>CM066037.1:293330760-299002694 GCA_033557465.1 Ichthyophis bannanicus
TTATATCACCGCCCCTGTTAGTGGATTATTCTTAATTATCCCCCCCAACTCAAAAAAAAAAACAAAAAAAAAAAGAAAAAAAGTGGCGAATGTAGGGAAATATGATTTACATCTGCCTTGGGTCTGACTTCATCATATCCGTCTATCAATTGGCTTTATATGACTGAACTCATTGGCCTGGTGAAACATACACCAGGAGGATGGATGGTCACAGAAGACAAGAAGACAAGAAGACAGATAGCTACTATGACGAGTCATATGCTATGCCACCTATAGAAAATGGATGTCTGGCCTGTTATGGAGATATGCTGGGCAAAACCAATATTCTGGACTAGAAAGTATGGCAGAATGATGGGCCTAACATGAAATGGCAGGTTGCAAGCAACCGAATTCAATCACAAATGAGCACAAAATACTCTCTGGCCCTGGTTTCAATTAGTGGTCCAGAAAGAACGCAAAATAGCACAGGAAGGGGGCAGAGGTCACAGGCCATCGCATAGAATAAATAGACCTAAGAGCATTCCCAAGCATTTCCAGATGTATAGAGGTGCATAGGCCATGTATAAATGATGTACCCCAGGGTCCCAGATGTACAAATGGAAGGAGATTTCTTGCCCCTGGTGAACAAGTGTTTGTGCAGGGGCCCTGCTGACCGCTTACAATGAATGATGGATTACTGAACAGACTATTTAAGACGGAGAGAAATGTATATAAAGGCAATTATTTTTCCTGTAAGAGTAGGGTCCGGGTAATTTTTCTTCCTCTTCACGGGAGAGAAGAAAGTACTGTCTGCCATCTCTAGATAGGCATTTGCTGTTTGCTATCTTGATCATCACTTTTTTTATTCTAAACTAAAATTCTTTTGAGCTCAAGCAACTGCCGGCTTACGTAATCTCTCTGATTGTGTGATATTTTGGTGTCAACCGTTGTGGGAACCAGACAGCTACATAGGAGAGCATCATTCTGGTGTGTCAGGAAGTGATCCTATAGCTAGGACCTGTCCTTGAGGTGATGTAAAACCCTCTCACACTGAGGTGGTTTTCTAGGGCCATGTACCCTTGAGGGAAGGGTTGAGACAGCCGTTATAGTTGGTGATTCGATCATCAGTCATGTAGATAGCTGGGTGGCTAGTGGATATGAGGATTGCCTGGTAACATGCCTGCCTGGTGCGAAGGTAGCGGACCTCATGCCCCATCTAGACAAGGTCTTAGATAGTGCTGGGGAGGAGTCTGCTATCTTGGTACATGTCATTACCAATGACAGAGGAAAATGTGGTAGGGAGGTTTTGGATGCTAAATTTAGGCTTTTAGGTAGGAAGTTGAAATTCAGAACTTTCGGGGTAGCATTCTCCAAAATGCTTCCCATTCTAAACGCAGGACCCAAAAGGCAGGCGGAGCTCCAGAATCTCAATGCGTGGAAGAGACGATGGTGCAAAAATGAGGAGTTTGGATTTTTTAGGAACTAGGGAACATTCTGGGGAAACTTTTAAAAAGGAGATTGAGCAGCTTTTAAACTAGATAATAGGGGAGATCCAACAGTCGCCCAAGAGTGTATGGTTCAGAATAATGTATCCTTGAAGGATACTACCTAAAATATGAAGTTAGGGCATATTAGCAGAATAAAATGCAGTCTCTAAAATGCTTGTATGCAATTGCTAGAACTCTAAAAAATAAGATTTATTTATTTATTTATTTAACTGTATTTCTAAACCGCCTTATCTTAATAATCAAGGTGGTATCACAGCAAGCAATCAGGTAAAGTGTGTGTGTTGTACATGCAGTGAGGATAAAACTTAGTTGTGTGAGGGATGTGTTGGGTGCTTGATTTGTTTGAGCTATATACAGGGTGGGCTATTTACAGTGGTGCTAGAATCATATTTTATATATTCAGTTGTTTGGGAGGATTGGAGTGCTGTTATCCATTCTCTTAGGTTATGTGATGTGACCATAGTGCTCTATGAACAGCATGGTTTTCAGTTGTTTTCTGAAGTCTTTGAGGTCTGGAGTTGCCCTTAGATCGTCCGGTAGATTGTTCCATATTGTTGGAGCAGCCATGGAGAGAGCTCTGTCTGTTGTGTCCCTGCGTGTGTGCTTGTACTCATTTGGGGTGCTGACTCGGTTGCGTGTTTGACTTCTTCTGGGACGTGCGCTGGTTTCCGGTTGTATGAGCAGGTGGAGGCTGTTGGCTGATGTGTGTTCTTTTATCTTAAATAGGTTTATGATAGTCTTGTATCTGATGCAAGCAATGATTGGGAGCCAGTGTAAGTCCTTTAGTGTAGGTGTGATGTGCTCCTGCCTTGCGGCTCCGGATATGATTCGAGCTGCAGTGTTTTGTGCCAGCTGTAGTGGTTTGAGAGCTTGTTTTGGTAGTCCGAGGTATATCGGATTGCAGAAGTCCAGTATTGGGGTTATCAGTGCTTGACAGACTGTACGGAAGTGTTCTGGAGCGAGGAGTGGTTTCAGTCTCCTGATGATTCGCATCCTGTAATATGCTTTTTGGATTGTTTTGTCTATGTGTGGTTTGAGGTTGAGTTTACTGTCCAGAGTAACCCCAAGGTATCTCACCTCCGATCTTATCGGTATCGTGGTGCTTTGTATCTTTATGTTTGGTGGGTGTGTGAAGCTTTGGTTTCGAGTGATGATTAAAGCTTCAGTCTTGTTGTAGTTTATAGCTAGATTGTTGTTTTGGCACCACTTCGCCATTTGGGTAAGGCAGTCTGCTATCTTAGAGAAGTCCGGGTTTTCGATTGATATCGGGGAGTATACCATTATATCGTCTGCGTATATTGTGTATTGGATGGGATAGTTTAGAATAGATATGATTGGTATACCAGAAACATGGTGGAAGAGGACAACCAGAGGGACACTGTGATACTTGGGTACAAGCTATATTGTACTGATAGAGCTGATCAAATTGGTGGAGGGGTTGCTCTCTATGTTAGAGAGGGCATTGAGCCACAAAGGATTAAAGTTTTGCAGGAAACAAAATTTGCTGTAGAATCTCTATGGATTGAATTCCATGTCAAAAGGGGAAGGTGATGGCAGTAGGGTTGAACTATCGACCGACTGGCCAGAATGAACAAATGGATGATGAAATGCTCAAAGAAATCAGGAAGTTAACAAAAGTTACAGAACAGTAATAAAAATGGGTGATTTCAATTATCCCGGTATTTACTGGGTCAGTATCATGGCAGGACATGCTAGGGAGATAAAGTTTCTCGATGAAATAAATGACTGAACATAAGACATGCCATACTGGGTCAGACCGAGGTCCATCAAGCCCAGTATCCTGTTTCCAACAGTGGCCAATCTAGGTCATACGTGACTAGCAATATCCCCAAAGACACAGGTTCCACAATGCTTGTACTGGGTCAAGCATTGATATCCTGGGTCCCTTTTTAATAGTGGTTTATGGACCTATCCTCCAGGAACTTGTCCAAACCTTTTTTAAACCCAGCTATACTAACAGCCCTTACTACATCCTCCGGTAACAGATTCCAGAGTTTGATTACCCGTTGAGTGAACAAATATTCACTGCTTCTTGGAGCAGCTGGTTCATGAAATGACCAGAGGGGAAGCCATTTTGGACTTAGTCCTTAGTTGAACACCAGTTCTGGTGCAAGAAATAAGGGTGTTGGGGCCACTTGGCAATAGTGAGCATAGCATGATCACGTTTGATTTAATTAATGGAAATCCACAGTGCTACCTTTTAACTTTCAAAAGGGAGACTATGATAAAATGAGGAAAATAGTTAAGAAAAAACTATAAGGAGCAGTTGCAAAGGTTAAAGACTTACATCAACATCAAGAAAGATTTGGGGGTGTTTAAGAATACTATCTTGGAAGCTTGGATCAGTTGTATTCCACGCTTTAAGAAAAGTGGAAGCAGCACAAGCACTGGCAATTTAAATCAAAGGCATTGATAAGGCAGGCAAAGAGAGAATTTGAGAAGAAACTTGCTGTGTTAGCAAAAACACATAATAAAGGCTTTTTCAAGTACATTCTTAGCAAAAATCCTGTGAGAGAATCTGTTGGACCATTAGCTAATAGGGGGATAAAAGGGGAAGTAAGTTGGGACAAGGCTATAATGGAGAGATTGAATGAATTCTTTGCTTCGGTCTTTACTGAGGAAAATGTAGGGATGTTACCCATGACTGAAGTGGTATTTAAAGGTGATACTGTGGAAGAATTGAAAGAAATATCGATACACTGGGAAGATGTATTACAAAAATTTGATAAACTGAAGTGTAACAAATCCCCTGGACCGGATGGTATACATCCAAGCATGTTGAAATAACTGAAATATGAGATTGCAGACCTGCTATTAGTAATCTGTGAACTATCATTAAATCATCTTTAATACCTGAATACTGGAGGATGGCCAATGTAATGCCAATTCAAAAACGTTTCCCGGGGTGATTTGGGAAACTACAGACTGGTGAGTCTGACGTCACTACCGGGAAAAATGGTAGAAACCATCTTAAAGAACAAAATTACTAAACATGTAGATAGTCATGGCTTAATGGGAGACAGCCAACGTGGCTTTAGACAAGGAAGTTCTTCTCTTACTAATCTGTTATGTTTTCTTGAAGGTGTGAATAAACAGGTAGACAAAGGTGAGTCGGTTGATATAGTGTATTTCGACTTTCAGAAAGCCTTTGACAAGGTCCCTCATCAGAGACTTCTGGTAATGCTAAAGAGTCATGGGATAGGAGACAGTGTACTATTGTGGATCAGGAACTGGTTAAAAGATAGAAAGCATAGGGTAAGGCTAAATGGCCAATTTTCCTCTTGGAGAAAGGTGTATAGTGGTGATGGGTCTGCTGCTTTATGTCATATTCATAAATGACCTGGAAAAGGGAACAACGAGTGAGGTTATCAAATTTGCAGATGACACAAAACTATTTAAAGTTGTTAAAACCCATGAGGATTATGGAAAATTGCAAGAGGATCTGGATAAATTGGAAGACTGGGCATGAAAATGTCTAATGAAATTTAATATGGACAAGTGCAAAGTTATGCACGTAGGGAAGAACAACCCAAACTATAGTTACATGATGCAAGGTTCCACATTAGGAACCACCACAAATGAAAAAGATTTAGGCGACATTGGGGATTACATGTTAAAACGCTCTGCCCAGTGTGCAGCGGCAGCCAAGAGAGCAAATAGAATTCTAGGTATCAATAGGAAAGAAATGGAAAATAAAACAAAGAATATGATAATGCCTCTGTATTGTTCCATGGTGCAACCACACCTTGAATATTGTGTGCAATTCTGGTCGCCCTATCTTAAAAAGGATATAGTGTTATTAGAAAAGGTTCGGAGAAGAGTCACCAAAATGGTAAAGGGGATGAAAGGATTCCCCTATGAAGAAAGGCTAAAAATGTTAGGACTCTTTAACCTGGAAAAGAGACGGCTGAGGTGAGATATAACAGAAGTCTATAAATTAATGAACGGAGTGGAAAGGGCAAACGTAGATCAATTGTTTATGTTATCAGAATATAGAAAGACTAGGGGACATGCAATGAAGCTACAGGGTAAACTATTTAAGACAAATAAGAGAAAATATTTTTTTCACTCAACGTATAATCAAACTCTGGAATTGGTTACCTGAGGATGTAGTAAAGGATGTTAGTGTAGCTAAGTTTAAAAAGGTTTGAACAAGTTCCTGGAGGAAAGTTCCATAAACCATTATTAAAAAGGGACCCAGGATATCAATGCTTGACCCAACACAAACATTATGAAACCTGTGTCTTTTGGGGAAACTGCTAGGTACGTATGACCTAGAGTGGCCACTGTTGGAAACAGGATAGCAGGCTTGATGAACGTTCGTCTGACCCACTATGGCATATCTTATGTTCTTATGTTTGAATTGTTGAAAGGTGGTATAGAAATAAGTTTTAAATAAATAAAAAAATGTTTTGCAAGCATAGAGTATTTGTGTAGATCATAGAAACTAAATCATATGAATTAAACTACATTAAGGTAAATTTTAGGCAGCTGAATATGAAAAATGTTTCAGAATGTGGAGAGTTTTATGAGGCTCTGTACTAAATGAACTGCTTTTCTTTTTCCACTTGCTTGTTTAAACAAAGGGGCTTGTAAATGAAATAAACATGGGCTTACCTCCCTCTTTCTCCTTCTTCTTCATAGCTATTGTAATAGTGATGGTTGGAGTTGTTTGGACCTACTGCTGTTCAATATGACAAACCGACACTTCAAAGACTAAGTCAATCACAGTGGTATGAAGACCTTCGAAGCTTGATGTAGATACCTGTCCTAACTGCACTGGTTGGCACCCACATAATGAACTTTCTAAGTTAATATATGCTCTCCCTTTAACTTTTCTGAATAGTAATAACCCTTCTCCAAACATACCACGTCAAACTGCGAGATCCAAAGTCTAGGAACTTAGCTGGAAAAAGCCCTGTCACGAAAGGCTACCATCTTCCTCATTTTCAATGACTGTACAGCTAGCAGGCGTCCCTCCATGAAACACAAGAACCTTCCAAGAACTAGAAAAATGTAAGGCACATGATTCATGAATGACCTCCTCACATGGAGGGACAGATCTGTTTAGTATGCCGGCGACTAGCACATTGGTTGCACCTTTTCTCTCCCGCCATGGTGTGGTGTGCTCCCAATGTGCAAGTCGCACAGTGCGTGATTTACACTCGGTACGGCCATGGTGGCAGGGAAAGGGGGATAGAATGCAATGTTGAGTTCATGAGAAGGAGAGAAAAGAAAGTGCAGCAGTGGATGGCAGCAGGGGAAGAGGGAGTGTGATGAATGTGGGGAAGGGATAGTGCAAGACAGTGAGAGTTTGGGTAGGATGGCAGTGGAAAGGGTAAGGGAGTGGAGCCTTCATGCCCACACCTCCATCACAAACACACGTAAGCTCACATGCATGCACACACACACACATACATCTAAGGTTCTGGCAAAACATCTGCTTTAAACTATATAACTTCCTCGATCACACTGGAAAGTTTCAGACTGAGTCATCGCACAGACTGGTTAGTCTTTCAACTGTGATAAGCAAAGTATTGGAAATGCTGCTTAAACAGAGGATAGTGAGGTTTCTGGAACATAATGGATTACAAGATCTGAGTTAGCATGGTTTTACTAGATGCAGGTCTTGTTAGACAATTCTCATCAATCTTCATTGACTAGCTTACCCAAGGATTAGATCGGGGGAGAACTATAGATGTGGTGTACTTACATTTTTGTAAAACCTTAGACATTGTTCCTCACGGGTGACTTAGAAATAAATTGAGTGCCCTCGGGATGGACCCTAAATTGACTGGCTGGGTCAGAAGTCACAAACTGGACAGTAGGGATCTGTCCTTTGTCTGAATTTTTAAATTGTTTTTTCAAGTAATATTATGGAAGGGCTGTCACGTAAGGTTTGCCTCTTTGCAGATGATATCAAAATCTGCAATAAAAATATTCAGGGAGGTGTAGATAAAATGAGGAGGGATCTAGTGAAGCTTGAAGAATGGTCGAGAGTTTGGCATCCAAGATTTAAGACAAAAAAATGCATGTTAATGCATTTGGACTGCAAAAATCCAAGGATGTAATACAGTATAAGGGATGAAGTACTTCTGTCCATGGAAGAAGGGCGAGACTAAAGGGTGATTGTTTTTGATGATATTAAGATGGCCAAACAGGTAGAAATGGTGACAGCAAAAGCCAGAAGAATGCTTGGGTGCATAGTGTAAAGAATGGTCAGCAGGAAAAAGGAGGTGATAGTGCCTCTGTATAACTCTTTGGTGAGACCTAATTTAGAGTATTGTGTGCAATTCTTGAGACCACACATTCAATAGGATATAAGCAGAATGGAATCAGTGCAGAGGGTGGCTATCAAAATAGTCAGTGGGCTTCATAAAAAAGCATATGGGACAGATTTAAAGATCTTAATATGTATATTTTGGAAGAAAGTCTGGAAAGAGGATATTTGAAAGAGATGTTTAAATACCTCCATGGCATAAATGCACAGGAGGAGGACATCTTTCAATTGAAAGAAAGCCCTGCAAATGAAATAGCTTAGGAGGAAAGTGAAAGGGGTTAGACTCAGGGGTAATTTGCATAAATATTTCTTTATGGAAAGAGTCATAGATACGTGGAATAGTCTTCCTGTGGAGGTAACAGAGACAAAGACTGTATCTGAAATTATAAAGACATGGTACAAACACAGAAAATCTCTAAAAGAAAAAAAGTAACAGTAGAGCTTAGTAGTTGGTATGAAAAGACAGACTGCCATCATGTTCCTATGTTTATAGAATTACTTCTTTCTTTACTGAATGAAGTAAGATGCAGACTTGAAACAAATCAATCAGCATCATAGTATCAGTTGACCTTAGTGCAGCTTTTGATTTAGTTGACTTCAATATCCTATATGGAAGGACAGACTAGATAGGCCATGTGGTCTTTTTCTGTCGTCATGTTTCTATGACTCTGAAATAGGTATAAAAATAGTGTCTATATTTGGTTCACATGTTATCTCCATGATGCACTTAGTCAGTAAATCAAACATAGAATCTCTCGAATGCATGCTCTTCCTACTAGATTGCACCAAAGAACTATTCTTGCCCCAATACTTTTTTTAACATTTTCCTGTTGCAACCGTCCACTCTTACACAGAATCTAGATCTTGCTAATGATGTCCAAATCATTTTCTTTACCTGCTACAACAATCCAAACTAATTCTTCCATCCTCACAATCTCCCAGTGTCTCACCAATGATGGCATGAAACTTAATCCTTCTAAATGTAAAGTAATATGGATTACTCATTGCCTGCCCCTCTTCAACTTATCTCCAATCTTTGTTAATTTCCCATTTCCATTAAGCAAATGTATTAACATCTTGGGATTCAAAATAGACATCCTATTAACATTAGAGCCACAAATAGTTTCTGTCATTAAATCCTCCTTTTCTTCACTGCAACTGATTTGTATAGGTAAACCGCTCTTTGATTAAAAGAAATTAAAATTCACACCTTTGCCCTAATGCTATCCTATTTGTAGTGGTTAAGTGTGGTTGAGTCAATGTTGACTCATGGTGATTCTATGGATAGTTGTCCTAAACTGCATTCGCTCTTCAGTCAAGCAGCTAATTGTTGATAGTATTGCATCCTTAGCTGCTGATATTATATTGATCCATCGTATTGCTGGCCTTCCCCTTTTGCATTCAGATTCAACCTTGCCAAGTCTTTCTCTAATGATCTTTTGCTTCTCATAATGAATCCAAAGTATGAAAGCCAAAGTCCTGTCATTTCAACTTAGTTTTGATTTCTTCTAGTATCAAGTGACTTATTATTCAGTCAGTTCATGATAGGTACAGTTTTCTTAGCCAGCACCTTCATTTGAAGGCATTGACTTTCACCCTGTCTTTCTTCTCCACTGTCCAACTTTTCTATCATTATGATTTTTATCCTTTATTAATTCTTGATGTACCGCCCTTTGTTGGGTCATTATTGAAAACACCATGGCTTGGGCAAGTCGAATCTATGTATCCTGAGATACACTGGACTTACAATACACAGGGGATTCTATACAGGGTAAACAGGGTAACTATGTACAAGGTAAATTGCTGTCATAAGTTATGAGGACAGCTCAACACTATTTACACATTGGCTCAGCTATATACATGCTGTCATATGTCATGAGGACAGGTCGACTATTTGCACATTGGCTCAGCTAAATACATGATGATAGGGCAGGGAAGTATACATCTACCCGTTGAGTGGATTGGGGTCTAGCGGGCTGGGCAGCAGACTCGTGGAGTGGCTGCGTCGGGGGCGTCAACCTGGGTCCAGAGTGTGACTGACTGCAGGTTGTCATTAGGTTTGGTGTACTGCTGGAGAAACAGATAGTGCTGCAATGACTTCCTGAACTGGGTGAGGTCAGTGATAGCCCGGATGGCAGGTGGCTGGTTATTCCAGCATGTTGGTGCATATAGCGCGAAAGCTCTGTTTCTAGTTACCTGCAAGCATTTTGTGATCGCCCTCGGGAGTTTCAGAGTATTGAGGGCGGCTGATCTCCTTACTCTGTTGAGGGGGTGGTCTGTATGAGATCTGTGAGTGAGGTGGAGGAGCATTTGTTGATGGCTTTGTAGGTCATCGTAAGAATCTTAAACACCCGATCCACTGCAGGAGATCCTGCAGTGGATCGGGAGCCAATGCAGGTGTTTCATGATTGGGGTTATATGTTCCCTCCTGGAGGCTCAGTGCAGGATTCTGGCGGCCACATTCATTGCCAGTTGCAGGGGATTCAGCGTGTTTTTCAGGAGACCGTGTAGTATGGTGTTCGCATAGTCGAAGAGAGGAATAATCAGTGCTTGGTAGATTGTCCGAAAGTCTTCTAGCTATAGCAGTGGTCACAGGTGGCGAAGCGTCCGAATTTTGTTATAGATCGCCTTGACCACGTCCTCAGCATAGATTAGGCAATTAATATTGAAAGAGCAGATGAGGTTGCAAATGGGCTGCATCTATACGTTGAATAGTAGGGCTGAGAGCGAGGATCCATGCGGCACGCCTTTCTCTTGCATGAAAGGTGAGGAGGTGGACACTGTTCCCTCTAAGCTGTGCGCGTGTGCACACACCTTGCCGAGCGAGCGCACATACTTTACAACAGAGCGCACAAAAATTACAGTTCTTATTCTGATAGAAAACACAGACATCTTAAAATTTAAAAGTTGTGATAGTAATTACTTGAAATTTTCCGCTTCATTTAGTAATTGTCTATTTTCATTTAATTTGATTAAAATCAATGTGGTGTATATACTGTATTCTGACGTGTAGTCAAATTTTAAAGTATATAACTCAAAGTGTCGTTATGTGGCGCACAAAAATTTAACCTTCCTTCAAAAGCTGCACAGCTGATATTTTATGCGCACACAGCCTACAGAAAATTAGAGGGAACATTGGAGGTGGAGGGGTTGGTGCAAACATGCTGCGATCTATCTGTTAAGTACAATGCACACCAGGCTAGCGTGGTGCCTTGAACGTCCTTCTCACTGAGATGTCGCAGGAGTATTTTGTGGCACACAGTGTCAAAGGCTGCTGCAATGTCCAAGAAGATCATGGCAAACTCTTGTCTGATGTTATCCAAGCCAATAGTCAATGTGTTGAATAATGTGGTCAACAGCGTTTCTACCCCATGTGATTCCAGGAATCAGTGCTGTCAGGGGTCGAGGGGTGCGCTAGTCTCAATGTGGTAGTGAAGTTGGTGTTGTAAGACCTTCTCAATGATTTTGCCAGAAGTTGGATTCTTTAAATTGGCCTGTAGGAGTCCATCTTTCCTGGGTCTAACTTGCTGTTTTTTAGCAACGGTCTGATGGCTGTTTTCTTCAGGCTTCGGGGGAAAGTCCCATTCGAGAATGATAGTCCTATGAGGCAATCCAAACCAACCCCATCTGAGGCATCCAAACCAACCCCAGGAGCAGGACCGTCCACACCACCATCCTTCTGATGAGTTCCGCACACTACGGTCCCCTTTGTCACTTGGAGGTGATGAGAATCATTCATCCTCGGTGTGCCTCGATTCACTGCACGATGTGACCAATGAGCGCTCCGGGAGGGAAACATAGAGCAGTCCCCCCATGGGCAAATTCTGCACTAGATCATTTAGATCTTATTCCAATCTTTCCCGTGGACTATTGAACAACTAGTTCACCTTGACGTCTCCAGGGTTGCCATCATATCCATTTTGGGCGTGTCCTCCATCTGCGTTATCTATGAGAAGACTATGCCGTTGAGCGTTCACTCTCAGGTGCACCCAACTCACACATCCCCTGCTACTGTACTGAGGCATACTTAACATGGCTGTATCAATCGAATCCCTCACAGAGACAAGCAGAGTCTTTGAAAGGAGGACATGCACCATTGTGTCTCATTGTAAGCATGCACTTTTCAACTTGTTGTGTTTACTGAATATATGAAGATCCATTTTTCTTTCAGACTGGAAGTGCATTTTATCAGAATGATACAGATAAAAAATAGCATCTTGGCCCAGTTCTTATCAGTTTAAATCCAGCTTTGATTTAAGTATGATAAGATAAATTACTTCTTTACCCCCCAGAGATTACAAATCAAATATTTTTCAGAGATTTTAAAGAAACCAAAGTCTCCAAAATATATTGTTTCTAGTACATTTTTAAATCTGCAGTGCACATTTTGCAATACTTATAGTTTTAAGGGTAAACTGAGCAACTTTAAAGAAGTGGAGGAGTAGACTAATAGCTATAACAGCATGCTGAGATCCGAGGAAACTAAGGCTCAAATCCCACTGCTCCTCCTTGTGATTTTGGGCAAGTCAGTTAACCCTCAATTGCCTCTGGTACAAGCTGTAATGGGGGTTCTCCACAGACAGTAGGGGTAATGCAGGCACATTTGATGGTGACTCCAGAGCAGAGGATAACTGTAAGGTCCTATGAGATCCAGGATGAAAGATATGAAACTTACAGAGAACAGACAACTCTATTTTTATTTTTTGTGATATATTTCTACAAGACTATGTTTTCCTCTTTTCTTTATAAGGCGCAGGATAGATTGCCCTACTACACTGTTTCAAAAGGAAGAGGAATCAAATTAAGGAGAATGCATGCACTGTGGTTCAGATAGCAGCTTTGCAAATGTATATCAAGAGATATTGAGTACACATGTTCTATATTAGTAGCTTTTGGTCTTAGATGATGTGCCATGATTTTATCTGGAGATGGTTGAGGAGCTGCATTATAACAGGAATTGATGCACTTGGAGACCCATCTCGACAGAGTCTGCTTGTCTGCAAGTTGTTTAGACTTAATGAAATAAAAAGTTGAGAGATTTTACGAAAATCCTGTGTGGCCAAAAAGACAGTATAGAAGTGTTCTCCTACAATCAGGAAAATGGAGAACAGCTGCTTCTCGAATGGAGTGAGGCTTTGGGAAAAAAGCTGGGGAGCACAAATGATTGATTGAAGTGGAAGGGAGACAATACTTTGGGAAAGAACTTTGATGAGTATGGAGGACAAACTTATTTGGCAGAAACTGTGTGTATGGGAAGTTGTGGACGAGGGCCTAAAATTCACTGATTTGGCATGATCAAGTGATGGCAAACAGAAAAATGGTCTTCCTTTTCCAGTGGCTCAAATGGTAGCTCCACCAACTTCGCAAGACAGTGTTGAGGTCCCATGGTGATATGGGTTTGCATAATAGAGACCTTGTATTCACGAGTCTTTGCATGAACTCGGAAATCTTTCGATGTATGGAGATGGGTTTATTGTCTACTTCACTGTGATACGCTTGCATTGCCATGAAGTGCAGTTGCACGTAACTTGCCTTATGGTCACTTTAAGAGAGGTAAAGGAGATATAATTGTATGGCATCAACAGGGGGAGCAAGAGAATGCATGGAACTGATAAATGGCACAGCAGTGAAAGAAGTGACTCCTATTTGAGCCTATAGAATTTCTTAGAGGAGTCTTTCCTGGATGTCAAAACAACATTTTTTACTTCTTGTGAGACCAAAATGCAAGCAATTAGCATGTTCTCAACCTTCATGCTATAAGAACCAAGCAAACACCTTTGCTGCTGCATCAGGAAAGATGGATGTGTCTCCAACGGAACTGGCTGATCCTTTGTTATTGAGAGGAGGAGCAGGAACCAGATTTGTCTGACCCACTGGGTGTACTACATAGATTACTGTGGCCTTGTCAAGGAGAATTTGCTGTAAGACTCTAGATATGAGTGAAAAAGGAGGAAACACATACAGAAGGCCCGAGACCCATGACAGGGTGAAAAAGCAGTAGTGAAGATAGTTGCATGCAGGTCTGGCCACTACCACTAATCATGTACCACTTATCGTTTGTATACTGCCAAAGGCTTTTGCAGTGCTGTAGATAAAGACATAAGACAGTTCTTGCTCGGCAATCTATTCCAGACACACAAACACAACAAACAGGAGAATAGGTTGTTCAAGAGGGAAATGACTAAAATACACCTGGATGTTAAGCAGGAGAATAAGGGGGTCATAATCGAAAAGCAGCCTCAAAAGTTATCATTTTAGGATTTGAAAAGGACCAGAGATGGAGCCTGACATACTATCTCAGGTAGTCTATTCCAGGCATACGGTGAAGCAAGGTGGAATGAACAGATTGTGAATTAGACAGCGGAAGAGAAGGCCACAGATAAAAGTGATTTTCCTTATGAGTGGAGTTCACAAGGAAGCTTGTTGGGATAGAAAAGAGGAGAGGTAATGAGGAGCTGCAGAGTGCAAGCATTTGTAGGTCAGTAGAAGTCAGAACAATATGCAGAAATAAATAGGGAGCCAGTGAAATGATTTGAGAACAAGGATTATGTGAGCATAGTAACAATGGAAGAGAATAGCAATGCAGCTGAGTTTTCAATGGATTGGAGTGTACAAAGATGTTCCAAAAGGAGACCAGCGAGGAGCAGGTTGCAATTGTCTAGATGGGAGATGACAAGAGAGCAGATAAGGGTCTTAGTAATATGTTTTAACTATTAGTTGGATACGGGCATTGGAAAAAAGCAAAAAGTCAAAAATTATCCCAAGATTGCGAGCAGAGGAAACAGGGAGGATGATGATAGTGTCATCCACAGAAATCGAGAAGGGAGGAAGGGAGGAGGTGTGTTTAGGGGGAAACTTAATATGTTCCATCTTGTCCATATTCGGTTTCAGATAACGGCGTGTCACCCAGGCAGCAAGATCAGACAGGCTGAGGGTTATCAATAGTATCAAAAGCATTAGATAGGTTCAAGAAAATGAGGATTGAGTAGAGGCTCTTGGATTGGCCAGAAACAGGTAACTGGAGAATCCAGCTTAGTGAAACTACAGCGGATCAGAAATGTCTTGAGAGGAAAGATAGTCAAAACAGGATAGTTGGAATTGCAGGTAGGGTTCAGTGAAAGTTTCTTGAAGAGTGGAGTCACAACAGCATGTTTGAAGGCAGTAGGAGCAGTAGTAATAGAGAACAATAGATTGAGAATATGACAGATGAAATGGACAATAATGGGGACGATACGGAATAGTAGAGAGGTAGGAATGAATCAGAGGAACAGGTAGTTAATTTGGAGGAAGAGAGAAGATGTGCAGTTTCCTCCTCATTGATATTAGAAAGGAAGAATGGGTCACAGAGATTGAAAGAAGGATTTGAGAGTCAAGACAGGGAAGAGGAAATGGAGGTGACCTGGTGGAGAACTCAAAATTTATTTTCTGGACCTATTGTTTATATCAAGTGCACAACACACTTGAAGGCTACATTTCATGGAAAGAGTCAGTTTCCATATTCTGAGTGCTTCCTGACTTCTTTACTTACACAATAGCGGCCATGGAAAGGACCTGCAGAAATGTCCATTCACGCACATAAAACCTGTAAAATAGGGACTTCTGCACCTAAGAAGCATGTATCTTTTCTTGGTGCTCTTATAAAATTACTCTCTTTGCATATACCCTGGATGCTGATGATCAGTCAAAGAGAAGCACCCAGTACTAATGGTGGTGACCCTAAAAGGTGAAATGCAGGAATGGCCAATGGTGAGGGTGAATGGGAATGTAAGTGTGGTGTCTTTGAGGTCTAGGAAGGAAAGCTATTCTCCTTGACCAACGAGGGGAAGGATTATGATTTGCTGATTAGCCCCTGGTGCAGAAAAGTGGAGGATAGAGGATTCTGGGAGGAAGACCAGTTTGGACTTGTCAGCAGTGTCCATGTAATGTGCAGCAGGTTGCTTAGAGAAAAGGGCTCCTTCAACACTGGAAAGAATCTCTTATGTAAAGGCTTCTGCTGGTGTGACTCCTTCAGTGTTTGCTTTTTCTTCTTGGATTGAAGCCTTTCCTGCTGTAAGTCCTATGAGACTGAGTCAACTCACCAGTGCGCTGGGTAGCAGGGGCCGCATGCTTTATTTTGGCACACTTCTTTAGCATCAGTTCAAGCAAGAACTCTGTTAGGTGTGTGTGGGGGGGGGGGGTCAGCAGGGTAGGAACATCCAGGAATTCAGACATTTTGGGCTCGCGTTGGCTGCTCTCCCCCATCTGGTGCCTTGACACATCTATGGTAGGTGGAACGGTCAAACATCCTTCTCCTCCATTTGGTATTTTGCCACAGCCTAAGGCCAAACATCCTTCTGCCACTTGGGAATTTGTAATGGTTCTAAAACCCCAAGCAACTTGGAGGTATCCATCACTCCCATGGAACTTCTTTAATGCTTTATGTATTTATTATTACTATTTTTTTAGTTTTGGTTTGGACTTGTGGATAAGGAGATTTAGCTGTGTCCTACTTGTGTGGTGGAAAAAATAGACTGAAGAAAGGCAGGAGATGTATCAGTGATTAAGGGACACCCAGAAAAAGTTTTCCCTGAGCTTAGGACAGCACAGCACACTAGGATCCATTTGGAGGACATCGCCATCAAGTCTGCCTTCATTACCACTGCTCATCAATGGAGAACTACCTACTATACTTAAATGTAATTCGCATTGAGCTACTACTGAAAAAGTGTGAGCGAGACATCCAAAGAAACCCCAAAAGAAGTTGAAAAGTGCACATTTACAGTGAGTCACAATGACACGTTTCCTCTTTCCTCCATTTGCAGTCTTAGGCATGCCTTTGTGGGAATGGGATGTTAGAAGGCAGGGGATATGTGTATGAGTTGTTGTGGGCATCTAGGCTTCTCTCTCGCTTGCTCTTTCCCACATCATCCTGCACCTATTTTCTGTCTCTCCCACCCTCTTGCACTATTAACCCTCCCTACTCTTTGCCAATTTCCTTCCTTCCTTCCCTACCACCTACCCATACACTCTAACTCCTCTCTTTCCCCTGACACCCAACCTTGCACTCTGTTTTCTTTCTCTACCACACCCTCACCCCTTTCCTCCCTTCCCTTCTCTCTTCCTGCATGCTCCCCCTACTTTCCATGAACCCTCTTGCACTATCCTAATTCCCCTCTCTCCCTACACTCTACTCTCTCCTTGCAGCCCCTTTCCTTCCCTCCTCTAACCCCACCTCCTCCCTTATGCCCCTCCCCTCCATTCCCCCTCTCAAAACGCTACCCCTTTCTTTTTGCTTCACTCTTCAACTTGCCCCTCTTTCCTACTTTTTTAAATATTCCCCTTTTGCTCCACCCCTTCCTTGATTCCCAACCCATCTTCACTAGTGACATGGCGACACCCACCAGTTCCTCCTCACCGCCGCCCTGTCTCCCCTGGGACCTGGGGACTCCTGCTGATAGAAGAGGGACAACTGCAGGGGTGAACAGTCAGCGGGACCTGAACACCTCTGCCAGCTCTTCTCTGCTGCACCTCTGCCTCATCTGCCAGCAGGACCTGGAATCTCCCGCCGGCTCTTTGCTGCTGCTCTGCCCTGCTCCTCCCGAAGCCCTTTGCATCTGTTGGCACATGTCCACACAGACATAGACAGACAGATGGACAGAGAGATGGATTGACCCTTTCACATTGGTGCTATCAGTTAAAGCAAAATGCACCTAAAAGAGAAAAAGAAGACAAGGATACCTGGATCACTTTAACAGCATCAGATCCCAAATTAATGGTCATGGTCAGGTGGGTTCCTGGGAAAGTTTCTTAAAGACAACTGTATGTTTAACTGAGCTGAACATTATCTGTATAAGGGTGTATAAAAGTATATCAGAACAGCTTCAGAGCAACAATTCACAACGCCAAACATAGTGCAAATGCGGAAACCAGGACCAGGACTCTGCATACAGCCGAACATAGAGCATAGAGACATGAAGGACTACAAAAGGACACTGCTACTTCTGGAGAGAGATCTGCTATTGTAAGTATTTTCTTCTGGGAATTTTTCTAAATCTTGGGGAAGAAGGAATTCTTTAGATTAAAGTTGATTAATCTGTGAACCCAGTGTATTAAATCAGTCAGGGCATAGTATCAGCAAAGAGTTTTTAGTTTAAAGTTAAAATACACCAGAGAACTTTCTGGTTATATTATGAACCCAGCAGAGAGCTTCCAAGTTTAAATTTAATACTTGGTCAGGGCCTTGTAGCAGCAAAAAGCTTTACTTTTAAATTTAATCACAAAAGAAAGGAAAGGAGGTACCATATTCACCCTCAGGTGCAACTGTTTTTTCTCATCAGCATACATTAAGGACCTGAGATTAATTAAACTTCAGGTGAACAATGTACATTAAACATATTAGATATAGTTATGTTAGTATAAGTATCACCAGCAACCCTTAGTAAGTAAAGAACTTAAATATCTAAACACAACCTTAAAACGAAGAAGGACACAGCAGTCCAGCAGCGAGATGTGGGCTTTCCAGTCTTTTGCATTGAGTGTTACATGTATGATTTTCTCCAAGTTGGTGAGGGATCTTATGTATGCGCAAGGTGCAAGAAGCTCTTTGCTCTCAGGGAACGAGTCCGATCTCTGGAGGCAAGAGTAGTAGACTTAGAAGACAGAAGGAAAACAGAGAAGTACATAAGACCTACAGGGATATAGTCCTGAAGTCCCACCTCCAGTCTGGCGGCATCCCTGTTGCCATGGAAGAGAGAGGTCACTTGACAGGAGAGCATCATCCTGGTGTGTCAGGAAGTGATCCTATATCTAGGACCTGTCCTTCAGGTGATGTAAAACCCTCTTGCACTGAGGTGGTTTTCCAGGGCCATGTGCCCATGAGGGAAGGGTTAGGACAGCTGTTATAGTTGGTGATTCGATCATCAGCCATATAGATAACTGGGTGGCTGGTGGACATGAGGATTGCCTGGTAACATGGCTGCCTGGTGAGAAGGTAGCGGACCTCACGCGCCATCTAGACAAGGTCTTAGATAGTGCTGGGGAGGGGTCTGCTGTCTTGGTACATGTCATTACCAATGACATAGGAAAATGTGGTAGGGAGGTTCTGGAGGATAAATTTAGACTTTTAGGCAGGAAGTTGAAATCCAGAACTTCCGGGGTAGCATTCTCCAAAATGTTTCCCGTTCCAAACGCAGGACCCAAAAGGCAGGCGGAGCTCCAGAGTCTCAATGCGTGGATGAGACGATGGTGTAAGAATGAGGGTTTGGGATTTTTTAGGAACTAGGGAACATTCTGGGGAAAGGAGGGTTTCTTCCGAAGGGATGGGCTTCGCCTTAACCGGAATGGAACCAGGCTGCAGGCATTAACTTTTAAAAAGCAGATAGAGAAACTTTTACACTCGATAATAAGGGAGATCCAACAGTCGCCCAAGGGAGTATGGTTCGGAACAATGTATCCTTGAAGGATACTATCTAAAAAATGAAGTTAGGGCACATCAGCAAAGAGGTTCCAATAAAGGCAAAGGTAGCCCAAATGCCCTTGAGTACAGAGGAGACAGAATTTAAAGATTCCAAATTACCCCTGCCTACCAATAACCAGATTAATATGAATAAAATGCACTCTCTAAAATGCTTGTATGCAAATGCTGGAAGTCTAAAAAATAAGATGCGACAGTTTAGAATATATAAAACTAAATGAGAAGTTAGACATGATTGGAATCCCAGGGACATGGTGGAAGAGGACAACCAGAGGGACACAGTAATACTTGGGTACAAGCTATATTGTAATGATAGAGCTCATCAAATTAGTGGAGGGGTTGCTCTCTATGTTAGAGAGGCCATTGAGCCACAAAGGATTAAAGTTTTGCAGGAAACAAAATTTGCTGTAGAATCTCTATGGGTTGAAATTCCATCTCAAAAGGGGAAGGTGATGGCAGGACGGTTGAACTATCAACCGGCTGGCCAGAATGAACAAATGAATGATGAAATGCTCAAAGAAATCAGAAAGCTAGCAAAAGTTACAGAACAGTAATAATAATGGGTGATTTCAATTATCCCTGTATAGACTGGGTCAATGTCACGACAGGACATGCTAGTGAGATAAAGTTTCTAGATGAAATAAATGACTGCTTCTTGGAGCACCTGGTTCATGAAACGACCAGATGGGAAGCCATTTTGGACTTAGTCCTTAGTGGAACACCAGTTCTGGTGCAAGAAATAAGGGTGTTGGGGCCACTTGGCAATAGTGATCATAGCATGATCGCGTTTGATTTAATTAATGGAAATCCACAGTACTACCTTTTAACTTTTAAAAGGGAGACTATGATAAAATGAGGAAACTACTTAAAAAAAAACTATAAGGAGCAGTTGCAAAGGTTAAAGACTTACATCAACATCAAGAAAGATTGGGGGGTGTTTAAAAATACTATCTTGGAAGCCCACACCAGTTGTATTCCATGCTTTTCAATTGAGAAAAATGGAAGTTTAAGCCTCACATCATAGACTGTTCTTTT
The DNA here is from genome assembly GCA_033557465.1 of Ichthyophis bannanicus. NCBI lineage: Eukaryota > Metazoa > Chordata > Amphibia > Gymnophiona > Ichthyophiidae > Ichthyophis > Ichthyophis bannanicus. The sequence goes on from CM066037.1 coordinate 293,351,036, forward strand.
TTAGGTTCCCTCTATTTTGGTTTGGGTTTAGTATTGGTAGAGGAGTAGTTATTTTTGTAGTATTAAGAAAAGTGGAAGCAGCACAAGCACTGGCAAGTTAAATCCAAGGCATTGATAAGGCAGGCAAAGAGAGAATTTGAGAAAAAACTTGCTGTGGGAGCAAAAACACGTAATAAAGGCTTTTTCAAGTACATTCTTTGCAAAAATCGTGTGAGAGAATCAGTTGGAACATTAGATAATAGAGGGGTAAAAGGGGCAGTAAGTTGGGACAAGGCTATAATGTAGAGACTGAATGAATTCTTTGCTTCGGTCTTTACTGAGGAAAATGTAGGGATGTTACCCATGACTTCAGTGGTATTTAAAGGTGATATTGCGGAAGAATTGAAAGAAATATTGATACACTGGGAAGATGTATTACAAAAATTTGATAAACTGAAGTGTAACAAATCACCTGGACTGGATGGTATACATCCAAGGGTATTGAAAAAACTGAAATATGGGATTGCAGACCTGCTATTAGTAATCTGTGAACTATCATTAAATCATTTGTAATACCTGAAGACTGGAGGATGACCAATGTAACACCAATTTTAAAAAGGGTCCCAGGGGTGATTTGGGAAACTACAGACTGGTGAGCCTGACATCACTACTGGGAAAAATGGTAGAAACCATCATAAAGAACAAAATTACTGAACATGTAGATAGTCATGGTTTAATGGGAGACAAGTGCAAAGTTATGCACGTAGGGAAGAACAACCTAAAGTATGGTTACATGATGCAAGGTTCCACATTAGGAACCACCACCCAGGAAAACGTTTTAGGTGACATTGGGGGTGACATGTTAAAACCCTCTGCCCAGTGTGCAGCAGCAGCCAAGAAAGCAAATAGAATGAAAGGTATCATGAGAAAAGGAATGGAAAATAAAGCAAAGGATATGATAATGCCTCTGTATCGTTCCATGGTATCACCGCACCTTGAATATTGTGTGCAATTCTGGCCACCCCATCTTAAAAAGGATATAGAGAAAAAGAGAAGGAAGTTGGAGTGCCTACTGTTAAAGGAATGAAACGGGAACAGTAAGAACAGCAGGAACCTGGAACCCAGGGTGGAGAACAGGACGAGGTGAATGGTGGCCAGAGCATGAAAGAGGGGAAGCTGATACAGGCTTTGACCAAGGTATGAGTCCTAGAAGCTTATCTAATAAGGAGCACTACAGAGTTGCTAGAGACAGCTTTAACCATAACGGAAAGCAGTCAGATAAGCCATCTGGGTCTGAGTCAGAGATTGAGCCAATGCAACTGGGTGACCCAGATTTACCTTTGGTAGAAGAGGACTCATGTATGGATTGTTCTGTATGCCAGTCTGCCAATTCAGAGGGGTTGAAAGGGAGTCAACCATAAAGAAAAGCCTCCAATGTCTGAGAGCCCTAAGAACTGTGTTCAGCTTGTGAAGGTTCTGAGTTCAGGAGAAGTGTTTTACTGTGCAAAGCTGAAGCTACCTAATTACCCTTGAGAACTGCTGTGAGCAGTGCTGTGCTCCGTCTGAAACTGTACCAACAGAGAAAGTAAGAAAGGTTTTATTTGGCTAAATACTGAGAAAACCTTGCAAAGTGATTTATCTACCAGTGAGAGTTTAGCTGCCTGTAGGAAGTTTGCTGTGTTTAAGAAGACAAAGTTGCCAGGTATAGTTCTGGACTGAAAGAAAAGAAGCCTGGTTTAAAGTTTTGTTCCTGTTTGATTTGGACTGCCCTGCAAGCCATGCCTGGTGGCATGAGCTGTTAGAAGTATTGATATTTAAGCTGAAGAAAGCTGTTTTGTTTGAGTTCAAGTTGTATCCTGCGTTGAAATACAAGAATCCTGGTGAAACATTAAAAAGGTGGAAATTTGTGAACCTTAGGGTGTCTTTTCTCAATGGTTAAATTTCTGTCATTTTGCCTACCACTCAACCCAACTTTTTTTTTTACCTGAGGCCAAATAATATCTAACTGAACTACCTTTCCCATAATGCATTAAAAAGGCAACCAGTTAGGAAAAGGCCTTTAAAGGTGACGTACTACAATGAGAAGCATGCCCCTCCATGCTGATGTAAGGGGCTAATGGCGTGACAAGCTACAGGGTAAACTATTTAAGACAAATAAGAGAAAATATTTTTTTTTACTCAACGTATAATCAAACTCTGGAATTTTTTTACCGGAGGATGTAGTAAAGGATGTTTGTGTGGCTAAGTTTAAAAAAGGTTTGAACAAGTTCCTGGAGGAAAGTTCCATAAACCATTATTAAAAAGGGACCCAGGATATCAATGCTTGACCCAATACAAGCATTGTGGAACCTGTGTCTTTTGGGGAAACTGCTAGGTACGTATGATCTAGATTGGCCACTGTTGGAAACAGGATAGTGGGCTTGATGGACATTTGTCTGACCCACTATGGCATATCTTATGTTCTTATGTTTGAATTGTAGAAAGGTGGTATAGAAATAAGTTTTACATATATAAAAAAAATGTTTTGAAGCATAGAGTATTTGTGTAGATCGTAGAAACTAAGGGGCATGTTTACTAAACACCGTTGCTGTGCGGGTTCCCGTTAGTGTGCGGGTGCCATATAAGGAGTGGGCGGGCCAGCCAGAAAAAAGGAAAAAACGGACCGTACCTGTGCGCATCGCGCTAATGTGCGGGTCCCACATTAGCGCGTGGGAAGGCTAAGCGGGGCGCTGCCAGGCACATAGAAGAATACAGCCGTAGCACAATGTTGAAGACAAAAATCAATGGTGCAGGGACCATGGGTTCAATCCCCCAGTGTGCGCAACCAAAGAAGGCAGGGTGAGACATGAATATTAATGGTAAAATATCATTTTAGGAGGCATACCACATTAGGGCGGCTGTCGGTGTTGCGCTGTTACGTTTTTGCGGCAGTAATTAATATGTTGCGTTATGAATTTCGCTGTAAAATCTGTGGTGCATTAGGCGGCGCGCTGTACGTCGCTTGCGTTACGTGCGTCGTTAGGCTGTGCGCGGGACATCTTTTGCGTATTGTGAGGCAGTAGGTGGTGCTGTGTGAGTTGTTGATGGCATGAAGCGGTGGGAAAATATCCAAACACAGGACCCGAGACGTAGCACAATGGGGAAGACACCAACCAATGGTGCAGGGCCCACAGGTTCAATACCCCATTGTGTGCAATACAGAAAGGCTGGCCGAGGCATAACTAGTACTGCTGGACAAGAAAGTTGATGGAGGCACACTAATTTTGGCCGTCACCAGGCGTCGCGCGGGTAAGTTTTTGCGGCAGTAACTAATATTGATCCACATTATGCGTCTCGCTGGCAGATGTGGGGGTCGTGAGTTGATGCGCTGGAAATGTGGGCGGCATCGGGCGTCGCGCTGTTACGCTTGTGCGGGTCTGGCAGCAGTAGGCGTCGCGCTGTTAGTTGTGAACGGCATAAGGCTGTGCGCAAATGTCCATACACAGGAACTGAGCCGTAGCACAATGGCGAAGACATTAACCAATGGTGCAGGGGCTATCGGTGCAATCACCCAGTGTGTGCAAGCCAACAATTCTGGCTGAACCATGCCTATTAATGTTTTAAAAAATATATTTAGGAGGCATACCACATTAGGGCGGCTGTCGGTGTTACGTTGTTGCGCCAGTAATTAATATGTTGCGTAATGAATTTCGCTGTAAAATCTGTGGTGCATTAGGCGGCGCGCTGTACGTCGCTTGCGTTTCGTGCGTCGTTAGGCTGTGCGCGGGACATCTTTTGCGTATTGTGAGGCAGTAGGTGGTGCTGTGTGAGTTGTTGACGGCATGAAGCGTTGGGAAAATATCTAAACACAGGACTCGAGACGTAGCACAATGGGGAAGACACCAACCAATGGTGCAGGGCCCACGGGTTCAATACCCCATTTTGTGCAATACAGAAAGGCTGGCCGAGGCATAACTAGTACTGCTGGACAAGAAAGTTGATGGAGGCACACTAATTTTGGGCGTCGCGCGGGTAAGTTTTTGCGGCAGTAACTAATATTGATCCGCATTATGCGTCTCGCTGGCAGATGTGGGGGTCGTGAGTTGATGCGGTGGAAATGTGGGCGGCATCAGGCGTCGCGCTGTTACTCTTGTGCGGGTCTGGCAGCAGTAGGCGTCGCGCTGTTAATTGTGAACGGCATAAGGCTGTGCGCACATGTCCATACACAGGAACTGAGCCATAGCACAATGGCGAAGACATTAACCAATAGTGTAGGGAGCATGTCCCCAATCACCCACAGTGTTAGTCCACAACGAGGCATATGTTTAGGGGTGAGAGAACCAATGTTTAGCATAAGGCGTTGCGTTGATGGGCATGAGGCGGTGAAAAATATCCTTTTGGAGGCACTGTAATAGTAGCCTGCAGAAGTGGCGCATTGATGGGTATGCACAGGAACAGACCCACAGCACAATGATGATGACACTGACCAATGGTGCATTGATCAGGGGTTGTATACACGGCTGTGCAGAAATAGAAAAAGGCTGGGTGATGCATCACCTGTCCTAGGTAATATTGCCAGATGAGGGGCATGAAGTTATTGCCCACATAATGTGTAAGAGGCAAAAGGCGCTGTGCTTATATCAGAGCCAAATGAACAGAGCCACAGCAGAAGGGTTAGCACACTGCCCAATGGTGCTGGCATCATGGGTCCAATCCCCTGCTGTGTTCAATGAATAAGGCTGGTTGAGCCATCACCTGTCATGAACTAGGAGCCATGTAACCCTCAATTGTATGTACTACTGATAGCAAATGAACTATGGAAGTACTGTAATAGCAGGTAATGCATAAGGTGCCCATCAAGGTACCTCAGAGGTCAAATTGTAGCGTACACTCTCCACAAACGAAACACACAATGATGTGTATAGGGTGCGTTTTGTGTGCCGTAGGAGGCAGGGCATTGACCAAACACAGTCAGTGCTAGTACCATTGTGTATTGTAATGTATGGAAATCCAAAGTAGGTGAGCAGACATGCAAGATGGAACAGCAGTGTAGCAGAATGGTCATGGCACTGACTGAACGTGAAGGGGTCATGTGTCAAATTGAGCAGTGACTAAGCCTGGGTTACCTACATCTGCGTACAGCATGCAATTGGACAGCGATCTGTGTTGCCAGCTAAACAGAAGCCCACCCCAGTGCACAGGAGTATGTCACCCTTTAGGGTGTCACTGAATGCACATCATAAACCACCATTTCAGTGATGGCGAGTTCACATATAACCCAAACACTGCACAGAGCTGAAAGGAAACGTCAAGCAGAACGACAAGAACCACAGACATCACATGTGCTGCAGTACAATAATGACATCCAGGACATGTGGCATCTACATAAATACACACACAAATTGGGTCTAGCTGGAGCTATGTACAGAGTGATGCAAATGTAACATCCAATCATGATCGTGTGCGACAGACAACGTGAAGATGTGTCCAGCAGATGCGCCTGAAATAGCACAACAGGTGAAATCTCATGATGATAGTGGACCAGCGGTTATAGGCAGAGCACACACACACGAGCCAACCATGGAGAGATGAAATGCAGGAAGGTGTAGGAGTGCAGGATGGCTTGTAGCAGCATGCACATCAGGGCAGGATGACACAAGAGCTGGGAGTCAGAAGATGGACAGAACCATGGGTCAAAACTCAGATGAGGGTACAATGTGCTTACATCACAAACCTGCCAACATCTGGCCGCCAAAGAAATGGAAACGACATCTGCACGACAAGCAGACACAGCCAACAGAACAGAGATTAATCACACCGAGGACCACTCCCAAAAAACAAAAAGCAACCAAAGGTAGCACAGAACAACAACTTCCACGTCATAGCAAAGGCTGCATTCACAAGCAGTCAAGCCACCCACACAGCACGCGTGCTGGTTGTAAGGACAGGCAAACCCACAGGAGAAAGCCTGAATAAATGCACCTGGTGATCTGCTGTGTTCAGATCACATCACATTTTGTATATGGTACCAGGGACACATGCACACACACACAAGGATATGTTATGCAGTGGATACAGCATGCAAAAGGAACAGAACACATCACCCCAATCGTAAAGGACCCACACATACCCCTACTTGAAACACTGACTAAATGCAAAGCCAACCCACCCACCCACCAATCAAACACAGAAACACCAAATCACAACCCAACAGTAATGAAACGCACATGGAAGAACTACCAGACCAGACGCTTCCAAAGGCTTCAATGTACCTCTGAAATTTAACTAATGCCTGTAATGGACGTGACATCTAGCGTCCTAACTGTATGCCTCCTCTTTACGCAAAACCCTACCAAGCAGCCCCGGAAATAAGACAGGCCAAATATCTTCTAGAATATAGCTTGAAAAAAAGCATTACCAGGAATCCCCCAAACCCCTACACATAATCAACCCTAGACGAATCAGACACTGTTCACAATCTGTCAATGTCCATAGCATGTCCTATGTGCCCTGTGGTCACCCTTAATGTAGCCTCCCTGGGGATGGCCCTGCCCTACCTGTAAACCCCACCCCTTGTAATGTAATGCAGATATGACCCACAGAAATGTTGCATCAACATACACCTACATAAATGAATAAAAACAAAAAAACAACCAGAGGAAAGTAAATAACCAACAAGGGCAGTGCTTGCTGTGTGCTTGAGCTGCCCAGCAATTGCGGACAGGATAGGAGCCAATTCAACATGAGAAAAGGTGCAGCACACACCTGCTCAACCTCAATATTACCACACCCCCAGGTGTAGTGCTGTGCAAACAACATTAAGAAAGAGACCCATGCAACAGCTAATATGTGCTGCCTTGTCAACACAGAGTGAACACCTTGCTGTACACTGATGACAGACAAGGGTGTGTGTAGAGGTGATGAAGCAGCTGTAAAATAATGTTTCCGTTTCCAGATATTCCATAAAAAAATACGATGTTGTGAGGCAAACTGCTAAGCACTGTGTGAACAAACATGCCCCCAACCATACACACAAACAACACACTGAGGGCAAGCCAAACATTACATTCCAAAGGGAGGGCCTGTATGGGGATGTGCCGCACTCAGTGATGTGCCAAATTGCAGACACATACACAGCTGTCATCAAACACCAATGTGAGCACAGGGGTCCATGGAAATTACCATCAAATCCATAGACAAACGTGTAAATGTGGTCCATGAGTGGAGGAGCAGTCTAGTGTTCACATAAATGTCTTGCACACAAGGCAAACACGCACCATATCACAACAGCACACCATGCGCCCTGGGGCAAATCAGTGGAGGTACATATGCAAGAAAAGCCAGGATTCCCATGGTCCCAAGGAGTCATGTGTGATGGAATGTTAAACATTGTAATGCATGTATGTCACAGAGATAAAGTACAGAAAGAGACACATGTCTGAACAATGAACATATTTATTTTTTCTAACACGTCTCATACATACCATACACAGTGTAAACAGAATTGCAAGGTGTGTCCCACCCTGGCAAATGATGGGAACACAGTCAGCAATGTCAAAATGCACATGCCATGCAAAGGTCAACTCAAGAGCAAAACATAATGGCACGAGAATAAATGTTCATCAGGTGCATGATATGCACTGTGTAGCAGGGCCACACAACACAGCAGATGCTGCATGCCCACAATGTGTCACACACATATGCGTGCATGTAGACAACAGGTGTGGCAGAATGAGAAACCAAAACACATAACATGTCCCCCCAAACATAGCCCTCATGCAACAGAGGAGGTCACCAAATTAAAAATACATATGCTGCCAATATGTTGTAATGTGACAAACACATCTGCAAGCGAATGTCATAACTCCCACATAATGGCAGATCACCACATCAGCAATGTGTCAATGTACACCCCAAATATTATCTCAAACTGACTGACTATATGCTAACAGGTAGCAGGGACACATGAACACAGAGTGAATACAAACCACAAAACAGGCAGAAATGTGTACACATAACACCATACAGGAGGCCCCCTTGCATTGTCTGTTGGTTACACAGTCGCTGGCCACATATAGCAGGTTACATGGAATGCAGATGTGTAGCACGAAAATGGTCACCCACAATAACACACCCCAAATACAATGTCCTAATGAGAGTGTGGTAAATGCAGGGGGTAACACAGGACTGTGCAGACGTGCAATGCAAGGCGTGGCCATACATGCAGAGTGTCATGTCTGAACATCAAACAAACACAATAATTAGCATGTGAATATGCAAAGAATGGCACATAATCTCACACTGCAACACACCGAGGTCATAGCTCCACATGTTGTGGCTCACAAACAGAGTCACTCTGATGCACAGCCACCAGCCGGACACTAACATGGTACTGTGATGCCACACATGAATGTAAACCACATTGCCGCCTACACACATCAATCAAGGATGTTGGTGGGCATGACCGTGTGTTATTGGCAAAACATGTAGCATGTCCAGGTGTGTGGCAGGTGGACATAGACAATTGCAATGCTGAAACTGTTCCCCCCTGCAACAATCACGGCTGTATGCTACAGTTGAAATAAACAGATCAGGGTATCCTGAGTGCCATGTCACACACATGGGCCAAAACTCTGCAGTAAACAACTTGTGAGGAATGTCCAAACGACACAGATGATGTCAGTCCCTGATGCGCAAACTGTACCAAAAGCAAAGGCTTCCTGACATCCAAAATATCACTTACAAAATTCCCAGGCAAACATGGGCGTGCATAGTAAAGTGTCACATGCCAATATGGCACAGTCCGAGGAGGTTCATCTGTGTCCCTGCAATCAGCAGGACTGTCAGCTACAGCATGGCACAAACTGTGTGCTGTACATGTCTGTCATGGTCAAACAAGCAGTCCAAGAGCAATAACGTCCAGCACAGGCCTGTGTTCCACTCACAGAAGTCAAACATCAAATAGGATATTTCCCATTAAACAATAACATGGTGCACTGTCCCACAACAGCTGTTGGATGAGGAGACGAGATGCACTGGAGGAAATGTGTCCATAATGTCCACTGCCCTGTGCAAAGAAAGGATAGGTGTGGCCAATGTTAGTAACCCTGCAACAACACCACAAATTGCCACAATGCACACTGCACTAATTAAAGATTGAAGTGATGGAAATGCAAACATGACAGGATATGCACATCAAATAAAACACAGATGTGAAAGGAACACTACATGTTGCTGCAGACACGGGTGTCACATGGAGATGGTTATGTTAAATACCATGTCACACAGGCATCTCACAGCTACACACTATATGCATCCCTTTTTGTGTACAGAGATGCAACATTACATGTCCATGAGATCAAATGATACCCCACAAAAGGTACAGCCAGATGTAATAACAATTAAACAAAGGTGGAATCTAACCTATGTGTCCATGATGTGTCCCTCATCAATCCCATCAACTGCTGCATATGTACACCAGGTCACAGCGAACGGAGACGATATCAGGTCAACCAGTAGAACCATGTAAAGTCACACATCAGGGATCTTCACATCATGCCTATGTCAGAGAGAAAAAAAATGTTGCTCAACACCAGTCCCACATAACACAGGACACAACTCTGCTCACCAGAAATGTGGGTGATGATGAATAGGTGAACAGCACTACTGTAGAGGTAACAAACCCCACAATGCCCCCCAGGTGCCCGCACCCATCAAAGCATATGACAATGTATCATGCATGTACAATGCAGCACCACATAAGCAAACCAATAAACAGCCACCAGCACAATATGCGTAGTACAATGTGACAGCTGAAATACGTGGCCTGTCGGTGCCCAAGTGCCAATTTGTGCACATAACGGTCGAGTGACATGCAAGGACACCCTGATGATGGCCTATTTAACTAAAATGGTGGAGGCATCAGGTGTTGCTTCCGCAAAGCTAGCCCATCAAGGCCCACATGTGGATCTGTGGAAAATCTACCAGAAAACCCATTACAGGAAAAATACTGGTCACAACCGCACGTGGAGATGTGTGACAACAGGCAAATATGGGTAAGACCGGCACACAGAATATACGTGAACAACACCAGCTGCCAAATATGATACATAACAGGCTAGATGTTGTGCACCTGACATCACACACATACAATGTATCGGTAGTTCTACATACCCTGGACCCCAGCATTTCTGCTGATGTTCTGCCATGTGCTAATGACACACACCGACAGCACTGTCATCACGTATGTCCTGTGTAGTGGAAAGAAGAAACAACCTTGTCAGGTTCCAGCGCTGAACGCCACACTGCAACGTACTGTCCCCAGCTGTAATACACCAAAACATGAACCAACAATGGACTGTGCACCCTCACACTGCACAGATCTTGTACATGGGAGAGGCATCATGTACATGTGTGATGCAAATACCAAGGCCCCCCACATCCATCATATGCCTCCCCACCCTCCTGCTGTGCCACACACGTGCCAAAACAGGTGGATGGACACACCATGTTGGTGACGCATCCCAAGGTTCACACTATATGTCTGTGCCTCCCATGTTCAGACCAACACCCCCTCTCTGTGTGCAGTACCCTCCAATTTTGTTTTGAAGCACAGTGTAAGTACCTGTGTCACCTGGAAATATGCCTCAATACCACCTGTATACACTGTGTAGATGCATATTATGCATTGTACATCTCCCCCAGCAAAGAATAATGACAGTTGTGTGTTTATCATGTGATGAAATACATGGCAAGGGCAGCACCATGGCTCTCCACAATAACCACCATGTCTGCATGTCACCTTACCGTGATTGTTGCATGTTAACCCATTGTGTAACTGTGAGAAAGTTCAACCAAGGATAGGTTTGATGTCTCAATGCCCCAAATAACCCCCACATAGGTCTGTGTGTGTATGTGCATATAACATCCCTTGATAGTGTCCTCAAGGTATCTGTGTGTCTGTACCGTGCTATCCTGCCATACACACAGCACGTCCCACACGCATGAGGCAGATGTAGAGATACTATCAAATACATATGCCACCACTAAAATGGAAGACCCCATAAAATCGGAAGGGCCAACACATCTAGCGTCACATTTGCCTAATGAAATACACCCATTCAGCATCTAACCCACTGCACATCTGTATGTGTGTACATGTAATATACTGCTATGCATGACTCCACCACAAATGGACTGTAGCAATCATATGGCCCCCTGGCTGCCCACTGCACATGTCCACATAATTCACCATATCCATGCCTGTGACACCTGATGAGGCATACCTTACCACACACTGCGCTGCTGCTGCAGCAATACACGTGACACCTTGTCAGAAACACCATAGGAACGTTATCAGGTGCATGTGTACTGTGATATGTCTGACATATTGCATTGAAAATATCCAACATACAAACATAGCAAGCTGACAGGAGCAGAACACACACACACACAAACACCCACAGATTGCAGTACACAAACAAAGGTCCCGCATGAAAGCTCACCACAAACATGGACACCTCTATCACACCAAACCCCTAACCATCTGCCTGACCCAGGGCTCCTCACACACAATAACACCAAATAACTGTGTCTGGCCAGCAGTTGCTAGCACAAAAAACCACTAAATGGTACTGTGACCCCCAAAAGCTCTGAAAGGTGTAGCAACACCCTCTGACCCACAACACCAACAGCTGCTACTGTGCTCTGTCCACACTGTCCATCACACACCTCTGACGACATGTTATGATGGATGTTTAAGAAAAGGACAATGCAGTGTTGCATCTGAATGGTAAATGGTCCAAACATCACCCTTTGTAAACCTCACACGCATACAACAGCACATATATGTGGGTAGATGTGCAATACATACCAGTGAATCTGTCTGCAATCAATTGACGCCTGACCGATGTGCCTGCCTGTGTGTCACCACAGGCACGTACAGGGGGGCACGGTGGATCCTCCTCCACATCCTCATTAATCTCTGCAGGGATACCATGCCTGAGAGCAATGTTGTGCAGTATGCAACAAGCTACGATAATCTCTGCAACAGTCATTGGCGAATATTGTAAGGCCCCACCTGATCTATCCAGACACCTGAAGCGACTTTTCAAAACGCCAAAGGTGCGTTCTATGACTGAGCGGCTGGATGCGTGGGCCTCATTGTACCTCCGCTCTGCACGTGTCCGTGGTTGACGCACAGGTGTCAGGAGCCAGGGCCGACACCCATACCCTGCATCACCTGCAGAGAAGAATGTTGCATGTGAATGACTGAGCGCATGACACCATAAATTCACAGATGTATAGACGAGAGACATAACCCACAACACATCAGGACAGACATATTTTACATCACAATTATCCACCAGACCTAACAACTATTCTGATAGAAATACAACAAATGCCCTGTCAGGTCTGTAGAGACATGTCCGAGAACAACACAATCCCACCTTGTCCCCCCAAAAGAGTCCTATGTTGAGCACACGTCCCATGTTATGTGGCTCATGTTCTCATCACCGACACCATCACCACCAATGGTAGAGTACGCGATAAAAACACACATGACACATACAAACAATATATGTTTGCAAAGTAAAGAACACAATAATGTTTGCTGGGCCAATGTAGGCGCACACACACAACATGTTTGACTGTGATGTCAGCCAGGATGAACACAATATCACCATGACACCCCATGTCCTCAAAGGTCTCCATATCTACATATAGCAGTATAACGTCAAATGCTGTTGACCGCTGTCAACAAACCATCTCAGTAGACACCATGTCTACTGTACCCTCACCGTTCCATCCTTGTTAAGTTGTGCTCCACAGAATATGACATTGTAGGCCACATGATTTTTAAAACATCACAGCTACTGAGTATGACAACGTTCCTGTGTATGTCCCACCAATACCCCTACGTCTGGCCAAAAACATAGGCCCACGTCTTTGCAGTCAAATCTCCCAAATGATGAGTCACATCAGGAGAATCACGGACAATGACGCCTCAGCACTGCACATGTGCAGTGCGCAAAGGTAATGCTAACCCCAGCCCGGCCCCACCCCTGTAATGGCAGAGGACAAAAGCATTTGCACAGCTATGCAAAAATGTACACCCAATAGCAAAGGCAAGCAACATGCATCATATGTTGTCAACCCCCCCCCTGTCCAGCAAACAACAGCTGACAGACCCATGAATGATTGAGTGTGTGGCCCTCACACGCACAGGACACGCATTAGGAGCATGGATTGTAAATAACACACGTCTGACATGACCTAACACAGATACAATCTAAACCCATGCATACACAGGTGGGTGGAAATGCCCCCCCCATCCCTGTGTGCAGAAGGTATACAGACACAAGTGCCAATACACACCCGACACACACATCTGAACAGTTGCATATGTTCCGTAACAACACCAGCATCTCCACATCACATATGGCTGTGAAACGGATGTGACATGGCTAATCATGTCCCCTGTTAAACAACGTCTACAGTCCTGTAATTATGTAAAGTCACAACAGTTGTCGGTTTGCTGAATGGGAGTTCATGTTGCTATAGCACAGTGGGCAATATCTGCAACACATGGGTAATGTTATGTAAACACATACATATATGACTAATCTTCGAAGATATATATGGAGATACTCACCCAGCAATATACAGTCACCGTAATGTCCATCCTCAAATTCCCTAAATAGTGCTGAGCGATGCAGGATATAGGAGTCATGGGTGGACCCTGGAAACCTTGGGACCACATTCAGAATATGCAGATTAGCATCACATACAACCTGAACATTCAGGGAATGGTAGTGTTTGCGGTTGCGGAACACCACCTCCCTGTCTCTGGGTGGGACCAGGGCAACATGTGTGCAATCAATAGCTCCCATCACGTGTGGTATCCCGGCTAACGCCTCAAAGGCCTGGTCCAGGGTCTCCCAATGTTGCCTACTGTGGGGAAGGGCTATGTACGTCCCCACCCGGCTGACCATAGCACGCAGTACTTGGTGGAGACAGCGTGAGAAGGTGGGGCGGCTCATGCCACCCACTGCGGCCACAGATGACTGGAAACAGCCAGAGGCAAAGAAATGTAAGGCAGCAAGGAGCTTGACTACACCTGGTATGGCATGGGACCGGCTAGTCAGGGGCTCAAGGTCAGGTCTCAGATCCTCATACAGCCCCCTAATAGCCCTTGTGCTCAGTCGGTACAGGGAGATGACCTGGTCCTCACGCATGCCCTGGAGCTGGGCCCTGGGCCTATAGAGCCGCAGCTGCCGAGCCTGCACCTCAGTACGCCGTCTGTGCCGTCGCCGCACAGCACCTCTCTGGCCAGCCGCCGCAGCAGCAGGTCTGAGTTGCTGCGGGTCTACACCCATGCCCTGTGCCACAGCCCCATGGACATCATCTCCCCTGTCCAGCAACCGTAGCATCTGCCCACGTCTTTGGGCACATGCAACAACTATTATGTCCTCCATGTAAAGCCCTCTGTGACTACACAAGCACAAACACACAGACAAACACAGACACACAGACACACAGACACACACACTTGCCCAAACACTGCACAAATGGCAAACCACCACAAACATCAAAGACAACAGACAACTCCCACAATATGGCTCACTACAGTTGCTCCCAGATTCTCCAAACAAACACACGCCGCGCCTACCAAAACACCCTCAATGTTGCTGACTGAGCACCCTCTTTTTATACAGTGTACAGTTATTTTCCGTTTTGTCGGTACCGCGCCCCGTGTGCGCAGTGCGCATGTGCAGGAGGTCACGCATCGCCGCCTGTCTGTGCGTGCCGCGCATGTGCAAGCGTTGTCACGTGTGCGTGTGTATGACTGCGACGCGCATGTGCCAATTGGGGCGCATGTGCGTTTGGGTGTGCGCGGAGCCCATGTGAACCCCGTTACGCATGGGCGTATGCGTTTCACCAAAGTCATGATGCAAACACAAACGGTCATGCGCTAAGAGTGGCGCTTGCGTGTCGCGCAAGCACCTTAAAAGGCCAGCGCATGAGCATGCGCAATTCAACACAGGCGCGTCGCACAAGCAGCGCCGTCGCCGACGTCCTGCTGCAAACAAACGCCCACCGCGTTAAGAGTTGCGCCTGCGCATAACGCACACAACCATAGAGCGAGACACATGAGCATGCACAATGAAACACAGGCGCGTCGCACAAGCAGTGACGTCACACAGTGGCGCATGCGCAACGTATGCACCGTCCACAAAACTACAAATGCACCCAAACGGAAGCAAAATGTTGAGGGTTGGTTGAGGAGTCAGAGCGAGTGTATACAGAGTTGATGTACGTGAGAGGTGGTGTAGTGAGAGGTGGGTCAGTGTCATTTGGGTAGCCACATTTTCCCGTGTTGTTTGATAAGTACCCATATCTGTAGTCTGTCATTGTGTGTGTTACCTTGTCTGTGTATTGTGTTAGTGACTGTTCTGTTCCTGTGCTGTGTGCCTTGTGGTGGGGTCGTGGTTGCGGTGTCTGTCCCGTGCCTGTTGTGGGAGGGGCGGAGGGGGTGAGGTGCAGTGGGGAGGCGAGTGGTGAGGTGAGTGGGGAGCAGAGAGGAGAGAGGAGGCCGATGGAGAGACATACCCGAAGCCAGCGGGGGAGGGGGAGTGACAGGGAGACACACAGGGGTACAGAGAGAGATAGGGAGCCAGGGACAGAGACAGAGAGGGATAGAGAGAGGGATAGGGATAGGCAGGGAGGGACACAGACAGAGAGGGACAGAGAGAGGGGCAGAGGGAGGCTGAGGGTGGGGGAGGCTGAGCCTGTGTATTTGCGGGTGAGGTGGTGCCGCCAGTACCACTAGAGGCAGGGCCTGCGGGGATTGAGGGACCTGTGGAGGTGGGGGCAGTGCCAGGGCCATCAGTACCTGCACAGCCTGCTCCCAGCAGGCACACAGGGAAGAGGAAGCGTGTCCCTGTGTCTGAGGCTCTCAGGAGGAGGGCATTAAAATTCACAGACGCTGAGAACCACAACCTCCTCTCCATGGTCCTTGAAAATTACGAGGTTCTGTTTGGCCGACAGAGCACAAGGACAGGCACAGCAGGGGCGTAACGCGGTGTGGGAGGCGGTCCAGCGAGGGGTCGCAGAGGCAGGGGCCCCCCCACGGGACATAGATAGCCTGAAGAAAAGATATTCCGACATCAAAAGAGGTGTACGGCAGCACCTCTGTGCCGAAACAAAACATGCTAGGGGTACAGGAGGAGGGGGCCCCCTGCCAGCCATGCTGACGCCCCTGGAGCAACAGCTGGCCGAACGCCTCGGTCCGGTCTACACCTATGGTCTGCCTGCGCTGCTGGATACTGCAGATCCACATGCAGGTAAGTATGTCATGCATATCCATCACATCGCATAACCTCCCTGAGATGATCAATGTGTATACAGCTGACATTTGCAGATGCACACACATACCTATCTCCCCATTCCAAGGATGTCGTTAGCCTTGTGTCTGAGGCTGTGTGCACACCCCATCATACCCTATGGTGGCCAACACATAGACACAGTGCGAACACTATGTCGGTAGACGTGAGGGTCAGAGATGTTTTGCGCAATGTGTCTGGGGTTGTTTCCCTGAGGGTGGAATGATAAAGCGGCCCGTGTAATCATATGTAGATGGTGATTACTGTCTGCAACCACATGGTGGCATGAACAGTTGTAATGGAATGTATATTTGCCAGGGTATGGGCGAAGGGGAATGGTCACCACAAATGCAGTATACGGAAATATACATCCACACTGTATTTAACAATCCGTCATTTGTTCATGTTTTACAGAGTATTGTAAACATGGGAAACACACTATAATGTACCTGTACTGTAACCCAGTTACCCAGCCGCGTCATGTGACCCTTGTCAGGATCACTGACGGCTGGTACACACACAGCAGATGTATGAGGATAGTGGAGGAACATCCAGCCTTGCCGTAACAATCCCTGTCAGTCTGACACGTTCTGCAAACCCTTTGTCATGCAACACAATCATTGACCATTGGGAAGCCAAGGGTATATCAACCACGAGGGTTCCCCATGATTGCACAAACCTCTGGCCATGTCTGTCATCCGCATCTATGGGATCTCACAGCTCATTACAGGGTAACTATGGCGTCAGTACAGCTGGACTGTTTGCAGGGCTCACCCCACTTTGACAAGGTATTGCTGGCAGATGTCAGATGTGGATGACACATGATGTTATCTGTGTCTACACATCTCTGTCATGCATTGTTGGTACCCCTCTCACACCTGTGTGTGTATGCAAGTAGTGGATGACACTAGTTAATATTATGTGGCGTGTCCGTGAACCGTGTCTCACACGTACGACACTCAGATTCCCCCTGGATCATATCCCCCTCCATAGAGATATGTTGTTTAAACGTACACAAGAGTACATGGTACATCTCACAGATGTGTGTGGATATATTCTGGGTATGTCCCACCCCACGTCAGCCCTGCATGCACCCGCCCTCTCACTGTCTGCCTGTAATTAGGTGAAAGACAGTGGACAGCCAACCGTGCTGCTACTAGAAACTGTCACTGGGATGAGGGACACCATGTACCATGTCCTGGGGAGTCCACGCATATTTGTGCCCACTCTGTCCACCCCCCCATGGGTCAGCTGTTCCCCCCAGAGGGCCGGACACCATTCCTGTGTCTCTCACTGCACACACACCTCACGTTTTCCGGAATGGTCTTGCCAGTCACAGGATCACCCTGCAAAACTGCTGGTGTGTTTGCAAAGACCGTGCCATATGAATTCTGCTAGCCATTGCTTGCCCTAACAGCCAAATGTTACCAGCGAAATGTGCATGTCCCTGGCCTTCACATTGTTTCACATCCCCATCTTCAGCTCCCCTGGCCCTCCCTGCCACCCACCCTCTGTCACTCTGTCTCTCTGTGTTTAGCAAGCTGCCCCTGGCATCGGGCAGTCAGCCCCCTGATGTGCTGTGGTCCATCAGTGTCCCAGTCATCCCCCTCTCACAAGGTGATGCTTGTTAGCTGATTGGACATGTGTTCCGTGTTGTAACTATATAAAAGGGGCATGCACCTGCATGAACAGAACCTTACAACCTGGCCGACATCTGTCCACATGGACGTTGTGTGTGCAATCCTCTCACAATTCCCCCCCCCCCCCCCCATGTCACACCACAAAAACACCACAAGATGCAATACACAGAGGGACAATATGTAGCTGTGTGATACACAGCTGTCATGTACCCTACATAGGCTATGATTTGCTGCCAGCCCCATGGCCAATGACTATCCTGACGGGGCCCCCCCCCCCAACGTTTCAGGGATAGTACATCTTAACACACATCCCATACAACTTCTGAGCGGGTATGTTTAACAGGACTAGGGATCGTGGGGATCATGTATCTGTGGCATGTTGTAGAGGTAATGCACATACCCATTCACTTGCAATCTGGCTCAGTGCTATCACCCTCCCCTACGTCACACTCACACATGTACATGGCCAGTCAAATGTGGTGACATGTGACTGTTGGGGGGGACGGGGACAGCACAGAGTATGGGTGGTTGTGCACCATGGGTAGCCTAGGATCTACACCTGCCAGTACAGCAGGCAGACAGTACAGCAGTGCGGGCATAGATATTCCCTGACACATGTATGGGAAATGTCCTGGCCAGGTGTGTCATACACGTACTAACATGACCGAAGGGCAGATGTGTCACCCTTCCCCTGACCCTGTGGCTGCAGTAACACATGACCTGTGCTCTGATGATGACATATGTCCACCATGAGACATGTTGTGTTCCCTCTCAGTTGCAGCTAGCCCTGTATTGGCGTGTTTATCCCTGGCCCCCACCTAGGGTACAGGGAGCCATCCAACCTGTGGTACACATCCCCGCAGTGTGTGACACTGTTTCCAGACATGTCATGGAGTAGAAGCCCTACCCAACTGCACCATCACTGCCCTATGTCATCTCATCTGTCACTGTGCATTTGTGTGTGACTGTTTCCTGTTTATCTGACATACTCTACGCACACTGCTACATGTGCCTGTCAATTGTCTCAGGATCCTCTGCAGTGGTATCGTCCTACATTGTAGGTTCGTGGAAGGTACATGTAGCACTGGGGAGACAGTATGTCCCATGTGAATATGCCGTGAGCAATGGCATGCACACCCAAACCTAGACTGTCAAGGATGGAGTACCTGTTGGTGCTGTGTAGCCCTGTCAGCACATACATTACACACATGGGGTGTGGGATCGACTGCTGAATAGATGGCCATATGAGGATATAGTCAAACCTGGAGGCCACACAGGGCATGCACGGCTGACTCCCAGACCAGTTTTAATGACACAGGTACATGGTTGTGGGCGATAGGTATGTGGGGGCTCTGTATGTACCACACATTCAGGGTACTCTGAATATCACATATGGGTGGTCTGGATCACACACGTAGATGTTGCTGTACAGCTTACACATATGTATTTATCTGTGTGTGCACACAATACAGGTGACTATAGTACATTGCCGACACATGTGGAGCAGGAGGAGGAAGAGGAGGAGGAGGAGCTGGAGCAGGAGGAGGGGGAAGAGGAGGTGTGGCACGCACCTGGAACAGAGAGCCCTGATACGGTGGTTGATGTGGGGAGTAGTCGCCAGGGGGAGAGGCCTGGTCCCCGGGAGGGTCACATGGGACCTCCACGGAGCCCCACACCACCAATGTTGTCTGCAGCAGGATATGCTGCAGCAGCACCAAGGCGCAACGAAACTGGCGAGGATGTGCTACTACATGAGCTGCGTGCCCGTGGTGCTGCATCGCAACGCGACAATGAAGGTGGGTTAATTAACATTCCTTCCATTAAACATCACTATGATGTGTGTACATAGGCTCACAGATGTGCACCCTGGGGCAGCCTGTCAAGGTTTACGATGCCACCCTCTGACACTGTTTTTTACAGAAGCTATCTTTGTGACACACATCAGCGTGCACTATGTGCAACACAGTGCTGGCATGGGAATCAAAGTGTGAGCCACACATGCACAGCATCCTATATATCATGACACACAATTGCTGTGCCAGACCAGTACCAGCAAGCAAGCACTGTGCCACAGGGTATACATCCCCTATGTATACTGTGCAGTGTGTTTGCCCACACACCTGTGCACAGCTAAGAGGGAGATGTGGAGGGGGCGTGGCCACCACACACAAAACACACACACCTCTAATCCATCTCAGGGGTGTGTATGTGGTGTATGTGACAGCATACCCCCTCTACAGCTGTGATATGCGTGTCCACATTACACATTACACATTTGAGTTACCTAATCTTTGTGCCTTTGTTGCCCAATGACACTGTTACACACAGCCTGACAGCCAAGAGAGTGTGTACAGCTACAGATGCAGATGTAACAGTACTGATGCGTCAGGTGCCTCTGTTTGTGAGGGTACACAAAATGGTGAACATATAACAGGAAGGTCTAGGCCCCCTGACTGTAGCACACCCATGTGCCATTGCTACATTGTGACAACTGTACCGTGCAGCAGCGCAAATCAGGGTTCACATACACAGGCGGGACATATGTGTGATATGCAACGTGATAATGGCCCCATCCCACATAGGCTTTATCAACAGGTGTCCACACAGCATCATAGACGACATTATCGTGTACAGTGCCTCATACACACAGAGAGCACTATATGCACACTGGACAGAATCAGATGTTCCTTTCCCCTGTTTTTGGGGGGCAACACGCCCCTGCGGTCACCTGAATGCCCACAACTAGGGTTGGCTGTGTGACATACAGCCAGAGTGGCGACGCTGTCCCGCACATGTATATTCCTAATGTACAGTCGTCTGAGGCGGATGGCCATTAGGGTCTATACGCCACATTACGTGTCCTTGCATCAGCATTGTGGATGAGGCCATCAGGTGATGTGGCTGGGGGGGACATAAAGTGGAGTCCAAACTGTATGGCATCACACAGGTAACCTGTGATGAGGCCAAGTTGCGTTTTGGGGTCAGCAGCTACACAGGCAGACCCGGTATAGGTTCCCCTGACCCCAAACAGACACAATATCCCAAATCCCAAACCTACATCCCCAAAAGGAAACGTTAAGCTGCGACAGCAACAGACTATTCAGCACCCTCCTGACATTGCAGATCCAGACAGTTCACGTGAAAAAAACAGTTCGCACTCACGGTAACATGCCCATTCAAACATGTATGTACAGTTGCGCTCATCCGCTGGGGAATACCTTGTGATGCCATGTGGCATGGTAGTCAGGTCGATGAACAGCAGTCTCATACAGGTCCAGCATGTGAGCAATGGCTGTATGGACAGGTCAGGTTGTGCTCACCTTCCCCTGGCGTCCACAATAGCCTATAGACGGCAGACACACATTCCATATTTTGACCCACCACACCCACTACAGATGCTATACATTGGCCCTGGCAAAGGCACATTCCATGACATGACCAGGTGATACGTACGTTCGTGTGCCAAATGCAACTGCTAGCTCACCCTCTGTGCTGTGCGACGCAGGGGCTGGTATACACCCAGGGACATCTGGCCTGTGGCTTGGTGTGAGCAGACTGCTCATTCGCCCACTAGGGATTCCGTCCTCCCTCTTGACATATCTCACAGACACATGCCCTCTTTCCCCGGAGGGATCATACATAGGTGACGTGTGTTGTAACGTGAGTCCTCACATCATTCCATTCCTAGGCCGTGGAAAATGTTTTGCCCCATGCCCGTGGTTTGGACGGTTGGTCTCCAAGTGACAGCTGTAGTACCTGGGATCCTCACACATTTCATTCCCCCCTCTGACCCTGGTACTTGCACTGTAGGTTTGGGTTATCCACCTCGGGATACCAAGATGTCTGAGCCCTGCATTGCTGTATCCACTACTGGACTACGCAGCATCCCTGTGTCATAGTGCTCACCAGGCTCTTGCCTCCACAGCACATTGTCTCGTGGTTGGTGTATGCCCTGGGCTACCCTCACCTGTCGACTGCCACAGTTGAGATGCCTGCCATGTTGCCGCCCTCACATGTACACCTTCTGTCACCCTCCCGTGTTTGTGGCGACTGGGTGTGCCTGTAGGCTAGCATTGGATGTGTTTGTTTGTGAGCTATGTTTCCCTTGGGATGTATGCTTAGGTGAGCCATCCCCCATGTACGGGTACACCGTGTGTCCTCTTTCCTACCCAGGGCTGTGTGTCAGCAGGAGCAATGCAATATGCAACACTGCTGTCTGCATTTGGATGGATGCTAATATTGCACCGTGGAACAACACATGTCAATAGGGCCCGTGATGTGATGTGACCCGCTTCACACCTCACCCCTGCCTTGCCTGCTGCCAGGCACAATCAGGGATGGCCCACTCTCCTATATCCAGGGCTGAACACACTTATCTGAGGCCTGTCACTAGCATTTGCATGCCTAGCATACCCCTGTACATGTACGTCTGGAGTCTGGGACCCTGTGCAGCAGCAGGACTACATCACCGTGGCCCTTGAGGGCACACAACATGGGCCCCAAGGTGTACATGCACTGTTTTCTGCCCACTGGGGTCACCCCCGGGAGGGGTTGGTGTTGTGAGAGAACCTTAGCTGTCACCCACATGTGGGAGTGTTGGGTCAGCCCTGGGTATGTTCTGGGAACCGCTGTTCACACCCCATCGCACATTGTCATGAGCACTGCACTGGTCACATGGCCGGTGTGTGTGTGTCCATCTGCTCGACCCCAACGTTCCCTGCCTGTATGCATCCCATATCTCCTACTCATTGTGTATCCCCTGGTGTTGTTGCAGTCAGTCGCACACCCTCCAGCCACCCACACAATGTACACTTATCTGCTGTCTGTCTCTAATAGTACTGGTACATCTGATGGACGTTGTCTAGTTCTTGCACACACAGTGTATCCGTGTGCCTGTGTCTCACAGCACGTTCTCAGACGGCTGCCTAGTGTGTGAACCTACCCAATCATGATGATGCATATATTCATATGATACATGAAAGGTATTGTGGGTAATGTAGTTCATTTACCACAAACACAGCCGGAGACAATACCTTTGTTGTGGAACCAGTGGTAAAGCCAATAACCAACGTCTTATATTGATGGGGTTTAATTCACCCAGCACAAGTATGCTTGGTAGCATATAAATGAGGTTACTTGCGTGCAGTATTTAAATTGATAACATAAAGTCACAAATCAACTCATGAAAACAACCTTCACCCTGTCAGGCAATTAGCTAATGTTTTCCTAGCAAAGAATACCAAATGAAAGGTCACAAATAATGAATACACCTTGCTGCTTAGGTTAACCTCTGCTTATGTCCCACACAGATCCTGCAGTGATTCTCTCCTTGCTCACACACACAATTAGGTGCAGCTTTCATTAATATCAATTCCCCAGCTGAAAACCCTGAGCTGGCTGGCTGATACTGTGTGAGGCCATATCCTGCTGTAGGAACTGTTCGTAGTGCAATAAAGAACAAGGTTAGGTTTCTTTGTGATGGCTGATGTGTTTCCTCACAGAGAGCTAGCAATCGCACTTTGATAGAGAACACTCCATGTAAACAATAGTTTCATCTGCTGTGATTTCCCCCTCATCAATAAGCATAGGGTGACTATCATAAAATAGCACAGATGAGTCTTTCAGTAGGGAACTATCAAGAGAATGCTCATTGCCCTGCTGCCATTCACTATTAGAGATAGGGTCGGGATCAGTGTTCATACCTGAACCGCCCTTGCTGCCATGGTTCATCTCTGTATAGCCTGGCCAGTATGTACTCCAGTTCTTATGTCCAGCCTTCCAATCGTTATCCCTGGACACTGGATCTCCTCTCACATACCTTCTGGCATAGGTCCTATGGTCCCTTCCACGTGCAGTCTTCTCTCTCACCAGTAGCCACGGGTGATTCCTATCTCTGCCACTCCATTCCTCTGGGTGACCCCAGTCCAATGGTCTCTGCTGGCACTTGGAATACCTCCCAGTATAGGTACTGCCTTGGACTCTCCTAGATCTCTCAATGGCCTTTCTGCTCTTCCTTCCAGAGGGTTTCCTTCCTTCTCTATCCGTTTTGCTTGGCCTCTGCTTCTACAGGTGATATTGGAACCTGTAGCCCTTGCTGTAGCTGGGCTGGAGCTTGTAGCTGGGCTGTAGCTTGTAGCTGGACTGGAGCTTGTAGGTCTTGCTGTAGCTGCTATCTGTAGAAGCAGCTCTATTGTTATGCTGTCTTGATGTGTGCTCCTCCCTATCACAGCGCAGCTGTGCTGAATCAGGCCCTGCCCTTTGAGATGAGTGCCTAGGGATTACCTCATAGCTCTCTTGATTGAACACATGTATTCTCACTTCAGCCCCCCTCATGGATGCTGGACACCTGGTGCATTCTGGGACTGGTAGTCTTTTATGTGTGAGCTATGTGTTATTACCTCTACCAGGACTGACAGGAGTCTTGTTCAGAGTCACATCACCCTTTCTATAACTCCTACCTGAGCCATGATAGGCTTCCTTAGCAAAACGTACATGGTGTATGTCCTGTGTGTAATGTTTCTATACATCAAAATATGCATCTCAGTAGTACAGTTTGTACCATGCAAAGGGTATTTGTGTGATATGTTTTGCCTAGATCTGCTTGACAATTGTACCCGCCACAGGTAACTCAATGACCACCATCTCTTCCCCACACAGGCATTCGTCAGGAACTTGCAGCTATACGGCACAATGGAGAAAGCCTCATACAGGAGGTGGTGCTTCTGCGCCAACACATCCAAGATATGCCTTATGGGAGGATGTGTGTGGCCATGGAGTGCATCCAAGCTGCCCTGGAAAGGATGGCACCACCGCCCCTGCCGCCCACACCGCCACCACCACCACCACCCACACCCCCGCCACAGGCACAAGATGACCGTGTGGGGCCAGCTGCAGGGGAACGTATTTTGCAGCGTGCCAGACGTGAGAGGCAGCGCCGTCGCCAATAGTGCAATACCTATTACTGTAACATTGCATACATATAAAGTCTCCGTCCAATGTTTCTCTCCTTTTTATAGCATAGTTTGTGTGCACATGCATGCCCTGACCATTACCTGAGGGGTTCAGATCTGGCCCGGTATTGCCGGGGTGTCCATACTGTCTTGTATTACTGCACACATGGCATTGCACATAGTATGCCTGTTTGATGTACACCGCGCTGATTTTAATAGCGCGGTATAGAAGCAAATGTTAAATAAATAAATAGCTAAAATAAATAAATTTCATAACTGCATACGATCTGTGCATTGGCCCTTGGCTGCAATACACCAATGTTCACATAGGCCC
Organism: Ichthyophis bannanicus; assembly: GCA_033557465.1. Lineage (NCBI taxonomy): Eukaryota > Metazoa > Chordata > Amphibia > Gymnophiona > Ichthyophiidae > Ichthyophis > Ichthyophis bannanicus. The sequence continues at coordinate 293,376,303 of CM066037.1, forward strand.
AATGCCACATTGTGGGCAGCTGCAGGGTTACAACAACACTATCGTGGCCATTCCACGGTCACACCCCCTGATACTGTGCACATTGGGTGAGGCTCTGTGGCCATTGGCCCTGTCATTGGCAGGGGTGACATGCGTGTCCCGCCCCTCCATGGCACACATGTGTCAGAGGGACACATGGGTGTCATGCGTGTGTGCGATGCTGCTCTGCACCAGCAATTGTTGTGGGGACAGACACATCCCTGTGACATGACTGTTTAGGCGGGAGATATTAACAGCAACATGACCTGTGGTTACCCATGTCCCATTCCTATGCACAGATGTTCATCACACAGCTACGCATGTGGTGCAGGTAACATTATGATGGCCATGGCCACGCTACATGTCCAACCAGGTGTATGGACCTTCCCATGCTTGCCTACATGTTGTGTGGTGAAGGTACACACGTGACCAGTGAGGCAGGTTCAAAACATGTTTATTATAACAAACTGTCACACAATGGCCAACATGCCCAACATAAACACACGCATGAGGTGGGGGCGGGGGAAACACAGCGCAGCAGAGGGCACATAGGGGCATCACAGGTGCCAGCCGTGGTACCTGTAATGCTGTTCGGCAGGTGGCCATCGGGATGCCAGATGCACCACATCACTGGCCACCTGCCGAACAGCCCCAGTCAAACACTGCAGGGCGTGGAACACGACACGGATGTCGTGTCGTACGTCATCCAGGGCCATGCACACATCGTCGATACACCTGCCAGCACACAGACACACATTGTCTGTGGTCTGTGTGCTGGCATGAGCATGAGGTGTACCAGTGGCCCTGGGTGACGCACGATCGTGCTCACGTCCGTGCCGTGCAGACGCCTGCAATGCCGGACTGGTGCCCCGGTGGCCCTCTGCTGGGCTGTGTTCCCCCCAACCAACCCCAACCCCTCCCCGCTCCTTCCATACCCACCCCCCACCCTCCCTGCCCACACAATCACCCCAACTCCCCCCTCCCTGCCTGCACCCCTGCCCACGTTGCCCCTCTGTCCTGCACCCCCCTCTGTCCCATCCCCATGCTGCCCCTGGTTAGGGGTGTGCCTGCTGCCATCTTCCTCGTCCTCTCCCACATCACTGGAGGAAACCACCACCACATCTGCCCTCTCTGGTCCAGAATGTGGCTGCTCCATCCCACCAGGCTGGTCGTCCTCCTCCTCCACCTCCTCCTCCTCCTCCTCGGTTGTGTGCCGGGTGGTGGGCCTCCGGAGACTGTGGGCAGAGGTGTGTGGCGAGGCGTCGCTGGCATCACTGTCTGTGAAGGATGACATACATCAGGTGATGTCCATGTGTGTCACATACCAAATATGCAGATGCAGGTGGGAGACAGGCTGGTGGCCCTATGGCACACCTGAACCTGTGAGTTGCCCATTCCAATACTCACCATCGTGGTGGTGCTGGCGCTCCCTGCAGGCACGTGTGAGGAACTCCGGGTGGAATTTGCGAAGTTCGCGCCCCTTCTTCCTCAGGTCCTCCACCTGTGGATATGCAAAGGTTGTCAGGTGTCAACACATACCACCTGTCACTGGGGCTATGGGTGAACATACGTTGACTTGTCTGGCCCACACCATGCTTCTCCCCCACCCCTGCTGTTTGGGGCATATAGAGCATAGTAACCGACCTCCAGCAGTCAGTCCCTCCCACATGTGCAAATAGGTTAGCACATAGGTGTCACTGCCGTATGACATGAGCATAGCTTACATCCACCTGCACTGTCATGTAGGGCATCACACATCAGCATCACAAAGTGACTGCATGCTGCTCCTCACCCATATCCCCACAACAACCTGTCAGAACGGTGGACTGGTGGGGGTGACTGTGAGAGACAGGGGTGTAGACGAGTGGCCATAGGTGGGACGTCACAGAGACAGAGGGGATGAGGGAGGGAAGATCACCTAGGGCACATGGTGTGCATTGTAGGTCACATCCCTGCTGTGCAATGACAGCAGCTGTCAAAGGTGTGTGTGTTTGATGTATCCCGGAAGGGGCAGGACATGGTGAACGCTGGAGGTGACCAACTCTGAGCGTTTGCCACTGTATGATACCCATAGTGTGTATCCCCTGTGGGGCAGCTCACCTACACAGTTGGCTTCTGTGTCCCCCTCTATGGGTGTTGCCTCATGGACAGCCATGTGTGTACCTGGTCTGTCACAGCAGCACCATAACACATCGCATCCCTATGTGTGTGTGCCCTCATGTAGTGTTGCTTAGGCGCATATTGGGGATGTGTCATACACAACCCGCCTGCTGCGATGCCCCTACTTGTACCCCTTGTAAGCTAGTGTGGCCAGCTCCCACACGGCATGCAGGGGTGATAGTATGAGATATGTCCTCACATTGTGTTGTGAAGGGTGGGTGTGTTTGGGTGTTTTGCATGGGCCACCTCCCATGGTTGACAGTGTCCAGTCCCCCTATGGTGTGTAGCAACACACATGCATGGGGGTACATGGTGATCATGAGCTGTCCCATATCTCTGTCAGTGGTTTGCAGGGCGGTGGGGATGTACCTGACCAGGTGGTGGGATGTCCTCTATTTGGTATTGCGACTGTACAAGTTACGCCTGGTTGTTTCCCAGATATGTTGGTGTGTGGAACATGTACATTTCTGTCATGTAGAGCTGGGTGTGGTCCATGATGGCCATATGACCGATGGGCTACATTAGACATGCACAGTGTGTAGTCATTGTTGTCCTTGCATTTGCTGTGTAGTACTGTTTGACCACCCTGCACAAGCCAGACGTGTCAGCATCCACCTCATAGATCCTTGCTGTCACATTGTCCATGACAGTCAGACACACATACAGTGGGTGTATCAGACATTATCGTGTGACAGACATGTCACTTTTGGAGGCATATGCCACAATGTCAGGGGCAGGGACTCACCCCATGTGTCCACACCAGCCCAATGATAACCTTTTGCCATCATTTGCCCTCGCTACAACCATGACTGTCAGGCACGTACCATACCTTCCCCATGTCATATGGGAGGGCCACATCTAGGTGCTCTACATGTTCATGAGACGCCATTCCAATACATCCCCTGCAACCTTGTTTGGGACAGTATCCTGTGTGAGGGCAGGGATCCATGGCACACACAGCAGCCACACAAGCTGTGTTCATACACCAGTAACAGAGTGTCTGACAACATGTCATCTGTGACATTGTGTTGTGAACATAACCGACTACACCACAATGGGGTGCACAGGGGGCTTTCCATTTTGCACCACTGCTAACGTCTAACGCTGCCTAGTTATTCTCACAAACTGTGCCATGTGGGTAGGGTTTGGGGGGGGATATCCCCTCCTGTTCAGGGTGTTATCCTGTATGTCTTGATGTCCAGCCAGGGTGGGACCCTCCCCTGGCGTATGTGGCTATGGATGGATATCAGCCTCATGTCCCCTGTGTTGCATCTCATTTTCGACTGCAACTGAGTGGAACATGTCCACAGGCCAGGCCAGCCCCCAGTGGGTCTGAACTTAGGGTGTGACTACTTTCCATTTTGGACATGCTGGCACCCCCTTGCAATTCACATTACTGGACTCTGAGCCGTCCCATTCTCTAGGCACCTAGGGGGATTGCACATATGTTGTCCCTGTGGTTTTTGGGAGCATGCAGTGTTGGAACACAGGCGCGTAGTGTCTGCATTTACATGGTACCAATGTGTCCCACACAATAGACATCTGCATTGAGGGTCCATATGCCCATGCTGTGCGCCAAAACATTGTGTGTGCCAATGACACAATATGTGTGTCCTGGGGGGTTGTCTGGTACCCTGGTGTACTAGGGATGGCTGCAGGCCCGTGTCTTTGCCACATCAATCTGTGTGCTAGTGACACCTGCTATGCCTTTGCAGTTGTCATGGACACATCCCATGCCCCAATGCTAAACACGTGGTGTTATGACGCATGTGCCGACTCCCCACTGGTATAGTGGTTATTGACTCCCTTTGTTGGGCCTGGTGGTAACACCAGAGCTGTTGTCACCAACTGCATTTGTCAGTGCCACTGCCAGGGCATCCCTATGTTGTGGGGTTTATGTCCCTCTGGGAACATGCCACAATATGTTGGTCTAGATGTGATCCACACGACACATGGTGAAACACTGGGGAAATGGCTACCAACACAGCCACATTGTGGGGGGTGGGGGGTGTTTGCGCATGGCTGGACGTCTCGGCCAAACCACACCCCTGGATGCCATCCCACTGGTCAATCATGGTGACAGGTCACATGTGGGGCCTTGGCAGTCAGCACACTAGGCATGGCTGACAGTGACCAATGAGTGTTTGGCACTCCTGGAGCATGTCCTCCCGCACATGGTGTGTTCTCCATGCTAATGGCATGGTTTGGGCCTATGCATACATAGAAGAGCAACGTATTTGGGTAATTCTCAGTGTTCCCCTGGTGTTGTCTTTGAATCATGTCAACACAGCTACTAGTGCTGGGATATCAGATACACCAGTGTCACAGTTAGTGGGGCCCTCAGCAGTGACACACACAGGGGTTGCTTTCCCATACAGGTGTATTGCACTTAGACGGACACAGAGATGACATTTTTCCGTGACATTATGCACTGGGGAGCAGCAATTGGGCTTTTCAACAGGGCAGGCCACATGAGCTGTGGGGTACTCCCATAGGCTTTTATGGTGGATGGGGGGGAGCAGTCGCATACTGTCTTGCTCACTGCATCACAGACAGATATGGGTCAGTGCCCTCATGCCTATTCCAGGTGAATATCTGTCCCCAGTGCCACATACATGCCTCAATGTGGGTGTGGACATGTGTGCAGCGACACCTATGAGCAATGTCCATGTCTCCCTAAATGCATGGGGACGTCTCCCTTTGGCACCCTTGACAGACATGGCATTGGCATGGCACATTTGTTTGGCCAATGTGGATGTCCATGGGGAGGCCTTTAGCCCAGTAGGTATTACATTAGATACATGTGGGGTCACATTAACTGTACATGTCATGCAATCCAAACGCAATGGCACCCAGATGTAACGGTAAACATGTTTGTGTTCACATACATGTGACATTGAGTGGTTTGCCCTGAGCACCGTGGCAGGGGGCAGGTCCATGACACATGGATATCTAGATGGCCATGGATGTAATTACCTGACCCAACACATGAGTTGTGTGTCCTGTATGTCATAGGGCTACTGATAGCTACATCAGACGTACCTTGACGACTGTGAGACACAGCATACTGGCGATGGTGGACATGCATCTGTCACCTTCCAGCTTCTCGGGTGGTTTTATGTTCCTCTGACCTGTGTCCCTGAGGGTTCTATGAGATGTGCGTGCACACACTACGGACAATGACACATTACACGGATATGTGCTGTTTCGGCCCCTGTACATTTGTGGATGATAGGCTGTAGTGTGCAACCTGGATGTGTGTCTGGAACCCCCCAGAGGCAGCTGTGAGGTACATGTAGACAAAGGGTCATTGTGCCTGTAGGCATTTGTGTAGGTAAACATCAATTCTGCATACATAGCTGTGCTCATGTCCCTCTCGCAAGGGTTTGGGCTTCCATTTCGAGGCTACTGTGTGATAGCTTTTGTGAACGCACAACCATATCAGCATCTACCATAACATGTCCATACATGTACAGTGCGTGTGTTGGACTATGTGCCACATAGGGCAGGTGTGAGTTGCAACCAGACCACTATACCCTAGGTGACATATGGGACTGAGATAACCTCCGTTACAATAAGCTATTAGCCACCACGGTATTGGGTGTCCTACGGCATATCATCAGCAAGATACAGCATTGCAACATGGTGACACCCTGGACGCCAGATGCATGTATCAGGCCTGCATGTGGTACAGATAATTGACTGAACACCAACCTCACACTGCACCATATCACCAGGGTGACTGTGGCATACTGTGATGGGCTGGACAGACAACTGGGGATTGGTGGATGTGTTAGCCTACACTGTCACATGCATACCTATCTCCATGGTGGCAGACAACCCACTTGGATGGCCTCTCTGCACTCCTGGAGTTAGGGAGGGGGGTTCAAGCTACATTAGGACACAGATCCATAGCTCCAGGGTGATAGAGAGCCCACTTGGATGGCCTCTCTGCACTCCTGGGGTTAGGGAGGAGGGTTCAAACTACATTAGGACACAGATCCATAGCTCCAGGGTGATAGAGAGCCCACTTGGATGGCCTCTCTGCACTCCTGGAGTTAGGGAGGAGGGTTCAAACTACATTAGGACACACAACCATAGGCCCAGGGTGATGGGGGACCCACTTGGATGGCCTCTCTGCACTCCTGGAGTTAGGGTGGAGGGTTCAAACTACATTAGGACACAGATCCATAGCTCCAGGGTGATAGAGAGCCCACTTGGATGGCCTCTCTGCACTCCTGGAGTTAGGGAGGAGGGTTCAAACTACATTAGGACACACAACCATAGGCCCAGGGTGATAGGGGACCCCACTTGGATGGCCTCTCTGCACTCCTGGAGTTAGGGTGGAGGGTTCAAACTACATTAGGACACAGATCCATAGCTCCAGGGTGATAGAGAGCCCACTTGGATGGCCTCTCTGCACTCCTGGAGTTAGGGAGGAGGGTTCAAACTACATTAGGACACACAACCATAGGCCCAGGGTGATAGGGGACCCCACTTGGATGGCCTCTCTGCACTCCTGGAGTTAGGGTGGAGGGTTCAAACTACATTAGGACACAGATCCATAGCTCCAGGGTGATAGAGAGCCCACTTGGATGGCCTCTCTGCACTCCTGGAGTTAGGGAGGAGGGTTCAAACTACATTAGGACACAGATCCATAGCTCCAGGGTGATAGAGAGCCCACTTGGATGGCCTCTCTGCACTCCTGGAGTTAGGGAGGGGGGTTCAAGCTACATTAGGACACAGATCCATAGCTCCAGGGTGATAGAGAGCCCACTTGGATGGCCTCTCTGCACTCCTGGGGTTAGGGAGGAGGGTTCAAAGTACATTAGGACACAGATCCATAGCTCCAGGGTGATAGAGAGCCCACTTGGATGGCCTCTCTGCACTCCTGGGGTTAGGGAGGAGGGTTCAAAGTACATTAGGACACAGATCCATAGCTCCAGGGTGATAGAGAGCCCACTTGGATGGCCTCTCTGCACTCCTGGGGTTAGGGAGGAGGGTTCAAAGTACATTAGGACACAGATCCATAGCTCCAGGGTGATAGAGAGCCCACTTGGATGGCCTCTCTGCACTCCTGGAGTTAGGGAGGAGGGTTCAAACTACATTGGGACACACAACCATAGGCCCAGGGTGATGGGGGACCCACTTGGATGGCCTCTCTGCACTCCTGGAGTTAGGGTGGAGGGTTCAAACTACATTAGGACACAGATCCATAGCTCCAGGGTGATAGAGAGCCCACTTGGATGGCCTCTCTGCACTCCTGGAGTTAGGGAGGAGGGTTCAAACTACATTAGGACACAGATCCATAGCTCCAGGGTGATAGAGAGCCCACTTGGATGGCCTCTCTGCACTCCTGGAGTTAGGGAGGAGGGTTCAAACTACATTAGGACACACAACCATAGGCCCAGGGTGATAGGGGACCCCACTTGGATGGCCTCTCTGCACTCCTGGAGTTAGGGTGGAGGGTTCAAACTACATTAGGACACAGATCCATAGCTCCAGGGTGATAGAGAGCCCACTTGGATGGCCTCTCTGCACTCCTGGAGTTAGGGAGGAGGGTTCAAACTACATTAGGACACACAACCATAGGCCCAGGGTGATAGGGGACCCACTTGGATGGCCTCTCTGACCTCCTGGAGATATGGGTTATGTTTCATAGTACATGAGGGCGCAGATCTATATCTCCAGGTTGCCAGGGCACACTTTGAGTGGCTCTCTGTAGCCCTGAGGGGAGGGGAATGTATTATACCACATTTGTTAACAACCCCTGGCCACCTGTGTGCGTCAGGGCCTTTGTGCTGAAGGTTCCACGACCCCTGATGGTTGCCCCTATGTGTTACCCTCCAGATGCAGATACCTCCATCAGCACATGGTGATTCTAGACACTCCTTAGGCTGATGGTTGGCCTAGCTGTGTTACAGTGGTCTGTAGTACATCAATGCCAGCAGCTGTCATGACGCCATGGGGTCATCATGCCCTCTGTGGGCACATGGATCTGAACATGGCTACATGGGCACACACTCAGATGTGGTACACAATGCATCTGGCATGTGGTTTCCCTACTACACGTAATTTATCTAGGCTACTTACACACAACAGCATGGACAGCTGACATCAACCCTGTCTGTGTATATGGTTTTGTGACCTGTGGCCATTCACTTACCTCACGTGGGTGGTCTGCCTCACGGTTAAAGCGCCTGGTCACCCTCTCCCAGGCCCTCAGCACCTTCCCCATGTTTATCCTCCTGGAGGGCCCTGGGAAAAGGATTGTTTGTTTCGGGCCAATAAGGGAGGCCAGGAGGCACAGCTCCCTGTAGCTGAAGGCGGGCTTCCTGCTCCTTGACGCCATTTTTTTTGTGGGCGTGTAGACGCGCGCGAACGCTAACGACGCCACTTCCGCATTTGCGCGTATCGGAGAAAGCACGTGCGCGCCGCATGGCTGCGGCCCTCATAACTGCTTGCCCATGCGTTCCGCATTGCTGCGCTCCTGAAAAGTGCAAATATTAGCGGCACGCATCATTCATACACATGTTTTACATTTATTAATACAAATAGGTTTCATGTTGTTTGCATGCTCACATAGCTACAAGGTATCTCTCATCTCCCTATAACATAATTTAATGATTCTGAATATTACTTGTTCACACAATGTGGTCTTGAACCTCTGGACACATATGCACTGATTCCAAGGCCATTGTCAGATGAGGTGTGCTATGTGTGTCACATAGCAGATAGTGCTCTGCCACTGATAGCAATGGGTGCAAACAAACCATCAGCGTCAGGGGTCAAGCAACCTGGTGATATGGCATGATGTGTGTTAGTTGGCTCTGTTCTGTGTTGACTCACCATGTACAGACATCAATGATTTGGTGGTTGCCATAGGTGTTTTGCGGGGGTTCATATGTGTGCATTACACAGGAAATATAGGTTGCGTGTTAGACATTAGGGGGCAATGTGGACAGCATGTCACCACAATCCACATTACAATTTGGTAGATCTGCTGGCATACAGTCCTGGGGGCTGAGATATAGCGCAATGGTGGATACATTGGCTGCTTAACGAGGCATCATGGCTTACATCTTCCTTTTGCGCTCTGGAGTGCCTGTCTCAGGCAGCTCACATTATCATACGTTGTAACACCATTGGCCATGGTGCTTTCCATCTACATCTATGCTGTGCACAACATATATTTTCATACTTTGCAACATTATTACTTGCCCCAGAGCCCTTTCTACATTACAGAGGTGCTGCTGGTGGCAAGACACTCACACTGCTGCAGACATCATATGTCATACACCATTCTCACTGATGGAGCACCACAACCCTGGTAACAACAACACACTGTCTGCATGATTGCCTCTTTGGCCAGCCAGGCATCTGTTCTTATCAATCTAGCTGTGGCCCACACCTAACCTTGCTGCATGGGGAGCCAGAGGTTGCATACGTCCATATACAGTGAGGTTATTGGTGGGTGCAGCCAATGACATGTCCATGACTGTGGAGTACTGGTGGTTGTTGTGAGATCCTCACAGTGCTGTCAGCAGCAGGTACCCCACAGACCACCTTATAGGGTCTACCTGGGTTAATGCACTGTGATGGTGTTTAAGTTGCCAGTACTTGAGGACATTACCCACGTTCCACACCTGAGAGCCCCCATGGACCTTGTAAAAACAAATTTAACTAATGTGACACTGCCTTGTTCAATGTATGTTTATTTTCAGAACGTTTCCCCACACTACTGCTGACTGGTGGAGTCTATGGGCCAAAGTCAGGATATATAAAATACTTTCCTTGTAGAACCACATTTAGAATTTGAACTAACAACCTTTTGCTCCTGAGGCATTGCAGTCACCACTGGACTACAGCTCTGGGGTTGTGATGAGACTATCTGGCTGTCTGCAATATGACCTAGGCAGACTTTGTGCTGCAGTTAACAGGGTAACGTCAGTCCACTCACCCCCATGATGCACTGCACATGCAAAGCAGCAGTCTACTAATGTTCCAACGATAGGGTGTGCAACCACACAGCACCTGGACATAGTTTTGTGGACAGACCTTCTGTGTTGCAGGTACAGAGTGGGTACAGAACCTCACAGTGTGTGTGGCTTTTAATCACCCTGAGTGTGAGGTGAGACACACAGCACCTGTCCTGGCTGAGAGGGCCAAGAACATCAGATCAGCTTGTCAGACGATGTCTGATAGGTTGATGTATACAGTCCTCCTTCAGGCATCTGTATTTCCCTGACCCATCTGGGCCTTGTGGGCTACAATGCTCACCCAAGGGTGCATCTCCTTTGTGAGAGCCCTGCTCTTCATAATATATGTGAAGGGGTAAGGGAGATTTCTGGCCACATTGGCTATATGTGTCTGACCACCTGCACTTTCCTGTCAAACACACTTTGCACAATATTACAATATGCACATTCTGTAGCCCAACTACAGTGCTAGCAGTTGCCAGCAACCTCATTCTGCCTGTCGTACCCAGTACCTACAGGTCACTCTCTGCAATTTTGAACATATCCATATGTCTAGATCAGGCAGACAAACAGCTGAGCCAGAGCCACCCAGCTCAACCAACACCATCTGACATTTTGCAGCAGAGGCCACAGTGTGTGGCCAGCTACTGACCCTGCAAGGTGTTCCAGCCAAACACATGGTAACTGCTTTCAGGCCGCTTGACGGTCCATACTGCATGCTACCAGGGACACTCTGTGCACCCATTACTGGGATGTTTGCACAACCCCCATGCAGTTGACTCAGTGATTGGGCCCCCTATATATACACACAACCCATAAAAATCACAGAGGAGAACTACTGTATGGCAATATGTTGTAACCTAGCCATGGCGTGATCACTGATCATTCGTGGTGAGGGTTGCCTCCTCACCGTACATGCTATGGGCACCATGTTTGTGGAGGTGATAGCAAGGCACAACATGGTCCTAGGCATGCACATTTGCCCTGTGTAGCTGCATCCTGCTCCTGCCACCCTGTGTGTTCTATACCCAGAGTACTTTGCTCCTCATTATGCACATTTTTATTTTTATTTTATTTATTTTGAACACATTTATATACCGCTGCTTCCAGCGATCAGTAGCGGTTTGATTCTTCTTTTGGGATAAGTCGATCAGGACAGTGGGGGAGTATATACATAGAGGAATGGGAGGTCACGGCACACATGGTTACTGTTTTGGGGGTAAACTTATTTACATTCACATTTACATTTAACATTTAAATACATATTTACAGATTACAGATTGGGGAAAAATCAGTATTTGCAGACCAATACTGGCAACGGTGCTATCATTGTGGGCTGTGGGAGGTGTTGGCAGCCAGCACACACTGGATCAACAGACACACACTCCCTACACCTAGGACAGCAGTGAGACGATGTACGGTTATTTAGGAGCAGAGACCAACGCAACAGTAATGGGCACACTGGGGGTATGGCAACGTTGGGGTACATTTGTTGTGATATGTTCCAGGCTGACAATCTCTGGAGGGCACCTGACCTGACACACATTGTACATACATCTGAGACGTTGGTATGTTACAGCTCGATGATCTGCTTGTGCTTCGCATAGACATTTCTAACAGTCACTGCTCATACCAGGCTTCTGATATGCGTGTGAGTGTGAGGTATCGCCATGTGTAGTGTGTGATTGGTAATGTCTGCACATGCTAGTTATTGGAGGGGCACACAGGGCCCAACATCCTGCCACTGCATTGGTCATCAGATATTGGGGCCTGCAGGTGCAGCTGTTTCTGGCCCTGTTGCCCACTGCTGTAGGCCATATTTTCAGAAAACCCAGGCAATATGGCACACACACTGGTCAGGTTTTCATGATGTCCGTGATGAATATGCCTCTCAGACAGATTCATACCATGGTGGTGTTCAATTAACTTGCAGCACACGCATCTTTATTGGATACATCAGCGAACATGGGTGTTCTTTGTGCCTGCATGGCTGCATTTGGGGGACTGTACTGTGGGCGAGGCATATGTTTATGTGGTGTGTGCTGTTTATTGTAAAATAAGTTGTCTTTTCCAACGCTTCTCTCATCAGCAGGGGAATTGCAGTCTTTAATAGCAGGTTTTGTGCATGTGAAAGAAAATGGGGGGTGGGATGGCAGGTGCCCCAGCTGAGATTTGAACCTAGGGCCTTCTGCTCTTGGGGCACTTGCTATGTGTACTGCACCACCGTCTTAGCACAGCAACAGCTCATTCCCGGGGGAGTCCATGGCTGTTTGTCACACAGTGCCTGTCTGGTGGATTGGACTGCAGCCACATGAGGGTAGCTAGGCCAGCATCTGCTGTGGTGCAGCAGCCACTGCCCCCTCTGCCAGCAGTAGGCGTACACCACCATGATAAAGAGGCGTTATATTGGGGACAGCATCACAGCTAACTGACATGTGGCCCTCCGGTACTGCATTGTGTGTACTCTGCTGTAGGTGTTGGACATTTCTGAGGGCTATGAGCTACTTATGGTAAAATAACAATCCTCAGAAAGAACTTTTCTTCTCTGCAGGTGTGGGTTTTATTCCCAATAACGGTTTACTGGTGGATAAAATATGTGCACTGTGTTGCCGATGGCCCCAGCTGGGAGTTGAACTTGTTATCTTTGTCTCCACAACACACTGGCTGTGTCCCCTGCACCACCATGCGGACACTGAGTCAATGTAGACCCTGCAAATAGCATGTCTGTTTGTCCTAGCGGCCCTTTCTGTTATGGGCCAGTGCACCCACGTGTCAGGGTCTCTGGCTCCATCTTCTCTGGCCACCTGCCACTGACCCCACTGATACCAGTACACCTCGGCTAACATGCTGCAGGCCCTGTTAGTGCTGGTGCCACTCAGTTGTTGAACATCCACTGTGCATGTATGCAACTACCTATGCTGTGCATTATGGGTTTGGGGTGACTACCTAGGGGAAAATATCCATTGGTGTGGGGACACATGCTCTCTCCTTCAGCAATGTTGACTCATGCACATGTTATGCTGCATGAGCCAGAAACCCTTCCAACATGCCTATCTTTTAGCCCTGCCTTTCTTGTGAGTGTATGTTGATGTTTCACATTGCTGTGACCATTACCAGGGTTGGTCGTCTTGTGTGGTACAATCAAGTGGTTTAACAGCCCTATGCGACACAACAGTCCTGGGAACAGTACAGGCATGGATATGTTACACATAGCTGGTGGGGGTCACCCACCCAGGATGTACACACTGTCATACAACAGACCTGCTGCACACATGACCCACATCTGCATGATTGTCATGTGGTGCTCAATGGGCAAAATGTGCTGAACATATACATCCATATTTCACTGTGTTCAATGATGACATTAGATAGCTGTGTACCATGTCCCCAGGTGTGGGGTGGCATTGGTGACATCTGCAACTGCTACTATTGGCGGTTACAGGCAGGGCCCAATGTCCTGCCTTTCCAGGATGCATTGTCCAATGCAGCCTGTGGGCGTGGGTGTGTCAGGGCCTGTTGGCTGGTGCTTTTCATCAGGCATTCCCACATCATCTCATGGTGTGGCTGACACTGTTGTAGTTTTATGCTGTCCCTCCTGGATATGCATGTGCTACATCTGCATGACATGAGGGTGGTACATAGATATGCAGCACAGTCATTTGTATTAGAGGCAGCATGGAACCTGACTGTTGTGTGGTCGTCCAAAACTGTATTTGGGATACTCTGCTCTAGGTGATCGCCCTGTTCATGGTGTGTGTGGTTGTGATGGTAAATGTTGGGGGTTTTACTGAGGCCACTGTCCTCTGCCTTAAAGGTTTTGCTTACTACCATGGTTTATTTGTGAGTAAAATATGTGCTCATGATTGGCAATATCCCCAGCCGAACTTTGAACCTGTGACCTTCTGTTGTTTCATACACTTTCTGTGTACACTGCACCACTGTGTATCTACAGCTTGGCGGAGTTCCCTGGGACGTCCATGACTGTACATCCAACAGGGGCTGTCTGTCACTAGTGGACGGTGGCAGCCTGCACCTCGCTAGTCAAATGTATGCTGTGGCTGGCAGCCACTTCCCTCTCCACCATCTGTACAGTCCCACCAACATACTAGCATGTCCTTATCTTAGCATAAGCATATGTCCTAATTGAGTGGAGCCACTCCAGGACTGCATTTGGGCAACTCGGATGTGGCTGATGCCCATTGTTCTGATGTGTGTGCGGTGTGGAGTATAAGAAGGATGTTTGCAACATGCTAATGTTCTCTGCAAAACAAGGGGTGTCTTCCATATCTCTGATTAGTGGTGGAGAACATATTGCCATGAGCCCCAGATGGGATTTGAACCTGTGACCCTATGGTCTTATAGGTACTGGCTCTGTCCACTGCACTACACTGTTGCCACAGAGATGGTGCAGTACCTGGGGATGATAAAACTGGCAGGATGGGGTCACACACCCTGCTCTGCACAATTTTACTATGGGCTCCTTCACCCTGTCCGGTGACAAACGTACAAATCATACCCAGACATGACCACGGAAAGGGGCGATAAGATATAACCAACATGGCCTACAGAGATTTTCATGAACATACATGGGGGACACTCCCAGGACAGCTACAAAAGTGGGGTTGGTTTTTTTTTGGTTGAGTCTCCCCTCCATACACCTTTCCATGGTTCATTCATTTTTTTGTAAACTTTCCTGGGTGTGTTTCTTATTTGTGCCCATTGCTAGCACTGTTCCCCCGCAGACTTTTAATGTTTTAGATGTTGTTTGTGGTCATTTTCGCTTTTTATTTGCACTTTTGTTCTGTGCACATGTATCACACTGCTGACGTTTTGCAGGTTTCCCCGGTTTTGCTGTACATTGATGACGGAAATGGTTTCTCTTCCCTTTAAATGCTTTCTACCGCGAGTGTTTCACTCGCGGTAGTTTTTACATGCAAATTCGGGCCCGGTACTGTGCGGGGACCCTCTCCCCTCCCACTCTCCACCCATTGACCCCGTCCCTCCGCCCCTCCGGAGCCTTCCTCCACCCTCCTTTAGCCGTTCCACGCCTCTATCGGACATTTGCGGGCCCGCACTTGTACGGGGCCCGTTGGTGTGTCGCGTACCTGTGCGGGGGTGACACGCACGTGTGCGGGGCGTTTAAACGCGTTTATGCACGTTTCAGTGGCGCGTTGCCGTGCGCTATTTTGCGGCGCGCAAATTTGCGGACTTTAGTAAACATGCCCCTAAGTCTGCTAAATGATTGTCGTCTCCTGGAAGATACATTGCTACTAGGAAAATGTTGAAGGACCGTGCCAGATACCAAATGAGAGTGGTCTCACAACAGTAATGGAAAGAGCCAATTACCCCTTGTTTGTTGATGTAGAACACTACTACCTAATTGTCAATTCAAACTTGGAGGATACTACCTGACAAAGAATGTGCAAAGGTTGTTAACACATAGCAGAATACTCTGAGTTCCAGGTGATTGATGTAAAGGGATTTCTTGTTGATTGACCACATTCCTTGAATTTGAAGCCCATCCAGATGGACTCCCTATCCTGTGGTCAATGCTTCTGTTGTAGAATTTTTCTAGGGAGTTGGAGGATGCTTGTATTTCCCGCAAAGGAGATTGTAGGGTGATGCCCATCACTGAATGGCCTGCATAGAGCATCGGTGACTTCGATTCAATGGAATAGACGTTGAATAAGCTGATTCCATTGATATTTGAGCTGCCACTGGGTGTTCCTCATATGGAGGTGCATAAGGTATCACAAGGACTGTGGTTGGTATATGATCCAATAGCTTTAACATATGGTCCGCAGACATGAACTGTCTAGAACAGATGTCATGGAATAGAGAGTGTATCTTCTAAGCCCTGAGGGGGGACAGCATAATTGTGGTTGATGAGGTGTAAATGATAAATTGTATGTGCTGAGATGGAATAAGGGATGATTTGTCCAGGTTTATTATGAATCCTACGTCTTTTAGTGTTCACATAGTCTGGTGCAATAAATTGAGGGCTGCCTGCAGAGTGTTCCCCATAATCGACCAGTTGTTGAGATATAGAAATACAGATCCTTCCTTGCATAGATCTTCACAGTTTGTGAAGACATGGGGGACTGAACAGAGGCCAAAAGGCAAGACTTTGTAATGATAATGTTTATGGTGAAATGTGAAATGCAGATGCTGTTTGTGCTTTCGAAATGGGGATATGAGCATAGGCATCTTTCAGATTCAGGGAGGCCATCCAGTCATTGGTTTGAATTAGGGGCAAGATCGATGCTAAGGAATACATCATAAATTTCTCTTTCACAATATATTTGTTTAACTTATGAAGGTCTAGAGTAGGTTTCATCCCCCCTGTTTTCTTGGGAATGAGGAAATACTTGGAATAGAAGCCGTGATTTTGCTCCAGGCAAAACTTCCTTTATTGTGTTTGCTGACAAAAGCAATGCAGTCGCCTCCTGAAATATTTGTTTCAATCGGTAGAGGTAGATGGTGAGAAGGAGGTTTGACTGGGTGTAGTGATGTGAGAGGCAAATGATAGCCACTCTGGATGATGATGTTGACTCATTTGTTGGTAGTGATGCATTTCCAATTCGCTAGAAAGAAGGGAAGTCAGTTTCTAACCGGTAGCTCCACATGCTGGGTGTAGTAAAAAACTTGGTGCTAATTTGGCTGGGTTTGTGGGGACTGTTTTCTGTGGCTTCTTGTCCCTGTTGCATTGTTGTGGCTGATACAATGGAACTAGGCAGTTGGAGCGAGGTTTATTGTAATGGTACAGCTGGTAATGCCTGTAAGGCTTCCTTTAATACTTGTACTGATAGTGACCATTTTTGGAGGATGTTTGAGGCTGATTTATATTATCTGCCACCAGTGTTTGAATGGTTGAGCAGTCATCTTTAATTAAAGATACAGTGTCTTTTACTTTCTCTCCAAATAGGTTCTCCCCTGGACATGGAAAATGAGCTATCTGTTCATGTACATCCTCTTGCATACCAGATGCTTTCAATCATGCTATTCTCCTCTCTATGGTTGCAGTGGCTGCTCCTCGTAGGTATCAAAGGCAGACCTTATTACATTCCTGCAAGTCATATTTCATTGCCGCGTCCATTTCAAAAGGATGCTTAGAGGTTTAAAAAAGATTTGGACAAGTTCCTGGAAGAAAAGGTCCATAAACCATTATTAAAAGGGACCTGGGAAATCCACGGCTTGCCCCAATACAAACATTGTGGAACCTGTGTCTTTTGGGGAAACTGCTAGGTACTTGTGACCTAGATTGGTCACTGTTGGAAACAGAATACTGGGCTTGATGGACCTTGGTCTGACCCAGTCTGGCATATCTTATGTTCTTCTGAAGGTTGCTTAGTTTTATGTTCTCTAAAATATCATATTGATATTAAGACATCTGAAACCGATGTGCTGCTATTCTGGCAGTTAACATTGCATTTTTATACACTCTTTTGTTGATGTTATCCAACAACCTGAGGTCTTTGCTTTGTGGAATATACGAGTGCGATCTGCACCTTTTGGATCTTTTGAGAGCAGATTTGATTACCACTGGGTAGCATGGTAGGTGTAATTTCCTATGGCCAAGAGTTGGCTGGACTTTATATTTAAGTCTCCATACTTTTGGAGGTACGTGTGCAAGAAAATGGTGTCTGCCATGTTTTGGCATGCTGGTCCACTAGCACTTTAAGTGCTGGCAACACTGCAATGTCTTTGGCATGTCAAAGTATTTTAGGGCTCCCAAGAGTTCAGCCCTTGGGTCTGGGTTACCCAGTATGGAAAGTGAAAGGCACTTTGAAATTTTCTGCAGAAAGCGAGGGTATGAGGTGTCCTCTGGTTGGGAACTCTTATGAGGCAGAGGTGGAGAAGGGTCTGATGGGAGACATGGAGATGCATTGTGAGATGATGGTGGATGTGATTTGAGCGAGGAAGCAGAGTATTGGATCTCTTTGGAAGCAATATGACAGAAATGGTGAAGACGACAGAGCAGTGGACTCAGGTGATAATTTGTGCTTGTGAGGTGGTTTAGCTGCTGAGAGCTGTTGAAACTTAACTATGCTATACCTCTCCCAGAGGAATTTTTCCAAGGTTTTGTGGTGATGGGGTGAGGCTGCAAAGGATATCCATGATGAAAGGAAAGTTGTGGTGGGGAAGCTGTGCATTGCTGCAAGGAGTGCCTGTGATGATGCTCCTTTGCAATGCTTGCTCTGATGGGTTAGGTATTGACCTTGGAGTGTCTGTGTGCTTATGGCACCACTTGCGGGGTGGTGAGCTAGAGCTGTCATCTGAAGAATAGCAATTATGTCATGAGTCTGTATAGTCAACCAAACACAAACAAGAGCTCCTGCTCGCAGAAATGGCTCAGAAAACACAAAACAGCAGGCAGAGTTCAGGTCACTTGCGCTTTATTAATTATGCAAACCCCGAAGCATTTCGGCAGATGCCTTCATCAGGGGGCTAGAGGACTGCAAACAAATAAAATATTTATCATAAAACATTGTACCTTAAAATATAAAACTAAAGAACAGATATAATAAAAATATAAATTTAAAAACATAAATATCAATAACAATGGATGGTGTAAAAGGACAAACATGAATAAGTATAGTATAAAAACAATCATGTTGTACTCACGAATTGTGTTATATCAATACGTTAGATGAAGCGCATGGAAGTGTTTAACAACATATGACCAAAACCAGTAATGCAGTTGGTAATGCTGGAAAACAATAATACCATTAATATACAAAATAAAATTACAAATAATTAAACAAGAAAACAAAAAACATTGGGAAACCCAGACCCAAAGAGCGCAAAAATAAAGGATGAATTAAGACATAAAAAAACAAATGCTGTAGGGCATATGTCTTATACATACATTATTAAACAAGTGTAGACAATATTCAAACCCTAAATATTGGACAAAAACATTGTTAAAAACCAACACCTTTGTTAAAAAACATGTCTCAATAATCAATATTTAGACAGCCCATAACTTCAAAGACAATACATAATAGAATAAAACTAGTGTCTAAATAGGAACATAGTGTGTAAAAATCAATCATAAAATTGTAACGTGAAATAGCATATAAAACAAAGTACCAAACCAAAATTGTGGGTATGATAACAAAAACAAAGCTGCTGTGTTGCCAGCATTGTAAACGCTAACCTAGCGCACTTAAAATTTTTTTATAAGAGATCAAATGATAGATAAAACAACCAAAAAAACGAAAATGAAGGAAAATTGTATAGTGTTAAGGCCAGCGCTGTGCAGATCGCAAATATGCTGTTATTTAAAAATCATATGAAAACCAACCTCAGAACAATCACAAACCTGATTATATGAAAAGGACGCCGGAAGTCATGACCATTTAAAAAGAAATAAAAAAAAAAAACAACTGAAGAATAATTGTGTACACTATAAACACACATTTATTTAACAAGGACATTAAACCAATGTTAAATGGAACAACAGGGAGCCCGGCATATGAACAAAAGTGAAAATTAAAACTCAAGCTATACCTTCAGCACTGCAAATGAAATAGAAAAAGCTTTTGGTAGAACGCGGAAAATTGGCGCACTTAAAAGGTCGAAACCAAATGTTGCATATATACATATGTATGAAAACCACAATGATATGATACTCCAACGGTGCAAACAATGCTATTAAAAAGTGATGCCTTTATAGAAACATGTATGAATGGAGCATTTTGAAGGCCCGCTACTGAAAAGCCAATTGTTAAAAATGAAACAAGTGTGTGAAGAAAGCAAGAAAGAGGGGAAGTATTGTATTGTATAACCCCGTTAAAAACAGCACTGTACAGATCGCAAATAATATTATTTAGAAGACAATGCTATATTGAAAAAACATGTAGAGGTATAAAAACAACATTACTAAGCAGAAATATAAAATTGTATAGCGTTAAGGCCAGCGCTGTGCAGATCGCAAGTCTGCTATTATTTAAAAATACAAGCCTGATTATGTAAAAAAGGACGCCAAAAGTAAAAACCATTTAAAAAGAAGAAATTTACGCATTCCCACTTGTTTTTTAACTCAAATGGCAACCTTAGCTATGTGCAAGAATTTTTTCTGTTTCCAAGGTGTTTTCTATAAACAGATACACCATTGGAGTATCATATTGTTGTGGTTTTCATACATATGTATATATGCAACATTTGGTTTCGATCTTTTAAGCGCGCCAATTTTCCGCGTTCTACCAAAAGCTTTTTCTATTTCATTTGCAGTGCTGAAGGTACGGCTTGAGTTTTAATTTTCACTTTTGTTCATATGCCGGGCTCCCTGTTGTTCCATTTAACATTGGTTTAATGTCCTTGTTAAATAAATGTGTGTTTATAGTGTACACAATTATTCTTCAGTTTTTAAAAAAAAAAATTATTTTTAAATGGTCATGACTTCCGGCGTCCTTTTCATATAATCAGGTTTGTGATTGTTCTGAGGTTGGTTTTCATATGATTTTTAAATAACAGCATATTTGCGATCTGCACAGCGCTGGCCTTAACACTATACAATTTTCCTTCATTTTCGTTTTTTTGGTTGTTTTATCTATCATTTGATCTCTTATAAAAAATTTTTAAGTGCGCTAGGTTAGCGTTTACAATGCTGGCAACGCAGCAGCTTTGTTTTTGTTATCATACCCACAATTTTGGTTTGGTACTTTGTTTTATATGCTATTTCACGTTACAATTTTATGATTGATTTTTACACACTATGTTCCTATTTAGACACTAGTTTTATTCTATTATGTATTGTCTTTGAAGTTATGGGCTGTCTAAATATTGATTATTGAGACATGTTTTTTAACAAAGGTGTTGGTTTTTAACAATGCTTTTGTCCAATATTTAGGGTTTGAATATTGTCTACACTTGTTTAATAATGTATGTATAAGACATATGCCCTACAGCATTTGTTTTTTTATGTCTTAATTCATCCTCTATTTTTTGCGCTCTTTGGGTCTGGGTTTCCCAATGTTTTTTGTTTTCTTGTTTAATTATTTGTAATTTTATTTTTGTATATTAATGGTATTATTGTTTTCCAGCATTACCAACTGCATTACTGGTTTTGTGCCATATGTTGTTAAACACTTCCATGCGCTTCATCTAACGTATTGATATAACACAATTCGTGAGTACAACATGATTGTTTTTATACTATACTTATTCATGTTTGTCCTTTTACACCATCCATGGTTATTCATATTTATGTTTTTAAATTTTATGTTTTTATTATATCTGTTCTTTAGTTTTATATTTTAAGGTACAATGTTTTATGATAAATATTTTATTTGTTTGCAGTCCTCTAGCCCCCTGATGAAGGCATCTGCCAAAACGCGTCGGGGTTTGCATAATTAATAAAGCCAAGTTACCTCAACTCTGCCTGCTGTTTTGTGTTTTATGAGTCTGTATAGTGCCAGTGTGAGGAGTGACTGCTTCTGATGTTTGGCGTAGAAGAATGTTTATTGGTGCTGCACATATGAGAGCGAGAGAGGAGGAGGCGCATGTGATAGAGTGCATCAGCACTAGGAAGGGTTATTCTATGTTTGGGGCTCATGATACGGTAGGGATGGCGCTACTGGCACCATGCACAGAATAGCTGACTGAAACTGCACCCTTTTGAGTTTTGGAGACAGGCTTAAATATTTCTTTCTTGGCCTTTTGGTGCTTATTGGACTGTTATTTTTGTGCAGTTTGGTGACAGGAGGATTTCCTTCAGGTAAGATTTGCCTGGAGTGCTTGTAGTTAGAAGTAGAATCAAGCCCTGTGCCTTCTTTCTCCACGAATTCTCTGAGTTTATACTAGCACATTTTCCTCTCTCAAGGAGACATTTTGATGCATTTGGGGCAGTCATTAAGTCCAGTGTGGCCCCATATAGTGTAGACTGATGTCATATGAGTCGAAATTTGATATCTTTTTTGCCACATTGAAGACAGCATTTAAAACTCGGCTTGTTCTCCGGCATTTTAAAGAGAAGCAAAGAGAGGTCAAACTTGTGAATGGTGGCAAAATAAATGAGTATTCACTTCTGAGAAAGAGGGAAAGCAGGATATGTTCATCCACATTAGTGGATGAAAATAGACTAATGGACGCTGGCTAGGAACAAAGCATGGGAACTCCTGCACACGTCCTCTAACAATTCCAGAACCTTCCAAGCTATGGAAAACAAGGACCACTTGGCTCCTTCACAGATGACATCATAATCTGTGTGACTGTAGCCATCCTTGCTGTCCACAGAGAAATAACTTTATAAAGAAAAGTTACTTTATTCTCCAGGGCTGTAGAGAAGGGCAATTTCAAGAAGCATTTTAGCTACTCAGTTGGCTTTGTTAGAGTGTGGAATTAATTACAGACCTAGCATTAGCCGCTGCAGTAAATCATGGGGGAAAACGTCTTCTATGATTACTGTCCATGGATGCACTGTAATTTTTTAATTAATACTATTGTTATGGAATCTATTGCATATATAAATTGCAATAACTTTGCCTTCACTGGGCACTTAAATGTGAAGTTACATAAGAGATGGAATGAATTTTGAGAAACTAATTCCATAGAGTATTTCTATGGCTCTCACCTTGAATTCTATAGAATGATTTTCTGTCATTACTTTTCTATATTATAAAGTAATTGAATGCCTCTTCCCTTCTTCCTACACTCTTCTTTTCTATATATGCTGCGCTTTGTGACCTTGGACAAGTCATTTAACCCTCCATTGCCTCAGGTACAGATTTTAAACCCGTCAAGCATAAGAAAATACCTGCTGTACCTGAATATATCTTTCCTTAAACTATTCCTGAAAATGGTGTGAGCTAAATCCAAAACTCCCTTCCTTTCTTTATGAATTTCATCTCCCTCCTCCCATTTCTGCTTGTCTCCTCTTTGTCTCTGCCCTATCCCATCACCTTAAGGCTTTCCTTCCCCTTGGCTCTGGGATTTATCCTGGCAACTTAACACATCCCTTTTTTTCACCCTCCCTCCTCCTTCTACCCATGTTCCCTTTCATCCCTTCTTTGCAGTCCCATCTGTCTCTTTTCCTCTCATCCTGACGTCTATGGCGTTATTTCCTCAGCCTTTTTAACTTTCTCTGTAAACCTCCTCCTGTTTCTATGGCATCTCCAGTACTCTCCCCCTACCCCTCCGTGCCATTCTCTTCCCTGTGGTCCCTCATGCTATTATTTATTGCTGTCTTCAGGCAAACAAGGAATCGATTCCTCCTCCATCAAGGATTATGTTCTGTCAAAGGCCAGAGGGTAGGTACATTCTATAGTGAGTTTTTATTTTATTTTTTTGTTTAACTCCTTGGCAAGAGAGTTACTATGCCTGTCCTAGTAGGTTTTAGATAATCGTGCATCTACTTAAATTACCTAAAGAATTCCTTCAGGCTGCCTTTGTTCAAAAACAGGAGATGATAGTAATTAACAGTTTCATCATCCTCAGGAACATGGATGTCTGAACTTGTCTGCTTGTTATTATAGGAGATTTGCAATAAGAGCTCTTTGAGTGCTGGACCAATTTTAAAACCAGACGTAAATGTTCTATTTCCACAACTGTTTTCAATATCTGTTTTTTGAAGCAAACAGGTAGGGTTGGTAGTCTTGTACAGGTTCAAAGGTCAAATGAAGATTCACAGACTTGGGCAATGGTCTTTCTTCTGACACCGCTAAGGCTCCCTCAGAATTCAGATTATGACACTCATACAGGCCGATGCAGAAAAATGTGCTGCCATTTGTATAGGCATCTGCACAGTGTTTACGCACAATTCTTCTGCACTAGTATGGGTGCAGGATGTAGGAAGGGATTTATCATGAGTATAGTTGCCTTGCAGATGCCTGTGCTAAGGGCCGTGCACAGCACATTTAAAATCAAGTAGATGGTAATGAAGCAATCAGCCGTGCAATGCAGGTGCAAGGAAATGTGCAGAAGCGCAGTAGGTTGAGCTCAATGTTGGGATTTTAACCCGAGGTTCCATGCCACAATAACTGAGCTCATAGGTCTGCGGCAGTTGCTAATGCAAAATTAGTTTTGCCTGTGACAGCTTCCAGCCCCACTCTGGTCATCTTAGTCCAGCGTTGGGTGGTGTGGTATAGTGGGGGGAAGGTGTATAGATAGGTTCCTTAATTCATTTCCTGTCTTTTACTGCCCCAGGACCTGTCTTTCTCCTGCCACATTGCACTCTAATAATGCACCGATTTTTTGGGGGGGAGGGGGAACCTTCATGTGTGCCAAGGGAGGGTCAAGGTGGTGAGGCTCTTCTTTGAGATCTACCTGTTTGGTGCCTGTTGTGCAGCTTGCTCAGAGTCCTCTGCTCCCTTCACTCAGCAAATGCGCACAAGTGCCTTTGTGCGCAGGATAGAGGTGCTGCTAACGCAGACACTGGTGCGCATGTGCCGGACTTGCTTTTGCTATGCGTTATTTTCCTGAGCAAAACAACATCTGTAAGGATGCCAGAATTACCGAGCAGTAACTACAAAGCCTATGCATTAACTCTTGGGAGTAGGGCAGGATTAACTTTTTGGTGGGCCCTAAGCAAGCAAGCATTTGGGGTCTCCATTGTAATATGTATCTATTTTAAAACATCCATAAATGAGGTCCTCGTATGGTTCTTCCTGCAGAGGAAAACTAGCAGAGAAGGAAGCAGCAGGCAAGAAGTACTGCTCGCCACTGCGTCCTGCCAACTAGAGGACAGGCACAGGGGGTAGGAAGAATAAACAGACAGCCTTCTACAGGCTGTACCAGTTCTGGCTCCCCAAATATACTCTTCTTTCTGCCAGCAACTGACTTACCAAGGCAAAAGTGTGCTTTAGGGTCTATTCAATTAGCACATCTGAGACGGCCCCTGGTTTGGGGCATGCCCAGCATCTGCCCATGCAGTTAACACAAAGACAATATATTTACTGCATTTCAGGTGCTTGGCAGATAATGCAGATCACTGAACACTGCCTATTGAGGTGACATGAAGTGATCTGCATTATCTGCTGCATTAAGAGCTAATGCATGGTAACTTACATGCATTAAATGCAAGGCACAGGTCCTGCCTATTCTTTATCCCTTTCCAAACTATGTAATTAATGAGCGAACTAGTGTTACCATGGCTGTGCACCGTGTTGCTAATCATTTGTTAAGTGCTTAATGCATTTTAGTAACAGGAGCCACATAGTTTTGAATAAAGAAGACTGCACATGTTGTTCTGAACTCTGCCCTCTCCGTGACTCCAGGACTACCTCTACAGTTTGAGGGTAGAAGTATCTGAGCACAATGCTGTTGAACAGTATGGTTATTTTTACCCATAGACAGTTTGGGCAATAATCCAAGCCCTAACCCTCCAAAAGGCATTCATTATTGCTCTTCCACTACACACAAGTATCTACAGTATGTATAGGGAACATTTTATTGTTTGGCAAATCTTTCTTTGTAAATATAATGGGGAATGAAGCATATTAACATTTATTTTGAGTGACCCAATAAATCTATGAACACCAGGATACTTATCCCAAAATAGAAACATGTTGGCAGAAAAAGACCACATGGTCTATCTAGTCTGCCCTTCCATATCAACCACTACAAGAGTCTCCTTTTTCCCTTTAGAGATCCTCTGTGTTTGTCCCATGCTTTTTTGAATTCAGATACTGTCCTCGTCTCTACCACCTTCACTGGGAGACTATTCCACGAATCTACCACTCTTTCCATAAAGAAATATTTCTGCATATTACTCCTGAGTCTATCCCCTTTCACCCTCATCCTATGTCCCCTTGTAACAGAGCTTGCTTTCAATTGAAAGAGGCTCTTCTGTGCATTTATGCCACAGAGGTATTTAAACGTCTCAGTCATATCACTTCTATCCTGCCTTTCCTCTATAAAGTATACATATTAAGATCCTTAAGTCTGTCCTCATATGCTTTATAATGAAGACCACTAACCATTTTAGTAGCCATCCTCTGTACCGACTCCAACCTGTTTATATCCTTTTGAAGGTGTGGTCTCCAGAATTGCACACAATACTCCAAATGAGGTCGCACCAAAGACCTATACAGAGGCACTAACACCTCCTTTCTTCTGCTGGCCATTCCTCTCCCTATGCACCCAAGCATCCTTCCAGTTTTCACCATTGTCTTTTCTACCTGTTTAGCTACTTTAAGATCATCAGATCATCACAATCACGCCTTCGTCTTTTGTGTACAGAAGTACTTCACCCCTATACTATATCGCTCCCTTGGATTGCTGCAGCCCAAATGCATGACCTTGTATTTTTTAACATTAAATCTCAGCTGCCAAATTCTAGACCATTCTTCAAGCTTAGCTAGATCCCTCCTCACGTTATCCACACCTTCCTGGGTGTCTACTCTATTGCAGATTTTTGTATCATCCGCAAAGAGGCAAACCTTACCTGACAGCCGTTCTGCAATATCATTAACAAAGATGTTAAAAAGAATCGGACCAAGGAAAGGTCCCTGGGGCACACCACTGGTAACCTCCTTCTCCTCAGAGTGAGCTCTGTTTACCTTTACCCTTTGTCGCCTCCCACTCAACCAGTTTCTAACCCAAGCAGTAACTTTAGGGTCCATCCCTAGGGTGCTCAGTTTGTTTATAAGTCGCCTGTGTGGAACTGTGTCAAAGGCTTTTCTAAAATCTAAATACACCACATCTAGGGCTCTCCCTCAGTCCAACTCCCTGGTCACCCAGTCAAAGAAATCAATCAGATTTGTCTGACAAGACCTGCCCTTGGTGAAACTATGCTGCCTTGGATCCAGTAATTCGTAGCACTCCAGAAACCTCACTATTTTCTCTTTCAGCAGCGCTTCCTATAATTTACTCACCACCGAGGTTAAACTAACCAGCCTGTAGTTTTCAACTACATCCTTACTTCTGCTTTTGTGTAAAGGGACCACATGAGCCTCTCTACAGTCCTCTGGCCCAACTCCAGACTCCAACAAGGCATTGAAAAGGTCATTCAGTGGAGTTGCTAGAATGTCCCCCAGTATTCTCGGGTGTATCCCATCTGTTCCCATCGCTTTGTCTACTTTAAGTTTAGCTAGCTTCTCACGAACACAGTCTTCTGAAAACTGCTCAAGATGCCCCTCACTTCTATTCCTGTTTGTGGGTGTTTTCTGAGGTCCTGCTCCTGGTTCTTCATCTGTGAACACAGAACATAAATATTTGTTAAGCAATTCCGCTTTATCCTCATCAGCTTCTACATATTACCCCTCCCCCCCCTTCACCCTTGAGTCTGACAATACCACTTTTGCCCTTCCTCCTCTCACTAACATATCTGAAAAATGTCTTATCCCCCCATTTTATTGCATTGGCTATTTCCTCCTCTTTCTGAATCTTTGCTTTCCTGATTACTTTGCTAACTTATTGAGTTTTTCCAAATATAGATGCCTGTCTTCCTCTCTGTGATCTCTTGTATTTCACGAAGTCCTCCCTCTTTTTCTTTACCTTTTCAGCAACTCCTTTAAAAACCTATAGCGGTTTCCTTTTCCTTTTACCTCTATTTACCATTTTAACAAAAAGGTTGGTTTCCCTTAAAATATTCCCTTTCAGTTTTGCCCACTGTTTTTCTATATCCCCCAGCTGTTCCAATCCCACTAACGACTCCTTGAAGTATTGGCCCATCTTGACAGTTAGTTTTCCTAAAGTCTAAGACCCTCGCTTTTGAATGGATTTTATTAGCTGTAGTCCTAATACTGAACCACACCATCTGGTGATCACCAGATGTGAAATGATCTCCCACTATAACATCAGAAACACTTTCAGCATTGGTAAGCACCAAGTCCAGTATGGCCCCTTCATGTGTGGGTTCTGTTACCAGTTGCCTCAATAGTTATCCCTATACAGAATCCAGGATCTCATTACTTCTAGATGATACTACAGCAGGGATGTACCAATCAACATCCGGCATATTGAAATCCCCTATCAGTAGCACTTCCCCTTTCCTGGCAATGCTGCTTATGTCTTCAATTAATTCTCTGTCCACCTGTTCAGACTGTGAGGGAGGCCTGTATATCATGCCAATGCAAATAGATTTCTCTTTCCTTCTTTCTAGTTTAACCCACAGTTCCTCCTCTCTCCTTTTTAAGCCCTGTATTTCCATAGCTTTAATATTATTTTTTAATATAGTGCCACTTCTTCTCCCCTTCTTCCTACCCTGTCCTTCCTGAATAAAGAATAGCCTGGTATAGTTACATCCCAGTTATGGTTTTCCATGAACTGTGTCTCTGTTACTGCCACTAGATCCAAGTCAACATCTCCCATTAAAGCCTCAACATCTCGGATCTTATTTCCCATGCTACGAGCATTTATAGATACTGCCTTCCAGATGTTGCCCCTTTTACCTATTTTTTTAAAGGTATTTAATGTTTCAGTTACCTGGGGGCTTTCACATACCTGGGGGCTTTCTTCACTCATCCCCAATGAATATAGTTTAAAATCTTGAGCTCTGGTTCTTCCCTTTCCAGGGATGCTTTCACCTCCTCCACTTCCAGGGCTGCATAATGGTTCTTCAATTCAAGGACTGGAGGAATTGGATTGGTAATTCTGCAGGTTCTGGTGACTTGTGTCCAACCTTCATCATTCTGTAGGCTCCCATCTTCTCATCAATATACTTCTCACTGTCTTGAGAGTTCCTCAGACTCGCCACCTCTTCTCTGAGCTCCTCCACTTGTTTCCTTAGAGCTTCAGTATGCAGGCATCCTGCACATGGAATCGGTCCTTCAACTGACATTGGGATCTCTGGACAGAGAAAGAAGCTGTAATGGGGGCAACAGCTTTGGCGATATGATTTTTCCCAGCCATTGTTCAGTTGGTGGAGCTTAGGTGCCTATTGAAGCAAAAAAGAAAGAGAGACCTATCAAAGTACCAGCCTGTTTCCCAGCTGTCCTTTCAGAGAAAAAGCAGTTAACCTTTTTAAAGTGTATTTTAAATGTGCTGATTTCAAGTCCCTGTTTGTAGCTAATTGGGGGGAGGTGCCCTATAAAGCAAGATAGCTCACATGGAGTGGGTGGGAGTTGGGGGGGGGGGTAGGGAGGGAACTAATACCTGATGAGGTGTCAGTAGCTTCAAAGAGCTGAGAAAGACACTAAAAGCAGTGTTTTAAACCTACACCACTAAAGACAATATTTCCCCTTTTGAACAAAAGCACCAAAAATAATATAACTTTGATTTAAAAATGTACCGAAACCCTTTAAGAGCTATCAGGCAGAGAGCTAGCAATTTAAAAGCCACACACTCTTACCCTGGCTTGAAATGCAGAGCCCCTGTTAGGAATGCCTCAACAGTGCAAGTCTCTGAAGCCTTTTATGCAGCTCTCAGATGCTCTCAGTTCTTTCACAGGCTAATCAGGCCCATTAACTCCTGATGAGGTGTCAGTAGCGTCAAAAAGCTGAGAAGGATACTAAAAGCAGTGTTTTAAACCTACACCACTAAAGACAATATTTCCCCTTTTGAACAAAAGCACCAAGAAGAATATAACTTTGATTTAAAAATGTACCAAAAACTTTTAAGAGCTCTCAGGCAGAGAGCAAGTAATTTAAAAGCCACACACTCTTACCATGGCTTGAAATGCAGAGCCCCTGTTAGGAATGTGTTTGAATTTGAATTTCTGCTTTCTTTACTGAGAAACTAGGAGTAACACAGGTAAGTTCAATCCAAGAAAGTGTATAGGGCTTAGAGTGCATTACCCTTAGATCCTCCCCTCCTCTGTGGGCAAAATATTCCTCCTACCTCCCTTCACCCACCGTAAGACCTTTTCTTTTCCTCCCACCTGCAGGGCAGAGCTTCTTACCTGGATCTGCCTTCTCTGCCAGCTTCAATACAATGTCTAACTGTGCACTGCCAGCAGACATGGTAAGGATAGGGTGCCCTGTGCATTTAGATCTCTGATTGTAGTCAGCAAAGGAGGAGGCAGACTCCGATAACAAGTGCTGTTTTTCTTTTTTTTTTAATTTTATATTTATTAGAATTCAAATTTACACATCCAAGAAAAAAAATCCATGAATGCACAGATAATGGATTACAACAATACATGAAAAATATCACAAGAAATACCCATCCATATCTAAACTAGTCCACAAAAAAAAGGAAATAAAGACAGGGGGAAAACAGGCAATAAAACAAAAATAGGGTCAGGGATCAAAATCCCTACCTCCCCATCCAAAAGAAAAAAACCCAAAAAAGTAGCACGTAGAGACTTACAAGTCAACCATATGAGGAGGAACTACAGCTTGTATAAACACTTCCTCTCTAGCACATAGGAATTCCAACAGTTGTCTGGGCTCAAAAAACACATAAACCTTATCTTTATAGGAAATATAACATCTAACAGGAAATTTTAACTGAAAAGAAGCCCCGAGGGCCAAGACCCTAGGCCGAAGGCCCATGAGCTCCCTCCTCCTTAGCTGAGAACCCCTAGACAAATCAGGAAATAACCCAACCTGAGACCCCAGAAAAAACTTATTGAAATTCCTAAAATGAGAGCGGAAAATTAAAGCCTTATCTGACTCCAGGGCAAAAGTAACAAGCAAAGTAGATCTACCTGTAATAACCTCCAGGAAATTTTCCAAAAACCAAGTGAGGTCCCCACACCCCAGGGAAACAGCTCCAGGCATATCCCCAGGGTCCCCAGCCCCCATAGACGGGTATTGAGTCCGAGTCACAGGTGGGAAGTATTCCTGAGGAATTTTCAACACATCCCCAAAATATTCCTGAGCATCTCCATCGCTGATAAAACTGGAGATCTAGGGAAGTTCAAAAACCTGATGTTACACCGTCGGACTTGATTTTCCAGATATTCCATCTTCCTCTGAGACACCAACCTGTCCTTAGTCTGGGCCTCCACCAGACCCCGAAGTTAGCCTAGCTCCTGTTCCATATGGGGGATTTTCCCTGCTTGCTGCTCTTGCACTGGTGATGCTTTTCATCTGCCAATGGGAGAGTGGACTTTAGGGAGAGGACTGCATTCTGGTATGTCAAAGTGTGGGATCCTATTACAGTTGTTAACTTTTAACAGTGAGCTACTAGATGGCATCAGTATATCTCACTGTTTTCGTGTTTCCTTGTTATTGTCACCTTTGACTTTCTGATGCAATATAGATGATTCCCATGTTCTAGGTGTGTTTAGCATGCCTTGTGTCAAGATTCTCAGCCTGCACAGTTTTTCTGCCTCTGATGGAGAGAGTTTCTATATTGTATACTGCAGAACTAGGAGTGCACAGCATATTTTGCAGTGATACTAATCAGCCTAAGATTGTATGTGCTTTCTGTGACAGAAAACATTACAACATCATGGCAGCTGCTAGCAGAGGGCAATAAGGTTAATGGTGACTTATGTGGCAATTGGGAACATTTCAGAGCAGCGTTTGAAGACTATTGTCTAGCAATAGTCTTACAAGAGAAACCAGTTGAAGTGCAGGCAGCTACACTGTGAAGGGTGATGGGTGCTGAGTACCACCATGTTTGTAAGCACAATTTGAGTCTCATAGAGGAGCAGAGGAAGGATACCAAAGTTATCTTGGATGCATTAGAAGCCTATTTCAAACCTTTAAAAAATGTAATATATGAAGGACCAATATTGAAAGGGATTAATGCAGTTAGCAGATCTGCTGTGTTAATGTTCTTGGCTGGGATATTGTTAGCGCCACTGAATATCCGTGGGAGCTGCCACTGCACACCCCGATGCTAACTGGTTAGCATCAGGGAGTTCCAGAGGCAGCAGCGATATTGAGTCGCTGCCTAGTTATCACAGCGAAAGTCAGGCGCAGTAAAGGTTGGCCTAACTTTCATTGCTGAAGCTAACCGGGCAGCTGCTGAATATTGCTGCTGGCTGGTTAGCTTCATGACAATCTGGGCAACCTGGATATTCAATGCCAGGGTCTGGATGTGGCCTCAGCATTGAATATCTGAGTCTAATATTTAGCAGCGGTGGTTAACCACTTTAGCAGTGCTAGCCGCCACCGCCACTGCCACTGAATATTGAGCCCGAAAGATACATGTTTGGCAACTGCAAACAAAAGGAAGATGAATCCATTGATAGTATGGCCCACCAAAAGATGAACTTATTTGGGATAAAATAATTCTTGGCATTGCCAATGAGTACACATGTCACCATCTCATTCAGAGATTGTGACCTAATTCTGAATACAGCCACTGAAACATGTCACACTGCAGAATTGCTATAAAACAGGACCAGCAGGCTGACAGCATTAATGCAATAAGGCTCTCAAGGTGTGGATGGCTACTGCAACAATCAACAGCAGAGTAACTCACCTGCAATCAGATCTGCAATATGTAAATACTGCGGAAGTGCATATAAGCGAGCGAAGGAACACTGTCAGCATATGGGAAAACATGTCGTCTAAGTGGTGGCCCAAATCATTTTGCAGGGAGTGCAGGATGCAACATACAATAAGTAAGCTGCATACACTGAAAAAGACACCAGAAGATGCAGACTTGCTCAGTACTGATTCAATTTTTTCAAAAGAGTGCCCTGAAACTATGCAAGCAGAAGATCAAAAATGGTTTGTGAATCTTAGAATAATATGGTGCAACCTTGCCAGCCCTTACTTTGGGGCAACAGAGGGCACCCCTGTAGACAAGTGGTACCAAACAGAAACTATATTTAGGGAAGCTCATGCCATTCTTGGAGCTTTCTCACATGCAATGCAGCATATGTCGATGTACTTATAAGCTTAAATTTGAGATGGTGAAAGCAAATCAGAAACCATTGTTGCCTGGCTCAATATGCAAGTGCCTTGGGCTGATCCAGTTCACCGTTCCTGCAGAGCTGAACCAGACAGAACATCAGTGCACCAAACCATTGTCAAGACAACAGCTGATTAGTATCTCTGATGATGCCTTTCATAGCCCAGTGGAGGTTGTTCCATAAGAAGTTCATTTTGAACTCAATCCCAGTGTTTCACCAGTACAATGTGCACCACACAGTGTAGCAGTCACCATAAAGCCAGAGGTGAAAGCCCAGCTATCAAAAGCACAAAGCTGATGATCGTATTGCACCTGTGACTGAACCTGATTGGATGAGCAATATGGTCATAGTAAAAACCCTGAGAAGCGGAGAATTTGTATTGATCCAAAGTTTCTAAACCTTGCGCTGAAGAGATCTCAGTTTGTCATGCCAACACTCAAAGATGTCTTATACATACTGCTTAAGGTTTGTTGTTTACACTTAATGATGCCTGTCATACATTCCCACAATGCAAGTTTGATGAGGAAAGCAATTTCATGACCGCATTCTGGACTCCCTGGGGTAGGAAAAGATGGCTCAAACTATCATTTAGAATCTCTGTAGCACCAAAGGTGTATCACCAGAAGCAGCATGGACTTTGGTTAGGTTTTGTGGCATTCAGTTAATAGCAGATGACTATCCCATCATTGGCTGTGGTGACTCTAATGAGACAGCATAGAATGACTATGATAGCAAGTTCTCAGCCCTAATGGATCACTATAGGCAAGTGAAGCTATAATTCAGTGTGAAGAAATTACGATTCAAGGTGAAAAGAGTTCTGCTAACCACATTAATTGCGCTGACTGGGATATTCTGTGGCATTAACGTGGTTAGAGCCGCCAAATATATCCAGGTACCACCTCTAGGTATCCCAATGCTAGACAATTAGAAGCGGGGTGTTCTAGGGGTGAAGCAGAGGTGGCACCCAGGGATAACTGGGCAGTAGTGATATTCAGTGGCAAAAGTTTGGCACAGTAAAGGCTAGCCTAACTTTCAGACATGGCTGCCGACCACAATCAAGTGCTACAAAGTATAATTTTCACATTATGACCAACCTGATTGAGTAATTTCAGATAATGGCCCTCAATTTACTTGAATGCAATTTAAACAGTTCTCCAGGACCAAGCAGGAAGTCAGTCCTCACATATGGGTGACGTCGGCGCCGACGGAGCCCTCGCGGAGCAATTTTCCCCAGCTTTCAAAGAAAGCCTTTGGGAATTGCAGCGCGCATGCGCGGTCGCCTTCCCGCCCAAGGGTGCCATCTTAGCCAGTCTTCTTTTTTCCGCGGAGCCCTACAGACGTACCCGTCGTGTCCCCGCGAAAAAGTTGATTTTACTCATAATTTTCTCTTTTTTCCTTCGGTTCGACGCCGGTCTTTTTCCCGCCCGGACTCGCGACGCCGGTCACGAGTCCTCTTCTTCTTTTCGGTTTTTCTGACTTAGTCAGTTTCGTTTTCGGTTTTTTCCCTGGCAGCCCGGTCCTTTGACCTCGCCGGGGCCCTTTTTCCCCCGATGGCTGCCAGTGGTTTCAAGCGGTGTGTTCAGTGTGACCGAAATATGTCACTAACTGACACACACGACAATTGCCTCCGCTGCCTGGGCCCGGATCATGAAGAAATGATCTGTGGGGCCTGCGGCAAAATGTCCTCCAAAGCGTTGAGAAGTCGGCGGCATCAGTGGGATAGGATCTTCGCTGACCCCAGCCGTACCCGGACCTCGTCGGAGGCCTCCGCGTCCAGAGGTTCCAGCTCGGACTGTCGCCGGAGTTCCTCCGACAGGGGTTCTCCCTCCGGGGACCATCGACGGAAGGTGAAACCCGCGAGGGTGGCGTCGGTGGACGCTCCTGGCTCCGCGAGGGCCAAGTCGCATAGCCCCGATAGCCGTCCCGGGTCCTTGGAGAAGGAGCACCTCTCGAAGCGACCTCGCCTGGAGTCGGAGCTGCCTGCTCGGGTAAGTCCTGTGGTCCTCCTGGACTCGCCTCCGAGACCGCCGACGTCGGGCCCGACGCCGTCGGGGCCCGAGTCGGGGGCTGCTGGGTCACCTGAGCTCGGACTCAGGTTGACGGCCTTGGAGAGCAGACTGTCTGCCTTCATGGACCAGCAGCGGGCACTGCTCGCTGGCCTCGCTGGCGCCGCTGCCCCGACCGCCGGGACGTCGACGTCTAAGTCGACCCCGGAGACCTAGCCGATCCTCGAGTCCATGCGAACTCGAGTCGATCCTCGGTCGAGGTCACCCTCGGCCTCCCGTTCGGGACCGAGGTCGCCGACGCCGACTCCCTCGGCGTCGGGGCGGCAGGCGCCGCGCCCTGCCCGGGCCGACCCCACCGATTCCTCGTCGGAGTCGGTCTGGGAGTCTGAAGAGGAAGAGTCACCTGATTCTTTTCGGACTCGGTGTGTCCCCTCGGACTCACCTGAGTCCGAACCTCGGAAGCAGTCCCCCCCGGAGGATGCCCGGTTCTCGGACTTCGTCAGGGATATGGCCAAGGCTTTGGCCTTCCCTGCGGATCCCGAGGAGGAGCCTCGAGCCGAAGAGCTCGACGCCCTCCAGTATGACTCTCCCGCCAGGGAACACTTTACTGTACCGGTTCCTCCCATGCTGGAACGACTACTCTTCCGCATGTGGGAGAGTCCGGCCTCCTCGCCGGTCCTGAGCAAGCGGGTCGATTCTATCTATCGAGTCCGCAAGAGCCCTGGCTTCCAAAAAGCACAGCTACCACACCATTCCATGGTAGTGGAATTGGCCATGCATCGTCTTAAGAGCCAGAAGATGCACTCCTCGGTGCCTCCTGGCAGGGAGGCCCGTAACCTGGATGGCCTTGGTAAGAAGTGTTTCCAGGGCTCTATGCTTGCGTGTCGTGTCCAGACCTACCAGCTGTACATGGGCATGTATCTCCGAGACCTGGCTAAAGAGCTAGCCGGATTCTCCGCTGGTTTGTCCGAGGAACCCTTGCGGAGGTTCCTGGCCTTGTCCACTGGCATTCGGGAATGCTCAAAATTCATATCCCGAGCAGCCTATGATGGCTTTGAAGCATCGGCTCGAGTGGCCGCAGCCGGCATCGGTGCCCGCCGACAGGCTTGGCTTCAGTCGTCTGACCTTGAGCCCTGGGTGCAGGACAAGTTGGTCGATGTCCCCTGCCGAGGCGAAAACCTCTTTGGCAAGCCCATGGCTGAAAAGGCTGCACAAATCGAGACGGAGACTCTCACCAGGACCAGGCTTTCTAGGAAGACCTCCGCCCCTTCCCAGAAAAAGAAGGGCTCGGGAAAGAAGTCCTTTTACCCGAGAAAGGCGGCTGCCTACAAACACTACCCCCAATATCAGGCCCCTGCAGCTCCCCAACAGGGCCAGCAGGCCAAGGGACGGGGTAACGGGTCCCGTAGGCAGCAAGCCCCCAAGCCTGCACCACCAGCCCCTGCTCAGCAGGGTGGGGGCTTTTGACTCCTTAAGCATAGCCTCTCCCCCTCCGCTGGCTCCTCCCAGCACCGGAGGCCGGCTGGTTCACTTCGCCCACAGGTGGTCCAGCATCACTTCAGATGCCTGGGTGCTTCAAGTCGTAAGAGAAGGCTATCTTCTCCACTTCCACCAGGTCCCTCCCTCCTATTTTCCGGGAGAACCTCCACGACTCCCTCTGCACAGGGAATTACTCCTTCAGGAGTTAGCAGGTCTTCTACAGGAACAGGCGGTGGAACCGGTGCCCCACCACCTGAGAGGTCAAGGCTTTTATTCCAGGTATTTTCTAGTACCAAAAAGGACGGGAGGCCTCCGACCCATCCTGGACTTGCGCAACCTCAACAGGTTCCTCGTGCGGGAAAAGTTCAAAATGCTTACCCTTGGAATCCTTCTGCCCTACCTCCAGCAGGGAGATTGGCTATGCTCCTTGGATCTAAAGGATGCCTACACGCACATCCTCATCCACCCAAGCCACCGCCAATACCTAAGGTTTGTGGTGGCAGGAAATCATTACCAGTACAGAGTACTGCCCTTTGGCCTGTCCTCCGCACCGCGAGTCTTCACAAAATGTCTCGCGGTGGTGGCGGCCCATCTCCGGCTTCACGGCCTCTATGTCTTTCCGTACCTCGACGACTGGCTTATCAGAGCAGCGTCCGCTCCGGAGGTCACCAACGCCACACGCCGCACGGTGACTCTTCTGCAGTACTTGGGCTTTGTTATAAACTTCGCAAAGTCCACTTTGCTCCCCTCACAGGATCTCGAGTTCATCGGCGCAAGGCTGCACACTCCTCAGGCACGAGCGTTCCTACCGCTCGACAGGGCTCAACGGCTCATGGACCTAGCCGACCGTTTTCGCAGCCAGCCCCTGGTCTCCGACAGGCGCTTCCTGAGACTACTCGGCCATATGGCTTCCACCGTCCATGTGACCCCCAATGCCCGCCTGAATATGCGGCCTGCTCAATGGTGTCTCCGCAAGCAGTGGCAACAAGCCACAGGCGGCCTAGCAGACCTAGTGCGCGTCTCCGAGCCGCTGGCCTCGTCTCTCCAGTGGTGGCTTCATCGGCCGAACCTGGTACTCGGCATGCCTTTTCAGTCACCTCAGCCGGCCCGGGTGCTGACGACAGATGCATCCCTCCTGGGCTGGGGAGCACATTGCCAAGGGGCACGTACTCAGGGCCTCTGGACCACATGGGAGTCTGCTCAGCAGATCAACTTCCTGGAGCTCAGAGCGATCTGCCTGGCTCTCAAGGCCTTCTCCCACCTGACCTCTCACCAGTCCGTCCTTGTCCAGATGGACAATCAAGTTGCCATGTTCTACGTGAACAAGCAGGGGGGCACGGGCTCCTTCCTTCTCTGTCGGGAAGCACAGAAGCTCTGCTCTTGGGCCGTCAGTCACGGCGTTCTTCTCAAGGCAGTTTATCTCCCAGGCCAAGAAAATTGTCTGGCGGACAAACTCAGCAGGATCCTCCAGCCGCACGAGTGGCGCCTGGATCCCTTGGTAGTTCAGAAGCTCTTTCTAAAGTGGGGCCTCCCCACGATGGATCTCTTTGCCAGCCCTCTCAACCGGCAACTTCCTCGCTTCTGCTCTCGTCAGCCACATCCCCTTCGAGTTGCGGCAGACGCTTTTCTACTCTCATGGTCGGAGAGCCTTCTGTATGCTTTTCCTCCCATCCCGCTACTCTCTCGGACTCTTTTCAAGGTTCTCCGAGACAAAGCTTTCATGATCCTGGTGGCCCCTCGCTGGCCCAGGCAGCCGTGGTTTCCACTCCTGCTGCAATTAGCGGTAGAGGATCCATTCCCTCTGGGGTTACAACCGGATCTCCTCACTCAGGATCAGGGGTCTCTGCTACACCCCAACCTCAGGTCTCTCAATCTAATGGCCTGGCTGCTGAGAGGGTAGTCCTTGC
Source organism: Ichthyophis bannanicus (assembly GCA_033557465.1). Taxonomy (NCBI): domain Eukaryota; kingdom Metazoa; phylum Chordata; class Amphibia; order Gymnophiona; family Ichthyophiidae; genus Ichthyophis; species Ichthyophis bannanicus. The sequence goes on from CM066037.1 coordinate 293,414,551, forward strand.
TCCCCTTCTCCTGCCGGCAGAGGTGGAAGAGGTCGTCCTAGCTTCTCGGCGACCTTCTACCCGCAAATGCTACGCCCTTAAATGGCGTCGTTTTTCCGTTTGGTGTACCCAACAGTCTCAGGATCCCTTCTCCTGCCCGGTGTCGGTGATCCTGCAGTACTTGCTATACCTCTCTAATCTCGGACTTAAGTCCAACTCCGTCAAAGTTCACCTTAGTGCTCTTTCAGCACATCATGTGCCGGTGGACGGCAGACCTCTTTCCAGTGACCCTCTTGTAGCGAGGTTTCTCCGAGGTCTCCTTCTGCTTAAACCACCTCTGCGCCCGCCAGCGCCTGACTGGGATCTGAATGTGGTTTTACAGCGGATCACCTGTCCGCCTTTTGAACCTATGGCTACCTGTTCTCTCCGTTTCCTTTCTTGGAAAACATTGTTCTTGATAGCCCTCACTTCCGCTAGACGCGTAAGTGAATTGCAGGCCCTCGTGTCTGATCCCCCTTACACTCGGTTCTACAAAAATAGGGTAGTCCTACGGACTCACCCAAAATTTCTTCCAAAAGTGGTCTCCCCTTTTCACATCAATCAGGAGGTGGTACTTCCAACCTTCTTTCCCAGACCGCACTCCAGCCGAGCTGAAACGGTCCTCCATACCCTGGACTGTAGAAGGGCATTGAACTTCTACCTTGACCGTACGCGGGAGCACCGTAAAGCTGCTCAGCTTTTTGTGTCTTTTGACCCCAATAAATTGGGGCTCCCGGTCTCCAAGCGTACTCTGTCCATCTGGGTTGCGGACTGTATCACTTGGGCTTATGGGGCAGCCGGACTCTCCTTGGAAGGTCGAGTCACGGCTCATTGCGTTCGGGCAAAGGCTACGTCAGTGGCTTACCTCCGCTCTGTTCCGCTGGCAGACATCTGCCGGGCCGCTACTTGGTCTTCGAGCCAGACTTTTGCGGTCCATTACTGTCTCGAGAGGGAGTCCCGCAGGGACAGTGCTTTCGGACAGGCAGTCCTCCGTAATCTCTTTGAGGTTTGAGCAACTCTTACCCTCCATCCCGGATGTGGGCTACCGGTGGGTAATAATTCAGCTAAGATTCCTTCCTTCTGTGCTGCTGAGCTAGAGGGAGCTCATTTTTGTGCTTAGGGTCTCCGGTAGCCTTAAGCTTGGGAGTCCCATATGTGAGGACTGACTTCCTGCTTGGTCCTGGAGAAAGCGTAGTTACTCACCTGTAACAGGTGTTCTCCAGGAGCAGCAGGAATCAGTCCTCACAACCCTCCCTCCTCCCCTTGGAGTTGCAATCATCTGCTTTAGTTTTTTTGCAAATTTTTATGCTGTCTTTTTTAGCTATGTCATCTGACTGGCTAAGATGGCACCCTTGGGCGGGAAGGCGACCGCGCATGCACGCTGCAATTCCCAAAGGCTTTCTTTGAAAGCTGGGGAAAATTGCTCCGCGAGGGCTCCGTCGGCGCCGACGTCACCCATAAGTGAGGACTGATTCCTGCTGCTCCTGGAGAACACCTGTTACAGGTGAGTAACTACGCTTTTTCTGCTGAGTAGGGTTTGAACATGTTATTACATCACCAAGGAACCCACAAGCTAATGGCAAAGCTGAATCACTGTAAAGATAGTGAGGACGCTGTGCAAGAAAGTAAAATGTGATGGTGAAGAGGTATGGCAAGCTATATTGGAGGAACACACCAACAGAGGGCATGGATAGCAGCCCAGCATAGCGCCTAAGGTCAAAGAGACTGAAGACATGTCTGCCAATAGCCAGCAAGCTACAGTACTTGAAGCCTGTGTGGTATAAGTTGTATCAGAAAAACTCTGACACAAGAATCAATGTGTTAAGTCAAATTATGACATATCTGCAAAAGATTTGCCTGAGCTGAATATTGGGTACTCAATCCACATGAAACCACTACTGAGAGATCATATGGACTTTTGAAGGTTGGGTACTTGTATGCAAAAGGTTATATCACACTCATCTAGCGGATGTTGCAGGAACTCTCTATGATCACAATCGCATGGACCTGCAAGCAGCTGAGCAGCTAGGTTCGCAAGGACAGCACATATACATAGCTCGGCTGAAGAGCCAAGCAATCCTTCCTGCTCCAGTACACTCCCACGCATAGAAAGTACAAGCACTGCAGGAAATGGCAGTGATGAGAGTCCCAAGCCAATGGGCACACCCGTCAGAAATATGGTACCAAGTATGCCTGCTGTGTTGGATAACCGTCCACAATGTCAGACATGGATCAGCAATTGAAATCTACTGAAACGGAAGCACGCTTTAAACAGCAATCTGTAGGAGGTTGTTGATGTGAAATGGGCATGGAATATTGGTGTTTGTGAGCAAGAGATACAGTGGACACCAGCCCGATAATGCTGAGACCTTCCTTCACTTAGAACAAACCAGTGTTTAACTGAGCATCATTGGATGGTAATTGTGTATCCATAACCGCATACAAAGTGCTTGATTTTTGTTTTATTTGAGTGTAGGCTAGTTATTTTTTGGATATTTTACATTCTACTAGTGACCTGAGAGTTTTTTTGAAACACAAATCATGAATGGTCAGTCTCAATGGAAAGTTGTTTTTAGCTTTTTGAATGTTCAAATTTCTGAATTGTGTAATGAAACAACTCCTTTTGGATTGGTTGAACAAAGCGACCCCTCCTAAGATGGAAACAGTTGGGAGGAGGTCCTCACTCTGCAAAAACGAATTGTTCGTTCTGAACTGCACAGACTTTTTAAAATAGAATATATACGGAGAGAGCAGATCTCGCAGGGACTCCGAGTTTATAAAGAACCTCGTTTATTTGCTACAGATGTGTCTTTTCTTGAGCGCTGGGATTGTATTTTAAACAAGTGCTCATTGGACTTAATGGTGTTGGTGATCAATACGGCAAAGAAGAATCTGCTTGAGTGGAATAAAGAAGTTGAGCTGATGGTAGCATCATTGAAATCTACTGAAACAGAAGCACGCTTTAAACAGCAATCTATAGGAGGTCGTTGATGTTAAATGGGCATGGAATATTGGTGTTTGTGAGCAAGAGACACAGTGGACACCAGCCCGATAATGCTGAGACCTTCCTTCACTTAGAACAAACCAGTGTTTAACTGAGCAGTGTTGGATGGTAATTGTGTATCCATAACCACATACGAAGTGCTTGATTTTTGTTTTATTTGAGTGTAGGCTAGTTATTTTTTGGATATTTTACATTCTACTAGTGACCCGAGAGTTTTTTTGAGACATGGATCAGCAGCAACATGTGCAGAAAAACATTATCTACATGAGCAGTGGCCAACTCAGTGACTTGATCTGTAGGACCTTTACAATAGGAAGTAATGCATAAGCTCAAAGAAAAACAAGTTGAAAAGTTTACACTATCAGAATCAGGCATGTGGGAGTTTATATGTGTGTCTCATAGGAAGTGTCAGGGCCAGTGTTAAACATGCAGGGGCCCAAGGCAAAAAATGGTGATGGGGTCTTAAAGCTTGTCTGCAGGCTATGCTTCCTTCAGCCTGTGGCAGGCTTGGGGCTTCCTGTGGCATTGGGGCCCAGGGCAATTGCCTGTTTGCTACCTCCTAACACTGGCCATTAGGATATCAGGGATCAGGTGGATGCGTGTCTTTCTGTGTCATGGGGAATGTCAAGAGCCATGTGCATGTATGCCATGGGAAATGTTGGGGGCTCTGTGTGTGTATGTATCATGGGGAGTATTAGGGCCTGCATGTGTGTATGTCTTGGGGAGTTTTGGGGGCTGTGTGTGTGTGTGTGTGTGTGAGACAGGGCTGCGTGGGCATGTCTTGGGGAGTTTTGGGGGCTGTGTGTGTGAGACGGGGCTGCGTGGGTGTGTCAGGGGCTGTGCAAGCACATGTGTGTGTGGTTTTGTGTGTATCATGGAGAGTGTCGGGAGCTGCATGTGTGTATGTCTTTCTTTCTCATGACCCCCCCACCCCCTCTCTTAATGGATTTCTTCTGTCTGTTTCTCTTTCAGAACTCCCACAGCCTTCACCCAGTTTCTCTCTCTCTCATAGGAACCCATCAGGCTTCACCTACTCTCTCTCTTTCTCTCTCTTATGCCCCCCCTCCCCACCAGACTTCACCCATTGTCTTTCTCTCTCTCTGTCTTTCATAACCCTGAGCATGGGCTTTATCCATGCTCTCTCATACTCCCTTCCTTCCTTTATTCAGTCCCTCTTTCACTAACCTATTCAGGCCACAGCTCCTCAAAAATGCTGCGGTTCAGGCTTCCTGCACTGTGATCAGCTCTCTGAATGGTGGAGCCGAGTGGGGCAGGAAGTTCTAGTTGATCTCTCAAAACGCGAGATCAGCACCAACTTCCTGCAAGGCACAGCTCCACAATTTAGAGAGCGTATCGCGGTGCAGGAAGCCTGACCTGCAATGTTTTTGCTAGCCTAGCATACACATGTTTATTTGCTCATCCTTATGCATGTGCAAACATGCATTTGGACAGACAATACCCTGTACCCTTGACATTAGGCGCTACGCCTTAGCAAAGTGCACTTAAAAAGGAGATGTTACAGATGTTAATTTATACTGACACCATCTAGTAGCACATTGTTATATCTGTTTTCTTACTTCCTTGTTGTCACCTTTGACCTTCTGATGCAATGGTTCCTGTGCTCCAGCTTTATTTCTAGCCATGAAACAGTTCTCCATTGCATCAGGCCTAGAATAGTTGCAACAGTTTTGGTTTGATTTTTCAGGATAGCCAAGATCTTATACCAAATGTATGCAAATATAAACTACATCCATTTCAACACTTGATTTACCTACTTGCTGGGCTAGAGGGGTGCTCATTATTTAATATATATATTTATATTTTGTCTTTTACAGAGAAAACCTAAACAAAGCATATTGCAATATAATTTAAAGCTAACATAATTACAAAGGGAAAATACAAACAAATATAAAAATACAATAAATGTAATAAAAATTAACATAATAAAAATGGCATGATTGAACAATGTAAACCAAACATACATAAGATTTCTGGAAAGGCAAATACTAATTGTCTCTAAAGTCATGGATTCACTCTAGCTATGGGGTAATTTTATGAAAGCTTTTTTCTATGGATACAAAAGGAGTTTAACTGTGGTAAAACTGCATAAAATTACACCCATAGGACTTTATGTTATGACAGGACATCTTTATGAGAAGTCCAATAAGATGCTTTTTTTTATAAAGACAATTAAATAAATAGTCCAAATCCACTACACTACAGGGTAAAAAGATATTACAATGTTGAAGGGAGCTGTTGGCCTTGGGAAGCTTGAGACTCCAATTGAAGAAGTTTGAAGCTACTGGACTTTCCCTGATGCAGATGGTTTGGATGTTCATTCAAACGTAGCAGCATGCTTTGGACTATGTCGGAACAAGAGTAGGTTCAGTATGGAGTGCTTTGGATGCTGGCAAGTTACGTGTGGTTTAATCCAGCTTATAAGTCTTTTTGAATATGAAGTTGACATTTTATGTAGAATGAAGAGAAAGAAAAAATTTTTTTTGAGTTTACACGGGATGTATCTATAATTTATATTAAAAGGACTACTGGGAAGCGGTGCTTTTCTTATGATACAATAGTTTCTGTATGTTTTGCCAAGTCCGACAAAAAAATGCTTTCTGAGTGATTTATTTTCGTGATAGGGATACTATTTATGTTTTGCTTTTTTATAAAGACAACATAGGCAGCTATGTGCTTTTATAAAATAGGCTCTTAGAGCCAGTCCCAATAGCACACAAGTGCTGATGCACAAATCTACACTTGTTCTGGTGTAAATGTGCAACTTTTCACCAAAGTGGTAATAGGGAAGAAGTGGCACACTATAGGCCAGTAAGCCTTACCTTGGTGGCAGGAAAAGTAATGGAGACGCTTCTGAAAGAGAGAATGGTGGACTTTCTCAAAACCAATAGGTTGCATGATCTGAGGCAACATGGTTTTACCAAAGGACAATCATGCCAAACAAATCTGATTGAGTTCTTTGACTGGGTGACCAGAGAACAAGATCAAGAGCATGTGATGGATGTGATCTACCTAGATTTCAGCAAAGCCTTTGATACTGTTCCTCACAGAAGGCTTATAAATCAACTAACCAGCCTGGGGATGGGTCCTAAGATAGTGAACTGGATCAGAAATTGGTTGACTGACAGACAACAGAAGGTGATAGTAAACGGAACTCACTCGGATGAAAGGAAGGTGATTTGAGGTGTGCCCCACGGATCGGTCCTGGGTCCGGTACCATTCAATGTATTTGTGAGTGATATTGCTAAAGGACTGAATGGAAAAGTCTGTCTTTTTACAGATGACAAAATTTGCAACAGAATAGACTCCCTTGAGGGAGTGGATAACATGAGGAACATAAGAACATAAGATATGCCATACTGGGTCAGACCAAGGTCCATCAAGCCCAGTATCCTGTTTCCAACAGTGGCCAATCTAGGTCATATGTACCTAGCAGTTTCCCCAAAAGACACAGGAAAGATCTGCAAAAACTGGAAGAATAAATCTTAACTGCCGAGCATTAGACCAATGTGAAGAAGTGCAATGTCATGCACTTGGGATACAGAAATCCAAGGGAATTATATGAGATAGAGGGCAATAGGTTGGTGTGCATGGACCAGGAGAAGGACCTCGGAGTGATTGTTTCTGAGGATCTCAAAATGGTGAAACAGTGTGACAAGGCGGTGGCCAAAGCCAGAAGGATGCTTGGTTGCATACAGAGATGAATTAGCAGCAGAAAGGAGGAGGTACTAATGCCACTGTACAAGTCACTGGTGAGGCCTCACTTGGAATACTGTGTTCAGTTTTGGAGACCATATCTCAGAAAGGATATAAAAAGACTGGAAACTATTCAGAGGAAGGCGACCAAAATGATTTGGAGCCTGCGCCAGAAGATGTAATGAAAGAGACTTCAAGTCCTAAATATGTATACCCTAGAGGAGAGGAGGGACAGGGGAGAGATGATACAGACCTTTAAATACTTAAGGAGTATTAATGAACAAACCTTTTTCAAAGATGGGGAAGCTGTAATACTAGAGGGCATAAATGAAGCTGCAAGGGGGTAAACTGAAGGGCAATATCAGGAAATACTTTTTCACTGAAAGGCTTGGAATGCCCTCTCGATGGAAGTGGTGGGGGCAAATACAGTGACAGGATTCAAAATGGCATGGGACAGATACAGTGGCTCATTTTATAGAAACAGGATAAAATCAAAATCAATTTAACTGTCTCTGATATCTCAACAAGTAGAAGTGACTTGCACGGAGCAGTGGGTACACCCCTAAACAAAGGCATGGGAGGGGTGACCTGCACAGAGCGGAAGGTGCATCTACTCTTGTTACCTTGCTGGGCAGACTAGATGGACCATGCTGGTCTTTATCTGCCGTCACATACTATGTTACTATATGTGTACCTGTGTTTTTATAAACCGCACCTTCATCTCTGTGCACACTACACTCTCGGAAACACCTATGTGCAAAGCACATGAAAGCAGATGCACACTTTCTAGGCATACAGGACCTAATATTCAAAATGCATTTACACAGTTTATAGCCCTGTAAACCATATAAATGCCACTCAGTGGGATATTCAACAATGTTCTCCCCTATACGCCCTGATGTAACCACTTAGGATCAGGGAATGTCATGGGCATTGCAGGGAGAAGCGGAGGTGGCGACGGTTGCTAACCAGACAGTGGCGATATTTCGTGCTGCCCGGTTAGCGATCTGCGGCTAAAAGATAGACGTAGCAAAAGCTCGCTTATCTTTTAGCCACAGGGGCTAACTGGGCAGCATGCAGTATCGCCACTGCCCAGTTAGCTACTGCAGCTGGGAGGCTGTGCGGCAAACCCAGATATTCCATGCCGGGGCCACATATGTCCCTAGCATTGAATATCTGGGGTTAAGGTCGGCGCAGACAGCTATGCGCAGTAGCAGCACATAACCGTCACAATTCAAGATTGGGCCCACAATTTTTGTACATATATGCAGTTATACAGTTTTGTGGGAGCCCTTTTCTGTGATAAAAAAGGCTTTACACATATAAAAAGCTCTGTAAATTTACCCCCAGTCTGGTTAAGTGGTTAGCTACTTTTGGTACATTTGTTGGAAACTAGTCTTTAATCAGAAACCAGAAATATAGGTGCATAAACTAGTGGTACAGCCAGGGGCGGCCCAAGGGGGGTGCGGGGCCATGTGCGGAGACTCGGTGCGGGGCCTCATTTGCATAAGAGGCCTCATTTGCATAAATATTTGCATAATATTACCATATACTAACTTTTAGTAAACACGCCTCTTAATGAGTATATAGATAAAGAAAGACTAAAAGATTTCTGCATTACTATAATCCAGTGCCAACCGACAGACACATTAGGAACTACTACAAACACTGCCCATTTAGAACCCATAGCAAACCCGCCATATCCTAACAGCACTACCAGGACTCACAAAGCACCATACTCTACCTATCAAAAGGAAACACTGCAAATATTAAACCAATACATTTCAGAGAACAACAATACATGACCTACTGGGGAAAGAGAACAAGTGGCAATGTCAAATAGGAATTACATAAACAGAATACCTCAGCTCAATTACACATGCAGAACATAGACCATCACCAAACAAGGAATCACAATTTAGAAATAGGAAGACAATAATTAAACTGGGAACCCCAAAAGCCAAACTTGGAATGTACAACAACACTGTAGAAATAAAACTATAAATTAATTTCCTCTTGTACTAAACAAAGCGCAGACGTTAATGATGCACATTTCCCAGAGCTGACATATTCCAATTAATAAATTCAAAATAAAGAGATATTTTTCTACCTTTTGTGCATTTTTTCAGCTGCAATTGCTCCAGCCACTTTCTTCTGGTTTCTTCATGTCTTCTGCTAACTGTCCATCGTCTGCTGACCATTTGTCCTTTCTTCTCTCCTAGTTTTTTTCCATTCTCTCTCTACATCTGCTTTAACATACTAATCTTTCTCTTTTTGCTCTTTCCTCATTCCTATTTCATCCACTCAAATTTTACCCTTCCATCCTCAATCCCCACTTACTCTCCCAATACCCGGCCAATTGTAGATTTTTCATCCCTCCCACACAAAATATTTTTCCCCTCTCCATTTTACTCTCCCAGCCCCATCCCATTCTAATCCTCCCCCAACATCAGCTCCCTTCTAGTTCCAGCCTCACCCAGCATCCATTCCCTTCTAGTCCCTGCATCAGCCCATTTCCAGTCCTAGCCCCCCATCAGCCCATTTCCAGTCCTAGCAACCCCCAACCCAATACCAGTCCTAGCCCCCCCATCAACCCATTTCCAGTCCTAACCCCCATCACCCCATTTTCAGTTTAAGCCCCCCCTATAACCCATTGCCAGTCCTAACCCCCCCATCAGCCTACTTCCAGTCCTAACCCCATCAGCCCATTTCCAGTCAGCCCCCCATAGCCCATTGCCAGTCCTAACCCCCCCCCCCATCAGCCCACAGCCCATTACCAGTCCTAACCCCATCAGCCCACCTCAAGTCCTAACCCCTCCCCATCAGCCCATTTCCTGTCCTAGACCCCCATAGCCCATTATCAGTCCTAACCCCCCCATAGCCCATTACCAGACATCCCCCATCAGCCCACTGCCCATTACCATTCTTAACCCCCCCCATAGCCCATTACCATTTCTAACCCCCCCAACAGCCCACAGCCCATTGCCAGTCCTAACCCCATCAGCCCATTTCCTGTCCTAGCCCCCCCCATAGCCCATTATCAGTCCTACCCCCCCCCCCCCCGCCCATTAACAGTCCTAACCCCATCAGCCCACCTCAAGTCCTAACCCGTCCCCATCAGCCCATTTCCTGTCCTAGCCCCCCCATAGCCCATTATGAGTCCTAACCCCCCCCCCCATAGTCCATTACCATTCCTAACCCCATCAGCCCACCTCAAGTCCTAACCCCTCACCATCAGCCCATTTCCTGTCCTAGCCCCCCATAGCCCATTACCAGTCCTAACCCCCCCAACAGCCCACAGCCCATTACCAGTCCTAACCCCATCAGCCCACCTCCAGTCTTAACCCCCCAGCCCATTTCCAGTCCTAGCCCCCCCATAGCCCATTACCAGTCCTAACCCCCCCATCAACCCACAGCCCACCTCAAGTCAAGTCCTAACCCCCTCCATAGCCCATTACCAGTCCTAACCCCCCCCCTCCCCATCGGCTCAAGGAATGTTTTTTTTTCAAAAGCTGGCTGCTACCGCTGCTGCTGCCGCCGCGGCAGCAGCAGAATGGAGTGTCCTGCGGGGCCCCCTCTGCCCGGCTGAGTCCCTCCTTCTGCGATGGCTGAGCCCCTCTGTGCCGGCTTTCAGATTCGTGAAGGGAGAGGAAATTTCCCATCTGCCCCTACAGGCTTAACAGAGACGCGAGGGAGACACTCTCCCTTCGCAAATCTGAAAGCCGGCACAGAGGGGCTCAGCCGTCGCAGAGGGAGGGAGGGAGGGACTCAGCCGGGCAGAGGGGGCCCCGCGGGACACTCCATTCTGCCGCTGCCGCGGCGGCAGTGGCAGTGGTAGCAGCCAGCTTTTTTTTTTTTTTATTTAATTTTGAAAAAAAGCAGAATGTTCTTTGCGCGGGGCCCCCTGAAACGCGGGGCCCTGTGCAAAAAACATTCTTGCTCAATGGACGGGCCGGCCCTGGGTACAGCTGTGAAGGGACCATTTAGAGGGAGACTTTCAAAGCCATTTACCAAAGTAAATAGTGATTTAGCCAAGTAAACTGACATATCTGGAAGTTGCTGCTCATTAACCTGCTAAACGCATATGTGGGCTTCCATAGTTTGCCTTAAACATAGTATTCCATAGTAATAGAGGAATTCCTGGGGGGTTCATGTAGGTGGTGAGAGTAAAACAGCATGTGTAAATGGAATTTGGATCCCCTTCAGCTGCCCACAAGAAAAGCAGGTGCAAAATGTGTGGCTACACTTAGTGCACATATTTTACATTAGCTAATTTTCAAAGAGAATCTACTGGCAGGGCTGGCCCCAGAGCTGGTTCAAGGTGTTGACACCCTAGGTAAACCTTAAGCCTTACGCCCCCCCCCCCCCCATCTAGTTGGCCTAATGGTTGGCCCAGCCCTGTGTACTGAATTAATTTCTCTTAGAAAATTAGCTATAAAGTATGCCTGGTAAAATATGACAAATTATTCCTTAATAGGGCCATTCCAGAAGCCAAATAAGCATTTGGATGTGTGCTGGGGACATTTATGGTTAGTGGTTATGGCTAGCTTTATTTGATATACCACAATAACATGTATAATCTATAGTCTGCAAACGTATTCCGGCACACAGCGCCCATGCACATTTATCTTGCTTGTCCGCATGCATTCCCAAGGGGGGGGGGGGAGTAATAGGGGCATGGCCAGCCACAGAGACATGTATACCATATTCTCGAAAGCTCCATGTACGGCCTTTCCCAGAGACGTGCCCGTTATTCCTGCCGGAGATGCAGCCAGAGCTTAGAAAATTTTCTGATGTGTTCTACAATTCATCCCTGCAAATGAGAGTGTGGATGTGTGTGTGTGTGTGGTTTGAGGGTTGCAAGGGATGATCTGGTGTGCTGATGTGCAATTCAGGGAGGACATGAATGCCTGACCAGTACCTGGACCTTACAGATGACCACAGTGTTACCAGACTCCACTGTGATAGGGCAGCCATAATCAGCTGTACCAGACACTGGGAGATAAGACTGATGTTGTGCTGATATTCCCCAGATTGTACCATGAGGCCTACATTCTTACCCAGTCCAGGGTCTATGTAAGCTGTGAGTGGGCCCATTAAAGAATTTACATCTGAATCAATTTGTCACCAGTCTTTGTGTACGTGCTTGGTTGGTCTTCTTCTTTTGTTCTTTGGCAGTCCATGATATACATAGTATGCGTGGCCGGCACTATAATTCAAAGGCATCGATTTTCTTCTTGTCTGTCTTTTTCATTGTCCAACTTTCACATTGATATGATGTTATTGAAAATACCATGGCTTGGACAAGTCAAATCTTTGTATGGAGAGAGACATCTCTGCTATTGAGAATCTTGTCTAGGTTCTTTATAGCCATTCTGCCAAGAGCAACGTGTTGTCGGATTTCTTGACTGCTTGTCCTTTCTTTACTGATTGTTGATCCAAATAGGTTAAAGTTGTCAACTATTTCAATTTCTTCTCCATCGATGAATTTATTGATTTTGCCAGTTGTCAGGATCTTTGCCTTTTTAACGTTAAGGTGCAGGCCCATTTTAAGACTATGTTCCTTGATCGTGAATATCGCCTCTATCCAGTAAGCATTCCGGCAATCCAGGCAGCCACATATTCAATGCCAGGGCCATATCTGGGCCCTGGCATTAAATATCTGGGTTTAAAGTTCAGTGGTGGCTGCAGCTAGCTGCTTTAGAAGTTCTAGCTGCTGCTGCTGAACATCGGGTCCTATCATTTTATTCGTTTTCTTGAACTTATACTTTGAAAAGATTTATTCCTAATGACCTAGGGTTGTTTGGTCCTCTTAAAGAGAACATGGGATAATGAAGGAATGTTGCAAGTAGTTGACGGGCATGTAGCGTTGTAGACCTCTGGAAATTATGAACAGTGCTTCTGCATTGTTGTCTGGACATTCTCTGCTGGAAACCTCTTCTCCAATGTGGCTTGCCTTAGATCATAAATAAATAAAATGAGTTTGGTGACCTCATTCGTCAATTATTCACATCACAGAAGTCACCACACAATGTAGCAAAAGCAAAATGTTCTTACTTAGGCAAGATCCAACAAGAGTGAAGTGTATTAGCAGAGACATAACAAGAGATAATTACTCAGCTTCTATTAGGATAAACACAATGGACAAGTTTATCCTAAGGAGTTTATCCCATTTGGGGCCTGATTTATGAAAACATTTCTTTCATCCTGCTTCTATGGGAATAGATCTTGACGAGTCAAGCTCTTTGAGGTTAATTTTGTAAGTCATACCTACATTTCTGCACATTTTTGCACATGTATTTTGTGCCAATTTTATAAAGCCAAAAGGGGACTAGGGTAATCCTTAAAGCAAAGTGATTAAAGCACACATGAGTGTAGACAAGAGAATAAGGGGGTCAGGATTCAAAAGCACCCTCGAAGAGATGAGTTTTTAGCTTGGATTTGAATTGGACCAGAGTTGGAGCCTGACGTGCACTTGCAGGTGAGTAGGACAAGTCTGAACTGAACGCAGAAACAGAGATCCCACCAAACACTGGAGACCCCATCGGTCCTTGTAAAGTCAACAATTTTAGCCTAGTTCAGTAGGAAAAGAGACCTATGGTGGGCACCCCTCCCTGAAGCCTGCATGCCACTTCACAGATAGTAACAGTAGCCTTGCCCCCACCTTGCTCCTAACTGGCCGCACCACTCGCACAGCCCTTGGTACAGCACTGCCTATAATATATAATCGAGGCAATCAGGCTACTCTCTCTAGAGGGCTAACAAAGATAATTTCCCTCCAAAACGTCTGGATATTTGTACTCCCAATAAGGTACCTCACAATCCTTCCTCTTGGACTGGGCTCCCAGTACTCCTTCTGTCAATCTACCTTGCTTGTTCCAGGGCCAACACCTCCAGGAATGGCATAGCAGTGTGAATACGAAGTCTTTAGTGACACACGAGTCACTTATTATTTATACCTCTGAGGCACGAGCAATCTTGGAAATTGTGCATCTGCCAGTTAGTGCGAGGGTGGCCTGTGTGCATGTTCTTTTCAAATTGCAGGTTCAGTTGCTTTGGAAGAAATGCCTTTATGTATTTGCCTGCGTCAGACCTTCTGCCCATGCTCCAAATATTCAGATCTTCTAAGCTTTTTTAAACAAAGTAGAAATTGTCTGCTGTTAACTGGCCTGCGATAAACCTGGAATTGAAACATTTTTTGTTCTATTACACTATTCAAATTGTTCTTTCAAAACTGTTATTTCCTCCTGTGCCTGTACTTCAGTAATTCTCTTACTGAAAGCAGCTCATTCATTATGGATTGCAGCATCACCTTGGGTGACTTACCCAGCCCATTTTATGCAGGGAAGCAGGTTCCAACTTTGCTCTTTTTGCACTTTATTAAAACATATAATTCAAGTTGCCAATGCTTTGCTTGCCATTCTCAAAGTGCAATTATTGGTGGTGCAGAAAATTTAAGATATTGACAAAGAATGGGAGTGGAGGAGTAGCTTAGCGGTTAGAGCACAGGCTTAGTAACTAAGAGACCAGTGCTTGATTCCCACTAGCATTCCTTGTGGCCTTGGGCAAGTCACTTTACCCTCCGTTGCCTTGGAAGAAAGGCCTGGCAAACTACTTCTGGTCACACTGCTGGGTCAGCAGGAGTCAGGCATACATTGCATTGAGGAAAAAATGATCTTGTATGGAAATCTTATCATAAACTTGCTAGTGAATTTTATTTATTTATTTTCTTTAACAGGTTTTTTTATACTGCTTTATCATTTCAGTCAAAGTAGTGTATATTGTAACTTAAACTTGGTAATGTACGTTAAACAGGGACAGTGATAACTTGGAGGGTTAAGTGACTTGCCCAAGGCCACAAGGAGTGCTAGTGGGAATTAAACCTTTGTGGGGGATATTCAAAGGCATTTACACATTCTGCAGACCTTCAACCCATGTAAATGCCACTAAACGAGATATTCAGTGGCATTTACGTGGGTGCCGCTGCTACACGCTCTGATGCTAAGTGCTTAGCATCGGGGCATATCATGGGCAGAGTGGAGGCAGCACCCATTGGTAACTGGCGAATGGCGATATTGAGCTGCTGCCCGGCTAGTGACATGTGGGCTAATTTGGCCCTGGCATTGAATATCCGGGGTTAGCATTCAGTGGTGACCGCTATGCACTTTACAAGTGCTACCCGCCATTGCTGAATATGCCTCCCCTTTATTTTTAATTTGCTGTTCTTAATTTGCAGTCCTGTAATGTATATTTATGAAACTGTATTTTCATAAATTGTAAGTGGTTCTCTGGATGGTCCTATGAGACTTAAAAAGCTGGATAGAAATGTAAGGTTAGACTAGGTTAGCGGCATCAATGACATCAGCTAGAGAGAAATTTCAGTAAGCAGAGCAGGAGGGCTTAGAAACAGGAGCATGAGGGACACTACCATAGACTCTACAAAGAAGAATAGGGCTAAAGACGGGATTCCAGGGCTCACGGTGCTGGGAGAGCAATTGAAAGCTAAGTTTATGGTTCTGATTTGGCAAGAGAGCATGTGACCTTATGGCCACTAATGAGAGTTGGCACGAGGAAGAATGATGGTTCAGTGGCTACTACAGAAAGAGTTAGCAGGAGGGTGGGAGAAGATGTAGCCCTGTAACCCGTGCTCTGTCACTGGTGGTGATGGCAGTGACCCTCTTCAGTTCAACACTGGAATGTTGGTCAGAATACAATCACACATCACGGAAAAATACTACACAATCATTAATATTGCATTTAGCAATTACAAGGATTAAACTTAAGGGTACCAGATGGTTCCAGATTAGAAGAAATAAGCCTGCTTAATCCTGGTTTTAAACTCTTATCGCATCATCTCATGGCACAGAGAAAAGTATAGCCCTGCATTTCTATGTAATGTTCACCGTGCGACCTTGAGCAAATCACTTAAGCACTCTGCTCAAATATAGATTCAATCCTTTTGCACAATACCACTATAATCATGTGACTTTTCTTCTACATTGACAAGGTAATAATAATAATAAAATAGCAATTATTAAAAAAAAAATAGAATCACACTACAACTATGGGCCTGTTTCTGCAGAACCTTCCACCTCAGGCCCTCATCTGCTAATATGAGGGATTCCACAAGGTTTGGTATTAGTCCCCCTCTTTTTTAGCACTACTGAACATTTGTATAGTTCTACAAGACATAGGCAGCGCTGCATAGACACATGTAAAAGATGGTCCCTGCTCATCAGAGCTTACAATCTAGTCAAGACAGACAACACAATAGCTATAGACATGAGATACATTTAGGGGGAATGGGCTCATTAATCACACTGATTCAAGATCTGGGCATAAGCACCTTCTTCTGTGCCTATGAGATACTGCTGATAGCATACACCAGATTATACGCTTTATTTCAAGAGAGAACTTCTGCCTCACAAAATCTTTTTGCTCGCCCAAAACATTGAAAGTTCAAAACGCTGAATTAGAGGTAAAACCCAAAGTTCAGTATCTAGGCATAACCGTTCATCAACGCCTTACCTTCTTCCATGCCCGCATCAACAATGTCATAAAATCTGCTTAATTCAAGATGAACATTGTCAGGCACCTGGCTCCACCCATTACTGGATGAAAACAGCTTCTGAACTGTCTTCCAAGCCCTTGTAGTTCCCCACTTCTACAGTAACAATCTGCCAAAATATTCTGCTTGTGCCTTACAGTCTGCACAAAATACAGCAGCATGCATTTCTTTAAGGAGCACCAAAACATTTTTGTGTGATACCCCTACTAAAAATAACTACACTGGCTCTCTATTCTAAGTTACATTGAATTCAAAGCCCTCTTAACCATACTCAGAATCTCACATAACCTTTCTGCAGACTAACAGCTACAAATTCCAACCCATAGAACCAGAAGACCTTGTGTGCAAAATACCTTTAACATCCCACCACTCAAAACTCAAAGTAGTCAAATGGTCCGCACTTGTGCCTTCCCCTTCTACACCCCTCTGGAATACACTGATAAGATAAGAGCACTACACAACCTCACTGACTTTCACAAGGTACTAAAACCTTTCCTGTTAAGGAAGACTATAGTGAAGAGACTTAATCCAGTTCTACTGTTCTCTCAGCCCAGTACTATATGCCGCATTTCAAGTCTCCCAATCAAATCATATATATACTCATGTTATATCACTATGCCCATTTAATGGTACTACCTATTTTTTAATATAATCTATTACACAGGTACACTACCAAAAAACTGCCTCCAGTTTTGCAACTGATTCCTATAGATTTTGGGGTGCTGAATCCAGGAAAAATAGCCAAAATGCTCCATCACGTCACGTTTTCTTGCAAAATTAGATTTCTTACCCATATAAGGAATGTTCACATAATTTCTTTTTAGCCGACTGCAGTTTATTTTCTTGGCCCAAAATAGAGGTTGTAATGGTTAACTAACTAAAAACACTCCCTCATGATATTTTAGAGTGTTTTGTATTCATTTTATACATTAACAGGACAATTGGGAGGCGGGGGGCTAAATCCAGTACTTGCGCTGGCGCATGTTCTTTCCTGTTCGCCTCGCCTCGTTCGCTCGCTCAAACACGGTGGTTGCGACATGAACGTTCCTGTCAAATTTCAGTTTCTTGCAAGTTCATTATTACCTTTTGCTTGCTCAGTCGTAATCCAGCTTTATTCCGAAGTGGTTCACTACAGTTGTAGTTTGCAGTGCTGTGTATTTGTGATGGCTCACAGAGCCAGAGGTTGCGTCAACTCTCCGGACAGTTTTTGTTTTATTTGTGGGGAATATACCGTGAAAAAGCGGCAGAGGAACATTTCTGCATTTATTAAAAAAGTATATTTCGCCTATTTCGGTTTGAAGTTAGGCGATCAAGACAAACCGTGGGCTCCTCACAAAGTGTGCAAGACATGTGAGGAAGATCTACGCTTATGGATGAAAGGTAAAAAAACAAGCATTTCGTTTCGGAATACCTATGATGTGGCGTGAACAAAGAGACCACAGCAGTGACTGCTATTTTTGCTCTTGCATTGTGAAGGGATACAACTTAAAAAATAAGAACGTAATAAGTTACCCCAACTTTCCCTCAGCAATTAGGCCTATGCCTCATAGCAACGAAGTACCTGTGCCTGAACCACCAAAATCTTTGGATCATATTTGTGTGGACGGTTCTGATCATGATGAGACTCATAAGATGGCTTTTCCCGATGAGTCCAGTACTTCCGAGTTTGAAACTGAACCAGATCCAAAACCTGAACTTTTCTCTCAAGCTGAATTGAATGATTTAGTCCGGGATTTAGGACTCCCAAAAGATGCTGCCCAACTGCTAGGTTCTCGGCTTAAACAGAAAAATCTATTGTCACCAGGAACAACTTTTTATTGGTACCGCAACCGCGAGACACAATTTTTGAAGTATTTCAGCAAAGAGGAAGATTTGGTATTTTGCAACGATATATACGGAGTGATGGAAAAGTTTTAAACTCAAGTATGATCCTGCTGAATGGCGGCTGTTCATTGATTCGTCAAAAGACAGCATAAAAGGTGTTCTTCTTCATAATGGCAACACATTCGCTTCAGTTCCTATTGCTCACTCTGTTATTCTCCAAGAAAAATACGAGAATTTGGCCCTGATTCTTCAGAAGATTCGTTATGATGAGCATAAGTGGATGATTTGTGGAGACTTTAAAATTCTATCCATGCTATTAGGGCAGCAATCCGGTTTCACCAAATATCCCTGCTTCCTTTGCTTGTGGGATAGCCGGGCCCGCGACCTACACTGGGGGAAAAAAGACTGGCTAATTTGGGAGTATTTGAGACCCGGTGAGAAAAATGTTCTTCATGAGAGCTTGGTACCTCGTGATAAAATTCTATTACCACCTCTCCACATTAAGTTGGGTCTCATTAAGCAATTCATCAAGTCCCTTCCAAAAGATGGTGAGTGCTTTCGGTACCTTTGCTCAAAGTTCCCCCGACTTTCTGAAGCAAAGCTATAGGAAGGAGTGTTTGTTGGCCCTGATATAAGGAAACTCATTTCAGATGGAGCATTCGCTGAAACGATGTCTGAGAAGGAAAAAGAAGCCTGGGATTCCTTCAAGGATGTTGTTCTCAAATTCTTGGGGAACAGGCGGGATGAGAACTATAAGGATATTGTTGCCAGGATGCTCAATGCCTTCAAAGAACAAGGCTGTAACATGAGCCTGAAAGTCCATTTCTTGCACTCCCATGTGAACTACTTTCCCGAAAACTTGGGGGCGTACAGTGAAGAACAAGGTGAAAGGTTTCACCAGGACATCAAGGACGCAGAGAGAAGGTACCAAGGAAGATGGAACACCACTATGATGGCTGATTTCTGCTGGTTGCTGCTGCGGGAAACCCCAGATGAAAAATACTCCAAGCAGCGCACCAAGAGAAGCATTCGGGGGAAGAAGAAACGGGCCCACCAGGAGATTGATTGACCCAAGAATGACTTTAAAATCTAAACTGTGTTGACAAATATCGTGTTTTTACTAAACTTTGAAATAAAAATTTGCTAGTTATTACCACAGTGTCGGATCTCATTTATTAGAATTTTATTTTCACACCATCGGGTGTTTGTCTTCATGTATTGCAATGGTGCGGTTTGCATTTTCTATTCTTACATACATACCTGTACAACATTTTTTGCACATTTCTTTGCTTTGCTTTGTGTCTAACCTCGCTCTTATATGCTCAATGTTTGTGCACATGTATGTGGTTGTTTTAAGTGCAGACAATTTTGCTGCCATCACAGTGTGTTTTGTTGACATTACTCTATTCTTATGTGCTGCCTTGTTACAATTTTCTTTATTCTTATTTGAATAACTACTAAACAATTAGTATAAAGAATTCATCCAAGAAACTTTTATCTCGATCGCACTCAATCTGAAACGTTCACCTCAAACTGCTAACCCAATGTAGCAAAAAATCTGTACGTGATGGAGCAAATTGGTTACCAGATTTGGATTCAACGCACCAAAAAACGTAAAAATCAATCGAAACATTAGAGGCAGTTTAAAAAAAAATTTTTTTAGTGTACCTGTGTTATTTATGTAACTTGCTTTGACTTGTAGATAAAGTGAGAGTAAACAGGCTAAATAAATATATACATACTCCTGATCTATCCCTACTAAACCCTTGCCTTGATAAAGTATCTACTGCAGTCAACTCACCTCATGCTGAATTCCAACAAAACAACTGGCATCTGGATCACAGACCAATCTGCCCATCCAACTATTTCTTTTCTACTTCTAGGTAGTAATATTACACTTATGGACTCGTTTAAATACTTAGGGGTCATTTTAGATTCTGAACTTTCTTTTCATAGTCAGGTCTCAGCCATAGCCAAATCTACTTTTTGTGCCCTCTGTCAATTCAGAGCAGTTCATTCCTTTCTTGATCCTGCAACACAAAATACATTAATGCATGCTGTCATCACCTCTCAAATCAGTTCCCATAGCTCTGTGTATTCAGGGATTCAAGCAGCTGTTATAAGACATCTTCAGACAGTCCAAAACATGGCAATTAGAATCCTGGCACATGCCAACAAATTTGATCATATTACACCGCTATTGATACAATACCAATAGCTTCCTATAAGCTTCTGAATACAGTTTAAAATTCCACTGCTTACTCACAAAGCTCCACATGCCTTTGTTTAGGGGTGTACCCACTGCTCCGTGTAGATCACCCCCTATTAACTGAAATATAAGAGATAGTTATATTTAGTTTGATTTTATCCTGTTGGTATAAAGTGATCCACTGTGTCTGTCCCATGCTATTTTTAATTCTTCACTATATTTGCCCCCACCACTTCCATCAGGAGGACATTCCAAGCATCCACCACCCTTTCAATGAAAAAGTATTTCCTGACATTGCCTTTCAGTTTACCCCCTTGCAGCTTCATGTTATGCCCTCTAGTTTTACAGCTTCCCCGTCTTTGGAAGAGGTTTGTTTGTTCATTATTTCTCTTTAAGTATTTAAAGGTCTGAATCATATTTCCCCTATCCCTCCTCTCCTCCAGAGTGTACATATTTAGGTCTTCAAGTCTCTTCTCATGTCTTCTGACGCAGGCTCCAAATCATTTTGGTTGCCTTCCCCTGAACTGTTTCCAGCCTTTTTATGTCCTTTGCAAGATATGGTCTCCAAAACTGAACACAATATTCCAAGTGAGGCCTTACCAGTGACTTATATAGTGGCATTAGTACCTCTTCCTTTCTGCTGGTAACTCCTCTCTATATGCAACCCGGCATCCTTCTGGCTTTTGGCACCGCCTTGTCACACTGTTTCGCCACCTTGAGATCCTCAGAAACAATCACTCCAAAGTCCTTCTCCTGGTCCATGCACACCAACCTCTCGCCCCCTATTGCATACAATTCCCTTGGATTTCTGCTTCCCAAGTGCATGACCCTGCACTTCTTTACATTAAATCTTAACTGCCAAGCATTAGACCATTCTTCCAGCTTTTGTAGATCTTTCCTCATGTTATCCACTCCCTCAGGGTAGTCCACTCTGTTACAAATTTTTGTGTTATCTGCAAAAAGCCAGACTTTTCCATTCAGTCCTTCAGCAATATCACTTGCAAATGCATTGAATAGTATTGGTCCTACTACTACTACTATTTTTTTTTAAATTATTTATTTCTGAATTTTCAAATAACAAAAACCAAGCAACACGCTTGTACAGAAAAGATGCACAACAATCAATATCAAGAAAACATCATGCAAAGAAAAATAGAGTGACATCATTAGTCCCCAATTAGAGGGGGAGATAAAGCAAAAATACCACACAGGGTAGGAGACCCCCATATGTATATATTCTTAGAAAGAAAAATTAGGAGAATTAAGCATAGCGCCGGAGAGAGAGAAACATTACAAAATAATGGATGCGAGTCACCTCAAGCAGGGGAAGATGTTACAATATGAGTACTAAGGTAGGTAGATAGATCACTAGGCTGGAAAAAAACAAATTTTTGAGAATTATGAACCACAATACATTTGCAAGGAAACCTCAACAAAAAAGAAGCTCCCAGCTGAAGAACCCCAGGTTTTAACAATAAGAAAGCTTTACGCCTTCTCTGGGTATCTCGGGAAATATCTGGAAAGATAGAAATCTTTTTCCCCATAAACAGAACATTCCTCTTTTTATAATATATTTTAAGGAGCCAATCTCTATCCGAAGGCAACGCAAAAGTCACCAACAGGGTGGAAACCACAACATCTTCTAGTTGAGGGGACCGAAGCAATGCTGATACATCCAGCGAATCCATTTCCAACACGCCAACTGCACGTTTCCCCTCCTTTTTACCAGCTGGAAGAAAGAATGCTTTCGAAACCGGAGGAATCAAATCAGAGGGAATCATTAGAGATTCATGAAGGTACTTCTTAAAAAGTTCAACTGGTGCTACCGCCGAAATAACAGGAAAATTCAGCAAACGTACATTCGAGGCTCTAGTAGCATTTTCCAGGATCTCCAATTTCCCTTTCAATACCATATTATCTTTCATCAATGACTCAGTTAGACCAGAGACCTGTGAGAGTTTCTGGTCAAAAGCAACTACTTGTTTCTTTGTTTCCACTGAATCCGCAGATAACTTATCGACATTACACTCCAATTTAGCTAGATTAGAGAAAGACAGTCAACTGTTGATTCACAACCTGTGTGAGCTGATTTATGGCTTCCCAGATATTTTCAAGAGTCACCGTGGTAGGCCGAGTAAGCACAATCAGCGAGGGATTCCCAGCAACAGGAGCTCCAGTGGCCATCTTCCCTCCCTTGGCTCCAACCAGCAAGCAAGAGGCACCTTCCACCTCAAAATGCTGTTTGCCAGGAAGAGACACCCGGCCTTCAGACCCAGCCAAAACACTATCAGCGGCTGGTTCCCGTGCGCCCCACATCGGCGTCTCCACTTCCGCCTGTTCAGGCGTCACTGTAGATCCATGCTCCGAAGCACCGCTCGATAGTGCCGGGGCTGCAGGAGGAGAGCAACCATTCGGGGAGAGAGAGATCTCATGGGCGGAAGCTACCAAGCCCTCCTCAACCGGCGCCACCAAGCCCTGCCGAATCTCCCCTTTCTGTTCCTCAGTGAGCCGCACAAAACGATCCATCGGGCCGGAAATTGCAGGTACGGGCTCCGTGGGGAGAGCCCGAAGCTTGCTTTTACGTTTAGGCATTGTGCTCAATGAACGCTGCCGCCATCTTAGAAAAAAGACTACTACTACTATTTAGCACTTATATAGTGCCACGCATGCAGTACTGTACAGGGAAAAATACAAGAGTGGTGCTCGTACGAGCTTACAATTAAGTTGAGACAATACAGAGCATTGGTCAATTTGGTGCAATACAGAGCATTGGTCAATTTGGTGCAAAGCACAATATGGTCGTTACAATTCGGTCATGAAAATTGATGGGAGTCAGGTTGAGATAAAGGATAGACGTCAGGATCTGAAGGTGATAGTGAAGAGGTGGGTCTTCAATCTGGATCTGAAGAGGGCCAGGGAGGGTGCCTGGCATACAGACAGAGGTAGGCTGTTCCAGGCATAAGATGCAGCAAGGTGAAAGGAGCGAAGCCGGGAGTTAGCGGTGCAAATGAAAGGCTTGGATAGAAGTAATTTGTTAGCAGAGCCAAGTTCCCGGGAGGGGATGTAGGGAGAGATGAGGAATGAGAGGTATTGAGGGGCCATGGAGTGAATGCATTTATAGGTTAGCAGGAGAAGCTTGAATTGGATACAGAACTGGACAGGGAGCCAGTGAAGCGATTTGAGGAGAGGAGTAATGCAGGCATGGCGAGATTGGCGAAAAATTAGTTGAGCAGCATGGTTTTGACTAGATTGAAGAGGAGGAGATGGCTCATGGGGAGACCGGCAAGGAGTAAGCTGCAGTAGTCAATGTGAGAGGAGATTAAGGAGTGGATAAGCGTTTTGGTAGTGTGCTCAGAAAGGAAGGGGCGGATTTTGCTAACGTTGTAGAGAAAGAAGCAGCAGGTCTTAGCTATGAGCTGGATATGTGTGGAAAAGGAGAGAGAGGAATCAAAGATCACCACCAGATTGCGGACCGAGGGGACAGGAAGGATCGTGGATCCATCCACGGAGACTGAGAAGGGGGGAAGAGGAGGGGAGGCATTGGGGGGAAAGACAAGGAGTTCAGTCTTGGCCATGTTCAACTTCAAACGGCGATGAGACATCCAGGCAGCGATGTCAGAAAGGCAGGCAGAGATCCTGGTCTGGATTGCTGGAGAGATATTAGGTGTAGAGAGGTAGATTTGGGAGTCATCGGCATAGAGATGGTAGTGAAAGCCATGGGAGGAGATGAGCGTGCCAAGAGACTGGGTATAGAGAGAGAAAAGGAGGGGGCCCAAGACGGATCCTTGGGGTACACCAACATGGAGCAGGGTGGGAGAGGAGAAGGAGTGATGGGAGAGGTAGGAGGAGAACCAGGATAGTACGGAGCCCTTGAAACCAAGCGAGGAGAGGGTGGTGAGGAGAAGATTGTGGTCGACAGTGTCAAAGGCAGCGGAGAGATCAAGAAGGATGAGGACTGAGTAGAGGCCCTTAGATTTTGCCAGGAACAAGTCATTGGAGACTTTTGTAAGAGCCGTTTCAGTGGAGTGTAGGGGATGGAAGCTGGATTCTAGTGGGTCCAGGAGGGCCTGGGAGGTAAGGAAGTCGAAGCAGTGGCAGTGGACTGCTCATTCTAGTAGTTTAGATATGAAGGGAAGGAGGGAGATGGGTCGATAGAAGGACAGGTGGGATCGAGTGAGGGTTTTTTGAGGAGAGGTGTGACAACAGCATGTTTGAAGCCAACGGGGACAGTTGCAGTGGAGAGTGAAAGGTTGAGAATGTGAGAGATGGAGGGGATAACGGTGGGGGAGATGGGGCGTAGGAGATGGGTGGGGATAGGGTCAGAGGAACAGGTGGTGGGTTTGGAGGAGGAGAGAAGGAGTGCAGTTTCCTCTTTGGAGATTGTAGGGAAGGAGGAGAGGGTAGCAGAGGAGGTATGGATGGGGAGGAAGAAGTGGGGAGGGGGGGTAGATAAGGAGGTGGGGAATTAAAGGGTAATCTTTTGGATTTTGTCATGGAAGTAGTCTGCAAGGATTTGGACAGAAAGGGAGGGCGGGACCGGGGGCGGGGGCATCTTGAGGAGAGAATTGAGGGTATTAAAGAAGCGGCGAGGGTCAGAGGCAAGGGAGTTACTCATATGGATGTAGTATTCTTGTTTGGCAAATGCTATGGCTGATTGGAAGGAGCCAAGCAGGAATTTGAAGTGTAGAAGGTCTTCCGGGGAGCGGGATTTGGTCCAAACACGTTCAGCAGAACGGGTACAGGTGCATAAATAGCGGGTGGTGGATGACAGCCAGGGCTGGGGAACAGAACATCTGACAGGGTGTGGGGTGGGTGGGACAAGAGTGTTAAGAGCAGAGGATAGTGCAGCATTATAAGAGGATACTGCTTCGTCGACGGATTTGGAGGACATAATGGGGGAAAGAGAAGGAGAAATGGCAGAGGAGAGGGTCAAGGGATCAATATTATGAAGGTTTCTAAATAGGTCGGAGGAGACAGGATGAGGTTGAGACAACGGAAGCTGAAGACTGAAGGTTAAAAGGTGATGGTCAGATGAGGGAAGGATTGAGTTGCGAAGGTTTGAGGGAGAGGAATTGGAGAAGAGTATCAGGTCAAGGCAGTGGCCGTGCAGGTGGGTTGGGGCAGTGGAGCAAAGTTGGAGGTCAAACGAGGAGGTGAGGGCAAGGAACTTTAGAGCATGGGGATCGGAGGGGTTATCGACATGAATTTTAAAATCGCCAAGAATAAGGGTGGAGGAAGAGGGATTCAGAAAGACGGAAAGCCAGGAGTCGAAGTCATTAAGGAAGGTCGATTTGGATGTGTCGGGAGGGCGATAGATAACAGCTACAGGGGAAATGGTGTGAAGAGGCGAATGGAGTGGACTTCGAAAGAGAGGGAGGAGTGTGACTGAGGCAGTGGGAGTGGTTGGAATTGGCAAGAGGGAAAAAGTAGAAGCCCAACTCCACCACCGCGGCCAGTGGATCGAGGTGTTTGGGAGAACTGGTAGCCCCTGTGGCTGAGAACAGCAGCAGAAGAGGTATCATCTGGGAGGAGCCAGGTCTCAGTTAGGGCAAGAAGGTGTAGCGCATTAGAGATGAAGAGGTCATAAATAAAAGGAAGTTTTTTGGAGAATGAGCATGCATTCCATAGGGCGCATGAGAATGGGAGAGGGAGGAGTGGGAACGGAGAGGGATATGGATAAGGTTGGACAAGTTACGTGAGGACTTCATTCCAGAGTAAGACAGCAGTCTAGGGGGGGCCATTACGTGAGGACCTATTGTCAGATCTATTGTCAGAGTAATGCAGAGATTGAGGGGGACCCGGGTATGGGTAGGTGTCTCTGGATGAGTTTGCTCTCTGTGAGGGACATGGGGGGGGGGAGTGAAAGGGGGATGAAGGGGGATGTTGATGATATTAGAAGGGTTACGTGATGATCTCCTTTTAGAGTGCGACTGACCTCTGGGGGGGATAGGGATGGGGTTGATATCTCTGGATGAGTGATTGGGGCATGAGTGAGGGAGGGTGGTAGGGGAAAGGAGAAGGATGTGGATAAGATTAGCTAGGTTACGTGATGATCTCTTTTTAGAGTGTGACTGACCTCTGGGGGGGATCGGGATGGGGTTGATATCTCTGGATGAGTGATTGGGGCATGAGTGAGGGGGGCGGAAGGGGAGAGGAGAGGGATATGGATGAGATTAGATAGGTTACGTGATGATCTCTTTTTAGAGTGTGACTGACCTCTGGGGGGAAAGGGTTGGGGTTGATATCTCTGGATGAGTGATTGGGGCATGAGTGAGGGGGGGGGCGGAAGGGGAGAGGAGAGGGATATCGATGAGATTAGATAGGTTACGTGATGATCTCTTTATAGAGTGAGACGGAACTCTGAGGGGTATAGGGTTGGGGTTGATATCTCTGGGTGAGTGATTGGGGCATGAGTGAGGGGGGCAGAAGGGGAAAGGAGAGGGATATGGATGAGTTTAGATAAGGTACGAGAGGAACTCGTCTTAGAGTGAGACAGAAATTGAGGGGGTCCAGGGTTGGGGTTAATATTACCTGATGAGAGAAGGAGAAGGAGTAGTAGAGAGTGGGGTAAAGCGGAGGCAGAACGGCGTAAGCGAGGGTGGGGTTGCCTTAGGGAGAGAGGGGCTGGTTGAATGAGGGGGAGGTTGTGATGAAGCTCAAGAGCGGATGCTAGATTAGAGGACAGAATGGAGGGAGAAGTGAGGAAGGTAAAGGGAGAGTAGGGGGAGAGGAGTGAGGGTGCTGGTAGGAGGGGAGACAGTTGGGAAGTATGAGGAAGAGAAGGACGATGTGATGTGGGGCCATGGAAGAGGAGTAGTGGGGGCTATGCAGCGTATGTTAACTTACAAGTAATGAGGTGGCTATGCAGCGTATGTTAACTACAAGCAATGAGGTGACTAAGGATGCAATGTAGTTGAATTATAGGTGGGGACTACACGCTATGCAATATGGGTTAAAACAGCAAGCAATGGGTAATGGGGGACTATGGCCTATAAGCAATGAGGCAACAATTGAATTGTCTAGGCAAGCAGCAAGTGATTGTCCAGCAAAGTAGCAACTGTTCAGGCAAAGCAAAGCAAAGTAGCAAATGTTCAGGCAAAGCAGCAAGTGTTAACCTATAAGCAATGAGGCAGCAATGGATAGTCCAGGCAAGCAGCCAGTGATTGTCCAGCAAAGTAGCAATATTCAGGCAGAGCAGCACTGCTAACCTATAAGTAATGGGGCAACGGTGGGTTGTCTGGGCAAGCAGCAGATGATGATAACCTACAAGCAATGAGGCAGCAGTAGGTTGCTACAAGTAGTGAGATGGAGGTGAGGCGGCGGAGATGCTTGAACTGCTTACCCGTGTCGTAGGGTGGAGGGTGGACAGGTTGTTCTTGAGGAGACGAGTTCTGCACGCCTAAGGGCCATGCCAAAGGGCGGTGTGCCCCAGGACAAAACCCTGGGGCACACCGCTAATCACTTTCCTTTCATCCGAGTGTGTTCCATTTACCTTCACCTTCTGTCTTCAGTCAGTCAACCAGTTTCTGATCCAGTTCACCACCTTGAGACCCATCCCCAAGCTGTTGAGTTTATTGATAAGCCTCCTATGAGGAACAGTATCAAAGGCTTTGCTGAAATCTAGGTAGATCACATCCATTGCATGCTCTTGAGCTAGTTCTTTGGTCACCCATTCAAAGAACTCAATCGGATTTGTTTGGCAAGATTGCTCTTTGGTAAAACCATGTTGCCTCAGATCATGCAACCTGTTGGTTTTGAGAAAGTCCACTATTCACTCTTTCAGGAGCACCTCCATTACTTTTCCCGCCACCGAGGTAAGGCTTACTGGCCTGTAGTATGTCACTTCTTCCCTACTGCCACTTTTGTGAAGAGGTACCACATCAGTCCTTCTCCAGTCCTGTGGAACCTCTCCTGTCTCCAAGGATCTATTAAAAACATCCTTTAATGGCCCTGCCAGAACCTCTCTGAGCACTGTACAGACATGGAAGAGACAGTCCCTGCTCATCAGAGCTTACAATCTAGTCAAGACAAACAACACAGCAACTGGGGACAAGGATATGTCTAGGGGAATAGTAATGGAACACATAGTTAGAGAGCAGGAGACTGTGGATCAGAATCCCAAAGCAGCCTCTAAGAGGTGAGTTGTTTTTAGTCTGGATGTGAAAAGGGCCAGAGATGAAACCAATCACATCCATGTCCCACGAGCCATTTTAGAACGCCCTGAATTTACACATGTCCGGCATGATCATGTCTATGTAGCATGGGGGATTGGTGGTGGCGTGTCCAGGGTGTTCCAAAAAAGATCGATATGTGAGCCCGATTTGAGAATGGTGCCACACATTTAAACCTGCCAGAAGTCATGGCCACATCACATTTTCTAAAATCACCTCAGAACTTGCACGTTTTTTGGGTATAGTTTTGCATGTCCCCGCATCTTTTCTTTCTAACGGAGACGTTTATCTTTTAGGGTGGAGATGGGCCCATTTTAGAAAACACCTACATGTGCCCACCTTCACTGTTTTAATTGCAGGGCTGGCCCCAGAGTTGGTTCAAGGTGTTGGCACCCTAGCAAACCTTAAGCTTTATATGCACCCATCCCCCTGGCTGTCAAAATCTATCCCAGATTTCACCTATACGGCCTTTCCAAAATGTGCCTACACTTGTGCAGGCACGTATGTTGTCCTTATAAAATACATCCTTTACTTGAATCAGTACAGGAATGTTTTTTTGTTTAAATTATATTTTTTATTAGTTTCTGAAACTATTACATACTACTCAAATTCAGATCTTTTGATCCATTAAGTCAGCACATTACATAAGTACTCACTAGAATAATAATAACAAGGTTCTGTTAAGCTTCAGTCTCTGCCAGGTCTCAATCCTGACGCCTCCTCATTCCAGCACTGACATTCTCCTCCTCGGAAATATATTGTTGCTTCTGAATCTTTCACAAACCTGCTTTCCTGCCCACAGGGAGGGTGTTTGTGGCTTCCTTTTCCCCCCTGTTGTACCCCCCCCCCCAACCTCCCCTCCCTGGACCAATCCGAAGCACTGTTAACTTAATTTGCTAACCCTTCGACAAACTGTGCCCATATGTGGATGCATTGCCTGTGTTTAATTGACCTGCCTTCTTGAGCTGCCCTGCACACCCATTCAGCCATTGTTCGCATGTGTGCAACCCATACAGTGCCTGCCGGTGCATCTTTCTCCACCCAGTAATGCAGAATCACCTTTCGTACAAGCATGAGTGCCACCCGTCCAAACTTTCTTCCTAATTGTTTCACCCCTTTGTTCTTTAGAGGCTGTTCCATACCTAGTAGAAAGGCTGCTAAGTCCATACAATCTGGACACCTAAGACTCTATATATGTGTTCTAACACCCCCCCCCCCCCCCAGTTGTTTTGCAGAGCAGGGCATTCCAGAAACATGTGTGTCAGAGTTCCCCTTTGCCCTCCACACTGCAAGCATTCTGGAGCCTCCCACAATTTCATTTGGACCCCTCATTCCCTTGAAATTTACACCCTGTGTAGGAGTTTAAACTGCATTTCCTGCAAGGTTGCATCCAATGTATCTTTTGGGATCTCCGCAAAGAGCCACTTTATGTCCTCTTCTTCTATTGGTTCCCCCAACTCCTGTGTCCACTTTACCGTCAAGGCCACCATTTCCCCCCAGCGATTCCACAAGTGTGCTAGATGGAATACCAGTACCAGTGGAATACTTTATTCAACTGTGCCGGGGTGGTGATAAATGCTCTGTCTAGTGCCGTGTACTCCTCCATACCCTGAGCTGCCTTCCTCCCTCCAGTGACATGGTACCTATGTTGCAGATAAGCATAAAATTGAAAGTTTGGGATTTCCCATTTTGCTTTCACTTCCTCGAAGGACGGAAATTGACCACCCTCTAGTTTTAGTGTCACATGGATTTACATCCTTTACCTTTCCATATGCGGAATACTGCCTCTTTCATACCCAGAGGGAATTTGGGGTTGCCCACCACCTGTTGGAATGGGGATTGGCCCTTCGCCCCTCCTATACACAGTCTCCACTATATCCACGCTTTCTGCAATGTTCCTCTGAGGGCTGCACCTCCTCCTAACTTTTTGCGCACCCACTGGCCCCTTGTAAAAGATTCATGCACCAATATCAAAAAGCTCCTGGGGTGCATAGCGCATTTCAATTCATGTAACCATCTCATGAGAGTGGCCACATTGTAAAACCATAAGTCTGGCAGGCTCAGTCCACCACTCTCCCGATTCAGTTTGGTGTAACTAAGTCGGGCTCCCCTTCCCCTCCACAAAACAGATGTGATTATACTTCTATATACCTTGTCCTCCTGCCCCTTTATCCAGATGGGTAATAGTTGGAGAGGATACAAAAAGTGGGATAATATCACCAACTTTACCAAAGCTAACCTCACCAACAAGAATAGTGGTAGCTCCCTCCAGTGGTTGCACGAACTTCTAGTATGCTCCAGTGTATCTGCAACATACCTGGCATACGACCCTTGTCTCTGCTCTTGATACCCTTGCCCCACTCCGCCCTCTTCACACCTCTCCTGCCCCCACTCGACATCCTTGTTACCACCCCGGTCTCTATCTTCATCGTCAATATCTCCGTCGGGCTGAGCGCTCTTGGCGTAAGCACCCCTGTTCTTCTACTCTCTCACATTTTCACTACTGTCACAAACTCTATCACTCTCTTCTTCATTCCACTAAACAAGATTATTATTACAAGCTTATTTCTTCATCAGCTAATTCCTCTCATACTCTTTATTCTGTTCTTCGCTCCCTCTCAGTCCTGCAGTCATCGCCCATTCCCTCTCCCTCCCTCCCCTCTCCTGATCCCGCTACTTTAGCATCCTATTTCTCCTCTAAAGTCCTCTCTCTTTGTCTTTCTTTTCCTTCATGCCCCTCCCCTCTCTCCCCAGTACTCTCATCTCCAACCTCACCATCCTTTTTGTTCCCACCATCATCCCCCCTATCCTCTGCCTCCCCCCCTCTTTCTCATCGTTGGTCTACTTTTGACCCAATCACAGCTCCTATGTTCTCTAAGGTCTTCTCTTCTTCACGGAAAACTACCTGTCTTTCTGACCCCATTCCCTCCTATTGGCTTTTAGAACCATCTCTCGCTTTGTCCTCTTTCATCCTTTCTATCTTTAACTCTAGTCTTGCCTCTGGTGTCTTCCCCTCTTCCTGGAAACATGCCTTGGTCCGTCCTATCCTGAAAAACGGTTCCCTGGATCCCTCTTCCCCTTCAATTTGGCACCCTATCTCTAACCTTCCTTTCCTCTCCAAACTCTTAGAGAAATTGGTTTTCCTCCAGCTCTCCACGCACCTTGAGGCTTCCCTTACCCTTCACCCCCGGCAATCTGGCTTCCGTCCTGGTCATAGCACCAAATCTGTTCTTCTTTCACGCCTCAATGAACTGCATGCTGCCCACGATCACGGTTCTCTCTCCCTTGCTGTCTCACTAGATCTTTCTGCTGCCTTTGACCTTGTTGATCATCACACCCTCCTACTTCGACTTCAAGATGCTGGTCTCTCTGGTCTGGTCCTAAAGTGGTTCCACTCTTTTTTGTCTTGTCGTTCTTTCTCTGTCCTATCCGGTGTTGCTTCCTCCCCCTCCACCCCCTTTTTGTGTGGGGTTCCTCAAGGCTCTGTCCTCTCTCCTGTTCTCTTTAATGTCTTTTTGGCCCCCCTCACTCTCCTGGTTCAACAGTATGGTGTTTCTGCACATTATTATGCTGACAACATTTTTCTCCTCTATCACACTGATTCCTTGGCTCCAGACATCACCGCTCTCAACAACTGTCTCTCCGCCGTTGCTTCTTGGATTTCTTCCAACTTCCTCCATCTCAATCTCAAGAAAACTGCAGCGATCTGGTTCACCTTTGGTCACTCCCCTCCTCCTCTTGTACCGGTTCTCTCTTCCTCTCCTATCCCCTTAGGCTCCTCCCTTAGATACTTAGGTGTTACTCTTGATTCTGCCCTCACCTTTAAGAGTCACATTTCATCCTTGGTCCAACGTTCCTTTTTTGTGTTAAAGCAACTCCGTGCTGTCCGTCCTTTTCTCTCCTTCTCCTCTCTGGCTACCCTTCTTTGCTCCTTAGTTCTCTCGCGCTTGGACTACTGTAACGTTTGCTTAGCTGGTCTCCCTCAATCTCAACGGTCCCGCATCCAACGTCTCCAGAATACAGCTGTCCGTATCCTCTCACATGCATCCCGCTTTGATCATGTCACCCCCCTCCTTCTGCACCACCATTGGCTCCCTGTTTCATATCGCATACAATTCAAAATTCTTATCTTTGTCCACAAAACTATTCACACTGGTGTTCCTTTGTACCTTGCTGATCTGATACACCTTCACACCCCCCACCATTCTCTCCGTTCTGTCCACTCCAACCGCTTGTTCCTTCCTTCCCTGTCCCAAGCCCACTTAGAATCTACACGGTCTTCCGCTTTTTACTTTCTTGGGCCCCGCCTCTGGAACTCGCTCCCCCCTGCCCTCCGATTGGATTCTTCTTTCAAATCCTTTAAAACCCACTTAAAAACTCAACTTTTTTGTATGGCTTTCAACCTTCCGCCCCCTCCCTCACCTCCTACTACCTTTCCCCTTAACGAGTATTGTAATTAACTTTTTTATTGGTTGTCTTGTCGTTTTTTTACTTTTCTGTTCTCTTTCCTTTCCCCCTCTTGGAAGCTTCTAAATTGGCGTTCTCTTTCCTTTCTGCAGCCTTTTATGATTTTATGATTGTAAACCGCTCTGATACCCGTGACGGGCGGTATATAAAGTTTTAAATAAACATAAACATTACTTTTATATAATATACTTTTCCTGGATCGCTATTTAGGTAGATACCCAAGTATTTCAAACATTCTCTGGCCCACATCAAGGGGAAATCACTCCTCTTCTGACATGTACATGTCTGTGACACCGGCATTACCTCTGATTTACCCCAGTTAATGCATAAGCCGTAAATGCCCCAAATTTAGCTATAGTGTCTATCACTTTCCCTATGTCTCTACCAGCATGACTTAGAAATAGTGGCATGCCATCCCCATATAATTTAATCTTGTAATGAGTGTCCCCTGTTCTAATCCCCTCCCATTCTTTAGTCTGCTGTATTCGTAGGAGCAAAGGCTCCAGCGTTAACAAAAACAGTAGGGCAGGGGGGATAGTGGGTAGACCTGCTGCGTACCCCTTTGCAAGCAAAAGGACGCTCATAGGCAGTCATTTGCAAATATTTGTGTATGAGGCTCATAGTAGAGCACCAAAGTCCAATCGAGAAACACTCCACTGATTCCAAATTTGTTCACCACACATAACATAAAGTCCCATGACACATTATCAAATGCCTTTTTGGCATCAAGACTCATGATAATATCATCTCCCTCCCTGTCTCTAGCTGTGTAAAGTACATCTAGGGTTCTTAGAATATTAGTGGATGCAAACCTGCCTGGTACAAATCCCACCTGATCTGGGTGCACTATACGTGGGATATAGCGACATAAGTGAAATATATAATAATAAAGGAACTATATTAGCCCTGATGCAGAATTAAGTAAAGTCTATTCAAAACGTGACTGTCATGGTCAGCTATATGGATATTCCTATGATAATGAAAATAAACACAGAATGAGATTTTTTCCTGTTCTTAAAAATTCACTTTGATCACACAAAAGAATAAAAGGACTACCACGCTAAGAGCAGCTGACACATAGCAGCTTTGGATGAAGTAGTCAGACAGAAAATTAGTTTGTTTAAGTGGGCAGTTTATTTATAGAGGAGTTAGTATTGTCCTTATAAAATAGGCACAACATAAAGTAGATTAGAGTTCTTCAACTTGGAGAAGAGAGGGCTGAGAGGAGATATGATACAGGGCTGAGAGGAGATATGAATGAGATGAAAGTAAAATAGGTAACAGCTGTTTACCCTTTCAAATAATACTACTGCAAGACAAAGAGGTAGTCCTTGAAACTATGAGGTAGCACATTTAAACTAAATCAAAGAAAGTATTTTTTCATTCAGCATACAATTAAGCTATGGAATTTATAGCCAGAGGATGTGGTCAAACAATTAGCATTGCTGGATTTAAAGAAGTTTCTGGAGATTAATCTGTAAAGCATTATTAGCCATATAAACTTGTAAGCCATAAGGAACAGATCTAATCTTTGGAATCGTGCTGGATACTTGTGACCTGGATTGGTCACTATCAGATATAAGATGCTAGGTTTCATGAAACTTTAGTCTGACCCAGTATGGTACATTTTATGTTCTTATGACATCAATAGAAGGGAGGTAATTTCGTATTGTTTCATTAGGTTTTCTATTTTTTTCTGGGCATTTTTTTCCCATTTTAGTTTTGTTTTTAGTGATTGCTATTTTATAACAGCATACAGTTAAAACAAACACAACGTATTGCCAAACTTCTCTGGACACACTTCAGACTTGGTGCTACCCACAAGGATCCTGGACCCTGTCCTGGAATCTGACCACAGCTGTGGCTTAGACAGGGGGAAGAGCAATTCCCCATCACTTCTGCCCTATCAGTGCAAAATGACGCCGGATGACCTGGTCATGTTTCTGTTTCATTTTCAATGAAAGCACATCTCTAACCTGCTCTATAAGCTGGGCATACATATACAGAAGGAACTGAAGATGTATTCTAGATGAAACAAGGAAAAGAGGAGATATAATTAGGAATGTACAGGTCAAAAAAGTTTGTATCGTTTCATTTTGATTTTTTTTTCATATTATTTAGTTTTTCTCAGTAGTGCACACTATTGCCACTTTTGTTTTGAAACAAAAGCACATCCCCCTAGATATAATGAAAATATATATTAAATATCTAGGAAGCTAAAATAAGGTACCAAAAAGGGAACAGCACAAATTATGTAAAGTCCTGGGTGTTTAACCACCTCAAGCTCAGAAAGGGCATTAACCTCACTTGTCTCCTCTTTTGCACTCCTCTCCTTCTGCCTCCTCTAAGCTCAGGATTTCCATCTTACCATCTGGATAGTGCTTGGGCCGTCTATGGTCATTTTCTGGACTGTTTCATCCCTTATCTCATTTTCATATTACAGCCATTTCCTCCCCCTTGCATTAACCCTTTCCATGATCTTTCAGCCTTCCTAGTATGGGTCCTGAACTTTGACTATATAGTCATAATTCTGTTCTTATCCTTTACCCTCTCTGCCAAATGTGCTTTCCTGCATGCACAGAAACACAAAAATGCATGTGTGTTACTTGCCGGCTGCCCCCTCCTTCTCCTCTCCCCCAATTTACTCAGATACACAATGATGAGAACAGCTAAACATAAGGACCTCTCAGTGTTTAAACATGAATATCTCCTCAGGATTATGAATGGAGTAGAGGGATTCTGTACTAACAGTGAATTCAATTAATTTAAATGATTTTGTTGTACTCTTGCTTTAAGTTACTTTGGGTCAGGGTGCCCTTTGCATTCAAAACTAAACGTCAATGACTGGCAACAGCCATCCCCGCGACTGTGGAACTGCTGACATCTATGCATCGTGGTACAAAGGAGTCGTCTTTTATTTTTCTCATCTTATCCCTTGTGTTCACAGATTAGCAATATCAGAGATTAGTAATCATTTGCTGAGTATCCATTGGCTGTTTCATTAATATTTGATTGCTTTTCAATGAAGTGAAGTCATGAATGATTCTTTGCATTTCTTTGGTTTCATTTTGCTATTTATAAAAGTAAGAGACTGCTATGACTGGTTTACTGAAACTGGTGCCCTGAGGGCTGATACTGGGGAACCTCCCTGCAAAGGCCGCTTTAGTTAATTGGCATCATCCTCTGCTATGCTGATGCTGGCTTTCCCTTCAACACTGAGAGCTGGCTGGCTAAGTTATGTTGACTATGCCTAAATCCAGACCTGGGACTGTTGCTTGATGGAACCGGAAAGCAGATGCAAAAACCAGAGAAAACAAAATCACAGGAAGATGTAAAGGAAGACTTCTGGTGCTCAATCCCAGGTCTGATACTGATTGCACAGAACACCTTTTTGGAAGGAGGGATGAAAACAAATCAGTCTCCAGCCCTGCCCCCCAAGCTCTCTGATTGCTGATGCTGTGTTGGGCAAAATATTGGTTGGGTCATGGCCCCAGTGGCCAGCCCCATTCCACTGTTTTCAAATCTGTGCATATCCTAAGGCTTCTATGTATGTAAACAGCAGTACTGCAAAATTGACCCTTACACATGTAACAAATTTGCACATGTAAATGCCACCATTTATAATATAGAAGCCATGCAAGCCTTCTAAAATGAGCCCAATGTCACCATTGTTCAGCTTTTTCAAATATTCTCCTCTCCTGCGTTAGT
Source organism: Ichthyophis bannanicus (assembly GCA_033557465.1). Classification (NCBI taxonomy): domain Eukaryota; kingdom Metazoa; phylum Chordata; class Amphibia; order Gymnophiona; family Ichthyophiidae; genus Ichthyophis; species Ichthyophis bannanicus. The sequence goes on from CM066037.1 coordinate 293,451,234, forward strand.
AGGTTTGTAGCAAGATTACAGAGGTTTCGGTTTAGATCTGCCAAAAAATCCCCCCCAAATATTAGCTATTCTCTTTCTGCTAGAGGGTTATCTCAGAGTACCAAGTGTTTTTGGCTAGTGGATGATGGGGCATTGGGCTCTGAGCTAGGAGAGATATCATACCTTCTCTATTTCCTTCCTCCCTATTTAATATTTTGTTATTTATGTCTTTAATTATAATTATAAACTTTATTGTTCTTTCTATTTCCATTTGATATTAATGTAAACTGCTTTGTTGGGTCCCTAGTGGCAGTATATCAAAAATTTTAATAAAGCATAAACTATAAACAACGGAGCTGAAAGTTACTCCAGAACAGGCATACATATCCTTACAACCGCACAGTATGAACATAAGGACATATGATATGTCATACTGGGTCAGACCAAGGTCCATCAAGCCCAGTATCCTGTTTCCAACAGTGGCCAATCTAGGTCAGAAGTACCTAGCAGTTTCCCCAAAAGACACAGGTTCCACAATGCTTGTATTGGGTCAAGCAGTGATATCCCGGGTCCCTTTTAATAATGGTTTATGGACCTTTCCTCCAGGAACTTGTCCAAACCTTTTTTAAACCCAGCTACACTAACAGCTTTTACTACATTTTTCTGCTTTTTATGTTTGCTTATATTGGTTCTTGTTGTTTCTGTTCTCCTTGTATATCGCTACAGCTAGGTTTGGGAAATTTTGTGGGCTTGCCATTTCATATTAAGCTCTGATTGCTGCAACAGAGCTAATGCTCATGCCTTAACCTTGTTTAGTTTATATATATGAACATAAGAACGTAAGATATGCCATACTGGGTAAGACCAAAGTCCATCAAGCCCAGTATCCTCTTTCCAGCAGTGGCCAATCTAGGTGACAAGTACCTAGCAGTTTTCCCAAAAGACACAGGTTCCACAATGCTTTTATTAGGTCAAGCAGTGATATCCTGGGTCCCTTTTAATAATGGTTTATGGACCTTTCCTCCAGGAACTTGTCCAAACCTTTTTTAAACCCAGCTACACTAACAGCTTTTACTACATTCTCCAGTAATGAATTCCAGAGTTTGATTACATGTTGAGTGAAAAAATATTTTCTCTTGTTAGCCTTAAATAGGTTACACTGTAGCTTCATTGCATGTCCCCTAGTCTTTCTATATTTTGATGGCGTAAGCAATTGATCTATGTTTACCCGTTCCACTCCATTCATTAACTTATAGACCTCTATCATATCTCTCCTCAGCCGTCTCTTTTCCAGGTTGAAGAGCCCTAACCTTTTTAGCCTTTCTTCATAGGGGTATCCTTCCATCCCCTTTACCATTTTTGGTGGCTCTTCTTATTTATTTATTTAATTTATTTAACATCTCTTATATACCGCGCTATTTAAAATCAGTGCGGTTTACATACAACAGTAACTTATACATCGCAGACTAGGCTGTGCTGTATTTACAATGAAACAGGTGTTATAACTTGGGACATAATTGGGTAACTATATACAGATTGGAGATCAGGTCAGAGGCCCAAGTGGGCCTGTCCTTGGATAGGGACTATTTACAATAGTGAGGACTATGTACATTCTGATAATTATATGGTATGCATGGTCTGCAATGCAATGGATTCTCTGTATGGATTTCCTTTAGATGCATCACCATTTCACATCCCACAAGAAGGAAAACACTTTGGGGTCCTTTTACTAAGTGGGTTGGAGTTTTGTAACTATGTGTGTTTAACACAAAAACAAAAGTGCGGTAGTTGCAGCCGTTGTGCATTAACTACTGGGTGTGTGTCTAGGATGTTCCTGGCAATTACCGTACTGAACAGAACTCTAATGCACCTCAGCAGCATGCACAATTTTGGGTGCACTTAACTCCATCTATTGAGGCGGCATTAGGTGAGCCCACACTAATTGCAAGGGTTGCAGTTAGCGTGTGGTATTTACCCCCACACTAATTGTGCAGTGCTCATCATGCAGACTGTCTGCCTCTAACCCACACCCTTACCACCCCAATGTATGAGTCACAGTTAAACAGAAATTGGCCTGTGTTGGCCCCTTGCTAACAGGTACCGTAGGCCTTGGCACATACTTAATGAATGCCAAAAACCACACTACATGCATACTACACTTTAGTAAAAGGGCCTCTTTGGGTCAAACATCATCTCATAATTGTTACATCACAAAGGCATAATCCACTATTGTGACATCATGGTGAAATTCTAACATTCCATTTTCTAATCGGTTAAATATGTCAACGTATCTGACTTATCCAAGTGGACTAACACAACAAATGCAGTTCTCTAACCAGCTCAAGAAATCTTCTTCCCTTTGTTTCTTAATGATTACAGCTTATTCAGTTTTTCTGACAAATCTCTTTATTGATTGTTTATTTAATTCAACAATAAAATAAAATTAACAAAAAAAAGAAGCATCAGCATCCTTATTATAGTCAATATGTTGATATAAGATGCATACATCATTATGAATCATCTATGTACTTCAGATCTACTCATTCACATTCCATACCTCAAACTGGCAATTCTCAAATATTTCCTCCTTCTTTCCAAATTTTAAGATATTTAGTCATATATCCTCTATGAGAATGCAATCTTTTCCTTAGGTATTACCATTAAGATGTACAGAACCTACTCCTTTTTGGATGGAACAGAGCTTTCATTCCAAAGCAGTAAAAATCTTAGAAAAGCCAGGTCAAAGTCTACTCTAAGGCTGACCACAGAGATACTGAGAAGGTTAACATCTGTAGTACATTCTACCAAATGCACCAGATGGTCTAAGGTGATTTTGTATTTGTATTTAGTCTCATACATAGTTTCAACCAATGAAGAAGCTGCACATTTGGACAGAGCATGAGATAATGGGCTGTTCTGACCAGAGGCAGGGAAGGACGTCATGGGACAAATATGTCCAGCTCACCTTTTATTTAGAGAACAGAAGCATTATTCCTGGCAGTTTTACAGGCCTTACTTTCTAGCTCTGTGATGAACCAGGAAAAGGTGTTCCCTGATAGCTAGTGAATGAAAATGTAAAGGAGAAGGGGGAAGGGAAGGGATTTGGGGATTTAGCTGACACCTATTACAGTGATAGCTCAAGGTGAGTTAAGCCAGGTACAGTAGGTATTTTCCTGTCCCCAGAAAGCTTACAATCTGAGCCAATGCAGCAAACTGTGCTATGCTCAAGATTTTCCCATGTTAATTTTGCTCCAGATGTAGAAAGCAAGCTAGCACAGGAAATTTCTGAGCAAGATCACTGCACTAAAAGCCTTTATTGCCTTAGTTGACCCTGACCGACCCTGTGCAGTGCATCCTGGGACACATTGCATGGGGTCAGGTCTCATCATTTTGCAAGATGGCAGCATGGAGGCAGGAGCATGTAGGCAGTGCTCCTGCCCCTCATTATTGTACCGTAGGTACTAGGGGATGTGGGAAGGGGGAGGGGAGGGGCACCAGGTATAGAAACGTTTATTTGGGGGAAGAGGGTGAGGGGGGTCTAGCAGCTACTTGGGCCACCAATGTTTTTGTTTTTGGAGTAGATCAGGGGTGGGGGTAGGAGCCACTGTGGCCACCAATGATTTCTCAACAGCGATCAGGCAGTGTGTGGTGGGGTAGGGGCCACTAGGCCACCAATGTTATTTGAGGTGATTGGGGGAGGCGCAGGGGTTCAGAGTGGGTAAGAGAATGTCTGGGGGGAGAGTGGGGTTCTGGGCTTGCTTGTGTCATTTGAGGTGAAGTGCCTAATGCAGCTCTAATGCAAGGTTTCTGTATCAGCCCGTAAGTTTGTACCTGGGAGTTAAGTGACTTGCCCAAGATCACGAGGCAGGCTTAGCACATAACAAGGAAAGCATGCTTCAGACACAAATGGAGCTAAAGTCATCTATATCTAACATACCCAGGAAATAGCTGCTAAGACTGTTCATGGGTTGCATTGTGTATATACAGTGGTAGTTTTCTAAATAAAAGGTTACCAGTCGAGGTCAGCAGCAGCTTCTACCTTCCATTGCAGCCACAGTGTGGAAAAGGAAGCAAGTTCAGAAAGGCAGAAAATCACCACTGTGTATCAATCTTTGTACACAAGCCCAGCTAATGCTCCTCATTGCCCATGGATCTCTGGTCCACAGAAACGTTTCTGAGTGTATGGGACTACTGGTAGGGGCCTCAGCAGAAAACCAGAAGGACTAGGAAAAGAGAATATTCATGAAAAAACCTTGGTACACCGATGAAACATTAAAAGCTACAATCTAACATACAACAAGATGCAAATCTGCATGAGAGGGACAGTAACAAATCACTGGATACATTTCTTTTCTAGGCTTATAAAATCTAACTCTTCCCCCTCCTTCTCCTTCATAAATAAATGACCTTGGATCTGCTGTTGGGCTTGTTCACACAACTACACAACTGAGTGTCCTTCTTTTATCTTAACGTCAAATATAATGGGCATATTGCATTCTCTGGAATGTTATTATGAACACTGAGCATTCCTTGTGAAGTAATACAACATATGGGTCCATCAGCTGCTATTTAAGGTCCTGATTTCTCCTTTTCCCTTTTGTTTCTATGGTGAAAGGTTTAATAATTCACGACCTATGACAGAGACGCTACTGATCTCTCATGCACTCCCATTTCCGAGTTTTCATTCTCTATCTACAGTTGAAATGAATTTAATTTCAAAAACTTATAGTAGATCCCTTTTCACACCTCAGAATGAACAAAGCAGGTTGCATAATACACTAACATTATAAAATTAGACAATTGACTTAACACCAATACATTAAAATCAATAAAACTTAAATAAATACAATAAAATATAATAAAATAAGTTAAACTAAAATTGAGCACTGTTGAAACCAATTCGCAGCCAACACCTTAAGTCCCTGAAAGAAACACGAATAAGCAGGTTTTCAGGAGGTGGCAGGGTGTAGATAATTAATCCTTGTCTTCTCAAAAGCCTGAGAAAGTTTGTTGCATTATGCCAGAACCACCCTCGACAAGCACCTACACTGTAATCTAAGAAGCCGAAAATCCTCTAGCCCAGGTATCAGAAAACTCTTTGACTGGTCCACAATGCCTAGCTTCATATATATTTGGTTAGTTTATTTATTTTGACAGTAGGGACCCCGGGTTCCTGTTATCACTGAATTTCCTCCCCATCTATGGATCTGTCGCATGATGTGTGGATGCAACATGTGCTGTACCTGTGTTGTGTACATTCCTTCTAGATAATATTTATCACTTCTTTAAGTGCCAAACAGGTACATGGCATTGTGCATGATAATTCACATGGTCAGAATGTCTCTTAAGAGCCAGTCTGCATTTAAGCTAGATTAAGGAAGTCATTTTAGAAGCCTTGCATGGCATGTACTCATGCAAATGCCAGCCTTACAGTGCCGCTATTTACATATGTAAATGCTTCAGAATGCTCGGGATCAAAGGGGGCATGTTATGGGTGTGGTTTAGGTAGTCCAAAAATTATATAGGTAATCCCATTTTTGAATGGGGATACACATTTCCTCATTGGTTTTGCACCTCCTCTGAGTAATGTATAAGAATCAAGAAGCTGCTCATTTTGAAAAGGGCTTTAGAGGAGTGATTGAGGGAGCAACTGTGCTTAACCTTCTAGTATTTTAAATGGTCTTAAAAATGTAAAGATTTGACTTTAGGAGCTTGGCTACTGTTATATGTGTAGTTTTCTGAAATGCAGCCTTATATGTGGAAGTGCCAGTATTTACACATGTGGGTTACCTGTGTAAGGGCTGGGGCGTGCACATACAACCCCACAAATGATGCCGCTGCTCTTTGTTTGGAACATGTAATTTTACCAAATGCATGCTCCAGCTACATGTTTAAGGGGTCATTTTAAATTGATTTTTCACGATTTGGACACCTGCAAACTTGCGTGTGGACATCTAAATCATGGAGATGCACACAGAGCGATTTCAGAAACAGGTGTTTTAGATGTCCCTGCTGTGGGGACGTCTAAATAGACAGGGGATGTGATGGAGGCAAGTCCAGAACTACGGAAACAACACACAAGAGCGAGCAGGTCAATGGTCCTTTATTGAAAACCCCCCAACACTCACAAACAAAGAGAGACAAGTATTTGTGGAGCCCCTCCCCCATCATACTAAATATGCTCCCTCCTATTTTCATTCTTAATGCCTCATTATTGTTTGTTTTGATGTTCATATTGGTTGTAGTTTTAGTTGTCTCTCTCCTTAAAACATCTCAATTGTATTTGAGTTTTAGTTGTTATTTATTTATATGCACAAAGTCTGTTTTTTTAACATAAGCATATCTTGTCTCTCTTTGTTTTTAATGGATGAGTTTATTTATTCGATTATTTGTTTATTTATGTATGCTTTTATGTTTTACCAACTGATTTTAATTTTATGTTCATGCATTTATTGATTCATTTTTTCATTTTAATTATTAGTTTGTTTGTGGGTGTGGCTGTTCTCCATGCAGTACCCCCTGACAAAAGCAACGCCGAAATGCAGCCATGTTGGGTGTTTTCAATAAAAGATCATTGACTTACTTGCCCTTGTGTGTTGTTTCCTGGTTCCAGAGAGTGGGTAGTGTGTTTTTGGAGGACAGGGTGGAGCTATGGCCATAGACATCCTCAATGGAGTGGAGGAGTGTCCTAGTGGTTGGGGCAAGGTACTTCAGGCCGGAAGGTTGGGGGTTCAAATCCCACTAGAGGACAGCAACCTTGGGCCGGAAGGACTGGGGTTTCTAGTCCCACAGGTGCTCCTTGTGGTTTTGGGCAAGCCACTTAACCCTCCATAGCCCATGTTCCCTGTAAAATAGTTACCTCCAAGTTATAATGCCCTGTTCAATGTAATTTCAGTTTGTTCAATGTAAACCGCACTGATGCAGAATAGCGCGGTATATAAGAGAATGCAAATAAATAAATAAATAAATAAATAAATAAATCAAACTTAGAACTATTGGGGACATCAGCGTCTGCATCCAAACTTAGCCCTACTCCAGGCAGGAATAGGCAATGGAAAAGTGCTCATATTGGCACTGAAATGTCTGGAGTGTTTCAAGAAGTTAGCACTACACTATCCTCAGTACTCTTCACAATGACCATGCTGTGTTGTGTGTGTCTGGGAAACTTGCTTTGGGTTTGCACTATTGCTGCATGTCTCACAGATGTCCCCGGTAATAAATGCCATACCAGGAATGTCTATGTACACATCCCTGCAAATGTCCATATCGGGCACGTTCACGTTTGTGAACTTGAATGTGCTTGCAATTTTTATGGACCTTTAGGCTTGTATGTCCCAGATTGCACTGAGATGTCTTTTCTAAAGTGTGCCATTTAGGAAAATATGTGTATATTTCCCCCAGGCCTACATGTATTTTACAAAAGGCTTCACATTCAATGAGATATTTGTAAAATAGGCAGGAAATTTTGAACATCCCCTTCCTGATCTAGATACCCTATGCAAAATCTGGCTTTGGTGTCTCATTCAAGGTCATACAGTATATTGAGTTGGGTTGAGGGAGTTCAGGCTCACATGCAGTCCAGCCCACATGGCATGCTATACATTGGTTGGTGAATAGTTTTATTAAAACAGAACAAATTCGGACTGTCATTTCTATAGAATTTATTCCAGAGGATTATTTATTTGTGCTTGGATAGAGTTTGAGCCAAACAATCAAAGAATACAAGACTTGAATTTTGAATGTGTAAAAGTGGGACATGGACTGTAATATTAAAATTGATATACTGCCCTTCAAATTAGCAGCAGAGTGGTTTACAATAAACTCAATTTAAAAAGGAAATGGGAAAGGAATGCCAATTAACAGGAAAGGCTTTTCCATGCATATTTAAAAAAAAAAAAAAAAAGCAAGGACTGCAGAGCAGAAAAGCAGAAAATAGAGGAGTCAGGTAGTGGATAAGTCAAAGGCTTTCTGAAAGAGGAGTGTTTTGAGCTGAAATTTAAATTTCACATAGGATGATTGGACCAAGACAGTAAAAGGCAATGCGATGGATAGTTTCAAGTTTGGCTTCAGTAACAGAGACAAGATAAAGATGGCTAGAATGAATCGAGCAGAGAATTTGAAGTGTTTGTGGACCAAAGTAAGAAGTTTATATTGAATATGGTACAATACAGGGAGCCGCTGGAACTAGACCAGAAGTAGAGTCATGTGATCAAAGCAGGAGGCATGGGCAAGTATTTTCACAACAGTGTTCTGAATGCATTGCAGGCATTGTAACTTATAATTTGGAACACCAGAGAAAATGATGTTACAGTAGTCTAGACGTGTCATGATTAGTGACAGGAGTAAAGTAGTCAGTGAAGAAGAGGAAAGAAATGGATGAATAGCCCAGATTTCATGAAGCAAGAAGAAAGAACTGCAGACAATTGCACTGATGTGGTCATGGAAAGTTAAAGAGGAATATAGAATGACACCAAGATAATGGAGAGAGGAAACCAGTGAGATCAGAGTATCTAGCAACACTGGGGGAAGAGATGGACAAGGACTGGTGCCAGAGAACCAGATCTCAGAGGTCTTATTAGCGTTAAGGAGGAGATTTCTGGACTTCATCCAGTTGGCAATTTATGTGAGACAGGCATTGAGAGGGGCATGATTGGACAGTAAGGGGTCAATATGAAGGAGCAAGATTATGTCATTGGCATAATAATATGCCGAAATCCCACATTGTTATATGAGAAGGGTAAGGGGAACAAAGAAAACATTGAACAGCGGTGGAGCCAGCACAGAGCCCTTTGGCTCAACACATTCCAATATAAGGAAGGGTTAGGAAGCTGAGATGGGTATGAAAAAGAGTGACCCAAAAGAAATGAATCGAACCAGCGGATGACAGTACGCCACAAACTCACCTCCTTTTCTAAGGCATTCAAGGTGAGTTACATTCAGGTACAGTAGGTATTTTCCTGTCTCCAGGAGGTTTACAATCTAAGTTTGTATCTGAGGCAATGGAGGGTTAAGAAACTTGCCCTAGATCACAAGGAGCAGCAGTGGGATTTCAAATCCTGGCTTCTCTGGTTCCAGCCCACTGCTCTAAATTGCCCTGTTCTATGATGCCATTCAGATAGAAGTGTAATATGAAAGGGAAAGGGACTTTTATGTAGAAAAGCAGCATTTCTGCATGCTGAAGGACTTTTGACAACAGGGGCTAGCAAGGAATATGCACAGTAAGCAAATAAACTGGAAGATAAATGAAGAACTGTCAATTTTCAATTACCCTGGTATCGACTGGGTCAATGTCACAGCAGGACATGCTAGAAAGATAAAGTTTCTAGATGAAATAAATGACTGCTTCTTGGAGCATCTGGCTTATGAGCTGATAAGAGGGGGAGTTATTTTGGATCTAGAATGTAGTGGAATACAGGATCTAGTGCAAGAGATAAGGGTTTTGGGGTCACTTGGCAATAGTGGTCATAGCATGACCGCATTTGATTTAATAAATGAAAGAAGTATCGCAAGGAAATCCACAGTACTACCTTTTAACTTTCAAAAGGGAGTTTATGATAAAATGAGGGAAATAGTTAAGAAAAAACTAAAAGGAGCAGCTGCAAAGGTTAACAATTTGTATCAAGCAAGGGTGTTAAATGCACTATCTTGGAAGCCCAGACTAGATGTTTTCCATGCTTTAAGAAAAGTGGAAGGAAGGCCATAAAACCCCTGCCAGTATGGTTTAAAGAGGTCAGAGAGGCTGTTGTTGGCAAAAAACAAACAAACAAACATCTTTCAGGAAATGGAAAACTGAGATAAATGATGAAAACAGGAAACAACATAAGCACTGGCAAGTTAGATATAAGGCACTGATAAGGCAGGCAAAGAGAGAATTTGAAAAAAATCTTGCTGTGGAAGCAAAAATGCATTCTAAAAACTTTTTCCAAGTACATTTGTAGCAAAAAAAAAACTGTGAAAGAGTCAGTTGGATCACTGGATAGAGGGGTAAAAGGGGCACTAAATGAGGACAAGGCCATAGCGGAGAGACAAAATTAATTCCTTGCTTTGGTCTTTAGTAAAGAAGATATAAGAAGGTTACCCATGCCCGAAATGGTATATAAATGCATTGTATCAGAAGAATTGAAAGAAACATCGATAAACCGGGAAGATGTATTACAACTATTTGATAAACTGAAGAGTAGCAAATCACCAAGCTGGATGGTATACATCCAAGGGTGTTAAAAGAACTGAAAGATGAGATTGCAGACCTACTATTAGTAATCTGTGAACTATCATTAAAATCATCTGTAGTACCCGAAGACTGGAGAATGGCCAATGTAACGCCAATTTTTAAAAAGGGTTCCAGGGGTGATCCGGGAAACTACAGACCGGTAAGTCTGACATTGGTACAGGGAAAATGGTAGAAACCATTATAAAGAATAAAATTACTGAACATGTAGATAGTCATGGTTTAATGGGAGACAGCCAACATGGATTTAGCCAAGGAAAGTCTTGTTTTACTAATTTGTTATATTTTTTTGAAGGTGTGAATAAACAGGTAGACAGAGGTGAGCCAGTTGATATAGGTGTAACTGGATTTTCAGAAAGCCTTTGGAAAAGTCTTTTTTGAGAGACTCTTGGAGAAATTAAAAAGTCATGGGATTCGAGGTAGTGTAGTATTGTGGATTAGGAACTGGTTAAACATATAAAGCAGAGAGTAGGGCTAAATGGCCAATTTTCCCAATGGAGAAAGGTGAATAGTGGATTACCCCAGGAATCTGTGTTGGACCAGTTGCTTTTTAACATATTCATAAATGACCTGGAAATAGGAATGAGTGAGGTGATCAGATTTGCTGATGATACAAAATTATTCAAAGTTGTTAAAACATAAGAGGATTATGAAAAATTGCAAGAGGACCTTAATAAATTGGAAGACTGGAGAAGCAGCAGCCAGGATATAGGGGCTTGGCAGTCAACTTTGTTTCCAGCTGAAGTGTTTGCAGGTGAAGCTCCTCCTACCTCTTCTTTCATCGGGGAACTGCAACAGTTAAAAGCCAGCTGCTCTCAGAGGAGCTGAGAAGCAGCAGCCAGGATATAGGGGCTTGGCAGTCAACTTTGTTTCCAGCTGAAGTGTTTGCAGGTGAAGCTCCTCCTACCCCTTCTTTCATCGGGGAACTGCAACAGTTAAAAGCCAACTGCCTTTCACGGCCGCGGTCACGGCCCGCGGTCGCGTGCCCGAAGGGGGCGTGACCAAAGGGTGTACGCCCCTTTGGTGCCCCTTCGGTGCTACTTCGGAGCCTCGGAGCTCTAGCCGCTGAGGGAATGCCGGGAGGTCATTTTAAGAGGAAAAGTAAGTCTTTGAAAAAACTTTCTGATAACGATTCAGGTTCTAAAGCAGTGGTTGGTCCGATGGACCAGCATGTGGTTTCTAAACATAAGCTTGTTTTACCAGTTCCTGCTTCCTCCTCGCCTGCCTCTGGAGCTTCCCTGAGTACCATCGGAAGGACTCCTCCTCCTAATCCCGCTGGCATTCAGGTGTTGGATTTGGACACCTTTTCCTCTGAGGCTTCTGCCTCAGAGGAGGAAAAGGGCGCTGTTTGTGACAGTTCTCTTAATGCTATTAGTAAAGTTTCTTCTTTAACTCCTATTCTGGCTATCAAATTGGAGGATTTTTCCTCCTCTTCTTCTGTAGTTGATCCTACAAATGTTTCTTTATTGGATATTTGGAAACAAGTCTCTGCCACTAACTTGTTGTTAACTAAATTTATGGATCAAACGTCTGCTTTCTCCCAACAGGTTGTACACAAGGTACATACTTTGAGCTCAACGGTTGGGAGTTTGTCTACGCGGGTTGATAAATTGGAGGGTCAAGCCGGTGTTTTTCAATCAGCGAGCACCTCCTCTTTAAAAGATATGCTACTTTTGTATAAACAGGTAGAGTTATTGGAAAATAAGTCTCGTGCGAATAATCTTCGTATTCTAAATTTTCCTAAGACTCGTTTTATGACACCTCTTCTTTTATTTAGGCAGTACTGCAAAGATGTTTTATTGATGCCAGATGCTGATCTTATTTTGATTTCACATTCTTATTATCTGCCAAGTCGGGAGACTTCCCCGAACAAGGATGTGGCTCCATCAGAAGTACAAAGTGATTTAAATTTGACTGATTTTCTTGAAAATTCTCAGGCTTTGATTTCTACGCGTGCCACTTTAGTAATTACTTTGGTAAATTTCTCTGACAAGGCAAAAATTATGAAAGCTTTTTTTCTGAAAAAGAATGTTGATTTTTATGGATTAAGAATGTCTATTTTCCCTGATGTTTCCCGTTGTACTCAACTGAGGAGGAAGTCCTTCCTCCAGCTTAAACCTCATGTTTTGGCTGCAGGGGGGACCTTCTTCCTTCGGTTTCCTTGTAAATGCTTAGTTACTGTTCAGGGTATAGATTATGTTTTTGTTGAATCATCTCAACTAGATGCGCTCCTGTTGTCCCTCCAAGCCTGAATTCGCTTCTTTTATCTTTCTTTAATGATAAGATTATTTTGTTAGGTGGTTGTAGCCTTTATTAAGAATTCTCCCAGGTATCTTTAAGCTGTCTTCTCCATGATGTGGGCTGTTACACAGTATTGAGTTTAGTTTGATTATTGATATTTCTTTGTATTGATTCATCTCAGACTGTATATTTCTTTTGAACTATGTATTAGGATTGCATTTATGATATAATAAAAAAAAATTTAAAACAAAATTGGAAGACTGGACATTCAAATGGCAGATAAAATTTAATGTGGACAAGTGCAAAGTTATGCACTTAGGAAAGAACAACGCAAGCTTTGGTTACACGATGGAAAGTACTACCTTAGAAACCACCACTCAGGAAAGGGATTTAGGAGTCATCGTGGATAATACATTGAAATCCTCCACTCAGTGTGCACGGGCAGCCAAGAAAGCAAATAGAATGCTAGGAATCATAAGGAAAGGAATGGATACTAACATCAACCACAAATAAGCCTCAGGATTTATCCCGTCCAATATTAAATTCACTCAGCACATACAAAAAACAACCTCCTGATTGTTATTACACATTCAGAATATAGAAACTTGCCTCCCACAAGTAAAACCAACACAAATTAACCTCATGACCTCCTGTTCAATTTCAATTCCATTCAACACATACAAGATTCAACTTCCTGACTGTAATACGATTATATATAGTTGATGTAAATAGTTATTATTATTATTATGTTTATTACTACAACCCAATCATATGTTTCATGTAATTGTTCTAATTCTTTCACATTGTTCCATGTAAAAGTTTTATTTCAGTGTAAACCACCTCTGATCTCTGAAAGGGGCGGTATAGAAAAACTTTTCAAATAAATAAATAAATAAAACCAGGGATATTATAATGCCCCTGTATCGTTCCATGGTTCAACTGCACCTTGAATATTGTGTGCAATTCGGGTCACTGTATCTTAAAAAGGATATAGCAGAATTAGAAAAGGCACATAGAAGAGCCACCAAAATTGTAAAGGGGATGTAAGGATTCCCTATGAGGAAAGGCTTAAAAGGTTAGGGCTCTTCAACTTGGAAAAGAGAAGGCTGAGAGGAGATATGATAGAAGTCTGCAAATTAATGAGCGGAGTGGAATGGGTTAACGTAGATCAGTTGTTTATGCCATCAAAAAAGAAGAAAGATTTGAGGACATGCAATGAAGCTACAATGTAACACATTTAAGACTAATAAGAGAAAATATTTTTTCACTCAGCGGGCAATCAAACTCTGGAATTCATTACCGGAGGATGTAGTAAAAGCTGTTAGGGTAGCTGGGTTTAAAAAATGTTTGGACAAGTTCCTGGAGGAAAGGTCCATAAACCATTATTAAAGAGGACCTGGAAATCTGCCTCTTACCCCAGGATGAGCAATGTGGAAGCTGAGGACTTTGGGTTTCTGCCATGTACTTGTGATGTGGATTGGCCATGGTTGGAAACAGGATACTGGGCTTGATGGACCTTGGTCTGACCCAGTATGGCATTTCTTATGTTCTTAACCACACCTTGAATATTATATGCAATTCTGGTCTTCATATCTTAAAAAGGATATAGCAGAATTATAGAAGGTACAGAGCAACAAAAATGGTAAAGGGGATGAAGGATACCCCTATTGGGAAAGGCTGAAAAGATTAGGGCTGTCAACTTGGAAAGGAGACGGCTGAGGAAGGATATGATAGAGGTCTAGAAACTAATGAATGGAGTGGAACGGGTACACATAGATTGGTTGTTTATGCCATCAAAAAGTAGAAAGACTAGAGGACACACAACAAAGCTACAATGCAACCCATTTAAGACTAATAAGAGAAAATATTTTTCACTCAATGCGTAATCAAACTCTGGAATTTGTTACCGGAGGATGTAATAAAAGCTGTTAGTGCAGCAGGGTTTAAAAAGGGTTTGGACAAGCTCCTGGAGGAAAGGTCCATAAACAATTGTTAAAGAGGACTCAGGAAATCCACTGCTTACCCCAGGACGAGCATTGTGGACCTTTGTCCTTTTTCGAGAACCTGCCAGGTACTTGTGACCTGCATTGGCCACTTTTGGAAATAAGATACTGGGCTTGATGGACCTTGGTCTGACTCAGTATGGCATGTTCTTATGTTCTAGGTTAAAAAAAAGCAGGGCATCATCTTGGCCATTTCTTGATGTTATCTGTTCCCTTTTGGTTTGTTTTCCAGTTCAATACCATTTTAATTTTTACATATATTGTATTCTGGGGTTGACAGGGGTAGAAGGGGAGAAACTTAACAAAAGTGTTCCTTGTGTTCAAAAAGCTCGTCCGAGGACCTTATTCAGCTGCTGCTGCTCTGTGATACCTTTTGTTAGCTTTCAACAGTCATAGGATAGGCTTCTGCTGGCTCACACTTCAATGGCTTCATTTGTTTTATTTCTGTGCAACTTATTTAATGCTATCATTTTACTTCTTTTTTTGTAATCATTCTTTGATTTATTGACTATATTGATCTTGTTTGTATGATTTTACCTTTTCAGATATAGTTACTGCAGTATTTTATTTTGCTGTACTCCGTGTACTTTCTTTCTGACTAAATGGTGGCGTGCAAATGATCAAATTAAACAGCTGCCCTAATTCACTTAACTGGCAAGAGCAATAACATCAGAGAAGCTCTCAGATTTTGCAGCTCTGTGTATTTTGCCTCTGAACTAAAGTTTACAGCTAAGCATTCATTTGGGATTTCTTTGCACGTAATTGCTTGTCTTACAAACCAGTGCTCAGGATGAGTTCATGCTCAAATACAGGAGGTTTCTGCCGTAGAGAGGGCAAACAGTCTAAGCTGATACATGCAGCAGTGGAGGGCAAAATGACTTGCCCAAAGAGATCCACGAGAGAAGCAGAATTTGAACGCTGGATTCCTTGCTACCCAGTTTGTTGCTCTAACCACTAGATTACTCCTCCATTCTACTGACATCTTACTAGATGGGTGTTATTTCTAAAGTGGGGACATATTGTGATTGGACAGACTAGGTAGGAGTGAGCCATTTCTTTAACACACCACCCCAGGACTGTATCAAGCTAGAAATGCGCCCTGTGTGACTTGCAAACAGTGTTCAGCCATGCACAGGAACCCACTCTTGTTGGGCTTCCTGGAAGCCCAGCGATGGCATCAGCATCCCTTCCGTACTTGAGTTCTGTGCAGCTGCACCACTCATACATCCCTTGGTATGGCCGTGCACCACCCACAGGAGGACGCTTCAATGGATCATTCCAGCCATTAGATATTAATAATCCCTAGAGAGTTCTAGAGACAAAGAGAGGGAGAGTCATTGAGGATAAATACACAGAAGCATGACCTGTAATGTGACAGGGCAGAAACTGCAAGGCCCAAAGACAATGGCTTGCAGTCTTTTCCCTTTTTTTTTTTTTGAGAAGGAAAGAAACTTGAGTCATAATCATTTCTATTTCTATTGTCGCCTCTCGGTCTGGTCGGTGGTGGTTTGCCAGAATGGGATCTGGGAGCCTCACTGTGATGTTTCATGAAAAGGGATTTTCTTTATGAACACTCCCAGCAGGTGTGCTTGGTGCCAAGCTGGTGCTAGTCAGTTTGAAGAGGACAGAGGAGAGTGTGCAGAGTGCCAAACACAGAAGAGGAAAGGACAAAATAGCTGTTTGTTATCTATCCAGGAGAGTCCGATGGAGAATAAGAAATCCAACAGAATGGCTCCGAGCAGGGGCGGCCCAAGGGGGGTGCGGGGCCATGTGCGGAGACTCGGTGCAGGGCCTCATTTGCATAATGAACCTCATTTGCATGAATATTTGCATAATGTTACCATACACTAACTTTTAGTAAACATGCCTCTTAATGAGTGTATGAATAAAGAAAGACTAAAAGATTTCTACATTACTATAATCCAGTGACAACCGCCAGGCACATTAGGAACTACTACAAACACTGCCCATTTAGAAACCATAGCAAACCCGCCATATCCTGACAGCATTACCAGGACTCACAAAGCACCATACCCTACCTATAAAAAGGCTACCCTGCAAATAATGAACCAATACATTTCAGAGAACAACAATACATGACCTACTGGGGAAAGAGAACAAGTGGCAATGTCAAATAGGAATTACATAAACAGAATACCTCAGCTCAGTTACACGTGCAGAACATAGACCATCACCAAACAAGAAATCACAATGTAGAAACAGGAAGACAATAATTAAACTGGGAACCCCAAAAGCCCAACAACACTGTAGAAATAAAACTATAAATTAATTTCCTCTTGTACTAAACAAAGTGCAGACGTTAATGATGCACATTTCCCAGAGCTGGCATATTTCAGTTAATAAATTCAATAAAGAGATATTTTTCTACCTTTTGTGCATTTTTTTTCAGTTGCAATTGCTCCAGCCACTTTCTTCTGGTTTCTTCGTGTCTTCTGCTAACTCTCCATCATCTGCTGTCCATTTGTCCTTTCTTCACTCTTCTAGTTTTTTTCCATTCTCTCTCTACATCTGCTTTAACATACTAATCTTTCTCCTTTTGCTCTTTCCACATTCCTATTTCATCCACTCAAATTTTACCCCGCCATCCTCAATCCCCACTTACTCTCCCAATATCCGGCCAATTGTAGATTTGTCTTCCCTCCCACACAAAATATTTTTTCCCTCTCCATTTCACTCTCCCAGCTCTATCCCATTCTAATCCTCCCCCAACATCAGCTCCCTTCTAGTTCCAGCCCCACCCAGCATCCGCTCCCTTCTAGTCCCTGCCTCAGCCCATTTCCAGTCCTAGCTCCCCCATCTGAGTCCCTCCATCAGCTCATTTCCAATCCCAGCCCCCCATCAGCCCATTTCTAGTCCTTTCCTAGCCCCACCATCAGCCCATGTCAAATCCTAGCTCCTCTCCACTCAGCCCATTTCCAATCCAAGCCCCCCATGAGCCTACTTCCAGGTCTAGCCCTTCCATGAGTCCATTTCAATCCAAGCCCCCCAACAGCCCATTTCCAGTCCTATCCTAGCCCTCCATCAGCCCATTTCCTGTCCTAGCCCCCCTCACTCAGCCCATTTCCAGTCCTAGCTCCCTCCCCTCACAGCCCATTTCCATTCCAAGCCCCCCTCTGCATCAGCTATTTGTAGTTCAAGCCTTCCTTCCACTCAGCCCATTTCCATTCCAAGCCCCCTCTCCATCAGCTATTTGCAGTTCAAGCCCTCCTTCCACTCAGCCCATTACCAGTCCTAGCCCCCCCCAGCCCATTACCAGTCCTAGCCTCCCCCCATAGCCCATTACCAGTCCTAAGCCCCCCATAGCCCATTACCAGTCCTAAGCCCCCCATCAGCCCACTTCCAGTCCTAAGCCCCCCCAACACCCCATTTTCAGTCTTAGCCCCCCCATAGCCCATTACCAGTCCTAACCCCCATCAGCCCATTTCCAGTCTTAGCCTCCCCACAGCCCATTCCAGTCCTAACCCCCCATTAGCCCATTTACAGTCCTAGCTCCCCATAGCCCATTTCCAGTTCTAGCCCCACCATAGCCCATTACTAGTCCTACCGCCCCATCAGCCCATTTCCAGTCTTAGCACCCCCATAGCCCATTACCAGTCCTAACCCCCCATCAGCACATTTCCAGTCCTAGCCCCCCCTATAGCCCATTACCAGTCCTACCTCCCCATCAGCCCATTTCCAGTCTTAGCCCCCCCATAGCCCATTACATCCTAACCCCCCATCAGCCCATTTCCAGTCCTAACCCCCCCATAGCCCATTAGTAGTCCTAACCCCCCCCATAGCCCATTACCAGTCCTAACCCCCCCCAAAGCCCATTACCAGTCCTAACCCCCCTCCCCCCATCAGCCCTGATAGATTAAAAAAAAACAAACTGGCTGCTGCTGCCGCCACCGCCATGGCAGCAGCAGAATCAAATGTCCCGCCTGCCTGGCAGAGCCTCCCTTCACCATCAGCTCCCGAGTCCCTCCCAATGCACAGGCTTTCAGAGCTGCAAGAGTTTCCCTTTCTTCTTGCGGCTCTGTTAATCTCGCCGGGGCTGATGGGATTTCCCATCAGCCCCGGCGGGATTAACAGAGCCGCGAGAGGTCAGAGAAACTCTCGCGGCTCTGAAAGCCTGCGCATTGGGAGGGACTCGGGAGCTGATGGTGAAGGGAGGCTCTGCCGGGCAGGCGGGGCACCGCGGCGGGATATTTGATTCTGCCGCTGCCACGGCGGCAGCGGCAGCAGCAGCCGGTTTGGGTTCTTTTCTACTTGTGCAATGAAGAATGTTTTTTGCGCGGGTCCCTGTGCAAAAAACATTCTTGCTCAGTGGACAGGCCAGCCCTGGCTCCGAGGTACAACCAAGATTAAGTGAGAATTCAAAGCAGTATCAAAGCACTGGATTTCAGGAACCAGTGTCAAGGGCCGTTGGAAAGGGGCCTTGGGTCTTACTGTAGCAACTCTGGACTCTTCTGGTCAAAGGGAAAAGGTGCTGAGGACATATGGCAAACCATGGGTAATTTTAGTTTATGCTTACAATGGAAGTTTCCACTAAGCTGGGGCTCTCTCCTTCCTGTCCTCAAGTTGAACTCTGGCAACAATGAGTATATTTTAAGGTTATTCGTCTTTTAAAAGAATTTGTAAGAAATGAACAGTTACCCCACGGCCTTAGGCCCACCCATTAAAGGATACACAAGTTAGAATAGACAGAAAATCCTAAAGCTTTAATTTTATATTAAGTCTCAAAAAACTCCTTTTTGCTTCTACTATTTCGTTTTAGGCTTACTTTAATAGTTTAAGAGTCCTGCCTGATAGTACTGTTAAATGAATAAGAGAGAGCTAAGTTGCAAAACCAAACATCAAACATCTTGCACCTAGGGCTACCTAGCTGCTAGGGTTGTAAATTCTTTAGCCATCTCTCAGAGTAGATTTCCATTCAAAACCTTTTCTTCCACCTAACACAGTGTCATCTAGGTTGCACACAAAATTAGAACTTCCTGTGCTTGCCTTAAAAATGCATAACTTGGATACAAAACCTATAGAGTTGAAATATTACTAATAGGGACAGATTCCATTAAGCACCAGCCTACATGATACATTTAAGGGATAAACTAATAAGCAAAACCCAAATCTTGTTACTCCAATTATTAATATACAATTTATAATGTTACTTTAAACCTTTAAGCTGTAAGAATCATTTGTAATTCTGTAGGACCTGTCTGACCATAAGTTAAATAAGCCTGAAGGGGCTCACAGCAAATAAGGAACAAAGAACATAAAGTCAGGTCAAAAGGGTCAGAGCAGTTATGCATGCTCATTGTGGTAAGAACATAAGAACATAAGATATGCCATATTGGGTCAGACCAAGGTCCATCAAGCCCAGTATCCTGTTTCCAATAGTGGCCAATCTAGGTCATAAGTACCTAGCAGTTTCCCCAAAAGACACAGGTTCCACAATGCTTGTATTGGGTCAAGCAGTGGATATCCCGGGTCCTTTTTAATAATGGTTTATGGACCTTTCCTCAAGGAACTTGTCCAAACCTTTTTTAAACCTGGCTACACTAACAGCTTATACTACATCCAAATGCCAGAGTTTGATTACACGTTGAGTGAAAAAATATTTCCTCTTATTAGTCTTAAATAGCTTCATTACATGTCTCCTAGTCTTTCTGTATTTTGATGGCATAAACAATCGATCTACGTTTACCCATTCCACTCCATTCATTAATTTATAGACCTCTATCATATCTCCCCTCAGCCATCTCTTTTCCAGGTTGAAGAGCTCTAACCTTTTTAGCCTGTCTTCATAGGGGTATCCTTCCATCCCCATTACCATTTTGGTGGCTCTTCTCGGTATCTTTTCTAATAATGCTATATCCTTTTTAAGATACGGTGACCAGAATTGCACCATGGAACGATACAGAGGCATTATAATATCCTTTGTTTTATTCTCCATTCCTTTCCTTATGATTCCTAGCATTCTATTTGCTCTCTTGGCCGCTGCTGCACACTGGGCGGAGGGGTTTAACATGTTATCCATGATGACGCCTATATCTTTTTTCTGGGTGGTGGTGGTTCCTAATGTGGAACCTTGCATTGTGGAACCATACAGTAGTTTGGGTTTTTCTTTCCTAGGTGCATAACTTTTCACTTGTCAACATCAAATTTTATCTACCATTTGGATGCCCAGTCTTCCAATTTATCAAGATCCTCTTCAAATTTACCACAATCCTCATGGGTTTTGTATCATCTGCAAATTTGATAACCTCACTCGTTATTCCCATTTCTAGGTCATTTATGAATATGTTAACAAGCAGCGGACCCAGCCCAGATCCCTGGGGTACTCAACTATTCACCTTTCTCCATTGGGAAAATTGGCCATTTAGCCCTACCCTCTACTTTATATCTTTTAACCAGTTCCTGATCCACAATAGTACACTGCCTCCTATTCCATGACTTTTTAATTTTGCCAAAGGTCTCTCAGGAGGGACCTTGTCAAAGGCTTTCTGAAAGTTCAGATAGACAAAGGTGAGTCAGTTGATATAGTGTATCTGTTTATTCACATCTTCAAAAAAACATAACGGATTAGTAAGACAAGACCTTCCTTGGCTAAAGCCATGTTGGCTGACTCCCTTTAAGCCAATTACATGTTCAGTAATTTTATTCTTTATAATGGTTTCTACCATTTTTCCCGGTACTGATGTCAGGCTCACCAGTCTGTAGTTTCCCAGATCACTCCTGGAACCCTTTTTAAAAATTGATGTTACATTGGCCATCCTCCAGTCTTCAGGTATTACAAATGATTTTAATGATAGTTCACAGATTACTAATAGAAGGTCTGCAGTCTCATATTTCAGTTCTTTCAACATCCTTCTATGTATACCCTCTAGTCTAGGCAATTTGCTACTCTTCAGTTTATCAAATAGTTGTAATACATCTTCCTGGTGTATCGATATGTCTTTCAATTCCTCTGCAGCATCACCTTTAATACCATTTCAGTCATGGGTAACATCCCTACATCTTCCTCAGTAAAGATAGTAGCAAAGAATTCATTCAGTCTCTCCCCTATGGCCTTGTTCCCTCTTAGTGCCCCTTTTACTCCTCTATCATCTAATGGTCTTTATTATGCGTTTTGGCTTCCACAGCAAGCTTCTTCTCAAATTCTCTCTTTGTCTGCCTTATCAATGCTTTGCATCTAACTTGCCAGTGCTTATGTTGTTTCCAGTTTTCGTCATTTGGCTCCTTTTTCCATTTCCTGAAAGATGCTTTTTTGGCAACAACAGCCTCTCTGACCTCACCTATAAAACCATGCTGACAGTTTTTTGGACTTCCTTCCACTTTTCTTAAAATGTGGAATACAGCTAGTCTGGGCTTCCACAATAGCATTTTTTATTTATTTATTTATGCAATTTTTACAATATAGTCAAGCAAAACGCTTGTACAGAAAACAACTTATTGTATAGCAGTATTTTCAGAAAGAAATAAAAATATGGAAACATCAAATACAAAAGTATAGTTAGCCCACTATAAATGGGAAGTGGCTAAGGAGAAAGGATAGAGAAATTGGTGAATCCTCTATCCTTAATAATACAAAAGGAAAAATATATAGGATCTAATATGGAAGTACAGGACAGAGCAGTACTATCTTATCTAAATGAGACCTAAATCACTGAGGAGATGAAGTCACCACATGGAAGCTGCGACGCTCCTGCCCGGACCCGAGAGTTTACAGGCAGGAGTGGCCTTATAATGTCCCTGAGGAATGAAGCTTGTACTGGCCCCTGGGAATTCTGGGACTTGTAGTGTGCTTGTATTTCCTTCAGGATTAAATTGTAGTCGTGACACGAATGTTAAGGCTGCAAGAAATATATTGTTGTGGAGATATTTTCCAGCGCATCAAAATTCAATGGTACATAACGCAAAAGGTGCAACTTCAACCCAAACAGCTGAAACCAGGAACATAGGAAGTACAACTGAAATTAAGTTAGCTTCTGCTTGGCTCTTCACAATCACAGCAGCTTTAACTCAGCAGTGCCTCATGTGGTCTTTCAGAATTATTGCAGCACCAAACAAACAGCTGTTCCTTCCACAGCGTGGCTTCTCAAAACAACAAATGAAAACAATTTGTAAACATTTTAGCTTGGCAGCAAGTACAGCAAACTCCCTGTATTCTTTTCATACAGTGTTCAAGGGTTTCTTACATTGCTGTCCTCTTTGAGGCAGATTGAGCAATCCATTGGAGAAGGGTCCGCTTCTAAGGCAGGCAGGTAATTATCCACTTGCATGCATTCATCAGAGCTAAGGCTATCGCTGTCTCTGTCAGGCCTGCTAAGCTTCCCTGACCTCAGTTCCAGAAACTCTTGAAACTGTTTTAAAAGCAATTCAGCCTGTAACTGCTCTTTATCCGTGTGAAAGTCTTTGGTAAGGGTGACACCCTTCCCCCACTTGCTATCAGCTTCTGCAGCTGGGTTTACCTTGTGAAGGTTAGCACAAATAAAAGGTTTCTCTAGTAAAGCATTAAAAGTAGAAAAGTCAGCTTTACCTTTAGCCGGGTTTGAATAAGAACTGGCACATTTAATCCAGAAGTCTCACTGCTTCAAAAACTCAGCAGCCTTACTGCTATTTCCTCTGCTCTGTGAATTTCTCTTTGAAAAGCTTTCTTCTTCCTGCTTCACTTCCTTGCTTCTGAAGCCTTGTTTGCTACCAGACCAGATACCTTCTTTCCATGTGCTGAATTTGCTAGCCTCCCCACGCCCAGGCTCTACCTTGTAGTAAGGTTCTTTCTCAGAGTGTGCTTGGCTCCAAGGTTTACTGCTTCAAGGTTCTGCCTTGCTCCAGGGTTCTAGCGTTTTTCCTCCTTCCTTTTCCCTCTTTTTCTCTTTCCTCCTTTTCTCTTTTCCTCCTCTCCTCTTCTCTCTCTGCTTGGGGATTTAAAAGGGCTTCATTTCCCGGCACGCCCTGACCTTCCCCTGAGCGTGCCCAATCAGTGCAGAAGCCTGTCTCCTCCCCTGAGCTTGGTCGTGTCCTGTGCTCAGCAGAGAGCTGTGTTTTTTTCAACTCTGCATTGGAAATCCTGTGTGCTAGTGCTGTTTCATTACTTCTACCAGGATTTTCCCCTATCTCCATCTCTTCTGGAGGGCATTCCTCACCACAGAGCTAACAAAAGCAGACAACTCTTCCGGTTGAAAGAATACATACTTGCTATCTCTAAGGTAAATTATACATTTACAAGGAAAATGTAATAGAAAAGAAGCCCCAATCCGAAGAACACCAGGCCTAAATAACAAAAAAGCTCTGCGCCTCCTCTGGGTCTCTCTGGAAACATCTGGGAACATAGCAATCTTTTTACCCGTAAACAACGCTAAACGCTTCTTAAAATACAACTTCAATATCCAGTCCCTATCTGATGAAATCTCAAAGGTCACTAGCATGGTCGAAACCCTCAACTCTGCTTCTTTAGGTGACTGCAATAAAGCAGAAGCATCTAACACATCCATATCTAAAGGACCAATAGTCACCTGGCCTTCCTTCTTACCTAGAGGTAGGAAATATGTTTTAACTACAGGAGGAGTTAAATCAACCGGTACTTTTAAAGTTTCATGCATTTATTTTTTAAACAATTCTACCGGGGAAATCCCCAACACTACAGGAAAATTCAACAAACGAATATTAGAAGCTCTCACTGCATTTTCTACATTTTCAATCTTCATTCTTAATGCAATATTATCTTTCATAATATATTCAGTTAGTTCAGAAACCTGTGTCACTTTCTGCTCCCCTGCATCAATCTTCAAATGAAGGCCAGCCAGTTCCCCCTCTACTCCAACAGTCAGCGTATCCAGCTGTTCCAAGCGCGAAGACGTCAGTTCCACTTGTTGACAAACAGCAGACGATAACTGTAGAATTGCTTCCCAGATCGTTTCCAATGAGATCTCCTTCGGACGTTTCAAAAGAATTCCATTAGATATACCTGTCAACAGGGAGGGTTCCTGCTTGCCAGCTCCATCAGCGCGATGTAACAGGTTAACCCCCTCGAGTTGAATAATGGGCCGTATCCACCAGCCTTACCAACGAGGACTGATCACCAGGGCTTTCCTGAGGCGGGACCCGCTCAGGAGATGCTGCAGAACCAACACCGGGCAAAGCTACGTCTCCTCTCACCAGAGGAGCCTCCGGAGAGGTCACACGTGAGGAGGTAACTGGTCATCCGGGGAGAGAGACACTTCCAAGGCAGGAACCACCGGATCCACCTCAACCGGCGGCACAGTGCCCGCTCGTATCTCCCCTATTTTCTGCTCCATCAGCTGCACAAAACGATCCATAGGTCCAGCGGAATTAACAGGCACAGGCTCCGCGGGAGGAGCCTTTTGCTTTCCCTTGCGTTTAGGCATAGCAGCTCGAAAAAACACTCAAACTGCCATCTTGAGATTAAGCCACTCCCATTACACAATAGCATTTTTAAACAACACCCAAGCTTGATGTAGATCTTTAACCTTTGCAACTGCTCCTTTTAGTTTTTTCTTAACTATTTTCCTCATTTTATCATAGTCTCACTTTTGAAAGTTAAAAGGTAGTACTGTGGATTTCCTTACCCTCTCTCCTCCATTTATTAAATCAAATGCGATCATGCTATGATCACTATTGCCAAGTATCCCCCAACACCCTTATCTCTTGCACCAGATCTTGTGTTCCACTAAAGACTAGGTCCAAAATGGCTTCCCCTCTGGTCAGTTCATGAACCAGCAGCTCCAAGAAGCAGTTATTTATTTCATCTAGAAATTTTGTCTCCTTAGCATGTCCTGCCGTGACATTGACCCAGTCAATACCGGGGTAATCGAAATCACCCATTATTATTCTGTGTTGTAACTTTTGTTAGCTTCCATGATTTCTTTGAGCATTTCATCATCCATTTGTTCATTCTGGCCAAGCGGTCGATAGTACACACCCACTGCCATCGCCTTCCCCTTCCCCTTTTTACATGGAATTTCAATCCATAGATATTCTACAGTGAATTTTGTTTCCTGCAAAACTTTAATCCTTTGTGACTCAATGGCCTGCCTAACATAGAGCGCAACCCCTCCACCAATTTTATCTGCTCTGTCATTACGATATAATTTGTACCCAGGTATCACAGTATCCCACTGGTTGTCCTCCTTCCACCATGTCTCTGAGATACCAATCATATCTAACCTCTCATTTAGTGCTATTTATTCTAACTCTCCCATCTTATTTTTTAGACTTCTAGCATTTGCATACAAGTATTTTAGAGACTGTGTTTTATTCATATTAATCTGGTTATCGGTAGGCAGGGGTAATTTGGAATCTTTAAGCTCTGTCTGCTCTGTATTAAGGGCATTTGGGCTACTTTTGTCTTGATTGGAACCTCTCTGCTCATATGCCCTAAATTCAGTCTTTTGCTAGTATCCTTCAAGGATACATTGTTCCAAATTATGTGCTGTTGGGCGACTGTTGGCTTTCCCCTATTACCTAGTTTAAAAGCTGCTCTATCTCCTTTTTAAAGGTTAATGCCAGCAGCCTGGTTGCATCCCGGTTAAGGTGGAGTCCATCCCTTCAGAAGAGCCCCTGCTTTCCCCAGAATGTTCCCCAGTTCCTAACAAATCCAAAAT
This sequence comes from Ichthyophis bannanicus, assembly GCA_033557465.1. Taxonomy (NCBI): domain Eukaryota; kingdom Metazoa; phylum Chordata; class Amphibia; order Gymnophiona; family Ichthyophiidae; genus Ichthyophis; species Ichthyophis bannanicus. The sequence goes on from CM066037.1 coordinate 293,477,309, forward strand.
ACTTGCACCATCATCTCATCCACTCGCCTACGAGCTAGCCATTGGGAATACATATTGAGAAACTGTTAGCCCAAGAGCTAGGAATCTTGTGGTCTACAACTCTTTTCTAAACAGCCTTAAGAAAATATCAGGATGGAACAACTGTTTTGGGCCCCTTCAGTTTTGCTTTCTTAGCATTTATTCTTCTGCTTTCTTTCCTATAAAAGATGTGCCTAATCAGTACTGGGCAGAGACTTGTATGTCGTGCTGGACTCCCTGCACGTCTATCAATTTCTCTCATTGCGCAAACTTTATACAGGACTGTTACTCCCAACTTTGTGAGACTAGCTCCTTGCTGCAGCACAGAAATAAATGTTGTATTTCCTTACAGATATTTTTCCAGTATCAGTTTGTTTCTTCCGCTCAAGACATGGACCTGTAAAGGACTGGACAGCTCTTTCCATGACATCAGGGTTTCCCCCAAAGAGTAGAGGAACACCAAAACCATTCATTAAGAAAATCCATCCTAACTACTGAAAAAGGCATCAGCTAAATCCAAAAAACCTACCCAACTAAAATGTGGAAGAGATCTGGCAATGTATTTCTGATGTAACAGTCTAAAGTCTAAAGATTAACTCCCAGAACATGCTTACTGTGTCAGTCTGCCACTGCTGAAAAAGCTTTGTTTCCGCAAACTTTTCTTTTGATGGAATACCATAACACAATGTGGGTCATTCCAGAACATGAATAAAGGGTTTAAACATGTGGCGGGGGTGTTTATGTGCTGAAAACTTCCCCGACTGTATTCTGAAATACTGCTATCGTGCACACACACTATGCTAGCACAGGGATCTCAGATTATGCCCAGAAGGGGTGGAACAGGGGCGTGATCAGCTGCGGAGATGTATAAAGCGTATTCAGAAAGGCCCTTGTGTGTATTAAGTGTTTCCCAGAAACATCCACATTATTCCTTCTTAAATGTGGAATATGGCCATGACTTAGAAAATATTCTGCTGTGCTCTGCAATTCATCCTATATCGAGGAATGGCTGTGCTGAACTGTGTGACTACAGTCCTGGAAAAACATAAGAAACAGAAAGCAGAGGAAAGGAATGTTGTAAGATAAAGAAACATTAATAAACACCCTTACAGAAATATTAAGAAGAGCAATAGTGTGTATTATGACAATGCTGAAATGTGCTGTTTGTGCTAAAGGAGCCAACCTAAGGGACGCTCACAATTCTCATGTTCTGAAAAATGGGAATGCTGATGTAGGGATAGTATGAACATGAGTAGGGAAAGGATTCTTGTCTTAGTGAGAAACGGAGATCATATTTTGATTCCCAGTAGCCCATGCTATGATGTTATGACATAGCCGTTATGTATAGATTCAGGCCATCTTTTGGGTAGAATTATGTTTTTATGACTGAAAGTGAGTGAGTGTGTGTATGGGGGGGGGGGGGGGCATTGAATGGTGCACAGGAAGATCTGGTGTGCTCATCTGCAATTCAGGAGAGACATGAAAGCCTGGCCAGTACCTGGACCATATGGATGACTGCAGCATCACCAGTTGCCAGTGTGATTGGGCAGACAAAATCAGAGAAGGTTCTCTACAGCTAAATATCAAAACATATTCCTGTTTTGACATTTAGTTGTAGAGAAAGGCATTCAACAGTGAAAACAGCACATTATTTGAGACCAATGGTGTTGCTGTTGAGCATGAATTAGTACTGTTTTTACTGCTGAAGGCTCTTATTCTGAGATTCCCTTATTATTGACAGGGATTTGTTTTGACATTTAGCTATAGGGACCCTATGCAGATTCCTTCTGGAATCGGAGGAGCTAACTGGCATGCATCTATTCTCAGCAGTCTCCCCAGAGTACCCTTCTTCTCCATGAAGACTTGATAGAAGGGGCTACATATAGAAAAGTCTTTTGGCTAATTGTGAAGCAGTTATGATGAGTTATTCAGTCTTCTTTCTAATTTGTTCTTTTACTTGCTTTAAAGTTTTTGATAATGGACTTGATTGGACATGTGACATTACTGATGCCTGAATAGGGTCTTAAAATCACTGCCTGTCTGCTTTATCCTGGAAAGCTCATTTTTGTGTCTGCACTAAGATCAGAAGCTCATTGATAAATATACCCCATAAAGATTAGCACTGGAGGTAAGTAAATTAACAGATGCTTCATGGCCAGCCATCAGACAAAAGCTTATTCTCATTTGCATCATACATTCTTAATAATTAGAAGAAATAATTAGGCAGCCATGTTTTTTCCTATATATTGATGAAGCTAGAGACATAGACAGTGGCACTAATAGCATAATTCATTCACTAGTTGTTGTTGTAGTTAAGTGCCCTTGAGTCGGTGTCGACTTATGGCAACTCTCTGGATAGTTGATCTAAACTATGTTCAGTCTTCAGTCAGGCAGCTCATTGTTGATAGAGTGACACCCATAGCTGCTGAGGGGTGGCTCAGTGGTTGGGACAGGTTACCTCAGGCCAGCTAAGGCCAGGGGTTCAATTCCCACATGGGGACAAGCAACCTCAGTCTGGAGAGACTGCAAGCCACTTAACCCTCCATTGCTTCAGGTACACTTAGATTGTGAGCCCTTTGGGGACAAGGGAAAAAAAAGTTCCTGTTAGTATACATGTAAACTGCACTGATTTTAAAGAGCACAGTATAAAAAATAAATATAATAAAAATATCATTGCCAGCCTTCCGCTTTTGCATTGACCTTCTACCTTACGTCTTTCTCTAATGATCTCTCTCATCACATGATGTGTCTAAAGTATAAAAGTCGAAGTCTTGTCATCTGAACTTCTAAGAAAAGCTTAGGTTTGTTCTCCTTTAATACTAACTGGTTTGTTCTTCAGGCAGTCCATGATATGCACAGTATTTATCACCAGCACCATAATTCAAAGGCATCAATTTTCTTCCTGTCTATTTTTTTAACTGTCCATCTTTTGCATCCATATGATGTTATTGAAAATACCATGGCTTGGACAAGTATGAAGAGAGACATTTCTGTTCTTGAGAATCTTGTCTAGGTCCTTCATAGCCATTCTGCAAAGAGCAACGCAACACTGGATTTCTTGACTGTTTGTCCTTTCTTTACTGATTGCTGATTCAAGTAGATTAAAGTTGTCAACTATTTCAATTTCTTCTCCATCAATGATGAACTTATTGATTTTGCCAGTTGTTAGGAGTTTTGTCTTCATAATATTCCTTGATCTTGAGAAGCAAATGTTTTAGATCATCTTCACTTTCAGCTAGTAATGTGGTATCATCAGCATAGTGAAGGTTGTTGATGAGTCTTCCACCAATCTTCACACCGTGGTTGTCTTCATACAGTCCTGCTTCTCTGATGATATGTTCTGCATATAAATTAAAGAAGTAGGGGAAAGTATGCAACCTTGTCATACACTTTTGCTCATTTTAAACCATTCTGTTTCTCCTAGTTCCATTCAAACTGTTGCTTCTTGATCAATGTAAAGGTTGTGCAAGAAAACTACCAGGTGTTATGGTATACCCATGCTTCTTAATGTGGCCCAGAGTTTCTCATGGTTTACACAGTCAAAAGCCTTGCTGTTGTCAATAAAACACATATGGATATCCCTTTGGTATTCTTTTGCCTTTTCAAGGATCCATCTCACAACCGCGATGATGTCTCTCATTCCTTGCCCTTTCCTTCAGGCAGTTCTTATTCCATGTATGGTTGTAGTCTCTGCTGAATGGTCTTGAGTAGAATCTTGCTGAGATGTGGGATCAGAGTGATTGTGTGATAATTTCCACAGTCAGTTGGATTACCTTTCTTCAGTATTGGTATAAACACAGATATTTTCCAGTCAGTTGGCCATGAATTTGTCTTCCAAATTTCCTGGCAGAGCCTTGTAAGTATGGTAACAGCCGCATCTGATTGCTGTAATACTTCAATGGGAATGCCATTAGTGTCCAGTGCTTAGTTCTTTGGTAAGACTTTTAATGTTGTTGCATCTTCTTCTTTCATCACCAATGGTTCCTGATCATAAAGTATAGGTTGAAATGCCTATTGGTCCACTTGATCTTTATGGTATAATGACTCTGTATAGTCTTTCCACCTTTTCTTGTTCTTCTCAACATCATTCAACATGGATCCTTGAGCATCTTGAAGCATTCCAGTTTGAGGCTGGAATTTTTTCTTTAACTCTCATAGCTTTAGGAAAGCTGATCTTGTTCTTCCTTTAATTGCATGCATCATTGTAGTACTTCTCCTTGTCTTGTCTTGCCGCACATTGGAAATTTCAGTTGATTGCCTCTCTTTCTCCTCTGGTTTTAGCTTCTCTACATTTCTGGGCAAGTTTTAGAGTTTCTACAGTCACCCATTTTGGCTGTTTTTGCTTTTTCACCCTTTATAGAGACTTCTTGCTTTCTTCCAACACAATCTTCTTGATGTCATCCCATACCTCTTCTGGAGCGCTCTCATTTGTATCTAAAGTAGAAAATTGCTTTCGGAGGCAGTCTTTAAATTCCGGTGCTATATTCGCAAGGTCATATTTTGCTACATTCATGAGTGGCTTGCTCATTTTCTACTTTAGCTTGAGTTTGCATACTAGTAGCTGGTGATCTGAACCACAGCCAGCTCCAGCTTTCATTTTTGTTGATATTATCAAGCATGTCCATCATTGACGTCCACAGATGTAGTCAATTTGATTTTTGTACAATTCATTGCATGATGTTAATATGTACAGTCGGTGCTTGTGTTGCTGAAAGAAGGTGTTTGAAATGAAAAGAGTGTTGGTTTTGCAGAATTCTATCAGTCTTTCTCCAGCTTCATTTCTTTTGCCAAGTCCATATTTTCCAACCACTTAGCCTTCTTCTTTGTTGCCAACTTTTGCATTCCAGTCATCCATGACTATCAGGATATCCTATTTGCATATCCTGTCAATTTCAGCTTGTATTTCTTTATAGAACTCATCAACATCTTCCTTTTCTGTAGCTGTTGTTGGGGCATATACCTGAATTATAGTTGTGTTTATGGGCATTCCTTGTAGACCAATACAAATTAAGTGTTCACTGAATGCACTGTATTTCATTTCAGTTCTTGCAAGTTTCTTTTTAATTATAAATGCAACACCGTTTCTTTTTTTTTCCCTCATAGTAGACCACATGATCATCAGATGCAAAGTGCCCAATGCCAGTCCATTTCACTTTGCTGACACCCAACAAATCGAGTTGTACACATTCCATTTCATTCTTGACCACGTCCAACTTCCCTTGGTTCATGCTTTGTACATTTCATGACCCAATATGTAAGACATCTTTGCAACTTCTGACTCTCATTTCATGCACAGCTACATCAGCAGTCAGACATCTCAGGGGCTTTGATCCAGCAATGTCATAAATGCTGGCTTTACTCTGAGAAGTCTTCAGTTCATACCCAGTAACCAGTTGAGTGCCTTCCGACCTGGGGGGGGGGGGCGGGGGGAGGGGGTCTCATCTTCCAGCAATATAGTGCAATTTGTTTTATGACTATCCATTGAGAATTTCATGGCAAGATACAGAAATAGATTTGCCAGGCCTTTCTTCTGCACTGGTAATTCTAGTGTTGTTGCAGTTGTCACAGAAATGTGATCCTCCACCACCAAAAACTATCCTATTCTGCTGCTGCCCAGATAAATGGATGCAAAATCTATTCTCCATATGTACCCAGAAGCACACCTCTGTCTAAAGAAACAAGCTATAACTGATAGTTTTGAGAAAGTGGCAATGTTACCTAGACAGTAGGGATGCACATTTGTTAGTGCACATTGAGTTCATTAGCACACCTTAAAACATTTAGTGCATGCTAAATTGATTTAACCTGCACTAATCAACTTAGCATACCTTAATCCATTGGTTAGCATATGCTAAATCAATTTAGGGGCATGTTGACTAAGCTGCACTACTTGTTAATGCAGATGGTGGCATGCATTCTCAGCCTACACTAACAGTGCAACAATTTTCTCTGCTATCTGCAGGAACCGCACTAACTGCCAAAGTGGGCAGGATATGGGTGGAGAGTGGGCATGTCTGCAACATGCGGTTACCTCAGGCATCAAAGTTGCAGACAGTGTGGGTACAGATAACACCACCTTAATATTATGTGCATCCACAGGGCTACTGAGTTGCACTCTCTGCACTTTGTGTGCTATCTGTTGGGGAAATACGGTACATGCACCCAATAGATAACACACACCTTTGCAACTAATGAACCGCTATTTGCCCAAAAACAGCACGTTAGCTACAAAAGCCTAATATACCCCTTACTGTACACTCAAAATTCTTCATGAAAACAAATATGTAACACTAACATAAAAAAACACTCAAAAATTGGGAAATATTTGTGTAAAAAATGGAAACTAACTGCATTTTTCTGGCCTTGCACGTAACTCAAAATGACAACTTATCTTTCCTGCTCTGTTTTTATCTTTCTTGGTCTAATTCCAGGACCTTTTTATGTTTTGTATTCTAATATATTTTCAAGACAGTTTTCAATGTCTTTCTTGCAGATGAACAGCTGTTTACCCACATGGGGTTTCTTTTTTGAAAATTGCTTGCAGGATGGTAGATACAACGTACCCAAGGACATGCAAGCACTGCAGGCTATTTCAAGATTGCTACAAATAACAGATGAATCCTTGCCATAGGGATGTAAATAATATAAAAATTGGCAGCCCCCAAAACCAACCAAATAAATAAATAAATAGACACCCATATTTAATCTGCTCATAAAAAACCACATAAAAACATATACACATATACCATGCACATCAGTAACAATCATTCCAACATGTTTAGGCAAACTGCCTGCTTCAGGGGCATTCAGTAACTATGGGGGTCATTTTAAGAGGCTTAGTGGTGATTTAGGATATCTAAAGATGTGCACGTGGATGTTGACGTTGAAATCATAGAGATGTCTCCTAAGCCATTCCACAAATGATGCTTACAGACATCTCTGGTGCAGGGATGTCCAAGGAGGCGGGAGGGTGGAGGCATATTTGGGGAGATGCAACAGACTTACACATCTCCATGTGACTTCAGGAATGATGGGGATGTCTGTAGACATGTCCGTATTTAGACCTGATGCAGGAACAAATAGGCATCAGGAAAGTGCTTCTTTTGGCCTTAAAACATCCAGAAAGTATAGTGACAAGTCTAAGATCACAAAGACCCACACTGGGATTCAAACACTAGGCACACTGCTTGTAACATACTATTTTAACCATTGTGCTATTAGACATCCATTTCTCAGATGTTGTTCTGGGGCAGTCTATATAGATGTCTCTATAGATGTCCATATTAGGCACGTCCATGTTTCTAAAACTATGCCTGAATATGCACGTCCCTGCTTTTTTTTTTTTAAGACGTTTGGGCTTTGACATCCAAGATTACAGTTGGACGTCCCATTGTAAAATGTGCCTTCACACATGCAAGTAAGGTAAAAGATCTTTGAAAGGCTATTCTTTGTATTCAATAATGTTGAGTGGTACAGTCTGCGAAAAAAATAAAAAAGAAGATACAATCAAACTGAGAATATTGTAATAATAAACAATTGCACATATATACTTAAACATGAGAACACTGAAATAAATAATTAAAAATCTTTCATACATATTTAAAAAATTGCATACATATGTGTAAAAAACATATATATGTACAAGAACAAATATAATTAAATGCAAACATCTTTATCAATAAATAAATATATACACAAAGGAGCAAACAATCCCATAAAAAGAGGGCACTGTTTTAAAAAATCTATAAAGGTTTTAAAGTTTTTTAATTTTTTGACTTTCGTTTTTGGAAGGGAGCCTCGTTTTGGTGCTGCTGTCATTCAGCCAATGTTGACTGGAATGGCTCTCCGTTACTCAAATGGATACCTTTTAGTTTTGCAGGCACAATTTTCATTGCAGCTAGGTAAGTCTGCTGGGAATTTATATTTTTTATGGGTTGGCAGCGGGTTTTGCCTTATTTTACCTGTAGTATGTCACGTTATAGGGTTGCCTACCCTTAATGAATGATCCTTGGAACATTGGGGAGGGGGAGGGGACAGCTTGTGCCTGGCAGTATGTAAGTTATTCCTGCCTGCTTTTATTGTGTGTAGAAGTGCTTTTGCACTCTTAGAAGATGGTTTTAGGTTTAAAGCAATTATTTTTTGTGAAGGTATTAAAGTTTTTTGGTTTTGAGAAAAGGGTGTTTCCCTGGTCTAGAGAAGGCTGCCTCTTTGTATTGAGAGAGCAGTGTGCCATCTTCTGTTTTTAGCTACTGCATTTTGATCCTTTGCTCTCTTTCTTTGTTTTGTTTTATTTAATGTTTCTTTTTATAGTGTCTTGGCTGTGACATGTGAGCTGGTACCCTGCATTCAGATTATTTCTATGAAGTCTGTATGGTTCCGTTTGGAGTAAGTACCTGTTTTTGGGCACTTTGTCTATTACTGTATGGCTCTATGAAGGTTAAGCAGTTTTCAGGAAGGGTTTGAAGGTTAATAAGAAGTATATTTTATTTCTTTGTTTACGTTTACCCTTAGCCTTGCACTTATGAATTAGGGGACATTCCTCTGTGTGGCCTTTGCACCCTCCTTTTATGGGGTTGTTCACTCCTTTGCATATGTATTTATTTATTGATAATGTTTTTAATGTGTATGCATTTAATTATTTTTATTTTTGCATATGTGCTTTTTAAACATGTATGCAGTTTTTCTATATATATATATATATATATATGAAAGATTTGTAGTTATTTGTTTTTACTGTGTTCTCTTGTTTAAGTATATGTATGCAATTGTTTATTATTATAGTGTTCTCAGTTTGGTTGTTTGTTCTTTTAATTTTTTTTTCATGAACTGTACCATGTGGCATTATTGAATACAAAGAGTAGCCTTTTAGAGATCTTTTAATACTTGCATGTATAGTTAATGAATGCCTCTGAAGCAGGCAGTTTGTCAAAACATGTTGGGCTGATTGTTACTAATGTGTATGGTATATGTGTATAGGTTTTATATGTATTTTTATGAACAGATTAAATATATTTGTCTGTCTATTTGTTTGCTTTTTGGGGCTGCCACTCTGAGTTCGCCTGAAGAAGGGCCGTGAAATGAGTGGCGGCCTGAAACATGGCGTTATGAAGCAGTGTGATTGCGGTGTGATTCACAGGACGATAGCGGCAATTTTTTGAGGAGGCTTTTGAAGAAGAGCCCTGCTATAGAGTGCTGCTTCCTGGATTAAGGATTTCAATGGTTGTACCTTCATTGCTTCAGATGATATACAAAGTATCATAGCTTCAGCTGATACATAAGGTATACTCGAGGGGGTTGCATTGTGTGAATTCCCTCGTATTTTCATTTATTACTTTTAATGGTTTTGAGCTGTGCATTAGGCTCACAATAATGAATAAAAGGAGTGTTTGCTGCAGGAGGGGCTTTCCTCTCATGGCAAATGGTCTGACACAAAATTAGGATTCGCTGGTTTTTCGAGTCTACAGATTTTCATGCCTTTGATGGGGATTTAAGATTGTTAAGGAGGGGTTTTTTTTTGTTGGTAATTAAGATCAGCACACTAGCATCCAATTTATTATGATTTATAAGAAGAAGGTTTGCAGAAACTTTACAGACATCTTCTCAGGGAAAGCAGCAATCAGAAATTGGGGAAATGTAATGATTTTCTTTATATACTGCGACCTGAATTATGTGACTACTGTAAGGGCCATAAATATTCACAGGGTACATACATGAAAATAAAGTTTAGCTAATCCCTTATGCAAAGCTCTCCATTGTTCCTTCCGTTCGCAGTGCCATGCACCTTTAATAAACAAAAATGAAATATAAAAAAGTCCTTTCTTCCATGGATTCTGAAGTTATTTCTTATCTTCCAGAATGGAACCCTTTTGAATCATGATTTGATAAAGTGTTTCCCTGAATTGCTGATCTCTGCTGAGCTGCTTGGCTGCCTCTTTCAGCTCCTCGAAGTTATCCACCTCTGCCGGAGAGACGATGAAGGACTGTGAGTGCCTCACTGTTAACATAAACAGTTTTCATGTCACACCAGGCGGAATGCAGTTATGTTTTCTCACTTTATACCACGCCCAAACAGACCGTCTGTAAGGTCAATTTCTGCTACACTACAAATGTCAACAATCAGGCACTTGACATTACAGAAACTATGACAGAAAATCTGATCCCACAACTTTTCAAACTTTATATGCTAACAGCTGTCTGTCCATTGTGTCATTTTGGGTTTCTGCACTTTATACTGAAGGTCACAGTGTTCTGTAACAGATCATGTCAGCAGGCTACTAAAAGATGGTTTTATCTGCATCCCCATCTCCCTGGATCCCCCCACTTTCCCTTCTGACCATTTTTCTTGTTTAGATCTTAGAGGGCAAAGATCCACTGCAGCAGCGTTCTTCATGGTAAAGCCCAGGAGCCGGTGGTGGTCCTTATTAACCATTATTGTGGCCCTTGACTCTTCCTCCTCCTTCTCCAGAATCTGGCATCTGTATTAGTTTTATATTCTACCTGCGCCATTTATCTCTGTAAGTTTAAGCTGTCAGATGTTCAGATTCCCCTGCTATTCTCATAAGACAGAGCATTGCAGAAGACTGAGCACGTGCAGTACAGATTCACTGAGAGTTGCGTGGTGCCAGAATAGCTGTTCTGGAGGTGGCACTGCCATCAAGCCTCTGGAGCAAATATAGGGGAACTGATAACTGCGGGGACAGTTAGCTTGAAGAAGCTGGATGAGGAGACACGATGGTGAAAGCTGACTGATGGGAATGGGATGCGAATGATGACTGGGAATAGCTGGGATGGAGTCGGGAGTCATTCTGATGTACATGAGCCGCTAGACCAAATGCATAAGAAGGAGAACCATCAGGACAGCTGTGTTACTGGAGGACTCCCCTTCTTCCCATGGCTAGAGTATTGTTTGGTTTGTCCAGCAATGATCTTGGCTCTCATACTGAAATTTTGTGCCAAAGTGGCCCCTGCAGGAAATATGGTGAGGATTACTGCACTACACTTATCTCCGCCATTAGGATCTTAATCTCAATCTGTCCTCAGTGTTCATCTATCAACTACACTGTAATCTCCACAGAGCACCCAACTACCCATACATGTCACATCTTACGAACTCCAGCAGGAGGCTCTCTTTGGCACGATGCAAATACTACGCCGAGCCTTAGCAGTAAATTTAAGAGACTGAGATCATACTCCCCATGCCGTGGCTTAGAAGTGAGGTTCACAACTGACACTCCTTGACCACCTAAAGTGCCCACGCATCAGTGGTGATGGAAGGCCACATGTGGGCAAAGTGGACCAAGCCCATGGGTAGCTGATCCTCCAGAGGCTATGCTGGGGGTGTCAAAACCCCGACCCAGGCTGGGCCGGAGGTGGAGTCTGGAGCTTGGGCTTATGTGGGCCTTGACCCACTCCCTTGCCCTGCTGGTCCTACTGAGGGGCCTGGGCAGCCAGGCATGAAGGATAGACTCGATAGGGTTGGCTCTTTCTATGGAAAGGAGGCTTCTTTCCTGGAGGCTTCTTCCTCGGAAGAGTGGAAGTCTTGTGAGTCATGTACTCGGTCTCGATCTCGGTGGCCTTGTCCTCCAAGGGCTTGCCAAAAAGCTGCTCCCCAAGGCATGTTATGTCAAGGAACTTCTCCTGCATCCATTGCTCGAGATCAGATGGCTGGAGCCAAGCTTGGTGTTTGGCACCGATGCCTGTGGCTGCTACCCACATGCTGGACTCAGAGCCATAGTAGGTGGCTCAGGAAAAGTACTTGGAACATTCCCCGATGGACTTCGTCAGTGTTTGGAAGTGCTGGAGGTGATCCCCATTGAGGCCAGCCGTGAAGCCTCCGAGTTCCTTCTACAGATCTCAAAGGAACATACCAATGTCTAGATGTGGCAGGAAAGCATCAAGCCCTGGAGGCATTTTTGCCCGAGGGTGTCGAGGGTGTGGGACTCTCTTCCCAGAGGCACTGAAGAGTGCATCTTCAGGCTCTTCTGTCGACACATGGCTGATTCTACTACCATAGAGGTGTGGGAGAGTTGGGTCTTCCAGAAACCTGGCCTGCACTGGACCCAGTACATGGTATCCAGGCGATGGCTGATAATCAGCACTGAGGCTGGGGCCTCCCACATCTGGAGAAGGAGTCTGTTAAGGATGGATGGGGTCTCCTAAGGTGGCACCTCATACTGGAGGATGTTGAACTCATCTGTACGAAGGTCCTCCTCTGACTCTGTAGTGAGGGAGAGGGCTCGCGCCATGTCCCAGACAAACTCAAGGAATGAGGTGTCCTCAGGTGAGGATCGGCGCCTAGCTGCCAGCGGGGATGGATCCAAAGGGAGATCCTGGTGAGCCCAGGACTGCAGAGACGTCTCATTGTCGGACTCCCAAGCCAAGTAGTCCAAGGAAGACTCAAGGCCCAACAGCTCCAAGGGCACCATTGGCTCCTGTCTTCAATGCTTCGAAGCCGAGGCTTGGCTGGAGCCAGAGGCACTCACCTGTGAAGACCTTGTCCCAAGGAGTGGGAGCAAGATCGAGACCCTCGCTGAGGATCTACCCAAGGCGTCTGGCTCTCGGGGATCACTTTGGCGGCCCGGGGAGTCCTCAGTTTTGAGGTCCCTGTGGTCTCAGCCCAAGCATCAGGATGTCTGTTGGGACGCGAGGAATGCAGAAACGCTGTGCTCAAGTGCCAACATGCAAGTTTCCCACTTGGGGGTGGCCATCAGAGACGACGACGCCAGGGTTACCAGGTCTGGTGTAGAGGAGGAGAGGGGGTCTTCGGCGGGACGACCTTCAGGAGACTGTGGTCCATCACTGGAAGCCTCAACTTCTATCCCGGGTACCTTCCGGGGCCGCTCTTGCTCCGATTCCTCAGAGGCCCATTGGGGGACGAGGGACAGCGCATGGGATTTCCCCTGCTTGTCTATCTCCCAGGACGAGGTGCTTGCGTCCTTCTTCTTCTTCTTACACTCTGAGGACCCTTGCTCAGAATGTCTGTGAGTCTGCTCGGGAACCACGGGGGCCTTACACTACTCTGAGGATCAGTGCGGGGCCTTTGAGCGCATGGTTACCGGTGAAATTTGGGTTGAGTCTGCCCTGTGGAATATGTCTTCTTGTTTTTGCCATTGGCTCTGAATGACCTTGGTGGACATTTCTTTGCGCAAGGGGCATTCCTCCAGGTCATGGTCAGTGCCCAGACACTGAAGGCAACAATTTTGAGTGTCGGTGAGTGACATGTTTTTGGAGCACCGATCACATTTCTTGAAACCAGTGGCCAAGTGAGCAGAAAGGACCCCCACGAGGTCGAATAACTTTGGCGCGGCCAGTGGTTAAAAAAGGTGCGAAAGCTCTGGAGGAACCTAACAGAAAGAAGAACTAAGTTGCGAGATCCAACGCCGGGGCAGCAGGCCTCGAAGGCAGGAAAGGGAACTGTGAAAGCCGGAAAGGTGTACAATAGTGTACAAAAAAATAATCAACTTTTTTCGGAGGGACAAGACGTACGTCTGTAGGGCTTTGAGGAAAAAGGGAGACTGACCAAGATGGCACCCTTGGGCAGGAAGGGGAGCATGCATGCATGGTAGCATCTCCCAAAGACTTTCTTTGAAAGCTGGGGAGATGCTTCCACAAGAACTCCGTCGGCATCCACATCATCCATATGTGAGGACTGACTTCCTGCTTGTCCCTTGAGAACACATTGAAACTCTTTGCCCAGTGTGCAGCAGCAGCCAAGAAGGCAAATATAATGCTAGAAATCATAAGGAAAGGAATGGAGAATATAACCAAGGATATTATAATTCCTCTGTAGCGTTCCATGGTGTGACCATACTTTGAATATTGTGTGCAATGCTGGTCGCTGAATCTTAAAAAGGATATAGCGGAATTAGAAAAGGTATAGAGAAGAGCCACCAAAATGGTAAAGGGGATGGAAGGATACCCCTATAAGGAGAGACTTAAAGTTAAGGCTCTTCAACCTGTAAAAGAGACAGCTGAGGGGAGATATGATAGAGGTCTATAAATTAATGAATTGAGTGGAACAGGTAAACATAGATCGATTGTTTACGCCATCAAAAAGTAGAAAGACTAAGGGACATACAATGAAGCTACAGTGTAACCCATTTAAGACTAATAAGAGAAAATATTTTTTCACTCAGCACATAATCAAACTCTGGACTTCGTTACCGGAGGATATAGTAAGAGCTGTTAGTGTAGCTGGATTTAAAAAAGGTTCGGACAAGTTCCTGGAAGAAAGCTCCATAAACCATTATTAAAGATGACCCAGGAAATCCATTACTTGCCCTGGGACAAGCACTGTGGAACCTGTGTGTCTTTTTGGGAAACTGCCAGGTACTTGTGACCTAGATTAGCCACTGTTGGAAACAGGATATTGGGCTTGATAGACCTTGGTCTGACCCGGTACGTCATGTTCTTATGTTCCTCCAGGCTTTCTTCCCTAATCTTGGATCCTCTAAATTCTTTTTTTCTGCTCTTTGCCTTTTTCAGCTTCTCTGAAATGCTGCAGCTCACATCTTCAGTTTTTTGTGATATTATCACTACTCTGTTAGCTACATTGACTGCTGGCAAATTAATGTGTCATTTGCAAATCACTTGTGAAAAGTGTGTACTGTTGAGTCAATGCTGATGATCCAGCACCTGGGTTTTCTTGGCAGGCCTTTCTTCTGCACAGTAAGTCTACAGCACTTGGTATTCCAAGATGGTCTCCCATCCAAGTACTAACCAGGCCTAACCCTACTTAGCTTCTGAGATCAGGTTCATTCAGGGCAGGGTACTTCCCTATAAATGCACCCACAATGCTGTGCCTCTCAGTCTCTCTTCCTTTATCGCAGGATATATGCCATCACACTTTTTCCATTCTTTGTCATGCATTCTCCTATGTACTTCCCATGCTCAATATTTCTCTTTTTTTTCACTCTCTTTTCTTACTCTCTATTTTTTTTGGAACAGCTTCCCATGTAATTTTCAACAAGCACCCTATCTGGATATTTTTAAAAGGAAATGAAAATCTCATTTTATTTTCACTTGTTTTTGTCTACCTAATCTTTTTAATCAAATAAGTGTTCTTCTATGGCAAAGTGCCGTGAGTCATGCACTACTAAATACTTTTGGTAAATGTACTGAATGTCATCTAGAAATGAAAGTGATCAACTCCAATTATCTTAATTGTTAAAGCAAAAGTAAGCAATTCAGTGGCAAACAAACAAAATTATTAAGGTCTACACGCTGCCTTTTATTTAATTTCTGAAAAGTTATTACTGTTTAATGTTTTTGAACTTTCCTTCAATTTAACCATTCTCACCATTTTGAATCAAGCTTACAACTTTCATCCTCAAGGGTCACAGATAGGTCAGATTTTTAGGAAATCTATCATGAATATTCATGAGGTACATTTATTTGTTTACTAAAATGTATTAACTGCCCTTATGAAGAAATTCACTCATCTATTTGTATGCGTCTAATCCAAGACTAGACCAATCTGCATAACTGGGGTAATCTTAAACACCAGATGGTTTTGTGGCCTTTAAGGAGAACAGCTGTCCACCCCTGGTTTAAGTAAATGGATTCTGATCCTTTTCAGAAGCCCAGGTTTACACCACACGAGAAAACAGTAAGAACATCTGAAGAGTGAGTTTAGAGCAAGAGATTTTTAAAAATGGGATTGTAGGGTATACCTTTTACTTAAAAAAGGTAGAAAAGAATAACAAATGTAAACTGATTTATGACAAAGTCTTCTAGGAATAAGATCAAATGAGGAAGTAAAAAAGCCTTAGAAACAGATCTGTTGACATTTTAAAGAACATGGCTAAATGCATTGTTTTAACATAACAAAGAGCAAACCAACTTGGCCTGAAAAGTAAAGCCACCTACGGTCTTTACATGAAGAGCTGGGCTTCCGACGCTGGAAACGGCAGCTCTGGATGCGGCGCATGGCGGCCTTGTGCATGTACACTGAGTTCTTCATGATGACTGGCTTCTTGGCTTCTATCTCAGCATTGCGGATGCACTCCTCAAAGAACCCTGCAAAAATCCAAGGTGGGGAGGGGGGTGGAGAAGGGCAGGACACATTACCAGCAGCCACAATGCAAAATCAATTCAGCCTCACATTCTCAATTCAGTCTGGCAGAGGAGGGGGGTGGGGGAGAGGTCTTCCAATAAAGTGGGATCATGGAGCTCAGACTCAATAGGGCACTGACGTTCCTGCATCTAAGCAGAAAGTAAAAGCAAACTCCAAAAAAATCAGTTGTACTTTTAATACAGAGGAGATTGAAATCAAGGTTCAGCATTGCATAGGCCTAGTGTGTGTGTGCCTAGTAGCAGTATAGAAATGTTATGTGGTAGTTGTGGAGGGATGCCACCCTCCTCTCAGAGAGGGCCACAAAGAGATCTGGTTTTAAATATAATAGAATAATTATTCATCAGCTGTATTTACTTATTTACAGGGAACGGGTAACAGGTAACGTGCAGTAACATGAGGTTATACAGAGAACATTTTAACATTGAGCTTACATATACCCTTGATTACATTAAGACTGTAACAGGATTAACAGGGATTTAAAAAGGGCCAATGCAATGGAGTCATCTAGGGTACAGGCCTGATGAACAAGAAGGGGTGAAGTAACAGCAGGGGGAACATGGGAGGGTAGGTTGGGATGTATTTTAAACTGGGCCGGTACTTGGTCAAGTTATTGTCCCTTCAAAGTGTTCTATAAATAAATATATTTTGAGGTGCTTGTGGAATAGATTTTATCTTTTCTGCGAGAGAGTTCCAAAAACTGGGAGTGCAGAGCAAGAAAGATCTCTTGCATGTGGACTGGTTGCTCATAGTGTATTCCATAGGTATGGCTAGCGTGTTTTGTGAACAGCTTCTTCTTGTTTTGTTGTCTGATGCCATTAGTATGAGAGATCTTAAGTAGGTTAAGGACAGATTGTGGAATATTTTGAAGGTGTTTAGTAGGACTTTAATTTGATTCTGCTAGCAATTGGGAGCCAATGAAGATGCTTTAGGATAGGAGTGATGTGTTCAGATTTAGGAGCTTGAAAGATGAGTCAGATGGTTCTATGTTGTGCCATTCACAATTGGTATATGGCATGCTTTGGGAGCCGCTGGAAGATGCTGTTGCCGAAGTCAGGGTGTGGGAAGATCATAACCTGTAGCAGTGTGCGGAAGTCATTTGAAAATAGACGTGGTCGCAAGTGTTGTAAGGTTTTTATCTTGGTACAGATTGCTCTGGTTGTATTGTTGATGTGGGTGGTCAGGTCTAGCCGCTGATCTAACGTTATTCCCAGGTATCATACTTCTTGTTTGACTTCCAATGTTGCCTCTTTGACTTTTAGTGTTGTTGGAGGGGTGAAGGTTTTATCTGCATACTTTTGCTGAGTATGTCATACATAGACTTCAGGAGGAGACTCTATTTCTTAAGCAAAGAAGGGTGGGGAGCCAGTGAACACAAGTTGAAAAGTGTATGCTGTAAGCATTGCAAAAAGGCATGTTTCACGATGGAGTGCATCAGTGCTTTTATCCTAGCAAAAAAGGTGCTGAATGTAACGGGTCTGCTCCTTGTTGGTCACTCCAGGCCAGGGAAGTCCCGAACCCTCATCTGCGGTGTGCTGCTTCAGCTGGACTGCAACTGACTTTAGAGAGGTAAGCGACCGGACGCATTCCTCCCCCATTATCTTGAGCCAAAATGGCTGCCATTGTTCCCCCTTCTTCTCTTACATAAAGGTAAAACATTTTTCCATCTTTCCTTCTGTGTCTGGTTGTGAGTTTTATTCCCCTGGATTCCAGCCAGCTGAAGCAGCACACCGCAGATGAGAGTTCGGGACTTCCCTGGCCTGGAGTGACCAACAAGGAGCAGACCCGTTACATTGGTATTCAGTATTACCAAGTTCCCCCTCAAAAAAAAGCCCTGGAGTGCATGATTGCCATATCTGAGTGAGCAGATGATCACTTAAGACTTGCAAGAGGATTAATGAACTTACAGTGTGACAAAACAGCACATTTTCCCTCCCTCCCTTTGCAAACTCATATATGCCTGGTGGGAAGGAGCAAAGAGACATGATGAACTGTATCTCCTTATGACAGCAAGGGCTATATGAGGCATCTTTATGACTGATGGGAGTCTATATATTTGTGTCTATCTTAAGATGTGTGTGTGTAGTGTGGGGATGGGGTGTGTGTGTGTGGGGGGGGGGTACAGTTTGTGTGTGTGTGTTTGGTGTGGGAGTGGGTTTATCTGTGTATTTGTCTGTGGGGGATATATTTGGTGTGTGTGTGTGTGTGTGTTTGGTGCAGAGGGTGGGGTGTGCATGTGTGTATGTGTGGGGGGCACAGGAGTGGGGTGTCCATATGCAGGAGAAAGAGTGTATGTATGATGTGGGGGATAGGATACATGTGTGATATAGAGGTAGGGTGTGTGTGTGTATATGTGATGCAGGGAAAAGGTGGCTGGGGGAGTTGGGTGGTGTGTCTATGTACATGTGTGGTGTGGGGATGGGATGTCTGTGGTGTGGGATGGTGTGTGTGTGTGTGTGGTGCATGGGAGGGGTATCTGTGTGTGTGATGTGGGAGAGGTGTCTGTATGTGTGTGGTGTGGAGGTAGAGTATGTGTGTGTCTGATGCAGGAAAGGTATTTGTGTGGGGGTAGGGTGGTGGTGGGGTATCTATGGCCCTCATTCTAGAACACGAAAAAGGGCTGTCCACATTCGGCGTGGACATATAAGTGGCAATTACGTCCCCCACTGATTTCCACAACACCGCTGACATGCACATCCTAGGTTTTAGCACAGGGAGTTAAGAACATGGGCGAAACAGGGCAGAACAGGGGCGTGGTCAGCCACTGCAACATAGAAAGTTTATTCCCGAAGGGGCTGTGTATGTATGAGGTGTAATCCAGAAACGTCTACATTAGACCTGCTGAAACCAGGTATAAAGGTCTGACTTAGAAAAAATTCAGCTCTGCCCTGCAATGCATCCCATAGAGGTGAATGGATGTGACAGTTCGGGTCTGAAGTGGCGTCACTGCAGACAGGACAAATACAGGATGCATGCAGTAGGTACAGGGAGCAGAGCTGAGTGACCATTGTCAGGCAAAGAAACATAACTAAACAGACGTGCAGCGATACAACGAAGAATACCAAGTGACCAATTATGCCATGCACCTATGTGCTGTATGTGCCAAAGGAGACAGTCCATGGGATGTCAACAAAACTAGGCACATAGATGAGACTGCAGAGTCAGGTATGGATGTGAACAGGGAAAGGATACCTTTTGAAGTGAGAACGGGAGAGCAGATATGTAGCCCTGGTACCCCATGTACATATGTTATGTCATAGTTGATATGTACAGGTACTGGGCAGCCTCCCACTGAATCATGTTGCTTTTGCAGAAAGTGGGAGAGGGTGTGGGCGTGGTCTGAGGGGTGTATGGAGGGAGCTGGCTTTGGCAGCAGCAGGGCAGGTGGGACATGAAAGCCTGGCCAGTGCCTGGACCATATGGATGAGCACAGTGTTACCAGGTGTCGGTATGATGAAGCAGGCAAAGACAGAAAGGGCCCACCACAGCCAAATGTATAAAGATAAGGGTGGCAAAGATAAGGGTCACTCATAATAGGGGCACCCAACATTGTAAACAGCACTAATGCATGCCCATGATGCACAAGGTGCTGTTGAGCAGGTAGTAGTGAGGATAAGTGTCCACCTGAAGCCACTGAAGGCAGGTCTGTACAGAAGACCATGTTGGAAATCACCGAGACTGCCCCAGAATGCGATATACAGGGGCGGCTCTATAATGAGGTGGCTGCCTCAGGCGGCAACGTTTTGAGGGCAGCAAATGCCCCCAAAACAGCTGCCTCACTTCGCCTTCAAAGTTAAAAAAAAAAAAAGCGCACAAGTTGTTGCTGCCAAGTTCGCTTCTCGGCAGCAGCAAAACTCACCACCTAACTTCTTCTGCACCCGCGGCTCCCTGCCTCTTAGGGAACCGTGGCTGTGCTGCTGAAGCCGGTGCAGAGCCTTCCCGTCTCTCGGAGGGCTCCGTGCAGCATTGTCCTGCCCCCAAAGGAAGTTGTAACAACCACCTCCAAAGGAAGTTGTTACAACTTCTTTGGGGGTGGGACAATGCTGCATGGAGCCCTCTGAGAGACGGGAAGGCTCCGCACTGGCTTCAGCAGCACAGCCGCGGTTCCCTAAGAGGCAGGGAGCCACGGCTGCAGAAGAAGACGGCACAGGAACTCTGGGAGGGAGGAGGGGGCAGGGGAGAAGGGTAAGGTGAGATCTGCAACGGGGCTGACATGGAGGGAGGGAGGGAGGGGGGCTGACATGGGGGGGCGGTAGCAGTCAGACATGGGGAGAGGGGAGGAGGGGGCAGAGGATAAGGGAAAAGTGAGATCTGCAACGGGGCTGACATGGATGGAGGGAGGGAGGGAGGGGGGCTTGGATGGATGGAGGGAGGGAGGGGGGCTGACATGGGGGAGGGGGGATGGAAGGGAATTGACAAAGGAAAGGTGGAGTCTGCAGCTGGGCTGACGGTGGGGGCTGGAAGGGAATTGACATGAAGGGAAGGTGGGGTCTGCAATGGGGATGACACAGGGGGAGGAGGGGGCTGGAAGGGAATTGACATGACAGGAAGGTGGGGCCTGTAACTGGGTTGACATTGGTGGAGGAGGGGGCTGACACTGGGGAAGGAGGAGGCTGGAAGGGAACTGACAAGGGTTCCCTCTCATCCAGCAGGAACAACTGGAGTGCTGCCAACTTCGAACAGATCAGCCTGATCGCTGCAAGCATTCAGGCTGATTTGTGCGGCGGTGGCACTCCGGTTTTTTAAATTTTAGATTTTGCCGCCTCTGCCCTGCCTCTGCCTTCCTGACATTTTTTTTTTTTTTTTTTTGCTGCAAGCATTCTTGAGGAAAAAACACAGTGGGAAGGCAGAGGCAGGGCAGAGGCGGCAAAATCTAAAATTAAAACAGCCAGAGTGCCCCTGCCGCCGGATGAGAGGTGCAGGTGGAGGGAGTGGGGACAGGAGGAGGACAAGGAGAGACAAAGGTGAGAGATGAGGGACAAAGGGGGAGACAGGGGACAAATACTGGACAAAGGGGGAGAAACGTGGAAAATTCTGGACAGAGAGGAAGACGGAGACATACTGGACAAAGGGGGGGATGAGTACTAGACAAAGGAGAGAGACAGTGGGGCAAATGCTGGACAAAGGGGAGAGAGAGGGGGACATACTGGACAGACAGGGAATAAAAGCTGGACAGAGGGGAGAGACAGTGCAGGTTAGGATTATAATGGGCAGATCGGGGGGGCTAGGACTGGTAATGGGTTGATTAGGGAAGGCTAGGACTGGGAATGGACTGGTCTAGGGGGCCTGTGACTGGTAATGAGCTGATTAGGGGGACTAGCATTGGAAATGAGCTGATTGGGGAGGTTAGGACTGGAAATGGGCTGATTAGAGGAGGCTAGGACTGGTAATGGGCTGATGGGGGATAGGACTAGTAATGGGCTGATTAGGGGAGGCTAGCACTGATAATGGGCTGATGGGGGGGGGGTAGGACTGGTAATGGACTGAGGGGGGCTAGCATTGGAAATGAGCTGATCAGGGAGGCTAGACTAGAAATGGGCTGATTAGTGGAGGCTAGGACTGGTAATGTGCTGAAGGCGGGGTAGGACTGATGGGGGATGGGGGATAGGACTAGTAATGGGCTGATTAGGGGAGGCTAGCACTGGTAATGGGCTGAGGTGGGACTAGGGCTGATGGGGGATGGGGGATAGGACTAGTAATGGGCTGATTAGGGGAGGCTAGCACTGGTAATGGGCTGAGGTGGGACTAGCACTGGAAATGAGCTGATTAAGGGAGGCTAGGCCTGATAATGGGCTGATGGGGGGGGGTAGGACTGGTAATGGACTGAGGGGGGCTAGCATTGGAAATGAGCTGATCGGGGAGGCTAGGACTGGAAATGGGCTGATTAGTGGAGGCTAGGACTGGTAATGGACTGATGGGGGAAGGGGGGGCAGGACCGGTAATGGGCTGATTAGGGGAGGCTAGCATTGGTAATGGGGTTGAAGGGGGACTAGCACTGGAAGTGAGCTGATTGGGGGGAGCTTCATCTGGGAATGGGCGATTGGTGGGGAGGGGAGGATAGAGCTGCTGGCCTTGGAAGAAAACTGGGGGCTAGGGCTACAAATGGGCTGATGTGAAGGGATGGGAGAATGGGACTAGAAGGGAGTGGATGCTGAGAGGGGCTGCCATGGTATTTGGACTAGAAGGAGTTGGACAGTGGGGAAGGAGGGGGACTGGAAGGGAATGGACACCAATGGCAGTCATGGGAATACAAGTTGACTTTGGAAGGTACCGGGAGGGAGGACTGGAAAGGGGCTGATACTGGGAAGGGTTACAGGGACTGGAAATAGGCTGATGGAAAGAAGTGAAGAAAACAAAAGAAAAGAAGAGATAAGAAATGGCAGATGGACCATAGACCATAGAAAGAGATCTAAGAGAATACAGGAAAGCAGAAGCTTCAGATAGGGACCAGCATGATCAGAGAATAAAATGGTCAGACAACAAAGGTAGAAAAAACAATTTTATTTCATTTTAGTGATTGGACTTTGTGTTATCTTTATATTTTATACTGCATGGAGGAACTGCATATTTATCTGATGTTGCACTGCTTGAAGAGTCTAGCTTCTTGGGGTTTCAGTTTAAATTTTGTCTACATATTTCTATTTTTACTTTAGATTGTAAGTCACTTATTCTGTACTTGGTGAGGGTCTGTGTTCTGAGTGTGTGACTGAGCCCAGGTGTTCTGTTAACATAGAGTTTGTATATAAAGATCTATACTATACTGTAGTAATTTGACTTGTTCAGCTTTTCAAATAGGTGTATGGATGTTCCAGGGTCCACTGTAGTATTTACAGTGACGCTTTATTTTGGTGGGCTCCTTATGTGAGTTTTGGAAGTTGGTGCTGATATGGTATGGTATGGTAGATTTCCTCTATAGATATCAGTAACTTTGTTGTAGGGTTTTGTATTAGTTCACAATATACCTGGCACTAGAGAATGTTTGTTGTTGTTGTTAGTGAGATGATCAGAATCAGATTTTTTTTTTTGTTTAAGATATTGAGTTCGGTGGGCGAATGTCCGGGTTCTGCTGTGCAACCACTGTTGAAGGGGGTTCTGTGGATGCAAAATATATGTTGAAAAAGAAAAGGTAATAACCATAATGCAGTTTATAACAACAAAATAAAAATGAGTTATAATTTAGCTTTAAACTGTGCTGTGGTTCTCGCTCTCTTTTAGTTCCTTGGTGTGCAAACATCTTGCATTTCCTCCATATAATCGAATCAGCCTTTTGGTTTGGTTCAGTCCCTGATTGGAGTTTTGAAAAAGCCCTGCCCACCTTTACAGGGGGGTGGGGGGGTGGGGGGGGCGCCATCTCATCCTTCACCTCAGGCAGCAGATTGCCTTGAGCCGCCCCTGGCGATATACCATGTGATGGTAGTTATGTCCCAACACACATGTTGATATTTGCAATTTGGAACCCCATACAGGTATGCCCTGGGCCTAGGCAATGCCCCACAGGATATGAAGGGGACTGAGATATGGGCAGGCTGATGCAGCTGCAATAGCACAGTGTTAGTAATGTCCACTGTGCATCAACACACTGCTGGCTGTGACAGCCAGCCTAGGAGATGCACATTCTACCCGAGGGGCATGGCGTCAGCTGGTACAGCATGGGGACATGTAGGATCGGAAATATCTAAAGCCCTAGAATACGGTATACTTGTGGATGTCCCAACCATTCCCCATGTCCAAGGGCTGGGGCGGCTGAAGAGCGCCTGCATGAGCCCTGCAGAACATGTCTCTGTGCACATGCTCACCCATGGATGCGGTATTGGGTGCAAATAGTCACTGTGTCCGCTATAGACATGTCCCTGGGCCGGACGTGCACGTAATGCAACCATAGTATGATCTGTGATCAGGGGAACCCATGTCTGTACCGTGGCTCTGTCCAAGACTCCCCCTAGGACTGCCCACACCTCCCTCTGGGGAATGTTAATGTAGTATGCTGCCTGACAACAATGTGAAGGCGAAGAGGACAAATCCATGTGAATGGCAGTCCACACATGTCACTGCTGCTGCTATGACATGGGCACACTTCTGAAACAACCTCCCAAACATATCTGAGAAGATATGTGCTATCAGGCTTACATGATGTATAAAACAAATAAATGGACAAAAAGGATACACAGAGATTGAGCTGTGCCCCACAACTGTGAATTGTGCCACCATGATCATGTTACCAAGTACGTTATTCCCCAGGGGCAGGCCTGAAATATGCCGATGACAACTACCAGTGGTGGATGGATGCTCAATGTCTAAACTCCCAGCCATGGTCTGAGAGAATGATGCATACCACAGCTGTGACATGGATATGTGATACAGCTGGAAAGATGTCTAAGATGTGACTTCAGTGAACCAGATGTAGAGTAGCAGTATGTGGCTACTACATGTGGACACATGCAGTAGAGGCTAGTAGAAGGGAACCCCACCCATGCACCATCCACATTGTGTCATGGTGGACTAACAGATTTGCAGGTGTAAGATATGTAATGTCTGTGTCCTGAACACACCAATGGACCTCTGTGTGTAACCCATGCATGGTCAGGGTGAATGAAAGCTTAGGATGCAAAAAGCTAGTATGGGGGCTGGCCTGACACAGCACATGGCTGACTAGATCCAACACCATAGTCCCATGAAAATGCCAATGGCCAGAGGTAAGGGACTGTGATAGGCGATGGCCTAGTATGTAGCAGAGCTAGGTCTGAAAGCCCTTTTTCCTGCTTTAAAATGTTATTGCTGATTTTGGAAAATTACAGAATGCTGTTAGCTAGCTGTTAGAAAGAAATACCGTTCTATTCTAGTTTGATAACATGTTCTGTTCTCCTGGAGATAAGAGAATTAAATACTTTCTTACTGTTTATTGTTTAGATGTCTGATGTCTGTTTCAGTAGAATGCCGCACCACTGTATCTTTGCTAGATGTGCACTGATCTCGTAATTAGGATGAAAATATAGCAGAGAAGCTGAACAATGTAAGAATATTTTGTCTAGCATTATGAAGATTGTTTAGTGTTTTGAGCCAGGGCTAGAGATACATCTTAGCCTTGCTTTGTTTGGCCTTACTTTGTTTTGCTTTTGATGAGAATGCTTCTGATATGCCTTCCACTATCTTTGCAAGCTAACTGACCTTGCAGAAGTAGCAAAATATACTGTAGTAGAAGTATTATGTTTAGTGTTATGTCTAGTTGCTGACCCGTGGCTAGTAAGACCCAAGCAGGGGGAGCGAGTCCTGGGCCCAGTCAGAGATGTCTATTGGATGAGAGTAAGTGGGCCACTGTGGCCAATGAGGAGTTTTGCCTGTATTAGACTGGAGAAGAAAAGTATATAAACTGTCATTTTTCTGAGCTCTGGGCTCAGACCATTTTGAATGCTACTGCAATCTGAGTCTGTGCACATTAAACCGGCTTGAATCTTTGCCTGACTCCGGGTATTATTTATTGCATTCTTATCAGCTACTACATATTTCTGGTGCGTTGAGCCGGGAATGTGCGAGTGGGGGATGGTATGCAAGTGAATATGCCCCGACATCTCGCCTCACAGGTTTGGTCCGGCTGGAGCTGAGCCTGACTGACCGCAGGAGGGTCTCTGGCGCCCCTGGTCCTTTTGTATCGGAGGGGACTCCTCCTTGCCTCCACAGGTTGCTGTTTCTGGCCGGCCAACACCTCGAACCCGAGGGGGGTCCAGGATTCAACCCAAGGAGGGATTGGTTGCGCAGCGCATTAGCTACCGGATCCGGTGAGTATAGATTTTTCTGGTTCTTAGTCAGCTAGCTTTGGGAAAGTCTCGAGACACTTCTGGTACAGTAACAGGTAAAGGAAGTCTGATCAACTTCCACGGGCGATCCTAGTACCCCTGCAAGTAGTGCGCGGGGCGAACCCATCAGCCCTTTCGGTTCCAGTAATTCTGGTTTGTCAGTCAGCCCGGGAATTCGGAATTTGGAAAATGCTAGCATGTTTGTCTGTGTGAAGAATGCTTGAGAAAAGGAGGAAGCGTTGGGAGTTTGTCTTTGTTATCTGTTGAAACCACGAGTTTCCCTTCTAGTATAAGGGTAGGATTATATTCCGTTGGGTAATTTGTGACACTTTACCGCATATGAAATAGTAAAAGTATAGTTAAGAAGAGTCACTGTAAAAGCAAGAAGCTGTCTCTCTCATTCAGCTGCAGCACAAGAGGCGTGTTTGTGCAGAGGAATGTTTTAACCCTATGAAGGCATGTTTTCAACATTCTGCTGCTGGGCTAATGGGTGCTTATTTTAGGGAATTATACCTGTTTTTATTCAATATTTTGTAATAGTGATGTGCCTTCTGCTATGGTCATGTATTATATATCATTTAATAAGAATGTTTAGTCAGGATTGTGGATCTCGATAGTATTGTACTTAGCCTGGAAAGGGTTACATTCCTACTCGAATTCCTGTGCAGATCAAGTGAGCAGAAATCATGTAGGGCTCAGGTTTCAATAGGAAAGGATGCTTGTATTTTCCCTTTGCCCTACGAAGCTGAGGTTACGAACACTGACAGGACTCTGCAGATCGCAACTTGAAAGTGCTTTGAATCCTGAGTGAATGAGTTTTAGTTCCTGATACACTGCGGCAAGCGCCTCATAGAAGACATGCTTATTGTTAATAAAATAAACTAGGAAGGAAAATGTGTATGTGTATTCTAGACGTCCACCCGCTTTATGGAAAATGTATCCAGAAAGAATGTCTTTTTGAATCTCTGCTTCCTAGAAACTGTAAAATTGAAAGTAATTTCTTTTGTAAAGCCAAGCTGATTACGGCTGGCAGTTAGTTTTTTGCCAAGCAATTTTATTCCAGTTATACGTAACAGCTATGTAGTCGCCATGTTATGAACTATAGTTCTTTCTGTTAGGATTTGTTATTATAACATGTTGCAGAAGTGTAGTTTTCTATTGTAAGGACTCTATCTAGATTGTTCCTCTGTCTGTTGACAAGCACATGTGGGGGCTACAGTCCACCGCTGACACTGCAGGCAGGGATTCATTTTACCAGTTCAGAGTCACCCACAGTCAGCGCCCGAGAACATGAAGTGGAATCCAAATAGTGCAGGCAGCCCTCACTATATGCCCCATGAAATCCAGCAGCCCAGGAGAATTTGCGCCTGGTAAATGCAGTTTTTGTCAAGTCAGTCCCAGGGAGATATAAAGCAGAACTTGCAGAAACGGGATGGATTTGCGGGCATGAATACAGCACGATTAAGTTGTTCAGAATGTCTGAATTGTGGAGATAATGTGACAGAGAAAGTGAATGTAAGATGGAGAAGAGAGCAGTTCTTCTTGCTGATACTTTAGTTGAATGATGTGGAGGAAGTTTTCCTAATCGAAGGAGCTGGATTGATAGTGCTGACTGCTCCCCGAGAAGAAGAATGGCAGTTCTATTTACCTGCATCCAAAACAGCAAGTTCCTGTACACTTACCAGCATTGCAGCCCCACCTGGAGTATGGGCAGAGAATAATCCACCTGGCCTAGCAAAGAATATAGCTCCTGTACTTGTTACCCTTAAGCCAGGAGCAGAACCAGTGCATGTGCGTCAGTATCCCCTCCCGAGACCAGCAATTGAAGGCATTCATCGCCATTTGAAGAAATTATTGCAGTATGGACTTCTCAGAGAATGCCAGTCACCCTGGAACACCTCCCTTCTCCCAATCAAGAAGCCTGGGACAGGTGACTACCGCCCAGTGCAGGATCTATGTCGCGTGAACAGTGCAGTTGAAACCATACATCCAGTAGTACCAAATCCTTACACCCTCCTGGGACTGATTCCAGCAGAAGCCACTCACTTTACTGTTTTGGACTTAAAAGATGCCTTTTTTTCTGTATACGCCTGACAGAGGCCAGTCAGTTTTTGTTTGCATTTGAATGGGAAAACCCTACCACAGGACGGCGAGGGCAACTTACTTGGACTCGATTACCACAACCACTATCTTCAGTGCAGCCCTCAGTCAAGATCTGTCAAGCTACTCTGTAACTCCGGGAAAAAGAATTTTGCTTCAATATGTAGATGATTTGCTCATAGCCACCAATAACAAATCTGATTGTATACAAGCTACAAGTGACCTCCTGCACCTTTTGAATGAAGCTGGATACAAGGTTTCCAGAGCCAAGGCGCAGCTGTGCCAGACAGAAGTGAAATATTTAGGGTTCCACCTGTCCACAGGAACTGGGAAATTAGGACTTGAGCGAAAAGAAGCAGTATGCCGCATCCCAACTCCCACTACTAGGAAACAGGTGTGAGCTTTCTTGGGAGCTGCAGGCTACTGCCGAATATGGATACCAAATTTTGCGCTCATGGAGAAACCCTTGTACCAAGTCACACAAGGAATGGAACGATCTCCCCTGGAATGGGGCTCAGAACAAGATAAAGCATTCAAATCACTGAAAACAGCATTGATGTCATCCCCAGCCTTGGGCCTACCGGATGTGCAGAAACCATTTCGTCTGTATGTCCATGAATCAAATGGAAATGCATTAGGAGTCTTGACCCAGCCTCTTGGGTCTTGGCAGCGACCTGTGGCCTACCTGTCTAAACAATTGGATCCTGTTGCCAAAGGCTGGCCACCTTGCCTGAGAGCTGTAGCAGCCACAGCCCTCTTAGTGAGCGAAGCTGACAAGCTCACCTTAGGTCAAAACCTTCAAGTTACTGTACCACACTCTGTTTTAACCCTGCTGGAGCACAAAGGAAGCCATTGGCTCACCAACGCCTGAATGCTGAAGTATCAAAGTATGCTATGTGAGAATCCTAACTTGCAATTAAGTGTCAGCTAAACTCTAAACCCAGCCACCCTATTGCCCGTCGGTCCAGGCCCTCCTGACCATGATTGCTTGGAAGTAATGGACATTGTGTACTCAAGTTGTCCAAACTGCCCAGAGGTTTACCTGAAGTGGCCCCAGGTTCTTCCTATAGCCCTTCATAGGATATACTTAGCCCCTGCCCCTAAGTCTTTAGGAGTTTCCCCTTTTGAGATTCTGAGATTCTGTAGCCTATTGTATAGAGAGTAAAAGGAGATGTGTGACAGATATGATCTGAAATTACTAGATAAGCACTATTGGTTTTAAGTTCTGTTTTGCAGGGTCTTCATGCGTGAGCACGAGACCAGCCCATCCCAGCCCCTGCATCCTTTCAAGCCTGGAGCCTCGGTGTGGGTGACAGAGTAGAAGAAGACACCGCTGGCGCCGTATTGGAAAGGGCCATATATCGTTTTGTTATCAACCCCAACAGCAGTTAAAGTGGCCGAGATTGACTCCTGGATCCACCACAGTTGAGTGAAACCAGCCACAGTACCTGAGAGTCGTCCCTGGACTTCGATCGCCAATCCTGCAGCACCATTGCAACTCACGCTGCAAAGAAAAGATCCGTCATCGTAAGAACTTTACCAACCTGCTCCTGGACGTCAAGGGAACAGACGTCCTCCAGTTTTGCATTCCAGCAGCTGCTTCTGAACTTGGTCGTGGACTTCCATAAATGATCCTGAGACTCCATTGCGCCTCACCCTACGACAACAGCCGCGGACCTAAGACTTATTGGTCCCTCGGAAACTGCACTATTTCAAGACTGTTTGTTTATCCGAAGGTAAGCCTCGCATCTGGAGAAAGCTGAAATCATCAGAAATAGACTGTGTTGTGTTAAGAAATTGGGTCTTCTACGAGACTGTGTTCAAATGCTCTGAAAAAAAATAAGAAAAAGAAAAAAACTGTTTTGATCTCCTAAAAAGTGAACTGCTCTAAGGAGGCAATAATAGCCTGAGAGACTGTACTATGATATTTTAAGAACCTGAGACATCCCAGAGGACAGTGATACTTTGGAATCTACAGCCCTACTCCTGCCACAAAGCTGGTAGGTCTACGTACGGCAGAAGCTTGAGGACCTACAATCAATGCTACGTCTGCTACCTGTTGTGGATGCCGACAGTTCCACCAGTTTTCCAGAGACTATGCCCATTATGAATTCTTATTATTGCTTCGTTCTGGCGGCAGCCTTGGGGTGCTTTGAATTGACTCTTGCCCTACTTCCCTGTGCAGCCTGCAAACCTAGTATTTGCACAACAGGGAATACCCGGACTTGTCTCAACCCCCGCCAGAATCTTTCCTCTCCTGTTATGGGAACTGCGATGGAACAATGAGAACGAGCCTATTGCTATGATGAACAGTATATATGTCATTTGTTCCTCCTATGTCTCCTGCCCCTCCGCTTATACACTAGGCATGCTATATGATTTGACAAAGATCAAATGTATTATTGATTGTGGCTGTTTGAATCCTAGCAACGTAGGGCTACTACCCTATACCACACAGTGATCCCTCTACTATGGTCTGAAGTATTTTTGCTATTTGTGTGATTAGATTCTCACCCTTCCTCACTTGCGGGTGAGAATAATCAAAAGGAGGGAATGTGATAGGCGATGGCCTAGTATGTAGCAGAGCTAGGTCTGAAAGCCCTTTTTCCTGCTTTAAAATGTTATTGCTGATTTTGGAAAATTACAGAATGCTGTTAGCTAGCTGTTAGAAAGAAATACCGTTCTATTCTAGTTTGATAACATGTTCTGTTCTCCTGGAGATAAGAGAATTAAATACTTTCTTACTGTTTATTGTTTAGATGTCTGATGTCTGTTTCAGTAGAATGCTGCACCACTGTATCTTTGCTAGATGTGCACTGACCTCGTAATTAGGATGAAAATATAGCAGAGAAGCTGAACAATGTAAGAATATTTTGTCAAGCATTAGGAAGATTGTTTAGTGTTTTGAGCCAGGGCTAGAGATACATCTTAGCCTTGCTTTGTTTGGCCTTACTTTGTTTTGCTTTTGATGAGAATGCTTCTGATATGCCTTCCACTATCTTTGCAAGCTAACTGACCTTGCAGAAGTAGCAAAATATACTGTAGTAGAAGTATTATGTTTAGTGTTATGTCTAGTTGCTGACCCATGGCTAGTAAGACCCAAGCAGGGGGAGCGAGTCCTGGGCCCGGTCAGAGATGTCTATTGGATGAGAGTAAGTGGGCCACTGTGGCCAATGAGGAGTTTTGCCTGTATTAGACTGGAGAAGAAAAGTATATAAACTGTCATTTTTCTGAGCTCTGGGCTCAGACCATTTTGAATGCTACTGCAATCTGAGTCTGTGCACATTAAACCGGCTTGAATCTTTGCCTGACTCCGGGTATTATTTATTGCATTCTTATCAGCTACTACAGGACCAGATGCTGGACAAGGTACCACAACACCCACCTACCTGCCCATGAGGGGCCAAACCTGCCAACTATGATTAGAGTGTGATGCCGCCAATGCAGGCTATAGTTACAGGCAGCCATGCATACCATATAGTATAACTATAGCCTGCATGACCTTTGGATTGGCTGGGAATCCAAAGTTCATGGATTCATGACCCACTACAACCCACTGTAGCAATATAACATCCACAGCACCATGCCATGCAGCATCTGAGTGTGGGGATGTTGCGGACATAATATGTTCATAACCTGCGACGATGTGTATGGTCTGTCATGTTATTATGGTCCTGTAGAGTTATTATAGCCCTTAGAGATCCTCAGGATGACTCCTACTATATGTCCTCACACTAGGGTAATAAGGTGGTCTTTTATAGATTGTATCCCTTCATTTGAACAACATGATACTCCTTGGTTCCGCCTATGGATATTTTTTTATTCTACTAAATGTATTCCATATTTTTAGGTGTCTACGATGCTGTTACCTTGCTCATCTTGATACAATTTGATGAGTAGCAACTCTGTGGTCGTTTCACTACGTGTTTCATCTACAACTATGTAATGGACCAAGACTACAGTCATGAGCGATGTTTTCTAAGATAAATTTCCCGATATCATTCTGATACACAATACATATGACTTATCGTTTAATGTCCCTCTGAATATGTTTGCTAGAACACTGTACTTGTAGTTACTATATGTGTTTAATTTTTTCCTTGAGGTTTTTATTATTTATTATTCATTATTTCTTGTTATTCTCCAGTAATAAGCAGAAAGTCAGTCCTCATAAATGGGCAATGTCCACGCTGACAGAGCCCTCATGGAAGCATCCCCCAGCTTTCAAAGAAAGCCTTTGGGAGATGTCACCACGCATGCGTGGTCGCCTTCCCGCCCAAGGGTGCCATCTTGCTCAGTCTCCTTTATTCCGCAGAGCCCTTCAGACACTTGTCAGGCTTATCCCTGGAAAAGGTTGCTTTTTCTCTCCGAGTTTCATACTCACCTCAGGTATCGCACCGGTACTCGAGTTCGGTCTCTTTTTTGTAGTTTTTTGTTCTTTATTTTCCTGGCGTCTTCACACCTTTTTTCTTCCACTGGCAGCCTGGAGAGTCTTCAACCTCGCAGGGGTACTTTTACCCCATGGCTACCAGTGGCTTCAAGAAGTGTGATTGGTGCTCTAAAATTATGTCTTTGACTGACACACACGACTGCTGCTCCGCAGCCTGGGGACAGATCACGACCCGGCAGCCTGTGGTCTCTGCAAGAGGATATCCAGTAAGGCCTAGCAGAAGCACTATAAGTTCTTCCCCGAGTCCCCAGTGCCTCTGCAGGCCAGGGCCTCATCGTGGGTCCTCAGAAAGGGGATCTCCCTCGAGGGAACCCAGGAAGAAGAAACCCTCAAAGGCGGCGTCCTTGGATGGTTCCAACCAGCCGGGGTCTCCCCGGGCCCGATCCCGCAGTCTGAGATGCTCCACTAAGGCGTCAGAAAAGGAGCGGCCTGCGAAGGTCCCCTGGAAGGATCCGACCGCAGACCGGCCTCGGTCCCCAGACACTATCCTCATTGAGAATTCCCTTCAGGGGAGCCGGCGTTGGGCCTGAGTCCCTCAGTGCCTGCGCCGAAGGCTGCGGAGCCTTCTAGCCTGGATTCCAGAATGGCGGCCCTGGACAGCAGTTTGTCTGCCTTCATGGACCAGCAGCGGGCGCTGTTGTCTGGCATGAGCAGTTCATTCACCCCGAACACCGGGCCCTCGACGTCCAAGATGTCCCCGAAGGTTGAGCCAATCCTTGAGGTCCTTTGTCCTTGAGTCGATACTCGGCCGAGGTCGCATTCTGAGTCCCACTCGATGGGACTGTGGTCATCTCCAGCAAGCCTGCTGGGCACTGGCTGCAGGGCATCGGGAGCCCCGAAGCCCATGGATCAGCCCTCCTACGAGTCCTCAATGGGCTACTCTGAGTGGGAGATGGAAGATGAGGCATCCCCCGATACCCATCGCCACCGTGATGTCCCATCTGACTCTCCCATCTCAGAGCCTCAACGGAGGTCTCCAACCGAGGATATGGGCTTCATTGATTTTGTCAAGGACATGTCCAAGGCCCTGGCATTCACAATCAAGTTGGAGGAGGATCCTCGGGCGGATGAACTGAAAATCCTCCATTAAGAGGCCCCTCCGCAGGAATTGCTCATGGTGCCCATTCCTCCCATCCTGGAACGGCTGATGCTCCGAATGTGGGAGACACTGGCTTCGGTGCCAGTGGTGGGCAAATGGCTCGTCTCGATGTATCAAGACCGCTGGAGCTCAGGCTTCCAGAAGTTACAAGTAAGTGTGCCTGGCAGTGGTGGCACGACTGGAACACCATGGCAGCCAGTGGTGGTGGCTGTGTGCAAGTGTGTGCATACATACAATGGGTGGGGAGTACATGGGGCAGAGACACACATGTCACACATATACCTTGCTCCTCGGATGGCTCAGATGTATCGAGAGAGCCTATCGCCTCTGTGGTGGCAGGGTCAATTGTAGCAAGGATGTGCTGTTCAGGTCAGTCAGTTGCTCCCCCTGCATACTCGTGGACCCTTGTTGTGCCTTCTGGGCAATGTCTCATTGCACCTAACATCACTTGTGCTTCCTATCCTTGATGTCCCGGTTCTGGTGATATATGGCATTGATACGGCGGCACACATCAAGCCATAGTCACTGCTTCTCATGGGCACCCACACATGTGTATACATCAATTACAGCAGCCACTGTAGGATCTCCTCCAGCATGAGGGTCACCTCACCCTCAGAGAACCTTGCCTTCCTGGTAGTGACCTTAGCTGCCAAGACATGGACTGTCTGTGTCATGGAGGCAACACACGGTGGACTCTGATGGGCCCATTTGGACGTTCATGCCGGGATGCCAATGCATATATCCCGGTGCTGATGTGGCCATACACATGCACCGATGTATCTGCGCCTGCACACCCCCACAGGTACTACAACTGCACAGAGTGGAGGGGATGGCATGTGCATGGGATGCAAAGGGTCAGTAGTTCACTTCCTGCAGCTGGCACAATGGAGAGGAATGCAAATGCATGGTCAGCAGCCACAGAGGGGAGCAGGCATGGTATTTCAGTAATAGGGAACATGGTGAGGTCAGGTCAGGTCAGACTACATGCAAACATTATGGTGCATGGACATGCTTGCCTGCACATCACCATGTGTGTGCATGGCTGTGATTGTGCACCTCTGTGCATGTGCCATGTATACATCTGTGCACACCGCAGCCGGAACTGCTTTGCTACAGAACCGACATAGTGCGTGACTGTGATGGTGCCATCTGCAGCTCTCTGTGACACTCCACTATGTGTGCAGTGGCCACTAATATTGTGCAGCCAGTTGACTGGATGAGGACAACATGCAGGACATCCAGGGCTGGTATGCTCTGGCCCTGCTGCACAGCTGAGCCCGTGGTGGGCAAGACATGGGTCACAAGCTTTCCATGGGCTCAGCTGTAGAGGGTCTAGTATATGTATATGAGTGATGTGGTATGTGTGGCAAGGTACCATTTCAACAGGGCTGCCATACATGACCTCTGCCAGCAGCTTGAGCCATGGCTAGAAAGCACCATGCAGAGGGGTGATCCAATTACAGTGCACCTGAAGATGATGACAACACTGGCCTTCCTGGCAATGGGATCATTTCAGATGGTGCTCTCGAGGGACTCAGTCAGCATGTGGTTTCACAGTGCCTCACCCAATTTTTGGATGCCTATCTACGGTCCATGGCACAGAATATCTGCTTCCCATCAATGCAACAGGACCAGCACTGGACCATGCAGGAATTCTACGTTGTGGCAGGGTTTCTGTCAGTCCTAGATGTGGTGGATGACACACACATTGCCTTATGGCCACCGCAACAGAATGAGGCTGCATACCACATCCACAAGGCATTCCACTCTGTCATTGTGCAGGTGGTCTGCAATGTAATGTGGGAGATTACTGATGTATGCACCAGGTACCCAGGTTTCTGCTATAATGCCTATGTCCTGAGCCAGTGAGGGATCCATGCACACTTTGAGAGGCGCCACATCAGTGGTGGATGGATGCTAGGTCTATGCACAGACACCCTGGAACTGGGAGGCAGGGTGCAATATATGATGGTGGGTCTTCTGGGCAGGTGGTGTTGGCCCCCCATGACCTTGGACCCTGTTTGATGACCCCCTGGCCATTGGGGCGGCAGCTTGGCATGTTCAGGGGAGCAGCCTGTTCCCCACCACCATGGTGGGGGTATGCATGGGGCACCCCCCTGTGAACCCCCACATATATGAGCATGGTATGCCTTGTCCTTGTCCATCTGGGGGTTGGCCCCAGTCATCCCACACACACCCTTCACAAGTGCCACACCCCAGTCTTCTGCAGCAGGCACAGTGGCCATGTTCATGCAGCAGAGGAATGAGGCAGGTGACCAGGGTGGTGGCAGCAGGCCTGCATTTGGTGGTGTGTCATAAAGACCCATCTACTGCTGCCCAGGGATGTGCCTGCTGTGGGCCAGGCACAGGGCAGGGGCACCAGACATACACACTACAGTACCCAGGCACACCCCCCAGCAGGGACCCCACTGCCTTTGAGGGTGGCCATGCACACATGGTGGGCTGATATACAGTGGCCCGCTGTCACCCCTGGGACCCTCCAGACAGTGTCCATGTATCTGCACAGTCAGCTGTCCACAGCCCACTATGTATATGGCACACATGGCCCTTTTACTGGCACACCAGCTGATTAATGGTTTGCTGTTCTGTCTCCCCCTGCAAGTGACCAGGGGCTCTGGCTGATGACCTCCATACTCAACTCCAGCAGCCCAGCACAGCACTGCTACAACCATGCACACCGGACCATAAGGGGTATCATAGAAAGGACCTTTGTCTAGCTGCTGGTTCCGTTCCCTGGACCAGTCCAGGGGGGAGCTGCTGTACAGGCCTCGCAAAGTGTGCGAGATCACCATAGCATGCTGCATGCTCCATAACTTTGCCCTGCGGCACAGGTAGCTATTTCCTGAAGAGCCAGGGCCAGCCATGGATGATGGGGATGAGCCAGACACTGGTGCAGATGCACAGGTGGGTGCACCATCCAGACAGGGTGTGTTGGCACATGCTAGCCTTGTCCAGGCACACTTTGCCTGACAGCCTGGTACATATGTATCCCACCCAAAACAACCAAAGCACACGTCAGTGAATGGGGAGGGGATGGGGGTACATGCCACAGCCAGCACGGGCCTGGGCATATCTGTACCATCCAGACATGGCCTGTGTGTCCAGAGCATGCCCCTGTGCATCATGCACATTGCCTGCCTGTGACATTGTTCACAGTGGTGCTCCACTGTGATCTGCTGGTATGTGTGCTCCTCCTGGGTCCAGGAGTAGTGGGTTCGGGACCTGCCCCACCACTATTTTTGCTGACATGTGCCAGGTGTGCAGTGACTGCCCAAACACATAATGTGCTCCCCTCGAACCTGCATATGGCGTGATGTGTTCAGGGGCACAAGAGGAGAAGGAAACCTATTTGGTTCTCCAAAGAAGTGGCTGCTCAAATAAAGGCAAAAACCACAACTTTCACAAAATTCAAAAGCTTGCAAACAGAGGAACATAGAAAGGAATACAGGATCAAACTAAAAGAGACAAAAAGAGAAATAAGGAAAGCAAAATCAAAGGCCGAGAAAAAGATGGCTAAAGATGTGAAGTGTGGCGACAAAACTTTCTTCAGGTATATTCGGGAGAGGAGGAAAATCAGAGGTTGAATTGCAGGACTCAGAAGTACTGGGAACGGACTTGTGGAAAGTGACACTGAAAAAGTGAAATTGCTAAACAAGTACTTCTGCTCTGTTTTTACTAAAAAAAATCCTGGAGAAGGACCACCTGTGACTCCCAAATATAAAAATGGGAATGAAGTAGATACCACACCATTCACAGTAGATGATGTGTTAGAACAACTTGCAAAACTGAAAGTGGACAAGGCCATGGGACCAGATGGGATACATTCCAGGATACGGAAAGAGCTCAGAGAGGTTCTTGAAGGGCCATTAAAGGATGTTTTCAACAGATCCTTGGAAACAGGAGAAGTTCCTCAAGACTGGAGAAGGGCTGATGTGGTACCTCTTCACAAAAGTGGTGAAAGGGAAAAAGTGACAAACTACAGGCCAGTGAGCCTTACCTCGGTGGCGGGAAAAGTAATGGAGGCACTCCTGAAAGAGCGAATAGTGGACTTTCTCAAAACCAACAGGTTGCATGATCCGAGACAACATGGTTTTACCAAAGGACGATCTTGCCAAACAATCTGATTGAGTTCTTTGACTGGGTGACCAGAGAACTAGATCAGGGGCATGCGATGCATGTCATCTACCTGGATTTCAGCAAAGCCTTTGATACTGTTCCACATAGGAGGCTTATCAATAAACTCAGTAGTTTGGGGATGTGTTCCAAGGTGATAAACTGGATCAGAAATTGGTTGACTGACAGATAACAGAAGGTGATGGTAAATGGAGCTTACTCGGATGAACAGAGGATGATTAGCGGGGTGCCCCAGGGTTTGGTCATGGGCCCGGCCCTGTTCAATGTATTTGTGAGTGATATTGCTGAAGGACTGGATGGAAAAGCCTGTCTTTTTGATGATCACAAAAATTTGCAACAGAGTGGACTCCCCTGAGGGAGTGGATAACATGAGGAAAGATCTACAAAAGCTGGAAGAATGGTCTAATGCTTGGCAGTTAAGATTTAATGTGAAGAAGTGCAGTGTCATGCACTTGGGAAGCAGAAATCCAAGGGAAATGTATGCGATAGGGGGTGAGAGGTTGGAATGCACGGACCAGGAGAAGGACCTTGGTGTGATTATTTCTGAGGATCTCAAGGTGGCAAAACAGTGCGACAAGGCAGTGGCAAAAGCCAGGAAGATGATGGGTTGCATACAAAGAGGAATTACCAGCAGAAAGGAAGAGGTACTAATGCCACTGTATAAGTCACTGGTGAGGCCTTACTTGGAATACTGTGTTCAATTTTGGAGACCATATCTCGCACAAGATGTAAAAAGACTGGAAACTGTTCAGAGGAAGGCGACCAAAATAATTTGGAGCCTGCATCAGAAGCCTTATGAGAAGAGAATTGAAGACCTAAATATGTACACTCTGGAGGAGAGGAGGGATAGAGGAGATATAATGAACAAACAAACCTCTTCCAAAGACGGGGAGGCTGTAAAACTAGAGGGCATAAGATGAAGCTGCTAGGAGGTAAATTGAAAGGCAATGTCAGAAAAGTTTCACTGAAGGGTGGTGGATGCTTGGAATGCCCTCCCGATGGAAGTGGTGGGGTAAATACAGTGACAGAATTCAAAATGGCATGGGACAGACACAGTGGATCCCTTTACAGCAACAGGATAAAATCAAAATAAACTTAACTATCTAATGTCTCAACAAATAGGGGTGTCCTACATGGAGCGGTGGGTTCACCCCTAAACAAAGACATGGGGAGATGTGGCCTGCATGGAGCGGCAGGTGCACCTACTCTTGCCATCTTGCTGGCAGACTAGATGGACCATACTGGCCTTTATCTGCCGTCA
Source organism: Ichthyophis bannanicus (assembly GCA_033557465.1). Taxonomy (NCBI): domain Eukaryota; kingdom Metazoa; phylum Chordata; class Amphibia; order Gymnophiona; family Ichthyophiidae; genus Ichthyophis; species Ichthyophis bannanicus. The sequence goes on from CM066037.1 coordinate 293,516,255, forward strand.
TTTACTATGTTACTATGATGTTGCCCTGTGTGGGTACCCCTATGTCTGGACATGGGCATCCATTGCATGGTACCACAGCTGATGCACCAGTGATGCACACATCACAGGGTCCACCTGTCCTTTGGCCATCCGGCACCTGCCCATTGCCTGCTGCAGGTGGTGCACACCTGCAGGCTAGCATGGGGGGTGCGGGACAGGTGCATGGTGTGCCATATAAACATTGTACCCCCAGCATGGCACTGTCTTTTCACCCCGGCCTGCATCACCTCCATGGGCCACTGGTTGTGCTGCTGCCACATGTTCATGGCTCGCCCACCTCCATGGTCACTCCCCATTCCCCCTGGGTATTTGCACCATCTCCTGCTATTGTGGTGGCCAGTCTACCTGGCTATATGCCTCAGACATGCATTGGCAACCATTTACATGTGGCATGCAGCACAGCGTCCCTCCTGTGGCACGACACATATGTCCAGTGCCGTTGGTGGCCAGGATCGTTTTGACTGTCAGACACATAAGCACACAAGTCACACATGTTCCCTGTGAGTATTAGCGTATGTCTCTCATATCCCCTCGTGTTAAATGTATCCCCCAATAGTGTTGTGATCACTTTGATTGAAGGATAAGGTGGTATATAAAACTGTCTAAATAAATAAAATAAACAACACTTTATTTTCCCAGCCAATATGCATGGGACAGACAGAGAATATGCACAAACAGTGCCCACACACACTGGCCAACAGGTGTGCTCCCCGGCACCCAGACCTACCCTTGCCACACTTACAGGGCCATTAACACTGGTGGCCAGTCTACCCTAGTAGCTGTCACTGCACCAGCAGTCACTGTTGCCGGCCATGCCACTTAGTGCAACTGCTACCCCTGGACACCTCCCAGATGGCATGGCCCCCTCAGTGCACAACAGGGCTGCCTACTGTGCAACCGGGGTATGATGTGTGGGGCTGCAGATGGGCCTCCATTAACAGGCACAGGCCCCTGAGCTCACCCCTCAGACCCACACCTCACCTCTGAGACTCTCCACATGGCATGAGAGGTGTGAGAGGGGCTTGCGCAGCTGTGCAAGACTGCGTGCCAGGACATGCTCCAGATGGGCCATGGCTGGCATGTCCTCATGGTCTCTGACTGCCTCCTGGGCCCCCTCATCAGATCCCACTTCAGATAGAGGAGAGCTACGTGGCCCATCAATATGGGCGTGCTCCTCCTTTGTGGACATTGACAATGGCAGTCCTGCAGCATCTCCACCCTCATTACTGACATGAACTGGCACTGCCATTGCCTCCTAGCAACCCCAGCATCCATAACCTGGGCCCCCTACTGCCTCCTCACCATCCGCTCCACATCCCTGCTCAGATCCCCCATCCACTTTGCCCACCCACACTCGCCCACACCTGCTGGCCCCTCATCATCCTCCTCTTCATCCACAGACGGTGTTGGGCTGGATAGGAGAATGGGGCTTTGCTGTGCACTGCTGCTGCCCCTGCTGCCGTTCATGCTACTGCTCCCACTGGGGCCGGGGGGGGGGGGGTGTATTTGTGCCAGTGCCCTCCACAGTGTCAGGGGTGGAGCCATCTGGGAATGGGGTGGGAAGTCCTCCTCCCACTGTGCTGCCACTGTGGGGGAAGGAGGTCATGGTTAGCTTCATGACTGTGGTTGCTGGGGGGGCCAGCCACACACACAGGGTGTTCCAGCACATCCCATCTCTGCAGGGAGTGGAGCAGTGTGGGCCAGGATTAGGTGTTGTGGAACCCTGGGGTGGGGCATGCTGTTTCTGTGGAGTCCATGTCACAATGATGTCTGCTCTTACATGTGTTGGCCCGCCTCAGTGTTGGGGGGCCTGTAGGCCTGCTGCTCGGACAGGGTATCTGCATGGCTACTCACCCTGCTCCTCCTGCAGCTGCTGCCTGATACACCATATCAGCCATAGGCATGTGCAGTAGATTGAGCAGTACCACACACGGTAGGCTTCCGTGTCACACAGGATCCAGAAACATCTGTGGAATAGAGACACACCTTATTATTCACCTATGCCAGAGCACAGACCTGCCTACTCTATGGGGTGGTTCTGCTGGTGTTCTCCACATGCCCATCATATGCTGTGTCCCCATCTGCTCTCAGTGGCACATCACCTTGCCATGCCATGTTGGGGAGGGGGGGGGGGCAGCAGCTGGTCATTGCATTTGGGAGCACTGATAGCTATAGCCTGATGGTTCTGGCCCTAAACCACAGTGTTCAGGGTACTGGGTTAGCCTCCCACCTGGACTGATTCATTTTGCACCTCTACCATTCACACTAGCCTCCCCTCGGAGTTGCCATGCTCTCTGTTTTTCTACTGCAAGGGAGCACTGACAACTGTAGTCTCATAGTTCTGGCCCTAAACCACAGTGCTTGGGGTCCTGGGTTCACCTCCCGCCTCGGGGCATGTACAGGGCCCATTTATTTTGCCTCCTCTGGGGGCATCTGTGTGATCTGGGGATGTGACTGACATTCTGGGACTGTTCTCTGCTATGCCTGTCCCTTTCATCTGCCTCTGTGTCCCCTTGTGCCTTTACTGTGGGCCTGCATGCATCCTGTTCTCCCTTGTTTCCTGGGCCTTGCTGACAGTCTGCTCTGTCTGTACTGTTCTGTCCTGTCACTGTGTAGCCTGTCAACTTTCTGCCTGGACCAGATCCTGACTTCCACTGCCCTTCCTCTCCACCTTGGTGCATGCCTGTCTCTGCGCCAACTTGGGTGCTGCTCCAGCCTGCTCACTTCTCTCTGCTTCCAGCTTTGTCTGCCTCTGTTGTGCTGTACTTACTGGGTGAGGGTGGTCCTGATATGTTCCCAGTCCCTGTGTGCTGCTTTGTGGGCTTGCCGCCTCTGCCCGATGGGGAGGAGAATCTCCTCCTGCTCTATGACCATGGTCACCAGCAGCTTCGTCTCCACCTCGCTGAATTTGGGCTGCCTGGTAGCCATGTTGATGTGTGTGTTATGTTGGAGGGGGGGCTTCTTCCTCAATGTGGTCACATTTGGGCTGCAGGACATGGGGATGGGGATGTTTTCAGGTTTATAGGTGCATGGAGCAACTGGGCAGTGTGTGCATTGGCTACACATGCACGTGACGCAAGGCGGACCAATAGGTCGCCAGTTGGACATGCTTTGCTGGCCATGGCCACACGCTGATCCTTCAACACCCTGTACATGTCTACGCGGGGTTGTAGAATCAGGCTTCTGCATGCACGTCCTATCTGGAGACATGCACAGGACCCGGACATGCCCCTTTCAGAATTGGGCTCCATGTGTTTGTGTGTGTGTGTTTGGTTGGGGTGTCTGTGTGCATGTGTGGTTCAGAGGTGAGGTGTGTGTGTATGTATGTGGTATGGGTGTCTGTGTGTCTGTGTGTGTGATATGGGGCTGGAGTGTGTGTGTATGTGGTGCATGGGTGGGGTGTATGTGTATATGTGGTATAGGGGTAGGCTGTGTATGATGTGGGGAGGTGTATCTGTGTGTATGTGTGTCCTGCAGGAGTGGTGTGAATGTGTAGTATGTGGGTGGGATGTCTGTGTGCATGTATGCATGTGGTGCAGGGAAGTGTTGTGTGTGTGTGTGTGTGTGTATGTGTGTAAGTGATATGGGGTTGGGTGTGTGTGGTGTAGACATGGTGTTTGTTTGTGTGTGTGTGTTGTCTGTGTGTATGTGTGTGTGTGTCCTGCAAAGGTGGTATATCTGTGTGTATGTGTGTGTGTATGTGTTGTGAAGATGGTGTGTGTATGTGTTGATGCTGAGGGTGGTGTGTAGTGTGTGTGTGTGTATGTCTGGTGCAGGGATGGGTACCTGTGTGTGTCATTCGGTGATGGGATTTCTGCATGTGATGCGGAGATGGAGTATGCGGCCTACTGCTTTCTATCTTCATAGGCACAGCTTTATTTGCACATGTGTTAGACAAATTTATGTGTATAGACAAACAGATGGATTGACCCTCAACAATAGGTGATTTCGAAACATGTCTAAAAAACAGGGAACTGGTAATTAAGAGAAATAGTATAACTCCAGGGAGAAGCAAATGGCTTAGTAAATTGGATGCTTATAAAACACTCATTCTGACTAGGGTCCCCTGAGGGTGGCGTCCTAGGTAGCGGGTGGGGCAGGACTCCATGCCACCCAAATCCAGGTGGGGCCAATAATTACACAGCTATATAAAACAGTTCAGAACACAGAGGTTGTACAAACTTGAGGAAACAAGCTTCTGAAAGGAAGCTGAAAAATGAAACTATCTAGAAATACAGAAGACACCCCAAGGCTAAGGTTTGCAACAGTCTATCCTAGCTAAGAAAGTCTATGAGTCTTTGCCAATTAACATTTTAACTCTGAGAGGGTTCAAGAGATGTTTTTGCTTTTTATTGGCTTATTTATTTATAAAAGTTTGATAGACCATTAGTCCTTTAACCTATCAAGTGGTGTACAATATAAAGCTAAATCAAAATCAAAGAATCATGCCCTCCCAAACTCCTCCCATCCCAGAAAATTGCCCTACAACACAATGGGGGTCATTTTAGAGGGCATTTGAAAATTGCTATTCAGACATCCCAATCATATCCATGTCCCTATAGCCATTTTAGATTCCCCCAAACATCATGTGTCTAGTGTGATCATGTCCATGATGCGTAGGGGTATGGCAGAAGCCGGTCTGGGGCATACTTTAATTTAAAATTTGCTGTGACGTTTCATGTAAACTGCCCTTGATCTCAGGAAGGGGCGGTATATAAAAGCTTGTTAAATAAATAAATAAATAAAAATACTGAAAAAGGAACACATGTGCACCCGATTTGAGAATGGTGCTGCACATCTAAACCTGTCAGTGGGCACGTCCATGTCTATACCTGCTCCTAGAAATGAATTGCCACCTGAAAAGTGCTCATTTCAGCAATCTAATAACTCTACAGAGAAAGGGAGAATGTCCTCTCACTCTCCCAATAATTTTCAGTTCTTCAAAAAATCATGCCAGTAAATGCAGGCTGCCATTAACAAAATGGCACACCTGGACATGTAAATGGCGAGAGATACACATGTGCATTCTGAAATAACATCACAGATACATTTTCGGACTCACTGTGTCCAATCTGACATGTTTACGTTTCTAAAATCGCCTCAAATTTTACCCATCTGGGGTGCAATTCTACATGTCCCTATGTCTTTTTTATCTGAAAGAGATGGTTATCTTTTTGGGTGGAGATGAGCTGATTTTACAAAACACTTACACGTCCCCATTTTACTTTTGCTCCTTCCAATGAATTTCAGATGTTTTCACTTGGACGATCCTGATTCATCCTACATGGTTTTTCTAAAATGTGCTTTCACATCCTTACTCTCTAATTCCCTAAAACTCCAATCTGTAAACCTCAGTTCTTACACTTCTATCAAACAATATGTGGAACTCTAGTCTCAGTCCTCTTCAGACCAAACCATGATTTAACACTTTTTCTAAATATTAGGTAATTCAATTCACTACAAGTTTCCTGTGAAATAGAATTCTACAAATGTGAGCCAAACCAAGTTGCTTACTTATAGAAGGTGTTCTCTGTGGACAGCAGGATAGATGTCCTCACAACTGGATAATGTCATCCACCCATGTGGACAAAACCTCTTAATACAATTTTTAGAAGTCTTAGAGAGATGCTACCACACATGCCTGTGATGTTCTGTGAAACACTCTCCAATGGGAGTTCTCTTATACCCTCCCCCAGGGAGGTGGGAGGGTATAAGAGGACTTTTATCCTGCTATCCACAAAGAGCACCTGCTAGAGGTTAGCAACTTACTCTTCTCCATGACAAGCACAATCACAAGTCCTCACAACTACTCACAGATTGTTTTCAAAACAAAAAAAAGAAAAAAACAAAAGGTGCTACCAATGGTCAGACACCAAAACTGGTGGCTTTCAGTTTTTTACTGTTTTTTTCTTTAACAAAGGCAACCTGGAATTCAAAGAAAATGAACCCTGGAAAGGAGCTGATCCTGGGAGGATTGGAACTGGAGGAAGAGTGATACTCAGGGGCTAGTACTGGAAATGGGATAATGTTGAGGGATGTGGAGCCTGGGATTGGAAGGGAGATGATGTTGGGAGGGACTGGGACTAGAGGGGGACTGATACTGGGTGGAGGGGGGGGTTAAGACTGGAATGGGCTGATGCTGCAGGATGGGGAGACTTAAAGGGAGATGATGCTAGGAGGGCCTGGGATTGGAAGGGGATTGATACTGGGAGGGCGAGGACTGGAAATGGGCTGATGCTGCGAAATGGAAGGACTGGGACTGGAAGGGAGATGATGTTGGAAGGGGCTGGAACTAGAAAGAGACTGATGCTTTGGAGTTGGATTCAAAATCTTAAAGAGATTTCAGAGAATAGACTGACCAAACCTTCTGTCATTATTTCCCGCATGGACCTTTTAAGCAATAGACAGCAGGGCATGAAACCCTGAGACAGACTAACATTGATCAAATAGGACCTGATATTCAAAAGCATTTACACGGTTCAAAGAGCTATAAACCATGTAAATGCCTTAAGCAGAATATTCAGCAGCACTAACTGTCCCCAAGTAAAGCTGCTATGTGCCCTGATGCAAACCGCTTAGCATCGATTCATGTCGGGGGCGTTCCTTGGGCATACCTGGGGAAAGCCATATAGCGGCAATATTCAACCACTGCCAGATTATCCCTCAGTGGCAAAGGTTAGGTGCAACAAAAGCTATCCTAACTCTCGCTGCCAGAGATAACTAGGCAGCGGCTGAATATCGCCGCTACATGGTTAGCTTCTGCGCCGTGTGCAGCTGTGCAGCAACCCTAGATATTCAATGCCAGTAGCTGGATAAGGTCCCGGGTTGAATATCTGGGGTTAAAGTTTGGTGGTGATGGTTATATACCTTAAAGGCGCATAGCCATTGCAAATGAATATCAGGTCCTTAAAGAATGAAAAGAAGACCAAGGGCAGGGAAAGAGGTTTTGCCTGAGTCATATCCAGCATTGCTCCTATAAATTCTAATTGAGATGACAAGTTAAGTGTGATTTTGAGTAGTCTATGATGAACTCTAAGGACTCTAGCACCCAGGGCTGGCCCATCCACTAGGCAGACCCTTGTGGGCATCCAGACTCTGTTTTGAAAGTGGCAGCACAAAGCCACTGCTTTCAAAATGAGGTTGGGCTGCCGCTGCTCCCCAAATCCATTTTTCCCATCTTATGGTGGCAGTAGCGGCCTGACTCCATTTTGAAAGTGATGGTGGCTCAAAATGGAGTCGAGTCGAGTCGCTACCACCACCGCAAGATGAAAAGATGGATTTGGAGAACACAGTGGGAGTGGCGGAAGGGGGATGCTAGCAGTAGGGGAGGCAGTGGCAGGGGGGCAGTGTGGCAGGGGCTTCTGCCTGGGGCAACAGAAACCCTTGCACCCTCCCCCCCTACTAGTACCTAGATGGTTATGGGCATGAATCTTTGAACTCTTTCCCCAAATAGGCTTTGATCAGGTAATTGCCCAGATAGAGAAACACAAGCCTTTTAATTTGCATAGTTGAACAGCTAAAAGGGATAGCAGAAGCACTAAGCAAATTAGGCAGCGGCCTAGAAAGTCACAATTTTGGGGGTGGAAGCAGCTACCATTGGTCTGTCCCTGAATCATCCTTTGCAGCAGCCTTGGAAAAATGTGGTAAGTGGATTCAGCTAAAACCTATCCCCACAGTGAAGTACCGCACTACCCCATTTGGTATCACACTGTGTCTTTGAAAAAGAACAAAGGCAGCATTCCTAGAGGGTGTGTTGATATAATGGTGACACAGGTATACAGGGATTGCAAGCATGTTACATATTGCTGACTGTGTGCAGGGCTGGCGCTACCCGGTAAGTGGGGTAAGCAGGACAGGGGAGTGCTGTCCTCCGGAGGCACTGTTGGTAGACACCGACACCCTCCAAAAAGGGCCGGCCCTAGGTATGTGCAGGCATGAGGGGCCTCAAGCATGCCTGATCAGCTTCAGAGGGAGCCGGTGAGTCCCGAAGCCCAGCACCTCAATTCACCTCTGCACAGCCATAGGAGTAAACAGCGGGCTTTTCCTTTACTCCTGCAGCTGTGATAAGTTGCAACCACCAGCACCACTGAATTTCTGGAGGTTAAACAGAGGTACTTCCTATTCTATTCAAGAGACAGGAAGTGCCTCTGCTTAACCTCCAGGAACTCAGGAGTGCCGGTACTTTCAACTTATCACAGCCACGGAAGTAAAGGAAAAGGCTGCTGTTTACTTCCAATGGTGCAGAGGTGAACTGGGGCACCTGGCTTTGGGCTTCAACAGCTCGCTCTGAAGCCTGTCAGGTGTGCGCGGGGCCCCTTGTGATGTGGGTCCATGTGTGTGTGTGGGGAGGGAGCCGCTAGCACTGTAAGAGGACTTGGGGCTAGAACTGGAAATGATGGGGGATGGGAATATTACTATTGAAAGGAATGCTGAGGGGGTTGGGCTGATACTGGGGGGCCAGGACTAGAAAAGGGCTGATGCTGGCCAGGACTGGAAGGGAGCTGATCCTGGAAGGGAACGGAACTGGAGGAAGACTGATACTCGGAGGCTGGTACTGGAAATGGGATAATGCTGGGGGATGTGGAGCCTGGGATTGGAAGGGAGATGATGATGGGAGGGACTGGAACTGGAGGAAGAATGATACCTGGGGGGTAGTACTAGAAATGGGATGATGCTGGAGGATGTGGAGCCTGGGATTGGAGGGATATGATGCTGGGAGTGACTAGGATTGGAGGGGGACTGATACTGGGGGTAGGGGGCTAGGACTGGAATGGGCTGATGCTGCGGGATGGGGAGACTTAAAGGGAGATGATGCTGGGAGGGCCTGGGACTGGAAGGGGACTGATACTGGGAAATGGAAGGAAGGGAGATAATGTTGGGAGGAGCTGGAAGTAGAAAGAGGCTAATGCTTGGGGAGGACTGGAAGGGGGTAGGGCTGGGGCTGGGGTTAGGGGAGAAAAAAAGAAGCTGGGGAGTGAGGATGGACAGGGGGGCAGATATTTTGTGTGGGAGCGAAGAAAAAAGGTCATACAGTGGGAACAGTTGAGAAGGAGGGACATAAGAATGAATGCTGGGGTAAGAAGGAGGAATGGCAGGGTTAATAAATTTTGGAGAAGGAAGTAGCTGGGTGGGTGTATGGAAGGGATGTAGGAGGCGATACTGGGGAAAGCGAGATGAGGGAGAACAGGGACTTAGGTGGAGACTTTAAAATTGTGTGGGAGAAAATAAAAATCTAAAATTGGCTGGGTATGGGGAGAGTAAGTGGGGACTCAGATGGTGGGCCCAAGAGTTGGCATAACTCGTGCATACAGCTCCAGCATCGTGCGGCACGATCCCAAGCTTCATTTTTCTTTCTCTGAATCAGCAATGTCAGCCAATGCTGCCCATAGTATTCACTTCCAGTGCTTGGGGCCCTTCACCGGAAGTGAATGCTACAGGCAGCACTGGCTGCTGTGTGCTGACTTGGAGAAATAAAGATAAAGCTGGGGATGGTGCTTGGAGATCTTTCTGCCACTGACTTGGAAAAAGAAAGAAGATGCTGGGTATGATGTCACACAATATTTTTTTCCAAGAGGGGAGGAAAGAGAGAGGGAGAAAAAGAGAGATATGATGGATGGGGGTTGGGGGGAGGGAAGGGAGAGAGAGTGAGTGAGAATGGGGAATAATGGACCAGGAAAAAAGAGGCGGGGCATGGGAGGACTGAGGCGAGGGTTGAAAAGTGGTAGGTAGATGGAGTAAGAAAGAGGGTGATTGAGGACTGGATAGTAAGAACGAGTAGTGAAATCTGAGTGGACAGAGAGAAATATAAATGGAAGAAAGCTGAAGGGAAAATATCAATATCCAAAATGGAACGAAGTGAAGAAAACAAAAGAGGAGACAAGAACTGGCAGATGGGCTAAAGACCATGGAAAGGGAGCTAAGAGAAGACAGAGGAAAATAAAAACCTTAGATTGGGACCAGCATAATCAGACCATAAAATGGCCGGACAACAAAGGTAGAAAAAATAATTTTATTTTCAATCTTAAATTTTATACAGTACAAGGCAATGCATCTCTTTCTAGTTCTCTGGTTTTGCACTGTATGCAGAATCTGGCTTCTTGGGGTTGCAGTTTAATTTTTATCTATACATTTTTATTTTTAGGTTGTGGGTCACTTATTTTATACTTAGTGAGAGTCTGCATTCTGAGTGTGTTATCAAGGCCAAGTGTTCTGTTAACATGGAGTTTGTACATAGGGATCTGTACTGTAGTAATCTAAATTGTTCAGCTTTTCAAATAGGTGTTTGGATGTTCCAGGGCCTGCTGCAGTATTTACAGTGCTGCTTTTTTTGTGTAGGCTCCTTATGGAGGGGGGTGGGGTGTAGCCAGCATTAATAATAATGAGGGAGGGGGTGTTGATCTATAGGTTGCAGGGGGGGGGGTGCCAGAAATCCTAGCACCGGCCCTGGCTGTCTGCATCCAGAACCCGTGAAGGATTTCTTTACAGTGGCGTGGCTTGAGCCATTGGATCTCTTGCATTGCCTAGTCTCACCTCACCTGCCTTTCAAGACTGGATTACCAAAGTCTTCCAGATGAGAGGGAAAAGTTATGCAATGTGGGAGCACTCCTGATATTAGCACTGGGGATGGGGGGAGAGATGAAGAGGATGCTGTGGAGGGGGTTTAGGAAGAAAGAAGGGGAAAGCAGGATGCTGATGTGGCTGGGAGGGAGAAGAGAATAGGAATGTGCACAGGCAAAAAAAATTTGGTCAGTTTTCATTTTATAACACATTTTTCTTGAATTTATGAATTTTTTTGGTTAATGTCATACATTTGTTTTAGTATTTAATCTTTTTATTTATTGTAAATAGTTAACATATTTTAGACAGCATACATTTGTTTTAATAGGAAATTTTTAGTGCATGCCAAATTGATTTAAACATGCACTAACGGATAAATTAAGGCATACTAAGTCAATTAGTGCAAGTTAAATTAATTTAGCACACACTCCATTTTTAAAGGTGTACCAATAAACCAAAGGCATATGCCTAGGAGATAGGGGGAGAGAGAGGAGAACGCTTTTGGCTGCAAAGGGAAGGGGGTAGAGAGAAAGATGGGGTGAAGGGAATGCTTAGGGGGCTGGAAGGAGAAGAAGCAGAGTATTTTTTAAATACTTTTTAGTCTAAATTCACTTTTTGGTGCTCAGAAGTCGAATCCATCGTCATCGATAGCATCGGTCTCTATGGCTTCCAAAACTGCATTGAACACTGATGGTGCATCGACACCAAGGGGCTCTCATGCTCAATCGGAGTCAAGCACCAATAGTTTCCCAGAGCATCGGCCATCGATTGATCTGCTCCCGAAGACAAGGAAGGATTAGAATGCATCTTCTTCGATGTCGAGGGGTAACCATGCCGAACATTGGGTGAAGACTCTGGTCTATCGGCGTCAGAGCCCTTCAAGGCATGGCATCAAAAGTGATAGGGGTCCATGTGAGCACCCCTCAAAGGTGCCCCGAAGGGAGGAGAGCTCATCCTCCCAGATATTGGAGGGACACTAACGGCCTACCGACAGCTGAGATTCAGCGGCTGATATCCCTGTACACCTAAGGCTACATCAGTGAAAGTTGCTCAGGCCCCACAGCTTTCAGAATTGGCAGCCATGGAGAAGTACCTTCTGCAAGCACTCAAGGAATGCATTGCAGCACTGTTGGCGGTGCAGCATACCGGGGCCATGACATCAGCTGCATCGACATCGGCCACCATACAGCCGATCTTTGAGATGCATGCCCTGCCTACAGAAGAGTTATTGACATTGGGAAGGACCCTGACACTAGTGTCTGCTTGGCCAATATCCCTAACTAGCATCTTGGGTCCAATGCGCCTTCAAGATCTAGAAAGGCATTAGTGCATCATCATTCCCGAAGTAGCTCCCGATCCCTTGAAGCAGGAGAGTGATTCAGGCAGAGAGTCAGAACTATTTTGACTTCCTCTCTGAGTCTGATTCAGAAGGTTGGATCACCGAAGTGGAATCAGAGGATTTGTCAGAGGGCAGGTCTTCTGAGCTCCAGTCAGACCGTTCTCCACCTCATGAGCGGCACAAGTCCCCATCCCATTTTCTTTGGAGACTGAGGATGAGCTCAGGGCAGAAGAGTTGGAGATCCTACATACTCCTTGGCCCCTAAGGAGGCAGTGACAGTGCCCATGTACCGCACTGATGAGAGGGCACAGATGAGAATATGTGAGAACTCCCTCACTGTACCTCCAGTTAGTAAAACTCCATGTATAGAGTTCAGAAGGCTCCTGGATTCAAGAAACCTCAGCTTGTGCACCATTCCTTGGTAGTCGAATCTGCCCTAAAAAGAATCAAAAGTACCAAGACTCATTCCTCAGTGCCCCCAGGGAGGAAGGCCTTGACATTGGACTTTTTTGGGAGAAGATGTTTCCAGAGTTCCATGCTTATTGCCCATGTGGCCTCTTATCAGCTTTACATGGGCATGTTCTTGAAGAAAACATGTGCGACCTGGCTTATCTGGTCCAGTTCCTCCTTCCAGAGAAATTGGATCAGAATTGTTCCCTAGTGGCCCATGGCAAGGACTGCTCACAGTTCATGGTCCAAGTGGCCTATGATATCTTTGAGATGGCCTCTAGAAATGCTGCCATTGGCATTGTGTCTGGCGACTCACTTGGCTCCCAGTCGTCAGACCTGGAACAGTTAGTGCAAAACAAGCTGACAAACATCCCGTGCAATGGAGAGAATCTCTTCAGGTAGCAGGTCGAGAAGAAAGCCAGCATGTTACTCTTTCAGGCTCTCCAGGCGCATGTCTGAGCACGCTTCCTATCATAGGAGATACCAAGGTGGAAACCAGAAAAAGACGTTACCCTTGAAGGCGTAAGTACTTTCCTGGGCCCCAGATCTTCCAACCCAAGCAGGCCCCTTGCCAACAGCAGCATCAAGAGAAGCCTCAGAAGGCCCAGCCGGCAACTCAGCCAAAATCTGGGGCGGGGTTTTGACTGGTTCCTGCAGAGCATAGCCAATCTTCCAGCAACCACTATAGAAAACCCTCCAGACTGGGGAAGACTCATGCTTTTTGCACAAAGGTGGACCCTTGTAATCTCAGACTCATGGGTTCTACAGACCATCGAAAGTGGTTATCAACTACATTTAGTGGGACTACCACCAAATTGTCCCCCATGCATCATCTCGACCCTTTGCATCAGGAACTGCTTCGGAGAGAAATCACCATCCTCTTGTCAGATCTCATGATCGAGCTTGTGCCAGCAGAGCAAAGAAGTTGGGGGTTTTATGCCAGGTATGTCCTGATCCCCAAGAAAAGAAGGGATACCATCCCATCCTAGACCAAAGAGATCTGAACCTGTACTTGATAAGAAAAAAGTTCAGAATGATTTCTCTAGGCATCCTGATTCCTTATCTCCAAAAAGGAGATTGGCTATTCTCCCTGGATTTTAAGGATGCCTACACCCACATACAGATACATCCCGCTCACAGGAAGTATCTCAGATTCATCCTGGGAGGATACTTCCAGTACAGAGTGTTGCCTTTTGACCTGGCCTCAGTTCTTTGCATCTCCATAAAGTGCCTCATGGTAGTAGTGGCTTACCTACAGATGCTGGGAGTGTTTGTCTTCCCCTATCTAGACGATCGGCTGATCAAGAGTGCCACTTTGGAAGTAGCCCAAGAATCAACACAATTGCTTTTCGGGAGCTGGAACTATTAAGATTCATGGTAAATTACCAAAAATCCCACCTTCAACCCATCCAACATTTGGAATTCATTGGAGCCCTGTTCAACATGACTCAGGCGAGAGCCTTCCTGCCACATGACCGAATTCAGAAATTGCAGGAAACTCAAGTGAATCAGCAGGTTGCAGTTCAGATTAGACTATATTAGACCACATGACCTCTAAAGTGCACGCCACACCTTGGCATGCATCCAAATAAGGCAAGCTCAATAGACTCTGGGGACTCAATAGACCCAGGTCACTGCTCAACTCAGAGATCATCTTTGTGCTACCGCTCCTCTCTTTCAGTCATTACAATGGTGGACAGTCCACCATGATTTGCTCAAGGGTCTTCCATTCCAAATTGTTCCACCCCAAAGTCCTGATGACAGATGCATCCAAGTTGGGGTGGGGAGATCATCTCGATGGGTTGCACACCCAGGGTGATTGGTCCATCCAAGAAAGTCTCCATCTGATCAACTTCTTGGAACTAAGAGCAGTGGTGAATGCTCTAAAGGCTTTCTGAGATTGGCTGGCCAACCAAATTGTTCTGATTCAAACCGAGAATCAGATCACGAGTCCTCCAGCCGCATGAGTGGACACTGGACAGGGAGGTTGCGACTTGCATCTTTTGAGAATGGGGAATCCCCTCGATAAAACTGTTCACTATCCATTGCAAAGACCCTCTGAAGCAGAAAGTAGACAGTGGCACGATGATTCTCATTGCTCCCTACTGGCCCAGACAGCCATAGTTTCTCTCCTGCTACAGCTTTCCAGTCAGCAGCCACTACAGTTTAGCCACATACCCGATCTCATAATGTAGGAAGACAGGATGATGTTGCACCCCAACATCTGGTCCTTAGCCCTCATGGCGTGGATGTTAAGAGTCTTATATTGTCTGAGCTCAACCTGCCAGAAGTTATAACCGATGTCCTTTTGGCCTCTAAGAGGGCCTCTACGAGAAAGTCTTACTCTTGCAAGTGGAAGAGGTTTGCTGTCTGATGTGAGGGCCAGGCCCTAGACCCTTTCGTCTGTTCCACACAAAAGCTGCTTGAATATCTTGTACAACTCTCGGAATCGGGACTTAAATCCAACTCCATCAGGGTCCACCTCAGTGCCATTGGGGCATATCATCAAGGTGTAGAAGGCAAGTTCATCTTGATAAAGCCTTTAGTTGTTCGCTTAATGTTGGGCTTGCTTCTCTTGAAATTTTCCTATAAGCCTTCTGCAGTGCCTTGGGACCTAAATGTGGTTCTTGAGCAGCTCATGAAAGCTTCATTTGAGCTGCTCAGTTCCTGTCCTCCAAAGTTCTTGACCTGGAAGGTGTTATTTCTAATAGTGGTCACTTCAACATGCAGAGTGAGCAAGCTTTAGGCTCTAGTAGTTCATCTGCTTTACACCAAATTCCACCATAATAGAGTGGCCCTTCATACTCATCCTAAATTCCTTCCAAAAGTGGTATCAGATTTCACCTTAATCAGTCAATTTTTCTTCCAACATTTTTCCCAAGACTTTATGCATACAAGGGAAAAACATGTTAGACTGCAAGCGAGCCTTAACCTTCTACTTGGAGCGGACAAAAGCCCATAGAAAGTCCATCCAGCTTTTTGTTTATTTTCACCCTCAATAAGCTAGGGGTTGGCATTTCCAAATGCTCTCTTTCAATTTGGCTAATGGACTGCATCTCTATCACATATGCCCAGGCAGGCCTAAGCCTTGATGGTCATGTCACTACTCATAATGTCAGAGCTGTGTCAATGGCAAATTGTGCTCGGTCCCCATGGAAGAGATTTGCAGGGATGCAATGTGGTCTTCAGTCCACACATTCACATCTTACTACTGCCTAGACGGGGATTCCCGACATGACAGCAACTTCAGCTAATCTGTACTCGGGAATCTGTTTGGGGATTAGAATCCAACTCTATTCCCCTTAGGCCCATTCTATTTTGTCCAGGCTACCAAAAAAAATAAATGGAAGAGAGAATCTCTACTTTTGTACATAGTTGGTCTCTTGATCATTAAGGCCTGTTGCCATATCACAGTTGAGTTTGCCCCTGTAGAGCTTCTCAGTGGTCTCCTCGGTTTTCAATAGCCTGTAGCTTGGGAGTCCTATACACAAGAGCTCATTCTTGCTTGTCCACAGAGAAAAGGTAGTTTCTCACTTGGTGTTCTCAGTGGACAGCAGGAATTAGTCCTCACAACCCTCCCACCTCCCCGGGGAGTTAGCTTTTGGTACAGATATGTTATTAGACTAAATCAAGATGGTGCTGCAGTGGTGGAGGGGGGGGGGGGGAGAAGGCACGCAGGCATATTGGAGCCTCACAAAAGCTTTCAATAGAAGCTGGGGAGTGTTCCCACATGGAGCTCCATCAGGGACGGTCACCTGACATGAGAACTTATTCCTGCTGTCCTCGAAGAACACCTGCTACAGGCGAGTAACTGCCTTTTACAGTCAGGGGCAGCTCAAGGCAATCTGCTTAGAGGGGGTGGGGCTTTTTCAGAAATCCAATCAGAGACTGAACCAAACCAAAAAGCTGATTAAATTATATGGAGGAAATGCAAGATGTTTGCACACAGGGCCATATCGAGCTGCAATCGCGCCCTGTGTGACTTGCAGCTTGGGTGCATGCCCCCCTCTCCCCCCATACCTCCGCCAGCACTACTTGCTCTTTCCCTGCTGCTGCCACCCTCTGTTTTTTTCACAGCGGCGCCGGCAGCAGGGAAAGAGCAGGCAGCGCTGGACGAAGGTATGGGGAGGAGGAGGGGGGCATGCACCCGATCTGAAAGGCACCAGCACTTTTAAGCAGATCTGTCCCTCCCTGCTCTGACATCGCGTCGGAAGAGGGAAGGACCAGACCTGCTTAAAGTGCAGCGAAGAGGCTTGGGGCGCATTTCGGCTGCATGCTATTGTCCTGCCAGCGGCAGCAGGGCAACAGCAGTCAGCCGAAATGCGCCCCCCAAGCCTTTGTGCCCTGTGTGGCTGCACTGCTTGCACAGGGCTAGGTACGGTCCTGTTTGCACACCAAGGAACTAAAAGACAGCAAGAACCAACAGCACAGTTTATAAACTAAATTATAACTCATTTTTATTTTGTTGTCATAAACTGCGTTATGGTTCTTGCTTTTTCTTTTTCAACATATATTTTGCATCCACAGTAGGTGCAGAGCAGAACCAGGACATATACCCACAGAACGACGAAACCTGGAAACAGCACAAGCACTGGCAAGTTAAATGCAAGGCATTGATAAGGCAGGCAAAGGGAGAACTTGAGAAGAAGCTTGCTGTGGAAGCAAAAACACGTAATAAAGACTTTTTCAAGTACATTTGTAGCAAAACACCTGTGAAAGAGTCAGTTGGTCCATTAGATGATAGAGGGGTTAAAGGGGCACTAAGAGGTGACAAGGCGATAGCGGAGAGACTGAATAAATTCTTTGCTTCGGTCTTTACTGAGGAAGATGGAGGGATGTTACCCATGATGAAGTGGTATTTAAAGGTGCGGAAGAATTGAAGGAAATATCGATACATCGGGAAGATGTATTACAACTATTAGATAAACTGAAGAATAGCAAATCACCTGGGCCGGATGATATACATACAAGGGTGTTGAAAGAACTGAAATATGAGATTGCAGACCTGCTATTAGTAATCTGTGAACTATCATTAAAATCATCTGTAATACCTGAAGATTGGAGGACGGTGAATGTAACACCAATTTTTAAAAAGGGTTCCAGGGGTGATCCGGGAAACTACAGACCGGTGAGCCTGACGTCAGTACTGGGAAAAATGGTAGAAACCATAATAAAGAACAAAATTGCTGAATATGTAGATAGTCATGGCTTAATGGGAGACAGCCAACATGGCTTTAGACAAGGAAAATCTTGTCTTATTAATTTGTTATGTTTTTTTGAAGGTGTGAATAAACAGGTAGACAAAGGTGAGTCTGTTGATATAGTGTATTTGGACTTTCAGAAAGCCTTTGACAAGTTCCCTCATCAGAGACGTTTGGCGAAACTAAAGAGTCATGGGATAGGAGGCAGTGTACTATTGTGGATCAGGAACTGGTTAAAAGATGGCAAGCAGAGGGTAGGGCTAAATGGCCAATTTTCCCAATTGAGAAAGGTGGATAGTGGTGTACCACAGGGATCTGTGCTGGGTCCGCTGCTTTTTGTCATATTCATAAATGACCTGGAAAAGGGAATAACGAGTGAGGTTATCAAATTTGCAGATGACACAAAACTATTTAAAGTTGTTAAAACCCAAGAGGATTGTGGAAAATTGCAAGAGGATCTTGATAAATTGGAAGACTGGGCATCAAAATAGCAGATGAAATTTAATGTGGACAATTGCAAAGTTATGCACCTAGGGAAGAACAACCCAAACTATGGTTACATGATGCAAGGTTCCACATTAGGAACCACCACCCAGGAAAAAGATTTAGGCGTCATTGTGGATAACATGTTAAAAACCCTTGGCCCAGTTTGCAGAGGCGGCCAAGAGAGCAAATAGAATGCTAGGTATCATAAGGAAAGGAATGGAAAATAAAACAAAGGATATTATAATGCCTCTATATCGTTCCATGGTGAGACCGCACCTTGAATATTGTATGCAAATCTGGTCGCCGCATCTTAAAAAGGATATAGCGTTATTAGAAAAGGTTCAGAGAAGAGCCACCAAAATGGTAAAGGGGATGGAATGATACCCCTATGAAGAAAGGCTAAAAAGGTTAGGGCTCTTTAACATAGAAAAGAGACGGCTGAGGGGAGATATGATAGAAGTCTATAAATTAATGAACGGAGTGGAACGGGTAAACGTAGCGATTGTTTACATTATCAGAATATAGAAAGACTAGGGGACATGCAATGAAGCTACAGGGTAAACTATTTAAGACTAATAAGAAAAAATATTTTTTCACTCAACGTGTAATCAAACTCTGGAATTTGTTACCGGAGGATGTAGTAAAGGCTGTTAGTGTAGCTGGGTTTAAAAAAGGTTTGGACAAGTTCCTGGAGGAAAGGTCCATAAACCATTATTAAGAAGGGACCCAGGATATCAATGCTTGACCCAGTACAAGCATTGTGGAACATGTGTCTTTTGGGGAAACTGCTAGGTACATATGACCTAGATTGGCCACTGTTGGAAACAGGATACTAGGCTTGATGGATCTTGGTCTTACCCAGTATGGCATATCTCATGTTCTTATGTCCTTATGAGCTTTTAACATTAAACAATGTAGCAGATAGTGAGGGACTCTGATTTTACCTGTCTCCAGCTTGATTCCTGACCTTGCCGGACCACTCTTTGATATCACCATTTCAAAAAATTGAACTGAATAATTGAACTATCAAGTCCCAGCACTTTAAGCCATTCTAACTAAATACAATGACTATCAAAGGCAGAGAAAGGGGGTGAGTTGGATGTCTGAAAACGGGCACGTACACATGCAAATTATGAAGACATCCCCAGATCCATTTTAGAAAGCTGAGTATATGGACTTCTCTGGGGAAATCATGCCCATATTGTATGGAGGTATGGTGGAGGAACGTCTGGGGCGTTCCAGAAAAGATAAGAACATAAGAAATGTCATACTGGGTCAGACCAAAGATCCATCAAGTCCAGTATCCAGTTTTCAACAATTGCCAATCAAGGTCATAAATTTCTGTCAGGTTCCCAAAAGATAGACAGATTCTATGCAGCTTATCCCGGGGATAAGCAGTGGTTTCTCCAGTCCACTTCAATAATTGTTTATGGACTTTTCCTCCAGGAACTTGTCCAAACCTTTTTTAAACACAGCTACACTAACAGCTTTTACTACATCCCCCCCCCCCCCGTATTGATGCTCAGATATATGGACCCCTCGCCTCCCCCCCCCCCCCCCCGGTGATGGTAGACCTTCCCCTTTCTTATAATTATATTATAACCTTGTTTCATTGTATTTCACCCCTGCTTTTGTAAACTGCTTTGACCTGGTGAAAGGTGGTATTTAAGTACAGCTAAATAAATAAATACATTCTCCGGCAATGAATTCCAGAGTTTGATAATGCATTGAGTGAAAAAATATTTTCTCCGATTAGTCTTAAATGTACTACATTGTAGCTTCATTGTTTGTCCTCTAGTCTTTCTACTTTTGGAAGTCAAACAAAAGATCTACATTTACTCGTTCCATTCTACTAGTTATTTTAAAGACCTTTATCATATCTCCCCTCAGCCAACACTTTTCCAAGCTGAAGAGCCCTAATTTGTTAAGCCTTTCCTCATAGGGGTATCCCTCCATCCCCTTTATCATTTTGGTTGCTTTTCTCTGTACTATTCTCTTTCTGCTATATCCTTTTTAAGATGTGGTGACCAGAACTGCACATAACATAATATCCTTGATTTTGTCCTCCATTCCTTTCCATATGATTCCTAGCGTTCTATTTGATTTCTTGGCCACCACTGCACACTGGGCAGAGGGTTTCAACATATTATCCACGATGACACCTGATTTCATAAACTGTGAACACATCTAAACTCATGAGCAGTAACGTCCATGTCTATTCCTGCTCCAGGGCACAAATAGACTTCAGAAAAGCTCTTGTTCTGCAACCAAAACACCTGGAGGTACGCTGATATCTCCAGTACTTTTCACAACCATAAAGAAAAATGAAGGGAAATGAGGAGACTTGTTTTCTGGTCGGCATGCCGATGCACATTTCCACTTGCAAAATAGCAGGTAGGGATGTGTATGAAACATGGGATAGACATCCCCATCATACAATTTTGTCATAGGGATGGGTATATGCCGTGGCAGCCACCATCCATTTCGGACACGTACAAGTTTCTGAACTCGAACTAAACTTGCATGTGGGTTGTCTTTTTTCATATGTTTTGACCTGCACATCCTAGATTGCACCTAGTCTCATTTCTAAAATGTTTCTTCACATGTCCATATGTAACAACATAGCTGCCTCCTTCCTAAACCTATGCAACGTATCTCTTGAATACAGAAAACAGAATAGTTTCAATACTGCGATTCTTACAAAAACCACTCTGACTAGGGTCTAGCGTTTCATGATCTTCAAAAATCTCCACTAGCCAACGCAACATTCAGTCTTTCATATTGCTCAAATACCATACAGTTCTAGAGGGGGAGATCACCTTCTCTGGTTAGTTAGATTGGTACAGAAGGTTTAATGAATGGGAATTGAGAGGAAGCACTGATATTTTATATTTATGTGATTCTGATTGGCTATTTGAGTAAGAAGACCGGATGATTTTCAGGCGCCAAATATGAAATTCACTTCAAAAGTAAGGCAAATTATAAAAAATCTTTTAAAAAAGACAATCATGGGGCCAGCCTCATGGGTCAGCTCTTAGTGTGACACAGGCAGCAATGGACTGTGACTAAAAATCGGCCCTGGAATTCACAACACAACAATCCAAAACCAGGCTACAAGCCTAATTTGACAAGCCCATTTGGGACATAATTAGACTGGTCCTTCTGGAATTTGCTAGAGTTGTCAGGTTGCCACTCAGAGCCTTGGCACAGGTGATTGGGGTTTAGATTCCCTGCTTGAATGAATTGGCAGGTTCCACTCCTTGGAAGGAGAGAAGGAATTCAGTTACTTCAGTGGCGGTTACTATGGGCTAGTGATTGCTTCACAGGAGATACCCTTCCAGCTGGTGTGGGTCCTTTGCTGCTTGTGATATACTACCTACGATGGGAAGGTAGAGAGGAAAAAGGGGAACATTCAGACAGCTGACATCCAGAAATAGAAAGACAATCATAAGCTCTCCCTTAAAAATATAGAGAATCTGTGAAAGGTGCTTCATGTTTCCTCAAGGGCCTGTAATGAACTAGTGCAGTCTGCCATAGCCCCATTTCGTAATTACAATGCAGCATTCCACTGTCCCATTTCATAATTAAAATCTGATGCATAAGAATTGATTGGCTATAAAACAAAACTTAGATTAAAACAACCCACTCTCAGTAACAGAAAGGCAATATATGGTATGAGCAAATTTCATTCAGTGTTTGCATTCTAGCTGGCTGAATCTTCTAGCATGTGCGGAATGGTTTCAAAGTTTACAAATAAAGGTCAAAAAGCAAGTTCTAAGTGACACTTTTTTATTGGACTAGCAATATGTTTTCAACGAGCTTTCAAGGGTTATTCTCTCTTCATCAGGTCTAGAAAGAAATAAAGCAATTACACTGGGTTTAAATACTATGAAGTCATCTACAGTATGTTTGGGGCTTTATTCTGCATGTCCTTGTTTCCTTGCAGGTTGATGGAACATATCTTTTGGGGCAGAAAGGTCTACATTAGAATGCATTTACACATGTTCCCCTTCTCTGCTGCCCATCCCGTAAAATTTCAGATGTTTTGACTTATACGTCCCAGGGGTCCACCTAAAAGGCCTTTCTAAAATGTACCTTCACATGGACTACTTCATGGAACGTATTAACTTTTTAAACACTACAATCTCAATCTGCAATGGTCACCTACAAACATCAGTATCAAGGAAACCAACCAAGAGGTGCAACTACCTTTATAGCTCCAGTTTCCATCCCTCACATATAAAATTCAAGTTATGCCAACACATGTCAGAGGACCCTAGAGCTACCCACATTGAAGAAACAAGTCAAAAATCAAGTACACACATCAACCTAAATGCATATGAGTGTAAACTTTGAACATGAAATCCCACATCACAAAAACCGCAAACAAGGCCTATCAACGTTTGAGGACCATCAGAAAAATCAAGCCAATACTCCGACAGGACCACTTCCGCACAGTGTGCCAAGCACTCATCACACCTCTGCTTGATTATGGAAGCTCGTTATATCAAGGCCTACCTCAGCAGACCTTACACCCACTCCAAATGGTACAAAACACTGCAGCGCACATCATTACGGACACTCCAAGAACCGAGCGCATCATCCCTGTCCTACAGCAACTGCACTGGCTCCCAGTGATAGCCAGAGCAAAATTTAAAACAGTCCTGATCATCTTTAAAATCATCCACCATCTTTCAGCAGACGCACTCCAAGACATCATAACAAGAGATATCAACGATAGACCAAGGAGGTCCAATAATGACAACATGATTGGCACACCTGCAGGTTATCACAAAACTAAACAAACAACTTCAAGAGCTCTTTCACTACTGGCGTCCACACTTTGGAACTCTCTCCCAACTAGCCTTAGGGCACTAAATGACATCATAGACTTCCGCAAGGCCCTTAAAACTCTGATCTTTACAGAAACCTATGAGCAGACAGACAACAGTCTCAACCTGAACGGTACCACAACTACCTCCGCCAACTCGATACCCACTCACACCAACTAGACATATGAGTTCATTGTACAATGTTAAATGTAACCCAATTGTGCTGTCTAAATGTTGTTAAGTACCCTTTTGCTAAGTGTAACCCTCCAATTGTGATGAGACCACTTTGATTGAAGGATAAAGTGGTATACAAATCTGTCTAAATAAATAAATAAACTCTACAGAAGTAAATAGAATGAAAGTTTAATAGGTGAGCACTTCTCAAAAGAAAATCCCTCCCTTAACAACTTCACAATCAAAGTCCTGAAAGGAAACTTCAGGGACACACATGAAAGAAAAACATTTGAAATTAAAATGATCAAAAATTTTGACACTGATAGAAAAGGGTTGAATAGAGACATTGATTTCTCTACCCATATCAGACATAAAACTGTGAAATGCAAAGGGTCACTGCCTCATCACCTTGGTCTTCCACTGAACTTTAATGACCTATACAGACAATCTAAGATCAGACAGGACTTGTATAATGTAAATTGTCACTGTATCCCACACCTTGCTTTGATATGCAGACAGCCCGGAGCCTAGATGAGTTTGTACTATGTAAACCCAGGGTAACTGCATTATTCCTTCATAGACATGATGAAGAAAGAACTCCTCTTGAAAGCTTGTCAAAGATATATTACATTAGTCCATTAAAAAGGTATCAACTACAACTTGTTTTTTGACCTTTATTAGCACATATCCAAGTGGACCAACACGGCAATTATAATTCTCTGCTAATGTTCATTAAAACATTGTAGCATGCTAAAACGCAAAAAGCAGAAAAACAAAACTAGCAATAAAATGAAAAAAAAAAAAGTTTCCTGTGCAGACCCCCTTCTTGCTCTGCAGTGTATTTTCTCCTGGAGGTGATGGGTAGGCGGGTGGATGGCTGACTTACTTTTCAAATGAGTGACGTCAGCCTTCATTTGTTCTTCTTTTTCCTTGTTGCGGTCCTGGGAGTTCAGACCCTGCTCTAAGCTCTTCAGCGCCTCCTCAGCCTCCCTAAGTCTTTTCTCCAGATCCATGCGAACCTTCATCTCAGCCTAAAAATATCACAGCATCAATAACATGGATATACTGTTCTGTGTGAATAGACAAATTCTTAGGAAGGCCTTGGTTAATTTAAGGGCTTTCTAAATGTGCTTAAGAGAGTTGTTAAAATATCTTCCCCCCCACTCCCCTCCAGAGATATTTTATTAAACTTAGCTACTTCCTTCTGTTGCAGCTCAATTGGAATTGACCTTATTTGTTGCCATGAACATTTCAAAACTACCCAGAGTATATTCCCCTATTTTTATATTGTAACTGCTTTATTGAAAGTATGGATAGTACATTGCTCTATAATAATATTTCAAATTAGTTAGACAACATGGTCAGTTTTCTTTGCCCATCCCCCCATGAACAATACATCACAATCTAACAACAAGCAGACAATCCCTCTTCCCAGTTTATCCTCATCACTTCACCCCAACAGTGTATGGCCTAATCAACACAACAATTGAACAACATTATGTAAATCCTCCCAGTGCATGGGATTCCTTATATGCGCTAGATGACACAAGATGCCAAGCTCTATATACTTGCACAATCCATAACACCCTCCTTGTTTCCATCCCTTCCCGACATAGGGCAATAGTCAACCAGAAAGAGTCCACCATTGACAGCAGGAGCCATAGAAGCAGCTAAATCCATATACCAATCAGTCACACAACTACACTCATCTACAATCTATGAACACGCATCATCAACACTCTTCCTAGACACTTGCCCTGCCAGATATTCCTCCTATTTAGGCATCTACCACTTCCTCACTCCCCCACGGTCCCTGCTCATCAGAGCTTACAATCTAATCAAGATAGACAACACAATAGCTGTAGACATGAGATACATCTAAGGGGAATAGTAAGGAAACACAAAGGAGATCAGGTGTGTCAAGCAATGTGGGGTGATTACATTCAATGTCTGTCCCCAAGCTCTCGAACCCAAGCAATTAACCAGCAGTAAGATTTCCAATGGGGATGTCTCATAGGACCCGGTTTGTGCACACCCTCTTCATTCAAAATCTATTAAGCCATGGACACATCCAAAACATGTGGCAGGGTAGTTCTGATTTCATGACATTTGAGACAGTTTGGGGTTGTTGTACTTCCTGCCTAAAAGGCCTGAATGGGGGCTAAATACACCCACCTGATCACGTTATACTGAAGCTCATGCAATTCCATATCATCCTCCAAATGAAAGACCAGGGCCCTCTCATAGATCAACAGGGTATAGGGAGATGTATCGAAGAGCCAGTTGCAGAACACATGCTACATTGCATCTTTCTAAATCTGGAAGCCCCATTCCCCCTGTATGCCATGGCTGTTGAAGGATTCAGATCACAGGTGAGCCCATCATCCTCTCCACAAAAATCTGTTTGGCTGTCTCAACAAGCCCAGCAAGTTTTGGCAAGTGAGCAATATGGTGAGAACCAGTAGCAGCTATAATCATTTAGGGGAAAGGACCATTTTATAAAGTGCTTTTCTACCTATTAAAGATAGAGAAAGGTCCCTCTACCTTTGTAACCTCATTGATGTGTCCCCAAGTATTGCAGGAAATAAAAACTTGCAGAACTGGGCTAGGCCATACAGCAACTGTATACCCAGATATTTAAAGGAGGAATCCTCCCATGTAAGAGGAAATCTGCTGTCCTTCCAGTAATCTCTAAGCACCCGGTGTGTGACTAAGGCCTCCGATTTCTCAGTTTAACTTAAGACCAGAAAATACCCCAAATTCTTAAATCTGCTTGAATAATAGCTCTACAGAGTGCTACTGATCAGTCACATATACCAAGATACTATCTGCAAAAGCAGACAGTCTAAACTCAGCATTCCCCATATATACTCCTTTCAAAAGCAGCAAGTTCCAGATTCTGGTTAACAATGGCTCTAGCATTAAAAGAAAGAGCAGAGGGGAGAGTGGGTACCCCTGCTGCGTCTTTCACCGAAAGGGAAATTCTTCCATAATGGATCCATTGACCAAAACTGTACCCTTCGTGTCAGAATAGAACAACCAAATTGCACTAAGAAATAAGCTAGTCTTACCTAAGTAGCCTAAAACGTCATACATATAATTCCAATTAACTTGGTCAAAAGTTTTCTCAGCATCGAAGCCAACAACAATGATGGGATACCCTGCTGCAAACAATAGTGCTGCAAAGCCAGAATCTGTTGCATATTGGCAAATGGCAATGCCCACCTGAGAATCATGGAGATACACTAAGAAAGGCAAGCGGGCAGAATCTTGGACAACAGCTTCATTTCAGCTTTCAATAAAGAAATAGGCCGGTATGAACCTGGCTGCAGCAAATCCCTTCCCGATTTAAGAATCGTGGTAATCACCATTTTGTTGAACTCAGAGGAGAATTGTTGGAGATCAATTAAAGCTGAGTAAGTCTCTGCTAGGGGAAGACTAATTTTATCCCGAAAACATTTATAAACTTCACTCCAGAACCTTTCAGGGCCTGGCACATGAGACATGCAAAGGCCTCATTTCCTTGCCTTTATCTCTTTCGCTTGAATCGGTGAGTTTAGTAAAGCCAATTGGTCCTATGTCAGTTTGGGCACATCACACCTCTGCAAGTAGCTCTGAGTCTTCTGCAAATCACCTGGCTGTGCCTGGTAAAATACCTATGTATAATAGTCCCCAAATATCCAATCAATACAAACATGAGATATACAGACCATCCCCTTGTTGTCCCACAGAACCCATACCTGACAATACCCCACTGCGAATCAGCGAGAATAACAGTTTCCCCGCTTTATTACCAAAACAATATAATTTATGAAGAAAATACATTGAGGGGTCATTTTAGAAGCCCTATTCATGATTTGCATGCCTGAAAACACCCATTGAGACGTGCCAGTCACAGCCATGTTCCAAGAGACATTTTAGAAAGCCCAAATTTACATATGTCGCACAGGGGCATGACAGAGGTGTACCCGGGGCATTTCAAAGGAGATACACGTGTGCAGCTTATTTTAGAATGGGGCCTCATGTCTCAACACACTGACAGACACATCCATGTCTATACCTACTCCTAGGAATGAATAGCCATCTGAAAAGGGTTTATTTCAGCAACCTAACAACTATAGAGAGAAGCCTTTCCCCTAGCTGCACATCTCCCTTTGGGCATTTATGTGATGAGAGATAGGCGCACGTGTTCTGAAATTGCGTTGCAGACACATCTATGTTCCTGGACATGCCCCTATCCAATCGTATAAGTTTCTAAAATTGGTCAAAAACTTGCATGTGTCTGACCTATTATTGTGCTTATCGCTGTTTCTTTTTCTCCTGCTGGAGACGTTTATCTTTCAAGATGGAGAAGGATCCTTTTCAGAGAGCACACATGCCCACCTTCTCTGCTGCCTCTCCCAAGGAATTTCAGATGTTTTGACTTGGATGTCCCAGATTGCAACTAAACGGCCTTTCTCAAATGTGCCTTATAAGATTTTCAAGCCTTCTCATGCAGAACTGTATTTAGTTCAGCTTGTAGTGCCAAAATGTTAGCCACCCTATTTCTGTCAGTCTTGCCATATGATTTATGGTTTTAAGCACTTGATATACCACACCCTTTACTGTGTGTATCAGAGCAGTTTTACAGATATATTCTAACAGGCACTTTTTATTCTCTTGTTCCTGAAGGGAAGGAGTGGCCATGGGACTAGAGACCCCAGTCCCTCTGGCCTGAGGTTACTTGTCGCTACGTGGGAATTGAACCCCTGGCCCTCTGGCCCGAGATAACCTGTTCCAACCACTGATATACCATCCTTTGTAGCATCAGAGCAGTGTACATAATACTTCTAGAAGCGAGTAAAGAACGCCAATAAAATATAGAAAAGAGGAACAGGGTCACAAACAGGGGGAAAGGAAAGGGATAGTCTAAGAGTGGGAATCAGGGGTGGGAGGGAAGGAAAGCAGAGTCCTGTGTTGCTGAGGCCATCAGGGCAAAAGCTAGGTGAAATAAATAGGTCTTGAGGCGTTATCTGAATTTCGGGTAAGACAGTTCCAGGCGAAGATCGGGAAGTAGAACATTCCACAGGCTAGACCCAAGAAAATAAAAAGCTGAATGACAGGTAGATTCATATCAAACACAGGATGGGGGGAGGGGGAGATAGAGGTGATTGGCATGGATGGAACGTAGGAGATGTGAAGGTGTATGAAGGATAATATGGGATATGAGATAAGAGGGTATCCCAGTATGTAAATTCTTATGAACTACTATATGGTGAGGCGTTTGTATTTAATCCGATATTGAATAGGCAGCCAATGGGAGTCGAACACGTCATCATCGCTCCAAATAAAGCCGCTTCTCTAGCAGCACTATTGTCTGAGCAACATCCCTCCTCTTTTTCATAATATTTCCGATTATATCCCCCACACCACTGCTTTGGTAGTTTCTTAGAAAAGGGGAAGATTCTCCTTATGCTTTTCATGAATATGCTCATAATCAACCAATTTAGACCACAAAAAAGACTGAAAAGTCATATCATTCACTAGGGATAGCGAAAAGCACCACAGAGACTTGCACTGAACATCCTCCCAACACATGTCTGTGTTTTTTTTTAATTTTTATTTATGCATAAGAAATGAGGTAAAACTTAGAAATTCATCAATCAAGAAAACATTTAACAAAAAATTCCATAAGTTTCCCTCTTCTATCCCACTACCAGGGAACCTCAACAAGGAAAAAGAATATAATATAGAATACTTTCCAAGGAAATAAACAGAGCTATTTGGCTATATAATTATTACAGAGTAGAAATGTCACCTAAACCCACCCGAGGGGTGTCGCAAGCATTTAAAAAATAAATTAACTGTGAAGGGAAAAAGAAAATATATTTGAAACACCTTGCAACTTCGCAAAACACTTGCAGGGGTATTTTAAAAAAAAGAACCCACCTAGCTGCAGAACCCAAGGCCACAGGATTAGAAGTTCCCTCCTGTGCCACTGGGTTTCCTTACCTAGTTCAGCAGATATCCAAACCAAGCAGCCCTTGAAGCGAGAATACGTCTTTTTAAAGAATAACTTGAGAAGCCATTCTCGATCCAAAACCAGTGCAAATGTAACCAGACATGAAGCAGGAGTAACCAGACCTGCATCAGACGTCTCTAATAATGATGATATATCAGCAGTTTGGGGGGCAGAAGTCTCCACACTAGCTGGAGCTTTCTGGTTAGTAGAAAGATAGTAGGCCTTTACCAAAGGTGGGCGAGACTGAGAGTTCCTCCAACATATATAATTTAAACATTTCTTTAGCTGAAATATTAGCTACTTTTGAAAACTTTATCAAACATAGATTAGCCATTCTATTACGATTATCAAATTGCTCCATCCGAGATTTCAGATAACTAACATCTTTCATAAAGGCTTCAGAATAATAATCTAAACGATCAGTTCACTGAGAAAGTTCTTCCATAATAATCTTTAAAGTGCCAGTTACTTCATTGGACTTTTCTTCATTACTCTGCATCTTCATTTGTACCACTGGATCTGGAGAGTTATGGCTTCTCTAAGGGATATGATCGCAGACCATATCGCCTCGAATGTGAACTGCTTGGGTCGCTGTAAAATTAAGGAAAAAGGTACGGTATCCTGGCTGATGTCCCAGACTTCATGGAGGGGAGCAAGATGGCCTCTCTTGCCGCCATAGACACTATTCCACTCCAAGGCAGTGCACCGCTCAGAAGACCCAGTGGATTTCCAATAGCTCCTGTGTCACATCTGGGTTGCAACCCCAACAGAGGACCTGGAGCTTCAAACACTGAAGGCCCTAGACCCCCTGCACCACCCAGAAGAAAACCAGTACACGCCTGTTTGGAGGGTCTCTGCAATTCAGGAGATGTGAGGTCTTTGCCAGAAAGACACTTTGAGCTACTCAGCTCCAATAGCTCACAGCCAGGTTTTCCATTCCCAAAAAGACTGACTTGTTCTCGATGCTGCACAAAAGCATCAATTGGACCAGACATAAGTGAAGAGGAAATTGGCTGGGCAGCCTGGGGCAGCTTGCCTGGCTTAGCTTTTCTCTTCTTGCGTTTGGAAAAAGAAGGATTCAAGATGGCATTGTACCGGCTTGCTTAAGCGACACGGGATTTTGAATGGGTAAAAAGCGGAAAGCTAGGGAGGCTAAACAGTCTTCAATGGCCCCTCTGTTTCGTCGCCCTTACCTTGGTAGGTTTTGGGTCCACTGGACTCTTTCTTTTTTCCCATGCTGCAGCAGCTGGCTTATTTTGGGGAGGATAGCTGGGTGAGGCTGGAACTAGAAGGGAGCTGATGTTGGGGGAGGATTAGAATGGGATGGGGCTGGGAGAGTGAAAAGGAGAGGGGAAAAATATTTTGTGTGGGAGGAATGAAAAATCTACAATTGGCCGGTTATTGGGAGAGTAAGTGGGGATTGAGAATGGAGGGGTAAAATTTGAGTGGATGAAATAAGAATGAGGAAAGAGCAAAAGGAGAAAGATTAGTATGTTAAAGCAGATGTAGAGAGAGAGAATGGAAAAAAACTAGAAGAGAGAAGAAAGGACAAATGGACAGCAGAAGATGGAGAGTTAGCAGAAGACACAAAGAAACCAGAAGAAAGTGGCTGGAGCAATTGCAACTGAAAAAAAATGCTCAAAAGGTAGAAAAATATCTATTTATTTTGAATTTATTAACTGGAATATGTCAGCTCTGGGAAATGTGCATCTAACGTCTGCGCTTTGTTTAGTACAAGAGGAAATTAATTTATAGCTTTATTTCTACAGTGTTGTTGTACATTCCAAGTTTGGCTTTTGGGGTTCCCAGTTTAATTATTGCCTTCCTGTTTCTAAACTGTGATTCCTTGTTTGGTGATGGTCTATGTTCTGCATGTGTAACTGAGCTGAGGTATTCTGTTTATGTAATTCCTATTTGACATTGCCACTTGTTCTCTTTCCCCAGTAGGTCATATATTGTTGTTCTCTAAAATGTATTTGTTTAATATTTGCAGTGTTGCCTTTTGATAGGTAGGGTCTGGTGCTTTGTGAGTCCTGGTAGTGCTGTTACGATACGGCGGGTTTGCTATGGGTTCTAAATGGGCAGTGTTTGTAGTAGTTCCTAATGTGCCTGGTGGTTGGCACTGGATTATAGTAATGTAGAAATCTTTTAGTCTTTCTTTATCCATACATTCATTAAGAGACGTGTTTACTAAAAGTTAGTGTATGGTAACATTATGCAAATATTTATGCAAATAAGGGCACTTATGCAAATGAGGCCCCGCACCAAGTCTCCGCACCTGGCCCTGCACTCCCTTGGGCCGCCCCTGTTCAGGAGAATGTGAACAAATGTGAACAAATGTGAACAAATTGTTTTCTCTTCAGACTGTTGTTTCTGATTTACAAGGTGATGGTTTTGGAAGAATATTCAGATACTTCCAAGAAGGATACTCTTGCTATGAGAGCTAAATTGGAAATGTTGGAGAATACAACTAGAGCTGTAAATTTACGGCTGGTGAACTTTTCTAGGGTACTGACTGTGTCTGCAAGGGACATGTTTCATGCTTATTTAACTGAAATTTTGGGTATTCCACCTAAATCCCACTCCCCTATAGTGAAGTTATATTATCTACCTTTGGGAAAAAAAAAAGAAGAGGATGCTGAGGTTATTGCGTGGTTATCGCATGTTGGTGCTTTGAATGTGTCTACCTTGCTAGAGTCATCGCAGGAAGAAACTACCTGTAATTCTTTCTACTTTACTGATTACATTAGCATTGTTATCTGACAAGGAGTGGCTAATGAAAATCTTTTTTAGAAAGCGGAATTTGCTGTTTAAAGGTCTGGCTGTTTGCATGTTTCCTGACCTTTCTAGGGATACGTACAGGAGGAGACGGGAGTTTCTTCTTCTCCATCCTGGGGTCCAGCAGTTGGGGGGCTCTTTTTCCTTAAATATCCATGTAAATGTCTGATTAAGTTTCAGTCTGCATCATATATTTTTTATAAGCCTTCCCAATTGCTGGCCTTCATAAACGCTTGGCGTTTGGAGGGTGGGGGTGCCCTGCTTTCTGCCTCAACATGAGCTTAATTGTATGCTGGCTGCTTAGCCTGCCTTTGTTTTCCTTCGTATCCTGTTTTATTTTTATTTCCTTTTCTTGACACTCCTTTTGATTTCTGTTGTGGGCTAGAGTGAGCTGGGTAAATTTGTTTTATAGTTCATAGCATTATTTTCCTTGTACTGTTATTTCTGTTACCTTGCTCAATTCTGTTCAAGAATGTATTCTTGAGTGTTATTCTAAAATTCATAAATATAAATAAAAAAAGAAAAGAAAAGAGCATCCAAACAAAAAGCTCTGTCAGCCACCATCTTGGCCCTGCTCCCAACACATGTTTAACCAAATTGGAACATGATCTGAGATCTCCAAGGGGTCGATTTCCACCCGGCGAACTTTATCCAACAGACCTTCTGTAATTAGGACATAATCAAGTCAGACACACATGCCATGAGCCCTGGACAAATATGTATAGTCATGTTCCATAGGATTCAAGATCAGGCAGGCATTTAGAAGTCTATACTTCTCACAGCAACTACTCAGGCATTGCATTAACTACGATTGCTCTCCAGATCCATGTGATGAACGGTCCAATGCCTCATCAAGAACACAGTTAGTCATCCCCCCTAATGAACTGCAACATATCAAAAGAATTAAAGCACCATACTAGCTTGGCAATAAATTGAGGTTCATATGTATTGGGGGAATATACTGTATCCGGGGTTACTGGTTTCCCCCAGGTGTCCCAACAATAAATAAGAAACAATCCTGAGGATCCTAAATGATCTTCTCCTTCACAAAACTTGCATCCTTATCTGCCAATATCACAAATCCAGCCTTAGTGGTTCAGAAAAGGATTCATAAACCTACCTCACCCAGCAAAGTTGAAATCTGGCGTGTTCTTTCCCTGCTTGATGAGTCTCCTAGAGAAAATTAATAGCTACCGTTTTGTCCTGTAAGGCTTTCAGAATCGTATGCCACTTAATGGGTGAGCCAATGCCATAAGGGAGGGAGGAGTGGCCTAGTGTATGGGGCAAGTTACCTCAGGCCGGAAGGTCAGGGGTTCAAATCCCACTAGAGGACAGCAACCTTGGGCCAGAAGGACTGGGGTTTCTAGTCCCACAGGTGCTCCTTGTGGTCTTGGGCAAGCCACTTAAACCTCCATTGCCCCATGTTCCCTGTAAAATAGTCATCTCTAAGTTATAATGCCCTGTTCAATGTAATTCCAGTTTGTTCAATGTAAACCACCTTGATATCATGAAAGGTGGTATATAAGAAATGTTAAATAAATAAATAAATAAACATTCCAGGTGATTAATTGAATCTGTGTATACTTCAAGTGATTCCTGTTAGCACATATCCCCACCAAAAAATCAGTCTCCAAAGTTATAGGGGACTTCTCCAGGCCCAGTGAGTATTAGTTTTAAGGAGTTTCGCAAAGGGTTCACATCTTGGTCCATGTACACACACCTCCTCCCATTATCCAACACCTTGATCCTGCAGCTTTTTTCCAACTTGCCCCCTTCCAATCCTACTCCTTCCTGCTCCCCTTCACCCATCCAATTCCCTCCCTATTCCAGCTAAATGCAACAAGCTCTGTCAAACTGACAGTTTGGAATGTGCAATGTGATTGAGCCACCCCATCTATGTATCCACCCCTTTGCATCAGTACTAAGTACTCTAAACAGACCCTACCGCCATTATACCACTACACTAAAATCATCATCAAACAAAATCCACCTATTAAATCACCATTAATCCATTGGAACCCAAACTTATTACACACACATTCACCAACCCTCATCCACTCCATCCCACACCCGTATCATCTTACGCATACTCATCCACTCACTGTCCCACAAATGTTCTTGCAATCATGTACTCAACCAACCTCCTTGCAACCATCTTTATTTATGTATTTATTTGTTTAAATTTATTTTTATTCCGCCTTTCTAGTATTCAAAGCGGTTTACATCAAACAAAAGGTGTACAGGGTATTCATGCACACATTGTTTTACATTGAAACCCAACAAGAGAAACATATAATTAAACTAAAACCTTTGGTGAGTGGGTTGATCGAAACTAGTGTACAATAGAATAGGGATTGTTGATGATTAAGCTGGGGAACTCAGTTGACTGAACTATCTATAGTTATGTCCTGGATCTGGGACAGCTAGTCTAGGTGATGGGCTACTCCAAGATGAGACTGGGCTGAGACCCCGGCAATGTATTATTATTGAAGTGTTCCTGGAATAGGTAGGTCTTCAGCATTTTCCGGAATACTGTGAGATCAGGGCAATTTCTCAGTTCTGGGGTGAGGGCATTCCAGACATTGGGTGTGAAGAGGGAGAGTGCCCGATTGAACGTAGATTGCCTGCTCCTTGTTTTTTAAGGTTGGGATTG
Organism: Ichthyophis bannanicus; assembly: GCA_033557465.1. Taxonomy (NCBI): domain Eukaryota; kingdom Metazoa; phylum Chordata; class Amphibia; order Gymnophiona; family Ichthyophiidae; genus Ichthyophis; species Ichthyophis bannanicus. The sequence continues at coordinate 293,550,765 of CM066037.1, forward strand.
CAAGTAGATTGGATGAGGCCTGTCTACAGGGCCTTTCCTCTTTAAGTCTTGCTATTAGATGTTTTAAACAAGCTGCAGAATTGTTGTGCATGATTTTGAATGTGGCGATGATAGTTTTGTATTTTATTCTAGCGTGAACTGGAAGCCAGTGGAGTTGCATCAATATAGAGATAATGTGTGCTTGTTGGGGGTCTTTCTGTATTATTCTTGCAGCAGTATTCTGGGCCAGTTGAAGGGGGTGGATCACTTGTTTGGGAAAGTCATGGTATATGATATTATAGTAATCCAGAATGGGTATGATTATTGATTGGCATACTGTCTGGAACAGATCATGGTTTAAGATGGGATGGAGGTTCTCTAGAGTTCTCAGTTTATGATACACTGAGTTTGTCATTCTTTTTATTTGTGCCTGAAAGTTTAAATTCTGATCCAAAACTATGCTCAGGTATTTAACTTTGGATTTAACCTTGATGGTACAACTATCAATCTACAAGAATGGTAGTGGAGAGGAGGATATGTCTGAAAATACATGCAGGGCTTCTGTTTTATCTTGATTGATGAGAAGGTTGCATTGATTAAGAGCCTGATTCAGGTAGGGGCACATCCGGGCCTTTCGGATGGCCCCAAGCAAGTCAGTACAATTTGGACCCAATTCTGGACCGCAAGAACAAAAAGGTTCCTACGGTAACCAGATTTAGGCCTGAGGACGGCCCGGTCAGGGGCGGCTCAAAGCAATCTGCTGCCTGAGGCGAGGGATGACATGGTGCGCCCCCCAACCCGAGCCGGGGTGTGGGGGGGAGGCTTTCGCAAAACAGCAGTCAGGGACTGAACCAAATCAAAAAGTCAATTAGATAATGTGGAGGAAATAAAAAGATGTTCGCACATCATGGAACTAAAAGAAAGAGCGAGAACCACTGCACAGTTTATAACACCAAATTAAATAACTCGTTTTTATTTTGTTGTTATAAACTGTGTTATGGTTGTTGCTTTTTCTTTTTGAACACATATTTTGCATTCACAGAACCCCACCCCCCTCAACAATGGTTGCAGAGCAGAACTAGGACATCCACCCACAAAACTCAATATCTAATTCAAAAAAACCCGATTCTGGCCATCTCACTAACAAACATTCTCCAGTACCAGGCATGTTGTGAATTAACACAAAACCCTACAAAAGTCACTGATGATACCGATGATCTACAAGGTCAAATCAACCATATCACACCAGCATAAACTTCCAAAACACATACAATAAGGGGCCTACCCAGATAAATGTAGCACTATAAATACTATAGCAGGCCCTAGAACATCCATACACCTACAGTATTAAAAAACTAAACAAGTCAAATTACTACAGTACAGGCCCTTAAGCAGCAATGTCATCTTTCTTTCTACAACCAGACATTTTGTTCCAGTGGGATGTGAAAGCCTTCTCAGCTACCATTTCTCAAGGTATTCAATGAGGAGCTTTAATTTATCTCCCTGCACATTTGTAATTAGGAGCCCCATCTGTAAGAATGACTCTTGTGGGGCGTGATGTTAGAAAGGTTTTTTCAGTATCTAAAGCCTTTTGTGAATCCTGAAAAGACCTTTTATACAATTGCAGGGCAGTACACATACCAAAAATATGGTGCGCACTAAATGTCACGTAAAGGCGCAAACTACTATCCACCTACTTGCTGCAGTTCCTGCATGTATCAAATTCAATCACATGCCACACCTGAGCCTATATATCCAGCAGACACTAACCAATCCACCGCACCAGCACAGCTGACACAATCACACAAGCAATCAATCATTCTGATTAAACCTGCTCACTCATAACTCACAACCAGCTGAAAAGCCTCCAAACCCCTAAATGTGCTAATCATCCTCACATTCAAACCATCAAACAACTTACAGGGAGTTACCAATGTTATAGACATTCATCACTTACACCACAACAAACGCAAAACTAACGCAATCATACTTAGCCAGACAGATACATACCAAACACTGGTTGTGAGTTATGAGTGAGCAGGTTAATCGGAATGATCGATTGCTTGTGTGATGGTGTCCACTGTGCTGGTGCGGTGGATTGGTTAGTATCTGCTGGATATATAGGTGCAGGTGTGGAATGTGATTGAATTTTTTTTTTTTTAATTTGCGAGGCTTGATATACCGCCCATACTGGAGTGTCAGGGCAGTGTACAATAATAAACATAGTGGCTACTAGAAAGTCAAAGGAGGAAAGGAATGCCATCGGATTAATAGGAAAGCAGTAGTGAAAGAATAGGAAGAAGACAGAAAAGGAGCAGAACTAGACACATAATCTAGGCTGATTGCTGAGGGGATGGAAAAGAGAGGAGGAGGGGGAGTAGAGGCAATGTATAGCATCATGACCATCATGCGGTGGCAGGGAGGTCGAAGGCCTGGCAGTAGAGATAGGTTTTAAGTACAGCTTTGAAGCGAGGAAATGAGGGTTCGGTGCGAAGAGAATGTGGGAGAGAATTCCACAGGGCAGGACTTAGAAAGAAGAATGGAGAGTAACGAGTGAGTTCGAGGTGAGCTTGGGATGGACAGGGAAGAAAAAGACAATTGTCATGAGCAGAACGGAGGAGAGAGGAGCGGACTGGAGGTGAATGAGATCAGACAGATACTGGGGGATACTGGTGTGGAGAACTTTGTGTGTGGTGATGAGGTACTTATAGACAAATCTGAATTTAATGGGGAGCCAGTGGAGGGTGAGAAGACAAGGGGTGATGTGATCAAAAGGGGATGAGTGGGTGACAAGACAGGCAGCAGTATTTTGGACAAGCTGGAGTCGATGAAGCTGAGAGTTGGGGAGACCGGCAAGAATTTAATTACAGTAGTCCAAGCAGAAGTTCACGAGGGAAAGAACCAGGGTGGTGAGGGAGGGGGGAAGAGAGATATGGCCGGAGAACCCGAATCCTATGGAGGTGAGAAATACAACTACGTATGAGGGACAAAATATGTTGGTGGAAAGACATTGAGGAATCAAGGGTGATACCAAGATAGCGGAGAGTGGGGACAAATGGAATGGGGAGGGAGGACGTAGTGGGAGTTAGAGTGGGAGGAGTGGCAGTGAAGGAGAACCAAATAGCGGAGGACTTAGAGGGATTGATGCAGAGGACGTTATCAGAAAACCAGCTGGCAATGAGAGTGAGACAAGAATTGAGGGCAGTGAGGTCAGGAGTTGAAGAGCTGGTGTGATGAATGAGAAGAATATCATCGGCGTAGAAATATGAGGATATACCGGTCTGTTGAATGAGCAGGGCGAGAGGAGCGAGAAAAATATTGAACAGAAGGGGGGCGAGGATGGATCCCTGGGGGACACCACAGTGCAGGGGGAAAGAGGAGGAGATGTTCGGACCTGAGTGAACAACAAAAGTGCGAGACGAGAGAAAAGAGCGAAACCATTGAAGGACAGTGCCGCGGATACCAAAGTCAGACAGACGAGTGAGGAGAGTACGGTGGTCGATGACATCAAAGGCGGCGGAGAGATCCAGAGAGACAGCGCTAGATAAATCACCACGATCGTGAGAACAGTGGAGTTCGTTAAGGAGAGCTAGAAGAATAGTTTCAGCGCTGTGACCGGTCCTGCCAGACTGCCAAGGGTGAAGAGAAAGGGTAGTGTCAAGATGTGCAGAGAGCTGTGTGAATACCAGTTTTTCAAGAACCTTGGAGAGAAAAGGGAGATTCAAAATGGGCCGCCAGTTAGCGTGGAGGGAGGGGTCGAGAGTGGGTTTCTTCAGGAGGGGGTGGACCAGGGCGTGTTTCCAATGGGTGGAAAAACAGCCGGAGATAAGACTGGAATTGATTATAGCAAGGGCATAAGGGAGGAGTGTGAGAGAGGGATCAAGGAGCCAAGTGGAGGGAAGAGGATCCAGTGGACAGGTAGTTTTGTGAGATGAGGAGATTACCTTAACAAGTTCAGAGGAAGTAACAGATCGGGGGAAGACACAAGAAGGTGGGGGAGAACACATAATGGGGGAGGGAGGAAGGGATGGGGGAGGGGAGAGAGGAAGGGGACAGAGATGAAAAGAGGAGTGGAGAGACTGGATCTTGTCGACAAAAAAGGATGCAAGACTTGTTGGGCTAGGGGAAGCAGGAGGAAGTACTGACGAGGAAGTGACAGTGGTGGGGGAAGACAGAGAATGGAGTACCCGGTACAGACGATGGGAAGAGTTAGAGGAAGTAGTAATAAGATTTGAGTAGTGAGCCCGTTTAGCAGAGGTGATCATAGAATGGTACAGGCGGTGTTCGTGGCAGAATGTGGAGAGGGAGGTAGCAGAGGGATGTTTGTGCCAACAACGCTCAGCGAGCCAGAGGTGGGCACATTGAAGGTACAGACCCGGATGATACCAGGGATGATGGGACATTGGGCGGTAGGGAATGTGGCGGAGAGGGGACAGAGTATCGAGGGTTGAAGTGAGGGTGGAGGACCAGGTATCGACCTGCTGATCCACAGGAAGAGAGAAAAATTCAGACGGAAAGAGGGAATCGGCTGATGGGAAGCGCTGGAGGGTAAGAGGGGTAAGGTGCCGTTTGAGAACCTGGGAGGAAGTATCGGTAACAGGCAAGGTGGGAGCTTGTAAGGGAGGATGAGAGAAGGAGAACAACAGGCAATGGTGGTCAGACCAGGGAAGAGGAAGAGGTAGAATACCAGATGGAGTGTAAGGGGAGAGGATGGAGGTGAAGATAAGGTCAAGGGTATGCCCGTAGGAGTGATACAAGCAGGAACTGCAGCAAGTGGGTGAATAGTCGTTTGCGGCGAGTTTTTTTCTTCTTTGTTTGGGTGATGGACATTTTGAGAATGGTGTAGCCGTAAGAAGGGATATTTGGTGCGTGGGACATAGGGAAGCATCAGACTGTCATGGACTAATTGTGACCTTGTTTGTTTTTTGTAGATTTGATATTGATTTCTAATGTTCAACTGATTGGAGAGGTTTTCTGGATATATTCTGCCCCCACTAATAAAGCTAAAGCTAAACGGCGTATAGCCATCTACAATGGCATTGGGGAGAATGAAATAAGTACTGGCTAATCATTAGCATACGTTGTTGTTAAAGGGCTAAGGCCTTGACAAAGACATGTGAATGCTGCAGGACGAATGAACAAGGTCTGCTTGGCCGAATTACACTTTTACTCATTTAGAGATACTGTATTATAAAAATTGTATCTCTAAGAAGTTTGATGAGTGGGAGTTTTTTGTTTTTTGGATCCTTCATATTCTGGAGCTTGGGCTAAGATTATTGATTTATACCTGAATCTGAATGCTCACTGGTTCTGAGATCCTTTTTCTACCTATGGATATAAATTTATAGCACCTATTGTAGTTGTTTGTAGAATGAAGTTTTTGATTTGGATGATTTTCCGTTCTTCATTCTGATGTCAGAATGAATATTTTTTGGAATTTACCAATAGTCATGTCCTGGCAATGCCCCAGTTTTTATACTATTTCCTTTTTAATTGGTCTTGTTTTATTTAAATTATTTTGTGTGGCAAATATCTGTGCATATATATTCCAAAGCCATTTCACTGGCCACTTTTTTTTTTTTTAGGAGATATTGGACATTAGGGGGTTGAACTGCAGGGCTGCCAATAATGTTGACCATAACTGTATGTATACATATATATGCATATATACATACACATACACACACATATATACATTTTATCAATACAAATTAGCAAGCAAAGCATTTTGAAAAAAATTATTATACCTACCCCAAAATTAGATTTAAAAATTAAAGCATAGCATTGAGCTGTAACGTTTTCTTATAGCTGACGTTCTGCATTGAACTCTGACTGTAGAACAATCAGCTGTGGCATTTCCAAAGTTCTGTGCGACGCTTCAGATTTCCTGATCATGAAAATACCAGGAAAAACTTTTTCGCCGGTACTATATTCAGGGGCAAAGCTTTCCCTCTACACTTAACAGCAGTATGCTGCAGTATCTTGGGAGATTGTTGAAAACAAATGTATATTCCAAATGGCGAAGCCTCTGGGTCAGGCCTTCAAAACAGACTGCTTTGCATGGCTATAATAGTCTGACAGCTTTTGAGCGCTGAGCCGTAACTATACCTCAGCTCGACCTCTCAAAACTCTCTAATGGGGGAAGAAAATAAATACTGCCCCATCCACAATTTTGTTCCAAATCTTTTTTTTTCCTTCATTTTTAATAGCTAAATTTTCCAACTAAATAAAAAGCGACTTTATTTCGTAATCCAAGTTTTCACAGCATTTATCTTAGCATGAATTCTGGTTCTAGAGCCAATAAAAGAAGATCCCATACTCCAAGAAAACTCAAATATGAGAAAACATGTGCAACAGTTTCAACATATCTCTCTCTGAATAATCTGATTTATTCACCAAGAACAATCCATTGAATTATATATGTGGAGGATCCACAAGACCCAGAGTTTTTGGAGTGGGAAGGCGACACGGGGGTGGGGGAGGATAGGGAGTAAAGTGTCTCAATTTCTTTGAATTCTGCTCAGCCACCTCCTTTCCTGCCAATGAGGTCTCCCGTAGGTGCCTGTGAGCAGACTGCGTTTTTTAGTGATCGTTTGTCAATGGTTGGTTTGTTCTCCACACCAAGCGAGCATGTTGACTCTGTTTACATAGTCACCTCTCAACGTGGACAACTGCATCGGGTCCTAAGCACAGATATGAATCAGAGACTCCTCATGCTCAGAGCCAGGGAAATGGCGCCACCTCGTTAAAGGATATCCATTAAGGAAAGCCCGTATTCCTCTTTCTCCACATGTCAAACTTTTCGACATTCCAAATAGCCATCTGAAAAAGGAACTTGGCGACGTGTCCACTATGCAACAAAACCTGCAGCCAACCCGCAGCCTGCAAGCCAGGAAAAGCTCAGTGCTCTGCAGCCTCTCAACTCCTACCATTTCCTTATCTCGCCCCCTGAAAAACACCTCCAACACGCTGATGACAAAGCTGCTCTGCTCCTGCTTCAGCTCTTCCGCAAACTGCCTTCCCGCTGCTTTTTTTTTTTTTTGACGAATCAACCTGATCGTTAGCAGGGTTCCTGCAAGCGATCAGGCTGAGTTGTCTGGCGACAGCACTCGGGCTCTGTTTTAATTTTATATTTTGCCGCCTCTGGCCTGCCTCGCTTACAGGAACTGCGGGAAGGCAGAGGCAGCAAAATCTAAAAGTAAAACAGAGCCGGAGTGCTGCCGGTGTCTGAGTGCTGTCCCCATCCGAGTGCCGCCTGAGGCCTTTGCCTCAGGTGGCCTCATGGTTGAACCGCCCCTAGGCCCAGCATGCCCCTGCTGTCTGTGGGGATGTTCTCCCCGCAGGCGCCTCTGACTCCTGCAGCCTCGACCCCACTTTTCCTTACTGCCCAACCCACGGGCCCAATCGCGGGTTTTGTGCTGCTTATTCCACCTTTGAGGTGGAATAAGCAGCATGTCCCCACATACCCAGCAGGATGAACAGGGCCTTAACCTGAATCGGCCCTGTATGACCTGCCAGGTTGGTCCGCCCCCCCGCTCCGCACTGATCCTGCCCCCTTCTGCCCCCCACCGGCTCTCTTTGTTCTGATGTTCAGGATATACAGGGAAAGCCGGAGGGGGAATCAGGCCCAGATGGCTTGCAGGGCTGCATGACCCGCCGGGCCATGCAGCCCCACAATCCGCATCCCAGAATCGGGCCCATAGCCATTGAATTACTTCTGAGAAACATTTGTATATGCTGGAGAAGTCTGTTTTTCTTGTGTTAAACAGGTATAGAACATAATGTCATCTGCATAAATTTGATAATGAATCTTGTGTTTCTTGAATATTTCACATAGAGGCTGGAGGAAAATGTTAGAGGGCTGAGAGGGATGACCCTTGGGGCACTCCTTGGCACTGGAGAAATGGGCGTGAGTTAAGGTTTCCATTTCTTACTCACTGGCTGCGCTTCTCAAGGTATGATTGGAATGAGCTGATTGTAATGCCTTTGAGAGTAATGTTGTAAAGTCTCTGAAGAATTAGAAGATGTGGCAGGGAATTAAAGGCAGAGGAAATATTTAGGAATATAAGAAGGAAACCTTGGGAGGTGGTTTGTACACAGGTGAGGACTGTAATATGTAGAGATGTTAAAAGGGTTTCCACGCTGTGATGTGGTCTAAAACCATGCTGATGGGGGTCCAAGGGAGCATATTCATCAATATAGCTTTGGAGTTGTGTATGAATTATTTTTCTATTATTTCTGCAATGAAAGAAATGGATGAAATTGGTCTATAGATTGGCATAATCTAGGTTCCTATTTTTTAGGAAAGGCCTGATTGAGCTTTGTTTTAACAATGTAGGCATATAATCTTTAGTTAGTGATGTATGAATGAGGTTTTGAAGGAAAGGGCTGAGATGAGATCTGGTGTTCTTAACCCAGGATACTGGGCAGAGGTGTCTAGCGCTGATGTGATGGTACTGAGGTTCTTTATCGTATCTTCAATATTCCGCTGAGATGCTAAGTCAAATATTGACCAGGTGTTCTGAAAGGTGTTTGGATGAATCAAAGTGGTTGGGGGGGCGGGGGGATTTTCAGCAAGTGTGGGTTTGTGTTTGGCGCAAATTTAGTCAGTCATTTCTTGGGGACATATCCTTTCCAGTGGATTTAGCTCACTTGTTTCTTTTAGAAGGTCCTTTGCGATTGCAAAGAGTTCCATTGCTGAGAGTTATTTAATGAACATGTGATAATGTTGAGGAAGTATTCCCTTTTCCATTGTTGGGTTTCCTCACAGTGTTCTCTGTGTCTCTCCATGTATGTGACCTTTAGGAGTGGAGAACTGGTGTGTCGCCACTTTCTTTCCAGGCATCGTAGCTCACTCTTCTGCTTTTGCAGAGTTTTTGAGAACCAAGGTGCTACCTTTTTCACGTTTTGTTAGATTCTTTCTTGGTGGGGCAAGGGCAGCAGAAGTCATATCATCATTCCATTGTTTAATCTTTGTTTCTAGGTTTTCTTCTAAGCTCGCAGGTTCAGGTTGTGGGAACACAGAATTCAGGAAAGTTTCTTCGTCAAATTGTCGAAATCTTTGGGTGATCTGTGATCTGCTGTCCGAGAGGATTTGTTGGGGATGGATAACAGTATGACAGCATGGGCAGACCAGGGAACCAGGAGGATTGTGTGGTTGCATGTTGCAGAGAAGGTTTCTGGGATAAAAATGAGGTCTAGTATGAGGGGTGTCCGATATTAAAGGTACAGGTGGCAATCATACCGGCTCTGCATGCGCAATAGTGCCATCATATGCAGGACTACTTGTACTCGTAGTAGAAGAGTCTGTAGCGTTGTTTTTTTAAACACTCAAATTGCGAGTAGTTTTCGGGAAGCAAACAAACATGGCGTGTGTAATCACAGAGTATTCGAAGTTTGAGGTGCGTGGATTTATCAGATTTTTGCAAGCCGAAGGAGTTAAGCAGAGTGAATTCATCGCAGATTAGAGGGCGTGTATGGCCCGAACGTTTTAAGCCTAAAAGAAGTCAGCGTCTGGTGTAACAAGTTTAACGATGGCCGAACGGAGTTGAATGATGATCCGGAAAACAAAAGAGGCAGACCAAGGACCTCACACATGGATGACAACTGCGCAATTGTCGAATGTCAGATTAGGGAGGATCGTCACATTAAAGTTCATGAAATTGCTGAAATGACTGGCATTCCTAAGAGTTCTGTTCATGAAATCATATGCAATCTCAACTTCCGCAAGATCAGGAGGAATTGCAAGACACCATTATGGACTACTTCAAGCAACTTGACATGCAACTGTACCGTGAAGGAATGTTCAAACTAGTGTCACGCTGGGATAAATGTCTCAATGTTTACGGTGATTATGTGGAGAAGTAAACAAAAGTATGTAGTTTTTGGTGGAATGTATTGAAGAATTTCTTTAAATACAAATGTTAGTATAATTTTGGCCTGTACCTTTAATATCGGACACCCCTCGTATGTTACCTTTGGAGTGGGTTGGATTGGAGATAATTTGAGAGTAACAGAGAGCTCCAATGGCTTCCAAGAACAAATTGGCTTGTTTAGTAGTGACTGCTGGGAGACTTAGGTCTCCGAAAAGTATAAGCGGCCAATGTGTTGTTGGGAGTGAGCAGGCTATTTCAAGTAATGCAGCTAACTCTGTGGCATGTGGAGCTCTCTAAATTAGGCAGATTCATTTGCAACTAAAAGAAAATCAGTGTTGCCTGTAGAACTTTTGTCTGAGGTTCTGAGGTTCAATTTGGATCTGGCAACTATGCATACATCCCTCCCCCCCATCCTCTATTGCTTGTTCTAATAGAGGTATAGATAGGGGGTTATTCAGTACCACGAATAGTGGGGATGGACGTCCCAACAGGATGTCCATCCCCGCTATTCGTGCCTTCCCCACCAGCGTCTAACCTCCTGGCCAGTTGTGCGGGGAAGTTACATTGGGGTGGGGAAGGGGCGGCTTGGGGCGGAGTCTGGGCAGGTGGTGGGCATTTACTGGCCCTGGACATACAGGGTCGATTCTAATGTCAGCCCTGTACGTCCAGGGCCGGCGACATGTGCAGGGAAGTTATTCCACCTCCGAGGTGGAATAACTTCCCTGGATGTGTTTGTTTTTTAATGCCAGGGCATGGGTGGGGCAGGGGGGGGGAGGCGGAGGACATTCCCCGTAGCCCGACCCTTGCTTTTGGAGGCCAGATCAGGTGTCGGGCTGTGGGGAATAAGCCTTTTTTCCAGCAGCCGGCATCACAGCTTTCAAATAGAGCCACGGTGCAATGGCAACCGGATGCCATGGCGCTGAGGCTCTATTTAAAAGCCATGACTGAGTCAGTCAGGTTTGTCATGTACATGCAGGTTGGACTCAATCACAGTCCTGGCCTGCACATACATGACTGATTGCGATTCTGATCCCGGGGGGCTAGACGTGCCATGTGGGATCAGAATCACAAGCCCCTCTGTACATCCAGCTCAGACTGGATGTACAGCAGGGCTGGGCATCGGGAATGGAATGAGCCCTATAGTGTATGAAGATGGACATAATTGAATGAGAAGGGCAGAGTCGATCTCAAAGAACAAGGTTTCCATGATGCATAGGATGTCTAATTCATAGTCTTGGATGAGGTCTGTTAAAATGTCTGGATTTTGTTATGAGTGAAGCATGCATTTATGAGGACACATCAGATAGTTGTGTTCATGTCTGGAGGAATGTTGAGTCTGTGAGGGCTGTCTGTTTAAATTTATCCTGATAATCCTGGAGACTCTTCTGTTATGTTCCATGTGAGCCTTGATTGTTTGGGTAAATGGCCTGGGGTGTCTGGTTCTGAATATAAAAGGAATATGTGAGATGTGATCCATTGGTGCAGCTTCAGTGAGGGTCGCAGTTAATATTATGAGAATGAGGGTATATGCTGCTAATGTGGTGTAAATTATTCTTTTGTATTCCATTGTGGTCAGAAGGAATAGATTTGATAACGCAGTCGGGGTGTAGATGAAGAGTTTTATGGTATGTCACCAGCATGATAATTTCAAATGTGTTTTCTTAGGTTTGAGGGAGGGTGTACAGAGCAGGGGCCTCTGTGCTACATGAGTAAGCGATTGGGCAGCAAGACAGATTGTCATTTAATTGGGCTTACCCTTCGATGTCCGTAATGAGGGATGGACACTCGAGACCATTCCAAGTGGGCAGCCCTACAGTGTGCTGCCTTTGAATGTAAGAGCCGTCGCAGAGTTCTTACATCAGCGTGACAGGGTGGAGCTTACCACCTGATCACGGTGAGGATCACTGCAGGGTTGAGCTCCTGGATGGCTGCTGGAGTCGCGCTGAGGCTGGCGGTGGTCTCGGTAATGCATCTGGTAAGGGTGCTATCGCACAGCCAGGTATACCTCTCAATACTCCCACCTTGTTTGCATTATTCTGTACCCTCAACTACCCATCCTATCTTTTTCCCCATTCACCCCCCCCAAACAAACCATTCCACATATGACTATTGGTGCCCTGAAAACTCCATGTCAGAGCGAAACAGCTGAGTTTATCTGTCATTATTGGGATAACAAGACCATAATCCCAAACATTGTTCAGTCCTTTGAAAATTCTATATCTTGCAGTGGAACCTGACCCTACTAGAGATACCTTTTCCTCAGGAAAGCTCATTCCACATCCCAAAGACTCTTCATCCAGTATTCAAAATTCTAATAGTGAAACATATTGACAGTCATCCACTCCAACAGAGTTCCAGTGTACCAAATATTTATTTATTTTTATTTTATTTAATGTCTCTTTTATACCGCGCTATTTAACATCAGTGTGGTTTACATACAAGCTTAGCTTATACAGTGCAGGCTAACCTGCACTGTATTTACAATGAAACAGGTGCTAAAACTTGGATAACACTGGGGGAACTATTTATAGGTAGGAATCATATCAGGTGGGAAGAGTGACTTTTACAGAGGTGGGGTATATACATGCTGCTATATATAAGGTGCGCATAGTCGAGGATGGCACCACTTTTACAAAAGTGGGGTATGTACATGCTGCTATTTACAAAGTACGCATATTCGGGGATGGCGCCACTGGGAGAGGACGCCTCATTGCATGCTGGGTGTGTTGGTGTGGCGGAACTGGTGGAGGGAGGTGGCTGTTTGTGAGCTGTCATCAGAGTAGTGTTTGAGGAACATGTTTCTTTCTAATGTGCTCAATAGTCCAATAATAGTCTATTGTTACCATAGAGCTTTGAGAGTTCCCAGGGCAGATGAGCCATGCCTATCTGCTAGTATTAGTTTTAACCCTTTCCACGTGCATAAATTTTCTGTGTCGCTCATGCCAGATCAGAATAAATTTTAACAGGAAACTGGCCAATATGACATACGCATTCTACAGTAAACAATCATGTTGTATTACGAGCCATAAACTAGCATGTTATTTGTATGTCCCACAGACTGGAATGGGAAAATGTAAATGTTCCAGAGGATGGGCCAGTCGAGTGGAAAGGGTTAATGAAGTTTGTTAAAATGAAATGTACTGGTCATCAAGCAATTACCCCGGTATTGACTGGGTCAGTGTCGTGGCAGGACATGCTAGGGAGATAAAGTTTCTAAATGAAATAAATGACTGCTTCTTAGAGCAGCTAGTTCATGAGCCGACCAGAGGGGAAGCCATTTTGGACCTAGTCCTTAGTGAACACCAGATTTGGTGCAAGAGATAAGGGTATTGGGGCTACTTGGCAACAGTGATCATAGCATGATCGTGTTTGATTTAATTAATGGAGGATGGATGGCAAGGATATCCACAGTACTACTTTTTAACTTTCGAAAGAGAGACTATGATAAAATGAGGAAAACAGTTAAGAAAAAAACTAAAAGGAGCAGTTGCAAAGGTTAAAGACTTACATCAAGCTTGAGTGTTGTTTAAAAATACTATCTTGGAAGCCCAGAACAGCTGAATTCCACGCTTTAAGAAAAGTGGAAGGAAGTCCAAAAACATGCCAGCATGGTTTAAAGTTGAGGTCAGAGAGGCTGTTGTTGCCAAAAAAGCATCTTTCAGGAAATGGAAAAAAGAGCCAAATGACGAAAACTGGAAACAGCACAAGCGTGGTCAAATTAGATGCAAGGCATTGATAAGGCAGGCAAAGAGAGAATTTGAGAAGAAGCTTGCTATGGAAGCAAAAACATGTAATAAAGACTTTTTCAAGTACATTCGTAGCAAAAAACCTGTGAGAGAAGATGTATTACAACTATTTGATAAACTGAAGTGTAGCAAATCACCTGGACCGGATGGTATACATCCAAGAGTATTGAAAGAACTGAAATATGAGATTGCAGACCTGCTATTAGTAATCTGTAATACCTGAAGATTGGAAGATGGCCAATGTAACACCAATTTTTAAAAAGGGTTCCAGGGGTGATCTGAGAAACTACAGACCGGTGAGTCTGATGTCAGTATTGGGAAAAATGGTAGAAACCATCATAAAGAACAAAATTACTGAACATGTAGATAGTCATGGCTTTAGACAAGGAAAATCTTGTCTTACTAATCTGTTATGTTTTTTTGAAGATGTGAATAAACAGGTAGACAAAGGTGAGTCGGTTCATATAGTGTATCTGGACTTTCAGAAAGCCTTTGACAAGGTCCCTCATCAGAGACTTTTGGCAAAACTAAAAAGTCATGGGATAGGAGGCAGTGTACTATTGTGGATCAGGAAATGGTTAAAAGATAGAAAGCAGAGGGTAGGGCTAAATGGCCAATTTTCCCAATGGAGAAAAGTGAATAGTGGAGTACACCAGGGATCTGTGCTGGGTCCGCTGCTTTTTAACATATTCATAAATGACCTGGAAATGGGAACAACAAGTGAGGTTATCAGATTTGCAGATGACGCAAAACTATTCAAAGTTGTTACAACTCATGAGGATTGTGGAAAATTGCAAGAGGATCTTGATAAATTGGAAGACTGGGCATCCAAATGGCAGATGAAATTTAATGTGGACAAGTGCAAAGTTATGCATTTAGGAAAGAACAAGCCAAACTATGATTACACGATGCAAGGTTTCACATTAGGAACCACCACCCAAGAAAAAGATTTATGCGTCATCGTGGATAACATGTTAAATCCCTCTGCCCAGTGTGCAGCGGCGGCAAAGAGAGCAAATAGAATGCTAGGTATCGTAAGTAAAGGAATGGAAAATAAAACAAAAGATATTATAATGCCTCTATATCGTTCCATGGTGAGACCGCACCTTGAATGCTTATCTTCAAAACCACTTATAACCAAGCAGCAGAGTGCTCATGCTCACTCATACAATATATCCCAAACACTAGATCCAGGAGACAATGGAACCAGAGCCTGCTCAACATCCCATCATATAAGGTGAAACGTTCATAGGCAACATGTCAGAGATCATTCGCGATCTATGGTCCAGCACTATGGAACTCACTCCTAAGTGCCCCCAGATCCATTGAGGACTGCAACAATTTCCAAAAGAAGCTGAAAACCTACTTATTCCAAGAATTCTTTGCAACCGATACATAATGTAAAGTCATACCCTAACCCCTACCTCCCCAAAATGTAAAACACATCCACTATAATGAGCATACTGAACATAAGTTACTGTATATAAGTTAACTTGGTATATGCTTTTTGTTTTTTTGACCCCCCCCCCCCATCGTTCAGTGTAAACCCAGTTGTTCAGTTCTATGACAACCGCTTTGATAATTGAAAAGAAGTATAGAAAAAAGGTTTAATAAATAAAATAAAATAAACAATGGGCACCCTCTGACCACTGGCGCTTTAGGAGACTACTTAGTTTGCCTAATGGTCATGCCGGCCCTGACAATCACTTTAATCTACTTCACACCAGGAATTAAATTTCCAATGTAAAAAACCTCTGTATTAAGCCTTAGAGGGTTTGCACACTTCTCTGTATTCAGAATTAATAGCTAATGATAGGGGAAAATAAGACTTAAAGTGTGTGTACAGGAGGACTAGGAGGCCCACAGGGGAAAATGGGAATCCTGTACATATCTATATATGGAAAGGAATGTGCTGTGCTAAGACAAATTGATTGTTCTGCAGGGAAACGACTAACATCTGTGAAGTTACTGATAAGCTGTGGTGGGCCTCAGGAGATGAGTTGATGACGTATGTATATGTTTTTTGTTCATGTATAAAAGACAGACAGCTCCTCTAACCTGTGGAATAAACTTACATACTACTTATATGCGAGTGTGTGTGTGTTTGTTCCCCTGGAATTCCAGACAGAGAAGGTAAGATGGTTCCCCAGCCCAGGGGGATTAGCAGGCGCCCCGAGGGTAAGTGGTATATAGTGCTGGGAAAGGAGTAACCCACACTTACAGCTAACACCTTCATTAACACAGAATTTAAATGGTAGTGTGGAAATGTGAGCGCACATTCTTATGCACATATTTTTTGTGTGCCAAAGTCCTTCCTGCATCAATCCCAAGCTACGCACAAAAATGCGTGCACAACCTGGTGCTAAGTGGTGCATATAGCTTAGTGCTCCTTAATATATGTCTCACTGTGAGCACATCAAGGTTGCATGTGAAGCTGTACATACCTTGAGGTCTTTTTCTGTTTGCTGTTTTTCAGCAGTAAGCTCAGAGAGAGAACTCTGAAGTGCTCTGGACTGCACAGAGTAAAACTCCCGCTCCTCCTCTAGGACTCGAGACCGCTCCTCGTTTTCCTTCATCCTGATTCACAATATACAAGCAGATATATTTACTACTGTAATATTTTAAAATAAAAGTCTCGGTTCATAGCTACTTAGATAAAATCTAAAACCATATTCGGACATCACTAATAGAAAAGAAAATTTAGATTTTTCCAGAACTTTCTGCTATTTCCTATCTCTTGGTTGGAAAGAAAAGCAACATTTCTCCTCTTATCTCTTCTTCCTATGGACACTGAATTATACTTTACATAATGGAGGTCTTGGGCTTGAACCACTATGCAGTGATACTGTGAAAAAGAAAGGGAGGGGGATCCTGATGGATGGGGTAAGGTACAGCCCAAAGGCCCTCACAAGCTGACAATCACCAAAACTCCAATCCTTTATTCTTGGCTCAGTCCAGGAAAAAAAATGTTGAAGACCGTGTCTTTTTCTAATACATCTTTAAGGGTGAAAACCTCAAAACGTTCTACACAGCAAGGAAAAAAAAGTAGAAAAAATAAATAAAATAGATTCATAATAAAATAAAATAGACCAATCCAAAAGTCATAGTATTCTCTCCAGCACTTAGTATCTCTTTCTTCTTATCTGATGTAGCCAGGCAGGCTAACTTCTTGGTCTTTGGCAACCTCTCACCAGACTGATTTGAATCCTTTGATTCAGATGTAAAGTGGCATTTTAGAAAGGATGTCCAAGACAAATCAGGGACATCCAGGGCAGAACATGCCGAGAAATGCCAGGGACATCTATGTCTCTGCCTGATTTTAGTAACAGATGTCCCTGACATGGACTTCCACACTGGTGGTCACATAGACAACTCCCTTAGGAAAACATGTAGCGGGGAAATCCATTTTATTCAAGCTAGCAAAAGCGGATGTCCAGTGGCACAACAATATGAAAAAATGAACCCTCATTCTCTGTCAGTGTTCATTATTGGCCTGGAAAATATAGAGCATGAGCAGACCTCCTTTTCCACACCTCCCAGATATCTGTCTGACAAAACAAGCACTTTTCCCAATGCCTATTCCTGACTTGAGCAGGTATAAGCTTGGACGTGACTTAGGACATCCAGAGCATTTCTGAAATCAGGCCATGAGAACACTCCAGACATGTCTACTCCACACCCCGATTCAGACTTTGATGACCTTGCCCCAAGAACGTCCACAGAGCTGACTTCTAAAATGGCTCTGGGGATGTTTCCATTCCTTGGACATCTCCATGCCCATTTCTAGACATAAGAACATAAGATATGCCATACTGGTTCAGACCAAGGGTCCATTAAGCTCAGTATTCTGTTTTCAACAGTGGCCATTCCAGGTCTCAAGTATCTGTTGGGTTCTCATAGGTATACATATTCCATGTTGCTTGTCCTAGAGGTAAGCAGTGAATTTCTCCAGTCCTCTTTAATAATGGTTTATGGACTTTTCCTCCAGGAACTTGTCCAAACCTGTTTTGAACCTATCTACACTAACAGCTTTTATTACATCCTCTGGTAACGAATTCCAGAACGGATTACACACTGAGTCAAAAAATATTTTCTTTGATTAGTCTTAAATGTGCCACATTGTAGCTTCATTGTATGTCCCCTAATCTTTCTACTTTTTGAAGGAATGAACAACCAATCTATGTTTACCCATTCCACTCCATTCATTATTTTATAGAGATAGAAACATAGAAGTGTTTTTAACACCTTTGTTAGTGATATTGCAGAAGGGCTGTGGGTAAGGTTTGCCTCTTTGTGGATGATACCAAAATCTGCAATAGAGAAGACACCCAGGAAGGAGTAGCTAACATGAGAAGGGATCTAGCTAAGCTTGAAGAAGATCAAGAATTTGGCAGCTGAGATTTAATGCTAAAAAATGCAGAGTCATGCATTTGGGCTGCAAAAATCCAAGGGAGAGGTACAGTGTAGGGAGCGAAGTACTTCTGTCCAGGAAAGAAGAGCAGGACCTGTGTGTGATTGTTTCTTTTTTTTTTATTTTATTTTTATATGCATTTGAAAATTTGATACAAAGAAATTATACACACTGGTATATTACAAATAGACCACAATATGGAAGACGCGTCATGAGACAGGCTCCCAATAGTACAAATGTTATAAACCTTAAATACTAAATCAAAGTGGAAAAAAAACAAGTCAGAAAGACAATCTAACTCTTCCTTTGCAAAAAACCTTCCATTTGATTAACCTCCAAGAACACATATCTACTGCCCTGAAATGAAATAAAACATTTACAAGGAAATCTAAGCATAAAGGAGGCACCAAGAGCCAAAACCTATGGCTGCAGCTCTAACTATGTCTTCCTTCGCATCTGAGTGGATCTACTAGTAACATCAGGAAAAACCTGTACCATCTGTGCACAGAATTTATCACGATGATTAGTAAAATACAAATTTAAAATGTAGTCCTTGTCTAATTCAGAGACAAAAGATACCAATAAGATTGCCCGAGACGGGATTTCATCAGTAGATGATTCCAAATAGGCAGACAGATCTAGACTATCCACTGGTAGAACAGGATCAAGGTCATCCAGAGTATCTACACTTCCATGCACCGATTTCTGGTTCCCCTTAGCGAAATAGTAAATTTTAGAAATCTGAACAGCATCTGCATCATGATACTGAAGGACCTCTTTGAGATATTTGATAAATAGAATCATTGGTGAGAGGAAGTGTGTACTTGGAAAATTTAAAAAAGATCAACTTTTAGACCTAGAAACATTATCCAGTAATGCCATCTGACGAGATACTGCAATAGAACCTGAGACAACAGATGATAGTGAAGCTTGTGAAGCAGTGAACTGTGAATCAACTTTCTGAGAACATTTTTTTCAGTTCAGTAAACTTAGCATCATGGTTCAGAAAGTTTCACCACAACTTCTTTGGAAAAGTCAAAGACATTTCCCAAAGAAGATTGAGGAGAAAGGTTCACACGAGTAATAGCTTCCATCTGACCTCTGATTCTTTTACAGCTGATCTCAAATGTTCCCAGTCTTCTGGATACTTTGGATTCCCCCCTTGTGTTTCTTCTGCTACCCCTCCTTGTGTTGCTGTCCTGTCTCTTTCCTATAATTTAATGGAGTTCTTTTCTGTCTTTTCATTGATTTGTTCTACTGTAAACTATTCTGCTGTTCCTACTAAGGGTGGTATATCAAGTTTTAATAAAATGAAATGAAATGAAATAAAATATCCCTGAGAAATATCAGAGGGAGGAGCAGGTCTATCAGGTAAACAGGCAAAGTCAACCAGACTTGGCAATGGACATGTCCGTAACATTACAGAAGTGTCCAAAGAAACCAACTGAAGGCTGCAGAGGAGGAGAAATCAGAGGAGACCGCTGCTCCATTTCTAAAGTGGCAGATTCTTCCATTAAAACAACATCTTGACCAGGTGGGATTTGATCGCCCTTTATAATCAGAGGAAACACAGGCGAAAGAGTACTCATGGACCCTGAAGTATCAATCATATCTGAAGGCAGAGGCTGCACTGATGAAGATAGGATCATAACGTGAGAGTTTATTGGTCCTATTACCTTAGCAGATTTCGCAGAAGATGACTGAGGCGCTCTCTTCTTCTGCTTTCCCATCACAAAGAGGAGTACTCCACTCAGGCTCCTCATGTGCTCCGAAGGGGATCCAAAGGCGCAGTGCGTGATTGTTTCTGATGATTTTAAAGCAGCTAAAGAGGTAAAAAAGATGATGGCAAAAGCCAGAAGGATGCTTGGGTGCATAGGGAGAGGAATGGCCAGCAGAAAAAAGGAGGTGATAGTGCCTTTGTAAAATCTCTGCTGTGACCTCATTTGGAGTATTGTGTGCAATTCTGGAGACCGCATCTTCAAAAGGATATAAACAGGATGGAGTCTGTGCAGAGGCTGGTTACTGAAATGGTTTGTGGTCTTCATTATAAAGCATACGAGGACAGACTTAAAGATCTTAATATGTATATGTTAGAGGAAAAGCGGGATAGAGGAGATATGAAGAGAAGTTTAAATACTTAAATGCCTCCATGGCATAAATGCACAAGAGGAAAGCCTCTTTCGATTGAAAGCAAACTCTGCTACAAGGGGACATAGGATGAGGGTGAAAGGAGATAGACTCAGGAGTAATATGCGGAAATATTTCTTTACGGAAAGAGTGGTGGATCCGTGGAATAGTCTCCCAGTGGAGGTAATAGAAACAAGGACAGTATCTGAAGTCAAAAAAGCATGGGACAAACACAGAAGATCTCTAAAGGAAAAAAGGGGACTATTGTAGTTGATATGAAAGAGCAGACTAGATAGGCCATGTGGTCTTTTTCTGCCATCATGTTTCTAAGATATGGCAACCATAATTGCACACAATATTCAAGGTGCGGTCACACCATGGGGCAATATAGAGGCATTATAATATTGTTGGTTTTATTTTCTATTCCTTTCCTTATGATTCCTAGCATTCTATTTGCTTTCTTGGTTGCTGCTCCAAAGCTTCAAAGCATGAATAGAGCTTCAAAAATAATACCTATAACCTCTTCACACTGACTCTATGGTGCTATTGGAAGGGCATTCAACTACTTTTCCCTGAAAAATGAACTGTACAGGCACAATAAGATACCAAAGTATGCATTCAATTAGACAGTGATCCACGGCTCTTTCCACGGAGATCAACTGAAAAAGGGACTTCTTGTATCTCTCCCTAGAAAAATTTACTTTACAGTACCAAAATCTCTCTTGCACCTTAGTGCTGTACCTCTGGGAAAGACTGAAGAAAATGATACAAAAACTCCAAAATTCCCTTCCAACACTTTGGGGATGCACCTTGTATATGTCTTATGGGTTTGTACTGGACTTATCCTCAAGCAGTCCTGATTTAAGTCCCACAAGCTCCTTTGGAAACTTGGTTTGAAATGCCCGAGATACACCATATCTAGGTTCCAAAAATTCATGCTTGCACACTTTCTTCAATTCCCTCTGGTGTGCAAACATCCAGCCCTCTAAGCTTGGACTCCTCTGTATTACTTTTTATTGAGTAGATCTTTCCAATCTGGAAACTCCCCTTCTGATTCCAAGCCTAGCCAGGACCCTTTCAAGCCCTTATGGGGCTTAAGTTATACATTTCCGGTGGAGGCCTCCTCCTCTCACTGCTGCTGCTGCTGCTCCTCTCCAGGGCATGTATCAGCGGAAATACATTAAAAAGGCATCATGGCGCCAGAGTTATCTTCTTTTCTAGTGCCACGGTACCATTTATGCTTCCACTTCCACTCCCAATGAGTCAGAAGAAGAAGCGCAAATGCACCACGGCACCGGAAAGGAGGGTAACTCTGGCACTGTGGTGCTTTTTCAATGTATTGTCACTGCTGCATGTCCCGGAGAGGGGTGGCAGCGAGGGCAATGGGTGCGGGGGTAGGAGCAGAGCCACTGGTACTCATGGGCAACAAGTCAGCTTGGCCCCCATTGTGCAGGGGCTCGGGACTGTTGCCCCTTTTGCCCAAAGGTAAAAGCGGCTCTGGATGTAGCTAGCTCTGGAGAAAACAGGATCTCTCCTGCTTCTTCAGCAGCAAACTCCAAGCACTTCTCTCTCCCCTTACTTGGGTTTTGCAGGGCCTTTTAATAACCTCCACAACAATACCAGATGGGAACACCCACTGTAGAATAAAGTCCATCCACATTACATCTGTAACCCCCTTTCTGTGTAGTCACAAACTACTAGGCAGAAAAGGAAGCAAACTAGCCCAGGGAACTTCTCTGAGCTCCTGGTTAAGACTCATAAGAAAACTGTACATTGTGTGACAGTTATTTAGGTTTTTTGCATTTGACACACTCATATTCACTCTTCTCAAAATAATAGAGTCCAGGTCATAGGTTTGTAGTCTGATCCATGGGTTTACTCAAAAAATTAGCATCACTGATAAACTTCAACAATGAACATCTTTTATGTTATATCTTTAATTATACTACAATAGATTTGTTTCTTCATGTAATTGGATGAAGTGTAAGTTACTCCATTTCTTCCACGATCTGCACTCTTCTGTGTATAAAGTTTACTTTCCTTCCAACCTCATATTATTAACCAGCTAATAGTATTTATTTCCCTTACTTGGATTGCTGTG
The DNA here is from genome assembly GCA_033557465.1 of Ichthyophis bannanicus. Taxonomy (NCBI): domain Eukaryota; kingdom Metazoa; phylum Chordata; class Amphibia; order Gymnophiona; family Ichthyophiidae; genus Ichthyophis; species Ichthyophis bannanicus. Next base: position 293,573,004 of record CM066037.1, read on the forward strand.
AGGACTTGTGTGCATCAGTGATGCTGAGGGCTAAGCTATCGATAGCTTAACTACTGGCAGGGTCTCCCAAGATGGACAGATCTCAGCTGAGGTGCCAGACCAAGACAAATCACTCATCTGGGCACCTTGGATGGTGTTGGCAGTGTAAGATCCATTTCTATGACAACGGCAACAACACTAAAATTAAACTATGCAGAAAAAAGGCCTGGCAATCTACTTCCATATCTTGCCATGAAAACCCAAAGGATAGTCACAACAAAACAAATTGCACTATAGTGCTGGAAGATGAAACCCCCAGGTCAGAAGGCACTCAACTGGCTACTGGGGAGGAATTGAAGACTTTTCAGAGTGAAGCCAGCATTTATGATGTGTTTGGATTAAAGCCCTCAGGATGTCTGACTACTGATGTAGATGTGCATGAAATGAGAGTCAGAAGCTGCAAAGATGTCTTATATATTGGGACATGGAACGTAAGAAGCATGAACCAAGGGAAGTTGGAGGTGGTCAAGAATGAAATGGAATGTGTACAACTTGATCTGTTGGGTGTCAGTGAACTGAAATTGACTGGCATCGGGCACTTTGCATCTGATGACCATATGGTCTACTTTGCTGGAAATGAAAAACAAAGAAGAAATGATCTTGCATTTATAATTAAGAAGAAACTCGCAAGAACTGTAATGAAATACAATGCAATCAGTGAACGCTTAATTTCTATTCATCTACGAGGAATGCCCATCAATACAACTGTAACTCAAGTATATGCCCCAACAATAGCTGCAGAAGAGGATGAAGTTGATGTGTTCTATGAACAAGTAGAAGCCGAAATTGACAGAACATGCAAAAGGATATCCTGATAGTCATGGGTGACTGGAATGCAAACATTGGCAACAAAGATGGCGGCAAAGTGGTTGGAAAATATGGACTTGGTGACAGAAATGAAGCTGGAGAAAGACTGATAGAAGTCTGCAAGACCAACGATCTATTCATCTCAAACATCTTCTTCTAGCAACTGTGGTACCCAAGCCTGGGCCAGAGGCTTACAGCTATGGGCTGCCTTGTCTGTCCTTAAATGAACTGTATTTTCCCTTTGCCACCAGCAATGCACTCTGGGACTTGTAGTTGAAAAAATTGTATTCAAAAAGACAAACTGTAGTTGTGCAACCGAAGGTTGAGGCACACAAGAATATTTTTATTATTGTGGATTTCCACATGCATTAAAGTTCTGTACACAAACTCAAAAATGGATAACTTCCCCAGTAACAGAAGAGTAAACAAAAGGCAATTGTACTTGAAGTGAATGCAGCACAAGTCTCTTTAAACACAAGCAGCTGTCTTCATGACAATAAACATAACACAGCCTTATGAGCTCCTTCTAGCAGAAATACCTTCTTTCTTCTACAAAAGCTTCCTTAGCCTCGCACACAGGAACTTATGCCTCCCTAAGACAAAGAGAGCAATCCATTTGGCAATCTTCTAGGGAAGATTGTGACTCAGGTAATTCTATCTGCATGGGCTCCGGTACTGCGGCTGGTTTATCTCTACTCCTGGCCTCAGCACTTTCTTCAGGCTTTTTGGCTTGTAAGAATTCCCAAAGTTCATTCCATAATTTCTCCTTTTGGTCATAAACATTTATATAAGGAGAGTAAGCTTCTCCTCCCTGAAATGCTTGCTTCAAAGATTTTACTGAGTTCAAGTTAACTTCCCTGCTAACAGTTGGGTCCTGGTTCTTTCCCCAGTGAAACGAATCCACCCACCTTTTGTCAGTTGAAGTTTTCAGCTTAGGATTCTGAATACAGGATAAAGGTACCTGTTCCCACAGGTTTTCAGCCTTTCTCCCAGAACGTTGGCTGGCTTTTGGTTTAGGAACCTTTCCCAGACATGGAGTGTTTCCCTCTCTGCTCTTAGCTTTCAGCAGCTGGAAATCAGCACACTCACGTCTCTCAGGTATCCATGAGCTCCTAGGACCTGGACTCAAACTGGCACCTTCTCTCTCAAGGCAGGAACTCTTTGAGCCAGACGAACTCCTGGAACTTGCACTCCTGTTCCTCCAAGCTGAACTCAAACTGGAGCTGTGAACTCCCTTCTTCTGTTTGAAGACAGGTTTAAAAACCTGTTTCCTTCCTATCAGAGCTTCCTCTGAGCACATGTGCTCATAATCGGCAGCTAAGCCTGCCTCCTCATTAGAGCTAAGGCGTGGCTTGGCTTGGCTTTTTTTCATAGTAGCTTTCCTACCTCTATGTAGAGCTGAGCTGTCAGTAGTTTTAAAGGTACAAGTGTCTTTTTCTTCTACTTCCATTTTCTCCTGCTCATTCTCATCACCACACAACACAATCGGTGACTGTACACATGGATTTTGCCCAATGGATTGTACAAAAGCCAAATTGACTACATTTGTGGAAGTCAACAATGGAAAACTTTATAACATCCACAAAGACAAAACCTGGAGCTGACTGTGGTACAGATCACCAACTACTAGTATGCTAAAGTTGAAAAAGAGCAAGCCACTCATGAATGTAGCAAAAAATGATCTTGAGAATATACCACCAGAATTTAAAGATTGCCTGCAAAAATCAATTTTCTGCTTTAGATACAAAGGACAAAGCTCAAGAAGAGTTATGGGATGACATCAAAAAGGTTGTGTTGGAAGAAAGTGAGAAATCTCTACAAAAGGTGAAAATGCAAAAACGGCCAAAATGGATGACCAAAGAAACACTGAAAATTGCCCAGAAACACAGAGGAGCTAAAGCCAGAGGAGAAAGAGAGGCAATTGCAAACCTCAACAGAGATTTCTAATGTGCAGCAAGACAAGACAAGGAGAAGTACTACAATGATGCATGCAAGGAAATAGAAGCAGAAACTATTAGAGGAAGAAAAAGATTGGCTTTCCTAAAGCTACCAGAGTTAAATAAGAAATTCAAGCCTTGAAATGGTATACTACAAAATGCTCAAGGATCCATGTTGATTGATGCTGAGAAGATCAAGTAAAGGTGGAAAGAATGTACAGAGTAATTATATGATAAAGATCAAGTGAACCAACAGCTGTTTCAACCTGTACCTTATGATCCGGAACCATTGGCGATGAAAGAAGAAGTCAAAGCAGCATTGAAAACTTTATCAAAGAACAGAGCTCCAAGCATTGATGGCATTCCCATTGAAATATTACAGCAATCTGATGCAGCTGTTCCCATACTTTCAAGGTTTCAAGGCTCTGCCAGGAAATTTGGAACTCTAAAACAAGCAAAAATGAATCCCTCCACTCTTCCAAGGCTATGTAGATTCAAAAATTGTCTTATGTTCCTAACACTAAAGTCAAAAATATTCACTTGATATTTTCAATTACAAGTATAATTTCTCAAAATAGTAATGATTTATAAGGGGTCTCAGACTTCCCATAGCACTGGCTTCTCTGACAAACGTCATAGGCCTTCGTGCTGGATTTACATCAACGACCTTTCCAACCACAACCCCCAAGGTGTTTAGTGTTGAAGTTTCAAACAAATTGTTATATTATTAATCGTGCTTATCTGAGCAGATGTAGACTCCCCGACGCCACCATCCGGCACCATCAATGCGTTTCACAGGTGAGAAGTTTCTTCAGGGGAACTTTAAATCACGTTAAGCACTCAAGCTGGTATCCAATATGTATTTGTTTGGCGTATACAGAAGCTCAACTCTGAGAATTCTCTAAGGAGATGACAATGATAAAAATAGATACATGCCTCAAATACAATCGTCGATATAGGAAAACCACTTTGATAGTTATGCCAGTTTATAAAAGACCTAATGTTCATACCTGGTTCGTTCAGTTCCAGCGCCTTAGCTGATAATCAAAGAATCTTAAAAAACGCCGCGCATGCGGACTCTAACTCCTCGGGGTCTTTATCTCCAGCTCTGTCACGTGCGTCAGCACTTACGTCAGAGGTACATACCAATGGCATTCATTCAGCACATTGTCAGGGGATAATAGGAATACCCAAGGACTCTAGCATTAAGGTAGGCAAAAGGTGGCTTCAGCCCAGAAAAACTGAAGCTGAACTAGCAGTATTCAACATGTGGAGTGGAAAGAATGGTCAAATACATCCTCCCCATTCAATGGTGTTATTCAACCCTCCAGGGTGTACTGTGTTCAGTTTACATATCCATCTTTGTTCATTAATCAATAATGTCTGCTGTAAGGATTTACCACCCCTCCCTTTGGTGACCTGCTCTATACAAAAGCATTTCAAATCTGCAAAAGAGTGTTGCTGTTGTAAACAATGGGCCACCAGCGGGGCTTCCATAACCCTACAGTTTAATCTGCTCCGATCCTCAATCATTCTGACTTGGAAAACACGAACCGTTTTCCCGATATATCTTAAGCCACATGGGCAGGTAATGCTGTAAACTACTGAACAGGAATTGCAGGACGTGGAGTGGTGTAAAATATGTGTTAATCCATTGTGTTCAAAATCCGTTCTTTCTTCTGTTATCGAACAGATGGAACAAGTCCCACATTTCCTGTGTCCTCCAATAACTGCCAAAGATAGATCAGATGTGGGACGCAGACATGCAGGGCTAAGACGCTCTTTCAGATTACTCCGTCGTGTCCATATACACCGGATTCCATAGCATTGCAAGCCCGGAACAGTGGCTAGAACATTACTGTGTCATTTGATGATCCGCTTAATAAAGCCACTATAGGGTGAAAATTGTGTAACCATATTTATTGTAGTATCTTGACCAGTTTCCATAGAGCGGGGTCTTAATAGAAGTGACCTATTCATGTAGAGAGCCCTTCGATACGGGGTTTTAACCACTCTTGTCGGATATCCTCTCTGTAAAAAATCTTGCTTCAATTGTCGACATCGTATTTTAAAGTCCTTCTGGTCAGAACAATTTCTTCGGAATCTAATGAATTGTGATAGGGGAAGGCTGTCTTTCAATTTTTGGGGATGACTGCTACCATAATGCAAAAAGGTGTTCCTGTCAGTCTGTTTCTTATAGACTGAAGTGGTCCAACCAGCAGTGCCCTTATTCACTACCACATCGAGAAACTCCATACTAGTTGGATGGTACTTATGGGTAAATCAAATGTTAGGGTCTATAGTATTAATCCATTGAAGGAAACCTATCAGAGATGCTTCTGAGCCATTCCACAACATAAATATATCATCTATGTATCTTCGCCATAGAACGATCTGATTTTGATAGACTGAAATGGTAAGCCAATCATTTTCATATTTGGCCATAAAGAGGTTTGCCACAGAAGGCGCGCACGTCGCCCCCATGGCTACCCCCTGTAGTTGCTGGTAAATAGTTTGTTCAAAAACAAAATAATTCCGAAAAAGCAGGAGATCCACTAGCTGTTGCAAAAACTCCAAATGGGGAACTGTCAGATCCCCTCTATGTTGGAGAGACGTCATAATCACTTCCTTAGCGATCATCTGGGGAATATTAGTATAGAGAGCTGCAACGTCTAGTGTTACCATTAGTATATTTGTACACAATGACCAGCTAGCATAGTCATGCAATATTTGTAGAAAATGTGTTGTGTCTCGAAGATATGCCGGGATGTCTATTAACAGCGGTCTGAGGAAGGAGTCAACATATATTGATAACGGTTCTAAAACACTGCCCCTGGTAGAGACTATGGGTCTCCCTGGGGGATTGTGCATATCCTTATGGATTTTAGGTACAAGATATAGTCTAGCTATGACTGGATCGACTTGATTAAGAAATCTCCATTCTTTTTTACTGATCAATTTGTTATCTAAAGCTTGAGTCGTAATAGCCTTGATCGATTTTTGTAAGCTTAGAGTTGGATCTTCCGCAAGCGGATGATAAACTGTAGTTTGCGCTAGTTGACAGGATGCTTCCCTCAAATATTGTCCCCTATCCAAAACAACTATTGCGCCTCCCTTATCAGCCCTGCGGATAACTATATCAGTTCTCTGCTGTAGGGTTTTTAATGCAAGATTTTCTTCCCTTATTAGGGCTTTAAAGGAACTTCAGCGAGTGGCCTCCAGCTGTCGAACGTCCTTGAGTATCAAATCCTTAAAAACATTCAAAGCGGGATGGGGGGGTCCTGGAGGTATCCAAGTCGATTTCAATGGTAATTTAATCCTACATGTATCGGCATTTGTTGGTGCCTCTGAATACTGCTAGTTCAGCTTCAGTTTTTCCGGGCTGAAGCCACCTTTTGCCTACCTTAATGCTAGAGTCCTTGGGTATTCCTATTATCCCCTGACAATATGCTGAATGAATGCCATTGGTATGTACTTCTGACGTAAGTGCTGACGCACATGACAGAGTTGGAGATAAAGACCCCGAGGAGTTAGAGTCCGCATGCGTGGCGTTTTTTAAGATCCTTTGATTATCAGCTAAGGCGCTGGAACTGAACGAACCAGGTATGAACATTAAGTCTTTTATAAACTGGCATAACTATCAAGGTGGTTTTCCTATATCGATGATTGTATTTGAGGCATGTATCTATTTTTATCATTGTCATCTCCTTAGAGAATTCTCAGAGTTGAGCTTCTGTATACGCTAAACGAATACATATTGGATACCAGCTTGAGTGCTTAACGTGATTTAAAGTTCCCCTGAAGAAACTTCTCACCTGTGAAACGCATTGATGGTGCCGGATGGTGGCGTCAGGGAGTCTACATCTGCTCAGATAAGCACGATTAATAATATAACAATTTGTTTGAAACTTCAACACTAAACACCTTGGGGGTTGTGGTTGGAAAGGTCATTGATGTAAATCCAGCACGAAGGCCTATGACTTTTGTCAGAGAAGCCAGTGCTATGGGAAGTCTGAGACCTCCACACCCCTTATAAATCATTACCATTTTGAGAAATTATACTTGTAATTGAAAATATCAAGTGAATATTTTTGACTTTAGTGTTAGAAACATAAGACAATTTTTGAATCTACATAGCCTTGGAAGAGTGGAGGGATTCATTTTTGCTTGTTTTAGTGATCTATACCCTCTGTAAATCTGACATTAATCACGAGTGTTGCTACACAACCAAGGAAATTTGGAAGACAACATCATGGCCAAATGACTGCAGAAGATCTGTGTTTATACCAATATTAAAGAAATGTGATCCAACTGACTGTGCAAATTATCGTGCAATCACTCTGATCCCACATGCCAGCAAGATTCTACTCAAGATTATTCAGCAGAAACTACAACCATATGTGGAACGAGAACTGCCTGAAGTGCAAGAATGGTTCTGGAAAGAGCGAGGAACGAGAAACATCATCGCGGATGTAAGATGGATCCTTGAAAAGAATACCAAAAGGATATCTATATGTGTTTTATTGACTACAGCAAGGTTTTTGATTGTGTAAACCATGAAAAAGTCTGGATCATATTAAGAAGCATGGGTATACCAGAACACTTGATCGTTTCTTGTACAACCTTTACATTGATCAAGAAGCAACAGTTCGAACAGAACAAGGAGAAACTGAATGGTTTAAAATCAGCAAAGGTGTACAACAAGGCTGCATACTTTCCTCCTACCTGTTTAATTTATATGTAGAACAAATCATCATGGAAGCAGGATTGTATGAAGACAACAGAGGTGTGAAGACCGGTGGGAGCCTCATCAACAACCTTCGCTATGCTGATGATACTACATTACTGGCTGAAAGTGAAGATGATCTGAAACATTTGCTTCTCAAGATCAAGGAACATAGTCTTAAAATGGGCCTGCATCTTAATATAAAGACGACAAAGATCCTGACAAATGGCCAAATCAATAATCATTGATAGAGAAGAAATTGAAATAGTTGATCCAAGTAGGTTAAAGTTGTCCACTATCAATAAAGCAACAGTCAAGAAATCAGACCATGCATTGCTCTTGGCAGAATGGCTATGAAGGACCTATTCAAGATTCTCAAGGGCACAGATGTCTCTCTCCATACAAAGATTCAACTCATTCAAGCCATGGTATTTTCAATAACCTCATATGGATGTGAAAGTTGGACAGTGAAAAAGATAGGCAGGAAGAAAATTGATGCCTTTGAATTATGGTGCTGGCAATGAATACTGTGTATACCATGGACTGCCCGAAGAGCAAACCAGTCAGTACTAGAGGAGATCAAAACTAAGCTTTCTTTAGAAGCTCAGATGACAAGACTTCGAATTTCATACTTTGGACTCATCATGCGAAGAGAGAGATCATTAGAGAAAGACGTCATGCTTGGCAAGGTAGAAAGTCAACACAAAAGATACAATACAATAACAGCAGTTATGTATGCCACTCTGTCAACATTGAGCTGCCTGAATGAAGACCGAACACAATTCAAGACAACTATTCAGAGGGTCACCTAGAGTTGACATCGACTTGACAGCACTTAACAGCAGTATTTATTTATTTATTTATTTATTTATTTATTATTCAATCTTTCTTCTCCCATCAAAGTACTTGGGATTAGGGTTGTTATCTTTCTGTTTCCCATCACTGTAAAGACTCACTTTCCCTCATTTAAGTACCTTAGTGCTCTTCTCATTTATTGTTTGGTTCTTTCACCTGGTAGTGTTCATTGCAGATCCCTGCAGATACCATCATCTTCAGGCTGAGTACCTCCTTGCCTATAAATAGTGGCTCCAAGTCTCTTTTAATTCTTCTTTGCTGGTTAGGGTGATTGGTGCAGATTCTTTGCTTAGTGGACAAGGTACTCCTGCTAGATGTCAGAGGCACTTGCCCCCTTTTGGGGCAAACACCCACCTATATCATATTGGTACAATAGCTAGGGGCCAAAAACATTTCCTCCTTCTTAAAGGAGTCCACTCCAATCCAAAGATGAATGGCAGGAAGAACCTCCCAGGATTCTGGAAAGTACTAGTTCTATTCTATATAATTCTGGCAATTATTAGTAGGGATACTGGATGGTACTGTTGATCCAAACTGCAACATCCAAGCAGTCTCTACACATCATTATCCCCAGACAGACCTTACTAAAAGTGCCATGAGCTCAGTTTCTGACTCCCACCTGAAACTCTACAGCAGCAGCCAACATTCATTCAGGCATGGCCACACTCCATCACAATCTCTGGGTTAAGTGTTTCATGCTTTACAGTCACTTCCACTATGGGCTACCTTGGGTTCTATTGATGTCTCTAATTTGATTCTCTTCTGCTTGTTGTTTTGGCACCACACTCAGGGCCTGTGCAAAAGTATTGAACACCCAAAGCTTTGACTCCGCGTTGCTATTGGTGCTCACTTTGACCAGCTGCTTCCACCCCCCTCTGATGCAGACCCCATGCAAACAGGAAATTTGCATTGGAGGGGGTGGAAGTGGCTGATCAAAGCAAGCACCAACAGCAACACAGCATCAGAGGCATTGTGTAAGCGCTATGTTGCTGTTTTAATACCATTACCTCCACTGCAGGTCTAGGCGAACCTTCAGTCTTACACCCTCCTTCATTTAACTTTCAGGTCCCTAGCACTTCCTTTTGATAGCTAAATACAATAATCAACACCACTGCTCACATTAAAAGTCATGTACAAATGCAACAGAGACCCCGCCGCTTCCCCAAAGCAAAAAAGGAACACCGTTCAAAGGAACCCAGAACCACCAAGCAAGGCACGGACTCGCAGTCTGTCCACCCAGCACAGTCCACGCTCTCCATTATACTAGTCAATGCTAGGTCTATAAGAAACAAAACCCACGTAATACATGATCTCATCACAGATGCAAAACCGGATATTCTATGCATCACTGAGACATGGATTACCGAAGCAGACCCTGTAATCATCAATCAGATAAACAAACCTGGATTTACGACCTATAACTGTCCCCGCTCCAAGAAAAGGGGAGGAGGAGTCCTAATCATGGCCAAATCAGACTTAACTCTAACAAGCACACCACTAAGTGTACCTGACGGCATCGACATACTGAAAATTGAAAACAGAACCATATCCATATGTCTCATCTATAGACCACCAACCGCCCCACAGGAATCACTGGCAGCAGCTCTGGAAGTCATCTCCACCACGGCTCCCAAAAAGATCCAGATCATCCTGGGTGACTTGAACCTAGCCTCTACCCCTGCAGCACAATCAAGCATCTTCTATGAAGCTATGGACCAACTGGGTTATGAGCAGATCATCCATGATGCAACCCACATCAAAGGCAACACACTAGACTTGGTGTTTCTACCTACTAAACATCCTAAGCTGTTGAAATCCAAACCACAAATAACACAAGTGCCATGGTCAGACCATCATCAAATTGAACTCTCCATACTTCTCCCCACCAGACCTGACCAGTCGCAAACGGACCAAGCAGCGCTCAAACGTAGATGCTTCCAAAAATTCAACAAACAAGCTCTCATTGAATCCGTAACAAACTACATACACATGGACCTCTCGGACCTCGAGCTGCTCACAAACCTCTGGAACGCAGGAATCGAGGCTACCTCAAAACCCACCTGGAGTCACCCAAGGACCACATCAAAATCAAAGACGGAACCTTGGTACACCACAACCCTTCGAGAACTGAAGCAGAACCTGAGAAAACAAGAACGAAAATGGAGAAAGCTCAAAACCGAGGAGCACAGGAAGGATTACCTCAACCTCCTATCAACATATAAGAATGCAGTCAACCAGGCAAAGAAAACGTACTACACAAATACACTCAACAAGGCCCTCAACAGGCCCAGGGAGCTTTTCGCACTCGTCAAATCGCTCACCAAGACGCAGCAGGTCAACAATACCAGCGGTTCCATAACTGCCCAACGGCTAGCAGATCATTATGCCAGCAAACTTAACCCCACAGCACCTGCCCTCCCCGCTCCAAACATGGACGCAGCTAACTCCCTGCAAAAGTTCAACACCCAGGGTAAGCCAGTCCAGATCAGAAAATGGTCAACCTTCCTGAGAGTGGAGGTCCAGCAGATTAAAGACATCATTACCAGCCTAAAAACTACTACCTCCCCTCTTGACCCCTGTCCAGCCTCCTGGATCAAGGCAACCAAGCAAGACTTGGGACAGCACATCTCTCACATAGTGAACCTCTCACTTCTGCAAGGACTCATGCCATCTCTTCTCAAGAAGTCCCTCATTCGACCCATTTTGAAAAACAAGACACTCAACAAGGACGACCCAACTTCATACCGCCCAGTCTCAAGCATATCCTTCCTCGCCAAGATTATCGAAAAAGTGGTTCAGCAGCAACTACAGGACCACATCGACGACACAAACGCCCTTGATGTGCATCAATACGGGTTTCGGCAACATCATGGCGTAGAAACCCTCCTGTTAGCCCTATTGGACAACCTTCTCAAAGGCCTGGAAAACAAGAGCAAGATGTATATGCTCATATTCATAGACATATCAGCAGCCTTCGACTCAGTGCATCACCCCACATTACTAGAGCAACTCGAGGCCATGGGCATTTCAGGAACCCCGCTAAAATGGTTCTCATCTTACATAACAAACAGGATGCAGCAAGTCCAGTTCAACAATGATAAAGCAACCCCCTTCCCGCAAACCTAAGGCATTCCACAAGGCTCCGCCCTCTCCTCCCTTCTTTTCAACCTATACCTACAACCTGTATGCAAGATTTTCCAGGACCACGACATCAACTACCATATCTACGCTGACGACCTAATGCTTTACACGCAACTAGATGCAAATAACCCAAACATCAGCAACCTTGAGAAATGCTTACTCGAGCTTCAAATCTGGTTGCAACGCAATAATATGGCCATTAACCACAAGAAAACAGAAGCAATGTGTATCTCTAGGAAACCGGGATTCGTGCCCCCGGCAACAATCACCATGAACAATAACAATTACAACATCAAAACAGAGATAAAATACCTAGGAGTGTTGCTGGACAGCAACCTTAATATGGACAAGCATCTTCGAATTACAAACCGAGCAATATTCCACAAATTAAGAGTCTTGCAGCCCCTACGTAGCATACTCGATCATGCCGACTTCAGATCTGTCGCGCAAGCCCTCATCATTCCACACCTGGACTATTGCAATGCCATACTGGAAGGCCTACCAAGAAAAACCATAAACATTCTGCAAATGGCTCAAAATGTTGCTGCCAGAATCATTATACAAAAAAGGCTATCTGACCACATTACACCAGCCCTAATTGAGCTACATTGGCTCCCTATCTCGGCCCGCATTCAATACAAATTATTAGTCACCACATTCAAACTCATCCAGAATGTAGCGCCCTCACATCTCAATAGCCTACTATCCAATCTACCCAACAACAGAAGCAGAAGAACAACAAACCTAAATACCCTCTGCCTCCCAAAGTCCTTCAGAAAGGCTAATGCAGGTACTAGTAACAGGGCTTTCTCTTTTATAGCCCCAGCACTCTGGAACCGATTGCCAAGTGAACTGCGTGCGATCTGTGATCTAAAAGACTTCAGGAAAAAACTTAAAACGCACCTTTTCCAATCTCATTTTAATTTAACCGCATGAAATTCATTCAGGCATGTGTAAATATGTTTATAAAGATCCTATATGAAGTCCTAGCAGACTGGCTTGTGTAAATATGTATATAACTACCTTTGTGTAAAGTGTAAATATGTATATAAGCACTTTTGTGTAAAGTCCTAACCTCAATCAACTGTAAATCTGAAACCCTTCTTATGTGTGCTACCCACCTCACTAATCGCATTGTACATACCCCTAATTACTGGCCAGTACAACCAGCCTTACCTTGTTTTGCAACCGCTGCTGATCACTGGAAGCAGCGGGATACAAATTTGTACGTAAATAAATAAATAAATAAATCATTGAACATTTGGAGGGTTATTTTATAAACTTCCACATAGTTAATGTGCTTACCACAACTCTCCTTTTTCTTTCTTCGCCATATTCGTGCAAGCCGCCACTTTCTGTCCCCTTCATCTCTCACTACTCTCCTACTTACCCTAGTTATATCCAGGCTCAACTACTGTAATATTATCCTCCTTGGTCTCCCACAGTACAAGATTCATCACCTACAATTAATTCAAACTACTGTTGCTCACATCATCACTCACGCCACTCGTTTTGATCATATTACTCCTCTACTAATCCATCTCCATTAGCTTCCCCTCCGCTACCATCCCCAGTATAAATTATTAATCCTGGTCCATAAAGCATTGTATACTAATACGCCTACCTATGTCTCTGACCTTTTACATTTTCATGCACCACCTTGTGTGCTCTGCATGCCGGGTTAGAGTCTACCCATGCCTCCGCCTTGTTTTCTCTAGGTCCCGTCCTCTGGAATTCCCTTCCTTCTGACCTCCACCTCGAGCCCTCCATCAAGAAATTCAAGTATAAACTTAAGACATACCTCTTCCATATCACCTTTAATCTCCCCTATCTAATTCCTAATTCTTCTTCTCCTAATCCCGCCTATCCTTCTACTGTTGTGTGATTGCTGTCTGTCCTGTGGCATTTAATTGGCGTTCCTTTCATATTTTCTTATGATTTATTGCAGGAGCAGCATGTTCTGTGGGCAGGTTCTCCTCTAGGCCTCCGGCGCTCTGCAGACAACCCTGAATGGGGAGTGGGTAGCTAGCGACAGCACCCTCGTGACATTGGTGCCCCCTGACACGCTTAGCCAGCTTAATGGGTAGTACTGGCCCTAGTTCAGAATTTGTCTTCTTGCTTCCCCCCATCCAGCATTTGTCTCTCTGCTGCCCCTCCGCTTTTGTCCAGCATTTGTCCTCCTGTCCCCCCTCCCCATTGTCCAGCATTTGTCCTCCTGTCTCCCCCCCCCCCCGTTGTCCAGCATGTCTCCCTACTTCCCCCATCCAACATTTGTCTCCCTGCTTCCCCCCTCCAGCATTTGCCTTCCTGCCCCCCACCCCGTTGTTCAGCACTTATCCTCCTTTCTCCCCCCCCCCCACGTTGCCCAGCATTTGTCTCCCTGCTTCCCCCTCTCCAGCATTTGACTTCCTGCCCACTCCCCCGTTGTCCAGCACTTGTCCTCCTGTCCCCCCTCCCTCCACCTGCACCTCTCTTCCTGCACTGCCGCTAGGATGTTCCTACAAGCCTTCAGGCTGATTCGCCTGGCAGCGGCACTCCAGCTGTTTTTATTTTAGATTTTGCTGCCTCTGGCCTGCCTCTGTCTTCCCGATGCTTTTTTTTCTTAAGAATGCTGGAGTGCCGCCGCCGGACGAATCAGTCTGATCGCTTGCAGGAACATCATGATCAGGCTGATTCGTCTGCCGATTTGTCCGGCGGCGGCGCTCCAGCTCTGTTTTAATTTTAGATTTTTCCACCTCTGGCCTGCCTCTGCCTTCCCACATGGGAAAGCAGAGGCAGGCCAGAGGTAGTAAAATTTAAAATTAAAACAGAGCTGGAGTGCCGCCGCCGTCTGAGTGCTGCTCCTTGCAAACTGCCGCCTGAGGTGACTGCCTGAGGTGGCCTCATGGTAGAGCTGCCCCTGAGTAGGAAGGAGTTAGCCAGAGCAGTAACACAAGTAAAGGCTGTGGGGAGGGAGAAGCACTAAATGCTGCAATGGGATGAGGAGAAAGTGCAGGTTGGAGCTTGAGGGGAATCCTGTGAGAGGACACGAATGTTGGGGAAGATGCAGAGGCATGAATTATCGGGGAGAGGATGGTAGAAAAGTGGGTGAATGTTGGTGAAAGAGTGGAAGCACAAGGTAGGGAGTGAATTCTCTCTCCTTCCCACATCTGTCTGAATTCAATTTTGTGAACATAGGCTGGCTGGCACTCTGCTCCTCCAGGTCTGTGGCATCATGTGTTTTCCAGCGGGTGTGAGAGGACCTGGACTAGGGTGGATGGAGCTCAAGTAAAGGGGTACATGAAACCATGCCAGAGGGGATACTAAAAGTCAAGTGGGTGTAAAAAAGAAGTGACTGGGAAGATAAGATTTTGAGTATGGGCCTGCAGGCGAGGTAGTGCTTTTCAAAATTACCCTCATAAAGCTAGTTCACAAGCATCCTCTCTTTTTACAGGATCTTTCCTGGCTGGGGGAGGGGAAAGAAGGACGCAAGCTCATTGTGATTATTGAGTTTAATACTCAGAATTTTTTAGGAGGGGAAGAAGAATTTCCAAATCCCCCTCATTAGGAGTGTGTCACACACATTTGAAGGCTCTTTCGCCCTTCGAGTCCCTTCTCTCACTCATTACAGCCTGGTCACTGCTTTCAGGAGAAGCAAACCTAAGAGAAGTAATAAACCTTACCAGTAGCCTGGCTGCAGCAAGGATATGAGGCACCCTAGGCAAACCTCAATCCTGCCACCCCCGCCCCTGCTGTTGCCTCTCCAGGACCTGCAGCAGCAGCAATGCAGCGCTTGCCAAATCCTCTGAGGCTGCTTTGCTGTTGCTGCTCCCTTTGACCAGCTGCTTCCCCCCCCCCCCCATACAGACTTCTGGGTAAGCGCTTTGTTGCTGTTTCATGGCATTGCCTCCACTGCAGGTCTCCGAGAGGGGTGATAGCGGTGGCAATGGGACACCCCGGAAACACTGGCATTCTAAGCAACCGCCTAGTTCACTTAATGGGTCACGCTGTCCCTGACCAGTAGGAAGAAGTCTTGGCATACCTTCCTGCACACACCTGCTCTCTGCCCAGTCCTTCTTCCCTGTACTTAAAGGTACATGTGCCCTGCAAGTTACATACACACTCTTAGCCAGTGAGCAGAGAGCAATGTTCAGACCCATATTGCCTGCACTCTGTTCCAAAGAAAAGAAAAGAGCATTTTATTCTGCTTTTTTCATTTACAAAATAATATTGTACTTAAATCTTAATTTATACCCTGGTCATAGCACTTGAAAAATGGAGTGGTAAATCATCCTCTTTGGGATGATTCACTGTTGGCATCTCTGGGGAGGGGCCCTTTGGGCCTGAGCCCCAAGCTTATTAAGTCAGTGGTGGTGGAAGGCCCTTTTCTTTGGGGGGCGGGGGGGGGGGGGGAGAGACACAAGCACTACCCCAAGCTGCACCCTAACTCCGCCCAGCGGGCAGAGACCCTTTCTGATCTGCCCACGGCGATCTGATCCCTCATGGGCAGACAGGAAGGAGCTTTGCCACAAGCTTTTTTTCTTCTCTACAACATTTAAATCGAAATCCAAAGCCCGCCAGTTTAGCTTCTAATGCAAAGTTTTGCAACGGGTGTGCCAGGAAATCTTTCCATGCGCCAGCCGGAGCCACTGGCAGCAAGAAGAGCGAGACGAGGAGAGAGATGGAGCCACTGCCAGCTGCAACGAAATCTTCTCTTCTATCCTACCCCACCCCCAACCCCTGGTCTCCACTATCTCCTCCATCAGCACGGTGAACAGCACCTGCCTTCTGCTGGTTCCCTTCCATCTGAAACTAGAACCTGTCAGGGCTCCGTAGTCTTGGGAGATTGCAGGGTCCCACACAGTACAGAGTGCAGAGGGAAGCTGACAGAGGAGGAAGCAGCTGCTTACTGATTCATCATGCCAGCAGGGCTGGCGCTTCCATTAGGTGAACCGGGCAGTTGCCTAGAGCACTGACATTCTGTGGCAGGAAATGGCCAGCTCAACTCCCCGCTCTGTGGATGGTAGGAGAAAGGTGCTTAAAAACACATCAGTTTCCTGTGCAGCTTGAGGAAACATCCCAATAGTTCAACCTCCTGCCCCACAGCCAACATGAAAAGGGACATGTCAGTTTCCTCTGTGGCACAGGTCAGTGTCGTGAGATGATCTATGAGACTGAGCCCACACTGCAGAGGAAACCAACTCACTCTTAAGTGCCCTTTCTCATGATGGTCACAGGGCAGGAGGTTGAACTGTTGGGATATTTGCTCATGCTGCTTAGAAAACAAATATGCTTTTAAGCTCCTTTCTCCTGCCAGTCATTGAGTGGAGGACCGAGCTGCATGTCAAAGAAGCACTGGGGTAAAAGGGGGGTGGGGGGGGGGGGTGCCAGATGGTAGATTCACCTAAGGCCCCTGATGTCCTTGCAGGATGGGTGTTAGGAGAGGGGGGGGGTGGAAAGAAAGGGAGGTAGAGCTGATTTTGCCTTTTCCTTCTCTTGTTTTGCCCCTGCGTACACCTTCTGTGTTTTGTCTTGATTAGATTGTAAGCTCTCATGAGCAGGGATTGTCTCTTACATGTCTGTGCAGCGCTGCTGCGTATGACTGGTAGCGCTATACAAATGCTCAGTAGTAGTAGGGAAGAAATATGATTATACAGAAGGTGGAAGGGAAAGAAAGATAGGGGGAAGGAGAAGGAAAGGGAAATTATGCTAGTGGGGTGATGGGGAAGAAAGGAAAGTGATTATAAAGAAACAGCACAAATACTACATATTTTTGTTTAGTGTGCATTGAAAAGAGGGTAGGAGGATAAGGTTGCAAGATGTCCCTGAATTTCAGGGAGTGTCTCTGATTTTAGAACTGTGTCCCCGACTCTCACATGTTTGGCAGTCCCTGCTTCTAGCAATGAGGAAAGAAGAGGTAGAAAATAGGAAAAAAAAACCCCAATTATTCTCAATTTGGTGATTTGCATATATCAGCTTTTAGAATTTACATCCATTATCTTTGTTTTGCATAGTATGGCGGAAATGCATCACTGTTTCTAGTTCTCTTTTGATTTGTCTGCTTGGAAGTAATATTGTTGCTGTCATGGGATGAAAGGGGGGGGGGGGCGCGGCAGGGTAATGATTCCTTTCCTGCACACTTTGTTACTCAAACTTGGAACTAACGTATCCCCCTCCCCCCCACTCTGCACTCTTTCGATAAGTGTCCCAGATTTGCCTGCAAAAAATCTGGTAACCTTATGGGCGAAGGCCCACAGACAGACAGACAGACAGACAGACAGACAGAATTACACATGGTAAAGGAGCAGCTAGCTGCTACTGCTTTCTTTACACAGAAGAGTGCGAACATGGAACCAGCCAAACAGAGGATGCAATGGCCGAAGGCCAGAAGGGATCCTTCCTAGGATACAATAAGAGCATTTTTCAGTGTGATTTATATGGGTAAAAGCTTTATGCTGGCATTGATCAGCTGTTTGAAAGCTGCCCTCCCTCACTGTTCCTAAAAAACCTGTACATTGTTCCTCCTGCAGTGCAAGGAGGTGTTTCTAGGGGCCTATTTAGATTGAAGAAGTGGAAGGACATGTACAGATTGCACTTTCAATTCTAGGCCCAGTGCATTTTTCCT
Source organism: Ichthyophis bannanicus (assembly GCA_033557465.1). Lineage (NCBI taxonomy): Eukaryota > Metazoa > Chordata > Amphibia > Gymnophiona > Ichthyophiidae > Ichthyophis > Ichthyophis bannanicus. The sequence goes on from CM066037.1 coordinate 293,591,113, forward strand.
AGAAAAAAGGCGCTGGTACTCAAATGCAAAGCTCTTTCACAAGGTTGGCCCAAGGGTTTCTGCTGCCCTAGACAGTCCCACCATGCTGTCCTGTGCTGCACCATGCCGCCCGCTTTCCCCCAAACTTCATCTGGGAGAGGGGCCCAGCACGGTCATCCCTCGATGCTTTTAAAAAAGTGACAATAAAATATTTAAACCTATCCAGTCCCCCACATTTAAAAAAGTGACGGCTTTCTGCTGCACCACAGTAGGTCTTAAAGCATACACATGCATGCATGTGTGCACTCGGATTGCCAACTGGCTCCAGATGCGCTCAACAGGCTTGATCCAGTCCTGGGTTTACTCCATTGCCTGCAGAGACAAGTATTCAGATTTCTCTATTGCCCTCCATAAGAAAAGCAAAATTACAAGTCCCTGCAGGCAATGGGGTAAACCCAGGCATGGATTAAGTATGTCGGGTGCATCTGGAACCTAGTGTGCACTCATGGTCTGCCGCTCCTGCCCCTTCTGATACAACTTCCTGCACCTTCTGACAGGAAGTTGTGTTGGAAAGGGCAGTAGTGGCAGGCCATGGGCGTGCTTATGCATACAGGTACTTTAAGATCCGCCGCAGCAGAAAGTCTTCAATTTGATAAACTGTGGAATGGCCAAGAGTTTGCCTTGCCACCCACCGGTGCCAGTCACCCTAGGCATCTGCCTAGTTCACCTAGTGGACAGGCTGGCCCTGCTCTTTCATTACTACATGAGGACCATGGTTCAACTTTAACAGGCAATGAAAAAGGTGCCAGTACTCCATACCACCACATACCCCCTCAAAAAAAAAGCCCTGCCTAGGACCATTATGTTCCAAGAAAAAAGTACTTCCAGGAAAAGCATCTGAAAACATCCATGGCTACAAAAGATTCAAACTGCAATGTATGCACACATTTTCCCTTTGAAAAGCTGTACAAAGTCTGTTTATCAGAAGAGCCTGTGGATGTTGTCCAGAGCTCAGCTTAATCACTCTGGATCGAGACTGGTTACAAAAGAGCCAAAATATGCACTTGTTGCTCTTCTCAATAAACCTGGCAACGTGTAATCAAACTCTGGAATTTGTTACCGGAGGATGTAGCAAAGGCTGTTAGTGTAGCTGGGTTTAAAAAAGGTTTGGACAAGTTCCTGGAGGAAAGGTCCATAAACCATTATTAAGAAGGGACCCAGGATATCAATGCTTGAACCAATACAAGCATTGTGGAACCTGTGTCCCTTGGGGAAACTGCTAGGTACATATGACCTAGATTGGCCACTGTTGGAAACAGAATACTGGGCTTGATGGACCTTGGTCTAACCCAGTATGGCATATCTTATGTTCTTAATAGGGAGGATGCTGTTAACTACAGATCAATCAAGCTGATCTCAGTGAAGGGTAAATTAATGGAGTCAATACTAAAAAAAAAAAAAAGATGGTAAAATACCCTGAATCCAGCAGCTTACAGAATTCAGAAGCAGCACAATTTTACCAAAGGAAGTTTATGTCAAGCTGATTAGTTTTCTTTGACTGGGTGAGTGCTGAATGTGGATGCTTAGATTTCAGAAAAGCTTTTGACAGTGTTTCTGCATAAGAGGTTAATAATTCATTTCAACAGTCTACAGTAATAAACCAGATTAGGAAATGGTTAGTGACAGGCAACAAAGCCCCCTTTATTACAAAGGAGGAGGCGGGGGGAATTGTTATCTATTAGGTACCAGAGGAATCAGCCCTGGATCTAGTGCTTTTAGTAATTTTATAAGTGACATGCAGAGAGATTGACGGGTGATTTGTCCTTTAGTGTATTGTACAGATGGTATGAAGATCTGCAGAAAGAACAAGAAATGATCTAAGAAAATCTGAGGAGTGGTCAAGAGTATGGTAGAAAAAAAAAAGCAGCGATTTAAGAAAATCCAAGAAGTTAAGAGTTTGGCAATAACAAGTTAAAGCAAAAAAGTGCAGTCATGAATTTAGGGCAGAGAAATCCAAGAGGGTGGTATTTGATGGAGCATGAAATTGAAAGAGGGATTGCAAGAGGATCCTGTCTAATTATCTCTAAGTAGCAAAACAGCGCAGCAAGGCAATGGGAAGAGCCGGAGTGGCATTAGAGTACATAGAGAAAATTACTCATCAGCCGAAACAAGTTGAAAGTACATGCTCTTAACATTACACAAGGGCCCATTTAGTTGAGTGAGTGAATGAGTGAGTTGTTTGTGCAATGAGTGTGTAATTACATAGGTAGCGAGCAACCAAGTAGCTATTTTGTGAATGATGGGTAGGGGAGTATGTATGTGAGCAGTACAGAAGTGATGTCTGAGGGCAATGTGTGATTAAATCATATTATCCAATCTACATCCCTATCCTTCCCCCACCCCCATCTCCTTGTTTCCATCCCTTCTTCTTTCCTATCTCTTCTCACCCTCCCTTCCCCATCGAACACGCCAATACCTGTACTCATGGATCAGTCCTGTTTCTTCTCTTTAGTTGGCATGCAATCTCCCTTTGCATGTGTTATTTGAGTTGGGGACCTTGCCGGCACACACTGATCACATCTGTGTTGCTGTGGGTCTTCCCCTTGCCAGCACATGCTGATACCACCACCATAAGGCTGTCCCTATTCTTGTGCCAGCAGGGATTAGGACCTTAGTGGCACACATTACTACTATCAAAGTCTGCCTTTATTCTTGTGCCAGTGGGGTTAGGGACCTTGCTGGCACATTATCAGTCTGTCACGACCATGGGTTTGGCCTATTTTTGTGCCAACAATGGTTCAGGACTTCACCATCATATCCTCATTCTGCCACCACAGTAGGTTCTGATGAGAGTTGGGGATATGGCCAACACAAGGCTTGCCCTATATCACCCTGTGTCTGTGTGTATGAGGTGTGACAAAAAAGGGGAAGAGCCAGAAGTCGCATGGTGTGAGATCTGGGGAATAAGGAGGGTGGTCGAGAGCTGTGATCTGTTTGTTGGCCAAGAACTGCCTCACATTGAGCGTGGTATGTGCGGGTATGTTGTCGCAGTGGAGCAGCCACGACTTGTCTCTCCACAGTGCCCACCTGCTGCACTGAACTCGGTCATGGAGGCGATTGAGGACCTGCTGGTAGAAGTGCTGATTGACTTTCTGACCCTCAGGCACAAACTCATGATGGACCACTCCCTTCTGGTCAAAGAATCTGATCAGCATGACTTTGATCCTTGATTTGGACATGCATGCTTTCTTGGGTCTGGGTGACAGTCGAGTCTTCCACTACAGGCTCTGTCTCTTGTTTTCAGGGTTGTACTGGAAGACCCAAGTCTCGTCTCCTGTGATGACTTGGCCAACGAACTCTGGATCTTCTCCGATCTCTAGCAAGTCTCGACAGACATTGACCCGGTGCTCCTTCTGGTTGTCCGATAAAAGCTTGGGCACCATCTTGATGCAACCTTCCACATCCCCAGCTCCTGCACCAAGATGGTACGCACTGACTCCCTGTTCAGGTTGAGCTCCTCTGCTATCATCCGCACAATCAATCTGCGATCACTCCGCACCAGCTGGTTCACTCTGTCAATGTTCTCAGCCATCTTTGTTGTGGAAGGCCGTCCTGACTTGAGGTCATCCTCCACCTCCTCGTGGCCAGTCTTGAAGCATTTATGCCACTCGAAGACTCATGGCCTTGACATTGCATCTTCTCCATAAGCCTTTTGGAGAAGTTGGAGACACTCAGTTGGGCCCTTCTCCAACTTAAACAGAAATTTCAAGTTGATTCTTTGCTCCATATTTCTGCCACTTCCAGTTGCATGACAAAGCGATGGAGCAGTGTGCTACAAAAAAAGAAAAACAGAGTGAGAGAGATGAAAAATATTATAGCAGAATAGTGGCGAGATGTTGCATAACACAGTGACATAAGTGGTTAGCCAATTGGCATTGAGTCATGGGCATGGCTGCCACAGTCTTGTTTCTTTTTTGTCACACCTCGTATGTGCACACTAACATATGTGCAGACAGATGGGCGATGGCTCAGCAATGCATATTCTCACTTCATAGGAAATGTGTCTAGAAACAGATGTGACAGTGCCTCTTTACAGAATATTGATGATTCTTCATCTGAAGTTAAAAAGGGACAGATATAAAAATAAAAAAAAAGCTGAGCTCCTAAATTTAGGCTCCTAAGTTAGGATCTTAAATTTCTGCCCTACTTTTAGCCAAACTTAGGGGTCTTAGGATCCTTTTATTAAAGCCCGTATGTTTTAATGCGTGACAACGGGTAGTCGGTACTGATGCGTGAATGTGTCTGCCACCACACGCTAAAACACACATCATGGGATAGGGCGGGGAATGGACAGAGAGTGGAGATCGTATTATGATTAGTGCCAGGGTAATGGCTGTTCGCTCAGCGAGAACACGGTTCCTAATGTGAGTTCATCTAGAGACCTCTGTGGGAGTTCAGTGAAGCTGCTTTAGGAGAGCACATGTTCTAGTGGCCCATCACGCATTAACCTCCAGGAACATACTGGTCGTGCTGTTGACAGCTAACATGGAGGCTTTGCAATTAACATGCATTTGTTTGGTGCATCAATTGTAAATCCTTAGCAGGCTTTAGTTAAAAGGGTCCTAAGTTTTCAGCTGAAAATTCATCTTAATTTAGGAATTTAAAAGCAATGCTTATGAATTTAGGCCTGCCATTCATTTGCCTATATTTCTGAGCCTAGTGCTGAAAATCAGTACTAAGCTCCTAACTTGATTCCCCCCCTAAATCTGTCCCTAAATCTGACCTATTTTTTATATGCCTAATTTTAGTGAAATTTTGGGCCTAATATTAAAAAAACCTAAGCTCCTAAATTTAGGTTCCTACGTTAAACTCCTAAATTTGTACCCTGTTTTCTGTAGCACATAACGGATATGTTTACAAAGCAGCGGTGGAAGCCTCCATGCGATATCAGAGCCGCGGCCCCATTGAATTCAATGGGGCTGCGGCTCCGATATCGCATGGAGGCCGCTACACTGCATTGTAAACATAACCCCATAGTGTTATCATAGTATTATTTTCTGTAACATTTAGTGTTATTTTCAGATGAAAAGTCATACTACTTTAGTAGCTTGGGGGGTGGGGGAGGGGGATAATTCAGCAATGGCAGCTAATGCTGATAAAGTGGTTAGCTGAACACTGAACCTAGATATTCAATGCCGGGGTCATATCCGGCCACTGACACTGAATATCTGGGTTGGCCGGATTGCATTTTTGCAATTCAGTCAGTGTAAACGTTATTCAGCCACTGGCTGGATTGCAAAAGCAGATAAAGTTAGGACAGCCATTTAGCTGTCTTAACTTAAGCCGGTTTAGGATAACTGGATAGCGGCTATGGCCGCTAGCGGGTTATCCTTAGGTTCCACCCCTGGAATGCTCCGACACTAGCCAGCTAGCCTCTGGGTACTTAGAGGCTGCACCTGGAGATATTCAGTAGCACCCATTGTGTTACTGCCATTTAATATCTCACTGAGTGGCATTTAGGCAGTTTGCAGGTCTGCAAATCACCTAAATACCTTTGCATATCACCCCCTTAGAATTTATGTGGCCAATATTTGGAACCCTTAGCTGGTCGGCCAACGGGAGGAAGGCCGGATAAGGGTGCTGACCGCATCAGAGGCACTATGCAAATAGGGCCGCTGAAAATCTCCACAGATTGCTCGGCACTATCCGGTTAGTGCAAGGGTGGTTTGTGGATGGAGAAAGGAAAAGGTCTTGGCACTATCCAGATAAGTGCCGACTCTATCTGAAAGTCTGTTCTAAATTGCAATCCAGATAAGTACAGACTAAAAATCCCGCTAACTGGATAATTGTTGGCACTTATCCAGCTAGCATGACTCCGCCTGGATATTCACTGTCAGCTCCTCTCCAGGCACTGCCACTAAATATCCTGCTGTATTTAAGTGCCAAGCTTGATCACCATGGCGTTTGAATATCAACCTTTTTTAAAATTGGGCCCTACACCCCTAAATCAGCCTGCTGTTCATTTGCCTAAATTTATGAGCCTAATTTAGGTGCTTAGTACTGAAAATCATTGTCAATCATTTTTCTCCCTCCCCTAAATCTGTCTCCATTGCTAACCATTTTTTAAGCTCATAAATTGAAGGGGCATGTTTACTAGGGCACGATAGGCTTTTGCAGCTAAGGTGGCAGGTTAGTGCAGATAGGGCTGCGTTACCTGCAAAAGCAACATGCTATCTGTTGGAGGCATGCACCACATTTCATCACTAGGTAACACTGTTCAAATGATTGCAGCATGGCACCCAGTGGATGCAGCTAATGCCACTCATTGAGGTGGTGTTAATTGCACCCGCAATGTCTGCAAAACAATTGGTTACCATGCGCTGCTGACGCTCACAGTAAGCGCTCGTTGCAGACATGCCCACCCTCCCCGCATGCGTGCTGCTACCACACAGTATGCAAACAGCACAGGGAATTTTCTGTGCTATCTGCATTTGGCCCAGGTTAGTTATTTACTACGGCACTCTTTCCCCCATTAGCACCATTTTAAGAGCTAACACACTTTAGTAAACATGCCCCTAAGAGTTTAGTGAGATTTTAAGGACATATTTAGACACCCAGCCCTAGTAAATTTTCAGAGTCAAAGTTAGAAGCGGGACTGTCAAAGTTTAGAGCATAAATCCCTGGAATATCCGACCCTTTGAGTATAAATTTAGGGGTTCTAACCTAGCAGCTTTCAAAGAGGCCAATTTAGGGCTATAAATCTCAAGGTTAGGAGTATAAATCTTTTTAATATCTAGCCCAAAGAGACCAAGGAGTGTAAGATTAAGGAATAATGTAGGGCAATATTTCTTCACTGGAAAGGTGGTGGATACATAGAATAGTATCCCAGATGAGACAATAGAAGGTAGAACACTAAAAGCAACATGATTGAAAAAAGCATGAGATGGACCCAGAAGAGCCTCGAATGTGAGAAGGTGAAGCTTGAGATAAGATAGGCTGTGCAGACGTGGCTACTTTATACAGGTGAACAAGCTAAGCTTCCTCCTGGGGTGCCAAGCTAGGGGATGGGGATAAAGGCAAGAGACCAGATGGGCAAGATGTGCATTACCTAGCTTCCTTTGATATCCTTCCATCCATTCTCAGATATGCTCACTTGCTTCATGAGCAGGCCAGTAGTGGTGCAGCCAACCTGCTTCTATCCGTGCCCTTCTCTTCTGTTGCTAATTCCAGACTTTGCTCCTTTCACCTTGCTGTACCTTACGCCTGGAACAAACTACCTGTGTCTGTACACCAGGCGCCTTCTCTGACCCTTTAGAAATCCAGGCTGAAAACTCAACTCTTCGCTGCTGCTTTTGGATCTTGACTCACCTGATCTCCTTGTTTCTTTACCATTCCCCCTAGATGTATCCCTGTCTACACTTTCTGTGTTGTCTGTCTTGACTAGATTGTAAGCTCTGATGAGCAGGGACTGTCTCTTACATGTCTATGCAGCGCTGCGTACGTCTTGTAGCACTATACAAATGCTCAGTAGTAGTAGTAAAGAAGAGGTGGACCATGGGAGACATACAGCACTGACAACTTTAATGATTGCCTGGGACACCTTGTTGCCCACCAACAGTCCAGTCTGAGTATGATGATAGAAAGAGAGAGATGTGATGGGCCTTGCTGTCCTCACCTTCTGTTATTGTCTATGTTCCTATATTCTTGGAGATTACTGGCCTCTAAAAGCCAGCTTACATTTCATTAATTGGTACAGTTGCTGACCTCAGACCATAGAATCATGAGTTTTATTCTCGAGTCCTACAGCAAACCATATTAGGAGCATGGCATTCCCACAGACCTCCCTGGGTGGAACTGAGATATTCCCCAACATGCAACCAAGTGACCTCCAACTGTTGGCTCACTTAGATCATTTAAAATAAATTCCGTTTGCCTGCAATATTGGAAGATTAATATTATCACTGATTTGCTGCAAGTGGAGATTTAGTACCCTGTGATAAAAGACTAGAAGGCGTTTCTCCTCCTTTGACCACTAGGTGGCATTAACAATTTGGCCACAGCATGCCATCTGCAAAGCATGTCTAACACCCTTCTGAAAGATATTCCATATGTCACTGCACCATGCACAGCTGCCTGCGTATGAGCCTAGTTCCACTGCATGAATAATGAATATGATTTTTATCTAATTATTCAGAAAAATTGGGGGGGGGGGGCATTTTTAGTTCAATTTCACTTTATAGACCATCATAATCTTTTATTTATTTATTTATTTAATTTATTTAAAAGTTCTTTTATACCACGCTATTCGGTATCAGTGCGGTTTACAGTAAACAATTCTTGCAAGAGACAAAAGAAATGTCTAATGCTACAATGAACGAGGGTCAAAAACTTGGATCATAACTAGGTGAGGTATTTACACATTAAACTAAAACAATTGTAACAGAGAGATTATTTACAGGTACCATGTTAAGTGTAAGACTGTATGGTTATTTACAGGTTCCATGTTATGGTTAAGACTGGTCTTCAGTTGTTTCATATATCATTAATATCATTATATTAAACATATAATCTGTATATACACATGTTGAATACCTGGTGGGGAGGACCAGTTTGGTGTAGTCTTATTCGGTTTGTGATGCATTGTGGAAGTGTAGAAGGAATAGGTGGTGCTTGAGGGCTTTCCTGAATTGTGTAAGATCTCTTATTGATCTGATGCTTGGTGGGAGATTGTTCCAACACTTTGGGGCATAGAAAGCGAATGCCCGCTTCGAGGTAGCTTGTGTGCACTTTGTGGATTCTATCGGGATAATCAGTGTATTAGCAACGGTTGACCTTCTTGATCTGTTATCAGGGGTTGGAGTGAGGAGGGCTGTGAGGGATGAGGGGGCTATCATGTTAAGGGCTTTGAATGTGATGAGTAATGCCTTGTATGAGAGTCTGGAGCTTAATGGGAGCCAGTGAAGGTCCTTTAGAATGGGTGTGATGTGGGTTCTTCTGGGTAGACCATAGAGCATGCCTGCGGCGGAGTTCATTGCAAGTTGTAATGGGTTGAGGGTGCTCTTGGGGAGGCCATGCAGGATGATGTTCGCGTAGTCAAAATGTGGTGTTACTAATGCCTGGAAAATGGTCCTGAAGTCGTGGGGAGCTAACATGGGTCTTATGTGCCTCAGAGTTTTGATTTTGGTGTAAATAGTTCTGGTGGTGTTCTTTATGTGTTCCTTGAAGTCGAGGCGTTGATCGAGCATCACACCCAAATAGCGTATGGCGGGTTTGCTTGGGAGCTCTGCGTCTCTGACCTTTAAGGTGGTGGGGGGAGAGAAATTTCTGTTCTTTGTAATGAACAGGACCTCTGTTTTCTTGAAGTTGATACGAAGGTTTTGAGCTTGAAGCCAGTCGGTGATTGCATTGAAACAATCGACAAGGACGGTAAAGTCAGGGTGCAGTACATTGAATGGGGTAAACAGCAGGACGTCGTCTGCGTAAATCAGGCAGGAGATGTCAAAAGAGCGGATGACCTCGCAGATAGGCTGCATGTATACATTGAAGAGTAGTGCAGACAGCGATGAGCCTTGGGGTACTCCCTGGTGTTGCTGGAATGGCTCAGAAGTTACGGATCCCATCCGTACATGTTGCCATCGGTCAGTTAGATAGGATTTACACCATTCCCAGGCGAGACCTGTAATTCCCTTTTCCTGAAGTCGTTTGAGGAGTGGTCATGGTTGACGGAATCAAATGCGGCAGCAATGTCAAGGAAAATAAGAGCAAACCCGTTTTCGGTGTTGTCTATTCCTCTGTTTAGAGTGTTGGTTAGCATGACGAGTAACATCTCGATTCCATGGGATTCACGAAATCCGTGCTGGCAGGGGACTAGTGGGGCTAATGAGTCGATGTGTTGGATTTGTCTTTGGACTACCTTCTCGATTATTTTAGCTAGTAGTCGGATACTGGAGATCGGGCGGTATGAGTCAGCTTTTGTCGGATCTAGCCTGTTGCTTTTCAGGAGTGGTCGAATGGAGGTCTGTTTGAGGGAGGATGGGAAGGTACCAGTTGTGAAGGAGAGTCTCATAATGCTGGCGAGAGTTGGGCTGAGCTCCTTGCATAATTCTCTGATCCAGTGCGCTGGGCATGGGTCGTTTGGTGCAATGGTGGTGTTGATGACTGTGATAAGGTCTTCAATGTTTTTCCCTGTTGGAGGTGTGAACTCGGTAAGCAGTGGCTGTAGGTGGGGAATGTGGTTGGGTTTGGGCCCTGGCACGACGTTCAATCTGAGGATTTTGGATTGGAGGTGGTCAGTGTAGAGCTGAGGATGGATTGGATCTGGCTGAGAAGGGGATGGTTCCTTGGATAGGGATATGGCTATGCTGAAGAGGTCGCGGGGCTTATTTAGCGAGCAGAGGAGGCATTCAGTAGGGTAGGTTCTCATCTTGTCTGCTATTGACTCACGGTGCAGGTTTAAGTGGGCAATGTAAGTTGCTTGGTCCTCTGTGGCACGCGAGCATCGCCATTTTCTTTCATGCTTCCTCAGGGTGAGCAGAGATGTCCACAGGTCGGGAGTAAACCATGGGGATGGTTTCCTTTTTGTAGGTTGTCTGTTGGCTGATGATGCTTTGAGCGGTGGAGGTAGTTGGGAAAAAGAATTTAGCGTCTCATTCCATCTGGTGACCGTGTCATCAAGGTTATTTGAGAGTTGGTTGAGTGTTGGGAGGGCACTTTTAGTGAACTCTTCCTTGTCTAGGGATTTGAAATGGTGAGCATTTGATGTGGAGGCTGGACTTGGGTGGTTGGGTGAGACTTGGTCCTGCTGTAGTGGGATTTGGAAAGTGATTAAACAGTGATCGGACTACGGGACTGGGGTGATGGAAAGGTTCAGATCGTGATTGTGTCTCGTAGCTGAGTGTGGGGCAAAGATGAGGTTGAGTGGGTTGCCTTTGTGATGAGTGGGGGCATTTGTCACCTGTTCATAGCTCAGTTCAGTCATTGCCTCAAGGAAGGTGTTAGCATGGGTGGGTTGGAGGGAGGCAAGGTTGAAGTCACCGAACAGCCAGTTAGGTTTGCGTGGGTTCTCAGGGTTGCAGGCTAGGTCTATTATGTCAGAGAGATCTTCCGGAGGGGAGGTTGGGGCTCTATAGATGAGATTCATGGTGTTATGCTTGTTTGCTATGGTAACTGAGTCGAGATGTGTGGTGCTTTTTGAGGAGAGTAGCTGATACTGGAGATCGGATTTTACCAAGATGAAGGCACCTCCTCCTCTCCGGGTGGCTCTATGGCAGGTGTGGATTGAGAAATGAGGAGGGGTCAGTTGATTTAGGAGCACTGTATCTGTGTCTGAGAGCCAGGACTCGGTAACCATTAAGATGTCTAGGTTGTGGCTTGCTATGAGATCAGTGATGGCCGGCCATTTCTTTCGAACTGAGCGTGAGTTTATGAGGTCACATCTCAAGTGACTATGCCCATGTGTGGTTTCAGGCTTGTTGTTGACAGGGTTGGTGTTGACAGGGTTATTGTGAGATCTGAACTTCTATGAGGTACAGATTAAGAGTGCTCCAAATGTTAAGCGATGTTGTAAGAAAAGTGCTGCTGTTATTTATACCAACTGCTGGCACCAAAGTGTAGGTTCTAGAATATAACAGATTTACAAAATCTGTTTTGTTTTTTTCAGTTATAAAGTAATATCAAATGTCTTCTCTTCCTACAAGCGATTTGCACAATTCAGTGGCAATACATTACCTCAGAAGTTTTGGGTTCTATACATATACACATGCATATATAAACACACGCAATGTAACTATATCTTCAGTTACTCACATAAATCAGATTCCCTCATCCCCTTGTCTGCTTCAAAGCTAAAGGAGGTCTAAAACCACCTTGAATGAGCACCATCTTGTGTAACTTTGGAAGCTAAGCAGGGTTGGGCTGAGTTAATACTTGGATGGGAGACCACCTTGGATAAGATTACCAAATGTCGACTTCCGGTCTGGCAATGAGCTGACCAGACGTGGTCTGATCGGCTCCGGGTAATTACCCCTTATATCTGCTAAAAATCTGCAACCACGCTCCCGATCCCCTCTAAATTTGCTGAACAGTTGGACTCCGTGGCCGGGAGCTTTAAATTATTGGTGTAAGACTACAGCAACCAAGGCACACACGATACAACCCGATGGCAGCGAAGTCGGTCCGGCGGGAGAAGCCTCGTGCAGGGGAGGCTAAAATGGCCGAAGGGAACCCGGCTAGCCCGCGATCAGGGGATACTACTGACCTGGTGACCGAGGTGAGCGCAGCTGTGGTGAGCGCGTTGGAAACTCGCCTCCAGGGTCTCGCCGGGAGCCTCCAGACTCTTAACCAGCATTTTTCAGAGTTTACTGGACGGGTGGAGAGAGCGGAGGAGCGCATCGCCGCCGTCGAGGATTCCCAGCAGTCTCTTGAGGCCAAAGTGGCTGCCCTCGAAACCGTTGTGAAGCAGCAAATGAGAAGCTGGATGACCTGGAGAACAGGGGACGCCGCAAAAACCTTCGTTTTGTGGGAATCCCGGAGTCTGTGAGCGACGGAGCCCTTCTTCATCATTTGCAGTCCTGGCTGACACAACTCCTCGGCGCTGCTGATAGCGGCCAGGTGAAGCTGGACCGCGTGCACCGCCTGGGACCTCGCCGGGAGCAGGCACAGCGGCCGCGGGCGGTGATTGCCCGGTTTCAAGACTATCGGCAGAAAGAGGAGGTCCTGCGCCTTGCCCGCAACCGACGAACCCTGGACCAGCCGCCTGCTGAGCGCATTCTGGTTTTCCAGGACTATTCGGTCCTGGTTAGCCAACAGCGGCGCGCCTTCTCCTCGATCTGCGCCCAGCTTTTCTCACGAGGACTCCGTTTCTCCCTGCTATACCCGGCCCGTCTGCGGGTGGAACACCAGGGCCGCCCGAAATACCTAGCAACGCCGGCGGAGGCCTCTGCGTTCTTGGACTCTCTGAACATAACCAGCTCAAGCCCCTCCTGAGGACCTCTGTGTGGCTTGGACTGAGGTTTCACTTTTCTCTGGCGTGGCCTTTGGATTACCGGGGCTTGCCCTGTGCGGGCGGATTTGCTGTCTTGCTGGACACTTGTTCTCTGCTTTTGGGACCCGGTTTACCTTTCTATTTTAGTTTTTAACCCCCCACCCCCCCCTTATCTGTAATTTTTATTTCCCTTTAATCCCTTCTGGTTTTTTTTATTTTTTTATTTTAGTTTATTTTCTTCTCCCCGCTGTGGCAGCCATACACTTCCTCTTTAATTATACACCCTTCATGTATCCTTCTTTCCCTCTGTTAATTCACTGGGGCCTTAGCCTCCCTCTTCTTTTAGGCTCTGTTCCCTGGGACTATCTTCTCTCCTGCGGCGTGGGAGATGTTACTGTAACATTTTCTAATTATCTGCTTCCCTTAGCTGTATCAGCTTAAGGCAATACTATCACAATATGAAGTCTCTGTTAAGTTACTTTGTTTTAAAAGAGCGTAGCTATTGTGACTACTTTGTATTATTCCCATGTCCTTGATTACTTGCAATGGTGGCATTCCTTTTGTGGGCCCCAGAGAATTGAGTTGGGCTGAGCGGCGGAAAGAGGGATGTTCAGGGGGGGGGCAGGATGTTAGTGGTGGCGTGGTTGGGGGGGATTCTAGGGGGAAAGGGGTAACCCGAATGCTAGTGGGAGTTGTCCGACCGGATGGGCGGACTCGTTGGGATTGGAAGGAAGGGGGAGAGGAGACAGGTGGGGAGGGGGGGAGGGATAGGAGAGGGTGTCGAAGGGGGGGTGGCGGGAGGGGGAAGGATGAGAGGGCAGGGGGTAACCGGACCATGGGTGACATTGTGGTGCTGCATCCGCGCCATTTTGGAGAGAGGGGAGTCCCAGGCTGGGGGGGCTCCCCTACTACATGTGAGCTTGGCCTTTTGTTGGATTCTTGACACTGCCTCATGCCCTTAAAGGTGGTCACATGGAATGTGTGCGGGCTGGGGAACCCGATCAAGCGCTATAAGGTGCTGCAGGCTTTGGCCCGCCAGAAGTGTGACATTGCCCTCCTTCAGGAGACCCACCAGACAGCTGAAGAACATAACAAATTGTGCCGCTCATGGGTGGGCCAAGTCTGGGGTTCTCCGGCACAGGGGCGGAAGGGGGGCGTGGCGGTTTTGTTCCACAAGAGAGTGCGTTTTTCTCTGGCCTCCCTCAAGGCGGACAAGGCGGGCAGATACTTGTTATTGCATGGCCACCTGGACGGGAAATTAATCACGATAGGTAACGTTTATGGGCCCACCACGTTTGCCCCCACTTTTTTCGGTGATTTGGCCTCCCAGATTGAACAGCTTCCCGACAGTCCTTTGCTTCTAGGGGGCGATTTTAACGGCATCTTAGATGTCGAGCTGGATACTTCGACGGAGGGGGGGAACCGAGAGAGAATCCCCACGACCCGTATGCTGCAAAGATTCCGGAGACGGTTGGATCTGGTGGATCCATGGAGACTCCTCCACCCCACGGAAAGGGACTATACTCACCAATCCCGGGCGCATGGTTCAAGTGCTCGTCTTGATTACATCTTGCTCTCGGGGGACGCCATGGTCAAGGTGGGGGAGACTCAGATTGGCCCAGTGGAGATCTCCGATCATGCCTGGGTCTGGATGGAATTACATTGGGGGGGAGCCTCCCCCTCCGGGTCCCGGCTCTGGCGCTTCCCGCTAGATCTGTATCATGATGCTCAGTTCCACGGCTTCCTCCGCCAGCGTTGGCATGAATTTCTAGAGAACCATCGTTGTCACGAGGACGACCCAGAGCTGGTTTGGGAGACGGCGAAAGTAGTTCTGCGCGGCGATATCATTGGCTTTGCGGCCCGCAAGCGCCGTCAGCTCACCGACCGCATCGTACGATTGGAGAGACAGGTGGTGAGTCTGCGTCGGCGTTGTGCTCGCGCCCCACTCGCAACGACTAAAAAACGGCTATGGGAAGCTCAGGTGGCGTTAAACGAGCTACTGCACCAACGGGCTAAGAAATCCCACCTTTATTATCGCTTTCAGATGTACTGCCATGGAGATAAAACGGGGCGGTTGCTTGCCCGCTGTTTGCGCGGTCAGCGTGGCTCCCGACTGGTGGCGGCCCTGCGAGACGATGCAGGTCGGCTCCGCCGCGGCAGTGACGAAAATTGTACAACTTTTCCAGACCTTCTTTCGTTCTCTATATGAGCCAGAGAGTGTGCCGTCAGACGACCTTCGTGACTATTTGGGGGGCATTGATCTCCCCCAGCTGACTCTGGCTCAACGTGAGTCCTTGGAACAGCCGCTGACCGTTCAGGAGGTCCAGGCGGTCATCAACGCTGCCAGTTGTTGCAAGTCGCCCGGTCCGGACGGGCTCGGCGCCGAGTTTTATAAGCTCCTGGGCGACACGGTGGCCCCAACATTGTTGGCGGTCTATGATTGTCGCATCACGCAAGGGCACTTCCACTGGGGAAATAATCATGCACATATTGTGTTGATCCCTAAGCCGGGCAAGGACCCCCTAACGGCAAGCTCATACCGGCCTATCTCGTTGCTTAATTTTGACTTAAAAATTTTAGCCAAGATCTTGGCCAACCGCCTGGCGGAGGTGCTGGAACACCTGATACACGACTCACAGGTGGGCTTTGTTAAGGGGCGTCATGCGGTGCGAAACCTGCGGAAAATTTTGGCCTCTCTGGAATGGGTGCACCATCACCATCTCCCCTCTCTGTTGATCAGCTTTGATGCTGAAAAGGCCTTTGACCGAGTGAACTGGGACTATCTCTGGGCGCTTCTGCCTAAGTATGGACTCGGTCCGCAGTTCTGCCAGATGGTGAGAAGTCTCTATGCCCGACCGACAGCGGGGGTGGTTTGCAATGGCGTCGTCTCCAAGGCCTTTGACCTCGGTCGAGGGACGCGCCAGGGATGCCCTCTCTCGCCCTTGCTTTTTGTCCTTTCCCTTGATCCTTTGATCCGGACTATCGAGACCTCCAGAGAGATTTCCGGAGTCCGCATCGGACCACAGGAGTTCAAGCTCTCGGCCTTTGCCGATGATTTACTGGTTCATCTACTATCCCCGGAGCGTTCCCTGCGCGGTTTGATGTCGGAATTCGACCGGTTTGGCAGAGTGGCGGGTTTACGCATTAATAAGGAGAAATCAGAGGCCCTTGATGTGCTGGGCACCCTTCGGGGCGACTGGACCGGTGAGTTCCCGCTTGAATGGGCGTCCGGCGAGTTTCGGTATCTGGGGATTGTATTGCCCGACCACCCCACTAGGTTGTACAGTCGGAATCTCGATCGGATTCTGCGGCGACTGCAGACGCAGCTGCGAGCGTGGGGAGCACTCCCGTTGTCCCTCTCCGGGAAAATAGCGGCGGCCCAGATGGTGGTCCTTCCCCGCCTCCTTTACTGGTTTCAGACCATACCGGTATGGCTTTTGCGCAAAGATTTGCGCCGTATCGAGGCCTGCTTTCATTCCTTTTTCTGGAAGGGAGGCAGAGCACGTATCCCATGGGCCCGATTGCTGGGCGGGTGGCGTGCGGGGGGGATGGGGTTCCCAGATCTACGAGCTTATGCCTTGGCCTGCCAAGCACGACATTTGGCAGATTGGTTTGGCGCCACCGCCTATTACACGCCCCGGCACCTCGAGGAATGCTTCGTTGCCCCGCTCACTTTATTGGGGGCTCTACACACCGCCAACTCGGTTCTCCCCCAATATCTACAACGGAGTGTGTGGTTGACTGCGGCGAAACGAACTTGGCAATACCTAAATGATCGATGGGGTGAACCCTGGCAGACCTCTAGTTGGTTGCCCCTGCGCGGAAACCTCTCCTTTCCCTCAGGCTCGGAGTCGCTCCCTTTTCGAGACTGGGACAGCCGGGGACTCCGGCTCCTGGGACATTTGGTGGACCCTTCTGGAGCCTGCAAGTCATTTCGGATGTTGAGTCGCGAGTGGGATCTTCCCCCTCGACACGCTTATGCTTATATTCAAGCGGCACACTACATAGCCTCCTTGCCGCGAGCGGCACTGAGGGCGGACCGAGCCCAGCGGATCCTGGAGTTCCTTGGGCTTGGTGGCGACCTCCCCGTATCAATTTCCGTTTTTAAAACCCGAGTGGCCGCCCTCACTCCTGGCCCGAATTATAGGCAGGTTGAACTGGCCTGGGAGGAGGAACTGGGCTGCGTAGTGCCGCCTGGCACTTTGGTGATGGCGCTTTCCCGTATAGTTACCCTAGCCAGGGGAATGCGCTGGAGGGAGGTGCAGTTTAAGTGCCTTACTAGAGCTCATTTCTCCCCGAAGCGAGCGCTGAGGAGCCGACTCACTACCGACGGCAGTTGCCCCCGTTGCTCGGAGCCCCTGGCGACCCTCCTCCATATGTGGTGGGGTTGTCCATCCTTGCAGCCTTATTGGAGTAAAATCTCTTCCTTCATAGGGAGGCTCCTGCAACGGCGCCTCCGATGGTCGGGCTCCCTTGTGGTGTTGGACTGCATACCTCCCCCATGCCCAGGGAAGAGGGGGGAGCGGCTTCTGGTTCGCAAGGCTTGTTTGGTGGGAAAGGCGCCGATACTTCGGCTCTGGCGGGAATCCCGGCCCCCCGCGTTTGGGGAGTGGAGGAACAATTTCCATCAATTGATGCAGATGGAGCACCGTTGGGCGCGAGGCAGTGTCAAACGGTGGCCGGCCTTCATGGCGATCTGGGAGCCCTATATCCTACAATTGGGACCCCATAGTCGGAATGAGATTTTGCAGTGTGGGAACTAAGACATTCTGCGGAGAGTTCAAGGCGCATCCCCCCGGGGGACGTGCGGTACCACTAGCTCTCTCAGGGGGGTGGGGGTGGGGGGGGTTGGATGGGGAGGGAGAGTGGGCGGGCATGGGGGAGGGTGGGTGGGAGAAGAAGGGGTGGGTGAGAGGGTGGGGGATGGGGGGGGGATATACTATGTTAAAAGCCGCCTTATATTTCTTCTATGCAGGTCCCCGGGGGCAGAGAGGATCAGAGTACACCTCAAACCCCTCGGGTTCCCTGTTTACTGTTCTATACTGAGTTGTATTGTTTTCGGTGGATTATAAATAAACTATTCAAAAAAAAAAGATTACCAAATGTCCTGAATTTTAGAGCTGTGTCCCTAACTCCCACCTGCTTGGCAGACTTCTGTCCCTGATTCCACAATAGGGACAGAGGGAGATAGAAAAACAAATATTTTCACTTTAGTTAAAGGGGCAAAAAGGCTGCATCACATTAACAGCTTTAATACATGGCTCCAGACCTGGTGCAAACAAGAAGGATTCAGATTTATTGGCGACTGGGGTAACAGATGGAACAACAAGAGACTATACTGTACTGATGGACTACATCTCTCTGTCGCAGGGAAAAGAATCCTAAGTGAAAAATACAAGCAATATGTGGATATGCATTTAAACTAGAAAAAGGGGGTGACAGATATGGAAGGTCAAGCTCTCGACGTCACCCCCTGCAAAAGCAGATTAATATCAGAAACGGCCACACATTTAAACCACACATCATAAACAAGTGGGAAGATGTAGGCAGAACAAAATCAACGCTAACTACATGCAAGCCAGTTAAATGCTGGAAAGCAATGAGCACAAATGCTCGAAGCTTAGCCAACAAAGTTCCAGACCTAGAAGCCCTAATTGTGGAAATGGATTTGGACATTGTGGCCTTACAGAAACATGGCTAAACGGATCGCAGGATTGGGATATAGCCATAGCTGGCTATAATCTATTCATAAGAGACAGAGAAAATGGAAGAGGAGGAGGAGTAGCCTTGTATGTCAAAAGCAATATTAAAGCTACTGAAAGGCAGGGGGCATGGGGAAAAGAAGAAGCGCTCTGGATTGTGTTGGAAAGAGGAGATGGCACTGTCATCCATACTGCTGTAGTCTACAGACCTCCAACACAAATTGAAGAGATAGATAATGAATTGATTATAGATATTGCCAAGATAGCCACAAAGGGGGAAGCGATCATATTGGGTGACTTTAATCTACCTGATGTGGATTGGATTACTCCTTCTGCAAATCTGGAAAGAAGCAAAAAGATAGTGGATGCTCTCCAAGATGCGTTACTTAGACAAATGGTGATGGAACCAACCAGGGAAAGCTCAACGCTGGATTTAGTGCTCACCAATGGCGATAGCATGTCGAATGTCTGCGTGAGTGCCCCTGTGAGCAGCAGCGATCATCACACGGTGTGGTTTCAGATAAAAGCCATGGTACAGGCCAATCATAGCAGGCTCAAAGTCCTAAACTTTAAAAACACCAACTTCAATAAAATGGCTGAGTACCTAAAGGAGGAGCTGACAGGGTGGAAGGAGATAAGGGAAGTGGAATTGCAATGGGCTAAACTAAAGGTGGCAATAAAAGGGGCAACAGATAAATATGTAACAAAAGTAAACAAAAACAAGAGGAGAAGAAAGCCTATTTTGTTTTCCAAAAAGTGGCTGCTCAAATAAAGGCATAAAACACAGCTTTCGCAAAATTCAAAAGCTCGCAAACAGAGGACTACAGAAATGAATATAGGATCAAACTCAAAGAGACAAAGAGAGAAATAAGGATAGCAAAATCAAAGGCAGAAGAAAAGATGGCTAAAATGTGAAGTGTGGTGACAAAACCTTCTTCAGGTATATTCAGGAAAGGAAGAAGATCAGCGGTGGAATTGCAGGACTCAGAAGTGCTGTGAACGGACTCGTGGAAAGTGACATTGAAAAAGCAAAATTGCTAAATGAATACTTCTGCTCTGTTTTTACTATAGAAAGTCCTGGAGAAGGACCACCTGTGACTCACAAATATAAAAATGGGAATGAAGTAGTTACCACACCATTCACAGAAGATGAGGTGTTAGAAGAACTTGCAAAACTGAAAGCGGACAAGGCCATGGGACCAGATGGGATACATCCCAGGATACTGAAAGAGCTCAGGGAGGTTCTTGCAGGGCCATTAAAGGATGTTTTCAACAGATCCTTGGAAACAGGAGAGGTTCCTCAGGACTGGAGAATGGCTTATGTCGTACCTCTACACAAAAGTGGTGACAGGGAAGAAGTGTCAAACTACAGGCCTGTGAGCCCTACCTCAGTGGCTGGAAAAGTCATGGAGGCGCTCCTGAAAGAGCGAATAGTGAACTTTCTCAAAACCAATAGGTTGCAAGACCCAAGGCAACATGGTTTTACTGAAGGACGATCTTGCCAAACAAATCTGATTGAGTTCTTTGACTGGGTGACCAGGGAGCTAGATCAGGGGCATGCAATGGATGTCATCTACCTGGATTTCAGCAAAGCCTTTGATACTGCTCCTCATAGGAGGCTTATCAATAAACTCAGTAGCTTGAGGATGGATCCTAAGATGGTAAATTGGATCAGAAATTGGTTGACTGACTGACGACAGAGGGTGATGGTAAATGGAGCTCACTTGGATGAAGGGAAGGTGATTAGCGGGGTGCCCCAGGGGTCGGTTCTTGGCCCGGCACTGTTCAATGTATTTGTGAGTGATATTGCTGAAGGACTGAATGGAAAAGTCTGTCTTTTTGCAGATGACACGAAAATTTGCAACACTCCCCCGAGGGAGTGGTTAACATGAGGAAAGATCTACAAAAGCTGGAAGAATGGTCAAATGCTTGGCAATTAAGATTTAATGCAAAGAAGTGCAGAGTCATGCACTTGGGTAGCAGAAATCCAAGGGAAATGTATGCAATAGGGGGCGAGAGGTTGGTGTGCACAGATCAGGAGAAAGACCTTGGTGTGATTATTTCTGAAGATCTCAAGGTGGCAAAACAGTGTGAAAAGGTGGTGGCAAAAGCCAGGAGGATGTTGGGCTGCATACAAAGAGGAATCACCAGCAGAAAGGAAGAGGTACTTATGCCACTGTACAAAGTCACTGGTGAGGCCTCACTTGGAATACTGTGTTCAGTTTTGGAGACCGTATCTTGCAAAGGATGTTAAAAGTCTGGAAGCTGTTTAGAGGAAGGCGACCAAAATGATTTGGAGCCTGTGTCAGAAGCCTTATGAGAAGAGACTTGAAGACCTAAACATGTACACTTTGGAGGGGTGGAGGGACAGGGGAGATATGATTCAGACCTTTAAATACTTAAAGGGATATAATGAACAAACAAACCTCTTCCAAAGACGGGGAAGCTGTAAAACTAGAGGGCACAACAGAAAGCTGCAAGGTGGTAAATTGAAAGGCAATGTCAGGAAATACTTTTTCACGGAAAGGGTGGTGGATGCTTGGAATGCCCTCCGATGGAAGTGGTGGGGGCAAACACGGTGACGGAATTCAAAATGGCATGGGACAGACACAGTGGATCCCTTTACAGCAACAGGATAAAATCAAAATAAACTGAACCATCTAATTTCTCAACAAATAGGGGTGTCCTGCATGGAGTGGTGGGTTCACCCCTAAACAGGAACATGGGGAGGGGTGGCCTGCACGGAGCGGCAGGTGCACCTACCCTTGCCATCGTGCTGGGCAGACTAGATGGACCATGCTGGTCTTTATCTGCTGTCATTTAATATGTTACTATGTTACTAGTGATTTGAATATGTCGGTTATATGAATTTACACCCATTATCTTGATATTTTGAACAGTATGGGGGAAATGCATCACTGTTTCTCTCTGTCAATTTGCCTGGTTGAAAGTGATATTGTTGCTGTGATTTATTTATTTAAACGTTTTTATATACCATGTTTATAACACAAGATTATTCAAAATGGTTTACAATAAAAATAGACATCGAGCAGAGTGGAAACAGAGCTAAAATATATAAATGTACCTATCAGATAAGAAAAAAAGGCAAACTATCCTACCATAACAGCTGGTAGGATAATTAAACCTAGAACTAAAGTGTCCCTTCCTCCCCCCTTCCATCCACAACATACACTTTAGATAAGTGTCCCAGATTTGCCTAAAAAAAACTCTGGCAGCCTTAACCTTGGAATATCAAGTGCTGTGCAGAAGAAAGGCCTGAATCTATTTCTGGTTGCACCTCGACAAGAAAATGCAGGGGATAGTCACAACTATTTGCCGGCTCTCCAGGAGTCAGCATTGATTCGATGTCAGGCAACAAAATCTCTGGCAATTTTATAGTTTGGATTTTTTATATTTGACTAGCACCAGTGTACCCAATGAGCCAATACATGCAATCATAAAATTAGAAATACCGCTGGACTAAAAATAAGTAAAAACTATTTTACTGTTCTCTCAAATACACGAATGTTACATGTGATGTCATTAAATGCTAATCCTACGGATCTACTACGAGTGCAATTTTCAAACTACCAGCACTAGTACAGTCTGCAATTTGTATTCACCTCATGCTGGGGCTTGTTTACTAAACTGCACTACCTGGTAGTGTGAGCTTTAGTGCGTGGTTTGGGTGCCATGCTAAAATGTAGTGCAGGCCCTGGTGCCAAAAATCCCACGCTACCCTGATAGCACGCATCAGATTGGGAACTGGGCAGAACAGGGGTGGAACAAAGGCATTGCCTGTGAGTGCACTGCTGCTAGTGCGGGCATCAGTGGCCTGCACGAACTGTGCTCAACGCTTAGCGTAGGCGCACTTAACGCCACCAGCTTGCATGGTGCCACATCCTGGGCCTCGGCTAACTGCAGGGGGACTGAAGCATATGCCCCTAAAGTTAGCACCAACTTCCCACTCTAGTAACGCAGCTCATATGCATGTTACTGGCACGGGGCTTAATAAACATGGCCTACTCTACACCAATTGAGATCATAAGATGTGCCATTCTGAGTCAAGCCAAAGGTTCATTGAGCCCAGCATCCTATTTCTAACGATGGTCAATCCACGTACCTGGTAGGATCCCAAGGGGGAGGCAAGCTTGCTTTAATGCCCTGAATTTTGGACCTGAAAGGTTTCTGCTGAAAACCTAGTCCACAATTTCACCTCACCTTTTTTCTGCAAGGAGTTTTTCTTCCACGAGCTGTTGCATCTTCTCCTCAATCAGCCGCAGGTTACTATGGAGACCATGTCTGTGATCTGATGGCCTGCTCTGATTGGTGGGAGGCAGTAGTTGACTTTCGCTCAGCTCCAACATCTCCAGGGTTCTCTGCTTTTCTATGGTGAGCTCCTTTGGCAAGTTGCAAGACAGAGGGGAGAATTAATAACATATGCCCAAGATATTTTATTGAGTTTTATTGTGGATGCTGCTTTCTTCTTCCCTTTTCCTCCCCCGTGAGATGGCCACATTGTAACTCAGATCGCTACTATGTAGTAAAGTGGTCAGCCTAGACAGTATCTTTAATCAGCGGTGATTATTCAGTATCAAGAGACAGATTCTCAGGGCCCATGGCTTAAGCTGGAGGAGTGGCCTAATGGTTAAAGCTCTGACTTGTAAACCAAGAGACCAGGCTTCAGTTCCCACTGGCACTCCCTATGGCCTTGGGCAAGTCACTTAACAATCCATTCTCCCAGGTCGCAAGTAAAATTATAAGTACAGAGTTCACCTGCCAACTCCATGTCAACAGTTGGTCCAATCCAGTTTCAACTTGGGACAGATTGACTCATTTCTCTTCAAAAACTGTGTCCTATTACTAATTTAAGTTTTCTGAATAAGAAAGCATTCTTTTTTTATATATATAATTTTCCCTGTTGTTTCTCTTACACTAGTCTCTGTTGCTATCCCTTTCCCCGAGAGCAGGCTCAGAGGCCCCTTGCCAGCTTGAGAGCAGAAGGGTGCCTTCTATGAGGTGCACCCTTAGCACTGCTCATCGGTGGGAGAAGCACGGTCTTCTTTGCTTCTCAGAACTGAACACACCACAGCTGTGGCATACCCAGATCCGACCTTCCTTGACTGATGGGAGATCTAAACTCAGATCCTCCAGCAGCTTATTTATTCAGCTTCTCCAGCAGCTTATTTATTCAGCTTTAGCATTTCAGTCAAAGCCATTTACACTGTAACTTAAACTTGGTCATGTAGATTAAACATGGAGATTGATAACCTGGATTTTTTCTGAAGCAACGGAGGCTAAGTGACTTGCCCCAGGACACAGGGAGTGCCAGTGGGAATTGCACTCTCTGTGGTACTCCCACTGGCACTGGCTTGTAGCCTAATGGTTTACAAGCCAGCACTTTAACCATTTGGCTACTCCTCCAGCTGAAGCCACAGGACCCGAGAAGCAGTCTCTTTGAATACTGAATAATCACTGCTGATTAAAGACGCTGTCTAGGCTGACCACTTTACTTCAGTGTAGTGATATGGTGCCAGGGACCTGGTCTATTCTTTACTGAAGCTGAGAGGGTGCTAGTGCCTACAAAGGTGATAAGCGCAAGTTCTGGGGAGGAAAGGTCAGCTTCTGCTATGGGGTGGACCCTGCAGGCGCCGAATGTCTCCACCAGGCTGAAAGTATACTTCCAGACTTTGGTCTGAAATATCCTCTGCAATTGTACTGACAGGGCTGACCACAGAGTTGGTTCAAGGTATTGGCACCCCAGGCAAACCTTAAACCTTACATCTCCGCAGGCGGTCGGAATCTAATCATTTAGCTTGGACGGCCCTGGTCTTTGCCACTCTCAAGAAGCTACTTCCCTAGGCAGCTGCCTAGTTTGCCTAGTGATTTGGCTAGTCCTGTGTATTGGAAACCAGGGAGAAAAAGGTGGAATGACGAAGAGACAGAAAAGGAGCATTATTTGGCTCCTGTTGGCTAACAAGCCATTTGGCAGACAGCCAAGGAATGCTCTTGTTCTGTATGTGATTCATAGAATATTTCTTAGATGCACAGTTGACAACATGGAATCAACGTTCACCCTTAAAAAAAGAATACATGAATGTGACTCTGAGAGGCAGTGCAGTTCGTACTAAAGCAGCTCACATCTAAAGAATTACTGTTACCTCTATCTTGACCTCGGCTACTGTGACTGAGAAGAGCAGTGACTTGCCTCTAGCGTTCTCTGCAAGGCTTCCATTAGGCTGCGAAGTTCCTTCTTTTCTTCCTCTACCCCTCCTAGAGACCGAGCTGTCATTTCCAGCTCCCTAGAGGTAGAAAGATTCAAGCAAATTTTGCCAGTCAGAAAACTCATCTTATCAGGAATGGAAAAGGGAGAGAAAAGCAATGGCACAAAGATCAGCATTATCGGGCAGTTCACTCTGGTCATTTGTAAATCATTTTTCTGCAACTTATATCTGAACATATATGTGTTTTGTAAACGCTTGCATTTTATTTAGTTGTGATGCATAGTTATGCATCATGGTGTTTTTCCACCTTTGATTATGCTGCAGAACTGTTAAATGTTAAAGTGATATATGGTTACCAGCAGGCTACAGATCAGAAGCAATGGTCTCCAAGGACTTTCCGTGTCATTTTCTCATGGTTGGTGCTACCACTAAGTGAACTAGGCATATGCCTAGAGCACCAGCCCTCCGGAACACTATTGCCACCGTTGCTGCTCCTCTCTGGAGCAGCATCAATGGTTCAGAAACCATGACACAGTGCTCACCTAAAGATCACGCTTTCTTCTTCTCCTGTCACGCAGCCTTCTGGTTGTCTGCGTTGGAGGGGGTAGAAGCAGCAAGGAGGATAGAAACCATGGTGCAGCACTGAGGTCTATAGGTACAGTAAGTGCTGCATCGTGTTTTTTGAGCTATTGCTGCCTGTGCAGGCCCCAGAGAGAGGTGGTGGGGGGCAGCAGAATGGACAGCCCATCTAGGGTGTCTCCATTCCTTGCACCAGCCATGAGTTTTCTTTTATAAAAGGGGAGCTACCACACCATGCATGCAGGAACATAAAAGTCAAAATTGGTTCAGCCATTTCCTTATGACAGGGTCATGCATTGGGCTGCAAAAATCCAAGGGAGCAGTACGGTATAGGGGGTGAAGTACCTCTGTCCATGAAAGAAGAGCAGAACCTGAGGGTGATTGCTTCTGATGGAGGAGTGGCCTAGTGGTTGGGGCAAGTTGACTCAGGCCAGAGGGACTGGGGTTTATAGTCCCACAGGTGCTCCTTGAGGCCTTGGGCAAGCCACTTAACCCTCCATTGCCTCAGGTACAAAAGGGAAAAAAATATATACCATATCTGAATGTACACCACTTTGACCCAGTGCAAAGTGGTATATAAGCATTGCTAAATAAAATAAAATAAATGATCTTAAGATGGACAAACAGGTAGGAAAAGTAATGGTGAAAGCCAGAAGGATGCTTGGATACATATGAAGAGGAATGGCCAGCGGGAAGAAGGAGCTGATAGTGCCTTTGTATAAGGCTCTGGTGAAATCTCATTTGGAGACTGTGAGCAATTCTGGACACTGCCCCTTTCAAAAGGATATAAACAGGATGGAGTCGGTGCAGAGGGCAGCTACTAAAATAGTCAGTGGCCTTTGTCATAAAGCATTTGGGGACAGACCTAAAGATCTAAAATGTATACTTTGGAAGAAAAGTGGGAGAAGGGGGGCATAATGGAAATGTTTAAATACCTCCAGAGCTGGCCCAACCATTAACTAGGCAATTGCCTAGAGTGGCAGCTTCCAGGTGATGTCATTCAAAGTTAAACAATAGATTCTGACAGCCAGGGGTGGGGGGGGGGGGAGGGGGAAAGGCTTAAGGTTTGCCTAGGGCACCAACACCTTGAACCAACTCTGGAGCCAGCCTTGAATACCTCCGTGGAATAAATACACAAGAGGAGAGCCTTTTCAATTGAGTTAAAACTCTGGGACGATGGGGCATAGGATGAAGGCGAAGGGGGATAGACTCAGGAGTAACCTGAGGAAATATTTCTTTATGGAAAGAGTCTTGGATGCATGGAATAGTCTCCCAGTGGAGGTGGTAGACACAAGGACTGTATCTGAATTCAAGAAAGCACAGGACAAATACAGAGGATTTCTAAGGGAAAAGCAAGGATTGTAGAGTTTAGTAATTGATATGGCTGAGGATAAACTGTACGGTCTTTCTCTGCTGTTATTTTTCTATGTTTCTAAGAGAAAGGTCATTATCACTGAAAGAGGAAGGTACAAATTACTGAGGGCAGAAGGAAAATCGGAATATCTTAATCTCGAAGAAAGCCTCCATTTTGTTTTCCTGTGTCTCTTCTTTCTTCATTTCTCCCTCTCCTCCATTTCCTTCTGACACCCAGGTACTATCTCTGTTTTTCATGCTATATCCTGCCAGGAGCATTTTGTGCCTACTGGGGAGAACCCACCCATCTTATGTTCTCATCTGTCTGTCTGTCCGTGTGTATGCACAGGTTTGTTTGCACGTACACAGAGAAAGCCATGCTTTCCAAATGGAAGTCCACAGACTGGCAGAAAACAGTAGTGGATGCCAGCAGGGACCCCCATTCCCCACTGGCAGAAGATCGCAGGAAGACTCCAGCTGTGGCTGAAGATGCCAATGGGATCCCATCACCCACCAGCAGAAGACTTCAGGAAGGCTGCAGCTGGTGCGAGGATCCCAAGCAGGTAATTAAAAAAAAAATTAGAAGCTACAGGATGTGAGGGGAAGAAAGGCAGGGGGCTGGTTTGGAAGGGGGTGGGAGGGAAGGAAGTAGGAAGAAAGAAGGGAAAAGAGCGTGTAGGAGAGGGGGTGGAAGGGAGGGAAGAGTGTAAGAGGTTGAGAGGTTGATATTCTGAGTGCATGCTACCTCCTCCCCCCCCCCCACCCACACACACACAGCCGCTCACGATTGGCGCCTCATATTAGAGCAGAGTTGCCAAGTTACCCAGTTCCATGAGTGAGAATTTTAGCCAGTCCTAGATTTCTGACAAGCTCATGCTGATGCATTTTGGCACCTGCAGCACTGATTCCAATGGGTGAAATCACAGACTTCACATACCATACTGCGCTGCAGTGCAAATTTAAAACCAGAAATGGCAAAAAATCTCACTCCTGGAAATAACTTGGCAACTCTGTTAGAGGCTTGGGGAAGCCAGGCCTTCCCAGCCTCAACTTCAACCCTCCTCTCCCCCAACTCTCATTCAAACTAGCAGGTAGCACTGCTATTTAATCTGCTTGCCAGTTTAACTTGGAGTGAGGGCTAAAATGTGCCCTAACCCCTGGGCCAACATCTGCCTTTCTCCCCCTCTCCACTGACACCCCTGCTGCTGCCACTTCCATAGACCTGCAGCACCGATGAAATACAGCAAACAAGTTTGGGACCCTGTACATCCTGTTGGTCCCACCCTCTCTGTCCTGAGCTTCCTGTTTCGGAGGGGCAGGATCAGCAGAGCCTTCAGCAGCACAGATGAGGAGTCTACTCAGCGGTTCAGCGTTTGCTGTTTTTTGCCACTGATGCAGGTGCGGAAAGTGTCAGAAGTGGGGGTATCGGCGGGGAGGGAGATTGGGGTGGGGGGATGAAATGGAAGATGCTGGATTGGGGAGCAGCATACGGTAGATATGGTGGTGCCGCTTCTGGCTTGGGGGTGGACTCAGGAGGGGAGTACTGTGACAGACAGGGGAGAGTAGGGAGATGTAGTGATGCTGGATATGGGGGGAGAGTAGGGAGCCAATGGGGAGATTCTAGACATGGGGGAGGGGGTTAGGTAGGCAAGATAGATATGCTGGACATTGGGAAGAATACAGAGGCGGGAAAGATGTTGGATATGGGCGGTGGGAGTAGAGAGGAGGGATACAGAGGGGAAATGCTGGGTACAGGGTAGAATAAGGAGGCAGAGGGAAAGTGCTGGACATGGGGGGAGGGAAGTTGTGAGACAGAGGGAAAGTGCTGGAAATGGGGGCAGTAGGGAAACAAAGGGAGGCTATGGGATGGAAAGGGATGGAGAGAGAATGAGAGGAAATGTTGGAGAGAAGAGGAGAGAGAGAGTAGATAGTTTATGGAGGGGAGGAGAGAGGAGAAAATTAGTGAAAGACTGAAGAATAAGAAGGGAAGATAAATTGACCTTTAAAACACAGATTAATCGAGTTGTTAATAATGCTTTTTATGCAACGAGATTGGTGTAGTGGCAGCACCCTTATTGAGAACAAGAACAATTCTAAATAATAGTCCAGTCATTAGTACTACCGTATCTATATTATTGCAATTTAATATATGTAGGCCTTCCTGAGAAACAAGTCCACGTCAAATGAGGAAAACCAGTCCAAAAACGTGGTGAGGAAAGACAGAGCTATTTTATTTCACCAATTGCTGAAGTAATTTGCCAAAGAGACCCGACACAGGCTGTGTTTTGTTTAAACCTTCATCAGGGGTATTCTGGCATGCTACAATTATAAATACATGAACAATTTATAAATTAAAATATATTAAAACCATTCATAAAATAATAAATACAATAATACAATAATAATTAAAATAATTCAAAACAATTAAAACAGGAACTTCAAACCACATGAACAAATGTTAAACATGTCTAAAAACTCATAAAGAACCATATATAAAAACAAAATCATAACGAATAAAATATTACAAACAGCACTGATAAAAAACAGCATTGATAAAAACCATTAATAGAAGACGAACTATCCGAGGGTGTGCCATTAACTAAGAATTAAAATCGTATACCAATACCTCTGTGACTAGATAAGCCCAAATGTAATAGTCTTGTGCTAAAAAAGAGAGAGGAAAGAAGGATGAGATGACATAAGTGACTAAAGAAAACTGAAGCAGGAGTGAGCCAAAATGAGCTTGAAACTAAATTTAGAGAATCTCTAAACCATAAATTATTACCATGCATCCTTGCACTAATTAATTATCAACTATATAAATTAAAAGTAATTATAACTTAAGAATAAAAGGGAGGGATGGTCAAATTTAAAATTATTGTGTGTGATAAATTGTTTACTAGTTTATTAAAACCATAAAACCATAAATATTCTTTATGTAAAATCACTTTCAAATCACTTGTTCCCAAGGTAGGCATAATTGAAAAGTTAAAAAATGCCATGATTTGAGCCAGAAGGGTGCAGGCTAGACTATATGGAAAAGAACTTAAAAACTGTTCTGTAGACTTATACTCTTACCATCAAAGTCCTATTTAAAATCACCACTAGAATTGTGCATCTATAAAAGCATCTGTAGAAACTAACCTGAGATAATTCTGTGAATCCTCGATCGTGAAATCCGTTTAACTCAAAAGGATTAGCCAGCTTCTTGAACAGTGTACACCGATATGAAAGTACTGTGTACTAACAAGAAACGCCCACACTTGCGCTGTGAGTAAAAAGATCTGAACCGTGGGAAAGATGATGTGTATTTGCTTCTGATTGGTTGATCGATGTTAAGGGTTTTAAGAAAGAATATTCGAACCGGCAATTGAATGTATGTTAAGCTGTTTTTAAATAACTATCCCCATCTGCCCAAGTGTTAACCCATCTTTTGATGTTACCATCTTGTATAACAAAAGCCGATTACAGATTTTACTTTAAATATACGATCGTTATATGTTCCGCTGTTTTTAATATAACCTACCCCATATGTTCAGGTATTAAACCATCTTTTGATGTTTCCAGCTTATACAGCAAAAGCCAATTGCAATACTTGTTCAGATTTTTACTTCAGATATGCACAATCGTTGTATGTGCGGGTGATTGCTTTCTGTACGTTTACCTATTCCACTCTGAATGTTTTCGAGTCTTCTTTTATCCTTTGTGAGGTATGGTCTCCAAAACTGAACACAATACTCTAAGTGAGGCCTCACCAATGATTATGGTTATTCCTCTCTATATACAGCCCAGCATCCTTCTGGCTTTGGCTACCACCTTGTCGCATTGTTTCGCCACCTTGAGATCCTCAGACACTATCACTCCAAGGTCCCTCTCCTGGTCCATGCACACCAACCTCTCTCCCACTATCGCATACATTTCCTTTGTATTTCTGCATCCCAAGTGCATGACTCTGCACTTCTTCGCATTAAATCTTAACTGCCAAGCATTAGATCATTCTTTCAGTTTTTATAGATCTTTTCTCATGTTGTCCACTCCTTCAGACGTGTCCATTCTGTTACAAATTTTTGTGTCATCTGCAAAAAGCCAAACTTTTGCCTTCAATCCTTCTGCAATATTACTTACAAATACATTGAACAGTATCAGTCCCACGACTGATCCCTGAGGCACGCCACTACACAGCTTTCTTTCTTCTGAGTGTGTTCCATTTACCACTATCTTCTGTCATCTGTCAGTCAACCAATTTCTGATGCAGTTCACCACCTTGGGACCTATCCCCAGGCTGTTCAGTTTATTGATATGCCTCCTATGAGGAACAGTATCAAAGGCTTTGCTGAAATCTAGGTATATTGCATCCATCGCATGCCCTTGATCTAGTTTTCTGGTCACCCAGTCAAAGAACTCAATCAAATTTGTTTGGCATGATTTTCCTTTGGCAAAACCATGTTGCCTCAGATCATGCAATCCATTGTTTTTTAGAACATCCATTATTCTTTCTTTCAAGAGTGCCTCAATAACGTTTCCCACCACCGAGGTAAGGCTCGCCGGTGTATAGTTTGTCACCGCTTCCCTATTACCACTTTTGTGAAGAGATATCACATCAATCCTTCTTCATCTCCCATCTCCAATGATCTATTCAAAACATCCTTTAAAGGCTCTGCTAGAACCTCTCTGAGCTCTTTCAGTATCCTGGGATGTATCCCATCCAGTCCCATGGCCTTGTCCACTTTCAGTTTTGCAAGCTGTTCAAATACATCATCTTCTGTGAATGGTGTGGTATCTACTCCATTCCCATTTGTATATTTGTCGATCATAGGTGGTCCTTCTCCAGGATTTTCTTTAGTGAATACAGAACAGAAGTATTTGTTTAGCATTTCTGCTTTTTCAATGTCACTTTCCACAAATCTGTTCTCTGCACTTTTGAGTCTTGCAATTCCACTTCTGATCGTCCTCTTCTCCGAAGTATACCTGAAAAAATGTTGTCTTCACATTTCACATCTTTAGCCATCTTTTCTTCTGACTTTGCTTTTGCTATCCTTATTTCTCTTTATCTGTTTTAGCTTTATCCTGTATTCTTTTCTGTGTTCCTCTTTTTGTGATCTTCTGAATTTTGTGAAAGCTGTGTTTTTTTGCCTTTATTTGTGCAGCCACTTCATTGGCGAACCATATAGGTTTCCTTTTCCTCTTGTTTTTATTTACTTTCCTTACATATATATCCGTTGCCTATTGTGTTGCTTCTTTTAGTTTAGCCCACTGCAATTCCACTTCCCTTATCTTCTCCCACTCTGCCAACCTCTCCTTCAGGCACTTTCCCATTTTACTGAAGTCAGCGTTTTTGAAGTCAAGGACTTTGAGTTTGCTATAACTGGATTTTACCTTGGCTTTTACCTCAAACCACACTGTGTGATGATCACTGCTGTTCACATGGTCACCCATCCGGACATTCGACATGCTATCCCCATTGGTGAGTACTAAATCCAGTGCTGAACATTTCCCGGTTGGTTCTATTACTAATTGCCTGAGCAATACTTCTTGGAAGGGCATCCACAATCTTTTTACTTCTTTCTAGATTTGCAGAAGAAATACTCCAATCTATGTCTGGTAGATTAAAATTACCCAATATGATTACTTCTCCCTTCATTCCTACCTTTGCAAAATCAATGATAAAGTCACTATCCTTTTCTCAGTTTGAGTTGGAGGCCTGTAGACTACACAAGTGCCATCTCCTCTTTTTAACACAATCCACAGTGCTTTTTCTTTTCCCCATGTCCCTTGCATTTCAGCAGCTTTAATGTTGCTTTTAACATATAGGGCTACTCCTCCTCCTTTTCTGCCTTCTCTATCTCTTCTAAATAAATTATAGCCAGCTATAACTATATCCCATTTGTGCTACTCATTAAACCATATTTCTCTAATGGCCAGAATGTTCAAGTCCATTTCCACCATCAGGGCTTCCAGGTCAGGAACTTTGTTGGCTAGACTTTGAACATTTGTGCTCATTGTCTTCCAGCAATTGTTGACTGACTTGCTTGTATTTTGCATGAATTTTCTTTAAGACTCCTCTTCCCTCTTGCCATTGATGTGTGGATTAATATGATGACTATTACCAATGTTATTTGTACCCAAGCGGATAACAACATCAATTTTAGAATGCTTACTTTCTGCACTAACTATGCTAACAGTTTGGTTTGCTTTCCTGCTGGCTGAAGAACCTGGGGGCTATTTGACCATCTTCTGTCCCCTGGACTGTGTTCCCAAGTTAATCCCTCTGATGATAGAATCTCCAAGTAATAACAGTTTGCTGTTTTGTGATTTTTTTGTTCATATTTGGGGCATTACCGGTAGTTGGGTGTTAACCATCTCATTTAAGCTCACTTCAGTTTCCACTAATTGGACACTCTCATTTTCCAAGACAGAGAAGACATTATGCAATGATATCTCATCTTGGAGAGGGTGTCTCCATGTTATAGGTCACAACCTACCAGAGCCCAGTGTGATCCATTTATTCCTGGAATGTTTGATTCTTTGTGGGAGTGGGAGTGAATTGTTTTCAATTTGTACCCCAAGGGAGGTATGTTTCATTGCAGATAATTCGTCCCTTAATAGTCAATTCTTTATTGATAGCAGATAGCTTGAGACATATAGGGCAAGCTCTACAGCTCCAAATGATTCTTCTTAGAATTAAGACACCACAGCTATTGCATTGAATACTCGACATGCTGATTGAGAGAGTTATAAAGCAGTAAATGGACCCTTTCTAAAATGGCCTTTTACATGTGGATGCGGTTTACACGTATATTTTTATATGTGTAAACTGTGAATAAGCTTCTAAAATAACACCCTTAATGTTTTGTGTTAAGCTGTGTATGTTATTTGTACAATAAATAAAGGGAGCAGAAGTGCCAGGGTAAGCAAAAGAAATGGAAAGCTGTAGGTAGATGCAGTAAAAAGATGAAGATTGAAGACTGGACAGTAAGAAGGAATGAAAGCTGAGTGGCTAGAGGCAGAAAAATGAAAGAAAGGTGAAAGGAAAAGATTAATGTCAGAGATGGATATAGAGGAGGAAGTGAAGAAGACAGCAGGAGAGAGAGAAATGGCAGATGCACAGGAGACTCTGGAAAGAGAGTTAAGAGAAGACAGAGGTAAGCAGAAACCAGAGACTGGGACCAACATCATAAGAAAAATAAAATGGCCAAAAAGGTAGAAAAAAGAATGTTATTTTTAATTCAGTGACTGGACTGTTAATTTTTGAAACTTGCATCTGCTGTCTTTACATTTTGCATAGTACGGGGGGGGGGGGGTATGAATCACTATTTCTATTTCTCTAGTGTTACACTGCATGCAGAGTCTGCTTCATGGGATTTTAGTTTAAGTTTTGTCTACATATTTCTGGTTTGTATTTAGTTATTCCATACTTGGTAAGAGTCTATCTGTGTCTTGCAGGTGTGAAAGAGGCCAGGTATTCTGTTAGCACTGAAAATCAGTGTTGGATCAATCTGTGTAATTTGGCTTGTTTAGTTTTATGAATAGGTGTATTGATGTTCTAGTGTCCACTGCAGTGTTTATGGTGCTGCCTTTTTCTAGATAGGCTTGTTGTGTGACTCCTGGAAGTTAGTACAGTTATTGCAGGGCCAAACCAACCATTAGGCACGACTAGGCAGTCACCTAGGGCAACAGATCCTTGGGAGGCATCAAGCAGCAGGTGAGGTTAAAGCAAAATAATAGATCCTGACACCTACATAAACTCAAAGAGTCTTCAACACATTATTTCACCTGCAGGGAGAGCAGGTACGCACATGCATTCAAAGCAAAGTTTAATATTTAAAAGTATGATGTCCAGTTATGCATTCTTACAAGATTGTTGTGGGAGGGGTGGTGTTTCCACTATCATGATTGTTAAGTTTAGTTATCAAAATCTTGGGGGAGGGGAGCAGCATAAAGCTGACCGTTCACCTAGGGTGTACATTAACCTTGAACCAGTCCGGCCGCCGGTAAACGTATAAACCCTTTGAATATCAGGCCTAAGGATTTTTAAAAAACCTCTGAAGGCTACAGAACATACTAAAATGCAGGGATTTTCAAAGTTTCTAACAGCTGTTAAGTATATTAAAACGCCGGGATTTTGCAGTTTAAGCCACAGTCTCTCCCAGCTTGCAGGCTTTACGTCACAATTTCCCAAACAGTCAGACTTTCAGTTTGTGTTCACCAAGTAGCAGAGATTACACCTGTTCAGTCCCTCAGGATTCAAATGAAATTAAACAAAACAAAAAATTAATTTCCTGACAGTTTCTTTATTTCATTTTGAAAGAAAACTAAACAAGCCTGTGTCACTGTGTTCTCCGTTTTGTTTCAAACTGCATGCACATCCCTAATAAAATTGGAAGCGCCAATGAACATGCCGCCTCTGTCAGGTGAGTTTTATATATTTGCCATACTGAAGGAGCAGTCAGTACTTGTTTCCCACTTGATCTGAGCATCCTGCCTTTTACATACTGTGATAAGGAAGCTTATCATAGTTCAGGAAGACATAATACAAAAGGTGAATTGGCTCTGAATAAGCAACCCGTGCTGGCTGGTAAAAGCACTAAAACAGAGTGTTTACCTAAAAGACTACCAGACCCAGAATGCACTGGTTTACAGAAAGCCTCTAGGAGAGCTGGAATAGGGAAATGTGTGCCTAATCAGAGAAGCAAAGATGTATTTAATTTATTTTTTAATTTACATTCTCTTATATACCGTGCTATTCTGCATCAGTGTGGTTCACATTGAACAAACTGAAATTACATTGAACAGGGCATTGTAACTTGGAGATAACTATTTTACAGGGAACATGGGCTATGGAGGGTTAAGTGGCTTGCCCAAGACTACAAGGAGCACCTGTGGGACTAGAAATCCCAGTCCTTCTGGCCAGAGGTTGCTGTCCTCTAGTGGGATTTGAACCCCCGACCTTGTAGTGTAATCCCTAATCACCCATGTAATCCCAAATCACCCATCTCCTAGGGCAGGGCTTGATTCAGAACACCTGGACTGTGCTAGGGTGGAGTGTCCATCTAGGCACTTTAAAGGAAGAAGAAAGAGAAGGAAGAAGGAGAGCAAAGAGAACACAGAAGGAATAACAGCAAGACGTCCAGGAGGTCTAAGAAAGGAGCCCAAGGCAGTACGTATGATGGGAGAGATTCCTGGGGCAAGCATTCTTCATTGGACTGGAAGAAACCAGAGGCTTGGAGATATACAGCCAGGAACCCTCGGACCGCACCTGTAAAGGAGACGGCTGCATCTACAGAAAGAAGGAGCTCTAATACCTATTTAAGGAGGTATGGGAAAAGAGACCTAAAGTCCAGAGATTCTGACTGGAGAGCTGGGCACAGAAGCTTTGCTACCTACTGGCCAAAATACCCAGAAGAGGAAACCTAATGGCAACGTGATCTCAGGTATGAACTCTGATCTGTTCCCTAGCTTTGCACAAGGAAGACAGCAGGGAAACAGTTTCTATCCTGGTAGAGATCAGTTAGAGAATTCCTCTGAGCCAATGTATGAAAGTGATCCTATGATATTTCAAGAGCAAAGGGAAATATCAAATGAGAAAGTGGAATACATGGATTGCTCTCTGTCTAGGCTGCTGTTCTAAAGTAATCCTTAGTTAAGCATCAAACACCAAAAGGAACTGTACTGATTTTTAACTTCCCAGAAGTTAGAGAAAGTTAGTTAGTTTGAGAGAAAGCTTTGGGGAACGTTGGAGCCACGTGGAGAGTGGGCCAGCAATGGTTTGCAGCTGGTTAGGCACCTGTGATTAGAGGAAGGAACAAGTGCATGTGGGACTTTGGAAAGAAAACTTCTTCACTGTGTGAAGGGAAGAAAGTTGTTTCTTTGATAAAGAGAATTTTCCTTTTGGGTTTATTTTTCATTCCAGCACTGCTAAGAAAGTTTCTTAGCAGGGGCTAGAAGAAAGACCTTTTCTGTTCCATCAAGGTCTTTACTATATTGTTGCATAAGTAATTCATTTGCCTTATTTGTTTTGTTTCCTGAATACAATTCCTGAAGAAATTATCCTATTGATGTTACCAAGCATATCTGTGTGAGGGAATAACTTCCCATAAATAAAATCTGTTTTCTGCTTTACACTCGAGCAACTACAATTCTTTTTCTGGTTAAACGGCTGATTTTGTGTGATTGAACTACAACACCCACAATCCTTTGCAAGTCAAGTAAATTCCTGCCTTTGCCAAGATTGTGGAACTTTCACAACAAGCACCCCCGTTTACAGTGGCGTAGTCTTTCGGATTGCTTTTACACAATGGATTTCCAGGATTTATAAGGATTACAACTGAAAAGTGAAAGAAAAAAGTTCAAGTCAAAAGCTGGAGAGTGGATTTTTCCCTTAACAATGCCTTGGAGGAAAAAAGAAGCTGTTCCAGGAGCTGTTCCAAGGAGGAAAAGATCCTGTGTGAGCCGGATTCATCACTGGCATAAGGTAATAAGTACCTGGGCATGTCCAGTGGTGGATAGGAGTAAGACACAAGGGTAATTGAAAAAAAAAATAGGAGGAAACACCTGTTTGTAGGGTGCTTCTCTATGTTTTTTTTTCTTTTTTTTCTTGCAGGGATATACAGAGATGGATCCTAAGGAACTGGCCAGCTGGATGGCAGCCCAATTTGCCAAGCAACAAGAGGTCTCGCAGCAGGCTCAGGACTCTGCAATCAAAGCCCTGAGGGAGCAGCAGAAGCCAGTGCTTGACCTTGTGGAAGCCTTAATTGCACTTCACACCCAAGGTGGTGTAAGACCAGCAGTGACACCTGGTATTTCACATGTGGACAATGTGGGACTCAGTCAGGGAATTGGGGCATTTAGTTTTGGGAAACTCACTCCAGAAGATAATGTTGATGATTTCCATGAATCTTTTGAGAGAGTGGCACAAGCATTAGCATGGCCAGAGACCCAATGGGCAGTAAGGCTGGCAGCCTCATTAACTGGGGAGGCGCTTGCCGCTTATAGGGCAATGCCAGCAGCTCAAGCTTTAAATTATAGAGATGTAAAATCTGCTATAAGAGATCGCCTAGGGTTGTCTGTTTCAGAGTATAGGCGAATGTTTAGAGCTACTGCATTAAGAGTGGGTGAAACACCCAGGGCTCTGAGTCAGAGAATCAGAGGATTGGCTATAAAATGGTTGGAGCCTGAGGGAAAGAGTATGTAAATGTTATTGGACGTTATTATGCTTGAACAATTCATGTCTGCTGTGCCTAAAGACTTGCACACTTTCCTTATACAGCAAAATTGCCAGAACCTGGGAGAGGCAACCATGTTAGCAGAGTGGTTCTTGGAAGCCACGCGGGCTTGCCATAGAATGGGTGGCCCTCTGAATGTTGGTGCGGAGGCAAGCTGTGCTGTATCAGAAAAGAAAACGGTTAAAAATGTTGTTTCTGAGAATAATAGTACTGTACCTACCCAGATTATACAGTGGAGTAAGAAGAAATGTTACAAATGTGGAAAATGGGGACATTTGGAAAAGGGATGCCAGATTCACACTAGCTTAATAGGTTTTGATTTAAAACAGCCTAAAGAAGGATTCCTTTTGGTGGTTGATGTGCAGGGAATTACCACAAATGCTCTGTTAGACTCTGGGGCAGACCAGAGTATGCTGTCAAAGAGGCTTTGGAAGCGGATAGAGGCCCAAGAAGGATTTGAGCCTAGAACCCCTGAAAGCAAGGTTTACATTAGATGCATTCATGGTGCTGCAACATCATATCCCACGTACAGGCTAATGGTTAAGGGCTTGGGGGAACAAGAGGAAATTCCTTTAGCAGTGGTACCTAGGCTTCCATATGCTTTGGTTCTAGGAAGAGACTGGCCAAAATTTAAAAGCAGGGACTAGTGAAAGGACTAGGAAAGAAGGAGGGAGATGGAATGATGGTAATAGCTCCCGGGCCTTTGTTTGAAAGTCCTCAGACCCCAGTTAAAAAGATGGTTAAACTTCCAGAAGACAAAACTACCAATAAGCAGATTTTCACCTTGAAATACCGTAGGGTCACAGAGAGGGCCCAAGCTCCTAAGCAGGCAACCCCTCAAGCTGCTGGGTTTGACCTTTGCAGTGTGGAAAATGTGACTATACCTGGCCAAGGGAAAGCCCTGGTTGACACTGGACTCCAAGTTGAAATACCCATTGGGTGCTATGGGCGAGTAGCCCCGAGATCAGGATTAGTCCTGAAGTATTTCATAGATGTGGGAGCTGGAGTGATCGATCCCGATTACAGGGGCAATGTTAAAGTTCTGTTATTTAATTTTGGATAGAAGGATTACCATGTAAGGACGGGAGATCGTATCGCTCAATTGATATGTGAAAGACTGGGTTTCCCACCTGTGGAGGAAGTCACAACTTTGTCCAGTTCTGAGCGTGGAACCAAGGGCTTTGGTTCAACTGAAGACAAGGGGGTAAAGAGCCTAGCTGCCACCTGTGACCGTGGAAGGGAGGTGCATGAAGAGGAGGATTTGGGACCCCAAGTATCTGACTGTAAGGAGAGCTCAGAACCCCAAATAGGTGAGGACCTGTCAGTAGTACAGCAAGAAGAACTAAGGAAATTGTTAAAAGAATTCCCAGATGTTTTGACTCCTATACCTGGGGAGACACATTTGGTTGCACATGAGATTATAACTCCACCTGGGGAAGTTAATTCGTCAGAGGCCATACCGCTTGCCTGAAGCAAAGAGACAGGAAGTCACAAGTTCAGGAAATGTTAGACATGGGAGTAATAGAGGAGTCGAAGAATCCCTGGAATAGCCCCATAGTCTTGGTGCCAAAGCCTGATGGCTCTTTAAGATTCTGTATTGATTTCCGGCAGGTAAATGCAATATCAGTTTTGATGCCTATCCAATGCCAAGAATTGAAGAGCTATTGGACCAGCTTGGACAAGCCCAATATTTAACCACCCTTGATATGACAAAAGGCTATTGGCAAATCCCTTTAACCAGGGAGTCGAAGCCGAAGACTGCTTTCAGCACCCCCGTTGGCCTTTTTCAATTTAAAAGGATGCCTTTCGGACTGCATGGAGCAGCAGCTACCTGCGAAAGGTTAGTGGACCAGGTACTTTGACCCCATCAAAATTATGCCTTTGCCTATATGGATGATGTCATAATCCATAGTAATACTTGGGCGGAACATCTAAAGAGAATCAGAGCAGTCTTATGCTCCATGAAGCAAGCGGGAATCACTTTGAATCCAAAGAAGTATGCCTTTGCTAAGAGAGAGGTAAAATACCTAGGCCACTTGGTGGGAAGAGGGAAAATTAAACCACTAATGAGCAAGGTGAATAGTATCCGGAATTTTCCTCCTCCAACCACGAAGAAACAGCTGAGGAGTTTCTTGGGGCTTATCGGTTACTACCACAGATTTATACCACAGTTTGCAGAGGAAAGTGCAATATTTACTGATATGCTGCGGAAGAATTGCCAAAATCAGCTGAAATGGACTCCCAAAGCTGAAAAAGCATTTTCAGTGCTAAAAGGGAAGTTGTGTACAGGACCAGTACTGAAAGGGGTGGATTTCAGAAAACCCTTCTTAGTTCAAACAGATGCCTCAGATATAGGGCTGGGAGTTGTGTTATCCCAATGTCATGAAGGGGAGGGCATCCTGTGATGTACCTGAGCAGGAAATTGTCACCGGCTGAACAGAAGTATTCCACAATAGAGAAGGAATGCTTGGCTATAAAGTGGTCAGTGGAGGCATTAAGGTTTTATCTCACAGGGAGGAAGTTCCTACTGGTTACAGACCATGCCCCACTAAAGTGGTTACAACAGATGAAGAACCACAATGCCAGGTTGACACGCTGGTACATGGCCTTACAGGCATTTGATTTTCAAGTGGAACATCGTGCTGGAAAATTACTCAAAAATGCGGATGCCCTTTCGCGTATTACGGACTGTAAAGAAGAGGTTTCACAATTTGCACCAGTCCGAAATAACTTAAGCAGGGGGGTATGTGATAAGGAAACTTATCATAGTTCAGGAAGACATAATACAAGAGGTGAATTGGCTCTGAATAAGCAACCTGTGCTGGCTGGTAAAAGCACTAAAACAGAGTGTTTACCTAAAAGACTACCAGACCCAGAATGCACTGGTTTACAGAAAGCCTCTAGGAGAGCTGGAATAGGGAAGCATGTGCCTAATTAGGGATTACATCATTGCTTCTCTGATCACCCATCTCCTAGGGCAGGGCTTGATTCAGAACACCTGGACTGTGCTAGGGTGGAGTGTCCATCTAGGCACTTTAAAGGAAGAAGAAATTCTTCAGACAGACAGCGAGGAGAGCAAAGAGAACACAGAAGGAAGAACAGCAAGACGTCCAGGAGGTCTAAGAAAGGAGCCCAAGGCAGTACGTATGATGGGAGAGATTCCTGGGGCAAGCATTCTTCATTGGACTGGAAGAAACCAGAGGCTTGGAGATATACAGCCAGGAACCCTCAGACAGCACCTGTAAAGGAGACGGCTGCATCTACAGAAAGAAGGAGCTCTAATATCTATTTAAGGAGGTATGGGAAAAGAGACCTA
This sequence comes from Ichthyophis bannanicus, assembly GCA_033557465.1. NCBI lineage: Eukaryota > Metazoa > Chordata > Amphibia > Gymnophiona > Ichthyophiidae > Ichthyophis > Ichthyophis bannanicus. The sequence goes on from CM066037.1 coordinate 293,632,470, forward strand.
AAGTCCAGAGATTCTGACTGGAGAGCTGGGCACAGAAGCTTTGCTACCTACTGGCCAAAATACCCAGAGAGGAAACCTAATGGCAACGTGATCTCAGGTATGAACTCTGATCTGTTCCCTAGCTTTGCACAAGGAAGACAGCAGGGAAACAGTTTCTATCCTGGTAGAGATCAGTTAGAGAATTCCTCTGAGCCAGTGTATGAAAGTGATCCTATGATATTTCAAGAGCAAGGGGAAATATCAAATGAGAAAGTGGAATGCATGGATTGCTCTCTGTCTAGGCTGCTGTTCTAAAGTAATCCTTAGTTGAGCATCAAACACCAAAAGGAACTGTACTATTTTTTAACTTCCCAGAAGTTAGAGAAAGTTAGTTAGTTTGAGAGAAAGCTTTGGGGAAAGTTGGAACCACGTGGAGAGTGGGCCAGCAATGGTTTGCAGCTGGTTAGGCACCTGTGATTAGAGCAAGGCACAAGTGCATGTGGGACTTTGGAAAGAAAACTTCTTCACTGTGTGAAGGGAAGAAAGTTGTTTTTTTGATAAAGAGAATTTTCCTTTTGGGTTTATTTTTCATTCCAGCACTGCTAAGAAAGTTTATTAGCAGGGGCTAGAAGAAAGACCTTTTCTGTTCCATCAAGGTCTTTACTAAGTTGTTGCATAAGTAATTCAGTTGCCTTATTTGTTTTGTTTCCTGAATACAGTTCCTGAAGAAATTATCCTATTGATGTTACCAAGCATATCTGTGCGAGGGAATAACTTCCCATAAATAAAATTTGTTTTCTGCTTTACACACGAGCAACTACAATTCTTTTTCTGGTTAAACGGCTGATTTTGTGTGATTGAACTACAACACCCACAATCCTTTGCAAGTCAAGTAAATTCCTGCCTTTGCCAAGATTGTGGAACTTTCACAACAAGCACCCCCATTTACAATACCAACCTAGGGGCCCTTTTACTAAGCATGGGTTAACGTGTGTTATAGCGTGTGGTAGCAGGCCACGGTGAAAGCTAATGTGTGGGCATCCCAGCTACTGACCGCCAAAACACATGCGAATATGGAGAGTGAGCGGTTTAGGTGGCGGAGTGTGGACATGGAGAGCACCCTAGCAGGCGATCGACATTAACGTGGCAGCTAGCGCATGTGCACCTGATGATGCCTTTCTGGGTTTCGTTAGGAGTACCCATGTTAATTGCACCATACGTCAAGGTACTCAGTTGCACGTTAACTGCTGTGAACATGCTGATGACGCACGTTAACTGCAAAGCCTTAGTGGGATTTAGAAAAAGGGCCCCTTCATTCATCTGACAGACAAGTTGGCTTATGGAAGTTCAGAGCATGAAACATCACACCTAGCAATGTGAATTTGATTTTTGCTGATGTCGGTAGTCAATGCAAGCTTTTCAGCACTGGAATAACCCTTTTCCAGTATGAACCACATTGCCACATTTTGTGCTAACAGATGTACATTTGGTTAACTGACAGATCTATAAAACGAGCATTAAAATAGCCAGGGATAGAACCACTTTCCAAAAATGCTTTATGCACATGGCATGGATAGAGATCTGGAAGCAGCTGAAACTATCTAAATATCCGCCTCGCAATATTTTACGTTAGGATAAATAGTGTCAGACCAGACCCTGTATGAGGTCAAGTGTCAAAGTACAAAGCACCAACACAAATAGTCCTTTACCTTTTAATCTGTTCCTGTTCACACCTAAGTTCCTGGACCACGTCCTCAAACTTCTGTTTCTCTGCTTCCAGTACCTGGTTCAGTCGTTCAAGTTCCTAAGAGGAAAGAGCACGGGCTGCTGAAATGCCATCTCATTTTCACTCTCTGAGAGACTTCTGACTTCTAACAGACTTTGACTTGTTTGCTCAAATTCATTTTCTACTGCAAATTACTCCAGTTTATTACATTGGTATGTGAGAGACCGAAGGAGGAGGGGGGGGGGGGGGGATAGGCTGTCAGACACTTGCCTCTTTCTGTTCTCTCTGCAAACACAGCTCCTCTGTCTCTTCCATTAGTTTATCTGCAAGGACAGGTAAAAAGCAAGAGAGAATCAATAGTCATTTGAAAGTTTATGGAAAGACTCTAACAGAATTGTCATTGGAAATGCATTAAATATAAAATCTGCTGTTACAGAGTGCTTGCTGTCTTGTACCAAGCAGTACCAGTAAACATGGCAAAACCGGGTTGAGCTAATTCAGTCTGTCTGTATAGCTATGATATGCTGGAGTCAAGTGATCCCCATGACCAATGCTTTCCTATCAACAATATACACGGGTTAAGACAGGTGAAGCAGGGTACAATTACTATGTATTCAATGTGTTTACCCCCAGATAACCTGTCCCGAATACAAGACTATTATCAGCACCTCAAAATCTGAACCACAAAGCAGAGCTTATCAAACCTAAATATTCCTGTTTCTCTTTGGCAAGCTGGAGACCCTGGGCTTCTAGGCTTTCAATCATTGCTTCTCCGAGCTGAGCATTCTGCCACGTCCTAAAAAACAAAGAAAAGTAGATCACAGGCATGCATGCAGCTGGAATCCACGTTTCCTGTAAATAATGGTGGCACGTGCAGAAGCATTGCCACTTACTTTTTTTGTTTTGCTTCCATTTCAAAAAATTACAATTCCCATAGCAAGAATTAGAAAAGGAAAGTCTGCTAGGAAATACTGAAACAAGTTACAGAAACCAAACTCCCAGAATTTCCTAAAGTCCACTATAAGGGGGTGAGGGGGGATTGGAACTGAGGCAACAAAAAGGAAACATCTATTACTAAAATAACATCTCTCTGCTTGCAAACCAAAATACCCCTATATCAACACAAAATAATATTCTAGTGGAAATGCTTTCATACAGACTTCTTACTCAGAAGGCATGATTTCAGCTGGAGTGGGTCAAAAGAGGTGTAATTGTGTCCCTGATGCCTGACCAGGCACTTACAGGGGAATCTTAAATAAAGGAAGCCCCTATAACACTCAGCCTAGGCTTAATCTGTAGGAAAGGCTTCCTCCTTGCTTCAGCCATGCCAGGAAACATTAACACCCGTTGTCCAGAAAAAGTAATAATTTTAAATGTGAAATAATTTTTAAGAAAAACAGATTTATCAAACTCTGAGCCCAAAACAACTATTATCTGACAAGGATTCCAAAAAAGCTGAGAGATCCAGACTGTCTACTGAAACAAAATAGTCCATAGCCCCTTCATCGCCACTCTCCTGTTCTTTTCCTTTCAGGAGATAAATGCTCTCTGAGAACAGAATCTCCTCAGGTTTTGATAGCTTTAATACATCCCTTACAGTTGCAATTTTACTCAAGGGACTTCTGAGTTCACCCACCATCCTGCAAATCTAGGCTCACTTGGGCCTTGCTGTACTTCTTCAGTCTGGCTACTATTAATTGCATTGGCCATCAGCTGTTCATCTGCCAGAAACTGTTACACACCAGCATGATGGATGAGGCGGGGGAGGGGGAGAGAGGGGATTGGGCCTCTGGAGCTTAGCAAACCGCCAAGTTCTTCCTGAGAACACTCTTCCTCCCTCTTACTTGTGGCACTCATCGATGCGCTAGGGGCAACATGATAATCAATCGGCCTCCAGGCTGAAAGTTTCTGCTGCATATGGGCAGCCTTGCCCTTCTCTTAGCACCCATCACCAGGAACCAAGAAAATAGAAGAAACAAACGACAAGTATAGCAGCAGGTAAGAGCAACCTCACATGAATCCTAGCACAGGACCATCTTACCGCCCCCCCCCCCCCCCAGATTACCACTTTCTCACTATCTCCCAGTCTTCCAAACATCCACTATAGTTGCTTTGTCACTTCCACTCAACTAATGGACCTGCATGTGTGATGTGTCAAACTAACAGGTTGGAAATCCTTAGTCACTCTGCAGTGCTTCAAGAGTACCAATTACGATTTCTGCCCGCTGTTCACAAATATTCACATTTGACCTTTTCCTCCATCAGTTTTTCCCATTATGGTTTTGCAGCTCTTATGAACATCTCATGATGTCACTGGTGTAGACAATGGCCCACAGTTTCTTTTGCTTTTATGCACTATTTACATTATTTATAAATGAATGAAATGCTATGTTTTTTCCCTTTGCAACTTCTGTCTCAGCCTCTGCATGCTTTAATGGATGGAGCAAGTATCTTTTATAATCTACTCAGCTACTGCATTGACTTTGCTAACCCAAATCCCATTATCTTCCCTGTCCTTCACACACCATGACCAGCACAAAAGGTGAATTCCAGACCAAGCATTGCAGTTCAGCGTGAACAGTGACAGAGAAGGCAAGGGAGATCATGTCGTAAGCAGATTTTTTGAGCTACTTAAGTCAACCTGCAATGCAGATACTAGATCAAGCCTGGCTCTCTCTTCAAATGTGTCATGAATGAAAAGCAGATCCAGAATTTTGGACAAATAACCCAGGCCCAACAGCTCCTTTGCTAAGTCAAGTGCCCAATGCTTGGTTGCTAATGTTTTCTTTAATAATTTATTATATGTAATAGATTTTCTAGAGATGCAATGAATCACACTAAACCTTGGTTTGTAAGAGGGGAGGATGAAGCCATCTGCCTCCAACTGTGCATGTCAGTAAGATGGCCAAGTGGTTTCACCTTGTCCTGTGAAAGAATTCATCCAGCCTAATACATATCAGCTGAGTTTTATGACATGTTTCTTATTCCTGATACATTTTTAAATAGCCTTTCAAACAGCTATTGAAAGTTGTTGATCCTACATTTATTTATTTAGACAGTTTTGTATACTGCCTTATCCTTCAATCAAAGCAGTCACAACACAATTGGGGGATACATTTTAACATGTGGGGATATGAGACAATACACTAATACTTACAGGGAACATGGGCTATGGAGGGTTAAGTGGCTTGCCCAAGACCACAAGGAGCACCTGTGGGACTAGAAACCCCAGTCCTTTCGACCCAAGGTTGCTGTCCTCTAGTGGGATTTGAACCCCTGACCTTCCGGCCTGAAGTACATTGCCCCAACCACTAGGCTACTCCTCCCTCATACCTAATGAGATACAACCAGGTTATGTTAGATCATGAAGACATTTTAAAAATTCCACCTCATTTTTAAAAAAAAAACTGCGCATGAGGGCTGGGAAGGAAACATTATCTAAGACTGACCAATGCAGTGTTACTTTTATGCCAGGTAGATTCACCCCTGCGCTGTAGCAGCAATCATCTTATTCTTAGGTCCCAACTAGATCACTTCCCTAACATCTCTACGTTCTACAGGTTCCTTTCTTCCAAAGAAAAGTGGTATCACTACAGATGACACTGATGCAATAATACCACCTAGGAAGAATGAAAGAACAGGATTGTAGAGCTGAACAGCTGATGTGGATTGGCAGGCTGGATAGTACGCATGCAAAAAATGAATCTGGTGCACCCCGTCCACCCAGCCACATTGATTAACTCATTCTTTTTGAGCTTCTAGAAAGCCTGGTGATGATAACAGTGCCCCCTTTGGTACTTGTGCCTTGTGCGGCCGCACCATTCGCATAGCCCTTGGGATGGCCCTGGCCACATGGTCTTAATCTTATATCATTTTCTATGTCTAATATTGTATTTCATAAATGAAATATCTCTGCAGTCAAACCTTTGTATGAGCAGCACTGCTCCGTCACCCAAAGCATCGAAGCAGACATGTGTATCAATAAATTATATCGGCTCTATATTATATATTTTTCACATACACATAAAGTGCAGTTGTCGGCCTTCCATGTGCTTTCAGGCCTGCAGAGCTTTTCTTTGAAAGTCTGGCAGCAGCCGGTGTTGTGACACAGACAACACACATGGACTTCAAAATGAAATCCCAGCAGGTACTTGTATGGTCCTGCCCTAACCCCACCTCTGGTGCTGTCTCATTTCCCCCGAGGAAAAGTACAAGCTTTCTCCTCAGTGCACAAAATTTTCCGCACAGAGAAAGAGGAAGTGGTTTTCAAAGGAGCATTATCAACCGTCAACCTGTGGAAATCCCTTTGAAAATTGTATACAATAGCCAGTTTGTCTGTATCATATTTATTTCAGGAGGGCTATTGCATGTGTCTGGACAGCACATACCATCTACCCCTGGAACGTTTAGCCTCAGTGCTGTTAACCGGATAAGTGTTTTTAAATACTGCCCCTGGTTATGTTTTGAGTATCTTTATGAGTTTAAAAGTATATTTTAAGTAATACAGTGAATGGCAGAAGATGAAGATCAACTGACCCACCCAGTCTGGAACAGTTCTTCTAATGAACACTGCTATTTCTTCGGACATATCCCAGCTGTCAGCCAGAAAAGCCGGACCACTTAAGGAAATAGAGGCCCGATATTCAGCACTGGCGTCTAGCGCTGCTAACGTGGCTAGCTTCCAGTGCTGAATATTAAACTGGGATATTCAATGCCGGGATCATATCCGGCCCCAGCAATGACTATCTGGGGTAGCTGCATAGGCCGATCAGTAATCGGGCAGCGGCGATACTGAGCCACTGCCCAGTTAGTGATATGTGGCAAAGGTTAGGCCAGGATTCCGTGCGCCTGGCTTTCGCCGCTTATCATTAACTGGGCAGCAGCTCACCACCAAAACTGAGCTGCTTATTTTTCATCCTAAACTCTCCTCTCCCCTTCCTCCTTTCTCAGTCTCTGGGATAACTCTCTACTACTCCCTGTCTCCTCAGCTCACGACCTTGGGGTCATCTTTGACTCCTCTCTCTCCTTCTATACACACATCCAACTGATAGCTAAAACCTGCCGTTTCTTTCTCTACATCATCAACAAAATTCACCCATTCCTTTCAGAACACACTACTAAGACACTTATCCACTCTTTAGTCACCTCCCATCTGGACTATTGTAACCTACTCCTTGCTGGTCTCCCTCTGAATCATCTCTTTTCCCCTTCAATCTGCTCAACACTATGCTGCGCGGCTAATCTCCCGCCAGCCTCGTCATGCCCATATTACCCCTCTTCTCAAGTCACTTCATTGGCTCCCTATCCATTTCTGCATCCAGTTCAATCTTCTCCTGCTGACCTATAACTGCATTCACTCTGCAGCTCCTCACTACCTTTCCTCGCTTATCTCTCCCTACACCCCTCCTTGGGAACTCCGCTCTTCTGGTAAATCACTTCTATCTGTGCTCTTCTCTTTTATTGCTAATTCCAGACTTTGCTCATTTCACCTTGCTGTTCCTTATGCCTGGAACAAACTTCCTGAGACTGTATGTCAGGCACCTTCTCTGACCCTTTTCAAATCCAGGCTGAAAACTCACCTCTTCACTGCTGCTTTTGGATCTTGACTCACCTGATCTCCTTTGTGTTTCCTTACCATTCCCCATGTCTACTGCTACTGTGTTGTCTTGACTAGAATGTAAGCTCTGATGAGCAGGGACAGTCTTTTACGTGTGTCTGTTCAGTAGTAGTAGTAGTAGTTACTGATCGGCACCATCTCCATTCCGAACCCGAACGTCTCTGAAATGCCCCGAGGCAAGCCATTAGCATCAGGGCGAGTATGGCCAGCAGTCATGGATATTCAGCAGTTAGTGCCGATGAATAACCTGTTCACCACGATTAACAGCTCCGCTAACCACATTAATCACTTGGATATTGGGCCATAGTTTTATAAAGTCATTAACGTGCATTTTAGGTGTAGAGGAGTAGCCTAATGGTTAGAAGACTGGCTTGGCGACCAGGGTTCAATTCCCACTAGCACTTCTTGTGACCTCCATTGCCTTGAAAAAAAGGACTGGCAATCTGCTTCTATTCACACTGCCAAGAAAATCCAGGAGCTGCTGGGTTGCCAGGAGTCAGTTTGGATTCGAAGGCACACATTGCATTTGCAAATAGTATATGTGGCAGTGTACGTATGTTAAGAGCTTCTTATAGTAACATAGTAAATGACGGCAGATAAAGACCACTATGGTCGATCTAGTCTGCCCAGCAAGGTGGCAAGAGTAGGTGCACCTGCCGCTCTGTGCAGGTCACCCCTCCCCATGTCTTTTTTTAGGGGTGAACCCACTGCTCCATATAGGGCACCCCTGTTTGAGAAATTAGATAGTTAAGTTTATTTTGATTTTATCCTGTTGCTATAAAGGGATCCACTGTGTCTGTCCCATGCCGTTTTGAATTCTGTCACCCACCACTTCCATCGGGTTTGCCCCCACCACTTCCATCGGGAGGGCATTCCAGGCATCCACCACCCTTTCAGTGAAAAAGTATTTCCTGACATTGCCTTTCAATTTACCCCCTTGGGGCGTAATAGTATGTGCATTGATATGAAGGCTGTAGCCAAAGGCGCAGTCTGGGCAGAGCGCAAATAGAGTTCACAAGTATATGCATTGATTATAAAATTTCTTAATCTGCATGTGCACTTTGGGTGTGTTCATTTATACCTGCTATATTACTACTACTACTACTAATAAGAATAATCATTTGTATAGCGCTACAAGGCATACTCAGCGCTGAACATATAGATGTAAGACACAGTCCCTGCTCATCAGAGCTTACTTTTTCATCTTGATTAGTTTGTATCGCAAAACTAGGGGCTAAAGTTTGGCAAAATGCACATAAGTAGTAGGCAAGAGAATGAGGAGCATCAGGATCCAAAGGCAGCCTCAAAGAAGTGGGTTTTCAGCCTGGACGAATAGGACCAGAGAAGGAGCCTGATGCACCAACTCAGGTAGTTTGTTCCAGGTGTATGGAGTAGCAAGGTGGAATGGATGAAATCTGGTGTTGGCAGTGGCAGAAAGGGCACAGATAAAAGGAACCTGCCAGAGGATCAGAGTTCCTGAGGAGAGGTGGAGAGTGAGATAAGAGAGGAAAGGTGGTGAGGAGCCACAGAATGAATGCACTTCTAGGTAAATAGGAGAAGTTTGAACTGGATGTAGAAATGGATAGGGAGCCAGTGAAATGACTTGAGAAGAGGGGTTCATGAGCATAGTGACACTGGCAGAAGATAAACTGTGCAGTTGAGTTTTGAACAGTTTGAAGAGGAGAAAGATGATTCAGAGGGAGACCAGCTAGAAGCAGGTTACAATAAAGATGGGAGGTGACCAATGAGTGTATGAGGGTCTTAATAGTGTGTGTAGAAAGGAAGAGACAAATTTTACCAATGTTATAGAGAAAGAAGCGACGGGTTTTAGCTATCTGTTGGATGTGTGCAGAGAAAGAGAGAGTCAAGGATGACCTTAAGGTTGCGAGCTGAGGAAACAGGGAGGAGTGTAGTGTTATCCACAGAAATAGAGAAGAGAGGAAGGGAGGCGGTAGGTTTAGGGGGAAGGATACGGAGCTGTTTTGGCTATGTTTAATTTTAGACGGCGATGAGACATCCAGGCAGCAATAAGCAGGCAGGGATCTGGGCCTAGATTCCTGGAGAGATTTCAGGCGCAGAAAGGTAGATCTGAGAGTCATCAGCATAAAGATGGTAATGAAAACTGTGGAAGGAAATAAGTGCACCAAGGGACTGAGTGTAAAGAGAGAGAGGTCCCAAGCCAGAGCCCTGAGGTACACCAACTGAAAGTGGGATGGCGGCAGAAGAGGATCCACCAGAACATAAAAGTGAGATGGGAGAGATAAGAAGAAAACCAGGAGAGAACAGAGCCCCTAAATCCAAGCAAGGACAGTGTATCGAGGAGAAGGTGGTGATCAACATTGTCAAAGGCGGCAGAAAGGTCAAGAAGCATGAGAATTGAGCAGAGGCCTTTGATTTGGCGAGGAACAAGTTGCTGGAGACTTTGGCAAGAGATGTTTCTGTGGAATGTGAGAACAAAAGGCAGATTGCAGTGGGTCCAGAAGGTCTTGAGAGGAAAGAAGGTCAAGACAGCTGCAGTGAACTGCTCATTCAAGTAGTTTGGAAGCAAAGGGGAGGAGAGAGATAGGCCAATAACTGGAAGGACAGGTAGGATCTAGTGAAGGCTTTTTGAGGAGAGCTGTAACCACAGTGTGTTTGAAGGCCACAGGAACAGTTGCAGTGGAAAACGATAGGATAAGGAGATGATAGATGGAAGAGATGATGGCGGAAGAGATAGAGCTTAGTAGATGGGAGGAAATGGGACCAGAGGAGAAGGTAGTCAGTTTGGAGGAGGAGGAGAGTTTTGCAGTTTCCTACTCAGTGATTTCAGAAAAAAAAGAAAGGGTGACCAAAAGTGAAGGAAGGATTTAGGATTGAAGTGGAGGAAGATGAGGTGAGGTGACTCTGCAGAGAATTCAAGGATAATCTTCTGGACTTTGTCATGGAAGTAGTCAGCCAAGGTCTGGGCAGACAGTGAAGGAGGGATTGGGGGAGGAGGGACCTTGAAGAGAGAAGTAAGCATAGCAAAGAGTCAGTGAGGGTCAGAGACAAGAGAATTAGTCAGATGGACATAGTACTCTTGCTTTGCAAGTGCTGTGGCTGACTGACAAGAGGTTAGCATGAATTTGAAAAGTAGGTAGCAAGGGTACACGATTTAAGCCAAAGGCACTTAGCTGAGTGGGAACAGGAACGTAGGTAATGGGTTGTCGAGGACAGTCAGGGTTGAAGGAAGGACATGAATGGGAGGAGCAAATGTATCCAGAGCAGAGTATAGTGTTATAGGAGGATACTGTCCCATCAATGGACTCGGTTGACATAGTGGAGGAAAGACAGTAGTGGAGAGAGCTAAAGAGTCGCTAGTGTGAAGATTCCTAAACATGTTGGTGGAGATCAGGCGAGACTAAGTTGGGGGGTGGTTAAGGGTGAAGGTTAGCAGGTAATGGTCAGATAAGGGCAGACCAGAGGTGGAGAAGTTTGAGGATGAGTAATTGGAGAAGGTAAAGGCAGTGGCCATGCTTGTGAGTAGGAGCAGTAGAACACAGTTTTAAGGCATAAGGGTCAGAAGCGTCATCAACATGAATGTTAAAATCAACAAGAGAAGGGGAAAATTCATCCAAAAAGGAGGAGAGCCAGGAATCAAAATTGGTGAGAAAGGTAGAAGTGGACTTGAGGGGTTGATACATAACAGCTACCCGGAGAGGTAGTGGAGAAATTAGGCGGATAGCATGGACTTCAAAGGAATTAGATGGAGGCAGGAGGGGCTGAAATTAGCAGAAATGAAAGAGTATGAACCCAGCACCCCCACCATGGCCAATGGGCCGAGGTGTATCGGAAAATAGGTAGCCTCCATGACAGAGGGCAGCAACTGACAAAGAATCTTCAGGGAGAAAACTAGTTTCAGTAAGAGCCAGAAGATGCAGAGTATTAATGATAAAGGGGTCATGAATGAAGAAGGCAAGTTGATTGGAGACAGAATGTGCATTCCACAATGCACATGAAAAAGGGAGACAAAAGGGGAAGGCGATGGCAGTGGGGATGTACTACCAACCGCCTGGCCAGAATGAACAGATGGATGACGAAATGCCAAGAGAAATCAGGGAAGCTAACAAATGTTACAACACAGTAACAACAGATAATTTCAATTACTCCAGTATCGACTGGATCAATGTCACTGCAGGACAAAACTGACAAGATGGGAAGCTAATCTGGACCTAGTCCTTAGTGGAACACAGGATCTGGTGCAAGAGCTAAAGGTGTTGGGGCCACTTGGCAATAGTGATCATAGCATGATCGCATTTGATTTAATAAATGGAAGAAGGACAAGGATTTAGCCAAGGAAGGTCTTGCCTTACTAATCTATTATATTTTTTGAAGGTGTGAATAAACTGATAGACCAAGGTGAGCCAGTTCATTCAGTGTACCTGGATTTTCAGAAAGCCTTTGACAAGGTCCCTTATGAGAGACTCTTGGCCAAATTAAAAAGGCATGGGATTGGAAGCAGTGTATTATTATGGATCAGGAACTGGTTAAAAGATAGAAAGTAGAGTAGGGCTAAATGGCCAATGTTCTCAATGGAGAAAGGTGAATAGTAGAGTGCCCTAAGGATCTGTGCTGGGCCCGCTGCTTTTTAACATATACATAAATGACCTGGAAATGGGACTAATGAGTGAGGTGATCAAATTTGCAGGTGACACAAAATTATTCAAAGTTGTTAAAACTTAAGAGGATTGTGAAAAATTTCAAGATGGCCACAATAAATTGGAAGACTAGATGTTCAAATGGCAGATGAAAGTAGACAAATGAAAATTATGCACCTAGGAAAGAACAACTCAAACTATGGTTACACAATGCAAGATTCAACATTAGGAACCACCATTCAGGAAAAGGATTTAGGCTTTATTGTGGATAATTTATTTTATTTATTTATTTACATTCTCTTATATACCACGCTATTCTGCATCAGTGCGGTTTACATTGAACAAACTGAAATTACATTGAACAGGGCATTATAACTTGGAGATAACTATTTTACAGGGAACATGGGCTATGGAGGGTTAAGTGGCTTGCCCAAGACCACAAGGAGCACCTGTGGGACTAGAAACCCCAGTCCTTCCGTCCCAAGGTTGCTGTCCTCTAGTGGGATTTGAACTCCTGACCTTCCAGCCTAGGCCTTCCGTTGAAACCCTCTGCTCAGTGTGCAGCGGTGGCCAAGAAAGCAAATAGAATGCTAGGAATTATAAGGAAAGGAATGAAGAACAAAAACAAGGATATTATAATGCTTCTGTATCGTTCCATGGTGCGATTGCACCTTGAATATTGTGTACAGTTCTGGTCACAATATCTTAAAAAGGATATAGCAGAATTAGAAAAGGTACAGAGAAGAGCAACCAAAATGGTAAAGGGGATGAAAGGATACCCCAATGAGAAAAGGCTTAAAAGGTTAGGACTTTTCAAATTGGAAAAGAGATGGCTGAGGGGAGATATGATAGAGGTCTATAAATTAATGAATGGAATAGAATGGAATGGAATGTAGATCAGTTGTTTACACCATCAAAAAGTAGAAAGACTAGGGGACATGTGATGAAGCTACAACGTAACCCATTTAAGACTACTAAGAGAAAATATTTTTTTCACTCAATGCGTAACCAAACTCTGGAATTTGTTACCGGAGGATGTAGTATAAGTGTAGCTGAGTTTAAAAAAAGTTTGGACAAATTCCTGGAGAAAAGGTCCATAAACCATTATTAAAGAGGACCCAGGATATGTACTCCTTGCCCCGGACTTGTGACCTGGATTGGCTACTGTTGGAAAGAGGATACAGGGCTTGATGGACCTTGGTCTGATACAGTATGGCATTTCTTATGTTCTTAAGAGGGAGAGAGGAGAGCGATATGAACAAGATTAGAAAGGTTATGCAAAGATCTGCCTTGGGAATGTGAAAAAAGTCTAGGGGAGTCAAGGTTGGGGTTGACATCTCCAGATGAGAGAAGGAGAAGAAGTAGGAGAGAATGGGGGGAGAGAGGAGGCGGCACGACAGAAGCAATGATGAATTTCTCTCAATGAGAGTGAGGATGGCTGAATGAGAGGAAGAAAATTGTGAAGCTCAAGGGCAGATAAGGTAGAAGATAAAATGGTAGGGGAGGTGTGGACAGTAAGGAGTGGGTAATGAGAGTAGGTGTAAATGTCTGTGCCTGAATTTAAGGTGCAATCTCTGCCACTTATGCTAGTATTTTATAAAGACACCTAGGCATCTTCTTCTAGATGTACAATAGACACATTTTAGCCATCTTAACCTAGGTGTCCTGTTATAAAATTACCCTTTTAGAGGTCAATTTTGAAAGCCATTTCTATGCATAAATCAGTGATTTAAGTTTGGAAATAGGTGCCTGTAAAAGCAGTGATCTAAGGAAGTATTTCTTTACAGAAAGGGGAGGGGGTGGATGCGTGGATCACACTCCCAGTAGAGGATGTGGAGACGAGAACTTTATCTGACTTCAAGAAAGAATGAAACAAGTGCAGAGGATCTTTGAGGAAGAGGAAGGGATTGTAGAGCTTCAAAGATCTTATGGATGGGCAGAATGGATACGACGTATGATATTTATCTGCCCTCATTTTCTCTCTTTCTATATATTCATTCAGATTTAGTTCACACCTTTTCATTGGTAGCACAAGGCTAGTTACGTTCATGTAATGTATAATAGGTGTACCTGAGAAGCAGTGGAGGGCAAAGTGATTTGTTCAAGGTCATAAGGAGTGGCAATGGGATTTGAACCAAGCTACTTGAACCACTAAGCTACTCCTTAACTCCAATTCAGCTTTCTTATCTTCTCTCTTTTTGTCCTCTGTCACTGAGAATAAGTATAGAAACATGATGACAGAAAAAGACCACATGGCATATCTAGTCTGACTTTCCATATCAACTACAATAGTCCTCTTTTTTTCCTTAAGAGATCTTCTGTGTTTGTCCCATGCTTTCTTGAATTCAGATACTGTCCTCATCTCTACTACCTCCACTAGGAGACTATTCCATGTATCTACCATTCTTTCTGTAAAGAAATGTTTCCACAAAATATGCCTGAGTCTATCCACCTTTCACTCTCATCCTATGTCGCCTCATAGCAGAGCTTTCTTTCAATTGAAAATGGCTCTCCTCTGGTGCATTTATACCATGGAGGTATTTAAACATTTATAGCATATCTCCTCTATTCCGCCTTTCCTCTAATATATATGTATTAAGATCTTTAAGTCTGTCCCCATATGCTTTATAATGAGAACCACTAACCATTTTAGAAGCCACCCTCTGCACCAACCCCATCCTGTTTCATCTTTTTGAAGATGTGGTCTCCAAAATTGCACACAATATACCAAATGAGGTCACTCCAGAGACTTATATAGAGGCACTATCACCTCCCTTTTTCTGCTGGCCATTCCTTTCCCTTTGCACCCAAGCATTCTTCTGGCTTTTGTCGTCACCATTTCTACCTTTAGACACTTTATCATCAGAAACAATCACACCCAAGTCCTGTTCTTCTTTCATGGGCAGAAGTACTTCACCCCGTATACTGTACCGCTGCCTTGGATTTTTGCAGCCCAAATGCATGACCCTGCATTTTTTAGCATTAAATCTCATCTGCCAAATTCTTGACCATTGTTCAAGCTTAGCTAGATCCCTCCTCATGTTATCTATTCCTTCATGGGTGTCTACTCAATTGCAGATTTTAGTATCATCCACAACAAGGCAAACCTTAACCGACAGCCCTTTTGCAATATCACTAACAAAGATGTTAAAAAGAATTGGACCAAGGACAGATCCCTGCGGCACAAAACTGGTAACATCCGTCTCCTAAGAGTGAGCTTCATTTACCTGTACCCTTTGTCGCCCCCCACTCAACCAATTTCTAACCCAGTCAGTTACTTTAGGGTCCTCCCCTAGGGTGCTCCATTTGTCTATAAGTCGCCTATGCGGAACAGCGTCAAAGACTTTACTGAAATCCTAATACAGCACATCTAGGGCTCTCCCCTGGTCCAACTCTCTGGTCACCCAGTCAAAGAAATCAATCAGATTTGCATGGCAAAACCTGCCTCTGGTAAATCATGCTGCCTCAGATCCTATAATCCATTGGACTCCAGAAACTTCACTATCCTCTGCTTTAGCAGCATTTCCAATAATGCACATACAAGTTCCTATAGGCTTGATATGCAGCCTGCAGCAGTCAGCATTTATGAACCAACAGGTTTCCGTGGACAAAAGCGAAACCAGACAGATATCCTCCAGTGCTGAATTTTCGGTTTCAACGCTGACCACCATTGCTATCCGGGGGGAGGCCAATTTTGATCGGGGCACATTTGGCCCTTCTGGATGTCCAAAAACTGGATGGGCCAGATTTGCACCCAATTCAGCACCCATGGGAGCTAGATGTTCCTATGGGAGCAGAATTGGGGCACTTGGACATGCCGGACAGGCCCCGATTCTGCGGGCCGAGCCATGCAGCAACGTCCCCGCCTAACCCTCCCCATGCTCCTGCTGGAGCCCTGGTGCTGTGGCAACCTATCGCCATAGCATCAGGATGCAATGCAGAAACCCCGTTGCCCCGCAAATCTTTAAATCTGCTTGCCTCACCACCTGATGCACAGAGGAGCCTGCCAAGGCTGGGATCAGGTGGCGGGGAACCCTCTGCTGCAGCTCACCTGGTCGGGGGGGTGTTTTCCATGGTAGGCCGGCAGCATAGGGAGGACTTATTCCACTTTCAAGGTGGAATAAATTCCCCGGCCATCTCTTCCATGCTGGACATACAGGGCCATGACCTGGATAGGCCCTGTATATTCGGGATCGTGGACCTGCCTCTGCCCTGCCCATTCACCTCCCTGTTGCCGCTCCACCTGCCCCCATGCAGAGCTCCCCGCACATCGGCACCGTATATGCTGGGAGCTTTGGGGGCAGAATAGGACCCAAGAGATTGGCAGGGGATGTACGTCCAGACCTGATGTACATCCCCGCTAATCGCTGTTCTGGATGACCCCCTTGGTGGCGATAGTCCGCAACTATCTTGATAGCAAAATCGTATAAAGTTAGGACAGCTATTGACATGTCCTAATTTTATGCAGTTCCCTACACGATTAGTGGGCTGAAAATCATCATTAACCAGATAAGTGCCAGGTTCACCCCGGCATTGTCAGGATAGTTTTTGAATATCAGGCCCTATATGTAAACTAGCAGCCTGGTGTAGTCCTTCCTCCACCCTCTATTTTTTACCCAGTCTCTCAACCCTGTTCTTACCCTACAGTATATGTCTGTCCTAAACATACAGTTTAAATTCTATTACAGTACTGATTTCCATCACCATTGCTGTAAAGAAGTACTTCTTCAGAGTTCCTCTTCGTCTCCCTTTTTCCAGCTTCATATCATATCTCTCGGATTGATTACTGCAATGTCATCTTTGCAGGTTCCCCTTAGAATCAACTCCACCGCCTTCAATTAAAGAATACCGCAGCAAGGATTCTCTCACACTCCCCCCATTTTGCTCATATCACACTGCATCTCATTGACCTGCATAGGCTACCTGTCTCACATCATATTTCCTATAAAATCTTAATTCTCATCTACAAGGCCCTCCATACTCATACACCGCAATATTTGACTGACTCTCTGCATCACCGTTCAGTGCCCCACACCCTCCGTTCCATCCATAATCATCGCCTGCATCTCCCATCCTCTACCCTAGCTCATCTGGAATGGACCCACCATACTGCATTCTTTTTTCTGGCTCCCTCCCTCTGGAACTCCCTCCCCCTCCCCCTTTGCCAAAAACAATCATACTCTAACTTCAAGTCTCTCCTCAAGACGCACCTCTTCTGTATGGCTTTCGACCTCCCTTCTCCTGACCTATAAGGCTACTCTCCTCTCTCTACTGTTTCTCTCTTCTCCCTGGTGTGACTGTGCTTCTTTCCTGTCGATATTGTAGTTCTTTTCCTTTTTGGCCTTGGCCTCTACTACTTATAACTATGTACACTGCCCTGATGTTACGAAGGGCAGTTAATCAAGTGTGGCAATAAAGATAAAGATGATGTCCTTGTCCTTGAATTTATTTTTCTTTGGAATATTGTACCTTCCTTTAAGCCTGCCATGTATTTGAATTCTTCTGTTCTAGCCCCCTTCCCTTCCTTTCCTCCAGCAAGTCCATCTGGGTACCTTAAGGCTCCCTGGGTAGGCTCTGTGCCAGAGCTTGGGAGTCATAGTTATCACTCAGGAATAACACTTCAGGTGCTCAGGTACCAGATTTGGGAGGGAACCAGTCTGTTGGGATATACAGAAAGGGCATTCAGTAGAGGTGTGCATTCGTTAGTATGCATTCCCCAAGTATATGCACTTATGAGTTTATTGTTTGCTCTGAATCCTGTAAATATGATTATGTTGTCCTACTTGGAAGCCATACTTGGCCCTTCAGAGCCCTCAGTGTAGCTCACTAACACCTCATTTTATGGATAACTACAGAATCAAATTGAATGAAGACCAAACACAGTTTAGGAAAACTAGCCAGAAGATCTCCATGAATCGGCACTTAGCAAGAACAGAATCAAATAGAGCTAATTTGCAATCAAACGGCAGACAACAAGCAAATGTGACTCTTGCGTCTCAGCTCACTACGAAAGTAGATAAATGCCAGAGGCCGGTCACCACCGCTGTTGCCGTGTCATGCTGTAATACAGAGCGTGTGCTTTGTATGCATGTCCGACTGTTCTTATACCACAGAATGCACATTCATTTTTCTACTGTTACTAAATTATTGCTACTATGGGAAAGAACAGAGAAAACAATAATTACTTACACTTTTCCTGACTCATGCAGCAATTCCAGCCACTGGGCCTGCTCAAACCCAGACTCTGCTGCTAATACGATATTACCCTGGAGGACAAAAAGAAAGGCGTCATGGTAAACACATGATGGATCTAACCCTGCAGATAAAAATTATTACAATTTATGTTTTGCGTAGAAGGTGCACAAATACTGCTGGAATTGAAGCCCGATGATGCTGTTGTTATTATTATCGTGATTTGTATAGTGATTATACAGTATCAAATGTACAGACATCTAATGAAGAACCTCTACATAGTGCTGGAGTTCCCATGAGGAACTGTAGGCACAAGGCCCGATATTGAGTTGCAGCGGATATTCAATCCGGACCATATTTGGCCACCAGCATTGAATAACCGGATTTTCTGCACAGCTGCACACGGCGCAGAAGCTAACTGTGCAACGGCGATATTCAGCTGCTACCTGGTTAGTTTCGGCAGCAAAGGTTAAGACAGCTTTTTCTGTGTCGGGATAACTGGGCAGTGGCTGAATATCGCCGCTGAATGGTTATCCCGGGTACCGCCCATGGAACGTCTCCGACATATCCCAATGCTAAGTGGTTAGCATCAGGGCGTATAGCTGCATTATTCTGGGATAGTCAGTGGTACTAACCATGTTAGTGCCACTAAATATCCTGCTTAGGGGCATTTACAGAGTTAACAGCTCTGTCAACTGTGTAAATGCTTTGCAATATCAGGCCCACAGTGCCTAGGGCCTATGAAGGAAGGAAAATTTTTAAAAAGTAGAGAAAACAAGGAAAAACGATTGTAAGACAGAAATTTTATGCAACTAAAACTTCAAAATTACATTTCGAAAACATAATTCCAGAATTTCTAAGCATTTCCCAAGAAAGTTTCTTTCTTCGACTTCTCTTTTCAGCAAAGTCTCTATGTCCTCAAAGTCCATATTTCTGAGTGAAAGTGCCTAGGACCTATGAACACCAAAATCTGGTTCTGCTTTCACGCCTTGGAGTTTACAGTCTAGTCAAGACAGACAGACAGGACACATATTGGAAAAATGAGAGTTTTGAGTTAAGACTGTGATCTTATTCTTGAAATACAACTTAATAGCATGATGAATAAGTGGGACCATGGTTCTATTAATTTGATTTACAAAATTATTGACCACATTACCTGTCTAAAAAATGACAACAAAGTGGCTTACAAAAACTAAATTGCATGATTAATAATATGTATGGAGCATACCATGGGTAACATAGTATATGAAGGCAGGTAAAGATCAGCATGGTCCATCTAATTACAAGCAATAGTAAGAATAGCTTCTCTTTGCTACCTTTCAGAAAGCTAGTACAGGTGTACTCTTTCATCTCCTGTGAGCAGAGTGAAAATGCTTCAGGGTAGAGTCATTCCTGTTAAAGGTGACTTTGTACAGATACCTTAAAGGGGCAATTTGGAGAACCCTGGGGAGTTATTAAGAATGCAGGAGACCGGCACATTAACTTTATAGATACTTTCAGAAACTTAGCTAGACGTTTTCAGTTGTGTGTGTCTCTCTCTCCTAATCATCAATTGTAACGTCCCTGCTCCCTCTCTCTGGTCTCTGTTTTTAGAGATCAAGTATTAATTTCAATTGCCTTATCCACTTTACCTCTGCTCTCTGCAGACTTCTCTGAGTTAAAATCTCACCCTGCCTGCCTGCTATTACTGTGTGCTGAAAGTATAACCCCCCCCCCCCCTCCCTATTGAAGCATTGTTAACCCTTTTTCCCTTGTGTGCTCAGCCATTTGCCTTTTTGCTGTGGAACATGCAAGTCTATTACAAGCTTTGCTGCTAGCTTCTGACTTTTTTAACAGCTTGCTTGTAAGGTCTGCCTGCCTATACATATATAGGCACTGCATGAAAAACATTATCACCCCTTTTCACTGCATGAAAAACACTATCACCCCTTTTGATTGTTTGCTGTGAAACCACCTTGATTGTAAGAAAAAGCGGTATAGAAATACAGTTAAATAAATAAAATATATATACATACAGGGTGGCCCAAAAAAAGTGAGAACATCTCATAGCATATAAGTTATTTAAAAATTCAAAAAGACAGATGTAAACGATTGACAATTGACAAATTAAAAAAACAAAGATGGCGACCAGGAATTGTCGAAATAAAGACGTTATATAGCTAAAAAAGGTAAATATTTAAGCTTTTAATTTACGAGATGTTCTCACTTTTTTTTGGGCCACCCTGTATATATATAAAATGTATTTATTAATCTTATCATTGTTAGAGTGCCTTACTTTTCAATATTATTGCTTATGATTTTGTTCAGCTGTCCCTCTCTGTTTTCAGCTGTGTGTGTCTCTCTCTCCTCTTTCTTATTCTCTGGGATTTTAACATTCATGTTGATAACCCCTCTGACCCTTATGCTTTAAAGCTCCTCCACCTTACCTCATCATTCAACCTCCAGCTTTGCTCTATTGCCCCCACTCACCAGCAAGGCCTCTGCCTCGATCTTGTATTCTGCTCTAATTACTTACCCTCAAACCTCTGTACCTCACTTCTTCCCTTATCGGACCATCACCCGCTAAGCTTCATTCTTCATCACCAGCCACCTCAACCTTGCCCTGTTTCCTTTAACCTCTTTAGAAATGTTCATGCTATTGACCCATTGGCTCTTTCCTCCACTGTCATCTGAAAGCTTCCTATAACACTGCACTCTCCTCTGCTCTGGATGTTCTTACTCCACCCATGCCATGTCCTGTGAGGCGTACTATACCCCAGCCCTGGCTATCTTCCACTACCTGCTATCTATGTTCCTGTGCCCGCTCAGCTGAGTGTGCTTGGCTCAAATCCTGCACCTTGGTGGACTTTACACTTCAAATTCATGCTTGTTTCTTTCCTGTCAACCATAGCACTCATCAAACAAAACTATTATGTCCATCTGACTAACTCTCTTGCCTCTGACCCTCGCAGTCTCTTTACAACTCTCAACTCTCTCCTCAAGGTGTCTCCGACTCCTCCCTCCCTTTCTGCCCAAACCTTGACTACTTCCATGACAAAATCCATAAGATCACACTCCAATTCCCCACGAGGTCAGCTACTTCCCCCTCCTCTTCACTCTCAACTCCCCCCCACCACCTCTGCTACCTTTTCTTCCTTTTCTATGATCTCTGAGGAGGAAACCACTCACCTTCTTTTCTCATCCAAACTCACTACTTACTCCTCTGATCCTATTCCCATTCATCTCCTTACCTCCATCTCCTCCACTGTTGTCCCTTCCATCTCTCATACTCTCAACCTATCGCTCTCCACTGCAACTTTCCCTGCAGCCTTCAAGCATGCTGTGGTCACTCCTCTCCTCAAGAAACCCTCACTAGACCCTATCTGTCCTTCTAACTATTGATCCATCTCCCTTTCTTCCCTTCATTTCTAAACTACTTGAATGTGCACCACCGTTGCCTTGAATTTCTCTCCTCTCAAGCCCTTCTAGATCCTCTACAACCTGGCTTTCGTCCTTTACATCCTACTAAAACAGCTCTTGCCAAATGCTCCAGCGATCTGTTCCTGGCAAAATCCAAGGGCCTTTACTCAATCCTTTATCCTTCTTGACCTTTCTGCTGCTTTTGACATGGTTGATCACAATCTTCTCCCTGATGCCTTGTCCTTGCTTGGTTTTAAGGGCCCTGTGCTATCCTGGTTCTCTTCTTATCTCTTCCATCACTCCTTCAGTGTTTGTTCTGGTGGATCCTCCTCTACTGCTATCCCACTCTCAGTTGGTGTACCCCAAGGGTCTGTCTTGGGTCAACTCCTTTTCTCTCTATATGCCCAGTCCCTTGGCGCACTGATCTATTCCATGACTTTCAGTACCATCTTTACACCAGCCTTGTCATGCTCATATTACCCCTCTTCTTAAGTCACTTCATTGGCTCCCTATCCATTTCAGCATCCAGTTCAAACTTCTGCTGACCTATAAGTGCATTCACTCTGCAGTTCCTCACTACCTTTCCTCTCTTATCTCACCCTACACCACTCCTCGGGAATTCCCCTTTCTGGCAAATTGCTTCTATCTGTGCCCTTCTCTTTTATTGCTAACTCTGGACTTCATTCCTTTCACCTTGCTGCACCTTATGCCTGGAACAAACTACCTGAGTCTGTACATCAGGCATCAACTCTAGCCCTTTTCAAATCCAGGCTGAAAATGCACCTCTTTGCTGCCGCTTTTGGATCTTGATTTGCCTAATCTCCTTTGTGTTTCCTTACCGTTCCCCCTAGATGTATTCTATGTCTGTAGCTACTGTGCTGTCTGTCTTGACTAGATTATAAGCTCTAATGAGCAGGGACTGTCTTTTACATGTGTCTGTTCAGCGCTGCGTATGTTTTGCAGTGCTATACAAATGTTCAGTAGTAGTGGTAGTAATAATTGTATAAAAAGACATCTAGTTTAAGAAGGCAAGTAGGCGCCTACCTGGGAGCATTTTTTTTTATAAAGACACATAGATGCCGATGGGTCATTTTAGAAACACTAGTCATGATTCCCACATCTGAAAACGCACATTCAGATGTGAGAATCACATCGATCTTCCAAGAAGCATTTTAGAATGCCCGCATTTACATGTGTTCAGTTTGATCATATCTGTGTCGCATAGGACCATGCCAGAAGCATTCCCGGGGCATTCCCAAAACAATTGTAGAAAGGTGCTGAACATTTGGACTTGGTGGCGGATACATCCATGTCTATACCCACATCTGGACATGAATAGGCATCTGCAAGGGGTTAATTTCAGCAACCAAAGACCTGTATATAGACGAGGAGTTAGCCCTCTTACTCTCCCAGTAACTTTCACCACTCCAAAAAAAGTGTACAGATAAATAAACAAATCTCTTTCTTGGCTGCCGCATTGACGCATATCTCCACTTGTCAAATGACAGGCCAGGATGTGTATGTGGTGAGAAATATATGTGCCCATTCTGGAATACCATCATGTACACCTCCATGATACTAATCTCACGGCCATCCGTATCAGACATGTGCAAGTTTCTATAATCACTTAGATTGTGCCTAATGGCCTTTCTAAAATGTGCCTTTCTGAGCCTTTATAAAATACAAGTATAAGAAGAAAAGATCACACCTTAAATGCAGGTGTGGATAATTCACACCTCCGTCTAAAGTATGCAAGCACTGTATGCGCTAGATTAAGGTATTTCATAATCAACATGTGAACTAGTGAACTGTGCCCACACTGTAACACTAGCTACATCTATTGGTAATGTACGCATGCTTATGCCAACGTGTACACTTTAATGCCAGCTGGTATTTTATAAGAGGTCATTTACGCACATATATGGCCACATTCGTACAAATATGACTTTACAAAATTACCGCCTAAATATGCACGTTAAATGGGTCTACATACCTTGCACCCACTATATCTACAGGCTGTGTAAATGGGGATGACTATGTCTATTTCAGAAAATGTCAAATACGCATGATGTTTTTTTCCTCCTGACCTAAACACGCCTCTTGGCAATCATGCTAATAGCGTGGTAGAGACATGCAGTTTTCAGACAGGCCCATTATCCAAGGTAAATTGCTACTGACCCAGGTAAATGGCTTTGATAAAACTGTCCTCCAAGTGATATATTTAATTTTGAAAGTTGTTAGGTCTATCATGATGTAATCGCAATGGAAGAAATACCTCTGAAGCTTGGTAGTCATTTGGTAGCCAAATCATTTTAAAAGGTTGCTCATTGAATTTTCACTACATTGCCTGTGAATCGTGGTGCCCCAGTAGTCATCTGCTAATGAAGCTAGCGGCCATATATATTTTTATGGTCATTGTTGTCCTCTTGGCCACTGGATTCCTGCCATACATTTTCAAGGCAAAGCTTTATCAGTGGTTTGGCCTGATTGTATTGACTCAAGGATCCAACAAAGTACAGTCTGAGATGAGAACAAGCAGAAGCCTTCTATGACTTCCCAATCATTACATTGAAGCAAGCACTGTGCAGCAAGATCTGATCAGGACTGCCACATTTACTTTGAAGAAGGATTTCAAAGACACATTATACAGAGCAAACAAACACACTTACATGAAAGTCTTTATGGGAAATTGTGATTGCATAAGGCATGTTGGGTTCTTCTTTGGCATCTACAGCACAGCCTCCCAAAGGAATAACACCCTATTAACCAAAGTAGGCTGATTATTTGATAACATTTTAAAATATAGTTAAGAGACACAGTTAGTATAGAACAGAACAATAGTTTTGACTCAGTATAGAACAGAACAATAGCTTAGACTGTTTCTGTAATAGTCATTTCAAGTTGTTGAATGCTGGATGAAACCTTTCATCTTACTGTACATGCCAGAGTCAAAAGTCGAGAATGTCATAGGGGAGGTATCAGGGTCGGCCTATCCACTAGGTTAGCTAGGCGGTCACCTAGGGCAGCTGGCCTGGGTGGGCGGCAGCAGTGCTGGCACACATGGGTAGCCACGCTATCCCCCCCAGTTGCCACTGCGTTTGGAAATGCTGCTACTGCCCACCTCCCTCTCCCAAGAGGGAATCAGTGGCAGCTGGAGGGGGGGGGGGTGAGACTGGGGTTTCTGCCTAGGGCAGCAGAAGTATGTGAAAGTGCAGGAGTTTCTGTTTCTAAGATTAATCTACATCCTGCCCAAACCCACACCTACTATGTGAAATGCAGACATCACAGAAAATTGCCATAATGTCTGCGTGTTTCCCATGTTAGCTGCTACTGCAGGGCGTTAATTCCGTGTTGGGCCCGCAGTAGCAGCTAATGCCCTTTAGTGAACATGAGCCTTATTAATTTAAGATTCACAATTTTGAGGGGAACACCTGGATCCTAAGTGCTACCGGTTATTGGACCACTGCTAAACTGACCGGAGGTCTTTGTAAAGGCACCCTAGACTGAAGGTGAGGGAAACTAACATTTACGAATTACCAGTTAAGGCTGAAATTACACCCTCTGATAACAAAGGAAAAATCGGTACACAACAGAAGCAAACTGACTGAGGCCCAGCCTCTAAAACCTCTAGCTGGCTATACAGACATTATGATCCAGAAACATGCAAATATTTAGGTAAGTGGAATTTTATTACCAGACATAAACTGCATTTGCAGTTCTCTAAAGGTGGTTCTGTTAAGCATTTAAGATATGCTTTAGAAAATTCAGAAGGATAGAAATGCAAGATGATTAATGTTTACAGTACTTTAAATGGTGTACTGAAGCTCCTAAGCACCAGAGAAAGAACTACTTTTGCTTTCCCTGATTTTAGAGGAAAAAATTGTGTTTTCTTTATCTGATGCAGTTATACCACATTTGAAGTTTTATTTCTGTGAAATGCTTATGCTATTTTTGGAGAAATTAATATTTTGAAAACTTTGGGAAGTGCAGCCACCTCCAGGGTACAAAGATTTGTCCACAAAAGCTATATTTCAGAGTTTAGTTTCAAGGGAAATTTCACTGAACATAAGAACATAAGAAATGCCATACTGGGTCAGACCAAGGTCCATCAAGCCCAGTATCCTGTTTCCAACAGTGGCCAATCTAGGTCATATGTACCTAGCAGTTTCCCCAAAAGACACAGTTCCCCAATGCTTGTACTAGGTAAAGCATTGATATCCTGGGTCCCATCTTAATAATGGTTTATGGACTTTTCCTCCAGGAACTTGTCCAAACCTTTTTTAAACCCAGCTACACTAACAGCCTTTACTACATCCTCCGGCAACAAATTCCAGAGTTTGATTGCACGTTGAGTGAAAAAATATATTTTTTATTAGTCTTAAATAGTTTACCCTGTAGCTTCATTGCATGTCCCCTAGTCTTTCTATATTCTGATAATGTAAACAATCGATCTACGTTTAACCGTTCCACTCCGTTCATTAATTTATAGACGTCTATCATATCTCCCCTCAGCCGTCTCTTTTCCAGGTTAAAGAGCCCTAACATTTTTAGCCTTTCTTCATAGGAGTATCCTTCCATCCCCTTTACCATTTTGGTGGCTCTTCTCTGAACCTTTTCTAATAACGCTATATCCTTTTTAAGATACGGCAACCAGAATTGCACAAAATATTCAAGGTGCGGTCTCACCATGGAATGATATAGAGGCATTATAATATCTTTTGTTTTATTTTTCATTCCTTTCCTTATGATACCTAGCATTCTATTTGCTCTCTTGGACGCCTCCCCACACTGCACCGAGGGTTTTAACATGTTATCCACAATGACGCCTAAATCTTTTTCCTGGGTGGTGGTTCCTAATGTAGAACCTTGCATCGTGTAACCATAGTTTGGGTTGTTCTTCCCTAGGTGCATAACTTTGCACTTCTCCACATTAAATTTCATCTGCCATTTTGATGCCCAGTCTTCCAATTTATCAAGAGCCTCTTGTAATTTTCCACAATCCTCTTGGGTTTTAACAACTTTAAATAGTTTTGTGTCATCTGCAAATTTGATAACCTCACTGGTTATTCCCTTTTTCAGGTCATTTATGAATATGTCAAAAAGCAGCGGACCCAGCACAGATCCCTGGGGTACACCTCTATTCACCTTTCTCCATTGGGAAAATTGGCCATTTAGCCAGTTCCTGATCCACAATAGTACACTGCCTCCTATCCCATGACTCTTTACTTTTGCCAAAAGTCTCTGATGAGGGACCTTGTCAAAGGCTTTCTGAAAGTCCAGATACACTATATCAACTAACTCACCTTTGTCCACCTGTTTATTCACACCTTCAAAAAAAACATAACAGATTAGTAAGACAAGATTTTCCTTGTCTAAAGCCATGTTGGCTGTCTCCCATTAGGTCATGACTATCTACATGCCGAGTAATTTTGTTATTTATGATGGTTTCTACCATTTTTCCCGGTACTGACGTCAGGCTCACCGGTGTGTAGTTTCCCGGATCACCCCAGGAACCCTTTTTAAAAATTGGTGTTACATTGGCGACCCTCCAATCTTCAGGTATTACAGATGATTTTAATGAAAGTTCACAGATTACTAATAGCAGGTCTGCAATCTCATATTTCAGTTCTTTCAACACACTTGGATGTATACCATCCAGCCCAGGTGATTTGCTACACTTCAGTTTATTTAATAGTTGTAATACATCTTCCTGATGTATCAATATTTCCTTCAATTCTTCCGCACTTTTAAATACCACTTCAGTCATGGGTAGCATCCCTGCATCTTCCTCAGTAAAGACCGAAGCAAAGAATTCATCCAGTCTCTCCGCTATCACCTTGTCACCTCTTAGTCCCCCTTTAACCCCTCTATCATCTAATGGACAAACTGACTCTCTCACAGGTTTTTTGCTACAAATGTACTTGAAAAAGTCTTTATTTCTGTTTTTGCTTCCACAGCAAGCTTCTTCTCAAATTCTCCCTTTGCCTGCCTTATCAATGCCTTGCATTTGACTTGCCAGTGCTTGTGCTGTTTCCAGGTTTCGTCGTTTGGCTCTTTTTTCCATTTCCTGAAAGATGTTTTTTTGGCAACAGCCGCCTCTCTGACCTCACCTTTAAACCATGCTGGCAGTTTTTTGGACTTCCTTCCACTTTTCTTAAAGCGTGGAATACAGCTGGTCTGGGCTTCCAAGACAGTATTTTTCAACAACACCCAAGCTTGATGTAAGTCTTTAACCTTTGCAACTGCTCCTTTTAGTTTTTTCTTAACTATTTTCTTAACTATTTTCCTCATTTTATCATAGTCTCCCTTTCGAAAGTTAAAAGGTAGTACTGTGGATTTCCTTACTATCCCTCCTCCACTAATTAAATCAAATGCGATCATGCTAGGATCACTATTGCCAAGTGACCCAATACCCTTATCTCTTGCACCAGATCTGGTGTTCCACTAAGGATTAGGTCTAATATGGCTTCCCCTCTGGTTGGTTCATGAGCCAGCTGCTCCAAGAAGCAGTCATTTATTTCATCTAGGAACTTTATCTCCCTAGCATCTCCTGCTGTGACACTGACCCAGTCAATACCGGGTTAATTGAAATCACCCATTATTATTACTGCACTGTAACTTTTGTTAGCTTCCTTGATTTCTTTGAGCATTTCATCATCCATTTGCTCATTTTGGCCAAGGCAGTCTGTAGTACACCCCCACTGCCATCGCCTTCCCCTTTTTACATGGAATTTCAATCCATAGAGATTCTACAGCAAACTTTGTTTCCTGCAAAACTTTAAACCTTTCTGACTCAATGCCCTCTCTAACATAGAGCATAACCCCTCCACCAATTTGATCAGCTCTATCATTATGATATAGTTTGTACCCAGGTGTCACAGTGTCCCACCATGTCTCTGATATTCCAATCATATCTAACCTCTCATTTAGTGCTATATATTCTAACTCCCGCATCTTATTTTTTAGACTTCTAGCATTTGCATACAAGCATTTTAGAGACTGTATTTTATTCATATTAATCTGGCTATTGGTGGGCATGGGTAATTTGGAATCTTTAAGCTCTGTCTGCTCCATACTCGAGGGCTTTGGGCTACTTTACTCTTTTTTGGAACCTCTCTGCTTTTGGTAGTATCCTTCAGGGATACATTCTTCTGAATCATGTGCTCTTGGGCGACTGTCAGTTTTCCCCTATTATCTAGTTTATAAGCTGCTCTATCTCCTTTTTAAAGGTTAATGCCAGTAGCCTGGTTCCATCCCGGTTAAGGTGAAGCCCATCCCTTCGTAAGAGCTCCTCCTTTCCCCAGAATGTTCCCAAGTTCCTAACAAATCCAAAACCCTCATTTCTGCACCATTGTCTCATCCACACATTGAGACTCGGGAGCTCTGCCTGCCTTTTAGGTCCTGCGCGTGGAACGGGAAGCATTTCGGAGAACGCTACCCTCGAAGTTCTGAATTTTAACTTTCTACCTAAAAGCCTAAACTTAGCCTCCAGAATCTCCCTACCACATTTTCCTATGTCATTGGTACCGACATGTACTGTCATGAGGCTGGAGCCATGGAAGGTGCAGGTTTAGAAAAAAAACCTGTCTTTCATAGAGCTGTGGATGTGCAGAAGATGTAATTACCTTGCAGCACAGCTAGAGGGGGCAGGAGTAAGCCTACAGAGGCTGAGTCAACGTGCCCAGCCACTGATTGTATGAGTGTTAACCAGCTGCACCTGAAGGCAAGCCCGGGCGTTTCAAAGGTAAAATGCCTTTATAAAGGAAAGACAGCCAGAGAGTGTAGAGGTGGGCAAGGTGTGAAGGAGGAATCCAGTCGGGAGGAATCCATTCGGAGGGAACTCAGCCGGCAGCAGTTCAGCCAGAAGGAAGGAGAAGGAGTGTGGAGAAAGAGAGAGTCCACATGGAGCAAGGCCAGAGGGACAGAATCCAGACGGATAGAGTCCAGAGGGGCAGAGCACAGAGAGACGGAGTCCAGAGAGAGGCTGCCAGGAGAAGCAGTTTGGCTGGAAGGAGTGACACTCCCAGCCCAAGTAATGTAGCTGGATCAAGCAGCTCAACAAGAGCAGTAACAGCTGAAAGAGGAGTACAGAAAACCAAGGAGCCATGCTTTAAGAGAAGCCTACATTTACCTGAGTTCACTGGACCAGAATTACAAGGTACAAGGAGGAGAGGTTCCTATAGCAAAGCTACCTTTACACAGAAGCACAGAGGTTGGGAATCCTCACCAGGTTTTCCTGGCCTTCAGGAAGGCAAAGCATTACACAAGAAAACCTGTCTCCAGAGAGAAGTACGTCAGAGAGAGAGCTCCAGGTGTAGCAGCTACAGGAAGCCAAGGTATGGTGGCTCTTTACTTTTAAAAGAAAGCCTTGCTCCTAGAAGCTCTGATAAAGCAGACGCTCAGTATATGAGAAGAGGGAACAAAGCAGAGCTTTTCAAAACAATACCTAAGGGCTTAACAGGACAGTCTTACTGGAAGCAAAGAAACAGAGACAGATCCTGTAAAGTTGTAGCCACAAGGGAAAGCACTTATTCAGAGGGAGAAGCCAGTGACGCAGAGTCCATGGAAATAGAGTTTGAAAATACTATTCCCATCCCTCAAGATGAATCTATGGATTGTAGCTTTTGTATTGCTACTAGCCGTGAGTCCTTAGTGGAACTGTAAATATAAAAGAATTCCTGCAATCAATTGTGAAGCTTATAACAATTGTTTGTATGCTTATATTTAGTGGAACCCTTTATAAAGGAGGACTGTCTTTATTTTCCTATGTCTTAGTGAACCCTTGCGGTAAAGGGGAAATAAAGCCTTATTACCCTCCACTCTTGGCTTATATAATTTTGTTCTCACAAGGAGCTAAAAACTTCAAGGACCAAACTGCACTTGGGCCTTAAAGAGCCCTCGCTCCTTAAAAATAATAAAAATGCGTCAGCATGCCCTTACAGCCACTGGCCACTGGGGGCACCTGTCGACAGTACCAAGGCAGCAGACTCCTCCCCAGCACTATCTAAGACCTTATCTAGGTGGCGCGTGAGGTCCGCTACCTTCGCACCAGGCAGGCATGTTACCAGGTGATCCTCACGTCCACCAGCCACCCAACTATCTACATGCCTAATGATCAAATCACCAACTATAACTGCTGTCCTAACCCTTCCCTCATGGGCACATGGCCCTGGAGAAACTTCCTTGGTGCGAGAGGGTTTTACATCACCTGGAGCACAGGTCCTAGTTACAGGATCACTTCCTGCCACACCAGGATCACTTCCTGTCACGTGACCTCTCTCCTCCATGGCAACAGGGATGCTGCCAGACTGGAGTTGGGACTTCAGGACTATATCCCTGTAGGTCTCGTCTATGTACCTCTCTGTCTTTCTTATGTCTTCCAAGTCTGCTACTCTAGCCTCTAGAGAACAGACTCTTTCCCTGAGAGCAAAGAGCTCCTTGCACCTAGTACACACGTAAGACCTCTCACCAACTGGGAGAAAATCATACATATGACACTCAATGCAAAAGACTGGAAAGCCCCTATCTTGCTGCTGGACTGCTGTCTGCATCTTAGTTTTAAGCTTGTGTTTAGATCTATAAGTTCTTTACTTACTAAGGGTTGCTATGGATAGTCATACTAATAAAACTGTACCTAATACATTTAATATACCTTGTTCACCTAAGGCTTAATTAATCTCAGGTCCTTAGTGTATGACTGATTTGGATAACGAGCTTCACCTGAGAGCACCTCCTTTCCTTTAAGTACCTATAAAGCTATGATTATCCCAGGGGTGGGTGGGTGTTGGGGGGAGCGAGGGAGGGAGGGAAATAACACTTATTAAAAGAGGGCTGCTACAAAGTACCCTGTTCTGTGCTGCTAAGGTAAGCTGTGACCAACTTCCTAGGTGATTAACAGTCCTTGCTTGGATAGAAGGAGTCTTTCAAAATGGCCTTTTGACCTGCCACCTAATGTTAACACCTATTGAAAAGTTTCACAGGTCTCTTGCCCCCTAGGTAGAAGGCCTCTTTGTAAAGGTCTCTAGATGACTTTATTTGTTGCTCAAAGAGTATTGACCCTGTTTTGCCTTTTATGCTAAGTTATATTCTGTTTGATTTAAATTACAGCTCTTTGCTGCTGCTAGGCTCTGACTTATTATGAAATTTAAACTACAAGCTCTCTGCTGGGTTCTAAATTTAACCAGAAAGCTCTCTTCTGTTTTTTAAATTTAAACTAAATGTACTTTGCTGATACTAGGCCCTGAGTGACTATTAAATTTAAACTACACGCTCTCTGCTGGGTATGAAATGTAACCAGAAAGTTCTCTTCTGTGTTTTAAATTTAAACTTAAACTTCTGCTACTAGGCCCTGACTTATTTAACAAAAAACATGTGTTCACAGATTAATAAGCTTTAATACAAAGAAGTCCTTTCAGAAAATTCCCAGAAATACATACTCACAATTGCAGATCTCTCTCCAGAAGTAGCAGTCCCTTTTTCTAGTCCTCCAAGACTGAAGCAGTGCTTCAATTGTCTTGATGAGCTCATTAATATAATGTGTGTGTGTAAACTAGAGGGATGATAATAACATGCTCCTGTTCCAAAAAGAGCTTACAATCCAAGGGGATACCTGAGGTAAAGGGACTTGCCCAACATCACAAGAGGTTTCAGTGGGAGAAACGGAATTTAAACCTTGACTTCCCTTTTCGTAGCCCACTGTTCCAGCTACCAAGCTTAGGCCTAATGCAAGGAAGTTGATAAAATATTGTATAGTTGTGAATAGGGGATGGCAAAACAATAAATAAATAAGAGTATATTTCATTGTCTTGCAAAACTCACATATTTTAAGCACAGGATGTGATTATTTTTATTCAGCAGTCAAGAAAGAACTTTCTCTTTGAGATATTTCTGTCTTGAATTTGAATGAATTGAGTCCAGCCTAAGTAATACAATATAATGTTAGCCTCTCTGATAAATTAAGTAGTCTACTGAGAGAGAAGAAGTCTTATCCCAACAAAGAAATATAGAATAGCCAGTTTGTCTATTTGTAAATTATTGGAAAATGTCATATAAATTCTAATTATTTAGTATAGCAAGACTTCATGCTACTGGACATGAACTGCTGTAGTGATGCTAAATGAGACACTATCATTGGACATTCCTTCAATTACAGTCCTTTACTTGCATACTCCTTATAGATTGCACTTTTTCTTGACCTGGCAGTTTCCTACTACTCATTTGGGCTTCCAGCCTAATAAGAACTAGTGTTGGAATCTAGTGTCACGTACCTTCATTTGCAACAATCCAGGAAATTCTTCCCCCTATTTTATAGTTCTCTCCTCTTCCCCAACACACCTAGTCTGATCGCTACAGCAAGGCACCAGTGCTACTTTACAATCTACATTCATGGATGCTGACCACTAGGTGTTACCCTTAGGCAATGACCATGATTACACCTCTTCCCCCTCCCCCCCAGGAGCAATGAATACTGCCCCAGCTGACAGAGATTGAACTGGACACCTTCCGCATGGTAGTACATGACTCTTGCCATTCATGTCACCATGCTGGCCTGCCATCATCTTTTAAACATCAGTATTACTACAGGAAGTCATCAAAATCTCCACAGTGGCAGCTCAGGAAATTGAGAGACTAGTAACGATCATCACGCTGTGTATGGAATATAAAATAGATGGTAATGAACAAATTTAGAGTAACCCACTAGTCGTACAGAGCTGGTATAGGCATAAGCAGATTAAACAATTGATTAGAGCCTCATGTAGCTCAAGGAATCCCTGGAATTACTATTTATTACTATTAGTTTCCCTGATGACCTCTGTTCCTTGATTCCTCCCCTCTTCTTCCCTCAGATATCCACTTTATATCCCCTCCTGCAATGAAATTGGAGGAAGCTGCAGTGGCATTCAGTGAGTGTAGGGCCCATGAGCCAAAATGTGCTCATTAATGGGCTTGTCCCGCCACTAGTCAGATTAAGCAACAGCCTTGGTGGCAGAATCTACAGGGCACTGGTGCAGCACTGTAGTGACCAGCAATACGGCAGCAATGCAGCGTTTTAATACTCAAAGACCCTGCACTGTACTGCATTTTGTTAGGTTTAGCTGGCAGTCGGGTAGTGCTGGCAGCAGCAGAAAGGAAGGGAAGAGGGGAAAGATGGAGGACATGAAGGAGGGGGTTGGGGGGGAGAGATGCTGGACACTTGGGGGGGAGGGAAGAGAAGGGGATGCTGGACATAGGAAGGGGAGTAGGGAAGTGGAGATGTTGGAAATGGGGTGTGTGCATTACTGAAGATCAAATGCCCTTGGGCTGGCCTTGGTTCACAGGCTCCTTAGTAGCCTCATCCTCTCTTCCTTGTATCACACCTTACAAAACAAGACCCATAAGAAGATGACTCAATATAAATAAAAAAAAAAATCAAGCCCTATATCTCTCTTTATTCCATTGTAATATTTATTGTTGGACCAGTTATTACTGAAGGTAATATCATACATTTCAGTCTTAAATTTGTCCATTTTATTGACATTTGCTTTTGTATTAGAGTGCAACAATATCTACTTTCACAATTATTTAAAAATCACAAAATAAACATAAAATCTTCTCACTCTCAATACCTTTCCTAGTCAATGTTTAGTGTACCAACCATATCGCCCCCATGGCAAATACCACATTTTTGTAATTAAAAATGATCATTGTGCCAAAGATAATGCCATATCTTCCTGCTAGACCAATCCACATAAGTGGGTTGTGTTCCCCTACCAGCAGATTGGTAGAGACAAAGAACCAATGAAAAGCCCAGGTTTCAATGACATCACTCCTGTGCCTCTATCTGCCTCAGTCACCAGAGGTCCCTTCAGTATTTCTTTGTCCCTTCAGTATTTCTTTGGTGGATGGATTTTCTCCTCTCTGTAGAAAATCTGAAGATTGCGAGGAAAAGAGATTGATTAAACACTCATGAATGACCACCTTAAGCCCTAAAAAGGTGACTCTCTCATTTGAGTGTGATGTGGGGGCTTCACTAGACTGTGGTCATTTTGGTAGCCATAGAAGGAGGGAAAATTGGTTCAGCTCTATGCCCTTATAAGAGCCTATTGAGCAGCCACAAATTGGAAGGATTTGGAAGAATCTTGAAGAGTAATTCTAATTTTAATTCTAATTTACTTATGTTCTTGTATACTGCTACAATCCCAAGTCTTGTGGTTCAGTGCAGTTAACATCAAGAAATATCACATTTGAAAGAAGTAAAAAATAAAAAAAAACACAAACAGAGACCAAATTCCATTAAGAATCATACAACCAGGATTTTAAACTTTTTGAAAATGTAGAAGAATCCTTAATCTTCATAGGTAGTTGTGACCAAAGTTCCACTGCCTTGTAGGGAATAGTGTGTATAAACCTTGATTTTAGGCTGCTACCCTTACACAGAGGAAATTAAAGGGCACAGTAAGACTAGGCATTTTGACTTCATTGCTAGAACTTAAAACAAACACCTTTAGAAACCCTAAGCCAATGCAACTCATCCAGAAAAGGGGCTATTGCTGTATATCTAGAAACTCCAAAAACGAGTTGTACTGCAGTGTTTTGTCAAAGTAGCAAACACTTCATCTGTCGTTGTGAACAATTCAGAAACAGCATATTGTCATAATCTAGATAGGCCAGAATGGTGCTTAGCACAAGAAGCCAAAAATGATTAACAGAAAAATATGTTTTATGTCTATGCAATTGACGTAGTTTAAAAAAATGATTTGCTACGCTCGAATTAATATGGGCCTCAAAAGATTAATCATCATCAATTAAAATCCCAAGAACATGAAGAACTGGGTCAGCATAAAGATTCACCTGGTCCAATGAAGATCCGTCAGTGGTTTGGCATTGTTAAGACAAAGAACTTTTGTCTTTGATGCATTCAGTTTTAAGTCCAGAATTCTTGCCCATCTCTCTAACTGCTGTAGAATATTAGGTATCACTGAACAAAAATCACTAAACGGTGAAGGAAAAGCCAACAATATAGAAATATCATCAGCATACATATAAAATTTAAAATCAATTTGATTAAGAGTCCAACCTAATAAGGTGATCATAAGAATGTTAAACAAAATCGGCGAGAGCGGAGATCCCTGAGGGCCCCCGTAACAAGCCTCCACTTTTCTGAAATGTCAATGCCAATCTGAACTCGGTATGATCTATTGCTTAAGAATCCTGAAAAACATTTGTATATCACTCCTGAAACCCGCAAATAGTCCAAAAGAGCCAGCAAAATATCATGATCAACTAGATCAAAAGCTGCACTAAGGGGTATGTTTACTAAACTGCGGTAATGTCATTCGTGTTAGGTTCCGCGGTAAAGGTACAGATGCCCATATAAAGGTGTGGGCAGGGCATCATTATGGCAAGCCGTATCAGGTAACGCGCGTTATAAGGCGCATTTAAGGCAAGTTATAAGGCACGTTACAAGGCACCTTATTAGGCACAGTACAAGGCACGTGCCTTAACGTGCCTTGTACTGTGCCTAATAAGATGCCTTGTAACGTGCCTTATAACGTGCCTTGTACTGTGCCTAATAAGGTGCCTTGTAACGTGCCTTGTACTGTGCCTAATAAGGTGCCCTGTAATGTGCCTTATAACATGCCTTGTACTGTGCCTAATAAGGTGCCTTGTAACATGTCTTATAACGTGCCTTGTACTGTGCCTAATAAGGTGCCTAGTAACATGCCTTGTACTGTGCCTAATTAGGAGCCTTATACCGCCTTATAAGGATTGTTGGCAACTGTGGTGAGGGTACTATGGGCTGGCAGCACGGATCTGCAAAGATATGACTGTCACAGGCAAATAAAATATTTGCCTTGGACAAGAGGGAACACTGAGGAATCGAGCCCATGACCTCCACCTAGAATGTCAGTGTACTAACCAGTAGGCTATACCTCTATGGTTTGTTGTTTAGCAATGGCTGGGTACAGAAGGACTGCAGGTCACCGCACAAACCGTCTGCTCTGTGTGCCAGGATAGGGTAACCCCCACCAGCACCCATGATGCATTGCACATGCAGAACAGCGGCCTACAGCTGACCACCAAATGGGGTCTGCACCTCTCTGGTACTGCAGCGTGGTAAGATGGACTGACAGTGCGTGATACTGGCACAGAGTAGCTACAGACCATGCCATTGTGCAGGTTCCGAGTGCACCCTGAGAGATAGGATGGGCGCCCAGCACTAGGTCCACAGTACATGTGGTGCTAGAGATAGGTCCTGCTGCACATCCCCATTACTACCAGTGTGTGACAGGTGTTCCCAGCAGTGCAACTGAAGGTACATCTGTTCCAGCTGTGTTCTGCAGGCACATGTGGCCCTGTGGGATTGGACACCGCCCAGATTAGTGCGTGCCCAGTGTTAAGGTCTGGCTGCCATGGGTAGCTGTTATCAGGGCAGTGGGGTGTCTAGACTCTCATGAGGGTTATGTAGCACTGCCACTATGGGTCTAAGTGGTATAACCTATATACCCCAAGGGGCCTCAATCACCCCTTTTGTAGATGAAGGTGTGGTGGGACAGATGCCTGTACCCTGCAGAATGGCTGTAGTACCAGCAACCACAGTCCTGCTGGCGAATGACAGCCCTCCAGGACTGCTGGGCCAGTGCCATACCTGTGACCATTGCAGACCAGCAGTGATGCTTGGGGTAGGCAGGGGAAGGCTCAACTGCCCCACGCCACGGTCTGTCATTCATCAACAGACAGCACAGTCAGACTGCACCTGCAGCATCCTACAAGTTGTTCCCACCATGCAGAGGCAAACTGCAGACAACCCACTAACCAGTCCATAGTGCATGCTCAGAGGGGAACCCTGTGCACCTAGAGGTGGGATGCACAGCACAGACACCAAGCAGGTATCCCTGTAATTAGGCCCCAGAACCGGGAACACACAGGTATCACTGGAAACAAATAATGTGTGGCACTATGTGGGAACATAGACATGCCATGGTCACTGCTTGGTCAAAGTGAGAGTGACCCCCCCCCCCCAGCATGACATGCTGTGGCCACCCTGTCCATGAAGGTGGTGGTCGAGCACTACAGTGTCCCAGCCATTGCCCTCCACCCTGTGCAGATGCATCTTGGCCAATCCGCCCTGTCTGAGCCATACCCACAATACCTTGCTCCTCATTATGCACATTTGCAGGCTAACGCTGGAAGCAGTGTGAGCAATGTGGGCTCAGTGAGGTGTTGGCAAACACAAAACAATGGAGAGACATACACACACTCCCACACCTTTCTCAGCATTGTGCAGAGATAGAGGTGGTTGACAACCCTACCTGCCGCTCTGGTCCTGATCACAGTGTGTCGCGACGCCACCCTGGTGGCTAATGGGCGCCAAGGTAGGTCGGACACAAATAAAGATAAGGTTGGGATTGGTACTTATTTTTCAGGGCCCAGGGATGTATAGCCTTGGTAGCGTCCTTATTACCCAATACCCAAAGAACACAGGTTTCCAAGTGGAGGGAAAATAAGGCTTTATTTCCCTTGTCTTGCAAAGGTTCAAAGGATCAGTCCCAAAACAACAAAAGAAAGGTCCTTACATCAGGTTAGAAAAAGTAAAACTCAGGTTCAAAGCAACAACTGTTCTCTTCATAGAGGTGATACAAACACAAACATTTCCTATTTCACCAGTTTACTGCTCACATGCTATGCAAGGATTCCAAGTGGTACAATAACTACAATCCATTTCCTCATCTGAAAGGGATTCTACCAATTCCACTTGCATTGGTTCCGGATCATACGCCTCTGAAACAGAGTCCGTGGTTCTGGGCAACCTATAATTGGGCTTTTCAGCCAAACGCTGTATGACCTCCCAATGCCTTGGGTTCAGAGTGGGGCGTCAGTCTTGTACTGTTCTACAAGGCGAATATTCTTCCCCTTTCATGGATTTTATATTAGCTTTCTGAAAACACTGCTTATTCAAAAGTCTCTCATTTGATAAAAGCTTTTCATACCTTGTATCAGGAGAAATGTTACATGAACAGGGACCTTCTGTTTCCTGTCCTTTCCACAGGCTAGCTCTCTGAAGGCTGTTCCCAACCAAGTGTGGGTTACCTTGTAATGCTGGCTTCTCTCCTTGGGGTGAGGCTTGAGGCCTACTCCTGCTGAGATTATGCCCTGCTCCTGCAACCTGGCGTGGGTTTTTCAACCGTCCTTCGGTTGACTTCTCCCAGTGGTCCCAGTACTGTTTTCGTGTCCCCGGATCTCCTGGATCCTTCCGTACTCTCCGTCCTTTCAGGTCTCTCTGGCCTGTTCCTCCTTCCGGCGCTCCAGCAACGTCTGTAGCTTCTGCAGTTTCTGCCACCTCTGCAGCTCCTGCCGCTTCTCCGGCTTCTGCAGGCTCTGTAACTTCTCTGCCTTCTCTGCTGCTCCTGCTGCTACCGCCACTTCCCCTTTTACTGCCACTTCCCCCTTTCCAGTCTTCCAGACTTTCTTTAAAAGGAGTTCCTGCCTTCCTGGATTGGAGGCTGGCTGGCTTCTGGTCACACCCTGTGGGGCGTGGATCCTCAGTCTTCCGGAGGTCCCTCTTGCTCCCCCTATCAGGTTCCTGAAAATACTGCAGCTTGTGCATGCCTTTTTTCGTGTTTAAAATATTTTCTTCTGTTCCCCACTGGTCTGCTGCATCACAAGTGCCGACATTACTAATCTGTGCAGGGGGTAGTAGTAGTGCTCTGGTGATAACTGCAGCTCTGTGATGGGGCCAACAGCCTGACACTCCATGAAGCTGTAGATAGTGGAGCCCTTGTGAGTGGGTGTCCATACCCAGGGCTGGCCCGTCCATTGAGCGAGAATGTTTTTTGCACAGGGCCCCATGTTTCAGGGGGCCCCGCGCAAAAAACATTCCAATCCAAAAGTAAAATAAAAAAAAAAAAAAAAGCTGTCTGCTGCCAATTCCAGGGCTGCCGCAGCAGAATCGAGTGTGCCGGGGGGCCCCCCCTGTGCCCGGCAGAGCCTGCCCTCCCCGGTATCACCTCTCTGTTTCCAGCTTCAGTCACACGCGCCGGCTTTCAGAGCGCGAGGGGAGAGTTTCTCCCTCGCTGCTCTGTTAAGCCCGCGGGGGCTGATGGGAAGTTCCCATCAGCCCCCGCGGGCTTAACAGAGCCGCGAAAGGGAAACTAGTCCCTTTGCGCTCTGAAAGCTGGCGCGTGTGACTGAAGCTGGAAACAGAGAGGTGATACCGGGGAGGGCAGGCTCTGCCGGGCACAGGGGCGGCCCCGGAAGCGGCAGCAGACAGCTTTTTTTTATTTTAAATTTTCCCTGGGCTGGGCTGGGGGTGGGGGGGTTAGGAGTGGTGATGGGCACTGGGGGGGGGGGTAGGAGTGGTGATGGGCGCTGGGGGGGGTAGGAGTGGTGATGGGCTATGGGGGGCTTAAACTAAAAATTGGGTGATGGGGGATTAGGACTGGAAATGGGCTAGGGGGGTTAGGACTGATAATGGGCTATGGGGGGGCTTAAACTAAAAATTGGGTGATGGGGGATTAGGACTGGAAATGGGCTGGTGGGATTAGGACTGGGACCTTTCTCAAACTATTTCTATTATAATACTACAAGAGTATATGCATCCAAAGCTTGTGACCCACTGCTTTTTAACATAATGAGAAGACTGCTCCAGAGAAATTCTCTGTGGCTCGTATCTCTTATTATAAACACATTTCCACAATATGCTTAGCTTATATTTCAGCGGTATCGTCAGGCTTCCTCAGCGTCGCTTCAACAATATAGTTAGTTTGTATCCCAACGCCTTTCTTAGGCGCCTCCATCGTGTTTCACTTTTACAAGTTTTGTCAGGGGATTGCTAATGGTTCCTATTTCTACAAAACAAAAAGCACAAATAAATAACCACACTTAATCTAACTACACCCAAACTCCTTTATTAAAAACCCTCCTATAAATTAATACTGGGCCGATCACCTACCGGAGGAAACTATGATGCTGCATGCGTCTCATTAACTGCTGCAACTAGAACCTCTCTTCTAGCTTAGTTACGGAAAAATTCCGCACATGCGGGCTAACTGTTACCGCCCTCGTTTTTAAACCTCCCTCTTGTCAATCCATTGATGACATAAAACCCCCGCCCCCAAATGGCGTCCACCGTACCAATGTTATCACTATATGAATGCATCAAATACAATCTTTCAATTAGGTGATTCCACTTTACCTATA
Organism: Ichthyophis bannanicus; assembly: GCA_033557465.1. Classification (NCBI taxonomy): domain Eukaryota; kingdom Metazoa; phylum Chordata; class Amphibia; order Gymnophiona; family Ichthyophiidae; genus Ichthyophis; species Ichthyophis bannanicus. The sequence continues at coordinate 293,673,178 of CM066037.1, forward strand.
TTTCACTACTTACTATTCGTATTCCCTTAACTATGCGGACCTGACTAAAAAAGATGTGTTACCCTGTATTTCCTACCTATACTCTTACTCCCTATTTCTTGATTGCCCCATATCGATCCCTATATGCAGGATGTCCAGTTTATGTAAGTGTTAAGACCTTCAGGTATCACTGATTTTAAAGTGAAAATTGCGAAAAACAAGGAACAAACCCCGGGAAGACCTATAGTTTCTACAAAGGGAACCATTTTAGAACCTTTATCAACATTTATTGATTCGTATTTGCGTCCGCTGTTAAAGGACATTCCATCATATGTGAAGGATACCACACATTTTCTCATCATTTTAAGCAGTCAAGCACAGTGGGCTAGACATGTCAATGTATTACTGGTAACCATGGATGTGATGTCTTTGTACACGAGCATCCCTCAATCAGCGGCGTATGACGTTGTGGAATGGTTTTTACGTCAATGGGGGGACTTATCAGAACAACAGATAACATTTTTGCTACAATTAGCTTATATGGCTATTTTTCGCAATTACTTCATATCTGAGAATGTTATTTATCAACAGATTTCTGAAGTGGCGATGGGCGCCACATGTGCCCCATCGATCATGAATCTGTATATGAGCAAATTTGAAGAAAAATGGATGTCACAGTCCCCATATGCCTCGAATGTGAAATTGTGGTGTCGGTATATAGACGATGTCTTCATGTTGTGGAAAGGTTCAGAAGAATTATTGAGGTTGTTCTTCCAGTGGATAAATCATTGTGATCACAATATACAATTTACCCATGTTTATCATAGGGATAAGCTGACATATCTGGATGTGGCTATCATCAGAGGAGAGGGAGAGTGGTTAACGTCAGTCCACCGAAAGTCTACGGACCGTAACACATTTCTACATTTTGAAAGGGTACATCCTCCAAGACTGAAGGAGCGTCTTCCTTTTTCACAAGTTTTGCGGTACCGATGAAATTGTTCCGATTGTGATTTTAAGAATTTATCAAAACAGCTTTCAGAAAATTTTAGAGAGAGAGTATACCCCCCATCAGTGGTAAAATGAGTCTATGGTTTCTGAGAGACGTAGCTCATTCAGAAATACTCATCCCGGACGAGCCTCCATTATTATGTAGGGATTATTAGTAGCATAAAAGTAAGTTAGACTCTCTGTTGTCCAGGGGGAAATGGCTACTAATACCCAGCCCAAAGTTCAGTGAGTTATTCTGGCAATGAGCCACGAAAGAAGTCTGGTCTGCAGATATATATTAGACTTTATTATGGACAGCCAGGTAGAAAAATATACAAACACACATATAGCTAATTAGAAACATGAGGTAGAAATTTGTTATAGTACAGATGTACAATTGGACAACATAATAAATCACTAATTAGTAACCAGACGTCACTGATTCGCTCTGCACTGAGAAAAGGTATGAAATATATTGCTAACCCCTTGCCCATCCGGGGGAGGAGAGATAAGTCAGTACCTTAGCTTCGTCGAGCACTCAGGAACAGTACAGTCCAAGGAGGCGGCTGCTGGCTAATGCAGGCTCCAGCCCCGTCAGAGGCGAGCCGCAGTACGTCCGAACTGGAGGTAACTGTGAAAGTCTTATCTCAGACCTTTGGAGGACGGCCTAGCCCACACGTAGTGGCCGTCTTGCAGAAGGCTCAGGTCGCAGGAATCAGGTACGCAGTGCCCAGCAGGAAGGAACCGGTGCAGAAGTCTGTATGAACAGGTGGGAAAAGCCCCCCCAACTCTTACTCTAAAGTTTCAGCGCAGATTGCATTATTCTCTGTAAGAATACTCCGTCATAGGTCCGATGATTGGTTGGCACCAGGCAGTCTGAGGTGTTCTCAGCGAATCAGAAGGTAGATGATGGGCATCTTCTTGCAGACAAAGGATCCATAGTAAGAAGTCATGCAAAAGCAACAGTATGTAACTTCTGGGCATATGTACAAGTGTCCAAGGACACCAAAGCAGCAGATGTTCTTGCATGTGGGCAGTGAATTAGCCATGGACAATAGCTTCTGTATGCACACTTAGAAACGCTGCGCAAGCAGTTGCTTGGAGGTCAGGTTTGTAGCTGAACACAGCAAAAGTGTAGTGAAGAATCCATCTTGTCTGTTCAGTTTGGTTCAGGCCTGAGTTGCTGAGCAGGCCGGAGATTTGCATGTAGAATTGCAGGGGTACCAGCCCTACACTTTATAACAGCAGAAATTTATTATTGGAATCTAAAGAAAGGATAGAAAATGATAATTCTGATAACGTTAACCTAATTACAAAATATTCTCTGTTAAGTCCGGGTATTCAGCGTATACTAAAGAAACATGGGAATGTTTTAGGCGTAGTTCCTGGGTTAGAAGATAAGAAAATACGCTGCGTGTGGCAACGTAATAGAAATTTAAAAGAGCAACTTAGTCCGGCAGCACTGCGATCCCCCGTGTCAGTGGGTAGTCCATTGAATTCTGAAGTAGGCCATAGAAAGTGTGGGATGTGTGGCATCTGTGATATCACTAGGGAAGTGAGTGCTTTTACACATCGTGGGGTCACATACTCTTTGAAACAGTATATAACATGTGATTCCACCTTTGTGGTTTACATTATTCAATGTCCCTGCGAGTTAATTTACGTGGGGAAAACTATTCGCCTCTTTAAAATAAGGATGGGAGAACATAAGGGCCGTCTAAAGTGTAAAGTAAGAGAGGCGCCAATGGTTCAACATTGTTTAACAATGGGACACGATTTTGAGCATCTGAGATGCTTCTGTATAGACAGATTTATTTATTTATTTATTTATTTATTTATTTATTTTATACACATTTATATACCGCATCTTCCAAAGTTCAGTTGCGGTTTACAATGAACAAATAATTAACAAATCAAGTTTGTTTTACAGTGAACATCATATTATAACATAACATATTTACAAAGAACATTATAATATAAATAGAATATACAGTCTAAACAGTGAGAAGATTATGGTCAGGAATAGCGGGTAAGTCACAGGATCAATCCTTACTTATAAGGGAACAAAAATGGATTTTCACTTTAAAATCAGTGATACCCAAAGGTCTTACCACTTACATAGACTGGACATCCTGCACATAGGGATCGATAGGAGGAAATCGAGAAATAGGGAGTAAGAGTATAGGTAGGAAATATAGGGTAACATCTTTTTTAGTCAGGTCCGCGTAGTTAAGGGAATACGAATAGTAAGTAGTGAAATATAGGTAAAGGGGAATCACCTAATTGAAAGATTGTATTTGATGCATTCATATAGTGATAACATTGGTACGGTGGACGCCATTTCGGGCGGGGGTTTTATGTCATCAATGGATTGACAAGAGGGAGGTTTAAAAACAAGGGCGGTAACAGTTAGCCCGCATGTGCGGCATTTTTCCGTAACTAAGCTGGAAGAGAGGTTCTAGTTGCAGCAGTTAATGAGACGCATGCAGCATCATAGTTTCCTCTGGTAGGTGATCGGCCCAGTATTAATTTATAGGAGGGTTTTTAATAAAGGAGTTTGGGTGTAGTTAGATTAGTGTGGTTATTTATTTGTGCTTTTTGTTTTGTAGAAATAGGAACCATTAGCAATCCCCTGACAAAACTTGTAAAAGTGAAACGCGACGGAGGCGCCTAAGAAAGGCGTTGGGATTCTCAAGATAATATTTCATCTCGTGCTACTTTGGTAGTAAGTTTTGTTTCAGACCAGGATAAGGTACTTGTATTTCGTAGATACTTTAAAAACATGTCTTCTCTGTTTTGTGGTGCTAAGGTTCAAATGTTTCCTGATGTCTGTAGGGCTACACAAACTAGGAGACAGGCCTTTTTGGCTCTGAAACCTAGGGTGGTAGCCCTTTCGGCTTCATTCTTTCTTAGATATCCCTGTATATGTTTGATTACATTTCAGGGTTCTAAATTTATTTTTTTGATCCCTCTCGGTTAGAGCTGTTTTTGAATAGTAAAGAGGGACATGGTAATAAATAGGAGGGGGTAGGAGAATATAGTTAAATTTAATGCTGTTATGTGATTAGAGTTTTTTACTCTTATGTTTTCTTAATTTATTTTTTCTTTTTTTTTTAATATCTCCCCATTATTGTGGACTAAGTAGTAGGTTTTTTGCTGTTAGTTCTGCATACTATTTCCTTATGTAATGTTGATACATTTAATTTCTTATTTATGTATGCAAAAGTACTTCTGTTGCTTAATTCTTGCTTTTTGTAAGTTGGTGAAATGCATTAATAAAAAAAAAAAAAAAAAAAAAGAAAGGCGTTGGGATACAAGCTAACTATATTGTTGAAGCGAAGCTGAGGAAGCCTGACCATACCACTGAAATATAAGCTAAGCATATTGTGGAAATGTGTTTATAATAAGAGATACGAGCCACCGAGAATTTCTCTGGAGCAGTCTTCTCATTACGTTAAAAAGCAGTGGGTCACAAGCTTCGGATGCATATACTCTTGTAGTATTATAATAGAAATAGTTTGAGAAAGGTCACTGATGCTAATGGGCACAAGAGTTGGACGTATCTGAAGTCTAAAAACTGGTGCCACTAAGTCTGAGACCTTTCACAATATAGAGCAATGACCATCAGTGAAATTGTTTGAAAAACATCTAGACCTCTCGCGATAAGAATTGAGTGCTTTTTCATTTAGAATTTTTGACAAATACAACACTCAGAGATATAGACCATTTGCAGCTGTTTCATCACAAGGATGGTGCCCTGACAATGGTGTCACAGCATGCAATTTGGCTCCATCACTGGGTGGCAGACACATCCTCCAAAGCCTGTTTAGCTCAACTGGCCTTTAAGGGGAGGCTCCTATTTGGAACTGATTTGGAGAAACTGGTGAAGGACCTAGGCGAGACAAAATCTTACTGCCTCCCGGAAGACAGGGCCAGTGCCCCTTTCTTGTCAGCATCCACCCGACCACCAAGGGCACACTGGCTAAATTCCCGGGACCTCAGGGAATAACTACCGCCCTGGAAAACCTTTCTTCCCCTCTGCTTCAGGGCCTCGGGCTCCTTCTCAGTCCTTTCGTGGAGCATGTGGACCCAGGGACTCGGCCCCATCCAGAGGAGAACCCTCCCAGTCCACACAATGGAGGCTTGGGGGTCTATTCCCTGGTGCCTCTGGTTGGTGGCAGGCTTCACCTCTTCTTTCAGAAATGGGCCGAGTTACCAAGGATCACTGGGTACTAGACATCATTCAATTCATCTATGTCCTGGATTGCAAGGAGCCAATTCCCGATGCCTTCATTGTTTCCCCTTGTGGGTCTGCAATCAAAGGTGCCAAGGTGGACAAGTTGCTTCGCCTAAAGGAAGTGGTGCCCATCCTCCCAGACAATCTACTTCATGGTGCCAAAGAAGGATGGTTCCTTCCAGCCCATTCTGGACCTCAAAGGGTTCAATGCACACTTGCGTGTCCTGCACTTTTGGATAGAAACCTTATGCTCCATGATTCAGGCAATGCAACAAGGAAAATTCTTGGCTTCTCTGGATCTGGCAAAAGCATATTTTCATATCCCGATCCAGGTGAATCAGCAGAAGTATCTGCATATTGCCGTACTTGACTCTCACTATCAGTTCGCTGCCCTTCCTTTTGGGCTTTCTACCGTGCCAAGGACGTTCTCAAAGTTCATGGTGATGGTGGCTGCAGTGCTGCAACACCAAGGGATCTGTGTCCATCCCTTTCTAGACAACTGGTTCATCTGAGCCTGTTCCCTGTCAAAAGTGTCTCAGGTGACGTCCCGAGTGGTGTCCTTTTTGTTAAGCCTTGGTTGGGTGATCAATCAGTCTTGAAGGATTACAAAAGGGGACTGCTACTCCTGGAGAGAGATCTGCAATTGTAAGTATTTACTGTGATGAGGAGAGCCCTGCTGAACCGATGGAAATAGGAAAAGATAGTGAATATACCTTTAAGGAAAGAGACATTCCTGAAATTCACAGGTTCCAGACTGCAGTCAAAGAAAGAAAGCACGGAGTTGATAGAGCCAGTTTGCCACACTCAAGCTCTGCTGACATAAGTGCAAGCTTAGGGGGTAATGGCAAACACCTGTGCAAAGACAGAGAAAGGCTAGCTAAGATGCAGCCTTATAAACCCTGCTCAGAAGGGGAGAAGGGGGTTCAGGATCAGGTTGCGGTTCAAACTGTTTGTGTTCCAGTTCCAATCCAGAATCCTGGGCAGGTTCAGAGAGTTCAGCGTGTTTCAGCTGTTCCAGGAGTTCAGAGAGAAGAACTCAGAGGAGGAAACATCAGGGGAAGGAGAAGGACATGGAAGGAGCCTGAGAGCCAAGAAACCACGTGTGCTTTGCTTAGAGAAAGAAAGCAGGGAAGTCTTCTACCTCGGGTCTCGGACCGAAGGTTTCAAGCTGCTCAAAGGTGGGTGAACAAGGCTATAGCTAGAAGTAACCAGAACCCCGCCTGGAGCAAAGAACCGTGGCTGAACAGCGGAGAGGAACCAAGGCAACTGAACCAGGGAGAGATATCCCATACTAGAGGTACAGACATCCCTTACCGGGGAAACCAGTGCTGGAGGGAGGTCCAAGGATTTCCCCAGAGCATTCACCGAGGAGCAGATTGTGGGAGTTCAGAGCCAGACGTATATGCTTTAGAACAAGAGGATATGCAAGTGGACTGTGCGGAGCAAAACTCCATATCAGGTGAATTGCCAATGGATTGTGTGATAAGGAAGCTTATCATAGCTCAGGAAGGAGCTATAGAAAAGGTGAAGTGACTCTGAACAAGCAACCTGTCAGTTCTGGTAGAAATAAGAAAACAGAATTTTCCCATAAAAGACTACCAGTCCCAGAATGCACCAGGTTTCCAACAGCCATTAGAGGAGCTGAAGTGGGGAAACGTGTGTTCAATCAAGAGGGCTATGAGGTAATCCCTAAGCACTCATCTCAAAGGGCAGGGCCTGATTCAGCACAGCTGCGCTGTGCTAGGGTGGAGCACTCATCTAAGCAGAATAAAGGTAGAGTTTATTCTACAGAGAATTATCCTCAGTTTCATCTGGGAGATCCTCAGAATCAGCTTGGAGATCCTCATCTTGGACAGCTTCATCATCTGGAGGATCATCAGAAGCAGAAGCCAGACCGGACGGACAGAGAGGGCAAGAAACCCTTTGGAAGAAAGAAGAGAAAAGCTTTTGGGAGGTCTAGAGGAGTCCAGAGCAGTACGTATACTGGGGGACATTCAAAAGGCCAGCATACACCATTGGACTGGGGAAAGCCAGAGGAATGGTGCTGCAGAGCTAGGAATCTCCAGACGGTACCTGTGAGGGAGACAGCTGCACGTGGAAGGGACCCTAGGACCCGTGCCAGAAGGTATGTGAAGAGAGATCCAGTGTCCAGGGATCTGGATTGGAAGGCTGGACATAAGAACTGGACTACATACTGGCCAGGCTATTTAGAGAGGAACTCTAACAGCAATGGAAGCTCAGGTATGAACACTGATCTATGCCCTAGCTATAACCTTGAAAGACAGCAGAGAAACAAGTATTCTCCTGAAAGTGCTCCATTGAGAAATTCCTCTGTGCCAATCCCTGATATTGAACCCATGATTGTTGAAGAAGGGGAAGGAGAAGTCTTAGATACAGGTTGTGAATACATGGATTGCTCTCTGTCTAAACTCCTTTGGTAATTTTCTGTTACAAAGTGCAACAACCATCACAAAGAAATACAAACTTGTTCTTTAATCTACTCAGAAAAGCTCCTGAAGTAGGATTTGAGCCACGCAGTAGAAAGCAAGCCAGCTAAGGGGTTTCAGCTGGGTAACTGCTAGCAATTGAGCCTTACCTAATTACCTGTGAGCTCTGAGGAAATCACTTCTGAGTCTATGTGTGAAGATATAAGAAGTTAACCTGAAAAGAACAGTTTTTCCCTTCTTTGTGGGTTTTGCTTGTTGTTTGAAACACTGCTAAGAAAATATTAGCTAAAGCCTACAGGAAAGACCAGTTTGTTACCAACCAGGTCTTTATTCTTTTGCATTGATTGCCTGACAAGTTCAGCTGTTGTTTTCCTGATTTTGTTTTTCTAAGTTAAACACTGAAAGCAAGTATCCTGTTTTATGTGCTACCAAGCATATCTGTGTTGGGAGAAACAACCCCATAAATTTTATTTATTTATTTATTTATTTTACATTTCTTATATACCGCACTATTTGCGATCAGCGCGGTTTACATAAAACAAACAGTATCCGACAATAAACAAGGGTCAGGTCATTACAATGAACAGGAGCAATCAACTTGGATAACGGGGGAAACTATATACATATTTGAAACATTGAAATAGGTAACTGTATATATGTGAGATGGAGTTATTGTGTGTTGTTCATACCTGGTGGCTGGGGTTCGGGGGAGGCTGTGAGGTGTTTAATAAAGAGGAGGTGTTTTAAGGCCTTCCTGAACTGGCTCAAGTTGGGGATAGTTCTGATGTGTGGTGGTAGGGAGTTCCAGAGGCTTGGGGCGCTCAGGCTGTAGGCTCTATTAGAAGTTGATATGGCGCATCTTGTCATAGATTTTGGTATTGCTAGCATGTTGGCTGTAGCAGTTCTTCTTATCCTGTTGGGCATGGGTAGTTGTATGAGGTCACATATTGAAGAAGCGGATAACTCATTGATGGCCTTGAAAGTCATCACTAAGATCTTGAAGCTAATCCTGGCTTGAATGGGGAGCCAGTGCAGCTGCATCAGGAGGGGTGTGATGTGTTCTCTCCTTGGTGCTCCTAAGAGGATTCGCGCAGCGCTGTTCATAGCGAGTTGTAAGGGATGTAAGGTTGCCTGAGGGAGACCTTGTAGGATGGCGTTTGCATAATCAAAATGAGGGATGATGAGGGCTTGGTAGATGGTACGGAAGTCGTTCAGCTCGAGTATCTTATTGGCTTTACACTCAAGCACAACTAATTATTGTGAGCAGCTGTGTCTGGTGTGAATGGACTGCATATCCCACAATCCCTTGCACATCATATTGATATATATATGCACTTGCCAAGACTGTGAACATTCTCACCCAGGCAGCCGTCTGACAATTGTACATTATGCCAGACAGAAGCTATGAAAGTCTGTTGATAAGAAATGCTTGATAAAGAAAGGTCTTGAGAAGCAGTGTGAATGAACCTAGTTTTGTTTTGCTAAGAAATACCTACTAACTCAAGAAAACTTTGCCAGCTTCTACATTTTTGTGTTTAAAGGAGCAGAAGGTAAATGAGGACATTTAACATTGCTTAAACAGAGAAGCTGTATTTTGTTTTGCTGATTACCTTATGAAAACAACTGCACTTTTTTTTAAAGCTTATGAAGCTTCCTCAGTTCCAGCTTATGTATAATTTCTGAAGTATTGCTTGGAGAAGAATATCCTGACGTTGTGTGTTTGAACCTTAGTGCTTTTTGGGGAAAAATAAACTTTTGTCTTTGCCTTTAACCCTTGGCTTACACAACTATCCGTGAACGAGGAAAAACTACAAGTCCCAGAATGCCTCCCTGTGGACAAGAATAGTGTTTAATTCCTTTATTAGAGGACTAAAAATGGCAGCCCTATGCCTCTAGGCCCTCGGCCGGGGCTGGGGTCACGACAATACTACTGGGAATTTTTCTAAATCTTGGGGAAAAAGGAATTCTTTAGATTAAAGCTTATTAATTTCTGAACCCAGGGTATTTGTTAAATCAGTCAGGACTTGGTAGCAGCAAAGAGCTTTCAGTTTAAATTTAAAACACAGAAGAGAGCTTTCTGGTTAAATTTAGATCCCAGCAGAGAGTTTCTAGTTTAAATTTAATACTTAGTCATGGCCTAATAGCAGCAAAGAACTTTAACTTGAATCAAATCAGAATATAACTTAGCATAAAAGGCAAAACAGGGTCAGTATTCTTTGAGCAATAAATTATTTCTAGAGACCTATAGAAAGAGATCTTCTACATAGGGGGCAAGAGACCTGGGAAATTTTTTAAATAGGTGTTAAAGCCAGGTAACAGATCAAAGGGCCATTTTGAAAGGCTCCCTCTATCCAAGCAATGATGGTGTTAATCACCCAGGAAATTGGTCACAGCTTACCTCAGAAGCATAGGCATAAATAGTTCAACCAGAGTTCTGTGATTCTCAGTCTGGAAGGACTACAAAAGAGGACTGCTACTTCTGGAGAGAGATCTGCAATTTTAAATATTTACTTCTGGGAATTTTTCTAAATCTTGGGGAAAAAGGAATTCTTTAGATTAAAACTGATTAATCTGTGAACCCAGTGTATTTGTTAAATCAGTCAGGACCTAGTAGCAGCAAAGAGCTTTCAGTTTAAATTTAAAACACAGCGGAGAGCTTTCTGGTTAAATTTAGACCCAAGACTCCCTCTATCCAAGCAAGGGCTGTGGGACTCCCCCTGGAAATTGATCACAGATTAACTTAGAAGCACAGGACAGAGTATTGTATAGCAGTAAGCATTTTGAGAAGAAGCTTGCTGTGGAAGCAAAAACACATACTAAAGACTTTTCATTTACATTTGTAGCAAAAAGCCTGTGAGAGAGTCAGTTGGGTCATTAGATGATAGAAGGGTAAAAGGGGCACTAAGAGGGGACAAGGCCATAGCAGAGAGACTGAATGAATCCTTTGCTTCAGTCTTTACTGAGGAAGATGTAGGGATGTTACCCATGACTGAAGTGGTATTTAAAGGTGATATTGCAGAAGAATTGAAAGAAATATCAATACACCGGGAAGATGTATTACAACTATTTGACAAGAGTAGCAAATCACCTGGACCGGATGTTATACATCCAAGGGTATTGAAAGAATTGAAATATGTGATTGCAGACCTCCTATTAGAAATCTGTAAACTATCATTAAAATCATCTTTAATACCTGAAGATTGGAGGATGGCCAATATAACTCTAATTTTTAAAAAGGGTTCCAGGGGTGATCCAGGAAACTACAGACCGATGAGCCTGACGTCAGTACCGGGAAAAATGGTAGAAATAATCATAAAGAACAAAATTACTGGACATGGAGCCATTCCTTTGCTGCTTGACGCTGAAAAATCATGTGTGTGTGTCTGCCTGCAGCCTGGCATTGAAGTGGTTAACACTGCTCTCCCTGGGGACCTATAACAGCTGAGTTGGTGAGCTACTGTGTTTGGAGCCGTTCCTTTGCTGCTTGACGCTGAAAAAAATCATGTGTGTGTGTCTGCAGCCTGGCTGGAAACCATGGAGAGAAAGGTTTCCGGCCCGGATTCTCACTTTCTTACATTAAGTTCAGCAGGCTCTTCCTTTATTAAGGATAGCCAGCTGATACACCAGAAGAAGGAATCTCTGGAGAATACTTTTCGTAGTAAGAATTTGCGTTTTATTAATTTTCCTCAGACTCATTTGTTATCACCAGAGATCCTGTTAAGAAAATATTTTACAAAAATTTTATTACCTGTTGCTAATGAGATTGTGATTTCACATTTGTTTTATATTTCCGATAAAAGAGTGTGGTCTTCCTCGGAACAGGAGGGGGAGGGAATCCTGGAGATTAGCCCGGAGTTCTCTCTCTCAGCTTTTCTTGAGGATTCGCACGATATTATAACTACTAGAGCTACCTTAGTTGTTTCCCTTTTGAATGATGGTGATAAAGCTTTAATAATGAGGAGTTATTTTCGACATAAAAATGCTATTTTTTGTGGTGGGAAACTTCAGATTTTCCCGGATATCTCCAGAGTTACCCAAGTCAGAAGGAAGGCTTTTTTGCTTCTTAGGTCTCGGGTACTGGGTCTTTCTGGTACCTTTTATTTAAGATTTCCCTGTAAGTGTCTTGTTACACTGCTGGGGGTGAAATATGTATTTTGTGACCCTTCTCACTTGGAGAAACTTCTGGTTAGTAAGGAAATGATTGCCCCTGTGGCTGAGGAAGGTTGAGGGGTTTTAGAGACCTTGTTTTTACACGGTCTCTTTTGGAGATTTTTAGTTTGCAGCTTTTGTGAGACTATTGTCTCTTGTTTTCCTTTACATTTGTATTTTTCTTTTATTTGGTCATTGCTCCCTTGATGTGGGCTAACTTCCATTTTTTCTTTCTTTATTACTTTTTGGCATGTTTTAAGGTGTACTTTATGGAGATTTTCCTTTTTCTTTCTGTGTTTTGTTGTATAATTTCAAAACATTAATAAATATATAATTACAAAATTACTGGACATGGCTTAATGGGAGAGAAACAACATGGCTTTAGACAAGGAAGATCTTGTCTTACTAATCTGTTATGTTTTTTTGAAGGTGTGAATAAACAGGTAGACAAAGGTGAGTCGGTTGAAATAGTGTATCTGGACTTTCAGAAAGCCTTTGACAAGGTCCCTCATCAGAGACTTTTGGCAAAACTAAAAAGTCATGGGGTAGGAGGCAGGGTACTATTGTGGATCAGGAACTGACTAAAAGATAGAAAGCAAAGTGTAGGGCTAAATGGCCAATTTTCCCAATGGAGAAAGGAGAATAGTGGATCTGTGCTGGGTCCGCTGCTTTTTAATATATTCATAAATGACCTGGAAATGGGAATAACAAGTGAGGTTAACAAATTTGCAGATGACACAAAACTATTTAAAGTTGCTAAAACCCATGAGGATTGTGGAAAATTGCAAGAGGATCTTGATAAATTGGAAGACTGGGCATCCAAATGGCAGATGAAATTTAATGTGAACAAGTGCAAAGTTATGCACCTAGGAAAGAAAAACCCAGACTATGGTTACACGATGCAAGATTCAACATTAGGAACCACTACCCAGGAAAAAAATTTAGGCGTCATCGTGGATAACATGTTAAAACCCTCCACTCAGTATACAGCGGCGGCCAAGAGAGCAAATAGAATGCTAGGTACCATAAGAAAAGGAATGGAAAATAAAACAAAGAATATTATAATGCCTCTGTATCGTTCCATGGTGCGACCGCACCTTGAATATTGTGTGTTCTGGTCGCCATATCTTAACAAGGATATAGCGTTATTAGAAAAGGTACAGAGAAGAGTCACCAAAATGGTAAAGTGGATGGAAGGATACCCCTATGAAGAGAGGCTAAAAAGATCAGTGCTCTTCAACCTGGAAAAGAGACAGCTGAGGGGAGATATGATAGAGGTCTATAAATTAATGAATGAAGTGGAATGGGTAAACGCAAATCGATTGTTTACATCATCAGATTATAGAAAGACTAGGGGACATGCAATGATTCTACAGAGTAACCTATTTAAGACTAATAAAAGAAAATATTTTTTTATGCAACGTGTAATCAAACTCTGGAATTTGTTACCGGAGGATGTAGTAAAAGCTGTTAGTGTAGCTGGGTTTAAAAAAGGTTTGGACAAGTTCCTGGAGGAAAGGTCCTTAAAAGCATTATTACAAGGGACCAAGGATATCAGGGCCATACCGAGAGAAGATTGTGTACCCTGTGCGACTTGCACATCTGGTGCGTGCCCCCCCCCCCCCCGTGGCGGGAAAGAAGAAGCGCACCCGATGTGCAAATCGCAGGCATGTTAAGCAGATCCAACAGTGGTCGATCTAAGTCATAAGTACCAAGCAGTTTCCCCAAAAGACACAAGTTCCACAATGCTTACATTGGGTCAAGCAGTGATATCCTTCAGGCCCGTACCTAGCCCTGTGCGAGCAGTGTGGCCTCACAGGGCGCAAAGGCTTAAGGGGCGCATTTTAGCTTTCTTCCGTTGCCTGCCGCCGCCACGTTTTCTTCTCTCAGCGGCGGAAGGCAACGGAAGAAAGCTAAAATGCACCCCTTAAGCCTTCCGCCAGCATGCTAAGCAGATCTTTCCATCTTTACATGCTGGCGGAAGGCTTAAGGGGTGCATTTTAGCTTTCTTCCATTGCCTTCCGCCGCTGAGAGAAGAAAACGTGGCGGCGGCAGGCAACGGAAGAAAGCTAAAATGCGCCCCTTAAGCCTTTGCGCCCTGTGAGGCCACACTGCTCTCAAGGGGCTAGGTACGGGCCTGAAGAATATCACTGCTTGACCCAATGTAAGCATTGTGGAACTTGTGTCTTTTGGGGAAACTGCTTGGTACTTATCACTTAGATCGACCACTGTTGGAAACAGGATACTGGGCTTGATGGACCTTGGTCTGACCCAGTATGGCATATCATATGTTCTTATGTTCTTAGGAAAAGAGCACGTTTTTACCTTCCCAGTCCTTGGAGTTTCTGGGAGCATGTTTCAACACTTAAGTAGGTAGAGTTTTCCTGCCAGAGGAGAAAGTCAGAAGACTGAATTGCCTGGCGATGTTCTGTGCACAGTGGGCCCCCAGAGTCTGGGATTATCTTCAGTTCCTAGGACTGATGGTGGCGACCATAGAGATGGTCCCATGGGTGCAAGCTCACATGCAGCCTCTCCAGGAGTCCTTGTTGACTCAATGATCTCAGAATTCTCAGGAGTTTGAGCCAGGCTTCCGCTCACATTGAGGGTGACATCCAGCCTGCAGTGGTGGCAGCAACTCTGTCATGTGAGGAAGGACATGCCACTTGACGATTTCTCCTGAATCCTGCTGACAACGGATGCCAGTCTCTCGGGCTAGGGAGCTCATAGCTGAGATCATGTGGCTCAGGGCCGTTGGTATTGCAGGGAAGCAGTGTGGTCCATCGACTGCCTCAAGACCAGGGCCATCAGGTTGGCTTTTCTGCATTTCCAGCCCCTGTTTGAGGACTGCTTTCGGATCTTGACTCACCTGATCTCCTTTGTGTTTCCTTACCATTCCCTCTAGATGTATCTCATGTCTACAGCTACTGTGTTATCTGTCTTGACTAGACTGTAAGCTCTGATGAGCAGGAAGTGTCTTTTTCATGTGTCTGTGCAACACTGCGTATGTCTTGTAGCGCTATACAAATGTTCAGTAGTAGTAGTAGTGGCTTATGTCAATCGGCAGGGCAGCACAAGAAGCACCGGAGTGGGTCTGGAGATGGATCTCCTGTTTGCTTGGGCGGAGAAGAACCTCCTAGCCCTGTTGGCTCAGCACATTGCAGGAGTGGACCATATGGAAGCAGACTTCCTCAGCCAGCATTCTCTGAATCCCAGTGAGTGGGAGTTGAGTCAAGAGGCATTCCTGCTGATTCTGTGCCACTGGGATTGCCCCGAAATGGATTTGATGGCAACCTGCTACAATGCCAAAGTGTGCCACTTCTTCAGTTGTCACATGGAGATGGGGTCTGAGGGCGTCAGTGCCCTCACCCAGTCTTGGCTCAGTCAGCGGCTGCTGTATGTGTTTTCTCTGTGGCTCCTGGTGGGGGGGTGTGATTCGGCGCATAGAGTGCCACCCAAGCAGGATTGTTCTGGTAGCTCTGGATTGGCTGCAGAGTGCGTGGTTTGGAGACCTGATGCAGCTCCTTCAGATGCCTCGTCTTTGGCTGCCTGCATCTCGGGGGCTATTGCAGCAGGGACCAATCATCCTGGAGGACCCGGCTCCCTTCTCGCTTATGACATGGTTCCTGAAAGGAGACTGCTAGCGCATAAGGGCTACTCTCCAGCAGTAATCTCTACTATACTTGGTGCCCAGAGGAGGTCTACCAAGGCTTGCATATGTACAGATACGGTGCTTCTTTGAGCGCTGATGTGGCATGCGGCACTTGGCTACTAAAGCAGCCAAGGTGTCCTCCCTTTTGGCCTTTCTGCAGGATGGCCTAAAGAAGGGCCTCTCACTTAGCTCCCTAAAGGTTCAGGTGGCAACTTTGGCCTGTTTCCGTGGTCCGGTGGTGGGCAAGTCCTTGGCCCTGCACCCGTACGTCTCACGTTTTCTCCAAGGGGTTTGAGGTCTGCGTTCTCCCCTTTGGTCTGTGATCCCTTCCTGGGATCTGTCTCTGGTGCTCAGGGCCCTTTGAGCCATTGAAGTGCGCTACCTTGTAGGATTTGATGCTCAAGAGTGTCTTCTTGGTCGCAATTTGTTCTGCAAAGCAGATCTCTGAGTTGCAAGCTCTTCTTGCCAGGATCCTTATCCATCCTTTTCAAATGAGGCAATTTCCATTTAGCCTGTGCCTTCCTTCTTGCTTAAAATGCTGTCTCCTTTCACATGAAGCAGGTGGTTTGTCTGCCCTCCTTCTCTAAGGAGCAGTGTCAGGGGAAGGATAAGGATCTTCACCTTATGGATGTCTGGAAGGTGCTCCTCCAGTACTTGGAGGTCACAAATTCATTTCGTAAGTTAGACCTTCTTTTTGTGCTGTTTGCTTGCCCATGGAAGGGTGAAGCGATGGCCAAGATGACTTTGGGGTGCTGAATTAAGGAGACCAATGCCTCTGTGCATCTGTTGTGGAACCAACTGGTTCCGGAGGGTTTTCACACCCATTCTACCCAAGCACAAGCATCCTTGTGGGCAAAGCAGAGCTCGGTAGCCCCTGCAGACATCTCTTAGGTAGCAATGTGGGCATCACTTTCCACTTTTGTCAACCATTTCTGCTTGGATGTCCATGCACAGGTGAACATGGCCTTTGGCTCAAGGGTTTTGTGAGCTGCTCTGTCTTCTTCTCTTCCAGTATTGTTGTAGCTTTGATACAGCTCACTTGACTGGACTGGCCCAGCAGGACAATATGGAAGGTAACATTTTACTTACCAGTTAATGTAATTTCCTTGTGTCCTGGTAGACCAGGGAGGAGTGGCTCAGTGTTTGGGACAGGTTACCTCAGGTCAGAGGGCTGGGGGTTCAAATCCCGCATGGGGACAAGTAACCTCAGGCCAGAGGGACTGGGTCTCTAGTCCCATGGCCACTTCTTATGGCCTTGGGCAAGCCACTTAACCCTCCATTACCTCAGGTACACTTAGATTGTGAGCCCTTTGGGGACAAGGGAATAAAAAGTACCTGTTTGCATATTTATATATGTAAACTGCTATGATGCGCATAATAAAGGGCAGTATATCAAGTGCCTAAATCATAAACCAGTCCAGGGCCCGCCCTTGAAACTGTTCTACTACTGTAGTACTCTTGGGTTCTCTATGATTCTGTATTTGGCTCTGCAGGCTCATCTTCTACTGACAACTTTTATTTCTACCTTCCTGTATATAGTTCAGAGTGGAGGAGTAGCCTAGTGGTTAGAACACTGGCTTGGTAACCAAGCAACCAGGGTTCAATTCCCACTAGCACTCCTTGTGGCCTTGGGCAAGTCACTTAACCCTCCACTGCCTCAGAAGAAAGGCCTGGCAATCTACTTCTGGTGACACTGCCAAGAAAACCCAGGAGTTTCTGGGTCACCAGGAGTCAGGACTGACTCAAAGGCACACATTGCATTTGTATATAGTTCTTTACTGTTGTTTAGTCATTGTTGCCCACATTGAGGTTGTATGAGGCTTGCTCTATATCTCCCATTTGCTTTGGGATGAATAATGAAGGGACCTCTGGTGGCTAAGGTGGATAGAGGCACAGAAGTGATGCATTGAAACCTGGGCTTTTCATTGGTTCTTTGTCTCCACTAATCTGCTGGTAGGGGAACACAACCTACTTGTCTGGACTGGTCTAGCAGGACTCAAAGAAAGGACATTATCTGGTAAGTTAAACGTCACCTTACTTTTCAAAGCTATTTCTAGCAATCATACTACGAGTACTTTTGAGGATCTCAGTGGTAAAATTTGTTTCAACTTCAAATTCTGAATCACTTGTAATGTATCGTCTTGATCAATATCGGTATCCAATGACACTACATCAAGTGTTACCAACCAGGTTTCTTGTGTTAAGCACTGAATATCACTTAAACAATTTAAAAAAAAATCTATAGTGTCCTTCAAGAAACATTGTACCTTCTGCACAGTGATTTTCCAAAATAAATATGCAAATTGAGACAAAGGGTTCCAAAACAGAATCCCACCCTGAGACAGCTGGTCTCCCCTGGGCGGGGGGGGGGGGGTTCTGTAAAGATTTATGCACTTTAGGAACACTGGGGGGAGGAGCGATATTCAGTGGTGGTGGCTAGCACTTCTAAAGCAGCAATCTGTTGTCACTGAACTCCAAACCCAGATATTCAATGCCATGTCCATATCCAGCGAGCAACATTGAATATCCAGGTTGGCTGGACAGCAAGGACGTTAATGAGACAGTGGAGATATTCAGCCGCTGCCTAGTTTGTTTCAGCAGCAAAAGTTAGGACTGTCTTTCAGCTGCCTAACTTTTGCCGCTAAGGGATAATACAAATATAAAAAGATCCCCAGTATCTCAGCAGATGCAAAAATCACATCACGAAATGATAATCACTTATTCTTAAAACAAAAATGTTGGAGAAAATGCTCAGGGGATAGGGGAAACATGCCCTCATACCCACTGAACAACACACTCTTTTTAAATCATTTTTATTAATGAAAAAAGAATTTTTGTACTTAGCTTAAAAGTTTTGATAGCACCAAATGAGTTCAGACATGAATTGGAATTCCAAAAGAAGACGTGCCACGTTTCGAGTCACAAACCGGACTCTGCTTCAGGTAACAAGGACTCCAAAATATGCTTTCACTAATCTCGCCACCCCCCTCCCCCCAATGGATATTCATTAATCAAAAACTGTTTCTCCTTTTCTGTAATTTGTCTCAACTCAAATGCCAATTCTACCTGAATTTTGATACTATTTAATATTGATGCTGTAGGATCCCTTTCCAAAACTTCATAATACATTTCATCAGATAATTTTCTCATCAATTCACAGTGGTATTGCTCCTGACTTTGAATCACCACCGTTCGCCGCGCCCCCCCCCCCCTTCTTATCCACAGGTGTAATTATTACTGTAGTTGTTTACTTGAAGTCAACTGAGCAATCGCTTGACCCTCTTCTTTAGTGACATTGTAAGTAAGTAATAATTTCTAAATGTAATCCTTTCACAATTTCCAGATCTCTCAATAGCAGTGATTGAAATCTGGACAAATCCAGGTCAGTTTGTCCAGTGATATTGTGAAATCGGTTCTACCATATGTCCAAGATCAAGCTAGTACACAGAAAGTGGACCTAATTGGATACATGCAGGGGATGGTGAGATGTTTACAGCTAGACAATATATTCCTTGTGATTTGGTATATGTAGTCTGTGGATTGATTTATGTTGGCCGTACTAAGAGACCGTTTAAGACACTGTAATCTTGATTGCATACAAAGAAATTGACAGCTCATTTAGTGGAACACTGTCAAAACAACACAAATTTAAGCAATTGTAATGGTGTGTCATTGAACAAGCTGACTGCCATTGGAGAGGTAGTGAACTTTCGGGAACAACGGTGGATATTTTAAATTTAAATACAGTGAGCCCAAAAGGCCTCAGTGCCAAGGATGAATGTACTACCCTGCTGTAACGTGCAAAGCTGTGATTGGGCAGGGGGTCATTAACTGTTTAGATATTTCAAGCTAGGCATCCTTTGAGAACCAAAGCAGAAGTAATGGATTCGCTGCGAGGACGATAGATGAACGTGAAGATTTAAGAAGAGTGATAGATTCCAAGATAAGCTTTTGATATTTTGCATTATTTCCCTGATACAGAACGAAGTTAATGATATCATCTGTTCAAAACATGGTGCTATGTTGGAATATGGTTGGTAAACTAAACCTTGACTCATAACAATGCTGAGAGTGAGAGGATCTTAGGCTTATATTGTGATTTTTTAAAAAGTCGGAAGAAGATATTTTTTGCACTGCTGAAATGTATGATGTTACGTTTGATAATAATTGGTAATATTTCTTTATTCTTTCCTCCTGCATGGTCTTTCTGTTAGAAAGGAACCCCTTGGGGAATGGGTGGGCCTACTGCAATACACATGAGTGCATGCTAATTCACAGACACTTGGTCACTATCACTACTGCTGCTATTCTCTTCTAGCAAGGTTCTTCCCATACGTTGGGTGACTTGGGGGTGTTAATATAGTATTCTGTGCTTTGGGTGGACATTATTGCTTAATATATCAAGGTCTAGATAGGCTAAGGCAGTGTTTTTCAAGCTGATCCTGGTGTACCCCTTAGCCAGTCTGCTTTCTAGGATATCCATAATCAATATGCATGAAACAGATTTGCATGCAAAGGAGGCAGTGCATGCAAATCTATCTCATGAATATTTATTGTGGGCATCACGTAAATCAGACTGGCTAGGGGGTACACCAGGATCAGTTTGAGAAACACCGGGCTAAGGTAATCAGCTTCCTAAGCTCTGTACCAGTAGCATAACAGATTTGGTCAGCATCATGATGTGAGCCATAATGAGAGAAAGTTGGCTCAGCAACCCTATCCCTTATCTTTGCACATAAACAGATCACCACAAGGATGTCTGGTGAGAACTATCAGCAGGAATTTCATTTATGAACACGTTTCTCCAGGGCTGGATTTAGGTATAGGCACCACAGGCACGTGGCTAGAGTGATAAATTCTGGAGGTTTCCAAACACTGGCATTTGGGATTTCCCAGTCTCTGGGAGACTCCTCTCTCTACCGGTCAGTAGTCCTCTGCCTATGGGAACTGTAATATGAAATCTAACCTTATTTTTTTTTAGAAAAGGAGCAAAGCACAGCATACTCAAATAAGGCAAACCACCAAGCCTTAACAAAGCCAAGGCCAGAACATGTTCCAGACACTGATAGGTGAGACCCCATAATCTGAATGATGGCTAGCTTGTAGAACAAAGGTTTCTGCTGATAGTTGCAAGATAAAGACAAACTTCAGACATGCATGTACAGAGAAACCATACAAGGAGTTTGATCTGGTCTGAACAAAAGATAAGAAATTGTCATCTATGCAAGTGAACAATTCTTCTGAATCAATACAACTGACCAGTTCCAGGTCTTCACACTGACAGTTTCTGATCTCTTAGCTTCTAGGCAAAGCAAGTAACCAGCTGAGTGGTAGCCAGGCATAGAAAGATGTTTCTGTGTGTGGGGCTGACCTACCATACAGTAGGTTCTTATGCTAAGTATACCAGAGTTACAATACATTTGTAGTACTCTTGGTATTCCTTCTGGTCCCATTGTGTTCCATACAAAGTTCCCACTAATCTCCTGACCTTTACAGTGGATGGATAAGAAGGTGTAAGAGGTAGAGGGAAGGACAGTTGAACTAGAGTTTTGGTAGGAAAGGAGGAGATCTGGAATCATGTTGGTTAGGAAGAGGAGCCCAGAAGATTTGGGCAGGAATCAAGCTGGATGGGGGAGGTATGTGTTGGGAAGCCTCCAAAATATTTCACATTAGATCCCCTAATAGTTTCACACCATCTCTGATTGTACAGGAAAGCTATTCTCAGCTCCTTATACTACAGGTCTTGGAACATCTTATCTCTCATATAAAGTTCAGTGATCTATTCCTCTCTCTGATCTGAAAGGCTGAAGGAACTCTACTGCTGTTTCTTCAGGTGCAGAAAGGAAAGAGGCAAACCCTACAGAGCAAGACGTTACTGTCATTTGAGCTACCTCACCTTGGGATGGATGTTGAAGTATTTATTACTTTCAAAACTTCTTTTTTCATTTTCAGCATAGTAAAGCAAAAAGCTGTCTTTTATAATAAAGAACCTAGAAAGAAAAGACCAAACATTGTTATGAATAAATTCACTTATGAATACCATAATCAAAAAAAGGCAACTCACCATCAACAAACAGAGAACCAGAAAACAGGCGATGAAAAAACAACTTATTTTATTGAAGAGCAGTCAATGACAGAAAAATAGACCCTAGGTGGCCTTGTTTTGGTGATACCATGCCTTACTCAGGGGTCTGCCAGAATGTTGGTCTGTATTGTACAACTGCAGAATTGCTGCATGTAGTGTGACAAAGCTTAAAGTCTACATCATAAGAATGGTTTCTTTCTGATTTCTGCAACTTGGAATTTTAGCACAGTGAAAAGCACTCAGTGTACAAATATATTGCGACCCCTGAGGAAGGCATGGCATTGCCGAAAGATGGCCATATAGGGTTAGTTTTTATGCCATTGACTGCTCTTCAATAAAACAAGTTGTTTTTTTCATCACCTATTTTGTGTTAAATTCACTCAGAGTAGTTTCTCCTAATGGGTTAGTTTTGCGCATACCATGGCAATTGTGAACCTCACTTCTAAGCCAGGATATGTGGAATATGATCTTAATCTCTCAAATTTTACTGCTAATGCTCAGCATACTTGCATCGTGCCAAAGAGAGCCTCCTGCATAAGATGTAACATGTATGGGTAGTTTGGCAAGATGTGCTTGGAAATTCTTCTTTATCAGGCCTGTGGATTCCAGTACAATGGGAAATATTTCTGTACCTTTCTGCCAGATTTTCTTGGCTAAGCTTCAGTTAACATGGCCCACTGTTCGTTACCTCTACTGACTGATAAACATTATATGAATCAAAAGCACAATTCATGTATCCACCATGCCCCCTTGGAATTTCTATGTACTATGGATCTTCATATGTAAATGGCATTCTCCATGGACAAGCAGGATATAATCAACCACACAGATGGGCAACGTCATCCCTGAGGGTGCCACATTGGACCTGCTCTCTCACAGCCCCTCCCCCTCAGTCTTCTTCATCTATGAACCTGTGTGGATGCAGCTCTCTCCATTCTTTTATTTCCTTTCCTTATCACATTCTTTCAGGTCATACAGTATTTCAACTAATATTTTCTTCTTCCTCTGCTTTCCAGCCTCAGTTCAACAGCTTTGTGATCTATTTCTCCCTTGTCAGCCTTGCAGTCCTACAAAACAGCCTTTCAGCCACACACCCAAAACAGTTTCTTTCCAGCTGTGGAAGCACATCCTTGAGCACAGGGCCCCCGCCCCATCCTGGGACTGCTGCTTTGGTAAAAAAGGAAGAGACTCTGCTGCTCTGCTGCTTGAGTCACATATCTGGGGCAGTTCCTCTCTGGCAGCGACAACACACCAAGAGAGTATGGCCCCCAGTTCTGGGACCACTACTCTTCTTTAGGGATGGAAAGGAGAGAAAAAAATGTCCAAACTGCTGCCTCAGCCATGCACTCTGAGCAGTTCCCCTCTAGTGGAGGTATCACCCCTATCGAAGTATGGCTTTCAGTCTAAGGACTGCTACTTTGCTCCTCAGATGAAAGGGAGAGAGGCTTTCCCGCTTGCTTCTACAGACATGTGCTGGAGCAAATTCTCTCCATCAGGGGCACCACACTTATAGCAGTATAGTCCCCAGTTTAGGTGCCACTGCTCACCTTCACTACAAAAAAAATAAATAAAAAGAGAGAGAAGTTGTTTTCCTTCTTCAGCTACAGGGCTGGAAGTTTCCCCCCTTCTCTAATGATTTTGGCTAAAATGTCCTTCTTTATTTGAGAAGCTCCTAGAGCCTCACTGTCTTCCAGTTCTTGCTTTCAACCTACCACAGCAGAAATCCTTGGGTTGCAAGGGCCATCCTTTAACAGACTATCATGGCCCTTGCACCCTCAGCTTGGGAATCATTCATCTGTGTGGCTGATTATATCCTGCTTGTCCATGGAGAAAAGAAGTTACTTACCTGTAACAAGGGCTCTCCATGGTCACCAAGAGACATCAGCTACACAATCCCAACTACCTCCCCTCTGGTTGAAGTTTTATTCCTTTGTCCTAAGCTGTGGAATGGACTGAGAGGGAAGAGCAAAGGTTTTGTAGGAGGGTTCCACTTGCACATGCAAAATGTGTGTTTTTTAGACTCTTCTGGACTTTGGGAAAGCAGATCCAATCTAGCACCATCAGAGATGACATCACCCAGCTGTGTTGGGCTTTGAACCTGTGACCTTCTGTCTCCAAACTCACTGGTTGTGTGCACTGCACCACCGTGTTGCCACAGAGACAGTGTATTCCCTGATGATACCATGACTGTTTGTCCGGCAGGGCCTGTCTGTTGCAGTGCATTGCACCCACCTACACAGGGCTAGGCCATGGTCTGCTCTGGCCAGCTGCCACTGCCCCCCTCCACCTCCAGTACCCCTGTGCCACCATGCTGACATGCCCTTCTGCTGGTGGTACGCAGTCTCAAGCCATCCTGTGTGCGGGTAGGCGGCTGCCTATGGTGCAGGTTCTGGGATAGGGGTGCCTGCATATCTGTCCACACGTCCCCCAATCACCGCCTGCCAATGTTCCGTGCCCTTGGGGGTACCTGCTTGGTACTATCCCCTGTGACACTGTAATAAACACTCTCGTGCCCATGTTGGGCCCTCATCAGTTGCTGTCTGGCTGCTGTTCAGTTTCAGCATTCCTAAGTGTCATCTAGGCATCTACCTAGTCCGCACTGTGCCCCAGCTGCACCACAGCATGTGCCGCCTCCAGCCCTCTGTATCCCCTTTCCCAGCATCTGTCCAATTGACCATTCCGACCTGCCCGCCCTGCTGTTGTGGAAATGTGCATGCCATAGGTAACCTGTCCAATGGAGAGGGAAACCCTGATAAGTGCTATTTCACTGTGGGATCATTCACCTTGTATGGGGACGGAGCGTAGACCCTTCTAAAATTCATATTTATTTTTTGGGGCTTTCTTGGGAGAGTTTTTTGATGTTTCCCATTACTATCACTATTGCCCAGGTAGATTATAATTTTATTATATTTTGTTGGGTCATTTTTAATGTTTATTTGCCTTTTTGTTCCGTGCACATGTATCACACTGCTCACGTTTTGTAGGTTTCCCTGGTTTTGCTGTACATTGCTGACATAAATGGTTTCTCTTCCCTTTAAATCGGCTCTATCGCGAGGTTTTCACTCGCGGTATTTTTTTACTCGAATTTCAGCCCCGCTCCTGTGCGGGGAGCCTCTCCCCTCCCACTCTCCACCCATTGACCCCATCTCTCCGCCCCTGGGGAGCCTTTCTCCGCCCTCCGGGAGCCTTTCCACGCCTCTATCGCTCATTTGCGTGCCGCGCACATGAGCGGGCCCGTTAGTGCAGCGTGCACGTGTGCGGGGGACAAAAATGCATCATTAGTGTGCGCTAAGGTTCCTTAGCGCACGCTATTGTGCGCCGCGCACTTGTGCGCCGTTTAGTAAACATACCCCTAAGTGATATGAACCTTGAACTACAAGGCAAAAACAAATGCATTAGCAAGAGCAAATTTGAGCTAATGATGACTGACCTTGCAAACAACACTTTTGATCATTTTCCTAATACGCAGGACCATCTGGGACAATATCCAAATTTTGTTTTTCAGAATGAGAAGTATGTGACAGAAATCTGTTCTGTTATCCAGGAATTCGAAAACAGATTCTGTGACTTCCAAAAAATTGGAACAGTTCTTGAGTACTTGTCATACCCATTCAAAGTAGATGTGGACATTAAAGAAACTGCAGCTGCTATCGGTAAAAATTACTCAATGAACAAGCCATCTCTTGAAAACGAAATATTAACCCTTAAACATGACATTTTTCTCAAGACCCGTGCTGAGCAAGAATCGTTTTGGAAGCTAGTGCCTAGAGACGAATTTCCCAACTTGAGAAGATGCAGTGAAGCTGTATACTCCTGTTTTGGTTCAACTTATTTGTGTGAATCTGCATTTTCCCATCTGAAAATGACAACATTCCAACATGACAGATGAACATCTCCAGGATTCCCTGAGACTGGCCCTCATGCAATATTCACCCAACTTCAAAAATCTGGTGGATGAAATGCAGGCTCAGACGTCTCACTAATGAGCAAGAGCGAAATATTAAAGATTGTGCAAGATCAGCTTGGATCAATACGCAACCTAAATTTAACAGAAATTACTCAATAAAAGTTAAAGAAAGTTATTAAGACAGTTAAAGAATGTTATTACTCAATTAAACTTTAAGAAAAATGTACTTTCCATTTCCCCTCGCAGTTCTTACTGGATCTTCATCTCTCTGTTTTGTTTTTGCTTAATTTGCTTAACAGCTGATCACATCCAAGTAAATGATAGAAGGTTCATTAAAAATGGCTGGGGGGGGAAATTCTCCAATTTTATTGGGTTAAAATTTAATTTGAAACTAATTTGAAACTTAGGGGTATGTTTACTAAACCTTCTTAATGTGCGCCCAGCGTTAGTGTGCAGGATGCCATATAAGGAGTGGGCGTTTCAGTTTAAAGTAGCAAAACGGGATTAGCGTGCGCGCTCTTGTGCGCTGCGTGCTTTTGTGCACCGCACACATTAGCGCATGAGTAACGCACGCGGGAAGTATAAGCAGGCGCGCTGCTGTGCAAACAGAGGAACAGGGCTGCAGTACAATGGTGAAGACACTGACAGATGGTGCAGAGGTCATGGGTTCAATCCCCCACTGTGCCCAATGAATAAGGCTGGCTGAGGCACTACCATTTATGTGTAATATTGCATTATGAGGCATTTTAATTTTATTTTAATTACTGCTGCTAGCAAACGCACTCTCAAAGCGCTGTAACATAAGGTGCTGCATAAGGCACCCCATAAGGTACCCCAGAGGGCACATTTTACAGTGCACTGTCCGCCAAGGCACCCTACAATGTTGCTTAAAGGGTGGCCTATAGGGCGCCATATAGGGTGCCCTATGAGGCACGGCAAGGTCATAGCACTGTTTTTGATGGCAGCACTGTGCATTTAAACGAATGGAAATCTTAAGTAGGTGCGCTGACATGCAAGGAGGAACAGCAGTGTAGCACAATGGTTAAGGCACTGACTGATGATACAGGGATCATGAGTTCAATCCCCAGTGTGCCTAATACTTAAGGCTGGCTGAGGCATCAGCTTTGACATGTAAGTATTGTTTCCTGCGGCACTTTATTTGTATTTTATTAATTGCTGCCAGCAAACACATCCTCATGTGCCGTAACCTAAGGTGCCGCATAAGGCACCCTATAAGGCACTCCATAGGGCACATTATAAAGTGCACTGTCCGCCACGGCACCCTATAATGTCCCCTATAGGGCACCCTATAAGTCGCTCCATAGGATACTGTATAGTGCACCTTATATGGACGGTAACCATAAGGTGCCCTATAGGGCGCCCTATAAAGCGCCCTCGGAGGAACCTTATGGGTACAGTATGCTGAGGGTGTTTTTGCTGGCAGCACTAATGTACATTAAAAATAGATAATGCTTTGGACAGCCCTATCAAATAACCCCACTGTGGGTTTGAACCCATGACCTCTGGCTCCACTGGCAGTGAAGTAACCAGTGGGCTACAGCTCTATAGCTGCTAGCAAGCCCCTGGCTGGCTGCAGAAGGACTGCACGTCACCACACAAACAGTCTGCTGTGGTCACCAGGATAGGGTTAGCCCACCCATACCCATGATGCACTGCACATGCAAATCAGCCGTCCACAGATGAACACAAGATGGGGTATGCACCCTGTCAAACCTTCACCCACTCCCCAACCTTGTGAGCTAAGGAGGGATAGGCCTTGTGTAGTTGTGGGGGCCAAATGAATATGCGGTGACAAGAAAATTTATTTGTCTTCAAGGATTTTTATTTTCCCGCTCCGTGAGAGAGACAGGAACAGAAAAGATCAGTAGATCAGGAATCATGCAAACAGAGGCTTACAATATTGTGCTTCAACAAAACTTCTCATATGGAAAAACACATTGCTTCATGTGTTTTCTCCGTGCAATATATACAGGTGCTCAGGTAAGAAGTGTATTTGCTCTCTTTAGCAATTATATCACAGTCCAGCATACATTCAATGTTAGGATATGCTTTCCTTTCAATTGCACTAAACAATACTTCTTGTCAGGTACCTTTTAGCCATTCTGGATCAGCATAACCAGAATAAAAGTCAGGTATAATCATTCAAGCTTTTGTCTCGTTGGTTCTCTCTATTAATCCTACAGAGCAATCCATCGGTTGATTGATGTCAAGCATGGGAACTTGGGCTTGGGGAATACTCTTGCCTTCAGGATTATTCACTGCTTGAAGAATAGCTTGTTGTGAAACGACTCTTTCATTCAAGAGTTGTCTAAGGTCACTTAAGAGTTGTTCTGCTTGTTTCCTAGCAGGACTCAACGGTAAAGCTTCTCCTTGTTTAAACAGCTGATTATCTGCATCTGGTGAGCAAACACTGCTTTCCCTATTCAGACAGTCTATGCCCGAGGTAGAGATTCCCTTCCCCCACTTCTCTCTGTTAATGAATGGTGGAATCTCACGTTCGTTTGCAGCAGCTCTATTTCTAAGGAAGGCTTCAAAAGTAAGACTTTCTACATCAAGATAACCTGGTCTCTTTGTAAACAGCTGGGCTGTATTTCTTTCCTCAGCTTGTTTGTTAAGAACAGGTATTACTGGCTGAGTAAAACTTGGCTTGCATGGAGAGTTTCCAGGGTAAAACAAACTTCCTTTATATCCCCTGAAACTATCCTCTCCACTATAAACAGGAGTCTCTCTTCCTGGCATATAACACTTATCAGAAGGATTAAAAATAGCAGGTACCTTCAAATGAGACTGCTCAGGAACTGTCTTGCCAGCATGCTTTTCTCTCCAGGGATAAAAACTGCTTTTCAACAACGTGTGCTTTTCTCCTCGTGTTGGATTAGCTTCCCTTCTGTTGCAGCTGGGCACAGCTTCTGTAGCCAGGTCAAAGGGTTCTGCAGTCTGTGGAACTTCCTGCCTTCCCAATACCTCTTGCTTTCTCTCCTGTGGATTTAAAGCAAACTCTCTCCTCAATCCACCAGCAGTGCTTACTTCTTCATTCCTTCGTGACAGCCTCTGGCTTGGTCCTGTTCCTCCATTCGTTCTAGTCCTTCTGCTCCTCTCCTCTGTGTGTTCCCTCTCTCTGTTTAAGAAGGATCCCTTACTCTGGGATGCCCGCCTCCTCCTAGGGCGTGCCCAATCCATAGCTCCGCTTCTCTCCTCCTCTGAGGTGAGCTGATTGGCTGCCTGAAGGCTATGCTGAGAGTGGGAATTTCTTCTTTTCCCTGCAATACTGGACTCTACCAGGGGGTCAGTATCGGTCTCCATGGCCTCCGCGCCTGGCACTGCGTCACAACCCCCACAGCACCTCGGCCTGGTAGTGGGAATTGACCATGTGTGTTACTGGCACAGAGTAGCTACACACCGTCACATTGTGCGGGTACTGTGCTCACCCTGAGGGTGCGATGGGGCGCCCAGCACCAGGTCCACAGCACCTTCCATGGCAGAAATAGGCCATGCTGTAGGTCCCCAGCAGTCCTAGTGTGTGAGATAGGTAGTTCCTGCAGACACACTTTGGATACATCTGTATTTCTCAGTCAGGTTTGACCCTTATGGACCCATAGGCAGATTATGTACCACCACCCAACCCACCCTCTGGGGCTGAGGGTGGGAAACAGGGTCTCCCACCAACAGATCCACATCCCTGCAATGGCAGCAGTAGAGGGGACCACCAACCGCAGTCCTGCTAGAGAACAGACACCCTACAGGGCAGTCAATGCAGTTCTGTACACATCCATAACGCAACAGCAGACAGACATTAGGCCCAGAAATACTCAGCTGCACCCCACCACAATCTGATATTCTCCTGCAGCAAGCCTGCAGCCACTGCACCCTGCAAGGTGTGCCAGCAAGACACATACTAGCTGCAGACAGTCTGATAGCTAGTCCATAGGGCATGTTCCTGGAGGAGATGCATGCACCCAGAACTGGGATGTCAGCATACACACCAAGCAGATCAGTCAGTGATTGGGCCCCAAAAGGGAACCCAGAAATATCACATGAAAGAGGTATTATAGGGCACTATGGGGGAACCTAGCCATGCCGTGGTCACTGCTCAGTCAGGGTGAGAGTGAACTCCCAGCAGGACATACTGTGGCCACCCTGTCTGTGCAGGTGGTGGCTGGGCACTACAATGTCCCAGCCATTGCCCTATGCCCTGTGCAGATGCATCCTGGCCAGGCCACCCTGTCCGGGCTATACCCATGGTACCTTGCTACTCATTAAGCACATTGGCAGGCCAATACTGGCAACCGTGCTGGCAGTGTGGGCTGTGGAAGGTGTTTGCAACCACCACACACTGGATAGACAAACACACACTCCCACACCTATGCCAGCATTGTGCTACTATAGAGGTGTTTAGCAGCCCTGGCCACCACACCAGTCCTGGGCACAGTGCAGGCATGGATATGGTACACAAAACTGTTGGGGGTCACTCCCCAGGGTGGTAAACATTGTCAGAGACCAGACCTGAAGCACACCCCACAGACATCAGAAAGGTTGCTATGATGGAGCTCAATCAGCAAACTGTGCTTAACGTAGGAATTGCTATCTGCCAGTAATCATAGCAACCTTTTGATAGCTGTGTACCATATTCCCAGGTGTAGGGTGGCATTGCTAAGGTATGCAAGTGCTAGTAATGGGAGATGCACGCAGGGCCCAATGTCCTGCCTCTCCAGGGGGCATTGGCTAATGGAGCCTGTGGGTGTGGGTGTGTCTGCCCCTGTTGGCTGCTGCTTTACGGCAGAGGTTCCCAACTCCAGTCCTGGTGTGCCAAACACTGTTCAGGTTTTCATGCTGTCCCTCATGAATATGCATGAGATACATCTGCATACCATGGGGGTGGTGCATAGATATACAGCACAGGCATCTTTATTAGAGGCAGCATGGAACCTGAATGGTGTTTGGCCCTCCAGGACTGCATTTGGGAGACTCTGCTGTAGGTAATGCACCTGTTTATGGAGTCTGTGCTCTGTAGGGTAAAATGTAGGTGTTTTGGGCATGTATGCGTCATCTGCAATAAAGGTTCTGTCTGTATTAGCACGTTGTAGTAGTGGGTAAAATATGGGGACTGGGTTGGCAGGCACCATAGCTGGGACTTGAACCTGTGACCTTCTGCCTCCAAACACACTGGTTGTGTGCACTGCACCACCGTGTTGCCACAAAGACAGTGCATTCCCTGGTGATACCATGACTGTTTGTCCGACAGGGCCTGTCTGTTGCAGTGCATGGCACCCACCTACACAGGGCTAGGCCATGGTCTGCTCTGGGCAGCTGCCACTGCCCCCCTCCACCACCAGTACCCCTCTGCCACCATGCTGACATGCCCTTCTGCTGGTGGTGCTGTTGGTGTGCAGTCTCAAGCCATCCAGTGTGCAGGTAGGCGGCTGCCTATGGTGCGTGTTCTGGGGTAGGGGTGCCTGCATAGGCGTCCACGCTTCCCCCCAACACCGCCTGCCAATGTTCTGTGCCCTTGGAGGTACCTGCTGTGTACTATCCCCTGTGACACTGTGATAAACACTCTCGTGCCCATGTTGGGCCCTCATCAGTTGCTGTCTGGCTGCTGTTCAGTTTCAGCATTCCTAAGTGCCACCTAGGCATCTGCCTAGTCCGCACTGTGCCCCAGCTGCACCACAGCATGTGCAGCCTGCAGCCCTCTGTATCCCCTTTCCCAGCATCTGTCCAGTTGCCCATTCCGACATGGCCGCCCTGCTGTTGTGGAACATGTGCATGCCATAGGTAACCTGTCCAATGGAGAGGGAAACCCTGATCAGTGCTATTTCACTGTGGGATCATTCACCTTGTATGGGGACGGAGCGTAGACCCTTCCAAAATTCATATTTATTTTTTGGGGCTTTCTTGGGAGTGTTTTTTGATTTTTCCCATTACTATCACTATTGCCCAGCTTGATTATGATTTTTTTTTATTTTGTTGGGGTCATTTTCAATGTTTATTTGCACTTTTGTTCCGTGCACATGTATCACACTTATCATTTTTTTGTAGGCTTCCCTGGTTTTGCTGTACATTGCTGACAGAAATGGTTTCTTTTCCCTTTAAATCAGCTCTAACGCGAGGTTTTCACTTGCGTTAGTTTTGGCCTCGGATTTCACATCGTTAGTGTGAGGGGAGCCTCTCCCCTCCCACTCTCCACCCATTGACCCCTTCTTTCCGCCCCTGGGGAGCCTTCCTCCGCCCTCCGGGAGCCTTTCCCTGCCTTCAGCGCTCATTTGCGCCGCTGCGCACGTGAGCGCGCACTAAGGCACATTTGTGCCCCGTAAAGCGTCATTATCGCGCGCTAAGGTACCTTAGCGCGTGATAATTGCACAACATGCACGTTAAGAAGGTTTAGTAAACATACCCCTTAATTTTCATGGTGGTAGATCACCTGCACTTTTGGCCGGAAAATGTAGATCACGACCTGTTCGAAATTGGACATGTCTGGAATAGATGAAGGATATCACAGAGTGTTTTGTTCTGATTGTTATATATTTTTATCATAACCTGCATTGGGCAGCTGATTTGCAACTGTATGATATGGGATTTTTGATGGATATATTATTTTCTAAATAGTCTACTCTTGCTGGTTTCACTTGTGAAAGTGGTATATAAAAGTCATATTAAACATAATTAAGGGAATTCAAATCATATTCAGAGTCTGTGAATTCCCAACCCTCACATGCCAGATCAGCCGTTGTGGTGGGATGTTTGGATAGGATTTTCTAACTCCCCTTGTGACACAGGAGTTGCTGAAGTGGAGATCTGCAGTCTCTCTAACTATATTCTGTAATACTTTTAGTAAAATCGGCTCTGACGGAACCGAAGGCACGAGTTTTGGTTGAAGTGGAGGCATGCTCTTTCAACAGGAGGAGAGTTCAATGTTGTCTGTTTCTTGGGGAGATGTCAGCCCGCAAGCATTTAGATGCTTTCCAAATTGTTAGATGAAAAATCAGAATGGAGTTTTTACTTCTTGGAATGTGACTCAGCAGAATGTTTTTCGTGTCTAGTTCCTGAGCTTTCATGTCTAATTCTTTTATGAATTTAGGGCCTGATTTTCGAAGGCATTTACATGGTTAACAATCCATGTTAACCGTGTAAATGCCTTAATCGGGCATTTTCAAAGGCACCTACATAGCTAGTGCCTTTGAAAATCCCTGATTAGGTCCCCTACGCGCCCTGATACTATCCAGTTAACTGTTAACTGGCTAAAATGTGGTCACTGCAATATTCAATGGCTTTAACCAGCTAGTGCTGCTGAATATCACCACAGACTGCTGAAAAAAATCTGGTTAAAACCGGGGTGGTCTGTGGGTGGAGCAGGGGTGCTGCTTAAGCTATCTGGTTAGCGGCTGAATAGTGCAGCTAACTGGACAGTGATGTTGATGGACGGGCAGCAACAGAGACAGGATATGTTCCACCGCTGAATATCTGGTTTAAATGAAAGTGGCAGTGGCTAGGCACTTTATTTAGCCTAGCTGCCATTGCTAAACATGCGTTTTTGTGTTTTCTTTCGGTTTGCAGCAGAAGTAGAATTGGAGGTATAATTTTCTCTGAATGTGGTGAGCTCTGTATCAATGCTGATGCAGCTACAATGGGCAAATCATTAGGAAAGGCAGAATTTATTTATTCTTCTGAGGGATAATTTTCTCCAATATGTTTGTACCTCTTGCCTTGAGGTGCCCTCCACTGCTTGCTTTGAGGCTGAGAGGGTTCGAGATTTGTCTTGGCAGTAAGGTTGCTCTCGTGGGTGCTCTTGAGACCACTGGGAGATATTTCTCCTGTACTCTTCCCTCTAGTATCTTTTGATGTCCATTGAGATAAAAGCAGGCACTATCAATGCACTGTCCATGTTTTTAGTTTGATTTGTTTAAAAAATGGTAAATGAGAGATACTAGGGATTATTTTACAAGCCTTATACACCTGTTCCACACGGAAGTGCCATCATTTGCATGTGTAAATCACAGGCACATGGAAATGAAAATTTTAGAAAGGTGCAATTTGCGTGTGGAGATCCACACTATTCAGAAAATGCAAGAGGGTATGGTAGGGGGTGTGGTTTGGGCATGACCAGGATGGGCTAAAAATCTACATGTGTATTACCCATGTTATAAAGGAAATCCACGTATATTACCAAAGATTTTTCAGTTTGATTTTATACCTGCTCCAAAGCGCACATAGGGCCTAACATTGAGAGCAATTAACACAGTTAGCAGACATAGCCACTGCCGTTGAATATCGGGTCCCTCATTTCAGTCAGGGTTTTCCATGAGAGATCTAAAGGAGTAATTCTGCTTAATCCCTCATTGTTTTTATCTCCTCCAATTTGTAAAAGGAAAAAAATTGTGGCCTCAAATTGGTGGATTTCTACATGCAGGTTTCTAAATTGGCTCTGCTAAACATGGACATGCAGGCACTTCCAAGTAGAAGCTGCTGAGTTAGTGGCACTGAGTTTTCCCATGTATTTTAAAATGGCTCCTCCGACTGGGCATTGCTGCAAATCTATGTATATTCCTTTGCATCCTTCTATGTATTTTACACAGGGCTCCACATTTGGGAGAGCTTTTGTAATACACTGGTGGAATTGTGCACATCCTGATCTGGACATCTCAATTTCCTTCTCCACAACCAGGGCTGACCCAACTATTAGACAAACTAGGCAGCTGCCAAGGGCAGAAGCTTCGGGGGGGGGGGGGGGGGGGGCAAAGAACAGGACTTCCAAAACTGAACAATAGATTCAGACAGCCAGGGGAGCATAAGGCTTAAGGTTTGCCTAACGTGCCAACATCTTGAACCAATTCTGGGGACGACCCTGTCTACAGTCTATCTAAAATTGGGCCTACTGTCTCTTTAAAAGTACTTGTCGATGATAAAGAAGGCTTACTTTGGTTTTCAAGTGTTTGAAAATAGCGCTACCTTTCTGTAACTGTAAGCTGTTTGCTCTATAGAAGAAAATCATTGTTAAAAACGGAAGTTTACTACAGAAAAGATTATGCTGCTGGCTTCTGTCAGATGATTTTAAAACTAAAGAACAGGAGCAGTTAAGGACAGATACTCATAAGAGCTATTTAAAAACTGTTTACTAAGCTAAAGAAGAACCTCCTCATGTCATGAATGTCATGATATACCAATCAATATCCCAGTTTCCCCTTTATCTAATCTCACACATATTCAGAGGACCTCAAATACAGATATACCTTTCTTAGTCAAATAAAGCTCCAAAACCTCAGGCTATTGGGCCAGACTCAATATATTTCATTATTGGTCCATTAGAATAAATAGTCCCATAAACTTTACAGCTTCAAATAGCTTAGAAAAATATATACTCAATTCAATAATTCAGCAACACATCTGACGCAATATTGCATTTCAAAAGACTTATCTGCATTAGAGATGAAGACTCAGACTTTTAAGGACCTCTCTATAATTCACATTTCAGAGCACAACCAGCTTTGTCATCTCAGTGTTCTCTACAGCAATAAAAGATATCATAAGTCACACCTTCTATCATAGGCTAAAGTCTACCAATCATCTTCAGACATGCCCCATCCAACCAATCTCATAACTCAGTCCCGCAATCCACCAGCCAAATGCAGAGCAGCACCATCCAATCGATCTCATGAATCATGGCACAGTTCTATTTCAGCCAATCGATTTCAAACTTGAAGAACTACAGAAGTGGACTGCTACTTCTGGAGAGAGATCTGCAATTGTAAGTATTACTTCTGGGAATTTTTCTAAATCTTGGGGAAAAGGAATTCTTTAGATTAAAACTGATTAATCTGTGAACCCAGTGTATTTGTTAAATCAGTCAGGGCCTAGTAGCAGCAAAGAGTTTCAGTTTAAATGTAAAATACAGAAGAGAGCTTTCCGGTTAGATTTAGAACCCAGCAGAGAGCTTCCAGTTTAAATTTAATACTCAGTCAGGGCCTAGTTTACATTTAAAACACAGAGGAGAGCTTTATTGTTAAATTTAGAACCTAGGACTTCCTCTGTCCAAGCAAGGGTTGTGGGACTCCCCCTGGAGATTGGTCACAGATTACCTTAGAAACACAGGACAGGGTACTGTGTAGCAGCCAGCTTTTAATAAGTCTTTTTCCCTTCCTCGCCATCACCCACCCACCCTTGGGATAATAAAAGCTTTATAGGTGCTTAAACCTCTTAAAGGAAAGGAGGTGCCATATTCACTCTCAGGTGCAGCTGTTTATTCTCATCAGCATACATTAAGGACCTGAGATTAATTAAATTTCAGGTGAACAAAGTACATTAAATGTATTAGGTATAGTTTTATTAGTATAAGTATCCCCAGTACCCCTTAGTAAATAAAGAACTTAAATATCTAAACACAACCTTAAAATAAAGATGCAGACAGCAGTCCAGAAGCGAGATGGGGGCTTTCCAGTCTTTTGCATTGAGTGTCACATGTATGATTTTCTCCCAGTTGGTGAGGGGTCTTACGTGTGCATAAGGTGCAAGGAGCTCTTTGCTCTCAGGGAACGAGTCCAATCTCTGGAGGCAAGAGTCGCACACTTGGAAGACATAAGGAAGACAGAGAGGTACATAGACAAGACCTACAGGGATATAGTCCTGAAGTCCCACCTCTAGTCTGGCAGCATCCTTATTGCCTTGGAGGAGAGAAGTCACGTGACAGAAGAGCATCACCCTGGTGTGGCAGGAAATGATTCTATAGCTAGGACCTCTACTCCAGGTGATGTAAAGCCCTCTCGCACCGAGGAAGTTTCTCCAGGGCCAAGTGCCCATGGGGGAAGGGTTAGGACAGCCATTATAGTTGGTGATTTGATCATTACGCATGTAGATAGCTGGGTGGCTGGTAGACGTGAGAATCGCTTGGTAGCATGCCTGCCTGGTGCGAAGGTAGTGGACCTCACGCGCCACCTAGACAAGGTCTTAGATAGTGCTGGGGAGGAGTCTGCTGTCTTGGTATATGTTGGTACCAATGACATAGGAACATGTGGTAGGGAGGTTCTGGAGGCCAAATTTAGGCTTTTAGGTAGGAAGTTGGAATCCAGAACTTCCAGGGTAGCTTTCTCCGAAATGCTTCCCGTTCCACGCACAGGACCCAAAATGCAGGCAGAGCTCCGGAGTCTCAATGCATGGATGAGACAAAGGTGCAAGGATGAGGGTTTTGGATTTTTTAGGAACTGGGGAACATTCTGGGGAAAGGAGGGGCTCTTCCAAAGGGATGGGCTTCACCTCAACCGGGATGGAACCAGGCTGTTGGCATTAACCTTTAAAAATGAGATAGAGCAGCTTTTAAACTAGATAATAGGGGAAAGCCGACAGTCGCCCAAGAGTGCATGGTTCGGAACAATGTTTCCATGAAGGATACTACCAAAAAAATGAAGTTAGTACACATCAGCAGAGAGGTTCCATAAAGACAATGGTATCCCAAATGCCCTTGAGTACAGAGCAGAGAGAGCTTAAAGATTCCAAATTACCCCTGCCTACTGATAAACAGATTAATATGAATAAAATACAGACTCTAAAATGCTTGTTTGCAAATGCTAGAAGTCTAAAAAATAAGATGGGAGAGTTAGAATATATAGCACTAAATGAGAAGTTAGATATGATTGGTATCTCAGAGACATGGTGGAAGGTGGACAACCAGTGGGATACTGTGATACCTGGGTACAAACTATATTGAAATGATAGAGCTGATCAAATTGGTGGAGGGGTTGCGCTCTATGTTAGAGAAGGCATTGAGTCACAAAGAATTAAAGTTCTACAGGAAACAAAATTCTCTGTAGAATCTCTATAGATTGAAATTCCATTTAAAAAGGGGAAGGTGATGACAGTGGGGGTATACTATCGACCGCCTGGCCAGGATGAACAAATGGATGATGAAATGCTCAAAGAAATCAGGGAAGCTAACAAAAGTTACAGAATGGTAATAATCATGGGTGATTTCAATTACCCCGGTACTGACTGGGTCAGTGTCAAG
Source organism: Ichthyophis bannanicus (assembly GCA_033557465.1). Lineage (NCBI taxonomy): Eukaryota > Metazoa > Chordata > Amphibia > Gymnophiona > Ichthyophiidae > Ichthyophis > Ichthyophis bannanicus. The sequence goes on from CM066037.1 coordinate 293,710,631, forward strand.
GCAGGACATGCTAGGGAGATAAGGTTTCTAGATTAAATAAACGACTGCTACTTGGAGCAGCTGGTTCATGAACCAACCAGAGGGGAAGCCATTTTGGACTTAGTCCTTAGTGGAACACCAGATCTGGTGCAAGAGATAAGGGTGTTGGGGCCACTTGGCAATAGTGATCATAGCATGATCGCATTTGATTTAATTAATGGAGGAGGGATGGTAAGGAAATCCACAGTACTACCTTTTAACTTTCGAAAGGGAGACTATGATAAAATAAGGATAATAGTTAAGAAAAAACTAAAAGGAGCAGTTGCAAAGGTTAAAGACTTGCATCAAGCTTGGGTATTGTTTAAAAATACTATCTTGGAAGCCCAGACCAGCTGTATTCCACGCTTTAAGAAAAGTGGAAGGAAGTACAAAAAACTGCCAGCATGGTTTAAAGATGAGGTTAGAGAGGCTGTTGTTGCCAAAAACGCATCTTTCAGGAAATCAAAAAAAGAGCCAAGTGACGAAAACTGGAAACAGCACAAGCACTGGCAAGTTACATGCAAAGAATTGATAAGGCAGGCAAAGAGGGAATTTGAGAAAAAACTTGCTGTGGAAGCAAAAATGCATAATAAAGACTTTTTCAAGTACGTTCGTAGCAAAAAACCTGTGAGAGAGTCAGTTGGACCATTAGATGATAGAGGGGTAAAAGGGGCAATAAGAGGGAACAAGGCTATAGCAGAGAGATTGAATGAATTCTTTGCTTCGGTCTTTACTGAGGAAATGTAGGGATGTTACCCATGGCTAAAGTGGTATTTAAAGGTGATACTGCAGAAGACTTGAAAGAAATATCGCTACACTGGGAAGATGTATTACAACTATTTGATAAACTGAAGAGAAGCAAATCACCTGGACCAGATGATATACATCCAAGGGTGTTGAAAGAATTGAAATATGAGATTACTAATAGCAGGTCTGCAATCTCTCAGCTATCATTAAAATCATCTGTAATACCTGAAGACTGGAGGATCGCCAATGTAGCGACAATTTTTAAAAAGGGTTCCAGGTGTGATCCGGGAAACTACAGACCGGTGAGCCTGATTTCAGTACCGGGAAAAATGGTAGAAACCATCATAAGGAACAAAATTACTCAACATGTAGATAGTCATGGCCTAATGGGAGACAGCCAACATGGCTTTAGACAAGGAAGATCTTGTCTTACTAATCTGTTATGCTTTTTTGAAGGTGTGAATAAACAGGTAGACAAAGGTGAGTCAGTTGATATAGTGTATCTGGACCTTCAGAAAGCCTTTGACAAGGTCCCTCATCAGAGACTTTTGGCAAATCTAAAAAGTCATGGGATAGGAAGTAATGTACTATTGTGGATCAGGAACTTGTTAAAAGATAGAAAGCAGAGGGTAGGGCTAAATGGCCAATTTACCCAATGGAAAAAGGTGAATAGTGCAGTACCAAGGGATCTGTGCTGGGTCCGCTTCTTTTTGACATTCATAAAAGACCTGGAAAAGGGAACAACAAGTGAGGTTATCAAATTTGCAGATGACACAAAACTATGTAAAGTTGTTAAAACACAAGAGGATTGTGGAAAATTGCAAGAGGATCTTGATAAATTGGAAGACTGGGCATCCAAATGGCAGATGATATTTAGTGTGGACAAGTGAAAAGATATGTACCTAGGAAAGAACAACCCAAACTATGGTTACACGATGCAAGGTTCCACATTGGGAACCACCACCCAGGAAAAAGATTTAGGCATCATCCTAGATAACATGTTAAAACCCTCCTCCCAGTGTGCAGCGGCAGCCAAGAGAGCAAATAGAATGCTAGGTATCATAAGGAAAGGAATGGAAAATAAAACAAAGGATATTATAATGCCTCTGTATCGTTCCATGGTGCAACCGCACCTTGAAATATTGTGTGCAATTCTGGTCGCCGTATCTTTAAAAGGATATAGCGTTATTAGAAAAGTTAGAGAAGAGCCATCAAAATGGTAAAGGGGATGGAAGGCTACTCCTATGAAGAGAGGCTAAAAAAGGTTAGGGCTTTTCAACCTGGAAAAGAGATGGCTGAGGGGAGATATGATAGAGGTCTATAAATTAATGAATGGAGTGGAACGGGTAAACGTAGATCGATTGTTTATGTCATCAGAATATAAAAAGACTAGGGGACATGCAATGAAGCTACAGTGTAATCTATTTAAAACTAATAAGAGAAAATATTTTTTCACTCAACTTGTAATCAAACTCTGGAATTTGTTACCAGAGGATGTAGTAGGAGCTGTTAGTGTAGCTGGGTTTAAAAAAGGTTTGGACAAGTTCCTGGAGGAAAGGTCCATGAACCATTATTAAAAGGGACCCAGGATATCACTGCTTGACCCAATACAAGCATTGAGGAACCTGTGTTTTTTGGGGAAACTGCTAGGTACTTGTGACCTGGATTGGCCGCTGTTGGAAACAGGATACTGGGCTTGATGGACCTTGGTCTGACCCAATATGGCATATCTTATGTTCTTATGTAATTATAAACCAAAGACATCTTCAGCCAATTGATTTCAAACCAAGGATGTATTTGGTTTGAAATTGTTTGGCTGAAATGGAACTGAAAATCAACAATCCATACAATCTCCACTGCAAATATCAGCACATATATCAATCCAAATATTGCAGGGTCTCAACTGAAAACTACTGCTCCATGCCTATATCAGATATTTTGATATATTTTAATATATAATGCAAAACATTTCCATAAATTGCAATCAGCCGATTTTCTCAAACAGGTGTGTCCTAGGTGCCTCACTCACTACACAGTCTTCATAGTGAGAAAAAGGGAGCTCATTGTGGTAGCTAACGTGTCACACGCCAAAACTTGCATCATTGCTCCCAAAAAACTCACACATTGTAAAATATTTTCTTCTTATATTACTCTTCTTTGCTTATCGCTCGTATATGAACCAAATGTTCTATTGCAAAGTCACAAGGGAAAAAGCTCAATCAGCGACTTATCTTAAATGTGAAAAGACTTGTTAACATTTCAATGAGCACACTTCAACTTGACATCACTCCTCCAACCTTGGCCACAGGCTTCACCTGCCAGTTTCATCAGGGATGTCTGTCAAAAAAATAAATAAATAAATACTGGAACTAGTGAGCATTAGATTGTTCGCCCAAAAATCTTTCCAAACCAACTAGACAAATATGGCCGACCATTCCTCAGAATACCGTGCAAGAGCAGTCCTCATAAATAGACAACAAGGGAGTGACACTTCAGTAAAACAAATGCCACTCAGTCTCATTGTTCAAGCCCCACAGGTCACATGTCTGTGATCGAAAAATATACTATTTCCCCACGCCATGCTAAGAGTTGTGACAAATCCCCTTCACCCCCATACTTGTTCCAGCACAAAACATCACAAATTGTCTACTTTGTGTTGTAATCGCTGCCAATGTTGAACAAGTGTGGCCTTTTCTTTCACTCTCCATATGCAAGACAGATACTCAATAATGCATGTTTTAAAAGCTCAAGTGGCGTTTCCAATGTATAGTAATTGTCACAAACACAAAACCACATTGATGACTCCTTGGCTTAGACAGTTTGTAGAAGATTTCATATGGAACAGAAAACCCATACAGGGATGAGTGAAACCTTGCAATCCCATAGTATGAGCACAAATAACACAGTGGCCACATTTCTGTGTCCAGGATGACAGGGTATATCTTGTCCTTCCCCAACATGCATCCTAGAGTGGGCCAACATGTCCATTAAATTGCATCCTTTTTGGTAAGCAAACCGTGTATGGTCAGCAAAAATTGGATGTGCCCGTAATACATTCGGTGTTTCAAAATAAGGTGTTTAATTTGAAAAATCTGGGAAGAATATGGTAAAACGCAGAGTGGTCCATGTTGTGACTCTGGATTTTCGGACTCAACAACCACTCATAATTCATATTTTTAGCTCTCTTGTGGACATGACTAATGACAGCCTCAGGGTATCTTTTACTCTGAAAATGCTCTTTTATAAATCTTGACGGGACTAAAAATTCATCCTTGGATGTCGTAAAAATTGCCCAGTAGGAATATTTTCCTTCAGATGACGAAGATGATAGCTCTCAAAATTCAACAAACTATTCCAATCTGTCTCCTTGGGATAAATGAATATCACAAATTTGTGCTCCCGTTTAAAAATACAAATGTCTGAAAAATTAATATCATCCTTTAATATCTGTGGTGTGAATTGGAGATGTGGATCTAATGAATTCAACCACTGTAGAAATTCTGAGAGAACAATCTTGGATCCATTCCATATTAAAAATACATCATCAATATAGTGGGCCCACAACCCTACCTGGGCCAAAACTGAGAAGGATACAAAAATTGTTCTTTGAAAGCCCATACATACAAACAGGCCACTGTGGGAGCCACTGAGGCACCTATCACCACTCCATGTATTTGATTGAAATAATATCCCTGGAATTCAAAGTAATTAGGTTCCAGGAGCAACAGATGCAAAAACACAATCTGTAAAAGGGATGAATTTGTCTGCTTTAATAAGATATCACAATATCTACTGCCTCTTCCTGAGTTACATTGATGTACAGAGCTGACATGTCTAAAGTCACCAGTACCTAATCTTCAACTGTAGAAAGCAAAACTAGCTTTCTTAACAAAGCCATGGAGTCCTTCACATACAATTTTGCCTCATCTACCAAAGAAGTTAAAAAAAAAAAGTGTCCGCATACTGGAATAGAGGTTCTAACACTGAACCAGTACCCATAACAAGGGGACAAGTAAGGGATTTCTGAATCTTAGGCACTGTAAAAACTAGGGACTCAAGGATGTCGAACATGCAAAAACTTGAATTCCCTATCTGAAATTAATTGTTGAGAAAATACTCACTCCAAAACATCTAACACTTCTGCTTGGATGACCTTACTTGGATCTCCAATAAAGAGGTATAGTAATGATCATTATTAAGTTACTATCATTATGTTATTATGTAAGTTGGGAGAACACCTCAGTTTCATATTGCTCCCCGTCCTGTACAATTGTGCCCCCCGCCCCTTTGTCTGCTGATTTTATGACAATAGAGGAATCCTGGGCCAAAGATCTTAAAGCCAATCGTTCCTCTTTAGAGAGATTATGTTTGACCAGTACCATACCCATTTCTGTCAAGTCCTGCATTGATAACTGTTCAAACGCCTGAATATTCGCATCCACAGGACCAGGAGGTACTGAAGACTATTGTGAGGCACTTACGACACACCTGTTTGAGAAAATTTGGTGACTGTAATTTATGGAAACATTTTGCATTATATATTAAAACAAAATCAAGATATATGGAGCAGTAGTTTTCAATTGGGTCGCTGCAGTTTTGGGATTGAAACGGAACTGTACCATCATTTATGAGGTCAATTGGATGGAGCCACTCTGCATGTGACTGGTGGACTGTGGGACTGAGCTATGAGATTGGTTAGATAGGACATGTCTGAAGATGATTGGTAGACTTGACCCTATGATGGGAGGTGAAATTTATGCTCTCCTTTTTATTGCAGTAGAGAATGTTGAGATAAAAATGCTGGTGGTGCTATAAAATGTGAATTATGGAGAGACTCTTGAAAGTTTGAGTCTTCATCTCTGATGCAGATAAGTCTTTCGAAATGCAATATTGTGTTGGATGTGTTGCTGAAGTTACTGAATTGAGTGTATATTTTTCTAATCTATTTGAAGCTGTAAAATTTATGGGATTATTTATTCAAATGGACCAATGATTAAATATATTGAGCCTGGCCCGATAACCCAGAGATTTGGGGCTTGATTTACCCAAGAAAGGTATATTTGTATTTGAGGTCCTCTGAATAGGTGTGTGATTAGATAAAGGGGAAACAGGGATATTGAAAGATTATGTTTGATAAATGATTCCTGTAAGAAAAAGATCTTGATTGTTTGAAATGAATGTCATGATGACATCATTGGCGGTGGGCTGTATTTACCTGCTGCAGCAGAGAGCATGGGGTTTGGTAGACAATGCACTGAGGACAGAAAGGAGTTTTCAGCAAACACCCTAAATGTTGACCCCAGTACCATACTGCAGTACTATAGTGGTACTGCAAATTTGGAAAGGAGGTGTAAGAAGGAGAATGTATTCTACTGCAACATTCAACCTGAAGGAATCTAGTTGCGAAGGAGTAACAAAGAGTAAGTAAAATCCAAGAACGTTCAAGGATAGAGCCCTGTGGTAGCTCAGAGCTTACAGTCAAAGGAAGCCCATCTATATTCAGTTCTGCATTTGAGTTATGTAACTATATACTGTGGATACAACGTGAAGGAGTACTATCCATCAGGTTATCACTAATCGAGTTTTGTACCAACAAATTTTTGTTCAGAACAATATTCACATTATGGCTAGATCATAAGCAGATCACAGTAACCTTACGAACACCGAAGAATCACTTCCCCCCATCAGCAGAATTTGAGGTAGACCTATGGGGTACAGCATGGCCTATCTTTATCTTTATTGGCTCATTTAATATACCGCTCTTTACCGATGGCACCAGAGCGGTGTACAATAACAAAATATAAGGCTGCTGAAAAGGAAAGGAACGCCATAAAAAAATTAAGAGAAAGGATAGAGTGGAGAAATAGAATAAAGCAACAGAGTAACAGAGGGCTAAATACATCCTGATTCAGTGGGGTGGAAGGGAAAGAGGAGTGGAGGGAGGAGGAATGTTAAAGGCAGTGCAGAAAAGGTGGGTCTTCAGCTTGGTCTTAAAAATTTTATAGGAGGGTTCTAACCGGAGGGCGGGGGGGGGGGGGGAGCGAGTTCCAGAGTCGGGGGCCCAGAAAGAAAAATGCTGAGGAGCGGGTGGACTCAAGGTGGGCTTGTGAAGGGGAACGAAGGGACATACGGTTCAGGTGGATTGATCTGAGAGAGCGGTGAGACGAATGAAGATGGATTAGGTCGACAAGACAGAGAGGAATACCGGTGTGGATGGTTTTATGCACATATATAAATACTTTGAACTGTTTACGAAAAACAAGGGGAAGCCAGTGTAGGTGAATCAAGATGGGGGTAATGTGATCGAAATGAGAGGCATGTGTGAGAATACGTGCAGCTGTGTGGTAGACAAGTTGTAATCTCCGCAATTGGGTTTGGGGAAGGCCGGCCAGGACAACATTACAGTAATCCAAGCGAGATACCACCAAAGACAGTAATAATGTGGTCATGGAGGAGACCGATATGAAGGGGCGAATGGCACGGAGTTGTCTTAAGGTGTGAAAGGACCGCTGTATGACAGATGAAATATGTTCTTTGAAAGATAGGGCGGAATCCAGGGTGACTCCAAGGTAGCGTAGGGAGGAGACTACTGGCAATGGAGAGCAGGACAAAATAGGGGCAAGAGGTGGAATAGGGGCACCGGAGGTAAACCAAATGGCAGATGTTTTGGAGGGATTCACATGCAAAAAGGAAATCAGTTCAAGGAAATGCGCCCTTGTTCTAAGAGGTATTGGAAGGGGTGTTACAATACTAATCCATGAACTTCTTTACCCAAGTTCCTTAGTGTCCTTTAGGTGAAGTGGGAATGTTTTAGGCATGCATACGTTGGTTCACATTCAAATACAGATGTTATTATGTGTCAGTATCTTTGTCATCAAATAAGTACTTTTCACATAAACCAAACAAAGCCTCCAGCAGCAGAAATCCTTGCTTTGTATTCACTGAGACAGCACCATCCTTTCATGTGCACTTAGAAACCTTGAAATAATTCAGCACTAGCTAATTGTAACATTAAAATGAACCAGCAACTAGCAATGATCGTAGCATGAAAGAATGGAAGAATAGGGGAGCATTTTGTCATGAATTTAGCAGCAACAGACAGAGATAAAAATAAAAGAGTAGCACGAGGATAAAAATGATTTGTTTTCCATGTATTACCCAGGACAGGGATCCCCAAACATTTCACATTAAGGGCCACAGAAAGCATTTCAAAGAGAAGACTAGATGGGGGCTTTGCTGAGTAGGTGGGGTAGGGAGAGAATGACAATTTATGATCTTTTCAAGTGATTTCAAATGTTGGGGAAGGAAGGACACAGAGGGCATGGTTCACAGAGGTGGGGAAGATAATCCTGTTTCCTGTGTTTACTCTTTAACCAGCATCTACCACCTGGGGAAATGGAAGGTGGGTAGATGTTTTGTGGCACACTCTCAACTCAGCTACCTAATATACTCTCCTTTCCCTTTTCCCTTCCCCTCCTCTCACTCCCATTATTTTACCACAATCCCCCCCCCCCCTCCTCCACTCTTTATTTTCCTCTCAAACCTCCCTCTGCCACTTCTTCTCCCTCCCTTCTGGCTCCTCTTACTCCTATTTCTCACTCCCTCGCTTCCTTTTCTGTCTCACCTCTGACTCCTTCCCCTGGTTTTGCAGGGTGTAACTGCACACACACACACGGAGCACACTTACACACAAATACCCTCAGTCCTGCTGCCCCAGAAGCCAAAAACATTCACAGACCCTCCCAATGCTGCAGCCCTGTCCTGGAGCAGGTAAACAAATACACACCCCAGCCTGGCATCACTGAGAGCAGGTAGCTCCCTTTTACTTTTAGAGATGGTGCACAACAAGTAGGGGCTCAGCTGCAATTGTAGAGGTTAAAGGTAGTTGTGTATATTCACTTTTCACAGGTTCAGCAGTCCTGCATTCTGGAGGCAATGGCTATCTCCAGCTTTGTCATGGTCTTCTTATTCCTGAGGCTTTTGGTGTTTCTTAAACAGAGGGAAGGAGAGGAGGTTCTGATCAGTGGGAAAGTTCAGTAAAGAGGAATACATAGGTAAGGACCACTGATACTGAGGCAGAGATATCAAAGGTGGTCCATCTCAAAAAAAAGAGATATTCTATCCCGGTTAGTGAGATTGAAAGACAATGAGTGAAATTTCTCCAGCAGAGTTTCAGAAGTATCAATTTACGCACATGATACTCTCCCCCCAAGCAGGCCCTTCTCTTTGGTCTCAATCAATCTCTTTCTACAGCATCCCATCTTGACCTCAATTAACCCCCTCGCCAAGGTGGCCAGCATCACTCTTTCTCCTCCCTACCCCCCCTAAGGTGGCAAGCATCATCCCTTCTCTTCTCTACCCCCCCCCCAAAGGTGGCCAGCATCACCCCTTCTCTTCTCTACCCCCCCCCCCAAAGGTGGCCAGCATCACCCCCTTCTCTTCTCTACCCTTCTCCCAAAGGTGGCCAGGATCTTCCCTTTTCTTCCCATCATCCCTGCTCAGGTGTCCAGCATTTCCTTTTCCTTCATCTTCCCGTTTCCTCTGTGCCCACAATTTAGCCCCCCTTCCCCCTCCTCCAAGTCTTCAGCATCTCTCAACCCCCCTCCTTTGCCTTTGCTATCGCCATCACTATACCTCTTGCCAGCTGTCCAGAATTACTGTAAAGCAGTGATGCATGCTATGGGCCTTCTGAGAGCAGATGTATGCTCAAACCCTTTTGGGTCTGGCCTCTTCTGTTGCAAAGTTCCTGCTGGAGGGGGAGGAACTCAGAAGAGCCTGAGCATGTATGTGTGTACTGAGGCCCTGTGCCATCTACAGCTGCTATACAGTGCTTCAGGCATCCTTGTATAAAGATTAGAGGACACGCAATGAAGCAACAATGTGACCCATTTAAGACTAACAAGAAAAAATATTTTTTCACTCAACGTGTAATCAAACTTTGGAATTCGTTACCAGAGGATGTAGTAAAAGCTGTTAGTGTGTTGTTGTTAAGTGCCGTCGAGTCATGTCAACTCCTGGCAACCCTCTGGATAGTTGACCTAAACTTTGTTTGGTCTTCAGCCAAGCAGCTCATTGTTGATAGTGTGGTATCAATAGCTGTTATTGTATCGATCCATCTCATTGTTGGCCTGGCTCTTTAACTGTGACCTTCTACCTTGCCAAGCATTATCTCTTTCTCCAATGATCTCTCTCTTCACATGATATGTCCAAAGTATGAAAGTCAAAGTCTTGTCATCTCAGCTTCTAAGGAAAGCTTAGGTTATATCTCCTCTAGTACCAACTGGTTTGGTTCTTTGGGCAGTTCACAGTATACACAGTATTCATTGCCAGCACGATAATTCAAAGACTTCGATTTTCTTCTTGTCTATCTTTTGCACTGTCCAACTTTCACATCCATATGACGTTATTAAAAACACCATGTCCTGGACAAGTTGAATCTTTGTATGGAGAGAGACATCTCTGCTCTTGAGGATCTTGCCTAGGTCCTTCATAGCCATTCTACCAAGAGCAATACGTCATTGGATTTCTTGACTGCTAGTCCTTTCTTTATTGATTGTTGATCCAAGTAAGTTAAAGCTATCAACTATTTCAATTTCTTCTCTATCAATGATGAACTTACTGATTTTGCCAATTGTCAGGATCTTTGTCTTCTTAACGTTAAGGCACAGACACATTTTAAAACTATATTCCTTGATCTTGAGAAGCAAATGTTTCAAATTGTCTTCACTTTCAGCAAGTAATGTGGTATCATCAGTATAGCAAAGGTTGTTGATGGGTCTTTCATCAATCTTCAAACCTCGGTTGTCTTCATACTTTCCTGCTTCTCTGATGATTTGTTCTGTATATAAATTAAAGAGGTAGGGGAAAAGTATGCAGCCTTGTCATACACCTTTCCTGGTTTTAAACCATTCTGTTTCTCCTAGCTCCGTTTGAGCTGTTGCTTCTTGATCAATGTAATGGTTGTGCAAAAAAAATGATCAGTTGTTCTGATATACCCATGCTTCTTAATGTGGCCCAGAGCCTCTCATGGTTTACAACACAGTCAAAAGCCTTGCTGTAGTCAAAAAACACATATGGATATCCTTTTAGTATTCTTTTGTCTTTTCAAGGATCCATCTCACATCCACGATAATGTCATTCCTCGCCCTTTCCTGAACCCTGCTTGCACTTCAGGCATTTCTCGTTCCAGGTTTGGTTGTACTCTCTGCTGAATGATCTTGAGGAGAATCTTGCTGGCATGTGGGATCAGAGCGATTGTGCAATAATTTCCACAGTAAGTCAGGCCACCTTTCTTCAGTATTGGTATAAACACAAATCTTTTCCAGTCAGTTGGCCATGAATTTGTCTTCCAAATTTCCTGGCAGAGCCTTGTAAGTATGGCAACAGCTTCATCCGATTGCTGTAATACTTCAACGGGAATGCCAACAATGCCCAGTGCTTTGTTCTTTGATAAGGCTTTCAATGCTGCTTCGACTTCTTCTTTCATCACCAATGGTTCCTGATCATAAGATGCAGGTTGAAACAGCTGTTGGTCCACTTGATCGTTATGGTATAATGACTCTGTATATTCTTTCCATCTTATCTTGATCTTCTCAGCATCATTTAACATGGATCCTTGAGCATCTTGTAGCATTCCAATTTGAGACTGGAATTTTTTCTTTAACTCTCATAGCTTTAGAAAAGCTGATCTTGTTCTTCCTCTAATAGCTTCTGATTATATTTCCTTGCATGTGTTATTATAGTACTTCTCCTTATCTTGCCTTGCTGCATGTTGGAAATCTCTGTTGAGTTCTGTAATTGCCTCTCTTTCTCCTCTGACTTTAGTTTCTCTGCATTTCTCGACAGTTTTCAGAGTTTCTTCAGTCATCCATTTTTGCCATTTTTGCTTTTTCACCTATATATATAGAGAGAGAGTGAGAGAGAGAGAGAGAGAGAGAGAGAGAGAGAGAGAGAGAGAGAGACTTCTCGCTTTCTTCCAACACAACTTTCTTGATATCATCCATTAACTCTTCTAGAACTCTGTCATTTGTATCTAAAGCAGCAAATCAATTTTTCAGGCAGTCTTTAAATTCCAGTGGTATATTCTCAAGGTCATATTTTGCTACATTCATGAGTGGCTTGCTCTTTTTCAACTTTATCTTGAGTTTGCTTACTAGTAGTTGGTGATACCACAGTCAGTTCCCAGTTTTGTCTTTGTTGATATTATCAAACTTTTCCATCATTTTCTTCTGCAGATGTAGTCAATTTGATTTCTGTACAATCCATTGGGTGAAGTCCACATGTACAGTCGGTGCTTGTGTTGCTGGAAGAAGGTGTTTGAGATGAATAGATCATTGATCTTGCAGAATTCTACCAGTCTTTTTCCAGCTTTGTTTCTGTTGCCAAGTCCATATTTTCCAACCACTTTGCCTTCTTTGTTGCCAACATTTGCGTTCTAGTCACCTGCACTGTTCCCTCTAAGCTGTGCGCGTGTGCGCGCGCACACACTTCGCCGAGCGAGCGCACATACTTTACAACAGAGCGCACAAAAATTATGGTTCTGATTCTGATAGAAAACACCACAGATGTCTTAAAATTTAAAAGTTGTTGTGTATTTACGGTTTTCACAAGTTCTGCAATATTTTCTAGTGCAGTCAATGTGGTGTACAATACTGTATTCTGACTTGTAGTCAAATTTTAAAGTATATAACTCTGAGTGTCGTTATGTGGCGCACAAAAATTTAACCTTCCTTCAAAAGCTGCACAGCTGATATTTTATGCGCACACAGCCTACAGAAAATTAGAGGGAACACTGGTCACCTGTGACTATCCTGTTTGCATGTTCTGTCAGTTTCAGCTTGTACTTGTTCATAGAACTCATCAACGTCTTTCTCTTCTGCAGCTGTTGTTGGGGCATATACCTGAATTACAGTTGTGTTGATGGGCTTTCCTCATAGACAAATAGAAATTACGCGTTCACTGACTGCACTGTATTTCATTTCAGTTCTTGCAAATTTCTTCTTAATTATAAATGCAACACCATTTCTTCTTTGTCTTTCATTTCCACATCAGATGCAAAGTGCCCAAAGCCAGTTCATTTCAGTTCACTGACACCCAACAGATTGAGTTATACACATTCCATTTCATTCTTGTCCACCTCCAACTTCCCTTGGTTCATGCTTTGTATGTTCCATGTCCCAATATGTAAGACATCTTTGCAACTTCTGACTCTCTTTTCATGCACAGCTACATCAGCAAATACAACCACATCATAAATGCTGGCTTTACTCTGAGAAGTCTTCAGCTCATCCCCAGTAGCCATTTGAGTGCCTTCCAATCTGGGGGTCTCATCTTCCAGCACTATAGTGCAATTTGTTTTGTGATTATCCATTGGGTTTTCATGGCAAGATACAGAAGGAGATTTGCCAAACCTTTCTTCCACGCAGTTAATTCCAGTGTTTTTGCATTTGCCACAGAAATATGATCCTCCGCTTACAACACCATCCCATCTGGGCAGCAGCTGTTAGTGTAGCTGGGTTTAAAAAAGGTTTTGACAAGTTCCTGGAAGAAAGGTCCATAAACCATTATTAAAGAGGACCCGGGAAATCCATTTCTTATCCCAGGATGAGCATTGTGGACTTTGGGTACTTGCCAGGTACTTGTGACCTGGACTGGCCACTGTTGGAAACAGGATACTGAGCTTGATGTACTTTGGTCTGACCCAGTATGGCATTTCTTATGTTCTTATGTTGGTGGCAGTAGAATGATGGCAGCGGAGATTGGGGGGGAGGGAGACAGCAGGTCATGTGTGATGGCTGGCTCAGAATGCTTGAGAGGAGGGGATCCTTATGTGTGTGCGTAAGATCCCATCCAATTGTATGTGTCATATGCATAATGCATGTGACTTGTTAACTCTGCTGAGGTTGGCTGTTCAACCTGCTGGCTGAAATACCCAAGCTGCAGAAGGGATTCCAGGGGCAAAAAAGTAAAAACTTAGTTTGGGGACTAGACATGATCTGGGGACAGGAAAAGCATGAAAGATCAGAAAAACTTGTTCCAAAGGCCGCAATAGACCTACAGGCCTTAATTTGCCAAGGTTGACACCTATTTTTTTTACTTTTTATTTATAGATTTTCTTCAAATTATATTCAAGGACATCAATACGGAAATGAAGGAAAAATATAAAGATTGTTAGAGAAAAGAAAAAAAAGGACACTCAAAAATGAATAATATAAATTATCTCAATAATACAGACCACAAGAAAAGAGGGAGCCAATAAGGAAACTCTTAGAAGACAAATGGATTATATCCCTTTGATACAAGAAGACATCAACTGAAAAGGAGTCAGCAAGAACAGATGAAACCATTCTAGCAGCAGCCTATTATCATGTTCACACAGCAGCTGGTGCGCTCACTAACATGAGAGACAATACTACAGTGTGAATTTCCCTAGCTGGTAAAAAAAAATCTAAGAGCTGTTTGGGATCAAAAAAACTGAAAATGCTTTTCTCCCAAAGATACAAAACACCTACAAGGAAACTTATGAATAAAGTTAGCCCCAAGAGCTAAAACCCTTGAGAGAAAGATAAAGAAATCTTTTTGCCTCTACTGTACTTTCTTTAAAGACATCAGGAAAATATTTGTCAGAGCTCTTTGTTGCAAAATGCAGTGTGATGTGTGCTGTCAAGTTGTTGATTACTTGATTTTATTTTGGTGCTTTATGTTTATTGGTGGAAGACTCATCAACAACATTCACTATGCTGATGATACCACAATACTGGCTGAAAGTGAAGATGATTTGAAACATTTGCTTCTCAAGATAAAGGAGTATATTCCTAAAATGGGTCTGCACCTTAACGTTAAGAAGACAAAGTTCTTGACAACTGGCAAAATCAATAAGTTCATCATTGATGGAGAAGAAATTGAAATAGTTGACAGCTTTAACTTACTTCGATCAACAATCAAGAAAGAAAAGACTAGCAGTCAAAAAATCTGACAACATATTGCTCTTGTTAGAATGGCTATGAAAGACCTGGACAAGATCTTCAAGAGCAGATATGTCTCTCTCCATACAAAGATTCGACTTGTCCAGGCCATGGTATTTTAAATAACATCATATGGATACGAAAGTTAGACAGTGAAAAAAATAGACAGGAAGAAAATTAATGCCTTTGAATTATGGTGCTGGCGACGAATACTGTGAATATCATGGACTGCCTGAAAAACAAACCAGTCAGTATTAGAGGAGATCAAATCTAAGCTTTCCTTAGAAACTCAGATGACAAGACTTGGACTTTCATACTTTGGACATATCATGAGAAGAGTGAGAGATCATTGGAGAAAGATATAATGCTTGGCAAGGTAGAAGGTCACCATAAAAGAGGAAGGCCAGCAATGAGATGGATCGATATAATAACAACAGCTATGGATACCACTCTATCAACAATGAGCCACTTGGCTGAAGACCGAACAAAGTTTAGGTCAACTAACCAGAGGTTTGCCAGGAGTCGACACTGACTCGACAGCACTTAATAATATAACATGTTCATAATTTGAACCACTTTGATATGACTTTGATATTATAGATGGGCAGATGAAGGCCATACAGCCTATCTAGTCTGTCCATCTATAAGAACTATCCAACTCTACAATCTGTTCCTCTTCCTCAGAGATCCTCTGTACTTGTCTCATGCTTTCTTCAATTCAGATACAGTTCTTGTCTACATCACCTCCACTAGGAGGTTATTCCATGCATCCACCACTCTTTCCATAAAGAAATATTGCATTAGATTAGTCCTGAGTCTATCCCCTTTTATCTTTATCATATGATCCTTGTTCTAGAGCTTTCTTTTAATTGAAAGAGGACCATCCTTTGTTCATTTAATCCATGGATGTATTTAAATGTCTCTATCATGTCTCCCACCTTTCCTCCAAAGTAAACACACTGAGATCTTTAAGACTATCCCCATATGCTTTATGACAAAGGTCACTGACCATTTTAGTAGCTGTCCTCTGGACCATCTTCATCTTGTTTTGTATACAGTACTCCAAATGAGGTATCACTATAATCTCCTTTTTCCTACTGGTCATTTCTCTCCCATTGCATCCCATTGCTAGATTCTCATGTTATCTGAAACTTCCAGGGTATCTACCCTGTTGTAGATTTGGTATCATCTCAAAAAAGGCACATTTTCCCTGACAGACTTTCTGCAATATTGCTTACAAAAATGTTAAGAAAAAAACAGGACCAAGGACCAATCCATGTGGCACAACACTGATAATGCCCCTATTTTCAGAATGAACTCCATTTACTACTACTCTCTGTCGCCTCCCACTCAACCAGATTATAACCCAGTCAGTCACTTTAGGGTCCATTATCCAAGGGCTTTTAGTTTATTTATACTATAAGTTGCTGATGAATAATCGTGTTAAAGGCCATGCTGAAATCTAAGTATACCACATCTAGCTCTCTCTCTCCCTTGATCCAATTCTCTGGTCACCCAAAGAAATCAGATTCTTCTGACAATACCTACCTCTAGTAAAGCCACTTGGATCCTGTAATCTCTTAGATTCCAGAAACTGTACTCTCCTCCACCTTTGCAACATTTCCATTAATTTACTCACCACAGAGGTCAGACTAATCAGCCTAATCCCAAACATTTCCTTCCTTCTACTTTTTTGGACAGGAACCACATCATATACCTCCAATCCTCGCTGGATCTCGACTTTAAAGAAGTGTTGAAAGGGTCAGCCAGCAGAGCCACCAATATTTCCCCAAGTTTCTTCAATACCCTCAGATGAATCCTATCTGTCCCCATAGCTCTGTCTACTTTTAGTTTAGCTAGCCTCTCACGAACATGGTCTTCTGAAAATCGTTCGAGGTCTACCTCACTTCCATTCCTATTTGTGTTTGTTTTCTGAGGTTCTCCCTGGCTCTTGGACATGGAACGGAAATATTTGTTAAGAAATTCAGCTTTATCGTCATCAGACTTTGCATATTTTCCCCTTTACCTATGAGTTTCACAATGCCACCTTTGCACTTCTCCCTGTCACTAACATACCTAAAAAAAAGTCTTGTTCCCATGTTTTACTATATTGACTATTTTTTGTTCCATTTATACCTTTGCTTTCCTGACTGCTTTACCAGCTTCCCTTAGCTTCTCCAGATATTGTTATTTGACTTCCTCTTTCTGTGATCTTTTATAGTTTATGAAGGCTAAACTTTTTTGTCTTATCTTTTCAGCTACTTTTTTTGAAAATGATAGTGGCCTCCTTTTCCTTTTATTTACTTTCCCAACAAAAAGGTTCCTTGGTCTTAAAATATCTCCCTCCAGTTTTGCCTACTGTTGTTCTACTTCCCCCAGATGTTTTCATCCCACTAACAACTCCTTGAGGCAGGGATGGCCAACTCCAGTCCTGGTGCCCCACAATCCAGACTGGTTTTCAGGATGTCCCTAATGAATATTGTGACAATGAGAGCTGTGCTGAGCCAATGGAAACAGAGGAAAACAGTGAATAAGACAAGAGACAGGCAAGGTTTCCACAGGGCTAAAACTACAGCCAAAGAAAAGAAACACGTACTTGCTGAGGCTAAGCCATGCCCAAACCCTAATGTAGGTGCAGGCTTAGACTCTAATGACAACCACCTGTGCAGAGATAAGGGTGTGGTAGCTAGGAAGCAGCTTTTTAAGCCTGCTTCAGTGCAGAGAGAAGGGAGAGCGGAAGGAGGAAGGAACGAAAGAAGGAACAGGAGAGAAGGGAGACGTGGGAAGCTTAACTCCACGTGGGAGAAAGGTTCCAGCAACAGAGGAAACAGTTCTTGTGTGAGAGGTACGCTTGAACCAGAGACCAGCAGATGGGTAGCTGGGAAGGTTGCTGACAAGGTGGAACTAAGTGCAGTGCAGAATGTTCAGGAGCCAGTTCAGAGAACCCATGCTGCCAGAAGGTGGGTGAACGCAGTTACAAATGGAGCTGACCAGAACCCAGCCAAGGGCAGAGAAGCAGAGTTGAACACAGGTGAAGCATTAAGGCAGTTGGTTCCAGGTTAAGAAGCCCCACTCTCAAGATACAACCATTTCTTACCAGGGAGAGCAGCCCTGGAAAGAACTCCTGAAGTTTCTACAAAATAGTAAGTTGGAAGGAATTACTAAGAACCCAGAAAGAGACAAACAATTTGTAAGGCAGGAGGGCATGCAAATTGATTCTTTTGATCCAGATTCTGTTTGTGATGAATCTCCAATGGATTGTTCTTTATGCAAGAGGGAAGCTTGAAAGTTGCTAGAAAAAGACTGTGAAAATAAGTTTTTAAGAGCAATCTTTCACCTAGCCAGGAGAATGCTAAGACCATCCATTAAGGTAAAGAACTTTGCTAAAACCAGAGCTTGATAAGTAAAGCAGCATTTTGATAAATGTCAAGAATTTACCTGTGCTGACTGAATGGAAAAGAAACTGTAATTACATGTGCTGAAATCTTTGCTGAAAACAGCTGCTGTGTTTAAAAGTGTTTTCAGTTCTTCAACTCCAGTTGTACTTTTGTTTCCTGTAAGCTTTTCATTTGGAGAATGATCCTTTTTGCCTGTGTTTGAATTTTATGCGCGGAAGGAAACCCAAAATAAAATTCTTGTTTTGCCTTAACAAACCCCAGTGGTCACATACTACTTTGTCTTTAAGTAAACAAAAAAGAACTACAAGTCCCAGGATTCCCTGCCAGAGACAAGGTTGCAAATCTTTATTTAAGGACAAATATGGCAGCCCTTTGCCTGTGAGCCTCTGGCCCAGGCAGGGGGTGACGACAATATTCATGAGGTATGTTTGCATCCACTGCCTCCCATTGTGTGCAAATATATCTCATGAATATTGTGACGCTCGCGCCCCTACCAGGCGGTTGCCTAGTAGGGACGGCTGGCCATCTTATATCCCTTCTAGGATTTTTGTGTAGTTGTGTCCGAAAGGAAGAGCCAAGTGGTTATTAAAGCGCACAGGAAATTTTATTCGGTTTCCAGGCTGGTAAGTGGTGAACATAAAAATTCTTCAAGCATAACTTTTTTCCAGACAAAAGAAAATACAGGATACTTCTCCAGAAATCAAAATGTCCAAAACATTGTGACCTGGCACAAACTTATAGCAGTTTCTGTTCCTCACTGCAATTGCTTAACATTATAAAACAAAAGCATTTGTAAAACTCTTCACACAGTGAATGGGCTATCAGCTTCAAGCCTGCTGTTGCCACACACACACAAACAGTTTCAGCTGTTTGAGCCTTCACTGAGGTTCTGCAGTTTTAGCTTCCTAGGAGAGATTCTTAACCCTTTTCCTTCAGGCTTACTCCTCTCCTCCAGCTTCTGAAACTGTCTTTAAATTGCAACAGCCTCTTTTTATATTCCACTGTTTCTAGCTCACATTACTCGTGTACCTTAGTGCACAGCTCGCATTCCATCTCAGAGACCTCAGACTCAATAACACTTTCCTCAGGGCCTACCTCCATGCTCTCTATTGAGCTACAGCTGGGTGCTTTCTGAAAGTGCTCTGGTGTCTTTTCCTTAAGAGTCTTCACAAGATTAAACAGTCTCTCCCACTGCCTGGCCTTGCCTTCTCCAGGCTGGTCTCTTGGGGGTCTCTCCTGTTTAACCTCCCTGGTGAGATATTTCTTGCTGTGCTGAGCCTTCAGGGGTATGAAAGTCTCCTCTGAGTCAGAGCAAGAACTATCCTGCTGGCAATGCTTGTTCCCTGCGTACCTTTCTTGGCTGCCTTTATAATGGTTCCTCCTTTTGCTGCTCTCCTTGGCTGCAAAGGTTCTCCTCAGCTTGGCCCCAGATCTTTCCTGTCTGTGCCTCCTGGGAACTGGACTCGAACCTGGGCTAGGCCTGGAACTGCAGCTGCCGCTTGTGCTTGCTCTTGCACTCCTCCTGGACCTTCTTCTCACAGCCCCTTCCAAACTCAAACTGGCACTCCTTCTTGTGTTTGTTTTCCCTCTGTTAACTGCTGAGCAGGGCAACTCCCTTCCTGGCTCCTCCCACTTGGACCTCCTACTCCTATGCAGGGTTGTCCTGTGGTCTGGGATTGGTTTACCCTTAGCTCTGCCCCCTAGGTTCCTTTCAGGGCTTCTAGTATGGAGTATGTGGTTTTGTGCGCCCATCCCCCACAAAGAAGAAAAATCCTTCTTTTTTCAGTTTTCCCTAGCTGGGCTGCACCCTCCTTACCACAATATGCATTAGGGTCATCCTGAAATCCAGGCTGGATTGTGGTGCACCAGAACAGGAGTTGGCCACCCCTGAGGTATTCCCCTATGTTGACAAAGGACCCTTGCTTTTGAATGAACCATCTTAACCTGCATCCTAATAATGAAGCACACTATTCAGTAATCACTGGATGTAGGATGATCACCCACTATAACATCAGAAACACTCTCCCCATTTGTAAGCACCAAGTCCAGTAAGGCTCCCTTTCATGTGGGTTCCATGACAGTTGACAGAATAGTTTTCTCTATAGAGAATCCAGAATTTCTCTACTTCTAGATGACATTGCAGCTGGGATATCCCATCCTCATCTGACAAATGGGAATCTCCTACTAATAGCATTTCCTCTTTCATAGCAATATTGTGAATGTCTTCAATTACATCTCTTTCTATTTCTTCTGCCTGTGTGGGATTTTCCATTCCCTCTTTCCATACTAACCCAGAGTGCTTCCTCCTTCCCTTGTATGCCCTGTAGTTCTGTGGCTTTAATATTATTTTTACATATAGTACAACTTCTCCTTCTTTTTTTCCTACTCTGTCCTTCCTGAATACATTATAGCTCAGTAAAAAGCAACAGAATTGCAGAGCTTATAAGGGAAAGAGGAGGCATTGTGGGTTGAAGTAGAAAGAGGGAATGGAGCATCCATTTGCACTAGTGCAATATTCAGATTCCTTCACAGGGAGAAGGAATGGACAGAGATTTAATTGAAGGTATTCACAGTATTGCTAAGAAAGAAGTGTTACTGATACGTGATTTCAATATGCCAGATGCTGATTGCAACATCCCTGCTGTAGTGTTGTCTAGAAGTAAGGAGATCCTGGATTCTACAAGGATAACTTCCAGCAACTGGTAATGGAGCCCACATGGGACCTTATGACTACAAATGGGAAGAGTATTTCTGATGTTATAGTGTGTGATCATCTCACATCCAAAGGTTCAGTAGTAGGACAAGGGCTGAGATGATTCATTAAAAGTGAGGGTCCTAGGCTTTAGGAAAACTAACTTTGTCAAGATGGGACAATACCTTAAGGAGTTGTTAGCTGGAAGCAACAGCTGGGGGATGTAGAAAATCAGTGGGCAAAACTGAAAGGGTATATTTTAAGGGCAACATACATGATGTTAGGAAAGGAAATAATTGCAAAAGGAAAAGGAGGCCACCATGGTTCTACAAAGAAGTAGCTGAAACAGTGAGGAAAAAGAGGGTGGCTTTCATAAAATACAAGAGATCACAGAAAGAGGAAGATAAGTATAAGTATTTGGAAAAGCTAGGAAAGTAGTCAGGCAAGCAAAGATACAAATGGAAGAAAAAATAGCCAATGCAGTAAAATGGGGGTACAAAATATTTTTTAGATATGTTAGTGACAGGATGAAGTGCAAAATTGGTATTGTCAAATTCAAGGGAGAAGGGGAGGAATATGTAGAAACTGAAGAGGATAAAGTGGAATTGCTTAACAAATATTTTGTTCTGTGTTCACAGATGAAGGACGGGGAGTAGGACCTCTAAAAACATTCACAAATAGGAACAGAAGTGAGGCATATTTTGAATGATTTCAGAAGACTGTTTGTGAGCAGCTAGTTAAACCAAAAGTAGACAAAGCAATGGGGCCACATCGGATACATCTGAGAATATTGAAGGAATTTAGGAAAGTTCTGGTAGCTCAACTGTTTAATTCTTCTTTAGATTTGGGAGTGGACCCAGAGGACTAGAGAAGAGCACATGTGGTCCCTCTACACAAAACCAGAAGTAAGGAGGAGATTAGGAACTACGGTCTTGTTAGTTTAACTTCTGTGGTAGTAAATGAATGGAAACGTGCTCAAACGGTGGATAGTGAGGTTTCTTGGATCCAAAGGATTGCAGGATCTTAGGCAGCATGCTTTTACTAGAGGCAGGTCTTGTCAGACAAATCTGATTAATTTATTTGACTGGTGACCAGAGAGTTGGGACTGAGGTAGAGCGCTAGATGTGGTGTACTTTGATTTCAGTAAAGCCTTTGACACTGTTCTGCATCGGCGACTTATAAATGAATAGAGTAAAACGGGTAAACGTAGATCAGTTGTTTACATCATCCAAAAGTAGAAAGACTAGAGGACACACAATGAAGCTACCATGTAACCCATTTAAGACTAATAAGAGAAAACTCTCAAATTTGTTAACGGAGGATGTAGTAAAAGCTATTAGTGCAGATGAGTTTAAAAAAGATTTGGACAAATCCCTGGTGGAAAGGTCCATAAACCATTATTAAAGAGGTCCTGGGAAATCCACTGCTTACCCCAGGACGAGCATTGTGGAACCTGTGTGCCTTTTTGGGAACCTGCCCAGGTACTTATGACCTGGACTGGCCACTGTTGGAAACAGGATTCTGGGCTTGATGGACCTTGGTCTGACCCAGTATGGCATTTCTTATGTTCTTAAATAAATTAAACACCCCCAGGTTTGGACCATAAAATGACCAACTGGGATAGAAACTGCTTGAGTGGGAGACAACAAAGGGTAAATGGAACTCACTCTGAGGAGGACATTACTAGTGGTGTGCCACAGGGATCTGCCTTTGGTCTGATTCTTTTTAACATTTTTGTAAATGATATTGCAGAAGAGCTGTTGGGTAAAGTTTGCCTCTTTGCAGATGATAGCAAAATCTTCAATAGGTAGACACTCAGGAAAGCATAGATAACATGAGGAAGGATCTAATGAAGCCTGAAGAATGGGCAAGAATTTGGCAGCTGAGATTTTATTCTAAAAAATGAAGGGTCGTGTATTTGGCTGCAAAAATTAAAGGGAGCAGTACAGTATAAGGGGTGAAGTACTTCTGTCCATGAAAGAAGAGCAGAACCTGAGGATGACTGTTTCTGATGATCTTAAGGCAGCTAAACAAGTAGAAAAGGCAATGGCTTTAGAATGTTTTGGTGCCTATGGAGAGGAATGGCTAGCAGGAAGAAGGAGGTGATAGTGCCTCTGTATAAGTCTTTGATGAGACCTCATTTAGAGTACTGTGTGGAATGCTGGAGATCAAATCTTCAAAATGATATAAACAGGATGGAGTTGGTGCAAAGGGTGGCTACTAAAATGGTCAGTCGTCTTCATTGTAAAGCATATAGTGATAGACAAAGGCCTCAATATGTATACTTTGGAAGAAAGGTGGGAGAGGGGAGATATGATAGAGACATTTAAATACCTCCTTAGCATAAAGGCACAGGAGGAGAACCTCAATCAATTGAAAGGAAGCTCTGCAATGCAGGGGCATAGGATGAAGGTGAAAAGGGAGAGACTCAGAAATAACCTCAGGAAATATTTCTTTACAGAAAGAATGGTAGATGCATGGAATAGCCTCCCATCGTTGGTAGAGATGAGGACTGTTTCTGAATTCAAGAAGGAATGAGACATGCACAGAGGATCTCTAAGAGAAAAAAGGACTGTAAAGCTTAATAGTTGGCTTTTTTGACCCATGGTCTTCATGTATGAATGAAACAGCCCTGCATATGAGTAACAGCACCTTTTTTTCTAGGAAAAATACACTAGTAGATGGTATGGAAGGACACACTGTGTAGGGTGTAGGCCATATGGTCTCTATCTGCCATCATCTTTCTATGTTTCTAGACTAGACTAGGAGCTGAACAGGGATTAGTGGGTTTTTGTTTTTATAATTTGCAACAAGCTAACTTTGCTACCTTTTTCTATGATATTTTTTTCTTTGGTTATACAAAATGTTCTCTATAATAGAGCATAAGAGTTGATGTGTACTAGAAAAGTGAAAATGCTGTTTTTGCTTGTACTCTTTATATAAGTCATTTATTAGCTCCAATCTTTCTTCCCTGCCTCTGGTAAACCTTTTAGCTGTGTAGGCACAATTTTTGCCTGCATTTTAAACTTCACAGCTGAGAGATGGAGATATCTATGTAACAATGTTTCACAGAGGGATCAGTGGCCAATAATTGGTTATCCAGAATTTGCAACATTGCTCCATAGTCCAGCAGGGGAACTGCCAATCTCCTCCTTCTTGTAGTAGTAGCAGGTGTAAGGGCAAGGCCAGAGTTCACATCATTAAAGTAAAAGACAGATGGCAATAAAATGAGCAAGTGCCGTCAAGAAGGAAGTGAAGAGATGTGGCCTAATGGTACTTATGACTCAAGACAGAAACTGGACATAATTCAACAAATGAAACACTCCCCCGCCTTCCAATAAATCTATATATAAAGTAGTGGTAGAGGGTGCAAGCTATCTGTTGTCAGTGGGTGGCATAGGGTTGCCAACTGGCCGGTTTTCAGCCGGCCTGGCCGTTTTTTCCACGGCCAGGCCGGCTGCCGGCGCAGAGGCAAAACCGGCCCTTTAAAAGCCGTTTTTTTTGCTCTGGCCGCAAGATCGGGAGCGGCCAGAGCAAAAAAACCGGCTTTTCTCCGCTTCAGAGGGAGCCGGGGAAGCCCGCGCGAGGCCCCGGCTCCCTCTGAACAGCCACCAGCGTGATGAGCATTTACCTTCACCTTGCCCTTTAACCTTTCCCAGCATTCGCGGCTTCACAGGAACAGCCGCCAGCGTGAAGGAAAAGGCTTTTCACGCTGGTGGCTGTTCAGAAGGAGCCGGGGCCTCGCGCGGCTTCCCCAGCTCCCTCTGAAGCCTCAGACAGCCGCGATGCTGGTCGGGGGGGGGGGGGGACAAGGACTGCATTGGCTGTGATGGGTGGGACCTGGACTGGAAAAGGACTAAGGGGGGGACTTGGACTGGAAAAGGGCTAAAGGGGGGGACTTGGACTGGAAAAGGGCTAAGGGGGGGGGAACTTGAAATGGAAAAGGGCTAAAGGGGGGGACTTGGACTGGAAAAGGGCTAAGGGGGGGGGACTTGGACTGGAAAAGGGCTAAGGGGGGACTTGGACTGGAAATAGGCTGTGATGGGGGGGGACCTGGACTGTAAAAGGGTTATGGGGGGGGGACATGGACTGGAAATGGGTTGTGATGGGGGTGGAGGGGACCTGGACCAGAAAAGGGCTATGGGGGGGGGGAGGGAAACTTGGACTGGAAATAGGCTGTGATGGGGGGGGGACATGGACTGGAAATGGGTTGTGATGGGGGTGGAGGGGACCTGGACTGGAAAAGGGCTATGGGGGGGGGGGGAACTTGGACTGGAAATGGGCTATGGTGGAGGAAGGGGGATCTTGGACTGGAAATAGGCTGTGATTAGGGGGGCTAGGACTGCAAATGGGCTGTGATGGTGCAGGGGGACTCGGACTGCAAATGGGCTGTGATGGTGGGGGGGGGGCCTAGGACTGGAAATAGGCTGTGATGGGGGACTTGGACTGGAAATGGGCTGTGATTGGGGGGGGGGAGCTAGGACTGGAAATGGCCTGTGATGTGAGGGCTAGCACTGGAAATGGGCTGATGAAGAGCTGGATGTGATAAGGAAGCTTATCATAGCTCAGGTAGGAGCTATAGAAAAGATGATGTGACTCTGAACAAGCAACCTGTCAGTTCTGGTAGAAGTGAGAAAACAGAGTTTTCACATAAAAGACTACCAGTCCCAGAATGCACCAGGTTTCCAGCAGCCATGAGAGGGACTGAAGTGAGGAAATGTGTGTGCAATCAAGAGAGCTATGAGGTAATCCCTAAGCACTCATCTCAAAGGGCAGGGCCTGATTCAAGACAGCTGCGCTGTGTTAGGGAGCAGCACACATTAAAACAGGATAAGAGTAGAGCTTATTCTTCAGATAACAGTTACTACAAGCTCCAGCCCAGCTTCAAGGAGAGTTTGAAGAACAGCTTCAGCAAAAGCCAAGCAGATAGAGAGAGAAGGAAACTCTCTGGAAGGAAGAGAAGAAAGGCCATTGGAAGGTCTGGGAGATTCCAAGGCAGTACTCATACTGGGAGGTATTCCAAAAGCCAGCAGAGCCCATTGGACTGGATTCAGCCAGAGGAATGGAGTGGCAGAGATAGGAATCACCAGTGGCTACCTGGAAGAGAGAAGACTGCATGTGGAAGGGACTTTCAGACCAAGGCCAGAAGGTATGTGAGAGAAGATCCAGTGTCCAGGGATCAAGATTGGAAGGCTGGACATCAGAATTGGATTACATATTGGCCAGGCTTTACAGAGAGGAATTATGATGGCAGGAGAGGCTCAGGTATGAACACTGATCCAGACCCTATCTATAATAGAGAATGGCAGCCAGGGAATAAGCATTCTCATGATAGTGCCTTAATGAAAGACTCGTCTGTGCCAATGTATGATAGTGACCATATGCTGATTGATGAAGAGGGAGATACAGCAGATGAAAATACAGTTTATATGGACTGTTCTCTATCTAAATGCTATTGCTAGTTTTCTATGAGCAAACACATCAGCCATCACAAAGAAACCTAACTTTGTTCTTTATTTCCACTGCAAACAGCTCTTAAAGCAGGATTTGGGTTCACACAGTAGCAGCCAGCCAGCTAAAGGCTTACAGCTGGTCAATTGATAGTAATTAAAGCTGCACCTGATTGTGTGTGTGAGCAGGGGAGAATCACTGCTGAGATCTGCGTGGAAAATAAGCAGAGGTTAACCTAACCAGCAAAGTTTATTCTTTTCTTTGTACCTTTGTAATTGGTAATTATTTGCTAAGAAAACATTAGCTAATTGCCTGACAAGCTGAAGGTTGTTTTCTGGTTTACTTTGTGACTTTTTGTTATCCAATTTAAACACTGCAAGCAAGTAACCTCATTTATAGTGCTATCAAGCATACATGTGCTGGGTGAATTAAACCCCATCAATAAAAGAAGTATTTTATTGATCTTACCACTTGGTTTCACAACTCAAATTATTGTCATCAGCTGTGTTTGGGAGTGAATGAACTACAATACCCACAATACCTTGCAAGAATCATATGAATATATGCATCGTCAAGATTGTGTAAGTTCTCACCCTAGGCAGCCGTCTGACATGGAATAGGACTGGAAATGGGCTGATGGGGGGCATGGGAGAATGGGACTAGAAGGGAGTGGATGCTGGGTGGGCCTAGAACTATAAGGGAATTGATTTGGGGGGAGGACTAGAATGGATGGGGAATGAGAATGGAGAGGGGAAAAAATATTTTGTGTGGAAGAAAAGTCTATGATGGGCCGGTATTGGGAGAGTAAGAGGGGCTTGAGAATGGAAGGGTGAAATTTAAACGGATGATAAAGGAATAAGGAAAGAATTGGGGGAAAGAGCAAAAGGGAAACAATCAGTATGTTAAAGCAGAAATAGAGAGAGAATGGAAAACATCTAAAAGAGAAGAAAGGACAAATGGATAGCTTGCAGAAGACACGAAGAAACCAGAAGAAAGTGACTGGAGCAATTGCAACTGAAAAATAAAACACCCAAACAGAAGGTAGAAAAATACTTTTTATTTTGAATTTATTAACTGGAATATGTCTGGTCTGGGAAGTGTGTATTGCTAACATCTTTGCGTTTTTGTTTAGTGCAAGAGGAAATTACTTTATAGTTTTATTTCTCCAGTGTTGTACATTTCATGTTTGGATTTTGGGGTTCCCAGTTTAATTATTATCTGACCAAGGAAGTTAGCCTACACGTATCCTCGGTAATTTTTGTGGGTGGGGCTGGGGGCGGGGCAGGGGTGGGACTAGGGGCGGAGAATGGGTGGAGCATGGCGAGCCACAGGTG
Organism: Ichthyophis bannanicus; assembly: GCA_033557465.1. NCBI lineage: Eukaryota > Metazoa > Chordata > Amphibia > Gymnophiona > Ichthyophiidae > Ichthyophis > Ichthyophis bannanicus. The sequence continues at coordinate 293,738,235 of CM066037.1, forward strand.
TCGGGTTTTTCTCGGTGAAAAAGTTGGCAACCCTAGGGTGGCATGCACATGCTTCATGTGCACACAACCCCAGTCATTAGCTTAAGTAGTCTACGGGAGGAAATGGAAGCAGGTGTGTAGGCCATGCTATAGAAGTTGCAAGGGAAGGCTGATTGTGGTAGAGGAAGGAGGCCCTATTTTCTGCGGGTATCATGGAAACGCCGTAGAATAAGGTGGCCTGCATTCGCCTGTGGCAGTCTTCCTCCATGAGAATGAATACAATGGCCTATGAGGTAGGGAGAGTTGTGAGAGTGGCTGCAGTGGCCCAGGAGAGGACATAACGAAAGGGACTACTCAAGCCCTGGAGGGGAGAGTGGCTGCTGGTGTCCCCCGGGAAGGGGAGAAGCTGTGAGAGTAAGTGCTGGGGACAAATACAGAGGGAAGGGGGTTTGAGAGAGAGAGCTTGCTGGAGATCCGAAGGGTGGGGTTGAAAGACTGCTGTGTTTGTGTTTGAGCTGGGGCTTTAGTGGATGGGGGGGAAGAAAATGTTGAGGAGACCATACTGAGGAGAGGTGACTTAGCAGTGACAAGGGGACTAGACAGGCTCTAGCACCCCCTATAATTTCACTGTGTCAGCAGTTATGTATTTTATGATATGCCTGCAATATTTTGAAATGTATCATTATGAAATGGTTTTTAACTTATTGTAATCCACTTAGGGCACTCTTTATAGATTTATTAGGCAGAGTATAAATGCAACAGAATATGGAATATAGAACATTATATAACACTGCTAATGTATTCTCCCAGTGATCGAGTAAAGCTTGCATTAAAGCTTCATATCCTCTGTATAACCAGGCCCCAGCAGAAATACTTATGAATGGTAACTGTCAAGAGAGCCACAGAATTCTGACTGATAGGATCGGTAAAACGTACTTACATAATCCAATTTCACACACACAATGATATCCAAGCACAAAGTACAGAAAGACATGCACAGTTCATCTAATTTCCAAATACAGATGGGGATAGATATAACAAATCACTATATTAGATTTGCAGTAACCTTTCTCCTGCAACAGTACCCAAGGTTAGCTCCTTAATGTCATTACTGGGTCTTAAACCTTCAACATGCCACCAAAGGCTCTCAAGGGGTCTCCATGAGGTTTGATTTATTAAGGGGTTTCCTACCTGAGAACAGAATCATAGGAACCCCATAATAGAGCAAAGACTAAGGGATAAAGAAAAGAGCCCTTCAGCTCTCTATCTTTGCTCTTTGCCACGGTGTCTTACTGAAGGACACCATTTCTATTAGCTTAAGCACTTTCTGGTAACAGGGAGGTATATCTAAGAACAAACAGTAGAAGAGTATTGATGCATGCAATATCTTGTTTGGGAGGAAATCACATTTACTATCTCCCCTCATCCCAAATTCCAAAACTTCACAAAATGTTATTAATTAGAAAAACCATTCAGTATGTTGGTTGTATTCATGGAGGCAATTCCATTTTCAAACCATATCAAAAAGACGTGAGCTAAATGCATAAGAATAAAAAAATTACAATTCAGACAGTCTTTAACAGTCTCCAACCTCTTCTCACCTGGCAGAAACACAAGAAATATAATCCCTGTTTCTAAAATCATGACTAACAAATATTTTTCAATCAACATCTCTATATAAGAAACTCATTTATATGAAAGTTACTGGTATATATTTCTGAAAACGCTGCTTCTAATTCATCAAGAGTTGATTATTAAGGTTTAAAAAGAATAGATCCAAATAGGAGAAAATTATGCAACAGGCCCCTTGCATGCCCCTAGAATCATTTTAAAAGTATAGGCCCTTGAAAAAAAGAACATGCAGTTTGTCCCAAACTGACAAATGGGAATCTCAGGGCTTCTGCAGCAGCTAATTCTAAATCTGAATGCCCTTATAAAAAATGTACAACATAAGGCCAGACTGACAAAATAGGAGCCAACTTTCTGAACAGATTTCGCTAATTTATTTGATCTTACAGCTCTGCTCTTAATAAAGGTATTTTTCTTAATCGTTTGCATATATTCAGGCTCCACACCAGAAGATTTCTATATGAGAATTAGTTTCCCCCTCATGGAGTCCTATAACTGAAACAAAGTCAATATATATAATAATGTCTCAAAAGCTGTATTATAATCGGGGCTGCTGGGACATTTCCTATACATTGCAGGAATTCAATTGGGATTATTCCTTGCTCTCTGGAGTGACTTTACTTTGGGGTTAGAATAGCTCTACCCTGCCTTCTCAGACCTTTTTGTTCAGTCGGTTGATTCAATACTCGTATCAGTGAAGGCAGACATGCAAAACCTGGTGAAATGCATTGTGAAAGGGGCCAGCAAAGAGTGAAAAAGTAAACAAATAGAAAGACTGTCTGAGGGGAAAAAATAAAACATTAAAAAAAGGTAAAACAAAAATTGTAGAATTAGTTATTTAAAGCACTAGCACTTTAGAGTAATTTTGGTAACAAGGAGGAGTTTAATTACTAAATATGCACCTTTTCCTGTGTCTAAACATCTGTTCCATTCAGCTCCAGGCTAAGCTTGAAGCTGTCTCATTGACTGTAGCGTCCAGCCCCCAGATCCTTCCTCTTACCTTCGGGACCATTTTGCAGATTGCCTGCCGAAGGGTCTCTTCCACAGCACCCCATACAGCTGCACTTTGGTGCTGATATCCAAGACATCTGTGTCTGCTGCCTGGTCCATGGAAGGAGACGGAGAGACCGAGGTGGATTTGGAGGTGAACATCTTTCGGTGCCTTTTGTGTGTTTACAGAGCCCAGAGCTTGGAAGCTGGATGAACAGCAGTGAACTAGAATAATAGCAGCAGAGAGAGAGAGGGCGAGACTAAGCAATGCTCCGAATCAATAGAGGAACTGCTGAGTCAATGGCTGCCTTCCTGGTACAGGCATGACGAGGGATTCCTCATTTCTTAGCACTTCCTAATGCCCGAGCAGAGAGTGGCCAAGCCAAGGAGGAGAGGAGCCACAGAGCAGTGATTGCAGCATTAACTACAGTAGCAGAATGCACATAAGAGACAGCAGAATTTTGGGACTTCCAAAATGTCACAGCTGTACACATGCAGTTCATTCTCTCTCAGCACTGGAAAGGTGTAGTCCATGAGTGTATAACATGTACAGAGGTGCTTTACAGTCTTATGCGTGTCTGACTGCGTTGTGTGTGTCTGCTCAATCCCTAGGGGTTTCTCTTCCCATTCCTCCCCCATCAATTCTCAGTCTTCCCTCCCCCACTCAATCCACACCTCCCACACTGCCACCTCTCCCCCCCCCCCACCACCAAGCATTAACCATCCTCCTAGAATAGAGGCATAGCCTAGTGTTTAGAGCACTGGCTTAGTAACCAAGAGACCAGGGTTCAATTCTCACTAGCACTCTGTGTGGCCTTGGGCAAGTCACTTAACCTGCAGAACAGAAACAGCCTTGCAGCACTGGGGGTTGAAATTCAGCACTGCGGGTCTAAGAGAGGGGCAGCAGCATTGCCAATGGGGTGCCCCCCAGACCATCGGCACTCTAAGGGCTGACTTGTTTTCCTAATGGTCGCGCCATCCCTGGATCTTTGACATGTGTACGTTTTTAAAAGTGCTCCTATTGGTCAGTACTTTCCATGAGGGATTAAAGGGATTATCCTGTCCTTGGGATAGAGGTGATATGATTGAGATGTTTAAATACCTCCGTGGCATAAATGCACAGGTGGAGAGCCTCTTTGGATTGAAAGCAAGTTCTGCTACGAGGGGACATAGAATGAGGGTGAAAGGGGATAGACTCAGGAGTAATATGCAGAAATATTTCTTTATGGAAAGAGTGGTGGATCCGTGGAATAGTCTCCCAGTGAAGGTGGTGGAGATGAGGACAGTATCTGAATTCAAAAAAACAAGGGACAAACACAGAGGATCTCTGAAGGAAAAAAGGGGACTGTTGTAGTGGTTGATATGGAAGGGCAGACTAGATAGGCCATGTGGTCTTTTTCTGCAGTCATGTTTCTATGGCGATGGAACAGTCAAATGATTGTGGGGGTCCAAGCTCTGCCCTGACTTTGCCCTAAGTTCTGCCCCTAGCCCCCCACGGCTTTCCCCTCCTGTTCCGCCTGCGGGCAGAGGAGGATCATGGCAAGGACTCCTTCTGTCTGCCCCAATCTCCTGCAAGCAGACAGGAGTCTTTGCTGCAATTGCAGGCATTTCCTTCTGCCCACGGAGATCGAATCATCACAGGCAGACATCCTGCATGGAGGCCATGATCAGGGCCTTCCCCTCCTGTTCTGACCATGGTGATCTGTTCTCCAGCAGGTAGACAGAAGGAGTCTTTGCCACAATCGTGGCTACTCTCTTCTCTTCTGCCCATGGGAGATAAGATCCTCACAGGCAGAACTGGAGGGGAAGGCCCCGATTACAGTCTCCATGCAATTTTGCTGGCACCTGGGGCCAGGGCCTGTGTGTGGTGGCCTCAGGGCTGTACAGAGTGTAAATCGCGCCCTGTGCGACTTGCACATCAGGTGCGCGCCCCCCCCCCCCACCCCATGGCGGGAGAGAAGAGGCGCGCCCGATGTGCAAGTCGCCGGCATGCTAAGCAGATCTAAGCAAGAGCAGGGAGGGACAGATCTGCTTAGCATGCCGGTGAGAAGGCTTAAGGGGCACATTTTAGCTGTCTGTTGTTGCTTGCCGCTGCTGAGAGAAGAAAAAGTGGCGGCGGCAGGCAACAGCAGACAGCTAAATTGCGCCCCTTAAGCCTTTGCGGCTGCACTGCTCGCACAGGGCTAGGTACAGGCCTGTGTGGCCTACCCCATTCCAGTGCCTATGTGTTGTTTATTTGCTCCTCCAAATCAAAATGAATTAATGATAGCAGCCTCTGTAGTTAAATGGTAGCATTTAAATATACAAGTTTGCATTACACCAACTTACATGTGCAAATTCTGGAATTCATTACCAGAGGATGTAGTAAAAGTGGTTAGTGTAACTGTATTTTAAAAAAGTTTGGACAAGTTCCTGGAGGTAAAGTCCATAAACGTTTATGAAAGAGGACTGGGGAAAGCCACTGCTTACCCATGCGACAAGCAGCATTGACTTTTGGGAACCTGACAGGTACTTGTAACCTGGATTGGCCACTGTTGGAAATAGGATACTGAGCTTGATGGACCCTTGCTCTGACACAGGATGGCATATCTTATGCTCTTAAGTTGCAAAAATTCCAACATAGACATGTAAGTTCTAAAATATGAACTTATTTATTTAGACAGTTTTGTATACCACCGTATCCTTCAATCAAAGTTGTCACAACACAATTGGGGGATACATTTAACACAAGGGGATATGAGACACATACACTAATACTTACCGGGAACATGGGCAATGGAGGGTTAAGTGGCTTGCCCAAGACCACAAGGAGCGCCTGTGGGACTAGAAACCCCAGTCCTTCCGGCCCAAGGTTGCTGTCCTCTAGTGGGATTTGAACCACTGACTTTCCGGCCTGAGGTAACTTGCCCCAACCACTAGGCCACTCCTCCCTCTATACATTCAGCAGGTGACTCGCTGATTTTTCCCATGAGTAGATTTGTAAAATGGCTTCTCTGGCTCTGTGCCAGCAAATGCATGTGCCCTCCTGCATATCCTTAAATGTATTTTAGAAAAGGCTCCACATTTGGCAGAGCCTTTTTAAAAATACCACCAGAATTATCTACATCCCTTACCTTGATGTCTCAGTTCTGCCTCCATGTACTATCTAAGATTTGTCTAGGTAATGTTTTACCTAAACATGCATCAGACACATACAATAAGGCATTCCTCAATATATATCCTGTGGAATGTAGTAGAAGGGGGCAGGGTCTTTGCCCCTACTGAATCCTGGAAGGCAGACCGGTGTGGCTCTTTGGAGTTCATTCTGCTGGACTGAAGCCTGGAGCACATCGCAGAGATGACCCTCTCAAGCCCTTTGTGCTGGGTCAAAGAATGAAGCCTCCAGGCTGAGACAGTCCTGCAGAAACCTCCCATCAGAGTGAAAAATGATCCCTTCTGCTGATAGACCCTGTATCTGTCTGGCCTCTACCTCTCTTCTGCCACTGTTGATCTGGGCTAGCAGAAGAAAAAAGAGAGATGCGATATCACATAAGAACATAAGGAATGCCACACGGGGTCAGACCAATGATCCATCAAACTCAATTTCTTGGCTCTGACAATAGCCAATCTTGGTCGCATGTACAGTTGTTGTCATTATTGGCACCCTTGCAGTTCAACTCCTTAATGTCCAAATCTCCTAAAAAAAAAAATGTGACCAGTGAAATGTCTTTGGACTATATCTGTACACATATTTTACACATAAAATAATCAAATAAAACAAGACCAATTTAAAAAGGAGATAGTAGGAGATAGCATAAAAACTGCGACATTGCCAGAACATGATTATTCTCAAATTAAGGTGAAATTTCCTTAAAATCCTACCTTCCCGTGCCTGTCTAATAAGATTACTACCAACACTTTTTTGTCGGATCACCCACCATGAGAGGTCTCCGTCTCCTGCAGTAGGTCCTCCTTTTTAATCAATGTATAAAAGAAGCTGAAAAATAGCCTTCCAATGTGGAATAAGCACCCACGAGAATGCTCCCACTGAAATTTTAAACCGTGCCACGCCAGTCTAAGGATAATTGAAAAACCGCTGAATGTCAATTCTTATCCTTCAACCGCAGTTAAACAAACTCTCCATCCACCGGCAATATAAGGAAATGTAAAGTGGTGTATACAGCACAGTATGGCAACAAAACAGCAGAACTTCAAATTCTTATCATTCCGTTGTACTTAGCTGAGATAACGCTGATTGTAGCTGCCAAACCATGAATCCTCAATCGGGTACTGCAACACCACGCCGTGTTTCAAGCTTTTATCTTCTTAGCTCTTTCTCAAGCAATGTAACCCAATCATATTTTCCTGTTCCGGTTTTATCGTTCCTGAAAGAATCAACAGCACATGGGTTCAATTCATGTAATTAGGCATCTGATAAAGACTAATAAAAATGAAATTGGAAAAAATAGAAAAGGTGCACTCTAATGCAATGACCACCATGAATTTAAACACCATGGGGTGATACGGACTGCAATTGAAAAATCCAGCGTTGCTCCTTAAGATGTAATCTGCTAGTCCGATCCCCTCCAGGCATGGAAACAGGAACCTCATGAAGTATTAACCACCTTAAATCAACAAAAGAATGTGTCATTTGAAGACAATGAGATACCAATGGGGCTGCAACTACATGTGAATTAATAGTGATCGATGTACCTGCATACATTTTTTAATGGGTCGGGAAGTCATACCCACATATTTTAATTGGAAAGGACAAAGTATAAGATATACTACTGAGGAGGATAAACAATTGGTAACATGATGGAAATTATAAATTCTTCCCATTTTTAAATCAGTCCAAGTATCCTCCTCAATAGTATTTGTACAAAAATCCCAAGAGCCACAAAATAACAAAATAGGACAGTCTGACAAATTTATAGGCATGCTCCCCTATATGCCTAATACCACTGCAGTTACTTGTATTCTGAAATCACATTGACATATTTTGTCACTTCATGAGTGCTTTCAACGACCACTCATGATGGCATATCGTAAAGGGGCGAATATTGGGGATCTCGTTGTAAAAACCTCCACATCCAGGAGAAATGATACAACATTTCGGGGTAGAGGTCATCATGCCTGTGGCTCTTGTGATTTTTATACAAATACTATTGAGGGGGATACTTGGACTGATTTAAAAATGGGAAGAATTTATAACCAATGACATAAGACAGTGTAGGAGGGAGGTTCTGGAGGCCATATTTAGGCTTTTAGGTAGGAAGTTGAAATCCAGAACTTTTCAGGGTAACATTCTCTGAAATGCTTCCTGTTCCACGCACAGGACTCAAAAGGCAGGCAGAGCTCTGGAATCTCAATGCGTGGGTGAGACAATGGTGCAAGGAAGAGGGTTTTGGATTTGTTAGGAACAGGGCAACATTCTGGGGAAGGGAGGGGCTTTTCCGAAGGGATGGGCTCCAACTTACCGAGATGGAACACAGCTGCTGGCAGTAATCTTTGAAAAGGAGATAGAGCAGCTTTTAAACTAGATAATAGGGGAAGCCAACAGTCACCCAAGAGTGCATGGTTTGGAAGGATGTATCCTTGAAGGATACTAGCAAAAGAGGGAAGTTAGGGCATCCCGACAGAGAAGTTCCAATAAAGATAAAAGTAACCAGATGCCTGAAAGCATCCAAATTACCCCTGTCTACTGATAACTAGTTTAATATGAATAAAATACAACCTCTAAAATGCCTGTATGCAAATATTAGAAGTCTAAAAAATTAGATGAGAGAGTTAGAATATATAGTACTAGTGGACTTCTGGTGACATCAGGGACCAATGCAGTCGGAGGAGTGAGCGGCTCCTCAACTTTGTCTCACCCAAAGTGGCAAATAGCAGGCCCAAAGGTGAAAAACACTTCCTTGGATTGAGAACTGATGACTTTAACCGTGGCTGAAAATATGACAATGACAAGACGCAAGACAGCAGATATTATGGAGTTTGCATGTCTGGGACCATGAGCTGAGCAGAAGGAAGGATCAAAAATGATCGTCACAGCAATGGAGGAGGTGCATGTAGAAGAGAGGCCCCAAACAGAGAAATGCAAATGGGGGAGAGGAGCCACAACACAAATTAGTAAGGAGGAATTGCACTTGTGGTTCGATGAACTTAAGCAGGATATTTCTGGCATGCAAGCTGAAATTGAAGGGGTGTTGGCTGAAATGCAGGCTGACATCAGGGAAGTTGGAAGGCGCATGAAGGAGAATGAATAGCAGGTGGAGGCAGTACAAGAACATGTGAGTGTGCTGGGAAACAGATCACAACTGTGCAATCTTTGCATTAAAGGGGTCTCAGAAGAAGATCATACAAGGACTGCTTCAAGGTGGCTCAGGCAGTTTGCAAGGCGCTGCTGGCCACAGAGAGTGGAGACATGGTAGAGGCAGACATTAAACTGGTCAGAGCGCACAGAGCCCTGGAGCTGGCAAGGGAGGAGCAACCATGGGACATCCTGATTTGTTTTCATGATTACACTGTAAAGGAGAGAATAGCGACCCAGATGCGGGCGGCAGGGTCACTGAGTGGCTCTCTTTGCAGACTTAGCCACTGCCACTTTACAACATCAGAAGGCCTGGAGCACATTTACGATTAAGTTGAGAGAAAACAATTACCGGTACGAGTGGCTCTATCCAGTTGGATTAAACTTTGCAGCCAACTGTGTGACACAGTGGGCCCTAATGTTGCGAGAGTTGGGGAGCGCAATGCATGAAGTGGGCATTCAGGATATCCCCTCAACCATTGAGACCCACAAGGATAGCGTGGTGTTCAGTTCTCAGTGAACAAAAAAGGAAAGAAGTAGAAGTCTGACCCGAGGGCAGCGAGAGATGGAGGAATTGTAAACCAAAAATGTAAAATGTATATGTGTTTTTAGGGGCTGTCCGCTGCATAGGGAATACTATAATGGGCTTGGAGGGGGGAATGTTATGGGAGCATAACTGGGAGTGAATGAAGTTAGAAGGTCTAATAGGATGTATAGGGTGGGCATATGTAGCACATGGCAACACCGGTGGTCGGAAGGGAGAGGGCAAGCTCTGGTACTGGGAGTAAAGGCAAGGGGGCGGGGGGAGGAAGGGCAGGTGGGATGAAGGGGTGGAAGGGGGAAAGGAGGGACAAATTCAGGGTCCCAGGAGGGGGTTAATCTTACGTGTCCAGTCCTACAGGGGGAACTAATCACTGTGAGAGGTCAACTGGAGGGTTAAGGATAGCGTCCATTAATGTAAGAGGCCTCAACACCTGACAGAAAACGCAAGGCGTTGCAAAATGAGGGAGCTCGCCTCAAAGCTGATGTTATCCTCCTAAAGTAGACACATTTGAAGTGGTCTCAGGGAGGCTGATTAGCGGGAGGCAAGTATGGCTGGCCAGTAGGCAGCCTGTAAAGACCGGGCCAAAAAAGGGGGGGGGGAGTGATAATAATGTTTGCAAACGTAGACGAATAGGAGATTGTAAGGTGGATCATCTACAGGTGGTCTTGGGAAGTATATATGTGCCAATTGAAACATAGAAAGGTGATGGCAGAAAAGACTACATGGCATATCTAGTCTGCCCTTCCTTATCAACCACTACAACAGTCCCCTTTTTCCTTTAGAGATCTTCTGTGTTTGTCCCATGTTTTTTTGAATTCAGATACTGTCCTCATCTCCACCACCTCCACTGGGAGACTATTCCACGCATCTACCACTCTTTCCGTAAAGAAATATTTCCATATATTACTCCTGAGTCTATCCCTTTTCACCCACATCCTAAGTCCCCTCATAGCAGAGCTATGTGCATTTATGCCATGGAGGTATTTAAACATCTCCATCATAACACTTCTATCCCGCCTTTCATCTAAAGTACACATATTAAAATCCAAATCTTCCTCATATGCTTTATAACGAAGACCACTAACCATTTTGGTAGTTACCGTCTGCACCGACTCCAACCTGTTTATATCCTTTTGAAGGTGCGGTCTCCAGAATTGCACACAATACTCCAAATGAGGTCGCACCAAAGATTTATACAGAGGCACTATCACCTCCTTTCTTCTGCTGGCCATTCCTCTCCCTATGCACTCAAGCATCCTTTTAGCTTTCACTGTTGCCTTTTCTACCTACCTGTTTAGCTACTTTAAGCTCATCAGAAACAATCACGCTTAGGTCCCGCTCTTCTTTTGTGGACAGAAGTACTTCGCCCCTACACTGTACTGTTCCCTTGGATTGCTGCAGCCCAAATGCATGACCCTGCATTTTTTAACATTAAATCTCAGCTGCCAAATTCTAGACCATTCTTCAAGCTTAGCTAGATCCCTCCTCATGTTATCTACACCTTCCTGGGTGTCTATTCTATTGCAGATTTTGGTATCATCTGCAAAGAAGTAAACATTACCAGACAGCCCTTCCGCAATATCACTAACAAAGATGTTAAAAAGAATCGGACCAAGGACAGATTCCTGCGGCATTCCACTGGTAACCTCCTTCTCCTCAGAGTGAGCTCCATTTATCTGTACCCTTTGTCACCTCCCACTCGACCAATTTCTAACCCAAGCAGTAACTTTAGGATCCATCCCTAGGATGCTCAGTTTGTTTATAAGTCGCCTGTGCAGAATAATATCAAAGGTTTTACTGAAATCAAAATATACCACATCTAAGGCTCTCCCTCAGTCCAACTCTCTGATTACCCAGTCAAAGAAAATTGATCAGATTTGTCTGACTAGATCTGCCTCTGGTGAATCCATGATGCCTTGGATCCAATAATCTGTTGGACTCCATAAACCTCACTAGTTTCTCTTTCAGCAGAATTTCCAATTATTTACTCACCACGGAGGTTAAATTAAACAGCCTGTAGTTTTCAACCACATCCTTACGCCTGCTTTTGTGTAAAGGAACTACATGTGCCTCTCTCCAGTTCTCTGGCACCACTCCCAACTCCAAAGAGGCATTGAAAAGGTCAGTCAGTGGAGCTGCTAGAACATCCCCAAGTTCTCTCAATATTCTTGGATATATCCCATCCGGTCCCATCGCTTTGTCTACTTTTAGTTTAGCTAGTTCTTCACGAACACAGTCTTCTGAAAATCGTTCAAGATGACCATCACTTCTGTTCCTGTTTGTGGGTGTTTTCTGAGGTCCTGCTCCTGGTCCTTCATCTGTGAACACAGAACAGAAATATTTGTTAAGCAATTCCACTTTATCATCATCAGCTTCTACATATTCCTCCCCTTAACCCTTGAGTCTGACAATACCACTTTTGCCCTTCCTCCTCTCATTAACATATCAAAAAAGATCTTATCCCCCCCCCATTTTATTGCATTGACTATTTCCTCCTCTTTTTCAATCTTTGCTTTCTTGACGACTATGTCAGCCTCTCTAAGATTTTCCAAATATAGATGCCTGTCTTCCTCGCTTTGTGATCTCTTGTATTTCATGAAGGCTTCCCTCTTTTTCTTCACCTTTTCAGCTACTTCTTTTGAGAACCATAGCAGCCTCTTTTTCCTTTTACCTTTATTTATTATTCTAACTAAAAGGTTGGTTGCCCTTAAAATATCCCCTTTCAGTTTTGCCCACTGTTTTTCTACCTCCCCTAGCTGTTCCCATCCTGCTAACGACTCCTTGAGGTATTAGCCCATCTTGACAAAGTTAGTTTCCCTAAAGTCTAAGACCCTCGCTTTTGAATGGATTTTATCAGCCCTAGTCCTAATACTGAATGACACCATCTGGAGATCACTGGATGTGAGATGATCTCGCACTATAACATCAGAAACACTTTCACCATTTGTAAGCACCAAGTCCAGAATGGCCCCTTCACATGTGGGTTCTATTACCAGTTGCCTGAATAGTTCTTCCTGTAAAGAATACAGGATCTGCTTACTTCTAGATGATACTGCAGCAGGGACGTGCCAATCACCATCTAGCATATTGAAATCCCCTATCAGTAGCACTTCCCCTTTCCTGGCAATGCTGCATATGTCTTCTATTAAATCTCTGTCCACTTCTTCTCCCTGTGAGGAAGGTCTGAATATAACACCAATGCAAATGAATTTATCTTTCCCTCTTTCTAATTTAAACCACAGTGCCTCCTCTCTCCCTTTTAAGCCCTGTATTTCCATAGCTTTAATATTATTTTTTACATATAGTGCCACTCCTCCTCTCCCTTCTTCCTAGCCTATCCTTTCTGAATAGCCTAGTATAATTACATCCTAGTCATGGTTGTCCGTGAACCATGTCTCTGTTGCTGCCACCGAATCCAAGTCAGCCTTCTCCCATTAAAGCCTCAACATCTCGGATCTTATTTCCTATGCTACGGGCATTTATACATACTGCTTTCCAGATGTTGCCTCTTTTACCCATTTCCATAAAGATATTTAATGTTTCACTTACCTGGAGGCTTTCTGCATCCATCCCCAATGAATGTAGTTTAAAACCCTCTTCAGTAGGTTAGCCAGTCTGCTAATGAAGACACGTCAAACCTTCTTGGACAGATGGACACCATCTCTGCTCTAAATGACCACTAGAGGGAGTTCTTTGAGGCACTGCGGGTTCAACTGGTGGAGCATGTGGAGTGCAATATCAGTTTAGGTGGGGACTTAAATGCTGTCCTCAACCCTAGGGTGGACATGTCAAGAGTGATCAGGGTGGAAGTAAGGCAGTGGGAAGTCACATCCGGAGGCCGATGGGAGCACTAGGGTTAAAAGACACTTGGAGATATCTAATAGGGAATAAATGAGAGTACACTTTCTACTCGCATCCCCATGACTGCTACAGTCATATAGCCATGGTGTGGATGGGGATATTGATGTTAGATAGGCTAAGAGCGGTAGAAATAGGATCTATTACATGGACTGACCATGACCCAGTGCTACTCACAATAGATATAGGTTTGGGACCAGCTGGATTAAAAGTTTGGTGGTAAAATGACTTGTTGCTAGGCAGTGGAGATAGTGTGGTGGGGGCTATGGAGGTACTCAAGGAGTATTTATATTTGAATAAAAGGGATGATGTTAAACCCTGGGTGGTTTGGGATGGGCTAAAAGCTGTCCTTTAGGGGCACTTTATTTCAGCTGGGGCCAGAAAGAAGTGGGAGAAAGTGGAATGGGAAAGTAAACTAAGGGAGGAAATCAGGAACTTAGCTGTCCAACCTGCACAGAAGAGGAGTAAATAGTTATTGAGGAGGATCGGGCACCTAAGGGGAGAATCAGAGAGACTATGGGTGGAAGAGTAGGCTTGGGCTCTGCTGAGGCTGTGATATACGCAGTTTTTGGCAGCAAACAAACCGGGAAAATACCTGGCCAGGAAATTGTGGGAAAGGGTAGCCCAAAATCAAATTAACCGAATTAAGAAAGTATCGAGAGAGTGGGCGTTTGGTGCAGGAGAAACACAGAAGGTTTTTAGGGAGTTCTATCACAGACTATACACTTCAGAACATAGTGGGGGAGTCAAACAAATTAGAACTTATCTGAATGATATTGATTTGCTGAGGCTGAAGGGGGAGGAACAGGAATGGTTGGACAGGGACTTTGAGGGGGAAAAGATTCTGCATGCAATAGAGGGGTTAAAGGATGGAAAGGCCCCTGGGTTGGATGGAATGGCTATGGTATTTTATAAAAAATTAGCATCTGAGTTGGTCCCGGAACTGGTTGGCTTCTTTAATGGTGTCCTGAGAGGGGAGGAACTTCCAGAGTCTATGGGTATGGCCGGAATAACCGTCTTACGCAAACCAGGAAAAGATATTGGGGTTTATGGATCCCATCGCCCAATATCATTAACTTGGACGCAAAAATCTTCGCTAAGGTTTTGGCAAAGAAGGTACAGCACTTCCTGCCAGACTTAGTGGGAGAGAACCAATCAGGATCTGTCCAAGGGTGCCAAACCAATGATGATGTCCGTAAAATACTGAATCTGGTATGGGAGGCCCAATGACAGAAAGCCTCTTCCCTGCTGTTGGCAATAGAAGCTAAAAAAGCATTTGATAGGGTAGAGTGGGGATTTATGTTTGACGTACTGGAACGTATGGAATTTGGGATGAAATTCCAAACCTGGCTTAAGGCCTTGTATAAACAACCGAAGGCATGGATTAGGTAAATGGGGCCTATTCTGAAGCTTTTGCATTAGTCCAGGGCACATGGCAGGGGTGCCCATTATCCCTGCTCCTTTTTGAACTGGTAATAGAGCCTCGCACAGCAAAGATATGAAAGCACAGAGCAATATGGGGAATAACAGTGGGGTCCCAGGAGTATAAGATATAACTTTTCGCAGATGATGTGATTTATTCGATTAGCCAGTCCCTAGTGTCGCTGTGTCCCTATTTTATTTTATTTATTTAACAGTTGCTTATATACCGCTACCTTCCACAGATCAGGTGCGGTTTACAGTGAACAAGGAATGAACAGATTAACAGGTCTGTTTTACATGAAACATTAATTAACTAGGTACAATTTTGCTAAATACATGAAACATTAATTAACTAGGTACAATTTTGCTAAATACATTAAACATGATTGGACTAAATATGGTAAATTTGTTAAATAACAATTTAACTATTTACATATTTTGAACTATTTACATATATGTATTTACAGGATTTACAAATAGTTATTTAATCGACTTTAATTGTAGTTAGATAGAGTAATTGGAGTTGGTGTACCCTGAGGTCGCTATTAACCATTTCCTGTTAGTGGTAAGGTATTTTCTAGTTTGCCGAAATGGGAGATGAATAAATATGTTTTTAATTTCTTGCGGAGTTCCTTTGCATCATTTAGTGCTCTTATTTCTTCAGGGAGGGAGTTCCATAGGGTGGGAGCTGCATGAGAAAAACGCTTTTTATTAGTTGTTTTTTTAGTAGTTGTGAAATCTTTCGGGATCCTAATTTTATTCGTGTGGCCTTTCCGTAGCGCAGTTTGGGATGTGTCTTTAATGATAAGTTTTGTTAAAGAGACTGGGGCCATTGTATTTAATGTCTTAAATGTAGTGATAATCAATTTATGATTTATTCTGGATTGAATTGGGAGCCAGTGAAGGTTTGCTAGTATAGGGGTAATGTGTTCAAATGGTGGAACCTTCATTACAATTCTTGCTGCTGCATTTTGGGCAAGTTGGAGTCTTTTAATGTTTTGTTTTGTTGTTCCTAGTAGGGTGAGATTTGCGAAATCAAAGTGTGGTGTGATGATAGCCTGGATAATGCTCAGAAAATCATGTAGGAGTACAAGAGGACGTAATTGTTTTAAAATTTTAAGTTTAAAGTAGATTTTCTTAGTGATGTTTCTAATATGTGTGTCCATACTAAGGTGTGAGTCAAGGGTGACACCTAGGTATTTTACTTCATTTTTTATAGTAATGTTGTGATTTTGGAGAGTGATGTGTGTTGGAGGTATGTAGTGTCGCTCATCACAGCGCGGTGTCCAGATACAAAATGAACATAGGGAAAACTGAAATTTTTAATCCTTTATGGACCAAGGATTGGAAGACAGGATTGGAAGACATCTGTTCTATGTAAAATGACTTGGTATGATACTATCCATACCATATAACACACTGTTCATTGTAAACCGCACTTGATACTTGTGAAAGAGCGGTATAGAAATAGTTGTTAAATAAATAAATAAATAAATAAATAAAAATTAAGAGGGGCAGTTCTGTTCCAATGGGCAGAGAAATATACAAAATACCTCAGGGTTCGAGTAGAGAGGAACTGGAGAGATTTGGGCAAATATGATTATGACTCCCTGTCTTTATCTTTATTTAAACTTGATATACCACCCACGTCGAAACATTAGGGCGGTTTACAATAAAAATTCAAAATAATAATACCATGCTGCAGGAAAAAGAAAGGAATGCCATATTTTAACAGAAAGGAGGAGATAGGACAGTGAGTAGAGCAGGAATAAATAACACAAAGGGAATCACTAGATGAGAGGTTAAAAGCCTGCTGAAACAGATATGTTTTGAGTAAAGCTTTAAATTTTTGGTAGGTAGGTTCTAAGCGGAATGAGGAGGGCAAGGGGTTCCATAGTGCTGGGCTGAGGAAAAAGAATGCGGCTTGTCGTGTTTGTTCAAGGTGAGCTTGAGAAGGGGATGGGAGGGAAAGTTGATTAGCGTGAAGAGAGCGGAGTTGACGATAAGGTGTATGTAAAGAGATAAGATTTGCAAGATACTGTGGTGTTGAAGTGTGGAGTGCCCTGTGAGTCAGAATCAGGAATTTGTATTGAAATCTAAACTGAAGTGGTAACCAATGGAGGCGGAGTAGTAGAGGGATGACGTGATCTGACCGTCTGGCATGAGTTGCAAGGCGTGCAGCCAGGTTCCGGAGCAATTACAAACGTTGAAGTTGATAGGTTAGCAAAAGCTACATTACAATAATCAAGTCCCCTATTGAGGAAGGAGCTTGATGACCTGAACAGATGGGACAAATCCTGGTTCACATTCTGGGGCCAGTCGGCAATAGTTAAAATAAGAACATAAGATATGCCATTCTGGGTCAGACCAAGGTCCATCAAGCCCAGTATTCTGTTTCCAACAGTGGCCAATCTAGGTCATACGTACCTAGCAGTTTCCCCAAAAGACACAGGTTCCACAATGCTTGTATTGGGTCAAGCAGTGATATCCCGGGTCCCTTTTAATAATGGTTTATGAACCTTTCCTCCAGGAACTTGTCCAAACCTTTTTTAAACCCAGCCAAACTAACAGCTTTTACTACATCCTCCGGTAACAAATTCCAGAGTTTGATTACACATTGAGTGAAAAAATATTTTCTCTTATTAGTCTTAAATAGATTACCCTGTAGCTTCATTGCATGTCCACTAGTCTTTCTATATTCTGATGACGTACGTTTACCCGCTCAACTCCATTCATTAATTTATTGACTTCTATCATATCTCTCCTCAGCCGTCTCTTTTCCAGGTTGAAGAGCCCTAACCTTTTTAACCTCTCTTCATAGGGGTATCCTTCCATCTCCTTTACCATTTCAGTGGCTCTTCTCTGTACCTTTCCTAATAACGCTATATCCTTTTTAAGATACGGCGACCAGAATTGCACACAATATTCAAGGTGTGTTCGCTCCATGGAATGATACAGAGGTATTATAATATCCTTTGTTTTATTTTCCATTCCTTTCCTTATGATATCTAGCATTCTACTTGCTCTCTTGGCCGCCGCTGTACACTGGATGGCAGGTTTTAACATGTTATCCACGATGACGCCTAAATATTTTTCCTGGGTGGTGGTGGTTCCTAATGTGGAACCTTGCATCGTGTAACCATAGTTTGGGTTGTTCTTTCCTAGCTGCATAAATTTGCACTTGTCCACATTAAATTTCACCTGCCATTTCAATGCCCAGTCTTCCAATTTATCAAGAATCTGTTAATGGAGGATGTAGTAAAAGCTGTTAGTGTAGCTGGGTTTAAAAAGGTTTTGGACAAGTTCCTAGAGGAAAGGTCCATAAACCATTATTAAAAGGGACCCGGGATATCACTGCTTGACCCAATACAAGCATTGAGGAACCTGTGTCTTTTGGGAAAACTGCTAAGTACCTATGACCTAGATTGGCCACTGTTGGAAACAGAATACTGGGCTTGATGGACCTTGGTCTGACCCAGTATGGAATATCTTATGTTCTTAAGATCATCTTGCAATTTTCCACAATCCTCATGGGTTTTAACAACTTTAAATAGTTTTTTGTCATCTGCAAATTTGATAACCTCACTCATTATTCCCTTTTCCAGGTCATTTATGAATATGTCAAAAAGCAGCGACCCAGCACAGATCCCTGGGGTACTCCACTATTCACCTTTCTCCATTGGGAAAATTGGCCATTTAGCCTTACCTTCTGCTTTCTGTCTTTTAACCAATTCCTGATCCACAATAGTACACTGCCTCCTATCCCATGACTTTTTAGTTTTGCCAAAAGTCTCTAATAAGGGACCTTGTCAAAGGCTTTCTGAAAGTCCAAATATTCTATATCAACCGACTCACCTTTGTCTACCTGTTTATTCACACCTTCAAAAAAACATAACAGATTAGTAAGACAAGATCTTCATTGTCTAAAGCCATGTTGGCTGTCTCCCATTAAGCCATGACTGTCTATATGTTCAATCATTTTGTTCTTTATGATGGTTTCTACCATTTTTCGCAGTACTGACATCAGGTTCACCGGTCTGAAGTTTCCTGGATCACCCCTGGAACCATTTTTAAATATTGGCATAACATTGGCCATCCTCCAATCTTCAGGTATTACAAATTATTTTAATGATAGTTCACAGATTACTAATAGCAGGTCTGCAATCTCATATTTTAGTTCTTTCAACACCCTTGGATGTATACCATCTGGTCCAGATGATTTGCTACTCTTCAGTTTATCAAATAGTTGTAATTCAGCTTCCCGGTGTATCGATATTTCTTTCAATTCTTCTGCAGTATCACCTTTAAATACCACTTCAGTCATGGGTAACATCCCTACATCTTCCTCAGTAAAGACTGAAGCAAAGAATTCATTCAGTCTCTCTCCTATGGCCTTGTCTCCTCTTAATGCCCCTTTTACCCCTTTGTCATTAAATAGTCCAACTGACTCTCTCACAGTTTTTTTTGCTATTAATGTACTTGAAAAAGCCTTTATTAAGCATGTCTGGTTCCACAGCAAGCTTCTTCTGAAATTCTCTCTTTGCCTGCCTTATAAATGCCTTGCATTTAACTTGCCTGTGCTTGTGCTGTTTCGAGTTTTCGTCATTTGGCTCTTTCTTCCATTTCCTGAAATATGATTTTTTGGCAACAACGGCCTCTCCAACCTCACCTTTAAACAATGCTGGAAGTTTTTTGGACTTTCTTCCACTTTTTTTATAGCGTGGAATACAGCTGGTCTGGGCTTCCAAGATAGTATTTTTGAACAACACCCAAGCCTGATGTAAGTCTTTAACCTTTGCAACTGCTCCTTTTAGTTTTTTTTCTTAACTATTTTCCTCATTTTATCATAGTCTTCCTTTCGAAAGTTAAAAGGTAGTACTGTGGATTTCCTTACCATCCTTCCTCCATTAATTAAATCAAACTCAATCATGCTATGATCACTATTGCCAAGTGGCCCCAACACCCTTATCTCTTGCACCAGATCTGGTGTTCCACTAAGGACTAGGTTCAGAATGGCTTCCCCTCTTGTTGGTTCATGAACCAGCTGCTCCAAGAAGTAGTTATTTATTTCATCTAGAAACATATCCCCCTAGCATGTCCTGCCGGGACATTGACCCAGTCAATACCGGGGTAATTAAAATCACCCATTATTATTACTGTGCTGTAACGTTTGTTAGCTTCCCTGATTTCTTTGAGCATTTCATCATCCATTTGTTCATTCTGGCCAGGCTGTCAATAGTACACGCCCATTGCCATCGCCATCACCTTCCCCTTTTTACATGGAATTTCAGTCCATAGAGATTCTACAGCAAATTTTGTTTCCTGCAAAACTGTATTCCTTTGTGACTCAATGCCTTCTCTAACAGAGTGCAATTCCTCCACCAATTTAATCAGCTCTATCATTACGATATAGTTTGTACCCAGGTATCGCAGTTTCCCACTGGTTATCCTCCTTCCGCCATGTCTCTGAGATACCAATCATATCTAACCTGTCATTTAGTGCTATATATTCTAACTCTCCCATCTTATTTTTTAGACTTCTAGCATTTGCATTTTAGAGAGTCTATTTTATTCATATTAATCTGGCCAACAGTAGGCAGGGGTAATTTGGAATCTTTACAGTAAGCTCTGTCTGCTCCATACTTAAGGGCATTTGGGCTACTTTTGTCTTTATTGGAACCTCTCTGCTGATATGCCCTAACTTAGTATCCTTCAAGGATACATTGTTCTGAACCATGCGCTCCTGGGCAACTGTTGGCTCTCCCATAGGCTGTTATTGCCCATTGAAGAACCGATATGTGGGCTGCACCTGTTGCAACTGCGTATATTCTCCTATATTTGGAGGCACAGGCCCTCTAGAATATGGGGGAGGGTGCTATATAGATGTAAGGATGAAGAGGGCATCGCAATGCTCGACAGAGAGGTACTATCAAGCAGCACAGTTGTGGGCACTGTAGGGCTGGAGAGAGGGGAAGCTAAGATCAGCATGGAGAATGATTGAACAGGAGATGGAGGCTAGGAATAGGGATGGGAGAGTGAGGTTACTCGACCGGCTGAGGGTCATGGGAAAAAAAGAGGAGGGTGGAAGAGGTAGGGAACCTATTCATGTACCTGATGCTGTGGATATGGAACCAGGTAAGGCTTAAACTACTGGGTTGGGGGGGGGGGGATCTGGCTGCTGCAGATAATTGTAGGGGTGGGATCCTTGAAGGGAGGTAGTCAGCAACACTTGTTGATGGGCAGAGAAGGGGTTAAAATATGCGGGACAATTACTCGTAGAGAAAGGGCAGATTAGGAGCTTTGAGGAGCTAAAACAGGAATTTGACCTAGGGAAGGGGGACTGGATGGGTTACCATCAGATAGCACATGTGTTTCAGCAAGAGATGAGATTGAGTGGGGCAGATAGATCAGAGACACCCTTTGAGAGGATTCTCCAATCGCCAGGGAGAGGAAGAGGTATGGTTTCTCAGCTATATTGCAGTCTAGGAGGTGCGGCTTTTCCAGAATATTTTGAAAGGGCGTGGGAGGAGGATCTGTGTGGGAATTGGGATAAGGAATGGTGGTAGTGCATCTGTTTAGTGGTGTGGTTGTCTTTGGTGTCTGCAGCCATACAAGAGCAAGTCTATAAAATGCTATACCACATGTATATTACCCCAAGATAGCTGAAACAAATTATGGGATATGGGGACTCGCTATGTTGGAGAGGTTGTGGAGAGGTTGGAGATTTATGCATATGTGATGGGGCTGCCTGGTTATCCACCCCATTTGTGAGTGGATGGAAGGAAGGGTCAGGGAAATGGTGGGGTGGGTAGCACCCATTTAGCCTGAAGGGGCGCTTTTGAATGAATGGCTAGAGGGTGTTGGTGGAATGCTGGAGAAGTCCTTGCGACTCATTGTGACTGCTGTACGTATGGAAATAGCCAGTACTTGGAAGAGAGACACATCCATTGACTTGCTGAGGGTCTTGTTGAGGCCAGACTTTATATATATGATGAGTAAAATTACCGCAGCCCAAAGGCAGACATCCAGCTCCTGTCAGTGTCAATGAGAGCCCTATGTGAGGTGCGTCAGAACCAGAGCCAAGGAGAGATGGAGAGGCTGTAGCATGAGTTGACCAGAATGAGTGTATGTGGTCCCTGAACTTGAGAGAGGGGAGAGTTATGGGGGGTGGAAGTGGGGGGGGGGGGGGAGAGAGGGGCTATGCTTTTATTTTGTAGGATTTGTTGCTTGTGCTCTTAGGCAGCTCTGAAAGATGTATAAATTAAGACAGCTTTGAAAGTTGTACAAGTTCAGAAGTATTGCTGTGTAAAGACTTTTGAAATGCACAGAGGGCAGAATGCTATATCTCAACCAGTGAAAATCTGCATCGGAATGCAAAGCCTTAGCTCACAAAGACGCGAAAGGGTGGCATTTAAAAGGAAGATGGACATGCGCAAGAATTGGGTGAGTCCACCACACAGAACCCCAACATGAGGGGGCTTATGAACACTGAATGGTGACAAAAGAAGTGCATGAACTGGTCAAAGAGGGAGGGAGAAGGGTATAATATTATATAACGGGGATATGGAGTCTCTTGCTGTGAAGATTGGAAAATACAGTGACAAGGTGGGTGTGTATTTTATGTTGAAAGTTATAATAAATAATACAATTTTAAAAAAAGAATATATAGCACTAAATGAGAGCTTAGATATGATTGGTATCTCAGAGACCTGGTGGAAGGAGGAAAACCAATGGGATAATGCGATACCACGGTACAAACTGAATCACACTGATAGAGTAGATCAAATTAGTGGAGAAGTGGCCTCTATGTTAAAGAGGGCATTGAGTCACACAGGATTAAAGTTTTGCAGGAAACTAAATACACTGTAGAATTTCTATGGATAGAAATTCCATGTCAAAAGGGGAAGGCGATGGCAGTGGGAGTGTACTACTGACTGCCTGGCCAGAATGAACAAATGGATGATGAATGCTAAAAGGAATCAGGAAAACTAACAAAAGTTACAACACAGTAATAATAAAGGTTGATTCCAATTACCTTGGTATCGACTGAGTCAGTGTTACGGCAGGACATGCTAGGGAGATAAAGTTTCTAGATGATATAGATGACTGCTTCTTGGAGCAGCTGGTTCATGAACTGACAAGAGGGGAAGCTATTTTGGACTTAGTCCTTAGTGGAATACAGGATCTGATGCAAGAGATAAGGGTGTTGGGGTCACTTTGCAATAGTGATCATAGCATGATCACATTTAATTTAATAAATGGAGGAAGGACAGCAAGGAAATCCATAGCACTACTTTTTAACTTTCAAAAGGGACACTAGAATAAATGAGGAAAATAGTTAAGAAAAAACTAAAAGGAGCAGCTGCAAAGGTTAAAGATTTACAT
Organism: Ichthyophis bannanicus; assembly: GCA_033557465.1. Classification (NCBI taxonomy): domain Eukaryota; kingdom Metazoa; phylum Chordata; class Amphibia; order Gymnophiona; family Ichthyophiidae; genus Ichthyophis; species Ichthyophis bannanicus. The sequence continues at coordinate 293,761,334 of CM066037.1, forward strand.
CAAGCATGGACATTGTTTAAAAATACTATCTTGGAAGCCCAGACCAAAGCAAAAACATATAATAAAAACTTTGTCAAGTACATTCATAGCAAGAAAAACTGTGAGAGAATTAGTTGGACTACTGAATGATAGAAGGGTAAAAGGTGCACTGAGAGGGGACAAAACCATAGTGGAGAGACTGAATGAATTCTTTGCTTTGGTCTTTACTGAAGAGGATGTAGGGAAATTACCCATGCCTGAAATGATATTTAAAAGTGATGCATCGGAAGAATTGAAAGAAATATTGATAAAACGGGAAGATGTATTACAACTACTATTTGATAAACTGAAGAGCAACAAATTACCTGAACCAGATGGTTTATATCCCAAGGTGTTGAAAAAACTGAAATATGAGATTGCAGACCTACTATTAGTAATCTGTAAACTATCATTAAATCATTTGTAGTACCTGAATATTGGTGAATGGTCAATGTAATACAAAATGGTCAGTTTTCTGAATGGAGAAAGGTGAATAGTGGAGTACCCCAGGGATCTGTGCTGGGTCCATTGCTTTTTCATAAATGATATGGAATTGGGAATAATGAGTGAGGTGATCAAATTTGCAAATGACACAAAATTATTCAAAGTTGTAAAAACCCAAGAGGAATGTGAAAAATTGCAAGAGGACCTTGATAAATTGGAAGACTGGACATTCAAATGGCAGATGAAATTTAATGTTGATGAGTGCAAAGTTATGCACCTGGAAAAGAACAACCCAAACTATGGTTCCACAATGCAAGGTTCCACATTAGGAACCAACACCCAGGAAAAAGATTTAGGCATCATCGTGGATAACTCATTTAAACCGTCCATTCAGTATGCTGCGGCTGCTAAGAAAGCAAATAGAATGCTAGAAATCATAAGGAAAGGAATGAAGAATAAAACAAAGGATATTCTAATGCCTCTGTATCGTTCCATGGTGCGACCGCACCTTGAATGTTGTGTACAATTCTGGTCACCGTATCTTAAAAAGGATATAGCGGAATTAGAAAAGATAGAGAAGAGCCATTAAAATGGTAATGGGGATGGAAGGATACCCCTGTGAGGAAAGGCTTAAAAAGGTTAGGGCTCTTCAATTTGGAAAACAGATGGCTGAGGGGAGATATGATAGAGGTCTATAAATTAATGAATGGAGTGGAACGGCTAAAAGTAGATCAGTTGTTTATGCCATCAAAAAGTAAAAAGACTAGTGGACATGCAATGAAGCTACAGTGTAATCCAATTAAGACTAATAAGAGAAAATATTTTTCACTCAACACGTAATAAAACTCATTTCTGGAGGATGTAGTGAAAACTGTTAGTGTAGCTGGGTTTAAAAAAGATTTGGGCAAGTTCCTAGAGGAAAGGTCCATAAACCATTATTAAAAGGGACCCGTAAAATCCATTGCTTGCTCCGGGACAAGCATTGTGGAACCTTTGTGCCTCTTTGTGTACCTGTCAGGTACTTGTGGCCTTGACTGGCCACTGTTGGAAACAGGATACTAGGCTTGATAGACCTTGGTCTGACCCAGTGTGGCATATCTTATAGTCTTAGTTTTTTAAATGGCCACATTCACTCCCTGTTCTATTTTCACAATGGTGAAGGCAAGAGAGCTGCACATTAAACAAAGAAGGACTTCATGGGCAAAGGCCAAAAAGGACCTCACTGCTCAAAGACAGACATAAAAAGGCTCGCCTGAGCTTTGCCCAAACCCACCTTGAGAAACCACATTCCTTCTGGGAAATGTTTCGTAGACAGATGAAACCAAACTTGAGCTCTTTGGCAATGCAGACCAGCAATACATTTACAGGCGAAGAATTGAAGCTTTTAAGGAAAAAACACTCTTCCTACAGTTAAATATGGTGGAGGTTCCATAATGTTGTGGGGCTATTTTCTGCCCCAGTAACTGGAGGTCAGGAACATATTAAAGGAATCATGAAGTCTGAGGACTACCAAGGTATTTTAGAGCGAAACATACTACTTAGTGTCAGAAAGCTAGGTCTGGGTTGAAGGTCATGGGTTCTCCAGCAGGACAATGACCCAAAACATACATCCAAAAGTACAAAAGAATGGTTAAAAAGAAACCAATGGACTGTTTTAAATTGTACAGCAATGAGTCCTGATCTCAAGCCAATCGAGAATCTTTCGAAAGAGCTGAAATCTGCCATTGTAAAAGGACTCCTGGAAACATTCCTAGACATAGGAAGTGATGATCCTCATGCCTGCTGGCTAATAATTTTTAAATCCCCTACATAGGACTGATGTTGCAGGGACAGGCCAATGGCTGCCCTAGCTTTATATGGTTGTGCTATACGGTTAGTGACCAAATATTGCTGCTAACTGGATAGTGATTGTGATTGGTGCTGAAACCACATAATCAGTATCCAGTGCTGAATATCTAGTTTCATTTCTGTCCACTTTAGCTGATGGCTTTGGGCTTAATATTGGGTCTATTGATAATAAATAAATTGACTGGAAGCAATAATTAGAAACAGAACAGGAATTTGAAGCAGGAACTGAAACTGAAACTGAGACTAGGACTTGAAGCAGGAGCTGGAATTCGAACTTGAAACAGACCTGGAACTGGAAAGAAAGCTTTGCCATCGTAGAGAAAAATTCACCTTATAAGAGAGCAGCTGCTGTGAATAAATTCCTTATTCCCAGCAACCCCTTTAAACTTGGCTTTGACCAATCTGGTTCACTAACAGGAATGTTCATCACCTTCTTTGTGGACCCTTACGATCCTGCAAATCTGATTGCTTCCAGCTTGCTGATTAACTCCGCTAAGGTTTTGGCCCTTATTCTCCTGCCTGCTGATGGTTCAAAGGCCACTGGCACATACTCCTGAAATCATTTCCCCTTACCCTCGCTCCCACAGGGGCAACTTCTGGGATCTTGGCATCTGATTTCTGGGGATAGTATTTGTAGAGATCTCATGTGGTCTGGCATGTTGATGCTCTCTAGTGGTTCCCACAAGCACTCTTCTGGCTCAGAGTCTTCCCACTCAATAAGATATTGTATCTTGTTCCTCACCCTCCTAGAATCTACAGTAGCTTTGACCAGCTACATTTTGTGGTTCTGGAGCTAGTCTGGGAAGGAAGCATCTGGGTACATCTTGGAAAAGAATTCTTAATGTGGAGGCATATTCCAATGTGGCCATCCAGCCCCTGTGTGACCGACCATGAAGTGGGACGCCCAGAGTTAGACTTGATTCTGATCCCGTGGGGGCTAGATGTGGCCATGGGATCAGAATCTGCTCTATGGCCTGGACATGCAGGCCGGGACCCGATTCTGATTGGCCTGCATGCCCAGCTACATGCCCGACTACCTCAGTCATGTTTCTGAATGGAGCTGCAGTGCCATGGTGTCCCGTTGCCATGGCACCACGGCTCTATTCAGAAGCTGCGAATGCTGGCTGCTGCCAAAAAGAGTAACAGGTGTTCTCCAGGAGCAGCAGGAATCAGTCCTCACATATGGGTGACATCGACGTCGATGGAGCCCTTGCGGAGCATTTCCCCAGCTTTCTATGAAAGCCTTTGGGAATACTGCACGCATGCGTGGTCCCCTTCCCGCCTAAAGGTGCCATCTTGCTCAGTCAAATGACATAGCTAAAAAACAGCACAAAAAAATGTAAGATAAACTATGTACAACTGCAACTCCCAGGGGAGGAGGGAGGGTTGTGAGGACTGATTCCTGCTGCTCCTGGAGAACACCTGTTACAGGTGAGTAACTACTCTTTCTCCAGGACCAAGCAGGAAGTCAGTCCTCACATATGGGTGACTCCCTAGCTCTGGGCTACCAGGAACCCAGGCTGAACAAGAGAACTCCCTCTAGTCTCAGCACCAAAGAAAGGCTTGTCACTGAAAGAACCTCCACCGGTAGCCCAACGGAGGGCTGGAGTTGCCTAAACCTCAAAGAGATTCCGGAGTACTGCCTGGTCAAAAGCACTGTCCCTACGGGACTCCCTCTCCAGGCAGTAATGGGCCGCAAAAGTCTGGCTTGAGGACCAAGTTGCAGCCCTGCAGATGTCTGCCAACGGTACAGAGCGGAGATGAGCTACTGAGGCAGCCATAGCCCTTACACGGTGGGCCGTGACCCGACCCTGCAAGGGAAGGTCAGCCGCCTTGTAAGCCCAGGTGATACAGTCAGCCACCCAGATGGACAAGGTATGCTTGGACACAGCAAACCCCAAATTATTAGGGTCAAAAGAGATGAAGAGTTGAGCAGCCCTTCTATGTCCCTGCGTACAGTCAAGGTAGAAGGATAAGGCCCTCCTACAGTCCAGGGTATGCAGGACCGCTTCAGCCTGGCTTGCATGAGGCCTAGGGAAGAATGTTGGAAGAACCACCTCCTGGTTGAGGTGGAAAGAGGAGACAACTAGGGAGGAACTTTGGATGAGTCCTAAGAACTACCCTGTTCCTATAGAAGCGGGTGTAAGGCCTGTCACAGACCAGGGCCTGAAGCTCACTCACTCGTCTGGCCGAGGTTAAGGCTACCAGGAAGAGTGTCTTCCAGGAAAGGAAGCGGAGAGGACAAGTAGCCATCGGCTCAAAAGGTGGGCGAGTCAGTTGTTGCAAGACCGCATTCAACTCCCACTCAGGGGCTGGAGGACGGACAGGAGGCTTGAGCAAGAGCAAACCCCTGAGAAACCGGGACACCAAGGGGTGAACCGACAGAGTGTCCTTCCACCAGTGAGTGGTGAGCTGCTAGAGCTGAGAGGTGGACCCAAACAGAATTGGACTTAAGGTCCTGATTGGATAAGTGCAGCAGGTACTGAAGCACCACTGGTACAGCACAGGAGAAAGGATCCTCTGTATGCAGCTGACACCACACAGAAAACCTCTTCCATTTCAGGGCATAGGTTTTTCTAGTGGACTGCTTCCTAGAGGCCAGGACGACCTCTTCAACTTCTGGAGGTAGGCCCCAAGGAGCCAAAACTACCCTTGCAGCTTCCAGGCCATCAAATTGAGAGATTTGAGATTGGGGTGCAGAAGAGACCCCTGGTCCTGAGAGAGAAGGTCAGGCTGCAACCCCAGAGGTAGTGGAGTGTCCACTGCTAGTTGAAGCAGAAGTGGGAACCAAGGTTGCCTCGGCCACCTGGGGGCTACCAGAAGGACCGAAGCCTTGTCCTGTAGAATCTTGAGCAGGGTTCGGGCCACCAGAGGTGTGGGAGGAAACGCATATAGGAGGCCCTGGGACCAGGAAATCAGAAAAGAATCTGCTGCTAGCCTCAGAGGATGCGGTTGCCTGGAGCAGAACCTGGGCAGCTATCTGTTCAGGGGACTGGCAAACAGATCTATGGATGGAAGTCCCCATCTCAGGAAAATCTTCTGCACCACCAAGGGATGGAAATTTTGAGTTTATTAAACAAGCAACAAAATACATACAAAAAGCAGAAACACGCACCCCAACCAAGTCCCACACCCCCCCAAAACCCCCACCCCCCCCGACATATCACAAAACAAATATCACAACCCCCCCGTGACCCACCTCCCCAAACCCACCACCAACCCCAGCAACCAACACACGTGCCCCTCCTCCCAACAACCACCCCCAAAAGTCTCTGCAATGTCCATGTCCCCCCCCCTTCAGTCCAAAGTCCATGGTGCATCGCACAACCCCTCCCTTGCCCAACAATCCCCACCAGTCCAAATTGTCCGCACTGTCCGTTGGTGGGGATTGCCGGAACACCCCCCCAAACCCACCCAAAAGAAACAACATCCCCTATCCCCATCCCCTCCCCTGCAGAGGGAGCAGCAGCTCCCCCCTCCCCCTCCCCCGATCCCTGCCTCCTCCCCATCCACCCCCCAAAGCAAGAACAGCCATAGCAAATATTCCCCGCCCCCACCCCCCCAAACAAAAACATAATGGCACCAAGAGCCCGGCCCCAACAAAATCCCTCCAAACAAAACCAATTATACAAAAACAAAAGATAAAAGAGAAACACGCCCCAGCCCTGCCCTGCAACCGAGACAGCGGGACGGGATGCACAGAACACGAAAACAAAAACAAAACAAGGACATGTACAGGGGGGACGTCCAACCCCCAAGGAGAAAGGGAGAGCGGACAAGTGATCAAACCCAGCACACCCCATCCCCACCCCCCCTGAGAGAAAAACAACCCCAAAATCCTACCCATGAACAAAACCCCAGGGAAGGAAACCCTCCCTCTCCTGTCACACCCCCTCCCCAGGGAAACAACACAACCCCACAGCTCTACAGGGACGAGAACCCCAGGGACCCCTCCCCCTCACGGGGGGCGGAGGGTGAGGTGACGCCACAGACGCTCCCAACGATGGGCCTCCACCACCCGTCTTTCGTGTTGCGCCATGCTGGACACTTCCCCCAGAATGTCCCGCACCACCTCGTCGAGGGGCAGGACCAACCCCCGGGTCGAGACATGACAGCGCGCTTGCCACAGGTGGTAGCGCACTACAGCCGTGACGAGGTAGAGGGTCCCGGAGTCCTGCCTTAGAGGAAAGGACCAGGCCCCGTACACCCACTCCGCATACGTGAGGAGGGAAAGGTCGCGCAGGTGAAGAGCAGCGGACACCAACCGGCAGGCCTCCACGTTAAAGGGGCACTGCCGGAGGAAATGGTCCATGGTCTCCGCCTGCCCCTCACACCCGGCCCTCGGACAGACCCGCTCGGCCTGTGACCTGTACTTGAGGTTGTCCCTCACGTACAAACGCCCGTGGAAAGACAACCAGGCTACATCCCGAACCTTCTTCGGTAGCCGAGGGGAGTTCAACAGCCGAAGGCCCCGCTGCATCACATCCGCCGGACAGTCCCGCAGGGCCCACCGTGGTTGATAGTGAGAGGTGAGTACCATCCGGTATAATCCTTTCCGCCCCAAGGACTGGGCGAGCGGGTCGGTCACCCCCCACCGCCGAATGAGCCCCACCATCACAAATACGTACGATGGGGCCTGTTCCCCTCTCCGGCGCACACGTGGGACCGAGGACGCCCCCTCCCACTGCTCCCAGAAGCGGGAGAACCATTCCCGATAGGAGGCCACCCACCAAACCCCACCCCCTTCCCTCATCCTACCTAAGTGAAACGCCATAGACAAGACTGACAGGAAGACAAGGGGGTGCAACATACCCAAACCACCCTCTGCCCGATCCAGGCAGACGATGTTGCGCTGGACAGGGTTCAAGCGGTTACCCCACAGAAAACAGAAAAAGACGGCACAAACAGACGCCTGACGGGACAACGGAAGAACGAAGACCGTGGCCACGTGCAGAAAGAGAGGAAGCAGAAACGTCCCGAGGAGTTTGATCTTCTCCTCGTACGTACACCTCCACCCCCTCCACCGCAGCACCCGACACCGTGCAGTCTCGAGACAACGGTCCCAATTGGACTCCGCACAGTCCTCCGACCCGAAGACGAGGCCCAAAACGCGGACCTCCCCCACGGGAGGAGGAAAGGGGGCGCAGGAAGGCGGGGAGGCCTCCGAGGGGCCCAACCACAGCGTCTGGCACTTGCTGTGGTTGACAACAGAGTGGGCTACCTCCGAGTACTCCTCCACGGCCTCCCGCAGGGCCTCTACCCCTTCAGTGCCGTCCACATAAACTGAGATGTCGTCAGCGTAGGCAACGACGGACACCGGGGGCGCACCAGGCGCCTCCAGGCCCCTCAACCCACCTGAGGACAATCTCCGGAGGAAGGGGTCGAGGGAGAAAACATACAGCAGGGGGCTCAAAGGGCACCCCTGCCGCACCCCCGAGGCGACACCAAATGGCCGTCCGAGCCACCCGTTAATAAACGGGAAGCTCACCCCCCCTCGGTACAGCGCCTGCACGACGAAGAGGAAACCTGCTGGGAGGCCGAAGTGCTGGAGCACCACCCACAGGTACCGGTGACTGACTCGATCAAAGGCTTTGGACTGATCCAAGGAGACCAACCAGTGGTCCCGTTGGAGCGACCGGCCTCTTTCCACCATCTCCCGGACTGTGGCGACAGCGTCCAGAACCCCTCTCCCCCGAACGGAACAATACTGGGAAGGGGACAGCAAATCGCCCGACACCTCCACCAGTCGGTTGGCCAAACACTTGGCCAGGATCTTCCGGTCCGCGTTCAGAAGAGAGAGCGGCCGCCAGAAGTCCAAGGAGCTATCGTCCTTCCCCTTGGAGAGCAGCAGCAGGACAGACTCACGAAATGACCGCGGGAGATACCCCGTGTCCAATGTTCCCTCTAATTTTCTGTAGGTTGTGTGCGCATAAAATATCAGCTGTGCAGCTTTTGCAGGAAGGTTAAATTTTTGTGCGCCACATAACGACACTCGGAGTTATATACTTTAAAATTTGACTACACATCAGAATACAGTATGTACACCACATTGATTGCACTAGAAAACATTGTAGAATTTGTGAAAACCGTAAATACATAACAACTTCTAAATTTTAAGACGTCTGTGTTGTTTTCTATCAGAATCAGAACCGTAATTTTTGTGCGCTCTGTTGTAAAGTATGTGCGCTCGCTCGGCGAGGTGTGTGCGCGCGCACACATGCACAGCTTAGAGGGAACAGTGCCCGTGTCCATGATCTCCTGAAACAGGGAGGTCAGGAAGGGGGCCAGCTGGGCAATGAAAGTGCGATAGAACTCCACAGGGAGCCCATCGCGCCCAGGCACCTTCCCCAACGGCATGGCACGAATCGCCCTCTCCACCTCCACCTGCTGAATCGGAGCAGCGAGTACATCAACCTGTGCCTGGACCACAGCCGAATACACCGGGGGAAGGCCCAGGTACGTTCGGATATGGGTGAGGTCCACGGGGCGATCCCCAAACAGGTCCGAGAAGTATTCCCCCACTATCCGCAAAAGGTCCTCCTGGGAGGTATGAATGGTACCGTCCTCGCCCCGCAGGGCCATGACCTCCCGACGCTGAACCCTCTCCCTGCAAGTCAGGAAAGGATCTGGAGTGGCGCCCCCACCGGCCGCCCCCTCGAAGCATAGGGAGGCATGGCGATCGTAAAGCAGGCCACGGAGCTGGACATGCACCTCTTCAACCTCCTCCCGCGCTGCCCCTCGGGATACCAAACGATCCAGCGACCTCCGGAGGACAGTGTAGGTGAGGTAGCGGGATCGAGCCATGGAGGTACCCCGGGAACGGAAGAGTTGTCGGGCACACGTCTTCACCTCATCCCACCAGGCGCCACGGGAAGGAAAAACACTCAGCAGGGTCTCCTGGTCTGCGAGAAAGGCCAAGAACTCCTGGACCACCTCTGATGTTGCCAACAACTGCACATTCAGTCGCCACAGGCCAGGACCCCTGCTAAGCTCCTCGTGGTTGGCCAGGAAGGACACAGAGAGGACGCGGTGGTCCGAAAAATCAACCGCCTGCAACTGCGGAGGGGAACACTCCACCCGGGCACTCACATATATCCGATCGATACGACTCCTGCAGGTCCCATGGTAGTAGGTGAACCCCGGCGACCGTGGAAAGGCCCGGTGGAAAACATCCACCAGGTCAGCCGTCCGGGTCATCTCGGCCAAAAAGAGGCCCTCGTAACTGGGTGGGCAACGCTCCCCCCCTCGGTCCTGCAAAAAGGTGGTGGTGTTAAAATCCCCGGCAAGGACCACCAAACGGGAGGTGTGTAAGTAGGGGCGGATAACCCCAAACAGGGTCTTCCGCGCTAACTTAGACTGGGGGCCGTAGACCACCACGAAACGAAACCGATGGGGCCCGCAGTAGCCATCTAAAAGCAGACACCGGCCCTGCTCCAGTTCCCACACGTACTGCACCTGAAATCGGTTAGACGTGAACAAAACCGCCACTCCTGCGTAGGGCTGTGCCGCAAGGGACCAGTACGAAGGACCCCACCTCCACTCCCGCTTTGCCCGATGAAGGCTAGCGAGCGAGGTGAGCCTGGTCTCCTGCAAGAATATGACATCCAGCCCACTCGTAGAAAGAAAATCATAGGCCGTAGCCCGCGCCTGGTCTGAGAAAATGCTGGCCACGTTGATGGTGGCGCACGAGAACGCAGGAGTGCACGCCATGCCTATTTCGAGTGCAGTGACCCTTTCCTCCTCTTCTCACCAACCCCAGGATCCCCAGAATCCCGCTTGCAGGACAAGCCCGCGAGCTGGAGCACCTCCTCCTGGTCCACGTCGACCACCTCGAGGATCTCCTCCTCCTCCCGCTCGACCCTGTCACCCCAGGAGGTGCTGGCGCCCCCGGGACCACCAGGCAAAGCTGTCGCGAGGGCAGACCCAGCCCCCACGGGATGAGGAGGCACAAACGGGTCAGGGGTCGGAGGAATGACCTCCTCCGTGGGGTCCACCACCTGTACTGCCCCCCCCCTCCCCGGACAAAGACTGAGACAATACGACAGTGCCCACCCCCGCGGGGGAGGCCAGGGCGGCCGGGTCAGCAGGGGGCTCCTGCGAAGGCCCCGAACCCAACTGCGGGGGTACAAACCCATCCTCCCTCACCCGTCGGGCGCCAGTATCCCCCTTGATTGGAGGACCCTGACTGCGGCGCGCCTTCGGCATCTTTGAAGGTCGCCGCTGAGGAAGAGGGGCCGCCCCCGCCGCTAACCGCTCCGAGCGCCGCACAGGAAGCCCTGCCTCCACAGGCAAGCCCTCATCTGCCTCAGCCGCATCAGCAGCCAAAAAGACAAAACGGTTGATGTCCAACACGGGCTCTGCATCCGGCAACGGGGATGTCTCCCGTTTCTTCCTTTTGGACTTGCCACCCTTGGAAGGGACCGTAGTCCATTCCTCAGGTGGCACCACCCTCAACCCACTATCCTGTCGTGATACATTAACCTCCACCACATCAACCCTCTCCTCCTTCCTACCCGAATCCCCTCCCCCTGGTGGCCCCCTCGGCTCGATGGACTCCTCTACCCTAGGGCCCTCGGACTCCTCCTGAGGGAGAGGGGCCTCCACAACCTCCTCCCGCACAGAAGCCCGAGGTGGAGTGACGGCATCCCCCCCCGGTCCATTGTGTGACGCGGAGGGGCAGCGGGCGAAGGGGTGGCCCAACTCCCCGCAAAGGTTACACCGAATTAGCAGACACCCGGCCGAGGCGTGACCCCGTCCACCACAACGGGTGCAGACCTGCTCGGGACAGTTCATGCTCAAATGGCGAAATGAGCCACAGCGGTGACACTCGCGGGGTTGCCCGGGGTAATAGCACAAGATGCGATCCCGACCGAGGAAAACCGGCCGAGGGCACGTGCTGCACCACGTTTCCCACCTCACGCAAACGGATCCTACCCTTCCACGACCCGTCCCACACCCCTAGGGGCCCAGCGCCCTTAACCAGGGGTGCGAGGAGCACCGCATGGCGCGACAACCAAAACTGGATGTCCTGCCCTGGGAGCGACTCATTCCTGGATAGGATGGTCACAGGTACCGTCCCCTGGCGAGAGATAGGCACAACACGAAAGTCAGCCCACCCTCCCTGCCCCCTCTGCTGCTGGTATCGGTCCCAGAAAATCTCCAGCCCCCGTCTCAGCATGAAACTAACATCATATTCAATGGTGTTGTTCATGTGGATGAAGGCATAGAGATCTCCCGGGAGAAACCCCAGCCCAAGGACCATCCTCAAGACCTGTTCCCTGGCTGGAGGGGACCCCTCCCCAGCCCATCGGATCTGCGCCACGTTGCGCCGTCGGACCTCACCCCCTACCCCTCGGAACCCTCCCCCACCTCCTCCCCCTCCTACGGGACCATTCCCTTGGGAACCCCCCCTCCCCCCCCCTGGTGTCCCCGGAGTGGTGCCCGACCCCTTCAGAGCCTCCGCAAAGGTACGGGGGGGGGAACCGACCCCCCAGCTCCCATCCCCTGCCCTCCTTGGTCTGCCCCTGCAGCCACCTGCGGGGGATCCTGCTGCTGGACCGCAGGATCCGCAACCTCCTCACATAGGGCGACCTGAGGACTGGGCAAGGTCAGCCCCGCTAACACAGAGTCAGGGATGCTATCCCTTCCGGATCCCTGGGTGCCACCGAGAACCCCCGGATCACCACTTGCTTCTACCTCCAGCTGCCGAAAGGCAGCAAAAGCCCCGGGAGGGCCCGTCGGGGTCTCTAAGGCCAATTGAAGGGCGTCACGGACCTGGTTCTCGGTAACACCCAGGGGACCAGAAAGCCCCCCTAAACCTCCGTCCCGTGTTCCCGTCCCAGCGCAAGGCTCCTGGGTCTCGGCCACCACTACCGGGGACGAACCCCGCTCCCCTCCATTCCCGGGATTCAAGGGGACCACCTCAACCCCTACCCCCACTGAGGACAGACCCTTCCCTCCATCGGGACCAACTACTACCACCTTCCCCACTACTAGACCCGTCGTCCGCTCCCCCTCACCCTCCGCCAGACCCTCCACCGACCCACCGTCAGCTGCCTCCTGTATGGCCCCCGGCAATAAGGCAGGACCTCCCCGAGACAGTAGGGCAGATCCCCCAAAAATAAATCCCCCCAAACCTCCACCCCCCTGCCCCCCGTCACTCCCAGGTCCTACCTTATTGTCGGTGCCAGACGTGGCACAGGGGTTCGGAGCAGTATGGCCGGCAGCCAGGGCTCTAGCAGCAAGGGCGGAAGCCCCTCTGCGAGCCAGGCCTCCCTTGACCAAATCGGTGGGACAGGCGAACACCTGTGCATCCCATGCCACTGGCGCAGGTTGCACGGACAGCTGCTGCACCTCCTTCCTGCCCCCCTCCCCCACAGAGGCTACAGGCAAGGACCTGTAACCCTGACCTTGCCCTTTCCCTTCTCTGACACCCCCCCGGTGCCAGGCAGCCACCTCCGGGAACCCAGGACGACCATCATGTAGCCGCCTGGGAGCCGGAAGGGCAGCCATCAAAATGGAATCCAGACCCCCACCCTTCCCTTCCCCAACCACCGGCACTGCTCCACTACCCAATGCCTGACTCTCAACAGACGCTGTGGCAGCAGACCCCCTACGGGACAAACAGGAACCTGTATTCCCCTGGCAAAACTCCTGCTGCACTGCTGTCCGGCAAGACTGCAAGGACTCCTCCTGGGATCCCCGGTAGGTTGGCAACTTCGGGTCAGTACCAGACCCGCGGCGATATTCACACTTCCGGGATGACCCGGAAGTGACAACATCATGCTGAGGGCAGCCCTTGTTCGATTCAGCACGGCCCAGGGAAAGCCCTGCTACCTCCTCCTCCTGCAGGGGAATCCCGGCAGCTGCAGGGACAGCGTCACTCGATCTCCGGCGGCCATCTTGGATTCGTCGTGAAACGGAGACCGGTGCTGGAAACGCCGAAAATGCCGCGGAAACTGACCCAGACATCAACCTCTCAGCTCTCCTGTCTTCTCTCCTCTCTTCCACCTGATGCACGGGTGCTGCAGCCATATTCAAATCCCGCGGATCTCTGCAGGTCAGGGCCTCGCCCCCAACCTCCCCGGGGGCATCAGACATCAAGGGAGTCACTGGTGTTAGACGAGCCGTCCCAGCAGTCACGGCAGCCTCATCTGTCCACCCAGCCACAGCCGACAGGTAGGTCACTCTAGGATCCGTCATATGTACTAATAATGATCGTTGTTCTGGAACGACACCCGGGAAGGACAAGGGGGAAGAGCAGCCACCCTGTAGATCCACCGGCCGTCTCACCCCCGGGGGCCCCCCCCGGACTGTACCTATACTACGATCCCACTTATCATAGTTGTCATAAATCTCTGTGAGGGACCCACAACCTTGTTGTTTGAGGTACATGATTTCCTGATGTGTTCCCTTCAAGGCCCGCTTCACCCTCCTCCGATAGGTGTTATAGGCCACCCACTCCTCACCTGGAATGGTGGCCTGCAGGCTCTCCAGGTGGGAGAGCTGGGCTTGCAGCCGGGCCGCCTCCTCCTGGAGACCCTGAAGCCGCCGCACTGCCGCCACGATCTCATCTGGGGCCCGAGCTGGTTGCTGGAAGGACGGCAGGCCCGGCCCTCCGTCCTCATCCTCACTGGAGGAGGTAGAGGCCTCCTCCAGGACCCGAGGCGGAGGGGGGAACCCGCCTCCTCCAGTTCTATACTCCACGGTCCTCCAGGGTCTCCCCAGGGCCTCTCCCTGCTGCCACCCAGCCTCCACACCCTGCCTGGGGAGGAGACAGGAGCCTCCTCCCTGGGGTAGCGGGCCCAAACCTCCATACCTGTGGGTCCCTCCTCCCTGACCAGGCACAGTCCTACCTGGGGGGTCCCCCACCCGGGGCGCCGGCTGTTCCATACTGCGTGTTCCCCCATCCAGGTTCAATGAAGGAGGCCCACCAGGCTTGGCAGGCCTCTGGGCCTGGGCCTTTCCTGCTGGAGGTGGCCCAGGGCCCGACATCCAGACACAGGCAGTGAGCAGGACCTCCTTCCTAGCAGGAGCTCTTCAGAACAGGACTCCTCCCCACGACAGCTAAACAGGAAGTGGGAGGAGCTGCCACTCGTGGGGCTGCAGAATCCTGCTCAACCTGTCTGCCAGGTAATTTTCCTGGCCAGGAAGATAAACCACCCTGAGCAACATGTTGCGCCTGAGCGCAAACAAGCAAAGGTCCTGCGCCTCCTGACAAAGGAGCCTGGACCCAGTGCCGCCCTGTTTGTTCACATAAAACATGGCTACCTGATTGTCTGTTTGCACTAAGACTGACTGGTGTACCAGGGTTTGAGAGAAAGTCTTGAGGGTTAAGCTAATAGCCCGCAGTTCCAGTAGATTGATCTGCTGCTTGGCCTCCCAGGGAGACCACAGGCCATGGGTGCACTTGCCCAAACAGTGTGCTCCCCATCCCTGCAGGGAGGCATCGGTGGTCAACACCACTGTGAACCCAGGTGGCTGAAAAGGCATCCCTTTCAGTAAGTTGGGGGGATGCAGCCACCAACGTAGGGAGTGCAGAAATGGTCTGGACACCCTTACTCTGTCACTGAAGCTCCCTGTGGCCTGCGACCACTGATTTCTGAGGCACCATTGCGCAGGCCTCATATGAAGCCTAGCATTGGGAGCCACATGTACTGTCGAAGCCATGTGGCCAAGAAGCCTCAGGCAGAGCCTGGCGGAGACCAGTGACCTGCTGAGAAACTGGTTTGCCAAGGTTATCAGTCTTTGGGCTTTGTCCTCTGGCAAGAAAGCTTTTGCCTGCAGAGAGTCTAGCCTTGCCCCTATGAACTCCAAGTTTTGGGAGGGGAGCAAAGTGGACTTTGCGAAGTTTATGACAAACCCCAGATGTTGGAGTAGAGAAATCGTTCGGAGGGTGGCTTGCCTGGCCTCCTGGCACATCTGACCCCTGATGAGCCAGTCGTCCAGATAGGGAAAGACAAAGATACCCTGATTCTTTAAGTAGGCAGCTACCACTGCCAGGCATTTGGTAAAGACCCTGGGGGCGGAGGTGAGGCCAAATGGCAGCACTCTGTACTGATAATGGTTTCCTCCCACAATGAACCTGAGGTACTTTCTGTGGTCTGGATGAATGAGGATGTGAGTGTACGCATCCTTTAGATCTAAAGAGCATAGCCAATCTCCCTGCTGGAGGTAGGGCAGAAGTGTTCCAAGAGTAAGCATCTTGAACTTCTCCTTCTGTAAGAACTTGTTGAGATTTCTGAGGTCGAGAATAGACCTGAGGTCCCCTGTTCTCTTTGGTACTAGGAAGTACCTGGAGTAGAAACCGTGACCTTGTGGGTGGGGAGGCACAGGCTCCACCGCCTTGTCTCACAACAGACCCTGAAGCTCCTGCAGGAGGAGGGCTGTATGGAGAGGTGGCCTTGGAGGCTCTCCTAGAAAATAGGGAGGAGACAACTGATGAAAATGAAGCAGGTAGCCCTTGTGGACTATGCTTAAGACCCAGTTGTCCCCTGTAATGGGTGGCCACCGGTGGGCAAACAGGGCTAGTCGACCTCCTGTACAGGGATGGGACAGCAGAGATGGAGAGGCTATGCCTTGGGAGTCAAAAACCCCCACCCTACTGAGTGGGAGCAGGAGCCGGAGGCTTGGGGGCCTTCTGCCTACGGGGCCCATGTCCCTGCCCCTTGGCCTGCTGACCCTGTGGGGGAGCGGGGGAGGCCTGGTAAGGTGGGAACTGTTTGTAGGCAGTCGCCTTCCTTGGGTAAAAGAACTTCTTACCCGAGCCCTTCTTCTTATGTGAAGGGGCAGAAGTCTTTCTAGACAGCCTTGTCCTCGTGAGGTGCTCGGTTTCGAGCTCAGCAGCCTTCTCGGCCATGGGCTTGCCAAAAAGGTTCTCACCTCGGCAAGGGACATCGACCAACTTGTCCTGAACCCATGGCTCGAGGTCCGATAACTGCAGCCATGCCTGACGTCGAGCCGCGATGCCGGCTGCCGCAACATGGGCCGAGGCCTCGAAGCCATCGTAGGCTGCTCGGGACATGAACTTAGAGCATTCCCGGATCCCCGAAGACAAGGACTTGAACCTCTGCAAAGGTTCCCCGGAGAGACCAGCAGAGAACCCGGCAAGCTCCTTTGCCAGGTCCCGCAAGTACATGCCCATGTACAGCTGGTAAGACTGGACACGGCAAACAAGCATCGAGCCCTGGAAGCACTTTCTACCCAACGCATCCAGGTTCCAGGCCTCCCAGCTGGGGGCACCGCAGAGTGCATCTTCTGGCTTTTCAGACGATGCATGGCCGATTCCACCGCCATGGAATGGTGCGGTAGCTGCGCCTTCTGAAACCCAGGGCTCTTACGGAGTCGATAAATGGAATCGACCTGCTTGCTGAGAACCGGCGCCGAGGCCGGTGCCTCCCACATCCGGAAGAGGAGCCATTCCAGCATTGGAGGAACCGGCACAGTAAAGGCCTTCTTCGGAGGAGAGTCATACTGGAGGGCCTCGAGCTCTTTGGCTCAAGGCTCCTCCTCGGGGTCCGCCGGGATCGCCAAAGCAGTGGTCATATCCCTAATGAACTCCGAGAACCGGGTATCCTCCGGAGGGGACCTACTCCGGGGCTCGGACTGCGGTGAGTCCGACGGGACGCACCGAGTCTTGAAGGTATCGGGGGACTCCTCGTCCTGCGTCTCCCAGGCGGACTCGTCCAAAGAGGAGTCGGGCTCCGACCGCGCAGGCCCGGAAGCACCTGCCTCGATGCCGACGGCACCGGCGTTGACACCCTCGGTCCCGACCGGGAGGTCGAGGGTGACCGTGACCGAGGATGACCTCGAGCCTTCATGGTCTCGAGTATCGGCTCGGTCTCCGGGGTCGACTTCGAAATCGATGTCCCGGTGGTCGGGGCAGATGCGCCAGCGAGGCTGGCCATCAGCACCCACTGCTGATCCATGAAGGCAGACAGTCTGCACTCCAAGGCTGTCAGCCTGAGACCCAGCTCAGGAGACTCAGCAGCCACCGACTCGGGCCCCGGCAATGCCGGGCCCGACGTCGGCTCCCTGGGAGGAGAGTCCTCGAGGACAACAGGACTTACATGTCCAGCAGACTCCGGCTCCACTCGAGGTACTTTTGACGGCTTCTCCTGTTCCACAGGCCCGGGACGGCGGTCGGGGGTCCGAGACCTAGCCCTCGAGGAGCCAGGGACCTCCTCCGACGCTGCCCTCGCGAGCCGCTTCTTCCTCTTTTGCTCCCGATCGGGGTCAGACTCCCGAGACGTCGAGGCCTTAGCTGAGGTCCGGGCCCGGCCGGAGGCCGAATCGGAGAAAAGCCTTTCCTTTTGGTGCTGACGACTTTGCAGTGCCTTAGTGGACATTTTTCCACACGGTCCACAGATCTTAGGATCATGATCAGGACTGAGGCACCGAAGGCAGCAGTCGTGTGTGTCGGTGAGAGACGTTAGTTTCTTGCACCGATCACACTTCTTAAAACCACTGGAAGCCATCGGGGAAAAAAGAGCCCCCGCGAGGTCAAAGGACCGGCCTTCCAGGGAAAAAGAAAAAAGGGCAAAAACTGAAAAAATAAGATCGGGATCGATACCGGTGTACCAAACCCGGCGAGAAGGGGAACCGGCGTCGAACTGGAGAAAAAACCGCGAAGAAATCGCAGGGATTCGAAGAAAAAATCTAACTGTTTTCCGGGTGAACTAGGACAAATGTCCAACAGGCTCCACGGAAAAAGAGAGACTGAGCAAGATGGCACCTTTAGGCGGGAAGGGGACCGCGCATGCGTGCAGTATTCCCAAAGGCTTTCATAGAAAGCTGGGGAAATGCTCCGCAAGGGCTCCATCGATGTCGATGTCACCCATATGTGAGGACTGACTTCCTGCTTGGTCCTTGGGAATCCTTCTTCCCCCACAGCTGGACCCTCGATCCAGCCTCCCATGGCCAGGGTCTGGCTGCGAGGAACTTACTGCACTCCCCTCCCTTTCTTTCCAGGCCTGGCAGCATCATTCCCTGATGTCCAGGGAGACTTATTCGGTGTCTGCGGTGGAATAAGTCCCTCATCTAAGTTCACAGCCCCGGATATACAGGGCTGACTTCTGAATCGGCCCTGTATGTCTGGGTTCACAGCCCCACCCTCACTCTGCCTCTGAACCCTCACTCTGCCTCTGAAACCCCCCCCACCTAGATGCTGTTCATATGAGGAGGCTTTAGCCGGGGCCGGCAGTGGAGTGAATAGCAGGGATGGACGTCCAAACAGGACATCCATACCCGCTATTCACTGTTCAGAATGACCCCCAAAATGTTTTACCAGGGATGGATTCCCAAAGACTGAGGTAGTTCTTGTTCCATGGGGTTAATTTGGTGGATGATGGGATAGGATTGTCTTGATATCAGATTCTTGCTGTATCAGTCCCCTTGAAAGTATACAATAAAGAGTGCTGCCCCACAGTGCAGTAGCCTTAACAAAACAGGCAGGTTCTGGCCTTTAGTGCAGTGGGTAAGTTAAGGCAACATTTGCCCTTGCAATTGTCCAAAGCTGGACATCAACCCGGGAAAAAACAAGGCAAGCAGGAACATGAAGGACAAGATAAGGCAAACAGGACTACCAGGACAAAAGGCCAGGAACTAGAACACAAGGTATGGATGAGCAATGTACGCAATGACAGTGCAAGAAATGAAGATAACACGAGCATAATACATAAGATAATGACCTAGCACCAAACAAGCACAGAGGCAGGGCATATAAACAACCAGCTCTCTGGGCCGGCCCTAGCACGGCCAGCTTGAGCAAGATACTCCCAGAGGCAGGAGAGAAAGGAACAAAGACACCTATTCAACAAAAACAGGAAGAATAGTAACACAACTTTTATTCAACCAAGACAAGAGAGACAGGAACACAAGTCCTCTTAGAGAAGTGGAAGAAAATGCCAAGTTCAGACTGATTGCTTGTCCTTGTATACACCAGCACAGTGCTGGCCCCGATAGCTAGCAAGACATGCTTTCTGACCTTCTGATGTAATACATCATGGCTCCTGTGCTCTGTGTTCAGCGTGTTTTTACTTCTGGTTTTGAAAAATGGTGTCGGACATTTCTGAACCTGTGCTGTTTTCCTGCCTATGATGGAAAGAGTTTCCGGAGTGTGGTGGTGGGCTGCAGAACTCTTGAGTTCACAGCACAACTTACAATGATATGGTTCCTGTGTTCAGTGCATCTTTTGTTTTTCCTGCCTGTTCTCCTTTCCCTGCTTCTCCTATGCTTTCTTCCTCTTTTCCATTCCTCATCTCCCCTCCCATCTCCTCTCCACCAATCCATGGTCCTAGACCTCGCCATCCCCCTGGCATCCCTGGTACTTGGTCCTCTCATTTCCCCCCACCCCAACATCGCTCATCATCTTATCCACATCCACATCCATTCTTGAGTCTTTTCTCCCTTTCCATTAGCCTAAGGTTACCAGATTTTTTGCAAGAAAATCTGGAACGCTTATCCAGAGTGCGTGTGCTGGGGTGGGGGAGGGGGAAAGAAGAGACAGGGACACCTTAATTCCAGGTTTGAGTAGCAAGATGTGGAGGAAAGAAGAGGAGACATTATCCTGCCCCTCCCATCCATCTTTTGAAAAACAAAATTATTATCACTTACAAGCAGACAAATCAATAGAGAAATAGAAACCGTGATGCATTTCCCCTGTGCTCTGCAAAACATAAATTCTAAAAACTGATATATTCAAGTCACTAAAAGGAAAATAATTTATATTCTACTCTGTCTATCCCCATTGGTGGAATCGGGGATAGAAGACTACCAAAACAGGTAACCAGGGACACAGCTCTAAAATTGGGGACAATTCCCAAAAATTGGGGACATCTGGTATCCTTATATCATCTTCTCTCCCCCACTTCCCTAGTCTTTTACCTTGATTCACAGCTCTCTCATGTACTCACTGTAGGTCCTACCTCCCTCTCCCTCCAACCAATTCTTCCATCCTGAGGCTTCTTTCCTTCCACCCCAAATCCTCTCAGTCTCTCTTTTTCCAGTACCCAACCTTCTCTTCTATCATGAAGTTTTTCTCTCTCTTTATACTGACATCCCATTCCCTCTCTCCATTTCTCTCTGTCCCACCAGCCCCAGTCCTATCTTTTCCTCCCCCTCCCTCCCTTCCTTCTCCATCCTGGGTCTTCTTCCGCTATCTTGGATCTTATCTTCTGCTTCATACCCCCATCTCAAGCCCCTTCACTCCATTCTACCTCACCCCATGTTCCGTTGTCTTCTCCCTCTCCCTCCCACATGTGCAGCCTCTCTTTCCCTCAATCAACTCCATGTGCAGACTATCCCTCCCCCTCCCTCCTTCCACTGCATATGCAGTCTCCAGTTCCCTGCTTCCTCTTCTCCCAAGCCTTGTAAAGTTTATGGATGTTATTTGTAAACCATATAGATGTATCTGTGCTGTGTGGTATAAAAAATATAACAATAATACTAATGTGTTATGAAAAAGAGGATCAATAGCCCTATTTTGTTTTTGTATTTGTGTGCTGTGAAGCTGCCCTTGAACTTGTTACCATATATACTGTTTGCTTTGAAGAAATTTATCCCAATAAAATCTTTTATTTTGAAATATCACAGCTGTGTTCAGTGTGTCTTCATTTCTCCAGGAACAAACAGGAAGTCAGTCCTCACATATGGGTGACATCGGCGCCGACAAAGCCCCACGCGGAAGCATCTCCCCAGCTTTCAAAGAAAGTCTTTGGGAGATGCCACCACGCATGCATGGTCCCCTTCCCGCCCAAGGATGCCATCTTGCTCAGTCTCCTTTTTGCCACGGAACCCAACAGAAAAATTCTTAGAAAATTGTTCCTAAAAGTTAAAATGGCAGTAAATTTACCAGTTCCTCTTCCCACTTCGAGTCGGTGCCTCCTAGCACCGCTCTTGGTTTCTTTTTCTCAAGGTTTTCCTCGAACGACATCTATGCCTTTTTTTGGCTGGGGATCATCGACCTCGTCCAGGTGTTACTTCCCACCATGTGCCCCGGTGGGTTCAAAAAGTGTGACCACTGCAGTCAGACCATGTCTATCACTGACACCCATAATTGTTGCTTACACTGCCTGGGCCCGGACCATGACAGCACCTTCAGTAATCTCTGCCAGGCCATGTCGGACAAAATCAACAAAATAAGGTCAGAGTTGCAGGAGAAGTTGTTCCTTATGTCAGACTTGGCACCCACCTCACCAGCACTGAACTCCAAGCCCAGCACATCCCACGACGTCCTGGCATCCTCAGAGTCCCACAACTGCAGTGCCTCTGCGAAGACCCTAGAACCAGAAAAGAAGAACAAGTCTTCAAAGAAACCCGGTAAAACCCAATGAAGGGACTCGGGCAACCCCGAGAAGTGCCCCACCAAGGTCCTCAAGTAAGATTCCTCAGCCAGCAGAGACGGTGCGAGGTTCCTCTAGGCCATAGTCCTCATTGAGGATGCACCCTCTAAAGTGTCTGTGCTGGGCCCGAAATCCTCAGTGCCTGCACCAAAAGCTGCAGAGCCTTCTGACTTGGAAACCAGGATGGCGGCCCTGGAGCATAACATTACTGCTATCCTGGCCCTGTAGCAGGCTATGATGATTGGTTCCCCCACCTCATCTGCCCCAATGACAGGGCCCTCAACTGCGAGGGAGTCTCCAGTTGCTGAGTCGAGCATTGAGTGCCCCCGGCCTCGAGAAAGTCCTCGGTACTAGTCAAGGTCCCAGTCCCGCTCATCAGGTATCCGGTCCTTACCGGCCAGTGTCCGTGACTCAGACCCGAGGTCCTCCGCAGGCCATCAGCCCTTCGGCACTGGCCTCGACACAAGGCGTTGCAAGGCCTCGGATTTCTCACCACTTGACTCCAAGTGGGAGACAGACGAGGTGACCAGAAGGCACCAGGACATTCCCTCAGATCCATCTCCCGCGGTGCCTCAATGCCATTCTCCTCCCGAGGACATAGCTTTCCATGACTTTGTTTACCAAAGCAAATTGAAGGAAAGGAGGACCCATGCACAGAGGAGCTGGAGATTCTCCAGTATGAGACTCCACCCAGAGAAACCCTCACGGTGCCAATACAGTTAATCCTCGAGAGGCTGCTCCTCTGAATGTGGGAGATGCCAGCATCTGTGCCTATAGTCAGCCGTTGGCTCAACGCCATGTACCACATCTAGAAAGGGCCGAGGTTTCATAAACCCCAACTCCCGCATAACTCCATGATCGTCAAATCGACCATGCAGAAGCTCAAGAGCCAAAAGACCCACTCTTCTGTCCCTCCTGGAAGGGAGATCCAGGCCCTCGACTCCCTCGGGCATAAATGCTTCCAGGGCTCGATGCTGGGTTGCTGGATCCAAGCCTATGAACTTTATATATACATGTACCTAAAGGCACTGCCCAAAGAGCTGTCGGGGTTTGCAGCAGGCCTCGTCAGGGAACACCTCCAACAGTTCCAGGACCTGTCCTCGGGAGTAAGGGACTGCTCCATGTTCCTCTCCTGGGCTGCCTATGACGGCTTTGAGTTGGCCGCTCGAGTTGCGGTGGCCAGCATCGGGGCCTGGGGCCCTGCGCCCAACACCAGGCCAGGCTGCAATCCTCTGACCTCAAGCAGTGGGTCCAGGACAAGCTGCTCAATGTCCCCTGTACCGGTGAGAACCTCTTCAGCAAACCCATGACCAACAAGGCTGCTGAGATCGAGGCCGACTTTCTGACTCGTCAGAAGCTCTCAAAAAGACCCCTTCAAGAAACCGTAGTGATAAAGGCCCTTTTCGAAAGGAAAAAGGGTGCCTTTGCACAGGGTCATCAGTAGCAGCCCTACTCTGGCCCCCAAGAGACAGGAGCGGGTGGCGCAGAAGGCAAAGGTGCCTAAGCCCCAGACTCCAGCTCCTATCCAGCCTGGGGGGAGCTTTTAACTTCCAGGACAGGGACATCCTTCCCCCAGGAGACCTTCACTAGCCAACAGATGGGCCTCAATCACCTCAGACCTGTGGGTACTGTAGGTGGTCAGGGAGGGATACCTCCTACACCTACAGCAGATTCCACACGGGTTCTTTCCCAGAGAGCCGGTACAGTTTCTGGTGAAGGAGAAGTTCAAGATGCTCTCCCTTGGAACACTGCTGCCATACCGCCACTAGGGAAATTGGCTTTGCTCCTTGGATCTAAAGGATGCTTACACATACATCCTGATTCACCCCTCCCACAGGCAGTACCTAAGGTTCATGGTAGGAGGGCGGCACTACCAATAACGGAGTGCTACCCTTTGACCTGGCCTCCTCACTGAGAGTCTTCACAAAATGCCTAGCAGTGGTCGCTGCCCACCTACGTCTGCAAAGGGTCTTCATCTTCCCCTACCTGGATGACTGGCTTATCAGGGGCAGCATGGCCGCAGAGGACCAACAAGCCACAGGGCATGCAACTCTCTTGCTGCAACACCTGGGCTTATCATCAACTACCCCAAGTCCCATCTCACTCCAGCCCAAAACCTGCAGTTTATAGGTGCTCAGCTGGACACTGTGCAGGCCAAGGCCTTCCTGCCCAGGGAAAGGGCAGAATGCCTCAGGGAGTTAGTGGTGAAGGTGCAGCACCGTCGCTCGGTGCCAGCCTGTCTCCTCCTCCGCCTTCTGGGCCACATCTCTCCCACAGTCCACATGACGCCATTAGCCCACCTGCATATGTGAACAGCCCAGTGATCCCTCTGCGCTCAGTGGACGCAAGCTACGGGCAGATTGCGGGACGGGATCAAGATTACCCACTAGCGGGCAGAATCCCTTGACTAGTGGCAACTTTCTTGACACCTCCGGGATAGAATGCCTTTCCAGTTGCCCCTGTCCCAGAGGGTCCTGACCACAGATGCCTCCCTCCTCGTGTAGGGGGGGTACATCTTCTGGAACGCAGGGTGATCTCTCTGGCCTAAATTCAAAAACAGCTCTACTAATTCACCTCAGCATAGCATTAAACTTCATGCAAAGGTGAAGTGGAGAGAGCAGACCTCAGAATACCCCGTTTTTTTTCGGGGTATTCTGAGGTCTGCTCGCTCCACTTCACCTTTGCATGAAGTTTAATGCTACGTTGAGGTGAATTAGTAGAGCTGTTTTTGAATTTATGAAGTATCATTTATAAGCTCTGGCACTGACCTAAGTTTGTTTGTTAATTCCCTATGAGCATTCCGCCACTGCCTGCGGCACCAGTCAGTACTGGTACAGACGGACAACCAGGTTGCCATGTTCTATGTTAACAAGCAGGGGGCATGGTGTCATACTCCCTCTGCCAGGAGGCAGTGGCCCTCTTGTCCTTTGCAGTTTGCAACATGCTCCAACAGGGTGCTCCAGCCACACGAATGGCTCTTCTGCCTCTGGGGGACACCCATGATGGACCTCTTTGCCACCCCGGACAATGCACAGCTGCCCCGCTTCTGCTTGCAGATGCCTTCCTGATACTGTGGTCAGAAGGCCTCTTTTATGCCTTTCTGCCAACCCCTCTGGTCGTCAGGACTCTCTTCAAGGTCCAGTGCGATGGGGCAGTACTGATACTAATTTTCCCCAGGTGGCCCAGTATGGCTTCCACTGCTGCTCTCCCTGCCAGTGTCACTCCTGGTCCCACTGTGTTGTGCCCTGTATCACCTGACTCAGGACGGGGGATTCCTCCTGCACTCCAATCTGCGGTCTCTAACGTTAATAGTGTGACTGCTGAAGGGATAGCCTTGACCCCTTCAACCTCCCATGAGAGGTCGAGGAGGTCCTGCTGGCCTCCCACAAGCCATCCATGCCTTTAAGTGGTGCAGATTCTCGGTATGGTATGCGGACAGGCGGGATAACCCGTTCTCCTGCCCGGTGCAACTGGTGCTCCAATACCTACTGTATCTGTTGCATACTGGACTTAAGGCCAACTCGGTGAGGGTGCACCTGCGCGCAATTGCTGTACACCACCACCCTATCAAAGGGAAGCCTCTCTTGGGTCAGCCCCTGGTCTCTTGGTTCCTGAGGGACCTCCTATCTAAGGTACCCATCCGCCCCCCAGTGGCGGAATGGGACCTCAATGTGGTACTCTCACAGCTCACCAGGCCGACCTTCAAGCCTCTAACTACTTGCCATCTGCAGCATCTGTCATGGAAGGTGGCCTTCCTGGTAGCTCTCACATCCGCTCGCAGAGTAAGCGAGCTTCAAGCCTTAGTGGCAGAGCCACCATACACAAGATTTTACAAGAACAGGGTGGTGCTCTGCATTCACCCCAAATTCCTCCCAAATGTGGTAACTCCTTTTCACCTCAACCAGGAGGTGGTCCTTCCCACCTGTTTCCCACGGCATCATGCCTGTCGGGAGGAAACGATACTCAATACACTGGACTGCAAACAGGCCCTGTTCTTCTACCTACAGTGGACCCAGGGCCATCACAAAGCTCCTCAGCTTTTCATTTCCTATGACCCCAGTAGACTGAGGCTTCCTGTGACTAAGAGAACTCTGCCCACTTGGGTGATGGACTGTATTGACCTTGCCTAAGAGCAAGCTGGGCTCTCCCTTGACCACTGGATCACAGCACATCGTGTGAGAGTGATGGCACATCAGTGGTGAACCTGCGCTCAGTACAGATGACGGAGATTTGCAAAGCCGCCACTTGGTCTTCAGTCCATACGTTTGCAGCTCATTACTGCCTGGAAAATGAGTCCCGTCGGGACAGTGCCTTCAGCCAGGCTGTACTCCACAATCTGTTCGGGGTGTAGGCAACTCCTGCCCTCCGACCCTTCTATGTTCAGGCTACCAGAGTGATAGTGCCACTGGACACTAGGGTCTTGCAATCTCTCTCTGCTGGGGACTCATCTTCTCCAAC
This sequence comes from Ichthyophis bannanicus, assembly GCA_033557465.1. NCBI lineage: Eukaryota > Metazoa > Chordata > Amphibia > Gymnophiona > Ichthyophiidae > Ichthyophis > Ichthyophis bannanicus. Next base: position 293,787,442 of record CM066037.1, read on the forward strand.
TCACGGTTACCCAACTTGGTCACCGTTGGTGCTGTCGTGGTTCGGTCCATGGCAGTCTGGAGCTAGGGAGTCGCATACGTGAGGACTGACTTCCTGCTTGTTCCTGGAGAAAGCATAGTTACTCACCTGTAACAGGTGTTCTCCAGGGACAGCAGGAATCAGTCCTCGCAACCCTCTCTCCTACCCTGAGAGCTGCCTCCCTACTTTATTTGATTTTTTGCTACTCTCCTAGCTATGTCATCTGACTGAGCAAGATGGCACCCTTCGGCAGGAAGGGGACCATGCATGTGTGGTGGCATTTCCCAAAGGCTTTCTTTGAAAGCTGGGGAGATGCATCTGCACGGGCTCTGTCGGCACTGTCACCCATATGTGAGGGCTGATTACTGCTGTCCCTGGAGAGCACCTGTTACAGGTGAGTAACTATGCTATACTAACTGGCCACACACCTAAGGTCTTGACATGAAGAATCCCCTTCTGTTGAAGAATCCATGCCAGAATTTGGATAAGGTCCATGAAACGTAGCTGTGGAATCAAATGAGCCCCCTGTCTAATAGGAGTACTGACTTGAAGCCCCATTCCTTGCATTTTATTTTACTCAAATTTGCCCCTTCCTCACTTCTGCCTGTAACCCTCTTGTATTGGTTCATTCCAATAATGGTTTCACTGTGTTAACTCAAAGCCCTTTACAGTATTTGCTTTTTTGTTTGAATGTTCTTGTGATATTCACCATGGAATTGGAGCTGCCATTTCATACTATATTCCATGTCCCTAGGCTTTCACAATTCTATGCCTGTGAGAGAAATTGCATAAATATCCTGCTATCATATAATTTACAACCCTCTGTACTATTAACTAGGTGAAGCTCCCTATTGTGTAATTCCTTCATCTGAAGGAAGCTCCATAGCGCCTGCAGGACAGATTCAAGGGCCCGCCTTTCTATCTCAGTCTGCAATATTATAAAGCAAGAGCAAAAATAGGGGTCAACAGGAAAAGCTATAGCCCAAATGAAAAGGTTGAGCCCTTAGAATAAACCCGCTAGACTAAAGAGTTTTTACAATTTTGTTTTTCGAACTAGTTCTAATTAGACATAATAACATAGTATATGATGGCAGATAAAGACCAGTATGGTCCATCTAGTCTGCTCAGTAAGGTGGCTAGAATAGGTGTATTCACTGCTCCGGGCAGGTCACTCCCTCTCTATTTGTTGAAGTATAAAAAATAGTTATGTTTATTCTGATTTTTATTTTATCCATAAAACTAATATGGCCAGTTAACTATAGTCCATTTTACTAACTATAGATATATATATATAAGATATCAGTCTCAGAATATTTTTAACAGCCGGAAAAGGAGATTATATCAAACCCCCATCCCGACATATTGTGCCGCCCACATTTTGGGCAGCACAATATAAATTCAAAACCGCCCTTCTTCAGGGGAATAGTCACTTAGCTGATATCCAAGGAGTCCAAATGGCTGATTGACTCTCTCTAAGAGCCAAACAGCACAGATAATAAGCAGTTCAGCCAGCAGGGAAGAGGCTAGTTCACACTGAAAACAGCTTTCTGTCCAGATACATTAGTGATATTGCTGCTGCCATCTACTGGTGAAGAAATAGACTTGCCTCTTCTCAGTGCTATAGCTACTGCTGTTGCCTTGAGTTCAACTGAAGGAAAGCTCTTTTGAAATTTATTTTTGCTAGTTTACTTTTTATATTTTTTTATTTATATAAATATATGTTTATCCCATTTTCCCTTTTGATATATATATAAATGCACTTTCACTCATTGTCCATGGAATCCCCCACCCGAGACACAATTCTCCTGGGTAGCTCTGTGAATTTTCCCTAGCTCTGAGAAATGGAAGGATGGGCCTGTTCAGACTGTCCCTCAGCAGCACTCTGTTGCTGGCTGAAATTGCTGCTGCAGATGCTGCAAGAATTAACGTCCCTATTTTCCAGGCTCAACAGCATCATCTCTACAGCGTGCCCAGAGCTATAATGGGGGGGACAGGACTCTCAGGTGCAAAGGTGGTAACAGTGAGATGTAATTATTTAAAAACAATGTGAAAGATCTGCAATAAAAATAGATTGATGAGAAATGTGAAACTGTCACATGCTTACACCCAGGATGCTCTCTTCACATAAGAAGGGGACCACAGCTTCCCCCCACCATTTGTAAGCCATTTCAAGTCACATTCTGATGATGTGACTTGCTCTGATTGGTTCCCTTAAGCCAGTTAAACCCATGAACAAGAGAACTCTCTGTGGTAGTGTGGCATGCGGTGGGAAGGGGTTGCTTTAAAACAAGGCCAGACAGCAATTCAGGAAAAACAAAAGCAGGTTTCTATTCTGTCCCAGCTTGTTAAACCTCCGCAAAGCAAAATCCAGAACAGACAGCAGTTCAGGGGAAACAAAATCAACTTTACTTCTTCTCCAGCTTGTTAAACCTCCACAAGCTGGTTCTCTCGGCCCTTACTTCGGCTCCAGTTAAAGTTCCTATCTCAGAATCCCTTTGCACAGCTTGCCTTGGAAGGACTTCTGGCTCCACAGGCCTCTCTCACTCCTGCAGTCTGCTGGGTTCTTAATCTCTCCCTTTGAGACACGCCTTCCCAGCCCTGAACATTGGGCTGCAGACTCTTTTAAAGGGGACTGTTGATAATCCCTTTGGAGAGGGATGGGTAGCATTCTATAGACCCCATCACACACCCTCCCCCTCAGTTCAACCTTGCCTCGTTGAGCACCTGCCTCACACGGGACCCCCATCCGGGAAAGGTAGTCCCCATTCAAGTGAGTCTGACCAACCCTATGGCGGACCTGAAACTGGTAGGGTTGGAGACTCAAAACCCACCATATAATATGGCTGTTGGACTCCTTATGTTGGGCCAACCACTTGAGGGGTTGGTTATCTGTTGACAGCATAAACGGATGGCTGAGCAGATAGTATTCGAAGGTCTCAAATGCCCACTTGGCAGCCAGGGCTTTCTTCTCAATCACCACATAATGCTTCCCCCAAGGAAGCAGTTTCCTGCTGATGAATGCTACCAGATGTTCTTTACCCCTGACTTCCTGGGCCAGAACAGCTCCTAGGTCCACCTCTGAGGCATCTGTTTGCACAATAAATGATAGAGAGAAATCGGGCTAATCAGGATGGGCTCAGAGCACACGGCCTTCTTGAGACACTGGAAGGCCAAGTCCAGGTCTGGTGACCACTGAATCTGTTTGGGAGTTCCCTTCTGGAAGAGACTGGTTAATGGGTTCCGCCACCTCTGCAAAATTAGGGATGAAAACCAGCAATAATAGCCAATCAATCCAAGGAAAGCACTAACTTCAGTTTCGGGGTGGAGACCTGGGCAATGGCATTCACTTTCCATAGTTGAGGTCATATCTGCCCATTCCCGATTAAATATCCAAGATATTGAGGTCCCAGACGGCAGACAGTGGGCACTTCGTGCTGTGACATGCTTTTTTTCTTATGGGCAAAAGAAAGACCAGGTTCAGCAGGAAGTTCTCTGCTGTCCAACTGGCCCCTTCTGCTTCACCTTGGGGGGGGTTGGTACCTTGGATTCCTTCCTTGTTCATCCGGCACAGCAGCCAGCGAGATCTTGGAGAGCTTGACTTTCTTGACATCGGAGCTGAGTGGCTCGGAGTCTTGTTCAGCTGCAGATATATCCTCCCCTGAGTTGCAGAGACCTCCGGAGTTGGCACCCTTTGCAATGAATCTGGAGAGCCAGTGGGGCTGTGGTTTGCCAGAGGGCAGTGTATCAGCGCCCTGAAGAGAGTCAAGTCCTGGTAATGATGCAGGAGCTGTTTTGGCCCTCCAGGGGCAGCTTGTTGTGGGTGGCCTGTTGGAGGTGGAAGGAGCTGAGGCGGCCTTGACTTTGACCACAATGCAGGCCCCAGTCAATGGTGAGTGGCCCACAGCTGCTGGGGCAGGAGCAGCTGGATATCCCTCTCTCACTAGCTTTTTTTCACTGGATCGCCCAAAAGAATTACATTATAATTGATTTGGTCTGCAGTCATGAAGTTGGGAGAAGCATTGGTGCCTCAGATACAGATTTTGTCAACGCAAGTTCGAGGTAACACTGTTAGAAACATAGAAACATGATGACAGAAAAAGACCACATGGCCTATCTAGTCTGTCCTTCCATATCAACAACTACAACAGTCCCCTTTTTTCCTTTAGAGATCCTCTGTGTTTGTCCCATGCTTTTTTGAATTCAGATACTGTCCTCATCTCTACCACCTCCACTGGGAGACTATTCCACGGATCCACCACTCTTTCCGTAAAGAAATATTTCAGCATATCACTCCTGAATCTATCCCCTTTCACCCTCATCCCATGTCCCCTTGTAGCATTACTTGCTTTCAACCGAAAGAAGCTCTCCCCCTGTGCATTTATGCCCCGGAGGTATTTGAACGTCTCAATCATAACACCTCTATCCTGCCTTTCCTCTAATGTGTACATATTAAGATCCTTAAGTCTGTCCACATATGCTTTATAATGAAGACCACTAACCATTTTAGTAGCCACCCTCTGTACTGACTCCATCCTGTTTATATCCTTTTGAAGGTGTGGTCTCCAAAATTTCACATAATACTCCAAATGAGGCTGCACCAAAGACTTATACAGAGGCACTATCACCTCCTTTTTTCTGCTAGCCATTCCTCTCCGTATGCACCCAAGCATCCTTCTAGCTTTTGCTGTTGCCTTTTCTACCTGTTTAGCTACTTTAAGATCATCAGACTCGACCACGCCTAGGTCCCGCTCTTCTTTAGTGGACAAAAGTACTTCACCCCCTATACTACTCGTATATTGCTCCCTTGGATTGCTGGAACCCAAATGCATGACCTTGCATTTTTTAACATTAAATCCCAGCTGCCAAATTCTAGACCATTCTTCAAGCTTAGCTAGATATCTCCTCATGTTATCTACACCTTCCTGGGTGTCTACTCTATTGCAGATTTTGGTATCATCCGCAAAGAGGCAAACTTTACCCGACAGCCCTTCCCCTATATCACTAACAAAGATGTTAGTGTTGCCATTAATAAGAATGCTGAGGATATTTCATCTGTGCAAGCTACCGTGGCAGAGATTACATTGAGAATTATGTGCCTAGAGGGGAACTGAATCCTTTGTTAAGGATATGACTGTGATCAAAGCTAAGGTTGAGCAAAATGGAGAATAACCTTCATTCAGCTAATTTGAGATTTATTAAATTTTCCAAAGTTTTCATTGGTTTCTGCTAAAGATATGTTTTAAATATATTTGTCTGAAGTTTTGGGTATCCCTTCAGAGTCACACTCTCCTATGACTCTAGTTTATTATTTACTATCTCCTAAGAAGCTATCAGTGGGACCCTGTGTTCTCTGGCTTCCAACAGGTGGATTCATTGAATGCCATATTTGAAAATTCTAATGTGGAGACAATAATTCCATCTAAGTTTTGGCCACATTTGCTTTGACTACTGATCATGAGTGGTTTTTAAAAATGTTTTTCAAGAAAAGTGATGTTCTATTTAAGGGTCTCCTGGTGCAAATTTTCTCCGAGTTGGCCAGAGAAACCCGGTGGAGAAGGATCGAGTTCTTCTTGCTCCGTCCCGGTGTATTATAGCTGGGGGCGTTATTTTTTTCTTAAATTTCCTAAATTTCCATGCAAATGTTTAGTTAAATTACACTCTGTTTCTTATATTTTTTGAACCATCTCAATTATCCTTTATTAATGCTTGTAGATCTGTTATTATGGAGATTCCTGGCTCTAGTTGTTGTTGTTAAGTGCCATCGAGTCGGTGTCGACTCATGGCGACCCTCTGGATAGTTGTCCTAAATTGTGTTCGGTCTTCAGTCAAACAGCTCATTGTTAACAGACTGGCAGCTGTAGCTAATGTTAAATTGTATCGATCCATCTCATTGCTTGCCTTCCTCTTTTGCATTGGCTTTCTACCTTGCTAAGCATGATGCCTTTCTCTAATGATCTCTCTCTTCGCATTATGTGTCCAAAGTATGAAAGTCGAAGTCTTGTTATCTGAGCTTCTAAAGAAAGCTTAGGTTTGATCTCCTCTAGTACTGACTGATTTGTTCTTTGGGCAGTCCATGGTATACGCAGTATTCGTCGCCAGCACCATAATTCAAAAGCATCAGTTTTCTTCTTATCTTTTTCACTGTCCCACTTTCGCATCCATATAACGTTATTGAAAATACCATGACTTGAACAAGATGAATCTTTGTATGGCGAGAGACATCGCTGCTCTTGAGAATCTTGTCTAGGTCCTTCATGGCCATTCTGCCAAAAACAATGCGTTGTCAGATTTCTTGACCGCTTGTTGCTTCTTTATTGATAGTTGATCTAAGTAGGTTAAAATTGACCACTATTTCAATTTCTTCTCCATCAACAATGAACTTATTGATTTTGCCAGTTGTCATGATCTTTGTCTTCTTTACAATAAGGCACAGGCCCATTTTAAGACTATGTTCCTTCATTTTGAGAAGCAAATGTTTCAGATCATCTTCAATTTCAACCAGTAATGTGGTATCATCAGCATAGCGAAGGTTGATGATGAGTCTTCCACCTATCTTCTCACCTCTGTTGTCTTCATACAATCCTGCTTCTCTGATGATTTGTTCTGCAAATAAATTAAACAGGTAGGGGGAAAGTAGCAGCCTTGTCATACACCTTTGCTGATTTTAAACCATTCTGTTCCTCATTTTTCCATACGAACTGTTTCTTGATCTAGCTCTAGTACTCTATGAATAATGCAGTGCTGGTTGATTGTGCCTGTTTAAATTTCCTTTTATTTTCCTTATTGTTTCTTTTTCACATAAGGGCTTCCTCCTGTATGAAGGCTAGAGATTAAGAGCAGTAGAATGCTTGTATAAGCTTTGTTTATTTGGCTTTTCCCCATTTTTCTCCTGATGTTTTCATTTTGCTCTTTAATTTCTGTACAAGTTGTATAAATGTTTGGTAATTGTAAAAATTCATAAATTTTTTAAAAAATTGCAGGTATTGAACATCTGCAAGCTGGTCAACATGGCTTGTGTTTTGGTTAGATAGGTGGTCCAGTCTCCACTGTAGATGACAATGTAGTCAAGGTATGCAGCTGCATAATCCTTGTGCGGTCACAGTAGGCAGTCGACTAGGCATTGAAACATGGCAGGAGTCCTGTGTAATCCAAAGGGCAGTACTGCAAACTGGAACAGACCTTGAGGTGTCAAAAGCAGTATTCTCCTTGGCAGCTGGAATCAAGGGCACCTGCCAGTATCCCTTGACCAGATCCAAGGTTGATATAAAGAGTGCTTCCCAGAGTTGCTTGATTAGCTCATCTACTCTTGGCAAGGGATATGCTTCCAGTTTAGAAGCTTCATTGACCCTCTGGAAGTCAATGCAAAATCTGATGCTTCCGGCGGGTTTAGGAACTTAGATGATGGGGGATGACCAGTCACTGATAGACTCTTCTATAACTCCCAGGTTAAGCATCTCTTCCAGTTCCTTGGTGACAGCCTGTCGCCAGGCCTCTGGAATCCAATAGGGTTGTTGCCGGATAACCACCCAGGGTCAGTAATGATATTATGACAAATGAGGTGGGTTTGTTCAGAGCAAGTGGAGAACACCTTTAAGTTCTAGTGGATCAAATTTTCTTCATCTTTTCTCTAGACAGCAGAGAGCTGGTCTCCAATCGGGACTTGAGTTGGAGCCAATAAAGCTGAAATTTCCAGTCCAAAATCATCTCCTTGTACCACCACAGCCATCACTGGAGTTCACTTTTTTAATAGGTTAATATAGTAAATTTTGGCCTTTTTCCATTTATCTGGCTGGGCAATCTTTTAGTTAACAGACCCCACTTTCTCTTCCACCTCATAGAGCCCCTGCCATTTACAGAGTAACTTGATCTCAGATGAGGGTAGCAAGACTAAAACTCTGTTTCCCGATTCAAAGGTGCAGTGCAAGGCTGCCCAATTGTAGCCCCTGGCCTGCTCAGCTTGGGCTTTTTCCAGACTGAGCTTGGTCACTTCTCCACCTTTCCTCAGCCTGTTTTTCATTTGTATAATGTACTTCACCAAATTATGCCCGGCACATGGGTTCTTCTTCCCAGGTTTCCCTTACCCTGTCTAATATGCCTTTTGGTCATCTTCGAAGAGCAACTCAAAAGGCAAAAACCCCATGGAATGAAGTACCTTGCAGATGGCAAACATCAAATAGGATAGGAGAATGTTCCAATTCTTCCCATCCTCCTGCGTGAACTATTTTAACATCTGATTCAGAGTTTTATTGAATTGTTCAACAAGGCCATCCATCTGTGGGTGATATACTGATGTTCGCACCATCTTGACCTTCACCAAGGCACACGCTTGCTTCCTCACCTTGCATACAAAGGGTGTTCTTTCATCTGCGAGGATTTCATTGGTATTCCCACCTATAAGAATACTTCTGAGAGGGCATTCGCAATTGCAGTAGTCTTCATATTCCCTAGAGCAATGGCCTCCAGATATTGGGTAGTATAGTCCAGTATGGCTAAAATATACTTGTTGCCTCGGTAGTTCGCTCCAATGATCCTACCAGATCCATGGCCACTCTTTCAAATTGGGTTTCAATGATGGGCATAGGCACTAGAGGGGCAGGTCAGACTCTGACAGGGTTATGAAGCTGGCAGGTGGGGCATGACTGGCAATATAACTGCACCTGTTTATGCACCCCAGGCCAGAAAATTCATGCTAAAACATGCTCTAGTGTTTTCTCCAACCCCAGGTGTCTCCCCAATAAATGGCAATGGGACAACGATAACACCCGCTGATGACAGGGCCGAGGAACTATCAGTTGTTCTACTTCTTCTCCCTCTAAGGCACCCTCAGGCACTCTGTAGAATAAGTTTCCCTTTAGCACAAAATTGGGAAAGGTTTTTACAGGGGACTCTCTGTTACCTATTGGAACCGCATCTATATCCAAAACCTACTCTTGGGCATGTTTAAGGGACTCATCCTCTTGCTAGGCCCTCCTGAAGCTCCCTGGATCTTCCCCCAGCCCCCGCTCTGGGAAGGGGTCAGTTCTATTTGGGTCACTACCATTGAGCCATGAGCTATCCCCATGGGTTTCTTTCCTAGGCTCTCCTTCCTCATTGCCAACCCCATATTCTGTTTGAAGCTTAGCTTTTCCAGGCAACACCAACTCTGGGACTTAGTAGGCTTGAGAGTCTCAACATATAGATCCGGTCTTCCAGAAGAAAAAACTCTGGGAAATTTTTCTGGTCTGATGTAGTGGAGCCGCCAGTTAGTCAGGCTCATATCACTCTGAAGTTTGGGTAGTCTCGGCCGATCACCACTGGATAGAGAAGCCAGGGCAGCACCATGACCTGAAACGTGGCTTGACCTGCTGGAGTCTTGAGTGCAACCTATGCTGTTGGTTACTGCCTCTGGTTTCTATGCACACAGGCCAGTGTTACTGTCTTTGCATAGTCAATTTGAAATCGGGTTACTATTTCCTGGCGAATGAGAGTCTGCACACTGCAGAGTCTATAAAAGCCTAGAGGCAGGTCCCCTCGAGCTCCATTGGAATCACATAGTTCTGTGCCTTTGGATGGGGAGTGTCTACAAAAGCACAGGTGTGAGAGTTGGTTAGGCTGACATCCATGGGTTCCTCTGTATCCAGGGACATTCCGGAGTAAGTGTCCCTGTGCCCTACACTTAAAACTGGTGAAGGGATCATGGCCTGTGCCATGCCCTCTCCTAGGAGGTGACTTTGGGGGTCGGAACATGGAAGCCAATATCCGTGTCGGCCTCCCCTTCCTTTTTCTCTTTCTCACAGTCCGCTTCACGATACCCCTTGGCTATTTCCAATGCACTCTCCAGTGTAAGCTCTGGGTGCTAATGTATCCACTATTTCATCAGGGTGGTCAAACCCTCCAAAAAATGATACCTTGGCTATCTCGGGCCTGGTCTTTCCCTCCTGTTGCAGCCACTTTTATGCAAGATCCTTCAACCAATAGAGGAACCTCTGAGGGTTCTCCTTTATCTGGAGCCCCCCCTTTCTGAATTGCTGGTAGTAGGCTTCTGGGGTACAGCCGGGCCATTCCAGTATAGTGGCGTGGACAGTTGCATATGTTGCTCACCCATCTGGGTTAGCATACTGGAATACAGCCTAACTGCTGCCAGTCAGCAGATTCCCAACATAAGTAGTCCAAGTCTCCTCTGGCCACCCGGCCATGTAGGTAGTTTGCTCGAAGGTCACCAAAAAGTAGTCCAGTTCATCTTCTGCCGTCATTTTAAGAAGTGCTTGCACTGGAGGGTGGAGTTGCGGTCTCTGTAGGGCTTGAGTTAACTGAGCCAGGGAACTCCTCTTTAATTTCTCTTGCACCTGAATAAGATTTTGTAGCTGCTGCTGACATTGTTGTTGTTGCTGCTGACCTTCTACCAGAATCTGGAGAAGCCGTTCCATCCTGGCTTGTTACTGTTCTACAACACCACCACAGCTGCAGCTGAGTTAACTCTGCAGTAGTTCAGTTCCAACAAACCTTTAGCGGCCTCTAGTGGCCAAAACAAAGCCTGCCTGTCCAGCACTAACTAATCCTTCTTTAAGCTCCCTAACTAGGGCAAGGCTAACTCTCTTAGCCCACACAAGCAAAAAAAAGATCCTGACCTGCTGTAGAGGCCCAGCCCTAGAGGGTCGTAGATTTGCACTCAGTCATGTGGCTAGCAGGGGCGGCCCAAGGGGGGGGGTGCGGGGCCATGTGCGGAGATTAATTGCAGGGTCTCATTTGCATAATGTTAACATGCATTTTTAGTAAACATGATTCTTAATGAGTGTCTGGATAAAGAAAGACTAACAGATTTCTACCTTATTATATTCCGGTGCCAACCGCCAGGCCCATTAGGAAGTACTATAAACACTGAACATTTAGAACTCATAGCAAATCCACCATATCATAACAGCTCTGCCAGGACTCACAAAGCACCAAACCCTACCTATCAAAAGGCAACACTGCAAATATTAAACCAATACATCTCAGAGAATACCAATGCATCTCCTACTGGGGTAAGAGAACAAGTGACACGGTCAAATAGAAACTACATGAACAGAATACCTCAGTTTGGTTAAAATGCAGAACATAGACCATCACCAAAGAACAAGGGATCACAATTTAGAAATAAGACAATAATTAAACTGGGAACCCCAAAAGCCAAACTTGGGATGTACAACAACACTGGAGAAATAAAACTATAGATTAATTTCCTCTTGTACTAAACAAAACACAAAAGACGTTAACGATGCACATTTCCCAGAGCTGATATATTCCAGTTAATAAATTCAAAATAAAAAAGTATTTTTCTACTTTTTGTTGCTTGTGCATTTTCTTTTTCAGTTGCAATTGCTCCAGTCACTTTCTTCTGGGTTTTTTGTGTCTTCTGCGAGCTATTTGTCCTTTCTTCTCTTTTAGATTTTTTTCCACATTTTCTCTCTATATCTGCTTTAACATACTGATCTTTCCCCTTTGCTCTTTCCTCCATTTCTTTCCTTATTCCTTTATCATCCACTCAAATTTCACCCTTCCATTCTCAATCTCCACTTACTCTTCCAATACCCGGCCCATCGTAGACTTTTCTTCCCTCCCACACAAAATATCTTTTCCCCTCTCCATTCTCATTCCCCATCCCTTTCTAGTCCTCCCCCAAAATCAGCTCCCTTATAGTTCTAGACCCACCCAGCATCTGCCTCCTAGTCCCAGTCTCCCAAGCTTCCACATCAGCCCATTTCCAGTCCTAGCCCCCCATATGCTGTTTTCCAGTTCCATTCCAGCCCCCCATCAGCCCATTTCCACTCCAAGCTCCCCCATCAGCCCATTTCCAGCCCTATTCCAACTCCCATCAGCCCACTTCCAGTCCCCATCAACCCATTTCCAGTCCTATTGCAGCCCATCACCCATTTGCAGTCCACGTTCCCCCCCCCCATCAGCCCATTTCTAGTCCTATTCCAGCTCATCAGCCCATTTCCAGTCATAGCCCCCATATGCTCTTTTCCAGTTCCATTCCAGTCCCCCATCAGCCCATTTCCACTCCAAGCTCCCCCATCAGCCAATTTCCAATCCTAGCCCCCTCGTCAGCCCACTTCGTCCTATTCCAGCCCCCATCAGCTCATTTCCAGTCCAAGTTCCCCCCATCACAGCCCATTTCATCCATTCCCCTCACCATCACAGCGCATTTGCAGTCCTATCCCCCCCAACATCACAGCCCACCTGCAGTCCGTTCCCCCCCCCAACCATCACAGCCCATTTGCAGTCCGTTCCCCCCCAACCATCACAGCCCATTTCCAGTCAGTTCCCCCTTCCCCATCACAGCCCATCCAGCCCTAGCCACCCCCCCCCCCTCCAAAGAGCCTCACGCCATCTAAGGGGCTGCAGAGGGAGCCGGGGAAGCACGCACGAGGCCCCGGCTCCCTCTGCACAGCCTGCCAGCGTGAAGAGCCTTTACCTTCATGCTGGCGGCTGTTTCAATGAAGCCATGAATGCCGTGAAAAGGTTAAAGGCAATGCCCTTTATGTTTATTAACTTTATATAACACTAAACGATAACATCAAAGCGGTTTACATAGCATATACAAAAAAAAAGCATGAGGCAGAGGAGAGGAAAGGAAGTTACAATAGTGGATAGGAAAGCAAACCAGCAGAGTCATATGATGGGGGAGGAGAGAGAAAGAGGAGGAGAGGGAGAGTAAGATTACACAGAGGGATCAGGGAGGTCAAAGGCCAGGGCAAACAGGTGGGTTTTGAGACTGTTCTTGAAGGCAGTATGCTGTTGCTCAAGCCGGATGGAGGAGGGTAGGGAGTTCGAAGGGCAGGACCAATGTAGAAGAAAGCAGAAGAGCAAGTAGATTGGAGGTGAGCACAAGTGGGGGAAGGGAGATGTAGACGATTGAGATGCAAGGATCGTAAAAAGCATGCTGGGGTATGAAAGTGAACGAGATCAGCCAAATACTGGGGGGAGTGGGTATAGAGGACACGATGGAACAGTACAAGGATTTTGAAGCGGAATTTTACAGGGAGCCAGTGAAGATGAATAAGTAGGGCGTGATGTGATCGCATGGAGAGGAGTGGAAGATGAGATGGGCGGCAGTGTTTTGAATGCGTTGGAGGCAGTGAAGTTGCATGGAAGGGAGACCAGCTAGGACGGAATTACAGAAGTCAATACGGGACATAACCAGGGATAAGAGAAGGGTAGTAAGTGCCTGAACGATAAGGAAGGGCCGGATAGCGTGAATTTGACAGAGGAAGAAAAAAGAAGTTTTGGAGACATGAGAGATGTGATCTCGAAAAGATAGGTTAACCTCTCCCAGCATTCACGGCTTCATTGAAACAGCCGCCAGCCTGAAGGAAAAGGCTCTTCACGCTGGTGGGCTGTGCAGAGGGAGCCGGGGCCTCGTGCAGGCTTCCCCAGCTCCCTCTGCAGCCTTCCATTGAGCGAGAATGTGGTTCGCACGGGGCCCTGTATGAACAACATTCTCGCTCAATGGACGGGCCGGCCCTGGTGGCTAGAGGAATTCCCACCACTGCCACCATATATGGTGTCACCGCTTCCCTTGCCCAGGCGGTTGCCTAAGGCTTGGGAACGGGCAGGCAATATATTTATTTGTTCTTAAGTGCCTATTTCTTGTAGTTGTGTAATAATCCAGCCGAGATGGTAATTATAGGCACACAGGATTTTTATTATTTTCAGCCAAAGGAACTTTAAAGATTCCAATTTTCAGGATAAAGTAAGGATATTTTCCAACAGCATCAAACAATGGAAAACTCGCTTCTCTTCAGCTTTGGCACTTAAATGAAAACACAGTATTTCCTCATACTATAACCAAACACAGCACTGAAACTCCGGTGCAAAAAGAATTAGAAAAAAACCCCATCTTCTTTCATAGCTTTAAAACAACCAGAAGTTGTTACATTTCCAAGCAGGCAAACTTCTGTTACACATTGGTTTTTCTTTCTTTCCACCAAGTAATTCCTTCAGCTTGTTGTATCTCAGGCTTTTCACTTTCTAGCATACAAATGCTCACACACTCAGCTATGGCTTAAAACTTCAGAAACCTTATTTGCATATTTCCCAGCCGTGCTCTCTTGAAGGAGTAGCTACCAGGTTTAAAGCTTCTGCAAATGTTCTAGCCTTTCTTAATGCCTAGAGGCTACCGAACATTCCATTTCCTCATCAGAATTCTCCTCTATTAAACCAGGCATCTCTATTTCCATACTCTCCAGATCAGAGTCTGCTTGAGAGGCACAGGATTCAGACTCAAAACTATCTGGCTTTAATCCCTTCAGGATTTCTAAGACTTTAGTCAAGGCAGTGTCCTTCCTTCTCTGAGGAATAGCATAGCAGTTAGAAAGTCTCTTAGCTTTTAAGGAGTTAATAGAAGGCTTTAGGCTGCTCACCTTATCTTTTGGAATTCAGCACTTAACAGGCTTTACTGCTGAAGGCTCATGCTCCATGCATACTTCGGGGGAAGGGCTTCTGCTGCCAACATGGCTGACCAACTCCCCTGGGTAAGCTTTCCTTCTAGAAGTATATCTCCTGTCTCCCTTACAGGGCCCTGGGTTAGCTCCAAATCCTCTGGCTGGCTCTGCCCTTCTCCCAGAGGTTTCCAATGAAGCTCCCTTGACTCCCCGGGTACCTTCTTTGCGTGGTTCTCCAGAGCTTCTAGGACCTCCTCCCCTCCTGGGACGTTCTGACCTGTTCCAAGCTGCACTGGAACCAGAACTAGGAATCCTCGTCAAGCGTTTCCCTTCACGGTACTCAGACCTCTCTCTGAGTTCAGGCTTCCCTCTGAGTTCAGACTCCTTTCTGTCCTCCTCTGCTGCTTCCTCTCCCCTGAGTTCACTCTCTGGCAGTTTATATGAGTGCTTTCCCCTTCGGCTTCCTGGCCCCACCCCCAGCTGTCCCTCGTGAGCAGGGTTGGTAACCATGGAGCTGGGGTGTGTCTCCTTGCTACCTGCCTTCTGTGGAGAGTTTTTTTCTAGTTCAGAAATTTTAACCCCTAAACTTCTGGTTCTTTTCCTACTATCTGGGGAAAATGCCTGTTTTTTCCCTCTTTCTCTATTCTCTCTGCTTTCTGCGCCATCACAATGGTCATGTGGTGTGCGGTGGGAAGGGGTTTCTTTCAAAAACACAGGCCAGATAGCAGTTCAGGGAATACAAAAACAGGCTTGTTTCTGTCCCAGCTTGTTAAACTTCCACAAAGCAAAATCCAGAACAGGCAGCAGTTCAGGGGAAACAAAATCAGCTTTACTTCTTTCCCAGTTGTTAAACCTCCACAAGCTGATTCTCTCAGCCCTTCTTCCAGCCCCAGTTCCTACCTCAGAACTCCTTTGCACAGCTTGCCTTAGAAGGACTTCTGGCTCCTCGAACCTCTCTTTCTCTGGCAGCCTGGTGGGTTCTTAACCACTCCCTGTGAACCACGCACTCCCAGCCCTTCTGGGCTGCAGATTCTCTTAAAGGGGACTGTTGATAATTACTTTGGAGAGAAATGGGTAGCATTCCATAGACCCTATCACACTCCCATTATGCCTTGCTCTTTGATAGATCTCTCTTGGGACAAATGAGTTAGTTTTGCACATAGCATGACAGTCATGAACCTCACTTCTAAGCCAGAGCATGGGGAGTATGATCTCAATCTCTCAAATTTACTGCTGAGGCTCAGCATAGTATCATGCCAAAGAGAGCCTCCTGCTGGAGTCTGTAAGATGTAACATATATGGGTAGTTTATCAAGATATGCTTGGAAATTCTTCTTTAACAAGCCTGTGGCACCCAACACGATGGGAAATATTTCTGTATCTTTCTGCCACATTTTCTTAGTCTCTCATGTGAGTGTCTTTGGGTGTGTGATTACTTTTATTGCCTTCTATTACCAGCTTTTGCTGAACTTACAGCTACATCATCCTGAGTCTGCCCATGCTAGTATGATCTCAGAAGTCAAGCAGGGTTGCACCTACATGGTACTTAGATGGGAGATTGCCTGGGTATATCAGATGCAGTAAGCTTCCCTACCAGTTCTGCCAGATTGATGAGTGTCCGATTCTCATCTATGAGGTTGTCTGCTGATTCAGTATGGTTCCTGACTCACTAATATTGTCCTGGCTTATCCACACATGTTCTTGTACTTCTCCAGCCTCCAACTATCTGATGAACACTGACTATTGCTCAACTCTGTGAACAACTTGGGTCTCATTCTTTAAGCTCTGGCATCTTCTGAGTATGAGGACTCAACCCAAAGGGAAAAAAAGTTGTTAGAGATGAACATGGACAACCTAGGCCAAGGGCCATGGGGTATTCCCTGCTGAGCTGTCATGATAGAAACTTTATGAAAAACTTGCTACATAATTGCCACATAATCTTGAAAAATCTACTTCAAGAAATCAGAAGCTATAGGAGTCATTTTAAAAGTCGTGATGTAGACATCTGAAGATGTGCACATGCATATCCAAATCACGGAGATGTGTCTGTAGTCATTTTGCAAATGGCTTTTAAAGACATCACCAGTGTAGAATTGGCCAAGTAGGCAGGGGGTGTGATAGAGGCATGTCTCGAGTGGTACAATGGATTTACACATCCCCATTCAATCTCAGAAACGTCAAGGATATTTGCAGGCACATTCACGTTTAGACCTGTTCCAGGTACAAATAGACATCAGGAAAGTGCTTGTTTAGGCCTTAAAACATCCAGAGAGTGTAGAGAAGATGGAAAGTTAAGTTCGCCTAAGATCACAAAGGCCCACACTGGGATTTGAACCTTGAACCTTCACTACCTTGCTACTCCAACCATTATGCTATTAGATGTCCCCATTCTGAAATGCAATTCTGGGGATGTCTATGTAGACGTCTCCATAAACGTTCATATAGGGCACGTCCACATTTCCAAAATCATGCCTGAACTTGCACATGCCTGCTTTTATTTTCCACACGTTCTGGCTTTGACGTTCCAGATTGCCAGCAGCATCTTCAGAAGAACAGCAGAAAGAAGAAATCTCCATTCTCTAAGGAAGCAGAAAGAACCAGCTCTAGAAGAACAACAAAGCAGACAGAACTCTTCCAAGCAGCCATCGCTACAGAATTATCTTCAGGAGCTCCAAGGAAACACACTGGCTGGAGCAGACACAAGAAGGAGGGCATCTTCACTCAGAATCTGACCACACTTACCATTCATAGCAAGTTAGCCTTAATTCAGCATAGTTGACAATTCAGGATTTTACCAGTTTTCTCTTGTTGCACATTTACTTTGCGTAAGATCCCAGAAGAAAAATATGTGTAAATAGTTGAGTGCTCTAACTATTGCAAAAGCCTATTTTTGCTGAAATAAAAATGCTCTGCAAATTAAGAAAGAGTCTAGTTCTTATTAATAAATAAATTGCAGTGAATACTCTAAGTCAAAGCTAGTGTATATTCCCCAATACATATAAATTAAATCCCTCTTAGGTAATATCTAATCTTTTAGCAAGTGTACTGGCACTGAGTAATGCGGTGTTCTTCAAGGGGCCTGGGGCCCATATACCCTTCGATCCTAAGTGTGGTCCCCTGACTCTTCCTCCACCTTCTGAAAGTCCTGCATCCATATCAGTTGTTCTGTTTTCTACCTGCGCCATTCAGCTCTCTGTAAGTTTGAGCCATGTGTTGCCCAGACTACTTCATTATTTCATGAGACTGAGAGAGCAGTGAGGGGGACTGAGCATGTGCAGTTCAGATTCACTGAGAGTCACGTGGTGCCAGAAGAAAACAAAACAGCTGTTCCAGAGGTGGCACTGCCATCAAGCCTCTGGAGCAAATATAGGGAGATTGAAAAAGTAGGGGGGACAGCCAGATTGAAGAGGTTGAATGTGGAGACAAACTGGTGAAGGCTGACTGGTGGGAATGGGATAGGAATGATGACTGGGAATAGCTGGGATGGAGTTGGAAGTTATTCTCATATGCCTGAATAGCCAGGCCAGCTACATCAGAGAAGGAACCCTAAGGACAGCTATGTCATTAGGGGACTCCTCCCCCACCCCTTGCCCAGTGTGCTGTTTATTTAACAGATTTTGATATAACGCTTTTCAACAAGTCAAAGCGGTTTACAAAGAACTGAGTTTTTACAATGAATAAGTTATGAACAGCATTAGAACTTTTACAATGAATATAGAGAGGGTTGGGTGAATCTTTGGACGAGGGAGGATTGGACACTGCTTTGTTCGTCAATAATCTTGGCTCTCACACTGATCATTTTTTGTCAAAATGGACCCTGCTGGAAAAATGATGAGGATCACTGCTCTAATGTGTGAAAGAAGGGGCTTAAAGAGCATGCAAGTGAGAAAACCTTCAAATGAGCATGACACATTCCTAATGAAGCAAGACTTTGCATCTCTGTCAACGTGCACTTGGAAGTTCTTTTTAGTCACACCAGTGGTGTCAAATGCCATTGGGACAATTTCTGTATTCTTCTGCCTCGTTTTCTTGATCTCTGATGCCATTCGTTCATATTCGGGAATCTTCTCTGTCGCCACACCTTGTGTGTAGGAACAGTGGTGATGCTTGTTGCTTTAAATCTGTTTTACTCAAATAGAAGCTCACTAACCACAGGCTCTCCTAAGCTTTCATCACATCTAGTCAGCACTTAACTGCATCGATAGGCTTTCAGATGTCTCCCTGAGGGACCAGAGTGTATGAATTAATACATAAATTATAGACAGAGATAGCTATTTTTAGGCACTCTTCATAAAGCGTTCTCCATAGGATACAGCTGCAGGATCAACTCCAGAAAGAGTCAGGGAGTCTGTGCTTAATTTAAAGGAGCACTCCAAGTCATTTGGAAAAAATGTATATTCTAACATCAAACAGCATCTTTCAGAAATCAGGTACTTGGTGATAAATATAGGCTCCGCGATATGGGGCTCACAGGAGAGGCTGTGTTAAGTAGCTAATCATCACACAATAAACAAGCAGCAGCTGGCTCCCTGCCATGGAATTCAATTAAATAGTCTGCTGGCAATGTGCTGAAAACAGTGACAACTAAAGTTATGTTGCAGACTAATAGATTCTCTCATCCAATCAGATTCCCACTAGTGAAAACGGAGTCCAATCAACTTAACTAGGAGAGGGAATTCAAAGAAAGGGACAGGACTTAGACTCTGGGCACATTACCAGTATTGCTGCTGACATCTAGTGGACAGAGGAGAGAACTGCTGGCTGCCACTTAACCTAGAGTTTAGTGCATACACTACTTTCTGTGTATTATTTTTGTTAAAATTGTTTCATCACTTTCTTTGCAATTATTTTATTATTAAATACAAGTATATTTTATGTACTATAATATTTTTGTCTCTCATATCCCCCCCCCCCTCAAGTGTTTTCTGCCACATTTTGTTCTTCCCACATGGAACATAGTAGATCAGGTGATTTTCACCTGGATTAGAGTATCTGCCTTTGAAGTGCACCCTCGGTAGCTCTGATTGGCTGACAGGAGTGGCCTCAGTACTGGGAGCTATCGTCCTGAATTTTGAATGCACAGCACATCTGTAGGATCCCTTGCATTGCTACTATGGTCTGAACCAACAGGCTAGAGTTCTTTGCATGGAATTTTATATTTTATTAAAATGATTTCATATAGTGCCTTTTGTAATGTCTCCCTGTAGTTTGTGTGCATATATTGACAATGTGTTCCTACTAATATGGTGTTCTTATGGGTTCATTCAATTTAAAGGCAGTTAATCAAGTTTTTAATAAACCATAAAAGCTTATCTTATAACATACTAATTTCATTCATTTACTTTTTTTTTCTTTTTGGGTCAGCAGTTTCATCTTTATTTTTTGGGGGTAGGAAGCCAATGAAGTGACTTGAGAAGAGGGCTTATGCAAGCATAGAGCATAGCAACATTGGTGGAAGATAAACTGTGCAGCTGAGTTTTGAACAGATTGAAGGAGAGAGAGATGATTTAGAGGGAGACCAGCGAGGAGCAGGTTGAAATGGTCAAGACCAGAGGTGACTAGAGAGTGGAAAGGACAATTCTTTCTGATGTTATAGAGAAAGTAGTGACAGGTTTTAGCTAGCTGTTGGATGTGTGCAGAGAAAGAGAGAGTAGAATGAAAAATGATCCCAAAGTTGTGAGCTAAGGAAACAGGGAAGAGTTTAGTGTTATCCACAGAAATAGAGAAGGGAGAAAGGAGGAGGTGGGTTTAGGGAAAAAGATAAGTAGCTCAGTTCTGGCCATGTTCAGTTTTAGACAGAGGTGAGACATCTAGGCTGCAATATTGAATAAGCAGGCAGAGATAAGGGCCTGGAGAGATTTCAGGTGCAGAGAGGTAGATCTGAGAGCCATCAGCATAAAGATGGTACTGAAAACCATGGGAGGAGATAAGTACACCAGAGAATTTATGTGCAGAGAGAGAAAAGGAGAGCCCTGAGAATGGGAAGGCAGTAGAGGAGGATCCACCAGAACATACACTGAAAGTGTGGAGGGAGAGATGTTAAGAAAACCAGGACCAGCAGAAGAAAGGTTATTAAGGATGAGGAGTAAGTGAACAGGTCAATACTGTTTTTCCATCAACTGGTTCATGGTAACTATGATGGCTGATAGATTGAAACATACCAAATTTGTTTTCAGGATTAAGTCAAGAGATGTAGAAAGTAATCCAATATGAATAGAACTGGGCAACAATGTATGTGGAGGCTGGTTACACACCAGTGGACAAATTGTGCCCATTTTAATTTGAAAGATTTCCTTGGCAGAAGGTTTCTGGAAGCTAGGAGGACTTGCTGAACATCTTGTGAGGCTGATTGCTGGGAGATTTCAGATTGGGCTACTATAGATGGCCCTTTTGCTTAATGAGTAACAAGGACTGATTCCTCAGGAATACCAGTTGATATGTTAGGGAAATGAGCCACAGAAACAAGATTTGTCTTAGGTCATCTGACATTATAAGGATAACATAGACTTTGTCCAGCAGGATCTTTTGAATGACTCTGGACCAAAAAAAAGAAACAAAGAGAAGGTATATAAAAGGCTTTGGCTTCATAATATAGAGAAGGTATATGTACCACTCTGCGGGTGCTAGTCACATGGAACAAAACCACTGATCTTTGATATTCTGTTTTGCTGTAAACAGATCTATCTTGGGGAACCCCAATTGGCTGAAGAAGTCTTGCAGGACTGAATCGTGGAGGAGTCATTTGTCTGAGTCTAGTATCAGCTGAGACTGTCTGCTAATTGACTGAGGTCACCTGGGAGTACATAAGAACATTAGAAATGCCATAATGGGTCAGACCAAGGGCCATCAAGTCCAGTATCCTGTTTCCAACAGTGACCAATCCAGGTCACAAGTACCTGTCAGATTCTCCAAAAAGTACACAGATTCCACAATGCTTATCCCAGTGGTAAGCAGTAGATTTCCCTGGTACAAGTATCACAGTGTCCCATTGGTGGTCCTCCTTCCACCAGGTCTCTAAGATGCCAAATATATCTAACCTTTCATTTAGTGCTATATATTCTAACTCTCTCATTTTTTTAGACTTTAAGCATTTGCATACAGGCATTTTAGAGGTTTTATGTTATTCATATTAATCTAGTTTTCATTTGATAGGGGTAATTTGGAATCTGTTGGCTCTGTACTTAAAGGTAACTCAGATGCCCTTATCTTTACTGGAATCTCTCTATCGGGATGTCCTAATTTCCCTCTTTTGCTAGTATCCTTCAAAGATAGATTCTTTTGAACCATGGACTCTAGGGCAACAGTCTGCTTTCCCATATTATCTAGTTTAAAAGCTGCTCTATCTCCTTTTTAAAGATTATTGCCAGCAGCCTGGTTCCATCCTGGTTAAGGTGGAGCCATCCTTTTGGAAAAGGCTCTCCCTTTCCCAGAATGTTGTCCAGTTTCTAACAAATCCAAAACCCTCCTCTTTGCACCTTCGTCTCATCCACACATTGAAACTCCGGAGCTTTACCTGCCTTTTGGGTCCTGTGCATGGAACGAGAAGCATTTCTGAGAATGCTACCCTGGAAGTTCTGGATTTCAACTTCCTATCTAAAAGCCTAAATTTGGCCTCAAGAACCTCCCTCCTACACTTTCCTATGTCATTGGTACCAACATGTACCAAGAGAGAAGGCTCCTTCCCAGCACTATCTAAAACCTTGTCTAGGTGGTGCGTGAGGTCCACTACCTTCACATCAGGCAGGCATGTTATCAGGAAATCCTCACATCCATCAGCCACCCAGCTATCTATATACCTAATGATCAAATTGCCAATTATAAAGGCCGTCCTGATCCTTCCCTCATGGGCACATATCTCCAGAGAAACCTCCTCAGTGCAAGAGGGTTTTACATCACCTGAAGGGTAGGTCCTAGCTACAGGATCACTTCCTGCCACACCAAGATGATTCTCTCCTTTCACATGACCTCTCTCCTCCATGGCAACAAAGAGGCTGCCAGACTGGAGGCAGGACTTCAGTACTACATTCCTGTAGGTCTCATCTATATATCTCTCTGTCTTCCTTAGCTCCTTCATGTCTGCTACTCTAGCTTCCAGAGATCAGACTCATTCCTTGAGAGCAAAGAGGTCCTTGCACCTAGTGTATTTGCAAGACCCCTCAACAACTGGGAGAAATTCATACATTTGACACTCAGTACAAAAGAATGGATAGCCCCCATCTCGCTACTGGACTGCTTAGTTTTAAGGATTTGTGAAGATATTTAAGTTGTTTACTTACTTAAGTTGCTAGGGATAGTTGTGCAAACATAAATATACCTAATAGATTTAAGCGATTTTGTTCACATCAGGATTTATTTCAGGACCTTAATTAATTAAGCACCTACACCCAAAGGTGAATTTGACTAACTGTCCCTGTAAGAGACTATAAATCTAAGATTATGCCTGGGGTGAGTAGAAGGAAAAGATACACTTACTAGAACCTCGCTTGCTAAAACAGTGCCCTGGTGTGACTATTGTACAGATTTAGGAAGTCTTATGTGCCCTCTTTTTAGGATGGTTGTGAGGCTCATTATCACAATTGATGCTGAAAAGCAGCTTGAAGGGTCCACTGCTTTTTTTCTGCCACTATAGTGACTCCCACAGGTTTATGTTTAGGACTCAAGATTATTGAACTGGTCTGAGATCCTGAATTTTTCATAGAACTTATAGGGATCCAATTCAAAGGTGCACCTCGAGACCTCCTTCTCCAGCATTGTTTATCACAGTCTTTTGCTTTTCTGATTTTTTCACTGTGGAAAGCAAACATCCACTTGGGCCAATGGTCGACATGGGGCCTCAGGAAGAAAGTCAGCAGGACTATCTCCTGGTTAAGATGAAAGTCCAAGATGACTTTAGGCAGGAACTTAGGGTGGGTGTGGAGGACCACCCTATTCCGATAGAACCTGGAGCTCACTGACTCAGCAGGCCGAGGTCAGCACCACCAGGAAGGCCACCTTCCAGGACAGGTGCCGGAGTGAGCACATCGCCATTGACTCGCAGGGTGAATGGGTGAGCTGCATGAGCACCACATTCAGATCCCATTCCGTCGGGGGAGGATGGATGGGTGGCTTAAGACCCCATATAAAGTGGGTGACTAACAGCTGCCCCGAGAAGGGCTTTCCCTCAATAGGGAGGTGGTTCGCTGAGATGGCATCAAGGGTACCCTGACAGAGTTCGACTTCAGCCCTTCCTTCGAGAGATGGAGGAGGTACTGGAGGATCCATCGAATGGGGCAAGAGAAGGGGTCGAGCTGGAGCTCCGAGCAACAGACAGCCTCCACTTGAAGGCATGGGCTTGTCTAGTGGAGTCCTTTCTCGAGGCGAGGAGGACTTCCTCGACCTCCTCCAGAAGGGCCAGTGAGGCTAGGGAAACCTGTTCAGCCACCAGGATATGAGGGATAAGGAGGCTAGGTTCGGGTGCTGCACCCGCCCCTCCTCCTGTGTTAGCAGACCCGGAGCAGAGCCCAGGAGAACAGGAGGCTCCGTCGACAGCCAGAGCAGGAGCGGGAACCAAGGCTGCCAAGGTCACAAGGGGGCTAAGAGGATCAGCGATGTCTGATCCCGCTGAGCCTTGAAAAGGATCCTTGCAATGAGAGGGAAGGGAGGGAATGCAAAGAGTAGGCTGGATGACCAGTCCAGAAGGAATGCACCGGGGCTCTTCCTGCTCAGGTGCGGTACTGGCCCACAAAAGCATGGGATCTGAGCATTCTGGGGACTGGCGAAGAGGTCTATCACTGGTGTCCCCCAGAGAAGAAACAGCCAGCCTGCGACTCCTGGATCCAGCCGCCATTCATGGGGGTGAAGAATTCTGCTGAGCCTGTCCGCCAGGACATTCTCCTGACCCGGAAGGTAGGTCACCTTGAGGGACATCTTCCATTGGACAGTGAACGAGCAGATGAGGACCGCTTCCCGGCAGAGGGAGTGCGATCCCGTGCCTCCCTCCTTGTTGATGTAGAACATCGCCACACGGTTGTCGGTCTGTACGAGAACCAACCTCCCCTTTAGGTGGTCCTCGAAGGCCCTCAGAGCCCACCGAAACGCCCAGAGTTTGAGCAAGTTTATCTGCTGCTGAGATTCCTCGGGTGACCACTACCCCTGCATGCATAGCGGCCCACAGTGAGCTCCCCACCCTAACAGGGAAGCGTTTGTCATCAGCACATCGTGCTGCGGGGCCTGGAAGGGCAATCCCCGTAGGAGGTTGCGGGGGTTTTGCCACCAGCTCAGGGATGAGCAGAGGTCAGGAAGGACCCTGACAGGGTCCTTGAGATGAACGAGGGATGGGCTCCATTGGGCGCTGAGGCACCACTGAGCTACCTGCATGTGTAGGCAGGCATGGGGGCCACATGCACGGTAGAGGCCATGTGGCGACCCGGGGAGTGCTTTGGACATGGGCCGCCAGAGTTAGGAGGTGGTCAGCGCAATCTACTGGTAAGAAGGCGGTCACCTACTGAGTATCAAGGCACGCCCCGATGAACTCGAGTGCCTGAACCGGCTCGAGGTGAGACTTTGGGTAGTTGACCAAGAACCCCGAGCCCTCCAACAGAAGGATGGTGCGCGACATTGCTCACCAGGTTTCCTCAACCGAGGAGCCCGTGACAAACCAGTCATTGAGGTAGGGAAAGACTGGCACGCTCTGATGCCCTGAGACGGGCAACGACAACGAGGAGGCATTTTGTAAAGACTTGCGGGGCAGAAACAAGGCCAAAAGGGAGCACCCTGTACTGTAAGTGCTCTCCCTGCACCCTGAAGCACAGATACTGTGTGTGCTGGGGGTGGATTAAGATGTGGGCTTAAGCGTCCTTTAGATCCAAGGAGCATTGCCAGTTGCCCTGCCGGAGGAAGGGCAGCAGAACACCAAGGGATAACATCTTGAACTTTTCCCGCACCAAGAACTTGTTCAACTTGCGGAGGTCGAGGATGGGCTGCAGGACCCCCCCTCCCCCCTCCGTCTTTTTCAGGACAAGGAAGTACTGGGAATAGAAGCCCCGACCTCGAAGGTGCGGAGGGACTTTCTCGACTACCTGTTGGGCAAGGAGAGAGAGTAATTCCTGCTGCAGTAGAAGCTGGTGCGCGGGGAGTCGAGGAGGTTCTGCCAGGGAGAAGGAAGGTGGAAGCCTGTCGAAGCGAAGGCAATAGCTGTCTTGGATGACCTGGAGAACCCAGGTGTCTGAGGTGATGGAAGCCCACGATGGGGCAAAATGAGACAGGCGCCCCCCCCACTGACTGCTGCGTCGCCGGAGGGCGAGGGGCTATGCCAATGGTATCAAAACCCTTGCACGGGTTGTGGAGGAGCCGGATTTTGGGCTTTTGGCCCTTTTCGGCTTGCGATGCCCTTGGCTGGATTTACCCTGCACCGGGGTAGTCAGTGTGGGGGTAGCTGGGTATGGCGGATAGCCCCGGTACTGGCTTGTTGCTTCTTCCGGGGCAATGTGGAGGTCTTGCATGAGAGACGGGTTCTGGTGACGAACTCAGTCTATCTCTGCGGCTTTATCCTCCATCGGCTTGCCGAAGAGCTGCTCGCCAAGGCAGGGAACATCCAGGGGTTTCTCCTGCATCCACTGCTCCAAATCAGAGGATTGGAGCCATGCCTGGTGGCGGGCCCCAATGCCTGTGGCTGCCACCCGAGCCGATGACTCGAATCCATAATAATAGGCACCTTGGGAGAGGTATTTAGAGCAGTCTGCAACAGACTTCAACAGAGTGCTGAATCTATTGAGGGGCTCGCCCTCGAGGCCTGTGGAGAACCCTCTGAGCTCCTTGGCTAAATCGCGCAAGAACATACCCATGTATAGTTGGTATGCTTGAATATGACAAGAGAGCATGGAGCCTTGATAGGTCTTGCAGCCCAGGGCATCAAGGGCTCTCGACCGAGCAGTACCGATGCGTACGATTTCGGGCTCTTTTGCTTCCTCATGGCTGACTCCACCACCATAGAGGTGTGGGGAAGTTGGGTCTTCCTGAACCCCGGCCCACGTTGTACCTTCTACATAGTATCAAAGCGCTTGCTCACGATTGGGACCGAAGCGGGGGCCTCCCACATGCGGAGCATCAGCCGAGACAGAATAGGAGGAACCGGCGCAGTGAGAGATTCCCTGGCCGGGGACTTGTACTGAAGAATATCAAGTTCTTCAGCACGAGGGTCCTCCTCGGCCTGAGTGGTCAGGTTAAGAGCCCTGCCATATCCCGAAAAAACACCAGGAAGGAGGTGTCCTTAGGTGGCAAGCGCCACTGGAATGCAGGCGGGGAGGAGTCCGATGGAAGATCCCGGTGGGTACGGGTTTCCGGGGAAGGTATCCCCATCAGACTCCCACTGAGAAATCAGTCAAGGAGTCCAAGCCAGGCAGATCACCCTGTCTAACGTCCGGTACCCGCTTGGAGCCAAAAGCCCTGGAAGATCTCACCTCCGAGGAATGGGAGGGCAAGCAAGACCGATGTTGAGGACCCTCACGAGGCCCGCAGCTCTTGGGGGGTTTCCTGGATGGATTTCGGTGTCCCATGCGAGGGACCCACGGGCTCTGGGCGCGAGTCAGCAAAGCTGGCTGTGAGCGCCTGCTGGAAAGCAATGAACGCAGAAATGCTGCATTTTAGCACCAGCATGCGGGATTGCCACACAGGCTTGGGGTCCTGTGATGCCAATCCCGGGGTCCCCGGATCGGGCGTCAAGGAGGAGAGGGGTTCCTCACCGAGATGGACCTCAGGAGAGCGGGCGCCTTTGCTGGAGGCCTCTGCTTCCACGCGGGGTACCTTGTGGGGCCGCTCCCTGTCCGACTCTCGGGAACGCTGAAGGGGGCTAAACAACCGAGAGTGGGAGCACTCGTGCTTATCGGGAGCCCCCAACAAGGACTTTGAGGCCGCCTTCTTTTTGTGCTGCTCCGCCTCAGGGGATCCATGGTCGGAGTGCCAAGAGCACAGGGCTGCAGGGGGGAACCCCACTGGGGGAGAGACAACCGAGAGTGCCACCCGGGATTCCAAGGCAGCCTTTCAGAAAATATCTTCGAACTTCTGCTTATGGCTGAGCAGGGCCTTAGAGGACATTTTCCTGCAGAGCGAACAGAGCTCCGGATCATGGTCAGCTCCGAGGCACCGCAGACAATAGTCATGAGTGTCCATAAGCGACATGTTCCTAGAGCATCTATCGCATTTTTTGAAGCCGGTGGCCATGGAGGCAAAAATATCCCCCACAAGGTCTAAGACCCACGCGGCCAGCGGTTAGGGAAAGAGAAAAGGGCTCGAAGCCTGTAGCAAGAAATGAAAAAGGAAAACAAACTATCCCCAACAGCTCTAAGAAGGTAGAGCAGGAGAAGGACTGGTAAAGGACCGGTACAACCGGAAAACAAAAGGCCTGTAGGCCAAAAATGAAAACTTTTTCCGAGGGACGAGGATGTGCATCCTATGGGCTCCACGGAAAAAGACAAGATGGCACTCTTGGGCAGGAAGAGGACCATGCATGCGTGGCAGCAATCCCAAAGGCTTTCTTTGAAAGCTGGGGAATTGCTCTGCGCAGGCTCCGTTGGTGCTGACGTCACCCATAAGTGAAGACGGACTTCCTGCTTGTTCTTGGAGAACAAATAGACCAATACCATCAAAGCCATCAATATAACCACCTACTTCACCCCAGTCCAGTCAGCTGGATTAAAATAACCAGAACAGAGTTAACATCCTTCATCCAAAAAATAGCAAACCTCTCTCTATCCCAAGGGCAAATACCAAATGATCTAAAGAAAGCCACCATCCGCCCAATCTTAAAACACAGTTCACTAAACAAGTCCTGCTGCAGCTCCTACAGACCAATATCAAGTCTCCCATTCTTATCCAAAGTCATAGAAAAGTCAGTACAGAGGCAACTCCAGGACGTCATAGACACAAATGCCCCCCCCCCCCCACACTTGACCTGCACCAATATGGTTTCCGAGCATATCATGGAGTGGAAACCTTCCTAACATCCCTCTTCGACACAATCATACAAGGAATTGAAAACTCTAAACAGGCCTATATCCTTGTATTCCTAGACATCACCTCAGCATTTGACACCATAAGTCATAAAATCCATTTAAAACATCTTAGAATAGGAGGCAATATAATCCAATGGTTTGATGCCTACCTCTTGAACCGTACTCAGCAGGTCAATTTCAATAACACCCTCTCAAAATAATTCAACCAGTCCCAAGGTGTCCCACAGGGTTCAGCATTATATGCCCTACTATTCAATATCTATCTTCAACCTATCTGCGACATAATCAAAGTGGACTACAGGATATACACTGATGTCATCATGCTATTCACAACAGTCGAAACAACGAACCCAAACTATGAGAAAATTATTAATTGCTTCAGTGAAGTCTCTGGCTCAACTCAGTTAACCTATCAATAAATCTAAAAAAGACAGAAGTCCTAATCATCGCCAGGAACAAAACATTCAATCCACCTCAGCAACTGCAAGTAAACAATGCCTCACTAGAAGCAAAAAAGGAAAAAAAATATCTGGGGATTATATTAGACCAAAACCTCAATATGATCAAACATATTAACATGACAACATGAACAATCTACAACAAAACCAGAATGATACAATACCTAAGATCCTTACTACGTCAGACAACTTTGCACTATAGCTCAAGCGCTGATATGCCCACACTTTGACTTTAGTAACATCACTCTCCAAGGCCTCCCCAAACAAACCTTAAAACCCCTACAAATGCACAGAATACGGTAGCTCGCACAATAATGAAAGCGGCCAGATCAGAACATATGACACTACGTTGACTGCCTATAATACAAAGGATCAAAATCAAGGCTCTAAGACCACATTCAAAACAGTAAACAATATTGCACCAACTTGCCTTAGCACACTAATAAAGATGCAACAAGATACAAGAAGTATCAGAGATAATATGAAGAACCTATTAACTATACCGAAGATTTTCAGAGCGCAATCCAAGCAACGACTATCAGAGCATTCTCATTCTTCCCAGCCCCATGGAACAATCTACTCAATAACCTGCGAGAAATGAAAGACTTAACATTATTCAGAAAGCACTTCAAGACCTTCCTATATGCTGAATACTACCAACATGACCAACCCATTATAGATCACCTAAATATTTAAGAAAAACGTTGCTCATTTGAACACACGCTCACCTCACTCACAACTTTACCCACTGGTTGTAAAATTCTATTAATCTCTAACATAACACTCCATCTTATTGTAAATAGATCTATGTAAATAGTTGTTGTACATCACTGCACCCTAAAACTGCACATGATGTAAAATACTGTTATAATGTTGCATATTGTTACAGTTAAAATGTTTATTGTTCTTTGTAAATGTAAAGCAGTATTAGTTAATGATACCTGCAAACCACCTTGATTACTTGGATAAAGTGGTTTATAAAAAATAAAAACAAATATATAAGATGACACGCGTCCCCTTCCCCAAGTTACACTTATGTTATACTGTTAATGTTCTCTTATTAACTGGTTCTCTGTAATGTTATGTTATTTGTAAACCACCTTGATCATTGGAAATGCAGTATATAAGCCTTTCAAATAAATACCCTTTGGCAAATGCACACACTCTTTTTCTGCATTCCCAGCTTGTCCTCACCAGTCTCCTTTCAGTCAGCCAATCACCCCCCCCCCCCCAACAAGCCAGTCTATTCTCTGCAATCCCCCACCAATAAGCTAGCTATCCAGTCATTTCTCTCTGAACTAGTCAACTGTCCCTAAACCAGTCAGCCAACCTGCTTCAGGAAGAGAAGACAAATAGCCCCCTTTCAAAGAGCCAGCCAACCTGCCCTATCCTCCAAACTATAATTCAGCCTGAATGTCTCATAAGCAAAGACGTAGTTTGCCGCCTACTCAAGTTCTTATTCTCCCTTCCAACCAAAGCAGCCAGTCACCAGAATCAAAGACAGCAAAACCAATGGGACTCCTTATCAGTCAGTTTTGCCAAGTTGCTCTACCTGCAGCAGCTCATACTTTTGGGTTCCACATGCCTGTACTCTCCCGCTGAGCTGCTGTTCTCATTCTCACGAGAACAGCATGAGAAGACAGGCACTACCAGGTTAAAATGCTGAGAGCTGTTTCGGTGCCTTGCAAGAAGACTGCCAGTACAGCAATGTAGAAGAACTAACGAGTAAGGAGCCCCATGGCTTTTACTTTCCTCAATCTGGGCAGCTGGCCAAATATGGGGAGGGGAAATTCCACATTGCATAGCTGCGCGGAATTCTTCCAGGAGTAAATATCAGGAGTGTACTATATTTTTGCAGCAGGTGATGAGGACGACAGTTTTGCAATAGAAAAGCACCTTTCAAGAATCCCTTTATCTTACTGAAACATTTAATGTAATGTGTTGTGTACAGAATTCAACTGTCTTGCTGACCTAGAAGGAAAATAAGCTTTTCAAGTTGCTGCATGTTACAATATGATACATACTCTTAGGAACCAAGTCACTAAGCCTTTTCTCCAGTCTGGGTGTATGGGAAAAGATCTTGAAGAACCAGGCCCATGGATAAAACTCTCCATTATTAGAGGCAGCAGAATTGATTGTTGTTAGTAACTGAATTTAAACAGAGTTGTACTTTTCCGAGGAATGCATGAGCCATTACTTTGCAATATGGAGTTACCTACCACAGACATGATGAGGAAACATATAATAGTCCTACTACCTATGGAGTGCCTTTTAAGTTTTCATACCCTTGTACATTTTTCCCATGCTGCTGTCTAAAAATACAATTCAAAATGCATCAAAGTAGGTGTTACTGAGCTACACACAATACTTTACCCATGACTGAAGTGGTATTTAAAGGTGCGGAAGAATTGAAGGAAATATCGATACATCGGGAAGATGTCTTACAACTATTAGATAAACTGAAGAGTAGCAAATCACCTGGGCCGGATGGTATACATCCAGGGGTGTTGAAAGAACTGAAATATGAGATTGCAGAACTGCTATCAGTAATCTGTGAACTATCATTAAAATCATCTCTAATACCTGAAGATTGGAGGATCGCCAATGTAACACCAATTTTTAAAAAGGGTTCCAGGGGTGATCCGGGAAACTACAGACCGGTGAGCCTAACGTCAGTACCGGGAAAAATGGTAGAAACCATCATAAAGAATAAAATTACTCAGCATGTAGATAGTCATAACCTAATGGGAGACAGCCAACATGGCTTTAGACAAGGAAGATCTTGTCTTACTAATCTGTTATGTTTTTTTTGAAGGAGTGAATAAACAGGTGGACAAAGGTGAGTCGGTTGATATTGTGTATCTGGACTTTCAGAAAGCCTTTGACAAGGTCCCTCATCAGAGACTTTTGGCAAAACTAAAGAGTCATGGGATAGGAGGCAGTGTACTATTGTGGATCGGGAACTGGTTAAAAGATAGAAAGCAGAGGGTAGGGCTAAATGGCCAATTTTCCCAATGGAGAAAGGTGAATAGTGGTGTACCCCAGGGATCTGTGCTGGGTCCGCTGCTTTTTGACATATTCATAAATGACCTGGAAAGTGGAATAACGAGTGAGGTGATCAAATTTGCAGGTAACACAAAACTATTTAAAGTTGTTAAAACCCAAGAGGATTGTGAAAAATTGCAGGAGGATCTTGATAAATTGGAAGACTGGACATCAAAATGGCAGATGAAATTTAATGTGGACAAGTGCAAGGTTATGCACCTAGGGAAGAACAACCCAAACTATGGTTACACGATGCAAGGTTCCACATTAGGAACCACCACCCAGGAAAAAGATTTAGGCGTCATTGTGGATACCATGTTAAAACCCTCGGCCCAGTGTGCAGCGGCGGCCAAGAGAGCAAATAGAATGCTAGGTATGATAAGGAAAGGAAAGGAATGGAAAATAAAACAAAAGATATTATAATGCCTCTATATCGTTCCATGGTGAGACCGCACCTTGAATATTGTGTGCAATTCTGGTCGCCGTATCTTAAAAAGGATATAGCGATTTAGAAAAGGTACAGAGAAGAGCCACCAAAATGGTAAAGGGGATGGAAGGTACTCCTATGAAGAAAGGCTAAAAAGGTTAGGGCTCTTTAACCTGGAAAAGAGACGGCTGAGGGGAGATATGATAGAAGTCTATAAATTAATGAACGGAGTGGAACGGGTAAACGTAGATCGATTGTTGACCTTATCAGAATATAGAAAGACTAGGGGACATGCAATAAAGCTACAGGGTAAACTATTTAAGACTAATAAAAGAAAATATTTTTTCACTCAACGTGTAATCAAACTCTGGAATTTGTTACCGGAGGATGTAGTAAAGGCTGTTAGTGTAGCTGGGTTTAAAAAAGGTTTGGACAAGTTCCTGGAGGAAAGGTCCATAAACCATTATTAAGAAGTGACCGAAGATATCAATGCTGGACCCAGTACAAGCATTGTGGAACTTGTCTCTTGGGGAAACTGCTAGGTACATGTGACCTAGATTGGCCACTGTTGGAAACAGAATACTGGGCTTGATGGACCTTGGTCTGACCCAGTATGGCATATCTTATGTTCTTTAAGGGGGTTATTTTGCAAAAGATAGTCATGGTTTAGACGTCTGAAAAGAACAAAGTGGATGTGCTTCTGGCTGGGACATTGAAAATACGATTTTAGACATGGGCAAATCCCGATGTCCCCATGACCAGCACATACAAATGCTGGCATGCCAAAATGGGGGCATCCAAGGGCCTTCTGGTGCAAGGCGAAGGTGAAGCAAGAATGCAGACACAAAGTGAATTTCTCATAGCATCCCAGAAGTGCCATGGTCAACAGCCAGATATCCCAACCTGAACCTGCTATAAAGCACAAACAGATAAGGGACTTGCTGTCCATGGATGTGATTGTGCTAGGAGGAGAGCGAAGGAGAGAATGAGTGATAGAGAGAGAGATGAGCCTGCCTGCTGGTGCTATCTGCTGTTTGCCATGCCCAGTGAACCCATGTCACAAACCTGCACCCCATACTCCCCCACTGTGCACCCAGCCTTGCTATGCACCCCTTACACTCGCCACAAGCACCTGTCCCTCCCCCAGCCCCATAATGCCACACCAGGACCCTCTGACCCCAGTGTCTCCACAAGTTAAAGCTCTCAGTACAAGTGCATGTGGAGTGGTAGTGGGTATTTGTTTGTGTGTGTAGGAGCAGAAGAGTGGAGGAGGGTGTGTGAGTGTCCATCTACTGTGTGTGTCCCTGTGTGTGTCCTTATCCATCTGTGTCTCCATTGCACACAACACTGCATTTTGGTGGTGATAGCACAGTGTAGGGGGGAGGTGGGCGAGAGGGGCACACAGTGGTGGGGCCCCATGGGTGTAAGTGGAGGAAGCAGACATGCAGCATGTGAATTGGTGGGTTGCAGAAGCCATTGATGAGGAGCTGCAGAAGGAGACCAGGAGGGTGTGCAGAGGGCACTCATACCAGAGAATATACCATCTGAGAGGCCATTTCATGGGGCTCACAAATAAGCAGTGCCTGAGGTGTTTCCGATTTGACAAAGCCACCATACAGCAACTGTGCCAGGAGCTAGAGCATGACCTCAGTGTCAGCACGCAGTGAAGCAACTCCATACATGTGGCAGTCAAGTTCACTACAGCCCTCGCATTTCTGACGAATGGCAGCTTCCAATCTGTGCTGGCAGCCACAGCAGGCATCAGTCAGTTGGCTGTATCATGTGTCTCACCCAGTTCCTCGCAGCATTCCACCACAGGATTGGGTCCTACATATGCTTTCCCAACACTGCCAATAAACCATAAAGCATAGTTACGCACCTGTAACAGGTGATCTCCAGGAACAGCAGGAATTTAGTCCTCACATATGGGTATTGTCGGTACCGACGGAGCCTGCGCGGGAACGCTCCCCAGCGTCCAATCAGAAAGCTTTTGGGAGCATCCCACAGCACCTGTGTGCTCCCTTCCCGTCTTTCCCAACTGCCTCTCTCCAGTTGAGTTTTAAAGCTGAGACAAAGAGAGAGAGGGAGGGAAAGGAAAGAGATAGATAGAGAGATACAATTCCTAGGGGAGGTGGGTGGGTTGTGAGGACTAAATTCCTGCTGTTCCCGGAGATCACCTGTTACAGGTGAGTAACTATGCTATCTCCAGGAACAAGCAGGAATGTAGTCATCACATATGGGGACTCCCTAGCTTTAGGTGCCAGGGAGAGACCCCAGAACTTGTGTGTCCCTGAAGAGGGCTCCACTTCCCCCCATGGATCTCTGGCATCCTACCAGGGATGGTGGGTCGGAGTTGATTAGGTATGGAACAGGTGTTGGAGAACAGCCTGACCAAACAAGGCAACCCGGCGGGAGTCCTTGTCCAAGCAGTAATGAGCTGTAAAGGTATGAATCGAGGCCCAAGTGGCTGCTCGACAGATGTTGTCGATAGACACAGAGTGCAGATGAGCCATTGAGGCTGCCATGGCTCTCACATTGTGAGCTGTGACATGGCCCTCCAGAGAAAGGTTCTTACTCTGATAGGGGAAGGAAATACACTGAGAAATCCAGTTGGACAGTGTTCTCTTGGAGACTGGAAGTCCCAAATGAGAAGGATCAAAAGCAACAAAGAGTTGGGAAGACTTTCTATGTTGCTGTGTTCTTTGTACGTAAAAAGCTAGAGCTCTTCTACAGTCCAAGGTATGAAGATTCTTCTCTGCATTTGATGCATGAGGCCCTGGAAAAAACACAGGTAGGTGGACCGCTTGGTTCAGATGAAAAGGCGAGACCACCTTAGGCATAAAGTGTGGATGAGTCCTAAGCAATGTTCCCTCTAATTTTCTGTAGGCTGTGTGCGCATAAAATATCAGCTGTGCAGCTTTTGAAAGAAGGTTAAATTTTTGTGCGCCACATAACAACACTCGAAGTTATATACTTTAAAATTTGACTACACGTCAGAATACAGTATGTACACCACATTGATTGCATTAGAAAATATTGTAGAACTTGTGAAAACTGTAAATACACAACAACTTTTAAATTTTAAGACGTCTGTGTTGTTTTCTATCAGAATCAGAACCGTAATTTTTGTGCGCTCTGTTATAAAGTATGTGCGCTCGCTTGGCGAGGTGTGTGCGCGCGCACACGCGCACAGCTTAGAGGGAACAGTGGTCCTAAGGACTACCTTGGCATGATGGAACCTTGTATAAGGTGGATTAGCTACTAGCGCTTGCAACTCACTAATGCGGCGTGCTGATGTGATTGCAATGAGAAAGATAACCTTCCAAGAAAGGAATTTCAAGGAGGTGGTAGCTAAAGGTTCGAAAGGTGGCTTCATGAGCTGCCCGAGAACCAGGTTTAAGTCCCATGCCACCGGTGGTGGCCTAATGGGAGGCTTAGTTAGAAGAAGGCCTCTCATAAATCTTGCTATTAGAGGATGAGAGGAAATAGGCTGTCCATTTAGAGGGTTAAAGGAAGCTGCAATAGCACTCAAATGGACTCTTACTGAATTTGTCTTAAGGCCTGCATTAGATAAATGAAGGAGATACTCCAACAAAGATTCCAGAGGTATCGCAAGAGGGTTAAGACCCTTTTCCGAACACCAAATGGTAAACCTTTTCCACTTGAAAGCATAAGAGCGTCTAGTGGAAGGTTTTCTGGAAGCAGAAAGAACATCTTTCACTTGATGAGAAAGATTAAGAACTTGGAGATCTAGGCCTTCAGCAACCAAGCCCTGAGATGCAGAGACTGGGGAATGGGATGCCATAACATTCCGTCCTCCTGAGATAGGAGATCTGGAGCAGACCCTAACTCCAGGGAGGGAGCTTGAGAGAGATGTAGAAGCAGAGGGTACCACACTTGCCGTGGCCAATGTGGTGCTATGAGAATTATATGGCCTCTACCTCTCTGAAGCTTGAACAGGGTTTTGGGAATTAGGGGAATGGGTGGAAAGGCATACAGGAAGTCTTGACCCCAGTAAAGGAGGAAAGCATCCCTGGCCTGAGCCCCCTGAGCCGGAGTTCTGGAACAGAACCGGGGAAGTTTGGCATTCCACGGACTTGCAAAGAGGTCTATGTCCGGGGTTCCCCAAAGTTGAAATATCCTGGACACCTGGTCTGCATGCAGAGACCACTCGTGTGGAAACAGAACTCGACTGAGTCTGTCCGCCCAAGAGTTTTGAATGCCTGGAAGATACACTGCCAGAAGATGAATCTGATGCTCTCTGGCGAGGGCCCATAGTCACAAAGCTTCGTTGCAAAGTGACAGAGAACTCACTCCCCCCTGCTTGTTCACATAGAACATGGCTACTTGATTGTCCGTATGAATGAGGACTGTCTTGTAGCTGAGCAGGGAGTGGAACACTCGCAGAGCAAGAAAGATTGCTCTGAGTTCCAAGAGATTGATATGTAGACAACTCTCTTGTGGAGACCAGGTGCCCTGGGTGGAGAGGTCTTGTAGATGAGCTCCCCAACTCATTGGAGAAGCATCTGTTGTGAGAGTTGCTTGGGGTAAGGGTTGCTGAAAGGGGGACCCCAGCAATAGGTTTTGAGTGGACTTCCACCACTGGAGGGACAAAATGAGGCGACTTGTGTTTGCTATTTTGTCTGACAGGCACCCTGATGCCTGGGTCCATTGGGTGGATAAAGTCCACTGAGCTGCCCTCATGTGGAGGCAAGCATATGGAAGCACATGCACGGTGGATGCCATGTGGCCTAGTAGTTGCAACATTTCTCAAGCAGTTAGATGAGGCTTTAGCACTGCTTGAGAAGCTAACTGCACCAAGCGAAGGCAACGGGCCTAGGGGAGATAGGCCCTTGCCCTTGTGGTATCCAGGAAAGCTCCTATGAACTCTAAAGACTGAGTGGGAGTTAGACTGGATTTTGGGATGTTTATTACCAGCCCTAAATACTGAAGGATACGCATTGTGCAGGATAGAGAAGTCCTGGCCTCTGACTGTGTTGGAGCTCGGATGAGCCAGTCGTCCAAGTAAGGGAAGACAAATATCCCTAGAGTGCGGAGAAATGCTGCTACAACAGCCATGTATTTCGTGAACACCCTTGGTGCCGAGGCCAGACCAAAAGGAAGCACACTGTATTGGTAGTGCTTTCCTTGAAAAAGGAACTGAAGGAGCCTTCTGTGGGTTGGATGGATGAGGACATGGATGTATGCGTCCTTGAGATCTAGAGAACAAAGCCAATCCTGACGCTGAAGGTATGGTAGCAGAGCTCCGAGAGAAATCATCTTGAATTTCTCCTTGACAAGGAATTTGTTCAATTCTCTGAGATCTAAAATAGGCCTGTAACCCCCTGTTTTCTTTGGAATAAGAAAATAAGGGAAATAGATCCCTGTGCCCTGTTGATGAAGAGGTACTTCTTCTATTGCCCCTTGGGCAAGAAGGATAGCCACCTCCTGACCTAACAGGTTGATGAGAGAGGTCGGAGAATTGAACTGCTTCACTATTGTGTGAGGGGGCATGCTTGAAAAATGAAGCTTGTACCCCTCCTTTATGATGGAGTGTGTCCAATGCTCTGCTGTTATTTGCCTCCATCTGGGGGCAAAATGACATAACCTTCCTGGAATGGTGGAAGGTTCTGGTCCCTCCAGAACCAGAAAGGCTAAGTTCTCTAGCTAAAAGTCAAAGGCCCTGAGGAGGCTGAGGCTGCTGGGCCGGTGGAGGCCTAGCAGCCTTTGCTTTCTTCTGTTTGGGTGGTTGCTGACGTTTCCTTGAAAGCTGACCTGCAGAAAATGCCTGCTAAACATAAGCAGAATAAAATCTTTTCTTTTTAGAAAAAGATGGTTTCTTGAACAATTTTTTTTTCTAACAGGATCAGCAGTGGACTTGGATAGTCTATCCAAGGTGGAATTTTCAGCATCCATTTCATTGGCTTTTTCCTGCCAATCTTTACCAAACAGGTTCTCACCAGTACAAAGGATATTTCCCAATTGGTCTTGTACCCAGAGCTCTAGATCAGATGCCTGGAGCCAAGCAATTCTACGTGCACCTATGGCGATAGCCGAGGTTCTGCTTATACACTCAAAGCAGTCAAAGGCTGCACGGTTGGAAAATTTAGAAACATCTTGGGCATGTTTGACCAAAGTGAGAAAGTCCTGTCTTTTATCCTCAGAAATGAAAGGACTTAAAGTCTGTAAATTATCTGTGACCTCCTTTAGGAACATTCCCATGTAGAGACTATAGGAACTGATCCTGGCAGAAAGCATGGAAGCTTGGAAGACTCTACGTCCAAAAGCATCCAAGGTTCTGCACTCACATCCTGGAGGATTAGAGGCATGCCTTTTTGCACTTCTGATCCTTCTCATAGCTGACTCCACCACAATAGAGTGGGTGAGGAAGCTGAGTCTTATGGAATCCAGGACAAGGAGGGACTCGATACATAGTATCCAATCTACGAGAATGAGGAGAGGTGGTAAGAGGTGTTTCCCACATCCTCAACATGAGATCATATAAAATCTCATGAATGGGTAAGGTAGCTGCCTCCTTAGGAGTTTTGGGATATTGTAGAATTTCCAACTTCTTGGCCCTTGGCTCTGTTTCAGGGGCCACTGTAATGGACAGGCCCCGAGCCACCTCCCTGATGAAGTCTTGGAAGGACAGATCCTCTGGAGAAGACATCCTGCGTTTAGGGGAGGAGGACTCCTCTGGAAGAAGCATCGCTGCATCGACAGAACTTTCAGAATCCTCAGATTCTTCTGAGGACTTGAAGTATCGTCTGTCCAGATGCTCTTGCAGAGCCCGATACCCGTACCGACCAAGGTCGGTAGCGGGAATAACCGGTACCGGAGAATCGGTACCGGAGGGGATCAGAGGACAGGGTACCGGCAGAGCAGACACCGATGCCGATGTCACTGGTACCTGTACCGATACCAGTGCAAGTGCTGGTACTGGTGGAGTTGTCTGTCATGGTACCAAGGGTGTCGATGCCGCAAGGAAAGCCGCCAGACTGCGTTCCATAGCCAGAACTCTCTGGTCTATCGATGCCGCCAATGCCTGGATGTCGGTACCAGAGAAGACCGCCGGTACCCCAGAGCATGGCACCAGGAGATCTGTCGAGGCCGAGCCATTGAGAACATCCTGGAACCCCGATAATGCTTTGGAAGCCGAAGCCTCCCGCCGGGGTAATTTTGCCGGTGCAGAATCCTCGAGGGCAACGCCAGAGGCATCTCGATGCTTAGAAGGAGATCTACCCTTC
The DNA here is from genome assembly GCA_033557465.1 of Ichthyophis bannanicus. Classification (NCBI taxonomy): domain Eukaryota; kingdom Metazoa; phylum Chordata; class Amphibia; order Gymnophiona; family Ichthyophiidae; genus Ichthyophis; species Ichthyophis bannanicus. Next base: position 293,827,029 of record CM066037.1, read on the forward strand.
GAGGACCGGCTGGATTTATGTTTAGTTACCTGAGATCCACGGGAGGAAGAAGCAGCCCTGGAAGACGTCGATGCCACCGAAGCTGCATCAGAGGGAAACAGGGTACTGAGCTTGGCAGCTCGGTTCTGCCGACCTCTTTTAGACATCATGGCACAGGACACACAATCTGTGATAGAGTGGTCAGGATCTAAACATTTTAAACACCATTCATGGGTGTCGGTGATGGAGATGGTACCGCCACACTTGCTGCACTTTTTAAAACCTGAGGCAGGTTTTTCCATGTTAAGAAAAAAATTTTTGGGCCTAAGGCCCAAAAAGGTGCGTGCAACTGAAGAAGAGGAAAAAGACGATTTTTTTTTTTTTTTTACAGAAATAAGAAAAGAAAGACCGGCGATACCGGTAGAGCGTCGAAGAAGGCAGACGCGACCACAAAAAGAAAGGAAGAAAAAAGGAATTCTTCTGCGGTGACAGGAACATGACCTGCTAGCTCCGCGGAAAAAGAAGAACTGGAGAGAGGCAGTTGGGAAAGGCGGGAAGGCAGCATGCAGGCGCTGTGGGATGCTCCCAAAAGCTTTCTGATTGGATGCTGGGGAGCGTTCCCGCGCAGGATCCATCGGTACCGACAATACCCATATGTGATGACTACATTCCTGCTTGTTCCTGGAGATTGGACTTTCATCAGGTAGTAGACTTTCCCATAGAGCTTGATGTCATAGACTGCAAGCATGTGGCCCTGCAACCTATTGGAATTGCATGTCAAAACATTCCATGAACATGTTGTTAGTGCGCAATGGTGAGAGTGAAATAACTGATGTCTTCCCCCAATTTCTTTGTACAGTTTTCTCCAGTCATAGGGCCTGGCCCTTCCACAGCACATTACTTCTATTCTTGTTTAGATATCCTCAACCATTCATCTCTCCCTCCTTTGGCTTGAATCCTCCCCCCCCCCCCCTTTATTTCCCTCACAGGCTCAGACCCCCTTTAACACCTCTCTCCCCTGCCCTCCAATTTTCCTTTTGTATCACCACCCTCTCCCCCGATTCGCTCTGCCTACTTTCTCACTTTCCCTTTCTTCCCCCAACAAAATTCCCAGCGTCTTCTGTCTACCCTCCTAAGGGCTCTACCAGATTTCTCCTACTGTTTGATTCACACAGGTCAAACACGTCTATTGCAGCCTTCTCTTCTAGGCCAAGTGCTCTCTCTGGCCACTTAAGCATCCATCACCTTCTCCTTGTCCCTGCAACAAAACCTGCAGAGCAAATGCAGATTTCTGCGTGAGAGGAGAATTCCATGAAAAAATTCTGCAATGAGTAGAATTTCCCCAGGAGCAATTCTAGTGTCAATAGCTGGGCCATGGATGGTTAACATCGCTTATCTTACTAGGCTGCTGCATGTGTTCATCATTTGGGGAAAGCAGCTCTTAAAAGAAATTATTAAAAACATTTAAATATTCATAGAAACATAGAAAAATTATGGCAGATAAAGACCATACGATCTATCAATGCTGCCCATTCATACCAAATACTAAGTTCTACAATCCCCTCCCCTCCCTTAGAGATTCTCTGTTTTTGTTCCATGCTTCCTTGAAGTCATACACAGTCCTTTTCTCTACCACCTCTGCTAGGAAGATATTTCATGCATCCATCACTCAAGAAGTATTTCCTTAGATTACTCAAGAGTCTATCCTCTTTGACGTTCATTCTATGCCCCCTCATTCCAGTGCTTCTTCCAGTTGAAAGAGACTTTGCTCCTGTGCATTTATAGAAACATAACATAAAAACAGAAAAAGACCATATGGCCTATCTAGTCTGCCCTTCCATATCAACTCCGTTTCACCCCATTAAGAGACGTTCTGTGTTTGTCCCATGCTTTCTTGAATTCAAATATTGTCCTCGTCTCTACTTCTTCCACTGGGAGACTATTCCATGCATCTACCACTCTTTCCATAAAGAAATATTTCTGCATATTACTCCTAAGTCTATCCCCTTTCACCTTCATCCTATGTCCCCTCATTGCAGTGCTTTCTTTCAATTGAAAGAGGCTCTTCTCCTGTGCATTTATGCCAAGGAGGTATTTAAACATTTCTTTATCTCCTCTATTTAAATCTGTCCTCATATGGCTAATAACAAAGACCACTGACCATTTTGGTAGCCACTCTCTGCACAGACTCCATCCTGTTTATATCCTTTTGTAGGAGTGGTCTCCGGAATTGCACACAATATTCCAAATGAGGTTGCACCAAAGATTTATAAAGAAGCACTATCACCTCCTTTTTTCTGCTGGCCATTCCTCTCCCTATGCACCCAAGCATCCTTCTGGCTTTCACCGTAACCTTTTCTGCCTGTTTAGCCACTTTAAGATCATCAGAAACAATCACACCCAGGTCTCGCTCTTCTTTCATGGATTTTTCCAGCCCAAATGCATGACCCTACATTTTTTAGCATTAAAAATCAGCTGCCAAATTCTTGACCATTTTTCAAGCTTAGCTAGATCTCTCTTCATGTTATCTACTCCTTCCTGGGGTCTACTCTACTGCAGATTTTGGTATCATCTGCAAAGAGGTAAACCTTACCCGACAGCCCTTGCACAAAATCACTAACAAAAATGTTAAAAAGAATGCCACAGAGGTATTTAAATGTCTTTATCATTTCTCCCCTTTCCCGCCTTTCTTCCAAAGTATACATATTGAGATCTTTAAGTCTGTTCCATATGCTTTATGATGAAGGTCATTGACAATTTTAATGGTCAACTTAGGCAGTGACTTCATCCTGTTTACATCTTTTAGAAGGTGAAGTTTCCAGAAATATGCATAAATTATTCCAAATGAGGTCTCACCAGAAACTTACACAAAGGCATTAGCACCTCCTTTTTTCTGCTAGCCATTCTCTCCCTGTACATCCAAGTATTCTTCTGGGTTTCACTGTTGCCTTTCCTACATGCTGTTTGGTGTGGATGGTGTCACCAAGAGCGTTTTGGTTTCCTGGCCCATGGGATGCTATTCCAAGGGTTGCAGAGCAGAGATGGCGTCCATCTATTCAAGAAAGGTCGACGTGTCTTCAGTAGCAGACTGGCTAATCTACTGAAGAGGGCTTTAAACTAGATTCATTGGTGGACAGAAGTACTTCACCCCTATACAGTACCAATCCCTGGGGTTTTTTCAGCCCAAATGCATGACCAGGTATTTTTTTTAGCATTAAATAGCCACCAAATTATAGATCATTCTTCAAGCTTTGCTAGATCCCTCCTCAATTTATCTACACTTTCTTGGGTGTCTACTCTATTGTAGATTTTGGTATCATTCTCAAAAAGTCAAACTTTACCCAACAGCCCTTTCACCGTGGCACTACAAAAATATTAAAAAGAACCAGACCAGTACTTAGTTTATTTATAAGTTGCCTATAAGAAACCATATCACTGGTTTTGCTAAAATCCAAGTACATTACATTTAGCACTCTTCCCCCATTTTAACTCACTGGTTACCCTGTCAAAGAAATCAAATAGATCCAACTGACAAAATCTACCTCTAGTAAAATCATGGCTTGGATCCTGCAATTCACTTAATTCTAGAAATTGCACTATCCTTTGTTTTAGCAGCATTTCCATTAATTTACTCATCACAGAAGTCTGACTAACTAGCCTCTTAATCCCAAATTCCTTCTTATTTCTGCCCTTCTCTAGTCCTCCAGGACCACTCCAGACTCTGAAGAAGCATTAAGAAGGTCAGACAGCAGAGCCATCAGAACTTCATAAATTCCTTCAATGCTCTTGGATGTATCCCTATCCAGCCCCATCACTTTGTTTACTTTTAATTTAGCTAGCTCCTCCCGAACACAGTCTTCTGAAACTTTTTCAAAATGCGCCTCTCATTTCTCTTCGTGTTTTCAGAGGTCCTACTCCTGGCCCTTCACCTGTGAACACAGAACAGAAATATTTTTAATCAACTACACTTAATCCTCAATCAGCACCTATATCCTATATTCTTCCCATTCATCCTTGAGTGATAATACCCACTTTTGCACGTCCTCCTGTAACTAAACATATCTTTAAAAAAAAGTCTTATACCCCAGAAATTTTCTACATTGGCTATTTTTTCTTCATTTGCATCTTTGCTTTCCTACTTTCCCAGTTTCTCTTCCTCGTTCTGTGCTCTACTGTACTTTATGAAGGCTAACCTAAATTTGTTTTCATTACCTTTTCAGCTACTTCTTTCAAGAGCCATAGTGTCCCTTTGTCCTCTTATTTTTATTTAACTTTTCAAAAAAAAAAACAAAACAGGGTTGCCATGAAAATACTCCCTTTTCCTTTTTACCCACTGCTTTTCTACATCCCCCAATGTTTCCATCCAGCTAACAACTCTTTGAGGTATTCCCCCATCTTTAAAAAGTTAGTTTTTCTAAGTCTAGGACCATCCTTTTTTTTTTTATTTGCAAATTTCAAAGGTATATACACCAAGCAATACACCATGAAAACACCATAGGAAAAATACATACAATGAAAAAACAGTAAAGAAAACACAGCTTAGTTTCCTAGGCCACATTATGGAGGACAATTAACCCTACTAAGCTGGAGATGAAAAATTATTACACAAGACAAACCAAAACCAAACCACTAATAAACTGATACTGAAATAAACCGATACTGAAATAATACTACAATAAACGCTACCTCTGTGAAACTCCACTTGTTGTCCAAAAGATTTTCCAGTTGAAGATGATCAGTAAACACATACTTAACATTATTTAAGGCAACTAAACATTTACAAGGAAAGCTCAAGAAGAAAGTCCCCCCTACAGCTAACACCCGATGTCTGAGCTGCACGAAGGACTACCTCTGCGCCTAAGTGGATCATGGCACATCAGGAAAAATTGCAATTGTATGTCCATGAAACAAAAAATCCTTTTTTTAGAAATAAGCCCTCAGAATTTTTACCTTAACCACGGCAAGAAGGGACACAATCAGCGTTGCCCGAGCTGAAATCTCCTCATTAGAAGCTTCTAAAAAAGTGGTAAGATCCAAGTCAGACTGCATCTCAACCTGGGCAACTTCGCCTTCACGTGCCACCAATTGCACAGGGAGATAGTACACATCTGAGACCCCAATACTTTCAGCCTCAGAGATCAGTAATATCTCTTTACAATATTTTATAAACAATACCAAAGGAGAGAACAAATGCATCTTTGGAAAATTAAGCAACCTTAAATTTTTTGCCTATTGAGCATTTTCAAGAGTTTCAATCTGCTTAAACACAACTACTACTTTTCACACCCATAGACCCCAAATCTTGCAATAAACACAATTGTTTATCCATATTATCAAGTCGACAGGAAAAACCAGAGACCCTAGACTCTACCTCCCGGAGAAAATTTTACAGTTTGATCCATAAACCCAGATAAAGCATTAGTCTCCAAGACCACTTTCCAAATATCGAACAAAGAAATATTTGCAGCAGAGACCCCAGCTAACAGACCTGAGTCCTCCGGCTTACCCAACTGTATAGGAGCAAACACAATAGAGTCACCATACGGGATTTGAGAAGGACCCCCTGAAACCGCGCTCAAAGGTGCAGTAACCGGGTTCGATAAGGGAGTACCATTCTCCTGTTCCAAGCCCCGATTCAGAGGAGGCATCCTGTCGATGAAACTCAAGGAGGCACTTGAGATGGACGCATTCGCAGAGGCAGACATTATGTAGTTGTAGAAAGTCTGGACTAACCTTCAATTCCTCCAACAAACACACACGTTGGTCCATTGAATCAATACATCCTTTCGGCATAAAAACTAATTTTGCAGTGTCTTTCTCCATCGTCTTACTCTTCCTCTTTCCGCATCCTCTAGGCATCTCCTGCAGCTAATAGAGTAGTCTGGGCAGCCCAGATCCTGAATTGGCACCAAAGTGATGTACCCCTTTGGTCACATGCCCCGTTGGGCACACGACCGCAGGCCATATTCATAGCTGTGGAACAGCTGTGGAGGTTTAAATGCTGGCAAACGTCTCCCCTCAATGACACTGTTGAAGGGGGATGATCCCAGAGCTTGCACTGGTCGGAAAAAAAGTACTCCAATAGACAGCCCCCACTTGCAAAGGACCATCACTTTAGGCTAAGCCATCTCTGCCCATGTTCTAATACTGAACTGGGTAGATTCATGGACTTACAGATCATGTTTAAAAAGAATGAAGTTTGATATTCAAATTAGGGGACGATGAATGAATCAAAGCGTATATATGGGGCATGGAAAGACTGGAAGTAGCATCAGAAAGAGAGATGCTGTCATGGAGTAAGCAAGGCTGACAATATATACTGGTTGTAAGGAAAGTTAATAATTGCAGACCAAGACAAAGATAAGTAATTAGCCTTTAAATAAAGACTAACTCCCTAAAACAGGATGAGTAAAGGACAGTTATATCCTCTTAAATGACACTAGGTTGGCATCATTATTGATAGAAGGTTGAGTATTTCCTGGTGTTACAATTGAAAGAGTTGAAAGCATTTGTTGACATGCTTGAAATAACACTATTGAGGGTGGATTGAAGTATATTCAGAAGAATGTCAGTATTACTGATTTTTAAATGCACTATATATTGCTCTAAAGTTTCTGATTTACGGTCCGATAAAAAATATAATTAAAAAATTAGAAAGTCAAAGAGCTCAATCTATTTGGAAAGTATTGGGAATGCGCTGATCCCCATAATGGAGGATAACCTATTGGTTTTCTAATACTGAATCACACCATTAGGTGATCCACTGGATGCCATTTGATCAACTCTAACACCAGAAACACTCTCCCCATTGATAAGCCGGTATGGCCCCCTCCTGTTTGGCATGTATAACCAGTTACTGGAATAGTTCTTCCTGTAGAGCATCCAGGTATTTCCTACTCCTAGATGACTCCACAGGACAGATGTCCCAATCAACACCTGGCATATTGAAATCACCTATCAGTAGCACTTCTTCTTTCATAACAATATTGTGAATGTCTTCAATTATATCTGTCCCCTTCTTCTGTCTGTGGAAGTCCGTATATCATACCAAATGTAAATAGAGAACTAGAGGACATGAAAAGTAGCTGCAAGGAAGTAAACTTAAAAGCAACATCAGGAAAAATACTTTTTCATGGAAAGGGTGGTGGATGCCTGGAATGCAAAGTGGCAGGAGCAAAAACAGTGACAGAATTTAAAAAGGCATGGGAGACACACAAGATCACTACATAGCAAGAGAATGGAATCAGAGCAAACATAAATAACTTCTAAATTACTGGGCAGACTATATGAACCGTGCTGGTCATTATCTGCTATCATTCATTATGTTACTATGTTACATTTCCTCTTTCCAGATTAACCTCCAGTTCCTCCTCCTCAACTCATAAGCCCTGGAATTTTTTTTAAACATATAGCATCACTCCTCCTCATTTCTGAATATAGTCAGGTATAATTATATCCCAGTAACGGTTCTCTGCAAATTGCATCTCTATGAGCATCACGAAATCCAAGTCAGCCTCTTCTATTATAGCTTTTAGATCCAGACTCTTATTTCCCATACTATGAGCATTAATATTCACAGGTTTCCACATGTAGCCTTTTTTTTCCATTTCTACTGTTGCACCTCCCTGAGGGGGGCTTTGTACACCCATCCCTGACTAAACTGGTTTAAAGTCCCCTACAGTAGATTATGTACTCCATGAGTAAGAGCAAGACCAAAGTTTGCAAGCCATGTTAAATCTGAGGTTGCCTTAGACCTCACTGCTGCATTTGATTTGGTATTCACTTTTGCTGGAAAAAGACAGCAGGATGAAGGGGGAAGGTTTTAATCTGCATGTTTTCCACACTCACGGAACAGCTGGGGAGATTTAAATGCTGGCAAACCATTTCAGGTTAAAGCCAATGCAATGTTATCTAGGAACAGGCGAGTTTACTGTGTGCTGTTGCAAGGCTCAGTACTCTACCTCTCCTCTTTAATATCTTCCTTTGGACTTTAGATTTAGTTTTGACCTGCCATTGTTTTCTATTTACTTACACTGATGATATACAGATTCTCTTCCTAGTAGGGTCATGCCCAGAAATAAAACTATTCCTGTGGTTAATAAGTGTTTGGAAATTATTGTGTCCTGGTACAAGAACATTTTACTGACTCTTAATATATTTAAAAAACAAAACAAAACTGAGGGTTTGTTTGGAGGGGAGAACTCGGAAACCGATAGTTGATAATGTTGCTGTGTGACCAAAGGAATTGGTTATAGATCTTGGAATATCATTAGACAGGACTGACTTTTGAATCTGAGATAGCAGCTGTTGTGTGGAATGTTTTCTTTAAACCATGTCTGCCTTGCATATTGTGGTACATTCATTAGACTTCTACAATTTCCTTTAGATTGGTCTTGTCAATAAACAGCAGAGATTACAAATAGTCCAGAATGCAGCAACTTGGCGATCACTGGTTTGCAGTAAACTGCCAGTGGCTCAGCAGGTGCTGGTGAAGTTACACTGGCAACCTATCCAGCAGGGAATGCAATGTAAGGCTTTGCTGTTGTTTTTAAACTGTTGCAAGCAGGGAGGGCCTTCTTATTTGAACGATAAAATAACTTGGTACGAACCACGTAGGCTTCTATGACCAAATAAATGTAAGTCATTAGATGTTTCCACAAAGTCAGAGGTTCGATTGGAAGACTGGTGGTCAGTCACATCTGTTTTCAGTGGTTGCACCACAACTGTCAAAAACTTTGGTTGGTTCTGAAAACTAACATCAATCTCCTGACGTACAGGAAAAATCTCAGGTTGTATTGGTTTCAAATCTTGAAGGCTTGCTGACAGGAAAATAGACTGTTCAGGCTTTGAGTGCTGTATTAGCTTATGGTTGCAGTGTCGCTATCTGTGCTTGTTATGTAGTTTGTTGTTCTAATTGTATATACTTCTGTATTATTTTTTATTTGTAAACCACATTGAATGTATGCACAGGAACGTGGTATAAACATCTTAAATAAATAAATAAAAACACATAGTTGAATTTAAATGCAAAGATAACTCTACAGTATGATGTTTGAACTTAGCTTGCAAATATTTTTAATGAGTGGACCTTGCACAATCTCTGCATAATTTTTTGTATAATGCCATAGTCTTTGGCTAAATCACCTTAAAATTGCAGTAATGCCTCAGAACCACAGTATTCTCAGCCATTGTGCAAATTACCTTATATAAAACAAACCAATCTTGACACTGCACCTAATAAAAATGTATTAATATCATCAAAACAAAAAAATAATCAACTTTAACTATTCACAACTGAAGTGGAAAATAATATGGCAGCCATCAATGGAATGATATCATATAAAATAAATCCGAAGAGATTTCAGCTGTCCATGTAGAAACATCAATGCCGTTTCTAAGCATATCAAAGATTGTAGAGACGCAGCCATAGGAAGTGCATCTCCATCTTAAATGTCTGAGATCTAACGATCAGAAACTCATTGGGTATATCTGGATTCCAAATTCCTTCCGTTTGAGACTGACACCAAGAGATAAGAAATAAAGCAGAGTTGTTTAAACTTTAGCAGGGATTCTCAGAAAATAGCACTTCATCGATAATAGAAGGGGTATGGGACCAGGTTCAGAACCAAGCAGATGTAATCTTCCAGAGCTTTTGGTAAAGACAAAATGTATTTTTCCATAGAGATGCAGAAGCACTGATGCTGCCATGGCTCTGCTACACAAATGTTCAATAGTAATAGTGGTAGTAGTGGTGAAATCATCTTAGGGGTGGTTTGATGGGTCTGTGACTGGTGAACAAATGTTTAGAAAGCAACTTTGCTTTCCCTGAAAATAAGACAAGCAGGTTCAGCAAGTCAAAAAAGTGGCATTGCCTAGCTAAGAGAGGCCTTCAACAACAACAGAAAAAAAAAGGAGAAAAACCAAGAAACTGCCAATGGGTAAGGATTTTTTTTTTGGGGGGGGGGGCATGGGGAGGGGCTTCCTTTTTTATTTTTTTTCGCCAGTAAGGAAGGTTTGGAGTCTAAACTTACAGTCTTAAACTACTCTGGAGGATTAGTGGTCTTGTTGCAAACAACTAAATTTGTGCCCTATGTACCAAGCATTTTTCCCATAAACAGCAAATGGGAGAAAATCTTTAGTATGTTAGGTCTAATGTGATGCCCACAATGGACTTTTTTGACCCAGCATGCTTCATCCTGCTCTATCAGGACATATAGCTCAATCACAATCTAGATAGGGATCTGGCTCTATAAGCTTTCATTCACGAGCCCGTGATTTTTTCCCCATTTACATTTCTCTTAGTAAAGTAATTGCACTGACATTCCCTATGGGCCCTAAATCTGACCAGTGTCATTTTTGGGATGACTGTCTTTCTTACCCTCCCTCTGGTCGCTAAGCTCTACCACCACAGCATCCTCAGCCCTGGCCAACGCAGGGAATGGAACCCAGGGCTTCTGCATGATAATGTGCAGCATTACCACCTAGAGCACACAGTAAAGGATATCCATGTACCTTAAAAAAAAAAAAAAAAAAAAAAAAAACCCACATGACATTTTTGGACTGCTTATTGGACACAAGGAAAAAGAATGGGGCAAATTGAATGAAGAAATGTTGCTCTTGATAGGATACAGTCTGAAAAGAAAACAGATTTGGGCTAGCCAAGCAGTGTTATTGAAGAAAATTTAACTTAAGTATCAAGAAACCCAATTAGAATAAAAACTAGGTGAGGAGGAGAGGGAAGGGCAGAAAATTCAGCAAACAAAGAGAATGTTCTGAGAAGCTATGTCCAATGAGGGGGTTAAGGCAGCCCTGGAACCACCACACATTAGCCTTTCCACAAAGCTCTAAAATGTTCAGTTCATTTGGCACTGTGTGATCACAAAACCACTTCTGCAACTTAGTGACTCTGCTCATTTTCAATTGGGAAAAAAAACAGCATCACAAGCATTATTTCAAAGCACTCGTATGACAAAAAATTTTTTAAAGTCATAGTACATAGTCATGATAAACATTAGCTTCAGTCACAAAATACTCTAACAGAACAGTTTCTAGAGTTCCTGGGAGATGACAAAGGGTATTTCAGGTAAATCTCTCTTCTGAGATAAGTGACACATAAGTAGAGTTTGTATATAGACAATGGGCTCTTATCAAGTCACCTGTATGTTAGAGCTCTGCATCTGAACCCCAAACAAAATCTGGATGGATTTACAATGGCAGCTGATTTTGCTCCTTTGCTACAGAGACACAAGGAGTAGCTATTAGTACTGACATTTTGGGAAATGAAGTGGTTAAAAATATGAGCATCAACTTTAAGTCTATGTCACAAAGGTATCCAGGGCATTGGGAATCAATAATATTACCTCATGTGACATGTTCTATGTCTGGACCATTCAAATCAGAGTAAATGAAATGAAATGACACAACATGGAACGCTTAGGTCTCAGAGTCAATGTGCATCTCCCACCCTCTTACAACCACCACTATGGCAGTTTCTATCAGAAGGTCACCTACTATAGAGATGGCTACCACAGAAAAGAGCAAAGAGATTACAACAATAAAATATCCTGTGTGAAAAGAAGCTACTTGCTCCATGGGAACATGCTTGTTTTTAAAAAGTATTATAGGGAGAACAACATTTTTAAAAACTGCCATAGAAGATAAGCACTTTAAAGAGGGAAGAAAACACAACTATGTAGTTAGCTCATTAAAATAGAATTGAATTTCAGCATCTACAAACAATTCCATTCATATTTAAATGAGGTAAGCAATCAAAGTTATAAACTGGACATTGACCATCAGTACCGTACCTAGTCCTGTGCGAGCAGTGCAGCCGCACAGGGCACAAAGGCTTAGGGGGTGCATTTCGGCTGCCTGCTGTTGCCCTGCCAATGCCACTTTTTGTTCTCTCAGCAGCAGGCAGCTGAAATGCACCCCCTAAGCCTTTTTGCGGGTCTTTCTGCAGGTCTGATCCCTCCCTGCTCTGATGCGACGTCAGAGCAGGGAGGAATCAGATCTGCTGTTGCCACTGCCGTGACTTGCACATTGGGCGTGCATTGCCCCCCCCCCCCCCCCCCACCATACCTTCGTCCAGCGCTGCCTACTCTTACCCTGCTGCTTGCGCCGCCATGCAGAAAAAGCACAGTTACTTACCTGTAACAGGTGATCTCTGGGAACAGCAGGAATAAGTCTTCACATATGGGTACGTCGGTACGGACGGAGTCTGCGCGGGAACGCTCCCCAGTGTCCAATCAGAACGCTTTTGGAAGCATCCCAACACGCCTGCGTGCTGTCTTCCCGCCTTTCCCAACTGCCTCTCCTCAGTTAAGTTTTAAAGCTGAGGCAAAGAGAGAGAGAGCAAGAAAGGGAAAGATAGAGATAGAGAAATGCAACTCCTAGGGGAGGTGGGTGGGTTGTGAAGACTTATTCCTGCTGTTCCCAGAGATCACCTGTTACAGGTAAGTAACTGTGCTATCTCCAGGAACAAGCAGGAATGAGTCTTCACATATGGGGACTCCCAAGCTAAGATGCCTGAAGGAGTCCCAGCATGTTGCGAGTTTGAGAGCCATGCTAATCTACCGAACCCCCAGGCATTCCAGGGACGGAGGGTGGGAGTTGAGCTAAAAAGATGTGCTGTGGAACAGCTGGACCAAACAGGATGCCTAGATAGGCTCTGTGCAGGTGATATTTAGTGGTAATATTGAAGAGCAATAAACCAATATGGACCTCACCTGGTGGCATTGTAGAGGGGTATATGGAGGTTCATGAGGTTTCGTGAGTATGAACCAACAGAATATCCCCAGGGGGTACCTCAATGTAAGAAGAGGTAAACAACTGTGCAAAAAACAGGCTGAGGTAGAACCCGTAGGGTGAGAGAAACAATCCCAGTGGAACTGGGGTAGTTCAATGAGGTAGGACTTAGCGGAAAATGCGGAAGTCTCCATTGGATAAAACTGAAAACTCCTTTGACCTTAAGAGACCTAGTTCATATAGGAGAGGGAGCTTCCAAGATCTCCATATCCGATGACAAGAAGGATAGGAGTTAGGAGGCATTGTAGCCTCCCATTTTCTGAAGATTCAGAAAAAGTCCCTCGTAATGGAAAAGGAAAGTATGTGGAGGGCGTCAGGTGTACCCAAACTGAAGGTCATGGTACAAAAACTCCTGAACTACCACAGGAAGTGCTTGATCATGGAGAACCCCAAGTATGCTGGGACAGCATGGAAAGGGAGAGAGAGTATCTGTCAGCCCGTAGTGGAATATATATATATATATATATACATATATATATATATATATATATATATATATATATATATATATATATATGTGTGTAAGTATATATATATTTAGGCAGACAGACAGAAAGAGTATAAAGACATATTCCTACCCACTATCATATATTGTAATACATATCTATAGAGATAGGTAAATACAGATATATACATCACATATGTATATAGATATAGATATGGGCATAGACGTGCAGATGTCCATATACATGTAACATATACATATATACATATATATATATATATATATATATATATATATATGTATACATACCCATGTCCGCACATAGATAAATCTTCTCCACATACCCTAACAACAAGAAGGGAGGTACCTGGTTAAGGGTAGGAAGCACAGGGAGTTCTCTCATTGGCAAGAGAAGTCTAGAGTCCTCGAAGAACTCTTGCCCCTGAAAAACCAAGAATGGAGACCTACCTGGAAAATGCAGAGGATGTTTTTAATCTGCAGACAGTGAGTCTAAATCCTTCCATAACTCCAGCAGGTAGCTGGAGAAAAAGATGCCATAAAAATACCATATTTACTCTCAATGAGGGTAAAAAGGGGTATGGTGCATTCCTGTGCTCAACATGGATCACCCCATGAAGAATTGAGGATGAGGAAGGAAAAAACCAGACAGGGATGGTCTATATTGAAAGAAACAAACCATCTCTGGTGAAGGGGTCCCCTGGAGATGTGAAGCAAACCAGGGAATTGAATACTTCTTCAGGTCTTCTCTTAATTAAAGGCCTGTGACCTGTATTTAAGAAGCCTTTAATGGAAATGGTAAGGGCAAGGAGAATCCAGTAAGCCTGACTAGGTAAAACCTTTCCTAACCATCTGACGTTATGGGCTCTCTAACAAGGCCCCATAGTGTAGAGCTGCTCCATAGAGATGCAGAGAGCATGTTGCAGGTTAATAGAAGAAAACGTGATGTTCAAGAGCCCGCAGGCAGCATGAACTACTTCGCCAAGCCCAAGAATTGGGGAGGCTAAGGAGAGAAGGTAAGGTCTGCAACAATAGCCAGAAAAGGTTCTTAAACCGTCTGGGACTTAGTGGCAAGGCCAGAAACCATTGAAATTGGAGAACAAGCCCTGGCTGCTTGGACAGCAAGTTAGTGGTCTAAGCAGTAAGAGCCCCTGCAGTTCTAACTATTGATAGGGCAGCAGAAGGTCCCAAGGTTGGGAAAGAAATAGAGACAGAAGTAGGAGAGGTAAGACTCCGCTACTGTCTGAGAAGCTGCCAGGAAAAATTAAGAATGCAAGGGGGAGACAACTCTGAAAGAAACTGTTAGGGGCTTAAGGAAAAAGCCCTCAGTAAAGTGGTATCACTCTTACAGACCAAATGTCCTGGAAAGAGTGGCAGAGTTGAAAAGAAGACTTATTGTGGAGGAAATCCTCAATAAGTAGTAAGAGAGATGCTGATACAGGAGAAAAGTCAAAGGTAAGGGATGGTGACCTTATTGACAGCTGTTACTCCTCTGTGTACTTCAGAGGACGAGGAGTAACTGTAGTACCTGTAAAGCATAATTATCTCAAGAAGCTCATTGAGCTAATAGTTAGGATGTGCCCTTGAGAGGGACATATGTAAATTTTAGGATGGAACCGATGTAGATGCTTATAGAGGTAAGAAGCAAACTACAGGATCTAAACCTCAAGAGGAAAAAAGGATTCAGGGAAGAGTTTATCAGCAACCTTGCAGCTGCTGGGTTTGCTGAACCCGTTGAGGTTGTGGTTTCCTGAGCCTGGCTGGGTGATTCCCCTGCCTAGAAACATCTGTATGATGGGTAGAAGATGGATAAAACCTTCTCCCATTAGGGGAACAAAGCTTAGCAGTAGACTTTCTACAAACTGGGATAGAGGAAGGCGTAGACAAGCCTCTGAAAGCAATAGTGTCAGTAGTAAACTGAGCAGCCTGGAGTAAAGTCTCCTTATTAAAGAGATTTTCTCCAGTGCAAGGAGCATTTCCCAGTATATCTTGTACAGATTTGTCCAAGTTTGAAGCTTGGAGCCAGGCTCTACGTCATGCTCCTATGGCTATAGCAGAAGTTCTGCTAACAGACTCGAAAGAGTCTAGGGAAGCACAAGTAAGGAACTTAGAAATATTTTGAGCATGATTGACTAGCATAGAAAAATCTGCTCTGTTAGGCTCTTGGAGGAAAGGGGTCAAAAGTAATAAATCTTTTGTGACCTCCTCAAGAGATAATCCCATATAGAAAATATATGAAAGGATTCTTGCTGAAAGCATGGATACCTGGAAAGTTTGACGTCCAAAGGCATCTAAAGTCTTAGCCTCACGACCTGATTCTACAACCAGAGAATGATGAGGGAGTTGAGGCTTTTGAAAACCTGGAGAAGGGGGCACCTTGTATAGAAGATCAGTTGCCCTAGAAGGTAGGGATACCATTAAAGGAGTTTCCCACGTTCTAAATAGGAGATCCTGCAAGGTCTGATGCAAAGGAAACAATGACTTCCTTTGGATTGCAGGGGATCTGTATAGGTTGTGGATCCCCTGGTGCAGGGGACTTGACCAGGTATAGAAATGGCAAGTAACTTCGCCACATCAAGCAGAAAAGCTTGAAAAGAAATCTCCCCAGAGGGGAGTCCTCGAGGAAGAAGAGGAAGAACTAGATATGTTGAAGAACTAGCTCTAGCAGCCACCTGCTCATTCAGATTCTGTGGAATAGCAGATCTGGAGGGGTGGAGCATCGGATTATCCTTGAAAGATAGTTGTGGGTACCAATGAAAACCGGTACCACAATGGGTCGGTAGCAAGTCGCCAATGCTAGGGATCAATTCCAAACTCGGTATGGAAGGAAGCGAGCCGGCTAGCATGGGAGGTACCGACACTGATGCCGATACCGGTACCGGGATTGGTACCGTCGGTGACACCGATATATGAAGATCAGTCTGTAATGGCACTATCGGTACCGTGGTAACCGAATGTGGCAGACCTTGATCATCGGTGGAATGTCTACGGTACCGTCTGAAGTCGGTACTGAGACGAGTCGGTACCCAGTCATCCAGACTAGAAATCGATTCTAGACTCGGTATCGAAAGAAGCGAGTCTATCGATGCATATCGGGAGGGTACCGACATGGATACCAGCATCGGTACTGGGACCGATGTGGGAAGATCGGTCGGTAGCGGCTCTAGCGGCACCGAAGATACCGAGAGTGCTCGACTGCGATCATCGGTGTGGAATGTTTCATCCAGCACCATTGCCGATGCCGGGGTACCGGCACCGCTCAAAGCAGATACCACCACCGGGCATGGCTCAGGCATGTTCACCGAGGTAAAAACCCCAGGAACAACCTGAAACCCCGTTAGTGCTTTGGAGACAGAAGCCTCCCGCCGGGGTTTAAAGCCAAAATGTCCTCGGGGGCAAGCCGAAAGGCATCTCTATGAAGGACATGAGATCTACCACCTGAGGACTGGCTAGTCTTTACAGACTTTTGTTTGGTTACCTGATCCTGCAAAAAAGAAGATGGAGCTGGTACCCTCAGGACTGAGGGAAACGGCGTATCGAGTTGAGCTCGATGCTGAAAACGTCTTGCAGAAATAGAAGTGCAGGAGGGACAGTCCAGCGGATTGTGTTCAGGTCCCAAACATGGAAGGCACCAATTATGGGTGTCTAAAAGTAATTTGGTAGTGCCACAGTTAAAACACTTTCTAGTGGCTAGAATTTCCATGAGAGAAATGGAGAGGCCTAGCAGGCCGAAGCCTGTCAGGCACCAAATAGGAAAAAATTTCCTACAGAAGGAAATATCTGTAAAAGAAAAGAAGAAGAAGAAAACACCGGCGATACCAGTGCGTCAAGGGAAGGTAGACGCGACCACAAGAAAAAACAAAAAATAAAGGGAAGAATTTTCTGCGGTGACAGGAGGACGTCCTGCCGGCTCCGCGGAAAAACAAAAACTGAGGAGAGGCAGTTGGAAAAAGCAGGAAGGCAGCACACAGGCATGTTGGGATGCTTCCAAAAGCGTTCTGATTGGACGCTGGGGAGCGTTCCCGCGCAGACTCCGTCGGTACCGACGTACCCATAGGTGAAGACTCATTCCTGCTTGTTCCTGGAGATCAGAGGGCGGCAGCAGCAGGGTAGGAGCAGGCAGCGCCTGGATGCACGCCTAATGTGCAAGTCGCATAGGGCGCGATTCTGGCTCGGTATGGCCCTGTTCACCATCCTAAAATCTGCGGGGGCAGGATGGGCGTGGAAAAAAAGGACTTCGGGTTTGCAGAATTTGGGTGGCAATTTTAAAACAAAAAAATAATCAGTGAATGTTTCTCCTTGTCCTATCAGTGTTGCATCTCATTTTGAAACACTAATACAACTATTAATGATGGAATATTGTTTTTAAATAAGCTCAGGAAGATTTTGAAAATAAGATTTAATAGGTTAAAATCAGTTAAGTTAAAAAAAATGTATTTGGTGGATACAGAAGGCTCTCTCTACAACACACATAGCTAGAAATGCTCACATTGCTCAACTAAAAATATACTTCGCAGCTATTTTTGTATTTCTTTTAAAGCAACTCCTTTTAATCTATCTGCGCTCACAGGAACATTGTTCGTTTGAAAAAAAAAGTCAGTTATATTTTTATGCTAGAGAACCTACTTGCAGAAAGTATTTCAGTTAGCAAATGGGAAAGAAAGGGGAATTTCTACACATCTTACTGTCAAGCTAATCTAGAGCACACGCACACACGGACATTTGGCACCAGCAGAGAAACACAGGCATGGAGCCGCTGGAGGAAAAGGAGCCTAATAAAGATCCTTGTGTAGCGGCAGACAATTGTCGTAGACATACTTTGAAGTTAGGTATTCACTGCATCTTCCAAGGCTGAAAATGTTAACACTTTCTTTCCAAAAAAACAAAAAGATTGGTTTTAAGGTTCCGGCTTTCTCTTGGCTCTACCCTTTAATGCTTCCACAATGCTCAGTTTTATCGCGCTTCAACCTCTTGATCTCATAACAGATTTAGAAAAGAAAGAACATGAACAAGCGTGTCCGACGCACAAAGAGTTTCTCTGGTGACATGACTCTCTTGGTACTCTCCAAGCATATCCTACAGAACGTCTTCCAAGAAGGATGCCTTACAAATACAAGTTAGTTAAGCCAACAAGGTGACAGACGAAATACTTTTTCCTCTTCCATCATTCCACAGAAGTTCACTTAAAAGAAACCAGTTTACTCAAGAGCAACCTCACCAGCTCTGTCTCTTGTGGGTTTTAAATCCACCAATGCACATGACCGTTTGTAGGGTTTCTCTTGAACAGTATCGAGAAGTAGAAGCACTGACAGGGCCACAATAAACAAAAAACGTTTTCCTGGAAAACTCCCCATATTATTTCAAGTGAATTTTACCTTCTGTAATTCATATGTGCAAGATACATCTATTATTAGAGTTTCATGATAAACCATCGTATTCTTCCCCATCCACTTTTTCTTCACAAAAAGTTTCATATTCCCTGAGGACAGGGGGAGCAACTATACACAAATAATTAAAATATCACACATCTTTGAAAAAACAATTATATACAGAATCAGGCTGCCAGATTAATGTTTTCTAAATTATTAAAATTAATTTCTCATTAATCAAGTTTTCCGTCTGGTTGCCATAAAACAGGCAGTGGATAAGTAACTGGGGCAGAAGCGTATAAAGGATTAAAGAGATTATGACTAGCAGAGCAACAGGAATCTGCTGTTCAAGATAGACTGACTGGAAAGGAACGGTGGACTCTTGGATGTTTTTCCATTATTTTAAAACTTTTTTTTCCCTTTTAGTGTTGATGTCCAATAGACAAAACAAGCGGGATGAGGCAGCCCACGACTAGAGCTGCCACCTCAATGCGGCTTAGTCCTTTCCCACCATTGGAATCTGGTTTGTGGCTGTGACCCATTCCTCCCACTTCTGGAAGGACATGTACAGTGGCAACGTAGAGAAACGTCCCAGCTGAAAAAAGCATGGCAACACCTGTGGCATTCACTTCCGAAAGTACTTCCTTGCTGCTCTGTGAGATGAAAAACAGAGGAGAGAAATCATTAAGGATGGCAGAGTTCAAACAGAATTGCAGGGTCAATTTTAATCAATCAGTCAACTGCTTATGGTGACAAATGTGATGAACCTGTGATAACTACTAAGGAGTACTCCGCCTATGGTTGCTGCATGAGCAGCTGTGCACCATTCTTGGCATTGATACACATACTAAAACCAGCCAAGCCTGATCACAGTGGCACGTGCTGCTACTGCTTTATCTCCAAATATGCTGGTGCAGAGGGCATGCTCAAAACTTGTGAGCTGATACTTACTTGATGGTGATTTTGCAGTGAATGAAGCCAGTATAAAGGATGTGCTTGTCAATAAGTTTTGAACATGCTCATGATGTGGGCACAGGCGGAGAGAAGTCTGGGTTCCCACTACTAATCTTAGGTGATAAAGAAGAGTACGGCTTTGCACACAATTTAGCGTGCTACCAATGCAGAAAGGAGTTTTGCACATGAGCTGTGTGCAAACCCTTCAGCAGACACAGCAGTACATATTACATTTAAATCCATGAAGTGTGCAGACCAGAAGGCTGAGCTCAATGCTGGGATTTTGAAGCAAGGTCCAAGGCAGCATCAACAATTAGCTCATATGAATCTAAAGTCTATGCTGGTGAGGAATATGCTTATTTCTTCTCTATCTTGAGCGCACAGCACCAGAAGCTTTTACTGATTTTGCTGAAGGGAGTGGTGAAAATAACAGTGGGGAGATGTGTTGGAAGAATGTTATGTGCATTTGCTGGAATGTTATTTGGCACACAAATATTAATGTTATTCTGTGTAGAATATTAGTGTTTATGAACACACATTAATTCTGAGCAGAACTTCTGCACAGAACATTGCTATCTATGCACCAGAGAGCATTCCAGTGTATGCGCACAAGTGCCAAACAGATTTTTTTTTGTGCACAGGATATAAGTGCTGCTAACATAGATCCATGTGCATATGTATTTGGCATTGAACTTTTGCACGCAACTTATTTACATGTTTGTTTACAGCATCAGAAAGAAAAACGGCTGCATTAGACTTGCATTAGGAAATCCTATGCTGAGCTTCAGCGCAGGGCTTTACGCAGGGTTTTGCATCGGCCTGAGAGTCAAAGGTAGAAGGACCATGCTGGAGGATGGGGGGGGGGGGGAGCAAGAAACAAAAGGTGACATTTTACTTACCAGATAATGTCATTTTCTTGAGTCCTGCTAGACCAGTCCAGACAAGTGGGTTGTGTTCTGCTACCAGCAGATTGATGGAGACAAAGAACCAATGAAAAGCCCATGTTTCAGTGACATCACTCTAATGCCTCTATTCACATCAGCCACCAGAGGTCTCTTCAGTATTCATCCCAAAGCATACGAGAGAACATGGCAAGTCTCACACAATCTCAACATGAGCAACAATGAGTAATCAAACGGTAGAGACTACGTACAGGAAAGCATAAACAGAAGGCTGTCCATAGAAGATGAACCTATGGAGCCAGGAATATAAATCACTGTGGACCCAAGAGTATCACAACAGAAGGACTGAGTAAAATGCAGTTCCAGGGGGGCAAGCCCTGGACTGGTCTAGCAGGACTCAAGGAAAGGACATTATCTGGTAAGTAAAATGTCACCTTCCATATTGTCCTGCTAGACCAGTCCAGACAAATGGGACGTACCAAAGCTACGACTCCACTGGGTGGGAAAAAGACACAGCAGCTCACAAAACCTTAGAGTCAAAGGTCATGGCTGACCGAGTGTGGACATCCAAGCGGAAATGATTGACCAAAATAGAAAACGATGCCCATGTTGCCGCCTAACAAAGGTCTGCAGTGGCTTCAGAGTTCTGCTCCGCCCACAGGGATGCTAGCACATGGGTAGAATGAGTGCGCAAACCCTCTGGAACCAGCCAGTTCCACAACAGATCCACCGAAGCAACCACCTCCTTATCCCAGCACCCCAATGCAGACTTAGCCGCTATGTCACTCTGCGTGGGCCAGCAAACAGCACAAAGAGATGGTCTACCTTTCTAAAAGAATTTGTAACCTCTAAGAACCAGAGAGGCACCCTCCGGACATCCAGAAGTCAAAGATCCTGACCATTCCCCTGACCCCTTAATGAAGGACGACAGGCAAACCGCCTGGTTCACATGAAAGGGAGAAATCACTTCAGGGAAGAAGGCAGGCACAGGCTGAACGGAAATGGCCCCTCAGAAAAGATAGGTAAGGATCTTGGCAAGACATAGTAACATAGTAAATAACGGCAGATAAAGACCAGTGTGGTCCATCTAGTCTGCCCAGCAATATGGCAGGAGTAGGTGCACCCCTACCCATGTCTTTTCTTAGTGGTGCACCCACCAGGAGCAGGTGCACCCCTCCCCATATCTTTGTTTGTTTGTTTAGGGGTGAACCCACCGCTCCTCCCCCCATTGCTCCATGTAGGACACCCCTATTTGTTGAGAAATTAGATGGTTCAGTTTATTTAGATTTAATCTTGTTGCTGTAAAGTGATCCACTGTGTCTGTCCCAGGCCACTTTGAATTCCGTCACTGTGTTTGCCCCCACCACCTCCATCGGGAGGGTATTCCAAGCATCCACCACCCTTTCAGTAAAAAAGTATTTCCTGACATTGCCTTTCAATTTACCACCTTGCAGCTTCATGTCATGCCCTCTAGTTTTACAGCTTCCCCGTCTCTGGAAGAGGTTTGTTGGTTCATTATTTCTCTTTAAGTATTTAAAGGTCTGAATCATATCTCCCCTATCCCTCCTCTCCTCCAAAGTGTACATATTTAGGTCCTCAAGTCTCTCCTCATAAGGCTTCTGACGCAGGCAACAAATCATTTTAGTCGCCTTCCTCTGAACAGCTTCCATTCTTTTTACATTGTTTGCAAGATACGGTCTCCAAAACTGAACACAGTATTCCAAGTGAGGCCTCACAAGAGACTTATACAATGGCACTAGTACCCCTTCCTTTTTGCTGGTAATTCCTCTTTGAATGCAGCCCAACATCCTCCTGGCTTTTGCCACCGCCTTGTCGCACTGTTTTGCCACCTTGAGATCTACAGAAATAATCACACCGAGGTCTTTCTCCTGCTCCGTGCACACCAACCTCTCGCCCCCTATCGTGTACATTTCCTTTGGATTTCTGCTACCCAAGTGCATGACACTGCACTTCTTCGCATTAAATCTCAATTGCCAAGCATCAGACCATTCCTCCAGCTTTTGCAGATCCCTCCTCATGTTCAGCACTCCCTCAGGGAGTCCACTCTGTTGCAAATTTTCGTGTCATCTGCAAAAAGACAGACTTTTCCATTCAGTCCTTCAGCAATATCACTCACAAATACATTGAACAGTGCCGGGCCGAGGACCGAACCCTATGGCACCCCGCTAATCACCTTCCTCTCATCCGAGTGAGCTCCATTTACCATCACCTTCTGTCGTCTGTCAGTCAACCAATTTCTGATCCAGTTTACCACCTTGGAACCCATCCCCAAACTACTGAGTTTATTGATAAGCTTCCTATGAGGGACAGTATCAAAGGCTTTGCTGAAATCCAGGTAGATGACATCCATCGCGTGTCCTTGATCCAGTTCTCTGGTCACCCAGTCAAAGAACTCAGATTTGTCTGGCAAGATCGCCCCTCGGTAAAACCATGTTGCCTCGGATCCTCTAACCCTCTGGTTTTGAGAAAGTTCACTATTCACTCTTTCAGGAACGTCTCCATTACCTTTTTCGCCACCGAGGTAAGGCTCACGGGCCTGTAGTTTGACACTTCTTCCCTGTCACCACTTTTGTGTAGAGGTACGACATCAGCCATTCTCCAGTCCTGAGGAACCTCTCCTGTTTCCAAGGATCCTTTAACGGCCCTGCAAGAACCTCTGAGCTCTTTCAGTATCCTGGGATGTATACCATCCGGTCCCATGGCCTTGTACACTTTCAGTTTTGCAAGTTGTTCTAACACCTCATCCTCTCCGAATGGTGTGGTATCTACCTCATTCCCATTTTTATATTTGGGAGTCACAGGTGGTCCTTCTCCAGGATTTTCTTTAGTAAAAACAGAGCAGAAGTATTTGTTTAGCAATTTCACTTTATCAATGTCATTTTCCATGAGTCCGTTTCCAGCACTTCTGAGCCCTGCAATTCCACCTCTGATCTTCTTCCTTTCCCGAATATACCTGAAGAAAGTTTTGTCGCCGCACTTAACATCTTTAGCCATCTTTTCCTCTGCCTTTGATTTTGCTATCCTTATTTCTCTTTTTGTCTCCTTGAGTTTGGTCCTGTAATCATTTCTGTGTTCTTCTGTTTGCAAGCTTTTGAATTTTGCAAAAGCTGTGTTTTTTGCCTTTATTTGAGCAGCCACTTCTTTGAAAAACCATATAGGTTTCCTTCTCCTCTTGTTTTTATTTACTTTTCTTACATATTTATCTGTTGCCCCTTTTATTGCCTCTTTTAGTTCAGCCCATTGCAATTCCACTTCCCTTATCCTCTTCCACCCTGTCAGCTCCTCCTTTAGGTACTTGGCCATTTTGTTGAAGTCTGTTTTTGACGTTTAGGACTTTGAGCTTGCTATGATTGGACTGCACCTTGGCTTTTATCTCAAACCACACCATGTGATGATCACTGTTGCTCACAGGGGCACTCACCCAGACATTTGACACGCTATCACTGTTGGTGAGCACCAAATCCAGCGTTGAGCTTTCCCTGGTTGGTTCCACCACCATTTGTCTAAGTAACGCATCTTGGATAGCGTCCACAATTTTTCTGCTTCTTTCCAGATTTGCAGAAGGAGTAATCCAATCCACATCAGGTAGATTAAAGTCACCCAATATGATTGCTTCCCCCTTTGTTGCTATCTTGGCAATATCTATAATCAATTCGTTCTCTCTCTCTTCAATTTGAGTTGGAGGTCTGTAGATTACAGCAGTATGGATGACAGTGCCATCTCCTCTTTCCAACACTATCCAGAGCGCTTCTTCTTTTCCCCATGCACCCTGCATTTCAGTAGCTTTAATACTGGATTTGACATACAAGGCTACTCCTCCCCCTTTTCCATTTTCTCTGTCTCTTCTGAATAGATTATAGCCAGGTATGGCTATATCCCAATCATGTGATTCATTAAACCATGTTTCTGTAAAGGTCACAATGTCCGAGTCCTTTTCCACCATTAGGGCTTCCAGGTCTGGAAGTTTGTTGGCTAAGCTACGAGCATTTGTGCTCATTGCTTTCCAGCATTTAACTGGCTTGTGTGTATTTTGCATTGATTTTATTCTACCCACTTCTTCCCAGCTGCTTTTGATGTGTTGTTTAAAAGTGTGGTTGTTTCCGTTATTCTGCTTTTGCAGGGGGGTGACGTCCAGAACTTGACCTTCCCCTTCTGTCGTCCCCTTCTTCTCGTTTAAATGCAAATTGACATACTGCCTGAATTTTTCATGTAGGATTCTTTTCCCTGCAACAGAGAGGTGTAGTCCATCAGCACAGTATAGTTTCTTGTTGGTCCATGTGTTTTCCCAGTCGCCAATAAATCTGAATCCTTCTCGTTTGCACCAGGTCTGGAGCCATGTATTAAAGCTGTTAATACAATTTAGCCTTTTTGCCCCCTTGCCTAGAACAGGTAGAACTTCTGAGAATGCTACAGTGTTAACAGTGGGCTTGAGTTTTTCTCCCAGAGATTGGAAGTTCTTTTGGACTGTAGAGGCACTATTTCTAGCCAGGTCATTTGTACCCAAGTGAATTACAACATCAAGTTTGGAGTGTTTGCTTTCCGCGCTAAGTACATCAATAATTTGGTTTGTATTCCTGCTGGCTGAGGAGCCTGAGAGGCATTTGACTAATCTTCTCTCCTTTGAACCTTGTTCCCAAGTTGGTGTCTCTGATGATGGAATCTCCAAGTAGTAGTAGTTTTCTGTTTGGTGAGTTTTTCTTCATATTTGGTGCTTTAGCAGGAGATTGGGCATTGACTGACTCCTCTAAGGGCTGTTCAGTTTCTTTGGATTGGGCATCCTCAATAACCAAGGCAGAGAATGCATTATGCAGAGATATCTCTTGGTGTATAGGATGTCTCTGTGTCATAGATCGCAATCACACATTTAACCTTCCTCCACTATGAGATGCTTGTACAGTCCATTTAACCCTTTATATAGCTACATAAAGTGGTTTTGTATATATTTATCATGTTTTTCCCTGTTAAGAAATTGTTTTAATGTATATCCAAGTTATGATACCTGTTTATTGTAAGCACATATCACCAAACTGAGATGTGTAGTTTAATGTTCACTGTAAACCGCGCTGATGTCAATAGCGCGGTATAAAAGAGACTTTAAATAAATAAAATAAATAAATAAATCTACCCGAACCCACTGTGATCCATTTGTTCCTGGTGTGTTTGACAGAACCAACAGTTCAGAATCTGCCTTGTGGAACAAATCGCAACCAAGAAGATCGTCTAGAGCATCAATCCTTCAAAGTAGCACGCTTCAACGACTCAAATGGCTCCGATATCACAGGGCCTTGAGCACCAGACACAGATCCCAGGAAGGGACCGGAAAGGAGGATGCAGACGCCATCATCCCCTGAAGAAGGCACGAAACAACTGGGTGTAAGGCTAGAGACTCGCCAGTCAACGGACCTCTGAACAGGTCAATGCTGCCACCTAAACCTTCAGCGAGCTAAGAGAAAAGGCCCTTCTCCAGATCATCCTGCAGAAAAGGCCAACAGTGATAGTGCTTTGGCCACCTCAAGAGCCAGCAGTCGGTTGTGCGCCGCACCAGACCCACATTTACGCCAGATTGGTCGACTCCCTCTGGGCTCTGAGCAAAGTGGAAGACCACAACCAGAGAGTAGCCCATATGCCCTAACCGTCTCTTACAGGAGCCAAGCTGTAAGCGAGGAGGGAGCTGGGTCCTCCAGAACAAGTGGCCCCCGACACAATAGGCCCCAAGATGGAGGCAAACAAAGTGGTGGCACTTGCAGGAGCTGCATCAGAGCCCCAAATCACTCTTTGGCCAATTCAACGATGCAGAATGATCCTTTCTTGGGTGGGCGCTCCATATGCCGAATCATATGCCCCACCAGGGGCCATGACAGAAACACATACAGCAGGTGCTGTCTCAGACCCTGTCTCCATGCATCAACTGAAGAAGTGGCACACTTTGGCATTACAGCAGGACGCCATTATCCACCTCGGGACAACTCCAACGGCACAGAAAGCATAGTTACTCAACTGTAACAGGTGATCTCGGGAACAGCAGGAATCAGTCTTCACATATGGGTACTGTCGGTACTGATGGAGCCCGCGCAGAACACTCCCCAGCGTCCAATAGGAAAGCTTTAGGGAGCACTCCACTAGGCTTGCACATCTGTCTTCCCACCTTCCCAAGTCCTCTCCTCAGTTGAGTTTGTAGCTCAGCGATTAAGTAAAAAAGAATACCCTACAATGCTTAGGGGAGGAGGGCAGTTTGTGAAGACCAATTCCTGCTGTTACCAGAGATCACCTGTTAGGGGTGAGTACCTACGTTATCTCCAGGAACAAGCAGGAATGCAGTCTTCACATAAGGGACTCACTAGCTACCAGGCACCAGACTGGATTAGTAGTGGTATCCGCAAGGCTAAAGGATGGAGCCAGAGGATGTGGATACAAAGTGACCCCATTGGGTTAGTTGACAAGGACATCGACAGTGAAGTCTGGTGCCAGAATAAAGTCCAGGACTGAGGATAGGGGTTACAGTTAAGTCCCAAAAATGTGCTGGAGAACAGCTTGGCCAATGACAGCATCCCGATGGGAGTCCCTGTCTAGGCAGTAGTGAGCAGCGAAAGGGTGAATGGAGGACCAGGTAGCTGCTTGACAGATCTCGTCAATGGAGACAGAACGAAGGTTGGCAATTGAGGTTGCCATGGCCTGCATGTTATGAGCGGTGACATGAACCTCAAGAGAGAGCCCTGCTTGAGCATAGGCAAAGGAAATGCAGTCTGCAATCCAGCTGGAAAGGGTGTGTTTCGACACTAGAGGTCCAAGGTGACTTGAATCAAAGGAAAGGAATAATTGAGAGGATTTCCTGTGATTCTCGGTTCTATCCAAGTAGAAAGCCAGTGCGCGCTTGCCGTCTAAAGTGTATAACGCTGCTTCAGCCCTAGAGGCATGCAGTCTGGGGAAGAACACTAGTAATATCACCGATTGGATGAGGTGGAAGGGTGAGACCACCTTCGGAAGGAAGTGTGGATGAGTACAGAGAACTAGCTTGTCAAGGTGGAACCAGGTGTACAGAGGATCCGACACTAAAGCTTGCAGTTTGCTGATGCGGCAAGCTGAGGTGAAGGTGATGAGGGAGATTACCTTCCAAGACAAGAATTTTAAAGAAGTGGTGGCTAAAGGCTCAAAAGGAGGCTTTAGAACTTGTGCTAGGACCACGTTGAAGTCCAAGGCCACCAGTGGTGGTTTGATCGGTGGCTTGGACAGCAGGAGACCTCGCATAAATCGTTGCACCAAGTGGTGTGAAGAAACAGAATGCATGCCCATCAGCCTATGATAGGTTGAGATGGCACTCAGATGAACTCTGAGTTGGTCTTGAGACCTGTCGATGACAAGTGTAGGAGATAATGTAAAAGAATTTCCACTGGACAGGCAGAGGGGTCAATATGTTTTGGGGTACACTAGAGGGTGAACCTTCGCCACTGAAGGCATAAGAATGTTTAATAGCTTGCACGAAGCAAGTAAAATGTCCTTGACCTGTTGAGAAAGGTCGAGGCCAGCAAATGTTAAGCCCTCAGAAGCCATGCTGTGAGACAGAGGGCTTGTGGATTGGGATGGAGAAGCATCCTATGATCCTGGGAGAGGAAGTTGGGTGTATTTATTTTATTTATTTACATTCTCTTATATACCGCGCTATTCTGCATCAGTGCGGTTTACATTGAACAAACTGAAATTACATTGAACAGGGCATTATAACTTGGAGATAACTATTTTACAGGGAACATGGGCTATGGAGGGTTAAGTGGCTTGCCCAAGACCACAAGGAGCACCTGTGGGACTAGACACCCCAGTCCTTCCGGCCCAAGGTTGCTGTCCTCTAGTGGGATTTGAACCCCCGACCTTCTGGCCTGAAGTACCTTTTCCCAACCACTAGGCCACTCCTCCACTCCAGACTGTATGTCTCAGAGTGAGGGGTGGAGTCTGTGCTAGTCGAAGCAGCAGAGGAAACCATGGCTGATGGGCCCAGTAAGGGGCTATTAGAATCATGGAACTCCTTTCGCCCTGCAACTTGAACAGGGTTTTGGGTATAAAGAGGGGGGAGAGAATGCATAAACAGTCCCTTCCCCCAATGGAGAAGGAAGGCATCCATTGCCTGACTGTTGAGGGAGGGAAGCCTTGAGCAAAACATCAGCAGTCGTGTATTCTCCTGAGTGGCGAACAGATCTATCGAAGGGTTCCCCAACAGTTGGAAGATCCAAAACGCTGTTTCCTGCTTCAGAGTAGACTCGTGTGGATGCAGGATGTGGCTGAGCCTGTCCACTAGGAGACTGAGTTTGCCTGAGAGATACACCACCCTGAGATGGATGCTCTGTGCAAGGGAGAAGAATCAGAGATAAAGGGCTTCCTGGCAAAGGGGATGGGAACCCGCTCCACCCTGCTTGTTCACACAGAACATGGCCATCTGGTTTTCCGTTTGGACTAAGACCTTTTTGCCCAAAGGTTGGGGTTGAAAAACCCTAAGGGCATTCATGAGAGCACATAAGACTGATCTGCAACTGAAATTCCTGCTGTGTTCACTCCCCTATGTAGTGAGACTGTTCAGATGTGCCCTCCGTTGTCAGGGTGCAATGAGGTGGAGGCATCTCAAAAGGTGACCTTCTGAGTAGGTTTTGAGGGGAGCACCACCAGCGAAGGAGTTGACAAGAGGAGGAGTAATGGAGATCTTGTCTGAGATAAGCATGGTTGCCTGGGTCCATTGAGACGGCAGCGTCCACTGTGTTTGTTGCATCTGCAGGCACAATATGGACTAAGGACGTCATGTGCTCCAGAAACACAGAACTATAACGGCAGAAAAAGACCACATGGCCTATCTAGTCTGCCCTTCCAAATCAACTACAATAGTCCCGTTTTTACCTTTAGAGATTCTTGTGTCTGTCCCATGTCTTTTTGAATTCAGATACTGCCCTCATGTCTAGCACCTCCACTGTCTAGCACCTCCACGCATCTACTATCCTTTCCATAAAGAAATATTACTCCTGAGTCTATCCCCTTTCACTCTCATGCTATGTCCTCTTGTAGCAGAGCTTGCCTTCAATTGTAAGAGACCCTTCTGTGCATTTATGCCATGGAGGCATCTAAATGTCTATCATATTGCCCCTATCCTGCCTTCCCTCTTAAGAATACATATTAAGATCTTTAAGTCTGTCCTCGTATGCTTCATAATGAAGACCATTAACCATTTTAGTAGCCACCTTCTGCAAAGATTCCAACCTGTTTATATCCTTTTGAGGGTGTGGTCTCCAGAATTGCACACAATACTCCAAATGAGGTCGCACCAGAGACTTATACAGAGGCATTATCACCTCTTGTTTTCTGCTGGCCATTCCTCTCTCTATGCACCCAAGAATCCTTCTGGCTTTCACAGTTGCCTTTTCTACCTGTTTAGCTACTTTAAGATAGTCAGACACATTTATTTAGCTTTAATTATATACCAGCTTTCTCCGGGTCAAGGCGGTTTACATGGAACAATTTCAGATGCATTGTAACAGTGGTATGAAAACTATATAAAGCATGCAAACAGGACTCGGGGGGGGGGGGTCTTAACTATCTACTGATTGTAACATTGACGTGAGACTAT
The DNA here is from genome assembly GCA_033557465.1 of Ichthyophis bannanicus. Classification (NCBI taxonomy): domain Eukaryota; kingdom Metazoa; phylum Chordata; class Amphibia; order Gymnophiona; family Ichthyophiidae; genus Ichthyophis; species Ichthyophis bannanicus. The sequence continues at coordinate 293,857,125 of CM066037.1, forward strand.
ATGCAATAATCAACTAAGATCCCCGGGGTGATTTTAATGATCTACATTTCAGGCTATGTACAGGTTTAATGCTGACTATATTTGAATCTTGTGAGGGTGGGGGTTTATGCTGTTGTGTTGAGATCTTCCAGGAATAGATGTGAATTTAGGAGTTTCTGGAAAGTCTTAAGGTCGGCAATGAGACTGAGATTGTCTGGTAGTCTGTTCCATATGGCTGGTGCATATAACGAATGCCCTTTTACATGCTTGCTAGTTTGATTTGATCCTGGTGTGAGGAATAGGCAGGATGTTTAATGTGGATGTTTATCTGGTTCTTTGTGGTTGGGAGGGTTGTAAAAGCGAGCTGAGGTGCGTGGAGGGGTCCGCATAGATGGCTTTATGGGTTATCTGAAAACAAAAAGTAACCAATACACCTTTATTAGGTAAAACACTTTTTTAATACATCTCTGTGAAAGTGCATCTCCTTGGAATATTACTGTGTGACCTTCATGTGAACTCAATTCATCTTGATGTGGATAAGACACATCCTTAGTAAGCTCTGTGGAGCTATGTGAATGGATTATATCTTTTGCAGCCTTGAAGTTTCATGGAGTTCTATGTAGCCTCGAGGAACTCTGTGGAGCTTGGAGTGAAGACAATTTGAGATATTTGACGACACCCTGTCAATTATTTGAGAACACTGTCCTCAGAAAAATAGTAAAAATTATCATTATATGAAGCATGGATTACGGTTACGTGTTATTTTAGAAGTCTGTTTGTAATTTATCACATTTGTTGTCAGTGGCAAAAAAGATCTTTGATGAATTGTTATGCTGTTAAAGTGCCAATAATTTGCAGGATTTGGTATACAATAATGTATTTTCTATATAATATTTTATATCCTTTATCACATATAGGGGCAATAAGAAATGTTGTGATTAATGTAGGTAATTTAATACGGATGATTAGAAAGGACCAATGTATTAGGTGATCCTGCAATATAGGTAGCAATTGGTATTACTGTTTGTGGAAGGGGGAAATACGGTATAGTGAATGAATGTGTGTATAAGAATGTGAGTATATGAGTGGGTATGAATGTTTTCGTTTAATGAATTGATTTTTTACATGTTTTTGTAACACCTCAATTTAAGATTTTTATGAATTTTTATGAATTTACTAATTATGTACTAAACAAGTGTTTTACCTAATAAAGGTGTATTGGTTACTTTTTGTTTTCAGATATTGAGTATATTGGTAACTAGCCTGGTTATTTGGTTTAGTTGGCTTTATGGGTCAACAGTATTGTTTTGTACCTTATGCGACTCAGCAGAGGGAGTCAGTGTAGTTGTTTGAGTATTGACGTTATACGGTCTTGCCTTGTCGCTTCTTGAAGGGTTTTTGCTACTGAATGGAGAGCTGTTTGGAGCGGAAGAAATGTAGATTGTGGTAGTCCTTGGTAAATGGCATTACAGTAGTCTAGGTGGGGTATTACTGTTGCTTGAAGTACTGTTCAGAAGTCTTATGGCTCAAGGAATGGTCGGAGTCGTTGTAGTGTCTGTTTTGTGATAAATTGTTTTGGTGGTTTTGTTTATGTGGGCTTTGAACGTTAGATGTTGGTCTAGTGTGACTCCGAGGTATTTGACTTCTGTCTTAATTTTGATCGTGGTATCATTCAGCGTTATCGTGGGTGGGGGTACAAATATGGTATCTTTTGTTATGTAGGGGGCTTCTATCTTGTTGTGGTTAATTTGCAGGTTATTGTCTCGTAGCCAGTCTGCAACTTCCGTGAAACAGTTTTGGTAGGCAGAGGGGATGGGTTGAGTTCTGTTGATTTGTCTATATATCACATCATCATCTGCGTAAACGTGGATGTGAAGATTGCGTGATCTTATGACTGTGCAGAGTGGTCGAAGGTAGAGGTTGAAGAAAATGGCGGACAGGGTGGATCCTTGGGGGACTCCCTGCGTTTGCTTGTGTGGGATGGAGGTGGTGTTTTCTATCTTTATCTGTTGGCGCTTGTCTGTGAAGTATGATGTGAACCACTTGAGTATGGTGCCCTGAATTCCATCTGTGCTGAGACGTTGTAGTAGGAATATAGTTAAAAAGCCTTGATGAGCATGTTGCATCCTTGTGCTAAGGTATTTATCAGGGTGGTTAGTAAAGTTTCCACTCCATAGTGTGGGCGGAACCTATGTTGCTGTGGGTCAAGTAAGTTATGTTTTTCTATATGGTCTTGCAATTGGTGCTGTACTGTTTTCTCAACGATCTTTGCCAGGAAGGGAAGGCTTGTGATTGGCCTGTATGATGAGGGATAGGAGGGGTCAAGGGTGGGTTTTTTTTTTTGGTTTTCTTTTTTTTTTTTTTAAGCTGGCCGAATGGAGGAGGTTTTCAGGCTTGAGGGCATGATGCTGTGTTGAAGTATTGATTGTGTAATTTTGGTGATTACAGTACCAAGTTCCTTCTTCGTGGCTTTAATCCATGCTGCCGCGAAGGGATCCAGAGGTGATGATGTTGTGTTCAGTGCTGTAATGGTATCTTTAATTTGACGCTCAGTGATTCTGGTAAAGGATGTCCAGGGGTCAGGGTGGGTGGTTTCTGTGGTGGGTGGGATGTAGATATCAGGTTGGGGATGAAATTGTTTGTAATGTAGTGCTAGTTGTTGGGGGGTGATTGGGATTTCTTGGAGTTCGGTTGATGGTGTTTTATTCAGCTGCTTCACTATAGTGAACAACACTTTTGGTCGGCTGAGCTGTTTTTAGTAGATTTGAATGGTGTTTATGTTTGACTTTATCTGTTGCGGTGTGGTAGTCTTTTATCAATTGTAAATATGTCGTTTGCCCTCAGCATTTTTTGTTTTGTGTCATTTTCTTTCGTGTTTGTGCAATTTTGGTTTGAGGTTACGGAGGGTAGGTATGTATTAGTTGGTTTTAGGTTGCTTCCTGTTTTTGGAGTTGTTTATGTTGGTGACAGCGGTGGCCATCCTAGTACTGTTATTCCAGCAGTCCGTAAGAGTGTCAGGGTCGGTGATGTCCTCAGGTATGTGAGCAACAGTGTCTTGAATGAAGTTATCTTTGTGGAATGATTTGAATCGTCTGTTTGATATGCCTTAGTTGTGGTTGTCCCTGACAATATTCTGTGGTAGAGAGAATTTTATGAGTTTATGGTCAGACCATGGGACTGGCTGGGCTTGTATGGATTGGGTGAGATTTGAACGTGCATTGCGGATGTTGAAAAATATCAGATCAAGTGTTTTCTTTTGTGTGTGTGGGAAAGTCAATAAGTTGCTCGGTCCCAGATCCCGCTCCTCTTTTGTGAACAGAAGTACCTCACCCCCTACACTGTACTGCTCCTTTGGATTTTTGCAGCCCAAATGCATGACCCTGCATATTTTTGCATTAAATTTCAGTTGCCAAATTCTAGACCATTCTTCAAGCTTAGATGTAGCATTTCTCGAGCTGTCATGACACTGTGACCTCCTATAGCATGAGCAAGCTCGACGAGATGGGCTGAGCAATCCTGTGGAAGGAAAGCTCGGGCCTGACAAATTTCTAGAAGCACTCTGATGAATTGGTTTCGCTGGGATGGGACCAGATGTGACTTGGGGAAGTTTAAGACAAATCCCAGGTTTTGTAGCATCGTAATAGTCCGATGAAGTGTTACCTCTTGGGGATTCTACCTGATTAGCCAATCGTCTAGGCAGGGGAAGACAGAGATCCCCCAAGGTATGAAGGCAGGCAGCCCCAACTGCCATGCATTTTGTGAACACTTGGGGACGGAAGCTAACCTAAAGGGGTGCACCCAATATTGGTAATGGTTTTGCTGGCATTAAAAGTGCAGATACTGTCTGTGTTAAGAGTGGATCTGCAAATGTGTGTATGCCTCCTTGAGGTCTAAGAGAACATAGCCAGTCGTTCCTCTGAAGGTATGGCAGAAGGAAATTGTTGAGATCCCTTAAATCCAGAATGGGCCTGAACCCTCCTGTCTTCTTGGGGATAAGTAAGGAGAGTAGAAGACCCTGCCCTCTTGGGTGGGAGGAAATCTTTCTATGGCCCCCTGAGCTAACAGGGTGGCCTCCTCGATAGACAGGAAATTGGCCTGCAAGGGATTTGCAGTATAATCTTTTGTGGAGCTGATGGGGGGTAAGCTTTGGAAATGAAGCAGATAGCCCCTTTGGACAATACTGAGAGTCCAATGCTCTGAAGTGATGAGGTGCCACCTGTGGGCATAGGAACAAAGTCTGCCTGCTATATGGAGGGGCTGTGGACCCTGTAGAGGCAGAATAGCTATGTTCTCTAGGAAGGAGTCAAAAAGTAGGTGCTGACTGTGGCTGTGCCGCTGGCTGTGGCTTAGGGGACTTAGGCTTCTTAGCCTGACAAGGACCCGGTTGTCTCTATTGTTGCTGCTGGGAGGTTGATAAGCCATTGCAGGTGGATAAGAAGGATAATATTTCTTCTTCTTAGGATAGAAATCCTTCTTTAGATGGGTCTTTCTTCTAGGAGGGTCTGACGTCTTCCTAGAAAAACGTTTGAGGATGTCTCAATCTGTCTCAATCTCTCCGGCCTTCTCCCTCCAACCTTTACCAAAGAGGTTCTCTCCAGCACAGGGGATATTGGCCAATTTATCTTGGACCCACTGCTCAAGGTCTGAAGCCTAGAGCCAGGCCATTCTTCAAGCACCGATGCAGATTGCTGGATGACTCAAAAGCATCAAAATATGGTAAGGAATTTTGATGTATTCTGATTTGCCTAATTAAGGCCAGGAATGCATCACGATTGTCATCAGGAATAATAGGAGCAAGATTCTCTAGAACTCCGGAGATATCCTTGAGATGCATGCCCATGTACAGCATGTAAGAGGTAATTCTTGACGTGAGCACACATGCCTGAAAGCAACGACACCCAAAAGCATCGAGAGTTCTGAAGTCCTTAACCACAGGCATGGACAAATGATTCTTGGAACTCTTGATGCGACACATCGCTGATTCCACTACCATGGAATGGTGTGGTAATTGAGGCTTTTGAAAGCCAGAGCATTGTAGGACTCTACATGGTATCAAGTCATTTGTTGATAGGCGGAACCATTAGCGGGGCCTCCCACATATGTAGCATTAGATCTACAGAATGGTAACGTGGCAAACTCTTTGGGCACCAAGGGATATTGGAGGATTTCTAATTCCTCTGTCCTGTCTCTGGTGTAACGGTAACCCGCAGGCCTGCTGCCATGTCCCGAATGAAGACTTGGAAAGACATGTCCTCTGGCGGGGACCTACGCCGCTCATGAGGAGGGGAAGTATCAGAAGGGAGATCTTGGGTTCTTCTGGAATCCCCTGATACCTCATCAGAACTGGAGGAGGAAGAGTCTGATTCAAATAAGAAATCAAAGTATCAACAGTCTCGTGTCGATGCCAATACTGATGTTGAGACGACACGGCATCAGGAGCCTGTTGGGTACTGATGATGCCTGTCTGTTCCAAAGCAGGCACTGGAGGAAGAGGAGCAGTCGATACGGGTTCGAGGACTGGCATCAGCCCAGGAGGTATCAGCATCAAACCGGAAGTTGATGCCTACACTCCTGAGGCTGTCGATACCCTAAGTGCTACCAAGCTCCTCTCAATAGCCAGGACATGGCTGGTCGAGGGAAGATGCCGATGCCTGTGTGGATTGCCATACAAGGCTTTCAGCCACCATCCCAGAGCATGGAACCAGTAGCTCTCCGGAGGTCGAGGACATGGGAGCATTCTGGAGCCCCTGTGGTGCTTTGAAGGACTGATCCTCCCGCAGGGGCTGTTTGGCAGGCCGATCTGCATCGAAAGCACCTTTTGGTGAATCCAGATGACAACGAAGGGACTTACCTCGAGAATCAGCATCAGTCTTTGATGCTGATGACTTAAGACTTAATTTTATGCTTGGATTTGAGGAGACCTGAAAACCAAGAGAGGAGGCTGACGTCCTCGACAATGCCGAAAAAGTCACTGAAATCGAGTTAAGTGCAAACAGCGACCCAAACTGTCTGGATCTGTTCTTTAGGCCTCTTTTTATCATTTGTTGGTACAAAGGACAATCAGTTGGTAAATGGTCTGGGTCCAAACATTTTAAACACCAGTCACGTTTGTCAGTAACCAAAATTGTACCAGAACACTCGGTACATTTTTTAAAGCCACTGACATTTTTCCATCATGACGGAAAAAGATAGGTCGAGGCCTAATTTGGCAATGAAACCAAAGTACAAAAAAATGAAAGGAAGAAAGAAATGTAGCAAAAAAAAGAAAACATCAGGGCCAGTATCACGGAGGTACTGGCATCGACAGAAAGGCAGAGCACAGATTTTAAACCAAAAAAATAATGTTGTTCAGTGGGGACAAGAAGAATACAACCTGCTGGCTCTGCAGAAAACAAAGAACTGAGGAAAGGACTTGGGAAGGCGGGAAGGCAGATGCACAGGTGCAGTGGAGTACTCACAAAAACTTTTCTATTGAACACTGGGAGCGTTCCTGCATGGGCTCCGTCAGTGCCGACGATGCCCATTATGTGAAGACTGCATTCCTGCTTGTTCCTGGAGATACAATTGAAATGCCTCCTGACTCAACTTCCATTCTCCTGGAACTAGAGCAGGGGTTCTCAACTCTGTCCTCAGGACCCAACTAGCCAGTCGGGTTTTCAGGATAACCACAATGAATATGCATGGGAGACATTTGCATATAATGGAGGCAGTGTATGCAAATCTCTCATATACATATTCATTGTGGCTATCCTGAAAACCCGACTGGCTAGGTGGGTCCTTAGGACAGGGTTGAGAACCCCTGAACTAGAGTGTGCTGGTTGAGAAAATCTGTTTCCACAGTGTCCACTCCAGCAATGTGCAGAGCCAACAAACTAGGAGGTTCTGTTTGCCTGTGCAGTGAAGGGGAGCCATCTCCAGGGCTAACCTGGCACTCCTTGTGCCGCCCTGCCGATTGACATGAACCACGACTGCGGTGTTGTCTAAGAACACTTGAACCACCTGCCCTCGACTGGGGCCGGAAACACGGAGGAGTCATCCTAATGGCCCTCACCTCAAGAAAGTTGATGGACCACACCACCTCCATGCGGTTCCAACGCCTTGAGCCATTCAGCCTTGGCAATGGGCTCCCCAGCCCCAGAGACTGGCATCCATCATCAGAAGAATCCATGAGCAATCATCCAGCAGCACCCTCTTCCTCAGAAGACTGGGCTACTGCCATCATTGCAGGCTGGCAATCACTATCATTGGGAGCAGGAGCCTGAGCTTGAACAACTGCGAACACTGAGACCACCATAAGTAAAGACCATTGGAGCGGCCACATATCAGCACATACCCATAGCACCATCAACTGTTGCCTCCATCATTCGGAGGAGCTGGAGAGCCAACCCAAACTCTGGGAGCCTTTTGCAAACAGAACAGCGCTAGGCAATCCAACAGCCTATGACTTTCTCCTCTAGCAGGAAGACTTGGCACACTCGAGTATCAAAACATGCTCCCAGGAACTCCAGGGACTGGGAAGGCAAAAACAGGCTCGTTCCCCAATTGATCACCCAGCAGAGGCTCATCAGAAAGACCACTTGGGGAGCTTCCTGAGACACCTCCAAAAGAGAATGATCTCGGATGAGTCAGTAGTTCAGATATGGGTGCACACAAATTCCTTGGTGTCATGTCACCGTAGCCACTGCCACAACCTTCGAGAATGTCCTTGGGTCAGTGGAGAGTCCAAAGGGGTGGGGGGGGGGGCACGGCAAACTGAAGGGAAGAGCCAAGCACTGCAAAGCACAGATATTTTACTGATCCCCCGGATCGGGATATGAAAATATGCCTCAGCCAAATCCAGAGATGCCAGAAAGTCCCATAGGTGCACCACTTTAATCATGGATCGCAAAGTTTCCATCCAGAAGCGCCTGATGCACAAGCGTTTGATGACACACTTGAGGACCAGAACGGGCTACAATGTTCCTTCCGTGTAAGCACCATGAAACAGATGGAATTCCTGCCCTTGCCACAATCATCCTGGTGAACGTGCACCACTGCCTTCAGGAGAGGCAACTTGTCCATTCACACAGCAGCTGTGCTTGTTCATAGACTGCTGTTCATAGACCCACAAGGGGAGAAGCCAAAAATTGCTTGGATTGGCTCTTTGCATTCCAGGACATAGCCATACTGAATGGAGACTAGCACCCAGCTATCCTTGGTGAAACAGACCTATTCTTGAAGGAAGCAACAAATTCTGCCCCCAACTAGACAAACCAGGGAATAGGCCCCCAAAACTTCATTGCGCAGCGTGGGCGAGTCCTCCTCTGGACGGGACAGGTTCCTGGGTCCAAGCGCTACATGAAGGGACTGAGATTGAGCCTGAAGTCTATAAGCAGAGGGAAAAAACAGCTTTACAGGCCGGTAGCAATGGGAGTCCAAGATCCCCAGGAGTCCAACCAGCACACCCATGAGGAGCGGATAGAGGCTGAAGGAAAAGAGGTTCCTGCCTGCTTCATAATCCCCTTGGACCTGTCCTCCAGAAGGTGGAAAATTTTTGTCTTACCCAAGTCCTTCACCAGCTTCTCCAAATCGGATCCGACAGAAGTATCCCTCTAAGGCCAGATGGACAACTGTGCTTTGGAAGATTAGACCACTGCCCCACGTCAGAGCCAAGCCAACAACATGTCAAAGTTGACAGGGCACAATCCCTGGTCTCTAGATATAGCAGACTGTACATGGCATCAGAAAGTAAGATTGCAGCAAACTCCAAAAGAGGGGTAGAATCATCTGGTGGAAGAGACCGAATCCACTGGAGCAGGGCTCGAGACATCAGCCCTGCACATACCGCTAACTGAAGAACAGCAGCCGCCACAGCAAACTAGTTCTTCAAACAAATCCACCTTTTGGTCTAGAGTATTCTTTAAGGCCGATTCACCTTCCATAGGAATGGTTGTCCATCTGGTAATTGCCGTGATCTGCACATCCCCCCTTGGGACTATCAAACACCACAAAGCACATTCCTCCTACGGCGCATGCCTCTTCTTAAACACTCTTAGCCCCTTAGGCAGGGAGTTGGGGGATCCTACTCCGACCGGAACAGGCCTTGAGCACCTCTGGAAAAAGAAAGACAATACCCCTTGCAGGAGTGGATGCACTTTTGGCTCCTGCTCAATGTCTGGGGTATCCACCAAGCTCAAGGTGGATGAGACCCTGGCAAGCGACGCTGCCAGTTCCTCCTTCCAGAATAGGCAGATCACATCGGCCTCTTCATAACCCTCTGAAGGAGAGAATACTTCTTCATCCACATCAGAGCCCATTTCCAAATCTCAAACAGATCCCAGCTGATCCCCATCTCCAGGGGGTGCCTCCTTACTGGGAACACTTAGGCAAAATGGTTGAACAGGACTTCCACTCTCAGCTTGCCCCTCATGAGACTGCACCTGGGGGCACCCAGAGGCTGCAGGGTTTAAATTTCCACACCAGAATGACCAGGCCTGGTGCAAATAGGAGAAGAATTCTGAGGAAGACAATCCGGAGTTTGGAAGCTTTCCTCTCAGAAATGATCACCCAACACCAGGGGGCATAGCCACCGCCAACCCCCTAGAAGACCTGTAGGGCTGGTACCCCTGAAATTCTACATGCAAATCTCCGGCCTGCTCAGCAACTCAGGCCTGAACCAATTAAAAGAACTGCTGTACCGTCACAAGGACCTGTTTGCCACTGACACCTATGACTGTGGTCTCACTGACCTACATGTCACCCGTATTCCTACGGATCCCAACAGTAAACCTGTCTTTGTGAGGCAGTATAAAATCCCATTGGCCTCCTATGAATCCCTTGGGCATGGAATCCCGACCAAGAGGCAGCTCTAGAAGAGTTGAAGGCAGCTTTGAGTCGAGCTCCCTGTCTTGCCTATCCAGAGAGTGGCAAAGAATTCTTCGTGGAACTAGGTTTCACCGATCACTCTATGAGTGCTGTTCTGTACCAGATGCATGACACAGATAGGAAAGTTATTGCCTATGCCAGCAAAGCTTTAACGGAAGTGGAGAGGAAATACTCTGACTGTGAGAAATCCTTGTTGTCCACAGTCTGGGCCCTCCAATATTTCCGCAGTTATATCCAAGGTGAGAGGTTGGTTGTTGAGACTCATCACCAACCCCATCAAGTTCCTAGGCAGTGATCGGATTAAATCGGGACAAGTGTCAAACAGTCGCATTGTCTCCTGGACCTTAGCACTTCAGGGCTGGCCCCTGGAGGTCAGGTATGCTCAAAACCCGCAAGGATGCCGCCGCACAGGGCCTGGCTGAATTGCACGATTGCACTGCCAGAGAACCTTTAGTGGGTAATTTAGACACCGATATGAAGTCATGTACGCCTGAGCCTTCTCGTCATCGTCCTTATGATGAGAACCTCTGTAAAGGCTACCCCAAGGTGTATGTGGACGGTTGTGCTTACCGTCGAGAGCCTGACCATGAACTGGTAGCAGGTATAGGTGTAGTTTGGAACCAGAACCACCCTTGTGAACCCTTCAAGTACCGTCTGGGTACCAAGACTAATCAGTATGCAGAGCTAGCTGCAGCCCTGGCAGCTCTCCAGTCTGCTGCTCAGGGAGGGGTTCACACCCTAACCATCTGTACTGATTCAGACTACGTCCGACAGAATTTTGTTTCCCACTTACCCATTTGGAAATCTAACAATATGCTGAATTCCAAAGGGAAACCTGTCAAACATGCCGGATTGATTCTGGCCTTGGACAAGGTACTCATGAAAATGACATGACCATCTACTGGAAGAAAGTGAAAGGTCACTCCCGTGTTGATAATCCTGAGAAGATAGGAAATGATCTAGCTGATCAGCTGGCCAAGGAGGGTGCTGTCTCTGGAGACCTCTGGCAGTTGGAGGCCCCCGAGACTAATGGGCTTTGAATTGTGACGGCGGTTACCCGGCGACAAGCTCAATTATCCACCATGCCCCCTGTGGTTCAATGGTGTGGCGAGAGCACAGATCTCGACCTCGTGCAAGCCCAGAAGCAAGATCCTACTCTTGGACGTTTCTACCTTTTTCTGCAGAACCCCCAGGAACACCCATTAACTCTGGAGGATTGTCAGGATGATGAGGAACTGAGGATCCTCTACATCTCCAAGGACATGTTCCAACTCCAGAAAGATCTGTTGATACGGAAGAGTACGCATTGTATTGTGCAATGGGTGGTACCTCGGGCCTTCCGTGGAGTTATGTTACAGCACGCTCATGATGAACCTTGTGCCGGTCATAGAGGTGACCGAATAACCTATGAAACGTTGAAACAAGTGGCCTACTGGCCCCCCACAGACAAGAGGCAGCTCATAGCACAGTCACCGGACCCTCCAGCTTTCTGGATAGCCTTAACTACAGTGCCATCCGTCATCTCCTGCCAAGGCAGGCAAGGCCAGAATAAATGCAACCCCAGCTGAGAGAGGGGGAGCAAGTCCCCAGAGATGACTCAGAAGCTGCCATGCCAGAAAAGCAGAGTCCAAGATCCGGAGATGAGGCACCTCGCTTGCCACAGGCCAAACAACATTTCCTGGTAGAAGACAGAGATAGTTAAGGCAAGTATCACAACAGCATGCGCTAAGGCCGCGACAGCCCCCAAAAGGTGCACGCTAACTATGCTTTTACTGCAACGTGTGTTATAGGCGCTAGGGTAGGAATGCACACTAGGACCACGCTACTGCTAGGTGCACAATAGATAAAAATGCTCCTAATGCATGTCAAAAATGGCAGGAAACCCCCACATCATACCAATGGTTGCCAGCAGTCCACCCTGAATTGTGTCCCAGGCAGACAGAATCAAGAGCCCTCAACAAGGACAATGATGAGGTCAAGCCTTGGTACTCACCCTCTGAGAGCCCCAGGAAGAGAATCAATGCCGGGCTCAGCTCTACTCCCCCTGAAACTGTTTCACTGGATTTGCAGTACTGTGTATAAGGTGGCGATCAGGCAGATCCCTCTGAGAGCCTTTTTCAATCTTCTGGAGAGAGCAGGGGGGTACAGAGGAGGAGGAGGAGGGGAGCTCTGAGATTGTGTGAGGCTGCTGCACTCTTCCAGATCCTTCCAAGTCCTCCCAAATTCTGGCTGCTCAACAGGCTCTTATCATGATAAGAGCATGGAGTTGAACCAATTTTCCCTCCTCCTATGGCTACCGAAAAGGCCACCGTCTAGTGGAGCCTCCCACGTTGTGCTCAAATGAGAGTTATCCTCAAGGTAGTCGTTCATGTAGGTTTATCATCTCTCTTTTCCTCTCAAATCTTCAGATTTTCTTCAGAGGAGAAAATCCATCCACCGTGTGCTGGAGACAAAGAAATACTGAGGAGACCTCTTGTAGCCGAGGCGGATAGAATGATCTCATTGAAACTTGGGCTTTTCACTGGTTCTTCTAGCAGGACAATATAGAAAAGAACGATACAAGTCCATGCTTAGAGGGAGGAGGGGAGAACGAGAGAAAAAAAGAAAGGGAGAGATAGAAGACATATGTGGAGAACAAGCAATGACTGGAAAAATTAGTGCAAGAGCAGAACTTGGGACTGGATGGGAAGCCAAGTAGCAAACTGAAGAGGAATAGAGTAGGGGCTTGGACTGAAGAGGAGTAAGTGGAAAATTGGAAAAAGGGGGATAAGTGGGCAAAGGAGATGGAATGGGAGAGAAAGATGCCTAGGGAGCAGAAAGCAGGGACTCTGGTATTGCGTGAGAAAGTATGGGAGTGTGGAGAGACAGCAGATATTCGGAAATTGAGTGCCGAATGTGGGGACCAGACATGTTATAGGACAGCAGAAGGGAGAGAAAGCAGCCCCAGGTAGGGAGGAGAGAATGGAATCAGGTGGGAAAAAGAGGTCTGGAGATGAGAGAGCAAGGGCTAAAAGAGCCGGGAAAGGGGGTTGGGGGGGGGGTGGAGAGCAAGCAGGGACTGTCAATGACTGGGAGAGCAGGAACATTTAGACAGGGAGCAATTAGTCAAAGTCAGATTGGAAAGGAGGAAATAAGATGCTGGTGGAAAAGCGAGAGTAGGAACTTGAGGAGTGAATTTAGGAAGGGGAATGAGCAATCTGGGACTAGGAAATTGAGTGGGAGAATGTAAACTTAAGAGGGGGAGGAATATGGACTGTGACACATAGTTGCCAGCTCTGTGGGTGCCTGAGCAAACCCCTTCACTGTCTCCAGGGAGGGATAATCTTAGTTAAGATAAGCACCCCATTCTAATTGGGGTCAGCAGGGACTTGGGGACTGGGTGGAGGCCAACAAGAGAATGGCGGCCATTGTTTTCAGTTTAGAAGAGAGGCAATTAATAACTGGAATGGTTTCCTTCTTCTGCTACCCTCCCCCCAAACTAGACCCTACCTAGATCTACCCCTTCTTCTCTAACTCCTCAAACATCTAAATCCATCTACTTCCACTTTCTATCCCCTCCACTTTCTCCTCCCAGCTTTTTCTGCCTCCTTTCTTCCAAGCCTGACCTTTTTGCTCTCTCCCAAACCCAATTCTTCCACTTTTATCCTGCCTCCCAGTGTTCAGGGCTCCATCTTAGTCTGCATGGGCTGCTAGTGATGCAGCCTTCTCTTACTTCCAACCCATGTTGGCTGCTGCAATATGCTGGTGCTGGTTTCCGGCTTAAGCAAGCCTATGTCTTGTCTCTACTATCACCCTTCCATAGAGAAGAATTTTTTACAAATTATGAATGGCATATTTGTGCAGAAATCCCCCAGGAGTAAATGGGGTTTTGTTTCTCTTTTTCCAATGTTGCACTGTGTGCAGAATCTGGTTTCTTGGGGTTTACAGTTCCATTTTTATCGGCACAATTCTTTCAAATTTATAATCCCTTATTCTATGTTGTGTGTGTGACAAAAATCAGTTTGTTATTGTGCATTTTGAGGGTAATTTTATAAGAGTCACCTAGTTTTGCACACATTCCAGCATGCACAAACCATGCCTATTTTATAAAGAAACGCAAGTGGCAACATTTCTTTATAAAATAGGAGCATAAAAGTGATATGTGTGCACCAAAACTAGGCAGGAGCACTAATGCTAGCCTTGGACTTGGGCAAATGTGTGCACCTAGATTTGTCAAGAATGTACACGTTATAGTATTTTATAACTTATATGTGTATAGCGACAGTCTAAAGAATGCACATAAGTACCCATTTGTACGTTAAGTCATAGAAAATACATAATTTACGCACACAGATGGTACGTCTCTTATTATAAAATTACTTCCTTTCTTCCTAGATATCTATAGCAGTTCAGCTTTTTCTGTTTTCCAATGGGAAGCATACTGATGTCCTAGTACCAGCTGTAGTCCGAATTACGGCTCTTATGGTTCCTTGTTGTTGTTGTTAAGTGCCGTCGAGTCGGAGTTGACTCATGGCGACCCTCTGGATAGCTATCCTAAATTGTGTTCGGTCTTCAGTCAGGCGGCTCATTGTTGACAGACTGGTAACCCGTAGCTGCTGTTATTGTATCGATCCATCTCACTGCTGGCCTTCCTCTTTTGTGTTGACCTATCTTGCCAAGCATAATGTCTTTCTCTAATGATCTCTCTCTTCGCATGATGTGTCCAAAGTATGAAAGTTGAAGTCTTGTCATCTGAGTTCTAAAGAAAGCTTAGGTTTGATCTCCTCTAGTACAGACTGGTTGGTTCTTCGGGCAGTCCATGGTATACACAGTATTCGCCGCCAGCACCATAATTCAAAGGCATCAATTTTCTTCCTGTCTGTCTTTTTCACTGTCCAGCTTTCACATCCATATGATGTTATTGAAAATACCATGGCTTGAACAAGTCAAATCTTTGTATGGAGAGAGGCATCTCTACTCTTGAGAATCTTATCTAGGTCTTTCATAGACATTCTGCCAAGAGCAATGCACCGTTTGATTTCTTGACTGCTTGTTGCTTCTTTATTGATAGTTGATCCAAGTAGATTAAAGTTGTTCACAATTTCAATTTCTTCTCCTTCAACGATGAACCTGTTGATTATGCCAGTTGTCATGATCTTTGTCTTCTTTACATTAAGGTGCAGGCCCATTTTGAGACTATGTTCTTTGATTGTGAGAAGCAAATGTTTCAGATCATCTTCACTTTCAGCCAGTAATGTGGTATCATCAGCATAGCGAAGTTTGTTGATGAGTCTTCCACCAATCTTCACACCTCTGTTGTCTTCATACAATCCTGCTTCTCTGATGATTTGTTCTGCATATAAATTAAACAGGTAGGGGGAAAGTATGCAGCCTTTTCTTACACCTTTGCTTATTTTAAACCATTCTGTTTCTCCTTGTTCCGTTCGAACTGTTGCTTCTTGATCAATGTACAGATTGCGCAAGAGAATGATCAGGTGTTCTGGTATACCCATGCTTCTTAATGTGGCCCAGAGTTTCTCATGGTTTACACAGTCAAAAGCCTTGCTATAGTCGATAAAGCACAAATAGATATCCTTTTGGTATTCTTTGGTCTTTTCAAGGATCCATCTCACATCCGCAATGACGTCTCTCGTTCCTCGCCCTTTCCTGAACCCTGCTTGCACTTCAGGTAGTTCTTGTTCCAAGTATGGTTGTAGTCTCTTTTGAATAATCTTCAGTAGAATCTTGCTGGCATGTGGGATCAGAGCGATTGTGCGATAATTTCCACAGTCAGTTGGATCACCTTTCTTTAGTATTGGTATAAACACAGATCTTTTCCAGTCAGTTGGCCATGATGTTGTCTTCCATATTTCTTGGCAGAGCCTTGTGAGTACGGTAACAGCTGCATCAGATTGCTGCAATACTTCTATGGGAATACTATCAATGCCCGGTACTTTGTTCTTTGATAAGGCTTTCAATGCTGTTTCAACTTCTTCTTTCATCACCAATGGTTCCCGATCATAAGGTACAGGTTGAAACGGCTGTTGGTCCACTTGATCTTTATCATATAAAAACTCTGTATATTCCTTCCACCTTTTCTTGATCTTCTCAGCATCATTCAACATAGAACCTTGAGCATCTTGTAACATTCCAATTCGAGGCTGGAACTTTTTCTTTAACTCTCGTAGCTTTAGGAAAGCCGATCTTGTTCTTCCTCTAATAGTTTCTGCTTCTATTTCCTTGCAAGTGTCATTGTAGTACTTTTCCTTGTCCTGTCTTGCTGCATGTTGGAAATCTCTGTTGAGTTCTGCGATTGTCTTTCTCCTCTGGCTTTAGCTTCTCTGCGTTTCTGGGCAATTTTCAGAGTTTCTTCCGTCATCCATTTTGGCCGTTTTTGCTTTTTCACCTTTTGTAGAGACTTCTCGCTTTCTTCCAACACAACCTTCTTGATGTCATTCCATAACTCTTCTGGAGCTCTGTCATTTGTATCTAAAGCAGCAAATCGATTTTGCAGGCAGTCTTTAAATTCCAGTGGTATATTCTCAAGGTCATATTTTGCTGCAATAATGAGTGGTTTGCTCTTTTTCAACTTTAGCTTGAGTTTGCATACTAGTAGTTGATGATCTGTACCACAGTTTGATGTTTTGTCGTTGTTGATGTTACAGAGCTTTTCCATCGTTGACTTCTACAGATGTAGTCAATTTGATTTTTATACAATCCATTGGGTGAAGTCCATGTGTACAGTCGACGCTTGTCTTGGTGGAAGAAGGTGTTTGAGATGAATAGATCATTGGTCTTGCAGAATTCTATCAGTCTTTCTCCAGCTTCATTTCTGTTGCCAAGTCCATATTTTCCAACTACTTTGCCTTCTTCTTTGTTGCCAACTTTTGCGTTCCAGTCACCCATGACTATCAGGATATCCTGTTTGCATGTTCTGTCAATTTCAGCTTGTACTTGTTCATAGAACTCTTCAATTTCATTCTCTTCTGCAGCTGTTGTTGGGGCATATACTTGAATTATAGTTGTGTTGATAGGCAATCCTCGTAGACGAATAGAGATTAAGCGTTCGTTGACTGCATTGTATTTCATTACAGTTCTTGCAAGTTTCTTCTTTATTATAAATGCAATACTATTTCTTCTTTGTCTTTCATTTCCAGCATAGTAAACCATGTGATCATCTGATGCAAAGTGCCCCATGCCAGTCCATTTGAGTTCGCTGACACCCAACAGATCAAGTTGTACACGTTCCATTTCATTCTTGACCACCTCCAACTTCCCTTGGTTCATGCTTCGTACGTTCCATGTTCCAATGTGTAAGACATCTTTACAGCTTCTGACTCTCATTTCATGCGCAGCTACATCAGCAGTCAGACTTCCCGAGGGCTTTGATCCAACCACATCATAAATGCTGGCTTTACTCTGAAAAGTCTTCAGCTCTTCCCCAGTAGCTAGTTGAGTGCCTTCCGACCTGGGGGTCTCATCTTCCAGCACCATAGCACAATTTGTTTTGTTGTAACTATCCATTGGGTTTTCATGGCAAGATACAGAAGTAGATTGCCGGGCCTTTCTTCCGCGCAGTTTAAGTTTGGTGTTGTTGCCGTTGTCACAAAAATGTGATCCTCCGCCGTCAACACTGTCCCATTCTGCTGCTGCCCAGATGGGTGGTTTGTCTTGGTCTGGCACCTCAGCTGAGACCTGTCCATCTTGGGAGACCCTGCCAGTAGTTAAACTACTGATAGTTTAGCTCTCAGCATCACTGATGCACGCAAGCCCTCACAGCACGACAAGCTGTAAACCAAGTGAGGGTCACTGATGCACGCAAGCCCACGTTCCTTAGCCTTCCCTATTCTATCCTTATTCCTATCTTTTGTCTGTCTGTCTTGATTAGGGACTGTCTTTATCTGTGTTTGTACAGCGCTGCATGTGTCTTGTAGTGCTTTATAAATGTTTAACAGTAGTAGCAGTATGGCAAGTTTGTTTCATAGGTTTTGAATGTCATGTTTGTGGTTTTGTGTTACTTCATAATATGTTTTGCAGTGAAGGTGCTTTGTGTTGCAGTTACTGAGAACAGCAGAATTGTAATATCTTTTTCTAGTGAAGTTTATATAGAAATATTTTAATCTGTTGAACACCTATTTACTGAGGGAATTTCTGTGGGCACAGGGTATGTTTGCAGTGCTGGAGATGCAGAGTTTACACTGAGATTCTGTCCCATCCAGTATAAATCTCAGACCTTACTCCCACATACAGACAAACTGGTTGTTGGGGTGGAAAAGTATTTTGAAAGTCAGGCGCTAGCCAAAATTTTGGGAGTCAGGGAAAATATAATTTTAAATGTAATAGGTTTCATTTTCTGTGAAGGTCTGTGAATCCCTTCCTTCTTGAGACCCTGAATACTGCCTCCCCAGAAATCCTGGGCCCAGCTGGCCCAAAGAGCTTCCTAAATATGCAAGGTTTACCGCCCCATTCAACAAACAGAAGTGTAATCCTGCAGCACATGTGATGACTTTCTATAGAGATTATTTATTTATTTTTATTTATTTAACATTTCTTATATACCGCCTTTCATGATATCAAGGCAGTATACATTGAACAAACTGAAATTACATTGAACAGGGCATTATAACTTGGAGATAACTATTTTACAGGGAACATGGGCAACGGAGGGTTAAGTGGCTTGCCAAGACCACATTAACAAGACCAGATTAATGCTGGGCAACCATATTATTTACCCCAAGTCTGTTGCTATAAAATCAAAGCTGGCTTTTTGTCTCTCTCTCTCTGTCAGATTAAAATTCAGAATCTGTGCTGAAGCCCATTTTTAATTTATTGCCAATCCTTACTAGGCCATAAGTAACATACAATCAGCTGCTGCTTACAGTAAGCCTTTGACACTATTCCGCCAGTATGCAGCTTTAGAATACAGTCCTATATATTCCTAAGTGATGCTAGAAATCTATTCAAAAGATATTTGCTCTGTAATTTAAAGGGTGAAGTGTAAATAAATCTTATTCCTTCTGCACTATCCTGCTAGATTCATTCATAGTCTCCAGTGTCCTGAAGCAGCCCCTAAAATTAAAATGTACACAACACTATATTACAGTACTATACAATCAAAGGGCTATATTTTGCCCTAGTTGATTTCTGATTGTTTGGGCTGCAGAACCTCTGATCTCCCAGTCATTCAGAAGGTACCACCATCTTTACCTTGCTTAGTCCTAAATATGTCAGCATGGACAGGAGAGGTGCTGCTAAGGCAAAGACCAGCAAGTGCTTCCTGATTCGATTCCGCTCCAGACCAGCATGCATGAGGAAGGATACCAGGCCAAAGGCAGCTGGAGCCTGAAAGCAAACAGCAACAATTAATATGTTATATGCTCCAGACAAGGAGAATCTAATTCAGATGACAAAAATATGAAGAAACACATACTAAGGGCCCGCTATTCATGCCCCCCTCCCGCCAGTGTCTTGCTTCCCCACTGGTTGTATGGGCAAGCTAGAAGAGGGCAAGAAAGGGGAAGATCGGGGGTGGCGTTAGGGCGGTCACCGGCTCCAGACGTACAGGGTCGATTCTAATGTTGGCCCTGTAAGTCCAGGGCCGGTGACTTGAACGGTGAAGTTATTCCACCTCTGAGGTCAAATAACTTCCCTGGACGGTGGGGATTGGTGGGCTTAGGGCCGGGAAAGCATGGCAGAGGGCATTCCCCGCAGCCCGACCCTGGCCAGCTAAATTGGGAGTCGGGCTGCAGGGAATAAGCTGTTTGTTCTGGCGGATGGCATTGTGGCTTTTAAATGGAGCAGCGGTGGCACCGCGGCTCCATTTAAAAGCCCCTGAGTTAATCAGGCTTTACCTGTATGTGCAGGACTGATCGCGATTCTGATCCTGCGGGGCTAGATGTGCCCCGCGGGATCAGAATCGCAACCCCCTCTGTACGTCCTGTCAAACTATTTGTACAGAGGGGGGTATACGTCTGGGATGCAATGAGCCTGTAAGTGTATTGCCTTATGTTCACTGGCCTTAACGCGATAATCCCAGCATATCTTTAATAATTCTGCTGGTAGTATAAACAAAATTGTCAGACCCCCACTATTTCTTCTTATTTTGTTATTTTATTCCAGAAGATGTATTAGTATTTAACCATTCTGAATACTCTTCTTCACTTAGCACTATCCCTCTTGCTACTATTACTTGTCATTTGTATAGCGCTATAAGGCAGACGCAGCGCTGTACAGACACATGTAAAAGAAGGTCCCTTCTCAGCAGAGATTACAATCTAGTCAAGACAGACAACACAACAGCTGAGGACAAGGTGGAAGGATCAAAATCTGGAGCTGGTAGAAGTGAAGGGCACAGACAGAAGGAATCTGCCAGAAGAGCGATGCACCCGAAGAAGGGTGTAGGGGAGAGATAACAGAGGAAAAGTAGTGAGAAGCAGCAGAATGAGTGCACTTATAGGTCAGTAGGAAAAGTTTGAACTGGATATGGAAACGGATAGGGAGGCAGTGAAGCAACTTGAGAAGGGGGGTTATATGAGCATGTAGAGGCCGACGAAAGATAAGCCGAACAGCTGAGTTTTGAACAGATTGAAGGGGAGAGAGATGATTCAAAGGGAGACCAGCAAGGAGGAGGGTTGCAATAGTCTAGACAGGACTGAAGAGTGGATAAGTGTCTTAGTACTGTGTATAGGAAGGAACGGACGAATTTGCCAATTTTACAGAGAAAGAAGCGACAGGTTTTAGCTATCTGTGGGATGTGCACAGAGAAAGAGAGAGTAGTCAATGATGACTCCAAAGTTGTGAGCTGAGGAAACAGGGAGAAGTGTACAAAACAAAGAAAATTTAAGAAAAAAAGATGGCAATTACCAGCTACCAAAGGTATTAAACGTCATTTTTATTATTTTCACATATAATTGGCAAACATTCAGTACTGTACATAACTGTCGTTAACCCATTCCCACCCCCTGTACAGTACCCTGCCCCATTATAACCCGCAACAATACAATACAATACAATACAATTCCAGCTATATGATGTTCCGTTCCTCAACCCAACCCACCAAACACAGTAACATATACCCCAAATGTTTAACTACAAATTCTAAATACACCTACAAACAGGCTGAAACCCATACAACCCGTATACAAATGTTAGAACTCTAGCATAGCCCGGATAGGCCTATATACTCATTTTAGCAACGGGTCCCATCCCTCCCATAAAGCTCATAACCGAGACCCCTACACAGCACAGGACTCCCTCTATACCCCATGGGCACAGTAACAACTCTGTCCTCTTGTTCACCGAGCCACTGCAATTCCGGCCTCCCTCCTCCCTGCATCCCCCTACGCAGCAACTCCATGTTAGTCCAGTCCGCTACTAATCTACCCCCTACCCTCATCACCTCTCCCTCTGCAACCCCCCAACTTACTCCCCCCACCCCCTCACTCAAGCATTCACTCACTTCTTTCAAACAGTTCATCATATGCCATACCCACCATACTATCCGAAGAGCTACCCAGCAATCTCGATACACACCAATTAAGTACTCCTACCTCCTAGCACTCCCGGGTGCGGGGCTTTTATCGCACTGCATGCCATATTTTACCAAACTCTGCCTTTTGGGCTGTTCTCTGCTCCATTTCCTTTAGTGTTATCATCCCTTGATGCCATTCCATGATTCCTGGGGGTTTGTCACCCACCCAATGCTTGAGGATACATTGCTTCGCTATGAGAAAATCCCTGTCATATAGTTTCCTATCATAACTTCCCATCACTCCTACTCCTCCTCATTCTCTGGGGGTACCGAACACTCTGGCAAAAATGCCCTTCCCTGTGGCCCCCATATCTGCAAAGCATCTTGTACTGCTTGCCAAAACTCTCGTATCCGCTCGCATTCCCAGAATCGATGTATCAACGTCCCCTTCTCGATCCCACAGAGCTGACACACATCCATCGAGAACAACCCCATTTTAGCCGCCCAAACATTGGGTACGTAAGCCCTCCATAAGAACTTATACTGGAGTTCTTGTAACCAAATTGATTCAGAAACAACCTTTATACGTTGGAACGCATCCTGCAACATGCCTGCCGTCACACTCAGTACCCCATCCTGGACCCATCTACGGGCCAATTTTTCCAAGACACCTATCTCCCCCCCTGGATGCCATTCTTCCCGCAGAGACTTCACTGACACTTTCCTGTCTATTGCCACTAGGAAATCCCACATACTCTTGCTGTATAATACTAACCCATGGTGATTCTGCAGTCCCCTGACATAATGCCTGACTTGCAAATAAAAATAGAATGTCTTCCAGTCTATGTGAAATCTCTCAACTAGAGATTGAAATGAATCCATCTCACCGAGTGCCGGAATTCGCAGCTGCCCAACATATTCTAGGCCATTTTCCGCCCACCCCCTGGGTGTGCCACTCTGCCTCCCAGGCTCAAAATCCCCATTTCCCCTCAGGGGGATACACTCTGTTGCATGCCAATTTAATCCTTTTTTTTGGCATAACACTCTCCACGCCTGCCTTAGAGCTCTGATGTATATTGACGCTTTCCAAGCTTGTTGGAGATCTTTGTTCTTCTTGTGCAGCAGATATGCTCTATGATAGGGCTCCGACATCAAGAAGATTAGCTCCTTCGGCAATATGTCTGCTGTACCCAACACTAAGTCCCTCAAAGGCCTGATCAGACAGGTAAGATTATAGTTCCTCAATGATAGTAGACCCAAGTCCTCCTTCCTCTCTACTGCTCATCAACACTGATAGGGGAATGCGCGACCTCCTCCCTTTCCATATAAATTTAGCAATGTGCCTCTGTAGCACCAACAAATCCCGCCGTAGCAGCCATATAGGAAGATGTCGCAATACATACATCCACCTTGGCATCTCTATCATCTGAACTAGTGCTATGCGGCCCATGACGAGATAGGTAGATCTTTCCATTGCTTCAATGTTGCTGCCGTCCTAGCCATCATAGGCTTAATATTTACCTCATACAGCTTCGCAACATGATCGGGTATCTGAATCCCGAGGTAGCGACACTCCCCCTGCGCCCAAAGTAATGGAAACCGTCCCTGCCAGCTCTTTCTAGCTCTACCGCCAACATCCAGGGCCACTGATTTACTTATATTGATACGGAGTCCCGAGAATAAGCCAAACCACTCGATTAGCCGCAAGGCTTGCTCCAATGACCTTTGCGGGTCACATAAGCATAAGAGCATATCATCAGCAAACGCGCTGACTTTGATGCCTCCACTTTGCCACTCTATGCCCTTCACCTCTCCTCCGCCTTGATAAGAGAAAGTAGCAAAGGCTCTAATTGCAAAACAAATAGCAGAGGAGATAAAGGGCACCCCTGTCGAGTGCCTCTTTTCAAAGAGAAAGGCTGGGAACATGCCCCTCCACTAGTTACACAAGCCAGAGGGTTCATATACAGTGCTTTTACCCAGTCAAGAAAGGCCCCCCTCGAATCCAAATCTAGCTAACACCTCAAACATATAAGGCCACGACACCCTATCGAATGTCTTCTCTGCGTCTAGACTTACCAGTAGCAGGGGCGCATCCTGCGCGAGGCACTTCTCCATTCCTAACAATACTTTACTGGTGTTCGAAAAAGCCTCTCTCCCCCTCACAAACCCAGATTGGTGCCCACCTACCACCCGTGGCAATATCCTTTGTAATCAGGCCGCTAGAACCGACGCCACTATCTTCATGTCATAATTAATTAAAGATATTGGCCTATAGGATGCCGGATCTTCCGGATCTCTGCCCTTCTTGGGTATGACAGTGAACGCCGCCATCCGCATCTCCCTCGGAAAGTAGCCGAACTCTTTTGCTTCCTGAAATAGGGCCATTAACGTGGGTGTAACCTGGGACATCAGAATCTTATAGAATTCCGTCCCATACCCGTCGGGGCC
Organism: Ichthyophis bannanicus; assembly: GCA_033557465.1. Lineage (NCBI taxonomy): Eukaryota > Metazoa > Chordata > Amphibia > Gymnophiona > Ichthyophiidae > Ichthyophis > Ichthyophis bannanicus. The sequence continues at coordinate 293,880,865 of CM066037.1, forward strand.
TGGGGCTTTATGTGGCTTCCCTGATTTGATCACTCTCTGTATCTCTTCTCCTGTGATATGTTTATTAAGCTCCTATAGCTCTCCCGCTGTTAATCGCGGAAGCTGTAGGGCCTCCAAAAATTTCCGTTCTTGCTCCCTATTCTCCTCCTCTGGTGTATACAGGTCTTGGTAATACTGACTAAATACTTGCACTATCTTCCCTATTTCGATCTGCTGCACTCCCTTTTTTATCCCTAATCTTAGCTACTCCCTGAATACCCCCCTCTCTCTTTTACCAAACGCGCCAATAAACGCCCAGTTCGATCTCCATACCTGAAAAACTGATGCCGATAGTACTGCATTGAATGTACCGCTCTCTCTCGTAGAGCCTCATTTAAAGCTCTCTGCACTTCCAAATATGCTTGCAGCCTATTCGGTTTGGCTAGGGCTTCCTTTTTTGCATCCTGCAGTCTCTGAGCCAGTTCCAAAATCGTTGCATTAAATCGATTCCTTGCCTGAGCTACATAAGCTATAATGTGTCCCCTTAGTATCGCCTTCCCTGCTTCCCAGAAGGTTGCCATACATATATCTCCCGTATCATTATGTTACAGATACTCCTCCCAATGGTGTATCAAATATTGCTTGAATTCCTCATTCTCCCACAGATGTCTAGGAAACGACCACCTGGTCCCTCCAGACACAAGCCCTTTCAAATCCATGACTACCCTGGCATGATCTGACACCACAATCGGCTCAATCTCCACCCTGATCACTTTCCCAAAGCTCTCTCTCGAGATGAGAATGTAATCAACCCTGGACCACGACTGATGTGCTCTCGACAAATGCGTGTAATCCCTTTCTTCTCCATGTAATGTCCTCCACGTGTCTATCAAACCTCCCATTTTACATAGGTATCTCACACCTTTGTTGCACCATTCACTTCCTGTCGTCCCCTTTCCCCCTTGGGATTTGTCTAGGGCAGGATCATGTGGACAATTATAGTCTCCAGCCAGTATCAGTGGTATCTTTGGCACCCCTGTTATCTTTTTCAACAAAAGTTTAAAGAAATGATGGTCATAGGTATTCGGAGCATAGATATTTTTATTTATTTATTATTTATTTATTACAATCTTTTATATACTGCGCTATTCGGTAGCAGCGCGGTTTACATGAAACAAAATCACCAGAACAAACTATTCTGTGTTTACAGAGAACAGGTGTACAAACTTGGATAACATAGGGGAACTATTAACAAATATTATTTACATACAGGCGTCATGTCAATGCACAAAGATCCTCGATATCACACCGAGAAAGTTGATGAGGCTAACTGGTAATGATGGTGTAGCTAATTTTGTTGGAGGATTTGGTTTGGCACATTGCTGAGTGGGTAGTATTTGAGGAACAGGTGATGTTTGAGTGCTTTCCTGAACTGGGTTAGGTCAGTGATTGCACGGATGTTCGATGGTAGTGCATTCCAGCATCTTGGGACACAAAATCTGAATGCCCTGTTTGCCGTTGTCTGGGTGCATTTTGTTAATGCTTTCGGAATTATTAGTGTGCTTATTGCAGTCGGTCTTCTGGATCTGTTAGGTGGAATGGCGTGAATGAGCTCTGATAGTGAGGAGGATGAAAGACCGTTGATGGCCTTGAAGGTCAGCAATAAGGTCTTGAAAACGAGCCTTCCGTGTAAGGGGAGCCAGTGGAGCTGCTTCAGGATAGGCGTCACGTGCCCAAGAGAAGTTCTTCCCCTTGGATTTTGGCATGCAGAAACACAAATCTTCCTTGTGGGTCTGCTTCCTCACTAATAACCTCTGTCGTAATCCCTTTCTTAATCAGAATCGCCACGACTCTCTTCCTGCCCCCTAATGACACCGAGAATACCTGTCCCACCCAATCTTTTTTGAGCTTTCCATGTTCCTTTGCACTCAAATGAGTTTCTTGCAACATTGCTATTTGTGTTTTCCCTCTCTTTAGAGCCTGTAGTATTTTTGTCCTTTTTATTGGTGTGCTTACTCCCCCCACATTCCAGGTGGTTATCCTGAGGTCATGTCTCATTCGTACTCTTCTCGAACAGATTAATCCCTATCATTCCTCTGCTGCCTCCCACAGCCCCAGGTTGCCCAGCCTCAACCCCAGACTTACCCCCAACGGTGATTTGCACACATTCACACTTTTGCTCTCCCGATAGTCTCCTCCCTACTGATTGCATGGCCGTCATACTTTCCTTCCCCCTGAACTTTCACACATTCTTTCTTTTGTGTCCCTAACTTTCTAATTAACCTACTCCATTCACACACCCTCATCTCCCACCCCCCCTTCCCCCACCTCCTTGCCCCCCACCCGATTTCATCATCACCCCGTACCCCATAGTATTAATCAATTGCACGCCTCAGTTCTATCCGCTGAGGTAGATACCAATTGAATGCCGCAGGGCTACCCCGGGCTTCTCTGTGTATTCTGTACACTCAACCCCCTTGTTGTGATCAACAGTCTGATAAGCAATGCCTCCCCCTTACAGTTGGTCGTCTTTCTCATTACTCTCCCCCTCCCAAACCGCTAACCTCCCACATCACACTTATCAGTTCCTTTGTCCATTGCTGCCTCCCTGTTATCTTCAGGCCTTACAAGCTCACGGCCCACAGCCTTCAGGTCCGTCGTCCATCATCATTGTCTCCCGGCAACCCTGACAAAAATTGGCTTGCTGCAGTAGCTGTTGCAAACACAAAGTTCTGGCCCTGGCTTGCCACTCTAAGCGTCGCCGGGAGCGCCAAAGTAAAACGCAGTTTCCTCTTAAAGAGCGCCGCACAAATGGGGGTAAACTCTTTCCTTTTCTGCGTTACTGCAGCTGAGTATTCCTGGAAGATTAAGAGTTTATGATTGTCCAGTTGCAGATCTCCTTTTCTCCGATAGGCCTGAAGTACCTGCACTTTATGGTGAAAGTTAAGCAGTCTCATGATGACCACCCAGGGGTTTCTGCTGGTCTTCCCTCCGCGGCCCAATCCGATGCGCACGCTCGATATCCAACTTCCCGACCAGCGCAGTAAGGCCTAGTTCCTTCAGCAGCCATTCTCCAAGCAATGTCATCAGCATACTCTCTGTCTGTGACTCAGACACTCCCACCACTCTCAAGTTAATTTCTCAGTTATCTATTTTCCAGATCATCCACTTTGGATTGGAGAGCTTCGATCTGTTTTTGCTGCTCCTTCCGCTCTCGGTCTCGCTGCCCCTCCTCATCCTCAATGGCCGATATATGCTGTTCCAACTCCTCCACTTTCCTTCCAACTTCTGCCAGTGATTCGCAGAGATCCTCAAGCTTTTTGAGTACCAGATCAAATTTAGGCTCTAGAAGCTTTGCCACTTCTTTCGCCAAATCTTCTGTGCTCGACTCTGTACTTTCAGCACTCGGCGAGGCCGGCTGCGACATCGTGCATGCGAAGGCCCCGGGTTTATCCGGATGGTCTCTGTCTTTTTTCTGCACCGCAGCCATCGCTCCCTTCAGCTCTTGAGCCTCGCTTCATACCACTGGCGTCCTCTCTCTCTCCTCTTATCGGCAGCTTGCGTTTTCGTGGGTATTTTTACGTTTATTCACCCTTATAGCTCAGGGCAGTCCTGGAGCGAGCAGGAACACGTCTTGCTCACTCACGCATCACGTGGGATCCTCCAAAGGTATTAAATACAAGATTTTTGTTAATCATTGAACAACTGTCGCCCAAGTTGCTCTCTTCCATTCTTTTTATTCTCTCTCAAGATCTTTTCCTAGCCCACTCTTTTCCACCAGATTCTCTTCATAACTCTTTCCTCTTCCTTTCTTCTCACACTCTTATCTTTTACATGCTGCTTTTCTTTCCAGTTTGCAAAAACAGCTGCAGCACTATCACCATAGGAACAAAGAGAGATTGCTCCAAGTCCCAGTGACTGCTGCATTCCCTCTCTCACATGCTTTCTTTCTATACAGGAAGCACTGCTAGGTAGGACAATGGTGCTCTGCTGCCTTTAATGCCAATGAGTGGAAGGAGAAAAGAGGAAGAATGAGATCAGGAGGAAAGGGGGAAGAATCAGAGTAAGCTGGCTCATGCCAGCTTCTGTGTCTTCCCAAACCAGGAGAGAATACCCTCAAGCCCTTGTGGATGATGTCAGAAGGCACCATATCACTGCGTGAGGTAGACATTCTGATAGCAGTGGCTGTAAAAGCCGATATGTAGCCTTTTACATTAAAAAAAAAAAAAAAGCTCAACACCATACAGTAGTTCTACAAAAAAAATTATAGTTTATTAAATATGAGGAGGGGGGGGGGGGGGATCTCCCTACCACATGCTCACTGTCCTCTTGTAAGAGATCCTCAGACCTGCATGGACTTCTCTCGATTTTTGAATCCCAAGGAGGGTATCCATAGGCCTCCTCCGAGGTCAATGCTCAAGTTCTCTCTTCTGTCATGACCAGAGGAAGTGATTCCCAGCCCAGAACTGAGCCCCAACACAGAGAATTCCTGGGTACACCTGCAGAGCAGCCATTTTTACAATGATCTATCACCTCTGCCTAACAAATCTTTCTTCATTCATTTTTAGACCACACATCCCCTTTTTTCCCTTAAAAGGGCTATTTTTTAATGGCAAACTATACCCTTTGCTCTTCCAAAGAAGATGGCTATGCACAGGGCAAGGAAAAGTGCCCTGATGGAGCATCCACACAGTATATAAATATTGGTAACTGAGGAAAGGAAAAAAATGGAGGTAGGAAGATAGAAGGAAAAAAGTAGGGAAACACAGAAATGAGATGCGGAAAGAGTATGGAGACAGTCAGAAAAAAGGACAGATCTGAGGTCACATATCTCCACTCAGCTGTCTCTTTTCCAAGCTGAAGAAGCCTAACCTTTCAATCCTTTCCTCGCAGGGATATCCTTCCATCCCCTTTATCATTTTGGTTGTCCTTCTCTGTATTTTTTCTAATTCGGCTATAACCTTTTTTAAGATATGGTGATCAGAACCCTGGGTACTAAACTCCACTATTCATCTTTCTCCACTGAAAAAATTGACCATTTAATCCTACCGGGGCAGCCCAAGGGTGTTGCGGAGCCATGTGTAGAGACTAATTGCGGGGCCTCATTTGCATAAATATTTGCATATCCATTGGGCCTCATTTGTATAAATCAAATTTTATTTTATTTTAAAATGTATATGCTGCTCATCTAAAATTGTAAGTGGCTTTGAAAGGAGTTCTTCATAAGCCTCTTTTTGTCCTAACAATGACTTGGGGCATATTTACTAAACATTAATGTATGTTAAGTACCACTGTGCCCATAGACATAAATGGGTGTTGCTGCACTTAGCACACATTCAAATTTATGAAAGCACATTAACCTTTAGTAAATATGACTTTTAATGAGTGTCTGAAAGAAAGGCTACCAGATTTCTGCATTACTATCCTCCAGTGCCAACGGCCAGGTGCATTACTACAAAACCCTGCTCATTTAGAACCCATAGCAAACCTGCCACATCATAACAGCACTACTAGGACTCACATAGCACTTAACTCTATTTACCAAAAGGTAGCACTTGTAAACGGGGGCGCTGGGCGTGAATGTCCACAGTCTTGGCAAAGGCAAAATACTATTATGACTTGCAAAGGATTGTGGGGGACGTAGTCCATTCATACCAGAATCAGCCGTTCACAAAATAATGAGTTGTGTTGCTCGAGTGTAAGCAAAGAAAAATATATTTTATTTATGGGGTTAATCCTCCCACACAGATTTACTTAGTAACACAAAAGGACAACTTGCTTCAGTATTGTACTTAGAAAAACAAATCATGATATAAGCAACTGAACTTCTTAAGCAATCAAATAATAAAGACCTTGATGGGAAACAGAAAAGGTCTTTTTGAGGGGCTCCTGCTAATAACTTTTTAGCAGTGCTCCAAAAGCAAAAACAAAACCCAAAAAAGTAACCAAAAACTGTTCTTTTTCAAGGATAACTTTCTTCTATTTTCACACACAAACAGTAGTTTCCTTTCAGAGCTCACGTGCAACTGTGCATGGCTTAATTACCAATCATTAGCCAGCTGCAAACCCCTTTGCTGGTTCACTTTCTCTACGTGGCTCAAATCCTACCCTAAAGCTTTCTTGTAAACTTTTCTGGGTAGATAAAAGAACAAGTTATAGTTCCTTTTGATGGTTGTAGTATTTGTGAAAGTATTTTACCACAGCAGCCTAGTCAGAGAGCAATCCATGTATTCATTCTGATCATTTAAAATATCTCCTTCTTCTTCAAATATCATAGAATCAATATCATGATCTGGCTCAGAGGAATTCCTTAGTGGATCACTCTCAGGATAACACTTGTTTCCCTGCTGTCTTCCAGGTAAAGAGCTAGGGCATAGATCAGAGTTCATACCTGAGCTTCCTTTGCTGTTAGGGTTCCTCTCCAGATATCCTGGCCAGTAAGTAGTCCAGCTTTTATGTCCAGCCTTCCAATCAAGATCCCTGGACACTGGGTCTCTCTTCACATACCTTCTTGCACTGGTCTTAGGGCCCCTTCCAAATGCAGCCGTCTCCTTCACAGGTGCCGTCTGGGAATTCCTGGCTCTGTAACCTCACTCCTCTGGCTTCCTCCAGTCCAATGGAGTATGCTTGCCTCTGGAATGACTCCCAACACACGTACTGCTGTGGGCTCCTTCTTTAGACCTCCAAGATGTCTTTCTCTTCTTTCTTCCACGTTGCTGCTGCTTCCTGCTCTCTCTGTCCTTGAGCTCTGAGTTCCTCCACTGATTCTGTGTAGAATATGTTTTACTTTTAACTTGCTTAGAGGGATACTCCACCCTAGCAAAGCTCAGCTGTGCTGAATCAAGCCCTGCCCTTGGAGATGAGTGATTGGGGATTACCTCATAGCTCTCCTGATTGAACACACGTTTCCCCACTTCAGCTCTTCTAGAGGCTGTTTGAAACCTGGTGCATTCTGTGACTGGTAGTCTTTTATGAAAACATTCTGTTTTAGTATTTCTACCAGCAAAGACAGGTTGCTTGTTCAGAGCCAATTCACCTCTTTTATAGCTCCTTCCTGAACTATGATAAGCTTCCTTATCACACACTACAAATATTAAATCAATACATCTTACTGGGAAAAGAAAATAAGCGGGTCTACTACACAGAAATTAGATGAACAGAATAGCACAGTTCGGTCATACACGCAAAACAGACAGGCCGTCAAAAAATACAGAACAAGGTATCATGATTTAAAAATGTGAAGACAATAATTGAACTGAAGACCCCAAAAGCCAAACTTTGAATGCTTCACAACACTGGAAAAATTAAAATTATGAAATTAATTTCCTCTTATACTGAATAAAGCGCAAAGATATCAGAGCACATTTCCCAGAACAGACATATTCCAGTTAATACATTCAAAATAAAATAATTTTCCTTCCTTTTGTTGTTTACACATTTTATTTTTCAGTCACAATTGCCTCATTCTCTCTTCTGCATTCTTCAAGTCTTCTGCTAACTCTCTATTGTCTGCTGCACGTGACCTTTCTTCTCTTCTCCTATTTTTTCCCCATTTTCTGTCTACATCTGCCTTTCTAGATTAACTCTTCTGATCTTTCGCGTTTTGTTCTTTTCTCCATTTCTTTCTTTACTCATTCATCCATTCAGTTTCAACCCTGTGTCCTCAATCCCCTTTTGACTTTTCACCTAGCAACTTTCCATCTACTCTAACCTCCAGCCCAGCTCCCCCATTTTTCATCTCACTCCTTCGCTAGCATCTTTCTCCTCTCTGTGCCTCCTAGATCCCTTCCATCACTCAGTTACTTCCTTCTTAGATATTCATTAATTCTGCCTTTCCTCTTTCTTACGCCAGCATTCACACTTATGCCCTTTCTCTTTCAACTCTTCCCTCTATATGACCTTTTTATTCCCTCCCACACAAAAGTGTAGCTATTCACCTGTAACAGGTGTTCTCCAGGTACAGCAGGAATCAGTCCTCACATATGGGTGACATCGGCGCCGACGGAGCCACCGACACAGTCTTCGAGGGTTTCTGGCTCTTTTTGGGTTCTCCCTCTGTGGTCCAGCTGAAGGACCCGTGACCTTGGGGATCCAAGGCAGCACAGTCTCCCTGTGGTTCCGCAGCAGATATGTCAACAAGGATAAGGATACAGTAAAGGCTAGATCCAAAGGCCTTTAACTCAATCATCAACCTTGTTGACGTATCTGTTGCTTTTGACACTGTTGATCACCACCTTCTCCTCAGTACCTTGTTCTCACCTGGATTTCGAGGCTGTGTTCTGTCTTGATTTGCTGCTTCTCTCTCCCATCGTATTTTCAGCATTTGCTTTGGTGGATCCTTCTCTGCTGCTAATCCACTTTTAGTTGGCGTACCTCATGGCTCTGTCCTGGGACCTCTTCTCTTCTCTCTTTACACTCATTCCCTTGGTGCCTTGAACTCCTTCCATGATTTTTACTACTAACTTTATGATGATAACTCATTTACCTTATCTCAGACATCTCTCCAGGAATTCAAGCCCAAATCTTGGCCTTCTTGTCTGATGCTGCTGCCTAGATGTTCTCCACCATCCAAAACTGAACATGGCCAAGACAGAGCTTCTTATCTTTCCCTCTAAACCCACCTCTCCCCTTTCTTCCCTTATCCATTTCTGTAGATAACATTATCATCCCCCCTGCTTTCTGGGCTCTTTGGGGTCCATCTTTGACCCTTCTCTCTTTCTCTATACATATCCAGCAGCTAAAATCTGTCATTTCTTCCTCTACAACATCAGCAAAATTCATCCCTTCCTTTCTGAACACATTACCAAGACCCTTATTTACACTCTTGTCACCTCCTGTCTAGACTACTGCAACTTATTTCTCACTGGTCTCCCATTGAATCATCTCCTCTTGAATCTGTTCAAAGCTGCATGGTCAATCTCCTGCCAGTGTCCCTATGCTAAAGTAATCCTTCTTCTCAAGTCACTTCACTGGCTTTCTATCTGTTTCCATGTACAGTTCAAACTTCTCCTACTCACCTACAAGTGCATTCATTCCTTATTACTTCTCCTTTCTTATCTCTCCCTAGAGAGGGAAAGCTGAGAGCAGATAAAGTCTCTGTGGGTATATGAATATTACTTTGCTGGAAAACTTGGTGATAAAGCTTGGGATAGAGAGGACCTTGTGGATTTATTTGGAAAAGTCCGTTTTTGATTTCATAAAAAAGAAACACTAGTTTTCAGCTTGCTTTAAAGATTTTAAATTAACATGTTAGATTTAGGTAGGCCCTTATAGTCTTAAAAGAAAACAGGTTTGTTTCCCATCTACCACTGGCACATCCCTTAATTTATAGCTACTTCTCCCAATTGAGAGAGAGCGAAATTTGACAACAAAGTCTATTTTCATCAAGAAGTGATTACCCCCCTTTACAGATAATTAGCAGTTCATTTGGAAGCAAACAAAAATAATAGCATAACATATACCAAATAATCATAAAGGCCTTTATATTAGGTTAGGTATTCCTATTCCCTCAACAATTCAAAACAACTGAGCTCACTAATACAAAGATGCAGGCAGCAGTGCAGGAGCAAGATTGGGGCTAGCCAGTCTTTTGCACTAAGTGCCATTATCTCCCAGTTGGGGGAGAAATCATGTGTGTGCACTTGGTGCAAAGAGCTCCTTTCTCTCAAAGAAAGAGTCCAATCTCTGGAGACAGTAACAGACTTGAAGGAACTGAGGAAGACAGAAATGTACACAGAGGAGACCTACAGGAACATAGTAGAAAAGTCCCATCTCCAGTCTGACAGCCTCAGTATTGCTTTGCAGGAGAAAAGTCAACTGGAAGGCGTGCATCACCTTGGTGGAAAGCAGGAAATGATCCTTTAACCAGGACCTAGGATGCAATATCCTTTCACATTATGTTTATGTTCATGTTTATTTATTTGATAAAAAACCGCCTTTCTAAAATAACCAAGGCGGTGTACAATTAAAACAAATTCAGTAAAAGAAGGCCAAAGGCCAACGAAAAGGAAAAGAAATGTACAATTTCATAAAAAGGATAGCAGGAAAAGGGAGGCAGGACAAGACATGACGACATAGGGAAACACCAAGAGGGAGAAGGATAGAGGATAGTGAAGTCACACAAAGGGAGGGGGAAGATTAAACGCTAGGGAAAACAGGTGGGTCGAGATTTTGTTTAAAAACATTGTATTGGGGTTCTAAACGGAGGGAGGAAGGGAGAGCATTCCAGAGGGCGGGGCCAGCAAAGAAAAAGGCAGAGGAGCGAGTGGATTGCAAATGGGCGCGAGAGGGGGAAGGCAAAGTAAGACAGTTAAGGTGAAAAGAGCGAGGGGTATATCTGGGAGAGTGAAAGTAGAGGAGATCTGATAGGTACTGGGGGGTGCTGTCATGGAAGGCTTTATGAACCAGAGTTAATAATTTGAAAGTGGTGCGGAAAGGAACAGGCAACCAGTGGAGATGAAATAGCTGAGGAGTGATATGGTCACGGAGGGAGGTATGTGTAAGGAGGCGTGCTGCAGTATTTTGGATCCGTTGTAGACGAGTCAGTTGGGATTTGGGAAGACCAATGAAAAGTGAATTGGAAAAATCCACACGGTACATAACGAGGGAAAGCACCAGGGTGGTGAGGGCGGAGGGGGAAAGAAAGGGACGAACGGAGCGGAGTTGACGAAGGAAAAAGAAAGATGTTTTAGTAATATGAGAAATGTGCATATGAAAGGACAGATCGGAATCAAAGTGCACACCAAGATATCGGAAGGTAGAGACCAGAGGTACAGGGGAGCCAGAGAAAGAGGGGGCTATTGAAGGGGAAGGATCACCGTGAGAGAACCAGATAGCAATAGTCTTGGTCAGATTTAGATGAAGGCAGTTGAGTGTTAACCAGTTTGCCACGGCTGAGAGGCAGGAGTCCAATGCAGTAAGATCAGGGGAGGAGGGTGAAGTGTGATGAAGTAACAGAATGTCGTCAGCATAGAAGAAAGAAGAGAGGCCGAACTGTTGTATTAGGGAAGCAAGAGGGGCTAGGAAGAGATTGAAAAGAAGTGGTGCAAGGACAGAGCCTTGAGGGACCCCACAAAGAAGGCGGTGGGGATCGGAAGGGGGAGTAGAGGAAGAGGAGGGGAGAACCGAGCAAGACCGAGAGGAGAGAAAAGAGTGGAACCAGTGGTGGACCGTGCTACAGAGACCCGCATCCCGTAGACGTTGAAGGAGAAGGGAGTGATCAACCAAGTCAAAAGCTGCAGAGAGATCCAGAGCAACCGCCACCGAAATGTCACCGCGATCATGTGCTACATGTAAAGCATTCGTGAAAGCCAAGAGAACAGTTTCGACGCTGTGACCCTGATGGAACCCAGACTGACGAGGGTGAAGAAAATTAATGGATGCAAGGTGGTGGGAGAGTTGGGCAAAGACGTATTTCTCATTGAGGACATCTCTCCAGGTGCCACTTCCAGGAGGGATGGGTGAGGGTGGCTGTATTAGTTGGTGATTCAATCATTACGCATGGAAATAGCTGGATGGCTAGTGAGCATGAGCATTGCTTGGTCACTTGCCTGCCTGGTGTGAAGATAGGCAACCTCATGCATTACCTAGACAGGAATCTAAAGAGTGCTGGGGAGGAACTGGCTGTCTAGGTATATGTGGGCACCAGGCATCTCTCCTTCACCAATATTGCAGAGGCTTCTACTATCATGCAAATGCAATGTGTGCCTTCGAGTCAGTCCTGACTCCTGGTGACCCAGAAGCTCCTGGGTTTTCTTGGCAGTGTCACCGGAAGTAGATTGCCAGGCCTTTCTTCCGAGGCAATGGAGGGTTAAGTGACTTGCCCAAGTCCACAAGGAGTGCTAGTGGGAATTGAACCCTGGTTGCTTGGTTACCAAGCCAGTGTTCTAACCCTCTATACACCAGGCCTTTTTACTTCCCAAGACCTACGTATGCCACTGAGGAAGCTTCCTTATATGGTGCTTGTTAGTGCCTGGCTGCCTGGTGCCTGCTCACCACCTGCCCATCCAGGAAACTAACTCCAACAAAGAGACCACATGGATACCTGGCAGTAGGGCAGCTATGTTGCCATTCTCCTTAGTAATCTTTGGGAAGCATGCACTGTCATTTCAGCATACAGGCCAAAGGGGTTAATGAACTGAATGGATACACTGCAGCAGGCCAAAAAAAAAAACTGGGCAAGATCAAGTTGGAAACTGACAAACTCATGTACAGTGCTGCAAAAAGAGAACCATTATCTGCTCAAGATTAGTGTCATAACAATAAATGAATTGGCCAAGGCTAGGGTGGCTGAGAGAAACAATCCAGTCCTCTACCCAAATCAAGTGGACGAAGACAGGGTAACATGAGTTACACAAAATCCAGGAAGGGGGAGGGGGGGATTGGCTTGTCCGCAGCCCCTGGCAGAACAGAGCACTTCCCATAGTACACCCTGAATAGGGGAAGATGCTTCAGTATGAAAGGCTTGGAGAGTTCAATATTCCAAAACAAGACTAGCAAAACAGGAAACCAAAGATACGGAACCATGAGGAAATGAGAGGTATCCACTTGTACATCACCGAAACAGATGCTGGATACTAGACAGCTGCCAGAGCCATGACAGTCCAAGTTGTTGACTTGGAAGAGTTAATCCAGAAAGGTTGGATTGTGGGAGACTATCAGGGGAGAAGGAATTCTTGCAATATCCTGAAAGAGATTTGGCTATTCAATTGTAGGACTCATTCCATGACATTAAGAAACTCAGCAGCTACCTGAACCCCCTGACTTCTCAATGAAAGACAGGAATACCCGGAAAAGTGACATCCTGATGCAAAATTCAGCATAAATTTATTTATTTATTTATTTAACAGTTTTTATATACCGCACTATTCATCATCAGTGCGGTTTACATTAAACAACATATACCTATCAAGATAACACTGACATAGGTTTACAGATAACAGGGAAAAGAAACTGGGTATGAACAGGGGAGAACTGTATACAATTAAACAGGTAACATCGTGGCTTGGTATTTACAGAGATGCAGCACTTTCCACATCTTTAATACCTCTGTTCTGGGTTGTAGTTATGTGGAAGGCAGTTAAGTGTGGCAGGTGGGAGGCAATTCTAAGGTATGTATGGTAGATTGAAGTGCAAAGTGAATAAGTAGTGCTTAATGGCCTTTCTAAAATGAGTGATGTCCCTGATAGATCTGATGCTGGGAGGGAGTTTGTTCCAGCACTTGGGAGCATAAGACACAAAAGCTCTGTTAGTGGTTAGTTGTGTCCATTTTGTGGAAATACTAGGAGTAACTAGTGTGTTTTCAGCTACTAGTCTCCTGGATCTATTGTTTGGTGCATGGGTGAGGAGATTTGAGATCGATGTAGGGGATATTTTATTAATGGCCTTGAATGTGATGAGGAGAGTTTTATATATTATTCTGCAACTTATCGGGAGCCAGTGTAAATCCATTAGTATTGGTGTTATATGATCTCTTTTTGAAGCTCCGGACAAGATGCGGGCTGCCGCGTTCATCGCCAGTTGAAGTAAATAACTTGAAGCCTCATAGATATAGACACCACTAAAAGCAACTCTTAAGGCCTGACCAAAAACAGAAGGCAAATATAATGGAAGTTCTCTATGAAGAGAAGCTCTAATGAGGCATGCCAAAACTACAGTGTAAGACTGCTGCAAGTATATCAACCAGAGACTGACACTCCTCTGGAGGGTTGTACATGCTAACGAAGGACGTCCAAAACTAAGATGGAAGATCTGGGCATGAAATCAAAGAACAGGAACGGTGCAAATGGAAACTGTTCCTCCCCAGAAATGGAAGACCCTGCAGCATGAAACCTGTGTACTGAACCAAGATTGACCACAGAGACCTGCAAGCCCAAGGAAGAGAGAATGAGTTGCTTAGTTTCCCCCTGCTGTGCCAGCTAGAGATTTCCAACCCCAAAGCAGCAACAGCCTTTGAGCAAGGGCTTTAGCGCTGAATACTGCAGCAGCAGATGTGCAGGAAGAATTGACTAGGGACACCCAGCGGGGGAACCAGCCTAGTATGAGAGGAAACATGGTGTCTCAGCCACTTGAAACTCGAAAAGACTGCATAACAAGAGAGGAATAGGGGCAGGCAATCCAACGCAAACCAGATCTACACCAGACTTCTTCCACTTCAAGTGGAGATAAGTAGGTACCACTTTCAAATGTAACAGCATGCCTAGAGTCCCCTAGCTTAAACCCTGCAGAAAGACACTTTAAAGAACAAAACAGTGGAGAAAGGAGAACCAACATCTATCCCCATGGAACGACAAACAGAATCAACTAACCAAACATACTCCTAGTCCCTGCAGGTTACCATCTACAGGAGCCAGGACACCTATCCAGATGCACTCCAGGATAAAGACAATCTCCCAAACCTGGACCACTGTGCATCGGATGCTAAAACAAATGTCTATAAGCTATAATAGCATAGCTTACCGTCAGAAAGAAATATCTGCCTAGAGTACACTGGAAATCTACTATTACTACTGATTATTTGTATAGCGCTACAAGGCGTACGCAGCACTGCCTTCAGGAGTAAGGATCACCGAGGAGTAAACTTGTGATCTCAACGGTCACCTACTGGAGATATGCAACCAGTCTCTTGATGCCATCCGGCTTAGCACTAGATGCACTCCAAAGGGGATCTAGACTAGGTACTCACCGAGTGGTACCCACAATTTGTAAAGGATGTGAGTGCAGGCCAGCTGAAATTTACATCTAGTCAAAAACGAAAATACTTTTGCCTCTCTACTCTCACAAGGCTCCAACTGGGACGTGATAACTGCCAGCCAGGCTATGGCCAGAGACAATGGACCCATGGGGCTAACCTGGACTCTCTAGTTGTAGAACACTGACAGGAAGGTCTATGGTGCACCAGCCACCTAGATGGGGTTATGGAGGAGGGATAGGGGCACAGTCCTCCAGCCAGGCGAAGACAAGCTCCACTTTGCAGCAGAACAGCACATTTGGCAATTAAATAAACACTGCCAACCTTGCAGGCCCAGTTGTGTATTGTGAACTGTTATTTGGTCATGTTGGTAAGATACTAAAATTCACACCAAATAAAAACGAATTTGTTGGTCAAGGAGTTCACCCCTAGAACCTGCTGGGGACAAAGACAACTCCGCATAAAGCGTCCTCTAAAGGCCATATGGAGAAAGGATAGGAGATGTGCAGAACTTGTGCTAAACCCCAAAATGGTGGCTGCTCCCACACTACCTGGATTCAGGAAAATGGCAGGCACTGCTACATCCCATTAACCTTCATTAGCTTTCCAGACTTCAGAGAGGGAACTAATTTGTGCGACAAAAATGCACCAGCATCTGTTGCACAGACAAACAGGAGTCTTCTAAAATGGCCCAAATATGCACACCCTGTGTCAGGAGCTGCTTTACTCCAAGCTCCTTCAGTTGTGGCGGCATCTGTGCCACCTATGGCACTAATTCCAGGCACAGCCGAAGAATAATGAACTGCAATCTGGAGCCACTATAACTTGCAGCACGCCCAGTACTAAAATGAAGTTAGTTGTATTTATTTATTTAGCTCATGCCTTTCCAGTACTAGTTCAAGGCTAGTTACAATCAGGTAAAAGTAGTATTTCCCTGTCGGGCTTACAATCTAAGCTTGTACCCGAGGCAATGAAGGGTTAAAGTGACTTGCCCAAGGTCGTAAGGAGTGCCCGTGGGATTTGAACCCTGGTCATAGAAACATGACGGCAGAAAAAGAACATATGGCCTTTCTAGTCTGCCCTTCCATATGAACTACTATAGTCCCCTTTTTTCCTTTAGAGATCACATGACCAAGGACCCGATCAGCCACTGGGTATAAACATCCATTCCCTCTGCTAGGACCAAATGCACTACATCAGATCACATGACCAAGGTGACTGCCGGCACGCTGATAAATTCCACTATACCCGCACTCTGCCTCGTGGGCATATGTCCAAGAAGCAGTTCTTGCTCCTTGGGCAAGGTCCTTGGGGCAACTCCAGCAACACCATGGGTTGGACTGCATTGCACAGAGCCCAAAGGTATTTCTTCCTAAGGCCTTTCAGTTCCTGAGACCTGTTCGGAAAGTGGTTGTGATTCCTATTTATTGCTGTCTTCCTCCTGATATCCTTTTCTATTCTAGTAACCACCCTACCCCTCGCCATGGACTTGATTTATACCCTTGTGTTCTTATTCCTTGTTGTGCTCGTGCATACATTTCCACTCCACCATCACAGTGCTCTGATGGTATCTTATTGACTTTGTCATGTGCCTTATTGAATTATCATTCGATCCATTTGAAATCTGCGCTAGTCCAGGACCTGATTCAGGATCAATCTCTTGACCTGCTGTTTTTAACTGAAACATGGACTCGGGAAAAGAGAGGAGGGCTTTTTATATTGCTGCCTGCCAGCTGGCTTTAGTCTATCATCTGTTTTCTGTTCATCTGGAACTGGAGGTGGCATGGCCCTCCTTTACTGTCATACTCTTGGGATTCTTGAAATGCCTTCTTCTCTTCTGCATTATCACGAGACCTTGTTGGTATTGTGTTCCCTTCCCTATGATCTTACTCTTCTTCTGTCTTACGTCTCCCATTCCTGCCCTCTTCCTCCTCCCTTTGGGACTCATTGGTAGCCATATTGACAGAGGTTTCTAAAACATATTTTCTCTTCTGATCTTGGGTGATACGAAATGTGTGTGTGTGTGTGCTTTCCTTCTGCTGCTTCTACCTGAGCCGTGAGTGGAGTTTCCTGATCCGTGCCGGTGAGCACTGGGGACCACCTGACCAGAGCGGGCTATAAGATCCAGCCCCCACCGCGGGACGCGCGCTCCTAAGGGGTGTGTCCAAAGGGGCAGGTCTGCCCCTTTGGAGCCACTTAGGAGAACAGAGGAGCATTGTGGTCCGGGTTGATTTATTATCGTAGATGGGGAAATGTAAGAAGAAATCTCTTGTGCCTTCTTTGTCTACGGGCAAAACGGTTAAGGTGGTTGGTCCCATGGACAATCATTTTAAGTCCATGGCACCTTCCCCCGCCATTGAGATGTCTGATTCTTCTGTTTCTCTGAGCCCTGGACCTTCTGGTTTGTCTTCCTCTTCCATGTAGGGTTGTTTCCTCACCCAGCAAAGGGCCTTATGCTGAGGGTAAGGACTCCCTCCATCCTACTGTGGAGACTCCCCTGTTCCTGTTAAGCTTCCTGATACCTTTTTGAGATTGAAATCTTCTAATGTTGTATTACCTCATGCTTTTGAGTTCTCTTTTACTCCTGAAGATCTTATGCCTCCCAAAGATGTGTCACTTTTGGACATTTGTACCTATCAACAAATTTATCGCTCCAAAACCATTACCCCACAATGTGCAAAACGTTTCTCAACCAAACTGTTCTGTAAAGATATGGCTAGGTCTCAGACTTCCAGACACATTCAAGGCGTCCTGCCAGAAACCCAGCAGAGCCGTGCCAACTAGCATCAATGACCTGCCAAAATATTGAACAATTGGTAAACAGTTGGTTGAACAATTGGTAAATATCATAAAATCTTTTATACAAAAATAGAGATCACAGTAAATGGTCAAATGCTTGCAATATTAAAATAACTCATATCTTGTTTAACTTCAGTCCAAAAGATTTCCCCAACAGTTCGTGATGATCCAAAATGCACACGAAATAACTTCTCTCTATAACTTATCTCGAATGCTCAAAGTCCAAAAAGATTTCCCAACGCTGTCTTTGTAGCGCTCCCAAGCGTTTCTCCTAAAGAGGATTCTTCAGGGGAAAAATTTTTTCTTACTCGTGTCTCAAACATCGCTGGTGAAGCCAGGCTAAAGTTGCGATTCACCAGCGATGTTTGAGACACGAGTAAGAAAAAAAATTTTCCCCTGAAGAATCCTGTTAAGGAGAAACGCGTGGGAGCGCTACAAAGACAGCGTTGGGAAATCTTTTTGGACTTTGAGCATTCGAGATAAGTTATAGAGATAAGTTATTTCATGTGCATTTTGGATCATCACGAACTGTTGGGGAAATCTTTTGGACTGAAGTTAAACAAGATATGAGTTATTTTAATATTGCAAGCATTTGACCATTTACTGTGATCTCTATTTTTGTATAAAAGATTTTATCATATTTACCAATTGTTCAACCAACTGTTTCCCAATTGTTCAATATTTTGGCAGGTCGTTGATGCTAGTTGGCATGGCTCTGCTGGGTTGCTGGCAGGACGCCTTGAATGTGTCGGGAAGTCTGAGACCTAGCCATATCTTTGCAGAACAGTTTGGTTGAGAAAGGTTTTGCACATTGTGGGGTAACGGTTTTAGAGCGATAAATTTGTTGATAGGTACAGTAGTATACGCTCTGTAAATACGCCCAAATATCACGTCAGGAGACTTTTGGACATTTGGCAAATTGTTTCTAGAACTGAATTATCGTTGAAATCTTCCCTATTGAAGCTTTCTAAGTTTACTAAAGAGACTGTGGATATGCTTACTGAACATCAAAACAGACTAGTAACCCTTGAGACTCAGGAATCAAAGATGGCGGGTCAAATCTCGTCCATACAAGGGGTTCTGGCATCTTCTGTTCAGGACTCTTTATTGTTACATCATCATGATGAGATGTTTGAAAATGCTTTGCGTATGAAAAATCTTTGTCTATTAAATTTCCCACGTACCCACTTCCTTTCTCCAAACATATTATTTGCTAAATATCTGAAGAATAATTTGAAAATCTCTGATCCAGACTCCATAGTTTTATCTAAAATATATTACTTACCCACTGGAGTCAGAGAAAGTCCGGCTCTAGATTTGGAGGCAGGTGGTGTTGTTACGGGGGAAATGGATCGTTTATCTATTCAGAGATTAGACTTATCTGGTTTTTTGGAGACTTCTATAGAGGAGATCCCTACTCGTGCTACATTGTTAGTTTCCTTTTCATTAGAAAGAGATAAGGATATGATTTTTCGATCCTATTTTAAATATAGTCATGAAAAGTGTGTCTATATATGTATGTATGTGTGTGTGCATATATATATATGTGTGTGTGTGTGTGTGTGTGCATATATATATGTGTGTGTGTGTGCATATATATATATGTGTATGTGTATGTATATATATGTGTATGTGTATGCGTGTGTATATATATGTGTGTGTGTGGTTTTGGCATCTCCAGTCCTTGTATTGCACATCGTCCAGAGGTCTTCAGTTCCTGTTGATCTTTAATACTTTGGGACAGTTTTGGACCAGATTCAGCCGTGTTTATACTAACTTAGCAGATTTGGCCTTCTTACATCCCGCCACCCCAGTATAACGAAGATGAGTGTTCCAAAGAAGAGCAAAACCTACTACTTTCATGATGAATGGGAAATGGACTACTTCTTCATCATGGTGAAAGACAAGTGTTGTTGTCTAATTTGTTACGCCCCACTATCCTTGCCCAAAAAGGGTAATCTGGAACGTCATTATAAGGCTCTGCATAGCAATAAGTTTGATGCTGATTTTCCACCCAAAAGTGAAATTCGTAAACTGAAGCTCAAAGAACTTAAATTGAAATTGGCTACTCAGCAACAGTTGATGGCGAAGCCAAGGTCACATTCGGTCAATGCAACCATAGCATCCTTTAAGGTCAGCAACCTGATCGCAAAGAAATGCAAACCTTTCACTGAAGGGGAATTTGTAAAAGATTCTTTTCTTGAAGCAGCTGACAATCTTTTTGAAGGATTTAAAAATAAGAAAGAGATCATAGCTGCTATTCAAGATGTACAATTGTCAAGAAACACCGCCGTGCGGCGAATAGAAAAGATGTGTGGAGACACAACTGAACAATTGTTGGAGGATGTTTCAAATTGTGTTGCTTTCTCACTCCAACTGGATGAATCTACAGATATAAGAGACATATAGCTCAGTTACTAGTCTTTATCCGGATGATTTTTGAAGACTTCAGTGTTAAGAAGAACTACTTGGAATGATTTCTTTAAAAGGGAGAACTTCCGGTCAGGAAATATTCAGTTCTTTCCATTCTTTTATGACAAAGTGTAATCTTCCATTGCATAGACTTGTTTCCATCGCTACTGATGGAGCAAAAGCAATGACAGGTGAGGTTAATGGTTTCATAGCCCTCTGTAGACAGCATGACGACTTCCCAGATTTCCTTTCTTACTACATCATTCACCAGCAAGTTTTGGCAAGCAAGAGACTCAATACAAAGACACTCATGGACATCACTTTCAAAATTGTAAATTCAGTTTGTGGAAGATCACTTCAAAGGCGGCTTTTCAATCTTACTCTTGAAGGGGCAGCGAAAATCATTTTGCACACAGATGTAAGGTGGCTAAGTAGGCACAAATTTCTGCAAAGATTTCGTGATTTGCTGAATGAAATAAGAAGTTTTTTGAAGGAGAGGGGAGATGACCAAGCAGAGTTGGAAGATGAGGAGTGGTTATGTGATCTGGCAATTCTCACTGACTTTACAGGCAAACTAAGTGATATGAACATTGAACTACAAGGTAAAAACAAATGCATTGGCGAGATGAGTACAGTTTCATCCTACAAGAGCAAATTTGAGCTAATGATGACTGACCTTGCAAACAACACTTTTGATCATTTTCCTAATATGCAGGACCATCTGGGACAATATCCAAATTTTGTTTTACAGAACAAGAAGTATGTCACAGAATCTGTTCTGTTATCCAGGAATTTGAAAATAGATTCTGTGACTTCCAAAAAATTGGAACAGTTGTGGAGTACTTGTCATACCCATTCAAAGTAGATGTGGACATTAAAGAAACTGCAGCTGCTATCAGTAAAAATTACTCATTCAACAAGCCATCCCTTGAAAACGAAATATTAACCCTTAAAAATGACATTTTTCTCAAGACCCATGCTGAGCAAGAATCGTTTTGAAAGCTAGTGCCTAGAGACAAATTTCCCAACTTGAGAAGATGCAGTGAAGCTGTACACTGCTGTTTCGGTTCAACTTATTTGTGTGAATCTGCATTTTCCCATCTGAAAATGACAAAGAGTACACAACGTTCCAACATGACAGATGAACATTTCCAGGATTCCCTGAGACTGGCCCTCACGCAATATTCACCCAACTTCAAAAAGCTGGTGGATGAAATGCAGGCTCAGACATCTCACTAATGAGCAAGAGCGAAATATTTGAAGACTGTGCAAGATCAGCCTGGATCAATACTAAACCTAAATTTAACACAAATTACTCAATAAAAGTTAAAGAAAATTATTAAGACAGTTAAAGAAAGTTATTACTCAATAACAATTTAAGAATAAATGTACTTTCCATTTCCCCTAACAGTTCTTACTGTATCTCTGTTTTGTTTTTGCTTAATTTGCTTAACAACTGATCACATACAAGCAAATGACAGAAGGTTCATTAAAAATGGTGGTAGGGAGAATCCTCCAACTTTACTGGGTTAAAATTTAATTTGAAACTAATCTGAAACTTAATTTTCATGGTGGTAGATCACTGGCACTTTTGGCCGGAAAAAATATTTCACGACCTGTTCAAAGTTGGACATGCCTGATATAGTGTATCTGGACTTTCAGAAAGCCTTTGACAAGGTCCCTCATCAGAGACTTTTGGCAAAACTAAAAAGTCATGGGATAGGAGGCAGTGTACTATTGTGGATCAGGAACTGGTTAAAAGATAGAAAGCAGAGGGTAGGGCTAAATGGCCAATTTTCCCAATGGAAAAAGGTGAATAGTGGAGTACCCCAGGGATCTGTGCTGGGTTCGCTGCTTTTTGACATATTCATAAATGACCTAGAAAAGGGAATAATGAGTGAGTTTATCAAATTTGCAGATGACACAAAATTATTTAAAGTTGTTAAAACCCAAGAGGATTGTGGAAAATTGCAATAGGATCTTGATAAATTGGAAGCCTTGGCATCCAAATGGCAGATGAAATTTAATGTGGACAAGTGCAAAGTTATGCACCTAGGAAAGAACAACCTAAACTATGGTTACACGATGCAAGGTTCCACATTGGGAACCACCACCCAGGAAAAAGATTTAGGCATCATCATGGATAACATGTTAAAACCCTCCGCCCAGTGTGCAGCAGCGGCCAAGAGAGCAAATCGAAGGAAAGGAATGGAAAATAAAACAAAGAATATTATAATGCCTCTGTATCGTTCCATGGTGCGACCGCACCTTGAATATTGTGTGCAATTCTGGTTGCCGTATCTTAAAAGGATATAGTGTTATTAGAAAAGGTACAGAGAAGAGCCACCAAAATCGTAAAGGGGATGGAAGGATACTCCTATGAAGAGAGGCTAAAAAGGTTAGGGCTCTTCAACCTGGAAAAGAGACGGCTGAGGGGAGATATGATAGAGATCTATAAATTAATGAATGTAAGGGAAAGCATAGTTACTCACCTGTAAAAGGTGATCTCCGGGAACAGCAGGAATTTAGTCTTCACATATGGGTATCGTTGGTACCGACGGAGCCTGTGCGGGAACGCTCCCCAGCGTCCAATTAGAAAGCTTTTGGGAGCATCCCACAGCACCTGCGTGCTGCCTTCCCGCCTTTCCCAACTGCCTCTCTCCAGTTGAGTTTTAAAGCTGAGACAAAGAGAGAGAGAGGGAAAGGGAAATAGACAGACAGAGAGATACAACTCCTAGGGGAGGTGGGTGGGTTGTGAAATCTAAATTCCTGCTGTTCCCGGAGATCACCTGTTACAGGTGAATAACTATGCTATCTCCAGGAACAAGCAGGAATGTAGTCTTCACATATGGGGACTCCCTAGCAGCAGATGCCAGGGAGAGACCCCAGAAGTTGTGTGTCCCTGTGAAAGGGCTCCACTTCCCACCGTGTATCTCTGGCATCCAACCAGGGATGGTTGGTAGGAGTTGATTAGGTATGGAACAGGTGTTGGAGAACAGCCTGACCAAACAAGGCATCCCGGCGGGAGTCCTTGTCCAAGCAGTAATGGGTTGTGAAGGTATGAACCGAGGCCCAAGTGGCTGCTCAACAGATGTCGTCGATAGACACAGAGTGCAGATGAGCCATTGAAGCTGCCATGGCTCTCACATTGTGAGATGTGACATGGCCCTCCAGAGGAAGGTTCTTACTCTAATAGGCAAAGGAAATACACTGTGCAATCCAGCTGGACAGTGTTCTCTTGGAGACTGGAAGTCCCAAATGAGAAGGATCAAAAGCAACAAAGAGTTGAGATGACTTTCTATTTTGCTGTGTTCTTTGCAAGTAAAAAGCCAAAGCTCTTTTACAGTCCAAAGTATGAAGATTCCTTTCTGCATTTGATGCATGAGGCCTTGGAAAAAACACAGGCAGGTAGACTGCTTGGTTAAGATGAAAAGGGGAGACCACCTTTGGCATAAAGTGTGGATGAGTCCTAAGGACTACCTTGTCATGATGGAACCTTGTATAAGGAGGATCAGCCACTAGTGCCTGCAATTCACTAATGCGACGTGCTGATGTGATTGCAATGAGAAAGACAACTTTCCAAGAAAGGAATTTCAACGAGGTAGTAGCCAAGGGTTCAAAAGGTGGCTTCATAAGCTGGCCAAGAACCAGGTTCAAGTTCCATGCCACCGGTGGTGGCCTAATGGAAGGCTTAGTTAGTAGGCAGCCTCTCATAAATCTTGCTATAAGAGGATGGGAGGAAATAGGTTGTCCATTTAAAGGCTTGAAAGAAGCCGCAATAGCACTTAAATGGACTCGTACTGAGTTAGTTTTAAGTCCTGCATTGGATAAATGAAGGAGATACTCCAGAAATCATTCCAGAGATATCGCAAGGGGGTTAAGACCCTCTGCGAGCACCATATGGTAAACCTTTTCCACTTGAAAGCATAAGAGCGTCTTGTGGAAGGTTTTCTAGAAGCATAAAGGATATCCTTTACCTGCTGAGGAAGGTTAAGATCTTGAAGATCTAGGCCTTCAGCAACCAAGCCCTGAGATGCAGTGATTGGGGATTGGGATGCCATAACATTCCCTACTCCTGAGACAGGAGATCTGGAGCAGACCCTAACGCCAGAGAGGGAGCTTGAGAGAGATGTAGAAACAGAGGGTACCACACTTGGCGTGGCCAATGTGGAGCTATGAGGATCATACGGCCTCTGTCTCTCTGAAGCTTGAACAGGGTTTTGGGAATTAGGGGAATGGGTGGAAAGGCATAAAGGAAGTCTTGCCCCCAATGAAGAAGGAAAGCATTTGTGGCCTGAGAGCCCTGAGCCGGAATTCTGGAACAGAACCGAGGAAGTTTAGCATTCAACGGACTTGCAAAGAGGTCTATGTCCGGGGTTCCCCAAATTCGAAAAATCTTGGCCACCTGGTCTGCATGTAGAGACCATCCGTGTGGAAGCAGGACTCGACTGAGTCTGTCTGCCCAAGAATTTTGGATACCTGGAAGATATACCGCCAGGAGATGAATCTGATGCTCTCTGGCGAGGGCCCATAGTCGCAAAGCTTCATTGCAAAGCGACAGAGAGCCTGTTCCTCCCTGCTTGTTCACATAGAACATGGCTACTTGATTGTCCGTGTGAATGAGGATGGTTTTGTAACTGAGCAGGGTGTGGAACACTCACAGAGCAAGAAAGATTGCTCCGAGCTCCAAGAGATTGATGTGTAGATAAGTCTCCTGTGGAATCCAAGTGCCTTGGGTGGAGAGGTCTTGCAGATGAGCTCCCAACCCACTGGTGAAGCATCTGTTGTGAGCGTTGCTTGGGGTGAAGATTGTTGAAATGGGGACCCCAACAACAGGTTTTGAGTGGACTGCCACCATTGGAGGGACAAAATAAGGCGATTTGTGTTTGCTATTTTGTCTGACAGGCATCCTGATGCCTGGGTCCATTGAGTGGATGAAGTCCACTGGGCTGCTCTCATATGGAGGCGAGCATAAGGGACCACATGTACGGTAGAAGCCATGTGGCCTAGTAGTTGTAACATTTCTCGAGCAATGAGATGAGACTTCAGCACTGCTTGAGAAGCTAACTGCACCATGCAAAGGCAGCAGGCCTGGGGGAGATAGGCCCTTTCTTTTCTGGTATCCGGCAAAGCTCCTATGAACTCTAGAGACTGAGTTAGACTGTATTTTGGGATGTTTATGACCAGACCTAAATACTGAAGGATACGCATTGTGCAAGATAGAGAGGTCCTGGCCTCTAACTCTGATGGGGTTCGAATGAGCCAGTCGTCTAAGTAGGGGAAGACGAATATTCCTAGAGTGCGAAGAAATGCTGTTACCACAGCCATGCATTTCGTGAACAGCCTTGGTGCTGAGGCCAGGCCTGTATTGGTAGTGCTTTCCCTGAAAAAGGAACCGAAGGAATTTTCTGTGAGTTGGATAGATGAGAACATGAGTGTACGCATCCTTGAGATCTAGAGAACAAAGCCAATCCCAAATCTGAAGGTATGGCCGCAGGGTTCCCAGAGAAATCATCTTGAATTTCTCCTTGACCAGGAATTTGTTCAATTCTCTGAGATCCAAAATGGGTCTGTGTCCTCCTGTTTTCTTTGGGATAAGGAAATAGGGGGAGTAAAACCCTGTACCCTGTTGAAGAATGGGTACCTCTTCTATTGCCCCTTGGGCAAGAAGCATGGTGACCTCTTGATCTAAAAGGTTGATGAGAGAGGTCTGAGAATTGAACTGTCTTACCATTGTAGGAGGGGGCAAGCGGAGGAAGTGAAGCTTGTACCCTTCTTTTATAATGGAAAAAGTCCAATGTTCTGCTGTTATTTGCCCCCATCTGGGGGCAAAGTGGCAGAACCTTCCTGCAATGGTGGAAGATTCTGGTCCACTGAGGGCCAGGAAGGCTAAGTTCTCTAGATGGAAGTCAAAGGCCTTGTGGAGGCTGAGACTGCTGAGACAGTTGAGGCTTAGCAGTCTTTGCTTTCCTTTGTTTGGTTGGTTGCTGACTCTTCCGGACAGGCTGACCTGCAGAACATCCCTGCTGATAAGAGGGATAAAACCTCTTTTTTGGAAAAGAATGTTTTTTTGAAAGATTGCTTTCTTGCAGGATCAGCTGTGGCCTTGGATAACCTATCCAAAGTGAAGTTATCAGCATCCAACTCATTGGCCTTTTCTTGCCAATTTTTGCCGAATAGATTCTCACCTGTACAAGGAATATTGCCCAGTTTGTCCTGCACCCAGAGCTACAAATCGGATGCCTGGAGCCAGGCAATTCTACGTGCACCTATGGCAATGGCAGAGGTTCTGCTTATGCACTCAAAACAGTCAAAAGCTGCACGATAGACAAATTTAGAAACATCCTGGGCATGTTTAACCAGTGTGAGAAAATCCTGCCTCTTATCTTCAGTAAGAAGAGGGCTCAAAACTTCAAAATCCCGTGACTTCCTTAAGGAACATTCCCATATATAAAATATAGGAACTGATCCTGGCAGAAAGCATGGAAGCCTGGAAGGTACAATGTCCAAAGGCATCCAGTGTTCTGCACTCACGTCCTGGAGGATTAGAGGCATGCCTCTTTGCACTCTTGATCCTTCTCATAGCTGACTCAACTACAATAGAGTGGTGAGGCAGCTGAGTCTTCTGGAAACTAGGACCCGATACATGGTATCCAGTCGATGGGAGTGAGGTGAGGTGGTCAGGGGGGTTTCCAACATTCTTAACATGAGATCATGTAAGATCTCATGGATAGACAAGGTAGTTGCCTCTTTAGGAGCTTTGGGATATTGCAGAATCTCCAACTCCTTTGCCCTGGGCTCTGTCTCAGGAGCCACAGTAATGGACAGACCTCGAGCCACCTCCCTGATAAAATCCTGAAAGGAGATATCTTCTGGAGGATACATCCTTCATTTGGGAAAGGAAGGCTCCTCGGGGAGAAGTATCCCGGTACCGACAGAACTGTCAGAATCCTCAGAGTCCTCCGAGGATTCGAAGTACCTTCTGTCCTGATGCTCCTGTAGAGCACGATACCCGTACCGACCGAAGTCGGTACCGGGGGAAATCAGTACCGGTGTATCGGTACCAGGGAGCATGGCTTGACTGGGGGCCGGCAATGCAGACACCGATGTCAATGCCGTTGCTATCGGTACCAGTACCGATGCCAGAGCCGGTGCCGGTTGAATTGTCTGATGCGGTTCCGAGGACGTCGATGCCGCAAGGAGAGCCGCCAGACTGCGTTCAATAGCCAGGAACCTCTGATCTATCGATGCTGCCGATGCATGGGTGTCGGTACCAGAGAATATCGCTGGTACCCCAGAGCATGGCATCAGTAGTTCTGCCGAGGTTGAGGCCTCGAGAACATCCTGGAGCCCTGGATAATGCTTTGTAAGTCGAAGCCTCCCGCTGGGGCAATTTTGCCGGTGCAGAACCCTCAAGGACAATGCCAGAGGCATCTCGATGCTTGGAAGGAGATCTACCCCTTTGAGGACCGGCTGGATTTATGTTTAGTTACCTGAGATCCATGGGAGGAAGACGAAGCCCTGGAAGACGTCGATGCCACAGAGGCTGCATCAGAAGGAAAAAGGGTGCTAAGCTTAGCAGCCCAGTTTTGTCAACCCCTCTTGGACATCATGGCACAAGCCATACACTCCAAAATGGAGTGGTCAGGACCTAAACATTTAAGACACCACTCATGGGTGTCGGTGATGGATATGGTACCGCCACACTTGGTGCACTTCTTAAAACCCGAAGCGGGTTTTTCCATAATGGAGGAAATTCACATGCACCTGAGGGAGAAAAAAATTGGAAAAAGAACTAAAATATATAGATTTTTTTCTAAAAGAAAGAAAGAAGAACCGGTGGTACCGGTGTAGCGTCGAGGAAGGCAGACACGACCACAAAAAAGAAGAAGGAAAAATTTTCTGCGGTGACAGGAACGACGACCTGCTGGCTCCGCGGAAAACGAAGAACTGGAGAGAGGCAGTTGGGAAAGGCGGAAAGGCAGCACGCAGGCGCTGTGGGATGCTCCCAAAAGCTTTCTAATTGGACACTGGGGAGCGTTCCCGCGCAGGCTCCGTCAGTACCGACGATACCCATATGTGAAGACTACATTCCTGCTTGTTCCTGGAGATCGGATAAACATAGATCGATTGTTTCTTTATCTTTATTTGCAAGATCTGATAAACCGCCCTTGCCGGAGCGTCAGGGTGGTGTACAATAAAACAATATATTGGCTACAGGAAAAATTGAAGGAAGAAAAGAACGCCAGTAGTAGACAGGAAAGGAAAGAGAAAGAAAAAAAAGAAAAAGCATAACAGAACAAAGTGGGGGGGGGGGGGAGGATTTGATATGGGGGACATGGGTATAAGGCTGGGAGCGGGTGGTCGCTAAATGAGTAGAAGGGGGTATTTTTAGATTACTGCTTTCTGAGGGCTTGGTGGGGGGTGGGGGTTCAGACGAGGGAGGGCCAAAGCCATCAGCAAGTGGGGGAAGATCATAGGCCTGACAGAATAGGTGCGTTTTAAAGAGCGCTTTGAAACGTGGAAAGAATGATTCAATGTGAAGAGGGTGCGGGAGCGAATTCCACAAAGCGGGACTGAGAAAGAAGAAGGCAGAGTGGCGGGTAAGCTCAAGGTGGGCTTGGGAAGGTGAGGATAGGAAGAGACAGTTACCGTGTGCAGAGCGAAGGGGGCGAGGAACTGGTTGAAGGTGAATGACATCGGCCAGATATTGTGGCGTGCTGGTGTGTAAGACTTTATGGATAGTAAGGAGTTTGTAGATGAATCTGACTTTAATTGGGAGCCAATGGAGGGAAAAAAAGAGGGAAAAAAAAGAGAGGGCGTGACATGGGCAGTAACAGGGGAGTAGGTGATTAGGCAGGCAGCGGTATTTTGGACTAACTGAAGGCGACGTAATTGGTAGTGGGGAAGACCAGCAAAGATAGAATTACAGTAGTCTAAACGGGTAATCACCAGGGACAAGACAAGATAGTGACAGCAGTAGGAGAAAGGAATGGCCGAATAGATCTGATTCTATGGAGCTGGAAAAAGGAGGTGCGCACCACGGAGGAAATGTGCTGGTGAAAAGAGAGAGGAATCCAAGGTAACGCCCAAGTACCGGAGGGTGGAGACAAGGGGAATAGGAAGGGCAAACATAAGAGGGGATAAATTAGGAGGGAGGTTACGAAAGGGAAGCCAGATGGCAGAAGACTTGGACGGATTGACATGAAGGAAGTTTTGTCTGAACCAGGAGGCGATGAGATCAAGGCAGTCATTGAGTGAGGAGAGATCGTGTGCTACGGAGGAAGTGCGATAGACCAAGAGAATATCATCGGCATAGATATATGCAGAGATACCGGCTTGCTGAATAAGCAAGGCAAGAGGAGCAAGAAAAACATTAAAAAGAAGGAGAGCAAGGATGGATCCCTGAGGTACACCGCATTGTAGTGCGAGTGAAGGTGAAACATCAGGACCCATGTGAACAGCAAAAGAACGAGAGGAGAGGAAGGACCAAAACCACTGTAAAACTGTACCATAGATTCCCAGGAGCAAAGAAACAGAAACCAAATGTAAACATGCAAAATGTATACATGAAAGAGATGAGGAGGATGTAATATGGCAGGCAAATCAAAATAATAAATAATAGTGAGCATAAAACCATTATTATTTATTATTTTGATTTGCCTGCCATATTGCATCCTCCTCCTCATCTCTTTTCTTACATACATGTTTTGATATATAGTTTTACTGCACACATATTATTCTATTATACATGTTTTTATAGCACACATATTTATAACTTATTGATGTTTTTCATTTTAAATTTGGCCTAATGCCATATTATTATTTTTATTCATGTGTAACATTTTGCATGTTTACATTTGGTTTTATTTATTTGATTTAATTATTTATTTACCGTTTGATCTTTTGATGGTGTTCTAATTTCTTTTTATTTATTTGTTTTAATCTATTTTGAGGTTGTTTCCTCACAAGATATCCCCCTGAAGGAGGCCGGTGGCCGAATCGCGTAGGGGTCATTAACAAAAGGGGTTTGTTCAAACCTGAACTTCTGCCAGTCCTGGTATCTGTTTCTTTGCTCCTGTGTATTTTACAGATACTTTGTTGCTTCTGTTTGCACCACCATAGATTCCCAGGTCAGAAAGGCGTGAGAGAAGAGTACGATGATCGACAACAAAGGAGGAAGAAAAATCCAGTGATACAACAAGAGAAAGATCACCCCGATCGTGGGCGCGGTGAATTTCAGAGAGAAGTGCCAAAAGGATAGTTTCAGTGCTGTGGCCAGCATGGAATCCTGATTGATGGGGGTGAAGAGAGAAGGTGGCATCAAGATGGGCGGCAAGTTGAGAGAAAGCAAGCTTTTCAAGAATCTTGGAAAGAAATGAGAGGTTAGCAACCGGGCGCCAGTTACCAGGGACAGCTGGGTCTAAGGTGGGTTTCTTGAGAAGTGGCCGGACAATGGTGTGTTTCCATCTGGTAGGAAAATGACCAGATGCAAGGCTAGAGTTCAATACAGTTAGGGCATATGGAATAAAGTGAAGTGAGGGATTAAGAATCCAGGAAGAGGGAAAGGGTCAAGAGGACAGGTGGTCTGATGGGAGGAGGATATAGCTTTAATGAGCTCGGCAGAGGTAACAGGGCTAAAGGTGCACCAAGTGTGGGGAAAAGTATGAGAGGTAAGCGGGGAATCAATTACAGGCAGGAGAGGCGGGACGGGGGGGGGGGGGGGGGGAAGGGGCATAGGACAGGCCAGGAAGGATGAGCGAAGGGAATGGACTTTATCGGAGAAGAAAGAAGCAAGAGTGGATGAGCTGGGAGTGGATGGGATGAGAGGGGAGGAAGAGGGGGAGGTAGAAGAGGAAGAGAAAGACTTAAGAACCTGATATAAGCGCCTAGAAGAGTTCAAGGAGGCTATGAGATGTGAATAGTAGGATTTCTTAGCAGAGGTGATCGTGGAATGATAATGATGGTGTGCCTGGCGGAACGCAGAGGTGGAAGTAAGAGAGGGCTTCCTCCGCCACTGACGCTCGGCACGACAGAGATGTGTGCGGAGTAAGTATAGGCCAGGATGGTACTAAGGATGATGGGAGGAAGAGCAAAGAGGAATAGGACGGAGTGGAGCTATAGTGTCGAGCACAGCGGCGAAAGTGGTGGTCCAGGAGTCCACCTGTTGGTCTACTGTGAGGGAAGCAAAATCAGGGGGTAAAAGGGAATCGGCTGGGGGGAAATATTGGAGGGTGAGTGGGGTGAGATGACGTTTAAGAGTCTGCGAGAGGGGGTTCAAAACAGCAAATGAAGGAGACTCTGAGGAAAGAGAGGGGAAGGAAAACAGTAAGCAGTGATGATCAGACCAAGGGAGAGGAAGTGCCTGAATATTAGATGGTAGAAAGGGGGAAGATGTAGTGGTGAGGATAAGGTCCAGAATATGGCCAGAGATGTGTGTTGGACAGGTCACATGTTGAGTATGAGAAAGATCATTGAAGAGTGAGGCTAAGGCCTTATCACAGGACTTGGTTGGAGAACCGAAGTGAGCACTGAGATCGCCCAAAACAACCAGATGAGGGGATAGGAGAGTGGAATCAGATAGGGAGAGAAGTAGGGAGTCCCAAAGGTCCGAGTGGAGTAAAAGGGGGGGCATAAAGGAGAAAAAAATACACTGGGGTAGAGGACCTTAAACGAAGGAGAAGAGATTCGAGATAGTGTGGGGGAGGGGTGACCTGTGAGAAAGAGAGGGAGGACCTGTGAATAAGAGCTACATCCCCGGACATGACATGCAATGAAGCTACAGGGTAACCTATTTAAGACTAATAAGAGAAAATATTTTTCACTCAACGTGTAATCAATTTGTTACCAGAGGATGTAGTAAAAGCTGTTAATGTAGCTGGGTTTAAAAAAAGATTTGGACAAGTTCCTGGAGGAAAAGTCCATAAACCATTATTAAATGGATATCACTGCTTGACCCAATACAAGCATTGTGGAACCTGTGTCTTTTGGGGATTCTGCTACGTACTTATGACCTAGATTGGCCACTGTTGAAAACAGGATACTGGGCTTGATGGACCTTGGTCTGACCTAGTATGGCATATCTTATGTTCTTATGAGCAAGTTGTGATGGATTGGTGACATATAGGCAATCTCTAAGCTGTCCTGTGGCCTGGATTCACTGAGCTCTTAGATGCCACTGAGCCTGTCTGATGTGGAGATGTGCCAAGGGAGTTACATGCACTGTAGAGGCCATGAGACCTAGTACAGTTAACATCCTGTGAGCTGTTACCTGCTGACTCAATTGAGTCTCCCGCACTAGTACTGTCAATCTGTGAAGTCTGTTGTGTGGGAGGAAGGCTCCCACGTGAGTTGTGTCGAGCAGGGCTCCTATGAATTCCAATTGCTGAGAGGACTGAAGGTGGGATTTTGGATAATTTATGACAGACCCTAGTAGTTCCAGCTCCTGAATGGTCAATCCTCTTGATTCTCTAACTCCTTCCAGAGTGGTACTCTTGATCAGCCAATGGTCCAAGTAGGGGAAGACAAACTCTCCCAGTATCCATAGGAAAGCTGCTACTACCACAAGGCATTTTGTGAAGATGTGAGGTGCCAATGCTAGGTCAAAGAGCAGTACTAGAAGTGCTGTTCCCATAGGAAGACTCTGAAATATACAACCTACTGTGAGTGGGATGTATATGTATGCGAGTACAAGCATCCTTCAGATCCAGGGAGCATAGTCAAACTCCTTTTTGAAGATAATGGGGGTAGGGTACCCAGAGAAATCATTCTGAACTTTTTTCTGATTATGTATGTGTTCAGATCTCTGAGGTCTAGGATAGGATGGTAACCTCCTATTTTCTTGGGGGATCAGGAAATATCTGGAATAAAACCATGACTCTCTTTGCTCTGGTGGCATAAGCTTGGTTGCAAGATCTGCCAAGAGGGCAGTGATTTCTCTCTGAAGTACTGTCCTGATGCAGAGGGTTGATGGAATGAACCTTCGGAGGGCAATTTGGAGGAACATTGAATAGACGTAATTTGTAACTGCTCTGGATAAGTCGCAAAACCCAAGTGACCGAGATTATGAGGGGCCACCTTTGGGCAAAGAGAGTCAGCCTCATTCAGACAGGCGTGTTTCCCATTGTGGCAATTGGTAGAGTGGTTATGATCTGCAGGAACCAATTAGGCTTTGGCTGAGTAGCAGGTTGGGGCTAAGGAGGCTTCTCACACCGTTATTGTGGTCAAATAACCTGCTTTGGTTGGGAAGTTTCTGGCCCAAGAAAGTACCTACGTCTATGAGAGTAATAGGTCTTTTTTTGGAAGCCACCTTGGTACCCCCCCCTCCTGCAGTAGGCGGCCAGCTCAGATGTGCACCTTGAGAGATTTCAAAGGGTGACATGCTGCTTTTCAATGAAGCCAGCCTTCTCTTTGACTGGTTCTCCAAAGAGATTCTCCTCATGGCACAGCATGGCTGCAAGCTTATCTTGTACTGATTATTCTAGGTCTGAGAACCAGAGCCAGACAAGTCACTGGGCAGCAGTACCAATGGCTGAAGCGCTCTATGATGTTTCGAAGATATCCTAAGGTCGCCCGGACCATGAACTTTGAACAGTTCTTGCCATGAATCACTAGGGAATGATACTGTTCCAGTTTCTCTGGATGGAGATAATGGGACACCTCAGTTAGGCCACACATGATGTGCTTTAGAAACATGCCCATGTACAGCTGGTAAAAGACCATATGGGCCATAAGTATAGAACTCTGGAAAAAGCTTCTCCCAAAAAAAAAAAAAAAAAAAAAAGGTCCAACAATGTCCAAGCTTTCTTCCTTAGGAGCACCAAAGATGAATTTTGGAACTTTTGGACCTCTTAAGGGCAGATTTGACCACCAAAGAATGGTGAGGAAGCTGGGGCTTCTCAAATGTGGGAGCCTTCTGAACTCTATACATGAAGACAAGCCTTCTACTAACTGGAGATACAGTGAGAGGGGTTCTCTCACATTCTCATCTGCACTCTCTGAAGGATACACTGCACAGGTACTGTCACCACTTCCTTAGGGGCTGAAGAATACTAAAGGATCTCCAATTCCTCTGCTCTGGGCTCGTCCTCAGTCTTTAAAGAAAAATGGTATGGTCTTGCCCATATCCCATACAAAATCCTGGAAGGTCTTATCCTCAGGGGGTGAGTTGTGTCGTTATGAGGAAGAGAAGGGTCTGATGGACCTGTCCTCTGATTCAAGATAGTGATCCAGCCTTTGGAGTCAGATTCAGAGAGGAAGTCGAAGTACTTCTGAGTCTCTCTGGACCTCTCTCCTGACCCTTGGGGATCGGGAGCTACTTTGGGACAGACAATGCACAGATACTCTTCTAGCTTTTGAGGGAGCATCAGACCCAAAACACTAGAGAGTGAGATCAAGCAGGCAGGCTCCAGTTTCGAGGCTCTTCGATGCCCTGATGTCTATGCCTCTCCCGCAGGCAAGCTGTGTCTCGAGGATCAGCTGGATGGCTGTCTATGTCGATGTAGCAGACATCGAGGCACTGACATGCTGCATGGCAAACAGCATCATGATTCGCTCCTCGAGAGCCTACAGAAGGCGCTTCTCCATGGCTTCCGTCTCCAAAGGTTGCGGGAACTCAGCATCAGCAGCTGATGTTCCCGGAATCTGCAAGGAAGTATCGGCGACTTGATCTCAGCATATGGTAGGCCATCACCGCCCCTCCGATGTCTTGGAGGATTAGCTCTCCTCTCTTTGGGGCAGCTTAGAGAGGCACTCTCGCGGAACCTGTAAGGGGCCTACTAGGCCGCAAGGGCCACTATCTCACCTTACACAAAGGAAGTACACAGAAACCAATTTCTTAGCAATACTCATGAAATCTTTATTACATGATATCCTTTTCTCAGCATAAATTCTTCACACACAAATTCTCTAACACGGTTACTTACAAGTATAAGGTATCTACTGTATAGGGAATAGACAAGAGAAAGGTTAATGGGGCAATTCAGCACACTGTTACCTCCATGGCAGGACTGAATAAACTCGCCACTTTCTCGTCTGTCCTGGTGTGTTTTTTATACAATTTTCTGAAAGGCTGGCATAACAACAAAGCTATTTCTTTTCATGAAGCTGGCTTTTAGTGATACTTTTTTTCTATACAATACTGGCACATTTTTACATTTCCCAAGGTTCAAGTTAGCATGAAAATACCATCTCACCTTTACAAGGCCAGTGCCTAATTAAATCTTACTCCCTGGTCTTCCTGTCTCTTTTTGTTTCATTTTGTGTTATCTGCTTTTCTTAGCAAAGCACAATAAATCAGCAACATTCTGTATCACTCTACTCCCAGAATTTTCTCATGCTAAGTCAGCAGCTGATTCTTCTTTTAGCCTGTGGTCAAGGGTCCCAAGCAGGCCCATGGTCTCTATCTAGGCCTGCTTCACAGGTCTAGCTACAGGGGCACTGTTCCGACTTGGGTCCGACTCCCTACAAACCTCATCACTCGAGACACTGCCTCGAGGGACTTCAAAGTCAATGCACCAGAGTCTCCATTTGATGCTCGGTGCGATCACCCTGCAGCATTGATGAAGATTAAACAGAATCCTTCCTTATCTTCGGGCAGACATCGATTGATGGCCAATGCTCTGGGGCACTATGGATACTCAGGTCAGAATGGGCTTGACAATTCCTCGATGTTAATGCACCGCCAGTGTCCAATGCCAGAGAGAATAGCGATGCCAATAGATTGGACTTATGAGCGCCAAAAAGTGATTTGCGCTGCTTCTCTCGACCTTTGAGTCCTCTTTTTAGTCATCTGTAAACACAAATTACAAGAAGAGGGCCGATGAGCAGGTCCCCAGGCCACTGAAGACACCAGTTATGAGTATCTGTGGCAGATATGGTCCTTGAGCACCTCGAACACGTTTTAAAATCGCTGGCAACTTTTTGGGTCATATCAGCTGGAAAGCATAGTTACTCACCTGTAACAGGTGATCTCCAGGAACAGCAGGACTTTAGTCTTCACATATGGGTATCATCAGTACCGACGGAGCCTGCATGGGAACACTCCCCAGCGTCCAATAGGAAAGCTTTGGAGCATCCCACAGCGCCTGCGTGCTGCCTTCCCGCCTTTCCTAACTGTCCCTCTCCAGTTGAGTTTAAAACTGAGACAAAGAGAGAGAGGTAAAGAGAGAAAGAGAGAGAGATACAACTCCTAGGGGAGGTAGGTGGGTTCTGAAGACTAAATTCCTGCTGTTCCCGGAGATCACCTGTTACAGGTGAGTAACTATGCTATCTCCAGGAACAAGCAGGAATGTAGTCTTCACATATGGGGACTCCCTAGCTAAAGATGCCAGGGAGAAGGCCCCAGAAGTTGTGTGCCCTTGTGAAAGAGCTCCACTTACCCCCATGGAACTCTGGCATCCTACCAGGGATGGTGGGTAGAAGTTGATTAAGTATGGAACAGGTGTTGAAGAACAGCCTGACCAAACAAGACATCCCGGCGGGAGTCCTTGTCTAAGCAGTTTTAATGGGCTGTGAAGGTATGAACCAAAGCCCAAGTAGCTGCTCGACAGATGTCGTCGATAGACACAGAGTGAAGATGAGCCATTGAGGCTGCCATGGCTCTCACATTGTGAGCTGTGACATGGCCTTCAAGAGGAAGGTTTTTACTCTCATAGGCAAAAGATATACACTGTGCAATCCAGCTGGACAGTGTTCTTTTGGAGACTGGAAGTCCCAAATGACTAGGATCAAAAGCAACAAAGAGTTGAGAGGACTTTCTATGTTGCTGTGTCCCTTGCAAGTAAAAGGCCAAAGCCCATTTACAGTCCAAAGTATGAAGATTCCTTTCTGCATTGAGGCGTGAGGCCTTGGGAAGAATACAGGAAGGTAAACTGCTTGGTTTAAATGAAAAGGTGACACCAACTTTGGCATAAAGTGTGGATGAGTCCTAAGGACTACCTTATCATGATGGAACCTTGTATAAGGAGGATCAGCCACCAACGCTTGCAATGCACTGATGTGACATGCTGATGTGATTGCAATAAGAAAGATGACCTTCCAGGAAAGGAATTTCAAAGAGGTAGTGGCTAATGGTTCAAAGGGCAGTTTCATGAGCTGACCCCAATGGAGGAGGAAAGCATCCCTGGCCTGACAACCCTGAGCCGGAATTCTGGAACAGAACCGGGGAAGTTTGGCATTCAGCGGACTTGCAAAGAGGTCTATGTCCGGGGTTCCCCAAATTTGAAAACTTTTGGCCACCCGGTCTGCATGGAGAGACCATTCGTATGGAAAGAGAACTCGACTGAGTCTGTCATAAGAACATAAGATATGCCATACTGGTCAGACCAAGGTCCATCAAGCCCAGTATTCTGTTTCCAACAGTGGCCAATCTAGGTCATATGTACCTAGCAGTTTCCCCAAGGGACACAGGTTCCACAATGCTTGTATTGGTTCAAGCATTGATATCCTGGGTCCCTTCTTAATAATGGTTTATGGACCTTTCCTCCAGGAACTTGTCCAAACCTTTTTTAAACCCAGCTACACTAACAGCCTTTACTACATCCTCCGGTAACAAATTCCAGAGTTTGATTACACGTTGAGTGAAAAAATATTTTCTTTTATTAGTCTTAAATAGTTTACCCTGTAGCTTCATTGCATGTCCCCTAGTCTTTCTATATTCTGATAAGGTAAACAATCGATCTACCTTTACCCGTTCCACTCCGTTCATTAATTTATAGACTTCTATCATATCTCCCCTCAGCCGTCTCTTTTCCAGGTTAAAGAGTCCTAACCTTTTTAGCCTTTCTTCATAGGAGTATCCTTCCATCCCCTTTACCATTTTGGTGGCTCTGCCCAAGAGTTTTGAATGCCTGGAAGATACACCACAAGAAGATGAACTGATGCTCTCTGGCGAGGGCGCATAGTCGCAAAGCTTTGTTGCAGAGTGACAGAGAGCCTGTTCCACCCTGCTTGTTCACATAGAACATGGCTACCTGATTGTCCGTTTGAACTAGGACTGCCTTGTAGCGGAGCTGGGTGTGGAATACTCGAAGAGCAAGGAAGATTGCTCTGAGTTCCAGGAGATTGATGTGTAGATAGGCCTCCTGTGGAGTCCAGGTACCCTGGGTAGAGAGGCCTTCCAGGTAGGCTCCCAAACCCACCTGTGAAGCATCTGTTGTTAGAGTGGCTTGGGGTGGGGGTTGCTGAAAAGGAGACCCCACCAAAAGGTTTTGGGGTGACTGCCACCATTGGAGGGACAAAATAAGGTGATCTGAATTTGCTATTTTGTCTGACAGGCAGCCTGAGACTGTGGCAGCACTGATAGCATGCAATAAATAATACCCGGAGTCAGTGCAAGGATCCAAACCAATTTATTGTGCACAAGGCCCAAGCATCAAAGGACTGAGCAATGGCGAACAGGAACAACTTCCTTATATACAAGCTTCACAGTTTGATACAGGCAGACTTTCTATTGGTCCCAATGTCCCCTGCACCTATCCAATCGGGGACCCTCACTGGGCTATTGCTCCCTGTTCACCCTTCTCAGACTAGTCTAACAAAGGCACAGTTCTATGTTATGACTACACTTCTACTGCAAGGTCATATCTAGCTTGAGGAATGCAACAGTATCCATTTAGTATGGAAGTATTGTGCACGCTTTGTCATAAACTGATTTTTCTAACTTTTAATTCTTTACTCTAACAGGAAGGTGGGGGTTAGAATCCAGGCCTATCTTACAGGCCTTTCACATCTATAGGCCATCGCCTACCACATTCCCCCCTTTGATTATTCTCACCCTTAATAAGAGAGGGTGAGAACTAAATCACATAATACACTCGTTGAAAAGCATTACCTTGGGGTATAGGGTGATACTGCCATATAGCCAACACTTTAGTTGCTGTCTGCTGCTTCACAGTGCTATCAATAACTGAGGTTATAGTGTGCAAGCAAAGGGGTAGGAGACA
This sequence comes from Ichthyophis bannanicus, assembly GCA_033557465.1. NCBI lineage: Eukaryota > Metazoa > Chordata > Amphibia > Gymnophiona > Ichthyophiidae > Ichthyophis > Ichthyophis bannanicus. Next base: position 293,919,688 of record CM066037.1, read on the forward strand.
TGGGAGAAACAAGCACACAGCTAATATTAATAATACAACTAACACAAGAGTTTTCAGGCCACCCAGTCCTGAAAACATGGAACCAAACCATCCATCAAGCTCCAGTCCACGCCATTTCTGGACTGGCACATAGGCTTGCTTCCACATCTGTTTGGCTATGTCTTCGACGACTTGGCCTTCATTATCAATCTGCAAACAACGGTTAGTTACATTCAATTTTCCATACACTCCACCTTCAGCTGCTAACAAATAATCCAGTGCTAAACAATGTTCAGGAGCATTTACACCTGACTATCAGGACGTCTTTCTAGTGGTGGCATTATAAAACGTCTGGCTTAGACGAGTACTCTTTATTCGAGTCTGAGTAGTAGTCATGCAGGCTGCAGAAAGGGGCAGAGTAAGGGTTGTCTTTCTCCCACAGCTTCCACTGCACCCTAGCTCCCACGACGTGTGACAGGAGTAGGGTTGTAGATTCTTAGTCTCTTACAGTAGTGGTTGTCGTCGCAAAGTGAGCCGCAATGGAGTTTCAGGGTCATTTATGGAAGTTCAATGACCAAGTTCAGGAGCGGCTGCTGGCTTTACTCGACTGTGGTGGATCCAAGGTTCAAGCTCTGCCACTTTAACTGCTGTTGGGGTTATTAAGGTCCCTTCCAATGCGGTGTCCTTCTCCACTCTGTGATCCACACCGAGACCCCAGGCTTGAGAGGATGTAGAGGTTGATGGGCAGCTGATGACTCTGCAAAACAGAACTTAAAACCAATAGTTCTTGCCTAGTAATTTCAGATCCAATCTGTTTCATATCTCCTTTTGTTCCTTGTACCATAGGCGGGGGTCGCCTATACAGAATCTCAAAAGGGGAAACTCCTAAAGACTTAGTAGGGGCTAAACATATCCTGAGAAGGGCTATAGGAAGAACTCAGAACTGGAGCTACTTCAGGTGAACTTCTTGGCCAAGTTTGGACAACTGGGATTTCAGGGTTCTACTCATAGTGTCTACTTTTCCTAAGTTCTGAGGTCTGTAGGCAGTATGCATCTGATAATGTTAATATCGCGGGATCATACTTAATGGACTTGCTTCCTGAGGTTATCAACCCGCATTCTTTGTACAGGGCCCGATGTGCATGCAAGGTTGTAAGGGCATACTTGGAATCTGGGTACACATTTAGACGGAGCCCTTTTCTTATTGTCAGTGCTCTAGAAAGAGCTATCAGTTCAGCTTTCTGTGCTGAAGTTCCTGGGGGCAAAGCTGAGGCCCCAACTACCAGATCAAGGGTCACTACTGCATGTCCGGCTCCCATCCACAAAGAGTCCATTCAGGGTCCTCCAAAAGGACATCAGTCTGATCTGGGCTACTTGAGAATAGAGTTTCTGTAATTTCTAGACAGTCATGATCAGGGGGGCTAGGACCAATTGGTAACAACGTAGTAGGATTTAAAGCTTGACTGACCATCAATTGCAATCGTGGATTCTCATACGTCAACATTTGCGAATTAGTGAGCCAGAAGTTCCCTTTGTGTTCCATTAGGGTCAAGACAGAGTATGGTATGATGACTTAAAGATTCCGTCCTAAAGTGAGCTTGTCAGCTTCGCTCACTAAGAGGGCTGTGGCTGCAACGGCTCTCCAACAAGGGGGTCTGCCTTTTGCAACTGTATCCAGCTGGTCGCTGCCAAGTTCTAAGTTCTAAGAGATGGAGTCAACACTCCCAAAGCATTTCCTTGTGACTCATGGACATAGAGGCGAGAAGGTTTTCTGGACGTCTGGCAGACCCAGAGCCGGTGATGACATCAAGGCGGCCTTCAAAGATCGAAATGCTGCATCCTGTTCAGGCCCCCATTCCAATGGAGACCTCTCCCTTCCTTTGGTAGCTTGATACAATGGTGAAATTGGGAATCCATATATCCTGCAGTCCCCAAGAAGGCTCTCACTTGCCTCCTGGTGGGATTACTGCACACAGTTTCTTTGCGTCGTATTCTGCTGGTCAACTGGAATCCTAGATATTTCACTTCGGCTTAACATAATTGCGCCTTGGCTCTTGAGACTTGTATCCAGCCTCATTTAGAAGGTGCAAGAGTTCACTGGTGGCTTGTAGATATTCACTTTCTGCATTTGAGCAGATTGTCCACATACTGAAGAAGAACCCTTTCTCCTGGGTTCACATAGTAGCTTGGGATAATCAAGTCCAGGTGAGTTGGCCCCGCCTTCCTGTTGTGGGGTCTTGCCATTCAAAAGCAAACAAAAGTTCGGGGGGCTAGGCGTATGCAGAAGAAGGCATCTTTCAGATTCAGGACAGTGAAATGAGTAGCCTCAGCGGGGATCAGTCCCAAGAGAGTATAAGGATTTGGTACCATTGGGTGTATAGTTTCAGCTGCATCATTCACTCGCCTCAGATCTTGTACTGGGCGGTAATCCCCTGTCCCAGGTTTCTTGACTGGAAGAAGGGGGGTGTTCCAAGGTGACTGGCATCCCTTGAGAAGTCCATACTTCAACAGTTTCATCAGATGGCAGTGGATACCTTCAATAGCTGGTCGAGGAAGAGGATTCTGCTTCACATGCACTGGTTCCGCTCCTGGCTTGAGGGTGACGATGACAGGGGCTATGTTCTTCGCTAGGCCAGGTGGATTACCTTCTGCCCATACTTCAGGCGGGGCTACAAGGTTGGTGGGTATACAGGAACTAGCTGGCTTGGTTGGAGATACACTGTAAAACCGCCATTCTTCTTCTCGGGGAACAGTCAGCACCATCAATCCAGCAGGCTTTGGGTTCACAGTCATTTGCATTTCTCCCCCTTCAGCAAAAGGGTATCTGTGCCTGGAGCTTAGCAAGCATATCTCGGCCCAAAAGTGGAATAGGGCATTCAGGCATATACAGGAACTGGTGTGCTATTTTCTGTCCTCCTAGTTCACACATGCAGTTCTGCGGGAAAGGTTTAGTGGCCCAGTAGCTCTGACAATGGTGATGCATCGAGAAAACAAAGGGGCTACTGGCTTTAGTATTTTGCTCCTGTATCCCCCATAAAGTCCATATATTGGTCCCCTATTTTCAGACTAACCATAGGCTCCTGGGGTCCAGTCTGGACTAGTCTTCATCCATGTCATAGCCTGTTGCAACTGCCACTCCCTCAATAGCTTCTTCCCTCTCTTGCTGGAACACTGTGCTCGGTTTATTCTTCCATGACTCTGAAATCAAGTACTCCCTCCTCCTCTCCTGGGGGTGGAGTCAAGATACGGGCATTCACTTCTCTAGTGTCCTTCTTCTCTGCAATGGGCGCACTGATTTGCACCCAGAGGGGACTAATCATTTTCACGACCCCTTCCACTTTCCTCTGCTCTTTCAGTTAGGAAAACCTCCTCCACATCGTTCAACCAAAGCGGCTGCAAGAAGATCTGCTTTCTTTTCTATTTTGCATTCACTTTCTCTGTCACATCCATTTTCACAATTCACATACTTTCTGAACAACTTCCATTAACTGTGCTGTATTCATGCCCGCAAATCCATCCAGTTCTGCAATTTCTGTTTTATATCTCTCTGGGACTGACTGACAAAAACGCAAATTCTCCTGAGCTGCTGTCAACAGACAGAGGGGGCGGGCTGCATTTCCCTGTGGACTAAGCATAATGGATGTGTGTGCTCATTCTAAACAACAACTGTCTGAACCTATTTAAAGGCTTTAAACTAAGACTGTACTTCTGAAACTAAGACTTTAAAAGACCCTTTCAAAACACAGTACATTGTTTCTCTGGACACCAACACAGTTCGAGAAAGACAGGCATTATCTTAACAAGATAAACAGTAGGTCTCTCTCCTGGCTCTCAAAGCAGCCGTAAATTACTAGACAAAGCGGCTGTAAACACTAAATAAATACTAAATAAATACAGTTACAGCTTGTTTTGTTGTTCCCGTAATTTATGAACAAATAATTATGTCCTCTATGCGGTGCTTGCTATAATATAGAAAAAGACCCCGTTTGACTCGATAGCATATGCAGTCAAAACCAAATATATCAGAGACAAAATTTCAAGCATTTTTGTAGTTACTGGCTCGGGATGCTTCATAGTCCTATCAGGGGTCTTAACCTCCACTTCGTAGGTCAAAGGGGAAACAAAAGCAGTCTCATTAATTTCTCTATCATTTCTTTTTGAACAGTGTTTGCTAACGACTGGAACATAAAAAAACACAAGACAAGGCTAAGCCCATAAATGCACTGAGGAACTCGAACGGGGTTAATAACATTCCTATCAAGTCATATATAATACATGACCATAGCAGAAGGAACATCACTATTAAAACATATTGAATAAAACAGGTACAATTTTCATGAAATAAGCACAATTAACCCAGCTGCAGAGCGTAGAATAATTGAAACCTTCAAAGCGTTAAGTAAAGGATACATTCCTGTCTTTGTCTCCGGGCTGTGTGAAAGACACGCCCCCTTCTCTCCCCGCTTGCAAGAGAGAGACTCACGCTCAGTGAGACAGCTGTCTTTGTAAAAGTGACTTCTGAGTTGTTGCTTTAATACTATTCCCTAATCGGTAAACACAACAGACAATAAGGGAGACAAACACCAAACACTTTCTCCTTTCTCGCGACCTGGCAATGCACTAGTCAGGAGCCAGCACCTCGTTCGGTCTGTATTCTCAAGACCTCTCATTCACACAAGCAGGCATCCAAGACAGAATAAAATCCCCACATTCCCAAAAAACCGGACTGACTGACTGACTGGGGGGTTGGGTGGGTTCAGTCTCTGCTTATACCTTTAAGACTTTCTGAGACTTACTAGGACCGCCCCGAGAGAGGTGATCAGACTCTCAAGCGCTTATTCCAGAATCCCGACTGACTGACAGATTAGCAGAACACTTCTACTCACCGGATCATGGGTTGGCTCTTGGACTCCCCTCGGGTTCGAGGTGTAGGCCGGCCGGAACCGGCCACCTGCGGAGGCAAGGAGGAGCCCTCCCCGATACAAGAGGATGGGTAGCGCCGAAGGCTCTCCTGCAATCAACCAGGGGCGGCTCCAGGCCAGACAAAACCTTTTGAGGCGAGAAGTCGTGGCATATTTACTTGAACACCATCACACTACTCACATTTCCCGGCCAATGCACCAAGACATGTGGCAGCACTGATAGCATGTAATAAATAATACCCGGAGTCAGTGCAAGGATCCAAACCAATTTATTGTGCACAAGGCCCAAGCATCAACGGACTGAGCAATGGCGAACAGGAACAACTTCCTTATATACAAGCTTCACAGTTTGATACAGGCAGACTTTCTATTGGTCCCAACACCCCCTGCACCTATCCAATCGGGAATCCTCACTGGGTTATTGCTCCCGGTTCACCCTTCTCAGACTAGTCTAACAAAAGCACAGTTCTATGTTATGACTACACTTCTACTGCAAGGTCATATCTAGCTCGAGGAATGCAACAGTATCCATTTAGTATGGAAGTATTGTGCAAGCTTTGTCATAAACTGATTTTTCTAACTTTTAATTCTTTACTCTAACAACAGGAAGGTGGGGGTTAGAATCCAGTCCTATCTTACAGGCCTTTCACACCTATATAGGCCATCGCCTACCACAAGACCACTGAGTGGATAAAGTCCACTGGGCTGCCCTCATATGGAGGCGAGCATAAGGAACCACATGCACGGTGGATGCCATGTGGCTTAGCAACTGTAACATTTCCCGAGCAGTGAGGTGAGGTTTTAGCACTGCTTGGGAAGCTAACTGCACAATGCGAAGGCAGCGGGGCTGTGGAAGGTAGGCCCTTGTCTGTCTGGTATCCAGCAGAGCTCCTATAAACTCTAGGGACTGAGTGGGAGCAAGGTTGGATTTTGGGAAGTTTATGACAAGTCCCAAATACTGAAGGATGCGCATTGTGCGAGAGAGAGTAACCCAGACCTCTGGCTCTGAAGGGGCTCGAATGAGCCAGTCGTCTAAGTAAGGGAAGACCAATATTCCCAGGGTGTGGAGAAATGCTGACACCACAGCCATGCATTTTGTGAACACCCTTGGTGCAGAGGCCAGGCCAAAGGGAAGAACCCTGTATTGGTAGTGCTTCCCTTGAAACAGCGAAGGAACTTTCGGTGAGTTGGATGGATGAGAACATGAGTGTACGCATCCTTGAGATCTAGAGAACAAAGCCAATCCTGACTCTGAAGGTATGGCAGCAGAGTTCCTAGAGAAATCATTTTGAACTTCTCTTTGAACAGGAATTTGTTCAATTCTCTGAGGTCTAAAATGGGTCTGTGTCTTCCTGTTTTCTTTGGAATAAGGAAATAGGGGGAGTAAAACCCTGTACCCCATTGGGGAATGGGTACTTCTTCTATTGCCCCTTGAGCAAGGAGCACAGTGACCTCTTGACCTAACTGGTCATTGAGAGAGGTCTAATTGAACTGTCTTACCATTGTAGGAGGGGGCATGCTGAGGAAATGAAGCTTGTACTCCTCTCTTAACAACAGACAGAGTCCAATTTTCTGCTGTTATCTGACCCCATCTGGGGGCAAAATGACATAACCTTCCTGGGATGGTGGAGGGTTCTGGGCCGTTCAGGGCCAGGAAGGTAAAGTTCTCTAGATAGGAGTCAAAGCCCCTGTGGAGGCTGAGTCTGCTGAGCCGTTTGAGGCTTAGCTGCTTTTGTCTTTCTTTGCCTAGTTTGTTGCTGCTGTCCCTTTTGGGCAGACTGACCTAAACGATGCCCCTGCTGGGTATAGGAGGGATAAAACTTCTTCTTCTTCTTACTGAAGAATGGTTTCTTAGAGGATTTTTTCCTCGCAGGATCAGCTGTAAATTTAGACAATCTATGCAAAGTGATATTGTCAGCATCTATCTCATTAGCTTTTTCCTGTGCAAGGAATATTCTCTAGTTTATCCTGTACCCAAATTTCCAAGTCAGATGCCTAGAGCCAGACAATCCTACGTGCACCTATGGCAATGGCAAAGGTTCTGCTTATACAATCAAAGCAGTCAAAGGCTGCACGATTTACAAACTTGGAAACATCCTGAGCATGTTTGACAAGGGCGAGGTAATCTTGCCTCTTATCATCAGGAAGGAGAGGGCTCAAACTCTAAATCTCCTGTGACCTCCCTTAAGGAACATTCCCATATACAAGATATAGGAACTGATCCTAGCTGAAAGCATGGAAGCCTGGAAGGTTTGACGTCCAAAGGCGTCAAGAGTCCTACACTCACATCCTGGAGGATTAGATGCATGCCTTTTTGCACTCTTTATTCTTCTCATAGCTGATTCCACCACCATGGAATGGTGTGGTAATTGAGTCTTCTGAAATCCAGGACAAGGAGGAACTCGATACATGGTGTCGAGTCTTCGAGAGTGAGGAGATGTGGTTAGAGGTGTTTCCCACATCCTTAACATGAGATCATGCAAGATCTCATGAATAGGTAAGGCAGCTGCCTCCTTGGGAGCTTTAGGGTATTGTAGGATTTCTAATTCCTTTGCCCTAGGCTCTTTTTCAGGAGCCACTGTGATGGAAAGACCTCAGGCCACATCTGGGATAAAGTCCTGAAAGGACATTTCTTCTGGTGGAGACATCCTACGCTGAGGAGAAGAAGAATCCTCAGGAAGAAGTACTCTCGTATCGGTAGAGCTTTCAGAGTCTTCAGACTCATCCGATGACTCGAAGTATCTCCGATCCGGGTGATCGTGCAAGGCACGGCATGGTACCGGTACCGATTGAAGTCGGCATCGGAGTGATCCAGTACCGACTTGTCGATGCTGGATAGACACGCATGACTCGGTCCCGGTAGAATACCTGCTGATGTCAATGCAGTCGGTGCCGGCACCAGAGTCGGTGCCGGTACCGGTTGAATTGTCTGAAGCGGTTTCAGGGGCATCGAGGCCCTAAGAAGAGACGCCAGACTGCGTTCAATAGCCAAGAATCTCTGGTCAATCGACGCTGCCGATGCTTGGGTATCGGTACCGGATGAGTCGGTCGGCACCCCAGAGCATGGCACCAGTAGTTCTGCCGAGGTTGAAGTCTCGAGAACATCCTGGAGCCCCGTTAGTGCTTTGGAAGCCAAAGCCTCCCGCCGGGGCAATTTTGCCGGTGAAAGTCCCTCAAGGGCAATGCCAGAGGCATCTCGATGTCTAGAAGAAGATCTACCCTTTGAGGACCGGCTAGATTTATGTTTAGTTACCTGAGATCGATGGGAGGAAGACGAAGCCCTGGAAGACGTCGATGCCACGGAGGCTGCATTGGAGGGAAAAAGGGTGCTAAGTTTAGCAGCTCGGTTTTGCCGGCCCCTTTTCGACATCATCCCACAGGCAACACACTCTATTTCAGAGTGGTCAGGACCTAAACATATGAGGCACCACTCATGGGTGTCGGTGACGGAGGTGGTATCGCCACACTTAAAACACTTTTTAAAACCCGAAGCGGGTTTTTCCATTTTGAATGAAAACATTGGACCTAGTGCCCAAAATGGCGCGTGGCACCTGAAGAGAAAATTACTGGAAAGACTCCAGAAAGAAAGTTGTTTTTTTTTAAGAAAAAAAGAAAGAACCGGCAGTACCAGTGTAGCGTTGAGGGAAGGCAGACGCAATCACAAAAAAGAAGAATAGAAGGGATTTTTTTCCTGCAGTGACAGGATGTGCGACCTGTCGGCTCCGCAGAAAATTAAGAACTGGAGAGGGAAGTTGGGAAAGGCGGGAAGGCAGCACACAGATGCTGTGGGATGTTCCCAAAAGCCTTCCTATTGGACGCTGGGGAGCGTTCCCGCACAGGCTCCGTCAGTAACGACGATATCCATATGTGAAGACTACATTCCTGCTTGTTCCTGGAGATAAACAACTGCCGCAAAATCAAACAACTCGATTGTGAGAAATGAAGGTATCAGGGCTGGAGCACTTGCGCCTAAGGCAGAGGTGCCACAAAAAAGGAAACAAAACTTGAAACTGCCGAAAAACTAACCAAAGTTAGGGGGAAAAACACAAAGAAATGCAACATGTAGACAGGAAAATGATACCACTGGAGGGAGCAAAGTCTCTATTGAAGGGCAGAAAATTACCAACTGGTGAAAGTCACAAAAACTGCGTCTGTTGGGCACTGTGGAAAGACTGATCTAAAACTGCATCATAGCCGTAGGCGGGAAGATGGCGCACATGTGCAGAGGAGGCTCCCAAAAGCTTTGATTATTAGCTGGGAAGCATTCCCACAAGGGCTCCATCAAATGAAGTCATCGATATATGAAGACTTTTTTCCTGCTTGTCCATGGAGAAATGCCCCATCACCCTCAGCTCTGTTATCATACATAAAATACGTGTACAGTACACACACAGAAAAAGTAACAGAGATCCACACACACAGCGATTAAAAATAAATCCCAAGCTGTCATGTACTGTATTTTAAATTATTTGCATATTGTAGCTATTTCTACTGTAAAAGCTACTGATCAAATTCTGCTGTTTTCTTATTACTTCTTATCTGTACGGTCAGCTAGAATTTGGGACAAGACTAGATAAAGGAACGGACATGGGTGGAATATACCTTGGTTCCAAAGTTTAGTGGGGTTGCTCAGGTGCCTGGTTTTTGTTTTTTTTTTTTTAAATGATTATACTAATTTTTACATTAATGTCTAAAAGCTAGAAGGCAGACTAGCATTTCTAGACATTTTTCAGAATATAAAAGCATTATGCATCCCCCCTCCCCCTATGTGAATGAGCCTGCCCTGCCTGCTTCCAATGTAACTAGCAGCAGAGACTTTGGGTAGGGTTCAGCCAATAGGAATGCTGTGGAAGCAGAGCACTAGAATGCTGCTCTAGTCACAGCTACAAAGAGATGGGTGTGCATTTATTTACATTCTCTTATATACCGCGCTATTCTGCATCAGTGCGGTTTACATTGAACAAACTGAAATTACATTGAACAGGGCATTATAACTTGGAGATAACTATTTTACAGGGAACATACACACACACTGCCGATACAAAGAGATGGGTCTGTACATGCGCGTGTGCGCGCACACACACACAAAGGCTGGAAAGAATTCCATGGGCCATGCTCTGCATGCTTTCCCCACTTGTAAATCTTAGCATAAATTCTACAGAGATCATGCTTATATTACATGTGTGGGGACATTATGCCTCTCGCATAGACCACTGAAGGATCTGCTAAAAAGTGTAGTTACTTACCAGTAACAGGTGTTCTCCGGGGACTGCAGGAATCAGTCCTCACATATGGGTGACATCAGCACCAATGGAGCCCGCACAGAAGCATCTCCCCAGCTTTCAAAAAAAGCTTTTGGGAGGTGCACCATGTATGCAAGGCCCCCTTCCCGCCCAAGGGTGCCATCTTGCCTCAGTCTAATGACATAGCTCAGATGGCAAAAAGAAATAAAATACAGTAAAGGAGCAACTCTAAGGGGAGGAGGGAGGGTTGTGAGGACCGATTCCTGCTGTCCCTGGAGAACACCTGTTACAGGTGAGTAACTATGCTTTCTCTGGATCAAGCAGGAAGTCAATCCTCACACATGGGACTCCCCAGCTACAGACTATCAAGAACCTGTAAAAAAACACTACGGTGACCTGCAAAGGGTGAGCTGCAGCAGTTGAGTCCCTATTGAGAGATTCTCGCAAGACCCGTGTCCGGTGGGGAACCAGCACTCCGGTAGCCTGAACACAAAGGGTCAGAGAGAGCAGGAGTTGCCTACACCCGGAAGAGATTACGGCGTACGGCCTGGCTGAAGGTGCTGTCCCGTCGGGATTCCCTCTCCAGGCAGTAATGAGCTGCGAAGGTAGGGACTGAAGACCAAGTGGCGGCTCAGCAGATTTCCATAACAGGTATGGAACGCAGCCTTGCCATGAAGGTAGCCATGGCCCTGATGCAGTGTGCCGTGACCATCTGATCCAGTGAGATCCCCACCTGATCATGGGTGGCAGAATGCATTGCCCTCACCTAAGTGGACAGAGTTCGCTTAGTCCCTGGGAGCTCCAGACATCTGGAGTCAAAGGATACGAAAAGATGAGGTGCTTTGCAGTGGCCCTGAGTGCATTGCAGAGAGAAGGATAGGGTCCATTTACAATCCAAAGTATGGAGGATAGTCTCTGCCCTGCCACAGTGAGGCATCAGAAAGAAGGTAAGGAGTACCACCTCCTGACTGAGGTGGAATGGGGACACCCCTTCGAAAGAAGCTTGGGGTGTGTGCAGAGCACCACCCTGTTCTTGTAGAACCTCTTGTAGATGGGATCTGCCATCAAGTCTGGACCTCGCCGACTCTGAAAGCTGATGTGAGTGCCACAAGAAAGAGACCTTACAGGAGAGGTACCTCAAGTGTCAGGTAGCCAGAGGTTCAAACGGCGGCTTAGTGAGCTGCGAGAGTACCACAATGAGATCCCACTCTGCCACTCAAGGGAGGACAGGGGGTTTGGTTAGCATGAGGCTCTGCAAGAACAGAGATACAAGGGGCTGAGCCGAGAGGGGTTTGCCTTCAACAGAATGGTAGTATGCTGCGATAGTACTCATGTGCACTTTGACCAAGTTGGACTTTAGTCTCACCTGCGACAGGTGGAACAGGTACTAGAGTACCACTTGTACTGAACAGGAGAACGGGTTCGCCCGTCTTTTAGTTCACCACACCAAGAATCGACGTCACTTGAAGGCATACATCCTTCTTGTGGAAGCCTAATGAGAGGTCAGAAGAACCTCTTCCACATCCCGTGGGAAATTGAAGAGAGCTAGAGCTACCCTTTCAACAGCCAAGCCGTGAGTGACAGGAATCCCAGGTTTGGGGTGTAGGAGAGAGCCCTGCTCCTGTGAGAGTAGCTCTGGGGGTCGGCCAAGGGGAATCGGCAATGCCGCTGACAGGAAGAGGGATAGCAGGAACCAGGGTGCCTGGGCTACTGGGGAGCTATCAGTATTAATGATGCCCTGTCGCGTTGGACCTTGAAGTGGGTCTTGGTGTCGGCGGGAAGGCGTAAAGGAGGCCTTCCATCCATGGAATGAGGAACGCATCTGCTGCTATCCGGGATGGGTGCGGCTGGCAGCAGCAGAAGTGGGGCAACTGTGTGTTGTCCGGGCTGGTGAACAGGTCCACCAGAGGGACATCCCAGAGTCGAAACAGCCGGGAGGTCACTTTGGGATCCAGGCACCACTCATACAGCTGAAGAGCTCTACTCAGCTTGTCTGCCATGGCATTGTCTTGGTCCGGGATGTAGACCACTCTTAGGAGCGTCCCTCTGCATGTCGCATAGGAGCAGAGGGCTACCGTCTCCTGGCAGAAGGAGTACGACCCATTGCTCCCTTGCTTGTTCACATAGAACATTGTGACTTGGTTGTCGGATTGGACCAGCACAAACTGGTGCTGCAGCCGGTGCCAGAAGGCTCGGAGAGCAAGAAATATCACCAAGAGTTCCTGCAGATTGATTTGCATTTGGGATGCTGTCTGGGACCAGCTGCCTTGCGTCTGGAGTCCCTTGCAATGTGCTCTCCAACCCAGTAAGGAGGCGTCCATGGTGAGGACCCTCTGGGGGGTGGGTGCCTGGAAAAGCATCCCGGCCTGAAGGTGACAGGGAATCTGCCATCAACCGAGGGAGCCCGTCAGCTGACGGTCACTCTCACTGTGTCCCGGAGCCTGCCTGTGGCTTGTGTCCACTAAGAGTGGAGGCACCACTGGGCTGCTCATGTGCAGTCGGGCGTATGGGGTCATGTGAACTGTGGAAATTGGGTGGGTAGCGACCGGCATCACTGTACTTCTGTGGCTAGCCCTCTGAGCTGTTCTGACCTTTCCTGAGGGAGGAAGGCCTTGGCCTGAAGGGTGTCTAGCTGAGCCCCTATAAACTCCAGGCGTTGAGCCAGAGAGAGATGAGACTTGGGGTAGTTGATGATGAAACCCCAGATGCTGCAGGGCATTGAAGGTGTGCCCTGTGGCATGTTGCGCCTCTGCAGTTGTACCTCCCTTATGAGCCAGTCATCCAGGTAGGGAAAGAGGAAGTCACCTTGGAGATGGAGGTGGTCTGCAACCACCACGAGGCACTTGATGAGATCCTTGGTGATGAGGCCAGCCTAAAGGCCACCACTTACCAGTCATTTTCTGTGGCTGGGATGGATCAGGATGCATGTGTAGGCATCTTTTAAGTCTAAGAAGCATAGCCAATCTCCCTGCTAGAGGAATGGCATCAATGTTCAGATCCCGCAGATCCAGGATGGGCCTGAGACCCCCTGTTCTCTTGGGATGAGAAAATACCTGGAGTAGAAGCCTGTACTGGTTCCACTGCCTTTTCCTCGAGAAGACCTGCGAGCTCGGTGAGGAGCAGGGTCTGATGGAGGAGAGGTCTTATGAGCTCTCCTGGAAAGTAGGAGTGTGGCGTCTGCTGTAGGTGGAGGAGGTAGCCATCCTTGACCACTTGTAGGACCCAGGTATCAATGGTGATGATGGACTATCTGTGAGCAAAAAGGGCCAGACACCTCCCTGTGGGTTGTAGGGGACCTCCTGGGGGAGAAGAGAGGTCACACCCAGAGAGTCAAAAGCGCCCCCCCTCACCACCCAGGCTGAGCTGGGGTCAGGGCCTGGGGTCTTTTGCTTACGGGGGCTATGCCCCTTGTACTGCTGGCCGTGCTGTGTGGCGAGAAGGCCGGGAACTGTGAGGTGGTGCCAAAGCAGCCCTTTTTCCTTGGGAAGAAGGGTTTCTTTCTCAGGGCCTTCTTACAGGGCTGCACTGAGGGGTTTTTTTTGAGAGCCTGGCCCTCGTTAGAAACTCAGTCTCTATCTCTGCTGCTTTGTCTGCCATGGGTTTCCCCAAAGAGGTTCTCTCCGATGCAGGGGACATCAATAAGTTTGTTCTGAACCCATTGTTTGAGATAAGACGATTGTAGCTATGCCTGGTGTCAGGCCCCGATGCCGGCGGCGACCACTTTGGCTGACAACTTGAAGCCATCATAAGCTGCTCAAGACAGGAACTTCGAGAACGCCTTGACTGCTGAGGCCAGAGACTTGAACCTCTGGATGGGTTCCCCATCGAGGCCTGCCGAGAACCCACCTAGCTCCTTCAGCAGCTCTTTGAGATACATGCCAACATAGAGCTGGTAGGACTGGACCCGGCATGTCAGTATTGAGCCCTGAAAGGCCTTCTGGCAAAGGGCATCGAGGGTCCGGGCTTCCCTGCTGGGGGGCACCGAGGAATGGGTCCTTTGGCTCTTGAATCTGTGCATGGCAGACTCAATGACCATTGAGTTGTGGGGAAGTTGGGTTTTCTAGAAACAGGGGCCTCGGCGGACTCCGTACATGGAGTCAAGTCACCTGCTGACAACGGGAACTAACGCCAGTGTCTCCCACATGTGGAGGAGGCAGCATTTGAGGCTCGATGGAATGAGTACTGTGAGGGCCTCCTTCGGAGGAGGCCACATACTGGAGTATCTCCAATTCTTCCATGCGAGGGTCCTCCTCTGCTTCGGTCTTGATGGAGAGCACCCTAGCCATGTCCTGCACAAAGTCGAGGAAGACCACATCCTCTGGCGGGGAACGGCATCGAGACACTGGGAGAGAAGGGTCCTAAAGTATTTCTCCATGGTGCCAAGTATCTGGGAACTCCTCGTCCTTGGTCTCCCAATTGGACTGGAAGTCAGAGGTTGATTCTGAGGCTTCACAATCACCGCATCGAGATCCGAGCACAGGGGCCTGGGGCCTTCGGAGGACCTGTGGTCCGAGCCGCGTACACTTGCCAGAGAGGAGCCATGAACCGAGAAACAGGACCGGAACCTCATCTGATGTCGATGGCTCTCTCAAGGCCAATGGCGCTCGAGGATCGGCTTGACATTCTGGGAGGCCCTCGATGTCAAGGGTCCTGTCTTGGGGCAGAGGAACCGGATATGAATGCCCGCTGATGGGCCATGAGGGCAGAGATACTGCACTCTAAGGACAACATCCTGGCCTCCATGCCAATTGGCTCTGCAGCCTTCAATGCTGACACAGAGTGTTTCAGGTCCATCATCTGTTCTGTTGAGGGGGAGTCCTGGATGATGACGGCCTTGGGTGTCTGAGGCCGGCTGGTGGGTACAGACAACTCCTTCCGTGGCAGTTTGTGAAGCTGCTCCTGCTCTGACTCACACCAAGGACTGCGGGGTCTGGACAGGGATTTTCTAATCTTCCCAGGCCCGGTCTCCAAGGAGGTTTTTGAGGACTTTGACTGCTTGCATTCTACCTCTGGGGACTTTCTCTTGGAGGAACTGCAGTCACGGGACTCTGTGGTGGCCTGGGCTTTGCAAGGCATAAGATATCAGAGAGTGTCCTGGAGTGGGGTGTCAACGGAGACTCTGGCGCAAAGTCGGACTTTTGGAAAAAAAATTTCTGCTGCTGCTGACGGCTCTTAAGGGCCTTTGGAATCATGGTCCTGCAAAGTTCATAGTCCGAGTCGTTGTGTTCCAGGCCAAGGCAGCGGAGGCAGCAGTCATGCAGATCAGTAAGGATCATCATCTTGCTGCAGCGATCGCACTTCTTGAAGCTGCTGGAGGCCATCGGGACGTAACCCATTTGTGAGTGCTGACTTCCTTCTTCTTCCCAGAGAATTGATGTATTTTATAATTTATGCACATAATACACGACTCCACCCATGCACCACCCACACTGTACCCCCGGCAACACCTATAGTAAAAGAATATGCCTGCATATCACATATACATTTACATTACAGGCTCAGAAAAAAAAAAAACAGGTTTTGTTATTTTGTCAAAGGTTAGCCAAAAAGTGGCTATTTAGTCAAGTCTTCCCTGACTAGGTTTATTTTTGAAATGTAGTTGGAAGAGTTCAGAGCTTATAGATTTACCTCTGTTAGACATGGCAGGAGTAGTTGTTAAAGGTGGCTAATAATGGAAGAGGTTATTCAGTGGTAGGTGTGAATGGTTGAAGGGATAAGTGGCTGTGGGGGTTCTTTTTTTCTTTTCAGCAGATTGAGGGTATAAGGCTAATGCTGGATGGGGTTGGGTTATGAATGGCGATGCATAAAAATGGACGTTGGAAGGATGGTAGCAGATAGTGTGGATTATGGGGAGTGTTGGATGAAGTTGGGATTTCATTGGTTATATTTTTGTTGGTTACTGCTAAATATAAGCATTTGGATTTTGTTTTATTTTTGTTTAATTATAATTTTATGGATGGAAATTGTTAGATTTTGAGACTTATTTTGGACATTCTCTCAAAAGGTATAGTGAAATGGAACTAAATTTTAAAAAGCCTGTATGCTTAAAACTCACCTTGTGCAACATGATTGCAACAAATACTATGAGTTGTACACTGGTCTGGGATGTAGAAGCGGCTGCGCCCAAGGCAACACCATCAGCTAGTGGGATTACAAAAACAAGAACACAATCACATAAATTCTTTATTGATAAAGCAAGTTTATTTATTTTTAATGCTATGTGGTGTACTTGGCAAGATACATAGAAACCACTGGAAGTCAAACAAAACTTCCCATACTAATGCTTTGAAATGAAAATCTAACCTATTATTACTGTGCTATGTATTACTTCCTGAGTGAAGGACAGAGAGAAACCCAGCGGGGTGAACATTTGAAACAAGTACTATTTGAGATACAGTGCTAAATAATTCAGTAGGTGGATGGAAAGAGCAAAACCAGCAATCTATTGTGTGCTTTGTTCTTCCTTTCTATTTTATTTTTAACAGGAAAAAAGGAGCCTGATTTTCAGCTAGCTAGCTAAAACAAACGAACAAACAAACCCTTAAGCTGGTTATTTTAGGCTAATTTTCAGCCACAATCTAGCCTGCTAGTGTCAGACTTATCTTTTGTGCGCTCGTCGGCTAAGTCCTCTCCCAACCCCGAGAACAGATCTGGGGCTGTCCAGTTTTCAGATACTAATTCTAGTTGCCTAGTAGATTTAGCTGCTATGGAGATACCTCAGAATTGAGCTGGCTAACTTGTTAGCTTTACCAGTTATATTTTACTGAAACTTGGCCCAACGTTCTTACCTCTCATCAGTGGTGGGATTAAAAAAAAATCTTAGAAACTGGTTCTGTATCAGGTCAGTATGAGAAGGTTGCAGCAGCCCAATCCCCACACCCAACAGTATTTTGATGGCATCAGGGGCAATTGCGGCATTGGGAAAAAGCCCCTGATGCCATCAAAATACTGTCGGGGGCCGGTGCAATGACAGATAGTGAATTCCTGCTGGTCTAGTGGTTCAGAACCCCCCACCCTTAAAAAGAAAATAGACCTGGTTGACTAGTGACCCCTGAACTACTACCACCCCCCCACCCCCGGTACCTTTCGAAATGAGCAGGAGCAGTGCCTACATATCCCCCCAATCGTGGCCTTCCAGTTTCAAAAATGGAAGGGCCAGGCACCGCCATTTTTGAAGATGGCAGACCACGAGTGGGGGAGAGGGGGTGCAGAGGCAGCGCTCCCACTCATTTTGAAAAGTACTAGGGGGGCGGGGGTGATGATGGTTCAGAGGTCACTAGGCCACCAGGTCTATTTTGTTTGTTAGTCGGGAGGGGGCTGGGGAGTTCAGAGGGCCTCTAGGCCACCAGGTGTATTTTCTTTTTAAGAGAGGAGGGGGTCCGGACCACTAGGCCATCAGGGATTTACTATCTATCTGTCGGGGCATTGGCCCCGACAGTATTTTGATGGTATCAGGGACTTTTCCCGATGCCGCGATTATCCCCAATGCCATCAAAATACTGTTGGGTGGGGGGGGGGGGGAAATCGGGGCTGCTGGGTCACCAGGGATTCACTGTCTTTCAGTGCACTGCTTCAGTTAACTTGGGAAATTTTAGGAATAGGTTCGGGCAAACTGGTGCAAACTGGCTGAATCCCATCGCTGGCTCTCATGCTCAAACCACTGCCTGACTAACTTAAGTACAGGAGAATTGCCTCACAGGAAAACTAATGGGTTTTGTCTGTGCTCTCTTTAGGCATTAGGATAGCTGAACTAATAAGATCTAGAAAATCCCTTGAAGAATCACTTAAAGAATTTCATCTTTTGCAGCAAATTGAAAGAACCAATACAATCTGAACTCCCACAAAGGTGGCGAAAGATCCCAGTTCTATTGAATAAGTTGCAAGTTATAATGAAAACAGTCTCCAAATAGCACAGATTTTCAAACAGACATTTTACTTTACCTCAATACAATAACATAATAGATGGTAAAAAGATTGCAATGACCATCCAGTTTGGCAGTTTCATTTTATTTATTTTGACTTACATGCTACCTCTCTTGAACAAACTCTTGAGAAATGGTTTAAGATGCACTGAATGGGGATAATTTATTTTATTTTTTAAAGGGCACCTAGGTTAAGAGGGCTAGAAAAAGCCTATCTTGCGCCTCTTTGTCTTTATAAAATGATAGCCTAAATCCTTCAAAGAGTTTGCCTACATTGCTGGTGTGGATATTATGCCTGATCGAGAGTAGATGTAAATGTCCATGCATACAGTACATCAATGAAGTGCATGTGTAAATTAGCGTATCTTACATCCTTCGTGACTCCCCTGTGCTCTACCTAGAATGCGCCCCGCGGTAATACCTACAGTAAAAAAAATACGTGCCTGCATGCCACTGTACATACTTTTACACCTGGGAGTATCCCTTTCATAATGTCTGATAAGGGGATAAAGGGGTGTGTGTGTGATGGAACTGACATTTTAAAGAATATTTTGAATTGAAAATAATCATCTAACATGTTTGTTGAATAACAGAATAATTTACTAGAACTGGAAGGGTTTTTCTTGACCCATGATGATTGGGAAGAGTATGGCTTAAGAGTTATAGCCTACCAAGCTCTCAGAGGTCATTTTTCCTTTCCTTTTGTATAATTTGTGGACTGATTGAATTTTGAATCAAAAGGGCGTTTTTCGTATTGGATTTTGAGCAATTTTACAAGGGCCATTTTACACATGTATATCGCCACATGTGTGCAAAAATGTCTTTACAAAATTCTCTCTCAAGGGGTAAACTTCATAAAGCTTTCTCTGCAAGTAAAGCGTACTTACTTACCTGTAACAGGTGCTCTCCAGGGACAGTAGGAATCAGTCCTCACATATGGGTGACATCGGCACCGACATAGCCCTCACGGAAGCATCCCCCCAGCTTTCAAACATAGAAACAGAAATATGACAACAGAAAAAGACCACATGGCCTATCTAGTCTGTCCTTCCATATCAACTACAACAGTCCCCTTTTTACCTTTAGAGATCCTCTGTGTTTGTCCCATGCTTTTTTGAATTCAGTTACTGTCCACATCTCTATCACCTCCATTGTGAGGCTATTCCACGGATCCACTACTCTTTGCGTAAAGAAATATTTCCACATATCACTCCTGAATCTATCTCCCTTCACCCTCATCCCATGTCCCCTCGTAGCAGAACTTGCTTTCAATTGAAAGAGGCTCTCTCCCTGAACATTTATGCCACGGAGGTATTTAAACATCTCAAATCATATCACCTCTATCCCGCCTTTCCTCTAAGGTGTACATATTAAGATCCTTAAGTCTGTCCTCATATGCTTTATAATGAAGACCACTAATCATTTTAGTAGCCAATCTCTGCACCGACTCCATCCTGTTCACATCCTTTTGAAGGTGCGGTCTCCAGAATTGCACACTATACTCCAAATGAGGTCGCACCAAAGACTTTTACAGAGGCATTATCACCTCCTTTTTTCTGCTAGCCATTCCTCTCCGTATACACCCAAACATCCTTCTAGCTTTTGCCGTCGCCTTTTCTACCTGTTTAACTACTTTAAGATCATCAGACACAACCACGCCTAGGTCCCGCTCTTCTTTAGTGGACAAAAGTACTTCACCCCCTATACTATATTGCTCCCTTCGATTGCTGCAGCCCAAATGCATGACCTTACATTTTTTTAACATTAAATCCCAGCTGCCAAATTCTAGACCAAAGAAAGCCTTTGGGAGATGCTACCATGCATGCGCGATACCCTTCCCGCCCAAGGGTGCCATCTTGCTCAGTCAGATGACATAACTAAAGACGGCAAAAACAAGATGGTAAAGGAGTAATTCCATGCGAAGGAAGGAGGGTTGTGAGGACTGATTCCTCTTGTCCCTGGAGAGCACCTGTTACAGGTGAGTATCTATGCTTTCTCTGGGAACAAGAAGGAAGTCAGTCCTCAAATATGGGACTACCCAGCTACAGACTACCGAAAGCCCATAGCAAAAATAGGGGCTCCCTCATGGAGAACCGCAAGCAGCAGCAAATGAGTCCATGTCCACAGACCACAGTAGGACCCCTGTGTCCAATGAAACCAGCATGCCAGTAGCCTGAACACAGAAGGGTCAGAGGGTAGGAGTTTCCTAAACCCCGAAAAGGTTCCGGAACACAGCATGGCCAAAGGTATCTATTGGGACTCTTTTTCCAGGCAGTAATGAGCTGTGAAGGCATGGACTGAAGATCAGGTGGCGGCCCGGCAGATGCCCACCATCGTGACAGAGCACAAGTTTGCCACCGAGGCCGCCATTGCCCTGACACAGTGCGCCATAACACAGCTTACCAGCGGGAGCCCCACCTGCTCACAGGCAAGGGTGATACAGTCTGCCACCCACATGGACAGGGTATGCTTGGTCACCGCCTCCCCCTGCCTACTGGGGTCATAGGAGATGAGAAGCTTTGCAGTGGCCCCGAGAGTGCCCTCTTACAGTCCAAGGTGTGAAAGACCGTTTCCGCCCGACAAAAGTGAGGCCTTGGAGAGAAGGTAGGGAGCACTACTTCCTGGTTGAGATGGAAGGGCGATACTACCTTCGGCAGGAATTTTGGGTGCGTGCGAAGCACCACCCTGCTCTTGTAGAACTTGGTATAAGGTGGCTCCGCCACAAGGACCTGAAGCTCGCTAACTCTGCGAGTGGAGGTGAGTGCAACCAGGAAAGCCATCTTCCAAGAGAGGTAGCGAAGGTGGAAGGTAGCCAGAGGCTCGAAGGGTGAGCGAGTGAGCTGCCCCAACACTACATTGAGGTCCCATTTCGGTTGCCGGAGGATGAACTTGGGCTTCGATAATAGCAGGTCCCAAAGAAAACGGGTCATCAAAGGCTGGACTGAGAGGGGCTTACCATCCACTGGATGGTGGTGCGCTGCGAGGGCACTTAGGTGCACTTGGATGGAGTTAGATTTGAGCCTGGAATGAGCGAGGTGGAGAAGGTATTGTAACACGAGTTTCACTGGGCAGAACAGGTCAGCCCCGTGCTCGGCACACCAAGCCGAGAACCTGCGCCATTTGAGGGCGCAAGCCTTCCTAGTAGAGACTTTACGAGAGGCCAGAAGAATCTCTTCCACCTCAATCAAAAGGTTGAAAGGAGCCAGAGTCACCCTCTCAGCAGCCACGCTGTCAGCAACAGGGACTCCAAGTTGGGGTGCAGAAGAGAGCCCCCTCCTGAGACAGGAGTCCCGGGGAGGTCCCCAAGGGGATGGGGGTCCCCACCGCCAACCGGAGGAGCAGCGGGAACCAAGGTTGCCTGGGCCACCGAGGGGCTGAGTGAGATCCTGTCGTGGAGGGTCTTGAACAAGGTCTTGGCAATCAGCGGCATGGGAGGGAAGGTGTACATGAGGCCTTCCGACCATGAGACAAGAAACGTTTCCACTGCCACCCTGGAGGGATGGGCCTGTCGGGAACAGAAGCGGGGCGACTGGAAGTTGTCTGGGCTGGCGAACAGGTCCATCACAGGTTCCCCCCAGAGCTGATAAGCCGACTGGCTACCCTGGGGTCCAGCTGCCACTCATGCAGCTGGAGGACTCTGCTCAACCTGTTGACCAGAAGATTGTCTTGGCCTGGCAGGTACACTGCTCACAGGAGGATACCCTGTTGGACTGCATGCAAGAAGAGGACCACTGCTTCTTGGCAAAGGGTACAAGACCCCGAACCCCCCTGTGTTTGTTCACGTAGAATATCGCCACCTGGTTGTCCATCTGGACCAGCACTGGCTGGTGACACAGGTGGTGGCAGAAGACTCACAGAGCTAAGTATATGACTCAGAGCTCCAAGAGGCTGATCTGCTGGGTGCTCTCATCTGGTGATCAGTTGCCATGGGTGCAGAGCTCCCCGCAGTGTGCTGCCCCAGCCGAGCAGGGAGGCATCTGTGATGAGGACCCTTGAGGGACTTGGGGCCTGAAAAGGTATGCCTGCCTTGAAATGCTGGAGAGACTGCCACCAGACCAGGGAGTCTGTCAGTTGGTGGGTTAGAGACTCTGCCTTGGAGACGACCACTGGTCCTGGAGGCACCACTGCGCCACCCTCATGGGGAGGTGAGCGTCTGGGGTGATGTGGACCATGGAGGCAATATGCCTGAGGAAGCGCAGAAGCTGGGTGGGCACCAAGGGATGGTATTGTATGTCCTGTGCCAGAGTCCTGAGATGGTCAGCTTGGTCCCTGGGCAAGAAGGCCTTCGACTGGAGAGTATCGAGCTTTGCCCCGATGAACTTCAGACACTGTGTCGGGAGGAGATGAGACTTGGGATAGTTTATGACAAACCCTAAGTGTTGCAGGACCTGGATGGTGCGTGCGGTGTACTGCTGCACCTCTGAAGCTGTACCTCTCTTTATGAGCCAGTCATCCAGGTAGGGGAAGACAAAGACCCCTTGGAGGCGGAGGAAGGTGGACACGACTGCCAGGCATTTTGTGAAGACTCTTGGGGCTGAGGCCAAACCGAAGGGGAGCACACTTTACTGAAAATGCCTGCTCCACCCCCACTACAAACTGCAGGTGCTGTTTATGGTTGGGGAGAATGAGAATGTGAATATAAGCATCCTTGAGGTCTAAGGAGCATAGCCAATCTCCCTTCTAGAAATATGGCAGCAATGTTCCAAGGGAGAGCATCTTGAACTTCTCCCTCACCAGGAATTTGTTGAGGTTGCGCATGTCAAGGATGGGCCTTAGGCCCCCTGTCCTTTTTGGCATGAGGAAGTATCTGGAGTAGAACCCCTCCCCTTGAGATGGTGGGGCACCAGTTCCCCCGCTTTGTCCTCGAGAAACATAGAAACATGATGACAGAAAAAGACCACTTGGCCTATCTATTCTGTCCTTCCATAACAACAACTACAACAGTCCACTTTTATAGAAACATAGAAAAGACCTGCCAACTCCTTCAGTAGAAGGGCCCGGTGGAGGAGGGACCTGAGGGGCTCCCCGGGAAATAAGGGGGAGGTGTCTGAGTCAGGCGGAGGAGGTAACCCTCCCTGACTACCCAAAGTGTCCAGGAGTCAGTGGTGATAGTCAACCACCCTCTGAGCATAGAGGGTCAGATGTCCCTCTGGGGCTGATGATCTCCTTTGGGTAGATAGGCTATGCTAAAGGAGTCAAAAACTCCTCCACCCCCCCCCCCCCCCGGCTGTGCTGGAGCCAGTGCCTGGGGTTCTGGAGCCTTCTGTTTACCAAGGCCATGCCCATGTCCCTTGGCCTGCTGACCATGTTGGGGAGCTGGGGAGGCCTGAAAAGGTGAGTAGTTTCTGTAAGCAGCTCCCTTCCTTGGGTAAAAGGACTTTTTACCTGAGCCCTTCCGTCGGAGAGGGGCATCGGTCTTTTTTTTTTTTTTTTTTTTGAGAGCCTAGTCCTCGTCATGAACTCGGTCTCCAGCTTGGCAGCCTTGTCGGTCATGGGTTTGCCAAAGAGGTTCTCTCCTTGGCAGGGGACATATGTAGACCAATTTGTCTTGAACCCACTGCTAGAGGTCAGATGACTGTAGCGAAGCTTGGCACCATGCACCGATGCCCGCCGCCGCTACTTGAGCCGCTGACTCGAACCAGTCATAGGCTGCTCAAGACATGAATTTGGAGCATTCACGGACTGTCTTGGCCAGGTTCTTGAACTGCTGCAAGGGTTCCTAAGAGAGATCAGCTTAGAACCCGGTGAGTTCCTTCGCCAGGTCTCTCAGGTACATGCCCATGTACAGCTGGTAGGCCTGGATGCGGTCGATGAGCATTGAGCCCTGGCAGCACTTTCTGCTGAGGGTGTCCAGGGTGCAGGCCTCCCTGCCGGGGGGCACCGAGGAGTGCATCTTCTGGCTTTTCAGAAGATGCATAGCTGACTCCACCACCATGGCATTATGCGGCAGCTGTGACTTCTGGAAGCCCAAGCACTGGCGGACTCGATACATCGAGTCGAGCCATTTGCTCACCACCAGACCGAAGCCAGTGTCTCCCACATTCAGAGCATCAGCCATGCCAAGATGGGAGGGATGGGCACCATAAGAGATTCCCACGGAGGAGCCTCGTACTGGAGAATTTCCAACTCATATGCCCAAGGGTCCTCCTCCAACTCTGTAGGGAATACCAGGTCCTTTGACATATCCTTGATGAAATCAAGGAAGCCCATATCCTCTGGCGGGGACCGATGTCGAGGCTCCGAGACAGGAGCGTCAGATGGGACATCGTGGTGGCGATGGGTATTGGGGGGGAGCTCCTCGTCCTCCGTCTCCCACTAGTAGACTGTCAAGGACTCGTAGGAGGGCTGCTCCATGGGCTTTGGGGCTCCCGAAGCTCCGCGGCCGGTGACTGGCATACTTGCCAGGGATGACCGCGGTCCCGTCAAGTAGGATGTGGATCGCAACCTCGGCTGAGGATAGACTCGAGGCCGAAGGACCTCAAGGATCGGCTTGGCCTCCAGGGACGTCTTCGACATCGAAGGCCCGGTGGTCAAGGCGGATGAACCGGTCATGCCGGACAACAGTGCCCACTGTTGGTCCATGAAGGCAGACAAACTGCGCTCTAGGGCCGCCATTCTTGACTCCAGACCAGAAGGCTCCGCAGCCTTCAATGCGGGCACCGAGGGACTCAGGCTTGACGCCGGCTCCCCTGAAGGGGAATCCTCGACGAGGATGGTGTCTGGAGACCAAGGCCTGTTTGTGGCCAGATCCTTTTGGGGGACATTTGCAGGCCGCTCTTTCTCCAAAGCCTCGGACGAGCTGACTGTGGGACCGGGCCTGGGGAGCACCTGGTCGGTCGGAATCATCCAAAGACGCCGCCTTCAAGGGTTTCTTCTACTTCCTGGGGTCCCTCGAGGGAGACCTCTTTTCTGGGGACCCAGGATGGGGCTCGGGCTCGGGAGATTCTACCCGAGATGTCAAGGCCTCAGATGAGGCCCTGGCCTTCGGAGGCACTGGGGACTAGGGGGGAAAAAACAAAAAAACAACAACAAAAAAAACCCTTATTGTTCTGCTGATGGCAGCTCTTGAGGACCTTACTGGATATCCTTTTGCAGAGACCGCAGGCTGCCGGGTCGTGGTCTGGCCTGAGGCAGCAGTCGTGTGTGTCGGTCAAAGACATAATTTTAGAGCACCGATGACACTTCTTAAAGCCACTGGTAGCCATGGGGGAAAAAATGACCCCTGCGAGGTCGGAGACTCTCCAGGGCTGCCAGTTGAAGAAAAAAGGCACGAAGATGCCAGGAAAAGAAAAATAAAATCTACGAAAATAGATCTGAACTTGACGCCGAGGCAATGCGGTCGGGTGGCAGTTAGAGTACGGGTGCGATACCAGAGATGAGTATGAAATTCTGAGAAAAATCAACTTTTTCCGGGGACAAGCCAGACAAATGTCTCAAGGGCTCCATGGAAAAAAGGAGATTGAGCAAGATGGCAACCTTGGGTGGGAAGGGGACCACGCAAAAGTTTTCTTTGAAAGCTGTGGGGGATGCTTCCGCAAGGGCTTTGTCGGTGCCGACGTCACCTATATGTGAGGACCGACTTCCTGCTTGTTCCCAGAGAATCTGAATATTCCCACTCAAAAAAGTAACATTTGGCTTTTAACGTACATCCTTAATAATGCTTCCTTATCCTGAAGAAAAACAAATACAACTAATAAAGTAGCCCTAGCTTCATCTTGTCAGTAGTCTACTCTAAGACCTCGGACCAGTTAGCCAAGCCGAAGGAGTCAGATGAAAAATCCACCAATGATGTTTCAATGGACACTCCATAGAAGGTGGACACAATAGGGAGGAGAGAATAGATTTTCTGATAAGGAGGTACACTGGATTCGGGATAATCAAAAGTCTCTTTAAGAAAACTAACAAATAAGTCTCT
This sequence comes from Ichthyophis bannanicus, assembly GCA_033557465.1. NCBI lineage: Eukaryota > Metazoa > Chordata > Amphibia > Gymnophiona > Ichthyophiidae > Ichthyophis > Ichthyophis bannanicus. The sequence continues at coordinate 293,945,669 of CM066037.1, forward strand.
TGGTGGAACCAAAGTCATTTGCAGAAAGTTCAGAACCCAAAGATTCAGGTTCCTCTGCTGATTTTCCAGGTTCTCAATTTTCCAGTGCAATACCATTCTGTCCTGAACCAATGCTCTTTGCTTCTTCTGAAGTTTTTGTATAGATAATTCAAACCCCGACAACCACCCTTGCTAGGTTTCCAGGCTCTTTTCCATCCTAGGAGAGTGCTGGACTGAAACCCGGAGAACACCCACACATACCTCAGAGACAGATTCCAAAGCAGTCCATGAGAGTCCCAGGTCACTTCTTTGGGACAATTCAACAGTGGTAAAGTAGTAGAAACTGGAAAAGAAGATTTAGACTCTACGTCAATACTCCAAGAAGCTCCAGGATACACTCACTCCCTCCTGTGGGGTGGGGGGGGCACCTCCACCCTCTGAGTTGGAACTTGCAGCCTTAGCAAGCATCAGTGAAGAAGCTGCCATGACTGGCGTTGCCTGGGTCCTGACGTCCAATCCAAACCTAAGCACCGAGGGAGCAGGAGGAGTGGAAAGGCCTGTCGGACTGAGCAAAACACTGCTTCCGAGACTGGGGTTCTCCCCAGTCACAGCAGCAGGAACACCCAGGAATGACTCCATCGTAGCCTGCCCCACTGGCAAAGCTTCGGGTTTAGGAGGGAGGCCGCCCTTACCCTTTGATTTTCACTTCAGCATCAGTCGGAGGAAAAAAAGAGAGGAAGAACTTTTCAGGAGAGCTGTTAAGAGCGCGTCCTACTGTGGCGCCATATTGGATCTGGAAAGGAAGATCTTTGAGAAAATTGTGGTGGACTGTCCACCAGTGCAATGCTGAGCGAGAGGGACAGTCATACACAAATGATCCCCGAGATGACCTGTGGCTTGGTCCCATTGAATTCTCAAAGTCCATTGAGCTTGCCTCATCTGCAAACATGCCAAGGGTGTGACATGCACTATAGAGGCCATGTGACCTAGCACAGTCAACATCCTACGAGCTGTTATTCACTCACTTGAGTCTCCTGCACCAGAGCTGTCAATCTGAGAAGTCTGTCATGCAGCAGGAAGACTCACCTGAGTTGTGTCAAGCAGGGCCCTATGCACTCCAATTATTCAGCTGGCTGCAGGTGGAATTTTGGGTAATTTATAATGAATGGTCAATCGTGTTGATTCTTGAATTCCTCTCAGAGTGATACTCTTGATCAACCAATCATCAGACAGGGGAAGACAAACACTCCCGTCATCTGGAGGCAAGCAGCCACCACTGTGAGGCATTTTGTGAAAACACAAAGGTGCTGAGGCCAGACCAAACAGCAATACCCAGTACTGGAAGTGTTGTCCAACCAGAATGAATCTGAGATACTTTCTGTGAGATGGATGTATCTGTATGTGGGTATATGCATCCTTCAGATCCAGGTAGCACAGCCAATCTCCTTTTTGCAAATAAGGAAGCAGGATGCCTACAGAAATCATTTTAAACTTTTCTCTTGCCAAGATCTTGTTCAGATCTCTAAGGTCTAGGATGGGACAGCATCCTCCTGTCTTCTTGAGGACCAGGAAGTATTTAGAATAAAACCTCCAACCTCTTTGCTCTGGTGGCATGAGCTCAATTGAGAGATATGCCAAGAGGGTGATGATTTCTCTCTGGAGCAGTTCCTGATACAGAGAGTCAAGATTATGTACCCTCAGAGGGCAGTTTCATGGCAGTTCCAAAAGTGCAATTTGTAACCGCTCTGGACAATTTGTAGGACCCATGAGTCTGAGGTTATGAGTGGCTACCTGTGGGCAGACAGAGCAAGCCATCCTCCGACCAAATGGTTCCTAGTCATGGTCAATCTTTATCTTTATCAAGCATTTTATATACCGCCCTTGTCGAAACATGAGGGCGGTTTACAATAAAATATAAACGCTAGCGTCAGAAAAGAAAAGAACTCCATTGAAATAAAGAGAAGGAAGGGCCAAAGGGGCCACCAAGGACACAACAATAAATCCAAAAAACAATAATCAGACAAATCTAAAGTCAAAGAACAAACCAATGAAGACTAACAAAAAATTAAACAATAGTCAAAACAAGGCGGTAAGACAACAGAAAAACAGACAAACGGAGGACTACATAGGATGCCCAGGGGGGAGGTCAAATGCCTGTTGGAATAAATGGGTTTTTAATAATGTTTTGAAATTCTGGTAAGAGGGTTCTAACCGGAGGGAGGATGGCAGTGAGTTCCAGAGGGAGGGTCCTAGAAAAAAGAAAGCAGCGTGGCGTGTTTGTTCTAGATGAGCTTGTGCAGGGGAAGGAAGAGATAAACGATTAGCATGCAAGGTGCGAAGCTGTCGGTAGGGAGTATGAAGAGAGATCAAGTTAGCTAAATAATGAGGATTGGAGGAATAAATGACTCTATGTGTTAGTATATTTGAACCGGAAACGCAGAGGAAGCCAATGAAGGTGATACAGAAGAGGGGTGACATGATCGGATCTACGGGCAGAGGTAACAAGTCGCGCAGCTGTATTTTGCAAAAGCTGCAAGCGTTGGATCTGGTAGGCCGGAAGATTCGCATAAACCACATTACAATAATCTAGTCGTGACATGACCAAAGCAAGTACAAGTGTGACAAAGGAGTCAGTGGGCAAAACGGAATGGACTGATCGGAGCTGTCGTAATACAAAGAATGAGCGACAGGAAAGATTGGAAATGTGTTCATGGAAAGACATGGAAGAGTCCAAGATGACTCCCAGATATCGGAAAGAAGAGGTAAGTGGAACGGAAACAGAGTTTATTTGAGGCGTAATGTTGGGACAAGAGGTACTTAGCGAGACCCACATGGCTGTGGATTTGGAGGGGTTCAGATGAAGAAAGTTGGAGGAAGAGTGGCTATGCTCCAAAGGAACCAGTCAACCCCCCCCCCCCCTGGTTTTGGCTGAGGAGTCAGTTGAGCCTTCTGGGGCTTTTCTCACCAGGGTGCAGGGTAGTACCTATGCTTACGCAGGTAGGACTTCTTTTAGGCTGTGCCCTGGTATCTCCTCCAGTAGGAAGCATGCTCAGATATATATACCTGGAGAGCCTGGTGAGAGTAATGTGATGCTTTATGAAGCCAGCCTTCTCTTTGACCTGCTCGCCAAAAAGCGTTCCTCTCCAGCACAGAACATTTGTCAGTTTGTCCTGCACAGACTGGTCCAAGTCCAAAGACTGTAGCCAGGTGAGTTTACAGACACCAATGCCTATGGCAGCATTCCTGGATGCGGTCTCAAATATGTCATAGGTAGCCCTCAACATGAACTTGGAATGGTCCTTGTCATAGGCCACTAAGGCACAGTAATGCTTCAATTTTTCAGGAGGCAGCTAGGTTACATATGATGTCCTTCAAGAACATGCCCATGTAGAGCTGGTAAGAGGCCACACAGGTTACGGCTATGGAACTCTGGAAATATCACCTCCCAAAAGAGTCCAATGTCCAAGCCTCTCTCCCTGGAGGTGCAGAGGATTGAGCCTTGGTACTCTTGATCCTCTTCAGGGTGGATTCGACAACCAAGGAATGGTAACAAAACTGAGGCTTCTCAAACTCAAGAGCCTTTTGAACTCTGTACATAAAGTCGTCTACTCATGGGAGATACAGTGAGGGGGTTTCTCCCACATTCTCTGCAGGATATACTGCATGGGCACCGTCACTGCTTCTTTAGGGGCCAAGGAGTACTGCAGGATTTCCAACTCCCCTGCCCTGGGCTTAGTTCTCAGTCTCCAAAGAGAATGGGATGGCCTTGGTCATATCCCTTACAAACTCCTGGAAAGTCATGTCCCTCAGGAGGAGAATTATGCTGCTCATGAGGTGAAGAAGGGTCCGACAGGAGCTCCAGGGATCTGCCCTCCGACAAGTTCTCCGATTTCACATCGGTGACCCAGCCCTCAGACTCTAACTCAGAGAGAAAGTCAACGTATTTCCGAGTCTCTGCCTAATCTCCCTCATGCTTCAAGGGGATTGGGGACTTCTTCTGGAGTGGTGATGCACTGATGCCCTCCTAGGGTTCGAGGGTGCATCAGATCCTGAGACACTAAACAGGGATATGAGCAAGTAGCCACCAGTGTCAGGGTCCTTCGATGCCCTGATGGCCATGCCTCTCCTGCAGGCAGTGCAAAGGCAAAGGGAACAGAGGAACCATGACCTGCAGGCAAAGTGAAGGAAGAAGGCAAAAAAGGACAAATCCCAAGTGCAAACACACTCACGCAGGGGAGAAGGAAAGTTTACCAAGCAAAGGAAGACTGGAACATGTCCGTGGGGCTCTGTGGAAAACGAAAGAGTGCTCTAAGATGGCGCCGTGGCAGCAGAAGGGAAGAAGGTGCACAGCCATTGTGGAACCTCCCAAAAGCTTCCAATAGAAGCAGGGAAGCATTCTTGCACGAGGCTCCATTGGAAATATCACCCATACATGAGGACTCATTCCTGCTTGTCTATGGAGAACCAATAGTACACTGTGATACCAGGGTATAAATTATATTGCAATAATAGAATGGATCAAATTGGTGGAGGGGTGGCACTATATGCTAAAGAGAGTATGGAGTCAAATAGAATAAAAAGTTCTGCAGGAGACAAATGCACCATTAAACGTCATTGACAGAAATGCCATGTGTGAATAGAAAGAAAATAGCGGTAGGTTTTACCACCATGTGCCTGGGCAGAACAAGCAGATGATGAAATATTATTGGAAAATTAGGGAAGCTAAGAAAATTGGCAACACAATAATAATGGGTGCTTTCAATTATCCCAATATTGATACGATAAACGTCACGTCAGAACATGCTAGGGGAGTAAAGTTCCCAGATGAAATAAATGATTGAATGATGAAACAGCTGATATGGGAGCAGATTTGAAAAGAAGCTGTTTAAGACTTAACCCTTTGTGGAACACAGGATTTGGTACAAGAGCTGACCATATTAGGACACTTGGCGCTAGCGATTATAACATGATCAAATCTGATATAATAAATAGAATAAGTATGCAAAGGAAATCAAATTTATTGTGTTAGTATTTCTTTTTCAAAAGGGAAAATAAAATGAAGAAAATGGCTAGTAAAAATACTAAAAGGAATACCTGCAAAGGTCAAGAATTTACATCAAGCAGGGACTCTATTTAAAAATACAATCTTGGAAGTCCAAAACAGATGTATCCCATGCATTAATAAAGGTAGAAGGAAGGCTAAATGACAGCTAGAATGATCATAAGGTGAGATGAAAGAGGTTATTAGAGCCAAAAAGCATCTTTGGAAAGTTTAAAATGGAACCAAATGAAAAAAATAGAAAAACAGCATAAGCACTAGCAAGTTAAATGCAAGGCACTGATAAGGAAAGCAAAAAGAGAATTCAAAAGGAAACTTGTCAAGCTCACAATAAAATATTTTTTCAACTACATTTAAAGCAAGAAACCAGGGAAGGAATCAGTTGGACCATTAGATGATCAACGAGTAAAAGGGACACTCAGGGAAGGCAAAGGCCATTGCTGAGAGACGAAATGAATTATTTGCTTTACAGAGGAAAATGTGAGGAAGCTACCCATGCCAGAAAGGGTATTTAATGGTGATGATTCAGAAGAGAGCTGAATCAAATCTCAGTGAATTTTGAAAATGTAGTAGAACATAATACTCCAAATGTCGTCTCACCAAAGACTTACAAAGAGGCACTATCATCTCCTTCTTCCTGCTGGCCATTCTTCTACCTATGCACCCAAGCATACTTCTGGCTTTCACCATCGCTTTTTCTACCGTTTAGCCACTTTAAGATCATCAGAAATAATCACGCCCAGGTCCTGCTCTTCTTTCGTGGACAGAAGTACTTCTCATGTTATCTACTCCCTTCCTGGGTGTTTATTCTATTGCAGATTTTGGTATAATCTGCAAAGAGGCAAACCTTCCTGACATCCCTACCACAATATCTCTAACAAAAATGTTAAAAAGAATCGGACCAAGAACAGATCACTGTGGCACACCACTGGTAACATCCTTTTCCTCAGAGTGAGCTCCATTTACCTGTAACCCCGGTGATGGCCCCCCCACTTTTGATTCCCCCCCCCCCCCTGTTATGTGTCCCACCGCTTTGACCCAGTGAAAAGCGGGATATAAATACAGATAAATAAATAAATAAAATAAATAAACCTTTGTCACTTCCCACTCAACCAGTTTCTAACCCGAGTCACTTTGGGGTCCATTCCTGGGGTACTCAATTTATTTATAAGTCTGCTGTGTGGAGTCGGTGCAAAGGGTGGCTACCAAAATTGTCAGTGGGCTTCGTCATCGGGCATATAGGGACAGACTTAAAGATCTCAATATGTACCCTTTGGAGAAAGGGCAGGAGAGAGGAGATATGAACTACCTTTGTGGCATAAATGAACACGAGGAGAACCTCTTTCAATTGAAAGAAAGCTCTTCAACGAGGGGACATAGGATGAAGGTGAAAGGGTATAGACTCAGGAGTAATATGCAGAAATATTTATTTATGGTAAGAGTAGCAGATGCATGGGACAGTCTCCCAGTGGAGGCAGTAGACACCAGGACAGTATCTAAATTCAAGAAAGTATGGGACAAACTCAGAAGATCTCTAAAGGAAAAAAAGACTATAGTAGCTGGTAACATAAGAGCAGATTGGATAGGCCATATGGTTTTTTTCTATCATCATGTTTCTATGTTTTACTTTGACTGGATAGTATACACCCAAGAGTACTGTGAGAATTCAAAGATGAAATTGCAGAGCTACTATTGTGATTTTTACATTATCATTAAAATCATTTATGTACCATCAGATTAGAAGATAGCCAAAGTTACGCCAGGCAAAATAATGGATACTATTATTAAGAATAAAATTAGTGGACACATGGACAGACAAGGATTAATGTGATTAAGTCAACATGGATTTAGCCATGGATTTAACCAAGGGAAGTCGTGCTCCAATTTGCTCCTTTTGTTTGACGATGTGAATAAGCAGTGGATAAAGGTGAGCCCATTGATATAATGCATTTAGACTTTCAGAAAGAGTTTGATGAAGTCCCACATCAGAGACTCCTGAGGAAATTAAAAAGCGATGGCATAGGAGACAATGTCTACTCCTGGTGGAATTCTGTATAACAATGCAACACAGAATTTGTTCAGAATTCTGCATAGGCACCGGCATTGGCAGACAGTAAGGCAGGCTGAGGCACATAAGCTTTAAGGGCACCTGATCCTGCCTTACTGTTTGCCTTTTCACAGCCATAGGAGCATTTCCATTTGCTCCCACGGCTGTGATATACTTCCAATGCCAGAACACAACATTTTAAGAAGGTAAACAAAAGCATTTCCTGTTTCTTGCTAGAGACAGGAAGTGCTTCTGTTTACCATTTTAAAACATGCAGTGCTAGCGCTGAAGTCTAACACAGTTATGGGAGCAAAGGAAAAATGCTCCCGCAGCTTTGTTAACAAGCCGTTGCCAGTTGGGCAGGAGAAGGGCTGCTGCCAAGTCAGGGGGTGGATGGGGACTGGAGATGGGTGTATGCTTCAGGTGTGGTGAACAAGAAAGGAGGAGGTATGTGCCTGAGAATAAAGAAAGAGAGCTAAGGGAGAGGGAAGATTTGGCGCATGGGAAGGGGAGATAGGAGGTGAGGTGGGGGTATATGCATGAGGATGGACGTTGGGGGACAGACATCAGGAGGGATTTTTCCAGAAAGTTAGAGGGAGAGAAAATGGGGGTGGGGAGAGGACAAAGAAGCCTTGGGGGTTGGGGACAGAACTGGGGTTGGAGCAAGAGAGCTATGGAGGAAAAAGACAGGAGACATTTCAGGTCTAGAGGAGGAGTTACGTTTTATGATAGGGTCTGGCGCAGAAGTACAAAAAGTTACTAAACGTCTGCAGAATTTTAAAATACTGTATGCAGAATTTTCAAAGCTTTTATGCAGAATTCTTCCAGGTGGATTGGTTTAGAGACTGACCATGAAGTAATTAGGACTTACCTGCTAATTAATGTTCCTGAAGGAATGACAGTCCAGTCCCTTACTTCTGGGTTGCGTAACCCTTCCAGCAGCTTGGAGGCTGAGCCCATCCTTTTTGAGGATGGTGTGGTATAAATACCACTGGCACCACCCACAGAACCCAGTATTCTAATGAAAAAGTAGACTTAACCAGAGACCAAAATACTAAAATTAGTCAAAGTTAAACACAGAAAATCACAAAAAACTCTCTTTTTTTTTTTTTTTAAATTGTAAGAGGTAGTAAGGAAAAAAGGGGGGGGGGAGGAGGAGGTTTACCTGGGCTTGCCAGAACTTTCCTTCACCCTGGTCCACAGAACCTGCTCCAAGGGCCCTTCTGTTTTGGTTCGGCCCTGACTTCGGTCTGCTGTTCTTTACCTACCACCCAATGGAACATTACGCCCATAAACGGATCTGGGAGGGAAAAGGGACTGGACTGTCATTCCTTCAGGAACATTAATTAGCAGGTAAGTTCTAATTACTTCTTCCTTATCGTCACTCCAGTCCAGTCCCTTACTTCTGGGATGTAACAGAGCAGTTCAGGCCTGGGAGGGGTTCGCTATCCCGGACCGAAGTACTGCCTCTCCAAACCGAGCATCAGCTGATCCCTTAATATCCAGCCTGTAGTGTTTGGTAAAGGTATGCAGTGAAGACCAAGTAGCCGCTCTGCAAGTGTCCAGTGGCAGAACTAAGCTATACTCAGCCCAAGAAGCAGCCTGTGCCCGCGTTGAATGTGCGCGCAGACCTCCTGGAACCTGCTTTCCCTTCAGGATATAGGCAGAAGCAATAGCTTCCCTGATCCACCTAGAGATAGAGGCCTTGGCCGCTGCCTCCCCTTTATGTGGTCCTCCAAACGGAATGAATAGACGTTCGGACTTCCGAAAGGACGCCGTGCGGGAGAGATAAAGCTTCAATGCTCTCTGGACGTCCAGAAGACATAGCTTCCTGTCATTCCCCTCTTGCTCTTCTGCCGAGAAAGATGGAAGCGAAACCGTCTGGTTCACATGAAAAGGAGAGATGACCTTGGGTAAGAAAGAGGGAACTGTCCACAAGACCACCTTCTCCCTGAAGAATGAAATAAAGGGGGGCTGAGAGGACAGAGCTTGAAGTTTGGAGATGCGTCTAGCCGAGCAAATGGCGACCAGAAAGACAGTCTTCAGAGTAAGATCCTTTAGGGAGGCTCTCTTGGCCGGATCGAAAGGCTCCCTGGTCAGGGCGTTTAACACCAGATTGAGATCCCAAGGGGGGATCACTGATCTTTGCTGCGGTCGCAGACGCCTAACCGCTCTTAGGAACCTGGCCACATCCGCGTGTTCTCCTAAGGACTTTCCTCGAACCCTACCTCTATAACAAGAGATAGCAGCCAACTGGACTCGTAAGGAGCTGGGCGCTAGGCCCTTCTCGAAACCTGCTTGCAAGAATTCCAGGATCTCCGGGACAGAGGCCGACAGGGGTTTCTTCTGGTGCTCCGCACACCATGCCTCGAAGATGCGCCAGACCCTAACATAGGAAAGACAGGTCGAGCGCTTTAGAGCGTTCAACAAAGTATTTATTTAGACAGTTTTTGTATACCGCCTTATCCTTCAATCAAAGCGGTCACAACACAATTGGGGGATACATTTAACAGGCGGGGATATGAGACACATACACTAATACTTACAGGGAACATGGGCAATGGAGGGTTAAGTGGCTTGCCCAAGACCACAAGGAGCATCTGTGGGACTAGAAACACCAGTTCTTCCGGCCCAAGGTTGCTGTCCTCTAGTGGGATTTGAACCCCCTGACCTTCCGGCCTGAAGTACCTTGCCCCAAACACTAGGCTACTCCTCCCAGTAGAGATTACTGATCCCGAATACCCTCGCTTCCGGAGCCGCACCCTTTCAATAGCCAGGCCGTAAGCGAGAATCGATATTAGGGGAAAGCCGACAGTCACCCAAGAGCAGATGGTTCGGAAGAATGTATCTTTGAAGGATACTACCAAAAGCAGAGAGGTTCCACAAAAGAGTAAACTAGCCCAAATGCCCTCAAGTATGGAGCAGACAGAGCTTACCCATGTCGAACAATAGCCAAATTAATATGAATAAAATACATTCTCTAAAATGCTTGTATGCAAATGCTAGAAGTCTAAAAAATAAGATGGGAGAGTTAGAATATATAGCACTAAATGAAAGGGTAAATATGATTGGAATATCAGAGACATGGTGGAAGGAGGACAACCAGTGGGACACTGTGATACCTGGGTACAAACTATATCGTAATGATAGAGCTGATCAAATTGGTGGAGGGATTGCTCTCTCTGTTAGAGAGGGCATTGAGTCAGAAAGGATTAACGTTTTGCAGGAAACAAAATCTGCTGTAGAATCTATATGGATTGAAATTCCATGTAAAAGGGGGAAAGCGATGGCAGTGGGGGTGTACTATCGACCGCCTGGCCAGAATGACCAAATGGATGATGAAATGTTCAAAGAAATCAAGGAAGCTAACAAAAGCTACAGCGCGTTAATAATGGGTGATTTCAACTACCCCAGTATCGACTGGGTCAGTGTCACGTCAGGACATGCTAGGGAGATAAAGTTCCTAGATGAAATAAATGACTGCTTCTTGGAGCAGCTGGTTCATGAACCGACCAGAGGGGAAGCCATATTAGACCTAGTCCTTAGTGGAACACCAGATCTAGTGCAAGAGATAAGGTTGTTGGGGCCACTTGGCAATAGTGATAATAGCATGATTGCCTTTGATTTAATTAGTGGAGGAGGGATAGTAAGGAAATCCACAGTACTACCTTTTAACTTTCGAAAGGGAGACTATGATAAAATGAGGAAAACAGTTAAGAAAAACGAAAAGGAGCAGTTGCAAAGGTTAAAGACGTACATCAGGCTTGGCTGTTGTTGAAAAATACTATCTTGGAAGCCCAGACCAGCTGTATTCCATGCTTTAAGAAAAGTGGAAGGAAGTCCAAAAAACTGCCAGCATGGTTTAAAGGTGAGGTCAGAGAGGCTGTTGTTGCCAAAAAAGCATCTTTCAGGAAATGGAAAAAAGAGCCAAACGACGAAACCTGGAAATAGCACAAGCACTGGCAAGTCAAATGCAAGGCATTGATAAGGCAGGCAAAGGGAGAATTTGAGAAGAAGCTTGCTGCGGAAGCAAAAACGCAAAGTAAAGACCTTTTCAAGTATATTCGTAGCAAAAAACCTGTGAGAGAGTCAGTTGGTCCATTAGATGATAAAGGGGTTAAAGGTGCACTAAGAGGCGACAAGGCGATAGCGGAGAGACTGAATGAATTCTTTGCTTCGGAAGATGTAGGGATGTTACCCATGACTGAAGTGGTATTAAAAGGTGCGGAAGAATTGAAGGAAATATCGATACATCGGGAAGATGTATTACAACTATTAGATAAACTGAAGAGTAGCATATCACCTGGGCCGGATGGTATACATCCAAGGGTGTTGAAAGAACTGAAATATGAGATTTCAGACCTGCTATTAGTAATCTGTGAACTATCCTTAAAATCATCTCTAATACCTGAAGACTGGAGGATCGCCAATGTAACACCAATTTTTAAAAAGGGTTCCAGGGGTGATCCGGGAAACTACAGACCGGTGAGCCTGACGTCAGTACCGGGAAAAATGGTAGAAACCATCATAAAGAATAAAATTACTCAGCATGTAGATTGTCATGACCTAATGGGATATTTTATCCAAGAGTGTGCAATATAACTGTCCACCAATATACACTCCAAATATATCACTAGTCTTGTTAAAGAAATTCAATCTTTCACTTCATAGAGGTGCTACTGCAGACAAACCATGCACTTTTATAACTGATACACAGGTCTCAGATCATGGGAAAAGTGTGGCCAAAAAATGACCTACTATACTCCCAATATAACATCAACGACCTGATTAATGAAATTAAAGTGACTCAGTGCATAATTCATATTTCATTCGCCCTTATGAAGAAACTTATCAGGCTTCTATTAATCCTCTTTCCATAAGATGTTTAAAAAGACTCTAAGGTCCAATGACTGTAGTTAAATCAGAATGGCTTAAAAAGTATGTGGTGCAAACTTGCAAATCTCCCAAAAATGGCTTAAAACTCTATGCAATGCAAACTTGCTGATCACCCAATGCCGATCATAGACACTGTCAACGCGTTTCTCCTCGCGGTTCTTCAGGGGTAATATTCAAAAGCCAAACTCCCACATTAACTTTCTTGAAACTTCCTGTACAAAAAAGACAAACATATAACCCTCCTTTACAAGACTATTTACTTCTGATAACTAAATTTATGTAATAATATAACCCTACTTACAAAGTGCTGCCCACGTCCTCAAACCTTATCTGCCACTCAGACTTTGCAGTTAAACACAACAGGTGAAAAAACGCCGCGCATGCGGACTAACCATCTCAGCTGACTTTTAAACCATTGACTCACAAGGGTTCCTGTCTAAACTACTCTCCCTCATTTTGAAATCAGTCACCATTGTATTGTTAGCCCTACGCTGACTTAAAAGACTCATTCTGCTGTTATTAATGAACTATCGAAACCTAGTTTAATGGCCACTCGCAACCATGTCAAATGAAAATGCCAAATTATGTCAGACAATTATGCCAATCGATGCGTTCATTTAATCCTGCGGGAGTCACAGATCCTAACTTAAAGATCCAGCGCTGTTCCTGCAAAGAGAGCCATTGTTCACGGGTTTTACCACGCCGGCCCGAACAAACCTGCTCGATACAAAAACATCTCATATCAGTAAAGGAATGTCCCACTGACAAACAGTGATTTACCATAGGGGCTTCCATCACTTTGTTTTTCAATCGGCTCTTATGTTCAAGCATGCGGGTTCTAAACTTTCTAATGGTTTTACCAACGTAAACCAACAAAGCATGGACACTGTACTATATAAACAACGTGGGTGGACTCACAATCCAAACGGTAACTTAACCGATGTGTTCTACCACGATAATAAAATGTTTGTGTCTCCAATGTAATCTGTGACTCCCGCAGGATTAAATGAACGCATCGATTGGCATAATTGTCTGACATAATTTGGCATTTTCATTTGACATGGTTGCGAGTGGCCATTAAACTAGGTTTCGATAGTTCATTAATAACAGCAGAATGAGTCTTTTAAGTCAGCGTAGGGCTAACAATACAATGGTGACTGATTTCAAAATGAGGGAGAGTAGTTTAGACAGGAACCCTTGTGAGCCAATGGTTTAAAAGTCAGCTGAGATGGTTAGTCCGCATGCGCGGCATTTTTTCACCTGTTGTGTTTAACTGCAAAGTCTGAGTGGCAGATAAGGTTTGAGGACGTGGGCAGCACTTTGTAAGTAGGGTTATATTATTACATAAATTTAGTTATCAGAAGTAAATAGTCTTGTAAAGGAGGGTTATATGTTTGTCTTTTTTGTACAGGAAGTTTCAAGAAAGTTAATGTGGGAGTTTGGCTTTTGAATATTACCCCTGAAGAACCGCGAGGAGAAACGCGTTGACAGTGACTATGATCGGCGTTGGGTGATCAGCAAGTTTGCATTGCATAGAGTTTTAAGCCATTTTTGGGCGATTTGCAAGTTTGCACCACATACTTTTTAAGCCATTCTGATTTAACTACAGTCATTGGACCTTAGAGTCTTTTTAAACATCTTATGGAAAGAGGATTAATAGAAGCCTGATAAGTTTCTTCATAAGGGCGAATGAAATATGAATTATGCACTGAGTCACTTTAATTTCATTAATCAGATCGTTGATGTTATATTGGGAGTATAGTAGGTCATTTTTTGGCCACACTTTTCCCATGATCTGAGACCTGTGTATCAGTTATAAAAGTGCATGGTTTGTCTGCAGTAGCACCTCTATGAAGTGAAAGATTGAATTTCTTTAACAAGACTAGTGATATATTTGGAGTGTATATTGGTGGACAGTTATATGACCTAATGGGAGACAGCCAACATGGCTTTAGACAAGGAAGATCTTGTCTTACTAATCTGTTATGTTTTTTTGAAGGAGTGAATAATCAGGTGGACAAAGGTGAGTCGGTTGATATTGTGTATCTGGACTTTCAGAAAGCCTTTGACAAGGTCCCTCATGAAAGACTTTTGGCAAAACTAAAGAGTCATGGGATAGGAGGCAGTGTACTATTGTGGATCAGGAACTGGTTAAAAGATAGAAAGCAGAGGGTAGGGCTAAATGGCCAATTTTCCCAAAGGAGAAAGGTGAATAGTGGTGTACCCCAGGGATCTGTGCTGAGTCCGCTGCTTTTTGAGATATTCATAAATGACCTGGAAAGTGGAATAACGAGTGAGGTTATCAAATTTGCAGATGACACAAAACTATTTAAAGTTGTTAAAACCCAAGAGGATTGTGTAAAATTGCAAGAGGATCTTGATAAATTGGAAGACTGGGCATCAAAATGGCAGATGAAATTTAATGTGGACAAGTGCAAGGTTATGCACCTAGGGAAGAACAACCCAAACTATGGTTACACGATGCAAGGTTCCACATTAGGAACCACCACCCAGGAAAAAGATTTAGGCGTCATTGTGGATACCATGTTAAAACCCTCGGCCCAGTGTGCAGCAGCGGCCAAGAGAGCAAATAGAATGCTAGGTATGATGAGGAAAGGAATGGAAAATAAAACAAAAGATATTATAATGCCTCTATATCGTTCCATGGTGAGACCGCACCTTGAATATTGTGTGCAATTCTGGTCGCCGTATCTTAAAAAGGATATAGCGATTTTAGAAAAGGTTCAGAGAAGAGCCACCAAAATAGTAAAGGGGATGGAAGGATACTCCTATGAAGAAAGGCTAGAAAGGTTAGGGCTCTTTAAAAGAGACGGCTGAGGGGAGATATGATAGAAGTCTATAAATTAATGAATGGAGTGGAACGGGTAAACGTAGATCGATTGTTTACCTTATCAGAATATAGAAAGACTAGGGGACATGCAATGAAGCTACAGGGTAAACTATTTAAGACTAATAAAAGAAAATATTTTTTCACTCAACGTGTAATCAAACTCTGGAATTTGTTACCGGAGGATGTAGTAAAGGCTGTTAGTGCAGCTGGGTTTAAAAAAGGTTTGGACAAGTTCCTGGGAGGAAAGGTCCATAAACCATTATTAAGAAGGGACCCAGGATATCAATGCTTGAACCAATACAAGCATTGTGGAACCCTGTGTCCCTTGGGGAAACTGCTAGGTACATATGACCTAGATTGGCCACTGTTGGAAACAGAATACTGGGCTTGATGGACCTTGGTCTGACCCAGTATGGCATATCTTATGTTCTTATGTTCTTATGAGGCATCAGTACTGGCCCCTGTCTCAACAGACCCTTTCTGCAGGGGAGCCGCCAAGGCCGGTCGATCGATAACCTCATTAGGTCCGCATACCAGGGGCGGCGAGGCCAATCCGGAGCTATGAGGATCACCAAACCTCGGTGGGCTTCCACTCGCTGTAGAACCCTTCCGATGAGAGCCCATGGGGGGGAATACATACAGGAGCCCCTCCGAGGGCCACCTCTGGGCTAAGGCATCTAAGCCTTCAGACATCCTTTCCTTCCTTCGACTGAAGAATCTGCTTGACTTGGCTGAGGCATACCATGCCATGAGATCCATGACTGGAGGACCCCAAAGGGCTACAATCTGATAGAAGACCTCCTGGTCCAGCTCCCACTCCCCGTGGTCGATCTTGAACCTGCTGAGGTAATCGGCCGTAGCATTGTCCGTTCCGGCCACATGCTGGGCTGAAAGAGCCTCCAACCGGACTTCGGCCCACTGGAACAGGCTGTCCGCTTCCTTCTCCAACGAGGGACTGCTTGTACCTCCCTGGCGATTGATGTAAGCCACCGTGGTGACATTGTCTGAGAAGACACGAATTGCCCTTTGTAGAACTAAGGGCTAGAGTGCCTTGAGCGCTAGGGCTACCGCTCGCAACTCCAGTCTGTTGATGGACCACTGAGACTCTGTTAAGGTCCACCGACCCTGGACGAACTGGTCCTCGCAATGCGCTCCCCAGCCTGTCAGACTGGCGTCCGTCGTCAGCAGTAACCACTGCGGGGGTTCGAGAGGCATCCCACAATCCAGGTTCCCTGAGCACCGCCACCACTGGAGAGCTTTCCTGGTTCGGGGAGCACAGGGCAGCCGCATAGACAAAGGATGATGTTGATGAGACCACCGACGTAACAGGGCCCGCTGCAGGGGACGCATGTGAGCTCTGGCCCACGGAACTACCTCTATTGTTGCAGCCATGGTTCCCAGCAATTGAAGGTAATGCCACGCCGTAGGGATTCGCCTGCTCAGGAATTGCGACACCAGGGTCCTTAGGTCCCTTGCCCCTTTCTTGGACAGAAACACTCTTCCTCTTCTGGTGTCGAACCTCGCTCCAAGCTCTTGAGAGGGAACCAACCTGCTCTTTGCCCGATTGATGACCCAGCCTAGCTCCTCCAGGACTTCTACCACTCTGGTAGTGGCTGAGCGACTCTCCTCTTCTGACTTCGCCCGGATCAGCCAATCGTCCAGGTAGGGATGAACCATGATTCCCTCCTTTCTCAGGGCCGCAGCGACCACTACCATTATCTTGGTGAAGGTCCGAGGAGCTGTAGCTAGCCCGAAGGGCAGCGCCTGGAACTGAAAGTGACCTCTCGGTACCGCGAATCTCAGGAACTGTTGATGGGACCTTCGAACCGGGATATGTAAATAGGCTTCCATCAAATCCAAGGAAGTCAGGAACTCTCCGCTCCTTACGGACACTATGACCGACTTTAGAGTTCCCATCCGGAAGTGAGGCACTTTGAGGCAGCGATTGACTTGCTTTAAATCCAGGATCAGGCAAAACGAACCTTCCTTCTTTGGTACTACAAAATAAATAGAGTATCGACCGGAGCCGCATTGGTCTGGCGGGACAGGGGCCACCGCTCCGAGCGCTATGAGCCTTGAGAGTGTGACATCTATCGCCGCCCTCTTTACCGGAGATCCGCAGGGAGACTGAACAAAGGCCGGGCGTATTTGTTTCGCAAATTCGAGAGCATAACCCTCTCGGATCACCTCTAGGACCCATTGATCGGACGTGACTCGGGACCAGGCGGGAAGGAACTGCTTTAAACGGCCCCCCACCTGGACCCCCGCTTTCTCATTGTGGTTTTCTAGGTCCCGCGAAGGCGGAGGAGGCGGCCCCAAAACCTCTCCCTGCCCCCCGAAATCCTCTGAAGCTTTGGCCCCTCGAAGGGAAACGGCCCCTAGGAAAGGAATTCGATCTGGCTGGACGAAACCTCCGGGGGTCCCTAGGCTGGCTCCGTACCGGAGCCAGCGAGCGACCTTGCTTCGGTCTGTCCTCCGGAAGCCTGCCACCTTTCAATTAGCCAAGATCTTTTACCAACTTATCCAAGTCTTCTCCAAACAACAACTTCCCCTTGAAGGGAAGACGACTTAGGCGCGCTTTTGAAGAGGCATCGGCTGCCAAATTCCATAGCCATAAGTATCGCCTAACTGCTACCACAGAAGCCATGTTCTTCGCCAGGCTTCTGATGAGATCATATTGGCTATCCGCTAGGTAGGCCGTCCCGGACTCCAACCTAGCCGCAATAGACTGGGCATCTCCCGAGGAACTCTCTGCCAGCTGAAGTTGCTGGGACCACCTCAAACAGGCCCGAGCCACCCAAGCTCCCGAAACCGAGGCCTGTAAGGCGAGAGCACTGATATCAAAGGCTTGCTTCAGTAGTGTGTCTAATTTTCTATCTTGAGAATCCCTCAAGGCCGCGCTACCCTCGACCGGGATAGTTGTCTTCTTTGTCACCGCAGATACCGCCGCATCTACCCTGGGCGACTTCAGCAGCTCTTTGTCCGGTTCCGGTAATGGGTAAAGTCTCGTCATAGAACGCACCCCCCTCAAACTTGATTCTGGTTGGTCCCACTCCTCCTGGATCATCTGACGCACCACTCTGTGAACGGGAAAGACCTTTTGAGACCTCCTCACTGCTTGGATCAAAGGATCCTCCAACGCTTCCTCCTCTATTGGGGCGTCTGAGGTCACATTGAGCACCTTGAGGGACTCATTAATCAACGCTGGAAGCTCCACCCGCCGAAAAACCCGCACTATGCGGGATTGGTCCTCCTCTGGAATCTCTCCCTCATCTTCCCCTAGATCCTTGTCCGAGACCTCCTCTTCCGGGGTGTCATGTGAGGAGGACGAGAGAGGCTCCTCACTCACCAGCCTTGCGCGCTTGAGTGGAATCTCGGAAACCTGGGAACTAGCCTTCAATGGCCTGGTCCCCAGGCTTTCCTTCGCTGCGCTCGGCTCACCTGCCCCAAGACCCTTCTTGCGCATACAATAGGCGTTGTGCAGCAAAAGAACGAAATCAGGGGAGAAGAGGTCGCTGGCACTCCCCTCCCCAACTGCGGTTGAGAGAAGGGAGGGAGGGGAGACAGGTAAGTCCGAGGTAGGAGGTGGAGGAGAAAGGGGTTCCCTATCCCCTTCCAGAGGGTCCCCTGACCCTTGAGCGGCTTGGGACATGGACAACTGACTACCTTGCTCCACAGAAGCAGCCTCTGCAGCACAACCCCTGCAGATCCCGGAATCGGAGGCAGTACCCCTACGCGTGCCACAAGACGGGCACCGCGTTTTGCCAGTCATGTCCTCTTTGCAGGCAAGCTTAAAATACTGTTTGGCAAACCAGAAGGGCAACTTTACATTAGAATAAATAAAACAATTTGCCAGTGTTCCAGGCAAGAAGGCCAATAATCACAAATGCTCCCTCCCCTCCCCCAAAACGTTAACTGGAT
Source organism: Ichthyophis bannanicus (assembly GCA_033557465.1). Classification (NCBI taxonomy): domain Eukaryota; kingdom Metazoa; phylum Chordata; class Amphibia; order Gymnophiona; family Ichthyophiidae; genus Ichthyophis; species Ichthyophis bannanicus. The sequence continues at coordinate 293,964,422 of CM066037.1, forward strand.
TAAGGGTAAAGACTTTGAAAAGTAAATCAAGATAAATTCAAAATAAATAAAAATAACCTTAGGACTAAGACTGGCTAATACAAAGTTCCCCAGCACTTGCGGTTTGATGCTCCTTTAATGGCACGATGCTCCGCGGCAGGCCGCCATACTCCGGAGGCTCACACGTGGAAGGCCTCAGCCACGTGGAGCACTAACCGGTCGGCGTTCAGCTGGACAATTTTCTAGCCCGCTGGGCCTGATCGGCGCCGGAATCGCGCGGTCTTCAACCCCCGACGCTCCTAAGCTGCCGTGCCAAGCCGGAGGAGTAGGGGAATAGCGTACTGCCGCCTCAAGCGCTCAGCCACCAGAGGGCTTCGGCGCGAGGTAAGGCAGGCCTGTGAGCAAGTCCGCGGGAGCCGGCCGACCCAGCAGGAGAGGAGACTTCGCAGTCCTTCTCCCTGCTGTCGGCAAGATCTTCTGGGCCTGGTAAGCTCATTGCTGCCCAGGAGCAAACCTCCTCCTCAGGTCAGGGTCCGGAGAGAGGAAGGGGGGGGGAGGAGGGGAAGAAAGAAACTTAAAGGTGCAGAAGCCTAATAGGGAATTCCAGAGGATACCCCAATAAGAAAATAAATGAAAGAAATGAAAAATTAAATGAAAGAAAATGAAAGGGAAACTAAATAGACTCCAGTAAGCTCTTGGCTTACGGAACCCCTCCAGCTGCTTGGAGGCTGAGAATACTGGGTTCTGTTGGTGGTGCCAGTGGTATTTATACCGTACCATCCTCAAAAAGGATGGGCTGAGCCTCCAATCTGCTGGAAGGGTTACCCAACCCAGAAGTAAGGGACTGGACTGGAGTGACGATAAGGAATTATTCTTAGTCTGTTTTCTATTTTCTCACTGGAAGAAGATAAATAGTGGAATACCCCAGGGATCTGTACTGGGACTGATGCTTTTTAACATATTTATAAATGATCTAGAATTGGGAATAACCACCAGGCTAATTAAATTTGTAGAGGACACCAAATTATTCCAAAGCTGTTAAATTGCATGCGGACTGTGAAAATCTCTAGGAAAACCTTAGACTAGGCATCCAAATGGCAGATATAAATTAAATGTGGATAAGTGCAAGTGATGAATGCAGGGAAGAATAATCCAAAGCTATAGATACACAATGCTAGGTTCCACATTAGGAATCGCCATTCAGAAATACAGAAAATCAGTGTAGCCCTACCTGCAGCATGTACCACAAGCCCCAGTGTTGTCGTGATTTTAGAATTTCCAGCTCTTGCTGCTTCTGGATCTGGGGAGGAAGGAAAAAGCAAAATCCAACACATAAAAGCTTTATTAGTCATATAAATATAAAGTCAATAGGAGGAGATAATGAATCAGTATAAGGGTGTGCAAGGCTGTGGAATGAAAGGAAAGGGGCTTAGACAGAACAAAGGAGATGGCGTGAGAATGTTGTCTAGGCATATATAAGTACTAGGGCAAACCAAAACTAATTTTTAAAATGCAAGAGGCAGTTGAAGAAGAAATGTACAGAGCAATGAAGAGCCTTTCTTATTCAGAGTTTTGTAAATAAAATTAGCAATTTGAGCTGATGCAGAACAGAAAAAACAAAACAAAACCACTTTGTTTAAACCTGTTCCTTTCCAAGCTTCATTCTGTGACCCTTTTGTCTTTTCTTTCAAAAGCAGTTAGCAATCTCCTATTTGTTTCTGCCCTTTCAAGTGCAGCCTGGCTCATTTTTTCCTTTTTTTTTTTTTTAATTGCTTTCTTCTTCCTTACTCTTCCCTTAATAGTATCTGGGCTATTCTACTTAATATTAGTTACTCTCAGCCAACTGCTCCTGTTGTTCTTTTCTGCTAGGATACACAGTAGAGCTCAGATGAACTTAAAAACAAAACCAAAACAAACAATCCTGGCATGCTGACTGTGCTATTGTACAACACTGTCCATGTAATGCTAAAAGAAGAAAAGTAACTGCCAAGGAAAGTGCAGGCAGCGTTTAAAAATTAACTATATAGCGAAAATTGTTTTGTTTTTTTATGAGCAACACACATATTAAACCACATATAGAGAACAATCTGTATCTTACAGCAGGTGAAAACATGTCATGCAAGACTTTTAGGGCATATGCACCTCACATGAACAATCAATTTTTAATGTGTTTAGTTATCTGCAGAATATGATATATGGCTCTAGTTCAAGATGATCTTTTATAACCTTAAACAAACCAAAAACAACCAAAGTATTCCATACTGCTACCCTCTATCACATTCCACTATACTCTTAATTTCCCCCTTATAAACTCCTTATTTAAAAGAGATCTTCAACCATGACAGCCAGTCTTCATCCATTTGGAGCAGATAAACCATTCACATGCTTTTTAATTTATTAATGCACAACAAACGTATTTGCACATGTTTTCCTTGCCCCGGGCATGCCTCCTAAATCACCCAGATAAAAAGTACGTGTGTTTTGAGATATGCGAGTACTTTTACCCAAGCCTAGCACTTTACCCATAGAAGGGGCTTAGATTATTGCCCACCACATTTTTCATAAACATTTTTTGCACCAACTGGTAAGCTTTCAATTAAATGTTTTGTATTTGTTAAAAAAAACAATCTGTCTCCCTGATTCTTTCCAATAGCTTAGTTCTCTCTGTCATTCTTCTTTGCCACATGTTAAAAATGAGAAGGCTTCATTCTTTACCACACAAGATGAATGCACTTGCCTGCAGCTGCCAAAGAGAGAGAGCAAACCTTTCTCCTCAGTGAGCTAAGATACAAATTATCCCACACACTCAACAAGATGATGGTACTTAACAAGCACATTTTCAGACATTATTTTTCATTTAAAAATCTTTAGGATTTTGATCCAAAACCTCTGATGTTCTCAAGCCCTGTCTCCCCCAGTCTCTAACATTCTCATGAGGCTTGTTTCCAGCGCTTTAGGAAGCACATGGCTTGAACTCACTGAGAGCCATGCAGTGCCAGAAGAAAACAGAACAGCTGTTCCAGAGGCAGCACCAAGTGCAAATGTCTGGAAAAATTGGAGGAAAGAGGTAGGACGCCATGCTTAGAGCTGACTGGAGCTGTCATTGGCTCCCTGGCCTTACAATGAATACTGCCATACATTTAGTGATTTACCATTTATGTATTATTTTAAATTCTACTTTTTTCTGTTCAAATGCCACTCCACTCTTACAGTTCTAAACATCTGTTGAACATCTTCGGCACAAATGCTCAAATTCAATAATCGTATCCATCCCACTCTGCATCTCGTTCACTAAAGCAAATCCAAATCAGCATGTCTAGCCATGCTTAGTTGCCATTGTGAAAAAATAAGATTTTACCAATAAGGCCAGAGCATCTCCAATGTATCCTTCAAGGACAAATGACAGAGGGGCAATTAAAAGGGAAACTATTTATCCTTTATCACCTCTGAGGCACCAGCATTTCATAAATGATACAAAAATTAATTCTGCAGGAAGTGCAAGGCCGATGGAAGACTAGGAAAAAAAACCTTCTTCTCTCCAAAAGCAATGTCAACAAAGGAAACCAAAACAGAAGTTAAATGAATAAATGGGCTCTGGTAAGATGCTGGGCAAGAGGACCCAGCAATACTTCTGGATTTGGGGAAACTGGATTTAGCTCATGCCTTTCTCAGACTTTCAAGGCAATTTACGTTCGGGTACAGTAGGTATTTTTCATGTCCCCAGATGGTTTACCATCTAACGAGCCGATGCAGAAAGATTAACGTGCCCTTTGCGCACAGGTAATGCAACTTATATACAACAAGTTTTGACATGCTAAAGGCAGAAAAGAGATTGATACATGTGTAAACAGCAAAGGAAAAGCAAGAGCACATAATAATGCGCAAATTACATACAAATGAGCTATGCGCATTTAAAATGGCATTGCTAATATTGTCTGTGTCCAATGAGGAGAAAGCACAGTTACTTACCTGTAACAGGTGATCTCTGGGAACAGCAGGAATTAGTCTTCACATATGGGTACGTCGGTACCGACGGAGCCTGCACGGGAATGCTGCCCAGCTTTCAATTAGAAAGCTTTTGGCAACATCCCTCGCGCCTGCGCAGTGACTTCCCGCCTTCTCCACAGCCTCTCTTCAGTTGAGTTTCAGAGCTGAGACAAAGGCGAGGAGAGAAAAGGGAAAAAATAAAAAATATGCAACTCCTAGGGGAGGTGGGAGGGTTGTGAAGACTAATTCCTGCTGTTCCCAGAGATCACCTGCGAGAGGGTGAGCCCACTTTGGAGATGCATAGAGAATCTATTTTCGTGGGTTGAGGGATGCAGGAAAGCAACCCAGTGAGATAACCATGATGTTCGCGTGAGAATAGATAAAGATATGAATCTGTAGGGAACAAGGCAGGGAGTTCTACAGAACACTGACATGGTAGATGCCTTGGATTTTCACGCAGAAGAACTGCTATCTTGTGTGAACACCCCAGGTTAGAGGGGGTGTGGAGAACCCTCACAGGCATAGGAAGGGTTGAGAAGTTTCTCTCTAATAATAGAGGAACTTCAGAGACAAGGACAATGCTCTATAGCAAAGCCCTCATAGTAGAAAGCTTCTCTGAAGACTGCAGAGAGCATTGTGCAGGAGAGCTATGAGAGAAACTGACTGAAAATCAGTTATGTTGCCATATCCTAGAAAAGGAGATGGTTAGAATAATGTGAGAAAGCCTAACGAGTAGGAGGATCCAAGATAGTTTGGAATCACTACTGAGGCTAGACAAAAAATTTTTAACAAGGGACTGGAACTTGGAAAAGTCCCAGTAATACCATTACTACAACTCCTGCAGGCAGAGCTGTTGACAGAAACAGCAGAGAGAGTGTCCCCTCAGTAGTTGGAGGGGACGTACCCATGGGGTAAGTCAACTGAAGGAAAAATGTTCAGTTGGGAAAGAAACTATCAGGTGATAGTTGCAACTGCTCTTCTGGAGAGTAAGAAGAGGAGAAGTGTGTAGTACCTGAACAAAATAATTTTTTTTTTTTTGACAGGTTAGTACACTGAAAAAGAAAAGCACAGTGAATAATCTTTTAATATGTAAGTTACAATTCCAGGCACCTATGGTTGCTGGGGATGTTGAGACTGCCCAGAACTGGAGGACTTCAGACTAGGCTGAGGCGTCCCTTGTTTAGGTACAGCCGAATGATGGGCAGGAGAGGAATGAAACTTCCTTTTCTTAGGAAAAAAAGGTTTGGTAGGACATTTCCTACTATTTGAAGAAGGAGGTGGCTTAGAATGGTTTCTAGTGGAAGAAGAGTCAGGGGAGCATTGAGCAACCTGACGTAAAGCCTCCTTATTAAAAAGACCTTCTCCTGTACAAGGAGAATGAGCTAGTATAGTTTGTGCCCATTTGCTCAAGTCTGAAGCCTCAAGCCAGGCTCTGCGACGTGCCGCAATGGCAATAGCAGAGGATCTGCTAATGGACTCAAAAGAATCTATAGAAGCACGAGACAGAAACCAGGATATATTCCGGCTGTGATTGATGAGCAAGGTATAATCAGTAGCCTTGGGCTCTGGTAAAAAAGGGGTCAAAAGAGACAATTTCTCTGTGACTTCCTGGAGTGTTAGACTCATGTGAAAAATATATGAGAGAACTCTGGAAGCCAGCATAGAGTTTTGGAAGGCTTGACGACCAAAAGCATCAAGTGTTCTTGAAGAACGACCTGGTGGAAAAGAAGAATGCTTCTTCTTGCTCTTAACCTTCCTCAGTGCTGATTCCACTACCAGGGAACGATGAGAAAGTTGAGGTTTTTGGTACCCTGGAGAGGGTGGTACACGGTACCTAACCTCAACATCATTAGAAACTTGAGGAAGTCGTAAGGGTGATTTCCATACCTTAAGAAGGAGATCCTGCAGAGCAGGATGTAAAGGAAACTGTATTCGTTGCTTTTGTGCCGGTGAGCCATGTGTAGGATCACAACCAGGGATAGAAATATTAAGAAAGGTTGCCATATCCAGGAGAAAAGTCTGATCTCCTATGGGAAGTATTCCTGGTGAGGCTAAAGAAAGAGCCTGAGTATCAGAGGACGTACAAGGTACTGCAGCAATGCCAGGTATCGGTTCCAAACTAGGCAGCGGTGCAAGAACAGGCAACAACCGTGCTAGTGATAAAGGACTAGCAGGTGAAGTAGTCATTGGGAACTGCTGTCGTGGTACCGAGATCATGAGGGAGTTATGGCTCAGATCTTTGGAACTACCTATGGGGAAACGACCGGAATCGGTTCCGGGACGCGTCGGGACGCAGCCCTCGAGACTCGATATCGACTCAAGACTCGGCATCGAAGAGAGCGAGACTAGCGATGCATGTCTCGACAGTTTCGACGCCAGTGGTAGTATCGGCGATGCCGATACCACTAAGGCAGCCTGGGTGACATCGATCGATATCGACGGTACCGAGGTCCATGTCGATGCCGATGCTAGGGTATCGGAACCGATCGACGTCGGTACCGTCCCAAAGCATGGCTGGGGGAAGTCAATGCGGTGCGTATCGATCGGTCCCGAAGGTACCGAGGACGCCCGATGACGATCCCTGGTGAAGAGTGGAGTGCTCGACACCGGTGCTGATGCCGGAGGCTCGGTACCGCTCGAAGCGGATACCACCCCCGCGCATGGCTCAGGTATGTTCTGTGAGGGGTGAGCCCCAGGAACATCCTGAAACCCCTTTAACGCTTTGGAGCCCGAAGACTCCCGCAGGGGTAATGCCAATGGATTCTTGAGGGTAAGGCCGGAGCCGTCACCATGCTGGGCATGGGACATACCACTTAAGCATTGACTAGTCTTAACAGACTGTTTTTGGGTTACCTGATCCTGTGAAGTAGAGAAACCGGGTACCCTCAATGCCGAAGAAAAAACGGTATCGAGGGAAACTCTAAATACTGAAGGTTGTCTCACAAAATTATCTCCTGACAAGTCAGGGGAAAAAGGGTCAGGACCCACACAGTTAAGACACCAACTATTGGTGTCTAAAAAGAAACAGGTGTTTCCACAGCGGAGGCACTTTTTAGGAAAAGAAGGCTCCATAATGAAAAAGGCCTAGTAGGCCTAAGAGTTAAGGCAAAAAAAACTGAAGAAAAGTTTTACAGATTTTAGCCTAAAAACCACCGGCGGTACCGGTGATAGAGGGAGAAACAGCCGCAACCACAAGAAAACAAAAAAATTAAAATAATTAAAGCAATTAAAGAGAAAAGTTTCTGCGGTGACAGGAGGACGTCCTGCCGGCTCCGCGGAAAAACGAAAACTGAAGAGAGGCTGTGGAGAAGGCGGGAAGTCACTGCGCAGGCGCGAGGGATGCTGCCAAAAGCTTTCTAATTGAAAGCTGGGCAGCATTCCCGTGCAGGCTCCGTCGGTACCGACGTACCCATATGTGAAGACTCATTCCTGCTTGTTCCTGGAGATACACGTAGAGGCTTACATAACCAGCCAAAGCGCCAGTCTCGCAACGCCTAGTCTGAGGTGGCTTAAATGTCTTGCACGTGCCCCCAACAGTATTTTGATGGCATCGGGGGTTTTCCCCGATGCCTGGATTATCTGAGGTGAAGTGTCAAACTTCTCCTCAGATGATCCAGACATCAGGGAAATCCCCTGTTGCCATTAAAATACTGTTGGAGGGGCCAGTGCCCCCAACAGCGACCCCCCACAGAAAGCAAATCCCTAGTGGCCCAGTGGCCCCAATCCCCCCACACAATAAAAAAAATCCCTGGTGGTCCGGTGGCCATGATTCCACCCACTCGCCCAACAACAAAAGGCCCGATAGCCCCCAAACCCCCTCCCAGTACCTTTAAGATGGAGCAGGGGTGTTGCCCATGCGCTCCTGCCCCGCACCATCTTAAAATATGGCAACGCCTGGCCCCATGCAGTGTATCCTGGGATGCACTGGGCAGGGTCCTCGCAAAACCCTTTAGTCTAATTGAAACAAAAATGTAATGTGCTTTAGTCTGTACACTAATCTTGTTGCTGGGAAAGCAGTTAAGCACGCCTTTTAATAAACCAAACTGGAAAAAAGAAAAAAAAAAGGAAAAAAGATAACCCCTTAACAAACATGGACCTCGAGTACTTCTAGCAATCTGCCCAAAAAGGGGTTTATCAAGAGCAAGACAGTCTGATGCCACTGTTCCAGAAAACTGATACAAAATGCTTTACTGATCATTTTATTCTTTAATTAAGAAGGAACATAGTTCAAAACAAATGCTTTCCTATTTTACTCATTCTTTTTGTTTCTCTTAACTGTAAGTATGAAAAACTTAAATTCAGTTGGCCTTAGGAAAGAGCAGATGACTAACCTTTTAAGACCATCAATCTTCATTCATTTTAAATGTTTGACAACACACTGCAAGCTCTAGATCGATGAACATAAGCGTTTACTTACCATCTGCAGCGTGCACGTGAGAGCTGCCTATCTGATCAACCAAAAGCATGAAGACAAATCCCAAGACCAAGGAAACACCAATGTAAGCATGTAACGTGGAATGGTCATATTCATGCACCACCGTCAGCTCCACTTTCTTTTCCGCTTCCACTACCTTCTGAGTCTCAGTGACATCATGATGCTTCCCTAATGCACATACAGTCAAAAAGGGCCGTGAGCAAGGTTACCCTTTAAAATCAGTATACCGTGTATTCCTTGAAACGGTCTGCAATTATCTGCAAGAGAAATCATCAAGACTTAAACCTGAACATACACTACATCTGGACAGATCATTTTCAATATAAGTTCTGAACACTATGGGGCTTGTTTACAAAGCCGCGGTAGCGGCTTCTGCCCGATATCGGAGCCACGGCCCCATTGAATTCAAGCCCCTATGTCCCTCTGAAATCCCTTTAAGTACAATGGGGAAATGCTATACTAGTTTGTGATGCTATCTGACTGCAAAGCAAGCAGCATTAACAGAGATGACAAGGAGCAACCATAGTAGCCAAAGCTGAGAGAAGCATTTGCATTCAGTTCCTTACAAGTCAGTCAAAGGGCAGAAGACCATAAGACGTATCATGCTGGATCAGGTCAAACATCATTTAAGTCCCACTTCCTGGCCAATCCAGCTCACAAATATCTGGCAGGATTCCAAAGAACAGAACCATTCCTTGCTGCTCGCTCCTAGAGATTTATACACTAATACCCTGACTGAAGCATATCCAAAAAGAATATTTTTTTTCAGACTCTGATCTAACAACCACTATGCTAGTGATCTCACTATCACTCAAGTCTTTTAGTATATTTTTAAGAAGTCTTTCAGGTCAATTGTAATTTAAGACAACAGAATAGCAGAAACCTAGGGGACTTCTGATTTTTAAATCTGACTGCATTTGAAGAAGAGTTGTTTATTGATTCTCACAGCAATAGAGTTTAAGTTGAAGATCTGAGCTGCACATGCAAGCATGGGAAAATCACTGGCCTGTTGCTAGTTTAAAACCAGAAGAGGACAGTGTCTTCAATATATGGGTTTCAGTTATATGACGGGAAGTGGCGTCGAAGATTAGAACGTGCTTTATTGTGACCAGCTCCTACATTTGAATTGCGTTTGAATCATATTGACTTTGAAGAGTGTTTGTGGCCGACTCATTGAAAAAATGCTTAAATTACAATTGACCCTTAGAAGGGCTTCTTAAAATAATAATAAAAAAAGGACTCCGGTGATAAAGTGGGACCACTAGTAGATTGGATTTTGAGTAGAGTCTGATAAAAAATATTTTTTGGATACGCTTTATTCGGGATATTAGTGCATGTTACTTTTAGTATTTTATGACTTTGAATTAATGTTACCACTTTTTGGTGTCGCTCCCAGAGATTAACAATGGCTTCCCAAGTCTACATAGCTAATAATGGTGTATGGACATTTCCTCCAAGAACTTACCTAAACCCTTGTTAAACTAATCATGCTAACCAGCTCCCTGCACTACATCCCTCTGGTCCCGCATTCAACAAAACATTACTTTCTTCAATGTTTTAAGTCTGCAACTTATTAGTTTCATAGAATGTTCCCTAGTCTTAGTACTATTAGAAAATGTTAAACAACTGTTCTCTATTGCCTCTTCCAACTCATTCATGATTTTACACACCTTTCACATTATCCTCCATTGTCTAAGTTGAAGAGCCTAAACCTGTTTGGCTTGTCTTCATAAGGAAGCTGCTCCATTGCCTTAATTATTTTTGTTTTCCCTTCTCTGTACCTTTTTCTAGTTTTGCTATCTTTTTTTGAGAAGGGACAACCCCAAAGTGAAGCAACTTACCTGTAAAAGGAGTTCTCTGTAGACAGCAGGATAAAATCAGCCACACAGATGGTCAAGCCTGCTCTCCCAGAGCCTAGTAGAGTCTGGAAAACTCTGGCACAAGGAGGGTCGGCCCAGTCATCAGGCAAACTAGGCAGTTGCCTAGGGCAGCAGCTTCCAGGTAGGCAGCAAAGAGCCAGTCATTCAAAGCTAGATTCTGGCAGCCAGGAGGAAGCATAAGGCTTAAGGTCTGCCTAGGGCACCAAAACCTTGAACTCTTGGGCCAGCCCAGCCCAGGGCATGAGTGAATGCTCTCTCCTGTATGACCATTGTTCTTCCCCCTCAGTCTATTCTATAGCTTAAGAAAAGAAAACTTAAGCAGGAAGGGGAGGCAGGAGGAATTGTGTGGCTGATTTATTCTGCTATCTACGGAGAACCCGTGTTACAGATAAATCACTTCATATTTTCCATGGCCAAGCAGGATATAATCAGCCACACAGATAGGTGACTCCCAAGCTGAGAATGCAAGGGTAGTAATAGTCAGGTTATTATCGGTCACTCAAGTGTCACTGCTGTGGTAGGTTGAAGCAAAATCGGCTGTTAGGTTTGGAAGACACTGAGGGCTAGGAGTTTCCTAGCTAGGTTAGGGAAGGGCGGAATGGAGGAATATATCTAGGCTTCATTGACTGCCTGTGGTGATCAAGCTGGAGTGACTTATGTGCGCTTAAATGGAACCCATGGAGACAATTTAAATGAAAGAGATTTAACAGCATTCAAGATGCAAGGTGCCAGATATCTGGGAAGGTGGACCTCCATTTCTAAACTGAGAGATAGAAATAAGCTTACCATTTATAGTTGTCTTTATTTGATATACCTCAAATCTGTGACCAAGCTATGTGGTTTACAGTTAAAATATATAAACCAGGAAAGGAATGAAAATTATAATTAACAGGAAAGGAGAACAAAAGATGAGCAGATAAATAGGCAGGGATTAGAACAATAAGGTGGAGAGGGAGGAACAAGAGGGGGGGGGGAACAAGAAGTGGGAGGGAAGGGGGTCAGTGGGCAGGGAAGACTAAGCCATCCCAACACAGAGGAATACTACTCATTCAGGCAGGTATCACAGATATTCCAAAGGCAGAATCGAACAGATAGGTTTTCAGTGCCTTTTTGAACCTCTTCAGGTCTGATTCTATCTGTAATGAGGCAGTAAACTTCCACAGGGCTGGGGCTGCAGCGGAAAAGGCGGATCTTCAGATGGCTTCATACTTCAAAGAGGGGGATGGTATGTGTAAACGGAAACAATGGAGAGAATGGAGGGCCCTAGCTGGGGCATGCAGAGTGACCAGGGTAGATAGGCTATCAATGATATGGCCCTGGAATACCTTAAACGTGAATATGGGGAAATTTTCGCTTACTGTTAATTTCCTTTCCTGGAATCCTGCTAGACCAGTCCAGACAAGCGGGTTTAGTCCCCCTACCAGCAGATGTTGGAGACAGAGAGATAGAAAAAAAACTACAAGCAGCCTGATTGGCTGTTCCCTGGTAATATCTAGCTGACCCCAGTAGAGGGCGCTCCAGTATCGTAAAAAGCCATATTCAAACAGATGTAACCACGAACCAGAACTAAAGAAAAAATACAGAAAACCATACTATATACCAGAGGTGATAGCACTCTGCTGCAAAGTTTTGGCTCCTCCGCAATACGCTTCTGAACCAGATATCCAGAATAGGGAGGGTCCTGGACTGATCTAGCAGGATTCCAGGAAAGGAAATTAACGGTAAGTGAAAATTTCCCCTTCCATCACATCCTGCTAGACCAGTCCAGACAAGCGGAAAGTACCCAAGCTAACTGCTCTTTGGGTCGGAAGATACGGTCGTCGAAACCACCTTTGCCCCGAACTGCGTCTCTTCCCGAGATTGAATATTGAGCCGATAGCGACACACAAAAGTGGACAGGGAGGACTAGGTGGCCACCCTGCAGATATCCAGAGGATGAACATTAAAGTGCTCCGCCCAAGATGTAGCTTGTGCCCGCATAGGGTGTGCCCGAAGACTGAGAGGGACAGACTTTCCCTTCAGGATGTATGTTGATTCAATTGCTAACCGCAACCACCGAGAGACCATGCATTTGGAAGCAGCTTGACCCTTACGGAGTCCTGCAAAAAGTACGAAAAGATGATCAGAAATACGGAAAGGATTTGTCACCCGAAGATACCTACGAAGGATCCTGCCGAGATCCAGAGAACAGAGTCCCTTATTCTCGCCCGCACACTGCTCCTCAGAAAAACAGGGTAGGAAAATCTTCTCATTGATATGAAAAGGCGTAAGAACCTTTGGAAGGAATGAAGGAACAGTACGCAAGAAAACTCCTTCTTTCAAGAAGGCAAGCTAGGGATCCCTGCATGAAAATGTCTGTATTTCAGATATCCTTTATGCCGAAGCTATCGCTACTAGAAACACTGGCTTAAGCGTCAAATCTCTCAACGTAATGTGTTTAAGCGGCTCAAAAAGATGCCTGCATCAATGCTTTTAGGACGAGGGACCAATCCCTTGATGACACCGGAAGGCGAACCAGTGGTTGGACTACCTTCGCTGCTTTAAGGAAATGTGACACATCCGCATGGGACGCTATAGAGCGACCCCCAACAGGACCTCGGAAACAAGTTAATGCCGCTACTTGAACCCGAAGAGACCCCAAGGCTAGACCCTTGTCCAGGCTGTCCTGGAGAAAGGTAAGGTTATTCGGGATTCCCGACTTCCAAGGAGAGATACGGTGCCGCGTGCACCAAGACGTGAAGACTCGCCAAACTCGGGAATACGTCAGCAAACTACGGGCGGCGCGCCTTCAGAAGAGTCGCGACCATGCGACTCGAGTAACCCTTCTTGCTCAGGCAGCAGTGTTCAAGAAGCAGGCCGTAAGCGAGTAAGGAGCCAAGTCGTCCATCACAATTCGCCCCTGACGTAATAGCCCCCGGCGAGACACCAACTGCAATGGCATGGCTCGTGTTAAGCGGATGAGGTCCACATGCCAGGGTCTCCGAGGCCAGTCTGGAGCTACCAGGATCACTCTTCCCCCAGTGTACGAGAACTCTCCGAAGCACTTTGCCGATTAGCACCCATGGGGGAAAGATGTACAGCTGACTCCCTTGCGGCCATGGTTGAGCCAGGGCATCCAATCAGGAGGACAAACTCCCTCCTGCGACTGAAAAATTTCATTAGCTTGGTATTCACTGACGTCGCCCCCATGCTCGCACAATCTTCTGAAATGCCCAAGGGGCTAGCTCCCATTCTCCAGGATCGAGAGCGTGTCGACTGAGGAAATCGGCCTGAAAGTCGTCTACCCCAGCGATATGCTGTGCCGAAAGAGTCTGCAGATGTGCCTCTGCCCAAGGAAGGAGAAAGGACATTTCCCTGGCTACCCCTACGGATTTGGTACCGCCCTGGAGGTTGATATATGTCACTGTTGTTATGTTGTCGCATAGAACCCGAACCTCCTGGTGTTTGAGAAGAGGTAGAAAATGTTTTAGGACGAGGCGAACCACCTGCGCTTCCAGTCAATGTATGGACCAGCATGCTTCGAGAATCGACCAAGTCCCCTGCGTCGACTGATGCTGGCAGAGAGCACCCCACCCATAGACTCGCATCTGTTGTAACTAGGACCCACCAAGGGTTCTCTAGGGAAACACCCCTGAGGAGATGACAGGGCGCCAGCCACCACTGAAGGCTGCGTCGAGTCTCTGGGAGGAGTGGCAACCGGATGTCATAAACCTCCGACACCGGAGACCAGCATGAAAGGAGAGACCTCTGAAGCTCCCTCATGTGCGCTCTGGCCCAAGGCACGACTTCGATAGTGGCTGCCATGGAACCCAGGACTTGAAGGTAATCCCAAACTCTCAGAGCTGTCTGGAGAAGGAAACAAACGAAGCAAACCTGTTCAATTTGTGAAGTCACTTGCTGTCAAGAAAACTTCCCCCTGCACGGTGTCGAAGTGGGATCCTAGAAACTCTAGTTGTTGGGACGGATGAAGATGGCTCTTGGCCACATTGACCACCCATTCAAGATTCTCAAGGAAAGAAACTACTTGAGCCACTGCCCGATGCACTTCCAACAGGGAGTCCACCCAAATCAACCAGTTGTCCAGGTAAGGATGCACTCGGATTCCTCGTTTGCGTAGAGATGCTGCAACCACTACCATAACTTTGGAAAAGGTGCGCGGAGCCGTGGCCAGGCCGAAAGGCATTGCATAAAACCAGGAGTGCTGACCCAGTACCGCAAACCGCAGGAAAAACTGTTGGTCATCTCTGATGGGAATGTGGAAGTAAGCCTCCGCAAGATCTAGAGAGTCGAGGAACACGCCTCCGCATACCACCTGGATCACCGAGCGAAGCGTTTCCATTCGGAATCATGACACCTGTAGACACTGATTTACGTCTTTGAGATCCAGAATTGGGCAGAAGGACCCATCTTTCTTGGGAACTACGAAATAAATGGAGTAGCAACCACAGCCTCTCTTTCCTCGAGGGACTGGTCGAATAGCCCTTAGTAGAAGGTGGTGATGTACGGTGGAGCGAATCGCCTTCTTCTCCAGGGATCTTCCCCCGGATAAGATGACGAACGCATCTGGAATGGATCGGGAACATTCGAGAACGTAACCTTGAGAGACTATGTTGAGGATCCATTGATCCGAAGTAACGAAAGACCACTGACAAGAAAACAGATCCAAACGCCCACCTACTGGATGAATCTCTCCGGATGGGCTGACCTCCAGAAAAGGCTTCTGAGGTGGACTGCCCGGCCAGTCAGCAGAAAGATCTCGCAGGGCCAGAGAACTTGGAAGGCCATGAGTAGGACTCGGATCCTTTGCGGGCACCCTGAAAGGACTGTGACCTCTGACCAAAATGTCCAGCTGTTGAAGAGGCAGAGGGCTTCCCAGGACAGTAGCGACAAGCGTCACGAGGTAGGCGAATATCGACGGGAAGAACACCTAGTAGCAAATTTAGGCTTATCTTCCGGAAGACGGTGGGGTCGAACGTCCCCTAGGTCTTTTGACCAATTTGTCTAGGTCTTCCCGAAACAGCAGCTTTCCCCTGAAGGGAAATCTAGAGAGGCGTGCTTTAGATGCAGAGTCAGCCGACCACTGGCGAAGCCGAGCCATCTGCGAGATACTGTAACCACCGCTATTGATCTAGCCGAGAGGCGCAAGAGACCGTAAAAGACATCTGCCAAGAAAGCTGTGACTGATTCCAGACGAGCCAGAGTTGGATCCTCTGGGAGACGCTGAATCCAGCGCAGAAGAGCTCGGGCCACTAGACCCCCACAAAAGAGGCCTGGAGAGATAACGACAAAGCCGAAAAGGCAGTCTTGAGAAGGCTCTCCATTTTCCTATCCTGTTAATCACGAAGTGCTGCACCACCCTCCACTGGAATGGTGATATGCTTCGTTACTCCGGTCACAAGGGCATCCACTTTGGGGTATGTCAGCCACTTCTCCAAGTCAGGCGTTGCCCAGAGGTAAAGCTCCCTTAGGCGGCAGGCTGTACGGAGAGGAATATCCGGAGAGTCCCATTCTCGAGATACCATTTGTTGTAACTCCGCTGGGAATGGAAAAGCACTAGATGGCTTGCGAATGCCTTGTAATATCAGGTCTGGCTGGGGAATGTCAGAAAGCTGTGGATTCTGCTGTTACGGCTGATCCATCAATCGTAGGGCTTCGCCCATCTGCATAATTAGAGCCGGCAATTCCTCTTTGCAAAACAAGCGTATGTCCTGGTCTTGCTTTGGCCCTCTGCAGAAAACTCTGAAGGGGACCCATTCCCCATCCTCTCGGTCCGACATGCTTTTGCTGTTGTGCCCCGAAGACAGCCCTTCCTCTAGCGCTTTTGTCCACGCTCTATTAGCCCGGGAGACCTCTTTTGGTGGCCGTGCCTCCACCTTGGATATTTATTTATTTAACATTTCTTATATACCGCCTTTCATGATATCAAGTGGTTTACATTGAACAAACTGAAATTACATTGAACAGGGCATTATAACTTGGAGATAATTATTTTACAGGGAACATGGGCAATGGAGGGTTAAGTGGTTTGCCCAAGACCACAAGGAGCACCTGTGGGACTAGAAACCCCAGTCCTTCCAGCCCAAGGTTGCTGTCCTTTAGTGGGATTTGAACCCCCGACCTTCCGGCCTGAGGTAACTTGCCCCAACCACTAGGCCACTCCTCCCAAGATATGTCCTCTTGTCTAGATCCTGAAACAGAAGACTGTGGGATCTGAGTCAGAGCTCCCCCTGCGTTACAGGGAGAATTAGCCTACCACAAATCCCAGGCTTGTCTAAAGAGGGTCAAAAACTGGGTATCCGAGGCATGCATAGACTCCTGCTGCCCGAAAGACTCTGGAGCAGGGGGAGTTAAGCGAGGAGGAGAGAGATACTCTTGCCAGGGGAAGCTATCTGGGTTGCTCTAGTAGCTGAGGACGTGCAGCTGGACTGCTTCTGTCCTGAGCTCCCTTGGCTAGTGTTGCCGAAGTCTCACCAGGATGAGCAAGACATACAGCAGAAATGCTATCCCTCAAATCTTTATGCTTCTTTGTGCAGACCATGCACCGCTGAAGGGAAGGCATCTCACAGGAGAAGCGCAGCTAACTGCAGTCCCCAGCGAACAGAAAAAAACAAGTCAAATACAGGTGTTGAAACAAGACCAGACAGGCAAAAAAAACTAGTAGGGAAGACTGAAATTAAGAAAATAAAGTCTCTTCACAAAGCCCGCCAAAAACGGAGCTATTCGGCAAAAAAACCCACCGAAACAAAATGGCCGCCGCTATTAAAACCGCCAAAATAAAATCACCCCAAATGCTGAGAACACGTGTTAAAACAAAATTAAACAAATGAAGAGCTAGGGCAGTAAAGACATGACAAAAAAACCTCCCAGGTGGACAGAGGTTGCCCCGAAGGCGTCCCGATCAAAACTGGGAGGGGGGAGGAGGACCTTTGAGGTTTACTCACTGCGCTGGAACAGACTGCTGAAGAACCAAGGCTGAACCGAATCAGGCAGCAGCCCGGAGCTGTTACAGGGCTGCCGATAAGCTGCAGACTGCCCTGATGACCAGCTGCTCAGGTCCTCATGAGCTGAAGCCGGATTCTTCCCCGACAGAGAGGGAACTCACATGGTCCTCCTGACCAGGAGATCAACCTCAATCTGTCCCACAAAACGTAGCTGGGAAACCCAGAGGGGCACCTCAAGTGTGCCCTGTGTGCATCCAGCAAAATTACTACAAGTACTCAAAGTTAAAAATAAAAATAATCAGAGAGAAAAAGTTAAACTCCTTCATCTGCTGGAGACAGAGAAATACTGGAGCGCCCTCTACTGGGGTCAGCTAAATATTACCAGGGAACAGCCAATCAGGCTGCTGGTAGTTTTTTTCTCTCTCTCTCTGTCTCCAACATCTGCTGGTAGGGGGACTAAACCTGCTTGCCTGGACTGGTCTAGCAGGATGTGATGGAAAAAAGCCTTAGACAAGATACGCGATGTAACGGGGAGCAAATGGTATTGCATGAGGAGCGGTGTGGCGTGATCAAATCTCTGTATGCAAGCAAGAGTGCATATTCTGTATTTTCTGTAGCCATTTAAGTTGGTACTGGGGAAGCCCTAAGTATACAATAATCACATGGGACACAACTGTATGGAGCACAACAGAGATTCGTGCTGATGGACACAAGAATGGTTGTATAGCACAGAAACGTCAGAGCATGAAGAAAAAGGTCTTGATGACTTGGGCCATCTGTGGGAAGAATGACAGCTGGGAGTCCAAAACTATACCTAGATATTTGAGAGCAGGTTGTAGGGTTACAGGTATACCTTCAATCACAGGGGCAAGAACTGGGCTATTAGGAGAACCTGTGAACCAAGTGACCACAGTCTTAGACAGATAAAGTTTTAGAGAGTTACTGAGCAACCATGAAGTGACTCACTCTAAACAAGCATTAACCGGTGAGATATCGTGTGACTTCTCATCGGTAGAGAACAGTAACAAAATGTCATCCACAGAGATGAAGCTAGAACATCTGAGGCTTTGCATAAAAGAGTGACAAGGGGACTAAGAAATACATTAAAAAGCATAGGCAAGAAAGTTGTCACTTAGGGTACCATACACGGAAAGCAGAGCAAAGATGATGGAGAATCGTGAATCCAGATCTGAAATGAGCTTCCTGGAGGAAAGATAAGAACAAGGAAAAGTACGGGGCCACAAAGGCCTGTATTATACAGGCGAGTTAGAAGCATGCCATGATCTACCAGATCAAATACTGCCGATAGAGCCACCACAGTCATCATTGACTTGGCCAAGGCCTAAACAAGTTGTAGAGGAGATCAGCCAAGATGGCAGTCCCAGATTCCAACTGGCCCATTTCCTCCCAGGCTGCCGTCTCCGAAAGAGACATCTCCGGAATCTTCTGTGACCAACAGAGGCAGGCACACACCACATAGGAGCCACAGATGGCTCCCTATAAGGACAGGGCCGAAACTTCAAAGGTTTGCTTAAGCAGCGCCTCCATATGCCAATCCTGCAGTTTCTTCAAGGCTGTCCCTCCTTCCACTGGAATGGTAATCTTCCTGGTGACCGCTGCCATCAGTGCATCCACCCGGAGGAGGCGAAAGCACCCGCTCTCCTCCGGAAGGAAGGGTAGAGTCTGCCCATGCTATCAACCCGCAGGCTGGCATCCAAGATCTTCCACTGCTCATCAACCATGGCCTTGATTGCCCGATGGATGGAAAAGGAGCAAGGGGGCTTCTGAATATTCCGAGGAACGGATCCTCCGCCTGCTCCAGGGGGTCCGGTGGTGGATCGTCATGATCTACAAAGCTGTCAAGGTCTTGACAATGAGGTAGGGCAGCTCATTCCTATGAAATATATGAATGGCTGAGGCATCCTCCCCAGGAGGGAGCTCCCCGTCTTCTAATTCTTGAGGTTCCAGATCCTCCAAATAATCAGAAAGACCTCTCTAGGGTCTCTAAGGAGCCCATAGAGGCCTCATCCTCAAAGTCCGGGGACCTCTCCTAGCACAGGTGCTTCCCCGCCGCCAGGACCCCCAGTCCCCTCTGTGAGGGAGACCCCCGATCAAGTGACTTCTCCCCAAGGCCATGTTGCATTTAAAAGGCTTAATGCAGCGTTAAACTCCAGGGAAAAAGGGGACTTGCCCCCACTATTTAAACCCCCTCCAACTGCCCAAGGGGGCTCCAGGGCCACCAACCACAAAAAAGGAACTTTTCTGTGCTCCAAGGCAGAAGAAGCAACAGACAAAATGGCAGCCATTCCCACCAAAACCGTAGGTGTCCCGGTCTCGCCCGAAGGTGCTCGCAGCCAGAAAGCTCCCCCGTGGCTGCCACCAATGCAGCCGGGCTGCTGGCCAAGCTCTCTGCGGCAGATGTACTCCCTTAACACAGACACAGCAGAGCCCTACCATGGAGAGCAAGCTCCTGTGGCTGCCGCATGCTGCACAACGGCCCCTCTCCGGGCCAGCCATGTGCGAGCCACACAGGAACCTCCCCCCCCCCCCCCCCCACCTTGACTCACCAGCTCCTGGATGTCCTACTGTGCTGCTCCTGCTGCCTCTACCAATGCTGCCTGCTGATTTTTTTTTAATGGATTCAAGCAGGAGCACAACAAAGTCCAAAAAATTACACTCAAATTCCCTTAAAGATCAGCTTCATCTCCTCTTCCCCCTCTTCAATACCATCTTTTTCCCTCAATCTCCGTTAGCCTTTTTTCCTTTTCTAAGATCTCCAAAGAGGAAACCTCTCATCTTCTTTCCTCCTCTAAACTTACTAACTGTTCTTCTGATCCTATCCCCATCCATCTCCTCCTCTTCTGTCATCCCTTTCATCACACACATTCTCAATCTATCATTCTCTACTGCAACTTTCCCTGCAGCCTTCTAGCATGCTCTGGTCACACCTCTCTTTAAGAAACCTTCATTTGACCCTACTTGTCCTTCTAATTAAATCGACCTAATCTCCCTTCTTCCCTTCATTTCCAAAATTCTTGAATGTGCAGTTCTCCGCTGTTGCCTGGATTTTCTCTTCTCTCAAGCCCTCCTCAATCCACTTCAATCTGGCTTTCATCCCTTACACTCTCCTGAAGCAGCCCTTGCTAAAGTCTCCAGCGACTTGTTCCTGGCTAAATCTAAATGCCTTTACTCGGTTCTCATTCTTCTTGACCTTTCTGCTGCTTTTGACACCGTTAACCACCACCTTCTCCTTGATACATTGTCCTCACTTGGTTTTAGGGGCTCTGTACTCTCCTGGTTCTCTTATCTCTTCCATCGCGCCTTCAGTGTCTGTTCTGGCGGTTCCTCCTCTACTGCTATCCCTCTCTGAGACCCTAAGGATCTGTTCTAGGCCCTCTCCTTTTCACTCTCTATACCCAGTCCTTGGTGCTCTCATCTCCTCCCATGGTTTTCAATATCATTTTTATATACAGATATTGTCACGAGGTCAGCCCTCCGCCTAGGGCTAAGAGGGCTGGTCTGCCATGATGTCCTTTAATCAGAAAGTGAGACCACACCTTTCTGCTTTCGCAATGCCTCTTGGGAGTTGTAGTTCCTTTTTAAACCTCTGATAAAGGAATAGTTATGAGTCGCGTGTTTAAGGCAAAATGACAAGGAATTTATTCCCCTCACATTAAGACTTAGTGTAGAACAAAATAGGAGAGTGTCCAGGTGTTTGCTTGAGGATTATTTACAACAAAGTAAGGTAGCTGCTTTTCACACTCTGGCTCCAAAACGTGCTGTGCCTTTTCTAAGTAACAAAGATGGGAAAACCAAACAGCTTCTTCTGTCAAAGTAAAATAACTTCTTTTCCTCTGCGGTTTCACAGCTCTTTAACTCATAGACTTAACACAGTGACTCAATATCATTGGCTAAGCAAAGCGTGCAATCCATTGGAACTTCAGCTATATCATTAACATTACAGTCCATTTGCATATCTTCCAGCTCAGGATTTACTGAGCTTGGCTGCCAGCTGTTACTACTGTGTTTAAGGTAACCTCCCTCTGCAAACTTGGGTGTTTCCCCTGTATACAATTCTAGACAGCAAGGGTTTGAAATACCTGTGGCTTTGGAGCTTCTTCTCTGGCTCTCATCTAGTTCCTTCCAGTTATAAGGAAATGCTCTGTGACTCTCCGTTTGTAATTCCTGACTAGAGCCACCCTTGGCTCTCTGTTCCAGGTAGAGCTTCTTAACCTCCCTGCTTTGGTGCTGGGTCTCCACTTGTGCAAACTCTGAAGCCTTTCCTCAGGCAGTAAGGACTGAAGGGCTCCCTGTTCTCTCTGCCCAGGCTGGTTCCTGGCAACAGGCTGTGCCTTCCCACCTTCTAGTCTGCCGGCTTCTCTCCCAGAACTGCAGGTAGGTTCTTTGCCAAGTCTCCAATTCTCTAGGGTTCCTGAGCCTCTCCAACCACGTCTCTCAGGAGCTCTTTCCTCTTGCTCCCTCTCTGGTTTCCTTCCTTGCTTCTTTTGTTGTCCTCGCTGCCCCTCCTTTGCTCCCAACCAGCGTTTATATTTCTGTTCCCTGAGGCTTGGCTCTGCCTTTCTGAACAGGTGTGAGTGATCAAGCTCCAGGCTTGCTGCTATGTCAGAGCTTGGGCGTGTCAGCTCAGCTCCTATCTCCCTCTGTTTGTCTTTCTCTTGAGCTAAACAGTGAGCTATGTGTGCTGGCTGACTGTCAGTTTTAAAGGTAACCTTTTCCTTTCTTTCTATTTCCATGGGCTCTATAGGGGCTTCTACATCACAATATATATAGATAGATAAAGATAGATATAGATAGATAGATAGATAGATAGATAGATCTGAGAGTTATCTATCTACACCTGATATTTCTCTTACATTCCAAGCCCATATATCTGCCTGTCTATCTGACATCGCTGTCTGGATGTCTCACTGCCATTTGAAATTGAACATGGCCAAAACCGAAATTATTTTTCCCCCTAAGACCTCTTCCCCCCTTCATTATCTCTATTGATAACATTCTTCTGCTTCCAGTTTCCTCGGCCTGCAACCTTGGAGTCATCTTTGACTCCTCCCTCTCCTTCTCCACACACATCCAAAAGATAGCAAAAATCTGTTGTTTCTTTCTCTACATTAACAAAATTTGCCCCTTCCTTTCTGAACACACTACTAAAACTTATCCACTTTTTAGTCACTTCTCACCTCTTGGAGCCTCCTCCTTGCTGGTCTACCTCTGAGTCATCTTTCTTCCCTTCAGTCTGTTCAAAACACTGCTCCGCGGCTAATCTTCCGCCAGCCCCAATATACTCATATAACTCCTCTTCTTAAATTACTTCACGGACTTCCCTTCCATTTCCGTATCCAATACAAACTTCCCCTTCTGACCTATAAGTGCATTCATTCTATTGCTCCTCATTACCTTTCTTCTCTTCTCTTTCTCTGCACCCCTCCTCATGAACTCCGCTCTTCCTCTGGCTTGCTTCTCTCTATGCCCTTCTCTTCAACAGTCAATTCCAGACTTCGATCCCTTCACCTTGCAGCTCCTTATGCCTGGAACAAACTACCTATATCTTTACATCAGGCTTCATCTCTCCCCCTTTTCAAATCCATGCTAAAGGCTCACCTCTTTCAGGCTGCGTTGTTCTTCTTCTGTCTCATTACCCTTCCCTACTGTACCCTTGTTCTCATCTATTGTACTGTCTGTCTTGATTAGATTATAAGCTCTGATGAGCAGAGACTGTCTTTCATATGCATTTGTAGAGCACTGCGTACACCTTGTTGCAGTATATAAATGATTAATAGTAGTAGGTAAGCCTCCTCTTCATTGGGGGGGGGGGGAAGAAATCTCTTCCGGGGGGGAGGAGGGGGGCGGAGAGGAAATCATAATTGGTTCTTTGAGGAAGTTCTAATTGATTTGTTTGTCTACTTAACTGTCTCTCCGTTAAGCCTGCTTTGTCAATAGGATACTGGAACTGGTGGGAGGTGCCAGCAGTATATATACCTCAGAGTCATCAAGAAGATGATATGCTCAGTCTCCAAGCTGCTTGAAGGGGAGTACAACCCAGAGGTAAGGGACCAGACTGGAGGGACGCTTAGGAAAAAGGTTTTCCTAGATTAAGGAGGATCCCAGACTAGATACCTAATCCGGTGGCATCATGGACCCTTAAGAATGAAACTATCAGGCAAGAAATAAATAAACCACTCATGACTCAGAGGAAAAGATGTGATTGGAAATTCTTCTCAGTTAATCCTGTGGCATCCAGCACGATGGGAAATAATCTGGTATCTTTCTGCCACATTTTCTTGGTCTCAGATTGCATTTCTTGATGGAGGGGATCTTTAAAATCAAGAAATGCAGTCAGTGACCAAGAAAATGTGGCAGAAAGATACTGAACTATTTCTCATCCTGTTGGGTGCCACAGGCTTGTCCGAGAGAAAATTTCCAAGCACACTTTGATAAATAACCCATACATGTTACATCTTACGAACTCTAGGAAGCAGCTCTCTTTGGAATGATGCAAGTACTATGCAGAGCATTAGCAGTAAATTTGAGAGACTGGGATCATACTCTACATGCCTCTGGCCTAGGAGTGAGGTTCATGACTGTCATGGTGTGTGCAAAACTAATCTATTTGGAGAAATTGCCCCAAAAAATAAGATACGTATCTCTGGAGGAAATCTCAGAAGGAATACCAGCTTCTGTACCAGACTACATGACAGAAAAAATAAAAATTTTCTTTTTATAAACATTCCTACTCAAACATCAGGGCAATCTTTGCATGAAGGGAAGCACTTTCCAGCCCTGGATCTAGTTGCCTAGGGTAGGCAACAGATCAGGGTTGTGCTGGCTATAGTAAGAACATGCTCTGACTCACCCTGGCTTATCACACCTTTCCAAAGACACTTCTGATAGCGTAGTGGGAGCATCTGATAACATGGGAGCTGGGTTCTATTGGTCTGCTCTGAAAGATGTGAAAAGTCCCTTTGACTAGGAAGATGAACAGACCTACTTGGTTTCAAAGTGTTGGCTTGCTAGGCAAACCTTAAGCCCCCCCTCCCCCGCTGTCAGAACTTATTATTTAGCTTTGAATGCCCTGCTCTTTGATGTCCCCCTGAAGATGACACCTTAGGCAACCCCTTTGTTTGCCTAATGATTAAGCTGGTCCTGGAGGGTGGGTCCTCCCTCCTTCACTTCACTCAGCAGTGAACTCTCTCCCCTCCAACCAACTTTGCACTCTCTCCTCTTGCCCCTCACTCCTTCACTGACACTCTTTCAAGTCTCAGCCCCTCCTCGAACTCTGCCCTTCCTCAATGCTCTGCTCTCTCTTCTCCCTCCCTCCTCCCTAGCCCCACTATGCTCCAATTGGTCACTCTGTTTGTGGTTACATCTTTGATTGGCTGTTAGCCAATTTAAACTCCAGAAAGGAGCAAAAGAGGTTTCTCAGCAACTTTTCTCCACGATACAAATATTTTTCCTCGAAACAGAAGACATCTTGCTTAATAACTATATGCCACCTAACTGAGACCATTTGTATTGCCAGAAATAAATTACAATATTAGCTCATGGATTCCTGAGCTTTGCATCTATCAACTAAGAGTACCAAACTCACGTACATTCTTAGGACTGTGATGATTATACCATCTCATATTTCCATGGCAAGGCTCCCTTTTAAAAACTGTATTGGCATGTTAAACTGTGTGTAAATTATAGTGACTGCAACTCCCTAGAATTCATTTTATTGTTTTAATCATATGTTGGTGCAGACAGTTCCAACAGACAGGAGGAATTATCAACCCAGATTGTGGCATCACATCACTGAAATCTTCCTATTTTAAAAAAATCAGAGAACTTTAAAATCCAGCTACATACAGATAATGCATAAAGTTCAATTCTCACCCTCTAGAATTTCTTCATAAAGTGCATGTACTCCTTCAGGAACAATGACAGCTAATGCAGTCCCACAGAGCAGCCCGGCACCTAGAACTGTCACCAGTTTTAACCTATCCTACAAATGAATAAAAACAAGCCATCCCCTGGTTACTGTTATGCAGTATGTAAAGCACTACATTTTTCATTTGTTGATACATGCAAGAGGAACACACACAATTCCACTCTTAGTTTGCTGCAGTTGGAGAATGAGGACTCGAGAAGCATCACCTGGTTTTGGTAAATCAGATTCTAATATTATCCTACAACAATGAACTGATGTGGAATTAAACTCTCAGATGTTCTTGTCAGATCTCAAACTTCCCAAAACCTGGAAAATGTTGGATTTAGAGCCGACTTTTACCCCGCTGCCTGAAGTGACTTGTAATTTTCGTATTCCTATTAGTTACCTAAAGAAAAGCAAGATTACAAGTCTCAAAAGAAGGCAGGGCAAAACCAGGACTGAAATGACCTGTCCTGAACATCTAGACAAGGTGGCAACACTACTTCAAAACAGTGGTAAAATTTAATGCATATAGGCTGTGTGTGTGCAACTTTACCCTCACACAAGGCAGGCAATTTTATAAATACCAATTTCTGTGCGTAAAGCAATGATTTTCCCACAGAAGCGACTTTGAAAATTACAACCCCCCCCCCCCCACCCATGCCTATGGAAACGAATTCTAGCAAATCAGATCCTTAAAAACATACTAGCCAGCACAAGTGTGTTGATGTAAGAATGGAGATGAAAACAAATCCTCTTTGTGATTTTAGAGATCAGATCTGGTCATTCAACTTCTTGAAGCTAAATTGTTCTGTAGTTTCTAATTGTGAGCCTTGCTTTCTGTTACTCATCCTTTTGGATTTGGCTGTATGAACATAGATATCCATATGGGTTACATGTTCCCACTATTCTATAATCACAATAAGAAGAGTTGTTGAATGCACATTGGTCCATTCTATTCATGTGATGGGAGGTGGAAAAAGGTGAAATTAGACTTACCTGCTAATTGTTGCTCCTTGAGGAACTCCAGTCCAGTCCCAGAACCTCTGGGGTTTAGTGCCTCCTCCAGCACCTTTGGAGACTGAGCATGTCATCTTTTTGATGACTCTGGTATAAATAGCCAAGGACTGCCTCCTCTCACCAGTGCCTATTGACAAAGCAGACTACACAGGAGGCCAAATAAGTCATTAACATTCATTAAAAAAACAACAACACTGTGAAGAGATTTATATATAAATTGCCTATTCTTAAGTTAAGTATAAAACGGAACTTTCTTGTTTATGAAGCCAAAACACTACCTACTCCACAGGTCTGCTCCCCCTGCCTCCCTTTTAAAGAAGTCAGTGGATCAAACCTCTTCTGCCACCTCCCCCAACTCTCCCGTTCCCTGTAGAAACCGAGGACCCCAAGAAACTAAATGTTTAACGTACTCTTAGCACCACTCCGCTTCAGGCTACAGTCTCATCAGGGTGGGATCCGGGACTGGACTGGAGTTCCTCAAGGAACAACAATTAGCAGGTAAGTCTAATTTCACCTTCCTTATCGGCCCTCCAGTCCAGTCCCGGAACCTCTGGGGATGTAACAGAGCAGTAAAGATTAACGGGAGAGACCTGCCAGACTAGCCTGAAGCACCGCCGATCCAAAACAGGCATCTCCTGCCATCTGAACATCCAGACAGTAATGCTTGACAAAAGAATGCAATGTTGACCAAGTTGCTGCCTTACAAATCTCACTGGCCGGCACCAAACTATACTCCGCCCACGAAGCTGCCTGCGCCCTTGTCAAATGCGCCCTCAGCCCTTCTGGAACAGACTTTCCCTTCAACAGGTATGTTGATGCTATCGCCTCTTTGAGCCATCTGGAAATAGAGGATTTAGCCGCCGACTCCCCTTTCCTAGGCCCCCCAAACACAACAAACACTATCCAATTTGTGGAAAGAGGCCGAAATCTCCAGATACTTCCTAAGAGTGCGTCGCACATCCAAGAGCCGTAACTTCCCGTTAGTCGCCACTGCCCTGGAAAACCGGTAACAAAACGACCTGATTCATATGAAAGACAGATACCATGCTGGGCAGAAAAGAGGGCACCAGTCTCAAAACAACTTTGTTTGGAAAAAGACAGGAAGGGTTCACGACATGACAAAGCCTGTAACTCTGAAATCTGCCTAGCGGAACAAATAGCTACAAAAAACACTGTTTTAAGGGGTAAGATCTTTAAGAGAGGCTTTCCTCAAAGGTTCAAACGGTTGTCGGATCAACGCTTCTAACACTAAATTGAGATCCCACGTCGGCACCGCCACTCTACAAGGTAGCCTCAAGAGCAATACTGTTCTTAAAACCCTTTTTATGTGGTACCCAGGGGGGGAGCTGCGCGCTTTAGAAAAACTTAGCTCAGAACTGGAGCCGTGAGGGGAAGATGCAAGTCTCGGCAGCCGAGTTGCAGGAGGCTTTTCAGTATGCTAAGGTTGCCTCGGAGACGATTAAATTGCAAGAACTCCAATATAAGTTGATATGGAGGGCCTACGTGCCGAATACTTGGGTGGCTAGGATGGGGTTGCTTCTGACAGATGTGTGTCAACTTTGCGGTTCCGAGAGGGGGTCGTTAATGCATCGATTTTGGGATTGTGTGCACATACAAGAGTTTTGGCACGCAGTTCAGGATGCGTTATGGTTTTGGAGGCCCCCGGGGGGGGGGGGGCACTATCCCCGGAGTGGTGTTTACTCAGCGTCCCCAGCAACAGCAGCAGTAACAGAGGAGCAGGATCGGGAGGATTAAGTGGAGTTACGGGTGCAGGGGTGGGGGGGGGGGAGACTTGGGCCCGTACCCGAGTCCGAGCCTCTGAGCACTTATGATGTAAAGTTGTATGATAGAGGTTTTCTTATAGCAAAGCAGTGTATTCTTAAACATTGGGTAGAGGATAAGGCCCCGAGGATTGCTGAATGGTGCCGTGGTATGCTAGAACTGAAGGGCCTAGAGCAACGCTCAGCCCAGATTCTGGGGGGGCAAGAAACAGGTGGAATTTGGAAAAATCTGGCGAGGAGTGAATGGGGGTTCTACTTTGGAGACTGTTGGAGCCGATGAGGAGGAACATCTGGAACCGGCTGATTGAGTCTTGTTGGGGGAGGAGGGGCGGATGATCTGCGAGATGACTATTTGAACGTGCTGTCTGATTAGATGAGCGCATGAGTGGATGGACGATGCCTGTTGTCAGGTTGTAGTTTGTGTTCAAGGGGGAGGGGGAGGGAGAAGAGGTGCATCTGTAGAAGGGGGTGGAGAGGGAGTGGGGGTGGGAGGGAAGGGGAAGGGAAGCGAGGGAGGACTGGGATGGGAGTGGAGGGGAGTTGGGAAATAGCATTGCCAGTGTAAACTTGTTTGAAGTCTACTGTTCAGCAGCATGTAGATGGCACCTTGTTTGTAATAGCAAGCCAGGGGTTTTTTGGATATTGTTTCAGGAGGTGGGTGTTCTCTTGATTATGCTATGTTTTTCTGGTGCTGCCCTACCGTGTTGTGTTCTGTTGTATTATCCTGGTTATATTTGCGAAATTCAATAAAAATGATTTACAATAAAACCCTTTTTATATCCAGATGCACCCCAACACTTCACCTTGCACCTTCCCGTGATAACAGGACAGCGCTGCCAACTGCACCCTCAGAGAACTAGCCGCTAACCCTTTTTCAAATCCATCCTGCAGGAAAGAAAGAATCTGTGATATCGAAGCCTTTGAAGCCTGAAAATGTCTGTCAGTACACCATGCCTCAAAAATACACCACACGCAAACATACACCACACGCCAATGTAGTAGACCGTCGCCTGGCCTTCAACAAGGTGGAAATCACCGCTGCAATATAACCCCTGGAGCTTAATCTTACCCTTTCAAGAGCCAGGCCGTAAGCGAGAATCGATCCACTTGAGGCATGCAAAGCGGTCTCTGAAGCAACAGATCTGTCCGGAACGGAAGGTGCCATGGCCAATCCACAAGGAGGCGAACCATATCCGCACACCATGGCCTCCTTGGCCAGTCTGGCGCTATCAGGATCACCAGACCTCGATGCTGCTCTATTCGCTGACCCACTCGACCTACTAAGGCCCATGGTGGAAACACATAAAGGAGACCTTCCTTCGGCCACCGCTGCATTAGCGCATTGAGGCCTTCCAACATCCATTCCCGTCTTCTGCTGAAGAACCAACTGGCCTGTGCCAACTCAAACGTCGCCATAAGATCCATTATTGGCGTCCCCCAGTGTTGCACTATCTGTGAAAACACCTCTGGGTGAAGAACCCATTCTCCTGGGTCCACTCGATGACGACTTAAGAAATCGGCCTGCACGTTGTCCACTCCTGCCACATGTCGTGCTGACAGAGTGAGCAGATTTCTTTCGGTTCAAGCTAACAGCTGATCGGCCTCCTCTTCCAACTGCACACTTCCCGTGCCTCCCTGCCGATTGATATATACTACCGTCGCTGCATTGTCGGAAAGAACTCTAATCGCCTTTCCCTGCACCCAAGTCTGAAACGCCTGGAGTGCCAAAAAGACCACTCATCTCTAGCCTGTTTATGGACCACTCCTTCTCCAGGGAGCTCCATTGTCCCTGTGCTAACTGTCCCAACAGACTGGAGTCCATTGTTAATGGTGTCCAGGACGGGGATTCTAACGGCATTCCCTTCCGCAGACACCCTGGCTCGAGCCACCACCGAAGGGCTACCCGCACTTCTGCTGGACAGAGGAGCCTTTGAGACAGCCAGTCCGACTGGTGTGACCATCTGCGAAGCAACGTCCTTTGTAAGGGCCTCATATGGGCCCTCGCCCACGGGACAAGTTTGAGCGTGGCAGCCATAGTTCCTAGAAGGTGCAGATACTGTCACGCCGTGGGAGCCCTGCTGTCGATAAATCTGCACACTAGAGTTTGCAGTCCCTGCGCTCGACCCTCTGGCAGAAACACCCTTCCTTTGAACGTGTCGAAGCGAGCTCCCAGATAATCGAGGCTTGCGATGGTACCAATCTGCTCTTGGGAAAATTGACAACCCAACCCAAAACCATGCTGTTCAGAGAACACTATGGACACATCACATAAACTAAGTAAACTGTATAGCAGCACACGTTACCGACTAACACCATATGTATATATAAAATGTTTTTAGCACCACTGTATATAGCCCACATTGTACATAGCTCAAACCAATCTAGCTCACAACACAACACACACCCAACTAAATTTCCACCCTCACTGCATGTATAACACACTCACACTACCAGATTGTTTGCTGTGATACCACCTTGATTATCATGATAAGGCGGTTTAGAAATACTGTTAAATAAAATAAATAAATAAATAAACCTAGGTTCTGCAGAAACTGCACTACCCGGGCCGTGGCCGCCTCACTCTCGGTCCTCGACTTTGCACATTATCAACCAGTCATCCAAATAGGGATGTTCCAGAACTCCCTCTTTCCGCAGTGCTGCCGCCATTAACACCATTATCTTTGTAAACGTACGCCAGCCCAAACGGTAACACTCGAAACTGAAAATGACCCATCGGTACTGCAAATTTTAGGAATTGCTGGTGCTTGTGACGGATTGGGATGTGAAGATAAGCCTCTGACAAGTCCAAGGACGTAAGAAACTCTCCCTTTCTGTCCGCCACTATCACCGACTGTAGTGTTTCCATATGAAAATGCGTCACCCAAAGACAGCGATTTACCTGCTTTAAATCTAAGATGGGCCGAAAGGTGCCCTCCTTTTTCGGAACCACGAAATATATGGAGTATAGACCGCAACCGTACTGATTGGGTGGTACCGGCACTACTGCATTAAGATGTAAGAGTCTGTCCAAGGTCTCCTGAACGGTCACTTGTTTGGTGTGCGCCTTGCAAGGCGACTGAATGAATGAACTGACCACCAGACGTTGGAACTCTAGAGCATAACCTTCTCAAATCACCTCCAACACCCACTGATCTGACATGATTTGGACCCAGGCCGGATAAAAATCCTGTAGCCGCCCTCCTACGGGTTCCAAATC
The DNA here is from genome assembly GCA_033557465.1 of Ichthyophis bannanicus. Taxonomy (NCBI): domain Eukaryota; kingdom Metazoa; phylum Chordata; class Amphibia; order Gymnophiona; family Ichthyophiidae; genus Ichthyophis; species Ichthyophis bannanicus. Next base: position 293,995,589 of record CM066037.1, read on the forward strand.
CACATGGGTCTGACTCGCTTCATTGTGACTTTCTAATGTTTGAGGATGCAGGAGAAGCAAACCCTCTGCCTGCCCCCCGAAACCCTTGATTCCTTGCGGGAAACCGACCCTGCTGATATTGACCAAAGCAAGGAGACCAAAACCGACAAAACTCCCTTTGCTGTCCCTTTGGCATTGTAGTGGGCCTACTCTGCTTCTGTTTATCCTCTGGAAGACGCTCCTCCTTGGACTCTCCCAGATCCTTTACCAGCTTGTCTAAGTCCTCCCCAAACAGAAGCTTACCTCTGAAAGGAAGCTTACTCAGAGACCAGCCTTCGAGGACGTGTCAGCCACTCAGTTTCGCAGCCACAAATAACGCCTCGCTGCCACTACCAAGGCCATTCTCTTTGCTAAGCCTAGGATAAGGTCATAATGAATATCCGTCAGATAAGCCGCCCCGGACTCCAACCAAGCCACCTCATCTGCTTGTTCAACCGCCTGATGCATTTTAACGCGCTGTGACCAACGAAGGCAAGCTCTAGCCACCCATGCCCCTGAAATAGAGGCCTGTATCGAAAGGGCACTGATGTCAAACACTTGCTTCAACAACATGTCCAATTTCCTATCCTGGACACCTTTAAGAGCCGCACTACCTTCCACCGGGATTGTCGTCTTCTTAGTGACCACTGAAACTACCGCATCGACCTTTGGAGATCGAAACAGCTCTCGATCCTGATCAGACAAGGGATAGAAGCGAGCCATAGCTCTAGAACCTTTAAGACCTGCCTCTGGCATATCGCATTCTTGTTGAATCAGGTCTCGCACTACTCTGTGAATTGGGAACACCTTGTGCGTCTTGTGGAAGATCTGCAACAATGGATCCTCTAATGCCGCCTCCTCTGACGGAACAATCAAAGGCATGTTTAACGCCTTAAGCGTCTCTGCAATGAGCGCGGGCAACTCTTCCCGCCTGAACACTAACTACCCTTGCTTGCTCCTCTGGCTCTGCAAGCTCACCTTCTTCCAAATCTTCTTCCACATCAAATTCTTGCTCGTCCTCAGTAACATCTAAAGCGTCGAGAAGCTACGATTGTTCCAGCTCTTCTCCCAAGCGTCTTGCCTTTTTAGCGGGAACACTGCCTACCCCAACACTAACTGGGGAACCCAGCCGCTTGTTTTTCTGTTCCCCCTCCATGGGGCCGCTCTCCAGTCCCCGCTGTCTCAAACAAAATGCTTGGTGAAGTAATAAAAAGAAGTCAGGAGGGAACATTGCAGGAATCCCTCCGTGACTTACTCCCGGTAGCGGTGCTGGCCCTGCCTCTGTTGAGGGTCCCACGACCAGTTCCTGCGATGGAGCAGCCAAAACCACTGCCTCCGACCGGCCTGTGCTCTATTCCCTCTGAGATTCAGCTCCTACCTCCAAGCTTTGTTCCATTGAGGCTGCCTCCTGGGTGCAACCCCTACAAACGCCTGTGTCCGACACTGCTCCTCGCCTCGTACCGTACACTAGACACTGGGGCCTGGAAGGCATTCCTCTCCAAAAGACTTTTAAAACCAAAATATCCACAACTAAAAATTTCAACACCTATGAGAAGAAATACCAGAACACACACAGTAACAAAACCTTTTTTTTTTTTTTTTTTTTAAGTCTTACTCAAAAAACACGACAAATCCCCTTTATACCTAAAGTTAAACCAATTGTAATTCGTCCCCCCTCCCTGCTAGCGCTACAGCCCCAACGTTAAACTACCGCTCAATGGAAACACTCTTTAAGCCCCTCTTCCCGTGTGAAAACCACACGGTTAGGCTTCGGCCTGCATGGCACCGCTTACCCCGCCAAAACACAGCCTGTCTCCTGGATGCCTGCAGACTGCCGAAATTGTCTCTCTCCTACCTTCTCCGATGGTGCTCCCCACTGCTGCTGCTCTTTTCCTACGGTGCAGCTCTCCCCAACGCGCTCAGCTGTAGTCGCAGCTTCTGTGCTGAGGGGAAATAAACCGCTGCCGCTTTCGTCGTCTCAATGATCGCCTCCCACAGAGCTGTGCTCTGAAGTCCCTAGCCTTCCACCAGTTCCTCACCCATTAGCGTGGGTTCGTGAACCGGGAGGCTATTCTCTTCAGCGGCCCCCTCCTCAAAGCAATTCAGCTGAGTAGTGTTGGTGAGGTGGGGGAGGAGGGGGGAGACAGATTGAGAGAGAGAGAGAGAGAGAGAGACAGACAGACAGGCAGAGACAGAGAACCAGATCCCTGCAGTTTCTCAATCCCTTACTTAGTTAAATGTCCTTATGAAAGGATCACCTATATCTGCACTACAGCTCCTTAGTTGTCCTCCAGTGAGTCCTGGGCTACAGGCTCAGTACCTCTCCAGCTGCTTGGAGACAGACTACTGGTGAGAGAAGGCAGTCCTTGGCTATTTATACCAGGAGTCATCAAAAAGATGACATGCTCAGTCTCCAAAGCTGCTGAAGGAGGTACTAAACCCCAGAGGTTCCGGGACTGGACTGGAGGGCCGATAAGGAAAATACAAAACCTCTCAAAACAGTTTCCTTATGTGGAACGTTTACCAGGTGGATTATCCTGCCATATACTATCCTTCCACTACCACCCACCACCACTTACTGAAAAGTACCATTCTGCACATTTACCCAGGGAGTCTACCCCATACTATTCTCCTTGTCATCCTTGTCAGTATCGGGAGGGGGGGGGGGGGGTTAGCCATCTCTAGCAGGCTTTTGATGGCATCCCTGGGGGATATATATATATATATAAGAACGAGAGTGTATGAGTGAGTTTGTGAGCATACAATATGGATCATTTGGATCATTAAGAAGGCTTCCATTGCTCACCTTTGGCTTGAGGAGGATAACCATATCCACTGAAAGCATAAAATTGGCCACTGGAAATCAATATATTGGAAAACAAAATATTCTCCGGGAACAAGCAGGAAGTCAGTCCTTGCATATGGTTGATGTCGGCACCAACGGAGCCCATGCGCTAATCACTCCCCAGCTTTCAAAGAAAAACCTTTAGGAATTACACCACGCATGCATGATCACCTTCCTGCCAAGGGTGCCTTCTTTTCTCAGTTTACTTTTTTCCGTGGAGCTCAGCAGATGTCCCATCTGTTCACTCAATAAAAAGTCAATTTTCTTCTTTTTTTTTTTTCGCCCTCTTTTACCGATTCACTTTCCGTTCACCTTTCCTTCACCAGGGATAGTCCTCACCTCAGCGTCACTTTTTTTTCTCAGGTCCATTTTTTTTCCTTCTTATTTATTTTTCTCAGTGCATGGGTCTTTTCTCACGCCCACACTGACTGGGATGTTGGGATTTGATCTTGCAGAAGCTGTCTTCCCTGTTACGCTGTCGGTCAGTGGATTCATGCAGTGTGGCACGTGCACCCACACCATGTCCATCACAGACTGCCATAGCTGCTGTCTTCGATGCCTCGACGTTGATCACGATGACTCCAACTGCCCGCTGTGCCTGCAGATGTCGAGCAAGAGTTGGAAGAGAACTGTGAAATGGAGAGCGAATCATAACTGGCCAGAAGTTCTCAATTTCTGCCCCAAGATAGAGTGTGCAATCGCTGTGCGACAGAGCTCATTTCATAACCCAGGGTCATGGAGCCTCTGATTGGGGATTGTCCTCTGAGGACCTGTCCGAGTTGGCATTGAGGTCTGATGCTGGAGATGGGTGTAAGACCTCCATCCACCCACACCGAAGCCCTAGGCACAAGGTCAAGGGCGATAGCAGGGAGCAGCCCTTGAAGCTGCCCCGGCAGGAGGACAAACCCATCATCACCGGTGATTCCCTATCAGGGGAGCTGGCTCCGGGCCCCATTCCATCGATGCCCATACCAGTGGCTGTGATGCCACCTGGCCTCGAGGCCAAGATGGCAGCACTGGAGTGCAGCCTAGTTGCCTTCCTGGATTCGCAGTGCGGTCTGATGCCCGGTGTCTCCAGGTCATCAATACCGATGCTGGGACCCCTCCTCGAGGGCTTTCTCGGAGGATGTCCAGCCAGTGCTTGAGAAGCATGCACTCCGAGCTAAGCCATAGCACTCCTCTTCACCCATGAGGCCTCTAGTCTCACCCCAGAGAAACCTCCACATCATAGCATCTTGTTCCTCTTTCTCCTTCGATGCCTCCAGCGGGGCATAGGGTCAATGCCCGTCAAGCCCTCAAGGTGATCTCCGACTCCGACTGGGAGATCAAGGACAAGTCACCCGATACCCAGCTGTATAGGGATGTCCTGTCGGATCTCTCCCGTCGCAAGAACAGAGGCGGTCCCCACCCGAGGACCCTGCGTTCCTCGGCTTTGTGTGGGAGACGTTTAAGACCCTGTCCTTTGTGACTGAGCCAGGGAATAAGCCAGGGAATAAGCTTCATGCCAAGGACCTTGAAATTCTCCAGTACAATGCCCCTCCAAGGGAGGCACTGACTGTGCCTGTCCCACCCATTCTAGAAAGTTTGCTCTTCAGGGTGTGGGAAGCCCTGGTGACTGTGCTTGTTGCGAGCAAGCAACTTGATTCCCAGTATAGAGTCCGCAAGAGCCCCAGGTTTGAGAAGCCACAGCTGCCACACAACTCCATGGTGTTGGAGTCATCCATGCGTCGGATCAAAAGGCAGAAGCTACACACTCCTCCATGCCCCTGAGCAGGGAGGCCTGAACCATGGACAGGTTTGGTAGGAAGTGCTACCAGGGCTTGATGCTCGTGGCCTCATCCAGGCTTACCAGTTGTACATGGGCATGTACCTGAAACATCTAGCAAAGGAGCTTGCTGGGTTCTCAGATGGCCTGACTGATGAACCTCTAGCGCGGTTCCGGACCCTGGCCTCCTCGGTCAAGGACTGCTCCAAGTTTATGACTCAGGTGGCCTATGGCAACTTTTGAGTCTATGGCTCAAGTAGCTGCTGTGGGCACTGGTGACCGCTGCCTGGCTTGGCAGACCTAGAGCAATGGTTTCAGGACAAGTTGGCCAATGTCCATGCCAAGGGGACAACCTCTTTGGCAAGCCCATGACAGACAAGGCTGCAGAGGTGGAGTCCGAATATATGACCAGAACCAGGTGCTCTCGGAAGACTGCTGACCATTCCCAGCAGAAGACTTCAGGGAAAAAGTCTTATGGAACTTATTATCTACGTTTCATCTCAATCAGGAGGTGATTCTCCCCAGCTTTTTCCTAGACCTCATGCATCTTGAGTGGAGGCCTCCCTCCATACCCTGAACTATAGGAGGGCACTGGCCTTCTACCTCCAATGGACAAAGGCCTGCCACTGCTCATCACAACTGTTCATCTCTCATGACCCGAAAAGGCTCGGCGTTGCTGTCTCTAAGCACACTCTGTTGACCTGGGTGGCAAACTGCATTTCCTTTTCCTAAGAGCAGGATGGACTCTCCTGGAGCATCATGTCACCGCCCACAATGTGCACACCATGGCGGCCTCAGTGGCACATATGCGCTCGGTTCCTCTGCAAGACACATGCCAGACCGCCACCTGGTCCTCAGTCCATACCTTCACAGTTCATTATAGCCTGGAGGACAGCTCACAGCGTGACAGTGCTTTCGGCCAGTCAGTACTCTGTCATTTCTTTGGGGATTAGTGCAACTCCTTCCCTGCGGCCCTTATGTTCAGTCTACCAGAGAGATGATTCCATCCTTGACACTAGGGTTGCATCTCAGGACTTGAGGTCGTTTATCACTCACTATCGCCATTCAAAGCTTGCCGTTTTTGGTCGCCCGTGGCTTTTTACAGATTTTTTCAGTAGCCTGTAGCTGGGGAGTCCCATATGCAAGGACTGAATTCGTGCTTCTTTCTGGAGAAAGCGTAGTTATTCACTTGTAACAGGTGTTCTCTGGGGACAGCAGGAATCCGTCCTCTCAACCCTCCCTCCTCCCTGTGGAGTTGTTTTCTGTTTTTATGCTTAAGTTATGTCATCATACTGAGGTAAGATGGCGCTCATGAGTGGGAAGATGACCACACATGCGTGATGTAACTCCCAAAGGCTTTCTTTGAAAGCTGGGGAGTGATTACCATGCGGGCTCCATCTATGCTGACGTCACCCATGTGTGAGAACTGATTCCTGCTGTCCCCAGAGAACACCTGTTACAGGTGAGTAAGGTGAAATTAGACTTACCTGCTAATTGTGGTTCCTTAAGGAACTCCAGTCTAGTCCCAGACCTCTGGGGTTTAAGCACCTCCTCCCGCAGCTTTGGAGACTGAGCATGTCACACTCTTCAGTGACACCAGTATAAGTAATCCAGGGACTGCCTTTCCAATCCAGTAACCTATTAACAAAGCAGACTCACCAGAGCAATAAGTAAGCAGAACTAGCATATAACTACATAACAACATAACTTCATAACTGAATAAACTCTTTATTTACCTTTGGTATGTGCCCGCTTACCAGACAGTCGTAAGCAGGATCCTATTTAGATTCACGTCACGAAGACATGAAGCCCCCCTCCCCCATTCGGGAACCATAGCCAACTGCCCCCCAGCCGTAGCTGAGTGTCAACCAATATCCTACTTCAGGCTACCGTCCACCATATTACAACTGGGAGGGATATGAGACTAGACTGGAGTTCCTTAAGGAAAAAATATTAGCAGGTAAGTCTAATTTCACCTTCCTTATCGTCCCTCCAGTCTAGTCCCAGACCTCTGGGGATGTAACAGAGCAGTAAACACTTTTAACGGGAGGGACCTGCCAGACCAGCCTGAAGTACCGCCGATCCGAACCTCGCATCCCCCTCAGACTGCACATCAAGCCTGTAATGCCTAACAAAGGACGACAACGACGACCACATAGCTGCCTTACAAATTTCCACCACAGGTACTAAACTGCACTCCGCCCAGGAAACCGCCTGCACCCTAGTCAAATGCGCTCGCAAGCCCTGTGGAATAGTCTTGCCCTTCCAAATATACGCCGACGCAATCGCCTCCTTAATACATCTTGCAATAGAAGACTTGGACGCCAACTCCCCTCGCTTTGGTCCTCCAAACAAGACAAACAATCTATCAGTCTTCCGAAACAAGGCCGTCCGCTGTACATACGCTCTTAATATTCGACTGACGTCCAACAGATGTAATCGATTTTTAGCCTTACCCTTGGCCCCTCTCTCGAACACTGGCAAGGATACAACCTGATTCACATGAAACATGGACACAACCTTGGGCAAGAAAGAAGGAACGGTACGCAGAACCACCTTCTTAACATATAAAGACAAAAAGGGCTCTTTACACGATAACGCCTGTAACTCTGAAATTCTTCTTGCCGAAGAAATAGCCACTAAAAATACCACCTTAAGAGTAAGATCCTTCACAGTAGTTTTAGCCAATTGCTCGAATGGCACCCCTATCAATGCATCCAACACCAAGTTGAGATCCCAAGTCGGAACCGAAGTCCTAAATGGTGGTCTCAAAAGAGTCGTTGCTCTTAGAAATCTTCTAACATCCGAATGAGTTCCAAGCAACACCCCTTGTACTTTTCCGCGATAACAAGAAAGCGCTGCTAACTGGACCCGTAGAGAAGCTGCTGCAAGACCTTTATCAAAACCATCCTGCAGAAAGGCTAGAATCTGTGAAATAGACACCCTCAAAGGCAACACTTGCCTATCCGCGCACCACGACTCAAAGATGCGCCAGACTCGGATATACGCCATTGAGGTAGATCTACGCCTGGATCTCAATAAGGTCGAAATGACTGCAGTCGAGTAACCCTTGGCCGTCAACCTTGCGCTTTCAAGAGCCAAGACGTAAGCGAAAACCAATCCACCTGAGGCATACTTAACGGACCCCGCAACAGCAGATCGTCTCCGACTGGCAATCTCCACGGTGGCTCTACGAGGAGACGTACCAGGTTGGCATACCACAGCCTCCTGGGCCAGTCCGGAGCAATCAAGATCACAAGGCCCCTGTGCCTTTCTATGCGCTGCAGAACGCGACCGATCAGCACTCACGGCAGAAAGACGTATAGGAGCTGATCCTCCGGCCACCTTTGAATCAGGGCGTCCAATCCCTTGAACATCCTTTCCCTTCTTCTGTTGTAAAACCCGTCTGTCTTTGCTGACTCGAATGTCACCATGAGGTCCATCACTGGAGGCTCCCAACAACACACCAGTGACTTGAACACCTCCTGATGCAGAACCCACTCTCCGGGGTCCACCTTGACTCTGCTCAAAAAATCGGCTGCCACATTGTCCACTCCTGCCACATGTGCCGCCGATAACGCCTCCAGGTGTAATTCGGCCCAACCGAGCAGCTCCTCCGCCTCCTCTTCGAGAGCCATGCTGGTTGTGCCCCCTTGCCGACTGATGTCAGACAACGCCATGGCAGTGGCATACAACACTCGTATCGCTTTTCCTTGCAACAACTGCTGAAACTCTCCGAGTGCTAGCGTGACCGCACGCAATTCTAACCTGTTGACTGACCATGTCTTCTCCAGATCACTCCACTGACCTTGGGCAAACTGCCGCTCGAAGTACGCAAACAGACTGGCATCCATGGTCAACGGTTTCCAATCCGGCACCTCCAACGGCATCCCTCTCTCCAGCTACCCCGGAGCCAGCCACCACCTCAAGGACTGCCTTGTGTGCTCCGGACAGACTAGTCGCTGGGATAAGCGATCGGACTGATGCGACCATCTCCTGAGGAGAGCTCTCTGCAAAGGCTGCATGTGCACTCTCGCCCACGGCACTAACTCCAGCGTGGCCACCATTGTTCCCAACAGCTGCAAATAATGCCATGCCGACGGAGCCCTTTTCTTCAAGAAATCTTTCACCACTGTCTTAGCCTCAGGGCCCTGGAGCTTGGTAGAAACACACTGCCTTTTCTTGTGTCGAAACGCACCCCCAAGTACTCCAACTCCTGAAATGACTCCAACCTGCTCTTTCCCACATTCACCACCCATCCTAGGCTCTTCAGAAACTGTACCACCCGGAGGGTCACCCTCTCGCTCTCGTCTTTTGACTTTGCTTGAATTAAACCATTGTCCAGATAAGGGTGTACCAAGACACCCTCCTTTCTTAACACCGCCGCCCCCACCACCATCACCTTGGTAAAGGTGCACGGCGCCATTGCCAATTCGAACGGTAACACCTGGAACTGAAAGTGCCCCATGGGGACGGCAAAATGGAGGTACTGTTGATGCTCCATGCGGATCGGTATATGCAGATATGCTTCCGAGAGATCCAGGGAGGTGAGAAACTCTCCGTGTCGCACCACCACTATGACAGACCTCAGTGTTTCCATGCGGAAGTGCGTGACCCTTAGGCACCTGTTTACACCCTTGAGGTTTAGAATCGGCCTTGAGGACCCCTCCTTTTTTGGCACCACAAAATATATAGAGTGTCGACCGAAACCGCACTAGCTTGCTGGAACCGGTACCACCGCCTTGAGGGCTAGCAAGTTTCCCAAAGTCTCTCGAACCGCTCGCAACCTTGACTTTGTCCGGCAAGGCAATAGAACAAACGCTTCGCATACCGTTCGTAAAAATTCTGGGGCGTAACCTCTTTGAATGACTTCCAACACCCACTGATCTGACGTGATTTGGACCCAGGCAGGATAAAACTCCTTTAGTCGCCCCCCCCCCCCATGGGCACTACCCCCGCCTGGGCCCTCCTCACTTCATTGCAATTTCTTGAGGTTTGAGGACGAGGAGGAGGCTCCAAAACCTCTACCTGCTCCTCTGAACCCACGAAATTCTTGGAACCTGTAAGGGAACCGCCCAAACCGCGCCAGTCAAAATCTACGAAACTCCCTCTGCTGGCTTTTAGAAGGTGCCTGAGGGCAACCCTGCTTATCCTCCGGCAGCCTTCCACCTTTAGACTCACCAAGGTCCTTAACCAACTTATGTAAGTCTTCCCCAAAAAGAAGCTTACCTTGAAAAGGGAGCTTAGCGAGCCTCGCCTTAGAAGCCCCATCTGCTGCCCAGCTATGCAGCCACAGATTTCTGCGCGCCACCACCACTGACGCCATACTTTGACAGCCTGCGAATGAGGTCATACTGCATATCTGCCAGATACACAGTCCCTGATTCTATTCGGGCCACCTCTTCAGACGCTTCCGCCTCCTGAGACCCTCTTATCTTCTGGGACCAACGCAGACACGCCCTTGCCACCCATGCCCCACAAATGGACGCATGCATGGAAAGCGCATTGACCTCAAAGACTTGCCTCAACAACGTATCTAACCGCCTATCCTGCGCATCCTTCAGGGCAGAACTACCCTCCACCGGAATCATGGTCTTCTTCGTAACTGCCGACACCGCCGCATCTACCCTAGGAGCCTTGAACATATCCTTATCCAGTTCCTGCAGCGGGTAGAGGCACGACATCACTCTGGACCCTTTAAGCCCTGCTTCTGGCGTGTCCCATTCTTCCTGTATCATTTCCCTAAACACTCTATGGATGGGGAAGGCTCTCTCAGACTTCCGAACTGCCTGCAAGAGAGGGTCCTCCAAAGAGGAATCCGCCGCCTGTTCCGACACCGGCATGTTAAGCGCCTTTAGCGTCTCTGAAATCAGAGCTGACAACTCCTCCCGCCTGAAGACCCTAATGACCCGTGCCTGGTCTTCCGGCTCCGCTATTTCGCCTTCCTCCAAATCCTAATCTATGTACGAATCATCCAAGACTACTGACGGGTCGTGCGACCCCCAAGCCTACTCCGCTTTATCTCCCACTAATCTTGTCCTCTTACAAGGGACGCTATCCGCTCCCCCTTCTAGGAGATTTCCAGAGCGCTTCCATCCCCTGTCCTCCTCTGCTGCATCCACACCCTGCTTTCCCAGCGCCTGCTGAAGCAGTGCCATAAAGTCCTGGGAGAAAATCACCACCAGCCCCCCCTGCAACAAAGGCTGGGAACTGACAGGCTCCGGCATTTTAGAAGGTCCCGGCGTTGACTCCAAAAGAAGCCCGGCAGGTGACAAGGGCTCCGGAGAACCCACAGCGTCTTCCTTAGTAAGCTGCGCTTCCGCATCATCTCCCCCTCCCTGCGCCTCCTGGGTACAATTCCTACAGACACTCTCCGCAGAGACCGACCCCCTCTTGGCCCCACACATCACACATTGGGGTCTAGAAGGCATTCCGACACCCATGCAGCAAGAAAACTACACAGTTAGTGCTACAGCCTGAGGAGAACCTAAAGACCTTTATTTAAAAAAAAAAAAAAAAAAAAAAATCGGGGGGCGGAGCCTGATGTCCAGCGGGTAAGACGCTTCGCGCTGAAGCTCCCGAGAGGCCTACTTAGAATCCTGACTTAATACCTATACAAACTTATTATTTCGCTCCGAGCTGACCGGGGTACCTCGGGGGGGATGGCGGCCCATAAACCAGCGCGCTTGGACTTCGGGTCTCCTTCTTCTTCTCACGGAAAACGCTCCAAAACAGAGGTGTCCTCCCCACAGAAGATGGTTCCATTTCGTGTAAACCCTGAAATGCACCTGGAGATTTTAGAGGAAATACGCGGCGTGAAGGAATTGGTGCAGTCCAATGGAGAAGCGCTTCGAGCCATGCGAGAGGATTTTGGAGTGCTCCAGGACCGACTTGAAAGTCTCTCATTACGGCAGGACAACATGGCGGGAGTCCTCGACTCGCACGCGGTGCGCTTGGGCAAACTGGACAAGGCTGAGCGCCAGATACAGAATCTTCAAAAGGAGTTAGAAGATAGCAATAATCGAGCCCGTCGCAACAATGTGAGGCTCCTCGGAATACCGGAGGGGGTGGAAGCAGGAGATATAAGAGAATTCCTGCTCAAAACTCTTCCCTCCTTGCTGAAGATCACTTTTCATAGAGAACTGGAAATCGATCGTGCACACCGTGTTCCTACCCACATGGCGCTCAACCGAACGACCCCCCGGCCTATTATCTTTCGTTTGTTACGATATCAACAAGTGGAACAAATTTTAAATGCTGCCCGGGCGAATCATTATTTGGAATTTGAAGGTCGCAAAGTCTCCTTCTTCCCTGATTTGGCAAAGCCTACCGTTGACCGTCGGAAGAAACTCCTTGCTTTTCGCCCTCGACTTCAACAGCTACAGGCTCGCTTTGGCCTGTTGTATCCAGCGAAGCTCCGAGTGACTCTCCACAACCAAACCAGGACATTCGAAGATCCTGATCTACTATCAACATTTTTAGAATCCAAAGAAGCAGAGCAGATGCGCTAATCCACAACACTTGGACTTTTATCTGCCGGCTCTGTCCGCCATTTTGAAGGGCCCGATGCGGCGGTCATAGCCAAGCACAGAGACTACCTGGACTTTCTTTCTTTTTCTATATGACTTTTGTTTTTTGGTCTCCTATCCCTCCATGATGTGTGCCTCGGTCGGATTCGGAGCACGCACAGTCCTACAGGTTATATGTTTTTTCAATTTCGGCCTTCTCTGGGGTTTCTCCCCGCAGACACATGGTCGCCAGTAATTTCTGGGGTTCTGCTTCTCCTCTACCGCACTGCGGTGTTCTTTGTTAATGTGGGGCGCTTCATTGTATTATATTAGCTTATTTTTTATGTCATGTGTACAGCCAGATACAGTCAATATGAGGGACATTGTGAAATTATGTGCGCTATCATGCTCAGACTTTTAACTTTTCTGAACGGCCTTATGCAAAATCTTATCCCTCAACGTAAAAGGCATTAATAGTCCACTCAAAAGAAAGAAAATCCTTAGCTATCTTAGCCATGAGCATGCTGATTTAGTGTTTCTTCAGGAAACGCATCTAATCTCTGCTGAAACACTGAAACTCAATGCTAAGCCTTATATGGTGGCGGCCTATTCTCCCGCCGTTTCCAAACGGTACAGGGTAACCATTCTGGTTAAGCAGTCTTCGCAAATTACTGTAATTGATACTAGCGCTGACAAGGAGGGTAGATGGGCCCGTGTACACCTTGAGGTTGGAGATAGTGAATTCACGTGTATTTGCATCTACGCCCCGAATGTGGACAACCCTGCTTATTATGCAAGTATTGCGCAGTTGGCATAGGCCTCTGCCAATGCTCCATTAATACTTGGTGGTGATTTTAATCAAGTGTTCCATTAATCTTTTCTTTTCAAACAAGGCGCTCGTTGGCTGGAAGATCCAGTACCGAGTAGACCTGTGTGGCTAGACATAGAAGAGGACCTTTGTAAACCGATTTCTCTTACATTTCTCCCTGGTATGACTTTCCCATCAGACTCCCACTATCCACCAATGCTTTTAGACACTTTAGGTGCCTTTAATACTCTTATGCAATCTTTAGACTCCCGAATCTGTCCGCTCGACAGGCTCCCGCTTTGGTACAATACTCGATTTCGAATACAAATAAGTCGATGGCGTGGAGCCCCTGGTACACTAGGGGCATTTGGATTCCTAGCCAGTTGTTCCATGATGGTCGCTGGAAAATTTTACTGAATTGCAAATTGAATTTGGTCTCCCAGCGAAACACTACTTTCAGTCGGTGCAACTTCAGCATTGCCTTCGGAGTGCTATGGCACTCCCGCCATCGGCATCCCCTACACAAGGTTGATCGGAGACTTTCCGATCTATCGGTAGTTCACCGGGTGTAGCATCCAATTTTAACAAAACCTTATGTAATGCTATAACTAGAGATACCCCTATAGCGCAGAAAGCATGGGAGAGAGAATTGCATGTGACTTTGACCTCGGAGCAATGGAGCCCTGTCTGGAGTAGAGTGACACGGGTTTCCCGATCCGCCTTACTCACTCAGACACTCTTCTTTCTAGCCCACCGGTGTTTTTACACTCCTGACAGCTTAGCCAAATGGACCACTACTCAGGGCAATAGTTGTTGGACATGCCATGTGGCCATTGGTTCACTACCTCATGTTATGTATGAATATTCCGCACTACAGTATTACTGGCGTCGGGTCTGGGGTCGTATCCGGTCTACTTTGCACTTTCAAGAGCCCCTTTCTTGGTGGATAGTGGGACTTCACCCAGCTGCGGGGATCCCCTCTCTTCCAAAACGGCCTGCCTCCTTTTGGACTTTATGCTTGGCATTGCTATTTCCCTAATTAAGTAATACTGGAAAAATAGCTCCCATCTGAGCCCCAATGAATGGTGGAATCATGTCTGTCTCTACAGTAAATACGAACAAATACCTCGTATGTTTGCTTCCCTCGTTCAGACTCCTCATCATTGGTCTAAATGGAAGATGCTCAACGACTATGTACATTTTGCTAAATGCTCTCATTTGACTGTCTAAATTTGTATATATCTTTGTCCCATGATCATGCTGTATCGTAGATACTCTTTTGATCGTTTTGATGTATAATCACTGTTAATTGGAAGCGCTCACATGCTGACATAATCGGTTAGAGAAGAAGCATGGGGTGGGGGGTAATTGGGTTTACTTTTCCTTATTGTATACTTGTTTTGTCTCCTTTGGTGTGTTGTTTCTTTTGTTTGTTGCAAAATGAAAATAAAAGTTAAAAAAAAAAAAAAAAAAAATCAAAGACCAACGCGAATAACACCTTCCGTATGCAACACACTCCAGAACCCTGCAGACATGAAATCTGAAGAAAAAAGGAACCTCCTTCAGTTTCCCGCACGATTTCCATGTGTCTGGGGCCTGCTTGCTAGCATCCGCCAGCTCTCTCTCACAGCTGTGCCGTTCCCCCACAGGCTGCACGCGACCTAAACCGCTGCCGACTGCCGCCACACCGGAGAAAGCCAAGCACCCTCCAGGTCCTTGCCTACTGCCCCGCTCACCTTAAACCCTGCCGAGGACAGCGCGGATCACTTCTACGAGCCATTTTCCTTCCGCCCGCGTGAAGAACTATGCGGCGCAGGAACAGGTCTCTCACACTGCTGCCTTACAAGCGGCAACAATCCTCCATGGCTCCTCACCCGCTGCACGGGTTCAGGAGCCGGAGGCCCCAACAACCACTCCCGCACGCTTCCCTGATCACCAGGCCTCCAGGGATGGGGGAGAGAGGGGGATCCTTCCTCCTTGACGCTGCCAAACAGTATCCTCAAGCCGAAGACTGCTGCTACCAAATTTTTTAAAGGTATATCCCTCACAATTGAATGCCTTTTTTTTTTCTCAGAATCTTCCCTAACTCTCTAAACCTACAAACTCCTTAATCATTCCTCCAGTGAGTCCCCGACTTCTAGGCTCACGTCTCCTCAGCTGCCTTGGAGACTGAGATTACTGGATCGGGAAAGCGGTCCCTGGATTACTTATACTGGTGTCACTGAAGAGTGTGACATGCTTAGTCTCCAAAGCTGCGGGAGGAGGTGCTTAAACCCCAGAGGTCTGGGACTAGACTGGAGGGACGATAAGGAACTATGCTTTTCTGCTGGCCAATCAGTACCATTACCTGACAAGAGAACGCTGCAAGAACTCTCATCTAAAATAGTGTTTAACACAAGTTAATTATTTAAATGATTATACCATCTACTTTTTATTTTTTTACATTTTAGAGTCCATTTTCTCTAAGAAAGTCATTTTAACAATGTGCTCTGCTCTATCCTGCGATAGCTGTCTTCAACTCTTTGGACACAAATTTGCACTTGTGACGATCAACTAGTGGAACAGTACATATGCTACAAGATTCAGCAATACAGAATAAAAATTTCCAATGTAAGTTAAATTAAATTTTAAGAAACATATTCTGCCTTTCCATATACAGTTCAAAAAAGAACATAAGTCTTAAAACAGGGGTGGTTCAAGGCAATCTACTGCCTGAAGCAAGATGCGAAAACGGTACCTCCTACCCAAAAGGAAGGGTTGCTGCCGCCTCAGAAGAACGAGGTGGGGGACGGGGGGAGGGAAGAGTCTTCATTCAGAACACTAACCAGGCAAGCAAATAGGGCTCAATAAAAACAAAAACACTAACCCCTGAACATGAACCATCACAGTGTTAAATGTAAACATAGTCTATAACCTCAGAGACTCTCCTCATCCACCCAATAACGGGGTGCACAGCAGGCCTAAAACATTTCTCCATAAAACTCACAATACTAGAAGAAAATTCTGATTCTGGTATCCTCTCAATAACAGCAAGATAAAACCTTATCAATACCCAGTGACAGAAGTTCAAATTATAGACTCCCAAGCAATATTTTTGAAAAAGCCCTCCTACACTGCAGGGACTGCTTGGGCAAAATATACACCATTACCATTACTAGGTGTAAGTGGAAAATAAGTGGTGTTGAGAGGAGTGTGATGGAATATTCATGTTGGGAAAGAGAACTCAGATTAATATTGTAAAATGGTGAGGGTAAATTGAAATGTGAAATGATGTAGCCGATGTATTCACTTAGAAAGAAAACTGACAATGAATATTCTACAATATTTGATTATGCCATCCCCATTAACTCCAAATTTGGAAGTCATCTAGCCCAGATATATACTCAATAATTGGAAATAGACACTTGGAGATAGGCTGAGTGCACTTTTCATCCTAATGAGCTTTGGTGAGACCCACACTGGCCATGTGGTGCTTTTCAGATGCTTTTATCCCTTTTTGCCTCTATGTGTCCTGGCCCGACACATGAAGGTAAAGGAGGAAAGTTACCTACACAAATTCTTACACAAATTTTTACAAATTGGTATAATTCTAAAATTGTGAAAAATTGAGGAAGTGTGGACATCTTGTCAAAATGTATTAGTTAAATTGAGTTGCTTAGGATTGGCTGTTGTATGCAAGCAGCAATCCACGAAGGGGGGAACTTCCGAAACCTTAAAAAACTTTGTAAAGAAACTAAACTGTCTTGCCTTTGACTGTTCAACAACAAAAAAAAAATTTTCCCTAAGGGAGTAGACTAAAAATTTTCTCCCTTTGAACTGTTATATGGAAGACTGCTTACTTTTTATACTCCTGAGCCTCACATTTGATCTCTTGTATTTCCTAGCAGCAGAGGCAACTCTCTTCCCTCTGCAGGTATGCTCAGCAGGTCCAGTCCTTTCTGCTGGATGACTCAGCTCTTTTCTTTCAATCCGGAGACTGGATTTTGGTAAAGACATACCACCAGCACACAGTACAAGCCCCTTTTCCAGTATGGGACCGTTCCAAGTTCTTCTGATAACACCGATTGCAGTGAAGGTGGTGGCTAAAAGATCCTGAAGCCATTGCCCTCGCTGGAAACATTCTCCATCTACAGATCAGGCTTCAGGACCAGGATGAGAAGTAACTGACGCCGGGGCAGCCAAGGCCCTAGCAACTGGAGAGGAGAGAAGACTCCTGAAGAAGAGCAGCTTTCGGCCTAGAGGTACAGAACCAACATATCCCCTTCAAGGTTGGTGACCAGGTACAGGTCAGAGTACCTCACAAGCATGGTACCCTGGACCCGCCCTACGGACCTCCAACTACAGTGATCGCCATCACATGGACAGCCATCCTCTGGGACTCCTGCCCTTCGTGGATCCATGCGTCAAGAATCAAGCGTGTATCGTCTCCACTGACATCATCTTCGGTTCCAGACTGCCCTCCAGCCTCCTGACCATCACGCACAAGACTGTGTTGACTCCTCCTACCACTCATGTGGTGCCTCCTTCAGCCCATCTCTGGAACTCTTAATACGGCAATACTACTTGCCCAGACTGCCTTACCTTTGTGTGCACAGCTCGCTACAAGCTGGAGCTTTTCTCTCAACATGTCTCGTTACTGTACCTTCTAATCTATGTGAAATGCAGAAGTTTACTGTACTTGACAATTTAAACTGCACCCAGCCCCATGTTTCTTTTTCTACTTCCTTGTATAACATTGGTGTTACTCGCCCCTCTTTGGGATATGACTAGGTCCCTTGCCCATTGTAAACTGTCTCTAGTTTTAATGCTACAGATTGTTTTATTGTTTCTGCTTTTAGCCTGTCTAATACTGCTCTATACTGTTCTTCAACTACAGCAGTTTCTCATGCTTACTCTCTGATGTATCTTCCTTTGGGTTGGTCTCAAAGGGCTGATTATTGCCCTATTGAGCGGTTTTGTAATCCTTGTTCTTTTCTGTTGTATATTTTCATTTGTTCTTGGCTGCTGTTGGAAGGCCCTACAGAGCTCCACCACTTTTATGTACTCTTATACACCTGCTTTTACGGTGACTGATGTTCCTGAGCTACCGCGTACAGATATTCAGTTAATAATGCCTGTTTAGTTATTTTGTAGTAGATTATTAGGCTGTTCTTCTAGTGGGCCTATACAGGCCCAAAGGGGGGAATTGTAAGGGGAAAATAAGTTTCTTGTTGTACAGAGGGACCATGAGGCCCATATGTGAATACCTAGATAGAAAGGAATGTGTTGTGCTGAGACAAGATTCAGTGATCTTCACAGAGACAGGTACCAGTTTGTATGGTTGCTAATTAGCAATATCAGGAGCAGGGCTATGCTGCTGGGATGGGTTTATGACGTATATATGTTTTTGATACTGTATAAAAGATAGACTGCACTTCTAACGTACGGAATATAAAACTTACATGCTACTTATGTGCGAGTGTGTGTGTGTGTTTGTTCTCCTGGGATCACAGACAGAGAAGGTAAGGTAATTCCTCAACCCAGAGGATTAACGGACGTCCCAGGGTAAGTGATATAGTGCTGGGAAGGGAAAAGGACCCTACCCTTACACTAGGCATGTTTATCAATACAAAAAAAAGTCATTCAGGACTACAGCGTGAATCTAGCATACCATAACAACCCTAACTCCTAGAACTCATATAAGGGGACCTTACTTAGGAAAAGGCAGCACTTTGAATATTGTAGTACTAACCATGCCCCTTTGCAATTTCTACATCAGGAGTCCCCAGACTCAATCCTCAGGACACACCAAGCCGCTAGTCAAGTTTTCAGGATAGCCACAATGAATATGCATGAGACAGATTTGCATGCACTGCCCCCACTGTATACAAATCTCTCTCACGCATATATTGTGGTCATCGTGAAAACCTGACTGGCTAGGTGTGTCCCCAGAACTAGGTTGAGAACCTCTGTTCTACGTAGTAAGGTCATCCACATGTTATATTCACCCCTTTCTAAAATCACCATTTACATGTGGATGCCATTTCCATGGGTTAACGACTGATTTTATACTTTCAAATTGCAAATAAAGATTTTAAAATAACCCCCTATAAGCAGGAATCAACAAACCCCGGGCCCAGGTCACCAAGGCACCTAGAAATTGCATCATGGCACCTGGGATTTCTTGCCCCTGAAAGCTTTAAGCACTGGTGCTGCCTCACTCCTCCACTGCGATCAGCTCTCTGCAAGGAGCTTGTGCTGTGTGGTGGAGTAAGTGTGATCTGATCTTGCAGTTTCAAGTTTCGAGAGGCTTGAAACCACAAGATCAGCACAAACATTCTACACCATGCAGTTTAACCTATTTGCAGAGAGCTGATTGTGGTGTTAAAGAAGTGTAGCCTTTTCAATGCAGCCCGGAAACAGCAACACAACAGGAATGGTGAGAGACACTAGGTGTTGGTTGGGGAGGCTGGGGGCAGGATATATAAGAGGCATGCACTGGATGAAAGCTGGGGTGGGGAGGCATCTATGTGTGAGAGAGAGAGAGAGAGAGAGACACACAGACATTCGATGAAGGCAATGGGGGATAGCGATGAAAAAGAGAGAGACTGGGTGATGGCTGGGTGGATAAGAGAGATACACAAGCAAACACATACAATAGCTGAATGTTAAGGGAGGCTATGAAAAAGAAAGACACTGGATGAAGGCTATGAGAGAGAAAGAGAGAGAGAGAAAAACCCCGAGTGATGGTGGGGGTATGAGAGATAGTGAGAGAGACGTGTGAGAAAGACACTTTAGGGGATAGGGCGATTAAGAGACATGGTAAGGGGGGACTAAGAGGGAGTGATTTTTTTTTTTTTTTTTTGCTTTACGTATTGCCAGGCCATGGTGATATGTGAAGCAAAAAAGGAAGCTGTCTCAGGTACAGCTATAAAAGAGGAGTCACCAATATGCTGTTGACAATGTACTCATTGGGGTTGGGCGGGGGGGGGGAGGGAGGGGAAGAGATGTGTCACTGCCTTATGCTGGCACACTGTGAAAAGGCATGTTAAGGCCTGATTTATCAAGCTTTCTTGGAAAAACAGTAAATTAGGCCCTTAAAAAAAAACAAAGCTGCAATATACACCTTTGGAGGAGTAGGGGACACTGTGACCAAGGTTTACAATTTGTTTTCTCTCCCCTTCCCCCCTCTTTCTTTTCTTCCGTTCTCCGTCCCCCCTTTTTTCCTGTAAGGATGCCATTGCCATGCGTTCCATTTTAACTTGATTTTAATCAGAGCATAATTTTTATAGTGGGTACCTCTTGGGCCTCATATTTTTAGTCATCTTCTTTATGTGACCACGTTCCCCTCCTTTTTGTACTGAAGCACCTTACAATTTCTCATATTACAGCAAATACTGAGTGAACCCACACAATATAGTGGATATGATGATATTTTGATTTACTCTATTATTACATGAGTTGCTGTGTGGACTAGCTGGTGGTTTTTATGCCACTCCAATATACTATCCAGGTTTTACTGGTATCGATTTTTAAAGCAGTGTTCTTAACTCTTGGAGTACCCATTTCATATTTTTATTGCATGTTTTAAAATATAGTCCGGTATTTTGGATGATGACCTATACGGTCTCTTGCTTCTTAAATCTTTCCCTAAGATTATTCTCTACTGCTAGGATCGATAGTAATAGAAACGATGTTCACTCTCACTGGTTTGTGTCTTTGCTGATTTTAAAGTGCGCGATCAATTTTGAAGCTCTGTAGAAAAAAAAAGAGTTGTTTTTTGATTTGCACATGTTTTGTGGCAGTCCTATTGGTAACATAGTAAATGACGGTCCATCTAGTCTGCCCAGTAAGATGGCAAGAGTAGGTGCACCTGCCGTTCTGTGCAGTCCACCCCTCCCGATGTCTTTGTTTAGGGGTGAACCC
This sequence comes from Ichthyophis bannanicus, assembly GCA_033557465.1. NCBI lineage: Eukaryota > Metazoa > Chordata > Amphibia > Gymnophiona > Ichthyophiidae > Ichthyophis > Ichthyophis bannanicus. The sequence goes on from CM066037.1 coordinate 294,016,438, forward strand.
ACTGCTCCATGTACGACACCCCTATTTGTTGAGAAATTAGATAGTTAAAGTTTATTTCGATTTTATCCTGTTGCTGTAAAGGGATCCACTGTGTCTGTCCCATGCCATTTTGAATTCTGTAACTGTATTTGCCCCCACCACTTCCATCGGGAGGGCATTCCAAGCATCCTCCACCCTTTCAGTGAAAAAGTATTTCCTGATATTGCCTTTCAATTTACTCCCTTGCAGCTTTATGTTATGCCCTCTAGTTTTACAGCTTCCCCGTCTTTGGAAGAGGTTTGTTTGTTCATTATTTCTCTTAAGTATTCAAAGGTCTGAATCATATCTCCCCTATCCCTCCTCTCCTCCAGAGTGTACATATTTAGGTCTTCAAGTCTCTTCTCATAAGGCTTCTGACGCAGGCTCCAAATCATTTTGGTCACCTTCCTCTGAACAGTTTCCAGTCTTTTTACATCCTTTGCAAGATATGATATCCAAAACTGAACACAGTATTCCAAGTGGGGCCTCACCAGTGACTTATACAGTGGCATTAGTACCTCTTCCTTTCTGCTGGTGAATCCTCTTTGTATGCAGCCCAACATCCTCCTGGCTTTTGCCACCACCTTGTCGCACTGTTTTGCCACCTTGAGATCCTCAGAAATAATCATACCAAGGTGGGCGAGAGGTTGGTCCGTGCACACCAACCTCTCGCCCCCTATCGCATACATTTCCCTTAGATTTCTGTTTTCCAAGTGCATGACACTGCACTTTTTCGCATTAAATCTTAAATTGCCAAGCATCAGACCATTCTTCCAGCTTTTGTAGATCTTTCCTCATGTTATCCACTCCCTCAGGAAAGTCCACTCTGTTGCAAATTTTCGTGTCATCTGCAAAAAGACAGACTTTTCCATTCAGTCCTTCAGCAATATCACTCACAAATACATTGAACAGTGCAAGGCCCAGGACTGAACACTGGGGCACCCCACTAATCACCCTCCTTTCATCCGAGTGAGCTCCATTTACCATCACCTTCTGTCGTCTGTCAGACAACCAATTTCTGATCCAGTTTACCACCTTGGGACCCATCCCCAAACTACTGAGTTTATTGATAAGCCTCCTATGAGGCGGCTTTGCTGAAATGCAGGTAGATGACATCCATTGCATGCCACTGATCTAGTTCTCTGGTCACCCAGTCAAATAACTCAATCAGATTTGCTTGGCAAGATCGTCCTTTGGTAAAACCATGTTGCCTCGGATCATGCAACCTGTTGGTTTTGAGGAAGTCCACTATTCACTCTTTCAGGAGCGTCTCCATTACTTTTCCCGCCACCGAGGTAAGGCTCACGGGCCTGTAGTTTGTCACTTTTTCCCTGTCACCACTTTTGTGAAGGAGGTACCATCAGCCATTCTCCAGTCCTGAGGAACTTCTCCTGTTTCCAAGGATCTGTTGAAAACATCCTTTAATGGCCCTGCAAGAACCTCTCTGAGCTCTTTCAGTATCCTGGGATGTATCCCATCCGGTCCCATGGCCTTGTCCACTTTCAGTTTTGCAAGTTGTTCGAACACATCATCTTCTGTGAATGGTGTGGTATGTACTTCATTCCCATTTTTATATTTCGGAGTCACAGGTGGTCCTTCTCCAGGATTTTCTTTAGTAAAAACAGAGCAGAAGTATTTGTTTAGCAATTTTGCTTTCTCAATGTCACTTTCCATGAGTCCATTCCCAGCACTTCTGAGGCACTTTTTCAAACAAAATGTATGGAACTCTGAATCAAAGCTATCTAGAATGTCACACTTTCTACATAACATAAGATATGACATACTGGGTCAGACCAAGGGTCCATAAAGCCCAGTATCCTGTTTCCAACAGTGCCCAACCAGGTCTCAATTACCTGTCGGGTTCAGCACAGTTACTTACCTGTAACAGGTGATCTCTGGGAACAGCAGGAATTAGTCCTCACATATGGGTACGTCGGTACCGATGGAGCCTGCGCGGGAAAGCTCCCCAGCTTCCCAGAAGGAAGCTTTTGGGGCCTCCCACTGCACATGCGCGCTGCCTTCCTGCCTTCCTGACCAGCTCTCCTCAGTTCGAGTTTATAGCTGAGACAATAGAGAGAGGAAAGGAAGATAGATAGAAGATACAACTCCTAGGGGAGGTGGGTGGGTTGTAAGGACTAATTCCTGCAGTTCCCAGAGATCACCTGTTACAGGTAAGTAACTGTGCTATCTCCAGGAACAAGCAGGAATAAGTCCTCACATATGGGGACTCCCTAGCTAAGATGCCTGGGAGATCCCGTTCCCAGGGTTCGCCATCTTCGTATGGATCTCAGGCATCCATCCTGGGAAGGTGGGCAGGAGTTGTTCAAGTATGGAACAGGTGTTTGAGGACAGCCTGACCAAACAAGGCATCCCGGCGGGAGTCCTTGTCCAAGCAGTAATGGGCTGTGAAGGTATGAACCGAGGCCCATGTGGCGGCTCGACAGATCTGATCTATGGAGACAGAGTGAAGATGAGCCATAGAAGTGGCCATGGCTCTCACATTGTGAGCTGTGACATGGCCTTCCAGAGAAATATTTTTGCTCTGGTAAGCAAAGGAAATACACTGAGCAATCCAATTGGAAAGTGTACGTTTGGAGACTGGACGTCCCAAATGAGAAGGATCAAAAGCCACGAAAAGCTGGGAAGACTTTCGATGTGGCTGAGTCCTGTTGAGGTAAAAGGCAAGAGCTCTTTTACAATCTAAAGTATGAAGGTTCCTCTCTGCACTGGATGCATGAGGAGCTGGAAAAAAGACAGGTAGATATACCTCTTGATTAAGATGAAAAGGCGAGACCACTTTGGGCATAAAGTGGGGATTCGTCCTTAGGACCACCTTATCATGATGAAACCTGGTATAAGGAGGATGAGCCACTAAGGCCTGTAGTTCACTGATGCGGCGAGCCGAAGTGACTGCAATAAGGAAAAGGACCTTCCAGGAAAGAAATTTCAAGGAGGTAGAAACCAACGGTTCAAAAGGTGGCTTCATAAGCTGACCTAGAACTAGGTTCAAGTCCCATGCTACCGGAGGAGGTCGGATGGGAGGCTTAGTTAGAGTCAGGCCTCTCATGAACCTTGCAACAAGCGGATGAGAGGAGACAGGTTGTCCATTTATAGGTTTTAAGGATGCTGCAATAGCACTCAAATGGACTCTGACTGAATTCGTCTTAAGGCCTGCATTAGAAAGATGCAGGAGACAGTCTAGTAGAGAATTCAAAGGAAGTGCTAGAGGGTCAAGACCCTGTTGAGCACACCAAATGGAAAAGCGTTTCCATTTGAAAGCATAGGAACGCCTCGTGGAGGGTTTCCTAGAGGCATGAAGGATATCTTTCACTGGTTGAGAAAGATTGAAGTCATGAAGGCTTAGGCCTTCAGTAACCAAGCTCTGAGGTGTAGGGACTTGGGGTTTGGGTGCCACAAAGTCCCTTTCTCCTGAGAGAGAAGGTCTGGCGCAGCTCCCAGGTCCAGGGAGGGTCCCTGGGAGAGATGCAGAAGTAGAGGGAACCACACTTGGCGTGGCCAGCGTGGAGCTATGAGGATCATCGATCCGTGATCCCTCTGGAGTTTGAACAGAGTCTTGGGAATCAAAGGAATGGGTGGAAAGGCATATAGGAATTCCTGACCCCAATGCAGGAGAAAGGCGTTGTTGGCCTGAGCTCCCTGACACGGAGTCTTGGAACAGAACCGGGGAAGTTTGGCATTCCACGGACTTGCAAAGAGGTCTATGTCCGGGGTTCCCCATTCCTGAAAGATTCTGCCTATCTGGTCCATATGTAGGGACCATTCGTGTGGAAGCAGAACTCGACTGAGTCTGTCTGCCCGCCCGAGAGTTTTGAACCCCTGGAAGATATATTGCCAGAAGATGAATTTGATGCTCTCTGGCGAAGGCCCATAATCTGAGAGCTTCGTTGCAAAGCGACAGAGAGCCTGTCCCTCCTTGTTTGTTTACGTAGAACATGGCCACCTGATTGTCTGTCTGAACTAGGACGGTCAGGTTGACAAGGAGGGTATGGAAGACTTTGAGGGCAAAGAAGATTGCTTGCAGTTCCAGGAGGTTGATGTGAAGGGTGGTCTCCTGCGGAGACCAAGTACCCTGAGTGTAGATGGGCTCCCCACCCTGTTTGGGAGGCATCTGTTGTGAGGGTTGCTTGGGGCAACAAAGGTTGGAAGGGGGCCCCCAACAACAGATTCTTGGTGGACATCCACCATTGGAGGGACCAAAACAGATGCTTTGAGATGAGTATTTGGTCGGAGAGCGCTCCTGATGCTTGAGTCCACTGGGTGGCCAAGGTCCATTGAGCTGCTCTCATATGAAGACGAGCGTAGGGCACCACGTGTACCGTGGAGGCCATGTGGCCCAGAAGTTGCAGCATTTCTCTGGCTGTCAAGTGACTGCTGGACTGAGCTTGGGAGGCCAAGCACAGCAGACGTTGGCCCCGGACTTGAGGTAGGTAGGCCCTTGCAGTGGTGGTGTCCAACTGGGCCCCTATGAATTCTAGAGACTGAGTAGGGGTAAGTTGAGACTTGGGAAGGTTTACCACCAGTCCCAGATACTGCAGAAGGTGCCTTGTGCGGTCCAGGGAAATCTGGGCCTCTGACTGAGATGGAGCTCGGATGAGCCAGTTGTCCAGATATGGGAATACAAAAATTCCCAGACCTCTTAGAAATGCGGCAACAACTGCCATGCATTTGGTGAACACTCTTGGAGCAGAGGCTAGACCGAAGGGAAGTACTCTGTACTGGAAATGTTTTCCCTGAAACAGAAATCTTAGATATTTTCTGTGGGATGGGTGGATGAGTATATGTGTGTACGCATCCTTGAGATCTAGAGAACAAAGCCAATCCTGACTCTGAAGGTATGGAAGGAGAATGCCTAGAGAAAGCATTTTGAATTTCTCCATGTACAGAAATTTGTTCAATTCTCTCAGATCTAGGATAGGTCTGAATCCCCCTGTCTTCTTTGTTATGAGAAAATAAGGGGAGTAGAATCCTGTCCCTTGTTGAAGAAGAGGAACCTCTTCTATTGCCCCTTGGGCAAGGAGAGAAGAGACTTCCTGATCCAACAGGTCCAGGAGAAATGGGGGAGAATTGAAGTGCCTCACCATGGTATATGGAGGAAGGTTGGAAAAATGAAGTTTGTAGCCCTCTCTGATGATAGAGAGGGTCCATTGCTCTGATGTGATTTGCTCCCATCTGGGAGCAAAGTGAGCTAACCTTCCGGGAATGGTGAGGGGCTCTGGTTGTTCTAGAGCCAGAAATGTTAAGTTCTCTAGGGGCAAGTCAAAACCCCTGAGGGGGTTGAGCCTGCTGAGGAGTGGTAGACGCTGCAGGCTTTGACTTTGCCTGTTTAGGTTGCTGACGTTTAGCAGCAAAGCGAGGCTGAGAAGATTGTTGGCCAGTATTTGTGGAAAATCTGGCCTTCTTGTAGTAAGGCCTCTTGAAAGACTTTTTCTTGGCAGGAGTAGAGGTAGACTTAGAAAGTCTATCCAAGGTAGCATTTTCTGCATCCATTTGAGTGGCTTTAATTTGCCAGTCCTTACCAAATAAGTTCTTACCTGTACAGGGCAGATTCCGTAAGCCATCCAGGACCCAGGGTTCTAGGTAAGAGGCCTGGAGCCAAGCAAGTCGTCGGGCTGCAATAGCAATGCCCGAAGCTCTACCGGCACCCTCAAAGGAATCAAAAGCTGCTCTGTTGGAGAACTTAGAAACATCTAGAAGCTGTTTCACCAGAGAAATGAACTCCTCTTTTCTATCCTCAGGGATAAAGGAGGCAAAATGTCGTATCTTTAGGGCAAGTTCCCTGAGAAACATGCCCATATACAGACTGTAAGAATTAATCCTGGCTATAAGCATAGTAGCCTGGAAAATTTTCTTGCCAAAAGAGTCTAGGGTCTTACATTCTCGTCCTGGAGGGGTAGAAGAGTGCCTTTTGGTACTCTTAATCTTTTTCAGTGCAGACTTCACCACAATGGAATGGTGAGGCAACTGAGTCTTTTGAAAACCAGGAGAAGGAGGGACCCGGTACATGGTGTCCAACCTACGAGAATAAGGAGACAACGTTAGAGGAGCCTCCCATAAGTCCATCAAGTGTTCTTGAAGGATTTCATGGATAGGCAGGGTGACTGCCTCTTTAGGAACCTTAGGGTATCCTAAAATATCCAATTTTTTTGACCTAGGTTCTTTTTCAGAGGATGTGGTAATAGAAAGTCCTTTAGCTAGTTCAATAATGAAGTCTTGAAAGGACAAATCCTCTGGTGGAGACATTCTCCTCTTTGGGGAAGAGGGGTCTTCATGAAGAACTAGAGACAGCTCATCAGAGTCCTCAGAGGAGTCAAAATCCTCAGAAGAATCAGAGTATTCTCTATTTGCTTCCAACGCACGATACGCATACCGATCGGTATCGACATCGGGCGTACCGGGTATGGGATCGGTATCGGGTGAAAACCCGGATCCGACATGCGGAAACCGCTCTGCGTTTGGAAGTCGATGGTCTCGGTTCCGGTATGGGAGACGATACCGGAACCGGACCCGGTACCGCTGAACGCGGTACCGAGGGCGTCGCAGCATTAATAAAAGCCAGCATGGCCTGCTGCATGGTCTGAACAGTATTGCTCATAGACGCCACTGCTGCCTGGATGTCGGTACCGGTATGGGCCGGTACCCCAGAGCAGTCTAACAGGTGATCAGTCGAGGCTGTGCCATCGATGTCAACCTGTAACCCCATAGATGGTGCTTTGGAAGCCAGAGCTTCCCGCCGGGGTTGTTTGGCTGGGGCAGGATCCTCAGACTCAAAAGTGAGAGCCTCTCGATGCTTTGAAGGAGATTTGCTCTTTGAGGACCTGCCCGCAGAAGGTTTGGTTACCTGAGATCCATCCGGAGAGGAAGACCTGGATGACTGTGATGCTGGATTATCTGAAGCAAACAGCACATGGAATTTGTTGGCCCGGTTCTGCAACCCACGTTTAGACATCTGGGAGCAGGATGGGCAGTCCGGAATGGAGTGGTCAGGTCCCAAACACTTAAGACACCATTCATGGGTGTCTGTGACAGAAATAACAGCACTACACTTGGTACACTTCTTAAAACCAGGGGCTGGTTTCTCCATGAGGAGAATTTGTGTAGGCCTGAGGCCTAACCGAAGTCACCAAGTTGTGCAGAATAAAGATTTTTTTTTTTTTTTTTTTTTTAAAGAAAAGAGAGACCGGCGGTACCGGTTTCGGTATGGGGAAGGCAGGTACGCGGTCTAAAGGAACAAACTAAAACAATAATTTCTTCAGCGGTGACAGGAACACGACCTGCTGGCTCCGCGGAAAAAGAGAAACTGAGGAGAGCTGGTCAGGAAGGCGGGAAGGCAGCGTGCATGTGCAGTGGGAGGCCCCAAAAGCTTCCTTCTGGGAAGCTGGGGAGCTTTCCCGCGCAGGCTTCGTCGGTACCGACGTACCCATATGTGAGGACTTATTCCTGCTTGTTCCTGGAGATCCAAAGATACACATATTCCACAATGCTTGTCCTGGGGTTAAGCAATGGATTTCCCCAATCGTCTTTAATAATGGTTTATTGACTTTTCCTCCAGGAAATTATTCAAAACCCATTTTGAATCCAAATACACCAACAGCTTTTACTGCATCTTCTGGTAATGAATTCCAGAATTTGATTACACACAGAGTGAAAAAATATTTTCTCTGATTAATCTTAAAATGTGTCATATTGTAACTTCATTGCGTGTCCCCTTGTCTTTCTACTTTTTGAAGGAGTAAACAATCGATCTATGTTTACTCATTCCACTCCATTCATTATTTTATAGACCTCTATATATCATATCTACCCTTTTCCAAGTTGAAGAGCCCTAACCTTTTAAGCCTTTCCTCATAAGGATATTCTTCCATCCCCTTTACCATTGTGGTCGCTCTTCTCTATACCTTTTCCAGTTTTGCTCTATCCTTTTTAAGATATGGTGGACCAAAATTGCACACAATATTCAATGTGAGGTCACACCATGGAGTAATACAGAGGCATTATAATATCCTTTGTTTTTATTTTCTATTCCTTTCCTTTTGATTCCTAGTATTCTATTTGCTTTCTTGGCTGCCACTGCACACTGGACAGAGCGTTTCAACGTACTGGCTATGATGATGACCAAATCCTTTTCCTAAGTGGTGATTCCTAATGTGGAATCTTGCATTGTGTAAATGTAGTTTGGGTTATTCTTCCCTAAGTGCATAACTTTTACACTTGTCAACATTAGATTTCAACTGCCATTTTGGACACCCAGTTTCCCAATTTTTCAAGGTCCTCTTGCAATTTTTCATAATCCTCTTGTGTTTTAATAACTTTGAATAATTTTGCGTCATCTGCAAATTTGATCACCTCACTCATTTCCCTTTACCTCCTTTCCCACCTAGCCCAACCACAAACTGATTTCCTATTAAAACCAGTATAAGTGCATTCTTTCAGGTGCTGCTGTTGAGGAATATGTGAGGCTTCCTCCCAGAGGCTGTGAGCACTGCTTTTATAGTGTCTCTACTAGCCTATATATCAGTGAAAAAAAAGCAAGTTTGGGAATCAAATCTAGGTTTCCTATTCAGTCATTGGATTGACTTCTGCATAAGAAAATAATATTCCGGACTGTAATGTGCATTTTGCTATTTTCCTTGTTATTTTGTTAGATAGCTTGATTTAATCCCCAGCTTGTAAAAATAAATAAACTTTCTGTTGACAGTTGATGATAACCAGGAATTTCCAGTCATGATTATATTGTTCATTTCTATAATTTATTCTATATTCACAAATTTATCAATCTAGCTCAAGAGATCCCAGCCCAGTCATTAGACAAAATTCTATTAGCAGAGCTACTACACAAGATAATGTATTCTTGACAAATGCAAGCCTTGCAGACTTAAGTAAATAAGAACTTTAATCTAGTTTACAATTTTCTGCTACTAAAGCATTCTTCTAGTTCAGCAAATTTTGATCCGTGAAACAAGGACCATGAACCAAAACTTGCAAGAAAAGCCCAATTTTGTACAGATAGAATATGAAAGCAGGGAAATTCATGATGTAATAAAAATCAGAAATAAATTCACAATTTTTGTCTGGCATATAGGCCCAATCTACAGGGTATAAAGAGTAGTTACTCACCTGTTACAGGTGTTCTCTGGGAACAAGCAGGACATCAGTCCTCATATAAAGGACTCCCTAGCTCCAGGTTGCTCAGGACCGAATCACGACAGCACCAATGGCTACTAATCGGTTAACCATGCATTACAGAAGGTGAGTCCCCACTGAAGACTCTCATGACCCTAGCGTCCAGTGACACTATCATTCCTGTACCTGAACACAGAAGGGTCAAAGGGCAGGAGTTGCCTACACCCCGAGAATATTACGGAGAACTGCCTGGCCAAAGAAACTGTCACTGCGGGACTTGCTCTCCAGGCAGTAGTGAGCTGTGAACATATGAATTCAAGACCATGCGGTGGCCTTGCAGATCTCAGTCACCAGCACCAAGCAGAGGGGTTGGCTACCGAGGCGGCCATCGCCCTTAAGCGATGTGCTGTGATCTGATGCTCAAGGGAGAGGCCAGCTCGCTCAAGGGCAATAAAGTCCGCCACTCAGACAGAGTTTGCTTAAGTCACAGGGAGCAGCAGTCTGCTGGGGTCATAAGACACGAAAAGCTGAGGAGCTATTCAATGGGCCTGAACCTGCTGCAAATAGAAGGACAGGGCCCGTTTGCAATCTAATACATGAAGCACTAGTTCCTCCTTGCCTACGTGAGGTCGTGGGAAGAAGGTGGGGCGGACTACCTGTTGGTTGAGGTGGAAAAGGAGACACCACCTTTGGGAGGAATTTGGGGTGCGTGCAGAGCACTACCCTGTTCTTGTAGAACTTTGTATATGGTGTATCTGCCACCAGAGCCTGGACTTCGCTCACCCTTCAAGTGGACACGAAGACCACCAGAAAAATCACTTTCCATGACAAGTACCGCAGGTGGCAAGTGGCCAGGGGTTTGAATGGTGGTTTGGTGAACAAAGAGCACCACGTTGAGCTCTAACTCTGATGCTGGAGAGTGGAGAGGGGGTTTGGATAACAGGAGGCCCCGGAGGAACCTGGAGACCAGGGGCTGGCTTGAGAGGGGTTTTCCCTCGACAGCATGATGGTGAGCTACTGTGGTGCTCAGATGTACTCTCAGAGTTAGATTTTAGCCCGGTGTGTGACAGGTGCAGTAGGTACTGCAGCACTAGTTGCACCTAGCAGGAGAAGGGATTCTCTCTTTTCCATAAACCAGGTGGAGAACCTTCTCCACTTAAAGGCATAAGTCCATCTGGTGGAGGGTTTTTAGAAGGCCAGTAGGATCTTCGACTTCTCCTGGAAGATTGGCCCCTTTCAAAGCTATCTTTTCAGCAACCACGTTGTCAGCATTAGCAACCCCAGATTGGGATGCAGGAGAGAGCCTTCCTCCTGGGAGAGGCGGTCCGGAGCTTGGCCCAGAGGGACTGGGAGTGCCATGACATGGAAAGCAGCAGAGGGAACCAAGGTTGCCTGGGCCACCTGGGGGCAATCAGTATAAAATGAGGCCCTTTCGCTCTGGACCTTGAAGAGAGTCCTGGCGACCGGGGCAGGGGTAGGTGGGAATGCATAGAGTAGGCCCTTGGACCACGAGATCAGGAAGGCATCTGCCACCACTCTCTCCAGGTGTGGCTGACAGGAGCAGAAGCGGGGTAGCAGCATGTTGTCCGAAGAGGTGAATAGGTCCATCACAGGCTTGCCCCAGAGGTGGAAGAGCTGCTTCATCACTCTGGGGTTTAAGAACCAATCACGTGGGCAAAGGACACTGCTCAGCCTGTCCGCTAGGCAGTTCTCCTGGCCCAGGAAGTACACTGCTCACAGCAGCATGTTGTTGCGTGCTGCAAGAAGAAGAGGAGGGCCACTGCTTCCTGGAACAGGGAGTATGAACCCGTGCCCCTCTGCTTGTTGATATAAAACATGGCAACCTGGTTGTCTGTTTAGACCAGTGCCGGTGCTGTAGGCGGTGGTGGAACCCCCGCAGGGCCACGAAGATTGCCCTGAGCTCTAGGAGATTGATCTGTAGGAGCGACTCCTCCTGAGAGCAGCTGCCCTGTGTGTGGCGGTCTCCACAATGTACCCCTTAACCCAGGAGGGAGGCATCTGTGGTCAGGGTCTTTTGTGGGTGTGGGCTCCTGGAAGGACATTCCTGCCTGGAGGTGGCGCAGGTTCTGCCACCAGTTGAGGGACTCTGCCAATTGGCAGGTAACCCTGACCCTGTCCCATAGCCTCCCCGTGGCCCGAGTCCACTGTGAGCATAGGGACCACTGGGCTGTCCACATGTTGTAGGTGGGCTGAAGTATGATGTGGACCGTCAAGGACATATGGCACAGCAGACAAAGGAGGCGGCGAGGCGGTACTGACCAGTGGCATTGTACCTCTCCTGACGTTGCCTGAGGCATTCTGCCCTCTCTCTTGGGAGGACGGCCTTGACCTGTAATATGTCCAACTGGACATCTATGAACTCCAGACTTTGGGCTGGAGAGAGATAAGATTTGGGGTAGTTGACGATGAATCCCAGGGCGCTACAACAGAAGGGCTGCACATTCTGTGGCCTGACTGACCCCAAGGCCATACCACCCCTGATAAGTCAGTCGTCCAGGTATGGGAAGACGAAAGCCCCCTGTAGGCGCAGGTAGGCAGCTACCACCACCAGGCATTTGGTAAAGACCTTGGCAAGGAGGCCAGGCTGAAGGATAGCACCCTGTAGTGATAGTGCCCTCCTCCCACCACAAATCGTAGGTACTGCCTGTGGGAGGGATGGATCAGGATGTGGTGTACACATCCTTTAGGTCCAAGGAGCACGGCCAGTCTCCCTGGTGGAGGAAAGGAGCAGTGTTCCAAGGGAGAACATCTTGAACTTCTCCCTCATCAGAAACGTTTTTAAGTTTCTCAGGTCTAGTATTGGCCTGAGGCCCCAGTTCTCTTTGGGACAAGGAAGTATCCTGAGTAGAAGCCTTTTCCCCATAGATGTTTGGGTACAGGACCTACCCAGGCATTGTCCCTGAGCAGACCTGCGAGCTCTGAGAGCAGAAGGGTCTGGTGAAAGAGAGTTTGCACTGGCTTTCCTGGAAAGAACCTGGGTGGTACCTGCTGTAGATGGAGGAGGTATCCCTCCCTTACCACCTGCAGTTCCACTGGTCCGAGGTGACACTAGCCCACCTGTGGACAAAGAGTGCCAGGCGGCCCCCTGTGGGTTGGTGAAGGTCTCCCGGGGGGAGGGGAGGCCCTGCCCCGGGAGTCAAAAGCTCCCCCCAAGCTGGATGGGAGCTGGAGCCTGGGGCTTCTGCGTCTTTGGCTTCTGGGTCCATGGTTTTGTCTTTTAGGGTGAGAAATCTGCTGCTGGCCCGAGAAGGGCTCGTAGTGGTGACTCTGATGAAAGGGCCCCTTTTGTCCTTGGAACAGGGGTCTTTTCCCCAGTGGTTTCTTACAGGGGAAGGATGAGGTCTTTTTGGAGAGTCACCACGTTGGCCTCTATCTCAGCTGCCTTGCCGGCCATAGGTTTGCCGAACAGGTTCTCCCTGGTTCAGGGGACATCGAGCAGCTTGTCTTGGACCCACTGCTTGAGATCCGAAGACTGCAGCCAGGCTTGGTGCCGGGCACCAATGCTGGCCACTGCTTCCCAAGCCGTTGACTCAAAGACATCATAGACCGCCCAGGAAAGGAACTTAGAGCAGCCCTCGATACCAGAGATCAGGGACTGGAACCGCTGGAGGGGTTCCCCAGCAAGCCCTGCTAAAAACCCGGATGACTCCTGGGTTAGGGACTTGAGATACATGCCTATGTATAACTCATAGGCCTGGTTCAGACACCCCAGCATCGAGCTCTGGTAGTACTTGCACCCAAGGGCATCAAGGACTCTAGCATCCCTATGAGGGGGAACAGAAGAATGGGTCTTCTGGTTCTTAAGTTCTTGCATGGTTGACTCGACAACCATGGAGTTATGTGGGCGTTGAGGTTTGTGAAACCCGGCCCTTTCCTGACATGATACATGGCGTTGAGGTGTCAACTTGACCACTGTACAGATGCTGGGGTCTCCCACATTCTCAACAGTAGTCGCTCAAGGATCGGCTGCACTGGCACCATGAGAGTTTCCTTGGAGGGAAACGCGGGTTGGAGAATCTCCAGCTCTTTGGTGTACGGGTCCTCCTCCGCCTCAGTTTGCACTGAGAGAGCTCTGGCCATATCCCTGACAAAGTTGTGGAAGGCCATGTCCTCCGGAGGAGAATGGCGCCAGGGAAGACGGGTCCCAGAGGATGTCTCTGTGCCGTCTGGTTTCCGGGGATGTCTCATCATCAGGTCGCCCTTTTGGAGTCAAGGTGTGATGACGAATCCGAGGCCCTGCAACTCCTTGCCTTGAGGCTAGTGCTGAGGGGCCAGGGACTGGGGCCTCCGAGCAGAAACTGGCCGGAGAGGATCGGATTCCTGATGAATGAGACCAGGACCTCAACCGGTGCAGAATGCTTACCTGAGGCCGGTGACACTGAGCTCGGTTTGACGACCGGAGACTCCCCCACAGTCAGGGACCCGGTCGTCAGGGCAGATGATGCAGAAGAACCAGCCATCATTGCCTGCTGCAGGGTCAGGATAGCAGTGATGTTCTGCTCCAGGGCCGCCATTTTGGTTTCCAGTCCAGAAGAGTCCACAGCTTTTGGCGCAGAGGATCTTGGGCTCAGCGTGGCACTCTCACGAGTGCATCCTCAATGAGGACTACGGTCTCGAGGAACCTTGCATGGTCTCCGCCGGCTGAGGAATCCTTTTTGATGACCTTGGTAGGGCGCTTCTCGGAGCCACCCAAATACCTCTGAGGGGTTTTCCCGCATTTCTCCAGTGAAATCTCGACGGACTTCGAAGATTTTTACTTCTTTTTCTAGGGGTCCGAGGTCTTCTCGGAGAAGCCGCTGCTGCAAGACTCCGAGGATGCTTGGGCCTCACCGGACGTGTTGGGCTTGGAGCTCGGCGTTGGGGAGGTCGGTGCCGTCAGACCTTGGGCACAGTTTCTCCTGCAACTCAGACTTCTTTTTATTGGTCTTGGGTGTCATGGCCTGGCACAGATCACAGGAGGTGCTGTCATGGTCTGGTCCCAGCAATGTAGGCAGCAGTCACGGGTATCAGTTACTGTCATGGTTTGACTGCAGTGGTCACATTTTTTGAACCCACCAGGAGACATGGTGAAAGACACCCGGGCTGGGGTCGATGACCCCCAGACGAAAAAAGGCACGAATGCCGGTCAAGGCAAGCCTCGATTGAAAAAAAGGGGAAAAAGCCGAGAATAGCGCCGAGTCTGGTGCTGGCTCGAGGCAGGAAGAGGAGCCAGTGCATAAACAGGGAAAAGCTAATTTTTAAAGGATATAGCAATAATGAATATACAGATGTCCATTGGGCTCTATGGAAGAAAAGGAGACTGGGCAAGATGACATCCTTGGGCAGAAGGGGACCATGCATGTGTGGTAGCATGTCCCAAAGTTTTTCTTTGAAAGCTGGGGAAATGCTCCACACGGGCTCATCAGTGCCGACATCATCCTGCTTTGTTCCTGGAGAATAACATATCGTCCTTATTGGAAACTGTTATGGTTCACAAACAGTATGCTTCTAGACCAGATGTTCTCAAGCCAGTTCTCAGGACAACCACCTGCATTCAATGGAGGTAGTGCATGCAAATTTCTCTCATGCATTTTCATTGTGATTATCCTGAAAACCTGACTGGCTAGGTGTGTCGCGAGAACTGGGCTGACAATTCCTGCTCTATACTGACTGGTATGTTAAGGTCACCCAGTATAATCTCACAGCAAAATGTAGCTAGGTAAGCTGAATATTTATCAGCAATGCAAGCATTGGGTTTCAAACAAGTAGTGAGTGACCTAACATGTGTAAAGGCAATGTGTTAGATTTAATCTTTCTACTGAATAATTTTTAAACAGTTATAATCTTATTGTCTATCAAACCTATTCATGATCCAATCATTACTTGCTGACCCTTATTTTTGCCTGATATAACACAATATCAATATGTTAGAGAGGACATTGAGTCAGAAAGGATTAAAGTTTTGCAGGAAACAAAATTTGCTGTAGAATTTCTATGGATTGAAATTCCATGTAAAAAGGGAAAGGCGATGGCAGTGGGGGTGTACTATCGACCGCCTGGCCAGAATGAACAAATGGATGATGAAATGCTCAAAAAAATCAAGGAAGCTAACAAAAGTTACAGCACAGTAATAATAATGGGTGATTTCAATTACCCCGGTATAGACTGGGTCAGTGTCATGGCAGGACATGCTAAGGAGATAAAGTTCCTAGATGAAATAAATGACTGCTTCTTGGAGCAGCTGGTTCATGAACCGACCAGAGGGAAAGCCATATTGGACCTAGTCCTTAGTGGAACACCAGATCTGGTGCAAGAGGTAAGGGTGTTGGGGCCACTTGGCAATAGTGATCATAGCATGATCACATTTGATTTAATTAGTGGCAGAGGGGTAGTAAGGAAATCCACAATACTAAATTTTTAACTTTCGAAAGGGAGACTATGATAAAATGAGGAAAACAGTTAAGAAAAAAAACTAAAAGGAGCAGTTGCAAAGGTTAAAGACTTACATCAAGCTTGGATGTTGTTGAAAAATACTATCTTGGAAGCCCAGCTGTATTCCATGCTTTAAGAAAAGTGGAAGGAAGTCCAAAAAACTGCCAGCATGGTTTAAAGGTGAGGTCAGAGAGGCTGATGTTGCCAAAAAAGCATCTTTCAGGAAATGGAAAAAAAAGAGCCAAACGACAAAACCTGGAAACAGCACAAGCACTGGCAAGTTAAATGCAAGGCATTGATAAGGCAGGCAAAGGGAGAATTTGAGAAGACGCTTGCTGCGGAAACAAAAACGCATAATAAAAGACTTTTTCAAGTACATTCGTAGCAAAAAACCTGTGAGAGAGTCAGTTGGTCCATTAGATGACAGAGGGGTTAAAGGGGCACTAAGAGGCGATAAGGCGATAGCGGAGAGACTGAATGAATTCTTTGCTTCGGTCTTTACTGAGGAAGATGTAGGGATGTTACCCATGACTGAAGTGGTATTTAAAAGGTGCGGAAGAATTGAAGTAAATAAAAAATAAGTAAAAAGTAAATTAGAAAATACATCAGGAAGATGTATTACAACTATTTGATGAACTGAAGAGTAGCAAATCACCTGGGCCGGATGATATACATCCAACGGTATTGAAAGAACTGAAATATGAGATTGCAAACCTGCTATTAGTAATCTGTGAACTATCATTAAAATCATCTGTAATACCTGAAGATTGGAGGATGGCGAATGTAACGCCAAATTTTTAAGAGGGGTTCCAGAGGTGATCTGGGAAACTACAGACCAGTGAACCCGACGTCAAAGAACAAAATTGCTGAACATGTAGATAGTCATGGCTTAATGGGAGACAGCCAACATGGCTTTAGACAAGGAAGATCTTGTCTTAGTAGTCTGCTATGTTTTTTTGAAGGTGTGAATAAACAGGTAGACAAAGGTGAGTCGGTTGATATAGTGTATTTGGAATTTCACAAAGCCTTTGACAAGGTCCCTCAGAGACTTTTGGCAAAACTAAAGAATCATGGGATAGGAGGCAGTGTACTATTGTGGATCAGGAACTGGTTAAAAGATAGAAAGCAGAGGGTATGGCTAAATGGCCAATTTTCCCAATGGAGAAAGATGAATAGTGTTATACCCCAGGGATCTGTGCTGGGTCCGCTGCTTTTTGACATATTGATAAATGACCTGGAAAAGGGAACGAGTGAGGTTATCAAATTTGCAGATGACACAAAACTATTTAAAGTTGTTAAAAACCCAAGAGGATTGTGGAAAATTGCAAGAGGATCTTGATAAATTGGAAGACTGGGCATCAAAATGGCAGATGAAATTTTATGTGGAGAAGTGCAAAGTTATGCACCTAGGGAAGAACAACCCAAACTATGGTTACACAATGCAAGGTTCCACATTAGGAACCACTACCCAGGAAAAAGATTTAGGCGTCATTGTGGATAATATGTTAAAACCCTTCGCCCAGTGTGCAGAGGCGGCCAAGAGAGCAAATAGAATGCTAGGTATCATAAGGAAAGGAATAGAAAATAAAACAAAGAATATTATAATGCCTCTGTATCGTTCCATGGTGCAACTGCACCTTGAATATTGTGTGCAATTCTGGTCGCCGTATCTTAAAAAGGATTTAGCGTTATTAGAAAAGTTTCAGAGTAGAGCCACCAAAATGGTAAAGGGGATGGAAGGATTCGCCTATGAAGAAAGGCTAAAAAGGTTAGGGCTCTTTAACATAGAAAAGAGACGGCTGAGGGGAGATATGATAGAAGTCTATAAATTAATGAACTGAGTGGAACGGGTAAACGTAGATCAATTGTTTACGTTATCAGAATATAGAAAGACTAGGGGACATGCAATGAAAATACAGGGTAATCTATTTAAGACTAATAAAAGAAAATATTTTTTCACTCAACGTGTAATCAAACTCTGGAATTTGTTACCGGACGATGTAGTAAAGGCTGTTAGTGTAGCTGGGTTTAAAAAAGGTTTGGACAAGTTCCTGGAGGAAAGATCCATAAACCATTATTAAGAAGGGACTCAGGATATCAATGCTTGACCCAATACAAGCATTGTGGAACTTGTGCCTTTTGGGGAAACTGCTAGGTACGTATGACCTAGATTGGCCACTGTTGTAAACAGGATACTGGGCTTGATGGACCTTTGTCTGACCCAGTATGGCATATCTTATGTTCTAATAATCAAAACCCATGACGGCAGGTACTCCACTTTGTGAAGTTTAATGAAGATGCTTTTTAAAGCAGGGTGTCTCATTGACTTGCCTCACTTGCTGAGGATATTCTAGATCCGGGGTGTCAAACTCCAGTCCTGGAGGGCCACACACCAGTCAGGTTGTCAGGGTATCCCTAATGAATATGCATGAGATATATCTGCATGCACTGACCCCATTGTATGCAAATATATCTCATGCATACTCATTAGGGATACCCTGAAAACCTGACTGGTTTGCGGCCCTCCAGGACTGGAGTTTGACACCCCTGTTCTAGATGCCTTAGTAGAAGGGTGGAATAAGGTTGTGGGCAAGGAAAAAGAGCCCTAGGATATAATTCAGAGACCAGAAAGAAAATGTGAGTACTATGTAAAACGGAAATAAGGTGGAGACTGTCTCCATCAAACTTGGACAAGCATTCTGACAACTAGAGGGAATTAGTGAAAATCCAAAAGCACACAAAGGACAGGGAGCAACAGAATTTGCAAAAAAAAAAAAAGGGTGGGAGGGATCCCCACACCCCTCTTCAAAGAATTAGATAAGCAAACAAGGAAAAACAAGCAGCAAACGCACAAATACAGTGGGAAATACAAAGTATCACTCAAGGAACCCTTTGTCGATCGCGAACGGACACATGAATGGTTAAGGAGAGGTGAACTGAAACTGAAGATGAGAGATTGATAGTTGCAGCCCAGGACAGCGGATTATGGATGAGATGGTTTACAGCAAGCATTGAAAAAAAAACTGGCAACGCAGACATATGTCGATTCTATAAGAAAGACCTGGAAACAGTGACTTACATCACAGATGGCAGAAAATTTCTATTCAGAAAAGGTACAACAAAGTAGCAAGCCTCATCCATTGGAAACTCTGAACACTAGAACATCACTGTGCCTGAAAAGCATTGGGATCATGACCCTAAGAGAATTACAGAGAATGAAGAGGTGATTTTCACCTGAGACATTCCCATTGGATAAGAAACTGGATTAGAGGAAACCAGACATGATGGTAAAGGAGAAAAACACCAGAACAGCATTGATAATCAAGGTGTCTGTTCCAAGTAATTATTCTGTGAATCGTATGGAGAGGCAGAAGATCTTGAAATACCAAGAAATGCAGTCAGAGACCAAGAAAATGTGGCAGAAAGATACAACAATATTTCCCATTGTACTGGGAGCCACAGCCTCGATAAAGAAGATTTTCCAAGCACATCTTGACAATCTACCAATACACTTTACGAACTACAGAAAGAAGTTCTCTTTGGCATGATACAAGTACTACGCCGAGCATTAGAAGTGAGGTTCATGACTGACATATCAGAAAGTAATCAACAGTAGAGAACTATGTACAGGAAAGCATAAATTAGAAGGCTGTCAGTAGAAGATGAACCTGTAGAGCCAAGTATAAAAATCATAGCAGACCCAAAAGGTACCGCTGCAGAAGAACAGAGTAAACACAGTTCCAGAGGCAGGCCCTGGACTGGTCTAGCAGGACTCAAGGAAAGGACATGAACTTGTAAGTAAAATGTCACCTTCCATATCATCCTGCTAGACCAGTCCAGACAAGTGGGATGTACTAAAGCTACGACTCCACTGGGTGGGAAGAAGACACAGCAGCTCACAAAATCCTTGAGACAAAGGCAGAGTCGACCCATGCATGGACATCCAAGAGGTAATGCTTGGCAAAAGTAGAAAAAAAAAAAAGTGCTCATATTGCCATCCGACAAATATCTGTAGTGGTACCGAGCTCTCCTCCACCCACGAAGACGCTTACGCTCGGGTTGAAAGGGCACATAAACCCTCCGGAACCAGAAGGTTGCACAACAGATACACCGAGGCAATGGCCTCCTTAATTCAGTGCCCCATAGTTGACTTTGCTGGCTCACGCAAGGGTGATGAGATAACTAACAGCACAAAACGATGGTCAGGCTTATGAAAAGAACTCATAACCTCCAAGTGGTGTGATTCATCAGGCGAGAGTCATCAGGTTGGCTCTTCTATGTTTCTGGCCCCTGGTTGAGGGCCGGGTGGTTTGAGTGTTTTCAGACAAATGCCACGGCGTGGCTTATGTCAGTTGGCAAGGCAGCATGAGGAGTGTCAGAGTAGCTCTAAAGATGGCTCTTCTGTTTTGCCTGGGCAATGAAGAGCCTCCTAGCCTTGTCTGCTCAGCACATTGCTGGGTTGGACAATGTGGAAGTGGACTTTTTTCAGCCGGCACTCTCTGGATCCTGGAGAATGGGAGTTGAGTCAGGAGGTGTTTCAGTTGATTTTGCACCGCTGGGGTCACCCTGAAATGGATCTGATGGTGATCTGCTCCAATTTTAAAGTTTGCCACTTCTTCAGTTGCCATACAGAGATGGGGTCAGAGGGCATTGATGCCTTGACCCAGCCTTGCCAAGTCAGTGCCTACTGTATGTAGTTCCTCCATGGCTCCTTTTTTGGTTCTTCCACATGTCAAATTGATTTTGTAGTATATATGCTGCAATGCCCTTGCAATTTGTTTTATGTCGGAAGAACGATTCGTCCGGTCAAAATCAGAATGGTGGAACATGCTTCTAGAATCCGGTCAAGATCTTGGTCGGCACCCATGGTGGAACACTGCATAAAATTCAATCACAGCTTCAATGATTTAAAATGGAGAGTCATTGATTGGATTCCGGCAAACCCCCAGGGGGGGGGTGATCGGGAAAGTCATTTACAATGGAGAGAACAATATTGGGTCTTCTGTTAAACAGTGATTCCATCGGGTTTGAATATGGAACAAGACTGGTGGAGTCTTTTATGACTGATTACAATTAACTGCACTGAATTCTCTCTGTTGAGGGATTGTACCATTGACAAATCTTGATGTTCAGGGATTCTCTGGAGGCCACGCCTCTGATGATGACATCTTCCTATTAGCCAATCAGTAACCTATCATAGCTACAAAAGAACTGTTGGGCTTCGGTGTTTTTTCAGGCGATCAGTCAAGTAGGGTATCACTTGACACAGGACCCGGTGGTGGGGCCCGAAACATGCATGTCATGTCGTGGAAGATATGAATCGCCTTCATACAAGATAAGTGCATGCTTCACTACTTATAAAACTTGGGTACGCTGTGGCCCGTTTGAATAAAAGGGTTCTCCTGACGGTGAGGGGAAGGCTCCCTTTCCTCCCTCTCATGTCGATTGACCCTGACAAAAAAACCCTGATTTTGGATAGTGCAGTTTGAGTATAGTGCCAGTGGTAGCTACTGGCTTAGATTTCCAATGACTTTTTTGCATTTCTTTATTGCAAGAGACCCAGAGACAGAAGCAATTGAAGAGGTTCTACCTGCAAGAGCCACATCCAGTCTCCAAACCATGCTGTCCTCGGCCAATCTGGCGTCATCAGAACAATCCTCCCCGGTGGCGCTCTATATGTCAAAATTAGATGTCCCACCAGGGGCCATGGAGAAAATACATACAGTAGGCACTGACTTGGCAAGGCTGTGTCAAGGCATCAATGCCCTCTGACCCCATCTCTGTACGGCAACTGAAGAAGTGGCAATCTTTAAAATTGGAGCAGGTCACCATCAGATCCATTTCAGGGTGACCCCAGCGGTGCAAAATCAACTGAAACACCTCCTGACTCAACTCCCATTCTCCAGGATCCAGAGAGTGCCAGCTGAAAAAAGTCCACTTCCGCATTGTCCAACCCAGCAATGTGCTAAGCAGACAAGGCTAGGAGGCTCTTCATTGCCCAGGCAAAACAGAAGAGCCATCTTTAGAGCTACTCTGACACTCCTCGTGCTGCCTTGCCAACTGACATAAGCCACTGCCGTGGCATTTGTCTGAAAACACTCAAACCACCCAGCCATCAACCAGGGGCCAGAAACATAGAAGAGCCAACCTGATGACCCTCATCTGATGGATCATACCACTTCCCTGCGGTTCCAACGGCTCTGGGTCATATGGTCTTGGCAACAGGCTCCCTGCCTGCAGTCTCTCCTGTAAGCCCTCTGGCTTACTGGCACCCTCCAGCTGCCTGGAGGCTGAGTTTACTGGTGCTAGTGGGTGGTGCCAGTGGTACTTATACTGGAGCATCATCAAAACGATGATAGGCTCAGCCTCCAAGCTGCTGGAAGCGTTACACAACCCAGAAGAGAGGGACTGGACTGGAGAGACGATCAGGAACAAGCTGTGCGAGAATTTCATGAGGCTTAGTTCCTTCTGTAACAACAAGCTCTACCAATTTAAAAATACTCAGCGACATCACAAGATGCTCTGACCTCTCTGAAATTTCAACTGAGCTGATTTGTTTTATTACATGAGAGAAAATGGAAATTACACTTAACCTGGTAATTGATGTTCCTGGAGGAACTCCAGTTAAGTCCACCCTTCTGGGTTGTGCACCTCCTCCTGCAGCTTGGAGACTGGGCATGTCAAAAATGTGACATCACTGGATGTAGACTGCTGGCATCTCCCATCAGCCCCAGTGAACTATTGACAAAGCACACTTAAAGTAGTAACAAATACGTAGCCAACCAGAACCAATTAACTGTATTACTACTATATACAAGAGAACTTCCTTCCGGGAAGATGGGACTTCTTCCTTGTGCCACTTCCTTCCGCCTCACCAGAGCGGCAGACTAAAAGAACAAGAATAGACAGAAAATGAGAAAAATAAGGATACCTACCGGTCATCCAAGCCTTCCTCCGACAGAACTTTCACTGCTATCGTACGATCCCGGGCAGGAATGAGGACTAAACTGGAGTTCCTCCAGGAACATCAATTACCAGGTAAGTGTAATTTCCATTTCCTTATCATTCCTCCAGTTTAGTCCATACTTCTGGGATGTAACAGAGCAGTACTTATTGGGAGGGACCTCTCCAGCCTGCTTGCAACACCGCCGGACCAAATTACAGTATCCTTTGCTGACAAGACATCTAGGCAGTAATGTTTACTGAAAATATGCAGGGACGACCACATAGTCGCCCTACAAATTTCCACAGGCGGAACCAAACTGTGCTCCACCCAAGAAGTCGCTTGCGCTCTGGTAGAATGAGCTCGTAATCCAGACGGAACCTGTCGACCTGACAAGAGATATGCCGAAGCAATTGCTTCTCTAATCCACCTAGAAATACAAGCCTTCGCAGCTGCCTTGCCCTTACGGGAACCCCCGAACAAAACAAACAGACGGTCAGATTTGCGAAAGGCCTCTGACACCTTTAAATAATGCTGAAGCACTCGCTTAACATCCAAGTGGCGTAGCCCCCGGTCCGCTGTGTCCCCAACCAGGGAACCCAGCACTGGAAGAGAAACTGTCTGATTTAAATGAAAAAACGGGGAGACAACCTTAGGCAAAGAGGACAGAACGGGCCGTAGCACCACCTTTTCACGAGAAAAAGACAAAAATGGCTCTCTGCAAGATAACGCCTGTAACTCCAAAACACGCCTCGCTGAATAAATAGCCACCAAAAACACTGTCTTCAGAGTTAAGTCCTTTACGGATGCCCGTTGCAATGGTTCAAAAGGTGCCTTAGCCAACGTTCCCCAAACTAAATTGAGATCCCACGGAGGCACCAAGACTCTATGAGAGGGACGCAACCTGGTGACTGCCTTCAGAAAACGCAAGACATCTACATGCACGCCGAGCGCCACTCCCTGAACCTTGCCTCTATAGCAAGCCAGCGCGGCCAACTGAACTTTCAAGGAACTGGCAACAAGGCCCTTATCAAACCCCTCTTGTAGAAAATTTAAGACTATTGGCATGGATACCTTCACCGCATGCACTTGTCTCCTCAAACACCAGTCCTCAAATATACGCCATATACAAACATACACCAAAGACATAAGACGTCTTCCTCGCTTTAAGCAGAGTAGTGATAACTGCTACAAAATAAACTTTTCTTCTTAGCCTCGCCCTTTCAATGGCCAGACCATAAGTGAGAACCGATCCACTTGAGGCATCCACAGAGGCCCTTGAAGCAACAGACTCTCTGAGACCGGTAGTCTCCACGGCTCCCCGTCGAGAAGACGTATGAGATCGGTGTACCATGGACGCCTCGGCCAGTCTGAAGCCACTAGCAACACTCTCTCCCGATGAGCTTCTATACGCTGCACCACCCGACCTAGCATTGCCCATGGTGGAAATACGTAGAGAAGACCCGACACCGGCCAACTCTGCATTACAGCGTCAATCCCTTCTGACATCCGTTCTTGTCGTCTGCTGAAGAACCGACTCACCTTCGCGGACCGGAAGGTCGCCATGAGATCCATGATCGGTGGCCCCCACCGGCGAACCAGCTGCGCAAACACCTCCGGATGTAATTTCCTTTCTCCGGCATCCACTTGAACCCTGCTGAGGAAATCCGCCGTCACATTGTCCTTCCCCGCAACGTGTGCTGCCGAAATCGCCAGCAGTCGCTGTTCTAACCAAGCGAACAGCGCCTCTGCCTCTTCTTCCATGGCTGTACTCCCTGTCGATTGATGCAAGCCACTGTAGCGGAATTGTCCTATAGAACTCGCACCGCACGACCCTTCACCGCCGCTTCGAATGCGTGCAGAGCTAATATCACCGCTCAGAGCTCCAACCTGTTGATCGACCAAGCGCTCTCCTGACCTGACCAAAGGCCTTGAGCGAAGAGCTCTCCGCAATGAGCTCCCCATCCCGCGAGACTCAGGTCTGTCAACAATGGCAGCCACTCCGGTTGTTCCAGAGGCATCTCAGCCGAGAGAGAACCCGGACTTAGCCACCATTTCAGTGCCTGCTTGACCATGAGAGGACAGGGCAGTTGTCTGCTCAGCGAGTCGGACTGATGAGACCACCGGCGAAGTAACGCCCGTTGCAGCGGCCGCATATGAAACCTGGCCCAAGGCACTGCTTCCAAGGTCACCACCATTGTTCCCAGCACCCTGAGGTAACTCCATGCCAAAGGTGCCGGAGTTGCCCTGAACTGGCGCACCACTTGCTGAAGAATTTGTATTCATCGATCCGGGAGAAACACTGCTCCCCGCTGAGTGTCAAAGCACACTCCTAGATACTCGAGATTCTGGGACGGGCTCAGGTGACTTTTTGTCGTATTGACCACCAGCCGAGCCCCTCCAAGAACCTCACCACCTTTTCCGTAACTCTTATGCTTTTGTCCTTGGACTTTGCCCGAATCAACCAGTCGTCGAGACAGGGATGTACCAGAATTCCCTCCTTTCGCAATGCTGCGGCTACCACCACCATGATCTTGGTGAAGGTCCGTGGCACTGTCGCTAGCCCAAAGGGCAACACCTGGAACAGAAATTTTTGATGCCCCGCTCTGATCGTGATATGTAAATACGCTTCCGTAAGTTCGAGGGACGTCAAGTACTCCCCCTGATGCACCGCCACAATGACAGACCGCAACATTTCCATCCTGAAATGCGGTACTCAGACACCGGTTTACTCCTTTTAGGTCCAAGATTGGGCGAAGAGACCCATCCTTCTTTGGGACCACAAAATAAATTGAGTATCGACCCCTGCCGTAATCTTCCCTGGGTATCGGAACGACTGCTCTGATTTGCAAGAGCCAATTCAAGGTGCCGCGAACTGCCAGAACCTTTTGCTGACCTTTGCTGGGAGACATCACAAATGAATCGCGAATTGGCCTTGCAAACTCCAGAGCATAGCCCTCGCGGATTATTTCCAAGACCCACTGGTCGGACGTTATTTGGGCCCAGGCAGGAAGAAAATTCCGAAGTCGCCCGCCTATCGGATCGCTTCCCACTGGGGCCCCCCCCCCTCGCTTCATTGCAGCTTTTGAGTGGTTGCTGCGGACATCACGGCGAAACCTCTACCTGCTCCGCGAAACCCACGAAACCCTTGGGCTCTAGGAGCAAATCTTCCTCTTTGAAAACCACCCAAGCGGGAAGTCCAAAACCTTCTAAAATCTCTGAAGGCGCCCCTAAAGGCCGGCGAGGACTTCCCCTGCTTAGGCTTATCCCCCGGGCGCCTACCCCCCCCCCCCCCCCCACCTTGGACTCCCCTAAATCCTTAACCAGCTTATCGAGATCCTCCCCGATTAACAGCCATCCTTTGAACGGAGGTTTACTGAGACGGGTCTTAGAAGAACTGTCTGCTGCCCAATTTCTTAACCACAAGGACCTACAGGCGGCAACTAACGATGCCATGCTATTAGCTAGAGCCCTGATCAAATCATAATGCACGTCTGCTAAATAAGCTGATCCTAACTCCAGACGATCTAGCTCTCGCAGACCCTCTTGCTCCAGCTGAGCCGACTGCCGCAACCCCTGCGACCAGCGGAGACACGCTCTCACCACCCAAGCCCCACAAATGGAAGCTTGCAATGACAAGCCGTTGGCTTCAAAAGATTGCTTCAGCAACCCATCCACCTTTCTATCCTGCGCATTTTTCAAGACTGAACTACCTTCCACCGGAATAGTGGTCTTCTTGGTTACTGCCGACACCGCTGCATCAATCCGCGGAGAACGAAATCTTTCTTTGTCCTTATCTGCCAGAGGATACAACCTATTCATAATCCAAGCTCCTCTGAGCCCTGCTTCCGGCTGATCCCACTCGTCCTGTATCATCCGATCTACCACCTTGTGGACAGGAAACACTATCTGAGTTTGCCTCACTGCCTGAATGATCGGGTCTTCCCAATTATCATCCTCCACCGGCTGTTCCGTGGCCAGCTTTAGTGTCTGAAGGAATTTTGTGATAAGAGGCGTCAACTCATCTTTTCGGAAGATCCGAATAATTTTCGTCTGATCCTCCAGCTCTGGAATCTCTCCTTCTTCCAACACCTCCAGTCCGGCTCCCAGGTCCACTTCATTTTCGTCTGCTTCCTGCCACTCCAACTCAGAGGGTTGTGATAAGGAAGCTTATCAGGACCTAGGAGATAGGGATCAGAAGAAAGAATTTACCCTAACAAAAGCTCCTATTTTAAAAGGTCAAGGACATAAAACCCCCATTGTACCTAGAAAACAGGTAATTCCTGGCTGCAATAAGTTACAGCATGCCCCTAGTGGTGAAAAGGTGAGGGAATGCAAGCCCAGGGTAGGGAACCCTTACGTCACTGCATTCCCTAATCATTCAGCTGCCACGAGGAAATTTGATCTTTCTCACCTGAGAGAGGGTGGAGCAGGTCCCTGGGAGGTTTAAGTTTAGCTCCGTTTATCCAGATAAGGACTGCACGAGGAGAAGCAGCAGGAGCAGCAGCAAGAGCAGAAGCAGGACGGAGAGTGACAGCACTCCGTCCTGCCTCTCCGTGGCATAAATGTTCAGGGAGAGAGCCTTTTTCAATTGAAAGCAAGTTCTGCTACGAAGGGACATGGGATGAGGGTGAAGGGAGATAGATTCAGGAGTGATATGTGGAAATATTTCTTTACGGAAAGAGTAGTGGATCCGTGGAATAGTCTCCCAGTGGAGGTGGTAGAGATGAGGACAGTAACTGAATTCAAAAACGCATGGGACAAACACAGAGGATCTCTAAAGGTAAAAAGGGGACTGTTGTAGTTGTTATGGAAGGACAGACTAGATAGGCCATGTGGTCTTTTTCTGTCGTCATATTTCTATTTCTAGCACAGAGGACTATAGCAAGAGGAAGGGCAGCACAAGGAGAGCTGCTGATGAGAGAGAAAGAGAAGGAAATAGGAAAGCTTTCTGGAGAAGGAATGGAACAGTAAGAACAGCAGGAACCTGGAACACAGGGTGGAGAACAGGACGAGGTGAATGGTGGCCAGAGCATGGAAGAGGGGAAGCTGATACAAGCTTTGACCAAGGTATGAGTCCTAGAAGCTTATCTAATAAGGAGCACTACAGAGTTGCTAGAGACAGCTTTAACCATAACGGAAAGCAGTCAGATAAGCTATCTGAGTCGGAGTCAGAGATTGAGCCAATGCAACTGGGTGACCCAGATTTACCTTTGGTAGAAGAGGACTCATGTATGGATTGTTCTGTATGCCAGTCTGCCAATTCAGAGGGGTTGAAAGGGAGTCAACCTTAAAGGAAAAAACCTCCAATGTCCGATAGCCCTAAGAACTGTGTTCAGCTTATGAAGGTTCTCAGTTCAGGAGAAGTGTTTTATTGTGCAAAGCTGAAGCTACCTAAGGTGAAATTAGACTTACCTGCTAATTGTTGTTCCTGGAGTGTAGCCGGTCTAGTCCCGGACCTCTGGGTTCCCTATCTCATCCAGCAGCTTTGGAGACTGAGAAACTCCTCCTTTTTATGATGTCACAGGTATATCTCCCCGGTATCCATCTCCTGCCCTCAGTAACCTATTGACAAAGCAGACTCACCGGAGAGAGAAGCAAAAAGATGCAACAAAGATCATCCCCCCGCCACCCCCAAAATGTATGACAGAAACCGTGACTTAAACTGACGCAGGCTTCTCCCTACTCCAAAAGAAAGAACAACCCGCTATAGAAAACGTTGAAGAGACACGCTTACCTGTAATGACTGCAGTACTTCAGGCACCGGAAAAAGTGCAACCCTAGGGAGGGATAAGGGACTAGACCGGCTACACTCCAGGAACAACAATTAGCAGGTAAGTCTAATTTCACCTTCCTGATCGTGTAACCGGTCTAGTCCCGGACCTCTGGGTAAGTACCAGAGCAGTGAAAGATTCAAAACTGGGAGGGCCCCGGGAGACCAGCCTGAAGTACAGCTGAACCAAAAATGGTCTCCTCCGCCCTCTGCACATCCAGACGGTAGTGCTTCGCAAAAGAGTTCAGGGACGACCATGTCGCCGCTTTACAAATCTCCACCAGAGACACCAGACGCACTTCCGCCCAAGACGAAGCCTGTGCCCTAGTGGAATGAGCTCGCAGGCCATCTGGGACCAGTCGACCGCTCGAGATATAGGCCGAGGCAATAGCCTGCTTGACCCACCTCGCGATGGACCCTTTCGACGCCGCTTCCCCTTTCCTGGGCTCCGCGAAAAGGACAAAAAGCCTGTCGGATTTGCGAAAACTGTCCGTACGCTGAAGATACTTCTTAAGCGCCCTCCGAGCATCCAGCAAGCGCAACCCTCGCGAACCCGAAGAACCTGCAGAATGTGAAAAGACCGGCAGGGAAATTTCCTGCTTCACATGAAAAGGCGAAACCACCTTAGGAAGGAAGGCCGGCACTGTTCTCAAAACCACTTTCGACGGGAAAAATACGAGATAAGGCTCTCGACAAGAAAGCGCCTGCAACTCGGAAACCCTACGAGCCGAGCAGATGGCCACCAGAAACACAACTTTTAAAGGTAAGGTCCTTGAGCGACGCCCTCAACAGAGGCTCAAAAGGCTCGCGCTACAGCGCGGATAAAACGGATGGGAGATGTCACTTTGGAACGAATGGCTGCGCCGGCGGGCGAAGTAAGGATCCCGCCCGCAAGAATCGCTTGACATCAGCATGGCAACCGAGTGGCCGGCCCCCTACTTTACCACGATAACAGGACAAGGCCGCAACCTGAACGCGCAACGACGACGGCACCAAACCCTTAGCAAACCCATCCTGCAGAAAATCCAGGATCTGCGGAATGGAAGCTCGCAAAGCCTCAAACTTCCTGTCCAGACACCAGGCTTCGAAAACCCGCCAGACACGGACATACGCTAGCGAGGTAGAACGTTTCCGGGTTTGCAAAAGGGTAGAAACAACCGCCGAGGAATAACCTCTGGCCCTCAGCCGCGCCCTTTCAAGAGCCAGGCCGTAAGCGAGAACCGACTCACGTGAAGCATGAAGAGAGGACCCTGCGCAAGAAGATCCGGACGAGACGGGAGCCGCCAAGGCTTCGCTACTACCAACCGCATCAGATCCCCGTACCACAGCTGCCGAGGCCAATCCGGGGCGATCAGGACGACCTGACCCCGGTACTGTTCAATCCGCTGCAGAACTCTGCCTACGAGGACCCACGGGGGAAACACAAACAGCAACTGTTCCCTGGGCCAAGGCTGCACGAGCGCGTCCAAGCCCTCTGACATCCTTTCCCGTCGCCTGCTGTAAAAGCGACTGGCCTTTGCCGAGGCAAAGGTCGCCATGAGATCCATGACCGGCGCACCCCAACGGCGCACTATCATGTCGAAGACGTCGGGATGGAGGACCCATTCCCCCGGATCCACCCGAACCCGACTGAGGAAGTCCGCCTGCACGTTTTCCACTCCGGCGACATGAGCAGCTGACAGGTCCAGAAGGTGAACCTCGGCCCATTCGCACAGGACTGCGGCCTCGAGCTCCAGTCTCATACTGCCGGTGCCGCCCTGTCTGTTGACATAAGACACCGCCGTGGCATTGTCGGAAAACACGCGGACCGCCTTGCCTCGAACCAGCGAATGGAACGCCTGCAACGCTAGCGTCACCGCCCGCAACTCCAGCCTGTTGATGGACCACGCCGCTTCCAAACTCGACCATTGTCCCTGTGCAAACGCTCCGGAGCAATGAGCGCCCCAGCCCAAGAGGCTGGCGTCCGTCATCACGGGCACTCAGGCCGGGGTAGTCAGCTCCCTCCCCGTCGCCAGGGACTCGGGAAGCAACCGCCATTGCAGGGACCGCCGAGTATCCACCGGACAGGGCAACCTCTTGGACAGGGAGTCCTGCTGATGCGACCAGCGGTGAAGCAACGCTCTCTGTAGAGGCCTCATGTGAGCCCTCGCCCAGGGAACCGTCTCGATGGTCGCCGCCATAGTGCCCAGCAATTGAAGATAATGCCACGCCGAAGGCACCTTGTACTGAAGAAACCGGGTCACCAATTTCCGAAGGACCAACGCCCTTTCCGCCGTCAGAAACACCTTTCCGACCTTGGTATCGAAGCGAGCTCCCAGATACTCCAAAATCTGAGAGGGAACCAAGTGACTCTTTGACCGATTGACAACCCAACCCAGCTCCTCCAGAAAGGCTACTATGTGAGCCATGGCTGAGACACTCTCCGACCTGGATTTCGCTCGAATCAGCCAGTCGTCCAAGTACGGGTGCACCAAGATCCCCTCCTTTCTGAGGGCTGCCGTCACCACGACCATCACTTTGGTGAAGGTCCGCGGCGCAGTCGCTAAGCCGAAAGGCAACGCTCGAAACTGAAAATGACCGAAGGGGACTGCGAACCGGAGAAATTTGTGATGCTCCTGTCGGACGGGAATGTGCAAATACGCCTCCGATAAGTCCAGCGAGGTGAGAAACTCGCCACTCTGCACCGCTACGATGACCGACCGTAAGGTTTCCATATGGAAATGAGAAACGCGGAGACAACGATTTATGCCCTTGAGATCCAAGATCGGACGAACGCCCCCGTCCTTCTTGGGGACGACGAAGTAAATCGAGTAGCGACCGGCGCCGCGTTGGTCGGGCGGCACGGGCACAATCGCCCTTAGCTCTAGAAGCCTCCGGACCGTCGCTCGCAACGCCTCGCGCTTGGCGGACGACTTTCCGGGGGAGAGCACGAAGGACTCCCGCACCGGCCGCAGGAATTCCAGGAGCGTACCCTTCTCGCACAACTTCCAACACCCACTGATCGGAAGTGACTCGGGCCCAGGCAGCGTAAAACTCCTGCAACCGCCCCCCTACAGGGAGTACGGGTGCCTGGGCCCCCCTTATCTCATTGTTGCTTTTTGGTAGCGAAGGAGGAAGAAGAGGCCAATGAACCAAAGCCTCTTCCCGTGCCTCGAAACCCCCGAAAGGGCTGACCCCTGCTAGAGAAACGGCCTCTCTGAGCAGAACCGAATCTAGGGGACCTAAAACGTCGAAAATCGCGCTGCTGTCCCCTTCCAGCCGAAAACTGTCTGCTAGGCCTAGGCTTGTCCTCTGGCAACTTGCCCCCTTTAGATTCTCCTAAGTCTTTAACCAGCTTCTCCAAGTCCTCCCCAAACAATAGGCGACCCTTGAAAGGAAGCTTGCTCAATCTAGCCTTGGAGGCACTATCCGCAGCCCAGTTGCGAAGCCACAGGTACCGACGAGCCGCTACTGCGGACGCCATGCTCTTGGCTAAACCCCGCATGAGATCATACTGAATGTCGGCTAAGTATGCCGCGCCAGACTCTAGCTTAGTCGCCTCGCCGGATCCGGCATCGTCCGAGCTCTCCTGAAGCCGCTGAGACCAGCGAAGACAGGCCCTAGCGACCCAGGCACCGCAGATAGCCGCTTGCAGGGACAGCGCATTCACGTCAAAAACCTGCCGCAGCAACACATCTAACTTCCTATCCTGAGCATCCTTTAGAGCCGTACTGCCTTCCACCAGGATAGTAGTCTTCTTGGTGACTGCCGAGACAGCGGGGTGACTTAAACACCTCCTTATCCTGATCTGACAAAGGATAAAGGCGGCTCATGACCCTGGCACCTCTCAAAGGCGATTCAGGCAGGTTCCACTCCTCCTGGATCATCTCACTTAACACCCTATGAACCGGGAACACCTTCTGAGTCTTCCTAAAAACCTGAAGCAAGGGATCCTCTAGGGTGTCATCTTCCGCCGTCCCTGGAACCGGCATATTTAAAGTCTTGAGGGCCTCTAGTATCAAAGCAGGAAGCTCCTCCCTGCGGAAGACGCGCACGACTCGCGCTTGGTCTTCCCTCTCAGCTAGCTCGCCCTCCTCCAGATCCTCCTCAGCGTCAAAATATGGGACCTCACCATCAGACAGTGGTCCCTCCGAAGACACCGAACAGTCCGCCAGCAGACCCTCCAGACGCGGCTTCTTGGCGCTACTGGCAGGTCCCACAGCCGGAGCCGGAGACGCGGCCCTCTTAACCCCAGCCGAGACCTCCGGGCCCTTGCCCTGCTGAGCGGATGCCAAGAAAGACTGCTGAAGGAGTGCTACAAATGTATTGGAGAAAATGGCAGACAAATCCACGGGGAACGCAGAAGGAGGAGGAGACGTGACCGGGGCCGAGGAGGGCCCCACCACAGGATCCCCCAGGGGTAACTCAGGAAGTGGCACGCTAGAGCCCTCTGACGGTGCGCCTGGACCGTCCGTCGAGGCAACACCGGGAGGGTCCAGGACATCGGAATCCCTTGCGCAGGCCTTACACACCCCAGAAGGAGACCCCTTCTTCATGTCACAGACTAAGCAGAGAGGCTTAGAAGGCATGGTAAAAGAGTGAGAAAAATAACTTGTCTGGAAAGCCCCTTCCCACCCAAGACCTACACACGCTCCAGGAGACAGGCAGGAAAAGGGCCCCCGTTGTGTCCGGGTTTTTTTTGTTTGTTTTTTACTTACACCAACAGCGCAGAGATAACCCCCCCAGCAATCCAAAGAATAAACGTATCCTGCACGAACCGGGCATACAAGACACCCCGAATCGGCACGGAGAGCCTGCCCAGAACAAAAGCCGCCAGTCACAGCAGCATCACTCCAACGCTGAGACGCCACGCGGTCAGGCCCGCAGCTCACTCCTTTGGCGCCAAAAGCTTGAGTTAGAATATCAGAACATAAGAAAAGCCATGCTGAATCAAACCAAAGTCCATCGAGCCCAACATCCTGTCAAAGACAGTAGCCAGTCTGAATCACAAATGCCTGGCAGATCCCAAAAAGTAGACCCAATTTCTCATAGCTCGTTTCAAGTCTTCATGGTTAATACATTTTTATGGACTTCACTTCCAGAAATCTCTTTTGAATCCCATTGTGTCTATTTCCTAAATCACATTCTCTGGCAACAGATTTCATAGCTTAATTACATGCAAAGTGAACATCCTTATCCTCAGAGTGAACTCCAACTACCGTAAAACCTCTAATTGACCGCCATGGCGCTCTATTTTTCAACCCCTCTGCCAAGGTGGTGGTCTATTAGAGGTGGCGTTCAAATAGAGGGTGGCGGTTAATTTTTTAACTATCTGGCCAAAATTTTAAGTGGACAAACTTTACACACAGCTGACTATTGTAACGTGCAGAAAATGCGTCTGTGAACTATCACTTTTTGACAGCCAAATCAAACTAGAACGTTAGCGGTGAGCACTGCTTTTACATTGCGCAATACAGCATAGTACGGTAGAAAACACATGAAATATTGCATCAGAAAAAGGCGCCAACAAGACGTCTACATTAACATTCATAAACTACAAATCTTTTTATCGTTTCGAACAAAGAAAGAAACTCTATGAGAAAATCTTCGTTTCTTTTACACATGAATGTTAAATGCAGTAAATTTACACAAGGTGAGAGTGGCGGTCTATTAGAGGGTGGCGCTCTATTTTTCAACCTCTCCGCCAGAGTGGCGGTCTATTAGAGGTTTTACAGTAGGTTTTATTCCAGTCAGTCACTTTTGTATCCAGCCCAAGGACTCTCCATTTATTTATACGTTGAAGGCTTTGCTGAAATTTAAGTACAGCACACCTAGCAGTTTCCTTTGATCCATCTCTCTGGTTACTAGATAGGTTTCTGGTGTGACCACACCTTCAGTATGGTGTGCAGTTCCAATTGCCTCATTTCAAAAATGATATAGTGGAAATAGAAACGTTTCAGGGAAGAGTGACAAAAATGATAAAGTGGATAGCCTTTCCTCATAAAGGAGGTGTTCTAACAAATCTTGAAGGTCTACAAAAGGAACTGCTACTTCTGGAGAGAGATCTGCAATTGTAAGTATTTACTTTTTGGAATTTTTCTAAATCTTGGTAAAAAAGGAATTCTTTGGATTAAAGCTGTGAATCCAATGTATTTGTTAAATCAATCAGGGCCAAGTATCAGCAAAGAGCTTTTAGTTAAATTAAAAACTCAACAGGTAGCTTTCAGTTTAAAGCCCAGCAGAGAACTTTCAGTTTACATTTAATACTCAGTAAGGGCCTAGTAGCAGCAAAGAGTTTTCATTTTAAATTTAAAACACAGCAGAGAGCTTTCTGGTTAAAATTAAAATCCAAGACTCCCTCAATCCAAGGAAGTGCTGTATGAATCACCCAGGAAATTGGTCACAGATTACCTTAGCAGCAAAAGGACATGGTACTGTGCAGCAGCCACTTTTTAATAAGTTTTCTTTCCCTCCCTCCCTCCCCGACACCCACCCACCCACCCACCCCGGGATAATCATAGCTTTATAAGTGCTTAAATCTCTTAAAGGAATGAAGGTGCCATATTCACACTCAGGTGCAACTGTTTATCCTCATCAGGCATACATTAAGGCTGAGATTAATTAAACTTCAGGTAAACAAAGAACATTAGATGTATTAGGTATAGTTTTATTAGTATAAGTATCCCTAGCAACCCTTAGTAAATAAAGAACTTAAATATCTAAATACAACCTTAAAACTAAGATGCAGAAAGCAGTCCAGCAGCGAGATGGGGGTTTTCCAGTCTTTTGCACTGAGTGTCACATGTATTAATTTTCTCCAGGTTGGTGAGGGGTCTTACGTGTGCACAAGGTGCAAGGAGCTCTTTGCTCTCAGGGAACAAGTCCGATCTCTGGAGGCTATAATAGCAGACTTTGAGGACATAAGGAAGACAGAGGTACATAGACAAGACCTACAGGGATATAGTACTGAAGTCCCACCTCTATTCTGGCAGCATCCCTGTTGCCATGGAAGAGAGAGAGGTCACGTAACAAGACAGCATCACCCTGGTGCGGCAGGAAGTGATCCTGTAGCTAGGACCTGTCTTCCAGATGATGTAAAACCCTCTCACACTGAAGAGGTTTCTCCAAGGTCATGTGCCCATGAGGGAAGGGTTAGGATAGCCATTATAGTTGATGATTTGATCATTAGGCATGTAAATAGCTGGATGGCTGGTGGATGTGAGGATCGCCTGATAACATGCCTGGTGAAGGTAGCGGACCTCACGCGCCAACTAGACAAGGTCTTAGATAGTGCTGGGGAGGAGTCTGCTGTCTTGGTACATGTCGGTACCAATGACATAGGAAAGTGTGGTAGGGAGGTTCTGGAGGCTAAATTTAGGCTTTTAGGTAGGAGGTTGAAATCCAGAACTTCCAGGATAGCATTCTACAAAATGCTTCCCATTCCACGCGCAGGACTCAAAAGGTAGGCAGAGCTCCAGAGTCTTAATGCGTGAATGAGACAATGATGCAAGGATGAGGGGTTTGGATTTGTTAGGTACTGGGGAGCATTCTGGGGAAAGGAGGAGCTCTTCCAAAAGGGATGGGCTTCACCTTAACTGGAACAGAACCAGGCTGTTGGCATTAACCTTTAAAAAGGAGAACGAGCAGCTTTTAAACTAGATAATAGGGGAAAACCGACAGTCGCCCAAGAGCACATGGTTCAGAACGATGTATCCTTGAAGGATACTACCAAAGAATGAAGTTAGGGCATATCAGTAGAGAGGTTCCAATAAAGACAAAAGTAGCCCAAATGCCCTTGAGTACAAAGCAGACCGAGCTTAAAGATTCCAAATCACCCCTGACAACCAATAGCCAGATTAACAAATAAAATACAGCCTCTAAAATGCTTGTATGAAAATGCTAGAAGTCTAAAAAATAAGATGGGAGAGTTAGAATATATAGCACTAAATGAGAGGTTAGATATGATTGGTATCTCAGAGACATGGAGGAAGGAGGACAACCAGTGGGACACTGTGATACCTAGGTACAAAACTATATTGTAATAATAGAGCAGATCAAATTGGTGGAGGGGCTGCGCTCTGTTAGAGAGGGTATTGAGTCACAAAGGATGAAAGTTTTTCAGGAAACAAAATTCACTGTAGAATCTCTGTGGATTAAAATGCCACGTAAAAAGGGGAAGGGAAAGGCGATGGCAGTGGGGGTGTACTATTGACCGCCTGGCCAGATTGAACAAATGAATGATGAAATGCTCGAAGAAATTGGGGAACCTAACAAAAGTTACAACACAGTAATAATAATGGGTGAATTCAATTAGCCCGGTATCGACTGGGTCAGTGTCACAGTAGGACATGCTAGGGAGATAAAGTTTCTAGATGAAATAACTAACTGCTTCTTGGAGCAGCTGGTTCTTGTTGTTTCACCTACTTCCTTTTTAATTCTTTTGTATTATCTCTTCTGATCCTCAGTGCTTTTATATTGTATTTCCAAGTACCATTGGGTAAATACCAATTACAATTCATCGATTGGTAAGTTATTATTGCATAATTATTGTTTTCATGTACATAGCATGTATTTTTTGTCTACTTATTATTAATATATATCTTTAATCAATACATTTTTATCATTATTAATATATGTTTTTATTATTTATAATTTTTATACTCCTTTGTGTGTTTTAATTTTAAACAGTGAATAGTCACCATGCCCTATTGATATGTCACCAGTCCCCTGAAGAAGGCCCATGTGGCCGAAACACGTGTAGGGCTGACCCCCCAATAAAATTTGTTCCTCCCAAGGGTTCTCCACTTCCTGCTCTTGTTTTGTGTGCCAATTCTCTGCAGGTGGGGTGCCTCTTGTTCCGATCAGAGGGGAAGCCATTTTAGACCTAGTCCTTAGTGGAACACAAGATCTGGTGCAAGAGATAAGGTTGTTGTGGCCATTTAACAATAGTGATCATAGCATGATCGTGTTTAATTTAATTAATGGAGGAAGGATGGTAAGAAAATCCACAGTACTACCTTTTAACTTAAAGGGAGACTAAGATAAAAAGAGGAAAAAATAGTTAAGAAAAAATAAAAGGAGCAGTTGCAAAGGTTAAAGATTTACATCAAGCTTGGGTGTTGTTTAAAAATACTTCCTTGGAAGTCTAGACCAGCTGTATTCCACGCTTTAAGAAAAGTGGACATAAGTCCAAAAAACTGCCAGCATGGTTTAAAAGGTGAGGTCAGAGAGGCTATTGTTGCCAAAAACGCATCTTTTAGGAAATTGAAAAAGGAGCCAAATGACAAAAACTGGAAACACCACAAGCACTGGCAAGTTAGATGCAAGGGATTGATAAGGCAGACAAAGAGAGAATTTGAGAAGAGGTTTGCTGTGCAAGCAAAAACGCATAAGACATTTTCAAGTATATTCATCGCAAAAGAAAACTGAGTCAGTTCAACCATTAAATGATAGAGGGGTAAAAAGGGGCACTAAGAGGGGACAAAGACATAGCGGAGAGACAATGAATTCTCTGCTTCAGTCTTTACTAAGGAAGATATAGGAATGTCACCCATAACTGAAATGGTGTTTAAAGGAGATGCTGCGGAAGAATTGAAAGAAATATAGATAGACTGGGAAGATGTATTACAACTATTTGATAAACTGAAGAGTAGCAAATTACCTGGACCTGCCACCCACTACCTCAAAATCTAGGTTGCTCCTACTCGCCACTGCCTACTAGCATGCCAACCTCACTCAAATCGCTGACACTGATCAATGCAAGCAGTTTTACAGGGATTCATGCTGCTCTGCTGCAGCACGTTTGTGCAGCCCTAGACACTACACAGCATGCTACTGCCCATGTGTTCTGCCTACAAGCTCTAGACACCAGATCTGATTTTTTAGCTACAACAGCAACCTGGCGCCTGGGGTTTGTCAAGGCCTGATTTAGACAGAAGAAAGGGTAAGAAACAATTAGCCACCTACCAAGGGAAAACCCAAGTCAGGGCAACCAGGCTAGGATCATCTCAGCTAAGAAATACTTGAGAAAAAAAGCCAGGTCTTTAGTCTTGCCTTGAATTTTACATAGGGGTTTGTGGCCTAAGCTCACCCAGGAACTTACTACATAGAAAAGGAGCTGAATACACAAAGGCAGTCTTATGTGTTCTCTCTAAATATATGCGCGTAGGATAAAAATTGCTGCTTTCTCTTCTAGTTGAAGTTGAACCAGCTAAGAACTGATCCACCAATATCAAATCTTTCTTGGCCAACGGAACATTTTCGGTTGATTATAAAATTTTCCTCTGATCTTTCTTGGTACTTAGCTGTAGCATTCCCCAAGGTTCTATTTCTAGCCCCCCCCCCCCCACCACACCTTATTTACAGGGTCATTTACTATCAGTTAATGTATGCTGCTGTTATTAAATGATCCCCTTAATTTTTTATGACCCTGCTGGCAATGCTCATCTTAGGCCTAAGCATAAGTTGTTTCCTGCATGTTACTAGCAACAGTATTCTCTGGCTCCTCTGATCTGGACCTTCCTAATACTTGCTTCCTTGCAATTGTACAACACCTGTCACAACAAACAGAATCCCTTTAAACCAGAGGCCATCTGGTTTTCTGAAGGAAACATTCATGGCCCTTACTATGATAATCCTATTGCTCTAAAAAATCCTATTGCTCTTAAAAAAAAAAAAAAAAGCCTTCTTCCACTCTTGGGATCCAGAGAGACTCTGATCAGACCTTCTTCCTTCAAATCTCACCTATAGTTCAGTCTTCCTTTTAAGCCATGGGGAAAATTCATCATCCTAGACGCTTGCTCTCAGAAAAGGATCTCAAGCTTCTAACCCATTTATAAACTGAGTTACACTAGTCCAACCAGTTAACAATAGCTTATGAGACCTCTGACTAAAGAGACTGCAACTTATACAAAACACAGCACTCAAAGCCCTTGCTAGTGCAAGGAAATTTGACCAAATTACTCTGATCCTCTACTCGTACCATTGGCACCCAATGATTTTCAGGAGTCAATTCAAAATTCTGCTTTTGATTCATCAGGCCTTCCACAATAGGCTTCCCTTGCACTTAACTAAGCTCTTCAGCCTCTATGTCACCTCATGTGCCCCCAGGTCTTTCCAAGGTAATCTGTTAACCCTTCCATAGTCAGCCAAGTGGAATGCCACACTGAGGTCAAGGGAAAATATAACAAGTTCTTTCCTCAAAATCATCTGTCCCCTAAAGTTCTCATTGCTGTTGCCGACCTGAAAACCTAGTTTGTAAGACAAAATGGTTTCTCCAGGAAGTCAGTTACTTGGCCCAGGACTATCTTTTCAACCACTTCTGAGATTAAACTCTTCTTTCCAGTGACCTGAAAAGGATCCCAGCACTAAGTTCTTGTTCACGCATAGCAACAGACCTAGCTATTTTTTTTTAAATTAAATCAAGACCTCAGCACCTTCAGGAAGCACCTAAAGACATCTCTTCATTGACATTTCACCTCCACCCTGTAACTCTGCCCTCCCCCTACCTAAAGATCCCCCATGCACAACGCTCACTGTATATAGTTAACCACCCTTTATATAGTTATCAACCCCTTAATTATCCAATGCATACTGTATATAGTAAAATTGTTTCACTGTAACTACTATTTTGTTTCATGCACACCGCTTTGACACGGAAAAAGGCAGTATATAAAGCCAGCTAAATAAATAAAATGGGTTTAGCTATAGCATGAGAATTATTAAAAGAGGTTTTTTTGAAGACCTATCAAAGATACAGGTTTAAAGGTCTATCAATATTGAAAAAAACTAAAATTTTCAAAGCTATGGAGAACAAAAAAGTGTAATATCATGCATCCAAAATATGGTACGGTTACTAACTGACTCCGACGCTAAGGCCTGATATGAGTAATTTTGGCAAGGATAAAAGGAAGAGAAGAGGGAGACAATGAGGTCCCTATTTGGCTCTAAGGTTACGGCCTTTAAGAGCTCATCACTTGCAAAGTGATGATCCTCCACAATGAATGGTTGGCTAAGACATCCAGGGAGAAGGACAAAGGTAAAGAAGGTCTATTTACCAAAGACATAGATGTGAGCCTAGCTACTTATTGAAATTATCTTTTGGTCCAATTCTCAGAGAATTTAGATGGGTGTACCAATTTTGTTTAGCACATCAAAAACCTTCTTTATAGACCCACTTGTGAACCTTACAAACAGTTAAATTAGCTATGGTCTTTTTTTCCATTTTTTTTCTTTCCGTGTTTACAGTGTATTTCCTTATCGGTCCTCCAGTTTAGTCCTCCACCTCTGGGTTGTGCACCTCCTCCTGCAGCTTGGAGACTGAGCATGTCAAAATTGTGACATCACTGGATGTACTCTGCTGGCCTCTCCGAACAGCCCCAGTGTGTCCAGTCTCCATGCAGCAGCAGGACACAGTGAACCTAGCTGCTGGGCTCACTAGAGGAACCGTTAAGGAGCACTCATTAGTGCAGTGTAGTTAGTCTTAAGGGTTTGTTGATCAGTTTGTTTTATTTCATTTACTTGCCTATTTATTCTGTTTCTTTTGAGTAGGGTTACCAAAAGGTGATTGAGGGGGAAAGGAACCGCTGGTGCTTCTCCTTCACTTCCAGAATCGGCCCGAGTGTGGAGCTGCTCTCCCCTCCTAGAGGGGACAGAGGGGAGTTGTGCAGTAGCAGCACAGACTGCTCTGAGTGCCCTGGTACTGCTGGCAGACCCCGAGGCAGTAAGCCGGCGGCCGGAAAGCCCTCCCTGCATCTGCTTAGAGCATTTAGCTGATGGCAGTGACGTGGACAGAAGGACAGCGATTGGAGGTGATCGGGTCAGTTGTTTTCTCCCGCGGAGCGCCGTTGCATCAGGAGGCTTCGGTGCAAGGGCGCAGTGCAGCAAGGGAAGCAGGCCCAACCAGTCTGTTCGTGGGGCATGCTTCCTGCGCTTATCAGGCCGTGTGGGAAAGCGGTGCATTTTTGCAGTATATGCTGGAGGACAGTGAGTACCTTGTAAAGGACAGCCACTCAATTTAAGTTATGTTTAATTTCGGCATTCATTTTGAAGTAATTTGCTGGTTGAGGTCTTATTGGTTTCTTAAAGAA
Organism: Ichthyophis bannanicus; assembly: GCA_033557465.1. Classification (NCBI taxonomy): domain Eukaryota; kingdom Metazoa; phylum Chordata; class Amphibia; order Gymnophiona; family Ichthyophiidae; genus Ichthyophis; species Ichthyophis bannanicus. Next base: position 294,057,812 of record CM066037.1, read on the forward strand.
AAAAAAAAAAGAACAAAAAACAGCGAGACAAGCGGAATGGCCTTTTTAGCCTCAGCACGCTTGTAAAAGGGGGTGCTTGTTATGAAGGTACCACCATCTTGGCAAGTATGTAAATTAACTGTCTTGCAAAAGGATTGTGGTTATTGAAGTCCATTCACACAAAGCTTGCCTTTTAAAATAAATGAAAAAACTCTTTTAGTTGGTCGAGTGTAAGGCAAAATTAGAGTTTATTTATGAGGTGAATATTCCACACACAGATATGCTTGGTAACACCATCCATATAACTTCTCCAGGGTTTATTCAACACAAATAAGGCAACTGAAAAACTTACGCAAATAAGTATCAAAAGTCCTTTATGGAACAGAAAGGCTTTCTTACAGCCACTGCTAATAAACTCCTTAGCAGTGCTGAGGTAGAAATAAATCAAAGAGGAAAACTTCTTTATACAAAAACATAGCTCACTTTCTCCATACAGAAAAGAACTTTTAAAAACCCACGTGTGCACGGCTTGTGCTGGGCTCTCCTCTACCAGCAGGTGACAATTAACTGCAATCAGTAGCTTGATTTCAGCACACGTGCAAACTTTCCAACAAAGCTTTTTCTTTTCAACAAAACTTTATGGGAAGCCAATATTCAGAATGTTTCCTTTTGATGTTTGCTCTTATATTTAGGATTTTCCTAAAATAACAACCTACTCAAAGAACAGTCCATATAAATATCCTCTGCATCAGATATTAAACCCTGCTCCTGATATTGCATAGATTCAGTTTCTCCGTCTGGCTCAGAGGGCTTTAGGTACTGACCTCTATACGGAGAGAAACTGTTTCCCTGCTGTTTGCATTGCTCAAAGCTAGAGAAACGTTCACAGTTCATGCCTGAATCCAGGCAAGCGTCAGGCTGCTTCTTCTGGTATTCTGGCCAGAATGCAATAGAGCTTCTGTGTCCTGTCCTCCAGTTGGTATCTCTGGACCTCAGGATCTTTTCTCCAGATGTCCTCCAAGAGGTATTTGGGCTCCTTTTCTCCTTAGCTGTAACATACCTCTTCCTAGGTGTTGCTTGAGGGTCCCTGGCTGTGGATCTCCAGACCTCTGGCTTTCTCCATTCCTCTGAAGGTTCTTTCCCCCAGGTATCTCTCCAGGCATAGTTACTTCTCTGAGCTCCTCTCTTGGACCGTCTGCTTCCTTGTCCTTGTTCCTTCAGGTTCCGGTTGTTCTTCCTTCTGTTCTGGTTCTCGCCCCCTCTGTTCTGGTTCCGATTCTCCGTCTCCGCCTTCTTCCTGAAGATTCCCCTCTAGTTTTAAAGGGTTTAGATTGCAACTCCTCCCTTGCACTCTTCAGGTGTTTTGCATTAAGCTTTCTCCTAGAGGCTGTTTGATTAGGGATGACATAATGCTTTCTCTGATTAGACTCATACTTTTCCACTCTAGCTCCCCTAGGGACTTTCTGTAAACTGGTGCATTCTGGAACATGTAGACTTTTAGGGAAACAAGTTGTCTTATTTCTATAACCTGCCAGCACAGGTCCCTTGATCAGAGTAAATTCTCCTCTTTTGTCATTACTCCCTGAGCTTTGATAAGCTTCCTTATCACACGCTTCACCGGAAAACACCTGCCTCCGAGAATGTGCCCCGAGCAATTTCTTCCTCGGATGTGTGACCGATGGGCCTTCTATCTGTGCTGATACTCACAGCGTGGAGAGGGCTTCCTGGCCGTAGGGGTGCCCTTCAGCCACACAGCATGAGGCTCAGGCTGGCCGGCAGACCGTCCGCTCTCCTGAACAACTCCCCTCCATTCAGACTGGGAGGGGAGTGCAGCCCAAATCGTCAGCGAAGGTCTTTGTGGGGAAACGGCCCATGACCTTAACAGGCCAGAGGGCATTGATCAGAACAGCAGAGCCAGTTTGTGCTTGTACACGACATGGACAGGGGTAAGGCCGAGGGCAGTGGTCATGCCATGGCGGCAACTATCAGGTGCGGCAGTTGAGGTGCGCGGGACTTTTCCCACATGTTTTCTGCAGCGCAGGTAGGCCGCGTCCAGTGGCAGCTCCCTAATATGTTTCGGGCCCTTAAAGAAGGATTTATTTTGATTTTTGTTATCTTGATTTCATTTCTCATTGTATGGTTTGGGCACAGTGTTAAGGGGCTGTGTTCAAAGGCTTTGGTCCCACAGACTTAGGTGAGATTTAAAAAAAAAAAAAAAAAAAAAAAATTTCTCTTTTGTGAGAGATAATCTTCGTTACAATGGTATATTGGATGTTAGACCTTGTTCATTTTTAGCAAACACCGTTGATTTCTTCTATGGCCTTTTGGGTTCTGAACCCCAAGGACAAGGCACGGTTTGCTTTCCTGGGTTCGACTTTCTATTTCTCTATTCAGCACCCTGGCAGACGCAGCAGACTAGCAGTGGGTGAAGGACGCATCCTGCAACGCTGAGTCCCTCAGGATAAGGGGCTAAGGAAAGCTTGGTGAAGCAGGTGCAGGTAGCTTCTTGCAAAGCAATAGGAGCAGTTAGGGTAGTTTTAGCTGATCTGATTTGATTTAATTGGATTTGTTAGAAACTTGGTTTTTGGAGTCCTGTCTCTTTAAATAATTTTAAAAAAACCCAAACAAACAAAAGAGAAAGTCAGTCAGCATAGCTTCGTTGCACTGGTCCCTCTCTGCCTTATCTTCTCCTGTATTTTTCTGTGGAGGATAGGCTGTCCGATCTCTCCTCCTTGCCTGTACGAAGGAGAGCTCGACAGCAGGCAGCCCCCTCCAAGTCTCTCTCGGAAGCAGAGCAAGTGCAGGGAAGGAGCACAGAGGAGAGTCATCTCGCCGGTGGCCTCCCGCTTGTTATTGTACCGAGCGGGACCGCGCAGGCTGGAGATCGCCGATTGAGGCGGCAGGCGCAGAGCGGCATTGTTGCGCTACTGAAAGGGGTAAGAGACCTTGGATGTGGTGCAGGAGTTCGGAGTGCCGCTAGCTAGTCGGGGAGTGTAGATGGGCTGGTTTGGCACCATTTCACGGGGGCTTAATCGCCAGCCATTTTAGGAAGCCGTGTGTGCGCCGCGTGGCTGATAATCGCGCTTCGGGGCATGAGCTGCTGAAGGCTTCGGCCCTGGGCCCGGGAGAGTGCAGTGCTTCTTTCCTGACTCCTTTGGTTGTTTTTCTCCCGTTTTTGTTCATCGGGCTGACGGTTTTTATTTTCTTTGGGGGGGGACTGTGGGTGGCTGAGCAAAGACAGCTCTGAGGGTTCTGTGCCATTTTCTAAGGGGGGGCGAACCATGTCCTTTCTGAGAAAACCTTTTTGTTTGGTCTCCCTTTGTTGGGTTTTGGTTGAAGAGAAAAAAAAAAAAAAAAGAGAATAAACTCATTTTCTTAGTGTCTGACCTATGGCATCTCATCCTCAGTGTGTGGTCTGCCGCAGCCGTAGGGGTACGGTCGAGGGCTCCGTGGAGCAGCAGATGGAAGTCAAGGTGATTCAAGAACCCCAGGAGGCTTCAGCAGGGGCTGAGGGAGAGGCATTGAGAACCACAGCGCAGGGATCTAGCCAGGAAGCTGTAGCGGGCCCATCAGGGGCGCTAGGGGTCGGAGTCTCAGCTCGGAGACTTCTGCCTGGACTTTGTGTTGCTTATGCATCAGGCGTCAGGGGAAAATACCGGAGATGGTACCTCTACCTAGCCAGGGACAGCAGCCCGGGGTAGGGGATGCTGGTGGTGGTTCCTCGAAAGCCGCTAAGCGGCCTCGGCCACGTGATCTTTCGCCTGATGATTATGAGTGGCAAGACACAGAAGATGCCGAGACAGGGCCCGCAGCAGTGGACAAGTTGGAGGAAGGTGAAATTCCAGAGCCGGGGGATCAGGCTAAAATCATTCGGGTATTCCAGAAGGAGGAACTGACGACTCTTATGACGGAATCCCTTCAGACGCTCAGTCTCACTACTGCACAGCCGTCGGAAGACGAAGAGGTGGAAGACCCTATAATGCAAGCGGTGAGACATGCGCAGGTAGTGTTTCCCGTGCACCGAGTGATGGATCGGATGATCCAGGAGGAGTGTGATCAACCGGAAACGGGCCTGAGAGGCATTAGGACCATGAACAGGCTATGTTCTTTGGCGGACAAGGACAGGTTCTGCTTGCCACGTGTTGATGCGGCAGTGTCAGCAGTTACAAAAGAGACCACCATTCCGGTGGAAGGTAGCGCGGCTTTGGAGGATGCGCAAGATAGGAAAGTAGATGGTTTATTGAAACGATCATTTGAGGATAACGCTCTGTCCTTACAGGCTTCTATTTGTGGAGCCTGGGGGGTGAGAGCATGCTTCAGATGGTCGCAGTGCTTACAGCAGTCTACTCGCCTGGAGCAGGAAAAGGTCAGGGAGTTGAATCAACTAGAGTCTGGCTCGATTTATTTGGCAGATGTGCATTATGATTTAATTCGAGCACTAGAGAATAGTATGGCTTCCTTGGTGGCTGCCCAGAGATCTCTGTGGTTGAGGAATGGGGCGGCCGATGGTTCATCCAAGTCACGTCGTTATGTCTTTTCCCTGTGGGCACTCATAGGGCGAGTAGCTCAGTGTATCGAGGCTCATTGGGGAAGGGTACTATTGGTAGCATCCGACTGGCCAAGACGGCCGTAGTAGGCCGATCTCATTCGCCTGCTTGACGGGCATCCCTAGAGGTTGCCGGTAGTGGAAGATCTGCTGCGGCAAGGTCCGCTACGAATGCCTCAGGTGGATCGGTTCCCGCTTATGGTTTGGCCATTGAAAGGGCGGGGCTGAAGAAGAAGGGTTATTCTGCAGCAGTCATCGCCACCTTGTTGAGAGCAAGGAAACAGCCTGCGTCTATTGCATAGGTCCGTATTTGGTGCATTTTTGAGGACTGGTGTTCATGGCGGCAAGTTCGGGCGACAAAGGTGTCTATACCCTTGGTTTTAGGTTTTCTGCAAGACGGATTTGATAAAGGGACTAGCGGCCAGTTCCTTAAAGGCCCAGTTGGCGGCTGTTTTCCTGCTATAGAGGCAAAGTGCAGGGAATTGCTCTAGGTGCTCATACCGACGTTTTGCGTTTCCTTAAAGCTGTAACCCGACTGCGGTCCTCAAGGAGAGTTCTGGTGCCACCGTGGGATCTCAATTTGGTCTTAGAGGCGTTAACTAAAGAGCCTTTTGATTCTTAAAACCAGGCGTCAGTATAGGATTTGACATTAAAGACCGTGTTTTTGATAGCCATCTGTTCGGCACGGCGAGTTTCGGAGTTACAAGCGTTGTCATGTAGAGAGCCGTTTTTGGCCTTTTTTTTTTTTTTTTTTTTTTTTAAAGAGAAGGTGGTTTTGCGACCAGTCCCGTCGTTCTTACCAAAGGTGGTATCTGATTTTCACCTGAACCAACGGTTTCTCTTCCAGTTCTTGGTTTCCTGGAAGGGGATGCTTCTGATCATAACTTACACCGTTTGGACATAAAACGCATGCTGCGGCGCTACTTGAAAGTCTTGGAAACCTCCCGCAAGTCGGACCGTCTTTTTTGTGTTGTTTGGAAGTCCCCGCAAAAGGGAAGCAGCGGCAAAGGCATCCATTTTGCACTGGATTAAGGAAGCGATTGCATCAGCATTCCGGATGCAAGGTCATACAGTTCCGATGGGCTTACGGGCTCATTCTACCAGGGCGCAAGCGCCTTCATGGGCAGATCACTGTTTGGTTCCACCAGGGTGGATTTGTAGAGCGGCCACCTGGTCGTCTCTTCATACCGTCAGTAAGCACTACCGCCTAGATCAGGGGTCTCAAACACGCGGCCCGCGAGACAACTTTGTGCGGCCCGCGACGGCGGAAAACCAAAAATCCCCCAAAACCCTGGCTTCTGCTGCTGCCGTTGCCGCCATGGCAGCAGCAGAATCAATTGTTAAATTTTAAAAAAAAACTGACTTCTGCTGCTCAAGCAGTTGTCCTGCGGCCCCTTTCCCTCTGCCCGGAGATCCGACTCGCCTCTCCGCGGCGTGCTTTTCAAGCCGCGAAGAGAGCAGAGTCGGATCTCCGGGCAGAGGGAAAGGGGCCGCAGGACAGCTGCTTGAGCAGCAGAAGTCAGTTTTTTTTTTTAAATTTAACAATTGATTCTGCTGCTGCCACGGCGGCAACGGCAGCAGCAGAAGCCAGGGTTTTGGGGGTTTTTTTGTTGGCCGGTAATGAGCTATGGAGGGGCTGACTGAACTGGAAGTGGGCTATTGGCAGAGGGGGGAGGGGGGGGGGTTATGACTGGTAATGGGCTGGGGGGGGTTATAACTGGTAATGGGCTATGGTGGGGGCTAGGACTGGAAATGGGCAGATGGGGGTTAGGACTGGAAGTGGGCTATTGGCAGGGGGGGTTATGACTGGTAATGGGCTGGGGGGGTTATGACTGGTAATGGGCTGGGGGGGGGTATAACTAGTAATGGGCTATGGTGGGGGCTAGGACTGAAAATGGGGTGATGGGGGATACGACTGCAAGTGGGCTATGGGGGGGGACTAGGACTGGTAATGGGCTATGGGGGGGGTAAGACTGAAAATGGGGTGATGGGGGGGTAAGACTGGAAGTGCGCTATGGGGAGGTTAGGACTGGTTATGGGCTATGGGGGGTCTAGGACTGGTAATGGGCTGGGGGGGTTGCTAGGACTGGAAATGGGCTGAGTGGAAGGGGGGCTTGAACTGCAAATGGCTGATGGGGAGGGGGGCTTGGAATGGAAATGGGCTGTGAGGGGAGGGAGCTAGGATTGGAAATGGGCTGATGGGGGGCTAGGATTGGAAATGGGCTGATGGTGAGGCTAGGATAGGACTGGAAATGGACTGATGCAGGGACTAGAAAGGAGCAGATGCTGGGTGGGGCTGGAACTAGAAGGGAGCTGATGTTGGGGGAGGATTAGAATGGGATGGAGCTGGGAAAGTGAAATGGAGAGGGGAAAAATATTTTGTCTGGAAGAGAAGACAAATCTACAATTGGCCAGGTATTGGGAGAGTAAGTGGGGATTGAGGATGGAGGGGTAAAATTTGAGTGGATGAAATAGGAATGAGGAAAGAGCAAAAGGAGAAAGATTAGTATGTTAAAGCAGATGTAGAGAGAGAGAATGGAAAAAAACTAGAAGAGAGAAGAAAGGACAAATGGACAGCAGACGATGGAGATAGCAGAAGACACGAAGAAACCAGAAGTGGCTGGAGCAATTGCAACTGAAAAAAAATGCACAAAAGGTAGAAAAATATCTCTTTATTTTGAATTTATTAACTGGAATATGTCAGCTCTGGGAAATGTGCATCATTAATGTCTGTGCTTTGGTACAAGAAATTATTTATAGTTTTATTTCTACAGTGCTGAGGTATTCTGTGTAATTCCTATTTGACATTGCTACTTGTTCTCTTTTCCCAGTAGGTCATGTATTGTTCTCTGAAATGTATTGATTTAATATTTGCAGTGTTGCCTTTTGATAGGTAGGGTCTGGTGCTTTGTGAGTCCTGGTAGTGCTGTTATGATACGGGGGGTTTGCTATGGGTTCCAAATGGGCAGTGTTAGTAGTAGTTCCTAATGTGCCTGGCGGTTGGCACTGGATTATAGTAATATAGAAATTTTCTAGTCTTTCTTTATCCATGCACTCATTATGCAACATTATGCAAATATTTATGCAAATGAGGCCCCTTATGCAAATGAGGCCCGTGTCTTATGCGGCCCCCGGGTTACTTTACAAGTCCTCATTCGGCCCTCAAAGCAATTTGAGTTTGAGACCCCTGGCCTAGATGTTCTGGCAGCAAAGGATGCCTGCTCTGGGTTGGCGGTGTGGCGAGCCGGCTGGAAAGGTCCCTCCCAATGATTACTGGTCTGTTACATCCCAGAGGTGGAGGACTAAACTGGAGGACCGATACGGAAATGATAATTACACTTACCTGGTAATTGTAGTTCCTGAAGGGACTCCAGTTTAGTCCTCGTTCCCGCCCAGGGTCGTATTGCTGGCAGTAAAGGCTCAGTTGGGAGAAGGGTGACCCTACCGGTAAGGTTTTGCATTATTAATGGTTTCTTTTGCTCATAGCTCTGATCTTGTCTATCTGTTTCTGTCTATTCTTACTCTTCATTCTGTCTTATTCTATAGCGGATGGAAGGGAGCGGTGCAAGGCTGTTTCCTCCTCGTTGGGGGGGGGGGGGTGGGATTTATGTTGCACAGTTGCGAGTTATAAGTTCAATTTCACTATAAAGTTTAAATTATAATAAAAAAAAAGAAAGAAAAATATTGTTTTAATATGCCAGTTACTTATTTGTTGTTCCTTTGAGGGTGCTTTGTCAATAGTTCACTGGGGCTGTTGGGAAAGGCCAACAGAGTACATCCAGTGATGTCATGATTTTGACATGCCCAGTCTCCAAGCTCCAGGACTAAACTGGAGTCCCTTCAGGAACTACAATTACTAGGCAAGTGTAATTATCTTTTTGAGTCCAGTAAATCCAGGTGGCACCATGGATTGTCCTATTTCAGTGTGATTACATACTCTTTGAGGGAGGCCATCTTATCTAGAGCGTGACTTAGTAGGTCTTTCAACAAGTGGTCTGCGCTTCTAGGGGAAGAACTATGAGATCTTATGAACTTTTCAAAGTGGGTTTCAAACAGATGATTCAGAAATACCAGATTAAAGAAGCATTTAAGCTAAAAAAAAAAAAACACAAGACATTACAGTATTTTATGGTTATCACTACAGCATGCAGCAGCCAAGAAGAAGAAAAACAGAAAACATACATTAATTGTGTTATTTCTACTCTAGCTCCCATCATCATGGCTATCAAATTACTGCAAAATCAAAACACATATCTAATTTCAGAATGAAGTCAACAGAAACTCTTTTATGGAAGGGACTTCACTAAGATATAAGCAGTTAGTCTTGTGCAGAGCATGGCTGCTTCTACTGACAGTGGTATTTAATTTTCAGCAAATCACTTTGGGGCATGTTTATCGAAGTGCATTAACCATTAGCAGAGAGTTTAGCATGCAGTAAACGTACTGTGCAAATCCCAAGCTGACAGATTAGTGTACTATCGGGCAGGGACTGGATGGGTTAGGGATGGAAAGTGGGTGATAATGGAGCACACAGTTAGAACAGGCATCTTTGATACATACTATGGGTGTACTTAATACCACCCACTGAGGTGACATTAAGTGCACTGCCATATGGTTGCAACGCATTGATGGTGGAGGCACACATTCCCTGAAGCTAGCACAGGCCCCCATACTAGAATTACAGCCCAATCGCATGCTAAATTGCACACTTTAAAACATGCTCTTTTTTCTTCCATCTCCTCAGCTACTCTTTTAGGACCAGATGCACTAAACCACGTTTTGCCATTCTGGACTTACTTTTATAACAGGATAGCTATGTGAGAAGTCTGAAAAAATGTCTTTTCTTTTTTTAAAATATAGGAAACATACATCCATGTGCCTTTATAAAGAAGACGCCAAAAGCCAGTCCCAACAACACACAAATACTGATGCAAAGTTACACCTGCTCCAGAAGTATAAATTTGTGTATATACTTTACACATAGAAACAAGGGAAACACCCCACCTGCAGTGTCACCAGGCAGAGAAGGAACCTGTCCTGCTCCTTCTGTTTATACTTTACACATATACATGCATGGAATTCTGATGTATACTGTATTCTAGAAACCATCACCATTCTGCTCAAACTACACCCCTGGAATAGCACACATGCAGATCCTGTAAAATCCGGCAAAACTCTTTCCTTTTGCTTACATTTTAATTTAACTTGTGCAGTCACACAGTTTTATAAAAGCCCATTTCTGCACATAAAGCTTAGCCCATCAGACCACTAGAGTGAAAATCATCCGGAGCAGAGACATGCTGTACCTGAACAAATTCGCCTAGTTTAGGACAATATATGAGTTTTTAAATAAATAAAAACGAAAAAAATCAACAAGTTAGTATTTTCTGGGAGGGAAGAAAAACTGCTCAGAATCACACTGATCACGCTATTCAGCTATGTGTCTGCCTCCAACTTACCTCGGAGAAGTTAACTGCCAAGGGGATAGTTCCAGCCACGTAACATCCAACCAGCATAGCGAGGGAGAGGAGACTGATAGAACTAAAGTCATCCATGGTCTCTTCTCTTAATAAATTACAAAAACAGAGAAGAGACCAAGGATGACAGCTCCTTCTTTCCGATATACGGCCCACAACCCGAGGCTAGGTAGAAGGGGAGGAGAAACCGTCCAAGAAAGGGTGCCTTACACGTTTTATCAGTGCTTTATCCGGAATGCCCCCACAAAACTTAACACGGAACAGGCTCCCTCTCAACAAAACCTCTCTGAAGTTTCCATTTTATTTCTGTTTCCGATAGCTAAAATCCTTCCCATATGCTGTAGCTTCCATGGGTGCATTACAAGTGACCACACAGATCAACTTCCGGAAAGCACTTGCTTCCGGGTCACACTAGCATCCTGCGGTTGGTCACGTAATTAAAGAGCCTAGTCGGAAGCCATCTTCGATAAGGGCAAGTAGTTGCTGCTAACTTCGCTGTTTACCCTCGCGATATGTTGCTTAAATCGCTGGCGTGTTTGTTCGTGTGACACGTGATGATGTGTTAGAATCTTGGAAGTTGAACGTGCTGGGGGTTCCTATTTGCTGCACGTTCATGAAAATCTATCTTTTAACTGCTTAACTGTAATTATAAATGTCTCGATGTATTGAATATATAATCATGTTCACATTTTGTTTTGTGACAAAAGTATTTTCTAACATTCAACATAATTTTACTTTCCAAAATGCAGAGTTGCCAAGTTACCCAGTTCAGAAGTGAGATTCGTTTTGGCCAGATATGGTTTTAAATTTGCATTGCAGTGCAGTATGGTATTTGTCCTTGATTTTACTCATTGGAATTAGCTCTGCAGGTACCATAATTCATCAAAATGAGCTTGTCAGAAATCCAGGACTGGCTTAAAATCTCAATCTTGGAACGTATAACTTGGCAACACATTTTAACTTTAATTTGTGTACTACCTTGTGGACCATAATTGTACTAGCCCTATTGGTAAGGTTACCAGATTTTTTTGCAGGCAAATCTGGGACTCTTGTCCAAAAAAAGGGGGGGGGGGAGGAGGAGGAGGAGGGGGGACTGTATGAAGGGGGGAGAAAAGAGGAGTCATTTCATCTCCCCTTCCATCCCATACAACCCCACTATCACTTATAAGACAAATCACCAAAGAAATAGAAATCGATGAAAGTGATATATTCCCCCCCCCCCCCCCAACCATGCTAAATATAATAATAGCAGATGTAACTTTCCAAAAGTAATTTATTTAGCTAGGCTTGTGTTGTTAAGTGCCGTCGAGTCAGAGTCGACTCATGGCGACCCTCTGGATAGCTATCCTAAATTGTGTTCTGTCTTCAGTCAGGCGGCTCATTGTTGACAGACTGGTACCCGTAGCTGCTGTTATTGTATCGATCCATCTCATTGCTGGCCTTCCTCTTTTGCGTTGACCTTCTATCTTGCCAAGCATGATGTCTTTCTCTAATGATCTCTCTCTTCGCATGATGTGTCCAAAGTATGAAAGTCGAAGTCTTGTCATCCGAGCTTCTAAAGAAAGCTTAGGTTTGATCTCCTCTAGTACTGACCAGTTTGCTCTTCAGGCAGTCCATGGTATACACAGTATTCACCGCCAGCACCATAATTCAAAGGCATCAATTTTCTTCCTGTCTGTCTTTTTCACTGTCCAGCTTTCACATCCATATGATGTTATTGAAAATACCACAAAATACAAAAAAATTGCCCTACTTGTTGCAAATACTGATCTCCAAAATCCTAATTTATTGTATGATCAAAAATATGATTGAATATTTTTTAAGTTTTGCTATTTTTTGGAAAAAACCATAGTAAAGACGACGGATACTTTGATAGTAGTCATTTATTGAAGAGAGTCTGCAGAGCTCATAATTTTGTTAAATCTGCTGTTGAAATAACAAAATAATAAGTATCCCTCCAATGATGGATCTCCAAAGTTTTAATACATGACCATCATCAAAATAAACCCACAAAATAAATTCAATACTATTTTTGTCGGAGCCCACCGAGGGAGGGCTAGAACTGTTTACCTAACCCCCACCTGACGGTAGACTACTTTTATTTTATTTCACCCTAGTGCATTTAAAACGAGTACTTATTTATTTATTTATTTTACATTTCTTATATACCGCACTATTTACGATCAGCGCGGTTTACATAAAACAAAACAGAATCCGACAATGAACAAGAGTCAGGTCATTACAATGAACAGGAGCAATCAACTTGGATAACGGGGGAAACTATGTACATAAATGGAATACTGAAATTGGTAAACTATGTACACAAATGGGATACTGAAATTGGTACACAAATGGGATACTGAAATTGGATACTGAAATTGATACTTATCTTCATAACCAGCACTGCACTTATTATCTTCCACGTTGCAAATCACGAAGGTGCACGTTTCGGGTGTGCGCCCTGTTTCAAGTGCTCCTCATCCGTTCAAATATGCAACAAAAACGCCGTCTTCGCGGCCATGGGCTATCTATTGTGAATGGCATCGACAAAGCCCTAACCTTTAAATCGAGGAGAACCAATCAGAACCGGGAAAAACCTCACTATCAGAGGTATCCCCGCTGCTATTGGTCAAAATCTTGGATCATGACTAAAGACACATGAACTCCACGTCATAAAATGGTAATCCAATCAATAGCCCGATTCAGACCATGGGGGTGGATCGTATGCAAAACGAAAATCCATCTTTGTTCCAAACGTTGCAATTTTTGCTCTCGATCACCCCCCCCCCCCCGTGGATCCCAAGGGACATGATCTATAACAGTCCATGTCAAATCCTCAAAAACATGGGGAATTTCTGCGCAATGTTCTGCCAAAGGGGCTGTTAAAACTCGATTTTTTTTTTTTTTTGAAAAATCTGTTTATTGATAGTAAAAAAGACAATAACAAGCAAACAACCAAACAATATCCAACTAGGTACAAGCGGCCTGTTCCATAGCACCTCCCGGGTAGGGCTGTGTCTTGTCCACCACCCTGGGAGCATAGCAGCAGCAACAGATACAGTAAGGTATCACATCAAGGGCACCCAATTATCCCCCTCTTACCCCCCCCCCTTATCCCCCCCCAACCCAAGGTCACCGGTGCAGTCCTAGCTATGGAGCCCCCCCCTTTATTCCTCCCACGGCACTATGCTACCCGGAGTATCTCGCTGCGGATTTTGGGCTCCAGTGATTGTATATAAGGCATCCAAATTAATAAGAAGGTGGCCCATCTCCGGGGGTGCCGCTGCGCACTCCGCCGTTCCAAAAGCATAAACTGATGCAGGGTATTGCGCCATTCCCAAAACGTAGGGCCCGTAGGTTCCCTCCACCGGCGAAGAAAACTCGATTTTTTATCCGTGAAGCGTGCTCCGCAAGGCGTTGGCGCATTGAGCAAATCGTACGCCCCACATACAAGAGAAAAGTGACATCCCTGCAGTACACATGTTTCAGCGTTTGCCAAAAGAAAGCAAGCACAGAGAAACTGAAGCTAGGCTGCCACACCCAAGCTCTGCTGACGTAGTAGCAAGCTTGGAACCTAATTACAGACACCTGTCCAGAGAGGCAGAGACACGGCTCAGAGAGCAGGAATATAAATCCTGGCTAGAGAGAGAGTCAGGAGGAGAACGAGAAGGCAGGAGGAGACACAGCTGGAGAAGTGGAGGTGAAGCAATCAGCAGAAGGGGAGAAGAGAAACCTTCAAACCCCAGTGCCGGATAGAAAGGTTCAGAGAGTTCAGAAGTGGGAGCCCAGGACTCAGTCCAAGAGTCTACAAAGCCTAGCCTGGAACAGGGAACCGGGGCAGAGCTCCGGAGAGGAACTCCAACAAGGGAACCAGAGACTGCTTCCCCATAACTGGAGAGAGATTGCTGAACAGAGCCAGAGAGGAGTCTCCACAACCTCAGGTACCTGTAATCCCTATCACATAGAGCTGTGCTCAAAGGAGACACAGAACCCCTTAGGGAGGAGTTACCCTAAGACGTATGATAGTAGCTTGAAGCAAAACACTGCAGTTCAGGAGTTGGAGGAAATGCAAGTGGACTGTAATGAGAATGATTCATTATCATCTGAAGTACCTATGGACTGTACGTTGTGTTTAGCTGATGACATTGAATCCCTTTGCTAGTGTATATTGGAGAGCTGAGGGAAGACAAAGGAAAAGAGAATATTTTCTTTGTTGAAGGAAGCTGCTATGTTTTTCTTTATCCGTTAAGCAGTTGCACTTTTGAGTAAAGAGTGTGAAGCTCAGCCAGCATACTTGTGTAAATAACCTTGAGCGAACAACTGAAGAATTATCCTGATGCAACCTGCATAGAACCTTTTGTTTGGGGAATAAACTTTTGTCATCTTTGCCTTTACCACTGGTTTCACGACTATTTCTTCTTAGAAGACAAAAGAACTACCACTCCCAGCAGGCTTAGCGGGAGCAAAATAGTTTATACCACCTTCTATAAGGAGAACATAATGGCAACCCTAACCCTCTTAGCCTGAGGCAGAGGGCTAGGGCATGACAGTACGCAAGCAAAGTCGAAGTTCTCTTAGACCGCAACAACGTGGAAACCACAGATTCAAAATATCCCTTGCGTCTTAACTGGTCCCCTTCAAGAGCCACGCCGTAAGCAAGAAGCGATCCACCTGCAGCATCAGTACAGGCCCTTGACACAACAGGTTGATTCGAAGGGCAACCTCCAAGGAGAATCTATCATGAGACGGACCAGATCCGCATACCAAGGTCGGCGAGGCCAATCCGGAGCAATGAGAATCACCATCCCTCTGTGGGCGGCTATACGTTGAATGACCCGACCGAGCATCGGCCACGGAGGAAACACATACAGGAGCATGTCCGACGGCCAGGGCTGGACTAGAGCATCCAACCCTTCCGACATGTGTTCTCTGCGTCTGCTGAAAAAACGAGATGCTTTGGCATTGCAGAGAGCAGCCATCAGATCCATCACTGGCTGCCCCCAGCGAGCCATAATGTCGTGGAACACCACCGCGTTTAGTTCCCATTCCCCGGGATCGAAAACATTCCGACTGAGATGATCGGCCTGCACATTGTCCTTGCCTGCCACGTGCGCCGCCGACAAAGCCACCAGATGAGTTTCTGCCCAGATCATCAACTGCTGACTCTCTTCTAATAAGAGCACACTGCCTGTGCCCCCCTGCCGATTGATATACGATACTGTCACCACATTGTTGGAGAAAACTTGCACTGCTGTGCCCTCTAGCAAGCTTTGGAAATGCAGAAGCGCGAGACACACCGCTCTGAGTTCTAATCGATTGATCGACCAGGAGCTTTCTTCCACGGACCAGACTCCCTGCGCCACGCGAGACTGACAATGAGCTCCCCAGCCTGAAAGACTGGCGTCTGTGGTCACAAGCATCCACTGCGGATCCTGCAAGGGAACCCCCGCTCGAAGATGCTTGGCATCCAGCCACCAAAGTAGACTGTGACACACCATCTCCGGACAGACCAACCGTTGAGAGAGAGGTTGATGCTGCGGAGACCACCTGGAGAGCAATGCTTGTTGAAGAGGACACATGTGCACTCTGGCCCATGGAACTAGATCCAAGGCTGCCGCCGCCATGGAACCCAAAAGTTGCAAGTAGGTCCACGCCGAAGGAGCCGGGAGCCGCAAGAACGCGTGAATCTGCCGCAAGAGCTTTAACACTCTGTTCTCGGGCAGGAATACCGACCCTCGTTCCATATCGAAGAAGGCCCCGAGGTAAGTAAGCTGTCGCACCGGAAGTAATTGACTCTTCACTCGGTTGATTACCCAACCGAGCTGTTCCAACACCTGCACTACTCGAGCCATTGCCGCGACCGAGTCCGAGAGCGAATTGGCCCTGATCAACCAGTCGTCTAGATACGGATGCACTCTGACACCCTCCTTCCACAATGCTGCCGCAACTACTACCATCACTTTTGTGAAGGTTCAAGGCGCCATCGCCAGACCGAATGGCAAAGCCCGGAACTGGAAGTGACCCATAGGGACCGCAAACCTCAAAAACCGTTGATGATCCGCCCGGATCGTAGCGTGCAGATAAGCCTCCGTGAGATCTATGGCCGAGAGCAGCTCTCCTGGACGCACCGCTCAAATGACGGATCTCAGCGTCTCCATCCAAAAATGCGGAACTCGCAATGCGCGATTCACATGCTTGAGATCGAGAATTGGCCGAAAAGAACCCTCTTTCTTGGGAACCACAAAATAAATTGAGTATCGATCTAACCCGCACTGGTCGGGAGGTACGGGAACCACTGCCTGCAGGAACAACAATCGCTTCAACGTCTCGGTAATGGCTTGCCTCTTTGGTCCTAGACCACATGGAGACACCAGGAAGGCCTTGTTTAATGGGTAAGCGAACTCCAGCGCATACCCCTCCCGAATGATCTCTAGCACCCATTTGTCTGAAGTTATGCCGGTCCAGGCCGAAAGAAATTCCTGTAAGCGGCCTCCCACAGGGGTTTCCGGCTGGACCAGCCGAACTTCATTGTGTCTTTTTAGCGGAGGCCTGCTGGGAATTGAAATAGCACCTGCCGAAACCTCTGGCTCTGCGAAAGGACTGACCACGAGACCCGAAACGGCCCCTGGGATAGGGAGCAAACCGGGCCCCTCAGAATCTCTGAGAATCTCTACCTTGCCCCCGTTGTAATGTACTCACTTTAGATGCCTTTGGACGATCCTCCGGCAACCGACCTCCCTTGGAGTTCCCGAGATCCTTAACAATCTCCTCCAAGGCTTCTCCAAAGAGCAGCTTACCCTTATAAGGGAGCTTACTGAGCTGGGATTTAGAAGAGGCATCAGCCACTCAATTCCGCAACCAAAGAAAGCGCCTGGCCGCAATCAGCGAGGCCATGGACTTAGCGGCAATTCTAACCAAATCATAGAAGGCATCCGCTAGGTATGCCGCCGCTGATTCCAACTTAGCTCCCTCCGCAGCAGATCCGTCTCCTGGATCTGCATTACCTTCGCCTTGCAGCCAACGGATGGACGCTCTGGAGACATTAGCCCCACGCTGTCTGCACTGCACAAAATTGTTATAATGTAAACCGAGCTGATGCTAAAGAGCGCGGTATAGAAAAAACCTAAATAAATAAATAAATAGAAGCCTGCAGCGAAAGAGCGCTGGCATCAAAGGCTTGTTTCAAGAGCCCCTCCAGCTGACGATCTTGCAGATCCTTAAGCGCCGCTCCGCCTTCCACAGGAATTGTTGTCTTCTTCATCACCGCTGACACTAAGGCATCAACCCTAGGCATTTTCAATAATTCCCTTTCCTCCTGTGGAACAGGATAGAGGCGACCCAAGGCGCGACTACCACGTAATGTGGCCTCTGGGTACTCTCATTCAGACTCAATCATTTGCTTTATAACGCGATGCACCGGAAAACAGCATTGTTCTGCCTTAAAGCCTTGTAATAAAGGATCTTCCAGAGGCTCCTGAGACACCACGGGCATACTAAGGTTGAGAGCCCCCAAAGACTGAGCAATAAGCGCCCCCAACTCTTCCTTGCGAAAAACCCTAAAAACATTAGGATCTTTGCCCGGCGCTATTTCACAATCCTCAAGCTCCGCAGGCCAAGGGTCTAAGAATGCCTCCGAGAGGATCTCTCCGTCCTCTAACCCCTGAGGCTGCGAAACCTGCTCTCCACTAGCACCCAATTCGGACTCCGACTTCAATATCTTCTGAGAAGTACCCTCTCCCGGGTTTAAAGCACTCCCCGCAGGGAGAGGTACCTGTAATAAATTAGAACTGGAATCAGAAGAACCTGCTTGAGAGGACTTTAATAGAAAAGCCTTATGCAGTGCCAAAATAAATTCTGGTGAAAATAAAGCAGAAACTTTCTCCTGAGCCTCAGGCAGTTTCTGTGAAGGCTTACCCTCAGCCGCAGAATCCTTATTAGATTTTGTATTTTTCTTCCCTGGTTTATGGTGCCCCGCAGGAGAAACGGACGGTTCAATCAAGATGGTCACCGTTCCCGCCTTTTCTGAGGAGAGGAGAGATTTATCTGAGTCTACTAACGCTTTGCTTTCCATCTGTCGGCTAGCAGAGAAAAACCTTGGCGAAATAAAGAAACGGCTCTTTGCCGATTTGAAAAACAATCGCGGTGTCTCCCTTAGTACCTGCACTAAGTCCTGCCGGCCCTCAGAAGCCTCCCCGACGCTACGGTAGTGCCCCGGCAGAAAAACTAAAGCCCCAACGCTAGACAAAAAGAGCACCCACCTGACAGGAACAGCTCAGCACAGTGTTTCTGCTGTCCCGCTGCTAGCGGGAAAAGAAATCACGGCTGCAACTTAGAGGAGAATGGTTACTGGGGCTCCCAGGACCAATCCTCCGGTAAAGCAGACACACTTCCCAAGAAAGCAGGCTCCACTTTCTGCTGCTGCCCTAAATCGGTAGCATCGGGTCGTCCACTTACTCTTTTTTTTTTTTTGTATCAAAAGACTTTAAGAAACACACTAGGAAATATAGTAGAAAACCAGCCCTGCTAGAGCTAGTCTACTATCAAATTCAATGAAAAAAAACAATAAAATCACTATGTTCTACACCAGGGAGGCAGTCAGCCAGATGTCCTATTCAGCTGCTGAGGACTGAAAGACTGGAGCACTGACACCAGGGGGAGTGGCTTAGGCTGTCAGCAAAACTTGGAGTTTTCAGTCCTCAGCTGCTGAAGGGGATTGAGAACCCTAACGTACCCTGGACTGGCCCGGAGAGACGATATGGAATTGAGAATATCTTGAAGGTTGTAAGGATGAGAGATATTCTATATAGGTCAATTTGATCCAAGAGAAATTAAAGTAAAGTGGAGGCATAAAGAAATAATAAGCCTCTGTTTTGAAGGCGTGTTCTTTAAGCTAATTACTATACTGTTAGACTATTAGTTACTCTGACAGGACTTCCCACTAAAAATGGAATTGAAGGTTTAGGGCACTGGGAAGAGGTGAGTGCAACATACACTGTATTTAGCTCCCATAGTGAAGCCACGCTGCCTTCTTATCCTCTTCCTCAAACCTCCTGTGAAGCCAGGCAACAGGAGGTGAGCTTAAGCATCTCCTTTCCCACTGCTATTGGGCGAAGTCTCATGGTGTGAGCTGTGAAATCTCATGGCTAATACTGCAAGACTTGGCCCTTCATTGTTCCTTGGTCTCCCTAAAAATCAGGTAACCAGACTTCAAAGAATACAGAATACTGCTGCACGCCTTGTCACACATTCCACTCTCCGGGATCATGTCACTCCTTTACTCTTCCGTCTTCACTGGCTGCCTGTTTCATTTCGTTCTCAATTTAAGCTCTTTATCCTGTTACATAAAGTTTACCACACTAGTACCCCATCGTATCTGATTGATCTCCTCTCCTTTCATTCTCCTAGGTATACACCCCGCTCTTTCCACCTCAACCGTCTTGCCCTTCCTTCCCCTTCCCGTGCCCACTTGCAGCTCACCCGTCTTTCTGCTTTTTATTTTGCTGGTCCTGCTCTTTGGAACTCTCTCCCCTCTTCTCTCCGTCTGGAACCACAATATGTCACTTTCAAACAAAACCTCAAGACCCATCTGTTCTCCCTAGCATTTAATGTCCCTTCTCCTTTTGTATGAGTTTACCCCTTTTTTGTATATTAGATCTGCCTTTTGTATCTTGTCTTGTCTCTATTATCTTTTTCTTCTTCTGTTCTTTATAATTATGTACATTTCCTTTCTTTTTACCGGCTTCGGCCAAATTTTTATGTATTTTATTATTGTACACCGCCTTGATTGATATAGAAAGGCGGTTTTTATCAAATGATTAAACCTTAAACCTTACATCAGCAGGAGAGGAGCATGTCTTCCTGGCCGGACTGGAGATTTGAAGAACGCAATCAGAAGGTGAGCACAGCAACACTGCTGGAGATAAGTGCAGTGTGTGCTATGCTCACCTCCTTTCACACTACTGCTGTGCTGTCAAACCTTTTTTGTAAGAGCAATTAAATTGGTCCAGCAGCAGACGGCCCCTAGCTCTTTGCAAGATTCGCTCAATGGTAACTATGCCACTGGTAGTGAGGATAACATAGTGCAGATGTGCAATGCTTGCTCAGTTTGCTTAGTCTTATTTCCAGCTGCTATGACAGATAGTGCACTCTTTCAAACTTCCTGCAGAAAAGAAAGCTAGCGCTGTTCCAGCAATACCAGCATCTCTCCATGCTGGCCATGTAGGAGTGAATTCTTCCAACCATTTTTTTTAACCTTGTCCTTTGAGCTTCTACCTCAGTTGGTATTCATGCTAGGATTTGGTCCCATGAGCAACTACATGGAAATTATTTTCCATATTTTATATCCTCAGCCATCTTCAGTCTAGCCATGGCAGCATCAGTCCTTGTCTGCGGTTCATACAGTAGAGTTCTTTTTGAATGAAATCAAGATCCCTCCCCATGACAGTGCAGAGCAGGCCTCCATGGGCAGCACAAACTAGTGAAATGCAGATTGCAAAGGTGTTCAGCACTGTTCAGAGTCGTTTCCCATACGATGTGAATCATGCGCTAATCACAATTATTTTCAAGTCCGGGAAGGACCTGATGAGACCAGAATCCTACAGGCCGATTTGGTTGATAAACTTTGACTTCAAACTGCTAGTAAAGTTTATGGCGGACCGGTTCATTTTGGTATTATCGGGCTGGTGCAGATGGGCTTTGTCGAGGTCAGTATACAGTATGGTGGCCATCGTGAATGGGTGAGGCAGTTTTGGATCCCCTTGGTTTTGATAAGCTTTGATGTGGAAAAAGCATTTGATAGGGTAAGTTGGCCCTGTCTGTTTGAGACTCTAGAAGCATATGGGTTGGGAGCTTGTCACGTGCACCACCTTGGCAGGGTAATAGACCAAGGTAGGTTGGACACAAAAATATATAAGGTTGAGTTTGGCAAGTGTTTCACTGGGCCCAGGGACTTTTAGCCTTGTAGCCTACCTGTTACCAAATCTCAAAGAACACAAAGGTCAGAGTGGAGGGAAAACAAAGGCATTTATTTCCCCTTCTTGCAAAGGTTCAAACGGTTGGGCAATAACATCAACACAAGTGTCCTTATTTCAGGTTAGAAGAAAAAGTAAAACATGAGTTTAAAGCAAACTGTTATCTTCACAGAGTGGTGTACAAAAACAAACATTTTCTATTCCACAAGTTATAGCTTATACGCGAGGCAAGGACTCCAGGCTTCCTGTCATGCAGTAATTACAGTCCATTTCTGTATCTGAAAGCTCTTTAGCAAATTCCACTTGCATCAGTTCCAATTCGGAAGCCTCTAAAACTGAGTCAGTAGTTTCTGGCAAATTGTAGTCAGGCTTCTGATATAACTTCTGTACGACCTCCCAATGCTCAGGGTTAAGCGTGGGGCGTCGGTCCTGTGCTCTCCTATACTGAGAACACTCCTCCTTCTGCAAGGATTTTACATTAGCTTCATGCAAACCTTTCTCATTAAAAAGTCTCTTATTTGATAAACGTTTCTTGTATGTTGTATCATAGGCAGTTTTATATGGACAGTATTCCTCTGCTCCCTGTCCTCCCCATATACCAGCAGTCTGAAACCTGCTTCGAGTAAAATAAGGTTACCTTTTATCTTTGGCTTTTCTACTCCAGGTGAGGGTTGAGGCCTGCCTCGGCTGGGATTCTGACTTGCCTGAGCAATAGGCCTTAGGTTCTCCAGGCGTCCTTCAGTTGGCTTTCTACTGCAGTCACAGCAATGCCTTCGCCTCTCTGGACGAAGAGCACTCACTCTTAATGGAGCTGTCTCTCCTTCTCCTCGGTTGCTCCTCTCTTCACGCCACAGCGGCTGCTGCTGCCTTCTGCCAAACTCCTGTCCAAGGGCTACTGCTTCAGCCCTTCCTTTCCCAGAACTGGCCTTCTTCCTGCACCTCTCTTCCTTGAAGAGCACACCTTCTCCTCTCTCCTTATCTCTGAGGAGAACCCTTTCTCTTGGATCTGTCCATTCTGTCCGTCCTTCCGATTCTGCCTCTTCTGCTGGTCCTGCCTCTTCTGCTGGTCCTGCCTCTTCTGCTGGTCCTGCCTCTTCTCCTGGTCCTGCCTCTTCTCCTGGTCCTGCTTCCCCTTCTCTCCAGTCTTCCAGACTCTCTTTAAGAGGTACTCCTCTCTTCCTTGATTGGAGGCTGGCTGGCATTACCTCACGACCTATGGGGCGTGGTTCCTCAGTCTCTCGGAGGTCCCTCTTGCTCCCTCTATCTGGTTCCTCGAAATATTGCAGCTTATGCCTGACTTTTTCTGTGTTTAAAACATTTTCTTCTGTTCCCAGAGGGTCTGCTGCGTGACAAGCTCAATTCCAGTGGATGGTTCAGCTATTGTACTCTGAATTCAAAGCAGCTATTTTGGTTAATGGCAAGATCACAGAGATCTTTGAGCTGCAGTAGGGGACTAGGAAGGGCTGCCTACTCTCGTCCTTGCTTTATCTTTTTTTTTTTTTTTTTCCAACAATCTTTATTCAGAACAAAAACAAGAATACAAAATAAAGTCCACATCTAGGAGACTCCCAGCTTAACAGAATAAGAAATTAATACAATAATAGGGATCAAAACTTAATCCAAGCCCAATTTACATAGAAAGAAAGAAAGTAACATTCAAGTAGACTCTTTACTAACCAAGAAAGCCTCAAATTGATTAACCTCAAGAAAAACATACTTGATACCTTCCAATTCCACTATACACTTACAAGGGTATTTCAAAAAGAAGGAAGCCCCAATAGCAAGAGTCCGTTCCTTCAAAGCCAAAAACGCTTTACGACGGGCCTGCGTAACCCTACTCACATCAGGAAAAATTTGTATAGGTTCCCCACAAAAGGGCCAAATTTTTCTTTTTAAAGTATAAATTAAAAATCATGTTTTTATCCTGTAGTGATACAAAAGATACAAGCAGAGTGGCCCGCTGTGGAATCAAATCAACAGAAGACTCCAAAAAAATTTGAAAGATCCAAGGACTCAGCTTCATTAGGTTTTCCTTCTTGTTTTTCAACCGGAGAGGAGGCCTGCGCTAAAGAAGACTTAGGAATATAATACAATGAGGAAAACTTAATAGAATCAACCTTATCGATCAGCAAAACTTCCTTTAAATACTTTTGAATTAAAATTAATGGTGAAAGATAATGGGTACAGGGAAAATTCAAAAAACGAAGATTCTTTAAACGATTACCATTCTCCAGAAGCTCTAGCTGATGATGTACCAAAGTGCTATCCTTTATAGAGGAAGATACAGCAGCCTCCACAACAGTAAAACGACCTTCCAATTTAGACAACCGTTTTTTTTGAATCAGAAAATATAGCATCCTGATCTGAGAGTTTCTGAATCACTTCAACAGAGAAACGTTCTACTTGGGAGAAGGAGGTTCGAAGGGAACCTTCCATTCGCGCCACCAACTCCCAAACATCTTTTAATGAAACCTCAGATGGAACAGATATCTGCAAAGGCTCAGAAGAAAATTTAACAGGAGAAGGCATCAATGCATTCTGTCCCCCCACTAACAGCAAAGAAGAGGCTTCCTGGATACAAGGAGGCAGTCCGCCGAGAGAAACCTCCCGGACAGAAACACACTCCAAATCTTCTCCCTTCCCGGGTTGGGCATCCCCAGGCGCAAAAGAGGACTCAGACACAGTACTCACGGACTCGCCGGAAGGATTATCCAAGGAGGGAGAAGTTCCAGCACCTACAAGATGGCGATCCATAGGGCCAGTAATTTTCCCAACTTTTGCAGGAAGCGATGAAAACACCTTCTTTCTCCGTCGTCCCATAAGTCCGTGTTAGAGCTCCGAAGGGGCTCCAAAGGGGCGGGGCCTGCCCCTTTGGTCACGCCCCTTCGGGCACGCGACCACGGGTGCGCGCCCGCGGGTCGCGTTCCGCGGTAAGCCACAGATGATATAGCAGCCCGAAGGGGGGGGCGGGGTCTCCCAGGTCCTCCTCCTCCAACCACCGCACGGATCCCCAGGTGCAGGAAACAAGCAGGAAATCTCACCGGAGCCGCGGTAAGCCGCAGATGATATAGCAGCCCGAAGGGGGGGGCGGGGTCTCCCAGGTCCTCCTCCTCCAACCACCGCACGGATCCCCAGGTGCAGGAAACAAGCAGGAAATCTCACCGGAGCCGCGGTAAGCCGCAGATGATATAGCAGCCCGAAGGGGAGGGCGGGTGGGGTCTCCCAGGTCCTCCTCCTCCAACCACCGCACGGATCCCCAGGTGCAGGAAACAAGCAGGAAATCTCACCGGAGCCGCGGTAAGCCGCAGATGATATAGCAGCCCGAAGGGGGGGGCGGGGTCTCCCAGGTCCTCCTCCTCCAACCACCGCACGGATCCCCAGGTGCAGGAAACAAGCAGGAAATCTCACCGGAGCCGCGGTAAGCCGCAGATGATATAGCAGCCCGAAGGGGGGGGCGGGGTCTCCCAGGTCCTCCTCCTCCAACCACCGCATGGATCCCCAGGTGCAGGAAACAAGCAGGAAATCTCCTTGCTTTATCTTTTTTAATTTGGATCAGTTTTTGCAAATAATTCACTTCAATCAAGACATTGGGGGGATGGAGATGGGTCGGGGTGGGTTCAAGCTGACAGCTTTTGCAGATAACCTGTTGATAGATTTGATGAGCCTGAAAGCCTCATTAGTGCATCTTTGGAGGAAATAAAGACTTTTGGGGCAGTCGCAGGGTTGAGATTGAACATGGATAAGTTGGAGGCTCTGAATGTGAGCAGGAGTCACTGAGGGAGTTAGAGATGAGCTTGTCCATTGAGTTAGGCAGAGGATTCCTTTCAGTACTTGGGAATACAACTGCAAAGCGATCCACAGTGGTTATATGCACTGAATGTGGGAATGATGCAAAAAGGCTTTTGAGAAAAGCTGTAGGAATGGCATGCACTGCCTCTTTCTGTTGCTAGAAGGATAGCAGCATATTGGATGATGCTGTTCCCATGAATGCTCTATGTTTTGCAAACCTAACTCTTGCTGCTTTAGAAAAAGGATATATGGAAGATGGAGAGAGAGGTTAGCGGTTTTATTTGGAATGGTCGGAAGTCCAGAGTGCCCTGGGACTGCCTACAGGGAACTTGGAGTCAAGGAGGTCTGGGGTTTTCTGCACCTTACTCCTTTATCCTTAGGATTCTCAGGCCCCACTTAAATATTTGACCAGTCAATTACTTCTCCACTTAAATTCTCCTTATCTTTATTACACTCCATCCCACAGTATCTGAAATCAGTGCTCTTCTCTTACTGTTCCCTGGCCCTGTGAGAAATAAGAACATAAAAGATGCCAATCTGGATCAGACCAAGGGTCCATCAAGCCCAGTATCCCAACAACGAGCAATCCAGATCAAAAGTACCTGTCAGATTCCCAAAAAGGTAGACAAATTCCACAATGCTTGCTTTGGGGTAAACAGTGGATTTCCCTGGTTCTCATTAATAATGGTATATGGACTTTTCCTACAAAAGGAAAAAAGAAAAAAAAACGGATTCAACTATACAAAAAATATTCAATTAATCTTGAAACAACTGATCCATTATTACAATCTACATAGCGGAGAAAAGACCTCAGTTCAAAAGCCAATATCCCTCTATGCAGCAGTGACTTCCAAAAAGGAGAGTTGCCTTGCACAGCATCACTGATTTAAAAAACTAAATGTTATTAATGAGAGGAGTTTTTTAGACCAGTGATGCTGTGAAAGGCAACTCCCATTTTGGCAGGTCACTACACTACTGCATAGAGGGATATCAGCTTTTGAACTGAGGTCTTTTCTCCTCCATGTAGATTGTAATAATGGGTCAGTTGTTCCATGAAAGTATCTTTAAGATTAATTGAATATTTTTGTATAGTTGAATCTGGGGGCTTTTGTGTGTTATTACTCCTTGTGTGGCTATTGTTTATAGTTATGGACTTTTCCTCCAGGAACTTGTCCAAACCTTTTTTAAACCCAGCTACACTAACAGCTTTTACTACATTCTCTAGTAATGAATTCCAGAATCTGATTACTCATTGAGTGAAAAAATATTTTCTCCGGGAACAAGCAGGAAGTAAGTTCTCACATATGGGTGATGTCGGTACTGACGGAGCCTGCACGGAGCATTTCCTCAGCTTTCAAAGAAAGCCTTTGGGACATGCTTCCATGCTTGCGTGGTCCTCTTCCCGTCCAAGGGTGCCATCTTGCTCAATCTCCTTTTTTCCGCGGAGCCCATCGGATGTCTGTCTCATTTCCCCAGAAAAAATCCTTGCTACATCCATAAAGGATATCTCTTCCCGGTTTGCATATTGGTTCCTCTTCCTGCCTCGAGCTGGCACCAGACCCAGAGCTCTTCTCGGCTTTTTCCCACTTTTTTGATCGAGGCTTGCCTCGAGCGGCATTTGCATCCTTTTTCACCCGGGGGTCATCGACCCCGGCTGGGTGAATCCCACATGACTTCCTGTGGGTTCAAAAAATGTGATCGCTGCAGTCAAACCATGTCAGTCAATAACACCCATGACTGCTACTTACGCTACTTGGGACTGGATCATGACAGCACCTCCTGTGACCTGTGCTAGGCCATGATGTCTAAGACCAATAAAAAGAGGTCAGAATTGCTAGAGAAACTGTTCCCGAGATCCGACTCAGCACTGGCTTCCAAAACGCTGAGCTCCAAGCCCAGTACTTCCCGTGAGACCCGAGCATCCTTGGAGTCCCGTGGCGGCAGCTCCTCCGAGAAGACCCCGGACCCCGAGAGAAAGAAGAAAAAATCTTCGAAGTCCATCGCGGTTCTCTGAGCCACCAGAGGGACTCGGGTGACTCCGAGAAGCGCCCTACCAAGGTCCTCAAAAATAATTCCTCGGCCGGCGGAGACTGTGCAAGGTTTCTCAAGTCTGTAGTCCTTGTCGAGGATGCACGTACGAGAGTGCTGGTGCTGGGCCCGATATTCTCGGTGCCCACACCGAAAGCTGCGGAGCTTTCTGGCTTGAAAACCAGAATGGCGGCCCTGGAGCAGAACATCACTGCTAACCTGGCCCTGCAGCAGGAAATGATGACTGGTTCATCCACATCATCTACCCCAACAACTGGGCCCCCAACTGCGGGGCAGTCCCCAGTTGTCAAGCCAAGCTCCAAGCACCATCGACCTCGAGTAAGCCCTTGGCACCGGTCGAGGTCCCGGTTCCGTTCCTCAGGCATCTGATCCTCCCCGCCAGTTTCTGTGACTCAGACCCCAGGTCCTCTGGAGGCCCCTGGCCCCTCAGCGCTGGCCTCGAGGCAAAGAGTCGCAGGGCCTCGGATTCATCGTCATCCCTCAACTCCGAGGCATGCCCAGAAACCAGATGGCACCGAGACACTCCCTTGAACTTGTCTCCCCCATCTCAAGGAGTCTTCTTGGTGCAAATCAAGGCAGAGGAAGATCCACGCATCAAAGAACTGGAGATTCTCCAGTATGATTCTTCACCCAAGGAAACTCTCAAGGTGCCGACGCAGCCGATCCTCAAGCGGCTACTGTTGAGAATGTGGGAGACTCTGGCGTCGGTACCTGTGGTCAGCCAGCACCGCAATACCAGGTACCGTGTCAGGAAAGGGCCAGGGTTCCATAAACCCCAACTCCCACATAATTCCATGGTTGTCGAGTCAACCATGCAAACAAGGGTGGCTCAAGGCAATCTGCTGCCTGAGGCGAGGGATCAGATGGCACATCCCCCCTGGAGCGGGGAGGGGGGCCATCTTTCTCAAAACTCCAGTCAGGGACTGAACCAAATCATAAAGCCGATTAGATAATGTGGAGCAAATGCAAGGTGTTCGCACATCAAGGAACTAAAAGAAAGAGCGAGAACCACAGCAGTTTATAATTCCAAATTATAAGTCATTTGTATTTTGTTGTTATAAACTGTGTTATGGTGCTTGCTTTTTCTTTTTGAACATATATTTAGCATTCACAGTACCCACTCCTCAACAGTGGGTGCAGAGCAGAGGTAGGACATTCATTCACAGAACTCCATATATTAAAAAAAAAATCTGATTCTGGTCATCTTACCAACAAACATTCTCCAATACCAGGCATATTGGGAACTAATATAAAACCCTATAAATGTCACCTAAGATCTACAAGGCCAAATCAACCCTACCATACAAACATAAACTTCCAAAACTCATACAAGGGGCCTACCCAGAAAAAGCAGCACTATAAACACTGCAGCAGGCCCTAGAACATCTATACACCTATTTGAAAAGCTGAAGAAGTCAAGTTATTACAGTATAGATCCCTATGTACAAATTAACAGAATGCCTGGCCTCAGTCATGCACTCAGAACACAGACCCTCACCCAGTACAGAATATGTGACCACAACCTAAAGGAAAAATAAAAAATAGGTAGACAAACATTAAACTAAAACCCCAAGGTATTGCATTGTTACATGCCTGTTACAGGATATTAGATTAATGATTCCATTCAGTTAGCTTCACTATTCTAATAATATTATATATCATACTTGCTATATTATTATAATAGGGATTTATTACAATGATTCATATAAACAGTAAGTCTATGAGGCAGCAGCTTGGTTTTATTTCAATAGCTGTGAAAGGAAGCATAAAATATTCTTTACTAAAAAATTAAATATAAAATATAAGTCCTTGAGATGTATTTCCTCGGAGGCCTGCCTCTGCCGACGCTGACAGAGTTAAAGCGGTGGGGGGGGGGATGAAACACTGATTTCTGGATTTCCTTTTGTTTTGTCAGTATGAGAGGAGGAGGTTGCCACTGCCACCACCACCGCTGCTGCTTCTGCGCATCTGCCCACAGGGCTTGGGATCCCTGCAAGCCGTCAATAGCATGCCGGAAGTCTCGGCTCTATTTATGGCTTTCCTCCAGGCGGCAATTTCTAGGAGATGGCACTTCAGCAGTTACGGCTTTATTTAATTCTGATTTTGCTGCCTCTGGCCTGCCACTGCCTTTCCGCTGCTTTTTTTCTCATTCTGACGAGCTTGAGCAGGAAAAAAGAGCAGCGGGAAAGCAGTGGCAGCCCAGAGCTATCAAAATCAGAATAAACATAGCTGGAGTACCGTCCCCTAGAAACTGCCGCCTCAGTTGGCCTAATGATAGAACCACCCCTGCATGCAAAAACTTAAGAGTCAGAAGACCCACTCCTCTGTTCCCCCTAGAAGAGAGGCTAGGGCCCTCGATGCCCTTGGGCACAAGTGCTACCAGGACTCGATGCTGGGGTGTCCAATCCAGGTTTATGAGCTGTACATAGGCATGTATCTGAAGGCCCTAACCCAGAAGTTGTCTGGGTTTTCAGCAAGGCTTACCAGGGAACCTCTCCAACGGTTCCAGGCTCTGACCTCTGGGATCAAGGACTGCTCTCCCAGGCGGACTACGACAGCTTCGAGTCAGCAGCTCAAGTAGCAGCGGCTGGCATCGGTGCCCGACGCCAAGCCTGGCTACAGTCTTTGGACTTCAAGCAAAGGGTCCAAGACAAGCTGATCGATGTCCCTTGCACAGGAGAGAACCTGTTCAGCAAACCTATGGCCGACAAGGCGGCTGAGATAGAGGCTGATGTGGTGACCCACCAGAGGCGCTCAAAAAAGATCTCTTCCTTTCCCCATAAGAAACCCTTGGGGAAAAGACCCCTGTTCCCGAGGAAAAAGGGGCACCTCCAACAGAGTCACCACTACCAGCCCTTCTCGGGCCAGCAACAGGGTTCTAACCCTAAGAGACAAGGCTATGGAGCTCAGAAAACCAAGGCTCAGAAACCCCAGGCCCCAGCTCCAGCCCAACCTGGGAGGAGTTTTTGACTCCCAGGGCAGGGCCTCCCCTCCCCAGGGAGACCTTCACCAGCCCACAGGGGGGCCAATGTCACCTTGTACCAGTGGGTACTGCAAGCGGTAAGAAAGGGACACCTCCTCCACCTACAACAGTTTTTCCCAGGAGAGCTGGTGTGAACTCTCCTTCACCAGACTCTTCTGCTCTCAGCGCTCGCAGATCTACTCAGAGTCAACGTAGTAGAGCCTGTACCCAAACACCTATGGGGAAACGGCTTCTACTCCAGATACTTCCTTGTCCCAAAGAGAACTGGGAGCCTCAGGCTCATACTAGACCTCAGAAACTTGAACAAGTTTCTGGTGAGGGAGAAGTTCAAGATGCTCTCCCTTGGAACACTGCTGCCTTACCTCCACCAGGGAGATTGGCTGTGCTCCTTGGACCTAAAGGATGCGTATACTCACATTCTGATCCACTCCTCCCACAGGCAGTATCTACAGTCTGTGGTGGGAGGAGGGCACTACTAGTACAGGGTGCTACCCTTTGGCCTGGTCTCCTCGCCAAGAGTCTTTACCAAATGCCTGGTGGTGGTAGCCATCCACCTGTGCCTGCAAGTGACTTTTGTCTTCCCCTATCTAGATAACTGGCTAATCCGGGGCGGTATGGCCTCAGAGGTCAGTTAGGCCGCAGAGCGTACAACCCTCCTGCTGCTGCACCTGGGGTTCATCATCAACTACCCCAAATCCCATCTCTCTCCAGCCCAAAGTCTGGAGATCATAGGTGCCCAGTTGGACACATTATAGGTCAAGGCCATCCTCCCAAGAAAGGGCAGAATGCCTCAGGCAACTGGCAGGAGAGATACAACGCCACCGGCAGTACAGGCTCGCCTCCTCCTCAGCACGTTGGGCCATATGACCTTGACGGTCCACGTCATGCCATTATCCCACTTACACATGTGGACAGCCCAATGGTGCCTCTGCTCACAGTAAACTCAAGCCATGGGCAGGCTACGGGACAGAGTCAGGGTTACCTGCCAACTGGCAGAGTCCCTCAACTGGTGGCAAAAGTTGTGCCACCTCCAAGCGGAATGCCCTTTCAGGCACCCGCACCACAGAGGACCTTGACCACAGACACCTCCCTCCTGGGTTGGGGGCGCATTGTGGGGACCGCCGCACACAGGGTACCTGGTCTCAGTTAGAGTCACTCTTACAGATCAATATGCTAGAGCTTCTTGGCCCTGTGAGCGTTCTGTTAACGCCTGTGACACCGGCCTGTGCTGATCCAGACAGCAACCAGGTTGCCATGTTTTATATCAGTGAGCAGGGGGGCACGGGCTCATACTCCCTCTGCCAGGAGATGGAGGCCCTCCTCTCCTTCGCAACACCATGCTTTTGCGAGCGGTGTACCTCCCAGATCAGGACAACTGCCTAGCGGACAGGCTGAGCAGAGTCCTTCATCCACATGAGCAGAGCTTAAACCCCAGGGTAAGAGCAGCTCTGCTACATCTGGGGCAGGCCTTTGATGGATCTATTCGCCTTCCCAAATAACATGCAGCGGCCTCGCTTCTGTTTGCATCAGCTGCACCTAGGGAGAGTGGCGGCAGATGCATTCTTGATCTCGTGGTCCAAGGGCCTACTCTATGCATTCCCACTGACCCTCCTTGTCACCAAGACCCTCTTCAAGATCCAGAGTGAGAAGGCGTCAGTGATACTGATCTCCCCCAGGTGGCCCAGGCAACCTTGATTCCCTGTTGCTTTCCCTGTCAGTGGCACTCCCAATCCCACTGGGTCAGGCCCCGGACCTCCTGTCCCAGGAGGAGGGCTCCCTCCTGCACCCCAATCTGGGATCACTAACACTAACAGCGTGGCTGCTGAAAGGGTAGGTTGGTCCCTTTCGATCTTCCAGGAGAAGTCAAAGAGATCCTACTGGCCTCTGAAAATCCTCCACCAGATGGGCTTATGCCTTTAAGTGGAGAAGGTTCTCCTCCTGGTGTGTGGAAAAGGAGGAGAATCCCTTCGCCTGCTATATGCAGCTAGTACATCAGTACCTATTGCACTCCGGGCTTAAATCTAACTCAGTGAGGGTGCATCTGAGTACCATAGCCACTCACCCCCACCCTATAGAGGGGAAACCCCTCTCTAGCCAGCCCCTGGTCTCCAGGTTCCTCTGGGGCCTCCTGTAATCCAAGCCCAGCGGCAGAGTGGGACCTCAACGTGGTGCTTTCCCAGCTCACCAAACCACCATTCGAGCCCCTAGCCACTTGCGGTACTTGTCTTCGAAAGTGGCCTTTCTGGTGGCCCTCACATCAGCTTGAAGAGTGAGAGAACTCCAAGCCCTGGTGGCAGATCCACCATATACACGGTTCTACAAGAACCAAGGTAGTGCTCCGCACACCCCCCAAATCCATCCCGAAGGTGGTATCTCCTTTCCACTTCAACGAAGAGGTGGTCCTCCCTACCTTCTTCCCATGGCTTCATGCCAGCAGGGAGGAATTAGTACTTCATACACTGGATTGCAAATGGGTCCTGTCCTTCTATTTACAGTGGACTCAGGTTCATCACAAAGCTCCTCAGCTTTTTGTGTCTTATGACCCCCAGTAGACTGGGGCTCCCCATGATTAAGTGAACTCTGTCTGCTTGGGTGGTAGACTGTATTGCTCTCACCTATGAGCGAGCTGGCCACTCACTCGAGCACTGGATCACAGTGTATCGTGTTAGGGCGATGACCATGTCGGTGGCCAACCTCCTCTTAGTGCCGGCAAAGGAGATCTGCAAAGCTGCCACATGGTCTTCAATTCATACTTCGTAGTTCACTACTGCCTGGAGAGTGAGATCTGCAGGGACAGTACCTTTGTCCAGACAGTACTCCGTAATATTCTTGGGGTGTAAGCAACTCCTGCCCTCCGACCCTTCTGTGTTCAGGCTACCAGAGTCCAGACAGTACTCCGTAATATTCTTGGGGTGTAAGCAATTCCTGCCCTCCGACCCTTCTGTGTTCAGGCTACCAGAGTGATAGTGTCTCTGGATGCTAGTGTCTTGAAGAGTCTCTCAGTGGGAACTCACCTTCTGCAACTCACAGTTGCCCAATTGTTCACCGTTGGTGCTGAACTGGTTCGGTCCTCGGCAGCCTGGAGCTAGGGAGTCCATATGTGAGGACTGACTTCCTGCTTGTTCCTGGAGAAAGCATAATTATTTACCTGTAACAGGTGTCCTCTATGGACAGTCAGGAATCAATCCTCACAACCCTTCCTCCTCCCCTGGGAGTTACCTCTTTACCTTGTTTTAGCTAGGATGGCAGTAAAAAACTATGTCATCTGACTGAGCAAGATGACACCCTTGGTCGGGAAGGGGACCACACATGTCCCCGATGTCACCCATATGTGAGGACTTGATTCCTGCTGTCCCTGGAGAACACCTGTTACAGGTGAGTAACTGTTTTCTATTATTAGTCCTAAATGGGGTACATTGTAGCTTCATTGAGTATCCCCTAGTCTTTCTACTTTTTGAAGGAGTAAATAACTGATTTACGTTTACCCGTTTCACTCCATTCATTAATTTATAGACCTCTATCATATCTCCCCTCAACTGTCTCTTTTCCAAGTTGAAGAGCCTTAACCTTTTAAGCCTCTCCTCATAGGGGTAGCCTTCCATCCCCTTTACCATTTTGGTGGTTCTTCTCTGTACCTTTTCTAATTCTGCTATATCCTTTTTAAGATATGGTGACCAGAATTTCAAGCAATATTCAAGGTGCAGTCACACCACGGAACAATACAGAGACTTTATAATATCCTTGGCTTTATTCTCCATTCCGCAGAGGATTTCAACATACTTTCCATGATGACGCCTAAATCCTTTTCCTGAGTGTTAGTTCCTAATGTGGAACTTTGTATCATGTAACCGTAGTTTGGGTTGTTCTTCACTTGTCCACATTAAAATCCATCTGCTATTTGGATGCCCAGTGTTCCAATTTATCAAGGTCCTCTTGCAATTTTTTCACAATCCTCTTGTGTATTAGAATTATTTTATAAACTAAAGAGTAGCAAATCACCTGGACCAGATGATATACATCCAAGGGTGTTGAAAGAATTGAAATATGAGATTGTAGACCTACAATTAATAATCTGTGAACTATCATTAAAATCATCTGTAATACCTGAAGATTGGTGAATGGCCAATGTAACGCCAATTTTTAAAAAGGGCTCCAGGGGTCATCCGGGAAACTACAGACCAATGACCCTGACGTTAGTAGCGGGCAAAATGGTAGAAACCATTATAAAGAACAAAATTACTGAACATGTATATAGTCATGGTTTCATGGGAGAAAGTCACCATGGCTTTAGCCAAGGAAGATCTTCTCTTACTAATCTGTTATATTTTTTTGAAGGTGTGAATAGACAGGTAGTGTATCTGGATTTTCAGAAAGCCTTTAACAAGGTCCCTCATGAGATACCCTAGGGAAAATTAAAAAGTATTGCAATAGGAGGCAGTGTAATATCAGGAACTGGTTAAGGGATGGAAAGCAGAGGGTAGGGCTAAATGGCCAATTTTCTCAATGTAGAAAGGTGAATAGAGATCTGTGCTGGGTCCACTACATTTTAATATATTTGTAAATGACCTGGAAATGGGAATAATGAGTGAAGTAATCAAATTTGCAGATGACACAAAATTATTCAAAGTTGTTAAAACCCAAGAGGATTGTGAACAATTGCAAGAGGGCCTTGATAAATTGGATGACTGGACGTTCAAATGACAGGTGAAATTTAATGAGGACAATTGCAAATTTATGCACCTAGGAAAGAACAACCAAAACTATGGTTATATGATGCAAGGTTCCACATTGGGAACCACTACCCAGGTAAAAGATTTAGGCATTATCATAGATAACACGTTGAAACCCTACGCCCACTGTGCAGCAGTGGCCAAGAAGGCAAATAGAATGGTAGGAATCATAAGGAAAGGAATGCAGAATGAAACAAAGGATATTATAATGCCTCTGTATCATTCCATTGTGCCTTGAATATTGTGTATAATTTTGGTTGCCATATCTTAAAGGTTATAGTGAAATTGGAAAAGGTACAAAGAAGAGCCACCAAAATGGTAAAAGGGATGGAAGGATACCCATACGAGCAGAGGCTTAAAAGGTTAGGGCTCTTGAACTTGGAAAAGAGATGGCTGAGGGGAGATATGATAGAGGTCTATAAATTAATGAATGGAGTGGGAAAGGGTAAACCTAGATAGAATTTCCTGTTTTGTCAATTTATAGTGTTCACAGCTACATAATTATGTCTGCGTTCTATCATTGATTGATTATTTACTATTTATTTGATTAATTTTTGATGTTTTTTATTTGGTATGTCTATTTTTATTGTTTTAAAAAATTTATGTCTTAAGATTATTAGTATTGATAAATTATTGATGCATGCAATATTGCTCTCTTTGAAGTACCCCCTGAAGAAGGCTATGCTGAACGTGTTCGTGTAGAGGTGTGTCCATAAAGACCTTTTTTACCTGCTTGCCTTTGTGTGCCCTATCAAAACTGCTGACAGGTTTGTCAGCTAGTGCAAAGCCTTAAGGAGATCTTCCTAGAGCAAAGAGCCATGAAAGAGTCTGGGGATATCCTAGAGGACATGATTTTGGTGCTATCAGGGGATTCCTTGGACCTCCTAGAAGGTCCCTCAGGGTTGCTGAAAGAAGAGCTACTACTATGACTACTACTATTAATCATTTCCCTCACTTGGTTTGCAGCTTGTCGTGTTGTGAGAGCTTGTGTGCATCAGTGATGCTGAGGGCTAAGCTACCAGTAGCTAAACTACTGGCAGGGTCTCCCAAGATGGACAGATCTCAGCTGAGTTGCCAGACCAAGACAAGCCACCCATCTGGGCAGAAGCAGATTGGGACAATGTTGACGGTGGAGGATCACATTTCTGTGACAATGGCAATAACACTAAAATTAAACTGCGTGGAAGAAGGGCCTGGCAATCTACTTCCGTATTTTGCCACAAAAACCCAATGGATAATCACAACAAAACAAATTGCACTATGGTGCTAGAAGATGAGACCCCTAGGTTGGAAGGCACTCAACTGGCTACTGCGGAGGAGCTGAAGACCTTTGAGAGTAAAGCCATCATTTATAATGTGATTGGATCAAAGCCCTTGGGACGTCTGACTGCTGATGTAGCTGCGCATAAAATGAGAGTCAGAAGCTGCAAAGGTGTCTTACATATTGGGACATGGAACGTACGAAGCATGAACCAAGGGAAGTTGGAGATGGTCAA
Source organism: Ichthyophis bannanicus (assembly GCA_033557465.1). Lineage (NCBI taxonomy): Eukaryota > Metazoa > Chordata > Amphibia > Gymnophiona > Ichthyophiidae > Ichthyophis > Ichthyophis bannanicus. The sequence continues at coordinate 294,093,831 of CM066037.1, forward strand.
GAATGAAATGGAACTTGTACAACTCAATTTGTTGGGTGTCAGTTGTACATCAGACACTTGGACTGGCATCGGGCACTTTGCATCTGATGATCACATGGTCTACCATGCTGGAAATGAAAGACAAAGAAGAAATGGTGTTGCATTTCTAATTAAGAAGAAACTTGCAAGCACTGTAATGAAATACAGTGCAATCAGTGCTTAATTTCTATTTGTCTACAAGGAATGCCCATCAACACAACTATAATTCAAGTATATGCCCCAACAACAGCTACAGAAGAGGACAAAGTAGATCAGTTCTATGAACAAGTACAAGCTGAAATTGACAGAACATGCAAACAAGATATCCTGATAGTTATGGGTGACTGGAACGCAAACGTTGGCAACAAAGAAGAAGACAAAGTGGTTGGAAAATATGGACTTAGCGACCGAAATGAAGCTGAAGAAAGACTGATAGAATTCTGCAAGACCAATGATCTATTCATCTCAAACGCCTTCTTCCAACAACACAAGTGGCGACTGTACACATGGACTTCACTTAATGGATTGTACAAAAATCAAATTGACTACATCTATGGAAGTCAATGATGGAAAAGCTTTCTAACATCAACAAAGACAAAACCTGGAGCTGACTGTGGTACAGATCACCAGCTACTAGTATGCAAAGTCAAGCTAAAGTTGAAAAAGAGCAAGCCACTCATGAATATAGCAAATTATGACCTTGAGAATATACCACCGGAATTTAAAGACTGCCTGCAAAATCGATTTGCTGCTTTAGATACAAGTGACAGAGCTTCAGAAGAGTTATGGAATGACATCAAGAAGAAAGTGAGAAGTCTCTACAGAGAGTAAAAAAGCTAAAATGACTAGAATGGATGACCAAAGAAACTCTGAAAATTGCCCAGAAACACAGAGAAGCTAAGGCCAGAGGAGAAAGAGAGGCAATCGCAGAACTCCACAGAGACTTCCAACGTGCAGCAAGACAAGACAAGGAGAAATACTACAATGATGCATGCAAGGAAATAGAAGCAGAAACTATTAGAGGAAGAACAAGATCGACTTTCCTAAAGCTACCAGAGTTAAAGAAAAAATTCCAGCCTCAAATTGGAATGTTACAAGATGCTCAAGGATCCATGTTGAATGATGCTGAAAAGATCAAGAAAAGGTGGAAAGAATATACAGAGTCATTATACAATAAAGATCAAGTGGACCAACAGCTGTTTCAACCTGTACCTTATGATCAGGAACCATTGGTGATGAAAGAAGAAGTCGAAGCAGCATTGAAAGCCTTATCAAAGAACAAAGCACCTGGCATTGGGAGAGAGCTAGCTGACATTGTGGAACTTTCCGGATCATTTGCTATGCTCGCAGGGCAGGCAATTGGGTGGACACCTGCTTGCTGTCTGTTCCAGCTTCCACATTACCCTGGCATCATCTGGAGCGGTTTAAAGCGCAACTCTGCAGTTTGCCAGTTGGAGAGAGCTACCTGACGCTGTGGAACTTTCCCGGATCATCTGCTGTGCTTGCAGGGAAGGCAATTGGGTGGACACCTGCTTGCCGTCTGTTCCAACTTCCGCATTACCCTGGCATCATCTGGAGGGGGTTAAAGTGCGTCTCTCTACTGTAGGCAGTGGTCACGGGCATGTCTGAAGGGGCATGTCAAAAGGGGCAAGTTTTGCCCCTTTGGAGCCCCTTCAAAGCATGGAGGAGCACTAGATTGGACTGGGCTATGGTATGGGCAAGCAGAAGAAAAAGATCAGTGGTGTGAATACTATGAATCCTTCTAAGGCCATTAAAGTCTTGGGTCCTATGGACAAACATGTGGTACCTGTTCCTAGAAATTTTGAAGGTGTATCCTTGCCTTTAACTGGCAGCTCATCCTCTCTGGTTAACCCCTCTAATTTAGAAGGGGGTGATTTCCCTCCCCCACTAACCAACACTGGTGTTTCAGGCTTGCTGACCTCCTCACCTGTTATGGCTGGGGGTTCGCGGCCTGATTCCATTAATGATGAGGGTTCTCCTTCTGGCTTCAGCACTCTAGCAGGAGAAGTTCCGCAGGTGGTTCAGGCTAGGGAGACTCTTAATACATCTCAGGGTTTGTTGGCCCTTGTTACTTCAGGTGATCAGTTGCAGGAAGTTTCTCTTAAGGATATTTGGACTTTGTTGACTTGAATGGATACTTCATTGTCTTCTGTAGTATCTCAGTTCACTACTTTTACTCAGAAGACCATAGATTGTTCCCTGTAAAATAGTTATCTCCAAGTTATAATGCCCTGTTCAATGTAAACCGCACTGATGCAGAATAGCGCGGTATATAAGAGAATGTAAATAAATAAATAAATAGATAAGTTAGCTCAACATGATAAATGTAATAGTTTTTTTTGAGGCTTGTTGTTCAAAAATTGATATACAGATTTCCACAGTGCAAAGAGTCGTCTCCTCCTCTATAAAGGATAGTCTCCTGCTTCATCGGCAACAGGAGGCATTAGAAAATCAGGTTAGAGCAAAGAATCTTAGGTGTCTCAATTTTCCTAAAACTCGTTATCGTTCTGTTATTCTTTTTCAATTTGAAGGAAGTTTTGGGATATCAAGATTCTGCTAATTTTACTTTTAAGAATATATATTATCTTCCTCGTCCTAAGAAGGTTACTAATGGGGGAGAGGGGGGAGCCGATTCCTTAGTTTCTGTGGATACCTTGAATGTTTCAGATTTTATTTAGTCTTCGTGGATGAAATTTCCAATCGAGCGACTTTATTGGTCTCTTTTCATACAGAAATGGATAAGAACTTAGTTTTGAAATTGTTTTCTCCTTCTGGCTTCAGCACTCTAGCAGGAGAAGGTTTTTCAAAAGAAGAACAAGCTATTTTGTGGACAAAAGATAAATATCTTCCCAGCCTTCTCCAGGCAGACACAGGCGAGGCATAAAGCTCTTTTAGCCCTGAAACCTGATGTTCTTGAAGTAGGGGCAACTTTCTTTTTGAAATTTGCCTGTAAATGCTTGGTCACGTTGGGGAAGGATTCTTATGTCTTTTTTGAGCCTTTACAATTGGAAGATGTTTTGAAGTCCCGTTTGTCTTAGTTTTAACTAGAGGTGGAGTTTAACATGTTCCTGTTGGATAGCTTAGTATGACTGGGATAGAAGGAAACTGGGTTAGTTACTGCTTAATTGATGTGGGTTTTTGTTTGGTAAACTATTTCATGGTATTATTCTCCTGTGATGTGGACTTGTGTAAATGATGGAATGTTCTGGAATTTTGGGATTATTTTGCTTTATGTTTTGCAATCTTTATTACTTTTTTGTAACAATTTTTGGAAATGTTATAAATAAAAAAAAAAAGCACCTGGCATTGATGGCATTCCCATTGAAGTATTACAGCAATCGGAGGTAGCTGTTACCATACTTACAAGGCTCTGCCAGGAAATTTGGAAGGCAACATCATGGCTACTAACTGGAAAAGATCTCTGTTTATACCAATACTAAAGAAAGTAATCCAACTGACTGTGGAAATTATCGCACAATTGCTTGGATCCCATATGCCATAACACCTGCTCGTTCTCTTGCACAACCTTTACATTGATTAAAAAGCAACAGTTCAAATGGAACAAGGAGAAACAGAATGATTTAAAATCAGCAAAGGTGTACTTTCCCCTCTAACTCTTTAATTTATATGCAGAACAAATCATCAGAGAAGCAGGACTGTATGAAGACAACCGAGTTGTGAAGATTGGTGGAAGACTCATTAACAACCTTCGCTATGCTGATGATACCACATTACTGGCTGAAAGTGAAGACAATCTGAAACATTTGCTTCTCAAGATCAAGGAGCATAGTCTTAAAATGAGCCTGCACCTTAATGTAAAGAAGACAGAGATCCTGACAACTGGAAAAATCAATAAGTTCATCATTGATGGAGAAGAAATCAAAATAGTGGACAACTTTAACCTACTTGGATCAACTATCAATAAAGAAACAATAAGCAGTCAAGAAATCTGACGATGCATTGCTCTTAGCAGAATGGCTATGAAGGACCTAGACAAGATTCTCTAGAGCAGAGATGTCTCTCTCCATTCAAATATTCGACTCATTCAAGCCATGGCATTTGCAATAACGACATATGGATGCAAAGGTGGGACAGTGAAAAATATAGACAGGAAGAAAATTGATGCCTTTGAATTTATTTAACATTTATTTAACATTTTCTTCTATACCGCGCTATTAAAATCAGCGCGGTGTACATCGAACAAGAATACTGCAATGTATACAAATAACATTGAGTTAAATTATGGTGCTGGCAACAAATACTGTGTATACCATGAACTGCCCGAAGAACAAACCAGTCAGTACTAGAGGAGATCAAACCTAAGCTTTCTTTAGAAGCTCAGATGACAAGACTTCGACTTTCATACTTTGGACACATCATGCGAAGAGAGAGATAATTAGAGAGAGATATCATGCTTGGCATGATAGAAGGTCGGTGCAAAAGAGGAAGGCCAGCAATGAGATGGATCGATAAAATAACAGCACTTATGGGTGCCACTTTGTCAACAATGAGCCGCCTGACTGAAGACCGAACACAATTTAGGACAAATATCCAGAGGGTCGCCATGAGTGGGCTTAACAAAGTCGCGAGAGAGAAACTTTCCCTTTGCAGCTCTGAAAAGCCCGCGCTTTGGGAGTTGATGCTGCAGGGAAGGTTCTGCAGGGTGGGGGGGGGGGGGTGCCGCAGGACACTTGATTCTGCTGCTGCCACGGCGGCAGCCGGATTTTTTTTTAATCTACCTGGGCTGATGGGGGGAGGGAGGTTAGGACTGGTAATGGGCTATGGAGGTGCTAAGACTGGAAGTGGGCTGATGGGGGGGTTAGGACTAGTAATGGGCTATGGGGGGACTAGGACTGGAAATGGGCTGATGGGAGGGTTAGGACTGGAGGTGGGCTGATGGAGGGTTAGGACTGGTAATGGGCTATGGGGGGTTAGGACTGGAGGTGGGCTGATGGGGGGGTTGGGACTGGTAATGTGCTATGGGGGGGGGCTAAGACTGGAAGTGGGCTGATGGGGGGGCTTAGGACTGGTAATGGGCTATGAGGGGCTTAGGACTGGAAATGGACTGGGGGGTTGCTAGGACTGGAAATGGGCTGAGTGAAAGGGGGGCTTGAACTGCAAATAGCTGATGGGGAGGGGGGCTTGGAATGGAAATGGGCTGTGAGGGGAGGGAGCTAGGACAGGAAATGGGCTGATGGAGGGGCTAGGATAGGACTGGAAATGGGCTGATGGAGGGGCTAGGATAGGACTGGAAATGGGCTGATGGTGGGGCTAGGATAGGATTGGAAATGGGCTGATGGGGGGCTAGGCCTGGAAATGGGCTGATGCGGAGACTAGAAGGGAGCGGATGCTGAGTGGGACTGGAACTAGAAGGGAGCTGATGTTGGGGGAGGATTAGAATGGGATGGGGCTGGAAGAGTGAAATGGAGAGTGGAAAAATATTTTGTGTGGGAGGGAAGACAAATCTACAATTGGCCAGGCATTGGGAGAGTAAGTGGGGATTGAGGATGGAGGGGTAAAATTTGAGTGGATGAAAGAGGAATGAGGAAAGAGGAAAGAGCAAAAGGAGAAAGATTAGTATGTTAAAGCAGATGTAGAGAGAGAATGGAAAAAAACTAGAAGAGAGGACAAATGGACAGCAGATGATGGAGAGTTAGCAGAAGACACGAAGAAACCAGAAGAAAGTGGCTGGAGCAATTACAACTGAAAAAAATGCACAAAGGGTAGAAAAATATCTCCTTATTTTGAATTTATTAACTGGAATATGTCAGCTCTGGGAAATGTGCATCATTAACGCCTGCGCTTTGTTTAGTACAAGAGGAAATTAATTTATAGTTTTATTTCTACAGTGTTGTTGTACATTCCAAGTTTGGCTTTTGGGGTTCCCAGTTTAATTATTGTCTTCCAGTTTCTAAATTGTGATTCCTTGTTTGCTGATGGTCTATGTTTTGCATCTGTAACTGAGCTGAGGTATTCTGTTTATGTAATTCCTATTTGACATTGCCACTTGTTCTCTTTCCCCAGTAGGTCATGTATTGTTATTCTCTGAAATGTATTAGTTTAATATTTGCAGTGTTGCCTTTTGCTAGGTAGAGTATGGTGCTTTGTGAGTCCTGGTAGTGCTGTTAGGATACGGCGAGTTTGCTATGGGTTCTAAATGGGCAGTGTTTGTAGTACTTCCTAATGTGCCTGGCAGTTGGCACTGGATTATAGTAATGTAGAAATCTTTTAGTCTGTCTTTATCCATACACTCATGTTTACTAAAAGTTAGTATATGGTAACATTATGCAAATATGTATGCAAATGAGGCCCCGCACCGAGTCTCCGCACATGGCCCCGCACCCCCCTTGGGCCGCCCCTGGGTGAAAGGATCTAAGTCTGGAGTTGGCAGTGGAAGAAAAGGACATAGAGAGAAGCATGTCTGTAAAAGAGCAGCATTCACGAGGAGAGATGTAGGGAGAGAGAAAAGAGGAAAGGTAGTGAGGAGCAGTAGAATGAATGCATTTATAGGTCAGCAGGAGAAGTTTGACTTGGATATGGAAACGGAAGAGAGGCCAGTGAAGTGACTTGAAAAGATTAGCCGCACAGCTGAGTTCTGAAGAGATTGAAGGGGAGAGAGATGATTAAGAGGTAGTCCAGCAAGGAGGAGGTTGCAATAGTCTAGACGGGAGGTGACTAGAGAGTGGATAAGTGTCTTAGTAGTGTGCTCAGAAAGGAAGGGGCGGATTTTGCAAATGTTATAGAGAAAGATGCGACGGGTTTTAGCAATCAGTTGGATGTGTGTGGAGAAGGAGGAGTCAAAGATGACCCCAAGGTTGTGGGCTTAGGAAACAGGAAGTAGAAGAATGTTATCAACAGAGATAAAAAAGTTTGAAGGGGGGAGGAGGGTTTAGGGGGAAAATATAGTAATTACACTTACCTGGTAATTGTAGTTCCTTGAGATAGTCCTCGACGAATGGGTAGTGCACCTCCTCCTGCAGCATGAAGACTGGACCAATCAGATTTCAGCTCCACTGGAACCATCATACCCAGCAACTCAGGAACTCCAGTGAACTATTGACAAAGCAAACTCAAACACGTAGCTAACCTCTAATAATAATGCTCTCCCATCAAAGTTTTCCCTTAAGATTAACTTTTTTTTTTTTTTTAATATTGGTAGCCAAATCCCCTACAAAAAGGAACGGAAAGTCCCGCTCCTGCCACAGCATAAAGGAATAGGTAGAAAAGAAAAGACAGCGGAACGACGAGAAAGAAAGCACACGGAAACGCACTCACCTGGGAATACTGAGCTCTGACCCCAAAGCGTGCCGTGCTAAAGAAAATAACACAGGGAGAGGCAGGAGGACTAAGCTGTCGTCTCTCAAGGAACTACAATTACCAGGTAAGTGTAATTACTATTTCCTTATCGTTCCTCCAGCTTAGTCCTCGACGAATGGGATGTATCAAAGCAGCCTAACGGGTGGGATTCTGCCAGCCGGCACGCAGAACCGTGGAACCAAAACCGGCATCGCTCGCCGCCAAGACATCAAGGCGATAATGTTTACTGAAAGTGTGCAAAGACGACCAGGTGGCCGCCTTACAAATATCCACCGGCGAAACCAAACTGAATTCCGCCCAGGACGCTGCCTGCGCTCTCGTGGAATGAGCACGTAACCCAGCCGGCGGAGCCCGACCGTGCAAAAGATAAGCCGAACCAATCGCTTCCTTAATCCAACGAGCAATAGAAGCCTTCGCCGCCGCTTCCCCTTTGCGAGCCCCGCCAAACAGTACAAACAAATGGTCCGATTTACGAAAAGCACTGGTAACTTTTAAATAGCGTCGCAAAACCCTCTTGAGGTCCAACCGACTGAGTCCGCGATCAGAAGCATGCCCTTCGGAATCCGAGAAAACCGGAAGGGAAACAACCTGGTTCAGGTGAAAAGGAGAAGACACCTTGGGCAAGAAGGAAGGCACAGGTCGTAGGACCACTTTGTGAGCCGAGAAAGCCAGAAAGGGCTCCCTGCAAGAAAGAGCCTGAAGCTCGGAAATACGGCGGGCCGAACAAATCGCGACCAGAAATACTGTTTTAAGAGTCAGATCCTTCACAGAACTACTAGAAAGCGGCTCGAAAGGTGCTGCACTGAGAGCGCGCAGCACCAAATTAAGATCCCATGAGGGTACCGATATTCGACGGGCTGGACGCAACCGAGAAACCGCCCGCAAAAAACGAACGACATCAGGATGAGTACCTAAAGACACTCCCTGAACTTTGCCGCGATAACATGACAGAGCCGCCAATTGGACACGTAAAGAACTGGCGGCCAGACCTTTAGTAAAACCGTCCTGCAAAAAATCCAGTATCACCGGAAGAGAAGCCGTAGCCGCTCGGATCTGTTTCCTAGAGCACCAGTCCTCAAAAATACGCCATACCCGAACATAGGCCAGTGAAGTAGAACGTTTGCGCGCTTCTAACAAGGTGGCCACCACCGATCGGGAGTAACCGCGTTTCCTTAGCCGAGCCCTTTCAATAGCCAGGCCGTTATAGAGAATCTCTCCACTTGCGGCATGCGGAGGGGACCCTGACATAACAGATCCGGAAACAAGGGAAGTTTCCAGGGAGGACCGTCCACCAACCGCATCAGATCGGCATACCAAGGACGACGAGGCCAATCCGGCGCTATCAATATCACCCGACCCCGGTGAGCCTCGATACGCTGGATAACACGCCCCAGCAGGGGCCACGGAGGAAACACGTAGAGCAGACCCGTGGAGGGCCACGTCTGCAAAAGAGCATCCAGACCTTCGGACATCGGCTCTCTCCGTCGACTGTAGAACCGAGCTGCCTTCGCCGAGTGGAAGGTGGCCATGAGGTCCATGACTGGTTCGCCCCATCGCTGGACCAGCTGAGCGAAGACCCTGGGATGGAGTTCCCACTCGCCGGGATCTACCTGAACTCTGCTGAGGAAGTCTGCCGTCACATTGTCCTTCCCGGCGATGTGCGCCGCGGAGATGGCTGGCAGCCGAGGCTCCACCCACTCGAACAACGTCCGAGCCTCCGCCTCCAGACCGACGCTTCCGGTTCCGCCCTGCCGGTTGATGTAGGCCACGGTCGCTGCATTGTCGGAGAGAACCCGAACCGCACGAGACGATATCCGGGTCTCGAAGTGTTGCAATGCCAATAGAACAGCCCGCAACTCCAAGCGGTTGATCGACCAGGCACTCTCCTCCGGAGACCAGAGCCCCTGAACGAACCGGCCCTCGCAGTGAGCGCCCCAGCCCGTCAGACAGGCATCCGTTAAGAGCGGAACCCAGTGAGGCTGCTCCAAGGGCATCCCCACTCGAAGGGTGAACGGACTCAACCACCAACTGAGATCCCTCCGAACCGCCATCGGGCAAGGTAGACGTTTGCTCAGGAGATCGGACTGGTTGGACCAGCGACGGAGCAAGGCCCGCTGGAGAGAGCGCATGTGAAAGCGCGCCCAAGGCACCACCTCCAGGGAAGACGCCATCGTCCCCAGCAACTGTAGATAGAGCCATGCCGACGGAGCTGGAGATCTGCGGAACCTCCGCACCAGAGACTGAAGAGACAAAATCCTGCGTTCGGGAAGAGACACCAACCCCCGGGAAGTGTCGGACTGTACCCCCAAATATTCCAGAAGCTGCGTCGGGATCACCTGGCTCTTGCGTGGGTTGACCACCCATCCAAGAGACTGCAAGAGCGCGACAACTTTCGTCGTCGCTGCCAAGCTTTCTGCGTGAGATTTCCCGCGAATCAACCAGTCGTCGAGGTACGGATGAACCAGCAGCACCCCGTCTTTGCGAAGGGCCGCGGCAACCACCACCATGATCTTGGTGAAGACGCGTGGCGCAGTCGCCAGACCGAACGGCAAGGCTTGAAACTGGAAATGACCCCACGGCAGCGCGAAGCGGAGGTACCTCTGCTGGTCCTCCCGAATAGGGATATGGAGATAAGCCTCCGTAAGGTCGAGAGACGTGAGAAATTCGCCTCGTCGAACGGCCACTATGACAGACCGTAGAGTCTCCATCCGAAAGTGGGGAACCCTCAGACAACGATTCACTCCTTTGAGATCCAAAATGGGACGAAGATCGCCACCCTTCTTTGGCACCACGAAATAGATGGAATACCTGCCCAGGCCATATTCTGCTGGCGGTACGGGGATGACCGCCCCCAGCTGGAGAAGCCGATCGAGCGTTTGGCGGACCTGAAGGGTTTTTCGAACCCCCCCGGCAGGGAGACGCCACAAAGGAATCGAGCACGGGACGGGCCAAGTCGAGAACATACCCGTCCCGTAGGATGTCGAGAACCCACTGATCGGAAGTAATTTGGGTCCAAGCGGAGAGAAAACATCGAAGATGCCCTCCGATCACCGGCAGCTCCACCTGGACCCGCTGCCCTTCATTGGGGCTTTCGAGGGACCTGGGAACCAGCCGCCGAGAACCCTCGGCTGGCTCCCCGAAAGCCGCGAAAGCCCGACACCCGGGAGCTATATCTACCCCGCTGGAAGCCACCATAACGGGGCGACTGGAATCTACGAAAGTCTCGAAACTGCCCCCGGGCGACCGGCAGCGACCTACCTCGCTTGGGCCTATCCTCCGGCAGGCGACCGCCTTTGGAGTCTCCCAGATCTTTGACCAACTTATCCAAATCCTCTCCAAAGAGCAGTTTACCTTTAAAAGGCAATTTGCCCAGCCGCGACTTGGAAGATCCATCGGCCGCCCAATTTTTTAACCAAAGGGCTCTATGTGACGCCACCACGGATGCCATGCTGTTGGAGAGAGCTCTGATGAGATCATACTGTACATCCGCCAGATACGCCGTGCCGGATTCCAAACGGTGAAGCTCCGTCAGCATAGCAGTATCCAGGGAGGGAGTATGCTGAAACCGCTGGACCCAGCGTAAACAGGCGCAGGCCACCCAGGCTCCACAAACGGAAGCCTGTAAAGCCAGTGCGTCCGCCTCAAAGGCCTGCTTTAACAGCCCGTCCATTTTGCGGTCCTGTGGCTCCCGTAAAGCCGCACTGCCTTCCACTGGAATGGTGGTCTTCTTAGTCACCGCTGACACGGCTGCGTCAACCTTGGGAGACCGAAAACGCTCCCGATCCGTTTCCGATAAAGGATAAAGACGACACATGATCTTGACGCCTTTGAGACCAGACTCAGGAGTGTCCCACTCGTCCTGAATCATCTGGTCAATAACCTTGTGAATGGGGAAAACCACCTTAGACTGTCTTACTGCCTGAATAATGGGATCTGCCCCGTCCGCCTCCTCCACCGTAGCAGTAGGGGTCAGTCCCAGCGTCTGAAGCGCCTCCGAAACAAGAGCTGGAAGCTCTTCACGTCGGAACACCCGAATAATCTTCGCGTGATCCTCCGGCTCCGGCAGCTCGCCTTCCTCCAGGTCGTCAGCATCCACCTCCGGGTCAAACTCGGTATCATCCCCTTCAGGCCAATCTGTCTCCGCCGAACTAGGGTCGTGCATCCGCGGACGCTTAGGAGCCCTGTCCTCCGTCAACGGAGGTTCTGCCGCAGAGGCCTGGGTCGACAACCCCTGCGGTGTGTGATAAGGAAGCTTATCATAGCTCAGGTAGGAGCTATAGAAAAGATGATGTGACTCTGAACAAGCAACCTGTCAGTTCTGGTAGAAGCAAGAAAACAGAGTTTTCACATAAAAGACTACCAGTCCCAGAATGCACCAGGTTTCCAGCAGCCATGAGAGGGGCTGAAGTGGGAAAATGTGTGTGCAATCAAGAGAGCAATGAGGTAATCCCTAAGCACTCATCTCAAAGGGCAGGGCCTGATTCAAGACAGCTGCGCTGTGTTAGGGAGCAGCACACATTAGAACAGGATAAGAATAGAGCTGATTCTTCAGATAACAGTTACTACAAGCTCCAGCCCAGCTTCAGGGAGAGCTTCAGCTACAGAGGGAGGAAGAGATACAGAGACAGCAACGGCTACAAGCTCAAGCACCAGTATCACCTGGAGAAACAGAAGCCAAGCCAAGCAGATAGAGAGAGAAGGAAACTCTCTGGAAGGAAGAGAAGAAAGGCCATTGGAAGGTCTGGGAGATTCCAAGGCAGTACCCATACTGGGAGGTATTCCAAAAGCCAGCAGAGTCCATTGGACTGGATTCAGCCAGAGGAATGGAGTGGCAGAGATAGGAATCACCAGTGGCTACCTGGAAGAGAGAAGACTGCATGTGGAAGGGACTTTCAGACCAAGGCCAGAAGGTATGTGAGAGGGGATCCAGTGTCCAGGGATCAAGATTGGAAGGCTGGACATCAGAATTGGGTTACATATTGGCCAGGCTTTACAGAGAGGAATTATGATGGCAGGAGAGGCTCAGGTATGAACACTGATCCAGACCCTATCTATAATATAGAATGGCAGCAAGGGAATAAGCATTCTCATGATAGTGCCTTAATGAAAGACTCATCTGTGCCAATGTATGATATTGACCCTATGATTGTTGATGAAGGGGGAGATACAGCAGATGAAACTATTTATATGGACTGTTCTCTATCTAAATGCTATTGCTAGTTTTCCATGAGCAAACACATCAGCCATCACAAAGAAACCTAACTTTGTTCTTTATTTCCACTGCAAACAGCTCTTAAAGCAGGATTTGGGCTCACACAGTAGCAGCCAGCCAGCTAAAGGCTTTCAGCTGGTCCATTGATAGTAATTAGGGCTGCACCTGATTGTGTGTGTGAGCAAGGGAGAATCACTGCTGAGATCTGCATGGAAAATAAGCAGAAGTTAACCTAACCAGCAAAGTTTATTCTTTTCTTTGTGCCTTGGTATTTGGTAATTATTTGCTAAGAAAACATTAGCTAATTGCCTGACAAGCTGAAGGTTGTTTTCTGGTTTATTTTGTGATTTTTGTTATCCATTTTAAACACTGCAAGCAAGTAACCTCATTTATAGTGCTATCAAGCATACATGTGCTGGGTGAATTAAACCCCATCAATAAAAGAAGTATTTTACTGATCTTACCACTTGGTTTCACAACTCAAATTATTGTCATCAGCTGTGTTTGGGAGTGAATGAACTACAATACCCACAATACCTTGCAAGAATCATATGAATATATGCATCGTCAAGATTGTGTAAGTTCTCACCCTAGGCAGCCGTCTGACAGGTGGAAGAGGCGCCGCTCCCATGACCTGGCATCGACGGCAGAACGCCTGGTGCAGGAGCAACACAAAATCAGGCGAAAAATCCTCCAAGGGCAATGCCCCTCCGAGGCCAGACTGCGCCACAGACGCCGCAACACTGTTAGAAGAAATAAACAAGAAACAAACAAGAAATCCACCGCGAGGCACCCCGGAGAACTAACCACGAGGCAGGAAAGATGGCCGCGGCAGGCAGAAAATGTTTTGGCGCGCTTCTGAATGTGCACCCGCCAAGGTAAACAGGCCGAAGAAAAGATCACCGCCGCAGAAAACTAACCCCGCTGAAAGTGGATATCCTGGGAGCCCCCCCCCCGCACCAAGCTCCGATGCGAGACTCCCGAACAGCTGAAGAAATTACAGGACTTGGCTCAGAAGCCGTCCCGATTTCTCAGAGCCGTTAACACTTACCGGCACGAACTCCGCAGCCCCCTCCAACCTCCGGAGAGGAGCTGCAGTACAGCCACCGCTGGAGCTCTGCCCCGAAGGTTCCTGGGGCAGAGATCCACTTCCCCCCAAATGTACAGGGTAAAATAAGATCGCAGCAAGGGCTGAGCAGGAGAGGGACCTCCCTCAGGCTCCCCCCCCCCTGCACGGAGTGCCGTGATAACACAGAAATTTAAAGGAGAAGCAGTCTAATCTAAAATAAATGAAAATAAGCCCTAATAGGACTGAAATAAAATCAAAAGGTTAGCTAAAGATAAAAATAACTAACTGATCCACTAGTGAGCCCAGCTAGGCTCACTAACGTCCTCCTGCTGCATGAAGACTGGACACACTGGAGTTCCTGAGTTGCTGGGTATGATGGTTCCAGTGGAGCTGAAATCTGATTGGTCCAGTCTTCATGCTGCAGGAGGAGGTGCACTACCCATTCGTCGAGGACTAAGCTGGAGGAACGATAAGGAAAAGAAGTTTGGTTTTAGTCATGTTCAATTTCAAACAGCAGTGAGACATCCAGGTAGAGATTCGGGCCTGGAGTGATGGAGCAATATCAGGTGTAGAGAGAGAAATTTGAGAGTAATCAGCATAAAAATGGTACTGAAAGCCATGGGAGATGAGAGCACCAAGGGACTGAGTATAGAGAGAGAAAAGGAGAAGGCCCAAAACAGACAGTTGGGGTACACCAACTGAGACTGGGATAGCAGTAGAGGCGGAACCACCAGAACAAACACTGAAAGAGTGATGGGAGAGATAAGAAGATAACCAGGACAGCACAGAGCCCCTAAAACCCAAGTGAGGATAGTGTGTCGAGGAGAAGGTGGTGGTCAACAGTGTCAAAAGCAGCAGAAAGGTCAAGAAGAATGAGGATTGAGTAAAGGACCTTGGATTTAGCCAGGAACAAGTCACTGGAGACTTTGGCAAGGGCCGCCTCTGTAGAATGTAAGGGACAAAAAATAGATTGTAGAGGATCTATTCTAGAAGGACTTGAGAAGAGAGAAATTCAAGGCAACAGCAGAGAAATGCACGTTCAAGAAGTTTGGAAATGAAGGGAAGAAGGGAGATGGGTTGATAATTAGGAGGACAAATAGGATCAAGTGAAAGTTTCTTGAGGAGGTGTGACAGCAGCATGCTTGAAGGCTGCTGGGATAGTTGCACTGAAAAGCGAAAGCTTGAGAATATGAGCGATGGAAGGGATGACAGAGGAGGAGATGGAGTTAAGGAAACGGGTGGGGATGGGATCCAAGAAACAGGTAGTGAGTTTAGCGGAGGAAAGAAGATGAGAGGTTTCATCTTCAGAGAGCTTAGAAAAGGACAAAAGGGTAGCAGAGATTGAGGGGAAGAGTTGGTATTGAAGAGAGGGAAGAAGGAAGCTGGAGACTGCTATGGAGGAGGGGGAAATTCCTACAGGGAACAGCCCTCAGTAGTGCAAATTTTTCATAGGGCCACAATTCTGTCCCTGATTATGCAGGCACTGTTGGTATTAAACACTGTGGAGGACAGCCAACCTTGTGAAGGACCAGTGGAGGATCCACTGCTTGAAAGTATTTGCAGTCTGCTATTTTTGACTGTATCAAAGTTCCTATGCTGTAGAAGCTAGCCCTACGTCTCCCATAAAAATGAATAGGGCTATTTTTTTTTTTTGGGGGGGGGGGAGGAGCTTATTTCTCTGGAACCCCTGGCATGATCAGTCCATTGTTAAACTCGCAAAGGGCAATCTTAGATAGGTCATGGAGAGGGGAATTAAGGCATACAGATCTGAACATGGAAAATTCCCACTGTATTTTGCACAAGCTCTGCCAAATGCAGAACCTCTTCTAAAAAAACACATATAAGAATGTGTGCTAGTGCATATGGCCGTTTCACACATCCAGTGGAATCAGTGATTTTAAAAAGTTCCTGAGGGGGCGGAGCCTGATGTCCAGCAGGATGGTCGCATAACGCTGAGGCTCCCGAGAGGCCTACTCAGAATCCTGAATTAACACCTCACATACTTGGAACTTCTACTCTGATCCTGCCGGGGCACATTGGTGAGATGGCGGGGACCAAACCAACGCGCCTGGAATTTGGATCTCCAGCGGCTTCTCACGGCAAACGTTCCAAAACTGAACCTCCGTCCCCGCAGAAGGGGCCGGCCTTGTGCGAGGGCCCCGAAATGCAGCAGGAAATCCTCGTAGAGATTAGAGGGGTCAAAAACCTCGTGCAGGCAAACGGTGAAGCACTCCGAGCGCTGCGGGAAGATTTTGGTGTGCTGCAAAGCAAGCTAGAAGGGCTTTCTTCGCGTCAGGACAAAATGGAGAGCATATTGGACTCCCATGCGGCCCGGTTGTCCAAACTCGACAAAGTTGAACGCCAGGTGCGGGCCTTGCAGAAAGAGGTGGAAGATGGCAATAATAGAGCGCGCCGCAACAACATACGACTCGTGGGCATACCGGAGGGAGCGGAATCGGGAGACATGAAAGAGTTTTTATGCAAAATCCTCCCTTCCCTGCTCCAAATCACCTTTACCAAAGATTTGGAGATTGATCGCGCTCATCGTGTACCCACAAGCATAACGCTCAACAGGAAGACCCCGCGGCCTATCATTTTTCGACTTTTGAGATATCAACACGTGGAGCAAATTCTAAGTGCCTCTCGGGCAAAGGGCCATATGGAGTTTGAGAGCCACAAGATCTCCTTCTATCCCGACTTGGCTAAACCCACGGTCGACCGCCGAAAGCGCTTTCTGGAATTCCGGCCGAGGCTTCAACAACTACAAGCACGCTATGGCCTGATGTACCCGGCCAAGCTCCGAGTCACGCTTCACAATCAGACAAGAACATTTGAGGACCCTGATCTACTAGCGGAGTTTTTGGATTCCAAAGAAGCCGACTTGATGCGCTGACTTCCAGAATATTCCTGCAAGTCTCCTCATATCCGCTGTACCTGCCATATTGGATCTGCCGCAGCCCAGCAAAGAGTCTGGCGTGGGCAGTCTGTTGCCTTACTCTTGATGGTATCTGTGACCCGACTCCATCTACCCACAGTAGCCTCGATGAGTATCAGAGACAGTGTTAATTATGGACTCTGGTGTTTCTTTTCTTTTTTTTATATGTCTTTCTAATTCCTCTCTAGGGCCTCCTCCCGCAGACATATGGTCGCCATATTCTTTGGGGGTTTTGCTTCTTCTCTAAGATACGTTGGTACATACTTTTCAATATGGGGTGTATTAGCCAGAATACTCGGTGATTATGTCATTGTTGTACAGATTCTGATTATGTTGTATGTTATCAAGCGCCCTTACCTAAAATGTCTATTACCGATTGATGGCACCATGTAAGATTTTCTCATTGAACGTAAAAGGAATCAATAATCCGATAAAACGGAAGAAAATCCTAAGCTACCTAAGTCAGGAAGCAGCGGATCTGATTTTTCTCCAAGAAACGCATTTAAATTCGAAGGAAACTCTTAAACTCAATATTAAACCTTACACGGTGGCCGCCTATTCCCCAGCCGTTTCTAAGAAATGTGGGGTTGCCATACTGGTTAGGAAAACTTTGCATGCTACTATTATTGCGACTAGCTCAGATACAGAAGGTAGATGGTCTAGAGTTCACCTCAAGATAGGTAGCCTTGAAGTCACATGTATATGCCTTTATGCTCCTAATGTGGATGACCCTGCCTTTTTTGCTACCATTGCTCAGGTTGCGCAGGCTTCTGCTAATACTTCATTGATCATTGGGGGGGATTTCAATCTAGTCCTTGATCCCCTGATTGACAAACAGCCGCCTAGGACGAGTGGTCCCCCCAAGAGTCACGCCACGCTTACCTCCCTGATCAAGGATCTTGCTTTAGTTGATCTATGGAGGTTACTACACCCCAATGAGCTTGACTTCACCTTCTTCTCCTCCCCTCATAAATCTCAGTCTCGCATAGACTTCTTTCTAATCTCAAAACTGTTAGTTCCTCAGGTGGACACTGCAAAGATTCACTCCCAACATATTTCCGATCATGCTGCCATTTCCTTTCAATTACACACTACTGCACCCCAGGGGAATTCGGGAGCCTGGTTCTTTGATAGAGCCCTGTTAACTCAGCCAGAGTTCCAGTCAGAAATTCGAGCAGCCATACAGGATTACTTCCATTTTAATCTACCCCAAGATACTGCGAATTGGGCTTGGTGGGAGGGCTTCAAAGCGGCCATTCGGGCAACGATCACTAGCTATCAAATCCGCCTGCGGAAACAACGCAAACAGCAGCTGCTCATACTAGACCAACAAATAAAAGCAGGCGAACGAGTTCTAACTTCACGTACTGACCACTGTTCCCTCTAAGCTGTGCGCGTGTGCGCGCGCACACACCTCGCCGAGCGAGCGCACATACTTTACAACAGAGTGCACAAAAATTACGGCTCTGATTCTGACAGAAAACAACACAGACGTCTTAAAATTTAAAAGTTATGATTGTAATTACTAGAAATTTCCCGCTTCATTTAGTAATCGTCTATTTTCATTTAATTTGATTAAAATCAATGTGGTGTACATACTGTATTCTGACATGTAGTCAAATTTTAAAGTATATAACTCCGAGTGTCGTTATGTGGCGCACAAAAATTTAACCTTCCTTCAAAAGCTGCACACAGCTGATATTTTATGCGCACACAGCCTACAAAAAATTAGAGGGAACATTGGTACTGACCCATGTGTATTAATTCGATTACAGCGTCTCCGTTTTCAGTATAATTCAATCCTCTGAACTGCAGCTTCTAAGAGTATTGAGCTTCAGCGAGGGACATATTATCGTGAAAATAACCGAGCCGGTCGACTCTTAGCCAACGCCTTGAAAGGTCAAAAAGAAGCCAAACGCGTAGCGGCCCTTCGAGCTCCACAGGGAGGGGGCATAGTGACCACAGACTCCGACATTGTAGAGCTTTTTCGGGATTTCTATACCCGCCTATATCAATCTGAATGTGAGTTCTCGTCAGAGACATTCGAGCGATTGCTTTCTGGCATTCAGCGGCCGACCCTCTCTGAAGATGATAGGGATGCGATGGATGAACCCTTCTCTACTTCAGAGATCCTATCTGCCCTAAAACGAACAGCCTCGGGCCGTGCCGCAGGGCCCGATGGTCTCCCGACCGAATTCTACAGAACGTTCAGTGCAGATTTAGTTCCCTATTTAAAACTCTATTTTACTGCCCTTGCGGTAGATACATCCTCTTTGGGATCCTTTTCTGCAGCTAATGTGGTAGTATTTGAGAAAGAAGGCAGAGACCCGCTACTGACCGCCAACTACCGTCCAATCTCCCTACTTAATGCCGATTATAAGATCTTCGCAACGATCTTGGCCACCCGGCTATCTGACATGATGGCTACCCTAATTCACCCTGACCAATGCGGTTTTATACCCGGCAGATCAACTGCTGACAATGCTCGGACCTTGTGCCATGTGCTCTCCAGTGCTGCCAATCTCGATCATCCATGGGTGGGTCTTTCCCTGGATGCCGAAAAAGCCTTTGATCGTCTAGAATGGCCCTTCTTATTTGCAGTTCTCCGATGGTATGGCTTTGGAGAGGGCTTCCTCCGATATCTCCAAGTCATGTATACTCAACCCGTTGCCAGTATTTGTGTAAACGCCATCAAATCTCAGCCATTTAACCTCCAAAGAGGCACGCGTCAAGGTTGCCCTCTATCACCAATGCTCTTTGATCTAGCTCTTGAACCCCTAGCCCTCCTTATTAGACAGTCTGCACGTATTCGAGGTGTCCCCTTTAGTCATAGGGAGATTAAACTCTCTGCATATGCAGATGACCTTATGCTCTTCGTATCCCTCGATTCGGTTCCAGCTGTCTTGGATCTGATTGACGGATACTCACAATTATCGGGCTATAAAATTAACTGGACCAAATCTGTAGCATTCCCACTGAACCGCTGGGTACATGAGGCTGACATGCAGGCCTTTCCCTTCCTTTGGCAATCCCGCATGGTGAAGTATCTCGGGGTCCATTACTGTTCTCCTTTAGAAGACACTATCAGTTTTAATGCCAAAGAGGTAGTCTCCAAAGTCCGTGAACTCACAAATCGTTGGTCTCCCTTATCCCTCACATGGTGGGGCCGCTTAGAAACTGTGAAAATGATGATAGTCCCCAAAGTGAACTACATTTTAGAAATGCTGCCATGCTTACTTCCGTTACATACTTATAAAGATATTGAGGGCCTTCTCGTCCGTTATCTCTGGCAGGGCAAGCCACCAAGGATAGCTAAACATAAACTGCAGTCTGCAAAGGAACGAGGGGGTACCAGATTTCCTGATTTTCTTAGATATCATCAAGCCTTCCTACTTAAGCAAGGTGCCCGATGGCTAGATGCCTCAACAGACAGCAGACCAGTTTGGCTTGACATAGAAGAGGAGCTTAGTAGCCCAATTCCGTTGACCCATCTCCCCGGTATGTCCTATCAAGTAGACACCCGCCATCCACCAATGATTGTTGATACTCTTGTGGCCTTTAACACTCTCATTCTATCACTGGGCCCGAATGTATGTCCTCAGGACGGACTCCCGCTATGGAATAACCCCAGAATTCAAGTCCTAAATAGAACAATAGCATGGAAGCCCTGGTATTCAAGGGGGATCTGGACACCCCAACAGCTTTTCTCTGCAGCTCGTTGGAAAACCTTTTCTGATTTACAAAAGGAATTTGCGTTATCAGCGAAACACTACTTTCAATTGATGCAGCTTCAACACTGCCTCAAAAGTGCTCGAATCATGCCGCCCTCTGCCCCTACTGAGGATGGGCTATTAGAGATAGTTCACTCTATTAGTAGTACACATGGGGTAGCCTCTAACTTTTATAAAATAATATGTCAGGGTACAGACACGGCCACTTTTAGAGCCCAACAAGCCTGGGAGCGCGAACTGCAAACCACTTTAACCCCTGTGCAATGGAGCGTTTTCTGGAGCAAAGTAGTGCGGGTTTCCCGGTCTGCCTCTGTTACCCAAACTCTCTTCTTTTTTGCACACAGATGCTTTTATACCCCAGAAAAAATAGCCAAATGGAACCCAAATGCTAGGGACCTGTGTTGGTCTTGCCACACTGCTGTGGGAACCTTCGCTCATGTTATTTATGAATGTCCTCAACTACAGGTCTATTGGGGGCGGGTCTGGGGTCGTATTTAATTTATCTTACACTTTCATGAACCTCTCTCTTGGAAGGTCGTGGGACTCCGCTCTGTGGCGGAGGTCCCCTCTCTTCCTAAGAAGGGTCGCTTTCTCCTTGATTTCATGCTGGGTATAGCTATATGCTTAATCACGAGGAATTGGAAGGATAGCTCTCGACTTACTGTCAATGAATGGTGGAACCTCGTCTGCTTATATAGTAAATATGAGCAGATACCTCGGAGAGCTATTCCCCATGTCCAAACTCACTCTCGCTTGTCTAAATGGCAGATGCTTAATGATTATGTACAATCTGCTCATTGTTCCAACATGCCTGTATAATGTGCACTCATCATGTTTTAGATCACCGTTAGGTTTTGTAACACAATAATGTAAGTACACGCCCGCTTCGGGAATGCTTAGTTTTCTAGAGAAGAAGCAGGGGGGAGGGGGGTGGCAGGGGTTTACTTTGGTGTATGTATTACACGTTATGTATCTGTCTTTTAGCTGTATGTCTTCCTTTTCCTTTGTTGTTATAAAACGAAAATAAAGAATTTAAAAAAAAAAAAAGTTCCCTGTAGGGGGGGAGGGAAAAAGCATCCAGCTTTCCCCCAAATGTGCATGGGAACAGCTTTTTAAAATCACTGCTCCCATTATCCACGCTCCTCTCCAATTTCCTCCCACCAGCAGTGACAGGTTTCTCCCCCACCCACTGTTCACCCTTTTCCCCGGTATTCAATTTGTCTCAGCATCCAATTCCCTCCATCACATTCCCCCTGAAATCCATGCCCCTCCCTGACATGATGACCCCCTCCACTCTTTACTTCTCGCCCTTGATCCCCCTGCCCCAGCTTTTACTGGGATTTCTGGTAGTCTGGTGGGAGCAGGCATGATCCTTTGCCATTCTTGCTTCTGTGCATTCTAAGTTCAAAATGGCACTCATGATCCCTAGCAGTAATCGCGTGGAATTACCTTTGACAGTCAGGCTGTGCCAGTAAGGGCAAATGAGTTTACTGCTAGGGGCGGGGCAGTTCTATAATGAGGCAGGGTGAGGCAGTGATGATGTGGACAAGGGGGTTATAGGGAGACTTTGCGAAGATGCGGGACTTGGGGAGGGAGGGACAGAGGGGAGATGCTGGACATGGGGTAATAAGGGGATAAGGAAATGCAGGACATGGGAGTAACAGGGAGAAAGAGGGGGAGAAGATGGACATGGGGTAAATAGGTTGAGAAAGAGATGGAAAGATGTTGGACATGGGAGTAATAGGGAGGGAATGGTATGGTATGGAGATAGGGTAGATGCTGGTTATAGGGGGATAGGAAGGGAGAGAGCAGACATGGAAGGAAAGAGAAAATAGAGGTACTGAATGCAGAAAAAGAGAGTGCCAGAGAGAGAGAGAGAGACTGGATGAGGGGTGAGAGATATTAGACATAGAGGGCAAGAGAGTGAGCAAAAGACTGGGGAATAATGGACCAGGGAAGAGCTGGGCAATGGAAGGACTCGGGTAAAGAATTGAAAGCAGTAGATAGATGACGTAAAAAAGGAGATTGAGAACTAGATAGTAAGGAGTAGTGAAATCTGGGTGGACAGAGAGACAGAAATAAATGGAAGAAAGCTGAAAGAAAAACAATCATATCCAAGATGGAAGGAAGTGAAGAAAACAAAACAACAGACAAGAAATGGCAGACAGAATACAGACCATAGAAAGAGAGCTAAGAGGACAGAGGAAAGCAGAAGCCTCAGATCGGGACCAGCATAATCAGAGAATAAAATGGTCAGACAATAAAGGTAGAAAAAATAATTTTATTTTCAGTTTAATGATTGGACTTTGTGCTATCTTTATATTTTACACACTATGGGGGTTATTCTGTTTCCACGAATAGTAGAATGTCCATCCCCACTATTCGTGCCTACCCCCAGCGCAACTAACCTCCCTGCCAGTTGTGCGGGGAAGTTAGATGGGGTCGGGGAAGGGGCGGCTCGTGGGCGGAGTCTGTGCAGGCAGTGGGTGGTCACCGACCCTGGATGTGCAGGGCCGATTCTGATGTCAGCCCTGTACATCCAGGGCCGGCAACTTGTACGGGGAAGTTATTCCACCTCCCAAGTGGAATAACTTCCCCGTATTTCCAGGATTGGTGGCCTGGGGTGCGAATGGGGCAGGGGGCCGAAGACATTCCCCGCAGCCCGAACCTGGCCTTAGGAGGCCAGATCGGGGGTCAGCCTGCGGGTAATGCAGCTTTGGAGTCCGGCAGCTGGCATCGCGGCTCTTCAATGGAGCCGCAGCTCCATTGAAGAGCCTTGATTGAGTTAGACAGGAAGGACCTGTATGTGCAGGTTGGGCTGAATCGCAGTTCCGGCCTGCACATACAGGATTATTCGTGATTCTGATCCCACGGGGCTAGACGTGCTCCGCAGGATCAGAATCGCGATCCCCTCTGTACGAGCCTGTATGGGAAACTGCATCTCTTATTTCTCTAGTGTTGCTCTGCATGTGGAGTCTGGCTTCCAGAGTTTTAATTTAATTTTTGCCTACATATGTTTATTTTTACTTTAGGTTTTGGTCACATATTCTGTACTTTGTGAGAGTCTATGCTCTGAGCGCGTGATTGAGGCCAGGTGTTCTGTTAACATGGAATTTGTACATAGGGATCTGTTCTGCAGTAACTTGACTTGTTCAGCTTTTCAAATAGGTGTAAGAATGCTCTAGGGCCCCCTGCAGTATTTACAGTTGTATGAGTTTTGGAAGTTTATGCTGGTATAGTATAGTAAATTTGGCCTTGTAGATCTTCGGTGACTTCTGTAGGGTTTTATATTAGTTCACAATATAGAAACATAGAAACATGATGACAGAAAAAGACCACATGGCCTATCTAGTCTGTCCTTCCAAAGAAACAACTACAACAGTCCCCTTTTTTCCTTTAGAGATCCTCTGTATTTGTCCCATGCTTTTTTAAATTCAGATACAGTCCTTATCTCTACCACCTCCACTGGGAGACTATTCCATGGATCCACCACTCTTTCCGTAAAGAAATATTTCTGCGTATCACTCCTGAATCTATCCCCTTTCACCCTCATCCCATGTCCCCTCATAGCAGTACGTACTTTCAATTGAAAGAGGCTCTCCCCCTGTGCATTTATGCCACAGAGGTATTTAAATGTCTCAATCATATCACCTCTATCCTGCCTTTCCTCTAATGTGTACATATTAAGATCCTTAAGTCTGTCCACATATGCTTTATAATGAAGACCACTAACCATTTTAGTAGCCACCCTCTGTATGGTCTCCAGAATTGCACACAATACTCCAAATGAGGCTGCACCAAAGACATACAGAGGCACTATCACCTCCTTTTTTCTGCTAGCCATTCCGCTCCGTATGCACCCAAGTATCCTTCTAGCTTTTGCTGTCACCTTTTCTATCTGTTTAGCCACTTTAAGAACTTCAGACACAACCACGCCTAGGACCCGCTCTTCTTTAGTGGACAAAAGTACTTCACCAACTATACTATATTGCTCCCAAATGCATGACCTGGCATTTTTTAACACTAAATCCCAGCTGCCAAATTCTAGACCATTCTTCAAGCTTAGCTAGATCCCTCCTCATGTTATCTACACCTTCCTGGGTGTCTTCTCTATTGCAGATTTTGGTATCATCCGCAAAGAGGCAAACCTTGCCCGACAGTCCTTCTGCTATATCACTAACAAAGATATTAAAAAGAAATATGCCTGGTATCAGAGAATATTTATGTTGTTGTTAGTGATATGACCACTAGATTTTTTTTTTAATATATTGAGTTCTGTGGATAAATGTCCTACTTCTGCTCTGCACCCAGTGTCAAGGGAGTGGTTTCTATGGATGCAGAATATATATTCAAAAAGAAAAAGCGAGACTCATAACACCGTTTATAACAAAATAAAATGAATTATACTTTTATAATTTGGTATTATAAACTGCTGTGGTTCTTGCTTTTTATTTTAGTTCCTTGGTGTGCGAGCATCTTGCATTTCCTTTGTAGAATATATATTTACATTACCATGCTAGTCAGTGTGTCATTTCAGGAGTTATGTTGGGGTTGCCAAGCCCTTCTTGATGTTAATGTTGTGGTGGGAGGTGTTGTGTTGGGGTCACAAACTTCCTCTTGTTTTTCAGAGGATAGGAAGTGCTGCATTGGGGTGCCAAGTTGCTCTTGTTTTTGTGGGAGTGGGAGATGCTGCATGGGTGCTGTTGAGCCCCTCTTGTTTGGCATATTTAGCAGCATGTTTCCTAAGCTCTGCACTTGTAACATATGAACATAAGAACACAAGAAATCCCATCAAGCCCAGTATCCTGTTTCCAACAGTGGGCAATCCAGGTCACAAGTACCTAGCAGGTTCCCAAAAAGGCACATAGGTTCCACAATGCTTCTACCAGAGTAAGCAGTGGATTCTCGGATCCTCTTTAATATAATGGTTTATGGACCTTTCCTCCAGGAACTTGTCCAAGCCTTTTTTAAACCCAGCTATACTAATAGCTTTTACTACATCTCCTGGTAATGAATTCCAGAGTTTGATTACGCAATGAGTGAAAAAATATTTTCTCTTATTAGTCTTAGGGGTATGTTTACTAAAGGGCATTAAGGGAACAATTGTGCGGTTAACGCTTGTTATCGGCACGCTTATGCCCTTAACTCTGCGAAAAAGCTGCATTAATGAGCGTTAAAGGCTCCTGCAGTGTTAAGGGAACAGGAGGCAGAGAGTGGGCATTATCAGGGCAGAGAATGGCCGTTGACAGTGGGTGCTCCCTTAACGCCTGTTGTGCAATGGGTGTTAAAGTCTTTTAACACTGGGAATCCTAATGGCAAGTAAAACCTCACGGAAAAGGTGTATTTTGAGGGGAGAGAGCCTATTTAAATGTCTGCAATGTGATGCTCAGGCAGGAGAGCCCAAGATAGTGATAATAGTGCCCCAGTAGCAGCAATAGCTTAGTGCCCAAATATGAAAGGGTCTCCATTGTTTCAGCTGACTGCAGGTTCTTACAGACCCTGTTTTTCATCAGACATTACCACTTTTTCGGTACAATGTAACCCAATGTGACTGCATTGATGCAACAGTATACTAGCACGCAGTTACATGCATACAGCTGTAACCTACTTGTGCAACATGAGTCAGGTATGACATCATGACTGTGACTGTATAATTTTGGCTCCATCACATTTCTGCATTACATACAGACACATCCTACCCTTTGGCTAGCCACCTGCTGGTCTCAAATCATTTCTGTACATGCCCCTTTTGCCAGTTTGAGCGACTCCTGTCTGGTTATTGTATGCACTTTTGTCGGGATAGTTGTATGATGGTTGAGTGGTTGGGACAGGTATGAGACCCACATGTCTTGTATCAGGCCTTACATGTGGCATTGACAAATATTTTTCCCACACCGTACAAATGTGTTGGGGATGGCACCTCTGATACATCGGTACCGCCAGCCCATGCTACACTCTCCTCTGCCACCATCCCTTCAGCCCATCCATCAGCCTCTGGCGGCTATGTGCAGTCATGTCTTCTTGTGCAAGCTGCTACACCATGGCCTAGACAGATACTCTTTTCCGCATATGGACGCTTTACTCACACCTCTCCTATGCCTGATCTTCACATCGCCACTCTTGCTCCGTCCTCCTTTCAAAGCACACATCATGCCACTTCTGACTCCGTTGGGGGACACGTCTTCCCCTTCCTATGCCACACACTGACATTACGGCATTTTACGTGCATAGGTACAGCTGCCTCCCACATGCTCGTCACACTTACTGGCTGGCACATCAGATGCCCACAGATGTCAGGCCCTTCAGCTCCCACCTGTCCTTCTATTTATCACCTTTATATTGGCTTTTGCTGGGGCTCCCTTATCCAGCAATAAAGTGACAGCCGTTTTCTAGCGTTAAGGTGCACGCTTGACATCTTAACACCCGATGTCCTGTTAATGCACGTTAAATGGTCCATTGCGCCCTTACCACCGGAACGCCTCCTACCCGCCCAGACCCTTTTCAGCATGTAAAACCCTTTATTACTGCCGTTAATGCTCGATAACACCTGCTACCTTAATGCCCTTTAGTAAACATACCCCTTAGTCAACTGTAGGGTGTTGGTTGGGGGTTTACTGGAATTTGGATTGTCTTTGAGATTTGAAGTTTTGCGTTCTTTATGCTGCCAGACTGAAATTTAATATATTTTGTCAGTTCAGATTCAAGGAAATTTCAAATGTTAAGGGAATATCTCAGTTTAATTTTGTTTAGTATCCTGATAGCTTCACCGTTGCTGAGTTCCAGACTTTTCCAGCTCTAGCACAATCCAATCCAGCCTTTGAATTCATGGTTGCCAGGATTAGTTTTTCTCATTTTATATCTTCCCTCCTCATCAATAATCTGGTCATAGCAAAATAAATCTGATGTGCAGATACTTATAATGGTTTCATTTGGGGGGGGAGCTATGTAAGTGGCTTTTCATTAATCAAATTTAATGTTCGTTATTATTTTTGTTTTATTGTAACAGCTGTTTTACTAAATTGCATGTGTATGTTTGGAAACCACCTAGGATTTTAGATGGTGGCATATACACTTTAAAATAAAGTATACTAAATTTATGCAAATTATGCCACAATGAATCTCTGCACATTTATTTATTTATTTATTTACATTCTCTTATATACCGCGCTATTCTGCATCAGTGCGGTTTACACTGAACAAACTGAAATTACACTGAACAGGGCATTATAACTTGGAGATAACTATTTTACAGGGAACATGGGCTATGGAGGGTTAAGTGGCTTGCCCAAGACCACAAGGAGCACCGGTGGGACTAGAAACCCCAGTCCTTCCGGCCCAAGGTGGCTCCGCATCACCCTCAGGCTGCCTCTAGGGGGGAGTAGACGGGGGGGGGGGGCATTGAGAGGTGGAGGAAAGCAGAAATCTCATATTGGGACCAGCATGATCAGGGGCAATTCAAGGCAATCTGCTGACTGAGATACATAGTAACATACAAAGTAAGTGACGGCAGATAAAAGACCAGCATGGTCCATCTAGTCTGCCCAGCAAGATGGCAAGAGTAGGTGCACCTGTCGCTCTGTGCAGGCCACCCCTCCCCATGTCTTTGTTTAGGGGTGAATCCACCACTCCATGTAGGACACCCCTATTTGTTGAGAGATGGTTCAGAAGTTAGATGGTACTGTTTATTTTGTTTTTATCTTGTTGCTGTAAAGGGATCCACTGTGTTTCTCCCATGCCGTTTTGAATTCTGTCACCATGTTTGCCCCCACCACTTCCATCGGGAGGGCATTCCAAGCATCCACCACCCTTTCAGTGAAGAAATATTTCCTGACATTGCCTTTCAATTTACCACCTTGTAGCTTCATGTTATGCCCTCTAGTTTTACAGCTTCCCCGTCTTTGGAAGAGGTTTGTTTGTTCATCATTTCTCTTTAAGTATTTAAAGGTCTGAATCATATCTCCCCTGTCCCTCCTCTCCTCCAAAGTGTACATATTTAGGTCTTCAAGTCTCTTCTCATAAGGCTTCTGACGCAGGCTCCAAATCATTTTGGTCGCCTTTCTCTGAACAGTTTCCAGTCTTTTTAATCTTTTGCAAGATATGGTCTCCAAAACTGAACACAGTATTCCAAGTGAGGCCTCACCAGTGACTTGTACAGTGGCATAAGTACCTCTTCCTTTCTGCTGGTAATCCCTCTTTGTATGCAGCCCAACATCCTCCTGGCTTTTGCCACCGCCTTGTCGCACTGTTTTGCCACCTTGAGATCATCAGAGATAATCACACCAAGGTCTTTCTCCTGAACCGTGCATACCAACCTCTCTCCCCCTATCGTGTACATTTCCCTTGGATTTCTGCTACCCAAGTGCATGACACTGCACTTTTTCGCATTAAATTGTAGTTGACAAGCATTAGACCAGTCTTCCAGCTTTTGTAGATCTTTCCTCATGTTAACCACTCCTGCGGGGGAGTCCACTCTGTTGCAAATTTTTGTGTCATCTGCAAAAAGACAGACTTTTCCATTCAGTCCTTCAGCAATATCACTCACAAATAAATTGAACAGTGCCGGGCCCAGGACCGAACCCTGGGGCACCCCGCTAATCACCTTCCTCTCATCCGAGTGAGCTCCATGTACCATCACCTTCTGTTGTCTGTCAGTCAACCAATGTCTAATCCAGTTTACCATCTTGGGACCCATCCCCAAGCTACTGAGTTTATTGACAAGCCTCCTATGAGGAACAGTATCAAAGGCTTTGCTGAAATCCAGGTAGATGACATCCATTGCATGCCCCTGATCTAGTTCCTTGGTCACCCAGTCAAAGAACTCAATCAGATTTGTTTGTCAAGACCGTCCTTCAGTAAAACCATGTTGCCTCGGATCTTGCAACCTGTTGGTTTTGAGAAAGTTCACTATTCGCTCTTTCAGGAGCGCCTACATTACTTTTCCTGCCACCGAGGTAAGGCTCACAGGCCTGTAGTTTGACACTTCTTCCCTGTCACCACTTTTGTGTAGAGGTACGACGTCAGCCATTCTCCAGTCCTGAGGAACCTCTCCTGTTTCCAAGGATCTGTTGAAGACATCCTTTAATGGTCCTGCAAGAACCTCTCTGAGCTCTTTCAGTATCCTGGGATGTATCCCATCCGGTCCCATGGCTTTGTCCACTTTCAGTTTAGCAAGTTGTTCTAACACCTCATCTTCTGTGAATGGTGTGGTATCTACTTCATTCCCATTTTTATATTTTGGAGTCACAGCTGGTCCATCTCCAGGATCTTCTTTAGTAAAAACAGAGCAGAAGTATTTTTTTAGCAATTTCGCTTTTTCAGTGTCACTTTCCACGAGTCCTTTCCCAGCACTTCTGAGTCCTGCAATTCTAACTCTGATCTTCTTCCTTTCCCGAATATATCTGAAGAAAATTTTGTCGCCACCCTTAACATCTTTAGCCATCTTTTCCTCTGCCTTTGATTTTGCTATCCTTATTTCTCTTTTAGACTCTTTGAGCTTGATCCTGTATTCATTTCTGTGTTCTTCTGTTTGCAAGCTTTTGAATTTTGCGAAAGCTGTGGTTTTTGCCTTTATTTGAGCAGCCACCTCTTTGGAAAACCAAATAGGGTTCCTTCTCCTCTTGTTTTTATTTACTTTTCTTACATATTTATCTGTTGCCCCTTTTATTGCCGCCTTTAGTTTAGCCCATTGCAATTCCACTTCCCTTATCTCCTTCCACCCCGTCATCTCCTCCTTTAAGTACTCGGCCATTTTATTGAAGTCGGTGTTTTTGAAGTTTAGGACTTTGAGCTTGCTATGATTGGCCTGTACCATGGCTTTTATCTCAAACCACACCGTGTGATGGTCGCTGTTGCTCACAGGGGCACTCACGCAGACATTCGACACGCTATCACCGTTGGTGAGCACTACATCCAGCGTTGAGCTTTCCCTGGTTGGTTCCATCACTATTTGTCTAAGTAATGCATCTTGGAGAGCATCCACAATTTTTTTGCTTCTTTCCAGATGTGCAGAAGGAGTAATCCAATCCACATCAGGTAGATTAAAGTCACCCAATATGATCAATTCCCCCTTTGTTGCTATCTTGGCAATATCTATAATCAATTCGTTATCTCTCTCATCTCCTCTTTCCAACGCAATCCAGAGCGCTTCTTCTTTTCCCCATGTCCCCTGCATTTCAGTAGCTTTAATATTGCTTTTGACATACAAGGCTACTCCTCCTCCTTTTCCATTTTCTCTGTCTCTTCTGAATAGATTATAGCCAGCTATGGCTATATCCTAATCATGCGATTCATTAAACCATGTTTCTGTAATGGCCAAGATGTCCAAATCAGTTTCCACCATTAGGGCTTCCAGGTCCGGAATTTTATTGGCTAAGCTTTGAGCATTTGTGCTCATTGCTTTCCAGCATTTACCTGACTTGTGTGTATTTTGCATTGATTTTGTTCTGCCCACTTCTTCCCACTTGTTTTTGAGATGTGGTTTAAAAGTGTGGTTGTTTCTGATGTTGTTCTGATTTTGCAGGGGGTGGCATGCAGATGTTGACCTTCCACATCCATCACCCCCTTTTCCTAGTTTAAATGCATATCCACATACTGCCTGAATTTTTCACTTAGGTTTCTTTTCCCTGCGACAGAGAGATGTAGTCCATCAGCACAGTATAGTCTCTTGTTGGTCCATCTGTTGCCCCAGTTGCCAATAAATCTGAATCCTTCTTGTTTGCACCAGGTCTGGAGCCATGTATTAAAGCTGTTAATGTGATGCAGCCTTTTTGTCCCCTTACCAAGAACAGATAGAACTTCTGAGAATGCAACAGTGTTAACGATGGGCTTGAGTTTCTCTCGCAGAGATTGGAAGTCCTTTTGGGCTGTAGAGGCACTGTTTCTAGCCAGGTCATTTGTGCCCAAGTGGATAATAACATCAAGTTTGGAGTGTTCACTTTTTGCGCTAAGTATTTCAACAACATGGTTTGTATTCCTGCTGGCTGAAGAGCCTGGTAGGCACATGACTATCTTCTCTCCTTTGAACTGTGTTCCCAAGTTGGTGCCTCTGATGATGGAATCTCCAAGTAGTAGTAGTTTTCTGTTTGGTGAGGTTTTCTTCATATTTGGTGCTTTAGCAGGAGATTGGGTATTGTCTGACTCATTTAAGGGCCTTTCAGTTTCTTTGGATTGGGCATCCTCATTAGGCAAGGCAGAGAAGGCATTGTGCAGGGATATCTCTTGATGTATAGGATGTCTCTGCGTTACAGGTCGCAATCTACCAGAACCCACTGTGATCCATTTGTTCCTGTGATGTTTGATTCTTTGTGGGAGCGGTTGTGGACTTTGTTCAGTTTGTATCCTAGAAGAGGTGCGTTTCATTGCAGCCAGTTCCTCCCTCAGTAGAGACACTTCTTTATGCATGACAGCTAGGTCTTTCTTTAGTAGAGTCAGTTCTTCATGCATGGCAGCTGACTTTAGGCATATAGGACAAGCTCTTAGGCTCCAAATGATTTGTCTTTGAATGAAAGTACCACAGTTATTGCACTGAATACACGACATGTTGATTAAGCAGTCCCAGAAGAGGAAGAATAATAATAAGAAAAGATGAAGAAGATGTGGGCTTTAACCCAAGTTAGGAACGATAGATGGCATGTATGTGACCACTGTATAGGCAATGTAGCCCCTGGGGTGGGTGGGAACCTAAGTATCTCTGGCCAGTAGGCTGTTCCTGAACTGTGGGCACACACAATGGAGTAGGTAAGGGAACCCACCAATAAGGGCAAATAGATAGATAAATATGTGGAGAGAAACAGACAGACAGATAGAACTCACAGTTAAGCAGCAAATTCAGCAAAAATCACGTTTTGGGAGAGCTCTGGAAAGCACTCCTCTTCTCAACAAACAGAAAGGCAGTATGATGAGGGATGAGTTTGCACCCCACCCCCCATAGTATGTTACTATGAAAACCGGCACAGTTTAGTATCGGACCCCAAGAGACCACGGTTCAATTCCTTCTAGCACTCCTTGTGGCCTTGGGAAAGTCACTTAGCCCTCCATTGCCTGAGAAGAATCCAATCTATCAATGTCCCTGTTTAATATACATTACCAAGTTTAAAGTTACAATGTAAACTGCTTTGTCTAAAAATGATAAAAGCAGTATAAAAAAACCTGTTAAATAAAATACAAAATACTACAAAAGTTACTGAGGATCTACAGAGCAAATCTATCATACCATACCAGCACTAACATCCTAAACTCACATAAGGAGCATACCCCCCAAAAAAAGCATCACTGTAAATGCTGCAGCAGGCCCTGGAACATCCATCGTCTCTTTGAAAAGCTGAACAATTCAGATAACTACAGTACAGATCCCTATGTACAAACTCCAAAGCTGGAAAAGTCTGGAACTCATCAGCGATGACGCTATTAGGCTATTAAACAAAATTAAACTGAGATGTTGCCTTAGAATTTGAAATTTTCTTGAATCTGAACTTACAAAATATTTTAAATTTCAGTCTGGCAACATAAAGAATGCAAAACAGTCAGCACACAATGCCAAATCTTTGGATCTTAGCCCATTCGACTCAACTGTCTCAATAATGCACTTGGAAAGAATGTCTGAGGTTTCGCTTTTAACTTCATGGACATCAAGAACTTTTACCTGAACCCTTTTCTCAGGAAGAAAATACCTTACTAAAATAGAGCACACTTTAATGCTTCCATGGTTTGAGCAATCACAAAAAAAATGTTAAACAACTTGTCTTAGAAAGATCTCTCTTTAGGGAATCAGGTTTGAAAACATTACAGGCATCACACTGCTTTCGTTTTCGTTAGCTCACAAGAGTATTTTTCATCAAAACATATTTTTCAACAACTTTGAAGTATAGTCTGATGAATGGTTGTGGACAACACAGTGATAAGCCCATATATCCTCAGTTGTAGCCTGTGACTGAGTTTTCTAATCAAAAGTTTGATTTTTAACAAACAAAAAAAAGTCACAGTTCTACTTGAAGAAGCACTTATATCTGCTGTCTCATGTTTGGATATCCTTAGGTGCTGAACAATGTCACCCTTTCCTGCATGTGCATTTGAAAAGGAAGACCGGCATTTGTTACAAAGCACCATGCTATCACCAGAATATTTCTTAATGTGTAGGTATTCATTTTGTAGT
Source organism: Ichthyophis bannanicus (assembly GCA_033557465.1). Lineage (NCBI taxonomy): Eukaryota > Metazoa > Chordata > Amphibia > Gymnophiona > Ichthyophiidae > Ichthyophis > Ichthyophis bannanicus. The sequence continues at coordinate 294,127,284 of CM066037.1, forward strand.
TGCTCATCAAAAACACACGTTCTTTTCGGCATTTTAAAATGAAAATAAAGTCTAAAGACGAAATAGAAACACACACTCTAGGCTAAGAGCCTACACAGATGACAGAATCAACAAAATCAGCAGACCACTGACTGTGATACTGATGTTAGCCCCAGGATCATAGTCACCAGCTCTGTGGGTGCTTGAGTACTCCCAAAATTTTCTCCTGTAGGTCTGTAGATCTGTAGCAAAAAAATCCACCATACCCCAGAGCTGCAGGACAAGGGAGAAAGGAAGGTTTCTGTATCCTAGCTATTGCTCCCACCTCTCCTTGCTCCCTATTTGTTGGCTGTGTCTGCTGCAGCCTATTGGATGGCTTTGTCTGACTGATGGTTGACTGGGCCCTGGGGAGGAAGCAGAGCCAGATTTGTCAGATGTGCTGAGGACTCCAGGAGTTTAGAATTGCCAATCATCTAAATTATTTTAAGATTCTACAACTTTGTAAAGTAGCTGTCTTAGAATGATTTTTAGAGTTTAGCTCTACAGCTCGCCAGTGCTCCCCCCTCACTGTGCAGAGTAAGTGGTAGGTTCCAGCCAATGGAAAGGCTGTACTAGTCATAGGAAGGGTGGGCTGATTTTCTGCACCTAGTCTGGGAGAAAGTCAGTGGAATAAGTGGGTTTCATGGTGGGGTTGCTGATAAAGGGTAGAAATGTAAGAGGATTAGGGTAAAGTGTGAGGAGGCTACTGCAGGCTGAGAAAAAGAACTGGTAGCAAAAACAAGAACTGGGGGCATTGAAATAGAGGAGTGCAGAAGCAGCATAGCACCAGTAGACAGAGACAGAATCTGCCTGTCTGAAAAGTGCTAGTGTGCATGTGTGTACCTGATTTGGGGGGGGGGGGAGGTGGGAGGAGGGTGGATGAATGCATGTGCATGAGTGTGTAACTGAAGTACAACAGAGTGCATGCATGTGTATATGTTTCTGTGTCTCTGATGGAAATAGTCTCAGATAAATAGAGTTTCCCTTTGAACATTTCAGCTGGAGTGGAGAAGTCCGCTGGTACAAATGTGGAGGAGTGGGACACAGAGTTTTAAAATAAGGGATATTTAGATGTCCCAACTGTAGTAATATGATTTCAGGGACAAATCCTTAAAATACGGGACTGTCCCATATAATACGGGACTGTTGGTAACTTTATCGGAGGGGAGGTTTGATGCTTCCCCTCAGATGATCCAGGCATTGGGGAAAGTCCCCGATGCCATCAAAATACTGTTTGGGCGCATATGCCTCTATTTCTCTGGGAAAGCATACCAAACCTGCACTGACTTCTGTGCGCATGTGTTCCAGTTTAACACAGCCATTTGCGCCACAGTTTAACACGTGGCTAATCTGCATATGCACCCCTTTCTGCATGCTGGTGCTGAAGTCGCGCGCTATTGATGCCCTGCAAAGAGGCATGCAGAGTTGATAGCACACAAATTCAGTGCCGGCTTTCTTCATTGGCTTGTCTGACCATCACCTCCTGAGCTTCTTTCTTCAGCACTCTCCGCCGCCTTCTCACCCTGTCACCTCCTTTCTTTTTAGAAATCTTCAAGCTATTGATCCTCTGTCTTTTTCATCATCTTTCTCCTACACTCTCCTCCAAGTCTGCTGATGCAGCTGTAACTGCTTATAACTCTGCTCTATCCTCCGCTCTCCATACCCTCGCTCCCCCAATTTCACACCCTGTGAGGCATACATAACCCCCATCCCTGGCTTTCTTCTACAATCCGCTACCTATGCTCATATAAATTGCCCATAATAAATTGCTTCAATGCGGTATCAGAATGGCTTCTCTCACAGAACCTCCGCATCCAACACAAGAAAACGGAGGTTCTCTTTGTTACGAGAGACCCTAACTTCATTCCACCATCACATATAAGTGTTAAAGGAGCTGATCTATCCACCAAAGAAACAATAAGATACCTTGGAGTCACCCTGGACCACCGTCTTAATATGAAAACACACGTAAACAATATTACAAAGGCTGTGTACTTCAAGATACGCACACTCAGGCATCTACGCTCATTACTGGACCCAGACGATTTTAGAACCATCTTCCAAGCACTCATCCTACCCCATTTCGATTTCGCCAATTCAATTCTACAAGGTCTCCCACAATCCACTCTAAGTTCTCTTCAACTGGCCATGAACACTGCTGCAAGGGTTCTACAAGGAGCATCCAGGAGTGATCATGTGACACCAATCCTCAAACATCTTCACTGGCTCCCGATACAAGGCAGACTCATATTCAAAACCCTAATTCTCACATTCAAGGCCATCCATGGTTTGTCTGCAAACTCTCTAACTGATCTCACACAAGCATTACCTCCAACTAGATCCAGAAGACAAATTGCGATAAACACCCTAATAATGCCGAAGGCTATAACAACTTGTAGCCGAGCAACAGCGAACAGAGCCTTCATGTTTTGTGCCCCAAAACACTGGAATTCCCTACCACCCGAAATTCGTGCCATAACTGGCATAGTCCAATTCAGAAAGGCCCTCAAACATAACCTATTCATTAAATACTACCCTACATAAAGTGCATAATATTCACTACAAACGAACCACATTCCCTCCTTTTCCAAACATTTTTGATAATTTTACATAAATACCTCTCTTATGTGATCGGATTAACAGATCAATATTCTATGTATATAGTTTTACCCCATATTATCCATGTTTATCTTATCCAAGTTTATTTTCCGGTTTTATGTAATACCGAGCAGCCTGTTGTTCTGGTCTTTGGTTCTCTGTAAACCGCGCTGATTGTAAATAGCGCGGTATATAAAAATTGAAATAAATAAAATAAAAAAAATATGCCCATTCTGCTGAGTGCACCTGGCACAAATCCCACTCCCACTCTGATTTCCTTCACTTTAAATTCATGCTCACTTCTTTTAATTCTCACTCGCTAAACAGAACTATTTCATCCACCTGACCAATTCCTTGGCTTCTAACACTTGCAGTCTCTTTTCTACACTCAATTCTCTACTTCAGGCTCCTCCTCCTCCTTCAATTCCTCCTTCCCTCACAGCCCAATCCCTCACCTTCTTCTTCCACGATAAAATCAATAAGCAATGCAATGTGTGCCTTCGAGTCAGTCCTGACTCCTGGCGACCCAGATGCTCCTGGGTTTTCTTGGCAGTGTCACCGGAAGTAGATTGCCAGGCCTTTCTTCCGAGGCAATGGAGGGTTAAGTGACTTGCCCAAGGCCACAAGGAGTGCTAGTGCGAATCGAACCCTGGTTGTTTGGTTACCAAGCCAGTGTTCTAACTACTAGGCTACTCCTCCACTCCTAAATCAATAAGATTACCATTCAATTCCCTGCTATTTCTTCTGCTTCTCTCTCACTTCAGTTTCAACCTTTCCCTCAAACTCACCCTCCCTCTCTTCTTTTTCTACCATCTCTGATGAGGAAACTTCTTCTCTCCTCTCTGCTAAACCTACCACTTGCTCCTCTTATCCCATCCCCACTAATCACCTCAACTCCATATCATCCTCCATTATCCCTGCCATTTCCCATATTATCAACCTTTCTTTCTCCACCTTCCCAGCTGCCTATAAGCATGCTTTGATCACTCCTCTTCTCAAAAAAACATATCTTGATCCTACTGCTTCCTCTAGCTATCATCCAATCTCCCCTTTATTTCCAAACTCATTAAGCGTGCCATTCTTTCTCACTGTTTTGACTTTTTCTCCACTCATTCCATCTTTGATCCCCTTCAGTCTTGCTTCCACCCTCTTCATTCAACCGAAACAGCCCTTGCCAAAGTCTCTAGTGACTTATTCTGGGCAAGGTCTAAAGGCCTATACTCAATTCTTATTCTTCTTGACCTTTCTGATGCCTTCGATACTGTTAACCACTCTCTTCTCCTTGCTACATTATCTTCTCTTGGCTTTAGAGACTCTTCTATCTTGGTTCTCTTCCTATCTCTCTAATTGCACCCTAAATATCTGTTCTCAAGGTACGTCCTCCTCTGCTATCTCTTTCTCAGTTGATGTTCTCCAAGGGTCCATTCTCGACCCTCTCCTTTTCTCCCTTTATGCACAATTGCTTGATTCCCTTATCTCATCCTTTGGCTTTCAGAATCATTTTTATGTGGATGATTCTCAAATGTACATCTCTTCACCTGACCTTTCTCCTTCTCTCCAGGCATGTATTTCCGCCTGTTTATCCAACATAGCTGCCTGGATGTCTCAACACTGTTTAAAATTGAACATGGCCAAAACTGAGTTTCTGGTTTTCTCCCCTAATCCACTCTCCATCCTTCCTCCTTTCTCCATCACTGTTGATAACGCTTCTATTTTGCCTGTTTCCTCTGCTCGTAACCTTGGGGTCATCTTTGACTCCTCCCTATCATTCTCATATCTCATATCCAAAAAATTGCTATTAATCCTGTCGCTTTTTTCTCTTCAGTATTATCAAGATTCATCCTTTCCTCTCTGCCTCTACTACTAAGACTCTTATTCATTTCCCTAGCTTGACTATTGCAATCTCCTCCTTGCTGGTCTCCCTCAATCTCTTCTTTTCCCTCTACAATCCATTCAAAACTCCGCTGCATGGTTAATTCTTTGCCAGCCACGTTACTGTCATATTACTCCTCTTCTAAGTCCTTTCAAAAATACAGTACCTGAATGTACACTGCTTTGACTGGTAGAAAAGCAGTATATAAGCCTAGTTAAATAAACAGGAGGACAAATGCTTCCACAAATTCAAAGAAAGCCTTCACCCTCTTTGCTCCAGCTCTCTGGAATCTTCTCCCAGATGATCTCCATGCCACCAATGACTTGACTGATTTTAAAAAGAAACTAAAGAAATGGATCCAAGATGGCTGCCTGACTTGCCGGTTTGGTGGAGCGTTTGATAGAATGCCTAAGAGGAAGGGGAAACTGCAGGGGATTCCTCCCCAGATGCAGCTGACCCCTTCCAGCATTTCCCTGGTTATTGATCCAATGGATTCTTTTCTACAGCTCCACAAAGGGCACTGAAGAGAAGCTGGTGGTAACCTAGCTATGTCAATGCCGGGGCTAGAAAGCCCGGCGTCTTCTTCAGGGTGTGAGCTAACCCTGCATCTGCAACTCTTCCCTGTCTTGCCTATGGACTTTCTCAGCCTAGGCTCACCTGGGGATCCCAGGCCCATGGTAGGTTTGAAGGTTTCTCTGGGGGGAGGAAGTGTGCCGAGCTGTGCCAGGCAAATGTTGAACAGCCAGGGTCAATGGTTGCAGCTTCAGAAGGGGAGTAGAGAGTGTGGTCGGGTAACTCCCGGGTTGTTTTGTCAGTGTCGGGAGTGTGGCATTTCTGCAGGGTCTGTAGAAGTACAAACTGAGTCTTGGGCTATGGCCCTCTTCTTCCTAGCCAACCAAAAACTAAAAAGGAACTACCCCCAAAAAAACAAAACAAAACAGATGCATGAGAGAGAACAAAAAGAAAAAAGGAAAAATATAAATAAATAAACCCCCTTAACTGCTAAGGAAAACCTGTATTTAAAGGAGGAAAAAAGACCTCAGCAATCTCCCGTATAAACATCAAAGGAGACGAGTCTGTCAAAACAACGACACAACACAATCGTTGGCGTCCAAAAACAGACTGCTAGTCACATCAATGGTCTAAAAAAACCTCCAGCCAGCCTCATAAACAAAAAGAAAGGCAAGCTTCCAACAGGATTCCAGCAGACTTACAAACAACAAGACTCAGTCATTGATGCAATGGTACAGACTCAGTCATTGGTGCAATGGTACAGACAAAAACCAAAATTCCAAGCACTTATCTGCTGATGATAAACAGAGGTGGCAGGGAGCCCCGACATCGGATGTTTCGCCTCAATGGCTTCTTCAGGGAGCCAAAGTCACTCTCCACGCACTGTGCGATGACACCAGAAATTATCCACAGAATCCATTCGCAGAAAAATGCACCAAAGCTAAAAACAAAACCAAAAGTAGAATCAAAAAAAGGGGGAGGGAAAAACAACAAACATCTCTCATGCAAACACAGGAGTTTACCCTCACTCACAAAAAACTGGTAAACAAAATGCAAAAGACCAAATACTTGTAACATACCCAGTAAGCTGGAAAATGAAAGGTCATTAGGGGAACAGAGGAAAGAGCAACCGGAATGCAACTGCGGCTGCAAAAAGCACACACCACAGCTCAACTTCCCCAAGACGCCAGCGCATGCGCTCTCTCAAAAATATATAGAATGGAGACAAGAGCATGACGTCAAAAGGGGCCGGCTTTAAAGAAAAGCACAGCCCAATACCACCCCCTTGACCAAAAGTAAAAAATAATAACCAAAAACCAGCCAACAGGTAAAAGAAAAAGAAAAGAAGAAAAACCAAAATTTCCAAAAAAACCCACCAACCCTGACCAGAACAGTCACAAACAGCTTTTCCATTTGATGGAATCATTCAAACCAGTTGGAACTATAGTTTGCAAAGAAAAAATCCAACGTTGTTCCAAACGAGAAAGGAGCTTTTGCAAATCCCCCCATATATAGAAGGAGTACATTGTGTGATAACTAAGCACCGTAAATCTTCAAAAACATGCCCCAAGGAGTAAAAATGATCCACTAAAGGAGCTCCCTCGACCTTATGGCAAAGACGACTACGGTGTTCAATCAAACGAGTCCGTAGAGCTAGACTAGTCTTTCCCACATAGCCTAGGCCACAAGGGCAACGAAGAAAGTAGATAACATTGGAACTTTCACAAGATGTAGAATGATGTAGCCAAATCAAGCGGTGCCGATACTGAAAACTGTTGCAGGATTCCATCACTGAACAAACGGAACAATGGCCACAACTACGATGGCCCCCAGACTCGGAAGGCACAGGGGGAATGCTGGAAAAAGCCGATGGACAAAGAATATCCTTCAAATTCGAGCCCCTGGTGTAAACTGAGCGAATACGATGCTGTTGCAAACCAGGAGTCAAACTCATGACATGAGAATGCCGTTGAATAATCTTCGAGATTTGATAACTCAGAGGAGTGTACCTAGTGACAAAATGGACAAAAGAAGAATCCAATGACATAGATCGGGTCCGCGGAACCAAAAGCCATGCTCGATCATTAAACCGAGCACGTAACCGGGCACGATGAACCAACGGGGCAGGATATCCTCGGGACTCAAAAGAAGCTTGCAAAGTCCGAGACTGTTCTTTATAGTCAACCACCGTAGAACAATTCCGACGATAACGTAGGAATTGCGCAAATGGCAAACTTTCCTTCAAGTGATGAGGATGCAGACTATCAAAATGAAGGACAGACATCCGATGCGTAGGCTTGGTATAAACTGTAGTAATCAAAGCATCCTGTTGACGAGAGATCATGACATCCAAAAAAGGAATAGCCGTAGTACTATGTTCTAATGAAAAAGAAATATGAGGATCACATTGATTAAGCCAGCTGTGAAATTCCAACAACAAATCCAAACCTCCAGTCCATAACAAAAAACACATCATCAATATAGCGGACCCATAAACGGATGTCAGAATGGTAAATGCTGTCCGCTAGCCAACGATGTTCAAAATCAGCCATATATAAATTGGCAATGGAGGGAGCTAGAGTGGCCCCCATTGCTACCCCTCGCACTTGTTGGTAAAACGACCCATCAAAACAAAAATAATTCTTTGTCATAGCAAGAACCAACAGCTTCATAATAAAATCCACTTTAGTGGGACTCAGATCTTGACGAGCTAACAGATTTGCCCGACCAATCACTAGGGCTTCTTCTTGAGGAATGCTGGTATACAATGATGAAACGTCCAAAGTGGCCATTATTAATCCTGATGGCAAATCCGTTTCATGACCAGCAGCCAAAATCTGCAAAAAATGCATGTTGTCACGCAAGTAAGAAGGAATGCGAAACACCAAAGGCCTCAGGTAGGAATCAACAAAAATGGATAGAGGTTCCAAAAGAGAACCTTGTAAGGAAACAATGGGCCTACCGGGCAGGTTATAAAAATCTTTGTGGATTTTAGGCAATCTTCCTAGAGCATCTGGACCATATCACCTTGGATTCAATCTGGATGGCTTTAATGAAACTGGGTGAGTGTTTGGTTCTCCAAATGAATAAAACTTTGCGGCTAGTGTGGAACGTTGGACTGTATTGACAACAAAGTGCAGCAGACTGAAGAGCGGCTTACTAATGTGATGAAAGATTTTACCGGTCTGAAATTTAAAATTGAGTTGTTAGAGAACCAGTTGAGAGCCACAGATTTGTATCTATTAAATTTCCCCAGGTCTCCTATGATTGCTGCATGGGAAATGTCTAATGTTTATTTGTCCGAAGCCTTGGGAGTTCCGCCTCAGTCTTATCCTCTGCTTTCTAAGATCTACTATGTTCCAGTGGGGAAGAAATCAGCTGGAGAGGGGGTGAAAACCTCAAAAGGAATGACTCCTACTACGGATATTTTAAATGTATCAGAGATTTTGGAAACTTTGGTTTCTGATACAGTTTTACCAGTTACATTGTTAATATCTTTGGCATTGGTTTCTGATCGGGAATGGCTGCTTAAATTATATTTTAAAAAGTGATCTGTATTATTCAAAGGAATGTCTGTCTGTATCTTTCCAGATTTAGCACAAGACACTCAGAGGAGAAGGAGGGACTTTTTGATTCTGAAGCCAGGAGTGATCCAACTGGTGGATTTGTTTTTCCTTAAATTTCCATGTAAATGCAAGATAAAATTGCAATCTGTGTCTTAATTGTTGTGATCCTTCTGAGTTGGCTGCCTTTATAAGCTCTCGCCTGTCTGCTGTCACCTAGGAAATTGGGTGGTAAATTGCAGGAAAAAAAATAGGTTCAGTGCTTAGGCAGCGTTCTATTTGCCCCTCATGTGTGAAGTTGTATTTTTCTCTCTTGTATCTCTCTTAAAACTGTGTAGGGCTAGAGATCATGGGCAGGAGTATTTTATTTTATGCTAAGGCTAGTTATGAAATCCTCTACGTGTTTCTCTGCATCAGGCACAGACAATGTTAGCATGCCCAGAGGGCAGGGCTTTTTCAAAACTCCAATCAGGGACTGAACCAAACCAAAAAGCTGATTAGATTATATGGAGGAAATGCAAGATGTTTGCACACCAAGGAACTAAAAGAGAGTGAGAATCACAGCACAGTTTATAAAACTAAATTATAGCTAATTTTTTTGTTGTTATAAACTGCATTATGGTTCTTGCTTTTTCTTTTTCAACATATATTTTGCATCCATAGAACCCCCTTCAACAGTGCGTGCAGAGCAGAACCAGGACATTCACCCACAGAACTCAATATGTTAAAAAAAATCAGATTCTGATCATCTCACTAACAACAACAACCACCATTCTCCAGTACCAGGCATATTGTGAACTAATACAAAACCCTACAACAAAATCACTGAGTATCTATAGAGCAAATCTACCATACCATACCATACCATATCAGCACCAACTTCCAAAACTCACATAAGAAGCACATCCAAAAAAAGTGTCACTGTAAATACTATAGTGGGCCCTGGAACAACCATACACCTATTTGAAAAGCTGAGCAAGTCAAATTACTACAGTACAGTATAGGTCTTTATGTACAAACTCCATGTTAACAGAACACCTGGCCACTGTCACACACTCAGAACACAGACCCTCATCAAGTACAGAATAAGTGACTTACAATCTAAAGTAAAATTAAATATGTAGACAAAATTTAAACTGAAACCCCAAGAAGCCAGACTCTGCATGCAGTGCAACATCAGATAAATAAGAGATGCAGTTTCCCCATACTGCGTAAAATATAAAGATAGTACAAAGTCCATTCACTAAAATGAAATAAGATTATTTTTTCTACCTTTGTTGTCTGACCATTTTATTCTCTGATCATGCTGGTCCTGATCTGAGGCTTCTGCTTTCCTGTCTTCTCTTAGCTCTCTTTCTGTGATCTATGGTCCATCTGCCATTTCTTATCTCTTCTTTTGTTTTCTTCACTTCTTTCCATCAGCCTATTTCCAGTCCCAGTATCAACCCCTTTCCAGTCCTCCCTCCAAGTACCTTCCAATGTCAACTTGCATTCCCGTGATTGCCACTGGTGTCCATTCCTTTCCAGTCCCCCTCCTTCCCCATTGTCCAGCCTCTTCTAATCCAAATACCATGGCAGCCCCTCTCAGCATCCACTTCCTTCCAGTCCCATTCTCCCATCCCCTCGCATCTGCCCATTTGTAGCCATAGCCCCCAGTTTTCTTCCAGGGCCAGCAGCTCTATCCTCCCCTCCCCACCATCAGCCCATTCCCAGTCAAAGCCCGCCCAACCAACTCACTTCCAGTGCTTGTCCCCCCTCAACCCCATTACCAGTGCTAGTCCCCCCTCAACCCCATTACCAGTGCTAGCCTCCCCTAAGCAGCCCATTACCAGTCCTACCCCCCATCAGCCCATTACCAGTCCTAGCCTCCACTAACACAGGTACACTAAAAAAACTGCCTCTAATGTTTCGATTGATTTTTACGTTTTTTGGTGCGCTGAATCCAAATCTGGTAACCAATTTGCTCCATCACGTACAGATTTTTTGCTATATTGGGTTAGCAGTTTGAGGTGAACGTTTCAGATTGAGTGCGATCGAGATAAATGTTTCTTTGATGAATTCTTTATACTAATTGTTTAGTAGTTATTCAAATAAGAATAAAGAAAATTGTAACAAGGCAGCACATAAGAATAGAGTAATGTCAACAAAACACACTGTGATGGTAGCAAAATTGTCTGCACTTAAAACAGCCACATACATGTGCACAAACATTGAGCATATAAGAGCGAGGTTAGACACAAAGCAAAGCAAAGAAATGTGCAAAAAATGTTGTACAGGTATGTATGTAAGAATAGAAAACGCAAACCACACCATTGCAATACATGAAGACAAACACCCGATGGTGTGAAAATAAAATTCTAATAAATGAGATCCGACACTGTGGTAATAACTAGCAAATTTTTATTTCAAAGTTTAGTAAAAACACGATATTTGTCAACACAGTTTAGATTTTAAAGTCATTCTTGGGTCAATCAATCTCCTGGTGGGCCCGTTTCTTCTTCCCCCGAATGCTTCTCTTGGTGCGCTGCTTGGCGTATTTTTCATCTGGGGTTTCCCGCAGCAGCAACCAGCAGAAATCAGCCATCATAGTGGTGTTCCATCTTCCTTGGTACCTTCTCTCTGCGTCCTTGATGTCCTGGTGAAACCTTTCACCTTGTTCTTCACTGTACGCCCCCAAGTTTTCGGGAAAGTAGTTCACATGGGAGTGCAAGAAATGGACTTTCAGGCTCATGTTACAGCCTTGTTCTTTGAAGGCATTGAGCATCCTGGCAACAATATCCTTATAGTTCTCATCCCGCCTGTTCCCCAAGAATTTGAGAACAACATCCTTGAAGGAATCCCAGGCTTCTTTTTCCTTCTCAGACATCGTTTCAGCGAATGCTCCATCTGAAATGAGTTTCCTTATATCAGGGCCAACAAACACTCCTTCCTTTAGCTTTGCTTCAGAAAGTCGGGGAACTTTGAGCAAAGGTACCGAAAGCACTCACCATCTTTTGGAAGGGACTTGATGAATTGCTTAATGAGACCCAACTTAATGTGGAGAGGTGGTAATAGAATTTTATCACGAGGTACCAAGCTCTCATGAAGAACATTTTTCTCACCGGGTCTCAAATACTCCCGAATTGGCCAGTCTTTTTTCCCCCAGTGTAGGTCGCAGGCCCGGCTATCCCACAAGCAAAGGAAGCAGGGATATTTGGTGAAACCGGATTGCTGCCCTAATAGCATGGATAGAATTTTAAAGTCTCCACAAATCATCCACTTATGCTCATCATAACGAATCTTCTGAAGAATCAGGGCCAAATTCTCGTATTTTTCTTGGAGAATAACAGAGTGAGCAATAGGAACTGAAGCGAATGTGTTGCCATTATGAAGAAGAACACCATTTATGCTGTCTTTTGACGAATCAATGAACAGCCGCCATTCAGCAGGATCATACTTGAGTTTAAACTTTTCCATCACTCCGTATATATCGTTGCAAAATACCAAATCTTCCTCTTTGCTGAAATACTTCAAAAATTGTGTCTCGCGGTTGCGGTACCAATAAAAAGTTGTTCCTGGTGACAATAGATTTTTCTGTTTAAGCCGAGAACCTAGCAGTTGGGCAGCATCTTTTGGGAGTCCTAAATCCCGGACTAAATCATTCAATTCAGCTTGAGAGAAAAGTTCAGGTTTCGGATCTGGTTCAGTTTCAAACTCGGAAGTACTGGACTCATCGGGAAAAGCCATCTGATGAGTCTCATCATGATCAGAACCGTCCACACAAATATGATCCAAAGATTTTGGTGGTTCAGGCACAGGTACTTCGTTGCTATGAGGCATAGGCCTAATTGCTGAGGGAAGGTTGGGGTAACTTATTACGTTCTTATTTTTTAAGTTGTATCCCTTCACAATGCAAGAGCAAAAATAGCAGTCACTGCTGTGGTCTCTTTGTTCACGCCACATCATAGGTATTCCGAAACGAAATGCTTGTTTTTTACCTTTCATCCATAAGCGTAGATCTTCCTCACATGTCTTGCACACTTTGTGAGGAGCCCACGGTTTGTCTTGATCGCCTAACTTCAAACCGAAATAGGCGAAATATACTTTTTTAATAAATGCAGAAATGTTCCTCTGCCGCTTTTTCACGGTATATTCCCCACAAATAAAACAAAAACTGTCCGGAGAGTTGACGCAACCTCTGGCTCTGTGAGCCATCACAAATACACAGCACTGCAAACTACAACTGTAGTGAACCACTTCGGAATAAAGCTGGATTACGACTGAGCAAACAAAAGGTAATAATGAACTTGCAAGAAACTGAAATTTGACAGGAACGTTCATGTCGCAACCACCGTGTTTGAGCGAGCGAATGAGGCGAGGCAAACAGGAAAGAACATGCGCCAGCGCGAGTACTGGATTTAGCCCCCCGCCTCCCAATTGTCCTGTTAATGTATAAAATGAATACAAAACACTCTAAAATATCATGAGGGAGTGTTTCTAGTTAGTTAACCATTACAACCTCTATTTTGGGCCAAGAAAATAAACTGCAGTCGGCTAAAAAGAAATTATGTGAACATTCCTTATATGGGTAAGAAATCTAATTTTGCAAGAAAACGTGACGTGATGGAACATTTTGGCTATTTTTCTTGGATTCAGCACCCCAAAATCTATAGGAATCAGTTGCAAAACTGGAGGCAGTTTTTTGGTAGTGTACCTGTGTAATCAGTCCATTTCCAGTCCTAGCCCCCCCCCCCCCCCCGATCAGCTACTTTCCAATGCTAGCCCCCCATCAGTCCATTTCCTACCACCCCCTATCAGCCCAGTCCCAGCCCCCCTTTGATCAGTCCATTCCCAGTCCTAGCCTTCCCTAATCAACCCATTATCAGCCCTAGCCCCCCCCCCCCGATCTGCCCATTACCAGTGCTAGCCCTCCCCCATCAGCCTATTATAATCCTAACCTGCACTATCTCTCCCCTTTGTCCAACATTTATCCCGTGTCTGTCCAGTATGTCCCCGTCTCTCCCCTTTGTCCAGCATTTGCCCTCCTGTCTCTCCCCTTTGTCAAGTACCTATCCCCTTGTCTCCCCTTTGTCCAGTATGTTCCCATCTTCCCCTTTGTCCAGCATTTTCCCCCTGTATCTCCCCTTTGTCTAGTACTTGTCCCCCCGTCTTCCCCTTTGTCCAGCATTTGCCCTCCTGTCTCTCCCCTTTGTCCCTTCTCCCACCTTTATCCAGCATTTGTACGTCTCTCACATTTGTCTCTCCTTGTCCTCCTTCTGTCCCCACTCTCTCCACCTGCACCTCTCATCTGGCGGCGGCAGGAGCACTTTGGCTATTTTTATTTTAGATTTCCCGCACAGGAAATTAGAGGCAGGCCAGAGGCTGCAAAATCTAAAATTAAAATAGATCTGGATTGCGGGCGTCAGAGTGCTGCCCCCAACAGAGTTCCGCTTGAGGCGATTGCCTCAGGTGGAAGAAACACCCCTGAGCATGCCATTTTAATACATGCAGCTCATTTGCCTATAATTTAAATGCTCTTGGCGTTATGTGTGCACTAGTTGCAAATGACATGATTTAATATGCAAATATATGCAACTTTCCTCAGCATTTCAGAACCTTTCTGGCTAGGTTTGCTAATTCTTGCAGCATAATTTGCTCTTGAGGTGCTGCTGACAACCTAGGAGGTGGATGTAACTTAGTCAACGGAGCAGCTAACTGGTTTACAGTTATATTTTATCACGTCCAAATTATATTTTCTGAGTGGGCGGGGGAAGCGTTTAGAGTTGTACCTTCAACCAAGCATGAATTTTTTTTTTGCCCACATCAATGATGGCCTCCAAATCCTTCTGCCCCACCTGCTTTATGCCTCCACACCCCATCCCTACACACGCGGATGCAGTGTTGCGCTTCTTTTCCGCTTCCGAGTCAACCGCTTCCGCTAACGGCTCCCTTGTGAGCATTGTTGCTGGATCGGACTAATTGCAGTTTGCAGGCAGCGTTCGAGCGAAGAAGGATGGTGAGGTTATGGGGGTGGGGAGGGCGCGCATCGGCTTTTCTCGACCGTGAGGGATACAGGCGCTTGGGGAGCTGTGTATGTGGCCGAACGTAGGTCTCCGCGTGGGGTTGCGGCCTAATTTCGCCGGCGTCTGTTGAATGCGAGGCGTGAAAGGGACATAGGAGGGAAGAGCCGACGGAGGTGAGCTCTGTGCAGGGCGATAAAAAGGCATTTCCTGCTGAGGACTGGCTCGGATACTGCTAGGGAGTTGCGGTGCAGCAGGTGGCCTGCAGGCATAGTTTGGTTCTTTTGCATGTATGGAGGCGACGACACGGCGTTTCAATTATTTTTCTTACGCATTCGTGTTTATTTTCACTTCGAATCTTTGGCTGAGCCGAATTTGAACGTGACCAAATAGCTTGTCCAGGCCGCAATTGTGGCTGAACTCTTACTGCCCTCGAGCTTTGGGTCTGTGCTTCTGCGCGGCTTTGCTGATGCTTCTTGAATGCTTTCCCCTCTAACCCACCTTAGCTCTAGACTGAATGTTTTATTCATTCTTTGCGGGCAAGAATCAACATCAACCCTGCGTTCAAAATGTAACTTTTAATATCGCACCATAGTGCATCGCATTTTGGTCCACGCCTCTAAAGGAAGAGGAGTAGTGGCATACGTTTTGGAATGATAGGCTGGTGATCAGGAGACTTTAGTGTAAGTCTTGCATCTGTCACTCGCTGTCATGGTGGGCAAGCAAGTCCCCTGCTTGTTGCCTCAGATATCCACTTAGGTTGTCAGCTTCTTGCATGAATGGATTTCGATTTATCTTGGCCTTTTTCAGTAATAGTTCAAGACAAACTACATTCAGCTGCTGTAGGTATTTCCGTTCCTAAAGGAATTATCTAATTATTGCACTTGTGGGTAGTGTACCACATAACTGCTTGAGAAAATAAAGAAATATAGATGGTTCACAGAGCAAAGCTAATTTTTTGGGTTCCAACTAAAAAGATTTTGTAGTTTTGATTTAGGTGTTTCTTGCATGGTCCTCAAGAACTTAAACTGTTCTTATGTTCTCTTAAAGAAGGTTTGAAGAAATTCTTAACTTTGTTTTTTTGGATGTAGTACATACCATATTTACTTCTGTATAATCCTGACACATTAATTTGATTAGCTCTTTCAGTGTATAATTCTTTTCATATTTTACATGTTCTTAAGTGCCATCAAGTTGGTGTAGACTCATGGTGACCCTCTGGATAGTTGTACTAAACTGTGTTTGATCTTCGGTGGGGCGCTCATTGTTGATAGTGGCACCACTGCTGCTGCGGTGGTATCTAAAAGCAAACAATTTAAGATACAATTCATAGAACTTGGATACTGTTTGAAAAGTATAAAGTCTCTTCCATTCTGTCTTTCATTTTTCTATTTCTGTTGAGACTTTTAGAAATCGCCTATCTTCCCCCTAAAGACAGCCAACACAGTTTACATAGGAGAGCTGTAAAATGCATTAAGATGATACATCAGTAAAACATGATAAAATGCATCAATCTTGAAAAAGAACAAATGCAAAATTCTTCACACTGCTGATCCCATTCTTCACCACTCTGGTGGCCTTGCATATTGCTTAAGAGCCTAGGCAGGAGCCTTCTGTCTACGGAGAATCTGCTGCTGGAGGGTATTCACTATACATACATATACAAACACTAGTTAATTTAACTTATCTGCTCCTCCATTAAAAAAAAATATATATATATAATTTCATATTTTCCTGCTAGACCAGTCCAGACAAGTGGTTTGTCTTCCCTTACCAGCAGATTGGTGGAGATAAAGAACGAATGAAAAGACCAGGTTTTAGTGACATCACTTCTATGCCTCTATCTGTCTCAGCCACCAGAGGTCTCTTCAGTATTCCATTGTCTCCAGCAGCTGGTAGGTGGATTTTATCCACTCTGAAAAAAATCTGAATGTCGAGGGGGAAAAAATTGATTTAAACCACCATCTTGAGGGCGACTTTCTGATTTGAACTCGACGTGGGAGGCTCTGCTAGACTGTCGTCTTTGATAGCCATAGGAGGAGGGAAGATTGGTTCAGTTCCACACTCTTATAACAGCCTGAGCAGCCAGAAAAATGGAGGGATGGGAAGGATTTGGAAGAGTTCAGCAGCCTCACGTCCTCTCCCTCCTCCTTTCCCCCTTGCTCTCTTCTGAAGATTGCAGAAGGCTCTCAGAGGAATCTGCCTGCCAGCCACCTTAAACATTGCCTGCAAAGCAATATAAACAGTTCCTTAGCGTCCCTCTAGTCCAGTCCCGGAACCATAGAGTTGTGAACCTCCACCAGCAGCTTTGGAGACTGAACATCTTCATCTCTTTGATCATCCAGCTATATGCCTAGCAGTGGACATTTGCAGGGGAGTTGGGGCTGGTGGTCCTTGACATCGTGAAAGCATGAGGGAGACCCAAAGACTCAAGGATAAATTTAGGCCGTGGAAGATTGACTGAGATTGTAATATTGTATATAAGGCATTATTAAGGGCTAGCCAAATGGGAAAGGATGATAATGTAATTCAGGGGGGTCTGAGGGCTGGATGGGTGGGCCGGGCCATTGGTTGGGTGAGTCAATGGAGGGGGACGACGACATGAATCATTGGGTTGTTAGGTATATAGGCATCATGGTCCCATAAACAATCTGTCTCTGGTAATTCCTTATCGTTGCTACAGTTTAGTCCTCCACCACTGGGTTGTCATCCTCCTCCTGCAGCTTGGAGACTGGGCATGTCAAAATCGTGACATCACTGGATATAGCCTGCTAGTCTCTCCCATCAGCCCCCTGTGTGTCCAGTCTCCATGCAGCAGGAGGACTTAGTGAGCCTAGGTGCTGGGCTTACTTGAGGAACAGATAAGGATCAGTATAGTCAGTGTTTAGGCTTCTGCCCTTTTAAATTACTCTGATTCAGTTTTGATTTGGATTCTATTTAATTACTTTAATTAGTGATCTTAATTTATAGTTTTTGGTTTCCCCTTTTAAATTGACGGCCTGTAGCTTTAAAAAAAATAAATAGAGAAGCTCCTGCCTAGCCTTTTTTCTTTTGAACTGCTTCTGCATTCCTCGCCACTCCGTTTGTGATCTCTCCCCCTGGACTGTACGGGGGAGAGCTCCGCGGGCTATACCGGCACTCCCATCCTTTCTGTCTGGGTGCGTGTGGCGGCAAGTGTGGGGTCCAACGGCGATTCCGGCTGATACAGCTGTGCGAGCAGCTCTCGCCACAGCAGCAGCTCCCGGCAGCGTGGCTTGAGGGCTCCGCTGTGCGAGGAGCGAGCAGTGGGAGGCTGATCAGAGAAGCCACTGGTAAGGCCTGTGGGCGCTTCAGCGTGGTTGGGCTGTTTGGCGCCATTTTAGGCCTCCTTTCGGTGCCGTGTGGCAGAGGCTGCAGCAGACCATGTCGGGGAGGGGAAACTTAGAGAGAAACAGTTTCTTTTTCTTTGTGTTTTCAGTTTACTTTATTTACTTTTGTGCAATTTCGGTTGATTTCATTTTAGCGGGGACTAGTCTAGTTCTTTAGTTAAAAAATAAATCAGAATAAATAGCTAATTAAAAAAAAAGATTAGTGATACTAATAGCCTTTCATCAATACAGAGCCAAGACTCCTTCCTCCCAGGAGACAACAGTGGGTGAAGACTCTGCTAATGACATCACGGCCACAGTGTGTGGTTTGCGGTACCCGCAGGGGCACAGTTGCTGACACTGGCATCTGCTGCGGCTGTGCGTCTATCTCAACCTGCGTGGAACAGCAGATGGAGAATAACGGGGGTTCAGATGCCCGCAGTCCTCCGGAGGTGTCTGCGGAGGAAGGGCTGCTGGTCACGCTGGGGTCCCTTCAAGAGGGCATTGTGGGCCCTTCAGGTGCATCGCCTACAGGCCGGAGTTGGGCTGCAGCTGGGGAATTTTGTCCAGATTCCGTACTAATCATGCATCAAGCGTTCTGTTTGCGGCAGCAGGGGAAGGTGCGTGAACCACTGCCGCTGATGCAGCCGATCAGGGCTGGGGAACAGAGTGGAGTTTCCCCAAGAGCTCCAAAGAGGGCAAGGTCTGTGGACCGGTCCCCTCCAGATGTGGAATGGCACGAGACAGATGAGGCCGAAGGAGAACTCGAGACCGCAGTGGACGAGTTAGAGGAAGGCGAAATCCCGGAGCCTGAGGATCAGGCCAAAATTATTCGGGTGTTCCGGAAGGAAGAACTGATGGCACTCATAACGGAATCCCTTCAGGCCACTGTTCCCTCTAAGCTGTGCGCGTGTGCACACGCACACACCTCGCCGAGCGAGCGCACATACTTTACAACAGAGCGCACAAAAATTACAGCTCTGATTCTGATAGAAAACAACACAGACGTCTTAAAATTTAAAAGTTATGATTGTAATTACTAGAAATTTCCTACTTCATTTAGTAATTGTCTATTTTCATTTAATTTGATTAAAATCAGTGTGGTGTACATACTGTATTCTGACGTGTAGTCAAATTTTAAAGTATATAACTCCGAGTGTCGTTATGTGGTGCACAAAAATTTAACCTTCCTTCAAAAGCTGCACACAGCTGATATTTTATGCGCACACAGCCTACAGAAAATTAGAGGGAACATTGCTTCAGGCCCTAAGCCTCGCTACGGCTCAGCCAAATGAGGAGGATGAAGTGGAAGATCCGCTCATTCAGGCGGTAAGGCAGTCCCAGGTGGTGGTTCCAGTTCACCGGGGGGGTAGATTGGATGATCCAGGATGAGTTGGATCAGCCCGAAGCCGGACTGAAAGGGGTCAGGGCCATGAATAGGCTCTATCCCTTGGCTGATAAGGACAAGGAGAGGTTCCGTTCCCCACGGATTGATGCAGCCGTCTCAGCGGTCACAAAGAAGACTACTATTCCGGTGGAAGGTAGCGTGGCCTTAAAGGATGCACAGGATAGAAAGGTAGATGGATTATTGAAACAGTCATTTGAGGCTAATGCGGTATCCTTGCAGGCGTCCATTTGTGGAGCTTGGGTGGCAAGAGCATGTCTTAGATGGTATCAGCACATACGACAGACTCCAACTGGGGCAGGAAAGCTTAAGGGAAATAGATCGCCTGGAGTCTGGTTCGGTGTAACTCGCCGATGTGCACTACGACTTGATTAGAGCACTGGCAAATAGTATGGCGTCCTTGGTAGCTGCCCGGAGGTCTTTGTGGTTGCGGAATTGGGCGGTCGATGGCTCTTCTAAGTCGCGTCTCGGTAAGTTTCCCTTTAAAGGAAAGTTGTTTGAGGATCTAGACAAGTTGGTTAAGGAATTGGGAGAATCCAAGGGGGACAGGCTCCCGGAAGATAAGCCTAAACAAGGGAAGTCTTTGCTAGCCTTTCGGGGTCAGTTTCGAGATTTCAGACGATTTCATGCCTCCCAATTGGGGGTTTTCAGAGGGGAAGATTTGCTACCAGAGCCCAGGGGTTTCGAGGAGCAAATAGAAGATTTGCAGCGGCTCCGCAGCAACAAATCGTAAGTCACAATGAAATGAGGTGGGTCCCGGTGGGAAACCAACCGATCGGGGGGCGACTTCGGGAGTTCGTTCCTGCCTGGACCCAGATAATGTCAGACCAGTAGGTGTTTGGAAATCATTTGCGAGGGTTATGCGTCGGAGTTTGCAAGACTCGTTTGTGATGTCTTCCTGCAGAGGTCTACAGAAGACACTGGCTATTCGCCGTATGTTAGAGCGACTGCTGCAGTTGAGAGCAAACCTGTCGGTTCCTCTGGCAGAGTACGGCGCGGGACGGTACTCCATTTATTTCGTAGTGCCAAAGGATTGCGCTCTTCAGCCTATTTTGGATCTAAAAGGGTGAATCGCTGTCTTCGTTCCGCATTTCAGAATGGAAACATTGAGGTCGGTCATAGTGGCGGTGCGTCAGGGGGAGTACTTGACTTCCCTAGATCTCACGGAAGCGTATTTATACATTCCCATCAGAGAGAGTCATCAAAGGTTTCTGCGCTTTGCGCTTCCTTGGGGACATTATCAATTCCAAGCATTGCCATTCGGTCTGGCAACGGCTCCATGGACCTTCACCAAGATCATGGTGGTGGTAGCGGCGGCGTTACAAAAGGAAGGAGTTTTGGTCCATCCTTATCTTGACGATTGGTTGATTCGGGCAAAGTCCGAGGCTGAGAACATTCGCATTACAGACAAGGTGGTGAAGTTTCTACAGAGTCTCGGCTGGGTGGTCAATTCTTCCAAGAGCCAATTGGTACCATCCCAGAATCTCGAATATCTTGGAGTGCGGTTCGACACGCTGAAAGGAGCGGTGTTTCTCCCTTCTCATTGTGTGCAGGTTCTTCAGTAGCAGTTGGTGTGCAAGTTCAGATCGGTTCCGGCGCCCATGGTGTGGGACTATCTTCGCGTGCTGGGGACGATGGCGTCGACTCTGGAAGTGGTTCCATGGGCCAGATTCCACATGCGACCGCTGCAGCAAGCGCTGTTCCGCCGTTGGTCTCATCAGGCCGACTCGCTGGCTTCCCTTTCCACTTTGGGTCAGGCAGTCCCTGAGATGGTGGCTGCTTCCGCGGTCTCTGGAGGCCGGGTATGCCTTTCAAGCCACCGGAGTGGCTGCCCTTGCTGACGGACGCAAACCTTGCGGGATGGGGGTGCTCATTGCAGGGCACGTGGACCGTGCAGGAGAGCAAATGGTCAATCAATTGGCTGGAATTGAGAGCGGTCTGTCAAATGTTACAAACGTTTGAGGTGGCGGTGACCGGTCATGCGGTTCGCGTGCTGTCCGACAATTCC
This sequence comes from Ichthyophis bannanicus, assembly GCA_033557465.1. Taxonomy (NCBI): domain Eukaryota; kingdom Metazoa; phylum Chordata; class Amphibia; order Gymnophiona; family Ichthyophiidae; genus Ichthyophis; species Ichthyophis bannanicus. The sequence goes on from CM066037.1 coordinate 294,148,608, forward strand.
GTGACGGTGGCCTACATCAACCAACAAGGAGGTACGTGAAGTGTGGCCATGGAGGAAGAAGCGGAAGCTCTGTTCGCTTGGGTAGAACCTCGGCTGACAGCGATTTCAGCGGCACACATTGCAGGAAAAGACAATGTGATGGTGTATCTTCTCAGCAGAGTCCACGTGGATGCCGGACAGATGGAGTTGCATCCGGAGGTGTTTGCGCAGATAGTGCGACGATGGGGACCACCGATTAATGGACCTCATGGCGACCTTTCAGTCTGCAAAGATGGGTCTGTTCTTCAGCAGACAGCGAGAGAGGATGTCGGAAGGGATCGATGCTCTGATACAACATTGGCCGACGATAGGTCTTCTCTGTCTTTCCCCCGTGGGTGCTCATAGGGTGAGTGGTACAGCGCATCGAAGCTCATCGGGGGAAAGTATTGTTGGTGGCTCCGGACTGGCCACGGCGCCCGTGGTATGCTGATCTCATTTGACTGTTTGACGGGACTCCCTGGAGGTTACCGGTGTCAGAGAATCTGTTGCTGCAGGGCCCGCTTCGAATGCCTCAGGTGGATCAGTTCTTGTTTACAGTATGGCCATTGAAAGGCAAGGTTGAGGAAGAAAGGTTACTCAGCTGCAGTCATCGCCACTTTGCTTAGAGTCAAGAAAAAGTCCATGTCTCTGGCATATGTCTGCATATGGCGTATTTTTGAGGACTGGTGCTCGTGGAGGCAAATACGCACAGCTACAGTATTCGTTCCCTTGGTGTTAAGTTTTCTGCAAGACGGGTTTGATAAGGGGCTGGCGGCCAGTTCCTTGAGAATTCAGTTAGCAGCCCTATCATGCTATCGAGGCAAAGTTCAGGGGGTGGCTTTAGGGGCGCATGCGGATGTATTGCGTTTTCTTAAAGCAGTATCCAGGTTACAGCCTTTGCGTAGGATCACGGTTCCGCCGTGGAATCTCAACTTGGTGTTAGGAGCATTAGCTAAGTAGCCATTTGAGCCCTTACACCAGGCATCGGTTAAGGATTTAACCTTGAAGACAGTGTTTTTGGTAGCCATTTGTTCAGTGAGGCGCATTTCAGAGTTAAAAGGCACTGTCATGTCGAGAGCCATTTTTGTCCTTTGCCAGAGAAAAGGTGGTGTTGTGACCATTTCCATCGTTTTTACCAAAAGTAGTGTCTCCGTTTCACTTACCGTATTTTTCGCACCATAAGACGCACTTTTTCTTCACCAGAAAGTGGGAGGAAAAGTGCCTGCGTCTTATGGTGCGAATACAAGAAGTTGCAAAGTGGCAGCGGGTCCCCCCTCACCTTACCTTGTCCTCGGGAAGCCGATCTGTGCAGGAGATGCATGCTGCTGCTGTGCTGTGTCACCGCCGTATGCTATTGGAGGATAGCATGTAGTAGGCGGTGTTACAGGACACAGCAGTGCGCATGCCCCTCACTCCAGTCTCGGCTTCTGAGGTAAAATGTTTACCACAATCATTGTTCTAATTCTTCATTTATTACGGTAAGTCAAATGGAAATGTGGTGTCAAAGTTCTGCCTGTATAAGAGAAATGTAACATAATGAAAGTGGGTTTCATTTCGGCGTATGCATGTCTCCACTAGGGAAACTCTGCTGACTTGTTTTCTGTCCGGTCTGTTCATGTTTTCTGCTATGACTTTAATAAAAAGCGCTAGTCCAAAGCTATGACTTTTTTTTTTTAAATGAAAATTAAGGGGCTTGTTTACAAAGCAGCGGTAGTGATTCGCGATCGCGATCGCAACCGCGGCCCCATTGAAATCAATGGGGCCGCGGCTCCGATAACGAGCGGAAACCGCTACCGCGGCTTTGTAAACAAGCCCCTAACTGTCCCAACTCTCCTTTAAATTTGAAACCACTGCCAGACTCTTGCAGTTTCTCGACCAGTATACTCAGGGTGCAAGCATTATCCCTGTAGTGCGGAAGCATTGATAGAAAACTAGAGTGTGTAGCAGATGCTCTGTAGATCCGGGTGTAGTAAGGGGGAGAGAACGTAGGGTTATGGAATTGCATGTTCTTTCCTTCTCTTTTTACAATTACCGGTAAGTTAATAAGTGACTTTAACATGTAGCAGTATACACAAGGTTTGCAATAAAACTGCAAGGCACTCCTTCTAGAAACTGTTCGAATCCTACCAGCTACGGTACTTTCCAAATGTTTCGGAGCAACTTCTCACCACTGCTGCCAGCATAGCTGTGCTCTAGCAGACTCCAGTTTCTGCCTTTTAAAGAGAATGTTTGAATAAAACCTCTGAAATTCTCCAACAATTACTCCAACCTAAATAAGAGCAAATTTTATAAAGTCAAGACACAAACATTTTGTTTTTTAACCACAGAGGATGTGCATTCAACGGTGCAAAGCAGTTCACTGCTAATGAGATCTGGTTTTCTGTAGCCAAGTCTAAATATGGAAATTGATGCTGATTTCAGCTGTCAAGCGTGCGCTCTATGTAAAGAAATGGCAATGCTCTCAGCGTGCGCTCTATGTAAGGAAATGGCAGTGCTCTCAGCAGCTGCGCAAGGAAACGTTTAGCGCAGTGCTATAGAAAAATTGATTTGCCTGGTTAAATTTTAAAGAGTAGTGCTGCAAACCATCTAAGACCGTCTCAGATCTATAAGAGGTTTTATGCTTGCTCAGTAAAGATACAGTAATAGGCAGAGGTCCTAGTGGGAAAGCAGGCGTGCATTTTCAAACAGCATCTTTATGGTTTGCCATGCGAGAGGAGGGGTACTAGCTATGAACTTTAAACAATGGATACATGTAGACAGCAATATTCATCCATTACACATCTAGATTACCGGTATGTCTCACTGGATCACACCAGGGACATGTTTAGTAAAGTGCGCTACCCAGTAGTGTGGAGTTTAGTGCGCGGTAAGAGCATCATGCTAAACAGTAGCATGCGATGGGATGGGGACTGGGGAGGTCAGGGGCAGAACAGAAGCCTTAAGGGCAATTCGTGGTTGATGCGGGTGTTGGTAACTCACATCAACCGCACTTGCTGCCTTAGCGTGGGTGCCCTTAACGCCATCCCAGTGGGTGACATTACGGTAACTGCACTATTACACTATTTGGTTCAGAATATTTTTTTCCTATTTTTCTCCTCTAAAAACCAGGTGCGTCTTATGGTCGGGTGCGTCTTATGGTGCGAAAAATACGGTAAACCAGACGGTCTCTCTTCCCACTTTGGGCTCGGCGAAGGGAACGTTTCGGACCATAGTCTACGTCAATTGGATATAAAAAGGGTGCTGCAACAGTATTTAAAGGTCTCTGAAACATTTTGCAAATCGGACCGTTGATTCGTGGTGTTCGGAGGACTCCGCAAAGGGGAGGCAGCGGCGAAAGCCTCCATTTCCAGATGGATTAAGGAGGCAATTGCGTCAGCATATCTGTTGCAAGGTTGTCCAGTACCGGCTGGCTTGAAAGCTCACTCTACTAGAGCGCAAGCGGCGTCCTGGGCGGAACACAGTTTGGTTCCACCGGTGGAAATTTGTAGAGCAGCCACCTGGTCTTCTCTTCATACTTTTGGTAAGCACTACCGCCTGGATGTCCTGGCGGCAGATGATGCCTGTTTCGGGGCAGCGGTGTTGCGCTCTGGCTGGAAAGGTCCCTCCCAATGATTACTGCTCTGATACATCCCATTGGTGGAGGACTAAACTGTAGGAACGATAAGGAAATAGAAATTACACTTACCTGGTAATTGTCGTTCCTTGAGTGAGTACAGTTTAGTCCTCATTCCCACCCATGGATGGTTTGGTTTACAGTAGCGGTTCTGTTAGGAGAAGTTCAAGACTACAGGTGAGTGGAGCCGCTAATTGGGTCTTCATTGACTCTATGCTTCCGCGCTCTCTTTCTCTTTGTTTCTATCTAGCCTTTCTCTCTTGTCCTTGTTAGGCATAGAGAGGGTAGGTACCCTCCCTTTGGGAGTGGGCGTTTAGTGGTTAATTACTTAAGGTTATTCCTTCAGTTGAGTATAAAGTTGATTTTGATAGGATAGCTATTTATTTGTTGCTCCTTTGAGTCTGCTTTGTCAATAGTTCACTGGGGGCTGATGGGAGAGACCAGCAGGCTATATCCAGTGATGTCACGATTTTGACATGCCCAGTCTCCAAGCTGCAGGAGGAGGATGACAACCCAGTGGTGGAGGACTAAACTGTACTCACTCAAGGAACGACAATTACCAGGTAAGTGTAATTTCTATTTTATGTCCCTCTTGAATATTATTGAGGGTGGGGAAGAGACTTGAATGTGAGTGAAGACTTTTGTAATTCTACAATGAGACTCATAATTTTCCTCTGAATAATATCAGGGGGTTTACGATTTATAACTTACATGTTTGCTCTTAATGTAGTTTGGTTTCAACTGGTGGAGCTGAGGCACAATTATAGTTGGGATCTGCTAATTTAATGTGTTTGGTCCCCCCCCCCCCCCAATCTTTAAACTCAGGTCTGCCACAGACCCACCAGCAAGTAAGGGGGGGGCTGGACTGGTTTGCTCCGGTGCTGATGGTCCAGGATGGTATTAATTCGTACAATCTGGGGTTACTGGATTGGGCTGGAGGGATGTGAGGAAGAATACTGGTCCCACTGCTTGGGAGTAAACAATAAAGGTAATGGCAAAAGGAATATATGGGAAGCAAGTGGGTGAAGTAGGAACAGCATGACTAGGTAAGCAAGAGTGTCTACGGGAGGGGGCGCATGGGTGTGAGTTGGGAGGGAGGGGGCTCTATATGTCACAGGTGAATTCTTTAGAGGGGTTCCGTATGGGACAAGTAGGTGGGAAGGTTTGTAGGCGAGGTGATGGAAGGGGGGAGCAGGTATGGGTAGGTATAGCGGGGGGGGGCATTAGTGGGGAGGGATGGTAAACAGACAAGAAAAGGGGGTGGGAGGAGGAACCTATGGGGATGGAAGAAATGAGCCTACACAGGGAAGGGATGAGTCATAACATAGGAAAGAGGTGTGACAGACTGGGAGGGGGGGCTTGGAAGTGTGGGCCCTAGGCTGGGGGGGGGGGGTGCTGCGCTGGAGGCATTCCAATGGTGACATTCATTTAGGTGTACTCTGGAGGGAGGGGAATGGATAAAGATATTAAATTAGCATCTTGGAATGTGTGTGTGGACGTGGCTCCCCCATAAAAAGATATAAAGTGTTGCAACAGCTGAGAGCATGGCATATTGACATAGCAATGCTGCAAGAAACACATCAGAAGAGCATACTAAGTTGTGCTGAGGATGGGTCAGTAACGTCTATGGCGTGCCGGCAGTAGGGAAAAAGAGAGAAGTGGTAATATTAATAGCTAAGAACTCAGGGTGGTTGGAGAAATCGGTGGTAATAGACTCAGATGGAAGGTATGTTTTCATATGGAGATGTTATATGGTAGGCCTGTGGTCTTGGGATCATTATATGCTCCCAATGTGTATGAAACTTGGTTCTTCCAACATCTTGTCTTGGTGTTTAGCTCAGATGGTGGACAGCCAGCTAATAGCAGGAGGCAATTTTAATTGTACATTGGATAGGGATATGGACAGATCCCGCTGCGTAGGGACCACAGGACTAACGCTGCACAAGGTGCCTGAAGGGTCTGTGTGACTGGTTTGGGTTACTAGATATATGGAGGGTCTTGCACCTGGGAGCCAGAGACTATACCCACGTGTCAAGAGCTCACAGTACATGGTCCAGAATTGACTATTTGTTTCAAGAGAGCTATTTGGTTGGGTTTCTCAGGTAGATATTGATCAGACTGTGGTCTCAGATCATGCCCTGATCACATTGGAAATAAGGTGGAGAGACCAGGAGGGACAGAGGCATGGCGATATCCATTGGAGCTAGTTTGAGAAGTATCTTAGGGCTAAGTGGGAGGACTATGCTCTTAACGGGCAGCATATAGATCATCCAACCTTATTTTGGGGGACTGGCAAAGAAGTGATGCATGGTGAGATAATTAGCTACATCATCTCAAGTGCAAAAGGCTAAATAGGGTACTACAGCTTGAGCGGGAGTTGACGAAGGCGTGGCGCCGTCATGCATCACACCCATGTACTGAGACCAAGAACCAATTTCACAATATACAGAGCGAACTCGGCATGCTAGTCCACCAGAGGGCCAAGAAATCCCTAAAGTTTTATCGCTGTAAGCTCTACCGACACTGGGACAGAGCAGGTAAGCTGCTATCCTCGTTAATTAGATCTGAAGGGGGTCCGGGCCACATGGATGCTTTGCGGCAGGCGGATGGCTCCTTGCAGACGACAGCCGCAGGAGTGGAAAAAGTGTTCTGGTATTTCTACCAGCAACTATACCAGGCAGATGTGGTGGATGGAGATGCTGGAGCGGTGTTTCTCTGGGTATGTGACCTCCTGAAGCTGACGTCTGACCAAATGGCTGATCTGAATGCCCCCATATCACAGGAGGTTAAGAAGGTATTAAAGAACCTAAAAGGAAGAGGAGCACTGGGGGGCAGATGGTCTTCGGGGGGAATTTTACAAGTAGATGGGGGACAAGGTTGCTGCTCCCATGGCAGATTATTATGCGGACTTAGCCTGGAGAGGAAACTTTCCCTGCAAGCCAAACAAGGTGCTGGTCATGGTACTACCTAAACAGGGAAGGTATCCTGACCTCCCGGGCTCCTTCTGACCAATCTCGCTATTAAATGTAGATATAAAACTCATGTTGAAAATCATGGTGGATCAGTTGGCGATATATCTACCCGACCTGATGCACCAAAATCAGATGGGGTTCGTGTTGGGCAGGAGTGTGGCATACAGTGTACATTACGTTTTGGCCTCTGTGTGCAAGCATTGCAGAAGGGCGATCATCTATGTTAATCAGTTTTGATGCCGAGAAGGCTTTTGATCATGTGAATTGGCAGTTTATGTATCAAGTGCTCGAGTCAATGGGGTTTTAAGGTCTCTTTGTGGACACTGTGTGCCTACTTTATTCTGACCCAGAAGGGGCAATTATAGTCGGTGGAAACATGTCCCCAGAATTCTTGATACGCAGAGGCACGCATCAAGGATGCCCACTCTCCCCGATATTGTTTATCCTAACCCTAGAACCTCTGCTGAGTATGATTAGGGCATGAAGGTGGGGACGGGAATTTCAGGTGGTGGCATTCGCAGATGACATTCTAGTACACTTGGATGATCCGTCGCAGGGACTACTGGTGCTGCTGCGTATATTTGAGTACGGGGCACTGTCGTGATTAAAGTTGAACCTTGGCAAATCTGAAGCTCTTCTGTTAGATTCTCGAATACCCGCTAATTAGAAAGAGGCCTTTCCTCTGAGGTGGGCAAAGGGATGGTTTAAGTATCTGGTAATACAACTCCCAGCAAACCTGACTGAGCTGCATCAAGCCAACATAATGGGTTTCTCGGAGGACCTTGAAAGGAAGGTGCAGCGGTGGTGAGATCTTCCACTATAGTTAAGTGATAGAATAGTCCTCTTCAAAATGAATCTTTTTCCCAAATGGTTATATGTGTTGCAGACGTTGCCCTTGGTGCTGAAGTGAGGGTATATACAGTTCAAAAAAATACGCTAATGTGCTTTTATGGAGGGGGGGATGACCCTGAGTGTGGTGGGCAATATTACAATACCCTTGGGACCAAGGGAGAATGGGGTTCCCAGATATCAAAAGGTATAACGTTGCTTGTCTGCTCAGGCATGTCCGAGACTGGCTCTGGGACATGGAGGAGCATATTTATTTATTTATTTATTTATTTATTTAACAATTATTTCTATACCGCTCTTTCACAAGTATCAAGTGCGGTTTACAATGAACATTATGTTATATGGTATGGGTAGTATCATACCAAGTCATTTTACATAGAACATAGAACAGGTGAACTAGGTACAGGTAACAGTATAATATTTAAACAGTAAATTATTAGAACGTTAAACTATTAGAACATATGTACATAGTAGATATTTACAATTATCATATATCGCTTGTAGGTGTAAACATTAATTTAATCTTGAAGGCACGTAGTTATATAATGGTTGTATTTGCTAGTTAACCTGTGTCTCTTTGTGTAGTCTGGCTAGTTTCTGCTCCTTTGTTGTAGTGTAATGAGAATAAATGGGTTTTCAGTTTTTTTCTAAATTCCTTTATGTCCGATAGTAGGCGAATGTTGTCAGGAAGGTTATTCCAGAGGATAGGTGCTGAATGAGAGAAGGCTCTCATGTTGGTTTGTTTTCTAGCTTTTGTGTAATCTTTTGGTACTGCGATAGTGTTTGTGTTTCTACTCCTTTGTGATCTTTTATCTATTTCTACATTGATGAGTGTATTGAGTACTGATGGCGCTAGGTTATTTATTAGTTTAAATGTAGTTAGTAGAATCTTGTATTTTATTCTGCTGTGAATTGGTAGCCAATGGAGTTCAGCCAAGGTCGGTGTGATATGTTGGATTGAGCTTATATTCATTATTATCCTTGCTGCTATGTTCTGAGTTAGTTGTATCTTTTTAATGTTTTGCTTTGTGATGCCATTAAGGATTAAATTTGCAAAATCGAAATGTGGGGTTATGATAGCTTGAATTATGGTTATGAAGTCTTGTAAGTGAATTAAAGGTCTTAGTTGTCTCAAGGTCTTAAGTTTGTAGTGTATGTTTTTTGTTAGATATTTTATGTGTGAATCCATGTTAAGCTTATTGTCAAGTATCACACCTAGGTATTTTATTTCTTTTTTTATGTTGATTTCATGGTTATCAAGTGTGATGGTGCTTGGGGGTGTGTATGTTTGGTTTTTAGTAATATATAGTACATCAGTTTTTGAGAAGTTAATGTGTAGGTTCTGATCGCTGAGCCATATTGTTAGTTCTTTAAAGCATTCTGTTATTTGTTGTAGTGGAGGGTGTGGGATTTTAAATGGGAGGTAAAACATTATATCGTCGGCGTAGATATGATAATGGACGCCATGACGTTTAAAGATGTTGCTGACTGGTTGTAGGTAAATGTTAAACAAAAGTGCTGATAGTGCAGATCCCTGTGGGAGGCCTTGTGTTTGGTTGAATATGTTGGATGTTTGGTTAAGGATTCTTACTGTTTGGGTTCTGTTTGATAAGTAGGATTTAAACCAGTTATAGACAGTGGATGTAATTCCTATTTGTTGAAGTCTGTTGAGCATTGTTATATGGTTTACGCTGTCAAATGCGGCAGAGATGTCGAGGAAAACTAGGATGAAGGCTTGTTTTGTGTCATCAATTCCTCTTAGTAAGGTGTCATAAAGGACTGTTAGCAATGTTTCAACCCCATGGAATGGTCGGAAGCCATATTGGTGTTCGTCAAGGAGGTTCAAGGTATCAATAAAATCCTGTAGTTGGGTTTGAACTATTTTTTCAATAAGTTTGGCCATGAAAGGAATGCTCGATATGGGTCTGTATGATTTTGGGGATAATTTGTCTAGTGTTTTATTTTTAAGTATTGGTCTTATTTGAACATGTTTAAGTGATGGTGGTAAGTATCCTTCATCTAGTGAAATGTTAACCATGGGGAGGATGAAGGGAGAGAGTATTGAGAGTGTCTTTTTTATCCAATCAACTGGGCATGGGTCAAGATATGATGTAGTTGTATTGATGTTAGATATGGTAGCTTTGAGTGTGGTCTTTGAGATTGGGCTGAAATTGGACCAGTTATCCGAGGTTGTGTGCTTCATTTCAGAGTGTGTTGTTGAGGGGTTATTTGTTTGTATTTTTGTTTTATTGATATAGTATTGAGCTAAGTCTTGTGGGGTAATATCTATGGATATTTCATCTGAATTGTATGTTTTGTTTGTTTACTGTATTATATAGAACAATTCTCTTGGTCGGTTAATTGAGTTATTGAGTAAGTTAGAGTAGTAGTTTCTCTTAGAATTGTCTATTGTTACTTTATATGTGTGTAGGGTATTTATGTATTTTTCATAGGTTGTTGGAGATTTGTTTTGCCTCCATTTCCTTTCTTCCATTCTTAGTTGTCTTTTAAGATTTTTAAGTGTCATGTTAAACCATGGGGCATCCTTTTTATCAATTATATTGTCGTTTCTATTATGTTGAGACAGGTTAGGTTTTTTTTCTGCTGCCAGTGAGATGGTTTTGTTCCAGGTTTTGATAGTTTCTTCCAAATTTGTAGGTGTTAAGGTGAGGTGAGGAATTATTTGATCTAAGAATTCTTCCTCATTAAACTTTCTAAATCTCTTATTTTGTGGAGGTTGTGTTCGTTTAGTGTGATTGTTGTCAGGGATGGTAATATCAAATTTCAGAAGGTAATGGTCTGACCAGGGGACTGGTATGTTTGAGAGTGATTTGGAGTTATATAGGTTATGAAGTGAGTTTGGTAGGAATACCATGTCGAGTGTTTTTCCTTTTTTATGTGTTTGTTCTGTTATTATTTGGTGGAAGTCTAAGTTGCTTACTGCTTCTGTGAAGTGGTTTGGTTGGTTGGTAGGTGTTGAGGGGAGATTAAAGTCACCCATTAGTATTATTGGGTTTGTGTCAGTGGATGATGCTAGTAGTTCAATTAGGTTATCAGTGTTGTTTGTATTGTATTCTGGGGGTCTATATATTAAGCATATCTTTGTGGTTTTAATTTTTATAGTTAGTGTGTCTACATTATCAATATTATTGGATGAAATTAGTTTTGCATTAAGGTTTTTCCTTATTATTATTAGTACTCCTCCACCTTTTTTATTTGTGCGGTGGGTATGGAAGATCTCATATTCAGTTGATTTTAGTTGGTTCATAAATACTGAGTCTGTATCTTTGAGCCAGGTTTCTGTTATACAGACAATATCTGTTTTATTATCATTGATAATATCTGTAAAGATTGGTAGTTTGTTTCTCATAGATCTTGCGTTGATAAGTTGGCAGGTGAGGGTTGTGTAGTTCTGAGTATGAGTTGGTTGTGGTTGCGTGGGGTTGTATTTTGGTGCGATTGTTATATAAATTAGTCTAGATTGTTTGGGTCTGGGGTTGGTACAGTTTTTGAACAGATGTATTGGGTGGTCATAGCGTGATGTACTTTGTATTATTGGGATTGGTCTTTTATAGTTATGTCTTATACATTTCGTTAGGTTTATCAGTGTGAGGATAATAAGACAAATTAGTATAATCCTGATAGGAGAGGGAGATTGAGTAGGCATTGTTTAATTCTAGTTTATTTTTGGAGATTGTCTGGTAATTAGTTCTTAAAGTGTATTTGTGTTATTGAACGTGTTATAAATCTGGTACTTAGGTTTTCTAACTGTGGAAATAGAGTTATAATGATTTATGTGTCTAGCAGCAGTGATAAAATCTGGTAGAGTTATGTTGCGATAATGATTAATGGAGTTCTATGTGAGTTACTGACAACAGTAGATCAAGAATAAGTTACTGATGGCAGTAAATACGGTGTATACTTCTGACAACAGTAAAGCTAAAGTAGTATTCTAAGTATAAATCAAAAATGAATTACTGACAACAGTAAGTGTAAGATTCTGACAATAGCAAAGTCAAAGTGATATATCAATATTAAATCAAGAATGAGTTACTGAGAACAGTAATTCCAGATTAAGTTGCGGATGACTGTAAATCTGATGTAATTTTTCTGACAGATTCTGATAGTAAGGGTGAATTACTGACAACAGTAAATACAAGGTAAAATACTGAGTTATTGATAATAGTTGTGAATCTGTAGTGCATTAATGGTAATAGAGAATCTGGGATGAGTTAAATAACAGTTGATCTGGAATGATATACTGACAACAGTAATATTCAGAAATAGTTTGGGGACAACGTTTATAAAGCTGATGTAGGTTAAATGAAAATAAAGAATTACAGTTAACGTTGGTCAATACTAGATTGAGGTAAGGTATAGTCACAGCATGAGTGTGATAATGCTAACAATAGTGTGATCTTTAAGGCATAATAATTAGGTTAGTCCAGCAATTTTAGTTGTTCAAGATAAGTCTGTTAAATAGCGTTATTTTGGTAGGGTATACTTGCTGCGATTTGTGATGCGTTGGTTCATTGGGTCCACGCGAGCTCAACCTACAGGGAGCTCAGCAGTGCGTTGAGGGAGGCTGTTGGTCTCTGCGAGGTGGAATTGTTTCGTTTCCGTGGTTGCTTGAGGTTCCTTGACGAGCCTTTTCAGGTTTATACTTGCAGGTTTTCCGTAGTGACAGTAGATGTTGGAGAGGTAGTTCTGTGAAGTTTCCTTACGTGCCACTGCCTAAGGGCCACGCCAAAGGGCCTTCTGGCGAGGCCCTCAGGCGCGGGCCCGATAGGCGCGGGTGCGCCTGGGCGGCGCTGCTTTAAGCGCTGGGTCGGATGGCCCGGATTGGTCAGCTCGGGCTGTGTGGGAGGTCCTGGGAGCTCCGGTGTGCTCGATCCTCGCGCCGGAGGAGAGCAGAGGGACGCCGGAGAGCTGAAGGCAGAGAGGGAGATCAGCGTTGCAGCGCTGCTTTAAGCGCTGGGTCCGATGGCCCGGATTGGTCAGCTCGGGCTGTGTGGGAGGTCCTGGGAGCTCCGGTGTGCTCGATCCTCGCGCCGGAGGAGAGCAGAGGGACGCCGGAGAGCTGAAGGCAGAGAGGGAGATCAGCGTTGCAGCGCTGCTTTAAGCGCTGGGTCCGATGGCCCGGATTGGTCAGCTCGGGCTGTGTGGGAGGTCCTGGGAGCTCCGGTGTGCTCGATCCTCGCGCCGGAGGAGAGCAGAGGGACGCCGGAGAGCTGAAGGCAGAGATATGCTGGTGGACTATGCTCTAGCAAGACCTATGTGTGTGAGATATATCCTACATGCAAAATCTCTGTGCGGAATTGGATCGGTCATGCATGAGGAGATTGTTTGCTCCAATTCGTCGAGCGTGGCAACATTTTTTGTGGACAACTGGGCTGGCTTTATTTTAGCTCATGCTTCTTTCCTCTGTGTGGAAATAAGGATTTTCCTTCGAGTATGATGGATGCAAACCTTTTCCATTGGAGGAAGGTGGGGGTAGTAAATTTAGAACAGATGGTGTCAGAAGAAGGGGCCCCTGTAGCATTTACTACCTTGAGTGAACAGTTTGCATTAACAAATGTGGACTACTACCACTACATTCAGGTGAGGAGTTATCTTTGAAGCCTACCAGCAGACTCTTTAAAGGGGAGAGTTTGTTCACAATTAGAAGAGCTCTTCCTGGGGGAGGATCGAATAGTTTGAGTATCCCAATTACATAAAGATGTTGATAGAGATTGGGCTGAAACCAATAGAAGTAGATTTGGCACAGAACTGGACACGAGATAGAGGGAGAGATGGTGGCAAGGGCCCTAGCTCGCATTCCATCACTGAGTGTATCTGTAGAGCACTGAGACCTGCAATACAAATTGATACGACGGCTGCCCCAAGGCACGCATGATGGACAGGTATAGTGGGAACAGGCCGTTGCAACAAGTGTGGTACAGATGACACAATGTTAGGACATATATGTTTTGGCATTGTCGCTTGATGGCCGCATACTGGGTAAAAGTACAGGGATATTTAGAGGGGTGTTAGGTTCAGCGTCCTCCCCAGTCGCCTGCTGAGCTGGTGCTGGATATTTGGGAGTCAGAAGCAACAGTAGATCTGAGACGGACTGAGCTTGCGTGGCTGCGCCTGGTGGTGTTGGCAGCTCGGCAGGTGATTTTGCATAACTGGCTATCTGTGCGAGGACCAACGTATGGGCAGTGGCAGATCCACTTACATACCTTGCTATTGCTGGAGAGGAATGGGGCATGTGAGTACAATAAGCGCTGGGAGACCTTTCTTGCTGAGTGGGGCCCACATCTTCAGTCCTTGCCAACTCAAGTAAGAAGTAGGGTGCTTAATCACTGCATATAACTAAAAGCCTATGTTGGGCCCAGACAAGGAAGGAAAAAAACAGTTAACCCATGGGTTCCTTTGGGGTGGGGAGTGGGAGGGAGACTATTAGAGGGAATAAGCAAGGAGTAGAGGCATTCAAGGGGATAAGAACACACACCCCCGATGGACACCTCTGCTCAACGGTCCTCAATACCTAAATCTTTCACCATATACCACTGAGAAAATCGAATGGGAGGAGGTGGGGGGAGGGATAGGTACAACAAATGAACACAGGCAATTATAGTTAGCTGTGTATGTACCTATTAGTTAAATAGGGACGGGCAGCCTGCTTCTGATGGATATGTGCTTTAATGCATGAGATCGTAGGCACCTTCGCCCTTACTATATATAGGGAACATGTTCTGGTCATGGGCTCGCTAAGAGAGGATTGACCAAGGGGGGAAAAGGGATAAAATGAAAAATGTTGTTTTGTGATGAAGAGATGCTGTTGTATATTATGCCAAGCATCTGTTACATATAATAAAATTAAATTTAAAAAATTTAACGAAACTGAATTTCTGGATGCCACAATCCCTCTCCTTGATCCTTCTCCAACAACCCTGGATGAAGCAGTCAAAAACTGGCATACTACCATAAACAATGCAGCCCAAATACATCAAACTAATAAAAAATCAACCCACTCAAAAACCAACGGCACCCCATGGTTTAATAGCACTTTAAAACAAATGAAAAGAGAGCTAAGAAAACTAGAACATAAATGGCGCAAAACCAAATCCACTATTGAGAAAGAAATATACTACAACCACCTCAAAAACTATAAAGATGCCATAGATAACTCAAAGAAAAATTACTATGCTACAATCCTATCAAAATCATATAACAGACCAAGAGAACTATTTTCCATAATTACCAACCTAACAACCAACCCTCAAGATTCTAACAAGGAAATCACTGACATCTCTGCACAAACTCTAGCCAATTATTATCAAAATAAATCAAAACACTCACCAATGACCTTAGATCCTATCTACAAACCTCTCCATATGCTAAATGAATGGCCAGAATTTTACCCTTTATCCAAAATATCATTAAAGAATATCATTATCAATCTTAACACCACAACATCCTATCTAGACCCTTGTCCAGTAACCTGGATAAAAAACACACTACCAACACTTCTTTCATTCATACTTCCTATGGTCAATTTATCACTACTCCAAGGTTACCTCCCACCCACCCTTAAACAAGTACAAATCAGACCAATCCTGAAGAATAATACACTTGACAAAACCTCCCCAAAATCTTACCGACCTATCTCAAGTATACCATTCTTAGCAAAAGTCATCGAAAAAACTGTACAAATACAAACACAAGAATTTCTTGACTCATCCTACCCGCTAGATGACCAACAATATGGATTTCGCCCCAAGCATGGAGTTGAAACACTCCTGACTGTTTTTACCGATACACTACTAAGAGGAATAAACAACCACAAAAAAGCTTTTATCCTCTTATTTATTGACATATCAGCCGCTTTCGATAGTGTTAACCATTCAATAATGCTTAACTACTTAAGACACATAGGAATATACTCTACAGTTCACAAATGGTTCACCTCTTATCTGAGCAATAGAACGCAAAATGTTAGAATAAGCAATCAAACTTCTGAATCATATAAATTTGAAACAGGATTACCACAAGGCTCAGCGCTTTCAGCTCTACTATTTAATATATACATAAAACCAGTTTGCAATATCTTTAAGAAATATGGTGTACTCTATCATCTATATGCAGATGATATTATGATGTACATCCCATTCACTATCCCTAACATACCGTTGCAACTCCTTTCGGATTGTTTTAATGAAATAACATTATGGCTAAATGCCCACAATCTCCTAATAAACCATTCAAAAACTGAAGTGCTAATAGTCACCAAAAACCAAGATTATACCCCACCAACACATATAACACTTCAAAACCAAGAAATTAAAATAAAGAATGAAGTGAGATACTTAGGAGTCATTTTAGACAAACATCTCACTCTAGATACCCATATCAGAAATACCACAAAGAAAATTTACTACAAACTTAAAATACTTAAACAACTTAGACCTCTTGTTTACATACATGATTTTATCAGTATAATCCAAGCCACTATAACCCCCCACTTTGATTTTGCGAACCTTATATTATTAGGTACATCAAAACAAAACATCAAAAGACTGCAACTCGCACAAAACTCAGCAGCTAGGATAATAACAAAAACACACTCTCATCAACATATAACACCAATTCTAGCATCCCTTCACTGGCTTCCAATTCAAAACCGAATAACATATAAAACACTAATAACAGTATTTAAATCACTATTTGATTTGACACCATCTACTTTAAGTAACTTAATTACCAAAGAACATCCAAAACCTACTCAAAGAAAAAATCAACTAAACAAACTTAAAACCCCCATAGATTTCATAAAAACAAATAAATCAACAAACAACAGAGCGTTCTCACATGCAGCCCCAACAGCCTGGAATTCCCTCCCTGTTGAACTAAGAATATTAACAGAGATTAATGAATTCCGAAAAAAACTGAAAACACACCTCTTTACAATGCACTACAACACTATAGAACAGCCATCAAAAGAATTAGACAAAGGCTAAACAGTTTTATCTACATCTCACTATAACAGAAAAGAAAACCTGCCCTATCTGCATCTGTACTACTCATAATGATTATATCCCACATAACTTGTATATGTATTTAATAATATAATGTTAATGTACATAATGTATATAGTGTTGCACTGTTCAGTGCTATCTGTTCAACATTTCTGTTTACTGTACATTGGTTATAGTTATATGATGTTATATGTAAAACAAATCCATGATTTGTTGCCTGTTGTTATTTGTGAACCGCAGCTGATCTTAGGAAGCTGCGGTATATAAGAGATTGTTAAATAAATAAAATAAAATAAATAATAATACAATATTTATTTAACAGGTTTTATATACTGCTTTATCATTTCAATCAAAGCGGTTTACATTGAAACTTAAACTTGGTAATATACATTAAACAGGGACATTGATAACTTGGACTTTTCTGAGGCAATGGAGGGTTAAGTAACTTGCCCAAGGCCACAAGGAGTGCTAGTAGGAATCAAACCCTGTTCTCTGGGTTCCCAAGCCAGTGTTCTTAACCATTAGGCTACTCCTCCACTCAGTGTTTGCGTTTAAGAACTCAATAAACAGTTCAAACATAAAAGGTCATCTGATAACCCTTGGGGTTGAGGGCTCATTCATTGCGGTCTTAAGCAGCGTCCTGGGTAGAGGTTGGTTTGGTCCCTCCACAGGACGTTTGTAGAACGGCAGCTTGGTTCTCTCTTCTTTCCTCTGTGCGGCATTATCTGGATGTGCAGGCCTGGCAGGATGCAGCCTTTGCACAGGTGTTGCAGGCTGGTGTTTTGGTTCCCACCTGTTGTTAATACTGCTTTGCTATGTCCTACTCATCTGGATTGGACTGGACTGGACTGGACTGGAGGGACAATTAGGAAGGAGAAAATTAGCAGGTAAGCTCTACTTTCATTCTCGGAGTCCAGTCCAGAACCCACCTGGGTATGTTTGCTGTTTTACTGTCTCGCATTTGCCCTTGAAGACTCAGATATTTGAGCAAGTGAATTGGGGATGGTTGGTGCTGAAACTTAGGATTTTCTCTCCTTTAAGAGCTCTGTTGTGAGCTTTGTTTATTCCCTGTATCAGGGGTCTTCATTTTTCTGGTTGGCTTTTACAAAAAATAAAACGAACGAACAAACAACCAACAAAATAAAAGAATGGAATTGAGAGGAGGGCCCATCTGTGGCCTATTGCGTGGTTAAATACTTTGAAATCCAATATCCAATTTACGTCCCACATCCACCAACACAATTTGGAATTTTTGAATGTGTGGATTATGAAATCGGAGGATGGATTTTCTACTACCTTATTTAGGAAACCTAGTCAATGTAACAGCTTACTACAGTTACCATCCAGCCCCTTTGAGAAGGGGCTTACTGTATGGCCAGTTTTTGAGGATCCGACGCATTTGTTCTATGGTGGAGGAGTATAAACATCAGGCTTTGGATTTACGGGCACGTTTGGCAGCACGGGGTTATCCTAATAAGAGCATCAAGAGGGCACACACTCGTGCCTGATACACACAGATTGGCTTTTTCAACCTTCAGCAGGGGAGTCCACTTCTGAGAGTGATAGAATTGTGGGTATTTTCCCCTTCATGCTTAATTCCTCTAGTTTGGTTAAAATTTTGCGACGACATTGGGAGATTCTCAGTCTTCACACTTGCTTTCGGACTTCAGTCTGTTTTGCCTTTACTAGAGGACATAATCTTCGGGATTACATGGTACATTCGGCCATGCCCTTGGATCGCCCATTAGGACGTATGGCTGGCAGGGGTCATGTAGCCTGTCAGGCCTGTTAAATTTGTGCCAGTACCTTGGAGGGGGTTGACTGGGTGAATCCTGTTACGGGCCGTACATATTTGTTTTTTAGGGGATAGTTCATGCATCAGCAGCTTTGTTGTAACTTGCTGTACATTGGCCGCACTAGCCATTCGGTGAAAGTTCGCCTCACTGAACATGCCTCCCAAATTAGAACCTCAACACTCTCGGCTCCTTTAGTTGAACATTGTATCTCTCTGGGTCATGTGTTTCTGGATTTTAAATGGCGAGTGATCGACATGGTTCCAGAAGACCCGAGAGGAGGGGATCGTTTACGGCATCTACAGTGGCTCGAACAGAGGTGGATCTATCATCTGAGAACACTCATACCAGGGAGCTTGAATTTGGAACTAGAATGAGGGAGTTTGTAGGCATTTTTCATTCATGCTTTTGCTCATTGGCTGCTAAAAATGATGTGCTGCGAGGAGAAAAGTTGGTAGCCAATCACAGTGCATGCAGGCACTGTGAAATATGAGCCATGGGACTCGGTGTTTTTTGACACCAGATTCTTTTCCTGAAGCGGGTCACACTTGAGGCAGGGCTAATTAGCCCGAAACACACGTGTCTGCGGAATGTGGTAGTAGTGGATTCTGGACTGTTCAGCTAAGTGTAGCTACTTTCTAACTTCGTTTTGGACTTTTGTATCATTAAAATGGGTCACGCTCACATTGGGAGTTAAACTACAATTATTCTCCCCTGTTGTGCGAGACCCGACAACAAATGTTACATTCATACATTTTGCTTGCTTCACAGACAATCTTTTGGAATTTTCATTGGGTTTGAGTGTTGGTTCTGTTTTTGGTTTTGTAGTTTTTGGCTAAAGGGAGTTCTAGCATCTCTGGTTTTGGCTGAAGCATGTTTTCATATCCCGATCTGGGAGGATCAGTAGAGATGTCTGCGCTTTGCCGTGTATAACTCACACCTTCAGTTTGCCGCCCTCCCCACTGCCCTGAGAATGTTTTCCAGAATCATGATGTAGGTGGTTGCTGCATTTAAAGCGCTAAAGACTGTGTACATCCATTTCTAGACGACTGGCTCTTCTGAGCCTGTTTTCTATTGGAGTCCTTTCTAGGTTTGACACAAGTGGTATCCTTCTGGAGGGCCTCAGCTGGATGGTCAGTAAGGGAACGTGTCAGTTGGAGCCTTCCCAGTCCCTAGAATTTCTGGGAGGCACAGTATGATGCTTGAGTGGGCAGTCTCCCTGCTGGAGGAGAGTGTGCAGAGATTTGTTGGAACGACTTGAAGTGCTCAGTTCTCATCAGGCTCCCAGGGTTTGGGATTATCTCCAACTTATAGAGTTGATGGCATTGACAAATCAAGAGGGTACCATGGGTGTGCTCATATGAGGCTGCTCTGGTGGCCTTTCCTAACCAGAGTTCGAGCTCAGGCTTCCACTCCAGTTTGGGACTGAGAGCCAGCTTGAGATGGCTGTTCCACACACATTATCTGAAGAGAGGCATGCTGCTGGATGATCACTTGTGGATTCTTCTGACGTTGGGTGTCAATCTTACGAGCGAGGAAGCCCTTGTCAAGAGTGAACGGCCCAGGGCTTTTGTAGCCACAGGCAAGCTGTGTGGTCCATCAACCGTCTCAAAGCAAGGGCTGTCTGGCTGGCCCTCTTGTGTTTTACTACCCTTGGTCAAAGGCAAGGTGGTGTGAGTGTTCTTGGGCAGAACCACGGCAGTGGCATATATCAAATCGCCAAGGCAGCATGAGGTGTGCAGGAGTCACCTGGAGGTCTGGTTCGCTTGGGTGGAAATGAGCCTCCTACCCTCCTAGCTCTGTCTGCTCAGCAGATTGCTGGGGTGGTCAGTGTGTAAGCGGTCATCTTTCATCGTTGCTCTCTTGATCCTGGAGAGTGGGAGTTGAGTCGCAAGGCGTTTCAGATGCTTCTCTGCTGTTAAGGTTGCCCCAAGATGGAATTTATGACGTCCTGCTCCAGTGACAATGTGCCATTGCTTCACTCGCCACACGATACAGGGTCTAAGGGCATTGTCGCCCTGGTTCAGTCCTGGCCATGGCAATGCCTACTGTATGTGCTTCCTCCATGGCTGCTGTTGGGGCATATGCTTTGGCACATGGAGCACCATCTAAACTGGATTGTTCTGGTGGTGCTGGATTGGACGAGAAGAGCGTGGTTCAGAGACCTGATGCAGATTCCTCCTCTTCATCTGTCCCATTTCAGGGCCGGTTGCATCAGGGGCCATTTTCCTGGATGACCTGACTCCCTTCTCGCTTATGGCTTGGCTCTTGAAGGGAGTCGGCTACACTATTCTCCTGCAGTAGTTTCTGCTTCCCTCGGAGCCCGGAGGGGTTCTACCAGCCTGGCATCTGTGCATGTCTGGTACCTCTTTGAGAGTGGGAGTAGTGCACGACAGCTTGTTTCTGAGTCTGCCAATGTGCTGACTCTGGTCTTCTGCAGGATTGTCTGGAAAAGTTTTTTTCCTTATCTCCCTGAAAGGCCAGGTGTCAGACTTGTCCTGTTTGAGGTCCAGTGGCTTGAAAGTCTTCAGCCTTGCATCCAGGTGTTTCATATTTTCTTCAAGGGGCTTGGTGTCTACGTCCTCCCTTCTGGTCATTTTTCCCTTCCTGGGATATCTGTCTGGTGCTCAGGACCATGGTGTCTGAGCCCTTTGAGCCTCTGAAGCATGCTACTCTGAAGGGCTTTACTCTCAAGATTGGTTTTCTTGGTCGTGATTTGTTTAGCAAGGTGGATTTCTGAGCTGCAGGCTATGTCTTGCCAGGATCCATTTTTGCCCTTTTTCAAAGACTATTTCCATTTGGCCTATGCCTCCCCATTTTTGCCCAAGGTGATATCTCCCTTTCAGGTGAACCAGGTGGTTTGCTTGCCCCCCTCTTCTAAAGAGCAGTGTAGAGGGAAAAATAAGGATCTTCGCCTCATGGCTGTCAGGGGGTGCTTCTCTGGGACTTGGAGGTTAAGAGTTCCTTCTATATGTCCGATCATCTTTTTGTTCTGTTTGCTAGCTCATGCAAGAGTGTCGTGGCAGCCAAGGCTATCTTGGGGCACTGGATCAAGAAGGCAATTGCCTTAGCGTATCTGTGACGGAACCGGCTGGTTCCGAAGAGTTTGTATGTCCATTCTACTTGGGCCAAGCATCCTTTTGAGTGTAGCATAGCTTGGTAGCTCCTTCAGACATTGTCGGGTGGCAATGTGGGCATCACTTTCCACTTTTTGTCAAGCATTACTGCTTGGATGTCCACGCTCAAGCGGATACAGCCTTTGGTTCAAGGTTTATGAGCTGCTGTGTTCTCTTCCCGTCCAGTGGAGGTATAGCTTTGGTACGTCCCACTTATCTGGACTGGCAGGACGATATGGAAAGTGACATTTTACTTACCAGATAATGTCCTTCCTTGAGTCCTGTTAGACCAGTCCAAGACGCACTCCTGAAACTGTTTGATCTGTTATGTTGCAGTAGTACCTTGGTCCATTATGATTTATATGCTTGGCTATCCAGGTCCTTATCCTACTTGACAGCATGTTTAATCTCTCCTGTACATAGTTTCTCTACTGGTTGAGCCATTATTGATTCATTGTTGTGTGAGGTTTGCCATGCTTTCCCATATGTTTTGGGATGAATACTGAGGTGCCCTCTAGTGGCTCAGCCTGATAGACATCAGAATGATGTCACTAACACCTGGGCATTTCATTGGCTATCTGTCTCCACCAGTTTGCTGGTAAGGGGAACACGGCCAACTGATCTAGCAGGACTCGAGGAAAAGGACATTATCTGCTAAGTAAAAGTAAAGAAGACCAACAATGAGATGGATCGATACAATAACAGCAGCTATGGATACCACTCTATCAACAATGAGCTGCTTGGCTGAAGACCGAACAAAGTTTAGGTCAACTATCCAGAGGGTCACCAGGAGTCTACTTCTACTCGACGGCACTTAACAACAAAACGTCATCTTTAGTAAGCAATTCACCAATATTCTTTTCTCATTTCTGAGTAATCTGAGAAAATTCAGACAGCTTTGTGTAACTGGGATTGCATGCAATGCTGTCAGAATTTCTTCGGATTGCTTACAGATAGTTTAGAAATCGTCTTCTGAAATAAGTTGGTGGTTCCAAAGGGATGCTTCCTCTTCAGATACATGACTGCCTCTCACAACAGCACCAAACTTTTAAAGTTGGCAATGAGCACTAATGCCACAGATGTGCTTTAGCCTGACTCCACCCTTTTCTCCTTTTGATTTTTCCAGGACAGTCAGGTTCCTAGGGCTCTTCCAGAAATGTTCACTGATGCTCCTCAGGCCCACTGGATTGGAGCCAATTTCCCATGGAAGCGGTGAACTTCTAAAACCAGCAGGGAATACATGCCCATGATCTAGTTCTCCAAATCTGAATTATGCAAAATTCTGCATGGTTTTTGTCACAATAACAAAACATATTGTGTTTGAATATTTTTTTTTCTGTATTTTTTTTTTTTTAATTACATATCACCAAAGTGCAAGATGTTGAATTATTCTGTGTAGAATTCCAGCAGGAGTAATCAGTGCACAGCATAAGCAGGCAGCTAAGCAATTGTCTTTATTAGCTGAATGGTGTGAAAGTCCTCTTTAAAAAAAAAAAAAAAAGCACAAGAAGCAATTGAGAATCAACTGATGGTATAAAACCTGAATTTAATTTTTTTTTTTTATTCCTTACAGTCTCACACTATTTTGCTAGTTCAACCCACTAAGCGGCCAGAAGGCAGAACGTATGCAGATTATGAATCTGTAAACGAATGCATGGAAGGTAGGTACTGCTTCTGTTATACTGAAATTTTTTGGTGTAATCTAGGACGTTCTAATTTTGGTTATGTAGGCAGTTGTCATTTTCCCTTTTCTGTGCCTGCTATGATGATGATAGGAATATGCTGTTCCACTTCTTTCTGGTTATGTTAAGGTTTTTTCTTTGAAATAATATTGCAGTGAGTAAAAGAAAATTGTACTGAATAGTCTGTGCAGATCTGAGCACTTTCCTGCACCTTCATTGATTAAAATTTATCTAACAAAAACGCATGTTCATTAGTCTCTCCAGTCCAGTCCTGTATCTCTGGGTAGTTGACCTCTAGCAGCTTGGAGACTGAGCATGTCATCTTTTGACATCAGCGTACTTAGACAGCTGGCTCCTCCTACCAGCCCCAGTATCTGTCTCCAAGCAGCTGGAGAGGGTGAATCCCATTAGGTCTGGGACTCACTGTAGGGACAACTAAGTGACTATTTTTCAATTAATTTTCTAATTGTAGATTGGGCAAAAAAAAGCTCAGATTTGAAGAGAAAATTAAAGATACTCAGTTTAAAAAAAAAAAAAAAAAAGCCTCAAACTGACAGCATACCCCTCTGCGAGATTGGGAGAGGGGCTTGCAAACAACTCAGGAGAGTGTCCGCTGTGGCTCCCGGGACAGGGATAGGAGCCGCGAATGCAGCTGAGGAAAGCATGTGGGCGGGAGGCTGCAAATTGGAACTCCCGGGGGTAAAAATGCCCGAAACAAAAGGGCTTTTAGTTCTGTTTTGGGTTTCATGGAGAGCTGGGGAACTGATTGTGCAACTGCAGGACAGGTGGCAGGCTGGGCTGTGACGCAGGAAAAGAGCGGTAGATGCCATTTTGTACTTTTCAGCCGCAGTGTTTGCTAGGAAGTTGGGAAGCCTTGGTTGCTGATGCGGGGGGATGTAAAACTTGCATTTTGTTTTTTGGGGCCAGTTTAAGAGGAGATAAAAAAAATAGTGCAGAACAGGCAGTCAATGCCTGGGAGCTGAAGGTGAATACAGCGGCAAGATGCCTAACAAACCACCTTCCAAGCATGCGGTGCCCGGCACAGCTCCATCTCTGTGGAAGGGGTCTGCCGGGAATGCTCAGCGGAGGCCCAGTCTACAGAGCACAGACTGGTCGCATTGTGTAAAAGTAGGCACTACCTTAGCCTTTTACACCTGTAGAAGGTGCAAACATTGGCATTTGGATAATGGTAATCAAAACATTTTAAAATATCTTTGTTTAAGTAAGTGATTGTACAGATAATCGTATGCCAAAAATGCCAAAAAAAAATGGTGTGAATGCTTCATGCTATTTATCCCTAAATTAACAAATGACTTGTCTTGGGCACTGTGCACTTGCAAGAAACATTTCAACCTGCTTGATTTTGGCTTGGCTGAATTGTGATGCCTCTTTAAAAAAGCTACGAGAATCATTCTCTGGGTTTTGAGAAGCTTCCTGTTCTCTGTTAGCCCAGAAAAGAGCAGACATGCTTACATTTAGCTCATTATAATCAAACTTCCATCAGGATTCTCTTCCGTTTCCACAGGGTGACATAATACTAAAGTGTCTGGCTAATGATGGAGGTCCTATAGAGTAGTTTAATATAATTTAATATAATTTGTGGATTTGGTCTGCAACGTTGTTCCTGCTAGCTGGGCATATTTGCCATTTAATCAAATTTAAACCTTCTCTTATATGGGCTTTTACAGCCATTTTTCTTCCAGACCTTTTTCCTGACTTTCCAACTTGTCCCCTCACGAAAAGGAGGAGGTTTTTTGTTATATTCCCTCCCCCTCCCCCTCCCCCCATAACACAGTTCCATTGTTAAGGATGCCTAGTGCAGGTTTTAGCTTACATACTAATATGTAATGTGTACTGCTTGGGCCACTGCACAGAGCAAATATATCCATGTCTGCAGTGCCTGCTGGGGAAGTTTTTCATCAAACATCGATGAAATAAAGCACATTTTCATTTTGCTTTGGCTAATCAATAAAATCTTTCCTAGTTTAAGCAAAATACCCTTTTTGAAAAATACTCTACAGCCTGGGTAATACACTTCTACGTACATAGTAAGGCCCACTTGTGCTATATAGGACAGCCTTACCAAGCTTGTTATGTTTATGTTTATTTCGAATTTGATATACCGCTCAGGCCAGAGGCATTAGAGCGGTTTACAATACAATATCATTAAGGAAATAGGAAAAGAACGCCATTTATATGATAGGACAGAAAAGAGGACAGAGACAGTCAGAAAAGAAAAGGAGAGGGGCAAGGAACAGCGAGTTACCACAGAATAGACCCAGTCCATGACCTCAGATCAACTCACAGCCACAGACGCCACGGTCCTACGCCAAAGGGCCCTCTGGCGAGGCCCTCAGGCGCGGGCCCGCCTCAGAAGCGGCGGTTTTTTATGCCGAAGGTAGGGGCTGCTGACAGACATGCAGGGGAAGCGAGGAGGAGCTCCTGCTCACTCCCTCCGAAGATGGCTGCTCCCGTTCTCTTTGGCGCGCCTCAGAAGCGGCGGTTTTTTATGCCGAAGGTAGGGGCTGCTGACAGACATGCAGGGGAAGCGAGGAAGTTAGTTGCATTAGGATGTTTGCACAGGCTTGTAAATATTGAAAGAAGGTCCTAAGGCTTGCAAGCTCTCACTATGTAGTATAGTATATAGGAACACAGAAACATGGGGACATGACTGCAGAAAAAGACCATATGGTATATCTAGTCTGCCCTTCCAGGTCTGCTTCAGTGGTCTTCCTTGTTTCCTTTAGAGAGCTGCTGTGTTTGTCCCATGCAGCTCAACTCCGGCACATGGTCAGTAACGGGACTTCTGGTATTTTCGCACCGTATGTTTTGCACCTTACCTGATGGGTCTCTTCCCTCCTTGAGGTCAAGTTTTTAGAGGAGTTTGGAGGAACAGGGTGGGGCTATTAGGGCATCTCACCATCCTCGGGGCCTAAGAAATCACAATGAATCGGGGGGGCCCCAGGTAGCAGGGCAACCTGTAGAGGGTCTTCTGCAGGGGTTTTACCCTGCCTGGGCCCTGATCACGTTCAACCAATAGGTTCTGGAGGTTGTCAGGGAGAGCTGCGTATTGGAGTTGCCAGGCCACTGGGCCTGTCATTTGTGCAGTCCCCTTGCAAGGCACGCATCAAGGCTGCAAGAGACACCTTGATGCGGCTTCTGCAGTTCGGGGGGCTATGGTGCCAGAACAGAGTGGATCAGGCTTTATTTTGTGGGGCCCAAAAAGGGACTCCTCCTTTTCGTGGTTTTTTTTTCCCCAACCTCTAGCGCGTGAATCTGTCTGCAGGTGCCCTGGTTTCACTTGGAGGTTATCCAGAGCATGGTATATGCTTGGCGTTGAACTTGCCTGACTCACCAGTGAAAGGGCTGAAAGTTTGTAAAAGGCTTTATGCCCTGGCTCAGGACGAACATGTTGCATGGTTTATCATGCAGAGAGTGGATGCACAGGTTAAAGCAGTTATGAAGTGGCCCACCAATTCCAGTGGAGGGCAGAATGGCCATGAAAGTGTCCACCTTATGGACCAGGGGGTCTATCTTGAAGAATCAGTTTACAGTCTCTGAAGCTATCCTTCAGTTAGCAGTGTGTGTGGGTCTGACAACTTGAGCTCTACTCCAGTGGATTCAGTCCCTTGTGCCAGAGGATATTACGCCCCTCTTGGAGTCGTCTACAGCCTTTTTATCAGACACTATGTATGTTCTCATCCACTTGGCAGTTAAGGACATTGCTCTGTTGACTGGCGCGATGTTTGATATGACTTTGCTATTGGGTGGCAGATTCATCCTGCAAATCTCGGTTGACTTAGTTCTCCTTCAAGGGGAGGCTCTTGTTCCTTATCGTCACTTCAGTCCAGTCCCTTAACTTCTGGGTTGCGCAACCCTTCCAGCAGCTTGGAGGCTGAGCCCATCATCCTTTTGATGATGGTGTGGTATAAATACCACTGGCACCACCCACCGGCACCAGTAATCTCAGCCTCCAAGCAGCTGGAGGGTTCCTGTAAGCCAGAGTGCTTACGGGGTTCTTAGCCTTTAAATTACTTTATTTTACTTTAATTTATTTCTGTCATTCTTTGCATTCCCTGGCATAGGTAGTTCTCCTTTAAGGGTTTGCTTCTTGGATCATTGGGTCCTCTCCTCCCCCCCCCCCCTTCCCACTCGAGTGCCCTCCGTGTAGGCTCGCTCCTCAGGAGGAAGAGGTTTACTGGAGCCGCTGGGCTCAGGAGAGCTCGCCTCCTGCCCCCTCAGCGCTTACTGGGATCTTCAGGGCACGACTACCTCTGCCTCGCGCCGAAGCCTCCTTGGTTGGCTGAGCGCTGGAGGCAGCACCGAGGATCCTCCCGGCGGCGCCCCCGGCCTCGCGCTTCAGCCCCGAGGCGGCTGGGCGCTTGAGGCATCCCCGGTGTGCAGAGCACAGTGAAGGTTACAATCGCCGCAGGACATCAGAAGGGGAGTCAGGGAATCAACGGCTCAACTACCTCCCGTGGTTCCGGCCTTCCACGTGGAGAGTCAGTGAAGTGCGACTGCTTCTCTCGGGTGGTGCGCAGCGCACACCAATTAATCAGCTAACCGCAAGTATTTAGAGCAGGAAAGCTCTCTATTTTAACTTGTTCTTTTTGCTTTGTTTGCAGCTATTTGCTAACGGCAACTGGGAGGGGGGGGGGGACACGGAGAACGGTTGTTAGTTGGCCCAGGTTCCCAACTTGGCGCCATTTTTCCCTTTTTAACTCATCTTAATTATTTTACTTATTTTAATTATTGTAACTAGTTTATTTTGTTTGCGTTTCTTGCTTTATATAGAAGTTCCTTAGACCAGGTTTATTCCCCTGGACCAGGTTTCTTTAATTGTTGAATTTCAAGCCGCTCAGTGCCTGAGGGGGCATGCCGAGTAAGCCGCGGTGTCCTCCTTGCGGCACTCGGAGGGGGACGGCCTCAGAAGCATGGATTTGCAGGGGCTGCGCTGCAGAAGCTGCTTCTGTGGAGAAAGAAATCCACTTGAGCATGTCTCAAGCCCCCCTCGGGTCAGGAGAGCGTCTGGAAGGGGTAAGGGAGGTCCATTCTCCTCCGCCTTCCTCCCTAGAGGGACCAGGTCCTTCCTCTTCCTTTCCCTCCACCTCCTCGGGGGCGGAGGGAGGCTGGGATCACTTTTCTCCGGAGTTTGTGCTCCTATTGCACAAGGCCTATTGCTTGCGCAAGCAGGGATCATCAGAACCAGTAGCGGCGAGGGAAAGCAGGGACACTGAGACCGGGAAGTCTAGATCCCTGGACCTTGTCATCCCTGCTAAGCGCGCGAGGCTTCTGGACAAGGAGCCTTTCGAATCCCCATCTCGGGACTCCCTTGAAGAGGAACCCTCGGACAAAGAAGGAGGGGAAGATGGGGAAGAGCTGGAAGAGGGAGAGATCCCGGAGGAGGAGCAATCCCGCATAGTCCGCGTTTTTCAGCGAGAAGAGCTCCCGACGTTGATTAGTGAGTCTCTGAAAGTGCTCAATATGGCCTCGGAGTCTCCGGCAGAGGAAGAAGTCCTGGAAGATCCGTTGATCCAAGCCGTCAGAAGGTCTCAGAGCGTGTTCCCAGTCCATAGAGTAGTTCGTCAGATGATGCAGGAGGAATGGAACCAGCCAGAGTCTAGCCTAAGGGGAGTCCGGGCGATGTCCCGTCTCTATCCACTATCTGAATCGGACAAAGAGCTGCTGAAGTCGCCCAGGGTGGACGCTGCCGTCTCAGCGGTGACGAAGAAAACTACGATTCCGGTCGAGGGAGGCGCTGCTCTGAGGGACGGTCAGGATAGAAAATTAGATACGCTGTTAAAGCAAGCCTTTGATATTAGTGCCCTCGCCTTGCAGGCCTCTGTCTCGGGGACTTGGGTAGCTAGGGCCGCCCTGAGGTGGTCCCAACAACTTCAACTGGCTGACGGCCCTTCAAGTGAGGCTCAAGCGCTGTCGGCCAGGTTAGAGTCCGGCTTGGCCTACCTAGCAGATAGCCAGTATGATCTCATTAGGAGTCTGGCAAAGAATATGGCCTCGGTGGTGGCTGCCAGAAGGTACTTATGGCTACGCAACTGGTCAGCTGATGCCTCTTCAAAGGCCCGCCTGAGTCGTCTTACGTTCAAGGGGAAGCTACTGTTTGGCGAAGACCTGGATAAGTTAGTTAAAGATCTCGGGGAATCAAAGGGGGGCAGGCTCCCGGAAGATAAGCCCAGGCTAGGCCGCTCTCTGGCGCAGAGCCGAAACCAGCCGAAGGAATTTCGGAGATTCCATCAGGCCAGATCGAACCCCTTTCCCAAGGGCTTTTCCTCCAGGGGTTTTCCCTCCAGGGGTCAAGGCTTCAGAGAGTTTCGCGGAGCAGGCAGAGGTTTTGGGGCCTCTTCCTCCTCCTCAGGTCCTAGAAAAAGACAATGAGAGGCCGGGGGTCCAGGAGGGAGTTCTGCCGGTGGGAGGTCAGCTAAGGCAGTTTCTCCCCGCCTGGTCCCGAGTCACATCCGATCAATGGGTCTTGGAAGTAATCCGAGACGGTTACGCTCTCGAGTTCACAAAGCAGGTAGTCCCTGCTTTTGTTCAATCCCCCTGCGGTCCACCAGAGAAGAAGGCGGCGGTGGAGGTCACTCTTTCAAGACTTATAGCGCTGGGAGCGGTGCTGCCAGTCCCTCCAACTCAGCAAGGGTCCAGTCGATACTCCATCTATTTTGTGGTTCCAAAAAAGGAAGGATCCTTTCGTCCGATTCTAGATTTAAAACAAATCAATCGCCGTCTCAAGAGTTCCTCACTTCCGCATGGAGACTCTGAGATCGGTGATTGCGGCCGTTCAAGGAGAGTTCCTGACATCCCTAGATTTGACGGAAGCATATTTACATATCCCGGTCCGGCGGTCTCATCAGCAGTTCCTAAGATTTGCTGTGCCAAGGGGCCATTTCCAGTTCCGGGCCCTCTCCTTCGGCCTAGCAACGGCTCCCAGGACGTTCACCAAGGTGATGGTAGTGGTGGCCGCGGCTCTTCGCAAGGAGGGAATCCTAGTCCATCCCTACCTCGATGATTGGCTAATCCGAGCAAAGTCAGAAGAGGAGAGTTGCTCGGCAACTGCCAGGGTCGTGGATTTCCTGGAGAAGTTGGGGTGGGTCATCAATCGAGCAAAGAGCAGATTGACTCCCACTCAGGAGATCGAGTACCTAGGAGCAAGGTTCGACACCAAGGCAGGGAGAGGGTTCCTATCGAAACAGAGACTAAGAGACCTGAGGAATCTCGTGGCTCGATTTCTATTGACAAGAATCCCCACGGCCTGGCATTACCTTGAGCTGCTGGGTACCATGGCAGCAGCAATAGAAGTGGTACCGTGGGCCAGGGCACATATGCGGCTTCTCCAGCGCACACTGTTAAGGCAGTGGTCCCATCAGCATCATCCACTATCCAGGAGGATTCCCTGTCCCCTCCGGATCAGGAGTTCTTTGCGTTGGTGGAGAAACCCACGGAACCTGGGCTGCGGGATGCCCCTCGAACCTCCGCAATGGATCCAACTGACGACGGATGCGAGTCTCTCAGGCTGGGGGGCCCACTGCCAGGGACAGTTTGCCCAAGGCAGCTGGACTTCGAAGGAATCTCAGTGGTCGATCAATAGGCTGGAGCTGAAGGCGGTAACCTTAGCCCTCCGGGCGCTCGAGCACTTGGTGCGTCAAAGGGCAGTCCGAGTCCTATCCGACAATGCCACCACGGTGGCTTACATCAACCGGCAAGGGGGAACAAGCAGTCCGTCCTTGGAAAAGGAGGCGGATATCCTCTTGCAATGGGCCGAAGTCCATCTGTTGGCACTGTCGACGCAGCACGTGGCCGGCGTAGACAACGTCACGGCCAATTACCTCAGCAGGTTCAGGATAGACCACGGGGAGTGGGAGCTGGCGCAGGAAGTATTCGATCAAGTAGTTGCCCGTTGGGTGAGACCAATCATGGATCTCATGGCACGGTACACGACGGCGAAAGCATGCCGGTTTTTCAGTCACAGAAAGGAAAGGATGTCAGAGGCCCTGGACGCCCTAGTCCAAAGCTGGCCCTCAGAGGGTCTGCTCTACGTGTTCCCTCCCTGGGCCCTCATAGGGAGGGTCCTGCGGAGGGTGGAATCCCACCACGGACTGGTAGTTCTCATTGCCCCCGATTGGCCTCGACGCCCTTGGTATGCAGACCTAGTGAGGCTGACAGTCGATCAGCCCTGACGACTCCCCTGCAAGAGGGATCTCCTGCGGCAAGGCCCAGTATGCATGCCCCATGTGCATCGGTTCTCGCTTACGGCCTGGCTATTGAAAGGGCCAGGTTCAAAAAGCGGGGGTATTCGGGGTCGGTAATTTAGACTTTGAGCGCACGCAAACGCTCCACCTGCCTGTCCTACGTAACGGTCTGGCGTGTCTTTGAAGCCTGGTGTACGGAGCGTCAGATTAGGGCCTTTTCAGCATCGGTCTCCCAGGTTCTGGAGTTCCTTCAGGCGGGGTTCGAGAAGGGTCTAGCGCCTAGCTCGCTGCGAGTCCAGCTAGCAGCCATCTCTTGTTATAGGGGAAAAGTCAGAGGCAGATCCCTAGGGTCTCATGCAGACGTTGGCAGGTTTCTCAGAGTGGTCAGGCGGTTACGGCCGCAACAAAGATCCGTCATTCCTCCTTGGGACCTCAACCTAGTCTTGAATGCCCTCTCCGGGGAGCCCTTTGAACCCCTAAGGAAGTCCTCTCTGAAGGACTTGACCCTAAAGACGGTATTTTTAGTGGCTATTTGTTCGGCCAGGCGTGTATCAGAGCTTCAGGCGCTATCTTCTCGTCCTCCCTTTCTCTTATTCTTTAGAGATAAAGTACTCTTGCGAACGGTTCCGTCCTTCTTACCAAAGGTCATCTCTCCTTTTCATGTGAACCAGTCGGCATCCCTTCCGTCTTTCCCTGACAGGGATCAAACTGGGGACGGGGAGAAGCTTAAGTTCCTGGACGTGCATAGGGTCCTGAAGCGTTACCTCTCCCGCACGGAGTCTTTTCGAAAGTCCGAACGCCTGTTCGTTCATTTTGGAGGGCCACGCAAGGGAGAGGCAGCGGCCAAGGCTTCCATCTCTAGGTGGATCAGGGAGGCGATTGCCTCAGCGTATATCCTCAAAGGAAAGCAGGTCCCAGGAGGCCTGCGCGCTCATTCAACCAGGGCGCAGGTGACCTCCTGGGCGGAGCATAGTTTGGTGCCGTCTCTGGACATTTGTAGGGCGGCTACCTGGTCGTCCCTGCACACCTTTACCAAGCATTATAGGCTGGATGTCCAAGGGGCGACAGATGCCAGGTTTGGTAGCGCTGTTCTTCGGTCTGCATTGGCGAACCCCTCCCTGGGTGGAACTGCTCTGTTACATCCCAGAAGTTAAGGGTCTGGACTGAAGTGACGATAAGGAAGAATTAATTAGTCCTTACCTGCTAATTAGTGTTCCTGAAGGAACTTCAGTCCAGTCCCTGATCCTGCCCGAGTTCGAGGAGTTTATTTCAGAAGACTGACCAAAGACAGCGTACGGAGACAGTGTGGCGACTCCCGTGCTAAGGGTCCTGAGGCCGGGAGGGCCGGCGAGAGAGGAGCTGCGGGGAAAAGAGGGAGGGCCAGCTCGGCCTCACGTAAGCCTCTGCCTTCCTTCCTTCCTTCCTTCCCTCCCTTCTTTTCCCTCATTTGGACAAAAAAAAAAAGAAGTTCCTTATCGTCACTCCAGTCCAGTCCCTTTACTTCTGGGTTACGCAACCCTTCCAGCAGCTTGGAGGCTGAGCCCAACCTTTTTGGAGGTGGATCGGTATAAATACCACTGGGACCACCCACCAACTCCAGTATTCTCAGCCTCCAAGCCTGGAGGGTTCCGTAAGCCTAGGGCTTACTGGAGTCCCCTTTATTTAGATTATTTACTTAGAATTTCTCCTTTTATTTCTTGATATTCAGTTTTTTTTCTCCAGGCCTGCCCCTTTAATTCCTGCCTGCTCACTCCCCCCCCCCCCCCCTCCCCGGGTCGGCAAGGACATCGGAGGTGTTTTCTCTCCTGCGGGCTGCAGGCTGCAGCAAAGAATCCTGCCTTGCACGGATCCCTTTGCGGCGATATCGGCTGCCTCCTGCCCTACTTCTCCCGAACTGGTCCTGCCTCGCGCCGAAGCCCTCCGGGTGGCTGAGCGCTTGAGGCATAACCGCAGGCCCACTCACGCCGCCGGACCCGTCCCAGAGCAAGAGGACGTGGAGGCGAGTGCCGGGGCCCCCGTTTCACCGCGGAGCAGCTTTCAGCGGCGATCTTCTCATGTGAGCGGTTCCTGCCTCGGGGCTGCGTTCCGAGTTGTGTTCCACCGGCCCAGAGAGCGATATTGCGGTCCCCCGTCCAGGCTCCACGTGGCGAGGCCTACCACGTGTAGAGCCGGCGGGTGTTGATTGCTGAGTCGGGTTCAGCCAGCAACAGCAACATAATCGCAAGTACTCTACTGAGCTATTTTATTTTATGTTATTTTATTTTATTTTACTTTGTTAAGCGTTTTCATTGACTAGTTCTTTGTGCTGTTGTTTCTAAGCTAGTTATTTTATTTTCAATTTAACTCAGCGTTTATTTCTAATTTAATTCAGGGATCATTTTGGTTTAAGTTATCTTTAATTACTAATCTAGGGGGTTCTTAGTTTTTCTCCGGAGGAAATATTGCCTTTGCTTGGGAGCTCACGGTGGGAAGCCCCAGCATTAAGTCATGGCGTCCAAACCTCGCTGTCCTTCCTGTGGTACTCGCAGGGGCACCTCCGCAGAGGCAGGAGTCTGCAGGAGCTGTGCCGCAGTGGCCGCCTCAGTGGAGCAGGAAATTAACTTGACCATGTCACAACCTTCTCAGGAGTCAGGAGACCCTCTAGAGGGGGAAGGGGGATCCCAGTTTCCCCTCTCCACACCCTCGGATCTGCCCCCTCCTCCTCTTCCGTCTTTCCCCCCCTCCTCTAGTGCAGGGGGGCCAGGAGAATTTTTCTCCCCTGACTTCATCCTCCTACTTCACAAGGCCTATTGCCTGCGTAAACAGGGCTTAGGGTCAGAAGAGGTTGCTCCTCCAGCGGACTACAAATCAGCTAGATCCCTAGGGGCAACCATTCCGGATTCCGGTATTCCTCCTAAGCGCCCACGTCTTAGTGGAGAGGAGCCTCTAGCGTTCCTATCTCAGGGTACCCCGGAGGAGGATGGTTCTATTAAGGACTTGGACGAGCTTGAAGAGGGAGAAATCACGGAAGAAGACCAATCACGTATAGTTAGAGTTTTTCGTCGGGAGGAGCTCCCGGCATTAATTAATGAGTCCCTGAAAGTTCTCAATGTGGCCTCAGACATGCCAGCACAGGAGGAGGCGTTAGAGGATCCCTTAATCCAGGCCATTAGGAGATCCCAGAAGGTGTTTCCT
The DNA here is from genome assembly GCA_033557465.1 of Ichthyophis bannanicus. Lineage (NCBI taxonomy): Eukaryota > Metazoa > Chordata > Amphibia > Gymnophiona > Ichthyophiidae > Ichthyophis > Ichthyophis bannanicus. Next base: position 294,183,052 of record CM066037.1, read on the forward strand.
GTCCACAGAGTCGTGTGCCAGATGATCCAGGAAGAATGGGACCAACCAGAATCAAGCTTAAGGGGAGTCCGAGCCATGACTCGCCTCTACCCTCTTCCAGAGGCAGATAAAGAGCTGCTGAAATCTCCCAGGGTGGATGCAGCAGTATCAGCAGTTACTAAGAAGACGACTATCCCAGTTGAGGGTAGCTCCGCCTTAAAAGACGCACAAGACAGGAAGTTGGACACGATCCTGAAACAAGCCTTTGATGTAAGCGCTCTCGCCTTACAGGCCTCCGTGTCAGGAGCTTGGGTGGCTCGGGCCTGTTTAAGGTGGGCCCAACAGCTTCAGACAGAGGGCTCGACGGGCGAAATACAGGCCAACTCGGCTAGGCTGGAATCCGGTGCAGCCTACTTGGCGGACAGTCAGTATGACCTCATCAGAAGCCTAGCCAAGAACATGGCCTCGGTGGTGGCAGCTAGGCGCTATCTGTGGCTTCGGAATTGGGCAGCTGATCCTTCCTCAAAGGCACGCCTGAGTCGACTCCCTTTTAAGGGGAAACTGTTATTTGGGGAGGATTTAGAGAAGTTAGTTAAAGACCTGGGTGAGTCTAAGGGAGGCAGGCTCCCGGAAGATAGACCAAAACAAGGGCGCCCCCTAGCTCCAGTGCGTACCCAGCCAAGGGACTCACGGAGGTTTCGCCCGGCCAGGACAAGCCCCTTTCCCAGGGGCCGTTTTGTCTCGAAGGGTCAAGGTTTCAGAGGCTTTCGAGGAGCAGGTCGAGGTTTTGGAGCATCCTCCTCCTCCTTCTCGGGCCCTAGAAAACAACAATGAGATGACGGGGGTCCAGGAGGAAGGACAGCCGGTTGGCGGACGCCTAAGGCTGTATCTCCAGGAACAAGCAGGAATAAGTCCTCACATATGGGTACGTCGGAACCGACGGAGCCTGCGCGGGAAAGCTCCCCAGCTTCCCTGAAAGGAAGCTTTTGGGGCCTCCCACTGCACATGCGCGCTGCCTTCCCGCCTTCCTGACCAGCTCTCCTCAGTTTCTCTTTTTCCGCGGAGCCAGCAGGTCGTGTTCCTGTCACCGCTGAAGAAATTATTGTTTTAGTTTGTTTCTTTAGACCGCGTACCTGCCTTCCCCATACCGAAACCGGTACCGCCGGTCTCTCTTTTCTTTTCTTTAAAAAAAAAAAAAAAATCTCTTTTATGCACAACTTGGTGACTTCGGTTGGGCCTCAGGCCTACACAAATTCTCCTCATGGAGAAACCAGCCCCTGGTTTTAAGAAGTGTACCAAGTGTAGTGCTGTTATTTCAGTCACAGACACCCATGAATGGTGTCTTAAGTGTTTGGGACCTGACCACTCCATTCCGGACTGCCCATCCTGCTCCCAGATGTCTAAACGTGGGTTGCAGAACCGGGCCAACAAATTCCATGTGCTGTTTGCTTCTGATAATCCAGCATCACAGTCATCCAGGGCTTCCTCTCCGGATGGATCTCAGGTAACCAAACCCTCTGTGGGCAGGTCCTCAAAGAGCAAATCTCCTTCAAAGCATCGAGAGGCTCTCTCTTTTGAGTCTGAGGATCCTGCCCCAGCCAAACAACCCCGGCGGGAAGCTCTGGCTTCCAAAGCACCATCTATGGGGTTACAGGTTGACATCGATGGCACGGCCTCGACTGATCACCTGTTGGACTGCTCTGGGGTACCGGCCCATACCGGTACCGACATCCAGGCAGCAGTGGCGTCTATGAGCAATACTGTTCAGACCATGCAGCAGGCCATGCTGGCTTTTATCAATGCTGCAACGCCCTCAGTATCGCGTTCAGCGATACCGGGTCCGGTTCCGGTATCGTCTCCCATACCGGAACCGAGACCATCGACTTCCAAACGCAGATCGGTTCCGCATGCCGGATCCGGGTTTTTACCCGATACCGATCCCATACCCGGTACGCCCGATGTCGATACCGATCGGTATGCGTATCGTGCGTTGGAAGCAAATAGAGAATACTCTGATTCCTCAGAGGATTTCAACTCCTCTGAGGACTCTGATGAGCTGTCTCTAGTTCTTCATGAAGACCCCTCTTCCCCAAAGAGGAGAATGTCTCCACCAGAGGATTTGTCCTTTCAAGAATTCATTATTGAATTAGCTAAAGGACTTTCTATTACCACATCCTCAGAAAAAGAACCTAGATCAAAGAAATTGGATATTTTAGGATACCCCAAGGTTCCTAAAGAGGCAGTCACCCTGCCTATCCATGAAATCCTTCAAGAACACTTGATGGACTTATGGGAGGCTCCTCTAACGTTGTCTCCTTATTCTCGTAGGTTGGACACCATGTACCGGGTCCCGCCTTCTCCTGGTTTTCAGAAGACTCAGTTGCCTCACCATTCCATTGTGGTGAAGTCTGCACTGAAAAAGATTAAGAGTACCAAAAGGCACTCTTCTACCCCTCCAGGACGAGAATGTAAGACCCTAGACTCTTTTGGCAAGAAAATTTTCCAGGCTACTATGCTTATAGCCAGGATTAATTCTTACAGTCTGTATATGGGCATGTTTCTTAGAGAACTTGCCCTAAAGATACGACCTTTTGCCTCCTTTATCCCTGAGGATAGAAAAGAGGAGTTCATTTCTCTGGTGAAACAGCTTTTAGATGTTTCTAAGTTCTCCAACAGAGCAGCTTTTGATTCCTTTGAGGGTGCCTGTAGAGCTTCGGGCATTGCGATAGCAGCCCGACGACTTGCTTGGCTCCAGGCCTCTGACCTAGAACCCTGGGTCCTGGATGGCTTACGGAATCTGCCCTGTACAGGTGAGAACTTATTTGGTAAGGACTGGCAAATTCAAGCCACCCAAATGGATGCAGAAAATGCTACCTTGGATAGACTTTCTAAGTCTACCTCTGCTCCTGCCAAGAAAAAGTCTTTCAAGAGGCCGTATTACAAGAAGGCCAGATTTTCCACAAATACTGGCCAACAATCTTCTCAGCCTCGCTTTGCTACTAAACGTCAGCAACCTAAACAGGCAAAGTCAAAGCCTGCAGTGTCTACCACTCCTCAGCAGGCTCAACCCCCTCAGGGGTTTTGACTTGCCTCTAGAGAACTTAACATTTCTGGCTCTAGAACAACCAGAGCCCCTCACCATTCCCGGAAGGTTAGCTCACTTTGCTCCCAGATGGGAGCAAATCACATCAGAGCAATGGACCCTCTCTATCATCAGAGAGGGCTACAAACTTCATTTTTCCAACCTTCCTCCCTATACCATGGTGAGGCACTTCAATTCTCCCCCATTTCTCCTGGACCTGTTGGATCAGGAAGTCTCTTCTCTCCTTGCCCAAGGGGCAATAGAAGAGGTTCCTCTTCTTCAACAAGGGACAGGATTCTACTCCCCTTATTTTCTCATAACAAAGAAGACACGGGGCTTCAGGCCTATCCTAGATCTGAGAGAATTGAACAAATTTCTGTACAAGGAGAAATTCAAAATGCTTTCCCTAGGCATTCTCCTTCCATACCTTCAGAGTCAGGATTGGCTTTGTTCTCTAGATCTCAAGGATGCGTACACACATATACTCATCCACCCATCCCACAGAAAATATCTAAGATTTCTGTTTCAGGGAAAACATTTCCAGTACAGAGTACTTCCCTTCGGTCTAGCCTCTGCTCCAAGAGTGTTCACCAAATGCATGGCAGTTGTTGCCGCATTTCTAAGAGGTCTGGGAATTTTTGTATTCCCATATCTGGACGACTGGCTCATCCGAGCTCCATCTCAGTCAGAGGCCCAGATTTCCCTGGACCGCACAAGGCACCTTCTGCAGTATCTGGGACTGGTGGTAAACCTTCCCAAGTCTCAACTTACCCCTACTCAGTCTCTAGAATTCATAGGGGCCCAGTTGGACACCACCACTGCAAGGGCCTACCTGCCTCAAGTCCGGGGCCAACGTCTGCTGTGCTTGGCCTCCCAAGCTCAGTCCAGCAGTCACTTGACAGCCAGAGAAATGCTGCAACTTCTGGGCCACATGGCCTCCACGGTACACGTGGTGCCCTACGCTCGTCTTCACACGAGAGCAGCTCAATGGACCTTGGCCACCCAGTGGTCTCAAGCATCAGGAGCGCTCTCCGACCAAATACTCACCTCAAAGCGTCTGTTTTGGTCCCTCCAATGGTGGATGTCCACCAAGAATCTGTTGTTGGGGGCCCCCTTCCAACCTTTGTTGCCCCAAGCAACCCTCACAACAGATGCCTCCCAAACAGGGTGGGGAGCCCATCTACAATCCCTCTCCACTCAGGGTATTTGGTCTCCGCAGGAGACCACCCTTCACATCAACCTCCTGGAACTGCGAGCAATCTTCTTTGCCCTCAAAGTCTTCCATACCCTCCTTGTAAACCTGACCGTCCTAGTTCAGACAGACAATCAGGTGGCCATGTTCTACGTAAACAAACAAGGAGGGACAGGCTCTCTGTCGCTTTGCAATGAAGCTCTCAGATTATGGGCCTTCGCCAGAGAGCATCAAATTCATCTTCTGGCAGTATATCTTCCAGGGGTTCAAAACTCTCGGGCAGGCAGACTCAGTCGAGTTCTGCTCCCACACGAATGGTCCCTACATATGGACCAGATAGGCAAAATCTTTCAGGAATGGGGAACCCCGGACATAGACCTCTTTGCAAGTCCGTGGAATGCCAAACTTCCCCGGTTCTGTTCCAGCACTCCGTGTCAGGAAGCTCAGGCCAACGACGCCTTCCTCCTGCATTGGGGCCAGGAATTCCTATATGCCTTTCCACCCATTCCTTTGATTCCCAAGACTCTGTTCAAACTCCAGAGGGATCACTGATCCATGATCCTCATAGCTCCACGCTGGCCACGCCAAGTGTGGTTCCCTCTACTTCTGCATCTCTCCCAGGGACCCTCCCTGGACCTGGGAGCTGCGCCAGACCTTCTCTCTCAGGAGAAAGGGACTTTGTGGCACCCAAACCCCAAGTCCCTACACCTCAGAGCTTGGTTACTGAAGGCCTAAGCCTTCATGACTTCAATCTTTCTCAACCAGTGAAAGATATCCTGCATGCCTCTAGGAAACCCTCCACGAGGCGTTCCTATGCTTTCAAATGGAAGCGCTTTTCCATTTGGTGTGCTCAACAGGGTCTTGACCCTCTAGCACTTCCTTTGAATTCTCTACTAGACTATCTCCTGCATCTTTCTAATGCAGGCCTTAAGACAAATTCATTGAGAGTCCATTTGAGTGCTATTGCAGCATCCTTAAAACCTATAAATGGACAACCTGTCTCCTCTCATCCGCTTGTTGCAAGATTCATGAGAGGCCTGACCCTAACTAAGCCTCCCATCCGACCTCCTCCGGTAGCATGGGACTTGAACCTAGTTCTAGGTCAGCTTATGAAGCCACCTTTTGAGCCCTTACACTCCACCTCCTTGAAATTTCTTTCATGGAAGGTAGTTTTCCTCATTGCAGTCACTTCAGCTCGCCGCATCAGTCCCACCGCAAACGTAATCACAGATTTCTCATTGTTACTAACATTCTGGCTAAATTGTGTAAATAGTTGAGTATGTTGTCTAGTTAACCGATCATATACTCCATGTAGATAGTTCTCCCATTTTAAATTTGTTTTTTCCAAGTTATGCTCCTGTTATATGTAACACCGAACAGCTTGTTGTTCTGGTTTTTGTTTTGTTCTCTGTAAACCGCGCTGATGCCGAATAGTGCGGTATATAAAAAAATGTAAATAAATAAATAAATAAATAACTGCAGGCTTTAGTGGCTAATCCACCTTATACTAGATTTCATCATGATAAGGTGGTCCTTAGGACGAACCCCCACTTTATGCCCAAAGTGGTTTCGCCTTTTCATCTTAATCAAGAGGTATATCTACCTGTCTTTTTTTTCCGGCTCCTCATGCATCCAGTGCAGAGAGGAACCTTCATACTTTAGATTGCAAAAGAGCTCTTGCCTTTTACCTCAACAGGACTCAGCCACATCGAAAGTCTTCCCAGCTTTTCGTGGCTTTTGATCCTTCTCATTTGGGACGTCCAGTCTCCAAACGTACACCTTCCAATTGGATTGCTCAGTGTATTTCCTTTGCTTACCAGAGTAAAAACGTTTCTCTGGAAGGCCATGTCACAGCTCACAATGTGAGAGCCATGGCCACTTCTATGGCTCATCTTCACTCTGTCTCCATAGATCAGATCTGTCGAGCCGCCACATGGGCCTCGGTTCATACCTTCACAGCCCATTACTGCTTGGACAAGGACTCCCGCCGGGATGCCTTGTTTGGTCAGGCTGTCCTCAAACACCTGTTCCATACTTGAACAACTCCTGCCCACCTTCCCAGGATGGATGCCTGAGATCCATATGAAGATGGCGAACCCTTGGAACGGGATCTCCCAGGCATCTTAGCTAGGGAGTCCCCATATATGAGGACTTATTCCTGCTTGTTCCTGGAGATAGCACAGTTACTTACCTGTAACAGGTGATCTCTGGGAACAGCAGGAATTAGTCCTCACAACCCACCCACCTCCCCTAGGAGTTGTATCTTCTATCTATCTATCTTCCTTTCCTCTCTCTATTGTCTCAGCTATAAACTCGAACTGAGGAGAGCTGGTCAGGAAGGCGGGAAGGCAGCGCGCATGTGCAGTGGGAGGCCCCAAAAGCTTCCTTTCAGGGAAGCTGGGGAGCTTTCCCGCGCAGTCTCCGTCGGTTCCGACGTACCCATATGTGAGGACTAATTCCTGCTGTTCCCAGAGATCACCTGTTACAGGTAAGTAACTGTGCTTTCTCAGCAGAGTGCAGGTAGACTCCGGAGAGTGGGAACTGCACCCGCAAGCATTTGCTCAAATAGTTCGTCGCTGGGGGCCTCCGGTCATGGACCTCATGGCGACTTTCCAGTCGGCAAAGAAGAGTCGGTTTTTCAGCAGGAGAAGAGAACGCATGTCCGAAGGGATCGACGCTCTCATCCAACCGTGGCCCGCCTTCGGTCTTCTGTATGTCTTCCCTCCGTGGGTGTTGATCGGCAGAGTAGTCCAGCGTGTCGAGGCGCACCGCGGAAAGGTTTTGCTAGTGGCTCCAGACTGGTCCCGGCGACCTTGGTACGCGGATCTGATTCGGCTTCTCGACGGGGTTCCCTGGAAGCTTCCTCCCCTGGTAGATCTGTTAGTCCAGGGACCGCTGCGCATGCTTCAGGTGGATCAATTCTCGCTTACGGTATGGCCATTGAAAGGGCTCGGCTAAGGAAGAGAGGTTATTCGCCGGCGGTCATTGCCACCCTCCTTCGAGCTCGGAAGCCTTCTACCTCGCTGACGTATGTCCGGGTTTGGTGCATTTTTGAAGATTGGTGTTCCAGGCATCAAGTTCGGGCTTCGACGGCTTCGGTCGCTGTTATTCTCAATTTCTTGCAGGACGGTTTCGACAAAGGTTTGGCTGCCAGTTCTCTTAAGGTTCAACTAGCAGCTATCGCTTGTTACAGGGGGAAAATTCAGGATGTTCCTATTGGAGCAAACTCTGATGTACAACGTTTTCTTAAGGCAGTTTTTCGATTGCGGCCATTGCGTAGCGTGTCCATTCCCTTCTGGGATTTGAATCTGGTTTTGCAAGCGCTCGTTCAGAAGCCTTTTGAGCCTCTTCGTCAGGCGTCGGTTAAGGATTTAACTTTGAAGACGGTATTTCTGGTGGCTATTTGCTCGGCGAGGCGCATTTTGGAGCTGCAGGCTTTGTCTTGCAGGCCTCCGTTCCTTTCTTTTTCTGCAGATAAGGTCGTTCTGCGGCCGGTTCCTTCCTTTCTGCCTAAAGTGGTGTCTCCTTTTCACGTAAATCAATCCGTCATTTTACCTGCGTTTTCTGCAGAGTCAGCCAATTTGTCCGACGACGGCTAGCGTCGTCTTGATGTCAACCGAGTGTTGCGTCAGTATCTCAAGGTGACTGGCTCGTTCCATAAATCGGATCGTCTCTTCGTGCTTTTCGGTGGAATTCGAAATGGAGAAGGGGCAGCGAAGTCTTCTATCGCTAGATGGATTAAAGCAGTGTTTTTCAACCTTTTTTGTGCAAAGGCACACTTTTTTCATGAAAAAAATCACGAGGCACACCACCATTAGAAAATGTTAAAAAAATTTACCTCTGTGCCTATATTGACTATATATAAAGTAATTCTCTTGAATAGGAATCAAACACTCACACCAACCCCCCTCCCCTGCTGGTTCACTCACCCACCCCACTGTCACTTACCCCCCCTCCCCTGCTGGTTCACTCACACCATCGCCCCCCCCCCCCCTTGCTGGTTCACTCACACCACCCCCCCCCCCTTGCTGGTTCACTCACAACAACCCCCCCCCTCCACTGCTGGTTCACTCACACTCCCCCCCCCTTGCTGGTTAACTCACACTCCCCCCCCCTTGCTGGTTCACTCACACTCCCCCCCCCCCCTTTGCTGGTTCACTCACACCACCCCCCCCCCTCCACTGCTGGTTCACTCACACTCCCCCCCCCTTGCTGGTTCACTCACACTCCCCCCCCCCCCCCTTGCTGGTTCACTCACACACACACACACCCCTCTGACCAAGCCGCTGCTTCTGCTTTGTACAGAGCAGCGGCTGCACTACACTTACATTGAAAAGTAAAGAGAAACTGTGTCAGGAGCCCTCCGGTCATCGCAGAGCCCGAGGAAGTGATGTCATGGGGGCGGGCTCCTCACAGGCTGTCTTTCCTTTTCAAATTAACTTTATTGCAGCTAAAGCTTGAAGAGGGGGAGATCCATGAAGAGGATCAATCTCGTATAATTGGAGTTCCTGATCGTATCTCCAGTCTAGTCCCGGACCTCTGGGTTGTCTACCTTAAACAGCAGCTTGGAGACTGAGGAAACACCTTCTTTTTCTGATGTCAGCAGTATATCATCCTGGGATCCGCCTCCATCTCCCAGTTACCTCAGTCTCCAAGCAGCTGTTAGGAGCTAGCCCGGGGGTCCGGGCTCCCTGGAGGAACGATTAAGAATAGTCCTGGGTTAAATTTTAGGGGTTTTAAAACAAAAAAAAAAACAAAAGGGAAAACTAAGGAAAGGGAACAACAATTTGGAGGTGCTCTGGTTCCTTTGTCCAGAGCCTGACAGTGTTCTGTGCCTTTAAATCTCCTGCAGGAATCCCCCCTCCCCCCCGTGTGGGCCTTACCGACGTTCTGCAGGGGTGGAGGAGAGGTTTTTTTTTTTTTTCAGAAGGCTGCATCGGGTCCGGGTCTGGGCTGTGGAGCTGCTTTCAGACCGGTCCCGGCAGTTTGGGGAGAAGGCGCTTTACAGATGCTTTGCCTGTCAGCGCGCCTGTCTCCCGGCGGCAGTGGCTGATCCCGCCGCTTGAATTTCCTGCCCGCTGCGTTTTTTCCTTTTGTTTCTGGGCCCGGAGTCTCTACATGCAGTACTGGTGAGTCGCCGGGCTGCAAGGCAGCGGATCTCGGCCGGAGTCCCCGACGGTGGTGAGTAGGCCCGCCAGGGGCTCTGTTCTCTCCTGCTCGTTTTAGGCGCGAACTTGGAGTGCGGTCTACCACGTGGCAGAGACAGCGGCGGATCGCGTTGCCGTGTGTCTGTTCCCTGTTTTTTCTCAGCGCAGGCCATTAAAATCTTTAGTTTGGCGGCGTTCTTGGTGCGAGTGGGCTGACGTTTCGTGTGGATTGCAGTGGCTGTGTCTTTAGTGTTTTTTGCGCGCTTTGAAAAAAAAAAAAAAGAAAACGGTAATTATAAAGGCACATAGGGCTGGTCTCTGCCTCAGCGGCAGTGCTTCTCAGGGGCCACTTAAGCGGCACAGCCTTCTTCCCCCCAGGCTGCTCGGGTTGCCTTGGGTGCTAGGGGGGGTTATCAGCTGACTGTGTGTCTGTGAGGCAGCTGTTTGTTCCTATCATGCCCACTAGACCCCAGTGTTTTGTGTGCGGGGCTAGGAGGGGTTCTGTGGCAGTCGGGTGTGTGCAAGGGGTGCGCAAAGGAAGCCACATTAATGGAGCAGGACGGAGAGTCCAAGGAGGCAGCTGCGCGGGCCGAGTCGGAGGTAGGGGCGGCTCAGGCTTCTTCCCTGCCCTTAGAGGAACCGGTGGCAGGGCCATCCTCTGCTCCAGACTTCCCTCCCGCCCCTGCTGTCTGGTCCAAGGGCCTGGCCTCTATTTTTTCTAAGGATTTTATGGCTTTGCTGCAGCAAGCGGTTGGTGGAACCCCGTTAACCCCCAGGTGGGCACTCCTGAAAGGCGGGGGGTGAAGAGGCACTCTTCTGCCGTATCTACGGAGGTTCGCCAGGAAAAGGCTAGGCGCATGGAGGATGAGGAGTTTAAAGATCCTTCGGTGGCGTCGGAGGGGCGACTTTCTGAAGAGGAGTCCCATAGTGTGGACTTTGAGGAAGAGTTGGAAGAAGGTGAGCTTGCAGAAAAGGAGGATCAGGCAAGAGTAGTGCGGGTCTTCCGCAGGGAGGAGCTTCCAGCGCTAGTTGCGGAAACGCTAGGGGCCCTAAACATGCCGGTCCCGGGTTCCTCGGAGGATGACACCCTGGAGGATCCTTTGCTGCAGGTCTTTAGGAAAACTCAGAAAGCCTTTCCGGTGCCTTTCAGGAGATGATTCAGGAAGAATGGAATGTGCTGGAGGCCCCGTTGAAGGGAGCCAGGGTGATGCGCCGGCTCTATCCTTTATTGGATAAGGATAGGGAGGTTTTCCAGGCGCCTAAGGTGGATGCAGCGGTTGCAGCAGTCACTAAGAAGACTACTATCCCGGTAGAAGGGGGTGTGGCCCTCAAGGATGCTCAGGACAGGCGTCTTGATGCCATGCTGCGTCAAGTTTTTGAGGTGAATGCCTTGTCGCTCCAAGCGGCTATTTGTGGAGCGTGGGTGGCCAGGGCCTGTCTTCGCTGGTCGCAGCGGATTCAAGGAGAACGGCCCGGCGAGGGGGCTGATGAGGCCTCCAGGCTCGAGTCCGGGGCGGCCTATCTGGCGGATGCGCATTATGATCTCATGAGAGGATTGTCGAAGAGCATGGCTTCGGCGGTAGCCGCCAGGCGGCATCTCTGGCTTCGTAATTGGGCGGCTGACTATTCCTCTAAGTCGCGACTCAGCAAGCTACCCTTTAAGGGGGCGTCTCCTGTTCGGAGAGGATCTCGAAGTTAGTTAAGGACCTTGGCGAGTCGAAGGGCGATAGGTTGCCGGAAGACAAGCCTAAGCAAGGTCGGCCAGCTTCTGGGGGCAAGGGCCAGTTGAGAGATTTTCGCAGGTACCGCTTTCAGAGATTTAATTTCCCTCAGAGGGGTAGATTCCCCAATAGGAACCAGGGTTTCCAGGGGTTTCGGGGGGCAGGAAGAGGCTTCGGGGCTTCATCCGGGTCTTCCTTGTCTAATTTTAAAAAATCGCAATGATGCCAGGGGGACCCAGGCCCCTCTCGTTTCGGTAGGGGGGAGACTGCAGGAGTTTTATGCAGCCTGGGTCCACATTACAACAGATCAGTGGGTGCTGGAGGTCATTCGCGAAGGCTATGCCTTGGAATTCCACATGCCGGTTCGGGATGCTTTCGTCATGTCTCCCTGCAGGTCGCCAAGCAAGCGTGAGGCGGTGCAGGGGACTGTCCGAAGGCTCCTCGAGCTTGGGGCTATAGTTCCGGTGCCGCGTGCCCAACTCGGCTGCGGTCGATACTCCATTAATTTGTCGTTCCAAAGAAGGACGGAGGGTGTCGGCCGATTCTGGACCTCAAGGGGGTGAACCGCCGGCTCCGTGTGTCATGTTTTCACATGGAAACGCTCGGTCAGTGATTGTGGCAGTACGAAAGGGCGAGTTTCTCACATCTCTGGATCTTGCCGAAACGTATCTTCACATCCCCATTCGGCCGGATCACCAGCGTTTTCTCCGTTTTGCGTTTCCGTTCGGGCACTTTCAATTCTGAGCGTTGCCTTTCGGACTGGCGACGGCACCCCGTACGTTCACCAAGGTCATGGTGGTCGTAGCCGCGGCATTGCGAAAGGAAGGGATTCTAGTCCATCCTTATTTAGACGATTGGTTGATTCGTGCAAAGTCCAGGGCCGAGAGCGAACGAGTGACAGCCAGGGTAGTGTCCTTCCTGGAGAGCCTGGGTTGGGTGGTCAATCTGGCAAAAAGCCATCTCATTCCCTCGCAGGACTTGGAATACCTCGGAGCTCGGTTCGACACAAGGTCCGGACATGTATTTTTACCTCAGCGACGGGCCAGCGGCTTGCAGCGGCTGGTGCGGAGGTTCTTGCGCCGCCGGGCGCCCACTGCATGGGAGTACCTGCAGCTGCTGGGCACGATGGCGGCGACGTTAGAGTTGGTGCCATGGGCGAGAGCGCACATGAGACTGCTGCAGAGAGCCCTGCTCCGACGCTGGTCGCACCAGCGGGATTCTCTGTCAAAGAAGCTTCCTTGTCCGGAGGACACGCGCGTAGCCCTGCAGTGGTGGTTAAACCCCGCGATGTTGAGGAAGGGGAGACCGCTGGAGCCGCCCGCCTGGGTGCCGGTGACGACAGATGCCAGCCTAGCGGGCTGGGGTGCGCATTGCCAGGGGCGGTGGAACGTGCAGGAGGAGACCTGGTCCATCAGCAGGCTAGAGTTGCGAGCTGTGGCTCTGGCCTTGCAAGATTTCCACGAGTTGCTTGCAGGGGAATCGGTGCGCGTCTTCTCCGACAACACGACGGCGGTGGCGTATGTGAATCGTCAGGGGGGGACCAGCAGCGCAGCTCTGGAGGCAGAGGCAGAGACTCTGCTCGGTTGGGCCGAAGAAAACCTGCTGGACCTCTCAGCGGCGCATGTGGCAGGAGTAGACAATGTGCAAGCGGATTTTCTGAGTCGGGTCCGGGTGGACCCCGGGGAGTGGGTCCTTCACCCGGAGGTGTTCGAGAGCCTGGTGCATCGCTGGGGCCTTCCGGTCATGGATCTCATGGCGACCTTTCAGTCGGCAAAGGCAAGTCGGTTTTACAGCCGGAGAAGGGAAAGAATGTCGGAGGGTCTCGATGCGCTGGTTCAACGGTGGCCGGAGGGGGAACGTTTGTATGTGTTCCCTCCTTGGGCGCTGATAGGCCGGGTTATCCAGCGAATAGAGGCGTACCGCAGCCTCGTGATTCTGGTAGCCCCGGATTGGCCTCGCAGGCCCTGGTACGCGGACTTGGTGCGACTGCTGTTCGACAGCCCCTGGCGTCTCCCACGGCGAGCGGATTTGTTGTTGCAGGGGCCGCTGTGAATGCCCCACCTGGATCGGTTCTCGCTTACGGCTTGGCTATTGAAAGGGCGCGGCTGAAGGCGAGGGGCTATTCGACTTCGGTGATTGGTACTTTACTGCGAGCTAGGAAGAGATCCACGTCTCTATTGTATGTCCGGGTCTGGCGAGTATTAGAAGCCTGGTGTGCCGATCACGCGTGCGTGGCGTTGGAGGCCTCAGTCCCGCAGGTGTTGCAGTTCTTGCAGGATGGTTTTGAGAAAGGGCTGGCGGCTTCTTCATTGAGGGTGCAGGTCGCGGCCCTGGCCTGTTACAGAGGTCAAGTAGGTGGCCGGCTGCTCGGGGGGGCACGGTGACATTAGGTGGTTCCTTAGAGCGGTTTCGCTTTTGAGACCCCCTGGGCGGCACTTGGTGTCGAAATGGAGCCTCCCGTTCGTGCTGGAAGCCTTGGAACGCCCATCCTTTGAGCCGTTGGGTCGGGCATCATTAAAGGATCTCACTTTGAAGGTGGTTTTTCTGGTGGCGATTTGTTCGGCGCGTAGAGTATCGGAGTTGCAGGCCTTGTCTTGTAAGGAGCCGTACCTATCCTTTTTTGAGTCAGGTGGTTTTGCGGCCGGTGCCCTCCTTCCTACCTAAGGTAGTTTCGGCGTTCCACTTGAATCAGGTTATCTCCTTGCCGGTGTTTAGTACTCCTTCGGGGGACCCGGCTGTCGGAGCGAGGAGTCTTCTGGACGTGAAGAGGGCATTAAAGCGGTATCTCCGGCGTACGGCGGAGTTCCGTAAGTCGGTGCGGCTGTTTGTGCTGTTCGTGGGCCCGCGTAGGGGTGAGGCGGCCTCGAAGGCCTCCATTTCGAGGTGGATTAAACAAGCTATTGCTTCCGCGTATGTGCTAAAAGGTAAGACCGTGCCAGAGGGGTTGCGTGCCCACTCTACGAGAGCGCACGCGGCGTCATGGGCGGAGTCCCGCCTGGTCCCACCGCTGGAAATTTGTAAGGCGGCAACATGGTCTTCCCTGAATCCGTTTGTTAAGCACTACCGTCTGGATGTTCAGGCGCAACAGGATGTGTGTTTTGGAGCGGCGGTCATGCAGGCTGCCTCGGTGGGTCCCTCCCATTGAGTACTGCTCTGGTACACACCCAGAGGTCCGGGACTAGACTGGAGATACGATCAGGAAGGTTAAATTAGACTTACCTGCTAATTGTTGTTCCTGGAGTAGATACAGTCTAGTCCCGTATCCCGCCCTGGGGTGGTTGCGTACCGCCATCGGCAGCCAGAGAAAACAAGTCAGTGAATGAAGGTAAGAATTTTAAGTGCGTCTGGGGGGTGGTCTTTTCCCTCGGGTTTGTGGCCTCCCATCTTGTGTTGGGAGAGTAGATTCCTCGCAGTTTTTTGCGGGCTACAGTTACTGTTTTGCCCTGTTTCTTTGTTGTTCCCGTTCTCAGTTACTACAAAGTTGGGGTGCTTTTTTGGCATCTGATAGGCATGATGTAGTTTGTATAAATACTTACTTGTTGCTCCGGTGAGTCTGCTTTGTCAATAGGTAACTGGGAGATGGAGGCGGATCCCAGGATGATATACTGCTGACATCAGAAAAAGAAGGTGGTTCCTCAGTCTCCAAGCTGCTGTTTAAGGTAGACAACCCAGAGGTCCGGGACTAGACTGTATCTACTCCAGGAACAACAATTAGCAGGTAAGTCTAATTTAACCTTTTTCGCCGAGAGGAGCTCCCTGCATTAATCAATGAGTCCCTGAAAGTGCTCAGTGAAGCCTCAGACGCCCCAGCAGAGGAGGAGGCATTGGAGGATCCCTTAATCCAGGCCATTAGGAGGTCCCAGAAAGTTTTTCCTGTCCACAGGGTGGTGCGTCAGATGATCCAGGAAGAATGGGATCAACCAGAGTCAAGTTTAAGGGGGGTCCGATCTATGACTCGCCTATATCCTCTTCCAGAGTCAGACAAAGAGCTGCTGAAGTCTCCCAGGGTGGATGCGGCGGTATCAGCAGTTACAAAGACAACTATCCCAGTCGAGGGCAGCACGGCCCTGAGGGATTCTCAAGATAGAAAATTGGACACTCTTCTGAAGCAAGCCTTTGATGTGAGTGCTCTTGCCTTACAGGCCTCCGTTTCGGGGGCTTGGGTGACGCGGGCCTGTTTGAGGTGGTCACAACAACTTCAGGCAGCGGAAGGCTCCGCAGAGGAGACACAGGCCAACTCAGCTAGATTGGAATCCGGAGCGGCCTACTTGGCGGATAGTCAGTATGACCTCATCAGGAGCCTAGCTAAGAACATGGCCTCGGTGGTGGCAGCTAGGTGCTATTTGTGGCTACGTAATTGGGCAGCCGATGCCTCCTCAAAGGCACGTCTGAGTTGTCTTCCCTTTAAGGGGAAGTTGTTATTTGGGGAGGATCTAGATAAGTTAGTAAAGGACCTTGGCGAATCTAAGGGAGGCAGGCTTCCGGAAGACAGACCGAAACAAGGGCGCCCCCTAGCTCCGGCGTGTAACCAACCTAGGGACCCCCGGAGGTTTCGTCCAGCCAGGTTGAGCCCCTTTCCCAGGGGCCGTTTCCCTTCTAGGGGGCAAAGCTTTAGAGGGTTTCGAGGAGCAGGTAGAGGTTTTGGTGCCTCTTCCTCCTCCTCGGGGCCTAGAAAACAACAATGAGATGACGGGGGTCCAGGGGGACGGGCTGCCAGTGGGCGGACGTTTAAGGCAGTTTCTTCCCGCCTGGTCCCGGGTCACGTCCGATCAATGGGTCCTGGAGGTGATCTGAGAGGGCTATTCTCTCGAATTTGCAAAGCAAATACTTCCAGCCTTCGTTCAGTCTCCCTGCGGTTCTCCTATAAAGAGGGCGGTGATAGAGGCAACTCTTTCCCGTCTCATAGCGCTCAGTGCTGTGGTCCCAGTGCCACCAGACCAGTACGGTACCGGTCGGTACTCGATTTACTTCGTGGTACCAAAGAAGGAAGGATCTTTTCGCCCGATCCTGGATCTAAAGCAAGTCAATCGCTGTCTCAGAGTGCCGCACTTCTGGATGGAAACCCTACGATCGGTCATAGCAGCCATAAGGAGCGGGGAGTTCCTAACGTCATTGGATTTGACGGAAGCCTATTTACATATTCCGGTCAGAAAGTCCCATCAACAGTTCCTGAGATTCGCAGTGCCAAGAGGTCACTTTCAATTCCAGGCCCTGCACTTCGGCCTAGCAATGGCTCCAAGGACTTTCACCAAGGTGTTGGTGGTAGTAGCGGCATCCCTACGGAAAGAGGGAATACTAGTGCATCCTTATCTGGACGATTGGCTGTTCTGGGCAAAGTCAGAAGAGGAAAGTCGCTTGGCAACCGCCAGAGTGGTTCGAGTTCTAGAGGAGTTGGGGTGGGTCATCAATCGAGTAAAAAGCAGGATGACTCCCTCCCAGGAACTCGAGTATCTCGGAGCAAGGTTCGACACCAACAGAGGCAGAGTTTTCCTGTCCAGAACGAGGTCAAGGGCCCTAAGGTTCTTGGTCACGCAGTTTCTGGGCAGACAAAACCCTTCAGCTTGGCATTATCTTCAGTTACTGGGAACCATGGCAGCGGTGGCGATAGAGGTAGTACCTTGGGCCAGGGCTCACATGCGTCCTTTGCAGCGGGTTCTATTGCGTCATTGGTCCCCTCAGCATCATCCTTTGTCAATGCAGTTACCCTGCGCTCCTCGAACCAAGCAGGCCCTTCGCTGGTGGAGGTGCCCAATGAATCTGGACCGCGGGATGCCCCTAGAGCCCCCACAGTGGTTACTGTTGACGACGGATGCCAGTCTAGGAGGCGGTGGAGCTCATTGCGAGGACCAGTTTGTCCATGGTCGCTGGACGCCGTTGGAGTCGCAATGGCCCATCAACAGACTGGAATTACGGGCCGTCGCCCTGGCGCTCAGGGCACTCGAGTCCTTAGTGCTAAGAAGAGCAATTCGCGTCCTTTCCGACAATGTCACCGCGGTGGCTTACATCAACCACCAGGGCGGCACCAGCAGTCCCGCCTTGGAGAAGGAAGTGGACGCCCTATTCCAGTGGGCGGAGGTTCGGTTGGAGGCGCTTTCAGCTCAGCACGTGGCCGGCACGGACAACGTTATGGCCGATTACCTCAGTAGGTACAAGATAGACCACGGGGAGTGGGAGCTGGAGCAGGAGACCTTCGATCAAATAGTTGCCCGTTGGGGTCCCCCGGTCATGGACCTCATGGCGCAGTTCTCGTCCGCCAAGGTAAGCCGATTCTTCAGTCGGCGGAAGGAAAATGTCCGAAGGCTTGGATGCGCTGTCCCAGAAGTGGCCTTCGGAGGGTCTCCTCTATGTGTTCCCTCCTTGGGCCCTTATCGGAAAGGTCCTCCAGCGGGTGGAGACACACCAAGGTTTGATAATTCTCATAGCCCCGGATTGGCCTCGCCGCCCCTGGTATGCGGATCTGGTGAAGTTGATCGCCCACCGGCCTTGGCTTCCCTGCAGAAGGGACCTGCTGAGGCAAGGCCCGGTTCGGATGCCCCACGTGGATCGATTCTCGCTTACGGCCTGGCTATTGAAAGGGCGCGGCTCCTGAAGCGGGGTTATTCGGGAGCAGTAATCACGACGCTGTTGAGTGCTAGGAAGCGCTCGACCTGTCTTTCCTATGTGAGAGTTTGGCGCATCTTCGAAGCGTGGTTTGCGGAGCACCGAAGGAAACCCCTTTCGGCCTCGGTTCCGGAGGTTCTAGAATTCTTGCAAGCGGGGTTTGACAAAGGCCTAGCGCACAGTTCCTTACGAGTCCAGCTGGCGGCCATCGCTTGCTATAGAGGTAAGGTCCCCGGTAAGTCCTTAGGGGCCCACGCGGACGTGTCCAGGTTCCTAAGAGCGGTTAGACGACTGCGTCCTCAACAGAGGTCGGTCATCCCCCCTTGGGATCTCAACCTAGTGCTAAATGCCTTGATCGAGGAACCTTTTGAGCCAGTAAAGAGGGCCTCCTTAAAGGACTTGACGCTGAAGACTGTTTTTCTGGTCGCTATTTGCTCCGCCAGACGGGTCTCCGAATTACAAGCGCTGTCTTCACAGCCCCCCTTTCTGTCCTTTCTCAAGGATAAGGTGGTCCTGCGGACGGTTCCTTCCTTCTTGCCTAAGGTTATCTCCCCCTTTCATGTGAACCAGACAGTTACTCTCCCTTCCTTTGCAGCCGATGGGCAAGAAGGGAGGGATAGAAAGCTTCGCCTCCTGGACGTACAGAGGGCCTTGAAGCGTTACCTCTCCCGCACGGCGCCTTTCCGGAAATCCGACCGCCTATTCATTCAGTTCGGAGGCCCGCACAAGGGAGAGGCGGCGGCCAAGGCTTCCATCTCCAGGTAGATCAGGGAAGCGATTGCTTCTGCCTATATCCTGAAGGGGAAGCAGGTCCCAGGGGGACTGCATGCTCACTCAACTCGGGCACAGGCTACCTCTTGGGCAGAATTTAGACTAGTTCCCCCTCTGGATATTTGTAGGGCAGCGACTTGGTCCTCGCTGCATACCTTTACCAAACACTACAGACTGGACGTGCAGAGTTCAGCTGACTCTCGGTTTGGGCATGCGGTTCTTCGGTCCGGAATGTCGGATCCCATCCAGGCTTGAACTGCTCTGTTACTAACCCACTAAGCCACTTAACCCTCCATAGTCCATGTTTCCTGTAAATATATGTGTAAATAGTTAATATGGTTATCCAAGTTGAGATCCCTGTTTGTAATTACGGTGTAATCCCCCACCCTAAAATACCTTGATGTTCCATGTAAACCGCACTGATATCAAAATAGCACGGTATATAAGAGAAATAAATAAAAAAAATATCCCAGAAGTAAAGGGACTGGACTGGAGTGACGATAAGGAAAAAGTAATTAGATCTTACCTGCTAATTAGTGTTCCTGAAGGAACGACAGTCCAGTCCCTGATCCCACCCGGTTTCCGTTTGCCATTATGGCCTATTAGTCAGGGGCGGAGCTGTGGACCGAGCGTGGGGCCAGATCTAGGTAGAGGAGTGCAGGTGAAGGACGGCTCGGTCAGTCTCAGGTAAACCGCCTCCTTCCCTTGCCCTCCCTCCTCTCCTACTCCTACTCTTCTTTAAAAAAAAAAAAAAAAAGAGTTGGTGGTTAAATATTTGGGGAGGTTTTTGTTTGCAGTGTTATTTACGTAGGTCACTAATGGAAGTTTCGTTAAGTCTGCTTTTTCATTCGATTACTGGGATCTGTGGGTGGTTCCAGTGGTATTTATACCGCTCCATCCCGAAAAAGGTTTGGCTCAGCCTCCAAGCTGCTGGAAGGGTTGCGTAACCCAGAAGTAAAGGGACTGGACTGTCGTTCCTTCAGGAACACTAATTAGCAGGTAAGATCTAATTACTTTGTGTTGCCCCAGTAGATATCAAGTGATGCCATTACTGAAAGGTGTTTGACTGCCTACCATCTTCTGGCAAGGGGGTGTAACGCACATATCTGGACTGGTTTAGTGGGATTCAAGGAAAGGCAATTATCAAAATAAAACTTCTTTTCCTTTCTTGTTGCCGTTCCATCTGCGAGAAAGCTATTCCAGGCATCCTCCACTCGCTCATTAAAAATGTACTGTATATTAATGGATGGAGTGGTTTTAAAGTTACTTTTAGTAAATTTAATGTGTTTGTTTTAGAATGTATGTTGCTGGCGTTTCTCCATAGTGAGAGTGGGAAGTGAGTTATAGCTCTATGATTTGGGTATTGTTTTGTTGTTTTATGAAATACACTTTTATAAAACTGTTGTAAGCTGCTAGGGCATTCCTTATGGATTGATTAGCGTGTAAATGGAATGTGGACTCTTCCTTATATAGGGCACTGTGCAGACTGCATCTGTTCAGTAGTCTGTCTCCAGCAGATGGTAGATGAGCATTTATGCAGGTTCTGACTTAGAAGTCTGGTGGCACTCTTGGGGTCTAGTTGGAGAACTGGTCTTCCCAGTTGAGCATCAGCAGAGTGGGAGGCCCCCTGGTGCTCTGTTGGCAGATCACTTTTTGTGGAATCTGGGTCCCTCTTCCTGGCTTCCCCTTCTTTCTTGCAATCCAGCTGGGGTATTAAGAAAAAAAAAGTAGGGGAGGAAGGAAAGAGGAGTTTGAGATAAGGGGAAGGCGGTGGTCAGGCGGCTATGGAGACATTGGGGCCAGAGCCATGCTGGGGAATGAAGGAGCCAAAACGGTGGTGATGGAGCTTTGATTATTCTGAGAGTGGTCTGTGGGCCACAGGTTAGCTGTGTGCCTGTCAGAGTGTGTAATGACAGCTGTTAAAGCATGTGAGCAATGATTTCATTGTGGGGGCTACTGGGGGGAGGAAGCTTGGGGCTGTGCAGTTCTGCAACGGTGATTTGGGGGAGTCGGGCATGGCCTGTGAGCTTTGGAGGAAAGGCTGCTACTATTGAGCATTTTTATATAGCGCTACCAGTCGTACACAGCGCTGTACAGACATGTAAGAGACAGTCCCTGCTCGTCAGAGCTTACAATCTAATCAAAATCAAAAACACAAAAACCCAGTGAAAAAGAACCAATTATTCAGAGCAATTTTTTTGTCGGAATGGCCAACCCAGTATAGAGGAAAAACACCTCTTACCGCCGTGGCCTGTCCCTTTTAATCATTTAATCCAAAAAAGCATTCATTAAAAAAATAGCTAATACTTAGCGTATTGAAGAAGAACAGGCTGTAGAAGTGCTGTAGTCAACAGTGTGCCAGATACGATGTGACACGTTTCGGGGGTACATCCATAAGCCCCCTGCTTCAGGTCAGACCACTGTTCAATAACGTCAGCCTTGAAATCACTCCTGAATGAAACGGGTTTTATAACCCAGGCTTCAGAGTTAAACCGCCTCCAAATGGGACACAGGAGGAGGAGCCACCAGAACACACACTGAAAGAGCGATGAGAGAGGTAGGAGGAGAACCAGGATAGTACAGAGCCGCTAAAGCCATGCGAAGACAGGGTAGCAAGGAGAAGGTTATGGTCAACATTGTCAAAAGCAGCAGAGAGGTCAAGAAGGTTGAGAACAGAGTAGAGGCCCTTGGATTTTGCCAGGAACAAGTCACTGGAGACTCTGGTAAGAGCCGTTTCAGTAGAGTGTAAGGGACGAAAGCCGGATTGTAAAGGATCCAGGAGGGCATGAGAGGAGAGGAAGTGAAGGCAGCGGTGGTGGACAGCACATTCAAGTAGTTTAGATATGAAGAGAAGGAGAGAGATGGGTCGATAGTTAGGACAGGTGGGATCAAGTGAGGGTTTCTTGAGGGAGGGGAGTGACCACAGCATGCTTGAAATCTGCAGGGAAAATTGCAGTGGAGAGCACTAGTTTGAGAATATAAGAGATGGAAGGGGCGTAGGAGGTGGGTGGGGATAGGATCAGAGGAACAGGTGGTGAGTTTAGAGAAAGAAAGGAGTGTGGTTTCCTCATCGGAGATCATAGAGAAGGAAGAGAAGGTAGCAGAGGGGAGGGGGAGGGTTGAGAGTGAAGAGGGGAAGTAGATGAAGTAGTTGGAATAGTGGGGAATTGGAGGGTGATCCTGTGGATTTTATCATGGAAGTAGTCAGCCAGGGTTTGGGCAGGAAGGGAGGGAGGGACTGGAGGTGGGGAGGCACCTTGCGAGAACTGAGAGTAGTAAAGAGACGGCGAGGATCAGAAGCAAGGGAGTTAGCCAAATGTACAAAGTAGTCTTGTTTAGCAAGAGCTATGGCTGACTGGAAAGAGAAAAGCATGAATTTGAAGTGTAGAAGGTCAGCACAGGAGTGGGATTTGAGCCACACACGCTCAGTTGAGCAGGCACAGGAACAAAGATAGCGGGTAGTGGATGTGAGCCAGGGCTGGGGTGTAGAACGCCTCACAAGATGTGGGCTTGCTAATCTCCTACAGTCTCACCTGGGATATCGACTTCTAGTCCAGCAGCAGGTAAGAGTTCAATGGTGCATGAGAGGAGTGAAAAAGCAGTTGCATGTGTGGGTCAGCACAGGAACGATGGCCATCTTTGCATCAGAAAGCCACATGGTACAGGATTCCCTTGAACCCTCCTGTCTTTTTTTCATAGAGGGCCTTCAGTGGAACAGATCACCTGCAAGATGTTCTGCTCTGATTTTGGGGACCCAGGAAAGGCAGGACTTGGGAATTTGTTTCCCCCTGAGTTTGTGCTCTTCCTGCACTGGGCTTATTTTACTCAAGGGCTAGTGCCACCTTCCTCTTCCTTGCCCTCTGGGGTACCTTTGTGTTCTGGAGTCCCCAGTCCAGCCTGGAGGCCATGTTTGGAGGTCCAAGAAAACCGAGAATCCCATTTTCTGGCCTTGGTAGCAAAGTCTGAGCTCACGGGTTCCCTCTGAGTGTGAGGATAGGAGTTGGCTGACCAGTTATCTAGGGGAGTGGGCCCATTTTACTTAGGATAAACGCATCATAACCTCTTCTTTTCTCCTTGATGGACCCCAGCCAAAATTTGGTGGCAGAGGCCATGTTGGAGAGGCTGCTGCAGATGATAGCAATGGTTCCAGTTCCAAAAGATGAGCGAGGTCAAGATTGTTACTCCATATACTTTGTGGTACTGAAGAAAAAAAATATGGATAGAGAAATGAGCAAACTGGGTGAAGCAACTGGTCTTTTTCTGACATTTGCTCAAGGCCAGAACTGAAGAAAAGCATCTCGACAAAAATTGTTTACATAAAATTACACATAAGAACATAAGATATGCCATACTGGGTCAGATCAAGGTCCATCAAGCCCAGTTTCCTTTTTCCAACAGTGGCCAATCTAGGTCATACGTATCTAGCAGTTTCCCCAAAAGACACAGGTTCCACAATTATTGTATTGGGTCAGGCAGTGATATTCTGGGTCCCTTTCAATCAAAGCAGTTTACATTGTAACTTAAATTTGGTAATGTACATTAAATAGGGACATTGATAACTTGGAATTTTCTGAGGCAATGGAGGGTTAAGTGACTTGCCCAAGGCCACAAGGAGTGCTATTGGGAATTGAACCCTGGTCTCTTGGTTCCTCCAATTGGCCATCCTCCAATCTTCAGGTATTACAGATTTTAATGATACTTCACAGATTACTAATAACAGGTCTGCAATCTCATATTTCAGTTCTTTCAACACCCTTGGATGTATACCATACAATCCAGGTGATTTGCTACTTTTCAGTTTATCAAATAGTTGTAATACATCTTCCCGGTGTATCGATATTTCTTTCAATTCTTCTGCAGTATCACCTTTAAATACCACTTCAGTCATAGGTAAAATCCCTACATCTTCCTTAGTAAAGACTGAAGCAAAGAATTAATTGTCTTTCCATTATGACCTTGTCCCATCTTAGTTCTCCTTTTACCCCTCTATCATCTAATGGTCCATCTGACTCTCTCACAGGTTTTTTGCTACGAATGTACTTGAAGTCTTTATTACATGTTCTGCAGAAGTGCATCAGAGAAGTTAGAAGTTTCTCCTACTGTGGCTGTGGTTCGTAAATAACATTGTGGATTCCTTATCTGGTCAGAGCTTCAGCTTTCATTGACCAGTGGTTTCCTGGCTGCTTCAATGCCGGGACTGGAAGCGCAGCAGCAGCATCAGGTTGTGACTTTTCACTGGAGCTGCGTTCCCCTCCTACACTGCCTGCTGTAATCACGGAGATGGGAATAGAGCTCCTGACTCAGTGGCAGCTTTGGGGCAGTCGCCATGGGAATCATCTTTGCTGGTAGTAGGTGTGTTCAGCACTTGGGATTGGAGGTGGTGGTGTCGGCAACAGTAATTCAGCAACAGACTTCGGATTCAAGCTCTCTTCATGGGAGCAGCGACTTTTCCAATTCCTGGTCAGTCTTTTGTGTTGGAGTGTCCAGAGAGTTTACCCTGGAATCTATTTGGTGTGCATTTTCTAAACCTGGTAAAGCTCTGGTTCCTCAACTCCAACAGCTATCCATTGAAGTTCAAGGTAACTGCTTGGATTCAAAAGAATGTGGAGGTCACAAGGGTGTAAAGAGTCTGTGGAAGGTCTTAAGGGTAAGTTCCAAAGTTTGGAAGGAAGAAATGTGGCAGCTGTTCAGGACATGACTGCTCTTCTAAGCTTAAATTGGAGATTTTGGAAAACCAAGTTCAGTCCTCCAGTCTTCGTATGATCAATTTTCCTAAGTCATCTTTGACTTCTGCCAAAGACATGTTTAAAAAGTATATGGAAGAAGTTCTTGGGGATCCTCTAGAATCCCAGTCATTCTCTAATGTCTGTCATATGCCAGATTGTAAGAAAGCACCTGGTTGGAAACGCAACATATGGATATCTTGAATATCTCTGCTATATTGATGTGGAGTCAGTTACCCCTTCCACTTTGTTGGTTACTCTTGCACTCTCCTTTGATCAGAACTGGTTGTTTAAAATTGTATTTTAAAAAGCATTCTGTTTCATTTAAGGGCTTTTATCTGCATTTTCCCTGATTTATCTAGGGAAACCCAGCAGAGTCCGAGTGAGTTTCTTCTGAAGCCTGGAATATTACATTTGGTCGGGTTATTTTTCTTAATTTCCTTGCCAAATGTATGATTAATGTTCAGTCTGTGATTATATTTTATTTGAACCTTCCCAACTGGTTGCTTTTCTTAGTTCTCGTACCTCTGTTATTTCTCAAGGTGCTGGTTAGTATACTCAGTGTAGATATTTGTTTGCTGACTTTCGTTGACTTATTCCTTTGTATTTCAGGATTGTTTATACTTTCTTTCTTGTTGATCCCCTTTTATGAAAGGCTAGAGTGTTAAGGGCTATTTCATAATTTCCTTTTTTTCTTTTTCTTTTTGGTATTGTAATTCTGATGCCCTTACACTTCTGTTAGAAATGTTTATGCTTGGAATGTATTGCAAAGTTGCTAAATATAAAAGTAAAAATGAAAAGTTGAGTCAGTGGAGCTGCTAGAACGCCCCCAAGTTCCTTCAGTATCCTCTGATGTATTCCATTCAGTCCCATCGCTTTGTCTACTTTTAGGTTAGCTAGTTCCTGCCACCTTGATGTATGACTAACTGCATAGTGCATTAATAGGATGGCTGTTAACATACAGTAGCAACTTTCTCTGCATTAACCGCATGGCAGCTTGCCCAAAAATGTTGGAAAACTTTCAACAGTTAATGCAAAGGTTTTGGAGTTACCATGTGTGTGAATGTTTGCTCGCTATTCCTGGTAGCTGGAAACTTCAGTGCACTTTAATAAGTAAGGGTCTTTCAGAGCTAAGAAATAGGTGTGCTGCAGGGGCAATAAATACCTTCTAGCAATGCTTTAGGACCTGGTTTAGCAGTGAGTTTCACCTTTTTTATTTTGGGTTCCACATGTCTAGTTGGTCATTAATTTTCAGAAAATGTTACCAGCAGATTGTTTTACTACATCCAGACATGCAAATACACTAACAGAGCTTGTGTATCTCTTCAGGAGTCTGTAAGATGTATGAAGAACATCTGAAGAGAATGAATCCCAACAGCCCGTCAATCACATATGATATCAGCCAGCTGTTTGATTTCATAGATGACCTTGCAGACCTCAGTTGTCTGGTGTAAGTCCCAGGTTCCAGTGTATATATAAGAAAGAAGTGCTTTCCTAGGTTGTTAATCCTGGAGACTCATGCACGTTAACACAACATAATTGACTGCTTACCAGCAGTCATAAATTTTCTGGCAATGCATTTCACGTGGAAAGAATTATTTTCTGGTAGAAATTTTGTTTTATCTTTTTCTCACCTATCCAAACATATTATCACAATAAATAAAGACAGCAGCTATGCAAATGACCAGTAGTAGTAGTCAAAATTCTTAATATATACTGCTGGTACTTACATAGCATTGCTAGGCATAAGCAGT
Source organism: Ichthyophis bannanicus (assembly GCA_033557465.1). Classification (NCBI taxonomy): domain Eukaryota; kingdom Metazoa; phylum Chordata; class Amphibia; order Gymnophiona; family Ichthyophiidae; genus Ichthyophis; species Ichthyophis bannanicus. The sequence goes on from CM066037.1 coordinate 294,209,021, forward strand.
GCTGTACATATATACATTGGAAACAGTTCCTACGTTACAGAGCTTACAATCTGTTAAGATAGACAAATGGGGACTAGGATAATTTTTTAAGGGAAATTCCTGAGCGGTCCTCCAGTTTAGTCCTCCACATCCGGGTAGCGCACCTCCTCCCGCAGCCAGGAGACTGGACCAATCAAAACTCTGCCATGTATGATGTATGCAGTCGGAGCTCCCATCAGCCCCCAGTGTGTCCAGTCTCCTTGCAGCTGGAGGACATGTGTGCCTGCTACAGGCTCACTTAGGATTTTTTTTAGGGAGCAACACTGGGGATTTTAGTTAGAGGGTTTTGCTTTGTTTCCTGTTTTCCCTTTTCTTTTTCAGATAGCTGTCCCTTTAATTTAATGTAATTTCATTTCATTCTGTGTTAAAGCCCACTAGGGGGCAGGCCGGTAGCAAGGAACCAGAACTGCATGAGACTTCTGCCCTCACTCCGGAGGTTTTAGCAGTCTGTCAGGCTGCATCTTTCCCCTTGACTGCACGGGGAACAGAGCTGCCTTGGGCCAGATCTTCCTTCTCTCTGTAGCTAGTCTCTGAGCTTCCTGCCTGCTGGTAAGCCTGCGGGTAGATTCCTGCTCCCGATTTGGTCAGGGAGCCGGGTTTCAGCAGAGCTCCGTCTCCTTCGGCGGGTTGCTAATCGCGGGTTTTATGTATTGATTTATTTATTTATTTCTTATTTCTTTATTTAGTTCCTTATTTTGCTGTGCTCTTTCCCGTTCTTCTCCTCCGTGGATTTTCGCGCCTTTTTTCCTGTGCCGGTAAAGACTGCCAGCGGCCATTTTGGGTTTCTTTTGCTGTTTCTCGGGGGCAAATTTAGTTGTGCACGGGTCCCCCTTGCGTTTTTTCGGGTTTTAACGTGGCGAATTTACTGGCCTACGTCTCTGCTTGCTGGCCAGATACTTTTTAAACAAACAAAAAAAAAAAAAAAGTTCACAGGCACAGAAAGTTTTTCTTTGACCTTCCTTAGGGGGTGCCTTAGGGCAGAATTTGGGTTCTCCAGCTACTCCTTCGCTGGAATGGCCGCTAAACCGCAGTGCATGATCTGCGGATCGCGCAAGGGAGCGGTGGCTGAGTCTGGAATCTGTCGGGGCTGTGCCCTCCGTTCCTGCGGCTGTAGAGCATCAGGTGGAGTTGAAAGACATTCCTGACGCTGTCGGCTCCTCGGTCTAGCCGGAGGGGGAGCCCACGCCTGGCCCACTGCCCTCTACTTCGGCAACCCTGCCTAAAGGGCTAGCTGGTGCTTCTTCACTGGAGACTGCGGAATGCCCTTCTGGGGGTTTTTCCCCGGAGTTTGTTCTTCTTATGCACCAGGCATTCCGCTTAAGCCGTTCTGGCAAGCTTCCGGATTCCTTGTCTGCTTCGCTCCCCCCCGGCTCGGTAGGGGAGCCCCGGCTTTCTTCTCAGCCTGCGGCAAAGCGCCTTCGGACTATGGACCAGGAACCGGAACCGGACGATCTGAGTTGGCAGGAGTTGGAGGCAGATCTGGAACCGGATGCTGATCCTGAGGAGTTGGAAGATGGTGAAATTCCGGAGCCGGAGGATCAGGCCCGAATTATTCGGGTGTTTCGTAGGGAAGAGCTGGTTCCTCTGATCACGGAGTCCCTCCAGACCCTGAATCTGGCGGTAGCTCGGCCTCTGGAGGAGGAAGGCTTGGAAGATCCGCTCATACAAGCCGTGAGAGATTCTCAAGTGGTGTTCCCGGTGCACCGTGTGGTAGAGCAAATGATTCAGACTGAGTGGGATCAGCCTGACTCCGGGCTGAAGGGGATATGCACTATGAACCGCCTGTATCCCTTAGCCGACAAGGACAAGGATAAGTTTAAGTCGCCGCAGGTCGATGCTGCTGTTTCGGCGGTTACAAAAAAGACCACCATTCCAGTTGAGGGCAGTGCTGCCCTGAAGGATGCGCAGGACAAGAAGGTGGATAACTTGTTGAAACAAGCCTTTGATACCAATGCTTTATCCTTGCAGGCTTCTATCTGCGGCGCGTGGGTCGCCAGGGCCTGTTTGCGCTGGGCTCAGCAACTGCGGTCGCTGTCCGGCTTAGACCCTCAGGGTTTGCTGCAGCTGACGCGTCTGGAATCTGGGTCAGCGTACCTAGCCGATGTGCATTATGATTTGATCAGGACTTTGGCGAATAGCATGGCTTCGTTAGTGGCGGCTCGCAGATCTATTTGGTTGAGGAACTGGGCGGCCGACGGCTCTTCCAAATCCCACCTCAGTAAGCTTCCTTTTAAGGGCAGATTATTGTTAGGCGAAGCCCTGGATAAGTTGGTTAAGGACCTCGGTGAGTCTAAGGGTGGTAGGCTACCGGAGGATAAGCCGAAACTCAGTAGGACCGCTCCGCTCACGCGGGGTCACTTTCGGGACTTTCGCAGATTTCGTTCTTCCCGCCTCTGGTCTTCCCAACGCGGCCGTTTTGGTTCCAGATCCCAAGGATTTCGTGGGTTTCGAGGAGCGGGCCGAGGCTTCTCGGGTACTTCCGCCTCCTCCGTTTCTTCCTTTAGTCGCAAGCCACAATGAAGCGAGGCGGGCTCCGGAGGGACCTCTAATCATAGGGGGTCGCTTGCGCGATTTCCTTCCCTCTTGGGCCCGAATTACATCCGATCAGTGGGTGCTGGAGATCGTGGGAGAAGGTTACGCGCTGGAGTTTGCTCGCCCGCTCCCCGATTCCTTTGTTCTCTCCCCCAGCAAGGGCGAGCAGAAACTAGAGGCGATCCGATTGACGTTACGACGCCTTTTAGCCTTGGGAGCCGTTATTCCCGTCCCGCCTGCCGAGCGCGGCGCAGGTCACTACTCCATTTATTTTGTGGTGCCAAAGAAAGACAGGTCACTTCGCCCCATCCTGGACCTCAAGGGGGTGAACCGTGTTCTCAGAGTTACTCATTTCCGAATGGAAACCTTACGGTCAGTCATTGTGGCAGTACGTCGCGGAGAGTTTCTCATGTCCCTCGACCTCACGGAGGCCTATCTGCACATTCCTATTCGGCCGTCTTATCAAAAGTTCCTTCGCTTTGCTTTTCCGTGGGGCCACTTTCAGTTTCAAGCCCTGCCCTTTGGGCTAGCTACCGCGCCTCGCACCTTCACAAAGGTTATGGTGGTGGTTGCGGCGGCCTTGCGACGGGAAGGCATCTTGGTTCACCCGTACCTCGACGATTGGTTGATTCGCGCGAAGTCCTGAGACGAGAGTGTGCAAGTCACGGACAGAGTGGTTACTCTTCTGCAATCTCTCGGCTGGGTGGTCAACGACAAGAAGAGTCACTTGGCGCCAACTCAGTCCCTAGAATATCTCGGGGTTCGCTTCGACACAGCGCGGGGGTTGGTGTGCTTGCCGGAGCGCCGTGTTCTAGCATTGAGGGGTCTGGTGCGCGCTTTCCTAGCGATGCCCGCTCCATCCGCCTGGTGGTGCCTGCGGCTACTCGGCACTATGGCAGCGACCCTGGAAGTGGTGCCGTGGGCGCGCTTTCACATGCGACCACTCCAGAGCGCCCTGTTGCGGCGCTGGTCAAACCAGTTCGACTCGTTGCACAGGAGATTGCCCTGCCCGAGGGCGGTGCGTCGCTCGCTCCGGTGGTGGCTGAGCTCGGAGAACCTGATGAAGGGACTTCCGTTGGAGACGCCCCTGTGGGTTCCGTTCATCACGGATGCCAGTCTGTCAGGCTGGGGAGCCCATTGCGAGGTTCGCTTTGCTCAGGGGACGTGGTCTCTCCTCGAGGCCTCTTGGTCGATCAACCGTCTCGAACTGCGCGCAGTGCGACTCGCGTTGCTTGCCCTCGAAGAATTGGTAGCGGGGCGACCGGTGCGGGTTCTCTCGGACAACTCGGCGACCGTGGCCTACATCAACCGCCAGGGGAGCACAGGAAGTGTGGCTCTGGAGGCCGAAGCGGCGGCTTTGTTCAATTGGGTCCAGTCCCGGCTACCGGCCACCTCGGCAGCACATATCGCAGGACGGGACAACGTGACAGCGGATTTTCTAAGCAGGGTGCGGGTGGATCCCGGGGAATGGGAACTGAACCCGCAGATTTACTCCCAAATAGTTTGTTGCTGGGGGCCACCCGTCATGGACCTCATGGCGACGTTTCAGTCGGCGAAAACAGGACGTTTTTTCAGCAGACGCAGGGAGCGCATGTCGGAGGGGATCGATGCCCTTCTCCAGCCGTGGCCAGAGAGTGGTCTCCTTTATGTCTTTCCTCCTTGGGCGCTAATCGGCCGAGTCGTTCAGCGCATCGAGGCTCACCGGGGGCGAGTGTTACTGATTGCTCCGGATTGGCCACGCAGACCGTGGTTCGCGGACTTGGTGCAGTTGCACAACGGGGTTCCCTGGCGTCTGCCACCGTTACCGGATCTTCTGCTTCAGGGTCCTCTTCGAATGCCCCAAGTGGATCGGTTCTCGCTTACGGTTTGGCCATTGAAAGGGCTCGGCTGAGAAAGCGGGGTTATTCCCCTGCAGTGGTTTCCACTCTTCTTCAAGCACGAAAGACTTCCACCTCTCTCGCGTATGTTCGCGTATGGAGGATTTTTGAAGATTGGTGTTCCCGGCGTGGGGTCCGTGCGGCGACAACATCCGTGCCCGTGGTACTCAGTTTTTTACAGGATGGGTTCGATAAGGGTCTTGCGGCCAGTTCTCTCAAGGTTCAGCTGGCGGCTATCACTTGTTACAGAGGCGCAAAGTGCTGGGTGTTAGCCTAGGGTCTCACCCCGACGTACTGCGTTTTCTCAAGGCCGTTTTTCGTTTGCGACCTTCGCGTCGGGTATCTATTCCTTCCTGGGATTTAAACTTGGTGTTGCGAGCCCTGGTTCGCGAACCTTTTGAACCTCTCCGACAGGCGTCTCTTAAGGATCTAACCCTGAAGACCATTTTTCTGGTGGCCATCTGCTCGGCGAGGCGTATTTCCGAATTGCAAGCGCTCTCGTGCAGGGGGCCTTTTTTATCCATCTCTAGGGATCGTGTAGTGCTTCGGCCGGTTCCCTCTTTCTTGCCTAAAGTGGTCTCGCCTTTTCACTTGAATCAGGCGGTGTTTCTTCCGGTTCTGCGGGCTGGTCCAGAGTGCCCTGCTAGCAGTGGCCTTCACTGTCTGGATGTCCAGCGCGTTCTTCGTCGTTACTTGAAAGTGTCTGCGTCTTTTCAAAAAACGGACCGCCTTTTCGTGCTCTTTGGAGGGGCACAGCGTGGTGAAGCGGCTGCTAAGGCCTCTCTTTCTCGGTGGATTAAAGAGGCGATTGCTTCGGCGTATCTTTTGCAGCATCAGCCGGTCCCGGCGGGTATTCGCGCTCACTCGACCAGGGCTCAAGCGACCTCTTGGACGGAACATAGTCTGGTTCCTCCTGCGGAGATCTGTAAAGCGGCTACGTGGTCCACGCTGCATGCGTTCAGTAAGCATTACCGCTTGGATGTGCTTGCCGCTCAGGATTCTCGTTTTGGTTCTTCAGTGCTGCGCGCCGGGTGGCAAGGTCCCGCCCGGTGTTGACTGCTCTGTTACATCCCGGATGTGGAGGACTAAACTGGAGGACCGCTCAGGAAATGGAAATTACACATACCTGGTAATTGTAGTTCCTGGAGGGTCCAGTTTAGTCCTCCTTCCCTCCCATATCTCAGATTCGTTTGCGGCGCGCTTTTTGGGTGTTCCGGACGGTGCGCTCGTCTGGCGAGCGTCCTCCTTTCCTTTTCCTCTTTTGCCCGAACTCAACTGTCTCTTTCTTCTGGAGTGCGGGTAGAGGCGCTATGTAGCGTTCTGGCTTCCTCGTTTGGGGAGGGAGCCGGTGTATTCATTTCGTTCTGGGGGGTCTAATTGGTTTTCAATATGTATTTGTTTTTGTCATAGTCTCATGTGTTGCTTCTTTAAGTCTGCTTTGTTACTAGTTTACTGGGGGCTGATGGGAGCTCCGACTGCATACATCATACATGGCAGAGTTTTGATTGGTCCAGTCTCCTGGCTGCGGGAGGAGGTGCACTAAACTGGACCCTCCAGGAACTACAATTACCAGGTATGTGTAATTTCCATTTCCTTATCGTCACTCCAGTCCAGTCCCTTTACTTCAGGGTTACGCAACCCTTCCAGCAGCTTGGAGGCTGAGCCCAACCTTTTTTGATGGAGCGGTATATATACCACTGGTGCCACCCCCCAACTCCAGTATTCTCAGCCTCCAAGCAGCTGGAGGGTTCCGTATGCCTAGGGCTTACTGGAGTCCTACCTTCTCCTACTTTTCCAATTTAACTAATTTAACTAATTTTCATGGTTAGACGACTTTATTTTTATTAGGAAACTTGCCTTTGTTTTTCCTTTCCCTGTCGATTCCTTTCTACTCCTTCCTCTCCTCTCCCCCCCCCCCCCCCGCGGCCCGGTCCGGGGATCGGAGAGGATTGTCTCTGTTGCCTGCAGCAGCGAGGAGGAACGGTCAGAGATCCTCTCGCTGCCGGTGCTGCCTGCTCCTCCTCTGCCCTTTCGGAAGACCTGCCCGACCTCGCGCCAAAGCCCCCCCCCCGGTGGCTGAGCGCTAGAGGTAACGCCAAGAAGGAGGGAGAGTGTGCAGCCTCCCGAGGGTGCTCTTTCTTACGGCCCCCCCCCCCCCTCATTCTTTCCCCCGGAGCATCAGAGGGCAGCGACGAACTCCGGAGCCGCGAGTACAGCGCCGGTAGTGAAGCGAGGCCCCTGGTTGTTCGGGTCTCGGTTCCCAGCCTCTTCTTCGCCGGCGGAGCGTGCAGGACAACGCGGAGGGCAGTTTCAAGTTCCTCCGTTAAGGGCTCCACGCGGTCGCGGCCTACCACGTGTTGAGCCAACGGCTAGGAATCGCGGCCACGGTCCTGGAAAGAAGCCTCTAAATCGCAAGTACTCAGCTTATGGGCTGGAATTTAATTTTTAATCTCTGATTTTTAACTTTAATTAATTTGAAATTAGTTTGAAATTTACTGTGTTCCCGTTTTCCTCGGGGGGGGGGGGGGGTTCTGTTTATGGCTGCTACAGGAGAGCATTGGTAAAGCCTGGAATCTAAAGTTTATTTTGTTTGTTTTAAAGGTTTATTGCTAGTAAATCTGATTGTGTAGGCCGGGGCGATTGTGCATCTATTTAGCTACCCCCTGAGGAGCATGACTGGCAAGCCGAGGTGCCCATCTTGTGGCACCCGTAGAGGTACTTCATCTGAGGCAGGGGCTGCGCTGCAGTGGCTACCTCAGTAGAACAAGAAATCAGCCTGTCCATGACCCAGGCCTCGCAGGGGTCCTCGGATCCTTCGGAGGGGGAAGTAGCGTCCCAGTTATCCCTCCCTTCACGCTCAGAGGTTCCCCCTCACCCTATACCTCTCTCCTCCCTTCCCTCAGAAGAGGGGGGAGTCGGGGATTTCTTTTCCCCTGATTTCGTGCTCTTGCTACACCAAGCCTATTGCTTGCGCAAGCGCAAGCAGGGACTTGGGACAGGAGAAGCGGGCCCTTCGGCCGAAGGCAGACTAGTCAGACTCGTGAGGTCTAACGCTCAGGACTCAGGGATACCCCCAAAGCGCCCCAGGCTGTTGAATGAGGAGCCCCTCACTTCACTTTCCCAGGGCACGCCTGAAGAGGGGGTCTCTGAAAAGGATTTGGAGGAGGAAGAGGAGGAGCTAGAAGAAGGGGAGATCCCTGAGGAGGACCATTCTCGCATAATTAGAGTTTTTCGGCGGGAGGAGTTGCCCGCCTTAATAAATGATTCCCTGAAAGCTCTCAACGTAGCCTCTGATACTCCTGCGGAGGATGAGGCATTGGAGGATCCCTTGATCCAGGCCATCAGGAGGTCCCAGAAGGTTTTTCCTGTCCACAGAGTGGTGCGTCAGATGATTCAGGAGGAATGGGATCAACTAGAGTCAGCTTTAAGAGGGGTCCAGGCCATGTCCCGCCTCTACCCTCTCCCAGAGTCAGACAAAGAGCTGCTGAAGTCCCCCAGGGTGGATGCGGCGGTATCGGCAGTGACGAAGAAAACTACCATCCCAGTTGAGGGCAGCGCGGCCCTGAGGGATTCCCAGGATAGGAAATTGGACACGCTCCTTAAGCAAGCCTTCGATGTGAGCGCTCTTGCCTTACAGGCCTCCGTTTCAGGGGCATGGGTGGCGCGGGCCTGTTTGAGGTGGTCTCAGCAACTCCAGGCAGAGGAGGGCTCCTTCGATGGGACTCTAGCCAACGCGGTGAGGTTGGAATCCGGGACGGCCTTCTTGGCGGATAGTCAGTATGACCTCATCCGGAGCTTAGCAAAGAACATGGCCTCGGTGGTGGCAGCCAGACGCTATTTGTGGCTACGGAATTGGGCTGCCGATGCCTCCTCCAAAGCTCGCCTGAGTCGCCTTCCCTTTAAAGGGAAACTATTATTCGGGGAGGACCTAGATAAGTTGGTAAAGGACCTTGGCGAATCCAAGGGTGGCAGGCTTCCGGAGGACAGGCCGAAGCAAACGCGTCCCTTAGCCCCAGCACGGAACCAACCTAGGGAACCTCGGAGGTTTTGTTCGACCAGACCTAACCCTTTCCTCAGGGGTCGTTTTACCGCTAGGGGACAAGGCTTCCGAGGGTTTCGGGGAGCAGGCAGAGGTTTTTCGGCCTCCTCCTTCTCCTCGGGCCCTAGAAAACAACAATGAGATACTGGGGGTCCAGGAGGGCGGGCTGCCGGTAGGCGGTCGCCTAAGGCAGTTTCTTCCCGCCTGGTCCCGGGTCACGTCCGATCAATGGGTGCTGGAAGTGATCCGAGAGGGATACGCTCTCGAATTTGCAAAGCAAATACTTCCAGCCTTTGTTCAGTCCCCCTGCGGTTCCCCAACAAAAAGAGCGGCTATAGAAACAACGCTTTCCCGTCTCATAGAGCTCGGGGCCGTGGTTCCGGTTCCTCCAGACCAATGCGGTACGGGTCGGTACTCGATTTACTTCGTCGTCCCAAAAAAGGAGGGGTCCTTTCGCCCGATCCTGGATCTAAAGCAGGTCAATCGCTGTCTCAAGGTGCCACACTTCCGGATGGAAACCCTGCGGTCGGTTATAGCGGCCGTGAGGGGCAGAGTTCCTAACGTCGTTGGATCTGACAGAAGCCTATTTGCATATCCCGGTCAGAAGGTCCCATCAGCAGTTCCTGAGATTCGCAGTGCCTCGAGGTCATTTTCAATTTCAGGTGCTGCCCTTCGGCCTAGCGACGGCGCCAAGAACGTTCACCAAGGTGATGGTGGTGGTAGCGGCCACCCTACGAAAGGAGGGAATCTTAGTGCACCCCTACTTGGACGACTGGCTGATCCGGGCAAAGTCAGAAGAGGAAAGTCGCGGGGGAGTTCTGGAAAGTTCTGGAGGAGCTCGGGTGGGTCATCAATCGCGCAAAGAGCAGTTTGGTCCCCTCCCAAGAGCTCGAGTATCTCGGAGCAAGGTTCCACACAGGCAGAGGCAGGGTCTTCCTGTCCAGCACGAGGATAAAGGACCTAAGAATCCTAGTCTCGCAGTTCATGGCCAGGCGGCTCCCTTCAGCGTGGCATTACCTGCAATTGCTGGGAACCATGGCGGCAGCAATAGAAGTAGTTCCGTGGGCCAGGGCACACATGCGGCCGTTACAGCGGTCTCTGTTGCGTCGGTGGTCTCCGCAACAGCACCCTTTGTCCCGGCAGCTTCCCTGCGCACCTCGAACCAAGCAGTCCCTCCACTGGTGGAGGTGCCCAAGGAATCTGAGTCGCGGAATGCCCCTCGAACTCCCGCAGTGGTTGCTGTTGACGACGGACGCCAGTCTAGCAGGCTGGGGAGCACATTGTGAGGACCAGTTTGTCCAGGGGCATTGGACGGCGTTGGAATCTCAATGGCCCATCAACCGGCTAGAATTGAGAGCCGTCGCTCTGGCGCTCAAGGCACTCGAGTCCTCAGTGCTAGGAAGAGCGATTCGCGTACTCTCCGACAATGTCACCGCGGTGGCTTACATCAATCACCAGGGCGGCACCAGCAGTCTGGCCTTAGAGAAGGAGGCGGACGCCCTGTTCCAGTGGGCAGAAGTTCGCCTGGAAGCACACTCAGCTCAGCACGTGGCCGGCGCGGACATCACCGCCGATTTCCTCAGCAGGTGCAAGATAGACCACGGCGAGTGGGAACTGCATCAGGAGATCTTCGACCAGATAGTAGCTCTTTGGGGTCCTCCAGTCATGGACCTCATGGCGCGGTTCTCATCCGCCAAAGTAAGCCGATTCTTCAGCCGGCGGAAGGAAAGGATGTCCGAGGGCCTGGACGCCCTGTCCCAGAAATGGCCCTCGGAGGGTCTTCATGTCTTCCCCCCCATGGGCCCTAATCGGGAAGGTCCTCCAGCGGGTGGAAGCTCACCGGGGCCTAGTAATCCTTATTGCCCCGGATTGGCCTCGTCGCCCCTGGTATGCGGATCTGGTAAGGATGATCGCCGACCGGCCTTGGTGGCTTCCCGGCAGGAGGGATCTACTGAGGCAAGGGCCGGTCCAGATGCCACACGTGGATCGATTCTCGCTTACGGCTTGGCTATTGAAAGGGCGCGGCTCATGAAGCGCAGCTACTCGGCGGCAGTAATTGCGACCCTGTTGAGCGCGAGGAAGCGCTCGACTTGCCTCTCCTATGTAAGAGTTTGGCGTATCTTTGAGGCATGGTGTACGGAGCGCCGGAGGAATCCCCTGTCAGCTTTGGTCCCGGAGGTGCTGGAATTTTTGCAAGCAGGGCTCGACAAGGGCTTAGCGCACAGCTCCTTGCGAGTACAGCTGGCGGCCATCGCTTGCTATAGGGGTAAGGTTGGCGGAAAACCTTTAGGAGCTCATGCGGACTTTGCCAGGTTCCTGAAAGCGGTCAGACGGCTCCGCCTGCAACGAAGATCGGTCATCCCCCCTTGGGACCTCAACCTGGTACTAAATGCCCTAGTCGCGGAGCCCTTTGAACCAATGAAGAAGGCCTCCTTGAAGGATCTGACTCTGAAGACAGTGTTTCTGGTTGCCATTTGCTCGGCCAGACGGGTCTCCGAATTACAAGCCCTGTCTTCCCAACCTCCCTTTCTGTCGTTTCTCAAGGATAAGGTAGTCCTTCGGACGGTTCCTTCGTTCTTGCCTAAGGTGATCTCCCCCTTTCATGTCAACCAATCCATCTCTCTCCCGGCCCTCTCGGCGGAGGGGCTAGGAGGGGGAGATAGTAGGTTCCATCTGCTCGACGTCCCCAGAGTCTTGAAGCGTTACCTCTCCCGCACGGCGCCCTTCCGGAAATCCGAACGACTGTTCGTGCAGTTTGGAGGTCCTCACAAGAGAGAGGCTGCGGCCAAGGCCTCAATCTCCAGATGGATCAGGGAGGCGATTGCTTCCGCCTATATCCTCAAGGGGAAGCAAGTCCCAGGAGGTCTGCGCGCTCACTCAACTCGAGCACAGGCTACCTCTTGGGCGGAGTTCAGCCTAGTTCCTCCTCTGGACATCTGTAAGGCAGCGACTTGGTCCTCTCTGCACTCTTTTACCAAGCACTACAGGCTGGACGTGCAGAGTTCTGCGGACTCCAGGTTTGCGCATGCGGTTCTACATTCCGGAATGGCGAATCCCGCCCGGGCTGGTACTGCTCTGGTACTTCCCTGAAGTAAAGGGACTGGACTGGAGTGACGATAAGGAAGAAGTAATTAGATCTTACCTGCTAATTATTGTTCCTGAAGGAACGACAGTCCAGTCCCTATTCCCCTCCCTAGCGCTATGTTGCCATTCCGGCCGTTTCTCAGGGACGGGGCTGCGGCCCGATTGCGGGTTCAGGTCTCTCTGGAAGGTCATGGTGGAGGAAAGGCCCGTGCAGTAGCAGTTAATCTGCCTCCTCCCTTGGCCCTACCTCCTCCTGTCTACTCCTGTAAAGTAAAAAAAAAAAAAAAAGTATACATAGCTTTGTTTGAGTTGTGTTATTTTCATTTAGATAATTACGTAGGTTTTGTTAAGTCTACTTTTGCAGTAGGTTACTGGAGTTGGGGGATGGCACCAGTGGTATATATATCGCTCTATCCCAAAAAGGTTGGGCTCAGCCTCCAAGCTGCTGGAAGGGTTGCGTAACCCTGAAGTAAAGGGACTGGACTGTCGTTCCTTCAGGAACAATAATTAGCAGGTAAGATCTAATTACTTCTTTTTAAAGCACATATGGCTAAAGTACAACTTTAAAATGCATATAAAAATACAATTAAATCAAACAAATTTAAATGAAATTAGCCAAAAGCTATATGGAATAATTGTTTGTTTTGAAAAGCAGCCAAGTCCTGCATGGATCTCATATCCATAGGAAAAGTGTTTGGTATCCTTTAAAGTACTTACTTGTTCTTCAAAACATTTTTTTTCCTGATTCTGCCTTATTCTTTAAAACAAAACTTTTCGTTTATTTGTAATATGTTAATTGTTTCACAGTCTGAGGGTCCAGTTTACAATGCATGTTGCAGATATCCAGACTTGCTAAAAAGAAAAATCTCCATATTTCCTGAGAAAATTGGTTGATGTGAATTTTGTTGGTTCCTCCCATGACGATACATTTAGTATTCATTATTTCAAGGAATTAAGTTTTTTTCTAAGTGAAGCTTTGATTTAAGAAAAGTCTGTGAAGTCTTTGAAGATTGCTGCATTAAATTGTTTTTATTATAACTATACCCCCCCCCCACAACACACACACACACACGCAAATAAGCAGTGATTAATTCCTGCAAACCTTCCACCAGAGGGCATTATTTGACTGATTAAGTACTATTTGTTCTCCCTTCTTGAGTGATTGCATGCTTTGTGTATTTTCTAAATACTTTATGAAAAGATTCAATGTTCTGAAATTTCACCACACTATTTGTAAATTACTGCAAAATAATTGTTTTGCCCACTGCATTTTATTAGCCCTGGTATATGATCAGCTTAATCAAAGTGCTCCCCCCCCCCCCTTCCCTCAAATTCCTAAAACAGTTAAGAAACCTATTTCAGAACCTTTATACCAGACTGATTTTAGAGATAGTGGAATAAATTTTGTATTTATCTGCTAGACAGAAATGCATCATTGGAGTAAGTGTATGTAATTTTTTTTAATCCATAAGTATTATGGAATATATTTACAAAAGAATGGGTAAAATTAACAAATTCCTTATCGTTCCTCCAGTTTAGTCCTCCACCTCTGGGTTGTGCACCTCTTCCTGCAGCTTGGAGACTGGGCATGTCAAAGTCGTGACATTACTGGATATAGCCCGCTGGTATCTCCCATCAGCCCCAGTGTGTCCAGTCTCCATGCAGCAGGAGGACGTAGTGAGCCTAGTGGAGGGGCTCACTTGAGAAGCGCATAAGGAGCAGTTAGGGGCTAGATTGAGGTTTTTAATTTTATTTGGATGTTCATTTTCTTTTGTTTGTGGTATCTGTAGCTTCAAAGGGTTAAAACTGATTGACTAAGAGACTGACAGATCCTGCCCTTTTTACCTGCCTGATACTAACGCATGTCTGTAGCAGCTCTCTCCTTGATGGTACAGAGGAGAGCACTGTGGGGCAGCACGGCGGCAGTCTGTCTCCTGCTCTTTTTACCTGTCTGATATTGTCGCATTTTGGTAGCAGCTCTCTCCTCCTTGATGGTACGGAGGAGAGCACTGCAGGGCAGCACACGATCCCCTGTAAAGTTCAGCCCTGTAAAGTTCAGTGCTCTTTGGTGTTTCTCTATGAAGTGCAGAAGGGAGGCAGACACTGGCCGCGGCTTGCCGCTCGCTCTGGTGTTGAGCGGGGCCACGTGGAGAGAGCTCTGCAATTTACGGTAAGAGCAAGTTCCCTGCCTTTCTTTTTAAGTAGTGTAAATGTTTTAAATGGTGTTGCGCTTGTTTTGGAGGGGACGCTGGGCTCATTCCCCTCCGGTCCATGCTCCTGAGGACTTTGAGATGGTTTCTCTCAAAACGGGGCTTTGGCGCCTAAACGTGAGTGCCTGCTTTGACCATTTTTTATTTTGTACCTCATCGTCTGCCGTGTGGCAGTATCCGGCGCTGTGCAGGATGGCGATTTCTGCTTGCTTTCGGTTATTTAGGGTGATTTTGGCTTCTTTTTTTCTCAGGGTTGCAAGGTTTGCCCAGTATGTTCTCGCGGGGATTTCAACCGGCGGAAGCCTGAGCCGTTGTTTCCCGCCCTTGTGTCAGTGCAAAGCTGACTAGGTTTTCCTTTTTCTGTTTTCTCCTTCACCACGCTAACGTAATTCAGCGGCTGCACACCGGTAGGAGCAGACGGAATGTGTGGAGGAGCGGATATGAGTGGTTCGAAGGCCTTAAGCACTGGAGAGCTTTAAGGGAGTTAGCGAAGGGCCAACGGTGTAGGCAAGAGTGAATGAATGTCTTGAGTGGGACACGTCGCCTACCTAAATTCTCTTATATGACTGTGAATTGGCGGCAGTTTCCGTTTTAGGTGGGATTTACCATTATATAAAAAAAAAAAAAGGGATAGGCGCCACTGGCATGCATGGCATGGTGGCAAGTCAAACAAATTGTTAGGTACCAGAATAAGGTAGCACTCTTGTCGGTGTCCCAATTCTTTGTCTGCCAAGGCCATTTAGCAAGCTTTGGATCGGACTTGGCGGATAGGGGTGTTCATACCGGGAACCGGGACGTGTCTCGGGTTTGGGCAACGCTCCCCTTGGTAGTTGGGCCCCCAAGGCAGAAGGTTCCCTTCGGTCTCGGTCTCAAGGTCCCGCCTCGCTGTCTCAACGTTTCATGTTGTATGTTGCCGGGGGGAATTGGTAGCGTCAGTGGATCCGCGAGGACGGTCCATCCTAGCACTTGGTCTTAGGGACATTGGCGTGTACCTGTTCAGTTCCCAGCCTAGGGTTCTACGGTTAGGCTCAGCCGGTTACATCCAAAGGAGAGGCCGTTTGGGAGTCCGGTTATTAAGAACGCAAGAGATACGGTACTGGATCAGTTCCAGCTTTACGTGTCCTGGGTCCAGTAGCGGCCAATCCAGAGTAGCAGTTTCCTAGGGAGACGGATAGCCTAATCTGTGCAGGTAGCATGGCATACACTGGAGTCATGTGCATATTTGGAATTTCGGGGCAGGACCAGCAAGTTAGGACTTTCCGTTAGGTATGGGGCTTGCAGACCCTCTTGAATTGTAAATAGCTGGTATATATATTTTAAAAAAAAATTTAGACAAAACATTTAAATAAAGTATTAACTTTCCCGGGTCTCTTGATAAAGCTCAAGAGCCTTCCGCCAGGGGCTTGCCCAAACCTTTTGTTCTTTTTTGTGCTCAGCTACATTGCGGAGGTTTTTCGGGCAAGGCTCTGGGAGTACACAGGGATCCAGTGGGCCTTCCACAGACTGCAACTGCGAGCACTATGTCTACTGTTGCAGGCATGTGAGGCTACGGGGATAGGTCAGCGGTGCGAGTGCTGTCCGGCAACTCCGCGGAGGTGGCCTGCTTCAGTCAGCAGGGCAGAGCTGGGAGTGCGGCCGGGACAGTGGAGGATCGGTTTGCGGGGAGGCCGCTTTGGTTTCCCGCGATCTCAGCGCCCTACTTGGCGGGAAAGACTAGGTGGCGGCGGGGTCCGCAGCAGGGCTTAAATAGAGGCCTGAGAAAGGGAGTTGCATCCCGCGGTGTTCATGAGGTTACATAGCAAATGGGGACAGGCAGTAATGGCTCTAATGGCAACGTTTCGGCCTGCTAGGGCAGGTCGTTTCGTAAGCAGAGGACGAGAAGGGTTGCCGGAAGGCATCAATGTTCTGGTGATACAGGGGCCGTGGTTCGGTCCTTTCGATGTCTTTCCGCTGGGGGCACCCATAGTTCAGGGTCTTCAGCGTATCGAGGCGATTCGAGGAGAGGGGTCATGGGGGACTCGGGCTGGTCGAGTCGCCTGAGAGACACTGGCCTATTACGGTTCATCGATGGGACCCCTTGGAGGTGCCCGTCGGAGACTCTGTGGCTACAGGGTCCTCTCCGACAGCCTCAGGTGCTTCGGTTTTCGCTACGGTGTGACCCTTGACAGAGCAAAGGGAAAAAAAAAGAGGGGTGTAAGGCTATACGGCTCTTGCATATCCACGTCTATGCCGCATCTTTGAGCTCTGGCACTCGCGGGGGCACCTTCACGCGACTACAGGATCAGTGCCTTGTTAAGTTTTTGGCAGGACAAGTAGTTGTGTGATTTGCATAGCAGCTGCCGGGCTGCGGCCTTCTCGTAGAGCGTGTCCTCGCCTGCAGGAGTTCATTTGTTCTTAGGGGTATTAGTTAGCATGCCATTTGAGCCTTTGCTACCGGCAGCGCTTAAGAATTTCTCCTTGCAGACTGTACCTTTGGTGGCTTCTGCTGGGCAGGGCGAATTGCTGAGTTGCGGACGTTGTCCTGTGGGGGGTTTTCTTCAGAGAAAGGTGGCTGAGTGGCTAGTTCTGTCCTTTTGTCCAAAGTTGGCAGCTCCGTTTTGTGTAGATATCAATGTTTTCTCTCTTTCAGCGCTAGTTTTGGAGAAGGGGAATGTGTTGGCCCATCGCTTGCACTGTGTGAACGTCCATAGCGCGTCTCGGCAGTGTTTAAAAGTTTCAGAAAGCTTGCGCTCGTCGGCTTGTCTTCCTTCGGGTGGTTCGGAGACTACCACAAGGGTGTTGCGGTGCGCAGGCTTCCAGGTTTAGATGGCTTTCAGCGACGAGGGCGTCAACTTATTTTCTTGGGGATCATTCAGTCCCCAGGGGGTTACGAGCTCGCTATACCGGACGACAAGCGACTTCCTGGGCGGAGCAATCTTGGCTTCCTTCAGCAGTCAGTTGTTGAACGGCCACGGGGTCATCTCCCCATACTTCCAGATAAATCCAAGTTTCAATCCCTGTTCAATATAAATACTATGCGGCCAGTCTGCACAGTATATTGTTCTGTTTAATGTACACCGCACTGATATGTAACAGCGCGGTATATAAGAGGAGTTAAATAAATAACACTGCCGTCTGGATGTCCGGACGGCTGTGGCTGCCGTTGTTGGGCAAGTTAATTTGCGTCTTTTATTTCAAACAAGGAATAAGTACAGGAGGATGTAGCGTGTCTAGTTGCTGGGCTCACTAGAGGATCAGCTTTATTTATTTATTTATTTATTACAATGTCTTATATACCGCACTATTCGACATCAGCACGGTTTACATGAAACAAAAAAACCAGAACAAGCAGCTGTTCTGTTTTACAGAGAACAGGTATACAAACTTGGATAACATAGGGGAACTATTTACACATAATATTTACATACAGGCGTTATGACAGAGTTCAGTGATCTCTGATATCGTATATAGAGAGTTGATGAGGCTATCTAGCTAGGCGTCTTGCTGACTGGGTAGTACTTGAGGAACAGGTGATATTTGAGTGCCTTCCTGAACTGGGCTAGGTCAGTGATAGCACAAATGTTCGATGGTAGAGCATTCCAGCATCTTGGGGCACCGAATTTGAAAGCCCTGTTTGCCATTGTGAGGGTGCATTTTGTTAAGGCCTTCGGAATTATTAGAGAGTTTATTGCTGTAGGTCTTCTGGATCTGTTAGGTGGAACAGCGTGAATGAGCTCAGTTAGTGAGGAGGATGCAAGACCATTGACGGCCTTGAAAGTCAGTAGTAAGGTCTTGAACAGAAGCCTTCCATGTATGGAAGATAAAGGTACAGAGGCCTTGGTTTGATTCCTGGTCGTCTTTCGGTTCTTATTTTCAGTAGTTCTCATCATCCCGATGCTCTGGCAGCGAGCGCGGCCTGTTTGGCTTGCCATAGTACCGATCCGGGTGGAAAGGTCCCTCCCAATAATTACTGCTCTGATACATCCCAGAGGTGGAGGACTAAACTGGAGGAACGATAAGGAAATAGGAATTACACTTACCTGGTAATTGTCGTTCCTTGAGTGACTACAGTTTAGTCCTCATTCCCGCCCGGGGAGTGTTTCTTCGCAATTCTTTTCAGATGGAGGAAGGCATCATTTTCAAGTGGTGAGAAAGCCTTTCCGACGCTGGATCGCAGTGAGTGTTTTCTCTTTGAGCTATTCTTTTCTTTTCCCTTATTTGTGTAAGGAGGTGGCACAGGGAAGATGGAGGAAGAAGAAGAAGAAGAATATTAATAATAATACAGTTCCTTATCGTCACTCCAGTCCAGTCCCTTACTTCTGGGTTGCGTAACCCTTCCAGCAGCTTGGAGGCTGAGCCCATCCTTTTTGAGGATGGTACGGTATAAATACCACCAGCACCACCCACTGAAACCAGTATTCTCAGCCTCCAAGCAGCTGGAGGGTTCCGTAAGCCAGAGCTTACTGGAGTCTTCCTTGCATTTATTTCCTTTATTTTCCTTTAGTTTCATTGAATTACTCTACTTACTTTTATTTACTTTTATTTCTTTAGTTCTTTATTGATTATTTTGGGGCAACCTTTGGGCTCTGCCTCTTTAAGTTTTTCTTCTCCCTCCTCCCCCCCCCCCCCCCATGCCTCTCTCTGATCCCGGGCCTGCAGAGGAGATTCATCGGGGCGACATCGTGCTCACCGAACAAGAGGGTTTGTTCGGCAGCACTGTGAAGGGCCGCGGTCCTCCCCAGCTGGGTCGGGCAGCTGCTGCGGGCTGGTTCCAGAGCCATCTTACCTCGCGCCGAAGCCCTTCTGGTGGCTGAGCGCTGGAGGCAACGAAGCTCCCTTTCTCGGCAGAGCGCAGCTCCATCGGGCCTTAGAACTTGGGGAAACTCTCCTCCGATGCGACGCTTGAATCGGTGGACACAATCTTCCGGCTGAAAAGCCGACCGGGAGGTGCTCCACGTGGCCGAGGCCTTCCACGTGTGAGCCCCCGGAGCGCACCGGTCTGCCGCGGAGATTCGCGTTATGGAAGGAGCGGCTAATCGCAAGTACTGGGGCTATTGAAGTGCAGTTTAATTCGGTTTTTAATTTGATTTGGTTTATTATTTCTGTTTATTTATTTCTGTTTGTTTGGGGGAAAAATTTCCTTTTTTTCTTACATTTTCTGGGAATCGTGGCCCAGATCCAGTGCTAGCCGGGGGGAGAAGAAGGCATATTGCTGGTATTTCTGCATTTGCTTATTTCCTAATTTGACAAATTCCTCAGCTTATCTTTTTAAAGGGCTATGACTGGCAAATTGCGGTGCCCATCTTGTGGCATACGTAGGGGTACAGCCTCCGATGCAGGGATCTGCAGGGGGTGCGCTGCAGAGGCGGCCGTGGTGTAGCAAGATATCCAATTAGCCATGTCTCAAGCCGTTCAAGGATCAGGGGACCCTATAGAAGACGGTAGGGTCTCTCTCTCCCCCCCTCCTACTACTGCGGATTCTCCGGTCCCCCCCCCCTTCCCCCAAACGCAGCAGGGGATGGGAGTCCCAATGACCTCTTTTCCCCTGAGTTCATCCTTTTGCTGCACAAGGCCTATTGCATGCGCAAGCAGGGCCTGGGGGCAGGGGAGCCGAGTTCAGCTAAAGACACCCTGGGGGGCAGACCATTAAAATATAGCTCCCAGGCATCAGAGATCCCTCACAAGCGCGCACGGTTAATTAGTGAGGAACCTCTCCTGTCCGGCTCTCCTGACACCCCGGAAGAGGAGGCCTCTGACAAGGACCTAGGCGAAGATGAGGAGGAACTAGAAGAAGGAGAGATTCCGGAAGAGGACCAATCCCGCATAGTGAGGGTTTTCCGGCAAGAGGAGCTTCCGGCACTAATTAACGAATCCCTCAGGGCGCTCAATGTGGCCGCAGACGCCCCTAGGGAGGAGGAATCATTGGAGGATCCTTTGATCCAAGCAGTGAGGAGGTCTCAGAAGGTCTTTCCCGTCCACAGAGTGGTGCGTCAGATGATCCAAGAGGAGTGGGATCAGCCAGAGTCAAGTTTGAGAGGGGTGCGTGCTATGACGAGACTTTACCCATTACCGGAATTGGACAAGGAGCTGAAGTCACTCAGGGTAGATGCGGCGGTATCGGCGGTCACGAAGAAAACGACTATCCCGGTCGAGGGTAGCGCGGCCTTGAAAGATGCGCAAGATAGAAAGTTAGACGCTCTTCTTAAGCAAGCCTTTGATATCAGCGCTCTCGCCTTACAAGCCTCTGTTTCAGGAGCTTGGGTGGCTAGGGCCTGTTTGAGTTGGTCCCAGCAACTGCAGTCCCCAGAGAGCGCCTCGGGGGACGCCCAAGCTATCTCGGCTAGGTTGGAATCCGGGACTGCCTACCTAGCGGATAGTCAATATGACCTCATCAGAAGTCTGGCTAAGAACATGGCCTCTGTAGTAGCGTCTAGGCGTTACTTATGGCTAAGGAATTGGGCGGCCGATGCCTCTTCAAAAGCGCGCCTAAGTCTGCTCCCCTTCAAAGGGAAGTTGTTGTTTGGAGAAGATTTAGATAAGTTGGTAAAGGATCTTGGCGAATCCAAAGGTGGCAGGCTTCCGGAGGATAGGCCAAAGCAAGGTCGCCCCCTAGCTCCCGTCCGGAGTCAGCCCAGGGACCTCCGGAGGTTTCGTCCAGCCAGATCGGCTTCCTTTCCTAGGGGCCGTTTTCCTTCCAGAAGTCAATGCTTCAGAGGTTTTCGGGGGGCAGGTTGAGGTTTTGGGGCCTCCGCCTCTGCAGTTCCTAGAAAGCCACAATGAGAAAGCAGGGGTCCAGGTGAGGGGTATGCTGGTGGGGGGTCGTTTAAAGCAGTTCCTCCCCGCCTGGTCCCGAGTCACGTCAGATCAATGGGTCCTAGAGGTGATCAGAGAGGGCTATGCTCTCGAATTTGCGAAACAAATACGTCCAGCCTTTGTTCAGTCTCCCTGCGGATCCCCTGCAAAAAGGGCGGCGATAGATGTCACTCTCTCAAGGCTCCTAGAGCTCGGAGCGGTAGTTCCTGTTCCGCCGGATCAATGCGGCTCCGGTCGATACTCGATTTATTTTGTGGTACCAAAAAAGGAAGGATCGTTCCGCCTGATCCTGGATCTGAAACAAGTCAATCGCTGTCTCAAGGTGCCTCACTTCCGAATGGAAACCCTGAAGTCAGTCATAGTGTCCATAAGGAGCAGAGAGTTCTTAACTTCCCTGGATTTGACGGAAGCCTATTTGCACATCCTGGTTCGAAGATCCCACCAACAGTTTCTCAGATTCGCGGTGCCGAGAGGTCACTTCCAGTTCCAGGCTCTACCCTTCGGCCTAGCTACAGCTCCTTGGACCTTCACCAAGATAATGGTAGTGGTCGCTGCGGCCCTGAGACAGGAGGGATTCATGGTTCACCCCTACCTAGACGATTGGCTAATCCGGGCCAAGTCAGAAGAGGAGAGTCGCTCAACCACTACCAGAGTGGTAGAAGTCCTGGAGAATCTAGGCTGGGTCATCAATCGAGCAAAGAGCAGAATGGTGCCTTCTCAGGCAATAGAGTATCTCGGAGCAAGATTCGACACCAGAAGAGGGAAGGTATTCCTATCCAAGACAAGGGCAAGGAGCCTAAAGTCCCTGGTAGTGCAATTCCTGAACAGACGTACTCCATCGGCGTGGCACTACCTTCAGTTGCTGGGAACCATGGCTGCAACAATAGAGGTAGTACCCTGGGCCAGAGCGCACATGAGACCCCTTCAGAGGTCCCTGCTGCGTCGGTGGTCTCCCCAGCATCATCACTTATCGATGCGGCTGCCCTGTGCCCCCCGGACCAGAGAAGCCCTCCTGTGGTGGCGGGTCTCGGGGAACCTGAATTGCGGGATGCCGCTCGAACCCCCGCAGTGGCTGCTGCTGACGACAGATGCCAGCCTGTCAGGCTGGGGAGCACATTGCGAGGATCAGTTCGTTCAGGGTCAGTGGTCCGTAACGGAGTCCCGGTGGTCCTTCAACAGACTAGAGTTACGAGCGGTAGCGCTGGCTCTCCGAGCGCTCGAGCCCTTAGTCCTACAGAGAGCAGTTCGCGTCCTTTCAGACAATGTCACCACGTTGGCCTATATCAATCGCCAGGGAGGTACAAGCAGCCCCCCCTTAGAAAAGGAGGTGGACTGCCTATTCCATTGGGCCGAAACCCGATTGGAAGCGCTGTCAGCCCATCATGTGGCCGGAACGGACAACACCATGGCAGACTACCTCAGCAGGTGCAAGATCGATCAAGGAGAGTGGGAGTTGGACCAGGAGGTCTTCTATCAGATTGTAGCCCGTTGGGGCACTCCAGTCATGGATCTCATGGCACGGTTCACCTCAGCCAAGGCGGGCAGATTCTTCAGTCGAAGAAAGGAAAGAATGTCCGAAGGCTTAGATGCCCTGGCCCAGAGATGGCCCACGGAAGGTCTTCTGTATGTATTCCCTCCTTGGGCTCTCATCGGAAGGGTCCTGCAACGAGTGGAAGCACACCGGGGCTTAGTGATTCTCATAGCTCCGGATTGGCCTCGCCGTCCCTGGTATGCGGACCTGGTGAGGTTATCGGTAGACCGGCCTTGGCGGCTGCCCTGCAAAAAGGGCCTTCTGAGGCAGGGACCGATCCTGTTTGCCTCACGTGGATCGATTCTTGCTTACGGCCTGGCTATTGAAAGGGCGCGGCTTCGGAAGCGAGGATATTCGGGGTCAGTAATCTCTACTCTCTTGAACGCTCGCAAATGCTCCACCTGTCTGTCCTACGTTAGGGTCTGGCGCATCTTCGAGGCGTGGTGTGCAGAACACCGGAAGAAACCCCTGGCAGCCTCTGTTCCAGAGGTACTGGAGTTCTTGCAGGCAGGTTTCGAGAAGGGGTTAGCGCCCAGCTCCCTACGAGTCCAGCTGGCGGCTATCGCTTGTTATAGGGGCAGAATTTGAGGCAAGTCCTTAGGTGAACACTCGGATGTGGCCAGGTTTCTAAGAGCAGTTTAGGCGCCTTCGTCCCCAACAGAGATCAGTATTACCCCCTTGGGATCTCAATCTGGTATTAAATGCCTTGACCAGGGAGCCGTTTGAGCCTGCCAAGAGAGCCTCCCTAAAGGATCTTACTCTGAAGACGGTCTTTCTGGTTGCCATTTGCTCGGCCAGACGCGTCTCGGAACTGCAAGCGCTGTCCTCTCAGTTTCCCTTTATCTCCTTCTACAAGGAGAAGGTGGTCTTGCAGACAGTTCCCTCCTTCTTACCCAAATTCATCTCCCCGTTTCATGTAAACCAGACGGTTTCTCTTATGTCCTTTGCGGCTGAAGAGCTAGCAGGAGAGGACAAGAGGCTACGTCTCCTGGACGTCCGGAGAGCTTTGAGGCTTTATCTCTCCCGCACGACGTCCTTCCGGAAGTCCAAACGTCTATTCATTCAATTCGGGGGACCTCATAGAGGGGAGGCGGCGGCCAAGGCCTCTATCTCTAGATGGATCCGGGAAGCTATTGCCTCTGCCTATATCCTCAAAGGGAAGCAAGTTCCAGGAGGTCTGCGCGCTCATTCAACGCGGGCGCAGGCGACTTCTTGGGCGGAGTATAGCTTAGTTCCGCCTCTTGACATTTGCAGGGCGGCTACTTGGTCTTCTCTGCATACCTTTACCAAGCACTACAGGCTGAATATTCAGGGCTCAGCTGACGCTCAGTTTGGAGAAGCGGTACTTCGGTCCGGGTTAGCGAAACCCTCCCAGGACTGAACTGCTCTGGTACATCCCAGAAGTAAGGGACTGGACTGGAGTGACGATAAGGAAGAAGTAATTAGGTCTTACCTGCTAATTATTGTTCCTGAAGGAACGACAGTCCAGTCCCTGTTCCCTCCTAGTTACGCTTAGGGGGTGCTGCCCCAGTGGGCAGGGCGAGGCTGGCGGACCGAAGATAGAGCAGAAGCTGAGCAGAGGACCGCTGCATCAGGTTCGGGGGTGCCAGGGTGAAGCAAAGTTGATTCAAGCCCAGGTGAACCTCCTCCGCCTTCCCACGCTCCTCCTCCACTCTCTCTCTCTATCTCTCTCTCTCTCCCTCTTGGGATCTATGGGTCCTCGTGTTGGTTAGCTTTGATTTTTACTAGTATTTTGTTCTCCTTTTAGAGTTTTGGTTTCTGTTTAAGACTACTTGGTATAGAGTACTGGTTTCAGTGGGTGGTGCTGGTGGTATTTATACCGTACCATCCTCAAAAAGGATGGGCTCAGCCTCCAAGCTGCTGGAAGGGTTACGCAACCCAGAAGTAAGGGACTGGACTGTCGTTCCTTCAGGAACAATAATTAGCAGGTAAGACCTAATTACTTCTTAGAGGGCCCTCAGGTGGAGGGTTGCATAGTTTGGTTAATGTTAAGTTATTCTGCTTATTTGTTGCTTCTCTGAGTTTGCTTTGTCAATAGTACACTGAGGCTGATGGGAGATACTAGCAGGCTATATCCAGTGATGTCACGACTTAGACATGCCCAGTCTCCAAGCTGCAGGAAGAGGTGCACAACCCAGAGGTGGAGGAGTAAACTGTCGTCACTCAGGAAATGACAATTACCAGGTAAGTGTAATTCCTATTTAATCGAAACAGGTCTGACAAGGTCAGAATGAAACGTGGCATTCCTTATTGTCCCTCCAGTCCCGACCTGTGGGTTGTCACTAGCAGCTTGGAGACTGAACATATATTATCTTTGACAGCAGTATACATAGGCAGCTCGTTCCACCCATCAGTCCCAATAAGCTCACTCTCCAAGCAGCTGGAGAAATGTGATCCCAGGTTTCTGGACTCACTGAAGGGACAACTAAGAAGCACCCTTTTTCATTCCTTTTGCTTGCAATTTAGTTGGGATGGCTTTTTGGGGGGGATCTCTGTCCCTTTAAGTTCCTGCTGGAGTTTTTTTTTTCCTTTGCCCCAAAGAATAAAGCAAATAATTAAAAAAAAAAAAAAAAAAGAAAGGCAATCAGAATGAAGGGCCTTCTTTGGAAAGAAAAGCTTACCTATTCACATGCAGTAGAGCCACAGCGGATCCTGAACCAGTCAGCTCATGAGGAGCCGCTCCTGCAGTTGAGGCCCAGCACTTGTGGCCCTTACAAAGACTTCCTGCCTCAGACGCCGAAGCCAGTGATCAGGGCTGAGCGTGGGGATGGGAGAGCGGCAGAACTTCTACCGCTGGTGCAAGCTTAGCTGATTTGCCTCCTTGTTCCAGGGCGGTCTGCACTAGCAGCTGTGTGTTTTGTTTTTGGGGAGTTTTTTTTAAGTGGTTTTCAAGCTGCGTGGCTGAAGACACTATCATTTGGCATGGCGCAGCTTGGGAAACAGCGCCGTTTTTCTCCCATTGGGGTTGCCTTCATTGAGGACAGGGGGAGGCCTGCTCGGACGCTGTACATACTTCCTCTACATTTTTCTTGCTTTTTATTCTAAATTGAGCTGCACCTGTTAGTAAAACAAAAAAAAAAGAGAGATCGAAAAAGTAGCAGGAGCAGTTTTTTCTTCCATTTTTTTTTTTTGTTCAAGTAGCAAGTTGAACTTTCCAGGAGGGTGCCCAGCAGTGGTGTTAGAAGGGGCATTGGGATTCCTTATCGGTCCTACAGTTCAGTCCTCCACCACTGGGTAGTGCACCTCCTCCTGCAACATGGAGACTGGACAAGTCAAACTTGTGACATCACCGGGTATATCCTGCTGGTCTTCTCCCATGATCCCCCAGTGTGTCCAGTCTCCATGCAGCATGAGGACGTAGTGAGCCTAGGTGCTGGGCTCACTTGAGAAGCAGTTTAGGAGCAGTTAGTCAGGATTTGATTTACCTTGCATTTCTTTTGCCCTTCTTTAGGTGTAATCCTGTAAATTGAATTCATTTTCATTTAATTTAATTTACTTTTACTTTATTTATTTTCACCTAGTCTGCCTTAGTGTAAAGGGGGGTTCTGTCCCTTTTCAAAGTTCACGCTGCCAGCTAGCCTCTCTGCTTGGGATTCTTCGGTCTCTGTGCCCGGTGATGATCTCTCCCCCAGGACTGTATGGGGGAGAGCTCTGTGGAACACCTGCATTTTGGCAGTGTCCATGCGGCAGATTCCCATCGCGGCGGGAGCCTCAGGCCGTTCGAGGTTCTTTAGCCGGTGGGCCGGGGCTCGCAGCGTCTGCTACTTCTGGTGGCGCGAGGCAGCAGCATGTCTGGACAGCTCTTCACCCCGCAGCTACAGCGGGGTAACTGCTGCATCCCGACGCCACAAGGGAGTCTCTCGAGTCCGCATGGAGGGGCTCTGAGCTCTTGCCGCCTCTGTGGTGTTTGGCGCCAAGACGGCCTGCTTCGGATTGGCGCCATTTTCTCGGCAGGGCTGAGGCCTCGTGGCGGAGAGCGGAGCAGCCCCGCGTTTGAGCAGATGACGCTGTTCCATGCGGCTACACCCAGATAAGGACTTCCTTTTGCTGTTACTTTTAATTCTAATTTTAATTTCCTTTTAATTTCATGATAGTTTATAGTTCTTTGAATGCAATGTGATTGGTTTTGGTTTTTACTTCTTGGGGGGTGCCTTTACCTTTGTCTGCATTCTGGCAGTTAGCAACGTCTGTCAGCAGCAGGTTTCCGTGCTAGGATTTGGCCATTCAGGGTCATCGGCGGCACAACCACCTACAAATTGAGCCCTTTCTGAAATTGTCATTTACATAAGGATGCTATTTCCATGTTTATACGCTTGGAAATTGTGCAGACAGCCTCTAAATGTCGTTATGCCATCTGCAAATTTGATCGCCATGCTTGCTGATCTCTTTTCCAGATCATTTCAGTGCAGTAGATGTTACCAGATGCCAGTTCCAGTACAGATCCCGAGACATTCCACTATTTACGGGTCCCCTGTGAGAAAACTGGCCATTTAGTCCTATTGTGTTCCTGTTTTTGATCCATTTCCCATTCTATAATAGCACATCATCTCCTTCCTCAGGAGAAGTTCATAAGGGGCTTTGTCAAGTACCTTCTAAAACATCCAGATACATATCATTTGGCTTACTCACATGTTTATTAACCCTTTGAAAAGACAGCTTGGTGCTGCTTTTCAGAACAAGTTCTATCATTTAACTGGCACTGAACTCAGATTCATTGGTCTGTAGTTTCCAAGATCGCCTTTGAAGCTCTTTAAAAAAAACAACAACAAAAAAAAAACAACCCCAATTAGTGTTACATTAGTAACTCTTCAATCTTTAGAGATCATTAATACTAATGTTATGATTGAGCCTGGCTGATATTATGAATGATCACTATTAGACAAAAATTAGCTAGGTTAAGGCACTTTGATTTGGTTTTCTGCACTATGTTATCAGAGCGCAGCTTGCCCATTTGGCGGGAACACTGCCCATCTGGGCCATCTGGGGAAAGGCCCCTGCTGGGGATCGTGAGAAGTGTTGCTGGATGGCACAGTCCGGGGCTTAGTGTTCCAGGGTCCTGGAAGGGTTGATAGCGGCAGTCAGGTCTCCCTGTCTTTGCTATGACGGTCACCTAGGTTCAAGCATCCTGTGTTTTGGGTGACAGGAGTGGGACACCTGGACATGTGGTGCTGGATGTTGGATAGGCTCATACTACTTAGGTGCACTCTCCTTGAGTGCGTCTACATGTCCGTGTTCCGTCTGTGATCTCATGCTCAGGTGATTGTTGCAGCAATGACAGAGATCGCTTGGGATATCGTGAGCGGGGTTGTCATGGTGTTGCATGGGGTTGCCAATGCAAGACGGGGCCATCCTGAGGAGTTTGGGCCTCAGTCATCAGCTTTCCCTTCGGTGGCCAGGCTGTCCAGGAGGCACCCCTCCAGATCCGCCGGTCCAGTTCTTCTCTGCCTCTTCTCAATGTGGGCAGGGGGGCTGGCAGATCTGGAAATTCACGTCCACTGCACGTTCTACTGTTTTACCTCTGTCTTGGGGTTCTGAGGTCATATATTCCCAATCATTTGTTTGGTGGGGTGCTGTTGTCTGTTGTGCAAGACCAGGTGGTCAACAGTCGGAGGCTGTCGTCTATTCCCCTTACCCCTGAAGGTGCTCACAATTTAAGTTTTTTGTACCTGCGGAGGTGTATGTTGTTAAAGGCTAGCAGGTGCACCTGTGGGACCAGAATCCTCGGTTCTTCCGACCTTCCGTTGAGGTGCACGTGTGGGGTTTACTCCCTTGGTCGGCTAGCAACTTGCTTCACCCATTGGGCCTTCCCTTTCCTCAAGGCATCGTTGCGTCCCACTTCTTCGTGGGGGCTCGCCGCAGGGCCTGGAGTTATGCTCAGCCGGTTTCCAGCCAGGGCTGAGTCCTTGGGGGGGAGGCTCCGATCCTAACGATACAGGGAGTGCTGGGATCCGTTCAACCAGGTTCCTTCGGGCCCAGCGTACGTCGTCTTTTGCTGGCCGGTTTAGGTCTTCGGGTCGTGGCGGTGCTCCGAGAAGACCAGTAGGCTGCACAGTGCTTGTCTTGGAGCAAGCGCGGGATATCTGTAGGTTCATATTCAAAGCCGTCCGGTTACATGTCCCTCCATTGTGGAATGCTGTACTAGTAGGCATACTTCATATGCTGGGCTTACAAGTTGGCTTCCGCGCTGCTCGGCATCAGCCAAGGTGACTGCCGGTTTAGGCTGTGGAGTCAGCCTGGAGGAGGGGCCTTGAGTTCTCTGGACAATGCCCTGTTCGGTTGTGTGCCTTGTGGCCCTTATGGAGTTGTAAAAAGGAAAAACAAACAAACAAAAAAAAAAAAGAATAATCAAACAGGAAAGCCTTCCTAATTGTCCCCACTTCTTTTTTATAAGGTTCTGTCCCTTTCTTCCGGGAGCTTGGCCGGAGCGTGGTTAGACTCAGCTACATTTTGGGGATCCTTTATGTACAAGGCGTTTTAGTGTACGCAGCACGCCCAGTGTTCCATCGTCTGACTGGAACGGTACGCGGTACGTCAGCCGTGGCAGGCGTTCACGGACACTGTAGCGGATCGAGCGCTGTAGGTGCTGTCTGAGATCTCCGGGATGGTGGCCTATTTCGATCGGCAGGGTGGAGTCGGTCGGGTGGTCAGGGTGGCCCGAGCGAAGGGACAGCGTGCGTGGTTGAAGCCTTGGTGGCCTGCGTTTCGGTGGGGACACTGTGGTGGCGAATGTCCTTAGCGGGGTCCGAGTGTTTGCCGGAGGAGTGAGATTGCATCAGGCGGTGTGCGCGCCGCGTGTGTGCTCAGATGCGGTCAGCCCATATTGGACCTCATGGCGACCTGTCAGTCTGCGGCGACGGGTCGATGTTTAGCAGAGGACATATGAGGCTACTGGATAGCGTCGACGCATTGGTACGGGGCCGTGGCCCGGTCCATTCTATGCCTTTCAGAGGTCATTGTGAAAATGGCCGACTGGGGCTGGTTGCTAAGATATGTGCTCTTCATTAGTCAGTGGGGACCATTACCAGTGTATTCTGCAACATTTGCGTGAGCTTGCATAATCTTTACTTGCAACCAATTGAAATAACTGTCCAAAACCAGTTGATGCAGTCACTACTTAAATTTGCCTCGCTTGACAGTAAAAAACAAAACAAAAAAAAAAGACATATTTATTTTATACCGATAGGTCACTCACAGCATATTTGGCGATTCCTCGTCCTGGTGTTAATCATGCAGATAATTTCTGCTCTAGTTGTGGTGATGTGACTTTTACATCACAAAAATGGCATATGACAGTGGCGGTTCAGAAAGCCTACAATTTATATTTTGGCTGCAGAATAAAAGATCAGGATAAAAGCTAGGCGCCACACATATGCTGCAATACATGTGTAGCAGATCTCAGGCTGTGGATGGATGGGAAAAGACCATCAAAGTCTTTTGCGGTTCCAATGATCTGGAGAGGGCCCATGGATCACGTCGGCGATTGCTACTTCTGCATGGTTCCTCCAATTCCGAAGGGCATATCCAGGTGATGTAAGCGGTTGGCCTACTGGCATTGCGTCGTGGGCGTGGCTACCAGAGTCTCCTTTCTTTTTTGTCACACCATGTAAGACTCCACATCTTCTGAAACAACGCTGGACTCTGGGGCACTTGACACCCTCTTATATGCCCTTGGTGGATCACGCTTGCTTTATTGCAACTCCTTGCTTAGCTGCATTCCACATTCTCAATTAAAAAGACTCCAACTGGTCCAGGACATAGCTGTAGAGCTACTTTGTGTTGCAAAGAATAAAACCCTTAAGAGGTGTGACAAATAGGGTGTTTGACGCTGGTGGTTTTTTCCATTTCCCTCTTTTTGCTTCCCACCTCTGTTTGGATGGACCTCGGTTCCGTTCTCCCTCGTGGAATCCGGCTGTGCCTGTTTAGTTGTCGGTTTGGGACTTACGCAAGAACACTTTGCTTGTAACCTGCGTTCCTTGGACCTTAGGTGCGGTTCCGTCGCTTTCTGGGAGGTCTCTTCGCTGCCTGTCCCTCCGTGGAGGCGGGTTCTGCGGGAGAGCGGCAGGTTGCTAACCCCTGGTGGGGTCGAGAGCCAAGGTGGAGCTCAAGCGGATTTTTCAGGCGGAGCTCCGGTAGCCTTCTCAGTAGGTCTGTTTCTAGGGCGTTCAGTGTGTTTGCGATGGCGAATTTGTCTTTCTGAAGCACTAGCGCTGCTTGGGGCAGAGTTCTGTGCTGTTTTCACCAGTGAAGAGGATCCAAGTGGGCTCTCGGTCGTGTCTTCCTGGTTGGCTTACCGCCTGTTGACGTGAGAAGCGGGCTGGGGTCAGTGCCTGCTCTGTTCGTTTAGGGGCCGAGCCGACTGGATAGGTCCCTCCCAATGATTACTGCTCTGGTACATCCCAGTGGTGGAGGACTGAACTGTAGGACCGATAAGGAAATGGAAATTACACTTACCTGGTAATTGATGTTCCTTGAGGGAGTACAGTTCAGTCCTCATTCCCGCCCAGGGATGGATGTTTCAGACGCGAGGCGTCAGTTCCGAGTGTGCTTTCGGATCCTAGAGTCGGCAACGGGCTCTGATTGGCAGGTAATCGCGAGAGCAACCTTTTCTGCCTATACTTTTCCTTAGTTCTCCTTCCTTCTAGCTCTCTGTCTTCCGCTGTTTGGTGCGCAGGGGGACAGGGGCACGGAGGAGGGTGTTTTCGGCCTTTCTTTTTGGGGCCCTGTGATTTTAAAGTTGAAGTTTGGGCATAGCTTTGTATTTAGTACTTTAACTGGTTGTTTGCTCCTTTGAGTCTGCTTTGACAGTAGGTCACTGGGGGATCATGGGAGAAGACCAGCAGGATATACCCGGTGATGTCACAAGTTTGACTTGTCCAGTCTCCATGTTGCAGGAGGAGGTGCACTACCCAGTGGTGGAGGACTGAACTGTACTCCCTCAAGGAACATCAATTACCAGGTAAGTGTAATTTCCATTTCTCCCTTCTCCTGGATCTAACATGCCCTCGACGGTCACGTGCCTCGTGGCTCCTACCGAAACTCTGTCTCAGTTGCTGGTCTTTGTCACGGTTTTGAGACAGAGTCCCTGTCAGCAGAGGAAGGCTTACTGGAGGAGAGTTCAGCTAAGGCTGTGTGAGCGGGGACTTCGAGGGGTGGGGGGAGGTATTTGGAGATTGGCTCACAGTCTGGTGTGGGCTGTGGCTCACCCACCACTGTTGCAGTACTCCCAACCATTTGGGGGGGGGGGGACAGTCTGGCTCCGCCTGTCTTGGAGCATAGAGGCAGGGAGGTCTCTTCTCCTCGGCCCTCTACGTCTCAGAATTTGGCTGAGGAGAGGAACCAGGGAGATTTCTTTCATATATGTGAATAAAGCATTCTGAATGAAACGGGGGAGAGATTTCCTCTGGCGTGCCAGGGGGGGCTAAGAGGGGGTTGACTGAGGCCCTCATTTGCCAACAGCTGAGGAGGAGTCTGGTCCTAGCTGACAACAATTGGTCAGTGACCCTTGGGAGGATACAGGGTGTCTCCTTGGAAGATCCAGTAGACATGGACAGGGAGGTGGACCTCAGGACTGAGCCAGTAAAGCTTGAGGAAGGTGAAATCCCGCAGGAGTCGTCTCGCATTGTGCGCATGAGTTGGCAGTGCTCATATCCCAGTCTCTGAAGACTCTTAACATGGTAGCAGGGGTTCCACAGGATGACGATAGCTCAGATGGTGTTCCTGCTGCATCAGGTTATTAAGCAAATGATTCAGGATGAATGGGACAATCCTAGAGGGTGACCTGAAGGGGTCCGGACCATGATGTGGCTATATCTTCTCCCTGTACAGGAGAGGGAGAGCCTTCATTCACCCTAAGGTGGATGCAGTGGTTTCTGCAGTCACAAAGATCACTATCCCGGTGGGGGGCCAGTACCGCCCTTAAGGATGTACAGGACAGGAAGTTGGAGATTTTGTTTAAGCAGGCATTTGACATTAATGCACTGTCCTTGCAGGCTGATATCAGTCTGTGGTGCTTTTGTGACAAGGGCATGTGTGCAGTGGGTGCAGGGAATCTTGGCCAGTGTTGGTGAAGTGCCAACTCCACTCCGGAGACGGTCTGTCTGGTGCAGCCTATTTGGCTGATGCCTTCTATTACATCATTAGGTTGTCTATCCAAGAGTGGCTGCATAACTGGTCGGCGGATATCTCCTCCAAATCCCTTTTAAGCAAGCTCCTCTTTAACGGTAAGCTCTTGTTCGGTGAGGCACTAGAGAAGTTAGTAAAGGATCTGGGGGAGTCTAAAGGAGGTCGGCTCCTCCCCCCCCCCCCCCCCGAGGATAAGCAGAAGCAGGTGCATTCATCCATACTAGCATGAGACCAGCCACAGGATTTCCGTCACTTCCATGCAATATGTTTTGCACCTTACCAGAGAGGGTGATTTCCTTCTCAAGGGCAGGCCTTTTGCAGCTTCCGGGGGAACAGGATGGGGGTTCTACTCCTCCTCTGCAGCCAAAAAGACACAAATGAGGCGAGGGGAACCTGGGTTCCAGTGGGAGGTCTGCTACGGCATTTTACCCTGCCTGGGCCAAGATCACATCCAACCAGTGGGTCTTAGAAATCATCAGAGGAGGCTATGTACTAGTTGCCCATTTGCTCATGGATGATGCCCTCGTTAGGTCTCCCTGCCAAGCACCCAGTAAGGTCAAGGCTGTGTGGAACATCCTCCAGCAGGTTTGGAAGTTGGAGACCATTGTGGGAGGTCCCCAAAGACCAGTGTGGTTATGGTTGATACTCATTTTATTTTGTGGTCCCCCAAAAGGAAGACGCTTTCTGACCCCTT
This sequence comes from Ichthyophis bannanicus, assembly GCA_033557465.1. NCBI lineage: Eukaryota > Metazoa > Chordata > Amphibia > Gymnophiona > Ichthyophiidae > Ichthyophis > Ichthyophis bannanicus. The sequence continues at coordinate 294,241,962 of CM066037.1, forward strand.
TTGGATCTCAAGCACTTGAATCGGTGCCTGTGGGTGCCCCATTTCACATGGTGACCCTCAGGTCCATCATCGCTGCCATCAGGGTCGGCGAATTCCTGGCTTCCTTCGATCTCACAGAAGCCTACCTGCACATTCATATTCATCCTGAACATCAACAGTTTCTCCGCTTCGCAGTGCCCATGGGGCATTTCAGTTTTGGTTACTGCCTTTCGGCTTGGTGACTGCTTCCTGTATGTTCACCAAGGTCATGGTCGTGGTTGCAGCAGCTCTTCATGAGGAGGGGATTCTGGTATATCTCTACCTGGATGATTTGGCTTATCCGAGCAAAGTCCAGAGAAGAGCGCAAGCAACTGCAAGTCAGAGTTCCTGCAGAGCATCGGCTGGGTCATCAATTTTGCCAAGAGCCGTCTACTGCCATCGCAAGACCTGGTGTACTTGGGGGTCTGGTTCTAAACTGACAAAGGCAGGGTGTCCCTGCCAGTGGTGAGGATGTGGGCCTTGCAGGGTCAGGTGCGGCATTGCCTCAGAATGAAGGCCCTACAGTGTGGCATTATCTTAGTTTTTAAGATCCATGGTGGCGTCCATCGAGTTGGTGTCTTGGTCCTGGGTCCACGTGCAACCCTTGCAGAGGGTGGTGTTGTGGAGATGGTTGGCTCAACACCACCCTTTCACACAGCCATTGCCCTATCAGAGAGCCACACGGACTGCGCTCTGATCTTAGCCGGGATGCCCCTGGAGACATCAACCTGGGTCCCATTGACATCGGGCACCAGTCTCTCGGGCTGGGGAGTCCATTGCAAGGAATAGATCATAGAGGGCTGTTGGGCTCCAGAAAAGAGAATCTAGCCCATCAACCAGCTGGAAATAAGAGCGGTATTCCTGGCACTGCAGGAGTTTCACTTTTTACCGCTCAGGAAGGTGGTAAGAGTGTTCTGAGACAATGCCACTACAATGGCTTACATCAATTGGCAGGGCAGCACAAGCAGCATGCAGCTGGAAAGCGAGATAAGCCTGTTGGAATGGGTGGAGGTCAACCTTCAGAGAAACTCAGCGGCTCATGTAGCAGGGACAGCAAATGTAACAGTTGATTTTGCCTGGACCCCAGGGAATAGTCACTCAGTGTTACGGTGTTTGCGCAGATAATGAGGTGGTGGGGGTCTGCTGATCATGGACCTGATGGCGACCTTCGCTTCCGCCAAGGCAGCCTGTTTGTTCAGCAAGGGAAGAGAACAAATGTCAGAAGGGCTAGATGGCTTGGTGCAGTGCTGGCCCGTGGACGTCTTTCCCCCATGGGTGCTCATAGGGCGCATGATGTAATGTATTGAGACACACTGATGGTTAGTCATTCTCATTGCTGCCGATTGGCTGTGGAGACCATGATACAGGCTAATAGTGGACCAGCCATGGTGTCTCCCCCTTCGGTCCGACCAACTTTTGCAAGGGCTGGTCCTGATGCCTCAAGTGATTTCTCGCTTACAGCCTGGCCCTTGAAAGAGCTCAGTTGAGAAAAAGAGGCTATTCGGCTCCTGTGATCTAGACTTTGTTGAAGGCCCATGAACATTCCACCTTGCTGTCTTATGTCAGAGTCTGGAGGATATTCGAGGCCTGGTGCGTGGAACATGTCACCTTCTGTTGGCATCTGAGCTTGAGGAACTGGCCTTTCTACAGGCGGGTCTGGAAGAGGGTCTGGTCTGCAGTTTGCTGTGGGTACAGGTGGCGGCCATAACCTGTATCGCGGTAGGGTCCAAGGGCTGTCCTTGGGGGCCCATCCGGACATTGCTTTCTTAGAGCGGTTAAGCAGGTTCACCCTCAGATATGGTTAATATTTCCTCCTTGAGACCTTAATCTGGTTTTATCTGTGCTGACGGAAGCGCCTTTTGAGCCTCCGAGTGCTTGCAAAATAAAGGAGTTGACGCTGAAAACAGTTTTTTTTTTCTTGTGGCTATTTGTTCTACCTGGAGGATTTCTGAGCTTCAAGCACTGTCATGTCTGGAGCCTTTCTTGCCATCTCCAAGGAGAAAGGTGGTGCTGAGACAGGTACCCTCGTTTCTGCCCAAGGTGCTCTGTTCTTAATTTGAGTCTGCTGGTCTTCTCGGGGGGGGGGGGGGGGGGGAGCAAGGTGGCAGTGGACCTGCTTCTGCGCCTCTTTGACATGCACCGTGCATTGCAGCATTACTTAGAGGACAGAGCCGTTTCGGAAGTCAGACCGTCTGTCCTGTTTGGAGGACCACGCAAGGGAGAGCCTGTGTGTCTAAGGCCTCTATCTCTAGATCAGGAGTCTCCAATTGCAGTCCTGGGTATCTTCAAACCAGTCAGGTTTTCAGGATGTCTCTAATGAATATGCATAAGATATTTGCATGCACTGTCCCGTCGTATTTAAATACATCTCTTGCATATTCATTACAACAAACAAAGTCTGACCAAAACAATCCAAATAATTCCTAACTCAGCTAGGAACCACCTAAAGGGAGAAAATCTATGTCAAACCACAATGGCAGCAACAGTTTAGGGGAGAAAAAGCATCAGTACCTTATTTCCCACTATGCGGCAACAGAAGCCATAGGGGAGATCAAGAGCTTTACATCACAGGCATTAAAAAAAAATTTCCTCCTCATTTATTATTTTTATTCAATGATTCAATAAATATAAGAGCCTAGAAGGAACACCCCCTATACTTGCCATCCACATCAAAATATTACTCGGTCTACCAAAGCTCCTAAAATCAGTCTTAGAGCTACCAAACAACCTTAACAAACACTAAAGTTCTTTACTAAATAACAAACTTCATATACACTCACACTGACATCTCACAACTTATATCACACGCTTAAAACTCAAAACACCAATAGAAGGGGATAGGACAGAGAAGGCATTTAGATGGCACCTCATAGTACACTTAGTATATAGCATAGCAATGCCTATTATAAATAACTGATTACACAGCAGTGCTGGCCTGCAGTATGAGCTCAATTGTAATGGTACAAGCACCTCAGAACTAGGGCAAACCTTGCAAATAAAAAACAAACTAGTAAAGTAAAGTTTGAAAAACCTTCACAAAAGCACAGCTGGTCTACTTATCTTTCTCCAGGAGCAAGCAGGAAGTCGGTCCTCACTTATGGGTGATGTCGACACCGATGGAGCCCACGCGGAGCATTTCCCCAGCTTTCAAAGAAAGCCTTTGGGATTACTGGCACGCATGTGTGGTCCTCTTCCCGCCCAATGGTGCCATCTTGCTCAGTCTTCCTTTTTCCGTGGAGCCCTTTGGATGCATGTCCTCGTCCCTCAAAAAAGTTTAGCTTCCTTATCGTCACTCCAGTCCAGTCCCTTACTTCTGGGTTGCGTAACCCTTCCAGCAGCTTGGAGGCTGAGTCTATCCTTTTGAAGATGGGACGGGATAAATACCACTGGCACCACCCACTGATCCCAGTATTCTCAGCCTCCAAGCAGCTGGAGGGTTCCGTAAGCCAAGGGCTTACTGGAGTCACCATTATCTCATTTGATTTAATCTATTTACTTTTAATTTACTTTATTTGAATCCCTCTTACTTTAGTTTTAGCATTTCCTTGTACCTGCTCCTTTAATCCTTTGTTCCTCCTCCCCCCCCCCCCCCCTGCACGGCTGAAGAATTCGAGTCCTGTACGGGGCAGAGGAGCGGGTGGTGTTTTCTGTACCTGAGCCTTCCGGCGGGGGAGAGAACCGCAATTGCATCCCCCGGCTGGGGCCTCATTCACCCCGGAGTACTGCCTTGCCTCGCGCCGAAGCCCTCTGGCGGCTGAGCGCTTGAGGCGGCAGCGCGACGTTACTCCACTCCTCCGGCTGGGCCCCCGGCAGTCAGGAGCTCGGGGTCGTTCGCATTTTCCAAGGCTGGTTTCTGCTGCGGATCGGACCCTGCGAGTAAGGAAGGGAGAGTCCGGCAGAAACGCCGGCCGGGTAGCACTCCACGTGGCTGCGGCCTACCACGTGGGAGCCCCCGGAGGACAGCGGCCTTCTGCTGCGCAGCGCGCTGCTTGAAAGCTACAAATCGCAAGTACTGGGGAAGCGTTTAACAGAGGGATACATTTTAAATACATTTTAAATTACTTTTGTTTTGTTTTGTTTTTCCTGATCTCCCGCCTTAGCAGTGTTTAGCCAGCGCGGAGATAGAGCGCATTGGGGGAGGTTGGTCTTCCTTTCAGGATTTCCACAAGTTAATTTATTTTACTTTAGGTTAATTTATTTAATTTGAGTTATTTGTTTATTTGCTGATTGCTTATTTGAAGATTGATCTTTGATTCACAAATCCTTACATTCAGATCTGATCTAGCATTGAACATGACTGGCAAAGCGCGTTGCCCCTCCTGTGGCACTTGCAGGAGTACTACAGCCGAGGCAGGAGTCTGCAGGATTTGTGCGGCAGAGGCTGCCTCGGTGGAACAAGATCTTCAATTAGCTATATCCCATACGGCACAGACGTCTGGGGACCCTCTGGAAAGGGAACCCCATTCTCCTACTCCTTCTACCTCGGGATTGTCGGCCCCCCCCTCCCCTTCCACTAGCGGCAACGGAGGAGGGAAGTGCCACTGACTTATTCTCCCCGGACTTTGTCCTCTTACTGCACAAGGCATATTGTATGTGCAAGAAAGGATTTGGAGCTGCGGACTCTGTCCCAGTGCTGGAAAGTCTGGGCACTAGGCCTCTGAAGCCTAGCCGCCAGTTCTCTGAGGCCCCTCCCAAGCGCGCAAGGCTGGTGAGTGAGGAGCTCCTTTCGTCCCTTTCCCAGGATACGCCTGAGGAGGAGGTCTCGGACAAGGAGCTGGGAGAAGAAGAGGAGGAACTCGAAGAGGGAGAGATTCCAGAAGAGGACCAATCCCGGATTGTGAGGGTGTTTCGGCGGGAAGAGCTCCCGGCGCTAATTAACGAATCCCTCAAGGTGCTCAATGTGACCTCCGACGCTCCTTCAGTGGAGGAAGCATTGGAAGATCCGCTGATCCAGGCGGTCAGGAGATCCCAAAAGGTTTTTCCCGTGCACAGAATGGTGCGTCAGATGATCCAGGAGGAGTGGGATCAGCCAGAATCCAGTTTACAGGCTTTCTTTATTTTCCGGTTGCACCGATGCTCTACCCATCCCTCCCCTGTTCTGCTTTTAGAGCTATCTGGGATACTCCTTTCTTGTCTTTTTTTTTTTGTTGTTGTTGTTTGTTTGGGCTTCATGCCCTTTTTCCTCTAACTGACCTTGAAGGGGTCATTTTTGCCCCCATAGCCACCGGATTCAAAAAATGCAATAGATGCTCTAGGAACATGTCTCTTACTGTTGTCTGCGGTGCCTCGGAGCCAACCATGATCCAGAGCTCTGTTCGCTCTGCAAGAAAATGTCCTCCAAGGCCCTGCTCAGCCATAATCAGAAGTCCGAAGACGTTTTCCAAAAGGCTGCCTCAGAGTCCCCCGGTGGCACCCTCAGTCGTCTCCCCTCCGGTGGGTCCCCCCCCCCCCCCCACGGCCCCACATTGTCGGTGGCACTCCGTCCAGGGGACCCCCGAGGTGGAGCATCGCAAAAAGAAGGCCTCTAAGTTGCTGTCCAGGGCTCCCGACAAGTGTGAGTGCTCCCGTGCCTGGTCGCTTAGCCCCCTTCGTCGTTCCCAAGAGTTGGACAAGGAGCGGCCCCGCAAGGTACCCCACACGGAAATGGAGGTCTCCGGCGAAGGCGTCCGGTTTCCGGAGGGACCTCCTCGACGCCTGACCCAGTGACCCTGGGATCAGCGTCGCAGAGCCCCCATGCCCATGTGGGAATCCCTCATGCTGGGGCTGGAATGCAGCATTTCTGAGTTCATTGCCTCCCAGCAGGCGCTCACAGCCAGCTTTGCTGACTCACGCCCAGAGACAGTGGGTCCCTCTCGTGGGACACCAAAATCCATCCAGGAAACCCACGAGAGCCGCGGGCCTCGTGAGTGTCCTCAACGTCGGTCTCACCCGCCCTCCCGTTCCTCGGAGGCGAGATCCTCCAGGGCCTCTGGCACTAGGCCACTGGACAGGGCGATCTGCCCGGCTCGGACTCCTCGATTTCTTGGGAGTGCGAGTCCGATGGAGACACCTCCCTGGAAACCCATACGCATTGGGATCTTCCATCGGACCTCTCACCACCTGCATTCCAGTGGCACTCTGCCCAAAGACACCTCCTTTCAGGACATGACACGGACCGGACCCCATATGTGGGAGGCCCCAGCCTCGGACCCCATCGTAAGCAAGTGCCTTGACACGATGTACAAGGTACATCATGAACCAGGCTTCCGAAAGACCCAACTCCCACACACCTCGGTGGTGGTATCGGCCATGAAGCAAAAGAGTCCGAAATCGCACTCGTCCGTACCACCCGGCCAAGAGTCGAGGGCCCTTGATGCCCTGGGACTACCAATGTTCCATGCTCTCTTGTCGCATCCAGGCATATCAACTGTACATTGGTATGTTCCTGCGCGATTTGGCTAAGGAGCTCGGGGGGGGGGGGGGGGTTCCGCAGGCCTCGAGGGTGAGCCCCTCGGTAGGTTCTGCACACTGCTGAAGTCTGTCACCGACTGCTCTAATTACCTTTCTCGGTAATTATGATGGCTTCGAGACATCTGCATGGGTGGCGGCCGTGGGCATAGGAGCCCGCTGCCTGGCATGGCTCCAGTCCTCCGATTTGGAGCAATGGGTATAGGAGAAGCTCCTGGATGTGCCCTGTCTCAGTGAGCAACTCCTTGGCAAGCCGATGGAAGAGAAGGTCGTGGAAATTGAGATGGAGTTCGTCACCGGAACCCATCTCTCCTGCAAGACTTCCACCCTGCCTCGGAAGAAGCAACCACCCAAGAAACCCTTTTTCCCGAGAAAGGGTCTCCAGTATTGGGGCTATCCGCCATATCTGACTACCCCCACACCGGCCACTCTGGTGCAGAGGAAGTCTGGCCAGGGGCATCGGAAGTCAAAGGGGCCGAAGGCCCAAACGCCGGCTCCCCCGCAACCCACCCAGGTGTTTTGACGCCATCGGCGTAGCCCCTCGCCCTCTGGTGACACAGCAGCCAGTAGGGGGATGCCTGTCCCGCTTCGCCCCCATTGTGGGCTTCCATCACCTCAGACACTTGGGTCCTCCAAGTCGTCCGGGATGGCTACCGCCTCCACTTCGACAGGCTTCCACCCCCTTTCTCCCTGGTGGGGCCTCCTTGACTCCCCCGCATGCTAGCTTCTGCTGCAGCAGAAATTGCGTTCTCTGCTCACCCAACGGGCAGTCAAAGGCCCCTCCCCATCTTTGAGGTCGGAGCTTCTATTCCCGGTACTTCCTCATCCCGAAAAAGTGGGGGTGGGGTCTGCGGCCCATCCTTGAGCTCCGCAGGCTAAATAAGTTCCTGGTGCAGGAGAAATTCAAGATATTATCTCTTGGTGTTCTGCTGCCCTTCCTCTGGCAGGGTGACTGGCTTATGCTCCTTTAGATTTAAAGGACGTTTACGCCCACATCTTAATCCACCCCCAACACAGGCAATATCTGTCAGGGTGCGGGGAGAGCACTTTCAGTACAGGGTGCTCCCCTTCGGCTTTGCGTCCGCCCCATGGGTTTTCACAGTGCCTCGTCGTGATCGCTGCTTACCTTTAGAGCCTACCTCGACGACTGGCTCCTCGGTCAAGGAGACTCGGCGAGCGATGTTGCGCGCTGTCGTCCTCTTAAAGAGCTTGGAGTGGTGCAGGCAGAGAGACGTGGAGGTTTGGGGCAGAACAACAGCTCCTGGACTGCTGTAGCCGGTGCTCGGCTTCAGCGTTTTTCCCCTTGTGCCTCAGAAGATCGGGCAGGCGGGCCCCAGGCACCACCTTCTCAGCAGGGACCTATCTATATATTTGGTCTATTGCTTTTACTGCGGAGCGTGTCCACGGGGCGTGGCTCGAAGGAGTGTGGTCAAAGGAGCAGGTTTTGCTCCTTTGGCACTCCTTCGGCGATACTGCGGCCTTGTTCCGCTCCCTTCTCATTTCTGGTTTAGTGATGGGGAAGTGGAAGGCTAAGAATGTGGATGAGGCAGAGAGAAACAGACTGGTCCATTGGACAGGCATTTTTTACCTGTCCCCCTTGCGCAGTCATCACCAGACGGAGTCTCCCTCAATTCCAGCAGGAGATCTCCGCCTCCATTACCTGCACCTTTGCAGTCTTTGGACTTGTCGGTTAGGTCTCCTGATGTCGTAAGTACAGCTGAGTTACCTTTGGTCTTACCTATTCCTGTAAAATCGTTAACTTTGAATGTTGTGTCTGATATTTCTCCAACCTCTGCTGAGGGTGATATAACATTGAAAGATATTTGGTCTGTTTTATTAACTATTGATAAGAAAGTTTCTTCTACTTTGAATGTGCTTTGTACCTTCTCACAAGAGGCTGTCTTAACCTTTCAGCAACTTGATGAGAAGGTTAATATCCTTGATAAATCTGTTCAGCATATGAGTTCTCAGGTTCCTCCCCTTTTGGCAGCACATACTGTCGGTGTTAAAAATTCCTTGGTTTTATATTCTCGGGTGGAGGCCCTTGAGAACTCTCTTCGTGCATGCAATCTCCGGTTTCTCAATTTTCCACATACTTCCCTGTTAGCTCCTGGAATACTTTTAGAAAAGTATTTCAAAGAAGTCCTTAATATTCGAGAACCGATTGCTGTTTCGCAGGCTTATTATATTCTTGCTAGCAGTAAAAATGTTAATCCTCAGGAGGGGGGATGGATGAAATAGTGCCGGCTATATCAAATCTAACTGCATTTTTAGAAGACTCTACTGACAATATTTCTTCACGTTCTACTTTATTAGTTACTTTTGCCTCTCATCGAGGTTAAGCAGCGGATACTTTGCGCTTTCTTTAAAAAGAAGTCTGTCCCCTTTTGTGGGCAGGCTCTTAATATTTTCCCTGATGTTTCCCGTGAGACTCAGCTTCGAAGGAGGCAATTTCTGGGGCCACTTTTTTCCTTCGTTTCCCATGTAAATGTTTGATAGGTTTTGAGGGGGCCTCTTATGTTTTTATGGATATAACTCATTTAGAGAAATTTGTGAATGACCGCTCAGGTGTTGGATTTGGAAATAAGTCTGGTAAATAGATGGTAGGTTCTCCAGTAGTGTAGGCTTTTAGCCTGGTTTTCCGTGTAATTTAATTTTCTTCATTGTTTGCCTGCACCGTTTGATGTGGACTATATATTGTATCATGTTTCTTGCCACTTATGTAATTTGTATTTGTACTAATTTATATTTTCCTTTTTTGATTTGGTGTATATTCACTGTAAATGCTCAATATAAAAAAAAAAAAAAAAAGAGCTTGGAGTTCTTGGTCAACTACCCGAAGTCTCACCTCGAGCCGGTGCAGGCTCTCGAGTTCATTGGGGCGTGCCTCGATACTCAACAGACGATCACCTTTCTGCTGGTGGATCGTGCCACCTTCCTCCAAGCTCTGGCGACTCGCATCCAAAGCACTCACCAGGTCACCGTTCGACCATGCTACATCTCCTGGGCCACATGGCTTCGACTGTACATGTGGTACTCATGCCTGCCTACACATGCGAGCAGTTCAGTGGTGCCTCAGCACCCAATGGAGCCAGTCCCTCAGACGCCTCAGGGACCCCGTCAGGATTCTTCCCGATCTCCGCTTGTCCCTGAGCTGGTGGCAAAACCCCCGCAACCTCCTGCAGGGATTGCCCTTTCAGGCCCTGCAGCACGATGCGGTGCTGACGACAGACGCTTCCCTGTTAGGGTGTGGAGCCCATTGCGGACCACTCTGTATGCAGGGGCAATGGTTACCCAAGGAGTCTCAGCAGCAGATAAACCTGCTCAAACTCCGGGCCATTTGGTGGGCCCTGAGGGCCTTCGAGGACCACCTCAGTGGAAGGTCGGTTCTAGTGCAGACCTACAACTGTGTGGCGATGTTCTACATCAACAAGGAGGGAGGTACAGGATCACGCTCCCTCTGCTGGGAAGCGGTCCTCATCTGCTCCTTTGCTGTCCGGAGGATGTTCCTCAGGGCAACGTACCTCCTGGAACAGGAGAATGGCCTGGCGGACAGACTCAGCAGAATCCTTCGCTCCCACGAATTGCAGCTGGATCCCAGAGTAGCAGACTGGCTGTTTCTCTGCTGGGGGATGCAGGCGATAGACCTCTTCGCCAGTCCCCAGAACATGCAGCTCCCCCGCTTTTGCGGGCCGGTGCCACATCCAGGTAGGGAGGGGCCCCGATGCATTTCTCCTGGATTGGTCCTCCAGCCTTCTTTATGCATTCCCTCCTCTCTCCCTCATTGCGAGGACTCTTTTTTTCAAGGCACAGCGGGACGGAGCATCTTTGATTCTCGTGGCCCCCCTCGTGGCCTTGGCAGCCTTGGTTCCTGCTCCAGCTCTCGACGGAGCCTCCGATTCCCGTAGACTCTACCCGGGGCCTGCTGACACAGGAGGAGGGTCAGGTGCTGCACCCGAACCTAGCCTCCCTATCCCTCACGGCCTGGCAGCTGAGCGTGGGTCTCCTTAGCCTCTCTGGCTCTTCTGGAGGAGGTCAAGGAAGAACTCCACTAGTCGAGCTTACGCCTTTAAGTGGAAACGCTTCTCTGTCTGATGCTCGGAGCACCAGATCGACCCCTTCTTGTGCCCTGTTCGGTGGGTTCTCCAGTATCTCCTCCATCTCTTGAGGGAAGAGCTGAAATCAAACTCTGTCAGGGTTCATTTGAGCGCCATCTCGGCTAATCACCTCCCCTTTGAGGGAAAGCCCCTCTCGGGGCCGCCATTGGTCTCCCGCTTAATGCAGGTCTTCTGCTGTCCAAACTGCCCACCCGCCCTCCTCCGGCGGAATGGGACTTGAATGTGGTACTCACCCAGCTCACCCATCCACCTTTTGAGCCAATGGCGACGTGTTCACTTCAACACCTGTCCTGGAAGGTGGCCTTCATGGCTGGTGCCCCTTACACCAGGTTTTATCGGAACAGGGTGGTCCTCCATACCCACCCTAAATTCCTGCCTAAGGTCATTTCGGACTTCCATCTCAATCGAGATAGTGCTGCCGACTTTCTTTCCGAGGCCCCACACCAACCAGGCATCGGCGGCTCTTCACACCCTCGCCCTTTATTTATAGCATATCCAGACTCTTCACAAGTCTGACTTTTCGTGACCTACGATCCCAATAGACCGAGGCAAGCAGTGACCAAATGCACCCTCTCGGTTTGGGTAGTGGACTGTATCACTTTTGCCCATGCGAAGGCGGGTGTTCCACTGGATCACCGAGCCAAAGCGGCCTCTGTGGCCTCGCTGCGCTCCGTGCCCCTGATGGACATCTGCCAGGCAGCAACCTGGTGTTCCGCGAATACCTTCGCTGCCCACTACTGCCTGGAGAGGGAGTCCCGCCGGGACAGCGCCTTTGGCCAAGCTGTACTCCGTAACCTGTTTGGGGTATAAGCAACTCCTGCCCTTCATGGCTACTGAGGGCTTCGCCCCGAAAACCCGAGGTCTCGGGCCCCTTTGGGCTTTGGCTTCTGCTCACAGCCTCACGGAGGCGTGTTTTTGGTTACAGGTTCGGTAGCCTGGGCTTTGTTCTCTAGATCTCAAGGATGCGTACATTCATGTTCTCATCCATCCAACTCACAGAAGGTTCCTTTGCTTCCTTTTCCAGAAGAAGCACTATCAATACAGAGTGCTCCCCTTTGGCCTGGCCTCTGCACCAAGGGTGTTCACGAAATGCATGGCAGTGGTTGCTGCTTTTCTGCGCACCCTGGGAATATTTGTCTTCCCCTATCTGGACGACTGGCTCATTTGAGCTCCCACTCAATCAGAGGCCAAGACTGCTCTAACCTGCACAATGCATATTCTTCAATATTTAGGGCTGGTAATAAACATCCCAAAATCCAATTTGATCCTACCAGTCCCTGGAGTTTATAGGGGCATTGCTGGATACCACAAAGGCAAGGGCCTTTCTTCCCCAGGCCCGCTGCCTTCGCTTGATGCAGTTAGCTTCTCAAGCAGAGTTGAAACCCCTACTAACTGCTCGAGAGATGTTACAGTTGCTAGGCCACATGGCTTCCACCGTTCATGTGGTACCGTATACTCGCCTTCACATGAGAGCAGCTCAGTGGACTTTATCCACCCAATGGAGACCCAGGCATTAGGCTGCCTGTCAGACAAAATAGCAAACACAAGTCGCCTCATTTTGTCCCTCCAGTGGTGGAAGTCTCCTCAAAACCTCTTGCTGGGGTGTCCTTTTCAACAGCCTCTACCCCAGGCAACTCTTACAACAGATGCTTCTCCAATGGGCTGGGGAGCTCATCTTCAGGACCTCTCCACCCAGGGCATCTGGTCCCCACAGGAGACTTGTCTCCACATCAATCTCTTGGAACTCAGAGCAGTCTTCCTTGCTCTACGAGTTTTCCACACCCTGCTCAGCCACAAGACAGTCCTTGTCCACATGGACAATCAGGTAGCCATGTTCTACCTAAACTAGCTGGGGGGAACTGGCTCTCTGTCGCTTTACAACGAAGCTCTGCGACTGTGGGCCCTCGCCAGAGAGCATCACATTCATCTTCTGGCAGTCTATCTTCCAGGGGTTCAAAACTCTTGGGCAGACAGACTCGGTCGAGTTCTGCTTCCACACGAGTGGTCTCTACATATGGACCAGGTGTCAAAAACTTTTCAAATTTGGGGAACCCCGGACATAGACCTCTTTGCAAGTCCGTGGAATGCCAAACTTCCCCGGTTCTGTTCCAGAACTCTGGCTCAGGGAGCTCAGGCAAGGGATGCTTTCCTCCTTCACTGGGGTTAAGACTTCCTGTATGCCTTTCCACCCATTCCCCTAATTCCCAAAACCCTGTTCAAGCTTCAGAGAGACAGAGGCCACATGATTCTCATAGCTCCACATTGGCCACGGCAAGTGTGGTACCCTCTGCTTCTACATCTCTCTCAAGCTCCCTCCCTAGAGTTAAGGTCTGCTCCAGACCTCCTCTCTCAGGAGAACGGAAAGTTGTGGCATCCCAATCCCCAGTCTCTGCATCTCAGGGCATGGTTGCTGAAGGCCTAGATCTCCAGCATCTTCCTCTTTCTCAGCAAGTGAAAGATGTTCTTCAAGCTTCCAGAAAACCTTCCACTAGGCGTTCTTACGCCTTCAAGTGGAAAAGGTTTACCATCTGGTGTTCTGAAAAGGGTCTTAACCCCCGTGCCATACCTCTGGAATTGTTGCTGGAGTATCTCCTGCATCTGTCTAATGCAGACCTTAAGACAAATTCAGTAAGAGTCCATCTGAGTGCTATTGCAGCTTCACTCAAGCCTCTAAATGGACAATCTGTTTCCTCTCATCCCCTTGTAGCAAGGTTCATGAGAGGCCTCCTTTTAACAAAGCCTCCCATTAGACCACCACCGGTGGCATGGGACTTAAATTTGGTTCTTGGTCAGCTTATGAAGCCGCCTTTTGAACCTTTAGCTACTACCTCCTTGAAATACCTTTCTTGGAAGGTTATCTTTCTCATTGCAATTACATCAGCACGCCGCATCAGTGAATTGCAAGCACTAGTAGCTAATTCACCTTATACAAGGTTCCATCATGACAAGGTGGTCCTTAGGACTAATCCACATTTTATGCCTAAGGTGGTCTCGCCTTTTCACCTCAACCAAGAGGTCTACCTACCTGTCTTTTTTCCAGGGCCTCATGCATCAAGTGCAGAGAGGAATCATCATACCCTGGACTGTAAAAGAGCTCTGGCTTTTTACTTACAGAGGACACAGCAACATAGAAAGTCTTCCCAACTCTTTGTTGCTTTTGATCCTTCTCATTTGGGACAACCAGTCTCCAAGAGAACTCTTTCCAACTGGATTGCCCAATGTATTTCTTTCGCCTATCAGAGCAAGAACATTTCTCTGGAGGGCCATGTCACAGCTCACAATGTGAGAGCCATGGCAGCCTCAATGGCTCATCTGAACTCTGTGTCTATCGACCACATCTGTCGAGCAGCCACTTGGGCCTCGGTTCATACCTTCACAGCCCATTACTGCTTGGACAAGGACTCCCGCCGGGATGCCTTGTTTGGTCAGGCTGTTCTCAAACACCTGTTCCATGCTTAATCAACTCCTACCCACCATCCCTCATGGGATGCCAGAGATCCAGGTGGGGAAGTACAGCCCTGTCCCAGGGACACACAACTCCTGGGCTCTCTCCCTGGTATCAAAAGCTAGGGAGTCCCCATATGTGAAGACTCATTCCTGCTTGTTCCTGGAGATAGCACAGTTACTTACCTGTAACAGTTGATCTCTGGGAACAGCAGGAATAAGTCTTCACAACCCACCTCCCCTAGGAGTTGTCTCTCTCTATCTCTCTTCCTTTCCCTCTCTCTCCCCTTTGTCTCAGCTATAAAACGCAACTGAGGAGAGACAGTTGGAAAGGCGGGAAGGCAGCACGCAGGTGCTGTGGGATGCTCCCAAAAACTTTCTGATTGGACGCTGGGGAGCGTTCCCGCGCAGGCTCCGTCGGTACCGACATACCCATATGTGAAGACTTATTCCTGCTGTTCCCAGAGATCACCTGTTACAGGTAAGTAACTGTGCTTTCTCCAGGGACAGCAGGTATCGGTCCTCACTACCCTACCGCATCCCCTGATGAGTTGCTGAATTTTTGTCCTTCCTTTGCCATCTTCTTTGTAGGGCTCGAGCTAAGGGACCTGACTGAGAAAGATAGCACCCTTGGGCGGGAAGAGGACCATGCATGCGTGGCAACAATCCCAAAAGCTTTCTTTGAAAGCTGGGGAATTGCTCTGCGCAGGCTCCGTCGGTGTCGACATCATCCATAAGTGAGGACTGATTCCTGCTGTCCCTGGAGAACACCTGTTACAGGTGAGTAACTACGCTTAAAGCTGTCACTGAGGAACTTCGAAACAGCTCTCAGGAAACGCTGGCTGAACAGGCTGCACTGCTGGAACCCGCTCTAAATAAACTTCACTGCTAAAGCAGCCACACAGAATTTGCTGCCTAATGGCAACAAGACTTCTCTCTACCCTACAAAGATCTTTGTTTCACCCCCACGGGCTTCATCAGGAGCAAGGGAATAGAGCCAGGAGACCTGTGCCTGCGTGGTAACTTCTCTCCAGCTTTCAAAGAAAGCCTTTGGGAGATGTACCACATATGCGTGGTCCCCTTTGTCCAATGGTGCCATCGCTCTGGAACTCTGCCCCAATCTGTGTCATCTCCGACCTGTCTACTTTCTGGAAAGCAGTCTCTTCCAACTATGCTATGATCATGTAACATAGCCCATGCTGGACCCACCTCTTTTCCATAGCCCAGACACACCTTCACATCATAGTCCTCCAATCATCTTGTAAATAGTTCGCCCAGGTTCTACCCAAGTTGACTCCCCTGTTGAAATATTAAAGGTTAATGTTCACTGATACAAAAGGCTACTGTTCACTGTAATTCCTGTTAAGTTCTGTTACTTGTTCTATGTAAACCTGTTGTATGTAATGAGCGGATACTTGTTCTCTGTAAACCATGCTGATTTAAAATAGTGCAGTATATAAATCCAACCAAATAAATAAATAAATCTTGTCTCGATCTCCTTTATTTCTCATAAAGCCCACCAGACATATCTCTGTTTTCCCTGGAAAAAGTGTTAACATTTTTCTCTTGAATTTTTTCTTCTCTTGTTGCGTACCGGTTCCCTTTCCCGCTTCTGAGCTCGCTTGCCTCTGCATCGTTTCTTGGGTCCATTCTTTTTTTTCCCTCCTTTTTCTAAGAGCTTCCAGACCGGCTTCGCACCCTTTTTTGTCCCTGGCTGGGCCTGAGGTTATTAACCTCACGGGGCAGTCTTCCCCACTATGGCCTCTACCAGTGACTTTAAGAATTGTGACCGATGCGCCAAAACCATGTTGCGCACTGACCCACACGACTGATGCTTAGGACGGACCATGACCCCCTTGGATTGCAGTCTCTGCAAGAAGATGACCTCCAAGGCCATTAAGAGCCATCAGCAGCGGGTCACAAGATGGACTCTGCACTGGAGTCTCCAGCTGCACTGCGCTCCAGGGCCCCCTCCGGAATCCCAGTGAGATTGTGCTGCCTCGGAACCATGAGGCTGCGGGTCTTCCAGCCAGATGCCAGAGGAAGAGCCCAAGAAGAGCCAGAAACCCTCAATGGCTGTGTCTGGGCCTGCAGTCCCCGCCACAAGTCTGAGGGGAAGGAGTGGGAGCAGCTGACCAAAATAACCCAACGGGAATCATCTGCATCTGGCGACCGGCATCAGACCCTCGTGGCCATCCTTGTCGAGGACTCTCCCTCTACAGAGCTGGCGTCGGACCTGAGTCTCTCAGCGCCAGAGTGCAATTTATCTGCCTTTATGGCCCAACAGCGGGCTTTGCCAGGTCATCACTCCTAATTACCAGGTCTTTGACCTTGAGGGATTCCCCTGAAGTCGAGCCAATCTTTGAGGGTCGCCAACCTGGAGAGATTCCTTGACACAGGTCCCTATCTCACTCCCAAAACTCGGGACAGAGATCATCCCCGATGAGTGCCCAAGGCTCTGACTGCAGGGCCTTCGGGGGCAAGCGGCCTTCGGGCTCAGGGTCTGACCCCAGAGTCTGCACCACCCTCGACACCTCTACAGACTACGTTGGACTGGGAGACCAAGGACGACTAATCCCCGGATACCTGTCATCACTGGGATTTGCCATCAGACCAGTCTCTTACCAAGACCTGACATCTGTCCCCGCCTGAGGACACAGCTTTCCTTGACTGTGCAGGACATGGCCATGGCACTGGCCTTCAAAACACATTCGGAGGAGGATCCTCTGATTGAGGAACTCAAGACCCTCCAGTACGAAGCCCTTCCAGAGGCGGCGCTCACAGTACCCATTCCCCTGATCTTGGAACAGCTGCTCTTCTGCATATGGGAGACCCCCACATTGGTGCCCATAATAAGCAGACTGCTGGACTCGATGTACTGGGTCTGCTGGACCCCTGGCTTCCTAAAAGCACAGCTGCTACCCAACTCCATGGTGGTGGAGTTGGCCATGCATTGCCTTAAAAGCCAGAAGATGCATCCCCTCGGTGCCCTCAGGTAAGGAGGCCCTCGCCTTGATGCCCTGGGCAGAAAGTGCTACCAGGGCTCAAGGCTCATTGGCCGCACCCAAGCATATTGACTGTACATGGGGATGTACCTGAGTGACTTAGCAAAGGGATTTGCTGGGTTCTCGGCTGATCCCTCTGAAGAACCCCTCCAGCGATTCCGGACCCTGACCCTGGCCTCTGGTGTCCGAGAGTGCTCTAAGTTTGGCTCATGCAGCCTATGACAGCTTAGAATCCAGCTCTGGGGGACGCCACAGATGGACCTTTTGCCAATCTGGCCAATGCCCAGCTGCCTTGCTCCTGCTCCAGGCAGACATATCCATCACGGGTGGCAGCAGATGCATTCCTCATCCCGTGGACTGTATGCCTTCGTGCCCACACTGCTGATTGCCAGGATCTTGTTCAAGGCTCAACGTGACAAGGCATCACTGATACTAGTAGCCCCTCGGTGGCCCAGACAACTGTGGTTCCCACTGCTCCTTCACTTATCATGGCACCCCTGATCCCCCTGGGAAGTGCTCTGGGGCTGCTGTCGCAGGAGGAGGGCTCCCTTCTACACCCGAACTTGGGGTCTCTGACACCAACGGCCTGGCTGCTGAAATTGTAGCCTTGGCCCCTTTCAGCCTTTCAGGGGATGTGGTCCTGGCCCTCCCGTAGGACCTCCAAAAGACAGACTTATGCATTCAAATGGCGCAGATTGTCAGTGTGTTGCGCGGAGCGACATGTCAACCTGTTCTTGTGCTCTGTGCAGCTTGTGCTGCAATATTTGTTTCATCTGTCTTAGCCAGGACTGAAGTCCAACTCTGTTAGGGTCCACCTGACTGCACTTGTGGCACACCACCATCTTATCAGGGGCAAGTCCCTCTTTGTCCAACCTCTCGTGACCTGCTTCCTGTGGGGTGTCTTGTTGTCCAAGCCTCCCGTCCGCCTGCTGGCAGCAGAGTGGGACCTCACTGTGGTGTCACAGCTCAGTGGCCCACCATTTGTGCCTCTGTCTACCTGCCACCTACAATACTTTTCCTGGAAGGTCGTGTTCTTGGTGGCAGTCACATCAGCTCGCAGGGTCGGTGAGCTCCAGGTGTTGGTGGTGGATCCACCCTACACAAAGTTCTATAAGACAAGTGTCATGCTCTGCATGCACCCCAAGTTTCTTCCCAAGGTGGTGTCCCCTTTCCACCTCAATCAGGAGATGGTGCTCCCCACCTTCTTTCTGTGGCCTCACACCAGCAGGGCGGAGACCGTCCTTCATACTCTGGACTGTAGGAGGGCCCTGTCCTTCTACCTTCAGTGTACCCAAGGCCACCGCAAAGCCTCACAGCTTTTTGTCTACTATGACCCCAGTCTGCTGGGGGCAGCAGTGACTAAGCATACTCTATCCACTTGGTTGACTTCATTGCCCTTGTCCATGAGCAGGCTGGGCTCTCGCTGTTGTGCCGGGTCATGGCGCGCAGTGTCACGGCCATGGCGGCATCCATAGCAAACCTGCATTCCATTCCTCTGTTGGAAATATGCTGTGCTGACGCTTTGTCCTCGGTCCATACCTTCACAGCTCATTATTGCCTGGAGAGGGAGTCTTGTAGGGACACTGCCTTTTGGCCAGGCAGAACATAAGAACATAATATATGCCATACTGGGTTAGACCAAGGTTCATCAAGCCCAGTATCCTGTTTCCAACAGTGGCCAATTTAGGTCAGTTTCCCCAAAAGACACAGGTTCCACAATGCTTGTATTGGGGCAAGCAGTAGATATCCCAGGTCCCCTTTAATAATGGTTTATGGACCTTTCCTCCAGGAACTTGTCAAAACCTTTTTTAAATCCTGCTACACTTACAGCTTTTATTACATCCTCCGGTAGCAAATTCCAGAATTTGATTACAAGTTGAATGAAAAAAATATTTTCTCTTATTAGTCCTAAATAGGTTACTCTGTAGCTTCATTGTATGTCCCCATGTCTTTATATTTTGATGGTGTAAACAATCGATCTACATTTACCCTTTCCACTCTATTCGTTAATTTATAAACCTCTATCATATCTCCCCTCAGCCATTTCTTTTCCAGGTTAAAAAGCTCTGACCTTTTTAGCCTCTCTTCATAGGGCTATCCTTCTATCCCCTTTACCATTTTGGTGGCTCTTCTCTGTGCCTTTTCTAATACTCCATCTATTTGGTGTGCAGGCAACTCCTGCTCTCTGTCCCTTGTGTGTTCAGGCTACCGGAGTGCTGGTTTTTCAATGGACACTTGGGCCGCTCGGGAGTCTGTCTTCTCAGGATTCATTGCTGCTGCTGATGGCTCGCCCTTTTCTGGTCACCCGTGGCTTTAAACAGGTCTCTCAGTAGCCTGTAGCTAGGGAATCCCATATGTGAGGTCAGACTTTCCTGCTTTACAGACTTTCCCAAAGAAAGCGTAGTTACTCACCTGTAATGGGTGTTCTCTGAGGACAGCAGGAATTGGTCCTTGCAACCCTCCCTCCTCCCTGTGTAGTTGCTTTTCTTTTTGCTGTCTTGTGCTATATCATCATACTAAGGCAAGATGGCACCCTTGGGCAAGAAAGGTACCACGCATGTGTTGTGCATCTCCGAAAGCCTTTCTTTGAAAGCTGGGGAGAAGCTATTGCGTGGAGTCTGTCTGCGCCAACATCACCCATATGTGAGGACTGATTCCTGCTGTCCCTGGAGAACACCTATTATAGGTGAGTACCTATGCCTATTCAAGCAAGCAATGCTACACTAATCTATAAATGCTGTTTTAATGGATCCAGTAGGCTATTGAATTGAACATGAGTGAGAGTGCACACCTGTGTGGTTTTTGTGCCATAACAGGTTTAACTTTTATACATATGTACACAGATCTTCATCTATCTGTCTGATTTTGGATATTCTGCTAGGGCCGGAGCATAAGTGGTTTACAAAAAAAAATAATGGGCTGCCAACAGACAGAAAAAGAGCAGAACACCAAATTTTTAGACAGGACAAAAAAGAGACGAAAAAAGAGGAGAAAAGGCTAGAGGAAAGAAAGCAGAGACACACTAGGCAGAGAAAAACAAACCAGGAAATCAATGATGCTGGACTGGTCACTGAAGAGGGTTTGTGTGGTTATATCAAATGCAAGATGGAAAAAATGGGGTTTTAATGCAGCCTTAAACCTGGGAAGGATGACTCAGAACGGAGGGACAAGGGAAGAGAGTTCCACAAAGCAAGACCCAAGACACAGAATTTAGCACCTCATGTGTGCTCAAGGTGCACCTGGGAAACTGCAGGGAAGGCTAGGTGATGGGTGTGGACAGAATGGAGAAGTCGATGAGGATGATGAAAGTGGAGTAGATCAGCCAGGTATTGGGGAGTGGAGAACCTTGTGTACAAAGATAAGGATTTTGTATTGGACCCTAAAATGGACTGGTAACCAGTGGAGACGGGCTAGAAGAGGTGGTCAAAACAAGAGGAGTGAGTAAGGATGCGAGCTGCTGTGTTTTGGAGCCGTTGTAAGTGGTGCAATTGGTAGTGGGGGAGGCCAGCGAGAACAGCATTGCAATAATTCTGGAAAGCACTAGGGACAGAAGGAGTGTCGATAAGGGTGGCAGGGGAGAGGAATGGATGGGCAGAGCAAATCTGCTGAAGATGAAAGAAGGAGCGATGAGAAACAGAGAAAATATGTTCAGTGAAGGAGAGGGAAGAATCTAAAATTGACCCCAGGATATCTAAAAGAGGACACCAGGGGAATGGGGGTAGAGGCAAGAAGGGGGGGGGGGGGGGGCTAAAGAGGGAAGAGTGGTGCCAAAGGTGATCCAAGTGATGGATGATTTTGACAGGTTCAGATGTAGAAAGTTGGAGGTCAACCAGGAGTGAATGCTAACCAAGCAAGAGTTTAGCACCGAAAGATCAGGGGCAAGGGAATTAGTGCGATACAGGAGAAGAATATTGTCCGCATAGTAGTAAGCGGAAATACCAAATTGCTGTACAAGTAAATACAGGGGGGCTAAGAAGATATTGAATAAATTTAGCATTTTCATTCTTCAGCAACTGATTGTTCCATTAATATGATTTTTTTATTTTTTTAGAGACTTCAGGAGAACAAAAGCGATTATATTTGTCTATTCAAACAGCTAGTCTGATCTGTTGGTGTATTAATATTCTATATATTCAGATTTGTATTCTATTGGAAGTGTTTTGTGGACATTTGTGAAGTTTCACCACCAGAGGTTATATAAATAATCCTTGTGTTTGCATGGTAAAGGACTTTATTTTGAGAAATAAATGTAGTTGTTTTTTCATTTTTGTCTGCTTACTCTTCATATTCTAATGAAACATTACAAAGTACATTAGCAGTGTAGTTATAGCCAGGCTGTTGGACACCAAAGGCTCAAGCTTCATTTCTAGTGGTAGATAAGACTCTCACTTTTGCTTTCAAAATGTTTGATCATGTGGCACGTCCTAGCCATTGCGTTCATGAGTGTTTGCTGGGTCCATTTTGAAGTATGGCATCTGGAAAACACATTACTCACAATATATGTCTACATTTTCTAAGCTCCAGGTCTATATTGGATGGTTTGTCATAGCATTCTTACTTCCTTTTATATTTGTTGTATAATCATCTTGCTTCTGGTCACTAATTTAGTCCTTTCATTTTTTTTCCATATGGTCTAGAACATACTGTATTTTCTTACCCTTTTCTTGTCTTTTTGCCTTTAGCTATCGTGCGGATACTCAGACATACCAACCCTACAATAAAGACTGGATCAAAGAGAAGATCTATGTTCTGCTTCGCAGGCAGGCCCAGCAGGCGGGCAAATAGAGGGGGAACCCCAATGTAGAGATTGGGGTGATGGGGAAGGGTGTGTGTGTATAATATGCTGTAGTGGAAGTGTTTTTGTATTATATGTTGTACTTTTTAATTTTTTTAATTTTTTTCTTTATATGTACAATGATTTTTGAGATACACTATTTTTTTTTTTTTTTAGTTGGCCATTGGCATTCCTTTTATGTTCAAACCCCTATGACTGTTTCTACCTGCTTGAATCACATTTGCCAAAAATGGCTGCCTCAAAGCTTAAAAATGTGGTTTGTCATTGAGACTGAATATTTTAGAGGAAAAATAAAACTGGTTAATGGAAGCTGTTTGGTTTGCGTCTTTTACTTATAACAGGAAAGACTTTTCATCAACACACCAATAGTGTACCCTTCAAAAAATGATTTTAAGAACAGTATTAAAAAAAAAACCTGAAGTAATCTAGCCTCTCACTTGTGATCTCTGCTAGCAGTAGATGCTGTATCTTAGGAAAGGAGACAATAATAAATGAATTTTCATTCTTTGAATTTGCCTGCTGTGTTGGTTTTTTCAGTATTTTTTGACCCAGTCTTTTTGTTCTGTGTAGCTAGCTATACCTATTCTGGGGTGTTAATTGTCACTCTGTCTACTGTTACAGAGGTAGTTACCACATACTATTAACTGTAACACAGTCTTTTTGCTCATTCTCTGCCATATTAGCTGTCAACATGCTGTTAAACATATTCATAAATAACATGGACCGCACATTGAATATTGTATGCAGTTGTGGTTACTATAGCTTAAAAAGTATATAGCAGAATTGGAAAAGGTACAGAGAAGAGTGACCAAAATAGTTTTGAGAGGGGATGGAAGGATATCCCTATGAGAAAAGGCTTAAAAGGTTAGGGCTCTTCAACATGGAAAAAGAGCAGATCTGTATCTCATAGCCCATGTCCAGGGATGAGCAATGTTTCTCACAAGTCTACCTGTTTAATAATTTATGAACTTTTTTCCCAGAAATTTGTCCAAACTCTTTTGAGCCCTGCTCTATTAGTTGCCTCGACCACAACCTCTGGCAACAGCTGAGGGGAGATATGATAGAGCTCTATAAAATAATGAATGGAGTGGAACGCGTAAACCTAGTTTGGTTGTTTACTCCTTCAAAAGGTAGAAAGACTCGGGGGGGGGGGGGGGGACACAATGAAGCTACAATATAACACATTTAAGACTAATAGGAGAAAATAAACTCTGGAATTCATTTCTGGAGAATGTAGTAAAAGCTGTTAGTGTAGCTGGGTTTAAAAAGATTTGGACAAGTTCCTATAGGAAAAGTCCATAAACCATTACACAGGTACACTACCAAAAAACTGCTTCCAGTTTTGCAACTGATTCCTATAGATTTTGGGGTGCTGAATCCAGGAAAAATAGCCAAAATGTTCCATCACGTCACGTTTTCTTGCAAAATTAGATTTCTTACCCATATAAGGAATGTTCACATAATTTCTTTTTAGCCGACTGCAGTTTATTTTCTTGGCCCAAAATAGAGGTTGTAATGGTTAACTAACTAGAAACACTCCCTCATGATATTTTAGAGTGTTTTGTATTCATTTTATACATTAACAGGACAATTGGGAGGCGGGGGGCTAAATCCAGTACTCGCGCTGGCGCATGTTCTTTCCTGTTCGCCTCGCCTCGTTCGCTCGCTCAAACACGGTGGTTGCGACATGAACATTCCTGTCAAATTTCAGTTTCTTGCAAGTTCATTATTACCTTTTGTTTGCTCAGTCGTAATCCAGCTTTATTCCGAAGTGGTTCACTACAGTTGTAGTTTGCAGTGCTGTGTATTTGTGATGGCTCACAGAGCCAGAGGTTGCGTCAACTCTCCGGACAGTTTTTGTTTTATTTGTGGGGAATATACCGTGAAAAAGCGGCAGAGGAACATTTCTGCATTTATTAAAAAAGTATATTTCGCCTATTTCGGTTTGAAGTTAGGCGATCAAGACAAACCGTGGGCTCCTCACAAAGTGTGCAAGACATGTGAGGAAGATCTACGCTTATGGATGAAAGGTAAAAAACAAGCATTTCGTTTCGGAATACCTATGATGTGGCGTGAACAAAGAGACCACAGCAGTGACTGCTATTTTGCTCTTGCATTGTGAAGGGATACAACTTAAAAAATAAGAACGTAATAAGTTACCCCAACCTTCCCTCAGCAATTAGGCCTATGCCTCATAGCAACGAAGTACCTGTGCCTGAACCACCAAAATCTTTGGATCATATTTGTGTGGACGGTTCTGATCATGATGAGACTCATCAGATGGCTTTTCCCGATGAGTCCAGTACTTCCGAGTTTGAAACTGAACCAGATCCGAAACCTGAACTTTTCTCTCAAGCTGAATTGAATGATTTAGTCCGGGATTTAGGACTCCCAAAAGATGCTGCCCAACTGCTAGGTTCTCGGCTTAAACAGAAAAATCTATTGTCTCCAGGAACAACTTTTTATTGGTACCGCAACCGCGAGACACAATTTTTGAAGTATTTCAGCAAAGAGGAAGATTTGGTATTTTGCAACGATATATACGGAGTGATGGAAAAGTTTAAACTCAAGTATGATCCTGCTGAATGGCAGCTGTTCATTGATTCGTCAAAAGACAGCATAAAAGGTGTTCTTCATAATGGCAACACATTCGCTTCAGTTCCTATTGCTCACTCTGTTATTCTCCAAGAAAAATACGAGAATTTGGCCCTGATTCTTCAGAAGATTCGTTATGATGAGCATAAGTGGATGATTTGTGGAGACTTTAAAATTCTATCCATGCTATTAGGGCAGCAATCCGGTTTCACCAAATATCCCTGCTTCCTTTGCTTGTGGGATAGCCGGGCCCACGACCTACACTGGGGGAAAAAAGACTGGCCAATTCGGGAGTATTTGAGACCCGGTGAGAAAAATGTTCTTCATGAGAGCTTGGTACCTCGTGATAAAATTCTATTACCACCTCTCCACATTAAGTTGGG
The DNA here is from genome assembly GCA_033557465.1 of Ichthyophis bannanicus. Classification (NCBI taxonomy): domain Eukaryota; kingdom Metazoa; phylum Chordata; class Amphibia; order Gymnophiona; family Ichthyophiidae; genus Ichthyophis; species Ichthyophis bannanicus. Next base: position 294,266,767 of record CM066037.1, read on the forward strand.
TCTCATTAAGCAATTCATCAAGTCCCTTCCAAAAGATGGTGAGTGCTTTCGGTACCTTTGCTCAAAGTTCCCCCGACTTTCTGAAGCAAAGCTAAAGGAAGGAGTGTTTGTTGGCCCTGATATAAGGAAACTCATTTCAGATGGAGCATTCGCTGAAACGATGTCTGAGAAGGAAAAAGAAGCCTGGGATTCCTTCAAGGATGTTGTTCTCAAATTCTTGGGGAACAGGCGGGATGAGAACTATAAGGATATTGTTGCCAGGATGCTCAATGCCTTCAAAGAACAAGGCTGTAACATGAGCCTGAAAGTCCATTTCTTGCACTCCCATGTGAACTACTTTCCCGAAAACTTGGGGGCGTACAGTGAAGAACAAGGTGAAAGGTTTCACCAGGACATCAAGGACGCAGAGAGAAGGTACCAAGGAAGATGGAACACCACTATGATGGCTGATTTTTGCTGGTTGCTGCTGTGAGAAACCCCAGATGAAAAATACGCCAAGCAGCGCACCAAGAGAAGCATTCGGGGGAAGAAGAAACGGGCCCACCAGGAGTTTTATTGACCCAAGAATGACTTTAAAATCTAAACTGTGTTGACAAATATCGTGTTTTTACTAAACTTTGAAATAAAAATTTGCTAGTTATTACCACAGTGTCGGATCTCATTTATTAGAATTTTATTTTCACACCATCAGGTGTTTGTCTTCATGTATTGGCTTCATGTATTGCAATGGTGCGGTTTGCGTTTTCTATTCTTACATACATACCTGTACAACATTTTTTGCACATTTCTTTGCTTTGCTTTGTGTCTAATCTCGCTCTTATATGCTCAATGTTTGTGCACATGTATGTGGCTGTTTTAAGTGCAGACAATTTTGCTACCATCACAGTGTGTTTTGTTGACATTACTCTATTCTTATGTGCTGCCTTGTTACAATTTTCTTTATTCTTAGTTGAATAACTACTAAACAATTAGTATAAAGAATTCATCCAAGAAACTTTTATCTCAATCGCACTCAATCTGAAACGTTCACCTCAAACTGCTAACCCAATGTAGCAAAAAAGCTGTACGTGATGGAGCAAATTGGTTACCAGATTTGGATTCAGCGCACCAAAAAACGTAAAAATCAATCGAAACATTAGAGGCAGTTTAAAAAAAATTTTTTTAGTGTACCTGTGTTATTAGAGGACCAGGGAAATCCACTACTTACCCCAGGATAAGCAACTTGGAATCTGTGTACCTTTTTGAGAACCTGACAGGTACTTATGATCTGGATTGGCCACTTTTGGAAGCAGGATACTAGGCTTGATGGACTCAGTATGGCATATCTTAAATTCATGGCTTATTAAGGGTATTATGTCAGATTAGGAGTTATTTAACTTAAAATGACTTTAAATGGTGGTTCAAGCAGTTGCTCTCTTCCACTTTGATTTTTGCAATTTGATTTATTTGGTCTGAGCAGAGAGAATTAAGGAGGCAAATATTACAAATGTGGCAGCCAAATTAATTTGGGGTGGAAAAACATGGGATAGAACTACCTTATATTTGATAACATCTGATTGGCTCCCAATACAGACTAGAATAGTTTTTTAAGATTGGACAATTTATGACATTTTATATGGGCAGGCACCTGTTTGATGGGATTCATAGAGATTAGTGATTCTCAGACTTGTAATCTTAAATAGAACTTCAACAGAAGTTACCTTCGAAGCAAGAGTATAAATTGAAAATAGGGAAGGGACTATCAAAGGTAGAGTGTGAATCTTTGGGATTCTCTTCCATTGAGCAGCAGAAAACAATCATACAAGCTCTTCTGTAAGATGTTAAAAACCATAGCTTTTTAAAAAGTATCTGTAGTAAGGAAGAAATAACTTTTGTTCTACACTTTTTAATTGCTTGTATCTGTTATTGCTAATAAATTACTGGAATTTATATTTTGCATGGTCTAATGAAGATATTAAAGGATAGATAGAAAATTTTTAGTTGTCGGGAAGGTTTTAAGATTTTATGATTGTAAAAGTGAAATCTTATACTATTTGTGATTTGCCTTGAAACCTTATAGAAGCAAAGTGGAATATAAATGCCAATTAAATCATCATACAATTTTCAGTTGTTTCCTGGCTAGACCACAAAAAATAGAGAACTATTATATCCATTACATAGAGGTGTTAAGGGTTAAATACTTCTGCAGGTGAAATGAAGCTTCATCCAAGGTGCTCGGCCTGGATAGTACAGTATGACTGAACTGTTTAGTCCCACAAATATTACAAATAGAGCTATAGCTCTTTACTATAGTTCTTATTTTCTCTAATGTAGGGGCTAAAGTGTGTTGGAAATCTCTGCTCTTGGAGAATAATTTTTAAAGCAATTTCCTTGTGTAAAGAAGTGCTCTGCCTGCTGTAAAACTGTCCAACCGATAACACATTTAAGATTATGGCAATAACAGTCTTATCAATTTACCTGATGTTTGAAGAGGCATTGCTAAAGATAGGGCTGCGAGAGGCTTGGATTTATGTGCATAGTTTGAAAGTTCCAACACATGCATGTATTAACCTTGAAAAATTGTGCAGCCCAAATTGCAGGTGTAAGCATGCACATGCTGTTTTCCTGGGATAGTTTTCAAAGCTACAATTTGACAGTTTGCAGAGTGAAAAGCGCATTGTTTATTGAAGCATTTGGGTATAACATGACTCCCTTGCTGACTGCCTGGGGGTTTTTTTTGTTTTTTTTTTTGTTTTTTTTTGCTTCTTTTCTGTTCACAAGCAGGATTAAATCAGGCACATTTGATGGTACTGGGGTGTAAGCACTCTCAGAGTTAGTGTAAATTTCTGAACATGCGCAGCCCTTCCCACCTGCAGCAATCTCCCAAATTCAGTTTTGTGTTTTTCTGCTCAGCTGAATGGATGCAAAACAAAGCTCCCCTGACCAATTTTTCATTTGGCTTCCAATAGCAAGCATTTTGTTCATCATATTTTTTTTTAGTCTTTATTTGTTCTCTCTTCCTTTCTCATTTGATACATCTCCGAAGTCCAGTTTTCAACCTTGCCTGAAAATGTGACATACAGATCCAGACATTCAATACTTCTCCAGGAACAAGCAGGAAGTCAGTCGTCACTTATGGGTGACGTCGGCACTGACTGAGCCCGCACAGAGCAATTCCCCAGCTTTCAAAGAAAGCCTTTGGGATTGCTGCCATGCATGCATGGTCCTCTTCCCGCCCAAGGGTGTGCCATCTTGCTCAGTCTCCCTTTTTCTGCGGAGCCCTTCGGATGTACGTCTGTCTCTCGGAAAAAGTGTCGTTTTTGGCCTACTGGCCTTCTATTTTCCGGTTGCACCGGTCCTCTACCCGTCCTTCCCCTGCTCTACCTTTTTAGAGCTGTTGGGGATAGTTTTTCTTCATTTTTTTTGTCAGGCTTCCCGCCCTTTTTCTTTCCCTAACCGCTGGCTGCGTGGGTCTTCGACCTCGCGGGGGGGATTTTTTTGCCCCCATGGCCACCAGCTTCAAAAAATGTGATAGATGCTCTAGGAACATGTCACTTACGGACACTCATGACTGTTTGCGGTGCCTCAGAGCTGACCATGATTCGGAGCTCTGTTCGCTCTGCAAGAAAATGTTCTCTAAGATCCTGCTCAGTCGTAAGCAGAAGTCCGGAGACATTTTTCGAAAGGCTGCCTCGGAATCCCCAGTGGCACCCTCAGTCGTGTCTCCCCCGGTGGGGTCCCAGGGGTCCCCCTCTTCGGCCCTGCGCGCTCGGCACTCTGACAAGGGATCCCCTGAAGTGGAGCAATGCAAAAATAAGGTGGCCTCGAAGTCGCTATCGGTGGCTCCTGATAAGCGCGAGCGTTCCTGCGCTCAGCCCCCTTCGGCGTTCCCGAGAGTCAGATAAGGAGCGGCCCCGCAAGGTACCCCATACAGATATGGAGGCCTTCAGCGAAGGCACCCGGTCTCCTGAGGGCCGTCCCAGTGAGGACCCCCTCTCCTCCTCGATGCCTGGCCCGGTGACCCCGGGGTTGGTGTCGCAGGGCCCCTCACCCGTGTGGGAGTCCCACATGCTGGCGCTAGAACGCAACGTTTCTGCATTCATCGCTTCCCAGCAGACGCTCAGAGCCAGCTTCGCTGACTTGTGCCCAGTGACCGTGGGTCCCTCGCTTGGGACACAAAAATCCATCCAGGAAACCCCTGAGAGCTGCAGGTCTCATGAGGGTCCTCAACATCTGTCTCGCTTGCTCCCTCGTTCCTCAGAGGCGAGATCCTCCAGGGCCTCTGGCTCCAATCTGGCACCGGCCACTGGACAGGGCTATCTGCCCGACTTGGGCTCCTCAACCGAATTCTCGGAGTGGGAGTCCGATAGGGACACCTCCCCGGAGACCCCCATACTCTTCATTACGAGGAACCCTAACTTCACCCCACCACAATTCCTTAAAGTAAAAGAAGCAGAGTTACAATCTAAACCAACAATACGCTACCTGGGAGTCACCTTGGATCAACGCCTGGACATGAAAGCCCACATCGGAAACACAGTCAGAGCAGTATACTACAAGATCCGCTCTCTCAGGCATTTACGATCAATGCTGGAACCAAATGACTTCAGGACTATATATCAGGCGTTGATCATACCTCATTTTGACTACGCCAATGCCATCCTACAAGGCTTGCCCCTATCCACCTTGAACCCGCTGCAGCTCGCCATGAACGCGGCAGCAAGGGTCATCCATGGAGCCTCCAGAAGTGACCACGTGACACCTTTACTGATACAGTTACATTGGCTACCCATACAGGCTAGAATCATTTTCAAGACTTTGTTACTCACTTTTAAAGCTATTAACAAGCTCTCATCTGAAGCAATAACTGCCCTCATCCATACCACATCCCCAAATAGAGCAAGAAGATCCACGGCTATAAACTCCCTAAAAGTTCCAAAAGCAATAACAGATTGCACTGCATCTACAGCCAGTAGGGCGTTTAGTATCAGTGCGCCAAGATGCTGGAACGCATTACCTCCAGATATCCGGGCCATTAAGAGCCTTACACAGTTTAGAAAAGCCCTCAAATCACATCTTTTCAATAAGTACCTCATACAATCCAACACCACCCCTTAGTGGTGCATATGTTTCTATAGAATTCATGTTTATATGACTCTGTGTTTCACGATATGTAAATAGTTACCCCAGTTATTTGCCCTGTTATCTGTGAACTCATACGTGTTAATTGTACTGAGCATTTTTGTTCCATGTAAACCGCGCTGATGCTGAATAGTGCGGTATAGAAGACTTTAAATAAAATTTAAATAAATACTCATCGGGATCTTCTGTCGGACCCCTCTCCGCCCATGTTTCAGTGGTGCTCGCCACCCGAGGACACCACCTTCCTGGTTTTCATCAGGGATATGGCACAGGCTCTTAACCTGGCCACCCAGGCTGAGGAGGACCCTCTATGGTGGTGGTGTCGGCCATGAGGAAACAGAAGAGCCCAAAATCGCACTCGTTTGTACCGCCGAGTCGAGAGCCCTTGATGCTCTGGGTCCCAAGGCCTACCAAAGCTCCATGCTCTCTTGTCGCATTCAAGCATACCAACTATACATGGGTATGTTCTTGCGCGATTTAGCCAGAGAGCTCGGAGGGTTCTCCACGGGCCTCAAGGGTGAGCCTCTCAATAGGTTCAGTACTCTGTTGAAGTCCATCACAGACTGCTCAAAATACCTCTCTTGAGCCGCCTATGATGGATTCGTGTCATCAGCTCAGGTGGTGGCTGCGGGCATCGGGGCCCACCGCCAGGCATGGCTCCAATCATCAGATTTGGAGCAGTAGGTGCAGGAAAAGCTCCTGGACAATCCCCTGCCTCAGCGAACAGCTCTTTGGCAAGCCGATAGAGGATAAAACTGCAGAGATAAAGACTGAGTTTGTCACCAGAACCCATCTCTCACGCAAGATCTCCACTCTGCCCTGGAAAAAGCAACAAGCCAAAAGCCTTTCTTTCCGAGGAAGGGCCTCCAGTGCCATGGCTACCCAGCTACCCCCATGCCGACTACCCCAGCAACAGGGTAAGTCCGGCCAAGGGCATTGCAAGCCGAAAGGGCCAAAAGCCCAAACTCCGGCTCCTCCACAACCCGCACAGGGGTTTTGATGCCATTGGCGTAGCCCCTCGCTTTCCAGCAGCCAGTTGGGGAGCGCCTATCATCTTTTGCCCCTTTTGTGGGCTTTCATCACCTCCAGCCATCTCGGGCGACCTGGAGAGAACCCAGGTGTCTATCGCCTTCACTTTGACAGGCTTCCACCTCCCTTCTCCCCGGAGGAGACTCCCCGCGCACCAGGTTTTACTGCAGCAGGATCTACTCCTTCTTGACTGCCCGTTGGGCAAGGAGAGAGTTCCTCCGCACCTTCGAGGTTGGGGTTTTTATTCCCGGTACTTCGTCCCGAAAAAGATGGGGGGTCTGCGGCCCATCCTTGACCTCCGAAAGTTGAACCAGTTCTTGGTGCGGGAGAAGTTCAAGATGTTATCCCTTGGCATTCTGCTGCCCTGCCTCTGGCAGGGCGACTGGCTATGCTTCTTGGATCTAAAGGACGCTTATGCCGATATCTTAACCCATCCCCAGCACAGGCAGTACCTGCACTTCAGGGTGCAGGGAGAGCACGTCCAGTACAAGGTGCTCCCCTTCGGCCTCGTGTCCGCCCCACGAGTTTTCATGAAATGCCCCATCTCAGGCATCAGGGCGGTGCCGGTCTTTCCCTACCTTGATGACTGGCTCGTCACAGGATCCCTCAGTCGAGGAAACCCAGTGAGCAACGTCGCACACAATCCTGCTGTTGGAGGGCTTGGGGTTCTTGGTCAACTACCCAAAGTCTCTCCTCAAGCCAGTGCAGGCACTCGAGTTCATCGGGGCATGCCTTGATACTCAGCAGGTGACCGCATTCTTACCAGTGGCTTGCACCGACTGCCTCCGAGCCCTGGTGGCCCGGATCCAAAGCACTCCCCGGGTCATCGCTTGGACCATGCTATGCCTCCTGGGCCACATGGCCTCTACCATGTATGTTGTCCCCCATGCTCACCTGCACACATGGACAACTCAGTGGTGCCTCAGCGCCCAATGGAGCCTGTCCCTCGGTCACCTCAGGGATCCTGTCAGGGTCCTTCCCAACCTCTGCTTGTCCCTGAGCTGGTGGCAAAACCTCTGCAACCTCCTCCGGGGGTTGCCCTTCCAGGCCCCTCAGCACGATGTGGTCCTGACAACAGACGCTTCCCATTTAGGGTGGGGAGCCCGCTGTGCACGCAGGGGTAGTGGTTGCCCAAGGAGTCTCAGCAGCAGATAAACTTGCTCAAACTCCTGGCAATTCGGTGGGCCCTGAGGGCCTTGAAGAACCACCTCAAGGGGAGGTCGGTTCTCGTGCAGGCCGACAACCGCGTGGTGGTGATCTACATCAACAAGGAAGGATGCACGGGATCACGCTCCTTTGCTGTTCGACGTAAGATGTCCCTTAAGTCGACCTACCTTCCGGGTCAGGAGAATGTCCTGGCAGACAGGCTCAGCAGAATCCTACACCCCCACCAATGGCGGCTGATCCAGGGCTAGTGCGCTGACTCTTTCTTCGCTGGTGGATGCTGGCGATAGACCTCTTCGCCAGTCCCCAGAACACGCAGCTTCCCTGCTTTTGCGGCCTGGTACCGCACCCAAGCAGAGAGAGTCCAGATGCATTCCTTCTGGCCTGGTACCGCACCCAAGCAGAGAGAGTCCAGATGCATTCCTTCTGGCCTGGTTGTCCAGCCTGCTTTATGCATTCCCTCTCATTGCGAGAACCCTTTTCAAGGCTCAGTGGGATCGGGCATCGTTGATCCTTGCAGCCCCCTCAGCAGCCTTGGTTCCTGCTTCTGCTTCTGCTGTTGATGGAGCTTCCTGTCACCCTGGGCTCTGCCCCAGGTCTGCTAACACAGGAGGAGGGGTGGGTCCAGCACCCAAACCTAGCCGCCTTATCCCTCATGGTCTGGTGGCTGAACGGGTTTCCCTAGCCTCACTGGCTCTTCCGGAGGAGGTTGAGGAAGTCCTCCTTGCCTTGAGAAAGGACTCCCTTAGATGAGCCTACACCTTCAAGTGGAGGCGCTTCTCGGTCTGGTGCTTGGGGCTCCAGATCGACCTGTTCTTGTGTCCCATTCGATGGATCCTCCAGTACCACCTCCATCTCTCAAAGGAAGGGCTGAAGTTGAGCTTTTTCAGGGTACACTTGAGCACCATCTCTGTGAACTACCTGCCCCTCTTGGGGCAGCAGTTGGTCTCCTGCTTTATGTGGGGTCTTCTGCTTTCTGAGCCACCCATCCGTTCTCTCCTGGTGGAATGGGACCAGAATGTGGTGGTCTTGCAGCTCACATGTCCACCCTTTGAGCCGCTGGCAACGTGTTCACTCTGGCACCTGTCCTGGAAGGTGGAATTCCTGGTGACGCTGACCTTGGCCTGCTGAGTCAGTGAGCTCCAGGCTCTCATGGTTGATGTTCCTTACACAAGGTTCTATTGGAATAGGGTGGTCCTGTCTAAAGCCGTCTCAGATTTCCATCTTAATCAGGAGCTAGTCCTGCTGACTTTCTTCCCGAGGCTCCATGCCGATGGCTTTCCATACCTTCAGCTGCAGAAAGGCTCTTGCCTTCTACTTGCAGCGCACCCAGACTCATCGTAAGTCTGACTGACTCTGTGACCTATGATCCAAATAGACCGTGACAGGCCATTACCAAATGCACCCTCTCAGTTTGGGTAGCAGACTGCATTACTTTTGCTCATAAGAAGGTGGGTGCCCTTCTTGATCGTCAAGCCACCATACACTGAGTTTGGGCCAAGTTGGCCTCGCTATGCTCTTTGCCCCCTGCTGGACAGTGATCTCGTCTTCCACAAATACCTTTGGTGCTCACTACAGCCTGGACAGCGCTTTCGGCCAGGCTGTACTCTGTAACCTCTTTGGGGTATAAGCAACTCCTGCCTTCTGACACTTCTTCACAGCTACCAAAGGCTCTGGTTCCTTTGGGCATTGGCTTCTGTTCATGACCTCACGGAGGTGTTTTTGATTACAGGTAGGTAGCCTGTAGCTGGGGAATCATATAAGTGAAGACTGACTTCCTGTTTGTTCCTGGAGAAAGCGTAGTTCCTCACCTGGCTGTTCTCCAGGGACAGCAGGAATCAGTCCTCATTACCCTCCCTCCTGCCTGTCTGTGTCCCCCCCCCCCCCATCAGTTGCCGTATTTTTGTCCTTCCCTTGCTACCTGCTTGGTAGGGCTTGAGCTAAGGGACCTGACTGAGCAAGATGACGCCCTTGGGCTGGAAGAGGACCATGCATGTGTGGCACCAATCTCAAAGGCTTTCTTTGAAAACTGGGGGAATTGCTCCATGTGGGCTCTGTTGGTTCTGATGTCACCCATAAGTGAGGACTGATTTATGCTGTCCCTGGAGAATACCTGATACAGGTGCGTAACTATGCTTTACTCCAAGTGCTTCATCTGTTTTGGTGCAAATCATGGTTAGATTGACAGCAACTATTGTGCTCACTTGCCTCCTACAGCACAAATGGATCATCTCTGTCTACTGCACCACAGAAGATTGCTTCAGATGCAGTTAGACTCTCAGAAGAGGGTCTGCTCTGTGCAGAAGTTTCTACGTTCTGTGCGTATGAATTGAGACTCTTCTATGGAGCATCCCTCTCCTACCTGAAGTAAGGGGCTTGAGATATCATTAAAACCAGTTCATTCTCAGAAGTTGACAGGCCTTCAGCATGTCTACCCAGTTCAGAAGGGAAGGTGGCTTTTTCAATAGCTCGAGAAATGAATGCTTATTGGTGCTGTATCTCAGGCCAAGCACTAATGACTGGAGGCTTCTATGTGCAGCACCTCTACCATGTGTCCAACACAGAATGGACAGAGGCTGCAGACAGTGCAAGATCTTGTTAGTGCAGACATTGCTGGCCTTCTGCAAGTTTTCTACCTTTTAACAAGCCTCTGTGTAACAGCATGTGCTATAGAGTTGGGTGTTTATCACAGTAATGGATGAGTCTTCACCTTCTGTTTTGTTACCTCTTCCAGAAAAGCTGCATTCATTCCTATAAAAGATGTACAAAATGACTTTGTGAAAAGTACTACTTTTATATTTGTGAATTTTACAAATTAAACCAAGCAAAAACACTTGTACAGACACAAGTATAGGAAATCAATAACAAAACAAGAGAACCTAATTATGAAAGGAAAAGAGTATCTGTACTAACTCATATCATTCAATCCACAATTCAATCACTTCCTGGTTTTATTTTAAGACTATTCTCTTGCATTTTAGGTGTTAATTGTGAGTCTGCTCTGATAGAGCTGTGCTGGAAGATACTGGGGAAGGTTCTAAAAGATACTCTTCTGATCCCTCTCCTTCCCCAGGCAGAAATAAATCTCCATATGAGGACATCTCTTATCCTTGATTTGTACAGAAGATGACTAAAGAGGTGTCTTTTCCACTACAAGATGTGCAATCGAGGATCAATGTGTTTGATCTCAAAGTATATAGAGGCACCAAGAGCGACAGTTGCAATTCATATTCATGGCCTCTTCCAGGACCAGTAGTTCTGTATGTGGAAAAATCCACTTACTACATAGTCTGTCTCCAAAATAATGGGCATGAGGTATGAGGTCCAACCAGCACCAGGTTTCAATAAGACCCAGCTTTCACAATTCTCCATTGAAGAAGGCCAAGAAATGCAGAAAAATTCCAATACTTCCCCAGGAAAGAATCCATGGATCCTAGATCACTTTGGCAAGAGGGTGTTTCAAGAAGCCTTGCTTTCAACCAGCATAACAGCTCATTAGTTGTATATAGTTCAGTATAGATATACAGACTTTCAGAAAGGCTAGATAGAAAGGTTTGAACTTTCACCTCAAGTTCGTACTCAGCTGGCTGTCACAGTAGTAGAGGCAAATAAATGTGTCATTTACCTTATACAAATGGCATGCAATGTCTTCAAAACCTCTTCCAGGGTTTCTGTTTCCACCATTGCTGCCAGACGCCTATCTGGGTTGCATGAAGATGAACACTCCAAATTGGTGGCTGCTTCATGTAAAGGGCTAGCCTATCCACTAGGTGGTTGCCTAGGGCAGCAGACCCTAGCGGGTGGCATCTCTACCCTGATCCCCAGAAAGCGGCAGCTGAACTGCTACAGTACCTTGGCAGGCTTTAAAACTCTCACGCACATATGTGCAGTTCTGGCCTGCTGCTCCTGCCTCCCCTTCAAGAAAGTTGCTCTGGAGGAGGGGGAGGCAAGAGTGACAGACCATGAGCGCACATGCACATGGGCACTTTAAGGTCTGAAGCAGCTCTGAAGTGGCAGTTCAGCTGTTGCAACCAGTGCAAGGGGGGAGGTGCAGTCTTTTGAGGGGGGTGGAAGCTCTCGTGCCGCCACTGTCCTATTAGGGATCTTTTATTTAGGGATAAAATAAAAGAGGCAATGGACATTATATAGGATCGCTGCTCCGCTCTTCGACATCTTTCCACCATTCTGCCCTCATCTGGTTTGCAGGGCGAACCTCTCAATCAGTACAGTGAAGGTTATATTATCGAAAAAGATACTTTAGAATTGTGGTCAACATTATTGGTACTCTTGCGGTTCAACTCCTTAATGTCCAATATCTCCTAAAAAAAAAAAAGTGGCCAGTGAAATGGCTTTGGACTATATAGGCATACATATTTGACATGTAAAAGAATCAAATAAAACAAGACCAATTAAAGGAAATAGTATAAAAACTGGGACATTGCCAGGAGATGATTATTAGCACCCTTATAAACAATTCATATCAGTTTGAACAGAAGAACTACATTTCCACTGCAGTAAACTTAGACACCTGAGATTAATTATCTACTCACATGACTTGAATCAACCAATGAATGATGGCTCTAATGTTTAAAATGGCCACATTCACTCCTTGTTCCATTTCACAATGATGAAGACAAAAGAGCTGCCTGAAACTGTCAGAAAAGCCATTATCATCAAACTTCAAAGAGGTACAAGGCTATCTCCAAAGACCTCGGAATTCCTGTGTCCACAGTTTGCAGTGTTATCAAGACGTTTTCCCCTCATGGAACTGTCAAGAACCTCCCAGGATGTGGTGGGAAGAGGAAAATTAATCCAAGAAGTCTTTGAAGGTTAGTGCAAACTGTTGGAAAAACATCATTTACAACATCAAAAGAGCTTAAGGCTGATCTGGAGTGGTAGTTTCAACCCACACCATACGCTGCGCACTAAACAAAACAGGACTTTATAGGCAAAGGCCAAGGAGGACCCCACTGCTCAAAGACCTACATAAAAAAGCATGCCTGATCGCTGCCCAAACCCACCTTGAGAAACCACAATCCTTTTGGGAAAATGTCCTGTGGATAGATGAAATCAAACTTGAGCTCTTTGGCAATGCAGACCAATGATAAAGGTACAGAAATGAAGCTTATAAGGAAAGGAACACCCTCCTACAGTTGAACATGGTGGCAGTTTCATAATGTTGTAGGGATGTTTTGCTGCCTCAGGACTGGAAGCCCAGACATATTAAAGGAATCATGAAATCAGAGGATTACCAAGGTACTTTGGAGTGAAATGTGCTACCTAGTGTCAGAAAGCTAAGTCTGGGTCAAAGATCATGGTTCCTCCAGCAGGACAATGATCCAAATCATACATCTAAAAGTACAAAAGAATGATTAAAATGGAACAAATGGGGATTGGTGTCACGTTGAATCCTCGCTCCCGACTCACATTTTAATATGGATAGAAAGAAGAAGGCTTGATAGGCTAAGTTACCCCAGACTAACCTACTTGCCCCCTTGGTGGTTCCTTTGGTCCTATTGATCTTTTTGTGAGTCGGTGACAGCAGCTGGTGGAGAAAAGTGGCGTGGACAGCCTGACTGTGAGACTGTTCGAGAGTTCTACCTCGCTGTCTCCCTTGGGCAGTGAACTTTCACCTCTGTTGATGCAGTGATCCCGGAAGCAGGCATACTCTGCTGTGTGCTTCACCGGGTTGGAAGGCGTGGGAGCCTCGGAGATTGGGGTGACTTCTGGCCTTCATATGGGGCTGACTGACAGAGGAGTTATCACGGCATTTGAAGCTCTGCAGATTCCATCAGCACGAGCAGTGCTCCCGAGAGGAATTTCATCTGCAGTGGAGGCCTTTGGCAGTTTGGCTACCCCAGCTCCCATTTCTTCAGGTCCCATGGAGTCCTTGGAGCCGGTGGTTGGTGAGATGGATGCTTCTTCCTTTTTTTCCTTTCCTCTGCAAAGGCCAGCACATTTTACTTTGGAACTGATATGGGATGCTATTAAGTTGCTGGGGGAAGCTCTTGTTCCTCAAATACAAGTTCTACAGACTAAGACACAGGAACTGTCACTGAGTTGCTCTAGGAATGCTCACCGTGTGGAAAACCTACAGGCAACTGTGGAAGTCCTTTCTTTTAGGGTGGATAGATTGGATCAGCAAGTGGAGGCTTTTATTAAAGACTCCAACAAATTAGAACATTTGGATAACTGTTCTCGCATGGTGAATTTTTGCCTGGTTAATTTTCCTAGGTCTATGATGACTACTGCTAAAGATATGGTTAAACAATATTTTTTAGAAGTGTTGGGGGTACCAGCTGAATCATGTCCTCCTTTAGTAAGAACTTATTATCTAGCACAGGGGCATAAGGAACCTTCTGCAACAGAGATCCCTGGGCCTCAGATAGCAAATATATTGAATGTTTCTCAAATGTTGGAAAGATCTGATTTTGAAGACGTAGTACTGGCAACTTGTTTAATAACTTTGGCCCTTTTATCAGATAAGGATTGGCTGTTACACATGTTTTTTCAGAAACGTAATGTTTAAGGGGTGCTTGGTCAGAATGTTTCCTGATTTAGCAAGGGAGACTCAGCATCGCAGGCGAGAATTTCTAGTTATGCGACCTAGAATTCTCTAGCTGGGGGGGGGTTATTTTTCTTGAAATATCCATGTAAGTGCCACGTCAAGCTCTAGAGTCAAGCATATGTTTTTTTTTCTTTCCCTTCGCAACTTATTTCCTTTATTAATGCACGTGGGGATCCTGGAGTTGGGAATGATGGAACTCTACCTGCATCATGAAATAGTCTGGCTGTTTGATTCAGCATATTTTCCTGTTTTGTTTATTTTATTTCTTATTTTGAAATAGAGCATGTTTCCCTGCTGGATCCATTTTGGTTCCTTATATGGTGGGGTGGTGGATGGGGAGTCCTACAGTATGCTTATTTCCTTTTATTGTTTGATAATTCTATATTGTTAATTTTCAGGGAAAAACCACATTTCCTAACAAGTGTATGTTATTGGCTTGTTATTTTGTGAAAATGCATAAAGATAAAATAAAAAAAAGAACAAATAGACTGTTTTAAATTGGCCAGCAATGAGTCCTGATCGCAATCCAACCGAGAACCTTTGGAAAGACTGAAATCTGCCATTGGTAAAAGGAATCCTGGCAACATTCATGAGCTGGAACAAATAGCATTTGAAGAATGGAAGAAACTACCAGCAGACAGATGTATGAAATGTATAGATGGCTACAAGAAACGTTTGGAGGATGTCATCACTACCAAGAGTAATGCAACCAAATATTAGTGAAGGGTGCCATTAATTCTGTTCAGGTCATATTTAATTTTTTTCTCAGAAATTACTATGTCTAAGTTGCACAGTCATCTTTTTTTTGTTGTATACCTTTGTACATACTATTAAAATATTATGATGACATACAGTTGGAATATTTCCAATTATTTCTTAAGATATTATACACAACATACCTAAGATGCAACAGTGCCAATAATGTTGGCCACAACTGTATCCTTATCCAAAACAGCTTAAGTAGACCCAAAGCCCTGTTGTTCTCTAGCTTCATCATTAGGACAAGACTCAGTCTAAATAGGTTACGCCTGCTCAGTCAAACCAGCAACCATTTTTTTGACTTCGTCCTTTACTAGATCCAGAACCCCTGTATAAGATAAATCCTGCCCTTCCTATAGGGGACTGGGATCATTTTTCCTTTCATCTTGGTGGAAAATCACAATGGACTCCTGGGTCTTAATGCATAATCAGAAGAGGTTATTGATTCAGGTTTGTCACCCGACCTTCATATGGGCCTTCCCTCTTCCCATACAGTTCTCTTAGAAAAGGAAGTTTCTCTTCTGCTGCAATCTAGAGCCGGTCCTATCATAGGAAAGAAACAGGTTTTTACTCCAAGTATTTCCTCATCCCAAAGACAACTGAGAGCTTATGCCCTATCTTAGACCTCAGAGACCTGAACTGATTCCTTCACAAGAAAAAAATTCAAAATGAATACTCTTCTTTTTATTCTTTGAAAAAAAAAGGGGACTGGCTGTATACTCTGGATTTCAAGGAGGTATATGTACAAATACATTCATGCTACAGAAAGCATCTATAATTGGTTCTTCAGTCATTTAGGGAACGGAAAGGGAGTGGTTTTGGTGGGCCTAAAATATTGATGTGTTGGCAGCCTGACCTCTAGCAGTAGTGCTGTAACAGTACCAATATGGGTCACAGGCACCATTCTGAAATCCAGGGCCCGAAGAGCAGAAGCAACTGGGGGATTGTTCCTGCTCTCACTAGACACCAGGGAGCACAGTAATTCCAGGGAAGGGGATCAGGGTCTGGTGGAGCATAAGCAGCAGAAAGGGGTGGGCCACAGGACCCCACCAATATGTTGTATAACCCAGCATCAGCAATAGAGAGCTTGGGGTTAGGACTGGATATTGTTTTTTTTGGCCCCTCCAATCAAAAAGGTGTTCCATTGCTCCTGTGATAGTTGGTCTGCCATGTCCTGGTATAAGAAGGGGGATCAGAGCTGGGCAGGAGTGATCGGGATGTGTGTGGAAATTGGAAACTGATTTTAAAAAGCTACTTTCAAACATATGCAGGAGAAGACTACTTTTTTCGCTCCACATGCAGCTTTCTAAAATCATTTCTGCTGGACACAGTGAGACATAGAGGTGCACTCCTGTATATCCTTATATGTGTATACATAACAGATGAGATAAAAGGTAGAGGACTTAGATTCAGTTGTGAGCCAGAGTACGAAATACATGCATG
Organism: Ichthyophis bannanicus; assembly: GCA_033557465.1. Taxonomy (NCBI): domain Eukaryota; kingdom Metazoa; phylum Chordata; class Amphibia; order Gymnophiona; family Ichthyophiidae; genus Ichthyophis; species Ichthyophis bannanicus. Next base: position 294,282,851 of record CM066037.1, read on the forward strand.
CAAAAGATTGAGAGAAAGCATATGGGTAAGGGTGGGAGTAGGAGAATGAGGATAAAGGTTGAGAAGGGAGGTGGGAGGATGTGACATGAAAATACAAGATGGGATGAGATTGGGAGAAGTGAAGAAGCATGGGACTGCAGAAAGATGGGTGGACAAGACCAAACTCAAAAATAAGATGGGAGAATGTTGGCAAGAGAGGTGAAAGGGGCAGCGGAAATAAAAGAAGATAAGGAAAGAAAAGGAAAATAGGAAAAAGATTCAGAAAACAGTGAAAAAATATTGCTTAACCTCATGATGATAGAAAAACTGTTTATTTTTGGTAGTTACTGGAATATGTAACATTTTTCAGTATTCATATTCAGAGCGATAGCCAGCACAGTTAAAGCAGCTGACCGTCACCATTGAATATTCAGTGCTGGGGCTATATCTGGTGAGTGGCACTGAATATCTGGTTTCACTAGACAGCAATTTAGCTATTCGGCCAGTGGCAATATTCAGCCACAGGCTGGATAGCTAAACCGGCTAACGTTAAGCCAGCCTTTTTTTGCCTAATTTAAGCCAGTTTAGGTTAGGTGGTAAGCGGCTCAATATTGTCCATTAGATGATAGAGGGGTAAAAGGGGCACTAAGAGGGGACAAGGCCATAATGGAGAGACTGAATGAATGTTTTGATCTTTACTGAGGAAGATATACAAATGTTACCCATGACTGAAGTGGTATTTAAAGGTGATACTGCGGAAGAATTGAAAAAAATATCGATACACGGGGAAGATGTATTACAACTATTTGATAAACTGAAGAGTAGCAAATCACCTGGACCGGATGGTTTACACCCAAAGGTGTTGGAAAAACTGAAATATGAGATTGCAGACCTGCTATTAGTAATCTGTGAACTATCATTAAAACCATCTGTAATACCTGAAGATTGGAGGATGGCCAATGTAACACCAATTTTTAAAAAGGGTTCCAAGGATGATCCGGGAAACTACAGACCGATGAGCTTGTTGTCAAATACCAGGAAAAATGGTAGAAACCATCATAAAGAACAAAATTACTCAACATGTAGATAGTCATGGCTTAATGGGAGACAGCCAACATGGCTTTAGACAAGAAAGATCTTGTCTTACTAATCTGTTATGTTTTTTTGAAGGTGTGAATAAACAGGTAGACAAAGGTGAGTCGGTTGATATAGTATACAGGATGTGGACTTTCAGAAAGCCTTTGACAAGGTCCCTCATCAGAGACTTTTGGCAAAACTGAAAAGTCATGGGATAGGAAGCAGTGTATTGTGGATCAGGAATTGGTTAAAAGATAGAAAGCAGAGGGTAGGGCTAAATGGCCAATTTTCCCAATGGAGAAAGGTGAATAGTGAAGTACCCCAGGGATCTGTGCTGGGTCTGCTGCTTTTTGACATATTCATAAATGACCTGGAAATGGTAATAACGATTAAGGTTATCAAATTTGCAGATGACACAAAACAAATTAAAGTTGTTAAAACCCATGAGGATTGTGGAAAGTTGCAAGAGGATCTTGATAAATTGGAAGACTTGGCATCCAAATGGCAGATGAAATTTAATGTGGACAAGTGCAAAGTTATGCACCAAGGAAAGAACAACCCAAACTATGGTTACATGATGCAAGGTTCCACATTAGGAACAACCACCCATGGAAAAGATTTAGGCTTCATCGTGGATAATATGTTAAAATCTTCTGCCCAGTGTGCAGCGGCAGCCAAAAGAGCAAATAGAATTCTAGGTATCATAAGGAAAGGAATGGAAAATAAAACAAAGGATATTATAATGCCTCTGTATCGTTCCATGGTGCGACTGCACCTTGAATATTGTGTGCAATTCTGGTCGCCGTAACTTAAAAAGGTTATAGCATTATTAGAAAAGGTACAAAGAAGAGCCACCAAAATGGTAAAGAGGATACCCCTCTGAAGAGAGGCTAAAAAGGTTAGGGCTCTTCAACTTGGAAAAAGACGGCTGAGGGGAGATATGATAGAAGTCTATAAATTAATGAATGGAGTGGAACTGGTAAACCTAGATCGATTGTTTACGTCATCAAAATATAGAAAGACTAGGGGACATGCAATGAAGCTACAGGGTAACCTATTTAAGACTAATAAGAGAAAATATTTTTTCACTCAATGTGTAATCAAACTCTGGAATTTGTTACCGGAGGATGTAGTAAAAGCTGTTAGTGTAGCTGGGTTTAAAAAAGGTTTGGACAAGTTCCTGGAGGAAAGGTCCATAAACCATGATTAAAAGGGACCCGGGATATCACTGCTTGACCCAATACAAGCATTGTGGAACCTGTGTCTTTTGAGGAAACTGCTAGGTACTTATGACCTAGATTGGCCACTGTTGGAAACAGAATACTGGGCTTGATGGACCTTGGTCTGACCCAGTATGGCATATCTTATGTTATGTTCTTATGTCTCTAACCATCTAACCTGTAGTACTGCCCCCCACTCCACTCCTAGACTGTCCCAATGCTAAGTGGTTAGCATCAGGGCATTTTGCCAGCTTATGTGGAGATATTCACACAAACCAAATATGTGCCACTGAACATCCTACTTCATGGCGTTTACACATGAAAATGCCTGTGAATACCCCCCCCCCCCCCCAATTGTTAAAACAGATACAGTCCCTCAAGGCTCCTCTCTTTCTGCCCTACTCTTTAACCTCTATATTCAACCTATATGTAACATCTTTAAAAAACACAAAGTAAATTATCATCTTTATGCAGATGATATAATGTTCTATCACCCCATAAATGTACAGACCCCCACTGCCCCCAGATCCAATCATGTCTTACTGATATAACAGATTGTCTTAACTCACATAACTTAAAAATTAATTTCAAGAAAACAGAAGTACTTTACATTTCCCGTAACCAGAGCGTCATTCCCCCCACTAAAATCCACATAAATGACTCGGATTTAGAAGTCAAACAAGAAGTCAAATACTTAGGAAGAATACTTGACCAGTCCCTTACCACAGCCTCACATATAAAAACTATCTCTAAGATCATTTACTTTAAACGAAAAATGAAACAACATCTCAGACCCCTGCTGGAAAATCACGATTTCCATACAGTACTGCAGACCCTTATAATACTTCATTTTGATTATTGTAATAGCATTCTCCATGAATTACCCAAAAAACCCCATCCAGCAACTCCAGATGGCACAAAACCTAGCTGCCCGAATAATCCACAAGTTCCACTACTCTGACCATATCACTCCACTAGAAAAGGACTAGAAAAAGGGACTGTTACTTCTGGAGAGAGATCTGCAATTGTGAGTATATACTTCTGGGAATTTTCTGAAAGGAATTCTTTCTATTAAAGCTATTTAATCTGTGAACCCACTATTTTTTGTTAAATCAGTCAGGGCCTAGTAGCAGCAGTTTAAGTTTAAATTTAAAACACAGAAGAGAACTTTCTGGTTACATTTCATACCCAGCAGAGAGCTTATAGTTTTAATTTAATAGTCACTCAGGGCCTAGCAGAGAGCTTGTAGTTTAAATTTCATAATAAGTTAGAACCTAGCAGCAGCAAAGAGCTATAATTTAAATCAAATAAGAATATAGCTTACCACAGCAGCACAGGACAGAGTACTGTGTTATAGGCGTCATTGTGGATAACATGTTAAAACCCTCGGCCCAGTGTGCAGCGGCAGCCAAGAGAGCAAATAGAATGCTAGATATCATAAGGAAAGGAATGGAAAATAAAACAAAAGATATTATAATGCCTCTATACTGTTCCATGGTGAGACCACACCTTGAATATTGTGTGCAATTCTGGTCGCCGTATCTTAAAAAGGATATAGTGTTATTAGAAAAGGTTCAGAGAAGAGCCACCAAAATGGTAAAGGGGATGGAAGGATACTCCTATGAAGAAAGGCTAAAAAGGTTAGGGCTCTTTAACCTGGAAAAGAGACGGCTGAGGGGAGATATGATAGAAGTCTATAAATTAATGAAAGGAGTGGAACAGGTAAACGTAGATCGACTCTTTACGTTATCAGAATATAGAAAGACTAGGGGACATGCAATGAAGCTACAGGGTAAACTATTTAAGACTAATAAAAGAAAATATTTTTTCACTCAACGTGTAATCAAACTCTGGAATTTGTTACCGGAGGATGTAGTAAAGGCTGTTAGTGTAGCTGGGTTTAAAAAAGGTTTGGACAAGTTCCTGGAGGAAAGGTCCATAAACCATTATTAAGAAGGGACCCAGGATATCAATGCTTGACCCAGTACAAGCATTGCAGAACCTGTGTCTTTTGGGGAAACGGCTAAGTACGTATGACCTAGATTGGCCACTGTTGGAAACAGGATACTGGGCTTGATGGACCTTGATCTGACCCAGTATGGCATATCTTATGATCTTATGTTCTTATGTACTCTACAACCTCCACTGGCTGCCCATAACGACAAGAACCAAATACAAATATATCATGATAGTCTTCAAAATATACAACAAAATTGCCCACTCTTACCTCTCCTCCCTCCTTAGCCTACCTGATTACACAAGAATCAGAAGGACCTGCTCCCAGAACACTCTAACAATACCCACACACATCCGCAATACCAAGAAAACTATCAGCTCCAGGGCTTTCACTTATGTTGCTCCTACCCTCTGGAACGTCCTTCCTGACAATTTAAAGCTGATAAAAGACCCTACAAACCTTCCGTAAAGAACTCAAAACTCACCTATTCATCCAATACTATGGTTCTCTCATCATTAACCAGAAGCCATAAGCAACCTAACTTCTCTCCAATCCACTATGGCTACCATACTTAATTCACACACCTCAAATATCCTTATGAACCTGTGAATTGTTCTTTGTATATAGTCTAGGTAAATTATTACATACATTTCCTTGTAAATAAGTTCTACCATTGCTGCAGTGTAAAGTTATCTGTTACGTTCATTGTAAATAAGTTTTACTGACATTATAATGTAAAATTAGTTGTTGTGTTCATTGTAAACCGCCACTGATCCCTGGAAGTGGCGCTATATAAAAGCTTATAAATAAATAAATAAATAAAATAAGGGAAGGAATGTTAAAGGGTGGAAAGGCAGAGAAAATGAAACGTTGGGGAAGGGGAGGGGAAGAGCACAGAAAGAAGAGTATTGAAGTGGAGGCAAGTGAAATAGTGCAAGAGGATGGGAGGGATAGGGAGTGGGTGCTGAAGGACAGGAGAGTGCAAAGGAAAATATGCCTACATGCCACAGTCACAAATGCAGAGTCTCCAACTCACATGCACACAGACACAGCTCCCCGACATGCACATACATGCAAAGCCCCCTGACTAATGTTCAGACATATATACACACACACACAATCCCTCTGACACAAACCCCTCCTCTCCCCAACTACTCTGACACCCACCCACCCCAACACTCACATCCACCCCCACTTCTCCAATACATACATCTCCATTTCCCCAAAACCCATGCTCATGCCTACACCTACCCTCCTAGTTAGCACACACACTGATATCCATACATCCATCCACCCTCTGACATCCCAACCTTACATCTCCACAGATAAACAGTTAAACTGTTCCCATGGAAATAGATATGCACATCATACCATTGATCCACACACCCATACACACCTCATATACACCATCAGTCCCTATGCCTACCCAGCCAGACATGCCCTGATATCCTATGGAGACACACTTTATGAAGGCTGTTTCAACCAAACCCCCACACAGATAAGCCCGAGTCTGTGAATGGAGGAAATGGGAAATATGTACTTTTGTCACAGTAGGGCAGTCACTTTAGAAGCTCTAGTCATGAGTTGGACGTCTGAAAATGGGCATATAAATGTGCAAATCATGGAGACATCCCTGGAGCCATTTTAGAAGTTGAGTATGGAGATACCTCTGGCATGAGAACATTTACATCTCACATGGGTGTAGCCAGGGGTGTTCTGTAAAGTTGCATCTCTGCGCCCAATTTCAGAACCAGTGAGCATGTTTCTACCCAGCAGTGATAATATCCATGTCTATACCTGCTCCAGGGCATGAACAGACATCAGAAAAGCTCTCATTTGCCACCAAAACCCATGGAAGGAGAGGAGCAAAAGGTACTCTGATATCCCTATTACTTTTCTTGACTATAAAGAAAACTGAAGTGAAACTAGGATATTTGTTTTATGGTCGCACATCAGTACACATCTCTGCTTGCAAAATAGCAGGCAGGGACATGAATTCACCATGGGATAGACATCCCTCTCCTGAAATATTATTGTGGGAATGTCTATAGGTCCATTTGTGCAGAAGTCCACTTTGGGCATGTACACATTTCTGAAATCGCCTCTGAACTTGCACATAGCTGGCCTTTTTCGGGCGTTTTGGCCTGGATGTCCCAGATTGCACCTAAAATTCATTTCTAAAATGCTCCTTTATACATGTGCACTATTCAGCTTGTTGAAATTCTTAGAGCTCTGCTTGAACACCATGCATTTTGTGAGAGTACACTACAAAAATGAATAAATGTATACAGTAAAGAACCAGGACAGGGTGTTCCTATGCCAGGAATGTGCTCCTGTCACACACATTGCTTGTCCCTGGGGTTAGCTGCAGGAGTTGGCTTCCTTGGAGATGCCAAAGGTGGCCCATACTAAAGAATGAGACTTACAGCCCCAATGTGTGGCTTTTTTCAGTGGAACATCAGGAATATTAATTTCCGCACAGCTCCCCCCCCCCCCCCCCCCAGCAATCCTTTCTCTTTAGCCTTAGTCAATCAATCTCCATACTACAGCTGCTTTTATCTCAATTACTCCTGTCCCTTCCCAGCAAACCTCCCTTGACCCTCTCATGTCTTGGGTATCCCCCTCAGCAAACCTCCCCCCTTGCATTCAGTGGACAGTTTACCCCCCCCCCCCCCCCAATAAATATCCCCTCCTCTACACTCAATCACCCCCCTAACAAATGTCTCCACTTTAGCCTCAATCACCCCTTATTCATTGTCATCACCCCCCACACCTCAATTTCCCTACCTGGTTCCTGCTGTATTCCTGGATCTGCTTTTCATGTCTTGGTGAGTGGACCATGGGGAACTCCATGTCCAGCCCTCAGCACCATCGACCTGGATTATATCCTCCAGTTCCTCAGCCATGGGGCAGTTCAGGACTACTACTTTGGCCTCTAGAATGCATGCAAGGAGGGGGATCTTTGTGTGTGTATTTGAGATCCCCTCCAATTGCATGTGTCATATGCATGTGTGTGACTTTGTATCTCCGCTTTTATGTTCTCATTGGACATGCTGCGGCTCAAGCAGTCAGAAGACTGATAATCATGTGCTTATACGGTGCAAGCTTACTGTTGGCCCAAAGAGTTGCAGTTCTTTGGAAGGGATCCTTCCATCCATACTGGCAAAAGGCCCCAATTAACCTAAGAACATAAGAACATAAGATATGCCATACTGGGTCAGACCAAGTTCCATCAAGCCCAGCATTCTGTTTCCAACAGTGGCCAATCTAGGTCATACGTACCTAGCAGTTTCCCCAAGGGACACAGGTTCCACAATGCTTGTACTGGTTCAAGCATTGATATCCTGGGTCCCTTCTTAATAATGGTTTATGGACCTTTCCTCCAGGAACTTGTCCAAACCTTTTTTAAACCCAGCTACACTAACAGCCTTTACTACATCCTCCGGTAACAAATTCCAGAGTTTGATTACACGTTGAGTGAAAAAATATTTTCTTTTATTAGTCTTAAATAGTTTACCCTGTAGCTTCATTGCATGTCCCCTAGTCTTTCCATATTCTGATAAGGTAAACAATCGATCTACGTTTACCCGTTCCACTCCGTTCATTAATTTATAGACTTCTATCATATCTCCCCTCAGCCGTCTCTTCTCCAGGCTAAAGAGCCCCAACCTTTTAGCCTTTCCTCATAGGAGTAGCCTTCCATCCCCTTTACCATTTTGGTGGCTCTTCTCTGAACCTTTTCTAAAATCGCTATATCCTTTTTAAGATACGGCGACCAGAATTGCACACAATATTCAAGGTGCGGTCTCACCATGGAACGATATAGAGGCATTATAATATCTTTTGTTTTATTTTCCATTCCTTTCCTTATCATACCTAGCATTCTATTTGCTCTCTTGGCCGCCGCTGCACACTGGGCCGAGGGTTTTAACAAGGTATCCACAATGACGCCTAAATCTTTTTCCTGGGTGGTGGTTCCTAATGTGGAACCTTGCATCGTGTAACCATAGTTTGGGTTGTTCTTCCCTAGGTGCATAACCTTGCACTTCTCCACATTAAATTTCATCTGCCATTTTGATGCCCAGTCTTCCAATTTATCAAGATCCTCTTGCAATTTTCCACAATCCTCCTGGGTTTTAACAACTTTAAATCGTTTTGTGTCATCTGCAAATTTGATAACCTCACTTGTTGTTCCACTTTCCAAGTCATTTATGAATATGTCAAAAAGCAGCGGACCCAGCACAGATCCCTGGGGTACACCACTATTCACCTTTCTCCATTGGGAAAATTGGCCATTTAGCCCTACCCTCTGCTTTCTATCTTTTAACCAGTTCCTGATCCACAGTAGTACACTGCCTCCTATCCCATGACTCTTTAGTTTTGCCAAAAGTCTCTCATGAGGGACTTTGTCAAAGGCTTTCTGAAAGTCCAGATACACAATATCAACCGACTCACCTTTGTCCACCTGTTTATTCACTCCTTCAAAAAAACATAACAGATTAGTAAGACAAGATCTTCCTTGTCTAAAGCCATGTTGGCTGTCTCCCATTAGGTCGTGACTATCTACATGCTGAGTAATTTTATTCTTTATGATGGTTTCTACCATTTTTCCCGGTACTGATGTCAGGCTCACTGGTCTGTAGTTTCCCGGATCACCCCTCAAACCCTTTTTAAAAATTGGTGTTACATTGGCGATCCTCCAATCCTCAGGTATTAGAGATGATTTTAATGATAGTTCACAGATTACTGATAGCAGGTCTGCAATCTCAAATTTCAGTTCTTTCAACACCCTTGGATGTATACCATCCGGCCCAGGTGATTTGCTGCTCTTCAGTTTATCTAATAGTTGTAAGACATCTTCCCGATGTATCGATATTTCCTTCAATTCTTCCACACCTTTAAATACCACTTCAGTCATGGGTAACATCCCTACATCTTCCTCAGTAAAGACCGAAGCAAAGAATTCATTCAGTCTCTCCGCTATTGCCTTGTCGCCTCTTAGTGCTCCTTTAACCCCTTTATCATCTAATGGTCCAACTGACTCTCTCACAGGTTTTTTGCTACGAATGTACTTGAAAAGGTCTTTATTTCGCGTTTTTGCTTCCGCAGCAAGCTTCTTCTCAAATTCTCTCTTTGCCTGCCTTATCAATGCCTTGCATTTGACTTGCCAGTGCTTGTGCTGTTTCCAGGTTTCATCGTTTGGCTCTTTTTTCCATTTCCTGAAAGATGCTTTTTTGGCAACAACAGCCTCTCTGACCTCACCTTTAAACCATGCTGGCAGTTTTTTGGACTTCCTTCCACTTTTCTTAAAGCGTGGAATACAGCTGGTCTGGGCTTCCAAGATAGTATTTTTCAACAACACCCAAGCTTGATGTACGTCTTTAACCTTTGCAACTGCTCCTTTTAGTTTTTTCTTAACTGTTTTCCTCATTTTATCATAGTCTCCCTTTCGAAAGTTAAAGGGTAGTACTGTGGATTTCCTTACTATCCCTCCTCCACTAATTAAATCAAAGGTGATCATGCTATGATCACTATTGCCAAGTGGCCCCAACACCCTTATCTCTTGCACTACATCTGGTGTTCCACTAAGGACTAGGTCTAATATTGCTTCCCCTCTGGTTGGTTCATGAACCAGCAAGCCCCAAATCTGCTAGGCACTTAGCAATGCCTCTGGTCAATTCACTTCCTGACTTTCAAGCCTCTGCTTGGTAAATATCATTTATAATATATATTAATGGAATTCCTTTCCTATATCTTTTTTATTATTGGCTTTATGTAAGCTGCTCTGATGAAACTGAGGGATGATATAGCAAATTTTAATAAACCATTAACCATATATCAATAAAATAAGTTATGTGATAGGGATTATTTTTTGGGCTTTTCGAGACATGGGGATCATTTGTTTTGCATGGCTGGAAAATAGAAATTTGAGATATATAAGAGGTGTAGCCACTAATGCCATCCATGCTACTCCTGGCCAAACAAGGGATTACTCACATCATTAGGTGGTATTTCTTACCCCCTGGTGATCTCTATCTTGAATATGCTTATTGTAACTCAGAGCAGGAGTTATTTTCCAGGCAGAAAATTCAGGCAATGTGAGATGTGGTGTAAAACAATTCTTTGTATCTTTTATTGGGATACAATCAACTTGTCTTCAAACACGACCCTACATGACCATGTTTCGGTCTTATCATTGTTTCCTCAGGGGATCACAATATACAGTGTCTCTTTACATTGAAAACAAATATAATAGTCTTATTAGTGTTACGCTGGCAGATTGCTGTGTGAATCTTTGCAACTGTTCTGGAAACCAGTTGATGACAAATTGATCTTTTATTAGTAGACTCATTTAGACCGCTTTGAATTTGGTTTCTTTTTCAGTGTATTACCTGTAAAGAGATACTGTACATTGTGACCCCTGAGGAAATCATGATAACACCAAAATATGGCCATGTAGGGTCATGTTTGAAGATGAGTTGATTGTATCTCAATAAAAGAATTGTTTTGCACCACATCTTCTGTCACCTGTTTTTTATGCGGTTCATATGTTGGCGGTGTGGTGCCTTTTTGCTGTCTGATAGCAAGAATTTGTTTTATCTACAACTCTTGCTAGACATGCATTCCTCTTCCTATCATGCATCCCTCACTTTCTCTCACACTCTTTTTTTGCCTACTGCGATCTCCTGAAGGGCACCGATGACTTTCTCTACCTGGTCCTTCCTCAAGGGGAACGGATTGCCATGGTGAGGCTGTAAAAGAAAAAAAATTCAAGATAGGTAGCATTTATCTCATAGGCCATGGCAATAGGAAACTGGGAATGATGTCATCTTCTGCAAAAGGTTCTATCTTTGACTAAGGGGTATGTTTACTAAACAGCGGTAGCGGACTCTGCGATATCGGATGAAGTCTGCCACCATCGTTTAGTAAACATACCCCTAAGTAAACCCCAAGAGAAGGCATCTACTAGTAACAGATCTAGACTGGAGGACTCTGGCCCTTTCTAGGTGAAGTGGCATGGTCTGTTTGATCAGAGAAAAACATAAAAAGAGGTTAAGAATTAAATACAAGGGGTACAAAGTAATAAGTCTGGCTATAGAAAAATGATTGAAAGATAGAATGCACAGAAATGATTTTGTAGCAACATGATCAAGATGATGCTCCACATACCTTGGTTTAGGAGCCAGGTTCATTATTCTCATGCTACTACAGTATATGCACAAAGCTAGCCCATTTCAAGATACTGCCCCAGGAGAAACCTTCAGCTTACAGGGAACAATCTACAAATGTCTGCTCTAGGGCAAAAAAAACATTAGTATTTTATGCCTGAAAAATGAACCATGTCTCGTCAATAAAGTACTGGCATATTTTCATTTTGAAACTCATATTTTGTGTGAGCAGATTTTCAACAGAAAAACATGTGTAGACTTGAAGATATAATCTATGTATGTTACTTGCAGATTCTGCCCGAAGAATGTCCCTGGGAATGCCTTCTCCCAGTGGCGTAAGTTAGAATGAGGGCCCTCCAAACAAAATTTTGTTGAGGGCCTCCTATTGTCGTGGTGGTGGCACACCCCCCCAAGTGGGGCCCCTCAATGTGGCGGCAGCGGCAGCAGCACGGCAAACTTACTATATCATGTTTCCTGCGCTGCTCCACTTTTCTGAGTTTGTCACGGGCCCGGCAGATGTTCCCCATTAGGCCTAAATCTCCTAGTGTGGTTGTTATCATGAGACTTTGGCCCAACAAGAAACAGTTGCCAGGCCCGCAGCAGACTTACAAGAGCTGAACAGCACAGTAAACATGATAAAGTAAGTTTGCCATGTTGCTGTTGCCGCCGCTATGTGGGCCCCTTTTCTGCCCGGGCCACCCTGTATTGCGTAGGCTGCTTGGACAGAATTCATGCCAGTGCCTCCTCTAAAAGAATGTGGCCAAAAGCGCATGTGTTGTGGAGGCACAAATCTGAGGAAGCAGGTGAGCAGGCTCTGCTGTTTTATGGGTTTCTTTCCTAATGTGGGTGATGACTCAGATGGGCAAGCTTGTGTACAAGATTCTGGTAGGAGTGGTATCTATGAAGGTCAGAGTCCTTTGTATGAGACCATGGATGCAGGTGCCAGGGTAAATGTGGCAGAAATAGAGCCCTTTCTGTGTGGCAGATGAAGCTCCATTTCCCATTGTCCTTGCTGCTGGCCTGCGTTAAGATGTTGTTGGGTGTTTTTTAAATTATGAGGCCAATAAAGCATTACAGGGGTTGACTAGTGATAATTTAATAAGTGATAAATGTGTTTTGATAAGGTACCATCAATGGTATATCTTAGGGGTATATTTACTAAAGGATGTTAGGCTTTTTCAACTAACGCCAGGCCTTAGTGCAAATAGTGTTGTGTTAACTGTAAAAGCCACGTGTTATCTCTTGGAGGCATGCACAGTATTTCCACAGCAGAAGACGTGGTGAAAATACAGGGATCATGGTGCGGAAGCATTGCTGATTCAGCTAACGCCACCCATTGAGATGGCATAAGCTGCACCCGTGATATCTGCAAAACATCTGATTATTGTGTGCTGTCATTACTCATAGTAATCACGCATTACAGTCATGTCCACTCTCTACACACCCCCTGCCTACTCCTGCTCCTAACGAGTGGTTTGCTGATAGTGCAGAAAATTTTCTGTGTTATTTGCATTTGGCTTGTGTTAGCTGCTACCATGGCGTGTTTTTCCCAAGCTATCGCCTCATTAACAGCTAACGTGTTTTAGTAAACATGCCCTTTAATGGACAAGACATCTTATCACTCAGGGATGAAGAAAAAAAAACATTGATAGCGAAAATTGTATCAGCTTTTTGATACATGTTGATTTTGCTTGCCTATAGCCACCAATGCTTTTTACTAGTGGGTTTCGCAAAAATCAAGAGCACTTATTTCTGAGGGTTTGTCCATCTATTTCCATCTGCCCATCTGTAGCTACTGTGACACAGCAGCTGGCACAGAGCCCATGGAGTTAGGGGAAAGTAAGGAACTTACCTCAGAATCAGCTGGGCAGCAGACAAACTCAGCTCATGTAGAATTAGCTGAGCAGCAAACAAACTCAGCACAAGAAAAGCAGACAGGCATTAGAGTAAAATGTCCCTGCACTAGTCCTGACGTAGCTAGAAGCAGGAAGACTAATCAGGAACACCTGTTCTCAGAAACCCAGGCAGTATGCAAAGAGAACAAGGATAAAAGCTGCAGGGTAGAACCAGGGAAGGCCAGTAGGGGCAGCGACCTGGGAGGACTAAGCCAGCATCCAGTGAACACACGTCATGCTGGAGGAAACCCACTAAGGGAAGGAAGCAGTAGGTGTGGCAGCAGAGCAGGAAACAGCCAGCACCGGGCCCAGGACCCTGCTAGGATTCCTGGTGGTTGGAGAGCCCAGGAGAGAGCTGCCAGAAGCCCAGATATAAGAGACAGAACCACAGCTAAGAGGTGGGAACCTAGCTCTGCTAAAGAAAAGGCAAGAAGTTCTGTTTGGTTTGAAAGGCAAGGGCATGGCACCAGAAGTAACTTTGATACTGAAAGTTATACAGTAATTCCACCAGCGTAGAGAAGAAAGGAAAGCCAGAAGGAAGCCTTTAATATACCAGGCATTCAGAGCCCTGGATTTAAAGAGCCCTTTCTAGAAAAGTTAGCCCATGATTCACAGGAGAGTTTTAAGGAAGACAGCAGCTGTGAAGAGTGTGACCCATATGCAATTGTAAGTGATGCTGAGTTAACGCAGTGGGAGAACAGCAGCTATAATTCTGACCCTGTGCCCATGGATTGTACAATTTGTTTATCTGACGATATTGTATCTTTATGTTGAGCGTGTGCAAAGCAACCAGCTGATGGTGCCTGAAGGAAAGAAGATATATAAAATATGATTCTAGCACCACTGTAAATAGCCCACCCTGTATATAGCTCAAACAAATCAAGCACCCAACACATCCCTCACACAACTAAGTTTTATCCTCACTGCATGTACAACACACACACTTTACCTGATTGCTTGCTGTGATACCACCTTGATTATTAAGATAAGGCGGTTTAGAAATACTGTTAAATAAATAAATAAATAAATTTTCTGTGCAGCCGTTCTTTTGCTTCATATTGTTTGTTGTATCCCAGGAATATCCCCTCAGGGCAGGGAATAAAGCCCTAATATTACTTTTGCCTTACCACTTGACTACAAGACTCTTTTTGTATTAAAGGCAACTTAAATCTTAACACCCTAGGCAGCCGCCTAATAAGGTCATAGGAGGTAGCTATCACTCACTATCTCTCACACTACATAGAGCACTCAAAGAATGAGGTGAATTAAAAGATGTCAGTCTACAAATGGGTAGAAATAGAAAAGTACTGTAGGTTTATTGCTTCTTCCTAACAGGTAACTCCTGTCTCACTCTACATGACATGTTTCAGGACGTGCCTTTCACAGGCTTTTTATTTTTAAAAATATATATAATAGATAAACATAAGAAATAAATAAATTAAAATTACAGACATATTAACAGAACAAAATTAATAACAAAAGACAATGTAAAACAATATCAAGATATGCTTAATGCAATTTGTTGGTATATCTATTGTTAGATACAAATTTCCTATACAATAATCAAAATAAATTAATATACATAGAAATTAAAACAATCATAAACCATAAATTATAAATACCTACATTACCTGAATGTAACATACCTTGATCTACTACTGGAAAGTTGTTAGGGCTGGGCATGTTATATGCAGAAGTATGCATTTTTGATTCTACACATGAGAGTGTGAGTGTGTGTGGGATTTGCATGTTGCACAGGAGGATCTAGTGTGCTCATTCACAAATCTGGGGGGACATGCATGGCTGGCCGGTATCTGGCCCATAGGGATGACTAAAGCATCACCATGTGCCAGTGTTATCGGGCAGGAAAAAGCAGAACAGGGTCACCATAGCTAAATGTCAACAGTAATGAGGGATCCTCAGAATGAGAGCAGTCACCAGTGCACACAACACAGCCCGAGGACTACAGCATTGGTCATGTTCATATTTGTAGAGAGCGATAATGGAGCCTTTGGGCATGTCCTAGTGCTGTTTGCACTGGTGACTGCTCTTATTCTGAGCGTCCCTTATTACTGACAGGGCTATGTGATGCTATTTGGCTCTGGTGACCCTGTTCTGCTTTTGTCTGGTCCTGCCTTAGCATTGTACAGAGGTTTTCCTGCGATGACCAAAACAGACAGAACTAGGGAGGTCTTCTACGGCCATGTATGCTGTGATGCAATGCAGCGAATGACAAACATATCACCTTCTACTTGCTTTTATACTATCCTAGAGTGCCCTGAGCTAACTGTCCAATGTTCTGGGCATGCAACAGACTGGAATATATCATCTATTTTGCATCATCATTTATGTACCATCAGCTGTCATGTGTATTTTGCATCAGCACAATACTGTCAGTGAGTACAGCAGCTTAGGAAATGCACATTTTACAGGGAAGATGTGGCCGTTGTCGCAACCCAAGCCCCCGAGCCACGTGCTTAAAGGGTCAGGGTGGACATTATTGTTTTCATCCAAGGGTGAAACTTTTCTTAGCCCAGATGCATGCTGGTACTAGTAGTCCCTTTCTTGAAATAATTAGTTGTGAAAGCCATGTGTAAGGTAAAGGGTGAGGTTTATTCCCATAATGCACAAACAAAGGTTCAACGAAGGAAAACAGGATTCTCACCTCATTCAGGATTTTCAAAACGGTATTTACAGAATTCAAAAGTTAGACTTGCTTCACAGTCTTATTAGCTATGCAGGTGTTAGAACAAACCATTTCCTGGAAACAAAAGCAAGCTTCTTCTTTTAGCTTATCAAAACTGTATTTTAATGTATACCCTGCAAGCTATACTTCTTCCAAGGATTCCAAACTCCCAGCTAGACAAAGTGTACAATCCATGAGACAGTCAGGTAGCAATGAATCGGGTTCAGCAGGGTCTATTTGCATCTCCTCCTGTTCTGACGTTATATCTGCTGGCCCTGAGCTTTCCTCATGTAATTCTGGCTTCACTTCAGAGTTTCTCTCTAAAACTCTCCAGACTTGCTCTACCTGGTCCGGAAGACAGGTAACAGGACTTTTAGTTAGCACTTTTTGTACAGGTTCCCAAACCTCTCTCCAGCTGTGTCTACTGCACCTACGGCTCTCTGGCTTCCATGCCTTTCTAGGGCTTGGCCACAGTTCCTGGTTCAGTGTTGTGTTTCTCAGACTCCTGGGCTGAGTCTTGTGCACCCACCTCTGAACTCCTTGTAGCTCACAGTCAGGAAAGGAAGTATGCAGGTACCTGTGCTCTCTGACCTGTGCTTCTCTGGTACTTTCTTTACCAGGCACTTTCCGGGTCCCTCTCCTTTTTCTGTCTTCCTTGAAGACTTCTCCCTGGAGCTTTTCAGTCCGGAACTGTTTCCCTTGGAACTTGTTCCTTCTCTGTAAGGACTGCAAATCCAACGGCCTCTCCTTCTCTCCTCGGAGCCGTCTCCTTCCTCTCTCTTCTGCATCTGCTGCTGCTGCTGCCGCTCTTTCTGTCCTGTCTAAGCCATGCTTATAAAGGTGCTTCTCAGTTAGGGTTTCTCTCACCATGACCAGGTGTGTCTGATTATCCCTTGAGTTAGTTATTGCATCATCCAAGCTTGGGTGTGTCAGCCTACCCTCTGATTCTTCGTGCTTGCTCCCTCTGGCTGCGCTTTGCAGTAACTGCACTTTAGGTCTGTCACTTTCTTTAAAGGGATCAGTGATTTTTCCTATCTCCATAGGTTCACTGGCTTCTGCTTCATCACACCGTTCATGGGTGTATCGTGGAGATGGGCAGGATTGAATACATCTACCATTTCTGGATACAGTGGGCGTGGAGGGATACATAACTGTTGACTGCATATATCCGTCTCTCGTACACCATTGTGCTTTGTTCGTGCCATGCCGAATACGTCTATGTTCCTTATTCTGGAATCACGGCTGCGTCTATCCCCATGGCTGCAGACTCACGTACATTTTGGTCCCATGTTCAATTTGGACATGTCCATGGGACGGACATGCATGTTTGGGAATTGGCCTCCATGGGATTAATTTTGTTAAAAATAAATAAATAAATAGTAAAGCACAAATCTAACATAGTGTAAAAATATAGTGCATAATAGGGCTTATATATAGTCCAACTTACACTATAAAAATAGTGACCAAAAGTGCAAAGTGTAGAAATGTATTATATAAAGTGCAATAGCTGAAAAAATATTATTGAAGAAACTCACTGAGATTGTAAACGGTGTGAAAAAACAGACACATTCAAGCACAACTCATATGAGAAAACCTTCTCTGATATACTGTAAATGAAAAAAAGATGAGCGAGAAATAACCCTTTAAGATATTTAGGGGTATGTTTACTAAACCGTCTTAACATGCGCTCTGCGATGTTATCGCGCGATAAGGTACCTTATCACGCAATAATGGCGCTTTATCGGGCGCACAGGTACCTTAGCGTGCAATAACACGCGCAGCGGCGCAAACGAGCGCTGAAGGCTGAGAAAGGCTCCCAGAGGGCGGAGGAAGGCTCCCCAGGGGCGGAGAGAAGTGGTCAATGGGTGGAGAGTGGGAGGGGAGAGGCTCCCTGCACACTAACGCTGTGAAAACCGAGGCTCAAAACTAACGCCAGTGAAACCCTGACGTTAGAGCTGATTTAAAGGGAAAAGAAACCATTTCCGTCAGCAATGTACAGCAAAACCAGGGAAACCTACAAAAGTGATAAGTGTGATACATGTGCGCGGAACAAAAGGGCAAATAAACTTTGAAAATGTACAGAAGAAAATGTAAAAATAAAATAACCAAGCTGGCCAATAGTGATATCAATGGGGAACATCAAAAAACACTCCCAAGAAAGCTCCAAAAAAAAGATTTGAATTTTGGAAGGGTCTATGCTCCGTCCCCATACAAGGTGAATGAGCCCACAGTGTAATTGCACTGAGCAAGGTTTCCGACTCCATTGGCCAGGTTTCCTATGGCGTGCACATGTTCCACAACAGTAGGGCGGGCATGTCGGAACGGGCAACTGGACAGATTCTGGAAAAGGGGACACAGAGGGCTGCAGGCGGCACATGCTGTGGTGCAGCTGGGCCACAGTGCGGACTAGGGTGATGCCTAGCTGGCCCATAGGAATGCTGAAACAGTAGAGCAGCCAGACAGCAACTGCTGAGGGCCCAACATGGGCATGAGTGTGCTCCCCACAGTGTCACAGGGGATAGTACCCAGCAGGTACTCCCAAGGGCATGGAACATTGGCATGCGGTGCTGGGGGGGAGCGTGGACAGCTATGCAGGCACCCCTACCCCAGAACCCGCACCATATTCAGCCGCCTACCCGCACACTGGATGGCCTGAGACTGCACTCCACCAGCACCACCAGCAGAAGGGCATGTCAGCATGGTGACAGAGGGATACTGGTGGTGGAGGGGGCAGTGGCAGCTGCCCAGAGCAGACCGTGGCCTAGCCCTGTGTAGGTGGGTGCCATGCACTGCAACAGACAGGCCCTGTCTGACGAACAGTCATGGTATCACCAGGGAATGCACTGTCCCTGTGGCAACACGGTGGTGCAGTGCACACAGCCAGTGTTTTTAGAAGGTCATAGGTTCAAGTCCCAGCTGTGGTTCCTGCTAACCCAGTCCCCATATTTTACCCACTACTATAACATGCTAATACAGACAGAACCTTTATTGCAGATGACGTAAACATGCCCAAAACACCTACATTTTACCCTACAGAGCACAGACACCATAAACATGCGCATTACCTAGAGCAGAGTCTCCCAAATGCAGTCCTGGAGGGCCAAACACCATTCAGGTTCTATGCTGTCTTTAATAAAGATGCCTGTGCTGCATTTCTATGCGCCGCCCCCATGGTATGCAGATGTTTCTCATGCATATTCATGAGGGACAGCATGAAAACCCGAACAGTGTCTGGCCCACCAGGACTGGAATCGGGAACCTCTGCCCTAAAGCAGCGGCCAACAGGGGCAGACACACCCGCACCCACAGGCTCCATTATCCAATGCCTCCTGGAGAGGCAGGATGTTGGGCCCTGCGTGCATCTCCCAATACTAGCACTTGCATACCTTAGCAATGCCACTCTAAACCTGGGAATACGGTACACAGCTATCAAAAGGTTGCTATGATTACTGGCAGATAGCAATTCCGAAGTTAAGTACAATTATCTGAGTGAGCTGCATCATAGCAACTTTTCTGATGTCTGTGGAGTGTGCTACAGGTCTTGTGTCTGACAGTGTTTACCACCCTGGGGGTGACCCCAACAGTATTGCATACCATAGCCCTGCCTGCACTGTGCCCAGGACTGGTGCGGTGGCCATGGCTGCCAAACACCTCTATAGTTGCACAATGCTGGCATAGGTGTGGGGAGTGTGTGTCTGTCTATCCAGTGTGTGGTGGCTGCAAACACCCTCCACAGCCCATACTGCTAGCACTGTTGCCAGTATTGGCCTGCCAATGTGCATAATGAGGAGCAAGGTACTGTGGGAATAGCCTGGATAGGGTGACCTGGCCTGGATTCATCTGCACAGGGCATAGGGCAATGGCTCAGACATTGTAGTGCCCGGCCACCACCTGCACGAACAGGATGGCCACAGCATGTCATGCTGGGAGGTCACTCTCACCCTGACTGAGTAGTGACCATGGCATGGCTAGGTTCCCCCATAGTGCTGTATAGTATTTCTCTCATGTGATATATATATATATATAGGTTCTCTTTTGGGGCCCAATCACTGACTTATCTGCTTGGTGTGCATGCTGACATCCCAGTTCTGGGTACATGCATCTCCTCCAGGAACATGCACTATGGACTAGTTAGCAGACTGTCTGCAGGTAGTATGTGTCTGGATGGAACACCTTGCAGGGTGCAGCAGCTGGAGGCTTGATGCTGGAGAATGTCAGATGGTGGTGGTAGCTGAGTGTTTCCAGGCCTACTGTCTGACTGCCTTGCCTTATGGATGTGTACAGATTGGTAATGACTGCCCTGTAGGGTGTCAGGTCCTCAGCAGGACTGGAGTTGATGGTCCCCTCTACTGCCACCATTGCTGGGAGGTAGAATGTGGATCTGTTGGTGGGCGATCCTGTTTCCCACTCTGAGCCCCAGAGGGTGGGTTGTGTGGTGGTACATAATCCGCCTATGGGTCCAAACACCCCCCCTTTACCTACATCATGTAATCATGGTACCAACACAGGATATGCACTATTCTGGGTGCATCATAGCCCATAAGGGCTAAACATGACTGAGAAATACAGAAGGACACAGATGTATCCTAGGTGTGTCTGCAGGAACTACCTATCACACACAGTAGCACTGATGGGGACCTGCAGCATGGTGTATTTCAGCCATGAAAGGTGCTGTGGACCTGGTGCTGGGCGCCTCACCTCACCCTCAGGGTGAGCACAGTACCCACACAATGTGACGGTCTGTAGCTACTCTGTGCCAGTACCACACACGGTCGGTTCCCCCTACCAGGCCGAGGTGCTGTAGGGGTGCATACCCCATCTTGTGCCCATCTGTAGACTGCTGATTTGCATGTGCAGTGCCTCATGGGTAAGGTGGGTTAACCCTATCCCGGTAACCACAGCAGACAGTTTGTGTGGTGACATACAGTCCTTCTGCAGCCAGCCAGGGGTTTGTTAGCAGCTGTAGCCCACTGGTGACTTCAATCCATGTGGGGCCAGAGGTCATGGGTTCAAACCCATGGTGGAGTTATTTGACAAGGCTGTCCGAGGCATTTTCTATTTTTAATGTACATTAGTGCTGCCAGCAAAAACACCCTCAGTGTACTGTAACCATAAGGCGCCTTATAGGGCGCCCTATAAAGCGCCTTATAAGGCGCCTTATAGGGCTTCCTATAAAGCGCCTTATAAGGTGCCTTATCAGGTGTCCTCTAAAGCACCTTATAGGGTGCCCTATAGGGGACATTATAGGGTGCCGTGGCAGACAGTGCACTTTATAATGTGCCCTATGGAGTGCCTTATAGGGTGCCTTATGCGGCACCTTAGGTTACGGCACGTGAGGGTGTGTTTGCTGGCAGCACTAATTAAACTGCAAATAAAATGCCTCAATAATCAATACTTACACGTAAAAGCTACTGCCTCAGCCAGCCTTATGGATTACCATTCAAAAAAGTCAAAACAAAATGTTACCTGGATGAAAAACTAAAACTACTCAAAATAGCACCCAAATATCACAAAATCATTTCTGTCGGAAACCGCCGACCTGAGATAGAGAGGGGAAGAACTCTCCACTCTGTGTCGGCAGTAACCGTTTTTTCAAATTTTTTAATTAGCATAAAGTGCTTACAAAATTAATCATAGTGAAAACCACTTATCTGAGAGATGGGCAAGCTGGGCAGCAAAAACGAACACAGCGACATGCATGTTTCGAGCCTACAAGAGGCCCTGTCTCAAGCTGTTCAGATGAAAAACGCGCCCATAAAATTGCCAGCCCCATCCAGGTATATTTAAAAGGCCACAAAACGCTCTCTGATTGGCTGCAAAAAGGCATCCCCTGAAGACGTCATCACGACGTCAGCGAACTCAATCTCAAAAGCAATCAGCTCAAAAACATCAATCGAATGAAGAAGTAAACTCCAAAAATCTTGAACAGCATCAGGATGGAAATAAACTTTGTCCAAAAGAACCATAAAAAATGGAAGGTGGAAGAAACACTTCGCAACACTCAAAGCAAACTCCACCAATCACATTCAAGATTTAACGGGCCCGGCGTCAACAGCAGTCTTGAATTTGTCGGGTAAACCCTTAACTGTGCATCAATTGGAAGTTTTGGATTTGGGACTTTCTTTTATTCCCACGGTGCCTTATAACCCTTTTGAGATGCGGGTGGCATTATACCGTTTTTTCCGCAAGTTGCGGATTTTGTGTCACTTTCAGGGTCAGGATACAACTGAAGGCTCGTTGGTCTATCCCCCTTCTCGATGGGTCCCACCGGGTGTTCCGGATCCGGCGGTATT
Organism: Ichthyophis bannanicus; assembly: GCA_033557465.1. NCBI lineage: Eukaryota > Metazoa > Chordata > Amphibia > Gymnophiona > Ichthyophiidae > Ichthyophis > Ichthyophis bannanicus. Next base: position 294,305,127 of record CM066037.1, read on the forward strand.
AGTATACCAATCTTTGGTGTTACAGGATTTGTTGGACTGTGAAAGGTCCTTTACATCTCGGTTTTCCAATATTTCCAATATCCATCGTACAGCATTACAGGAGTTGGCAGTGGATGGCGAGATGGTGATCCGGGGGGCTGACAAAGGTGGGGCGGTGGTGATCCAGTCCCGGGAAACCTATGTAAATGGTATTTTACATCAGTTATCGGATCTTAAGTATTACAAACCCTTACCGGCTGACCCAACCCCACAGCTGCAGCTTTTGATAAGATCTTTGGTTATGGATGCTTTGAATAAAGGATGGATTACCTCAAAGGAAGCCTCCTTCCTTCAACAACGACATCCCCGTATTCCGGTTTTTTATACCGTTCCAAAAGTGCATAAATCGGTGACTTGCCCTCCGGGGCGTCCTATTGTTTCTTGCAGGGGTTCAATTTTGGAACCCTTGTCTCAATTTAGTGATCTGTTTTTGAAAGAGGAGGCTCAACGTGTCAAGTCATATCTCCGCGACACTTCGCATTTTTTGACCATCCTTTCCTCAGTTACACCTGTATCGGGGGTCCTATTGGTGACTTTGGATGTGGTGGCCCTCTATACTAATATTCATCAGGAGGCGGCTTTATCTTTACTGGAAACTGCGTTTACTACAGCACCGTCAAGGATTCCGAAAACGTTCCTATTGGAGTTAATTCGTTTGGTGCTTACCAGGAACTATTTCGTTTTCCAAGATCAGTTTTATCAGCAATGTCATGGGGTGGCCATGGGTGCCACGGTGGCACCGTCGATTGCCACACTTTTTCTGGCTGATTTGGAAGAACGTTTTATTTATCCGGCTCCTGCATTCCAGCATGTCCAATTGTGGCTCCGTTTTCTGGATGATGTTTTTCTTTTATGGGCTTCCACTATGGACCAGCTGATTCTTTTTGTGGAATGGCTAAACAACATTAACCCGGATATACTGTTCACTATGCATGCTGATGCTACTCAGATTGAGTTTTTGGATGTTTTGGTTCAATGTCAAGGGGAGGCTTTGACCACCACGCTTTTTCGGAAGCCTATTCAACGGAACAATCTCCTTCGTTACCATAGCCACCATCCATCTTCTCTACGACGGGGTCTCCCGGTGGGTCAATTTTTGCGTTTGAGACGCATTTGTTCCTCGCTATCTGCATTTAAAGTTCAAGCCCGGGACCTTCGAGAGCGTCTTTTGGCACGGGGTTATCCCTCCTCCGTGATCCGCCGAGCCTATGTTCGAGCTCGATTTTTCCATCGGGAATGGTTTTTTTACTCCCCGGAATCTACCTCTGCACGATCGGAGGAGGATTTTATTACCGGAGTGCTCCCTTATATGCAACATACGGCTCCGATAACAGCTTTATTGAAGAAGCATTGGGGGGTTTTACGGGTTCACCCCTGTTTTCAAAAGCCCCTTCGCCTGACATATTCACGGGGCAGAAATCTCCGCGATCGCTTGGTACATACGGCCCTGCCCGGGCCGTCGCTGGGGCTTTCGGTGGATCATTATGGTCATCGACCATGCGGACGCTGTAAATTCTGTGCTACAACGGAGGAAGGATCACAGTGGACACATGCACATTCGGGGAAGTCCTTTGTTTTCAAGGGTTCTTCTACCTGCTTATCCTCGTTTGTAGTGTACATGATCACCTGCCCTTTTAAGTTATCCTACATAGGTAGGACTATACGCCCGGTCCGGGTTAGATTAGGGGAACATGCTTCACGTCTGGCTCGCAAACTTTTATCAGCACCCTTGGTGGAGCATTGCATTCATCATCAGCACAGCTTTGAGGACCTTCGCTGGAGAATTATTGATTCCGTCCCCTTGGATCCCCGAGGCGGCGATCGGGAACAGCGGCTTCAATGCTGCGAGCAATGCTGGATCTTCCAGCTGAGGACTGTCTTCCCCACAGGGTTAAATCTTGAATGTGATTGGTGGAGTTTGCTTTGAGTGTTGCGAAGTGTTTCTTCCACCTTCCATTTTTTATGGTTCTTTTGGACAAAGTTTATTTCCATCCTGATGCTGTTCAAGATTTTTGGAGTTTACTTCTTCATTCAATTGATGTTTTTGAGCTGATTGCTTTTGAGATTGAGTTCGCTGACGTCGTGATGACGTCTTCAGGGGATGCCTTTTTGCAGCTAATCAGAGAGCGTTTTGTGGCCTTTTAAATATACCTGGATGGGGCTGGCAATTTTATGGGCGCGTTTTTCATCTGAACAGCTTGAGACAGGGCCTCTTGTAGGCTCGAAACATGCATGTCGCTGTGTTCGTTTTTGCTGCCCAGCTTGCCCATCTCTCAGATAAGTGGTTTTCACTATGATTAATTTTGTAAGCACTTTATGCTAATTAAAAAATTTGAAAAAACGGTTACTGCCGACACAGAGTGGAGAGTTCTTCCCCTCTCTATCTCAGGTCGGCGGTTTCTGACAGAAATGATTTTGTGATATTTGGGTGCTATTTTGAGTAGTTTTAGTTTTTCATCCAGGTAACATTTTGTTTTGACTTTTTTGAATGGGATTGGTCTGTGTCATCACAGTATTCACTTGTTTGGGTTTTTTTTACTTTTAGCCTTATGGATTAGGCATATTGGGGGATTGAACTCATGACCCCTGTACCAACAGTCAGTGTATTAACCATTGTGCTACACCTCTGTTTTGGTGTTTGCATGTCTGCGCGCCTACTTAAGATTACCGCGCGTTAACGTGCTTAGCGGCGTCTCGCCCGATAATATGCGCAGTGCATGTTAGGCACGATAATCCCGTTTTGCTACTTTAAGACCGACACACCCACTCCTTTTATGGCAGCCTGCACACTATTGCCGGGCGCATGTTAAGACGATTTAGTAAACATACCCCTTAGATCACTTAATTCTAGATACCAATTCACACAGCAATACATCATTATGAGTCATGCTTATGTCACTTACTGAACTGATGTCAGAGAGAAGAAAATAATCTGAATATGCTGAAAACGTAAGTTTGTTCATATATTGAAACCACATGAAAATCTCAGTTCATGTGTCATAATTCAGGAATAACTAATAACAACAATGGCAGAATGATATCAAACAACCAAAGATACTTTGAATTATGTATGCCATCATGTAGTGGTTCATAAACCTCAGAAAACAATTGCCACCAAGGACACTTACATCAAATTATAACCAACAGTGCATATTTACAAACAGCTACAATCTAGGAAAAAGAACCACTGAGGCAAAACACATGAAGACACATTTTACAAAGGACATCCAAGCGTAATTGGGACATCTAAGCCTGAACATCCAAAAAACACCCTTTAGTAACATACCCTTAGAGAATACAATAATTACTTGCAAGTAAGAAAAATCATAAAAATACACTCATTGAGTGCTTAAATCAGCTGCATATATTTTAAAACCTCTCTAACTTCTTTCCTTAACACCTCTGGTAGTGAATTCCAGTCAATTTTCATTTTAGAAAGAATTAATCTATCCAAACTAGATTTAGGCAGAATATCTTAGATGAGGAGAACTCCAGTAATAATTTAGGCATTACTCATAATAACCATCTTGGAGAATAGACCAAAGCTAAATTACATAAGAACATAAGAAATATCATACTGGGTCAGAAACCAAGAGTCCATCAAGTCCAGTATTCTGTTTCCAACAGTGGCCAATCCTTGTCACAAGTACCCGTCAGGTTCCCAAAAGGTACACCGCTTCAATGCTTGTTCAATGGGATCAAAGCAGATGGCATATTTCTATATATTATCTTACGAGTTAGACAGAGTAGTTGAAATGTAATATACAGCAGGCTTGAATAGGTAACCAGTGAAGTTGCATTAAAATGGGGTTGCTCTATCTCTCACCTTTCCCTTCAAAATTAACTTAGCAGCTCAATTTTATAAAAGTTGAATTTTGGTACTAAGTTTAGCTGATAATCATAGATAGGTACCATTACAGTAATAGATAAATAAAGAGACAGAACTAAAATACAAAGTGCATCGGCTGACAGGTATGACTATATTTGCCTTAATTTCCACAAGTTAGAGCATATTTTCAGGTGATGTAAAACCCTCTCGCACCTAGAAAGTTTCTCCAGGGCCATGTGCCCATGAGGGAAGGGTTAGGACAGCCGTTATAGTTGGTGATTCAATCATTAGGCATGTAGATAGCTGGGTGGCTGATGGACATGAGGATCACCTGGCAACATGCCTGCCTGGTGCGAAGGTAGCGGACCTCACACACCACCTAGATAAGGTCTTAGATAGTGCTGGGAAGGAGTCTGCTGTCTTGGTACATGTCGGTACTAATGACGTAGGAAAATGTGGTAGGGAGGTTCTGGAGGCTAAATTTAGGCTTTTAGGTAGGAAGTTGAAATCCAGAACTTCCAGGGTAGCGTTCTCCGAAATGCTTCCCGTTCCACGCGCAGAACCCAAAAGGCAGGCAGAGCTCCAGAATCTCAATGCGTTGATGAGACGATGGTGCAAGGATGAGGGTTTTGGATTTGTTAGGAACTGGGGAACATTCTGGGGAAAGGAGGGGCCCTTCCGAAGGGATGGGCTTCACCTTAACCAGGATGGAACCAGGCTGCTGGCATTAACCTTTAAAAAGGAGATAGAGCAGCTTTTAAACTAAATAATAGGGGAAAGCCGACAGTCGCACAAGAGCGCATGGTTCAGAAGAATGTACCTTGCAGGATACTACCAAAAGCAGAGAGGTCCCAAAAAAGAGTAAAGTAGCCCGTATGCCCTTGAGTATGGAGCAGACAGAGCTTAAAGATTCCAAATTACCCATGCTACCAATAGCCAAATTAATATGAATAAAATACAGTCTCTAAAATGCTTGTATGCAAATGCTAGAAGTCTAAAAAATGGGCATCAAAATGGCAGATGAAATTTAATGTGGACAAGTGCAAAGTTATACACCTAGGGAAGAACAACCCAAACTATGGTTGAACGATGCAAGGTTCCACATTGGGAACCACCACCCAGGAAAAAGATTTAGGCGTCATTGTGGATAACATATTAAAACCCTTGGCCCAGTGTGCAGTGGCGGCCAAGAGAGCAAATAAAATGCTAGGTATCATAAGGAAAGGAATTGAAAATAAAACAAAAGATATTATAATGCCTCTATATCATTCCATGGTGAGACCACACCTTGAATATTGTGTGCTATTCTGGTCGCCGTATCTTAAAAAGGATATAGCGATATTAGAGGTTAGATATGATTGGAATCTCAGAGACATGGTGGAAGGAGGACAACCAGTGGGACACTGTGATACCTGGGTACAAACTATATCATAATGATAGAGCTGATCAAATTGGTGGAGGGGTTTCACTCTATGTTAGAGAGGGCATTGAGTCGGAAAGGATTAAAGTTTTGCAGAAAACAAAATTTGCTGTAGAATCTCTATGGATTGAAATTCCATGTAAAAAGGGGAAGGCGATGCCAGTTGGGGTGTACTATCGACCGCCTAGCCAGAATGAACAAATGGATGATGAAATGCTCAAAGAAATCAAGGAAGCTAACAAAGGTTACAGCACAGTAATAATAATGGGTGATTTCAATTACCCCGGTATCGACTGGGTCAGTGTCACGGCAGGACATGCTAGGGAGATAAAGTTCCTAGATGAAATAAACGACTGCTTCTTAGAGCAGCTGGTTCATGAACCGACCAGAGGGGAAGCCATATGGACCTAGTCCTTAGTGGAACACCAGATCTGGTGCAAGAGATAAGAGTTTTGGGGCCATTTGGCAATAGTGATCATACCATGATCATGTTTGATTTAATTAGTGGAGGAGGGATGGTAAGGAAATCCACAGTACTACCTTTTAACTTTCAAAAGGGAGACTATGATAAAATGAGGAAAATAGTTAAGAAAAAACTAAAAGGAGCAGTTGCAAAGGTTAAAGACTTACATCAAGCTTGGGTGTTGTTGAAAAATACTATCTTGGAAGCCCAGACCAGCTGTATTCCACGCTTTAAGAAAAGTGGAAGGAAGTCCAAAAAACTGCCAGTATGGTTTAAAGGTGAGGTCAGAGAGGCTGTTGTTGCCAAAAAAGCATCTTTCAGGAAATGGAAAAAAGAGCCAAACGACGAAAACTGGAAACAGCACAAGCACTGGCAAGGGAGAATTTGAGAAGAAGCTTGCTGCGGAAGCAAAAACGCGTAATAAAGACTTTTTCAAGTACATTCATAGCAAAAAACCTGTGAGAGAGTCAGTTGGTCCACTAGATGATAGAGGGGTTAAAGGGGCACTAAGAGGCAACAAGGCGATAGCGGAGAGACTGAATGAATTCTTTGCTTCGGTCTTTACTGAGGAAGATGTAGGGATGTTACCCATGACTGAAGTGGTATTTAAAGGTGTGGAAGAATTGAAGGAAATATTGATACATCAGGAAGATGTATTACAACTATTTAATAAACTGAAGAGTAGCAAATCACCCGGACCGGATGATATACAATCCAAGGGTGTTAAAAGAACTGAAATATGAGATTGCAGACCTGCTATTAGTAATCTGTGGACTATCATTAAAATCATCTGTAATACCTGAAGATTGGAGGATGGCGAACATAATGCCAATTTTTAAAAAGGGTTCCAGGTGTGATCCGGGAAACTACAGACTGGTGAGCCTGACATCAGTACTGGGAAAAATGGTAGAAACTATCATAAAGAAGAAAATTGCTGAACATGTAGATAGTCATGGCTTAATGGGAGACAGCCAACATGGCTTTAGACAAGGAAGATCTTATCTTACCAATCTATTATGTTTTTTTGAAGGTGTGAATAAGCAGGTAGACAAAGGTGAGTCGGTTGATATAGCGTATTTGGACTTTCAGAAAGCCTTTGACAAGGTCCCTCATCAGAGACTTTTGGCAAAACTAAAGAGTCACAGGATAGGAGGCAGTGTACTATTGTGGATCAGGAACTGGTTAAAAGATAGAAAGCAGAGGGTAGGGCTAAATGGCCACTTTTCCCAATGGAGAAAGGTGAATAGTGTTGTACCCCAGGGATCTGTGCTGGGTCCGCTGCTTTTTGACATATTCATAAATGACCTGGAAAAGGGAATAACGAGTGAGGTTATCAAATTTGCAGATGACACAAAACTATTTAGAGCTGTTAAAACCCAAGAGGATTGTGGAAAATTGCAAGAGAATCTTGATAAATTGGAAGACTGGGCATCAAAATGGCAGATGAAATTTAATGTGGACAAGTGCAAAGTTATGCACCTAGGGAAGAACAACCCAAACTATGGTTGCAGCCTGACCAGGAACTATAACAAGTGGTTTTCTGCAACAACATCAGAAGGGAAATCAGAGGCCTGGTGAGCATAAATAATACATCTTCCGCAAAAAGCGCTATCTTATATTGGTTAGCATCGACTTGCACACCCACAAAATCCGGACTCACCTGCACTTTTTCCGCAAGTAGTTCAATAAACAAAGCAAAAAGCAGGGGTGATAAAGGACACCCCTGCCTTGTGCCCTTCCCTAGTTCAAAGCACTCTGAGTATCTCCTGTTCACTCTAACCCAAGCCCTCAGTCTATCATACAATGCCTCTATCCAGCCAATACAATGTGGCCCCCAACCCCACCCTACGAAGAACTTTTAACATAAAGGGCCACTCCACCAGGTCAAAAACCTTCTCAGCATCCATGGTAACCAGCACCATGGGCTCCCGTCTACTCTTAACTTACCAAATTTGGTGCAAGACCCTGCGTATGTTGTTACTTGCTTTCCTATCTGGGATAAAACCTGCCTGGTCTTCCTTCATCAGCTTAGGGAGCAAATCACTCAATAGTGCCACTAAGATCCTGGCCAAAATCTTAGCATCCAAGTTTATAAGAAAGATTGGCCAGTAGGAGCTACAAAGCATAGCATCTTTCCCCAGCTTGGGAAGGACTGTCGCCCCTGCAACCCTCATGGAGTTTTGTAAGGACTGCCCTTCCTGCACCCCATTAAAAAGATCAACCAAAGGGCCCACCAATAATTTCCTAAAGGTTTTGTAAAATGATGCTGTTAACCCATCTAGCCCTGTAGCCTTCCCTGCTTTCATCCCCTTGACAGTCTCTAATACCTCATCTGCTCTGATCTCCCTGACCAAAAGTCTTGCATCCTCCCCCTCCAACTCAGTCACTTTGGACTCCTGCAAATATTCCTCCAACCCAACACATCCCTCCCCCCTCTCTGATGTATATAACTGTGATAATAGAGACGGAAGTCTTCTCTAATTTGAGCAAAACTGGTCGTCAACCCTCCCTCCATCTTAAACACTATGAGCCCGATTCTGTTGCGACGTCCATCCCTGCTATTTATGCCTTCTCCGGCTGCGTATAATTTCCCTGCCTGTTGTATAGGGAAGTTAGACAGGGGCGGGGAAGGGGCGGCAAGGAGGGGGAGTCTGTGCAGGCGGTGGGAGGTTGCCGGCCCTGGACGTACAGGGCCAATTCTTACGTTGGCCCTGGACATCTAGCGCCAGCGACTTGTGCGGGGAAGTTATTCCACCTCTGAGGTGGAATAACTTACCTTCATGTCTCTTTTTCGGTGGCCCGGGGTGAAGATGGAGGATCGTCGCACCCCGCGTCCAATTGGGGGTCGTGTGGCAGGAAAAGAAGTATTTGGAGGCTGCTGGAGATCAGGGCTCCTCCATGGAGCCACAGTGGCATGGCAACAGGATGCCATGCCACCGCCATTCCATGCAGGGGCCTGTCTGGGCTAACTGGATAAGTGTTTGGACGTCCGGAGTGCCTGAATTGGGACACGTCCTGGAAGTCCCAGCCTTGTGCCACAATTCTGCTCCCGTAGAGTTGTCTAGCCCTCACGGGAGCAGAATTGGGTGCATCCCCAGTCCATCTGGAGATCCGGATGGCCTGGGGATACACACATCTGAATTGGTCTCTGTTTCTTAGCCTGCTCCCTCAATTGTTTGTTCCCAAACTGGAAGTGCTGCTGCTGAAGTCTCTCTAATTGATAGACCATACACCTAACCTACATCCCATCCAGCTCCCTCCTGATTTCCTTCAACCATCACTGACCCTGCCTTGAAACCTTCCCATGTTGTTCCCTTTCCAACACCCTTAATTCTTTCCTCAACATGTCCTCCTTCTCCATCGCTACCCTCTTGTTATGGGCCGCCATAAAATACCCCCCTGTTTAACGCCTTCATCCCATCCCACCCACCTCCCAGCCCCACCTCTCCTTGCAAATTAAACTTCCAGTAGTCCTGCACAGCCTGGATGATTCATTCACTACACCTCTAGTCCTCCAAAAGTGCTTCCAGAAGTGTTGTTTGCCCAGGTGAATGCAGCACTTGATGGGAGCATGATCCAACCAGGTAATTTGACCTATATTACCCCATTACTGATGCCATCGACCCACACTCTACCCATATCATATCAATTCTACTATAGCTTTGATGTGGAGCTGAAAAATATGAATACGATCTTTGATTTCCATGCTGTACCCTCAAGCACTAAACCCAACCTGACAACTCTATCCAATAGAGCCTTCCGATCCCTACCATTCCTGCCACTTCTGCTAGTATCTAGCTGTGGATTACAGGACTGTTTAAAGTGTTCTCCCATAATAATTGCCCCCTCCCCTACCTTTTGCACCACCTGTACCACTTTTTCAAAGAAAGGCTCTTGGTTTCCATTAGGGGAATATAGGCACACAATACTCCAACGGCTTTCCCACAATTTCAGACTGATCACCAAATAGCTACCGTTCTTATCCTGGTGGACTGAATCCACCTGAGCCTCCAAGGAATTGGATAATAATATCCCCTCCTCCCTTTTTAGGGGTCCCAACATCTGTGGCCAAATACACCCAATCATAATTCCTCCCCAGGAGACTCCTCTCTTGCGTTCTCTGCTGATGTGTCTCCTGTACCATTAAGATACCGGCCTTCAGCCAAACACCTTCCTTCAGCACTAAATTTCTCTTTTACCAAGAGTTAAGGCCATGAGCATTAATAGAGACCACCCTAGAGAGGAGTGGCTTAGTGGTTGGGGGCAAGTTACCTTGGGCTGGAGGGCCAGGGGTTCAAATCCAACTAGAAGACAGCAACCTTAGGCTGGAAGGGCTGGGGTTTCTAGTCCCAGAGGTGCTCCTTATGACTTTGGGCAAGCCACTTAATCCTCTGTTGCCTCAGGTACAAAAAGATAGATTGTGGGCCCTTTGGGGACAAGGGAAAATATAGTACCTGAATGTACACTACTTTGATTGGTAGAAAAGCAGTTATAAGCCTAGTTAAATAAATAAATGCAGCTCTTCACATTAGAAGCCATATTACTCCCTTCCACCACCCAATCCCACATGTTTTGCTCTTTCCCTTCCCCCCCTTCCCCCTCTCCCCCTCCCAACATCATCCACCCACATCTACCTCTTCCACTTCTGCCCATACCTTTCTCAAAATAGTGACTCACCCTGCCAGATACATCACTGTCCACCATGCCAGCAGACAACCAGTGACCCCTGACCATTCTCAACCTTTCAGTGAGTCATACCTTACCAACCACACAATCTTTCCCCAACCGCCTGCTTTCCTCCCCCTCCCTCCACCCCTCACTCCAATCTTCCAACCACGCCATATTGCTCCGTCCCCACTCCCACTCTTCGCAACCTCACACCTCCAACCACCCCACACTCGTGTATCTCACCCCAAAAATCTAGTCGCAACCTTTTGCAAACCATACTTCCTCCAAGGAACCTCAACCCTCCTGTTACAATTTAGTACACACCCTCCTGCCCCCAAGTCCCCCCAGGGAGCACCCACACAAATGAACTCCTTCACCCTCGCTCCGTTCAATCACTATGTATCTCCTCCCTTCCCAAACTCAGCATACCCATACCAAAACCTTACCCGACAGCCCTTCCACTATATCACTAACAAAGATGTTAAAAATAATCGGACCAAGGACAGATCCCTGGGGCACACCACTGGTAACATCCTTCTCCTCAGAGTGAGCTCCATTTACCTGTACTCTTTGTCGCCTCCCACCCAACCAACTTCTAACCCAAGCAGTAACTTTAGGGTCCATCCCTAAGGTGCTCAGTTTGTTTATAAATCGCCTGTGAGGAACAGTGTCAAAGGCTTTACTGAAATCTAAATACACCACATCTAGGGCTCTCCCTCGGTCCAACTCCCTGGTCACCCAGTCAAAGAAATCAATCAGATTTGTCTGACAAGACCTGCCTCTGGTGAATCCATGCTGCCTCGGATCCTGTAATCCGCTGGACTCTAGAAACCTCACTATTTTCTCTTTTGGCAGTGTTTCCAATAATTTACTTACCACCAAAGTTAAACTAACCGGCCTGTAGTTTTCAACCACATCCTTACTTCTGCTTTTGTGTAAAGGGATCACATGAGCCTCTCTCCAGTCCTTTGGCACCACTCCCGACTCCAACGAGGCACTGAAAAGGTCAGTCAGTGGAGCTGCTAGAACGTCCCCAAGTTCCTTCAGTATTCTAGGATGTATCCCATCCGGTACCATCGCTTTGTCTACTTTAAATTGAGCTAGTTTCTCACAAACAGTCTTCTGAAAATTGTTCAAGATCTCCCTCACTTCTGTTCCTATTTGTGGGTGTTTTCTGAGGTCCTGCTCCTGGTTCTTCATCTGTGAACACAGAACAGAAATATTTGTTAAGCAATTCTGCTTTATCCTTATCAGCTTCTACATATTCCTCCCCTGCAACCTTGAGTCTGACAATACCACTTTTGCCCTTCCTCTTCTCACTAACATATCTGAAAAATGTCTTATCCCCCCCCCCATTTTATTGCATTGGCTATTTCCTCCTCCTTTTGAATCTTTACCTTCCTGACTACTTTGCTAGCTTCTCTAAGTTTTTCCAAATACAGATGCCTGTCTTCCTCTCTCTTTGATCTCTTGTATTTCATGAAGGCCTCCCTCTTTTTCTTCACTTTTTCAGCTACTTCTTTCGAAAGCCATAGCGGTCTCCTTTTCCTTTTACCTTTATTTACCATTTTAACAAAAAGGTTGGTTGCCCTTAAAATATCCCCTTTCAGTTTTGCCCACTGTTTTTCTACATCCCCCAGCTGTTCCCATCCCACTAACGACTCCCTGAGGTATTGGCCCATCTTCGCAAAGTTAGTCTTCCTAAAGTCTAAGATCCTCACCTCTCTGGACATCAAGTCTGGTCGGCAGATGGACGCCTCAGTACACCTCAGAAGAGAGTCTCCAACCACCACTACCCTTCGTTTCCTTGTGGTCACTGATTCTGCAACTTTGGGGTACTTGAGCTCTGGTTCTTCCCTTTCCAGGGATGCTTTCACCTCCTCCACTTCCATGACTGCATAATGGTTCTTCAATTCAAGGGCTGGAGAAGTTGGACTGGTGATTTTGCAGGCCCTGGTGACTTGTGTCCAACCATCGACATTCTGTTGCCACCCATCTTCTCCTCTGCTGGAGAGCTTGGTTGCTGCAAGAAGCATCTCATCAATGTACTTCTCACTGTCTTGAATGCTCCTCAGCCTCGCTACCTCCTCTCTGAGTTCCTCCACTTGTTTCCTCAGAGCTTCAGCATGCAGGCACCCTGCACATGGAACTGGTCCTTCAACTGGCATTAGGACCTCTGTCTGGACAGAGGCAGAAGCTGTAATTGGGGCAACAGCTTTAGCGATACGATTTTTCCCAGCCATTGTTCTGTTCGTGGAGCTTAGGTATTGTTGTTTGATCTGTAGAGTCCCTGTTAGGAAAGCCTCCCACACAATAAGGTGTACTAGATCAAATAGCAAATTACAGAGCCAGGAGGAAAGACCTCCAAATCATGAAGTGAGGGAAGAAAACCATGAATCTACTTTAGGATCTACCCCAGCCTGTTTTTGCTGTATAACAATGGATAGATTTCCATCCTTCCTAGCTACTGTTGGGATATACAGTAAGTATAGCACATTCTTCCCATGACTGTGTAAACACCTCCCTCTGCCGCTAAAAGATAATGTAACGCTAATCTATTCTGCAAAGTTATATGTGTGTTAGCATCAAGTGCTGTGCTCAAAACATGAACACCCTGTTCTGTCAAATTAAGCAGCTTCATTAAATCAAAAAACACTTTCTCTATCCATTTAGCATTAGTAGCAGCCTGCAATCCTGGTGTAAGAATTGAGGCAAACATAAACTCAGTATCTGAGAACAAGCAAAATTCATAGGCTACATCATTTTCAGAAAAATATGAGGAGGATCTCTTTTGTCGATAATGGGGGTTATATTTAGACCATGCTTTTGAAATCCCAGAAAAATTTTGTAGGGGAATTGAAGCTACAGGTAATATAGCTTGCACATAGGCACTGGTACCACTCCATCCTGGTGGCAGGCATGGGTATAACTGATGGCCGCACTGATAAGTATAATTTACATAAGGGAAGGCAGTGTCATTTTGGGGAAAGGTTATTATAGTTTTGCAAAAAGGGTTATCACCAACTTATTTTTCGTCAGTAACACTTTGTGATTTAATACAAACATCAAACTTGCGATATGCTGCTAAGCCATGGGCCTCACAAGATAACAGCGTCAATTTTGCAGACAACCTAAATTTCTTCCCTAACAAGGCTTGACAAAATCTATCAGGGGTATAGCTTGAAAAGTTAACTAATTTAAATGACCAGGCCTTCAATCTCTCTCTCTTATTTGTAGTATTGACATTCTATATGCTGTGAAGTGACATTGGCAACAAGTATTCCCCCGTACAGTTAGATATATTGGTAGCAGCCACAGACCACAAACACTGTTGGACTCTGATATCTGGTATAAAAATAGAAAAGACAGAAGACATGAATGCAGCTACAAATTTGTTTGAACATATCACACAATCCTTAGTATCCAAAGAGTCAGCAGTCTATCTCATCAAAGAATACCAAGCATTTGGTAGATCATGAACCATTGCCTGATAGAGTCGCGCCAAGAGTGAGGACGTGGCAAATCAAAAAGAATCCGCTCCCATAGGCAAGGTGGGCGTGCTATCATATGCTGGATAAGTGGCATTTATTTATTTATTTAACAAGCTTTTTTATACCGCAACCTTCCGATGATCAGGTGCGGACATGATCAGTGGCATGTCAAAATAGCAGACAAGCTGTGGATATTGAACATTCGATAATGAGGCCCCCACTGCTGTTTAAGCTGCACTTTAGTAAACAGGTTAAATTTATCAAAAAGAGCTGAAATGCACCAAGTCAATAAACGACCTAGGGTCCTTTTCCCGGAATCCCTGACAAAGGCATAGGAAGAAATCAAAATAAAAGGTGAGAGTTGCAAGGACACTCCTAATCTAAAGCACATATGCTTCCACGCACACCAGAATGGGTTTAGAAAGGGGTGCAATAAAATAACCCATCGTTCAGTAGGACATTGAAGAAAGAGAGTCACTGTTAAAGGAATCAGGGCAGTCCATACCTCTTCCAATTGCACCCATTCAACACCCCGTGCAAGCGCCCACATTGGTATGATCCTGCGACAAGAATACCTTTAATACAGCTCAGAATCAGGAAGTCCAAGACCTCCTAATAATTAAGGGTTGAGCCAAAATACCCCAGCTGATACGCGGCCTGTGATCCTGTCAGAGAAAACGCATAATGTGCTTTCGAATAGTTCGGAAGAATGCTCTCAGTACCGCAATTGGAAGCTGTGTGAAAAGGAATAAAAATCTGGGTGGAAGCAACAATTTAATGGTATTAATTCACCCCAGTCAGGACACCGAAGAAGCATGCCATGAGGTCAACTTGGGACATAAAGTCATAAGAAGGGGGCCGCAGCTGGGACAGATCCTGGGGACACAAATCCCTAAATATTTAAACTGATGAATTAATTGGAAATTTCCAGAAGAAGTCGCGGCAAGCATGTTAGCTCGCATCAAGTATGGCAGCAGTACGGATTTTTGCTTGTTAATGGAAAACCTGAGAGGCGAGAGAAGCAGTCCAACACCTCCATAACAATCGGAAGCGATCTAGAAGGATCCCAGAGGTAAAGTAGAATGTCATCCGCATATAAGAATATTGTGTGCCATCTAGAAGCCAGAAAAATACCAGTTTCCTCCTCCCTTTTCCTAATGTGCGTCGCAAGGGGTTCAATGGCAAGAGCAAACAAAAGAGGGGACAGCGGACATCCCTGCCTTGTTCCTCTCCCAAGATCAAAGGGAGCAGACATAAAACCATTTGCCATTACTGATGCCTGGGGATGGCCCCTATCCAACTCCTGAAAGAGGGACCGAAACCAAAGGACGCTAGTACCTTGAACAGATATGGCCATTCTACCTTATCAAATACCTTTTCTGCATCTAGTGATAAGATAGCAAACTCTCCATCCATGGTACGGAGACTATTTAGAACTGCTTTATAAAACCCATTTGGTTTGAATGCACCACCTCCTGAATGATGAGTCCAAGCGTCCAGACAGCACTTTAGTAAATATTTTGTAATCCAAGTTCAAGAGAGATATTGGTCGATAATTACTACAGAACAAGGGCTTTTTATCCCCCTTAGAAATCACCATAATGTTAACACGATAAAAAGACGTCATTGCTGGGGTAGTATATTATTGAATACCTGGACCAAAACTGGTGCAAAGAGATCTGGCAGAGACTTATAAAGTTCCGCAGGGAGAAAATCCGGACTGGCAGTTTTAAAGGTTTTCATATTCCGCATATTCCGATGCACTTCTTCCAGCGTAAAGGGACGATCAAGCGTTTCACGAACCACCAAAGACAGTTGAGGAAGGGCCGCCTCATTTAGCCAATGATGTATAAAGGACTTATCAGCTGCTAGGATGCTAGAGTAAAGGTCCTTATAAAACTTTGCAAAGGTGGCAGAATTTCTTTTGAGCGTCTGGTGGGTACCCCATGGGCATCAGACACAGCCGAGATGTGGTGTCACTATTTCTGACTTTTCAACTGCCATAACAACAGTTTGCCTGCCTTATTACCCTATTCATAGAACCTTCTCTTAGTTCGAAGGAGCAACGATGCAACACAATCAGAGTCCAAAGCCTCCAGTTCGCTCCGGAGGCGAACTAACTGATGCCAAATGTGTGACCCCCCTCCTTGTCTGTGGCGGCGTTCAAGTTCAAGAATATCCCTTCTCAACTCCTCCTGTCTGTCCGCTACCTTTTTCTTAAATGCACTACTAAGTGAGATCAGCTGCTCACGCAGCACTTCCTTGCCCGCCTCCCAAAGTGAGAAGGAGGAGATTTCCTCTGAATCATTGAAGACTAAGGGGTATGTTTACTAAACCGTCTTATTGTGCGCTCTGTGACGTTATCGCGTGATAAGGTACCTTATTGCGCGATAATGGTGCTTTATCGCGTGATAAGGTACCTTAGAGTGCAATAACGCGCGCTGTGGCGCAAACGAGCGCTGAAGGCGGAGAAAGGCTCCCGGAGGGCGGAGGAAGGCTCCCCAGGGGCGGAGAAAAGGGGTCAATGGGTGGAGAGTGGGAGGGGAGAGGCTCTCTGCACACAAACGCTGTGAAATCCGAGGCTGAAAACTAATGCCAGTGAAACCCTGGCATTAGAACTGATTTAAAGGGAAGAGAAACCATTTCTGTCAGCAATGTACAGCAAAATCAGGGAAACCTACAACAAAGTGATAAGTGTGATACATGTGCACGAAACAAAAGTGCAAATACACACTGAAAATGACCCCAACAAAATATAAAAAAAACATAACCACGCTGGGCAATAGTAATATTAATGGGAAACATCGAAAAACACTCTCAAGAAAGCTCCAAAAAAAGGATATGAATTTTGGAAGGGTCTACGCTCCATCCCCATACAAGGTGAATGATTCCACAGTGAAATAGTGCTGATCAGGGTTTCCCTCTACATTGGACAGGTTTCCTATGGCATGCACATGTTTCACAACAGCAGGGCGGGCATGTCGGAATGGGCAACTGGGCAGATGCTGGGAAAGGGGACACAGAGGGCTGCAGACGGCACATGCTGTGCTGCAGCTGGGCCACATTGCGGACTAGGGTGATGCCTAGGTGGCCCATAGGAATGCTGAAACAGTAGAGCAGCCAGACAGCAACTGATGAGGGCCCAGCATGGGCATGAGTGTGCTTCCCAAAGTGTCACAGGGGATAGTACCCAGCAGGTACTGTGGGACCTGGCACTGCAGTACCCCCAAGGGCACAGAACATTGGCAGGCGGTGCTGGGGGGAAGCGTGGACAGCTATGCAGGCACCCCTACCCCAGAACCTGCACCATAGGCAGCCGTCTACCCGCACAATGGATGGCCTGAGACTTCACTCCACCAGCAGCACCAGCAGACGGGCATGTCAGCAGGGTGGCAGAGGGGTACTGGTGGTGGAGGGGGCAGTGGCAGCTGCCCAGAGCAGACCGTGGCCTAGCCCTGTGTAGGTGGGTGTCATGCACTGCAACAGACAGGCCCTGTCTGATGAACAGTCATGGTATCCCCAGGGAATGCACTGTCTCTGTGGCAACTCGGTGGTGCAGTGCACACAGCCAGTGTGTTCAGGAGCAGGAGGTCACAGGTTCAAGTCCCAGCTGTGGTTCCTGCCAACCCAGCCCCCATATTTTACCCACTACTACAACGTGCTAATACAGACAAAATCTGTAGTGCAGATGACATAGACATGCCCAAAACACCTATATTTTACCCTACAGAGCACAGACACCATAAACATGCGCATTACCTAGAGCAGAGTCTCCCAAATGCAGTCTTGGAGGGCCAAACACCATTCAGGTTCCTTGCTGCCTCTAATAAAGATGTCTGTTCTGCATTTCTATGCGCCGCCCCCATGGTATGCAGATGTATCTCATGCATATTCATGAGGGACAGCATGAAAACCCGAACAGTGTTTGGCACACCAGGACTGGAGTTGGGAACCTCTGCCGTAAAACAGCAGCAAACAGGGGCAGACACACTCGCACCCACAGGTTCCATTATCCAATGCCTCCTGGAGAGGCAGGACATCGGGCCCTGCGTGCATCTCCCAATACTAGCACTTGCATACCTTAACAATGCCACCCTAAACCCAGGAGTACGGTACACAGCTATCAAAAGGTTGCTATGATTACTGGCAGATAGCAATTCTGAAGTACAATTTTCTGATTGAGCTGCATCATGGCAACCTTTCTGATGTCTATGGAGTATGCTACAGGTCTTGTGTCTGACAGTGTTTACCACCCTGGGGAGTGACCCCAACAGTATTGCGTACCATAGCCCTACCTGCACTGTGCCCAGGACTGGAGCGGTGGCCAGGGCTGCCAAACACCTTTATAGTTGTACACTGCTGGCATAGGTGTGGGAGTGTGTGTCTGTCTATCCAGTGTGTGGTGGCTGCAAACACCCTCCACAGCCCACACTGCCAGCACTGTTGCCAGTATTGGCCTGCCAATGTGCATAATGAGGAGTAAGGTACCATAGGTATAGCCCGGACAGGGTGGCCTGGCCAGGATGCATCTGCATAGGGCATAGGGCAATGGCTGGGACATTGTAGTGCCCGGCCACCACCTGCACAGACAGGGTGGCCACAGCATGTCCTGCTGGGAGGTCACTCTCACCCTGACTGAGCAGTGACCACGGCATGGCTAGGTTCCCCCATAGTGCTCTACAATATTTTTCTCATGTGATATTTATGGGTTCCCTTTTGGGGCCCAATCACTGACTTATCTGCTTGGTGTATGCTGACATACCAGTTCTGGGTGCATGCATCTCCTCCAGGAACATGCACTATGGAATAGCTAGCAGACTGTCTGCAGCTAGTATGTGTCTTGCTGGAACACCTTGCAGGATGCAGTGGTTGGAGGCTTGCTGTAGGAGAATGTCAGATAGTGGTGGGGTGCAGCTGAGCATTTCTGGGCCTAATGTCTGTCTGCTATTGTTTTATAGATGTGTACAGAGCTGCATTGACTGCCCTGTAGGGGTGTCTGTTCCCCAGCAGAACTGTGGTTGATGGTCCCCTCTACTGCTGCCATTGCAGGAAGATAAAATGTGGATCTGTTGGTGGGAGACCCTGTTTCCCACCCTCAGCCCCAGAGGGTGGGTTGGGTGGTGGTACATAGTCCGCCTATGTGTCCATAAGGGCTAAACCTGACTGAGAAATAGAGATGTATCCAAAGTGTGTCTGCAGGAACTACCTATCTCAAACACTAGCACTGCTGGGGACCTGCAGCATGGCCTATTTCTGCCATGGAAGGTGCTGTGGACCTGGTGCTGGGCGCCCCACCTCACCCTCAGGGTGAGCACAGTACCCGCACAATGTGATGGTGTGTAGCTACTCTGTGCCAGTAACACACACGGTCAGTTCCCCCTACCAGGCCGAGGTGCTGTGGGGGTGCATACCCCATCTTGTGTTCATCTGTAGACTGCTGATTTGCATGTGCAGTGCATCATGGGTACGGGTGGGTTAACCCTATCCTGGTGATCACAGCAGACTGTTTGTGTGGTGACATGCAGTCCTTCTGCAGCCAGTCAGGGGATTATTAGCAGTTATAGAGCTGTAGCCCACTGGTTACTTCACTGCCTGTGGAGCCAGAGGTCATGGGTTCAAACCCACAGTGGGGTTATTTGATAGGGCTGTCCAACACATTATCTATTTTTAATGTACATTAGTGCTGCCAGCAAAAACACCCTCAGCATACTGTAACCATAAGGTGCCTCAGAAGGTGCTTTATAGGGCGCCCTATATAGCGCCTTCTGAGGCACCTTATGGTTACCATCCATATGAGGTGCCTTATAAGTTATCCTATGGAGCGCCTTATAGGGTGCCCTATAGGGGACATTATAGGGTGCCGTGGCAGACAGTGCACTTTATAATGTGCCCTATGGAGTGCCTTATAGGGTGCCTTATGCGGCACCTTAGGTTACGGCACGTGAGGGTGTGTTTGCTGGCATCAATAATTAAAATACAAATAAACTGCCTCAAGAAACAGTGCTTACATGTTGTAGCTGATGCCTCAGCCTGCCTTATGCATTAGGCACACTGGGGGATTGAACTCATGACTCCTGTATTATCAGTCAGTGTATTAACCATTGTGCTACACCTCTGTTTCTATGTTTGTATGTCTGGGCGCCTACTTAAGATTACCACGCGTTAACGCGCTTAGCGGCGCTTCGCCCAATAATGTGCGCAGCAGCACGCGTTATCGCGCGATACTCCCATTTTGCTGCTTTAAGACTGAAACGCCCACTCCTTTTATGGCAGCCTGCACACTATCGCCGGGTGCACGTTAAGACGGTTTAGTAAACATACCCCTAAGTATTCCCCCCAGCTCTTTCTAACCCCTTCAACAAATTCTTTATTTTGCAGCAAGCCATGAGAGAAAGACTATACTCTGGGGGTATCTCCGTATCCGCAATGATCAAATCCAGACAAATAATAGCATGGTCTGAGGGACCTATAGTCCCAATAGAGGCCTGAGGCACCCAAGGCAGGATAGAACGAGAGATGATCCAGAAGTCTATGTGGGAGTGGTTATCATGTACCTGTGAGTAATATGTATAGTCTCGTTCCCCTCCATGCAAAGTCCGCCAAATATCACAGAGATCAAGGGTCCCTACAAGGTCCATCAACAGAGGTGGTGGTTTGGAAGTCAGACTTCCCTTCTCTGTACGATCGAGGAAGGACATTGCACAGTTAAAGTGCCCCCAATAAAATCTCTCCTTGACACACAGACAGCACAGCCTCCAGAATCTCCCTCAAAGTTCCTCCAATCTGTGTTGGTGGAGTGTATATATTAACCAATATGAATACAGAGTCATGAATTGATCCCACAAGGATAAGGAAACGGCCCTCCAGATCCTGAATTTGGTCAATTAACTGAAAGTAGGAGGATGATGAGAAAAGAATCACCATTGTCGTTGAGAGATGAAGTTAGCAAGACAGCATTGAGGAAACTTACATGAAGCAAACCCCAAGTGTTCCGATCATTTTAAGTGCGTCTCCTGCAGGAAAACAATATCTGCTCTTTCTCTACCAATTTGTTCAAGAACTCAACACCGTTTTACCACATTATTAAGACCGTGTACATTCCAGGAAATTACTTTAACCATGGTATAATGAGTAAGAAAGAAATGCCTGGCCTCGCAAGTTATGAAAATTCCAGCCCAAATAGGTTTCAGTGTCTCTATACCCTAGAAATATCTCTCCATATTTTCGAACTTGGTCCTCACCTGAAACTAAGTGCACACCCTCACTCATAAGTGTGAAGTCCCCCTCCACCCTTCCCCCTCTAACCTCCCTTCCAACCCCCCCCCCCTGTTTTCCCCCCTAAACCTCTCCCCTCCCCTGTCCCAGTAATAAAGGACAGAATCAGAAGAAATGAAAGAACAGACAAGAACCAAGACACCAAACAGTGTCGGAAGGTGGAGCACTAAATGCCTAGGCAAACTTCTCCCCTCCCCCTCAGATAACAGACCACATGAATTTCCCCACTCTAAATCATCCCCCTCCCCCAATGTTAGCATTACTGCCAGTATTTTACAGTCCTACTCTCCCCTCTCTCAATCAGCCTTCCAAACTCACCATCTTCCTCACTACCACTACTATTACTACTGAACATTTGTATAGCACTACAAGACATACGCAGCGCTGCACAGACATGTAAGAGACAGTCCCTGCTTATTAGAGCTTACAATCTAGTCAAAACAGACAACACAGAAGGTGTAGACAAGGATACATCTAGGGCAATTGGTAAAGAAACAAGGAGATCAGGTGAGTCAAGATCCAAAAGCAGCAGCGAAGAGGTGAGTTTCCAGGAATAGCGGCTTATAATCTAAATACTCAAACATTAACAGAAAGTAAAAGTGTAGGCCATCGCCTCCCTATTTAAATACAATCAACAGAACTTATGTCCTGAACACTGCTACTAGCAGCACATCATGGGGCTGTTGTATCCATTTCTCTGTGCCATATCTCATCTTGATCCATGCCAGAGGAGTGACGGGGACCAGGCACTTTCCTTCTCTTAGGCATAGAAACCTCCCATTCCCCTTGGGAATCTTGCATACGCAGGGTGCGACGATCCTCCATCTGAAGAGAGTCCAGAAAGTCCATACAACCCGCCAGCTCTGAGATTCTATGAGTTGCATTATTCCACTCAAAAATGAGGGCAAACAGGAAACCCTCAATGGTATTTCACAGCCTTCTTCTTTAGCATTTGGTTAGAGGTTTAAAACTCTTTCATTGCTCCATAGTGTACTGCGAGAGATCATGATAGATTTGAATTTCATGATCTCAGAAGATTATAGTGCATTTACCATGAAGGCTCGGCATGAGTGACACTTTGTCTTCAAAGAAGCTGAAACATGTGATTATAGGTCGAGGACGAGATTGTGATCCTCTTCGTGCACCTAAACTCTGATGCGTATGCTCCAACTTGACTGGATTTGGTGCTGTTGGCATACATAAGGCATATAGCTCTTGTATGAGACCTATGGTGTCTTCCCTATCACCTGGTTGTTCTGGTAGGCCCAACACCCGAATATTGCATCTTCACTGACGGTTTTCAAGGTCGTCATGTTTTTCCCGCAAATCTTTGGTTAGGCGATCGATATTGTGCAACTTAGAGTGGAGGAGTAGCCTAGTGGTTAGAGCAACTGCCTCATCCCCCAGAAGTTCAATTCCCACTGGCACTCCTTGTGACCTTGGGCAAGTTACTTTACCCTCCATTGCCTTGGAAGAAAAGGCTGGCAATCTACTTCCAGTGATACATTGCCAAGAAAACCCAGAGGTAGCTGGGTCACTATGAGTCAACACTGACTTAAAAAAAAAAATTATGCAACTTAGACTGTGGCATCGATCTGTTCCCCTATGTTTATCTCATTTTGAGTGACACGATCATCAAGGGACTTTAGGTCTGCCCTTATATCACTCATGACCTTAGAGAGATCCAATTGGATGAGTCGCAGCTCTTGAAGAATATCCCCAAGATCCGCTTTTGTAACTGGTGGAGACAAACCAGAAGACAGTCCTTGCGAAGGGGCTGGAGCTCCATTTGGCTTTGATACAGAAGGGGAAGAAGAAGTAGAGTCCTTTGCCTGGGCATACTTCGATAGGGCTCCTGCGTAGGATTTAGTATTAGACATGGTGCGCCCCTACCTTGTTGAGGCAGACAGAGTAGTTTTTCCAACTTCAATTTATCTGGGATGCATTATCCGCAAGGACCACATGAGGGAACTCCAACACAGGAACAGGCTGCAGTTTATAGAAAGCAGTACCTTGCAGCTACAGTTCCAATACGCCTTTATGGTATATTAAGAAGGATGTAGACACTGGTGCAGGAGCAATGGAGAGTGGTCCCTAATCTGAGGACTCTCCCAGCCTGTCCTTTCACACTCGTGCAAAGTATTTTTCTCTTTTAACTTTTTTTTTCTCTTTTTCCTTACTTTCATCTCTCTTTCTTTTTTTTTCTGTTCCTTTTCTTTCCATCTTTTCTTTTCTTTTGTTCACTGTTTTCCTACACACTGATAGATGACCTGAGGACTGGGGTAATCCACTGCCGATTTAGTAAACATAGCCCTAAGCAGCACACTTATGTCAATGGGTAACAGGCAGCTTCACAGCCTACCAGCAGTCCCTGATCAGCTTCAATGCTGCTTCCCCGAAGTAGGGTTAGCCCTCACTACAAGCGGTATCAGTAAGGTGATTTACCTTCTTTCATTCTGATCGTCTCTGGGGACTGAAGATGGCCGCCACTCTCCAACTTTCCCGCCGCAGCACTATTCTCATGCGTGTCAAGAATGCGTTCCAGTATGATGCTGGACACTGGTGCTTCATCATTGTTCAGCAAAGCAGGATGGTGGCATATAAATCATTTGTTGCTAGCTCAGCCTCACCCTGTCAAGCATAGAGATAGTATATGCAGCTATTTGCGGATGATACCAAAATCTGTAATAGAGTAGACACCCAGGAAGGTGTAGATAACATGAGGAGGGATCTAGCTAAGCTTGAAGAATGGTCTAGAATTTGTCAGCTGGGATTTAATGTTAAAAAATGTAAGGTCATGCATTTGGGCTGCAGCAATCCAAGGGAGCAATACAGTATAGGAGGTGAAGTACTTTTGTCCACTAAAGAAGAGCGGGACCTAGGCGTGGTTGTGTCTGATGATCTTAAAGTAGCTAAACAGGTAGAAAAGGCGACGGCAAAAGCTAGAAGAATGCTTGGGTGCATACGGAGAGGAATGGCTAGCAGAAAAAAGGAGGTGATAATACCTCTGTATAAGTCTTTGGTGCGACCTCATTTGGAGTATGGTGTGCAATTCTGGAGACCGCACCTTCAAAAGGATGTGAACAGGATGGAGTCGGTGCAGAGGGTTGCTACTAAAATGATTAATGGGCTTCATTATAAAGCATATGAGGACAGACTTAAGGATCTTAATATGTACACCTTAGAGGAAAGGCGGGATAGAGGTGATATGATTGAGATGTTTAAATACCTCCGTGGCATAAATGTTCAGGGAGAGAGCCTCTTTCAATTGAAAGCAAGTTCTGCTACGAGGGGACATGGGATGAGGGTGAAGGGAGATAGATTCAGGAGTGATATGCGGAAATATTTCTTTACGGAAAGAGTAGTGGATCCGTGGAATAGTCTCCCAGTGGAGGTGGTAGAGATGAGGACAGTAACTGAATTCAAAAAAGCATGGGACCAACACAGAGGATCTCTAAAGGTAGAAAGTGGACTGTTGTAGTTGTTATGGAAGGACAGACTAGATGGGCCTTGTGGTCTTTTTCTGTCATCATGTTTCAATGTTTCTATGTTTCTATGTATTATGTGGTACCGTAGCTCTTTTAAGTTGTTAAAGAGCGAGCAAAGCCCTCATAAGCGGCCAAATCTATGCCGTGGACATCAGTGTACCGTGTGGCTTATTTCTCCCCTCGGTAATCAAGGAGTAGGGACCAGCGTGAGAGATCCTCATCCTTCCTTGGTTGGACTGCCTGGGCAGAGCAGCATGAATCTCTGCAGGGAGACTTACTTTTATTGAGAGCAGGAGCCCATCCTTCGATCCGCTCACAGGAGTTAAGAGATCAGGAGGAGTTCTCAACAGTGTGGTTCATGGCGGTAGGCACTTCATATAGATGTTAGGAGGTATTTTTCAACATCGGGGCATACAGTAGCTTACACTTCACCCCTTTTTAAAATTTTCACTCAGAAAACATCATCTGAATTAGGGTAAGTGGCCATGAGGGAGATTGAAGGCAGAGAGAGCCAAGCTACCTTGCGGCCATCTTCTCTGGGCTTGCGAGCGCCTCTCCCTCGTTAAAGTCTGTTAAATAAGTAGCATTGCTCAGGATTCTTGAAGAAATAGGTGTAAAGGACTCACAAAAACAAATCAGTCCAAGCAGACACATGGACGTCTGTGATATGGATCCATACTCCTCCCTCGGATATCTGCACTGCAGTGGGCTTAGATATGTATACTCAAAATGGTCCTTCAAAGTAGGGTTGTGTCCAACCATTCTGAGGTTTAATCCTCTTGAACACCAAATCTCCTGCTTTGTACTTTACTATTGGTGGAACATGCAATGTTGTCCTTGAGTCTGGCCTACTGACAATTTGATTGATTAACTGCAAGGAGGTATACAATGCTGTAAGTTAAGTGTTCAAGTCATCTGGAACCTTGCCAATCTCTGGATTAATCAATGGCAACCTGCATCTCCTTCCTGTAAGCAACTGAAACGGTGTTAATGAATTTTTCTTCAGTGGTGAGTTTGGTAAGGAAAAGAGAGCTAGAGGCAAAGCCTGCACCCAATTCAGTGAGGTTTCAGCACACACTTTACTCAGAACAGATTTTAAAAGACCATTCATTCTTTCTACCAGGCCATTAGCCTGTGGCCTATGCATAGAGACAGTATTGTTTCACAGTAAAGCTTTTGCCAGTCCTGCATCAACAAATTTCTAAAATGTGACCCATTGTTCTTGGGCATCAATGTCGGGGAATGATACCTGAACATAGAAACTTCACTACAGCTGTGGTAGTTTCCCGTTTAGTGGGCAAAGCTTCCACCTACCGTGACATGGAACACCCTGCCACCATAGGTAACGTTTACCTTGGACTGATGTTTGCATATCTGTAAAATCCATATGAAGAGTAAGGGGTATGTTTACTAAAGTGCGGTAAACGTGAATAACGCGCGTTGTACGACATTAACGATCGTAAGTGCAGTATAAAGTGCGTAATCACGCACCAATGACCGTTAACGTCATACTACGCGCGTTAACCGTAGTTAACGATCGTAAAGCCCCACGGCGCGTTAAAATAGCGCAGAAGGTGGAGAGTGGGCGGAGAGAAGGGGTCAATGGGCGGAGAGTGGGCGGGGAGAGGCTCCCCTCACACTAACGCGCTGAAGTGCAGAGCTCAATTCCAACGCGAATGAAAACCTGTCGTTAAAGGCATATTAAAGGGAAGAGAAACCATTTACGTCAGCAATGTACAGCAAAACCGGGGATACCGACAAAACGTGAGCAGTGTGATACATGTGCACAGAACAAAATTGCAAATAAAACTTTAGAATGACCACAAGAAACAGTGTAAAAATTATAATTCAGCTGGGCAACAGTGATAGCAATGGGCAACAATAAAAAACACTCCCAGGAAAGCTCCAAAAAAAAAAGAAATGATATGTGGAAGGGTCTACACTCTGTAGACCCTTTCAAAAATCATTTCATTTTATTGGAGCTTTCCTGGGAGTGTTTTTTAATGTTGCCCAATGATATCATTGTTGCCCAGCTTGGTTATGGGTGTGTGCCCCTGTTTTCGAGGTCGTTTTTGATGTTTATGTACATGTTTGTCTTCATACAAAGTAAATGAGCCCACAGTAAAATTGTGCAGAGCAGGGTTTCTGACTTGTCAGGCCAGTTTTCCTACCTCCAGGGACGGCACTGTCTCTCTGGTCACAGTGTGGTGCAACAGACACAGCCAGTGCCTGTAAGACCAGAGGGTCACAGGTTCAAATCCCAGCTAGGGCTCCTGCCAACCCAGTCCCCATAGTTTTACCCACCACTAAACAGTGATAGTAAAGACACTCCTTTATTGCAGAGAACATAAGCATGGTTAATACGCCTATATTTTACCACACCAAACACAGACACCATAAACAGGCGCATTACCTAGAGCAGAGTTTAGCAAATGCAGTCCTGGAGGGCCCCACACCATTCAGGTTCCATGCTGCCTCTAATAAAGATGCCTGTGCTGCATATCTATGCACCACCCCCATGGTATGCAGATGTAGCTCATGCATATTTATGAGGGACAGCATGAAAACCCGAACAGTGTTTGGAACACCAGGACTGGAGTTGGGAAACTCTGCCGTAAAGCAGCAGCCAACAGGGCCAGACACACCACACACACACACACAGGCCCCATTGGCCAATGCCTCCTGGAGAGGCAGGACATTGGGCCCTGCCTGTATCTCCCAATACTAGCAGTTGCATACCTTAGCAATGCCACCCTACACCTGGGTATATGGTACACAGCCATCAAACGTTTCCTATGATAACTGGCAGATATCAATGCCTACGTTAAGCACATTTTGCTCATTGAGCCCCACCATAACAATCATTCTGATGTCTGCGGTGTGTGCTGCAGGTCTGGTCTCTGATAGTGTTTACCACCCTGGGGAGTGACCCCCAACAGTATTGCGTACCATATCCATGCCTGTACTGTGCCCAGGACTGGTGTGGTGGGTATGGCTGCTGAACACCCCTATAGTAGCACAATGCTGGCATAGGTGTGGGGGTGGCTGTCTGTCTATCCAGTGTGTGGTGGCTGCAAACACCTTCCACAGCCCACACTGCCAGGAATGTTGCCAGTATTGGGCTGCCAATGTGCATAATGAGGAGCAAGGTACCATGGGTATAGGCCGGACAGGGTGGCCTGGCCAGGGTGCATCTGCACAGGGCATAGGGCACTGACTGGGACATTTTAGTGCCCGGCCACCACCTACACAGACAGGGTGACCTCAGTATGTCCTGCTGAGAGATCACTCTCACCCTGACTGTGCAGTGACCACAGCATGGCTAGGCACCCCCATAGTGCTATATAGTATTTCTCTCATGTGATAGATATGGGTTTCCTTTTGGGGCCCAGTCACTGATTTATCTGCTTGCTGTGTATGCTGACATCCCAGTTCTGGGTGCATGCATCTCCACTGGGCACATGTACTATTGACTAACTAGCAGGCTGTTTGTAGCTGGTATGTGTCTTGATGGAGTGGTTTGTAGTGGCTGATGGCTTGCAGCAGGAGAATATCAGATGGTGGTGGGGTGCAGCTTACCATATCCAGGCCTAATGTCTGTCTGCTATAGTGTTATGGATGTGTACAGAGCTGCATTGACTGCCCTGTGGGGTGTCTGTTCCTCAGCAGGACTGGGGTTGATGTTCCCCTCTACTGCCACCTTTGCAGGGAGGTAGAATGTGGATCTATTGTTAGGAGACCCTGTTTGTCACCTTTGGCTGAGGAGTATGGGGGCTACACCTGACTGAAACAGACAGAGATATCCAAGGTGTTTCTGCAGAAACTACCTATCTCACACATTAACACTGCTTTGGACCTGCGCCATGGCCTCTTTCAGCCATGGACGGTGCTGTGGACCTGGTGCTGGGCGCCTCACTGCATCCTCAGGGTGAGCACAGTATCCGCACAATGTGACAGTGTGTAGCTACTCTGTGCCAGTACAACACACGGTCAGTACCCCCATACCAGGCCGAGGTGCTGTGGGGGTGCACATGGTCAGTTCCCCCTACCAGGCCGAGGTGCTGTGGGGGTGCATTCCCCATGGTGTGTATCTGTGGACAGCTGATTTGCATGTGCAGTGCATCATGGGTGTGACTGGCCCAATCCAACCCTGTGAAAATCCAGCACCTGCTCACAGGCTCTGATAAACCATAGGCCATCACACGCACATCTGTTAGCATAATGCATAGGTGCAAGACACCCTAAAGAGTCTGTAATATAAGGTGCCCACGCTGGTGAAAACACACGTACCCACGCACGATTGTACGCACGCACCAACGCACGGGGCTACGCACGTACCAACGCACGCAGCCACGCATGCAGCCTCGCACGCACCAACGTACGTGGCTAGGCACACTCCGAGGGTGTGTTTCTGACACCACTACTCAACGTAAAGAAAAACATGCCTCCTCATTCCCTATGTAATGTACAGGGTGATGCCTTGGCCAGTCTTCTGCGTTAGGCACACTGGGGACTCAAACCCATGCTGCCTGTAACAGCGGTCAGTACCATAACCATTGTGCTACAGCTCTGTTTCAGTGCTTTGTGTCTGTACGCCTTCTTACGATTAATGCGCAGTAACGCGCCACGGCGCCCTGTAACGCTCGTTAGGTTTTGGAACACACGTTAGTGGTAATGATGTACAGCCCATGTCCTTATTTGGGGTTTCTGTCACTACCGCGGCTCCTAACGCGAATTGCACTAACGCAGTTTAGTAAACATACCCCTAAGAAAGGGGACTCTTGGTCTAGGCAGAAACACCCCAACTTTAGGAGTTATAGTTCCTAAAGGATTATTCTTGGCACAATCTTGACAACATGAAACAAACCTATGTACCTTTTCTTTCAATCTGGGACTCCATACTACTTCTTCTAGAAGTTCCATCATGCATCAGGGTAACTTGTGCTCGGGCAGATAGACTATGAGCAACAACAAATGGAAAGCAAAATCTGACAAACATTTCTTTCCTGATGGGTGATACCACAAACCTTTAGAGAAATATACTCCGACATGTTCCCATTCCTCTCGTTCTTCAGCAGTAGTACTTACTTGAGCCGACTGAAGCACCTCAACCACCTCTTCTGGAGAGAAGGTTGCTTTGGTTAAGACCTCTGCATGGTCTTCGGGTTTACTGCATCATAACCACAAGCTGCCAAATTCTCTTTGTTATTCCATTCTGAAACAAATGAACTGTTGGTTGCATGAGCAGCACATTTTACAATGGCCGTACTAATACCTTCCTCCATATGATGAATCAACAACTATATCAGTGTCAACATTATAGGAGCATGCATCAATGGCTTACCGCTGGACATAATCAGCCCTCTCCTTTTCCACTTCTGGGCATTAGACAGTATAGCAGTACATACATAGAATCTGAATAAATGGTTATGGACTGTGCAGAAAAAAGGATCAATGCCATTACCACTGCCACTAACTCTGCTGCTTGGTCCGAAAAATCCTGTGGCGACAACTCACTTGCTGCCATAATTGAGTAGCCAAACTCCTTATGTGTTACTACAGCATATCCAATCCTCTGAGGACTTTCTTGTGGACTTAGTGCAGAACCATCCACAGACACCACCTTTGAATCTGGAGTACACCTATCCTCACATAGTTCTAGGGCAAACAAAACATTATCACAAGCATGTGATATGTCATATACCTTGTTGGGGGTAGCAGAACCACATTTGGCTTTTGAATCACCACTAGATATTTGGATAGACTCTGAATGGAAAAACTCACAGTGGGTAATTTCAATACCTGAAAACAATCATGCCGACAATACACTTGTACGTTTTGATCTCCAACC
Source organism: Ichthyophis bannanicus (assembly GCA_033557465.1). Classification (NCBI taxonomy): domain Eukaryota; kingdom Metazoa; phylum Chordata; class Amphibia; order Gymnophiona; family Ichthyophiidae; genus Ichthyophis; species Ichthyophis bannanicus. Next base: position 294,335,651 of record CM066037.1, read on the forward strand.
GTCATCAGTACCTTCTCTATTCCCTTAGCTGCAGCTACTACTCCCTTTTCACACAGCCTGAAACCTTGTAATACTGCTGAACTTGTACTGGACAGGAAATACACCAAAATATGTTCTTTTCTTTCCTTATCATATTGTGTCAATGCTGCTGACCAGTAAAAAATCTGTAGCTGCAACAAACAAAACAAAAGGCAATCCTGCATGTGGGAACATCAGGGGGTCTGCCTCTTTGAGCTTTCTAATCATCTCCTGTCTTTTCACTCAGTCTTTGATAAATGCATGTTTACACCCATCACAAACATCCTTCCCTCTAAGATGTTTTTTAATGGGGGCTATCCATTTGGCAAAGTCTGGCACCCACATTCGACAAAAGTTCAGGTGCCCAAGCAGACCTCTTAAGTCTGATACTGTGGCTGGCTTGGTTAGTTGGTCCAATACTACCAATTTTTCTCCAGGTAAGGCCTTGGTGCCTTTAGAAACCAACACCCCAGAAATTCAACTTCTTTTTGTGCCACTACTAACTTTTCTCTGCTCACTTTGTACCCTTTCTCTCCTAACCATTTGAGCAGGCTGATTGTTAACTCTATACATTTTTCCAGACTGTCTACTGAAAGCAGAACATCATCTACGTATTGCAAAATGCTATAAGGTTTTCCTTTGTTCTCTCTAAATCACTGACGTAAGTCTTGTGCCAATACTTTGTGAAAGATAAAATGACTCTCACAATAGCTTTGAGACAAATGTATCCACATATACTGCCTGTCTTGGTACGTGAATGCAAATTTTTCCTGGTCTGGACCATACAATCTGATATAATAAAAGGCATTTGCTAAATCTATGACTGTCAAATAAGGATGGACTTGCACCAACTCCCAGATCCTAGCTGAGTCAGCAACAACTGGAAATTCAGCAGTCATCAGCTTATTCAACTCTTTTAAATCTTGCACACTGGGTAAATTAGGGTATTGAATGGGCTACTTACTTTGTACAGTACTCCTTGCTTCACCAAAAGGTCAATTTCTCTTATTCCTGCAGCAGCTTCAATTTTCCTTTCCTCTTTGTATTCACTTCTATGTATTTGTGCCATTTGCTCCAGCTTCTCTTGGCTGTCTGCCTACTTTGTCATATTAACCAGAGAGGCTATCAGGAATTTATTATAAAAAGCATTACTTTGTGCCATCTTCTTTCCTTTCTCTTCAATACTGTGCTTCAAGAAATGGTCTATATGTGCCATTACGGCCACGCCTTCTGTGGAAGCGCCACAACTCCGTCCATCTTCTTCTGGACTTCAAGGGGAAGTAAAGGTTTTAATACTGAAAAAAAACACTGACATTCCCATATGATCCCAAGGGACCCTTGATTCTTGTCCCCACAAATCCCGCATTTTTTTTACAAATGCATATATATCTTCTCCTTCCCCCAGAATAAGCATTGTTACCTTATTGAAGTCCCAAACATCCACAAACACATCTCATAGGGCATTCCAAATGGCTGTCCGATAAGGTCCAAACTCCACTCCATGATGCAAATTGTTCTGAAATGAAGCCTGCGGGTAACTCTGCCTTCTGAAATATTTCTTTCACCTTACTTGTGCCTAAGAGCCTTGCCAAATACTTTTTACATCTCCTATTGCTAACAGATGGCCTGCAGTGGATGTCTCAATTTTACTTATCCAGGCTGTGGCACCTCTCATTAGCGGAGGCAGTAACCTCGCTACATTTTCCATATCCATAAAACTCCATGGCACATACGTGCTTACTGGAAGTGCTCCTCCTTGTCCTGCAATATGTAATAGGGGGTTCTGAAATAGTGGCTTAGATCCTCTTTTCTCATATTTCTGCCAGATCACTAATCCTTGTCCCATATAATTATAGTCCCAATGGGGGCTTTCAAAAACCTCCTTGCTAAATCCATTGCCTATGTCATAAGAACATAAGAACATAAGATATGCCATACTGGGTCAGACCAAGGTCCATCAAACCCAGTATCCTGTTTCCAACAGTGGCCAATCTAGGTCATACGTACCTAGCAGTTTCCCCAAAAGACACAGGTTCCACAATGCTTGTACTGGGTCAAGCATGGATATCCTGGGTCCCTTCTTAATAATGGTTTATGGATCTTTCCTCCAGGAACTTGTCCAAACCTATGTCTCATTTGATCCCTCCCGGGGCCATGAACGACCCTGCAGCTCGAAGGACTCTGTCCATCCCGCTAAATTGTCTGTCCATCTAAACACAAATGCCCAGGAGCCTTCCTTTCATGCTACATACTCATTAGGAGTCATATTCATTTGATACCCCTGCTCCATACTGTACCCTCCTGTTAGTTCAGCACCATCCTGCTGATATACTTCCTTAGCTAGACTCATTAAATCTCTGTTTCTGCTCCTTTTTCTTTTCCCTATCTCTTAAGTCATAATCCTTTATTTTGGTATTGTATTCCTCTCCCTCTTCGGCTATACTGCACCACTGAAAGCTCTTCCCTTTTTCTTCCTCAGAGTGTAGTGCACTAAGTATCTGTTGTTTTTGCCTTGTTTTCTCCTGTCTTTTCTTCCACTTTTTTCCATTCTGCTTCCTCATCATTTTTCCTTTCTGCCTTCTTCCTTTCTTGCTTCTGTATCGCTCTTACTCTCCTATTGCTTTTTCCCCAAACACCTTCTGTTTTAATATGCCGCTTACTTTAATATTAAAGGATTTCCCTGCCACTTGTTCTGAAGTGAACAACCCCTTTCCCGGAGTTCCTTGATTTTTACCTTTCAAAGCTACTCCCGCTCCTTTTCCTGTCAGATTAAATTCAGGAGCCTCGAATCCCGGGGCGACTAAGGGTGCGTTCGGGATTTCTTGAACACATTGGTACGCCAGTGGACTTATGGTCCTTTCTGTGGCTACAGTCATTTTTTCCCAGGTTTTTATCATGTCTCTATTTATTTATTTATTTATTTATTTATTACAGGCTCTTATATACCGCTCTATTCAGCATCAACGCGGTTCACAATATAACAACAGACCAGAACAACAAACTGTTTGGTTTTACAGAGAACAAGGTCAGAGAACTTGGATAAAACATGGGACGTCTATGCTTTTTCTTAGACTTCTCACTTTTCTTCGACTCTTCTATCCACTTTTTAACCTGCATCCTATATTCTGGTGCCCAGTCCCAAAAGGGCCAAGGGTGGGGTAGTCCCTTGGTGTGCTTATACCATTTCTGACAATATTTAGTTCTCCCTGATTAACTGGATAACATTCACATAATATCCCTAGAGGAGTGCACTCAGGAGAAGTTCCATTTTAACAACCTATAGGTTTCTCTTTCTTAAAAATCCAAGTTACACAATAAACTATGCAAATTACTAACAGCAACAGCAAAATATATATTGCAAAGATGATGAGAAACAGCACATTAAGCGTTAACATAATAAATGCATCTTACCTTATGCAGTGTCTTTGCCAGTCCCAGACCTCTTCAGAGGTGAGCCACCGTGCACTGTAGTGCCTTCTGGTTAGCTCACCAATATGTTAGCAGTTACTTTCCGCTCAGATTCAGAGGCGACACTCCTTGGACTCTCACCTAGTGACTGCAAGGTGTTGGGGAATTAGTTGGGATAGCCTTCCCCTCCTATACCCTCCCCTCCTCCCTCAGGCACAAATATACATGCTAGCAAGCATACCAAACCAATTACTGCAGTGCTTTAACAAGAAATCCTTATTAAAGAAGCTTGAGTATATTATCTAATTACACCTAGAAAGCAGATAACATAAGCATACCTAATAAGAAAGAGAGGTCGGTACAGCAAACCTCCATGTTCTCCTGTACAGTTCTTCTCCTACTTACTTTATAGGCCTTTCAGCATGTACCTCCATGCGAATACACATAGGGGTATGTTTACTAAACCACGCCCACTTGCGCGGCGCACAGTAGCGTACGCTAATGATGCACTTAAGTGCTCTTAAGTGCCCCGCACGCGTGCGCGTCACACTAACGGGCCCCCGCACACGTGCCCCTCACACTGATGGGGCCGCGCAAGTGTGCGGTGCGCTGATGTGCGATAGAGGCGTGGAAAGGCATTTCGAGGGTGGAGGAAGGCTCCCGAGGGGCGGGGGGACGGGGTCAATGGGTGGAGAGTGGGAGGGTAGAGGCTCCACGCACAGGAGCGGGGCTGAATTTCGGCAAAAAAAATACCGCGAGTGAAACCCTCGCGTTAGAGCCGATTTAAAGGGAAGAGAAACCATTTCCGTCGGCAATGTACAGCAAAACCGGGGAAACCTGCAAACGTGAGCAGTGTGATACATGTGCACAGAACAAAATAGCAAATATAAATTGAAAATGACCACAGCAAATTCCAGAAAAATTATAATGCAGCTGGCCAATAGTGATATCAATGGGCAACATTAAAAAACACTCCCAGGAAAGCTCCAAAAAAAAGAAATGATTTTTGGAAGGGTCTACGCTCCGTAGACTCTTTCAAAAATCACTGCATTTTATTGGAGCTTTCCTGGGAGTGTTTTTTATGTTGCCCATTGATATCACTGTTGCCCAGCTTGGTTTTGGTTTTTTTCCCCTTTTTTGGAGGTCATTTTTGAGGTTTATTTGCACCTTTGTCCCCATACAAGGTAAAGGAGCCCACAGTAAAACTGTACAGAGCAGGGTGTCTGACTCGTGCGGCCAGGTTTCCTATCTCCAGAGACGGCACTGTCCCTGTGGCCACAGCTGGGACTCCTGCCAACCCAGTCCCCTTAGCTTTACCCACCACTAAACAGTGATAGTACAGACACTCCTTTATTGCAGAGAACATAAGCATGGTTCCAACACCTATATTTTACCCTACACCGCACACAAACCATAACAATGGGCATTACCTACAGCCGAGTCCCCCAAATTCAGTCCTGGAGTGCCACAACTCAATCAGGTCAGATGCTTTTTTCCAGATAGGGACATGTCTGCATGTTGGCGGAAGGGTACAGGTGGTGGAGGGGGCAGTGGCTGCAAACCACAGCAGACAGTGGCCTAGGCCTGCGCAGGCTGGCACCGTCCACCACAACAGACAGGCTCTGTCGGAAGTACAGTCATGGACTCCCCAGGGAACGTAGCATGTCTGTGGCAACATGGTGGTGCAGTGCACACAGACAGTGTATGCAGAAACAGAAGGTCACAGGTTCAAAGCCCAGCTGGGGCTACCTCCAATCCCGTCCACATATTTTTCCTACAACTAAACCGTGATAGTAAGGACAAACCTTTATTGCTGAGAACATACGCATGGTTCATACGCCTATATTTTACCACACCAGACACAGACACCATAAACAGCCGCATTACCTAGAGCAGAGTCTCCCAAATGCAGTCCTGGAGGGACCCACACCATTCAGGATCCATGATGCCTCTAATAAAGATGCCTGTGCTGCATATCTATGCACCACCCCCATGGTATGCTGATGTAGCTCATGCATATTTATGAGGGACAGCATGAAAACCCGAACACTGTTTGGAACACCAGGACTGGAGTTGGGACACTCTGCCGTAAAGCAGCAGCCAACAGGGCTAGACACACCCACACACACACACCCACAGGCCCCATTGGCCAATGCCTCCTAGAGAGGCAGGACATTGGGCCCTGCCTGTATCTCCCAATACCAGCAGTTGCATACCTTAGCAATGCCACCCTACACCTGGGTATATGGTACACAGCTATCAAATGTTTCCCATGATAACTGGCAGATATCAATTCCTACGTTAAGCACATTTTGATCCCTGGGCTCCACCATAACATCATTCTGATGTCTGCGGTGTGTGCTGCAGGTCTGGTCTCTGACAGTGTTTACCGCCCTGGGGAGTGACCCCCAACAGTATTGCGTACCATATCCATGCCTGTACTGTGCCCAGGACTGGTGTGGTGGGTATGGCTGCTGAACCCCTCTATAGTAGCACAATGCTGGCATAAGTGTGGGGGTGGCTGTCTGTCTATCCAGTGTGTGGTGGCTGCAAACACCTTCCACAGCCCACATGGCCAGCAATGTTGCCAGTATTGGGCTGCCAATGTGCATAATGAGGAGCAAGGTACCATGGGTATAGGCCGGACAGGGTGGCCTGGCCAGGGTGCATCTGCACAGGGCATAGGGCACTGACTGGGACATTTTAGTGCCCGGCCACCACCTACATGGACAGGGTGACCTCAGTATGTCCTGCTGAGAGATCACTCTCACCCTGACTGTGCAGTGACCACAGCATGGCTAGGCACCCCCATAGTGCCATATGGTATTTCTCTCATGTGATAGATATGGGTTTCCTTTTGGGGCTCAGTCACTGATTTATCTGCTTGCTGTGTATGCTGACATCCCAGTTCTGGGTGCATGCATCTCCACTGGGAACATGCACTGTGGACTAACTAGCACACTGTTTGCAGCTGTTATGTGTTGTGATGGAGCAGGGTGCAGTGGATGATGACTTGCTGCAGGAGAATAGCAGATAGTGGTGGGGGTGCAGCTCACCATATCCAGGCCTAATGTCTGTCTGCTATTGTGTTATGGATGTGTTATAGAGCTGCATTGACTGCCCTGTGGGGGGGTCTGCTCCTCAGCAGGACTGGGGTTGATGGACCCCTCTACTGCCACCTTTGCAGGGAGGTAGAGTGTGGATCTATTGATGGGAGACCCTGTTTGCTGCCCTGGGGAGGGGGGAGGAGGTGTGGTGGTGATGATGATGATGCATGGCCCACCTGGGGGTCCATGGAGGCTACACCTGCCTGAGTCATACAGAGATGTCCAAGGTGTTTGTGCAGGAACTGCCTATCTCACACATTAACACTGCTTTGGACCTCGGGCATGGCCTCTTTCAGCCATGGAAGGTGTTGTGGACCTGGTCCTGGGCGCCTCATTGCACCCTCAGGGTGAGCACAGTACCCGCACAATGTGACGGTGTGTAGCTACTCTGTGCCAGTAAAACACACGGTCAGTACCCCCTACCAGGCCGAGGTGGTGTGTGGGTGCACATGGTCACTTCCCTCTACCGGGCCGAGGTGCTGTGGGGTGCATTGCCCATCTTGTGTTAATCTGTGGACAGCTGATTTGCATGTGCAGTGCATCATGGGTATGGGTGGGCTAACCCTATCCTGGTGACCACAGCAGACTGTCTGTGTGGTGACATGCATGCTCGCTGCAGCCAGCCAGGGGCTTGTTAGAGACTATAGTGCTGTAGCCCAATGGTTACTTCACTGCCTCTGAAGCCAGAGGTCATGGGTTCAAACTCACAGTGGGGGTTTTTTGATAGGGTTGTCCAGTGCATTTTTTTTAATGTACATATTTTGATGCCAGCAAAAACACCCTTCAGCGTACTGTACCCATAAGGTGCCTCTGAGGGTGCTTTATAGGGTGCCCTATAGGGCACCTTATGGTTCCCGTCCATATAAGGTGCACTATACAATATCCTGTGACGCAACCTATAGGGTGCCCTATAGGGGACATTTTAGGGTGCTGTGGCGGACAGTGCAATTTATAATGTGCCCTATGGAGTGCCTTATAGGGTGCCTTATATGGCACCTTCCATTATGGCACGTGAGGGCGTGTTTGCTGGCAGCAATTAATAACATAAAATTAAAGTGCTGCAGGACAAAATATGTACAATGCAAAACTGATGCCACAGCCAGCCTTACGTATTAGGCACACTGGGGAGGAAACTCATGACCCTTGTATCAGCAGTCAGTGCCTTAACCATTGTGCTCCACTGCTGCTCCTCCTTGCCTGTCAGCGCACCTACCTATGCTTTTCATTCCTTAAACTGCACAGTGCTGCCATAAAACACAGTACACTGACCTTGCGGTACCTCATACGGCACCCTCTAAAGCGCCCTATAAGCAACATTCTAGGGTGCCTTGGCTGACAGTGCACTTTAAAATGTGCCTTATAGGGCACCTTATGTTAACACGCTTTGGGAGTGCGTTTGCTAGTAGTGATAATTTATAATATGAATAAAATGCCTCCTAAAGCAATCTTCCCCTTAATATGTTCTGCCTCAGCCAGCCTTGTTCATTGGGCACTTTGGGGGATTGAACCCCTGATCCCTGCACCATTGGTTAGTGTCTTAACCATTGTGCTGTGGCTCTGTTCCTGTGATTGCACATCAGCGCGCCGCCTTATGCCGCCCAGTATTAAAGAGCCTCCTAAAACATTAGTGCACTGCCTTATGCCCATCAGCACACTGCCTTATACTGCCCATCATTTAAATGCCTCCTAAGATAATGCCTCTGCCAGCTGTCTCCATTGGACAATGTGGGGGATTGAACCTCTGATCCCTGCACTATTGGTAATTGCCTTAAACATTGTGCTGTGGCTCTGCTTTTCTTCCTGCACATCAGCGCGCCACTTATACCGCCCAGTATTATAATGCCTCCATAAACATCAGCTTGCCGCCTTATGCTGCCCAGTATTAATATGCCGCCAAAAACATTAGCGTGCTGCTTTATGACGCCCAGTATTTCTGTGCCTCATAAATTAATGCCTCAGCCAGCTGTTTTCATTGGGCACTGTGGGGGATTGAACCCCTGATCTCTGCACCATTGGTCAGTGTCTTAACCATTGTGCTGTGGCTCTGCTCTTTTTCTTGCACTTCAGCGCGACACTTATGCCTCCCACGCAGCTATCTCATGCGCTAAGGTGCGGGGCGCACATGGGCGCCGCGCACCTTAGTGCATATGTAAATTCCGGCTTTCCTTTTTCAGGACGGAATGCCCACTCCTTATATGGCACACGCACACTACCGCGGCACGCACTTTACCGGGGTTTTAGTAAACATACCCCCTAGTCTTATCTCTTTATTTTAAGTTCCCAGACTTCATGTCTCATTTCTTTGTGCAATATATGTTTCTTTTTCCTTTTAATTAACTCATATCCTGCCCTCAGTGTGTTACCTTTATGTCAGCACTCCTGCACATTTCTGTTCCTATCTTCTGTTGCACCCTGTTCTTCAGTGTCTGCATCTGTCTTTCAAGGTCAAAGGTCACACAGTTTCTCTATTAAGCCTTATGCTGATGTTACAGCAAACAGATTAGTAGGCCCTTACAAACCCCCTTCTAATGGAATCCCCCAGTCTAGTCCCTCAAAAATTGGTTGGTCACCCATCAGTAAATTTTTAACAGTTCTTTAAGTCCTCATGCAGCTTCTTCCAGGGATGCCGCTCGCCTGGTCACCCCATTCTTAGGGACGCAATTCCAAATGGATAAAGCCACTTATATCTCCTGCTGTAGAATCTCCGTCACCGGTTGGAACGCCCTCCATTGCTGTAATGTCCTCGGTGCAAGATCCGAGAACAGCTCCACCCGCACTTCATGCCAGTGAAAGTTCTAAGTCTTTCTCATCATTGATATCAGCCTCTCCTTAACTTGTAGTCATGCATACAAAGTACTATATCCCAAGGTTTCTCAGACCATGCTGGCCCCAAAGCTCTGTGTGCTTGATCAATTTTAAGTTCCAACTGTTCTGCCCCTTCACCCTCCAAATTCAACAGTGACTGGAAGATCTCTTTTGCCACTCTCTTACAGTCCTGATATTCAGCTTGTTCTGGTATCCCTCTTATGCGGATGTTGTTTCGCTTTGAGTGATTCTCAAGATACTCCAATTTCAGTAGCATCTCTTCCTGGATCCGATCCGAGTCAGTCGCATGCTGCTTTAGAACCTCCACATCCTCTGAAATGCCTTCCATCAAAACCTCAGACTCCATTATGCACTTGCCCAAATCAACAAGTTCACTGCGGAGCTCGCCAACAGCAGAACTCAGCTTCTGCCACACCTTATCCAGCTGCTCCTTCACCCTGCAGACAATATCTCACCAAAGGTCTCTCAGCAGTGCCTGGAGATCCATTTCAGTAAGCAATTCTTGTGTCATCCTCTCCTGCTAAGGCCGTTCCAATTCTTCCTCACTGCTGTTGAGGCATTTGATTCCTGTGCTCCTTTTGTGATTGCTGCCACCATTTTGGCATCACCTCTCTGCTTATTGGCCTTGCTCTCCTAGAAGGAAATTCCTTCAGGTCCGCTGCTTTTCGGCATGTCCGCTGCTTTTCATAACATACATAACCCCTAGTGACTTACAGAGAATCCACCAGCAAGAACATTCATAATCACCATGACCACATTATGATTCTACTACATAATATAACTTAAATAATCTATAAGCTCCTTTGTTGAACTGTATATAGTTACCCTGTTACCTCCAAGTTACAATCCCTGTTATAATGTAAGCAAAAGATATTGTTCTATTGCAAATGTTGTTAAAATGTAAACCGCAGTGATTCTAAATAGCGCGGTATATAAGAATTTGTAATAAATAAATGTCCGCTTTTCGGCAGGTCCACTGCTTTTCGGCATCCCAGAGCTCTCACTGACTCTTCTCGCATCTCAGTGCCAATTTTGGTGGGCAACAAGTAAGTCTGCACCTGCACTTATAGCTCAATAAAGTGATTCTCTGGCCAAGCGATGCTCTCAGCTGGCCATCTAGCTTGGGTGACATCACTTCCTCCCTAAATTCAATGTTTTAAAACTTTTTCTAAAATTAATTATTTCAGAATTTAATAATATTTTATATCAGCTAAAAATCTATGGGTCCAATATTCGCTTGGGTAGGCTATGAGACACTACAGCGCATAGCCATGCCCGCTAAACCTTAATCCCAGATATTCATTGCCGGGATCATATGCAGCCCCGGCATTGAATATCCAGGGATCACTGCACGTGTCAGAAGCCGCAGTAGCTAACTGAGCAGCAGCAATATTGCTGCTGCGTCTAAAAGATAGGTGAGAGGTTTTTTCACCTATCTTTTAGGCTCAAGTCACTAATCAGGCAGCATGCAATATCACTGCTGCCCAGTTATCGATCATCTCCACCTCCGCTCCTCCCTGGAATGCCCCCGACATGCCCCGATGTTAAGTGGTTAGCATCGGGGTGCGTAAGAGAGAAGAGAGGGGATATTCTGTGGCACTAACATCCCTCTCAGCAGCAGTTACACAGTTTACAGGGATGTAACCCATGTAATTGCCCTTTGAATATCGGGCCCTATATTGTTAAATTTAAGGATGGATTGTTGGCTTAAAAATGGCAGATTAGAAGGCTCGCTTTCTCAGCCTCCAGTTAGACCATCTACTTCTAAAAATGCTGAAAGAGATATAACCGAAATATCAGAGAGCCCTCTAACTCAAAGAAAGGAGGAATCTACTCCAAGGAAACTGAGAGAACCTGTAGATAAGAAAAGAAAATATGACAAAAGTTATCTTTCTTTCAGTTTTATAGATGTTAGTAGTTCACCTCATCATGTCATTTGCAACAGAACATTTTCAAATAGTATTATGATACCAGTGAAGTTGCGATATCATTTTGAGACCAATCACTCTGGTAACCTCATAAATTCTCTGTCATCTATCATCATCTGAATCACCTCTGAGGTCCCTCTCACATGCCACCATATAAGCCTCCCACACCTTTGATTCCTCCTCCCCCCCCATATAACTTCGACATCAACCCTTTCATGGTACTGCAGCATTGATACAACTTTTCAAAAACAGTCTTCCCTTTTCTCAGTTCTTCCTTAATGCCCTTCTGCCCCACAAAGTGTGTCAATTGTGTATAGCTGTACTAATCCCTTCTTGTTAAGCCATATTCCTGCCAAAGCTTGTCAAACCTCCTCATCTGCCCCCCCCCTCCTCTGTTAAAACCTGTCCCATGTATTGCAACCCCTTTGGTTGCCCACCTTTGAAAATGCCCAGAGCAGCCTCCCACTGAAACCTACCCTTTTTTTTAATGCCATCAAGTCAGTGCTGACTTCTGGTGACCCAGCTGCTTCTGGATTTTCTTGGCAATGTATCACCAGAAGTAGATTGCCAGGCCTTTTCTTCCAATTATCTGGGCTGAAACCACAATAGGTAAAGAGAGGAACAGGAATAAAATTCTGGGCAGTATGTTCATTTTCACTATGGATATCCTACCTAACCAGGAAAGGTAAGGTTTATTCCACCTCCTCAAATCATTTATGACCTGCTATACCAATGGCTCATAATTAAACTCCCTCAAATCCTGCCAATATCATCCCACGTGCACCCCAAATACTTACTATGTCGCTTTGCCCACTGGAAGGGGAAGGCCTCTCGCAAACGGCTCTGTAAATCCGGGTCCAAATATAATTTGAGAATCTCCATCTTTCCTATATTCATTTTATATCCCAATACCTTGCTATACTGTTTAATCTCCGCTTACTGGTTTGGCAGGGACGTAAGGGGATGCCCCACCATATAGATCACATCATCCACGAAAAGTGAAATTTTGTATTCCTATGTCCCCACTGGTATTCCCCTTACATTGACCTGCCTGTGAACCTTCTGTGCCAACGGTTCAATTACAAGGGCAAATGACATTGGAGAGAGCAGGCGCAACCCTGTCGAGTTCCCCTCCCCAGGGGGAATTCTTTTGAGTACAACCCATTGACCTGAATCCTGGCCTAGGGATCCTTATAGAGGGCTTTAATCCACCCTCTGAAGTTTTCTCCCATTCCCATTCTTGTAAGCACCTCAAACATAAAGTTCCATTCCACTCTGTCAAATGCCTTCTCTGCGTAGACTACCATCATGAGTGATGGAATATGGTCCCTCTGGGCTTCTTCTTCTTTAATCCTTAACTTTTGTTTGGGGAGCAGATTGTCTTCTCAACCAGTACACTGCTGTAGGTGTTGCTGGTTTCTGTGTGTTATACACAATACGCTTCCAACCTTGGCAATCGGAGGCAATATTTCTGGCTTCGTTGATGGTCAGTCGCTGGTTCCTTAGATATTCCTCAATGTGCTTGAGCCACATTTTCTTTGGTGCTGCTCGTTGAACCCTCAGTGGACAAGTTTCTCTCACTAGAGGAGTTTGTATGGCAGCCAACTGGTGTTCATGCTGCAAACATGGCCAAACCATCACAGACTGGATTTTTGGATTTGTTCTTTGACTGAAGGCTGATGGTCGCATCTTGTCTGAATTGTCTCGTTTCGATGGTGATCATGAAGAGAGACACATACAATCTGTCTCAGGCATCACATTTGAAAGACCTTGAGCTTCTTCATGTTACGTTTGAGCATGAACTGCTTAAACCTGACCCCTCTGAGTACCCAGACCAAGTAAAGGATTTTCCAAATGTTATCACTAGCTTGCCGACACAGGAAAAGTCCTGATGGATCATCTTCTATCAACTTCAGGAGAAACCGCTGTAGTCCTTCCTATTCCCCATCAAATGCCACTAGGTATCCACCCCCTCAATTTTCTAATCAATTTTTTAAATTGTACCCATGCTCCCTTGTTACTCCCCCCTCCACTCCCTGGAATTATCAACTTTTGGATTTACGGTAACATTGAAGTCACCCCCTCTGATCATCGGATCCCCCAAATGACCTTCCATTTTTTAAAAAAATCATTCAAAAAAGTCCCCTTGTTTGGTATTGGGTGTGTATATACTTCCCAACACTAGCGATTGACCCTCCACCATCCCTTTCCAAAGAATAAAGGTTCCCTCAGCATCCCTAAATACCTCCTGTTCCTCTACTACCAATCCCTTAGAGAACAGTATTCCCATCTCTCCTGTTTTTGGATTCACCCTGTTGGATGCCAGACAGACCTGGTCATACATACCAGTGTATAGCCAATGTTCTTGTGATTTCTTCAAATGTGTTGACTATATTAATATAATATCCATCTTCTTGTGGCCTCCTTCTCACACTAGGGAACGCTGCTTCTGCCACAAATTTAGGCCTTTGACATTAAGAGTCATGATTTTAAATCCCAGCACCCTTACCCCTAATAGCCCCCATAAGAAGATCTTCTCCTTTTTCTCCTCTATCTACGATAATACCTTCCCCCTCCCTCTCCCTTACTTCCCTTCTTTGCCCTAATCTCTACCCTCACCCCAGCCCCTCCCTCCCAACCCCAGCCCACTTTTCATACCAGATAAGTCTAAATATTGGTTTTTTTGTTGTTTTACATACGACATAAGAACATAAGATATGCCATACTGGGTCAGACCAACGTCCATCAAGCCCAGTATTCTGTTTCCAACAGTGGCCAATCTAGGTCATATGTACCTAGCAGTTTCCCCAAGGGACACAGGTTCCACAATGCTTGTATTGGTTCAAGCATTGTTATCCTGGGTCCCTTCTTAATAATGGTTTATGGACCTTTCCTCCAGGAACTTGTCCAAACCTTTTTTAAACCCAGCTACACTAACAGCCTTTACTACATCCTCCGGTAACAAATTCCAGAGTTTGATTACACGTTGAGTGAAAAAATATTTTCTTTTATTAGTCTTAAATAGTTTACCCTGTAGCTTCATTGCATGACCCCTAGTCTTTCTATATTCTGATAAGGTAAACAATCGATTTACGTTTACTCGTTCCACTCCGTTCATTAATTTATAGACTTCTATCATATCTCCCTTCAGCCGTCTCTTTTCCAGGTTAAAGAGCCCTAACCTTTTTAGCCTTTCTTCATAGGAGTATCCTTCCATCCCCTTTACCATTTTGGTGGCTCTTCTCTGAACCTTTTCTAAAATCGCTATATCCTTTTTAAGATACGGCGACCAGAATTGCACACAATATTCAAGGTTCGGTCTCACCATGGAACGATATAGAGGCATTATAATATCTTTTGTTTTATTTTCCATTCCTTTCCTTATCATACCTAGCATTCTATTTGCTCTCTTGGCCGCTGCTGCACACTGGGCCGAGTGTTTTAACATGGTATCCACAATGACGCCTAAATCTTTTTCCTGGGTGGTGGTTCCTAATGTGGAACCTTGCATCGTGTAACCATAGTTTGGGTTGTTCTTCCCTAGGTGCATAACCTTGCACTTGTCCACATTAAATTTCATCTGCCATTTTGATGCCCAGTCTTCCAATTTATCACGATCCTCTTGCAATTTTCCACAATCCTCTTGGGTTTTAACAACTTTAAATAGCCGGGGATAGAGCCTCCGACGGTAGGAGGAGCAGCCGCACGATCCAGGCCCAATCCGGGCTCCAACGGGGACTTTAAAAGTTCGCGCCGAGCAGCGCGTGGTCCTCTCTACCTCCCACCATCATCAACAGCTCTCCCCAGCCGGGGATAGAGCCTCCGACGGTAGGAGGAGCAGCCGCACGATCCAGGCCCAATCCGGGCTCCAACGGGGACTTTAAAAGTTCGCGCCGAGCAGCGCGTGGTCCTCTCTACCTCCCACCATCATCAACAGCTCTCCCCAGCCGGGGATAGAGCCTCCGACGGTAGGAGGAGCAGCCGCACAATCCAGGCCCAATCCGGGCTCCAACGGGGACTTTAAAAGTTCGCGCCGAGCAGCGCGTGGTCCTCTCTACCTCCCACCAACATCAACAGCTCTCCCCAGCCGGGGATAGAGCCTCCGACGGTAGGAGGAGCAGCCGCACGATCCAGGCCCAATCCGGGCTCCAACGGGGACTTTAAAAGTTCGCGCCGAGAAGCGCGCCCGCGCCTTGCGGGCCCGCGCCTGAGGGCCGCGCAAGAGGGCCCTTTGGCACGGCCCTTAGGCAAAGGCACATCAAGGAATCTCGAGTCTCCAAAGAACAGAAGCAGCTTCGCCTCGCCAAGACCAACAAACCTCCCCAACGTGTCACTGAGCTCCCTTAGGGTTGAGCTCGCGTAGAAGCAAGGAACCAAGCACAACACAAATCACAGCAAGTATACCGTACCAGAATAACGTTACTTTCTTACCTGACTCATTTTGAACAGCCGACATTGCCGGACTAAACTAACTACTACTACTATAACTTGAAGGCCACACTGATGTTAGTCATATACACGCTGTCCCCAACATATCTTTGAATATTACTGTTGTCAGTATTTTACCCTAGTTGCCTGTTATTTAAATCCTCTCAAATTCTCTATTACCATTAATGCATTACAGAATCACTACTGCTACCAAATAACTAACCCACCCTGAATTACTGTTGTCAGTATCTTACCCTATAGTTTACTGTTATCAGTATCTTGACCTGTAATTACTGTTGTCAGTATTTGTGCCCTGTAATTACTGTTGTCAGTATTTGTGCCCTGTAATTTACTGTTATCAGTATCTTACCCTGTAATCACTCTTGTCAGTATTTTACCGTGTATGTACTATGGTAACCAGTCTCTAGCAACCTCTACATCATTAGCAACTGTCGTCAGTATATAGCAACTACTGCACTATAATTACAGTCAGTAGACATAACTATATTACGCTGCTAACAGTAACTCCATCATTAATCATTGTATGATCCTTTACTATTATTCAACACAACACATCTCAAACAAACATGGATCTCACAAAGTTTCAATCATACCTTATCATCACCATACTAACCATCCACCTAACTCAAAACATCTACGCTCTTAAACCAAATCCCACAGTTTACAACACCATCCCCATCATTCATAACCCTTACAAAACTACACTACAACCATACCCACACACACTTAACCAGACACACCGCCCCAACACTCCTAGACATTCAAGACTAATTCAAATAAACCTCGTACAAATCGAACCCATAAACAGATCCCCCGAAACAAACACCATCATAAAATTCATCCTCATAAATGCAAGATCCATACGAAATAAAATACCAATAATTAATGACATAATCACCGATGAAAAACCTGATATCCTTCTCATCACAGAGACCTGGCTCGCACCCACAGACACAATCCTCCTAAACCAACTCAACACACATCAATATGATCTTTTCAACTGCCATCGAGAAGCAAAAAGGGGAGGCGGGGCCCTAATCATCACCAAAAAAGAGCTCAAATACTCACTAAAAAATGTGAATAACATAGATGGTATGGACATCATAAATATAGAAAACAAAACCCTTGCACTGTCCCTCATCTACAGACCCCCCACAGCAGACCACAAAAATCTCACCCCCATTCTAGAACTTGCATGTACAGCTACACAGAGAAAACCACTTGTTATATTAGGTGATCTAAACCTACCATCACTCAACCCACAACACACAATCAACTTTATGGAATCCATGAAAGAAATGGGTTACAACCAAATTATACAAACATCTACACATACAAAAGGTAACGCTCTAGACCTTGTATTCATTCCCACCCCATTTAATAAACACCAACTACAATCCCCACCTCTTATTACAGAAGTACCATGGTCAGATCATCATCTAATAACCTTCAATTTACTCACACTATCATACAACAACACCGAAACTACTCCAACACCTTATAATTCTCGCTTTACTCATTTCAACAAAGACACCTTCCTAGACAATGTATTACCTAACCTCACAAATAACACAACAGAAATCAATACTATAATAAACCAATGGAACACAACAATAAAAGAAGCAGCAACCCCAACTCAAGGTCCCCAAAAGCAATTTACAAAAAGAAAGTCAGAAAAATGGTTCAACAAAGACCTCTATAATATGAAAAAGCAGCTAAGAAAACAAGAAAAACAGTGGAGGAAATCTAAAACCAACGATAATAAAACACATTACTTAAATCTTCTCAACAAATACAAAGACACTATTAACAGATCGAAAAGAGAATACCACACAAAAGTCATAAATATGGCACTCAATAGACCGAGAGAATTATTTGCAATTATAAAAACACTAACAAAAACCCAAACATCAGAGCCTGAACAGTCAACAATAAGCGCACAAACTCTTGCAAATCATTTTGCTAACAAATTAAAAAACAAATCATCTAATACAATCATAACTATATCCACAGACTTAAAACCAACAATTAAATGGACAACCTTTCATGACATTGAAAAAAAACACCTCCTCAATATCATATCAATGATCAACACCACCACCTCCCCCCTAGATCCATGCCCAGTATCATGGATAAAAAACACCAAAACAGAATTAGCTAACCATATACAAAATATAGTGAACCAATCACTATCCCAGGGCATCATGCCAGATGCCCTGAAACTCACATCCTTACGCCCAATAATAAAAAATAATAAACTCAATCCTACAGACCCAAACTCCTACAGGCCCATAGCCAGCATACCGTTTATCGCCAAAGTAATAGAAAAAAATCATACAGCTCCAACTACAAGATTTTATTGACTCACATGCACCACTAGACTCACACCAATTCGGCTTCCGCCCATCCCACGGGGTCGAAACTTTGCTTATAACACTCATGGATGACCTCATAAAAGGCACTGACACATGCAACCAAGGCTACATCCTCATATTCATTGATATAGCTGGTGCCTTTGACAATGTCCACCACAACACCCTCATTAACAGACTCCTAAGTCTAGGAATAGGAGGAACAATTCTACAATGGTTTATATCATACATCACAAATCGATCAATACGCGTTAAATTAGGACAAGACACCTCTGAACCATTTGTACAAGGACAAGGTATTCCACAGGGTTCGGCCCTATCGGCCCTTCTTTTCAACCTGTATCTGCAACCCATCACAAATATATTTAAAAAACATAAAGTCAACCACTACATATACGCAGATGACATCATGCTCACTCAACCAATAAGCACAAATAATCCCACCTATCAGAACTTACTGGACTGCATCAACGAAGCAAATAACTGGTTAGAAAATAATAACCTCAGTATCAACCTAAAAAAAACTGAAGCAATGTTCGTAACAAGAAAACCAGATACTACTCTCCCTGAAACAATAACAATTAACAACACAACAATCCCAATCAAAAAGGAAGTAAAATACCTAGGCATCATAATAGACCACACACTTAGTATGCTCCCCCACATAAAGCAAACTGTAAAAACCATATTCTATAAACTTAAGACCATTCAACACCTACGACCAATACTAGACACACATGACTTCAGATCTGTTATCAGCACACTCATCACTCCACACTTTGACTATTGTAACAGTCTACTTATCGGCCTCCCCCTCACAAGCACCAACTTACTCCAAAGAGCTCAAAACATCTGTGCTCGAGTAACAGCAAAAGCACGCCTTACTGACCACATAACTCCCATCCTCGCTGAACTACATTGGCTTCCCATAAATAGCAGAATATCATACAAAATACTATTAACTACATTTAAACTTATCAATGACATATCACCCTCACATCTAACCACTCTACTACATACTCCAAAAGAACATAGAACCCGCAGACAAAACGCAACTCACTCACTAGACATAAAAAAATCAATTCGAAAAACAAAAAAAACCACAAGCTCAAGAGCATTCTCATATGCAGCCCCCACCATATGGAATAAACTCCCTCTAAGCCTCCGCAAAATAAAAGACCTACAGACATTCCGGAAAGAACTAAAAACATATCTGTTTAAAGAATACTTTATAAATCTTAATGAACCCCCTCCAGCACCCTCACCACACCTCCAAAAAAATCCTCCATAACCTCAGATCAAAAAGCCACAAACCACATCGCATTTAGAAAAATCAACCTAGAATCCTCAGTGTATTAAAATCCCTAGAAATCCCTAGTATATTAAAAACCACGATTAACAATTGAATAATGTAAATATTTAACTAATGTAAATAGTTACAACATCTGCATAATTATATATTCCATGTTACTTGTTGTTGTTTACGAAAAGTTAATTGTACGTAGTTTGAAAAAACAAGATGTTCCATGTAAAACCATGTTCATTATGTTAATTGTAAACTGTTCATTGTGTTACTTGTAAACCGCCTTTGATCTTGGGAAAAAGCGGTATAGAAGAAAAGCATAAATAAATAAAATAAATAAATAAATAACCTCACTCGTTATTCCACTTTCCAGGTCATTTATGAATATGTCAAAAAGCAGCGGACCCAGCACAGATCCCTGGGGTAACCACTATTCACCTTTCTCCATTGGGAAAATTGGCCATTTAGCCCTACCCTCTGCTTTCTATCTTTTAACCAGTTCCTGATCCACAATAGTACACTGCCTCCTATCCCATGACTCTTTAGTTTTGCCAAAAGTCTCTCATGAGGAACCTTGTCAAAGGCTTTCTGAAAGTCCAGATACACAATATCAACCGACTCACCTTTGTCCACCTGATTATTCACTCCTTCAAAAAAACATAACAGATTAGTAAGACAAGATCTTCCTTGTCTAAAGCCATGTTGGCTGTCTCCCATTAGGTCATGACTATCTACATGCTGAGTAATTTTATTCTTTATGATGGTTTCTACCATTTTTCCCGGTACTGATGTCAGGCTCACCAGTCTGTAGTTTCCCGGATCACCCCTGGAACCCTTTTTAAAAATTGGTGTTACATTGGCGATCCTCCAATCTTCAGGTATTACAGATGATTTTAATGATAGTTCACAGATTACTAATAGCGGGTCTGCTATCTCATATTTCAGTTCTTTCAACACCCTTGGATGTATACCATCCGGCCCAGGTGATTTTCTACTCTTCAGTTTATCTAATAGTTGTAATACATCTTCCCGATGTATCAATATTTCTTTCAATTCTTCCGCACCTTTAAATACCACTTCAGTCATGAGTAACATCCCTACATCTTCCTCAGTAAAGACTGAAGCAAAGAATTCATTCAGTCTCTCCGCTATAAAATGGATGTAATGGTCATTCGAGAGTGTGAGTGAGAGGTTCTCTCTCCTGTCCTCTGGTCCGACATATAAAAACATAGAAACATGATGACAGAAAAAGACCACATGGCCTATCTAGTCTGTCCTTCCATAACAACAACTACAACAGTCCACTTTTTACCTTTAGAGATCCTCTGTGTTGGTCCCATGCTTTTTTGAATTCAGTTACTGTTCTCATCTCTACCACCTCCACTGGGAGACTATTCCATGGATCCACTACTCTTTCTGTAAAGAAATATTTCCGCATATCACTCCTGAATCTATCTCCCTTCACCCTCATCCCATGTCCCCTCGTAGCAGAACTTGCTTTCAATTGAAAGAGGCTCTCCCTGAACATTTATGCCATGGAGGTATTTAAACATCTCAATCATATCACCTCTATCCCGCCTTTCCTCTAAGGTGTACATATTAAGATCCTTAAGTCTGTCCTCATATGCTTTATAATGAAGCCCATTAATCATTTTAGTAGCAACCCTCTGCACCGACTCCATCCTGTTCACATCCTTTTGAAGGTGCGGTCTCCAGAATTGCACACCATACTCCAAATGAGGTCGCACCAAAGACTTATACAGAGGCATTATCACCTCCTTTTTTCTGCTAGCCATTTTTCTCCGTATGCACCCAAGCATCCTTCTAGCTTTTGCCGTCGCCTTTTCTACCTGTTTAGCTACTTTAAGATCATCAGACACAACCACGCCTAGGTCCCGCTCTTCTTTAGTGGACAAAAGTACTTCACCTCCTATACTGTATTACTCCCTTGGATTGCTGCAGCCTAAATGCATGACCTTACATTTTTTAACATTAAATCCCAGCTGCCAAATTCTAGACCATTCTTCAAGCTTAGCTAGATCCCTCCTCATGTTATCTCCACCTTCCTGGGTGTCTACTCTATTGCAGATTTTGGTATCATCTGCAAAGAGGCAAACCTTACCCGACAGCCCTTCCGCTAAATCACTAACAAAGATGTTAAAAAGAATCGGACCAAGGGCAGATCCCTGGGGCACACCACTGGTAACATCCTTCTCCTCAGAGTGAGCTCCATTTACTTGTACTCTTTGTCGCCTCCCACCCAACCAATTTCTAACCCAAGCAGTAACTTTAGGGTCCATCCCTAGGGTGCTCAGTTTGTTTATAAGTCGCCTGTGAGGAACAGTGTCAAAGGCTTTACTGAAATCTAAATACACCACATCTTGAGCTCTCCCTCGGTCCAACTCCCTGGTCACCCAGTCAAAGAAATCAATCAGATTTGTCTGACAAGACCTGCCTCTGGTGAATCCATGCTGCCTCGGATCCTGTAATCCGCAGGACTCCAGAAACCTGAATATTTTCTCTTTCAGCAGCGTTTCCAATAATTTACTCACCACCGAAGTTAAACTAACCGGCCTGTAGTTTTCAACCACATCCTTACTTCCGCTTTTGTGTAAAGGCACCACATGAGCCTCTCTCCAGTCCTTTGGCACCACTCCCGACTCCAACGAGGCATTGAAAAGGTCAGTCAGTGGAGTTGCTAGAACGTCCCCAAGTTCCCTCAGTATTCTAGGGTGTATCCCTTCCGGTCCCATGGCTTTGTCTACTTTAAGTTGAGCTAGTTTCTTACGAACACAGTCTTCTGAAAATTGTTCAAGATGTCCCTCGCTTCTGTTCTTATTTGTGGGTGTTTTCTGAGGTCCTGCTCCTGGTTCTTCATCTGTGAACACAGAACAAAAATATTTGTTAAGCAATTCCGCTTTATCCTTATCAGCTTCTACATATTCCCCCCCTGCACCCTTGAGTCTGATAATACCACTTTTGCCCTTCCTCTTCTCACTAATATATCTGAAAAATGTCTTATCCCCCCATTTTATTGCATTGGCTATTATAAAATATTTTGAGTGCTTTTGCACATTTGAATGATAAAATTCAAGCTTTCAAATGTAAATTAGAATTTTGGAAAAATTATTTCCACAGTCATGAACTTACAGTTTCCCAATACTTCAAGGCTTTTCTGATGAAATCAGTGATGATATTAATGAATGTGATTCTTTGTATAATGAAATGTGCCAACATTTGGAAGATCTGCATGACTCCGTGAACCACGATTTTCCAAATGACCACTACATGATGCTACAAAATCATACATGGGTAACAGATCCATACAAAGTGCAAGATAGACCAATGGATTTTAATGCAACAGATTATGAAAAGTTCATTGATATGGTTTCAGATTCTACATTACAACTAAGGGGTATGTTTACTAAACGGCGCTAACGGCGCAGCGGTGGTATTATCGCACGATAAGTGACGTTATCGCATGATAATGGTGCTTTATCGCACGTTAACGTCACTTATCGCGCGATAACGCGCCTGCGGTGTTAAGGCGCCCTAACACCGTGAAATCTGGCCCTAAAGGGCGGAGGAAGGCTTTCCAGAGGGTGGAGAGAGGGGGTCAATGGGTGGAGAGTGGGAGGGGATAGGCTCCATGCACACTAATGCTGTGGAATCCGGGTCTGAAAACTAACACCAGTGAAACCCTGGCGTTAAGGCACATTTGCAGGAAAGAGAAAACATTTACGCCAGCAATGTACAGCAAAGCCAGGGAAACCTAGAAAAAGTGAGAGTTGTGATACATGTTTATTTAGTTACATTCTCTTCTATACCGTGCTATTCTGCATCAGTGTGGTTTACATTGAACAAACTGAAATTACATTGAACAGGGCATTATAAACTTGGAGATAACTATTTTACAAGGAACATGGGCTATGGAGGGTTAGGTGGCTTTCCCAAGACCACAAGGAGCACCTGTGGGACTAGAAACCCCAGTCCTTCTGGCCCAAGGTTGCTGTCCTCTAGTGGGATTTGAATCCCTGACCTTCCAGCCTGAAGTACCTTGCCCCAACCACTAGGCCACTCCTCCACTCCAAGTGCAAGGAACAAAAATACAAAGTACATCACGCTATGCCCACCCAATATCTCCGTTCAAAAATGGAACCAACCCCAGACCCAAACAATCTAGACTTATATATATAACAATCGCACCAAAAAATAACTCCACGCAACCACAACCACCTTATACACAGAAATACACAACCCTTACCTGCCAACTTATCAACGCAAGATCCATGAGAAACAAACTACCAATCTTTACAGATATCATCAATGACCATAAAACAGATATTGTCTGTATAACGGAAACCTGGCTCAAAGATACAGACACAGTATTCATGAACCAATTAAAATCAACTGAATATGAGATCTTCCATACCCACAGAACAATTAAAAAAGGTGGAGGCGTACTAATAATAGTAAAGAAAAACCTCAATGCAAAACTAATCTCATCCAATAATATGGATAATGTAGACACACTAACTATAAAAATTAAAACCACAAAGATATGCCTAATATATAGACCCCCAGAATACAATATAGATAACACTGATAACCTAATTGAACTACTGGCATCATCCACTGACACAAACCCAATAATACTAATGGGTGATTTTAACCTCCCTTCAACACCCAACAACCAATCAAACCACGTCACAGAAGCAGTAAGCAATTTGGACTTCCACCAAATAATAACAGAACAAACACATAATAAAGGAAAAACACTTGACATGGTCTTCCTACCAAACTCACTCCACAACCTATATAACCCCAAATCACTCTCAAACATGCCTGTTCCCTGGTCAGACCACTACCTTCTGAAATTTGACATCACCATCCCTGACAACAATCATACTAAACGAACTCAACCTTCACAAAATAAGAGATTCAGAAAGTTCAATGAAGAAGACTTCTTAGATCAAATAATTCCTCACCTCACCCTAACTCCTACAAATCTGGAAGAAACTATCAAAACTTGGAACAAAACTATATCAACAGCAGCAGAAAAAAAACCAAACCTGTCCCAACAAAATAGCAATGACAATACAATTGACAAGAAGGATGCCCCATGGTTTAACATGACAATCAAAAATCTTAAAAGACAACTAAGAATGGAAGAAAGGAAATGGAGACAAAATAAATCACCAACAACTTACGAGAAATACGTAAATACCCTACACATATATAAGGAAACAATAGACAGTTCTAAGAGAAACTACTACTCTAACATACTCAATAATTCAATTAACCGACCAAGAGAATTATTCTGTATAATACAGAAACTAACAAACAAAACATACAACTCAGACGAAATATCCATAGATATCTCCCCACAAGAATTAGCACAATACTATAGTAACAAAACAAAAATACAAATGAATAACCCCCCAATAACACACACTGAAATGAAACACACAACCTCTAATACCTGGTCCAACTTCAGTCCAATCTCAAAGACCACACTCAAACTACCATATCTAACATCAATACAACTACATCATATCTTGACCCATGCCCAGTAGATTGGATAAAAAAGACACTCTCGATACTCTCTTCCTTCATCCTCCCTATGGTCAACATATCACTAGAAAAAGGATACTTACCACCATCCCTCAAACATGTTCAAATACGACCAATACTTAAAAATAAAACACTAGACAAATTATCCCCAAAATCATACAGACCCATATCAAGCATTCCCTTCATGGCCAAACTTATTGAAAAAATAGTTCAAACCCAACTACAGGAATTTATTGACACATTGAACCTCCTTGACGAACACCAATATGGCTTCAGACCATTCCATGGGGTTGAAACATTGCTAACAATCCTTTATGACACCCTATTAAGAGGAATTGACGACACTAAACAAGCCTTCATCCTAGTATTCCTCGACATCTCTGCTGCATTTGACAGCGTCAATCATATAACAATGCTCAACAGACTACAACAAATAGGAATTACATCCACCGTTTATAACTGGTTCAAATCCTACCTATCAAACAGAACCCAAACAGTAAGAATTCTTAACCAAACATCTAACACTTTCAACCAAACACAAGGCCTCCCACAGGGATCTGCACTATCAGCACTATTATTTAACATTTACCTACAACCAATCAGCAACATCTTTAAACGTCATGGCGTCTATTACCATATTTACGCCGATGATATAATGTTCTACCTCCCATTTAAAATCCCACACCCCCACTACAACAAATAACAGAATGTTTTAAAGAACTAACAATATGGCTCAAGGATCAGAACTTACACATTAATTTCTCAAAAACTGATGTACTATATATCACTAAAAACCAAACATACACACCCCCAAGCACCATCACCCTTGATAACCATGAGATCAACATAAAAAAAGAAATAAAATACCTAGGTGTGATACTTGATAATAAGCTTAACATGGATTCACACATAAAATATCTAACAAAAAACATACACTACAAACTTAAGACATTGAGACAACTAAGACCTTTAATTCACTTACAAGACTTCATAACCACAATTCAAGCTATCATAACCCCACACTTTGATTTTGCAAATTTAATCCTTAATGGCATCACAAAGCAAAATATTAAAAAGATACAACTAACCCAGAACATAGCAGCAAGAATAATAATGAATATAAGCGCAATAGAACATATCACACCGACATTAGCTGAACTCCATTGGCTACCTATTTACAGCAGAATAAAATACAAGATTTTTCTAACCACATTTAAGCTAATAAATAACTTAGCACCATCTGTACTCAATACACTCATAAATGTAGAAATTGATAAACGCTCACAAAGGAGTAGAAACACAAACACCATAGCAGTACCAAAAGATTACACAAAAGCTAGAAAACAAACCAACAAGAGAGCCTTCTCACATTCAGCACCTATCCTCTGGAATAACCTTCCTGACAACATTCGTTTACTGTCAGACATAAAGGAATTTAGAAAAAAACTGAAAACCCACTTATTCTCATTACACTACAAAGGAGCAGAATCTAACCAGACTACACAAAGAGACACAGGTTAACAACCATACTACAAATATCTATAACTACGTGCTTTGAAGTTTAGAATAATGTATACAACCACAAGTGATAAATGATATAATTTGTAAATATCTACAATGTATATAAGTTCTAATAGTTTAATGTTCAAACTTTTATATTGTTCTAATAGTTTAATGTTCAAACTTTATATTGTACCTGTATCTAATTCCACCTGTTCTATGTAAAATGACTTGGTATGATATTACCCATACCATATTACATACTGTTCTTTGTAAACCGCACTTGATACTTGGGAAAGAGCGGTATAGAAATAATTGTTAAATAAATAAATAAATAAATAAATAAATAAAAAGGCACAAAAACACAGAAAATGACCTGAACAAAATTTTAAATCCCCATAACCAAGCTGGCCAATAGTGATATTAATGAGAAACATTAAAAACACTACTGAGAAAGCTAAAAAAAAAAATATCATGTCTGGAAGGGTTTATGCTCTGTCCCCCTACAAGGTGAATGATCCCACATTGAAATAGCGCTGATCAGGGTTTTCCCTTTATATTGGGCAGCTTTCTTATGGCATGCACATGTGCTGCAACAGCAGGGTGGGCATGTAGGAAAGGGCAACTGTACAGATGCTGGAAATGGGATACAGAGGGCTGCAGGCAGCACATGCTGTGGTCCAGCTGGGACACAGTGTGGACTAGGCAGATGCCTAGGTGGCACATAGGAATGCTGAAACTGTAGAGCAGCCAGACAGCAACTGATGAGGGCCCAACATGGACATGAGTGTGTTTCTCACAGTGTCACAGGGGATAGTACCCAGCAGGTACCCCCAAGAGCACAGAACATTGGCAGGCGGTGGTGGGGGGGAAGCGCGGACGTCAATGCAGGCACCCCTACCCCAGATCCCACACCATAGGCATCTGCCTACCGGCACACTGGATGGCCTGAGACTGCGCACCACCAGCACCACCGGCATAATGGCATGTCAGCATGGTGGCGGAGGGGTGCTGGTGGCAGAGGGGGCAGGGGCATCTGCCCACAGCAGACCATGGCCTAGCCCCGTTTAGGTGGGTGCTGTGCACTGCAACAGACAGGGTCTGTCTGACGAATAGACATGGTATCCCCAGGGAATGAACCATCCCTGTGGCAACAGTGTGGTGCAGTACAGACAGCCAGTGTGTTCAGGAGCAGAAAGTCACAAGTTCAAGTCCCAGCTGTGGCTCCTGCCAACCCAGTCCCAATGTTTTACCCAGTACTAAACCGTGGTAATAACAACAGAACCTTTATTGCAGATAACATCAACATGCCTGAAACCTATATTTTACCCTACAGAGCACAGACACCATAAACATGTGCAATACCTAGAGCAGAGTTTCCCAACTCCAGTCCTGGAGGATCAAACACCATTCAGGTGTCATGCTTTCTCTAATAAATATGCCTGTGCTGTATTTGCATGCGCCACCCCATGGTATGCAAATGTATCTTATGCATATTCATTAGGGACAGCATGAAAACCTGAACAGTGTTTGGCCCACTAGGACCAGAGTTGGGAACCCCTGCCCTAGAGCAGAGGCCAACAGGGGTACAAACACCCACACCCACAGGCTCCACTATCCAACACCTCATGGAGAGGCAGGCTGTTGGGCCCTGCGTGCAGCAGCATCTCCCAATACTAGCACTTGCATACCTTAGCAATGCTGCCCTAAACCTGGGAATACGTTACACAAATATCAAAAGGTTGCTATGATTAATGGCAGATAGCAATTCCTAAGTTAAGCACAATTTGCTGATTGAGTTGCATCATAGCAACCTTTCTGATATCTGTGGAGTGTGTTTCAGTTCTGGTTTCTGACAGTGTTTACCACCCCGGGGAGTGACCTCAACAGTATTGCGTACCATAGCCATGCCTGCACCGTGCTCAGGACTGGTGAGTTGGCCAGGGCTGCCAAAAGCCTCTATATTTGCACAATGCTGGCATAGGTGTGGGAGTGTGTGTCTGTCTATCCAGTGTGTGGTGGCTGCCAACACCTTACTGAGCCCACACTGCTTGCACTGGTTCTAGTGTTAGCCTGCCAATGTGCATAATGAGGAGCAAGGTACTGTGGGTATGGTCCGAACAGGGCGGCCTGGGCAGGATGCATCTGCACAGGGCATAGGGCAATGGCTGGGACATTGTAGTGCCCGGCCACCACCTGCATGGACAGGGTGGCCACAGCATGTCCTGCTGGGAGGTCACTCTTCCCCTGACTGAGCAGTGACCACGGCAAAGCTAGATTCCCCCATAGTGCTATATAGTATTTCTCTCAAGTGATATTTATGAGTTCTCCTTGCTGGGGCCCAATCAGTGACTTGTTTGCTTGGTGGGTGTGCTCATATCCCCTCCAGGAACATGCACTGTGGACTAGCTAGCAGACTGTCTGCAATTAGTATGTGTATGGCTGGAGCACCTTGCAGGGTGCAGTGGCTGGAGAATGTCAGATGGTGGTGGGGGGTAGCTGAGCATTTCCAGGCCTACTGTCTGTCATACATTGCCTTATGGATGTGTACAGATCTGCATGGACTGCCCTGTAGGGTGTCTGTTCCCCAGCAGGACTGGGGTTGATGGTCCCCTCTACAGGCACCATTGCAGGGATGTAGAATGTGGATCTGTTGGTGGGAGATCCTGTTCCCCACCCTGAGCCACACAGGGTGGGCTGGGTGGTGCTACATAATCTGCCTATGGGTCCAAACAGCCCCCCCCCTTCACTTAAATCATGTGACCATGGCACCCACACAGTATATGCACTATTCTGGGTGCATCATGGTCCATAAGGGCTAGACATGACTGGGAAATACAGATGGACACAGGTGTATCCTAGGTGTGTCTGCAGGAACTACCTATCACACACTGGCACTGATGGGGACCTGCACCATGGCCTATCTCAGCCATGCCAGGTGCTGTGCACCTGGTGCTGGGCGCCCCACCTCACCCTCAGGTTGAGCAAAGTACCCCCACAATGTGACGGTCTGTACCTACTCTGTGCCAGTGACACACACGGTCAGTTCCCTCTACCAGGCCTAGGTGCTGTGGGGGTGCATACCCCATAATGTGATCATCTGTAGACTGCTGATTTGCATGTGCAGTGCATCATGGGTATGGGTGGGTTAACCCTATCCTGGTAACCACAGCAGACAGTTTGTGTGGTGACCTGCAGTCCTTCTGTAGCCAGCCAGGTGTTTGCTAGCAACTATAGAGATGTAGCCCACTAGTTACTTCACTGCCTGTGAAACCAGAGGTCATGGGTTTGATTCCACAGAGGTGTTGCTTAGTAGGGCTGTCTGAGACATTTTTTTTTTAAATTTAAATTAGTGCTGCCATCAAAAACACACTCACAGTGCTGTAACCGTAAGATGCCTCATAAGGCGCCCCATAAAGCGCCCTATAAAGCGCCTTATAAGGCGCCCTTTAGGCAACATTATAGGGTGCCTTGGCGGACAGTGCACTTTATAATGTGCCCTCTGGAGTGCCTTATAGGGCGCCTTATGCGGCACCTTAGGTTACGGCACTGTGAGGGTGTGTTTGCTGGCAGCACTAATTTAAAGTAAAAAAGAAAATGCCTCAGACAGCACTGATTTAAAGTAAAGGGTAATGCCTCAGACAGCCTTATTCATTAAGCCCACTGGGGGATCAAACTCATGATCCCTGTACTATCAGTCAGTGTATTAACCATTGTGCTACACCTCTGTTGCTGTAGTTACAGGTCAGCGCGCCTACTTAAGGTTACTGCGCGGTAACGTGCGTGGCTCCCTCTATTGCGTGATAATGTGCGCAGTGCACTTTATCGCGCGATAATCCAGGATTGCTACATTTAGACCGCAACGCTCACTCCTTTTATGGCATCCTGCACATTATCGCTGGGCGCACGTTAAGACGCTTTAGTAAACATACCCCTAAGTTTTCAGAAACTACCACTTCCTGAATTTTGCTGTAGTATCGAAGTAGAATATCCACAATTATATGAAAAGTCTATTAGAATACTCCTCCCTTTTCCAACTACTTATCTTTGTGAGGCTGGATTTTCATCATACACTTCAACCAAAACAGCATAATGCAACAGAATGAATGCTGAAACAGATATGCAAATCCAGCTGTCTTCTATTAAGCCAGACTTTAAAGAGATGTGTAAAAATATAAAACAATGCCACTCTTCTCACTAATTTTATGAAAAATATGTTTATTTTTCATAACAATATGCTGATTATGTTAGCATGTAAGGAGTTTATTATTTCTATTATCAAATAAAGAATTATTTTACACATTTCTAAGTTTTACTTTCCAATTAGGTAAACATTGATAGTACAACCCACAAGAACTAAAGCTCATGGGGGTTCTCAGTAATTTTTAAGATTGTAAAGGGGTCCTGAGTCAAAAGGTTTGAAAACCGCTGCCCTAGGGGATCACTCGCAGCAACCCTGCGTTAGAGCCCTGCACTAAAACTCAGCGCAGGGTTTCCTAATGTAAGTCCAACGCAGCTCTCCGATGCTATAAACAAACAGTATGCAAATAAGATGTGCAAAGAAAATCTGTGCTAAACAGGGAGACCAAACCAGACGCATCCTCACACAAGTTTGCATTAGCAGCATCTACATCTTATGCACAAAAAAAGACTATTTGGCACTTGCGCTCATATGCTGGAATGCTGTGTGGCGTATTAAAAACAATATTATTCTGCACAGTAATTCTGCTGAGACAATACCATGCAAATTAATATTGATGTTTATGTGCTAGATAGCATTCCAGCTGATGCGCATAACATTGTTCCAACACTTCCTCTCCCCCCCCCCCATGTTTCTTTTCACCACTCTTATCAACAAAGCTAGAAGAAACAGGCATACATTCTTCACCAGCTGACCACAGGCCTATGATCTAGCCCTTATGTCTCCTTAGGCCTTGCTTTAAAATCCTAGCATTGAGGTCACCCTTCTGGTCTTCTGTGCTTTTTTCTGCTTTTGCGCTGAATAGCTAATTGCTTCATTACCATGGATTTAAACATGCTGTGTGCTGTCTGCTCGTGCTGTGTGCTGTCTGCTTGAGGCTCTCTCTGCAAGTTAGCTCATGCACAAAACTTCTTTCTGCATTGGTAGCGCATAAAATTGTGCACAAAAACTAAGCTAACCTGTGCGCAAAGCCTAGCATGCTTTATTGCATCAGCCCCTCAATTTCTTCACAAATACTAAGGGGTATGTTTACTAAACTGCGCTCATGTGCGCGGCGCACATTAGCGTGCGCGAAGATACCTTAGCGCACACTAATCTCGCGTTATGGGGCACAAATGTGCCCCACACAGGTGCGCGGCGCACTAAAGGGCACACTCATGTGCGTGGTGCACTACTGTGCGATAAAGGCGTGGAAAGGCTCCCGGAGGGCAGAGGAAGGCTCCCCAGGGGCGGAGAGAAGGGGGTCAATGGGTGGAGAGTGGGAGGGGAGAGGCTCCCTGCACAAGAGCGGGGCTGAAATTCAAGCCAAAAAATACCGCGAGGGAAAACCTCACGGTAGAGCCGATTTAAAGGGAAGAGAAACCATTTCTGTCAGCAATGTACAGCAAAACCAGGGAAACCTACAAAACAGTGATAAGTGTGATACATGTGCACGGAACAAAAGTGCAAATAAACATTGAAAATGACCCCAACAAAATTTAAAAAAATTATAATCAAGCTGGGCAATAGTGATAGTAATGGGAAACATCAAAAAACACTCCCAAGAAAGCCGCAAAAAATAAATATGAATTTTAGAAGGGTCTACGCTCCGTCCCCATACAAGGTGAATGATCCCACAGTGAAATAGCACTGATCAGGGGTTCCCTCTCCATTGGACAGGTTATCTATGGCATGCACATGTTCCACAACAGCAGGGAGGGCAGGTCGGAATGGGCAACTGGACAGATGCTGGGAAAGGGAATACAGAGGGCTGCAGGCGGCACATGCCGTGGTGCGGACTAGGCAGATGCCTAGATGGCACTTAGGAATGCTGAAACTGAACAGCAGCCAGACAGCAACTGATGAGGGCCCAACATGGGCACGAGAGTGTTTAGCACAGTGTCACAGGGGATAGTACCCAGCAGGTACCCCCAAGGGCAAAGGACATTGGCAGGCGGTGATTGGGGGACGGCGGACAGATATGCAGGCACCCCTACCCCAGAACCCGCACCATAGGCAGCCGCCTACCCGCACACAGGATGGCCTGAGACTGCGTAACACCAGCACCACCAGCAGAAGGGCATGTCAGCATGGTGGCACAGGGGTACTGGAAGTGGAGGGGGGCAGTGGCAGCTGCCCAGAGCAGACCATGGCCTAGCCCTGTGTAGGTGGGTGCAATGCATTGCAACAGACAGGCCCTGCCGGACAAACAGTCATGGTATCATCAGGGAATGCACTGTCTCTGTGGCAACATGGTGGTGCAGTACACACAACCAGTGTGTTTGGAGACAGAAGGTCACAGGTTCAAGCCCCACCTGGGGCTCCTGCCAATCCAGTCCCCATATTTTACCCACAACTATATCGTGATAGTTAAGATGAACATTTATTGCAGAGAACATAAGCATGGCTCAAACACCTCTATTTTACCCTACAGAGCACAGACACCAGAAACATGCACATTACCTAGAGCAGATTCCCCCAAATGCAGTCCTGGAGGGCCACAAATCCTTCAGGGTTTATGCTGTCTCCAATCTAAGGATGGAGCGGTACTAGTGGTGGAGGTGGCAGCAGCTGGTGGCAACAGCAGACCATGGCCTAGCCCTGTCCAGGTGGGTGCCATGCACTGCAACAAACAGGCCCTGTCGGATGTAAAGTCATGGACTCCCCAGGGAACGCAGCATATCTGTGGCAACACAGTGGTGCAGTGCACACAGACAGTGTGTGCAAGAACAGAAGTTCACAGGTTCAAAGCCCAGTTGGGGCTACTGCCAATCCAGTCCACATATTTTTCCCACAACTAAACCGTGATAGTAAAGACAAACCTTTATTGCAGAGAACATACGCATGGTTAATACGCCTATATTTTACCCCACCGAGCACAGACACCATAAACAGGCGCATTACCTAGAGCAGAGTCTCCCAAATGCAGTCCTGGAGGGCCAAACACCATTCAGGTTCCATGCTGCCTCAAATAAAGATGCCTGTGCTGCATATCTATGCACCACCCCCATGGTATGCAGATGTATCTCATGCATATTCATGAGGGACAGCATGAAAACCCGAACAGTGTTTGGCACACCAGGACTGGAGTTGGGAACCTCTGCCGTAAAGCAGCAGCCAACAGGGGCAGACACACCCACACCCACACCCACAGGCCCCATTGGCCAATGCCTCCTGGAGAGGCAGGACATTGGGCCCTGCATGCATCTCCCAATAATAGCACTTGCATACCTTAGCAATGCCACCCTACACCTGGGTATACGGTACACAGCTATCAAACGTTTGCTATGATTACTGGCAGATAGCAATTCCTACGTTAAGCACAGTTTGCTGATTGAGCTCCATCATAACAATCTTTCTGATGTCTGCGGTGTGTGCTTCAGGTCTGGTCTCTGACAGTGTTTACCACCCTGGGGAGTGACCCCCAACAGTATTGCGTAGCATATCCATGCCTGTACTGTGCCCAGGACTGGTGTGGTGGCCAGGGCTGCTAAACTCCTCTATAGTAGCACAATGCTGGCATAGGTGTGGGAGTGTGTGTCTGTCTATCCAGTGTGTGGTGGCTGCAAACACCCTCCACAGCCCACACTGCCAGCACTGTTGCCAGTATTGGCCTGCCAATGTGCATAATGAGGAGCAAGGTACCATGGGTATAGGCCGGACAGGGTGGCCTGGCCAGGATGCATCTGCACAGGGCATAGGGCAATGGCTGGGACATTTTAGTGCCTGGCCACCACCTACACAGACAGGGTGGCCACAGCATGTCCTGCTGGGAGATCACTCACACCCTGACTGTGCAGTGACCACGGCATGGCTAGGCAACCCCATAGTGCTATATAGTAGTTCTCTCATGTGATATTTATGGGTTTCCTTTTGGGGCCCAGTCACTGACTTATCTGCTTGTTGTGTATGCTGACATCCCAGTTCTGGGTGCATGCATTTCCACCAGGCATATGCACTATGGATTAGCTAGCAGACTGTTTGCAGCTGGTATGTGTCTTGATGGAGTGCCGTGCAGCGGCTGAAGGCTTGCTACAGGAGCTTATCAGATAGTGGTGGGGTGCAGCTTAGCATATCCAGGCCTAATGTCTGTTTGCTATTGTGTTATGGATGTGTACAGAGCTGCATTGACTGCCCTGTAGGTGTTTGTTCCCCAGCAGGACTGGGGTTGATGGTCCCCTCTACTGCCACCATTGCAGGGAGGTAGAGTGTGGATCAGTTGATGGGAGACCCTGTTTACCACCCTCAGCCCTGGAGAAGGAGGATGGTGGTACATAATCCTCCTAGGGGTCCATAGGGGCTACACCTGACTGAGACATAGAGATATATCCAAGGTGTGTCTGCAGAAACTACCTATCTCCCACATTAGCACTGCTGGGGACCTGCAACATGGCCTGTTTCTGCCATGGAAGGTGCTGTGGACCTGGTGCTGGGTGCCTTACCGCACCCTCAGGGTGAGCACAGTACCCGCACAATGTGACGGTGTGTAGCTACTTTGTGCCAGTAAAACACATGGTCAGTACCCCCTACCAGGACGAGGTGCTGTGGGGGTGCACATGGTCAGTTCCCCCTACCAGGCCGAGGTGCTGTGGGGGTGCATATCCCATCTTGTGTTCATCTGTGGACAGCTGATTTGCATGTGCAGTGCATCATGGGTACGGGTGGGCTAACCCTATCCTGGTGACCACAGCAGACTGTCTGTGTGGTGACATGCAGTCCCTCTGCAGCCAGCCAGGAGCTTGCTAGCAGCTATAGAACTGTAGTTCACTGGTTACTTCACTGCCTGTGGAGCTGGAGGTCATGGGTTCAAACCCACTGTGGGGTTATCTGATAGGGCTGCCCAAAGCATTATCTCTTTTTAATGTACATTATTGCTGCCAGCAAAAACACTTTCAGCGTACTGTACCCATAAGGTGCCTCAGAGGGCGCTTTATAGGGCGCCCTATAGGGCACCTTATGGTTACCGTCCATATAAGGTGCACTATACGTTATCCTGTGGAGCGACTTATAGGGTGCCCTATAGGGGACATTTTAGGGTGCCGTGGCGGACAGTGCACTTTATAATGTGCCCTATGGAGTGCCTTATAGGGTGCCTTATGCGGCACCTTCAGTTACGGCACGTGAGGGCGTGTTTGCTGGCAGCAATTAATAAAATACAAATAAAGTGCTGCAGGAAACAATACATACATTGCAAAGCTGAGGCCTCAGCCAGCCTTACGTATTAGGCACACTGGGGAGCAAACTCATGACCCCTGTATCAGCAGTCAGTGCCTTAACCATTGTGCTACACTGCTGTTCCTCCTTGTATGTCAGCGCACCTACTTCAGGTTTCCATGCATTTAAATGCACAGTGCTGCCATCAAACACAGTGCTATGACCTTGCTGTGCCTCATAGGGCACCCTATATGGCGCACTATACGCCACCCTTTCAGCAACATTGTAGGGTGCCGTGGCGGACAGTGCACTTTAAAATGTGCCCTCTGGGGTACCCTATGAGGAGCCTTATGCAACACCTTATGTTACAATACTTTGAGGGTGTGTTTGCTGGCAGCACTAATTAAAATAAAAATAAAATGCCCCCTACAGCAATATTGCCTATAACAGGTAATGCCTCAGCCAGCCTTCTTCATTAGGCACAGAGGGGGATTGAATCCATGACTCCTGCATCATCGGTCAGTGTCTTAACCATTGTGCTACACTGCTGCTCCTCCTTGTATATCAGCGCACCTACTTATGATTTTCATTCCTTAAACTGCACAGTGCTGCCATCAAAAACAGTGCTGTGACCTTGCGGTACCTCATACGGCACCCTATAAAGCGCCCTATAAGCAACATTCTAGGGTGCCTTGGCGGACAGTGCACTTTAAAATGTGCCCTCTGGGGTACCTTATGGGGCGCCTTATGTTACAGTGCTTTCAGAGTGCGTTTGCTAGTAGCAGTAATTAAAATAAAATTAATATGCCTCAGACTGCAATATTTCCTTTAACAGGTAATGCCTCAGCCAGCCTTCTTCATTGGGCACAGTGGGGGATTGAACCCATGATCTCTGTATCATCGGTCAGTGTCTTCACCATTGTACTGTGGCTCTGTTCTTGTGTGCGCACATCAGCGCGCCCCTTATGCTTCCCGCGCAAGTTTCTGATGCGCTAATGTGCGTGGCGCACATGAGCGCACATTAGCACATGATTAATCCCGGTTTGCTTTTTCAGACTGAAACGCCCACTCCTTATATGGCATCCTGCACACTAGCGCGGCGCACACCTAACGGGGTTTTAGTAAACATACCCCTAAGTTTTGTTCCAAACCAGAAAATACATGTTACTGAACCAAAAATCAGCAAAACAGTACTGGAAAAGTCCAACGCACAGAATAAACAGCCTGTATCTTTCCACAGTCCAATAACAGAGAAATATCAGATCCACAGAAAATCACTTCTCAAACTTCTTAAATAAGCTGCAGGAATGTTAAAACTCCTTGGTGCTTCTGTCTAGATGTCTGTCGCTTTTTGAAACTTCTTGGCTCTTCTCCCATGGAACAAGTATAGCAAAATACTTCGTTGCTTTCTGGTTGAATCTAGCAAGATCTCTGGGTCTCAGGGATGTGAGGCAAACAACTCCCAAACTCACTAGACTGTTGAGACCCTCTGGGTACTCTCTCAGCAGGTCCAAACAGTGAAAGTTACAACCTTTCATTCTTGGTGGGACAGAGAAACAGCTGCTTCCTGTCTGCACAAAGCATCAACACAATCCATAGCTGCCCCCCAGCCCCTCTTTGCTGCATCTTCAGCTCCAAGGACAATGTGAGCTGTTATTCCTTGAGTCACCTTTCTACTCAGCCCCACCCTTCAGGGATGGCCTGCTACATTATAACAGATAGGCACATAAATCCCTTAGTCAGCCTTGGGAGCCAAATACTGGCAAATAGGCAGTTAGAGGCATGTTTCCTGAGCCTCACACTGGTAATGTACATGTGGGCCATGTGACCAGTGCAGGGTGGGTACATTGGTCCCTGAGATCTGTGTAATGCCAGAAAACAACAGAATAGGTAGTGCTAGCAGCAATCCTTCAGTAACCAGACCATCTTTTCTAAGTTCAATACTGGACACTCAATCAAGCCGGGGAGTTCAAAGTTAAGGAAAATAAAAAATATGTTAACAATTTTAATTCTAGCCCAAACTTTTAATCAGTAGGCCAGGTTTATAATTTTACTTGCAAATGTGCCATTCAGGCCTACTTCTTGTACTTCTCTAGAGTGAATTTTCTTCAAAATAGCAACATTTCCACTAAGATAATTAAAAAATTCTGGGCAACTCAACTCAAAATTGTGGCGGTAGCACTTGACCTTTCA
Source organism: Ichthyophis bannanicus (assembly GCA_033557465.1). Lineage (NCBI taxonomy): Eukaryota > Metazoa > Chordata > Amphibia > Gymnophiona > Ichthyophiidae > Ichthyophis > Ichthyophis bannanicus. The sequence goes on from CM066037.1 coordinate 294,373,663, forward strand.
GCAGCTTTTGACCTAGTCGATCACTCTCTTCTCCTTTCCCGTCTCCGGGATGCGGGACTCTGTAGTGTGGTACACCGTTGGTTTCACTCTTTTCTTTCCTCTCGGTCCTGTGCGATTCTTTCCTCTTCTCCCTCTATCCCACCTTCTGACTCACTTCACCTCCCCTGCGGGGTTCCCCAGGGTTCAGTATTGGCCCCTCTCCTCTTCAACCTCTTCCTGGCCCCCCTTGCCCTTTTGATACAGCAATCCGGCATCACTGCATTTAACTACGCAGATGACATTGTCTTATTACATCACACTTCCCCCTCCTCTCCTGACCTCTCCATGTTGAATTCCTGCCTCTCAACGGTGGCCAACTGGCTAACACAAAACTGCCTGCACCTTAACCTTACCAAGACCCTTGCAATTTGGTTCTCCCATAGCACCCCACCCCCCCTTCTGGCTCCTTCCTTTTCTGGTACTCCTATCCCACTAGTCACCACCTTCCGCTATCTCGGGGTTCATTTTGACTCAGAGCTCTCTTTTCACTCCCACATTTCACACATCACTAAGACTTCCTTCTTTTTCCTTCAGCAAATTTGTGCCATTCGCCCATTTCTTACCCCCACAGCCCTCAACACCCTATTGCTATCCCTGGTCATGGCACGCGTGGACTTTTCAAATTCTGTTCTCCATGGCTTACCTAAATCTCAACTATCACGGCTTCAAAGGATTCAAAACACTGCTGCCCGCCTCGTCACTCACTCCTCCCTCCGTGATCACGCAACTCCTGTACTCTTACACCTTCATTGGCTTCCCATCTCTGCCCGCACTCACTTCAAACTACTCACTCTGGTTCATAAAGTTCTCTACACCAGCACTCCTCAGTATCTTGCCGACCTTATCAGCCTCCACTCTCCCAGGTACACACCCCGCTCGTTCCACCTCAACCGCCTTACTCTTCCCTCCCCCTCATCTGCTCACCTGCAATCCACCCATTCTTCCGCCTTTTTCTTTGCCGGTCCCGCTCTTTGGAATGCTCTCCCTTCCTCCCTACGCCTAGAGACCCATCATCCCACCTTTAAACGCAATCTCAAGACTCACCTATTTGCACTAGCTTTTGACCTCCCCTCTCCTTTTGTCTGACCTCTCTCCCTACCCAGCTGTTTCCCCTATAACATACAGTCTCCCTCGTCTCGTGCTGTCTTGTCCTCTCTTCTTCTTTCCTGTCAATTGAAACTGTAACTTCCTTTCCTACCTTCACTGGCCTCAGCTGCGAACCTCTCTGTGTTTGTATATTGTACACTGCCTTGACTTATGTAGAAAGGCGGTATATCAAATTTTAATAAAACATAAAACATAAACATAGGCATTTGAGAGTCTCTACATGCCTTTGGATTTTTTTTTTCTGTAGACCACACTTTGTTCGTGATTGAAAACCACCTTTCAGTTCGAGCATTGGAACCTCATAAAAAAATTCTGTATCATAGTAACTACTGCTTCCACCTCCCCCTGCTCCCTATTGGCTGGCTTTGTGGCCCTGGAGAGGAAGCAGAGCCAGATTTGTCAGAAGTGCTGAGGACTCAGGAGTTTAGGATTGCTAACAATTTAAATTATTTTAGGATTCTACAACTTTGCAAAGTAGCTGTCTTAGTCAAGATGTCTAAATTGTCTGGGTATTTTTTAGAATTTAGCTCTACAGCTTGTCAGTGCTCTCCTCTCACTGTGCAGAGTAAGTGGTAGGTTCCAGGCAATGGAAAGGCTGCACTAGTCACAGAAGGGTGGGCTGCTTTTCTGCACAGGATCTGGGAGAAAGTGGAATAAGAAGGTTTCTTGGTAGGTGTGTGTGGGGTTGCTGAAGTACCGCAGAGTGCATGCATGTGTAGATGTTTCTGTGTCTCTGATGGAAATAGTCTTATAGAAATAGAGTTTCTCTGAAAATTTCAGCTGGCGTGGAGAGGTCCGCTGGTACAAATGTGGAGAGTGTAGGAGTGGGACACATGGTTTGAAATAGGGGACATTTAGGCATCCCATATGATTCCTGGGACAAATCCTTAAAATACGGGACTGTCCTGTATAATATGGGATGGTTGGTCACTTCACCTTTCGTGAAATTGGGATGGAGGGTTTAAAAATTAGGGGAACTGAAGAGACTTGGAGATGAGGGGAAGGTAGAGGCTGACTGGTGAGAGAGATGGATGGAGGTTGAGATTGGCTAGAATGGGATTGAAGAAGAGTGTTTTTTGGGAGTGTAGACAGTAGAAGACGGTGGGAGAATAAGGCTGCCCCTACGCATATGAAAAACATGTCATTGGCATAGGACCTTATTGAGAAGGAGCCCAACCCCAGCCTCATGACACTGGCTGTGCTGTTCCAAGGCAGCTGGACTCATCACCCAACAGGCAGCCACAGCCATGTATAATAGGGCTGAAGAAGTCTGCAGCCTGCTTTTTAGACTTTATGATCTGCCCTGGCTGACAATGTTGAATCGCTAATTGCTACCGAACTCTCTTCTGGCTGTGCTGCTGAACCAATCTAGCTTTCAGGACCCCTGCCCTCGACACCTTATCTTCAGGTCTGCATGGATTTGCAGATGGCATGACAGAACTCACCACCTGCCTGCTGGCTGGTGGCTGCCTCCTGTTTCTTTTGGCCTCCTCCCTCAGTCCCACCAGCTTGAGTCCAGCCCTCACATGCTTCAGCTGACAGATTTGCAGGCAGTTCCCTCTGCCTCGCTCTGTCCTCAGCTCAGTGTCCTTCTCATGCCTCCAGCTCCATCATGCCTGCCTCTTTACATCTACCCAAGCCCAACCCAGCCCTGCATGCTGCGGCCACTGGATATGCAGGCAGGCCCTTCTGCCTTGTGCTCTATTCAGGTGTCAAATCAGCATCCTGCCTCTTGTATATTATTAAACAGTGTTTTAGTCTTCTTGCTGCAGTTGCTCCCTGCCTCTCTCCAAAGGAAATAGGGTGAGAGATCCCAGTCCTGGTCCTAGTCAATCCAGGGGCAGAGAGGAAGGAATGTTGCAGGGGGTTGAGGGAAGGTAAGAAGAAGCAGGAATGTAGCTGTGACTGGGAAGGGGACGGGAAGAGCAGGAATGTAGCAATGCTGGGAGAAGGGTGGGGGGCTAAAGGTGATGTTGGGGCTGAGAAAGGAGATTGAGGCTGATGCAGGGTCTGGAAGGGGGCTGGGTTGGGGCAAGGGGGTTGAGGGCAACAAGAGGGTCAAGTGAGAGGAGGAGGAGGGCTGAAGAGAAAGGGAGAATGGGGGCTGGGCTGGGACAATGAGGAAATTGAGAGGAGGAGGATGAGTGGACAAAAAGGGAAAGAGCTGGGGCCAGTGGGGAAAGAAGGGATTGAGTTCTACTGATGGGGCCAAGTTGCACAAAGGGTGAGATGGAATGACTGATTTTTCTTGTTCTAGGGATATTGAGACTATCATATTTCTTGGGTGGGATGAGGTGTGTTAAGTTTAAGCTTTTGAAACCCCAGAATTATTCTTATAGGAGGTTATGCTTTAGTAGTGCTGGCTACCACATCCGATTATGCCCTCCTATATTTTATGTACTCAAATCCCTCCAAGCAATCCCTTCTCTTTGGACTCAATCAATCCGTTTCTTTCCTCCAGCGTCCCATCTTGACCTTAAATACCACCCCTCCCAAGGGGGCTAACATCTCTCTTTCCCTAAAGGTGGCCAGAAAATCCCCTTCTCTTCCCATCCCCCTCAGCTGTCCAGCATTCCCCCTCCCCTGTTCTTCCCCTCTCCTCTATTTCCAGTATCTCTTCCTCCTCTCCTCCATGTCCAACATCTCCGCCAACCCTCCTCCCCCGCCCCGCTGTCACTGTCACAGTCATCCTACCTCTGCCATTTCTCTGAATCATTGTGAAGTTGTGAAGTCGCATGCCTCAAGCTTTTCTGGATCTCACCCCCATCTATTGCAAACTTCCTGTTAGAGACGGTGGGACCTAGAAGTGCTTAAGTGCATGCCTGCATTCTGAGGCCCTGCAAAATCCACAGCTACTTTACAATGATTCAGGGCAGGCAGCAGTGGTAGGGTAATGCAGCTGTAACAGAGTGGGGAGGGAAGAGGTCCCATCCAGTCGTGCTGCCAGCCCATGCCTAATGCATGAAAAGAGGGGATCTCTGCATGTTTGCATAAGATTGCCTCCAGTCACCTATCTCTGTGCCCCTGTGGGAGAATGTTTTGGGCGAAACAAGTATGGAGGAGGGGGAGAGAAGAGTACAAGGGAGACAGACTGAGAGAGAGAGAGTGTGTGAGCAGATTTTGAATTATACAAGTTGTTCTTAGTGTAGTTGATCAACTGGACTGGTCACATTGTTAGAGGACACCCCCCCCCCCTCCTTGCCTAGGGCATGGTCAGCTTTATTTGATGATGGTCTTGGCACTCACACTGAAGTTCTTTTCTTCCAAAATAGCCCCATTGTGATAAATAGAGAAAATCGCTGATACGGGTGAATATCAGAATTTCCTTTTTGTTGTAATTCACTGTGCCAGGTAATGTGAAGAATGTGTTTATTGAAGCTAAAATCAAAAAGGCAGTATGTCACTATAAGGTCTGAGGAGAGGCCAGTACGTAAAAAACAAAAGAATGTGAGTTTGTGGGAGGGCAGAAGGCAAATTTTGGCCCAAATTGCTTTCTCATCATTCCAGCATTGAATCATCGTTTCAGAAGCTTTTGCCAGGTCTGAGTTTGGAGAAGCAGTGTCTGTCACATCAGATATTACTAACAAGCATTAGGCTTTTGTGGAGCAGGGGTTCACTGAGCCTTGTGCCTGTAATTATTTGAGAATCTGTTTAGCATTTAGATTGCTCGAGGGCAAGGGAGGAGAGAGCTCCACAGCTGGACTCCCATGAGAGGGGAGCTGTTTGTGACAGGGTATGAATCCCTTTACTGTGCTTTTCTTGGGCCCAGATGCAAGGAGAGAAGTCACCTTTGCCAGGAACAATTAAAAGAATAGTCTCATCTTCCTTGTGGTGTTTGTCAACAGCGATCCAGCTTCCATCTCCTGTAAAATGAAGCTAGCTTGAATCTGTGTCGTGCCGCAGTGCTGATAAGCAATTGCCATTTTGGAAAAGAGTCTATTAAATGGTCTGAAGACCCACATCATGCACTCAGATCATGAACATATCATTTCGGGCTGCATTGGGCTCCATCTGTCAGTTATTTTAACATTGTGCTTGAAATGTGTAGTAATAACCTATTAGCTGGGTAAACATTTTTCTTCTTACTCTTACTCTGACAGAATAGGAAGATTTATTTACTACTGACATTCGGCATATTTTGGTTAACTTCAAATGAGGCATATTTAGCATAACAGGATTTTAAGTAACTAACATAGTGAGCTACAGGGCCAGCTCTATGACTTAATATCCAAATTAGTATGCAGGAGACCTGGGTTAGGTTCCCAAGACTGGCTTCTGCTGTTATAGTGGGCAAGGGATGCTGTGGAGTTAGTTTAGTGTTAGTAGATTTTTGGAGAATAAATCTGGGACAGCTGGTCTGGTCTGGGCTGAGAGGGTCATGGGTTCTCCCTCCTTGGGCATCTTTTCCCCATATGTTTTGAAATGATCAGTCTAGGTGACATTCAGTAGTTTTAAAGGTTTAAAAAAGACAGTAGCAGCCCTTCCCAAGCTATAAGCATGCATACATTCATATATGTATAAACTTTATTTTACACAAAACAAGAGCGAGGTGACAAAAACAAGCCTTTAATCAGTAATACCCTACACGGGCCATGTTTCGGCTAAGGCCTTCATCAGGAGTATGACCTCAGAAAACATATAAAAAGGAAAAGCAAAATCAGTATATAATAATACATAAGCATGAAACACAAAACCAAATAAAAATATATAAAAATGTGTATAAGAAAATGGAATACAAAAAACCCCAGTAAAACTTACAGTAAGAAATGTCATGTGATAAGCAAAATAAAACAATTAAACAGCAGTGGGAGAGCTACAAAGATTGAGGTGGGTCCTAGATGGACAACATGAATCTTACTGGGTTTGTGGGGAGTTCACTCAAAGTACCAAGTGAAAGAACGTCTATGATGGTGGGATTTGCACTAGAACCTGATGAAAATATTGTGCTACGACTATATGTTAGGAAAATGAATGAGCTTTTTTGGGATGCTAAAATTCAAATATTTCCTGGTCTGTCATGGGGCATGTAGAAGAGGCAGAGAGAATTCTAGGGTTGAAGCCAAAGGTTCTTGCCTTAGGTAGAAGTTTCATGTTGAAATTTCCTTGTCATTGTTATATAATGCTTAGTACTAAGTTTGGGCCCAAACTTCAAAGCAGTTAACGTGGTTAGCAGAGCTAAGCGCATTAATCGTGGTGAATGGGATATTCAGTGGCATTAACATAGTTAGTGCCACTGAATATCCGCGGCTGCTGACTCTACTGCCCTTATACTAATCGTTTCGCATTGGGGCGTGAGGTGGGTGTTCCAGGGTGGGGCGGAGTGGAGGCAGCATTGCTTGCTAACCAGGTAGCAGCGGTATTGAGCTATTGCCTGGTTAGTGAATGGCAAACATGGCAAACCCAGATATTCAATACCAGGGCCAGATATGACCCCCAGCATTGAATATCTGGGTTAATGTTCAGTGCCGAAGGCTACCCGCATTAGTAGTGCTGTCGGCCCTGAATATCAGGCCCTTTGTTTTTTGATGCCAAATAGCTCATGGACTAGAGAGAAGCCCAGAATTATTTTGATGAAAGCCCACTGTAAGATACTCTTTACCAGTTTCTGTGACTCATCTCTCTGTCTGTCCTCTCTGTTCAGCTATTTCCTTGTTGTATTTTGATATGATAGCCCTTTTGTTGTGGTCTAAAACTGTAATTATTTTTGATTTGTGGTTTTTTCTTTTGTTTGATTTCTCTATTTCCATCATTCAGTGTTTATTGGATGACAATGAATAACTAATAAAGATAAAATTTAAAAAAGAGATGTTGGAGAGAGTTGGGGAAGTTGCGTGTGGTGAGGTGGGGTAAGATGAGGTAATGACTTGAGAGAAGTAGATGGGGGGAGTGTGTGACATGGTGTACATGTAAGAGTGTTTTAGGGGGTGGAAGGTGTGCTGGGAGGTTGGGGTACTGAGTTGTTTGGGAGTTGGGGAGGTGGTGGGGTGTAGAGATATCAAGATGTCAGAATATAAAGATGTGGGGATTCATAATTTGGGGTCTTCTCACTCCTCTTCCTCCCCCATGTACTGTAGATAGATGGATTGATCCTCCCCAATAGGTGAAGAGAAATGTGCCTAAAGAATCAGCTAGACTGAGTTAGGGTTATTAATTGGCTCCATTTTTAGCACAAACTGATCTAGTTCTGGTTTTATTCCATTGCCGCATGGATTTGCAGTTTCAATATCTTTAAAATATGCAAAAGTACAAGTCTGCTCTTGCAATATGGTAAAACCAGGTTTGAATCAGTATACACTAAAATGAAGTTATCTAGCCCACTTGAAGTTATACAGTGCTATTGAACTCTCAGAAATGTATACAATTAAATTCTTAAAACTGAATTTTTCTTTTTTGTTATAATTAGGCTCTTGTGATGCCTGGAGAACATTTGCTGTTTCTCTGATGATTCTCTTCCTCATTCTAGCTTCTTGATAGATGGCAAAGAGTAGATGTAGATGTAGAACCCTATAGCAGGAGCTGGTCATTGGCCAATTTACTGATCCATCACCCAGCAACTGAACAGTTTTTGACCGCCTGGCATGGAGCTGTCATTAAAGTTAACCCACCTCCTTAAGCACTATCTGGGAGAGCCCACCCTTTGAGGCATCATACCTCTGGCCATATAACCAGAACTGGAAAGGAGAGGAGGCATTCAGGTTATCAGGAACTCTAAAACCAAATAAATTAAAGTAGGGCACTGCTCTAGACTCACTGGGGGAGCTCTCTTTCTGGTTTTAATACTGCTGTTGCCTGCTGGACCGCAGATGGGAGCTGGGTGGTGAATCTTGAGCTGAAGAACAGTGTCTAGTCTGATGTGACTCACCACTCACTTTTCCAAAAGTCATCTCTCCTCTGCAACCCCTATAAAGGAGGGAAAGAGGATCTGTTTATGGCATAAAAATCCTTTTGCTAGTCTAGTTTGCAAATACAGACACAGTAATTTTCATTATATTCAAGGAGACAGTGGCACATTACACAGAAACCTTCTTATATTGCAAGTACCAGACTTTCTATGTTTTAATTTAAAGTGTCAGTTCCAACAGTGCCCAATACAGTGAATAAGAAGGTCAGTAAATATCAGCTTTCAGTTTCAATCATTAGGGACTGCAAGTGAATGAAAGATATAGTGGATTTTAAAAACCAGCAAACAGTTTTGCATAAATACATATTGACAAGGTGGCAGCTCAAATGAGATACACTACATTGCACTGTTGGCACAAGAAGTAAAACTACAAATGGATATCAGACGTGTCTGATTTCATGTTGTATGTTTTTACTTGTATCTGCTCCATCTTAACTCCATCCGAGAACTATCTGGATAGTGCCAGGGCACTTAGAAGAATTTTTGGTGGCACAATGGGGGTCATTTTGAAGATCTATTCATGAACTGGACATCTAAAAATGAGCACATAGACATGCAAATCATGGACATCTCCCCAGAATCATTTTAGAAAGTCAGGTATATAGACATCCCTGGTGTGAGAATGTCCAGGGAGCACAGGGGCATGGTGGCAGGACCATACCAAGCTAGAAATGCATCCTGTGTGACTGACGAATCTGGAGCCTCTTCCACTGAGTCACATGCAGTAATTCACTCTTTTTGAGCTTCCTGGAAGCCCAGTGATGACATCAGTGCCCCCTTCTGTGCTTACACTCTCTGCAACCATATCGCTCGCACAGCCCTGCATGGTGGGGGGTGCACTGGGCGGAGCAAGGGAATTGCACGTTGCGATGTGATTTCAGAACAGCACAAGCACATCAGACCATGTTTGTTGAGGCAAATACATGCTCGTTTCATGGCTGCAGCACTTCCAGGGAGAAGAGCAAACTACATTGCAGCAGATAATATTTTCCAGCCAGCGAAACCTTCCTTTCCTATCAGTGCTCTAGAGCTCCTGTCAATTTCTTTTTAAACTAATTTTAATGTAAACTGCTCTGGTGCTTTTGTGAAAGGCGGTATATCAAATTTTAATAAACATAAACATAAACAGGGAGTGCTTACTATCAGCCTTTACATGTGGCGGAGGGGCTTGGAGATTGCCATTAACCACAGAACATCAGGCCCGAGTGGGGCAGCCAGCGCTGACATCACCAGTAAGACCTATAAAGTGCTGTGCTCCTACGGCACTTAGCCGTCGGCTCATTTCCTTGGCGTCTCCTAAGGGGAGGATCCAAAGGGGCTTATATGCCCCTTTGGAGCCCCTTAGGAGCAACATAGGAGCTAAAGAGAGGACCCAAGATGCCTGGAGGTAAGCGGAAGAAAACTTATTTTCCATTGGCTATGACAACTGGACAGATGGTGTCGTGACCCCAGCCCCAGCCGAGGGCCTAGAGGCATAGGGCTGCCAATTTTAGTCCTCTAATAAAGGAATTAAACACTATTCTTGTCCACAGGGAGGCATTCTGGGACTTGTAGTTTTTCCTCGTTCAAGGATAGTCGTGTAAGCCAAGGGTTAAAGGCAAAGACAAAAGTTTATTTTTCCCCAAAAACACTAAGGTTCAAACACACAACGTCAGGATATTCTTCTCCAAGCAATACTTCAGAAATTATACATAAGCTGGAACTGAGGAAGTTTCATAAGCTTTTAAAACATGTGCAGTTGTTTTCATAAGGTAATCAGCAAAACAAAATACAGCTTCTCTGTTTAAGCAAAGCTAAATGTTCTCATTTACCTTCTGCTCCTTTAAACATAAAAATGTAGAAGCTGGCAACGTTCTCTTGAGTTAGTAGGTATTTCTTAGCAAAACAAAACTAGGTTCATTCACGCTTCTTCTCAAGACCTTTCTTTATCAAGCATTTCTTATCAACAGACTTTCATAGCTTCTGTCTGGCATAATGTACAATCCATTGGCAATTCACCTGATATGGAGTTTTGCTCCGCACAGTCCACTTGCATATTCTCTTGTTCTAAAGCATATACGTCTGGCTCTGAACTCCCACAATCTGCTCCTTGGTGAATGCTCTGGGGAAATCCCTAGACCTCCCTCCAGCACTGGTTTCCCCGGTAAGGAATGTCTATACCTCTAGTATGGGATATCTCTCCCTGGTTCAGTTGCCTTGGTTCCTCTCCGCTGTTCAGCCACGGTTCCTTGCTCCAGGCTGGGTTCTGGTTACTTCTAACTATAGCCTTGTTCACCCACCTTTGAGCAACTTGAAACCTTCGGTCCGAGATCCGAGGTAGAAGACTTCCCTGCTTTCTTTCTCTAAGCAAAGCACATGTGATTTCTTGGCTCTCAGGCTCCTTCCACGTCCTTCTCCTTCCCCTGATGTTTCCTCCTCTGAGTTCCTCTCTCTGAACTCCTGGAATAGCTGAAACACGCTAAACTCTCTGAACCTGCCCACGATTCTGGACTGGAACTGGAACACAAACAGTTTGAACCGCAACCTGATCCTGAACCCCTTTCTCCCCTTCTGAGCAGGGTTTATAAGGCTGCTTCTTAGCTAGCCTTTCTCTAACTCTGCACAGGTGTTTGCCATTACCTCCTAAGCTTGCACTTACGTCAGCAGAGCTTGGGTGTGGCAAACTGGCTCTATCAACTCCGTGCTTTCTTTCTTCGACTGCAGTCTGGAACCTGTGAATTTCAGGAATGTCTCTTTCCTTAAAGGTATATTCACTATCTTTTCCTATTTCCATCAGTTCAGCAGGGCTCTCCTCATCACAATGGACAAGCACGTGATATCAACTTCTGCGATAACACCAGGTACTGTTTCACCGGGTGCTTCTGCAGAGGGCGCGAGTCTTAGCTCCTTCGAGCGTACGCCTCCTTTGCCACCGGGATTTCTTGAAATTTCCAGTTTGTGCCCGCCTTGTGAGCAGAGTTCCCAGGTTGAGGCTGGGCTCCCCAAAGCTGTGTCCTGGAGAGAGCCTTCAGCTTCACCCTGGATACACAAGTTTCCTCAGTGTCACTCTTGGATATCTTAGAATCAAATATACTCCTGCGCTCTATCACGTTAGTTATGTACCGTGATCCTATGGCACTAAATTCAATGAGGAAATTTTTACGGGTCTCAGACTTATAATAGCATGAGTTTCTGGATTGTTTTTGTCCAGTAACACGCTTATTTGCATCAACGACCCTTTTTACTTTCTATCCTCTCAATTCTTCTTCATGCAACCAGCAACAAAGTGTCAAAAAATGTTTCACTTCAGTCTTTTAGAGAAAGATATTGTTTAACTCACATTGCTGTAAGTACTGCAGATAGTCCATTGAAACAAGATATATTTGAAACCCTAAAAACAATGAAAAAATATTCTTTAAGGTGCCACTTAACTCGCTATGCCATAAGGTTTCATCCATATACTGCAGTTCTTCTGTTTGAAATTAAAAAGGGATTTTTAATTTCAAACAGAAGAACTGCAGTATATGGATGAAACCTTATGGCATAGCGAGTTAAGTGGCACCTTAAAGAATATTTTTTCATTGTTTTTAGGGTTTCAAATATATCTTGTTTCAATGGACTATCTGCAGTACTTACAGCAATGTGAGTTAAACAATATCTTTCTCTAAAAGACTGAAGTGAAACATTTTTTGACACTTTGTTGCTGGTTGCATGAAGAAGAATTGAGAGGATAGAAAGTAAAAAGGGTCATTGATGCAAATAAGCGTGTTACTGGACAAAAACAATCCAGAAACTCATGCTATTATAAGTCTGAGACCCGTAAAAATTTCCTCATTGAATTTAGTGCCATAGGATCACGGTACATAACTAACGTGATAGAGCACAGGAGTATATTCGATTCTATGATAGTGTGAACGCTCTGAGACAAGACCGTTTTGGATTTGTTAGGACTCTTGGATATCTGGCAGATTGTTAAAGATACTGAGCAGGTACTTTTGGATACAGTTCCCCTTTTATGTCAGTTTTCTAGTGATGCTGTTATTAAATTGCAAAATGTAGATGAGAAAACTGGGACTCTAGACTCAAATGTAGCTAATATGGCTGCTCAGGTTAAAACCCTTACTTCTGTGCAGACTACTAATATTAAAGATAGTTTGTTTATTCATCAGAAGCTTGAAGGTCTGGAAAATATGACTAGGAGTAAGAATTTAAGAGTGCTTAATTTTCCCTGTATACGCTTATTGTCTCCACAGATATTGTTTAGAAAATACTTGAAGGACGTGCTTCTCCTTCCTACTGCAGACTTAATAAATGTTATGTTTCTTCTAAAGGTGCACAGGTGAATGCAGTGGAAGGGGAATTGGGCATCCTTGAGGATAAGAATACCTTTGTTTTGACTGCTTTTTTTTAGAGGATACTCAAGATATTATTTCTACTAGGGCCACATTGTTAGTGACCCTTGCTTCTGAAGTGGATAAAATAGCTATTCTCAAAGCTTACTTTAGGAAAAAGGATATTGCCTAATTGGCCATTTTTCCAGGTGTTTTCTTGCTCTTAAGGCTAGAGTACTTGTTTGAGAGCTACTTTTTACTTGTGATATCCATGCAAGTGCTTGGTTTCTTTTGGACAAGATAAATATGTTTTTCTGACTCCTTCGGAATTAGAGAAATTACTTGTTGATAAGGAAAAGAGTTGATGGGTAACTATAAGTTAGATTAGGTTCCAGTGGAATTTTATCTAACATTTCTTATATACTGCTTTTCATATCATCAAGGTGGTTTATATTGAACAAACTGAAATTGCATTGAACAGGGCATTATAAATTGGAGATAACTATTTTACAGGGAACATGGGCAATGGAGGGTTAAATGGCTTGCCCAAGACCACAAGGAGGACCTGTAGGACTAGAAACCCCAGTCCTTATGGCCTAAGGTTGCTATCCTCTAATAGGATTTGAACCCCTGGCCTTCTGGCCTGAGGTAACTTGCCCCAACCATTAGGCCACTCCTCCCTCCATGGGGCTTTTAATTGTTTTATGGAGCTGGATATAGACAGGGGTCTTTTTTCATTTTGTTGATCTCTTGCCTTAATTTGTTTGTTTATCTTTATTGTTTGTAATTCCCTGAGACATGGACTAATTACCTTGTGTTTACTTTATTCTGTGTACTATTTTGTAAATGATCTATTTTGTTTCTTTATACTTTATGGTATTGTATAAACTGAAATGTTTAATAAAAAAACAAAAAACAAAACATAAACATAAATAATACATACTCCAAACATATAGCTAGCATGCCGCCGCAGGGTCTGAGTACATGAAATGTCAACGCAGGACGTGCCCTACCCAGGCTGGAGCATCCAAGTGCCCGGTTCTGCGGGCTTGCACTTTGGGGATGGCCACATTTGTAAAATGGCCTACACCTGTGCATGAACCCGTCCTTGCTATCTACAAGGGATCGGTTTATTTTTTGGGGTGGAGATAGAGCAATTTCAGAAGACACTGATGCCACTCTCCCAGTTCTTGGATGTTCTGCTCTGGAGTCCCAGATTATTCCTAGATGTCCCTTCTAAAATGCCACTTCATATGTATAGTGCTGCTGAAAATCAACAAATAAGGGACTTATATGTTTAATTTATTTATTTATTGAATTTTAACAGACCATCAAGACAAACGTCCCGTACAGAAAAGAAATATAATGGGTAAACATTTCAGGAATACAGAAAAGGAAAATGACCCCAAAATCTCTTGTAGTCCACAACAAAATTAGGAGGGGGGAAAAGGTACACCTAAGGTAGGAGCAAACCCTTAGGCAACTCAAAGGAGATAATGCCACACTTAAGAAATAAAGACAGCCACTGAGAAACCCCAGACTTTAACTAATATTTGAGAAGCTTTTAAATAGCATTAATGTGACTCAGAAAGAGATAAAGCAGACAACTGGACATTTATAAAAGTACCCAATTCGTCAGGCTGGAAAAAGACATATCTGACAGACATGTAGATCACTAAACATTTACAAGGAAATCTTAAATAAAAAGAACCCCCAAGTTGCAAAACTCCAGATTTGTGAAGAAGAAATTGCCGCCTCCTCCTCCTCCTCTGCATTTCTTTAGCTATGTCAGGAAACATGGTGATTGTAAACCACAAAATGTTTCCATTCTCTTTTTAAAGAACATTTTAAGTAGCCATTCTTTGTCTGAGATCAAAGTATAAGGTTTATAAACCTCAGAAAAAGAAGCATCCAGTAACTCGGACACATTTAAAACATCTAATTAGAATCTCCTTCCAAAGCATCTGGCTCCTTCTTCCCCATTGGGAGATAATAAACTTTAGTTAGGAGTGGTATAAGTTCTTGCGAAACTCTTAAAACCTCCACCAAATATCACTTGAACATATCATGGGCCAAAACCCTCCCTAGACTAGCAGAAATTCAAAACCCTCAAGTTCGTTGCTCGAGCAGAATTCTCCAAAATCTCTAACATATCATAGTAACATAGTAAATGACGGCAGATAAAGACCAGTATGGTCCATCTAGTCTGCCCAGTAAGATGGCAAGAGTAGGTGCACCTGCTGCTCTGTGCAGGTCACCCCTCCCCACTGCTCCATGTTGTTGAGAAATTAGATAGTTAAGTTTATTTTGATTTTATCCTGTTGCTGTAAAGGGATCCACTGTGTTTGTCCCATGCCATTTTGTGTCTGTCACTATATTTGCCCCACCACTTCCATCGGGAGGGCGTTCCAAGCATCCACCACCCTTTCAGTGAAAAAGTATTTCCTGACATTGCCTTTCAATTTACCCCCTTGCAGCCCTCTAGTTTTACAGCTTCCCCGTCTTTGGAAGAGGTTTGTCTGTTCATTAATTCTCTTTAAGTAATTAAAAGTCTGAATCATATCTCCCCTGTCCCTCCTCTCCTCCAGAGTGTACCTATTTAGGTCTTCAAGTCTCTTCTCATAAGGCTTCTGACGCAGGCTCCAAATCATTTTGGTCGCCTTCCTCTGAACCGTTTCCAGTCTTTTTACTTCCCTTGTGAGATATTGTCTCCAAAACTGAACACAGTATTCCAAGTGAGGCCTCACCGTGGCATTAGTACCTCTTCCTTTCTGCTGGTAATTCCTCTTTGTATGCAACCCATCATCCTCCTGGCTTTTGCCACTGCCTTGTCACACTGTTTTGCCACCTTGAGATCCTCAGAAATAATCACACCAAGGACCTTCTGGTCCATGCACACCAACTTCTCGGAGAAGGACCTTGGTGTGATTATTTCTGAGGATCTCAAGGTGGCATTATCTTTAACAAGAGCAGAGTTCAAATCTGAAACTCTTGCCAGTTGACTTCCATGATCTTCTACTTGTAATTTAACAACATCCACAGTACTCACAATAGTGTCAATCCGGTCCGAGTTCTGCTGTATTCTGGTAGACAAGGCCAAAGTTTGCTTTGTCACAGCATCAGAGAGAACTGCAAGAACCTCCCAGATTACCTCCAAGGTAATTTCCTTAGGTTTAACAGGAAACAACATCGTCGGAGTGGAGACTGGACTTATATGTTTAAGGCAGCTACAAAAATATAAGTCCCATTGAAAACTGGTCCTATTGTATCTTGCATCCTTTTTTGTGTTTAATTGTTTTTCCATAATAAGAACATAAGAACATAAAATATGCCATACTGTGTCAGACCAAGGTCCATCAAGCCCAGTATCCTGTTTCCAGCAGTGGCCAATCTAGGTCATATGTACCTAGTAGTTTCCCCAAAAGACACAGGTTCCACAATGCTTGTAATGGGTCAAGCATTGATATCCTGGGTCCCTTTTTAATAATGGTTTATGGACCTTTCCTCCAGGAACTTGTCCAAACCTTTTTTAAACCCACTACACTAACAGCCTTTAGTACATCCTCCGGTAACAAATTCTAGAGTTTGATTACACATTGAGTGAAAAAATATTTTCTCTTATTAGTCTTAAACAGTTTACCCTGCAGCTTCATTGCATGTCCCCTAGTCTTTCTAAATTCTGATAATGTAAACAATCGATCTACGTTTACCCGTTCCACTCTGTTTATTAATTTATAGACTTCTATCTTATCTCCACTCAGCAGTCTCTTTTCCAGGTAAAAGAGCCCTAACCTTTTTAGCCTTTCTTCATAGGGGTATCCTTCCATCTACTTTACCATTTTGGTGGCTCTTCTCTGAACCTTTTCTAATAACGCTATATCCTTTTTAAGATACGGCGACCAGAATTGCACACAATATTCAAGGTGCGGTTGCACCATGAAACGATACAGAGGCATTATAATATCCTTTGTTTTATTTTCCATTCCTTTCCTTATGATGCCTAGCATTCTATTTGCTCTCTTGGCCGCCACTGCACACTGGGCAGAGTTTATGTCTAGCATCTTTCATGTACTACAAGCATTTCACATTTTAGTAATGTGCTTTGTACCTTATGCCTTATGTTTTGAAAGGGCAGAATATCAAATGAATAGAAACATATACAAATATTTGACAATTAAGCACAATTTAACATTTAGGGGTATGTTTACTAAACCGTCTTAATGTTACCGGTGCTAGTTGCAGTGATAATGTGAAGAATGCTATATAAGGAGTGGGCGTTCCGGCGGCAAGGTAGCAAGAATCTTTATCGCGTGATAGTGGGCGCTGTGGCACGTTAACGCGCATTAACACTAAGTTCATGCCAGTGCAGTGGTAGAAGCAATAAAGATGTAGCCCACTGGTTACTGCAATGACTGTGGAGGCAGAGGTCATGGGTTTGATTCCGTAGTGGTGTCATGTAAGAAAGCTATCTGAGGCATTTCCTTTTAATTTAAATCAGTGCTGCCAGCAAAAACACCCTCACAGTGCCATAACCTAAGGTGCCGCATAAGGCACCCTATAAGGGGCTCCATAGGGCACATTATAGAGTGCCCTGGCCGCCAAGGCACCATATAATGTGCCCTATAGGGCACCTTAGGCTATGGCACTGTGAGGGTGTTTTTGCTTGCAGCACTGATTTAAATTCAAAGGAAATGCCTCAGACAGCCTTATTAAATAACACCACTGTGGGATCAAACCCATGACCTCTGCTTCCACAATCATTGAAGTAACCAGTGGGCTATATCTCTATAACATCTAACACACTGCTGGCTAGCCACAGAAAGACTGCAGTTCACCACACAACCTGTCTGCTGTGGTTACCAGGATAGGGTAAACCCACCCGTACCCATGATGCACTGCACATGCAGATCAGCAGCCTACAGCTGCTCAAAAGATGGGATATGTGCCTCTATAGCACCCCAGCCTGGTAGGGGGAAATGACCGTGTGTGTTACAGGCACAGAGTAGCTACAGACGGTGACAGTGTGCGGTTCCTGTGCTCACCCTGAGGGTGAGGTGGTGCACCCAGCACCAGGTCCGCAGCACCTGGCTTGGTTGAGATAGGCTATGCTGCAGGTCCCCATTAGTGCCAGTGTGTGATGGGTAGTCTTTGCAGACACACTTAAGATACACCTGTGTCCATCTGTATTTCCCAGTCATGTCTAGCCCTTGTGGACTATGATGCACCCAGAATAATGCATATCCTGTGTGGTTGGCATGGTCATATGTTATAAGAGAAGGGTGGTGGTTGGACCCAAAAGTGGAATATGTAGCACCACCCAACCTGCCCTCTGTGAGTCAGGGTGGGGAACAGCATCTCCCACCAACAGATCCACATTCTACATCTCCGCAATGGTGGTAGTAGAGGGGAACATCAACCCCAGTCCTGCTGGGAAATACCCTACAGGGCAGTCAATGCAGATCTGTACACATCACATAGGGCACTGGCAGTAGACCTAGAAAAGCTCAGCTGCCCCCACCACTATCTGACATTCACCAGCAGAGGGCATAGTCAGTCTCCACTCACTGCACCCTGCAAGGTGTTCCAGCCATACACATGCTAACTACAGACAGTCTGCTAGCTAGTACATAGTGCATGTTCCTGGAGGAACCATGTGCACCCAAAAATGGGATGTGAGCGCACACACACACACACACCAAGCAGGTATGTCAGTGATTGGGCCCCAGAAAAGGGAACTCATAGATATCACTTGATAGAAATACTGTCTAGCACTATGGGGGAACCTAGCCATGCCATGGTCACTGTTCAGTCAGGGTGAGAGTGACCCCCCAACATGACATGCTGTGGCCACCCTGTCCCTGCAGGGGTGGTCAGGCACTACAATGTCCCAGCCAGTGCCCTGTGCAGATGCATCCTGCCCAGGCCACCTTGTCCGGGCCATACCCACAGTACCTTGCTCCTCATTATGCACATTCACAGGCTAACACTGGAAACAGTGCAAGCAGTGTGGGCTCAGTAAGGTGTAGGCAGCCACAAAACACTGGATAGACATACACACACTCCCACACCTATGCCAGCATTGTGCAAATATAGAGGTTTTTGGCAGCCCTGGCCTCCACACCAGTCCTGGGCACAGTGCGTGCATTGCTATGGTACGCAATACTGTTGGGGTCACTCCCCGGGGTGGTAAACACTGTCAGAAGCAAAAACTGAAACACACTCCACAGATATCAGAAAGGTTGCTATGATGAATCTCTGTCAACAAATTGTGTTTAACTTAGGATTTCATATCTGACATTAATCATAGCAACCTTTTGATATATGTGGAACGTGTTCCCAAGTTTAGGATGGCATTGCTAATGTATGCAGGTGCTAGTATTGGGAGATGCTGCTCCGCGCAGGGCCCAACAGCCTGAATCTTCGTGAGGCTTTGGATAGTGGAGCCTGTGGGTGTGAGCGCTTGTGTCCCTGTTGGCTGCTGCTCTAGGGCAGAGGTTCTCAACTCCGGTCCTGGTGGGCCAAACACGGTTCAGGTTTTCATGCTGTCCCTAATGAATATGCATGAGATACATTTGCATACAATGGGGCGGTGCATACAAATGCAGCACAGGCATATTTATTAGGGACAGCATGAAACCTGAATGGTGTTTGGCCCTCCAGGACTGCAGTTGGGAAACTCTGCTCTAGGGATTGCACATGTTTATGGTGTCTGTGCCCTGTAGGGTAAAATATAGGCGTTTATGGCATGTTTATTTAATCTGCAATAAAGGTTCCATCTTTATTACCATGGTTTAGTACTGGGTAAAATATAGGGACATGGTTTGCAGGAGCCATAGCTGGGACTTGAACCTGTGACCTTCTGCCCTTGAACACATTGGCTGTGTGTACTGCACCAAACTGTTGCCACAGAGGGAGATAATTCCCTGGAGATACCATGACTGTTCATCAGAGAGACCTTGTCTGTTGCAGTGCATGGCACCCACCTAAATGGGGCTTGGCCGTGGTCTGCTGTCGGCAGATGCCACTGCCCCCTCCACCACCAGCACCCCTCCGCCACCATGCTGACATGCCCTTGTGCCGGTGGTGCTGGTGGTGCGCAGTCCCAGGCCATCCAGTGTGCTGTTAGGCGGCTGCCTATTGTGCGTTATATGGGGTAGGGGTGCCTGCCTAGACATCCACGCTTCCCCCCGGCACTGCCTGCCAATGTTATGTGCCCTTTGGGGTACTTGCTGGGTACTGTCCCCTGGGACACTGTGGGACACACACTCGTGGCCATGTTTGCCCCTGGTCAGTTGCTGTCTTGTTGGTTTTCCGCTTCTGCATTCCTATGTGTCACCTAGGCATCTGCCTAGCCCCCCCTGTGCCCCAGCTGCCCCACTGCATGTCCCGCCTGCAGCCCCCTGTACCCCATTTGCAGCCTCACAGTAGTGCCCTTTCGTACTTGGGCACTATGATGTTGCTGCACATGTATCACTATATCACTTTTCTTGATTTCCCTGCCTTGCTGCACATTGCTGACTGAAATGGTCTCTCTCCCCTGCAAATGTGCCTCTAGTGCGAGGTTTTCACTAGCACTACTTTTCAGACCTTCATTTCACGGCATTAGTGTGCATGGAGCCTCTCCCCGCCTTCTCTCCGCCCATTGACCCCTTATCTCCGTTCCTGGGGAGCCTTACTCTGCCCTCTGGGGAGCCTTACTCCACCCTCTGCACACCTTACCGCCACTGGAGAAGTGATCGCACGATATGTGACATTCTCGCATGGTAGTGCGCCATTATCACGTGATAACATCACGTATCGCATGATAACGTCACAGCTGTGCCGTTAGTGCCGTTTAGTAAACATACCCCTTAGTGATGTTGAGGCCACTTGGCAGTAGTGATCATAGCATGATCATGTTTGATTTAATAAATGGAGGAAGGATGGCAAAGAAATACACAGTACTACCTTTTAACTTTCAAAAGGGAGACTATGATAAAATATGGAAAATAATTAAGAAAAAATAAAAAGAAGCAGCTGCAAAGGTTAAAGATTTACATCAACCATGGCTGTTGTTTAAAAATACTGTTTTGGAAGCCCAAACCAGCTGTATCCCATGCTTTAAGAAAAGTAGAAGGAAGTCCAAAAAACCGCCAACATGGTTTAAAGGTGAGGTCAGAGAGGCTGTTGTAGCCAAAAAAGCTTCTTTCAGGAAATGGAAAAAGAAGCCAAATGACAAAACTGGAAACAACATAAGCACTGGCAAGTTATATGCAAGGCATTGATAAGACAGGCAAAGAAAGAATTTGAAAAAAAGCTTGCTGTGGAAGCAAAAACACATAATAAAAACTTTTTCAAGTACATTCGTAGCAAAAAACATGTGAGAGAGTCAGCTGGACCATTAGATGATAGAGGGGTAAAAGGGGCACTAACAGGGGACAAGGCCATAGTGGAGAGACTGAATGAATTATTTGCTTTAGTCTTTACTGAAAAAGATGTAGGGAAGCTACCCATGACAGAAATGGTATTTAAAAGTGATGCATCAGAAGAACTGAAAGAAATATCGATAAACTGAGAAGACGTATTACAACTATTTGATAAACTAAAGAGTAGCAAATCACCTGGATGGGATGGTATACATCCGAGGGTGTTGAAAGAGCTAAATTATGAGATTGCAGACCTACTATTAGTAATTGGTGAACTATCATTAAAATCATCTGTAATACCTGAAGATTGGTGAATAGCCAATGTAATGACAATTTTTAAAAAGGGTTCTGGGGTGATCCAGGAAACTACAGACCAGTGAGCCTGACGTCAGTACCGGGCAAAATGGTAGAAACCATTATAAAGAACAAAATCGCTGAACATGTAGATAATTGCATTTAATTGGAGAAAGCCAACATGGCTTTAGACAAGGAAGGTCTTGTCTTACTAATCTGTTATATTTTTTTGAAAGTGTGAATAAACAGGTAGACAAAGGTGAGCCTTTGATATATTTAACATTTCTTATATACTGTCTTTCATGATATCAAGGTGGTTTACATTGAACAAACTGAAATTACATTGAACAGGGCATTATAACTTGGAGATAACTATTTTACAGGTAACATGGGCTATGGAGGGTTAAGTGGCTTGCCCAAGACCACAAGGAGCACCTGTGGGACTAGAAACCCCAGTCCTTCCAGCCCAAGGTTGCTGTCCTCTAGTGGGATTTGAACCCCTGACTTTCCAGCCTGAAGTACCTTGCCACAACCACTAGGCCACTCCTCCACTCCTGATTGATATAAAGTATCTGGGTTTTCAGAAAGCTTTTGACAAGGTTCCTCATGAAGGATTCTCGATGAAATTAAAAAATCATGGACTAGGAGGCAGTGTACTATTGTGGACAGGAGCTGGTTAAAAGATAGAAAGTGGAGCGTAGGGCTAAATGGTCAATTTTCCCTAAGGAGAAAGGTGAATAGTGGAGTACCCAAGGAATCTGTGCTGGGTCCGCTGATTTTTAACATATTGGTAAATGACCTGGAAATGGGAATAATGAGTGAGGTAATCAAATTTGCAGATGACACACAATTATTCAAAGTTGTTAAAACCCAACAGGATTGTGAAATTGCAAGAGGACCTTGATAAATTAGAAGATTGGATGTTCAAATGGCACATGAAATTGAATGTGGACAAGTGCAAAATAATGCACCTAAGAAAGAACAACCCAAACTATGGTTAGACAATACAAGGTTCCACATTAGGAACCACCACCCAGGAAAAAGATTTAGGTGTCATTGTGGATAACACATTGAAACCCTCTGCCCAGGGTGCAGCTGTAGCCAAGAAGGCAAATAGAATACTAGGAATCATAAGGAAAGGAATGGAGAATAAAACAAAGGATATTATAATGCCTCTGTATGTTTTCTTTAATCTGGGGGATTTCATTGTTTTTCTAAATGCCAGATTACCCATACAATCTGAACCTGTAGGTACTATATAACCATGTATTAAAGTTGGCTTTGGGGCCTTACAGCGTTTTTCTTCATTATAGTTAAATTTTCCTTATAGTACTCAGGCTTCCTCTACCTGAATATGTGGTTGTTGTTTTTTCATTGCTTAAACCTCCCATAATTGTGGACTGTAGGATTAGTCACTAAATTGTGGTTCTTTGTTATTATTACTTGCTGATTTCTGTGTGAAAACCCTTTTCTGTACAAGTTTTGTCTTGATTTCATTTAAAATTCAATAAATATTAAATAAAAAAAAGCCTCTGTATTGTTCCATGGTGCGACCGTACCTCGAATATTGTGTGCAATTCTGGTCACCGTGTCTTAAAAAGGATAAAGCGGAATTGGAAAAGGTTCAGAGAAGAGCCACCAAAATGGTAAAGGGGATGGAAGGATATCCCTATAAGGAGAGATTTAAAAGGTTAGGGCTCTTCAACCTGGAAAAGAGACGGCTGAGGGGAGATATGATAGATGTATATAAATTATTGAATGGAGTGGAACGGGTAAATGTAGATCGATTGTTTATGTTATCAGAATATAGAAAGACTAGGGGACATGCAATTAAGCTACAGTGTAACTTGGGGGTATGTTTACTAAAGTGCGGTAAACATGAATAACGCGCGTAGTATGACGTTAACGCTTGTTAGCGCATTATAACGCGTGTAATCACGCGCTAACGAGCGTTAACGTCATACTACGTGCGTTAACTGTAGTTAACGATCGTAAACTCCCGCGGCGCGGTAAAACATCGCAGAAGGTGGAGAGAGGGCGGAGAGAAGGGGTCAATGGGCAGAGAGTGGGCGGGGAGAGGCTCCCCTCACACTAACGCGCTGAATTTCAGAGCTCAGTTCCAACACGAATGAAAACCTGCCGTTAAAGGCATATTAAAGGGGAGAGAAACCATTTAGGTGTCAGCAATGTACAGCCCAGACAGGAAAACCAAAAAAAATTGATAAGTGTGATACATGTGCACAGAAAAAAAGGGCACAGAAACACTGAAAATGACCCCAACAAACTGGATAAAAACAATAATCAAGCTGGTCAATAGTGGTATCAATGAGAAACATAACCCCCCCCCCCCCCCGAGTAAGCTCCATAGAACAGATATAAATTGTGGAAGGGTCTATACTCCGTCCCCATACAAGGTGAATGGGCCCACAGTGAAATAGCGCTGCTCAGGGTTTCCCCCACCATCAGACAGGGTGCCTATGGCGTGCACATGTCCCGCAACAGCAGGGCGGGCATGTCGGAACGGCAACTGGACAGATGCTGGAGAAGGGAATACAGAGGGCCGCAGGCGGCACATGCTGTGGTGCAGCTGGGCCACAGTGCAGACTAGGGCGATGCCTAGGTGGCCCATACGAATGCTGAAACAGCAGAGCAGCCAGACAGCAACTGATGAAGGCCCAACATGGGCACGAGTGTGTTTCCCAAAGCATCACAGGGGATAGCAGCCAACAGCAACCCCCAAGGGCACGGAAAATTGGCAGGCGGGGCTGGGGGGGTGCGTGGACGTCTATGCAGGCACCCCTACCCCAGAACCCGCACCATAGGCAGCCGCATACCTGCACACTGGATTGCCTGAAACTGCGCACCACCAGCTCCAACAGCAGAAGGGCATGTCAGCAAGGTGGCTGAGGGATACGTGTGGTGGAGGGGGCAGTGGCAGCTGGCCAGAGCAGACCGTGGCCTAGCCCTGTGTAGGTGGGTGCCATGCACTGCAACAGACAGGCCCTGTCTGACCAACAGTCAAGGTACCACCAGGGAATGCACCGTCTCTGTGATAACATGGTGGTGCAGTGCACAAAACCACTGTATTCAGAAGCAGAAGGTCACAGGTTCAAGTCCCAGCTGTGGTTTCCACCAACCCAGTCCTCATATTTTACCCACCACTATAAAGTCCTAATACAGACAGAACCTTTTTTGCAGATGACATAAACATGCCCAAAACACCTACATCCTACCCTACAGAGCACAGACACCATAAATATACCCATTACCTAGAGCAGAGCCTCCCAAATGCAGTCCTGGAGGGCCAAACACCCATTCCGGTTCCATGCTACCTCTGATAAAGATGCCTGTGCTGCATTTCTATGCGCCACCCCCATGGTATGCAGATGTATCTCATGCATATTCATGAGGGACAGCATGAAAACCCGAACAGTGTTTGGCACACCAGGACTGGAGTTGGGAAACACTGGCGTAAAGCAGCAGCCAACAGGGGCAGACACACCCGCACCCACAGGCCCCATTATCCAAAGCCACCTGGAGAGGCAGGACTTTGGGGTCTGCGTGCATCTCCCAATACTAGCACCTGCATACCTTAGTAATGGCACCTTAAACCTGGGAATATGGTACACATCTATCAAAAGGTTGCTATGATTACTGGCAGATAGCAATTCCTAGCTTAAGTACAATTTTTCTCTGAGTGAGCTGCAGCATAGCAACCTTTCTGATGTCTGTGGAGTGTGCTACAGGTCCTGTGTCTGACAGTGTTTACCAACCTGTGCAGTGACACCTACAGTTTTGCGTACCATAGCCATTCCTGCACTGTGCCCAGGACCGGTGTGGTGGGCAGGGCTGCCCAACACCTCCATAGCTGCACAATGCTGGCATAGGTGTGGGGAGTGTGTGTATGTCTATCAAGTGTGTGGTGGCTGCCAACACCCCCCACAGCCCTCAGTGCTAGCACTGTTGCCAGTATTGGCCTGCCAATGTGCATAATGAGGAGCAAGGTACCGTGGGAATAGCCTGGATAGGGTGGCCTGACTTGGCTGCATCTGCACAAGGCATAGGGCAATGGCTCGGACATTGTAGTGCCCGGCCACCACCTGCACGGACAGGGTGGCCATAGCATCTCCTGCTGGGAGGTCACTCTCACCCTGACTGAGCAGTGAGTAGTGACCATTGCATGGCTAGGTTCCCCCATAGTGCTTTATGGCATTTTTCTCATGTGATATCTATGGGTTCCCTTTTGGGGCCCAATCACTGACTTATCTGCTTTGTGTGCATGCTGACATCCCTGTTCTGGGTGCCTGCATCTCCTCCAGGACCATGCACTATGGACTAGCTGGCGGACTATCTGCAGCTAGTATGTGTCTTGCTGGAACACCTCGCAGGGTGCAGCGGCTGGAGGCGTGTTGCTGGAGAATGTCAGATAATGTTGGGGGGCAGCTGCGCATTTCCAAGCCTGCCATCTGTCTACCATTGCCTTATGGATGAGTAGCGCTCTGTCTGTTCCCCAACAGGACTGGGGATGATGGTCCCCTCTACTGCTACCCCTCCCCTCCCCCTCTCCCCTCCCCCCCCTCCCCCCCCTCCCCCTCCCCCTCCCCCCCCCCTCCCCCTCCCCCTCCCCCCCCCTCCCCCCCTCCCCCCTCCCCCCCCCCCTCCCCCCCTCCCCCCTCCCCCTCCCCCCCTCCCCCCTCCCCCCCCTCCCCCCTCCCCCCTCCCCCTCCCCCCTCCCCCCCTCTCCCCCTCCCCCCCCCACCCCCTCCCCCCCTCCCCCCTCCCCCTCCCCCCTCCCCCCTCCCCCCTCCCCCTCCCCCCCTCTCCCCCTCCCCCCCTCGTCCCCTCCCCCGCCCCCCCGCCCTCTCCCCCTCGCCCCCTCCCCCTCCCCCCCCCTCCCCCTCCCCCTCCCCCTCTCCCTCTCCCCCTCCCCCTCCCCCTCTCCCTCTCCCTCCCCCACAGCAGGTAACCATGGCACCAACACTGGATATGCACTATTTTGGGTGCATAATTGCCCATAGGGACTAGACATGACCGAGACATACAGCAGGACACATATGTATTCAAGGTGTGTCTAACGGAACTACAGACAACACACTGATGGGGACCTGCAGCATGGGGTATGTCAGCCATGAAAGGTGCTGTGGACCTGGTGCTGGCCACCCCACCTCAACCTCAGGGTGGTCACAGTACCCGCACAATGTGACTGTCTGTGTTTACTCTGTGGCAGTGCCACACATGGTCTGTTCCCCCTACCATGCCGAGGTGCTGTGGGGCTGCACATGGTCAGGACCTCCATCAGCCCTAGGTGATGGGGGGGGGGGCACACCTCAACATATGACCATCTGTACACAGCTGATCTGCATGTGCAGTGCACCATGGGTATGGTTGCGTTGACCCAGATCCTGGCCAACACAGCAGGCGGTTTGGGTGGTGGCCTGACGCCCTTCAGTAGCAAGCCAGGGAGTTGTTCGCAGCTATGGGGCTGCAGCCCAGTGGTTCCTTCAATGCCTGTGGGGCCAGTGGTCATGGGTTCAAGCCCACAGTGGGCTTATATTATAGGGCTGTCTGCAGCATTGTATAGTTTTAATGTACATTGGTGCTTCCAGCGACAACCCCTCAGCATACTGTAGCCTTACAGTGCCTCATAAGGCGCCCCATGCGGCACCTTATCTGGCGCCCTATAAGTTGCCTTATAGGGTGTTCTATAGGGGACATTATGGTGTGCCTCAGCGGACAGTGCACTTTATAATGTGGCCTATGGAGTGCGTTATGGGGTGCCTTCTGCGGCACCTTCGGTTACGCCACTGTGAGGGTGTGTTTGCTGGCAACACTACTGAAAATAAATGTAAAATGCCTCCTCATTCACTACGTAATGTACAGGGTGATGCCTCAGACAGCCTTCTGCATTGGGTACACTGGGGAATCGATCCCATGATGCCTATATCAGCAGTCAGTGCAGTAACCATTGTGCTACAGCTCTGTTTAAGTGATTTGTGTCTATGCGCCTTCTTATGATTAACGCGCGGTAACGCACCACGGCGTCCTGTAATGCTCGTTAGTTTTTGGAACACGCATTAGTGGTAACGATGTACCGCCCATGTCCTTATTTGGGGTTTCTGTCTCTACCGCGGCTCCTAACGCGAATCGCACTAACGCACTTTAGTAAACATACCCCTTGGTTAAGTCTAATCAGAGAAAATATTTTTTCACTCAATGCATAATCGAACTCTGGAATTTGTTACTGCAGGATGTAGTAAAAGCTGTTAATGTAGCTGGGTTTAAAAAAGGTTTGGACAAATTCCTGGAGGAAAGGTCCATAAACCATTATTACATCACTTTTAGGTCCCTACTTAAGACACACCTTTTCACCACCGCATACAACTTGCCGGCCGCATCAAATTGACCTGGTTCATCAGTGTACATGTTTGTCTTGTCATCCACTCGTTTTTGTCTTGATTCTTGCTCTTCTTTTCTTCTTTTTCCTGTCCCGAATATGTAGTTCCTTTCATGCTCTGGGGCCCTGTGGCCCACCCCAATTTTGATTTATGTATGTAAACCGCCCTGCTGTAATGAATGGCGGTATATCGAGCCAAACAAACCTAACCTAACCTAAAGAGGACCCGGGAAATCCACTGCTTGCCCCAATACAAGGATTGTGGAACCTATGTATCTTTTTGGGAAACTGCCATGTACTTGTAACCTGGCATGGTCACTGTTGGAAAGAGAATACTGGGCTTGATGGACCTTGGTCTGACCCACTATGGCACTGCTTATGCTCTTATGTTATGTTCTTATGTTCAAATATGAGACGTGGAGCCCAATTCTGAAAGAAGCACATGCGGGCCTCCTGCATGTCTCCAGATAGAATGTGCATGCAGAGGCCTGGTTCTGCAACCCCAAATAGACAAGTACATGGTGTTGTAGAATCAGTGTGTGGCAGTGGCTGGCGAAGCACGTCTAACTGGCGGCCTATCGGCCCGTGCATGTGCACTTGTAGGCCATGCACACACTGCCCAGCTACCCCATACACCTGCAACCCCGAAAATGTTCCCAACCCCATGTCCTGCAGACAACATGCGACCGGATCCAGGAAGAAGGTCCCTCCCTAACATAACGCATATATCAACATGGCTACTAGGCAGCCCAACTTGAGTGAGGCAGGGATGAGGCTGCTGGTGACTATAGTCATCGAGCAGGAGGAGATTCTCCTTCCCACCGGGCAGAGGTGGCCAGCCCATACAACAGCAAGCAGAAGCTGGGAACATATCAGGACCACCCTCAACCAGTAAGTACATCACAACAGAGGCAGACAAACTTGGAAGCAGAGAGAAGTGGGCAGGCTGGTACAGCACTCAAGTTGGCACAGAGACAGGCATGCCACAAAGTGAAGAGGAAGGGCAGGGGAAGTCAGGATCTGCCTCAGGCAGAAAGCAGGCAGGCTGCACAGTGACAGGACAGCACAGCACCTACAGAGCAGCCAGATAGCAGGAGGGGGAATGTGGCATGGCAGGGCAGGTAGCTGGGGAGGTCCCATGGAGTGCGTTGGGTGAGGCTGTAGTGACACAGACTGAGGCCCCAGGCAGGGGTGGCAAAGGTGTGGCGGTTGAGTGTTTGCAGGAAGAGTGAGTGGTTGGAGGGTGGTGGTTAGGGTGACGTGTCTTTGTGCATGCATGTGGGGGTGTGTGAGTGGCAGGAGGAGGGTAGCAAAGGAGAAGGCTTGAAGTACATGCAGTGTGAGCATGTGAGGGTGTGTGCATGGCAGGAGGGGGAAGTGAGGGCTTGTGGATGTAGGGGAGGCAGGGTGTGGGTACAGGCGGGGGTGGGTGGGCAGAGTGGATGGGGGTCTGAGCAGGGTTATGGAGAGGGATGTGACAGTGCAGCTGGAGGGGGACATGGATGGTGAGAAGGCAGTAGGAGGCCAAGGATATGGAAGCTGGGGTTGCCAGGAGACAGTGGCGGTGCCGGGTCATGTCAGTGACAAGGGTGGTGATGCTGCAGAGGTGACATCATCCATGTCCATGTGGGAGCAGCGTATCCATGTTGGTGGGTCATGTAGCCTACCCTATCTGATGTGGGTCCTGATGAGACTGCCAGTAGGCAGTTGGAGGCCCCGAGGACATGCCAGCCCTGGCCTGCCTGGAGCATGTGCTGGCATGCAGCCTTGCAGAGCTGCACAGACCCCTCTCACACCTCTCATACCATGTGGAGGGTCTCAAGGGTGAGGTGCAGGGCCTGAGGGGCAAGTTCAGGGATCTGTGCCTGATGATGGAGGCCCATCTGCACCCCCACATACCACTCCCTAGCCACACAGCAGGAAACCCTGCAGGACACTGAGGGGGCAACGCCATCTCGGAGGCACCCATGGGCAGCAGTAACACTAAGCATCATGGTCCGCATCAGTGGCAGCTGTTGAAGTAACAGCCACCAGGGAAGACTGGCTGCCACTGTTAATGGCCCTATAGGTCTGGCAAGAGTGGGGGTTGGATGCCGTGGGGCACACCTGTTGACTAATGTGTGTGGGCACTGTTCGCCCATATTCTGTGTCTGTCCCATGCATGTTATGCAGTTCAACATGTGTGCCTTGTGTGCCTATGTATCTGTTGGGCAAAGCAACCCTGGCCACCAATGGCCATGGACATATGTGTC
Organism: Ichthyophis bannanicus; assembly: GCA_033557465.1. Taxonomy (NCBI): domain Eukaryota; kingdom Metazoa; phylum Chordata; class Amphibia; order Gymnophiona; family Ichthyophiidae; genus Ichthyophis; species Ichthyophis bannanicus. Next base: position 294,403,365 of record CM066037.1, read on the forward strand.
ATGCCACATGGGGGATGCTGTACTGCATGCCACATGTAAATGGTAGCCAATGCATGTCCAAGGCATATAGCCAGGTAGTCAGGCCACCACAGTAGCAGGAGATGATGCAAACATCCAGGGGGAATGGGGAGGGGCCACGGGGGTGGAGGAACCATGAACATGTGGTAGCAGCACAGCCAGTGGCCTATGGGGGTGGTACAGGCCAGGGCAGATGGATAGTGCCATGCTGGGGGTACCATGTGTATGTTGCACACCATGCACCTGTCCCACGCTCCCCCATGCTAGCCCACAGGTGTTCACCACCTGCAGTGGGCAATGGATGGGTGATGGATGGCCAAGGGACAGATGGACTTTGCGATGTGTGCATTCCTGGTTCAGCAGCCATGGGCACTATGGCATGGATGCCCATGTCCAGACATAGGGGCACCTATGCAGAGCAACATCAGTGAATGCCCCTGAAAACATGTCATACCATACATAGGTTCAGGAGGGCATGTTACATGGCTGGATGAACACTGCACACCTGGTACATGTCAGCAAGAATAGTGGTGGGGAGGGTCCTGAACCCACCACTCCTGCACCTAGGGGGAGCCCACATACCAACAAGCCACTGCTGTGAGCAATATCACAGACAGGCAAGGTTCATGATACATAAGGGCATGGCCTGGACACACAGGCCCGTGGCAGCTGTGGCATGTAACCCATCCCCTCTCCATTCACCGGCATGTGCTTTGGTTGCTATGGGTGGGGTACATATGTACCAGGCTGTCAGGCAAAATGTGCCTGGACAAGGCTAGCACATGCCACCACACTCCATCTGGATGGTGTACCCACATGCGCATCTGCGCTGGCGTCAGTCTCATCCCCATCATCCATGGCTGGCTCTGCACTGCAGGGCAATGGCTGCCTGCACTGCAGGGCAAAATTATGGAGCATGTAGCATGCCATGGCGATCTTGCATACCTTGCAAGGCCTGTTGAGAAGCTCACATCTGGACCGGTCCAGGCAGCGGTCTGGTCCAGGCAGTGGAACTGGCCTGTTGAGTAGCTCACATCTGGACTGGTCTAGGCAGCAGACTGGTCTAGGCAGTGGAACTGGCACTTCAACTGACCGAAGTTCTGCTCTATGATACCCTATGTGGTCTGGTGCGCATGGTTGTACCGGTGCTGTGCTGTGCTGGGCTGCTGGGGTGAAGCATGGGGAGCATGGGGGTCAACAGCCAGTTGAGAAGGGGTAGTCCCAGTCACCTGCAGGGGGAGACAGAACAGCAAACTGTTAATCAGCTAATGTGCCAGTGAGGGGGCCGTGTGTACTGGACACATAGTGGGCTATGGACAGCTGACTGTGCATATCTGAGTCTGTGGACACTGTCTGGAGGGTCCCAGGGGTGACAGCAGGCCACTGTGTGTCTGCAGCTCACCACATGTGCATGGGTGTTCCCAAAGACGATGAAGACCCTGCTGGGGAGTTTGTCTGGGCACCATGTGTATGTCTGGTGCCCCTGTCCTGTGCTTGCCCCATAGCAGGCATACCCCTTGGCGGCAGTAGATGGGGCTGCATGAGACATCACCACTTACAGGCTTGCTGCCGCCATGCTGGTCACCTTCCTCATCCTGCACTGTATGCACAGGGCCATTGTGCCTTCTGCAGGGGACCGGGGCATGATGCTTATGGAGGGTGTGTATGGGGCACCTGGGACCAACCCTCAGACTGACAGGGACAGGGCATACCATGCCCATATATGTGTGTGTGTGTGTGGGGGGGGGGGTTCCCAGGAGGTTGCCCCATCCATATCCCCACTATGGTGGTGGGGGGGGGCAGCCTGCCCCCCCCCCATATGTGCTCAGCTACCTCCCCATGGCCAGGGGGTCAACACACAGGGCCCTGGGGTCATGGGGGGGCCAATACCACCTGCCCAGAGGACATACCACCATGCAGTTCACCCTGCCTCCCAGTCCCAGGGTATCTGTGCATATGCCCACCTAACAGCCATCCACCACTGATGTGGCACCCCCTCAAAGTGCATATGGACTCTGACTGGCTCAGGACATAGGTGTTGTGGCAGGAACCTAGGTACTTGGTGCATACTTCTGTAATCTCCCCATTTGCATTGCACACCACCTGCACATTGACAGAGTGGAATGACTTGTGGTTCCAGTATGCAGCTTCACTCTGTTGCAGTGGCTGGATGGTGATGTATGTGGCATCCACCACACCTAGGACTGATGGGAGCCCTGCCACAGCATAGAATTCCTGCATGGTCTGACGCTGATCCTGCTGCATTGATTGCAAGCAGGTGTGGCCTAGTGGTTGGGGGAGGAGTGCCCTAGTGGTTGGTGGTTCAAATCCCACTAGAGGACAGCAACCTTGGGCCAGAAGGACTGGGGTTTCTAGTCCCATAGGTGCTCCTTGTGGTCTTGGGCAAGCCACTTAACCCTCCATTACCCATGTTCCCTGCAAGTATTAGTGTATGTGCCTCATATCCCCTTGTATTAAATGTATCCCCCAACCACCTTGACCCAGTGAAAAGCGGGATTTAAATGCAGCTAAATAAAATGTTCTGCACCATGGACTGCAGGTAGGCACCCAGGAACAGGGTGAGGCACCATTATACTGCAGGCTTGCTAAGTCTCCCAACAGCCATGAGCACCATCTGAAACAATCCCGTCACCAGGAAGGCCAGTGCTGTCATGACCTTCAGGTGCACTGGAATCAGATCGCCCCTCTGTGTGGGGCTTTCAAGGCATGGCTCAAGCTGCTAGCAGAGGTCATGTGTGGCAGCCCTGTTGAAATGGTACCATCACTCATGTCCATGTACTGGATCCTCTGCTGTGGGACACAGGCATGGGGGTGCCTGCGATCCATGTCCTGCCCACCTGCTGATGCCACACTGCTGCAGCCACATGATGTTCCTGGGCTATATGATCTGGAGCTTGTAAACGGGGGCGCTGGTCATGAAAGTCCACAGTCTTGGCAAAGGCAAAATATTATGACTTGCAAAGGATTGTGGGGGTTTCAGTTCATTCATACCAGAATCAGCCGTTCACAAAATAATGAGTTGTGATGCTCGAGTGTAAGCAAAGAAAAACAGATTTTATTCATGGGGTTAATTCTCCCACACAGATTTACTTGGTAACACAAAAGGACCCTTGCTTCAAGTATTGTACTCAGGAAAAACAAAACATGTTATAAGGTAACTGAACTTCTTAAGCAATAAATCAATAAAAACCTTGATGGGAAACAGAAAAGGTCTTTTTGATGGCTCCTGCTAATGACCTTCTTAGCAGTGCTCCAAAAGCAAAAACAAACCCAAAAGTAGGAAAAAAACCTGTTCTTTATCAAGGATAACTTTCTTCTATTCACACACACAAGAAGAAGTTTCCTTCTAGAGCTCACGTGCACTTGTGCTTGGCTCAATTACAAATAATTAGCCAGCTGCAAACCCCTTTGCTGGTTCACTCTCTCTACGTGGCTCAATCCTACCCTAAAGCTTTCTTGCAAAGACTTTTCTTGGTAGATAAAAGAACAAGTTACAGTTCCTTTTGGTGGTTGTTGTATTAGTGAGAAAATACTTTAAAACAGCAGCCTAGACAGAGAGCAATCCATGTATTCCAATTGATCATTTGCTATATTTCCATCTTCCTCAAATATCATGGAATCAGTATCATGGTCTGGCTCAGAGGAATTCCTTAATTGATCACTCTCAGGATAATATTTGTTTCCCTGCTGTCTTCCTGATGAAGAGCTAGGGCATAAATCAAAGTTCATACCTGTGATCCCCTTGCTGTTAGGTTTCCTCTCCAGGTATCCTGGCCAGTAAGTAGTCCAGCTTTTATGTCCAGCCTTCCAATCAAGATCCCTGGACACTGGGTCTCTCTTCACATACCTTCTTGCACCGGTCTTAGGGCCCCTTCCAAATGCAGCCGTCTCCTTCAAAGGTGCCGTCTGGGAATTCCTGGCTCTATAACCCCACTCCTCTGGCTTCCTCCAGTCCAATGGAGTATGCTCGCCTCTGGAATCACTCCTAACACACGTACTGCTGTGGACTCCTTCTTTAGACCTCCAAGATGTCTTTCTCATCTTCCTTCTGCGTTGCCTCTGCTGTTGTAGTCCTCTCTCTTCTTTCTCCCTGTTCTGTGAGATCCTGTGCCTGTTCTCACCATTCTGTCTCTGTGTAGAATATCTTTTACTTTTAAAGTGCTTAGAGGGACACTCCACCCTAGCACAGCCCAGGTGTGCTGAATCAAGCCCTGCCCCTGGAGATGAGTGATTGGGGATTACCTCATAGCTCTCCTGATTGAACACACATTTCCCCACTTCAGCTCTTCTAGAGGCTGTTTGTAACCTGGTGCATTCTGGGACTGGTAGTCTTTTATGAAAACATTCTGTTTTAATATTTCTACCAGCAAAGACAGGTTGCTTGTTCAGAGCCAATTCACCTCTATTATAGCTCCCTCCTGAACTATGATAAGCTTCCTTATCACAAGCTCCATGTCCTCTACCCATTGCCTCTACCACAATGCACTATTCATGATGGCAATGACCAGGAGGGGCACACCCACAGGGGTGCACAGCATCACCTGCATTACTGTGCTGAGCATCTGCTTTCACACAGCACCGCCCAGCAGGTATGGTCTGAGCAACAGCTAGAGCTGCTGCAACAGTCCACAGCATTGCAGGAACAGCATGTTGTGGCCACAGAGCAGCTGACCATAGCTATAAGCACCCTCCAGGCAACCATGATGGAGATCCTGATGGTGCTGCAGCATGTCCCTGAGCGGTTCATCCCTATACTGTCCTGTGCACACTCCAGTGTACCTCCCATGGGGTCTGGCCAGGGGCATGGTGGGGCAGCTCCCACAGCTGCAACATCCTCAGTAGCATGTGCACCTGTGCCTCCACAGTTGGGCACTAGTGGTGTCACAACATGGACCTCAGCATGTACCCACACCACTGTTGGTCAGCCTGCCACACAGACACCCCCTCTCCTTGGGCCAGTGTGCTAGAGTGTTCGGAAACTCTTTACCTGTCCCCTGCACACACTGCAGGGTGCTGGGACTGCTGCATGTGCTCAGGGTATGTGCAGCCCTGACCCTCCCATGGCCCTTGGGACAAAAGGAAGAAGGGAGATAGGATGATAATTAGAAGGAGAATTAGGATCCAGAGAAGGGTTCTTGAGCAGGGGTGTTACCACAGAATGCTTGAAGGCTGCAGGGACAGTAGCAGAAGAATGAGAGAGGCTGAGAATATGTGAGATGGAAGGCAGCCTAGTGGAGGAAATTGAGAGAAGGAGATGGGTGGGGATGGGATCAGAAGAGCAGGTTGTGGGTTTAGAGGAGGATAGAAGATGAGACGTTTAATCATCAGACATCTTTGGAAAGGAAGAAAAGTTAGTAGAGTTTTATGGGGAAAGTTGGTATTGAGGAAGAGGAAGGAATGAGGTTGTTCTAGGGAGAACAGGAGAGAAATTTCATGCATTTGTTAAAGAAAAACTCAGCTAGGGGTTGGGCAGGGAGAGAAAGGGGGAATAAGATGGAGAGGCGCCTTGAAGAGAGAATTAAGAGTGGAGAAGTTGGCGGGGATTAGCAGCAAGAGAATTTGTCAGGTGGATATGGTAGTCTTGTTTAGCAAGAACTAATGCAGACTGGAAGGAATTTGAAGTGAAGGAAGTCAGAAAGGAAGCAAGATTTAAGCCACATGCGCTCAGAAGAGTGGGCACAGGAGTGGAGAAAGCAGCAGGTTGAGGACAACCAGGACTGGGGTGAAGTGCATCTGACAGAACAAGGGATAGGTGGAGCATCAAGAGCAGAGGAGAGAGTAGTATTATAGGAAATGATAGCTTCATCAACAGAATTTGAAGACAAGATGGAGGAAAGAGGTGATGAGATCACAGTAGGAAGAGTCAGAGGATCAATAGCATGAAGATTTCTAAAAAGGTGTGAGGAAACAGAATGTGACTGAGGTGGAGAGTGATGAAAGGAGAAAATTGAGCCCTAATATTTTTAAGTCTGTCCTCATATGCTTCATAACAAAGACCATTAACCATTTTAGTAGTCACCCTTTGCACTGACTCTAACCTGCTTATATCCTTTTGAAGGTGCAGTCTCCAGAATTGCACACAATACTGCAAATGAGGTCACACCAGAGACTTATACAGAGGCATTATCACCTCCTTTTTCTGCTGGCCATTCCTCTCCCTATACATCCAAGCATCCTTCTGGCTTTCACAGTCACCTTTTCTACCTCTTTAGCTATTTAATATCATCAGACATAATTACACTCAGGTCCCGCTCCTCTTTTGTGAACAGAAGTACTTCACCCACTACACTGTACTGCTACTTTGGATTTTTGCAGCCCAAATGCATGACGCTGCATTGTTTAGCATTAAATTTCAATTGCCAAATTCTAGACTATTCTTCAAGCTTAGCTAGATCTCTTCTCGTTATCTACTCCTTCCTGGGTGTCTACTCTATTGCAGATTTTGGTATCATCCGCAAACAAGCAAACCTTACCCGACAGTCTTTCTGCAATATCACTAACAAAGATGTTTATTGAATTTAAAGCATTTTTATTGCCAAATAGCTCAAAACATACCATTATTGATATTATTCTAGGTTGCATGGATAAACCCTACACCTATGCTGAATTTTAGAAGATGCCATAATTGCATAAATCACTAAAATATCACCAATGTAGGAACATACTCTATCACATAAAGTATGTGTCCCCTTTTAAAAGTTCCATCTTAATATGTGATGCACTAAATGTTTTGCTCATGTGCTAAAAGTTACCTTCAATAGTGCATGCTAAGTTACCTTCAATAGTGTATCTATGCCAAGGGTTCTAGAACCTGCCTCCAGCCAGTCGAATTTTCAGGATATCCAAAATGAATATGCATGAGAGAGATTTGTATGCACTGCCTCCATTGTATGCAAATCTCTCTCATGAATATTCATTGTGGATATCTGAAAAAATCGACTGGCTGGGGAGGCCCCAGGACAGGTTTGGGAACCCCTGTTCTATGTCATTAGGGGGTAAGTTTATAAGGGGTGCATATTTTGTTTGCTTTTAGCCTATGTTATAAGGAAAAGTAGGTGCCTACTTTTCTTTATAAAATACTAGCCATTGTTGGCATAATGTGTTTTTATGCACGATCACTTACACTGGCCCTGAAGCTGGAGTAAATGTTCATGCTTAGATTTTTCAAGTATGCACGCAAATTATAGGATCTTATAATCTAGACATGCACTTGCATTTCCATCTGTACTCTGCCCATGTACACACCCATTGGCAAAGTTCATACCATCATCTGATTGTAGGTAGGAGCTGGAAGGGGGACCAGAGTCTCATAGAGAAAGGTTCAGCAGTTTGGAGAGTAAAAATAGCTTGGAATGTATTGTCAGCAGTACAGAAGATGTGTGTGGATATATGTGAGACAGTTAAGGTTGTATCTTGCAGAAGCAGCTAGACAGAAAGCTTTTGTTTTCAGGAAGCTTGTCATGATTAGACATGATCGATATATTTGTGCATAGCTTGACCTGTAATGCAAAGGCTTGACTTGTAACATATAGATAAACAAAGAACAAAGCAAAGCATGATGCAGGAAGATAAGGCAAAAATGTGTGTAATGTGTCCATTTTTTGGTAAATACAAGAGAGAGCTGCAAACAGCAGGAGGAAAGAGTTACGAGTGACTGCTCAAGTTTGCAGCCCTGTGATTGCCTCCTTAAAGCTTTAGCAGACTTTGCTATTGTATAACTGTGTGATGTGTTTTTATTTCATCTTACTTGCACCAGGACCAGAGTAAGAACACAAAGGACTGAGGAAAGATCCCTGCGTTGTTGCCTCCAGTCAGGAGTATAAAACCTGAACAGTGAGCACAGGTAATTTTACGCTGGTCGTTATTATATCAGAGGCGATATTCATGTGCAAATGACTTAAATACCAGCAAGATAGATGCATGCTTTGCCTTACATGTCATGAGCAGCACCACATTCTCACTACCCAAAACCATAAAAATTCTGATTCATGACCCGGCAGTTAAGTCTGAGGTGAAATACCTCAGAGTTACCCTAGACCAGAACCTTAACTTTCAATCACACATCAAGAGAACTATCAAGACTGCATACCATAAACTAAGAACGATAAAGAAACCCAAACCCTACTCAATGAAAGTGACTTCCGAATAATATGCCAAGCCATGATAACACCCATAATAGACTACTGTAATGTAATCTACCAAGGACTCCTAAACACAACAATGCTCCCGCTTCAACTGGTCCAGAACACCACAGCATGTATAATAACCAGAACTACAAAACACAGCCACATAATGCCCACTCTACATCAACTTCACTGTCTACCAGTCCACACTCATTCCAAATTCAAGACTTTGCTCATCCTCTTCAAAATCATACATGATCTATCACCAACAACCTGACAATAGGCAAACACGAACCACAAACAAAAACTTACTATCCATCCCGAAGGGAAGGACAAAAGCAAAACAGACAACATGCAATAGAGCTATATCCTTATATGCTCCATCCCTATGGAACACAATGCAGGAGAACATAAAATCCATCAGAGACATCTCGGTCTTCAGGAAAACAGTAAAAACACTCCTCTTCATGGAACATTATGGAAGTGACACATGATCAGACTGCAGTCTCTGCTCTTGTACCCCTAGTTATTCATGTCCCTACACCATCCCACACCTCAACTTCCTCCACTAAACCACCTTTCCCATAAATCTCCACTACCTGCCCCCCTGCCTTCCTCGACCTATATCCTTGACCATTAACCACCCCTATGTCCCACCAACACCTGGATATCTTTTTCCAGAAACCCTAGACTTATTAACTTGTTCACCACTTGGTGCCCCCCATATAAGCTTCCAAGTTTAATGTCTCCATGGTTCAATGCACACGTCTTGTTAATGTTATATGTAAACTGCATTGAATCTAAGATAATGCGATATAGAAACCCTGTCAAATAAATAAATATTTAAAGTAAAGTATGCACCCTCCCCCCTTATAAAATGTCCCTCTTTGTGGCATTTTAGTGTGACTATTAATATTTTTAATGTACACATACTAAGATATTTTTGGGCAAAGTTCTAGTACATAGGCTCCAGTGTCACATAATGCTGAGAATAGTCCTCTTTCCAAATCTAGAGGTGAAGCCAAACTGAACTTAATGTATGAGGAGGCCTTGTTTTTTTTTGTGCCTTGATTAAATAGATAAATAAAATGCCTCTTATAAATCTCCTATCTTTCACTCTGCCTTTGTACAGCTCAGTTATTGAACTAATTTGCATCTGTGGGAAAAGCAGAACACATTGCTGGTAATAAAGCACCTGCCAAAAAAGAAGACAACTCATGAAATAAAAAAAATTAATGTGGAAAAGCAAGGAAATAGATGATAGAGGTAGGGAGATGAATCATAGATTTTCACAAGTATCACTTCAGCTTCAAAATGAGTGAAGTAGCTTTTTTCCATTTGTTTCCTTGGAAACAGTGCCACAGCAGCAGCAGCCATTGGAATAAACCAATATTGTTTAGTTCTTTATTTCTAGATTTTCTCTTTTGTGGTGACTAACAAAGAAAGAACTGATAGAAGTGAATTCATATATGTATTTGCCTGACGTATGTAGCATATAACCTCTTTGTTAGTGGAACCACTCCCAACAGAGGCTAAGAGGTTCACCTTTAGAGGCTGGGAACAGGTTATAGGAATGGGACAAGCAATAAATGCGAGGCCTTTAGTTTAAGGGAATCCTGAAGTTCATATAGTTCTTCCAAACCAGAGAAGTGTACGGATAAAAATATAGTAACATATTTAGGCAGCTGGTGACTTGCTTGGAGAGACTGAAACAGAGGCGTGAAGAGGACACCACTCCATTTGAAAACAAAATCATGAGGATGGGGGACGACTGTTTCTGGGCCTGTTCCCATAAAAGGATGTATCTCGATCTACACAGGGAGTCATTCAGTGGCACGAATAGCAGGATGGGTGTCCAGATTGGACATCCAGCCCTGCTATTTGCTCCCCTGCCATCCCTGGTTATTGCCTCCCCATATGAACAGCTTGTTTGTATGGGGAGGCCTAGATGGGGGTGGAAGGGGGTGTGTCTGAGGCGGAGCAAGGGGGGGCATGGGCGGGGATGGGCGGGCATGGGTGGGCTGCGACCCCAGATGTCCAGGGCCGATTCTGATGTCGGCCCTGTACGTCCAAGGCCGTGAACATGGACGGGGAACTTATCCCACCGCAGACGTGGAATAAGTCCCCCTGGATGTCAGGGGCTGCAAATAGGTAGGGGGTGCAGCTGGACTCTGGGCATGGGAATCCGGCTGCAGGGAAAGAAGAAGGTCAGCGGCAGCAGGCATTTGCAGCTCCTGAATGGAGCCGTGGTGCCATGGCAATGGGACGCCGTGGCACTGCGGCTCCATTCAGGAGCTGACTGAGGTAGTCAAGGATCTGCTCTGCATGCAAGCTGACCAGAATCGGAGCCCAGCCTGCACATTCGGGCTGTAGATCCAATTCTGATCCCACAGGCATGTCTAGCCCGCATGGGATCAGAATCAGATCTAACTCTTGGCGTCCTGCTTCTGGTAAGCTGCACAGAGGGCTGGACAGTTGATTCAGAATGTGTCTCACAGACTCTAGGGTCCGATATTCATTGGTGGCAGCTAGCGCTATTAATCAATTTGAATATTGGGCCCCTAGGTATTTTTCCAGGAACAGTAGGTTTATGTCATTGTTCTCACAAATATGTACAAATAATGGTCAAACAGGTTGTAGGTGATAATGTTTTACTGGACAAATATAAACTATTTGTGATGAGCTTTCCAGAGTTATCCCCCCCTTTATCAGCTCACTGAGGGAGGTTGCTGTCGTTGTTAAGTACCATTGAGTTGATGTTGACTCATGGTGACCCTCTGGGATAGTTGTCCTAGATTGTATTTGGTCTTCAGTCAGATGGCTCATTGTTGACAGTGGCATCCATAGCTGGTCTTCCTATTTTGTGCTGATTTTCAGCCTTGCCAAGCATGATGCTTTTTGCTAATGATCTTTCTCTTTTCATGATGTGTCCTAAGTATGAAAATCAAAGTCTTGTGTTTGAGCTTCTAAAGAAAGTTTAGGTTTAATCTCCTCTAGTATCAATTGATTTGGTCTTCGGGCAGTATTCTTCAGTGGCACCTTAATTCAAAGGCAACAATTTTCTTCCTGTCTTTCTTCTTCATTGTCCAACTTTCACATCCATATAATGTTATTGAAAATGCCGTGACTTGGACAAGTTAATCTATCTTTATCTTTCTATCTTTATTAAAACATTTGATAGACCGCCCAGGCCAAAGCATCAGGGCGGTGTACAATCATAAAAAATGACAGCTGCTGGAAAAGAAGGAAGAAAGGAACGCCAATAATAACAGAACAGGAAGAGAGACAGTAAAAGAAAACAAAGAGAGAACAATAAGAACGCAAGAAGGGCAAAAGGGGAATAAGGAGAGGAAGGGGAAGAGGGGGAGGAGGGGGAAGAGCATGGACAAATTTAAGGGATGGGAGGCGCAGCTAGGGGGATAAAACACCATCGGTGGGGGAGAGCACGGGAAAATTAAGGGAGATGGGGGACGCAACTAGGAGGAAGAGCATCATCAGTAGGGGGGGAAGATCGAAGGCCTGACAAAAAAGGTGTGTCTTAAGAAGGGCCTTGAAACGGGTGTAAGACAGTTCGGTGCGGAGTAAGAGGGGGAGAGAGTTCCAAAGAGCGGGACCTAAGAAAAAGAAAGCGGAGTGTCGAGTAGATTCGAGGTGGGCCTGTGAAGGTGAGGGAAGGAAGAGACGATTGCCGTGAGATGAACGAAGAAGACGGGGAGAGGGCTGAAGATGAATGATATTGGCTAAGTACTGGGGGGTATCAGTGTGAAGAGCCTTGTGAGCAAGGATAAGTAGTTTGAACATAAACCTGAACTTGATTGGGAGCCAGTGTAAGGATAACAGACACGGTGATATATGAGAACGAAAAGGGGATGAAGTAACAAGACGGGCAGCAGCATTCTGAACAAGTTGGAGACGACGGAGTTGGTAAGATGGAAGACCGGCAAAGATGACATTACAATAGTCGAGACGAGAGATAACCAGAGACAGGACAAGAGTGACAACAGAGGGTAAGGGAAGAAAGGAGCGGATGGCCTTAATACGGCGTAAGTGAAAGAAGGAAGAGCGGACAACGGAGGAGATGTGTTCGTGAAAAGAAAGGGACGGGTCCAGGGTAACACCCAGGTAACGAAGGGTAGGGGCAGAAGAAATGGGGTGTGAGCCCATGACAGGTAGTACCGTGGGGGGTGGGAGACCAAAGGTAATCCAAAGAGTGGCGGATTTAGCGGGATTGGCATGCATGAAATTTGACTCAAACCAGGAGGCGATAAAAGACAGACAGAGGTTGAGTGGAGCAAGGTCCGGGGAGGAGGGAGAAGTGTGGTGTATGCATAATCTTTGTATGCAGAGATATGTCTCTGCATTTGAGAATCTTGTCTTAATTCTTCATAGCCATTCTGCCAAGAGCAATATGTTGTCAGATTTCTTGACTGTTTATCACTGTACTGCAGCAGAGAGGGGGAGGAAACAGCACATAGCAACAGTAAGGAACTGTGATGCAGTGCCAGACTGTATTGGTAAGCACTGCATCACGGTTCGGGAGCCATTGCTGCCATTGCAGGCCACAGAGAGGGGCATCAGTGGGGGCGGCAAAGGGTGCACCTGTAGGGCTGGTTCTCTAGGCGACTGCCTAGTTTTCCTAATGGTAGCTCCAACCCTGATAAAGTTAGTCTAAATAACTTGCTTGTTGACCCTTATTTCTGCATATTCGAATGGTCCTACTTGGCAGCAACAATATTTTGTTTTAATGAAGATATCCCTGTTGTATTATGATATAATGAAAATAAAATTTCTGAATCAAATATACTGAGTCAGTGCACAATGGAACCCAAGAACTAAACAAAATACTCCTCATCTAATTCACTGCTTACTAACTTCTGAACTCATGGGCTGCCAGTATATCTTGTAATAGAAGAAATAATTTTTGGTAAAATATTTTAAGTTTAAACCTGTTTATTAACATTGAACAATAGAATCCCAGCCTGTGAGTACACTTACACAAGCCAAAACTCAGAACATTACAAACATGAAACAAGTTAGATTTTCCCCCCATTTTCTCCCCACCCCCACCCCCACCTCCCCTCCCTAACTTTAAACCATACAATCCCACAACAGGAAAGGCAGCAATAATGCACAAATACTAGCCAGTGCACATCCAACCCCTCCACCCCCCTTCTCCCATCCTCCGCCAGGCTTTCCATCCTCAGCGAAGTGCCCGCTACGCCCACATTAGAACAGCAGTCTCCCAGCTACCAACTAGCTCGCCTTGCTGGAAACAAGGTCTGAGGTCCACTGCCCATCATAAAGTAAGGATCTCATTGCGAGCCACAGGTCCAAGCAAAGAAACATAGTTTCCCCATATTGCCACAAAGGCTTCCTGCCGCCTTGGCGTCTCCCGAGATGCAAGGTGATCCATCACCATCAAATGATGGAGTTGACCATGCCACTTCCAGAAGGATGGGGGGGTCAACATCCCTCCATCTCTGCAGGACAGAATGCTTGGCTAGCAAGTAGGCCTTATGAACTAACAACCTGGCTGCTCCCTCCCTAACTTTCAAAACCTTCACTTCATCAAGGATGGTCACTTCAGACAGGAGTCTGGCTTATAAGGCTTCCCAGATATTTGGCCACCCATCCCCAAAAACCTCGGAAACAAGAACACCATCAAATCATACGGCCTAAATGGCCTGGTCCCTGCCCACACTGTCCACAATGATCCTGAAGTGCTAGCCCAACCCTGTGAGCCTTCAAAGGAGAGAAATACCCCCTCCTTAGCAATTTATATAGGCGTTCCCTAAGGTGGGAACCAACCACCATCTTGGGGATACAAGCCAACGCCCCAGCCACCATTACACCATCAACCCGTATACCCAATTCCATCGCCCATTTCATTGCCAGACCATCATATGACTCAGCTTGCATCAAATCCCACAACCTCCCATAATTCACGGAAATCGAGAGGGACTCCCTATCCTCAAGCTCGAAGAATTACTTTACCTTTGCCTTATGATCCTGGGCCAAGCATTCCTTGTCCAATGAGGATGCATAGTGCCGCAACTGAAGATATACATAAAAATGCACGGGCCAGCTAATACTTTGTCTCCATATTGTGAAAGAAATGCACTACACCCTGAGAATCCACTACCCGTTTCAAGGTCCGAAGTCCTTTCCCTGCCCAAATGCCAAATGGGCCTCCCCCCCCCCCCATGCCAGGAAGAAAATTGCCAATACCCCTCAGCGAGAGAAGAACTGAAACAGTAAGATCAATCTTCCACACTTTGCAGAGGTAGGTCCATGCTGGCCGTAGTGGGTTAACAAACAAACTGCACCACAAAGCAGCATCAAGGATGATAGTATCAGCATGGAGAGCACACAACAAATTCCAAGGATGCACTAAGCTTTGCTCAATCTCTAAGGGGATAAAAACCGAAGTTGGAAGCCAGCCAATAGTGAAGATGCCGCAAATTGCAAGTCAGATTATACAGCTACAGATCTGGCAAGGCGACACCACCTCTGTTCCATTTCCCTTCAACGCACAAAGCGGTGTCTGAGCGCACCACCCATCCCACAGGAACAAACAAATTTCCTTTTCTATGAGCTCAATATCCTTTTTCATTAGGCAAAGTGGCAGTATCCACAACACATACAAGATCTTAGGAAAGACCATCATTTTATAAGTCGCCACCCTACCTAGGAGCAAGAGTGGCAAGAGCTGCCAGTCCCACAATTTATTCCAGACATACACCAACAATCAGGAGACATTCTATGAATTAACAAGAAGGAGGTCTGTTGGCATCCACACCCCTAAGTACTTAGATTCGTCCGCCAACTTTAATGGAAATTGTCCGCCAACTTTAATGGAAATTGTCCCTCCCAGTGGCCTTTCAATACCCCACTAACATCCAGAGCCTCAGATTTATCCATATTTAGCTTCAAGCCCACCGTGGAACCATACTCAGCAACTTCCTCCAAAAAATGAGAAAGTGATTACTGCAGATTAGTAAGATGTATCAAAAGTTCATCAGAGAATGCTGCTAACTTGAACGAACAACCTCCTAGAGGGACACCCTCAATATCAGCTCACAAATGGACCCTCCGTATAAATGGATCCAAAGCTAAAACAAACAGCAATGGCAAAATGGGACATCCCTGCCGAGTACCCCACTATATTTCAAAAGTAGCAATGACTTCCCCATTTATCACCACTACTGCTTTAAATAAGGAATAGAGTAAGCGAATGACCAGCAAAAAACAAGCATCCAACCCATACCTCTCTAGTGCCTCAAACAAAAACATCGACCCCATCCTATGAAATGTCTTCTCTTCATCAAAGCTGACAAGCAGAGAAGGTAGCTGTTCTCTATGGACTAGTTTCAATGAGGTCAGTACCCACCTCATATTTACTGCTGAATAACGTCCATGAACGAAACTTCCATGCACTAAGTCTGGAAGAACCAAAACAAGACAATCAGCCATGATTTTTGTCAGAATTTTACTATCAAAGTTTATCAAAGAGATGAAGGAGGCTGAGTCCAAAGGATCACGACCAAACTTAGGAAGAACCGAGATCAAGGCACAATTGGTGTCATAAGGGAATACAACATGTTCTATCAAGGCATTAAATGCCTCAACGAGCAGGGGGCACAACTTGTCCTGCAAAAGCTTATAGAATTCTCCCGAATATCCATTAGGCCCAAGAATCTTATATCCAGGGGCTCTCTTAATTTCCCTAGCCACCTCTTCTGCCATCACTGGCTCTCCCAGCTTACTCTGCTGCACCTTTATCAACTGTGGAAGGCCCAATCGTGCCAAATAATCACAGATCTTATCCCGATCCACCCGCTTTCCTGTATAGAGCTCTTGATAATAATCTTCAAAGACTCCAGCTGTGTGCTTGGTATCAGAATGCACTATTCCCTTTTTGTCCTATAGGGCTGACACATACCTAGCTCCAAACCACCCCCTCTTCAAGCATTTCTCTAGCAGTCAACCACCTTTGTCCCCAAATTGCTAAAGTTTAAATTTATAGTACAGCAATGATTCTTTCACACGCTGATGCAGCAATGTATTTAGGGCCACCTGGATTTCAAGCTCTACTCTGGGGGTCCGGCCGCCAGGCATGGGTCTTCTGCACCACGCAAACTTGTTTTTCCAGATGCAAAATGCAGTCATTCAACTGATGGATTGCATAAGCCAGGATGTCCTCTGAAGGACCTCCTTGGCAGTTTCCCAAAACAAAATTGGGTTGTCTACATGCACTTTATTATGTTCTTCATAGTCCCCCCATTTCTCCCGTAGATAGACTGCAAAACTCTCGTCCTCATGGAGGTTAAGGGGGAAGTGCCACGGTCGCACACCCGGAGCCCCATACCCTCCTTCAAACTCCATCCAGATCATTGCATGATCCAAAATTTCATATGGCCCTATCTCGGTTGCTCCAACCTGTGAAACAAGGATCGAGGACACCAACAAATAATAATCGATCTGCAAACTAGTGTTGTGGGCTCTGGAAAGACAGCTGACATTTTTTTTCCTGTGGATAGAGTGTTCACCAGACATCCACCAGATTTAAGTGTCACACAAACCTGTCCAGGCCTCAGGATGCTCATGAGTGGCCCTCATCCCCACCAATACAATCCAATGTAACATACCACAGATCTATGTAAATTCCACACTCCATGTAAAACTCTACCATTCCTACACTATGTAAAAGGTTACTCACTGCAAATCAATTTGTCTCGTTACTAGACCTTAACCATTGTAAATCACTTTAGTCACTGATTTACATACACCATGTAAAAGTGTTTAAGTTTAATCCTATGTTATAGCTTTATTAAATTTAATTCTATGTTATAATATTGTTATCTTTACCAATTTCTCATGTAAAAGTTATGCCCAATCCTGTTTTCATATGTTTTTTGTAATAAGTTTGCTCAATGTAAACCACTTTGATTCATAGGCGGTATATAAGAATGAATAAATAAATAAACATCCAAGACCCCATTTAAATCTCCCCCAAGAATCATCTGATGCTCTAGCAATTGCTCCAAATCTCAAGCCAGCAGGATAAAAAAACCTTGATCAAAGGTGTTGAGGGCATAAACATTGCAAAAAGTAATCAGGTGCTCCTCCTTCACTCCAGACACAATCACATATCTTCTGCCAAGGTTGGCCTTCACCAAAGTACCATCAAATTGTGTCCCCTTTGCTACCAGAATCCCCCCCCCCCCTTTTTGTCAATAGCTGCCACTCCAAAAATATGCCCCACCCAGCTTGAGATGTTCACTCTCAGTCAGATGCATCTCCTGCAGCATTGCCACTGCTGCCCCGTGATGCTGCAAGGACCTCAGACCCTTGTCCCACTTAATGGGTGAACCTCATCCACACACATTCCAGGAAATAACACATGCTCTCATCCCTTCACATTTTCTACACTAACACACCATATAAACTGAATAAGACAAGGAGCACGATCCCCCCAGCCTAGTATGTCCCTCCATTCCACAAATCTGCCCCAGTCAGTATCAATTAATAGGCATCTCTCACGCATCCCAAACATACATCCTAAAAGCCCAGCCCCCTGTACGTCCCTCCCCACACCCAAACCACTATCCCAACTATAGTCCCCATATAGTCCCAACTATAGGGAGTGGAGGAGTAGCCTATTGGCCAGAACATTGGTTTGGGAACCAAGAGACCAGGGTTTGATTTCCACTAGCACTCCTTGTGGCCTTTGGCAAGTCATTTAACCCTCCATTGCTCAGGGGGAAAAAATCCAAGTTATCAATGTCCCTGTTTAAGTTACAATGTAAACCACTTTGACTGAAATGATAATGTGGTATAAAAAACCTGTTAAATAAATACCCAACTCCCCTTACCTACAGTCCCTCTATGCACTATGGTCCCCATGGATGCAACAGAAACCCCACTGCCCTCCCCCCACTAATGAACAAAATAAACACATAAGAACCCCAGTACCTCCATTCCTTCTATGGAAGAATGATATGTCCCCCTCCCCCATAAACATAGTAATCTAGAGCATGCCCTCCTGTCCTCATATCCAATCACAGGGACAATAAAGAGAAAGACAGAAGAGGGAAATGCCACCCAAACAGACTTACAATTCACCCACAATAACAAACAATCATACAATGCAATAGGCTATAGCCCATAGTCCAGTAGGTCAGATCCCTGTCCATGAAACAGCCCATTGCTCACAAAGACCAAGGAGCTGCCATTCCTCCAGGAGCTCAGAGGATGCACACAGCCTCACTGAGGGCTCAGGCCAAAACACAAAGCAAATTCCAGTCCCAAAATCCAAGGCCAGCAGTGTCCTGCCCATGGAATGTCCTGACTTAGGGCTCCATTGCAGCATGGCATAGCAGCAAGCAGTAATATTCAAGGTCCCAAAGTCATCTGGGAGATGTCTAGTATAGCAAGGCCTATTGGGGGTATATCCCACAGTGAAGCCAAAACAAGTCCCTTCTGGGCACATCCCGCAACAGAATCTAACATGTCCCAGCCAATTAGGATAGATTTCATTTATATAAGGGAGGCCACCAAACTGACAAGCACACACACACTGTCCATCAAGAGGACTGCAACTGCATGGCCTCATCCTTCAAGCCCAGCACATCTGTTGAAACTCCAGACCTGTGGACACAGCACCTCTACAAACGTCTTTGCCTCTTCCAGATCACTACACACTTTAGGCACTTCATTATGCATCACCCAAAGTTTAGCCAGGTATTGCAGGGAAAACTTGACATTAGTGGAAAACAGGCACCGACAAAAACCTGCATACTCTTTCTATAGTTGAGTAATTCAGGAAGACAATAATGTGGTTTCCTCATGCTGAAGCTGCCACTGTTCCCTTGCTGCCCGCAAGACTCTCTCCTTTTGTGCGAAGTTCAGAAAGCATGCAATGACCACTTGGGGCCTGGACTCACCCTCCCTGAGAGTGCCCAAGCGATGAGCAACACAAGAGGCCCACTGTCCACCCCCAGGGATAAGCCCAGCAGCAGCCATGTCTCTAAAAAAAACAACCAACTAGGCATCTTTGACCCTCTCAAGCACATCACACAAAGCACAGATTATTACAGCAGCTGCGGTTTTCTAGATCGTCAAGTTTATCTGCTTGAGCAGCCAGCATTTCCTGGAGGGTCTTGAGCTCCCACACCATTCCCTGAGAGGTGTCCTCCAAGTCTGACACTCACTGCTCCACTTCAATCATCCGTTTCCCATAACTTTCTAACACCTGGGATAAGGAGTCCATTTTGTTGGTAAGTGCTTCAAAACACCCATCTAATGCCTGAACAACCACAGGGGTCACCTTGGATGTGAGGATATCTGGCATGGAAGGCCCTGTGCCTGCTGTAGCACCGTCCGCCATGTTGCCATCAGGGCTCACATGCGGTCCTTCTCTTTATGTGCTGGTTTTGTCACCATCAGCACACCAAGGCTGAAAACTCTCCAACAGTTAAACTGGCACGGTGCTCTTCGCTTCTAGGGATCCATTGGTCAGGTAGGAGGCAATAAAGTTGGCAGGGAAACTAGATAGTGGGGCCCCAGAGAGCAGAGAACCACGTCCGTGCTGCTCTCACCACTTCATGTGACCCCCTTCGGTAAACTATTAAAAAATATTTGCTAGACTTGTTTCACATAAATGATAGTATCTTTTGGGGAGAGTCCATCTGTCTGTCCGAATGCATCTGTTTGCACATGTACAAACAAACAGATGTTTCAGCTTCAGTTTCAACAACTTTTAAGCTGACCTCATAGCCGCCAGTGATGGGGAACTCAGGCCTCACCACCAGAATGAAGAGCAGAGCAGAGCTGTTGGAAATGATGGACTAGCCACGGACAGCATGGAGATGAGGCCCTGCCATCTGAATGAAGAGGAGAGTCAGTGCAACAATTGGAGATCAACCATGGGTGGTGAGGAGGTCAGGCCCTGCTCTCCAAATAAAGAGGAGAGTCAAAGCAATAGCGAAAGATCATCTACAGGTGGCAGAGAGGTCAGGCCCCACCATCCAAATGAAGAGAAGAGCCAGTGCAGCAGTTGGAGATCAGCTGCAGCAGTGAGGATGTCAGGCCCCGCCCATTGCAGTTGCAATGTGCTGACAGAGAACCAGACCCCACTGGCACAGCAAAAGGAGCCATATTGTAGCCATGAAAGGACAAAAAAATTGGAGGAGATGGGCGTGAAAAGCAGTGATAGGGAAAGGGAAGGGAGAACAGTGACCAAGGCTATTAGGAGATTGGGAGGAGGAGGGAATGGAGGATGAGTGTATGGATCGGTGGCAGGGGAGAGAGGCAGAGTATGAGAGGAAAAGGAAGCGAGTGCAAGATGGAAGGTGATGCAGGGTAGGGGAGAATGCAAAAGGGTAGAAGAGAGACAATGTGAGTGCAGGAGAACAAGGGAAACTGCAAGAGGAAGAGAAGTTTTCATGTCCACAACCAAAAACACACCCACCCTCATCCCCAGCACATACTGTACATGCATACAGATAGAGCCATCCCTGACATACATATACATATACATCCCTATACATATTGTGATGAGGTGAGTGCAGCCCAGCTAGGGAAGACTGAAAAAAAGAAGGATTTTTTTTCATTGCGGGGGATGGGAGCCCAAAATCCTAGGCTCCATACTAGAAGCACTGAAAGAAACCTAGAGGGCAGAGCTAAGCGTAAGCCAATCACAGACCACAGGACAACCCTGCAGAGGAGTAGGAGGTCCAAGTGGGAGGAGCTAGGAAGGGAGTGGCACAGCTCAACAGTTAACAGAGGAAGAACAAACAAAAGAGAGAGGCACAGTTTGAGTTGAAGGAGGAAGGAGCAGTGAGCAGAAGGTCCAGGAGGAGTGCAGGAGCAAGCACCAGTGGCAGCTGCAGTTCAAGGCCTAGCCCAGGTTCAAGTCCAATTCCCAGGAGGCACAGACAGGAGAGATCTGGGGCCAAGCTGTGGAAAACCCTTGCAGCCAAGGAGAGCAGCAAATGGAGGAACCATTACAAAGGCAGCCAAGAAAGGTACGCAGGGAATGAGCAGTGCCACCAGAATAGTTCTTGCTCTGACTCAGAGGAGACTTTCAGACACCTGAAGCCTCAGCACAGCAAGAAGTATCTCAGGAGGGAGGTTAAGCAGGAGAGACACAAGAGACCGGCTTGGAGGAGCCAAGGCCAGGCAGTGTGAGAGACTGTTTAACATTGCGAAGACTCTGAAGGAAAAGACACCAGAGCACTTCCAGAAAGCACCTAGCTGTAGCTCACTTGAGAGCATGGAGGTAGGCCCTGAAGAAAGTGTTATTGAGTCAGAAGCCTCTGAGATGGAATGTGAGCTGTGCACTAAAATACAATAGTAATGTGTGTTAGAAAACAGTGAAATACAAAAGGAAGCTGTTGCAAGTTAAAGCAGTTTCAAGAGTTGAAAGAGAAGAGTGACCCTGAAGACAAGAGGTTAGGAATCTCTCTTTTAGGAAGTTAAAACTGCAGAACTTGTGAAGGCCCAAACAGCTAGAACTGTTTGTATGGGCGTGGCAACAGCGGGTTGGAAGCTGTGAAGAGTTTTACAAATGCTTTTGTGTTTTGAAATGTCAAGCAATTGCAGTGAAGAATAGAAACTGCTGTGAGTTTTGTTTGGACATTTTGATTTGGAGAAATTATCCTGTATTCCTTTTGTCTGGAAAAAGTGCTTAAAGAATTTTTATGTTCATCACTTGCCAACTTTGGAAACCGAATAAAAATTTCCTGTGCGCTTTCAATAACCACTTAGCTTTCCTTATTGACACAACTACAACCCTCGAAGGGATACAGATGGCCAGCCGTCCCTACTAGGCAACCGCCTGGTAGGGGCGCGAGCGTCACAGGTGGCGTAGTTCTTGGATGCGGTGTTCCAGTGGTCAAGAAGAGCGTCTTTGAGCCATACCTCTGGACGGAGAACTCCAGGAAAGGTGGTGACCGATCGAGGAAACGGAGGGAAAAACCGGAGCGGATTCGGATCAGGAGCGCTGTGACTGGTGGAAGTGCTGAGACCTGCATCAGAATCAGGTAACCCGTGGACTGGAAGGGGTAGGCCTGGATTCTGGTGTAAGGGGGCCACCAGCTGCTCACTTGGGGAAGTGAGAGAGAGAGAAGAAAAAAAAAAAAAAAAGTGCTGCACTTTGTGTGTGTCTTGTCTGTTTTGTTGCAGAGACTACAATCCAGGATGGAAGTAGCGCACGTATTGGCGTGGGTAGCGGACCAATTCGCGAAGCAGCGGGAGATGGCAGCGTTGAGCCAGGAACAGGCGACCTCCATGTTGTGAGCCCAACAGCTACCCCTGCTGGAAATGATGGCCAAATGGATCCGGACTCAGGAAGAAGCAACGAAGCAAGCACAGGCTGTTCCAAAGACTCAACCTGTTGGTACAGGGAGGGGGGAGGATTAGCCTTCGGACCTTTTTCATGTGGTCGCTTAAGCAAGGAGGACAACCTTGACGACCATATAGAGGCGTTTGAGAGAATAGCTGGTCTAGCTCAGTGGCCTAAAGAACAGCTAGCTGTAAGGTTTGCCACTACTCTAAGCGGTGAGGCATTAGCTGCCTACAGGGAAATGCCAGTTGATTCTATTCATAATTATGAGCATGTTAAAGAAGCTATAAGAGAACGGATTGGTTTAAGTTCCTCCACTTATAGGAGACTTCTAAGAGCATCTGTCTTAAAAGAAGGTGAAACACCACAAGCTCTGTATTATAGAGTTAAGAGCTTAGTCTTTAAATGGCTACTGCCAGAAAAGAAAGATATAGAGTCTATTATTGATGCAATAATTCTAGAACAATTTATTGAAGCTGTTCCTATAGACATGCAAAGCTTTTTGATAAAACAAAACTGTAAGAACACCCGAGAAGCCATAGTCTTGGCAGACTGCTTTCTGGAGGCCCAGAAACTGAGCCTAAAGAAAGGGGGCGTTTTTCAAGGTACAGGTGTGCAGGAAAAGAATACAGCCTTGAGTAAATATAGGACAGAGAGAGATAAGCCCATGGAAAAATTCAACCTGCAAAGAAAGTGTTTTTCTTGTGGTGAGCCTGGTCACCTAAAGAAAAATTGTAAGACAAAGAAAGCCTTTGTGATAACACACCCCAAGGAGATAGGTGAAGGATTCCTCCTATCCGTAGAGGTAGAGGGAATAAAGACAGAAGCACTGTTAGATTCAGGGGCAAGTCAGTCCATGATCTCCAGAAAATTATGGAAAGTGATAGAAGCCCAGAAGCAGTGCGCCCAAGAGTCCTCAAGGGGGCAGGTTAAAATTAAGTGTGTGCATGGGGCTGCCTCTACCTACCCACTTCAAGCCGTTAAGATAAAGGGCTTAGGCAGGGGAAGGGAGGTAGCAGTAGCAGTAATACCAAGACTCCCTCATGAGATTATACTGGGCCGAGATTGGTCCCCGTTCAGGAAGGGAGTGGAGAAAAAGCTGCAAGAAAAGGCAGGCCTGGTAAACACAGGCCTAGAGGTAAAATCTCCAGGGAAAGGGAAAAGGGAAGCTGGCCACCCCAGAGCTGCTACAGGGGGAATAATACCTGCTCCCCTGTTTGGAAAAAGAGTAGACCCGGGGAGGTCAATAGTCCCTAAGGAAAAAGTACAGGCACCCAGGTTTGTCATCAGGTTTTGTAGAATTAACCCTGAGGCTAGGATTCCCAAGCGGGCCACTGAACAAGCGGCTGGGTTAGATATATCTAGCGCAGTTGAGGTAGTTGTACCCAAGCAAGGAAAGGCCATAGTAAACACTGGACTAAGGGTAGAAATACCGCCCGGGTGTTACGGACGGATTGCACCCAGGTCAGGCCTTGCCCTTAAAAATTTTATAGATGTAGGCGCAGGAGTCGTAGATCCTGACTACAGGGGAGAATTAAAGGTTCTCTTATTTAACTTCTCCCAAGAAAATTTTAAGGTGAACCCCGGAGACAGAGTGGCCCAATTAGTTTGTGAGAGGGTAGGTTTTCCACCCGTAGAAGAAGTAGATGAGCTTTCATCTACCACCAGGGACTCCAAGGGATTCGGATCTACAGGCCTAGGTGAGATAGAGGGGTTAACTGCCTGTTGTATAGAGAAGGAAGAAGATGACTTAGGACCTCAACTAGTGAAAGGTAATACAGATCCTGTTTATAGGATTGGGGAAAAGCTCTCCTGGACACAACAAAAGGAGTTGTCCGGAATGCTGAAGGACCTCTCGGACATCCTTACCCCGGTACCGGGAGAAACAGGGCTGGTTGCGCACGAAATTGTGACCCCGCCTGGTGAAGTAGTGCGCCAGCGACCGTATAGACTCCCGGAGGCAAAGCAGAGAGAGGTAGTGTCCCAAATAAAAGAAATGTTAGAGATGGGCATAATTGAGGCTTCCAAGAGCCCTTGGAACAACCCCGTAGTGTTGGTCCCGAAGCCGGACGGATCTATGCGCTTTTGCATAGATTTCCGGAGAGTAAATGACATTTCACGTTTCGACAGCTACCCTATGCCTAGGATAGAGGAGATCTTGGATAGGCTAGGGCAGGCCAGGTATCTGACTACATTGGATTTAACCAAGGGGTATTGGCAGATTCCCCTCACCAGGGAATCTCGGCCAGAAACAGCATTTAGTTCCCCAATAGGGCTTTTCCAATTCCGTCGGATGCCCTTCGGGCTCCATGGGGCAGCCGCAACTTGTCAACGATTGGTTGACATGGTCCTCCGCCCTCACCAGCGGTATGCAGCGGCCTATATGGACGATATCGTGGTTCATAGTGCACGGTGGGATGAACACTTGACCCAGGTTAGGGCAGTGTTGCGGGCATTGAAGCAAGCCGGCCTTACTATAAACCCGGCTAAATGTATGTTTGGGGCATCTGAGGTAAAATACCTAGGTCACATGGTTGGACAGGGTATAGTAAAACCTCTCTTTGACAAGGTGGAGAGTGTAAAAAAATTCCCGAGACCTGTTACAAAAAAGGATCTTAGGGGTTTCTTGGGGTTAGTGGGGTATTATAGGTGGTTTATCCCACACTTCGCAACCGAAGCAGCCGCATTAACTGAGAGGCTTAGAAAGAATGCCCCTAATATCTTGCTCTGGGATCAGGAGGCGGGACAGGCCTTTCTGAGGTTAAAAGAGAAATTGTGTGAAGCACCTGTATTACGTGGGGTAGATTTTTCACTACCTTTTATTATTCAGACCGATGCATCGGAAACAGGCCTAGGGGCTGTGATGTCTCAGAAGCCGGAGGGCTCTGAGCACCCAGTAATGTTTTTAAGTCGCAAGTTAACTCCTCCAGAGAAAAAAATACTCAACCATAGAGCATGAGTGCCTTGCTATAAGGTGGGCCATTAATGCGCTGAGATTTTATTTAACTGGACGGAGATTTTTACTGGTGACTGATCACTCCCCACTTAAATGGCTAAATAAAATGAAAGACAGCAACGCTCGTTTAACGAGGTGGTACATGGCCCTACAGGAGTTTGATTTTAAGATAGAGCACAGGGCCGGGAAGCTTCATACAAATGCAGACGCCTTATCCCGTATTTCGTGCTGTTCGCGGGATAAAGCGACAGCCCGAAATAGTCTAAGGGGGGGGGGGGGGGGATATGTGATGAGGTGAGTGCAGCCCAGCTAGGGAAGACTGAAAAAAAGAAGGATTTTTTTTCATTGCGGGGGATGGGAGCCCAAAATCCTAGGCTCCATACTAGAAGCACTGAAAGAAACCTAGAGGGCAGAGCTAAGCGTAAGCCAATCACAGACCACAGGACAACCCTGCAGAGGAGTAGGAGGTCCAAGTGGGAGGAGCTAGGAAGGGAGTGGCCCAGCTCAACAGTTAACAGAGGAAGAACAAACAAAAGAGAGAGGCACAGTTTGAGTTTGAAGGAGGAAGGAGCTGTGAGCAGAAGGTCCAGGAGGAGTGCAAGAGCAAGCACCAGTGGCAGCTGCAGTTCAAGGCCTAGCCCAGGTTCAAGTCCAATTCCCAGGAGGCACAGACAGGAGAGATCTGGGGCCAAGCTGTGGAAAACCCTTGCAGCCAAGGAGAGCAGCAAATGGAGGAACCATTACAAAGGCAGCCAAGAAAGGTACGCAGGGAATGAGCAGTGCCACCAGAATAGTTCTTGCTCTGACTCAGAGGAGACTT
This sequence comes from Ichthyophis bannanicus, assembly GCA_033557465.1. Classification (NCBI taxonomy): domain Eukaryota; kingdom Metazoa; phylum Chordata; class Amphibia; order Gymnophiona; family Ichthyophiidae; genus Ichthyophis; species Ichthyophis bannanicus. The sequence goes on from CM066037.1 coordinate 294,429,650, forward strand.
TCAGACACCTGAAGCCTCAGCACAGCAAGAAGTATCTCAGGAGGGAGGTTAAGCAGGAGAGACACAAGAGACCGGCTTGGAGGAGCCAAGGCCAGGCAGTGTGAGAGACTGTTTAACATTGCGAAGACTCTGAAGGAAAAGACACCAGAGCACTTCCAGAAAGCACCTAGCTGTATCTCACTTGAGAGCATGGAGGTAGGCCCTGAAGAAAGTGTTATTGAGTCAGAAGCCTCTGAGATGGAATGTGAGCTGTGCACTAAAATACAATAGTAATGTGTGTTAGAAAACAGTGAAATACAAAAGGAAGCTGTTGCAAGTTAAAGCAGTTTCAAGAGTTGAAAGAGAAGAGTGACCCTGAAGACAAGAGGTTAGGAATCTCTCTTTTAGGAAGTTAAAACTGCAGAACTTGTGAAGGCCCAAACAGCTAGAACTGTTTGTATGGGCGTGGCAACAGCGGGTTGGAAGCTGTGAAGAGTTTTACAAATGCTTTTGTGTTTTGAAATGTCAAGCAATTGCAGTGAAGAATAAAAACTGCTGTGAGTTTTGTTTGGACATTTTGATTTGGAGAAATTATCCTGTATTTCTTTTGTCTGGAAAAAGTGCTTAAAGAATTTTTATGTTCATCACTTGCCAACTTTGGAAACCGAATAAAAATTTCCTGTGCGCTTTCAATAACCACTTGGCTTTCCTTATTGACACAACTACAACCCTCGAAGGGATACAGATGGCCAGCCGTCCCTACTAGGCAACCGCCTGGTAGGGGCGCGAGCGTCACAATATGCATAGACCTCAATACACACAGCACCCCACCCTCTGAGATTCCCCTCACACATTCCTACAGGGACAAATCTCTGGAAATAAATATACACCATACCATTGATACACATCCCCACCCACACCATCAGTTGCTCCCACACCGCATTACCACTATTCCCATTCACCCACACACCCACTCTCATACATTCTGCTACCCTTGTCAAATACACCTTACCATGGCTGTTTTAACATAATATCTGTGAGGAGACTATTAACGTACAATTTTCAGCCTGTATCTCTGGATCTGGTAGGCTTTCTTTCCTGTAGTAAATAGCACACGTTAACAGCATTAGCGTGTAATGTTAGTAAATGACCCCCTTAAAATTTTATTCTTGATCCTTCTTCAAATTCTTCCCTGTTTCCCTTATTATTTTATTTAATTTCTTATTTCCTTTTCTGTAGAATTTCCTCAATTATTAATTTTCTCTTTTTCCATTTCTTTTCTTCTTTGATTTCTACGTTTTCCTTTTTCTATTACCCATTGTATTATCCTAATCTTTTCTCTAGAATTTTTTCTTCCTGCTGCCATATTTATTCTCTTTCCTTTTGTTTCTCCTTATTTTACATATGCTCTTCTCTTCTTTTCTCCCTCTCACACATACCCCTTACTGCTGTTCTCCTCACATGCATCCTTTCTCCCCATACATACTCACCCTTGTTCCCCACCTCTCACATGCTATTGCACATCCCTTTCTTCTTTCTCTCATCCTTGTTCACCTCCACCTACTTCCTTCCTCTTCTTCACACCATCCTTTCATCTTTCCCCTCTCCTTTTCTCTCCCCATTTCTTCTTTCTTCTCCTTGCAACCTCCCATCATCCTTCCTCACTGCTCCTACCTCCAGCATCTGCCCTGCATTTACCACACATGACAGACACTTAGGGGTAAATTCTGAGAAAGACATGCAGGCTGAACAAAAACGTCTAGGTCACAGATGTGCAAACCTGTACCGCATTCTGAATTTGTGTGCAACGATGCATGCGAAAGATCGGAATATGGACATGCACATTTCCGTACCCTCATGTGCAAGTTTGCTCGCTGCGCGTTTCAGACCTACACGCACAAATATGCAAAATGTTTACCTTCCCTGTCTGTGCAAACAGCTCCGGCAGTGCATATGCGCTACCTGTCTACGAATGCCAGGGATTCTGGTTCTCTGTCCACGTGCATATGTCGGTGTGTGCCCACGTGTAGGTATGAATACATGCCCATCTGCACTGTGATCCACATGGAACAGGAAACAGGATGGAGTGATGCATCCCCCCCTCCACCACACCCCTATCATAGAAAGTGAAATGGCAACAGGGCAGGCCAACGTTTCAGAGGCAGAGACCTGTCTGCTCTGCAGGATGGTCCTACAAAATGAGACAACCCTCCTCTCCAGAGGGCACAGACGGCCAGCCCAGGCTACAGCATGCAGGGTCTGGGAACAGATAAGGACCACAGTAAATAGACAGAAGCAGGAAAGGCCAGGAAAGGGTGGGTGAGGGCAGGCAAGGGCAGGAGAATACATGTGGAGGGATAAGAACAGTGCACAGAGTCAGGAGAGCAGCCTCAAAGTAAAACATCACTAGGAAGGAGGGTCTAGGGTGTCCAGACACACACAACAGAGCATACAACCAGGAAGAAAAGAAATGACAAATACAGTGAATCATAATAACCACCCCACAAAAATGTACCAGTGTAGAAACACTGCCAGAGCATGATAGCCAAAGCAGTGCACAGTGCTACAGAAATATGGCAATGCACACACAATACCAATAACCTGAATATATCACAGGTAATGGAGGGCAAAGTGACATGCCCATGCAAGGCAGGGGGAGCTGGTGGAAATTGAACCTCAGACCCCCGGCTCTCAATGTGGGGGGCCAGCCCACTAGGCCACAGCTCCCCGTCAAACCTAACACACAAACTGCATGAACAAGCCATATGCACCTGGTAAAAGGCAGCGAGAGCCCAGACACATGAGGCAAAGGGGAAGGAAAGCCTGTGTGGCGGGAATCCCCGCAGTGCACACAGAAAAGTGCTCAGACCTGTGGGAGGGTATCTCAAAAGAGGATGCAGGGAAAGACAAAGAGACCAAGGTCACACAGAATGGAGAAAATGTGGGAGGCACACCAGCAGCCCATGTCAAACAAGGCCCGATGTGAACCTGCCACGAGGCACCAGTGCAAGCCTCACAACTAGCACATCCGAAAATACAGATGCCACAATGACCCAATGCAGTGCCGCTCTGTGCCCTGCATACTGTATACAGGTGTGCCCCAGACAGGTGACAAGAGACTGTTAGGTCTGCATTCAGCATGCATGCCCCACAAGGTACATCCAAGGGCAGGCAGTAAATGTGCAAGGTCCCCCTAAACGCTGTTGTAGGCATACAGGCTGGTCGATGAACCACTGTCCTCATGGCCCAGCCAGTAAGCTCTGCAAGCACACATGAACCAGGAGGCCAGGGGAGCAGGGCAAGCCACTGTCCAGGTTGAGGATCCATTGGAGAGGTGTCAGCACAATGAGACTATGTTGGGTAGCCGCAGTTCATGGGAAGAGAAGCAGACAACTGCAGGGACAGATCTAGGAGGGAATGATACATGCATACAGTGAGTCCACAAACCTTTGTGTCCACAGATGCTTCCACATCATGAGGGACACTGAGGAGTACAGGATATGCTACTGGGCGATCCACAAGATGAGGCCACAATTGCTCATCTGGATCCGCCAGCAGCTGCAGTGTGAGCAAGGTGAATGGGCATTAACTGTGTCAGAACTGGTGCAATGTCACCAGACCTGTCTCAGACCCCATGTGGCAGGGCCATATGTGGGGGGACAGCATAAAGAGCATGTAGGCAGGGATTGACTATGGGGACAAGACACCCAGACCACCAAACCCTCTAATGCCCACCCTTTTCTATCCCACACACAGCTATCCCAGTTGAGGACTCACACCCCCTGGGCTGGAGGAGGAGGAGAAAGCTTTGGCAGCCAAGGAGGTAGCAGAGCAGCCAAAGCCACAGCAAAGTGGCAGGGGATGGCCCCCCAGCATGGACAGCCCCAGCAGCTGGGCGATGGAGGTGACAGCAACCACCAGCATGCCCAATGCTATAGAGCTCTCCAGCACCTTCCTCTGAGGGGACAGTGGGGAGGGAGAGGAGATCACTCTTGTGCTGGTGGAGGTGCCTGCTCCCCCAAAGGTCTGGATAGCACTGTGCAGGCTGGGGAGGGGAGCCGACGGTCGGGGGTACTGGGAGGTGTCAAGGACATCCTGGTGGGGGTTACTGCATGGGCTGAGGTGGGGGGGCAGGGCACAGATGGGGTGGTGTCCCTGAAGAATGGCCAGCAGAGGGGGGTATGGCTGGGGCAGAATCCATGGAGGAGGGGGAGGTGTGGAACACACTGCCTGGCTCCACCATGTTTATGTCTATGTTTATTTCGTTTGATAGACCACCCTTCTGTGGTAATCAGAGCGGTTTACAATACAATAAATAAAAGAAAGAAGGAGAGGCACAAGGCCAGGAAAATGGAAAAAGAATTTACAATCCTTGACAGAATAGGGGAGAAAAGAGGAAAATAGGACAGTAAACGTAGAAGGAGAGACTCACACGAGAGGGGAGGGAAGATTAAAGGCCAAGGAAAGGAGGTGGGTCTTTAGGTCACATTTAAAGTTGGTATGATGGGATTCTAGACGAAGGGAAGTGGGGAGGGAGTTCCAGAGGGCAGGGCCTGCGAAAAAGAAAGCTGAGGAGCGGGTAGACTGGAGGTGGGCAAGGGAGGGGGGGGGGGGGAAGTGTAAGGCAGTTAAGGTGAAATGAACGGGGGGTATGTCTGGGCGTGTGAAAGTAGATAAGATCTGCCAAATATTGTGGGGTGTTAGTATGAAGTGCCCTGTGGACAAGGGTGAGCAGTTTAAACTGGGTGCGGAAGGAAACGGGCAGCCAATGGAGGTGGAGAAGAAGAGGTGTTACGTGATCTCGGGGGGAGGAGTGAGTGATGAGACGGGCAGCAGTGTTTTGGATCCTCTGAAGTCTGTTCAGTTGAGCTTTGGAGAGCGATGAGAATGGAGTTAGAGAAATCGACGCATGACATAACAAGTGATAGTAGTAAAGTAGCGAGAGCAGGTGGAGAGAGAAAGGGTCGAATCACACGGATTTGGCGAAGGAAAAAAAAGGAGGTCTTGGTGACGTGAGAGACATGTGGTTGAAAGGTAAGATCGGAGTCAAAGAGTACGCCTAGGTAGCGGAAGGTAGAAACCATAGGTATGGGAGTACCGGAGAAAGATGGGGCCAATAAGGGGGGGTGGGCTACCATGAGGAAACCAGATCGCAGTGGTCTTGGTCAGATTGAGGTGGAGGCAGTTCCGGGTCAGCCAGTCAGCAACAGTAGAAAGGCAAGAATTAAGTGTAGAAAGGTCAGGGTGGGTAGGGGGAAGTGTGAAAAAGAAGAACTATATCATCTGCGTAGTAGAAAGCGGAGATCCCAGATTGTTGTATCTGCAAAGCGAGGGGAGCTAGGAAAAGATTAAAGAGGAGAGGGGCCAGGACGGAACCTTGGGGAACCCCACAGGGAAGAGGAAATGGGTCAGAGGAAGGGATGGAGGGAGAGAGAGGAAGAAAGAACTGCACAGGACCGAGAGGAGAGAAATGAGTGGAACTAGCGATAGACTGTGCTACATAGGCCTGCTTCCCGAAGGCGAAGAAGAAGGAGAGTGGTCAACTAAATCGAAGGCAGCAGAGAGATCAAGGGCTACCGCCACCGAGATGTCACCACGGTCGTGAGCTACATGCAGTGCGTTGGTGAAGGCGAGGAAGACAGTTTCGATGCTGTGGCCCTGATGGAAACCGGATTGACGAGGGTGAAGGAAGTTGGTGGAATCAAGGTGGTGAGAGACTTTTGCAAAAGCAATTTTTTCAAGGAGTTTGGAAAGAAAGGGGAGATTGGAAACTGGGCGATAATGGGCAGGATCCAGAGGGTCAAGAGAAGGTTTTTTAAGGATGGGGCGAATCAGGGCGTGCTTCCAGGAATGGGGGAAGGTCCCTGTGGAGAGGCTGGAGTTGAGCATGGAGAGTATATAGGGAAGGAGTGACAGAGAATGGGTGAGTAGCCAGGAGGAGGGAATAGGGTCAAGAGGACAGAATGTCTTGTTAGAGGAGGAGATAAGTTGGTGGAGTTCGATCGTGGTGGTGAGAGAGAAGGAGGACCATGTGTGTGAGAGTTGGGACGTGGAAGGGGGGGATGCAACAGGGGGGGGGGGAGAATGGATGGGAGGGGGACAAAGAGGCAGAGATGCTCTTAGGGAAGAAATCTTGTTGCTGAAAAACGATGCCAGAAGTGAGGGAGGAGGGAACGGCTGAGTAAAGGTGGAGGTGTCCGGGCGAAGAGAGGTGAGCGACTTGAGCGTGGAATAAAGGTGGCGGGTTTGATTAGGAGCGTTGGAGATGGCGTCAGAAATGTATGTACGTTTGGCAAGATGAACTTGGGAGCGGTAGTGCGAGTAGTGAGCTTTGAAGGATGATAGAGTGGCTGGGGAGGGGGCCTTCCGCCATAGTTGTTCGGCTCTGCGGAGCTGGGATCGAAGCAGATAAAGACCACCATGATACCAGGGCTGAGTAGTACGGTAATTTGTTGGGCGAGGGCGTAAGGGGGCAAGACGATCAAGTGCGGCAGAAAGGGTAGAGGACCAAAGGGAACTCTGAGAGTCGGGAGAGAGGTAAGAGAAGTCAGAGGGCAAGAGTTCAGTTGCAGAGGGAAACTGCTGAATAGTAAGCGGGGTAATAGTACGCGAGAGACGCGGGGGGAGGCGTTGAAGGGGGAGAGGGCGAAGGGGGTGGCTTCGAGTGGAAGCAGGAGACAGTGAGGCAGAAGTGATCAGTCCAGGGAAGGTGGAGGGAGGACAAATTGTGAAGTGTGAGTGTGGAAGAGGATGAGGTCAAGAGGAGGTCAAGAGTATGGCCAGTGGAATGAGTGGGAAAGGGAACGTGTTGTGAGAGGGACAAGTCTTGTACGAGGGAAGCAAAGGTGTGATCCCTAGAAGAAGAAGGGGGATTAAGGTGAAGGTTGAAATCGCCAGCAATAAGGAGATGGGGGAAGCTCAGGGAGAGGTCAGAGATGGTCAGAAGAAGAGAGTCCCAAAGATCGGAGCGAAGAGCAGGGGGCGAATAGATAAGAAGAATGTGTGTCGGGGGCGAAGTGTGAAGATGGAGCAGAAGGGCTTCAGGATAGTGGAGCGAGGGTGAGAAAATCTGAGAGAAGGGGAGGGAGGGACGAAGAATAGCAGCTACACCACCACCAGACTGGCCAATGCGAGGGACAGAAACAGTGGAAAAGCCAGGGGGAAGGCAGTGGGCGAGAAGGGCATCTTCCCCATCCTTCAACCAAGTTTCGGTGAGAAGGGTGAGGTCAAAGGATGCTTGCATGATGAGATCCTGGATGAGGAGAGTTTTAGTTCTAAGAGACCGGCAGTTTAGGAGACCTATTTTAAGAGAGGCATAAGGAAGAGTGGAGGGGATGGGCGATAGGGAGGGGGTATGAGTGGGAGGCAGGCAGAGGCGGAGGTTAGAGTGGCAGCAAAGGTGCGAGCTGGCAGCCTTGTCTGGGCGGCGGCCCCAAAAAACAGGTATATGGGCCATAGAGTGGCCAGTGAAAAGGAGGGAGGAGGTACAAATGCAAGAAGAGGACCGTACCTGAAGCAGTGGTGACATGGTGATATCAGAAGGGAAGGATAGAGGAGATAAGCAGTCTGGTCCACTCACCGTGAGGAGGCAGAGTGCTAGAAATGAAAGGAAATGCAGGGCTATGTTAGGAGTGGCCGGTATGTGGCCGGTGGAGGGGGAAGAGGCAATAGAGGCACCGGGGGAGGGCTGTGTGGATGGCAGTGTGCAGAAGGAGGAGGGAAGGTATGGGAGCGACAGGTATTGTGAGAGCCTGAGCATGGTGCAGAGTGGTGTGGAACTAGCCACATACATGGTCCATGTGAGTCCACAACAGGGCAAGGGTCTGAGGTCTTTGTGCTGCAGGGCCCTGCAGCCCCAACCATTCCCCTGGACCTCATCGCGCTGCATCTGCAGGGCATCCAGGCTGACCTCTAGGCACTGACCCAGGCAGTGCGCAGCCTCACTGATGCCCTCACGTCCCCACAGGCCAATAGGGGGGGAGGCCGGTAGGCAACCAGGGACAGGGTGTTGGGTCCACAGCGCCATCCACAGCCATGTTGGCTGTTTATGGGCCATGTTGGCCATTGTGTTTCATATTGCTTGTTGTAAGTCCAGGAATGTTGGTGAAAATAAAGTTTGTTACATTCACCAGCCTGTCTTCATGTCTGTACTCACTGGGGGCCAAAGAGGGCACAGTGTCACGCATGATCCTGTGGCATGGGTGGGCAGGCATGGGTGCACAGCACACAAGGGCAGAATGTGGAACAAACATGCACAGGCAGAATGGATATGTGAGGGGTTAAAGGGGACAGTTCACCTGTGGGGGAGAGGGAAGAGCCATGCCTGGCTGGGATCTGGGAGGGTATGTGTGGAGGGTGGTGTGCACCCAGAGAGGGGGGGATATGGATGCCAGACTGCCGGGATGTAATGTGAAAATAGGGAGGGACAGCAGAGTGGTGCAGATGCGGAGGGGGTGATGACAGTTGGTAGGGGTGTAATAGTTCATGTGACTGCAGGGGATGGAGGGTACACGGGGGACAGGAAGGGACCAGAGGTGGACAGTGGTGCAGGTACAACTGGTGGGAGCTCCCAGCACTGTACCTAGTCCTGGCTTCCCCCCACGCTGCCTGCTTTTGCCCTGCTGCTGCCATTGTTTGTTGCACAGCCATGGCAACACCGACGGCAGAGCAGATCCCACATCAAAGAAATAAAGAAATGAAAACATGCGGATCCTCCCTCCACGCTTGTACGACGTTCTGTCCCACCCTCCCTTCCCTGATGTAGGTTGCATCAGGGTAAGGAGGGATCAGGCCAGCCCTTCAAACGCAGAGTTGCAAAGACCCGCGTCTGAATGGCTGGGCTGATCCCACCCTTACCCAACGTAAACTTACGTCGAGCAGGGGAGGGATTAGATCTGCTGACAAGCGTGGAGGACAGATCCGTGTGCATTTATTTGGAGAGATGTGAGGTCAGTTCTTCTCCGCTGCTGCTGGGGCAACCGTGAATATGAAATGTGTCGGCAGGAGGGTAGGGGCAAGCAGCCAGTTGGATGAAGGTATGGGTGAGTGAGGAGGGAGTGCGCCAGATGTGCAAGTTGTACAGGATGCAATTATGGCTTGGTATGGCCCTGGGAGGTCCACACACACATGGGAGTGAACCTGGTGGTCTACCTGTGGCCATGGGCTGGGTTGGTATAGCCAGGGGGACTGTGGAGTGCCCACAGCAGTGCAGTGTGGCAAGGGTGTGTGGGCATGGACCAGCCCTCAAGATGCCCAGAGAGGTCACTGCCCACACATTAGCACCACTCTCCCTGTCACATGTACAGTTTTGCCATGTAAGTATCACCAAGCTGCAGCATGTGGCACACATGTGTCACTGACCCAGGGGGCTCCATCTGGACCACCTGTGGCTCAGTACCCCTGGCCCACAGACAACCAACTCCAGCTGCTCCTGTGCTCCTCCTGTGCCTGTCCACTTTACCACACAACCCCAGACCACCAGCCTACCCTAGCTGGGTGCACATACCTCACACAAAGTGTGTCTGCATGAGATTCTACTGTGTTTCTACATCCCTTCAGTATGCCACCCCATAGGATGGATGTGGCTCGATGGTGACATCCTCCTGGTCCTTGGTGATACGTCATCAGGCACAGGCTGCCTCCTGCACAGTGCATAATTGTGCAGCATGTAGCAGGCCAATAAAATCCTTCCCACCTTGGCTGGCCCATAAAGGAGCTCACACATGAGCGATCAAGGTAGTGGAAGCGGCCCTTCAACAGCCCAAATGCCTGCTCAATGATGGAGCATATCCGTTGGTGCTCATGGTTGTAGCGCTGCTCATCTGTTGTGCTTGGCTGGATGAACAGGGTCAGCAGCCAGTCCTGCAGTAGGTACCCTCTATCACCTGCAGTTGGGGGGGGCAAACAGGTCACAGTGCTGTGTCATGGCTTACATGGTGGCTGGTGGCCCACCCATACTCCACATCCCATTCTAGCATGCCCAACATGGATGTGATATGCACCAGTACAATGCCACTCATGCCCATGTGCACTGGTGCTCCCATACCGGGTTGCCCATGTGACTGTGTAGCGCATGCTGTTGTGCTAGGCAACCCATCCACTGGTCCATGTGTGAAATGTGTGCAGCCCCATTATGCTGCCATGCAGTCTTGGTTGTGCAAACGTAGTCCATATTCATGGTTGCCTGACCACGCAGCCTGGGGACATCAGCATAAGGGTGGCACTGTCTTGCCCTCCGGTGATCCCGATCTGCGAACACCAGCAGGGCACAAGCAAATCAGGCAGCAAACTCTGCATATGACCTCCTGGTACAGGGTGCAGCAGCCATGAAAACCTGTGAGGAAATGTGATAGGTCAGTGTGTGTGCATGGGTGCCCATTGGGGCTGTCAGCATGCACCGCACATGGGGCCACAGTCCTGCTGTGCAGCAATCATGCTCACACAGCATTCTCCCTGGGCATCTGTATGCTCATCCAGTGTCATCTACATGGGGGCAGACATCATTCCATGCTGTTCAAACACACCCTTTGCATATGGTCTGACTCCCTAATACGTGCTGGGCCTTTGTTGGGTCCACGGTGGGCAGGCTTGGGGTAGGGGGGACTGCGTGTCAGCATGGGCCTGGTGTGACCAAGGACAAGCATGGGACAGGAGGGGGGTTAGGTCTGGACATGGGATGCTTTTGGGGGATGGAGACTTGGTGGGGCTGCACTTGGGGTTGACCAGATATGGACCACCCCTGGGGGATCTGCCTAGTACTGTGACAGTGCAGGGGGCTAGGGGATTGGGACCAGGTTGGTGTGGGTGTTGGGTGGGTCTGCAACTAGCTAGTAGTTGGGGCTGGATGTGGGGCTGGAGGGTATTGTAGTGACTGGCAGTGACGGGCATGGGTCTTCTGTGTGAAATGGGGGACCTAGCCATGATAGGCTGTGTCTTAGGTGCATCTGTGGGGATGGTGGATGGAAGGGTGCTGTTTGTGTGGATGGGAATGGTCTGCAGAGGGGAATGGGGGAATGAGCACAGGGGAAGGATCAGTATGTCCAAGCAGATGTGGAGGGCACATAGGAGACACTAGCTGGGAGAGGTAAGGGCACATGGACAACAGTCAATGGAGGGCTAGCAGTGGACATACAGATACCAGACAAATGTGACTGGTGCAATTGCACCTGCATGATGATACGCCCAAGCAACCAATGGGGGGCATAGGCCTTTGCAGTGTGCATGTGCTGACTGGAGCATGTCAACTCTGGGATATGTACATTACTTACAGCCATGCATTCTGTGTCATACAGGGGAAGGGCATTTACCGTTGTATGTCCTCAGGTGGGATGCGCATTCCATGTGTGGCTTTGTGCATGCCCAGCTATGTATTGGTCATCACATCTCTTTATCAGGGTGCTGTGTTCTATATGAGGTGACAGTCTCTGTTCTGCATGTGTGACAGAACTGAGGTATTCTGTTTATGTAGGTCTATGTGACAGCCCCACCTGTTCCCTTTCCACAGTTTGGAACATCAGAACATATGATATGTCCTACTGGGTCAGACCAGGGTGCAGCAAGCCCAGTATCCTGTTCCTGACAGTACCCAATCTAGGTCACATGTACCTAGCAGTTTCCCAGAGGGACACACAGGTCCCACAATGCTTGTATTAGGGCAAGCAGTGGATTTCCAGGATCCTCTTAAATAATGGCTATGGATCTTACCTCCAGGAACTTGTCCAAACCATTTTTTTAAACCCAACTACACTAGCAGCTTTTGCTACATCCCATGGTACTGACTTCCAGGGACTGATTACGAGTTGGGTGAATACATATACTCATTTATTAGTCTTCTATGGGTTACACTGTAGCCTCATTGCATGTCCCCTAGTCTGTCTACGTTTTGATGGCATAAAGAATGGATCCACATCTACCCGTTCATTAGTTTATGGACCTCTATCATATCTCCCCTCAGCCATCTCTTTTCCAGATTGACGGGTCCTAACCTTTTTAGTCTATCCTCATAGGGGTATCCTTCAATCCCCAGTGTGTAGCAGTAGCCATTTTGGTGGCTTGTCTCTGTTCCTTTCCTAATTCTGCTGTATCTGTTTTATGATACGATGACCAGATTTGCACACAATATTCAGGTTGCGATCGCACCATGGAACAAGACAGTGGCATTGTAATATCCTTTGTTTCATTCCCCATGCCATTTCCTGAAGATGTCATGGTATTCCCTGCGATGTCTTGGTTCTATAGTTGCAGTGTTGCTGTTTGGTATGTGAGGCTTGGTGCTTTGTGAGCCCTGGCAGTGCTGCATTGATACAGCAGTTTTGCTGTGGGTTCTAGGTGGCCAGACTGCATGATGCATCCTACTGTGCCTTTGAGTTGGCACCGGGTAGTTGTGATATCTGCTAGTCCATCTTTATCCTCACTGCCCATGCTAATGGTATGCATGCACTCATTAAGCAGCCTGGTTACAATATGTTGATGTGCATGCACAGATGTCACTGTGCGTTACATGCAGGGACACCCAATTCCTTCTACTGGTGCTGTGGCACATGATGCAAATTTTTGGATAGTGTACATCCCCCTACGCCATTAGCAGGAGGAGATAACAGTGACCTGTGATGGGCTCCTCTGGAGGCCGCCTAGACATTTGGATGGGTAATATGTGGGTATTGTGGTGATGCGGGTGCAGCACAGCCCTGGGAAAGAGGAAAAAAGGAAGGTTTTTCTCATAGAAGGGGGATGGGCTCACCTAAACACAGGTCCCAAAGTGAAAGTAACTCTGAAACACACACTTGCAGAGCTAGCGTGAAGCCACACCCAGTCTCCAAGGCAACTGCAGGGAGAGAGAGGGTGGGGCCAGAAAGGGAAGCACGCTGCCAAACATTTAAACTCCGTCACTCAGTAAGTGAGAAGGAATCCAGGGAATCCAGGAAGGAGATGAAAGAGAGGGACGAGAGGAAACAGCACTGCAGAACTGAAAGAGCTGGGGAATCCAGGAGAAGGGTACAGAACTGCCAAGGTGAGTGGCAGGGCCAGAGTGGAGCAGGAAGAAGCTTGAGAGAGTTCCAGAACTACAGTTCTAACTCAGAGGCAAGCAGCTCAGACTCTGAGCAAGAAACAAACCCTTTTAGAAAGCCTGGAAAAGAAAAGGTTTCTACAAGAAAGGTAAACCAGACAGTACCTTTATTTGATTCAATAAGGGGAAGGAAGTCTGATAGTTCTGATATATTTCCAAGGGGAAGAAGGAATGTTCAGTGGGAGAAACTTTTCAAGCTTTTAAAGAAGGTGAAGCTAGAAATCCCTGAACGTGTCCCAGTCCCTGAGCCTTGCAGCACAGAAGAGGAAATGGAGGTTGAGTTTTACAAGGGAGACTCAGATTCCACAGAAGTATCAATGGAATGTGCTTTGTGTATGAGCAGTGCTTAGAAAGCATTTATTGAATACTGTGAAGAAAGCCTAAGAAGTATTTCTGCCAGTAAATGCTATTGAGAAGTGCTGGTAAAGAGAAAGCCTTATTTTAAAAAGCTGCAAATTCTACTAATGCTATGAGAGTGTTTTAAACAGCCGTTTAGTTTCCATGCTGAGAAGCAGAGTGTAATCTCAAGCTTGCTTGAAACAGCTGGGAGAAGCTAACAAGGGTAGCTGGACTTTACGTGCAAACAGTGAAATTAAACTGTCTTTGTTTGAATGAAAAGGAAACTTGTTTAATGGCAAAGAGTAAAGAAACTGCTTTGTTGAAGTACATGTTGGAAAAGCTTTTTGTTGGAGAAAAAATCCTCTTTTTCTGTTGATGTTTTGGAGCCTTCCACCAAGGTCTAATTGCAAACTTGATGACTAGAAGAAAATAAAATTTATAATAAATTTTCCTGTGTCGGCCTATTCCACTCGTACTTCTTTAATTGCCCCACAACTACACAATAAGGGCCTCAGCTACCAGGCTGAAGCATGAACATGAGTATTATGGCCCGCCGCCCCACTAGGCAGCCGCCTAGAGAGGGTGAGGCGCCACAGTATGAAGATTTATTTATTTAACTAGGCTTATATACCACTTTTCTACCAGTCAAAGCGGTGTACATTCAGGTACTGTATATATATTTTTCCCTTCTCTGCGAAGGGCTCACAATCTATGGAGTTTTTTTGTTTTTGTGCCTGAGGCAGCGGAGGGTTAAGTGGCTTGCCCAAGGCGATGTCTCTCCATCGCCCTTGATCCGCCCCTGCCTTGTAGTAACATGTCCTCTTGTGTTCCAGCTGACTATCCACCTTCCTGGCTACTGCTGCACACTGGGTGGTGGGCCCTAACCCATCAGCCACACCTACAGCAGACCTGTTTTCCTGGGTGGGGGTTCCTATTGAGGGGGAGGGGTATGGGAATTATACAGAGTGGGACTCCCAATATTAATTCTATATTCCTGACAGACTCCCAACATTCTAACAAAGTGCATAATGGTGAATATCCAATATTATTAGTAATTAAGATACGTATTATAAAACATATCTTCATATCATCAGTATAACATATAAACCCCTCTTCTTTTATATAATCCTCTCTTTGTTATACAACTTCTCGCTTTGGGCAGGAACTCAAACCGTGCCCTTTATTGGCCCAGAAAACCTGTAGCCACACCACCTGGTCAGCCTCGACATCCTTAACAGAGGGGGCAAGTGACCAGTACTGCATCACAGCAGCTCAGTCAGTCAGCGGTCCCCAGAGCTGCTCCTTTGGGGAGGGGAGGGCTAGGGTCTGGAGAAGGCGGACAGTTTCCTGGAGGAAAGGTATATAGACCATTACTACTGGAGACCCAGGAGCTCCACTATTTTCCCCAATACAGGCATTGTGGAACTTGTGTGTCTCTTTGGGGGACTACTAGGTACCTGTGACCTTGATTGGCCAGTGTTGGAAACTGGATACTGGGCTTGATGGACCTTGGTCTGACCCAGTATGGCATTTCTTATGTCCTTACACTTTCAAGGAGGAAAGATGTTTTCTCAAAGAATGCAGATATTAGAAGAATGCATAAGAGCCAAAGTGGCAAGCCATTCTTTCGGATGTGCACAGAGCCCCAATTTTAGCTTCGCTTTCCATTATTTAGTCATTTCCTCTCACGTTCAGGCATTTTTCACACGCTTGCTTTCAAAAACCTTATTGCACATTAAGATGCTTGTTAGCTGTTTTGAACCACTTAAGGCACCTTGATTCTCAGTGTGGAACACGCTAACTTGATCTAGTATCATCTTAGAATTTCTAAGGTGCATTAGCGAACCCAAAATGCACCAAGGACCGTACATCCCCAGTTGTCAAGGAGAATGATAACAGCAGCGATTCCTTGGTCTAGGGGTATGATTCTTGCTTTGGTTGCAAGAAGTCCTGGGTTCATCTCCATGAAAAGCCTTCCTCTCATTCTTTCACTGGAGAGCAGGGTCTCAAGTCAGTTACTGTCAAGCTTTTGCTTCCACCAAGGAAATGCAGAACCCCAGACTACCAGGGATTACAAGTAGAAGGAAGCGAGAGCTGAGACTCCACCTTCAGGATTGTGTTTAGTGAGGGAGACCACATCTTGGACAGGACATGGGCAAGGCGAAGACTATTCAAGGGTGGCCACCAAAAGAGTGCCTGAAAAGCACTTGTCATCAGAGCTAGGGAGGTGTTTGAGGGTATAGCGAAAGGGAAGGAGATGCACAATAGCAGCCCTGAAAAATCAAGCATGGATATAGAAAGCAACGGTGTTCGCTACAGAACTGAAGATTTGAAGCACAAGGCATTGTCCTATCAAGCTGAAGGGAAGAAAGCCGACAAGGAACCTAAGTGAAACCTGCTTTGTGGAGAGGATGGCAGACAGCTGAAAATGATTACCTGCTTCCCTCTTGGAGGAGTCAAGATATTGATAAAGTTCAAGCAGCGATGGATTAGAGCAGTAGCGGTGGGGCAGGAGCAGAACAAGAGGTGCTAAAGAGCTGCAAATCTTTTGGCATTTGTAACATGTGGAGAAATTAGAAGACAAAGGGCAACTTTGTTTGCAGTAGACAGGCATTGATTTGCTCCATATCTACTGAGTAGTAATGGAAGCCTTTGTGTAGTTCCAGAGGTTTTCAACAATTTGCCTGAGAGGGAGGACAATTAGAGTTTCCCTTGGGGGCTTAGAAAGATATAATTGAGAATGGCAAAGCCAGGCCCTGATGACAGTTGAAGTCATGACCCCTGGTTTACAAGGCCAGTGCTCTGACTGCAGAGCTACAGGGCCTGCCAAAAGAGCTGCAGGGCCTGCCAAAAGAGGAGCTTGCAAAAAGGGAGCTTATTCGTAGTTCAGAATGATCCCATTAGTACATAGGCCCACATTACATGCCTCGTTCTATCTGCTGAGGCATGTAATGTGGGCATCAATAATATTTTTTAAAAAGCTGCAGCCGAGGCCACCATCAATTCAATCGCCATTGATATGGTCTCTTCGAACAGCAAGGACCCTCCCCCCCCCCCCCCAATTAAACCGTTGCTGGTCAGTATCCCCACTGGACAACAATCCCTCCCTCCCTTGATGAAGATCTTTCAGAAGAAGATTCCTGCTCTGGAACTTGACTTCTCACAAGCCAGACCATCCTCCCCCCCCACCAGGATAGCACCAACCAGGAAACACTTCTCCCCCTTCAAAAAGAAGCTCCCTTGGACACAGCTCTTACTTTTTCCCCACCCCTGCCCTCTCATGGGACTTACCTGGAGGGTCTCCCTAGTAGGCTTAATGGGCCATGGCAGGAGTGGTCCCCATCTGTTCCCTCCACAGTTGTTGTAGGGTTATAAAATGGCAGTGGTAACCCCTAGCAGTATTTATTTACATTCTTTTATATACCATGCTATTCTGTATCAGTGCAGTTTACATTGAACAGGGCATTATAACTTGGAAATAACTATTTTACAGAGAACATGGGTTATGGAGGGTTAAGTGGCTTGCCCAAGACCACAAGGAGCTTCCAGCCCAAGGTTGCTGTCCTCTAGTGGGATTTGAACCCCTGACCTTCTGGCCTGAAGTATCTTGCCCCAACCACTAGGCCACTCCTCCACTCAGTAGTCTCATTGTACTATTGCTAGGAGTCAAGCTTCCATATAAGGATAATGGCTGTGCTGTCAGCAATCATGACAGCTAGCATGCAGTAGTATGCCCTGTGCAGCTGTCACCAGTAGCTAGGCCTGATCTCTACCTCAACCCGTCCTGATCCTGCTCCACCCTGCATTAAGCATTTGACATGTGTTTTTTACAGTTGTGCTGTTTTTAGCACATGGTAACTATTAGTACAGGCCCAAACTAATGGTTAGGGCATAGTAAAACTCACACAAAGTGCTTGGTGAACTTGAGTAAACAGTACACTTAGTACACTTTCTTCTAGTCACGTCCCTATATGCAAATAAAAAAGAGAAATGCAATATTTGTGTTTGTGATCCCTTGTGTTTTTTCCTTTCTCCTCTTGTTCTTGGGCTCTGTGAATTCCTGCCCTTTAGTGAATTCCCCTCCTACTACTCCGTAGTGAATTATTTTTCCAACCTGGTAGCTTTTTGGCTGCTTCTTGCATTTTGCTTACACTCTCTTTTCTCCTCAGTTGTATCAGGTTGACACCTCCTTCATCTTTATCCTCTAGAATACCTGAGATAATAACTCTTTATTCATTTAACAGTTTTTCTATACTGCCTTTGTCCAAAGCGGTTTACAATGAACAACATAACAATTGCATAAGAATTGTTTTTACATTAAACAAGGGAAGCCAACTTGGAGATAAATATGGGATTAACTGAAGGAAAGGCATGAACTACGGTATGTCCACGGAGAAGTAAATTTCGTATAGGGGGAGGGTAGAGTGCAGGAATGATCTAAGCAGTCAAACTCTGCTTCCTTTCTTCTCCCTTGCCAATACCAGATGGCATCCAAATCACCTTTTCTCCTATAACTTTGTAGGATGAAGATTGGTAGACATTAGGGTAAATCTCTTTCCTTTCCTTGGTCAGGAAGGGTGGAAAAAAAAACCCTAGGGATATGCATTTGAAACAATCTGGAAGGAGACAACAGCATTTCCCATGTTGTTTTATATCACTTTTAACTCAAAAATAGAGGAAACAAAATCTGAAATTTAGGTTTTCTTTTCTCATGTCATCAACAGTGTACCCTATTGATGCAGTAGGATACACTATTAATGCAATTGCTCTCTGAAATGGAAAATAAATTAAATTAATAAAATGAAATATCTCATAAACACCATAGGAAGCTAAAGTAACAAACTTGGCCTGCAGACCCCTAGAAAACATCTCCTTGTAGAAACTGAAACTTCAATAAGGCAAACTGGGAAGTTTTCATGCACCCAAGAAATCCAACTTAAATGTCCACTCAGTTACTAGGTCTCTTGTTAATAAGGATTTAAGAATCAGCCACTGCAGCAGCTTCTCAAAATTGTGTATCAATAACACAATTCTTTAGTAGGTATCCCTGTAGAGAGGCCTACATTGAAAGTCAATAGGGCAAGAGAATTCTGCATACTGTCTGCAATGCACAGTAGTTCAGAATTCCTCCAGGAGTACTACTATAGGGGAGTACAGCTATTACAACAAGGTCACAGGGATCAGAAGAAATTACGTAGACAAAGAATATACCAGGCAGTTAAAGAAACATTCACTTGAAACCCATATCCAAAGATTTGGTTCCTCTACAGAACTGTCATCAGAATAAAATACCCAAGAATAATTACTGTGGATGAGTATTTATCACTATGTGCCTTCTCCTAACAGACCACGAAGGCCCACCTAAACTGCATTACCATGACAACATCAAAGTGCGTAGGATGTAAAAAAAATCCAAATAAATGCCAAAATACAGAGAATGCCAGCGGAGAAGTTACATAAAACTTATCAGTATTTATTTCACATCCTACGCATTTTTATGTTACAAGGATAATAGATGGATTTTCAAATTTGTTGAGAGGAAGGTCACAGATAGCAATGAACACATATTCACTACATTAGCTTTTGGTGTTTTGTTCCCTGTGATAGTTTAGTTGGGGAACCAAAACTTTGGTCATGAATTTTGAATGAATATTTACTGAGTATTGTACGTTTTTGGCATTTTTGGTATATTTTTCATCTCACTGTATTATTACTTTCAGCCAAGGAAGTCACAACATGGGATGAGGAGGAAGTCATGGAAAAGTGCCTCAGAACCATTTCGGGGAAAACAGTGCCAAGAAAAAGTAAAAGGAGAAATTCCTCATTTTTCTCTTTTATGGCATTATCATCGGCTAAACACAGATGGAGTTATGCCAGGCCAAGATTTTTGAAAGTTGATACGTCTGACTCACAGTCTGATTAGCAGTATGCTGAGTAAAAAGATTTGTATAACATAAAAGTCAGATGGTTGTGGCTGCATTGATTTTATAAACCAAAGAAAGGGAAGTACTTGAATGAGACCTCTAATGGATCAAATGGTAACAAAACATTATGTGAAAACAAAATGATAAAGAATCGAGAAACCAAAATAATAATAAAAAATGCTCCGATCCAAAAATGATCAAAAATTAATTGATAACCAATTGAAAATTTCCAACAACATAGACATTGCAAAGTTCATATCCAATTCATCAAATTAATCAAAGCCTTACAGTTCATGATAAAAAAAATCATATATATAAATTATATCCCACAAAGCCTTGCTAATTAAGACCAAAAATTCAGATCTACAACAAAAAAGCCCCTTCTACAAGTTTCAGTGGGGCAGAAGAAAAATCAGAATTTCAGCTACAATAACAGCTCATATACTTTTCAGATTCTGGCTTCTTGACTGCTTTATGTTTATCACATAATAGGGGTTATTTTGCAAGTGCTGTTCATGCTTTTGATGTCTGCAAATGGGCACGCAGACATCCAAATCAAAGAGACATGTCTGGAGGTATTTTAGAAGCCTGCTCTGGAGATTTCCCGGTGTAATGATGTCCAGGCTGTGAAGGGGGTGTGATGAAGACATGTCTGGGGCATTCCAAGAACTTGGACGTCCTCGTCAGATTTCAGAAATGCTCTGCACATCCCATGTCAAAGGTTATACCTGCTCCAGGCATGAATAGGTATCAGAAAAGTGCTCATTTTGCCAGCCAAACAACCGAAGCGTGTGGAGAAGGAGCTACACTTATATCCCCTGTATTTTCTATGTTGACAGCAAACACTGATGGGGAACGGGGGCTCTTGTTTTCATTTTGTCATGCCGACCGTATGCTACCTAGTAGGAGATAGACATCCCTGACCCAAGCTCTTGTAGCGGGGACATCTATGTGGGGGCATCCAAGTTGGGGACATCTATGTTTTTATAATCAGGCCGAAACATAGACACCCCTGGCGTTTTTCTGCATGTTTTGCTCTGGACATCTCAGATTGCACTTGAACGCTTTTTCTAAAGTGTCACTTAATTGATCTTATAGACACCTGAAGACAACGGTAATCAATGAAACAAAACAATTCTTTTTCCCCTTCACCTTTGACTTCAGCCAGTAGTGTGGCTATCTGGTCTGGCCAATGACATGTGCTGCCTTTTCAGTTCTCTCTGATACCCTTAGTATTGTTATCTTTCAATCTCTTGTATTTTCTTCTTTTTCTCTCCTTATACAATCTAATATATGTTGTATTTCCTTTCTTATTAATGCTATTACTATTGTAAACTGCAGATATATGATCCAAAGTTTAATAAATATAACATAAGCAAAGACACATGTTTTCAAGTTGGATTTAATTCCAGGTATTTATACAGACAATTTCTTCAGGCGGTGGCACATGCTTTGGTCAAGAAAGAGAATTACTGTGTTACACACAACCCAATTTAGCAAAAATTCATTTTAGAATCAAAAACAAACGCTCTTTCAAATCAAAATCTGTACATCGGCTGTTGCAGGGATCATATAATGAACTGTTTTGTTTTTTACAATGCATGTATTACTGTTCGTAAAGAGCATTGGGCCCAATATTCAAAAAAAGCTGCACTCCTAAATTTAGGCACCTAACTTAGACTCCTAAATGTGTGCCCTATTTTCAGCCATACTTAAGAGCCTACATTTTCAGCTGAAAATTCATCCTAATTTAGCAGCTTACAATTTATGATCCTAAATTTAGGGCTGCTAGTTATTTGCCTAGATTTATGAGCCTAATTGAGGTGCCAAGTCTGAAAATCAGTGCTAAGCTACTAATTTTTTCCCCACTCTGAATCTGTCTCCATTGCTATCCACTTTATATGCTCCTAAATTTAGAAGTTTGGAAAATTTTTTAAAAAATCCACCCTAGTAAACCTTCAAAGAGGCCTATTTAGGAGCATAACATTCAAAGTTAGGAGTATTAATTCTTTGAATGTTGGGCCTATTTTATTTTAATTTTCAGGAGCAACCTACATCCATTTCTTGCAATGGCCACAGTCTTCACCTAAGGGGTATGTTTACTAAACCGGGCTAACGGTTAACCCGGGCTATCTGCAACTAGGTCCCATTGAATAATATGGGACCTAGTGGCAAATAGCCCGGGTTAACCGTTAGCCCGGTTTAGTAAACATACCCCTAAGTTTCTATTTATAAAGAGCCAAATCCTTAATGGAGCTCCACTGCTGATGGTCTTCAACAGTTTCTAGGGAATGGAAAACCTTAATCAATGTTCAAAAAAATATGATTCAAGCTTCAATTTTTCTCCATGTTTCACAGCGGAATATAACTTTGAATTGAAAATAAATTATGGTAGTTTAAGTGGTTTTGCACAACTTGATCATGTTCAAATTTTTTAAAGTGGTTCAGTTGGACTTTTATTGTGTGGACTCAAGGCTCCGTCATACCAACCAAAACTGTAATCCTACCTAAATTCTTGATTTCTGGCAGCTATCTTACGGTAATCAGACATCAAGATTGCTATCCTGAGACTGGGAAGTAGAACAAAAATTTACTTGCAAGTGTAAATCATTGCAAGACAGAGTCAAATATCACCAAGAATGGCTCAGATATATTGTTTGCAGCATAAGAACAACTTTCCAGCTGTTTAACCATTTACAAAGTGAAGGCTCATTAAATTATCCATATCAGAGTCAAACTGTTCCCAACTCAACAAGCAAGGTCAAAGTTCAAGGGTCAAATCTCCAGCAGGCTGAAGGCTGACAAAGTCAGAGCAAGCATGTTTAGATTCAGTTTGTACTAGATCAGATCCACTCTGACCTGAATAATTGATTCAAAGCAACTTCTTTGGTTCACCCATCCCATCCCATCTGCAAGTATGCCAGTAGTATGTTAAAAAAGGATTGCCCTTTATCTAGGTTATGATAATCCGTGTTTTTAAAAACAACAAGAAAATAATTTTGCAACACATTAAAATGAGCTTTCATGATTTTACATACTGTAGGTTAAATTTGATTTTTGATTTTTTTCAGCCTATTTGAGATGGAAGCAGCTAATTTGTTTACATCCTATTGCATTTTTTTCACACTACATAAGCACTTTACTAGTACAGGCCCAATGTTCCTAAAATCTTTGCAGGTATGAATTCAGTTATTCAATAATAGCTTGTACATATTGTTAGTGAAGCAGGAATGTCACCTTCTGGGAAGCATGCAAGCGCATATAACACTCATTCACTTTGGCATTTAATTCTCTATGAAAAGCATTCTCTTCTCTAAACACCAGAGAAATGGGTCACCCTATTACATACAAAACTATGAAACCATCATTTTATGTGGAACATAAAAATGCTTTCTTTATGACAAATGTGAAGGAAAAGAATGGAGAGGCAAGCTAATGAGTTGTAGAGTTACAGGATAAAATAACCCATTGAAGCCTTGCCAGGAAACAGAGGCTGTGGAGTAAGAGCTGAACTGCAGTGAACAGATAGGACAAATTTGAGTATTCAATAAGTCATTCAGAAAGTGTCTTCTGGTGAGTGGTCAGGAGGAGCGGCATTCTCTGAAGCTGCCAAGTTATCCACTTCCAGGAGGGAGACTTTTTGACCAGTGCTGAGTGTGAATTTATATTCCAAAGTGTGGTATTTTTAGTCCCTGATTCTACCCATTGAAATCAGTGCTGTAGGTCCCATAACATCTCAGGGTAAGGTAGTCAGAAATCCAAGACTGACTGAAAGTCTCCCACCTGGCACTGGGAAACTTGGCAGCTCTGACTCATTCTCACCAGTTTCTAAAATAATAAAATCTAATTTTTCTGGCCTTTGCTGAAATTTGCCTTCTTATGTATAAAATTAGTTAATCACAACTCAGATTAACACAATGACGATTGGGAAATTAATGGTGACATCGGCTTCTCCATTTTTCTAAACTTCAGCTCCACGTAGTTCAGCACATAAAGACAGATTTTAGATAATACATGGAGAGGGGAATTCACATGTGCAGATCAGAACGTGGAGAATTCCCACAGTATTTTACAAGAGGCTCAGCCAAATGTAGAACCTCTTGTAAAATAGGTGCAGCAAGGCAAGTGTATGTCTCTCCATGTCCAATGGGAGCAGAGATTTTAAAAAGTTGCAAATGGTGAAAAAAGACATACAAATACCCCCTACACATGCATGGGAGCAGCATTTTAAACTTGCTGATCCTGATTCCCCCGATATCTGATCCCCTCCATACCTACTTTAGCTCATCCAATCCCCCCGGACTCCTCCATGACAGGCGATCCCCTCAAGCTCTCCCCTCCAAGCCAGCACACCCTCCTTACATCTGATCCCCCTCCTGTGACAAGAATACCCTCCCCCGAAACTCCCTTACATGACCCCCTCCCCCCTCCCCCCACCCTAATCCCATCCCCAGCCTTTCTGGAAGTCCCTGGTGTCTAGTAGAGCAGAAGCGATCCCTAGTCATTCCTGCTCTTGATGATCCTAGGTTCAAAATGGTAGCCGTGACCCCAAGAAGTAATCTCACGGTATTACCGCTAGGGGTCAGGCTGCCAAATATTTGAAATTGAACAAAAACACCAACAAACCTCACTCATTAAGCCTGTACAGTTGTTGAGGTATTGTTTGCTACAGACCGTTTCTACAGTACTATTTGCAAAGCCATCCTCTGATAAAAATTGCTTTGAAAAAAATTGTCTTTGAGTTTGCTTTTGCTGTTGGACACTTGCAGGGCAGATCTCAAAAATATGCCTGTGGATACAAGGTCCAAGGACACTTATCCGCATTTACTTTGTATGTGTATATTCCCTTTAAAACCTTTTGTGTGAGAAGGTACTCAGAGAGATTTGCACCTTGAATAACAGCATTCTTAGGGCCCTATTTACTAATAGAGTTGCCAAGTTACCCGGTTCTAGGAATGAGACTTTTTGGCTAGTCCTGGTTTTGAACTTACATCGAAAAGCAGTTTGGTGTATGGAGTCCTTGATTCTACCCTTTGAACTTAATGCTGCAATTCCCATAATGCACCAGGATAGGGCTGTCAGAAATTCAGGACTGGCCTCAAATCTTCCTCTTAGATGTGGGCAATTTGGCAGTTCTGTATTCAGCATTTTTCCCCACACATACACAATGAAAGAAAACCTTTTGTAAATAGTCTTGTTTGTTCTGAAAATACAAACTGCACTCATGGTTACCTCCCTGACCTAACCGGGCCTATGAGCTTATATTTTGCCTGTAGGTTAAAGGAAGTATGTTAATAATCCTTGCATGAACTTTTACCCAGGGAGAGCTGGGTGATTTTCAGTCTGCCTCTTTAGTTGGGTTCACAGGTATTTATCTGGGTAAATGACTTTTGAAACTTGATGCCTTTAGAAGTACAGAGGCCAGTTTTCAAAAAGCCTGATATTCAACGGGCTGTCTGGTGACTGTGGCGCTGCCTGCGTTATCTGTATAGCTAAGCTCTGCTATCTGGATAAGTGGCGATCTTAAGTCAGCACTCATCTGGATAGCAATTTAGGCCTGCTTTGCATGTGGCCTAAGTTATTTGGATAATCACCACCATCTGGATAAGTCAACACTTATCCGGATAGCAGTGGTACCACCCTCGCTCTTCCCATAGCCCACCCCTGCACCAACCAGATAGTGCAGAAGTGGTCTGTGGAGATATTCAGTGGCTCTCTCAGGAAAGTATCTCTGAAGATCATGGTCAGCATTCCTATCCGGGCAGCCTCTTGTTGGCCCTCCGGCTAAGGGTTCTGAATATCAGGCCTACACATTTTAAGTCTATGCATATATATGAAAGACTGAGGAAAATTAGAACTGACCAATCATATATTTGGGCAAAAAGTATGCTTTATACCATACACCTTTTCTATTATTTGTTAATATAAAAATAAGTCTTTTCTTCTATGTTTTCAAAACTGCCTTCTAGAGGCAAAATCAAAAATACAAAGTGCAATAAGAAGAAGAAATAGAAAAATGTTAACTGATTCACAAACCAACAGGACAAAAAAACAAGCCTGGTTCCAAACTAAGGGCTAGATTTACTATCTATAATGCGGCAGCCAAGAAAGCAAATAGAATGCTAGGTATCATAAGGAAAGGAATGGAATATAAAACAAAGGATATTATAATGCCTCTGTACCGTTCCATGGTACGACCGCACCTTGAATATTGTGTGAAATTCTGGTCGCCGTATCTTAAAAAGGATATAGCGTTATTAGAAAAGGAACAGAGAAGAGCCACCAAAATGGTAAAGGGGATGGAAGGCTACTCTTATGAAGAGAGGCTACAAAGGTTAGGGCTCTTCAACCTGGAAAAGAGACGGCTGAGGGGAGATATGGTAGAGGTCTATAAATTAATGAATGGAGTGGAACGGGTAAACGTAGATCGATTGTTTACACTATCAGAATATAGAAAGACTAGGGGACATGTAATGAAGCTACAGGGTAAACTATTTAAGACAAATAAGAGAAAATATTTTTTCACTCAACGTGTAATCAAACTCTGGAATTTGTTACTGGAGGATGTAGTGTTAGTGTAGCTGGGTTTAAAAAACGTTTGGACAAGTTCCTGGAGGAAAGGTCCATAAACCATTATTAAAAAGGGACCCAGGATATCAATGCTTGACCCAATACAAGCATTGTGGAACCTGTGTCTCTTGGGGATACTGCTAGGTACGTATGACTTATATTGGTCACTGTTGGAAACAGGATACTGGGCTTGATGGACCTTGGTCTGACCCAGTATGGCATATCTTATGTTCTTATGCATTAACATGCATTATTGCACTTCAAAGCAAGTTGTTATTTAATATGTTATTAGCAAATAGACTCCCCCTCCCCCATTGCCAATAATGGAGCTTGCCTTAAATAGCAATAGGAGTAGCCTAAAAGTTGGTGAAATGGGCTGAGGACCAGGGAAGCCAGGACTGAAATCCTCTTGTGATCTTGGACATGTCACTTAATCCACCATTGCCTCAGGTGCAAGCTTCAGGCTGATGCAGAAAGCCGGCGCTGAAATAGCGTGCTATCAACTTTATACGCCTATTTGCAGAGCATCGATAGCGCCCAACTTTAACACCAGCATGCAGAAAGGGGCTCATTTGTAAATTAGACACGCATTGCCATTAGTTAAACTGTGCGCAAATGGCAGTGTTAAACTGTGAGAACAAGCCAAACACATGCACACAGAAGTTGGTACAAGTTTGACGTGCTATTCCAGAGAAACAGGGACACAGTGTGGCTAATTTGCATATGAGCCCCAATAGTATTTTGATGGCATTGGGGGCTTTCTCTGATGCCTGGATCATCTGAGGAGAAATGTCAGACTCCCCTCAGATGATCCAGGCATCAGGGAAAGCCCCCAATGCCATCAAAATACTGTCAGGGGCTGGTGCCCCCAACAGAAAGCAAATCCCTGGTGGCCCATGGGCCTCGATCCCCCCACCCCACTCCCAACTAAAATTAATCCAAGTGACCCAGTAGCCCTGATTCTCCCCACCCGTCCAACTAAAAATAATCCTGGTGGCCCAGCGGCCCTGATCCCCCCCCCCACCCTCCTCCCAACTAAAAATAACCCTGGTGGCTCAGCAGCCCCAAACCCCCCACCCTTCACCCAACTTACAATAAACTTGGTGGCCCAGCTGCCCAAACCAATCCCTCACCGAAGCTAAAAATAAACCTGGTGGCCTAGTGACCTTGAACTCCCTACCCCCCCCCCCCCCCAGTATCTTTACAAATGAGCGGGAGCACTGTCCATGCTCTCTCGCTCCTGCATCACCATCTTGAAAAATGGCAGCACCTGGTCCACTAGATTTATTTTTAGTTGGGAGGGGGTGGGGGATAAGGGTCACTGGACCACCAGGGATTCGCTTTCTGTTGGGAGCACTGGACCCCAACAGTATTTTGATGGCACTGGGGAGCTTTCCCTGATGCCTGGATTATCTTTGACCTTTCCCCTCAGATGGTCCATGCATCAGGGAAAGCCCCCAATGCCATCAAAACACTGTCAGGGGCACGCACTAGATGTTTAAGTCACCTCAAGACCAGGCGTAGAGATACTGGCGCTAAGGCTGGTTGTGACATTCTTTACGTGTTTCTCTGCATCAGACGTAGCCAATACTAGCATACCATTTTATGATGTGCAGCTCATGTGCCTATAATTTAAATACATTAAAAAACTCTTGGCATTAATTGTGTGCTGGTTTTTCCTTTGCGGTTTACATGCGCGTCCGTCTCTTTTCTGCATTTGGTGGTGGCAGCAATTGTGCTTAAAAGTGGCATCATCTGTGCTTAAAGACCACCTAGTTTTTTGCATCGGCCCATTAGACAGTATGCCCTCTTGGGACAGAAAAATACCTACTGTAGTGGAATGTAACCCACCTTGAGCTGCTATTGAAAAGCTGTGATCTAAATCCAAATTAATGCCTTAACATAGGTTAATAAATGTAGGTCTAAGGCTGGGGTTTTCACCAGTTTTCACTATGGCCACCATGAATATGCATGAGAGAGAATGGAGGTAGTGCATGCAAACCTCTCTCATGCATATTCATCGTGGCTATCCTGAAAACCTGCCTGATGAGGTGTGTCCCAAAGAGTTGGGTTGAGAACTCATGTCTAACGTGTGAGAGTCAGTTCTATATACATTGTTCCATGTTTCTTCTTTTTAGCTATGGTAGGATTATAGTAAATTTGCATCCTAAGCTCTATGGTTGTTGGCTGAGTTGCTTTATACCCATCTACTTATGTTTTTTCCATTTTTAGCTTAAGAGGCCTTTGCCACAGTTATCTGGAGAGTACAATACAGTCAATAACTTCACTCAGTCAGTTTTGATACAGAGAACTGCCTTGTTAAGTTTCATAGTCAGGATCCAGTGAAATAAAAACATTTTCATTGAACGTATACTGCATTTACACTGCAAATAGTACACAGCATTTGAGTCATACCTCAAAAAAAGCCCACATAGATTTGCCACTGTTTTACCATTTCAGTTTTCTTGGCTTTTGCAGGTTGGAAAGAGAGAGGGATATCACTGTATGAGTAAACTGGAATGACCTTGGCGGAGTAAATTGAAAACTACAAATCAAAATGCCTCTCCTCCCATCCTCTCTATATAGGGTAAGGGTCGATTCCGCATGAAAATCATGATGCAGTACCCAGGGACCACAGAGAACACACTGCACAAGGGAAGCAAACAAAGCAAAAAAAAAAAAAAACATTAACAAAGAGTTCATGTAACAGTTCTTTGAGTCTGGTAAAGTTAGTCCATGAAGTTGAAGGCCACGTATGTTAAAATGAAGAAACCAAAGGGCAGCCTGATACTGCTCCTTATTTCAGTCTTTAATCATCCATTAGGCTCTACCTAGGTCCATGCACAATGGAGGCTGCCACATGATATGATGATGTCATCACTCACTGTAGTGAAGACAGGTCAGTTTGCATGATACTGGCATGTTTTCTTAAAGGTTCTCTAACACTTCATTTTTAGCTGAAATGACTCACTGTTGATCACAATTAAAATGTCACGAGCAAGAAATGCATCTGTCTTCATCCCTCCCCTTTGTTCCCATAGTCTCATGCAAATGAAATGGAATGTGCTCCACATGCCATCATGTGACTTGCAATAGCTCCCACTGTTGACTGGGTAAATCTGGCTGGCATGGGTTCATCACAACTCTGGTTGATAGGTTGTCCAGGCAGAGACCACTGATGAGATGCTGCACAAACTGTCCTTTCAACTTCCATTTCTAAAGAGGGAAGAATAACAATGCCATAAAATTAGCAGCAGTATTAAGCTCAAGCCTTTCCAGTACTAGTCCAAGGTGAGTTACAATCAAGTACATTGATATTTCCCTGACTGCAGAGAGCTTATATTCTTAAGTTTGTATCTGAGGCTAAGTGACTTGCCCAAGGTCACAAGGAGTTCCAATGGGATATGAACCCTGGTCTTGCTAGTCCCAGGCTACTACTCCACTGGTCTACTGTATAGTGTTGGAGTGCATGCTGAAAGGGGGGACTGGGTGCAACACATCAGATAAGAAAACTCTGTTCATTTAGGGGGCATGTTTACTAAAGGTCAACCTGCGTTAATGAAGTTAACACCCATAGAAATAAAAGGGCTGTGGGCACTTAAAACTTATTAAAACCTTTAGTAAGCATGCCCTTAAAGATGTATTTTGGTTTTAGTATGGAAGATTTTTTCTGACCGACGATGTTGGGAATGTAACAGGCTGTTGTTACAGCTAGCTACTACCCGAGGACTTTTCCTTCCATTTTAATGTTATGAAAAGATAAAAAGATTGAGTTGATTAACATTGAAGGGGGGTATATTCAGCACCTAGCTGACTCCACTTTCATTTAAACTGGGTATTCAGTGGCAGAACATATCCAGTTTCTGCAGCTGAATATCTGAGCTAGCCGGGCACCAGAGACATTATCCTGTTAATGGCACTAACTGGATAGTACTGACCGGTTAAAGTTAGTACAGCCATTCACCTGTCCTAACTTTAACTGCTTAAATTATCTGGTTAGTGGCTCAATATTGCTGCTAACCGGATAGCAGCTGTCACTGCCCCCTAGGGCCGGCCCAAGCAAACTAGGCGGCCATCTAGGAATGCAACTTCTGCAGGGCAGCAAAGAGCAGGGCATTCAAGGCTAAACAATAGATTTTGACAGTCAGAGGAGTGCAAAGTTTAAGGATGGCCAAGGGCACCAACACCTTGAACCAACTCTGTTGCCAGCCCTGCCCTCCCCTCCACACTCTGCTCACAGATTGCCCCGGTTTAACAAAATGATCTGAGGGGATATTCAGCAGCACTAACCGATTAGTCTGCTAGCTGGCTAAAACACCTTGAAAAAGCCCCCCGAAATGTTTATTGGGTAATGAGAATCATTGTGCTGTGTGAAGAGATTTTTTGATTTTGCTTGCTGCATTTTGTCAGCACCACTTGAATCACTGATCAGACTGCAACTCCCTAAGCCCAGAGGTTCCCAACTCCAGTCCTGGTGGGCCAAACACCATTCAGGTTTTCAGGCTGTCCCTAATAAATATGCATGAGATGCATTTGCATGCACTGCCTCCATTGTATTCAAATGTATCTCATGCATATTCATTAGGGACAGCCTGAAAACCTGAATGGTATTTGGCCCTCCAGGACTGGAGTTGGGAACCTCAGCAAGCCAGTCAGCTTTTCAGGCTATCCACAATGAATAATGTATGAGTGGGTTTTGCAAAAGAGACTTGCATGCACTGCCTCCATTGTAAATCTCTCTCATGCATATTCATTGTGGATATCCTGAAAACCTGACATGCTAGGGGGTGCTCCAGGATAGAGCTGAGAACCACTGTATTAGCATATGCTAATGTGCATTAATGTACATTATTTGCCAAGGTCCCATTATACAATGAGATCTATTTAATAATAGCACACCTTAATAGTATTAACACATACTAATGTGGTAGTGCCCTTTAGTAAATCTAACCCTAAGTGCATAATTTGCATTAATGCATGCTAATAAATCAGGCCCTAAGGCATTATTGAAAAGCTGTGTTATTTATTTATTACATTCTCTTATATACCACACTATTCTGCATCAGTGCAGTTTACATTGAACAAACTGAAATTACATTGAACAGGGCATTATAACTTGGAGATAACTATTTTACAGGGAACATGGGCTATGGAGGGTTAAGTGGCTTGCCCAAGACCACAAGGAGCACCTGTGGGACTAGAAACCCCAGTCCTTCTGGTTCAAGGTTGCTGTCCTCTAGTGGGATTTGAACCCCTGACCTTCCAGCCTGAAGTACCTTGCCCCAACCACTAGGTCACTCCTCCACTCCACTTTGCTATGCAAAGCCCATCTTACCATTTCCTATAAACATTTTTCCTGCCCTTTTTATACTCAGATTCTCTACGCTTGTTTTATGCCTAACAGCTGAAATGGAAAAGATTCTTCTCAACAGAGCCAATTTAGCTTTTTCCTGCAATTCCAGGGCTTTATTTTTCATTTGTTTTTGAGTTTCGTAGTTGCAGACACTTTAGAGGAATCAGACATTTAACTTTCTTCCTAAGCCAGCATTATTTAATATAATTCCAGTCATTGATCATCACAGCTGATGAGAGCTCATGGGACATGAGAGCAATTAACGACAAACAAGTAAAGGGCAATAGAAAAAGGGACTAGAAGAACTGAGAGAAAAAATAAATTCCGTTTATAAACGGCTGATTTTCAAAGGCTTCAGGAGCCTATCTTTGGGAGTTAGGTGATTAAATTGGCCCTTGGAAAACTGTTTGGCTGAATGCTTAAATTTCGGCTCCTAGGGGTATGTTTACTAAAGAGCATTATGGGAGCAAGTATACCGTTAACGTCTGTTATCAGCACCCTTGCGCCCTTAATGCTGCAGGAAGGGCCGATAACACTGCATTAATGAGCGTTAGAGAAGCCTGCAGCGCTAAGGAAAAAGGGAGAGTGGGTGTTAATGGGGCAGAGAGTGGTCATTGACAGCTTGCGCAATTGCACATCAGAGCCCTTAGTGCTGGAAACGCTAACACCAAGTAAAACCTTGTGGAAAGGGGTACGTTGGAGATGAGAGAGTCTATTTAACTGTCTGCAATGTGATGCACAGACAGGGGATTCCAAGAAAGTGATAGCAGTGCTCCTTTAGCAGCAACAGCATAATGCCCAATTATGACGGGGCAGTATGTTGATGGTGCCAATGTGGCGAAGGAGATGTCACGTGGGTGCTGCTGTGGGACTGGCATGTCCACTAGGGTTACAAGGTGGCTGCCTAGGGAGAACATGTTTGATGGCTGGTATGACTGTACAGTGACAGCGGCAGCATACATACATGCTGCCACAGTCAGAAGAGAGGTCTGGTACCCCCGCTGCCACCATGCCACCATGTCAGTGTTGTCAAGGGTAGAAAAAATGAGCAAAAGAGAATCTTAAAAACAGCTTGAGAGTCAATAAAGCTTTAAAATAAATTTAAAAAGTAACTACATGCATAAAATAATAGAGCCATACCAATTAAAAACCCTAATTAAAAGATACCACCACCAAAGACAACAAAGAGCTTTAAAAACGAATACATAAGAAACCAACTACATGAAAACCCTATGTGACAAAAACGGGTGCTTGTCCCTTTAAATTTAAAAGGCTGAGCTGTCAGTGAAGCTGTGTCAAAATCAAAGCCCTAAGGTTACCTAAAAAATGTAAATCATAAGAACGCTCTACTAAACCTGGACTAAGGTACCCAAAACCAAAGCATAAACCCTAATATTATCTTAGATCCACAGAAACTAACATTAATGAAATGGTTTTAAATTCCGTAGAGGCAAAGAGTCAGGCAAGCTGTCATTCAGCTGCTGCAAAGAGGCAAACTGAAGGGAATTAAAAAAAATGACTGAAATTTTAAAAAAATTAATTAGCCTTTTTTTAAATCAGGTGTTTTTATCAAAAGGGTCATTTTACTGTTTTTGTGAAGTCGTCTAGGTTCAGGTAACCTCGAGTTAACAGTTATGGAAAATGACAAGAAAGACTAGTGTATTTAAAGCTTTTTGCCTTAGGGATCCGATCTGACAGCAATTCCAGTGGTGCTCCTGATAGTGCCTTCATAAGAAGAATACAGGTTTGTAGTATATACAGGGTGGCCCAAAAAAAGTGCAAACATTTCGTAAATTAAAAGCTTAAATAGTTTACTTATTTAACTTTTTTAGCTATATAACGTCTTTATTTCGACAATTTCCGGTCACCATCTTTTTTTTTAAAATTTGTCAATCATTTCCATCTGTCTTTTTGAATTTTTAAATAACTTATATGCTACGAGGTGTTCTCACTTTTTTGGGCCACCCTGTATATTCTTTAAAACCCTTTTCTTTTAGTCTCCTTGTTAGGTTTTCCAATTATATATTTTTTATTTTATTTTATTTTCAACTGTTGATCCATTGATTGCTGCTATACCTTTATGAATGATTTTTATATGCAGACATTATAGTAACATTTGGTAAATGATGGCAGATAAAGACCAGTATGGTCCATCTGGTCTGCCCAGTAAGATGGCAGGAGC
Source organism: Ichthyophis bannanicus (assembly GCA_033557465.1). Taxonomy (NCBI): domain Eukaryota; kingdom Metazoa; phylum Chordata; class Amphibia; order Gymnophiona; family Ichthyophiidae; genus Ichthyophis; species Ichthyophis bannanicus. The sequence goes on from CM066037.1 coordinate 294,463,063, forward strand.
AGGTGCACCTGACACTCTGTGCAGGCCACCCCTCCCCATGTCTTTGATTAGGGGCTCCATGTAGGACACCCCTATTTGTTGAGAAATTAGATGGTTCCGTTTATTTTGATTTTATCTGTTGCTGTAAAGGGATCCACTGTGTCTGTCCCATGCCATTTTGAATTCCGTCACTGTGTTTGCCCCTACCACTTCCATCAGGAGGGCATTCCAAGCATCCACCACCCTTTCAGTGAAAAAGTTTTTCCTGACATTTCCTTTTAATTCACCACCTTGCAGCTTCATGTTATGCCCTCTGGTTTTACAGCTTCCCCGTCTTTGGAAGAGGTTTGTTTGTTCATTATTTCTCTTAACTATTTAAAGGTCTGAATCATATCCCCCCTATCCCTCCTTTCCTCCAGAGTGTACATATTTAGGTCTTCAAGTCTCTTCTCATAAGGCTTCTGACGCAGGATCCAAATCATTTTGGTTGCCTTCCTCTGAACAGTTTCCAGTCTTTTTACATCCTTTACAAGATACGGTCTCCAAAACTGAACACAGTATTCCAAGTGAGGCCTCACCAGTGACTTATACAGTGGCATTAGAACCTCTTCCTTTCTGCTGGTAATTCCTCTTTGTATGCAGCCCAACATCCTCCTGGCTTTTGCCACCGCCTTGTCGCACTGTTTTGCCACCTTGAGATCTACAGGAATAATCACACCAATGTCTTTCTCCTGATCCATGCACACCAACCTCTCGCCCCTTGGATTTCTGCTACCGAAGTGCATGACACTGCACTTCTTTGCATTAAATCTTAATTACCAAACATTAGACCATTCTTCCAGCTTTTGTAGATCTTTCCTCATGTTAACCCAGAGGGAGTGGACTCTATTGGAAATTTTTGTTCATTTTTGTTAATTTTTTCGTTCATTTTTTTGTTCATTCGTTCATTCATTCTTTTTTCATTCGTTCATTTTTTCGTTCATTCGTTCTTTCTTTCATTTGTTCATTTTTCATTGATTCGTTCATTATTTTTTTTTATTCGTTCATTTTTTCATTCATTCGTTCTTTATTTCATTCGTTCATTCATTCTTTCTATCTTTCATTCGTTCATTCTTTTTTTCATTTGTTCATTTTTTCATTCATTCGTTCATTATTTTTTCATTAATTCATTCTTTCATTCTTTTATTCGTTCTTTTTCATACGTTTATTTGTTCATTTTTTTGTTCATTCGTTATTTCATTCATTCATTTTTTTGTTCATTCGTTCTTTCTTTCATTCATTCATTTTTTCGTTCATTTGTTCTTTTCATTCTTTTTTTCATTCTTTCATTTTTTCGTTCATTCGTTATTTCATTCATTCATTTGTTCTTTTCATTCGTTCATTTTTTTGTGCATTCGTTCTATCTTTCATTTGTTCATTTTTTCATTCATTTGTTCTTTTATTTGTTCTTTTTCATTCGGTCGTTCTGTTTTTTGTTCATTCATTCTTTCCATTCTTTTTTTCATTCGTCAATATTTTCGTTCATTTGTTCTTTATTTCATTCATTCGTTCTTTCTTTCATTCATTCATTTTTTCATTCATTCCTTTTATTCGTTCTTTTTCATTCGATCGTTCTTTTTTTCGTTCATTCGTTCTTTTCGTTCTTTATTTCATTCGTTCATTTTTTTCATTCATTCGTTCTTTCTATCTTTCATTCATTCTTTTTTTTGTTCATTCATTCTTTTCATTCGTTCATTTTTCGTTCATTTGTTCTTTATTTCATTGGTTCATTCATTCTTTCTATCTTTCATTCGTTCATTCTTTTTTTTCAGTCATTCATTTTTTCGTATATTCGTTCTTTTCATTCTTTTATTCATTCATTCATTTTTTCGTTCATTTGTACATTATTTTTTCATTAATTCATTCTTTCTTTCTTTCATTCTTTTATTCGTTCTTTTTCATTCGTTCATTCGTTCATATTTTCGTTCATTCATTCTTTCTTTCATTCGTTTATTTTTTTGTTCATTTGTTCTTTCTATCTTTCATTCGTTAATTTTTTCGTTCATTTGTTCTTTTCATTCTTTTTTTCATTCTTTCATTTTTTCATTCATTCGTTATTTCATTCATTCATTTTTTCGTTCATTCATTCATTCTATCTTTCATTCATTCATTTTTTCGTTCATTCATTCTTTTCATTCGTTTATTTTTTTGTTCATTTGTTCTTTCTATCTTTCATTTGTTCATTTTTTCGTTCATTCGTTCTTTTTCATTCGGTCGTTTATTTTTTTGTTCATTCGTTCTTTTCATTCTTTTTTTCATTCATTCATTTTTTCGTTCATTCGTTCTATCTTTCATTTGTTCTTTTTTTTGTTCATTCATTCATTCTTTTTTTCATTCATTCATTTTTTTGTTCATTCGTTATTTCTATCTTTTATTAGTTTTTTTTGTTCGTTCATTCATTCCTTTTTTCATTTGTTCATTTTTTCATTCACTCATTCTTTTTTCATTCATTCATTTTTTTGTTCATTTTTTCTTTATTCGTTCATTTTTTCATTCATTCGTTCTTTCTATCTTTCATTCGTTCTTTTTTTCGTTCGTGCGCTCATTCTTTTTTTCATTTGTTCATTTTTTCATTCATTCATTCATTCTTTCTATCTTTCATTCGTTGATTTTGTTCCTTCATTCGTTCTTTATTTCATTCGTTCATTTTTTCGTTCATTCGTTCTTTCATTCTTTCATTCTTTTTTTTCATTTGTTCATTTTTCCATTCATTCGTTCTTTTCATTCATTCATTTTTTTGTTCTTTCGTTCTTTCTATCTTTCATTCATTCATTTTTTCATTCATTCATTCTTTTCATTCTTTTTTTTCATTTGTTCATTCATTCTTTTTTACATTCGTTCATTTTTTCATTCATTCGTTCTTTATTTCATTTGTTCATTTTTTCGTTCATTTGATCTTTTCATTCTGTTTTTCATTCGTTCTTTTTTTCATTCATTCATTCTTTTCACTCTTTTTTTCATTGGTTCATTTTTTCGTTCATTCTTTCTATCTTTCATTCATTGTTTTTTTCATCGTGCATTCATTCTTTTTTTCATTTGTTCATTTTTTTGTTCATTCATTCCTTCTATCTTTCATTCGTTCATTTTGTTCGTTCATTCTTTCTTTTTATCTTTCATTCCTTTTTTCGTTCAGTCGTTCTTTTCATTCTTTTTTTTATTCGTCATTTTTTTGTTCATTCGTTCTTTTCATTTGTTCATTTTTTTGTCTTTCGTCCTTTCTATCTTTCATTCGTTCATTTTTTCATTCATTCGTTCTTTCTATCTTTCGTTCTTTTATTCATTCTTTTTCATTTGTTTGTTCTTTTTTCGTTCGTTTTTTCATTCTTTTTTTCATTCATTCATTTGTTTTTTCATTCTGAAAAAAAGAATGAATGAAAGATAGAATGAACAAATGAAAAAATGAAAGAATGAAAAAAAGAATGAACGAACGAACAAAAAAAAAGAATGAATGAAAAAAAGAATGAAAAGAACGAAAGAATGAAAAAAAATGAATGAAAGCTAGAAAGAATGAATGAATGAAAAAATGAACGAATGAAATAAAGAATGAACAAAAAAATGAACGAATGAAAGATAGAAAGAAGGAATGAACGAAAAAAAGAATGAATGAAAAAGAATGAACGAACGAACAAAAAAATGAACGTATGAAAAAAAGAATGAAAAGAATGAATGAACGAAAAAATGAACGACTGAAATAAAGAATGAATGAACAAAAAAATGAACGATTGAAAAACAGAATGAAAAGAACGAATGAAGGAAAAATGAACGAATGAAAGATAGAAAGAACAAATGAATGAAAAAATGAATGAATGAAAAAAGAATGAACGAACAAATGAAAAAATGAACGATTGAAAGATAGAAAGAACGAATGAATGAAAAAAGGAACGAATGAAAAGAATGAATGAACGAAAAAAAGAACGAATGAATGAAAAAGAACTAATAAAAGAACGAATGAACAAAAAAATGAACGAATGAAAGATAGAAATAACACATGAACGAAGAATGAACATATGACTGACAAATGAATGAATGAAAAAAAAAGAATGAAAAGAACGAATGAAGGAAAAAATGAACGAATGAAAAGAATGAAAAGAGCGAATGAACAAAAAAAGGGACCACTGAAAGATAGAAAGAACAAATGAATGAAAAAATGAACGAATGAAAAAAAAAAGAATGAGCGAACGAAAGAACAAAAAAATGAATGAATGAAATAAAGAAAGAATGAAAAAATGAACGAATGAATAAAAGAATGAACGAACAAATGAAAAAAAGAACGAATGATAGAAAGAACGAATGAATGAGAAAATGAATGAATGAAAAAGAATGAAAAGAATGAACAAAAAAAAGAATGAATGAATGAAAAAGAACGGATAAAAGAATGAATGAACGAAAAAATGAACGAATGAAAAAATGAACGAATGAAAAGAACAAATGAATGAAAAAATGAACGAATGAAAGTTAGAAAGAATGAATGAACGAAAAAATGAACGTTCATTCATTTTTTTCGTTCATTCGTTCTTTTTTCATTCATTCGTCCTTTCTTTCATATGTTCATTTTTTCGTTCATTTGTTCTTTCTTTCATTCGTTCATTTTTTTCGTTCATTAATTTTTTTTCGTTCATTCGTTCTTTTTCTTTCATTCATTTGTTCTTTTTTTTTCATTCGTTCATTCGTTCTTTCTTTCTTTCGTTTGTTCTTTTTTCATTCATTTGTTCTTTTTTATTAATTCCTCCTTACTTTCATTTGCTCATTTTTTTGTTCATTCGTTTGTTCATTCTTTTTCATTTGTTCATTTTTTCATTCATTCGTTCTTTATTTCATTCGTTCATTTTTTCGTTCATTTGTTCATTATTTTTTTGTTCATTCGTTCTTTCTTTCATTCTTTTATTCATTTTTTTCATTCATTCGTTCTTTCTGTCATTCGGTCATTGTTTCGTTCATTTGTTCATTTTTTTGTTCATGCATTCTTTCTATCTTTCATTTGTTCATTTTTCATTCATTCGTTCTTTTTCAATGGTTGTTGAGTGTATTTAAATGTATATTTATCATATTTGTGAATAAAACCTAGTGTTTGTGTTTTTATTATTGTTTTAACTTTTTGCCGCAAGTTTTCCTGCTCTTTGATAATATGAATTGCTTTTGTGTGTTTGTATGCTGTTTAGCTTATCCACTCTGCCAATTCAAACCAGTTGCTAAGCTCTACAATATTTTCCTCTCTCTTAGTAATCCTTTGTGTTGGTCCCATGCTTTCTTGAAATCCAATATGGTTATGGTTTATTGTATTTGATTATACCATAAATAAAAATGAATATCTAAGTGGTTAACAACATAACAAAATCTAAAAAATGAGAGAATAAAGCCTTCCAATCAGCAGGCCAATGGGAAAGACAGCATCAGAACATGCCCTAAGTCTGTAATGAACCTGCCTGAAGATTAGTTCAGGCTTGGTCTACAGCAGAGCTACTCAATTCCAGTCCTGGTGGCCCGCAACCCTGCAGGTTTTTGGGATATCCCTAATGATATGCATGAGATATATATGCATTAGAGATAGCCTGCCAACCTGACTGGTTTGTGGCCCTCCAGGGCTGGATTTGGAGACTCCTGCCTTACACCTCTGTCATTTAAGATTGTGAGTGGGCAAGGTACAGATGTTCTAGACATCAAAAGGGTAGATAGAATGTGTCACATTCCTCCTAGATTCTCAACACCACCAAAAAGTTGTCTAATAGACAATATTTTGGTGGTGGTGAGAAGCAAGGAGGAATGTGACAAATTCTAACCTCTTTGATGTCTTGGACATCTGCACCTTGCCCACTTACAATCTTAAATGACAGAGGTGTAAGGCAGGGGTCTCCAAATCCAGCCCTGGAGGGCCAAACACCAGTCAGGTTGGCAGGCTATCTCTAATGCATATATATCTCATGCATATCATTAGGGATATCCCCAAAACCTGCAGGGTTGCGGGCCACCAGGACTGGAATTGAGTAGCTCTGGTCTACAGTAAGATCAATGTTAAATACATCCCTGAACAGCCATATCTTGAGGCCAGCCTTGAAATGTGAGTAGGATGTCTACTTAGGCAAGATTGGAACAGTCAAAAGGGATTAAGAACTAGACATCATCTGCACAGATAAGTGGGGTGAAACCTAGGGTCGCCAAGAGGGATAGAAAAATGTTAAAGAAGATAGGAGTAAGAATGGATCCTTCCAGTAACCCACATGATTTAAAAATGTGGAATGAGGCATTTGTTATTCTATAAAACACTTAGGGGTATGTTTACTAAACCGCGCACACATGCGCGGCGCACAAGAGCGGCCACAAATGATGCATGTAAGAGCTCTTAAGCGCCGCGCACGCGTGCGCGTCACATTAACGGCCGGCCGCACGTGTGCGATAGAGGCGAAGAAACGCTTACGGAGGGCGTAGGAAGGCGCCAGAGGGGCAGGGGGACGGGGTCAATGGGTGGAGAGTGGGAGGGGAGAGGCTCCCCGCACAGGAGCGCGGCTCAACTTTGGCATGTAAAATACCGCGACTGAAACCCTCGCGTTAGAGCCGATTTAAAGGGAAGAGAAACCATTTCTGTCAGCAATGTAAAGCAAAACCGGGGAAACCTGCAAAACGTGAGCACTGTGATACATGTGCACAGAACAAAAGTGCAAATATACCTTGAAAATCACCTCAAAAAATCCCAAATAAATAATAATTAAGCTGGGCAACAGTGATATTAATGGGCAACCATAAAAAACACTCCATGGAAACCTCCAAAAAGGAAAAAATGGTTTTTGAAGGGTCTACGCTCCGTAGATTTGTTCAAAATTCACTGCTGTGTAATGGAGTTGTCTTGGGACTGTATGTCATGTTGCCCATTGATATTACTGTTCCCCAGCGAGGTTTTGGGTGTGTCCCCTTTTAGTGGAGGTAATTTTTGAGGTGTAATTGTACCCCTGTCCCCATACAAGGTAAACGAGCCCACAGTAGAATTGTTCTGAGCAGGGTTTCTGACTCGTGCAGCCAGGTTTCCTATCTCCAGAGACTGCACTGTCTCTGTGGCCACAGTGTGGTGCAGCAGACACAGCCAGTGCCTGTAGGACCATAGAACCACAGGTTCAAATCCCATTTGGGGCACCTTCCAAACCAGTCTCCATAGTTTTAGCCACCACTAAATAGTGAGAGTACACACACTCCGACTTTGCAGAGAACATAAGCATGGTCCCAACACCTATATTTGACCGCACCCAAACCATAACAATGGCCATTTCCTATAGCCGAGTCCTCCAAAGTGAGTCCTGGAGTGCTACAACTCACTCATGTCATATTTTTTTCCCAGATAGGGACATGTCTGCATGTTGTTGGAAGGTTACAGGTGGTGGAGGGGGCAGTGGCTGCAAACCACATCAGACAGTGGCCTAGGCCTGTGCAGGCTGGCACCGTGTACCGCAACAGACAGGCCCTGTTGGATGTGCAGTCATGGACTCCCCAAGGAACACAGCATATCTGTGGCAAGAAGGTGGTGCAGTGCACACACACAGTGGGTGCAGGAACAGAAGGGCACAGGTTCAAAGGCCAGCTGGGGCTACTGCCAATCCAGTCCACTTATTTTTCTTAAAACAAAACCATGATAGTAAGGATAATCCTGTATTGTGGAAAACATAAGCATGGTTAATATGCCTATATCTTATCACTCCAAACACAGACACCATAAAAAGCTGCATTACCCAGAGCATAGTCTCCCAAATGCAGTCCTGGAGTGCCCCACAACATTCAGGATACATGTTGCCTCAATAAAGATGTCTGTGCTGCATATCTATGCACCAACCCCCATGGTATGTTGATGTAGCTTATGAGGGACAGCATGAAAAGCCAAACATTGTTTGGAACACCAGGACTGGAGTTGGGACACTGTGCTGTAAAGAAGCAGCCAACAGGGCCAGACACCCCCCCCCCCCCACCCCACAGGCCCCATTGACCAATGCCTCATGGAGAGGCAGGACATTGGGCCCTGTTTGTATCTCCCAATACTAGCAGTTTCAGACGTTAGCACTGCCACCCTACACCTCGGTATATGGTACGCAGCTATCAAACGTTGGCCATGATAACTGGCAGATATAAATTCCTACTTTAAGCACATTTTGCTCACTGATCTCCAATGACAACACAGTGGCGCAGTGCACACAGACAGTGTGTTCAAGGACAGAAGGTCACAGGTTCAAATCTCAGTTGTGTCAGCCTCCAACCCAATCCCTTTATTCTACACATGAAGAAAACATGGTAGTAAAGACTGCCAGGTATTCCTGGGAACAGAAACATGCCTCAGATTTATATATTGAACAGCAATGAACACAAACACCGTAAAAGTGTGGTACTTAGAGCAGAGTCTCCCAAAGGCAGCCCTGGAGGGCCAAACACCAGTCAGGTTCCATGCTGCCCCTAATGAAGATGCCAGTGCAATGTAAACAGCAATGGTGCAGAATAGCATGTTACCGGTGGTGGAGGGGGCAGTGTGTGTGCTGCTCACAGCAGGTGGTGGCCCATCCCCCTCACGTGGGTTCAGTGCACCCCAAAAGACAGTTCCTGTCTGAGAAACAGCCATGGACACCCCAGGGAATGCACTGTGTCTGTGCTAAGATGGTGGTGCAGCGGATGCAGGCAGTGCCTTATGGACCAGAACATCACCGGCTCAAAGCACAGCTGGGCTACCTGCCATACCAGAACCCACATTTTACACTTTGAAGAAAACATGATAGTAAAGACTGAAGCCTGAATGTGGAGGACATAAGCGTGGGTGAAACACTCATATCTTTGCTTAAATGACACACAACACATAAACATATGCATTCCCTACAGCAGAGTCCCCCAAATGCAGTCCTGGAGCTTAAAAAAGGCCTTCAGGTTGGATGCAGTCTGCAAGAAAGATGTGTGTCCTGCAATTGCAGGTCCTGGCCCCATGGTATGCAGAGGTATGATAGGCATATTCATCAGGGATATCCTGAAAACCTGAACAGTGTTTGGCCCACCAGGACTGTAGTTGTGAACCTCTGGCATAAAGCAGTGGCCAACAGGGGTGGAAACACCTGCACCTGCAGGCTCCATCATCCAAAGTCAAATGCAGAGGCTGGATTTTGGGGCCTGTGTGTATCTCCCAATACTAGCATGTGTATACATTAGCAATGCCACATTAATCACGGGTATACGGTACACAGATTTCAAAAGGCTGCTATGATTCCTGGCACATAGAAATGGGAAAGTTAAGCACAATTAGCTCAATGAGTTGTATCACACCAATCTCTCTGATGTCTGTGGAATGTGCGAAAGGTCATGTGTCTGACAGAGTGCAGCACCCTGAAGCATGACAGCAACGTTTCCGACTAACATAGCCATGCCTGCACTGTGTCCAGTAATGGCGCGTTTGCCAGGGCTGCCAAATACCTCTTCAGCTGCTCATTGCTGCCATAGGTGTGGGGCGTGTGTGTTTGTCTATCCAATGTATGGTGTTTGCCCAAACCCTCCGCAGATGAAGCTGAGAGTACTGTGCCATTATTGGCCTGCCAATGTGCATAATGAGGAGCAAGGCACTGTGGGTATAGCTCAGACAGGGTGGCATGAGCAGGATGCAACTGCACTGTGCATAGGGCAATGTCTGGAACATTGTACTACCTGGCCACCACCTGCACAGACATGGTGTCCACAGCATGTCCTGCTGTGAGGTCACTCTCTCCCTGACTCAGCAGTGACCACGGCATGGCTAGGTTCTGCCATTGTGGCATATAGTTGGTCTCTCATGTGATGTATATGGCTTCTGTAGTTCTGGGGCCCAATCACTGAGTTAACTGTCTGGTGGGTGTGCTCCCATCCTAGTCATGGGTGCACACATGTCCTGCCGTAGCATGCACAGTGGACTGGCTAGCGGACTGTCTGCAGTTAGTGTGTGTGTGTATGTCTGGGACACCTTGCAGGGTTCTGCAGCTGGCGACTCACTGTGCTCGCTGCTGGAAAATGTGAGATGGTGGTGTGGCGTGGGGTGTTTCAAGGCCTAGCATGTGTCTGCGTCTGAAGTGTGGATGCGTACAGAACTGTAGAAGGTGCGCTGTTGCTTCCTCCAACAGCAGCTGGACTGAGGTTGATGGCCCTGTCTCCCGCTGCCACCATTGCAGGGATAGAGAATGTGCATTGGTTTTCTGGGGGATCCTGGGTTCCAGAGGGCAGGTTCGGTGGACTATCACACTCTGCCTAGGTGTCCATACAGCACGCGCACATGCACATGCACACACACACACACTGCACTATTCCATGTGCCTCAAAGTCCACAAGGTCCAGATGTGGCTGGGTTATATAGATGGACAGAGATGTACCATAGGTGTGTCTGCTGGAACAACCTATCAAACATTGGCACACATGGAACATGAGGTATAGGCCTTTCAGCAAGGAGAGGTGATGTGCACGCCACCTCACCCTCAGGGTGAGCACAGGCCACCCACACTGAGATGGTCTGTAGCCACTCTGTAGCAGCAACACAGAAGGTCTGTACACAGCACTAGGCCTAGGTGCTGTGGGGGTGCACACCCCATCCTTGGAAAATGTGTAGACTGCTGCTTTGCATGTGCAGTGCATCATGGGTGTGAGTGGAGTACCCCTACCCTGTTAAGCGCAACACACATTATGCATACCTCATATTGTAGCCAGCCAGACCTCTTTTCACACGTATAGAGCTGTAGCCCAGTGGTGAATGCAATGCCTGTGAAGCAAAAGATTGTTGGTTCAAATCCCTAGTGTGGTTAGACAGCAAACATTTTTAGTTAGGCACATTGCTGCATATACTGTGCTAGTCAGCATCACTGCTTTTTACTTTGCACAAACTGGCCACACATAGATCAGGTCATTTTAACATACACATAACTATTCTACAGGGTACATGGGGGCTGCCTGGGGCAGTATGTGTGTAATGTCATGTAGTACTTCCAACAGCCAAACCATCACAGTGCTTTAACCATAGGCTTCCCTATAAGGTGGCTTATGGGGCACCTGAGGCTTACAGCACTGTGAGGAGCATAGAGCTGGCACTACTAATTTCCATTAAAACATCTGTCATTGGCTGCACCCACAAATTACCGCACTGTGGACGGGAACACACATCCTCTGGCTTCACAGGCAGCGAGGTGAGCTGTGGGACACAGCTCTATAGCTGAGAACAGATGCCTGGCTGGGTAAGGAGGAAATCCTGCAGACTGTGTGCTGTGGTTATCACGGGTGCATTGATACATTAGGAACAATGCTTCACTGCACATGACGTGTATAGCACTGTAAGGGTGTTGCTCCTGGCAGTACATATGTCATGTATAAAGGAAACTGCTGCAAGTAACAGTTGCAACGTAAGAAGATATATGCTGCACGCAGTAACAATGTACATTGAAAGCACTATGTATAAATTGCCATTGCTGAAGAATAATGTGTGCTGCCTGAGACACGTAATGCACAGTCCCTCTGGATAATGGAACCCATGAGCCTAGGTTTAACAGTCCATCTAACAACCATGAACCATTGTGCTACACCTCTGCCACCAGCACTGTATGGCAGCACACGTAGTAAAGGATAACGTGCAACAAGGTGTCATGCCGGTCTACACGCAAACTATTGTGCATGTGCAATGTTCAAATATGGTGCCTCCCCCACCCCACCATGGCAAACCCCACATCCTTGTAGGGAAAACATCGAGATACACGACTGAACATACTCCAGAGGCACACACAACCCCAAATTTCCAGGGGGTATGTTTGCCAACGCTGATGGTTTGTCAGCACCCCTTGTTATAAGTGTCATGCCAATACCTGCTATGTGACACACATAGCACACCTCATCAGACAATGCACTAGCAATCATTGAATATGTGTCCATAGGTTCAAGACCACACTGTGTAAACAAGAATAATTCATACTAATCTAAGTGTTCTTTTGAACATGAGAGATACATCGGTGCTATGTGTGGCTGCAGAGGTCAGTAGACATACTGTTGTCCACACACTACCCAGTGTGTCGGAAAGATGCGTGCATTCTCAATGTGCATATTCCTGGCACGCAGCCATGCGGAACGCTGTTGTGCACCTATCTCGGTCGCGTAGTCATGCGCCGCGCATGTGCGCGAAACGATGTGCGCAAATGCGGATGTTGAGGTGTCTGTGTCACGGCGGCTACACGTGCAGACAAGAAACTGGCGTCCCGCACTAGGAAGCTTGATAGGGCCCAAGCAAAAGAAGCTCTTCCCAGGGGCCTCCAGGGGAAGGGACACCGGAAAGGTGCATAGGGCCTGGGAACGCATAACAAGGCGCTTCAACCGTGTGGCGGAAAACAAACGTGAGGTAAGTGTATGGCAGCATGTCAAAATAGCCATATACAAAGACACGGGTGATTGCAGCTGTCCATGCTGCTGTGTGTAGGTGGTCTACAACAGTAAAGTGCAAGAGCTAAAACCACATGTACACATCTTTATGTATCACATCTGAGTAGTTTGCCATGTACACAGGTGTTGATGGACTTGGTCACATAGGGCATGATGCCATCCTGTAGTCATGGAATCTGCTTCTGTTGATGTGCTACAACATACTGTAACACACCTAGGCCATAGATCTGGCTAAGGAGGCTCTGGAAACATCATGTGCTGATGCCGGGGTCTGCATCTGCAGGGTAACACATATGGCCAATCGTTAGGGCTTGAGAAATCTGCATCACATGGTCTGTCAGACACCATGGAGCTATGGGGTTCTTTGCCAATGTTGGTAAAGGCAACTCCCCTATCCCCAGGAGCCCTGAGAGGCCATCAGAGTGGGCCCTCAATCACCCTGGAGATATGGGGTTGTCAGACCATGTTGTTTGACACATCCCCCCTAACCCCAGCAAGGCAGAGATCCCATCAAAGTGGGCCCACAGTCACCCTTCAGATATGGGGATGTTTGCTAATGTGGTTTGACACATCCTCCCTATCTGCAGGAGTACAGAGAGGCCCTCAAAGTGGCCCCTCAGTCACCCTGCAGATATGGTGATGTTTGCTAATGTGGTTTAACACATCCCCCCTATCTCCAGAAGTACAGAGAGGCCATCAAAGTGGGCCCTCAGTCACCCTGCAGATATGGGGATGTCTGCTAATGCTGTTTAACACATCCCCCCTATCCCCAGGAGTACAGAGAGCCCTTCAAAGTACACTCACACTGACCCTGCAGAGATGGGGATGTTTTCTAATGTTGCTTAACACATCCCCCCTATCCTCAGGAGTACAGAAAGCCCATCAAAGTAGGCCCTCAGTAACCCTGCAGAGATGGGGATGTTTACTAATGCTCTGTAACACATCCCCCCTATCCCCAGGAGTACAGAGAGCCCATCAAAGTACAACCACACTGACCCTGCAGAGATGGTGATGTTTGGTAATGTTGTTTAACACATCCCCCCTATCCCCAGGAGTACAGAGAGACCATCAAAGTGGGCCCTCAGTCACCCTGCAGAGATGGGGATGTTTGCTAATGTTGTTTGACACATCCCCCCTATCCCCAGGAGTACAGAGAGCCCATCAAAGTGGGCCCTCAGTCACCCTGCTGCTATGGGTTTGTTTGCTAATGTTGTGTGACACATCCCCCCTATCCCAAGGAGTACAGAGAGGCCATCAGAGTGGACCCTCAATCACCCTGGTGCTATGGGTTAGTTTGCTAATGTTGTTTGATACATCCCCCCTATCCCCAGGAGTACAAAGAGCCCATCAGAGTGGACCCTCAATGACCCTGGTGCTATGAGTTATTTTGCTAATGTTGTTTGATACATCCCCCTATCCCCAGGAGTACAGAGAGGCCATCAGAGTGGACCCTCAATCACCCTGGTGCTATGGGTTAGTTTGCTAATGTTGTTTGATACATCCCCCCCTATCCCCGGGAGTACAGAGAGGCCATCAGAGTGGACCCTCAATCACCCTGGTGCTATGGGTTAGTTTGCTAATGTTGTTTGATACATCCCCCCTATCCCCAGGAGTACAGAGAGGCCATCAGAGTGGACCCTCAATCACCCTGGTGCTAATGGTTTGTTTGCTAATGTTGTTTGATACATCCCCCCTATCCCCAGGAGTACAGGGAGCCCATCTGAGTGGGCCCTCACCCACCCTGTTGATATGGTGCAGTGTGCCTATGCTGTTGAATCCATTCTCTCCATCTGCAGGAGTCCTGATACCTGTGTATGGTTTTCCTCGAAACACCCTGCTTATATGATGCATTTCGCTGCTAAGGTGCTGTAGGACACACAACACCCATGGGGCTGGAGAGCTGACTGTAACGGAGGGTATGTCTGTCACATATGTTCCTAAGCTATGTTGGGTAGGTTGCACATCTCTTACAGTCCATGGGGTCCTGAGCTACAGACACACACTGTAGATGTACCCAGATGATCAGATAGCTGCAGATGTGGATGTGCCTAAACAACAACCAAAACCCCTTAAATACAACATCTAATTTGGGAGGTCTGTAATGGAGCCATGTCCCCAACAATGCATGGTGAGTCACGTCAAACATCTGGCCAGCCCCCAGACTGCCCACACCTGTTAGCAGATGAATATCACAGATGTTTTTGAAAGGATACATGCACCTGTCCATGTTGTACACCACAGACTGAATCCAACACATTCGCAGAGGTGGCAATAGGTCATTGGCGATGTAAAGGCACATGCCCCGTAGTGTTTGCTGTCACACCACCCATAATGAACGATGTTCCACGTAAGATGAACATAACAACATCCGATGGGCCAAATGTGAAAGATGCATGTCCACCATGAGCAGTATACTGCGTGCAACAGTACCCAAGTAGGTCAGACGTATCTACCATTATTCTCATGACACACAAGTCACACAGCGCCTGTACTGTGTCAAACATTGCTATCCATGGACCAGTTCAAAGCCACATGTCATGGATGTGGCCCCTGATAAGGTCCAGAGGGCCACCCAACGAACGTGGCATGTATGGGCACATCACCCATGTGTGCTGGAATAGCATATTGCCACTGGGTGTGTGTTGGATAACATGTCCTGATAATGTCACCCCAAATGTAAGGAACATCACACATACAGGGTTAGTGGTTGAGAAGGATGGTCATCATGTCTGACAACCATAACGTGGCAGGGCTTTGCAAAGTCAGTCAAGGGTGCCACAGGGGAATGGGCTTGTGCGTTCAGGGTGGCATGACCAAAGCACATAGGTGTCACTGCACACAGAGCCAGAGCCACAGCGATGCATGCAGTTGTCACTGGGGACAACTAATCAACAGGGACAAGCAGGGATTAGTTGTCACATGTTGGTATTGTCTGCCATGTTGCATCCTGTGTGTGTCTGTTCTACAGCGACCATTGTGCAAGCATATGGGAGCATCACACAGCACCTGTGTGCTGTCCTTATGCCTCTCCCAAATGCTGCTCCCCAGTTCATCAGGAAATGGCAAACCAACAGGTCATTGGTCCTGTGAGTGCAAAACACCTCAATGGTCTTGCCACTCCTGTGTATGTGCCTGCCGACATTTCCCTTCCGGAAACAAAGTTGTATGTGACCTCCCATCCCTAGGAGCTGATTTTACCACACCAAAACAAAATAACAGGAGTAGTGTGAAAATGTCCTTTGCACGTCTCCCCTCAAATTGTACATAGGCCGTAAAACCACTGTCATCATGGCATATCACTCCATGTGTCTGAACACCTGTGCAAAATGTGTATACATCTCATCTGTCAATGTCAACAATGTTTGCTGTCAAGAATGCCTAGGGCGCACTCATTCAATGTCTGATTGTATGATATGTGGCATGGCATACCAGAGTGGTTGGCCAACCTGAGTAGCCAAGCTCAAAACCCACGACCACACTGACGTGGATGTGGTGGCAGACATGTCACCAGGAAAGTGACCTCCCCCATGTGCAGCCCATGGAGCCTAACCAAAAGCTGGCAGGATCTGAGAGGGTCCTACCCCCTCCAAACATCGGGATGGTGTGCCGTTGCCCCTGAGGAACGTACTATGGGCCAAAAGACCTTGAGGGATCTCCGTTTTCCCCAGGGCCTTTTGTGGCCACAGCAAGGTCTGCAGGCCTTAACCTAGCCAGAACCCCCTTGGCCCATGCTTCCGGGTACTAGCTTGGGCCGCCAACACATAACAGGCATAGTCATTGTCACTGGACCAGAGGAAGCTGGTCAACAAACCCTGTCCTGTGGGTATCCTGGGCCATCAAGGTCCTCCTTGCCAAGCCATACCACACACATTGTGTCACCGAAACCCACACATTTTGATCACAGCATGGCCTAAGGGCCCCTCAGTGCTGATGGGTGCAGTCTGTAGCACACTGGTAGCAGGTCATCCATGTACCCATGCTTCTCACTACCAGAAAGGCACAAAGCCTGAGCACACAGTGACAAGATATGTTCAATTCCTTGAGGGGCCTGGTGACTGTGTCATCTCCGAGGGTAGTCATATATGTTACCAGGAGGGGCCTGCATGACCCATGAGTCTATTGCCTTTGGCTGAGGATATGTCCCACCAGGATCTGTGCAGACAAGTAGTCTGAGTCCACACCGGTCCAGTGGCAACTCAAGCGAAACACAGCTCACAGAATCCTGACAATCACCACGATCAACGTACGCCAAGGGTTCTGTCAACCCTGCCAGGACATCATAACATAATGGATACTCTACCGGAAAGGATGGGAAGCACCTTTTCAAACCTCCACACATGGATACTATTAGGGTAAGAGCTACCCTGAGATCTGCATCCACAGGCTCCCAAACAACATAGGCCCTGCAGCACTTTATTGTGGGGTGTTAGACTATGATGAGAATATACTGTCACAGATGACATGCTGTTATTTGTTGTGTCAGGGGCCCAGGAACGTAGATGCCTTGGTTTGGCGTGGCTGCCATACCTCCCTGCTGGTAACCCTGATTTGGTCCAAAAGCATGTACATGGGTCCGTATGTGTTAGAGTTTCCACAACATCTATAACTTATATGTCTGCCCCTCCCGTATGACAGAGGAAGGGTATATGTTATACCTGTCAGGCTTGTCCACACAAAGTCACCTTTTCCCAACAGGGTACCATTGGACTGGTGTGAGGGCACAGGCTGCGTCTTCCCCATTCCCATTGTGTTATGGTCACGTGACTGGCTGTCAGTCGCTGAAGTGGAACAATGTATACAGGTTGACGTTTGCGACACCCCCTGTGCTCCTCACAAGCTGTCAGTGACTTGGTGGCAGCAAACATCCAATGAGGTGGATGCTCACAGGTCATCCCTGAACTGCCTGTCCAGAATGTGCAATCCTGTAAGGGGGAAAGCAAACAATGACAACTCCATGTCCACACCAAAAAGATGCTGCAAGGCATATGTCCAACATGGACCACCCTCAGCACAATCTGATGAAAAGGGGCCCCAAAACACGGATCCACCACATTTGCGAGCCACACAGCTGTATCCGACACACCATCGTCCGACACTTCACAGCGCCTGTGGATCCTTGATAAGGGACATCTTGCCCCCTGCCCATCAACGTACAACATATGTAAACAAACCCCTGAAGTCAATGTCTCCGCATAAACGGATGGTGGGACAGACAAACACAACCCTATACTCTGACCATCATAGGAGGTGGCACAGGCCACCTTCCCATAGCCTCCCCTCCCCACAACAGAACGGAAGGTCAGTTCCCACAAACGCAGCCTAAATGGTTCCAGACATACTGCGTTACCTAGTTCATGAGGGGTACGAGTAGGAACACCTCCACAACAGCCCCCTGATTTTTAATGCCCCAATCTCAACATAACGCAGACAACAGGAGGTCACACACACATCTGAGATCCCACAGATCTGGCCAGATTATGCTTCATAGGGATATACACATGCCATTAAATAATCGACGTATCACCATACCCCCACAGTCCTGACTGACCCCCATCCACAGGTCACAAGGATGACTACACCCTTGTGCTCAGTCACAAAGTATCCCGGAAGTCTACAGGGTTTCCCCTTTCACAGAGGGCACAATCAATGCAAAGCCCACCCCCTGAGGCCGCCAGAAGCACCCAGACTATGCACAAGGTGCATGGCTGGGTGAGCTGCCCTTCCCAGGACAAGGGAGATATGTGTATAACCATACCTGCACGATTGTGCAATCTGGACAGAGTGAAAGAGTCAGGTCCGGTCCACTCTCCCTCTCACACACCACGTGTATGGCAAGATGTATGCCGCCTCAGAGATTGCAGGGCATCCCTCCAGACTCACAGACATTCGCTGGAGGTCAGATAAGCACAGGAGGGTAGATGACTGCCAAACACCCATCTGCTGCAGGCTCGGCAACCTTGCATTGTGCAACTCTGATCCTGGCCACTACAAGCCATGCGGCTCCTGGACAGAGAGTTGCTCCTGCAGCTGTTGCACATGGCAGCCAAGCAACATGTGTCCCACTATGTACGTCTGCTTTGGGAGCACCCCAATGCTTCTGCACCTCCCAAAGGACGCATGCAACAGGCTGTCACTCTGATTGGAGAGTGAGTGCAGACACACCCACTCAGCCCCTGTACTGGGGACGTTAAGCACCATAACTTTGGAAGGTGTCACCTGTTTTGCTGACACCACCTCTGCCCACCATCACAACAGATGCAGTCAAGGTGGTGTGGGGTGTTCATCTCCTGAACACCTCACCTACAGCCACATGGAGGTCCAGGGGAGTCATGCCACCACAGACATTTGGGGGGCTCAGAGCAATGAGCCTGTCAACCCAGACATTCAACGCAACCTGATAGGGAAACACACGAGTACTGCCCACAGACAATCAGGTAGGCATGTCCCAGGTGGCGAAAGGAAGTGTCACAGCCTCTCTGTCATATAGGAACCAGTCCCATAAACTGTGTCTGATTGACACAGAGCAACATACCCACCTCCTGATGGTCAATCTACATGGCAATGTCAAATATCTTTCATACTGAATCAGTAGTGAGGTGCACCGGCACACATGGACCCTACACAGGTACCACCTCAGCAGAGCGGTGAGACACCACGGAAAAACAGATATAGACCGCTCTGCAGGTGTGTCACATGCCACAGCTACAAAATTAGGTTCCCTCATTCCGGCTCATGGATGACAAGCAAAGAGTTCCCTCTCGGCAGCTGGGGGCATGACTCGCTAT
The DNA here is from genome assembly GCA_033557465.1 of Ichthyophis bannanicus. Taxonomy (NCBI): domain Eukaryota; kingdom Metazoa; phylum Chordata; class Amphibia; order Gymnophiona; family Ichthyophiidae; genus Ichthyophis; species Ichthyophis bannanicus. Next base: position 294,482,253 of record CM066037.1, read on the forward strand.
ATGTCCCCTATCACATTCGGTGGATTGCAACGACACTATGCAAGCCCCAGGGGTAATGAGACAACATGATCCACATAGGCCCATGATGAACACACAAGGTGTGGAACCCTCGACACCCATGTCTGTCACATGGCCATCTGAACAGACATATTCTCTGTCACAGACCCACAGTCGCAGGGTGTGGGGATAGTATGCCATCCACACACACAGTCCCTAATTCCGTGAACCTAGGTAGGGACAGCTGAATGCTTTATGCCAATCACATCACCATGGATGTGTGACATGGGCGTTTTGCACCCATTAAACCGCACACAAGGCGTGGCCATGCATTCAGGTGTGATGGAGTATCCAGCTGGTGTCCACAAATGTGCGTAAATGTCTGTGCCGTTCCACACAACGCAGTGTGTGGTCAACAACATCTCCTACCTCACACTGGTATTCAAATTAGGTCAGTCAGTGAAAACTGCAATGCCATTGCTGCACCATCACCACCCATTGATGGTCAAGCAGGTGCCTCCCATATGCTTTGAGCGTGCGTGGTGGAGTGTCTTCCCCCACTGCCCCCTCCTCTGGAACCACCTCTAGTGGCAGACGTTTTCATTCTTGTTGTGTCCAAAGCTATGAGGGCCCTGTCTGAGGCCCTGGAGAATACGTCCATACTGTTTATGTCCTTGATGGTGCTACACATTTGTGCCAACACATCATTAGGGCATCGCAGTGGGGTGGAAGCTAAAGTGGCAGGTGCACCCTACACAGGAATCCAACATGATATGGATCCCCTGTGGACACGTACACATGTTATGCCTATGGTGGATGTGTACATTCATTTGGTCAAGCTGCATCATCTGCCTTTCTCCTTCCCATAGCCCCATGGCCCAGATGGAGGGAAGGAACATTGCACTGTAACGTATCTGAGAGGGCTGGCACACTATTTGCAGGGGACCCAGCTACACATAGGGTCCCCTCAGCTATTCCCTCACTCTGATCCATTCCATGTGAGAACAGCAGTGTCACAGAGACATGTCTCCTATATATTTTTTAAAGTGTCTCACATACCTCTTTCATGGCACACCATCCGCTGTGCATATGCATCTCAACACTCACAATGTGAGAGGCATGGGAGCCTCCAGGGCTCAATGTCATCCTGCCTGTGTGCAGGACAGCTGATGGGCAGTTACATGGTGCGCATCTCACACCTTCACGGGCCATGACGGCTCTGGTGGAGGCCCATACATGGATCGTATGTTTAAGCAAGCCACAGAATAACACCAATCCCATATATACCCAACTCTGAAGCGCAACCCATAGGGGATGGTGGGGATCCATGGGAGGAAGTGGAGCCCCTCCACAGGGCACTGCCACTCTGGGGATACTTCCCTGGCATCTATGACTAGCAGCCCCCACCAATGTGAAGTATGTGCCTCACTGTTCTGGGAAACGCATACCTACACACCTGTACAAGATGATGTCACAGAAACTAAGGTGTTGATCCGCACAAACACAACATTGCCTCTAGGGGATGTGTCACCATCTCTCACCCTTCCTGTCTCTCCCACTGTCACACACTCCCCCTCTCTCTCCCCCCCTCTGTCTGTCTCTATCTATCCCACCATTCCACCAATGTGTTGTATGGAGGTGGTGATATGGGGGGGGGGGGGTTGCATGTAGGCGCTGTGCAATGTTGGTAGCTGGTGTTCTGTATGACGTTCCTTGACAAATCCAGATACGCCCCATTGTTTCCACCTCATCACACATGTGCAGCCCTAATCATATATTTCCCATACAGCAACTGTTACAGGTGTGTAACTATGCTGTATGTGCACAACACACAGCAGGGGATAGGCAGCTGACAGATGGTGGTCACACTGATGTTTGTATATGTTGTGCAAACACCTGTGTTCACCGGAATGAGATTACCCCAACCTATGTTTGCATATCCACAGGTGGAGGACCTGAGGAAGAAGGGTCGGGAACTAAGGCAGTTCCATCCTGAATACCTCGAGCGGTTCAGCAGGGGGCCGGAACAACAGCAAGATGGTGAGTATTTCCAGGGATGACTCCCATTTGCAAATGTCACATTGACCTACCAGCCTGTGTGTTGCCTGCATATGTACAGGTGTTATGTGACACACATGGACGTGACGTAAGGTATGTAATCTTTCACAGAGAGAGACAACAGCAGTGCCGGACAGGGTGACTCGCCACACACCCTTCGACGACCCACCACCCGCCGTGGACGGGAGAGGGAGGTGGTGGAGGTGACGGAGGAGGAGGAGGAGGGGGAAGAGCAGGTGGAGGAGCTGGAGACAGAGAACGTGGAGGACTCCGAGGATGCGGATGAGGAGGAGGACGATGAGGACGTGGTGGTGGTGCTTCACGACTCTGAGGTGGAGGAGGAACACGCCGAGGAGGAGGATGTGGGCCACCATTTCCTCTCCGAGGGGGATGAGTCACAATCGGGGGAGGATGCAGGGGAGGGGGGGGAGGGGGGTGGGGGCATGTTGGACATGTTCGTGTGGGGGTTATAGCATGGGCGGAGAGGGTGGTGGGAGGGAGTTTGGGGAGGGAAGCAGGTAGGGTGGAGGGTTTGGGGGCACACAGCACAGCACAGGTCTCTGTGGGCCCCCGTCAGACACTGCAGGCGGAAGCATGGGACGGGCGTCGTCGTGTCACCGCGCCATCCACGGCCACCAACGTATCACATGCACATGCCAGCACACAGACCACGGACACTGTTTGTCTGTGTGCTGGCAGGTGCATGCATGATGTGATGGTGGCAGTGGATGACGTGAGACGCGACGTCCGTCTTGTGTATCATGCTCTGCAGTGTCTGACGGGGGCTGTTCAGCAGGTGAATGCCGATGTTGCACAGCTGCAATGTCGACGTTCATCTGCTGAAGGGCGTCACAGGCGTCATTGATGGCACCTGTGACGTCCACATGTGGCCTGTGCTGTGCTGTGTTCCAAAAACAGACAGGGGGTATGTTGATTTTGGCATGTTGCCAGTGTTTGTACACTTTGTAAAATAAATGTGTGGAATGTTTTTTTGGACACAATGGTCACGGGTTTCCCTTACACACTCACTATGGATGCAAGCATGGGATATGTGTGGGGACCAGGATATGCAGTGAAGGTAGACATGGATTTCATACGTGGACTGGCTCAACATGCAGTCATGGGGGGCTATCCATGTGTGCGGGAGTGTGACACCTGGGTAGGCGTATGAGATGTTGCTTATGAAGGGATTCCCGGGAACAACCATGTCACATGGGTGGGCGTGACATCAACAGATTTGTTAGTGGTCATCTGCATCATACATATGCATGCCACCCATGTCTGTCAGTGCCACATGCATGCCATGGGGTTGGTTGCGCAGGCATGTCATCAGTGTTGCAGCCAGGGGCAATGGTCACACATATGCTAACAATGTTTGGTGTATAAGGGTATGCAAATAATGATGGTTGTGACCAGTCACCATGCAAACTCTAAACAGTCCCCCAGCCAAAACATCGGGGTGTGTGTAACGGGGCCTGCTGCAGCCAAGGGCCAATGAACACACTCTGTGCAGGTGACACATGACATGTGGTGGCATCTGTGTAGAAGTACCTGCCAGTGCAAACAACACAACAGCAATGTGCCTGGGTGTAGGTCAGATGTTTAGCTGCAAAACATGCATGTACACAGTACATAGGGGAGCACAGGGACAAAGATTGTACGCACACGTAGCATCTATGTTACCATATAATTTTATTCGCAGTTATGTTCGTTGGCATGGCCGCCCACGTCTGCCACGTCTCAGACCCCCCTCCCCTGGTGGTCCACGCTCCTGCTGTGCTTGTGGCGGTGGTGGAGGCGGTGATGGCGGTGATGGTGGTGGTGGTGCCAATCGTTCCAACACCCCAAAAATGCCCTCCAGGGCCACAGCAATTCTTTCTAATGGCATGGCCCTCACCTCTTCCCGCAATTCTCTTAGTTCATGCCGTAACAGGTCTAGAGAATTCCGTATGGCTTCAGATGCCTGACGATTGCCTGTGGGTGGAACAAAGGGTGGCCATGAGACCCATCTCCAGTAAACAACCATCACACGCAACAATGTTACACATATAGCACATATATTTTTTTGTGATTGGACAGACTCTACTGAAAACATGGTAATATTTGCAATACAACTTTGTCAGAGATGTTAATGTCACAGCCACACACAGCACATGGCTCAGTTACGTGATGTGGGGGGAAAACACAGATATACACTGCCTGCGCATACACTCCCACGTAATGCAGACTTTACAATAGGCCCGGGGACAGATACCAAACAAATGTCCATTGTGTAGGGTGGTGGAGCGTGTGCGCTGGACAGCATCCACACCTGGGAAGTTGCATTGATGAAGCAGAGTTTGCTTGTGGGCACCCAGGCCAGGTGGCACCACAGTTGGATTAATATTCCCAGCATGGACAGGTTACAAATTCATCGGAATTGACTCTGAGAGATGGGATGGAAGCACCAGCATTAGCAGCCGTACGTGGGCATGTCCACTGCTGCTTCATGTGTCTGTGAACACAGGGGTTCGCTTACACCTAGTGGCAACAGAGCACGGGTCTCATAACAGTGCACGTACACCTCCATACACATGTGTGGGTATTAGACAGAGCATGGGTAGCACCAGATGGTGCAGCAGAGGGGGACAGACCGCAAAATTGCACAGACATGGTTATGATGGGCAAACAACAGCACATGATAACCCCTAGGGATGTGTGTTGAGTCACAGAGCTAGGGGGGGGGGGGGGATCCGTGATTTAGGTTGGCAGCAGGGGTGACACCTGTGTGGTGTATATTCTTTCCAACAACAAAAGGGGCCAGAAGCTGACCTGTGTGATCAGGTGGTTGGGTCACAACCCATGCAATTGTGACAGCCAATGTCAGATATATACAGGACTGGCACATGTTGATAGCCCTGTCTGTATGTCTAACAGCCTACCTTAGTTGGGTACATACAGGGAGTCTCCACGGACCTGTACGCCTCCCAAACCATACCTATATGATCATTCACCCTGTCCTTTCCGTACATTGTGCAATATGGGTGTCTAAACCCATTTTAAATGCTAATGTCATATCTTATGATTGGTTTTCACCTGGAACGCAGACTGTAGGGTATGGGGTCTTTGTGACGTAGCATTACAGACAATGTTTAGGTTTGCGTATGGTAGGTCTGATTATCCATGGACAGGGGGATAGTGGGCATTATTTTCTCTGCCACACGGCTGTGCTTCTGTGATGAGGCTGACTGTTGCAAGTACAATTATAGTATTGAGGTTATTACTCATAACATGCTGCACCGTAAACTGCATCTCTCTTATGTCTGCATCCGTAGGTGTCAATGTACCTTAGGCTGGTCTGTTGTGTGTCACAGTGAGATCAGCTAACATACGTGAGACCCTTTTGTTGTCTAACATGTCTACCGTCTACAGGAGGCAGACATGTCACAGCTGTTTAAGGTATTTATTTATTTTATTTAACATCTCTTCTATACCGCACTATTGTCATCAGCGCGGTTTACATGAAACTAAACATATACATACAGAGTAACTGTAGTGCATTTTACAAGTAACAGGGATGTAGAAACTTGGGAGTACAGGTAAACTATATCAACTATATAACTACAATAAACTATACACATTATTCACAGTTGAAATTGTCTTGGTCTGGATATGGAGGGACTATTTCCCTGTGAAAGATTAAACTGGGAAATAGCTTAAGAAGAGGTGGTGTTTGAGACTTTTCCTGAATTGTGTTAGACTGGTTATAGCTCTCAATTCTGGTGGGAGGGCATTCCATGCTATTGGGGCGTGAATGCTGAAGGCTCTTTTAGATGTTTCCTTAGTGTATCTGACTGTTTGTTTGGGGACTATTAATGTATTTATAGCAGTTGATCTTCTGGCTCTGTTGAGGGTCTGCGTGTGTAGAAGGTTGGCGACCATTGAGGGTGCTTGATTGTTTAAGGCTTTGAAAGTGGTGATTAAAATCTTGTAGTGGATTCTTGCGTTGGTCGGTAACCAATGGAGTCTTTTCAGGATTGGAGTTATGTGGTCTGTCTTTGATATTCCTTCAAGTACTCTGGCAGCGGTGTTCATCGCCAGTTGGAGAGGATTTAAAGTTGCTTGAGGAAGACCATGTAGAATTGCATTTGCAAAATCGAGGTGAGGCATCACCAAGGCTTGATAGACGGTTCTGAATTCTGTGGGTTCCAGTAGCGGTCGTAAGTGGCGTAGTGTATGTATTTTGTGATATATTAGTCTCGTTATGTTTTTTATGTGGGTTTTCATATTGAGACGCTGGTCAAGGGTGATACCTAGGTATCGTATCGTAGGTTTTACTGTCAATTCCTTGTCCTTTATCTTTAGGGTAGTAGGAGGTGTGAAGTTTTGGTTCTTTGTGATAAACATGGCATCAGTCTTGCTATGGTTGATTCTTAGGTTCTGTGAGAGGAGCCAGTCTTCTACTGATTCAAAGCATTTTATCAGTGGTGTAAAATCAGGATGGTTGATGGAGAATGGCATGTATAGGAGAATGTCATCTGCATAGGCTAAACAGGTAACGTTAAAGGAACGGATGAGGTCACAGATAGGTTGCATGTATATGTTAAACATTAATGCTGAAAGAGATGATCCTTGGGGTACCCCTTGATCTTGCAGAAATGGGTCTGATGTTCTTTCTTCAGTTCTTACTTGTTGCCAACGGTTAGTTAAGTAGGATATGCACCAGTCAAGTGCAGAGCCAAGTATTCCTTTTTCCTTAAGGCGATCGATAAGTATTTGGTGGCTTACTGAGTCGAACGCAGCTGAGATGTCCATGAATATAAGGATGAATCCTTGTTGGATATTATCTATTCCTGTGATTAATGTATTGAATAGAGTGATGAGGAGGGTCTCCACTCTGTGAGCTTCTCTAAAGCCATGTTGTGCAGGGTCGAGTGGAGCTTCAGTATCTATGTGCTGTTGTATTTGACGTTGGACCACTTTTTAATTAGCTAACAGTGGGATGCTGGATATTGGCCTGTAGGATTCTACTTTTTGGGGGTCTAATTTGTTGTTCTTCAGTAATTGTCTAATGGAGGTTTGTTTAAGGCACTGAGGAAAGGTTCCTGTTGAAAAAGATTGTTCGAGGATATTGTGTATGAAGAAGCTTACTTCACATCTAAGATCTTTTATCCAGGCTGCTGGACATGGATCATTTGCTGCGGTGGTAGCGTTTATTGATGCGATAGTGTTTTCAATTTCTTTGGTTGATATCGTATTAAACTTGGTTAATGTGGCTGACTGTGATAGCTTGTCTATACTTGTTGGTCTAGTAGTGCAGATGTTGGTTGTTTTCATCATTTTTGATTTTAAGTAGTTTGCATAATCTTGGGGGTGTATTGTTAGAGTGTGTTGGGGGGTTGGTTCTTTTGCCATTGTCTTTACAATATTGAAGAGATCATGATGTTTGTTTACTGATTGCTTTAGGAGATTAGTATGGAATTGTTTCCTTCGATCTGCTATTTCCTGGCGATGCTTATTTAGGTACATGCAGTAGGCTGTGTAGGCTTCGGTGGTGCAGGATCGTCTCCAGCGGGTAGGGGTGTGGGGGTAGGTTGGGGACAGCTACAGGTGGACATGTTTGTGACAGGTGGGTACAATGATGGTTTGAGGAACACATGTAGAATTTATCCCAGAAACATGGCAAAAACACAGGGTGTTCCTTGCCAATACCACGACGTGCAGACCTCAGAGGGACCAGAAAGATATTTCGTAAGATACATATGTCACTATCCTAACAAAGGCCATGTTTCGCTGCCTTCCTCATGTGCATTACGTGGACCACACATGACATCCACCACACACACCCCAACCAGGGACTAATGGTTTGTGCGTTGTGGTTGTGCCAGACCTTGGTCACCACTGTTGTCTCCCAGCTGTGCTCATGTGTGTGCGCAAACACCTTGGAGAGCTAACAAAACAACTTTATGACAGAGTGCACATAAATTATGTCTCAGATTCAGATCAACATCAACACATATGTGTTAAACTGTACATGTTATTGTTTATTTCTGCATTCCACAGGTGCTAAGATATGTTTCATTAAAATCACTGTGGTGCACATACCGAATATTGACGTGTAGTCTACTGGTACGTTATATAAGTGTGCCTCCCATTGTGTGCAGTGGACCACATTTACAATACTCCCATATGATGCACAGCTGATATCTTATGCACACTCAGCATACAGAACATTGGAGGTAACAATGGTTAGCACCCACCTTCTGCATCTTGGCATGCAGATGTAGCATGGGCTCTCAGCTCTGCCATCAGCACATCATCCCAGACCTCCTCCTGCCTTGGTGTTTGGCTTGCGCCTGGTGTTCGAGACCCCATTGTTGTACGGGTCATTATGTGTGCCTCCACGGGCCCCTCGGCTGAAGATATGCTGCCCCCCGACACAGCAGCCTCTGGCTCCTCCATGATGTGTGGGGCGGACATTTCAGCCCCCTCCTCCTCCTCCTCCTCCTCCTCTCCCTCCTCCTCATGGGTGATCATGGTACTGTAGTCACCTGCATTGTGGACAATCACACACAGCAAACATATGTTTATGCACTTCAGCTTTGTATACGTGTGTGGTGATGACAACACATACATGATGGTGGGTGGACCCTGCATGTATGCTCCAGCCAGGATTCCCTACACCCTCCCATACCTGTCTGTGACCACCATGTACCTGTACCAGGGGAACAGGTGTGCTTATTTGCCCTACACACCTTGTTTATTTGTGAAACACCTGTTTCTGCTCAACTTGCGCATGTATCCGCCATTCCATGTCACAACACATGTGTTCAAAATATGTCCATTCACGGCTGCATGTTCAGTACCCTTACACCTGCTTGGCCAATCCCCTGATGGGGTGTGCATGCCATTGAGCAGGGCATATGTCCTTGTGTCATACTATCATCACAGTGCTACATGTGCTTGGCAAGCTCATACTATGCAGCAAGCTGCAAATGTTCATCACCTTGGGGCCATGGACAAGCACATGCAGCACTGTGCGTATAGTATATCACATAAACATGCCATTCTCACAGGCCAATGCAATAAGACAGAGGATGGCAAGCACTGTTGTGGGGTAGGTTGGGGACAGCTACAGGTGGACATGTTTGTGACAGGTGGGTACAATGATGGTTTGAGGAACACATGTAGATTTTATCCCAGAAACATGGCAAAAACACAGGGTGTTCCTTGCCAATACCACGACGTGCAGACCTCAGAGGGACCAGAAAGATATTTCGTAAGATACATATGTCACTATCCTAACAAAGGCCATGTTTCGCTGCCTTCCTCATGTGCATTACGTGGACCACACATTTGCTCTTTTTTCATGAACATACATGTAATAGTACACCTTGTCAATTCATTGACAAACGTGTGTGATAGGGGAGGTTACCATGCAATATGCTGCAACTGGAGACTGTTGATATGCCAGATGTAGCTGCAATGCACATCAAAATACTCTTGCTGTGTTTCACTGTGTTATCTTCTTCCTTCACTACAAAGTTGGATGTGAACACATTTAATGGACGGTTGTTCAGATTCAACTTTGATGTGATGGTTGAGCAAAGCATAGTAAAAGATGAAATGCGTGTTCTGATGTGCATTACATCTACGCCTGCCATCTCTGCATCTTCCAATTGCTGCATAGTGTATGGGAACCCTCCCTTTCACACACTTTGTAGGTTAAGCTGCTAAGGTGTGGTGTTACATGTATGTTTAAGGTGGTAGAGCAGTTTGTAGGTCCACCTCTTGCCCCTGAGGCCGCCAGCAGAACACAGCATGTGTTCGGTCAATGCCATATGTTTGTAACAGCAAACCATAGTGGTGAGTTTGAGTTCTGTATGTGTTGGTATGGCCTTGATTTAAACTTTGTCTTTGGTTTGTGCCTTTGGGATGAACAGAACAGGGTGTTGAAAGGTACTGTCAGACGGCTGCCTAGGGTGAGAACTTACACAATCTTGACGATGCATATATTCATATGATTCTTGCAAGGTATTGTGGGTATTGTAGTTCATTCACTCCCAAACACAGCTGATGACAATAATTTGAGTTGTGAAACCAAGTGGTAAGATCAATAAAATACTTCTTTTATTGATGGGGTTTAATTCACCCAGCACATGTATGCTTGATAGCACTATAAATGAGGTTACTTGCTTGCAGTGTTTAAAAGGGATCAAAAAAATCACAGAATAAACCAGAAAACAACCTTCAGCTTGTCAGGCAATTAGCTAATGTTTTCTTGGCAAATAAGTACCAAATACCAAGGCACAAAGAAATGAATATACTTTGCTGGTTAGGTTAACTTCTGCTTATTTCCATGCAGATCTCAGCAGTGATTCTCCCTTGCTCACACACACAATCAGGTGCAGCTTTAATTACTATCAATTGACCAGCTGTAAGCCTTTAGCTGGCTGGCTGCTACTGTGTGAACCCAAATCCTGCTTTAAGAGCTGTTTGCAGTGGAAATAAAGAACAAAGTTAGGTTTCTTTGTGATGGCTGATGTGTTTGCTCATAGAAAGCTAGCAATAGCATTTAGATAGAGAACAGTCCATGTAAACTGTATTTTCATCTGCTGTATCAATCAGCATATGGTCACTATCATACATTGGCACAGACGAGTCTTTCATTAAGGCACTATCATGAGAATGCTTATTCCCTTGCTGCCATTCTCTATTATAGATAGGGTCTGGATCAGTGTTCATACCTGAGCCTCTCCTGCTATCATTATTCCTCTCTGTATAGCCTGGCCAATATGTAATCCAATTCTGATGTCCAGCCTTCCAATCTTGATCCCTGGACACTGGATCTTCTCTCACATACCTTCTGGCCTTGGTCTGAAAGTCCCTTCCACGTGCAGTCTTCTCTCTTCCAGGTAGCCACTGGTGATTCCTATCTCTGCCACTCCATTCCTCTGGCTGAATCCAGTCCAATGGACTCTGCTGGCTTTTGGAATACCTCCCAGTATGAGTACTGCCTTGGAATCTCCCAGACCTTCCAATGGCCTTTCTTCTCTTCCTTCCAGAGAGTTTCCTTCTCTCTCTATCTGCTTGGCTTGGCTTCTGTTTCTCCAGGTGATACTGGTGCTTGTAGCCGTTGCTGAAGCTCTCCCTCAAGCTCTTTCTGTGGCTTTTGCTGAAGCTGTTCTTGAAGTTCTCCCTGAAGCTCAAACTGTTATCTGAAGAATCAGCTCTATTCTTATCCTGTTCTAATGTGTGCTGCTCCCTAACACAGCGCAGCTGTGTTGAATCAGGCCCTGCCCTTTGAGATGAGTGCTTAGGGATTACCTCATAGCTCTCTTGATTGCACACACATTTTCTCACTTCAGCCCCTCTCATGGCTGCTGGAAACCTGGTGCATTCTGGGACTGGTAGTCTTTTATGTGAAAACTCTGTTTTCTCACTTCTACCAGAACTGACAGGTTGCTTGTTCAGAGTCACATCATCTTTTCTATAGCTCCTACCTGAGCTATGATAAGCTTCCTTATCACAGTACATCACACACACCTGTGACACCTGCATAGGTAAATGATGTTGTTTGGGAGAGAGGTATGGACTTACATTTTCAGATGTTTAATGTCTACACAATGGGGATTACAGGAAGGTCTTGAGAGGTTAGAGGAATAAGTAGCATACTTACCTGCTTGCGGATGGGCTGTGTCCAGGGCCGCAGGAAGACCATATGTATAGATGGGGCCCAGTCTTTCTGCGAGCTGCTGTTCGAGGGGTGTGAGCATAGGGGGGTGGGGGCCCCCGCCACCTGTGCCCCTAGCATGTTCCTGTTCAACAGCCATGTGGTGGCGCACCCCTCTTTTTATATCAGAATATCGTTTTTTAAGGCTGTCAATATCTCTGGGTGGGCCCCCTGCCTCAGCAACTGCAGTGCGAACCTCCTCCCACACCGTGTTACGTCCAGCCGCAGTTGTGCGGCTGCTGAGCCTCCCAAAAAGGACATCATAATTATCCAAAACCATAGCGAGGAGGTTGTGGTTCTCTGCATCTGTGAACCGTGTGGCCCTCCTCCTCTGAGTTTCCGGCACAGGGACCCTTTTTCTTTTGGCAGTGTGTCTGCTCGGTGCAGCTGGACCCTTTGCTGATGGCCCTGCTGCTGGCTCGGTCTTCATAGGGCCGGGAGGCCCCGCCTCCACAGGAGCAGGTGCACACACCTCCCCCACCCCCTCGCCCTCCCCCTCCCTCTCTGTCACCCTCTCTCTCTCTCTCACTATCACTCTCCCTCTCCCTCTCCATCATCCTGTCCTCTCCTCTCCTCTCCCCATTCCCCACCTCACCTGACCTCACCTCACCCTTTCTCCCTCACCTACACACAACACAACACACACAGAACAAATATGACCACACTACAAACAACAAAACACAATCTACGACACAGTAAACAGCACACTACAGACACAATAGAGTACAATATAATACAGTACAGTCCAATACACTACAATGACACCTGCACACTACCTCCAGAAACTACACACCAGCCACACTACTCCCTGCTCACACACTGCTCTCACCTACCTAGCACTCCTCAAACAACCCTCAACGTGGACCAGGTGTGCAGGGTGTTTTATAGATTATTTTACGTTAGTTACGTTGCGCATGCACTGTTTGTGTGACGGCGCTGCTTGTGCGCGGCACGTAATTTCAATCGCGCATGGGCGGCCGTGCGTTGGTCAAGGTGCCTTTGTCTGAGTGCGTTGCGCATGTGCAAGTGTTTGCACATGTGCGTTTCAATCCCTATATTTTGACGCACATGCGACGCATACACCCATGCGTAACGAAATGCACATGCGCGACGCACACACACACGGGCAAACATTTGCACATGCGCACAGTTTCACATGCGCGGCGCGCACAGACAAACGCCCATGCGTAAGGATTTGCACATGCGCAACACGCACACACATACGCACACGCGCAAATGTTTGCACATGCGCAAATGTTTGCACATGCGTGTCGCTATCAAGCTGCGCCCTCGCAATGCGCTTGCGCAAATTACGCAAATCCAAACACCATTATAAATCATGCCTGCAGATTTAAACCACATTGAGGGTTTTTGCGTAGGCGAGGTGTGTGTTGGTTGTGAGATACGGAGAGAGCAAGGCAGGTGTTGTGGATCACATTGAGTTTGTTGTTTGTAGTGTGTTGCATTGTATTGTGTGTCTATTTTGTTGTGTTAATTGTAAGGTGTACACTATCTAGGGAGGTGTGTGTGTGTGTGTTTGTTTAGCCACAGTAGAGGGGTATATGGCGGGGATTTATGTAGCTGCATGTGCCCGAAGATGTGGGCGGATGCTGCGGTTGCAGGACAGGGGAGATGGTGTCCATGGGGCTGGGGCACAGGGCATGGGTGTAGTCCTGCAGCAACTCAGACCTGCAGCTGTAGGGGCAGTCCGGCCAGGTGGTGTGCTTAGAGGACGCAGAAGGCGTGCTGAGGTGCAGGCTCGGCAGCCTCGCCTCTACAGGCCCAGGACCCAGCTCCAGGGCATGCGTGAGGACCAGGTCATCTCCCTGTACTGACTGAGCACAAGGGCTATTAGGGAGCTCTATGAGGATCTGAGACCTGAACTCGAGCCCCTGACTGCTCGGTCCCATGCCATACCGGGTTTAGTCAAGCTCCTTGCTGCCTTACATTTCTTTGCCTCTGGCTGTTTCCAGTCATCTGTGGCCGCAGTGGGTGGCATGAGCCGCCCCACCTTCTCACGCTGTCTCCATCAAGCACTGCGTGCCATGGTCAGCCGGGTGGGGAATTACATACGCCTTCCTCACAATAGGCAACAGTGGGGGACCCTGAACCAGGCCTTTGAGGCGATAGCCAGGATACCACACGTGATGGGAGCTATTGATTGCACACAGGTTGCCCTGGTCCCGCCTAGAGACAGGGAGGTGGTGTTCCGCAACCGCAAACACTACCATTCCCTGAATGTTCAGGTTGTATGTGATGCTAATCTGCATATTCTGAATGTGGTCCCTAGGTTTGCAGGGTCCACCCATGACTCCTATATCCTGCATCTCTCAGCACTATTCAGAGAATTTGAGGAGGGGCAGTATGGGAACTGTATATTGCTGGGTGAGTATTTCCTGATTACATATTTATGAATGCATCTATTTATGTGTTTAAATAACATCTCTTATATAGTGCACTATTATCTCTCTGTGCCTTTGTAAACGTACCTTACGGTAAGACAAAGAAGGTGAATTTTTTGCGTTTACATTGTGACCAGAGTGTAAACGTTGAGTAACAGGGAAACTGATTCCAAATGTGACATAAATATTGTAACATTATGTGATCAAACCCTGCTGATGGTGATCAAATAACTTTGCATGTGTGCAAATGTGTGTCCAGGTGTTGGATTACTAATAGTGTGTGTGTGTGTGTGTGTGTTCCATCTGCACACATGGGGTGGGTGGGGGGTGTTGGTGCCCTTCCCACCCACCTGTGATGGCCGTTTAATTTCAGGTAGTTGCGTTATGTCATGTTACATCTATGTTATTTAGAACCCATACAGCGAAGCCTTGTCATGTGTGTGTGAGTTTCACACACTCAATCAGTACTGGGGTTTTCACCCTGGAAGTAGTAGATTACATGAGGGTCTGTGTAGCTATGTATGATGCATGTTTCTGACCTTTACAAATAGCAGTACATGTTTGCATATGTATGATCTTGCATTTGAACTACCTCATAGCAGAGGAGAAACAAAGTCAAGGGTTTGCAGTACCGTTGAACACTGTAGATGTGGGGGACATAGGCGTCATTGTAGGTGGTGGTACTAATGTGGTAGAGCATTGTGTAAAGGTGACAGCAAGGGCAAGGGGGCTATTTGGATCCATACTGAGAGGTATTGGTAGCACATACACAGGGAGGTACTCTGCCTCGGTATATGTGATTGTTGCAAGCTCAAGAGGGCTACAGTGTGCAGTTATGTGGACTACAGCTTCAAAATGCTAGTAACATGATGGAGATAGTGCAGAGGATGGCTACTAGAATGACTGGTGGTCAGCAGTAAGCAGCATATGGAGCTAGCCTCCTAAAAGTTGATATGTAGACCTTGGAGAACATGGGAAATATAGGTGATATTGTTTGGACCTTGTCATACCTGTATGGCATACATGTGCTTGATATGAGCCTGCATCACATCACATCACAGTTTAGTGTTGTGTAGTTTGCTGACATATACTTGGCACATGCGATCAGTGTATTGCTGGTATAGTCTAACGTTGCAGGTGGTAGAAATAATGACACTAACTGCAGTACAATATGCATGTGCCACACATAGAGGGCCTTTACAGGTACAAATGGGACTGGTGTGTTCTTTGCCATGTATGTACAGACTCCATGGCCCATGTGTTGCATTTCTATCACCATATGGCATTTTGTCAAAATGTATAGTTGTGCTGTCATATAGTTATGTCAGCAAGTGTTATTGCTTTGTTTCTCACGTCTATACATGTGTCGATTTAGGGTAACATGCGCTCAAACATTCACATGCGACATTTCATTCTGCAGGTGATGCAGGGTATGGGTGTCGCCCCTGGCTGCTGACCCCTGTGCGTCAGCCACGGACACGTGCAGAGCGGAGGTACAATGAGGCCCACGCCTCCAGCCGCTCTGTCATAGAGCGCACCTTTGGCGTATTGAAAAGTCGCTTCAGGTGTCTGGATAGGACAGGCGGGGCCTTACAATATAACCCAATCACTGTAGCAGAAATAATCATAGCCTGTTGCATCCTGCACAACATTGCTCTCAGGCACGATATTCCTGCAGAGATTAATGAGGATCTTGAGGACGAACCACCGTGCCCCCCTGTACGTGCCAGTGGTGACACACAAGAGGGCACAGCAGTCAGGCGGAGGTTGATTGGAGAGATATTCTCTGGTACGTATTGCATATGTTTCCACATATATGTGCTGTCCCGTGTGTGTGATGTTTCTAAATGTATAATTTCAAGATCATATAGCATTCTAATGAAACCATGCAATGTCATTAGACTGCAAAGCATAAGTTAAAACTATAGCCATGGGTGTGTGAATAACCATGTGGACAGGCCAGAACACCAGCTGTTGGAGGATTATGTGGGTGGGTGTTCCTACGCCCTTGGGAGGTTGGCTGAAGCACATTCCCAGTTACTGTCTGGTTGTCTTAGCAGTTGCTGTGCAAACACAGTTAGTTGGTTTGATGGTGTGTGTGGAGCAAGATGGCAGGCATATGGTGCGGTATTCTCAATGGACGTGAGGGCCATGATTGTGGACAACTCTCCTGCGTGTTGTTTGTTTCTATAGGCCAATTTGTAGGTGCTTGTATGGATGTTCGCCTCGTGTCATCTGGCTATGTCTGTATGTTTCTTAGGTGTGGTGCCACATGTCATACATATCACAGTACACATGCGCATGACTACTTTCCCATTATGGTATTGATTATGTGTGATGGGTGTAAATGAAACCCCACAGTCTGGGCTAATGTATACTTCATCACATAGCCCTGACATGACTATGGTGAAGGATGGGGACCTGTGCAGTGTGGAGCCCGTGGACCATATCATTAGTTCATTTTTTTTTTAAAGATAATAGCCATTTGGAGCAGTATTACATATGTACACACATACAGAGGTGACGCGTGTCTGATCAGCAAAGTGTGGGTTGCAGTAGGCAAATGATACGCTGCATGTGTGGTTTGATTTTGCTTTTTTCCTTATTTTCATGAGAAACCTTGCATATGTAGGTGATGCTATCTCAACATAGGCCACATGGCTACGGTACATGCTGTGTATGTGTGTAGGGCAGGGGAGCACAGTCAACAACAACTAATACTTTGCTGACCCTAGCCAGGGATGTTTGGTCCACATACACACTGAGATTTGGATGTAATTTCTTTGCTTCAGGTGCACATATAGGTTCTGCGTGGTTTGACATTCTCACTGTCACACAGTGGGATGACATGCAGCGATCATGCTCATGTCACAAACAGACATGGGGGTTTGGTTTGGTAGACGTGGCACTGACATTGCCATGTATTGTAGCACATCATCAGCACACAGCTGTCACTATTATTTGTGGTATGAGATGTACACTGCGGAATATGTATTTGGTCAGGGGATACAGGAGGTGTTAAATGTTCAATTCCATGTGTTGCAGGAATTTACTGTGGGGTAACAAACGACATTGGGACAGCACTACACATGGCAAGGGGGTATTGGTGGCAACATGGGGGACACAGACTAATAGTGTGACCTTGGTATGGTGGAAAAACATGGTGCCACCATACACCTCTATTGACCAGTGTGGACAACTACAGAGAGGTAAGGGAGGCAACAGAGAAATTAGTGAGACCTTTCTTTAGCATATGACACCTCCGTGCTGCCTCTCCCATGTGAGAGATAGGTACAGTGTGTGAGTGAACAGTCAGTCTGTAGGTTATGTTGTGGGTTCAGACAGCTGGGGACAGGGAGGTGCAGTGTGTGTTTCACAGCTTATATTTGACATATGTTTTTTTCCTTTTCTTTTTTCCAATGCACAGGGCATGCTTTGTGAGGATGCTGTTGGTGTGGAGCAATGGCATGTGACTGTACATCAGCCAAGATGTTGTGGTCAGGGGTAGGTGGATTTACCAGTACATTGTGTGTGCGTGCAATCACGGGAACAACATGTTGTCTGTGATGTTTCATATTGGGAAGATGTTGTGGTTCACCTGTTTTCCATAAGCACCCCTTACCCATATCTTGCTGTTGTCACACATATCCCCATGTGCTTGTGTCCAGTCTGTCCTCTACAACACTGTTTATGGCATAATTACACCATAGCTACATGTGTGTGTAGTTCTTTCTTTTGTTGGTAAACCTACACTTGCTGCCTCACCCAAGATTGTTATATCAGCCATCAACAGGGTATCACTGCATGTCACTGGCCCTTTATGTCCAGAAATTGGCACTTGTGCACATACAGGCCATGTATTACAGCTGTCCCGCTGACCAACACATACTGTGTGGGTGCGTGTTTATGGGTTGACTGTGTGGTGATGCAGTGTTGAGGCATGGTGCATTATCATGTGCTGTGAGGGCTCTGAGTACCTGGGGGGCAGTGGTGACTGTGATACCTCTACCGTAGTGCTATTTACCTTGTCAATGACAAAATGTGTTGTGAGCTGGGAGCAGAATTGTGTCTTGTGGTTTGAGGAAACACTATCGAGCAACTGTTTTTTATCTCAGATATCGCCATCATGTGGACAAGCATCAACAATTTATTTTTATTTATTTTATTTAACATTTCTTATATACCGCCTTTCATGATATCAAGGCAGTTTACATTGAACAAACTGAAATTACATTGAACAGGGCATTATAACTTGGAATGAATTTACATGGTGATTCAACATGTTTGCCTGACATTGTCTCCCCTCACTGTGACATGATGTGGCTGTTGATTAGCTCAACGAATTGATGACGTACACATGATGCACACACAGGGTATGTTGGACCTGTGTTATTTCGGGATTACATCTGGCTGTACCTGTTGATGAGTTACTGTTTGACTCATGTACATGTCATGTTGCTTCTCTGTTCAAACAAACAGATGCATATAGTGTGTAGCAGTGAGATGTGTGTGTGACATGAAAATGGACATAACCATATCCATGTGACACCCGTGTCTCCATAGACATTTACTGATATTTGAAATCTGGAGTTTATTTAATGTTCCCATCATGTAATGTTTGCCTTTGCATCCCTTTCTTCAGTGTTTTGTGATGTGTGACTCTATGCATATTTTTGTTTTAAAAGGTGTCTAACAACACCATACTTATTTTATCCTGATACAGGGCAGAAGACATAGCGGACCCATTTATTACAGTACATTTGGCTGCACCATCAAACACCTGTTGTGGGACAGAACACCATGTAATTGTTTATGGAGAATTGCGCCATTGGATGTTTGATTTATGAAAGTGTTACACATGCCTGTGGTGGACAGTATTGCTCTGGGACTGCTGTTTTGGCCATGACAGACCTGTACAACACACTGTTTCTGCCATGCTGTGGGTGGAAGTCCTGCTCATTGCAGGGACACAGATGAACTTTAAAGGACTGTGGCATATTGGACTATGACACTTCACTGTGCATGGCCAGGGTTGCATGGAGACTTTGGGATGTTGCCTTTTGGATTGTACATACACTTTGCTCTTTGGACGCTGTGTGCAGCAGAGACTGACATTGTCACTGTATGTTCTTCAGTCCTTGCCAATTGTGTAGTTGTGGACTTTTGGACATGTGTGTTTGAGGGCACACAGGATACGCTCATCTGCTTGTTTCAACAACAGCATCCAGCCATGTTTGTGGCATAGGGGCAAAGATGGAGGGCTCCTATTATCTATGTCCACCTGCCCTCCACCTGGACATGATACAGGTTTTGCAACAACAACGCTTTCCTGCCCGCCACCATCCGTGAATGATGTTTGCAATGGGCAAGGGTGTTTACATGCATGTGTGGCCTCCCTGTATCATCTTGGTATGCGGTTGTTGTTTGTGCTTATGACTGACTAGGTTTGTGAGCCACAGCATGTGGACCTATGGCTTCTGTGTGGTTCACTGTAAGATGTTTGCCCATCATTTCCATAATTACATGCTGATTATTGTGTTTGTTTAATGTACAGACATGACACTATGCATGTATGTACACACCTTGCATTGCAATCCTGCACGGTCTGGTTTATCACCTGCATTATGGACACTCTCATTGGCGCATTATATTTGGTGTGTGTCACTGTGGGTGTCCATTGTCCTCCTTCAATTCTGCATCCCATGTAACGTGCTATATATGTTGAAAAAATGTCTAAACAACAAACACTGCAAGGGGACATCATGCATGGTGTAATCTCTGCAACTTGTTTGCTTTCTATTCTCTCTGTGTTCATGTGTCTCTGCTACCTATTAGCATATGCTCCTTGTGGTTTGGCTGTTTTTTTGGTTAGACATTGTAGCATTCCAGATGTTACACTCTGGCATTATGTGTTTGTTGTAACATTGCTTTCTGAAAGTGTTTGTCACATTACAACATTGTCACAACATATCTTATTTTAATGTGTGTGCCTCGTGTGTTGCCTGATGGCTATGTTTGGGGAAACAGGTGATGTGGTTTGGGTCCTTAACATTCAATGCCTGCGGTCTACATGCACTCATATGTGTGTCACACATTTGAGCCATGCAGCAGCAGGTGGGGGGGGGGCCTACTGCCCAGTGCACAACATGCACCTGATGCACATTATATCTCATGCCCTTCATTTGTGCTCAAGGCAGTGACCTTTCAGTAGCATGTTGGTTTGTGCCCTGATAAATGTGTTCCCATTTTTCACGAGGGATGCACTCACCTTGATATAATGATTGCACTGTCTACAGTATCTGTGAGGGTTAACCACAATAAATATATATATTTGACAGACATTTGTCTCTTTGGCTGCTTCATCATGTTGTCACACATGGAATGCTATGTGTGCCTTTGAATCATTCTTGAATCCCTGTAAACCTGACACTCCAGGATTTTGGTGTCAATGTCACTGGGGTGTCTTGGCCAAGGCCACATTGAGTGCTAGTGTGAATTGGGCCCCTGTTGCTTGGTGTCCAAAACAGTTTTCTGACCACTAGGCTACTCCTCCACTCTTTGAGCTAATGTACACTTGTGTGTAATGATTTGCTGCTCATGTCCATGGCCCACCTGTGCTCACATCCTTGTACGATGGCAACTGTGTATGTGTCAGCCATTTGTCACATCACTGGGTATTACAGATTCCCATGCAGACCCACCCTTTGGACTATTAGTTCTGCCTTGTGCTCAGTGTGCTGGTTGTGGAAGTGGTGGGAGACATGTGCTTTACCTCATGTGTTGTTTGTAATGTTTTAGTGTTGTGGTAACTTAACCATTAGTTATCAGCAGATTCATCACCTCTACACAAACCCTTGCCTCTCTTCAGTGTAGAGCAAGGTGTGCACTCTGTGTTGCCTAGCCATCAGATATTATCTGTTACATAGGTCTCTTTCGTCATGCTGTTTACAGGGCAGTGCACCTGGGGATTGGATAGTGCTGCGGCTCCGCTGGTGTGTGGTACACCTGTTTTCATGTTGAGTTTCCTCCTGTCCTGTGCCAGATTGCTAACCAACTCCACCAAGCATCCTCTGCTGCCCTTGGGGTTTATTTTCTTACCTCTTTTGCATGCTGTATCCACTGCATAACATTTCATTGTGTGTGTGTGTGCATGCATGTGTCCATGGTAACAAATACAGCCTGGGATCAGATCTGTACACAGCAGATCTGCATGTGCATTTCTTCATGATGACTGTTGGGGGGTTGCCTGTCCTTACAACCAGCATGCGTCTGGTGTGATGGCCTGCCCTATTTTTGGAATGCAGCCTTTGCTAATGAGCACACGTTGGTGGTGTGGCCTACTGGTTAGTGTATTCGCATTTGTGTAAGTTGTCGTAGGTGTGATTCCTCTCTGTTCTCTTGGATGTGTATGCTTGTCCTGCAGAGATGGTTTCCATTTGTATGACGGTCATATTTAGCCAGCTTTAAGCTGCGAACACATTGTAGCCTAATCTGAGTTGTGACCACACTTCTGTCCATCTTCTGTCTGCCAGCTCTTGTGCCATCCTACCCTGATGTGCATGCTGCTACACCACATCCTGCAGTCCTACACATTCCTGCATTTCATCTCTCCATGGTTACCTCTCTTGTGTGTGCTCTGCATAGCACTCCAACTCCACTGTCATCCTGATATTTCACCTATCCTGCCATTTCAGACTCCTCTGCTGCACACATCTTCCCATCCTCTGTCACACACTATCATTGTAGCATGGTACATTACCATCACTCTGAGCATAGCTACAGCTAACCCCAATATGTTTGTCCATTTCTGTAGCTGGCACATGGCCTGGGGCTGATTTGTGTAGTCCAGCAGCTGTAATGTACATCCTTATACTTATGCATTGTGTTTCCTTTCAACTCTGTGCTTTGTTTGGCTTACATGTGTGTTTGGCACATACCTCTGTTAGCCTTCAGATTATGGGATTTTACAGCTCTTAACAAACAATTTTGCATTGACCTGCACATCCTTACGCCATCTTATGTCACACCTTCGATTCAGCCAGCTTATGGCCTACCTACTATGGGGCCCTGGGAGTTGCCAATCTTTCAAAATGGCCTCTGGGGAACATTATAAGTCGCCTTTGCTGACATGGTTGTTTATGATTTGCATTCTGGTGCACCCTAAAAGGTGCATTCATTTAGGACACTGGGGTGTGGTTGATTTTAGATGGCAGCACAGACTGGTGTACAGTTGCATGCAGTAAGCAGACATACCTATGCCTGCCTTATTCACTGGTGGTTTTAACCCATGATCCCTGCACCGTCAGTCAACGTCTTGACCATTGTGCTACACTGCTGTTCCTTCGTGCATGTCTGCACACCTACGTAACATATCCATACGTTACTATGGCCATTGCTGCCAGCAGAAACAGTGCTCGGACCTTGCCCTGCCTCATACGGCACCCTATAAAGCGCCCTATCAGCAACATTGTAGGGTGCCTTGGTGGACAGTGCACTTTAAAAGGTTACCTCCAGGTTACCTTATGCAGCACCTTATATTACAGTGCTTAGAGAGTGCATTTACTATCACTACTAATTTCAATAAAAGTGTACTATGGCCTCCTACAGTTATTTGACACAACACAGGTAATGACTCGCCCAGCCTTAGTCATGGGGCACAGCGGGGGACTGAACCCCTGATCCCTGCACCATTTCTCAGTGTCTTAAACATAGTGCTGTGGTTCTGATCCTGTGCATGCACATCAGTGAGCAAACTTATGACGCACAACATTAACAGCGCACCGCCTTGTGCAGTCCACACCTGAAAACACACCGCCTTATGCTGCACAAACAGAAGACACATCAACACACAGCCTTATGCACAAAATTTACAGCGCAACGCCTTATGAGGCCACAACTTAACAATGCACCACCTTATGACGCAAAGGATTAAAGGTGCACCACCTTAGGCCTTACAAAATGATTACGCTTCCTATGGCACTTTTAGAAAAACATCACTACCTCAGGCAGGAATTTTTTGGTGTACAGTTGGGATTGAACACCTGATCTCTGTACCATTGGCCAATGTCTTCACCATTGGGCTGTGTTTGGGTTCCAATGCTTGCACATCAGCGAAACGCCATATGCCACACAATATTACATTGCCCCCAAAACCATTAGCGCACCGCCTTATGATGCCCATTATTAATATGCCTCCACAAACATTAGCGCACCGCCTTATGCCACCCATTAAATCAATACCTCCTAAATGAATGCCTCAACCAGCCATGTTTAATGGACTCTGTGGGGATTGAACCCCTGATCCCTGCACTGTTGGTCAGTGTCTTAACCATTGTGCTGTGGCTCTCCTCTTCTTCCTACACATCAGCACGCCACTTATAACGCCAAGTATTATTCTGCCTCCATAGACATCAGCGCACCACCGTAGGCCGCCCAGCATTACTATGCCGCCAGAAACATCAGCGCACCGCCTTAGCCCACACAGTATTAATATGCCGCCAATAACTACACCACGCTGCCTTAGGCCACACACTATTCATATGCCGCAAAAAGAACATCAGCGCCCTGCCTTAGGCTGCACAGTATTCATATGCCGCCAAAACCATCAGCGCTCCACACAGTATTTCTGCGACTCAAAAATCACTGACTCAGCCAGCTGTCTTCATTGGGCACTGTGGGGAATTGAACCCCTGATCCCTGCACCTTTGGTCAGTGTCTTAACCATTGTGCTGTGGCTCTGTTCTCCTTTCTATGTATCAACACGCCACTTATAACTCTCAGTATTATACTGCCTCCATGGACATCAGCGCGCCAACGTAGGCCGCCCAGCATTACTATGCCGCAAGAAACATCAGCGCACCGCCTTAGCCCGCACAGTATTAATATGCCGCCAAAAAATACACCGTGCTGCCTTAGGCCGCACACCATTCATATGCCGCAAAAAGAGCATCAGTGCCCTGCCTTAGGCTGCACATTATTCATATGCCGCCAAAACAATCAGCGCTCCATACAGTATTTCTGCGACTCAAAAATCACTGACTCATCCAGCTGTCTTCATTGGGCACTGTGGGGAATTGAACCCCTGATACCTGCACCTTTGGTCAGTGTCTTAACCATTGTGCTGTGGCTCTGCTTTTTTTCCTACATATCAACACGCCACTTATAACTCTCAGTATTATACTGCCTCCATGGACATCAGCGCGCCACCTTAGGCCGCCCAGCATTACTATGCCGCCAAAAACATCGGCGCACCGCCTTAGCACGCACAGATGCTGCCAATAACTACACCGCGCTGCCTTAGGCCGCACAGTATTCATATGCCGCAAAAATAACATCAGTGCTCCACACAGTATTTCTGCCACTCATAAATCACTGACTCAGCCAACTGTCTTCATTGGGCACTGTGGGGAATTGATCCCCTGATCCCTGCACTGTTGGTCAGTGTCTTAAACATTGTGCTGTGGCTCTGCTCTTCTACTTGTCCATCAGCGTAACACATATGCCTCCCGCACAGCCATCTGATGCGCTAAAGTGCGGGGCATACAGGTGCGCCGCGCACCTTAGCGCATATTTAAATTCCGCCTTTTCTTTTTCACGATGGAACGCCCACTCCTTATATGGCATCCGCACTCTAATGCGGCCCGCACTTTTACGGGGTTTTAGTAAACATGCCCCTTAAAGATTGATTCTACACATAGGAAGAGTACCAGCTGAACATAGTATCATCAAGTGCAGTTTCTCGAAGTCTCTGTAGAAGGATAGTATGGTCTATTAGATCAAAAGTAGAGCTTAGGTCCAATGATAGCATCAAAATATCATTAACACTGTCAGTCAGTACTCTAATAACATTAGTCAACCCTACTAGTGTCAATTCTATACTATATCCGGGTCTGACACCTAACTATTTCAGATGGAGCACATTAACTTTAAGAAATATAACAATTAAGAAGCAACTATTTTCTTTACACTTTAGAAATGAATGGCAGATTGCAAACTGGTTGATAGTTGGTGCAAACTAGAGAATACAAAGTTGGTTTCTTTAACTTGGAGAGAACAATGCCTTCTTTCCACATAGTTGAAACCAAACCAAGAGTCAAGCTTCAAGAAACAACAAATGAAGGTAAGGAAGAAGAGTCTCTGAGGTCTGCTTGATCACTTCTGAAGGTAGTAGATCATTAGAAGCTGTAGGTTTCATAAAGTCCAAGGATCTCCCCAAGAAAAAAAATGGAAGGAATATTAAAGGTAGAAAGTGAAGCTCAGTTCACAGCTGATGCAACTTATTTGCCGTGGTGTCATCTATAGACCCTAAACTTGAAGAAGATGAAATAGAGAGCCTACTATGTATGAAATAAGTTGCAAACCCTTCAGAAGTCAAAATCAATGGCAGTGTTTGGTGGAATGTTGATCATGGGTAGTCAAGTTGTTAAGTAAGCTATAAAGTATTCCTTAATTTTAATAATATAACTTACTGGACTCTTTGTAAAACAATAAGTTGGAGTTCCAGACCTATTCTACATAGTAAGCCTAATTTTTCATTAACTTCAGTCCTGGGTCTGTCTCCACCACCTCATTGGGAAGCTGCTCCATATGTCCATTAACCTTTCTGTAAAGAAATGTTTCCTTAGATTACTCCTGAATCTATCTACCCCCTTTCAACCCTTATGCTATGACCCTTCTTTCCAGAGCTTCTTCTTATTGTAAAGAGGCCTAACTCCTGTGCATTTATACCATGGAGGAGTTTAAATATCAGTATTATATCTCCTCTATCCTATCTTTCTTCCAAAGTATCTTTATCCATATGCTTTATGGTAAAGGCCATTGGCCATTTAAGTAACCTCTCTCTGGATCAACACTATCTGATTTATACCTTTTGAAGGTTTGATTTCCAGAAATGCATACTACGCTAAATGAATTCACTGGAGTCTTTATGCAGAGGTACTATCATCTCCTTTTCCCTACTGGCTATTCCTCTCTCAATATATCCAAGCATCCTTCTGGCTTTTACCATTGCCTTATCTATCTGTTTGGCCACCATAAGATCATTAGAAATGATCACTCCATTCTTTTGTTGTGCACAGGAGAACCTCACCCCCTACACTGTACCTCTCCTTGGGTTTTTGCAGTCCAAATGCAGGATCATGCATTTTTTTTAGCATTAAGTTTTAGTGGCCACACTCTAGACTAGGGGTTCTCAACCCAGTTCTCAGGACACACTGAACCCATCAGGTTTTCAGGATAACCACAATGAAGGTGCATGAGAGCAATCTGAATACACTGCCTCCACTGTATGCAAATCTCTCTCATGCATATTAATTGTGGTTATCCTGAAAACCTGACTGGCTAGGTGTATCCCATGAACTGGATTGAGAACCCCTGCTCTAGACCATTCCTCAAGCTTTGCTCGATCTCTCTTCCTGTTTTCCACAACTTCTATCATCTTATCAGAGTATTCAAGTTTGTTTAGCAAGATCTCCCCTTTATAAACTTGTACAATTCAGGGTCTATTGATTTATTTTATTTGAAGTACCGCACTATCCTTTTCTTTAGTAATATTTTCATAGCTTTAAATCAGTACTGATGTTAGCCTGTGGTTTCTTGCTTTAAGAATGGTGTTAGTATTAATTTTGGAACCTAACAACAAAAGTTAATTAGCTAAAAAAGTAATTAACAGAGAGGTGAATGATCATGGTTATGCGCCCTTGTGCTCACTATACCGTCAAGCAATCCCCATAGAATTTCATGAACAGCTGTTCTGCATGTTTGCATGATGTGTGCTGGATCTGAGTTCTAAAAAATGTGTCATTTTAGTCACCTACCACTCATATCACAAAGTAAGCAATCCAGAGCCCGTGCCAGCATAGTGCTCTCTCTTGAGCAGACAGACTTCACTTGCCACCTATCAGAATGCTACAGGGAATTAATGCCATCTCACTTGTTCCCTGCACAGAGACAGCGATGTTTATTTTAAGCTGCAAGTTAACCTTAATTTGATGATGTTTTAACAAAATAGATCTCCTTTAATTTGCTTCTCAGGCTACAAGAAAAGGTTGACCTAGAAAACAAAACAGCAAAGAGAAAACATATTTCTGGCCGATGTCTTAAAGGAATCTGCCGAGTCACTAGAAAACTATGCAAGGTCTTTGCCAGCAGTTTAGAATTCACTCTTCTCATCTAAATTCATTCGAACATACAGCATTAAAACAGAAGATAACATGAAACATTTCTTTTACATTGCTAGTGCTTCCCTAGGACTCTTGGGGGATGTATATGCTGAATGCTCTCTACTGTAATGTGACCACACAGACAATACTTAGATTTTGTATGCTGGGTCCAGAAAACAGAAGGGCTGATGAGAAATCTCGTACACCAATGCTTCCAATCCCGTAATGGAGTTACACCTAACCAATCTGCGTTTCTGATTTGCAGGATAGCCACAATGAATATACATGAGATAGATTTAATGTGTGAGGATCTATCACAAGGATATTCATTGCGATAGCCTGGAAACCAGATTATCCTATGCAAGAGAACGCAGCAGTAGTCTTTCAGTGAGAGCACTTTAAGCTTCATCCAGAGGACTGTCCCAAACAACAGCTGCCCATGACCATCACCAGAGTATGTTAGCAGGACCATCCCATAGAGGCGCACATTAAGTGCTCTGAAAAAATCCTGTCCAAGAGCATCACCTTGGAATGTTCTTCCCAATCAGTTATATATGGAACTGAATTTGTAAGTGTTTAGGTGGCAACTAAAAGACAATGGACCCGATATTCAGTGCTGGCAGCTAGCTGCTTTAGCTAACTGGTTAGCATTGTGCTGTATAGTAGCTGCATCCACAGATATTCAGCATATCCTGCTGGCAGGTCTGCAAGCCATGTAAATGCCTTTGAATATCCCCTCAAATACTTTTTAAGGAAATGTTCCATTTTAATAATTTGTTGTTTTATTTTATATTTGTGCATGCAGTTGGTTTGAGTGGAGGAGTAGCCTAGTGAGTTCAATTCCCACTAGCACTCCATGTGGCCCTGGGCAAGTCACTTCGCCCTCCATTGCCTCAGAAGAAAAGGCCTGGTAATCTACCTCTGGTCATACTTTACCAAGAAAACCCAGGGACTTGAAGCCATTAATAAAAAAAGTGGTATGTTTCTATGGTTACTTTTTCAGATGTTAACTTGTGAGCCACTAGGAATTTGGGATGGCCAAGCTATAAATGTCTAAATAAATACATATCCCCAAAACTTCCTTTCGCTAAAGAGTTCTAAAACCTGCAGTTAGAGTTTTAAGACTTTAGTATCATACACAGGGCTGGTGCAAGAGTTTTAGGCATGCTAAGTGAAACCTCAGCCTTGTGCTCCCCTCACAATTAGCATTTAGGCCTCTAGTGCCTCCCCAAGATTTTGATTATTAAACTCAGTTGTAATAATCTCAACACCATCCGTCCCAGAACAATCCTATCAAAATGCATATCTGGACATCCCACTTTTAAATATTAAACACAGGAGCCAGGTCACATACCACACCAGCCCACCTGTGGGCACCTTTGTCTCCAGTACCAGTCGCTGCACTGATGCACCAACATCAGAGACCCTCCACACGCAGAGGACTCAACCTAATGCAACTTCAACGCACAACTCTTCCCCAAACCATTCACACAAATCCCATTGTTGCATCCCCAATCAAACACAACAACTTCCAACAACACCTAGCACCCATCTCTACAGCTGCTGCAATCACGGACAGAAAACACACCGGTGCTCGCAAAAGACCCAATGCACCATGGTACTTATCCAACATCAGAGAAGCAAAAAGAATATTAAGGAAACTAGAACGGAAATGGAGATGCAATAAAAATCAGGACACTCTTCAACAATACAGATCCCAGTGCAGCGAGCAAGAAGGGGGTGTGGGAGGCTCAGGTGCCTCTCAATGAGTTGCTTCACAGGAGGGCGAAGAAGTCCCTTTTATATTACCGTTACCAGCTTTATCGATTTGGGGATAAGCCGGGAAAACTGCTTACGCGATGCCTTCAGGGGAGTAGGGGACCTAGAGGGGTGGCAGCCCTGCGAGATGATCAGGGAAAGCTGCACAAAGATAGTAAAAAGATAGCCCAAGTCTTTCAGTCCTTTTATCAGAAGCTATACTCGGGAGACGAGGGTTACCTGTCGGATATGGAAGACTATGTTCGGGAGTTAAACCTGCCTAAGTTGGGGGCAACACAGCGGGCCCAGTTGGACGAACCTATACTGCTTAATGAAATACAGCAGGTTATTCAGAGAGCCAGCTGTTTCAAAGTGCCAGGGCCCGACGGTTTTGGGGCTGAGTTTTACAAGGTGTTGGGGGACCTGGTGGCTCATGCCCTGCTGACGGTGTATCATACTAGCCCTTTGAAGGCCTACTTTAAATTTTTAATCCACATTCTGCAGCCGGGTTAATTTTTGCATATTTCTGGAAAATTGTACCCGTTTTATTCAATATGTTCTAATAGTGATTTTCCTTCTGCTATGGTCATGTATTATATACCATTTGATAGGAAATAGGTGAAGAGAGCCAGCACCCCCAACATTTTGGGAGTGGCGTAACAGTTTTCATCAGTTGATGCTCTTTGAGAGGAGAGGGGCACGAGGAAGTGTCAAGCACTGACCCCTTTTCTTATTGGTATGGGAGCCCTATATTCAAACACTAGGACCGCGAGTACATAACAAAATATTACAGGTGGGATGAGAGGGGGATGAGGTACAATGATAGGGGGAGGAGGGCCCAATCGGTGTGGGTCTGAGGACGATAGAGGGGTTAGGGAGTAGTATAGCGAGGAACCCATCCCTGGTGGGGGGCGGGAGGGAGGGGGAGCACGGGGGGAATATAGAGAGAGCTGTGTTAGCATTGACTGCTACAGGACCCCTGAGGCGGAGGATAAGAGCCCACCCTGCCTGGGGGCGAGATGTGTGTGTACATGTGTAATCTATACAAAGCGTTGTAAGATGTGTTTGTGTGAGTGAATAAACAGATTTAAAAAAAAATGCCCTACAAGTATATACTTAAGATTTAATGGTTTCTAAAAATGTGCTTACTGTCATCCAAAGGGTATCATAAATATTCACTCAAGAGAGTGGCACACCTCACTGAAAGATAGAGAACTTGGACAACCATGTCAGACATTTGAATCTGAGGTTTCTTCATTTTCCCAAGAGGGTGTCAATAACCCCGTAGAGTTATTCAAAATGCATTTTTTTGAGATACTTAAAATAGTATCAGAAGCTATTTCACTCTTAGCTGAAGCATTTTAGTTGCCAACTGAAACAAAGAGAATAGTGGAATATCAGCAGGAGGAAACAAGACTAGGTGGAGATGGACTCTCGAAGTTTCACAGAATGGTGGGAAGACAGAGATTGAACTAAGAGAGACTTTACCTGCTGTGTTAATCTTTGAACAGGATTTGAATTTTCTTTTGAGACATTTCTTTCATAATAAAGAGGATAATTTATTTCGGGCCAGGATATGGCTATTTCCTGATCTTTCAAAAGCTACACAAGAGAGAAGGCAGAAATTCCTGGTTTGTGTCAGGAGTTCCACTTTCTAGGTATACTTTTACATTCAAGATTGTTTTGTAAATGTTGTATAAAATATATGAATAATGATTTTAGTTTTTCTGACCTTGACAGTGATAAGGATTTCATTAGATGTCACTCCACTTTGGCATCTGAAGTGTCTGAAGGACCTGGAGTAACAGTTGAGAGTGTGGGGTTGATAGTTCCTCTCAGTTTCTTTAAATATGAGCACTTAGGGACCATCATTTGATGTATATTGCTTTGTTATATTAGTATTGCTTTCCATTTTATTTTTACATTAATGAGTGTTCTATTCCATTGACCATGATTATTGGCTATATAATTGGAAATGTATAAATAAAAAAAAAATTAAAAATAAGGCCAAAGGGTACTAACAATGATATGAAGACTACGCCACTGTAAGAGAAGATTTCAAAGCACACAGAGAGAGATTGGCAAGCAGCATCAACAATTGCATGGAGACTCCAAGCAGGGCCGGCCCATCCATTGAACAAGAATGTTTTTTGAACAGGGCCCCGCGTTTCAGGGGGCCCCGCGCAAAAAACATTTTGCATCAGCCCAGGTAGATTTAAAAAAAAAATGGCTGCTGCTGCCGATGCCGCAATGGCAGCGGCAGAATCAAGCATCCCACAGGGCCCCCCCTGCCTGATAGAGCCCTCCCTGCAGCATCAGCTCCCTCAGCGTCAGCTTTCAGAGCTGCGAAGGGAGAGCTTCTCTCTCGCAGCTCTGTTAAGCCCGCCAGGGCTGATGGGAAGTTTCTCCCTTTGCGGCTCTGAAAAGCCTGCGCTGAGGGAGCTGATGTTGCAGGGAGGGCTCTGCCGAGCAGGGGGGGCCCCGTGGGATGCTTGGCAACGGCAGTAGCAGCCCGTTTGTTTGTTTTCTAATCTACCTGGGCTGATGGGGGGGAGGGGGTTAGGACTGGTAATGGGCTATGGGGGGGGGGGCTAAGACTGGAAGTGGGCTGATGTGGGGGTTAGGATTGTAATGGGCTATGGGGGGGCCTAGGACTGGAAATGGGCTGATGGAGGGGGTTAGGACTGGAGGTGGGCTGATGGGGGGGTTAGGACTGCTAATGGGCTATGGGGGGCTGACTGGAAATGGGCTGATGGGGGGTTAGGAATGGAAGTGGGCTTATGGGAGCTTAGGACTGGTAATTGGCTAAGGGGGGGCTTAGTACTGGTAATTCGCAGGGGGGGTAGCTAGTACTGGAAATGGGTTGAGTGGAAGGGGGGCTTGAACTGCAAATAGCTGATGGGGATGGGGGCTTGGAATGGAAATGTGCTGTGAGGAGAGGGAGCTAGGACTGGAAAAGGGCTGAGTGGGGGGCTAGGGCAGGAAATGGGCTGATGGAAGGGCTAGGATAGGACTGGAAATGGGCTGTTGGGGGGTGCTAAGATTGGAAATGGGCTGTGGTGGAGGCTTGGATTGAAATGGACTCATGGAGGGGCTAGAACTGGAAGTAGGCTCTTTGGGGGCTTGGATTGGAAATGGGCTGAGTGGAGGGGAACTAGGATTTGACATGGGCTGATGGTGGGGCTAGGAAAGGACTAGAAATGGGCTGATGGGGGGGATGGGATTGGAAATGAGCTAATGGAGGGACTCGGATAGGACTGGAAATGGATGGAGGAGCTAGGACTGGAAATGGGCTGATGGTGGGGCTAGGATAGGATTGGAAATGGGCTGATGTGGGGCTAGGACTGGAAATGGGCTGATGCAGGGACTAGAAGGGAGCGGATGCTGGGTGGGGCTGGAACTAGAAGGGAGCTGATGTTGGGGGAGGATTAGAATGGGATGGAGCTGGGAGAGTGAAATAGAGAGGAAAAAGTATTTTGTGTGGGAGGGAAGACAAATCTACAATTGGCCAGGTATTGGGAGAGTAAGTGGGGATTGAGGATGGTGGGGTAAAGTTTGAGTGGATAAAATAGGAATGAGGAAAGAGCAAAAGGAGAAAGATTAGTATGTTAAAGCAGATATAGAGAGAGAATGGAAAAAAACTAGAAGAGAGAAGAAAGGACAAATGGACAGCAGACGATGGAGAGTTAGCAGAAGACATGAAGAAACCAGAAGAAAGTGGCTGGAGCAATTGCAACTGAAAAAAAATGCACAAAAGGTAGACAAATATCTCTTTATTTTGAATTTATTAACTGGAATATGTCAGCTCTGGGATATGTGCATCGTTAACGTCTGCATTTTGTTTAGTACAAGAGGAAATTAATTTATAGTTTTATTTCTACAGTGTTGTTGTACATTCCAAGTTTGGCTTTTGGGGTTCCCAGTTTAATTATTGTCTTCCTGTTTCTAAATTGTGATTCCTTGTTTGGTGATGGTCTATGTTCTGCATGTGTAACTGAGCTGAGGTATTCTGTTTATGTAATTCCTATTTGACATTGCCACTTCTTCTCTTTCCCCAGTAGGCGATGTATTGTTATTTTCTGAGATGTATTGGTTTAATATTTGCAGTGTTGCCTTTTGATAGGTAGGGTATGGTGCTTTGTGAGTCCTGGTAGTGCTGTTAGGATACAGCGGGTTTGCTATGGGTTCTAAATGGGCAGTATTTGTAGTAGTTCCTAATGTGCCTGGCAGTTGGCACTGGATTATAGTAATGTAGAAATCTTTTAGTCTTTCTTTATCCATACACTCATTAAGAGGCATGTTTACTAAAAGTTAGTGTATGGTAGCATTATGCAAATATTTATGCAAATGAGGCCCCTCACCGGGTCTCCGCACATGGCCCCGCACCACCCTTGGTCCGCCCCTGACTCCAAGGCACAAAGAGGTGGGTAAAGTGATACTACTATCGGCAAAAAAACACAAGAGCATCAGAAGTGGGATAAAACAATACTAACATTGGCATGAAAACTCCAAACCCTCTGGGCAAAGAAGCACCAAGAACATTAAGTCAGGATCAGAGTTTTGTGACAAAATGGGCCCAATTTGTGGAGTACATGGAGTAACCAAGGGACCAATATTTGGCAGCGGCGGCTAACGTGGCTACCCATCACCACTAAAGACTAACCCCGGATATTCAATTCTGGGGCCATATGCAGTCACCAGCATTGAATATCAGGGGTAGCTACAGATCCCGGAAGTTAACGGAGCAATAGTGATATTGAGCTGCTGCATGGTTAGCTTCCATGGGTAAAGTTAGGCCAGTATTTGCTGCAC
Source organism: Ichthyophis bannanicus (assembly GCA_033557465.1). NCBI lineage: Eukaryota > Metazoa > Chordata > Amphibia > Gymnophiona > Ichthyophiidae > Ichthyophis > Ichthyophis bannanicus. Next base: position 294,516,152 of record CM066037.1, read on the forward strand.
CTGACTTTACCCATGGGTCACTAACCAGGCAGTGGCTCAATATCGCCGCTGCCCAGTTAGCAATGAGTGCCACCTCCCCTGCATAACATGCCCCGATGCTAACCACGTAGCATATTTAATAAATATTATTGTGTATTAAGTTCCACTGTACCCATAGAAATTAATGGGTGCTGCTTCACTTAGCGCGCATTGACATTTGTGAATGTGCATTCATTTTTAGTAAACATGCCTCTAAATACCATTTGAATATACAGTGAGGATAAAGAAATGCTACCATATTTCTACATTACTATCCTCTAGTGCCAACTGCCAGGTACATTAGAAAGTACTACAAAACCCTGCTCATTTAGAACCCATAGCAAAACCGTCATATCATAGCAGCACTACCAGGACCCATGTGCACCAAACCCTGCTTATCAAATGGTAGCACTACAAATATTAAACCAATACATCCCCTACTAGGAAAAGAGAACAAATGGGAATCTAGTTGTGAGACTTCTGCACACCAAGCAGAGGATTTCAACATATTATCCATGATGATACCTAATTCCTTTTCTTGCGTGATGACTCCTAATGTGGAACCTTGCATCATGTAGATACATCATGTAGATACATCATGTAGGTGTACACTTGCATCATGTAAGTGTACACTTAGGGGGGACAGTCAAAGCAGGAGGGGCTCAAGACTCATTGCAGGGCCTCATTTACATAAGGGGACTCATTTACATAAATATTTACATAATGTTAACATGCACTAACTTTTATTAAACATGCCTCTTAATGAGTGTCTGTATAAAGAAAGACTACTATATTTTTACATTACTACAACCGCCAGGCACATTAGGAAGTGCTACAAACACTGCTTCTTTAGAACCCATAACAAACCCACCGTATCATAACGGCACTACCAGGACTCACAAAGCACCATACCCTACCTATCAAAAGGCAACACTGCAAATATTAAACCAATACATCTCAGAGAATACCAATACATCTCCTACTAGGGAAAGCGAACAGCCATATCTTGAGGCCAGTCTTGAAATTTATTTATTTATATTTATTTTACAATTTTTCTATACCGCACTATTCGGCATCAGCGCGGTTTACATGGAACAAAAGATCAGACAGGGTAAATAAATCTGAGTTTACAATTAACAGGGTAACAAAACTTGGATAACAAAAAGGTAACTATTTACACATTAGTGTCATAGAACAGCATAGCATGAGTTTCATATTCATAGGCCAAGGACCACTTGTTGGGAGTGTCCGCCTAGCTGATTAGGTGTGTTGGTGTTATTGTAAATATTTGAGTAGGATGTCTACTTGGGCAAGGAGAATAAAAAAAGGATATCATAATGCCTCTGTATTGCTCCATGGTGCAACCGCACCTTGAGTATTGCATGCATCTAAAAAAAGATATAGCGGAATTAGAAAAGGTACAGAGAAAAGCAACCAAAATGATAAAGGGGATAGAAGGATACCCCTATAAAGAAAGGCTTAAAAAGTTAGTACTCTTCAGCTTAGAGAAGAGATGGCTAAGGGGAGATATGATAGAGGTCTATAAAATAATGAGTGGAGTGGAACAAGTAAACATGAAGACTATGGGACATGCAGAGAAACTACAAAGTACTAACCTTTAAGACTAATCATAGACAATATTTTTTCACTTAACACATAATTAAGCTCTGAAATTTGTTGCCAGAGGTTGTAGAAAAAGCTGTTAGTGTAACTGAGTTTAAAAGGGTTTGGATAAGTTCCTGGAAGAAAAGGTCATGTTCTTAAGCAGCAGCTGATCCTGAGGACTTAACCTATTGGGAACAACATAATATGTGCTTAAATTCAGCACAAATTTGGCAAGAAAGAGGGGGTAGTCGTAGGGATTGCCAAAGGCCGCTGCCCCACTTTTAATTAGCCAGGTCCATGGGGTGGGTCACAAAAATAGGAAAACAGTGTTAAAAGAACTACAAGAAGTGTTTGTGTGTAGAGATTTCCCCCAGCTGGTAGAAGTACAATTAAGTCAATGTTTAACATGTGCTAGGAATAATATACAGCAGGGAAAAGCAATTGGACAACTGCAGCATCTGCCCCGCCGCAGGGCCCTTTCCAGGCCCTGCAGGTGGATTTTACCTGTATGCCTAGGTCTGTTGGGGGCTTCAGATATTTGTTAGTGATTGTAGATTGGTTTTCTAAGTGGCCTGAAGCCTTTCCCACTACCAAGGAGGATGCTAGAACGGTGGCCAAAATTTTATGTAAAGAAGTCATCCCTCAGTTTGGGTGTCCCCTGTCAATAGATTCTGATCAAGGCCCAGCGTTCATCTCTAAAGTGTTACAGCATATTACTCAAATGTTTGCTATTGACTGGAAATTCCATGTTCCTTACCATCCCCAGTCCTCGGGAATAGTGGAGCGAATGAATCGCACTATAAAAGAGAAATTAAAAAAGGCAACTCAACATGCTCCTGGTAAATGGCCTACCATGAGAAACTCTGGGCCACATTAAGAAGCATGGGTATACCAGAACACCTGATCGTTCTCTTGCGCAATCTGTACATAGATCAAGAAGCAACAGTTCGAACGGAACAAGGAGAAACAGAATGGTTTAAAATAAGCAAAGGCGTAAGACAAGGCTGCATACTTTCCCCCTACCTGTTTAATTTATATGCAGAACAAATCATCAGAGAAGCAGGATTGTATGAAGACAACAGAGGTGTGAAGATTGGTGGAAGACTCATCAACAACCTTCGCTATGCTGATGATACCACATTACTGGCTGAAAGTGAAGATGATCTGAAACATTTGCTTCTCACAATCAAAGAACATAGTCTCAAAATGGGCTTGCACCTTAATGTAAAGAAGACAAAGATCATGACAAATGGCATAATCAACAGGTTCATCGTTGAAGGAGAAGAAATTGAAATTGTGAACAACTTTAACCTACTTGGATCAACTATCAATAAAGAAGCAACAAGCAGTCAAGAAATCAGACGACGCATTGCTCTTGGCAGAATGGCTATGAAAGACCTAGATAAGATTCTCAAGAGCAGAGATGTCAAATAGAATGCTAGGTATGATAAGGAAAGGATGGAAAATAAAACAAAAGATATTATAATGCCTCTATATCGTTCCATGGTGAGACCGCACCTTGAATATTGTGTGCAATTCTGGTCGCCGTATCTTAAAAAGGATATAGCGATTTTAGAAAAGGTTCAGAGAAGAGCCACCAAAATGGTAAAGGGGATGGAAGGATACTCCTATGAAGAAAGGCTAAAAAGGTTGGGGCTCTTTAACCTGGAAAAGAGACGGCTGAGGGGAGATATGATAGAAGTCTATAAATTAATGAACGGAGTGGAACGGGTAAACGTAGATCGATTGTTTACCTTATCAGAATATAGAAAGACTAGGGGACATGCAATGAAGCTACAGGGCAAACTATTTAAGACTAATAAAAGAAGATATTTTTTCACTCAACGTGTAATCAAACTCTGGAATTTGTTACCGGAGGATGTAGTAAAGGCTGTTAGTGTAGCTGGGTTTAAAAAAGGTTTGGACAAGTTCCTGGAGGAAAGGTCCATAAACCATTATTAAGAAGGGACCCAGGATATCAATGCTTGAACCAATACAAGCATTGTGGAACCTGTGTCCCTTGGGGAAACTGCTAGGTACGTATGACCTAGATTGGCCACTGTTGGAAACAGAATACTGGGCTTGATGGACCTTGGTCTGACCCATTATGGCATATCTTATGTTCTTATGTTGTTGTTGTTAGTAGCTGTCGAGTCAGTATTGACTCATGGTGACCCTCTAGATAGTTGACCTAAACTGTGTTCGGTCTTCAGTCAGGTGACTCATTGTTGACAGAGTGGCACCAAAAGCTGCTGTTTTTATATCGATCTATCTCATTGCTGGCCTTCCTCTTTTGCATTGACCTTCAATCTTGCCAAGCATGATGTCTTTCTCTAACGATCACATGATGTGTCCAAAGTATGAAAGTCGGAGTCTTGTCATCTGAGCTTCTAAAGAAAGCTTAGGTTTGATCTTCTCTAGTACCGACTGGTTTATTCTTTGGGCAGTCCATGGTATACACAGTATTCTTTGCCAGAGGAAGAGAGGCCCGTGGAGCCAGGAATCTTTTCAAGGTGAGCCGTACAAAAGTAGGAACTTTAATTGGGCAAGGAAGGAACTTTAATTGGGCTGAAGGAAGGGCTAAGATACCAGCTTTGTGAAGGTGTAACAAACTGAGTCTGAATAAAAACAATTTTTGTTTCCTGAATTGCTGTCTGTTTGGTGTTTGAACGGAAAACCCCTTCCCACCACACGCCACACTACCATAGTCCTGATTATTTATCAAGTCTATTTAAATTTCAAGGGCTGAGTTACAGGCTATGATTTGCTGATTATTGTGGACATCTCTGATCCAATTTGCAATATTATCTGTTACTCATAGCACAGCCTTCTCTTTAGCTGGTTCTCTCATTTGGAACACATTTCCTTGGGAGTTGTGGGCAGGATTGAAAAATATTAGAAAGAATTTGAAACTTTTTGATTTCTCACAAGTCTTTGCTGATTTGACTTAATATTATGTTAGGAAGACTGGGGGAAGGCATATTCAGCGACAGCGGCTATGCTAATTAAAGCACCTAGCTGCCGCTGCTTTAATAAAACCTGGATATTTAGCAGTGGAACATGTCTTACTTCTGCCGCTGAATAGCCAGGTTTGCTGGACACCAGTGCTGCTATCCGGTTAGTGCCAATATTCAGCCACTAATCAAATAGTGCTAACTGGTTAAAGTAGGCACAGCCATTCATCTGTCCTACTTTTAATTGCTGCTAACCAGATAGCCAGCATCACTGCCTGCGATCCTCCCACAGACTGTCCCGATTTTATTTGGGCATACTGCATTCTAGCCTGTTAGCAGCTCTGCTATCCAGCCAAAACACTATCTATATGCCCCCCCCCCCAGGCTTATATTTAGTTTTTTTAGTGATTATTATATTCTTATAATAATGTGTTTTATTGTATAATTTTATTCCTTTTGTATGCTGCTGAGATTAAACCTGGCTCAGATTATGCAGATTAGAAAGTTTGATTAAATAAATAAAAAATAAATGATTGCCTGCCTATCTTTAATTGTCCTGTCCGTTCTCCCTTTGGGGTCTTCTCTCTAACTTCTATGCTGTATTTCTGATTCAAGAGATACAGAGAGCCCGACAGATTTTAAAAACATAGGGTCTGATATTCACCGGCAGTGGCTAGCCCTAGAAGTGTGGCTAGCCACTGCCACTGAATCAAAGACCCAGATATTCAATGCTGGGGCCATATCCAGCCATTGGCATTGACTATCCAGGGCACTACTGCGTTAGTGCCATTGAACATCCCGGTGATCGTGATTAATGCAGATAACAGGTCTGCTAACAACATAAGTTGCATTGAATATTGGTCCCATACTTTTTTCTGCCATTAAGACAAATGTTGCTACTTGTTTCTCTCTCAGAGCTCTGGCTATACAATCAGTCTCTATGGCTCTAGAGGCACAAAAGCCTGAAAGAGTTTTAAAACTCACTTTTTTCTGCCAATAGTCCAGAGTCCTATCTTGATCTTGGGATCATTTCGCTAATATTTTAGACATTTTTTACTTCAGTAAAGCAACTTTTTGAAGCCACCAATTTTCTGCCATCCCTCTCCCTCTGAATGCACAAGAAAAAATGATGCTGGATTGTTGGTGCTTGTTTTCAGTTTCCTGCTGAGCTGCTGATATCATCAGCCATGGGATTTGGGAGAAGTGTGGTAGGGATAGCTATGTTTTGCTGTTTGTGATAGAGTGCTTTGTGCTTTTTCTTCACCACCACCCAAATTTGCTCAGCTGCATCTGGCATCATAGATCACACTATTGTCGAAAACAAATGACACAAATAAGGATTCAGCTCATTCCAGGGCCATGACATTTGGTTAATTTAAAGGCACACAAACTGAAAATGGTCTTATTTGCCACGTTTTACCATTAGTTTTATAATGAATGCACATTATTACTTTTGGGTCAGCAAGAAGAATCTGGGCGCCATAATTTTGTTTTTAATCAGATATCTCATAGTAACATAGTAAGTGATGGCAGATAAAGACCAGCAAGGTCCATATAGTCTGCCCAGTAAGTTGCTAGAATTGTAGATTGTAAGCTCCACACCAGGCAGGTTGCTCCTCTCCATTTAGAAGTTATTTGCATTTGTTTTGATTCCATGATCCTCTTGCTAAATAGTGATTCACTGTGTCTGTCCCATGCCTTTTGAACTCCGTCACTGTTTTTGCTCTCACTACCTCCTTTGGGAGGGCATTCCAGGTATCCACTACCCTTTCCATAAAAAAGTATTTCCTGATATTGCTTTTAAATTTACCTCCTTTCAGCTTCATTTCTTGTCCTCTAGTTCTACTGCTTTCTCATCTTTGAAAAAGGTTTGTTTGTTCATTAATACCCTTTATGTATTTAAACATCTGTATCATATCTTCTTGAGCAGGGAGTGGAGGAGTAGCCTAGTGGTTAGAGCACTGGCTTGGTAACTAAGAGACCAGCATTCAATTCCCACTAGAACTCCTTATGACCTTAGGGAAGTCACTTAACCCTCCATTGCCACAGTAGCAGGGGCAGCCCAAGGGGGGTGCGGGGCCATGTGTGGAGACTCGGTGTGGGGCCTCACTTGCATAAGGTGCCTCATTTGCATAAATATTTGCATAATGTTACCATACACTAACTTTTAGTAAACATTCCTCTTAATGAGTATATGGATAAAGAAAGACTAAAAGGTTTCTACATTACTATAATCCAGTACCAACCGCCAGGCACATTAGGAACTACTACAAACACTGCCCATTTAGAACCCATAGCAAACCCGCCGTATCCTAACAGCACTACCAGGACTCACAAAGCACCATACCCTAACTATCAAAAGGCAACACTGCAAATATTAAACCAATACATTTCAGAGAACAATAATACATGACCTACTGGGGAAAGAACAAGTGGCAATGTCAAATAGGAATTACATAAACAGAATACCTCAGCTCAGTTACACATGCAGAACATAGACCATCACCAAACAAGGAATCACAATTTAGAAACAGGAAGACAATAATTAAACTGGGAACCCCAAAAGCCAAACTTGGAATATACAACAACACTGTAGAAATAAAACTATAAATTAATTTCCTCTTATACTAAACAAAGCGCAAAAATTAATGATGCACATTTCCAAGAGCTGACATATTCCAGTTAATAAATTCAAAATAAAGAGATATTTTTCTACCTTTTGTGCATTTTTTTTTCAGTTGCAATTGTTCCAGCCACTTTCTTCTGGTTTCTTCGTGTCTTCTGCTAACTCTCCATCTGCTGTCCATTTGTCCTTTCTTCTGTCTTCTTGTTTTTTTTTTCCATTCTCTCTCTACATCTGCTTTAACATACTAATCTTTCTCCTTTTGCTCTTTCCTCATTCCTATTTCATCCACTCAAATTTTATCCCTCCATCCTCAATCCCCACTTACTCTCCCAATATCCGGCCAATTGTAGATTTGTCTTCCCTCCCACGCAAAATATTTTTCCCTCTCCATTTCACTCTCCCAGCTCCATCCCATTCTAATCCTCCCCCAACATCAGCTCCTTTCTAGTTCCAGCCCCACCCAGCATCTGCTCCCTTCTTGTCCCTGCATCAGCCCATTTCCAGTCCTAGTCCCCAATCAGCCCATTTCCAATCCTATCCTAGCCCCACCATCAGCCCATTTCCAGTCCTAGCTCCCCCATCCATTTCCAGTCCTATCAGTTCCTCCATCAGCTCATTTCCAATCCCAGCTCCCCATCAGCTCATTTCTATTCCTTTCCTAGCCCCACCATCAGCCCATGTCAAATCCTAGCTCCCCTCCACTCAGCCCATTTCCAATCCAAGCTCCCCATGAGCCTACTTCCAGTTCTAGCCCCTCCATGAGTCCATTTTAATACAAGCCCCCACCACAGCCCATTTCCAACCTTAGCACCCCCAACAGCCCATTTCCAGTCCTATCCTGGCCCCTCCATCAGCCCATTTCCTGTCCTAGCCCCCCCCCCCAACTCAGCCCATTTCCAGTCCTAGCTCCCTCTCCTCACAGCCCATTTCCATTCCAAGCCCCCCTCCCCATCAGCTATTTGCAGTTCAAGCCCCCTTTCCACTCAGCCCATTTCCATTCCAAGCCCCTGTCCCCATCAGCTATTTGCCGTTCAAGCCCCCCTTCCACTCAGCCCATTTCCAGTCCTAGCAACCCCCCATCCCATTACCAGTCCTAGCTCCCCCATCAGCCCACTTCCAGTCCGAACCCCCTATAGCCCATTACCAGTCCTAACCCCCCCATCAGCCCACTTCCAGTCCGAATCCCCTATAGCCCATTACCAGTCCTAACGCCCCCATCAGCCCACTTCCATTCCTTACCCTCCCTTAAGCCCAATTTCTGTCTTACCCCCCATCAACCCATTACCAGTCCTAACCCCCCATCAGCCCATTACCAGTCCTAGCCCCCCATCAGCCCACTTGTAGTCTTAGCCCCCCCATAGCCCATTACCTGTTGTAACCCCCCATCAGCCCATTACCTGTCCTAAACCCCCCATAGCCCATTTCCAGTCCTAATCCCCCCATCAGCCCACTTGTAGTCGTAGCTCCCCATAGCCCATTACCTGTTGTAACCCCCCATAGCCCAGTACCAGTCCTAACCCCCCCAGCCCATGACCAGTCCTAACGGCCCCCACAGCCCATTACCAGTCCTTACCCCCCTATCAGCCTACTTGTAGTCTTAGCCCCCCCATAGCCCATTACCTGTTGTAACCCCCCATCAGCCCATTACCTGTCCTAACCCCCCCATAGCCCATTTCCAGTCCTAATCCCATCAGCCCACTTGTAGTCGTACCTCCCCATAGCCCATTACCTGTTGTAACCCCCCCATAGCCCATTACCAGTCCTAATGCCCCCCACAGCCCATTACCAGTCCTAACACCCCCCATCAGCCCATTTCCAGTCTTAGCCCACCGCCCCATAGCCCGTTTCCAGTCCTAATCCCCCCATCAGCCCACTTGTAGTCGTAGCCCCCCATAGCCCATTACCTGTCATAACTTCCCCATCAGCCCATTTCCAGTCTTAGCCCCTCCATAGTCTATTACCTGTCCTAACCCCCCATAGCCCATTCCCAGTCTTAACCCCCCCCATCAGCCCACTTCCAGTCCGAACCCCCTATAGCCCATTACCAGTCCTAACCCCACCCCATCAGCCCATTTACAGTCCTTACCCCCCCTCTCTCCCTCCCTCCCCATCAGCCCATTTACAGTCCTTACCCCCCCCATCAGCCCATTTACAGTCCTTACCCCCCCCCCATCAGCCCAGCTAAGTTAAAAAAAAAAAAACCAGAAACCGGCTGCTGCTGCCGCTGCCGCCGTGGCAGCGGCAGAATGGAGAATCCCGCGGGGCCCCCCTGTCTTGCAGTCTTCTATGCAGCCTCAGCGCGGGCTTTTCAGAGCCGCGCGAAGGGAGAGTTTCCCTTTCTCGCGGCTCTGTTAATCCCGCCGCGGGGCTGATGGGATTTACCATCAGCCCCACGGCGTGATTAACAGAGCTGCGTGAGGAGAAGTTCTCTCTCTTCGCGCAGCTCTGACAGCCGACGGAGGCCGCATAGAAGACAGCAAGACAGGGGGGCCCCGCGGGATTCTCCATTCTGCCGCTGCCACAGCGGCAGCAGCAGCCGGTTTCTGGGTTTTTTTTTTTTTTAACTTAGCTGGGCTGATGGGGGGGGGGGGGGGGTGGTAAGGACTGTAAATGGGCTGATTCTCGATTCTGCCGCAGCCGGTTTATGATTTTTTAAAACTTTGCTGGGATGCAAGATGTTTTTTGCGCGGGGCCCCCTGAAACGCGGGGCCCTGTGCAAAAAACATTCTTGCTCAATGGACGGGCCGGCCCTGCACAGTAGAACTAAAGGACAAGAAAAGAAGCTGAAAGGAGGTAAATTTAAAAGCAATATCAGGATGTACTTTTTCATGGAAAGGGTAGTGGATACCTGGAGTGCCCTCCCAAAGGAGGTGGTGAAAACAAATATGTTCACTAATGCTATAGGTTACCAACTATGTTGTGGGGAGGTTAATTTTTAAAACCACCTCCATGGGCAAAGACAGTGCTTTACTCACAGAAATTGATTTTTATAAAATTTTCCCCCTGATAATTGTATAAGTTTAGTGCGTACAGTCTATATGCTGTACGTTTACCTGGACTGAGCAGATAAATTCCTACATGTGGGTTTAAGGTGGGGTTTGCACCTATGAGTATATTTTTAGAAATGTATGTGTGCATGTAAATTGATTCTAGAATTTGAGCATGGGGTCATTTTATCAGGGAAGCGTGTGCATATCCGGTAAAGTTCACACAGCAAAAATATGCACATACTTCTTGCTCTGCGCACAGTTAAAAAAATTAGCCCACCCACCTCCCCCCTTCCTAAATGGCCACACACCAAACAAAGGAAAACTAAACAAATTTACTAAGGCTTGGAAGTGTGCAGAACTCATGATTTAAAATTAAAACAATGTGTTCACATCCAGCCCAAAGGCATGTCGAAAGAGACAATCAAGCAATTACTAATGTAGTTCAAAATCTGGAGCAGACTGTAGCAGGCACTGAGCCATTACCTCAGAGAACAACATGATAACTTGCACTGACATGACACCAGTATAGAAAGCAACAGATGTTCAACAGCCACGGCAATGACAGCAGTGCACAGTGTCCTATAAGAGTTTCTACAGATCGTAATTTATTGTCAGGGCTGACTCTTGGTCAGATGGCATACTGGGCAAACACTGGCAGTGATGCTCTTGCCTAATTGATCGGCATGCATCATGTAGGTTTCCACAGAACATACATACCTGATAGTTTATATTGCTGGCAAGTAGAATTATTGGGTGCGATATTCAATAAGGACCTTCTAACTGGATAAACCCACGGGCCCTGATGTTCAGTGGCATTTCAGGATAATGCTGCTGAATATTCTCTCTGACTACTTCAGCACTATCCAGATGGTGATGGGGAGGACCATGGGTGGGGTGAGGGCAGTCACGGCCCTCATCAAGTTAGCAGTGACTTTCACTCTGCTATCCGGACAAGTACTGCATAAAGTTAGACTACAAGAAAGCTGTCCTAACTTCATGAATATCGTCTGCATAGTCGTCACAGTCAAGGCTGAAACTGGATACTCTGCGCTGGAAAATATCCGGATTTCAGCGCTGAATATCTTTTTTATTTTTAAACGCTGCAGCCGGCGCGGAGTTTAAATATTGACCAAATAATTTTCAGAAGCAACTGAGAAGTATTAAAAGACATATATATGACAGAGCAATAGTCAATAAGTTTTGTTACTAAAGTCCTCTGTTTGCCATACCTCCATCCTGCGGTCAACCTTTCCACTAAGCTGCCTGAGAGCCCCCTGCCTGAATTCCTGCCAGTGGGGAGTGGACGTGCTACGCTATGGTAGTTTCAATAGGATGAGCAGGCAAGTCCCTTGGGAGTCTTCAAGAACCTGCCTGCTCCTTGCAATTGAAACCAGGATAGTGAAACAGCGCCTCCCACTGGCATGAAGCAGGCGGACTCTTGCGTCACTTACAGGGAATGTTGCCTACGCCACTGCCTTTAGGTAGCATAAGAGACAGCTGAACAAGTTCCCTATCAGACAAGGGTAGTTTTCCTTTATAAGCTAAGCAGGGCTGGTGTTAGACATGTTGGGGTCCAAGATAGAAATTTGGGAGGGGTCCCAAAGCCCACCAGCAGTCTAAACCTCTTTCAGCTTCAGACATGCTTGGGCCCCTTGTGGCATGGAGGCCCAGAACAATTGCCCTGTTTGCCCACCCTCTCCCCCAGTGCCAGCCATGATACCAAGTAAGTCTGAGATCATCTTTCCCATTTGCTTTGTGACTTCTGCCTGTTCTTAAGACATAAGGTTATGCAAAACAGAAAGAAAAATGGTTAAACACTCCAAGAAAATAACGGTTTGTCAGCAGAGTATTTATAATATCACAGGCCACTTGGATAAGGCAAAAGAAATATTCATCCTCATCCTCTTTGGTGACTTTTGAGCATGTTGGGAGCTGGAAAGGAAGGTTACATCTCCTCCAAAACTACACACTAAAGAAAAGAAAGGGAGCCTTTATCCCCACAGAGCCATACTGACTTTGCTGCTCTGTGGTAATCTGTGGATTTTTCACTTCTCAGAGCAGTTTACAGTTCCATGATGTAGAAATCATAAAAAATGTTCAGTATACAGAATGACTGTGGCTAATGGGCCCTTGCCCAACAAACTGCAAAAGTGCAAAGAAATCAGCAAAGCTTGATATTATTAATCCCTCATGGAGCCATCAGTCACGGATCTCGCAGTGTGTGAGAGGATGGACTGACCCGGCTATGGTCTGCCCACTTCCAGCAAGTGCAATGTGTGCCATTTTCACCCCTTTTCCCCCCATCGCCCCTCCTCTCCTCCAGGCATTCCCTGCTCCCTTTCTTCATCCAATCTCTCCTCCTCTCCTCCAGGCATTCCCTGCTCCATTTCTTCATCCAATCTCTCCTCCAGGCATTCTGTCCCCTTCTCCTTCCATTCTCTCCCATTTCTCCCTCCCTTCAAGCAGTCTCCGTTTTCTACTTTCCTCCATCCATTCTCTCATTTCTCTCCCCCTCTAGGCATTCTCTCCTCCTCCCCACACCTTTCTCCAAGCACATTTTCTCTGCCTCTCCCAGCGCACTCATGGGTGGGAGTATGGGAAGCAGTGGAGGCTACAGAGGCCTTCCTCCTTGGACTGTCCCTTTCTCCCCAAAATCGTAGGTGGTGACAATAGCTTTGCATGCTTCCTGGATGTCTTCCTTCTGTCTCTGCCCATCACTTCATCCTCCTTTTGCCTGAGTAAACGGACACAGTACCTAACGCCTTTCCGCCTCCTTCTGTCTTCTCACCAATGGCCCACACTGACCGCTACTTCTTCTGCCCATCTAGTCAACCATACTTTTGCTTGCAACCTGCTGGCCACCACTTCTCCTGATGATTTTGCCTGCTCCTGTTCCTCGTTCACAGTTGGCGTGCTTCCTAGCACTGCTAAGGAGCAAGTATTCATTCCAAGTACACCCTCTTAGAAACACAGGTGTGCAAGGGCAAGCGATCGTTACATCGTTACTGATTCAGGAATCCCTGTGTCTTTAAGCAGATGGACTCTGCAGTTAGATTGCTTTGCCTTTAGTCTTTTGCACCAGCTAGTATAGCTACTTCCTGGTCTACCTGCTGACCAACCCAATGGGGAATGCCGACGACACCCAGAGGTGCTCCTCATCTCATGGCACCCTGGTTGACTACCTAACTGACTCTATCCAAAGGCTATTACTGTACATTGTTAATCATTAGCGTTATGTGGATTACTAGGGGCAAGTTGATTCAACTATGAGTTGCATTAGATTCCGGTTCTTGCAGTTCTGCTTTGTTTTGGGGTAAAAGCTTTCACAGATGAGACTAATTCATTTTAAATGTATCCATACTAAATATAACAAGGTAGCCATACACCGAATGAAACTCAGAGCTCAAAGAATTAATCCATTATTTATAATCAGGGCTCTCAATCTCTAGCAGTTCTGCGGCTGCGGGAAAGACCACAAAATCTGACCTTTCTCGTGGAATTCCCCCATCCCTGTGGATTCACTGCGGGAGGCTGAGGGCTGAACTGTTAGCATTGATAGCGGCTGCAGATGCGCTGTACCTTGCTTCTTACTTCCCACTCCTCACCTGGTGCAAATCCACTGCAGCATAGTGCTTCAAATCATGGCCTCTGCCTCCACTTCTAGACTGTTGCTGTTTGAACTTTGCGGTACAAGGCATGATTCAGGCCCCAAGCAGCAGAGGAGGAGGAGGAGAACGACATGGCCTGAGGTGCAGTAGTGCTGATGGTGGCCTCCCACTGCAGCCACGGCAAACCAAGCTGGGACAGGGTGAGTGAGGCATAGTGGAAGTAAGGAGAACAAGCCAGTGGATGGGGCAGCAGAAGAAAGTGAGTGAAAGGTGGGTGGATTGTGAGAGTGAGCAAGGAAGGGAGAGAACTGAGTGAGTGAGGGGATCAGAGGTATTTTGGAGAGTGGAGATTGGAGGAGAATACGGTGAGAGAATGAAGGAGGTAATGAAGAGGTGTGCAGTGCGAGTGAGAACCTGGATCAGTGTCTGGAGGAGGGATGTGAGTAGATTGTCCCTTCTTCTGCTCCCAGATCCCCTCTTTCTCCTCCCCAACATGCCTCTTCCTTCTTTCCCTCTCCATCCTTTACGCCCTGACTTCCCTATCCTCCCTTCAGCCCCCCATCCCCTATACACCCATTCTCCATTTCTCTCCTCAAAGATTCACTCTTCCTGCTCTGAGATTCCCCCTCTCTCCCACTCCCCAGATCCCTTCTCCTTCTTCTGTTCTTCCCAGTACCAAACACTAAGATCCCCTTTCCACAAAAAAGGTTTACAAGAAATGTGGGGAAATTACCTTTCTTATAGGGTGAAAAAAAAAGATTGATGAAAAGATATATGCAAAATTCATGAAAATATGCCACATAACTGCTATAGAATTAGGGTTGCCAACTGGCTCCAGATGCGCCCGACAGGGTCAATCCAGTCCTGGGTTTACCCCATTGCATGCAGTGACTTGTAGTTTTCCATTTCTTATGGAGTGCAATGGAGAAATTAGAACTACATATCCCTGCATGCAATGGGGTAAACCCAGGACTGGTTTGACCCTGTCGGGCGCATCTGGAGCCAGTTGGCAACCCTATATAGAATTTTAAAAATTTGCTGCCAAATTTGCAAACTCTTGCTGTCGAACCTTGAAAAATCTACTACAAGAAACCACAGGGGCGGGGGAAGGGCCGCATTTGTATTCATTGCACCAGAAAGATATTTTTACAATTTTGTATTGTATGTAAAAACAGATCACATCACCTGCGTCAAGATTATACAAAATACTGAAAAGCAATGAGACAGTTAACCTATAATGATACCAAGTCCTGCAAAACTATAAAGCAATAAGCCTGTTACAAATTCATAATCATACAGTAATGAAAAATAAATGAAAGAACTCACTGCCTAAGGGAAGATCACTATGGGGGTAAGTTACTAATGGTTAGAGTGTGCTAACGCTGTTATTTTGCATTAACTGCCACTGGCCTCATTGCATAAAATTGGCCCTGTGGCAGATAACACACATACTCACTATTAGTAAATGACCCCCTAATTGAGGAGAGGCACGACAACAACGATATTGAAAAAAATACATATCAAGGAAGAAGCTGCCGTTGGGTGTGAATTCGGAATGACTGAGTGTCTGTGAGAGCCCCCTGTTGCCAGTGATTACTTGCAACAGCCACGGGACAGGCCTATGTGAGGTCATCTGGCTACATCCAAGGGGTTCTAAAAAACACTGCAAGACTGTGGCAGGTGCGTGCTTGAAGGGGCATGCCCAAAGGGTTAGGAGTATCAGCACAGGAATAGTGGAAATAATGACTTTTGATATCATTTGGTGGATGAGTGCTAAGACGTAGGTCACGAGGTAAGCGCAAGATGAAGCCTAAATGGCAAGTGACTATGGGTCGCAGAAAGAGGACACTATTCAAACAGCTGCTATGGCCTTAAACTCTTCACAGGAAGGCCTATCGCTGAGCTTGCCTGAAGGGCCCACTACTAAGAATGCATATGGGTTTTTCTCCTGATTCATTGGGCTCTGTTGTATCATCAGTGACTGGTCCCTTGGATGTCCCAGCTTCTGAAGAGAATAGTGTAAGATTAAGTTGAAAGCTGTATCTTTTCTGATGAAAATACAGGCAGAGATGTCTGATACCGCCAATAAAGAAATAACGTTGTCTGAGATATGGACAGCTGTTAAGAAGCTATGCTTAAACAGACCATTACTCAATTGTGTCAGCTTCTGTAGATGCTGTGGGGAAAGCAGAAGACATGGAGGAGGAGCAATTGGGGGCTGAAGTGAAGCAGGTTACTAAATTGGAACCCCAGCTTCACTCCCTCAAATCTAGAGGCTCCTCTGTTCTAATGATAACTTATCCATTCATTATAAGATAGAATCATTAGAAAATACTTTTAAAGAGAGGAATTTGCTGTTTCTCAATTTTCCCTCTACACACCTGCTCTCTTCAGAGATACCTTTGAGAAAATATTTCAAGGAGGTTTTGTCTTTACCTTTCTTATTTACCACAGAAAGTTTGTTCGATTAATGAAGTAGAGGGAGAGTGTTATACATTAGAAACTGTTTCCTCTTTCGATTTGATTGCTTCTCTTGAGAACTCTAGGGACAACATTTCTGCTAGAGCCATGTTGTTGGTGACCTTTTCCAGTGAGAAGGATAAGAATTTTGAAATCTTATTTTAAAATTAAGGCTTGCCTTTTTTGGGGAGGAGGGGGAATTTAAAGATTTCCAGATGTTGCCCAATGTTACTCAAGCACACTGGAAGAATTCTTTGTTGCTTAGGGCTAGGTGCTAACTCTTGGTGGTACTTTTTTCATTAAGTTCCCCTGTATGTGTCTGGTAACACATCGGTGGAACAATGATGTGTTTCTGGATTCACACATCTGAAGAATTTTTACTTGACAAAACATTTTTGCCTGCTTAGCTGATTAAGTAAATTTTGGGGGCATGGGCCAGGTTTTTTGTTTTTTTTTATTAGATTTTGATCAATTACAATAACCAAATAAAGTCAAGGGCAATCAGAAAGAAAAAAAACACAATGCATGGGCCAGTTTTTTAACATGCTGAGCCTGACATTCGGTGGCATTAACCAGATAGTGCTGCGGAATATTCCCAGAGGCTGCATAAGGAATGCTCGGATAAAACTGGGACAGTCTGTGGGCCGATCGGGGATGGTGCCAGTTGCTTCCTGGTTAGCAGCAGTATTAAGCAGCTAGCCGGATAGCTAAGCTTATTAAAGTTAAGCTATCTGAATCGCTGTCCTAACTAACCAGTTTTCGCTATCTGGTTAGCAGCTAGCTGAATTTCGCTGCGACTGGGAAGTGGTGCTGCTTTCTGGCGAATTCAGATATTCAGCTCTGGATGCTGAATAAGTCCCACTGTTGAATATTTGGGTTTAATTAAAGTCACGGCAGCTAGGTGCTTTATGTAGCCGCTGCCACTCAATATTAACCAGAGATGTTTCTTATTTCTTTGGATTGTAATATCTGAAAAATGGCAATTAAAAGAAATACAAACAGAAACATTGGCATGGAAAATTTTGAATTGCAAGTAAGCATAATGTAACAAAGCATGAATACTTTAATAATGAAGCTAATCCAAAATAGGAGAGTCAGAGTAAGAATCATTTTCATCTAATTTCCCAGTCCTTACTTTTTCCACTGTAAAAAGGCCTTCGATTGGTCGGTCTCCACAAACCTGTATAACAAATCAAGCCAAATACAATAGAAATAGCTTCCTGCCATAAATTCAGAAATGTTTTTCTGTCAATCTGGGTGAGACTTGCAACATCTGAATATAATAAAATGTTAGATCCAAGAAATAAACTTTCAAATTTAAACTAGGGCTGAAACATATGCTGCCAATTTTGCTAGTTTATTGCCCTCCAGGAAAAGGAAAAGGTCTACATGTTTTTCTGCTTCAGGATAAATTCTCTTTAATGCCTGCTGAACAAGTTTGTAATTTGGGCATTTTATTAGATCAACTTTAAATATGGAAGTCCAGATATGTTCAGATACCAGGTCCACCATTTTTAGGCGTGTTTAACTTCAGCATAGTACCTACTGTGAAGGTCAAGCTAGCATGATTTTGTCTGTCCATATTCATGTTTGTGCATGTAAAAAGCAGATGAAGAGCTGTGGGGAGTCCTGGTCCTGCCAACATGAAGAATGAGGGCTTCTACCTGAAGAAGCCAGTGGAAGACCCTGGGTCCTGCTGGCCAGAAGACTAGGAGGGTGGCTGAAAGACACGATGGAGCATAAGAGAAGGGATATTAAAAAAAAAGACAAAAGAGGATGAGTGCATTAAGGGAGAAGAGAAGGGAGGGAGAGAGTGAAAGGCCAGAGAGAGTGCAAGAATGGGTAGCAGGGGAGGGAAGATGCATGGGTGAGTGGAGTGAAAAGAGAGAGAGTGGTAGAAAGAGCAGTGAAGGATAAGAATGGAGAATAATGCAAGAGGGTAGGAGGGACAGGAAGCAGGAGCAGAAAGACAGGGGAAAGTACAAACACAACACTCCAATACACATGAACACACAGCCACCCCCTGATACACACATACATCCACCGCCCCTATACAGACACACACAGACAACACCCACCATACCCACTAACACACACATGCACACATAGCACCTAATGCATGTACATGCACAGAGCTGCCAAGACACACAAGCACAAACACATGCAACACATGTATGCACACATGCCCCCCATGACTCAGACACATACACCCCTCCAAAACTCCCCATGATGCGTGCACACACACACACACACATCCCCTGATACTCCCCATGACACACACTGCATGCACCCTTGACTCTCCCCATGACACACATATCCCAACACTCCCCATGATACATACACATACACATGCATACCTGATATTCCCCATGACACACACGTGTGCACCCCATGCCTCCCCATCACACACACACACATTTGCGTACACAGCCCACTGACACTCCCTATGACACACACACATATGCACCCTTCATATGCTTGTTTCCGCAAATGGGGGAAACGTGC
Source organism: Ichthyophis bannanicus (assembly GCA_033557465.1). NCBI lineage: Eukaryota > Metazoa > Chordata > Amphibia > Gymnophiona > Ichthyophiidae > Ichthyophis > Ichthyophis bannanicus. The sequence goes on from CM066037.1 coordinate 294,534,918, forward strand.
CACTGTTTCACGCTGTAAGCTGGTGACGCAAGCTTTGGTGACTGCATGTCTGTACTGCTGTAACCGTCTGTGTGCTGAGCTACTAGTGAGACTTTCTGCAAAAACGTCAAATGATCCAGAATACCACAGCCACAGTGCTCACTATTATCAATAGGAGGGATCAATTACTCCCTATTTAGTCAAACTGCATTGGTTGCTGGATCAGTTTAGAATAGAATTTAAAATGTTAACATTGCCATTTAGAACACTTTATGCCATTGCGTCTAGCTATCTTGCAGGTCATCTGGGTAGTATTTGCATGGAGAACTTTGCAGTTGGCTGAGGAACATTTGTTCAGTATGTTCTCCTTAAAGAATAAAAGGCTTGACTGGACTCGGAAGCAAACATTCCAAAGTTATGTTCCATGGCTGTGGAATACTGCTGTTATGAGGGTAATTCATGTGTATTTGGGTCCTATTCTACAAAGTAAAGCATGTATGGACTTTACTTTATAGAACAGGTGTGTCTGGACCTGCCTCATTGCGGCAATTACCCATGCCTACATTGGCACAGTGACTCACAAGTCACAGTATTCTATAACTAATACCTATAAATCTAGGCCTCCACCCACATTCTGCCCAAACTCTGCCCCTGTGCACACGCCAACTGAAAGTACACTCAATGGGACTTAACACATGCTTGCAGAATAGTAACCACCTAAAGCATGCACACGTGTAAGTCCTTTATAATAGGGACTTACAAGAGTTTCATTCACTTACCATCCTGCGTGTACTGTATAAAATCAGTGCCTATATGTGTGAAAGCTCATTTTAGACAGGTTGTGGAAAGGAGAATTAAGATGTCAAATGCAGAGTCTCTTGTGAAATATGTGTAAGGACTTGCAGGACTGTACATTGATCTGCTACCACATCCAGAAGCTACAACAATTCGAAAAAGCTGTATGTGAGGAACAAGAGGGTCCTACTCTCCTCCGATTGTTTAAAAATTGCTACTCATGACAACATCGATCTCCTTCACCAGCAGCATATGTACCAACCCCCTCCCCAATCAGCTCCCCAATCACCATAGTTCTCCCCATCATCCCCAACATCCATGCTCCCCTCTGATCACCTCTCTGGGAAGACGTCATCCCCCATAATCACCCTTCCTACCAGGGCTACTGCAAGGATATGAGGTGCCCTAGGCAAGACTTCAATCCTGCTGTCCCCTGCTTCCACTCCCACCTCCACTGCCACACTGCCGCCCCTCTTCAGGACCTGCAGTGGCAGCAATGCTATTTAAACGACTACTCAGTGCTTGCCTGAACCTTCTGGTGCTGCGTTGCTCTTCCTGCTGTCTGTGACCTGCTTCTTCCAGCACTCTGATGCAACAGCATACAGTCCATCCCAAAATTATTTAACTTCATGCTTCAGACTCATTACTTATTTGTTGTTGTTAAGTGCCATCAAGTTGATGTTGACTCATGATGACACTGTGGATAGTTTCCAAAACTGGGTCCAGATGACTAATTCTTGACAAAGTGGCATTCATAGCAGCTGTTATTGTATCAATCCATCACATTGCTGGCCTTCCTCTTTTGCATTGACATTCAACCTTGCCAGTCATGACATCTCTCTCTAATGATCTTTCTCTTCGCATGATGTGTCAAAAGTATGAAAATTGAAGTCTTGTCATTTGTGCTCCTAACAAAAGCTTAGGTTTTATATCCTCTAGTACCAACTGATTTGTTCTTTGGGCAGTCCATCATATACACAGCATTCTTTGCCAGCATCCTAATTTGAAAGCATCTGTCTTCTTCCTGTCTTTCTTCTTCACTGTCTGACTTTCACATCCATATGACATATGGAATAGCTTGTCCACCCCTCTTCATATTCAGCATAACTTCAAATCTTTTAAGTAGGCTCTTAAAGCATTCCTCTTTGAATCTATCTTCGGTCTCCCACCAACAATCTCCTGAGGTGCTGTTCCTTGTTTCGGGACTAGCAGAGCCAACCCCCCACCCCCATCCCTCTTTCCTTCCTACTCTGTAATCTCGCCCCACCTCTCCCATTGCCTGTGCTCTGCTGTCAGTTTGTCTTTCTCTTCATCTTTCCTATCATATGAAAAATGGTGTTCTTTTCTTTAATTTCTTTTTTGTATATTATAAACCGCATAGCTTGTGCACAGTCTTGCGGTATATCAAATAAAGGCAAACAAACATAAACATTATGAAGACAATATAAAACATTCATTTTTTTTAATTTTTAAGGACTTTTTAGATAAAAGAACATATAGCTGGATTCAAAAATACCTTTCAACGATTCCACGTCAGCTGCCCATTTCTGGACCTCCAAGCCCAAAAGTCTCACCATCTCATGATTAGATTACTGCAACATTGTTTATTCTGGTCTCCCTGCCTAAAAGGTCAAAAGACTCCAAATGGTTCAAAACACAGCCATCCGTCTACTATACAATGCATGCAAATTTGATTGCGTAACATCCTTGCTGATTAGTTCAAGCCTGTATCCAGTTCAAGATCCTAACTCTCACAAGCAAAGCACTTCATGACAAAGTCCCTATGTATCTCACATCATGTCCCCACCCATGTGCTCCGCTCAGTTGCAATCATCTTTCCATTCCATCTCCTTCTGAAGCCCATTATTGAAACAAGTATATAGACATTCAGCATTCTTCTTTGGCACGCCACACTTCAGAACACTCTCCTCACCAATCTTTATCTTTCTCCCACGTAGATCTCCTTCAAGGAAGATCTCAAGATGTTTTATTTGAGCACTCCTTTGGCATTCTGGTTGGGGGACTGGGCAGCAGCTCGTCTGAAACTCCCCTCCTTTTGATTTTCTCCCACACTTTCCTATCTCAGATGTCGTTCCCTTCTGTTTTCCGTCCCCAGTGTGTATTAGTCATTCTGTGTCTTAGCCTATAGTTTATACTCTTCCTTACTTTATTTTAACTGTTATTTTGTAAACTGCTTTGGTTTTCTTACTATAAACCCATAAAACCATCTGCTTATCAAGATCAAGGAGCAAAATCAATAATTTCATCCTTGATGGAGAAGAAATAGAAATAGTAGACAACTTTAACCTGCTTGAATCAGTAATCATTAATGAAATGACAAGCAGTCAAGAAATGCGATGACATACTCTTGATAAAACAGCCATGAAGGCCCTGGATAAGCTATGGTACTTTCAATAATTTCATTATTTATTACATAGTACTGACTGTGTTACCCCCGAATTTCTCCCCTCTTATAATTCTTCACCATAGAAGCTAGTACAGCAATGCAATAAACACTTTCAAACCCACTTAAACTCTTAAAGCCTTTTAGACTCCCCGTAGACCGCCACGATTTCCAAAAATTACCCCATATTTCTTCAGCAGTCTCCTGCTTTCTCTTATGCAATGCAGCTAACTTACACAAGTAACATAGTAACATAATAACTTGAAGGCACATTTTACAAGTAGAAGTGACCTGCACGGAGTGTTGGGTACACCTCTAAACAAAGGCATGGGAGGGGTGACCTACATGGAGCAGTGGGCACACCTACTCTTGCCACCTTGCTGGGCAGACAAGATGGACCATTCTGGTCTTTATCTGCCGTCATATACCATGTTACTATGTTACAAAGGACATCCTAGTGCAATCTGGGACGTCCAAGCCAAAACATCTGAAAAAAAAGCAGGCACATGCAAATTCAGGCATGATTCCACAAATATGGACATGTCTGATATGGATGTCTATGGGGACGACTACATAGACGTCCCCAGAATAGCATTTCAGAACAGAGATATCTAATAGCCTAACGGTTAGAGTTAGATGGAGTTCAAATCCCAGTGCTGCTCCGTGTAATCTTAGAGTAGTCACTTAATTCTCTATCTTCTCGACACCAGTTGGAAGTTCTTTTTTTTTTTTAATATTTATATTTTTATTGCTTTTCAAAAAAACTTAACAAGTAAAACACTTGCATTAGAAATAGGGGAAATTTCAGTAAATACAAACAAACCCAGAAGAAGAAAAAATTCAAATGGCAATAAAAAAGAAAAAAAACCCTCTAACAGCCCACAAGAGAGAGAAATCCAAAAAGGAAAAACTAATTAATACACAATATACAAAGAAAAACAAGCATTCGAACAGTCCTAATTAAATCACATGTCTTCAAGAACCCTCTCACGCACCCCCTAAAGAGCCTCGAGTATTTAAAAAGGAAAGTAATTGAGAAGGATACAAACAAATATAGGAATTTCCCTGAAGTTTTACCAGGCACTTACAAGGGTATTTAAGAAAGAAAAAACCTCCAAGCTGGAAAACCCGTGGCCGCAGGATTAAAAACTCACTCCTACGGCGTCTGGTCTCCCTAGCTAAGTCAGGAAATATACGGACAAGACACCCCTTAAATAATACATTCCTTTTTTTAAAGAATAGCCGCAATAACCAATCACGATCAGAAACTAAAGCAAAAGTAACAATACAAGTAGCAGGTTTTACTAACACATTATCCGAAGTCTCAAGCAATTCAGACACATTTGGTTCATCAAATCCACCCAGCCCAGTGGTCCCAGAAGAAACCGAGACCTTACGGGCTGTAGGAAGATAATAAACTTTAACAACTGGAGGACATGAATCGACAGGAACCCCCAAACATTCAACTAAATATGATTTAAACATTTCCTTTGGGGAAATAGTTGACAAAAAGGGAAACAGCTGGAAGTTTTAAGGCCAAAACAAGCACTTTCCTAATGCCAATTCCTGCCTGGAGCAGGTCTAAACATGGACGTGCCTGCAGATATCCCCAAAATTTCTGAAATCAAACAGGGATGTCTAAGTTCATTGCCCCTTCACCACGCCCCTTGCCTACTTGGATCGCCCTGCACTGGAGACATTTTTAAAAGTCGTTTATAAAATGGCACTGGAAATGTCTCCATGATTTAGATGTCCACGTCTTCGGATGTCCAAATCACGATTTAGATTTTAAAAATACCCCCCACAGTGTATGACGGCAGATAAAGACAAGTATGGTCCATCTAGTCTGCCCAGTAAGGTGGCTAGAGTGGTTGTAGCCATTGCTCTGTGCAGTTCACCCCCTCTGCTTGTTGAAGCATAAAAGATATTTAAGTTTGTTTGATTTCATCCTCTTGTTATAAAGGATCCATTGTGTCTGTCTCATGCCATTTTGATATAAATGATTTAAATGTTCACAAAAACTCCTTATGGCGGGTAACTTGGATTGTTTCCAATGTAAAGCTATTGTACCTTGGGCCGCTATAATACCATATTTTAAAAAAATCCTACTCTTTTTTTTTTTTGTAAATTGTGAAGTATAACAATGTAGCAAATATATCTTGGGGTCCTTAGGTAGTTTACAACTGCTAATTTCCTCTAGTATGCGTACGCAATTAACCCAGTACCTTTGAACCTCCATACATTCCTCCTACCACATATGCAAGTATGTTCCCCGCCGCCGCCACAGATGCCAACCCTCACCACTACCTTGCCGAAACATTTTCTGTAATTTAACTGGTGTCAGATGCCAGTGATACAACAGCTTAATACTGTTCTCCACAAGATTTGGTGCCATAGAAATCTTATGGAGGTTTTTGAAAATCTGCCACCATTCCCCCTTATCAAGTGTTGCCCGAAATCCACTCCTCACTGCACTAGATGCCTCAGCAATTCACATGGAACCCTTGCAAGGGCAAGAAAAATTTTTGAAATGATGCCCCTATTTCCCAATACCCCCTAAACACAATCCTCTCAAATACCTTAATCTCCCCTTTGCACTAATTGACCCACTTTCTGAATAGTGCTGTGGAGTTCTCTGGAGCTAATTTTGGGTTATCTTTTAATGGAGTCAAAAAGAAATCTGTTTATCCTCAAGCAGAGTCCTAAAATACCTTTCTCACAGCTTCCACATATGTACTAGAAAGGGGTTCCTAAATACCTCTCCCCCCTTCCTAAGCCACACCAGATGGGCTAAGCTTTTCTCTCCTGATGCCTATTCCAACCACACTCATGGCTTATGAATATTTCTAGTTTATTCCCAAATTGCTCTTAATTGGGCAACAACATAATATTTTAGAAATAATTTGAACCCTATTCCTCTGTGCGCTTTGGGATGATACAGAATAGACCATGCTACCTGTGGTGGTCTATTCTGCCAAATAAATCAAAACTTTTTAAAAACATTTCCTAGAAGACTACTTTCAGTGCAGGAACAGGCAAAACCTGAAACAAATACAAAAATCATGGTAACACTACCATTTGTATGCATCCCATCCAGAACAACCAACCAATGCTTCAAGTCATCCTGAAGCTTGGTTATCAAACTCCTGTAACAACTGGTTTGGGTTTGTACAAGTTTAACCTCAACTATCTAACACTCCCTTTAGCCCATTTCAAAGGAAAATTTCTCTGTCTCCTCATTTGATGAAAGGCTGATGGTAAGAACCTCAGATTTATGCATATTAACACCAAACCCAGCCAGTCATCCTTACTCCCTCGACTCCCAATCCTTCTGGAAGAAGTTGAATCAGTTGGGGGGGGGGGGGACAGAAGTGCCTTTTAAAATGTATTGCTACCATTACACATCCTGGAGAGGGGTGCCAGCAGCGGCAGTGGGCGCAGAGGTGGCGCTGGCAATGAGGTTCACCTAGGACGTCTCATATCCTTACACCAGCCCTGCTCCCACTAAACTTGTCATTCTTTCAGGCTCTTTACATACTTAATTCCTTATCCACATAAGCCTGAAAACATGCAATAATATCTCTTGGGTTCCCAGTCCACCATGGGCCCAAACTCCTGAAAACGTTTCCTGTCCGCCGCTCCTTTCCCTTTATATCATCACTGGCTTCAATCAACAGTTGCACACAGATCTCTCTCATCATCAGCAAACTCTGCTGCCTCTGGGACCCCTTGAATGCGCAGTTTATTTCTGGGGACCTATTCTCCAGGTCCTTTATTTTATTGAGAAGGGCCTGTTGTTCCTTTGTCAGGTCATCCTGTTGCTGCTGAATAACGGCCACCTCTTCTTCTGGTCTCTGCATGCACCTCTGTTACCTCGCCTGCATCTTCTCATAGGCCCAGATCATCTATGTCCTGCTTATATGTGGCCATTGTTTCCTACAGATCAGTCTTAAATGAACCTATCAGTGATTTTAACTCAGCAAACTAGGCCTTCATTTTGGCTTTAGTGAAGGGTCCTCCCTCTTCCAATCCCTCCAAATCAGAATCAATATTGGAACTCTTACTAAGCACTATCTTAGCTTGCATGCCCACGTGGAGCCAATTCCCATGTTGTACAGATAGATTTAAACACCCCTGAATTCTTCCATGCTGACATTTAAAAGGAGAGCAGTACACTAGCTGCTGTTACACCATAAATTGGCCGTAATCCCTGCGGAGCTCATAATCAGTGCGGCAATGTTCCCTGTAAAATAGTTATCTCCAGATTATAATGCCCTGTTCAATGTAATTTCAGTTTGTTCAATGTAAACCGCCTTGATATCATGAAAGGCGATATATAAGAAATGTTAAATAAAAATAAATAAAATAAATTCTCCCCAGATGACATCACATCCTCAGGGTTAAATGCTTTAAAATTCCACCTCAAAGCCCTGCACCTTTTGAAACCCTGCTCCTTACAAAGAACATGCCTGATCTGCACCTGCTGCCCCCTGGATCATTTCGACACCAACCGGCATCCAACTCACCCGAGGTCTCAGGGCAGTGACAGGGGCAGGAGCGATCCCCACTCACTCCTGCCGTGGCACTTGCCATCTTCAAGAGGGCACCAGCTAACCTCTAGTGGTAGTCACCTGGTACTACCGCTAGGGATCATATTGCCAAATAAGTGACTTTGGATTGTGGACATTGTGAAAAAAATAGAACAAAACACCTGCATTTTAGCATTTTTGCATGTTTCCAAGTGTTTTGTGCTTTTTTCATGCAAAGTGTAAGTCACTTTGTACTTTAGTACATAGGGCTCTTAGACTATAAGGCCTTCAGGGACCAGGAACTACCTACTGTGCCTGAATATAAGAACATAAGATATGCCATACTGGGTCAGACCAAGGTCCATCAAGCCCAGTATCCTGTTTCCAACAGTGGTCAATCTAGGTCATACATACCTAGCAGTTTCCCCAAAAGACACAGGTTCCGCAATGCTTATATTGGGTCAAGCATTGATATCCTGGGTCCCTTCTTAATAATGGTTTATGGACCTTTCCTCCAGGAACTTGTCCAAACCTTTTTTAAACCCAGCTACATTAACAGCCTTTACTACATCCTCCGGTAACAAATTCCAGAGTTTGATTACACCTTGAGTGAAAAAATATTTTCTTTTATTAGTCTTAAATAGTTTACCCTGTAGCTTCATTGCATGTGGAGGAGTGGAGGAGTGGCCTAGTGGTTGGGGATGGTACTTCAGGCCAGAAGGTCATGGGTTCAAATCCCACTAGAGGACAGCAACCTTGGGCTGGAAGGACTGGGGTTTCTAGTCCCACAGGTGCTCCTTGTGGTCTTGGGCAAGCCACTTAACCCTCCATAGCCCATGTTCCTTGTAAATAGTTATTTCCAAGTTATAATGCCCTGTTCAATGTAAGTTCAGTTTGCTCAATGTAAACTGCACTGATGCAGAATAGCATGGTATATAAGAGAATATAAATAAATAAATGTCCCCTAGTCTTTCAATATTCTGATAAGGTAAACAATTGATCTATGTTTACCCATTCCACTCCGTTCATTAATTTATAGACTTCTATCATATCTCCCCTCAGCCGTCTCTTTTCCAGGTTAAAGAGCCCTAACCTTTTTAGCCTTTCTTCATAGGAGTATCCTTCCAATCCCTTTACCATTTTGGTGGCTCTTCTCTGAACCTTTTCTAAAATCGCTATATCCTTTTTAAGATACGGCGACCAGAATTGCACACAATATTCAAGGTGCGGTCTCACCATGGAACGATATAGAGGCATTATAATATCTTTTGTTTTATTTTCCATTCCTTTCCTTATCATACCTAGCATTCTATTTGCTCTCTTGGCTGCCGCTGCACACTGGGCCGAGGGTTTTAACATGGCATCCACAATGATGCCTAAATCTTTTTCCTGGGTGGTGGTTCCTAATGTGGAACCATAGTTTGGGTTGTTCTTCCCTAGGTGCATAACCTTGCACTTGTCCACATTAAATTTCATCTGCCATTTTGATGCCCAGTCTTCCAATTTATCAAGATCCTCTTGCAATTTTCCACAATCCTCTTGGGTTTTAACAACTTTAAATAGTTTTGTGTCATCTGCAAATTTGATAACCTCACTCGTTATTCCACTTTCCAGGTCATTTATGAATATGTCAAAAAGCAGCAGACCCAGCACAGATCCCTGGGGTACACCACTATTCACCTTTCTCCATTGGGAAAATTGGCCATTTAGCCCTACCCTCTGCTTTCTGTCTTTTAACCAGTTCCTGATCCACAATAGTACACTGCCTCCTATCCCATTACTCTTTAGTTTTGCCAAAAGTCTCTGATGAGGGACCTTGTCAAAGGCTTTCTGAAAGTCCAGATACACAATATCAACTGACTCATCTTTGTCCACCTGTTTATTCACTCCTTCAAAAAAACATAACAGATTAGTAAGACAAGATCTTCCTTGTCTAAAGCCATGTTGGCTGTCTCCCATTAGGTCATCACTATTTTCCTACGCTCTACCAATTTATTCTTTATTACAGGTTGAAATCCACAATAGGGGATATTTGCTCTTCACGGGTCTCAGACTTCACATTGGCATGGTATTCTGGGTGTTCTTTGAAAGCCCCAGTGGTATGCCTGTTAGCATCAACGACCCTATATTGCAAATTTCACCCCCCTTCCTCTCGTGTGTCAACAAATTAAAACTTATGCCACTATATTGACTTAACTCCTGTTGATGAAACTTCTGTGGAATCTTTTGATCTCTCCACTCAATTCTAAAGTCCCAACGCTGTTATCAAAGCGCCCCCACGTTTCACTGTTATGGTTCTTCAGGGGACCGTAGATCAAACTGTAATATATCAAACAACACCCATATTCACTAAAATCACTCCTGTATTTACAACTCTATATCTTCTGCCTTTGTCAAATATTAAAATCTAAATCAAACTACTAGCATGGGAAATCAAGCACATTACCTAACTTATCGACGCTGCCCGCGTACTTCAGACTCTCCGATATTAACCTCAGAATCGGTGTTCTAACGGTCTAACAAGAGGAATGGGGGTGAAATTTGCAATATAGGGTCGTTGATGCTAACAGGCATACTACTGGGGCTTTCAAAGAACACCCAGAATACCATGCCAATACCATGCCAATGTGAAGTCTGAGACCTGTGAAGAGCAGATATCCCCTATTGTGGATTTCAACCTGTAATAAAGAATAAATTGGTAGAGCGTAGGAAAATAGTGAAGTTCTAGTGTGAGATCGCTCTGATATCTTGACCACGTAGTTTTGTCCCATTAGGTCATGACTATCTACATGCTGAGTAATTTTATTCTTTATGATGTTTTCTACCATTTTTCCTGGTACTGATGTCAGGCTCACCGGTCTGTAGTTTCCGGGATCACCCCTGGAACCCTTTTTAAAAATTGGTGTTACATTGGCGATCCTCCAATCTTCAGGTATTAGATATGATTTTAATGATAGTTCACAGATTACTGATAGCAGGTCTGCAATCTCATATTTCAGTTCTTTCAACACCCTTGGATGTATACCATCCGGCCCAGGTGATTTGCTACTCTTCAGTTTATCTAATAGTTGTAATACATCTTCCCGATGTATCGATATTTCCTTCAATTCTTCCGCACCTTTAAATACCACTTCAGTCATGGGTAACATCCCTACATCTTCCTCAGTAAAGACCGAAGCAAAGAATTCATTCAGTCTCTCCGCTATCGCCTTATCGCCTCTTAGTGCTCGCTTTGAACTACTTCTGAAAATGCATGAACTAAATCCTAATTGAATTTATTCAAAGCAAGCTTCACACCCAATCTTGATTGATTTCTAGTATGAAGGACACCAAGAGTGCAAGAACTGAAGAGACAGTAAGAAAAGTATCCAGATAAACAAAACAAGGTAGATTCCATATAGGCCGGTTATCTCCAGCGGACACATTTAAATTGGGTATGGATGCGATTCCATGCTAATTCTGCATCCGCAAGTATAGATGCGCCCATGTTTCTGGGATTGGCTCTTAGACGTGTCCAGCACGGCACATCCAACATGCTGTTCAGCCGGCCTGTGCATGTATTCACAACAAGAACTGTGTATTGGTGCGGAATGGGCCAGCAGTGAAGCGGAGAAACCTGTTCCCTGCTTATATTACAGGACAGGGGTAAACGCCAAAATGGTTTTGGACGTCCCCATGCTCACCATATTCTGGACAGTTGCATGTTTCCGATCGTGCCCATCCCTGCGATATACCCGTGGATGACTCTGACGACCACACCCCCTCAGTTAAAATGTGCATCTCCTATGCTGCTTTTCTCACTGACAATATTTTGCTGATGCAAACTAGACAGAAATAATGATGATAAAATATCTTTATCTTTATTTAAAAACTACATGCTGATGCAAATTTGACTATATATACTAGCCTTTTTTATGCCCAAAAAAGTGCTAAATAATCTCAGTGAACTCTAATATATCAGAAGATAAAGAAAATATTAACATGTTTGCCATGACATACCTTGCATCAAAAATTACTTGGCAGTATAAAAATGCTTCAGTTATTCTTGCATTGGTCATTTCTAAAAACACTCTTTAAAATGCTACGTATGGACCTTTGCCAGTTTTACAACAACCTAAACTAACTTTGCAATTCCCCAAAGGATGCATAATATCATTGAGCTACAAAAGTATGCTCTTTTAATAACTGTGGCTTTCTGGCTTTGGCATCTGTTTCCCACTTATCTGGGTACTGGAATTTCTCACAGCAGCTCCCTACATGTGGCTACACCTGTCCCATACAATATCTACTCTGTCTTGGCTTATTTTGGCTTGAAAACATCTGCTATCTGTGGAGCAACCCTGTCTGCCTTCTCACAGCCTGCTTTGTGGCAATGCTCCCTTTGACAGGCCTGTGTGAGCAAGGGAGGGGGAATCCTGTGCCATCATACCAGATAGCCAGTCTCCAGATATATCACTACTCTCACACTTAAACAATAAACCAATGGGGAAAGTGTTTCTGATGTCATAGTGGGAGATCATCTCTCATCCAGTTATCACCAGATGGTGTGCTTCAGTATTAAGACTAGGGCTGATAAAATCCATTAAAATGCGAGGGTCTTAGACCGTAGGAAAACTAACTTTGCCAAGATGGGACAATAAGAACATAAGATCTGAGATACTGGGTCAGACCAAGGTCCATCAAGTCCAGTATCCTGTTTCCAACAGTGGTCAATCTAGGTCACAAGTACCTAGCAGTTTCCCCAAAAGACACAGGTTCCAAAATGCTTGTATTGGGGCAAGCAGTGGATATCCCGGATCCCCTTTAATAATGGATTATGGACTTTTCCTCCAGGAATTTGTCAAAACCTTTTTTAAACCCAGCTACACTAACAGCTTTTACTACATCCTCCGATAATGAATTCCAGAGTTTGATTACACGTTGAGTGAAAAAATATTTTTTCTTCTTATTCTTAAATGGATTAACCTGTAGCTTCATTACATGTCCCCTAGTCTTTCTATATTTTGATGGTGTAAACAATCAATCTACGTTTACCCATTCTACTCCATTTATTAATTTATAGACCTCTATCTTATCTCTCCTCAGCCATCTCTTTTCCAGGTAGCAGAGCCCTAACCTTTCTAGCCTCTCTTCATGGGGTATCCTTCCATCCCCTTTACCATTTTGCTAGCTCTTCTCTGTACCTTTTCTAATAACGCTATATCCTTTTTTTTTTCATTTTATATTTATGCAATTTTACAGTATATTCAAGAAGGTTTAAACAAAACCCTTCTCACAGAAACAGGGTGACACAGAGAAATTTTTTTAAGAACATAAGAACATAAGAAATGCCATACTGGGTCAGACCGAGGTCCATCAAGCCCAGTATCCTGTTTCCAACAGTGGCCAATCTAGGTCATACGTACCTAGCAGTTTCCCCAAAAGACACAGGTTCTGCAGTGCTTGTACTAGGTCAAGCATTGATATCCTGGGTCCCTTTTTAATAGTGGTTTATGGACCTTTCCTCCAGGAACTTGTCCAAACCTTTTTTAAACCCAGCTATACTAACAGCCCTTACTACATCCTCCGGTAACAGATTCCAGAGTTTGATTACACGTTGAGTGAAGAAATATTTTCTCTTATTTGTCTTAAATAGTTTACCCCGTAGCTTCATTACATGTCCCCTAGTCCTTCTATATTCTGATAGCGTAAACAATTGATCCACGTTTATCCGTTCCACTCCATTCATTAATTTATAGACCTCTATCATATCTCCCCTCAGCCGTCTCTTTTCCAGGTTAAAGAGCCCTAACCTTTTTAGCCTCTCTTCATAGGAGTAGCCTTCCATCCCCTTCACCAATTTGGTGGCTCTTCTCTGTACTTTTTCTAATAACTCTATGTCCTTTTTAAGATACGGTGACCAGAATTGCACACAATATTCAAGGTGCGGTCGTACCATGGAGCGATACAGAGGCATTATAATATCCTTTGTTTTATTCTCCATCCCTTTCCTTATGATACCTAGCATTCTATTTGCTTTCTTGGCCGCCGCTGCACACTGGGCGGAGGGTTTTAACATGTTATCCACGATGACTCCTAAATCTTTTTCCTGGGTGGTGGTTTCTAATGTGGAGCCTTGCATCGTGTAACTATAGTGTGGGTTGTTCTTTCCTAGGTGCAGAACTTTGCACTTGTCCACATTAAATTTCATCTGCCATTTGGATGCCCAGTCTTCCAATTTATCCAGATCTTCCTGCAGTTTTCCACAATCCTCTTGGGTTTTAACAACTTTAAACAGTTTTGTGTCATCTGCAAATTTGATAACCTCACTAGTTATTCCCTTTTCCAGGTCATTTATGAATATGTCAAAAAGTAGCGGACCCAGTACAGATCCCTGGGGTACTCCACTATTCACCTTTTTCCATTGGGAATATTGGCCATTTAGCCCTACCCTCTGCTTTCTATCTTTTAACCAGTTCCCGATCCACAATAGTACACTGCCTCCTATCCCATGACTTTTTAGCTTTGCCAAAAGTCTCTGATGGGGGACCTTGTCAAAAGCTTTCTGAAAGTCCAGATACACTATATCAACCGACTCACCTTTGTCTACCTGTTTATGCACACCTTCAAAAAAACAGATCAGATTAGTAAGACAAGATCTTCCTTGTCTAAAGCCATGTTGGCTGTCTCCCATTAGGCCAAGACTATCTACATGCTGTGTAATTTTGTTCTTTATGATGGTTTCTACCATTTTCCCTGGTACTGACGTCAGGCTCACCGGTCTGTAATTTCCCGGGTCACCCCTGGAACCCTTTTTAAAAATTGGTGTTACGTTGGCGACCCTCCAATCTTCAGGTATTACAGATGATTTTAATGAAAGTTCACAGATTACCAATAGCAGGTCTGCAATCTCATATTTCAGTTCTTTCAACACTCTGGGATGTATACCATCCGGTCCAGGTGATTTGCTACTATTCAGTTTATCAAATAGTTGTAATATATCTTCCCGGTGTAGCGATATTTCTCTCAATTCCTCTGCAGTATCACCTTTAAATACCACTTCAGTCTTGGGTAACATCCCTACATCTTCCTCAGTAAAGACCGAAGCAAAGAATTCATTCAGTCTCTCTGCTATAGCCTTGTCTCCTCTTACTGCCCCTTTTACCCCTCTATCATCTAACGGTCCAATTGACTCTCTCACAGGCCTTTTGCTACGAATGTACTTGAAAAAGTCTTTATTTCGTGTTTTTGCTTCCGTAGCAAGTTTCTTCTCAAATTCCCGCTTTGCCTGCCTTATCAATGCTTTGCATTTAACTTGCCAGTGCTTGTGCTGTTTCCAGTTTTCATCATTTGGCTCTTTTTTCCATTTCCTGAAGGTTGCTCTTTTGGCAGCAACAGCCTCTCTGACCTCACCTTTAAACCATGTTGGCAGTTTTTTGGACTTTCTTCCACTTTTCTTAATGCGTGGAATACAGCTGGTCTGGGCTTCGAGGATAGTATTTTTAAATAACACCCAAGCTTGCTGTAAGTCTTTAACCTTTGGAACCGCTCCTTTTAGTTTTTTCCGAACTATATTCCTCATTCTATCATAGTCTCCCTTTTGAAAGTTAAAAGGTAGTACTGTGGATTCCTTTACTATCTGTCCTCCACTGATTAAATCAAACATGATCATACTATGATCACTATTGCCAAGTGGTCCCAACACCCTTATTTCTTGCACCAGATCTGGCGTTCCACTAAGGACTAGGTCCAGTATGGCTTCCCCTCTGGTTGGTTCATGAATCAGCTGCTCCAAGAAGCAGTCATTTATTTCATCTAGAAACTTTATCTCGTTAGCTTGTCCTGCTGTGACACTGTCCCAGTCGATACCGGGGTAATTGAAATCACCCATTATTACTACTCTGTTGTGGCTTTTGTTAGCTTCCTTGATTTCTTTGAGCATTTCATCATCCATTAGTTCATTCTGGCCAGGCGGTCGATAGTATACTCCCACTGCCATCACCTTCCCCTTCATAAATGGAATTTCAATCCATAGAGATTCTACAGCAAATTTTGTTCCCTGCAAAACTTTAATCCTTTCTGACTCAATGCCCTCTCTAACATAGAGCGCAACCCCTCCACCAATTTGTTCAGCTCTATCATTACGATATAGTTTGTATCCAGGTATCACAGTGTCCCACTGGTTATCCTCCTTCCACCATGTCTCTGAGAGTGCAATCATATCTAACCTCTCATTTAGTGCTATATATTCTAATTCTCCCATCTTATTGTTTAGACTTCTAGCATTGGCATACAAGCATTTTAGAGACTGTATTTTATTAATATTAATCTGGCTATTGGTAGGCATGGGTAATTGGGAATCTTTATGCTCTGTCTGCTCCTTACTCAAGGAGTAACCAAAGTACTTAATATACAAATATTAAACAATAAGAAAAAATTAATTAAGTGCCAACCCACCCTAGTCCACTACTCGGGGGAGAACATCCACATAGAAAATAAACCCAAAAATACAAAGAAAAAAGGGTAGCAGTCAAATCCAGACCAATCTAATATAAACTCTAGGAGGAATCAATAGAGGATTCTAATTGCCTCCACTTAAATTTCATCTGCCATTTAGATGCCCAGTCTTCCAATTTATCAAGGTCCTCTTGCAATTTTTCACAGTCCTCATGGATTTTAACAACTTTGAATAATTTTGTGTCATCTGCAAATTTGATTACCTCACTCATTATTCCAATTTCCAGGTCATTTATGAATATGTTAAAAACTAGCGGACCCAGTACAGATCCCTGGGGTACTCCACTATTCACCTTTATCGATTGGGAAACTCAGTCATTTAGTCCTACCCTCTGCTTTCTATCTTTTAACCAGTTCCTGATCCACAATAGTACACTGCCTCCTATCCCATGACTTTTTAATTTTGCTAAAAGTCTCTCATGAGGGACCTTGCCATAGGCTTTCTGAAAATCCAGATACACTATATCAACCGACTTACCTCAAGGAATCATTAGAAGGATGGGAACAGCTGGGGGATGAAGAAAAATAATGGGGAAAATGGAAAGGGATATTTTAAAGGCAACAAACCCTTTTTTAGAAAGATAAATACAGTAAATGTAAAAGGAAAAGGAGGTCGCTATGGTTCTCAAATGAAGTAGCTGAAAAGGTGAAGAAAAAGAGGGAGGCCTTCAGGAAATACAAGAGATCACAGAGAGAGGAAGACAGACATCTATACTTGGAGAAACAGAGAAACTAGCAAAGTGATCAGGAAAGCAAAGATACAAAAAGATGAAGAAATAGCCAATGCAATAAAATGGGGAGATAAGAAATTTTTCAGATATGTTAGTGAAAGGAGGAAGGGCAAAAGTGCTATTGTCAGACTGCAGGTTAAAGGGGAGAAATATGTAGAAGCTCATGAGGATAAGTGGAATTGCTTAACAAATATTTTTGTTCTGTGTTCACAGATGAAGGACCAGGAGCAGGACCTCAGAAAACACCCACAAACAGGAATAGAAGTGACAGGGAGCTCGAACAATTTTCAGAAGACTGTTCGTGAAGAACTAACTAAACTAAAAGTAGACAAAGTGATGGGTCCAGATGGGATACATCCAAGAATACTGAGGAAACCTAGGGACGTTCTAGTGGTTCCACTGACTGACCTCTTCAAATCGGGAGTGGTCCCAGAGGCTGGAGAAAGATACATGTGGTCCCTTTAAACAAAAGCGGAAGTAAGGATGAGGTTGAAAACTACAGGCTGGTTAGTCTAACCTCTGGTTTGTAAATTATTGCAAATGCTGCTAAAAGAGAGAATAGGGAGGTTTCAGGAGTCCAGTGGATTGCAGGATCCGAGGCAGCATGGATTCACCAGAGGCAGGACTTTTCAGACAAATCTGATTGATTTCTTTGACTGGGTGACCAGGGAGTTGCACCGAGGGAGAGCCCTTGATGTTGTGTACTTAGATTTCAGAAAAGCCTTTGACACCGTTCCGCACAGGCAACTTATAAACAAACTGAGCACCCTAGGGATGAACCCTAAAGTTATTGCTTGGATTGGAAATTGATTGGGTGGGAGGCGACAAAGAGTACAGGTAAAGGAGCTCACCCTGAGGAGAAGGAGGCTACCAGTGGTGTGCCGCAGCGATCTGTCCTTGGTCCAATTCTTTTTAACATCTTTCTTAGTGATATTGCAGAAGGGCTGTCGGGTAAGGTTTACCTGTTTGCGGATGATACCAAGATGTGCAATAAAATGGACGCCCAGGAAGGAGTAGATAACATGAGGAGGAATCTGGCTAAGCTCAAAGAATAGTCTAGAATTTGGCAGCTGGGATTTAATGTTAAAAAATGCAGGGTTATGCATTTGGGCTGCAAAAATCCAAGGGAGCGGTACAGTGCAGAGGGTGAAGTACTTCTATCTTCAAAAAAAGAGCAGGACCTCAGCGTGATTGTGTCTGACAATCTTAAAGTAGCTAAACAGGTAGAAAAGGTGACGGTGAAAGCTAGAAGGATGCTTGAGTGCATAGGGAGAGGAATGGCCAACAGAAAAAAGGAGGAGATAGTGCCGCTGTATAAGTCTCTGGTGTGACCTTATTTGGATTATTGTGTGCAATTCTAGCAACCACACCTTCAAAAGGATATAAACAGGTTGGTGCAGAGAGTGGCTGCTAAAATGGTTAGTGGTCTTCGTTATAAAGCATATGAGGACAGACTTAAAGATATTAATATGTATACGTTAGAGGAGAGGCGGGAGATATGATAGCGATATTTAAATACCTCTGTGCATAAATGCAAAGCATGAGAATCTCTTTCGATTGAAAGCAAGCTCTGCTACGAGGGGACATAAGATGAGGGTGAAAGGGGATAGACTCAGGAGTAATATGCAAAAATATTTCTTTACAGAAAGAGTGGTAGATTGGTGGAATAGTCTCCCAGTGGAGGTGGTAGAGACAAGGACAGTATCCGTCTTCAAAAAAGCATGGGACAAAGTCAGAAGATCTCTAAAGGAAATATAAGACACTAATGTAGTTGATATAAAAGGGCAGACTATATAGGCCATATGGTCTTTTTCTGCCATCATGTTTCTATGTTTCTAACTGCTGGGGAGTTTGAATATGTGTAGTTTTGAAAAGTGGGCCATATATTTTTATTAGAATTCATTTTTATAGTTTGTGTTGGAATTATCATATTCAATTTTTCAGGGAGCTACTATGTTCTTTTAAGGTGATATCTGTTTCAGTTTATTTATTATACTATTAATTATGCACATTGATTTAATTGATTTTATCAGGGGCTGATATTCGCAACCCTTATCTGGACAGTCAACAGGAGGCTGTCTTCAAAACGACGCTGAGCGAGATTTACAGCTGCACAATCCGGTTAGCGCAGGGGCGGTCCCTGGGCGGAGTGAAGGCAGTATTCTCATTGTCCAGATAAGTGCTGACCATATCCAAATAGTGACAATGTTCAGTCAGCACTTATCTGGATTACTTAGGCCACATGAAAAGCAGGCTTAAGTTGCTGTCTGGATATGTGCCAACTAAAAATTGTTGCTATCCGGGTAAGGTTAGCATTTATCCAGACAGCGCTGCTCAATCTGGATATTTAGTGCTGATATTTAAGTGCCATGGTTGACTGCCGTGGAGTTTGAATATTGGTCCCTTTTGAAAATCAGGCCCTATTTTTTCATTTGCTATTATTTGCTTGATACGTGAAAGTGGTAAGATATGATATAACAAAGTATTATACTGGTTTATGTTATGTATTTTATTTTAAATTGAGAAGGTGAAATGCTGTCTATCCACTATTGGAAAGCCTACAGCCCTTAGGTTTTTCCATTTAAACATATTTTCCATAGTTTCCAACTTTGCAGTGTTAACATGCATTAAGGTAACACACAATAAACCCAATTTGTGCCTCTTAATGCATGTTAAATGGCAAAATCTTGTATTATTTTATCTTATCACACACTGGGGTATGTTTATTAAAATTCACTACCTAGTAGCGAAGGATTTAGCATGCGGTTAAGGTGTCATGATAAAAGGTAACACAGGCCCTAGTTCCAAACATCTCATGCTACCTGGTTTCACACCATGAGGCGCGGAGTAGGTAGCCCATGGGCAGAACGGAGGTGTTGATGGCAAGGTGCGGCTAGTGCAGGCACTAATAGCTTGTGCTAACCATGCATGCTGCTCTCTGAACAGGTTCACTTAGCACCACTCATTGGGTGGCATTAAGTGCACCCGCATGCCAGTTTGTCTTGGGCCTGCACTAACTACAGGGGGATGGACACACATGCCTCTGATGTTAGCGCAGACCCCATGCAGATAAGGCAAACCACTCTTGTGTTATCAGTGCAGGTCTTAGTAAACATGGCCCATTACTTTGCTGAAATGTGTGTTAGCAAATAATGAAAAGGGTGCAAACGCATACCACAAACAAAACAATGGGTGCCTTCGAGTCAGTCCTGATGACCCTGGGTTTTCTTGGCAGTGTCACTGGAAGTAGATTGCCAGGCCTTTCTTCTGAGGCAATGGAGGGTTAAGTGACTTGCCTAAGGCCACAAGGAGTGCTAGTGGGAATTGAACCCTGGTTGCTTGGTTATTAAGCCAGTGTTCTAACCACTAGGCTACTCCTCCACTCCACAAATGCATACCAAGTACCTTATTATTCTGTAAACTGGATAACACAGCTTGCTTTAAACTTTGCAAAGCTGAGTTATTCCTGAAAAAATAACACCAGCTCATAGTTGATGTTACTTTTCCTGCCTGGGAGCATCGAGCCACTAACACAGATGTTTTTAAACACCATTGTCAGTGATCGCAAAAGAAAAGATGCCTGCTGCCATGGTTAAATACTGACCCGCTCTTTTTCATATTTAAAAACACATCCAAGTATTTCCCCAACGGCATGAAAAGCAAGTAACAATACAGACAGCTTAAGCGTTCTTCAGCTCTTTGGTAATCACTGCCGTATGATCCAAGCATGAATGGAAATGTATTGAATGATGTTGAGAAAACACCTTGGTTTTGTTTTAAATGGGCTTTTTTATGAATGAACTGCGATGGATTATGTCAGTTTCATTTTAGAGCCTCATAGGTAGTGTTTATCTGGGAAATTAAACATATTAACCATTCAGCTATTTAGGAGACAAAAGCACTGGACTGCTGCACTGTTGGAGACTGGAGAGCTTCTCATTTTCCTGTACTTGAACATTCTCAGTACAAAATTTAATGACAGGTATAGAATGAAACATACTAGTTCTTTGTACAGTCTTTTTCAATAGCACCGAGGAATTTGCATTCACAGCTGCTAAGATGTCAAATTAAAAAGCCTAGTGCTTTTGATTTTCTGTCTGACAGGAAAGGGTAATACTGTAGTCCAGTAACACAGTACAGTACCTGTCTGCCATCTTTTTGATTGCACGATTCTAGCATGATCATGGATCCGGTGGAAAAGGATGTGACGGCGAGACACTTGTCCTGTTGTCTGATTAAAGGGTCACTGAAAACCCACTCCTGGATGGTTAAGAAGGCAGAAAACAGGACAAAAACAGGTTTGTTCATTATCCTAATAATAATCACCTGACCTTTGTCTCAGATCCTTAGATAGTCTTACAGTAAATCGATGGATCTGTGCAGAGATATTGATGTGTAATAATTGGATAACTTTTCTATAGTCATGAAACTGGCAAAGTGCTCGCAGGCTTTTCAGCCCCCAGAAACCAACCTAGCAAACTGCTGAGAAGTCAACATCCAAGATGATTTATCAGCTTAACTTCGGAGTGAACCACTGGCTTTCAAATCCTGGCCAGCCCATGCATCGCTTTTGGCTGCATATCAAGATGTCCAGCCAAAGTTATTAGATAAAAGAAAGAAGGTGAGGAGGTGTTCTGGGAATGAGGCCAAAAGATAACCAGATCGTGGGGATATGTAGGGCCTCCTTCATTAAAGCCCGTAGCCGGCCAATGAACAGTTTAAGACACAGCAAATGGCAACCGCAAACACTAACATGAGGGCATGCCAGCAACGACATGGTAAATCATGTGGGAATCAGCCATCATGCCATGTGGCAGGGAAGGGGTGGAGTGTGGGTGTGGAGAGTACATGGCCGCTAGCATGAGGGCAATTTCCACATGCTCATCAGCGATGTGACGATTAGCACAAGTACACTTAACAACACCTCCATGGGGTCGTTAGGTACACGTATGTTACTTTGCTACACATTAAGGTAGTCTATTGCGTGTTGCTTCTGAGAACATACTGGTGATGCCCTCAACTGCTAGCACAGAGGCTTTGCACTTAACATGTGTCTGTTTCACACATTAAATGCAAAATCTTTGTGGGCTTTAGTAAAGGGGGCCCTTAGTGTTATCAACAAACCTTGATTTATTGAAACAGAACCATACAAATAGATGCCCTAATTTAAAGGAATAACTTAGAGGGATACTTACGAAAGTCTGTTAAAATGTGCTATTTTACAGCAGCAAAATTGACCCAGGCTAATCGTCAACTTACAGTATCTCAGTACCACAGTTTAATGACTGGCATGGTAAATTTAATTTTGTGTTGCTGCAGCTGGGAATGTTGTGCATTTCCGACTGCAGCAAAGCAAAGATACTAGGCCCCCCTAGTCGGTCCGCTAACTTTAAAAGGGCCAGGCTAGTGCATTACCAAAAAATGCCTCCATTCCTGATCTCTTCCTGGCTGTACATCTCTCTCGATCCCTCTCAACATTGACTACCTCTCTCCCCATTCTCCAAGACTCCCAGAAACTACTGGGCGCTCCCTAGTGGGTAGTTGAGGGCAAGAATGATCCTGGGATACTCCTGCCCTGGCAACTCCTTGCATCAAATGATCCTTAGTGAAATGCAGGATTTGGTGCAAAAGGTAAGGGTATTGAGGCTGCTTGACAAATGTAATCATACCATCATCAAACTCACTAGCAGTAGTTTCATGCTATTACCACTAGGGGCTCTCTAGGGGATCTGGTTGACAAAATTGCAAGTCCTTCCTACCCGAGATTGCCTTCTTGTCATACTGCTAAAAGTATTCATGTTCTGAAAATACTCTAGTACTCCTTGTTAGACAAAAAAAATCCATTTAGATAGGTTTAACCATTCTTCCAAAGTAACTCTCAACTTTATCTGTGTAGATTTTGGCTTAAGCCTCTGAAAATTTAGTCATAAGAACTGCCATACTGGATCAGAACAGAGCTCCAACAAGCCCAGCATCCTGCTTCCAATGTAGCAAATCCAGGTCACGCATCTTGGGCAGGATCCCAAATATGGGCAAGATTCCATATTATGTATCCCAGGAATAAGCACTGGAACTACCTTAACAATGGTTTGTGGACTTTTCCTCCAGGAATATGTCCAAACCTTTTATAAATCCAGCTATGCATCGAGTAAAAAAAATATTTCTCATATTTGTTTTAAATGTACTACTTAGTAACTTCATGGTGTGTCTCTCTAGTCTTTGTAGTTTTTAAAAAGTAACAATCAATTCCCATTTACCCATTGCACTGCAGTCAGTAGACCTCATATCTCCCTCAGGCTTCTCTCCACCAAGCTGAAGAGCTCTAACCTCTTTAGCTTTTGATTATAGGAGAGTCATTCCATCCCCATTATCATTTGATTGTCCCTTTCCATACCTTTTCTAATTCTGCTGTACCTTTTTTGAGACGCAGCAGCTAAAATTGCACACAGTACTCAAAGTGCAGCATGGCATGATACAGAGATATTATTATATTCTTTGTTTTACTCTCTATTCCTTTCCTAATAATTCCTAACATTGTGTTTGTTTTATTGACTATTGCCACCCACTGAGAAGAAGATTGCACTTATTGATCACAAGGACACTTATATCCTTTTCCTGGGTGGTGACTCCTAAATTGGAATCTAGCTCTCTGTATCTATAGTTTGGGTTATTCTTCCCTATATGCATCACTTTACACTTGAGAGTCTAAAAAAACTCACAAGCTATGTACCCCAATTTTATAATACTCCTTTCTTCTTAAAGTTTGCAAATGTCCGACTCATAGTGTTCTTAACAATGTTTAAATGTAAATTTTTCATAAACGTAAAATAATTTTACAATTAAAAACAAATCATTTGCATCATTTTTTTGTGTGCAGTACTTTGCATGGATA
This sequence comes from Ichthyophis bannanicus, assembly GCA_033557465.1. Classification (NCBI taxonomy): domain Eukaryota; kingdom Metazoa; phylum Chordata; class Amphibia; order Gymnophiona; family Ichthyophiidae; genus Ichthyophis; species Ichthyophis bannanicus. The sequence continues at coordinate 294,558,744 of CM066037.1, forward strand.
TTGGTTTATAAGTAAAACCTATTTTCATGTGTAATGCATTGTTTATAGAGCTACAAATACCTTTCGTGTCTATGTTTAAAAAAATATACACCAGTAGCTGGTGCAATGTTATGTGCATACAATCTACTGGATCATGCATATTTTATAAAATATGCATTGCATATAAACTGTGACTCCATACCTGTGTCAGGTAATAGTACGCATCTTCTTGTCACCATCTCTGCTTTTACATGCGTAACGCGGGTTAATTTTACAAAAAACATTTACGCATGTAAATCAGAATTTTACATGTTAGAAAACCTTTACTAAATGATTCCCATACCGTCTACATTCCACTCTAATATAGGTTAAAACTTTACTTCTGAAAGCTGTAGCTTGGCTCCCGGCTGCTCACGGTCACTGTTCTACGAGATTCCATTCACATATATTCTCATCTCACCCAAAAAAGATTGGCTGTGTACCAGAGACCAAGATTACAGAAGACCTGTAAACAGCGCCATTGATCTGAATGAAAACTGAACTGACCTACCTGAAGGGCAGGCGGATTGTTAACAGTCCCTTTACAGGCTCCCACACTAGCAAGAGAATTTCCAGCGGTGCCTTGTCCCAGAGACTCCAGGCAGTTCCCACCTTGTTTAATGATCCCAGGGATCATCTCCTTCTCAGGAATCCTGTAGGGGAAGTGCAGGTTAGCTGGTGGTCTAGCAGTTGTATATCCACTGCCATCGTAACTGGATGGTTTCAACTCTAATACTGTTGCCCATTAACCTTTTGCATTATCACTTTGACAGTAACATGTTCTCATGCAGTTTCTCATTCCTCTAGTTAACTGCTACACTCAGATCTTCCTTTTATGACTTATAGACACAAATGTTGAATCCATGTCAAAGATATTCTTGCTATAGAGGCCAGTACAGGAAAAAATATGAATTTCAAGCAGTTATATGGAGATCAAGGTAATCAGATTTTTCAAATTTTGGATACCTCCAATCCTAGTAATTGGTATTTTGCTTATCATAAACCAGTAGACATAGGGCAATGCTCATAAGCCGCACCTATCTCATAAAGAGGACTTATGCACATATTTGCCTTTATAAGCTAAGGGCCCAATATTGAATTGAGCTGGCTATGCGCCGCTGACCTCTTACCCCGGATATTCAATGCTGGGGTCATATGCGGCCCAGGCATTGAATATCCAGGATCACCGAAAATGCCCTGGAGCCGCAGAAGCTAACCGGATAGTGGCGATATTGCACAGCTACCCGGTTAGCTCCTATGGGTAAAACTAGGCCAGCTTTTGCTTTGCCTAGTTTTACCTGCAGGTTGCTAATTGGGTAGCGGTGAAATATCGCTGCCTCTTCTCTGCCGTGGAATGCCCACGACACGTTCTGATGCTAAGCGGTTAGCATGTAGGGGCATGTAGGGGAGCTAATAGGAGATATTCTATGGCTATGCCCCTACATGCTAACTCTATGTTAGTGCCATTGAATATCCCATTCAGCAGCTTTTACATGATTTACAGGGCTGTAAACCATGTAAATGCCTTTCAAATTTCGGGCCCTAAGCCCCTGGAAAACTCCCATCAAAGTTACACCTGCTATGAGGCTTGCATAAATCAGACTTTTGTATAACATGGTAGGTGGTGGTAAGGAACTTTTAAAATATCAGGCAAACAACAGCACAGAGCCAAACAAAAATTACTTTTATTTCCCTTCAGTTATCCAGCAATTACTCCCCAGCTTGTTACCTTCACAAGGCTAGTTCTCAGTGTCTTTCCCCCGACACACACTTTAAAGCTCAGAATTAAGTTCAGCACAAAGTCCAGTCACTCATTTGGGCTTCAGTGTAAATATGGTTCCCACCTCCTGATTTGCCTACCTTACAGCTAGACTCTTCTCCCAGCCCTGCTTGGAAGGAGCTTTCTGTCTCCGTGGGCCTCTCTACTCCCTTGTGCACACGGCTGACTTCTTAATCCTTCTATCTGAGTCATGCTCTCCCATCCCTGGGTTCTCAGCTGTGGACCCCTTTAAGGTGGACTGTTGATAATCCCTTTGGAGAGGGATGGGTAACTTACTATATACCCCATCACACAGACTTATTTTACATGCATCTAGTGTATTTTAAAACATACAGTATGGGGGCCATTCTGTCCCGCAAATAGCTATTTGTCCCCCTGCCGGCCCCGGCAAAAGCCTTCCCATATGAACAGCAGGTCTGTACGGGGAGGCATAGATAGGGGCAGGAGGGGGCATTCTGGAGGCAAAGCAAGGGCAGGGCATGGGTGGTGTGAGACCCCAGATGTACAGTGTCGATTCAGAGGTCAGCCCTGTATGTCCGGGGCCTCAAATCTAGACAGGGGACTTATTCCACCTCTAAGGTAAAATAAATCCCCCTGGATGGAGGGGGATCACGGCATGGGACCTGGGGACGAAGGTGAGGGGCTCAGGGGGTTCCTCGCAGCCCAACCCAGACCTTGGAAGGCCACATCGGGGGTTGGGCTGTGGGGAAAACAGAGCTGGGTTGGTGGTCTAGCCCTCGCGGGATCAGAATCGGGTCTACCTCTGTGCGCTCTGTTTCTGATCAGCTGCACAGGGGCTGCATGGCCTGAATGGAATTGGCCTCCACATATTTAAGCCCTAACTCCACCCAAATTCTGTCTCCAGGAATGCCTGTGCTTATTCCCTGTAAGCGTATTGCAGGCAGGCTGCCTGTGCATACTTTTACATGTGCCACTTTACCCATGTGCACTGCTTTACCCCTAGGAATTACACCAGGAAAGCTATGTACACAAATTTACACCTGCTATTTGGTGCACATACTTTCTTTGAGACAAAATATGTACATAGTTTTGAAAATCCAAAAGTATACAGGGTATTTCGAAACCCTGTTCCAACCCCACACTCAGAAACACCTCCTTAACTCGCAGGTAAAACTATACACATAAGGAATGTACAATATATCTTTACCAACATGTAGAGTGGGCAGCTTTATAAAAGCACAGAGCTTTAACTGAAAAAATGTCTTTAAAAACTGCCCTCACTATGACATTATCTGGAATGTTATTGAAAGTACACGATGAGTATCACTGCTGAAAGTGATATTCCTTGGAATCAAAATAGCTTGGCAGGCGGGTAAGTACAATAATACAATTCTTGGAAATGCTACTTCCAAACCCTCCTCAAACATGAGTACTTTTTAACATCTCATAGTCAGCATGTACCATCTAAGCAGTACGCCACTTTCATCTGAATGCTATTAGGCATAAGTGAAGTAGACACATTGAAATTTAAAGCTTGTCCATACTAACTAGTCTTTGAAATTTCCATTATAATCATTTTCCCTTTAACAAAGTGTAGAAAGGTTGCTTCATGGGTATATCATGTCTGTCCATCCATCAGTCTGTGATCTTCTATCAGTGACTAAATAAGTGGAGGTCTTTTCACATACTGTTTCCCTTCCCAGTTCCACTACCATGAGTTTCCAGGTCAGCTGTAATCCTCATCATCTACATGACACTAAAAGATGACCAAGAGATAGAGCCACCAATAACCCGTGATGGAGACCGGCATATTGCAAGAGAGATGGACTGCTAAATGCCAGCAGCAAAACAGAGATCTGCTACAGAAAGGAGAGGAAGGAAGGTAGGTGTGGGGTCTGCCATTGAAGTCAAAATAAGTCACATTCAAGAATTTTACTTCTACATACATACACTTATTAATCCCTTTCCTAAATTTTATGAGATATAATATCTGATTATAATTTAGTACCAGTGCAATATTACCACGGTGTCAATAAATGATGATAGATAAAGATTCAACATGTCCCATCAAGTCGATCCAGTTAGGGTTGTAACTGCCAGTCTATGCAGGCTATCACCCCCACATCTTTATTTCTAGGTTCTAGAAATGCAGGCTATCACCCCCACATATTTATTTCTAGGTCCAATCCATTGAGGTTTCCTTCCCCATACCTTCTCGAATGTTGTATGCTAAAGTGCTCTATGATTGGTTTCCATCCTCTTGCCCTTTAGGGATCCTTCATGTAGATGACACCCAAGAAGAGAAGGACTAGCACATTCTGTGATGCAAAATACTTGACACTAATACTTACTCCGGAATCTGAAATTACTGCTTGGGAAAAATGCTAATCACTTGCGTATTCACACTGTGACCTTGGTGACACAATTAACTCACTTGAGTTCTGGGTAGACATTCTCCAGGTACCACTGGAAGGATTTACAGTTCAGTTTCTGGCGTAGCTCCACTCGGTCTGCCACACTGAAATTAAAGAAGACTGATCGGAACCATATAGGACATATTCATGCCACAGAAAGTCAAGTCACAGTGAAGCTCCAAAGAACATGTAGCAACAGACCATAAAACAGTTAGAAGAAGGGAAATTGACTTATTGTAAATGCTTCAAATATACTGCAGATATTCATAAAGGCTAAATTACAAATATTAAAGCAGAACTTAAATCTATATGGAAAGCCTCCCCCCCCCCAAAACAAAAATGGGAAACATGAAGAAATACTTTTCAGGTTGCATTATGAAGGGCGCTACAGAATCATTTCAAAAGTGTTAATTGTATCTTTATATAATACTAGAGGTAAACTGGCAGAAATGACGACTAAAAGCTATATATCTGCTATGGGGGTCATTGTGAGCAGCGTTTAGAGGGGATGTACGTCTGGTATAGATGTACATCGCCGCTAAATGCCAGGGGCTGATTCCCAAACCAAAGCTCTCTGCACAAACAGAGGAGATGTGTGGGGAGCTCTGGACAGGGGTGGGAGGGGGAGGGCCGGAGGAGGAGCGTGGGTGGGGTTGATGCGAGCTGTGACCCCGGACATACAGGGTTGATACCTGTCACAACCTTGTATGTCCTGGGGTTCATGGATGGCCGGGGAACGTATTACACTTCGGAGGCGGAATAAGTCTCCCTAGCCAAGAAGAACAGGACCTGCAAGCACAGGAAAACAGGTGGGTGACAGCAGGGGGTTCCCCGCAGCCCAATCCTGGCCTTGCCAGGCCGCTGTGGGGGGTCGTGCGGCAGGGAATGGCATGTGTGCTGTGTGGCGGGGAATTGGGGCTCCATGCAGGTGCTTCGACTGGTTGGATGGGGTGGGAGCTGGATGTGTAGCGGCATGGAGTCAGGGCACATCCTGCCCATCCAGGGCCTTTGCACCCAATTCTGCTCCCATGGGAATGTCTAGCCACTGGTGCAGAATTGGTTGCAAATGCGACCCCTCCAGATTTTGGACATCTGGACGGGCTGGATGGGCCCCGATCAGAATCGGCTCCTATGTGGCTGAATACTGACCTGCATAATTTAGGACCAAGGTAGTACTAAATAGAAATGGTCATAACCTTGGGGTTGTAAAATGCACATGGGTAAACTGGCACATGGGTAAAGTGCACATGGGTAAACTGGCACATGTAAGCACCCATGTGCAGGTTGCGTATGATAAATTTGCAACAAGTTGGTATAACTAAGAACATATTTATATTATAGGAACATATGTTCCTAGTTATACCAACTTGTTGCAAATTTATCATATGTAACCTGTTCGATGTAAACTAGTTTATTATTCATATGTTATATGTAATCCATGTTCAAATGTTATATGCAAATCACATTCATATGTTTTATGTAAACCGCACTGATCTGTAATAGCGCGGTATATAAAAACAAACAAACAAATAAATAAAATTAGGGGGAGTGGGGATGCCTTTGACTATCCCCTTTCCCCAAAACCTTTGCACAGGTTTCTGACACATTTATTCTGATTAAGAGGTTACTTCACCTAATGCGGTTCGTGCCACTGAATGTCCATGGCTTCGGCCTCTAAGCCCCTCAATGCTAGCTAGCATCGGGGCATTCTGGAAGAGGAGTGTGGGCAACAGTGATATTCAGCCACTAGCCTGTTATCCAAAAGTGGCTAAAGTTAGGCACCTTAATGGCTGGCCTAACTTCAGCTGCTTTGGCAACCGGCCAGCGGCTGAATATCACTGCTGACCGGTGAGCTAACTCGCTATCTGACCAGCCCAGATATTCAGTGCCAGTGGCCAGTTATGACCATGGCAAGGAATATCCAGGTTCAGTTTTCAGCAGCAACAGCCACTGTAGCAGCAACATCCACCACTCGAATATCCCCCCATTAATGTTTATAAAGTTCAGAGCCAAGCAAGACAAGAGCACCAACTGAGAAAACTTCATAGGTTGTCTGTGAATGTATTATGCATAGTGCTGAGAGACAAACAAGCCAAGAGCAGCAATTGTGAAAACTCCCTCGCTTGTTTAAGAACATAAGATATGCCATACTGGGTCAGTCCAAGGTCCATCAAGCCCAGTATCCTATTTCCAACAGTAGCCAATCTACAGTAGGTCACAAGTACCTAGCAGGTTCCCAGAAGCCTCAGGTTCCACAATGCTTCTATTGGGACAAGCAGTGGATTTCCCGGGTCCCTTTTAATAATGGTTTATGGACCTTTCCTCAAGGAATTTGTCCAAACCTTGTCCTAACAGCTTTTACTACATCCTCCGGTAACAAATTCCAGAGTTTGATTACACGTTGAGTGAAAAAATATTTTCTCTTATTAATCTTATATGGGTTACACTGTAGCTTCACTGCAAGTCCTCTAGTCTTTCTGTATTTTGATGGCATAAACAATCGATTTACATTTATGCTTTCCACTCCATTCATTAATTTATAGACTCTTATCATATCTCCCCTCAGCCATCTCTTTTCCAGGTTGAAGAGCCATAACCTTTTAGCCTCTCCTCATAGGGGTATCCTTCCATCCCCTTTTCCATTTTGATGGCTCTTCTCCATACCTTTTCTAAAGAGTAGTTACTCACCTGTAACAGGTATTCTCCAGGAGCAGCAGGAATCAGTCCTCACATATGGGTGACGTCGGCGTCGACGGAGCCCCCATGCGGAGCATTTCCCCAGCTTTCAAAGAAAGCCTTTGGGAATGCAGGCACGCATGCGCGGTCCCCTTCCCGCCCAAAGGTGCCATCTTGCTCAGTCTGATGACATAGCTAAAAGACAGCACAAAAAGAAAATGAACTATATACAACTGCAACTCCAAGGGGAGGAGGGAGGGTTGTGAGGACTGATTCCTGCTGCTCCTGGAGAACATCTGTTACAGGTAAGTAACTACTCTTTCTCCAGGACCAAGCAGGAAGTCAGTCCTCACATATGGGTGACTCCCTAGCTCTGGGCTACCAGGAACCCAGGCTGAAAAATAGAGCTCCCTCTAGAGCCTCAGCAACAGTGAGAGAATCTTCTCTGAGACCACAGCTGAACGGTAGCCCAACACCAGGGCCAGAGGGTAGGAGTTGCCTAAACCTCAAAGAGATTAGGGAGTACCGCTTGCCTGAAAGCACTGTCCCTACGGGACTCCATCTCAAGGCAGTAGTGGTCCGCAAAAGTCTGGCTTGAAGACCAAGTAGCGACCCGGCAGATGTCTGCCAACGGAACAGAATGGAAGTGAGCTACTGATGTGGCCTTCGCCCTGACCCGGTGGGCCGTGACTCGACCCTCCAGGGAGAGGCCGGCTGCCCTGTACGCTGTAAAAGGGGGTGCTTGTTATGAAGGTACCACCATCTTGGCAAATATGCAAATTAACTGTCTTGCAAAGGATTGTGGTTATTGAAGTCCATTCACACAAAGCCTGCCTTTTTAGAATAATGAAAACTCTTGTAGTTGGTCGAGTGTAGACAAAATTAGAGTTTATTTATGGGGTGATTATCCCACACACAGATATGCTTGGTAACACCTTCCAGATAACTTCTCCAGGGTTTTATTCAACACAAAATAAGGCAACTGAAATATCTTATGCAAATAAGAATCAAAGTCCTTTATAGAACAGAAAGGCTTCTTTCAGCCCTTAGCAGTGCTGGGGAAAAACAAATCAAAGAGGGAAACTTCTTTATACAAAAGCAATGCTCACTTTCTCCATACAGAAAAGAACTTTTTAATCCTACGTGTGCACGGCTTGTGCTGGGCTCTCCCCCACCAACAGGTGACAATTAACTGCAATCAGTAGCTTGATTTCAGCACACGTGCAAAACTTTCCCAAAAGCTTTTTCATTCAGCAAAACTTTATGGGAAGCTAATATTTAGAATGTTTCCTTTTGATGTTTGCTCTGATATTTAGGATTTTCCTAAAACAACAACTTACTCAAAGAACAGTCCATATAATTATCCTTTGTATCAGATATTGAACCTTGCTCTTGAAATTGCATAGATTCTGTTTCTCCGTCTGACTCAGAGGGCTTTAGGAACTGACCTCTGCATGGAGAGAAACTGTTTCCCTGTTGTTTGCACTGCTCAAAGCTAGAGAAACGTTCACAGTTCCTACCTGAATCCAGGCAAGCGTCAGGCTGCTTCTTCTGGTATTCTGGCCAGTATGCAATAGAGCTTTTGTGTCCTGTTCTCCAGTTGGTATCTCTGGACCTCAGGATCTTTTCTCCAGACGTCCTCCAAGAGGTATTTGGGCTCCTTTCTTCCTTAGCTGCAACAGTCCTCTTCCTAGGCATTGCTTGAGGGTCCCTGGCTGTGGATCTACAGACCTCTGGCTTTTTCCAGTCCTCTGAAGATTCTTCTTTCCCCCGGGTATCTCTCCAGGCATAGGTACTTCTCTAAGCTCCTCTCTTGGACCGTCTGCTTCCTTGTCCTTGTTCCTTCAGGTTCCGGTTGTTCTTCCTTCTGTTCTCATTCTCCTTCTGATTCCCCTTCTCCTTCTGTTCTCCTGAAGATTCCCCTTTAGTTTTAAAGAGCTTAGCTTGCAACTCCACCCTTGCAGTCTTCAGGTGTTGTGGATTAAGCATTCTTCTAGGGGCTGTTTGATTAGGGATGACATAATGCTTTCTCTGATTAGACACATGCTTTTCCACTCTAGCTCCCCTAGGGACTTTCTGCATACATGTGCATTCTGGAACATGTAGTCTTTTAGGGAAACAAGCTGTCTTATTTCTATAACCTGCCAGCACAGGTCCCTTGATCAGAGTAAATTCTCCTCTATTGTCATTACTCCCTGAGCTTTGATAAGCTTCCTTATCACAATGCCCAGGCGATACAGTCTGCCACCCAGATGGACAACATACACTTAGTGACAGGCAGCCCCAATTTATTAGGGTCAAAGGAAATGAAGAGCTGAGAAGCCCTTCTATGCCCCTGCGTACATTCAAGGTAAAAGGACAGCACCCTTCTACAATCCAGGGTATGCAAGACAGTCTCTGCCCTACTGGCATGTGGCCTGGGAAAGAACGTCGGAAGTACCACCTCCTGGTTGAGGTGGAAGGAGGACACTACCTTGGGAAGGAACTTAGGATGAGTCCTCAAGACTACCCTGTTCTTATAGAACCTGGTATATGGCCTATCCGAGACAAGGGCCTGAAGCTCACTCACCCGCCTAGCCGAGGTGAGTGCCACAAGGAACAACACCTTCCAGGAGAGGAAACGTAAATGGCAGGTTGCCATCGGCTCAAAAGGTGGGCGAGCCAACTGCTGAAAGACCACATTGAGATCCCACTCAGTGGCCGGTGGGCGAATAGGAGGCTTAAGCAAAAGCAGGCCTCTGAGAAAGCGAGACACCAGAGGGTGGCCTGAGAGAGATTGCCCATCCACCGGCGAGTGGTGAGCTGAGAGGGCACTGAGGTGAACCCAGACAGAGTTGGACTGAAGGCCTAGGTTGGAAAGGTGGAGCAGGTATTGTAGCACCACCTGGACCGAGCAGGAGAAAGGGTCCTCTTGCTGTTGAGAACACCAAGTAGAGAACCTACGCCATTTTAGAGCATAGGCCTTCCTAGTGGAATGCTTCCTGGAGGCCAACACTACCTCTTCAACCTCCTTTGGTAGGAGCAAGGGAGCAAGGACTACCCGTTCAGCAGCCAGGCCATCAAATTGAGGGATTTGATGTTGGGATGCAAGAGGGACCCCTGATCCTGAGTCAGAAGGTCGGGTTGCAGTCACAGAGGAAATGGAGTATCCACCGCCAACTGCAGAAGAAGAGGGAACCACGGCTGCCTGGGCCACCTGGGGGCTATCAGGATCACTGTGGCCCAGTCCTGCTGGATTTTGAAGAGAGTCCGGGCCACCAGAGGTGTGGGAGGAATAGCATACAGCAGGCCTTCTGACCAGGGGATCAGGAATGCATCTGCCGCCGTCCGCAGAGGGTGCGGTTGTCTGGAACAGAACTTGGGTAGTTGCCTGTTCAGCGGACTGGCAAAAAGATCCATAGTCGGAAGTCCCCACTTCAGAAAGATCTGCTGAACTACCAGAGGATCCAACTGCCACTCGTGAGGTTGCAGGAGTCTGCTTAGCCTGTCCACCAGGTAGTTTTCCTGGCCTGGGAGGTAGACCGCCCTGAGGGTCATGTCCTGCTTGATAGCCCAGGAGCAGAGAGCTTGTGCCTCCAGGCACAGGAGTCTGGATCCTGTGCCTCCCTGCTTGTTGATGTAGAACATAGCCACCTGGTTGTCCGTCTGAACTAGGACAGACTGGTGAGACAGGATCTGACAGAAAGTCCGTAAGGCTAGTCGAATGGCTCTCAATTCCAACAGGTTGATCTGCTGGGCGGCCTCCCACGGAGACCATAGGCCTTGGGTGCAGGCCCCCTGGCAGTGTACCCCCCAGCCCTGCAGGGAAGCCTCAGTTGTCAGTACCTGAGTGTGTGGGGAGGCCTGAAAAGGAACACCCCTGACCAAATTTGGGAGATGCCTCCACCAGCGTAAGGAGTCCACCAAGAGTTTGGACACCTTTATTTTGTCTGACAGTTTCCCTGTGGCCTGTAGCTACTGTGCCCTGAGGTACCACTGAGCCGACCTCATGTGTAGACGGGCATTTGGGGTGACATGCACCGTGGAAGCCATGTGAACTAAGAGCCAGAGGAAGTATCTGGCGGAGACCAGAGAGTTCGCCCGAAACTGTAGCTAGCACCTGTCCTTCGGGTGATGAAAAACCCTCTCACACAGAGGAGGTTTCTCCTGGGCCATGTGCCCACGAGGAAAGATTTAGGACAGCCGTTATGTAGATAGCTGGGTGCCTGGTGCGAAGGGAGTGGACCTCAAGCGCCACCTAGAAAAGGTCTTAGATAGTGCTGGGGAGCAGTCTGTTGTCTTGGTACATGTTGGTACCAATGACATAGGAAAGTGTGGTAGGGAGGGTCTGGAGGCCAAATTTAGGCTTTTAGGTAGGAAATTGAAATCCAGAATTTCCAGGGTAGCATTCTCCAAAATGCTTCCCATTCCACACGCAGGACCCAAAAAGCAGGCAGAGCTCTGGAGTCTCAGTGCTGGTGCAAGGAAGAGGGTTCTGGATTTGTTAGGAACAGGGCAACATTCTGGGGAAAGGAGGGGCTTTTCTGAAGGGATGGGCTCCACCTTAACTGGGATGGAACCAGGCTGCTGGCATTAACCTTTAAAAAGGAGATAGAGCAGCTTTTAAACTAGATAGTAGCGGAAAGCCGACAGTCGCCCAAGAGCGTATGGTTCGGAACAATGTATCCTTGAAGGATACTAGCAAAAGACTGAAGTTATTCATTTATTTATTTATTTATATTCTCTTATATACCGCACTATTCAGCATCAGTGCAGTTCACATAGAACAAAAATCTCAGTACAGTCAACATGCATGAGTTTACAGATAACAAGGGAAGGAACTTGGATAACAAGGGAAACTATTTACAATCTATTTACAGATGTAATACTACTGAATAGGTACATGTTACTAAGAACAGGTGCTAGGAATATATTCAATCGTTATAGAGGATCAGCCTAAGCATGTTATTGAGACATCATGGAATTGGGTAACTGGATGGGTATATTGACAGAGGGTATATTGACAGAGAGGTTCCAATAAAGACAAAAGTAACTCAAATGCCCTTAAGTACAGAGCAGACAGAGCTTAAAGATTCCAAATTACCCCTGCCTACCAATAACCAGTTTAATATGAATAAAATACAGCCTCTAAAATGCTTGTTTGAAAATGCTAGAAGTCTAAAAATTAAGATGGGAGAGTTAGAACATATAACTCTAAATGAGAGGTTAGATATGATTGGTATTTCAGAGACATGGTGGAAGGAGGATAACCAGTCGGACACTGTGATACCTGGGTACAAACTATATTGTAATGACAGAGCAAATCAAATTGGTGGAAGGGTTGCACTCTATGTTAGAGAGGGCCTTAAGTCACAAAAGATTAAAGTTTTGCAGGAAACAAAATATACTGTAGAATCTCTATGGATTGACATTCCATGAAAAATGGGGAAGGAGAACGCGATGGCAGTGGGGGTGTACTATCAACCGCCTGGCCAGAATAAACAAATGGAGGATGAAATGCTCAAAGAAATCAGGGAAGCTAACAAAAGTTACAGCACAGTAATAATAATGGGTGATTTCAATTACCCCGGTATCGACTGGGTCAGGGTCACGGCAGGACATGCTGGGGAGATAAAGTTTCTAGATGAAATAAATGACTTCTTCTTGGAGCAGCTGGTTCATGAACTGATAAGAGGGGAAGCCATTTTGGACCTAATCCTTAATGAAACACAAGATCTGGTGCAAGAGATAAGGGTGTTGGGGCCACTTGGCAATAGTGATCATAGCATGAGCGCATTTGATTTAATAAATGGAGGAAGGATGGCAAGGAAATCCACAGTACTATCTGTTAACTTTCAAAAGGGAATCTATGATAAAATGAGGAAAATAGTTAAGAAAAAACTAAAGGAACAGTTGCAAAGGTTAAAGATTTACATCGAGAATGGGTGTTGTTTAAAAATACTGTGTTGGAAGCCCAGACCAGATGTATTCCACACTTTAAGAAAAGTGGAAGTAAGTCCAAAAAACTGCCAGCATGGTTCAAAGGTGAGGTCAGAGAGGCTGCTGTTGCCAAAAAAAGCATTTTTCAGGAAATGGAAAAGGAGCCAAATGATGAAAACTGGAAACAACATAAGCACTGGCAAGCTGGATGCAAGGCATTGATAAGGCAGGCAGAGAGAATTTGAGAAGAAGCTTGCTGTGGAAGCAAAAACACATAATAAAGACTTTTTAAAGTATATTCGTAGCAAAAAGCCTGCGATAGAGTCAGTTGCACCATTTGATGATAGAGGGGAAAAAGGGGCACTAAGAGGAGACAAGGCCATAGCGGAGAGACTGAATGAATTCTTTGCTTTGGTCTTTACTGAGGAAGATGTAAGGATGTTACCCATGATTGAAATGGTATTTAAAGGTGATACTGCAGAAGAACTGAAAGAAATATTGATACACCGGGAAGATGTATTACAACTATTTGATAAACTGAAGAGTAGAAAATCACCTGGACCAGATGGTATACATTCAAGGGGGTTGAAAGAACTAAAATATGAGATTGCAGACCTACTATTAGTAATCTGTGAACTATCATTAAAATCATCTGTAATACCTGAAGATTGGAGGATGGCCAATGTACGCCAATTTTTAAAAAGGGTTCCAGGGGTGATCCGGGAAACTACAGACCAGTGAGCCTGAAGTCAGTACCGGGAAAAATGGTAGAAACCATTATAAAGAACAAAATTGCTGAACATGTAGATAGTCATGGCTTAATGGAAAACTGCCATCATGGCTTTAGCCAGGGAACATCTTGTCTTACTAATCTGTTATGTTTTTTTGAAGGTGTGAATAAACAGGTAGACAAAAGCGAGTCAGTTGATATATTTATTTATTTAATGGTATTTATATACCGCCTTATCATTCAATCAAAGCGGTTTCCACGGCAAACAATCAAGGGGGCAAATGCTTTCATGCATGATATAATGTATCTGGATTTTCAGAAAGCCTTTGACAAGGTCCCTCATCAGAGACTTTTGGCAAAACTAAAAAGTCATGGGATCGGAGACAGTGTACTATTGTGGATCAGGAACTGGTTAAAAGATAGAAAGCAGAGGGTAGGGCTAAATGGTCTATTTTCCCAATGGAGAAAGGTGAATAGTGGAGTACCCCAGGGATCTGTGCTGTATCCGCTGCTTTATAACATATTTGTAAATGACCTGGAAATGGGAATAATGAGTGAGGTAATCAAATTTGCAGATGACACAAAATTATTCAAAGCTGTTAAACACGAAGAGGATTGTGAAAAACTGGAAGAGGACCTTAATAAACTGGAAGACTGGATGTTCAAATGGCAGATGAAATTTAATGTGGACAAGTGCAAAGTTATGCATCTAGGAAAGAACAACCCAAACTATGGTTACACGATGCAAGATTCCACATTAGGAACCACCACCCAGGAAAAAGATTTAGGCGTCATCATGGATAACATGTTGAAACCCTCTGTCTAGTGTGCAGCAGCGGCCAAGAAAGCAAATAGAATGCTAGGAATCATAAGGAAAGGAACGGAGAATAAAACAAAAGATATCATAATGCCTCCGTATCGTTCCATGGTGTGACTGCACCTTGAATATTGTGCGCAATTCTGGTCACCATATCTTAAAAAGGATTTAGCATTAGTAGAAAAGGTACAAAGAAGAGCCACTATATTGGTAAAGGGGATGGAAGGATACCCCTATGAGGAGGGGCTAAAAAGTTATGGCTCTTCAACTTGGTTACGGCTGAGGGGAGATATGATAGAGGTCTATAAATTAATGAATGGAGTGGAACGTGTAAACGTAGATCTATTGTTTATACCAACAATATATAGAAAGACTAGGGGACATACAATGAAGCTACAGTGTAAACTATTTAAGACTAATAAGAGAATTTGTTTCCGGAGGATGTAGTAAAAGTTGTTAGTGCAACTGGGTTTAAAAAAGTTTTGGACATATTCATGGAGGAAAGGTCCATAACCCATTATTAAAGGGGACCCGGGAAATCCACTGCTTGCCCCAATAGAAGCATTGTGGAACCTGTGTTTTTTGGGGAAACTGCTAGGTACTTGTGACCTACATTGGCCACTGTTGTAAACAGGATACTGAGTTTGATGGACCTTTAATTTATAGACCTCTATCATATCTCCCCTTAGCCGTCTCTTTTCCAGGTTGAAGAGCCCTAACCTTTTTAGCCTCTCTTCATAGGGGTATCCTTCCATCCCCTTTACCATTTTGGTGGCTCTTCTCTGTACCTTTTCTAATAACGCTCTATCCTTTTTAAGATACGACGACCAGAATTGCACACAATATTCAAGGTGCGGTCGCACCATGGAATGATACAGAGGCATTATAATATCCTTTGTTCTATTTTCCATTCCTTGAAGCATACCATTCCTCCTGGAAGCATGCTATTGTTCGTCCCATTCTGAAAAAAACCTCCCTGGATCCCTCTCTCCCTGCAAACTAGCGGCATATTTCCATCCTTCCCTTCCTATTTAAGCTCTTGGAAAAGGCAGTTTTCTCGCAATTATCCTCACATCTTGACTCCACACTGGCTCTTCACCCCCGTAAATTCGGTTTTCAGGCTGGTCACAGCACAGAGACCATTCTTATTTCTTTTTTGAACAAATTTCATGTGGCACATGAACAGGGTGACTATTCTATAGCAGTATCTCTTGATCTTTCAGCCGCAATCGATCTTGTTGATCATGCTACTCTCCTATCTCGTCTCTATAATTATGGGATTCACAGCATGGTTCATTAGTGCTTTTGGTCTTTTCTGTCCTCACATTCTTTTTCAGTGCATATTGGCTCTTCATTTTCCCCTACCACACCACTGCGATGCGGTGTACCACAGGGCTCTGTACTAGTGCCTTTACTTTTTAATCTGTTCCTCACACCACCGACTTTACTTGTACAGCAGTCTGGTCTTTCAGCATATTATTATGCTGATGACATTATTCTCTTCTTCTGCACCAGCTCTCTCTCACCAGATCTTGCTCCTCTAAACATCTGTTTGACTCGAATCTCCTCCTGGCTATCTTCCAACTACTTGCATCTGAACCCCACTAAGTCCGCTGACATTTGGTTTACCTTCGGTACTCCTCCCCCCTCACTGACCCCCATTCTCTCTGGCAATGCTATACCCCTGACTTTAACTCTTCAGTACTTGGACATCACCCTTGACTCCTCTCTTTCTTTCCACCAGCACGTCACCTCTGTTGTGCGTCGTTCCTTTCTCATACTGCATCAACTGAGGGCAGTATGTTCTGTCCTCCAAACACCTTCCCTGGTTACCCCTACAGTGGCCCTTCTTCTATCCAGACTTGATTACTATAAGTCTGTTCTAGCCAGACTTCCCCATTACCAGCTTTACCGTCTACAGCTATTGCAAAATACAGCTGCCCGGCTCATCACACATGCCTCCCGTACTGACCATGTGACTCCCCTCCTGTTCAATCTGCACTGGCTCCCTCTCCAATACCAATTTCAATACAAGGTTCTCATCACTGTGCATTGCACATTATACACTGGTATTCCACAATATTTGGCCGATTTACTACATCTGCACATCCCCCCCCCTCCGTGTTCTCCATTCCATTCACAATAACCGTCTGTCCCTCCCCTCCCCGGCTCGTGTGCATCTGGAACTTACACGTCACTCTGCATTTTTCTTTCTCAGTCCAGCTCTCTAGAATTCCCTACCACCAACCCTCCGAGAAGAGCAGTCTTTTCCACGGTTCAAGGCGATGCTGAAGACCCATTTCTTCGGCATCACCTTTGACTTCCCTCCTGCGTCTGACCTCCCTCCTACCTAGGTTCATATTACATAGCCCGTTCTTCCCTTTTCCTATCTTCTATCTTTTCTGTGTGCCCTGTCCTCTCTTCTGTCCTATCTTGTTTTTGTCATTCTTTTCTCTCTTTTAGTAGTGATTATTTGTTATTATACACTGTCCTGATGTTTCAGCCTGGGTGGTCAATCAAATGCAGAAATAAAGAAATAAAGATAAAGGAATTACTGATAATTTTAATGATAGTTCACAGATTAGTAATAGTAGGTCTGCTATCTCATATTTCACTTCTTTCAACACCCTTAGATGTATACCATCTGGTCCAGGTGATTTGCTACTCTTTAGTTTAACAAATAGTTGTAATATATCTTTCCGTTTTATCAATATTTCTTTCAATTCTTCTGATGCATCATCTTTAAGTACCATTTCAGTCATGGATACCCTCCCTACATCTTCTTCAGTAAAGACCAAAGCAAAGAATTCATTCAGTCTCTCCGCAATTGCCTTGTCCCCTCTTAGTGCCCCCTTTACCCCTCTATCATCCAATGATCCAACAGACTCTCTCACAGGTTTTTTTGCTATGAATGAACTTGAAAAAGTCTTTATTATGCCTGAATGCATTTTGTATTAAGTTATTCTGGCTTACAGCTGTGCAAATAAAAGACACATAAGTTAAGTACTGAATGGGAGTAGAGGTGTAACCTAGTGGTTGGAGTAGCAATCTGGTAACCAAGCAACCAGGGTTTGATTCACACTGGTACTCCTTGTGGTCTTGAGTAAGTCACTTTACTCTCCATTGTCTCCAAAGAAAGGCCTGGCAATCTACTTGCCAAGAAAACACAGCAGCTGTTGGGTTGCCAGAAGTCAGCATTGACTCAATGGCTTACATTGCAAGCACTGACAGAGATATGTGACAACAGAAGCTTCTTGCTACAGAATCCTCACCTACCCAGAGAGTACAACCTTAAGGAAAGGAGAAATAGGCTTGCTCATCTTATCACCCATCCACAGGAGGATCCGTCTCCCTCATCCAAAGATAACTCAGGGAGCAGAGGCAGAACATTCAGTAATATGCCTCAAGCCATAGACTTGCCACAGGGAGGAGGGCACAACAAAGGGTAGTTTATAGCAGCCAATGATCTGGAACACTGCTAAGCTTGAGTTTTGTCTAAACAGTTAGTTTCAATCCATCCACTAGCCTGTAGGACTTTTTAGATTTTTTTTCTCTTTTTCCCTCTACTAGCTGGAACATTTTAGTGTAAAGGGCAACTCTTATAATCCTTGAATTCTGAATTTCAGTCTGAAAAGTGTAAAGCCTGTATGCAAAATGTCTGCTGGTGGTCACACTGGGCCTTGGGGACTACAGTTTTTTCGAGCATGCACTAAATGTCCTTTACATGCATGCTAAGCTTTAGTGAAAGGCCCTAAAGTGAGGCTCTCTCTGTACCCAAAAGGTACTTGTAGGGATCAGAAAATTTGACTTCCAAACCTAGCTCCAGTTTGAAAGATGGAGCATGTACAATTATTTCTTCATTGCTTTCTGCTTTTTCCCTTTCCTATTTCCAGTTCAATCCAAAAAAGTGGTCTTTTTACAACTGACATCACTTTGGTAGCTTGAGTGATAGGAAACAAAGAGCAGGGCCCTAACTGTGTTCACCACTCTTCCAGGTGACTCAGGGTTGTATGAGGAGGTCTGTCTGCACGCCAAGTGGGCTTAACAAGCCAGTTCAGTTCAGATCTGCACAGCTGCTTACCTTCCAAAAGCTTTCCCGATAGCAGATGGCCGGGCTTCGTAATAAAACTGTTTATACTCATCCATCCACACTTCAGCTGTGCGCTTGGTATTCCTATATATGGTAAAACAAAATTCAGCTATGATATAATCTCTGTCAAAAATGAATGAACAAAATGACAGACAGCAGATAGAGGTAATGGACTAACCACAAGAGGCCTGTGATAGGGCTCTCTGCCTGGCTCTGTATCTCAATTAGAGCAGAACATTTGTCCTGGTGACAGGGTATATTATCTCTCAAGGCCTATCACAATTTTGAGATATGCCATAAATTACCCACAAAAGAACATTTCTTTCCAACCCCTTTCTCACATCATTTCATATTCCTGCTGGTGGGAGCGGTTACATTTAGTACTGTATAATGAAGGTTTTATGAGTAACATTCCTTAATCAAGTATTCCTACTGAAGGAAATTAGTAATTTTATCTTTTTTTTAACTATCCTAAACTTATGAAATTTGCTGTTTGAGGCCATAGCAAACGGATGAATTTCCTAAAACTTTATTGCAATAAAAGCAGTTTTAACTAGGACATCTGGACTAGTCTGGTGTTTGTATGTCATTCTCTAATGCTAATAGCCATGATTTTCCCATCTGCACAATCAAGACTAGAAGTACCAGAATGCACTGGGACGAAGGAGTTCTTAGCACTCACTTTCCTCTCCCATAGGACATGGCTCAGGTGGCTGAGAACGTACTTTATGTAAGTCAACGCATTCCCTTCTGGAAACTCATATGGATGTCGCTTCCTGAACACGTGGCCCACTCGACTGCAGGGGACAATCTCCAAGCTGCCACCACACATCCAGACTCGGAAGGAGAGCTCTGAAAGAGATACCATGAAGCAGGGCTTGGCAAAGAGCGGCAACAGCAGCAAACTGGGTGATCTTTGCTCCTTGCTGCTGGATCTGCTCATGGAAAGTAAAGATGTTCCCTGGTGTTACAGAAACATGAATTCCTCTTACATGCTCGGAACTGAATAAATTAACAATGATGACTCTAGGTTCTGCATTCAAATATTTTTGCAGTGCAAATCTTAAAATGCTTGATTAAGAACAACTTTATAAGTTCACTTGATCAGCAGGCCTGAATTTAGGCAGAGGTGATATAAGCAATTGCTGAGGGTGCCACATTTTGAAGGTATTACTACTACTTTTTTTTTTTAAATTTTATTATTTTTCAAGTTTTTCAAAACACCAAGCAAAGCTTGGAAACAAGAAATACAAGTATTGGTCTAAGAAAAACAATGCAGAAGATAATAATAAACCCACAGCAATAAAAAAGCCCGAAAGACCAAGTACTAAATAGTCCACAAAAAAGGAGAGATCCAAGAATCAGAAATCCAGAGGGATGGATAAGTAAAAAATAAAATTAAAAACAAAACAAAACAAGAGATAACAGAACAAACAGCAAAGCACAAAATATATTGCACCAACATTGACCCCCCCGCTCCCGTCAAACCCCAGTCAGCTCTACAACTTCTTAGCATCCAAAAAGAAGCGTAATTGAGAAGGTTCAAAGAAATGATATACAGAATTCTGAAAATGAACAATACATTTACAAGGAAATCTTAATTGAAACTTTGCACCGAGTGATACCACCTCAGTGCGTAGTTCCAAAAATATTTTTCTACGGACTTGTGTCCAACGAGACACATCCGGAAAAATCTGGATCTTACCCCCTAAAAAGGAAATATCAGTTTTCTTTAGAAACAGACGTAACAATGCATTTTTATCTTGAAGAAACATAAAAGAAACTAATAGCGTCACTCTGGACTCTACTGTTTCGGATGACTGTTCCAACATTGCAGATATGTTCTCCAAATCCAAAGAGTCCAGGGAAAGATCAGGCTGAGGAACAGGAACCGGAGCAGTAGCGCCACTAGCGACCCCAGATGGTAGATAGAAAATCTTCTGTACTGGAGGGAAACCAGCCTCAAGGTAGCCAAAAGTATCCTTAAGAAATCTGTGAAAAAGAGACCTGGCCGAAGTGCCAGAAACACGGGGGAAATTCAAAATCCTGAGGTTCAAAGAGCGAGAAGCAGTCTCCAAGTTCTCAATCTTCCATAGAAATATCATCCTATCCTGTGAAAAGATTCCCTGCTGCTCTTGTACCTGTTGAACAGTTTGATCAAGCACAGCCAATTTTACCTGCTGGTCATCAAACCTCTTCCCCACATTCTCCAACCGAGCAGGGAGTGGGGTCAGAGTCTGGAACGCCACAGCACAAAGCTGATGAGCTGACTGAAGGGCAGCCCAAATTGAAGTCAAAGTTACTTCTTGCGGAGGCTGAAGCGGAGGGAAATTCAACTGGAGATTTGACCTGGAAACAGCAGAAGCCAAACTCCCCTGCTCTATAACACCTGTCTGAGATGCTGGAAACAGAGCACTTGCTGTAGACGCCATATCCGACGCCCCTGCCGGGCTCTCAGAATGGTAATCACCAGCCCCCGCTGCTACCCCAGCGGTTACCTCAGCGGGCAGAGGAGGAGTAGAGGGGCCAGCTGGACTCAGCGAGACATCGCTTCCCAGACCGGGGCTCACCTCCGCCACGGCTGCGGGATCGCCCGTCTTTGCCGCCGCATAGGTCTCCATTGTATGCTGCCCCGCTGGTAATCCACCCTTGCCCTTAGCCTTCCGCTTCGGCATAGGGCAAAGGTAAGTCGATTGCGGAGGATATCACAAAAGTAAAATAAATCAAAGCGGAGCAGCGATCAGCGTGTCCTGTTATGCCGCCATCTTGGATCTCATTACTACTACTTTTAGCCATGTGCATGTGCTGCCTGAAAGGGGTACAAATGTGTCACTATGGCCTTTCGCTGCTCTTCTGACTCTCCAATCTTTTTGGGATCCCTGACTGCTTTCATCTTTGGGTGCCAAAGTCTTAAATCTGGCCTTGTTGATCACATGATATGAATGATGTTTATGCTTAAGATTTTATGGGGGATGGGGCAGGAAGGATGTGCTTATCTATAGTGAATACACCGGGATCAACATAAAGTTGAAGTAACCATAAAAATTCCCTAGTCCCCACTGCTGATCTTGTCATCTCCTTTGCTGTTGCTGCTATGTTCGCAGTTCCAGAAACTCTGAAAACATGATAACCCCAATTGATCATTCTTGCTTGTTCTAACTTAGATTATATATGGCCCTTCATGAACACTTCACCCTTTTGGAAGTTTACGTTTGGTGGACCATCCCTATATAATTATGGCTAATTAATACATTTAGAGCTTTATTCATTTTAGATATGTTTCACCAAAGTTAGAATGCTTATTACTGAAGGCAGGGTTGTACCAAGCTAGAAATATGCCCTGTGTGACTAATGAATATGGCGCCACCCCCCCTCCTCACTATATGCTGTAACACACTCGTTTTGAGTTTCCTGGAAGTGCAGTGATGACATCACCACCCTTTTTGTACTTGCACGCTGTGTGGCTGCACCACTCATATAGCCCTTGCTATGGTCCTAGCTGAACATCAGTCCATCTCTGTCTCTATTGGTCTGTCTGTCCATATGCAGGGCATTTTAGTTTTAAAGCTGCGCATGCTGAGGGGAGAAAAGAGGCTCACATGTTAGTGAAGGAGTCTGGTGCTGGTGGATATGGGAGGTGTCTCCGATCCCCTGATAGCGAAAAAAATAGCTCCTGTGGGCAACGATGACTCAGTGGGTGCTGGCTAGGGGAGGAAAGGAGATACTCATATACTCTACTACTCAAATGTAGGGCACCCCTCAAGTAGTTGCACAATCACTCACACTAAGACACCCATCTAAATCTACTCATTTAATCATATTTACACCCTTGTCCATCCACTCACACATGATATATACACACTTGGATACACTTTACGTTAACCACTTCTAGAAGCCCCCCAACCTCCTGCAAACACCCCCACCTCCAACCTACTTTTCAGCATTCATTCCACCTATACCCACCCATTGATTTATAGAGACCACCTCGTCCCCATCCACTAAAACATACCACACTCAATCATTCAGTACCCATGCAGTCATATGCTTACACACCTCTACTCAAGCACACCAGACATACCATACCTAGTCAGTATTACCCATGCAGTCATTCACAAGCACATACCCTGCCCGTTCATGCACACACACCCTCATCTCCACCCAAATTTACTGAGTCATACACAGACACCTTTGCACTCATACATGGTATGCACTTGCACACATAGACCCCAATCGATATATACTTTCAGGTTCTGTCTACCTATAGTTCCCATCTCTAATCAAACGTCAATCCATGCATTCCACCTATATTCTTAAAATGTCTAATTTGTGTACTTGAATTTACATCTGATGCTCCAGGTGCCTCTTCTACAGCATGATCCATGATGCCATATGGGTAAGGGTTTTCCTTCTCTTCCTGACCTCTGAGGTCATGTGTTGAATGGGGGGAAGGAAAAGTCCTTTCCACTCCAAGCCCCTACAATTGTAGATACTCTCTCTCAATAGCAATCACCAGAAGTTGATCTTCTAAGGAAAATCACTCTTCAGTCAGGATATAACTGAATGAAATAGTAAAGTCTTTATTGGATGATTAAAAGATAAAATAAATACAATTTGCATCACTTGAATGCTTTATAGTATAAAGTAAAAGCTTGCATTTCTCTCCTTTGAAGCTTTAGTCTCTTGATCTTCTCTTTTGCAGCTTTGGGCTCTCTTCTCTCTAGCTGATACTGTATGCACCTCTGGTTAGGTAGATGGGTCTCAGCTTCTTCTTCCTCTTCTTTGTGCTCTATCTCGTGGAATCTGCAACAGAATCCTCCAAGAACACTTACACTCCAATCTCCTTCACTTTTTCAAGGTTCTTTGAGGATCTGGGTGGACATTTCCTGAACTCCTTACATCATTGGCTCAAGGAATACCACATGCTAAAAAAATTTATGATTTCTACTCTTCAGATCCTCAGTCATGTTGATTCTCAGAATCCCATCCTGATAATCAGGCCACTCCAGCCTTTAGTATTGATGCTACCTAGGAAAGTTTTCAGATCAAAAACAAGTTCTTAGCAGCTCCTTAGATTTCTTCTTCGAACCCTTGGCCTCAAAGCCACAAGACCTCACTCCACCAAGTCAGATAACTCCAGCTGTGAGCTCCAACCCTCATCTGGAGAAAGAAGAAGAAAAGTTAAAATTTTCCTTTCCCTTTTGTCCTTAGACTAGTTTGGTAGACTTGAACTCCCATTAGGTCAGGAATTCTTCCTTCTGGGTTCAGTATCTTTATCTTTATTGATATTCTTGACTACTAGGGATCAGAGCGGTTTACAAACAAAATTGTTCTCTGCAGAGGGGCAGAAAAGATGGACAGAAAAAGGTGAAAATCTCTGCCACTCAAGGTTTATAAATGCAGGACATTAAATCAAATAATATACTGTATTAAGGAATATTAAATGATGAAATTGATAGAACATCT
This sequence comes from Ichthyophis bannanicus, assembly GCA_033557465.1. Lineage (NCBI taxonomy): Eukaryota > Metazoa > Chordata > Amphibia > Gymnophiona > Ichthyophiidae > Ichthyophis > Ichthyophis bannanicus. Next base: position 294,582,612 of record CM066037.1, read on the forward strand.
AAAAGACATAAAGGTCAGTTAAACGCACAGCTTATAGTAATTTATTCCACCGATTTGAAGCCATGTAAGAAAAGCTGATATTTTAAGTCATAACTTTTATGCTGGAGATCATCGGAATTTCCATCTTGTGAATGCCATAAGGGAGTGGAGGAGTAGCCTAGTGGTTAGAGCACTGGCTTGGTAACCAAGCAGCCAGGGTTCAATTCCCACTAGCACACCTTGGGCAAGTCACTTAACCCTCCATTGCCTCGGAAGAAAGGCCTGGCAATCTACTTCCAGTGATACTGCCAAGAAAACCCAGGAGCTTCTGGGTCACCAGGAGTCAGGACTGACTCAAAGGCACACATTGTATTGCCTTGAATGCCATAAGAGAGGTGGAACTTAACAAATCAGTTACCAAACCAAATAGGTGGGGCCCACTCTGTGCTGTGTTAGAATTTCAAATTTAATATGCTGGTGACCTGTAACCAGTGAAGAACAACCAGAATGGGTGAAATATCTTCTCTGAATTGTGGCTGGACAAGCAGTCTGGCTGCAGCATTTCGAATAGTGTGCAAAATGTGTGGTAGGTTTCCTGCATGGAAGAGCCTGGCAACTCAACGGCACACAACAGCACCACGCCCAAGCAAAAACAGCCAAATCACTCTCAACTGCTGCAAAACATAAAACAAGTTTTCGCAATGTAGGTGATTTGTGGATTCATAGTTCAAGAAACATCAGTTTGGAAGCTCAGACTACATAATTAATCATTTGAATTATAATTCCTTTCCAGATAACACATGGGCAGGGTGACGTACATTTTCCCTTCCTTACCAACAGAACCTGTCTTTTGAGGATTTATTTTCAGTTTGTTCACATCTATCCAAAACTCAAATCCCTTAGCCACTAGTCTCAGCCCTCCCAAGTGCCCTATGCTGGTCTATCCCAAAATGTCAGCAAACAACTGAAAATTGATCTTCGCTTTTTTAAATAACCTTTGATTAAAGGCTGCAGATAGATGTTAAGAGATAGTGAAAAGTGATGCTTTTTGTGGGATTCCACATAACTGAAGTTATTGTCAGCTTTTGAATACTAAGGCTAACTCTGACAGAAGGAAATCTGACATTTGTTTAAACCCCTCTATAAAAGGTTGCCTTCTTGTAGGCAGGGCTGGCCCAACCATTGGGCAAGCTAGGCAGTTGCTTAGGGCAGCAGTGAGCAAAGCATTCTAAGCTAAATAATAGATTCTGACAGCCGGGCAGGGGGGGGGGGGGGGCATGAGGTTTCAGGTTTGCCTAGGAAACTAACACCTTGAATCAACTCTGGGGCTGGCCTTGCTAGCAGGACACTGTTGAGTGCTAACAGAGCTTGATGAGCAGATATGGTAGCAGCAGTACCATATGAGGAACACTGCATCTATCAGAGAACACAGAACATCATAAGACACCGATGGTACAAGATTAGAAGAATTCAAGAGCTTTTGATAATCTCCCTAATTTCCCTTTTAGAGTCCACCACTCCAGATTTCCCTTTTGTCAAAAGCCAGCATTAAATCAGGGTGGCAGGGTCAGTTGTCATCTGAACGACGGGGACTTTATAGGTTTCATGGCTAGCCTCCATAAAGATGTCAGTTGAAACCTGCTGTATCTGGGATGTTTCTGTGCTGCCCTGTCTCTTCTTCCATTTTGCCTTTGCACATGAATTTTAGAACATCAGTAGAACAAAGGATGGCAATGGCAGAGTTGGGAAAGCAAACAGGAGAAAGCAGGAGGCAAAGGCATTATTCACAATCGGAGTCATTCCGAGTCACGAACAGCGGGATTGGACGTCCATCCCCGCTATTTGGCTCCTCTGCTGACCCCGACTAACTTCCCCGCGGGATCAGAATCCCATCTAACTCTGTGCGTCCGATTCCAACTGGGCGCACAGAGAGCCAGGACGTCCAAGATAGAATCATGCCCAATGACAATACAGTTTTCTATAATAAGTGAAGGGAAGTTATAACTACCAGCTAGAAGTGATACTGGTGAGTATATAAAGGTCTCTTCTCACAGCTCAAAAGCTAGTGCTCACATCACCTGCAGCACCTGCTTTACCATCAACCTTGTATTAATTAGCCTATGTTATTATTACAAGATATACTACATAGAAACATAGAAACATGATGACAGAAAAAGACCACAAGGCCCATCTAGTCTGTCCTTCCATAACAACAACTACAACAGTCCACTTTTTACCTTTAGAGATCCTCTGTGTTGGTCCCATGCTTTTTTGAATTCAGTTGCTGTCCTCATCTCTACCACCTCCACTGGGAGACTATTCCACGGATCCACTACTCTTTCCGTAAAGAAATATTTCCGCATATCACTCCTGAATCTATCTCCCTTCACCCTCATCCCAAGTCCCCTCGTCGCAGAACTTGCTTTCAATTGAAAGAGGCTCTCCCCCTGAACATTTATGCCACGGAGGTATTTAAACATCTCAATCATATCACCTCTATCCCGCCTTTCCTCTAAGGTGTACATATTAAGATCCTTAAGTCTGTCCTCATATGCTTTATAATGAAGACCACTAATCATCTTAGTAGCAACCCTCTGCACCGACTCCATCCTGTTCACATCCTTTTGAAGGTGCGGTCTCCAGAATTGCACACCATACTCCAAATGAGGTCGCACCAAAGACTTATACAGAGGCATTATCACCTCCTTTTTTCTGCTAGCCATTCCTCTCCGTATGCACCCAAGCATCCTTCTAGCTTTTGCCGTCGCCTTTTCTACCTGTTTAGCTACTTTAAGATCATCGGACACAACTACGCCTAGGTCCCGCTCTTCTTTAGTGGACAAAAGTACTTCATCTCCTATGCTGTATTGCTCCCTAGGATTGCTGCAGCCCAAATGCATGACCTTACATTTTTTAACATTAAATCCCAGCTGCCAAATTCTAGACCATTCTTCAAGCTTAGCTAGATCCCTCCTCATGTTATCTACACCTTCCTGGGTGTCTACTTTATTGCAGATTTTGGTATCATCCGCAAAGAGGCAAACCTTACCCGACAGCCCTTCCGCTATATCACTAACAAAGATGTTAAAAAGAATCGGACCAAGGACAGATCCCTGGGGCACACCACTGGTAACATCCTTCTCCTCAGAGTGAGCTCCATTTACTTGTACTTTTTGCCGCCTCCCACCCAACCAATTTCTAACCCAAGCAGTAACTTTAGGGTCCATCCCTAGGGTGCTCAGTTTGTTTATAAGTCGCCTGTGAGGAACAGTGTCAAAGGTTTTACTGAAATCTAAATACACCACATCTAGAGCTCTCCCTCGGTCCAACTCCCTGGTCACCCAGTCATGGCACCTAAAGATACTAAACTCAGCTGCCAGTCCTCACAATGTATGTAGCTCTTATAGGACAGTGCTTGTCCTATGGATAATATATTATTGCCTGAGTAACTGTGAAGGATTTCTACACATGCAGTCTGCAGCTGGTTTACCTTTTCTGAATTTCATGCCTTGTAAGTGTGAATTCCCGCAATAATGTGAAACATAAGTCACAGCCCAATCTAATTTCTTTCTGAGGTCTGAGTAAGCAGGTTCCGAGTACTGGGTAACAGAGAGAATCTTTCCAGCCTTCTTAGCAAGTAGTTTGAAAGAACTGCAACTCAACATGAAAACACGTTAAAAGACTCCACATGCTGGATGGGGGGTGACAAGGATGGTATGAACACTGGAGGTGCACCAAGGAGGGAGGGGGATGAATACTTGAGAGGATAAAGGCTTGGGAAGATAGGATAAATGCTGAGGAAGTGACCAGGAGAAAGTGAATGCTGGAGGCTGTGCGTTGGGGGGCAGGGGCAGAAGGTGAGAAGGGTGGGGTTAGCAGAACCTCTGCATGTGGTTTGTCCATCATTGTTAGCAACCCTATTTGATCACATCTCTCACCCCACAGTTTCTTCCTACTTGATTCCCTATATTAGGATATAATAAAAGGAAGCCCCGAATGGCATTTTTCTGATAAAAATCGGACATGAATATTCTTATCTTTGCTAACACAGGACTGCTTGAGATAAGCTTCATGAATTAGAATATCACTTCCAGGCATTCCTAATTCACATCCACTACAAAGAAAGGGACACAAGCAGCGCCAAGCTGGGTCTAACCACTCATCCATCAAGCTTACCATCCTACATCTGAAGTGGCCAGTCTGAGCCACTTGAAAGTACCTGTTAGATCCCAAATAGGAAAGCCTATTTCATGTTACCCATTCCCAGCGGAAGGTAGAGACTCTAAGCCTATGCAACTAAATATGGGACCTCTAGAAATCTATCCATATCTTCTTTAAACGCAACTATAGTACTAGTCTTGATCACAAAAGAACAGAACATCGGCATTCTGATTTTAGAAACCTTATGCAAGTTATAACTCTGCACATTGACTATTGTAATAGTCTCCTCCATGGCCTGCTTAAACTATCACTACATCTGTTGGTAATGGCACAACATACAGCAGCCCGAATTATAAACAGTTCACATTGTATGGGCCATATTACCCCTATTCTCCACGAACTACACTTGCTGCCTATTCAAAGCCGAATAAAATATAAATTAATATTGATCACATTCAAAATTACCTAGATTGGCCACTGTCGGAAACAGGATTTTTATTTATTTATTTATTTATATACATTTATATACCGCATCTTCCAAAGTTCAGTTCCAAAGTTCAGTTCCAAAGTTCAGACCAAGGTCCATCAAGCCCAGGATACTGGGCTTGATGGACCTTGGTCTGACCTAGTATGGTATGGCATATCTTAAAATCATAACAAAATTAGCACCATCTACCCTTTCACAATTGATTAAAGTTGTGCCCAACGACCGGCTAAAAACAGGTCAAACCAACAACATGCTTATTAACCCAACTGACTTCAGAAAAACAAAACAAAACACCAGCAACAGGGCATTTGAAATGTATCCCCAGTGCTCTGGAACCTATTACCTGAAGAACTCAGAAATATCACAGACTTAACCTTGTTCCGGTCCCATCTAAAAACCTGCTTATTTATTGAACATTTTGGTCAAAACGATCGACCACCTGAAATTGACCCTACATAATACACCTTCAACACAGCCCCAACTGTCAATGATCGAAATTAATTAAAAGTACTTCTATCTGACAACGTTCAAAATCTACCCTCAATCAATCATCAACATTAACTGTAAATAAGTTATACTGTTTTGAAATTATGTAAATTACAATGATTTTGTTCAGTACCTGTTATGTTGTTTATATGTTTCAATGTACCTGTTGTTCCAAATGTAAACCACTATGATTCCCCCAAATGGCGGTATATAAAACACACAAATAAATAAATCAAATAAAGATGCACCATACAGGGTCAAACCAAAGGTCTACCAAGCCTAGCATCCTAATACTGGCAATCCAGGTCACAAGTAACTGTCAGGATCCCAAGAAGCAGATCAATTCCTTATTATTTATACCCAAAGATACGCAATGGCTTTCCCAAGCCTATACGGCTAAAAATAGTTTCAGAATTTTTCCTCCAGGAACTTGTTTAAACTTTTTTTAAAGCCAGCTGTGCAGCTGCCTTAACCACATCTTTTAACATTCTAGTTCCTTTTTTACTGCTGCCATCTACTGAGCTGAGCATTTGGTAAAAATATGTATAGGGCATTGGGAAATACACATGTAGGGCGCAATATTCAAAGGCTTTTACATGGTTTGCAGAGCTGTAAACTGTGTAAATGGCCCTAAGAAGTATATTCATAGCTAGTGCCGCTGAATATCCCTGAGTAATCCTGCTATATGCCCCAGTGCTAACCGCCTAGCATCGGAGATTGTCAGGGATGGTACCTGGAGATAACCCTTCAGTGGCGATATTCAGCCGTTGCCCATTTATCCCTCAGTGGCAAACATTAGACACAGCAAAAGCTGTCCTAACATTTGCCACCGGAGCTAACTGGGCAACGGTTGAATATCACTGCTGCACAGTTAGCTTCTGCGCCGTGGGCGGCTGTGCGGCGACTCTGGATATTTAATGTCGTGACCGGATGGCCCCGGATTGAATCTACGGGGTTAAAGTTCGGCAGTGATGGCTATGTGCCTTAGAGGCACATAGCTGTCACAAATGAATATCAAGCCCATAATTTCCAAAATGTGCAATGGGAGAAAGCATTTTAGAAAAATGCAAAAAGAGCAGCATCACTCAGCACCTTATGAAGGTGATTTTATAGTCGGTTTCTTAGATGGAGAGGGAAAGAAGATGCCTTTTCTAGCCTATTTTATAAAGACATATAAGCACCTATGTGTCTTTATAAAATACTAGGGGTAAAACTGCAGAAATTGCAGCTAGATTGCAGCTGTGGACATTTACAACAGCTTGGGAGTTGGCGTAAATGCACACACATGAAATATACGTAGTTGCGAGAATTGTATCAAGAATGCACATACTTTGCAACTCTGCCTGTGCCCTACCCAAACCTCACCCCAGAAAATGCCTCCATGCATGTCACATAAAAATATGGGTCCGTGTGTGTACTTTACACATGTAACCCTTGGAATCATTCTATAAATGGCTGGGAAATGTTTATAAAATTACTATCCATATGAGCATTCACCAGTGCTTATATGTGCAGGGGGTGATTTTTGTCCTCTACACATGTATTCCTAAGGTGTGCAGCCTAAACATTTTCATTTCATTTTGGTTTTTTGGGGGTTTTTTTGTCTTGTATCGTTTTCTTTTAATAGTGCACATTCTTTTGCGAGAGTGTGCCATATTATGCAATAACGCGCATTACTCATACATCCTCAATAGGGTGCACTCTCAGCGGTAGCAATGGTTCCAAAACTGCAACCGAAAGTCAGCAACAGAGGGAAGTGAAAGTGGTAGATTATGCGAAAGAGAAGCTGCAACACAGCCCCGGAGATGGTGGGTAAGCGCTGCGTCATGGTTTCGGGGCCATTGCCTTGCTGGCAGCCCCAGAGAGGGATGGTAATAGTGGCAATGGGCACAGAGGGGTATGGAGGTTGGTGGGTGCAAAGAGTACGCTCTATTGATGGGAAATAGGAAGTGACGATACCATCATCATTTCCTATTTTGCCGAGATTGCATCCCAGGTAATTAGCTAAAAGCACATCCCAGGTAATTAGCTAAAAGCACATCCCAGGTAATTAGCCACTTAGAACTCTACAAAATTCCATGAATGAGTGCAGCTAGTTAAGAAGCCAAGCACCTAAAAGCAATTGTTTACATTATTAAGGGCATTTAAAAAGCCAGAACATTAAGCACAATTGTCCCTTCGATTGCTCTTTTAAAGCCCTGGCTGAAACAAGCAGTTTGCTGATACTTAAGAGCACCTAAGAGGAGATAAAAAAGCTGACAGAGAATTTTTTTAAAATACACATATATTCACATGCAAAACTGGGAATACACATATTTTTTTGGACCATTCAAACCAACTCCCCATAGAATCCGTGCATCCTGCAGCAGCGGCACATGTAAATAGGTTATTTTATTTATTTAAAAGGACTTCTTAGAAAGGCCATTTGGGTTCCTCTTGAGACATACAAGTCAAAACACCCGAAATTCCTTGGGAGGGGCAGCAGAGAAAGTGTAATGCATTCCAAAACAGACTTATCTCTGCCCCAAGATACATGTCTCTGTCAACATGCAAGACAATGCACAGAATAAAGGTCCAGACACATGCAAGACAATGACCAATTTTGGAAATGTGAAAATGTGAAATATGAACTTTCATGGGACTGGCAACATAGACATGTCTGTGCCAGCACTTCAGAATGTGCACACACATATGTAGCCACATACATGTCCCGACCTGCCAGTTTGCAGACGGGGACGTGCAGCGCCAAGCAGTATACAGGGAGGCCTTGTTATTCACCTGCCGTCCATATTTGAGGAGAAGAAATATAGCATGGCAATAAAAGGGAATGCCCCTCTTATCTCTACTGTTGAGAGCTGGCCGAAAGGAGTAATTTCCAAATATCTACTTGTTCCAAGGAGCAGGTCTAGCTGTGGACGTGTCCACTGGCAGCTTTAAATGTGTGGTGCCACTGTGAAATTGGAAGTACACATGGATCCAGTTGCTGAGTTATACAAGGAGGGAGGAGTGGCCTAGTGGTTAGGACAAGGTACTTCAGGCCAGAGGGCTGGGGGTTCAAGTCCCACCTGGGGACAGCAATCTCAGGCTGGAGGGACTGGGATTTCTAGTCCTATAGGCACTCCTTGTGGTCTTGGGCAAGCCACTTAACCCTCCATTGCCCATGTTCCCTGTAAGTATTAGCATATGTGTGTCATATCCCCTTGTGTTAAATGTATCTCCCAATTGACTGCTTTGACCCAGTGAAAAGCAGGATATAAATACAGCTAAATAAATAAATAAAAACATAAGGTCTGCCATACTGGGTCAGACCAATGGTCTATCAAGCCCAAGTATCCTGGCTAATCCAGGTCACAAGCACCTGGTAGGACCCCAAAAGGCAGACACTGATATGAAACCCAATATTGTATACCCATAGTTTTGATTTTTTTTTTTTTTGCGATATGCATTACTTTGCAATTGTTGACATTAAATTTCTTCGGCCATGTAGATGCCCATTGCCCCGGTCTCTCAAATTCCTCCTATAATTCCTGACAGTCAATTTGCATTTTGACCACTTTGAATTATCTTGTGTCATTGCCTTCTTCAAAAAACATTCTTATTAGTAGGCTTAAAAATTTTAATACATGAAACACATACAATATTGTGGCCTGATTGACTATGATTTATTTTATAGAATAATTTAATAGAAGTCATTTTAACATGGGCAAATCCCAACTCACCAAAGTTCTCTCCGCCCCAGATATCCATCTGAATGTCGTATTTTCCCAGATGGTTAAACCATGACTTGTCTATAACAAAGATGCCTCCAGCAATGACTGGTGTTCTGCAATTAAGTAATGAACAAACAAATATTCTTCTAAAGAAGCAAAATATGTATAAAACTTCACAAATAGGAATGCAGGCTCAATTCCTCCTCAGTACTATGGAAGTTACCTTAGTCTGTCTCAGCTTTGACTAAGATTACCAGATTTTTGGGGATTGTCCCTGATTTTAGAGCTGTGTCCCCAATTCCCACCTTTTTGGCAGCCTCCTGTCCCTGATTCCAGCAATGGGAACAGAGAGGGTAGGAAAAAACTCGTATTTTCAATTTAGTGATTTGAATAGGTCAGTTTTTAGAATTGATATCCATTACCTTTATAGTTTGCACAGTACAGGGGAAATGCATTACTCTTTCTATTTCTCAGTCGATTTATCTGCTTGGAAATGCTACTGTTGTCATGAGATGCACAGAGAAAGAATAATTCCTCACCCTTCCTTCACTCTCTGTTGCACAATCCTGGGAACTAAGGGAGATCTCCCGCCCCCCACTAGTTACTACTACCACTATTACTACTATTAATCATTTATATAGTGCTACAAGACTTACACAGTGCTGTGCATAAATATGTAGAAGGACGGTCCCTGCTCATCAGAGCTTACAATGTAAAAGAAGACAGGCAATGCAATACTGAGAACAGGGGTACAAAGAGGGAAAGGTAAGGAGACACAAGGAGGCACATTCCGATCTGGACGTCCAACCCCTTGTTCGGGTGCCCAGAATGGGGACGTGCACCGGCTGCACCCGATTCTGATCCCATGGGGGCTAGACGTGCCTGTGGGATCAGAATCAGGAACAGGGCCAGGACGTCCAGGCCGTGCCATAATTCTGGATGCCCAGCATGCACAGCGGACACCCCAGATAGCCCAGCTATGCTCCTGAATGGGGCCGCAGTGCCATGGCACCCAGGCTCCATTCAGAAGCCGTGATCCCCGCCATCAACCAAAATCTACTTTCCCCGCAGCCCGACCCCCAATCTGGCCTTCCATGGCCAGGATCAGGCTGCGAGGAACCCTCTGCACCTCCTCACCTCCTTTGCTGCTCCCGGCTGAGCTGCCCCCTGATGTCTAGGGGGACTTATTCCACCTCCGAGATGGAATAAGTTCCCCGTCCATTTTACAGACCCAGACGTACAGGGCCGACCTCAGAATCAGCCCTGTACGTCTGGGGTCAGTCGCCGCCCACCACCCTCCCTCGCTACTCCCCTGGCCCACCCCCTCCCGCCCATGAACAGAGCTCCCCGCACAGATCATGTGAATGTGCGGAGAGCTCTGTTTCCCCCAGCGCTGGCCAGATGAATAGCAGTCGGACATCCAGACCCGCTATTCTGGTCTCAGAATTGACCCCAAGGAGAATAAGGGACCAGGATCCAAAAGCAACCTCAAAGAAGTAGGCTTTTAGCATGGATTTGAAAATGGGCAGAGATGGAACCTGACATACAGACTCAGGTAGTTTGTTCCAGGCATAAGGAGCAGCGAGGTGAAAGGATCAAAGCATGGAGTTGGCAGTGGAAGAAAAGGGCATAGAAAGAAGCAAGCCAGAAGAAGAGCGGAGTTCACGAGGAGGGGTGTAGGGAGAGAGAAGAGAGGAAAGGAAGTGAGGAGCAGTAGAATGAATGCATTTATAGGTCAGAAGGAGAGGTCTGAATTGGATATGGAAAAGGAAAGGGAGCCAATAAAATGATTTGAGAAGAGGGGTGATATGAGTAAAATGGGGCTGGAGGAAGATTAGTTGTGCAGCTGAGTTCTGAACAGATTGAAGAGAGAGAGGTGACTCAGAGGGAGACCAGCAAGGAGGAGGTTGCAATAATCTAGACGGGAGGTGAACAAAGAGTGAATAAGTGTCATAGTAGTGTGTTCAGAAAGGAAGGGGCAAATTTTGTTAATGTTAGAGAGAAAGAAATGATAGGTTTTAACAATCAGTTGGATGTGTGAGGATAAGGAGAGGGAGGAGTCAGCGATGACCCCAAGAATGCAGGCTGAGGAAACAGGAAGTACAAGAATGTTATCTACAGAGATGGAGAAAGGAGGAAGGGGTGGAGGGTTTAGGGAGAAAAATAAGAGTTCAGTTTTAGCCATGTTCAATTTCTAATGGCGGTGAGACATCCAGGCAGTGATGTTAGATAGACAGGCAGAGATTCGGGCCTGGAGACATTCCAGGTGTAGAGAGATAGATTTGAGAGTCATTAGCATAGAAATGGTATTGAAAGCCATGGGAGGAGATGAGAGCACCAAGGGACTGACAAAGAAAATGAGAGGGCCCAGAACAGACCATGGGGTACTCCGACTGAGAGTGAGATAGCAGTGGAGGAGAAACCACCAGAACAAACACTGAAAGAGCGATGGGAGAGATAAGAAGAGAGCCAGAAGAACACAGAGCCCCTTAAACTAAGTGAGGACAATGTGTCCTTCCTTCCCCTCCTGAGAGGAAGCACAGTACGATACAAACTGAGAAATCATGAAAACATGTAGTAGAAAAATGAGTTGGGTCATTTTTTCACCTAGCTGATGCAGTAAGTTGCAGCTGGTAGCAGAGCCAGGTTAAAGCTAATCACCTTCAGCTGCCTCCTGCCGGGCCCGATGCTGCCCCTGTGCAGCTCAGATGCAGGATGAGCTTCAGGCTGGCAGGGAGGGATGAGGTACCAGGACCAGTGGGCTTACCTGCTCCATGCCGCTTTCTGCTTGCTTAGCAGGGCTCTGCACACTTCCTCCTGCGGAGCAGGCAGTGGTTGTGGCTCCTCCCGGTACCTGCCCTTCCTCATCACTGGCCAACAGTGATCTTAAGCGTGGAGCAAAAAAGTCGGCGGTGAACAGGGAGGTGACATGGACCATATCTCCTCGGCGGAGGGAAACAGGGAGGGAATGGTAGGCAGGCAGCTACTCCCAAGAAGTTATTTCATAGTGGAGAGGCGAGTGGCAATGGCAGATGACTGGCAGGGTGATGCAGGACCATGTGTGGAGTCTCATTGCAAGGCCTCATTTGCATGAATATTTACATATCCATGGGGCCTCATTTGCATAAATGTAATTTACTTTGATTCCAAATGTACGTGCCACCCATCTAAAATCCTAGGTGGCTTCCAAACATAGATATACACACAATTTATTATAACTACCTGCACACTGGATTTATTATGCTATGACCAGCTTATTGATGAGGAGAGAAGATTACAAAATGAGAAAAACGTATCCCCCGGTAGTCCAGGCTGGAGCTGGAAAAGCCCAGACGTGAGCAGCAGTGAAGCTATCGGGCTATTAAACTGAGACGTCCCCTTAAAACTGAGAATTCCTTGAATCTGAACTCACAAAATGTTTTACATTTCAGACTGGCAGCGTCAAGAACGCAAAACTGCAAATCTCAAAGACAATCTGTATTCATTCATTATCCCCCAACCAACATTCGACAGTTGACTACACACCAATAACCCATTGTACAGGACCCATAGAGTAAATCTTCCATTCCCTAATAGCACTAACTTCCAAAACGCACTCAAGAAGGAGCGTACCCCGAAAAGGGCGGCACCATAAATACTGCAGTGGAACCTAGAACGTCCATATACCTACTGGGAAAACTGAGCAAGTCAGAATACTACACAGAAACTCCATACTAACAGAATACTTGGCCTCAATCACACACTTACGGGTATGTTTACTAAGCAGACGTAGCGGCTGCCGTGTGGTATTGGAGCCACAGCCCCGCTGAATTCAATGGGGCCACAGCTCTGATACCGCACGGCAGCCACTACCACTGCTTAGTAAACATACCCCTTAGAATGTACATAGACTCTTGGTCGCACACTTAGAATGTACATAGACCCTCACCAAATATAGAATTAGTGACCAAAAACTAAAAATAGAAATATGTTGAAGAAGTCACATTCTGCATGCAGAGCTGGCCTAATCACTAGGCAAACTTTGGAAGGTGGCAAAAAGTAGGACATTCAAAGTTAAGCAATACATTTTGACCACCAAGGGGGGGGAGGGGAGGAAGACTTAAGGTCTGCCTAGGGCAACAACATCTTGAACCAACTCTGCGACCAGCCCTGTCTGCACATAGCTCAATACCAGAAAAAAATAGAAAGATGCATATAAAGAAAGCACATATAAATTTTAAAAACTGATATATTCGGGCAGTCTAGATGGACCATACTGGTCTTTATCTGCCATCACATACTATGTTACTAAATTGAAAATAAAATATTTTTTTCTATCTTTGTTGTCTGGCCATTTTATTTTTCTAATCATGTTGGTTCCAGTGTCTGATTTCTGCTTCCTGCATCTTCTCGTAACTCTAGGGCCTCATGTCTGCTACTTCTCTCCTCTACATCCATCTCTGACATTGATCTTTTTCAGTTTTCTTCCATGTATTTTTGTTTTATTCCCATGGACTCAAATTTCTCTCCTTGTTACCATCTTGTCCTCGATATACTACTTTTTAGCTTTAACCACAACCTTCCCATTACCTCTCCCTCCTTTCCCCGGCTTCTTACTCCCCAGTCTATTACGAATTCTCCCCCTTCTCTCTTCCCTGCTGTGTCCAACATTTCTCTCCTTCATCTTCCCCACTGTCCAGCATTTCACCCTTCAATATCTGCCCTCTCTCTCTCCCCGTCCAGCATTTCACCCTCCAATATCTGCCCCCCTCTCTCCCTGTCTAGAATTGCACCATCCAATATCTGCCCCCTCTCTCTCCCCGTCCAGCATTTCACCATCCAATATCTGCCCCCTCTCTCTCCCTGTCCAGCATCTCCACAAATTTCACTTCATATCCCCCTACCGTATCCAAAATATCTCCTTTATTTCCCCATGTCCAGCATTCCCACCCTTCAACCCATTTCCTCCCATGTCTAGCATGTTCATTCCATCTCCCTATATTCTATCAAGTCTACTTTCTCCACCTGTAGCTCGATGCCCCCTCTCCTGTGTTCAGGATCTTCTCCTTCATCTTTGTATGCCCTGTGTCCAGTTTCTTCTCTCCCTCCATCTCCCTATTCCTAAGTCCCCCATGTCCAGCATCATTCACTTCTCCATCTCTCAAAGTCCCCCTCGTATCCATCTCCCTATAACCCCCTATGTCCCGCATTTCTTCTCCATCTCCCTAGTCCCCTTCCCCTGTGCCCAGCATCTCCCTCCCTATGACCTCTTCCCCCCCCCCCACACATGTGTGCAATATCTCCATATCCCCCTCAGTCGCTGCAGTATTTTAATATGCTCTTGTCGGCAGTCAGGGAGCAGGGTTCGGCCATTGCTGAAGATTATTGCACGGGCTCATTCCTCCTTTGGCCTGACCTGTTCAGCCTCTCCCCATTGGCTGCCAGCGCCTCCTCTCCCTCTCCTGGGGCTGCTGGGCCTGGGATGATGGTGCTAAGGCCTAGAGTGTTCTTAGTGTCACACTACCATTCTCCCTCTTCTACCACCACTTCCTCCTCCCCGGTGGCGGTGATAGTTAGCAGGAGGAGACTCTACCCTGGAGCTGGAAGAGAGGCCCTGTGCTGTGCCGATGTCATTTTGCCCGATCACTGCAGTGGCGGCGATGAGATGTAATGTTTTGTGTTGTGCAGTGGCACGAAGCTTTTGACAGTGTGGGGCCTCCTTCTCATCTGTTGCAGCCCTTTTTAGCCCAGCTCACCTAACTGCCCATGGCAATCTTTTAAAGAAGTTTGCCGCACTGCTCCATGCCCCCTCTCTTTCTGTAAAGTGCTGCCCCATGCAGCCGTAAGCCTGAGAAAGCATTTCCCATTGAAGGGCTGAAATCTCGGGTATTATGAGAATTTGGCCTATCAATGGGAAATGCTTTCTCCAGCTGCCATGGGGCAGCACTTTACAGAAAAAGAAGGGGTGGGGCGCGGACCAGTGCAGCAAACATTTTTTAAAGTAAATGTGAAGAAGTTTGCCGCTGCCATTGACACTTTGGGATCGCTGCACCCTCTTCTGGCCTGGGTCCTGTGAATTGCAGGGGCTGCTCAGGCGGTATTTACACCATTGGGTGAGAGGCCTCACTTCCGGTGGGGGTTTCTTTGACTTCCAGTCCAGGTTCAAATGTGCCTCTACTCTTTTTGCACCCTGTGCAGCTGCCACACTCACACCAGCCTAGCTACGGTCCTGAAGCCATGAGTCAAAGTCAGTGAGAAAGGTAGAGGTGGGATTTGTTACGGGGTCTATAAATAGCAGCAATCCGGAGAGGTATGGGATTAAAAAGGCTGATGGAATGGACTTCAAAGGAGGAAAAAGAGTGAGATTGAGTTATAAGGAGGGACTGAAATTGGCAGGAAGGGGAGAGAAGAAGCCCAAGACTAGTGGAACGAGACGTGTGGGAGAATTGGTAGTCATCGTGACAGAAGGCCGCAACTGAGGCTGTGTCATCAGGGAGGAGCCAAGTCTCAGTAAGAGCCAGAAGATGGAAAGCGTTGGACATAAAGAGATCATGAATAAAGGGAAGTTTATTAGATATAGAATGAGCATTCTATAAGGCACAAGAAAAAGGGAGAGAGTAGGGGAAGAGAACAGGAATATGAATGAGACTGGAGTAGTTGAGAGAGGAACTATCAAGGGAGTGAGAGAAAAGTCTAGGGGAGCCAGGGTTGGGATTAATATCACCGGATGAAAGAAGGAGAAGAGTGTGAGGCAGAGACGAGATGGCATGTCAGAAATGAGGGTGAGATTTGGCTGCAAAAAAATCTGGTAACCTTTCAGAAAGAAGTGAATTTGACTTGTCTCATCAGAACATGAATGGCTAAGCAATGCTACTATATTATTATATGTTAACACACATTTGCCACAAGTTCCATTTTAGATAATGGGACCTAATAATTTTCATTAACAGCATTAGAATGTGCTAACACGGTGTTGCACCAATAAATCAAGCCCTAATTGGGGCTCTTCCTTAATTCCTAGTAATGAATCTGTACTTGGCTGTCTAGTCAGCAAATCTATTGACTTGAAGGAATAATTGCTGCTGTAAACTAAGATGCTCTGGAAACCTGCTCTGGATGAACCTGGAAACCTCTCCTCCACATGCTTAAATTCTCCACAAACCTCTCAACAGGCAGAACGAGGCCCAAGGGCTTTGGTATTCATGAGGCTTGCCCTATGGACTCAGAACATGAGAGGAAAGCATCACAGTCCACAGTTTAACAGGCTGTGAGCAGATAGGGCATTTTTGATTAGCATCATGATCAACGATGATAGTTTCAGCTTCAAAGGTTTTTTTAAAATTCACTAGGATAGGTAGATGCATTAGGCATTTTCTCCCTGCACAGAAGGGACGAAACTCCCTAGCTCAGTGATCTTCACAGTTTTCAATTGGAGGCCTCTGGCAAAAACTCCCCTTCAATATGAAAGCCAGACTTATCAAAGTACAGATTATCCTGGGTGAGGTCTCCAGCTCTCTGCCCGCCCATTCTTTCTTCCCAGTGCTTTTCCCTCCCCCACTCTGTTGCTCCAGAACACACTCTCACCCAACGCCATTTTAGCTGATAACCCGCACATGCTGCCCAAGCCAAACAGCTTTTGCCATCCTGTCTCCACTCCTTCCTCTCCAAGTTATCTCTCCCCCCAGAATTTCTTAACCCCCTTCACTTTCACCAGAGGCTTACAGCCAGCGACAACTCTGGACAAGCTGCTTTTGTTTTCTTCTAGCATCGTGCTTTAAGTGGGCACGGTTCTATAAGTATGCACGTCAGCCCGATGGTGCATACTTTTGGTGCGGGTGTGCAAATAGGTGGAGTGCAAATTGGCATGTGTAAATTACAAAATATTGTAACTTATGCACATTCTCTACAAATCTAGGTACGGGCTCAGGTTGGTGTAAGCACTTGCGCCTATATTTGGCGCATGTATCCCAACACTGATGTCCCTATTTTATAAAGTAGAGTATCCGTGTACCTCACAACTTTAGGGGGCACCTAGTTAAAGCATCTTTAAATGCCTATTTTAAACATCTTTTATAAAAACAAGTAGGCATCTACTTGACTTCCTAAAATAGTAGCCTAAGTGGCAGAGATCACACTTTAAGTTAAGGCACAGACATTTACACCAGCTGTAAGACTGGTGTAAAAAATGTCCACGCGTAGATTTTGCAAGAATGTGTGTAAATTCTATACTTTCATAATTTACACATGTACTTATACACTTTGCCTAAACTCCGCCCAAATGCATGCCCACCGACAAAGTGCAAGCCATCAAGTAACCTGCGTGCTTTATGCTGGTTGGTATTTTATAAGAGGTAACTTATATGTATATGTGGCCACATACGCGCATAAATGACAAAAATGATCCCCAGTTACGTGCATATTTGGTACTGAAAAGTACACGTCCTACTATTAAATGACTCCCTAAGACGGACATCCCATACTGCAAACAGCGCCATCGTACGTGCAGGCCAGATGTTCAACCGGCGCTCAGCTGCCCCAGTGTATTCTGCAGCCAGCACGCCCTGCACGTACACAGCATTTGTGCAAGCAGCGCTGTATGTGGGTGGGAGGGGGTGGTGCGGGGCGGAGAGGGGGGAGCGAGGGAGTGGCCAGGTGCCGGAATATACAGAGCCTATTCGAGAAAGGTCTGGATATGCTCCCTGGCACCCCCAAGGATGTCTAGCCTATTCCTCCCTGACGGTGGAATAAGTCCTGGGGGCATCTACCCTCATGTGCCGCAGCCCCCTGAAACCCCATGGCATTGGCCTAGCCAAGCACCTGCAGCCACAATCCGGGCCATAAGGGCCTCCAGTGCTGCCTGGACAGTGGTCTGCAGAGGCCGATATGGGGCATGGTATTCCGAGCCACCAGGTAGACGGCTCATTGCCATGGTGCGCGGACGCCACTGCTCCCTCACCCCAGCAGGGGCATTCTGGCATGGGGACGGGTAGTTACCCATAACCCTACCTCCTGGGAATATGGGGAGCTTCCAGATATGTATCATCCCAATTCCGCCATCGCTGGTACGTCTGGACCTCACGGTGGTGGAATCGAGTCTATCTTGGGTCAGTCTACGTTTTGGATGGGCTCTGCAGCCAGGTGTGCAGAGAACAGAACCAACCTCCACAAGGGTAACTTCAGAACAGAACATCATGGGTAAGAACCTTACTGAAGAACTTATATACTACTGTTTTATATAGACAAGTAAGGACCCATTTGTCTTTATAAAATATTAGTGTATGTAGAAGAGAAAATGCCTTGAATGTAGGCATGCTCCAGGGCTGGTGCAAGGACTGGAGGTGCCCTAGGCGAGCCCCTCCATCCTGCCCCACCCCCTGCTGCCATTGCTACTGCTGCCACCCCTCTCTGTGGCAGTAAATGTGGGGCAGCGCTTACCTCAGGTCGCTGGTGCTGCCTCCGCAGCTCCTGTGCTCTACAATGCCTCTTCTGCCCTCTTCCGACGCTACTTCTACTTTTGAAGTCTTCATCGGAAGGAAGTGGAAGAAGCATTATAAAAGAACAAGAACCGTGACAGCAGGGCCAGCAACCTGAGCTAAGTGCTGTCCCACATTTATGGAGCCATTGCTATGCTGCAGGCTCCAGAGAGGGGCAGCAGTGGCACTCTCAGAGCATCGGTTCTCTAGGCAACCTCCTAGTTCGCCTAATGGTAGCGCTGGCCCTAGCATGATCACTTACAGACCTGCTCGCAAGCAGGTGCAAATGATAGCATGTAAGATTTGCAAGTACGTATGCAACTTAAGGAATTGTATAATCAACATAAGCCTACAAGCTAACTCCACCCAGAACAAGCCCCTGGCTTGCCTACCAGCAAAATAGGTGCCATCGTGACATCGCATGTACTGTTACAAAGGTTGGAATCTTATAAGAGACCACATATGTGCAGGCATGACTTTATTAAATTACCTTCTAAAAAGCAAACTTTATAAAAGGTTGTCTAAATTGAGAGAACAAGAAGGTGCCCATTTGTAGCCTAATTTATAAACACACATAGGCACTAAAGGTAGGCATGGAGTGGAGGAGTGGCCTAGTGGTTGGGGCAAGGTACTTCAGGCCAGAAGGTCAGGGGTTCAAATCCCACTAGAGGACAGCAACCTTGGGCCGGAAGGACTGGGGTTTCTAGTCCCACAGGTGCTCCTTGTGGTCTTGGACAAGCCACTTAACCCTCCATAGCCCATGTTCTCTGTAAAATAGTTATCTCCAAGTTATAATGCCTTGTTCAATGTAATTTCAGTTTGTTCAATGTAAACCACACTGATGCAGAATAGCATGGTATATAAGAGAATGAAATAAATATTCAGCAGTGGCAGCCAACACTGATAAAGTGACTGGCAGTCACTGCTTTAATTTATGGGCAGACATTCAGTGCCAGGCCGCATCTGGCTATCAGCACTAGGCATCCGGTTTGGCCAGATGGTGTTTTAGCTTGCTGGTCAGCGGCAATCTTCAGCTGCTGGTCAGTTAGCTAAAATGCCTGAAGTAAGGCTAGCCTCTTTTGTGGCCTAACTTTAGGAATTTTAGTTGGCAGATTAGTGGAGCAATATCACCGCTGACTGGTTAACTAAGGTTGCCAGCTCTGCTCTGCCCCCAGAATGCTCTGACACTAACTGGTTAGAATTGGGGCATTTAATCCGGTTAGGAGTGGATATTCAGTGGCGCAAATCATGTTAGTGCTGTTGAATAACCCGCTGACCACATTTATCTCAATAACAGGCCTGCTAACTGGCTAAAATGTTTTAAATATGCCATCCCATGTGTCTTCATAAAATACCAGCATAAATGCAGCAGTGATTGTGGTAAAATGAACCCATGGACAATCACACCAACACGAGATGGTGTAAATCTACGTGTGTACAATACATGTGCGCATTTATTTTATAAATTATGCATGTAAATCGCAACTCTGCTGGGGAATATGCCTCCACCAAAGTCATGTATAAGTACACATGTTCTTGTTACCACGCATATTTGTGTGTGTTTGGGGTTATTTTATAAAAGGCATATTGAACATATGAAGAGGCATTTTAGAAAGGACATCCAAGGCAGAATGTGCCGATAAATGCCAGGGATGTCTATGCTTCTACCCGATTTTTGTAACATAAATTTCTTTGACGTGGACATCCGTGCCAGGGGCCACATAGACGTCCTGCTTTGGAAAGCATGGTATGGGGATGTCCATCTCATGTATGCTGGGGACAAGATCTTTCCTTGGTCTGATTCTTTTTAACATCTTTGTTAGTGATATTGCAGAAGGGCTGACGGGTAAGGTTTGCTTCTTTGCGGATAGCACCAAAATCTGCAATATAGTAGATACCCAGGAAGGTGTAGAAACATAGAAACATAGAAAAATGATGACAGAAAAAAGACCACATGGCCTATCTGTCTGTCCTTCCATATCAACAACTACAACAGTCTCCTTTTTTCCTTTAGTGATCCTCTGTGTTTGGTCCCATGCTTTTTTGAATTCAGATACTGTCCTCATCTCTAACATGAGGAGGGATCTAGCTAAGCTTAAAGAATGATCGAGAATTTGGCAGCTGAGATTTAATGCTAAAAATTGAAGGATCATGCATTTGCGATGCCTGCAGCGGCCCAAAGATGATGCAGGGCCAGTGTGGAGACTCATTGTGGGGCCTCATTTGCATATCCACTGGCCCTCATTTGCATAAATGTAATTTATTTTATTTTAAAATGTATATGTGGCCCATCTAAAATTTTAGACGGCTTTCAAAGGAGCCCTTCACAAGCCTCTTTTTTCTCCTGGCAATGACTTAAGGGCATGTTTACTAAATATTAATATGAGTTAAATGCCACTGAGCCATTAGAAATAAATGGGTGTTCCTGCACTTAACACACATTAATGAGTATCCAAATATCATTTGCATGGGCAGTGAGGATAAAGAAAGACTACAGGATTTTTACATTACTATACTCCAGTGCCAACTGCCAGGCACATTAAGAAGTACTATAAACCTTGCTCATTTACAACCCATAGCAAACCCGCTGTATTATAACAGCACTACCAGGACTCACAAAGCACCATACTGTACCTATTAAAAGACAACACTGCAAATATTAAACCAATACTTCTGAAGAATACCAATACATCTTCTACTGCAGAAAGAGAACAAGTGAGACTGTCACATAGAAACTACATGAACAGAGCACCGCAGCTCGGTTACAGATGCAGAACATGGAACATCAACAATTATAGAACAAGGGATCACAATGTAGAAATATGAAGACAAACTGGGAATCCAAAAGCCAAACTTGGAATGTACAACAACCCTGGAGAAATAAAACTATAAATTAATTTCCTCTTGTACAAAACAAAACACAAAGATGTTAACTATGCACATTTCCCAGAAGTGACATATACCAGTTAATAAATTCAAAATAAAAAAGTAGTTTTCTACCTTTTGTTGTTTGGGCATTTTATTTTTCAGTCGCAATTGCTCCATTCGCTATCTTCTGGTTTCTTCATGTCTTTGCTAACTCTCCATTGTCTGCTGTCCATTTGTCCTTTCTTCTCTCTTCTAGCTTTTTCCATTCTCTCTCTACATCTGCTCTGACATACTGATCTTTCCCCTTTTGCTCTTTCCTCAGTTTCTTTCTTTATTCCTTTTTCATCCACTCAAAGTTTACCCCTCCATCCTCAATCCCTACTTACTCTCCTAATACCTGGCCAATCATAGATTTTTCTTCCCTCCCACCCAAAATATCTTTTCCCCTCCCAATCCTCACTCCCCAGCTTCTTTTTTTCTCTCGCCAACCCTATCCCCTTCTAGTCTCCCCCAACAACAGCTCCCTACTAGTTCCAGCCCCTCCAAACATCCGCTCCCTTCCAGTCCAATTCTCCCTTCCCCCAGCATCAGCTCATTTGCACTCCTAGTCCCTAGCCTTCTTCCAGGGCCAGCAGCATTCTCCTCCACTCCCCCCCAACATCCCATTTCTAGTCCTAGCTCCCAGTTTTCTTCCAGGGCCAGTAGCTCTCCCCCCCCCCCATCAGTCCATTTCCAGTACTAGCCCCCCCCCCCCATCAGCCCATTTCCAGTGCTAGCCCCCATAAGCCTCTTACCAGTCCTAACATAAGAACATAAGATATGCCATACTGGGTCAGACCAAGGTCCATCAAGCCCAGTATTCTGTTTCCAACAGTGGCCAATCTAGGTCATATGTACCTAGCAGTTTCCCCAAGAGACACAAGTTCCACAATGCTTGTACTGGGTCAAGCATTGATATCTTTGGTCACTTCTTAATAATGGTTTATGGACCTTTTCCTCCAGGAACTTGTCCAAACCTTTTTTAAACCCAGCTACACTAACAGCCTCCGGTAACAAATTCCAGAGTTTGATTACACGTTGAGTGAAAAAATATTTTCTTTTATTAGTCTTAAATAGTTTACCCTGTAGCTTCATTGCATGTCCCCTAGTCTTTCTATATTCTGATAAGGTAAACAATCGATCTACGTTTACCCGTTCCACTCCGTTCATTAATTTATAGACTTCTATCATATCTCCCCTCAGCCGTCTCTTTTCCAGGTTAAAGAGCCCTAACCTTTTTAGCCTTTCTTCATAGGAGTATCCTTCCATTTACCATTTTGGTGGCTCTTCTCTGAACCTTTTCTAAAATCGCTAACCATCCCAATCAGCCCATTACCAATCCTTGCCCCCCCCAATCAGCCCATTATCAGTCCTAGCCCTCCCTGATCAGCCCATTTCCAGTCCTAGCCCCCCCAACTCCCCTCCCTCAGAAGAGCCCTGGGCCTACCTGACTGGTTTCATGGGGAGCCAGGGAGGTCTGAAGTCCTGGCTCACCTCTGCAGAGCTGCAAGTAAGAACGGCATTTTCCTTCTGTCCCGCGGTTCTGTTAAAGTTGAGCCCACCGACACGCTGAGTGTCGGAAGATTAAATGGGGCATTTCATGTCTTGTGTAAGACAGGAAATGCCCCTGTTTATCCTCCCGCACTCGGCACCCCAGCAGAATCAACTTTAACAGAGCTGCGGGAAAGAAAGAAAATGCCGTTCTTTTCTCCTGCGGCTCTGCAGAGGTGAGCCAGGCTGCCGGGCTTCAGGCCTCACCGGCTCCCTCTGAAGCCAGACAGGCAGGCGTGGGGTCTCCGAGGCATGGGGAGATGTGCAGGTTACATTGCCGCACAATGGATGGGCTGGCCTTGTGAGCTGCAAAAATCCATTGGAGCAGTACAGAGTAGGGGGAAAAGTACTTCTGTCCATAAAAGAAGAGTGGGATCTGGGCATGATTGTTTCTGATGACCTTAAAGTGGATAACAGGTAGAAAAGGCAATGGTGAAAGCCAAAAGGATACTTGGGAGAGGACTGGTCAGTAGAAAAAAGGGAGGTGATAGTGCCTCTGTATAATTTCTGGTGCGACCCCATTTGGATTATTGTGTGCAATTCTGGAGACCACACCTTCAAAAGGTTATAAACAGGATGGAGTCAGTGCAGAGGGTGGCTACTAAAATGGTTAGTGGACTTCGCTATAAAGAATATGAGGACAGACTTAAAGATCTTAATATGTATACATTAGAGGAAAGACAGGATAGAGGAGATATGATAGAAAGATATGATAGAAACGTTTAAATACCTCCGTGGCATAAATGCACAGGAGGAGAGTCTGTTTTGATTGAAAGCAAGCTCTGCAATGAGGGGACATAGGATGAGGGTGAAAGGGGATAGACTTATTTGCGGAAAGAGTGATAGATGCATGGAATAGTCTCCCAATGCAGGTAGTAGAGACGAGGACAATATCTGAATTCAAAAAAATCATGGGACAAACACAGAAGATCTCTAAAGGAAAAAAGGGGACTATTATAGTTGATATGGAAGGGCAGACTAGACAGGCCATGCAGTCTTTTTCTGCCGTCATATTTCATATTTCTAAGCTAGCATAAGGGGACATCCAGCAGCATAGCAAAACAAAGATAAGCCTTCATTCCCTGTCAAATGCCCATAATCGGCATGGAAATATAGGGGACATGAGTGGACCTCTTTCTCCACATCCTCCAGATGTTTAACAAAATGAGCATTTTTCCGATGCTGATTCATGCCTGGAGCAGGCATAAGCTTGGATGTGGCGTGGGATTTTCATGGAGCTTCTGAGATCAAATGAGGACATTCATGTTCTGACAACACCTTGGACACACCTACTCCATACCTCCATTCAGACTTGGACATCCTCACTCTGCGGATGTCCACAGAGCCAGTTTCTAAAATGCCTCTGGAGATGTCTCCATGCTTTGGATGTCTCCATGCCCATCTCAAGACATCCATGTATATGAAAATGCCTTTATAAAATACCCTTATATGGAATTTCACATTAAGGCATGTGGAAGGGACGGGGAATGTGCTTTGCAGTTAATGTGCGTGCCATTAATGCATGCTAAGTGCTAACACAGCAGATAACATGCAACAATTAATTATATCTCCAAAAGGAGTAGTTAACTGCATTCTGTCTTAGCAGCCATGCTTTTGGTGGGTAAATCTCTAATCTTGCACACAGGCAAAGTGTGCTGCTGTGCATGTGTTTGGGGCCTATTTTATAAGGTAAAGCATATGTGGAGGGGAAAGCTATTCTCAGGACATTTTTGGAGTGCTGGAGGAGACGGAGAGGATCAGCAAGACCATCAGAGCACCTTTGGCTGCAGTCTATGCCACTCACCGCCAAACCAAAAGTGATGTCATCCTCCTTCCCAGGGTTTTTTAAAAGATCTGCCTGCTGCAGTATGCAGCTGCAGTCGCATGACTGAAGGGGCATGACCAAAGGGGAATGCCCTTTTGGAGCCCCTTTGGAGCTCAAGTGGAGACTGAGTGAATATTATGTGCAGAGTAAGTCAAGTTGGAGTAGTACTCATTCGAGATCGCTGAGGAGACACTTTGGCCTGGTTGGTGAGTGAAACATCATAGGTAAATGGAAGGGAAAGGAGAAGGTTGGGTCTCCTTCTAAACCCTTGGGAATGCAAGGTCCAATGGATAATTTTATTTATTTATTTATTTTATTTAGACAGTTTTGTATACTGTCTTATCCTTCAATCAAAGCGGTCACAACACAATTGGGGGATACATTTAACACGCAGGGATATGAGACACATACACTAATACTTACAGGGAACATGGGCAATGGAGGGTTAAGTGGCTTGCCCAAGACCACAAGGAGCATCTGTGGGACTAGAAACCCTAGTCCTTCCAGCCCAAGGTTGCTGTCCTCTAGTGGGATTTGAACTCCCAACCTTCCGGCCTGAAGTACCTTGCCCCAACCACTAGGCTACTCCTCCCTTCTTTTGAAATAACAAGGGTGGCTGATAGTGGGGCAATGGGTTGTTCAACCCCTAGTAATATTCAAGAGCAAGTACATTTATTAATGGACGAAGCCTTGTTCAGTTCGGTCCTCCATTCACTGCTCTCACTTCCAGTTGTGATGTGAGATCTGCCCCACAGCGATGGACAACTTGGAATAGCTGTCCCTCTTGCTAAGGTTAAGGATGGATCCCAGGAGGGTGTCAACGAGACTCTTACTGACTAGGATGTGATTGGGACTGTGGAATCACAGATTCCAGGCAGTTTGTTAGAAGACTTTGGGGGGTTAGAGATACAGCTCTATCACTCATGCCCACCAGAGAGATTTCAAATTTATAGATTTGGTGTTTGGTCCCACAAATGAAATCAACATTAACTTCCTGCCTATCCCAACTGTGCAGGTACCTATTCTGTGGAAGCTGTGGATAGGTTTAGGAAGTTGGATCAATATCTTGGAGTACTTGAAACTAAAGTTATCCATCAAGAACAATGCCTAGAATCTGTCCAATCTGTTAGTGCAGTCCTGGTTAAGGGAAATAATGTCCTGGATAGCAGGATGGACAAGTTGGAGAACTCCTTGTGATAGAATAATTTGCATTTCCTCAACTTTTCCTAAGCAAGATTCATTTCCCCTGTGGAGATGTTAAAGCAGTATTTTCCAGATATCCTGGGTCTGGAACTCTCTGCTCAGGCACCTATTTCCAGTGCCTATTATTTAGAGAGCTCGGTTAGGAAGTTAGATGGGGAGGGGTGGGGCTAGATCTGGACTCTGCCATTTGACTCTACAATCAGAGACTTCTCTGGAAGAGACTCATAATAGAGCAAACATGGTTGCTATGTTTGTGACAGCCTCTGACAGGGATAAGGTTTTGAGTTTGTTTTTTGTTGCTATTTTGAGTTTGTTTCTTGCTGCTAAAATGCAGAAATTTCATGGTCGTTAGATTTTTGTCTTTCCAAATATGTCTGAGAGAACTCAGAAAATCAGGAAGGCGTTTCTTCAGCTTTGCACCAGAGCATTAGCTTTGGGGATGAATTTCTTTTTGAAATTTCCTGGGAAATGTTATATTAAATTCAAGGGTCAGGATTATGTTTTCTTGGAGTCAAAACAACTGGAAGAACTTACAGTTGCCTAGGAATGGGTTAAAGACAGGGAGGTCAGTAATACTGATAGCAAATGGGTAGGTTAAGGGTATACAGAGTGGAGGAGTGGCCTAGTGGTTGGGGCAAGGTACTTCAAGCCAGAAGGTCCAGGGTTCAAATCCCACTAGAGAACAGCAACCTTGGGCCAGAAGGACTGGGGTTTCTAGTCCCACAGGTGCTCCTTGTAGTCTTGGGCAAGCCACTTAACCCTCCATGTTCCCTGTAAAATAGCTATCTCCAAGTTATAATGCCTGTTCAATGTAATTTCATTTTGTTCAATGTAAACCACACTGATGCAGAATAGCATGGTATATAAGAGAATGTAAATAAATATTAAGATAAAAAGTCCCTTTAGAAAGCATAGATTTCTTTGCTGTTGAAAATGCATTTTTATCAGCTTTCCCTCAAGTTTTCTTTGTTTCTTCATTTTAGCCTTTCAAAGAGAAAGTTCTATTGCAAATTGTGATTTTGTGAAGCGTGATTACCCTTTGTTGGCATTGCCATCATTGGTGGATGTAATTTTTGATTGTCTGTATGTTTAAAATGCAATAAGTAATACATTTTTTAAAAAAGCACACGCGGGCTTTACTTTATAGGGTAGAGGCATACGAACGCACCTCAGACTAGTCGCAGCAGTTACACCTGCCTCTAGAGCAGAGCGTATTCTGTAATTTATGCACGCAGATTACAGCCCAACCTATGCGCCACGCAAGCATCGCCCCATGCACACCCCTATGGCACCTACGCACGTTCTTGCAGAATAGCAACCGACCAGAGCTCATGCATGTATGCCGATTCACGCACGCAACTGCGTTAGAATAGTGACGTACGCGCAGTTCACATGCATAAGTGCCCACGTGCCCTATATAAAATCAGCCCCTTAATGGGCGATAGCAACCATTGCCTTGTGTTAGTGGTCTGGCTGCCTTCCCTCAAGTACCAGGAGTGCCTCAGCAATTACTGCAGAGGTTTCAGCAGATGTTAACTACAAAAACCTAATACAGTTTAGTAAATCGGGGGCCTTGGTGATTTGAGCAAGGGTTTAACTTTAAAACTGGTTACTAAGAGGTTGAACACTAATATCCTCACACTGCTGTTTGGTATTTGGCGTTCTCCAGTGCTGAGGAGTTAAATGGAATTCAGCAAGACAATTGCTTCTCTTCTAGCTGCTGGAATTAATGGATACAAATGAATGATTTTTATGAAACTGAATAAAATATACATTAAAATAAACCTTGAAGCTAAATAGGCAATCTTAGATCATGATGCAAACTGAAAATCTTGAATGCAAAAGCAAGATTTGGTTTAACTTGCTGGGTCCTGGATCATGATTCCCTATCTTCTACTCAGAACCTAGTTTATTCAAACAATATCAACGCTGGCTAAACGTCTCAGTTTGAATTGCTAGCTTGGACAGACCAGGTTTCCATTTTTGACTTCAGGGAAACCAGATTATTTGGGGTAAGATGAGGGAAAGGCAAACAAAGACAGTAGACAAAGCTAACAAGAGAACAGTGTCATCTATCAATTATTACGTCTAGAACTTTTAAATTTAATTATACGTGCAATATATGTTGATTTAGCATGTTCAAAGTCATGTATTTTGAGATCTGAATTGAAAATGTTTATTTTGACCCTGCTTCATACTTTTCTCATTCTCTCCGAAAATGTGTCTTCTTTAAATTCCATTTTCTGGTTCTCCTTTCCTCTTTATCTTTCTTTCATGTATCCCTCCTTCTTTTGCCCTCTTTATCTCCCATCTGTCTTTGACATCTTTTTCTCACTTATCTCAATACATAGCATCTTTCTCTTTTTCTGTCTGTCTTCCTTTCACCACCATCCGTTAACATTTCTCTCTTCCATCTATCTCCACATCTCTCATGTTTTGGATCTTCCTCTCCCCTCCTTCCATTTCTAGTTTCCTATCTCTTTCTCTAATTTCACCACCATTTCTCACTCTCCATATCTCCTCTCTATCTCATTCCTTCATTGGAGCCTTTACTCTATTGCCTCCTTTTGTATTAAGGGCATGTTTATAAGTCCCAAGTGTAGGCCACGTTACCAACATGGGGCGTTGCACTAACTGCAGGGAGTGTACATCCATTCCTGCATTTACCATGCTGTAGCATGGCAAACATGCCACAGGTGCAGATAATACCCACGTTGACCTATGCCAGGAATGCCCCCCTCCCAGTCATTGCTTGACGCATGATACCAGGGTAGCCTGGGGCTTTTAGCACAGGGATCCGCGCTACGTTTTAGCGTAGTGCCCAAAACGCATGCTAAATCCTTTGTTAACAGGTAGTGCGGTTTAATAAACACGCCCCTTAGTCTCAACTCCCATTACTCCATCTTTCATTCTCTGTGTCTCAACCCTTTATTGCCCCCTCCATTCTAGGCATTGTGGGAGTTAAAATGTCTTGTACTATACAACTCCATACAGTTGAAGTCAGATTATATTGGTAAATAAAAACAAAAGAGGTTATTACCTTATCGACATAGTTGGGTCTGTTCTGGACATCTTCTGCTCTATGGGAATCTGCTCCCATTTGAAATGAAGACTCCAGTCAAACCCTTTGAAAGAAGGAAGTTTTATGAGGGAACACTGGCAACAATGTTAACCACAATTTCCTGGCATAGAGCTATTGTTTATATGATGGAGAAGAAAGGGGCAATTGTTATCCTTTCTTTTGCTTCCGTTTTTTGCCTGCACAATTGCCTCCACTCTCTCCAGACAAACCCTACAGGGTGCTATAGGCGACCCTTGCTGAAGAGGTACTATGGGAAGCCCTCGGCATGAGTGCATCTATTTGTGTGAAAATGTAATCTCCCTCTGCAATGGAGACCTCTGCAACTCACAACTTTGAATATAGTTCAGATGTAGTTTCAAACAACTCAGCTTCACCTCTGTGTTGTGTGCAATGTACTGGCAGTAACTGATTCACCGCATAGCCAGGATCTCCTTATGGCCCTTACCCAACACAGTAACAGAAGCACTCTCAGCCTTTAGATTTCTCAGAATACTACGGCCTTATTCACAGTGCACTGAACTGGATGGATTCTGCGCACCTTCCTAGTTTCTAATACAAGATTGTTTTCGCTGCCAAATTCCTCATCTGTTTTCTCCTTTCTCTCTGCTAACAAGTTTTCTTCCTCTTTAGGGTTCATTTGCTTCTTTCTCCATTCCCATTTGTGTACATTCATCTTTTCCAAAGAATCATCTTCCAGTTCTCATAGCTCTTGTGATCAGATGATGTCTTATATAACTAAACTACCAATGTTTTCTGGTAAATACTTCAAATCATTATAGATACTGACCAGGATAACCCAAAGATTTAGGGGTATGTTTACTAAACCGTCTTAACGTGCGCCCGGCGATAGTGTGCAGGCTGCCATAAAAGGAGTGGGCGTTTCAGTCTTAAAGTAGCAAAATGGGATTATCATGCGATAACGCTCGCTGCTGCGCACATTATCTGGCGAAGTGCCGCTAAGCGCGTTAACGCGCGGTAATCTTAAGTAGGCACCCAGACATGCAAGCATAGAAACAGAGGTGTAGCACAATGGTTAATACACTGACTGATGATGCAGGGGTCATGAGTTTGATCCCCCTGTGTGCATAAGGCTGGCTGAGGCATCAGTTTTGACATGTAAGTATTGTTTCTTGAGGTATTTTGATTATTGCTGCCAGCAAACACACCCTCACGTGCCGTAACCTAAGGTGCCACATAAGGCACCCTATAAGGCACTCCATAGGGCAGATTATAAAGTGCACTGTCCGCCACGGCACCCTATAATGTCCCCTAAAGGGCACCCTATAAGGCGCTCCATAGGACACCTTATAAGGCACCTTATATGGACTGTAACCATAAGGTGCCTCAGAAGGTGCTTTATAGGGTGCCTTATAGGGCGCCCTATAAAGCGCCTTCTGAGGCACCTTATGGTTACAGTACTCTGAGGGTGTTTTTGCTGGCAGCACTAATGTACATTAAAAATAGACAATGCTTTGGACAGCCCTCTCAAATAACCCCATTGTGGGTTTAAACCCATGACCTCTGGCTCCACAGGCAGTGAAGTAACCAGTGGCCTACAGCTCTATAGCTGCTAACAAACCCCTGGCTGGCTGCAGATGGACTGCACGTCACCACACAAACAGTCTGCTGTGATCACCAGGATAGGGTTAACCCACCCATACCCATAATGCACTGCACATGCAAATCAGCAGTCTACAGATGATCACAAGATGGGGTATGCACCCCCCACAGCACCTCAGCCTGGTAGGGGGAACTGACCGTGTGTGTTACTGGCACAGAGTAGCTACACACCGTCACATTGAGCGGGTACTGTGCTCACCCTGAGGGTGAGGTGGGGCACCCAGCACCAGGTCCACAGCACCTTCCATGGAAGAAATAGGCTATGCTGCAGGTCACCAGCAGTGCTAGTGTGTGAGATAGGTAGCTCTTGCAGGCACACCTTGGATACATCTGTATTTCTCAGTCAGGTTTAGCCCTTATGGACCCATAGGTGGATTATGTACAACCACCCAACCCACCCTCTAGGGCTGAGGGTGGGAAACAGGGTCTCCCACCAACAGATCCACATTCTACCTCCCTGCAATGGTGGCAGTAGATGGGACCATCAACCACAGTCCTGCTGGGGAACAGACACCCGACAGGGCAGTCAATGCAGCTCTGTACACATCCATAAAGCAATAGTAGACAGACATTAGGCCTGGAAATGCTCAGCTATGCCCCACCACTATCTGATATTCTCCTGCAGCAAGCCTACAGCCGCTGCACCCTGCAAGGTACTCCAGCAAGACACATACTAGCTGCAGACAGTCTGCTAGCTAGTCCATAGTGCATGTTCCTCAAGAAGATGCATACACACCAAGCAGATAAGTCAGTGATCAGGCCCCAAAAGAGAACCCATAAATATCACATGAGAGAAATGCTATAGAGCACTATGGGGGAACCTAGCCATGCCGTTGTCACTGCTCAGTCAGGGTGAGAGTGATCTCCCAGCAGGACATGCTGTGGCCACCCTGTCTGTGCAGGTGGTGGCCGGGCACTACAATGTCCCAGCCATTGCCCTATGCCCTGTGCAGATGCATCCTGGCCAGGCCACCCTGTCCGGGCTATACCCATGGTACCTTGCTCCTCATTATGCACATTGGCAGGCCAATACTGGCAACAGTGCTGGCAGTGTGGGCTGTGGAGGGTGTTTGCAGCCACCACACACTGGATAGACAGACACACACTCCCACACCTATGCCAGCATTGTACAACTATAGAGGTGTTTGGCAGCCCTGGCCACCGCTCCAGTCCTGGGCGCAGTGCAGGCATGGCTATGGTACGCAATACTGTTGGGGTCACTTCCCAGGGTGGTAAACACTGTCAGACACAAGACCTGTAGCACACTCCACAGACATCAAAAAGGTTGCTATGATGCAGCTCAATCAGAAAATTGTACTTAACTTCGGAATTGCTATCTGCCAGTAATCATAGCAACCTTTTGATAGCTGTGTACCATATTCCCAGGTTTAGGGTGGCATTGCTAAGGTATGCAAGTGCTAGTATTGGGAGATGCACGCAGGGCCCAATGTCCTGCCTCTCCAGGAGGCATTGGATAATGGAGCCTGTGGGTGCGGGTGTGTCTGCCCCTGTTTGCTGCTGCTTTACGGCAGAGGTTCCCGACTCCAGTTCTGGTGTGCCAAACACTGTTCAGGTTTTCATGCTGTCTCTCATGAATATGCATGAGATACATCTGCAAATCATGGGGGCGGCGCATAGAAATGCAGCACAGGCATCTTTATTAGAGGCAGCATGGAACCTGAATGGTGTTTGGCCCTCCAGGACTGCATTTGGGAGACTCTGCTCTAGGTAATGCGCCTGTTTATGGTGTCTGTGCTCTGTAGGATAAAATGTAGGTGTTTTGGGCATGTTTATGTCATCTGCAATAAAGGTTCTGTCTGTATTAGCATATTTTAGTAGTGGGTAAAATATGGGGACTGGGTTGGCAGGAACCACAGCTGGGACTTGAACCTATGACCTTTTGCCTCTGAACACACTGGTTGTGTGCACTGCACCACCGTGTTGCCAGAGAGACAGTGCATTCCCTGGTGATACCATGACTGTTCATCCAGCAGGGCCTGTCTGTTGCAGTGCATGGCACCCACCTACACAGGGCTAGGCCATGGTCTGCTCTGGGCAGTTGCCACTGCCCCCCTCCACCACCAGTACCCCTCTGCCACCATGCTGACGTGCCCTTCTGCTGGTGGTGCGCAGTCTCAGGCCATCCAGTGTGCAGGTAGGCGGCTGCCTATTGTGCGTGTTCTGGGGTAGGGGTGCCTACATAGACGTCCACGCTTCCCCCCAACACCGCCTGCCAATGTTCTGTGCCCTTGGAGGTACCTGCTGGGTACTATCCCCTGTGACAGTGTGATAAACACACTCGTGCCCATGTTGGGCCCTCATCAGTTGCTGTCTGGCTGCTGTACAATTTCAGCATTCCTAAGTGCCACCTAGGCATCTGCCTAGTCCGCACTGTGCCCCAGCTGCACCACAGCATGTGCCGCCTGCAGCCCTCTGTATCCCATTTTCAAGCATCTGTCTAGTTGGCCGTTCCGACATGCCCGCCTTGCTGTTGCCGCACATGTGCACGCCATAGGAAACCTGTCCGATGGAGAGGAAAATCCTGCACAGCGCAATTTCACTGTGGGCTCATTCACCTTGTATGGGGACGGAGCATGGACCCTTCCAGAATTCATATCCTTTTTTTGATGCTTTCTTTGGAGTGTTTTTTGATGTTTCCCATTGAGATCACTATTGCCCAGCTTGGTTATTTTATTTTTCCATTTTCTTCTGTTCATTTTCACTGTTTATTTGCCCTTTTGTTCTTTGCACATGTATCACACTTATCACTTTTTTGTAGGTTTCCCTGGTTTTGCTGTACATTGCTGACATAAATGGTTTCTCTTCCCTTTAAATCAGCTCTAACGCCAGGGTTTCACTGGCGTTAGTTTTCAGCCTCGGATTTCACAGCGTTAGTGTGCGGGGAGCCTCTCCCCTCCCCCTCTCCACCCATTGACCCCTTCTCTCCGCCCCTTTCTCCGCCCTCCGGGAGCCTTTCTCTGCCTTCAGCACTCGTTTGCGCCGCTGCGCGCGTTATCACAGGAATAAAGCACCCAAAGGTATGTTGCTGGCATCAGGGGGATCACCGCATTAGGAGAAGCTCCCGATGCCATCAACATACCTTTGGATGCTTTGAAGCCCGCTAGTGCCGTGTGGCAGTGACACAGCCTTTAGGCACTGGTTTGGCAAATGCAGGGAAACACTAGGAACGGGTTTGGGCGAACTGGTGCGTCCCAGCTGATTCCTGCCACAGACCAAACTGGTTCCTGACAGGATCTGAATCCCACCACTGCGGAGGATGTAGTAAAAGCTGTCAGTGTAGCTAGGTTTAAAAAAGGTTTTAACTGACGTAGTGGTCTTTTTTTGCTGGAGGGATATACCATTAAAACTGAAAAAACCTCCGCATTACAACTTGAAAGCTGAAATCGTAACTAAATAGTGACATGCAAATGTCTCAGCATGATTATACACTCTTCAAAAGCAATATTTCTTTAGAGATGTATTTTGTAGCAAGTAAAGGTCTCAGTTCTAATAGGAAGCCAATAGACTCAACTAAACGTCTAGTGGACTTATATCCTTATTCACATCAATGACCTTTTGCAGAAGAGTGTAAATCAAAATTCGTTCAAAAATTGTTAATGAATAAAGTGCTTAACTTTCAGGAAAATTGAGCTTGCATTGTCCCGACGCTGACAGACGCGCCACTTTATGCGTTTCACCCTTGTGTAGGTTTCGTCAGGGGAACTTCATGAAGCACTCAAACCCAAAAAGTCCATTCTTATTCAAAGATGGTGTTTGTGAGATTCTCACAAACACCATCTTTGAATAAGAATGGACTTTTTGGGTTTGAGTGCTTCATGAAGTTCCCCTGACGAAACCTACACAAGGGTGAAACGCATAAAGTGGCGCGTCTGTCAGCGTCGGGACAATGCAAGCTCAATTTTCCTGAAAGTTAAGCACTTTATTCATTAACAATTTTTGAACGAATTTTGATTTACACTCTTCTGCAAAAGGTCATTGATGTGAATAAGGATATAAGTCCACTAGACGTTTAGTTGAGTCTATTGGCTTCCTATTAGAACTGAGACCTTTACTTGCTACAAAATACATCTCTAAAGAAATATTGCTTTTGAAGAGTGTATAATCATGCTGAGACATTTGCATGTCACTATTTAGTTACGATTTCAGCTTTCAAGTTGTAATGCGGAGGTTTTTTCAGTTTTAAAAAAGGTTTTGACAAGTTCCCGGAGGACCCGGGAAATCCACTGCTTGCCTTGGAACCTATGTACCTTTTTGGGAACCTGCCAGGAATTTGTGACCTAGATTGGCCACTGTTGGAAACAGGATACTGGGCTTGATGGACATTGGACTGACTCCGTATGGCATTTGTTATGTTCTTATGTACTCTCAAAATCCCTCACACCTATTCTGGTGGCAAGGAAAAATGCTCAACTACTGTAAAAAGACAATCAGGTGGAGCCTGCACGCTACCTTTCAGGTGCATATGTGCATCAGGATACTCTGAAAGGTCCCGTAGCCATTCCAGCAGTTGGCTTTTTTCTTAAATTAACTCCTAAGATACTTTAATTCTTGCAGCTCTACTCAATGAAAATGTGCCTCTTCTTCAATTAATCATAGCTATAACCCTTACTTCAGATCTTCTCCACCATGGCCTTGCCTTCTCAACTCAGGGCCTCTTAATTGTTTCTTGTTGAGTGTCTTTATCTGTCTGTCTAGACTGGATTGTAAGTTCCAGGGATCAGAGGCTGTCTCTTATGCATTTCTATAAAGCATTATGTTCCTCTTGTAGTTCTATACAAACCATAGACCCGATCACTGGTCAACATTGAAATCATTACTGACTTTAAAAGGTCCTAATCTGTAGTATCTTGGTGAGCTGAACACGAATATAACATTAAAAAAATTTATTGGCTCTCGTTTTGAAGATATTGCATGTAGTTCATTTTTGATGTTTCACTGTGTAAATTTATCCAGTAGGACATCAACAACATCCCAAATAAGCCTTGAATGATGTAATATTGCATCACATTGCATAATACCAGCATGCACACATCATCCAGAGTTGACTGCATCATTTTCTGATGCAATGCAATACTACTGCCAGACGGCTGCTGTAGTCAGTATACGCAGTCGGAAAGGAAAGTAATCTGGTATTCTGTTCCGATATTGAAAGCCTCATGAATGCCTTAAAAATCACTCATGACCCACAAGACTGGAGACTATTTATAGACTCTTCGAAACTGAGTCTGAAGGCTGTCCACATGAAAAAGACATACAATAACTTAAAGCATCTACTGACTTCCATTAACTATAACAAGTACAGCTGACACCTCTGTGGTGACTTGAAGGTAGTTGCCCTTTTAATGGGACTGCAGCAGGGATATATAGAATATACGTGTTTCTTATGTGAGTGGGATAGCCGAGCAAGGGATTGGCACTACTTGCGGAAGGAATGGAATCGCAGACAAAATGTAACAGTTGGAGAGAAGAATATCCAGCACCCAGCTCTGGTTGAGGCTCACAAAATCCTGCTACCACCCTTTCACATCAAACTAGGTTTGATGAAAAATTTCATGAAAGCCATGGACTGCACTTCGCCAGCTTTCCGATACCTGCATGAAAAATTCCCTCGACTCAGCGAAGCAAAGATTAAAGAGGGAATTTTTGTGGGTCCTCAGATACGAGAGCTCTTCAAAGATGACTGGTTCAACAACTTGCTGCAGGGTGATGCGAAACAAGCATGGAATGCTTTTCGCCTAGTGTCAACAAACTTTCTCGGGAATGTTAGTACAGAAAACTGCAAGGAACTAGTAGAAGACATGCTGATGCAGTATCAGAAACTTGGCTGCAATATGTCTCTAAAGATCCATTTTTTTGATTCCCATCTCAGTTTCTTTCCTGACAACTGTGGTATGGTTAGTGATGAACAGGGCGAACGTTTTCACCAGGATATCGCAATGATGGAGCAAGGATACCAGGGAAAATGGTCCACTACAATGCTGGCTATCTACTGCTGGACACTCCCCAGAGAAGCACCCGAACAGCTGTACAAGAGACAGGCGAAAAAATCTAAGAAGTAGTCTATGACTTGGTTTTTTATAGGTATTAACCAAAGGCCTATTATATTTACTATTGACATGCATTTCGTGATGTAAACATTAATTCTTGTAGTTTACAAAAAAACTAGAGCCAACTTTGCAATTTCACTGTCATATTCGTGTTCAGCATATAAAAATTGATAAGAAATGACTATTTTTATTTCAGTAACATGACTTTTGTAAAAATTTGTTTACAGACCTGTAAACCATGTAAATGCCCCTAAGTGGGATATTTAGTGACGTTAACATGGTTAGTGCCGCTATGTGCCTCGATGCTAACTGCTTAGCATTGGGGCATGTCAGGGGCGTTCCAGGGTGGAGCAGAGGCGGAGCCAATCGCAAACCCATCAGCAGCGGTATTGAGCCATTGCCTGGCTTGTGATCTGTGGTGAAAGCCAGGTGCAGGAAACCTTGACCTAACTTTCACCGTATATTGCTAACTGGGAAGCGGCTCAATATCGCTGCTGTCCGGTTAGTGATCAGGCTCTTCAGAGACCCAAGATATTCAATGCCAGGGCTGGATAAGACCCTGGCATTGAATATCTGGGTTTAATGTTCAGCACCAGTGGCTAGCTGTGCAATCCTGCCGGTCGCCAGCGCTGAATATTGGGCACTATAAAAACAACAATCGACAGTGAACTAGTGAAAAGTTAGACATAATATAAAGCAGGAACATCTACAGCCAGTTAATACAGAGAACATCATTAGGATCTTTTTTTCAGGGATTTGGATGAAAATTTCCAAATAGTCCCAAATACTGCTTTACCCATAGAAATAACTTTGAAAATGACCCACCCTGTGCGCAGATAAGAGAAGGATGTTATTCCACAGCGCGTATAATTTTACCTGCATTTAGGAGCATATTTACTAAGCTTCATGCCGATAGTATATGATCAGCCCGAAGATGAGTGTGGGGATGGCGCTTGAGCCGTGCTTTAAACAGAGACCTGCCCAGTATGTCCTCATGCCGCTAGTGCAGTTTTGCACCACCCCTATGCTCCTACCATTTGGCGTGATCAGTGCGGATAATGCCAGCCATTGAAGTGGCAGTAAGTGGAACTACGCTAAAGTGCAACATCGCCAGGGAGTGTGTGCCAAAAATGCCCACACCCCCATGATGCGCATGCTCCACCCCAGCACAGGATTTTTAGTGAAGCCATATTTTAAGCGCAGAGTGCTTTTTACTACGGTGCATTTGGTGCGTGCTGAACCCTGCCCTACCTGATAGCGCACTTTAGTAAACATGCCCCTTAGGGGTATGTTTACTAAACTGCGCTAATGTGCGCGGCGCGCATTAGCATGCACTAAGGTACCTTAGCGCACGCTAATGATGCATTTTGGGGCACAAATGTGCATGCACATGTGCGCGGCGCTCATGTGCGCGGCGTGCTAATGTGCGATGAAGGCGGGGAAAGGCTCCCGGACGGCGGAGGAAGGATCCCCAGGGACGGAGAGACGGGGTCAATGGGTGGAAAGTGGGAGGGGAGAGGCTCCCCGCACATTTGCGAGGTTGAAATCCCAGGCAAAAAATACCGCGAGTGAAAACCTCGCGCTAGAGCCGATTTAAAGGGAAGAGAAACCATTTCTGTCAGCAATGTACAGCAAAACCAGGGAAACCTACAAAAAGTGATAAGTGTGATACATGTGCACGGTACAAAAGTACAAATAAACATTGAAAAGAACCCCAACAAAATGTAACAAAATTATAATCAAGCTGGGCAATAGTGATAGTAATGGGAAACATCAAAAAAACACTCCCAAGAAAGCCCCAAAAAATAAATATGAATTTTGGAAGGGTCTACGCTCCGTCCCCATACAAGGTGAATGATCCCACAGTGAAATAGCACTAATCAGGGTTTCCTCTCCATTGGACAGGTTTCCTATGGCATGCACATGTTCCACAACAGCAGGGCAGGCATGTCGGAATGGGCAACTGGACAGATGCTGGGAAAGGGGATACAGAAGGCTGCAGGTGGCACATGCTGTGGTGCAGCTGGGGCACAGTGCGGACTAGGCAGATGCCTAGGTGGCACTTAGGAATGCTGAAACTGAACAGCAGCCAGACAGCAACTGATGAGGGCCCAACATGGGCACGAGAGTGTTTATCACAGTGTCACAGGGGATAGTACCCAGCAGGTACCCCCAAGGGCACAGAACATTGGCAGGCGGTGTTGGGGGGAAGCGTGGACGCCTATGCAGGCACCCCTACCCCAGAACACGCACCATAGGCAGCCGCCTACCTGCACACTGGATGGCTTGAGACTGCACACCACCAGCACCACCAGCAGAAGGGCATCTCAGCATGATGGCAGAGGGGTACTGGTGGTGGAGGGGGGCAGTGGCAGCTGCCCAGAGCAGACCATGGCCTAGCCCTGTGTAGGTGGGTGCCATGCACTGCAACAGACAGGCTGTGTATGACCAACAACCATGGTATCTCCAGGGCTGCACAGTCACTGTGAGCACAGTGTGGTGCAGTTAACACACCCAGTGTGTTCAGGAGCAGAAGGTCACAAGTTCAAGTCCCAGCTGGGGCTACTGCCCATCCAATAGCCATATTTTACCCGCTACTAAACCGTGATAGTAAGGACAAACCTTTATTGCAGAGAACATATGCATGGTTCAAACGCCTATATTTTACCCCACCGAGCACAGACACCAGAAACATGCGCATTACCTGGAGCAAAGTCCCCCAAATTCAGTCCTGGAGGCCCACAAATTAGTCAGGTTTTATGCTGTCTCCACTATAAGGCCATGTCAGCATGGTGGCGGAGGGGTACTCTTGGTGGAGGGGGCAGTGGCAGCTGCCCAGAGCAGACCATGGCCTAGCCCTGTGTAGGTGGGTGCCATGCACTGCAACAGACAGGCCCTGCCGGACAAACAGTCATGGTATCACCAGGGAATGCACTGTCTCTGTGGCAACACGGTGGTGCAGTGCACACAACCAGTGTGTATGGAGGCAGAAGGTCACAGGTTCAAGTCCCAGCTATGGTGTCTGCCAACCCAGTCCCCATATTTTACCCACTACTACAACGTGCTAATACAGACAGAACCTTTATTGCAGATGACGTAAACATGCCCAAAACACCTACATTTTACCCTACAGAGCAAAGACACCATAAACAGGCGCATTACCTAGAGCAGAGTCTCGCAAATGCAGTCCTGGAGGGCCAAACACCATTCAGGTTCCATGCTGCCTCTAATAAAGATGCCTGTGCTGCATATCTATGCACCACCCCCATGGTATGCAGATGTATCTCATGCATATTCATGAGGGACAGCATGAAAACCCGAACAGTGTTTGGCACACCAGGACTGGAGTTGGGAACCTCTGTCGTAAAGCAGCAGCCAACAGGGGCAGACACACCCATACCCACACCCACAGGCTCCATTAGCCAATGCCTCCTGGAGAGGCAGGACATTGGGCCCTGCGTGCATCTCCCAATACTAGCCCTTGCATACCTTAGCAATGCCACCCTACACCTGGGAATATGGTACACAGCTATCAAACGTTTGCTATGATTACTGGCAGATACCAATTCCTACGTTAAGCACAGTTTGCTGATTGAGCTCCATCATAGCAACCTTTCTGCTGTCTGTGGAGTGTGCTTCAGGTCTGGTCTCTGACAGTGTTTACCACCCTGGGGAGTGACCCCCAACAGTATTGCGTACCGTATCCATGCCTGCACTGTGCCCAGGACTGGTGTGGTGGCCAGGGCTGCTAAACTCCTCTAGAGTGGCACAATGCTGGCATAGGTGTGGGAGTGTGTGTCTGTCTATCCAGTGTGTGGTGGCTGCAAACACCCTCCACAGCCCACACTGCCAGCACTGTTGCCAGTATTGGCCTGCCAATGTGCATAATGAGGAGCAAGGTACCATGGGTATAGCCCGGACAGGGTGGCCTGGCCAGGATGCATCTGCACAGGGCATAGGGCACTGGCTGGGACATTGTAGTGCCCGGCCACCACCTGCACAGACAGGTTGGCCACAGCATGTCCTGCTGGGAGATCACTCTCACCCTGTCTGTGCAGTGACCACAGCATGGCTAGGCACCCCCATAGTGCTATCGAGTATTTTTCTCATGTGATATTTATGGGTTTCCCTTTGGGGTCCAGTCACTGACTTATCTGCTTGGTGTGTATGCTGACATCTCAGTTCTGGGT
Organism: Ichthyophis bannanicus; assembly: GCA_033557465.1. NCBI lineage: Eukaryota > Metazoa > Chordata > Amphibia > Gymnophiona > Ichthyophiidae > Ichthyophis > Ichthyophis bannanicus. The sequence continues at coordinate 294,623,333 of CM066037.1, forward strand.
GCACGCATTTCCACCAGGAACATGCACTATGGACTAGCTAGCAGACTGTCACCAGCTGGTATGTGTCCTGATGGAGCGCCTAGCAGAGTGCAGCAGCTGAAGGCTTGCTGCAGGAGAATATCAGATAGTGGTGGGGTGCAGCTTAGCATATCCAGGCCTAATGTCTGTCTGCTATTGTGTTATGGATGTGTACAGAGCTGCATTAACTGCCATGTAGGGTGTCTGTTCCCCAGCAGGACTGGGGTTGATGGTCCCCTCTACTGCCATCTTTGCAGGGAGGTAGAATGTGGATCTGTTGGTGGGAGACCCTGTTTACCACCCTTAGCCCTGGAGGAGGGGGGGTGGTGGTACATAATCCTCCTAGGGGTCCATAGGGACTACACCTGACTGAGACATACAGATATATCCAAAGTGTGTCAACAGAAACTACCTATCTCACACATAAGCACTGCTGTGTACCTGGTGCTGGGCGCCTCTCCTCACCCTCAGGGTGAATGCCGTACCTGCACAATGTGACAGTGTGTAGCTACTCTGTGCCAGTACCACACATGGTCAGTTCCCCCTACCAGGCCGAGGTGCTGTGGGGGTGCATACCCCATCTTGTGATCATCTGTAGACTGCTGATTTGCATGTGCAGTGCATCATGGGTATGGGTGGGTTAACCCTATCCTGGTGACCACAGCAGACTGTTTGTGTGGTGATTTGCAGTCCTTCTGCAGACAGCCAGGGGCTTACTAGGCGCTATAGAGCTGTAGCCCACTGGTTACTTCACTGCCAGTGGAGCCAGAGATCTTGGGTTCAAACCCACAGTGGGGTTTTTTGATAGGGCTGTCCAAAACATTATCTATTTTTAAAGTACATTAGTGCTGCCAGCAATAACACCCTCAGCATACTGTAACCATAAGGTGCCTCAGAGGGTGCTTTATAGGGCGCCCTATAGGGCACCTTATGGTTACCGTCCATATAAGGTGCACTATACAGTATGCTATGGAGCGACTGATAGGGTGCCAGTCCGTATAAGGTGCCTTATAAGGTGTCCTATGTAGCGCCTTATAGGGTGCCCTATAGGGGACATTATAGGGTGCTGTGGCGGACAGTGCACCTTATAATGTGCCCTATGGAGTGCCTTATAGGGTGCCTTATGCGGCACCTTAGGTTACGGCACGTGAGGGTGTGTTTGCTGGCAGCAATTAATAAAATACAAATAAAGTGCTGCAGGAAACAATACTTACATGTCAAAGCTGATGCCTCAGCCAGCCTTACGTATTGGGCACACTGGGGATTAAACTCAGACCCCTGTATCATCAGTCAGTGCCTTAACCATTGTGCTACAGTGTTGTTTCTCCTTGCATTTCAGCACACTTACTTATGCTTTCCATGCGTTTAAATGCACAGTGCTGCCATCAAAAACAGTGCTATGACCTTGCTGTGCCTCATAGGGCACCCTATATGGCGCCCTATATGCCACCCTTTATGCAACATTGTAGGGTGCCGTGGCGGACAGTGCACTTTAAAATGTGCCCTCTGGGGTACCTTATGGGGTGCCTTCTGTTACAGTACTTTCAGAGTGCATTTGCTAGTAGCAGTAATTAAAATAAAATTAAAATGCCTCAAAATGCAATATTACACATAACAGGTAGTGCCTCAGCCAGCCTTATTCATTGGGCACAGTGGGGGATTGAACCCATGATCCCTGCACCATCGGTCAGTGTCTTAACCATTGTACTGTGGCTCTGTTCCTATGCTTGCACATTAGCGCGCCACTTATGCTTCCCGCGCGCGTTTCTCATGCGCTAATGTGCGCGGCGCACATGAGCGCACAGCGCACATTAGCGCATGAATAATCCCGGTTTGCTTTTTTCTAACTGACAGGCCCACTCCTTTTATGGCATCCCGCACAATAGCGCGGCGCGCACCTAACGGGGTTTTAGTAAACATACCCCTTAGTGTAAATGTTTCTGGGGGAAGGGTTAAGCCAGGGACTGTAGCAATGTGTGTCCTTTCGATTTTCAAAAGTGCACTTGTTGGGTTTTTTTTGGCAAAAGTACTCCCAGAAAAAGAAGGTGGATGTGTCTGTGGTACTTTTTTCTTTGGGGATTTTCTCTGATGGCTAAACCAGGACCTATCTATAACGTAGGTGTTTCCAGCATTGGCTGGTGTTCTGCGGTTAAGTAATAGACTATGTTCTAAAGCAACAAAACTTTCATTTGAAACTGGTGCAAAGTCTGCAAGTAAAAAAATCCCTGTGTACTTTGTAGATATGCAGACAGAATGAAAACTAAGTCCAGCTTTACTTTAGCCACAGAAGTTAACCGGGCAGCAGCTCAACATCCTCGCTGTCCAGTTAGCTTCCGAGTTCTGCAGCCGACCCAGATATTCAATGCCGGTGGCCGTATACAGCCCCAGCATTGAATATCTGGGGTTAAACTTCAGCAGTGACAGCTGACCGCTTTACAAGTGCTAGCCGCTGCCGCTGAATATCCCCGTAGTTACTACTAGGCTTTAGCAAAATGATTTGCCTGTTAAAGAAGTATTTTGCAGGCATTTGCATCTCATTATTTACTAATACACATTATTTTACCATGGCAAATTTTAATAAATAACGAGATGCAAAGCCTGCAAAGCAGCACATTAACATGCAAATCAAATAACGCAGCTTGTGGCATTTACTAAAAGGCACAACAGTAGTGCACATTTGCAGCACACGGATGCCCACGCTAACTTGAGGCACCCTGTGCACCCATTCCTCTGCCATTTGCATATTGCTAATGTGCCGCAATACGCAGGGTTGGCCCAAGAGTTTCTGCCACCTTAGACAGGCTCTCCATTCCCCACCTTGACTGTGGTACTGCCCTGCCCGCCATGCCACCTCCCCCCCCCCAGCATCCATCTAATCACCTGGGGGAGGGGGGCAGCATGGTGATCCCTCCTTTTGCCAAAACAGCAGATGAACTGCTGCTTTGGGCCTTGAGGTGCCCATGCATATGCCCTCTCATGACCTGCCGCCATCTTAAAGAGGCTAGAGTTTAAAAATGTGTCACGCAAAACTCCCACTTCCTGAAGCCTCCCCCTCCACAACTGGTGTCTAGTAGGCAGGGCAGGAGTGATTTCCCAGTCACTCCTGCCCCATTGGGTACCAGGTTCACTATGGCTCCAGTTGACTCCTAGGGGTAGTCTCCCATGGTACCGCCACTAGGAATGAAGCTACCAAACGAATAGCACATACTTTTCTGTGACATATATATACATATTCCTGGAGCAAAGAGTAGGCAGAGATAGAGTGGGATCAGCACATACACACACAGCAGGAGTAAATTTGTGTGAGGGCATTTGTGCATTACCAGAGATAATTCTAGGAGCCTATACATACATATGTTGCCTTTATAAAATATCCTATAAATATATTCAGACCTTCTACTGCTCTATCTGTTTAGAAATTATTTGTATTGTTATTATTTTAAAAAGACCATCAATAGTCAATATTATAAGGGCAATTTTATAAAGGGAGTATTTTACTAAAGGGCGCTAGCTTTCAGCATGGGTCTGGCATGTGCTAAAGCTGCACATTGGATCCAGGTTGACAGCTAGTGTGAGGCTATGACAGGGTCGCTGGATTTTAGTGTTAACTATCCATTGCGCATTAGTGTTGCAAGTGGGAGGGTTAGGGGCAGAGAGTGGATGGGGCGAGTGCTGGGCAGGCAGCACACCCATTCTACCTGCTCACTGGGCTAGAATTATGGGTGCACCCACCACCACCTCCATAGGTTGCGACAGGAATGCATACACTGTGATAATTGCTGGAAATCTGCTTTCCCATGTTTCTGGGAGTTAAAGCTGTGGTGTTGCCCTAGTGCAGGCATGTCCAACTTCGAACAGGTCATGATCTACCTTTTCCGGCCAAAAGTGCCGGTGTATTCAGGTAAAGCCCAGGCGAATGGATATCACCTGGTATATAACACACTTCTAAGGGGTGTTGGGGCGGGGGCAGGAATGGATGATTCTGAGAGGCAGGAGACCAGGTATGACACCGGGCCTGTGGCGTCTCATCGTGGGGTGTGGGCGGCGGCCCCCTGGGGTACCCACAAACTACTGGCACGAAAACAACAAGTGCCCCCAATACACCCGCAGGCAAGATTCCCACAGGCAGGGAAAAAAGACAGGCAAAGGATCAGCAGCGGCGGCAAGCCCTCGGCAGACGACCTGCTGGCACGAGCTCTCTCCTAGTGACGGGACGAGCTGCTGGAGAGATGGAGCCAAATACCTCTGATCCCTCCACGATCTACAGGTAGATTGCGATCTACCTGTTGGATATGCCTGCCCTAGTGCACCATCGATTTATGCATTATGGGCACTTTTGGTGCAACTTCACAGTGCCTCCTTATAAAATGACCCCAATGTGACTATTCTTCAACTACTGTCAACGATATTTTAGTTCATCTATATTCATCATCTGGTCCTTAACACTTTTATAAAAATTTTTTGAAACTTGCAAGTAAAAATGTTCCTCTTCCAATGACCAACTGAATCCAGTTTCATGAGCGTGGATGTTAGTCCACCAGACTAGCATTCAAATGGTAATGTACTTGGGAGGTAATAAGGATCAGGTGATGAATATGCGCCAACTAAAATATCATTGGTAGTGACTAATGAAGAGTCTTGTAATATTTACTGTTGATAGTCTTTTTAAAATAATTAAGATACAGTACATGCAATGCTGAATTGATAGATCAGCTTTCGTCAGGCCTGGGGTCCCCCTGTGCCATGGGGCCCAGCACAATTGCCCTGGTTGCACTTCCCTAATACTAGCCCTTCTGTCCCTGATTCTCGCAGCACCTTGTGCTCCTTAGTGGTCTCTCATGTTTGTGCTCATCAGGACCGAAACTTGCTCAGCTTTTGAGGTTTCTCAGGATCAGTGCCTAAGGATGTATGATTTTGAAACATGTCAGAAAATCATGATCCATCCAGTTCCCTCACTTACAGCCTGTGGATTTCCCATTGGGTAGGGTTATAAACAGGTTCATTTGTATCCAAGACTTAAGTGTTTATGAGACGATTTTTATCCAGTCTTTGATTATGATTCATCCAGCTCTGCCTAATGGGAAAACACCTGGGTTCACCTGCGTCCTGGGCAGGACTTTGAAACTTGCCTCCAGATGGCGATTTTTCTGGTTTAATTGTGCTGCCTTGGACTCCCAGTACACCAAGCTTGTCCTGTTGTTAGCAAAGGTAGCTATCCAATGTCATTCCCTAACCAAAAGTTCTTGCCAGATTCTCCACTATTTCGTTTTTCACCACTGAGATACCCAGCACTCAGTCACTTTCCTTGTCATCTGTGGACTGGTGCCAGCATGCCAGAGCAATTAGTGCCACTACATTTTGGAAGCTGTATTCTTGTCCAGTCTGTTTCATGCCTCATTTGTCATGGAAGTTACGAGATGTTAATCAACATTATAGGATATCACTGCATCATTCGGATAAAGGATTTCATTTGTGATTTCTTTTACAAGCTTGTCACTGGTAAATGCATGATTATAATTTTAGCTTGAGTTTAAGCACTGGTAAATTTTCCAATGTCAAACACAATATGCATTTTACAAAATCTCAAATTCCTCTTAAAAAAAAAAAACTAGAAAATATCTATTAATAAATTTCCACAATAGAATATCTTTGACAGGGGAAGGCCTAGGTACTAAATACTCCTGGAATTCCTCTGTTACCATTCTGGACCTACTCTCTGGGGGTCTTTCACTAAACAGCGCTAGCTGTCAGTGCGTGTATGATGCACACTGAAGGTGCACTAGGACATGTGTTGACAGCTAGCATGGGGCCATGACAGCACAAGCTGATTTCCAAACTAACTGTGCATGGTGTGCTGGGGTGGTAAGGGGCTGGGTTAGGGGCGTAGAGTGGACGTGGTGAGCACTGCACAGTCAGCATGGGATAAACACCGCTTGCTAACTGTGACCCTTGCAATTACTGTGGGTTCATCTAATGCCACCTCAATAGATGGAGTTAAATGCACCTGTGCTATTTGTATGCCATATTAGGGCAAAGGGCTCCATATTAACTGCCAGCAACATGCTTTTCACACCCACGACAGCTAATGTGGTAGTGTTGCTCCTAACGCACCACGGTTTTGGAGTTGTTGGCGCATTAGGTGCAACACCTTAGCGCATTTCACAACGGGATGTCCAAGTGCAATCTGGGATGTCAAAACCAGAATGTCTGAAAAAAAAGCAAGCACGTGCAAGTTCAGGCTCAATTTCGGAAAAACAGATGTGCCCAATATGCACGTGTATCAAATGTCTATATAGATGTCCCCAGGAGAGCAGCTCAGCACTGAGAAGTCTAATAACATAATGGTAAAAGTAATGGCTTAAAAGCAGAGTGATCAAGGTTCAAATCCCAGTGTGGGCCTTTGTGATTTAAGGCTAGTCACTTAATTCTCCATCTTTACTACACTCTCTGGATGTATTAAGGTGAAAAGAAGCACCTTCCTAATGCATATTCATGCCTGGAGCAGGTATAAACATTGACGCCCCCCCCCCCCCCCCCGACATGCCTCTGCCACACCCCTGTGCCTATTTCAATGTTCCTGCACCAGAGACGTCTGCAAACGTCATTTGTGGAATGGCTACAGAGACGTGTCTGTGATTTTGACATCCACATCTTCAGACATCCAAACCATTACTCAACCTTTTAAAATGACCCTCATAGTCTCACTAGAAATAAGATAAGATAAGATATGCCATACTGGGTCAGACCAAGGTCCATCAAGCCCAGTATCCTGTTTCCAACAGTGGCCAATCTAGGTCATACGTACCTAGCCGTTTCCCCAAAAGACACAGGTTCCGCAATGCTTGTACTGGGTCAAGCATTGATATCCTGGGTCCCTTCTTAATAATGGTTTATGGACCTTTCCTCCAGGAATTTGTCCAAACCTTTTTTAAACCCAGCTACACTAACAGCCTTTACTACATCCTCCGGTAACAAATTCCAGAGTTTGATTACACGTTGAGTGAAAAAATATTTTCTTTTATTAGTCTTAAATAGTTTACCCTGTAGTTCTTCTGGTCTGAAAGTTACATGGTTGCAAAATTAGTAAAACTGAAGGAACCTCAGAATTCCCTTGAGTTCAAATTTATTTTACGAGAACATTTATATTCCGCTACAATCCTTAGGACAAAAAGACGCAATTCAAAAATTAACATTAAACACAATAAAATAAAATCATATCTATAAAATGTTGTTATCCTAATCTTCTGATTCTTTTACTGTCCCTAAATTGTAACAAAGGAAGGTGAACATAATCTTTGAGATCAATATTCAGAAGCACTTACGTGGTCAGTGGCGCTGCCGTCCGCATAAACGCTTTATTTTTAAATTCCGGCACATAAAACACATAACATTAGCTGGTTAAGGCACTTAATGGCCAAGGTTTTCATTTTTAAATTGGAATGCAATTTGACACAGACCAAGGGCAGTACTGTAAGTTATGCAGCAAACAGCAAAATACAGTCACATAGAGAACTTAAACGGTTAACTTTCAATGCACAAATAGCAGATACAACCTTATAATGATAAGTTCTCCAGGACCAAGCAGGAAGTCAGTCCTCACTTATGGGTGTCATCGACGCCGATGAAGCCCCAGCGGAGCATTTCCCCAGCTTTCCATGAAAGCCTTTGGGAATGCTGACACGCATGCGCGGTTCCCTTCCCGCCTAAAGGTGCCATCTTACCTCAGTCTCTTTTTTTCCGTGAAGCCCATCGGACGTGTGTCCTGTTTTTCCCAGAAAAGAGAAGATTTTTTCTTGGCGTTTTTTCGCTTTTTTCCTTGGATTCGACGTCGGTTCCCCTCCCGCCGGGTTCGGTACGCCGGTATCGAATCCTTATTTTCCTTTTTTCGGTTTTTGCCCTTAGTGGCTCGGCATTCGCGCCAAAACTTTTTCTTTTTCCCTGGAAGGCCGGTCCTTTGACCTAGCGGGGACCCTTTTCTCCCCGATGGCTTCCAGCGGTTTTAAAAAGTGTGATCGGTGTAAGAAAATAATGTCTTTCACCGACACACACGACTGCTGCCTTCGGTGCCTCGGCCCTGACCACGATTCTAAAACGTGCGGGCCATGTGGAAAAATGTCTTCCAAGGCACTCCGAAGTCGTCAGCAGCAAAGTGAAAGGCTTTTCTCGGACTCGGCCTCTGCCCGGGCCTGGACCTCATCTGAGGCCTCGACATCTCGGGATTCTGATTCCGAGAGGCGTCGAAGCTCCTCGGACAGGAGGTCCCTCGACCGGAAACGTAAGAGGAAGAAGCGGCTCGCGAGGGCGGCGTCAGAGGAGGTCCCTGAGCCCTCGCGGGCCAGGTCAAAGACCCCCGACAGTCGTTCCGGACTCGTGGACCAGGAGAAGCCAACCAAAGTTCCTCGCATGGAGCCGGAGTCTGCTGGACATGTAAGTCCTGTAGTCCTCGAGGACTCACCTCCCCGAGTACCGACATCGGGCCCGGCGCCGCCGGGGCCCGAGTCGGGGGCTGCTGCGTCACCCGAGCTGAGTCTCAGGTTGACAGCCTTGGAGAGCAGAATGTCTGCCTTCATGGATCAGCAGCGGGCGCTGATGGCCAGCCTGTCTGGCGCATCCGCCCCGACCACCGGGACATCGACTTCGAAGTCGACCCCGGAGACAGAGCCGATACTCGAGTCCCTTGCGGCTCGAGGTCGTCCTCGGTCGAGGTCTCCCTCGACCTCCCGTTCGGGACCGAGGGTCTCGACTCCGGTGCCCCCGGCATCGGGGCGGGTGCCTAGAGGCCCCGCGGGGGTCGGACCTCGACTCGACATCGGACGAGTTTGCTTGAGAGACTGAGGACGAGGAGTCTCCTGATACCTTCAAGACTCGATGTGTCCCTTCGGACTCACCTGAGTCTGAGCCCTGGAGTAGATCCCCTCCGGAGGATACTAGGTTCTCGGAGTTTATCTGGGATATGGCCGCTGCCCTGGCTATCCCAGCTGACCCCGAGGAAGAGCCTCGAGCCGAGGAGCTTGATGCCCTGCAGTATGACTCTCCTCCGAAGGAGGCCTTTACTGTCCTGGTTCCTCCGATGCTGGAGCAGCTCCTCTTCCAGATGTGGGAGGCCCCGGCCTCAGCGCTGGTTTTGAGCAAGCAAGTCGATTCCATTTATCGGCTCCGGAAGAGTCCTGGCTTCCAGAAAGCACAGCTACCACACCATTCCATGGTTGTGGAATCGGCCATGCATCGTCTGAAGAGTCAGAAGATGCACTCCGCGGTGCCTCCTGGTAGGGAAGCCCGAAGCCTTGATGGCATCGGTAGAAAGTGCTTTCAGGGCTCCATGCTTGCTTGCTGTGTCCAGACTTATCAGCTGTACATGGGCATGTATCTACGAGACCTGGCCAAGGAATTGGCCGGATTCTCTGCTGGTCTCTCCAGGGAACCCTTGCAGAGTTTTAAGTCCTTGTCTTCGAGGATCCGGGAATGCTCTAAGTTCATGTCCCGTGCCGCCTACGATGGCTTCGAGGCTTCGGCCCGAGTAGCGGCAGCCGGCATCGCGTCCCGACGCCAGGCATGGCTGCAGTCATCGGACCTCGAGCCATGGGTTCAGGACAAGTTGGTCGATGTCCCTTGCCGAGGTGAAAACCTTTTTTGGCAAGCCTGTGGCCGAGAAGGCCGCTCAGCTCGAGACAGAGCACCTCACGAGGACAAGGCTGTAGAGGAAGACCTCTGCCCCTTCTCATAAGAAGAAGAGCTCGGGTAAAAAGTCCTTTTACCCGAGGAAGGGCACTGCCTACAAACAGTACCCACAATATCAGGTTGCCAAAGCTGCCCCCCAGGGTCAGCAAGCCAAGGGCCAGGGTAATGGGCCCCGTAGGCAGAGGACCCCAAGCCTGCAGCCCCTGCTCCCACTCAGCAGGGTGGGGTTTTTTGACTCCTTGAGTATAGCCATACCTCCCTTGCAGACCCAGCCCTGCACAGGAGGCCGCCTAGCCTTGTTCGCCCACAAGTGGCCCTTAATAACCCAGGACAGTTGGGTGCTGGACATAGTCCGTCGAGGCTATGCCCTGCACTTTCACCAACTGCCTCCACAACACTTCCCAGGGGAACCTTTCTGGCCTCCCCTGCATACAGCCTTTCTCCTTCAGGAGCTACCAGGTCTGTTGCTGGACAAGGCGGTGGAGCCTGTGCCTCCCCATTTCCAAGGTCACGGGTTTTACTCCAGGTATTTCCTGGTACCAAAGAGAACCGGTGGTCTTTGACCCATCTTGGATCTCAGAAACCTCAACAAGTTTCTAGTGAAAGAGAAGTTCAAGATGCTTACTCTTGGAACACTTCTGCCCTACCTCCAGCAGGGAGATTGGCTTTGCTCTTTAGATCTAAAGGATGCTTACACTCACATCCTTATTCATCCAGACCACAGAAAGTACCTCAGGTTCACTGTGGGAGGAAACCATTATCAGTACAGCGTACTGCCTTTTGGACTGACCTCCGCTCCCAGGGTCTTTACCAAGTGCCTGGCAGTGGTGGCAGCCTACCTGAGAAATCAGGGAACCTTTGTGTTTCCATACCTAGACGACTGGCTCATCAGAGGCCAGACTTCTCTGGAAGTTCAACAAGCCACCAACAGGACCATTGCACTGCTCCAAAAGGTGGGCTTTGTCATCAACTTCGCAAAGTCTACTTTGCTCCCCTCCCAGAATTTGGAGTTCATAGGGGCAAGGCTGGATTCTCAGCTGGCAAGAGCCTTCTTACCAGTAGACCGAGCACAAAGGCTCATGGACCTCGCCAGCAAGTTTCTGCACAGGTCTATGGTCTCCGCCAGACTCTGTCTCCGGCTTCTGGGCCACATGGCGTTGACAGTACAGGTGACCCCCAATGCCAGGCTGAATATGAGACCTGCCCAGTGGTGCCTTCGGACTCCGTGGTCACAAGCCTCAGGCAGTCTCAGAGACAGGATCAGAGTGTCCCACCGTTTCCTGGCCTCCCTCAGCTGGTGGTTACACCCCCCCAATCTGCTGGTGGGGGTGCCCTTTCAGATCCCACCTCATACAGTGGTCCTGACCACCGATGCCTCTCTGAAGGGTTGGGGAGCACATTGCTTAGACAAGTGCACCCAGGGCCTGTGGTCTCCTTGGGAGGCGTCCCAACAAATCAATCTGCTGGAACTCAGAGCTATCCGCTTGACCCTCAAGGCCTTTACTGCCTCCCTGACACAACAGTCTGTCTTGATCCAGACAGAGAACCAAGTGGCCATGTTCTATGTCAACAAACAGGGCGGGACTGGTTCCCAGCACCTTTGCCAGGAGGCCCAGAACCTCTGTTCCTTTGCCCTGAAACACAACATGCTCCTCAAAGCAGTCTATCTTACAGGCCAGGAGAATTCTCTGGCAGACAGATTGAGCAGGATTCTGCAGCCACACGAATGGCAGCTGCATCCTTTAGTGGTTCAAAAGATTTTCTTGAGATGGGGGCTTCCCTCCATAGACCTGTTTGCCAGTCCACTGAACAACCAGCTGCCCAGATTCTGCTCCAGGCAACTGCATCCTCTGAGAGTAGCAGCAGATGCTTTTCTGATTCCCTGAACTCAGGGCCTACTCTATGCATTTCCTCCCACCCCTCTGGTGGCCCGAACACTGTTCAAGATTCTCCGGGACAGGGCCTCAGTCCTCTCGGTAGCTCCCAGGTGGCCAAGGCAGCCTTGGTTCCCCCTCCTGCTTCAACTGGCAGTGGATCTGCCTCTGCCTCTGGGATTGCAACCCGACCTTCTCTCTCAGGATCAGGGCTCCTTGCTGCATCCCAGTCTCAAAGCTCTCAATCTGATGGCATGGAGGCTGAAAGGGTAGTGTTGGCTCCCTGGGGCCTGCCTCCCGAGGTTGAGGAAGTTCTCCTCGCCTCCAGGAAACAATCCACTAGGAAGACCTATGCTCTCAAGTGGAAAAGGTTCTCTGTGTGGTGTCAGCTGCGTGCTGAGGATCCTTTCTCCTGTACTGTGTCAGTAGTGCTTCAGTACCTGCTGCACTTGTCCAATCAGGGTCTCAAGTCCAACTCTGTTCGGGTCCACCTCTCTGCTTTAGCAGCTCACCACTCCCTTATTGAGGGGCATTCCTTGTCTGTGCACCCTTTGGTGTCTAGGTTTCTCAGAGGCTTGCTTCTGCTCAAACCTCCCATACGTTCTCCTGCTCCTGAGTGGGAGCTTAATGTGGTTTTGCAGCAACTGACTCTCCCACCTTTTGAGCCTATGGCTACTTGCCCTCTACGCTTCCTTTCCTGGAAGACTCTCTTTCTGATAGCCCTTACTTCGGCTAGGAGAGTGAGTGAGCTTCAGACCTTGGTCTGTGATAGACCGTACACCAGGTTCTATAAGAACAGGGTGGTCCTCAGGACTCACCCTAAGTTTCTTCCTAAGGTTGTCTCCTCTTTCCACCTCAACCAGGAGGTGGTTCTTCCTACTTTCTTCCCTAGGCCTCATGCGAGTCAGGCTGAAACAGTTCTCCATACCTTGGACTGTAGGAGGGCCTTATCCTTCTACCTTGAACGTACGCAAGGTCACAGGAAGGCTTCTCAGCTCTTCCTTTCTTTTGACCCCAATAACTTGGGGAGGCCTGTGTCCAAGCGTACCTTGTCCATCTGGGTGGCTGACTGTATCACCTGGGCTTACAAGGTGGCTGACCTTCCTTTGAAGGGTAGGGTCACGGCCCACCGTGTGAGGGCAATGGCTGCATCAGTGGCTCACCTCCGCTCTGTTCCATTGCAAGACATCTGCAGGGCTGCTACTTGGTCTTCAAGCCAGACTTTTGCAGCCCACTACTGTCTGGAGAGGGAGTCCCGTAGGGACAGTGCTTTTGGCCAAGCAGTACTCTGGAATCTCTTTGAGGTCTACGCAACTCCTGCCCCCCTGCCCTCTGTTTGGGCTACCTGTGGAGGGTGTGTCCTTGCAAAGCCTTTACTGTGTTGCTGAGACTAGAGGGAGTTCTCTTGTTCAGCCTGGGTTCCTGGTAGCCCAGAGCTGGGGAGTCACCCATAAGTGAGGACTGACTTCCTGCTTGGTCCTGGAGAAAGAGTAGTTACTCACCTGTAACAGGTGTTCTCCAGGAGCAGCAGGAATCAGTCCTCACTGCCCTCCCTCCTCCCCTTGGAGTTGCAGTTGTACATAGTTTAATTTTTACATTTTTGTGTGCTGTTCTTAGCTATGTCATTTGACTGAGGTAAGATGGCACCTTTAGGCGGGAAGGGAACCGCGCATGCATGCCAGCATTCTCAAAGGCTTTCATGGGAAGCTGGGGAAATGCTCCGCTGGGGCTTCATCGGCGTCGATGACACCCATACGTGAGGACTGATTCCTGCTGCTTCTGGAAAACACCTGTAACAGGTGAGTAACTACTCTTTATCCATTTAAAGTTCCATGTGGATTTCCAGTGATCCTCTTTATACATTTATGATCCTCATAAGTTTATCTGTTATGTGGCACTCGCCCTACTGAATCTCTATCTAAATCCCATTCAGCTATTTCAGAGAAGGGAGACCTGCTCAGCAGCTATATACTCCTAAGAGCCAAAAAAGGGCTGGGAAAAGATATGCACTACGGTTCTTTGAGGATGGAGCCTGGGGGCTCAGGAACACCTTGATTACCCAGTGCTTCGTGAAAAATTGGTGCAGCATGGAAGCAAGGCAATGTTCTCAACTTGCAGCCATGTTTTAAGGGATTCTGGAATGTTCACTTGATGAAGAAAATAACAGTACAAAGAAATGATAGTTATCCAAAATTTGCTCAGGTCTGGAAGGTCTTTGTGCAGTTTAATGGTACGCATCCTGCACATGCCTTTAGATGGATTGAGGGAGGGTCATTTTCAGACAAATGGCTTTGAAAACTCCCCCCCCCCCCCCCATATAAACAGATTCAAAATGACATTTTTTGTTCAATGCCTTGAACCTAAGGAATCTAGTTTCTATGTCACTATATTTCAAGATAGATTTTGCACTTAACACTGTGAATTGGAAAATGATTTAATACATTTGGCAGTTCCAGTGGAGCTTTACCATCCAAGCAGAATTTTCAGGTCTCAAGAGCAGTGTTTGGTAACCATTCCATCATTACAGCTTGTGGCACTTGTGAGTACTTGTACAGTAGCTGTGCAGTGTATTATTTTGGGCCAAAACTATGAAATTTGCTGCCAGCTGAGTTTCAATTTGAACAAATATTTCTTCAAAAACGATATGTTAGATTTTATAAAGCGCCTTAAGGCATTTTTATTTTAGGAAGTGTTTGGTGGGTGATTTTATGATGATTATAATGTAGTTATTGTATAGATGAGATTTATGTTTATGTTTGTATTTTATAGTGTGTGTTATATTGTAATTTATTATCTATGTTAATTGTTACCTGCCAAAGACTTAGGATTGTCAGGGAATAAATGTTTTAAGTAAATAAATTTCCTTCTGGAAGTATGCTATTTTAAAAGATAAAGGGGTAATAATCAAACTGTCCAGACTAATGCTTTCTACCTACAGGCTTTTCACCAATCATCCAAACAAAAGCCATGTTACACAAGTAAAACGACGTTCAAAATTTCTCATCCCATATGTAAATCTCCAAAAACTACAGCATGGAAGAAAGTGACTTCCAAAACCTCTCCATTTTGGGGGGTTGCTCCTAAGGAGGGGGTCACTGGGATGACTATCAATGGCTTTGCATGTAGGTGGACCAGGGTTTTGGCAGCTTCAGGCCTACCTATAGAAAAGTCCTTCCTTGCTGTGCTGCAGCCCCTTCCTCTGCTCCCAGGCATTATCCTCTTCTCCTTCCTGCCTGTTCACATTTCATTTGCATCTCTCTCCTTCTCTGCCAGTTTCACCTTGAAGACTGAGTGTGCAGGGCCCCATGATCCGGCAGGATTGATATTCAATGGACTGGTAAGGTCTTCCAATACTCTGGTAGCCTGCGGCAACTTCAGAGGCAGCATTCGTAGACCCTGAAGGGAGGAAGTCCCAATGGCGACACCTGGTGGCCAGATTTATGGCCCATTTTGGCAAGGTTCTGGAAGGAGTCCTGGTGCATTGCCTCCAGATGAGGCCAGTTGCTGCAATGATTGGGTTAAATGAGCCTGAAGAAGGGCATAAAACATAGGACACATCCCCAATTCCATGAAAGGAAGAAGAAACTATCAGGCAAAAACTGACATTTATGACGTGCTATAATGGGAGTAGCCCTTAAGATGTTTTACTTTGTACAGGCTTTTCCATCTGACTGACTTTGGCAGGAATAAATCTGGCTGAACTATGTTTTCCCTTCCCTTTTGTGTCTTTTGCTACCATTGTGGATTCCTCTCGTTTTGTTTGTCTTTGTTAGTGGTGTTTTAGTATCTGATTCACGTTTTCATTTATTGTACACCATATAAATATTGTATTTTTTGATTTGCGGTATATGAAGTGAATAAACTATAAATTATAAGCATATTTTTGTATTCCAGCTGTTTCCTCCTGCTGCTTTGTATATCCAGTTCAATTGGAACCAGGACTGGGATTCTGGTGCCATGAGTCCTCATTCACAAATATCTGGGGGTCCTTTTCCTCAGTTTCATATTATTGCTTTCACTCCTGTAATGTACTGCAGCAATAGTTCTGGGCTGGGGGACATTCATCAGACGACTTCTGGAACCTTACCATTATGGGCCACTATGTAACCCTTGAGCAATGATCATGACCATCCCCTGCACTCGAGGGGTGTAAACACTGCCTCTGCAATATCCATAGCCCACCTGGGGGGCAGAAGACCCGCAATGGAGACAGACCCAGGGAGCTTCAGCAAGGTAGTGCACAGCACAGTCATTGGGTCAGCTCAAAATCTGGATTATTTCTTTTAAAAAAACTAAGAAAAAAAGATATATAGAGAGACTTTAAAAAATTAGGTATAATTTTGACTTTAAACGAATATTTCTTCAAAAATGTTGATATAGGGAATTCTTGTACTTCCAAAACTCAAAACAAAACTGAACCTTTTTGGTGGGGTCTTAGCCCCTTATATAAATATAAGGCAATAAAAAAGAGCATTATCCATAACCAAAATTTCAGTAAGCCATCAACAACTTTATATTGTTTGTATATTTCATAGGCCTGCTAGCATTGCCCATAGGTCTCTAACTCCACATTCCCTTTCAAAGGCATATTCATAAATGTTATCTACATATCTAACCCTGGTCTAGTCATATACCCACCTCCCCTCAGATCTGCAGATGCTGCCAAATATGCAAAATTATCCAGGCTGATGACATCAATGATTGGACTCACAACTCTGGTATAATCCTGAAACAACAAAGGAGAGTCATAAATTAGAGCAACTCAGATGCCTGTGAAGACTTTGGAAAGTCAGCAAGGATCTGGAGTATGCAACATGTCAACATGGGAGAAAAAAAACATCCCCCTGGAAATACACACAACGGCTTCCTTGAAACCAGTCATGTATTAACAAAGGCATCTTAAACGAGTTCGTTAGTACACGCATCCACCCTGTTTTACTGGGGTAGCTTCTAACCTAAAATTCTATCTCCTAGATAACATAATATAGAATATTATATATTATAATATATAATATTAAAATATATAAATTATAACATGTATCATGTCTTAGTACAGATGAATACAAAGAGTTATATTTTGGCAATGTTCCACTTTTTCTTGGGTGGATTATTCCCTAGTAGATTTCTTTGGCTTTCATGATGAGATCATACAGGAGCCAAAGACAAGCAGTATAGGTTGTCCGTTTATGAGGCGAATAGCAAGAGTGCATTGGCCAATATATGGTAGTAATACATTATTTCCAGGCCCACTAACCTGCATCTCCTCAGGCCCAGATTTCCACAAAAACAATGTAGAAACTGCTTATGGTACTAAATGTTGAAGGTTCTAGCTAATTCTCCCACTGGCTCTTGAACGTCTGAGCCCTGGTTCACTAAAGCCCTTCCCTTCTAGTCTTGTGCTTCCATAAGTCTGCTTTCAATATACTAACTTCCATTGTCTGATAGTGCTGACAAACTACGACTAATATTCATTTGTAAAGTGCTAAAAGGTGTACGCAGTGCTTGTCATAAAGATGTAAGACACAGTTCCTGCTCATCAGAGCTTACAGTCTAATCAAGATGAAAAAACATCACACAACTGGGGACTAGAGTATAGCAAGATGCAAATAAGTAGCGTATGAGGAGCATCAAGATCCAAAAGCAGTCTCAAAGAATATGTTCTTCACAGTCACAAATGATAAACCTGTGGTCACACCATCAAAATTCCCCTACAGACTGTTTCTATTTCCCACTAGAGGCCGCTTCTGAACAGTGGCTATCATAAGCAATGCATTTATCCATAGGCAGTGACAATATACTGGTAGAAGATATGGAATATGCCAGAATACTGTCATAGTCTAAAACAGGAACAGGAACAAGTTTGGGAGGCTGCAGTATTGCTTATATGCCTCACTTCACTTTCTCAGGAGTAGCGGCAAGGGGAGAAGTGATAAAAACAAAAACAGAGTGTAGAGAAGGAAGCACAGTCTAACATTACTGCAGAACATGGTGTGATCAGTGGGTTTTAGAAGACTACAACTCCTTAGACAAGAATGTTTGAGCTGGCAGGTCAATGGAGAATGGGTATTGTCCAGTATGACCACATTGACTAAGCAGGCTAGTCATCTAGATTAGAACTTGGTGATAAGGCAGGATGGAGTGAGGGTCTGGATGTTAGATTAGGGATGGTATTTTGAGTGGTTATCTATACATGACAGTGGAGGACTCATGAGTAAGACAACCTAAGCTGACTGGCAAAGCAGTAATGCCCATGCAAGTGGTCAGGTTTCTGCAGCTGGGATAGATCCCTACAGTGGACGGGGATAACTTGGCAGACTGGACAAGCCATCTCCACCACCAACTACTATGTTACTATGCAACTGTAAAGCATTTTATATGAAAAATAATTTAAACAATGAAGTTGTCTTGTGGGCCGCCCTTGCGGCTCAGCTCTAGGGCTGCATTCAGTGGTTCACTATGCCTTGGTTTCTGTGACAACTCCTGCTGGCAAAAAAAGGATCCTGAGGGGGTTCCATCTACAGTAGAGGTTCCGTTTGATCACTAAAGGAACTTGAGGTGGCAGAGTCTACCACCAGGTAACAGAATTTTCAAAGTAGGGAAAAACGGGAGGAGGAAGGAAAAAAAAAAAAAAAAAGGAAAGATATACCGTATTTTCTTGAATATGAGGGCTTCAAATATAAGACTATTCTTTGATATTCAAGCCTATATGATAGAAACACCTATGTGAAACCACCAAATGGAGACATAAACACACCAATGGAGAGATACACACATACCCAAAGATAAATGGTAAAGAGAGAGACATATACAGATACAATGCTAGTTTGCTTGTGCTGGGCTGCTGTGAGCATGCTGCTGCCTTTTGCCCTACTTCTTCCTTCCCTGACAGGATATCACTCACTAGTTATGGTCTCCAGACAACAACTCCATGGGATGAACACTACTAGAGCATCTCATCCATGGTGGGTAGGTTCCAGCCTGGCAAGATGGGCTCCACTGGTGCAGAGCAGCGGCAGTGTCAAATTTATGGCACTTTAGTAGGAATTATAAGGTGAGGTTAGTGTTTGGACATGCAAAATGTTGAAAAATTGTCTTATAATCAGGCCATTAGGCTATAATTGCAAAAACAATATAATCACACACCTGAAGGAGCATCACATCTCTGTGAAATAATAGAAATGGACATTAATTAAAACTTTAGATCAAAATCACTGGCATTGGATATCCATGTCAGCTGAATAGCAGAGAAGGTAACTGGGCAGGAGTGATATTCAGCTACTTCCAGTGAAAGTTAGAATAGCCTTTAAGGTATCTACAGTAGCAGCAGAATATTGCTGCTACCCTGTTATTCCTGGAGGAGCACCGTGTTAGTGCCGCTGAATATCCCAGTCACCACAATTAACATGGTTAGCAGGTCTGCTAACTGCGTTAATCACATTGAATCTCAAGTCCTTAATTAAATGAATAATCACATGAGGGGTCATTCGAAGGCACAAATAGCAGGGATGGATGTCCCAACAGGACGTCCACTCCCGTAATTTGTGCCTTCTCGCGATCCCGTCTAACCTCCCCGCCCTTTGTACGGGGAAGTTAGATGGGGCGGGAAAGGGACGGATCGGGGGCGGCATTAGGGTTGGCAGTGGGCGGTCGTCGGCCCTGGATGTACAGGGCCGATTCCAATGTCGGCCCTGTATGTCTAGGGCCGGCAACTTGAATGGAGAACTTATTCCACCTCAGAGGTGGAATAAATTCCCCTCGTTGGTGGGGATGGCAGGCCAGGGGCTCAGAAAGGGCCTGGTGCAGGGCCACGGTTGATGTGGATGGCCCGAAACGTGGCACGTTGTGTCTTCTGAATTCCAAGCTGGCTGAGTAAAAAGAATGAGATAAGTTTTGAGCATTTAAAATTGTGTCTTCTGAATTCCAAGCTGGCTGAGTAAAAATAATGAGATAAGTTTTGAGCATTTAAAATTATTAAAAAGGACCGACCACGGCGAGGGGCGGGTACACTTCCTGCCTCCTTTTGCTTGGTTATTCCGACAAAAAAAGAATGTGTTGTTTGCACAAATTTTGCATTTTGATTTAATTTTACGGTTTCTTGTGATCCGGGGTACTTTCATTTTGGCCCTATACATGGTAGACTCACATTCAAAACCTTGATGCTTACTTTTAAAGCCATCAATGGGCTCTCCTCCGCGTCACTAACAGAGCTTATCAAGATCACTCCCCCCAACAGGTCCAGAAAATTGGCAGTGGTCAATACACTTGTAGTCCCAAAAGCAATAACCCAATGCACCCAGGCAACAGCAAACAGGGCCTTCAAATTCTGCGCACCAAGATGCTGGAACACCCTACCACCCAACATTAGGGCAATCCCCGACCTAGCCCAGTTTAGAAAGGCATTGAAGCACTACCTCTTCCTCATTTACTACCCGGTAGAGAGTGATACAATAACCCCACCCACTATCTAGTCTGGTCCGCTCAATTGATTCTTACCCTACAAGACACCCTTGACTACGACTAGCGAGACGACTTCACATGATGCCTAGCTGTAAACAGTTACTCCAGGTTATCCAAGTTTTTAGTACCTGTTCCATGTAAGCAAAGATCAGCCAATGCAATGTGCAAGTGTATGTTTTATGTAAACCGCACTGATGTTGAATAGCGCGGTATAAAAGAAACTGGAAATAATAATAATAATAATAAATAATCATTAATGAACTTATAAATACTTTACTCAAGGCTAGCTGGTGTTGAAACAGATTTGGTAACCTGGCATATTTCACCTCCTGGCAAACAGACTTCTCACATGTTACCTTTAAAACTATTCCCTGCGCAGGCGCTTTCTGCTTCTTTTGCCTTATCACCTCCTCTCCCCCCTGCCAAGGAGGTCTGAGAGCCTTCAGTCAAGCTTATTTTTGACACTTTCTCCATCATTGCTCCAGGCTTCCAAGGCCAGGGCCCTGGCTGTGCTAAGTTTGATGGGAGGCAGCACACTGCTGTCACCCGGTCCCATGCAAACAACAGCAACACCACCCGACACACTTGTCCTCCTCATGGGGCACTTTGGAAGGCATCAGGTTGCTAGGTGAGTTAAAAATTCCTAATAGAGTTAATGTTTTTAATCAAATGAATAATGAATTAAATGTCCCCTCTAATAATACACGGGAGTAGAGGAGTAGCCTAGAGTTCAAGCGATCAGGGTTCAATTCCCACTGGCACTCCTTGTGACCTTGGGCAAGTTGCTTTATCCTCCATTGCCTCGTAAGAAAAAGCCTGGCAATCTACTTCCGGTCATATCTTGCCAAGAAAGCCCGGGGGCTGCTGGGTCGAAAGGAGTCAGCATTGACTTGACACACTTAAAAAAAATATGCATCTTATGCTTTTATAGTCTTTCACAGAGAACTGCAGCAGTTCTCTTTCACAGCTGAAGTAGAGAGAACTTCCCCTGGGTTCACAGGACAAAGTAAAGGTTTTATAAATGAACAAGATGCAATTATAGCACCAGCAGGTTTCTATCTAGGGGTACAATATTCAAAGGGACTTATCCAATTAGTAGGACTTGCTAACCGAATAAGACTTGGGGGTATGTTTACTAAAGGGCGCTATTTGCGCTGCTGTCATGTTATTGGGCGATAAGGCACATTATCGCGCGATAATGGTGCTTTACCGGGCGCAAAGGTACCTTAGCACGCGATAACGCACGCAGTGGCGCAAACGAGCGCTGAAGGCAGAGAAAGGATCCCAGAGGGCGGAGGAAGGCTCCCCAGGGGCGGAGAGAGAGGGTCAATGGGTGGACAGTGGGAGGGGAGAGGCTCCCTGCATACTAACGCTGTGGATTCCGGGACTGAAAACTAACGCCAGTGAAACCCTGATATCAGAGCAGAATTAAAGGGAAGAGAAACCATTTACGTCAGCAATGTCACTTATCGCGCGATAATACCACCGCTGCGACGTTAAGACGGTTTAGTAAACATACCTCTTAGTATCTTCTGCTAACTCTCCATTGTCTGCTGTCCATTTGTCCTTTCTTCTCTCTTCTAGTTTTTTTCCATTCTCTCTCTACATCTGCTTTAACATACTGATCTTTCCTCCATTTCTTTCTTTATTCCTTTTTCATCCACTCAAATTTCATCCTTCCATCCTCAATTTCCACTTACTCTCCTAATACCCAGCCAATCGTAGATTTTTCTTCTCTCCTACACAAAATATATTTTCCCCTCTCAATCCTCACTCTCACAGCCCCATCCCCTTCTAGTCCTCCCTCAACATCAGCTCCCTTCTAGTCCCATTCTCTATACCCCTGCATCAGCCCATTTCGAATCCTAGCCCACCATCGACCATTTCCAATTCTAGCCTTCCCATCAGCCATTTCCAGTCCTATCCTAGCCTCCCATCAGTCCATTTCCAGTCTAAGCCCGCATCATCAGCACATTTCCATCCTAGCCCCCCATCAGCCATTTTTAGTCCTATCCTAGCCCTCCATCAGCTCATTTTAAGTCCAAGACCCCCATAAGCTCATTTCCAGTCCAAGCCCCAACCCATCAGCCTATTTCCTATCCTACCCCCATCAGCCAATTTTCAGTCTAAGTCCCCCATCAGCCTATTTCAGTCCAAGCTCCCCATCAGCCCATCAACCATTTCCAGTACTAGCCTAGTCCCCCATCAGCCTATTTCCAGTCCAAGCCCCCCCATCAGCCCATTTCCAATCCTAGCCTCCCCATCAGCCATTTCCAGTCCTATCCTACTCCCCATGTCCATTTCCAGTCCAAGCCCCCCATCAGCCCATTTGTAGTCCAAGCCCCCCCATCAACTCATTTCCAATCCTAGCTCCCCCATCAGCCATTTCCAGTCCTATCCTAGCCTCCAAATCAGCCCATTTCCAGTAAATACCCCACCCCCATCAGCCCATTTCCAGTCCTAGCTCCACATCAGCTCTTTCCAGTCCTATCCTAGCCCCTCCCCAGAAGCCCATTTCAAGTCCTAGCCCCCATCAGCCCTTTCCAGTCCTATCCTTGCTCCCCCATCAGCCCATTTTCAGTCCAAGCCTCCCCAATCAATCCATTTCCAATCCCAGCCCCCCCATCAGTCATTTCCATTCCTAGCCATCCCCCCCCCCCTCCATAAGAGCCCTGCACCTGTCTGACTGGCTTTAGAAGGAGCCAAAGAGGCCCCAGCTTACCTCTGTACAGGTACTGAAGTGAAGAGCACTGTTTTTCTTCACTTTGGCAGCTGTGTTCTACTATAGGCCGCTGACACACTGAGTGCTGGGGAAATGCCGTTTAACCTCTGGCGCACCAGCAGCCTACATTAGAACACAGCTGCCGAAGTGAAGAAAAATGGTGCTCTTCACTTCAGCGACTGTACAGAGGTGAGCCGGGTCCTCAGGCCTCTCCGACTCCCTCTGAAGCCGGCCCTGCCGGGAGACAGACAGAATGTGTGGAATGTTGTTGCGGGGCTCCCTGAAGCACGGGGTCCTGTGTGAACAACATTCTCGCACAATGGATGGGCCGGACTTGGATAAGAGGAATTTGCTGATGTGGAGACTTCCTGAGGAGGATTGTATGGAAAGATAAGAGGTACTGAGGAGCTGCAGAGTACATGTACTTGTAGGTCAGTAGAAGGAGTTTGAACTATATATGGAAATGGATAGGAACCCAGTGAAGTCATTTGAGAAGAGGACATAGCAACACTGGTGGAAGATTAACCTTGCATCTGAGTTCTGAATGGATTGGAGTGGAGAGAAATAATTATTCAGATAATGTTACTGAAAACTTCCTCGGACTGTTTCAGTACTCTCTGGATAGTAGTCCGTGGACAGAGCTGGGGAGGAGCTGACACTTCTCTGGATAGCGGCAATTTTTAGAGCTGCTATCTGGACAACAATCCGCACAACTTAGGACAGCAAAAACATAAGAGCGCAAGATATGCCATACTGGGCCAGACCAAAGCTCCATCAAGCTCAGTATCCTGTTTCCAACAGTGGCCAATGCAGGTCACAGGTACCTGTCAGGTTCCCAAAAGGTAGACATATTCCATGCTGCTTATCCTAGAGGTAAGCAGGGGATTTCTTCAGTCCACTTTAATAATGCTTTATGGATGTTTCCTCCAGGAACCTGTCCAAACCTCTTTTAAACACAGCTAGACTAACAGTTTTTACTACATCCTCCGGCAATGAGTTCCAGAGTTTGATCATGCAATGAGTAAAAAAAGATGTTCTCTAATTAGTCTTAAATGTGCCACATTGTAGCTTCATTATGTGTCCACTAGCCTTTCTACTTCTTGAAAGAGTAAACAAATGATCTATGTTCACCCGTTTCACTCCACTCATTATTTTGTAGATCTCTATCATATCTCCCTTCAGCCATCTCTTTTCCAAGCTGAAGACCCTTAACCTTTTAAAGTTTCCCTTGTAGGAGAAGCTGTCCTAAGTGCTATGGAGATTGCTTATCAGAGTAGTCGCTGAATTTGCCACTATCAGCCCACTAAATCTCCATATTCAGCGCCAGCCAGTATCCAGATACCGGTGCTGAATATTTGGATTTTTTTGCCTGCGGCAGTCAGTGTTTTTAAAAAATCCTGATCACAGTAGACAGCGTAGTTACTCACCTGTAACAGGTGATCTCCGGGAACAAGCAGGAATTTAGTCTTCACATATGGGTATCGTCGGTACTGATGGAGCCTGCGCAGGAACGCTCCCCAGCGTCCAATAGGAACGCTTTTGGGAGCATCCCTCAGTACATGCGCGCTGCCTTCCCACCTTTCCAACTGTCCCTCTTCAGTTAAGTTTGTAGCTGAGTGAAAGGATAGAGGGAGAGAGGAAAGAGACAAATAAATAGAGAGACAACTCTTAGGGGAGGTGGGTGGGTTGTGAAGACTAAATTCCTGCTGTTCCCGGAGATCACCTGTTACAGGTGAGTAACTACGCTATCTCCAGGAACAAGCAGGAATGTAGTCTTCACATATGGGGACTCCCTAGCTGAAGATGCCGGAGAGATGGCCCCAGGAAGCTGCCACCTATAGTGAGGTGGGCCATGCTTCCTCCCATGGATCTGTGGCATCCTACCAGGGTTGGTGGGTAGGAGTTGAATTAAGTCTGAAAGAGATGTTGAAGAACAGCCTGGCCAAAGAAGGCATCCCGACGGGAGGCTTTATCTAGGCAGTAATGGGCTGTGAAGGTGTGCACTAAAGCCCAGGTGGCTGCTCGACAGATGTCATCGACAGACACAGAGTGAAGGTTAGCCATAGAGGCTGCCATGGCTCTCACATTATGTGCTGTGACATGGCCTTGAAGAGGAAGACTCTTACTCTCATAAGTAAAAGATATGCATTGTGCAATCCATTTAGACAGAGTTCTTTTGGAGACTGGAAGTCCCAAATGACTAGAATCAAAAGCAACAAAAAGTTGAGAAGACTTTCTATGATGCTGTGTTCTTTGTAGGTAAAAAGTCAAGGCTCTTTTACAGTCCAAAGCATGAAGGTTCCTTTCTGCATTAGAGGCATGAGTCCTCGGAAAGAATACAGGAAGGTAAATCGATTGATTTAAATGAAAAGGCAAAACCACCTTTGGTATAAAATGTGGATGAGTTCTGAGAACAACCTTATCATGGTGAAACCTTGTATAAGGGAGATCAGCCACTAAAGCTTGCAATTCACTAATGCAACGTGTGGAAGTGATTGCAATTAGGAAGATGACCTTCCAGGATAAAAACTTTAGGGTTGTAGTGGCTAAAGGTTCAAAGGGCAGTTTCATGAGCTGTCCGAGAACTAGATTTAAATACCATGCCACCGGCGGTGGTCTGATGGGAAGCTTTGTTAATAGAAGACCTCTCATAAATCTTGCTATGAGTGGATGAGAGGAAAATGGCTGTCCATTTAGAGGCTTATAGGAAGCTGCAATTGCAATAAGATGGACTCTTACTGAATTTGTCTTTAGACCAGAATTTGATAAATGAAGTAGGCACTCTAGTATCAATTCCAAAGGTATCACAAGGGAGTTTAAGCCCTTTTGAGAACACCATATAGTAAAAGGTTTCCACTTGAAGGCATAAGAACATCTTGTGGAAGGTTTTTATGGAAGCCTGAAGGACCTCCTTTACCTGTTGGGAAAGGTTAAGATCCTGCAGGTCTAGGCTTTCAGCAACCAGGCCCTGAGATGCAGGGACTGGAGATTCGGGTGCCATATCATCCCATTCTCTTGGGAGAGAAGGTCTGGAGCACACCCTAACTCCAAAGGTGCAGATTGAGAGAGATGTAGAAGCAGGGGATACCACGTTTGTTGTGGCCACCGTGGCGCTATGAGGATCATACGACTTCTGTCTTGACGTCTGTCTCTCTGAAGCTTGAAGAGTGTTTTGGGGATGAGGGGAATGGGTGGGAAGGCATAGAGGAAGTCCTGACCCCAGTGAAGGAGGAAGGCGTCCCTTGCCTGGCAATTGTGAGCCAGAATTCTGGAACAGAACCAGAGAAGTTTGGCATTCAGTGGACTTGCAAAGAGGTCTATGTCTGGGGTTCCCTAGATTTGAAATATCTTTGTCACCTGGTCTAGGTGGAGAGACCATTCGTGAGGCTGCAGTACTCGGCTGAGTTTGTCTGCCCAAAGGTTATGAATGCCTGGAAGATATACCACGAGAAGGTGAATCTGATGCTCTCTGGCGAGGGCCCATAGTCGTAAAGCTTCGTTGCATAATGACAGAGAGCCTGTTCCACCCTACTTGATCACGTAGAACATGGCTACTTGATTGTCCGTTTGGACTAGGATTGTCTTGTAGCTGAGCTGGGCATGGAATACTCAAAGAGCTAGATAGATTGCTCTGAGTTCTAGGAGGTTTATGTGAAGACAAGCCTCCTGTGGAGTCCAGGTACCCTGGGTGGAGAGATGGTGCAGGTGTGCTCCCCATCCCACCTGTGATGCATCTGTTGTTAGGGTGGCCTGGAATGGGGGTTGTTGGAAAGGAGACCCCACTAAAAGATTGTCCAGTGATTTCCACCATTGTACGGACAAGATCAGTCATCGTGAGTTTGATATCTTGTCCGACAGATGTCCTGTGGCCTGTGTCCACTATGAAGATAGTGTCCACTGGGCTGCTCGCATGTGGAGGCAAGCATAGGGAACTACATGAACTGTGGATGCCATATGTCCCAGTAATTGCAGCAGTTCTCGAGCAGTTAGGTGGGACTTTCCCACTGCTTGAGAAGCTTGTTGCATTATGCTAAGACAATGGGGCTGTGGGAGGAAAGCCCTTGATTGTCTGGTATCTAAACAAGCTCCTATGAACTCCAGGGTCTGAGAAAGAAAAAGTTGGGATTTTGGGAAGTTTATGACCAATCCCAAGTATTGGAGAATTCGCATTGTGCGAGACAGTGCAGAGCTGGCTTCTGAAATTGTGGGGGCTCGAATGAGCCAGTCGTCCAAGTAAGGGAAGACGAATATCCCTAGGGTTCGTAGGAATGCAGCTACTACTGCCATGCATTTTGTGAATACTCTTGGTGCCGAAGCCAGACCAAAAGGAAGAACCCTGTATTGGAAGTGTTTTCCCTTGATAAGGAATCACAAGAATTTCCTGTGATCTGGATGGATCAGAATATGAGTATATGCATCCTTTAGATCTAGAGAGCAAAGCCAATCCTGACTTTGAAGGTATGGCAGAAGAGTTCCCAGAGAAATCATTTTGAACTTTTCTCAGAACAGATATTTGTTCAATTCTCTGAGGTCTAAAATGGGTCTGTGTCCTGTTTTCTTTGGAATAAGAAAATAGGGGGAGTAGAACCCTGCACCCTGTTGGGGAATGGGCACTTCCTTTATTGCTTCCTGAGCAAGGAGTGTTGAGACCTCTTAATCCAGTAGATTGTCTGGAGAGGTTTGGGAATTGAACTGTCTTACGATTGTAGGAGGGGGCATGCTGTGAAAATGAAGCTTGTACACTTCCCCTACAATGGACAGAGTCCAATTTTCTGCTGTTATTTGGTGCCATCTGTTGACAAAATGACACTACCTGCCTGGAATGTTTAGGGGTTCTGGATCCTTCAGAGGCAGGAAAACTAAGCTCTCTAGGAAGAAGTCAAAGCCCTTGAGGGGACTGAGCCTGTGGAGCTGGTTGAGCTCTCGTGTCTTTTGGCTTCTTTTGTTGTCTGGATTGTTGCTGTTGTCCCTTTTGGGCAACTTGACCCTGACCTTGCCCTTGCTGGGTATAGGACGGATAAAACTTCCTCTTTTTGCTGAAAAGTGTTTTTATAGGGTTTCTTTTTTGCTGGAGTGGCTGTAGATTTTGACAATCTGTATAAAGTGAGATTGTCAGTATCTATCTCATTAGCCTTTTCCTGACAATTCTTGCCAAAGAGGTTTCTCCTGTGCAAGGGATGTTTCCTAATTTGTCCTGTACCCAAATCTCCAAGTCTGATGCCTGAAGCCAGGCAATCCGACGTGCACCAATGACAATAGCAGACGTTCTGTTGATGCATTCAAAGCAGTCAAAGGCTGCACGATTTACAAACTTGGAAACGTCTTGAGCATGCTTGACAAGAGTAAGGAAGTCTTGTTGTTTGTCATCAGGGAGAAGGGGGCTCATAAGCTCCAAGTCTCCTGTGACTTCTTTGAGGAACATTCCCATATATAAAATGTATGAGTTGATTCTAGCTGAAAGTATGGAAGCCTGAAATGTTCGACGCCCAAAGGCATCAAAAGTCCTGCATTCACGACCCTGGAGGATTGGATGCATGTCTTTTTGCACTTTTCATCCTACGCATGGCTGATTCCACTACCATTGAATGGTGTGGCAGCTGAGTCTTTTGAAAACCAGGACATGGTGGAACTCGATACATGGTATCGAGTCTCCTAGAATGAGAAGATGTGGTCAGAGCTGTTTCCCACATTCTGAGCATCAAATCATGAAGAATTTCATGAATGGGCAGGGTAGCTGCCTCTTTGGGAGCCTTAGGGTATTGGAGTATTTCCAATTCCTTTGCTCTAGGTTCTTTTTCAGGAGCTACCATGATTGATAGACCTCGGGCCACATCACAAATAAAATCCTGAAAAGACATGTCCTCTGGAGGAGACATTCTGCGTTGAGGAGAAGAGGAGTCTTCTGGAAGAAGTACTCTGGTACCGACCGAGTTATCCGAGTCATCGGAATTGGAAGATTCGAAGCATCTCTGATCCCGATGTTCATGCAAAGCATGGTATCGGTATCGATCGAAGTTGGCACCGAGTTGATCTGGTACCGATCTGTCGATGCCCGAAAAAGTCGGCATGGGCAGAATTCCCACCGGGGCCAGTACAATTGGTGCTGGTACCGGTAGGTGTCGGCGTCGGTACCGGTGCCTGTTGAACCATCGGTAGCGGTGTCAACAGTACCGTAGCTGTAAGGAGAGCTGCAAGACTGCGTTTGATAGCGAGGAATCTCTGGTCTATCAACGCTGCCGATGCCTGGGTATCGGTATTGGTAGAAGCGGCTGGAACCCCTGAGCATGGCACCAGTAGTTCTGTCGAGGTCGAGGCCTCGAGAATATCCTGGAGCCCCGTTAGTTCTTTGGAGGCCGAAGCATCCTGCCGGGGCTGTTTTGCCGGTATAGTTTCCTCAAGGCCAATGCCAATGGCTTCTCGATGCTTGGAAGGACATCTACCATTTGAGGACCGGCTCTTATGTTTGTTACTTGAGATCCATGGGAGGAAGATGAGGCTCTGGAAGAGGTTGATGCAATGGACATCGCATCTGAAGAAAAGAGGGTACCGAGCTTTGCGGCCCGGTTCTGTCTTCCTCTTTTAGTCATCCCCATACAAGAGGAACACTCCGATGGAGAATGGTCAGGGCCTAAACATTTGAGACACCAGTCATGGGTGTCGGTGATTGAAATGGTACGGCCACACTTAGTACATTTTTTAAAACCACTAGCTGGTTTTTCCATTTTTGAGGAAAATGGGGCCTAATGCCCAAAGTGGAGACTAGCACAAAAAAGAAATGGTTTCTGAAGAGAAACACTTCAGAAATAAAATTTTTTTTTTTTGAAAAGAAGAAGAAAAGAGAACCAGCGGTACTGGTAGGCGTCGAGCGGAGGCAGGCGCGACCACAAGAAAAAGAAATTTAAAGAAGAAATTTTCTGTGGTGACAGGGTATGTGACCTATCGGCTCCGCGGAAAACGAAGAACTGGAGAGGGACAGTTGGAAAGGCGGGAAGACAGCGCGCATGTGCTGAGGGATGCTCCCAAAAGCGTTCTTATTGGACGCTGGGCAGCGTTCCTGCGCAGGCTCCGTCGGTACCAACGATACCCAAATGTGAAGACTATATTCCTGCTTGTTCCTGGAGATTGCGTTTTGCCCCCTCAGTGATTCTTTTCCCCTTTCTTGATTTTAATCATTTTCTGGTGTATTTTTCCCATCCCATTATTTCTCTTTCCTTACCCTTCTGCTGAAAGCAAGATTTTTGTTTGTCAGCTCGCAGACATGGCCTTGCACATGCGGCAAGGCGACAGGGAACAGCATCGTCTATGATGGTCACTGCCAACAAAGCGAATCGTACAGCAGTAACAAAGGAAACATTCCGGTGACCTTGTTTCTCATAAAACAAGCTGAATTCTACACATTTTCGCGTACTAAGAAGTGATTTACTACTTCAGAATGAGTGCATTAAGAGCCAAAAAGAAACGCTATCTCCCCACTGTCAAAGTCTAGTTATGCTGCATTGGTTCACAGTTTATATAAGAAAAATCATGTTTTCTTCCCGCTGACTGCCTAAAGGTGAAATATATATGTTTCGTTTAGAATTAGGCCCATTCCACGGCTTGAGGGGTGGGAATAACTGTCTCCTTGACTAAAGCTGACATTAATATGAGTCATTTGCTTTAATGATGTCCCTGACTGCAAAGCCCAAGGGCCACCAGAAGAGACATTTTATGACTTCTACAGCAAGAAATAAAATGCTATGCTAATTCCAGGCTGTGAGGAACTGCATCGTGAGACCAAGCAATAGCTCAAGGGAGACAGGAACTGCCTTATAATTGATCTTATTATGGGTGCAGGTGCAAGTTCAGTCAGAGCTGCTTAAATCCAGCCGTCTGGGTACGCATAACTGTTAATAAATCTTCTGATCTGCCTTCTTTATCTGAAAGTTTTAAGAAGCAGATAAGAGTTCAGTTTGCAAAGGCCTAGGGATTAACCAAAACTGACTGCACTTAATGATTTAAATGATGAGTCCGCTCTCTTGCTCTGCCTCCCTTCAGTTTCAGGACTTGAGAGGGCTCATGAGTCTACACACTAGAAAATAATTTTGTTCCTTGTTACATGCTTAATTTCACAAGACACTTTATCTGAAGTAACCTGTGTAAATATACAATGAAAAATAGAGCAACCTCAATTCTTTTCTGCTACCCCCTGGTAATTCTGTTGGCAGGATCTGGTTCCTGCTTAGAAAGATGTGCAATTAGAGGAGGCCCAGGTTCCAAGGCCTGCTTCTAAACCCAGATCTCTAGTATGATAGTCACACTACTCAGTGCTCTTTGATTTTTTTTTGGACTTGCAATTTCCACCCACTTCTTTGGTCTTCCAGCTCAGGTGGAACTGATCTCTGTTGGGCTCTAGTACCCTGAGCCTTCATTCATAACTCCCTGGGACTTTTTCTCCTGTTTTACTAACAATCTCTCTCCCGCTTCTCATTTAACCCAACCATTGCAGTGTCAGTCCTTGGCCAAGAACGAGGCCATAGCTCCTTTGGAGATATATAATGTGGGCCCTCAGTCAAGCTAGTAGGGTCATCATGAGTGATACCTGGGGTGCCCTCTTCCACTCATTGCATCCAGGGCCACTTTTACCAATGGATGAAGGAGCAGTTGCCCTGGGTCCAGCATGGCAAGGGGCTCATTGAATGAGCACACAATGCTTTATCCTGATAACTCTATTGGCCAGTGTCTGATTCTCAAGACAGAGAAAAAACTCCAATTGACAGTGACACAAACTACCTTCATTATAAGATACTTGTGAAGGAAAACAAAATCCTGCACACAAGAGTGGAAAGGGATCAAGAGGGGGGAAGGGGGCTGGGCCAGAGAGTAGTCTAGTTCTTTGATCTGCTTTCTCCAGTTTTATTCCATATGTTTGCCTGAGAGAAATGGCACTGGAACAGAAGCAAAGGACTGTTTTCTATAGAAAGTAGTAAGGGGAAACATCCTAGTTCAGGCTAGCCAGGCCTTTCAGAGATTACTGTCAACCAACGAAGTATGGATTTCTTTCATTTTATACATTTATGTATTGAATTTATTGTTTTTTGCAATTTTTACCCTGAAAATCACAGATGAGACATTCATCAGGCACTGTGATGTGATTTCTGAAATATGTTTGCGCTATAGATCTGTACAGGGTTTAACATTTAAATGTATGGGGATAGGTATTCAGTCACCCAATGAATGGGTGGCTGAATGTTCTAGCATAATATTAAATGGATAACTTAACTGCTTAAAATTAGGACAGCTATTTCTGCAGGACAGTTAAATGGATAAATTAACCCATTCAGTGGTTGAATACTCTCAACTAGACAAAAATGCCATCTCTCATTATATGGCCAGAATTTTGGCCGTATAGCAATTTATTCAACCACGGATGGTTCTGATGGGAAATTTATTGTCAGCGGAGTGGAATCTCGACTGTGCGATGCTTCAAAGTTTCTTCTTATTCCCCACACCGTTAATTTTTTTGTTACCCGGTGCCGGAGCAAGGACATAAGACAGACAGAGAGGTACATAGACGAGACCTACAGGGATATAGTCCTGAAGTCCCACCTCCAGTCTGGCAGCATCCCTGTTGCCATGGAGGAGAGAGGTCACGTGACAGGAGAGCATCACCCTGGTGTGGCAGGAAGTGATCCTGTAACTAGGACCTGTCCTCCAGGTGATGTAAACCCCTCTCGCACCGAGGCAGTTTCTCCAGGGCCATGTGCCCATGAGGGAAGGGTTAGGACAGCAGTTATAGTTGGTGATTCGATCATTAGGCATGTAGATAGCTGGGTGGCTGGTGGACGTGAGGATCGCCTGGTAACATGCCTGCCTGGTGCGAAGGTAGCGGACCTCACGCACCACCTAGATAAGGTCTCAGATAGTGCTGGGGAGGAGTCTGCTGTCTTGGTACATGTCGGTACCAATGACATAGGAAAATGTGGTAGAGAGGTTCTGGAAGCTAAATTTAGGCTTTTAGGTAGGAAGTTGAAATCCAGAACTTCCAGGGTAGCGTTCTCCGAAATGCTTCCCGTTCCACGTGCAGGACCCAAAAGGCAGGCAGAGCTCCGGAGTCTCAATGCGTGGATGAGACGATGGTGCAGAGATGAGGGGTTTGGATTTGTTAGGAACTGGGGAACATTCTGGGGAAAGGAGGGGCTCTTCCAAAGGGATGGGCTTCACCTTAACCGGGATGGAACCAGGCTGCTGGCATTAACCTTTAAAAAGGAGATAGAGCAGCTTTTAAACTAGATAATAGGGGAAAGCCAACAGTCGGCCAAGAGCGCATGGTTCGGAAGAATGTATCCTTGAAGGATACTGCAAAAAGCAGAGAGGTTCCAAAAAAGAGTAAAGTAGCCCAAATGCCCTCGAGTATGGAGCAGACAGAGCTTAACGATCCCAAATTACCCATGTCTACCAATAGCCAAATTAATATGAATAAAATACAGTCTCTAAAATGCTTGTATGCAAATGCTAGAAGTCTAAAAAACAAGATGGGAGAGTTAGAATATATAGCACTAAACGAGAGGTTAGATATGATTGGAATATCAGAGACATGGTGGAAGGAGGACAACCAGTGGGACACTGTGTTACCTGGGTACAAGCTATATCATAATGATAGAGTTGATCAAATTGGTGGAGGGGTTGCGCTCTATGTTAGAGAGGGCATTGAGTCAGAAAGGATTAAAGTTTTGCAAGAAACAAAATTTGCTGTAGAATCTCTATGGATTGAAATTCCATGTAAAAAGGGGAAAGCGATGGCAATGGGGGTGTACTATCGTCCGCCTGTCCAGAATGAACAAATGGATGATGAAATGCTCAAAGAAATCAAGGAAGCTAGCAAAAGTTACAGTGCAGTAATAATAATGGGTGATTTCAATTACCCCGGTATCGACTGGGTCAGTGTCACGGCAGGACATCCTAGGGAGATAAAGTTCCTAGATGAAATAAATGACTGCTTCTTGGAGCAACTGGTTCATGAACCGACCAGAGGGGAAGCAATATTAGACCTAGTCCTTAGTGGAACACCAGATGTAGTGCAAGAGATAAGGGTGTTGGGGCCACTTGGCAATAGTGATCATAGCATGATCGCCTTTGATTTAATTAGTGGAGGAGGGATAGTAAGGAAATCCACAGTACTACCTTTTAACTTTCGAAAGGGAGACTATGATAAAATGAGGAAAACAGTTAAGAAAAAACTAAAAGGAGCAGTTGCAAAGGTTAAAGACTAACATCAAGCTTGGGTGTTGTTTAAAAATACTATCTTGGAAGCCCAAGCCAGCTTTATTCCACGCTTTAAGAAAAGTGGAAGGAAGTCAAAAAAACTGCCAGCATGGTTTAAAGGTGAGGTCAGAGAGGCTGTTGTTGCCAAAAAAGCATCTTTCAGGAAATGGAAAAAAGAGCCAAACGACAAAACCTGGAAACAGCACAAACACTGGCAAGTCAAATGCAAGGCATTAATAAAGCAGGCAAAGGGAGAATTTGAGAAGAAGCTTGCTGCAGAAGCAAAAACACGAAATAAAGATTTTTTCAAGTACATTCGCAGCAAAAAACCTGTGAGAGAGTCAGTTGGTCCATTAGATGATAGAGGCGTTAAAGGGGCACTAAGAGGCGACAAGGCGATAGCAGAGAGACTGAATGAATTCTTTGCTTCGTCTTTACTGAGGAAGATATAGGGATGTTACCCACAAATGAAGTGGTATTTAAAGGTGCAGAAGAATTGAAGGCAATATCGATACATCAGGAAGATGTATTACAACTATTAGATAAACTGAACAGTAGCAAATCACCTGGGCCGGATGGTATACATCCAAGGGTGTTGAAAGAACTGAAATATGAGATTGCAGACCTGCTATTAGTAATCTGTGAACTATCATTAAAATCATCTCTAATTCCTGAAGACTGGAGGATAGCCAATGTAACACCAATTTTTAAAAAGGGTTCCAGGGGTGATCCGGGAAACTACAGACCGGTGAGCTTGACGTCAGTACCGGGAAAAATGGTAGAAACCATCATAAAGAATAAAATTATTCAACATTTAGATAGTCATGGCCTAATGGGAGACAGCCAACATGGCTTTAGACAAGGAAGATCTTGCCTTACTAATCTGTTATGTTTTTTGAAGGTGTGAATAAACAGGTGGACAAAGGTGAGTCGGTTGATATAGTGTATCTGGACTTTCAGAAAGCCTTTGACAAAGTCCCTCATCAGAGACTTTTGGCAAAACTAAAGAGTCATGGGATAGGAGGCAGTGTACTACTGTGGATCAGGAACTGGTTAAAAGATAGGAAGCAGAGGGTAGGGCTAAATGGCCAATTTTCCCAATGGAGAAAGGTGAATAGTGGTATACCCCAGGGATCTGTGCTGGGTCCTCTGCTTTTTGACATATTCATAAATGACCTGGAAAGTGGAATAACGAGTGAGGTTATCAAATTTGCAGATGACACAAAACTATTTAAAGTTGTTAAAACCCAAGAGGATTGTGGAAAATTGCAAGAGGATCTTGATAAATTGGAAGACTGGGCATCAAAATGGCAGATGAAATTTAATGTGGACAAGTGCAAAGTTATGCACCTAGGGAAGAACAACCCAAACTATGGTTACACGATGCAAGGTTCCCCTTTAGGAACCACCACACATGAAAAAGATTTAGCCGTCATTGTGGATAACATGTTAAAACCCTCGGCCCAGTGTGCAGCAGCGGCCAAGAGAGCAAATAGAATGCTAGGTATCATAAGGAAAGGAATGGAAAATAAAACAAAAGATATTATAATGCCTCTATATCGTTCCATGGTGAGACCGCACCTTGAATATTGTGTGCAATTCTGGTCGCCGTATCTTAAAAAGGATATAGCGTTATTAGAAAAGGTTCAGAGAAGAGCCACCAAAATGGTAAAGGGGATGGAAGGATACTCCTATGAAGAAAGGCTAAAAAGGTTAGGGTTCTTTAACCTGGAAAAGAGACGGCTGAGAGGAGATATGATAGAAGTCTATAATTTAATAAACGGAGTGGAACGGGTAAACGTAGATCGATTGTTTACGTTATCAGAATATAGAAAGACTAGGGTACATGCAATGAAGCTACAGGGTAAACTATTTAAGACTAATAAAAGAAAATATTTTTTCACTCAACGTGTAATCAAACTCTGGAATTTGTTACCGGAGGATGTAGTAAAGGCTGTTAGTGTAGCTGGGTTTAAAAAAGGTTTGGACAAGTTCCTGGAAGAAAAGTCCATAAACCATTATTAAGAAGGGACCCAGGATATCAATGCTTGACCCAGTACAAGCATTGTGGAACCTGTGTCTTTTGGGGAAACTGCTAGGTACGTATGACCTAGATTGGCCACTGTTGGAAACAGGATACTGGGCTTGATGGACTTTGGTCTGACCCAGTATGGCATATCTTATGTTCTTATGTTCTTATGATATTGGGCCCCTAGGAAAATCTTTAGCCATGCACCCCACTCACCCCCTCCCAAAAAGTAACTTTTGAAAATGAATACAGAGCCTTCTTCTTATAAAAAGCTATATGGAACACAATATTGTATCTGCCATGATGATGCCAAGGCAACTGAAAATTAAAAATTTAAACACAGAGATATTTTTTTCTGAAGCAAGATATCTAAAAACCAAGCATGCCTATAAAAAAGAGGCATTATACGTGGGGTCTTTGAAAATAGAAATATTGCATTTTTACTGTACTTGAACTGCTGTGGTGCCAACCAGAACAATAAATGAAAACCCCGAAAGAGAACCCAAACTACTCAGAATATATATATCAAGCCTGTCAAACAAAAAACTAAGTGCTAGGGTTCAGACACCAACAGCCTTACTTATTTTATTTATTTAACAGGTTTTCTATACTGCCTTATCATTAATTCAAAGCGGTTTACATGGAACAAATAAAGCAACAAGCTTTAACATAGAACAGGGAATTAAAACTTGGAGGTTATATGGGGTAAAAGGTATATTTAACAATTGCCAACTATATACAAATACATTGTTGTGGTATGATGTATTACTGTGCTACCTTTAACAGTTATCTGGTATATATAGTTGTATTTTTTCAATATGGCACTTTTTCTTCTAGGTGGAACCATAGTACTCAAGGAAAAGGTGAGTCCTTAAGGCTTTCCTGTAGTCTAGTAGGTCTTTGATTGCTCGTATTGAGGCTGGTAGGTCATTCCACAGCTGGGGAGCATACAGGGAGAAGGCTCTACCGAAGTGGGTTGCTTTGCTGTTCTGAAGCTCGGTGGAGTTTCCAGGATATTGATGTCCGTACCTCTTCTCGTTCTGGTTGAAGAGTCATAGGGGATAGGTTGTTTAGTATTGAAGATTATTATTATGTTCTTGTATTTAGTACGTACAGTGACAGGAAGCCAATGTAGTTGTTGGGGTGTAGGGGTTATATGGTTGTATTTAGCAGTTCCTGTAATGATTCTTGCAGTAGTGTTTGCACCAGTTGCAGTGGGAGTATTGTTTTCTTGGGTAGGCCATGATAGATTGCATTGCAATAATCTATTATGGGGGTTACTATGTCTTGACATACTGTTCTGAAGTCACTGTCAGTTAGTAGTGGTTTGAGTTTGTGTAGAATTCTCAACTTGTAGTAGGCTGATCTGGTTGTTCTCTTTATGTGAGATTGAAGCTGAGTTGATGGTTGAAGGTTACTCCGAGGTACTTGACTTCTTGTTTGTTGGCTAGAGTGTAGTCTAGGATCTTGATTGAGTCCAGTGGGGAGTCTTTAGAATTTCTGGTAATATGCAGCAACTCAGATTTTTTAAAGTTTATGGAAAGATTTTGTCCTTTGAGTCACTTTTACATTGATTCAAGGCATGCTGTGATTTGTGAGTAGCCCAGGTGATTGATGTTAATGTGGGTGAAAATCATGATATCATTGGCATATATTCTGTAGTGGATGTTGTGTTATCTTATTATTTTGCATATTGGTTGAATATACTGTATATATTAAATTACAGTGCAGAGAGGGCTGAGCCTTGCGGGACACCCAGGAGTTGTGTGAAAAGTTTAGACTGTTCATTTTTGGTTCTCACTTGCTGGTTATGGTGAGACAGGTAAGAGAGAAACCAGTCCAGTACGGTACCATTTATTCCTTTATCTCGGAATCTTTGTAGCAGAGTGTTTTGGTTAACAGAGTCAAATGCAGCAGTGATATCTATGAAGCAAAAGACA
Source organism: Ichthyophis bannanicus (assembly GCA_033557465.1). Taxonomy (NCBI): domain Eukaryota; kingdom Metazoa; phylum Chordata; class Amphibia; order Gymnophiona; family Ichthyophiidae; genus Ichthyophis; species Ichthyophis bannanicus. The sequence continues at coordinate 294,661,292 of CM066037.1, forward strand.
AAGCCGTGTAGTATATTGTCTATGCCTATGACACGGGTGTCTATAAGTGATTGATAAGTGTTTCAACACTGTGATTTTGTCTAAATCCATACTGATGGGGGTCCAACGGAGTGTATGTGTCTATATGGTCCTTTAGTTGATACTGTACTATCTTCTTGATTATCTTGGTTACAAATGTAAGACTTGATATTGGGCAGAAGGAGCTTAGGTCCATTTTATTGAGGTTATTGTTTTTCAGGTTTGGTCTAATGGAAGCTTGCTTGAGTTGCGCGGGGGGGGGTGGGGGGGTATCCTTGAGTGAATGATGATTCAATGATCTTTTGTAGGTAGATATTCTTTAGTCTGCTTAATCCAGTTAATCGGACATGGGTCAATAGGTGAGGGTGTTGTGTTAATATTGGTTATAATAGAATCAAGCTGTTTTCTTGTTGGGATTTGAAATGTATCCCATGTTGCCTCTGTGATGTGCTGTAATTTGGGTTTGTTTGATTTTTCAAGTGATGTATGAGTGGACTTCAGCTGTATAAAGTTTGCCAGGTCTTGTGGGGATATGGAGTTTGGATCATCTGGTTCCATTGGTTCTTTTGTTAGACTATTTACTATAGTGGTTTGCTAATGGATTTCATTATTAGGTTTGAGGGATATTCCTTTTTATAGATATTTATTGTCTTGTGGTATATGGCTTGCATTTCATTGTATTTTGTTAAGTGTTGGTTTTTAGTTCGCCGCCATAGTCTTTCCATTTTCTGTTCGTTGATTTCATTCGAGTACCAGGGGGCGTTGTGTTTCCTTCTGTTGTTCTGGATTGGTTTGTCTGGTGCAATTGCAGCATTATGGAGAGTCTTGTGCCAGTTTGTGATGGTGATGTCGAGGTCTGTTGTACTTTGCTCTAGTTCTGGTAGAACTTCATCTAGGAATTTATCTTTGTTGAAGGCTCTGAATCCCCTTTTTTCCTTGAGGTTTGGCTCGGATGTGTCATTCATGATTGGGGAGTTTATGGAGAAGTTGATCATGTGGTGGTCAGACCATGGGATTGGGATGATTGTTATGTGTGACACAAGGTCTTTGATGTAGTACTGATTTTGTGTGAAGATAACATTGAGGATTCCTCAATTCTTGTGGGTTGGGGAATTTATTAATTGATTGTATTGAAGGTATTTCATAGCATCTAGGAAGGTATCTCCTACCTGTGCAGGCAGGGATGGGAGGTTAAGGTTCCCTAGGATGATGAGTGGTTTATTCAGGGTGGTATGTGAACAGACTTGTTCCAGAATGGTTGAGAGCTCCTCTTCGTTCGCACTTGGGGCTCTGTATATGAGGCAGAGAGCTATCTGCTTGTTTGAGATAGTTATTATATTGCTTGCTTTGGATTGGAAGGAGGAGGTGGTATTAAATTTTAGGTGTGACTTTGTAATGACTAACATGCCTCCACCTCTTCGCGAGAGCCTTGTGGAGTTGTGTATTGTGAGGTGTTATAATGACATTATCTGTGTCAGAGAGCCATGTTTCAGTGGCACACATAATATTTATGTTCTGGTTCTGTATGTAATCCAATATCTTATTGAATTTGTTGCGGATTGATCGAGCGTTGACTAGAGCACAGTTGAGGGAGTTATAATGCAGTTTCTTGGTGTGAGTTATTTTCTCTTGGATAGCTGGGGTTATGTGGATTAATCTATGTTGGATGTTCTGATGACTTGGGTTTAAATTGGTATTTAACTTGTGGGTTAGGTACCTGCCTGATTGTATAATTGGTATCAGGTGGGTAGGGGATGGTAGGTTGGTTTCACTAGCATTCGTGTACCAGCTCTTGAGGAGCAGGAGTAAGAGGAGGAGTATAAGCATTATATTTTTACACATTGTGTATTTTTGGGTTGGTGTATTTAGGGGGAGATTGGTATGGATTATTTTGTGTATGGGATATGGGGCCCTAGTGTATAATCTTGTTCAGTTAATCAGAGTGCAGCAAGGTTTATTTACATTTCATTCGTCTTCAGAGGCTTGTGGTTATTCGTTTGTTGTACAGATGCATCCTGTTCAGTACTGTTTTCTTAATTCTTTGGGTGTGTGAGCTGGTATTCTCAGGAAGCTGTCTTAGCAGTGTTTTGAGGAGGCAGTTCATTCAGATTTCAAGTGCCCGCTCAAGTGCCCTGCTAAAGGGCCATGCTTAAGGGCCCTCTGGCGAGGCCCTCAGGCATGGGCCCACCAAGCGTGGGCGCGCCTGAATGCACTTCCTTTTGTGCTGTGCTGCTGGTCCACGTGGTCGGGCTCGATTGGTCTTGTGGTGGGAGGCAGGGGTGATTGTGAGTCCCTGCTTTTCACCCCGATGGCGATCGGGGGCTGGAGGAGAGTCCTGGCCGTTTAAGTGCCTGACTGCGCCTCCTTTTGTGCTATGCTGCTGGTCCACGCGGTCGGGCTCGATTGGCCTTACCATTATGGGCTCCGTAACTCCAGTACAGCTCCTACTGGGAAAACAGAAGCTGGAATCCCATAGATCTCTACGCAAGCTACACGCTACCAACATACCTTATCCCATTCACACTGAGAACACAGACAGACCCTCATCAAGTCAGAATAAGTGACCTCAAGACAGAAACAGTAACCTTTAGACGAAAACAGAAATGGAAATTGGTATATAGTACATTCATTGTTAGTTTTAACATCTACAGAGGTAATTTTAAACATGTTCTGTTGTTTCCAAGTGCTCATAAACCTCGCAGCCATTTTTTAAAAGAGGTCTGCTCATGTTGTGTCCTTTGGAAAATTAGCAGCCAAAAAGCATGTGCACTAAGAGGATAATTTATAACATGGAATTATGGGTAAAAACCATTAGAAGTGAAACAGACAGCAGAGGGTAAGAACCAAGGCTCCGCTGTCTGTTTCAGTTTTGATTTTGTGGAAGGTGCACTTCTCCACTTCCAAAACCTATAGAAGTGCCAACATAGGCCTATTTTAGGAAGACGCCTACTTGTCTTCAAAAAAATATTAGAGTATGGGGCAGAGAACACGCTTTGAATGTTGGCATCATCACGTGCACCTACTCATAAGCAGGTATAAATGATTGCTGTACATACACACATAGATTAAGATATAGTTTATAATATATCAATGTATGTGTGAACTCCACCCATGCTCTGCCCAGACCACGCCCCCGGCTAAACATGCCCACAAAGTCTGTACCTTCATGCCACAGCACATGAGGTCGTTTATGCACTGCTAAGAATTACTTGTGTATAACATTGGCTTCTATGCTGTTACTTAATTGCTCACTGAAAATTTACTCCACTATATTAGAGCTCTGTGTTATCCTCTGAGTGGAGGAGTAGCCTAGTGTTTAGAGCAACTGCCTAGTACCCAGAAGATCAAAGGTTCAATTCCTACTGACACTCCTTGTGACCTTGGGCAAGTCACTTTATCCTCCATTGCCTTGGAAGAAAAGGCTGGCAATCTACTTCCAGTGAAACATTGCCAAGAAAACCCAGAAGTAGATGGGTTGCTATGAGTCAACACTGACTTGATGGCACTAAAAAAAAATGTTATCTTCTAGAAAGGAGAAGATGAAGGGGAGAATTCAACCTGGAGGTCTTTCAGGTCAATCATATTAACAGGACTCTTACATGTGTTTATAAATTACTATAAAGGTATGAATCAGATACATCACTCATTTCATACACAAGACCTCAAGACAGAGATGGAGAAAATAAGCAGCATTTATTTTCTTTTGATTTGTGAACTTGTAGCTTTTCTTTCTGCCTCACTCAATATAATGTAAATGACTCAAAGGAAGTCACCGTATTCTTTCACGGTCTAAAGCCCTTCACTTTCCTACTGTACATGGTTCTCCCATTGGCCAAAGAAGCACACAACTGCTCTTACATGTTGTGTGGTTTCAAGTAGCTGCAATCTTCATCACTCCATCTCTGCTGATATTTCAGCTTAGAAAGGGGAAAGCTTTTGACACACTTTATTGACTTTTCTCATGCCTTATTGGCTTGTACCACTTACTCTGGTGACCTACTTACACTCTAATTCTGTATATTGATTTGCGGTATCGTGCATCCAGTCTTTGTTAATATTTCAAAGAAGAGCACAGAAAACAGCATTATATATTTGCAAGTTTGAAGCAGCATGGATCAGTGCTTTCTTTATTATAAGTAACACTGAATGATAAAGTCAATAAAGGGGACTATTTTAGAAGGGATAAAAATTGTCTCTTCTTCTTACAATAGGAGGAGGGAAAATGCTATCATGAGCTACTTACGTCATTGACTCTGTGATGAGGTATATAGGAAGTTACCCATTCCTTTCCAAAGGGATTATCAGCAGTCCACTTTAAAAGAGTCTAAAGCTCAAAATTCAGGGCTGGGAAGGCGTGACTCAGACAGAGGGATTAAGAAGCCAGCTGTGCGCACAAGGGAAAGGAAATGCCGGTTTACAGGTCTGTAAACCGTGTAAATGCCTTCGAATATTGGGACCCATATTCATAAACATTGAAGCCCAAGTGACTGCCTGGACTTTGGGCTGAACTGAATTCTGGTTTTAATTTGTGGATCAGGGGAAGGGCACTGAGAATCAGCCCTGTGAGAGGACAACAGACTGGGGAGTGATTTCTGTATAGCTAAAGGACAATAAAAGTAGTTTTGTTTGACCCTGAACTATTGTGTGCATAATATTTTATGAACCCTTGCCACTACATGCCAAGCTATACTACATGTGGTGGCAGCTTGTGGATTTCCTCTGACCACGTGACAGAGGGAAAATCCACATACCTCTAGGGTTGTACCTCTCTACAGCAGGTCAGGATTTTTTTTTTGTTTGCGTGGGCTAAGAGGGTTAACCAAGCCCTCTTAGCTAGGGAACTGGAAGAAAGGTCTAGTCAGTGAAGGACAGGCAGAGTTTTGTTTTGGCTACTAGGGCTTCTAAAAGTTTATTGGAGTTGAAATGCTGCAGAGTTCACTCAACTGCAGAAGAGTGAGCTGTGGTTGTGTTTTGCAAGCAAGCAGCAACAAGCCAGAATGGAGCGACTTCTCCAGATGCTGGTAGAAGGGCAGCAGCAGCAACAACAACAATGTTAGCAGCAGTTACAGAATCTGGTTCAGGAGCAGAGGGGAGCTACAAAGGACTTCCCTGGCTCAGTTGACCGAAGCCACTCCATCCTCCAGCGCAAGTGCCAATTAAAATGACAAATGAAGACGAACCTGATCACCTTTTTGGTGAACTTTAAGCAAACTGCCTGCATGGTTGGGTGGACGGAGGTGACATGGACTACTTATATGAGGAATCTGCTAACAGTTAGCAGTCAGGCTGCATTCCAGAATGCCAACCCAGATGGGCAAGCTACATATGCAGCTGTCAAGGCCGCCATACTGGAACAGGCTGGCTGCACACCAGAGGCCTATTGTCAGTGATTCAGAAGAGAGACCTAGGAGGTTCTTCTATCAACTAAAGGATCTCACGTGGAAGTGGCTACAACTGGAAGAAAAGACCAAGCCCGAGATAGCCAAGATTGTGCTATTGGAGCAATTTTTAGAGGGTTTAACCATCCCAATGTAACAGTGGGTACACCAACACCCCAAGCTTACACTGGAGAGTACACTGGAAATAATAGAAGGGTGAGAAGGGGAAGAAGTCACCCATTAGCCTGGGAGGACTGAAGGGGAAGCCGGGGGGTATGTTGGCTCCCTTGTTTTGAACCCTGAAGTCACACCCTAGGTGAGGGCATGACCCCAACGACAACCTCTTCACCTGTTTTAGGTGTGGAACTCAGGGACACTTTGCCTGGGAATGTTCCCTGGGTATGGAGGAATCAATGGATGTCAACTTAACTACCTCTCACACCTGCGCTTTTGTGGACATTCCCGGACAGTTGCACCGAACTTTGTGATTCCAGTGGTGCTTGAGGGGACCCGCCTCCAGGCCTTGGTAGACTCAGGGAGTGTGCTGACCCTCATTCGCTGAGGAACCATAAACCGATTTCAAATAGATTATGCAAAGACTATAATGTTGGCCTGTGTGCATGGAGACCAGAAGCAGTATTCGACGACATAGGTTTCACTCAAGAATCCCAATCCACGGAGTCAGCATCGCCAGAAGAAGCTACGCTACTACCCGAACCTGGGTGCAACTATAGAGGAGGCATCCAGGGAGGATGAGCCTAGTGAAGAAATCCCTGTGGATAGCTCAAGTCCCAGCAGTGGCAACCCAAACACACAAGTCTCTCTCCCAGAGTGGAAGCTGGTGAGAGACCCAGGAAGCTTCAAGGGAGCCCAGCAAGAAAATGAGTCCCTTAAACATGCCAAAGAGTGGGTCTTGGAAGTTGATGGAGTTCCAGTAGGCAGTGGAGACTCCCCTAGGAAAACTGTTCCCTATTTTGTGCTAAAGGGAGATTTGTTATACAGAGTAGCTAAGGGTTCCCTAGAGGGGGAGGAGATAGAACAACTGATAGTTCCTCAATCCTATCATCAGCAGGTGCAGTCATTAGCGCATAGCCATTTGTTAAGGGGACACCTGGGAGATGAAAAAAACACTAGAGCGTATTTTAGCTTGATTTTTTTGGACTGGGGTCCATAAGCAGGTGCAGTTGTATTGCCAGTCCTGCCCCATCTACCAGCTTCACAATCTTGCCAGAGTTAGACCTGCACCTCTCTGCATATAAGCATTATTGAAACTCCATTTGAAAGAGTGGTCATGCATCTGGTAGGATTCTGGAGCAAACCATCCGAGGTAGCAAGTATATTTTAGTCATACTGGACTATGTTACAAGATATCCGGATGCCATCGTTCTAAGAAATATGAAGGCTACTATGATCATGAATGCCCTCTGGAAAGTCTTTTCTCATGTGGAAATACCCAGTGAGATCCTCACAAACCAAGGAACACCCTTTGTATCCAGGGTGATGAAGCAAGTGTGTGCTTTGGTGAAGGTTAAGATGCTACGAAAATCAGTATATTACCCACAAACGATGGCCTTGTCACGCGATTCAATAAAACTCTGATGCAGAAATTTAAAAAGTTTGTGCAGGAGGTCAGAAAGAATTGGGATATTCTCCTACCCTACTTGATGTTTGCCATCCGCAAAGTGCCACAAAGATCCATGGAGTTTTTGCCTTTTGAATTGCTCTTCAGATGACGGCCAAGAGGCATATTAGATGTGGTGAGGGAGACCTGGGAAGAAAGCCAGAGAGGTGGCCAGACTCAGTCTGGAAAAAGCCCAAGCTGAACAGGCCAAAGGCTACAACTGAGCAGCCATGAACTGCACCTTCCAACCAGGTGACAGAGTTTTAGTTTTGCTGTCCTTGTCCGAGAGCAAGGGCCCTATGAGGTGGAAAAGAAATGGGGCCTGTTAACTACAAAATTGCCCAGCCAGATAAATGGAGGAAGGCCAAAATTTACCATATTAATCTACTGAAAAAGTGGACTCCAGTGACAGTTGCAGTGGTACAGGAAGACTTTGGGCTGGAAACTTCAGTCCTGTCTGATACAGCTCAAGTCCTGATTGGAGACCAGCTCTCTGCGGCACAAAGAAGAAACCTAGAGGGTCTGATCCATTGGAACCTAGATGTATTCTCTACTCGCCTGGAGCAAACCCACCTTAATTATCAAGATATCATTACTGACTCTGGGGTGGTTATCCAACAATGACCCTATTGAATTCCAGAGGCCCGGTGACAGGCCATTGCCAATGAACTTGAGGAAATGCTTAACATGGGAATTATAGAAGAATCTATGAGTGACTGGTCATCCCACATCATCTTGGTTTCCAAACCAGATGGGAGCATCAGATTCTGCATTGAATTCAGGTCATTGCCATTTCTAAATTGGACCAACTCACTCAATCCAAACCCTAAGGTGATCATTATTAATCAAAATATACAAATCACCCCTGTAAAACCCCAAAGAGAGTACCTATCATAATTAATTTTTGTCGGAGTAAGGTGAGGGGAGGCAGTATTTGAACTGCCCCACCAGACGGCAAACTCCATTTTTTTATTTTAGTTCAGGTTATTTCGTTTTGGTTCAGAGTAAACCAATATTTCCACAAACAGAATATAGCACTTAACTTAGTAAATCACTGTCCAAAAAGCAGCTTCTCCATATTAATCCAATGTAGCCAAACCAGCTGTATAGCACAACGTGCACGTTTCGGGGTCTCCTTACCTGTTTCAAGTGCTAGTTGTTCCCGCCGTGGATAACCACCGCCAGATGCTGACATTTAAAGCGTCATTACTCTCCAAGAGATTCTTCCCATTGGCTGATTAGCACAATCACTCAACCAGAACAGCAATAGAAAAGGAAGAACCCACCAACAAAGGGAACCCCCTTCTCCAATTGGGATGACTTCAGAATAAGCTGACCCAATCGATCTCTTTATTTAATCCTGATGGGTGGACCGATTTCAACGTATGGATCCAATGTTGTTCACATAACTGTAACTTAGCCATACGGTCACCCCCCCCCCCCCCTACACCCCCAAGGGTCCAAAGGTACATGATCAATGATTGACCAAGTAAATTCCTCAAAATGGTGATAGGCAGATATACAATGTTCTACAATGGGCACTGAAATTACCTCTTGACGTACCCTCAAAGCATGCTCAGTCAATCGCACTCTCATCTGGCGCATTGTCCTGCCAATATAAAGCAATGCACAGGGACATTGTAGTATATAGACCACATACGTGGACTTAGAAGAAGTCAACCATTTTCATTCAAAAGATCGCATAGTTACTGGATGCTGCCAGATCATCCCTGTCAAAGTAGTAGAATAATAATAACAAGATCCACACGAGAAATGACCCCTAGTGCTGTTCTCGGGGATTTGTGTATGATCAGTGGGAGAAGCAGACCGCACTAACAGATCCTTCAAATTAGGACCCCTAGAAAAGGCGATCATAAGAGATTTCTGGAAACATTTATGTAGGGACAAAACAGACCGATGTTGTCCAAGAATCTTGACAATTTCTGTACTGCATTTCATATATGGCAGTGATCCCACAATAACATCAGATGTTTCAACTGATCTCGAATCCACATCCAACAACCACTCCCGATGGACATGGCTTGCTCGGCGGTATGCCCAATAAACCAATGAGTAGGGATACCCCCTATTCAATAAACGATGTTTTAAATCAAGGGCATGTTTCTTAAATTCTGTCATAGAAGAACATAACCTCCTTAATCTTAAAAATTGACCAAACGGTAACCCTCTCCTCAAAGGGCCTAGATGGAAACTACGGTAGTTTAATAAACTGTTTCGTTGTACCGCCTTCTGAAATAGAGTGGCCTTCAACAGTCCATCTTCTTTATAAATCAACATGTCCAAAAATTCAATTTTAACTTTATCAGTGTGAACCGTAAATGAAATATTAGTCTTCAAACCATTCAGCCAATCTATAAATTGATCCAAGGCAGGTAAAAATGAATTCCACAAAAAGAAAATGTCGTCTAGGAATCTCTTCCAAAAAGGAACATTTGCAAAATATGATGAGCAATATAAATAGCGTTCCTCAAAATCTCCCAGGTATAAAGTGGCAATAGATGGGGCAGCCGTTGCCCCCATCGCTATACCAAAAGTTTGTTGATAATACCTACCCTCCAATATGAAATAATTTCGCGTGAGGACTAAACAAATTAGATCTAACAAGAAAGATTGAGGCAATCTAGTGGGGGCAAACTTAAAGGCCTCTGACAAAAGAACAAGTGCCTCTGTTTGATTAATGTTCGTATACAATGCAGCCACATCAAGTGTAACTAAATAAAGATCGTCAGTGACCCCTTCAATCAAAGTCATTTGCTGAATAAACTGAGTGGAATCACGTACAACGTTGGATCCATACGTTGAAATCGGTCCACCCATTGGGATTAAATAAAGAGATCGATTGGGTCAGCCTATTCTGAAGTCATCCCAATTGGAGAAGAGGGTTCCCTTTGTTGGTGGGTTCTTCCTTCTCTATTGGTGTTCTGGTTGAGTGATTGTGCTAATCAGCCAATGGGAAGAATCTCTTGGAGAGTAATGATGCTTTAAATGTCAGCGTCTGGCGGTGGTTAGCCACAGTGGGAACAACTAGCACTTGAAACAGGTAAGGAGACCCCGAAACGTGCATGTTGTGCTATACAGCTGGTATGGCTACATTGGATTAATATGGAGAAGCTGCTTTTTGGACAGTGATTTACTAAGTTAAGTGCTATATTCTGTTTGTGGAAATATTGATTTACTCTGAACTGAAACAAAAAAACCTGAACTAAAATGAAAAAAAGGAGTTTGCTGTCTGGTGGGGGCAGTTCAAATACTGTCTCCCCTCGCCTTACTCCGACAAAAATTAGTTATGATAGGTACTCTTTTTGGGGTTTTACAGGGTTGATTTGTATATTTTGATTTCTAAATTGGACGCATATCCAATGCCCTGAAGTAGATGAGCTAATCGAGCAACTTGGTGGAGCATGCTTTATCTCAACTTGATCAAGGGATACTTGCAAATACCCTTGACTCCAGCTGACAAGGAGAAAACTGCCTTTTCAATGCTGCATGACTTATTCCAGTTTACCATTCTGCCATTTGGATTTCGCAAGGCTCCAGCCACAATTTTAATGCCTGGTGGACCACCTGCAGATTCTGCACAAGGAGTATGCGGCAGCATATCTTGATGACATCATCATCTACAGCAAAGATTGAGCCATCCATCTAACCCAAGTATAAGATGTGTTAACCAGCTTGCAAAAAGCTGAGTTGACAGCTAACCCTAAGAAATGCTTCCTGTAAGGTCGGGATGTCCAATACCTGTGCTACTTAATTGGGAATGGCCAGATACAGTACAACCTCAACTATGGAAGGTGAATGCCATTGCCCAGGTCCCCACCCCGAAGTTGAAGAAAGAGGTTTGGGCTTTCTTTGGATTGGTTAGCTATTACCACTGGTTTATACCTAACTTTGCAGAGATTGCAGAGCCATTAACTAATCTCCTCTGGAAGACAGTTCCTGGGCACTGGGCTGAACTGAATGCTGACTTTAATTTATGGGTTGGGGAAAGGGCACTGAGAACTAGCCCTGTGAGGACAACAGACTGGGGAGTGATTTCTGTATAGCTAAAGGATAATAAAATTTGTTTTGTTTGGCCCTTAACTGTTGTGTGCATAATATTGTATGAGCCCTTGCCACTACATGCCACACCATACCACAGACTACCTAAAGCATAATTTTATTAAAGGACTACTTAAACATTAAGCAATCTGCCTTTAGGCCAGTACATAGCAGAGACAGTTTTGACATCCCTTCCTGATGACTAATTGTGGACATCCATTGTGTTCCTACTAATATTTCTAGACTTTACTGACAGATTCCATACCATAGATCATAGAAACATTAGAAACATGATGACAAAAAAGACCACATTGCCTATCTAGTCTGTCCTTCCATATCAATCAATCAGTGCCCTTTTTTCTTTAGAGATCCTTTGTGTTTGTCCTATGCTTCTTTGAATTCAGATACTGTCCTCATCTCTACCACCTCCACTGGGAGACTATTCCATGGATCCACCACTCTTTCTGTAAATAAATATTTCTGCATATCACTCCTGAATCTATCCCCTTTCATTCTCATCCCATGTCCCCTCGTAGCAGAGCTTGCTTTCAATCAAAAGAGGATCTCCTCATGTGCATTTATGCCACGGAGGTATTCAAATGTCTCTATCCCACCTTTCCTCTATGGTGTACATATTAAGATCCTTAAGTCTGTCCTCATATGCTTTATAATGAAAACCATCTTAATAGCCACCCTCTGTACCAACTGCAGCCTTTGAAGGTGCGGTCTCCAGAATTGCACACAATACTCCAAATGAGGTCACACCAAAGACTTATGCAGAGGCACTATCACTTCCTTTCTGCTGGCCATTCCTCTGCCTATGAATATGCATGAGACAGATTTGTATGTACTGCACTCATTGTATGCAGACCTATCTCCTGCATATTCATTGTGGGAATCCTGTAAACCTGACTGGTCTACTGTAGCTGTGCCCCAAGGACTGGGTTGAGAACTACTACTCTAACAGAGCAGTGATGCTTCCGCCATATTATGAAGGTGGTCTGTAAGAAAGGGTTCTCCCTTGAATAACTGCATCTCAGTAGTCAAGGTACATAACGAAGAGGCGCCTCATCTCAGTCATGTTGTTCAATCATGGGCCACCGTTTCAATGGCTCCAGCTTCAACCTCAAAGCCCCACAAAGTTGTGCAACTTCAAAATACCTTCTAAAGTGTGGTAAAGCCATCCCTCCCTGCATTTTTAATTGAGACCATGTTGTCCGTGCTACCTGGGGAAGTTGTCTATACCAAATAATTCTATTAAATTTCAACTGGATGGTTCAGAATAGCGTGGCAGGCCTCTTCTTGGGCACATATAAAAATCTGGGCAGTACATTCATTTTGACCATGGCCACATGACCCATCCATGAGCTGGGTCATATGACCCATAACTTCCCCCATCTTCCCCCAAAGACTGGACAAAAGCTGCACAATTCAATTCCATTAAGTAGGAAAATTGTAAGGGAACGTGCATGCCCAAAGATTTAATATTAGCAGTTGCCTACTTAAATTGAAAACTGTCGTAACGACGCACGTGCAACTCCTCTGGCAGTGTGACATTGAGTGCTTCAAACTTGACTATATTAACCTTAAAGCCTAATGCCTTACTATAATCTCCTAACACTTGGAAGAGGTTGGGCAGAGTCAGCAAGGGCTTTGAGATTGTAAAAATAATATCGCCAGCATACACTGATAATTTGAATTCATTTCCACCCACTTTAAATCCAGAGATATCAACAGTTTCATATCACCTAGGTCAGGGGTTCTAGTAAGATGGGAAACAGCAGAAGGGATAGTGGGCACCCTTGACATTTCCTCCATTCTAGATTAAAGCTCAAGGACACCACCCTATTCAGCTTGACACAGGCTAGAGGGGCATCATACTTGCTAAAATTTCCACCCGGCCCCACTTTATCCCAAACTGAAATAAGAATCTCCAAATGACACTATCAAACATCTTTTCAGTGTCAGTAGATAAGCAATCATTGCTATGTATTGCTTTTTTGAGTACCATATTACATTTAAAAGCTTGTGGATATTATCTGATGTATACCATATGGGAATAAATCTTGCCTGATCCAGTTGAATGAGTTTTTCGTGAAAAGCTTCTGCAATCTAGTAGCTAACATTCTGGCCTGAAACTTAACATCAATATTTAGAAGCAATATGGACCAGCAGGAGGCACAGGTTGTTGGGTCCTTCCTTTCCTTGTGGATTACAGCAAATAAAGTTGCCTTCTTAGGAGGAGGGAATGCTTCCCTCTCTAGGATGACATTAAAGAGTTTAGTTAATAGGCTCAAGAGCTGCTCGTGGAAGGTCTTATAGAATTTAGCGGTGTAGCCATCCAATTCAGGTGCCTTTCCAAACTTTAGTTCTCAGATGGCACAGTCCATTTCCTGTTTGCTGATGGGTGCATTAATATACTTTTTATTCCTATTTTCAAGAATGCGCAATCCTACCCTACTCAAATATTCCTCTACGACCACTCCATTTTCCTCGTCCTGCTCATATGCACCTTACCACCACTAAGATCTTCTCTTTGATGGTATAATCAAGATAGCATACCATAATGTCTCTGAGAAGGTTGTTCCACCTGGAGTCAGTGGCTCTGTGTGCCCATTCTACATTAATCTTGTGGCCAGTACCATCTTCTGCACTTGGCCACTAGCACCACAGTGCTGATCTTGTGCTCTCTCTCCCTACAGTCCGCATATTCTTCTATTTCTAGTAGTCCCCACCATTGAAGGTTATTATGACAGGACCAGTTCTTCAAATCCATAACTTTTTCCATCGTTTTTTGTTTCCCCTGCTCCATCTCTGCCACTTGTTGCTGTAATGCACGGAAAGCCTCATGTTGCTCATCCAGAAGTGACTCTGCCTCTCACCATCCAATCTGTGTGATGTCAGCTTTTAGATCCAATGTCACTCTGGCCAGATCTTCCTTCAGTTCCATAATGCTCTTTTTGAAGCCAGAGATCAAAGTGTAGAGTTTGCTAGCTAGGTTGGATTTTCCCACAGGGGTTGTGCTGAACTCTTTGCAACTTGCGTCAGCCTTGGCTGGGGCATTACTTTATATAATCCTATGCCCTTATGAATCCCTGCTGATACACCACGATATGCAATCTCTTTAGGGTCAATAGGTTTTTTCTTTCCTGCCATCTTCCCTGAATTTTGGGTCAGTCCTCCCTATAGCACAACAGTAGGAGCAGGCCTGCAATAGCTTGGGTCTCCAAAAAAACAGGTTTTTTGTTCTCCCCAAGGAAGGAGCTCTAGCCCGAGCTGCCATTTGACTGATGACATAACTTCCTCCATCTTAAGTCTATTTTAAAAACGAAACATAGATACCCAAATGCACTTTTAAAATAGGCTCCCAGATCCAGTCTCTAATGCCGATAAACATGTGTACCTCTTTCAAGGCAAGTGTAAATGTGTGCATGTACTCTATGCATGCTCTAGTATATTTTATAAAACATGCATGTACATCACAACTCCACCCACCCTTTGTCCTTGGAAAAGCCTACATGCAGTGCATGTATAAGAATGCGCCATCTTGTAATTACACATTTTATATGCACATAAACCCGCATGCAATCTTATAAAAGGTCTTTTCCACATGTAAACCAGATTTTACTAGAGTAATTTTATAAAGAGGCATCTACTGTAAGTGTGAAAATAGGCACCTAATGAGGCTAGTTTAGTCATATATGTGTGTTTGTTGGCATATACAGTATGTACGCCAATGGCCTTTTATAAAATAGCACCCAACATAAAAGTATGCCCTTTGATTTGATGAGATGTATTTTCCAGGTGGCCATGCACATGGGCAGAGCTTGGGTGGAACATGGATGTTAAGTGCAAGTACTTGCATATATTATAAACTACATAAGTATAAATTGTCGCATTAGGTGCCTACTTGTCTTTATAAAATAGCACCTAAGTAGGTGCCTGCTGTCATGCTTAAAGTAGGCGCCTCTTTATAAAATTACCCTCCACATGTGGAAAATCCTTTATAAAATTACCTCCCACGTCATCAGAGCCCTGCTTATTTCCAGAACCATTTCATCTATACTTTCTTCCATATTTTAGTAAAGTCCACTCATGAAGGATTGCCGGAGAACCCAGCACTGAATGAGGTACTACTTGTCAGAAGTACAATGAGAGATTTTTTTTTCCATTTTACACTTTCCTCTGGAATTCTTTCCCAAAATTAATGTATTCTATTTTAGATTATTGGAGATTTTTTTTCCACCAAGCTTATGGACTAGGTTTTACTGTATGTTGATGATTTTAAATCATGACTGATCAATATACGATGTCCCATTTATTAATAGTTTACTACTGTAATTGAGTGCAGCTATCTCCATAAGAATTTAATAGTCATCAATTATATTTTATCTATTTTTCTTTTAATTTGTTTTTCCATACTTTGAGAGCTTTCCCGGTAAAGCATGCTATCAATAGCAATTATGTTATGTTGTTATACTATGAACTACTCACCTCTTTGACTCTCTGAAGCATGGGCTGAAGCCACTCATTGTTCACCTCACAGTGGCTATCGAGGAAAGTGAGGATGTCAGCAGAAGCCATATTTGCACCTCGCACTCTGGAGCGTATCAAGCCTGCAGCACACAAAGCAAGTGGATTAGTATGAAATGAGCACCAGGAAAGACAGTTCTACTCTTTACAACTGGATGTATGTAGAAATAAGGGATGTAGGTACAACAAACTGCAGGTGATGTCTAAAATTTGCTGAACTTGCATTCATTTTGTTTCTGATTTGTTTTTTTAATTTCAGATGAAGGAAAGGCTCGGAAAGCATGCACACGAGAGAAAAGAGTTTTGGTTCATTTTTAGACTTCTTGCCCAATTTTCGGACTGCTTTTGATGTTTCATACATTCACTTTAATAAAGAAATGTTTAATATGTGTTCCATGCACTAAATTTCTTAAGACATTCTAACGAATCGAATGCACACCCCTAACTCGAACCTCTTGGGATAATTCTTATGTTGAGCTGATAAAAAGGGCATTACAGTCTAGAAGATCCAAACCATTAAAACATAATAGGGAACAGAAGCTATGTTTCAATGCCCCTTTGGGATTTCAATATTGTTTGGCTTTCTTGTCAGACCAAGAATTCTGAATGGTTTTTCCTATTCTTATCTCCCATTACTCTAATCACAGTCACATACCCTCCTCACCCATCCCATGTCCTATAGCCCATATCAGCAACACTTCCCTACTTATATCATCACTGGAGAATAAGTTGCCCCCTGGAATCCTATATCAGGACATCATGCGCCTCTGAGTTCAGTCATCTACTACTACTACTACTGCTACTATTTAGCATTTATACGCATGCAGTCGGGTTTTTTTCTATTCGGACACGTAGCAGTGCCCAAGGAAGGGAGCATCATACAAGGGTCTAGCAATATGGAAAGACAGTAAGTTAACTGTCAAATAGATAGATGACAAGGAACTGCAGGAGCCAAAAGGAAGAAATGGTTTAATAGACTAAAACAGGGCTTTCCAAATGTGTCCTGGGGACCCCACAGCCAGTCAGGTTTTCAGGATATCCACAATGAATCTGCATGACGTCAGTTTGCAAATACTGAGTCTCCAATAATGCATATTGATTTCATGTGGATTCACTCTGGATGTCTTGAAAACCTGACTGGTTGTGGGGTCCCTAGACAGGGCCGGATTTTTCCATAGGCAGGACCAGACAGCAGATGCCCCAGAGAGTAGGGGTTGGGTATTATGTCAGTGATCCCAAAGTTTGGAGAGCCAGAAAATAAGCAGAGGAAGGCTATCGTGTCAGTGTGGCGCCCTTTGAAGCAGAAGATGCCCATGGCCCTAAAGTAAGCAGAAGCAGGCTTCTCTTTGGTCTGGGTTTTATTTGGCACCTAGGCAGATGCCGGTGTTACCTATGCCTAAATCCGGACATGTCCCAGGACAGATTTGTGGGAACCCCTGGACTAAAATGTTCAGATCAGAACATCACTAAGAAGCTAAGGATGGTATTTGAAAGGAGAAATTTCTCGACAGCTTTATATAGTATTTTGCTGCAGGAAAAATGCCTTAATTCCACTTTGAGCACAGACTGTCATAATATAGTACGCTGTCATTGTAAATTTCTTTTAGGTGTAGCCAAATGAGCGTAATTGTAATGAGTGTGTATGGCACTGATAAGTTCCCAGATTCACCTTCTCTCCGGCTGTTGCGCAGGCACTTAATCTTCTGGATTTTGGCAAGGAGCTGACAGTCTTCAGCTGAAGAGGAGTGGAGGAAAGCAGAAATTTTAAATCAGGTTGGTGCAAAAGAGACGTTTTTTGGCTTAGATGAACAGCCCCTCTCAGTCTTTATAGGATTACTTAGACTCCACTTATTAACATGTCAATCAGCTCAATCACCTCAATTTTACTGTCTAAAGTGGACCCAAACACATCTGCTGGACTGAAAATCCTTCCCAATACACTGAGCCAATGCTCTTTCCATGGGAACTCAGCTACGCTCCTGGTGCTTAAATATCAACCACGTTTAATTCGGAACTGAGAAGTGCAAAGACCGAAATGGACATGAACTGAAAGGAAGAGGGGTAGGATCCCTCTTCTTGACTCCTTACCAACACTCCCTTGGATGCTATTATTAGTTTTGGTCTGGTTCTCTCAAAGGTAATCTTTTATAAAACTCTCCCACAGCTGCACGGAGCCTCTCGCCAAAGATGATATGTATGTAGCAGCTGGGCATTTCCAGGGCAATTTTATAACAGGGCACCTAGTTAGAGTGTTTTAAGTCTATTTTATAAAGGCAAGTAGATGTCTACTTTATAAAATACTAGCATAAATGGTTAGAGAACACACCTTAAATTAAGGTGTGCTCGCTTACCCCAGTCTTAGAGCTGGTGTAAATGAATGCATCTACATTTTGCAAGGACCCATGTACATTATCATAGTTTCTAATCAACACAAGATTTGCACGCACTGGCCATGCTCTGCCCCACCTCTGCCCATGTGCGTGCCCACAGTGAAACTATGTGCCATCATATTATCACGCAAACGTTTATGCTGCTCTGTAGAGGTCATTTACGGGCATACTTACTGAGTGAGATTAATGATTAGCACATGCTGTTTGTAACTAGGTCTATTCAATAAAATGGTGGTCACTTACACATGTAAATAACTAAACTATCAACATTTACGTGTATATTTAACACTTGAAATTAGGCAACTCCTTAAAAAAGTACTGCCCTCTCCTCTTTAAAGGACATGTTCTTTGATACATCACTCTGCATCCAGTTTGGCAGAATTGCTGTTGTCTGGTTGCTACTGTGACAGAGTAAATGATGTGTCCAGGACTTCAGGCTTCATGTACCTAGGACTGCTGCAGCAGAATCAGTGCTATATATTGTAGCCATAAGGCACAACTGGACTCTACACTGTTGCCTCACAATCACAAGCTCCCAGTGCATTGTGAGTCATAAGAGCAATAGCAGAATGGCTTCAGATACCTGCCCATTGGACAAATGCTTAATGACACAGGTCGGAATTATATGTTGTTGCAACCTTTCACCAATTACTACAATTTTAGGATACTTTTGCAATAAAATAAAATTACTGTACAAAGTTTTAACAGAAATGGAAGTGTGTATTATTTTACATGAAATGTGCCATGTATGAAAACATTGTGCACACAGTGTTTTGAGAAATGACAGAAAAAGCAATCTCACTACAATTCTTGAAATGTACAAACACTGCAAACTTCTGATTTCATGCATCTATTGCCTCACCCCTCCATCACCAATTAAATGGAAAATAAACAGCAATATTTATATTTTAGAAATACCTAAAATCAGATGCCCAAATCATCTTCCAGTAATACATTCCCTCTAATGTAGGACTGTCAGCTGATTTCTGTTTGTTTTTTTTTAGGACTGGACAGATCGATCCAGTCCTGGTTTTTATCTCCACTTTATGCACATACCTATAGTTCTGATTTCCCTATGGAATAAAACCATGACTGGATCAGTTGGCCCTGAAAAAATGGAGCCAGTTAACAGTCCTATATTAGAGGAGATGTACAGTGCTATGCTGTTCAAATGGATCCATATGTGTTGTTTGTTTGAATTTTTGAGTGGGGAGGGGGAGGAGGGGTTCAGTAGTTCCTTCCTGTGCCTTTAAAGCACATTTTACAAAGGATGTCCAAGTGGCAATCTGAGACATCCAAGCCAGAATGCTTGAAAAAAAGCAGGCACGATTTCATAAATGTGGACGTGCCCGATATGGACATCTACGGAAGAGTAATCCAGGGCAGGGACATCTAATAGCCTAATCGTTAGAATAGTGGGCTAGGACCAGCATATGGCCAGGGTTCAAATCCCACTGCTACTGTCACTTAACCCTCTGGATGTTTTATGGCCAAAACAAGCACTTTCCCAGTGCATATTTGTGCCTGGAGCAGGTCTAAATTTAGACAGGATCACAGACATCCTCAACATTTCTGAAATCAAGCAGGGACATCTAAGCCCATTACACCTCCCCAGATATACCTGCCCTACGCCCCCTGCCCACTTGGATGTCCCCGCACCAGAGACGTATTTAAAAGCCGTTTGTAAAATGGCTGTGGGACGTCTTTGTGATCTGGACTTCCACATGCATGTTTTGGATGTCTAAATCACGTCTAAGGCTTTTAAAATCATCCCCTTTGTGTTTCCAACTTGATAAGAATCAGGGCTGTGACACTGAGTCTTCATTTATATTTCCCTAGGTGCCCCCTCTCCTCATTTTATGACCATTCCTTATCTAACTTGACCATTAAAGCAGCAGTTCTTGCGCAAGAGCCAAATACAGCGGCTCCATCTGGAACCCAGTACCCATAGCTACCAGGTGTCACCATCCAGGATTTGTGAACACTTCTTCTGCAGCAACCCTGGCCTCAGGAGCAAGAGACGGTCTAGAGAATAGAACCAAATCTCCCACATAAAAACATAAAGGAGGTAGTTTTATAAATATGCACCGAGATTGACATGCAAACTACCCACATAAGTTCTAGTATTTTACTGATTTACACACATAAATGGCCTCTTATAAACTACTGACTAGTATGAAAGTATGTATGTAGTTTATATTGCATGTACTTTCACTGTGGGCACCCATGGGGGTGGAGTTTGGGTGGAACCTGGATGGTGCACATAGATTATAAAATTTCTTAATTTATGCACATAATTACAAAAAGTAGGCATGGTCATTTATACCAACTCTAAAGCTGGTGTCAGTAATCATGCCTTAGTACTTTCGCACTTACGCTCTATTTTTACAGCCAACTACACTTGTACATTTCAATATAAAACAGGTGTAAAGGAAGCAAGAGAAAACACACATTAACCAGGAGCCAGTTTATAAAATTACCCTCAAGATATATCAAATTGGATCAGAGCAATGGTCCATCAAGCCCAGCAGACCGGAATGTAAAAACAGGCCAGTTCTCACTCAGACTATAACACATCCAAACATCCAAAGAAGCAAAAACTTTATAATCGAACAATGAATATGTAAAAGACAGAATCAGTAAAACATGTATATTTTAAAACACATCTGAAATTAAGGGAAAGAAAAGGGGATTTTGGATTTAGCTTACATCTTTTTCAATAGTAGCTCAAAGTGAGTTCCATTCAAGTAAACTCAACATAGCCACATTTCAGCAAAAGCCTGCATCAGGACTATAAAATAGTCTAAAATGCAAATATCTAATCTTGCCTTGTCCCTCTATTAAAGCTTCCAATATCTCCGTCTCCTATCAATAATGTTCTGACTATGCAACGGCTGCTATGGGAGTTCCTATTCTAGACAGTATATCCCCACTGACTGGTGATGGATATACTGGAAGCTCAAATCTCTAAGATTACAGGGGCATGGTAAAATTAGAGAGTGGCATTTTAGACTGTTTTATATCTTTTATGCAGACCATCATTGAAACATGGCCATGTTGGGTTTTTATTTAACTTCAGACATGTTGTAAGAGATACGTGCTTTACTGATTCTGCCTTTTATACATTCATTGTTCGATTAATTATTTTTTTGGTTCTTTGGACCTTTGGTGTGTTTCTCGCTCTCCCTTTTGCCATCAAGCCCAGCCTCTGTGAGCATTTGGGTCACTTGGAAGTACCCATTAGATCCCAAACAGGAAAGACCATTTCATGCTGCTCACTCCCAGAAGCGGGAAACACAAAAGTATTATTCAGCTAAATACCCTTAATGGACCTGTCACTGAACCACTTGGCTAGCCTCTAAGTGTGCCTTTTCTGGAAATATTGGCTTATAACACTTCTGTCATATGAAAGGCTTTGAAAAAGCAATGGTGGGCCCACATAATCTCACATGGCTCATACCTATATAACTGTGTTGCTATTATTTCTCAGCTATGACTACCCATCAGCATAAGTCTGCTTAGTTGCCAAGTCCTGATTCATAATGTAATATGATGTATAGAGTGACTTTTATATGGCCATTACCAGGAGAACATTTCACAAAACTATACAGAATCCAAATAATTTATTAAACACAGATCTTTTATTCTGACTTTGAAATTCATCTCAGGAAAGATGAATTAGTAGAAATTAAATTATGGAAACCAAGGCTTACGCATATATTAATTTTTCCAGACCTGCTGGGCATGCTGCATGGGGAAACCTGTGTTCAGCTCTGGGCTCACCACTAGATGTCACTAAAGGTAATGAGACTTCAGGATAGTGTTAGGCAGGACAATGCACTGTGGAATTGGACGGGGGAGGGGGGGCGTTGATAAAAAGCGAGAGAGAGAGAGACTGACTTACGATCTGTACTGAAGTCATCCACCAAAATGATCTCATGAATTAAGTTTGCAGGGCTGCGGTTCAAAACACTAGAGCAGAGAAGATTAAAATATTATTAGCAAAATCATAGTACAGATTGAGTAAGACCTAACAGTTCACTGGGTGCACACTATTATCCAATACAGCAGGGGAGTGAGACTCATGTGTCTGGAGGCACGTGCATACAGAGCCTGTGTCTATATACAGGGTGGCCCAAAAAAAGTGAGAACATCTTGTAAATTAAAAGCTTAAATCGTTTACTTATTTACCTTTTTTAGCTATATAACGTCTTTATTTCGACAATTTCCGGTCGCCATCTTTTTTTTAAAATTTGTCAATCGTTTACATCTGTCTTTTTGAATTTTTAAATAACATATGTTACGAGATGCTCTCACTTTTTTTGGGCCACCCTGTATGTATATATATATATATATTTCTGAGTAAGAGCGGACAGGGTTGGTAGCTCTTGGATTATTTAGGAGAAGTCTATCAGGATGTCTGCCTGCTTCTCAAACCCAAAGCAGAAGTGTGGGCTGTGGGGAGTCAGAAAAAGGGACTGCCTTCTCCGTCTTTTAGGTGTCAGATGTGTTCATTTCTACTCTAAACCAAGCAGGGAGAAAGAGAGCTAGGGGAGATAAATGCTGGGGAGCACAGAGAAGACAGAGGAGAAAGGGCAAAAGGGAGCATTGGGATGGAAGGATGGAAGGGGGCACAGCGAGAGAAAAAAAGAAGGGATAGGAAAGGGGAAAATGGATACAGTAGGGGAAAAGAGACATAGGGTGAGTAGATGTGAGAAGGGCAGTGAGGGGAAATAAAGAGCAACAGAAATAGATGGGTAGGAGAAAAGATGAACTCAAGAAAAGACAGATGGAAAGATGAAGGACTGAGAAAGGGGAAGATGGAAGGGTAAGGGACTGCAAAGGTTTGTAACAAAGGAAACTAAAAGAGTGGAAGATAAAGTGTAAGAATAAAGAGCGAGATGTAGGAGTGAAGGTAACAGGTGTAAAAGACAAAGGGAAAATTGTGCCCGAAGCAAAATTGCTTTCAAATAACTAAAGGTGGCAAAGGAACAAAGATTTAGGGGTATGTTTACTAAAACCCCGGTAATGTGCGGGCCGCGCTAGTGTGCGGGTGCCATATAAGGAGTGGGCGTGTCTGGCTGAAAAAAGCAAAACCGGGATTATTCATGTGCTAATGTGCGCGGCGCCCATGTGCGCCCCGCACATTAGCGCATGAGAAAGCTGCGCGGGAGGCATAAGTGGCGCGCTGATGTGCAAGCAGCAGAGCAGAGCCACAGCACAATGGTTAAGACACTGACCAATGGTGCAGGGAGCATGGGTTCAATCCCCCACTGTGCCCAATGAAGAAGGCTGGCTGAGGCATTACCTATTATGAGTAAGTTTGCTTTAGGAGGCATTTTATTTTTATTTTAATTACTACTACTAGCAAACGCACTCTCAAAGCGTGTTAACATAAAGCGCCCCATAAGGCATATTTTAAAGTGCACTGTCCCCCAAGGCACCCTAGAATGTTGCTTATAGGGCGCTTTATAGGGTGCCGTATGAGGTACCGCAAAGTCACAACAATGTTTTTGATGGCAGCACTGTGCAGTTTAAGGAATGAAAAGCATAAGTAGGTGCGCTCACATACAAGGAAGAGCAGCAGCAGTGTAGCACAATGGGTAAGGCACTGACTGCTGATACAGGGGTCATGAGTTTGCTCCCCAGTGTGCCTAATACATAAGGCTGGCTGTGGCATCAGCTTTGCAATGTATGTATTTTTTCCTGCAGCACTTTAGTTGTATTTTATTAATTGCTGCCAGCAAACAGGCCCTCACATGCCGTAATTGAAGGTGCCGCATAAGGCACCCTATAAGGCACTCCATAGGGCACATTATAAGGTGCACTGTCCGCCACGACACCCTAAAATGTCCCCTATAGGGCACCCTATAGGTTGCTCCACAGGATAACGTATAGTGCACCTTATATGGACGGTAACCATAAGGTAACCTATAGGGCGCCCTATAAAGCACCCTCTGAGGTACCTTATGGGTACAGTACGATGAGGGTGTTTTTGCTGGCAGCAATAATGTACATTAAAAAGAGATAATGCTTTGGGCAGCCCCATCAAATAACCCCACTGTGGGCTTGAACTCATGAGCTCTGACTCCACAGGCAGTGAAGTAACCAGTGTGCTACAGCTCTATAGTTGTTAGCAAGCCCCTGGCTGGCTGCAGAGGGAATGCACGTATGCTGTGGTCACCAGGATAGGGTTAGCCCACCCGTACCCATGATGCACTGCACATGCAAATCAGCTGTCCACAGATAAACAAAAGATGGGGTATGCACCCCCACAGCACCTCGGCCTGGTAGGGGTTACTGACCGTGTGTTTTACTGGCACAGAGTAGCTACACACCGTCACATTGTGCGGGTACTGTGCTCACCCTGAGGGTGCGGTGAGGCGCCCAGCACCAGGTCCACAGCACCTGCCATGGCTGAAAGAGGCCATGCTGCAGGTCCAAAGCAGTGTCAATGTGTGAGATAGGTAGTTTCTGCAGAAACACCTTGGATATCTGTCTGTCTGTCTCAGTCAGGTGTATCCCCCATGGACCCCCTAGGAGGATTATGTACACCACCACCCTCCTCCTCCAGGGCTGAGGGTGGCAAACAGGGTCTCCCATCAACAGATCCACATTCTACCTCCCTGCAATGGTGGCAGTAGAGGGGACCATCAATCCCAGTCCTGCTGGGGAACAGACACCCCTACAGGGCAGTCAATGCAGCTCTGTCCACATACATAACACAATAGCAGACAGACATTAGGCCTGGATATGCTAAGCTGCACCCCACCACTATCTGATATTCTCCTACAGCAAGCCTTCAGCCACTGCACCCTGCAAGCCACTCCATCAAGACACATACCAGCTGCAAACAGTCTGCTAGCTAGTCCATAGTGCATGTTCCTGGTGGAAATGCATGCACCCAGAACTGGGATGTCAGCATACACAACAAGCAGATAAATGAGTGAGTGGGCCCCAAAAGTAAACCCATAAATATCACATGAGAGAAATACTATATAGCACTATGGGGGTGCCTAGCCATGCTGTCATCACTGCACAGTCAGGGTGAGAGTGATCTCCCAGCAGGACATACTGAGGTCACCCTGTCTTTGTAGGTGGTGGCCAGGCACTAAAATGTCCCAGCCAGTGCCCTATGCCCTGTGCAGATGCATCCTGGCCAGGTCACCCTGTCCGGGCTATACCCATGGTACCTTGCTCCTCATTATGCACATTGGCAGGCCAATACTGGCAACAGTGCTGGCAGTGTGGGCTGTGGAAGTTGTTTGCAGCCACCACACACTGTATAGACCAGGGGTCTCAAACACGCGGCCCGCGAGAGAACGTTGTGCGGCCCGCGACGGAGGGAAACAAAAAAGCCTTGCTTCTGCTTCTGCTACTGCTGTTGCCGCCGTGGCAGCGGCAGAATCGACTGTCAATTTTTTTTTTTTTTTAAATGGCTTCTGCTGCTCAAGCAGCAAAATCAGCTGTCCTGCGGCCCCTTCCTCTCTGCCCGGAGATCCCTCAGTGTGCTCCATCAGCGGGTGCTTTTCAAGCCGCGAAGAGAGTATTCCCCTCTCGCGAGGCTTGAAAAGTGAATAGGCTTAAGCCGCGCGAGAGAGAAATACTCTCTTCGCGGCTTAAAAAGCACGCCGCTGATGAAGCACATTCAGGGCTCTCCGTGCAGAGGGGAAGGGGCCGCGGGACAGCTGATTTTCTGCTGCAGCAGTAGAAGCCAGGTGTTTTTTTTATTTACCTGGGTTGATGGGGGGGGGGTAGGACTGGAAATGGGCTATTGGCAGGGGGGGGTGTAGGACTGGAAATGGGCTAGGGGCCGGGGGGGTGTAGGACGGGAAAAGGGCTTGTGGCCGGGGGGTTATGACTGGAAATGGGCTATTGGCAGGGGGGGGTTATGACTGGAAATGGGCTATTGGCAGGGGGGGTTATGACTGGAAATGGGCTATTGGCAGGGGGGGTGTAGGACTGGAAATGGGCTATTGGCAGGGGGGTGTAGGACTGGAAATGGGCTATTGGCAGGGGGGGTTATGACTGGAAATGGGCTATTGGCAGGGGGTTATGACTGGTAATGGGCTATGGTGGGGGCTAGGACTGGAAATGGGCAGATGGGGGTTAGGACTGGAGGTGGGCTGATTGGGGGGTTAGGACTGGTAATGGCCTATGAGGGGAGGTAAGACTGAAAATGGGGTGATGTGGGATAAGACTGCAAGTGGGCTATGGGGGGACTAGGACTGGTAATGGGCTATGGGGGGGGTAAGACTGAAAATGGGGTGATGGGGGGTAAAACTGGAAGTGCGCTATGGGGAGGTTAGGACTGGTAATGGGCTATGGGGGGTCTAGGACTGGTAATGGGCTGGGGGGGCTTGCTAGGACTGGAAATGGGCTGAGTGGAAGGGGGGCTTGAACTGCAAATGGCTGATGGGGAGGGGGGCTTGGAATGGAAATGGGCTGTGAGGGGAGGGAGCTAGGATTGGAAATGGGCTGATGGGGGGCTAGGATTGGAAATGGGCTGATGCAGGGACTAGAAGGGAGCGGATGCTGGGTGGGGCTGGAACTAGAAGGGAGCTGATGTTGGGGGAGGATTAGAATGGGATGGAGCTGGGAAAGTGAAATGGAGAGGGGAAAAATATTTTGTCTGGGAGAGAAGACAAATCTACAATTGGCCAGGTATTGGGAGAGTAAGTGGGGATTGAGGATGGAGGGGTAAAATTTGAGTGGATGAAATAGGAATGAGGAAAGAGAAAAAGGAGAAAGATTAGTATGTTAAAGCAGATGTAGAGAGAGAATGGAAAAAAAACTAGGAGAGAAGAAAGGGCAAATGGACAGCAGACGATGGAGAGTTAGCAGAAGACATGAAGAAACCAGAAGAAAGTGGCTGGAACAATTGCAACTGAAAAAAATGCACAAAAGGTAGAAAAATATCTCTTTATTTTGAATTTATTAACTGGAATATGTCAGCTCTGGGAAATGTGCATCATTAATGTTTGCGCTTTGTTTAGTACAAGAGGAAATTAATTTATAGTTTTATTTCTACAGTGTTGTACATTCCAAGTTTGGCTTTTGGGGTTCCCAGTTTAATTATTGTCTTCCTGTTTCTAAATCTTTTAGTCTTTCTTTATCCATACTCATTAAAGAGGCATGTTTACTAAAAGTTAGTGTATGGTAACATTATGCAAATATTTATGCAAATGAGGCCCCTTATGCAAATGAGGCCCCGCGTCTTATGCGGCCCCCGGGTTACTTTACAAGTCCTCATTTGGCCCTCAAAGGAATTTGAGTTTGAGACCCCTGGTATAGACAGACACACACTCCCACACCTATGCCAGCATTGTGCTACTATAGAGGAGTTTAGCAGCCCTGCCCACCACACCAGTCCTGGGCACAGTACAAGCATGGATATGCTACGCAATACTGTTGGGGGTCACTCCCCAGGGTGGTAAACACTGTCAGAGACCAGACCTGAAGCACACACCGCAGACATCAGAAAGATTGTTATGATGGAGCTCAATGAGCAAACTGTGCTTAATGTAGGACTTGCTATCTGCCAGTAATCATAGGAAACGTTTGATAGGTGTGTACCGTATACCCAGGTGTAGGGTGGCATTGCTAAGGTATGCAAGTGCTAGTACTGGGGGATGCATGCAGGGCCCAATGTCCTGCCTCTCCAGGAGGCATTAGCCAATGGGGCCTGTGGGTGTGGGTGTGGGTGTGTCTGCCCCTGTTGGCTGCTGCTTTACGGCAGAGGTTCCCAACTCCAGTCCTGGTGTGCCAAACACTGTTCGGGTTTTCATGCTGTCCCTCATGAATATGCATGAGATACATCTGCATACCATGGGGGTGGTGCATAGATATGCAGCACAGGCATCTTTATTAGAGGCAGCATGGAACCTGAATGGTGTTTGGCCCTCCAGGACTGCATTTGGGAGACTCTGCTCTAGGTAATGCCCCTGTTTATGGTGTCTGTGCTCGGTGGGGTAAAATATAGGCGTATTAACCATGCGTATGTTCTCTGCAATAAAGGTTTGTCCTTACTATCATGGTTTAGTTGTGGGAAAAATATGTGGACTGGATTGGAAGTAGCCCCAGCTGGGCTTTGAACCTATGGTCTTTGTCTTCTTGCACACACTGTTTGTGTGCACTGCACCACCGTGTTGCCACAGATATGCTGTGCTCCCTGGGGAGTCCATGACTGTACATCCGACAGGGCCTGTTTGTTGCAGTGCACGGCACCCACCTGGACAGGGCTAGGCCATGGTCTGCTGTGGGCACCAGCCGCTGCCACCTCCACCATCAGTACCGCTCCATCCTTAGATTGGAGACAGCATAAACCCTGATGGATTTGTGAGCCGCCAGGACTGCATTTGGGGGATTCTGCCGTAGGTAATGCACATTTCTATGGTGTTTGTGCTGTGTATGGTAAAATAGAGGTTTTTGACCCATGCTTATGTTCTCAGCAATAATGGTTCCGTTTTTACTACCATGTTTTTTTCATGGGTAAAATAAGGGGACTGGGCTAGCAGGAGCCCCAGCTGGGATTTGAACCTGTGACCTTCTGGTCCTAAAGGCACTGGATGTGTCCGCTGCACCACCATCTTAGCATAACAGCAGTGCGTTCCCTGGGGAGTCCATGGCTGTTTGTCAGACAGGGCCTGTCTGTTGGAGTGCACTGCACCCACGTGAAGGGGGCTAGGCCACTGTCTGCTGTGGGCAGCAGCCACTGCCCCCTCCACCAATGGTACCCCTCTGCCACCATGCTGACATGGCCTTTTATTGGTGACAGCATCACAGCTGAATGATATGTGGCCCTCCAGGACTGCATTGAGGGGACTGTGGTCTAGGTAATGCGCATGTTTCTGGTGTCTGTGCTCTGTAGGGTAAAATAGAGGTGTTTGGACCATGCTTATGTTATCTGCAAAAAAGGTTGGTCTTTACTATCATGGTTTAGTGGTGGGTAAAATATGGGGATTGGGTTTGCAGGAGCCCCAGCTGGGACTTGAACTGGTGATCTTTGGCTCCTGAAAACACTGTCTGTGTTCACTACACCACACTGTGGCCACAGAGACAGTGCAGTCCCTGGAGATAGGAAACCTGGCCAAAGGAGTCATAAACCCTGCTCTGCACAGTTTCACTGTGGGATCATTCACTTTGTATGGGGACGGAGCGTAAAAAATAACAGTAGCGCGGTTTAGTAAACATACCTCTTAATCTTTTCTTTGATGATTTGGTTTAAGTATTTATAATTTAATCCACATATACTTGACCTTAAACACCAAGAACAGCTTGCCTGGTCCTACCTTGCCATTTTTGGCTCTCCAGGCTTCCAAGAGTGAGCTTCTTCATCTGAACAAGCTGTTTGGTTGCCATTATCCTTTTGTTTTGATGTCCTTCCATGCAGTGGCGTAGCGTGAGTTGTCAGCACCCGGGGCAAGGCAAGTAATTTGCGCCCCCTAACCCGTGGATTTTAGCCACCGGGGAGCTTCTTTGCGCGGGGGAGCCGACCGTGATCCTACCCCGGGAGGGAGCGATCATCAGCACTGACCTCGCTGAGCCGGAGTCCAGGGAAACGAACAGCACAGCAGCAAGAGCCCGACAAGCATGGTTAAACGCCCAACAGCAGGGAAGAGGAGGAGATCCGGAACCAGAAACTCGTGATGCCGCCCTGCAGCTCCGCCTTCTCGAGCGCACAGGGCGATCCGACCCCAACCCCAGCTTTACATTGAGATCGAGGGGCGACGACGCGATAAACAGTCCCCCTCCCACCCCGCCCCAGCAGCTTGTGTGAAATAGCTACCTAGAGGGGGTCAATCGCATCGCCTGCGCTTTGTTGCCGAGGGTTTGCCAAGAACAATGCGAATCCCAGGACTGCGGGCTCGAGGGCTATAGCGCAAACCTCTTTGCAGTGCCACCACCAGATGGCGTACGCGCCAACATGTATCATAGGGACCTGCCTTTCCCCCTCATCGGCAACAGAGAGCTGCGAGTGTGAGCGCCCCCCCCATGTTGCGCCCGGTGCGGCCGGCACCCCCTGCACCCCCCACGCTACGCCTCTGCTTCCATGCCCTTCATGAATGTAACTTTAAAATCTTTTTTTTCTCATGTAAAGCATGATTTGCACATTGAAAATGGTTATTTTAATAGTCTGTGGGTGAATAGAAGTGTACGAGTTATCTGTCAGGCGCATAAAACAGGTGTGATTTGGGACATTTTTTATAGGCACCCTGTTATAAAATTACCCTCTAGATCAGTGGTTCTCAACCAAGTCCTCTGGGATCCCTAGTCCAGTCAGGTTTTCAGGGTATCCACAATGGATATGCATGAGATAGATCTGCATACAATGGAAGCAGTCCAAAAATATATATCACAATAAAGAGTGCCAAAAATCAAAATCGCACAAAACAAAAACAATGGGACTCACAAAATATAATTCACAAAATTAAAACTACCAATTTAATAAAAAATACTAAAAAACTCTCTTAGATATAACTCATTGTTTGAAGCAGCATCAAATGCCTAAAGCATTATACAGAACACAAACGGTGGATTTATGGAACTTGTATATATCATGCCTTGCCATCTTACAGCCTCATCATCGCTGCATATATCAATATTACTATATGCATAAAAATATGCTCATGATAAGCTTAGATAACAATGCTTAGCTATATATAAGCCCATTGTATATATGCACAGATTGCCCTAAGGCAATACTTGTCACAAGCATACTAAAACCATTTCATTTGATGACATACAGTTGTAATATTTCCAATTATTTTTCAAGTAAGCCATTAAGAAGTCTCAGAGAAATGGTTTCAATCTGCTTAGCGCGTTTATAGCTAAGCATTGTTATCTAAGCTTATCATGAGCATATTTTTGTGCATATAGTAATATTGATATATGCAACAATGATAAGGTTGTAAGATGGTAGTGTATGAGATATACAGGTGCCTATAAATCCGCCTTTTGAGTTCCATATAATGGTTTATGCATTTGATGCTTCTTCAAACAATGAATTATGTAAGAGAGTTTTTTAGTTTTTTTGATTAAATTGGTATTTTTAATTTTGTGAATTATATTTTGTGAGTCCCATTGTTTTTGTTTTGGTACAATGGAAGCAGTGCATACAGATCTATCTCATGCATATTCATTGTGGATATCCGGAAAACCTAAGTGGCCTGGGGGTCCCAGAGGACTGGGTTGAGAACCACTGCTCTAGATCAATCTCCCTTAGAGTTGCGGTCAACATTATTGGCACCCTTACATTTTAGGTATGTTGTGTAGAATATCTTGAGAAATAATTTTATTTTATTTATTTATTTTTTATTTATCCAGATTTTGTAAACCACTTTCTCCTTCAATCAAAGTGGTGGGATACACACATTGGGTTTACATTGAATAGGAGGGACACTACATACATAAAGGTTGGACACTACGTACATAAACGTTAGAAGCGTCGGTTATTATTATATTCAAGTGCAGTTAGTGGGTCCTTCGTCTGATTGGTGTAGTAATCTCTGAATAGGAAGGTCTTAAGAGATTTGCGGAAGTCCTTGAGGTCATTTATCGCCCTCAGTTCACCCAGGAGTATATTCCAGAGGGCCGGTGCTGAGAGGGATATGGCTCTGCTGGAGGTAACTTGTTTTGTTTTGTGATATCCAGCTGGTGTGCGTAGTTTGTTGTTGTTGCCAGTTCGTCTGGGTCGGTTAGTTGTGTCCTTGGTTATCAGGCTGTGGAGTACGTCTGCTGTTCATTGGTGCATGATTTTGTATATGTTTGTGGTTGTTTTGAATATTGCCCGTACAGTTATTGGGAGCCAGTGCAGTTGTTGGAGTACAGGTGTAATGTGCTCGTTCTTTGCTGTGCCGGTTATGATATGGGCTGCTGTGTTTTGCACCAATTGGAGTGGATGGGTAGCCTGTTTAGGTAGGTCTTGATAGAGGGAGTTTCCATAGTCCAGTACTGGGGTGATGACCGCTTGGCATATGGGTCGAAAATGGTCTTAGCTGAGGATTGGTTTGAGTCTCCGGATGATCTTTAATCGCTGGTATGCCTTTGCTGCGGTTTTGTTTATATGTGTTTGTAGGCTTAGGTTCCTGTCCATGGTGATGCCTAAGTATTTCACGTCTTCCTTTATTGGTATGATATGATTCAGGACGTTCATGACTTGTGGTTGGGTACCATTGGGATTTCTGGATATGATGAGTGCTTCCGTTCTGTTGAAATTGATTTTCAGGTTGTTATCTGTGAGCCAGTTGTTTATGTCCTCTAGACAGTTGGTCATGGGGGTTAAGTCTGGAGCGAGGGTGTTTATTGGAGCATACAGCATAATGTCATCAGCGTAAATGTGGTATTGCAGCATGTGACCTTTGATAATGTCACAGATTGGCTGTATATATATATATTGAATAGTACAGATGACAGGGCTGATCCTTGTGGTATTCCTTGGGTGGTAGGGAACTGTGATGAGTATCCTTGATCTCCTTTGACTTGCTGCATTCTGTGACTTAGATATGACGTGAACCATTTCATTGTGTTGTTGCATAGGCCAATCTCGTGCAGCCGGTTTAGCATAACTGGATGGGAGACCATGTCAAATGCTTCTGTGATGTCTATGAATACTAGTAGAAATCCATTTTTTATACTATTGATATACTTCAGTAGATTGTCAAAAAGAGATGTAAGTAGAGTTTCCACGTTGTGCATTGGCTTGAATCCATGTAGTTGCCTCTGCATTACCTTTTTAATAACCTTCGCTATGAATGGAATACTTGATATGGGTCTCTATGATTTTGGGTCTGTTGGGTCCAGCCTTGCACCCTTGAGGACAGGTCGTATTGTGGCTTGTTTGAGTGTCTGTGGCATATGTCCTTGTAGCAGTGACTCTTTTACAATTTTGTGGATGTGTGTGGATAGCTGGTCCTTGGAGTTTTTAATCCAGTCAACCGGACATGGATCTTTCAGGGATGTAGTTGATTCAGGGTGCTCACGGTGTCTTCTATTTGCTGGACTTTTGGAATGCTGAATTCTCTCCAGGCTTGCTCGTTGTTAGGCTTTTTCAGGTCGGTTATTCCCCTGCTGCTTGTCTGGGTTGGTAAGTTGTTCTTGTTGATTAGATAGTTTGCGTATTCTTGGGGGTCGATTTGCTGGGAGTTATGTCCAGAGTGTTCTTTGGTGAGTTTTTTCACAATGCTGAAGAGTTCTCTTGGCTTATTTGATGCTTTCATAATGAAATTTGTATGGTGTTGTTGCTTATGTTCGTTGATCAGGTGGTTGTAGCTTTGTTGTTCAGTACTGTACTGATTTAGATTGCCTGGTGTTTTGTTCTTTCTCCATTTTCTTTCTGCTCGTCGGAGGGAACGCTTTGCTTCCCTGATTGCGTTGGAGTACCACGGAGCAGTTTTTCTTCTGTGGGTGGATGTGTTGTTCTTTCTTTGGAGCAGTCGCGGCTTTGGATATGATATGGTTCCATTTGTCTATTGTTTCGTCCAAGTTGTTGCATTCTTGTTGAATTTGTGGTGTTATTTCCTTCAGAAAGGCTTCCTTGTTTTAGGTTTTGAATCTTCTTGTAGTATGTTTTCCATTGTAGCTGTGGTTGAGGACTTCCATGTTTATTTATTTATTTATTTATTTAACAATTCTTTTATACCGCGCTATTACAATCAGTGCGGTGTACATTGAACAAGAACATACTACAATGCATACAAGTAACATTGAGTTTTACATTGAACAGGGAACTTCAACAATAGGACAACCGGGGGAACTATGTACAGATTAACTTAATGTTATATACAGTAATATGAAACTCGTTTGGATGTTGCAATGTGGATTGTGGATTGTGGATTGTGGATTGTGAATGTGAGGACGTGATGATCTGACCAGGGTACCTGTGTGGGTGTTGGGCTCGTGAGTTGCTTCAGCTTGTTTAGCTGAATTGGTATGAAAATGAGGTCTGGTGTCATTCCATGTTGATGGGTGGATGTATTGACTGTTTGCCTGTAGTCAAGCGCTTCCATGTCTTTGAGGAAGGCTCTGGCATCCTTTGGTGGAGCAGAGGTTAGGTTGTAGTCTCACAGGGCAATGAAAGGTTTGTGCTGGTTGTTAGCTGCACAGATTGACGTAGTGGTTTGAAATGACTATAGTGGTTGATTCTGAGGAATTGGATGTAGATATTAGTTTGAATTTGTAACTTCCTCTAGTTATTATTAGTACTCCGCCTCCTCTTTTGTTTATTCTAGGGGAGTTAAAGGCTTTGAAGTCAGCTGGAGTAATCTGGTTCAGTATGACTTGGTCCGTTTCTGCTAGTCAAGTCTCTGTGATGCACACTATGTCCAGTTTATGGTCCGTTATGTAATCGTTGATGGTGTGTAGCTTGTTCTTAATCGAACTTGCATTTATTAGTGCACAATTAACAGTGGTGGCAAGCATGGGGTTGCTGGTCATCTTTTTCATTGATGGTGTCTGTCCAGTTTTGCGCTTTTTGTGTGGTGCTTGCTGCGTGTGGGGGTATGGTGCAGTATGGCAGGGCATGTACTGTGGGTATGCTAGTAGGTCTGCATTTGGTGGTGTTAGTGTGAATGTTTTGGGTCATTGCGCTAGGAGGAGTAGTATCAGGCTGAGAAGGAGGTAGTGGTTGAGAGTTGCCATGTCTGGCATTGCTCTAACTGCTTGTGTTCGTGTGGGCTGAGGTGTGGTGTGTCAACTTTTCCTGCCATGTATTATTGGCGTGAGTGGTGCTGAGATTCGTGTCCCTTATGCTCAGTTTGTGCATTGGTGCTTTGGTGTCTATGGAGCCGGGGTGTCGGCATGTAGGTTTTTCTGTACCTTTTTGTGCGGTTTTTAGTGGAGCTGGTGGGTTCCCAGGTCCGTATTCTTCTTGGTGGGTCTGTTTGCCGGATTGGCCTTCTTGTGCGAGTGTGCCCCCGTGCCCTGCCTAAGGGCCATGCCAAAGAGCCCTTTGGTGTGGCCTGCCAGGCGCAGGCGCGCCCGCTGCTGCATGGGCAAAGGCCAAGGAGGACTCTACTGCTCAAAGATAGACATAAAAAGGCACACCTCATCTTTGCCCAAATCCACCTTGAGAAGTCAAAATCCTTCTGGGAAAATGTTCTGTGGACAGATGAAATCAAACTTGAGCTCTTTGACAATGCAAACCAAAACACTTCCTATAGTTAAATATAGTGGAGGTTCTATAATGTTGTGGGGTTGTTTTGCTGCCTCAGGAACTGGAGGCCTGAAACATTTTAAAGGAATCATGAAGTCAGAGAACAACCAAGGTATGAAGTCTTTCTTTGTTTAGTGTGTGGCATATGGTGTGAGTTGAAACCATCTCTCCAGATTGCTCCAGGTCAGCCTTAAGCTCTCTGGATGTTGTACATGGTGTTTTTCCAACAGTTCACACTAACCTTCAAAGACGTCTTGGATTAGTTTTCCTCTTCCCACCACATCCTGGGAGGTTCTTGACAGTTCCATGAGCAGAAAACTTCTTAATAATATTGCATACTGTAGACAAAGGAATCCCAAGGGGGCCTTGTACCCCTTTGAAGTTTGATGTTTGGTGATAATGGCTTTTCTGGCAGTCTCAGGTATCTCTCTTGTCTTCACCATTGTGAAAATGGAACAAGGAGTGAATATGGCCATTTTTAACATTAGAACCATCATTCATTGGTTGATTCAAGTCATGTGAGTACTAACAATTGATCACAGATGCGTCTAATTTTACTGCAGTGGGGTTATGGTTCTTCTGTTCAAACTGATTTGAATTGTTTATAAGGGTGCTAATAATCATGTCCTTGGAATTCCCCAGTTTTTATACTATTTTATTTGGTCTTGTTTTATTTGATTCTTTTATTTGTCAAATATGTGTGCATATATAGTCCAAAGTCATTTCACTGGTCACTTTTTTCAGGAGATATTGGACATTAAGTTGTTGAACTGCAAGGGTTGCAATAATGCTGACCACAACTGTATATTCCAACTTCTTCTCAATAAACTATTTCGTGCTCCACATTGTGGCTATAGCAGAATTTCTTATTCTTTGCTACGTTTCTGGGAAACCTCCAAGGAAGTGTTCTACCCACTTGTTCTTTCCTCCACTGACAGTCGTGATCGTAGTTCTTTTTCAGCCTTGGTTTGCCGTGATTTACCACATCATGAGACACCTTTACTGGCATCTCTCATCCTAGAGATCCCAGATGCCACCTCCTAATAAGTCTACCATCCAAGAACTAGCACTACCAATCTGATTTTATTCTCATAATTACAACCATTACAAAGTAGAACCAGGTCTGGCGAAAGGGTATTAGAAACTCTGGGGAAACCTTCAGCCTTGCATCCCCCCAGTTAACCTGCGGGCTTATAGCCTCCCTCTCACCTGAGAGTTTTATAATTAAACTCAGCAATCATGATGTTCCCATTATACCCCTCCTAGAAGCCTTTAGCAGCACGTAATTGGACACAGGAAGGGCCATTTTCAAAAGCTATTTACCAGAGTAAATACTGATTTATCTAGCTTTTCAAAAATGCAGAGCTCAAAGGACATGCATTTTCTTACTCTCCTTTTGATTACTGGTACGCTTGGAAAGAAAGAAGCAACAGGAGGGGATGGGCTGAATTAGGCAGCAGAGAAGCTCTTCAGAAATAATCTGGCCGATATAAATGCAGCAATGCAAATATCAGACCTGTCCTAGACTCCACCTCCTATTAGAAGGGGCAGATTGGAAAACAGAACAATTTGGACTGCTCCAGATCCTTAAATAGAAACTACCTCAGACACATGCAAAGCACAGACAGACCCTCACTGGAGACAGACTAAGGGGTATGTTTACTAAACTGCGGTAACGGTACATAACGCGCGTTATGTAACGTTAACGATTGTAAGCGCATCATAACGCGTGTTATGATACGCTTACGATCCTTAACGTTACATAACGCGCGTTAACCAACATTAACGATCGTAAAGCTCCGCGGCGCGGTAAAACACCGCAGAAGGTGGAGAGAGGGCGGAGAGAAGGGGTCAGTGGGCGGAGAGTGGGCGGGGAGAGGCTCCCTTCACACTAACATGCTGATCTGAAGAGCTGAATCCAAACGCGATTGAAAACTGCCGTTAAATGCACATTATAGGGGAGAGAAATCATTTCAGTGTCAGCAATGTACAGCCCAGGCAGGGAAACATACAAAAAGTGATAAGTGTGATACACGTGCACAGAACAAAAGGGCACATAAACACTGAAAATGACCCCAACAAACTGGAAAAAATCCATAACCAAGCTGGCCAATAGTGGTAGCAATGAGAAACATCAACCCCACCCCCGTCCGAGTAAGCTCCATAGAAAAGATATAAATCGTGGAAGGGTCTATACTCCGTCCCCATACAAGGTGAATGAGCCCACAGTGAAATAGCGCTGCTCAGGGTTTTCCCCACCATCGGACAGGGTTCCTATGGCGTGCACATGTCCCGCAACATCAGGGCGGGCATGTCAGAACGGCAACTGGACAGATGCCGGGGAAGGGGATACAGAGGGCCGCAGTTGGCACATGCTGTGGTGGAGCTGGGCCACAGTGCGGACTAGGGTGATGCCTAGGTGGCCCATACGAATGCTGAAACAGCAGAGCAGCCAGACAGCAACTGCTGAAGGGCCAACATGGGCACGAGTGTATTTCCCACAGTGTCACAGGGGATAGTACCCAACAGCTACCCCCAAGGGCACGGAACATTGGCAGGCTGGGCTGGGGGGAGCGTGGACGTCTATGCAGGCATCCCGACCCCAGAAACCGCACCATAGGCAGCCGCCTACCTGCACACTGGATGGCCTGAGACTGTGCACCACCAGCAGAAGGGCATGTCAGCATGGTGGCAGAGGGATACTGGTGGTGGAGGGGGCAGTGGCAGCAGCCCAGAGCAGACCGTGGCCTAGCCCTGTGTAGGTGGGTGCCGTGTACTGCAACAGACGGGCCCTTTCTGACGAACAGTCATGGTATCACCAAGGAATGTACTGACTCTGTGACAACAAGGTGGTGCAGTGCACAAAACCAGTGTAGTCAGAAGAAGAGGGTCACAGGTTCAAGTCCCACCTGTGGTTCCTGCCAACCCAGTCCCCATATTTTACCCACTACTACAATGTGCTAATACAGACAGCACCTTTGTTGCAGATGACGTAAACATGCCCAAGACACCTACATTTTACCCTACAGAGCACAGACACCATAAACATGCACATTACCTAGAGCAGAGTCGCCCAAATGCAGTCCTGGAGGGCCAAACACCATTCCGGTTCCATGCTGCCTCTGATAAAGATGCCTGTGCTGCATTTCTATGCGCCACCCCCATGGTATGCAGATGTATCTCATGCATATTCATGAGGGACAGCATGAAAACCCGAACAGTGTTTGGCACCGCAGGACTGGAGTTGGGAACCTCTGCCGTAAAGCAGCAGCCAACAGGGGCAGACACACCCGCACCCACAGGCCCCATTATCCAAAGCCTCCTGGAGAGGCAGGACTTTGGGCTCTGCGTGCATCTCCCAATACTAGCACTTGCATACCTTAGTAATGCCACCCTAAACCTGGGAATATGGTACACATCTATCAAAACGTTGCTATGATTACTGGCAGATAGCAATTCCTAGGTTAGGTACAATTTCCTGAGTGAGCTGCATCATAGCAACCTTTCTGATGTCTGTGGAGTGTGCTACAGGTATTTTGTCTGACAGTGTTCACCAACCTGGGGAGTGACTCCTACAGTATTGCGTACCATAGCCATGCCTGCACTGTGCCCAGGACTGGTGTGGTGGCCTGGGCTGCCCAACACCTCTATAGTTGCACAATGATGGCATAGGTGTGGGGAGTGTGTGTCTGTCTATCCAGTGTGTGGTGGCTGCCAACACCCTCCACAGCCCACACTGCTAGCACTGTTGCCAGTATTGGCCTGCCAATGTGCATAATGAGGACCAAGGTACCATGGGAATAGCCTGGATAGGGTGGCCTGGCCTGGATGCATCTGCACACGGCATACGGCAATGGCTCGGACATTGTAGTGCCTGGCCACCACCTGCACGGACAGGGTGGCCATAGCATGTCCTGCTGGGAGGTCACTCTCAGCCTGACTGAGCAGTGACCATGGCATGGCTAGGTTCCCCCATAGTGCTATATAGCATTTCTCTCATGTGATATTTATGGGTTTTCTTTTGGGGCCCAATCACTGATTTATCTTCTTGGTGTGTGTGCTGACATCCCCGTTCTGGGTACATGCATCTCCTCCAGGACCATGCACTATGGACTAGCTGGCAGACTGTCTGCAGCTAGTATGTGTCTTGCTGGAACACCTTACAGGGTGCAGCAGCTGGAGGCTTGCTGCTGGAGAATGTCAGATAATGGTGGGGGGCAGCTGAGCATTTCCAGGCCTGCCGTCTGTCTGCTATTGCGTTATGGATGTGTACCGCTCTGTCTGTTCCCCAGCAGGACTGGGGTTGATGGTCCCCTCTACTGCTACCATTGCA
Organism: Ichthyophis bannanicus; assembly: GCA_033557465.1. Classification (NCBI taxonomy): domain Eukaryota; kingdom Metazoa; phylum Chordata; class Amphibia; order Gymnophiona; family Ichthyophiidae; genus Ichthyophis; species Ichthyophis bannanicus. The sequence goes on from CM066037.1 coordinate 294,700,776, forward strand.
GGGAGGTAGACTGTGGATCTATTGGTGGGTGATCCTGTTTCCCACCCTGAGCCCCAGAGGGTGGGTTGTGTGGTGGTACATGATCTGCCTATGGGTCCATACACCCCCCCCTTCACCTACAGCAGGTAACCATGGCACCAACACAGGATATGCACTATTCTGGGTGCATCACTGCCCGTATGGACTAGACATGACCGAGACATACAGCAGGACACAGATGTATCCTAGGTGTGTCTAACGTAACTACCTATCACACACCGCTAGGGACCTGCAGCATGGCGTATTCCAGCCATGAAAGGTGCTGTGGACCTGGTGATGGGCGCCCCACCGCAACCTCATGGTGGGCACAGTACCCGCACAATGTGACTGTCTGTGGCTACTCTGTGGCAGTGCCACACACGGTCTGTTCCCCCTACCAGGCCGAGGTGCTGTGGGGGTGCATACCCAATCTTGTGCCCATCTGTCGACTGCTGATTTGCATGTGCAGTGCATCATGGGTACGGGTGGGTTAACCCTATCCTGGTAACCACAGCAGACAGTTTGTGTGGTCATGTGCAGTCCTTCTGCAGCCAACCAGGGCTTTGTTCACAGCCTTATACGGTGTCCTATGGGGGACAGTATAGGGTGCCTTGGCGGACAGTACACTTTATAATGTGCCCTATGGAGTGTGTTCTGGGGTGCCTTATGTGGCACCTTAGGTTATGCCACCGTGAGGGTGTGTTTGCTGGCAGCACTAATTAAAATACACATCAAATGCCTCAACAATCACTACTTAAATGGAAAGGGTGCTGCCTCAGCCAGCCTTATACATTAGGCCCACTGGGGAATCGAACCCATGACCCCTGTATCATCAGTCAGTGTTGTAACCATTGTGCTACAGCTCTGTTGCTGTGCTTGTATGCCTGCGCGCCTTCTTAAGTTTAACGCGCGGTAACGTGCCCTGTAGCGCTCGTTCATTTATGGCGCCTTGTAATGCGCGTTCTCAGCGCATTCTCGGTAACGATGTACCGCCCATGTCCTTATTTGGGATTTCTATCTCTACCGTGGCTCCTAACGCGAATCACACTAACGCAGTTTAGTAAACATACCCCTAAGTCACCAAACACTAGAAAAAGAAATATTCAGGCAATTATTGGATTGGAAACTCCAAGAAGCCAAACTCAATATATCATGCAGTACTGGAGAAATTAAAACAGAAATTCATTTCCTCCTGCACTGTGCAAAAGATATCAGAGATGTACAATTCACAAACCTGCAACAGAAAATTAAAGATTTCCCACAAAAGAGTGCAACAGATAAACTCAGTAACATTTTGGAGGTAAAGAGAAACAGCTATAACAACAAAATATTTGGAAAAGCTTACAAGGTTAGAGCTGTTCAGCTTGGAGAAGAGATGTTTGGGGGGAGATATGACAGATGTCTATAAAATCCTGAGTGAAGTAAAACCTTGCTAACTGGTTCCAGAGGTACCCAAGAGGCTTGATCCAGTTCAGGGTTTAGTCCATTGCATGCCAGGACATGTAGTTCTGATTTCCTATTCCATTCCATAAGAAAACCAAGACTACAAGTCCCTGCATGCAATGGGATAAAACCAGGCTTGGATCAAGCCTGTCGGGTGCATGTGGAGCTAGTTGGCAACCCTAAGTGAAACAAGAAGATGTAAATCGATTGCTTACTCTTTCAAAAAGCACAAAGACTAGGGGACATGCCATGAAGTTACAAAGTAGTATATTTAAAACAGATAGGAGAAAATATTTTTTCACTTAGTGCATAATTAAGCTTCAGAACTTGTTGCCAGAAGATGTTGTAGAAGCTGTTAGGGAAGCTGGTTTTAAAAAATGTTTGGATAAGTCTCAGGGAGGAGTGGTCTTGTGCTTAGGACAAGGTACTTCAGGCCAGAGGGCTTGGGGTTCAAGTCCCAACTGGGGACAGCAATCTCAGGCCAGAGGGACTGGGATTTCTAGTCCTATAGGCACTCCTTGTGGTCTTGGGCAAGCCACTTAACCCTCCATTGCCCATGTTCCCTGGAAGTATTAGTATATGTGTCTCATATCCCCTTGTGTTAAATGTATCCCCCAATTGACCAGGTGAAAAGCAGGATATAAATACAGCTAAATAAATAAGCTCCTGGAGGAAAAGTTCATAAGCCATTATTAAAGTGAGTGGACAAGGGGAAATCCATTGCTTATCCTGGGGATAAGCAACATGGAACCTCTCTACCCTTATGGACCTGGATTGGCCAGTGTTGGAAACAGAATACTGGGCTTGATGAACCATTGGTCTGACCCAGAATAGCAAATCTTATCTTCTTATGTAATCTGAGCAAGGACAATAAGGACCAGCACCAAAACCTGGCAATTGTTCTTGTTACTGTCTTCTCTACACCCTGCAGTTTTATCTTACTGTTATTATCACTGTTTTGTAAATGTTTTCCCTTTTATTTGAATTCCTTTGGTGGTAGTTTTCTAACTACGCACACAGGGGATAAAGCATGTGCATATTTTTCTCTGCTCGGATGTTGCTGAATTTTTAAAGTGAAAGTATATGTGTGCATCATCTTTTAAAATTATTCCAAGCAAACTGCACACACATTAACATCAGCTAGTGGGAGCGCACAAATTTTCTAGGTTCGTTTTCAAAAGTATGCACATAGGTAAAAACTCCATTCTAGCCCAAACCACAGGGAGCCCCTCCCTCTGCCTGTTCACTGCAGGTAAAATTACACTTATATAGGCTGCCCACATGTGTTATTACCTGCATATCAGGAGAACAATTTTATAAAATCATGTTTTCAGAGGTAAAGCGCTGTTCCGCATATGGAAATGCTTTTGAAAATGACTGTCCTATGTTTTTCATTGACATGCCAATAAAAATACCTGAATTGGTCCACTTTATCCTCTTGCCTTCCATTTCTGCTCCCTGCCTGGCAGGAAGGGAGGTACGAAACAAATGAGGGCAGAAGCTAGACTTAGGAGTAGGGTATTTCTTCTTTATTCTGCTCTGTCCACTGTAGCCTGATCCCTGCACATTGCTTGGGAGGGGAGGGGCTAGAGCTGCTATCTGTGCTTCCATTTTAATGTCCGTCTACACTGGGGTAAATTTCAAAATGGCCCATGTTAGCAACACATACATAAGCTCTTGTTGCTAAGTGGATTTTGCTGAGTTTTCAAAGCATGCACTTTCGTTTTGAAAATTTCATCAGGCAAATAATGTGCTTGTTTACACCTGAAATTTGGTGCAGATGGTTTGGTGCATGAAAACCTAAGTGCATGTGTTTTAATTTTCAAAATTAGGTGCATATATGAAAGTTCCCACCCAGCCTTGCCCCCAGGAATGCCTCTGCTCGCTGAGGATAAAAATATGCACAAACAGGCTATGCAAGAATCCTTTTACCACGTATCAGTTGGGCAATTTTGAAAAGTACATTTCTGGCTTTGAAAAGTGCCATCATTGAAGCATTTCACCATACATAAAATAAGTGGCAATAGTTACTTTAAACCAATCATGTTTGAAGTAACAGAATCCCAATATTTGGAGCAGCTTCACAAATGACAGCACTTAGAATGGGACCTGATGGGTTCATGCAGTCTGACCTCATTACCAGTAATAGGAAATTGGAGTCCAGTTTGTGAGACAAAGATTTGTGATTCTTTTGCTTGATGCTCACACATTTGCTCCCAGGGATTTAATGAAATTGTGATAATATGGTTAAAAGAATTAAAAATAATAATAACTCTCAGTTATTGGGCATTGTTATTTTCCATATGCACCATTGAAATTCTGCAGGGTGCAGGGTTTCAGCAATAATATCATTTACTATTGATGGAGCAAAAAGAACAGAGGGAGAGATTGGTACCATCATCTATTTGAGAGCAAATAATCTGGCTATGAACCTCATTGGTGCAGTAGGAACCCTTAAGAAATTATGTATTTATTTCTTATAATCATTTGATATACTGCAAGTCAGAAGCAAGACAGAAAGATGGTTTACTATTAAGGAGAAAGAGAAGAAACAGAAAAAAAAGAAATAAAAAACTAGCCAAGGAGCAGGGTCGGGAGAGGGAAAGTTACAAAGAAAACAGGGGGGGGGGGGGAGGAGAAAATAAAGAAAAATGCTGTCTGGAAACAAAAGAGGGCTAGCAAAAAGAGGGAACATCAGGAAATTTAGGAAATGTCTCAGGCAGATGTCACGAACTGTCCAGCAAGGTCACAGGGTCAACAGGTGGCCAGATGTTTTGGTAGTGCTTGGATTATAGCAGAACGTGGAGCTTAGACTGGGAGTTGGGGGGAATTGACTGGTATTGAACTGGGCGTGAGACCTTGGAGACCCACCTGCCTAAGATGGAGGAGAGCCATAGAGAACAAAACTGACATTGGAGCAATGTCCTACAAGCAGCCAAGCTGCTGTGGCTGGCAACTGGGGTATATCCTTAGGAGTGAGGACTGGAATAACTGGGCAGACCAGAATTCATTTTTCCCTGATGACACCTACTATTTCAGTCTGCAGAGCTCTCTTCTGAGGTGTTACCTGGTTATGTGGCTTCTATGAAATAGGCATATTTTTATGAATATTTATAGGTATCCTTTAATAACATTGCCTCCTTTGTGTCTTTGGAAAAAAGTGTTTAGTGCATCGGTGAAATAATTAGTTGATTATATATTTCTGGCAGATTAAGTATTTACAGATTCCAAAATATCTCAGACTGCTATTTTAGGCCTGGAGAAATGTTGACTTCTGTGTTCCTGGAAGTGGAACCCAAGGGGGGCTGGACAGAGAAAGCAATTTGCAGAAAGGCTGAAAACGGTCCTCCCCCAGCTGCTCCAAACATGCCTACCTATTGCACTCAGCTCTTTTCTTCCATCTCTGAGAGATCCTTCTATAGAGTTTTTGCTGGCTAAGCGTACAAACTAGCATTCCATCTGCTTCAAATACCAGCTTTTTGTTGGGAAGAAAACTCTTGGGAACGAATCAAGACAATTCGAAGAACAATGTAAGGCTTAGCATGCTCTCTCCCCTCGCCCTCTTCCGTTGCTCCCTGTCTTTGGCACCTACCTTTTCACAGTTCGGAGAAGAGTTGAGCGAGCCTCGTTGTGAAAGGTGATGATGATGCTGGTTGCAGGCAGGCCAGTATCATAGTGCGCAGAGGCACATCTGTAATGAGACAACAAATTCTTGTAAGATTCACTGCACCATGAGAGTATCTATAAACCCTTCAGACTCCAGATGGACACTCTTTCAGAAGCTTCCCAGTGTCGTACCCATGCCAGCTATGTACATGTAGCTGCAAGATCACTGGCATCATCCAGGAGGGAGGAGTGGCTCAGTGGTTGGGACAGGTTACCTCAGGCCAGAGGGCCAGGGGTTCAATTCCTGCATGGGGATAAGTAACCTTGGACCGGAGGGACTGAGGTCTCTAGTCCCATGGCTGCTCCTTGTGGCCTTGGGCAAGCCACTTAACCCTCCATTGCCTCAGGTACACTTAGATTGTGAGCCCTTTGGGGACAAGGGAATAAAAAGTACCTGTTAGCATATATGTGTAAATTGCTCTGATGTGTAAGTAAAGGGTGGTATATCAAATGCCTAAACCATATACTTATCCAATAGCTTTTTATTCCTTGCTTGCTTTACAGTCTGGAGAGTTAAGTCATAGGTAGTTTAAAATTCTTCACATGCAAGCACAGCGCTGCAAGTTCTTTGTGAGTCAAGAGAATTACAGAGCTTTTTGATAACTTAGGTAATGCTGGTTTATGTAAAAAAGAAGTAGATCTGTATCTCTCTGTATTTTCTCTATTTACCCCATATGCTTATGAAATTCTCTTTTGTTTTAGTAAAAAAAAAATAAACTGTTCTATTAAAATTCAGCCCTATTAACAATGTGGACCTGATTCTGACTCGCACGTACATCCCCTTTGTACGCGCGGTCTGAGCTGGACGTACAAAGGGCAGTGCGATTCTGATCCTGCAGGGCACGTCTAGTCCTGTGGGATCAGAATCATGATCAGGCCTGTACGTGCAGGTCGGGACTATGATTCAGTACCGGCCTGCACATACAGGCACTGCTTGAATAGCTCAGTGAGGCTTTTAAATGGAGCAGCGGTCCCATGGCGTCCTGTTGCCATGGCACCGCGGCTCCATTTAAATGCCACGATGCCGGCCACCAGAATCTAAAGTTTATTCTTCATGGCCCAACCCCCGATCTGGCCTCCTAAGGCCAGGGTTGGGCTGCAGGGAATAAACCCTGGCCCTTTCAGCCCCTTCCATGCCCTGGGTCACAAAGAAAACCATGTCCAGGGAGGTTATTCCACCTCGGAGGTGGAATAACGTCCCCAGCCATTTCGCCGGCCCTGGATGTACAGGGCTGACATTAGAATTGGCCCTGTACATCCAGGGCCGGCGACCACCCACTGCCCACCCACTCTCCTCCCCCAGGCCTCCTCTTCCCTGCCCCCGATTAACTTCCCTGCACAACCGGCAGGGAAGTTAGTCGGGGGCTGCTGCTATTCATGTCTCAGAATAACCCCCTATGTGATTGCAGACCACAAACTTTTTTTCTTTGCATAAGTCTTACTGCACTGAAAACAAACTTTAGTATGATGCTATTAGTTAAAAAATCCTATTTATTATTTATACACTGCCTTCAATATACACAGTGCTGTACAAAGTAATTCATTTAGTGAGTTTCCCTTTTTTGAAAGATCTTAACCTCCTTGCATGGGAATCTAGTATGCAACTGACAAAATATTGCCCAGTGATATGAAAATAGAAACCAGGAGCCCAGGTTTTTTGAGTTTTGTGCTCCATATTTTAGTAGATCCCTTTTAGAGCCAACAAGGATATCTACATGTTTATTTTTTCCAACCCAACATGTTGGGAATAAATTATATGGAAGGGAACATGAATGTTTGCCTGTCTGGGGACAAAAATAACTCTCCAAAAATGTAATAGAATAAACCAAATTTGGCATGGTAAAAAAAGAAAACCTATCAAGTTCGAAAACGGCCCAGATTGGACTAGGGATTCCAGGGAAAGTCCCCAAAAAATTGTTCAATGTATTTCTATGAGAGAAACAGTTCAATTTTCTCTAGCACAGAAACTTTGATACACTGAAACAGAACAGATAAGGACTTGTTCCTTTCAAACTGCACACACATAGATACACCCACAGACACAGACTCACATACACACAGAGGGACTGGAAACAATTCCATGAGGTAGGTTGTGCTTCCCCCCCCCCCCCCCCCCACCCTGCTGGCTCCAAAAGAGCCCTTCACAAGCCTCTTTTTATCCCAGTAATGACTTGGGGACATGTTTACTAAACATTAACATGCGTTAACTGCCACTAAACCCATAGAAATAAATGGTGCTGCTGCACTTAGCACACGTTAACATTTGTTAATGTGCTTTAATCGTTGGTAATCATGACCCTTAATGAGTGTATGAGGGTATGAATACCATTTGTAGGTACAGTGAAGAAAGGCTACCAAATTTCTATCTTACTATCCTCCAGTGCCAACTGCCAGATACATTAGGAAGTACTACAAAACCCTGCTCAATTGGAACCTATAGCAAACCTGCCATACCATAACAGCACTAATCTACCTATCAAAAGTAAATATTACATCAATACATCTCCCACTGAAAAAAGCGAACACTGAACTACACAAACAGAACACTGCAGCTTGACCACACACACAAAACACAGACACACCATCACCAAATGTAGTACAAGGGATCACAAATATGAAGACAATAATTGAACTGGGAACTCCAAGAAGCCGAGCTTGGCATGTAACACAACACTGAGAAAAAAAAGCTAGAAATTAATTTCCTCTTGTACTGAACAAAACACCAAGATCTCTGTGGTGCACATTTCCCAGAGTTAACATACTACAGTTAATAAATTCAGAATAAAATACTTTTTTCTAACTTGTGTTGTTTGGGGATTTTATTTTTCTGTTGCAATTACTCCAGTCTCTCTCTCTTATGCTTCCCTTGTCTGTCTTCTGTTAAGTCTCTTTCCAGTATCTGTAATCCATTTGTCCTTTCTTTTGTATCCTCAAATCTTTTTCTATTCTCTCCCTATATATTTATCTTTCTATTTTTGCTCTTTGCTCCATTTCTTTCTTTCCTCCTTCTCCATCCACTCAAATTTCACTGTTCCATCATCAATCCCCTTTTGATGTTTCTCCTACCCATCTCCTCCTCTTACTTCTCTGAGTCAGCAGCAGCAGCCAGTGCTGCCTGTAGCCGTCTGATGCACAATTCAATGGTCCCAATGGTCCAGGCAGCAACAGCTGCTGCTGCTGACTCAGAGAAGAAATGAAGCTGAGGCTGGTACTGTGATCTTTCTGCTATTGGGGCTGCATGGAAAAGCAATGTTCATAAACCTTTGCCCAGGAGAAGCTCAATAAAATCTGCTGCCTGAGGCAAGAGATGAGCTGGTCGCTCCCCCCACCCCACCCCCAAAATGTAGGGACCTCCCCAGAGCTCTAGTCAGGTTCCCCTCACTCACAGCACCAGTCAGATGATTGCCCCAAGAATAAAGAAAGCAATATATTGCCAGGCTAGCTAAGGGTTTTTTTCAACTTTGCAATACAGTACAGTACAACAGAGTGGAGAAGTAGCCTAATGGTTAGAGCAACAGCCTAACACCCAGGAAATTGGTGTTCAGATCCCACTGGCACTCCTTGTGACCTTGGGCAAGTCCCTTTACCCTCCCTTTCCTTGGAAGATAAAGCCTGGCAATCTACTTTCAGTTATACCCTGCCAAGAAAATCCAGGGCTGCTAGGTTGCTAGGAGTCAGCATTGACTTTATGGCACAAAATAAATAGCTGTTTTTATGCAACAAAAATGATAGCAGCTTAACTATATAGCAAGAGTAGAAGCATAGACGAGTTGTTAGAGCAATAAGCTGGTAATGAAGAGGTCAGTGCTTGAATCCCAATGGCATTCCTTGTGGCCATGGGCAAGTCACTTTATCCTCCATTGCCTCGGATGAAAGGCCTGGTAATCTACTTCTGGTCACATCTTGCCAAGAAAACCCAGGGGCAGCTGGGTCACCAAGAGTCAGCACTGACTCAACAGCACATATTGCATTTGCAATTATATAGCCTAGGAATCTAATGTTAAACATACCGATCTCTGATATTGCACACTGGATTGGCATGCTATCAAATGTAAATATGTAATCTGCAAAACAAAGGAGATGCCAGGTTGATAACACGCCAAGGAGCAAAATGAAAAAGCAAGAACCACGGCTAATTTTATTTTGGTGTTATAAACTGAACTGTGCTTATCGCTTTTTATTTTTGAACATATATTCTACATCCAAAGAAACCTTCTCACAAGAATGAGTGCAGAGGACATTTCCCATAGAACTCAACCAGTGTTCTCCCCAAAAACTTTAACCAGTCAGGTGGCATGAAGGAGTAGCTGGGTGGGCTGCACTATAAGCTGGCTGGCAGCAGACAATGTAACTAAAGGTCTTTCATGTTCCTGTTCCTGTTCATTATATTGCTATGTCATTTCATAAAATTAAGGTATCCGGGTGGTCAGTACAATCAGCTGGGTGGTGTGCCCATTCAAAAGGTCCTGGAGAGAACACTGTCAACACACAAAAAAGAATTTCTGATTCTGGGGTTACTAAACCCTCACCAGTCATTACAGAGGACATCCAAGCCTGAATGCCCCTAAAATCAGCAAGAACATCCAAGCACATACATGATCATGCCCAATATTGACGTCTGCAGAGACATATACATAGATGACCCCGGTATAGTATCTAATATCGGGGATGTCTATGAGACATGCAGCGATGGTGCAAACTCAAAGCAAGTTTCCCAAAGACATACAACATACAATTGTCATCATGAAGAGTACTGAGGATAGGGTACTGCCAACTTCAACACATTCTAGAGGCTTTAGTGCTGAAACTAGAACTTTACCAATGCCTATATATTTGTGCCTGGAGGAGGTCTAAGTTTGGCCACGGGCACAGATGTCCCCAAATGTTCTAAAATCAATCTGGGACGTTTATGTCTGTAGCTCCACCCCTGACACACCTCCATCATACTCTCTATCTATTTAGACATCCCCACAGCGAAGATGTTTAAAAACCCTGTTTCTATAATTGCTCCGGGGCCATCTCTGTGATTTGGAGTTTCATGTGCATGCTTTTGGTTGTCCAAATTGTGTCTAACTATTTAAAAAGACCCCCATTATTTAGAACCTACAGAGAAAATCTATCATGATAGCATCAACTTCCAAAACTCACACAAGGAGCCTACCCAGAAAAGAGCAGCACTATAAATACTGAAGTGGGAGCTGGAACATCCATAAATCTATTTGGAAAACTGAACAAAGATGGATTACTGCAGATCCTTACATAGGAAATCCATGATAATATACTTGGCCTCGCTCACACACTCACAATAAAGATAGAATCTCGCAAAGTATAGAATAAATTACCACAAACTAAAAATAAAATTCTGCAGACAAAAATTAATTGAACCACTCCATAAAAGCAGACTCTGCATGCAATACTAGAGAAACAGAAAGAGCTGCAGATGCCCCTGTACTGTGCAGCATATAAAGATAAATCATGTACAGTATATACAGCCCAAAAGGTCAAAGGGGTTAATCCAGTCAGCAGGAACTGCAAACCCAATAAATCCCGTTAAGAGGGATATTTAGGGGTATGTTTACTAAACTGGGCTAACGGTTAACCCGGGCTATCTGCAACTAGGTCCCATTGAATAATATGGGACCTAGTGGCAGATAGCCCAGGTTAACCATTAGCCCGGTTTAGTAAACATACCCCTTAGTGGCACTAACCAGTCAGTATTGCTGAATATGACCTCTAAACGCCACTGCGATATCCGGACATTTCCAGGGCGATCTGCCATCTGGATAGCTGTGCCGGTCAGCGCTGAAACCAGATAGTCAAGGCTGGAAGATATCCAGATTCTAGCACTGGATATCTGGTTTCACTTTAGCCTTTGACGATCAGCCACTTTAACAAAACCGACAGCCTGTAAAGTCCAAATACAGACAGATTTCAATCACCCTACTGTCACCTAATGGTGGAGAAGCACAACAATACCTGTTCCCTGGGATAGGTGAACCCTGTAGTTAAAACTGCAAAATCCATCCTATGAAATTTGCTGGCCATTACATCTAATGGTTAGGTATATTATCATGCTTAGTTTCATTTTATTATTTTTTCCAAACCAATAGAATGTTTGGACACCATTCTATTTAAACTGCCCCTCCACTCTCCATTCCAGGTCAAAGAAACATAAAGGGGTATGTTTACTAAACTGCGGTAACGTTACATAACATGCGTTATGTAACGTTAACGATCATTAAGTAACGTTAACGCGCGTTATGAGACGTTAACGATCGTTAACATCTCATAACGTGCGTTAACGTTACTTAACGATCGTAGATGTTCCGCGACGCGGTAAAACACCGCAGAAGGTGGAGAGAGGGCGGAGAGAAGGGGTCAATGGGCGGAGTGTGGGTGGGGAAAGGCTCCATTCACACTAACGCGCTGATCTGAAGAACTGAATCTTAACGCGATTGAAAACCTGCCGTTAGATGCACATTTCAGGGGAGAGCAACCATTTCAGTGTCAGCAATGTACAGCATAGGCAGGGAAACCTACAAAAAGTGATAAGTGTGATACATGTGCACAGAACAAAAGGGCAGATAAACATTGAAAATGACCTCAACAAACTGGAAAAAAAAACATAACCAAGCTGGCCAATAGTGATATTAATGAGAAACATCAAACCCCCCCCCGAGAAAGCTCAAAAAAAAAGATAATCATGGAAGGGTCTATGCTCCGTCCCCATACAAGGTGAATGAGCCCACAGTGAAATAGCGCTGATCAGGGCTTTCCCTTGTTATTGGACAGGTGTCCTATGGCATGCACATGTCCTGCAACAGCAGGGTGAGCATGTCAGAATGGGCAACTGGACAGATGCCGGAAAAGGGGATACAGAGGACCGCAGGCGGCACATGCTGTGGTGCAGCTGGGCCACAGTGCGGACTAGGGTGATGCATAGGTGGCCCATACGAATGCTGAAACAGCAGAGCAGCCAGACAGCAACTGATGAAGGCCCAACATGGGCGCGACTGTGTTTCCCACAGTGTCACAGGGGATAGTACCCAGCAGCTACCCCCAAGGGCACAGAACAGTGGCAGGCGGTGCTGGGGGGAAGCGTGGACATCTATGCAGGCACCCCTAACCCAGAACCCGCACCATAGGATGCCACCTACTGCACACTGGATGGCCTGAGACTGCGCACCACCAGCACCACCAGCAGAAGGGCATGGCAGCATGGTGGCAGAGGGGTGCTGGTGGCGGAGGGGGCAGTAGCATCTGGCCGCAGCAGACCATTGCCTAGCCCCGTTTAGGTGGGTGCCATGCACTGCAACAGACAGGCTCCATCTGACAGTCATGGTATCTCCAGGGAACAAACAATTCCTGTGGCAACATGGTGGTGCAGTACACACAGCCAGTGTGCTCAGGAGCAGAAGGTCACATGTTCAAGTCCCAGCTGTGGTTCCTGCCAACCCTGTCCCCATATTTTACCCAGTAATAAACCATGCTAATACAGACAGAACCTTTATTGCAGATAACATAAACATGCCTGGGATACCCACATTTTACCCTACAGAGCACAGACACCATAAACATGCGCATTACCTACAGCAGAGTCTCCCAAATGCAGTCCTGAAGGGTCAAACACCATTCAGGTTCTATGCTGTTGCTAATAAAGATGACTGTGCTGCATTTCTATGCGCCGCCCCCATGGTATGCAGATATCTGCCATGCATATTCATTAGGGACAGCATGAAAACCCGAACAGTGTGTGGCCCATCAGGACCGGAGTTGGGAACCCCTGCCCTAGAGCAGCGGCTAACAGGGGCAGAAACACCCACACCCACAGACCTCCAGGAGAGGCAGGATGTTGGGCCCTGCGTGCATCTCCCAATACTAGCACTTGCATATCTTAGCAATGCCACCCTAAACCTGGGACTACGGTACACAGCTATCAAAAGGTTGCTATGATTACTGGCAGATAGCAATTCCAAAGTTAAGTACAAATTTCTGAGTGAGCTGCATCATAGCAACCTTTCTGATGTCTGTGGAGTGTGCTACAGGTATTGTGTCTGATAGTGTTTACCACACTGGGGAGTGACCCCAACAGTATTGCGTACCATAGCCATGCCTGCACTGTGCCCAGGACTGGTGCGGTGGCCAGGGCTGCCAAACACCTCTATAGTTGCACAATGCTGGCATAGGTGTGGGGAGTATGTGTCTGTCTATCCAGTGTGTGGTGGCTGCAAACACCCTCCACAGCCCACACTGCTAGCACTGTTGCCAGTATTGGCCTGCCAATGTGCATAATGAGGAGCAAGGTACTGTGGGAATAGCCTGGATAGGGTAGCCTGGCCTGGATTCATCTGTACAGAGCATAGGGCAATGGCTGGGACACTGTCGTGCCCCACCACCACCTGCACGGACAGGGTGGCCACAGCATGTCCTGCTGGGAGGTCACTCTCACCCTGACTGAGCAGTGACTACAGCATGGCTGGGTTCCCCCATAGTGCTATGTACTGTTTCACTTAAATGATATATATGGGTTCTGTTTTCTGGGGCCCAATCACTGACTTATCTGCTTGGTGGGTGTGCTCACATCCCCTCCAGGAACATGCACTATGGACTAGCTGCAGTTAGTATGTGTGTGGCTGGAACACATTGCAGGGTGCAGCGGCTGGAGAATGGCAGATGGTGGTGGGGAGCAGCTGTGCATTTCCAGGCCTACTGTCTGTCTGCCATTGCCTTATTTATGGATGTGTACAGATCTGCATTGACTGCCCTGTAGGGTGTCTATTCCCCAGCAGGACTGTGGTTGATGGTCCCCTCTACTATCACCATTGCAGGGGGGTAGAATGTGGATCTGTTGGTGGGAGATCCTGTCCCCAATCCAGAGCCACAGAGGGTGAGGGTGAGGGGTGTGGGGGGTGGGGGTGAACGTAATCCGCCTGTGGGTCCAAACACCCCCTTCACCTAAATCATGTGACCATGGCACCCACACAGGGTATGCACTATTCTGGGTGCATTATAGTCCACAAGGGCTAGATGTGAAATACAGATGGACACAGGCATATCCTAGGTGTGTCTGCAAGGACTACCTATCACACACTGGCACTGATGGGGACCTGCAGCATAGCCAATCTCAGCAAAGCCCAGTGCTGCGGAAATGTTGCTGGGCACCCCACCTCACCTCAGGGTGAGCACAGGACCTGCACACTATGACGGTCTCTAGCTACTCTGTGCCAGTAACACACACGGTCGGTACCCCCTAGCAGGCTGAGGTGCTGTGGGGGTGCACTTGGTCAGTACCCCCTACCAGGCCGAGGTGCTGGGGGGGTGGGGTGCATTCCGCATCTTGTGGTCATCTGTAGACCGCTGATCTGCATGTGCAGTGCACCATGGGTATGGGTGGGTTAACCCAAATCCTGGTAACCACAGCAGACAGTTTGTGTGATGACCTGAAGTCCTTCAGTAGCCAGCCATGGGTTTGTTATTGGCACTGGAGATGTAGCCCACTGGTTACTTAACTGCCTATGGAGCCAGATGTCATGGGCTTGATCCCACAGTGGGGTTATTTGGTAGGGCTGTCTGAGGCTTTTTCTTTTTTTAATTTAAATTGGTGCTGCCAGCAAAAACACCCTCACAGTGCTGTCTCCTTACGGTGCCTCATCAGGCGACCTATAAAGTGCCCTATGAGGCACCCTATAAAGCCCCCTATAGGGCACCCCATAGGGAACAATTTAGGGTGTCTTGGTGGACAGTGCACTTTATAATGTGCCCTCTGGATTGCCTTATAGGGCACCTTATGCGGCACCTTAGGTTATGGCCCTGTGAGGGTGTGTTTGCTGGCAGCACTAATTAAAATTACAAAACAAAATGCCTCAGACAGCACTGATTTAGAGTAAAGGGTAATGTCTCAGCCAGCTTTACTCATTAGATCCACAGGGGGATTGAACTCACAACCCCTACACCATCAGTCAGTGTATTAACCATTGTGCTACAGCTCTGGACACCTTGCTAGGCACCTTATCAAATGCCTTATGGGCGCCGTACAGGGCGCCTTGCATGGCGCTTTACACGGCACTTTGTAACGCTCGTTAATTTATGGCGCCTTGTAACGCGCGTTATCGGTAACGATGTACCGCCCATGTCCTTATTTGGGATTTTTGCTTCTACCGCGGATCCTAACACGAATCACATTACCGCAGTTTAGTAAACATACCCCAAAGACTGCATGGATGTAGACACACACACACACACACACACACAGGGGATGGAAAGAATGTCATGAGACATATTCTGCATGCTTTCCTCACTTGTTTGTAACCCACATATGGTGCCAACAATATATCTACCTCCCTCTATTCTTTCCAGCAAGAGAATGAGGGATGCTCAGGAAGGGCACTTACAACACACAAAGTAAACAGACCAGACATATAGGGCCTGATTCTATTCTCCACATAGATCTCCTTTGCACGTTCGGGCTGACCCAGACATACAAAGGAGTCCGTGATTCTGATCCCGCGGGGCACATCCAGCTCCGTGGGATCAGAATCGTGAACAGCACTGTACGTGCAGGCCGGGACTGTGATTCAGTCCCAGACTGCATGTACAGAGATAGCCCGGCTAACTCATCCAAGGCTTTTAAATGGAGCCGCAGTGCCATGGTGTCCTGTTGCCATGGCACTGAGGCTCCATTTAAAAGCCACGATGCCAGCCACTGCCCCAAAAAGTTAATTTCCCACAGCCTGACCACCGATCCGGCCTCCTAAGGCCAGAGTTGGGCTGCAGGAGATTAACTTTGTCCCCCCCAGCCCCTTCCGCGCCCTGAATTGCAAAAAAAAAAAAAAAGTCCAAGGAGGTTATTCCAACCCAGGGGTGGAATAACCTGCCCGGCCAATTTTCCGGCCCTGGATGTACAGGGCCAAAATTAAAATGGCCCACTGCCCGACCACTCTCCGCCTCTGGGCCGTCTCTTCCCCACCCCTGACTAACTTCCCCACACAACCGGTAGGGAAGTTATTTGGGGGCCTTCAGCTGCACAAATAGTGGGGATAGATATCCCTGCTATTCATAGTTCAGAATAACTCCCATAGTGACAAATACTTTCTTGACCTGGAGATGTTATAAACTGCCAGGTTCCTTCTGTCAGTCCGAGGACAATGTCAGTCTCTTTTTTATTTTCCTTTACATGGATGATACTTTTCCATCTTTTCCCTTTGTTTCTACATTTAAGGGCTATTTTTGCTGAAATTTAGCTTAAACTGAAAATGAAATGCCCTTGATTTTCAGATTAAAACAATCTTTACACAAAACATCCCAGGTTTTACAAAAACTTCTATTCTGTTTTTTGTTGATTTTTCACCATGGCTTGGTAATACTCAGTACACAGAGGCTACTATTCAAAGAGATCAGGCCCTTAACTCTGAGAGCTGATCTCCTAATTTAGAAGCTTAAGGCTCACTTTCAGCATTAGGCATCTAAATTCACTTGCTAAATGTAAATTAATGAATGGCAGGCCTATATTTACATGAATTTTCAGATGAAAATTTATGGGCCGTATTTGAACTCTGCAGTCAGCACTTGTTTAAGCACTAGCTGTGTGGTTTAAAGTGAAACCAGATTGCAGTGCAGAATATGGGTATCCTCCAGCACTGAATATCTGGTTTCGGTACTGACCGGCAGTGCTAACAGGATAACAGCAATATTGAACCGCTCTCCGGATAGCAAACCGCGGACACCTAGGCTAGTATTTCTGTTGCCTAACTTTATGTGGTTTCTTATCCAGTTCATAGACTGAAATTTGTCACTATTTATTTATTGGTTGATTGATTGATTGATTGATTTAACAGGGAGGGGGGGTTTCTACCACCATTATGCCAAGGTGATTTACATGGAACAACAATAACAAACTCATATGAATTGCAATTACATAGAACTCATGGGGATACAAACTTGTATTTAACAAATTGGGGAGTTACAGATCTCAGCAATGTGTGAATGAAGGCATGGTATATGTAGTTATGTGATATCATTTGGGCTGAAATGTTCAATGAATAGATATGTTTTTAAGAGTCTCTTCAGATGTTGTATAGACTGTGCAGATCTGATGGTTCTGGTAATGTGTTCTAAATTGTTGGGGCAAAAAGGGTGAATGTCCTGTTGCTTGTTTGCTGAAAGCTTCTGGTCTTGAGGGGGCTATGACTAGAAGGTTCTGATTCACTGATCTTCTAGGCCTTGTTGAGGGTGTTCTTGTGATTAGATCTTCGAGGCAGGGGGCTGAAGAGTTGTGGAGGATTTTATTGATGGTGGTTGCGACTTTGTATTTTGTCCTTTGTATGACTGGTAACCAATGAAGGCTTTAGAGAGTCAGTGTGATATGCTGTCATCTTGATGTTCCTGTTCAGAGTCTTGCAGCAGTGTTTTGCACTAATTGAAGTGGGTATAATGCTTGTTTTGTAAGTCTCTGGTAAAGTATATTGCCGTAGTCAAGATGGAGGGTTATGATGAACTGAAAGACTGTTCTGTAGTCGTATTGTAATATGGGTTGTAAGTGTTGGAGTGATTTGAGTTTCAGATATGACGTTTTGGCAGACTTCTTGATATAGATGAGCATGTTGAGGTTGTTGTCGAGGGTTATGCCGAGGTATTTGACTTCACTTTTTAACATAATTTCTACATGTTTGAGAATGATTTTCTCAGGTGGGTTGAAGGAAGGGTCTTTTGTGACTAGTAGTGCTTCGGTCTTGTTTTTGTTCAGTACTAGGCCAAGTTCTGCCAGGAGGTCTGTAATCGTGGAAAAGCAATCTGAGATGATGGAGAAGTCTGGGATTAGGGTGTGGCAGGGCATGTAGAACATAATGTTGTCTACATAAAGATGGAAATTCATGTTAAATTTTTTTCTATAAATTGCAAATAGGCTGAATGCAATTGTTAAATAGCAGAGCTGATAAGGCTGAGCCCTGGGGTATGCCTTGCTTTAGGGTGAATTGGTTGGATTTGAGAGACCTGACTTTTACTTGTAGCTTTCTGTTCATGAGGTAGGAGGTGAACCAGTCTATTGTGTTTTTGCAGAGGCCTATGTCTCTGAGCCTTATAAGTAGGGTGTTATGTGATAGGGAGTCAAATGCACAGATGTCTAGGAATATCATAATGAATCCTTGATGTGGCTTATCAAGAGCTCTGCTTAATGTGTCAAATAGTACTGTGAAGAGGGTATCTACACCGTGTTGAGGGTGGAAACCATGTTGCTGGGGGTCAAGAGGAGCATGAGTGTCGACATGCTCTTGAAGTTGACGCTGTACAGTCTTTTCAATTATTTTGGTCAAGAATGGTATGTTGGCGATTGGTCGATATGAACTGGGGTCGACTTGATCCATTGAAGGTTTCTTTAGGATGGATCTTATTGTAGCCTGCTTCAGGGTCATTGGTAAGTATCCTTGGGAGAGAGGACTATCTTTTGAATATTTGAGGAGAATTCAATAGGGAGGGATTTTTATCCATGCGGCTGGGCATGGGTCCAGGGAGAGGTAGTTGCATTGATGGTTTTAATAATGTCTATGATTTCTTTCTGTGTAATTAATCTGAAGGAGTCCCAGATGTGTACTTGGGATGGTTTATCCAGTTTGTGGAGAGGTTCTTTGGTTACAGGAAGTGTTGAGGATTGCTTATTCGATAGGTAATTGGCAATGGTCTGCAGGTGCAGCTGTTCTTTTGAGATCATGGGGTGTGTGGATGTTGGGTCTCTGGTGAGGGTGGATACAATGGAGAATAATTCTCTTGGACGGTTGAGAGATTTAATGATTAGATAATGCCAGGGATCGCCATCACTCTGCTCATGACTGTCTTGGCACTATCTGGACTGTGCTGTGGCGATCAGAGGAGAGATTTAGTGGCACTAAACAGATGCTGCTAAGCGGATAAGTGCCTTTGAATATTAGACACTTAGGTTCCTAAGTTTGGATGAAAATAGGGACACATTTAATCACCTTAGTTTACTAAATTTAAGAGCTCAGCTTTTTTTGAATATTGGGCCTAATGTGTAATTTTCTGCTGTGAATTTCTCCTGTTTTGTTGTTGGAAAAACACTGCTAAATTCTCAGGAAATAAATCATTTGAAAATGGCAAGGCTTATGAATAAGTTTGCGAAGCACAATAAATGTTTTTCACCATAAACTAAGCTTGTGGCTGGGCTAGAAAAACTGACATGTCGTCTTTCTTTGCAGAGCTCCCACAGGCTCCATTATCCTCTCACTACTAGACATACAGGGGGTCATTTTAGAAGCAGTATTCATGATCTGGATGTCTGAAAATGAGCATTCAGATGGGCAAATCACAGAGGTGTCTGCAGACTCATTTTAGAAAGCCAGGTACATAGATGTCCCTGGAGTGAGCACATCCATGTAGCACAGGGGCATTGTGAAGGTTTGGCCCCAGCAGTGCAACAAAGGTGCACATCGTCGCGCGATTTCAGAAAGGCATGAGCACGTCTGGCCTGCTTCAGACCACAAATAAGTTGCAAAAGGTTGCTCGTTTCATGGCAGCACCACTTGCAGGTAGAAGAGCAAAATGTGCTCTTACCATCACAATAGGTTTTTGACAGGTCAACAAATCCTGCATGTTAATTAGCAATCCTTTCATTTTCACTGTTCTGCCACTGTACATCGGCAGATCTCAAATGGCAAGCCAGGACATGCAGGTTCCATAGCATAGATGCCTCCATTCTGAAATACATCTGCCAACAAGTCTACGTACCCAGGGTTGCCCAGTTACCCAGTTCCATGAGTGAGATTTTAAGCTATTCCTGGCTTTCTGACAGTCTCATCCTGATGCATTATGGGGCCTGCAGCACTGATTCCAATGGGTAAAATCAGGGACTACAAATAGCACGCTGCATTGCAAGGGAAATTTAAAACCAGAACTGGCAAAAAATCTCACTTCTGAAACTGGGTAACTTGGCAACTCTGTGTACCCCTTTCTACAGCTGTGCATTCCATACATGTCCACATTTCTAAACTGAGCTGCACTGGCCATGCCATTTGCATGGGCCCATCTCCAGACCTGGTTGCAGGAATGTGCATCTTCTGGAGCAGTGATGGAGCGATTGAAAATGCAATAAATATTAAATTCAAATTCTTCCTAGATGCCCCTAACATGCTGCTTACAGTCTGCTACTGCCAGTTCTTCCTGCAGTCCTGAGCAATGAAAACCTCTAGAGTTCAGTAAGTGCCCCTGGGGGGCAGATGAAGGAAGGGGCACATTTTGAACATTAGGCATCTACATAATATATGGAAAAGGATATTTATTTAGAAAAATATATGGTGGTTCGATTTAGAGTGCTTTCCTCTGAAGACACTTTTTTAAAAAAAATAAAGACAGCATTCTTAAAAATAGGGAGTTCAATATTTATTGGTTAGGGGGAAGTCCCAAATCAGGAATTCATCAGGGCAAGGGTGACTTTGTCACTCTTTTCAGGGTTCAGTTCCTCTCTACATTCAGTAGACTTATGTCTAGATGGCTGGAAATATTCCACATTCTATGAGAAAATGATTTCAGTGCACATCATGCCTGTACGTTTAGTTAAAAGCTCCTGAATTCTCTATGGACAGCAGCTTCACTCAGTACTTCAACTGTCCTGACAGCATGATTTACTACAACCTATTTAACATTGCCACAGCATGCCAAGGCAAGATTGTGTAGTCTCCCTTTTCCCCCACAGAGCAGTCCAGTCCCATATAAATTAAAATGATTCATAACAAATGGAAATAAAGAGAGGTAGCCTCAGGTCTCACTCAATGTGCTGAGTCACTAGTGTGTGGCATTCTGAGACTGTCCATTGTCATGTCCAGATTCTGATATCTCTAAGGAAGTTTGAAGACAGCTGTCAACACACACACAGGTGAACTATTCGTCTAGGCTCGTATTTTATAAACTACGGCTAGGGGAGTTGTGGATTGGCCACTTGAAAATCAGCCCATATATATATTCAAAGTCACACCTTAGGTAAGTAATGGAGATGAGAGTAGAGCTTCATAGTCTTGTGCTTTCACCTCAGTTAAAATTCAAAGACTATACTCAGTAATAAACACAAATGTGAACTCCAGCCTCTAAGTCAGTCAAATAAGATTTCTGGCTTGTCTGATGAAAATGGTAGAAATGGGAATGAGAAAGAAGTGGACATTAATATCTTCTATTCTTGCTTTAAAACAATATTAGCGAAAAATAAATAGGTGTCAATATTGAAAAGGCCATAAAGGTTATCCAGACAAAGACACTCAGATGGATACTCTGCTGAATATCTCCACAGACTGCATCAGCACTATCCAGAGAGCAACAGTGCAGTCTAGGGGCGGAGCCAGGGCAGCGCCAGCAGCTATCTGGATAATCACCGCCATTATCCAGATAGTGACGATTTTCAGCTGTTATCCAGACAGGTTATCTAGATGACTTAGCACAGCAGAAAAGCTGCTGAAGTGCTCAGACCATGGCTGAGAATCACCACTGTCAGATAATGGTGGCGATTACTGGTGATATTTAAATGCTGTGGCCGACTGCCAGGTATTTAATTATCCAATGTTTTGAATACCAGCCCCATAGATAGTCCATTTGTAAACTGAAATAAACAAAATCATTAAGCTTCTCATTCATAAGGGCTACCATACTGGGTCAGACCAAAGGACCATCAAGTCCAGTATCCTGTTTCCAATAGTAGCCAGTCGAAGTCACATGTACCATTGCTGTAGCAAAGTGCAATCAATGAATAAGTCCAGGAGTCGATTGACAGGGTCCAAGTCAGTTTATTGTGCACAAGGCCCAGTCAGTCAAAGCAGCAAAAGGTACTGAGCAGCGGTTTATACAGAGACATAACTTTTTATACCACTTTTTCAGTTTGATACATGAAAACGTTCTATTGGTTCTAGCTCGATACATACAAACTTCTCATTGGTTATACATTCCCTTCATTTGTCCAATTAGAAATCCCTCCGGAACCTAGCAACCGGCCCCCTCCTCTAGGATTGCTTGAACAATGGTACAGTTCTAGATCTGCTACTTTTCTACTGCAAGGTTAACTTCAGCTTCTGGAATGCATATACTGTTACTTTCACTGTTACTTTCTGGTTCTTTCACATACAAGAGAATAATAGAAGACATGCATTCATAAAAACTTCTTATTAAGCATTTTAAAATATCTTTCTCATTTTTCACAGATTTATGGTTCTTTTCTAGCTATAATGGAGATTAGGATCCAGGCCTAACTTACAGGCCTTTCATAGTAGCAGGCTATGCTAGGCCATAGCCTACCTCATTCCCCCCTTTGATTATTCTCACCCGCAAGTGAGGAAGGGTGAGAATTAAATCACTCATTAGTCAATTAACACATTATACAGGTGTAACAGCATCAGCATTATGGGGTATAGGGTGATATCGCCACATAGCTAATACTTTCGCAGCTGCCTTCCGCTCTATAGTGTTATCAAGTGATGATGTTATCATGCGTAAGCAAAGGGGTAGGAGTCAAGGGAGCAATAGGCACATTGCTAAAATGAATAAGACAATTAACATAAGGGATTTCAGACCACCAATCCAAGAAAACAATGACCCAAACCACCCATCCATCTTTAAAGTGTGCCATGTCTGGACAGGCACAAATGTCTGCTCTCTCATCTGGATGGCTAAGTCTTCAACTACATGCCCATTATTATCAATTTGTAAACAACAATTACTTAGATTCAACTTTCCACATACTCCACCTTCAGCTGCTAACAAATAATCTAAAGCTAAACGATTTTGATAAATGGCTGTACGCATTTGTGTAATCTGTTTCGCTAGAAGGGTTAGTGCTTTACTGGTTTCATTGATTATTATTTCAACAACAGCTTGCAAACGTATTATTCGATTAATCATATAAACAGGGGTACGATATCCCCAAGTCCCATCCTGCTCCCAAGTAGCAGGTCCATAGTATGCAATGATTCTTTCTGGTGGCCATTCATCACCTTCCCATTTGTCCCATTGGCCTATTTTCAAGGCCTCCTTCAGTTGTCGACTTCTGTACACAGGATATCCCAGCTGTTCTCCCTGGGATGTAGGCAGAAGGAAAAAGGAAGGTTGTATGGTTCCCAATACACATGCACCTCCCCAGTGATGAGGAAGTCTAGCATATGCTCGGGTTCCGCAAATCCAATACAGTCCAGGTGGTGCTTGCCAAGAATTATATGCTGCTAAGTTAGTCCAGATACTGGCAAGTTTGGGAAACTGAACAAGAGGATTGGGAGGTTCAGTAGTGTTGACGCCGGACCACCAAGATGTCTTCTTAGTGGTACTGTTGTAGAACTTCTGATTGAGACAGACCAGCTGCCCCACTTCCATATTAAACATGGGTCCATAACGAGAAAAACATAAGTTACCCACAATGGAGTGAGCCAATACCCATTCACTTGTGGTATTGTGTATATTGGTCTGATTATATGGAACAGAATAGTTCAGTTCTTGTGCCTCCCAAGGCCATTGGTCTCCCATTGTCGTTCCTCCACAAAACAAACAGTCTGTAACATGGAGACTAGATGCGACTGCTCCCGCTAATTCAAGAAATAAGTTTTGGGAAGCAGGAGGAATTTCAAACTCTGATTTCATGGCTTCATAGAAAGAATGATGTATACGATAGGGTGAAGATACATGGGTGTTGGTATTTAATCGTAGATATAAAATAGTTCCCGGATCTACACCTCCTCCTGCTATACGCAACCCAAACTTGTATCCTTGCTTCCAGTGGCTGGGATTGGCTATGAGGAGTTGGAGAGGATTACAAGCTCCTTTCTGACATTTTGTAGGCTCTGACAGTCTAATCTTTGTTAGGCTGCCTTTTCGATGATCTCCATCTTGTCCCGTTGGTGCGTTCTTCCAGGTAGCAAAATACACACACTCCCATTTCGGGCAAAAGTAATCATGTCGAGATGCAGTGGTGTAGATGGTGGCTGTTGTACTTTTTCCAGTGCATTTTCCCCATCCATAGGCTCCCTCTGGACACATGTACTTATCATCATGGTAGTATGCTCGCTCCCATGACCAAGACGCACATCTGTGGTAAGCATTTTTATTTATGGCACCACAAGCATCAAAGTTCAAGATGATAGGTTTTGTGGGGTTGGTGAGAGGTTTAGTTATATTCAAGATGGCTCCATCTTCATCATTCCAGCATATCTCAAATGTATAGTAGGATGGATTCTGTCGGGGGTTATAACAAGTCTTACTTTTCCCCTTTGTACAAATGTTCAATTCAGTACCATTATAAACACACCAGCTGACTGTACCAGTGCAAGTATAGTAGGAATGATAGAGTAAAGTCTGAGTAATCTTCTGTCCAGTTCGGGTGGTGGTTATACAAGCTGCACAAGGGGTAGAGCAAAAGTCTTTTCCAGTATTCCCAGGATCACCACTCCCACAAGGCAAAAGTGGAAGAACATGATAATTACAGTCTCTGGAAGTTAACTGGAAAGTTGAGGGTGATGATCTGTGTTGAGCTTGCTTCTGTTTCTGCTGTGATGGTCACTTTCACGTGACATAGATAGATTCTGAAGTTTCTTCTATAATACTGGCTGTCTCCTTAAGGTGAGTCGCAATGGAGTCTCGGGATCATTTGCTGATGTCCATTGGCCAGGATCAGGAGCAGCTGCTGGCTTCACTCGACTGTGGTGGATCCAGGGTTTGAATTCTGCAACTTTCACTGCGGTGGGTGTTGACCGGATGACGACATATGGTCCCTTCCAATGCGGCGCCAGTGGGGGTTTTTTCCACTCTTTCACCCACACAGACATTCCTGGCTTGAAGGGATGCAGAGGTTCAGTCAGGTTGATGGGTAGTCGGTCTTGTACCCACGTTTGGAGTTTCTGCAAAACAGAACCTAAAGCTAATAGTTCTTGTCTAGTTATTTCAGATCCTATCTGTCTCATGTCTCCCTTTATTCCCTGCACTATGGGTGGAGGTCGCCCATACAAAATCTCAAAAGGGGAGACTCCTAAGGATCTGGTGGGAGCTGAACGTATCCTGAGAAGGGCTATGGGTAAAACCTGGAGCCACTTCAAGTGTGTTTCTTGGCAAAGTTTGGATAACTGAGCTTTCAGGGTTCTATTCATGCGTTCTACTTTCCCTGAACTCTGGGGTCTGTAAGCAGTGTGTAATTTCCATTTTATTTGCAAAGCTTGAGCTAACTGTTGGGTCACTTGAGATACAAATGATGGACCATTATCTGACCCTATAGTTGATGGAATTCCAAATCGGGGAATGATCTCATGGAGCAATGCCCTAGTGACTTCTCGGGCTTTCTCAGTTCGGGTGGGGTAGGCTTCTACCCACCCTGAAAATGTGCAGACTAACACTAACATGTAGTGATATCCATTTGCACGAGGCATTTCAGCAAAGTCTATCTGTATATCACTTATGGGGGTCACCCCTACTGACTGAATTCTTGGGGGTGGAACAGGACCTTGCTTGGCGTTGTTCTTGGCACATGTCAGGCATTGTTGCGCCACTGAGGCAGTCAGGGATCCTAGCAATGAAATACAGAAATGGGGTCTTAGGGCTTTCTCCATGGCTGTTTTTCCATAATGTGTGGCTTTGTGGAATGCTTGGACAAAGGCTGGTCCTAGTGCTTCAGGGATGACTGTAGGACCTGGGGGTGAACTATCTTCTGGAGGTGATAGCACTATCCAACCTTGTTCTGTTAAGACTCCTCCCTCTTTCTCACAATAATAGTCTAACTCTTGCGTAGTATATCGGGGTGCCCATGAACTAAGGGGCACAGGGAATAGGGCTGCTTGCATTACAGTATCTTGGGTCCTTACTTGTCCTGTGGTGGCTGCCTTTCGGGCTGTGGCATCTGCAAATCTATTCCCTTGAGCAATTTCTCCTGCTCCTGCCTGGTGACCTCTACAGTGCATGACTGCCACTTGTTTGGGGGCCCATACAGCATCTAATAACACCAATATCTCGGGCCCATACCTAATGTCTTTACCCCCTGAGGTGATTAACCCTCGTTCTTTGTACAAGGCTCCATGTGCGTGCAAAGTAGTGAAAGCATATTTGGAATCTGTGTACACATTTATGCGGAGTCCTTCTCCTAATGTCAAAGCTCTAGTGAGGGCTATCAATTCAGCTTTCTGTGCAGAAGTTCCTGGGGTCAGGGCTGAGGACTCAACTACCAGATCAAGGGTCACCACTGCATATCCAGCACAACGATGTCCATTGATGACCAGACTGCTTCCATCTACAAAGAAAGTCCGTTCTGGGTCCTCTAGAGGGACATCAGTCAAATCAGGGCGACTTGAGAATACAGTGTCCATGGTTTCTAAGCAATTATGATCAGGTGGTCCAGGACCAATTGGAAACAGTGTAGCAGGGTTCAGAGCTTGGCTAACTGTCAACTGTATCCGAGGGTTTTCACACAACATGCTTTGATACTTTAACATTCGTGCATTGGTTAGCCAGAAGTTTCCTTTGTGTTCCATGAGAGTCAGGACAGAGTGTGGCACGGTGACGTGAAGAGTTTGTCCTAATGTAAGTTTGTCTGCTTCACCCACTAGGAGGGCTGTTGCTGCAACCGCTCTCAGACAAAGGGGCCATCCTTTTGCAACTACATCCAATTGTTTTGACAGATAAGCTATTGGTCGTTGCCAGGATCCAAGAGATTGGGTCAATACTCCCAATGTGTTTCCTTGTGACTCATGGACAAAAAGATGGAAAGGCTTCTGAACATCTGGGAGACCTAAAGCTGGAGATGACATCAAGGCCTTTTTCAAAGTTTGGAATGCTACATCTTCTTCAGGTCCCCAATCTAGTGGGGATTTTTCCATTCCTCTGGTGGCTTGGTATAGTGGTTTTGCAATCAGGGCAAAGTTGGGGATCCATATGCGACAATATCCTACTGCCCCCAGGAAGGCTCTTACTTGCCTCCTAGTGGTTGGAGTGGAGATATTACATACTGCTTCTTTGCGTTCTGGTCCTAAACGTCGGATCCCACTGGACAACTGGAATCCTAGATACTTGACTTCAGTTTGGCATAGTTGTGCTTTGGCTTTTGAGACTTTGTATCCGGCATCTTTGAGAAGATACAAAAGTTCACTAGTAGCTTGCAGGCATTCACTTTCTGAGTTGGTGGCTATGAGCAAGTCATCTACATACTGAAGAAGAACCCTTTTTCCTGGGTCCACTGGGTAACTTGAGAGATCCTGATTCAGAGCAGCACTGAAGAGAGTAGGTGAATTCTTGAATCCTTGGGGTAATCTAGTCCAGGTGAGTTGACCCCGCCTTCCTGTTGTGGGGTCTTGCCATTCAAAAGCAAATAAAAGTTGACTGGTAGGTGCTAAGCGCACACAGAAAAAGGCATCTTTCAGGTCCAGGACAGTGAAGTGAGTAGCCTCAGCGGGGATCAGTCCCAAGAGAGTGTAAGGATTTGGTACTACTGGGTGTATAGTCTCAACTGCATCATTTACTCGCCTTAGATCTTGTACTGGGCGGTAGTCCCCTGTCCCAGGCTTCTTCACTGGGAGAAGGGGAGTGTTCCATGGTGACTGACATTCTTTGAGAAGTCCATACTTCAGCAGTTTCATCAGATGATGGTGAATTCCTTCAATGGCTGGTCGAGGGAGAGGATACTGCTTCACATGTACTGGTTCCACTCCTGGCTTGAGGGTGACAATGACAGGGGCTATGTTCTTTGCTAGGCCAGGTGGATTATCTTCTGCCCAAACTTCAGGTGGGGCTATAAGGTTAGTAGGTATACAGGGACTGGTGGACTTTATTGCAGGTGCACTATAGAACCGCCACTCCTCTTCTCGGGGAACAGTCAGCACCATTAATCCAGCAGGCTTTGGGTTCACAGTCATTTTCATTTCTCCCCCTTCAGCAAAGGATATTTAGGCCTGGAGTTTAGCAAGCATGTCTCTGCCCAATAGTGGAATAGGGCACTCAGGCATATACAAGAACTGGTGCGTTATCTTCTGCCCCCTAGCTCACACATGCGGTTCTGCAAAAATGGTTTTGTGGCTTTATTTCCAGTGGCTCCTATTATGGTAACAGATCGTGAGGACAGTGGAGCTACTGGCTTGGCTACTACTGAATGTTCTGCTCCTGTATCTACCATGAATTCCATATATTGGTCCCCTATCTTTAAATTGACCATAGGCTCCTGGGGACCCAGGGTGAACTTGGAGCCCGGTCTGGCCTAGTCTTCATCTATGTCATCCAGGTCATAGCCCGTTGCTACTGCCACTCCCTCAATGGCTTCTTCCCTCTCTTGTTGGAACTGCGTTCGATTCATTCCTCCTCTCCTTCGAAATCTTCCTCCTGGCCTCCAGGGACTCCCTCCTCCCCTCGCAGGGGCGGAGTCCAAATGCGGGCACTCATTTCTCCAATGTCCTTCTTCCTTGCAGTAGGCGCATTGATTTGCACCTAATGGAGGCCTATCGCTTCCGCGGCCTCTTCCACGTCCTCTGGTCCTTTGATTAGGGAAACCTCCTCCACGTCGTTCGGTTATAGCAGCAGCAAGAAGATCTGCTTTCTTCTTCATCTTTCGTTCACTTTCTTTGTCTCGTTCATTCTCACGGTTCACAAATACTTTCTGAGCGACTTCCATTAACTGAGCTGTATTCATGCCCGCAAATCCATCTAATTTCTGCAATTTTCGTTTTATGTCTCTCTGGGACTGACTAACAAATGCCACATTTACCATGCGTAAATTTTCCTGAGCAGCGGGATCATATGGGGTATACAGTCTATAGGCTTCAGACAACCGCTCATAAAAGGCCACTGGGCTCTCATCCGGACCCTGGAGAACTTCTGATACTTTTCCAATATTCATGGCCTTCTGGCCTCCCTTCTTCAGGCCCTGCACTAAGGCCTGGCGAAATCTGGTTAGGGCCGCCGCCCCCCTTTCGTCATTCGGGTCCCACCCGGGATCTTCATTGGGATATTCTGCAGCTGCGGCCTGCGGGGGATTCACTGCTCCTCTCTCTACAGGGTTCTCTTCTAACCACCGGAGGGCTGCTTGCCCGATCCGGCCTTGCTCTTCAGTAGTGAAAAGGGTGGACAGGAGCTGGCGACAATCGGCCCAGGTAGGCTGATGGGTTTGCATAATACTAGACATTAATTCTGTTAATTCCTGAGGCTTGGCTATAAAGGAAGCATAATGCGTTTTCCAGTTTAATAAATCTGTGGTAGAAAAGGGTACATAAACTAAGCTGGTTGGTCCTGGCGCCATCTGGCCCTGATCATTCAAAACAGGAATTCCAGGCACTTGGCGTAATGGCATTAGATGCCCTGCTTTCTCCTTTTTCTTGGGAGTTACGCTTCTTAACTCGTAAGGTTCTCGAGCACCAGTTTCCTTGGTGGGTGACCCTGAACTGGTAGGAGAGCTTCCACTTTCTATCTCATCAGATGACTCAAGTCCCCCTGCTGTACTTGGGCCTGACCCGGAACTTTCACTCGGAGTAGGGCGCTTCTTAGGCTGTAGCTTTGGTATTTTCTGGGGCTCTACTTCAAGTTGTGGGGCCGTGGGGACTAATTTCTGTAGGTGCCGGGGTAATCCAGTATATCTGCAGACTCTGGGTCAGAATATACTGGTGGCTTCTCTTCCTTAGCTTTTGTGGCTCCCCTAGTAGTAGCTACAAATATTTTACAGTGCTCCTCATAACAGCGCTTCATCCATGAGGGCTGCTGTTCGCATACACTCAACCAGGAATCTATATAGGGGAACTGGTCGGGATACACTCTTAGTATAAGCTGATGAATTCGTAAAACTGTCTCAAAATCAAAGGTGCCCTCTTGGGGCTATGAAGCAGCTAATGCGGGTCACTCCCTTTCACATAACATTTTTAATCTAGATGCAGTCATTTTCATACCATAATCGCCCGAAAATCCTTTACGGAAATTCTTGATCATACATGCCAACAGAGTTTGCGTGGACTCCGTCCCTCCCATAATGTAAACGTACCTGCCTACGCTACTGCCTACGTACTTAACGTACCTGCGTACGTTACGTACTCTACGTCCCTACGTACACGTAATGACATACAAGACAATGTACAATAAGGATAGGTAGTATGGCTGTAGGTAAGGGGTCCATACAGCCCACAGAACACTGGGGGGACAAACACCACTCGCTTCCTCCTGTTCGCGACCTGGGCGCGGTCGCCCGGCCAGGAACTGCGCTACTTAGGAGTCAATTTTCGCTTGGTCTGTATTTCAAGACCTCTCACTTACACGCACACAAGCAACAAGATATCATATTTCAATATTTCAAGTGCCCAAGTTTTCTGACTAACTGACTATTCCAAACAAACAAGAAGGGTCGATAGTTTCAGCTTCCGCTTTCCTTACGCAGAGCTTACTAGGACCGCCCTTATAGGAGGTGATCAGGCTCCTTTGTCTCGCGCACACTCATGCGAGATTTCCCAGATTTCCCAGTTAGTCTATACCAAATTTACCAAATTGGTCTTGCACTCGCAAGACGCTGTCCCAGGCTGTTCTTTCTGACTATTTAATTACAAAAATGTCTACTCACCGGATCTGGTCCCCGATACCACACCAGCTTCTGAGTTGGAACCTGGACTCCCCCGGTTCGGAGGTGTTGGCCAGTTGGACCCGATGGCCCGCCGAGGCAGGCGGAACCCTCTCCGGCTCAAAGGGGCCGGTGGCGCCTGAGGTCTCCCCCGCGGTCGGACAGACACGGTTCCAACCGGGCCAAACCTCAAGGCGAATTACGTGGCTTATTCACTTGAATACCATTTACCACTCACTTCCCGGCCAACGCACCAAGAATATGCTGTAGCAAAGTGCAATCAATGAATAAGTCCAGGAGTCGATTGACAGGGTCCAAGTCAGTTTATTGTGCACAAGGCCCAGTCAGTCAAAGCAGCAAAAGGTACTGAGCAGCGGTTTATACAGAGACATAACTTTTTATACCACTTTTTCAGTTTGATACATGAAAACGTTCTATTGGTTCTAGCTCGATACATACAAACTTCTCATTGGTTATACATTCCCTTCATTTGTCCAATTAGAAATCCCTCCGGAACCTAGCAACCGGCCCCCTCCTCTAGGATTGCTTGAACAATGGTACAGTTCTAGATCTGCTACTTTTCTACTGCAAGGTTAACTTCAGCTTCTGGAATGCATATACTGTTACTTTCACTGTTACTTAAACATCTTTCTCATTTTTCACAGATTTATGATTCTTTTCTAGCTATAATGGAGATTAGGATCCAGGCCTAACTTACAGGCCTTTCATAGTAGCAGGCTATGCTAGGCCATAGCCTACCTCACCATCAGGATCCCAAAGAGAAGACCCAGGAAAAAGAAGTGGCTGTCCCTAATCTACCTGGCTAATAAAGCATAGTTACTCACCTATAACAGGTGATCTCCGGGAACAGCAGGAATTTAGTCTTCACATATGGGTATCGTCGGTACCGATGGAGCCCGCACGGGAACACTCCCCAGCGTCCAACAGGAAAGCTTTTGGGAGCATCCCACTGTGGTAGGCGAAGGCCTATGCTCCATGCTAATTGAACTAAGCAGACAGGCTTAACAAGCTTGCCCTGTAAATGAAGTCTGTGAAGAGGCCTATAGGAATTGCACATCCCCCTATATGCTGCTGTAGAATTAGAACTCAGTAAAAGTATTGCATTAACTTAGACAAGTAGAATTGAAGTAATGGGAGAAATATGTTTAAATGCCCACTGATAAGAGAATGCAGCTGTAAGGGATTTAATTGAAACTACTGATAGAAAGGCTACAGAGCCCTGCTCCCCTACACGCACAAATTGGCTCAATGGCCTTGGAAGTATGAAAGTAACAAGTTGATGAACTGGCCATTGTAATTGGGACTAGGAGGGGGGCAAAGCAGGTGCTGAGTCCACTCAAAGAACATAATTGGATAATCATATCAGTACTGGGACCAATAGAAGGGGTACGGGAGGTACGGGAGGTTACCGGGACCAATGAAATGTTTTTCTATACCTAGAATGGAGCAAAAGTCTATAAAAGTTGTTGTTTTGCCAGAGAACGGGGCTCAGCCATTTTGAAATTGATTATTGCTTGAGCCTGTGCACATTAAACTGGCTTGGATCCTTGAAAAGACTCCTGGTTTTATTTATTGCATGCTTATCTGCTGCTACACCACAGTGCATGCGTGCTGCCTTCCCGCCTCTGTATCTCTCTCACTTCAGTTGAGTTTATAGCTGAGCCAAAGGAGAGAAGTAGAGAAAGAGAGAGATAGAGACAACTCCTAGGATTCTCTACAGGGAGAACTATTCAGGCAATTGGTAACAGACCCCACACGTGAAGGGGCCATACTGGACTTGGTGCTTACCAATGGTGAGAGTGTTTCTGATGTTGAAGTGGGAGATCATTTTGCATCCAGTGACCACCAGATGGTGTGGTTCAGTATTAGGACTAGGGCTGTTAGAATCCATTCCAAGGTGAAGATCTTAGACTTTAGGAAGACTAACTTTGCGAAGATGGGCCAATACCTCAGGGAGTCGTTAATGGGATGGGAACAGCTTGGGGATGTAGAAAAACAGTGGGCAAAACTGAAAGGGGGTATTTTAAAGGCAACCAACCTTTTTGTTAAAATGGTAAATAAAGGCAAAAGGAACAGGAGACCGCTATGGTTTTCGAAGGAAGTAGCTGAAAAAGTGAAGAAAAAAGAGGGAGGCCTTCATGAAATACAAGAGATCACAGAGAGAGGAAGACAGGCATCTGTATTTGGAAAAACTTAGAGAAGCTAGCAAAGTAGTCAAGAAGGCAAAGATTCAAAAGGAGGAGGAAATAGCCAATGCAATAAAATGGGGGGATAAGACATTTTTCAGATATATTAGTGAGAAGAGGAAGGGCAAAAGTGGTATTGTCAGATTCAAGGGTGCAGGGGGGGAATATGTAGAAGCTGATAAGGATAAAGCGGAATTGCTTAACAAATATTTTTGTTCTGTGTTCACAGATGAAGAACCAGGAGCAGGACCTCAGAAAACACCCACAAATAAGAACAGAAGCGAGGGACATCTTGAACAATTTTCAGAAGACTGTGTTCGTGAGAAACTAGCTCAACTTAAAGTAGACAAAGCGATGGGACCGGATGGGATACACCATAGAATACTGAGGGAACTTGGGGACGTTCTAGCAACTCCACTGACTGACCTTTTCAATGCCTCGTTGGAGTCGGGAGTGGTGCCAAAGGACTGGAGAGAGGCTCATGTGGTGCCTTTACACAAAAGCGGAAGTAAGGATGTGGTTGAAAACTACAGGCGAGTTAGTTTAACTTCAGTGGTGAGTAAATTATTGGAAATGCTGCTGAAAGAGAAAATAGTGAGGTTTCTGGAGTCCGGCGGATTACAGGATCCGAGGCAGCATGGATTCACCAGAGGCAGGTCTTGTCAGACAAATCTGATCGATTTCTTTGACTGGGTGACCAGGGAGTTGGACCGAGGGAGAGCTCTAGATGTGGTGTATTTAGATTTCAGTAAAGCCTTTGACACTGTTCCTCACAGGCGACTTATAAAGAAACTGAGCACCCTAGGGATGGACCCTAAAGTTACTGCTTGGGTTAGAAATTGGTTGGGTGGGAGGCGACAAAGAGTACAAGTAAATGGAGCTCACTCTGAGGAGAAGGATGTTACCAGTGGTGTGCCCCAGGGATCTGTCCTTGGTCCGATTCTTTTTAACATCTTTGTTAGTGATATAGCGGAAGGGCTGTCGGGTAAGGTTTGCCTCTTTGCGGATGATACCAAAATCTGTAATAGAGTAGACACCCAGGAAGGTGTAGATAACATGAGGAGGGATCTAGCTAAGCTTGAAGAATGGTCTAGAATTTGGCAGCTGGGATTTAATGTTAAAAAATGTAAGGTCATGCATTTGGGCTGCAGCAATCCAAGGGAGCAATACAGTATAGGAGGTGAAGTACTTTTGTCCACTAAAGAAGAGCGGGACCTAGGCGTGGTTGTGTCTGATGATCTTAAAGTAGCTAAACAGGTAGAAAAGGCGACGGCAAAAGCTAGAAGGATGCTTGGGTGCATACGGAGAGGAATGGCTAGCAGAAAAAAGGAGGTGATAATACCTCTTTATAAGTCTTTGGTGCGACCTCATTTGGAGTATGGTGTGCAATTCTGGAGACCGCACCTTCAAAAGGATGTGAACAGGATGGAGTCGGTGCAGAGGGTTGCTATTAAAATGATTAATGGGCTTCATTATAAAGCATATGAGGACAGACTTAAGGATCTTAATATGTACACCTTAGAGGAAAGGCGGGATAGAGGTGATATGATTGAGATGTTTAAATACCTCCGTGGCATAAATGTTCAGGGAGAGAGCCTCTTTCAATTGAAAGCAAGTTCTGCTACGAGGGGACATGGGATGAGGGTGAAGGGAGATAGATTCAGGAGTGATATGTGGAAATATTTCTTTACAGAAAGAGTAGTGGATCCGTGGAATAGTCTCCCAGTGGAGGTGGTAGAGATGAGGACAGTAACTGAATTCAAAAATCATGGGACCAACACAGAGGATCTCTAAAGGTAGAAAGTGGACTGTTGTAGTTGTTGTTATGGAAGGACAGACTAGATGGGCCTTGTGGTCTTTTTCTGTCATCATGTTTCTATGTTTCTATGTTTAGGGGAGATGGGTGAGTTGTGAAGACTAAATTCCTGCTGTTCCTGGAGATCACCTGTTACAGGTGAGTAACTACGCTATCTCCAGGAACAAGCAGGAATGTAGTTTTCACATATGGGGAATAGCTGACACTCACATCACAGGTCAAATAGCCTCCATACTCATCCAAAATCATTAATCATTAATAACTTCAAACCACATCAATTACTACTGGGAATTGTTTATTGAATATAAGCTATCTATTTGTCCTTTTTTTTGTTTAGGAGGATATAAGCTGTTCCTGTACTGCTCTATGCAGCAACTGCAGTATGATGATGCTTTCTGTATGTATGTTGTGAATGGTGTATGTTTACAGTGGATGTTTTAGTAGTGTCTTACGTGTTTTCCCAGTAGTAATTGATGTGGTTTGAAGTTATTAATGATTAATGATTTTGGATGAGTATGGAGGCTATTTGACCTGTGATGTGAGCGTCAGCTATTCCCTATAGTGAGTTTTCTCACTAAATGTAGGGTTTGAGCCATCCTGAGGTCAATTTTGCCTTTTTTATGTGTTGAATTGTTTATGAAATATTGTAATAATAGTGAATTGGAGTGGTGCTTTGGCTTAAGAACGGGTGTTGGGTATTTAGTAAATTGCTCTTCTACAGCCCTTGTGATTTAGGTGCGCAAAACTAACCCATCTGGAGAAACTGTCCCAAGTGAGGACAAAATAAATTACTCAGCCATAAAAGCAGGGTCACAAGCTAGTGAAAGGAGGAAGCTATTTATTTATTTAAATGATTTTATATATTGCTCTGTTTCGCAGTGCGAGCGGTTTACATATAACAAAAACAGTAGACAGTGGTGCACCCCTGGACTAAGAAGTGAAAAGGTGGAATATAGGAAGGGTGACAAGGACAAAGGGGAACTATGAAACAAAAGCTACTCACCAAAGAAGAGTTTTGGAGAAGGGCCATAGATAAACGACAAGAGTGCACATCGTAGCGGGGACGCGGTCACCACATTAACAGAGGAAAGGTTTATATCAAACTAGCAATATTGAAAGATAACAAGACACTGAAGCCAGACAGAAAACATTTTAGGATATTAAAGAATCAATATTTTCATATGTGATATTGCCAAGGGAGTACAAGAAGAGGTTTTTGCTATTGCAGATAACTAAGATTTGCAACAGGGAGTCAAAAAATAAGAAGTGACTCAGTGTGTCACCTGAGAATTATTGCAAAAATCTATGGAGTCCTGAAGGGCTAACTTTAAGATTGTGTATCATTGTTTCAAAGGGTCCTGTCATAGCACTCAGTGGGGATCAGTCCTTGCTGTTGGATCTTGGGGTAGTTTTATAACAGGCTGCCCATGTGTGAAGGCTAAGTAAGCACCTTTTCAAAGGCTTTGTTTCATAGAGACACATAGGTGCCTATGCTTCTTGATAAAATACTAGTGACATTGAAAAAGCAACAATGTTAAACGAATACTTCTGCTCTATTTTCACTAGAGAAAATCCTGGAGAAGGACCACCTGTGACTGACAAATATACAAATGGGAATGGAGTAGATACCACGCCATTCACAAAAGATGATGTGTTAGAACAGCTTGCAAAACTGAAAGTGGACAAGTCTATGGGACCAGATGGGATACACTCTGGGATACTGAAAGAGCTCAGAGAAGTTCTTGCAGGGCCTTTAAAGGATGTTTTTAATAGATCCTTGGAGACAGGAGAAGTTCCTCAGGACT
This sequence comes from Ichthyophis bannanicus, assembly GCA_033557465.1. Classification (NCBI taxonomy): domain Eukaryota; kingdom Metazoa; phylum Chordata; class Amphibia; order Gymnophiona; family Ichthyophiidae; genus Ichthyophis; species Ichthyophis bannanicus. The sequence continues at coordinate 294,737,265 of CM066037.1, forward strand.
GGAGAAGGGCTGATGTGGTACCTTCCATGAAAGTGGTAATAGAGAAGAAGTGACAAACTACAGGTCAGTCAGCCTTACCTCTGTGGCGGGAAAAGTAATGAAGGCGCTCCTGAAAGAGCAAATAGTGGACTTCCTCGAAACCAACAGGTTTCATGATCCGAGGCAACGTGGTTTTACCAAAGGACGATCTTGCCAAACAAATCTAATTGAGTTCTTTGACTGGGTGACCAGAGAACTAGATCAAGAGCATGCAATGGATGTAATCTACCTAGATTTCAGCAAAGCCTTTGATACTGTTCCTCATAAGGGGCTTATCAATAAACTCAACAGCTTGGGGATGGGTCCCAAGATGGTGAACTGGATCAGAAATTCGTTGACTGACAGACAACAGTGGGTGACGGTAAATGGAACCCACTCGGATGAGAGGAAGGTGATTAGCGGTGTGCCCCAGGGTTCAGTCTTGAGACCAGTACTGTTCAATATATTCAATATATTCGTAAGTGATATTGCCAAAGGGCTGAATGGAAACGTCTGTCTTTTTGTAGATGACACCAAAATTTGCAACAGAGTGGACCCCCCTCAAGGAGTGGAGAACATGAGGAAAGATCTACAAAAGCTGGAAGAATGGTCTAATGCTTGGCAATTAAGATTTAATGTGAAGAAGTGCAGTGTCATGCACTTGGAAAGCAAAAATCCAAAGGAATTGTATGCAATAGGAGGGCGAGAGATTGATGTGCATGGACAAGGAGAAAGACGTAGGTGTGATTGTTTCTGAGGATCTCAAGGTGGTGAAACAGTGTGACAAGATGGTGACACAACACAGAAGGATTCTTGGCTGCATTCAGAGAGGAATTACCAGCAGAAAGGAAGAGGTACTATTGCCACTGAACAAGTCGCTGGTGAGATCTCACTTGGAATATTGTGTTCAGTTTTGGAGACCGTATCTCGCAAAGGATATAAAAAGGCTGGAAGCAGTTCAGAGGAAGGCAACCAAAATGATTTGGAGCCCGAGTCATAAGACTTATGAGAAGAGACTTGACGACCTAAATATGTACACTCTGGAGGAGAGGAGGGACAGGGGAGATATGATTCAGCCCTTTAAATACTTAAGAGTATTAATGAACAAACAAATCTCTTCCAAAGATGGGGAAGCTGTAAAACTAGAGGGCATAACATGAAGCTGCAAGGGGGTAAACTGAAAGGCAATGTCAGGAAATACTTTTTCACTGAAAGGGTGGTGGATGCTTGGTATGCCTCCCGATGGAAGTGGAGGGGGGAAAACACAGTGACAGAATTCAAAATGGCATGGGACAGACATAGTGGATCCCTTTATAGCAACAGGATAAAATCACAATAAGCATAACTATCTCTTATATATGAACAAATAGGGGTGACTTACACGGAGCGGTGGGTACACCCCTAAACAAAGGCATGGGGAGAGGTGACCTGCATGGAGCAGCAAGTGCACCTACTCTTGCCGCCTTGCTGGGCAGATTAGATGGACCATGCTGGTCTTTATCTGCCATCATATACTATGTTACTATATGATACTATGTAGGGGCAAAGCAGCAGAAATTGTGTCTAAATTGAAGCCATGGACATTGACACCTGCCCACATTTAAGTGTAAATGCTTGCATGCATAACAAACGTGTAAATTGCAACTCTGCCTGCACTCTGCTCAAACTTCACCCCTAAACACACCGACATGTGGATCAGAAAAAAGGCACACCGTCTTGGCACCCTGGGTACTTTTACAAACATAACCCGTGGAATCATTTTATAAAAGCCCTTTTATGTGCATAAATAAGCCTTTAAACAAAAGAAAACAAAAATACCTTTATGAGTGAAAATCCTTCATAAAAAATTACCCTCAAAGTGTGTAACTCTTGGTTCAAGGACACCATATTGTGTTCAAGAGGTTTGTAGAACAGCTATTTATTTTCCATCATCCTCTGTCCACTATTGTTTAGTAGCATGCCATTCTTTTTACATTACCCAATTGTGGAGTAGTCAGGGATGAGGATGGTGAATGGTGTGTAGATTAAGATATCAATGGCATGTAGATGGTAAAGGATGTTGTGGTTTTGGATTATACTGCATAATGGCTGTATAAAAATATTGAAGAGGATGGAGGATAAAGTAGAGCCCTGGGGTAAGCCATGGAATAGTTTGAAAGGGTTAGAGGTTTTGGATCAGATTCTGACTTGTTGGTGTCGGTTGGCCAGATAGGATTGAAACCATTGTAATGTTGAGTCTCTGAGGCCAATAAATTGGATCCAAGAAAGGAGGTGCTCATGGATAACAGAATCAAAGGCTGCAGAGATGTCAATGAAAATGAGGATGAATCTTGTGAAAATGAGGATGAATCTTGTGACGTTTTTTCTGTGCCCTTGATTAGTGTGTCGAAAAGTGAGGTCAGAAAGGTTTCGGTACTGTGATGGGGTTTGAAGCCATGCTGATGCTTGTCCAGGGGAGCGAGGGAGTCTATAAAGTCTTGCATCTATAGCTCACTGCTTTTTCAATGATTTTGGCAAGAGAGGGGATGCTGGAGATAGGTCTGTAGGAGGATGGTGAGAGTGGGTCAGCTGCATGACTTTTTAGGAGGGGTCTGATGGAAGCATGTTTGAGAGCAGTTGGCATGTAGCCTGAGAATAAGGAAGTCTGAACAATGTGTAGGATGATTGGCGAGAGATCTTTCTTGGTTATTTTGATCCAGGAGAAGGGTCGAGAGGGGAGGTGGTACAGTTGAGGTTTGTGATGATGCTTTCAATTCGGGATAGGGAGAGCGGAGTGTAGGAAGACCGGGTTTGATTGCTTGGGTTGTTGGAGGCACTGGTGGGAAGACAGTAATTTCTGGTGGTAGATGATTGTTTGGACTGAAGAAATTGTGCCATGTCGGCTGGGGATAGGGTGGCATTGGATTTGGTTGAGGTGGGGTCTAAGTAGCTGTAGAGCTATGTTGAAGAGTTCTCTAGGTCTGTTGAGGGAGGATCTAATTAAGTTGGTATGGTACTCCTTCTTCTTCAGGAGGGTGAGCGAGCAGTACTCAACCTGGGCAGCAGCGCATGCAGAGTGTTTATTTATTTATTTAATGTCTCTTTTATACCGCGCTATTTAACATCAGTGCTGTTTACATACAACATTAGCTTATACAGTGCAGGGTAACCTGCTCTGTATTTACAATGAAACAGGTGCTAGAAGTTGGTTCTTTATGGTGCCTCCTTTTGCACTCTAGCTGCCTGAGCTTGTTCTTTAAAACCTTGATTTTGGGGGTAAACCATGGAATGTGGTTTGATCTTGGAATCCCAGCTGTGTTGTTGGTTGTGGTGGCATATGAGGAAATGCAGTCATTCTATTCAGCTATTATGGAATCAAGATTACTTGGATCATTATGGGTGGTAGGTAGGATGGTGGAGATAAAGGCGTCTCTATCAAAGCCTTGAAACCTGCGTGAATGAGATGGGAAGGGATAGCGGATGTGTGAGTTGGAGAGGTTTGGCAGAAAGAAGGTGAGCAGGTTATGGTTGGACCAGGGTACTGGCATGTTCTGGGTCATGGCAACTAGGGGATATGTTTACTAAACAGCGATAACATTGCAGTGGCGCAGTTTGCACGTGATACATAACGTTATCACGCGATACGTAATGTTAGCGTGCGATAAAGTAACATTATCGCATGATAGTGTGAGGTTTCGCATGAACACGTCTCCTGTGGCATTAAGGCACACAGAGGGTGGAGTAAGGCACCCCAGAGTGCAGACAGAAGGGGTCAATGGGCGGAGAGTGGGCAGGGAGAGGCTCCATGCACACTAATGCTGTGAAATGAAGGTCTGAAAATTAGCGCCAGTGAAAACCTCGCGCTAGAGGTACATTTGCAGGAGAGAGATATCAGTTCAGTCAGCAATGTACAGCAAAGGCAGGGAAACCATGAAGAGTGATAGTAGTGATACATGTGCAGCAACAGCATAGTGCCCAAGTACGAAAGGGCACTACGGTGAGGCTGCAAATGGAGTACAAGGGGCTACAGGCCGGACATGCATTGGGACAGCTGGGGCACAGGGTGGACTAGGCAGATGCCTAGGTGGCACATAGGAATGCAGAAACTGCAAATCAGCAAGCCATCAACTGACTATGGTCAAACATGCCCACGAGTGTGTGCCCCACAGTGTCCCAGGGGACAGTACCCAGCAGGTACCCCAAAGGGCACATAACATTGATGCCGGGGGAAAGTGCGGATGTCTATGTAGGCACCCTTACCCCAGATCCCACACCATAGGCAGTCGCCTACAGGCACATTGGATGGCCTGGGACTGCGCACCACCAGCACCACTGGCATAAGGGCATGTCAGCATGGTGGGGGAGGGGTGCTGGTGGAGGAGGGGGCAATGGCAGCTGCCCACAGCAGACCAACGCCAAGCCCTGTTTAGGTGGGCGGCATGCAGTTCAACAGACAAGGGCTGTCTGAAGAACAGTAATGGTATCCCCAGGGACTGACCTGCCTCTGTGGCAACAGTTTGGCACAGTACACACAGCCGGCATGGTCAGGAGCAGAAGGTCACAGGTTCAAGTCCCAGCTGTGGCCCCTGCAGACAATGGCCCTATATTTTGCCCTACAGCACACATACACCATAAACATGTGCACTCCATAGAGCACCAGCCAACAGGGGCACAAACACCCACACCCACAGGCTCCACTATCCAAAGCCTCATGGAGAGTCAGGCTGTTGGGCCCTGCACGGAGCAGCAGCTACCAATACTAGCACCTGCATACCTTAGCAATGCCTGCACTGTGCTCAGGACTGGTGCGGCAGCCAGGGCTGCCAACCACCTCTATCTTTGCACAATGCTGAAATAGGTGTGGGAGTGTGTGTATGTCTATCCAGTGTTTTGTGGCTGCCTACATCATACTGAGCCCCCAATGCTTGCACTGTTTCCAGTGTTAGCCTGCCAATGTGCATAATGAGGAGCAAGGTATTGTGTGTATGGCCTGGACACGGCGGTCTGGGCAGGATGCATCCGTACAGGGCATAGGGCAATGGCTGGGACATTGTAGTGCCTGACCACCACCTGCACGGACAGGGTGGCCACAGCATGTCATGCTGGGAGGTCACGCTCATCCTAACTGAGCAGTGACCATGGCATGGCCAGGTTCCAACATAGTGCGATACAGTGTTTCTCTTAAGTAATATCTATGAGTCTCCTTTTTTGGGGTCTGATCACTGACAAACCTGCTTGGTGTGTGCGCATCCATCCCACTTTTGGGGGCACACAGTTCCTCCAGGAACATGTACTATGTACTAGCTAGCAGACTGTCTGCAGTTAGTATGTGTATGGCTGAAACACCTTGCAGGGTGCAGCAGGTGGAGACTGACTGTGCCCTCTGCTGGGGAATGCCAGATTGTGGTGGGGAGCAGCTGAGCTTTTCCAGGCATACTGCCAGTGCCCTATGAAATATGTACAGATCTGCATTAACGGTCCTGGAGGGTGCCTATTCCCCAACAGGACTGGGGTGGTGGTCCCTCTCTACTGCCTCCGATGTAGAGTGTGGATCTATTGGTGAGAGATCCTGTCCCCCACCCTGACCCAGAAAGGGTGGGTTGGGTGGTGCTATATAATCCACATTTGGGTCCACACAACACCCTTCTCCTATAACATGTGACCATGGCAACCACACAGATTATGCACTATTCTGGGTGCATCATAGTCCACAAGGGCTAGACGTGACTGGGAAATACAGATGGACACAGGTGTATTATAGATATGTCTGCAAGGACTACTTGTCACACACTGGCACTGATGGGGACCTGCATCACAGCTTATCTCAGCCAAGCCAGGTCCTCAGTGTGAGCACAGGAGCCACACAATGTCACAGTCTGTAGCTACTCTGTGCCAGTAACACACACAGTCAGTTCCCCCTACCAGGCCGAGGTGCTGTGGAGGCGCATACCCCATCTTGTGATCAGATGTAGACTGCTGATCTGCATGTGCAGTGCATCATGGGTACGGGTGAGTATACCCTATCCTGGTAACCACAGCAAACAGTTTGTGCGGTGACCTGCAGTCCTTCTGTAGCCAGCCAGCGCTATGTTAAAAGCTATAGAGATGTAGCCCACTGGCTACTACAATGACTGTGGAGGCAGAGGTCATGGGTTCAATCCTGCAGTGATGTTCTTTAATAAGGCTCTCTGAGTGGTTCCCTTTCAATTTACATCAGTGCTGCCAGCAAAACCACCCTCACAGTGCCGTAACCTTAAGGTGCCTCATAAGGCGCCCTATAGGGCACATTATAAGGTGCCTTGGCGGACAGGGCACTTTATAATGTGCCTTATGGGGCGCCTTATGAGGCACCTTAGGTTACGTGTTTTTGCTGGCAGCACTGATTTAAATTAAAAGGAAATCCCTCAGACATCCTTATTAAATAACACCACTGTGGGACTGAACTCATGACCTTTGCCTCCACAGACAGTATAACAACCAGTGGGCTACACCTCTATAGCTTCTAGCACAGCGCTGGCATGGACTTAAGGTTACCGCACATTAATGAGCCAAGGCACCCTCTATCGCATGATACAGATTCTTGCTACCTTGCCGCCGGAACGCCTACTACCTTATATGGCATTCTTCACATTAACGCTGCAACTAGTGCCGGTAACATTAAGACGGTTTAGTAAACATACCCCTAGGTGTTGTTTTGGCCATATGGCTGGGGTGAATATTAGGTTGAGAGTTCCTCCTCTGGAATGAGTTGATTGTGAGATCATTTGCTTGACTTGAAGAGTTTCCATTGCTTGTAGGAAAGGTGAGGAGTGTTTGCTGGAAAAGGAGGGTAGATTGATATCACCAAGAAGTATGAACAATTTGTTCTTGTGGTCGTTTGAGCATGCTTTCTCGATAATAGGAGAGAGGTCGCAGGTACCTAATGTTGGAGATTTTTATGTGAGGTAGACTGACAGTTGGGCATTAGAGATGGTGATGAGGTCTAGTTCATTGGTAGAGCTGGAGTTGGTAGTTTTGAAATGGAGGACCTGCTTGGCAAGTATAAGTATGCCTCCGCCTCTTTTAGATGCCCTAAGGTGATTGAAGATTTGTTAAGAATGGAGGACCAGTTGATCTAGAATGACTGTATCAGAATCATCTAGCCATGATTCTGTAATGCACAATGTGTCAACGTGGCTATCCTTAATAGAAACATAGAAACATGACGGCAGAAAAAGACCTCATAGCTTATATAGTCTGCCCTTCCATATCAACTACTGCAATAGTCATCTTTTTTCTTTAGAGATCCTCCGTGTTTGTCCCATGCTTTTTTGAATTCAGATACTGTCCCCAACTCTACCACCTCCACAGGGAGACTATTCCAAGCATCTACCACTCTTTCCTGATTCTATCCCCTTTCACCTTCATCCTATACCCCTCATAGCAGAGCTTGCTTTCAATCGAAAGAGGCTCTCCTCCTGTGCATTTATGCCACGGAGATATTTGAATGTCTCTATCATTTCTCCTCTATCCTGACTTTCCTCTAAAGTATACATATTAAGATCTTTAAGTATGTCCTCATATGCTTTATAATGAAGACTGCTCACCATTTAAATAGCCACCCTTTGCAACTGTTTATATCCTTTTGAACGTGTGATCTCCAGAATTGCACACAATACTCCAAATGAGGTCATACTAAAAACTTATACAGAGGCACTAGCACCTCCTTTTTTCTGCTGGCCATTCCTCTCCCTATGCACCCAAGCATCCTTCTAGCTTTTGCTGTCGCCTTTTCTACCTGTTTAGCTACTTTAAGATCATCAGACACAATCACGCCCAGGTCCCGCTCTTCTTTTATGGACAGAAGTACTTCACCCCTTATACTGTACTGCTCCCTTGGATTTTTGTAGCCCAAATGCATGACCCTGAATTTTTTAGCATTACATTTCAGCTGCCAAATTCTAGACCATTCTTCATGCTTAGCTAGATTCTTCCTCATGTTATTTACTCCTTCCTGGGTGTCTTTTCTATTGCAGATTTTGGTATCATCTGCAAAGAGGCAAACCTTACCTGAAAGCCCTTCTGCAATATCACTGACAAAGATGGTAAAAATAATTGGATCAAGGACAGATCCTTGCGGCACACCACTGGTAACCTCCTTCTCCTCAGAGTGAGCTCCATTTACCTGTACCCTTTGGTGCCTCCAACTCAATCAATTTCTAACCCAGTCAGTAACTTTAGGGTCCATCCCTAGGCTGCTTAGTTTGTTTATAAGTCCCTGTGTGGAACGGTGTCAAAGGCTTTACTGAAATCCAAGAACACCACATCTAGGGCTCTCCCTCAGTCCAACTCCCTGGTCACCCAGTCAAAAAATCAATCAGATTTGTCTGACAAGACCTGCCTCTGGTAAACCCATGCTGCTCCAGATCCTGCAATCCATTGGATTCCAGAAACCTCACTATTCTCTCTTTCAGAAGAGTTTTCCAATAATTTACTCATCACAGAGGTTAGACTAACCAGCCTGTAGTTTTCAACCACATCCTTACTTCCTCTTTTGTGTAAAGTGACCACATGTGCCTTTCTCTAGTCCTCTGGCACCACTTCTGACTCCAAGGAGGCATTGAAAAGGTCAGTCATTGGAGCCGCTGGAACATCTCCAAGTTCCTTCAGTATTCTAGGATGTATCCCATCCAGTCCTATCGCTCTGTCTACTTTTAGTTTAGCTAGTTCCTCACGAACACAGTCCTCTGAAAATTATTCGAGATCCCTGTCGCCTGTGTTCCCATTTGTGGGTGTTTTCTGAGGTCCTTTTCCTGGCCCTTCATCTGTGAACACAGAACAGAAATACTTGTTAAGCAATTCCATTTTATCCTCATCAGCCTCTACAGTACAAATTCCTCCCCTTCATCATTGAGTCTGACAATACCACTTTTGCCCTGCCTTCTCTCACTAACATATCTGAAAAATGTCTTTTCCTCCCATTTACTGCATTGGCTATTCCTTCTTATTTTTGTATCCTTGCTTTCCTGTTTACTTTGCTAGCTTCTCTAAATTTTTGCAAGTATAGCTGCCTGTCTTCCTCTCTCTGTGATCTCTTATATTTCATGCAGGCCTCACTCTTTTTCTTCACCTTTTCAGCTACTTCTTTTGAGAAACACAGAGGTCTCCATTTCCTTTTACCTTTATTTACCTTTCTAACAAGAAGGTTTGTTGCCCTTAAAATATCCCCTTTCAGTTTTGCCCACTGTTTTTCTACATCCCCCAGCTGTTCCCATCCTGTTAATGACTCCTTGAGGTACAGCCCATCTTGGCAAAGTTAGTTTTCCTAAAGTCTAAGACCCTCGCTTTTGAATGTATTTTATCAGCCCTATTCCTAATACTGAACCACACCATCTGGTAATCACTGGATGCGAGATGATTTCCCACTATAACATCAGAAACACTTTCTCCATTGGTAAGCACCAAGTCCAGTATGGCTCCTTCACGTGTGGGTTATTTTACCAGTTGCCTGAATAGTTCTCCCTATAGGGAATCCAGGATCTCCTTCCTTCCAGATGACACTGCAGCAGAAATGTGCCAAGAATGTGGATTTTGTTGCAGATGGAACAGGTATTAATGAGAGCACCTTTGAGAGGTTGAGTGGAAGGTGTGTGGTTGGGGTGGAGTGGGATGGTGCGAATGGAGACTGTGTGGATGTTAATTAGGTTGTTATGGTTTCTGCTTCTTGGGTTGGAGAAGAGGGGCTGAAGCTTGTTGTTGTGTGAGTTGTGTATGATGGGAATGAAGGAAGAAGTGGTGAGAGCGACTGTGTGGGTTAGGGTGTATAGAGCAAGGATGAGGATGGCGAGGTGTGCCAGGATCCTGGACATGCTGAATAAGAGTAAGGGGCTGTGAATAGTGTAATGTGAAGTGTGAGAAGGGATGGCCAGCCTGTGTTTGTCCGAAACAGGTTAGAAGCAGCATGGGAGGTGAGCGATTGGTCCAGACCAGGGAGAAGTAGAAGGGTTGGTAAAGCTATAGAGCAGGTTCAACGGTTAGAGCAATGTGGGTACTCACGTGGAGCATAGATTTGCTGTTGGAAGGAGCCTTCCTAGTAATATGTGAATGTTGGACTATCCAAACTAATTCTCCGCCCTCTACAAATGGTGCAGAATACCACAGCTCGCATCATAACTGGAACATCATAATACGACCACATCACCTCGAACCAGCTCCACTGGCTCCCCATCAGCTCCCGCATCAAGTACAAGGTCGTATGAATATCTTCAAAATCTGACAAAACATTTCTTTCAAGTATATTGCAAACCCTCATCACCATGAACTCATGCAACAGACCCAGATGATATACTACCAAGCACACCATCACTACCCACAAACCTATACAAAATCCAAGCAAGCCACCTCCAGAAGAGTTATTTCATTGGCTGCACCTCCCCTTTGGAACTCACTCCCTGACCACCTCAAAGCTATCTCAGACCCCAAGGACTTCAGAAAAAAGCTGAAAACCACCCTCTTTACCGAAATATTTTGTGACATTACCTGATGCACATCCCCCATCCCTGCCGACTCCACCCCATATTTCCCTCCACAACACTTCTGTACATAGTTTTTGTATACAAGTTAACTAGAAATATCCCCCTGCATGTCCCTCCCCCCTTTTTTGTTCTCTGTAAACACATAAGTCATGCTGTAAACCGCTTTGATTCTAGGATAAAGCGGTATAAAAATCCAGTTAAATAAATAAATAAAATAAAATGTGGAGGCAGAGGCTGGGGGTCGTTGGCCGATGTACTGGTTATGGGAGCTTTCTCTCCATGGGCCACTCTAAGGGCCACACCTAAGGGCCCTTAGGCATGGCCCTTAGATGCGGACCCACCAGGCACGGATGTGCCTCCTGGCGCTTTCAGTTTGAATGTCCTGCTTGGCTGCTGGTTGGAGGGATGCTGGAGCAGGGAGGAGCTCACTCCCTCGCTCTCTGCTGGGGATCTCCTTCGATCCACCAGTGATTCATTTTACAAAAGGCTTTGCAGAGTGTGGAGTCTTTTGTAAAATATGCATAAAGATGTGCAGGAGTGCAAGTGCATTTGCCAGCACATACAGGGGGAGCTGCCATTTTACAAACAGTCACGAGGAAAAACTGAACTTCGGTTTCGCAATTTCCATATCTAAGTGGCGCGGCTTTCACGTATAGCCAACCCATTTGAGCCAATCTAAACATGTAAGTGCTGCCAATTAATTACTGAGGCCACAATTTTCAGTTTTTTCATTTTGGAAGTGGAAATAAACAAAGGAGGATTAAGGATAATTACTCCCTTAATCCCTCATGTAAAGCCCTAACCAAAACGAACAATTTTTAAAAATCTGTGTGTGCCTATGAGTTGGTGCAAAACCCGACGGGGGACATTTTTTCCCCATGCATATGTATTCTCATTGTAAAAAGAGGAATACAAGTAGTAGTAGTAGTGTTTTTGACTGCCCAAGTTGTGCTCAAACCACACCCCTTGAAATCTCTGCATGGTGCAAAATAGCAGCTTTCTGAAAATTCTATTCTCCATGGACCAGCAGGATTGCGTCAGCCACACCTGGTGATGTCCTTTGGGCAGCGCCATGCCGAAGTACTCTCCAAAGCGCAGGTTTCTAAGCATGCCCAGGTAGCCCACCTCGCCGGCCCGCCCCTAGCCCGGCCAGTCTTCTTCCTTCCGCCTTGCCAGCAAGACGGACCTTACTCTCCTCTCACCAGTTCAAACATCCTAATACAACCTGAATCATCCAGCAACATGCTGAAGCCAGGATTTAAAAAATGCACATGCTGCAGCAAGAAAATGAGCAACTCGGACACTCACAACCTCTGTGTCCGCTACTTGGGCTCCAGCCACAGTGTGGAGAACTGCCTCCACTGCAGCCGCATGTCTCAGAGGGCCCACAAGTATAGAGGACATGTCCTGAAGGATTACCTTGCCTCCTCAGGTAAATCTGCCTCCTCCACGACCATTCCAGCTCAGGATGTGCCCGATGGGGCCCCCATCCTCAGCCAGGCTGCTACCTGCGCCCCAGCTACTCCGGTGTCGGCCCCGGCCACAACCTTGCCTCTGCCAGCTCCCCAGAGCATCGCAGACCTCCGGGCAAACCCAGCCTCTGACCCTGCAGCCAGACCCAGCCATGCAGCTCACAAAGATGGCGCCGCCCAGAAGTCCTCCAGCAGGTCCTCCAGCTCCGCCCCACACCGCCTGATTGGCCAAGAAGCAGGAAGCCCGGGAGACACTGTAGCTACGCATCACTTCGACGTCCCTGGCACCGCCCACCAACCGGCTCTTCTCTTCTGTGCCGACTGGCGAAATTTAAACCTCCCATGGCGTCGACAACAGCGCAGCACACCAGCGCCGATCACACAAGGAGCAACATGGGGGCAGCTATGGCGCCGATCGCAGACACGGCGATCGGCGCAAACATCTCAGCAACAAGCGCAGAAGCTACAGGGATTCCTCCAGCAGCTTGAGCTCCAGCCCCGAACAACCTCAGCGCAAGAGATACCACGCTGAGCACCACCACGCCTTCCGGCGCCACAAAAAGCACAGCAGATGCTCCACTTCTATCAGCACAAGCAGGAGCAGGGACTCCAGCAGCAGAAACAGGCAAGACAGATCCTGCAGCCACAGCTCCTCTGCCATCCTGAAACTGCTCACCCAACTGCTGCAGAACACGCCCTCCGCCGCGACTCCTACACCTCAGCCTGTCTCCATGGTCCGATCACACTCTGGTTCCCCCCCAAGAAACACACCGGCCACGGACCATGCCTCACAGTCCACACCGCCGCCGCAGGAAACTCCGGTCATCCTGTCCCCGGATAGCACTACCAAGGAACAGGACATCGAAGCCGTGGTCGGCTCTGCATCCAACAACCATACCAAATCCCCAGAACTAGAAGGTGCTCAACCCCCTCCGGAGGACCTCACCTATCCAAAGTTCCTGATGAGGGTTGCGAGCACTCTAGCCCTGACGGATGCGAACATAACGGATGAGCCTGATCCCGAGGTCCTGAAGTACCTCGCTGCTCCCAAACCATCCCTCACATTACCAATACACCGCAAGCTGAGATATGACTATCTGAAAGTGTGGCAGACCCCGGCCTCCGGCCGCCCATTCCCCAGAAGGCTGGATTCCAAATACCAGGTCCAACCCATACCGGGCTTCACCACACCACAACTGGCGCACCAATCCATCGTGGTCTCCTCAGCTTTGAAGAGAATCAAGTCCTCCCACACCCACGCCGACAAACCACCAGGTCGGGACCAATGTTCCCTCTAATTTTCTGTAGGCTATGTGCGCATAAAATATCAGCTGTGTGCGGCTTTTGAAGGAAGGTTAAATTTTTGTGCGCCACATAACGACACTCGGAGTTATATACTTTAAAATTTGACTACACGTCAGAATACAGTATGTACACCACATTGATTTTAATCAAATTAAATGAAAATAGACGATTACTAAATGAAGCGGGAAAGTTCTAGTAATTACAATCATAACTTTTAAATTTTAAGACGTCTGTGTTGTTTTCTATCAGAATCAGAGCCATAATTTTTGTGCGCTCTGTTGTAAAGTATGTGCGCTCTCTCGGCGAGGTGTGTGCGCGTGCACACGCGCACAGCTTAGAAGGAACAGTGGTCGGGACCAGAAGCTCCTCGACGACATAGGCAAGAAAGACTTCCAAGGAGCCATGCTTAATGCCAGAATCTCAGCGCACCAGTTTCAGCACGTCCTTTTCCAGGACGCCTGCATGGCAAACATAAAAAATGCAATCTCGTCCCTTCCGAAGGAGGCCCAAGCATCCATTTCTAACTCTCTCACAGACATGTCGGAATGCAACAAACACCTAGCCAGCATGGCCTTCAACTCCTTTGACACGTCCATGAGGACCGCAGGCACAGAAATCTCTGCCAGAAGGTGGGCATGGCTAAGAGCATCCGGCCTGCGTGACGACACCCATGATGCGATCGCTGACGCCCCCTGCTCAGGCGAATCACTCTTCGGAAAAAAGGTCGCTGACATGAGGGACATGAGGGAACACTGCACTACCTTGCAGACCCTGGCGGAGGATGGCTTCGAGTGCCGCAGTGGCCCCAAAAAGAGCAATTACCAGCGGAAACCTTACTTCAGCTCCAACAACTACAGCTCCAACAGGAAATACCCATCCAACCGAAAGTGGCAAGGTCCCAAGTACAAAGCCAACTCCTTCCACGGATCTTCCTACCAGTGCCAGCCTCAGAGGGATCGCAAACAGAAGAAGAGCACCAACACGCCATTGGGCAAAGGAGGTTCCTCTTTTTGACAGGCCCAGACGGGCGCCCACCCGAATAGGGGGCCGCCTGTCACGATTCCTGCAGGAGTGGGAGAAGATCTCCTCCGACTCCTGGGTCCTACGTGTCATTCACAAGGGATACCGCATTCGTTTCTTTGCACCACCTTGCCAACGCAACAAACCATCCAGTGACACCACTCCACACCTCCGAATTCCCATGGCAACAGAGCTGATCCAACTCCTTGCATCCCACACCATAGAGGAGGTTCCAACGACCGAGATCAACTCTGGATTTTACTCCAGATACTTCCTCATTCTGAAGAGATCGGGCGGGATGCGCCCCATCCTAGACCTACGCAAGCTGAACAAATTCATCACCAGGAAGAAGTTCAGGATGTACTCCCTCAACTCCATCCTTCCCCTTGTTCAAACCGGCGACTGGTTGGCATCCTTGGATCTGCAAGAAGCCTACACTGACATCCTCATCCACAAGTCGCACAAGAAGTACCTCCGCTTCCACGTGCTGGGGCACCACTACCAATACAGAGTCCTCCCCTTCGGCCTGTCATCGGCACCAAGAGTCTTCACAAAATGCGTAGCCGCTGCGGCAGTGCACCTCCGCAAACAAACATCTCTGTCTTTCCCCACTTAGACGACTGGCTCCTCACGGCACCCTCCGCCCAAGAACTACAGGACTCCCTGGGAAGGGCAATGGCCATGCTCTCCTCCCTGGGCTTTGTCATCAACTACGACAAGTCCCAGCTGCAACCCTCCCAGCGGCTGGAATTCATAGGAGCAGTAATCGACACCCGGGTATCAAAAGCCTACCTCCCGGAATGCAGACTGCTCACCATCACCTCCCTCGCAACCAGCGCAGCTACAGCGGAAAACCTCTCCGCACAGTCCCTCCTGCGCCTCTTGGGACACATGGCGGCAACGACTTCGGTCCTGCCGGTCGTGAGGATGAAGATGCGACCACTCCAGTGGCACCTGCGCTCCCACTGGAACCAACACTCCCAACCCCTCTCTACCCGAGTACCGATGTTCCCCTATACCAGGGCTCATCTACGCTGGTGGACAATCCCTTCGAACCTTTCAAAGGGGAAAAACATTCATCAACCTGCACACCAGATGATTCTCACCACGGATGCCTCCAACATCGGTTGGGGCACACACCTCCTACAATTCAGCACCCAGGGAGCATGGTCCCAGAGGGAACGACAGTTTCACATCAATCTCCTCGAGCTGAGAGCCATCAGGTATGCTCTCCTAGCTTTCCTCCCTCATCTACGAGGCAAGTCCGTCCTCATACAGACGGACAACCAAGTGGCCATGTTTTACATCAACAAACAGGGAGGAACTGGTTCTCGCCCCCTCTGCAAAGAAGCACTGGCAATATGGTCCCTGGCCCTGGAGAGCCACTGCGCACTACGTGCCTCCTACCTACCAGGAGATATGAACACCCTCGCGTACAAACTCAGCAGACAGCTACAACCTCACGAATGGACTCTGTCCAGAGAAATTACCAACAGCCTCTTCCGTCTATGGGGAACTCCGGCCATAGACCTCTTTGCCACGGAACAGAATGCCAAGTGCCCCCTATTCTGTTCAAGACATCCATCAGCCAAGAGACTAGCTGCGGATGCATTTGACGTGTGCTGGGGGGAGTGGTCTCTGGTGTATGCCTTCCCACCAACCCCACTCATCCCAGCAACCCTACAACACATAGTCCAAGACAAGGCATGCGTCATTCTAGTTGCTCCCTACTGGCCTCATCATATGTGGTTCACCCTGCTGCTGCGCCTGGTCCACAGGAGCCCGACGCGCCTTCCCCTCAGACCAGATCTACTAACACAGAATGTGGGCAGCACGAGACACCCCAACCTCAAAGCCCTCGCTCTCACTGCCTGGAGGTTGAAAGGTTGAGCCTCTCAGATCTCCATCTGCCAGTCGAAGTTCAGGACGTGGTCCTGGCAACCAGGAGACCCTCCACCAGGAAATCCTATGGCCTCAAATGGAAGAGATTCAGCATTTGGTGTGCAGCGCGCGGCCTCAATCCTACCACATGCCCGGTCGCACAAGTCCTACAATACCTTAACTCTCTGTCCAACCTCGGTCTCAAGACCCAATCCATCCGGGTCCACCTCTCCGCAAAGCAGCCTTCCATGCCCCAGAAGACAGAGCAAGCTCCATTGCGACACTACTCCTTACCTTGCATTTCATGAAAGGACTAACCAATCTCAAGCCTCCGGTCAGACCTCCGGTCCCACCCTGGGACCTCAACTCTGTCCTGCAGCGCTTTACACGAGAGCCCTTCGAGCCTCTCCAGACTGCAGGCATGAAGTTCACGTCCTGGAAAACCCTATTCCTAGTTGCCATAACATCCGCCAGGAGGATCAGCGAGCTACAAGCACTGGTAGCATACCTACCATATACACAGCTGCTCCAGGACCGCGCCTCCCTTAGGACCAACCCTCGATTTGTTCCCAAGGTCCCCTCCGCGTTCCACGTCAATCAATCCATTGAGCTCCCTTCTTTCTTTCCGGAACCTCACTCATCAGTCGAAGAACAACGCCTGCACACCTTGGACTGCCTCCGGGCCCTCAAGATCTACCTCCGCAGGACGCTCCCTGTCTGAACGGGTAACCAGCTTTCATTTCCTTCAACCCGAACAGGCCGGGGAAACCTGTCACAAAGAGAACTCTCTCCCACTGGGTGGCTGCCTGTGTCTCTTTCTGCCTTGACACGCCAGATGACCAGGCCCCACCAAAAGTTGGACCGCACCGACTCAGAGCATTGGCCACCTCCTTAGCCAACCTCCAGAACCTTCCAGAAGCACTACTGTCTAGACCTTAGAGCGAGAGAGGATGGCGCAGTAGGCAGGGCCGTCCTTGCCACCACTGTAGAAGGAGCTAATACCACGCCGCGCCCCCCATGAGCATGGCACGCGGACGAACTGGGACTGTTACATTCATGACTACACAATCTTGTTTCACCTAGTTGTTGCACTATGTCACGTTTGCACTTTGTCACTTGGAGAAAGGTGATCCTACCACTATGTACTGTCTTACTGCTCTGTGCTGTACCATTGCCATGTGCTAGTTTACTGTTATGTGCTATATTACTGTTGCACTATACGCACCTGTACTCACGTTTTGCACTGTGTTCTACTGCACCTGTGTTCCACTGCACCTGCACCTATGTTATTATCATTAAACATTATGCCCAGACTCAACGAATCCATAGCCTTTATCCTCTCGCCTCCCTCCTCCACCTCCGTGCGCCCGCGCCACACAGCTAGGGAGGCACCAGGTGTGGCTGACACAATCCTGCTGGTCCATGGAGAAAGTGAGGTTACTTACCTGTAACGGGGGTTCTCCGTGGACAGCAGGATAAGTCAGCCACACAATCCCACCCACCTCCCTGGAGGAGGTCAGCTGAGTGGGCTCGCCCCTAGCTGGGTAAGGCTAGCTAGGAACATACTGGCCGGGCTAGGGGCGGGCCGGCGAGGTGGGCTACCTGGGCATGCTCAGAAACCTGATCTCTGGAGAGTACTTCCGCATGGCGCCACCCGAAGGACGTCACCAGGTGTGGCTGACTTATCCTGCTATCCACGGAGAACCCCCGTTACAGGTAAGTAACCTCGCTTTCACATGCGTTGAGATCTACTCATGTAAATGCTGGTATTCACACATAGAGAGGCTTCTAAAAAAACCTCCCTGATCTCTCTAACTTTACTGCAGACCTGTGGAAAACAGACAATTGCTTTGAGATAGGCTTTTCTCTGTAGATGTATAGCATCAGCTGAACAGTGTCTCTGTCTCTTGAATAATACACTGCTCCTTTTCCTGTGTCTGTGATCCCTTTATACTCTTCCCATTTCTTTAAGAGTTTTGGTTCCACTGGGTAGCCCCTAATCCCTTGAACTAAGCTTTCAGTTTAAATATACAGTACAAGGAACTTTCTCCTTCAGCCTGGGATCCTCTTCAGCACACAGACTCTCTGCAAATGGCAATTTCCCATAAAGCTCTCACACTCCTTTGCTCCTCTTGGGATTGCAGTCCAAGCAATGCCAGTGCAAGGATATAAGGCGTCCTAGATGAACCTTATTCCTCCCTCCCCCCTACTCATGTCCCTATCCCCATTCCACCGTTGCTACCCCTGTCTGGGACCTGCAGCGGCAGCAATGACTTCAAACAGCCCTGCAGTGCTTACTTAAACCTACTGTGGTGCTGTTTTTGCTTCCGCACCCTTCGATGCATGATGCAGACTTCCTTTTATGTGGGGATGCTCTAGGCATCTGCCTAGTTTACCTAATGGTAGCGCCGGCTCTGATTCCAAGCTGAAGTTTTCAAGCTCCTCAGTTCATTCCTTCTTTGTGGTCAGGCAGATGGATAAGTAAAACCTCTGTCTTCCTTCATGCATTTCATGAAGGACATAAACTTAAACTCAAGGGAGACTGCACAAGTCCAAAGGCTGAGCCAAAACAAATACACTTTGCCTCACTGAGGAGCTAAGTCTACAACAGATATTACCTATGTGTGAGGGTCATGTAGACATCTACCTTTAGCCTAATTTATAAAGACATACAAGTGTCGGTATATCTTTATGAAATACAGTATAAGCACAAATCCAGCAGAAATTGCAATTAGACTGAAGACATGAGAATGCTGTAACAGAATGGTTTACATCTCCCCACTATACTAAGATGGCATGATCCTGCTGCCAGCAGCTTACTGGGTTAGTGAGAATCCCAATGGGATCCTTACAAGTGGAACTGGAGCTAAGGTCAGCCCTGGAATTACATAGAAATTCAAGATGACAGTGCGTAGTAGAGAGTGAGAACCTGATGTGCATTAAATAGGAAAGAGATCTCAGGATGATCACATCTGATGATCTCAAGACTGCAAAACAGTGTAAGGAGCATAGAAAAGAGATCACCAGTATGAAAAGACAGGTAATAATGCCTTTGCACAAATCATTGGTGAGATCACAAGTGGACCCAAGGCCAACTTTAGGGAAAACAGTGCCCTGTGCAAGCAATGATGCTTCTCACCCCTCCTTCAAGAAAACATTACCCCTGAACCCAGGACCGTATGAAGCCATAAATACACCCTGTACAACTTGCATAGCTGGCACGCCCCATCATTTGCCCCATGCCCAGCATCTCCCCATCTTACCTCCATATCCAACCAGCTCTCCCCCCACGCTACCTACCCTTACCCAGCTGCCACCGCAATTTGTGTTGCCTTGGCAGCGGTGGTGGTGAAGACAGCAGGAGAGCAGACCTCCAATTTAAAAAAAAAGTGGGTCTTTCTGAAACTGCACTTGCATGCGGGTCTGATCCCTCCCTCTTCTGACGTATGCTCGCATCAGAGGAGGGAGGGGTCAGATCAGCCAATCAAATGTAGGACTTTGCAACTCCGCCCTTGAATGGCTTGTCTGGTCCCTCCCTCCTCTGATGAGAGCATTCATCAGAGGAGGGAGGGATCAGATCTGGATGCAAGCACAGACACAGAAAGACCTGCTTTTTTTTATTTTTTAAATTGGATGTCGCTGCTGCCACCATCCCCACTGCTGCTGTCAAGGCAACAGGAAAAGCAGCAGTGGCAGGGCAAGGGCAGGCAGTGCAGGGGAGAGCCAAGGCTGGCAGCTCCAAATGAGCCCCTATTACTTTGCATCCTGTGCAACTGCACCGCTCGCAGAGGGCTAGGTACTGCCTGAACCACCTGGAGTCAACTTTCCATGTTCTCTCCTGGTCAAACTGCATGATATTTGTGCACAAAGGATCTACTGCGCAGCCTGACCTGGGATGGTAGCTCCTCGGAATAGCAGGATGGGAGGGATTGCTGTGTCCTAGGTCCTTACTTCTCCATTTAACACTAGAAGCCCCAAAGTGCGTCAATTGACGCAAATGCATCTTCAAAGTTGTATACTAGTGCCACTGCTAGAACCATGTCAGTCATGCTCCATGACTTTGCTAGCAAGGTCAAGATGTTCAAAAATGTGCATCGAAAATTAATGACAGATGCACCACCTAGCAGGAAAATGAATTTATACCTAGAAGCCTCAGTGTACATCAATTGACGCACTCAATTGTCTTGGATGCGTCAATTGACGTACTTTGGGGCTTCTAGGTATAAATTCATGTTCCCGCTAGGTGGCGCATCTTAATCACTGTTTACAGTTTTACTCCGACATTACAAACAATAAATACACGATGATGTCATGTAATGATGTCACATATTGCATGTATTTAACAAATAAGTAACGTCACATTAATTCACATCTGCATTTCATGCTAAATGCAGTCATCGTGATAATGCATCAATTGACGCACTTTGGGGTTTCTAGGTAAAATTCCTTTTGGGGCTTCTAGTGTTAATCCCATCAATATTTGCACTGCAAACACACTTCCATAAACTGCTTGCAATGCTATCACTTGGAGAGACCCAAAGCAATGATCCTATCTCCCCATCTCTGCTCTGCCATCCTATACACCTGGCTCCCACTCCATGCCCTGGATCCCCAGTCCTTCTCACTTTTGTACCAAATGCCAAGTGATGGCAAATTTTGTAGACAGAAAGAAAAATTCCACATCAAGTCTGGGGTGTGAGCATAGCAAGGTACTGAGATCTGTGCTGGGAGGTGAGGGGAAAGCCCTTAAACCTAACCTTTTAGACTTGGGAACATCATTATTTATCTCTTGCTGTGAGTAACAATGAATGAATCTATTCCTTGGGATCCTGATGGATACATGGGATCTGTGACATATTTTCCTCCTGCTCTGCCAGTGGCTGATTAGTATGTTGACCTCCTCACCCCTCCCCCTCATTGGAACTTAGGAAAGGGAAAGGTGGGGAACTGGAAGGAGACCACTGAGCCCAAACCAGGGCCAAAGGAAATATGACAGCCCATTGCCAGCACTACCATTAGGCAAACTAGGTGGTTGCCTAGAGCGCCAAAACATTGGAGGGTGGCTGCAGCAGAAAGTTCCCTGAGACAGTCTCTGATCTCCTGCTTCCATGCCCACCTCTGCCATTATCACCACTGCTACATCTTTCTGAGACTGGCAGTGGCGGCAATAGCAATAAGAAAAGAACAGAAGCACAGCACATTAGCCACACCTGGTGACATTCTCTGGGTGGCACCATAGATGGAAGTGCTCTCCAGAGCACAGAAAGGTAAACCTTTTTGAGCATGCGTAGGTAGCCCCACCTCCCCGGTCCACCCCTAGCCAGGCCAGTCTTTTTTCTTTCGCCTTGCCATCAAAATGGATCTCTAAGCTTTCCAAACATTAATATAATTTAAACAGAAAGAAGATTGCAGAAAAATGCCTAAACACCGGGTTTAAAAAATGCCCATGATGTGGAAGGAAGATGAACAGCCGGACACACATGACCAGTGTGTTCAGTGCTTATGAGCCAGCTATTGGGTGGAGGACTGCTCCCACTGCTCTAAAATGTCTCCCAGAGCAAGGAAATTGAGAAGCCATGCTCTGAAGGACTACCTGGCCGCCTGCAAGCCTGCCCGCAGAATCCAGCCTGCCTTCATCTAGACCATCACCTATCTCTGGTCAAGCCTCTGAACACATTCAGCCTTCACCTACATGGGATGCACTCGGCAGGACCTCCATCCCCAGCTGTCTAGCGGGAGAGGCACGCTCAGCTTCCAATAAAGCTTCTACCGTGGCACCAGCATCCTCCCAGGCTTCAATCGTGGTTCTGGCATCCTCCCAGACCCTGTCGAAGGTTCCTGAGGACTCCCCTGGCTCCCCGCACAGCAACATGGCCCTACGGGATGCCCCGCCCCCTGATCTCTGATTGGCCAGCAGCATGGGAACTCCCGCCGTCATCACTGCATTAACACAGGAACACCCCTCCAGCGTAAAGGAGCAGAATCCAGCCCACACAGCCCTCGCCGATGTCACCACACTGACGAAGGGACTCCCCATCAGCACAGAGAAGCGCACAGCAGCAGCAGAGACTGGAGACCCCCACGTAGATCACGATAAAACAGGAGCAACAGCAGCAAAAACAAGAACCACGACAATCAAGGCAGCAGCATCAAAAGCCGCAGCAAGAGCAGAAGCTGGGGCAGAAGTGGCAAGGGTAGCAGTGGCAACCACCAGAACAGAAACCACAGGTACAGAAGCCATAAAGGCAGCCGCAGACACAGGGACTGTGGCAGTACCAGGGGGCAGCAGCAACGGAGGCAGCAGAGGCAAAAAGCAGCACAAAAGGAGGAGACACAGGGCTGTGAGTTGCTCCAACTCCTCCAGCTCCACCAGCAGGCATGAGAGACGCAGCTACCAGGAACTGATAGGCACAGATAATTCTGCCGCCATCCTGCAGTTCCTCATGTCTCTAGTGGAACAGACCGCAATGCCATCACTGCCCACGACAGAGCCAGACTGTCCATTCTCTGCGCACTCCAACACAGCCACCTCATGCCCATCTCCTCCCGGCCTCAATGCTCCAAGTTTCACACAGACACCCTCCCCCTCCCCGGACCTCCAGACAAAGGAGAGCAGAGAGGATGAAATGGAAGCAGCTGCCCTGGGCTCCACTTCCACAAAGGACACCCCCTCTGATGAAAACCCTGCAGCCATGGACACGGAAAGGCAGCCGATTCATCCCCCCCCCCCCCCCCGCCCAGAGGACTTTACCTACCCAAAGTTTCTGAGGAAAGTAATGACAGCCCTGGCCCTGGTGCAGTTGATGCATCAGGTGAACAGGCGCTAGAGGTCCTTAAGTACCTCAATGCATCTAAACCCACTCTTGCCCTGCCCATCCACCAAAAGCTCCGGGACAACCAAGTGAGACTGTAACAGATACCCAGTTGCCCACCTTGGGTCACGCCTGTTACAGGAAATTAGATACAAAATACCAAGTCCAACCCACACCTGGCTTCATTAAACCACAACTTCCCCATCAGTCCCTCGTCGTATCGTCAGCCCTAAAAAAGGTGAAATCCTCACTCATGCCAACAACCTGCCAGATTGGGACACCAAACTCCTGGATGATGTTGGGAGGAAAGTCTTTCAGGGAGCCATGCTCAGTGCCAGGATTGCAGCACATCAATTCCAGCACATCCTCTTCTAGGATGTGCTGATGGCAAACCTCAGAAGTTCCATCTCAGTTCTGCTGAAAGAGTTGCAGGCTATGGCCTCGGCCACACTCACAGTCCTTGCCGAATGCAGCAAACATCTGGTGAACATGGCCTTCGACACCTTCGACACGGCCATCAGGACTGCCAGCACAGCAATCTCCACTAGGTGATGGGCATGGCTGAGGGCCTCCAGACTACGGGATGACACGCACAATAGAATCGCAGATGCCCCTTGCGCGGGTGAATCCCTCTTCGGCGACAAAGTCACTGACGCAGTGAATGACCTCAAGGAATATTGCACCACCTTACAAACACTGGCAGCGGATGGGCTTGAATGCCATTCCAGCTTACAAAAAGGGGGATACTACCGCAAACCTTACTACCCCTCAAAGAAATACACCAAGTGGCAGATCCCACGATATCAACAGTCATACCAGGGCCCTGCCCATCAGAGGCAGAACCAGAGGGAGCACAAGCAGAAGAAACAAACAACATCGCATGCAGGGAAGAATGCTGCCTCCTTTTGACAGGCAGCATCAGGCTGCCCTCCTGGTTGGGTGTCAGAGTGTCCTCCCTGTGGGGGGACACCTGTCAGCCTTCCTGAAAGCTTGGGAAGCCATCAATACTGACAAGTGGGTGCTGCAGATCATTCAGGAGGGATATCACATATGCTTCTCCTCTCTGCCCTGTCAATGCTCCCGGCCAGTCAGCAAGACACCTCCTCGCCTCGTACCTCCCATGACAGCAGAACTCATCATTATCTTTACCTTTATTGCAATGCTTGCTATACCACCCAAGTGAAGCGTCAGGGTAGTGTACAATCAATATGGACTGCAGGTGAAAATAAAGAGAGAAAGAATGCCATTGTCTAGACAGGAAAGCAGCAGATGGAGAGACAGACAGATGCCCCAGTCACATATGGGAGGGGGGAGGGGGATAGAGGGATCATGACCAAGGGAAGAAGGAGAACCTAGGAATCAGGGGGAGGGAGGTAAAAAGTGAGGTGGAAGAGATGGGTTTTGAGCATGTTCTTGAACCAAGGGAATGAAGTTTCAGTACGGAGGGCAAGTGGCAGTGAGTTTCAGAGTGCTGGACCTAGGGAAAAGAATGCAGAGTGGCGGGTGAGTTAGAGATGGGCCTGTGCAGGGGAGGAGAAGAAAAGATGATTCCCATGAGTGGACCGGAGAGGGCGAAGGGAAGGTTGAAGATGTATGAGATCTGATAGGTACTGAGGGACACCGGGTATATTACTTTATGAGCGATCGTGAGTATCTTATAAATGAACCTGGAATTGATGGGAGCCAATGGAGGTGCATAAGCAGGGGAGTGACGTGGTCAGACGGGGAGGAGTGAGTGAGCAAATGGGCTGCATTGTTCTGGGTGACTTGTAGGCGATGGAGTTGATATTGGAGAAGACCTGAGAGAACGATGTTACAGTAAACAAGTCTGGAGATGATAAGTGATAATACAAGGGTGATGAGGGAAAATGGAGAGAGAAAAGGATGAACAGCGCAAATTTGGCATAGGGAAATGAATGAACAGTGGATAAGCAGATAGATATGTTGGTGGAAGGCGAGTGAGGAAGCCAGCATGACCCCAAGGTATGCAGAGTTGATACGAGAGGTATTGGGATAGTGGAGAGGGGCTCCGCAGGAGAACCAGAGGGCTGCAGACTTGGAGGGGTTGAGATGGAGAAAGTTGTTGTTCAGCCAGGAGGAGACACGAGAGAGATGGGCACTGAGGGGAGTAAGATCAGGAGAAAGGGAACTAGTATGGTACAAGAGGAGAATGTCGTAGGCATAGTAGTACCCATAAATCCCAGATTGTTGAATAATAAGGGCAAGTGGACTGAGAAAGACATTAAAGAGGAGGAGAGTGAGCACTGAGCCCTGGGGGACACCTCAGTGAAGGGGAAATACCTGAGAGGTGGCGGAACCAGTCTGGACAGAAAAGGTGCGGGATGAAAAAAAAGAGCAAAACCAATGGTGAACTGTTCCGTGGATCCCAAGATCATGAAGACAGGTGAGGAGTGTGTGATGATCGACCAGATCAAAAGTGAGGACAAGTCCAGGGAGATGGCCAGGGAGAGGTCACCTCATTCATGTGACTAGTGGACCTCATTCAGAAGTGCAAAGAGAATGGTTTCAGTGCTGTGACCAACTTTAAATCCATGGCAATGTTCTACATCAATAAACAGGGGGGAACAGGATCATGCTCCCTTTGCAAGGAAACGCTTGCGACCTGGTCTTTGCACTTGCCAGCTGTTGCCTGCTATGAGCCTCCTACCTCCCAGGCAAACAGAATACCCTGGCCAACAGATTAAGCCGGCAGCTGGAGACACACGAGTGAACCCTGCACCCGGAGGTCACCAACTCCATCTTCCAGTGGTGGGGGACACCACAGCTCAATATGTTTGCCACAGAGAAGAACACGAAGTGCCCTCTCTTCTGTTTGAAGTGCCCATCATCCAGGGGCCTAGCCATGGATGCATTTGATGCATGCTGGAGGGAGTGGTTACTAATGTACGCCTTCCCCCCTAACCCCCTGATCTCAGCAACCCTACAACGAATCATCACGGACAAAGCGCATTGCATCCTGATCGCACCCCGCTGGCCCTGCCAGATGTGGTTTACCCTTCTACTCCGCCTCACTCAGGAACCACCAATATGGCTCCGCCTGAAATCAGACCTCTTCACCCAGAACAGCAGGAGCACGCTACATCCCAACCTTCAAGCCCTCGCACTGACAGTCTGGAGATTGAGTGGATGAATCTGTCAGCCCTTGACTTGCCCACAGAGGTACAGCAGGTGAACCTGGCAGCCAAATGGCCATCCACGCAGAAATCCTACGGGCTCAATTGGAAGCGCTTCAGTACCGGGTGCGCAGCCCGCAGACTAAACCCGATCTCTTGCCCAGTCACAAAGGTCCTTCAATATCTCACCTCCCTCTTTGAGCTTGGCCTAAAAACCCAATTCAGCAGGGTCCATTTATCAGCGAAAGCGGCCCTCCATGATTGCACGATCGAAGTCGGCAAAAGCTCCATCGATTCATGAAGGGCCTGGAGAACCTGAGGCCCCTGGACATGCCACCATTGCCACCCTGGAACCTCAACGTCATTCTACAGCAATTAACATAGGAACCCTTCGAGTCGCTCCAATTGGTGGCCCTGAAGTTCACATCATGGAAAACTCTTTTCCTGGTCCCAATCATATCCGCCAGGAGGATCAGTGAACTGCAGGCCCTCATAGCTCACCCTCTGTACACTCAGCTCCATCATAACCATGCCTCCCTTCGCACCCACCTGAAGTTTGTCCCAAAGTTGGCAGCAGAATTCCACATCAACCAGTCTATTGAGCTACCCATGTTTTTCCTGAACCACATTCATCCACGGAAGAACAGAGGTTGCATACCCTTGACTGCATCAGGGCCCTGTGCATCTATATCAGCAAGACAGAGGCCATAAGACAAGGGACACAGCTCTTTATGTCCTTCAACCCCAACAGGCCAGGAAGGCTCGTCACAAAAAGGACACTCTCACAATGGATATCAGACTACGTCGCCTACTGCTACAACAAAGCAGGTGTGCAGCCAGGAAATAAAGTTGGGGCACATCAGCTCCTGGTGCTGGCCACCGTCATCACCAACCTGTGCTCAATGCCAGTGAATGACATCTGCAAGGCTGCCACCTGCTCCTCAGCATTCACCTTCCAGAAACACTACTGCCTGGATATCGAGGCGCGAACAGACAGCTCCTTTGGCTGGAAGGTCCTCTCTGCAGCCACCAAGGGAGGGACAAGCACGCAGCCTCAGGACTGTACTGCCGGGCGTTAACTGACGGCCAACAGCAGATGACTGTGTCCTTTTTGTACTGTACTGATTGTACTGTTCATACAATTTGCACAGCTGCATTTACACAGATCAGAGGACAACTTGGTCGTTTGCTCTACTCCAGGTCCAAGGATCATGCACTATGCCTGTACTGCCTATGCAATGTGTTTCTGATTGAAATGCGATGTTTTCACTATATGTAGATTTTGTTTTTGCACTATGTTCGCACAACGTGTTGAAGTTGCACCTAAGTTCACTATGTACATATTAAAGTTGTACTATATCCACATTTGCATGATGTTGAGTTGGACTTTACTGCCTCCAGCCAGTCCCGGTCGGGCCGTCATTGATGCAATAAATGAACTTGTACCAAGCTTTCAAGTACAGTTGAGTTTGTCCCGTAGCTGTCTCCGCCTCCCTCATCCACCTCAGCGCACACAAGGCGCAGCTAGGGAGGCACCAGGTGTGGCTGACGCATCCTGCTTGTCCATGGAGAAAATGAGGTTACTTACCTGTAATGGGGGTTCTCTGTGGACTGCAGGATAAGTCAGCCACACAAACCCACCCACCTCCTCTGGATGAGGTTGGACCGAACCGGCACACAGCCTAGCCAGAAGGGCATAGCTAGAGACACATTGGCCTAGCTAGGGGTGGGCCGGGGAGGTGGGGATACCTACAAATGCTCAGAAAGGTTTACCTTTCTGAGCTCTGGAGAGCACTTCCATCTATGGCACTGCCTAGAGGATGTCACCAGGTGTGGCTGACTTATCCTGCTGTCCACGGAGAACCTCCGTTACAGGTAAGTAACCTCATTGAAGCTTCTGAACCCCTGAAAATGCAGCCAGTCCTGCCCTCTCTGACACAGACTTCCTGTTTGCATCACAAAAGGACCAGCCAGACTTGGAGCTCAGAGCGGGACTGCCGCACATGCAGTGGGAAAGGTAAGGGTGAGGGTGGGGGCAAGGGTGGCAGGAACAGGAGTGCCTACGGCATCAAATTACCTTGCACTGGTCCTGTATTCTGCACATTGTACACATCATACTGTGGGATGCAATTATTCTGAGAGGGAGGGAAGTAGGCTGGCTCATAATGAAGGGCTCCCACTGCACATGATACCACGTGCAGTCAAAAGAGATTTCCCACTGCCACTATGGGGTTCTTTCAGAAGCCTTCTTTGCGATTTACACTTATAATATTGGCATTTATACATGTACATGGCATCCATATGTAAATGGCAATTTCAGATGACATTATATGTGGATGTCCTTACTAAGTAGAAGTTGCAAGCAGGCGTGTTAGGCTGTCATTTTAATACGATGAGGGCGGGTCAAAAATCTGCATGTGTAGTCCCCATCTCATATGGGAAATACATTTGTATGACCAAAAATACCCATGATAGGATTTACACCTGCTCTTTGGTATGTTTATGTTTTTAAAAGAACTGGTTTTGGCCTGCTCTTTACAGTGGGGGGATTAAGGGGGAAAAATCAACAGAGGAAAGCTGACATTTCACAAACGGCGTGTGTAAATGGTGACATCTACAGTATATGTGCAACTGAACCATTTTGTAATCACAGACATGTAGCTGCCACTGCGTAACAAGAGACCACTATTTTAATCTGTGAGGGGGGATAACCCACCTTAGCCTCTCTTGTGAAGGGCTGATGAAAATGAGCATGTTTGAAAAACCTGGACATGACAGGAAGCAGAAGTAAATTGCTCCGTGCACTACTGCAGTCATATACATGCATTCCCTATCTGAAATGAGGTAGGCACATGTAGATTTTGGATCCACTTGAACCACTCCCTAACCATGCCCCCCCACCCTCCATCCCCCACC
The DNA here is from genome assembly GCA_033557465.1 of Ichthyophis bannanicus. Classification (NCBI taxonomy): domain Eukaryota; kingdom Metazoa; phylum Chordata; class Amphibia; order Gymnophiona; family Ichthyophiidae; genus Ichthyophis; species Ichthyophis bannanicus. Next base: position 294,766,316 of record CM066037.1, read on the forward strand.
CCGTATAACTCAGACATGATGAGGCAGCGACGTGCACATTCAGCCCTTTTTAAAATGTCTATTTACATGCGGATGCCATTTCCACATGTACGTGCAGGCACATACATGTGTAAAATGTGAATAAGGCTTCTAAAATACCCCCATAGTTACAGGTAGTTAGTGCTTTGTGTATATATTCAAAACAGCTGTGCTGAATATACTGTACACATGTTTTTTAAACACCGATGATGACACCAGGTTTGAATATTGACCCGTATAATTCTTAGTTAATAGAAGAAGCGTTCTGTGTGCTGATCCTTATCAGAGCTCCATTCAGACTTCTTACGGATGCATATGAATTGTAAATACAAGGTAAACAATGAACATGATAAAATAGCCTTTCCAAACTAAAGGGTGCATCCATACAAGTTGCACTTTTTTCCTTTGAAAAGTATAAAGACAGAAGAAACAGAATGTATAAGACCTAGAAATAAAGTCCAAACAGGATGCCAAGGAAAAACAAACAACAAGCTTGTTCATAGTTGGAAGTATTTAACCAACCCTGAACTGCCACATGGGTTTCATCAGAAAGAGGCTGAACATTACTAAGATTAACATCCTACACCGAAGCAAGACACATCAATAAAATTACATTTATTTTGTTTTTTCCTCCGCTGAACTTCTCTTTCCGTTGAAAACTGTACAAGCTATTTCTCTTAATCAGAGACTCTCTCTTTCTGGAAATGGCAGGCGGCCATAAATTTCTGCCTGTACCTAGCCTTCAGAGATCTTGCCACCTAATCCCTCTCGGTCTCTGTTTATGTCTCTCTTAATGTTTGAGCACATCAAGTAATACTGAATAAGATAAATGGGTGCCTAGCTGAGACGGAGAAAGCTGTAAATCCAAGGTTATCAATAACTTTGCTAACTACAGCCTCCTCTCTCCCCTCACCCCCTTGCTACAGCCTAAACTTCTAAACGGACCCAGCTCCTGAATTTAGAAGGTGGGATGAAGTAGACAGGGATGCTATCATATCTACATGGCTACCCATCTCTGAAATCATGATCACTGACAAGGTATTAAAAACATCCAGTGGCACAATACCATCACTCATGTATTGCCTACTCCTGCCAACTTTTTTCTTTTTTTTTTTCGGTTTGCTTCCTTCCTAACCCTTCAGTCCTGGCTTTCTTTCCTTTTCATTTCCCAGACAGCTTTCTGTGTGGCTCCGTTTCTTCACTGACTAAGGGCTAGCAGGCAACTCTGCTCCAAGACTGAACATTTCAGTAGCACTCAGAGCTCGTCTTGAGTTGTCCTTACAGTGGCAGTCATTCCATTGGTCTGCTGTGCTCCAACATCATGGTGGAGCCACAGGGACAAAGCCGGCGCATTCTTATTAACCTCAAGTTTTGCACAAATTCTTAAAAGCAAAAGCGCACATGTGCTTTCTCTTTGAAAATTGCCATGAGGGAAAGCTATAGCCAGTCATTTGCATTGTTTTTCAGGACGGTAGATTGTTCTGGAAAACTGCACATGTAGATCTGAAAATGCAATCTATGTGTGTAATGTTTCCTCCCCCAATCTAAATATACTCCTGGAAGTGTCTTCTCTCAACATGGCTAAAAGTCCACGTCCTTTCACAGCACGTTCACTTTTAGCCACACGAATGATAAGGCAATTTTCAGACAGCTGATTTATGTGGTTAATACAGTCTTTGGGTCATGCTACCAAATTAACATGGAGACCTGTGACAATTTTTGGGACCGTGTGCATCCGTCCCCCTGCCATTAGCCAATGCTATCACACAACGTACTAATCAGCACGTGAATGCAATTACCACCACCCATGAACGCACCTGCACTAATGGCAGTAATCATAGTAAGCTCATGACCAAAATGCCTGTGCCGTCAATTCCCACATTCCACCCCAAACCTCCGCGATCTCCGTCCAATCACGTGCTAATCGGTTAGCATGGGATTTTTTGCATAGGATCCTGTGCTAATTGTTAGCGTGGCAACTGTATTGCACATAAACCCTGTGCTAAGGTTCGTGCACCTTAGTAAACATGTCCCTTTATCTGTGAAAATTGCTTTGAAAATTGCCCACTTATTGAAATTTTGGGGTGCCTGTATATAGGAGAAAGAGAAGAAATTGTCACTTAGGGAGAACATTCAAAATAGTGGGTGGATACCTTTTGCCCACAGATTTTACACTAATTTTCAAACTGAAAAATTTCCTTCTGAAAATTGACTCAGGTAAAATATACACAGAGATCTGCACCTGCTGTTTTTGCAGGTACTTTATCCAGGAAAACCTATATGCATACTTTTTGGAAATTCAAAGGTATGTAAGTAATTGTATTTTCTGGCCCAGAACTATCTCCTTGATATGCACATATGTGTTGGGCAATTTTCAAAAGCCCCATTTGTGCAAGAAACCCTGTTTCATGCATAGAAGTGCCATTGAAAATTACCATCCATGAGCAAAGATAGATTTGTCATGTTACATTTTATTGATTCCTGTTCCCACTGACTCTCAGTATTTTATGTGATTGCATCTCTATTTCTGGCTGCATTTCCCTCTCCCCAAAGATCAGAATTTTTGACTGTACATCACCTGGTGTTTCCTACTATATATACTGTACTCTTCCCAAAGTTCATAAATTACTCACCCGACCACTAGTCAGACCTACTGTTTCGGGGATTGGATCTATAGTGGAGCCGTTATCCAAATTGATTGATGTCTTCCTGAGGCCCTTAGGTCCAAAGGACTCTGTTCATGTGACCATCTTACTTAGGAGCATGTTTATTAATGGAAACACCAGTAGCATTTGTTTGTGCAGCCAAATTAACACAGAGGCCTGCAGTAAATGTTTTTTTTTTGGGGGGGGGGGGTATATACCACCCCCTGCCAGTAGCACAATCTTAATGTTCAGCACCGCATTAAATGGCGCGTGAGTGCACTTAATGCCACCCACTGAGATAACATTAAGTATACCCAAACTAATAGCAACATTCACAGCACATGCCCAAAATGCCCACTCTAACTGAAGCGCGTCAACTCCCATATTCAACCCTGAATCTGCCCAGTTCTTGCCCAATCACATGTTAAACAGTTAACATTAGATTTTTAGTGAAGAGCCCAAAGTTGTTAGCACAGCGTCCTTAGTGTGCTTCAAATCCTGCGCTAAAGGGTAGCAGGCCTTAGTAAACATGCCCCTTAATGATTTGGAAGGTATCACCACCAATCTTTATTGGTAACACTTGATGTGGAATTTCTGTACACTAATGCTCCATAGATAAAAGCCTTAGAAATCATTAGGAGACATTCAAATCAAATGACATATGTGGTGGCGAAACTGTATTAGAGTCCATGGAAATAGATAAAACACAAACATTTACCATCAAGCAAAGGGATAGCCCAGAAAGCACTGACTTTCAAAGTACAGCCAAAGTGAAAAAAAACACACACGGGGCTGCTGAGCTCAGACCACGCCCAAGCTCCAAGGCAACCAAGAGAGGTAATGAGAAGCACCTGGGGGAGGAGTTCAAGGCTGTAGGGCAGCCCCACTCATTTAAGCCTCAGGGAACAGGAAGAAGGGAGACCACCAGGGAAACAGAGGACGAGGAGATCACGAGGGAACTAGAAGGAAAGGAATCTTTCAGGGAAGCTGAGAGAGAGAGGTTCTCCAAAGACAGCCTCAGAAGGGATTCCCATTGCAGCCAAAACACAGGAAACTACAGCCCTGAAGGAAGCCCGTGTTGTAGAGGAATTACAGCCGGCCCTGGATACAGGAGCGTTTGGCCTGAGGAAGCTGCAGACTATAAGCAAGGTACGGGAACAGCCCAGCAGGAGCCTGTGGGGAGAGTTTCACTTCTGGAAAGGCCTGTGAAAAGAACTGTTGCTAGAAAGAAGGTGAGCCCATTAGAAGCCTTGAACAGTTTATTGAAAGATAAGGATCTCCATAGCCCATCAAAAACCCCTGAACCTAGAGAGAGGTCTCGCTGGGAAAAGGTTTTAAAATTGTTAGAAGAAATTAAGCCTACGTTCCCACAAGCTGATTCCAGTCAGGAGACAACAGATCCTGATTATGAGGGCATGCAGATAGATAATTATGATTCTGATAATGCCGCTACAGAATCTCAAATGGAGTGTTCTTTTTGTATAAAGACAAAGTGAAGGGTTTAAATGTGGAAAGACCCAGAAGCTATTATACCAGTATGTCTTGTGCCTAGAGTGCTGAAAATGTTTGAAATGAAGTGGCTGGTGTTTTAAGGCAGCTAGAAAATATTCAAAGCCTTGATTTGAATGTTTAAGAAAGAACTATCTGAGTGGGCAGCAGCAAGAAGTAAAAGAAGCTTTAATTTGAATATTGCACAGTTTGGAAAGCAGTTGTTTAAGCCAGAAGTAAAGGAACTATCAAGCTGCATTATGTAACAGCTGAAGAAGCAATTGCAACTTTTGTCACTGTGAAGTTCTTGATCTGAAAATTCTTTTTCTTTTGTGGGAGAAGTATCCTAATTTTGTTAATATGTGTTTTTGGTGCAAAGGAAGAGAAAAATAAATTTTCCTGTGTTTTTGCCTTCAAACCCTCGGCCTACTCATCATTTCACACAACTACAAGCCCCAGAAGCCTCGGCTCTGGGAACCCATACTAAAAAGGGACATTAGGAGGTACGCCCCTGCCTATAGGCAACCGCCTAGGCAAGTGGGGGCACCACACATATCATTTTCGCATCCCTATAGAGTTTCCTATTAAATTGCAGAGCTGGTACAATGATATGAGGTGCCTTAGGTGAACCCTCATTCCTTCTCCTAATCCCCAGCCCTGTTGCCGCTGCTTCTTCCCACCTCCGGGACCCATGGCGGCAGCAATGACATTAAAATTACCTGTTTAATTGTATATAGTTTTCCCCTGTTCATACCCAGTTTATATTCCCTGTTATCTGTAAACCTATGCCAGTTTTATCCTGGCTAGGTAATATGTTGTTTAATGTAAACCGCACTGATGATGAATAGTGTGGTATATCAAAACTGTTAAATAAATAAATAATAAATAAAATAGCAACGCAGCACCTAACCAAACTCTCTTACCTCTACAAGCAACTGGTGCCACACTTTGACCACTGCTCATTTGCTTGGGTAAGTTTGTAGGCAATATAAAAAGAGTTTCAAGATGGTTATGTTGATAAAATATATACACTTTAAATGGTTTGCAAGCGATTTTTGGTTTTCTTTCAATTAGATCCATTCTTCCGATTGTTGGATGCATTTTAAATTATGCCTCCACAGATTCATTGAGGTTCTTATATTAGGAATCACTTTGTATTGATTAGTTATTTTTTTTCCAAAATTGATTTTTAGTGTAGAGGCTGCATGGATTTTACTGAGTGAGTGACAGCACCATCCAGTGTCCCTACTAAATATTACAAGGAAGGATACAGAAAAGCCTAACATTTTCCAGAACAAGGGAGGTTCTTGCTGTCAGTAATTTCATGCTGGGAGGAGACTTCTCTATGAGGAAACATCCTTCTTCATAGATAAACCACTCACAAAGACAGAAATCTATCTTTGGCACACAACTATTGCATCAGAAGGAAGCCCAGAAGGATGAACAGGAATCTTTTGCATACTACCACTCATAACATCCAGAGTGAAACAGGTTTAGAACAGCAGTATATGAGAAGAGAGCAGAGTACTGATGTCTGTGCAAACCCTTCCAGCACCCTACTATTTCAGAAGGAAATAAACTTAGCCTGTGAGAGAAATTCCAAAAATTGTACCTGCAACCAAGCCTTCCAATTCATCAAATCCAACAGCCCTGAAGAGCAGTTTCAGGGACCTGCATCTACAGAAGCCACCAACTCTCAAGGAAGAAAAGGAAGTGACCAGATCCAAAAGCGTGCCAGCATAGTATGGTGGGCCTGTCTCTGCATCACCACCAGTTTCTGGTACACTGGGAATGAGTAGTAGAAACAGGAAAGAGGGATTTCCACTCAGAGAAGCCAGACTAAGGGGTATGTTTACTAAACAGCGCTAACATCGCAGTGGCGACGTTATCACACGATAAGTGACGTTATTGCGTGATAATGGCGCATTACCATGCAATAACATCACGTATCGCGCGATAACGTCTCCGGCGGCGTTAAGGTGCACAGAGGGTGGAGTAAGGCTCCCCAGAGGGCGAAGATAAGGGGTCAATGGGCGGAGAGTGGGCGGGAAGAGGCCCAAGGCACACTAACACTGTGAAAACAGGGTCTGAAAATTAACGCCAGTGAAAACCTTGCGTTAGAGGCACATTTGCAGGAGAGAGAAACCTGTTCAGTCAGCAATGTACAGCAAAGGCAGAGAGACCAAGCAAAGTGATAGTAGTGATACATGCGCAGTAACAAAACATGCAAAAACCAGAGAGATAATGACCAGAACCAAAATAGAATTACAAAACACCGAGCTGCCCAATAGAAAAAAAAAAGATAAATGGTAATCAACACTACCCATAAAGAATAAAAAGGAAGATGTCACTTTTGGAAGGGTCATTTCTGATTCCCCCTACAAAGTGAATGTTCCAACATTGATAGTGTTGATGAGGGTTTGCTGTGGTGTATATTGGGCAACTTGCTTATGTGGCTTTCACATGTGCAGCAACAGCAGAGTGGCCATGTAGGAAAGGGCACTATGGTGATGGTGTAAATGGGGTACAGGGGGCTGCAGGCGGTACATGCAGTGGGCCAGCTGGGGCACAGGGTGGAATAAGCAGATGCCTAGGTGACACATAGGAATGTACAAATGGAAAACCAGCAAGACAGCAACTGACCAAGGGCAAACATGTCCACGAGTGTGTGTCCCATAGTGTCCCAGGCGACAGTACCCGGCAAGTACCCCAAAGAGCACATAACATTGGCAGGCGGTGCTGCGGGGAAGTGTGGATGTCTATGCAGGCACCCCTACCCCATATCACGCACCATAGGCAGCCGCCTACCGGCACATTGGATGGCCTAGGACTGCGCACCACCAGCACCACCGGCACAAGGTGGAGTGTGGAGGAGGCAGTGGCATCTGCCCACAGCAGACCAAGGCCAAGCCCTGTTTAGGTGGGTGCCATGCACTGCAACAGACAAGGTTTGTCTGATGAACAGTCATGGTATCTCCAGGGAATGATCTGCCTCTGTGACAACAGTTTGGTGCAGTACACACAGCCCGTATATTCAGGGGCAGAAGGTCACAGGTTCAAGTCCCAGCTGTGGCTCCTGCAGACCATGTCCCTATATCTTACCCAGTACTAAACCGTGGTAACCTAGATGGAACCTTTATTGCAGATAAAATAAACACGCCATAAACGCCTATATTTTACCCTACAGAGCACATACACCATAAACATGTGCAATCCCTAGAGCAGAATATCCCAACTGCAGTCCTGGAGGGCCATTCAGGTTTCATGCTGTCCCTAATAAATATGCCTGTGATGCATTTGTATGCACCGCCCCCATTGTATGCAAATGTATCCATGCATATTCATTAGGGACAGCATGAAAACCTGAACCATGTTTGGCCCACCAGGCCCGGAGTTGGGAAACTCTGCCCTAGAGCAGCGGCCAACAGGGGCACAAACACCCACACCCACAGGCTCCACTATCCAAAGGCTCATGGAGAGTCAGGCTGCTGGGCCCTGCGCGGAGCAGCATCTACCAATACTAGCGCCTGCATACCTTAGCAATGCCGTCTTAAACTTGGAAACACGTTCCACATATATCAAAAGGTTGCTATGATTAATGTCAGATAACAAATTCTAAGTTAAACACAATTTGTTGACAGAGATTCAACACTCTCACAACACTCTCCTAGGGAAATGGAAAAAAGAGCCAAACGACAAAACCTGGAAACAGCACAAGCACTGGCAAATCAAATGCAAGGCATTGATAAGGCAGGCAAAGGGAGAATTTGAGAAGAAGCTTGCTGCGGTAGCAAAAACGCGAAGTAAAGACTTTTTCAAGTACATTCGTAGCAAAAAACCTGTGAGAGTCAGTTGGTCTATTAGATGATAGAGGGGTTAAAGGGGCACTAAGAGGCGACAAGGCGATAGCGGAGAGACTGAATGAATTCTTTGCTTCAGTCTTTACTGAGGAAGATGTAGGGATGTTACCCATGACTGAAGTGGTATTTAAAGGTGCGGAAGAATTGAAGGAAATATCGATACATCGGGAAGATGTATTACAGCTATTAGATAAACTGAAGAGTAGCAAATCACCTGGACCAGATGGTATACATCCAAGGGTGTTGAAAGAACTGAAATATGAGATTGCAGACCTGCTATTAGTAATCTGTGAACTATCATTAAAATCATCTCCAAAACCTGAAGATTGGAGGATCGCAAATGTAACACCAATTTTTAAAAAGGGTTCCAGGGGTGATCCGGGAAACTACAGACCGGTGAGCCTGATGTCAGTACCGGGAAAAATGGTAGAAACCATCATAAAGAATAAAATTACTCAGCATGTAGATAGTCATGGCCTAATGGGAGACAGCCAACATGGCTTTAGACAAGGAAGATCTTGTCCAATGCGTCCAATCAGGGTTGGGGAAGGTGTACTGTGGAGTTTTGTGTTGAGTTGGGATATGTATGCTTGTTTATGCATGCTTACACATGCACAAATAAACATGCATATGGACAGACACAATTTGTCTGCCTCTTGAATGCTCAATAATAGCTCTGCAGCACTGGAATGATCACGTGCTAAGATACTGCCATAATAAGGGCAACCACTCTAGGGACTTCAGAACTGTTCCAACTCCCCTGGGGTAGAGGTTATAGCTAAGCCTAGATCAAAGAGCCCCTCAGACCCAGCTCTAGCATCTCCCTTAAAAGAACATGAGCATACAAAGGACATAAAGAGGGGAAGAAACCATAGGGACGTTTCCAACTGGCTAAGCTATGGTCTCCTTGAGGAAGCATAGGCAGGGGCACCCAGAAACTTTGAACAGGAGTGGAGAGATCCTCTCTGTGAGATAGACCAACTCCAACAGAACCCCCTTCATTGCCAGGGAAAACTCCCTTCCTCCGTGTACTCACCCATTTAAGACAGGACATTTGCCTCCTCTCCCTAGAACCCTTTCCCCCAGAGGAGACAAGGTCAGCTCTCAGAGACACAGATAAGCTCTAAAGCCGTATGGGGGCACTGAACCTTCTGCCACCAACTGGGACATTCCAGAGGACCCCAAGTTCTTCATAGGGGAGTTAAGGGTCCCAGACCCTGCAAGGGGTGTGCCACACTGCTGCAAAGGATTGAACGCAGTCCGTGAGCTGTTTCAGGAGTTACACCTCAAGGTCAGCTGAAGAAAAGAGCTCCATGGGCCTAGAGCAGTGGTTCTCGACCCCAGTCCTCTAGGACCCCCAGGCCAGTCAGGTTTTCAGGATATCCACAATGAATATGCATGAGCTAGATCTGCATGCACTGCTTCCATTATATGCAGATCTATCTCATGCATATTAATTGCGGATATCTTGAAAACCTGACTGGCTTAGGGGGCCCAGAGGACTGGGTTGAGAACCACTGGCCTAGAGGACCCTTAGGGCCCTGTGGGTTTCAGGCTGTGGCTGCCTCACCACACTTCTATTTGGCTGGAGACCATGCAGTCATCTAAGATGACCACCAAGCCAGCAGACAGATAAATCAGGGGGAGATGTGGCAAGGGCACCTAAATTAGCATCGGACCTCAGGCTCCCCATGAGGGGGTGTCTCAGATATGACAATAAAATATGCCATGAGACTTTTCCAATGCTTTCAGGGCAAAAACAGAAACATGGACAATATTGAGCTATGCATCTCAGCACTGCAGTGGCAAAACAGAAAAGCCACAAAGAAAAAAGACCTCAATGAAAAAAGAAAAATACAGAAAAATAGGGAACTCACAATCAGTAAAGGAATCCCAGTAGCTATCAGGCTGGTGGAGAAACCCAATAAGAGCTGCCGTTGCTGCCTACACAGGCTTGGGAAAGCCCAGCTGGCTTAGAGGGATCTTTTTTCTTTGAAATTGCTTTATTCAAGCAACAGAGAGCCAATTAAAAATATAGGATGAAAAGACAAGACAACGACAAAGAAAGGAGCAAAGCTTGCAGATAGAGGACAGTGAGAAGGAAAGCCTTGGCCCAGACTTAGCCCCATGGAGTCCTCCTGTCCACTCTCCGCCCCTCCGACATTGGAACCATGGGTAACAGTGCTGGATACAGGGCAGCTTTTGGCTTGAAGAGACAATGGTTTACCCAAGTTTTTAAGCAAACACTGAGCAACGGGTCTCATAACTCAGACCACAAATCCGTGATCCAGGCCAGAAGAGACAGGTCTATCTGCGCTGCTGCACCAGTCCATACATTTTGCCACCTGCTGGAGGCAATTACTGATTTCTCTTAGTGCTGCACCAGAGGTTATACCTTCTGATGACATCACTGAGAGATTCTCAAGTCTGCCTTCTCCTGCTTGCTGGGGAGCATAACCTACTCGCCTGGACTGATCTAGCAGGATAATAAGAAATATGCAAGATTGCTTTGAAAAGGATAGTGTTGGGGAAGTGATGATTGTCCAGTTCAATAACAAAATCTTCGGGCGGGGGGATCTGTGGACTTGAAAGTTGATTGAAGGGGGCATAAATCAGAAGCTTTGTCTAAAGTACCTACTATCCTTGAACTGGCCCTGAATTCACCAAAGGCGGTGTACAGCAAGTGTAATTGGACATAAGCGATTTTCAGTTATAGTGACAGCATGATCATAATGAAATTCTCAAATATCAGCATAATATACAATTAGAACAGTAAGTTAAACTTAGGGGTATGTTTACTAAAGGGCGCTATTTGCGCTGCTGTTACGTTATCAGGCGATAAGGCACGTTATTGCATGATAATGGCGCTTTACCAGGCGATAAGGTACCTTAGCGTGCGATAACACGCGCAGCGGCGCAAACGAGCGCTGAAGGCGGAGAAAGGCTCCCGGAGGGTGGAGGAAGGCTCCCCAGGGGCGGAGAGAGAGGGTCAATGGGTGGATAGTGGGAGGGGAGAGGCTACCTGCACACTAACGCTGTGGATTCCGGGTCTGAAAACTAACACCAGTGAAACCCTGGCGTTAGAGCAGATTTAAAGGGAAGAGAAACCATTTACGTCAGCAATGTACTGCAAAGCCAGGGAAACCCACTAAAAAGTGATAAGTGTGATACATGTGCATGGAACAAAAGGGCAAATAAACATTGAAAATGACCTGAACAACATTTAAAAAAAACATAACCAAGCTGGCCAATAGTGATATTAATGGGAAACAGCAAAAAACACTACCGAGAAAGCTCCTAAAAAAAGATATTAATTTTGGAAGGGTCTATACCAGTGGTTCTGAACCAGTCCTCCTTGAACCCCTAGGCCAGTCGGGTGTTCAGGATAGCCCTAATGAATATGCATGAGATATATATGCATTAGAGATATCCTGCCAACCTGACTGGTTTGTGGCCCTCTAGGGCTGGATTTGGAGACCCCTGCCTTACACCTCTGTCATTTAAGATTGTGAGTGGGAAAGGTGCAGATGTCCTAGACATCAAAATGGTAGATAGAATGTGTCACATGCCTCCTCAATTCTCACCACCACCAAAAAGTTGTCTAATAGACCAGTGTTTTTCAACCTTTTTTGTGCAAAGGCACACTTTTTTCATGAAAAAAATCACGAGGCACACCACCATTAGAAAATGTTAAAAAAATTTACCTCTGTGCCTATATTGACTATATATAAAGTAATTCTCTTGAATAGGAATCAAACACTCACACCAACCCCCCTCCCCTGCTGGTTCACACCAACCCCCCTCCCCTGCTGGTTCACTCACACCACCCCCCCTCCACTGCTGGTTCACTCACCCACCCCCCTGTCACTTACTCACCCCTCCTGCTGGGTCACTCACTCACTTACCCCCCCTCCCCTGCTGGTTCACTCACACCATCGGCCCCCCCTTGCTGGTTCACTCACACCACCCCCCCCCTCCACTGCTGGTTCACTCACACTCCCCCCATTTCTGTTTCACTCACACTCCCCCACCCTTGCTGGTTCAATCACACTCCCCCCCCCTTGCTGGTTCACTCACACACACACACACACACCCCTCTGCCCAAGCCGCTGCTTCTGCTTTGTACAGAGCAGCGGCTGCACTACACTTACATTGAAAAGTAAAGAGAAACTGTGTCAGGAGCCCTCCGGTCATCGCAGAGCCCGAGGAAGTGATGTCATGGGGGCGGGCTCCTCACAGGTTGTCTTTCCTTTTCAAATTAACTTTATTGCAGCTAAAGTTAATTTGAAAAGGAAAGACAGCCTGTGAGGAGCCCGCCCCCATGACATCACTTCCTCGGGCTCTGCATGATCGGAGGGCTCCTGACACAGTTTCTCTTTACTTTTCAATGTAAGTGTAGTGCAGCCGCTGCTCTGTACAAAGCAGAACCAGCGGCTGCACTGCTATAGGGAATCGCGATCGCGTTCGCGCCGCGGACTTCGGCACAAAAGCCGGTTTTACAACTGTGCCGGCAGCCGGCCTGGCCATGGAAAAACCGGCCAGGCCAGCTGAAAACCGGCCGGTTGGCAACCCTAATTTGTGAGCCGAGGCCACATGTTACGGATGAAATTGGAATTTTTCCCACGGCACACCAGACAATATCTCACGGCACACTAGTGTGCCGCGGCACAGTGGTTGAAAAATGCTGTAATAGACAATATTTTGGTGGTGGTGAGAAGCAAAGAGGCATGTAACAAATTCTATCTAACCTTTTAGATGTCTTGGAGATCTGCACCTTGCCCACTCACAATCTTAAATGACAGAGGTGTAAGGTAGGGGTCTCCAAATCCAGCCCTAGAGGGTCACAAATCAGTCAGGTTGGCAGGATATCTCTAATGCATATATATCTCATGCATATTCATTAGGGCTATCCTGAACACCCGACTGGCCTAGGGGTTCAAGGAGGACTGGTTCAGAACCACTGGTCTATACACTGTCCCCATACAAGGTGAATGATCCCACAGTGAAATAGCGCTGATCAGGGTTTCCCCTTGTTATTGGACAGGTTTCCTACGGCGTGCACATGTTCCGCAACAGCAGGGTGGGCATGTCGGAATGGGCAACTGGACAGATGCTGGAAAAGGGGCTACAGAGAGCTGCAGGTGGCACATGCTGTGGTGCAGCTGGGCCACAGTGCGGACTAGGGTGATGCCCAGGTAGCCCATAGGAATGCTGAAACAGTAGTGCAGCCAGACAGCAACTGATGAGGGCCCAACATGGGCACGAGTGTGTTTCCCACAGTGTCACAGGGGATAGTACCCAGCAGGTACCCACAAGAGCACAGAACATTGGCAGGCGGTGCTGGGGGGAGGCGTGGACATCTATGTAGGAACCCCTACCCCAGAACCCGCACCATAGGCAGCCGCCTACCGGCACACTAGATGGCCTGAGACTGCGCACCACCAGCAGAAGGGCATGTCAGCATGGTGGCAGAGGGGTACTGGTGGTGGAGGGGGCAGTGGCAGCTGCCCATAGCAGACCATGGCCTAGCCCTGTATAGGTGGGTGCCATGCACTGCAACAGACAGGCCCTGTCTGATGAACAGTCATGGTATCCCCAGGGAATGCACTGTCCCTGTGGCAACATGGTGGTGCAGTGCATGCAGCCAGTGTGTTCAGGAGCAGAAGGTCACAGGTTCAAGTCCCAGCTGTGGTTCCTGCCAACCCTGTCCCCATGTTTTACCCACTACTAAACCGTGGTAATAAAGAGGGAACCTTTATTGCAGATAACATAAACATGCCTCATACGCCTATATTTTACCCTGCAGAGCACAGACACCATAGACATGTGTAATACCTAGAACAGAGTTTCCCAAATGCAGTCCTGGAGGGCCAAAAATCATTCAGGAGTCATGCTGTCTCTAATAAAGATGCCTGTGCTGCATATCTATGCGCCGCCCCCATGATATGCAAATATATCATATGCATATTCATTAGGGACAGCATGAAAACCCGAACAGTGTGTGGCCCACCAGGATCGGAGTTTGGAACCTCTGCCCCAGAGCAGCGGCCAACAGGAGCAGAAACACCCGCACCCAGAGGCTCCAATATCCACAGCCTCATGGAGAGGCAGGATGTTGAGCCCTGCGTGCAGCAGCATCTCCCAATACTAGCACTTGCATACCTTAGCAATGCCACCGTAAACCTGGGAATACGTTACACATATATCAAAAGGTTGCTATGATTAATCGCAGATAGCAATTCCTAGGTTAAGCACAATTTGCTGATTGAGCTGCATCATAGCAACCTTTCTGATGTCTGTGGAGTGTGTTTCAGTTCTGGTGTCTGACAGTGTGTACCATCCCAGGGAGTGAACCCAACAGTATTGCGTTCCATAGCCATGCTTGCACTGTGCCCAGGATTGGTGAGGTGGCCAGGGCTGCCAAAAGCCTCTATATTTGCACAATGCTGGCATAGGTGTGGGAGTGTGTGTCTGTCCATCCAGTGTGTGGTGGCTGCCAACACCTTACGCAGCCCACACTGCTTGCACTGTTTCCAGTGTTAGCTTGCCAATGTGCATAATGAGGAGCTAGGTACTGTAGGTATAGCCCGGACAGGGTGGCCTGGGCAGGATGCATCTCCACAGAGCATAGGGCAATGGCTGGGACATTGTAGTGCCCGGCCACCACCGTGCACTACAATGCACTACACTACAATGCACTACAGGGTGGCCACAGCATGTCATGCTGGGAGGTCACTCTCACCCTGACTGAGCAGTGACCACGGCATGGCTAGGTTCCCCCATAGTGCTATATAGTGTTTCTCTCAAGTAATATTTATGGGTTCTCTTTTTTGGGGCCCAATCACTGACTTATCTGCTTGGTGTGTATGCTGACATCCCAGTTCTGGGTACATGCATCTCCTCCAGGAGCATGCACTATGGACTAGCTAGCAGACTGTCTGCACTTAGTATGTGTCTGGTTGGAGCACCTTGCAGGGTGCAGCGGCTGGAGAATGTCAGGTAGTGGTGGGTGGCAGCTGAGCATTTCCAGGCCTACTGTCTGTCTGCCTTGCCTTATGGATGTGTATAGATCTGCATTGACTGCCCTGTAGGGTGTCTGTTCCCCAGCAGGACTGGGGTTTATGGTTCCCCTCTACTGCCAACATTGCAGGGAGATAGAATGTGGATCTGTTGGTGGGAGATCCTGTTTCCCACCCTGAGCCACAGAGTTTGGGTTGGGTGGTGGTACATATATCTACCTATGGGTCCAAACAACCTTCCCCTCTCTTCAACTACCATCATGTGACCTTGGCACCAACACAGGATATGCACTACTCTGGGTGCATCATAGTTCATAAGGGCTAGACATGACTGAGAAACACAGATGTATCCTAGGTGTGTCTGCAGGAACTATCTATCACACACATTAGCACTGATGAGGACCTGCAGCATGGCTTATTTCAGTCATGAAAGGTGCTATGGACCTGGTGCTGGGCGCCCCACCTCACCCTCAGGGTGAGCACAGTACCTGCACAATGTGACGGTCTGTAGCTAGTCTGTGCCAGTAACACACACGGTCAGTACTCCCTACCAGGCCGAGGTGCTGTGGGGGTGCATACCCCATCTTGTGATCATCTGTAGACTGCTGATTTGCATGTGCAGTGCATCATGGGTACGGGTGGGTTAACCCTATCCTGGTAACCACAGCAGACAGTTTGTGTGGTGACCTGAAGTCCTTCTGTAGCCGTCCAGGGGGCTTTCTAGTAGCTGTAGCTCACTGGTTACTTCACTGCCTGTAGAGCCAGAGGTCATGGGTTTGATCCCACAGTGGTGTTATTTGATAGGACTGTCTGAGGCATTTTCTTTTTTTAAATTTAAATTAGTGCTGCCAGCAAAAACACACTCACAGTGCTGCAACCTTAAGGTGCCTCATAAGGCGCCCTATAAGACGCCCTATAGGGAACTTTATAAGGTCCCTAGGCAGACAGTGCACTTTATAATGTGCCCTCTCGAGTGCCTTATAGGGCGCCTTATGCGGCACCTTAGGTTATGGCACTCTGAGGGTGTGTTTGCTGGCAGCACTAATTTAAATTAAAAAAAGAAAATGCCTCAGACAGCACTGATTTAAAGTAAAAGGTAATGCCTCAGACAGCCTTACTCACAAAGCCCACTGGGGAATCAAACTCATAACCACTGTTTCATCAGTCAATGTATTAACCATTGTGTTACACCTCTATTGCTGTGTCTGCAGGTCAGCACACCTAATTAAAGCTAACGCACATTAACATGCCACGGCTCCCTCTATCGCACAAAAACGTACCTTACCGCACGATAACACTAAATGCTACCTTAGGACCGGAACGCCCACTACCTTATATGGCATCCTGCACACTAAAGCCGGGCGCACGTTAAGACTGCTTAGTAAACATACCCCTTAGAAATAGGCAAATTAAAACAGTAGTAGGAATGTAATTTGGTGATTTTATTGTACGCAGAGGAAGATTTTTGTATCTGTCTTCAGCATTTTAATTAGAATAACTAGTCATCTTTAAGCTCACAATATAAACAAGTTTTTGTGATTAAGTACTTATCACATCCTCTATTATGGCTGAAGGATGACTCGTGGGGGATTTAAGATCTAGAAGTCCACAAGCAGGGCCAGCCCCAGAATTGGTTCAAGGCATCGGTGCCCTAAGCAGACCTTAAACTTTACAGCTGTCAAAATCTATTTTTTAGCTTTGAATGCCCTCCTGTTTTTCACCCCCTAGAAGTTTCCAGCCTAGGCTACTGCCAGGTTTGTGTGATGACTGGTCCGGCCCTGTCCACCAGTTACAAGTGTTGATAGAAAGCAGGTCTCTAATAGCAAGAACAAGAAAATGGTACAAGAAACTAGTTTAAGCAGAAACAGAGCACCACTTGGACTGGAGTCTGATGCCCTATAGCAGGCATGTCCAACTTCGAACAGGTCGTGATGTAATTTTTTCGGCCAAAAGTGCGGGTGATCTACCACCATGAAAATTAAGTTTCAAATTAGTTTCAAATTAAATTTTAACCCAATTAAGTTGGAGTATTCCCCCCCTCCATTTTTAATGAACCTTCTGTCATTTACTTGGATGTGATCAGCTGTTAAGCAAACTAAGCAAAAACAAAACAGAGAGACGAAGATCCAGTAAGAACTGCGAGGGGAAATGTAAAGTACATTTTTTCTTAAAGATTTATTGAGTAATAACTTTCTTTAACTGTCTTAATAACTTTCTTTAACTTTTATTGAGTAATTTGTGTTAAATTTAGGTTGAGTATTGATCCAGGCTGATCTTGCATGTCTGAGCCTGCATTTCATCCACCAGCTTTTTGAAGTTGGGTGAATATTGCGTGAGGGCCAGTCTCAGGGAATCCTGGAGATGTTCATCTGTCATGTTGGACCGTTGTGTACTCTTTGTCATTTTCAGATGGGAAAACGCAGATTCACACAAATAAATTGAACTGAAACAGGAGTGTACAGCTTCACTGCATCTTCTCAAGTTGGGAAATTTGTTTCTAGGCACTAGCTTCCAAAATGATTCTTGCTCAGCATGGGTCTTGTGAAAAATGTCAATTTTAAGGATTCATATTTCGTTTTCAAGAGATGGCTTGTTCAATGAGTAATTTTTACTGATAGCAACTGCAGTTTCTTTAATGTCCACATCTACTTTGAATGGGTATGACAAGTATTCCACAACTGTTCCAATTTTTTGGAAGTCACAGAATCTATTTTTGAATTCCTGGATAACAGAACAGATTTCTGTCCCATACTTCTCGTTCTGAAAAACAAAATTTGGATATTGTCCCAGATGGTCCTGTGTATTAGGAAAATGATCAAAAGTGTTTGCAAGGTCAGTCATCATTAGCTCAAATTTGCCCTTGTAGGATGAAACTGTACTCATCATCTCGCCAATGCATTTATTTTTACCTTGTAGTTCAAGGTTCATATCACTTAGTTCGCCTGTAAAGTCAGCGAGAAATGCCAGATCACATAACCACTCCTCATCTTCCAACTCTGCTTGTTCATCTCCCCTCTCCTTCAAAAAACCTCTTATTTCATTCAGCAAATCACAAAATCTTTGCAGAAATTTGTGCCTACTTCGCCACCTTACATCTGTGTGCAAAATGATTTATGCTGCCCCTTCATCAAGAGTAAGATTGAAAAGCCGTCTTTGAAGTGATCTTCCACGAAATGAATTTACAATTTTGAAAGTGATGTCCATGACAGTCTTTGTATTGAGTCTCTTGCTTGCCAAAACTTGCTGGTGAATGATGCAGTGGTAAGAAAGGAAATCTGGGAAGTCGTCATGCTGTCTACAAAGGGCTATGAAACCGTTAATCTCACCTGTCATTGCTCTTGCTCCTTCAGTAGTGATGGAAACAAGTCTATGCAATGGAAGATTACACTTTGTCACAAAAGAATGGAAAGAATTGAATATTTCCTGACCGGTAGTTCTCCCTTTTAAAGAAATCATTCCAAGTAGTTCTTCTTTAACACTGAAGTCTTCAAAAACCATCCGGATAAAGACTAGTAACTGGGCTATGTCTCTTATGTCTGTAGATTCATCCAGTTGGAGTGAAAAAGCAACACAATTTGAAACATCCTCCAACAATTGTTCAGTTGTGTCTCCACACATCTTTTCTATTCGCCACACAACAGTGTTTCTTGACAATTGTATATCTTGAATAGAAGCTATGATCTCTTTCTTATTTTTAAATCCTTCAAAAAGATTGTCAGCTGCTTCAAGAAAACAATCTTTTACAAATTCCCCTTCATTGAAAGGTTTGCATTTCTTTGCGATCAGGTTGCTGACCTTGAAGGATACTATGGTTGCATTGACCGAATGTGACCTTGGCTTCGCCATCAACTGTTGCTGAGTAGCCAATTTCTATTTAAGTTCTTTGAGCTTCAGTTTATGAATTTCACTTTTGGGTGGAAAATCAGAATCAAACTTATTGCTATGCAGAGCCTTATAATGACGTTCCAGATTACCCTTTTTGGGCAAGGATGCTGGGGCATTACAAATTAGACACCACCACTTGTCTTTCACCATGATGAAGAAGTAGTCCATTTCCCATTCATCATGAAAGTGGTAGGTTTTGCTCTTCTTTGGAACACTCATCTTCATTATACTGGGGTGGCTGGATGAAAGAAGGCCAAATCTGCTGTTAGTATAAACACTGGCTGAATCTGGTCCAAAACTGTCACTGTCCCAAAGTATTAAAGATCAACAGGAACTGAAGACCTCTGGATGATGTGCAATACAAGGACTGGAGATGCCAAAACCACACATGCAGTTCTAAAAGTAAAAATAAAAATTCATCATACTCGCACCAATAATCAAATACCACCAAACAATCATCAAAAAAACTCAAACACCTGTCCAGCAAACCAGATAAAATCAAATACCGCCAAACGTTCAAATACCACCACACACGATTTAATAAATTCTGCACACAGTGTAGAATGAATGCAAAGGCAAGGCGAAATAAAATTGCAGTGTAGAATCAACGCAAAGGCTAGGCAAAATAAAATTGCAGAGGCAAGCAAACGTCACAGTGGTTTGAACCAATTCGAAGGCAAGGTATAGGCAAGTTAGAACAAAATTAGAAAAGTCAGCCAAAATCACCAAATTCTTGACACTTTGTTGTGTCTGCCTGAAAACGTTTAATGAAAACGAACTATAATGCGACCAACGGCCAGCACATGACACAACTAATATGGTAAGTGTATTCAGGTAAAGCCCGGGCAAATGGATATCGCCTGGTATATAACACACTTCTAAGGGGTGTTGGGGCGGGGGCAGGAATGGGTGATTCTGAGAGGCAGGAGACCAGGTATGACGCTGGGCTTGTGGCGTCTTGTCGCGGGGTGTGGGCGGCGGCCCCCTGGGGTACCCACAAACTATTGGCACGAAAGCAACAAGTGCCCCCAATACACCTGCAGGCAAGATTCCCTCAGGCAGGGAAAAAAGACAGGCAAAGGATCAGCAGTGGCAGCAAGCCCTCGGCAGACGACCTGCCGGCACGAGCTCTCTCCTAGCGACAGGGCGAGCTGCTGGAGAGATGGAGCCAAGTGGGGCTGGCGATCTACCTCTGACCTCTCCGTGATCTACAGGTAGATCGCGATCTACCTGTTGGACATGCCTGTCCTATAGGAAATGAAGGCTGGTAGCTAATATCATTGGTTAGTAGTATGGTCTAGCAGTGCATGTTGAAGAAAACTGGGAGGTTAAGATTAGTTCTGATCCTTTAAATCCAACTCTTTGCCATGCTAGTTCTATTTCCTGATAGCCCCAATTAGGACAAGTCCTGGAAAGTCTGAATGGAAGGTAGAAAAGTTTCTGTTTCAGCGGCATTCTGTGCTGTGCATGTCAGAGGAATGTTGAAATTTAGTAGATATTTCTCTTGAGGGCAATTTCACCAAATGGGTTAGTTTTGCACATAATTCTAACAATTTTGCAAGGAACATTTACTCCAAAACATAAATAAGCTATCGCCGTGAGGCACTTCATTAAGAAAAAAATCAATTATTATTATTCAAATAATCAACTGAGGCTCAAATCTCTTCATGGTAAAAATAAAGACCATGCCAACCTAACCATTCATCATTACCTCAGAATGTCATACAGTTTCCTTACTGCATCAAACTGGAAGTCATCTAAATATATGTTTCAATGAAATGTACTTAATGTATATTATTATATTATCTTAATCAGAAGGCTTTATTTCTCCCCTGTGCAGATGACAAAATACAGGGTGGCCCAAAAAAAGTGAGAACATCTCGTAGCATATATGTTATTTAAAAATTCAAAAAGACAGATGTAAACGATTGACAAATTTAAAAAAAAAGATGGCGACCGGAAATTGTCAAAATAAAGACATTATATAGCTAAAAAAGGTAAATAAGTAAACTATTTAAGCTTTTAATTTATGAGATGTTCTCACTTTTTTTGGGCCACCCTGTATATTGCTCTTGATATCTGAATATAGCCCATGTAGCCCAACCTGGCTGGCAAGTTTCAACTACATATATCCCATGATAGTCATGAACCCCACTCCTAAACCCGGAGTGTGATCTCAGTCTCTCCTAAACTTGAGCATGGTATGCTGATAGGATGGCCCTACTAAATTGTGTTTGAACAATGCAGGTACTGAATCAGTGAAGTCAGCCCTCAATAAACTGACTTTGTAAGGCTCTGGGGTGGTTCTATGAAGCAGAAACGCTAGAGGTAAGACAGCAGACTGATGAGGGTTAAGCTGGGTTCCTTATCGTTCCTCCAGTTTAGTCCTCTACCGCTGGGTAGTGCACCTCCTCCTGAAGCTTGGAGACTGGACCAATCAAATCTTCATCCCACTGGATGTAGCGAGTTGGAAATCCCCATCAGCCCCAGTGTGTCCAGTCTCCAAGCAGCAGGAGGACCTTGTGAGCCTAGGTGCTGGGCTCACTGGAGGAACTAATAAGGAGCAGGCTATTTAGCTGAATTTTGGTTTGATTTGATTTGATTTGATTTGATTTGATGAAATTGGTATTTGGGTGCTGAAGGAGCCGGAGGGTGAAGCGTGGACGGCTGGTCCAGCCGCTCCGGAATTGGAGGGGGCGCCTGGGCTGCTGGGCGCCTCTTCAGTAGCTGGGGCTCCTACGTTGATGGCAGATTTTTCTCCAGACTTTGTGTTGCTCATGCATCAGGCCTTCTGTCGCAAGAGGCAGGGACTTTTACCAGGCTCTGGGTTGCTTCCTTCTCCCAGTGCTCAGGCTGCACTAGCAGAACGTGAGAGTGGAGTTCTCAAGACACTCAAGAGACCGCGGCCAGCGGAGGGCTCTTCTTCCGAGTTGGATTTCCAGGAGGAGGAAGAGCACGGTTGAGACGTGGATGTCGAGTTGGAGGATTTAGAGGAAGGTGAGATTCCTGAACCTGAGGATCAGGCGCGGATCATTCGAGTGTTTCGGAGAGAAGAGTTGTCGGCCCTCATTTCAGAGGTCCTGCAGACGCTTAGGCTTTCGCTGGAGCAGCCCGCGCCCAAAGAGGATTTGGCGGATCCTATTATTCAGGCGGTGCGTCAGACACAGGTGGTGTTTCCCATTCATAAGGTGATAGATCAGATGATTCAAAATGAATGGGATCATCCTGAAGCAGGTTTGAAAGGCATAAGGACTATGAGTAGACTCTATCCCTTATCGGACAGTGATAAGGAAAGGTTTCGTGCCCCCAAGGTTGATGCGACGGTGTCGGCGGTCACGAAGAAGACCACGATTCCGGTGGAAGGCAGTGCGGCCTTGAAGGAGTCGCAGGATAGAAAGATGGATGGTCTGTTGAAACAGTCCTTTGAAGCGGATGCAGCTTCTCTGCAGGCGTCCATCTGTGGGGCTTGGGTAGCTAGGCCCTGTCTGCGGTGGGTCCAGCGCCTGAGACAGTCAGCGTCGATGGAGCAGGACGACGTGCGAGAGCTCCAGCGTCTGGAATCCGGAGCAGCATATTTAGCAGATGTTCACTATGACCTGATTAGGGCCCTGTCGAATAGTATGTCTTCTCTGGTAGCGGTGCGGAGGGGCCTTTGGCTAAAAAACTGGGCAGCCGACGGTTCATCCAAGTCTCGACTTGGTAAGCTTCCGTTCAAAGGAAAGTTATTGTTCGGAGAGGATCTTGATAAGTTAGTCAAAGATTTAGGGGAGTCCAAAGGGGGTAGACTTCCGGAGGACAAGCCCAAGCAGGGAAAATTTTCCGCGTCCTTTCAGGGGCAGTTTCGGGATTTTCGAAGATTTCGCTCCCCCTGTTTCGCGGATTCTCAAAGAGGAAGGTTTCTGTCCCAGGCTCAGGGTTTCCGGGGCTTCCGGGGGGCAAGTAGAGGTTTTGCGGCAGCATCTTCGGGAGCCGTCCGGAAACCACAATGAATGGCAGAGGGTCCCGGCAGAAGGACAACCGGTCGGAGATCGGCTGAGGAGGTTTCTTTCTGCCTGGACCCGCATAACATCGGATCAGTGGGTCTTGGAGATCATTTGCGATGGGTATGCATTGGATCTGGTAAGGCTGGTGCTGGATTCGTTCGTAAGTTCTCCCTGCAGCGGTCCGACAAAGGCCTTGCAAGTTCGTCAAATGTTGGACCGCCTGTTGCAGCTAGCAGCCATCGTGGGGCGTTACTCCATTTATTTCATGATGCCAAAGAAGGACGGTTCTCTTCGGCCTATCCTGGACCTCAAAGGGGTGAATCGCTGTCTCAGAGTTCCGCATTTTCGCATGGAAACCCTGCGGTCCGTCATGGTGGTGGTTCGTCAGGGGGAGTATCTCACATCTCTCAATCTTTCAGAGGCTTATCTCCATGTTCCCATCAGGGAGTCTCACCAGAAGTTTCTTCGGTTCGCCCTGCCGTGGGGACATTTTCAGTTCCAGGCACTGCCCTTGGTTTAGCGGCAGCCTCTCGGGTTTTCACCAAAATAATGGTAGTGGTGGCGGCGGCACTGCGAAAGCAAGGAGTCTTAGTTCATCCTTACCTCGACGATTGGTTGATAAGGGCAAAATCCCAGGCCGAGAGCGAGAAAGCCACGCAACAGGTGGTGGGTTTTCTTCAGAGTTTAGGCTGGGTGGTCAACCCACTCAAGAGTCATTTATCGCCGACTCAGGTTCTCGAGTATTTGGGGGTTCAGTTCGATACTCGGAGAGGTTCTGTTTTTCTAACGGAGCGCCGGGCCCTAACCCTCCGGCGTCTAGTGCAGGCCTTCCGGAGACTCACGGCACCAACGGCATGGAAGTACCTCCAGGTATTGGGGATGATGGCAGCGGCGCTGGAGGTCGTGCCGTGGGCCAGATTTCACATGCGGCCTCTACAGCGCTCCTTGCTCCGTCGTTGGTCAAATCAGTCCGACTCGCTGAACAAACGACTCCCTTGTCCTTGGCGTGGAATACCATTGGAGCAGCCAGTGTGGCTTCCCCTTTTCATGGATTCGAGTCTAACAGGCTGGGGGGCACATTGTGCAGGTCAGTTCACACAGGGGAGGTGGACAACGGAGGTAAGCAGGTGGTCGATCAACCGTCTGGAACTCAGGGCGGTGTTCTTGGTTCTGCAGAGCTTTGAAAAGCTGGTGATGCATCAAGCAATACGAGTGTTGTCAGACAATGCGGCCACGGTGGCATACATAAATCGGCAAGGCGGCACAGGAAGCGCAGCCATGGAGGAAGAGGCCGAAGGGCTGTTTGCCTGGGTGGAGCCGCAGTTGCAGGTGATTTCGGTGGCTCACATCACCGGCAAAGAAAATGTGACGGCGAACTTTCTCAGCAGAATTCAGGTGGATGCCGGAGAGTGGGAGTTGCATCCCGAAGTCTTCGCCCAATTGACTCTGCGATGGGGCATGCCAGTCATGGACTTGATGGCGACGTGCCGGTCCGCGAAAGCGGCTCGGTTCTTCAGCAGGTGGAGAGAACCCATGTCGGAAGGGATCGACGCCCTGATGCAGCCATGGCCGACAATGGGGCTGCTCTACGTATTTCCTCCGTGGGCCCTTATCAGTCGGGTGATTCAACGTATCGAAGCCCATCGGGGGAGGGTGCTTCAAGTGGCACCAGATTGGCCCCGGCGTCCGTGGTATGCTGATTTGATAAGGTTACTGGACGGTCTCCCGTGGCGTCTCCCATTATCGCTGGAACTCCTGGTTCAGGGGCCTCTTCTAATGCCGCAAGTGGATCGATTCTCGCTTACGGCTTGGCTATTGAAAGGGCGAGGCTAAAAAAGAAGGAGGGCTACTCTAGATCGGTCTTGGCAACTTTGCTTCAAGTGCGAAAGTGGTCGACCTCGCTTGCCTATGTACGCATCTGGCGGATCTTTGAGGACTGGTGTTCCAGGCGTCAGGTTCGGGCTTCCGTATCGGTGGTATTGAGTTTTTTGCAGGATGGTTTTCACAAGGAGCTGGCCGCCAGCTCCTTGAGAGTGCAGTTGGCGGCTTTGGCCTGCTATAGAGGTAAGATCCAGGGCGTGGCTCTGGGTGCTCATGGCGATGTCGTCCGTTTCCTTAAAGCAGTGTCCAGACTGCGCCCGGCTTGTCGGATCTCAGTGCCGTCCTGGGATCTCAACTTAGTTTTGCGGGCGTTAGGAAGAGCACCGTTTGAGCCTTTGTCTCGGATTTCTGTCAAAGACTTGACTCTTAAGGTGGTCTTCTTAGTAGCTATTTGTTTGGCTAGGCGCATTTCGGAGTTGCAGGCTCTTTCGTGGAGAGAACCATTTCTGTGTTTTTCGAGGGAAAAGGTGGTTCTGAGACCGGTTCCCTCCTTTTTACCTAAGGTATCCTCTCCCTTTCATGTGAATCAAACAGTGTCTCTGCCAGTTCTGCAAGCAGAAGCGGGGCATCCGTCGGATCGCAGTCTGAGTCGATTGGACGTAAAGAGGGCCTTGCGTCGTTATTTGGCGGTTTCTGCGGCTTTTCGCAAATCGGATCGTCTGTTTGTGTTGTTTGGCGGGCCTAGGAAGGGAGAAGCAGCGGCCAAGGCATCCATTTCCAGGTGGATTAAGGAGGCTATTGTTTTGGCGTATGTATTGCAGGGGCATCCGGCTCCTATGGGTTTCAGGGCTCATTCTACTAGGGCGCAAGCGGCGTCCTGGGCTGAGCACAGTCTGGTTCCGCCGGTGGAGATTTGCAAGGCGGCCACCTGGTCGTCGTTACATACTTTCAGTAGACACTACCGGCTGGATGTGTTGGCGGCGGGGGATGCCCATTTCGGGTCAGCGGTCTTGGGTGCCGGCTGGCAGGGTCCCTCCCGTTAGTACTGCTCTGCTACATCCCAACGGTAGAGGACTAAACTGGAGGAATGATAAGGAAATAGAAATTACACTTACCTGGTAATTGTAGTTCCTTGAGTGACAACAGTTTAGTCCTCATTCCCGCCCTCAGGTTTTGTGGCTAGCTCGGCACGTAGTCAAGGTCATGGGGCGTAGTGACAGGTGAGTTTTACTTTCTGTTCCCTTTGGGGATTTGGCAGTTTCTATCTCTTTCCAGACTTGGCAAGGGGGAAGAGCGTTTCTGGGGCAGGTCTCAATCCCTGTTCCCATTAAAGGGCAGGTTCTGTTCTGTTCCAGGTTCTGATTGTTAAAAAAAACAAAAAAAAATGTTGGCTACTTATTTGTTGCTCTTTGAGTCTGCTTTGTCAATAGTTCACTGGGGCTGATGGGGATTTCCAGCTCGCTGCATCCAGTGGGATGAAGATTTGATTGGTCCAGTCTCCAAGCTGCAGGAGGAAGTGCACTACCCAGCGGTAGAGGACTAAACTGTCATCCCTCAAGGAACTACAATTGCCAGGTAAGTGTAATTTCTATATTCAGTGGCGTTTCCAGAGAGCAAGTTGCAACATTGTCTCTGTTTCTACTATTGAGGTGTTTGTGAATATAGACGGGATCCCAGATCAGGCTGTGCTTTGTAGTACTTATACAGACAAAACTTAGTAGACTTTCATAATAATTTTGGAGCCCTGATTTAGACTCTTCTCATTGGATAAATCAACTTTATGTTTTTCCTTCTGATGTTCATTGTTGCCCATTTTATCACTTAATTTTGCAATCTGGGGGGAAAGCAAATGCACTCTGCAGCCTTCCTTATGCAAGCAAGGTTTCTAACACAGCAATTTGGTAGAACACAATTTTGACATCTCACTTAGGGGTTTGTTTACAAAGCCACGGTAGCAGTTTCCGATCGTTATCGGAGCCACGGCCCCATTCGTTTCAATGGGGCCATGGCTCCGATAACGATCGGAAACCGCTACCGCAGCTTTGTAAACAAGCCCCTTAGTTTTGTATGTACTTACAGTTGTGGTCAACATTATTGGCATCCTTGTGTTTTAGGTATGTTATCTACAATATCTTGAAAAATAATTGGAAATATTACAACTGTACATCATCATAATATTTTAAAAGTATGTTCAAAGGTATATAATAAAAAAAGATGTCTGTGCAACTTACACATAGTAATTTCTGAGAAAAAAAAACAAAATATGACCTGGATAGGATTGATGGCACCCATCACTAATATTTGGTGCCACAATCCTTGGCAGTGATGACAGTCTCCAAACGTTTCTTGTAGTCATCTATAAGTTTCTTACAACTGTCTGCTGGTAGTTTCTCCCACTCTTTAACTGCGATTTGTTCCAGCTCATGAATGTTTCCAGGATTCCTTTTACCGGGTTCTCGATTGGATTGAGATCAGGAATTTTTGCTGGCCAGTTTAAAACATTTGTTCCTTTTTAACCATTTGTTCCATTTTAACCATTCTTTTCTACTTCTGGGTGTATGTTTTGGGTCACTGACCTGCTAGAGGACTCATGACCTTCGACCTAGACCTACTGTAGCTTTCTGACACAAGTTAATACATTTTGCTTCAAAATACCTAAGTAATCCTCTGACTTTATGATTTCTTTAATACATTCCAAGATTCCAGTTCCCGAGCCAGCAAAAAAGTCTCACAACATTAGGGAACCTCCTCCATATTTAATTATAGGAAGGGTGTTTTTTTCCTTATAAGCTTCATTTCTTCTCCTGTAAATATATCTCTGGTCTGCATTGTGAAAGAGTTCAAGTTTGGTTTCATCTGTCCATAGAACATTTTCCCAGAAGGATTGTGGTTTCCCAAGGTGTGTTTGGACAAAGATCAGGCATGCCTTTTTCATGTCTGTCTTTGAGCAGTGGGGTCCCCCGTGGCCTTCGTCCATGAAGTCCTTCTTTGTTTAGTGCTTGGCATATGGTGCAGGTTGAAACCACCACTCCAGATTGCTCCATGTCAGTCTTAAGCTCTTTGGATGTTGTACATGATGTTTTTCCAACAGTTTACATTAACCTTCAAAGACTTCTTGGATTAATTTTAATCTTCCCACCATGTCCTGGGAGGTTCTTGACAGTTACAAGAGCAGAAAACCTCTTAATAACATTGCAAACTGTAGACACAGGAATCCCAATGTCTTTGGAGATGGTCTTATACCCCTTTGAATTTTGATGTTCGGTGATAAAGGCTTTTCTGATGGTCTCAGGCAGCTCTCACGTCTTTACAGTTGTGAAAATGGAACAGGGAGTGAATGTGGCCATTTTAAACATTAGAGCCATCATTCATTGGTTGATTCAAGTCATGTGAGTACTGACAACTGATCACAGGTGCATCTAATTTTACTGCAGTGGGAATGTGGTTCTTCTGTTCAAACTGATTTGAATTGTTTATAAGGGTGCAATAATCAGGTCCTGGCAATGTCTTTTTTAAATGGCCGTGTTTTGGTTGATTCTTTTATTTGTCAAAAATGTGTGCATATATTGTCCAAAGCTATTTTATTTATTTATTTAGCTGTATTTATATTCTGCTTTTCACCAGGTCAAAGTGGTCAATTGGGGGATACATTTAACACAAGGGGATATGACACACATATGTTAATACTTACAGGGAACATGGGCAATGGAGGGTTAAGTGGCTTGCCCAAGACCACAAGGAGTACCTATAGGACTAGAAATCCCAGTCCCTCCGGCCTGAGATTGCTGTCTCCAGGTGGGACTTGAACCCCCAGCCCTCTGGCCTGAAGTACCTTGTCCTAACCACTAGACCACTCCTCCCTATTTCACTAGCTACCTTTTTTTAGGGGATATTGGACATTAAGGGGATGAACAGCAAGGGTGCCAATAATGTCAACCACAACTGTATGTACACTTTGCACTTAAAAGATTATGGAGTACAGCATAGGAAGTGCACATTTTTATCAACATTCTTTGGAGATTAGTTCTATTTTTTTTATGCCTGCACTCCTGGCTACTGTGATTGTAACACACAGTGAGGGACAATTTTTCAAAAACTATTTGAAAATTGCTCACCATTTCCTTAGTATGTGTAGGGAACAATGTGTCAACTTTTATCCACAGGAAAAAGATGGCTAGTTCAGGGAGGGCTTAGGTCATGGGAAACAATAAGACACATAAGGGCATGCTTACTAAATCCAGCTACCAGGATAGTGTGCGGGTAGCGCACACTATCGGCGCCATGCTACTCTTGTAGCACACATTAGGGTGAAGACTGGGCAGGATGGCGGCATTCTCATCACGGTGTTAGTTGCTCCCACAGCTATTTTACCATGGTGCAATGCAGTAAATTCAGGAGTCGATGTACCCACCTCCCCCGCATGCAGCACGGAGCCCCAAACTAGTAACGCAGTGCATATCCATGTTACCAGTGCAGGGCTTAGTAAACACGCCCCATAATTATGCTGCTTGTAGAAGTCTGAAAAATGTCCAGTACGCACTTGGATTTAATTTTCAAATCTTGGCACGTACTTTTCCAGAAAAGTACCAGTTTCAAAACAAAAGTCTGTCCACACTGTAGCTTTCAAACATATGTGTGGTCATTTGCACTTGTTTTTTCTGGACCTATACATGCAAAGATTTGTAAATACAGTCTATGTGAGGAATTTTCCTTTCCCAACCTAAACACTCCCCTTGAAATATCTCTTCTCGATTCAGAGCTTTGGAGAAACCTGCCCACTTTTGCACAAGTTGAGGGATGACATTATGGGCATAATTTTATAGGGAGCTATGTAAAGTTACATGCCAACTGTGCACATAAATCACAGTATTACATGTGCACTTCAGCCAGTCGCTATTTTATAGACATACATTCACTATGGATGTGCACATGAGCAGAGTTTGGGCAGAGTGCACAAGTAGATATGTACATTATAAAATACTGTAATATGCAGGTGCCCTTGACAAATCTAGGCATAAGAATTTACACCAGTAAGCGATTGCAATTTAATTAAATGCATGTTTTGGATCACCGATGCTCCTATTTTACATTTCTACTTGACTTTCTAAAAGAGCTATGAAATACGCCAGCATAACACGTTAACTACACAGGACTTTATAAAATGACCCTCCACATGGGTAAAACATTTTTAATGCAGGTGAATTACGAGTACTTTGAAAATTATCCTCTAAGATGATGACCTCTTCAAATCACGTCCCAGTTTGCAGTGGTAGAGAATAAGCTTGTCCCCTGCCTATTTGAAAATTATCCTCTAAGATGATGACCTCTTCAAATCACGTCCCAGTTTGCAGTGGTAGAGAATAAGCTTGTCCCCTGCCTACACCCACAGTCCAGAGGTATTACGTCCATCTCATATTCTAACTAGCAAGAATCTAAATATGCATTTATGCTGTTCAGTTGTCACCTGAGTATGATGAAACACTTTCCTAGAGTCCTTATAAGTAGCTTACATCATCAAAACAAAGATGTCAAAGTCACTAAAAAGACCACGAAAGAGTTTTTTGGACATGGGCATCTCTAAACAGCCATATCTAAGAAGGACGGGGAAAAATTGAGCATCAGGGAAGGCCTTCACCCTAAAGCAGTGCTGTACCTGTAATGCCTGGTGTCTCGAATGGGGCGGTCACTACTCAACTTGTCACTTTCCAGTTGGTTGAAGGCATGCTGTCTGTAGGGGTCATCGCCAGCCTTCAGCAGTTTCGAGGACAGGTATGCCTTTTCATCAAAGCCCTTCAACTTGCTCTTGTCAGCCTGGGGGTTTCTCGTCACCTGCGGCAGAGTCTGCTGTTAGATGAATTTCAATGAACAACATAGTCTATGGGCAATGCAGAACACAATTTAGGTTCAGGCTCCCTTTTTAAGTAAATATTTGCACTCTGAAAGTTAAGCAACAGGCTAAATGGATGCTTTGTTTAACCACATCTGTATTTACTGTAGCTGTTCTAGAAAAATCACCAGTTCTTGGCCTCTTTCGTCCCTAAAAGACCCCCTGCTACATGTGCTAAAAGAATTCTACATCAACGAACGTTTTGCTGCATTGCCAAGCTAACTCGTACCATAAATCTCTTCTCGTTCCAATCACATTATCATATATATAGCAGTGATTATGGCACAATATGGCTAACATCAGTCTCAAAGCACAGGCGGTTACTACTTTACAATCATTCATGCAGGGTGACTTGCTCAGGCAATGATTTCAATGATTGAGAATGTTATGTTGAGGATGCAAATTTTGCTTGGCCTTCTGTATTTTTCTAGAAGGCTAATCTTGTACATTTCTCAGATATGATGTCTTGCAATGCAGGTGAGATCTATAGAGCTGAAAAAAAAAACCCTGAACAGACTCAAGACACTCCCCAGGTAACAAATCCATTCTGTACTGAGAAGAGGGCACATGTGCATTAAAACACTCCAAAATATTATTTTTATCCTGCATTGAAGGGGGCACAAAGCTGAATTCATCCAAGGCAGTAGGCAGCAAGTGTAATTGGACATAAGCATTTTGCAATTACAGTGACAGCACGACCAGTATAAAATACTCAAATATCGGCGTAATGCACAATCAGAACAGTAAGCTGAACTGCTTAAAATCACAGCTGGTTCGCCGATATAACACTCTCTGATATTCTTTGTTAGCATTCAATTCTTTCACCCAGGAGGGAAGAACGGCTGTGTGGGTTTTGCAGCAGTTAACATATTAGCAGCGGTCGAATGTTACTTAAAGCATGGTTTATGGTCTCCATATAATCAAAGGGGCATGTTTACTAAACTTTCTTAACGTGCGCGCCGCGTTAGTGTGCAGGATGCCATATAAGGAGTGGGCGTTTCAGTTTAAAGTAACAAAACGGGATTAGCGTGCGCGCTCTTGGGTGCCGAGCACATTAACGCACGAGTAACGCGCGCGGAAAGCATAAGCAGGCGCGCTGATGTACAAACAGAGGAGCAGGGCTGCAGTACAATGGTGAAGACACTGACAGATTAGTGCAGGGGTCAAGGGTTCAATTCCCCACTGTGCCCAATGAATAAGGCTGGCTGAGGCACTACCATTTATGTGTAATATTGCATTATGAGGCATTTTAATTTTATTTTAATTACTGCTGCTAGCAAACACACTCTCAAAGCGCTGTAACATTAGGTGCTGCATAAGGCACCCCATAAGGTACCCCAGAGGGCACATTTTAAAGTGCACTGTCTGCCACGGCACCCTACAATGTTGCATAAAGGGTGGCCTATAGGGCGCCATATAGGGTGCCCTATGAGGCACAGCAAGGTCATAGCACTGTTTTTGATGGCAGCACTGTGCATTGTAACGCATGGAAATGTTCAGTAGGTGCGCTGACATGCAAGGAGAAACAGCAGTGTAGCACAATGGTTAAGACACTGACTGATGGTGCAGGGGTTATGGGTTCAATCCCCCACTGTGCCCAATGAATAAGGCTGGCTGAGGTACTACCTGTTATGTGTAATATTGCATTATGAGGTGTTTTAATTAGTGCTGCTAGCAAACACACTCTCAAAGTGCTGTAACATAAGGTGCCGCATCAGGCCCTCCAGAGGGCATACTATAAAGTGCACTGTCCGCCCAGGCACCCTAGAATGTTCCTTATAGTGCGCTTTATAGGGTGCCGTATGAGGCCCCGCAAGGTCATAGCACTGTTTTTGATGGCAGCACTGTGCATTTTAACGCATGGAAATCTTAAGTAGGTGCACTGACATGCAAGGAAGAACAGCAGTGTAGCACAATGGTTAAGACACTGACTGATGGTGCAGGGATCATGAGTTCAATCCCCCAGTGGGGTTAATGATTACCTGTCTCAGGCATTGCACTTTATTATACAGCAGTGCTGAATGAGGCATAGTGCTTTTTAATGTACATCAGTGCTGCGTGAGGCATATGTCTTCTTACGTTACAACAGTGTTACCTGAGGCAGTCTCCTTTCTACGTTACAGCAGTGCTGCCAGGTGAAACACCCTCACAGTGCTATAAACATCATGTGCAGTGCAGCATGGTTACGAATGGATCAACCCTACCCTGGTAACCGCAGCACACAGTCTGCAGGATTCCTTCTGTAGCCAGCCAGGCATCTGCTCTCAACTATAGAGCTGTGGCCCACAGGTTACCTTGCTGCCTGTGGAGCCAGAGGTTGTGGGTTTGAATCCACAGTGGGATTATTTATGAGGGCTGCCTGTGGCAGGTTTTTTAATTTAAATTAGTAGTGCCAGCTCAAACACCCTCACAGTGCTATAATCTTCAGGTGCCCCATAAGGCACCTTAAGGTTACAGCACTGTGAGGGTGTTTCTGCTGGCTGTACTACTTGAAATTACACAAAAACTGCCCCAGACAGCCCCCCATGTACCCTGTAAAATAGTTATCTCCAAGTTATAATGCCCTGTTCAATGTATGTCCAGTTTGTGCAATGTAAACCCCAATGGTGCAGAATAGCACGGTATATGAGGGAATGTAAATAAATAAACCCACTGTGGATTTAAACCACCAACCTCTGGCTCCACAGGCAGTGCAGTCACCAGTGGGCTACAGCTCTATAACTGTAAAGAGATGTCTGGCTGGCTACAAAATAACTTCTGCAGACTGTGTGTTGCGGTTACCAGGGTAGGGTTAGTCCTCTCGCACCCATGATGCACTGCACATGCAAAGCAGCAGTCTACAGATGATCTGAAGATGGGGTATGCACCCCCACAGCACCTAGGCCTGGTAGGGGGTATTGACCATGTGTGTTACTGGTACAGAGTAGCTACAGACCGTCCCAGTGTGCAGGTCCTGTGCTCACCCTGAGGGTGAGGTGGGGCGCCCAGCACCATGTCCACAGCACCTGTCCCAGCTGAGATAGGCTATGCTGCAGGTCCCCATTAGTGTTGGTGTGTGATAGGTGGTCCCATCAAACACACCTACGATACACCTGTTCCCATCTGTATATCCCAATCACGTCTGGGCCTTGTGGACTACGATGCCCATGGAACAGTGCATATCCTGTGTGGGTGCCATAGCCACATGATATATTTGCTGGGTGGGGTGGGGTGGGGTGGGGTGGGGTGGGGTGGGGCGGGGCGGGGCGGGAGGAAAGGTGCTGTTTGGACCCATAGGTGGAGTGGGGCGGGGGGGAGGAAAGGTGCTGTTTGGACCCATAGGTGGAGTGCTTCGTACCACCGAACCTGCCCTCTGGAACTCAGGATCCCCAAACAACGGATCCACATTCTATATCCCTGCAATGGTGGCAGCAGAGGGGACCATCAACCTCAGTCCGGCTGGGGTACAGACAACCTACGGGCACTCCATGCAGTTCTTTACGCATCCATGTTTCAATAGCAGACAGACAGACAGTAGGGCCTAAAATGCCCAGCTGCCCCACCACCATCTGACATTTTCCAGCAGCAAGCACAGTGAATCCCCAGCTGCTGCACCCTGCACGGTGCTCCAGCCATACACATACCAACTGCAGACAATCTGCTAGGTAGTCCATAGTGCATGTTACCAGAGGGAATGTGAGCACACCTACCAGGCAGATATGTCAGTGTTTGGGCCCCAAAAAAGAGAACCCATATATATATATACATATCACTTGACAGATATTCTATATAGCACTATGGTGGAACCTAGCCATGCCGTGGTCACTGCTCAGTCAGGGTGAGAGTGACCTCCCAGCAGGATATGCTGTGGCCACCCTGTCTGTGCAGGTGGTGGCCGGGCACTACAATGTCCCAGCCATTGCCCTATGCCCTGTGCAGATGCATCCTGCACAGGCCGCCCTGTCCGGGCTATACCCACAGTACCTTGCTCCTCATTATGCACATCAGCAGGCCGATACTGGCAAAAGTGCTAGCAGTGTGGGCTGAGGAGGGTGTTGGCAGCCACCACACACTGGATAGACGGACACACACTCCCCTCACCTATGCCAGCATTGAGCAACTATAAAGGTGTCTGGCAGCCCTGGCCACCACACCAGTCCTGGGCACAGTGCAGGCATGGCTATGGCACGCAATACTGTAGGAGTCACCCCCCAGGGTGGTAAACACTGTCAGACACAGGACCTGTAGCACACTCCACAGACATCTGAACGATTGCTATGATGCAGCTCACTCAGCATATTGTGCTTAACTTAGGAATTGCTATCTACCATTACTCATGGCAACCTTTTGATAGATGTGTACCGTATTCCCAGGTGTAGGGTGGCATTGCTAAGTTATGCAAGTGCTAGTATTTGGGGAAGGAAACAGGGCCCGAAGCCCTGCCTCTCCAGGTGGCTTTGGATAATGGGGCCTGTGGGTGCAGGCGTGTCTGCCCCTGTTGTCCGCTGCGCTGGGGCAGAGGTTCCCAACTCTGGTCCTGGTGGACCAAACACTGCTCGGGTTTTCATGATATCCTTAATGAATATGCATGAGATACATCTGCATACCATGGGGGCAGTGCATGGTGATGCAGCACAGACATATGTATTGGAAACAGCATGGAACCTGAATGGTGCTTGGCACTCCAGGACTGCCTTTGGGGGATTCTGCTCTAGGTACTGCACATGTTTATGGTGTTTGTGCTCTATGGGGTAAAATATATGCATTTGAGGCATGTTTCTGTTCTCAGCAATACAGGTTCAGTCTTTACTACCATGTTTTCTTCATGGGTAAAATAAGGTGACTGGTTTGGCAAAAAGCCACAGCTGGGACTTGAACCTTTGACCTTCTGCTTTTGAATACACAGTCTGTGTGCACTGCACCACTGTGTTGCCACAGATCTGGCATATTCCCTGGGGAGTCCATGACTGTACATCCGACAGAGCCTGTCTGTTGCAGGGGACGGCACCCACCTACACAGGACTGGGCCTGGACTGCTGCGGGCAGCTGCCACTGCCCCCTCCACCACCAGTACCCCTCTGCCACTATGCTGACATGCCCTTCTGCTGGTGGTGATGGTGGTGCGCAGTCTCAGGAAATACAGTGTGCGGGCAGGCGGCTGCCTATGGTGCAGGTTCTGGGGTAGGGGTGCCTGCATAGACGTCCATGCTTCCCCCCAGCACCTCCTGCCACTGCTCTGTGCCCTTGGAGGCCAATACTGGCAACAGTGCTGACAGTGTGGGCTGTGGGGGGTGTTTGCAACACCACACACTGGATAGCAGATAAACACTCCCACACCTATGCCAGCATTGTAGAACTATAGGGGTGTTTGGCAGCCCTGGCCACCGCACCAGTCCTGGGCACAGTGCAGGCATGGCTATGGCACGCAATACTGTTGGGGTCACTCCCCAGGGTGGTAAACACTGTCAGACACAAGACCTGTAGCACACTCCACAGACATCAGAAAGGTTGCCATGATGCAGCTCAATCAGATAATTGTACTTAACCTCGGAATTGCTATCTGCCGGTTATCATAGCAACCTTTTGATAGCTGTGTACTGTATTCCCTGGTTTAGGGTGGCATTGCTAAGGTATGCAGGTGCTAGTATTGGGAGATGCACGCAGGGCCCAATGTCCTGCCTCTCCAGGAGGCATTGGATAATGGAGCCTGTGGGTGCGGGTTTGTCTGGCCCTGTTGGCTGCTGCTTTACGGCAGAGGTTCCCAACCCCGGTCCTGGTGTGCGCAACACTGTTCGGGTTTTCATGCTGTCCCTCATGAATATGCATGGAATACATCTGCATACCATGGGGGCGGCGCATAGAAATGCAGCACAGGCATCTTTATTAGAGGCAGCATAAAACCTGAATGGTGTTTGGCCCTCCAGGACTGCATTTGGAATACTCTGCTCTAGGTAATGCGCCTGTTTCTGGTGTCTGTGCTCTGTTGGGTAAAATGTAGGTGTTTTGGGCCTGTTTACGTCACCTGCAATAAAGGTTCTGTCTGCAGTAGCACGTTTCAGTTGTGGGTAAAATATGGGGACTGGGTTGGCAGGAACCATAGCTGGGACTTGAACCTGTGACCTTCTGCTTCTGAACACACTGGCTGTGTTCACTGCATCACACTGTGGTCACAGAAATGGTGCAGTCCCTGGAGATATCATGGTTGTTTGTTAGACAGAGCCTGTCTGTTGCAGTGCATGGCACCCACCTACACAGGGCTAGGCCATGGTCTGCTCTGGGCAGCTGCCACTGCCCCCTCCACCACCAGTACCCCTCTGCCACCATGCTGACATGGCCTTATGTTGGAGACAGCATAATACCTGAATAATTTGTGGACCTACAAGACTGCATTTGGGGGACTCTGCTCTAGGTAATGCGCATGTTTCTGGTGTCTGTGCTCGGTGGGGTAAAATATAGGCATTTGAACCATGCGTATGTTCTCTGCAATAGAGGTTTGTCCTTACTATCACGGTTTAGTAGCAGGTAAAATATGGGGACTGGATTGGCAGTAGCCCCAGCTGGGACTTGAACTTGTCACCTTCTGCTCCTGAACACACTGGCTGTGTTCACCGCACCACACTGTGCTCACAGAGACAGTGCAGTCCCTGGAGATACCATGGTTGTTTGTCAGACAGAGCCTGTCTGTTGCAGTGCATGGCACCCACCTACACAGGGCTAGGCCATGGTTGGCTCTGGGCAGCTGCCACTGCCCCCCTCCACCTCCAGTACCCCTGTGCCACCATGCTGACATGCCCTTCTGCTGGTGGTGCTGGTGGTGTCCAGTCTCAAGCCATCCAGTGTGCAGGTAGGCGGCTGCATATGGTGCGTGTTCTGGGGTAGGGGTGCCTGCATGGGCGTCCACGCTTCCCCCCAACACCGCCTGCCAATGTTCTGTGCCCTTGGGGGTACCTGCTTGGTACTATCCCCTGTGACACTGTGATAAACACTCTCATACCCATGTTGGCCCTCATTTATTTATTTATTTATTTAACTGTATTTATATCCCGCTTTTCACCGGGTCAAAGCGGCGTTACATAAAAGGGGGGGGGGGGAATTAAATATAGGGTGGGGCCTTCACCAGGGGGGCAACATTGATGATTATGACATGAGATAAACATTGGACATGGACAGAATTAGAGGCACATTGAGTCATTGGATCATGGTGGGCGATATCAGGGGTTAGGGCATTTTTTGATGGGAGTCGTATTGAAGTATTCTTGGAAGAGGATGGTTTTTAGTTGTTTTCTGAAAGATAGTAGGTCAGTATTATTTCTGAGATGGCTCGGCAGAGAGTTCCATAGGGAGGGGCATAAAGTTCAAAGGCTCGATTGCATGTCCGTTGAGAGCATTTGGTCCTTTTGTGAGGGACGGTGAGGGAGTTGCTGGAGGCTTGTCTGGTAGATCTGCCGTGGGCTGGACGAGACAGTAGGGTGCGAAGCTGGGTGTTCTGTGTTTGATGGATGGCTTTGTGGGTGAGTAGGAAGGCTTTGTATTTAGTTCTTGCTTCGAGGGGGAGTATGTGTAGGTCTTTCAGAATTGGAGTGATGTGGTCGGTTTTCTTTGCGGACTGAATGATTCTTGCAGTGGTGTTCAATGCTGTTCGGAGAGGGTTGGTCTGTGTGGCTGGAAGGCCATGGTAGATGATGTTGCAGTAGTCCAGATGGGGGAGTGTCATAGCTTGCATTACCGTCCTGAAGTCTTGATGTTCGAGAAGGGGTCTGAGATGTTGCACTGTTCTTGCTTTGTGAAATATAATTCCAGAGGTTTTAGTGATTTGTTGTTTTAAGGTGAGGGCTTGGTCAATAATAATGCCCAGGTATCTTATTTGTGGTTGTATTTGAATGCTTGTGGTTCCCACACTAAGGTGCGTAGGTGGTGTGAAGTCCGGGTCTTTTGTCACTATTAGGGCTTCAGTTTTCTTTATGTTGATGGATAGGTTGTTTGCTTGTAACCAGTTGGACACCTCGGAGAAGCATGCTGATAGATGGGTGTTTGTTGGGTTTGTGGTCGTGATAGGGGCGTAGAGCATGATATCATCAGCATATATGTGGAAGCTGACGTTGTGAGTGCGTATGACTGAGCATAGCGGTTGAAGGTAAATGTTGAAGAGCATGGCTGACAGTGTGGATCCTTGAGGTACTCCCTGGTGTTGCTGGAAGGGGGGGGAGGTCAAGGTGCTGGTACGGATTAATTGTTGTCTGTTAGTCAGGTAGGATTGGAACCACTTCAGTACGGTGTCTTTGATCCCAATTGTCCGTAGTCTGTGTTTGAGGATGTTGTGGGAGATGGTGTTGAAAGCTGCAGATATATCTAGGAAGATCATGGCATATCCAGAGTGTTTTTCTTGTGTTCCTATGAGGAGGGTGTTCATCAGTGTGGTCATGAGGGTTTCAACTCCATGTAGTGGACGGAAGCCGTGGTGCTGTGGGTCGAGTATGTTGTTGATATCCAGGTGTTCTTGAAGCTGCTGTTGTACGATCTTTTCTATTATCTTGGCTGTGAAAGGTAGGCTTGCTATGGGTCTGTAAGATGCTGGGTCTAGAGGATCGAGGTTCTGCTTTTTTAAGGATGGTCGGATGACTGTAGTTTTGAGGGCGTCTGGCATGTGCCCTTGGGAGAATGATTCATTGATGATATGGGTTAGTGGGGTGCTTAGTTCGTCTTTGGATTTCTTTATCCAGTCGGTGGGGCAGGGGTCCAGCGGGGAGGTGGTGGTGTTTAGGCGGGAGATGGTGGATGATGTTTCATCTGTAGAGGTTATTTTGAAGGTGGTCCAGTCGCTGTGTAAGTTGGGGTGGTGGTTTATTGTAGTTGTCTCTATGTTCAGCTGTGGGTTTTGTGGTCGTTGTAGCTGTTTGTACTGACGGGCCAGTAGCTCCGGCGGGATCTGCGGTAGTTGGTCAGAGGTATTGGGTGTTTTTGTCAGTGTTTTGACAATTTGAAAGAGTTCACGAGGTTTATTTATGGATGTGTTTATGATTTTCATGTGGTAGGTTTTCTTCGCTTTGTCGGTCTCGTAGTGATATGCTTTGAGTTCTTTTAGGTATTTTATTTTGTCATTGTCGTCTTTGGTTTTTCTCCATTTTCGTTCGGTTCTTCTGAGTTTTGTTTTTAGCTTATGGAGGCTAGGAGTAAACCATCTGGCTTTTGTGGAAGGGGGTCTGGTGGTGGCTTTGTTTGTCGATGCTTTGGATGCTGCGGAGATCGTGGTGTTCCAGTTGAGTATTAGGTCATTGATGTTACTGGAGTTTTCTTGCAGTTTGGGTAGAGTTTGTTCTAAGAAGTCCACTTTGTTAAAAGTTTTAAATCTTCTTATATGGTGTTGATCTTCCTTGTTGGTCATATGTTGGTAGGTATAGGATATGGTGATAAGATGGTGGTCAGACCAGGGTACTGGCGAGATCTGCAGGGACTTTCCTGAGGAGGCAGTTATTGAGTTGCTCTCTGGCTGCTGTTCAGTTTCAGCATTCCTAAGTGCCACCTAGGCATCTGCCTAGTCCGCACTGTGCCCCAGCTGCACCATAGCATGTGCCGCCTGCAGCTCTCTGTATCCCCTTTCCCAGCATCTGTCCAGTTGCCCATTATGACATGCCCGCCCTGCTGTTGTGGAACATGTGCATGCCATAGGTAACCTGTCCAATGGAGAGGGAAACCCTGATCAGTGCTATTTCACTGTGGGATCATTCACCTTGTATGGGGACGGAACGTAGACCCTTCCAAAATTCATATTTATTTTTTGGGGCTTTCTTGGGAGTGTTTTTTGATGTTTCCTATTACTATCACTATTGCCCAGCTTGATTATTATTTTTTTTTATTTTTTGGGGGTCATTTTCAATGTTTATTTGCACTTTTGTTCCGTGCACATGTATCACACTTATCACATTTTTGTAGGTTTCCCTGGTTTTGCTGTACATTGCTGACAGAAATGGTTTCTTTTCCCTTTAAATCAGCTCTAACGCGAGGTTTTCACTTGCGTTAGTTTTGGCCTCGAATTTCACATCGTTAGTGTGCGGGGAGCCTCTCCCCTCCCACTCTCCACCCATTGACCCCTTCTCTCCGCCCCTGGGGAGCCTTCCTCCGCCCTCCGGGAGCCTTTCCCCGCCTTCAGCGCTCGTTTGCGCCGCTGCACGCGTGAGCGCGCACTACAGCGCATTTTTTGCCCCATAAAGCGTCATTAGCGTGCGCTAAGGTACCTTAGCGCACGCTAATTGCGCGGCGTGCACGTTAAGAAAGTTTAGTAGACATACCCCAAAGTGGTTTACATCATCATAATAAAATCAGACAGAAGAAAGGAACTACAATGCATAGATAGGAAAGAGAAGAAAAAAATCAGGAGCAGTCACTTATAATCCACTTTTACAGGCAAAAACATACAAAGCAGAGTACAAAACTTACAATATTACAATATAAAATCATTAATTTCATCAAATAAACTCTGAGAAATCTCTCTGAAACATCCAAGTTTTCAAAATTTTTCGAACATGCCTTCATCAGGGGTGTACTGGTACTATAACAAATAATCATAAACATACAAACATAAAACATAAATTATAATATCATTAATTAAAAACATTATATATCAATAACAAATATAAACATAAACCAATTGGTGGCCATTCTGAAGAATGGCGATTTCCCATTCTGTCTTTCTCCTTTGCCCGCATATGCCTTTCTAGTTATTTTTATACAATGACTCCTCATTTCTGCACCCTCAGATTCTGCTCTTTGTCTTGATTAATATTGATCAGTGATATATGTTGGATTTGATGTTTGCTTCCATATATGTTTTTATTTAGCAATGTGTATATACTTTTTATGTATATGTTTTTATGTCATTTTGTTCAGAATGTCCATCAGTTTATATATTTATATTTATATTTATATTTTTTATTCTTTGATATATGATGTATTTAATTAATGATATTATAATTTATGTCTTATGTTTGTGTGTTTATGATTATTTGTTATAGTGCCAGTATACCCCGAAGAAGACAAGAGCCGAAACACGACCTGTGATGGGTGTGGCTACACTGTACCCCTGAATAAAGTTCCTGAATGATTGTGGCTGTGTCTCGCTAAGCAAGACACAACACTTTAAATAGAACTCTTCCTTCAACTGGCAGCCAATGAAGTTTAAATAACAAAGGTGTTACTCTCTCCATATAAGCACTATGGGCCCGATTCTGCAAGGTGGATAGCGAAGCTGTACTACCTAGTGGGAAGTCCAGTCCTACTAGTTGCCTTCACCGTATGCTGCTTCCTGGCCCCCCTGGACATACAGAGCCACTATGCATGCTGTGGGGGATGGGGATGGCATGGGGTCAGAGAGTGGGTGGACCGTGGGCGGGACCGGTCCCTGGATATACAGGGCTGATTCAGGTTATTTATTAGAGTCTCTTTCATACCGCGCTATTCAGCATCAGTGCGGTTTACAATGAACAATAAAATACACATTTCCGATGGTACTTTGTGTTTACAGTTGAACAGGTAATGCAACTTGGATAACAGGGTAACTATTTACAATTTAAGACATAATTGGGAACTCTTTTGACTTCAGTCAAGGGGGTTCTTAGAGGCTTGTGAAGATGGTGCAGCGTCCACATTGACTTCTGGGTAAAACTGGAGGAAGAGGTGAAGTTTTAAGGCCTTTCTGAACTGAAATAAGTCCTGGATTGATCGGATGCTGTGAGGGAGGCTGTTCCAGTACCTTGGTGCGCAGAAATTGTAGGCCCTGCCTACTGTTGCCTTGGTGCATTGTGTTATTAATTTTGGGACTACCAGAGTGTTAAGTGTTACTGACCTTCTGTCCCTATTGAGAGGAGTTGTCTGGATTAGTTCAGTCAATGATGACGACGAAAGCCCTTTAATAACCTTGAAGGTAAGTAGTAAGGTCTTGTAAGTGATTCTACCTTGTATCGGGAGCCAGTGGAGATGTTTTAGAATGGATGTGACATGGTCTTTCCTAGAAGCGCCATGTAGAACTCTTGCTGCAGCATTCATTGCAAGTTGAAGTGGATTTAAGGTGGCTTGAGGGAGACCTTGCAGGATTGAATTTGCATAATCAAAATGCGGTATGATTAGTGCCTGATAGATGGTTCTGAAATCGTCAGGTGCAAGCAGGGATCTTAGATGTCTAAGGGATCGGATTTTATGGTATACCGCTCTTACAATGTTTCCTATGTGCGCCTTCATATCCAAGTGCTGGTCTAAGGTCACGCCAAGGTATCTGATAGTGGGCTTGGTCTGGAGATCTGCATCCTTCACTTTTATGAAAGATGGAGCAGTGAAGTTTCGATTCCTTGTAATAAATAAAACCTCCGTTTTCTTGTGTTGGATCCTAAGGTTTTGGGATTGCAGCCAGTTAGAAACTTCATTTATGCAGTTTGTTATAGGTGTGAGGTTGGGTTTCTCTGTTGCAAAAGGCATGTATAACAGCACATCATCAGCGTAAATAAGGCAGTTAACACTGAAGGACCAGATCAGGTTGCAGATAGGCTGCATGTATATATTGAACATCAGGGCAGAGAGGGAGGACCCTTGTGGAACACCTTGCTTTTGGTGGAACGGATCAGATGATGTATCGCTGGATCGTACCTGCTGCCATCTATCAGAAAGGTAGGACATACACCACTCAAGTGCTTTATCGGTGATTCCCTTCTCCTTGAGTCGTTCAAGGAGGCACTCATGGCTAACGGAGTCAAACGCTGCTGCAATGTCTAGGAAGACAAGGACGAACCCTTGGCGGATGTTGTCAATGCCTGTTATTATGCTACTGAAAAGTGTGGTGAGAAGTGTTTCAACACCATGGGCTTCTCTAAAACCGTGCTGGCATGGGTCCAGTGGTGCGTTGGTATCAACATGATCTTGGATTTGTCTTTGAACTTCCTTTTCCATTTAAATGGTTATGGCCCTGTACGTCCTGGGAGCACCGGGGGGGGGGGGGGGATGGCCAGTTTATTCCACATTGGAGGTGGAATAAGTGCTGGCCAGCACCCCAGCATCAACAGCAGCAAGCCAGGTGAGTCTCTGCCGCCTGATCTGGGTCCTGGTTGCCCCCACCAGGGTTGGGCAGCAGGGAAACTGGTGTCCACACTGCGAAGGGCTGGATGTGCTGTGGGGAGGATGTCCCCGTGTCGATGCAGGGCATGCCAGGCCATTTCTCAGTGGCTGATCCTGCACCCTTGGGAATGTCTTGCTCCCGTGGTACAGAATCGGATGCTAATGGCCCCATCCTCTTCAGGGCCATCCAGATGGCCCAGACATGCCCCTTCTGGGATCAGGCTCCACGAATAATCATTTTTGCCTCAGTATTTTGAATACGATTGCAATTTGTATGCTAACCTCTTAGACATTCCTATAAATAATGCATTACAATAGTCCAAATGATCATAGAGGACCGAATACCTTTTCAAATAAGTAAATTTTGAGAAAACAACAGAGCTTATGGTAACATTGTGCTATCAGTTGGTAGAGTTTCTGTGGCTCTATATTTGATACTTATGATACTGCATTTTTAATGTTTTTCCTTTTTCTTTTTATTTTGTTTCGCTTTTTTGACAATACTGTATATTCAATATTGTACTTGATATTTTAAATAATATTGCATTGCAATTTGTGTTATAAATTGCTTTGGACAGCTTTCCTAGAGAGGCAGTATAAACATGTATTAAATATGATGTCAGGGGTGTGATCCGGGCTCCTTCCATAGATGTTTCAGGCCGTTACAGGTGGTGTCATGCAGATGTATTTGCCCCAGTACAAAGGGTACTCTTGATTCCATGTTGACATATTTCTCACTGGTGTTGCTGCACCCTTCGATTCCATTCCTTATTCTTCTTGACCTTTGTAGTTGGGGCTGGCCCAACCATAAGACAAGGCCAGGCATTTGTCTAGGGCAATTGCTTCTGGGGGCAGTAAAGAGCCACAGCAGTCAAAGCTAAATAATAGATCCAAAAAACAGATCAGGCCTATAGAGCAGCTACTGTATTAAATAGCACTGGACAAAAGATAGAATAGATTGTTTTGTCGAACTGTTTGCATTTAGGGAATCAACCCGAAGATGCAGTACGGCATTTCAAACCTGAAGAGTTTTTCAGGTTCTGCATCAGGAAAATCATAAAGT
Source organism: Ichthyophis bannanicus (assembly GCA_033557465.1). NCBI lineage: Eukaryota > Metazoa > Chordata > Amphibia > Gymnophiona > Ichthyophiidae > Ichthyophis > Ichthyophis bannanicus. Next base: position 294,811,062 of record CM066037.1, read on the forward strand.
AATTCTCACAAGGATCAGCTTCTCCCACAAACTTTTTCAAAAGAATGACAGTCCCAGACTGATTCACAAAAGCCAGCAGCACTTCTTGCTTTGTCTCACCAGTTGGATGTGGGAATTCTGAGTGAAGTCAGACGCCATCTGGTTTAAAGAAGAGCTATGTGCACATTTTTAGAGACTGATGATGGTTCTTTTGGGTATGTATTAGTGCTGTTTGCACTGTTGAATGATCTCATTATGAGGGTCCCCTATTATTGACAAGGATATGTTTTGACATTTAGCTATAGAGAATTTTTTCTGATTTTTTTTCTGCCCTATTACACTGGTACCTGGTGACGCTGTGGTCATCCTTACGGGCCAGGTACTGATCAGGCATTCATGTCCCCTCAGAATTGTGGATGAACACACCAGATCCTCCCATGCAACACTCAAACCACACAAAGACACACATACACACACTCTCACTTGCAGTCACCAAAAACATATTCCTGCCAAAGAGATGCCCTGTATCTATCAAGAATAGCTGATCTGTTTCTCACCCAAACAAGAATCTTTTCCATACTCGCTCACATACTATCCCTACATCAACAGTCCCATTTTTCAGAACATAGGAATTTTTAGAGAACCCTAGATTAGCTCCTTTAGCACAAACAGCAAATATCAGCATAGACAGAATAAACACTATTGTTCTTCTTAATATTTCTGTAGGGGTGTTTATTAATGTTTTTTACCTTACAACCTTCCATCACCTCTGCTTTCTGTTCTTTACAATTGTATCTTGTATTTTTCCAGACTGCAGACACACCAGTTCAAAACATAACTGTCAAAATCATTCTTTAATAGCGGATGCATTGAAGAGCAGAGCAGAATATTTTCTGTCCTGGTCTTATTCCACATTTCCGCAGGAATAACGGGGACGTCTGTGGGAAACAGTGAAAACATACATAGGCCTTTCCTGAATATGTTTTATACATCTCCGCGACTGACCATGCCCCCATTCCACCCCACTCTGAGATCCCCGTGCTAGCGCTGTAGACATGTAGGGCTGTGGGGGTATTAGAATACGGTCTTAGATATTTTCGCTAGAAAAACATCTATGGCGCACAACCAAATGGCTTATTCGTGTTATGAAATTACCTCCATAGTGTATCTAGATTCTCAGAAAGTCTTAGATAAGATCCCTCATGAGAGCCTCTTGTTGAAATTAAAAAGTCATGGGATGGGAGACAGTGTACTATTGTGGATCAGGACCTGGTTAAAAGATAGACAGCAGAAGGTAGGGCTAAATGGCCATTTTTCCCAATGAAGAAAGATGAATAGTGGAGTAGCATCTCTGATGCTTGTGGATTCTGCAAGGGTGCTAACAACATCAAGATACATGATTTTAGTAAGGTGTTGCTCCAGTAGTGTCAGACGATAAGGGACAGACACAACCATTTTTCATCCTCTGGCAAAATGAACTGATTTTGGCAGACGTCTCTTGGATCCTCCTTTTGATATTTTGATAGCAATGCTTGTTGGTCCTCTGAGTCATTCTTAGGGGCTTGTTTACAAAGCCGCGGTAGCGGTTTGCGATCGTAATCGGAGCCGCGGCCCCATTGATTTCAATGGGTCCGCGGCTGCGATCGCAATCGCGAACCACTACCGCGGCTTTGTAAACAAGCCCCTTAGTGTGCTGACACTGGAAGATATCCTTAGCCACCAGACATTTTCTTGTGCTATCTCTCCCAAACAGTAGAGTATCTTCCTCTTCCTCCTGGTTGCAGATCTTCCAGTTTCTCAACATCGGACCACCTTGATTTCCTGTGTCTCCTTCTCTTACAGATATCTTCTACAGTATGGTTACCAGATGTCCCCAATTTTTGGGGATTGTCCCCGATTTTAGAGCTGTGTCCCTGACTTCCACCTGTTTGGCAGCCTCTTGTCCCTATTTCCAGCAATGGGGACAGAGGAGGAAGAAAAAATATTATTTTCAATTTAGTGATTTTAATTTGTCAGTTTTTAGAATTTATTTCAATTATCTTTATATATTTACAGTATGGGAAAATGCATAAAATGTTTTCTATTTCTCTGTTGATTTTTCTGCTTGGAAGTGATTTTATTGCTGTCATGTGATGGATGGGGGGCATGGTAATGACTCCTCTTCCCTCCTCCATAATTTGTCGTTCAAACTGGGAACCAAGATGTCCTGATTTGAACAACAAACTGAGCACCCTAGGGATGGACCCTAAAATTACTGCTTGGGTTAGAAATTGGTTGAGTGGGAGGCGACAAAGGGTACAGGTAAATGGAGTTCACTCTGAGGAGAAGAAGGTTACCAGTGGTGTGCCCCAGAGATCTGTCCTTGGTCCAATTCTTTTCAACATCTTTATTAGTGATATTGCGGAAGGGCTGTCGGGTAAGGTTTGCCTCTTTGCGGATGATACCAAAACTTGCAATAGAGCAGACACCCAGAAAGGTGTAGATAACATGAGGAGGGATCTAGCTAAGCTTGAAGAATGGTCTAGAATTTAGCAGCAGGGATTTAATGTTAAAAAATGCAAGGTCATGCATTTGGGCTGCAGCAATCCAAGGGAGCGATATAGTAGAGGGAGTGAAGAACCTCTGTCCACAAAAGAAGAGCGGGACCTACTGTAGGCGTGATTGTGTCTGATGATCTTAAAGTAGCTAAACAGGTAGAAAAGGTGACGGCGAAAGCTAGAAGGATGCTTGGGTGCATAGGGAGAGGAATGGCCAGCAGAAGAAGGGAGGTGATAGTGCTTCTGTATAAGTCTTTGGTGCAACCTCATTTGGAGTAATGTATGCAATTCTGGAGACCGCAACTTCAAAAGGATATAAACAGATTGGAGTCGGTACAGAGAGTGGCTACTAAAATGGTTAGTGGTCTTCTTTATAAAGCATATGAGGACAGACTTAAGGATCTTAATATGTATACTTTAGAGCAGGGGTCTCAAACACGCGGCCCGCGGGCCGCATGCGGCCCGCGAGACAACTTTGTGCGGCCCGCGACAGAGAAAAACAAAAAAAACCCAAAACCCTGGCTTCTGCCGTTGCCGCCGTGGCAGCGGCAGAATCAATTGTCAAATTTAAAAAAAAAAAAAAAACTTCTGCTGCTCAAGCAGCAATATCACCTGTCCTGCGGCCCCTTCCCCTGTGCCCGGAGATCTGAATCTGCTCTATCAGTGGCGTGCTTTTCAAGCCGCGAAGAGTATTCCCCTCTCGCGCGGCTTGAAACCGCGCGAGAGGGGAATACTCTTCGCGGCTTGAAAAGCACGCCGCTGATAGAGCAGATTCGGATCTCCGGGCACAGGGGAAGGGGCCGCAGGACAGGTGATATTGCTGCTTGAGCAGCAGAAGTCTTTTTTTTTTTTTAATTTGACAATTGCTTCTGCCGCTGCCACGGCGTCAACGGCAGAAGCCAGGGTTTTGGGTTTTTTTTGTTTTCCTCTGTCGCGGCGGGGGGGTTCTGACTGGTAATGGGCTATGGTGGGGGCTAGGACTGGAAATGGGCAGATGGGGGTTAGGACTGGAAGTGGGCTATGGGCAGGGGGGGGGTTATGACTGGTAATGGGCTATGTTGGGGGCTAGGACTGGAAATGGGCAGATGGGGGTTAGGACTGGAAGTGGGCTATTGGCAGGGGGGGTTATGACTGGTAATGGGCTGGGGGGGTTATAACTGGTAATGGGCTATGGTGGGGGCTAGGACTGGTAATGGGCTGGGGGGGTTAGGACAGGAAGTGGGCTATTGGCAGGGGGGGGGTTATGACTGGTAATGGGCTATGGTGGGGGCTAGGACTGGAAATGGGCAGATGGGGGTTAGGACTGGAAGTGGGCTATTTGCAGGGGGGGTTATGACTGGTAATGGGCAGTGGGGGGTTATAACTAGTAATGGGCTATGGTGGGGGCTAGGACTGAAAATGGGGTGATGGGGGTTAGGACTGGAGGTGGGCTGATTGGGGGGTTAGGACTGGTAATGGCCTATGAGGGGAGGTAAGACTGAAAATGGGGTGATGGCGGATACGACTGCAAGTGGGCTATGGGGGGGACTAGGACTGGTAATGGGCTATGGGGGGGGGTAAGACTGAAAATGGGGTGATGGGGGGGTAAGACTGGAAGTGCGCTATGGGGAGGTTAGGACTGGTAATGGGCTATGGGGGGTCTAGGACTGGTAATGGGCTGGGGGGGGGGTTGCTAGGACTGGAAATGGGCTGAGTGGAAGGGGGGCTTGAACTGCAAATGGCTGATGGGGAGGGGGGCTTGGAATGGAAATGGGCTGTGAGGGGAGGGAGCTAGGATTGGAAATGGGCTGATGGGGGGCTAGGATTGGAAATGGGCTGATGGTGAGGCTAGGATAGGACTGGAAATGGACTGATGCAGGGACTAGAAAGGAGCAGATGCTGGGTGGGGCTGGAACTAGAAGGGAGCTGATGTTGGGGGAGGATTAGAATGGGATGGAGCTGGGAAAGTGAAATGGAGAGGGGAAAAATATTTTGTCTGGAAGAGAAGACAAATCTACAATTGGCCAGGTATTGGGAGAGTAAGTGGGGATTGAGGATGGAGGGGTAAAATTTGAGTGGATGAAATAGGAATGAGGAAAGAGCAAAAGGAGAAAGATTAGTATGTTAAAGCAGATGTAGGGAGAGAGAATGGAAAAAAACTAGAAGAGAGAAGAAAGGACAAATGGACAGCAGACGATGGAGATAGCAGAAGACACGAAGAAACCAGAAGTGGCTGGAGCAATTGCAACTGAAAAAAAATGCACAAAAGGTAGAAAAATATCTCTTTATTTTGAATTTATTAACTGGAATATGTCAGCTCTGGGAAATGTGCATCATTAATGTTTGCGCTTTGTTTAGTACAAGAGGAAATTAATTTATAGTTTTATTTCTACAGTGTTGTTGTACATTCCAAGTTTGACTTTTGGGGTTCCCAGTTTAATTATTGTCTTCCTATTTCTGAATCTTTTAGTCTTTCTTTATCCATACTCATTAAGAGGCATGTTTACTAAAAGTTAGTGTATGGTAACATTATGCAAATATTTATGCAAATGAGGCCCCTTATGCAAATGAGGCCCCACGTCTTATGCGGCCCCCGGGTTACTTTACAAGTCCTCATTTGGCCCTCAAAGCAATTTGAGTTTGAGACCCCTGCTTTAGAGGAAAGGCGGGATAGAGGTAATATAATTGAGACATTTAAATATCTCCATGGCATAAATGCACAGGAGTAGAGCCTCTTTCCCCTCTGCTATGAGGGGACATAGGATGAGGGTGAAAGGGGATAGACTCAGGAAAAAATATGTCAAAATATGTTTTTATGGAAAGAGTGGTAGATCCATTGAATAGTCTCCCAGTGGAGGTGATAGAGATGAAGACAGTGTCTGAATTCCAAAAAGGCATGGGACAAACACAGAGGATCTCTAAAGGAAAAAAGGGGACTGTTGTAGTGGTTGATATGGAAGGGCAGACTAGATAGGTCATGTGGTCTTTTTCTGCCATCATGTTTCTGTTTCTATGTTTCCTCTCCCTCCCTGTCCCACATGCACATTTTGGATAAGTGTCCCAGATTTGCCTGCAAAACATCTGACAACCTTACTCTACAGATTCTTCCTGAAATCCCCTTTAGGAGTTGTTCTAGGAAATGTCTCCTTGAAACAATCAAAGGCTCTCTCTGGGAACACTGGACTCCCTCAAACAAGCTCCAAAACATTCTAGTGCTCTGCTTTTACGCTGATATTATTGTTGGTGGTGTCACAACCCCATCCCTTTAGCCACGGACTTAAAGGTCAGGGTGGACATTATTGTTGTATTGAAGGTAGAAACTTTTGTTAGCCCAGAAGCCTTCTGGTACTAGTAGTCCCTTTCTTCATAATGAATAGTTGTGTAAGCCATGTGAATGGTAAAGTATAGGGTTTTATTCCCTTAATGCACAAAAGGTTCAAACGAAGACAACAGGATTTTCACCTTCTTCAGGATTTTCACATAAGGTATTTACATAGGTCAAAAACTTGGATATGCTTCACAGTCTTTGTTAGTTATGCAGGGTTCAAACAAAACAGGTTATACAAACAAAAGCAATGCTTCTTCTTCCCGCTTGTCAAACAAAACTGTGTTTCAAAAGTATATCCTGCATGCTATACTTCTTTCAAGGATTCTAAACTCCCAGTACAACAAAATGTACAGTCCATAGGGCATTCAGTTAGCAAAGGGTCAGGTTCAGCAGGGTCTATCTGCATAGCCTCTTGTTCTGCTGAGATATCTGTGGCCCCTGAGCTTTCCCCATATATTCTTGGTTTTACTTCAGAACTTCTTCCTAAGGCTCTCCAGCCTGGCTGTACCCGGTCTGGCAAATATGCAACAGGACTTTTGGTAAGCACTCTTTCTATAGGTTCCCAAACCTTTTTCCAGCTGCCTTGGCTGCTCTTACGGCTCCCTGGCTTCCAGGCCTTTCTGTGACCCGGCCTCAGTTCCTGGTTCAGATTTGTGTCCTGGGCTGAGTCTGGTTCACCCACCTCTGAACTCCTTGGGGCTCACATACAGGGGAAGAAGCATGAAGGTACCTCTGAACTCTTGGGTCTGTGCCTCTGGTATTCTCCCTACCAGGCACTCTCCCGGTTCGCCTTCTGTCCTTCCTGAAGACTTCCTTCTGGAGCTTCCCAGCCTGAAACTGGCTCTCCTGGAACTTGTTCCTTTCCTGTAAGGGCTGCAAGTTCAACTGCCTTTTCTCCTCTCTTTGGAGCCGTCTCCTTTCTCTTTCTTCGCTATCAGCAGCTGCTGTGGCTCGTGCCGCTCCTCTCTCCTCTGGCTTGTCTATGCTTTGCTTATAAAGCTGTTTCTTAGGTAAGGATTCTGTCCCTCTGACCAGGTGTATCTGATTACGCTTGAATTAGTTCTTGCATCATCCCAACCTGGGCGTGTCAGCCTACCTTCTGAATCTCCGTGCATGCTCCCTCTAGCTGCACTTCTCACTAACTGCACTTTATGTATATTATTTCCTTTAAAGAAATCAGTGTTTTCTTCTACCTCCATGGGTTTACTGGCATCTGCTTCATCACAGTGGCTGCTGTTGAGCTGATGCCAACTCCTGGTGAACGTATGGATAATTGTACCTATCCACTGGGTTTTCTTGGCAAGATGCAACCAGAAGTAGATTACCAGGTCATTCTTCTGCTTTTTGTCATCTTGAACTTATCAGACATCATCTATTAGGACCGGTCTGCAATATCTACTTCTAAGCCTGCTCTCTGGTCAGATGTGCACCCTCTTGGAGACATATGATAAACCTGGAACCCTATGCATGTACCTTTACATAATTTCTCATTCCTTTCGACTTTGTGAAAGAGTGCTCAAAGGTGACCAATGCATCTTCTCCACTCAACTCCTCAATCACCATGTGCGCATTCCAGGCACAGTGGAGTGTGGAAGATACAACTGCACAGCAGAAAGAACTCTCGGTAGGTAGCACATCCATATTTTGCACTATTTGCTTAGTCTTCATATCTGAAGGGTGTTGTGCCCTTCCTCACATTCAATAGAGTTCACTTTTTGTGAGAACTTGCAAGTAATTAGTATTGGCTGTAGTCAGGAATGGTCTCTCCCCAAGACTTCTTTCAAAGCACAATTATATCTGTGGGATTCCAAATCCTTAACCCTTTGGTGCTGACAGGATTACTATACCTAGCATCAATGCTGAAACATTTCTCAAGCAAGAAAATCCTAGCTTCAGGCACAAGGGTGAAACAAGCACTCTCTTTGGGCATCCAATAACCTCATTCTGGAAGCATTTAACTTCTACCACCAAGCTAAAGACGATAGAGACATACTTTCCAAGCCTGACAACTTGTATTTTTTAACATTGGAATTATTATTTAGATTTCCAAAAAGGAAATATTTTTTTTTTAATATTTATATAGTTTTTGGACTGTAGCATAAGCAAATTATTTTAAGGGAAATATATCAAGTGAAACAAATACTGTGCTAGCACCTGATAAAACAGCTTTTTGCACATGCCCTAGCAGGCAATGGACACTTTATGGCTATTTTAATTCACTTCCCCTTTATTTTAATATCATTGCTGTTAGGCTTTGTGACATGTCAGATACTGTGAAGAACAGTGGGCCTCAAAATGTCACGATCAGAAAATAAGAACCACGTAAAACGAATGCAAATCGTATAAAGTAAGCAAACCAAAATGTAAGCTGTCATGAATCAAAAAGATTCTCCTAAATATCCTTTAGCCAAATATTTGTTTTCTTAAATTACTGCGGACCTGGTCCATCGCTCTCCTTAAGCCGATGTATCTATGGCAACCAGAATACAGCCAGCTGTTCCTACTAGCACTGTGAAGCCCCTACTTGCTGCTCCTTGGAGGAAATTCTGAGAAAGTATGATAGCACTGGAAATGGAGGCTTGCGATTTGTTATTTCAGTAGGCTTTAGAAACCGTAACGGAGAATAGGAACTGTATTTTCAATATGTACGAATGTATGGTGTGCTACACGTCAGCAAGATTCAAAACTTTTATGTGAATAAATACATGATAACCAGCATAAAAGCATGGTTTAAATATTGTGTCTCCCCCGGCCGCATTAAAAAGTGGGAAAAGTTTTGTCTTGGAATTGATATCAGGAAAGGTGGTATATAAGAAATGTTAAATTAAATAAATCCCTTTGAATAGCTGGCATCTGTTTCAATGCCGATGCAAAGTTCACAAGTATATTGTTGCTATGGTGTGTGCACCAGCTCAGATTTATAAAGGCAAACTCATCGGGGAATTTCCCCTTAGAGCCAAGTTTCCTTTTAAAAATGAACTTGCGGTATAGTGGACCCACAGCCTTCTTGAATATTTGGGGAAGATATTCAAAGGCATTTACGCAGTTTGCAGACCTGCAAACCATGTAAATGCTGCTGAACTGGATATTCATGGTCTGTGCCGTCAGATATCTGTGGGTGCCACTGCTACTTGCCCGATGCTAAGCAGTTAGCAGTGGGGCATGTTGGCGGCGTTCTGGGGCGGAACGGAGGCAGCATCTGTTGCTGGCCAAGCAGCAGCGATAATGAACCGCTGCCGGGTTAATGGCAAGTGGGTAAAGTCAGTAGCAGCAAAGGCTGACTTACGACTATTTTAATTCACTTCACCTTTATTTTAATATCATTGCTGTTAGGCTTTGTAACATGTCAGATACTGTGAAGAATATTGGGCCTGTGGAACCCGTGGAAGCTAACTGGGCAGTGGCTCAATACCACCACTGTCAGGTTAGCTTGCGAATTCTGAAGCAACCCAGATATTCACTGACGGTGGTCAAATATAGCCCCAGCATCTGGGGTTAGAAATCAGCCAGCCGCCGCTGCTCAATATCCCCCTCTTTGATTTTTACCCCCATTTGCAGCTGTATTTTAATCAGGTTGGTTCAAGGCCTGACATGATCACATACATTTCTGCTCTATTCAAGAAAGTATAACAAACTGGGCCTGCAAGTGGGGAACAGCGCAGTATCAGAATAGAAACATAGAAACATAGAAACATAGAAATATGACGACAGAAAAAGACCACATGGCCTATCTAGTCTGTCCTTCCATAACAACTACAACAGTCCACTTTTTGCCTTTAGAGATCCTCTGTGTTGGTCCCATGCTTTCTTGAATTCAGTTACTGTCCTCATCTCTACCACCTCCACTGGGAGACTATTCCACGGATCCACTACTCTTTCCGTAAAGAAATATTTCCGCATATCACTCCTGAATCTATCTCCCTTCACCCTCATCCCATGTCCCCTCGTAGCAGAACTTGCTTTCAATTGAAAGAGGCTCTCTCCCTGAACATTTATGCCACGGAGGTATTTAAACATCTCAATCATATCACCTCTATCCCGCCTTTCCTCTAAGGTGTACATATTAAGATCCTTAAGTCTGTCCTCATATGCTTTATAATGAAGCCCATTAATCATTTTGGTAGCAACCCTCTGCACCGACTCCATCCTGTTCACATCCTTTTGAAGGTGCGGTCTCCAGAATTGCACACCATACTCCAAATGAGGTCGCACCAAAGACTTATACAGAGGCATTATCACCTCCTTTTTTCTGCTAGCCATTCCTCTCCGTATGCACCCAAGCATCCTTCTAGCTTTTGCTGTCGCCTTTTCCACCTGTTTAGCTACTTTAAGATCATCAGACACAACCACGCCTAGGTCCCGCTCTTCTTTAGTGGACAAAAGTACTTCACCTCCTATACTGTATTGCTCCCTTGGATTGCTGCAGCCCAAATGCATGACCTTACATTTTTTAACATTAAATCCCAGCTGCCAAATTCTAGACCATTCTTCAAGCTTAGCTAGATCCCTCCTCATGTTATCTACCCCTTCCTGGGTGTCTACTCTATTGCAGATTTTGGTATCATCCGCAAAGAGGCAAACCTTACCCGACAGCCCTTCCGCTATATCACTAACAAAGATGTTAAAAAGAATCGGACCAAGGACAGATCCCTGGGGCACACCACTGGCAACATCCTTCTCCTCAGAGTGAGCTCCATTTACCTGTACTCTTTGTCGCCTCCCACCCAACCAACTTCTAACCCAAGCAGTAACTTTAGGGTCCATCCCTAGGGTGCTCAGTTTGTTTATAAGTCGCCTGTGAGGAACAGTGTCAAAGGCTTTACGGAAATCTAAATACACCACATCTAGAGCTCTCCCTTGGTCCAACTCCCTGGTCACCCAGTCAAAAAAATCAATCAGATTTGTCTGACAAGACCTGCCTCTGGTGAATCCATGCTGCCTCGGATCCTGTAATCCGCTGGACTCCAGAAACCTCACTATTTTCTCTTTCAGCAGCGTTTCCAATAATTTACTCACCACTGAAGTTAAACTAACCGGCCTGTAGTTTTCAACCACATCCTTACTTCCGCTTTTGTGTAAAGGCACCACATGAGCCTCTCTCCAGTCCTTTGGCACCACTCCCGACTCCAACGAGGCATTGAAAAGGTCAGTCAGTGGAGCTGCTAGAACGTCCCCAAGTTCCCTCAGTATTCTAGGGTGTATCCCATCCGGTCCCATCGCTTTGTCTACTTTAAGTTGAGCTAGTTTCTCACGAACACAGTCTTCTGAAAATAGTTCAAGATGTCCCTCGCTTCTGTTCTTATTTGTGGGTGTTTTCTGAGGTCCTGCTCCTGGTTCTTCATCTGTGAACACAGAACAAAAATATTTGTTAAGCAATTCCGCTTTATCCTTATCAGCTTCTACATATTCCCCCCCTGCACCCTTGAGTCTGACAATACCACTTTTGCTCTTCCTCTTCTCACTAATATATCTGAAAAATGTCTTATCCCCCCATTTTATTGCATTGGCTATTTCCTCCTCCTTTTGAATCTTTGCCTTCTTGACTACTTTGCTAGCTTCTCTAAGTTTTTCCAAATACAGATGCCTGTCTTCTGCTCTCTGTGATCTCTTGTATTTCATGAAGGCCTCCCTCTTTTTCTTCACTTTTTCAGCTACTTCCTTCGAAAACCATAGCGGTCTCCTGTTCCTTTTGCCTTTATTTACCATTTTAACAAAAAGGTTGGTTGCCCTTAAAATACCCCCTTTCAGTTTTGCCCACTGTTTTTCTACATCCCCCAGCTGTTCCCATCCCACTGACGACTCCCTGAGGTATTGGCCCATCTTCGCAAAGTTAGTCTTCCTAAAGTCTAAGATCCTCACCTTGGAATGGATTCTAACAGCCCTAGTCCTAATACTGAACCACACCATCTGGTGATCACTGGATGCAAAATGATCTCCCACTACAACATCAGAAACACTTTCACCATTGGTAAGCACCAAGTCCAGTATGGCCCCTTCACGTGTGGGGTCTGTTACCAATTGCCTGAATAGTTCTCCCTGTAGAGAATCCAGGATCTCCTTACTTCTAGACGATACTGCAGCAGGAATGTGCCAATCAACATCTGGCATATTGAAATCTCCTATCAGTAGCACTTCCCCTTTCCTAGCAATGCTGCGTATGTCTTCAATTAACTCTCTGTCCACCTCTTCCTCTTGTGAGGGAGGTCTGTATATCACTCCAATGCAAATAGATTTCTCTTTCCCTCTTTCTAGTTTAACCCACAATGCCTCCTCTCTCCCTTTTAAGCTCTGTAATTCCAAAGCTTTAATAGTAGTTTTTACATATAGTGCCACTCCTCCTCCTGTTTCTCAGAAGCTTGCTTTTGCTGTGTGGTGGATAGTGAACCACAACAGGATAGCACATAGTTCAGTTTCTGTATCAAAGTAATTGCCATGAGGTCGATAAGATCTAACTGCAGATTCCAAGAAGTACCCAATGATAACTTGGAGCAATTCATTTTCATTTCAAATCCAAAACAAAAATTTAAAATCTCAGATTCCACATTATCAATCATCTGACTGAGGAAAACTTTTTTTTTTTTTTTTTACAAATTCAGGGCTCTAGGGGGTGTGGTAGGAAATATCTGGGGCTAAGAGGAGACAGGGTTTTTAAAGGAGTAATTGCTTTAAGGAGTTGTAGTCCCCAATGGCTGTCCGATCAATGTCTAACCGTTAAGTATAAAAAGACTGAGGTGCTCTTTATAACCAGTGACCAATCTTTATATCCACATGCATCGCTAAAAGTGAACAATGCAGATTTAGTTGTGAAATCGGAAGTGCGTTATCTCTGTGTCATCATTGATCAGCGCCTCACATATCAGTAAAGTAACACAAACTATCTTTAATAAAATAAGGGCTCCTCATTTTGACTTTTGCATCTCCATCCTTCCAGGAATCCCACAAAGCTCTCTATGCCCACTACAGCTTGCCCAACATGCAGCTGCTCGAATACTCATGGGTGCACCCAGATCTAGCCATATTACCCCCATATTAATGGATCTCCACTGGCTACCTATTCATTGCCGCATTAAATACAAAATACTTATAAAAACCTTCAGAATCTACTGTAAATCAGCCTCACTGTACCTGCAGCAGCTGCTGCAAAGAACATAGAAAACAGGCTCAGAAGATCAGCTACTCAAAATATGTTTGCACTTCCCCAAGAATTAACAAAAAGGAACCAGACCACATGTGCCAGATCCTTCTCTCTTCATGCTCCAAGCCTCTGGAATGCTCTCCCACAAGCTACCAGAACCACCTCAGACCTCATGACCTTCTGCAAGCTATTAAAAACCTTTAGGCCTGATTACATTGCAGACGTAGAAGCCCTCTGTGCACCTGGCCGGAACCGGACGCACAGAGGGAGTCACGATTCTGATCCTGTGGGGCACGTCTAGCCCTGTGGGATCAGAATCACGGACAGGCCTGTACGTGCAGCCCAGCCCAGCCCAGCCTGCACAAACAGGCCTTGCCCGACTAACTCAGTCAGGGCTTTTAAATGGAGCCACGGCGCCATGGTGTCCGGTTGCCATGGCACTGCAGCTCCATTTAAAAGCTGTGATCCATGGCCGCCGGTAAAAAATGCTTATTCTCTACAGCCCGACCCCCGATCTGGCCTCCCAGGGCCAGGGTTGGATTGCAGGGAATGTCCTCTGCCCCCTGTTGCCCCTTCCCAGCCCCGGGCCTGCCGATTCTGACACATCGGGGATGTTATTCCATCTTGGAGGTGAAATAACCTCCCCGTTCAAGTCGCCTGCCCTGGACATACAGGGCCGACATTAGAATCAGTCCTGTACATCCGGGGCCAGAGACTGCCCACTGCCTGCCATGACGCCACCCCCGATCCGCCCCTTTCCCACTCCCATCTACTTTCCTGTAGAACACGCGGGGAAGGTAGTCGGGCCCGGGAAAGGACACGAATAGCGGGGAAGGACATCCCAATGGGACATCTATCCCCATTATTCATTGCTCAGAATGACCTCCTTTCTCTTTACTGATCACTTCAAAGACATAACCTGAATCAATGGATACACCCCACCAATCACCCCTCAGATAGCCTCTACCCTCCCTATTTATTGGAATCTCTTCCAATGCCCTCTCCATGAGAACTTCCCTTACCCTGCTTGCCCATCCCCCCCCCTCCGCCCCCGATCGTACTATCATTTCACGAGTATGCTAATTTGAGTTACCCCCCCATCCCACACACAATGCCCACTGTTTTGTTAATATCCCTACTCTATTGCAAGGTTACATTTTTACTGTAATTGCTACATTGTTCTCCTTATAGTTACATGTTCACTGTAATTGTTACAATGTTCACTGTATTGGATAACACATGGATAACAGTGGATAACACATTGAAGCCCTCCAATCAGTGTGCAGCAGCGGCCAAGGAAGCAAATAGAATGCTAGGAATCATAAGGAAAGGAACAGAAAATAAAACCAAGGATATTATAATGCCTCTGTATCGTTCCATGGTGAGACCGCACCTTGAATATTGTGTGCGATTCTGGCTGCCGTATCTTAAAAAGGATATAGCGGAATTAGAAAAAAGTACAGAGAAGAGCCAGCAAAATGGTAGAGGGGTTGAAAGGATACCCCTATGAAAAAAGGCTTAAAACGTTAGGGCTCTTCAACTTGGAAAACAGACGACTGAGAAGAAATATGATAGAGGTCTATAAATTAATGAATGGAGTGGAACAAATAAATGTAGATCAATTGTTTATGCCATCAAAAAGTAGAAAGACTAGGAGACATGCAATGAAGCTACAATGTAACCCATTTAAGACTAATAATAGAAAATATTTTTTCACTCAATGCGTAATCAAACTCTGGAATTTGTTACCCGAGGATGTTGTAAAAGCTGTTAATCTAGCTGAGTTTAAAAAATGTTTGGACAAGTTCCTGGAGGAAAGGTCCGTAAACCATTATTAAAAAGGACCCAGGAAATCCACTGCTTGCCCTGGGACAAGCATTGTGGAACCTGTCTGCCTTTTTGGGAATCTGCCAAGTACTTGTAACCTGGTTGGCCACTGTTGGAAACAGGATACTGGGCTTGATGGACCTTGATCTGATCTAGTAGGGCATTTCTTATGTTCTAGTTGCATTCCATGTAACTGCCTTGACCTTTGGAAATGCAGTATATAAATCTGTCAAATAAATAAATAACTAATGTTATGGTTCTCTATGATAACTCCAAGATATCTTCACAGTGTTGCCATTGGATTCTATGTCTGTTCTAGGTTTTATCTCTAAGCTACCATGATACTTATTCAGTAACGATATCTGTGCATGAAGCCTCGTGTAAACAAGTGAGCTAGCAAATTCGTCACCAGGGGCACTGTGAGGTAGCACAGGATCCAGCGCAGACAATCTTTCAGGGCTCCTTTACCACCAGCCTCCCTCCCGGCCCAGGCTTAAAAAAAAACAACAACATGGTGGCGGCGGGTCTTGCAGTATCTGTGTGCACTCTAGGTTGGCTGTGTCCCATCCTCTCTGTTGGAAGGAGTTGGGGCATAGTTGGCTTAGAGCAGGCACGGGTCCTGCAAGACAGGCTGAGGCTGGGCCCCTTTAGAAACCATTGACCTAGGGTCACATTCCGTTCTGCCCCCTCCCCCTCGTCAATTCTGTTTAGCATGGCTTACAGGGGGTTCCATTTGAGTTTTTCTGTAATTATCTGAGATGAATTTCCTCAAATGACTTTTCTCATTTAAAAACCAAGAGGGTTGAGCCTCTGATGATGGTGGGAGGCAGTTCATCTCTATTGTTCATTAACTATCTGGGCACAGTAAGGGGCTTATGTGCCACTTTTTAAAATTGTTCTTAGTATGAAACGATGAATGTGTGGTGAATAAATTGCTTTATTTCTTTTCCTATTTCAAGCTGGCCAGTGCTACTTCTTAATTACTTTACGCTCTCTAAGCTCCAGGAAAGGGGTAACAAGGTGCTGGAGAGTGGACAGGAGTAAGGTATCTGTGATTGTCTTATTTTGTTAGATGAACATTAAGATTTTCTTCCCTGTGCTGCCAACAACCTCAGAGGGAATCCATCCTTCTGCCAGTGAAAATGAAATTTCAAATAGGCTTTGGTTAGTGTAAATGGGTCCACTATTTAAAGAGGAATGAAAGGTCTGCGTTGATGTAAGAGAACATTCAGAGGAGTAGAAGACAAAAAGCCCCCTGAGAGTAGAAGTCTTCAGGTGCTTCTTCCTATAGTTTGGTAGTTAGCTCCATTTTATTCTTTCCAGCCCAATGGAATGTTGAAAAGAATTATACATACGGGACTGCAAAATGACTGCCTGTCTGGCGTAAAGAAACTCTCTGAAAATTAAATGGAGCAAGACCAAATGAGGCATGGAGGAAACATTGGTGAAAAGACACATCAAGATTGAAAATGGGCCAGATCAGACCAGGGTTTCCAGAGAAATAAAGCATTCAAAGTGTCCAATGCATTTCTATGAGAGAAACTGTTCCAACAGTTGCAACACACAGATACTGATTCATTGTAACAGAGCAGGTAGAGAATTGCACCTTTCAAACTGTCCTCTCTCATCTCTTCTCCTGATCATAGATACAGAGAGCCAACACAGATACACACGCACACATACGCATAAATGCAGAAGGCCTAGACATACACACATGCAAAACAGACACACAAATGAAACAGACACTGACAAACCATCCAACTCAATCATAAAGAGACCAACGCAACAGAATGTTTAATATAACCGCTTGTTATTTTGTTGTTTGATGTTTCCTGTAGTCATCTATAAGTTTCATACATCACGGTTTCCTCGGCTAACCTGGTGCCACCAGAATAATTCTTCTCGGATGGCACTGCATACGCCGAATCATGCACCCTACCAGGGGCCATGGAGGAAACACCTACAGAAGATGTTGACCTAGTCAAGGTTGAGCCAGGGTGCCAAGGTCTTTGAACCCCATCTTTGTTCAGCAACTGAAGAAGCGTCACAGATCCCTCTCAGGGCAATCTCAACAGTGCAGAAATAACTGAAAATACCTCCTAACTCAACTCCCACTATCCTGGGACCAGAGAGTGCCAGCTGAGAAAATCCATTTCCTCAGTATCCACCCCAGCAATGTGCAGAGCTAAAAAACTAGGAGGCTCTTTGCCACACAGGCAAACAAGACAGCCATCTCCAGAGCTACCCCGGTACCCCTCGTGCCACCTTGCCGATCAATATTAGCCACCACCATGGCATTGTCTAAGAACATGTGAACTGCCTGGCCCTCAACTGGGGGCCAGAGAAGCAGAACAGCCAACATGATGGCCCTCACTTCAGGGTAGTTACGGACCACACCCCCCCCCCCCTGCAGTTCCAATGGTCCCGGGCCATTTGGCCTTAGCAGTGGGCTCTTTAGCTGAATGGCATTCATCACCAGAAGGATCCATGAGCAATCATCCAGTGGCATGCCCTTCTTCAGAAGATGGGGCTGCTGCCACCACTATAGGCTGGCCTTCACCATCATTGGGAAGATACAAGTGGATGGCATCACCTAACTCAAGGTGGATGAGACCCTGGGAATCAACGCCTGCAGTTCCTCCTTCCAGAACAGGCAGATAACATTGACCTCCTCACAATCCTCTGAAGGTGAAAGTACTTCTTCATCCACATCAGACATCTTAATCCAAGCCACAATCCAGATCTCGGACAGATCCCAGCTGATTTCCATCTCCATGGGGTGCCCTTTGCCAGGGATGCTTAGCTATAGGCAATCGAATAGGGCTCCCAAGCTCAGCCTGTCCCTCATGAGACTGTGCTTGGGGGAACCCAGCGGCTGCAGAATCTGAATTTCCATGCTAGAATGATCAGGCCTGTTGTAAAAAGGAAAAGAATTCCAGGGACTACAATCTGACCTAAGGAAGCTCTCCTCATGAAAATGACCCCCTAACACCAAGGGACCCAGTCACTGCCAATCCCCTAAAGGCCAGGGAGCACAGCACAGTTGCCAGAACTTCCAGATGGCTGGTTATCCTAACCACAATGTCATCTGCCACCTCCTGCCCTTAAGCAGGCAAGGCAAGACTAACCACGTCCCCCGGCATAGAAAGGGGGAGCAATCCCTCCAGAGACAACTCAGGAGCTGCCATGCTAGAAGAGTAGGGTTTGGAAGCCAGAGATGAGGCACCTTGCTTGCCATAGACCAAACAAGAAGAAGACATAGAGAGATAAGGGAAGTATCACAACAGTGCACACTAAGGCCGCAGTGGCCCAAAGGCATGCATTAACTATGCTTTTACTGTGGCGCGCATTACAGGCAGTAGAATAGGAATGTGCGTTGGAGCTACTTGGAGCAGAATATGTGTACAGACCGCGTAACTGCTACGTGCACAATAGGAGAAAATGATACTAGTGCATGCAAAAAATGGTGGGAAACCCCAACACTGCTCCAACAGTCATCAGCGGTCTACCTTAAATTGCATCCCACATAGACAAAATCAGGAGCCCTCAAAAAGGACAATGATGAGGTCAAGCCTTGGTACTCACCCCCTGAGAGCCCCAGGCAGAGGATCTATGCCAGGCTCAGCTCTACTCCCCTGATACTGTTTCATTGACTTCTGCAGAATTATGTTTAAGATGGCTGGCAGGCAGATCCCTCTGAGAGTCTTATGAAATCTTCGGGAGAGAGCAGGGGGGAACAGAGAAGGAGGGAGAGGGCGCTGAGGTTTTGTGAGGTGCGCCACTTATCCAGATCCTTCCAAATCCTTCCAATTTCTGGCTGCTCAATAGGCTGTTATCATGATAAGCTTATGGAGCTGAACCTATTGTCTCTCCTTCTATGGCAATCAAAAAGACTGCAGTCTAGTGGAGCCTACCATGTCAAACTCAAGTAAGAGAATCACCATCAAGGTGGCCATTCACGAGTATTTAATCAATCTTTTCCTCTCAAATCTTCAGAATTTTCTTCAGAGAGGAGAAAATCCATTCACCTTCTGCTGGAGACAAAAAAATACTGAAGCAATCTCTGGTGGCTGAGGTTTATAGAGGCATGGGAGTGATGTCTTTTCATTGGTTCTTTGGCTCCACCAATCTGCTGGTAGGGGAACACAACCCACTTGTCTGGACTGGTCTAGCAGGACGATATGGAAGCATGGCTTAATGGGAGGGTGGCAAGAAGGAAGCCACTTCTGAAGAAAAGCTACATGATCTGCTACACAGTGTTTCCAAAAAAATACTTACAGGACCCTGCACACATGTAGGGGAAGGTTTTGGGATCTGATAGGTATTGGTTTCAATACTGAGTGATATGAGTGGCATAAAGAAAACACAGCAGCACGTCACTCTGTTAAGATCATCCCTACAGTAAAGTAGTATTATGTTGTAAGGATGCTTTGCAGCCATGGGGACAGAGAGACTTGTGAAGATCAAAAAGAAAGTTGATGAAAAGCACCGGCAGTTTTTGGAGGAAAAGCTGTTACAGTCTGCCATAGAAGAAGATTCTGTTTTTAGTACGACAATGATTCTAAGCACAAACCAAAAGCAATAATAGAATGGCTCAGCAAGAAGAAAGTGAATGTCCTTAAGTGGCTCAGGCAAAGCCCACACATGATTCCCAGCAGAGAAATCGTGGCAAGAAAGTCTGTGAACTGCAGTCAATCTCCAGTCATCTTGAAAGAGCCTGAGCTTTTCTGTCAAGAGGAACGCAGTGCTGTGCAGAGTTGGCAGACATTTATCCTAAATGACTCATGCAGAAGGGATTCCACAAAGTATTGAGTCAAGGGGTGTGAAGACTCACGCAATTAGGTCTCATTGGTTTCTTATACTTAATTACTTTTTGAAAATTTCTTTACTTGTTCTTTTACATTGAAAAAGTAGAGTGCATTGGGAACAACCAAGAAAACAAATGCTACATTAATCAGTTCTGAACTGAATTTTTTAGAATGCAAAATGTGACAAACACGTATAAGAGTGTAAAAACCTTTGAAAGATGATGCACTTGTACTAATTTGTATCAGTGATGTTACCTACAGGCTATTTTGATTGGTTGCAGAGTTGTATTATTATTTTTAGCTAAATTTCACTAACTATAGGACAAATACTAAAACACTGTCCCTCTGTCAGTGCCCCAAACCAGCTCACATGTGTTGGTCTCATTCTGTACTACTTGTCAAGTACACTATTCCTGTTGTCCACCCTGTGATTCACAGCTGTGTAGAGGAACAGCTGCAATCTGTCTGATCCGTTATTAAGCAGAGTAGAAGCGGTAAATGAATTAATTAAGCAAGAAAAGCTTTCTCCTTAGTAAGCTGGAGGAGGCCTCTAGTGGACCACAGCTCTTCTGGCCAGGACCCAAATTAGCTTGACTGACCTAGCAGACTGGGAAAAAGACATGCATAACAGAGTGTAAAACAGCACAATAACAAATGGTTTAAACTTATATATTGTCTCAAGGCATTCTTTCAGAACCATTGTTCATCCAATTGCCCCTCCTATCCCCCCAACAATGGCATATCAAGCAGGAAACAGTCTCTCTTCCCCTTTTTGTCACCCCATGTTTTCTTCAGATGTACCACAGCACTGTGTCCTCTATACTAAAGATTCTTCTTAAGAGGCAGTGATAATGTATTTTTTGCTATGATGATTATACAATTACAGATGGATAAATTGGGCCAGGTAGAAAAAGCATGGTTACTTACCTATAGCAGGTGTTCTTCATGGACAGCAGGAATAAGTCCTTAGGTATGGGTGATGACCCCGATGGATCCCCGCTCAGGAACACTCCCCAGCTTCCATTGGAAGCTTTTGGAAGGCTCCATTGTGCATGTGCACCTGCCTTCCCACCTACAGCAGTGCCAGCTTACCTCAAGTTTGATAACCAAGCTGATAGCCAAAAAATACAACTGCTCAGGGAGGTGGGAGGGTTGTGAGGACTTATTCCTGCTGTCCATGGAGAACTCCTACTACAGATGAGTAACTACGCTTTCTCCGGGGACAAGCAGGAAGTAAGTTCTCATGTATGGAACTCCCAAGCTACAGGCTACCGAAAAACAAGAAAACAAGCCCATGAAACTGAAGAACTAGAAGAAACAGCATGAGTCCCTCTGGGGGACTTGACTGACTCCACATCCACAGCATACATTGACACTGGGAAGACATTTTTGGTAGCTTGGATGGACAGAAGGGCCTGTGGGAAGGAGTTGAACCTAAGTCCCAAACAGATGCTGGGGTACGGCTTGGCCGAAGTTGCTGTCCTATCAGGAATCCCCATCAAAAAACAGCAAAAACCATGTAAACTAAAGAACCCAGTCCAGAAACGTGGAAAACCAAGGATAAGAACTAAATTTATTATATCACCATATGGAGGATCAACGCCAAAGACCCGACACAGGCCATGTTTCGTAAAAACTTCCTCAGGGTTGTATTGGCATGCTACAGTAACAAATACAACAAACAAACATGTAAATAAATAAATAAATTTATTTATTTATGTATTTATTTATATCATTGGGAAGCAAAATATAAATGAATGAAATATGTAAATTTGATAAATAAGAATGAGATCAAAAATCCATTTATCATAATTAAAACATAATCATTATAATATAAAAACTATATGATGGTACCTCTATGGATAATTTAGCTCATATGTGATATCATTTGAGAGCTATGAAGACAAAAACAAAAACAAAAAAGAGATGAAGAAACAGGAGTGAGAAACGGAGCAGGAGTGCATGGTCAGAAGTGTACAATTATAAACAGTATGATCGACATTGATTGAATTTCAAAAGGAAAGAAATTTACATATTTCATTCATTTATATATTGCTTCCCAATGATACATGTTTTGTATTACATAAGTGGTTTTAATATTTTACTTGTTTATGTGTATATATGTTCATATAGTTTTACATTATGGTTTAACATTTGTTCAGGTTTTACATGTTGTTTTTTAATGACACGTTTTTTATTAGATAGATGTTTTTAAGTTTGTTTTTTAAATATTTTAATTGTTCATGATTTATTTATACACATGTTTGCATTTATTACTGTAGCACGCCATTACACCCCTGAGGAAGTTTTCACGAAACACGGCCTGTGTCGGGTCTTTGGCGTTGATCCTCCATATGGTGATATAATACATTTAGTTCTTATCCATGGTTTTCCACGTTTCTGGACTGGGTTCTATCGGGAATCCCCATCCAGACAGTAGTGGGCTGTGAAGGTGTGGACAGAGGACCATGTCACAATCCTGAAAATCTCCTCCATGGAGACCGTGCAAGTTAGCCACTGATGCAGCTATGGCCCTGACATTGTGAGTCATGATATGCCCCTCAAGGCTCAGGCCCACCTGGGCAGAGGCAAAAGATATGCAATTTGCCACCCAAATGGACAGTGTGCATTTAGAGATAGCCGCACCCAGCTTGCTGAGGTCGAATGAGATGAACATTTGGATGGAATGCCGGTGCACTTTCATCCGCTCTAGGTAGAAGACCAGACCGTGCTTGTAGCCTAACATATGCAGCGTAGTCTCCCTACTGCTGGCATAAGGCCTGGTAAAAAAAGGTGAGCAGGACCACCAATTGATTGAGATGGAAGGAAGAGACCACCTTGGGCAAGAAATGCGGATGCATACACAGCACCTCTCTATTCTGGTGGAACCGAGTATACGGTGGGTAAACCACCAAAACCTGAAGCTCACTGACATGGCCTGCCGAAGTGACCACCATAAGGAATATGACCTTCAAGATCAGGAATTTCAGTGGACAGGACACAAGCAGCTCAAAAGAAGATATGCCAAGAACCCATTGAGATCCCAAGCCACTGGTTGGGATTTAACCGGAAGTTTAGATAGCAGCAAGCCCCACATAAAGTGAGCCAGCAAGGGCTGAGCTGAGATGGGCTTGCCCTCTAAGCCATGATGGTAGACCCCAAATGTGCTCAGGTGGACTCTGAGTGAATTGGACTTTAGATCCGAGTTGGAGAGGTGCAGGAGATACTCCATGAGCCTCTCCACTGCATAGGAAAGGGGGTCCAATGCCTTGTCAGCACACCAGACCATGAACCTTCATCATTTAAAAGCATAGGAATGGCATGTGGAATCTCTTCAGGAAGCGAGAACGTCTGTCTTTATCTTTATCTTTATTAAAAATTTGATAAACCGCTTTTCGTGGAGACATAAAGTGGTGTACAATAAAAGGTTGACAGTGCAAAAACAAAGAAAGGAACGCCAAAAAAATGAGACAGAAAAGGAAAGTATAAAAGCAAAGATAAATAAGACAAAAAATTAAAACAAGCCAGACAAAGGGCCCATAAATTAAGACATAAGTTAACTTAAATATTTAAAACAAAGAATGTCTGAAAAGAGTACAAACAATAATAAAAGGCCCAAAACAGGGAAGACAAGACAGACTATGGGTAGACAAAATACACAACAAACCAATATACAAACAAAACAGTACTAGATACAAGAAACTGAAGGGGCATCAGGGAAAAGATGAAAAGCTTGCTGAAACAGATGGGTTTTGAGTAATGATTTAAATTGAGGGTAAGAGGGTTCTAGACGGAGGGACGGGGGTAGTGCCGGTAGTCACGTCCCGGAGCAAGTTAAGTTCTTTGAGAACTACCTGCTCAGCATCCAAGCTGTGAGGGCCAGGGCCCAGACATTGGGGTGCAACAAGATCCTGTCTTCCTAAGAAATGAGGTCTGGGGTGTAGCCCAGACAGAGAGGCTCCTGCTGAGATAGTTATCAGTAGGAAGAACCAAGGCTGCCTAGGCCAGTATGAGGTAATGAGATCATGGTACCCCAGTCAGCCTGGAGCTCTAACAACATCTTCACTATGGAGTATGTTTACTAAACTGCATTAGCGTGATTTGCATTAGGATCCGTGGTACAGGCAGAAATCCCAAATAAGGACATGGCCGGTACATTGTTACAGATAACGTGCATTACCAGGTGCCACAGCCTAATGAGCGTTAAAAAAACATCGTGTAGAGTGCCACGCAAGGCGCCCTGTACGGCGCCCATAAGGTGTTTGATAAGGTGCCCAACAAGGCATCTAGAGCTGTAGCACAATGGTTAATACACTGACTAATGGTGCTGGGGTTGTGAGTTCAATCCCCCTGTGGCTCTAATGAGTAAAGCTGGCTAAAACATCACCTTTTACTTTAAATCAGTGCTGTCTGAAGCATTTTGTTTGTCAATTTTAATTAGTGCTGCCAGCAAACACACCCTCACAGGGCCGTAACCTAAGGTGCCGCATAAGGCACCCTATAAGGCACCCCAGAGGACACATTATAAAGTGCATTGTCCGCCAAGGCACCCTAGAATGTCCCCTATGGGGTACCCTATAGGGCACAGTATAGGGTGCCTCATAGGGCACTGTATAGGGCACCTGATGAGGCACCGTAAGGAGCCAGCACTGTGAGGGTCTGTTGCTGGCAGTACCAATTTAAATTAAAAAAAGAAAATGCCTCAGATAGCCCTGCCAAATAACCCCACTGTGGGATCAAACCCATGACCTCTGGCTCCACAGCCAGTGCAGTTGCCAGTGGCCTACATCTCTATAGCTCCTGCTACATGCCTGTCTGGCTGGCTACAGAGGAACTGCAGGTCACCACACAGACCATCTGCTGTGGTTGCCAGGGTTGGATTGGACCAGCCACACCCATGATGCACTGCACATGCAAATCAGCAGTCTACAGATGGTCACATGTTGCGGTATGCACCCTCCCCAGCACCTCGGCCTGGTGGGGTGTCCTGACCATGTGCAACCCCACAGCACCTCAGCCTGGTGGGGGTACTGACCGTGTGTGTTACTGCCACAGAGTGGCTACAGTCCATCACAGTGGACGGGTCCTGTGCTCACCCTGAGGGTGAGGTGGGGTGCCCAGCACCATTTCCGCAGCACCTGGTTTTGTTGCAATCAGCTATGCTACAGGTCCCCATCGGTGCCACTGTGTGATAGGTGGATCCTACAGTGAAATAATGCTGATCAGGGCTTTCCCTTGTTACTGGACAGGTTTCCTATGGCATGCACATGTCCCGCAACAGCAAGGTGGGCATGTCGGAATGGGCAACTGGACAGATGCTGGAAAAGGGAACACAGAGGGCTGCAGTCAGCACATGCTGTGGTGCAGCTGGGCCACAGTGTGGACTAGGGTGATGCCTAGGTGGCCCATACGAATGCTGAAGCAGTAGAGCAGCCAGACAGCAACTGATGAGGGCCCAACACGGGCACGAGTGTGTTTCCCACAGTGTCACAGGGGATAGTACCCAGCAGGTACCCCCAAGAGTACAGAACATTTGCAGGCGGTACTCGGGGGAAGCATGGACAGCTATGCAGGCACCCCTACCCCAGAACCCGCACCATAGGCAGCCGCCTACCCGCACACTGGATGGCCCGAGACTGCGCACTACCAGCACCACCAGCAGAAGGGCATGTCAGCATGATGACAGAGGGGTACTGGTGGTGGAGGGGGCAGTGGCTGCTGCCCACAGCAGACCATAGCCCAGCCCTGTGTAGGTATCTCCAGGGAATGCACAATCTCTGTGGCAACATGGTGGTGCAGGGCACACAGCCAGTGTGTTCAGGAGCAGAAGGTCACAGGTTCAAGCCCCAGCTGTGGTTCCTGCCAACCCAATCCCCATATTTTACCCACTACTAAAATGCGGTAATACAGACAAAACCTTTAGTGCAGATAACGTAAACATGCCGAAAATGCCTACATTTTACCCTACAGAGCACAGACACCATAAACATGTGCTTTACCTAGAGCAGAGTCTCCCAAAAGCAGTCCTCGAGGGCCAAACACCATTCAGGTCCCATGCTGTCTCCAATAACTATGGCTGTGCTGCATTTCTATGCACCGCCCTCATGGTATGCAGATGTATCTCATGCATATTCATTAGGGACAGCATGAAAACCCGAACAGGGTTTGGCCCACCAGGACTGGAGTTGGGAACTTCTGCCCTAGAGTAGCGGCCAACAGGAGCAGACTCGCCCGCACCCACAGGCTCCATCATCCAAAGCCACCTGGAGAGGCAGGATTTTGGGCCCTGTGTGCATCTCCCAATACTAGCACTTGCATACCTTAGCAATGCCACCCTAAACCTGGGAATATGGTACACATCTATCAAAAGGTTGCTATGATTACTGGCAGATAGCAATTCCTAAGTTAAGTTTGTTTTCAGTTTCAATGTAAACCGCACTGATGCAGAATAGTGCGGTATATAAGAGAATGTAAATAAATAAATAAATAATCACAATTTGCTGATTGAGCTGCATCATAGCAACCTTTCTGATGTCTGTGGAGTGTGCTACAGGACTTGTGTCTGACAGTGTTTACCACCCTGGGGAGTGACCCCTACAGTATTGCGTACCATAGCCATGCCTGCACTGTGCCCAGGACTGGTGCGGTGGTCAGGGCTGCCAAACACCTCTATAGTTGCACAATGCTGGCATAGGTGTGGGGAGTGTGTGTCTGTCTATCCAGTGTGTGGTGGCTGCCAACATCCTCCTCAGCCCACACTGCTAGCACTGTTGCCAGTATTGGCCTGCCAATGTGCATAATGAGGAGCAATGTACTGTGGGTATAGCCCGGACAGGGCGGCCTGGGCAGGATGCATCTGCACAGGGCATAGGGCACTGGCTGGGACATTGTAGTGCTCGGCCACCACCTGCACAGACAGGGTGGCTACAGCATGTCCTGCTGGGAGGTCATTCTCACCCTGACTGAGCAGTGACCATGGCATGGCTAGGTTCCCCCATAGTGCCACATGATTATTTTTCTCAAGTGATATATAAGGGATCTCCTTTTGGGGACCAAATCACTGACTTATCTGCTTGGTGGGTGTGTTCACATCCCAGTTTTGGGTGCACACATCTCTTTCAGGAGCATGCACTATGGCCTAGCTAGCAGACTATCTGCAATTATTATGTGTATGGCTGGAACACCTTGAAGGGTGCAACGGCTGGAGATTGTCAGACAGTAGTGGGGGGCAACTGAGCATTTCCAGGCCTACTGTCTGTCTGCTATTGCCTTATCTGTTTCCCAGCAGGACTGGGGTTGTTGGTCCCCTCTACTGCCACCATGGCAGGGCTGTAGAATGTGGATATGTTGGGGGGAGATCCTGTCCCCCACCCTGATCCCCAGAGAGCAAGTTCGGTGGTACTACATAATCCGCCTATGGGTCCAAACACCCCCCCCCCTTGAATCATGTGGCCATGGCACCCACAGAGGCTATGCACTATTCTGGTGCATCATAGTCCACAAGGGCTAAACGTGACTGGGATATACATATGGGCAAAGGTGTATCGTAGGTGTGTCTGAAAGAACTACCTATCACACACTGGCGCTAATGGGGACCTGCAGCATAGCCTATCTCAGGGATGGCACAGTACCCGCACAATGTGAGAGTCTGTAGCTACTCTGTGCCAGTAACGCGCATGGTCAGTACCCCCTACCAGGCCTAGGTGCTGTGGGAGTGCATACCCCATCTTGTGCTCATCTGTAGTCTGGGGTGGGGGGGTGGGGAGAGGTGGGGGGTAGAGGTGGGGGGTGGGGAGATGGGTGGGGGGGGAGAGGGGGGGGAGAGGGGGGGGAGAGGTGGGGGTGGGGTGGGGGGGAGGAGGTGGGGAGGTGGTGGGGAGGTGGGGGGTGGAGGTGGTGGGGAGGTGGGAGGTGTGGGGGGGTGTGTTTGGACCCATAGGCAGATTATGTAGCACCACACAACCCACCCCTCTGGGGCTCAGGGTGGGAAAAAAAAATCATCCACCAACACTTCCACATTCAATCTCCATGCAATGGTGGCAGTAGAGGGGACCATCAACCCCAGTCCCACTGGGAGACAGACACCCTACAGGGCAGGCAATAGCAAACAAACAGTAGTCCTGGGTATGCATAGCTGTCCCCATTCACTATCTGACATTCTCCAGCAGCAAGCCTCCAGCCGCTGCACCCTGCAAGGTGTTCCAGCAAGACACATACTAGCTGCAGACAGTCTGCTAGCTAGTCAATAGTGCATGGTCCTGGAGGAGATGCATGTACCCAGAACTGGGATGTCAGCATACACACCAAAGAGATACGTCAGTGATTGGGCCCCAAAAGAAAACCCATAAATATCACATGAGAAAAACACTATATAGCACTATGGGGGAACCTAGCCATGCCGTGGTCACTGCTCAGTCAGGGTGAGAGTGACCTCCCAGCAGGACATGCTGTGGCCACCCTGTCCGTGCAGGTGGTGGCCAGGCACTACAATGTCCGAGCCATTGCCCTATGCCCTGTGCAGATGCATCCAGGCCAGGCCACACTATCCAGGCTATTCCCATGGTACCTTGCTCCTCATTATGCACATTGGCAGGCCAATACTGGCAACAGTGCCAGTTGTGTGGGCTCTGGAGGGTGTGGGCAGCCACCTCACACTGGATAGACAGACACACACTCCCCACACCTATGCCAGCATTGTGCAACTATAGAGGTGTTTGGCAGCCCTGGCCACCACACCAGTCCTGGGCAGAGTGCAGGCAAGGCTATGGTAAGCAATACTGTTGGGGTCACTCTGTCAGACACCAGATTTGAGGCACACTCCACAGACATCAGAAAGGTTGCTATGATGCAGCTCAATCAGCGAATTGAACTTAACTTAGGAATTGCTAGCTGCCAGTGATCATAGCAACCTTTTGATAGCTGTGTACCGTATTCCCAGGTTTAGGGTGGCATTGCTAAGGTATGCAAGTGCTAGTATTGGGAGATGCACCCAGGGCCCAACATCCTTCCTCTCCAGGAGGTATTGGATAATGGAGCCTGTGGGTGCAGGTGTGTCTGCCCCTGTTGGCTGCTGCTTTACGGCAGAGGTTCCAAATTCCAGTCCTGCGGTGCCAAACACTGTTCGGGTTTTCATGCTGTCCCTCATGAATATGCATGAGATACATCTGCATACCATGGGGGTGGCGCATAGATATGCAGCACAGGCATCTTTATTAGAGGCAGCATGGAACCTGAATGGTGTTTGGCCCTCCAGGACTGCATTTGGGAGACTCTGCTCTAGGTAATGCACATGTTTATGGTGTCTGTGCTCTGTAGGGTAACATGTAGATGTATTGGGCATGTTTATGTCATCTGCAATAAAGGTGGTGTCTGTATTAGCACGTTGTAGTAGTGGGTAAAATATGGGAACTGGGTTGGCAGGAACCACAGCTGGGACTTGAATCCGTTATCTTCTGCTTCTGAATACACTGGTTTTGTGTACTGCACCACCATGTTGTCACAGAGCCAGTACATTCCCTGGTGATACCATGACTGTTCGTCAGACAGGGCCTGTCTGTTGCAGTGCACGGTACCCACCTACACAGGGCTAGGCCACGGTCTGCTCTGGGCAGCTGCCACTGCCCCCTCCACCACCAGTATCCCTCTGCCACCATGCTGACATACCCTTCCGCTGGTGGTGCTGGTGGTGCGCAGTCTCAGGCCATCCAGTGTGCGGGTAGGTGGCTGCCTATGGTGCGGGTTCTGGGGTAGGGGTGCCTGCATAGATGACCACGCTCCCCCCCAGCCCCGCCTGCCAATGTTCCGTGCCCTTGGGGGTAGCTGTTGGGTACTATCCCCTGTGACACTGTGGGAAACACAATCATGCCCATGTTGGGCCTTCAGCAGTTGCTGTCTGGCTGCTCTGCTGTTTCAGCATTCCTATGGGCCACCTAGGCATCACCCTAGTCTGCACTGTGGCCCAGCTGCACCACAAGCATGTGCCGCCTGCGGCCCTCTGTATCCCCTTTTCCGGCATCTGTCCAGTTGCCGTTCCGACATGCCCGCCCTGATGTTGTGCACGCCTTAGGAACCCTGTCCGATGGAGGGGGAAACCCTGAACAGTGCTATTTCACTGTGGGCTCATTCACCTTGTATGGGGACAGAGCATAGACCCTTCCACGAGTACAATCTTTTTTTTGGAGCTTTCTCGGGGGGAGGGGGGGTTGATGTTTCCCATTAATATCACTATTGGCAAGCTTGGTTATGGTTTTTTTCCAGTTTGTTGAGGTCATTTTCAATGTTTAT
Organism: Ichthyophis bannanicus; assembly: GCA_033557465.1. NCBI lineage: Eukaryota > Metazoa > Chordata > Amphibia > Gymnophiona > Ichthyophiidae > Ichthyophis > Ichthyophis bannanicus. The sequence continues at coordinate 294,840,939 of CM066037.1, forward strand.
GTGCCCTTTTGTTCTGTGCACATGTATCACACTTATCACCTTTTGTAGGTTTCCCTGCCTATGCTGTACATTGCTGACACTTAAATGGTTTCTCTCCCCTGCAAATGTGCATCTAATGGCAGGTTTTCAATCGCGTTAGGATTCAGCTCTTCAGATCAGCGCGTTAGTGTGAAGGGAGCCTCTCCCCACCCACTCTCCGCCCATTGACCCCTTCTCTCCGCCCTCTCTCCACCTTCTGCGGTGTTTTACCGTGCCACGGAACTTTATGATCGTTAAGTTAACACGCGTTATGTAACGTTAACGATCGTTAACGTATCATAACGCGTGTTATGATGCGTTAACGATCATTAATGTTACATAACGCGCGTTATGTAACGTTATCGCAGTTTAGTAAACATCCCCCTAAGACTGCTTAGTAAACATACCCCATAGTGTAAGTTGTAAGTTGTTGGAGCTGAAGTTCTTTTTTAGTGACCCTAAATTTTTAAGTAAACCCATAGTTCATAACACAAACCTCTGGCTTGGATTCAGTTTTTGAGAAGTATGAATGTGAGTGTGCCAAATGCCTAATTTTAAATATTGCTTGCCACAAAGAATTAATTCCTCCCCTCAAATATGAACCCTGATATTTACAGACCAAGAGCTTGGAAAATCTCTGGCTAATAGCTTCTAGATCTGGTGTGCTTCCCTTGTCTGCCTGGCAGTTACATAGCATCATAGCCGGTACAAGGACTGGAAGAGCCCTAAGTGGACCCTCTATTCTGTCATCCCCCTTGACCTCTGCCATTCCCATTGCTGCCACTGCCACCCTTCTCTGTGGCCTTCAATGGTGGCAATGGCCCCCAAAAATTAACACAGCATTTACCTGCATGCTTCTTCTGTCGCCTTCTCTGGAACATTTCTAGTTCAGTTATATCTTTCTGGGTACAGTGACTAGAACTGCACATGATACTCAAGGTAGGGTTGCATCAGGGATCATAATCAGAGAGGGGTTTTTTTTTTCATTTTCATTGCAAGTAATTTATATACCCCTCTAGACAATATAAACACAGATCTTTTCCAGTCAGCTGGCCATGAATTTGTCTTCCAAATTTCTTGACAGAGCCTTGTAAGTATGGTAACAGCTTCATCCAATTGCTGTAATACTTCAATGGGAATGCCATCAATGCCAGGTGCTTTGTTCTTTGACAAGGCTTTCAATGCTGCTTCAACTTCTTCTTTCATCACCAATGGTTCCTGATCATAAGTTATAGGTTGAAACAGCTGTTGGTCCACTTGATCTTTATGGTATAATGACTCTGTATATTCTTTCCACCTTTTCTTGATCTTCTCAGCGTCATTCAACATGGGTCCTTGAGCATCTTGTAACATTCCAATTCGAGGCTGGAATTTTTTTCTTGAGCTCTCGAAGCTTTAGAAAAGCTGACCTTGTTCTTCTTCTAATAGTTTATGATTCTATTTCCTTGTATTTGTCATTGTAGTACTTCTCCTTGTCTTGTCTTGCTGCATGTTGGAAATCTCTATTGAGTTCTGCGATTGCCTCTCTTTCTCCTCTGACTTCAACTTCTCTGCATTTCTGGACAATTTTCAGAGTTTTATCAGTCATCCATTTTGACCATTTTTGCTTTTTCACTTTATGAAGAGACTTCTTGCTTTCTTCCAAAACAACCTTTTGATGTCATCCCATAACTCTTCTAGAACTCTGTCACATGTAACTAAAGGGAGGAGTGGCCTAGTGCTTGGGGCAAGTTGCCTCAGGCCAGAAAGTCAGAGGTTCAAATCCCACTAGAGGACAGCAACCTTTGGCCAGAAGGACTGGGGTTTCTAGTCCCACAGGTGCTCCTTGTGGTCTTGGGCAAGCCACTTAACCCTCCATTGCCCATGTTCCCTGTAAGCATTAGGTTATGCATCTCATATCCCCCAATTGTGTTGTGACCACTTTGATTAAAGGATAAGGTGGTATATAAAAATAAATAAAGCAGCAAATTGATTTTTCAGGCAGTCTTTAAATTCCAGTAGTATATTTTCAAGGTCATACAGTATTTTGCTACATTCATGAGTGGCTTGCTCTTTTTCAACTTTAGCTTGAGTTTGCATACTAGTAGTTGGTGATTGTATCACAGTCAGCTCCAGGTTTTGTCTTTGTTGATGTTATCAAGCTTTTCTATTGCTGTCTTCCACAGATACAGTCAATTTGATTTTGATACAGTCCATTGGGTGAAATTCACATGTACATTCAACACTTGTGTTGCTGGAAGAAGGTGTTTGAGATGAATAGATCATTGGTCTTGCAGAATTATATCAGTCTTTCTCCAGCTTCATTTCTGTTGCCAAGTCCATATTTTCCAACCAGGGCTGGCCCGTCCATTGAGCAAGAATATTTTTTGCACAGGGCCCCACGTTTCAGGGGGCCCCGCGCAAAGAACATTCTGCTTTTTTAAAAATTAAATTTAAAAAAAAAAAGCTGGCTGCCACCGCGGCAGCAACAGAATGGAGTGTCCCGCGGGGCCCCCTCTGCCCGGCTGAGCTCGCCCGGCCTGGCTGAGCCGGCTTTCAGATACGCGAAGGGAGAGTGTCTCCCTCGCGTCTCTGTTAAGCCCGCAGGGACAGATGGGAAGCAGGGGCTGATGGGAAATTTCCCATCTGCCCCTGCGGGCTTAACAGAGACGCGAGGGAGACACTCTCCCTTCGCGTATCTGAAAGCCGGCACAGAGGGGCTCAGCTGGGCCGGGAGAGCTCAGCCGGGCAGAGGGGGCCCTGCGGGACACTCCATTCTGCCGCTGCTGTGGCTGCAGCGGTGGCAGCAGCGGCAGCGACAGCAGCCAGCTTTTTTTTTTTTTTTTTAATTTACATGAGCCGATGGGGGGGGGGTTAGGACTGTAATGGGCTATGGAGGGGGTTAGGACTTGATTTGAGGTGGTCTGTGGGCTGTTGGGGGGGTTAGGACTGGTAATGGGCTATGGGGGGGTTAGGACTGGTAATGGGCTATGGGGGGTGTTAGGACAGGAAATGGGCTGATGGAGAGGGGTTAGGACTTGAGGTGGGCTGATGGGGTTAGGACTGGTAATGGGCTGTGGGCTGTTGGGGGGGGTTAGGACTGGTAATGGGCTATGGGGGGTTAAGACTGGTAATGGGCTGTGGGCTGATGGGGGCTGTCTGGTGGAGTTAGGACTGATAATGGGCTATGGGGGGGCTAGGACAGGAAATGGGCTGATGGGGAGGGGTTAGGACTTGAGGTGGGCTGATGGGGTTAGGACTGGTAATGGGCTGTGGGCTGTTGGGGGGTTAGGCCTGGTAATGGGCTATGGGGGGTTAAGACTGGTAATGGGCTGTGGGCTGATGGGGGCTGTCTGGAAATGGGGTGATGGGGGGTTAGGACTGTTAATGGGCTATGGGGGGGGTTAGGACTGATAATGGGCTATGGGGGGCTAGGACAGGAAATGGGCTGATGGGGAGGGGTTAGGACTTGAGGTGGGCTGATGTGGTTAGGACTGGCAATGGGCTGTGGGCTGATGGGGAGTTAGGACTGGCAATGGGCTATGGGGGGCTGACTGGAAATGGGCTGATGGGGTTAGGACTGGAAGTGGGCTGATGGGGGGTTAGGACTGGTAATGGGTTATAGGGGGGGCTTAAACTGAAAATGGGGTGATGGGGGGTTAGGACTGGAAGTGGGTTGATGGGGGGCTAGGACTGGTAATGGGTCGGGGGGTTGCTAGGACTGGAAATAGGCTGAGTGGAAGGGGAGGCTTGAACGGCAAATAGCTGATGGGGAGGGGGCTTGAAATGGAAATGGGCTGTGAGGGAAGGGAGCTAGGACTGAAAATGGGCTGATGGAGCAGCTAGGATAGGACTGGAAATGGGCTGTTGGGGGGAGCTAAGATTGGAAATGGGCTGTGGTGGGGGCTTGAATTGAAATGGACTCATGGAGGGGCTAGAACTGGAAGTAGGCTCATTGGGGGGCTTGGACTGGAATTGGGCTGAGTGGAGGGGAGCTATGATTTGACATGGGCTGATGGTGGGGCTAGGAAAGGACTAGAAATGGGCTGATGGGGGGGCTAGGATTGGAAATGAGCTGATGAAGGGGCTCGGACTGGAAATGGATGGGGGAGCTAGGACTGGAAATGGGCTGATGGGGGGCTAGGACTGGAAATGGGCTGAAGCATGGACTAGTAGGGAATGGATGCTGGGTGAGACTGGAACTAGAGGGGAGCTGATGTTGGGGGAGGATTAGAATGGGATGGGGCTGGGAGAGTAAAATGGACAGGGGAAAAATATTTTGTGTGGGAGGGATGAAAAATCTACAATTGGCCAGGTATTGGGAGAGTAAGTGGGGATTGAGGATGGAGGGGTAAAATTTGTGTGGATGAAATAGGAATGAGGAAAGAGCAAAAGGAGAAAGATTTGTATGTTAAAGCAGATGTAGAGAGAGAAAATGGAAAAAAAAAACTAGAAGAGAGAAGAAAGGACAAATGGACAGCAGACGATGGAGAGTTAGCAGAAAACATGACGAAACCAGAAGAAAGTGGCTGGAGCAATTGCAATTGAAAAAAAATGCACAAAAGGAAGAAAGATATCTCTTTATTTTGAATTTATTAACTGGAATATGAAAGCTCTGGGAAATGTGCATCATTAACGTCTGCACTTTGTTTGGTACAAGAGGAAATTAATTTATAGTTTTATTTTTACAGTGTTGTTGTACATTCCAAGTTTGGCTTTTGGGGTTCCCAGTTTAATTATTGCCTTCCTGTTTCTAAATTGTGATTCCTTGTTTGGTGATGGTCTATGTTCTGCATGTGTAACTGAGCTGAGGTATTCTGTTTATGCAATTCCTATTTGACATTGCCACTTGTTCTCTTTCCCCAGTATTCTCTTAAATGTATTGGTTTAATATTTGCAGTGTTGCCTTTTGATAGGTAGGGTCTGGTGCTTTGTGAGTCCTGTTAGTGCTGTTACGATACGGCGGGTTTTCTATGGGTTCTAAATGGGCAGCGTTTGTAGTAGTTCCTAATGTGCCTGGCGGTTGGCACTGGATTATAGTAATGTAGAAATCTTTTAGTCTTTCTTTATCCATACACTCATTAAGAGACATGTTTACTAAAAGTTAGTGTATGGTAACATTATGCAAATATTTATGCAAATAAGGCCACTTATGCAAATGAGGCCCCGCACCGACTCTCCGCACATGGCCCCGCACCCCCCTTGGGCCGCCCCTGTTTCCAACCACTTTGCCTTCTTCTTTGTTCCAACTTTTGCGTTCCAGTCACCCATGACTATCAGGATATCCTGTTCACATGTTCTGTCAATTTCAACTTGTACTTGTTCATAGAACTCATCAACGTCTTCCTCTTCTGCAGCTGTTATTTGGGCATGTACCTGAATTATAGCTGCGTTGATGGGGTTTTCTTGTAGATAAATTGAAATTAAGCGTTCACTGACTGCATTTATTTCATTACAGTTCTTGCAAGTTTCTTCTTAATTATAAATGCCACACCATTTCTTCTTTGTCTTTCATTTCCAGTATAGTAGACCATGTGAGCATCAGATGTAAAGTGCCCAAAGTCAGTCCATTTCAGTTCACTGAATCCCACATGCCAGCAAGAATCTACTCAAGATCATTCAGCAAAGACTACAACCATTCCTGGAATGAGAACTGCCTGAAGTGCAAGCAGGGTTCAGGAAAGGGCGAGGAACGAGAGACATCATCGCGGATGTGGGATGGGTTCTTGAAAAGACAAAAGAATACCAAAGAGATATCTATATGTGTTTTAGTGACTACAACAAGGCTTTTGACTGTGTAAACCATGGGAAACTCTAGGTCACATTAAGAAGCATGGGTATACCAGAACACCTGATAATTCTCTTGCACAAACTTTACATTGTTCAAGAAGCAACAGTGTGAATGGAGCTAGGAGAAACAGAATGTTCTAAAATCAGCAAAGATGAATGACAAGGCTGCATACTTTCCCCCTACCTCTTTAATTTATATACTAAACAAATCAACAGAGAAGCAGGACTGTATGAAGACAACCAAGGTATCACCAACCTTCACTATGCTGATGATACCACATTACGGGTTGAAAGTAAAGAGGATCTGAAACATTTACTTCTTAAGATCAAGGAATATAGACTTAAAATGAGTCTGCATCTTAACGTTAAGAAGACAAAGATCCTGACTACTGTCAAAATCAATAGGTTAATCATTGATGGAGAAGAAACTGAAATAGTTGACAACTTTAACTTAATTGGATCAACAAGCAATAAAGAAAGGATTAGCAGTCAAGAAACCCAAAGATGTATTGCTCTTGGTAGAATGGCTATGAAGGACCTAGACAAGATTCTCAAGAGCAAAGATGTCTCTCTCCATACAAAGATTTGACTTTTCCAGGTCATGGGATTTTAAATAACTTCATATGGATGCGAAAGTTGGACAGTGAAAAAGATAGACAGGAAGAAATATGCCTTTGAATTATGGGGCTGGCGACGAATACTGTGTATATCATGGACTGCCCAAAGAACAAACCAGAGGAGATCAAACCCAAGCTTTCCTTAGAAGCTCAGATGACAAGACTTCGACTTTCATACTTTGGACACATCATGCGAAGAGAGAGATCATTAGAGAAAGACATATTGCTTGGCAAGGTAGAAGATCACCGTAAAAGAGGAAGGCCGGCAATGAGATATATTGATACAATAACATCTGCTATGGATACCACTCTATCAACAATGAGCCGCTTGTTGATAGAGTGGTATCAACTATCCGGAGTGTCACCTTGAGTTAACACCGACTTGACGGCTCTTTACAACAACTAGACTAACAAAGTGGTTTACAACAAATACCATAGCATAAAATAATCATATATCATAGAAGATAACTCTCAGTTTTATTCTCCATTCCTTTCCAAATAATCCTTAACAATCTGTTTGCTCTCAAACTGGCTGACTTGTCCAAAGGTTTTTTTATATAGAACAGCATCAAAGACTTTACTGAAATCCAAATAAGCCACATCGGCTGCGCCCCCCCCCCCCCCCTCCCGATCGACAGCTCCAATCCTCTCAACAAAGAAATTAATCAAATTTGTTCTATAATTCTTGGAGACAGGGTTAAGAGAGCCAAAAGCCAAGAGGGTATTGTTAGAAGCCAAGTGAAATAAGCTGATTTGATTTCAACTCAATCTGCATATTAACTGAAAGGTTTCCGCATACCCTGCTACAGCCTATGTGAATTGATATGATCCTTGGCAATGGGTTCTGTTCCTTTCTGGCAACTCCATTTAGATGTGGTCAAATGTGAGCAAATTTAATTAATGCTATTTCAGGCTCATAAAGCACAACAAAGCGGGCTCATGTGTATTAACTTGTCAAACACGGAAAAAAATATTACTTTGTTTAGCTCTTTGCATTTCACTTACAGTAATGAGGGCTCTGATACCAGCCAATATGGTATATGCAGAGACAGGGCTGCATGAAGCGATCAACAGGGCTCTTTCTTATCTTTGTCAGCTAAAAAAATCTCTAGTCCAGTTGGACTTTACAACAAAGGTAATCTTTTGGAAAGATCTCGCCCCATGTGGCAATCTTTCAGCAACAAGATGTGACACTGGTGTTTCTATCTTTGCTCACTTAAGTTTGCATGAGTTTTATTTAGCCTGTGGAACTACAGTAAATGCAATGAATAATTCAACAGAACCAAACTAATCACCACAATGCACTGTAGTGCTTTCTTGCAGGTCCCTCACGTCAGATCTGCGTAATTCAGTCCACTGTTATATAAGGGTCCACCACAGGATTTGAAAAAGAATTATAGGGAGGCTTTCTCCAGGGGGAGCCAAGTAGTTGTGCAAGAGATGGTCAGCAGGACTCTGGCTTGTAAAGTTGTACACTGAGCAAAAAATTTCAGTTCGTTTGGACTTTTTACCTAATTTTGAAGCAATTTGTTTCTTTGTTTCTTTCACACATTTGTTTTAAGCAGTGCTTTTTTTGAGGGGGTACATGGTGGTAAGGAGTACCAGCACCTTTTTCATCGCCTGCTAAATTGACCCATGATCCTCATGTATTAATGAAAGAGCCCTACATATGAGTAGCGGCACCTGTTTTTTCTACGAAATATGCACTGATAAGAACTTTTAAATACATGTTAGAACATTTTAATGCATGCTAGCTTTAGCTTGTTAACTAATGCATTCTAAATCAATATTGATGCTCACTAAGGAGCATGCTTACTAAGCTGGGATAACTCTATGTATAACTAGGTCCCATTGCACAAGACAGGAACCTAGGGCCTGATATTCAAAGGCACTTACACGGTTTACAGAGTTGTAAACTGTGTAAATGCCCCCAAGCGGGATATCCAATGGCACTAAAACAATTAGTGCTGCTGAATATCACCGAGCAATGCCGCAATGCGCCCCGATGCTAACCGCTTAGCACTGGGGCATGTCAGGGGCATTCTGGGGGTGGTACCCGGGAATAACCATGCAACAGCAATATTCAGCCATTGCCTGGTCATTCCTCAGTGGCAAAATTAGGCGCAGCAAAAACTGTCCTAACCTTTGCCACAGGAGCTAACTGGGCAGTGGCTGGATGTCGCTGCTGCATGGTTAGCTTCTGTGCCGTGTGCGGCGACCCCAGATATTGAATGGGGGTGGTCGGATATGGCCCCAGATTGAATATCCGGGGTTAAAGGTTTGCACATATGAAAAGAGAGACTCTATAGAAGTAACCAAAATTCTCATATCTGCTCCAGGGAAGTCTTGAAGACAAGGGAGGCCAAAGAGACCTCAGGAATTTGCATTTGTGATTGCGTCTTGTGTGCTTTACTGGACTGTGGTTCTGAAAGAAGTCACTTTTGCAACTCCTACAAGTTCACATTTTCAAACTTTCTTTTGAGTGGAACAACAATTTTGTGTGTGAAAAGTTGTATTTGCTGGGCTGTTATCTTGATTCTCAAGGGCCCTAGAAGTTTAACTCCTCCCTCCCAATTCCTATTTTGTCAGTGCTCAGCAGGACCTGATAGTAGTCACATAGCACCTGATAGCAATAGTGAGTGTATGGTAATTTCTGCATTAACTATCTATCACAAAAGGGGGTGTGGAATGTCCATCTGACTAACTCTCTTGCCTCTAACCCTCACTATCTCTTTGCGACACTCGACTCTCTCCTCAAAGGGCCTCCACCTCTGACCTCTCCTTCCCTTTCCACCCAGACTTTGGCTGACTATTTCCATGCTAAAGTCCATAAGATTAGTCTTAAGTTCTCCACGGGGTCACCCCAACCCCTCTTCCTTCTCCTCACTCACAAATCCTTCCCTCAGCCTCTCTCACCCTCTAGTTCTTTTCTGAAATCACTGAGGAAGAAACCACATTTCTTCTCTTCTCCTCCAAATTCACTACCTGCTACTCTGATCCTGTTCCCACACATATACTAAGTTCTATCTCTTCCACTGTCATCCCTTCCATCTGTCAAAATCCTCAATCTATTGATTTCCACCGCAACTGTTCCTGCAGCCTTCAAGCATGCTGTGGTTATATCTCTCCTCAAGAAACCATCCCTTGACCCCACCTATCCTAATTTTTGGCCCATTTCTTTCCTCCCCTTTACTTCAGAACTACTCAAATGTGTGGATCACTGCCATTGTCTTGACTTTCTCTCCTCTCAGTCCTTTCTGGATACATTGCAATCAGGCTTTCGCCCTCTACATTCTACTGACATGGCTCTTGCCAAAGTCTCCAGTGACTTCCTCCTCACCAAATCCAAGAGCCTTTACTCAATCCTCATCCTTCTTGACCTTTCTGCTGCTTTTGACACTTGTTCACTATCTTTCTTCTTGATACCCTGTTCTCGCTTGGATTTCAGGGCTCTGCTCTGTCCTGGCTTTCTTCTTATCTCTCCCACCATACTTTTAGTGTACATTCTGTTTGATCCTCCTCTACTGCCAGGAATCTAGGCCTATGTCTTAGCCTGCTTATCTGATGTTGCTGCATAGATGTCCCACTGCCATCTGAAATTGAACATGGCCAAAATCAAGCTCCTTATCTTTCCCCCAAATCCATCTTCTCCCTTTCTCCTTTTTCTATTTCTCAGCTTGCAAGCTTGGGGTCATCTTTAAGAACACAAGAACATAAGATATGCCATACTGGGTCAGACCAAGAGCCCATCAAGCCCAATATCCTGTTTTCAACAGTGGTCTATCCAGGTCACAAGTATCTGTCAGATTCTCAAAAGGTATATTGATTCCATGCTGCTTGTCCAATGGGTAAGCAGTACATTTTTAATGATTTATGGACATTTCCTCCAGGAACTTTTCCAAACCTCTGACTTCTCTTTCTCCTTCTCTGCACATATCCAACAGATAGCTAAAACCTGTTGCTTCTTTCTCTATAAAATCAGCAAAATTTGTCTGCTCCTTTCTTAGAAACATAGAAACATAGAAACATGACGACAGAAAAAGACCACATGGCCTATCTAGTCTGTCCTTCCATAACAACTACAACAGTCCACTTTTTGCCTTTAGAGATCCTCTGTGTTGGTCCCATGCTTTCTTGAATTCAGTTACTGTCCTCATCTCTACCACCTCCACTGGGAGACTATTCCACGGATCCACTACTCTTTCCGTAAAGAAATATTTCCGCATATCACTCCTGAATCTATCTCCCTTCACCCTCATCCCATGTCCCCTCGTAGCAGAACTTGCTTTCAATTGGAAGAGGCTCTCTCCCTGAACATTTATGCCACGGAGGTATTTAAACATCTCAATCATATCACCTCTATCCCGCCTTTCCTCTAAGGTGTACATATTAAGATCCTTAAGTCTGTCCTCATATGTTAACACACTACTAAGACCCTTATCCATTCTCTAGTTATGCCCATCTAGACTACTGCAAATTGCTACTCGCTGGTCTCCCTCTGAATCATCTCTCCTCTCTTCAATCTCAGCTGCATGGCTAATCTTCCACTAGCTTCAGTCTCCATATGCTCACATATCTCAAGTCACTTCATTGGCTCCCTCTTTGTTTCAGTATCCAGTTCAAAGTTCTCCTACTGACCTATAAGTGCATTCATTCTGCAGCCCCCTCACTACCTCTTCACTTATCTCTCCCTATACCCCTCTTCAGGAACTCTGATCCTCTGGAAGATCCCTTTTGTCTGTGCCCTTCTCTGCCACTGCCAACTCCAGACTTTGATCCTTCCACCTTGCTGATTCTTATGCCTGGATCTAACTACCTGAGTCAGTATGTCAGACTGCATCTCTAACTCTATTCAAATCCAAGCTAAAAACCCACCTCTTGGAGGCTGCTTTTGGATCCTGATCCCCTTAGTCTCCTGTTTACCACAAATATGCATCTGTACCTTTCCCCAGCTTAGATCTACCCTAGTCCCCAGTTGTTGTGTTGTCTGTCTTGATTAGACTGTAAAATCTTATGAGCAGGGACTGTCTCTTACATGTCTCTGAGCAGCACTGTGTATGCCTTTGTAGCACTTTACTAATGATAAGCAGTACTAGTAGTGGTATGGACTGCACCTATCAGATAACATGGTGGTAGCTATCTCACATTTTGGACCAGCGTATGTTTGACATACATAAGGTTTCCATACTTACTACTCAACTGTTTACTAATTAATGGTTATAAATTCAATGGAACTATGTTTAGCTATTATCATTATGTCAAAAAGCGTTATATACAGATTTTTTATCTGAGATCTAGTTAGTTTAATAGGTATTCGAAGTTTGCTGATTTTGGCGGTACTGGTGGCTCAACATAAAAAGATAAAAAAAATAGTAAGTAGCTTATAATGCTGTAATAGCTACTATTTTGCAAATAAAAGTATTTGTAGACTTTAGAAAATAGGTTTAGATAACTGTAAGTTAGTTAGTGTCAGAGTTATTGGTGCGTATATCGGCCTTGTATGTTTTTCATACACTGGGCTAATATGTTGTCGAAACTAATTGCTGTCAAGCATTCTGTTCTAGGTGTTTCAATGGTGCAATATCGACGCACTGCATCAGAAGTGTTTTCACGTGTATCATATTCCGCCATCAGAATGGACTGTTGACAAACTATATTATATCATAATAAAGTGTTTTCAATGAAAACTGCAGTTTCAATAGTATCATACAGTATGTTTATGTCAATGAATATTTGAACTGAATCCTATCTTTTCTGAAGACGGACAATATACTATATTGGACCAGTGTATGAAAAACATACACTATTGTAATAGCGAATAGCTGTTAGAAAGAAAAAACTGCTCTTTTCTGCCTTGATAACGTGCTCTGCTTTCCTGAAGATAAGAGAATAAAACTTCTCCACTGTTTATTGTTTTGGTAAGCCAGATGTCTGTTTCAGTAGAATGCCGCTCCACTGTATCTTTGCTAGATGTGCTCTGACCTTGCAATTAGAGTGAGAAAAGCAGAAAAAGTGTTAGAATATTTTGTCTAGAGTTTTGAGCCAGGGCTAGAGAAATGTGCACAGAGGGAGGGTAAGGGGGTAAGCCCGGTCAAAGATGGCTATTGGATGAAGGTATGTGGGCTACCAGGACCAATGAGGAGTTTGGCCTGTATTAGCTTGGAGAAGAAATGTATAAATGCTGTTGTTTGACTTAGCTCAGGGCTCAGACATTTTGTATGTGATTGCTGAGACTGTATATACAATAAAAAGGAGTTGAATCCTCGTCAATAGACTCCGGGTATTATTGGGTTGTGGGCGCTTCGCTATTACACTATGTGAAACTTCTATTTTCTGCAAAGTTTTAATATTTTTTATTATTGCCGGTATGTCATAGTTGTTTCAGTGTAACAAATCTAATAAATCATCCAGAACTGAGAAAGAATATGCGAGCTGTCCAAAACGGGTTAACTGTTATCATGGCAGATAATGTTGTGTGGTTACACCACCTCAAGAGAGGTAGCTATCTGCACCACACTGTCTGCCATTCAGTTAATGTACCTTAAAGCATTTTGTTCTGTGTTAATGAGATCACAAAATGTTGGGAATGCTCCTGTCAGCCAACATAGAGGTTTTACACCTAGCACACATTAATTCTGGCAATTATGAAGCACTAGTTGTAAACCCTTAGTGCAAGTGAGTAAATACAGTAAGCCTCCTAAATGATTCAGGGGCTAGTTACCAAGGTGCACTCATGTTAAGGCACATTAATTCACTGTTAATGCATATTATTAGTAACTAGGTCCCATTGAATAGCATTGGACATGTGCTAAAATGACACATGTATAAGATTAATTAATGTGCGTTAATGTGTGCGCACCTTAGGAACTTGTCCCTTTAGGGTGTGTTAACATGATAAAATGAAATGAAGCTAAATTGCATATTTTTTGTTCTGTGTCAGATTGGAAACTATACAAATTGAAAATATGGTAAAACGTAGCAAAACTGTAATGTGGCACAACTTGAATGAACACTAGGCAGCTGAATAGTGAAAACAATTCTCAGTTAACATCACCATTTGTTTTCAGGTTGATAGTCCTCATCCTGATTAACTCTTAAGGAAGTACAATTTAATCATACAGCATTAATTCAAGTAATCCCAAATTTACCTTATCCACTTTGTTTTTTCCCCTTGATATTCAGAGGAAAATGACCCAATTGCCCTTCTGTACTTGCTGTAACATATGCTCAGGAGGTTTCTCCACTCCCCAGCAATTGCTGGCACACACTGTTAACAAATATTTTAATGAACAGTGTCCGGCATCAATTCAAATTAGCCCTGGCAACATTTCAAAAAACCTTTAATTTTTTAACCTCCCCCTCCCCCCCAATCACAAGCAAACGCTGCATGCAAACACTTGTGGAGTAAGTCTCTAGCCACATTTCAAAATAGCTTCAGGAGATTTTTCCTCACGTTTTCCCAGATATAAGCAAATGCAGCTTGTATATGGCTCTCTGGGGAAAAAAGTCTCACCTTGTGGCCTTTTGTATTTTCCCCAGAGCTGTGTAAGGTCTGTTGACTGACTCTGTAATGTCCTATGTCTGGCTAAACCTTCTTCCTTTCCCCCTTGTCTTCTTCTGCCTCCTAAATTTACCTCCTATCTCTATTACTACTACTATTACCAATCAATTGTATAGTGCTACAAAGCGCACATAGCACTGTACAGAAATATCTAAGAAACAGTCTCTGCTCATTAGAGCTTACAATCTAATCAAGACAGATAACGCAACAAGTGGGGAGAAGGGCATATCTAGAGAAATGGTAAAGCTACAAATAGCAGGGGAACAGGAGACTAAGGGGATCACGATCCAAAAGCAGCCATGAAGAGGTGAGATTTTGGCCTGCATTTGAATAGGGCTAGAGAAGGAGCCTGATGTACTGACTCAGGTATTCTATTTTATGCATACAGTGCAGCAAGGTGGAAAGGACAGGGTCTGGAGTTGGCAATAGAAGAAAGGGTCACAGACAGAAGGGATCTGCCAAAAGAGTGAAGCTCCCGAGGAAGGGTGCAGAGAGAGATATGAGATGAATGCACTTATAGGTCAGTAAGAGAAGTTTGAATTGGATATGGAAATGAACAGGGAGCCAATGAAATGACTTGAGAAGAGGAGTTATGTGAGCATTGTGAGACTGGCCGAAGATTAGCTGTACAGCTGAGTTTTGAACAGTTTGAAGAGGGGAGAGATGATTCAGAGGGAGACCAGAGAGTAGCAGGTTGCAATAGTCTACTGTAGATGGGAGGAGCCAAGAGGGTGGATGAGGGTCTTAGTAGTAGATTCAGAAAGGAAGGGATTAATTTTTCTGATGTTACAGAGCAGTGGTTCTCAACCCAGTCCTCTGGGACTCCCAGGTCAGTCAGGTTTTCAGGATACTCACAATGAATATGAATGAGATAAATCTGTATACAATGGAAGCAGTGCATGAACATCTATCTCATGCATATTCATTGTGGATATCCTGAAAACCTGACTGGCCGGAGGGTCCCAGAGGACTGGGTTGAGAACCACTGTTACAGAGAAAGAAACAGGTTTTAGCTATCTGTTGGAGATGTGCAGAGAAGGAGAAGAAGGAGTCAAAGGTGGCCCCAAGGATGCAAACAAAGGATACAGGAAGGAGTATCCACAGAAACAGAGAAAAGAGGAAGAGGGGAGGTAGGTTTAGGGGGAAAGATAAGAAAGTTGGTTTAAGAGCATAAGAACAAAAGAAATGCAATACTGGGTCAGACAAAGGTCCATCAAGCCAAGTATCCTATTTCCAGCATTGACAAATCCAGGTCACAAATACCAGGAAGGTACCCAAAAAGGTACACAGGTTCCACAGTGCTTGTTCTGGGGTAAGCAGTGGATTTTCTTTAATAATGGTTTATGGACCTTTCCTCCAGGAACTTGTCCAAACCTTTTTAAACCCAGCTACACTAACAGCTTTTACTACATCCTCCAGTAATGAATTCCAAAGTTTGATTATGCATTGAGTGAAAAAATATTTTCTCTTATTAGTCCTAAATGGGTTCCATTGTAGCTTCATTGCGTGTCCCCTAGTCTTTCTATATTTTGATGCCATAAACCAGCAATCTATATTTATTTGTTCCACTCCACTCATTAATTTATAGACCTCTATTATATCTCCCCACAGCCATCTTTTTTCCAGGTTGAAGAGCCCTAATCTTTTAAGCCTTTCCTCATAGGGGTATCCTTTCATCCCCTTTACCATTTTGGTGGCCCTTTTCTGTACCTTTTCTAATTTTGCTATATCCTTTTTAAGATATGGCGATCAGAACTGCACACAATATTGATACAGAGGTATTACAGAATGATACAGAGGCATTATAATATCCTTTTATTTTATTCTCCATTCCTTTCCTTATGATACCTAGCATTCTATTCACTTTCTCAGCTGCCACTGCACATGCGAAATAAAGACTTTTTCAAGTACATTCGTAGCAAAAAACCTGTGAGAGAGTCAGTAGGTCCATTAGATGATAGAGGGGTTAAAGGGGCACTAAGAGGCGACAAGGCAATAGCGGAGAGACTGAATGAATTCTTTGCTTCAGTCTTTACTGAGGAAGATGTAGAGATGTTACCCATGACTGAAGTGGTATTTAAAGGTGCGGAAGAATTGAAGGAAATATCGATACATCGGGAAGATGTATTACAACTAGTAGATAAACTGACAAGTAGCAAATCACCTGGGCCAGATGGCATACATCCAAGGGTGTTGAAAGAACTGAAATATGAGATTGCAGACCTGCTATTAGTAATCTGTGAATTTTCATTAAAATCATCTGTAATACCTGAAGATTGGAGGATCGCCAATGTAACACCACTTTTTAAAAAGGATTCCAGGGGTGATCCGGGAAACTACAGACCAGTGAGCCTGACGTCAGTACCGGGAAAAATGGTAGAAACCATAATAAAGAACAAAATTACTCAGCATATAGATAGTCATGACCTAATGGGAGACAGCCAACATGACTTTAGAAAAGGAAGATCTTGTCTTACTAATCTGTTATGTTTTTTGAAGATGTAAATAAACAGGTGGATGAAGGTGAGTTGGTTGATATAGTGTATCTGGATTTTCAGAAAGCCTTTGACAAGGTCCCTCATCATTGGCAAAACTAAAGAGTCATGGAATAGAAGGCAGTGTACTATTGTGGATCAGGAACTGGTTAAAAGATAGAAAGCAGAGGGTAGGGCTAAATAGCCAATTTTCCCAATGGAGAAAGGTGAATAGTGGTGTACTCCAGGGATCTGGGCTGGGTCCGCTGCTTTTTGACATATTCATAAATGACCTGGAAAAGGGAATAACGCGTGGGCTTATCAAATTTGCAGATGACACAAAACTATTTAAAGTTGTTAAAACCCAAGAGGATTGTGGAAAATTGCAAGAGGATCTAGATAAATTGGAAGACTGGGCATCAAAATAGCATGAGGAAATTTAATGTGGACAAGTGCAAAGTTATGTACCTAGGGAAGAACAACCCAAACTATGGTTACACTATGCAAGGTTCCACATTAGGAACCACCACCCAGGAAAAAGATTTAGGCGTCATTGTGGATAACGTGTTAAAACCCTCGGCCCAGTGTGCAACGGCGGCCAAGAGAGCAAATAGAATGTTAGATATCATAAGGAAAGGAACGGAAAATAGAACAAAAGATATTATAATGCCTCTATATCGTTCCATGGTGAGACCGCACCTTGAATATTGTGTGCAATTCTGGTCGCCGTATCTTAAAAAGGATATAGCATTATTAGAAAAGGTTCAGAGAAGAGCCACCAAAATGGTAAAGGGGATGGAAGGATACTCCTACTCCTTGTTTATGCTATCAGAATATAGAAAGACTAGGGGACATGCAATGAAGCACAGGGTAAACTATTTAAGACTAATAAAAGAAAATATTTTTTCACTCAACGTGTAATCAAACTCTGGAATTTGTTACCGGAGGATGTAGTAAAGGCTGTTAGTGTAGCTGGGTTTAAAAAAGGTTTGGACAAGTATTAAAAGAGGGCTGCTACACAGTACCCTGTCCTGTGCTGCTGAGGTAAGCTATATTCTTATTTGATTTAAATTATAGCTCTTTGCTGCTGCTAGGCTCTAACTTATTATGAAATTTAAACTACAAGCTCTCTGCTGGGTTCTAAATTTAACCAGAAAGCTCTCTTCTGTGTTTTAAATTTAAACTAAAAGTACTTTGCTGATGCTAGGCCCTGAGTGACTATCACATTTAAACTACAGCTCTCTGCTGGGTTCCAAATTTGACCAGAAAGCTCTCTTCTGTGTTTTAAATTTAAACTAAAAATACTTTGCTGATACTAGGCCCTGAGTGACTATTAAATTAAAACTATAAGCTCTCTGCTGGGTATGAAATGTAACCAGAAAGTTCTCTTCTGTGTTTTAAATTTAAACTTAAACTGCTGCTACTAGGCCCTGACTGATTTAACAAAAAATAGTGGGTTCACAGATTAAATAGCTTTAATAGAAAGAATTCCTTTCAGAAAATTCCCAGAAGTATATACTCATAATTGCAGATCTCTCTCCAGAAGTAACAGTCCCTTTTTCTAGTCCTTCAAGCATAGAGTGCAACCCCTCCACCAATTTGATGTATCCTATCATTGCGATATTCAGTAGTTTGTAGCTAGGTATCACAGTATCCCATTGGTTGTCTTCCTTCCACCAAGCCTCTGAGATGCCAATTATATCTAACCTTTCATTTAGTGCTATATAGTTTAACTCTCCCATTCTATTTTTTAGACTTCTAGTATTTGCATATAGGCAGTTTAGAGGTTGTATTTTATGAGGAGAGGCTGATAAGTCTCTGGCCTTGTAACGAAACAGAAAGCTACGGGCATACTTCAGTTCTGGGGGTCTGAATGATATCTCTGCAGTTTTGTTTTCTTTGGTACCAAATAAAATGAAACTGCAGAGAGATCATTTTTACCTCCAGAATGGAAGTGTGCCCGTAGCTTTCTGTTTCATTACAAGGCCAGAGACTTATCAGCCCCCCCCCCCCTCGTATTCATATTAATCTGGTTATCAGTTGACAGGGGTAATTTGGAATCTTTCAGCTCTGTCTGCTCTGTACTTAAGGGCATCTGGGTTACTTTTATCTTTGTTGGAAGCTCTCTGTCAGGATGCCCTAACTTCCTTCTTTTGCTAGTATCCTTCCGAACCTCTTGGGCGACTGTCAGCTTTCCCCTATTATCTAGTTTAATAATGGCTCTATCTCCTTTTTAAAGGCTAATGCCAGCAGCCTGGTTCCATACCAGCTAAGATAAAGCCCATCCTTCCGTAAAAGCCCCTCCCTTCCCCAGAATGTTGTCCAGTTCCTAATAAATCCAAAACCCTCTCCCTTGCAACATGTTCTATTTCAGCTCATGGCAGCAATGTCAGATAAACATGCAGAGATCTTGAACTGGATTCCTCAAGAGATTTCAGGTGCAGAGAGGTAAATCTTAAAGTTATCAGTGTAAAGATGGTACTAAAACCCATGGGAGATGAGTGCACCAAGGGACTGGGTATAGAGAGAGAAAAGGAGAGGTCCCAAGACAGAGCACTGAGGTACGCCAATTGACAACGCGATAGCTGTAGAAGAGGATCCACTAAAACATACACTAAGGGGTATGTTTACTAAACAGAGGTAGTGGCTTCCATGCAATATCGGAGCCTCGGCCCTATTGAATTCAATGGGGCTGCGGCTCCGATATTCCACAGAAGCCACTACTGCTATTTAGTAAACATACCTCTAAGAGTGCAATAGGAGAGATAAGAAGAAAACGAGGACACGATAGAGCCCCTAAATCCAAGCCACATCCATCCATTGGCATTGATATTCAGCCATTGTCCGGTTAGCTTCTGCGGTGACAGTTAGGCCAGCCTTTAAGGTACCTAACTTTTGCCACTTAGGTATAACCGTCCTAAGACTCAAAAAAATGGTCCAGAAACAGAGTGTTTGTATAAAGTACTTAGGTATAACCGGGCAGTGGCTGAACATCATCACTGCCCAGTCATCCTTGGGTGCTGCCACAGCTCCGCCCCTGGAATGCCACTATGCAAGCCGGCTAGCTTTAGGGCCATCAGTGGTGGCACCCATGGATATTCAAAGGCACTAACCATGTTAGTACCATTGAAAATCCCGATCGTCATGATCAAGGCAGTTAGCAGGTTTGAATATCAGGCCCAAAGAAATAAAAAAAGGCCATATCACCAAACTAGTTACAAATCCAAAAGAAAAAATATTTGAAATTGAATGGATAGAACTTAGAATACCAAATTTAGGTTGCAGCAAACAAATGATTTTGCACAGGTAAACAGGTTTTCACACATGCAAAAACCATGCTTTGAAAAATGTTCCCCTCTAGGAACATGGTTAAACGTAGGCCTACTGGATGATGGCCTAAAGTGCGTTGCACTAGGGACAGAGTTAGGGCAAGCTCAAGATGGCAGGGGGGGAGGAATGGGGGGGGGGGTCGTTCTACTAAAGCTGCAAACATTACTGAAAGGCGCTATTGGGTTTGTGTATTAGGCAAATGTAATATAGCAGCAAAAACCAGAGCTGACAGTTCTCCAGAAACTGAAGATCATGAAGACTGGGCTACTACTAAGCACTCTGTCCCGGAAACCGTAACACGGCACTTACCCTCCATCTCCAGGCTGCGTCACGATTTCATTCTGTTCAATCTGCCGCTTCGGCCTTGGACTTCTGGTTTTCTATAAACCGGAAGTCTCTGGCGGAAGGGAGTCAAAGCAGCAGATTGGGCATGCAGGGGTTACACAAATTTTGAAAAAGCTCTGGCACATCTTGGCTCTTCACTCTTGCTTTCAAAGACCCTTGATGGTAGCTTATACACGAGGACATAATTTAGGAGATTGGCTGGTTCATACTACCTTTAAGCCAACTCAAGTGGGTCAGTTTACATAAACAATAGGCCACTATGCATGTACATCATGCAAATTTTGTTGTTACCTTGTCAGGATTAGACTGGACTGATCCAGTCACCAAGAGAAGATACACAATAAGATTTGGAACAACTTGTTTGACTGCATTTGTGGTCTATTTAATTATTTGCCCATGTCAGATGAAATAAGTAAGGAGGACTACAAGAATTATGAAGAAACGTTTTCAAGAACACAGATCTCGTATGAATTCCAGGGTGGTATCTGCCCCCATGGTGTTGCACTGTATACAATTGGGCCATTCTTTTGAAAACCTAAAGTGGAGGATTATTGATCATACTTCTGTTGATGTACGAGGGGGTGACAGGATTTCCAAATTGCATTACTTGGAGCAACAATGGATATTTAGATTAGCTATGATGACACCTAAAGAACTTAAGACAGAGATTGATTGGTGGGGATTGATGTAACTATAATCAGATACTTTATTAATCTATTTTAACCTGAATGAAGGCTTCTGTTGGAGCTAATTTAATCAGTGGCTCCTGGCGCTGTTATTTTGATTTTGCGTCACCTGAGGAGTTTGGTAATAGGGAGGAGTATAAAGAGGAAGAAGGACTGTGACTGGGCAGCCCACTTGAAGAAGAACCAAGAACCACTACAGACTTGAAACACGGCGTTGTGTTGCAGTTCCTAGCTAGTATTTCCATTTTGTTGCCTTGAATCAAGGACGTTTTTTGGAAATAAAATTCATATGAGTTACATAGGAATATGCTTGGGATTTGAATTGAATAGAGAACATAAATTTACCCAGTGATAATATTTTTTTAGAGATGCACAGAGACGCACTTCCAGCACTGTTTCAAGTTCAGTATCCAGCAAGGTGGGAAGAGGTCTCTGGGGAGCACTTTAAAACACGGCGCAACTGCACAGAGCACACCATAAGTTAAGTATATTTGGTAGAGCTTCACATTCTGTGCTGTCCCCCTGATTACTTTTTAGGCTGCCTGTATTATAAGATAAAAAGAGGAGCTTGCTACAAGAGAGGCTTCCTTCCCAGGCAAGCAATCCGACAAAAATTAGAATTGCTTAGAATTATTAGCTCAGTTTCAGAAAATACCAATGTTTTTGAAAGTGTTTTCACTTTATTTCTTGGATTTACTAGCAGTGAACCTGTTTAGTCTTTTTTAAGGAAATAAAGACATGATTATTGGCACCCTTATAAACAATTCAAATCAGTTTGAACAGAAGGACCACACTCCCATGGAGTAAAATTAGACGCACCTGTGATGAATTGCCAATACTTATATGACTTGAATCAACCAATGAATGATGGTTCTAATGTTAAAATGGCTACATTTACTCCCTGTTCTATTTTCACAATGGTGAAGACAAGAGAGATGCCTGAGACTATCAGAAAAGTCATTATCACCAAACATCATACTTCAAAGGAGTACAAGGCCATCTTCAAAGACTTTGAGATTCCAGTGTCTACAGTTCGCAATGTTATCAAGAAGTTTTCTGCTCATGGAACTGTTAAGAATCTCCCAGGATGTGGTGGGAAGATGAAAATTAATCCAAGAAGTCTTTGAAGGTTAGTGCGACACGTACAATATCCAGAGAGCTTAAGGCTGACCTGGAGCAATCTGGAGTGGTGGTTTCAACCCGCATCATGTGCTATGCACTAAACAAAGAAGGACTTCATAGGTAAAGGCCCCACTGCTCAAAGTCAGACATAAAAGGCATGCCTGATCTTTGCCCAAACCCACCTGGAGAAACCAGAATCCTTCTGGGAAAATGTTCTGTGAATAGATGAAACCAAACTTCAGCTCTTTGGCAATGCAAACCAGTGATACGTTTTCAGGCAAAGAAATTAAGCTTATAAAGAAAAAAACACACCCTTCTTATAGTTAAAGACGGTGGAGATTCTATAATGTTGTGGGGCTGTTTTGCTGCCTCGAGAACTGGAGCTCTGGAAGGTATTAATGGAATCATGAAGTCAGAGGACTACCAAGGTATTTTGGATTGAAATGTGCTACCCTGTGTAAGAAAGCTACGTCTGGGTTGAAGGTTATGGGTCCTTCAGCAGGACAATGACCCAAAACATACATCCAAAAGTACAAAACAATGGTTAAAAAGGAACAAATGGACTGTTTTAAACTAGCCAGCAATGAATCCTGATCTCAATCCAATCGAGAACCTTTGGAAAGAGCTGAATCTGCCATTGGTAAAAGGAATCCGGAAACATTCATGAGCTGGAACAAATTGTAGTTGAAGAGTGGGAAAAACTACCAGCAGACAGATGTAACAAATGTATAATTGGCTACAAGAAATATTTGGAGGCTGTCATCACTGCCAAGGGTTGTGCAGCCAAATATTAGTGAGTGGTGCCATTAATCCTGTCCAGTTCATATTTTGTTTTTTTCTCAGAAATGACTACGTCTAAGTTGCACAGGCATCTTTTTTTGTTGTATACCTTTGAACATACTATTAAAATATTATAATGACATACACAGTTGGAATATTTCCAATTATTTCTCAAGATATTGTACACAACATACCTAAAATGCAAGGGTGCCAATAATGTTCACTACAACTATACTTTCTAAAATGTGCCTTCAAATCTTTAAATTCAATGTTATGTTCGCAAGCACACTGCAATGAGAATTTGATGTCAATGTCTTATTCCTCTTGTGTGAAATCCAGAAACGGCTTTTAGGCGACATCCCAGAGGGTGTAGAAGGATCATCCCAGGGGAATCTTTGGGGTGTATTCAAACATTCCATGAAGACAAAAGTGCAATTACGCTATCTAGAATCTTGTTAGCGATTACATGACATAATAGCTTTTTGGTTTTTCACCAAATCTACATAAAATTTTCTTGGAAAATCAGGGAGCAACTGAGGATTTTCACAGGGATTCATTGGGATATGTTTACTAAACTGCGGTAACATTACAGACCGCGCGTTATGTAACGTTAATGCTCGTTAGGTAACGTTAACACACGGTATGTAGCGTTAACGCGCGTTAATGTTACTTAACGATCGTTAATGTCCCCAGCCGTGATAAACACCCCAGAGGGTGGAGAGAGGGCGGGGGAAGGGGTCAATCGGCGGGGAGTGGGCGGGAAGAGGCTCCCTGCACACTAACACGCTGAACTGAAGGGCTGAATCGTACCGCGAATGAAAACCAGCTGTTAGATGCAAATTTGCAAGAGAGAGAAACCATTTCAGTGTCAGCAATGTACAGCATAGACAGGGAGCTCAAGAAAAGTGATAGTAGTGCTCCATTTCCAGCACCAGCATAGTGCTCAAGTATGAAAGGCCACTATAGCAATGGTGCAAGTGGGGCATAGGGGCCTGCAGGTGGGACATGTAGCGGGGACAGCAGGGGCACAAGGTGGACTAGGCAGGCGCCTTGGTGGCACATAAGAACATAGAAACTGGAAATCATCATGACAGCAGCTGACAAAGGCCAAACACAATCCACCTACATCTACCTGGTCCACCCGAGCTAACAATTGCCAGGGCACTGACCTGCCAACCCCCCCAGCCAACCCTCCCCCAAGCGTAAGGAACAGACTATTGGTAGGTGGTGATGGGGGGGGATGTGAGGATGCTCATGTATACCCCATGCCCCAGACCCCACTCCCGAGGTGACCACCTACCCACACAGTGGATGGCCTGGGACTGCACACTACCAGCACCGACAGCATATAGCCATGTCAGTATGGCAGGGGGGGTGTGCCCGTGCTGGAGGGGGCAGTGGCACCTGCCTGCAGTTGACCTAGGCCATGCCCTGTACCAGTACGTGGTGTGCAGTGCAACATAAAAGGTCTGGCTGAGGAAAAGTACATGTAGCCCCAGGAACCACCATGCATCTGTGGCAACAGTGTGGTGCAGTACACCCAGCCAGTGTGTCCAGAAGCAGAGGGTCACAGGTTCAAGCCCCAGCTGTAGTTCCTACTGAGCATGTCCCTATGTTTTACCCTACAATGCAGATACAACAGCAACATGTGCAAAGCCCAAAGCAGCGGCGAACAGGGGTACAAACATCCACTCACACAGGCTTCACAATCCAAAGATGCATGGAGAGTCAGGCTGTTGGCCCCAGCATTGAGCTGCAGTTATCACCAGGGCACTACTACTACCTCCTGCAGAATTTAGCAATTTCGGCACTGTGATCAGGACCAGTGTGGTGGACAGGGTTGCCAACCACCCCTATCTTTGCACAATGCTGCAATAGGAGTGTGTGTGTGTATGTCTATCCATTGTTTTGTGGCTGCCCAAACCTCACCGGGCCCACAATGTCCCACTGTTACCAGCGTTAACCTGAATATGTGCATAATGAGGAGCAAGGTGTTGTGGGTATGGCCCGGACAGGGCAGATTGGACAGGATGCATCTTCACAGGGTGTGGGGCAATGGTTGGGACTCTGTAGTGCCCAACCACTGCCTGCATGGACAGGGTGGCCACAGCATGGCATGCTGGGAGGGCACTCACTCTGACCGAGCAGTGACCATGACATGTCTAGGTTCCCACATAGCGCACTACATTACCTGTCTTCTGTGATCCTGTTGTGTTTCCTGTGCTGGGGCCCCCAGTCACTGAGATGCTTGCTTGGTACACATAGTTTCTCTGTGAGCATGCACTATGGATTGGCTAGTGGACTGTCTGCAGTTAGACTGTGTATGGTCAGAACATTTATACTGTGCTGTCTGCTGGTAACTAGCAGACAGTGGTGTGAGGCAATTGGGGCTTTCCAGAGCAAACCCCATCATTACTGCTGGTCTACTACTACCCCAGCCAAAGGTATGGCTCTGGCCTACCAAGCCAGGAGGGCTGTTGCATACCAGCAGGATGGAGGTTGCTTCAGGGGGGCTGGGGCATCTGTCCCTTATCTATAAAAAGGGGTGATGGAACCCTTTGGGGTATGTAGTGTGTACCACTTTGACCTATAAAGGCACTGCTAAACAAACCTCCTGCAAGTCTGGAAACCCCTCTGCCCTGATAACAGGTACCCATGTCAGCCAGACCCTAACACAGGGTACACACTAATCTGGGTGGTGTCTGGTCCCAGAGGGCCACATGTAACTGCAGGATAAAGATGGACACCAAATTACCTTCAGCTGCACTGCAAGGAACACCTACCACACACTGTTAGTGATGGGGATGTACAGCAGGGCCTATCCTTAGCACCACATGTACTGTGGACCTAGTGCTGGCACCCATCCTATCCCTCAGGGTGAACACAGAACCTGCACAATGGCATGGTCTGTAGCTACTCTGTGCCAGTATCATGCACTGTCAGTTCGTCTTTTCAAGCTGAGGTACCGGAGAGGTGCAGACCCCATTTGATGATCAGCTGTAGACAGCTATTCAGCATGTGCATTGCATCATGGGTACTGGTGGGGTTACCCTATCCTGGCGCTCAGAGCAGACAGCTTGTGCAGTGACCTGCAGTCCTTCTGTACCCAGCCATTGCTGTGACATACACCACAGAGGTATAGCCTACTGGTTAATACAATGCCATTCTTGACAGTGTTCATGGGTTCAATTCCTCATTGTTCCCTCCTCTCATGCCTGTCCTACTCAAATAGTGTGCACGCCTGTAACAGTCATATTTGTGCTACCAGCCAATAATACCCTCGCCACAATTGCCAACATTCCCTCGGTGTGTCTATCTGCGTCTGTCAGCTGTGTAGAGTCCTGTCTGCCTGTGCAGGCTGTCACCCCATGTCCTGTACTGCTACCCTTTCCTGCATTGTGCCTCTTCATGCTTGCCGCGCCTGTGCCTGATCTGCATGGCACCATTACTCCTCTGTCCACCCATCATTGTAACTATCCTGCCACCTCTGCCTCCGCTGGGGGACACGTATTCCCATCATCTGCCACCAACTGTCTTTCCAGTACTGTACATTGCCAAAACCCTGTGCTGTGGTACAGTTGCCCCCACCATGTTTGTCATCAGTACTGGCAGCCACATGGGATGCCCGCAGATATGGCAGGTCCAGCGGCTCCCAGCTCTCCCCCCTCCACTCACCTGTTCATTGCCTTTCCTGGGTGCTCTATCTAGTGTTAGGGCTACATCTATCTCTGTTCCTCACAGGTCATGCATGTCAACCTGAAGCACCTTGCAGCCCTTAGGCCGCACTAACCTAGGGCACCATCACCTTGTTAGGCCACCTTAACCTATGGTTCCGTAACCCAGGGTACCCTCTACGGTGCCTTCTCCAGGGGTGCCTAATACGGCGCTTAGCCTAAGGAGCCCTACTGTATAGGGCACCTTACAAAGCGCCTTATGAGGCACCTTATAAGGCACCTTATAGGGTACCTCACAAGGCACCTTATAAGGCACCTTACTTAAAAGGCACCTTACAGAGCACCTTACAAGGCACTATAGGCACCATAGGCAGCCGCCTACTGGCACACTGGATGGCCTGGGACTGCACACCACCAGCACCACCAGCAGAAGGACATGTCAGCATGGTGGCGGAGGGGTGCTGGTGGTGGAGGGGGCAGTGGCATCTGCCCACGGCAGACCACGGCCAAGCCCCATTTAGGTGGGTGCCGTGCACTGCAACAAACAAGGTCTGTCTGATGAACAGTCATGGTACCCCCAGGGAATGCTATGTCCCTGTGGCAACAGTTTGGTGCAGTACAGACAGCCAGTGTGTTCAGGGGCAGAAGGTCACAAGTTCAAGTCCCAGCTGTAGCTCCTGCAAACCATGTCCCTATATTTTACCCAGTACTAAACCATGGTAATAAAGACGGAACCTTTATTGCAGATAAAATAAACATGCCATAAACACCTATATCTTACCCTACAGAGCACAGACACCATAAACATGTGCAATCCCTAGAGCAGAGTTTCCCAACTGCAGTCCTGGAGGGTCAAACACCATTCAGGTTTCATGCTGTCCCTAATAAATATGCCTGTGCTGCATTTGTATGCCCCGGCCGCATTGTATGCAAAAATATCTCATGCATATTCATTAGGGACAGCATGAAAACCTGAACCGTGTTTGACCCACCAGGAATGGAGTTGGGAACCTCTGCCCGAGAGCAGTGGCCAACAGGGGCACAAACACCCACACCCACAGGCTCCACTATCCAAAGTCTCATGGAGAGTCAGGCTGTTGGGCCCTGAGCAGAGCAGCATCTCCCAATACTAGCACCTGCATACTTTAGCAATGCCGTCCTAAACTTCTGAACACGCTCCACATATATCAAAAGGTTGCTATGATTAATGTCAGCTAACAAATCCTAAGTTAAACACAATTTGTTGACAGAGATTCATCATAGCAACCTTTCTGATATCTGTGGAGTGTGTTTCAGTTTTTGCTTCTGACAGTGTTTACCACCCCGGGGAGTGACCCCAACAGTATTGTGTACCATAGCATTGCTCGCACTGTGCCCAGGACTGGTGTAGCGGCCAGGGCTGCCAAAAACCTCTATATTTGCACAATGCTGGCATAGGTGTGGGAGCGTGTGTATGTCTATCCAGTGTTTTGTGGCTGCCTACACCTTACTGAGCCCACAATGCTTGCACTGTTTCCAGTGTTAGCCTGCCAATGTGCATAATGAGGAGCAAGGTATTGTGGTATGGCCCGGACAGGGTGGTCTGGGCAGGATGCATCTGCACAGGGCATAGGGCAATGGCTGGGACATTGTAGTGCTCGACCACCACCTGCACGGACAGGGTGGCCACAGCATGTCATGCTGGGGGGGGGGGGGTCACTCTCACCCTGACTGAGCAGTGACCATGGCATGGCTAGGTTCCCCCAAAGTATTTCTCTCAAGTGTTATCTGTGAGTTTTCTTTTTTAGGGTCCAGTCACTGACTTAACTGCTTGGCGTGTGTGCTCATGTCCCATTTTTGGGTGCGCACAGTTTTTCCAGTAATATGCACTATGTTCTAGCTAGCAGACTGTCTGCAGTTAGCATGTGCATGGCTAGAACACCTTGCAGGGTGCAGCAGATGGTAACTGATTGTGCCTTCTGCTGGTGAATGTCAGATAGTGGTGGGGGACCGTTGAGCTTTTCTAGGCCTACTGCCTGTCTGCCAGTGCTCTTATGTGATGCATACAGATCTACATTGACTGCCCTGTAGGGTGCCTATTCCCCAGCAGGTGTGGGGTTGATGGTCCCCTCTACTGCCACCATTGCAGAGATATGGATCTGTTGGTGGGAGATCTTGTCCCCCACCCTGACCCACAGAGGGTGGGTTGGGTGGTGCTACATAATCCGCTTTTGGGTCCAACCACCGCCCTTCTCTTATAACATGTGACCATGGCAACCATACAGAATATGTATTATTCTGGGTGCATCATACTCCACAAGACCTAGACGTGATTGGGAAATACAGATGGACACAGGTGTATCCTAGGTGTGTCTGCAAGGACTATCTATCACACACTGGCACTAATGGGGACCTGCAGCATAGCCTATCTCAGCTAAGCCAGGTGCTGCGGACCTGGTGCTGGGCGCCCCACCTCACCCTCAGGGTGAGCACAGGAACCGCACAATGTCACGGTCTGTAGCTACTCTGTGCCTGTAACACGCACGGTCATTTCCCCCTACCAGGCTGGGGTGCTATAGAGGCACAAACCCCATCTTTTGAGCAGCTGTAGGCTGCTGATCTGCATATGCAGTGTATCATGGGTACGGGTGGCTTTACCCTATCCTGGTAACCACAGCAGACAGTTTGTGTTTGTCTTTTTGCAGCAAGCCAGCGGTGTGTTAGATGTTATAGAGATGTAGCCTGCTAGTTACTTCATTGACTGTGGAGGCAGAGGTTGTGGGCTTGATTCCACAGTGGTGTTATTTGCTAAGGCTGTCTGAGGCATTTCCTTTTAATTAAATCAGTGCTGCCAGCAAAAACACCCTCACAGTGCCGTAGCCTAAGGTGCCTCATAAGGTGCCCTATAGGGCACATTATAAGGTGCCTTGGTGGACAGGGCACTTGATAATGTGCCCTATGGAGTGCCTTATAGGGTGCCTTATGCAGCACCTTAGGTTACGGCACTGTGAGGGTGTTTTTGCTGGCGGCACTGATTTAAATTTAAAAAAGGAAATGCCTCAGACAGCACTGATTTAGATTAAAAGGAAATGCCTCAGACACTCTTTTTACATAACACCACTGCAGAATCGAACCCATGACCTCTGCCTCTACAGTCATTGCAGTAACCAGTGGGCTACATCTTTATTGCTTCTAATACTGCACTGGCATGAACTTAGGGTTCACACACGTTAACATGCCATGGCGCCCACTATCGCGCGATACAGATTCTTGCTACCTTGCCGCTGGAACGCCCACTCCTTATATGGCATTCTTCACATTATTGCTGCAACTAGCGCCGGTAACATTAAGACGGTTTAGTAAACATACCCCTTAGTACATGCTAGGGCATGTTTACTAAACTGTGCTAACTGCTAGCATGGGATGCAACACGCAGTAAGCCTATCATACTAAACTTTAGCATGGCATCTCATGCTAAAAATGCCATGCTGGTAGGTTAGTGAACGACTGGATAGAGACAGAGTAGGTTGGGGTCAAAACATGAGCATTGACAATGCTTTGTGGTAAGCATGGGCGTAAGAGGCATATACTAACCAGGACTGTTGCCGTTAGCATGGGTGCACTTAGTGCCACCTCAGTGGGTAAGTGCATCCATATGCCGGTTTAGTGCATTGTTGGGTGCCCACACACCTAAAGTTGACGTGGGCGTCCACACTGGTTTCACATTCGAATTGCGCATTACTGGCATTATCTATAGTGGACATGTCCCACTAACAGTTAACACATGCTAATTCCCACATTAACTTCCTGACATGGAGTGGGGCAAGGAATGGGTAGGTAATTGGCAGGGACTGCACCATACGGTTAATACAGGGGCAGCAATCATGCATAGCTAACTGCATTGTGTCATCTGCAATGCAGTTAATGCATGGTAAGTATGTATATGGGAGAATACTGGGAGTAACTCCAACCAACTGTTTTGCAATTCTCATACATTACTTTTGGCAATTAACAACTGTATCTGCAAAACCTTACCACACTTTAGTAAACCTAGCCCTTAATTATTAATTGAATGAAAAATAACCAAGGATCAATTTTTTTAAAAAAGTTAGTTCCTGAATTATATCAGCCTAATACTCAAAACCACTTATACATCTAAGAATAGAGATATCAAAGGTGGACTTATCCAAAGGGTGATATTTACTACCTTAAAGCGTGAGCATGAAAGCCAAAGAATGAGATTTTTCAGACTGTGTGCCTGGGGTATGCTTTGGAAAGATTTAAGTGTCATAGTGGTTTACAAATGAAAGAAGCAGCGTAAAACGATATTGAGCTTGCTTTGGTGCCTCTGAAAGGAGTGACAGAGTGGAAGCAATACTAGAGACAGTTTTCAAAGGAATCTGCCCAGTTTACTAAGCAGTCACCTGCATAAATTCACTGGGCTAAACATTTCTTTCCATTTAGTGGCTAAAAAGTTGCACACAAGTACTTTTGTGCCTTTGGATTTCATGGCCCAAATTTTCAAAGGGAAACTATTTCTATGTCTCTGTCCCCATCAGGGAGAGACATAAACACGCGCGCACACAGATAGAGGGGAAGATGTACACACACTAGGGAGATACACAGAGCAAGCATTTTTAGTTCATTTTTAGTTTGTTTGTTTGGCCATTTTCCATTATTTTTTCAGTTCATTTCACACATTTGATTTAATAAAAAAAATGCAATTGGCAGTGCGTTAAACCTATTTAATATGCATTAAGCTGTTTAAGGAACGTGTTTTGGATAAATAGGTTAGGTTGTAAAATTACCCTCATTATCAGGGCTGGATTTGAGATTTTGGTGCCTGTAGGCAAAAACAAGCAGCAGATCCCAGAGAGCAGGTGGGATCCCAAAAAGACGGGAGAACTAGAGGAGGAGGAGCAGAGGGAATCCATAGTGCCACAGTGATGCCCCTTTGAAGCAACATAAATATATGGCTCTAAGGTCAGCGGGAGCAGACTCCTCCGAAAATTTGTGTCCTAGGCAGTTGCCTATGCTGAAATCTAGCCCTCCTCATCATTAAAATATTTCAATCAAAATTCCTGCTACGTTATATCTTTAGTTTCCTGGTTCTCAAGTTTTCTTTGAATCCATATATGTAAAAGCATGAAAATATCATACTGCTAGAAAAATTGTGCACATCGCTGGTCAGTATTCCAGACAAATGTGTAAGTAACATTTTAGAAGGGACATCTAGGAAGAATCTGGGATGTCCAGTGTTCAAAAATCTGGGGCAGTGACAATAGTGAAGGGAGGCACGGTTAGGTGTCATTTAAAATTGTCTGTCTCCACCCTGAAAGATGGACGTACTAGTAACCAATCCTTGTGCAGGTCCTGTGCAGATAGCAAGGCTGGTATGTGCACGAGCGTACGTCATTTCACAAATGTGGACATCTCTGAACTGCATGCACACATTAGCAAGTGCTTGGACATCCTGGCCAGGGTAATTAAGAAGGGGGGCCACTATGTTATGAGACTCGCACATCCTGGCTTGTTTCTTTCTTTGTGGATGCATCTTCCCCCTCCCTTATTCTTGGAGATTTTAACATTCGAGTTGATGAACCCTCTGACTCTTATGCCTTAAAGCTCCTTTCCCTTAACTCCTCATTCAACCTCCAGCTGTGCTATATGGCCCCTACTCACCAGCATGGCCACTGCCTTGACCTTGTCTTTTTCTCTAACTGCTTGCCCTCAGAATTCTGCATCTCAGTTCTTTCCTTATCTGACCATCACCTGCTAAAGCTTCACTCTTCATCACCCCACCTAGTCTAGCCCAATCTCCTCCAACCTTTTTAGGAATCTTCATGCTATTGACCCATTAACTCTCTCCACTGCTGTCTCAACAACCCTCACCTCCACTATGTTATCTAAGTCTGTTGATGAGGCTGTATCTTCCTATAACATTGTACTCTCTTCTGCTCTGGATGTTCTCGTTCCTCGCATTCCACGTCCTATGAGGCGTACTATACCTTAGCCCTGGTTGTCCTCTAAAACCTGTTGTCTATGTTCCTAAATCCGTTCAGTTGAGCACATTTAGTTCAAACCCCACACCTTTGCAGACTTCCTACATTTCAAATTCATGCTGATCTCTTTATGGTCAGCCATAGCACTCGCCAAGCAAGACTACTATAATCCACCTAACTCTCTTGCCTCTGACCCTTGCCCTCTCTTTACAACTCAGCACTCTCTCCTCAAAGTGTCTCCACCTCTGACCCCTCCTTTCCTTTGCGCCCAGATTTTGGCTGATTATTTCCATGACAAAGTCCACAAAATTACTCTTGAATTCTCCATGTGGTCATCTCCATTCCCTCTTCCCCCTCTTCACTCTTAAATCCTTCCCTCAACCTCTGTCATCCTTTCTTCCTTTTATAAGATCACTAAGGAAGAAACTACACATCTTCACTCCTCCTCCAAATTTCATACCTGCTCCTCTGATCCTATTTCCATCTGACTACTAAGCTTCATCTCCTTTGCTATCATCCCTTCCATCTGTCATATACTCAACCTATCACTTTCCACTGCAAATGTTCCTGCAGCCTTCCAGCATGCTGTGCTGTCACCTCTCTCAAGAAATCCTCACTAGACTCTACCTGTCCTTCTATTTAAGACCCATCTCCCTCCTCCCCTTTATTTCTAAACTACTTGAACATGTGGTTCACTCTCATTGTCTTTACCATCTCTCTCCACAAGCCCTTCTGGATCCATTGCAAGCTGGCTTTTGTCCTCTGCATTCTACTGAAACAGTTCTTGCCAAAGTCTTCACCATATCCAAGAGCCTTTATTCAATCTTCATCCTTCTTGAGCTTTCTGCTGTTTTTGACACTTGATCACCATCTTCTTCTTGATATCCTGTTCTCGCTTGGATTTAGGAGCTCTACTCTGTCCTGGTTTTCTTCTTATGTTTCCCTCTGCACTTTTAGTTATGTTCTGGTGGATCCTCTTCTACTCCTATCCCTCTTTCAGTTGGTGTACCTCGGTGCTCTGTCTTGGAACCTCTCCTTTTCTCTCCTTACATGCAGTCCCTTGGTGCATTCATCTCCTCCCATGGTTTTCAGTATCATCTTTATGCCTACGATTTTCAGATCTACCTTTCTGCACCTGAAATCTCTCTAGGGATCCAGACCCGTATCTCAGCCTGCTTATCTGATATTGCTGCCTGGATGTCCTACCAACATCTGAAATTGAACACTGCCAAAACTGAGTTTCTTACCTTTCCCCCTAAACCTACATCCCACTTCCTCCTTTCTCTATTTTTGTGGATAACACTCTACCCCTCCCTGTTTTCTTGGCTTGCAACCTTGAGGTCATCTTTGACTCCTCCCTCTCCTTCTCCACACACATCCAACAGATAGCTAAAACCTGTTGTTTCTTTCTCTGTAACATCAGGAAAATTCACCTCTTCCTTTCTGAACACACTGCTAAGACCCTTATCCATTCTCTTGTCACCTCTTATCTAGGCAATTGCAATGTGCTGCTTTCTGCCACCTTCAGAATCATCTCTCTCTACTTCAATCTGTTCAAAACTCAATTGCACAGCTAATCTTCTGCCATTGTCACTATGTTCACGTAATTCATTTTCTCAAGTCACTTCACTGACTCCACATTTAGTTCAAATTTCTCCTACTAATCTATAAAGTGCATTCATTCTGCTGCTCCTCACTACCTTTCCTGTCTTATCTCTCCGTACACCCCTCCTTGGGAACTCTTCTGGCAGATCGCTTCTATATGAGCCCATCTCTTCCACTACCAACTCCAGACTTTGATCTTTCCACTTTGCTGCTTTTTACGCCTGGAACAAATTATCTGATAAAGTACATCAGGCTCCATCTCTGGCCCTATTCAAATCCAGGCTTAAAACTCACTGTTTGAAGCTGCTTTTGGATCCTGATCCACTTAGTCTCCTGATCACCTCCTATGTGTTTTCTTACCATTCCCCTATATACAGGGTGGCCCAAAAAAAGTGAGAACATCTCGTAGCATATACGTTATTTAAAAATTCAAAAAGACAGATGTAAAAGATTGACAAATTTAAAAAAAAAAGATGGTGACCGGAAATTGTCGAAATAAAGATGTTATATAGCTAAAAAAGGTAAATAAGTAAACTATTTAAGCTTTTAATTTACGAGATGTTCTCACTTTTGTTTGTGCCGCCCTGTATATCCTAGTCCTCAGTTGTGTCGACTAGACTGTAAGCTCTGACGAGCAGGGACTATCTCTTACATGTCTCTGTACAGTGCTGCATATGCTTTGTAGCAGATAAGCTGATGTGCGGGGGAGGGCCTATGCAGATTTCTTCCAGCAGGAAATATTAATAATGACGATGCAAGTACAGTTTGCTCTTCCCCCTGGAACTGTTACAGCCATGAAATGAGCTCTTTTTTTGCACCTTGTTTGTTGTCAGGAGTAGGTATCGGCCTGGACGCCTCAGCAACCAGGACCAGACATACTTGTGCTGTTCTAAAATTGCACCATGATATACATTTCCCTTACTCCGTCCAAAGCATTCATGACAGCTAAAGTTACTAACGCAGGTTACCTCATTAGCAGGTGCTAATGCCATTTCTCTGCATTATTAGCAACTAGGCCGCACCACATAAAATAGTTCCTTTGGTAAAATAAAGCATGTTAAACGGTGGTAGTGTAAACTGCCATGGCAGTGCATGTTAGTAAATCTAGTTGCAAATCTGTAACTGAGGCAATTGACTAAAGGAGGTATCTTTATTAGAAAAGCTTATTTTTGCTTACAAAATCAAATTAATATATCTATATCTCTATCTATTGAACATGGAGTGAAAAGACATTCTAAGCACAATAGTTATCCAATTATTATCAGAACCTATTTCATAGATACAGAGGTTACATTTCAGCCAATGTGAACTGAACTACGCATATCATCACTTTGCAGTGAAAATCCTCTGACTTACATCCATGTGAATATTTTGCAATAATGTACATAAATATTGAGCAAGATTTACTAACGTGCGCTACCGCATTAACACATACCAAGGCCATTAAAGTGAGTTATTAGTAGGTAGATCCCACTGCAGAGAATGGGGCCTGTGAAGAATAATGTGCGTTAAATCATGTTAGTGGACTTTAGTAAACCTAGTCCAAAATGTCTAGTTTTCCAATGTTTTAATATAAAAAAAATTGCAAATAAAGAAGTCTATCTTTGTGCATGAAGCTTAATAAAAGTGTAGCTATCAGTACAGCCAAACATCATGATATGGGCTACTGCTCTGTAGACTGCAACTTATAATAGAGTTCAGAACTTAATGTCACAGTCTAAGCTCTGCTTCATAATCTAGTTGTACTAATGGATCCCACTTTATCTTCAGAGAGTGGTGTACACTTTCTGCTGGATGTGACTTGCAAACATACATAGTGATAAATGACCGCCTTTTTGGTCTTGGCTGTGTTCAATGGAATTCTTTGTGTGTGAAGGATTGAACCGGTGTTGAAGAGGTAGTCATGTCTGTCAATTCTTCATATCTTAAAGCACATAGAAAAATGGTTCAGCTGGAATAAGTTTGAAACTTATAAACAGTAACATCATTTCTAAGCCTTCAAACCATGTTACAGTTCAATTTCTCACTTCTCAGAACCATTCAATCCCCATATCGATCTCACAGATACAAGCAGTGAAATAAGCACTAGGTAAGGTGGAAAGTGATTCAGAGGTGAAGCTCTTTGTTCTGAGGCAGAAAATTAGAATTCCAATAGGGTGGTATTGCACTTCTGGCGGGGATATAAGACAGATGACTGAATGCTTCTGAAGAAGTGAGTCAATGGATAGTAGCAAGGTTTGAAGTCTTAGAAATAATGTTAGGGCAAATGCAAATATTCTTTTGTTAAGTTGTCATGGGTTCAGTATGTGCACGTAGCAGGTCAATATTCAAAAGGATTTATGCGGATAACTTCAGAGTTAACTGCATAAATCTTTTATTTTTATAATGTGGAAACGGCCAGCACATACCTTTTGGTTGAACTTCTCGATGCACAACCACATTTTATGCTATTAAGAGGAGGTAGACCAGGAGTTCTATTGGCAAGGTAAAAGTAATGTGAATGGTGCCGATATTCAGTACTGTCCAGATCATGTTATTCATTTAGTAGGACTGCACAAATAGCTGTCCCAACATGAATGAAATACTAACCTGTTTAAGCTTAGAACCACATGCTCAGTGGTCCTACTTAAACAGACAGGGTCACTGATGGGGCAGTTATTGAAGTGCCTTATGGGAATAATGCACAGTTTTTGCCCCTTATCATGAGTTAAATGGCAGAAATGCGTGTTATTTTATAATAATGCACAATTTTGCACCATGCTGTTCATTAAATGCTAACGAGATGCAAAACATACAAAACAACTCATTAATATTCAAAGAGAAGAACGTGGCTTGTGGTGATCACTGCAAGCCATGTTATTCATGGAAAAACAACACCAGCTCAAAGCTGGGAGCATCGGACCACTAACCTGCTTCCGACCCCATGCAAACAGGAAGTGGAAAGTATTACCGCCGTGTATGTCCCAGAGAGGGGTGGCACAATGAGCTGCCCTTGGACCACTGGTGCTCTAGGTGAATGCCTCGTTCACCTAATGGTAGTGCCAGCCTTGATTATGACCCATTTCAACCAGTTTAGTTTAGTTTTAGTTTTATTTACATTTGATATACCGCCCTATGTTACATCAGGGCGGTTCACAATTTGTTAACAATCAAAGAGAAGCACAGGGCCAGGAAAAGGAAAAGAACTACAATCTTTTGACAGAAAAGAGGAAATAATAAAGAGTATAGAGAGAAGACATAAGGAAGAAATTTAGACAAAACATAGATAAACCAGGTCAGGTTTGAGAGACTGGGAGATGATAAGCCGTGGTGAAGAGATGGGTTTTCAACTGTGACTTAAAAGTGAAATAATTTGTTTCAAGATGGAGTGAGGTGGGCAGGGACTTCCACAGGGCTGAACAATGGAAGAAAAAAAGCAGAGTGTCGGGTAGATTGAAGGTGTGCACGTGAGGGTGAGGGGAGATGAAGGCAATTGACATGGATTGAACAGAGGGAACGAGTGGGAGGGTGAAACTGAAGGAGGTCAGTGAGTTATTGTGGCATATGAGTATAGATGGCTCGGTGAACTAGAGTGAGAATTTTAAAGTGAACACGGAACTTGATAGGAAGCCAATGTAAGTGAAACAAAAGTGGTGTAACATGATCCCTATGAGAAGAACAAGTGATAATCCTGGCTGCGGTGTTCTGTATTAACTGTAAACAACGTAACTGAGTGTGGGTGATACCTGTGAGAATGGAGTTGCAGTAATCAAGATGAGAAAGTAGTAGCTAGAGTAAGGGTAGTCAGGGTGGGGAGAGAGAGAAAGGGATGTATGGAACGTATTTGGCGCAAGAAGAAGTAAGAGATTTTTGCAAGGTAAGAAATATGGTCCTGAAAAGAGAGATTTGAATCAAGCAGAACCCCAAGATATCAGAAAGAAGAGACCAGAGGAATTGTGGAACCATCAACGGAGGGTGCAAGTGAAGGGCAGGGGCTCCCAAAAGTGAACCAAGTACAGGAGGTTTTGGTCAAGTTGAGATGAAGGCAATTAGAAGAGAGCCAATTTGATACAAGAGTGAGATAAGAATTCAGAGGAGTGAGATCAGGATGAAGAGGACTAGTGTGATGCAGGATGATGATGTCATCAGCATAAAAAAAGGCGGAAAGACTGGATTGTTGAATGCAGAGGGCAAGAGGTGCAAGGAAAAGATTAAACAGAAGAGGTGCCAGAACTGATCCCTGAGGAACACCACAGGGAAGAGGGGTGGGAGCAGAGGAGTGATGTGGAATGGAGGGTGAAATCACAGAGAAAGAACGAGAGGACAAGAAAGAATAAAAACAGCGGTAAACTGTTCCCCTAAGCCCAGCATCCCAAAGACATGAGAGGAGAAGAGAGTGATCAACTAGGTCAAAGGCAGCAGAAAGATCTAATGAAACCACCATCAAAATGTCACCTTTATCGTGTGAGGAATAGAGATCATTGAGAAGTGCTACTAGAACTGTGTCTGTGGTATGGCCCTGGCGAAAGCCCGACTGTCGTGGATGTAGAAAGCTTACGGAGTGTAAGTGTTGGGAGAGTTGGGAAAAGACAATTCTTTCTGCAATTTTTGTGATGAAGGGCAAGTTGGAGACAGGACGGTAATTGACTGGGATAAGTGGATCAAGAGTGGGTTTTTCAAGATGGGACGGACCAATGCATGTTTCCAGAGGGAAGGGAAGGATCCGGAAGAAACAGAGGTATTGATTATGGCAAGCATGTAGGGTATGAGAGCAAGAGAAGGTTCGGTAAACCAGGCAGAAGGGATAGGGTCAAGGGGGAAAGTAGTCTTTCACACTGAGGAGATGAGAGTTAAGAGTTCTGATTAGGTAATAGAATAAAAGGATGACCAACAGTGAGAAAAAGAACAAGGAGGGAAACAGGGGGGAGATGGAGGAGGGGGGAGGACAGTGGGGGAGGGCAGGAAGGAAGGGCAGCGTGCAAGTCGGAGATCTTGGTTCCAAAGTACAAAGCAAGACTGGAGGGAGAAGGTAAGTACTGGGGTGGATCTGAGGAGGGATCAGTGTTAAGTGAGGTAAGGGTTCAAAGTACAGAGAAGGGCTGTCTAGAGGGGTTAGTAGCTGTAACGATACGGTTTGAGAAAAAAGTTTGTTTAGCTTGATGGACAGTGGAACGGTAATGTCGGTGAGTCTCATGAAACTTTGCCAGGGTATGAGGAGTGGGGTGCTTATGCCAAGCACGCTCAGCTCGTCTTAGATGATGACACAGAAGACGCAAGCCTGCATGATACCAGAGATATCTGACAAAAGAGCGTTTGGATTGAGCAGGGAGAAGGGGTGCGACCTGGTCAAGAGTGGTAGATAAAGTGGAAGTCCACAGCGAAACTTGTGTGTTCAGAGAACGAGTAGAAAAGGTATCTAGGAAGAGCTGATGAACAGGAGGAAACTGCTGAAGGGTAAGGGGGGTAATACGACGATGTGATGAGGCAGCAGGGGGGGTCAGAGGAAGGAGGGACATGTAATGAAGGTGGCTGGAAGAAAGGAGGGTGGAGCAGAAATGACAAGCAATAATGGTCAGTCCAAGGGAGAGACTGTACTGAGAGATGAGAGATTGAGAAAGGAGGTGACATTGGAATGATTAAAGGGTCGAGAGTATGGCCAGCTACATGGGTTGGGCATAGGACAAGCTGCTGGAGAGACAGGTCGTGCAAAAGAGCAGTGAAGGATAGGTCTTTAGCGGAGGTAGGACAGTCAAAATGAACATTAAGATCTCCAAGTATAAGCAAGTGAGGATATTGCAAGGAGACGTCGGTAATAGTGTGAAGAAGTGCATCCCAGAGGAAACTCGAAAGGGAAGGAGGCAAATAGAGGATAAGAATACGAAGAGGAGGAGAGGACTGAAGGCATAAGAGGAGATATTCAGGATATTGCAGAAGAGGAGAGGAAACCTGGATTATAGGGAGAGATGAACGGAAAAGGGCAGCAACGCCACCTCCATGGCAGCTCTCTCGGGGAACAGAGAAAGCCGAGAAGCAGGGGGGAAGACACCTGGCGAGGAGAGGGTGTTTACCCTCCTTTATCCAGGTCTCAGAGAGACAAAGCATGTCCAGAGACTTTTGCTGAATAAGGTCTTGTATCAGAAGGGACTTTGACCGTAGTGAACGGCAATTTGCAGTGCCAATCTTAAAGGAGGTGGGCAGCAGAGGAGGGGGGGGGGAGGGGAGGAGAGCAGAGTGATAAAGTGGGATAGAAGCATGGCAAGTAAATAAATAAATATGTATTACAAGTGATTAACTAATATACCTAAATGTTACCAATCCTTCTTATTGTATATTAAAGACTGTATATTTATATGCTAATCATTCTTATTCTATATTAAACTTCATAAACTGCTTCGATGGGCCATAACTAGCCCAAAAGGCAGTATATCAAATAATAAACTAAATAAACTAAACTAAAAAAACTCTAGTCTGTCTTCTTCAGTGCATTGCCCAGCACCATGCCTCGTGCCCACAGTTAATCAAGAGCACCTTTATTTATTTGAAAAGTTCATGTACTGCACGCCCAGGAATCAACATGATTTACAGGTAACAGAAACAGAATCTTACACGGAACAAGATAACGTTACAAGGAACAGGGAGCAATACACCATTAATTAGTAACATTACACTAATCAGAACATATAGGATGTCCCATCTCTAAGCTGAACAACCCGAGAAAATCTGTTTCTTTTGTGCTTACATTAACAAATTTCTGTTAAGAACTGCTTTTCTCTACCAATATTCTTTTACCCTAATATTGATCTCTGTTCGCTGCAACTATATGTGTGACTGCCATTCAGCAATTTACTCCTTCAAACTGCTTTTTGGCATCACACGCTGAGTTCTTTAACAAATCCAAAATTCTTATGCCTTCTGTAAGACAGCTTTCATGGCTGCCCCCCCCCCCCCCCCCCAGCATCCAGAAATCCTAAAGTTGACCATTTACTAGCACTGCAAGCTGAAAGGGCGGGATAAAGCCTCAAAATCAGTCACAGACCCTTCTTCCAGGAAAAACCACTTTGACAAATTAATTTGGGCTTTTTGGCAAGAACAACTTGCTGCTCAGGCAAGTCCCCATTGTGCAATAAACATGGCTATGATTTCAGCAGCTCTCGCTGCAGCCTTCATGGGGGTAGCATTGTTTTTTAATTCTCTGCTAGAGACCTGGAAAATCTTGGGAGGTGGAGGGGAACAGAAAGAAAATCTCCCAAGTTGTGGAATAATTCTGCATTTTTGGATTACAGTTCTGGATAAGCCATAAGGCACACTATGTGCTCGTCTTTCTAAATACACATCAGGACATGTTGGTTACTAGATATAGTGTGACCCAATAAACTGCTTGCAGCACAGATGGTCATTACAGACCATGGCGGGACTGGGTAATTTCATGGCAGAGGTCAAGTTCACAGGGTCTTAAACTAAAATGTAGCTCTACTTTTGGGACACAGTCCTACGCCAGCCTGATCTCCTCATTCTTCCCTGCTGTGCCTGGTTTAACCAACTGAAGGACTGTCATTTCAATTTTAATAAAATGTACTTGACACTACATAAAGATTAATGGATGGAAAACCAGCGTGCATGGGACTGTAATTCTGCCAACAGTTTCCAGTGACATCTTAAAATGAACATGAATTAGGTCTGCCACGTTACCAGAACAGAAAACAAGGGCACACTGCAAGAGATTGTTGCAAGTACTGCTATGGGTTGGGTCGGAGGGGGAAGAGGGAGGCGAATAGTTTCATTAGGGACTCTTGTTCTCTATTCAGTACTTGCACAACTGCTCCTCAAATAAAACATGTTCAGGTCTGGCACAGTGGTTCATTGGCAAATGCAATACAGTGACATGTGAGGAACTGTGACAGATTCCTGGAACAGGCTTCTGCTTCCCAGACCAGCCAGGACTGGGGATGCTATGGAAGCTGCATTCAGAGCTCCTGGAGGAGGGGGGAAATGCCTCAGCCATTGCTCAATGATAAGATCTAGTGGTCAAAATACAGGAGCCATTTTAGCTGGATTCCAAAGGGGCTCACTGTGATCGCAGGCTAAGCCGAGGGGATAGAGCATATAACAATCAGGTAACTGTGAATGAGGGCTCAATAAAGCCCCATCCCAAATGAACTGGAACCCAAAGGCGTAGGCAGAAACAATTGGGTGCAACATCAGGGACAATTTGAATCAGCAATTTGCTAGCAGTATTAGAGGGAGTCCAAATCAACAATGTTCTGTGACTTAAGCTAGAACATTACAAAGAACAAAGAGGGAAAGAATATGTCTGATAGCTTAGGGGAAGTGCTGTGGGCTGGCCAGGAGTGTGGATATTGCATTGGCAGTACTCACAGCTCCCCAGGGATGGAGATCATGGTCGTCGCTCAACAGTAGCATGCATTGGAGAAACTCAGAGTGCACGTGCTGGGTTCCGAAGGAACTACTATGTCACTCCAGAGGCTTGCCTATTATGTCTGAGTAATAATTTGTTCTATTAACTATCTGGGGGTCATGTGATTTTCCAACACCTAAAATGGGGTCACACTGGAAAAATGTTTGCGAAGCACTGATCTAGACTACTGCAACTTGCTCCTCATTGGTTTCCCACAGAATCATTTCTCTCCCCTCCAAGGCATTCAAAACTCAGCTGCACAGCTGCCAGTGTTGCTATACTGAACATTTTTCAAACTTAATTGGCTCCCTAGCCATTTCCTCATACAGTTCATACTTCTCCTACTGACCAGCAAGTGCATACACTCTAGAGCTAGTCATTACTTCTCCACTATTATCTCTCGTTATAACTCTCCTCGGGTTGGACTTCACTCTTATTTGTACTCTCTCTTTTTCTGCCAACTCCAGAATCTGTTCATTCAATCTTGCTGTACTGTATGCCTGGAATAGACTATCTAAGCTGGTACATCAGGCTCCAGTCTCTGGTCCAAATCAAATCCAGGCTAAAACGTTTCTTCAAAGCTACCTTTGGATTCTGATCCCCTTATTCTCCCATTTAACATTCATGTATGTTTTAATCATTTCTCTTTTGAACTGTCCAAGTCCCCTGCTTGTTCTGTTTGTCTGTCTTGATTAGATTATAAACTCTGTGGCGCAGAGATGGTCTCTTCTGTGTATGTATAGAGTGCTGCATATGCATAGCGGCATATATACAAATGATTAATAGTAGGGGTAGTAGTATTTTATCAAGTTAAGATTTAAATACAGCAAATTCCTTTTTAAACCTTTCCTCCAGAAAAATGGATATGAAACATAAAAAAGCTGGGTGAGGAGGTTGTGGGTGATGAAGAGTCATGGGTTACATTGATTATGGAAATGGTTCAGTACAACATTGTCAGTCTGTAGCAGCAATAGATTATATTTTATCAAACATGATGTTTCATTTACTGAACCTTCCTCTAATCTGTTTACGACAGAGAGAGCATGACACAATAAACAAGCTTTAGAAGGAAAATCTCATGCAATTAATCAAATTTATGGGCTTTCAGCTCAAAACGCAAATAAGTGCAGACTATAGTATTTTAAATCGGTAGAGACTATATGATATCTACCCACTCATTCCCAGAAAACAGATCTAGGCAATACTATATCCACTACAAGTTAATCTTGAGCCTCCCCTCCTACCTCCATTCTTCAATTTTTTAATCACTCACAATGAATTCTCACCAGAAAACTCTCAAAATGTACAGTGCTATGTACGCCTTGTAGGTGCTATACAAATGATAAATAGTTGTAGTCAATGGTGATCCTGGTGCCCCTGCCACTCAGGGCAGGTAACCCCTTGTGAGCCACGGTGGGTGCACCTCCCTCCCGGCCAGCAAGTGCGGTGGGCCGCACCCACTCCCGCACCCTTGGAATGCCACTGGTTGTAGTAATAGCCCTCTTGCAATTTCTCACAATCCTCTTTCGATTTAAGAACTTTAAATAATTTTGTGTCATCTGCATATCTGATCTCCTCTCTTGTTCCAATTTCCAGGTCATTTATAAATGACCTGCAATATCATACAATCACATAGCATAGACTACAGAATTTATGCAGACGATATAATGCTTTTCACAACTTTTGATACCAGAGATCCTAATTTTACAAAAATCACCAGCTGCTTCAACAATGTCTCTGAATGGCTTAACTCTGTCAATTTCACAGTTAACTTGAAGAAAACAGACGCGCAAATCATCACTAGAAATAAAACTTTCAACCCTTCCAGCCTGCTGTATGTAAACAGCGCCTCACTTGAAATAATTTATTCATTTTATTTATTTAAAAGGATTTCTATACTGCTTTATCCTTAAATCAAAGCGGTTTACAATACAACCAAACGTGTTACATAAAACGAGGGATTTAAGAAAAGAATTAAAATAACTTGGGATACACCTTGATCGAAACCTGGATTTCACCAAACACATCCACATGACTACCCGTGCAATTTACAACAAAACTAGAATGATTCAACATCTGAGATCTCTGTTCTCCCCCCACGGACTTCCACGCCGTACCCAAGCACTAATAACCCCACATTATGACTACAGCAACAGTATACTCCATGGCCTTCTAAAGAAAACCCTAAAGCCCCTTCAAATGGACCAAAATACAGTTGCACATACAATCATGAAAGCTGATAATCAGACCACATAACACCCATTCTGTTTCAGCTCCATTGGCTCCAAATATTTCAAAGAATCAAATTCAAGACTCTCACGATCATTTTCAAAACGATAAACAACACACTAATAAATATGCAACACACAAGAATAAAAAGAGAAAGC
Organism: Ichthyophis bannanicus; assembly: GCA_033557465.1. Classification (NCBI taxonomy): domain Eukaryota; kingdom Metazoa; phylum Chordata; class Amphibia; order Gymnophiona; family Ichthyophiidae; genus Ichthyophis; species Ichthyophis bannanicus. The sequence goes on from CM066037.1 coordinate 294,885,683, forward strand.
CTAGAAAACATGCTATCCATCCCTAATAGGATAAGAAAATTAAACCAATCTACAACCAATAGAGCATTCTCCCTCTATGCCTCTATGCTATGGAATAGTCATCCTAAGTCACTAAGAGAAATCAAAGATTTAACTCAGTTCAAGAAGACATTCACCTTTACGGAATACTATCAATGTGAGCAGCCACCAGAACTCTTCCACCTCCATATCAAACATAATCACAATATCCGACACCTCCAATCCCATACTCTTGACACACCCACCTCTAAGGGGTATGTTTACTAAACCGTCTTAATGTGCGCCCGGCGATAGTGTGCAGGCTGCCATATAAGGAGTGGGCGTTTCAGTGTAAAGTAGCAAAACGTGATTAGTGCACGATAACGTGCGCTGCTGCGCACATTATCATGCAAAGCGCCGCTAAGTGCGTTACCGCGTGGTAATCTTATGTAGGCGCACAGACATCGAACATAGAAACAGAAGTGTAGCACAATCGTTAATACACTGACTGATAATACAGGGGTCATGAGTTTGATCCCCCAGTGTGCCTAATGCCTAAGGCTGGCTGAGGCATCAGCTTTGACATGTAAGTATTGTTTCCTGAGGCATTTTATGTGTATTTTAATTACTGCTGCCAGCAAACACACCCTCACGTGCCATAACCTAAGGTGCCGCAGAAGGCACCCTATAAGGCACTCCATAGGGCACATTATAAAGTGCACTGTCTGCCACGGCACCCTATAACGTCCCCTATAGGGCACCCTATAAGGCGCTCCATAGGACACCTTATATAGGCACCTTATACAGACTGTAACCATAAGGTGCCTCAGAAGGCGCTTTATAGGGTGCCCTATAAGGGGCCTTATAGGTCGCCTTCTGAGGCTCCTTATGGTTACAGTACCCTGAGGGTGTTTTGCTGGCAGCACTAATGTACATTAAAAAAGGACAATGCTTTGGACAGCCCTATCAAATAACCCCACCGTGGGTTTGAACCCACAACGTCTGGCTCCACAAGCAGTGAAGTAACCAGTGGGCTACAGCTTCATAGCTGCTAGCAACCTCCTGGCTGGCTGCAGAAGGACTGCACGTCACCACACAAACAGTCTGCTGTGGTCACCAGGATAGGGTTAACCCAACCATACCCATGATGCACTGCACATGCAAATCAGCAGTCTACAGATGATCACAAGATGGGGTATGCACCCCCACAGCACCTCGGCCTGGTAGAAGGAACTGACTGTGTGTGGTACTGGCACAGAGTAGCTACACACCGTCACATTGTGCAGGTACTGCACTCACCCTGAGGGTGAGGTGGGACGCCCAGCACCAGGTCCACAGCAGAGATAGACCATGCTGTAGATCCCCAGCAGTGCTAATGTGTGAGATAGGTAGTTTCTGTAGACACACTTTGGATTTATCTGTATTTCTCAGTTAGGTTTAGCCCTGTGCAGATGCATTCTGGCCAGGCCACCCTGTCTGGGCTCTACCCATGGTACCTTGTTCCTCATTATGCACATCAGCAGGCCAATACTGGCAACAGTGCTGGCAGTGTGGGCTGTGGAGGGTGTTTGCAGCCACCACACACTGGATAGACAGACACACACTCCCACACCTATGCCAGCATTGTGCTACTATAGAGGTGTTTAGCAGCCCTGGCCACCAAACCAATACTGTTGAGGGTCACTCCCCAGGGTGGTAAACACTGTCAGACACCAGACCTGAAGCACACTCCACAGACATCAGAAAGGTTGCTACGATGGAGCTCAATCAGCAAACTGTGCTTAACGTAGGAATTTCTATCTGCCAGTAATCATAGCAACCTTTTGATAGCTGTGTAACGTATTCCCAGATTTAGGGTGGCATTGCTAAGGTATGCAAGTGCTAGTATTGGGAGATGCACGCAGGGCCCAATGTCCTGCCTCTCCAGGAGGCATTGGCTAATAGAGCCTGTGGGTGTGGGTGTGTCTGCCCCTGTTGGCTGCTGCTTTACGGCAGAGGTTCCCAACTCCAGTCCTGGTGTGCCAAACACTGTTCGGGTTTTCATGCTGTCCCTCATGAATATGCATGAGATACATCTGCATACCATAGGGGTGGTGCATAGATATGCAGCACAGGCATCTTTATTAGAGGCAGCATGGAACCTGAATGATGTTTGGCCCTCCAGGACTGCATTTGGGAGACTCTGCTCTAGGTAATGCGCCTGTTTATGGTGTCTGTGCTCTGTAGGGTAAAATGTAGGTGTTTTGGGCATGTTTGCGTCATCTGCAATAAAGGTTCTGTCCGTATTAGCAGTGGGTAAAAAATGGGGGCTGGGTTGGCAGGAACCACAGCTGGGACTTGAACCTGTGACCTTTTGCTCCTGAACACACACTGGCTGTGTGCACTGCACCACCGTGTTGCCACAGAGACAGTACATTCCCTGGGGATACCATGACTGTTCATCAGACGGGGCCTGTCTGTTGCAGTGCATGGCACCCACCTACACAGGGCTAGGCCACGGTCTGCTCTGGGCAGCTGCCACTACCTTCTTCACCACCAGTGCCCCTCTGCCACCCTGCTGACATGCCCTTCTGCTGGTGATGCTGGTGGAGCGCAGTCTCAGGCCATCCAGTGTGCGGGTAGGCGGCTGCCTATGGTGCGGGTTCTGGGGTAGGGGTGCCTGCATAGTTGTCCATGCTTCCCCCCAGCACTGCCTGCCACTGTTCTGTGCCCTTGGGGGTCCCTACTGGGTAGGGAAGCACACTCGTGCCCATGCTGGGCCCTCATCAGTTGCTGTCTGGCTGCTCTACTGTTTCAGCATTACTATGGGCCACCTAGGCATCACCCTAGTCCGCACTGTGGCCCAGCTGCAGTACAGCATGTGCCGTCTGCAGCCCTCTGTGTCCCCTTTCCCAGCATCTGTCCAGTTGCCCATTCCGACATGCCCGCCCTGCTGTTGTGGAACATGTGCACCCCACAGGAAACCTGTCCAATGGAGAGGGAAACCCTGATGAGTGCAATTGCACTGTGGGATCATTCACCTTGTATGGGGACGGAGCACAGACCCTTCCACAATTCATATCTTTTTTTTGGAACCTTCTCGGGAGTGCTTTTTGATGTTTCCCATTAATATGCATGTTTCTATGTTTCTATGATTCTTTTTAACATCTTTGTTAGTGATATAGCGGAAGGGCTGTCGGGTAAGGTTTGCCTCTTTGCAGATGATACCAAAATCTGCAATAAAGTAGACACCCAGGAAGGTGTAGATAACATGAGGAGGGATCTAGCTAAGCTTGAAGAATGGTCTAGAATTTGGCAGCTGGGATTTAATGTTAAAAAATGTAAGGTCATGCATTTGGGCTGCAGCAATCCAAGGGAGCAATACAGCATAGGAGGTGAAGTACTTTTGTCCACTAAAGAAGAGCGGGACCTAGGCGTAGTTGTGTCCGATGATCTTAAAGTAGCTAAACAGGTAGAAAAGGCGACGGCAAAAGCTAGAAGGATGCTTGGGTGCATACGGAGAGGAATGGCTAGCAGAAAAAAGGAGGTGATAATGCCTCTGTATAAGTCTTTGGTGCGACCTCATTTGGAGTATGGTGTGCAATTCTGGAGACCGCACCTTCAAAAGGATGTGAACAGGATGGAGTCGGTACAGAGGGGTGCTACTAAGATGATTAGTGGTCTTCATTATAAAGCATATGAGGACAGACTTAAGGATCTTAATATGTACACCTTAGAGGAAAGGCGGGATAGAGGTGATATGATTGAGATGTTTAAATACCTCCGTGGCATAAATGTTCAGGGAGAGAGCCTCTTTCAATTGAAAGCAAGTTCTGCTACGAGGGGACATGGGATGAGGGTGAAGGGAGATAGATTCAGGAGTGATATGCGGAAATATTTCTTTACGGAAAGAGTAGTGGATCCGTGGAATAGTCTCCCAGTGGAGGTGGTAGAGATGAGGACAGTAACTGAATTCAAAAAAGCATGGGACCAACACAGAGGATCTCTAAAGGTAAAAAGTGGACTCCTATACTGTATTGCTCCCTTGGATTGCTGCAGCCCAAATGCATGACCTTACATTTTTTAACATTAAATCCCAGCTGCCAAATTCTAGACCATTCTTCAAGCTTAGCTAGATCCCTCCTCATGTTATCTACACCTTCCTGGGTGTCTACTCTGTTGCAGATTTTGGTATCATCTGCAAAGAGGCAAATCTTACCCGACATCCCTTCCGCTATATCACTAACAAAGATGTTAAAAAGAATCGGACCAAGGACAGATCCCTGGGGCACACCACTGGTAACATCCTTCTCCTCAGAGTGAGCTCCATTTACTTGTACTCTTTGTCGCCTCCCACCCAACCAATTTCTAACCCAAGCAGTAACTTTAGGGTCCATCCCTAGGGTGCTCAGTTTGTTTATAAGTCGCCTGTGAGGAACAGTGTCAAAGGCTTTACTGAAATCTAAATACACCACATCTAGAGCTCTCCCTCGGTCCAATTCCCTGGTCACCCAGTCAAAGAAATCAATCAGATTTGTCTGACAAGACCTGCCTCTGGTGAATCCATGTGCCTCGGATCCTATGGATCCTATCCTATCTATGTTTCTATGTTTCTACAGCACTGTGAGGGTGTTTTTGCTGGCAGCACTAATTTAAATTAAAAAAGGAAACGCCTCAGACAGCCCTTTCAAATAACACCACTGTGGGATCAAACCCATGACCTCTGCCTCCACAGTCAGTGAAGTAACCAGTGGGCTTCATTTCTATAGCTACTAACAAACCCCTGGCTGGCTACAGAAGGACTGCAGGTCACCACACAAACTGTCTGCTGTGGTTACCAGGATAGGTTTAACCCACCCATACCCATGATGCACTACACATGCAGATCAGCAGTCTACAGATGATCACAAGATGGGATATGCACCCCCACAGCACCTTGGCCTGGTAGGGGGAACTGACCGTGTGTGTTACTGGCACAGAGTAGCTACAGACCGACACATTGTGGGGGTACTGTGCTCACCCTGAGGGCAAGGTGCGGCGCCCAGCACCAGGTCCGCAGCACCTGGCTTAGTTGAGATAGGCTATACTGCCGGTCACCATTAGTGCCAATGTGTGATAGGTAGTTCTTGCAGACACACCTAGGATATACCTGTGTCCATCTGTATTTCCCGTCACGTCTAGCCCTTGTGGACTATGATACACCCAGAATAGTGCATATCCTGTGTGGGTAACATGATTTGAGTGAAGGGGGATGTTTGGACCCATAGGCGGATTATGTAGCACCACCCAACCCACTCTCTGGGGCTCAGGATCTCCCACCAACAGATCCACATTCTACATCCCTGCAATGGTGGCAGTAGAGGGGACCATCAACCCCAGTCCTGCTGGGGAACAGGCACCCTATAGGGCAGTAAATGCAGATCTGTACACATCCATAAGGCAATGGCAGACAGACAGTAGGCCTGGAAATGCTCAGCTGCCCCCCACCACTATGTAACATTCTCCAGCTGCTGCACCCTGCAAAGCGTTCCAGCCATACACATACTAACTACAGACAGTCTGCTAGCTAGTCCATAGTACATATTCCTGGAGGAGATGGGTGAACCTAAAACTGGGATGTGAGCACACACACCAAGCAAATAAGTCAGCAATTGGGCCCCAGAAAAGAGAACCCATAAATATCACTTGTCAGAAGAACTATAGAGCACTATGGGGGAACCTAGCCATCCCGTGGTCACTGCTCAGTCAGGGTGAGAGTGATCTCCCAGCAGGACATGCTGTGGCCACCCTGTCCATGCAGGTGGTGGCCAGGCACTACAATTTTTATTTATTTATTTATTTAACTATTTCTTTTATACCGCCCCTTCCAGAGATCAAGGGCGGTTTACATATAACAGGTTAACAGTCTTGTACACAGTTTGTATACATTTTACATAGAACAATAGAAATCAACTATTTACATTGAACATGAGTGGGCAAGGTACAGATGTCCTAGACATCGAAAGGGTATATAGAATGTGTCACAGTCCTCCTCGATTCTCACCACCACCAAAAAGTTGTCTAATAGACAATTTTTTGGTGGTGGTGAGAAGTGAGGAGGACTGTGACAAATTATATCTAACCTTTTTGATGTCTTGGACATCTGCACCTTGTCCACTCACAATCTTACATGACAGAGGTGTAAGGCAGGGGTCTCCAGATCCAGCCCTGGAGGGCCACAAACCAGTCAGGTTGGCAGGATATCTCTAATGCATATATATCTCATGCATATTCATTAGAGATATCCCGAAAACCTGACTGGTCTGCGGCCCTCCAGGACCAAGTTTGCCCACCCCTGGGCTAGACAGACACACACTCCCACACCTATGCCAGCATTGTGCAAATATAGAGGCTTTTGGCAGCCCTGGCCACCACACCAGTCCTGAGCACAGTGCAGGCATGGCTATGGTACGCAATACTGTTGGGGTCACTCCCTGGGGTGGCAAACACTGTCAGAAACCAAAACTGGAACACACTCCACAGATAACAGAAAGGTTGCTATGATGCAGCTCGATCAGCAAATTGTGCTTAACTTAGGAATTGTTATCTGCCATTAATCATAGCAATCTTTTGATATATATGTACCATATTCCCAAGCTTAGGGCGGCATTGCTAAGGTATGCAAGTGCTAGTATTGGGAGATGCTGCTGCGCGCAGGGCACAACAGCCTGACTCTCCATGAGGCTTTGGATAGTGGAGCCTATGGGTGTGGGTGTTTATGCCCCTGTTGGCCGCTGCTCTAGGGCAGAGATTCCCAACTCCGGTCCTGGTAAGCCAAACACTGTTCAGGTTTTCATGCTGTCCCTAATGAATATGCATGAGATACATTTGTATACAATGGGGGGGCGCATACTAATGCAGCACAGGCATATTTATTAGGGACAGCATTAAACCTGAATGGTGTTTGGCCCTCCAGGACTGCAGTTGGAAAACTCTGCTCTAGGGATTGCACATGTTTATAGTGTCTGTGTTCTGTAGGGTAAAATATAGGCATTTCAGGTATGTTTATTTTATCTGCAATAATGGTTCCGTCTTTAGTACCACGGTTTAGTACTGGGTAAACTATGGGGAAAGGAGCCACAGCTGGGACTTGAACTTGTGACCTTTTGCTTCTGAACATACTGGCTGTGTGTACTGCACCACACTTTTGCCACAGAGACAGTTCATTCCCTGGGGATACCATGACTGTTCTTCAGACAGACTCTGTCTGTTGCATTGCACGGCACCAACCTAAACAGGGCTAGGTCATGGTCTGCTGTGGGCAGATGTCACTGCCCCCTCTGCCAATAACACCCCTACGCCACGATGCTGCCATGCCTTTATGCCGGTGGTGCTGGTGGTGCGCAGTCCCAGGCCATCCAGTATGCCGGTAGGCAGCTGCCTATGGTGTGGGTTCTCGGGTAGGGGTGCCTACATGGATATGCGTGCTTCCCCCCCCCCCCCCACTGCCTGCCAATGTTATGTGCCCTTGGGGGTACCTGCTCGATAATCTCCCCTGTGATACTGTGGGACACACACTCGTGCCCATGTGGGACCCTCATCAGTTGCTGTTTTGCTGCTTTACAGTTTCGGCATTCCTATGTGCCACCTAGACATCTGCCTAGCCCGCACTGTGCCCCAGCTGGACCACAGCATGTGCCGCCTGCAGCCCCCTGTATCCCATTTACAGCATCGGTACAGTTGCCGTTTCCTATGTGCCCACTCTGCTGTTGCTGCACATGTGCACGCCATAACAAACCTGCCCAATCTAACCGACAGAAACCCTGATCAGCGCTATTTCAATGTGGGATCATTCACTTTGTAGGGGGACAGAGCATAGACCCTTCCAAACATTATATTTTAATTTATATGCTTTGTCAGTAGTGTTTATTTATGTTTATCATTAATATCACTATTGGCCAGCTTGGTTATTGGGATTTTAGATGTAGTTCTGGTCCTTTTATATGTTTATTTGCCTTTTTGGTCCCTGCACATGTATCACAACTATCACGTTTCTGGGTTTCCCTGCCTTTATTTATTTATTTATTTATTTAACAGTTTCTTATATACCGCCCCTTCCAGAGATCAGGGGCGGTTCACATCAAACAAAAATCAATATACTTCTGTATATTTTACATGGAACTTGTGTTAACTATATACACGTTTAGTTACATTGAACATGTTTTGAACATTAACTAGAATAACACTTTTCAAACTATGTACAGGTCATCATAACATAATTGAGTTACCGGGATTTATTTACAATAGTGATATAGCCGTTTGTTTGTGTAAATCTTTGTCTGTAGGGTAAGGTAGAGTAGAGTAAGTGTATTTCTTATGTTTAATCATTTGTTCTGTCTTGAGAACTGTGAATGTGTTTCTGTGATTGTATTGGAGAGGTTTTTTGTTGGTAGGGGATCTCAAAGTGTTTTGTAAAAAGGTATGTTTTTAGTTCTTTTTTGAATTGGTGAAGGTCCTTTATTGTGCGGAGGGTTAATGGGATTTCGTTCCAGAGGGTAGGGGCAGCAAATGAGAAGGCTCTATCACTTGTCGTTGCTTTGGTCCTTCTGAAATTAGTTTTTATGTTGAGGGAGTGGGTTGCGTTCTGTCTTCGTGTTCTAGTTTCTGATGGGGGACTGAAATGGTTTCTCTTTCCTGCAAATGTGCCTTAACGCGAGGGTTTCACTGGCGTTAGTGTTCAGACCCGGATTTCACAGTGTTAGTGTGCCTGGAGCCTCTCCCCTCCCACTCTCCACCCATTGACCCCTTCTCTCTGCCCTCTGGGAAGCCTTACTCCACCCTTCAAACCCGGATTTCACAGCGTTAGTGTGCCTTAACGCTGCGGCTGTGTTATCGCGCGATAAGTGACGTTATCGCGCGATAACATCACTTATCACGCGATAATACCACCGCTGCGACATTAAGATGGTTTAGTAAACATACCCCTAAGTCTTTCCTCATAGGGGTATCCCTCCATCCCCTTTACCATGTTGTGGCTCTGCTCTGTACCTTTTATAGTTCTTCTATATCCGTTTTATGATTTGGCAACCAGAATTGCACACAAAATTCGAGGTGGAATAAATACAGAGGCATTAAAATATCCTTTCTTTTACGCTCCATTCCTTTCCTTATGATTTCTAGCATTCTATTTGTTTCTTGGCCGTCGCCGCTGCACACTAGGCAGGTTTCAACATATTATCCACAATGATGCCCAAATCTTTTGCCTGGGTGGTAGTTCCTAATGTGGAACCCTGCATCATGTACCCATAGTTTGGGTTGTTCTTCCCTAAGTGCATAACTTTGCATTTGTTCACATTTTTTATTTATTTATTTATTTTATTTATTTAAGGTTTTTCTATACCGCACTATTCGGCATCAGCACGGTTTACAATAAACAAGTTTGTACAATGAGGAACAGCCATACATTGAACTTACATAGAACAGGGAGTTTAAACATGGATAACAGGTGAACTTTATACATAAAATATTAAATTCCATCTGCATTTGGATGCCCAATCGTCCAATTTACCAAGGTCTTCTTGCAATTTTTCACAATCCTCTTGTGTTTTAACAACTTTGAATAATTTTGTGTCATCTGAAGATTTGATCATCTCACTTGTTATTCCCATTTCCAGGCTATTTATGTTAAAAATCAGCAGGCCCAACACAGAAGCCAGGGGTCCTCCACTATTTACCTTTCTCCTTTAAGAAAATTGGCCATTTAGCCCTACTCTGTTTTCTATCTTTTAACCAGTTCCTAATCCACAATAGTACACTGCCTCTATCCCATGACTTTTTAATTTTCCCATAAGTCTCTCATGAGGGACCTTGTCAAAGGCTTTCTGAAAATCCAGATACACTATATCAACCGGCTCACCTTTGTCTACCTGTTTATTCACACCTTCAAAATAATGTAAGAGAATAGTGAGACAAGACTCTCCTTTGCTAAATCCATGTTGGCTTTCTCCCATTAAGCCACGACTATTTATATGTTCAGCAATTTTGTTTTTTATAATGGTTTCTACCATTTTGCCTGGTACAGATGTCAAGCTCACAGTCTGTAGTTTCCCAGATCACTCCTGGAACCCTTTCTAAAAATTGGCCATTCTCCATTCCTCAGGTACTACAGATGATTTTAATGATAGTTCAGATTACTAAAAATAGGTCTGCAAACTCATTTTTCAGTTCTTTCAGCACCCTGGGATTATGCCATCCGGTCCAAGTGATTGGTTGCTGTTTAGTTTATCAAGAGTTTATTACATCTTCCTGATTTATTGAGATTTGTTTCAATTCCTCTAATACATCACCTTTAAATATCATTTCTGGCATAAGTAAGTTTTGTACATAGTCTTTAGTAGAGACTGAAGCAAACCATTCATTCAGTCTCTTCACAATGTCCTTGTCCTCTCTTAGTGTCCCTTTTACCCCTCTATCATTTAATAGTTCAACTGACTGTCTCACAGGTGTTTTGCTACAAAATGTACTTGAAAAAGGTTTTATTATACACTTTTTCTTCCACAGCAAGCTTCTTTACTACTCTTAGGGCAGTGGTTCTTAACCAGTCCTCCTTGAACCCCCTAGGCCAGTCGGGTGTTCAGGATAGCCCTAATGAATATGCATGAGATATATATGCATTAGAGATATCCTGCCAACCTGACTGGTTTGTGGCCCTCTAGGGCTGGATTTGGAGACCCCTGCCGTACACCTCTGTCATTTAAGATTGTGAGTGGGCAAGGTGCAGATGTCCTAGACATCAAAAGGGTAGATAGAATGTGTCACATGCCTCCTCAATTCTCAACACCACCAAAACGTTGTCTAATAGACAATATTTTGGTGGTGGTGAGAAGCAAAGAGGCATGTGACAAATTCTATCTAACCTTTTTTATGCAAGGCACCTTTTTGATGCAAGGCATCCTTGCAAGGCGCCTTGTAAGGTGCCTCATAAGATGCCCTATAGGGCCTCCTAGGCTAAGCGCCATATTAGACACCCTTGGACAAGGCACCACAGAAGACACCCTGGGCTATGGAGCCATAGGTTAAAGTGGCCTAACAAGGTTATGGTGTCCTAAGTTAGTGTGCCCTAGGGACTGAAAGGTGCCTCAGGATGACATGCATGACCTGTGTGGAACAGAGACAGATGTAGCCCTAACACTAGATAGAGCACTCAGGAAAGGCAATGAACAGGTGAGTGAAGAGGGAGAGGTGGGAACCGCTGGACCTGCCATATCTGCGGGCATCCCATGTGCCTGCCAGTACTGATGACAAACATGGTGGGGCAGCTGTACCACAGCACAGGGTGTTGGCAATGTAAAGTACTGGAAAAACAGTTGGTGGCAGACGATGGGAATACATGTCCCCCAGTGGAGGCGGAGGTGGCAGGATAGTTACAATGATGGGTGGACAGAGGAGTGGTGGTGCCATGCAGATCAGGCACAGGCGAGGCAAGCATGAAAAGGCGCAATGCAAGAAAGGGTAGCAGTGCATGATATGGGATGGCAGCCTCCACTGGCAGACAGGACTCTACACAGCTGACAGACGCAGATAGATGGACCGAGGGAATGTTGGCAATTGTGGCGAGGGTATTATGGGCTGGAAGAACAGATCTGCAAAAATATGACCTCTGCAGGCATGCACACTATTTGAGTAGAACAGGAGGGAACAATGAGGAACTGAACCCATGAACACTGCCAAGAATGGCATTGTATTAACCAGTAGGCTATACCTCCATGGTGTATGTCACAGCAATGTCTGGGTACAGAAGGACTGCAGGTCACCGCACAAACTGTCTGCTCTGAGTGCCAGGATAGGGTAACCCCACCAGTACCCATGATGAAATGCACATGCTGAATAGCAGTCTACAGCTGATCACCAAATGGGGTCTGCACCTCTCCGGTACCTCAGCTTGGAAAGATGAACTGACAGTGTGTGATGCTGGCACAGAGTAGCTACAGACCATGCCATTGTGCAGGTTCTGTGTTCACCCTGAGGGATAGGATGGGTGTCCAGCACTAGGTCCGCAGTACATGTGGTGCTAGAGATAGGCCCTGCTGTACATCCCCATCACTATCAGTGTGTGATAGGTGTTCCTTGTTGTGCAGCCAAAGGTAACTTGGTGTCCATCTGTATCCTGCAGTCACATGTGGCCCTGTGGAAGCAGACACCAGCCAGATTGGTGTGTACCCTGTGTTAGGGTCTGGCTGACATGGGTAGCTGTTATCAGGGCAGAGGGGTTCCTAGAATATCATGAGGTGTGTGTAGCAGTGCCTTTATAGGTCGCAGTGGTATACACTACATACCCCAAAAGGCCCACATCACCCTTTTTGTAGGTAAAGAACAGGTTCCCCTGCCCCAGGGAAGCAATCTCCATCCTGTTTGTATGAGACAGCTCTCCAGGGTTGGTGGGCCAGAGCCATACCTATGATTGGGGCAGTGGCAGACCAGCAGCAATGCTGGGGTTAGGTCTGGAAAACCCCAACTGCCTCCCACCACTGTCTGCCAGTCACCAGCAGAAAGCACAGTCAGACTGTACCTTATAGGTGTTCTGACCATGCACAGTCTAACTGCAGACAGTCCACCAGCCAATCCATAGTGCATGCTCACAGAGGAACTATGTGCAGCAAGCAGGCATCTCAGTGATTGGGACACTGTTCCCTCTAAGCTGTGCGTGTGTGCGCGCGCACACACCTCGCCGAGCGAGCGCACACAACTTACAAAGAAGCGCACAAAAATTACAGAGTTTCAAATTAAAACCTTGGGTTTTTTAAGGCCGCGGCTGCGCCGCCGATCTACTGACATTCTGTCATTTCTGAGTAATTCCGAGACTCGTGACGTCACTTCTGAATCTCTCCTCTCTGCTCTGAGTCCTCACTCCTCTCACATCTGACCGACGATTGACGATTCATGACACAGGCTAAAGAGGGAAATAAAAGGGAGGGGCAGCCAGCTAGCCAGCCTCTCTCTGTTCTTGTGCCTGCCTGCCAGCCACGCGCCTCCTTTGATCCCTCCCTCAGCCAGCCTCCAGTGCCACGTGCCGCCTTGAATGCGGAGAAGGGAGAGCAACACGCCGCACCGGCGAAGAAGAGGAGACCGGTGCTCCGGGACTGCTGCCTGAAGATTGTGCGGGGCTACACCGGGGACGGGCTATCGGCAGCGGAGCAGGTGAGTGCTGAGGACTTTTCCCTAAAGAAGGCTGAGGTTTGATCTCCTCTAGTACTGGCTGATTTGTTCTTTGGGCAGTCCATGGTATAAACAGCACCATTAACTCAGAGGCACAGATTTTCTTCATGTCTTTCTTATTCATCGTTCAAATTCACATCCATTTGATGTTACTGAAAACGCCATGGTTTGGGCAAGTTCAATATTTGTATAAAGAAATATATCATTACACTTAAGAATCTTGTCTAAGTCCTTCATAGCTGTTCTGGCAAGAGTAATATGTTGTTGGATTTCTTGACTGCTTGCCATCTCTGTTGATCCAAACAGGTAAAGTTGTCTACTATGTCTATTTTTCTAAAGGATGAAAATATTGATTTTTACAGATGTCAGGAAAAATCTCTGCATGTTTGAGTGATTTTCAGAGTTTCTTCGGTATTCATTTTGGCTGTTTTTGGCTGTGTTTTTTTTTTAACCTTTTGCAGAGAGTTTTCACTTTCTTCAAGCACAACTTTCTTATTGTCATCCCATAACTTGTATGGTTCTCTATCATTGTATCCAAAGTTGGACATAGATTTTGCAAGCATTCTTTAAATTCTGGTGGTATATTTTCAAGATTATATTTTGCTACATTCATAAGTGGCGTGCTCATTTTCAGCTTTAGCTTGCATATTGTGGCGCCTCACCCTCTCTAGGCGGCTGCCTAGTGGGGGCGGCGGGCAATAATACTCATGTTCATGCTTCAGCTTGGTAGCTGAGGCCCTTATTGTGTAGTTGTGGGGCAATTAAAGCAGTCCGAGTGGAATTAGGCCAACACAGGAAAATTTGTTATAAATTTTATTTTCTTCTAATCATCAGGTTTGCAATTAGACCTTGGTGGAAGGCTCCAAAACATCAACAGAAAAAGAGGATTTTTTCTCCAACAAAAAGCTTTTCCAACATGTACTTCAACAAAGCAGTTTCTTCACTCTTTGCCATTAAACAAGTTTCCTTTTCATTCAAAGAGTTTAATTTCACTGTTTGCAAGTAAAGTCCAGCTACCCTTGTTAGCTTCTCCCAGCTGTTTCAAGCAAGCTTGAGATTACACTCTGCTTCTCAGCATGGAAACTAAACGGCTGTTTAAAACACTCTCATAGCATTAGTAGAATTTGCAGCTTTTAAAAATAAGGCTTTCTCTTTACCAGCACTTCTCAATAGCATTTACTTGGCATAAATACTTCTTAGGCTTTCTTCACAGTATTCAATAAATGCTTTCTAAGCACTGCTCATACACAAAGCACATTCCATTGATTCTTCTGTGGAATCTGAATCTCCCTTGTAGAACTCAACCTCCATTTCCTCTTCTGTGCTGCAAGGCTCAGGGACTGGGACACGTTCAGGGATTTCTAGCTTCACCTTCTTTAAAAGCTTGAAAAGCTTCTCCCACTGAACATTCCTTCTTCCCCTTGGAATTATATCAGAGCTATCAGACTTCCTTCCCCTTATTGAATCATATAAAGGTACTGTCTGGTTTACCTTTCTTGTAGAAACCTTTTCTTTTCCAGGCTTTCTAAAAGGGTTTGTTTCTTGCTCAGATTCTGAGCTGCTTGCCTCTGAGTTAGAACTGTAGTTCTGGAACTCTCTCAAGCTTTTTTCTGCTCCTCTCTGGCCCTGCCACTCGCCTTGGCAGTTCTGTACACTTCTCCTGGTTTCCCCAGCTCTTTCAGCTCTGCAGTCCTGTTTCCTCTCGTCTCTCTCTTTCCTTTCCTTCCTGGATTCCTCCCTGGATTCCTCCTCACTTACTGAGTGACGGAGTTTAAATGTTTGGCAGCGTGCTTCCCTTTCTGGCCTCACCCTCTCTCTCCCTGCAGTTGCCTTGGAGACTGAGTGTGGCTTCAGGCTAGCTCTGCAAGTGTGTGTTTCAGAGTTACTTTCACTTTGGGACCTGTGTTTAGGTGAGCCCATCCCCCTTCTATGAGAAAAACCTTCCTTTTTCCCTCTTTCCCAGGGCTGTGCTGCACCCGCATCACCACAATATGCATACTAGTAGCTGGCGATCTGTACTACAGTCAACTCTAGGTTTTATCTTTTTTGATGCTATTAAGCTTTTCCATCACTGACTTCCACAGATGAAACCAATCTGATTTTTTTACAATCTATTAGGTTAAGTTCATGTGTACAGTCATTGCTTGCGTTGGCAGAAGAAGGCGTTTCAGATGAATAGATTGTTGGTCTTCTGAATTCTATTGATCTTCCTCCGGCTTGCCTCTTTTTTTGTCTCTTTGTATTAAAGTTGAGGTCCATTTTAAGACTATGTTCCTTGATCTTGATAAGCAGATGCTTCAGATAGTCTTCCCTTTCAGCCAGTAACGTTGTATTGGCAGCATAGCAAATGTTGTTGTATATGTGATTATCAATAAAAAAGCCGGCATCTACATTTATTGTTAACCCATTCCCCAACAGAGGACTTTGTAAGCATAACTATTTGAACTACTAAATTATCATGCATGGTGTCTTCCATCTTGATTTAATCACTCTAGCCCTTATGATGCTTTGGTCATGCCTACTTTTGAACTTTGTAGTTCAAATAGTTATGCTTACAAAGCCCTCTGTTGGGGAATGGATTAACAATAAATGTAGATGCCGGCTTTTTCTTCCTTTGAAGTTGCCAGAGGTAAAGTAAGTTCTTCTGTTGAAACCATGGGGCAGCTGTTCTGTACACAGTTCTGTACGGTGAAGTAACAGTTCCTGCCACAACAGGAGTTGTTCCATTTGTTTAGTGTGGAATGATAACTGTGGTGGGTGCCTTGGAGGAGGAGGAGGAGGAGGGGGGGTGGATAGAGATGAAGAAGGCTCAGTGGGACTGGATGGAGATGGAAATCCATAGTTTTAAAATTAAATCACTTTTCTGGATTTGTGTTAAACTGCTAATCCATGTAAGTAATTCTATGCCTTCTTTTTACTATGTATACTTATGGTTCTTTTTCTCTTTGTTACCACTATAACAATATTGTTATATTGCTTGCAGTTCCAACTTCCAAGCCCTCTGATGAAGGCTTTGGATGAAATGCGTTAGGGCATTTCTTTTGAATAATAAAGCACCTGCTGTGCCTGTGACCACCACACCACTTTTAAAATGTCGAAACCAATAGCAATGAGAGGTGCAAAACGTAAGAGAAAGGCCAGAGCTTTTAAGCCTGAATGGCATGAAGAAATTGTTGAAACGGAGACACCGAAATCTCGGGATAAAAAATGCATTCAACTGCGTGAAATATTCACTTATGAAGAGGATGACGGAGTAGTCTGTTTATACTGCCGAGATGCAAAAACCATCAGAGAGTTTTCGAATGGCAAATTTTGGGATGCTGTGTGGAAAATGGACTTTTTGAAACGACATCTGTCTGGTAAGACTCATACTGAAAGTGTTAAGAAACTTAGAGCTAAAAATCCAAATTTAAGAGGAGGATTATTTAACTTGTTGCTTGAGAGCACCGCTGAAAAAGCGAAAAGGCAAATTAGTAATGAACGGAAGCGTTCTACACCAGAAGAAATTAAAATTCTAATTGATAGTGTTTTGCTGGCTGTTCGGATAAATATTTCCATGTTCTCTGTTCAAGATATTAATGAACACATGTCCAAGTACATAACCATACCTGAAAGCTGGAGAAGCAAAAACTATTCATTTGAATTTCTTGAAATTATAAACATGAATGTCCAAGATAAGCTCATAGCAGATGTTGCATCAGCAGTGTATCATACATTAACTATTGATGAAAGCACAGACATTTCTGTCAACAAATACTTAATACTGTACTTCAAATATCAGCCAGTAAATTCATGTCTGTATAAAACTTCATTTGGTGGGATGCTACAGTTGGAAGCATGCGATGCTGCATCAATAGTCAGTGCCCTCCGGGAATTCTATGGGAAATACAAGCTTGACCTTAACAAAATGGTCATGTTTATTTCGGATGGTGCCTCTGTCATGTCAGGCAGAATAAATGGTGTTGCTGCGCAGCTAAAACAAAACGTTTCGCATTTAGTGCAGCAGCATTGTGTTGCCCATCATGAAGATTTGGGGATCTCTGAATCATGGAAGGAAGTAAAGTTGATGAAAGAAGTTGAAACTTTCATGAGAACTGTTTACACAACCTTTTGTCGATCTTCTACTAAAAGGTAATAATTTAAAGAATTAGCAGATGCTTCTGAATGCGAGTCAATTGCTTTGAGACCTCTGAACGAAGTGTGGTGGTTATCTGGACATTTTGTCTTCAAGCAATTATTCGAAATTATGATCCACTATTAAAATACTTTGAAGAAGAGAAGGATAATGATCCCATTGCAAAGTACTGTTATAAAAAGCTAAACAGCCATCAATTCCATATAACACTGCAAATTTTGAATGATGTTTTATCTGAACTAGCTTCATTAACAATGGCATTTCAAAAACGTGGGCTAACACCACTGGAAGCATATCATCTTGCACAGGGTAAGCTGAACAAAATCCGAATGCAATACTTGGGTGACACAGTAAAATGGAGTGATAATGTTAAAAATCTTCTCGACAAGATACCTGGAGACGTTTCAGTGGATACTGGTTCCACACTTATTTTCATTAATATGCTGTGTCTGCATTTAGGGGAAAGATTTCCTGAAAATGAAATTGAGGAATGGTCTGCTTTTGACTTGACAGCAATAGCACAGTGTGATTATGAATTTGGAATTGAAACGTCCGATCACTCTGCTTAAAGTACAAACAATTTCTTATGGAGGAACATATTGTTGTTCAGCAGTACAATGACTTCAAGTTTTTAGTCGCAGAAAAAATCAAAAGCAAACTGATAAACAGTTTTCCGGATATGGTGACTTTGGCGTTTCAGAATGCTCACTTTGCAGATTTAGCGAAATTGATGGATATTGGTGGAATATTTTTGGCTTCTAGTGCAGATTGTGAGCGTGGTTTCAGCTTGATGAACAGTTTAAAAACCAAAATAAGGAATCGCTTACATTTAGAACATTTGGAAATGCTGATGCGTGTTAAGAGTCATCTTCAAGATGGCGGATCAGTAGACCTTGATAAAATTTATTCAGACTGGGTACATTTGAAAGATCGAAGAGAAAAATTTTGAGAATGAACTCTTCTTCCATACATAAATTATTTACATGGAATAACAATGACTTTCAATAAAAATTAATTGAAATAATACCCATTTGTGATTGTAATTACTAGAAATTTTCCGCTTCATTTAGTAATCGTCTATTTTCATTTAATTTGATTAAAATAAATGTGGTGTACATACTGTATTCTAATGTTAGTCAAATTTTAAAGTATATAACTCCAAGGGGTATGTTTACTAAACTGTGGTAATCGTAAATAACGCAAGTTATGTAACGTTAACGATCGTAAGCGCATCATAACGTGTGTTATGACGTGCTTACGATCGTTAACGTTACATAACGCGCATTAACCATAGTTAACGATCGTAAACTCCCGCAGCACGGTAAAACACCGCAGAAGGTGGAGAGAGGGCAGAGAGAAGGGGTCAATGGGCGGAGAGTGGGCGGAGAGAGGCTCCCTTCACACTAACGCGCTGATCTGAAGAGCTCAATTCCAACGCGAATGAAAACCTGACGTTAAATGCACATTACAGGGGAGAGAAACCATTTCAGTGTCAGCAATGTACAGCCCAGGCAGGGAAACCTAAAGAAAGTGATAAGTGTGATACATGTGCACAGAACAAAAGGGCACAGAAACACCGAAAATGACCCCAACAAACTGGAAAAAGACCATAACTAAGCTGGCCAATAGTGGTAGCAATGAGAAACATCAACCCCTCCCCCCCCCCCGAGTAAGCTCCATAGAACAGATATAAATCGTGGAAGGGTCTATACTCCGCCCCCATACAAGGTGAATGAGCCCACAGTGATATAGCGCTGCTCAGGTTTTTCCCCATCATCGGACAGGGTTCGTATGGCATGCACATGTCCCATAACATCAGGGCGGGCATGTCGGAATCGCAACTGGACAGATGCTGGAGAAGGGGATACAGAGGGCCACAGGTGGCACATGCTGTGGTGCAGCTGGGCCACAGTGCGGACTAGGGCGATGCCTAGGTGGCCCATATGAATGCTGAAGCAGCAAAGCAGCCAGACAGCAACTGCGGAAGGCCCAACATGGGCACGACTGTGTTTCCCACAGTGTCACAGGGGATAGTACCCAGCAGCTACCCCCAAGGGCACGGAACATTGGCAGGCGGTGCTGGGGGGAAGCGTGGACACCTATGCAGGCACCCCTACCCCAGAGCCCGCACCATAGGCAGCCACCTACCTGCACACTGGATGGCCTGAGACTGCGCACCACCAGCACCACCAGCAGAAGGGCATGTCAGCATGCTGGCTGAGGGATACTGGTGGTGGAGGGGGCAGTGGCAGCTGCCCAGAGCAGACCGTGGCCTAGCCCTGTGTAGGTGGGTGCCGTGTACTGCAACAGACGGGCCCTGTCTGACGAACAGTCATGGTATCACCAAGGAATGTACTGACTCTGTGACAACAAGGTGGTGCAGTGCACAAAACCAGTGTATTCAGAAGCAAAGGTTCACAGGTTCAAGTCCCAGCTGTGATTCCTGCCAACCCAGTCCCCATATTTTACCCACTACTACAACGTGCTAATACAGACAACAACTTTATTGCAGATGACGTAAACATGCCCAAGACACCTACATTTTACCCTACAGAGCACAGACACCATAAACATACACATTACCTAGAGCAGAGCCTCCCAACTGCAGTCCTGGAGGGCCAAACACCATCCCGGTTCCATGCTGCCTCTGGTAAAGATGCCTGTGCTGCATTTCTATGTGCCACCCCCATGGTATGCAGATGTATCTCATGCATATTCATGAGGGACAGCATGAAAACCCGAACAGTGTTTGGCAACGCAGGACTGGAGTTGGGAACCTCTGCCGTAAAGCAGCAGCCAACAGGGGCAGACACACTCACACCCACAGGCCCCATTATCCAAAGCCTCCTGGAGAGGCAGGACTTTGGGCTCTGCGTGCATCTCCCAATACTAGCACTTGCATACCTTAGTAATGCCACCCTAAACCGGGGAATATGGTACACATCTATCAAAAGGTTGCTATGAGTACTGACAGATAGCAATTCCTTGGTTAAGTACATTTTTCTGAGTGAGCTGCATCATAGCAACTTTTCTGATGTATGTGGAGTGTGCTACAGGTCTTGTGTCTGACAGTGTTTACCAACCTGGGGAGTGACTCCTACAGTATTGCGTACCATAGCCATGCCTGCACTGTGCCCAGGACTGGTGTGGTGGCCTGGGCTGCCGAACAACTCTATAGTTGCACAATGCTGGCATAGGTGTGGGGAGTGTGTGTCTGTCTATCCAGTGTGTGCTAGCACTGTTGCCAGTATTGGCCTGCCAATGTGCATAATGAGGAGCAAGGTACCATGGGAATAGCCTGGATAGGGTGTCCTGGCCTTGGTGCATCTGCACATGGCATAGGGCAATGGCTCGGACATTGTAGTGCCTGGCCACCACCTGCATGGACAGGGTGGACATAGCATGTCCTGCTGGGAGGTCACTCTCACCCTGACTGAGCAGTGACCATGGCATGGCTAGGTTCCCCCATAGTGCTGTATAGCATTTTTTTCATGTGATATTTGTGGGTTTCCTTTTGGGGCTCAATCACTGAATTATCTGCTTGGTATGTATGCTGACATCCCCGTTCTAGGTACATGCATCTCCTCCAGGACCATGCACTATGGATTAGCTGGTGGACTGTCTGCAGCTAGTATGTGTCTTGCTGGAGGCTTGCTGCTGGAGCATGTCAGATAATTGGGGGGGGGGTGGCAGCAGCAGCAGCAGCAGCAGCTGCTGAGTATTTCCAGGCCTACTGTCTGTCTGCTATTGTGTTATGGATGTGTACCGCTCTGTCTGTTCCCCAGCAGGACTGGGGTTGCTGGTCCCCTCTACTGCTGCCTTTGCAGGGAGGTAGACTGTGGCTCTATTGGTGGGTGATCCTGTTTCCCACCCTGAGCCCCAGAGGGTGGGTTGTGTGGTGGTACTTAATCTGCCTAGGGGTCCATACACCCCCCCCCCTTCACCTACAGCAGGTAACGATGGCACCAACACAGGATATGCACTATTCTGGGTGCAGCATCGCCCATAGGGACTAGACATGAGCGAGACATACAGCAGGACACAGATGTATCCTAGGTGTGTCTAACTGAACTACCTATCACACACTGATGGGGACCTGAAGCATGGTGTATTTTAGCCATGAAAGGTGCTGTGGACCTGGTGTTGGACGCCCCACCTCAACCTCAGGGTGGGCACTGTACCCACACAATGTGACTGTCTGTAGCTACTCTGTGGCAGTGCCACACACGGTCTGTTCCCCCTACAAGGCCGAGGTGCTGTGGGGGTGCATACCCGATCTTCTGCCCATCTCTTGACTGCTGATTTGCATGTGCAGTGCATCATGGGTACAGGTGGGTTACCCCTATCCTGGTACCCACAGCAGACAGTCCTGCAGCCAGCCAGGGCTTTGTTCACAGCCTTATAAGGTGTCCTATAGGGGACATTATAGGGTGCCTTGGCGGACAGTACACTTTATAATGTGCCCTATGGAGTGCGTTATGGGGTGCCTTATGCGGCACCTTAGGTTATGCCACCGTGAGGGTGTGTTTGCTGGCAGCACTAATTAAAATACACGTCACATGCCTCAACAATCGCTACTTAAATGTAAAGGGTGCTGCCTCAGCCAGCCTTATACATTAAGCCCACTGGGGAATCGAACCCATGACCCCTGTACCATCAGTCAGTGTTGTAACCATTGTGCTACAGCTCTGTTGCTGTGCGTGTATGCCTGCGCGCCTTCTTAAGATTAACGCGTGGTAACGTGCCCTGTAGCGCTCATTCATTTATGGCGCCTTGTAACGTGCGTTCTCGGCAACGATGTACTGCCCATGTCCTTATTTGGGGTTTCTATCTCTACCGCGGCTCCTAACGCGAATCGCACTAACGCAGTTTAGTAAACATACCCCCAAGTGTCGTTATGTTGCACACAAAAAATTTAACCTTTCTTCAAAAGCTGCACAGCTGATATTTTATGTGCACACAGCCTACAAAAATTAGAGGGAACATTGGATTGGGACCCCAGCACTGGGGAACACAAATATATTACTGGAGGCAGATAGTGTAGAGTGCTATTTGAGAACCTAGACCTGCCATGGTCACTGCTCAGTCAGAGTGAGTGCCCTCCCAGCATGCCATGCTGTGGCCACCCTGTCCATGCAGGTGGTGGTCAGGCACTACAGTGTCCCAGCCATTGCCCCACACCCTGTGAAGATGCATCCTGGCCAATCTGCCCTTTCCGGGCCATACCAAAAATACCTTGCTCCTCATTATGCACCTATTCAGGCTAACGCTGGTAACAGTGGGACATTTTGGGCCCAGTGAAGGGTGGGCAGCCACAGAACAATGGATAGACATACACACACGCTCACTCCTATTGCAACATTGTACAAAGATAGGGGTGGTTGGCAACCCTGCCCGCCACACTGGTCCTGATCACAGTGCCGACATTGCTAAACTGTGCAGGGGGTAGTAGTAGTGCTCTGGTGATAACTTCAGCTCAATGCTGTTGTATCTGCATTGTAGGGTAAAACATAGGAACATGCTCTGCAGGAACCACAACTGGGGCTTGAACCTGTGACCCTCTGCTTCTGGACACACTGGCTGGGTGTACTGCACCACACTGTTGCCACAGATGCACAATAGTCCCTGGGGCTACCTGTACTTTTCCTCAGCCAGACTTTGTATGTTGCACAGCACACCACGTACTGATGCAGGGCATGGCCTAAGTCCACTGCAGGGAAGTGGCACTGCCCCCTCCAGCACGGACACATACCCCCCTGCCAAGCTGACATGGCCATTTGCTGTTGGTGCTGGTGGTGCACAGTCCCAGGCCTTCCACTGTGTAGGTAGGCGCCCACCTAGGGAGTGGATCCTGGGGTGGGGGTCATACATGGATATCCTCACATCCCCCCCATCACTGCCTACCAATATTATGTCCCTTCCACATGGGGGTGGGATGGCTTGGGGGATGTCAGGTCAGTGCCCTAGCAACTATTGGCTAGGGTGAACCAGGTAGATATAGCTGGATTGTGTTTGGCCTTGGTCAGCTGCTGTCTTGCTGATTTCCAGTTTCTATGTTCCTATGTGCCACCTAGGCGCCCGCCTGGTCCACTCTGTTCCTCAGCTGCCCATTCTACATGTCCCACCTGCGGCCCCCTATGCCCCATTTGCACCATCGCCATAGTGGCCATTCATACTTTGGCACTATGGTGTTGCTGAAAATGGAGCACTACTATCACATTTCTTGGGCTCTCTGCCTTGGCTGTACATTGCTGACACTTAAATTGTTTCTCTCTCCTGCAAATGTGCATCTAACAGCAGGTTTTCATTCGCGGTAGGATTCAGCCCTTCAATTCAGCTCATTAGTGTGGAAAGGGGCCTCTCCCCGCCCACTCTCCGCCCATTGATCCCCTTCTCTCCGCCCTCTCTCCACCTTCTGTGGTGTTTACCGCGGCCGGGGACATTAACGATCGTTAACGTTACATAACGCGCGGTATGTAACGTTACCGCAGTTTAGTAAACATACCCCTTAGTTTGTTAAATTGACGTATTACATCTTCCAGGTTCATGGAGATTTGCTTAAGTTCTTCCAAATCATCAGCTTTAAATATATTTTCTGGCATGGGTTATTTCCCCTATATCTTCTTCAGTAAATGTCAAAGCAAAGGATTCATCTAGTTTCTCAGCTATGGCCTTGTCCTCCCTTAGTGTCCCTTTCACTCCTTGATCATCAAATGGTTCAACTGACTCAACTCCCTCACGGGCTACTTGCTTTGAATGTACCTGAAAAAGGTTTTATTATGCATTTTTGCTTCCATGGTGATCTTCTTTTCAAATTCTCCTTTTGCCTGCTTTATAAGTGCTCTCTATCTAATTTGATTAGATTATAAGCCCTGATGAGCAGGGCCGGATTTAGCTAGAGTGAGGCTCTACGCCAAGAAAAATTGTGGGCCCCCCCTGTGCAGGCCTGGGCCCCCCCGTGTCCCCCCCCGTGCCCCCGTGCAGTCCTGGGGCCCCCCCGTGCAGTCCTGGGCCCGCCCCCATGCAGTCCTGGGCCCCCCGTGCCCCCGTGCAGTCCTGCCCCCCCCCCCCGTGCCCCCGTGCAGTCCTGGGCCCCCCATGCAGTCCTGGGCCCCCCCCCATGCCCCTGTGCAGTCCTGGGCCCCCCCCCCCGTGCCCCCCTGGGCCCCCCCCATGCCCCCGTGCAATCCTGGGCCCCCCCGTGCAGTCCTGGCCCCCCCCGGACAGCATCACGGCTGTCTGAGGGGCTTCAGAGGGAGCCGGGGAAGCCCGCGCGAGGCCCCGGCTCCCTCTGTACAGCCGCCAGCGTGAAGAGCCTTTTCCTTCACGGTGGGGGCTGTTTCTGTGAAGCCACGAATGCTGGGAAAGGTTTAACCTTTAACCTTTAACTTTCCCAGCATTCGCGGCTTCACAGAAACAGCCAACAGCGTGAAGGAAAAGGCTCTTCACGCTGGCGGCTGTACAGAGGGAGCCGGGGCCTCGCACGGGCTTCCCCGGCTCCCTCTAAAGCCCTCCGGTGGGCCCTTGCCAGCTGTGGGCCCTACGCCACGGCGTACCTGGCGTATAGGCAAATCCGGCCCTGCTGATGAGTAGGGACTGTCTCTATCTGTGTTTGCACAACACTGCATATGCCTTGTAGAGCTTTATAAATGTTAATAGTAGTAGTAGTAGTAGTAATTTGCCAGTGCTTGTGCTGTTTCCTGTTTTCTTCATCTGGATCCTTTTTTCATTTTTTGAAAGATGTTCTTTTGGCTATTAGAGCCCTTCTTATCTTGCCTTTTAACCACGCAGGTAGTCATATGGCCTACCTTCTATCTTTTTTAAGCATGGTATACATGGACTTCCAAGATGGTATTTTTAAACAGTGTTGAGACCAGATGTTAACTTTTTTTTTTTCACTGAAATTTTGAAATATACACTTCAGAATAATAACAGGATATACCTTCATCCAACAATAGTATAAATCATAAAAAGGAAAATAATAAAAACAAAAATAAGGTTTAGTCAACATTACAGAAAGACAGTGACATAGCAATAAAAAAGAATATAATAGGTAATAATAGGCAATATGCTTCATACAATGGTGTATAATTTAACCAAACTCCAGAACCTCCAAATATTATTTCTTCTTATCTACCAAAAATGTTTCCAAATGAGATGAATCCTGAAAAATGTAAGTATTTCCATGTGGTGTAACAATACATTTGCAGGGAAAATGTAGATAAAAAGTAGCCCCAATATCTAACACTTGATGCTCCAAAGCCAAGAACTGCTTCCTGCAGACTGCATACTCCTTGCTAGATCTGGAATACACTTGGCCTCTGGCTGCAGGAAGAAGAATCCCTATTTTTAAAGTAAGCTTTAAAATTATCCACATCTGAAATAAAGGTAGCCAGCAGTGCGGCCCTCCTGGAAATTGTATCCGTTTAATTCTGAAGACTAGCAGTTCAATCCTGGCTCTCACTGGGATATCAAACATCTAGCTCTCTTTCATTGGGTTCAAATTCGTGACTTGCTGGGAACATAATAGCAATTTAAAATGGTAATATCCTCTGTCAATTTTAGAACGGCAGAGAAATATTTTTTCAAGAAAGCAAATGCGTACAAGGAAAATTAAGAAACCGTAAATCCTAGTCCGAGAAGAGTTCTCAAGTGTCTCCAGCTTATGATGAATTAAAATAGAATCCTGAATAGGGGACATATTAGTTAGCTGAGAATCAATTTCTTGCAGGACCAGTCCTTAATGTCTTCTTGTAACTTAACAACAGTTTCCTGGAAAAAAGAACAATACGATTTATAACAACCCACAAGTCCTTCATAGTGATCTTCTGATCCGAAGTAGCAGGAGTAAGAGGTTGGACCTCCTTAGAATCCAATAAGAAAACAGGTTTAGGCATCGGTACTACATCAGAAGTCTCAACAAGTTCTATTACGGGAGAGTCCCCAGATAAAACAGCAGAAGACAAAAGAGGTTTAGGAGGAGGAGAAGGAATTCTATATTCTGAGCTCAAAGAAGCTCCTTTGAGGGAAGATTGAACTACAGGCATCACAACGACATGCTTATCAATCAAGCCTACAGTCTAAACTGCTGGTAAAGCAGAGGGCTGTTGTTTTAATGGCTCTTAATCTTCCTCTTCCTCATGAAGATCAAGCTCACCTCGAAAAGCAAGCCATCTCAGACCCTAGAGCTCCACAAAAGTCACCACAAGTGCTATCAATATCCATAGGTGTTCCGAAGGGGCTCCAAAGAGGCATGACCTGCCCCTTTAGGCCTTGCCCTGCTGCTGCAACCCATGTAGTAGCAGCAATGTAATTCATAGACCTCCTCTGTTTTAGTCATGACATCAGGGAGTGCCTCAGCTGGTGTCTGCACCGCAGGATCCCTCTATGGGAAAATATTACTCCACAGGTACCTCTCGATTGGGCTGATGGCAGGGCCCTTCTACACACTCCACCTGGTAGGTCACAGACTTCCCCTCACACAGTGGCAATGATGTAATTTATGGGCATCCTTCTGTCCCAGCCGTGATGTCAGAAAACACCTCAGTTGGTGCTTGCACCGTGAGATTCCTCTGAAGACACTTTACTTTGCAGGTATCTCTTGCGCACTCCACCTGGTAGGTCACAGCTTCCCAAGACCTGATGTAAACTCTTAACCTTTGCAGCTGCTCCTTTAGTTTTCTATTAGAAAATTAGATGTTAGCACAGTAGATTTCCTTACTGTCTTCCTTCCAGTTATTAAATCAAATTTGATCATGTTAGGGTCACTGTTGCCAATTAGCTGTAACACTATTATCTCTTCCACCAGATCCTGTGTTCCACTAAGGACTAAGTCAAAAAACAGCTCCCCCTTATGTTGGTTCTTGAACCAGCTGCTCCATGAAGTAGTCATTTTTTTCATCTAGAAACTTTGAGGCCCTTTTATTTATTTTATTATTAGTATTTAGCTCATGCCTTTCCAGTAGTAGATCAAGGCGGGTTACAATACTTAAATAATAATAACAATTGGGTACCATAGGTATTTCCCTAACCCCAGAGGGCTTACAACCTAAGTTTATACCTGAGGCAATGGACAGTTAAGTGACTTGCCCAAGGTCACAAGGAGTACCAGTGGGATTTAAACCCTAGTCTTGCTGGCCCCAGGTTGGTGCCCTAACCATTACGCTACTCCTCCACTTTTTTTACTAAAGGCCATTAAGGTTTTGCAATTACCATGCATTAGAAATGCACATTAAGTGCAAAGCCTCCACATTAGTGTCAGGGGTGTGACCAGGATGTTCCCGGCAGCTAATACACAACCAAGTACCTTAACATGCAGCACATTTAACACAGGTGTACCTAGTGATACCCACAGAGGTCTTGAGAGTTGCACACATGCTAAATGCCACATTGCCACTGATTGCGCAGCAATTGTCCTTACACTAATGGCAATGCGCTCTCTATATCCGCACTCTACCCATTTCCTGCCCCATCACACCATGGAAGATTGCTATAACACGTGGCTGTAGGCATGCCCCCACATTAGCATTTCCAGCTGCCAGTTGCCGTGTTTTAAAGCGCATGTTAACCAGTTACCACGCTTTAGTAAAAGGGCCGCTTTATCTTCCTAGCATGTCCTAATGTGACATTTAGGGTCTTGTTTACAAAGCCACGTTAGCGGTTTCCACTCGTTATCGGAGCCCCGGCCCCATTGAAATCAATGGGGCCGCGGCTCCGATAATGATCGGAAACCGCTACCGCGGCTTTGTAAACAAGCCCCTTAGTCAGTAAATACTGGATAATTGAAATTGCCCATTATTACTGTGTTGCAAATTTTGTTAACTTTCCTAATTTTTTTTAGCATTTCATCATCTGCAGGTCTGGCGCAAGGAGATGAGGCAACCTAGGCAAATCTCATCCCTTGAGCCCCTCCCCTCTGCAGTGCCCATTGCTACCATCACTGTTGCCCCTCTCCAAAACCTGGAGTGATGTAAATAGCTGCAAACAGCCCCGTGGCGCTTACCTTTAAACTTTGGCACTATGGGGCTGTTTGCTTTCATCCCATCTCATGCCCGATGCCAACTTCCTGTCTGCAAACAAGTTGGCATTGGGCGTCAAAGGTGGCAGAAGCAAACAACCCTGTGGTGCTGAAGTTTAAGTGCTGCATTGCCACCACTGCAAGTCTCAATGGTCAGGTGGATGGTAATTCACCCCCACTGCTATTCTCATACCTTCTCTCATAGAATTTCCATCCATAAAGATTCTACAGTGCATT
The DNA here is from genome assembly GCA_033557465.1 of Ichthyophis bannanicus. Lineage (NCBI taxonomy): Eukaryota > Metazoa > Chordata > Amphibia > Gymnophiona > Ichthyophiidae > Ichthyophis > Ichthyophis bannanicus. The sequence goes on from CM066037.1 coordinate 294,914,242, forward strand.
GTTTCTTGCAGAACTTTTATCCTATTTGCCTCACTGCCCTTTTTAACATATAGTGCCACCCCTCCACCAATTTTATCTACCCTATGATTGTGACATAATTTGTACCATGGTATCACAATGTCTAATTAGTTAACCTCTTTCCACCATACCTCTTCATTCAGTGCTATATATTCTAAGTTTCTAATCTTATTTTTTAGACTGCTGGCATTTTGCCTACAGGCATTTCAAAGTATGCTTTTTGTTTTATATTAACAGCTTGCTTATCAGTTAATAAAATTTGGAATCTTTCAACTCAGTCTGCTCTTTACTTAGAGGAACCAAGTCTACTTTAACCTCTATTGCAAACTCTCTATTGGGATGCCCCAACTTTCCCGATTTGTTAGTATCTTTCTGTGTCCTTCAAAACTGGAAGCACACATGCTCTTTTCATTGATTTTGGGATACCACCATTCCCTTTTTCTAATTTGAAATTTTTCATGCATTCCAAGAAAAAATTCTTGTTACATCAAACAAAAGAGAGAAAGGAAAACAATTATTATTAGAATAACCAAGCCAACTATAAAGGAATGAAGAAAATCAAAATATTGAATTCTTCTCATTCCAGTCCACAATAAGGGGGTGAAAGGTAAAGATACCATTCCAGGAAAACTAAAGGGTATGTCTACTAAGCTGGGCTAACGGTTAACCTGGGCTATCTGCTCCTAGGTTCCATTGAATAACATGGGATCTAGGTGCAGATATCCCAGGTTAAACGTTAGCTCAGTTTAGTAGACATACCCCTTTAGAAAGCATATATCTCACAAAATAAAGAAAAGCAAAATGCATAGCTCCTAGAAACTTAGGGGTATGTTTACTAAGCAGTCTTAACGTGCACCCAGCGCTAGTGTGCAGGCTACCATAAAAGGAGTGGGCGTTTCGGTCTTAAAGTAACAAAACGGGATTATCACGCGATAACGTGCGCTGCGCACATTATCGTGTGAGACGCCACTAAGCACGTTAACGCGCGGTAATCTTAAGTAGGAGCACAGACATACAAACACAGAGACAGAGGTGTAGCACAATGATCAATACATTGACTGATAGTACAGGGGTCATGAGTTTGATCCCCCAGCGTGCCTAATGAATAAGGCTAGCTGAGGCATCACCCTTTATGTTTAAGTAGTGCTTTTTGAGGCATTTTACTTTTATTTTAATTAGTGCTGCCAGCAAACACACCCTCACGGTGGCGTAACCTAAGGTGCCGCATAAGGCACCCTATAAGGCACTCCATAGGGCACATTATAAAGTGCACTGTCCGCCATGGCACCATATAATGTCCCCTATAAGACACCTTATAAGGCACCCTATAAGGCGCTTTATAGGGCGCCTTATGGTTACAGTAGTGTGAGGGTGTTTTTGCTGGCAGCACTAATGTACATTAAAAATAGACAATGCCTCAGACAGGCCTATCAAACCCCTGACTTCTGGCTCCACAGGCAGTGAAATAACCAGTGGGCTACAGCTCTATAGCTGCTAACCACCCCCTGGCTGGCTACAGAAGGACTGCATGTCACCACACAACCATTCTGCTGTGGTTACCAGAATAGGGTCAACCCACCCGTATCCATGATGCACAGCACATGCAAATCAGCCGTCTACAGATGATCACAAGATGGGGTATGCACCCCACAGCACCTCATCCTGGTAGGGGGAACTGACCAAGTGCACCCCCACAGCACCTCAGCCTGGTAGGGGGTGCCGACAGTGTGTGTTAGTGGCACAGAGTAGCTACAGACCGTCACATTGTGTGGGTATTGTGCTTACCCTGAGGGTGAGGTGGGGCAGCCAGCACCAGGTGCGCAGCACCTTCCATGCCTGAAACAGGCCATGTTACAGGTACCCATCAATGCCAGTGTGATGTGATAGGTAGTGCCTGCAGACACACCTGGGATGTATTAGTGTCTATCTGTAGTTATCAATCAGGACTAGCCCTTATGGGCTATGATGCTACCAGAATAGTGCATATTCTGTGTTGCTGCCATGGTAACATAGTGTAAGTGAAGGGGGGGTGTTTGGACCCATAAGCAGATTATGTACCACCACCAAACCCACCTTCTGTGGCTCGGATGGGAGACAGGATCCCCCACCAACAAATACACATTCTACCTCCCTGCAATGGTGGCAGTAGAGGGGGGCCATCAACCCCAGTCTTGCTGGGGAGAAGACACTCTACAGGGCAGCCAATGCAGAGCTGTATGTATCCCTAAGGCAATGGCAGAAAGACAGTAGGCCTGGAAATGTACAGCTGCCCCCCACCACCATCTGAAATTTTCCAGCAACAAGCACAGTGAGTCACCAGCCACAGCACCCTGCAAGGTGTCCCAGCTATACACATATTAACAGCAGACAGTCTGCTAACTAGTCCACAGTACATGATCCTGGAGAAAATGCATGCACCCAAAGCTGGGATGTGAGCACACCCACCAAGCAGATAAGTCAGCAATTAAGCCCCCAGAAAAGAAAACCTATATATTTCACTTAAAAAAAAAAATAGCACTATGGGGGAGCCTAGCCATGCCGTGGTCACTGCTCAGTCAGGGTGAGAGTGACCTCCCAGCAGGACATGCTGTGGCCACCCTGTCCGTGCAGGTTGTGGCCGGGCACTACAATGTCCGAGCCATTGCCCTATGCCCTGTGCTGACGCATTAAGGCCAGGCCACCCTGTCCAGGCTATACCCACAGTACCTTGCTCCTCATTATGCACATTGGCAGGCCAATACTGGCAACAGTGCTAGCAGTGTGGGCTGAGGAAGGCAGTGGCAGCCACCACACACTGGCTAGACCAGTGGTTCTGAACCAGTCCTCCTTGAACCCCTAGGCCAGTCGGGTGTTCGGGATATCCCTAATGAATATGCATGAGATTTATATGCATTAGAGATATCCTGCCAACCTGACTGGTTTGTGGCCCTCTAGGGCTGGATTTGGAGACCCCTGCCTTACACCTCTGTCATTTACGATTGTGAGTGGGCAAGGTGCAGATGTCCAAGACATCAAAAAGGTTAGATAGAATTTGTCACATGCCTCTTTGCTTCTCACCACCACCAAAATATTGTCTATTAGACAACTTTTTGGTGGTGGTGAGAACTGAAGAGGCCTGTGACACATTCTATCTACCCTTTTGATGTCTAGGACATCTGCACCTTGTCCACTCACAATCTTAAATGACAGAGGTGTAAGGCAGGGGTCTCCACATCCAGCCCTAGAGGGCCACAAACCAGTCAGGTTGGCAGGCTATCTCCAATGCATATATATCTCATGCATATTCATTAGGGCTATCCTGAACACCCGACTGGCCTAGGGGTTCAAGGAGGACTGGTTCAGAACCACTGGGATAGACAGACACACACTCCCCACACCTATGCCAGCATTGTGCAACTATAGCAGTGTTTGGCAGCCCTGGCCACCGCACCAGTCCTGGGCACAGTGCTACGCAATACTGTTGGGGTCACTCCCCAGGGTGGTAAACACTGTCAGACACCAGACCTGAAGCACACTCCACAGACATCAGAAAGGTTGCTATGATGCAGCTCAATCAACAAATCATGCTTAACTTAGGAATTGCTATCTGCCTGTAATCATAGCAACCTTTTGATAGATGTGTACTGTATTCCCAGGTTTAGGGTGGCATTGCTAAGGTATGCAAGTGCTAGTATTGGGAGATGCACGCAGGGCCCAACATCCTGCCTCTCCAGGAGGCATTGGATAATGGAACCTGTGGGTGCGGGTGTGTCTGCCCCTGTTGGCCGCTGCTTTAGGGCAGAGGTTCCCAACTCCAGTCCTGGTGGGCCAAACACTGTTCAGGTTTTCATGCTGTCCCTCATGAATATGCATGAGATACATCTGCATAACATGGGGGCGGCGCATAGAAATGCAGCACAGGCATCTTTATTAGAGGCAGCATGGAACCTGAATGGTGTTTGGCCCTCCAGGACTGCATTTGGGAAACTCTGCTCTAGGTAATGCGCATGTTTATGGTGTCTGTGCTCTGTAGAGTAAAATGTAGGTGTTTTGGGCATGTTTACGTCATCTGCAATAAAGGTTCTGTCTGTATTAGCATGTTTTAGAAGTAGGTAAAATATGGGAACTGGGTTGGCAGGAACCACAGCTGGGACTTGAACCTGTGACCTTCTGCTCTTGAACACACTGGTTGTGTGCACTGCACCACCATTTGGCCACAGAGACAGTGCATGCCCTGGAGATACCATGACTGTTCGTCAGACAGGGCCTGTCTGTTGCAGTGCATGGTACCCACCTACACAGGGCTAGGCCATGGTCTGCTCTGGGCAGCTGCCACTGCCCCCTCCACCACCAATATCCCTCTGCCACCATGCTGACATGCCCTTCTGCTGGTGGTGCTGTTGGTGCGCAGTCCCAGGCCATCCAGTGGGCGGGTAGGCGGCTGCCTATGGTGCGGGTTCTGGGGTAGGGGTGCCTGCATAGCTGTCCATGCTTCCCCCCCCCCCCCCAGCACCGCCTGCCATTGTTCTGTGCCCTTGGGGGTACCTGCTGGGTACTATCTCCTGTGACACTATGGAAAGCCTGCTCGTTCCCATGTTGGGCCCTCATCAGTTGCTGTCAGGCTGCTCTACTGTTTCAGAATTCCTATGGGCCACCTAGGCATCACCCTAGTCCGCACTGTGGCCCAGCTGCACCACAGCATGTGCAGCCTGCAGCCCTCTGTGTCCCCTTTTCCAGCATCTGTCCAGTTGCCCGTTCCGACATGTCCGCCCTGCTGTTGCAGAACATGTGCACGCCATAGGAAACCTGTCCAATGGAGCGGGAAAACCCTGATCAGCGCAATTTCAATGTGGGCTCATTTACCTTGTATGGGGACGGAGCATAGACCCTTCCAAAATTCATATCTTTTTTTGGAGCTTTCTCGGGAGTGTTTTTTTATGTTTCCCATTAATATCACTATTGCCCAGCTTGGTTATGTTTTTTTTATATTTTCTTCTGGTCATTTTCACTGTTTATTTGCCCTTTTGTTCCATGCACACATCACTTTTTGTAGGTTTCCCTGGTTTTGCTGTACATTGCTGACGTAAATGGTTTCTTTTCCCTTTTAATCTGCTCTAACGCCAGGGTTTCACTGGAATTAGTTTTCAGCCCCAGATTCCATGGTGTTAGTGTGCAGGGAGCCTCTCCCCTCCCACTCTCCGCCCATTGACCCTCTCTCTCTGCCCCTTGGGAGCCTTCCTTTATCTTTATCTTTATTTAAAAACTTGATAGACCGCCTGGACCAGCAGGCATGCGGCGGTTTACATTAAAACAACAGGAGGCTGCAGAGAAAAGGAAACAGAAAGGAATGCCATTTATTGATAGGAAAGGGACAGCCTCAGGAGAGGAAACAGTAAGAGACAGCAGGAAAAGGAGAAATGTCATAAATTATCGGAAGGAGGAGGGAAGGGAGGAAGATCGAAGGCTATGTTGAAAAGATGGGTCTTTAGTTTAGCTTTGAAAGAAGGATAAGAAAGTTCCAGGCGAAGTGCAGATGGCAAAGAGTTCCATAGACGGGGACCAATGAAGAAGAAGGCAGCGGAACGGGTAGATTCAAGGTGGGCCTGGGAAGGGGGTGGGAGGAATAACCAGTTAGCGTGGACAGACCTAAGGGATCTCAAAGGGCAGTGAAAGCGAACTAAGTCTGAGAGGTAACGTGGGACACCAGTGTGGAAGGATTTGTGCACAAAAGTAAGGATCTTGTATTGGATTCGATAAGGAATGGGCAACCAGTGTAAGCGGATAAGAAGGGGGGTGACGCGAGCGAATCGGGAGGTGTGAGTCAGGAGACGAGCAGCTGTGTGGTGAACCAGTTGAAGCCTGCGAAGTTGAGTAAGAGGGAGCCCAGCTAAATATGCATTACAGTAATCTAAATGAGAAACAACAAGAGAGAGAAGCAGTGTGGTCAGAGAAGAGGGAGAGAGAAAAGAGCGAACAGCGCGGAGTTGCCTCAGTGTACAGAAGGAACGTTGAACAATGGAGGAAATGTGGTCTTTAAAGGTTAGGGCGGAATCCAAAGTGACACCAAGGTAACGTAGTGAAGAAACAAGGGGAATAGGGCCAGCAGAGAGAGAAGGGATGGGGGGGGGGGGGGGACAGGAGCACCAGCAATAAACCAGATAGCTGAAGTTTTTGACAAATTAACGTGAAGGAAGTTTTCTGAGAACCAGGAGGAAACAGCAGAGAGACAAACATTGAGGGGACCGATATCGGAAGTGAGTGAACTAGTGTGGAAAAGAAGGGTGATATCATCGGCGTAATAATACGCCGAGATACCATGTTGCAGGACGAGCAGGGCGAGGGGGGCCACGAAAATGTTAAACAGAAGGGGAGCTAGGACAGAGCCCTCCGGGAGCCTTTCTCCACCCTCAGCGCTCATTTGCGCCGCTGCGTGCGTTATCGTGCGCTAAGGTACCTTATCGCCCAGTAACGTGCCTTCATCGGGCGATAAGGTACCTTATCGCCCGATAACGTCACCGGGCGCACATTAAGACGGTTTAGTAAACATACCCCAACGTTTCTAGATGAAATAAATGACTGCTTCTTGGAGCAGCTGGTTCATGAACCGACCAGAGGGGAAGCCATATTAGATCTAGTCCTTAGTGGAACACCAGATCTAGTGCAAGAGATAAGGGTGTTGGGGCCACTTGGCAATAGTGATCATAGCATGATTGCATTTGATTTAATTAGTGGAGGAAGGTTAGTAAGGAAGTCCACAGTACTACCTTTTAACTTTTGAAAGGGAGACTATGATAACATGAGGAAAATAGTTAAGAAAAAACTAAAAGGATCAGTTGCAAAGGTTAAAGACTTACATCAAGCTTGGATGTTGTTGAAAAATACTATCTTGGAAGCCCAGACCAGCTGTAGTCCACGCTTTAAGAATGTGGAAGGAAGTCCAAAAAACTGCCAGCATGGTTTAAAGGTGAGGTCAGAGAGGCTGTTGTTGCCAAAAAAGCATCTTTCAGGAAATGGAAAAAAAAGCCAAACAATGAAACCTGGAATCAGCACAAGCACTGGCAAGTCAAATGCAAGGCATTGATAAGGCAGGCAAAGGGAGAATTTGAGAAGAAGCTTGATGCGGAAGCAAAAACGCGAAATAAGGACTTTTTCAAGTACATTCGTAGCAAAAAAACTGTGAGAGAGGCAGTTGGTCCATTAGATGATAGAGGGGTTAAAGTGGCACTAAGAGGCGAGAAGGTGATAGCGGAGAGACTGAATGTATTCTTTGCTTCGGTCTTTACTGAGGAAGATGTAGGGATGTTACCCATGACTGAAGTGGTATTTAAAGGTGCGGAAGAATTGAAGGAAATATTGATACAATGGGAGGATGTATTACAACTATTAGATAAACTGAAGAGTAGCAAATCACCTGGGTCAGATGGTTTACATCCAAGAGTGTTGAAAGAACTGAAATATGAGATTACAGACCTGCTATTAGTAATCTGTGAACTTTCATTAAAATCATCTGTAATACCTGAAGACTGGAGGATCGCCAATGTAACGCCAATTTTTAAAAAGGCTTCCAGGGGTGATCCGGGAAACTACAGATCGCTGAGTCTGACGTCAGTACCAGGTAAAATGGTAGAAACCATCATAAAGAACAAAATTACTCATTAAGTAGATAGTCATGGCCTAATGGGAGACAGCCAACATGGCTTTAGACAAGGAAGATCTTGTCTTACTAATCTGTTATGTTTTTTTGAAGGTGTGAATAAACAGGTGGACAAAGGTGAGTCGGTTGATATAGTGTATCTGGACTTTCAGAAAGCCTTTGACAAGGTCCCTCATCAGAAACGTTTGGCAAAACTAAAGAGTCATGGGATAAGAGGCAGTGTACTCTTGTGGATCAGGAACTGGTTAAAAGATAGAAAGCAGAGGGTAGGGCTAAATGGCCAATTTTCCCAATGGAGAAAGGTGAATAGTGGTGTACCCCAGGGATCTGTGCTGGGTCCGCTGCTTTTTGAAATATTCATAAATGACCTGGAAAAGAGAATAACGAGTGAGCTTATCAAATTTGCAGATGACACAAAACTATTTAAAGTTGTTAAAACCCAAGAGGATTGTGGAAAATTGCAAGAGGATCTTGATAAATTGGAAGACTGGGCATCAAAATGGCAGATGAAATTTAATGTGGACAAGTACAAAGTTATGCACCTAGGGAAGAACAACCCAAACTATGGTTACACGATGCAAGGTTCCACATTAGGAACCACCACCCAGGAAGAAGATTTAGGCGTCATTGTCGATAACATGTTAAAACCCTCAGTCCAGTGTGCAGCGGCGGCCAAGAGAGCTAATAGAATGCTAGGTATCATAAGGAAAGGAATGGAAAATAAAACAAAAGATATTATAATACCTCTATATCGTTCCATGGTGAGACCGCACCTTGAATATTGTGTGCAATTCTGGTCGCCGTATCTTAAAAAGGATATAGCGTTATTAGAAAAGGTTCAGAGAAGAGCCACCAAAATGGTAAAGGGGGTGGAAGCATACTCCTATGAAGAAAGTCTAAAAAGGTTAGGGCTCTTTAACCTGGAAAAGAGACGGCTGAGGGGAGATATGATAGAAGTCTATAAATTAATGAACGGAGTGGAACGGGTAAACGTAGATCGATTCTTTACGTTCTCAGAATACAGAAAGACTAGGGGACATGCAATGAAGCTACAGGGTAAACTATTTAAGACTAATAAAAGAAAATATTTTTTCACTCAACGTGTAATCAAACTCTGGAATTTGTTACCGGAGAATGTAGTAAAGGCTGTTAGTGTAGCTGGGTTTAAAAAAGGTTTGGACAAGTTCCTGGAGGAAAGATCCATAAACCATTATTAAGAAGGGACCCAGGATATTAATCCTTGACCCAGTACAAGCATTGTGGAACCTGTGCCTTTTGGGGAAACTGCTAGGTACGTATGACCTAGATTGGGCACTGTTGGAAACAGGATACTAGTACTACTACTATTCAGCACTTCTAAAGCGCCACACACGCAGCGCTGCACAGCTAACCTACAAGAGATAGCTAACATACAAGAGACAGTCCCGGCCCATCAGAGTCATGCTCATCGGAGCTTACAATCTAGTTAGAACAGTAGATTAGTTAAAAAACAGTACATTAGTTAAAACAGTACAGAGCATTAGTCAGTTCTCCGCAAGGTATGGTGTGGTACAGTTTGGTCATAAACGTTGACGGGGGTTAGGGTGAGATGAGGAAGGAGTCAGGACCTGAATGCAACGGTGAAGAGGTGGGTCTTCAACCTGGATTTGAAGAGGATACTGGGCTTGATGGACCTTGGTCTGACCCAGTATGGCATATCTTATGTTCTTATGTTCTTATCCAAAGTTACTAAGTCAGGTTTGCTAATACCCAATGAACTCACCCGTCAAAGACTAGCTCACACTCTGGAATCAGCACCAATCTGTTCAGGCAGTCCCTGCGGAATAGTATCCTGCAGTTCAATCAGGGTCTGAAGCTCCTCTGCTATGGCCAATACACTGTTAAGGACACAATGACACCCTGCTCAGCCAAAATCTGGTGTTCACCAGCTCTCTTTGCAGCCTTGGCCGTAAAGTCAGCAGGGGCACAGCAGTCTTAATAGCTAAGTGGTCTTATCCTCGAGCAGTCTCTCTGGTACACCCTCCCCTAGAGAAGACCATAGTGTAGTCAGCCAGTCAACTTCACTCTGGACAAACCCATCCATAGATCCATGCCAGGAAGAGGTATCCATAGCTGTGGGGATCTCTCGAACAGCCCCTTTCCTCTTGCAAGAACGTTGACCCATTCAATTAAGAAAGTATGCAAAAATTGAAAACAAATTGGAGGGCGCTCTACTCAAGGCTCCCATGCAATAGCTATTTTGTCTCTCTCCTGGGATTTCACCATTCTGTAAGGACTTATTTACTATAAATGGCTTAATAAAGGAGCCATCTGTTCCCTGAAGTTTCTAATAACCTATGTCAGACAATTGCTCAGTTTCATGTAAACTGCATTGATAAAAAAGCAGTATAGAAAAAATGTTAAATAAATAAAAATAAATAAATTGTCAGTTGGACACATTGTTGATGACAAGGCTTTTATGGCTTGCACAATCTGGTCCTCATTGATTAAGAAAAAATGTTCTCACATGTTTGGTACCGTCTTATTTGTTTGGGAGAGAATAATTACATACAGCAAATCTCCTGAACCCTTGGATTTAACTACATCTTTAGAAGGTATAGTAAACTTCACACACAAGGATTTGTTTTTTCATTAAAAATTTAACAGGTCTTGTGCCTTCAAAGCAGACAAACAAGCAGATTTTCTTGGCCTCACTGTCAATAGTAACATAATAACATAGTATATGATGGCAGATAAAGACAAGTACGGTACATCTAGTCTGTCCAGATAGACGCATAGAATCAAAAAGACCAGCTCAATGGTTCATTGATTTCTGAATTCTCATCATAAAATAGGCCTTCTTTGCATTATGAACCTCCATTTTATAAACTTTGGCAGTCACATCATAAACTTGTCTATTATCACTGGCTTTAGTACTTCTCGACCCAAGCTCTGCATAATGAGTAGATCTCTTTAATTTTGCCACATCCATAGAAAACCAAGGTGCATAATGGTAATGTCTATATCAGTGCTTCTCAAACCAATCTTCAGGGCACACCTAGGCCCATCGGGTTTTCAGAATTATATGCATAAAGGCAGGACATGCAAATTTATCTCATGTATATTCATTGTATGTATATTCATTGTGGGAATCCTGAAAATCCAACGTCCCTCGGTGTGCCCCGAGGACTGGGTTGAGAAGCACTGGTCTATATGACCTTTCAACTTTGACTGAGGCAACATGGTCTAAAATACAATTCAGGGTACTGTGCCAATTTTCGACCATACTACTTAAACCACTGTCTACTGGGATTTCTTATGAATAAGATATCCAAAGACTCTTAAATGAATCAAGGTCAACCTTTATATTCATATAGAATATGTCAACGTGGTCATTATCTTGCCAACATTTTTTTTTCTAGATCTTACACTGAAATATTATTAAGTGGTGGTCTGAACACAGTATTGGTGCAATAGCAATAGAGTCATCAATTTCTTCAAGATCAAAATGTTCTTGTAAAAACAACAAATGCATTGACCTTTTTCATGAGTCAGTTCTGAGATTAACTGAGGGACCAGCTGTTGCTAAAGAAAGAAAGTCCTCTATTACTATTGGCCAGGGGCTGGAGTCTGCCCAATAAAATACATTTAGAAAAATCTAACAAATTGTAGTCAACCATTCCCAAGCTGTATTAAAGAACATATTACCTTCCCAGAGGGCAGACACACCAAATAAATATTGGAATACTGTATCTTTAAAAATAAATTTTCATTATCTTGATCTTCAAGAGTTTTTACTATGTCAGACTGTAGCCTCTTATACAACTCCTCCACAGTTTTCTCAGTTCAAAGTCGATATGCATAATCCTAATTACTGAGGAAAAGTTGGTCTAAAATCACCATGACCATGATTTAGTCACACAAAGTATATCCAAATAGGAATCAGCTATAAGATGGTATCTGTCTGTGAACAATGAGCCGCCTGACTGAAGACCGAACACAATTTAGGACAACTATCCAGAGGGTCGCCATGAGTCGACATCGACTCAACGGCACTTAACAACAATCTTATTTTCCACACAGCATACATTAATACCACTTTTAAATTGCAAGCTTGTTTTACTTTTATAAAAGGTATATCACCCAAAACTTGCTTGACTGATATTAAGATTTTAGGCCTTACCTTACTCAAGCAGCAGTGTAGAAGCTTCACCAATGCATTAGTGTAGCTGGGTTTAAAAATAGGTTTGGACAAGTTCCTGGAGGAAAGGTCCATAAACCATTATTAAAAGAGACCCGGGATATCACTGCTTGACCCAATACAAGCATTGAGGAACCTGTGTCTAGACTGGCCATTGTTGGAAACAGGATACTGGGCTTGGTCTGACCCAGTATGGCATCTTATGTTCTTATGACCAAGATCTAAAATTGTAGGAATCTCACTTGAGATGGTAGAAATATAAGATATAATGCAATGTTGACTCCTAGCAGTGATACTGGAAGAAGATTGTCAGGCCTTTCTTCTGAGGCAATGAAGGGTTAAGTAACTTGCCCAAGGTCCCAAGGAGTGCTGAGAATTGAATCCTGATCTCTTGGGGCCCCATATTCACAAAGACAGAAGAGGTGTCTGAATGCGCCAAAAAAAACATGCTCAAAGAAAGGCACGAATTGTCAGCAATGCGGATTAAATGCAGGCAATCTGTGAAAATGAGGGAGTGCAAAAGTGCAGCCGGTGGCATAAAAGCCCATGCATGCGGCCTGAAGCCAGCACCCATATTGGAGAAACACAAGGAATGCACACTGAGGACAAAAATGGCCATATATGAGACCATGACCAACTGCTCATGTATTGTGCAAATGCCTGCCTCTATGATGACCTATGCCGGATCTCACAGGGCCTTTGACACTTACACGGGTATTGGTGTGTAAGCCCATGTAGGTAGAACATGCCTGGTTATATCCATGTAATATCACGCTCTTCCCCCCGCAAACACAGGTACCAAAAGACAATCACAATGAATGGGTGAGCACTGCTGACTTCCCCATTGGCTCTCTAGGAGTAGCCCCCCCTCTAGGAGTAGCGGTTACTGACAAAATGGCGAGCAGGAGACATTAGAAGAACTTCAGCATGGAGAAGGCAGAGATGGAAGGGGGTACTGTACCCCAGGGGCCACTGCAGGGCCAATCTACATCTGGCCACATGCATCTAGAGGGCCATCCAGTTGCAGCTACATGGGTGAGTAAGCCAGGTGTGCCAGGTGATAGGTGAGGGAGGGGCATGAAAGTTGGCAGGCTAAGAGGTGATGGCCCTTAAACCCATAACCCAGGGCTGGTCCTCAAAAGCGATCCATCAGTCAATGGGGAACTGTCACTGGGAGGAGACTGCATCCAGCCCTGCAATGTCACATAACCCTGCCCATCAGAGGCACACCCCAGGCTCCCACAATAGCATACAACAAGACAGCCACCTACAAAGCAGACATATTAGCTCAGCCTGGAAGGTTCAAGACTGGCACAATGACACAGAACAAATACAGTGTGTAGGATGTCCACACTATCAGCTTTTGTATTTTGCATTGCTAATCTCTGCTATGTAGTGGCCCAAAAATACATATGTTGGCTGGCACAGTGTGTGCTCCCACCTTCTTTATGGCCCTTGCAAGTAACTTGACTTGGGAAGCATAGTGTTGTGTGTATGTATATGTGTGTGTGTGTGATGGGCTGGGCCAGCCAAGTGGCAAAGGCAGCACCACAGAGATGACAGCTGCTGCCTAAGAGGGCATGAGGAAAATGCTGAACAGAAGGTTACAGAAGGCGGCCAAGGATGGTGTGAGGGCAAGGGGAGGGTAGTAGCAGTGTGCAGGCAGGGTAATGATATGTGTGTTAAAGGAAGAGAAAGGGGGCACAGTGAGGCTGGGGGCCAGTCAACCTACTACCTATGTGTATGTGCTTCAACACCAAAGGCCGAATGATATGAAGTAGACTGTACAGCAGGGGCAGTGGTGGAGTGATGGGACACGGCAGTCCAGAAAGTACAGAGGGAGCCAGATGAGGCTCAGGCAGTTGGGGTACCCTGTGCATGGGAGGGGGAGGGTGGCCACAAGCCCCAGTTGGTATGTTAAGTCTAAGGAACACCTCATGATGCCCCATATCTCTTCCATGGGGAATCTAGTGTGAGGCAGACCCTGGAGGTCTTGATATGCAGGTTCCGGATCATGAGGCAACAGAATCCAGAATTCATCCAGCACCTCTGAGAGGAGGTAGCAGCTGTAGCAGGTGAGCCAGGAGTCATCCATGGCACAGAAACCCACATGAGTGAACTACATACAGCCAGCTATGTCAGCAAGGCCGGCAGTAATATGGGTCTCAAATTATGGACAATATACCATGTCTCAGAGGTCATGCAGACAGTCGGCATTGCAAGTATGGAACAGGAAAGCATGGAAGCAGAACAGGGAACCCAGGGTTTGGGAATGGAGAGGGGGAGCATTAGTCCCACAACCATAGACAGTATGGGCTCCAATAGCTATGTGACTCTACAACATCTAGCTGTGACATGACATGTTATGCCACATGTACTGAACATGTACTGATGAGAAACTTCTCTTTACGCAGCACAACAGCAGCATAATGATGCACAGGGGCCTGCAGCACATCCAGACCACCCCAAACAGGACATCTCTGCCACAGCAGTCACCAGCATGCCATTGCAGCACTAGGCCTGCTCCACCTCTACCAAAATGGTAAAGGGGATGGAAGGATACCCCTATGAGGAGAAGATTAAAAGGTTAGGGCTTTTCGACTTGGAAGAGAAATGTCTGTGGAGAGATATGATAGAGATCTATAAATTAATGAATGGAGTGTAATGGGTAAGCATAGATCAATTGTTTACACCATCAAAAAGTAGAAAGACTAGGGGACATGCAATGCAGTGTAACACATTTAAGACTAATAAGAGAAAATATTTTTCCACTGAACGTGTAATCAAATTCTGGAATTCGTTACTGGAAGATGTAGTAAAAGTTGTTAGTATAGCTGGGTTTAAAAAAAGTTTGGACAAGTTCCTGGAGGAAAGGTCCATAAACCATTATTAAAGAGGATCCAAGAAATCCACTGCTTGCCCCGATAGAAGCATTGTGGAACCTATGTGTCTTCTTGGGAAACTGCTAGGTACTTGTGACCTGGATTGGCCACAGTTGGAAACAAGATATTGGTCTTGATGGACCTTGGTCTGACTCAGTATGGCATATCTTATGTTCTTATGTTCAATAAAACCAAATAAATAAATAAATAAATATTCAGGGCAGTTTTTGTTGTCTTCCATCTTAGTATTCTACCACCATCTTCAGCCAGTATGCTTACAAAGTCCCACTAAATAATTCACATGTAATATCCTTCCTATATCAAAATCATGAAACTGTTTCTCAAGCATCCAGCCTTCTAGCTCCCCTGTGTTAGCAGACAGCCAGATAGATCCAGCTATATGAGTACACCCCTCACTTGGTTTGCATCTTGTCAGGCTGTGAGGGCTTGTTTGCATCAATGATGCTGAGAGTTAAGCTATCGGTAGCGTAACTACTGACAGCATTTTCCGAGATGGACAGGTCTCAGCTGAGGTGCCAGACTAAGATGAACCACCCATCTGGACAGCAGCAGAATGGGATGGTGTTGGTGGCGGAGAATCACATTTCTGTGACAACGACAACAACACTAGCATAACCTGCGGAGAAGAAAGACCTGGCAATTTACTTCCGTATTTTGCCACAAAAACTCAATGGATAGTCACAGCAAAACAAATTGAACTATACTGCTGGCAGATGAGACCCCCAGGTCAGAAGGCACTCAACTGGCTACTGGGGATAAGCTGAAGACTTTTCAGAGTAAAGCCAGCTTTTATGATGTGGTTGGATCAAAGCCCTCAGGTCATCTGACTGCTGATGTAGATGTGCATGAAATGAGAATCAGAAATGGCAAAGATGTCTTACATATTGGGACATGAACCAAGGAAAGATGGAGATGGTCAAGAATGAAATGGAATGTGTATAACTCAATATACTGGATGTCAGCGAACTGAAATGGACTGGCATCGGGCACCTTGCATATGATGATCACATGGTATACTATGCTGGAAATGAAAAACAAAAAAGAAATGGTGTTGCATTTATAATTAAGAAGAAACTTGCAAGAACTGTAATGAAATATAATGCAATTAGTGAACGCTTAATTCCTATTCATCTACGAGAAATGCCCATCAACATAACTATTATTCAGGTTTATGCCCCAACAACAGCTGCAGAAGAGGGAGAAGTGGATCAGTTTTATGAACAAGCTGAAATTGACAGAACATGCATATAAGATATTCTTTTAGTCTGGGTGACCAGAACATAAAAGTTGGCAACAAAGAAGGTGGCAAAGTGGTTGGAAAATATGGACTTGGCAATAGAAATGAAGCTGGAGAAAGACTGATAGAATTCTGCAAGGCCAAACTCTAAATTTATCTCAAATACCTTCTTTCAGCAACACAAGTGGTGACTGTACACATGGACTTCACCCAATTGATTGTACAAAAATCAAATTGACTACATCTGTGGAAGTCAATGCTGGAAAAGCTCAATAACATCAGCAAAGACAAAACCTGAGCTGACTGTGGCACCAATCACTGACTACTATAATGCAAACTCAGGCTAAAGCTGAAAAAGAGCAAATCTCTCATGAATGTAGCAAAATATGACCTTGAGAATATACCATCAGAATTTAAAGACTGCCTGTGAAATTGATTTGCTGCTTTGGCTACAAATTTATTTATTTAACATTTCTTATATACTGCCTTTCATGATATGAAGGCAGTTTACATTGAGCAAACTGAAGTTACATTGAACAGGGCATTATAACTTGGAGATAACTATTTTACAGGGAACATGGGCTATGGAGGGTTAAGTGGTTTGCCCAGGACCACAAGTGGGACTAGAAACCCCAGTCCTTCTGGCCCAAGGTTGTTGTCCTCTAGTGGGATTTGAACCCCTGACCCTCCTGCCTGAAGTACCTTGCCCCAACCACTAGGCCACTCCTCCACTCCAAATGATAGAGCATCAGAAGAGTTATGGGATGACATCAAGAAAGTTGTGCTCAAAGAAAGTGAGAAGTCTCTACAAAAAGTGAAAAAGCAAAAACAGCCAAAATGGATGACTGAAGAAACTCTGAAAATTGCCCAGAAATGCAGAGAAGGTAAAGCCAGCAGACAAAGAGAGGCAATCATAGAATTCAGAGATTTCCAATGTACAGCAAGATACGACAAGGAGAAATACTAGAATGACGTATGCAGGGAAACAGAAACAGAAACTATTAGAGGAGGAACAAAATCGGCTTTTGTAAAGCTACGAAAGAGAAAATTCCAGCCTCGAATTGGAATGCTACAAGATGCTCAAGGATCCATGCTGAGTGATGCTGAGAAGATCACGAAAAGGTGGAAAGAGTCATTATACCATAAAGGTCAAATGGACCAACAGCCATTTCAACCTGTACCTTATGATCAGGGACAATTGGTGATGAAAAAAGTCGAAGCAGCATTGAAAGTATTATCAAAAAACAAAGCATTGGGCATTGATGTCATTCCCACTTAAGTATTATAGCAATTGGATGCAGCTGCTGCCATACTTACAAGGCTCTGCCAGGAAATTTGGAAAACAACATCATGGCCAACTGAATGGAAAAGATCTGTGTTTATTCCAATACTGAAGAAAGGTGATCCGACTGATTGTAGAAATTATCACACAATCGCTCTGATCCCACATGCCAGCACAATTCTACTCAAGATCATCCAGCAGAGACTAAAACCATACCTGGAACAAGAACTGCCTGAAGTGCAAGCAGGGTTCAGGAACGAGAGACATCATCATGGATGTGAGTCGGATCCTTGAAAAGACAAAAGAATACCAAAACGACATCTATATGTGTTTTATTGACTACAACAAGGCTTTTGACTGTGTAAACCTGAGAAACTCTGGGCCACTTTAAGAAGCATGAGTATATCAGAAAACCTGATAGTTCTCTTTCACAACCTTTACATTGATCAAGAAGCAACAGTTCAAACAGAACAAGTAGAAACCGAATGGATTAAAATCAGCAAAGGTATACAACAAGGCTGCATAATTTCCCCCTACTTGTTTAATTTATATGCAGAACAAATCATTAGAGAAGCAGGGTGTGAAGATTGGTGGAAGACTCATCAACAATCTTGGCTATGCTGATGACATCACAATACTGGCTAAAACTGAAGATGATCTGAAACATTTGCTTCTCAAAATCAAGGAACATAGGGGCCGATGCAGAAAGCTGGTGTTGATGTCGCATGCTATCAGCTATGTATGCTTCTACGTAGCATGCCGTTAGCGTTGCAATTTCAGCGCCGGCATGCAGAAAGCACTGAATATGTGTGCCCTTCTCTTCTAATACTAACTCCAGACTTAGCTCCTTTCACCTTGCTGCTCCTTATGCCTGGAACAAACTTCCTGAATCTGTATGTCAGGCACCTTCTCTGGCCCTTTTCAAATCCAGGCTAAAAACTCACCTCTTCGCTGCCTCTTTCGGATCTTGACTCACCTGATTTCCTTTGTGTTTCCTTATCAATCCCCCTAGATGTATCCCATGTCTACACCTACTGTGTTGTCTATCTTGACTAGATTGTAAGCTCTGATGAGCAGGGACTATCTCTTATATGTCTGTGCAACGTTGCATACATCTTGTAATGCTATACAAATGCTCAGTAGAAGTAGTAGTAGTAAGCAAATTAGCCACACATTAAACTGTGGCGCAAATGGCAGCATTAAACTGGGAGAGCAAGCCAAACACATGCACATAGAAGTCAGCACAAGTTTGGCATACTCTCCCAGAAAAACAGGGTCATCTGAGGTGACGTTTGACACCAGCTCAGATGATCCAGGCATTGGGGAAAGCCCCCGATGCCATCAAACTACTGTTGGGGACACCACAAGACATTTAAGCCACCTCAGACCAGGCGTAGAGATATTGGCACTTTGACTGGTTATGTAATCCTCTATGCGTTTCTCTGCATTCGGTGCAGACAATATTAGTATGCAATTTTAATATGCACAGCTCATTTGCAAATACCTCTGCTTTGTTTTCACTATAGAAAATCCTGGAGAAGGACCACCTGTGATTGACAAATATACAAATGGAAATGGAGTAGATACCACACCATTCACAAAAGATGATGTGTCAGAAGAGCTTGCAAAACTGAAAGTGGACAAGTCTATGGGACCAGATGGGATACATTCCAGGATACTGAAAGAGCTCAGAGAAGCTCTTGCAGGGCCTTTAAAGGATGTTTTTAATAGATCATTGGAGACAGGAGAAGTTCCACGGGACTGGAGAAGGGCTGATGTGGTACCTCTCCACAAAAGTGGTAATAGGGAAGAAGTGACAAACT
Source organism: Ichthyophis bannanicus (assembly GCA_033557465.1). NCBI lineage: Eukaryota > Metazoa > Chordata > Amphibia > Gymnophiona > Ichthyophiidae > Ichthyophis > Ichthyophis bannanicus. Next base: position 294,933,318 of record CM066037.1, read on the forward strand.
ACAGGCCAGTAAGCCTTACCTCGATGGCTGGAAAAGTAATGGAGATGTTCCTGAAAGAGCGAATAGTGGACTTTCTCGAAACCAACAGGCTGCATGATCCGAGGCAACATGGTTTTACCAAAGGACGATTTTGCCAAACAAATCTGATTGAGTTGTTTGACTGGGTAACTAGAGAACTTGATCAAGGGCATGCAACGGATGTGATCTATCTAGATTTCAGCAAAGCCTTTGATATTGTTCCTCATAGGAAGCTTATCAATAAACTCAACAGCTTGGGAATGGGTCCCAAGATGGTGAACTGGATCAGAAATTGGTTGACTGACAGACAACAGCGGGTGGTGGTAAACGGAATCCACTCAGATAAAAGGAAGGCAATTAGGGTTTGGGTTTGGGACCGGAACTGTTCAATATATTCGTGAGTGATATTGCCAGCGGTCTGAATGTTAAAGTATGTCTTTTTACAGATGACACCAAAATTTGAACATAATGGACTCCCCTCAGGGAGGAACATGAGAAAAAATCTACAAAAGCTAGAAGAATGGTCTAATGAGGAAAGATAAACATGAACATGAGGAAAGATCTACAAAAGCTAGAAGAATGGTCTAATGCTTGGGTAGTTAAGATTTAATGTGAAAAAGTGCACTTGGGAAGCAGAAATCCAAGGAATTATATGCAATAGGGATGAGAGATTGATGTGCACGGACCAGGAGAAAGATCTCGGTGTGATTGTTTCTGATGATCTCAAGGTGGCGAAACAGTGTGACAAGGCGGTGGCAAAAGCCAGAAGGATGCTGGGTTGCATACAGAGTTGAATTACCAGCAGAAAGGATGAGGTACTAATGCCACTGTACAAGTCACTGGTGATGCCTCACTTAGAATGTTGTGTTTAGTTTTGGAGAACGTATCTCACAAAGGATATAAAAAGGCTGTAAGCAGTTCAGAGGAAGGCAACCAAAATGATTTGAAGCTGCGTCAGAAGACTTATGAGAAGAAGACCTAAATATGTACACTCTGGAGGAGAGGAGGGACAGGGGAGATACAATTCAGACCTCTAAATACTTAAAGAGTATTCATGGAAAAACAAACCACTTCCAAAGACGGGGAAGCTGTAAAACTAGAGGGCATAACATGAAGCTGCAAGGGGGTAAACTGAAAGGCAATGTCAGGAAATACTTTTTCACTGAAAGGGTGGTGGATGCTTGGAATGCCCTCCCGATGGAAGTGGTGGGGACAAACACAGTGACAGAATTCAAAACGGCATGGGATAGACATAATGGATCCCTTTATAGCAACCAGATAAAATCAAAATAAACATAACTATCTCTTATATCTGAACAAATAGGGGTGACTTACACGGAGCGGTGGGTACACCCCTAAACAAAGGCATGGAGAGAGGTGATCTGCATGGAGCGGAAAGTGCACCTACTCTTGCTTCCTTGCTGGGCAGACTAGATGGACTATACTGGTCTTTATCTGCTGTCATATACTACTGTATGTTACTATGTTGCTGTGTGCGCTTGCTTGTGCTTTGCTGTTTACGTGTGTGTGTCAATCTCTTTTCTACACTTGGTGTGCCAGAACTTGTGTGTATAAATTGCGTTATCTGCATTCAAAGGGCACATTAGCCTTAAAATGGGCCTGCACCTTAATGTAAAGAAGACAAAGATCCTGACAACTGACAAAATCAATAAGTTCATCGTTGATGGAGAAGAAATTGAAATAGTGTACAACTTTAACCTACTTGGATCAATAATGAAACGACAAGCAGTCAAGAAATCTGATGATGCATTGCTCTTGGCAGACTCACTATGAATGACCTAGACAAGATTCTCAAGAGCAGAGATGTCTCTTTCCATACAAAGATTCAACTTGTCGAAGCCATGGTATTTTCAGTAACATCTTATGGATGCAAAAGTTAGACAATGAAAAAGATAGACAGGAAGAAAATCAATGTTTTTGAATTACAGTGCTGGCGAAGAATACTGTGTATACCATGGACTGCCCGAAGAACAAATCAGTCAGTACCAGAGGAGATCAAACCAAAGCTTTCTTTAGAAGCTCAGATGAAAAGACAGCGTAGCTACTCACCTTAAACAGGTGTTCACCGGGAACAGCGGGAATCAGTCCTCACATATGGGTGACATTGGTGCCGATGGATCCCGCGTGGAGCATTTTCCCAGCTTTCAAAGAAAGTCTTTGGGACATGCTACCATACATGCATGGTTCCCTTCCCACCCAAGGGTGCTATCTTGCTCAGTCAGATGACATAGCTAGGATGGCAGTAAAACTAACACGAGGTAGGGAGGCAGTTCCCAGGGGAGGAGGGAAGGTTCCTGGAGAACACCTTTTACAGTTGAGTAACTATGCTTTCTCTAGGAACAAGCAGGAAGTCAGTCCTCACATATGAGACTCCCTAGCTCCAAGTTGCTGAGGACTGAGCCACGACAGCACCAACAGCGACCAACCGACCAATGACAGGGGTAGCCATGAGTTGCGAAAGGTGAGTCCTCACTAAGAGACTCCACAAGACCCTAGCATCCAGCGACATTATCACTCCAGTAGCCTGAACACAAAATGGTCGTAGGGCAGGAGTTGTCTACACTCTGAGAATATTACAGAGTACTGCCTGGCCAAAGGCAATGCCCCTGTAGGACTCGCTCTACAGGCAGTAGTGAACTGTGAATGTATGTGCCCATGAGGGAAGGGTTAGGACAGCCCATGAGGGAAGGGTTAGGACAGCCGTTATAGTTGGTGATTCAATCATTAGGCATGTAGATAGCTGGGTGGCTGGTGGACGTGAGGATCGCCTGGTAACATGCCTGCCTGGTGTGAAGGTAGCGGACCTCACGCGCCACCTAGATAAGGTCTTAGATAGTGCTGGGGAGGAGTCTGCTGTCTTGGTACATGTTGGTACCAATGACATAGGAAAATGTGGCAGGGAGGTTCTGGAGGCTAAATTTAGGCTTTTAGATAGGAAGTTGAAATCCAGAACTTCCAGGGTAGCGTTCTCCAAAATGCTTCCCGTTCTACACGCAGGACCCAAAAGGCAGGCAGAGCTCCGGAGTCTCAATGTGTGGATGAGACGATGGTGCAAGGATGAGGGTTTTGGATTTGTTAAGACCTGGGGAACATTCTGAGGAAAGGAGGGGTTCTTACGAAGGGATGGGCTTCACCTTAACCGGGATGGAGCCAGGCTGCTGGCATTAACCTTTAAAAAGGAGATAGAGCAGCTTTTAAACTAGATAATAGGGGAAAGCCGACAGTCGCACAAGAGCGCATGGTTCGGAAGAATGTATCCTTGTAGGATACTACCAAAAGCAGAGAGGTTCCAACAAAGAGTAAAGTAGCCCAAATGTCCTCAAGTATGGAGCAGACAGAGCTTAAAGATCCCAAATTACCCATGCCTACCAATAGCCAGATTAATATGAATAAAATACAGTCTCTAAAATGCTTGTATGCAAATGCTAGAAGTCTAAAAAATAAGATGGGAGAGTTAGAATATATAGCACTAAATGAGAGGTTAGATATGATTGGAATCTTAGAGACATGGTAGAAGGAGGACAACCAGTGGGACACTGTGATACCTGGGTACAAACTATATCATAATGATAGAGCTGATCAAATTGGTGGAGGGGTTGCACTCTATGTTAGAGAGGGTACTGAGTCAGAAAGGATTAAAGTTTTGCAGGAAACAAAATTTGCTGTAGAATCTCTATGGATTGAAATTCCATGTAAAAAGGGGAAGGCGATGGCAGTGGGAGTGTACTATCGACCGCCTGGCCAGAATGAACAAATGGATGGTGAAATGCTCAAAGAAATCAAGGAAGCTTAACAAAAGTTACAGCGCAGTAATAATAATGGGTGATTTCAATTACCCCGGTATCGACTGGGTCAGTGTCATGGCAGGACATGCTAAGGAAATAAAGTTCCTAGATTAAATAAATGACTGCTTCTTGAAGCAGCTGGTTCATGAACCGACCTGAGGGGAAGCCATATTGGACCTAGTCCTTAGTGGAATACCTGATCTGGTGCAAGAGATAAGGGTGTTGGGGCTACTTGGCAATAGTGATCATAGCATAATCGCATTTGATTTAATTAGTGGAGGAGGGATAGTAAGGAGATCCACAGTACTACCTTTTAACTTTCGAAAGGGAGACTATGATAAAATGAGGAAAATAGTTAAGAAAAAACTAAAAAGGTCAGTTGCAAAGGTTAAGACTTACATCAAGCTTGGGTGTTGTTGAAAAATACTATCTTGAAAGCCCAGACCAGCTGTATTCCACACTTTAAGAAAAGTGAAAGGAAGTCCAAAAAACTGCCAGCGTAGTTTAAAGGTGATGTCAGAGAGGCTGTTGTTGCCAAAAAAGCATCTTTCAGGAAATGGAAAAAAGAGCCAAACGACGAAACCTGGAAACAGCACAAGCACTGGCAAGTTAAATGCAAGGCATTGATAAGGCAGGCAAAGGGAGAATTTGAGAAGAAACTTGCTGCGGAAGCAAAAACGCGAAATAAAGACTTTTTCAAGTACATTCATAGCAAAAAACCTGTGAGAGAGTCAGTTGGTCCAATAGATGATAAAGGGGTTAAAGGTGCACTAAGAGGCATCAAGGCGATAGCGGAGAGACTGGATGAATTCTTTGCTTCGGTCTTTACTGAGGAACATGTAGGGATGTTACCCATGACTAAAGTGGTATTTAAGGGTGCAGAAGAATTGAAGGAAATATCGATATATCGGGGAGATGTATTACAACTATTAGATAAACTGAAGAGTAGCAAATCACCTGAGCCGGATTATCTACATCCAAGGGTGTTGAAAGAACTGAAATATGAGATTGCAGACCTGCTATTAATAATCTGTGAACTATCATTAAAATCATCTGTAATACCTGAAGATTGGAGGATGGTGAACATAACACCAGTTTTTTAAAAAGGGTTCCAGGGGTGATCCGGGAAACTACAGACCGGTGAGCCTGACGTCAGTACCAGGAAAAATGGTAGAAACCATCATAAAGAACAAAATTTCTGAACATGTAGATAGTCACAGCTTAATGGGAGACAGCCAGCATGGCTTTAGACAATGAAGATCTTGTCTTACTAATCTGTTATGTTTTGTTGAAGGTGTGAATAAACAGGTAGAGAAAGGTGAGTCGGTTGATAATAGTGTATTTGGACTTTCAGAAAGCCTTTGACAAGGTCCCTCATCAAAGACTTTTGGCAAAACTAAAGAGTTATGGGATAGGAGGCAGTATACTATTATGGATCAGGAACTGGTTAAAAGATAGAAAGCAGAGGGTAGGGCTAAATGGCCAATTTTCCCAATGGAGAAAGTGAATAGTGGTGTACCCCAGGGATCTGTGCTGGGTCCGTTGCTTTTTGACATATTCATAAATGACCTGGGAAAGGGAATAACGAGTGAGCTTATCAAATTTGCAGATGGCACAAAACTATTTAAAGTTGTTAAAACCCAAGAGGATTGTGGAAAATTGCAAGAGGATCTTGATAAATTGGAAGACTGGGCATCAAAATGGCAGATGAAATTTAATGTGGACAAGTGCAAAGTTATGCACCTAGGGAAGAACAACCCAAACTATGGTTACACGATGCAAGGTTCCACATTAGGAACCACCACCCAGGAAAAAGATTTAGGCTTCATTGTGAATAACATGTTAAAACCCTCGGCCCAGTGTGCAGCAGCGGCCAAGAGAGCAAATAGAATGCTAGGTATCATAAGGAAAGGAATGGAAAATAAAACAAAGGATATTATAATGCCTCTATATTGTTCCATGGTGAGACCACACCTAGAATATTGTGTGCAATTCTGGTCGCCGTATCTTAAAAACGATATAGCGCTATTAGAAAAGGTTCAGAGAAGCGCCACCAAAATGGTAAAGGGGATGGAAGGATACTCCTATGAAGAAAGGCTAAAAAGGTTGGGGCTCTTTAACCTGGAAAAGAGACGGCTGAGGAGAGATATGATAGAAGTCTATAAATTAATGAACGAAGTGGAACGGGTAAACGTAGATCGATTGTTTACGTTATCAGAACATAGAAAGACTAGGGGACATGCAATGAAGCTACAGGGTAAACTATTTAAGACTAATAAAAGAAAATATTTTTTCAATCAACGTCTAATCAAACTCTGGAATTTGTTACCGGAGGATGTAGTAAAGGTTGTTAGTGTAGCTGGGTTTAAAAATGGTTTGGACAAGTTCCTGGAAGAAAGGACCATAAACCATTATTAAGAAGGGACCCAGGATATCAATGCTTGACCCAATACAAGCATTGTGGAACCTGTGTCTTTTGGGGAAACTGCTAGGTACGTATGACCTACATTGCGCACTGTTGGAAACAGGTTACTGGGCTTGATGGACCTTGGTCTGACCCAGTATGGCATATCTTATGTTCTTATGAATTAAAGACCATGTGGCAGCCTTGCAAATCTCTGTCACCAGTACTGAGTGGAGGTTGGCCACCAACGTGGCCACTGCCCTCACGCGATGTGCTGTGATCCGGTGCCCAAGGGAGAGGCCAGCTCACTCAAGGTGAGGGCAATACAGTCTGCCATCCAAGTAGACATAGTTCGCTTAGTGACGGACAGCCCCAGTCTACTGGGGTCATAAGACACAAAAACCTGAGGAGCTTTCCGATGGGCCTGAGTCCACTGCTAATAGAAGGGCAGGGCACGCTTGCAATCCAGTGTATGAAGTATAAGTTCCTCTCTGCCGGCATGGGGCTGCGGAAATAAAGTGGGGAGGACCACCTCTTAGTTGAGGTGGAAAGGAGATACCACCTTTAGGAGGAATTTGGGACCTCATATATGGTAGATCTGTCAGCAGGGCCTGGAGTTTCCTCACCCTTCGAGCGGACATGAGGACCACCAGGAAGGCCACCTTCCAAGATAGATATCTCAGATGGAAAGTGTCTAGGGGCTCGAATGGCAGTTTAGTGAGATGGGAGAGCACCACGTTGGGGTCCCATTCTGCCGCCAGAGGGGGGTTTGGATAACAGCAGGCCCCAGACGAACCTAGAGACCAGGGGTTGCTAGAGAGGAGTCTTCCCTCGATTGGGTGGAGGTGCGTGGCTATGGGGCTCAGATGCACTCTCACTGATTTGGATTTCAGCCCAGTGTGTGAAAGGTGCAGTAGGTACTGAAGGACCAGTTGCACATGACAGGAGAAGGGATTCTCTTTCTTCTCTGCAGACCAGATGGAGAACCTTCTCCACTTAAAGGCATAAGCCCGTCTGGAGGAGGGTTTTCGAGAAGCCAGTAGGATCTTCTCGACTTCCCCTGGAAAGTTGAGAGGGGCCAGTGCTACCCTTTCTACAGCTCCACCGTTAGCATTAGTGACCCCAGGTTGGGGTGCAGAAGAAAGCCCACTTCCTGGGACAGGAGGTCCGGGGCCCAGCCCAGTGGGATTGGGAGTGCCACCGACAGGGATAGCAAGAGGGAACCAGGGTTGCCTGGGCCACCTGGGCACGATCAGTATAACTGATGCCCCCTCTCTCTGGACCTTCTTGGCAACCAGGGGAGTCAGTGGGAATGCATAGAGTAGACCTCTGACCATGAGATTAGGAAGGCATCTGCCGCCACTCTCCCTGGGTGTGGCTGATGCAAGCAGAAGCATGGTAGCTGCGTGTTGTCTGGGGAGGCAAACAGGTCTATCATGGGCCTGTCCCAGCCGTGGAAGAGTTGCTTCGTTACCCTGGGGTTCAAGCGCCATTCATGTGGGTGAAGGACTCTGCTCAGCCTGTCTGCTAAGCAGTTGTCCTGGCCTGGCAGGTATACCGCTCACAGGAGCATGTTGTTGCACACCACGAAACAGAGGAGGGCCATCGCCTCCTGGCAGAGGGAATGCAAGCCTGTGCCCCCTGCTTGTTGATATAAAACATGACCGCCTGGTCGTCCGTCTGGATCAGCACAGGTTGATGCCGCAGGCAGTGGCAGAGCACTCACAGGGTCAGAAAGATTGCCCCGAGTTCTAGGAGATTGATCTTCAAGAGTGACTCCTCCTGGGACCAACTGCCTTGCGTGCGGCGGTCCCCACAATGCGCCCCCAAACCCAGGAGGGAGGCGTCTGTTGTCAGGATCCTCTGTGGTATGGGTGCCTGGAATGCCATTCCCGCCTGGAGGTAGTGCAAGTTTTGCCACCAGGTGAGGGACTCTGCTAGTTGGCGGATGACTCAGACTCTGTCCCATAGTCTGCCCATGGCTTGAGCCCACTGTGAGTGGAGGCAACATTGGACTGTCTACATGTGTAGGCGGGCTAATGGTGTGACATGGACTGTTGAGGCCATGTGGCTCAACAGGCAGAGAAGGAGGTGAGCCAGTACTGACTGGTGGCATTGTACCTCTCCTGCCTCCTCGTATGAGGTGGTTTGCCCTTGCTCTTGGGAGGATGGCCTTGACCTGTAGTGTGTCCAACTACGTCCCTATGAACAGACTTGGGTTTGGAGCGAGATGCGACTTGGGGTAGTTGATGATGAAACCCAGGTGCTGCAGTAAGTAGATTGTATGCTCTGCAGCCTGCCTGACCTCTGAGGCCATACCGCCCCTGATTAGCCAGTCATCTAGGTGCAAATGCAAATGCAATGAGTGCCTTCGAGTCGATGCTGACTCCTGGCGACCCAGAAGCCTCTGGGTTTTCTTGGCAGTGTGACCGGAAGTAGATTGCCAGGCCTTTCTTCAGAGGCAATGGAGGGTAGGGGAAGACAAAAGCCTCTTGCAGGCACAAGTGAGCAACTACCACCACCAAGCACTTGAAAAAGATCCTTGGCAAGGAGGCCAGACCGAAGGGAGCACACTGTACTGGTAGTGTCCTCCTTGCTCCACAAACTGTAGGTATTGTGTGTGGGAGAGGTGGATCAGGATGTGAGTGTACGCATCCTTTAGGTCCATGGAGCACAGCCAGTCTCCCTGGTGGAGGTAAAGTAGCAGTGTTCCAAGGGAGAGCATCTTGAACTTCTCCCTCATCAGAAAGTTGTTCAAGTTTTGCAGGTCTAGTATGGGGCCTAAGGCCCCTGTTCTTTTAGGGACAAGGAAGTACCTTGAGTAGAAGCCCTTTCCCCACAGATATTTGGGTACAGGCTCCACAGCATTGTCCCTGATCAGACCTGTGAGCTCTGAGAGCAGAAGGGTCTAGTGAAGAAGAGGGCGCACTGGCTCTCATGGAAAATCCTGGGCAGTACTTGTTGTAAGTGGAGGAGGTATCCCTCCTTTACCACCTGCAGCACCCACTGGTCTGAGGTGATCTTGGCTCACTTGTGGGCAAAGGGTGCCAGGCTGGTGGGAGTCTCCCGGAGGAGGGGAGGCCCTGCCCTGGGAGTCAAAAGCTCTCCCCTGATTGGGCTGGAGCCGGGACCTGGGGCTTCTGGGCCTTGGACTTCTGAGCTCCTTGGCCCTGCCTCTTAGGGTGAGAACCCTGTTGCTGGCCCAAGAAGGACTGGTAACGGTTACTCTGTTGGGTGCCCCTTTTTCCTGGGAAATAGGGGCCTTTTCCCTGAGGGCTTCTTGCAGAGAAAGGAAGAGGTCTTCTTTGAGAGCCTCTGGTGGGTCACCACTTCGGCTTTTATCTCAGCTGCCTTGTCAGCCATGGGTTTGCCAAACAATTTCTCACTGGTGCAGGGGACTTTGAGCAGCTTGTCCTGGACCCACTGTTCAAGGTCAGAGGACTATAGCCAGGTCTGGCATAGAGCCCTGATGCCAGCTGTTGCTACTTGATCTGCTGACTCGAATCCATCATAGGCTGCCCGGGAGAGGAACTTTGAGCAGTCCTTGATCCCGGAGGTTAGAGCTTGGAACAGATTGAGAGGTTCCCTGGTCAGCCCAGTCCCGGACAACTCCTGGGTGAGGGCCTTCAAATACATGCCTATGTATAGATCATAGGCCTGAATATGACACCCCAGCATCGAGCCCTTGTAGCACTTGCGCCCATGGGCATCGAGGGTTCTAGCATCCCTGCCAGGGAGGACAGAAGAGTAAGTCTTATGACTTGAGTTTTTGCAAGGTTGACTCGACAACCATGGAGTTATGTGGGAGTTGGGGCTTGTGGAACCCCGGCCCCTTCCTAATGCAATACATGGTGTCGAGGATTGGCTGCACCGGCACTGTGAGAGTTTCCTTGGGTGGAGACTCGAACTGGAGAATCTCCAGTTCTTCAATGCGTGGGTCCTCCTCCACCTCAGTCTGCACGGAGAGGGCTCTGGCTATATCCCTCACAAGGTCGTGGAAGGCCACGTCCTCTAAAGGAGAATGGTGCAGGGGAACCAGAGGAGACATGTCCGAGGAGACATCTCGGTGTCATCTGGTTTCCGGGGAGGCCTTGTTGTCGGTCTCCCACTCAAGGGGAGACGATGAGTCCAAGACCCTGAGACTCCTTGCTCGAGAGCTTCACCGAAGGGCCGGGGCTTTCCCGAGGACCTGAGGTCCGCATCTCGGAAGCTGGCCAGGGAGGACCGGATGCCCAAGAATCGGGACCGGGACCTCGACCAGGGCAGAGGACTTACCCGAGGCCAGTGGTGCTCGGACTTGACGACCAGGGACACCCCTGCAGTCAGGGGCCCAGTCATCTGGGCAGATGATGCAGATGAACCTGCCATCATTGCCTGCTGCATGGCCAGGATAGCAGTGATGTTCTGCTCCATAGCTGCCATTCTGAATTCCAAGCCAGAAGGCTCCACAGCTTTTGGCACGAGCACTGAGGATCTCGGGTCCAGCACTGGCACTCTTGCGAATGCATCCTTGACAAGGACTACAGCCTTGAGGACCCTCGCACGGTCTCTGCTAGCTGAGGCATCCTTCCTGAGAACCTTGGTGGGGCGTTTCTCGGAGTCACTTGAGTCCCTCTGGGCAGTCTTACCAGGTTTCTCCAGTAGAACATCGACAGACTTCAAGGATTTCTACCTTTTCCGCTCAGGGTCCGAGGTCTTTTCAGAGGAGCCGCCATCACGGGACTCCGAGGATGCTCGGCCCTCTTGGGAAGTGCTGGGCTTGGAGCTTGGCGTTGTAGAGCCGGGTGCTGAGTCGGACCTGGGGAACAGTTTCTCCTGCAATTCCGACCTCTTTTTATTGGTTTTAGGCGTCATGGCCTGGCACAGGAGGTGCTGTTGTTGTCTGGTCCCAGGCAGTGTAGGCAGCAGTCATGGGTGTCAGTGACAGACATGGTTTGACTGCAGCAGTCACATTTTCTGAACCCACCGGGGGACATGGTGGGGAACACCCGGCCGGAGCTGATGACCCCCGGGCAAAAAAGGGTACGAATGCCAATCAATGCAAGTCTTGATCAAGAAATGAGAAAAGGAGCCGAGAACAGCATCGGGCCCGGCACTGGCTTGAGGCGGCAAGAAGAACCAGTACGCAAACTGGGAACAGCTAATCTTTAGAGGATATAGCAAGGATTTTTTTCTGGGGAAATTGGACCGACATCCGTTGGCCTCTGCAGAAAAAAAGAGACTAAGCAAGATTGCACCCTTGGGTGGGAAGGGGACCATGCATGTGTGGTAGCATGTCCCAAAGGCTTTCTTTGAAAGCTGGGAAATGCTCAATGCGTGCTCCGTTGGCACCGGCATCACCCATATATGAGAACTGATTCCTGCTTGTTCCTGGAGAATTCAACTTTCATACTTGGTACAAATTATGCGAAGAGAGAAATCATTAGATGCTTGACAAGGTTGAAGGTCAACACAAAAGAGGAAGGCCAGCAATGAGAAGGATCGATACAACAATGGCAGCTATGGATGCCACTCTATTAACAATGAGCCACCTGACTAAAGACTAGACACAGTTTAGGACAACTATCCAGAGGGTAGCCATGAGTTGACACAGATTTGACAGCACTTAACAACAACAACATGTGAGTACCCATGTTCCCAGTAGTTATTGTTATACTGTGCCTCCTTCCCTACCTGGATCTCACACATTCATTTACCTGTGTGGGTCTCCCTCCCCCTTCACTCCTTTAAATGAGTCTTTTTCACCTTATTCCTTATATACACCTACCTTTAACTCACCCATTTCTCCTCTGGTGCCATTCACCCATTGATAATAATGGAAATATCGTATTATATGGTTCTAGGCTCTCCAGAGGCTCAGGTGCACCAACAGCCAAAATAAAATGTCAGCTGTTGTCAGAATATTTTTAAAATTGAGGTGTTTCTATTTTATACCCGTATCAGCATTATAGTTTGATTTAAACATATGAAAAAGATTTGATTTTGGGGTGATTTGATTATTTGACCTGGGTTGTTGAGTGCACCAAAAATACTTCAGCATTGGAACCTCTCTTCTCGGTTTCCCATCTACGATTACAGTAGACATGGCCACATAACTCCTGATGCATCACTATGGGTAATCACATTGCACAAACTCATAACCCTGCCAGGGAAAAGCCCTATGGGAGCAGAGGCAGAAAGCACTGAGAGTATCCTCCCATGAGGTCATCAAGTAATACATATGAAAGAATAACGAGCATCCTCGCAAGTAAACTACCAAAATATCACTGGAAGTGCAGTGAAAAATGAGAGGCTGTACCCGAAACGTAGTCTTAGGGAGGTGTTTACTAAACGGCAGTTTTGCGCGGAGTCCGCTACTGCCGTTTAGTAAACATCCCCCTTAGTCTCTGAGAATATGGGTGGGATGAAAGCCAGAAAATACACCCAGTTCTCCCACTGGTCAGTGGAAATTGTCTACCACTAGGTGAAACGTCTGGCCCAAAAGACTGTTTTCTTTTTCTGTTTGTATATATTATGCTTACATTTGCAGAAACTACTAGGACAGTGTGATTCCTAGGCAGGTGTCTCTTCAACACACATTATTTTAGGGTTAACTCTTTCCTCCTAGCTAGGTCAGCACAGTGTTAAATTTCAAACCAAAACAATGAACAGTTTCTTTTCCTACAGTAGTACGGGACCTCATTATTCACATCTTTTTATGTTTCTTCCTGTTATAGTGATTAATGCAAATCTTTTGGAATTGTAGTTGTTGTGCTATGTCCACTGCTTCCATGTATGTTGTGATCCCTCAGAAGTGACTTCTGGGGGTTGGCCCAAAGGCGTGCTGCACACTGTTGAATTACTAATAATGCTGTGAACCATCTTGAATATTATTACTCTAGAGACCTCTCATGGCTCAATCAAGTAAATAAGTTAATATTATCTAAAACAGAGGTTCCCAAACCTTTTGGTTGTGTGGGCCCCTTATTACCCTCCAAAATGTTCAGGTTTCATCTCCACCACTCTTCCAGAACTCCCTCCCCTCTGCGTCAAGCCTGTCCCCATTAGCCGTGTTATCTTCCTTCCCCTTCCTATCTCCACTGCCTGTCTGTCTCTCTCTCTCGTCCCCCCAACCAGTCCCCATCAGTCTGTCACTTCCTCCCTCCAGCCAGTTCGCTCAAGTCTCTCTTGTTTCCCTACTGCCAGTCCATACCAGCCTCTCTCTTTTTCTCTTTTCTGACTCCTGAGGACCCCCAGTAATGGCCTCATGGACCCCCAGGGGTCTGGAGACCACAGGTTGTAAACCACTAGTCTAAATTAAAGAACTTTCTATATCTTAGAAGTATTTGTAGGAATAAGAGAATGGTAGGAGAAGTCCCCACCAAAAAGGAAACAAATATGAACTCAGATCTTGTCTCTGACCGGCATCTTTAGCTGGTTAAGCCACTGTACTACCCTGGGTTATCAAATAAGTCTGGGACTGTAGGAGGCCTCAAGAACTAAAATAGAAAAAAAGGAGCTCTCTTAATCCACAGACAAGAGTACGAAGAGTCAGAAGCAATCTTCAAAAGCTAAGTCCAGAAGTGCAGGGATCCCAGAGTCCAAGAGATATCAGCCTGACCTTGAAACTTCTCACCAAAAGGTAAATGAGATTTTATTTACAGTATCTTTGGACGAAGAAGGAGGGTCTGGGAAAGCACCTTAGAAAACTAGTCTCAAGGTGGAGTTCAAGCTCAGAATTTAGAACTGTCTTCCTCAGTAGCAAAAGAATTGTACTAGTTGTGAGTGCTAATATTTTAAGCTGTGTATCTTTCTTATATTTTTCAACTTCTTCCAGTATTTAAAAACTTCTAGTAAACATTTTGTAGTTCAGGACAAACATCTGAACTGCAGTGTTATTTTTGAAGTGGAGAGTAAGAGGAGCCCATGATCTCTGTGTCAAAGGCCTCACAGCGATAGCTGGTCCCATCCCAAGAACCCCGATGCCAAGCATTGTGTACTAGGGATTTGAGCGAAATGTAGTCCCTGAAGTGTGCACCCCCATCCCCTCAAGTGTGGGCATCACCTTGAGGAGTGATGATAGACCTAGGTGGTTCCATAAACACCATAGTTTCACCAAGGATAAATCCTACCAAACAAATCTGATTGAATTCTTTGATGAAGTGATTCAAGTAGTGTATCAAGGAGCTGCAGTAAATGTGACCTATCACAATTTCAATAAAGCCTTTGACACAGCTCCACCTAGAAAACTAATAAGCATGTTAGCCAAGCTGGGAGTTGAAAGAAAAATTATGAACTGGGTGAGAAATTAGTTAAGCAACCTAAAACTTTGAGAGTAGTGGTTAATGGGGGTCTAGCCTAGTCAAAGGAAAGTCATCAGTGGAGTACCACGGTGGTCAGCATTGGCGCAAGTCCTCTTCAATGTCCTTAAAGGTGACTAGGGCCAGCACATCATTTTCTGCAGCCCTAGGCAGGCCTGATGTGACAGCCCCCCCATGCCATCTAGCCCACTGCAGCAGACTTTAAAGTATATGAGCGCACTCACGGCTTACCACTCCTATCCCTTTTGACACAACTTCTTGTCAGAGAGGGCAAGAGTGTCAAGCCATGACTGAGCATTCAAGCGCAGGTGCTTTAAGGCCCACCACAGTGCTGAAGCAGCAGCTAAGTCACCACCTTCAAAGAAGATGGGAATGCCGTGCTACCCACTAAGGTTTGCTGCCCTAGGTGACCATCTAATTCACCTAGAGTGCAATTCCATAACATGCATGTCCGGCCTGTGGACACATCTAAATGAGAATCAGGTCCGATTTTACCCTAAATCCGCAAGTGCAGGTCTGGATGTGCCTGCAGATCTGGGATCAGGGGACATAGATGTGTTCAATGCAGCATAGGGAAAGCGCTATTCAGCTGGCCCATGCACACATCACCCACATGGCCTGCACATGGGCCATGTGATATAATGGAGAAACATGTCCCCCCATTAATATTATCAGACACAGATAAACATTTTCGACGTCCCTGCGCTCACCGTATTCTGAACATTTACATATTTCAGATCCTGCCCATCTCTGCAATGTGCCCATGCCTCTATATCGTTCCATGGTGAGACCGCACCTTGAATATTGTGTGCAATTATGGTCACCGTATCTTAAAAAGGATATAGCATTATTAGAAAAGGTTCAGAGAAGAGCCACCAAAATGGTAAAGGGGATGGAAGGATACTCCTATGAAGAAAGGCTAAAAAGGTTAGGGCTCTTTAACCTGGAAAAGAGACAGCTGAGGGGAGATATGATAGAAGTCTATAAATTAATGAACAGAATGGAACGGGTAAACGTAGATTGATTCTTTACATTATCAGAATATAGAAAGACTAGGGGACATGCAATAAAGCTACAGGGTAAACTATTTAAGACTAATAAAAGAAAATATTTTTTCACTCAACGTGTAATCAAACTCTGGAATTTGTTACCGGAGGATGTAGTAAAGGCTGTTAGTGTAGCTGGGTTTAAAAAAGGTTTGGACAAGTTCCTGGAGGAAAGGTCCATAAACCATTATTAAGAAGGGACCCAGGATATCAATGCTTAACCCAGTACAAGCACTGCGGAACCTGTGTCTTTTGGGGAAACTGCTAGGTACGTATGACCTAGATTGGCCACTGTTGGAAACAGAATACTGGGCTTGATGGACCTTGGTCTGACCCAGTATGGCATATCTTATGTTCAGTGGATAAGATATGCCATACTGGGTCAGACCGAGGTCCATCAAGCCCAGTATCCTGTTTTGCCAAAGGTCTCTGATGAGGGACCTTGTCAAAGGTTTTCTGAAAGTCCAGATATACTATATCAACCGACTCACCTTTGTCCACCTGTTTATTCACACTTTCAAAAAAACATAACAGATTAGTAAGACAAGATCTTCCTTGTCTAAAGCCATGTTGGCTGTCTCCCATTAGGCCATGACTATCTACATGCTGAGTAAGTTTATTCTTTATAATGGTTTCTACCATTTTTCCCGGTACTGACGTGAGGCTCACCGGTCTGTAGTTTCCCGGATCACCCCTGGAACCCTTTTTATAAATTGGTGTTACATTGGCAATCCTCCAATCTTCAGGTATTAGAGATGATTTTAATGACAGTTCACAGATTACTAATAGCAGGTCTGCAATCTCATATTTCAGTTCTTTCAACACCCTTGGATGTATACCATCCAGCCCAGGTGATTTGCTACTCTTCAGTTTATCTAATAGTTGTAATACATCTTCCCGATGTATCGATATTTCCTTCAATTCTTCCACACCTTTAAATACCACTTCAGTCATTGGTAACATTCCCACATCTTCCTCAGTAAAGACCAAAGCAAAGAATTCATTGTCTCTCCGCTATCGCCTTGTCACCTCTTAGTTCCCCTTTAACTCCTCTATCATCTAATGGACCAACTGACTCTCTCACAGGTTTTTTGCTACGAATGTACTTGAAAAAATCTTTATTTCGCGTTTCTGCTTCCGCAGCAAGCTTCTTCTCAAATTCTCCCTTTGCCTGCTTTATCAATGCCTTGCATTTTACCTGCCAGTGCTTGTGCTATTTCCAGGTTTCGTCATTTGGCTCTTTTTTCCAATTCCTGAAAGATGCTTTTTTGGCAACAAGAGCCTCTCTGACCTCACCTTTAAACCATGCTGGCAGTTTTTTGGACTTCCTTCCACTTTTCTTAAAGCGTGGAATACAGCTGGTCTGGGCTTCCAAGATAGTATTTTTCAACAACACCCAAGCTTGATGTAAGTCGTTAACCTTTGCAACTGCTCCTTTTAGTTTGTTCTTAACTATTTTCCTCATTTTATCATAGTCTCCCTTTCGAAAGTTAAAAGGTAGTACTGTGGATTTCCTTACTATCCCTCCTCCACTAATTAAATCAAAGGTGATCATGCTATGATCACTACTGCCAAGTGGTCCCAACACCCTTATCTCTTGCACTAGATCTGGTGTTCCACTAAGAACTAGGTCTAATATGGCTTCCCCTCTGGTCGGTTCATGAACCAGCTGCTCCAAGAAGCAGTCATTTATTTCATCTAGGAACTTTATCTCCCTAGCATGTCCTGCCGTGACACTGACCCAGTCGATACCGGGGTAATTGAAATCACCCATTATTATTACCGCACTGTAACTTTTGTTAGCTTCCTTGATTTCTTTGAGCATTTCATCATCCATTTGTTCATTCGGGCCAGGTGGTCGATAGTGCACCCCCACTGCCATTGCCTTCCCCTTTTTACATGGAATTTCAATCCATAGAGATTCTACAGCAAATTGTGTTTCCTGCAAAACTTTAATCCTTTCTGACTCAATGCCCTCTCTAACATAGAGCGCAACCCCTCCACCAATTTGATCAGCTCTATCATTACGATATAGTTTGTACCTAGGTATCACAGTGTCCCACTGGTTGTCCTCCTTCCACCATGTCTCTGATATTCCAATCATATCTAACCTCTCATTTAGTGCTATATATTCTAACTCTCCCATCTTATTTTTTAGACTTCTAGCATTTGCATACAAGCATTTTAGAGACTGTATGTGATTCATATTAATGTGGCTATTGGTAGACATGGGTAATTTGGGATTTTTAAGCTCTGTCTGCTCCATACTCGAGGGCATTTGGGCTACTTTACTCTTTTTTGGAACCTCTCTGCTTTTGGTAGTATCCTTCAAGGATACATTCTTTCATTTCCGGGTGTGAAGGGAAAAGAGCCCCAGTGAGAACACTAATAGATCAAAGCTTTTCCTGACAATTTATATAAGAAGCTTGAGTATCAGTTTCCTAGTGGATTTTTTAATTTTTTGCTTAATAGTATCAACAAATCCAAATACTCGGAATGCCGAAGTGTACAAGCAAATGGCCATAGCCGGTCTCCAGCTTCAAACATGGCAAAGTGTGCAAATGAACAGAAGGAAGGGATCAGTATTCACCAGCACATGGAGGAAAAGAAGGAACAGAATTTGCAAAATGAGACAAAAACTCTTTAAAAATTTAGACCAGTAAACAAAGAAAAATAAGTGACTAGCGCACAACTACAGTTTAAAATGTAGAGTGTTATTTCCGAAACCACATGTACATCAAAACCTAACACAAGAATGGTTAAGGAGATGTGAACTGAAATCTGAAGATGAGTATTTGTTCCCAGTCAGCATATAAAAAACAGTAAAACAGACAAATGCAAAAAAGCACAAGAATGGTATTACTAATAGAAGTGTTGGTACGAAGCGACTATTCTATCCTACATGTGGAGAAGATGAATCTCAAGTACCAACAAATGCAGAGGCCAAGACAATGCAGCAGAAAGATGCAGAAACTGTCCCAACTGTATTGGGTGCCACCAGACTGATTAAAAAGTTCTTCTAAGTTTCTCATCATATGCTGCCTCTATACATTACATGTTGCCACAGTGCAAGTGTTAAAATGAGCACCAGCAGTAAATCCAGAGATTAAAATCATCTCCAACATACCATAGCTTAGAAGTGAGGGCGGCAGACCTTGAAGGGCGGTACCGTGGCCACTCCACATACTTCAAAACAGCAGCAGAGCACACCACTGTTAGTGCCATGGCAAATCCTGACGCACTCGAGGACTGCTGCTTCCGCCCCTTCTGATGCAAACTTCCTGTCAGAGGGGGCAGGAGCCATTAGTGTGCGCACCACTTCAAGGCAGCTTGCTCTGCCACTGTTTTGAACTATGGCCGCGGGGCTGCACCCTCCCCTCAAGGTCTGCCGATGGCTTTGACTAGGGAGACGGGAAGGGAAAGAGAGATACTGGATGCCAGGGGTGATGAAGAGGATAGGAAGGCAAGAGCTGATAGGATACATGAGTGAGGGGAAATGGAAGAGGAGATCCTGGACACCTTGGGGGAGGGGAGAGGAGGGGGATGTTGGATTATGGAAATTGGATAGAAAAAGAAAGGAAAGGAGAAGTGGTGGAGTATGGTGGAGGGGATAGGACCAGGGCCTTCCAGGAGGGGTGCAGGACAGAGGGTTTGTCTAGGTCAGCAGATACCCTTGGGCCAGGCCTGTATATTCAAAACGAACCCATTTGGAGACATTACTCCATGACATTTTCACCAAGCCCTATAAACGTAACACTGAGGTATTTTATGATTAAGGGATAACAGGTTTTACCACCTTCAAAGGAAGCAGTCTCATTTTTTACTCAAGAGTACTGATGTCTAAATATTTTGTCAGCAGAAGGTGTTATGGCTGCAAATAATAAATCAATTCAAAAGTAATTTGGAAAGACTTCAAGAAAAGAGAACTTGGAGGGTATAATGATACAGCTTATCCAGTAATTCTGAATCAATCATGCTTACAGTCAGGAAGACATTTTTCTCATTGCTGCAGGACTGGATATCGATGGTTTCCCCCTTTTTCCCCTGGAATGCTGTCAGGTAATAAGAAGATGGGCTTTGTGTTGTCTTTTGACCTAAATCAACTATGTAACTATATAATATCTCTCAGCATTTAATATCCTTTAGAGTTAGGAAAGAACCTGATGCTTATTCATTTACACCAGTGGTTCTCAGTGGAGGACCCAGAGGACTGGGTTGAGAACCACTGTTTTATACTGAGTTCTTGCAATGACTCAAGATCCTTCTACAAAGATTTTCCAAATTCCAGATGCTCGCATATCACTAACGACAGCTCCCCATCCCTTTCAGAACAAGAGAAATGACAAAAATAGGAAGATTGCCAGGAACATGCTGGAACGCGTGTAGGGGCAGGAGACTCAGCCTTCACGTCTGATCAAATGGACTGTTCGGGGACCACTAATCACTACCAGCTCCAGCTCTGATACAGCTGTGATAAAACAACTATCCTTCCCCTGTTTTCATTTCAGAGCTGATAGAACATAATGTGTTAATAAGCAGTCAGCTCACACTGGACCTGGTGCTGGGATAATACATTTGCCAGTTCAACAGAATTGTGTGCAAAATGAAAGAGAGAACCAGTTTCATATGAGAAGGAAAAATGACGTGTAGTGTATCCAGAGTAGAAAAGGAAAAAATAATTATCTAAAAAGCCAATTGCGATCCAATTCTAGAGCCAAAGAGACCTACAATGTAGCAGATGACATTGATTCTTCTGCTGCTCAATTTCCACATCCGGTTCCTCCCCTAGGGAGGGGGAGTAGGATGATGGTCTGGTCTTGGTGAAAGGGAAACAGCAACTTGGGGAGAAAGACCAGCACAGTCCCGTTGAAGACCAAAAAGGCTCCCTGCAGGACAAGGCCTCCGTCTCAAGCACCAGCCTGGCAGATGCAATAGATATCAGAAAAAACAACTTAAGGGTGAAAAACATGAGAAAGGCCTTATGAATGCGCTCAAAAGGGGCCCTTTCAGTGCCTTCAAAACCAGAGACTCCACTGAAGAAAACTGGACACACTGGTGGATACATCTGGAGTTTTTACTCCATGGCAATGTAAAAGGAATGCTGGCAATTGTCCAATCAGAACTCTAAATGCCCATTCCAGTCTTACAGGAATCTCCCTTTTGCAGTATAATGGTCAAAATGGGCAGTCTTGATTTCTGATTGATAGAACACTTGGGGGGGGCGATATTCAGTGGGGGCAGCTAGCACTCCTAAAGTGCATAGCCATCGCCTTTGAATACTGACACCAGATATTCAATGCAGGGGCCATATCCGGCTGCCAGCCCTGAATATCCAGGTCGCTGCATAGCTCAGAAGCTAACCAGGCTGTGGCGATATTGAGCTGCTGCCTGGTTAGCTCCCATGGGTAAAGCTAGACCAGCTTTTGCCACGTTTATCTTTACCTGCAGGCTGTTAACTGGGCAGAAGCTCAATACTGTCGCTACCCGGTTAGCAACAGGTGCCATCTCTGCCCTGCCCTGGGATGCCACAATGCTAACTGCGTAGCATCAGAGCATGTAGCAGTGGCACCCGCGGATACCCAGCAGTACTAATCCTGTTAGTGCCTCTGAATATCCCACTAAGAGACATTTACACGGTTTGCAAACCGTGTAAATGCCTTTCAATATCCCCCTCATAGAACATAAGAATTAAGAATGTGGGTGGAATTAATCTTAATTAGGGCAGAATGATGAATAAAAGTGATTGATCTGTGTACCAACTGCTAAATTGGAATAGAAATCCACTGTAGGTATCCCTAATAAATCAGCCTCCATTGTTTTTAATGTCTTAGGTTTTACAGGCAGTTTTACTTTGTTAACATGGGTTTCCTTATCTTCGTGCTAGACCAGTCCATATGAGTGCATTATGCTCTCCAGCCAGCAGGTGGAGACAGACTAGGGCAACTTTCAGTGATGTCAACACTTGGTGCATCCACTGGTGCAGCACTGAGAGAAACCAGTATTTGTCTGCATCCAGCAGGTGGCAAGGTGTAGCAGAGCAGATGGGCCTGTCACCTTTAGCCCAGACCATGGTTTTGAGGACTTTGTGATTGAAACCCATAGGCCTAACATTTGTTTGGAGCTCAGGTATGCTCTGTCTCCTCAAGCCAACAGTTGCCTGTGTCCAGCGCCGTTGCCCACAGGTTCCAGCACTGGTGGGCCAGAGAGCAGATAGGAGGACCCCAAGGTCATTAGGAGAGTGGTAAGTTTGGGCCCAGGTCCCTCGTTCTTCTTGTCCTCTATTTGCTTGATCCGCTTTCTAATATTTTTTTCTATTACTCCATTCACTTCAATTGGCTATATTTGGTTATATTTGGCTCTCTTTTGGATACTTGCAATAAAGTAGCTTCAAATTTAAAAAAAAAGTTTTTCCTCAGTAGCTGGGTCTCTCATAACTGCAGAGGTGACTGGTACAGCTCTTCTCAGGTTTTCATGGCCAAACTGATAGGTGCTGGGATTCCTTTTTTGGGGTTCATATTTCTCCATAGTTTTTCGCTCTTTGCCAGCAGTTTCTATTTTGCAGGGTTTTTTTTCCTATAGCCCTTGCAGAACTCAACTGTGTTCTGAAACAGCTTCTGCGATTTTTTTCCCCCACAGCTGCAGTCTTTTGCCCTAGGAGCAGTGGGAATGCCTCAGGGCATATTTTTGCAGCATATTTGGGATCCACCATTGGGAACCTGAGTCCCAGTGCCATGTTTTGCGCCTCTGCTGCATCCCCCCCCCCCCCCTGGTTTTTTTCCCACTGGCAGGCTTCTTGGTCATTTTGAATGGCTCCATGGTCCCTGCAGAGGAGGGACATAGTGGGGCAGCTGCAGCATCAAGCCCATAGGCTCCTGAAGGGCCTCTGAGACTTGAGGCCTGAGGCCTTTCTTTCAGTTGGCTTGAGCATCAGATTCTGAAACAGTTCATGGGTTGTTTTCAGTACTTACTAGCTGCTTGGCAACCCCCTTCATGGGAGTCCAAAGCCCAGGCCTCCCCTAAGTGCGACCCGGGGCCCTTGAGTGCCTCTGTTGCTGGTGACTAGGGGATTAAGCCCCCCTGCTTTGCCCTTTTGTTCATCCGTTCTCCTGTTAGGCTAGCTTTAACCACAATGGGAGATTGTTTGGGATGTAGATGAGGAACCCTTTTCTCCAGAAGGTAAATAAGAAAAAGGTAGAAATCCCTAAGTGAAGGTGAGGATCCATTCATGATCCACCTATTGCACAGAGAGGACCTTCCTATTCTCATTCAGGGCTCTATGGCAGCTTTGCATATTGCAGAGCTACTTTAGAAGGTATCCAGCATCCTTCTGGATTTTTTTTCTCCTCTTCCTGAGACTATGAAGAATCTCATAGTCTCCAAGTGGGAGACTCCCAAGTTGGGTCTTACAGGCCCTAAAGTTCTATCTCAGCTGTACCCTTTGCCCCAGGGTGATCTGGATCAACTTTGTGGGCTCCCTCAGGTGGTCTCCCTTCAACAACACAGCTGTGTGTGTGCTATAATAGACTTTCAGGAGCACGCAGTTCCTGTTGTAAATGATGTGACCGCTGGGGGCCCTTGATTGTGCCTCACTCTTCTCACTAGCACACTAATTTTCAGGAAATACTTTCCCCATTGGTCATTATTTAAGTAACAGTTCCCCAGAAAATCAAAACAGTTGCCTGTAATTGTTCTCAGATGTGTCAAGTCCAAGTTAAAGAGCAATTATATCACTGAAAAAGGCTCCTGGCAAGATGACTGACATTTTGAGAAAATGTCATTAAAATACAACACAGAACCATGATATTAAAGAAATATTTCAGCCTGGATGGCTTAAAAATTGCTCAGATAGATGACAGTGAACTCTGTTAAGATGTCTTCAAAATGAAAAGTTCACCACAGCAACCAACCACATAATGGCCACTGTGAATCTGGACAAATGCTCCTAAAAAGAGCTGAAATTTATGTTTGCATATAAGGGGAAAACCTCAGAAAATAAACCATCACAATCTAAATGTATTAATACTGTATCCAGCTTGATTGCTAAATTTTAGACTGTCTTCCAGTCATCGGGAAACCCCTTATGTGCGCTGTCACGAAGTGGATCTAGCAGAGCCCATGGAAATAAGTAGAAATACAGATAGTGGATCTGACACTGACACTTCAGACAAGCACATGACAGGGAGTTGCTATAGGCAACATAAACAAACCAGGTCTCGAGCTCTGAGAACACGCCCAAGCTGCAGGAAAGCTCAGGAATCATTAGGGAATGAGGAGCAGCTGAAAGGAGGCGGGGTTGAGACACCTGGAGTTAGAGGGAAGGGCGAGTGCAAGTACAGGTTTGGGTTAGACGGAGCCGAGAGAGCAGAAGCAACAGAAATCCTGGAAGCCAGAGAAGTCTCAGGAGTTACAGGAATTAGCAGAGAGGCAGAGAGAGCAGCAACTGCAGAAACTCCTGAGAAGGCAAGGAACTCTGAAAGGGCAGAGAACCCCAGGAGCCCAGGATATTCTGCTGGAAGTCTGGGTTGGAGCGGAGCCACTGAGAGGGCTGGGAGAACCGAAAGGTTTAGCTCCAAGGCTGAGAGAGAAAACCCAGGAGTCTGCCATAGAAGGCAGTGCACAGACACCTTTGAACACAGTAACGCTTATACAAAAGGTAACAGAGAAGGCAGTTTTAAAGCCAGGCTCAGACAGGCTGGAAAAGCCAATTACCCAGGCTACAGGGACAGAAAGGATAAAGTCTTCTATCCTGAAGACAGTTTTGTACCTGGGGAAAGCCAAAAGGGAAAACCTGTAAGGAATTGCTGTCCTGTTTCACTCCGGTAGCTTCAGCTGTGCTGAGGAACTCTAAGCTGAGAGAGCCAGAAGGTAAGCTTATTACCTCTAATAGAAAGAGAATTGAATGCAGGAACTTCCCATATCATTGGCAGCATTTGAAGGGCTCTCAAGAACAGAACTCTAGTGAATACGGTAATTGTTTTTCACAGACGTTAACAGAGGAAGAAAAGAAGTCTCTTTGTAATAGGGAGAGACTGCTAAATAACACGTCTAGCTATTTGAAAGAGAGACTGTTTGCAACAGAGAGTGAGGATATGCAGTGTGAAGTGCAGGGGGACCAGCCCACTGTTGAATACATGGATTGTACGCTCACAATTGCAGACGAGATCTCCTCTCTATGTTAAAGGAGCTGTGGAACTTTCTAACTGTGGAAGTAACAGAGAAAGGGTTTATGTTTGTTGGGAAAAAGGACTGTTTAAAATACCTTTTCATTTGCTGTACAGAAGCTAAAAAAGAAGCAGTTTTTGTTCACATTTTGTCTCTTTATTTTTGTACCCGAAGTTGGTTTATCTGCCTTGTTTTTCATTACAAAAAGAATCCTCATGGAAGGGGAATAAAATCCTGTCTTTGAGCCTTACCACGCGTCCGCAACTCATTTCTTGGCTGGTCTATAAGAACTACAACTCCCAGAGAGCATAGCAAGGCTTTCTATATCATTTTTCTGGCCAGTTCAAGATAAGGCCTCAGTGTAGTACCCTGCCTTAACCTGTGGGGTCCCACGCTGGGTGACAGCGCTTACAAAATTTTGATAAATTGATCAGTAGGCAAATAGTTCATCAAAGTGCCAAAAGTGCTTAAAATTAATATGTGAATGTTGAAACCCCCAGACAGTGGTCTGATTTAATTGCTTTAAATAAGAAGTTGATTAAATTGGCTTAAAAAATTGGCCATGATGAAATTCTTCTTCAGGACAAATAGCATCAACCATCCTGCAAACGTACCTAACTGAGAGTTTTAGCTTAGCTATTTGAATTGAGTATGACATAATCTCTCTAAAGGGCTTTTCAGTCACAGCTTCTTATGGCATGACTTCAGCAAGAGTCTGCCATAGATAATGTCCTCTGGATTTTGCAGTTGATTAGCTGATGAAAAACATCCAATTCTGCAATATATATGAAGCCCTTCTCTTGATACACTTGATTTTGGGTCCCATGGACTGTCACAAACCCTGGTATGAAATCTCTGAAGAGGAAGAGGGGGGAGGATTCACCACATCACTGTCCAAGGCCTCAGACTATCCAGTGCAAGGTCAGACTCCAGAATAAAATGTATTTACTGAGATAAGTTTCTTAAGCAAAAAACAGTTTAAGAGTGAGTAAACTTCAGCTTCACAGCAGACAAGGACAAAAGCAGAACAGAGATTTTGACTTTGGGTTCTCTCTGAACTTCTACTGGACTTCCTGACTCCCCCGGTAACACTTTTGGTACACGTTAGTCCAAATGCCTGAATCTCTCCTTTATGCTCCTTTCTCTTCTCTTCCTCTGGACTCCTGAATAAAGCATCAGGTGGTTAGCTCTCTCCTTTTCTCTTTTCACTCTCTATACGGCTGCAGAGATGCCAAGGGTGACCCATCCCAAAGTGTGAGGTTTATGATCTCAATGAGTGAGATTGAAGACCAATGAGAGAGATCTTTCCTCAAAACCCTCCTTTCAATCGATCACTCTCCCTTCTCCAACATCCCCTCCTGACCCAATTACCCTCCCCTCCAAACTGGCCAGTATCTCCCCTTCCCCTCTCTACCTCTCTCAAGGTGACAAGCAACACTCCCCTCATCTGCTATCACCATCATGGTCATCCAACCTCTGCCTACTACCACGAATCACTGTAAAGCAGCTGTGAATGGCATGGGCCTCTACAGTAAGCACAGATGTACACTCATGCTCTTCCGGGTTCCATCTGTCACAAATTTCTTGCTAGAGGGGATGGGACTCAGAAGAGCTCTGATGCCCCGTGGCGTCCACAGGTGTTTTGCAATGATTCAGGGCAGCTGCCAGAGGTAGGATGATGACAGCAGTAGTAAAAGGAGGAGGAACAGGTCCTGTCAGGCAGTTTTTTACTTTTCTCTTTATGATAGATCTTTACACCCAGGGCCACTTTTTCCTATGGGCAAAAGAGGGGGGCAGAAGCGGAAGCTGGAAAAGAAGGTAACTCCAGTGCTCTGGGCCTTTTTAATGTATTGCCACTGCTGCACGAAAGGGGAAGTGGCGGTGGCAGGAGGAGGGGACCCGCAAACAGAGGGGGGTCCCTTGGATGGGTGGGGACCTGCTGGAAACGTTTGCCCCAGGCCTCATAAGGGGTTGAAGTGGCCCTGTTTACACCAGCTCAGGGAAGACAAAGATGCAGGTGGAAGCAAAAAAGGTCATCTAAGGTCACTTCACCTCAGATGATCCGAGCAGGCTCAGACCTCTGGTTTGCTAACTGGCCGGTTTTTATATGGCCAGGCTAGCTGCCGGCAGACCCTTAAAACTGGCAATGGAAAAGTTGCTTTTTCTGCACCCATCACGCTATCTCCCTCTCTTTGCCCACCTTGCAATCAGCTGATGTCTCTCTCTCTTTCCTTCTCCCTCAGCCCCACAGCCATGACCCAATGTCTCAGTCTGTACTCCCCCTCCCCCCCCCCCCCCCCCCCCCCCCGTAGCCATCACCTGGATGTTTTAGCCAGCACTCTATGTCTTAGACTTCTTTCATGGTGAACAGGAAGCTACACACAGCGCAGGGCTTTGAAGTCTATGCGCACGCTATACATCAGGCGTGCAGCACCTGCATGGGCTTCAAAGCCTCCGCTGTATGTAGCTTCCTGGAGTCACAGCCATCACCTGATGTCTCTCTCCATGCTCCCTCCCCCCTTTCTCGCAGCCATCAACCAGATGTTTTTTCCCTCTGTCTCTGTCTCATTCCCATCCCCCATAGCCAGCATTCGATGTCTTAGACTTCTTGCACAGAGAACAAGAAGCTACACACAGCGCAGGGCTTTGAGGCCCTTTGCACATGCTGCACGTCTGACGTATAGTGTACACATGGCCTTTAAAACCCCGCGCTGTGTGTGGCTTCCTGTTCTCCGTGAAAGAAGTCTAAGACATTGAATGCTGGCTATGGGAGATGGGAATCAGACAGAGATAAAGAGAAAAAACATCCAGGGGATGGCTGTTGGGGGGGTGCGGGAATCAAGCAGAGAAAGAAAGCGAGACATTGAGTGATGGCTGCTGGGGATAGGGGAATAAGAGAGAAAAACTGGTTGATGGATGGAGGTAATGAGAAAGAGAAACTGATTGATGGATGGGAGCAGTGAGAGAAAGAGGGAGAAACTGGTTGATGGATGGGGCAATGAGAGAGAGACACACACAGAGTGATGGTGGGGGGCTTTGAGAGAAACATTGGGTGATGGCTAGGCAATTTATGAGAGAGAGACACCAGGTGATGGCTGGGGGGGGGCTATGAGAGAGAGAAAGTGAGACACTGGGTGATGGCTGGGGTGGGCTATGTGAGAGAGAGAGAGAGAGACATCGGTTGATGGCTGGGGGGGGGCTACAAGAAAGAGAGAGAGACACTGGGTGATGGCTGGGGGTATAAGAGACAGAGAAACAGGCTGGAATAAGCCTGGGAGGGAGATCATGAGAGAGAGAGAGAGAGAGAGAGAGAGAGACATGCACACAGCCTGTGACACTCCCCATGCCAGACTTACACACACATATATGCAGAACCTGACACTACCCATGACAGACAGACACACACACATGCACGCACACTCTCCATAACACACAAATGTGGCCACCAACACTTCCCATGAGAGACAGACACACATACACATATACATGCAACCCCCCCCCCCCCTTGACACACACACACACAGCCTGCACCCACCTAGCCCCTGATACCTCCTGATACTTCCAGTGAGATACACATATGAACACCCAGCATGCCTGATTCTAGAAATGGGGGAAAACACTGCTAGTGTACACTTTTCAACTTGTTGCTTTTCAAATTAGTGATGGTAAATGGTAAAGTAAGGAGGGAATGGAGCAGGGGAAGAGGGACAGAAGATGCAGTGGGGGAAAGGAAGCAAGTTCATAAAGGTTCTAGGGGTGCAGATCTGGTGGAAAATCACCACTGACAGCATCCGAGGTTTCGATGCACTGTATAGGGGACTATGGCAGACCTCCATGGGGGTTCATCTTAAGGATGCAGGTTGTCACTGGGTCGCTGGTGCAGCAGGTTGGACTGGGAAAATAAGATGCAGGGTTTGGGAAGGAGAGGGGAGTGATGTGCTGGATTCGATGGGCTGTCGGAGAGAGAAATAAGGGCACAGATTAGGGAAATGATGGAAATGGGAAGATGAGGGGCGATGGAGGGTTTGCTGAATATGATGGAGCTCAGGGGCTGTGGGAAGGAGAATAGGGAAATGGATGGGGGGAATGGTGAACTTGGGGAGGGAGGGGATTTTCTGGATGTGATGAGTTTGTGGGAGGGAGAATAGGGACACAGATAGGGAGAGGCTGGGAGAGGGGTAGAGAAATTGAAGGGGATATGTTGGACGTAATGGGGCCCTAGGATGAAAAATAGAGACACAGATGCTGGATTACAGAGGGAGGGGTATAGGGGCACAAGTGAAATATGCTGGATCACCTGGGCAGAGGGGCCTAGGGGTACAGAGAGAGGATGCTGGACATAGGGAGAGGGGGAATGGGGGGCACAGGGAGTGGATGTTGGATATAAGACATTGGGTGGAGGGGGAAGGATGAAAAAGAAGATGCTAGATCTGGGGATGAGGAGAGAGGGGGGATTCTGGGCATGGCGAGAGGAGCGGAGAGGGAGAAAGGGAAGTTAGTAAGACGATGGAGAAGGAGTAAGTGATGAGGAATGTGAGGGCTGGGGTCAGGGAAAGCTGTAGGAAGATGCAGTAAAATTGAAGATTGAGAGCTGGATAGTGAAGCAGAAAAAATGAATGGAAGAAAGCTGAAAGGAAGAGACCAATATCAGAAATGAATAAAGGGGAGGAAGTGAAGACAGGAGGGGAGAGAATGACAAATGGACAAGAGATCCCAAAAAGAGTTGAGAAGACAAGAAAGCAGAAATCAGGGCCTGGGACCAACATAATAAGGAGAATAAAATGGTCAGACAACAAAGGTAGAAAAATATTTTTTCTATTAAGTGATTGGAATATGTCAGGTTTTGCAATGTATATCTGCCAGGGACTGAGTATATTCTGTTAGCATGCAGTTTATATCTAAGAATGTATCGTTATTCTGATTTGTTCAGTTTTCCTAACAGGTGTAGTGATCTAGGTCTCAATGAAATATTGACAGTATTGTCTTCTCCTAGGTAGGGTCTTTGGTGTGTGAGTTTTGGAAATTAGTGCTGGCATGATAGATTTTCAGTAGGTCCTAAGTGACTTTTTTGTAGAGTTTTGTATTGCTTCATAGTATGCTTGGTACTCAAAGGGTGTATATTGCTGTCAGTGATATGACAACAGAATCAGGATATTTTTTGTATGGTGTGTTCTATGGAGAAATGTCCCGGCTCTGCTCTGCATCCACTGCTGGGGGAGGGGAAGGGGGTTCTGTGGATGCAGAATATATGTTTGGATTTAACACCACATGGGGGAGCATATGTGCGCTGGGGAACTAAGAAAGGGATTATAGTTCAATAGGAATTGAAGACTGCAACCTCCATAGAGGCTAAACCCTTTATGCTGCTATCATAGCAGCTATTTTTAGGGGTGAAGCAGGGGGTGGAGTAGAGGGCAGAGCAGAACACGGTGGTGGGAAAAGTAATGGAGACGCTCCTGAAAGAGTGAATAGTGAACTTTCTCAAAACCAGCGGGTTACAGGATCCGAGGCAACATGGTTTTACCGAGGGATGATCTTGCCAGACAAATCTCATTGAGTTCTTTGACTGGGTGACCAGAGAACTGGATCAAGGACACGCGATGGATGCCATCTACCTGGATTTCAGCAAAGCCTTTGATACTGTCCCTCATAGGAGGCTTATCAATAAATTCAGTAGTTTGGGGATGGGTCCCAAGGTGGTAAACTGGATCAGAAATTAGTTGACTGATAGACGACAGAAGGTGATGATAAATGGAGCTCACTCGGATGAAAGGAAGGTGATTAGCGGGGTGCCTCAGGGATTCGGTCCTAGGCCTGGCACTGTTCAGTGTATTTGTGAGCGATATTGCTGAAGGACTGAATGGAAAAGTCTGTCTTTTTGCAGATGACACAAAATTTGCAACAGAGTGTACTCCCCAGAGGGAGTGCTTAACATGAGGAGGGATCTGCAAAAGCTGAAGGAATGGTCTGATGCTTGGCAACTAAGATTTAATGCGAAGAAGTGCAGTGTCATGCACTTGGGTAGCAGAAATCCAAGGGAAATGTACACAATAGGGGGTGAGAGGTTGGTGTGCACGGAGCAGGAGAAAGACCTCGGAGTGATTATTTCTGTAGATCTCAAGGTGGCAAAACAGTGCGACAAGGCGGTGGCAAAAGCCAGGAGGATGTTGGGCTGCATTCGAAGAGGAATTACCAGCAGAAAGGAAGGGGTACTAGTACCATTGTATAAGTCTCTGGTGAGGCCTCACTTGGAACACTGTGTTCAGTTTTGACGACCGTATCTTGCAAAGGATGTTAAAAGAATGGAAGCTGTTCAGAGGAAGGCGACCAAAATGATTTGGAGCCTGTGTCAGAAGCCTTATGAGAGACTTGAAGACCTAAATATGTACACTTTGGAGGAGAGGAGGGATAGGGGAGATATGATTCAGACCTTTAAATACTTAAAAAGAAATAATGAACAAACAAACCTCTTCCAGAGACGGGGAAGCTGTAAAACTAGAGGGCATAACATGAAGCTGCAAGGTGGTAAATTGAAAGGCAATGTCAGGAAATACTTTTTTTACTGAAAGGGTGGTGGATGCTTGGAATGCCCTCCCGATGGAGGTGGTGGGGCAAACACAGTGACGAAATTCAAAGTGGCCTGAGACAGACATTGTGGATCACTTTACAGCAACAAAATTAAATCAAAATAATCTGAACCATCTAATTTCTCAACAAATAGTGGTGTCCTACATGGAGCAATGGGGGGAGGAGCGGTGTGTTCACCCCTAAACAAACAAAGAAACAAAGATATGGGGAGGGGTGCACCTGCTCCTGGTGGGTGCACCACTAAGCAAAGACATAGGTAGGGGTGCACCTACTCCCTAAAAGACATGGGAAGGGGTGCACCTACTCCTGTCATATTGCTGGGCAGACTAGATGGACCATACTGGTCTTTATCTGCCGTCATTTACTATGTTACTATGAGTAGCAACAGGTGGCAGATTTTTCTCTTTCAAAAAGTTGGCAACTGTACTCTGATCCCCTGCTGGACAATCTGACATGTGCTGAACTCTCCCCCTACTCCCCAATCTTCATCAAGAAAGTATTGGTGGCCCCAGTGACTCCTACTCTCCAACCCCGGATCCCCCCCCCCCAAGAAACATTGTTTATGTTTATTAAAATCTCAATATACTACCTAAGACACGGGTTAGTATGGGTTATGCCGATTCTTATCTGCCAGTTTTGTTTCACTCTGCTCTGTTATCCTTTAAATTATAGCTTTATGAGCTTATTATTGCCTTATTAGCTGAGGGGTGCTACCCAGAGGAAATTGGTGAGATAGTTTTGTTTCCTGTTCTGAAAGATATTAAGGGGTAGTTTGGCCGAGGCTTCAAATTTTGGCGTATCGCTAATATTCCTTTAATTGCGAAGGTGTTGGAAGCTTTGGTTGCTGTTCAGCTTTGCCAATATTTGGATGATCATGACTATTTACATTCATCACAGTTTGGTTTTCAGAAAGATCATAATGCGGAATTATTGCTGTATGTTTTTCTTTCAGAGATTAATAATCCTTAGCAAAGGGACAGGTAGTAGTTCTATTCCAGTTTGACTTAAGTGTGGCATTTGATGTAGCTGATCATGTGATATTATTGTCTATTTTGGATTAGTTTGGCCTGTTGGGGGTAGTTTTGGAGTGGTTTGGGGTTTTTTTTGTGGCACTGTGTATATTGTGTTGAACACAATGCTGAACGATCGAGGTTCTGGAGGTCGAATTGTGGGGTACCTCAGGGATCGCCGTTGTCTCCAATATTGTTTAGTGTGTTGATGGTGTCATTAAGTTGGATTTTGGTTGGTGCGCATGTAGTTTTATGTTTATGCAGATGATATTTCAGTTTTGGTACACCATTTTGCAAGATGGCAGTGTAGATGCAGGATCGTGTCGGCAGCACTTTTGTCTTCCATTGTTGAAAGTACCAGGGGGAGTGTGAGGAGATATGGAGCAGTGTCAGGCAACAAAATGGGTTGGTGGAAGTCTTTTGGCCACTTTGCCAACTAAGGTTTTATGGGGGCGTAGGGGCACACTTCACCTCAGATGATCCTTTTACTCCCAGCTGCATCTTTATGTCTGCCCCAAGCCGATGTAAAGATCCAGTGTTGAGAAGAGTAAAAAACTGCCCAAGTTTCAGCACAGTTTTTTGCATCAAGAGCAATTAGATATGACCTCATTTGCATGCAATTAGCATGCCCACTGACACTATGGGGTATGTTTAATAAGCAGTCTTAATGTGCGCCCGGCGATAGTATGCAGGCTGCCATAAAAGGAGTGGGCGTTTCGGTCTTAACGTAGCAAAACGGAATTATCGCGCGATAACATGCGCTGCGCACATTATCGGGTGAGACGCCGCTAAGCACGTTAACGCGCGGTAATCTTAAGTAGGCGCGCTGACATTTAAACACAGAAACAGAGGTGTAGCACAATGGTTAATACACTCACTGATGGTACTGAGGACATGAGTTCAATCCCCCAGTGTGCCTAATGAACAAGGCTGGCTGAGGCATCTCCCTTTATGTTTAAGTAGTGCTTTTGAGGCATTGTAGTTTTATTTTAATTAGTGCTGCCAGCAAACACACCCTCACAGTGGCGTAACCTAAGGTGCCGTGTAAGGTACCCTATAAGGCACTCCAGAGGGCACATTATAAAGTGCACTGTCCGCCAAGGCACCCTACAATGTCCCCTATAGGACACCTTAGAAGGCACCTTAGAAGGCACTTTATAGGGCGCCTTAGAAGGCGCTCTATAAGGTGCCTTATTGGGCGCCCTATAAGGCGCCTTATAGGGTGCCCTATAAGGTGCCTTATGGGGCGCCTTATGAGGCACCTTAAGGTTACAGTATTTTGAGGGTGTTTTTGCTGGCAGCACTAATGTACATTAAAAATAGACAATGCCTCGGACAGCCCTATCAAATAACCCCACTGTGGGATAGAACCCATGACCTCTGGCTCCACAATCCAGTGGGCTACAGCTCTACAGCTGCTAACAAACCCCTGGCTGGCCACAGAAGGACTGCACGTCACCACACAAACAGTCTGCTGTGGCTACCAGGATAGGGGCAACCCATCCGTACCCATGATGCACAGCACATGCATATCAGCAGTCTACAGATGATCACAAGATGGGGTATGCACCCCACAGCACCTCAGCCTGGTAGGGGGTGTTAGTGGCACAGAGTAGCTACAGACTGTCACATTGTGTGAGTATTGTGCTCACCCTGAGGGTGAGGTGGGGCGGCCAGCACCAGGTCCACAGCACCTTCAATGGCTGAAATAGGCCATGTCGCAGGTACCCATCAGTGCGAGTGTGTGTGATAGGTAGTTCCTGCAAACACACCTAGGATACATTAGTGTCTATCTGAAGTTGTTAATCAGATCTGGCCCTTATGGGTTATGATGCACCCAGAATAGTGCATATTCTGTCTTGGTGCCATGGTAACATGATGTAAGTGACAGGGGGTGTTTGGACCCATAGGCAGATTATGTACCACCACCCAACCACAGGATTCCCACACCAACAGATCCACATTCTATCTCCCTGCAACAGTGACAGTAGAGGGGGCCATCAACCCCAGTCATGCTGGGGAACAGACACCACACAGGGCAGCCAATGCAGAGCTGTACACATCCCTAAGGCAATGGCAGGAAGACAATAGGCCTGGAAATGCTCAGCTGCCCCCCAACACCATCTGACATTCTCCAACAGCAAGCACAGTGCATCACCAGCCACTGCACCATGCAAGGTGTTCCAGCCACACACATATAACTGCAGACAGTCTGCTAGCTAGTCCACAGTGCATGATCCTGGAGAAGATGTGTGCACCCAAAAGCTGGGATGTGAGTAAACCCACCAAGTGATTAGACCCCAGAGAAAAGAACCTAAAGAGAAACACAACATAGCACTATGGGGGAGCCTAGCCATGCCGTGGTCACTGCTCAGTCAGGGTGAGAGTGACCTTCCAGCAGGACATGCTGTGGCCACCCTGTCGGTGCAGGTCGTGGCCGGGCACTGTAATGTCCAAGCATTGCCCTATGCCCTGTGCTGATGCATCCAGGCCAGGCCACCCTGTCCAGGCTATACCTACAGTACCTTGCTCCTCATTATGCACATTGGCAGGCCAATACTGGCAGCAGTTCTAGCAGTGTGAGCTGAGGAAGGTGTTGGCAGCCACCACGCACTGGATAGACAGACACACACTCCCCACACCTATGCCAGCATTGTGCAACTATAGAAGTGTTTGGCAGCCCTGGCCACCACACCAGTCCTGGGCACAGTGCAGGCATGGCTATGGTACGCAATACTGTTGGGGTCGCTCCCCAGGGTGGTAAACACTGTCAGACACCAGACCTGAAGCACACTCCACAGACATCAGAAAGGTTGCTATGATGCAGCTCAATCAGAAAATTCTGCTTAACTTAGGAATTGCTATCTGCCAGTAATCATAGCAACCTTTTGATAGCTGTGTACCGTATTCCCAGGTTTAGGGTGGCATTGCTAAGGTATGCAAGTGCTAGTATTGGGAGATGCACGCAGGGCCCAACATCCTGCCTCTCCAGGAGGCATTAAATAATGGAGCCTGTGGGTGCGGGTGTGTCTGCCCCTGTTGGCCACTGCTTTAGGGCAGAGGTTCCCAACTCCAGTCCTGGTGGGCCAAACACTGTTCGGGTTTTCATGCTGTGCCTAATGAATATGCATGAGATACATCTGCATACCATGGGGGCGGCGCATAGAAATGCAGCACAGGCATCTTTATTAGAGGCAGCATGGAACCTGAATGGTGTTTGGCCCTCCAGGACTGCATTTGGGAGACTCTGCTCTAGGTAATGTGCATGTTTATGGTGTCTGTGCTCTGTAGGGTAAAATGTAGGTGTTTTGGGCATGTTTACATCATCTGCAATAAAGGTTCTGTCTGTACTACCACATTTTAGTAGTGGGTAAAATATGGGGACTGGGTTGGCAGGAACCACAGCTAGGACTTGAACCTGTGACCTTCTGCTCCTGAACACACTGGCTGTGTGCACTGCACCACTGTGTTGCCACAGAGATAGTGCATTCCCTGGTGATACCATGACTGTTCGTCAGACAGGGCCTGTCTGTTGCAGTGCATGGCACCCACCTACACAGGGCTAGGCCATGGTCTGCTCTGGGCAGCTGCCACTGCCCCCTCCACCACCAGTATCCCTCTGCCACCATCTTGACATGCCCTTCTGCTGGTGGTGCTGGTGGTGCGCATTTTCAGGCCATCCAGTGTGTGGGTAGGCGGCTGCCTATGGTGTGGGTTCTAGGGTAGGGGTGCCTGCATAGCTGTCCACGCTTCCCCGCAGCACTGCCTGTCAATGTTCTGTGCCCTTGGGGGTATCTGCTGGGTACTATCCCCTGTGACACTGTGGAAAGCACACTCGTGCCCATATTGGGCCCTCATCAGTTGCTGCTCTACTGTTTCGCCTATATAAATATATATTACTCTAATAGTAAATGCTGTATTTCCAGATATAACTAAATAGTATTTTGCTTGAATCTCTTTGAAATATACAAATATATGAAGAATATCACTGGAGCTGATATAAACTTGTCTAAAAGACTTTTTCTTTTTGTGAAGCGGGTCTCAGACTATCACGGAGCTTCTTCCATTGACAAATGCCAGTGTTTGCTCCTATTGTACATCAACGACCCATTTTTTTAAAACGTTTTTCATATAAATGTAAAAGTCTTGGTATTAGTCATCCAAATGAGTGCTCTTAAATT
Source organism: Ichthyophis bannanicus (assembly GCA_033557465.1). Classification (NCBI taxonomy): domain Eukaryota; kingdom Metazoa; phylum Chordata; class Amphibia; order Gymnophiona; family Ichthyophiidae; genus Ichthyophis; species Ichthyophis bannanicus. The sequence continues at coordinate 294,969,833 of CM066037.1, forward strand.
CATCCAATATTTAGACAATAAAAAGCATAAAGTCAGGCTTATCTTGAAATGTGGTTTCCCAACGCCAACCTCAGCGCTACCGCGTTTCACGGACTGATTCCGTTTCTTCAGGGGCTGGTAAGCCTATTCTTTATGTTATTTAACAGTCATGCCCATAAACCCCGAGTCATATTGTTGCAAAGAGTCAAAAGAACGCCACGCATCTACGAGCTCTACTGTTTCAGCATTCCTATGGGCCACCTAGGCATCACCCTAGTCCGCACTGTGGCCCAGCTGCACCACAGCATGTGCAGCCTGCAGCCCTCTGTGTCCCCTTTTCCAGCATCTGTCCAGTTGCCCGTTCTAACATGCCTGCCCTGCTGTTGCGGAACATGTGCATGCCATAGGAAACCTGTCCAATGGAAAGGGAAAACCCTGATCAGCGCTATTTCACTGTGGGATCATTCACCTTGTATGGGGACAGAGCATAGACCCTTCCAAAATTAATATTATTTTTTGGAGCTTTCTCTGGAGTGTTTTTTGATGTTTCCCATTAATATCACTATTGGCCAGCTTGGTTATGTTTTTTTTACATTTTTTTCTGGTCATTTTCAATGTTTATTTGCCCTTTTGTTCCGTGCACATGTATCACACTTATTACTTTTTGTAGGTTTCCCTGGTTTTGCTGTACATTGCTGACGTAAATGGTTTCTTTTCCCTTTAAATCAGCTCTAACGCCAGGGTTTCAGTGGCGTTAGTATTCAGCCCCGGATTTCACAGCCATAGTGTGCGGGGAGCCTCTCCCCTCCCACTCTCCGCCCATTGACCCTCTCTCTCTGCCCCTGGGGAGCCTTCCTCTGCCCTCCGGGAGCCTTTCTCCACCCTCAGCGCTCATTTGCGCCGCTGCGTGCGTTATCGCACACTAAGGTACCTTTGCGCCCGATAAAGCACCATTATTGCGCGATAAGGTATCTTATCGCGTGATAACGTCGCCTGGCGCACATTAAGATGGTTTAGTAAACATACCCCTATGATTTAGCACAGTGGTTTTGCGCAGAAATTTCCTGCACTAGCTTGCTTTCTGCATTACGAGCAAGAACAGCGCAGGAAATCTCGAGCAAAACGTTGCATTAGAGCACTGCGTAGTTTGGTGTTTCAGCCCATAAATGAGCAGTAAATGTTATGAAGCTTCTGTGACCCTATAGAAGTCATCCTGATATCTGAATGCCAAAGTGTGAAGAAAAATTATTCAAGGCAGACATTGCAGTCAGACATTATGATGGTTATTGTAGAAGCATCCTTATGTGTAAATAGCAGCATTTACACCAGTAAATGCCATTTTAGAAAGGGGCTATTTACGTGTGGTGATGTACATTCAATCCCCCACCCAACTTCCCCCCTGGCATAAAGCTACCCCCTCCGAGGTCCTCCCATTAAATACCCCCCCATTCAGGGCCAGTCAACCCACTAGATGAACTAGGCAGTCACCTAGGGCAGTAGACCCTGATGGGTGGCATGCTGATCCTTCCTTTGAAATGGCGGCAGCTCAGCCTCCGCTTCAGCACCACAGCAGGCATGAAAATGTGCGCGCGTGCATGCAGTCATAGCCTCCCACTCCTGCACCAAGTTTCATCAGAGGGGGCAGGAGTGGCAGGCCATGAGTGCATGCTCACGTGCAGGCACTTTAAATCCCACTACAGTGTTGAATGCTGCTTCAAAAAAAGGATCCACAATCACATCCCCAGCCCTACCAAGGTCCCTGATGTTTTGTGGGAGCAGCAGTGATCCCCAGTTGCTCCTGCTTTTTACGCTCCTGGGTTTAAAATGATGCAAGGAGTCAGGCTGCAAGGAGGGGCGGGTTACTTTATATTTGGGAGGGGTCAGTAGGCGGTCTTCATGCCAGGTGGGGAATCAGATGGCTAGAGTGAGGATTGGATGATGTGGGCAGTGTTAGGGAAGAAGTTTGACTTAGAAAGGGATCAGGAAGATCGGATACCTTGGGGGAGTTGATGTCAGGGGGGAATCGAGGAGGGGGGGGGGGACTGGTGTAACCAGATCAGGGCATACACGCAGATAGGAGACAGCAGTTTTAAAATGCTGTTCCCAAGAACATGTAGGCATCTGGTTCTCTCGTGATACTACCCCCCCCCCGGTCTCCCCTTCCTTCTCCGGTTCGCCCGTTCCCCTAGTCTCCTCCTTTCACTACCTGGGAGTCCTCTTTGACCCTACCCTGACCTTTCGGGATCACGTTGCTCATGTTTCAAAGACTTCCTTTTTCTTCCTTCGTCAGATTCGGGCTATCAGGCCTTTTCTTTCTGCACAGGCACTTACCACCCTTCTTTTGTCACTGGTCATATCTCGCATCGACTTCTGTAACTTGGTTCTAGCTGGTCTCCCTATCGTGCAACTTCACCATCTCCAATGTATCCAAAATACCGCTGCTCGACTTATTTTTCACTCCTCCACACGTGATCACATTACACCTCTTCTCATCCATCTTCACTGGCTTCCCATCAAATTCCGCATTCATTTCAAAATCTTGGTACTCCTCCACCGTGTCCTCCACACCCACTCCCCCCAGTATCTGGCTGATCTCGTTCACTTGCATACCCCAGCTTGCTCTCTGCGATCCCTCCATCTCAACCGCTTACGTCTCCCCTCACCCGCTTGTGCTCAACTCCAGTCCACTCGCTCCTCTGCATTCTTCTTTCTCGCCCCCGCTCTGTGGAACTTCCTGCCCTCTTCTATCCGGCTTGAGCAGGAACACTCTACCTTCAAGAACAGCCTCAAAACCCATCTCTTTGCCCTTGCCTTTGACCTCCCTGATCCCTCTATGTGACCTTACCTTCCCTTGTCCCCTCTCTCTCTCTCTCCTCCTCATTGTCCTGTTGTATGAATCTGTTAGGTATGCTTTCCTATCCACTATTGTAATTTCTTTTCTTCTTCCCTTACCTTATGGTTTTCTTTATTTTGTATTATGTAAACTGCTCTGATGTTTTTCGTTTAGCGGTATATCAAATTAATAAACATAAACATAAAGTGTAAGGCAATTTGTTTACCCGCATGCAGCTTGTCAAGCACATTTCACTTAGATGTAGAACTTATTGCCGAGGGCTCAGGCTGCTGGGCAAAATGTCCCCAACGCTCCCCATCACACACACACACACACAGCCGATGCTTTCCATGAGACACAAATGCATGCACGCATGCACTCCCAATACACAGGTAAGCATCCCCTCCCGACACTCCCCATGACACACACACACGCATGCACCCCCTGACAGTCCCCATAACACATATGCACATGTGCAATCCCCAACATGACCCATGACACACATATGCATGCACCCCAACACATACACTTGCACACACACATACACTTGCACACACACACATGTGCATTATATGCATCCTCTGACGCTTCTATATATCAACCCCCTACATGCCTGATTCTGCAAATGGAGGAAATGCATCATTGTGTTACACTGCAACTGTACACTTTTCAACTTGATAAATTTGCTGCTCCTTCTAGACGTGGGGAGACATTAACATGCCGTCTTGCATGTCCTTGCATATATTTTACAAAAGGCTCTACATTTGTCAGAGTCTCTTGTAATATTCTATGAAAATTTTCCATATCCTGACCTGGATGTCTAAACTCCCATCTCCTCATCCAGAGGTGACCCCAACCATTAGAAAATTGCCTAGGGCATCAGCTTCTAAGGGGCAGCAAAAAGCAGCAACAATCAAAGTTTTAATCCCCCTACAAAATTCCACATAAATGATTCGGAGCTGGAGGTAAAAAAAAAGTTAAATATCTTGGTATCATCCTTGATCAGTCTCTCAACATGGTCCCACATATCAAATCTATTATGAAAACTATATACTTTAAGTTACGAACTGTCCAACACCTCAGACCCCTACTAGAGACCCACAATTTCAGAACAGTCCTTCAAGCCCTTAAAACACCACACTATGATTACTGTAATGGTATTCTGCAAGGGCTGCCCAAGAAATCTATCAACTCTAGATGGCACAAAATCTAGCCGCACGCATAATTCATAAGGCCTAACAATCCGATCACATCACCCCAATTCTTCATAAGCTTCACTGTTTGCCTATTGCAACAAGAATAATATACAAGTATATTTTGATAGTTTTCAAACTACATAATAAAATCGCTCCATCATACCTCTTCTCATTACTCAGCTTACCTGAAATCTTAAGAACCAGTAGGCACCTTTCCCAAAACACATATGTAATACCTACGCACATCCAAAATACCAATCAAGCTACCAGTACCAGGGCTTTTACATATGTTGCCCCAGATCTATGGAGTGCTCTTCCAGACAACTTAAGAGCAATAAAGGATCTACAAATGTTCCACAAGGAACTCAAGACACACCTGTTTATTGACAAATCACAACATCTAAAAACCTAGCTTTATCAAATTCTTTAGGACCTATTACTATATTATTTCCCAGAGCATAGACCTCTTACGGGTTCTACTAACTACTTTTCTGTAAATACTTGCTGTATATAGCTGTTAACAATTAACATGTAGATTGCTAATAAGTAAGTTATTGTTCTTATGTTGTTTACCGATTTTAACTATTATAACAACTATTATTACAATGTAAAGTTTATTGAGTTCAACTATTGTTACACTGTAACGTTTATTGTTCTGTTCTATGTAAACCACCCCTGATCGCTGGAAGAGGCAGTAGATAAAAGCTTATAAATAAATAATAAATAAATAAAACAAAACAATAGATTTTGACAGCCACACAAACCCAAAGAGCCGTCTGCACATTCTTTTATCTGCAGAGAGAGCAGGCACACACAAACATACAGAGCATAGGTTAATATTTAAAAGTTTGATATCCAATTGTGTATTTTTGCAAGACTGCAGTGGGAGGGATGGCATGACTGTTTACTTTAATTATCAAAAATCTTGGAAAGGGGGATAATTGCATAAAGCTAAATGTTCACCTAGAACACCCTTGTACCAGCCCTGTCCACATCCTATTTAAAATATGCCTTCACACCTCTCAACTTGTCCCCATTTTGAGGTCCCACCCTCCTAACCAAGTCATACACTTCCATAGACTACAAAGGCATCACCTTCTTAAAGATCTCATCAATAAAGCACTGGTCTCATGAATCGACTACTGTAATGTAGTCTTTGCCAGCCTCCCCCAATATTAACTTCACTACCTACAGATGATCCAAAACACCACTGCCCGGATTCTTTCCCACACCACCCATTATAGTCACATTACACCCCACCTTATTCAACTACACTGGCTACCAGTTTCCCACTGCATCACTTTCAAGCTCCTGATCCTAACCCACAAGGCCCTCCACATGCATACCCCTCAGTACATGGCTGATACCATACAGTTCCGTCTGGTGCCCTGCAGCCTCTGGTCCATACATGTCAACTGCTTGGATCTCCCCTCCCCAGCTCGTGTTCACTTGGAACAGACCCGCCACTCAGCTTTTTTCTTTTTAGGACCGTCCCTCTGGAACTCATTTCCCACTTCCCTCCGCCAAGAACAGTCCTACCCCAAATTCGAGTCTCTCCTTATCTTTTTTGTACTGCCTATGACCTTCCCCCTCCCCCCCTAATGCCTCCTAATCCTTCTCTCTCTCTCTGTATGATCCCCCTTCTTCTCTCTTTTTCTTCATATCTCTGGTGTGACTGTATGCTTGGCCACTTCTGCTTTTTGCTCCATTGTAAACCACCCTGATGGTTCCAAAGGCGCAGTAAATCAAGTTCTCCAATGAAGATAAAGATAAAGACAGAAGGTCTCCCATGCAGGGGGTCATGTTTCGTAAAGAAAGTAAGAAAGGGGAATCATTATCATGATCAGTTATTCTAGATTTTATATATGGATTTTTAGTGATGGCAGCTTTGTGTTTCATTTAATAGTATTTTATTTATGAATGATAAAATTAGCCCAGTGTAATGGAATGTTTCATATTTGGCTTTTGCCAACACAAAAGGACAATGACACCTAATACAAGAAGCCTGAAAAACTTGAGAGCACATCTCTACAAAATGCACTAAACTGCTAAAAGGCTTTACCGAAATATTATTGTCAATTTTCATTGACTCATGTAGCATCCAATGGGACACACTTCATAGCCATGTTGCCTTTCACAGAAACAACATCCATCCAGCTTCAAAAAATGGAAATTCTACAAAATGGAACAAACACTGGGTTAGCAATAACATTACCAACTGTATCCCTAGCAGCAAAAACTCTCTGGACAGAAAAAGCAGCCGTCACCTCTACATTCTAACATTTTGGAAGGCAAAACACATTTGCTTGCGATTGATAGTAAATATTGGAAGGTGGAATCAGCCACAAAGGATTGTGGGAGCACCCACTGCGCTACAGAATGTTATACTAATTCATATATGGGGAGATTAAGAGAACATTATTGAAACCTTCCTCACTGGAGTATTTATTTCTGTCCAGTTTGGTACTATTTCTTCTTTTAGGTGTTGGCCATCAGTGCAAAGCACCTGTTTCTGTCACAGTGTCTGCCCATATGCCCATCCATCTTTATGCTAGTATCCCTAGATGAATTTGGTTAAAATCTAGTAGGAGATTATTCTTAGGTACCAACACATGTGCCAGATTTTAACCAAATCCACCCAGGAAGAAACTTTGACAGGAGCAGGTGTGAACCAGAGTGTAAAACATAAGAAACCTATGAATGCATGCCTGGCTTGTGACTAAATGGATGACCTACAAGAGGTGGAGAAAGCGTAGTTACTCACCTGTAACAGGTCTTCTCCAGGGACAGCAGGAATCAGTCCTCACATATGGGTGATGTCGGCGCCAACGAAGCCCTCATGCGGAGCAATTCCACAGCTTTCAAAGAAAGCCTTTGGGATTGCATCACGCATGCGCGGTCCCCTTCCCGCCCAAGGGTGCCATCTTGCTCAGTCTAATGACTACTACTACTACTATTGAGCACTTATAGAGCGCTACCAGTCACACGCAGCGCTGTACAAACATACATGCATAATGGCATAGCTAAAAGATGGCAAAAAGAAGAAAAGCAATAGTAGGACTGCAACTCCAGGGGAGGAGGGAGGATTGTGAGGACTGATTCCTGCTGTCTCTGGAGAACACCTGTTACAGGTGAGTAACTACGCTTTCTCCAGGAACAAGCAAGAAGTCAGTCCTCATATATGGGACTCCCTAGCTATAGGCTACCAAGAACCCATAGCTGAAAAATGGCTCCCTCTAGAAGAGCCACAGCAGCTGTGATAGGAATCCAGCAGAGACACAACACCCCCGGTAGCCTGACACCAGAGGGCTGGAGGGTAGGAGTTGCCTAAACCTCAAATAAGTTCCGGAGTACCGCCTGGCCGAAAGCACTGTCTCGGCGGGACTCTCCATCCAAGCAGTAATGGGCTGCAAAAGTCTGGCTTGAAGACCAGGTGGTGGCCCGGCAGATGTCTGCCAGTGGAACAGAGCGGAAGTGAGCCACTGCACACAGTGGGCCATGACTTGACCCTGCAACGGAAGATCGGCTGCCCTGTATGCCCAGTCTATGCAGTCTGCCACCCAGGTGGACAACGTATGCTTGGAGACAGGAAGCCCCAGCTTACTGGGGTCAAAATAGACAAAGAGCTGAGGAGTCCTTTGATGTCCCCTCATACGCTCCAGGTAGAAGGCTAATGCCCTCTTACAGTCAAGGGTATGCAGGACTGCCTCTGCCCAGCTGGAATGCGGTCTAGGAAAGAATGTCGGAAGAACCACCTCCTGGTTGAGGTGGAATGGAGAGACTACCTTTGGGAAGAACAGGGTGGGTGCGTAGGACCACCCTATTCCTGTAAAACCGTATGTACTGTCTTTCTTTTTTTTTTTTAACTTTTATTTTCATTTTGCAACAAACAAAAGAAACAACACACCAAAGGAGACAAAACAAGTATACAATAAAGAAAAGTAAACCCAATTACCCCCCACCCCCACGCTTCTTCTCTAGCTGATTATGTCAGCATGTGAGCGCTTCCAAACAACAGTGATTATACATCAAAACAATCAAAAGAGTATCTGCGATACAGAATAATCATGGGACAAAGATATATACAAATTTAGACAGTCAGATGAGAGCATTGAGCAGAATGTACATAGTCATTGAGCATCTTCCATTTAGACCGATGATGAGGAGTCTGAATGGGGGAAGCAAACATACGAGGTATTTGTTCATATTTACTGTAGAGACAGACATGATTCCACCATTCATTGGGGCTCAGATGGGAGCTATTTTTCCAGTATTTCGTAATTAGGGAAATAGCAATGCCAAGCATAAAGTCCAAAAGGAAGTAAGCCGTTTTTGGAAGAGAGGGGATCCCCGCAGCTGAGCGAAGTCCCACTATCCTCCAAGAAAGGGGCTCTTGAAAGTGCAAAATAGACTGGATACGACCCCAGACCGGTCGCCAGTAATACTGTAGTGCGGGACATTCATACATAACATGAGGTAGTGAACCAATGGCCGCATGACATGTCCAACAACTATTGCCCTGAGTAGTGTTCCATTTGGCTAATCTGTCAGGAGTGTAAAAACACCGGTGGGCTAGAAAGAAGAGTGTCTGAGTGAGTGAGGCGGATCGGGAGACCCGTGTCACTCTACTCCAGACAAGGCTCCATTGCTCCGGGGTCAAAGTCACATGCAATTCTCTCTCCCATGCTTTCTTCTGCGCTATAGGGGTATCTCTAGTTATAGCATTACATAAGGTTTTGTAAAAATTGGATGCTACACCCGGTGAACTACCGATAGATCGGATAGTCTCCAACCAACCTTGTGTAGGGGAGGCCGATGGCGGGAGCACCCTAGCACTCCGAAGGCAATGCTGAAGTTGCACCAACTGAAAGTAGTGTTTCGCTGGGAGACCAAATTCAATTTGCAATTCACTAAAAGTTTTCCAGCGACCTTCATGGAACAACTGACTAGGAATCCAAATGCCCCTAGTGTACCAGGGGCTCCACGCCATCGGCTTATTTTGTATTCGAAATCGAGTATTGTACCAAAGTGGGAGCTTGTCTAACGGACAGAGTCGGGAGTCTAAAGATTGCATAAGATTATTAAAGGCACCTAAGGTGTCTAAAAGCATTGGTGGAAAGTGGGAGTCTGATGGGAGAGTCATACCAGGGAGAAAAGTAAGAGGAATCGGTTTGCAAAGGTCCTCTTCTATGTCTAGCCACACAGGTCTACTCGGTACTGGATCTTCCAGCCAATGAGCGCCTTGTTTGAGAAGAAAAGATTGATGATACTTCAGGAAATCAGGGAATCTGACACCCCCATTTTCCTTATCTGCTTGCAGCTTATGTTTCGCTATCCTAGGTGTCTTGTTTTGCCACAAGTATCTAGTCAGAAGGCCCTCTATATCTTTATATATACGTCGAGGTAAGAGACAGGGCAACATTTCTAAGATATAATTCACTTTCGGAACAATCATCATTTTTATGGTTTCTAATCGACCCCACCAGGTAAGTATTAAAGGAGTCCAGCGGTGAGTAAGCGCCCGGACTTTAGAGGTTAAGTCTTTGGCATTGAAGGAGATAGTGTCTTCCAAAGGAGAACAATAGTGAACCCCAAGGTATTTGACCATGCGAGGTTGCCATAAAAAGGGGAAGGGTTGCATATCTGCCTGATGAAGCAAAGGATTTAATGGAAAGGCTACCGACTTGGTCCAATTTATCTTATAACCGGACAGTTGTGAGTATTTACCAATTTGCTCTAGGACAGCCGGTACTGAGTCTATAGAGACAAAAAGCATAAGGTCATCAGCATACGCTGAAATTTTGATTTCCCTATGGGTGAAGGGGACTCCATGAATCTCCTCCGATTGCCGGATTAGTAAAGCCAAGGGTTCGAGTGCAAGATCGAAGAGAAGTGGAGACAGTGGGCATCCCTGGCGAGTGCCGCGTTGAAGGGGAAAAGGCTGAGACTTTAAAGCATTGGCACATATACTGGCTGTAGGCTGTGCGTACATGGTGCGAAGACAACGGAGAAAACCTTCCCCGAATCCGTACCAGCGGAGGACTGCAAACAGGAAGGGCCACTCTAAGCGATCAAAGGCCTTCTCAGCATCAAGTGAGAGGCCAACAAATGGGCGATCAAGATTAACTGCGGTAGTCAGTACATGGCATAGAGTCCGAGCATTGTCAGCAGTTGATCTACCAGGAATGAAACTGCATTGATCTGGGTGTATTAAGGTAGGCATCCTATCAGAGAGCCGGGTAGAGAGAATGGTGGCAAATATTTTATAGTCCGCGTTTAGGAGGGAAATTGGACGATAATTAGCTGTTAGTTGCGGGTCTCTCCCCTCTTTCTCAAAAACTACTACATTTGCCATTGAAAAGGACCCAGAAGGAGAACCCTCCTCGGCCAGAGCAGAAAAATAAAGTTTCAAAACTGGAGCTAAGTCAGCGTGAAAGGTTTTGTAGAATTCAGCAGGGAGACCGTCTGGGCCTGCGGCTCGACCTGAGGCACATTTCTTGATAGCAGAATGAATTTCTGAGACAGTAAATGGTGTGTCCAAGGCCACTCTATCTTCGTCAGATAGGGTCGGTCTTTGTACCCCTGAAAGTAAGCGTTCAAATACATCTGGCTCAAAATCACATTCAGATTGATAAAGCCGAGTATAAAAATCACGAAAGAGTTCTAAGATTTCGGTATCTTTAGTGACCAAGCCCCCCCCCGACGGATTACGGAGGGCGGTAACACGCTTGGCTTCTTTTTGACCTTTTAGGGCATTTGCTAATAATTTGCCAGCACGATTATTTTCCCGATAATATAGCCCTTGTTGTGATTCAATATTTTTAACAGCAGCAGTGTACAAAAGCTGATTGTATTGAAAACGCAAGCGTTGTAAACGGAGTAAAATACATGGGTCAGTACGGGACGTGAGGAGACGCTCCCCAGCTTGTATCTGCTGCTCTAGAATCAGTAAATGCTGCTTTCTTTGTTTCCCCTGCCGAATTTGATAGCTAGTTATAGTTGCGCGGATAGATGCTTTAAAACCCTCCCACCAAGCCCAGCTCGCTGTGTCATGGGGTGAGTTAAAATGAAAATAATCTTGGATAGCGGCCTTTATATCAACCTGAAAATCTTTTTGACCCAGTAGGGATCTATCAAAAAACCAAGCTCGGGGAGAATCGTCCCGCGCAGTGACATGTAATGATAAAGATATGGCAGCATGATCTGAAATATGGAGAGGATGAGTCCTAGTCGTGTCTACTTGAGAAATCAGTGCTTTGGAAATGAGAAAGAAATCTATTCTAGATTGGGAGTGATGGGGGGCAGAAAAGAAAGTGAACTCTAAGTCAGAGGGGTGAAGCAGCCTCCATATATCTACCAGCGCAAGATCTTGCATCAGAGCTGTAAGGGTAGCAAGACTCTTGGGTGGACTACTCGTTCTAGGCGGCTGTCTATCTATCAGAGGGTCTAACACTTGATTAAAATCACCACCAAGTATTAATGGAGTATTGGCAGAGGCCTGTGCCAACTGCGCAATACTTGCATAGTAAGCAGGGTTGTCCACATTCGGGGCATAAATGCAAATACATGTAAATTCACTATCTCCAACCTTAAGATGTACTCGGGCCCATCTACCCTCCTTGTCAGCGCTAGTATCAATTACAGTAGCTTGCAAAGATTTCTTAACCAGAATGGCTACCCCGCACCGTTTGGAAACGGCGGGAGAATAGGCAGCCACCATGTAAGGCTTAACATTGAGTTTCAGTGTTTCAGCAGAGTTTAAGTGCGTTTCCTGAAGAAACGCTAAATCAGCATGCTCATGGCTAAGATAGCTAAGGATTTTCTTTCTTTTGATTGGACTATTAATGCCCTTTACGTTGAGTGATAAGATTTTACATAAGGCCATTCAGACAAGTTAAAAATTCTGAGCATGATAGCGCACATAATTTCACAATGTCCCTCATATTGACTGTATCTGGCTGTACATATGGCATAAAAGAAAATAAGCTTAGATAATACAATGAAGCGCCCCACATTAAAAAAGAAAAACCGCAGCGCGGTAGAGAAGAAGCAGAACCCCAAAAATTACTGGCGACCATGTGTCTGCGGGGAGAAGCCCCAGAGAAGGCCGAAATTGAAAAAACACATAACCTGTAGGACTGTGCGTGCTCCGAATCCGACCGAGGCACACATCATGGAGGGATAGGAGACCAAAAAACAAAAAGTCATAGAAAGAAAGAAAGAAAGTCCAGGTAGTCTCTGTGCTTGACTATGACCGCCGCATCGGGCCCTTCAAAATGGCGGACAGAGCCGGCAAATAAAAGTCCAAGTCGTTGGATTAGCGCATCTGCTCTGCTTCTTTGGAGTCTAAAAATGTTGATAGTAGATCAGGATCTTCGAATGTCCTGGTTTGGTTGTGGAGAGTCACTCGGAGCTTCGCGGGATACAACAGGCCAAAGCGAGCCTGTAGCTGTTGAAGTCGAGGGCGAAAAGCAAGGAGTTTCTTCCGTCGGTCAACGGTAGGCTTTGCCAAATCAGGGAAGAAGGAGACTTTGTGACCTTCAAATTCCAAATGATGGTTCGCCCGGGCAGCATTTAAAATTTGTTCCACTTGTTGATATCGTAGCAAGCGAAAGATAATAGGCCGGGGGGTCGTTCGGTTGAGCGCCATGTGGGTAGGAACACGGTGTGCACGATCGATTTCCAGTTCTTTATGAAAGATGATCTTCAGCAAGGAGGGAAGAGTTTTGAGCAGGAATTCTCTCATATCTCCCGCTTCCACCCCCTCCGGTATTCCAATGAGCCTCACATTGTTGCGACGGGCTCGATTATTGCTATCTTCTAACTCCTTTTGAAGATTCTGTATCTGGCGCTCAGCCTTGTCCAGTGTGCCCAAGCGCACCGCGTGCGAGTCGAGGACCCCCGCCATATTGTCCTGCCGTAATGAGAGACTTTCAAGTCGGTCCTGGAGCACTCCAAAGTCTTCTCGCATGGCTCTAAGCGCTTCTCCATTGGACTGCACCAATTCCTTCACGCCGCGTATTTCCTCTAAAATCTCCAGGTGCATTTCGGGGTTTTCCCGAAATGGAACCATCTTCTGTGGGGAGGACACCTCTGTTTTGGAGCGTTTTCCGTGAGAAGAAGAAGGAGACCCGAAGTCCAAGCGCGCTGGTTTATGGGCCGCCATCCCCCCCGAGGTACCCCGGTCAGCCCGGAGCGAAATAGTAAGTTTGTATAGGTATTAAGTCAGGATTCTAAGTAGGCCTCTCGGGAGCTTCAGCGCGAAGCGTCTTACCCGCTGGACATCAGGCTCCGCCCCCCCGTATGTACTGTCTTTCTGAAACCAAAGCCTGCAGCTCACTCACTCGCCTCGCAGACGTGAGTGCCACCAGGAAGAGTACCTTCCAGGAGAGGAAGTGTAGATGGCAAGTAGACATCGGCTCAAAAGGTGGGCGAGTAAGCATTGCAAGACCACATTCAAATCCCACTCAGTCGCCAGAGGGCGAACCGAGGGTTTTAGTAAAAGTAGACCTCTGAGGAACCTTGACACCAAGGGATGAAGTGACAGAGGACGCCCTTCCACTGGTGAATGGTGTGCTGACAACGCACCCAGGTGGACCCTTACAGAATTAGACTTGAGGCCTAAGTCAGAGAAGTGAAGTAGGTACTGCAACACCACAGGCACAAGGCAAGAGAAAGGGTCTTCAATGTGCTGGCTACACCACACCTCAAATCTACGCCACTTGGAGGCATAGGTTTTTCTAGTGGACTGCCTCCTGGAGGCCAGTAACACTTCTTCTACATTCTTAGGTAGGAGGAGAGGGGCCAGCACTACCCTTTCAGCAGCCATGCCATCAGGTTGAGGGACCTGAGATTGGGATGTAAGAGAGAGCCCTGCTCCTGGGACAGGAGGTCAGGCCTTGTCCCCAGCGGGAGTGGTGTCTCCACTGCCAGCTGGAGAAGTGGGAACCAAGGTTGCCTTGGCCATCTCGGGGCTACCAGAATGACCGAGGCCTTGTCCCGAAGGATTTTGAACAGAGTTTGGGCCATCAGGGGCATGGGAGGAAACACATATAGGAGGCCCACTGACCAGGAGATCAGAAATGCATCTGCAGCCATCCTCCTGGGATGTGGCTGTCTGGAGCAGAACCGGGGCAGCTGATGATTCTGCGGACTGGCAAAGAGGTCTATAGACAGATACCCCCAGCAGTGGAAGATCTGCTGGGCTACCTCCGGATTCAGTTGCCATTCATGAGTTTGAATAATTCTGCTTAGTTTGTCTGCCAGGTAGTTCTCTTGGCCTGGCAGGTAAACCACTTTGAGAGACATACCCTGTCTGATGGCAAAGGAGCAGAGGTCCAGTGCCTCCTGACATAGGACACGGAATCCTGTCCCTCCCTGCTTGTTCACATAGAACATAGCCACCTGATTGTCTGTCTGTACGAGCACAGATTGATGTGAGAGAACATGGCAGAAGGCTTGCAGAGCTAGGCGTATCACCCGGAGCTCCAAGAGGTTGATCTGTTATGTCCCCTCTTGGGAGACCACAACCCCTGAGTGCAGGAGTCCTGACAATGGGCTCCCCAGCCCAGCAGGGATGCATCTGTCGTCAAGACTCTTGAAGACACCGGAGGTTGGAAAGGCACTCCTCCGAGCAGGTTGGGCAGGTGAAGCCACCAGACCAGCGACTTTAGCAGTCGTTTGGACACCCTTATCCTGTCTTAGAGTTGACCTGTGGCCTGCATCCACGGATTCCGGAGGCACCACTGAGCTGTCCTCATGTGGAGCCGGGCGTTCTGGGTCACATGCACTGTGGAAGCCATGTGTCCCAAGAGATGCAGGAAATGCCTTGCTGATATTTGAGACCTGTGGTTTATCTGGCGCACTAGCTCCCGAAGCCTCAGTGCCCTGTCCAGTGGCAGGTAAGCCTTTGCCTGCAGAGTGTCTAGTTTCACCTCAATGAACTCTAAGTTCTGTGTGGGGAGCAAGGTGGACTTTGCCTGATTTACGACAAAGCCTAGATGTTGCAGTATGTTGATAGTGCGAGTTGTGGCCTGTTGGGCCTCCTGAGGCAACGGGGCCCTGATAAGCCAGTCGTCCAGGTATGGGAAAACAAAGATACCCTGGTTTCTGAGAAACCCCGCCACCACCGCCAGGCATTTGGTAAATACTCTGGGGGCAGAGGCTAGGCCGAATGGAAGTACTCTGTACTGGAAATGGTTTCCTCCCACTACAAATCTGAGATAGAGGTTCCTCTGTAGAGGAGGTCTTAGAGGCTTTTCTGGAAAATAGGAGGGGGCACCTGGCTGAAGTGGAGCAACTAGCCCTTTTGGACTATTTGTAGGACCCAGGTGTCTGTGGTAACTGCTGGCCACCTGTAGGCGTACAGGGCCAGCCTCCCTCCTGTGCCCAGTCTCACCCCTGGCTGGAGAGAGACCATACAGTGGCTGTCAAAAACCCCCAACCGGCTGGGAGGGAGCTGGTGCTTTGGGCTTAGGGGTCTTCTGCTTACGCGGGCCATGCCACTGTCCCTTGGCCTGCTGCCCACGTTGGGGAGCTAGGGAGGCCTGGTGAGTGGGGTAGTTGCGGTAAGCAGTACCCTTCCTTGGGAAAATGGGCTTTTTACCCGAGCCCTTCTTCTTAGAAGGGGCAGGTCTTTTTGGAGAGTCTTGTCCGGGTCAAGTACTCAGGCTCGATTTCCGCAGCCTTTTCAGTCATGGGTTTGCCAAACAGGTTCTCACCTCGGCAGGGGACATCGACCAACTTGTCCTGTACCCATAACTCTAGGTCTGACGACATTAGCCATGCCTGGCATCGTGCACCGATGCCGGCTGCGGCTACCCGGGCCGAAGCCTCGAAGGCATCATAGGCTGCTCGAGACATGAACTTCGAGCACTCTTGAATCCCCGTGGACAAGGCTTTGAATCTCTGCAAGGGTTCCTTGGAGAGGCCAGCTGAGAACCCGGCAATTTCTTTAGCCAGGTCCCGTAAGTACATGCCCATGTACAGCTAGTATGTTTGGACACGGCATGACAGCATGGAGCCCTGGAAGCACTTTCTGCCGAGGGCATCCAGGTTCCGGGCTTCCCTCCCAGGAGACACCGAGGAGTGCGTTTTCTGGCTCTTGAGTCTTTTCATGGCCGATTCCACAACAGCTGGAACCCAGGGCTCTTGCAGACTCGATAGATAGAATTGACCCATCTGCTGAGCACCGGCATTGAAGCTGGTGATTTCCACATTTGGAAGAACAGCCGTTCAAACATCAGATGAACCGGGCTTCCTTCGGTGGAAAATCATACTGGAGGGCATCGAGCTCTTCGGCTCGAAGCTCTTCCTCGGCGTCCGCCGGGAAGGCCAAGGCCTTGGCCATGTCCCGTACGAACTCCAAGAACAGGGTATCTTCCGGGGCAGACCTTCTCCGAGGTTCAGACTCCAGCAAGTCTGATGGGACACACCGGGTCCGGTGGGTGCCCGGGGAGTCTTCATCCTCCGTCTCCCAGGCCGAGTCCTCCAAGGAGGAATCAATGGGCTCCAGCCATGAGGGCTTCGGTCTCAACCACCCTTGACGCTGATGGCACCGGCGTCGACGACCTCGGTCCCGAAGGGAGGTCGAGGGAGACCTCGGCTGAGCATCAACTCAAGCTCAAAGAGCCTCGAGGACTGGCTCAGCCTCCGGGGTCGACTTGGACGTCAAGCTCCCGGTGGTCGGGGCAGATGGACGGTGAGACCAGCCATCAGTGCCCACTGCTGCTCCATGAAGGCAGCCATGCTGCGCTCCAAGGCCGCCATTAAAGGACTGAGTCCAGAAGGCTCCGCAGCCTCTGGCTCAGGTCCCGATGTCGTCGGGCCTGATGCCGGCTCTCCCAGAGGAGAGTCCATGAGGACAACAGTATTTGCCTTCCTTGGCATCTCCGGCTCCGTGCGAGGTACCTTGGCAGGCCGCTCTGACTCCGAGGGCCCAGGGCGGCCGTCAGGACTCCGAGACTTGGCCCGCTAGGAACCAGGCCTATCAGAGACATCCAACGATGCCGCCCTCATGAGTTTTTTCTTCCTCCAATGTTCCCTGGAGGGAAACCCCCTCTCAGAAAACTCCCGACGGTGCTCGGAGTCCGACAGCTCCCGAGATGTTGAGGCTTCTGATGAGGTCCGGACCCGGGTGGATGCGGACTCTGAGAAAATCCTCTCACACTGCTGCTGCCTACTTCTAAGTGCCTTAGAAGACATCTTGCCGCACTGGCCACAGGCCACCGGGTCATGGTCCGCCCCGAGGCATCGGAGACAGCAGTCATGTGTGTCAGTGAGGGACATTAATGTTTTACACCGATCACACTTTTTAAACCCACTGGCAGCCATCGGGGGAAAAAGGGCCCCTGCGAGGTCAAATGACCGGGCTGCCAGTGAAAAAGAAAAAGAGCACGAACGCTAGTCACTAAAGGACAAAAACCAAAAAACAAGGACCGGATCCGATACCAGTGTACCGAACTGAGGCGGGGAGGAGAACCAGCGTTGAACCAGGTCGAAGACAAGAATCTTCTGAGAAGTTGACGCACTTTTTCTGTGAGGGAATTCGGACCACGTCCATTGAGCTCCGCGGAAAAAGGGAGACTGAGGAAAATGGCACTCTTGGGCGGGAAGGGGACCGCGCATGCGTGATTCAATCCCAAAGGCTTTCTTTGAAAGCTAGGGAATTTCTCCGCACGAGGGCTCCATCGGCGCCAATGCCACCCATATGTGAGGACTGACTTCCTGCTTGTTCCTGGAGAATGAGATGTATAGAAGACATTTTGCTCCTGCGGGTTTCCAGTTCAATTTGAACCTTAATTTGCAATTAAATGGGAATCTAAACCACCTCCCCCCATCCCCCAACATACCTATTCTGATATGCAGCGACAGCCCTCAACAAAGGGAAATGCATCAGGTATTACTCTTAAGCAATAGCTAGGTCTCTCCTTCCCACCAGGATCCCCAGCTCCTAGATCCCCTTTTCCACGGTAACCTCAGCCCCAGCTAATCCAAGGCATGGAAGACCAAACCTCAGGGGTTGAACTGGAAAATGTAAGAGAGACTGCTGTTGATAATATTTAATAACTCTAAAGGGAGCAAGAGTGAAAAAACACACAGACAGACATGCACTACTACTAATAATTATCATCTGTATAGTGCTACAAGGCGTTTGCAGCGCTGCACCTAGAGATGGACGAGAAAGTCCCCGCTCATCAGAGCTTACAATCTAATCAAGATAGACAGCATAACAAACTGGGGATAAGGGGAAATCTAGAGGAATGGATACACAGATGCGGAGTCCTCTCTGACCCTGCGAGGTCATCTGGTTGAAGATGCATGCCCGGAGGAAGAGGGAGCTATGGCGGCTGTATCTTTGGCTGAGATGCAAGCCCTGACAGCTAGCATGGGACTCTCAGCTGGCAAGGATTCATGAGGTCCATTCTTCGTATTTCCACTGGACATCCGGAGCAGTTCACCCTTGAAGCTATTTGGTCCACGATTATGAAGCTGGGAGAGGCGCTTGTTCCGCAAGTACAGTCCTTAGCTGTGGAAGTTTGAAACAATATAGCAGCAATTCATAAGAACGCTGAAGACTTAACATCTCTGCAGACTTCTTTGGCTGATCTTAATGTGAGGACTGCTCTTAATGAGAGATTCTGATTCTTACATTAAAGATGAAACTATGCTTAAAGCCAAGATTGAACAGATAGATAATTCTTCAAGATCTGCTAATCTTCGTTTCATTGATTTCCCTAAATCTCCACTAATTTTAGCTAAGGACATGTTTAAAATGTATCTTACCAAGGTTCTGGATGTCTCCCCAGAATCTCAACCACCCATGACTAGGGTATATTACCTAGCAACAGCTAGGAAAACCTCTGGGGGTGCTGAGTTTTCAGGCCTCCAGCAGGTGGATTCTTTAAATGTGCCCACAATTTTAGAAAGTTCTGATACTGAATCAGTGGTACTATCCACTCTTTTGGCTACGTTTGCTCTAATTACTAACCGAGAATAGTGTAAAAATGTTTTTTTAAGAAAAGGAATATTCTCTTTAAGGGTTTACTGGTTTGAGTTCATCCAGATCTAGCTAGGAAAAACCAGCATAGGAGAAGGGCGTTCCTCCTGCCCCGTCCCTGGGTTTTACAGCTAGGGGCTTTATTTTTTCTTAAGTATCCTTGCAAATGTTTGGTCAAGTTACAATCTGTTTCTTACATATTCGTTTAACCATTGCTGTTATTATCCTTTATTAAAGCTCACAGACTGGTTGATCCAGGGTCTATCACGTAATACACTGGCTTGTTTTCCCTTCGAAATGTGTATTTTTTTTTCTTTTTTCCTTTCCTGGGATCCCTCTTTTTTTGGGGCTAGAGAAGGGGCGGGTTTATATTGTTTCCTTTGTTTATGGTATTTCCTATTGTATTTGTGGTTTTATTTCGTCCTGTATTCCTTTTTTCCGTACAAGTTTGAGTAAGCTTGTAATTGTTAAAATTTCTAAATAAAAAATTTATAAAACATTTTTAAAAAAAGGATACACATAGGGATGAACAGGAGAATAAGGGGATCGGGATCCAAAAGCAGCCTTGAAATGGTGAGTTTTTAGCCTGGACTGAACAGGGCCAGAAAAGGAGCTTGACATACTGACTCAGGTAGTTTGTTCTAGGCAGAGCCGGCGCTATCTGGTAAGTTGGGTAAGCACCTCAGGTGGCGCCGAAGACAGGGGCACTGTCACTAGCCGCCCCCCCCCCCCCTCACTGATTCGTTGCTTGAGAGATGAAAGCAGCCACGGGAACAGTTCTCTGCTTCTGCGGCTCAGCTGTTTTATAAACCGCTGGACCGTGGCATTTCCAGCAGTAACAAGCATTTCCTGTTTCTCGTAAGAAACAGAAAATGCTTATGACTTCCTTTAGAAATGCCGTGGTCCAGCAGTTTATAAAACAGTAGAGCCGCGGAAGCAGAGAACTGGGGGGGGGGCTACTAGGGAGGGGGCACTGGGACTGGAAGGGAGCTGACACCTGGGGATGGCACTGGAAGGGGGGAGGGACTGACATGGGGTGGGGCAATGGGATTGTAAGAGAGCTGATACCTGGGATGGTATTTGGACTAGGAGGGGCTGGACAGTGGGGAAGGAGGGGGACTGGAAGGGAATGGACACCAGTGGTGGTGCTGGGAATGCAAGGGGGTTGACATTGGAAGGTACTGGGAGGGGAGGAATGGAAAGGGGGCTGATACTGAGGAGGGCTACTGAGACTAGAACTAGGCTGATACTGAGGGAGGTACTGGGACCAGAAAGGGGCTGATGTTGAGGCTGAACAGAAAATGGGGTTTTGCAGGGGGGAACTGGAAAGGAGCTGGAACTGGAAGGGAACTGATGCTGGTATATGTTGGGTCAAGTGGGGAAAAGAAGCAGAGACTGGGGGAGTGAAAAGAGGCAGAAACTGGGGGAGAGAAAAGGGAGAGGGCGCAGCTATTGTGTGTGTTGTGGGGGGTAAGAAACACTGCTGCTGAGTGCTGACTGGCTCAACAGAGCAGAGGTAGGGAGGCCATGCTGCCGCAGGCCTGAGACTGTGAACCAGGAAGGCCCTGACAGTTTGCCTCTACCTCAGCCTACTGGATTGAGGGAAAGAGAGAGACACTAAATGGGGGGGTAACAGATGATAGACATGGAGGAGGAAGAGAGAGAGTGAACAAAAGACTGGGAAATAATGGACTAGGGAAGACAATCTACAGAATGGGAGGACTGGGGTGACGGTTGAAAAGCGGTAGGTAGATGGCTAAAAAAGAACTGGGTAGTAAACAATAGTGAAATCTGGGTGGACAGAGGGAGAGAGAGAGAAATAAATGGAAGAAAGCTGAAAGGAAAAAAAAATCAATATCCAAGATGGAAGGAAGTGAAAAAAAACAAAAGGAGAGATAAGAAATGGCAGATGGACTATAGACCATAGAAAGAGATCTAAGAGAAGACAGAGAAAAGCAGAAGCCTCAGATCGGGACCAGCATGATCAGAGAATGAAATGGTCAGACAACAAAGGTAGAAAAAATAATTTTATTTTCAATTTAGTGATTGGACTTTGCGCTATCTTTATATTTTACACAGTATGGGGAACTGCATCTCTTATTTATCTGGTGTTGCACTGCATGCGGAGTCTGGCTTCTTGGGGTTTCAGTTTAATTTTTCTCTACATATTTTTTTTGTACTTTAGGTTGTAGTCACTTATTCTGTATTTGGTGATGGTCTGTGTTCTGAGTGTGTGACCGAGGCCAGGTGTTCTGTTAACATGGAGTTTGTACATAGGGATCTATACTGTAGTAATATGACTTGTTCGGCTTTTCAAATAGGTGTATGGATGTTCTAGGGCCTGTTGCAGTATTTATAGTCCAGCTTTTTTCTGTGTATGCCCCTTGTTGCATGAGTTTTGGAAGTTTATGCTGGTATGGTATGGTATATTTGGCCTTGTAGATCTTTGATTATTTTTGTAGAGTTTTATATTAGTTCACAATATGTCTGGTACTGGAGAATGTTTTTGTCAGTGAGATGACAAGAATAATTTTTTTTTGACTACCACAGCCTGTTTGTATGATGCTAAATATTCACTGCTAAGTAGTTACTTGTATTCTGGCTATGCATTTGCCCTTTCACTGCAATTTTCTTACAACATTGGATTTGAAGGAGAAATACCAGCATCACGTGAAAAGAGTTCACAAAGGAGTTTTGGGGAAAAGGAGGGTGGAGTATAGCCAGCATTAATAATAATGAGGGAGGGGACATCGATTTATAGGTTGCAGGTGTTCCAGGCATATGCAGCAAGGTAGAATGAAGCCTGGAGTTGGCAGTGGCAAAGAGCACAGATAAAAGGGATCTGGCAGAGGAGTGGAGTTCTCAAGGATGAGTGTAGGGAGAGATAAGGGAAAGGTAGTGCGGAGCCACAGAATGAATGCACTTATTGGTCAGTAGGAGAAGTTTGAACTGGATATGGAAACGGATAGGCAACCAATGAAGCAACAGAGGAGGGGTTACAGGAGTATAGTGAGACTGGAAGAAGATTCGCCATACTGTTGGGTATTTACCATCAGTGCAAAGTACCTGTTGCTGTCACATCATCTGTCTATATGCCTATCCATCTCTACGCAACTCACCCATGGAGAGTGAGAGTACTGGAAAGAACTGATGAGAAGATACAACAATTATGAATATTTAATCTCCTTTGAAAAGAATTGTGTTGCAAGTTGATCAACACTAAATACTTCATGCATTTGCTGTGACAAATAAAAGGAAAACTTGACAGTGTGCATTGCTATTTCCAATCTCAACATTATGCTTGATTTGTGAACCTACAGTATACCAGGCTTTACATTTCTAATACTGGACGTACACACTGGGCTCGATATTTGAAAGGCATTTACACGGTTTACAGCCCAATAAACTGTGTAAATGCCTTAACTAGGGATATTCAATGGCACTTCCATGGTTAGTGCCATTGAATATTCCTGTCTGAGTCCTCTATGCACCCCGATGCTATCCGGTTAGCATCATGGCGTGTCAGGAGCATTCCGGGGTGGAGCAGAAACGGCGATAATGCTGCCTGGTTAGCGGTCTGCGCCTTAGATAGGCGAGGAAAACCCCTCACATCTTTAAGGAGCAGGAGCTAACCAGGCAGCATGCAATATCGCTGCTGCCTGGTTAGCTTTGACGCCTTCCGGCATGTGTGGCGGTGCCCGGATATTCAATGCCATCGCCACGACATTGAATATCAAGGTTAGAGCGTGGCGGGGAGGGCTCTGTGCCGATGAGGCACATAGCCCTTCTAAGATGTGGCTGATTCAATATCAGGCCCACTGTTCCCAAAGTAGAGCCATCTGCATTGCCTGCACCCTATAATGCAGAAAGAGCTTCACTGGCTGCCATCCATCTCGCCATATCCATCACCCACTCCATAAAAAGACAGCAACCTCTCCCTTGGTAAGTTTACATGTTGTCAATAAGTAAGCTGTTTTTTTTACAAGGAAATGATGTGTTTTATGTTGATAGGTAGCAGTGGTTCTGTATTCGCGTTGTCAGTATTCGTAGGGTTTTCTAGAAACCTATCCTCCACAAATTCCAGTGATTCACTGTATACCAAAAGGGTGTCATACTAACATTCCTCTAGCATTGGCAACCACCTTGTTGCCCTTGTTTTGTTACCTTAGGCTCATCAGATATGGCCATGCCACGATCTCCTTTCTGCTTGGGGGACATCAGTATCTCATCCCAATCATGTACTGCTCCCTTGGATTTCTGCCCCCGAAGATTCAGCTTATTTTTATTTTATGGTCCAGAACAATTGGCAGCTTTTCTTAAAAATAAGATGAAAAGATTATTTTTAAAGTCCTGTTGTTATTTTTGGTCTTCTTAGTCTACTGCAGTACATATTTTCAAAGTAATTTATCTTCTTCAATTAATCTCAGATGTTTTTGTCAGCACACCACAGGGGTAGTCCCTCCATGCATGCACATTCTATCCCGGGGCGGTTCCAGACAATCTGCTGCCTGAGACAAGAAATGAGCTAGTGCCCCCCCCCCCCAATAGCCAAAATGGAGGGACCTCCTCAGAGCTCTAGTAAGGGAAAGGGGATCCTCTCACTCATAATACCGATCAGGTGGTTACCCCAAGAATAAAGAAAGAAATATATTCCCAGGCTATATAATATTTTTTAAACCTAGCAATTATATTTGTATGCTACAAAAATTGTAGCAGTTTAAATTATATTAGATGTCCAGACTACATAATGAAAACATTTCCTGACACAGCACACTGAACCAGCAGGGTATTTAATCTAAATATTGTATATATTCTGCAAAAGACAAAGGAGATACAAGGTGATCACATTCCAAGGAGCAAAAAGAAATAGCGAGAACCACGGAATAATTCATAACATGTAGTTTAAAACTATGCTGTGGTTCTTGCTTTTTCTTTTTGAACATATGATCTATATTCAAAGAAACCCCCCTCCAAACAATGGGTGCACAGCAGAACTAAGATTTCCCACATACCAAAAATAAATCTCTGATTCAGTAACAGCAATATAAACCCTCACCAGTACTGGGCATGTTGTGATGTAATAAAAAAACTTACAAAAAATTACTCAGAACCTATACAGAAAATCTACCATACGACACAGCATCAACTTCCAAAACTCAAAGAAGAGAGCAACACCTTAAATATTGCAGCGGGCCCTAAAACATCCATACACCTGTTCAAAAATCGAAACAACCCGGATTACTACTGATCGCTATATAGAAATCCCATGCTAACAGAACACCTGACCTCAGTCACATACTCAATACACAGACAGATTTCATCAAGTAGTGAATGGCTTACCACAAACTAAAACTAGACGTGGTGGTGTGCCATTAAGTAAATACTGACTTCTGGGAAACCAGCCCATGGATTTTTTTATTGGGTCAGACCAAGGATCCAACAAGCCCAGTATGCTGTTTCTAACAGTTGCCAATCCTGGTCACAAGTATCTGTCAGGCTCCCAAAAGGTATAAAGATTCTATGTTGCTTATCCCAGGGGTAAGCAGTGAAACGACTGGCAGTACATTGCCAGGCCTTCTTCCACAGAGTGAGCTCACAGCCCTGGTATTCCCAGGCTGGTCACAAGTACTAGCCAGGCCCAACGCTGTTTAGATTCAGACATCATATAAGAGCAGGTTCAGGGCAGTACAGCACCAGGGAAACAGACAGATGCACATGTCCCTGTAGTGTGCAATATATAAATTTAAAGATAAAACATGTAAATTCCAAAGACTCACACAGTCCAGTCACTAAATTGAGAATAACATTCATTTTCCTACCTTTGCTAGCTGGCCATTTTACTTCTCTAATCATGTTGATCTCAGCTTCTGGTTTCTGCTTTTCTGTCTTCTCTTAACACTTTCTGAGGTCTCTGGTCCATCTGCTAATTCTCTCCTCTCCTGTCTTCTTCATTTTCTTACATCGCTGGCATTTATCTTTTCTTTTTAACTTTCTTTCATGTATTTTTTTTCTCTACCCACTCAGATTTTACTTTTCCCTTGTGCCATCCAGTCCTCAATCCTCCCCCCCCCCCTTTTATTACGGCACCTACCACTTTTCAATCTTTAACATTGTCCTCTCCTTCGTCAGCCTCTTAATCCCCAATCTTTAACTACTCTCCCCTTTCTCTCTTCCTCCCACTATGTCCAGCTTCTTCCCTATCCAGGGTTTCTCCCCTATTTCCTCCATCCAGCTCCTCACATCCTTTTTTTCACCTCACCATGTTCACTATTCCCCCTCTCCCCTATTCCTCCCATGTCCAATATATCCCTTTTTCTCCCCACATCTCATGTCTAGCATTCACATCTTCTTCTCCTTCTCCCTTCCCCTGTGCCCACCATCTCTCTTCTGTCTCATTCCCTCTCCTGTGTCCATCTCTCCTCTCTGTTATTCCCTCCTCTGGGTCCACCACTGCTCCTCTCTCTCAATCCCTCCCCTGTGTCCACTATCACTCCCTCTCTCATTCCTTCCTGTGTTTCCTCCATCTCACCTCTCTCTCATTCCCTCCCTATGTCTACCATCGCTCTTCACTCATTCCCTGCCCCGTGTTCACATCTCTCCTCTCTCTCATTCCCTCCCCTGTATCCACCATCTATCCCTCTCTCATTTCCTCCCCATATCTACCTCTCCTCTCTTTCTCTCCTCGTGTCCACCTCTAATTCCCTCCCCTTCTCCACCATTTCTCCTCTCTCTTATTCCATCCCCATGTCCACCATCTCTCCTCTCTCATTTCCCACCCCCTGTGTCCAACATCTCTACTCTCTCTCTCCCCCTCCTCCCATATCAGCATCTCCCCTTTGTCCAGAATCTACCCTCCATCTCCCCTATCTCCACCCCATGTTCAGCATCCGATCTCCATTCCCTATGTTCCCCCTTCCCAGAATCTAGCATCTGGCTCTCTACTCCCATTCCATATCCATCATCTGTTCTCTGTCTCTCCCACCCTGTGGCCACCATCTTCCCTCTGCCCCCTCACCCCAAAACCAGCATTTGTCCTCTACCCCAATCCTTTGCTCAGCATCTGCCCATTCTCCTCTGTCTCCACCCAGTGATCAGCATTGCTCTCCATACTTTATGTCCCCCCACCCCAAGTCCAGCATCTTCTCCCTGCCCACATCCCATATCCACCTTCTGTTCTCTACCTTCCCCACCATCTGCCCTCTGCTCCCTATGGCCACCATTTGCCCTCTGTCTTCTACCCCAAGTCCAGCATCTGTCCTCCATTATCCCATTCTCCCCCCATGCCCAGTATCTGGTATCCATCCCCCTATGCATCCCATCCAGTGTCCATGATCTGCTTTCTATCTCCATTCCATATCCACTATCTGTCTTCCACCATCCCCACCCTTTGGCCATCATCTGCCCTCTGTCCCCTCACCCCATGACTAGCTTCTGCCCTCTATCCCACTCATCCCATGTCCAGCATCTGTCCCCACCTCTGTGCTCCCAACAACTACATCCAGCATCATTTCTCTCCCTACTGTAATCCAAGGAATAATGTTTTGGGGTTGTTTTTTTTATCTCCGGGCTGTCATATGCTCCTAGCATAACATAAGAACATAAGAAATGCCATACTGGGTCAGACCAAGGTCCATCAAGCCCAGTATCCTGTTTCTACCAGTGGCCAATCCAGATCACAAGTACATGGCAGGTTCCCAAAAAAGTACATTGGTTCCACAATGTTTGCCCCAGGGTAAGCAGTGGATTTCCCAGGTCCTCTTTAATAATGGTTTATGGCCCTTTCTTCCAGGAACTTGTCCAAAACTTTTTTAAACCTAGCTACACTAAGCTTTTACCGCATCCTCTGGTAACGAGTTCCAGAGTTTGATTACGTGTTGAGTGAAAAACATTATCTCCAGGAACAAGCAGGAATGTAGTCTTCACATATGGGTATCATCGGTACCGACGGAGCCTGCGTGGGAACGCTCCCCAGCGTCCAATTAGAAAGCTTTTGGGAGCATCCCACAGCGCCTGCGTGCTGCCTTCCCACCTTTCCCAACTGCCTCTCTCCAGTTCTTCGTTTTCCACGGAGCCAGCAGGTCGTCGTTCCTGTCACCGCAGAAAATGTTTCCCTACACTCCTTCTTTTTTGTGGTCGCGTCTGCCTTTCCTCGACGCTATACCAGTACCGCCAGTTCTTTCTTTCTTTTAAAAAAAAAAAAAAAATATATATATATATATATATATATATATATATAGTATTTTTTTCCAAACTTTTCTTCCTCAGGTGCACGCGCCATTTTGGGCCTTAGGCCCAAAATTTCCTTACTATGGAAAAACCCGCTTCGGGTTTCAAGAAGTGCACCAAGTGTGGCGGTACCATCTCCGTCACCGACACCCATGAGTGGTGTCTTAAATGTTTAGGTCCTGACCACTCCATTTCGGAGTGTATGGCCTGTGCTATGATGTCCAAGAGGGGTCGACAAAACCGAGCTGCTAAGCTCAGCACCCTTTTTCCCTCCAATGCAGCCTCTGTGGCATTGACGTCTTCCAGGGCTTCGTCTTCCTCCCATGGATCTCAGGTAACTAAACATAAGTCTGGCCGGTCCTCAAAGGGTAGATCTCCTTCCAAGCATCGAGATGCCTCTGGCGTTGCCCTTGAGGTTTCTGTACTGGCAAAATTGCCCTGGCGGGAGGCTTCAGCTTCCAAAGCATTATCGGGGCTCCAGGATGTTCTCGAGGCCTCGACCTTGGCAGAACTACTGGTGCCATGCTCTGGGGTACCAGCTGCTTTCTCCAGTACCGATACCCAGGCATCGTCAGCTTCGATAGACCAGAGGTTCCTGGCTATTGAACGCAGTCTGGCGGCTTTCCTTGCGGCATTGACACCCTCGGAACTGCATCAGACAGTTCAACCAGTACCGGCACGTACTCCGGCACCAGTATCGGTACCAGTACCGACAGCATCGGCATCGACATTGGTGTCTGCATTGCTGGCACCCAGTCATGCTATGCCTTCCGGTACCGATACACCGGCACCGATTCCCCCCGGCACTGACTTCGGTCAGTACGGGTATCATGCTCTACAAGAGCATCTGGACAGAAGGTACTTTGAGTCCTCGGAGGAGTCTGAGGATTCCGACAGCTCCGTCGGTACCAGAGTACTTCTCCCAGAGGAGCCTTCCTCTCCTAAACGCAGGATGTCTCCTCCAGAAGATATCTCCTTTCAGGACTTTATCAGGAAGGTGGCTCGAGGTCTTTCCATTACTGTGGCTCCTGAAACAGAGCCCAGGGCAAAGGAGTTGGAGATTCTGCAATATCCCAAGGCTCCTAAGGAGGCAGCTACTTTGCTTATCCATGAGATCTTACATGATCTCATGTTGAGAATGTGGGAAACACCTCTTACCACCTCTCCTCACTCTCGTAAACTCGATAACATGTATCGAGTACCTCTATGTCCTGGCTTCCAGAAAACTCAGCTTCCTCACCACTCTATTGTAGTGGAATCAGCTATGAGAAGGATCAGAAGTGCAAAGAGGCATGCCTCTAATCCTCCAGGATGTGAGTGTCGAACTTTGGATGCCTTTGGATGTCGTACTTTCCAGGCTTCCATGCTTTCTGCCAGGATCAGTTCCTATATTTTATATATGGGAATGTTCCTTAAGGAAGTCACAGGAGATTTAGAGGTTTTGAGCCCTCTTCTTTCTGATGATAAGAGGCAGGATTTTCTCACACTGGTTAAACATGCCCAGGATGTTTCTAAGTTTGTCAATCGTGCAGCTTTTGACTGTTTTGAGTGCATAAGCAGAACCTCTGCCATTGCCATAGGTGCACGTAGAATTGCCTGGCTCCAGGCATCCGATTTGGAGCTCTGGGTGCAGGACAAACTGGGCAATATCCCTTGTACAGGTGAGAATCTATTCGGCAAGAATTGGCAAGAGAAAGCCAATGAATTGGATGCTGACAACTCCACTTTAGATAGATTATCCAAAGCCACAGCTGATCCTGCAAGGAAGAAATCTTTCAAGAAACCATTCTTCTCCAAAAAGAAGAGGTTTTATCCCTCTTATTCCCAGCAGGAACGTTTCGCAGGTCAACCTGCCCGAAAGAGTCAGCAACCGCCTAAACAAAGGAAAGCAAAGACTGCTAAGCCTCAACCGTCTCAGCAGTCCACAAGGCCTTTGACTTCCATCTAGAGAACTTAGCCTTCCTGGCTCTCAATGGACCAGAGCCTTCCACCATTCCAGGGACGATGTGTCACTTTGCCCCCAGATGGGGGCAGATAACAGCAGAACATTGGACTCTCTCCATTATAAAAGAGGGGTACAAGCTTCATTTTCTGTGCATGCCCCCTCCCACAATGGTAAGACAGTTCAGTTCTCAGACCTCTCTCGTCAACCTGTTAGATCAAGAGGTCACCATGCTTCTTGCCCAAGGGGCAATAGAAGAGGTACCCATTCCTCAACAGGGTACAGGGTTTTACTCCCCCTATTTCCTTATCCCAAAGAAAACAGGGGGATACAGACCTATTTTAGACCTCAGAGAATTGAACAATTTCCTGTTCAAAGAGCAAGTCAAGATGATTTCTCTGGGAACTCTGCTGCCATACTTTCAGAGTCAGGATTGGCTTTGTTCTCTAGATCTCAAGGATGCGTACACTCATGCTCTCATCCATCCAACTCACAGAAAGTTCCTTCAGTTTCTTTTTCAAGGAAAGCACTACCAATACAGGGTGCTTCCTTTTGGCCAGGCCTCAGCACCAAGGGTGTTTACGAAATGCATGGCTGTGGTAGCAGCATTTCTTCGCACTCTAGGAATATTCGTCTTCCCCTACTTAGACGACTGGCTCATTCGAGCCCCATCAGTCAGAGGCCAGGATTTCTCTATCTTGCACAATGCGTATCCTTCAGTATTTGGGTCTGGTCATAAACATCCCGAAATCTAGCCTAACTCCGACTCAGTCTCTAGAGTTCATAGGAGCTTTGCTGGATACCAGAAAAGCAAGGGCCTATCTTCCCCAGACCCGTTGCCTTCGCATGGTGCAGTTAGCTTCTCAAGCAGTGCTAAAGCCTCATCTCACTGCTCGAGAAATGTTACAACTACTAGGCCACATGGCATCTACCGTGAATGTGGTTCCTTATGCTCGCCTCCATATGAGAGTGGCCCAGTGGACTTTATCCACTCAATGGACCCAGGCATCAGGGTGCCTGTCAGACAAAATAGCAAACACAAATTGCCTTATTTTGTTCCTCCAATGGTGGCAGTCCACTCAAAACCTGTTGGTGGGGTCCCCGTTTCAACAACCTTAACCCCAGGCAACTCTCACAACAGATGCTTCACCAAGGGGTTGGGGAGCTCATCTGCAAGACCTCTCCACCCAAGGCACTTGGACTCCACAGGAGACTCATTTACACATCAATCTCTTGGAGCTCAGAGCAATCTTGCTTGCTCTTCGAGTGTTCCACACCCTGCTCAGCTACAAGACAGTCCTTATTCATACGGACAATCAAGAAGCCATGTTCTACGTGAACAAACAGGGGGGAACAGGCTCTCTGTCGCTTTGCAACGAAGCTTTGCGACTATGGGCCCTCTCCAGAGAGCATCAGATTCATCTCCTGGCAGTGTATCTTCCAGGCATCCAAAACTCTTGGGCAGACAGACTCAGTCGAGTTCTGCTTCCACATGAATGGTCTCTACATGCAGACCAGGTGGCCAAGATTTTTCAAATTTGGGGAACTCCGGACATAGACCTCTTTGCAAGTCTGTTGAATGCCAAACTTCCCCGATTCTGTTCCAGAATTCTGGCTCAGGGCTCTCAGGCCAGGGATGCTTTCCTCCTTCATTGGGGTCAAAACTTCCTTTATGCCTTTCCACCCATTCCCCTAATTCCCAAAACCCTGTTCAAGCTTCAGAGAGACAGAGGCTATATGATTCTCATAGCTCCACATTGGCCACGGCAAGTGTGGTACCCTCTGCTTCTACATCTCTCTCAAGCTCCCTCTCTGGAGTTAGGGTCTGCTCCAGATCTCCTGTCTCAGGAGGAAGAAATGTCATGGCATCCCAATCCCCAGTCTCTGCATCTCAGGGCTTGGTTGCTGAAGGCCTAGATCTTCATGATCTGAACCTTTCTCAACAAGTAAAGGATATCCTTTATGCTTCCAGAAAACCTTCCACAAGACGCTCTTATGCTTTCAAGTGGAAAAGGTTTACCATATGGTGCTCGCAGAAGGGTCTTAGCCCCCTTGCGATACCTCTGGAATCATTACTGGAGTATCTCCTTCATTTATCCAATGCAGGACTTAAAACTAACTCAGTAAGAGTCCATTTGAGTGCTATTGCAGCTTCTTTCAAGCCTTTAAATGGACAACCTATTTCCTCCCATAGCAAGATTTATGAGAGGCCTTCTTCTAACTAAGCCTCCCATTAGGCCACCACCGGTGCCATGGGACTTAAACCTGGTTCTTGGCCAGCTCATGAAGCCACCTTTCAAAGCCTTAACTACTACTTCATTGAAATTCCTTTCCTTGAAAGTTATCTTTCTCATTGCAATCACATCAGCACGTCGCATCAGTGAGTTGCAGGCACTAGTGGCTGATCCACCTTATACAAGGTTTCATCATGACAAGGTAGTCCTTAGGACTCATCCACACTTTATGCCAAAGGTGGTCTCGCCTTTTCATCTTAACCAGGCGGTCTACCTGCCTGTGTTTTTTCCAAGGCCTCATGCATCAAATGCAGAAAGGAATCTTCATACTTTGGACTGTAAAAGAGCTTTAGCCTTTTACTTGCAAAGAACACAGCAACAGAAAGTCCTCTCAACTCTTTGTTGCTTTTGATTCTTCTCATTTGGGACTTCCAGTCTCCAAGAGAACACTGTCCAACTGGATTGCACAGTGTATTTCCTTTGCCTATCAGAGTAAGAATCTTCCTCTGGAGGACCATGTCACAGCTCACAATGTGAGAGCCATGGCAGCTTCAATGGCTCATCTGCACTCTCTGTCTATCGACGACATCTGTCGAGCAGCCGCTTGGGCCTCTGTTCATACCTTCACAGCCCATTACTGCTTGGACAAGGACTCCCGCTGGGATGCCTTGTTTGGTCAGGCTGTTCTCCAACACCTGTTCCATACCTAATCAACTCCTACCCACCATCCCTGGTTGGATGCCAGAGATCCACGGGGGGAAGTGGAGCCCTTTCACAGGGACACACAACTTTTGGGGTCTCTCCCTGGCATCTAAAGCTAGGGAGTCCCCATATGTGAAGACTACATTCCTGCTTGTTCCTGGAGATAGCATAGTTACTCACCTGTAACAGGTGATCTCCGGGAACAGCAGGAATTTAGTCTTCACAACCCACCCACCTCCCCTAGGAGTTGTAGCTCTCTATCTATCTCTTTCTCTTTCTCTCTCTCTCTCTTTGTCTCAGCTTTAAACTCAACTGGAGAGAGGCAGTTGGGAAAGGCGGGAAGGCAGCACCCAGGCACTGTGGGATGCTCTCAAAAACGTTCTAATTGGACGCTGGGGAGCGTTCCCGCGCAGGCTCCATCGGTACCGACAATACCCATATGTGAAGACTAAATTCCTGCTGTTCCCGAAGATCACCTGTTACAGGTGAGTAACTATGCTTTTTCTTATTACTCTTAAATGGGTTACATTGTAGCTTCATTGTGTGTCTTCTACTCTTTCTACTTCTTGAAGGAGTAAACAGCCTATCTATGTTTACCTGTTCCACTCCATTCATTAATTTATAGACCTCTATCATGTCTCCGCTCAACTGTCTCTTTTCCAAGTTGAAGAGCCCTGACCTTTTAAGCCTTTCCTCATAGGAGTATCCTTCCATCCCCTTTACCATTTTGGTGGCTCTTCTCTGTACCTTTTCTAATTCTGCTATATCCTATTTCAGATACGGTGACTAGAATTGCACACAATATTCAACGTGCAGTCACACCATGGAATGATACAGAGGCATTATAATATCCTTGATTTTATTTTCCATTCCTTTCCTTATGATTCCCAGCATTCTATTTGCTTTCTTGGCTGCTGCTGCACACTGGGAGGAGGGTTTCAATGTTTTATCCACAATGACGCCTAGATCCTTTTCCTGGGTGGTGGTTCCTAATGTATAACTGTAGTTTAGGTTGTTCTTTCCTAGGTGCATAACTTTGCACAAAATTAGGTATTTATAGTTTATGATTTATTTATTACTCAATCTTATTTGATGTGCCAATAAACAATTTCTGACAACCAGGACAAACGATTTCACAGAGAAAATTGTCCATCTGTCCCAGGCTGTGAGAAGTCATTCATAGGCTACCTAGAGCCAGAACTAGCCCAATCATCAGGAAAACTAAGCAGTCGCCTAGGGCAGCAATTTCTGGGGAAGGGGGGCAAAAAGCAGGGTGTTCCAAGTTAAAAAAAATCTATTGACAGCTGGGGGGAGGGGTAAAACCTAAGGTTTGAGCCAACTCTGGGGCCAGTCCTATCTAGAGTCATTCACAGATCACCTATCAAGAGTCCCAGGCTGTCTTTTGTGTAAGACGTACTGTATATAAATAGCAATATCATAAAGTTGTAATTTTGGAAACTAGATAAAAAGAGGATGTTAGCATGGATGTCAGACATGGATAGCAACAAACCACAGCAGGTCTACAAGGTTCTTAAATATCATTTATTCAGAAGTGACATCATTTGGTTTCAAGCATTTACTCCAACTCGGTTTAAGTCCCATGCCACCGGTGGTGGCTTAATGGGAGGCTTAGTTAGAAGAAGGCCTCTCATAAATCTTGCTTTAAGAGGATGGGAGGAAATAGGCTGTCCATTTAAAGGCTTGAGAGAAGCTGCAATAGCATTCAAATGGACTCTTACTGAGTTAGTTTTAAGTCCTGCATTGGATAAATGAAGGAGATACTCCAGTAATGATTCCAGAGGTATCGCAAGGGGGCTAAGACCCTTCTGCGAGCACCATATGGTAAACCTTTTCCACTTGAAAGCATAAGAGCGTCTTGTGGAAGGTTTTCTGGAAGCATAAAGGATAGCCTTTACTTGCTGAGAAAGGTTAAGATCATGGACGTGCTCTAGATAAACCAAAATTTTAAAAATGTCTTATTGTCCACTTTCAGTAGGGGTTCTGAACATTTTTAAAGCCCCTTTTCATCTATCCTCCCATACTGTACCTCGCTTCAAATGTTTTTTTGATACGGCACTCCACACTATCCGCCCCCCCCCCCTCCCTCCCTCATATCAGTAATTTTGGATTCATCCTCTTCTATTTAATAGTTCCTTTCAACGGCAAGCTAGAAAAAGAGGAAAAGAGCTGGAAAGCTCCTTTTTGCCTATGAAAAATAAAACAAATGCTTTTCTTTGGTAATTTAGATCAAGAGCGTACATGGGCTGCATACCCTTAAAAACTTAAACACCACCCATCACCCCCACTCTCCTATATACCCCTCAAGTATGGTACCTTCTGTATTTCACCAAGTCAGTGCTGGTGGTGGTTAGACTGATGGACCCTATATGTTCGCAGCTGCCGATCTCTATGGCTGGCATGAGCCAAGCATGCTGCAAACAAAATGTCCCTCCTTCCTCCCCACTATACGAGCCGCTGCACCAGTTCCTAGCAGATGAGCAATCATCGGACAAGAAAACAGCAAATCAAAAAGAAAAAGAAAAAGAAAAAAAAGCAGTACACCTGAGCCTGCTGTGATCACAGTTCCAAAGAAGGGAGGGGGGGGGGGGTTCCGTGGTGCAGATGGGGCTGCAGTAGTATGGTTTATTCAGGTCTGCCCAAAGAGAAAAAAAATGACCGGGACTGCCCGATCTGCGCCACTTACTCCCAGCCCTGACCTGTGATAACCCAACAGCCCAGAAGTAAAAAAAAAAAAATACACATACATTAATTGCTTCCCCCCAGACTTCTGCTGCTGTCTCTTTCAACCTTGTAGCAGCTGCTCCCATCATAAAATCAAAAACGCGGGATCTTCGTGACTCCAGCACACTTTGAAGGCCCTGCTGGATCGCCTCCCTCTGACACAAAAAGGTGTCGGGAACAGCAAGGCCTTCGAAGAGCACTGGAGCTGCCAAGACCCCGTTCTCTTTTTTTCTTTTCAAAACTGATATCTTACTGCCACCGCCGTGCTGCTTAACATTTCTGGGACAGCATCAGTGGTGGTGGTGGTGGTGGTGGTGGGTGTGTGTGTGTGGGGGGGGGGGGGGTGATGTTGTCACCACCACCGACCCAGGAGAAGCGGCAGCATCAACTGGTCCTATCAAACTTTTTTTTTACAAAATTAGACAGAGTAAGGCGGCTACCATTGAGGTGTTTGGGGACATTTTTTGCTGCTCCCAAAACTTTGCCGCCTGACGCAGCTGCCTCATTCTAGAGCTGCCCCTGACTCTACCACTTCCTGGTAAGTATATCACATATATAGATGATATATTTAAATTATTATATTATTTATTTAACAGTTTTTTTATACTGCTATATTATTTAGTCAAAGCAATTTACTTTGTAACTTAAACTTGGAAATGTACATTAAACAGGGACATTGACAACTTGGATTCTTCTGAGGCAATGGAGAGTTAAGTGACTTGCCCAAAGAATGCTAGTGGGAATTGAACCCTGGTCTCTGGGTTCCCAAGCCAGTGCTACTCCTCCACTCCATTATCTTGTTTATTATAAACCACTTTGGGAAAAACCTTTGTTTGAGGAAAGAGATACATACCAGGGGTGCTTAAGTATAGACCTTAAGGGCCGCAAACAAGCCAGGTTTTTAATATACCTCTAATGAACATGCATCACAAACAAGAAGATGCACATTGAGAGTGTTACATACACAAAACAAAAGCTCTCAGACCAAAACAATCTAGATAATTCCTAACTCAGCTAAACTTACTCCAACAGCTCAAAAGAGTCACACCATTTAAAAGGAGAAAAGTATGTCAAACCACAATGGCAGCAACAATTTAGGGGAGAAAAATCCTCAAGACCTTATCACTTCCCACTATGCAGCAGCAAAAGCCATAGGGGAGATCAAGAGCTCTACATCATAGGCATTAACCCCCCCCCCCCCCTTCTTTTATTGTAATTTATATTCAATACTTCACTATCATTAGGAGCGGGAGCCTGAGCTCGAACTGTTGATGAAGATCAACACGGACTCTGGGAGCCCAATGAAAATAGAATAGCGCTAGGCAATCCAACAGCCTTGACTTTCTCCACTGGCAGAAAGAACCTGCACACTCTAGTATTGAAAATGTACTCCGGGAACTCCAGGGACCAGGAATGCAACAACAGGCTTTTCCCTAATGATCACTCTTCTGAGGATCATCAGAAAGGATATCACTCAGGGAGTTACTTGAGACACCTCTGAAGGAGAATGTGCTCAGATGAGCCAGTAGTCCAGATGTGGGTGCATACCAATCCCTTGATGCTGTGGCGTCACAAACACCACCACCATGACCTTGGAGAACGTCTTTTGGGCAGTGGAGAGTCTGAGTAGAAGGGCGGAGAACTGAAGGTGAGAGTCAAGCATAGCAGATACTTTCTGTTCCCCAGATCGGGATATGAAAATGCACCTCAGCTAAAACCAGAGATCCCAGGAACCCCCTCTGTGCACCGCATGAATCCTGGATCGCAAAGTTTCCATCCAGAAACGCATAACACGCAAGCACTCATTGACACACTTGAGGTCCAGAATGTGCTGGAATGTTCTTTGCATGTTGACCACCACGGAAACAGATAGAATACCTGCCCCTGCCTCAGTCGTCCAAGGGAATGAGCACACTGCCCTTCAGGAGAGATCACTTGTCCAAGGTGATCCACACAATGGACCCGTTGTTCGCAGACCACAAGGGGAGAAAATGCAAATGGCCTGGATTGGCTCTTTACATTTCAAGCCATAGCCATACTCAGTGGGGACTAGCACCCAGCGATCCTTGGTATCCCGGGCCCATTCCTGAAGAAGAGGCGAAGCCTGCCCCAACCAGACGAATCAGGGACGTTTTGAATTTTACTTTACTAGTCTGTTTCTTGCTTGCAAGGTTTGATCTAGTTCTGAGGTGCTTTTACCATTAGAACTGAGCTCATGCTGCAGGCCAGCATGGCTGTTTAATTAGTTTATTTATAATAGTATACATTATAATATAGCAATGCCTAAGTGTACTATGAGGTGCCATGTAAGTACTTTCTCTGCCCCATCCCCCTCTATTGGCATTTTGAGTTTTGAACTTTAAATGTGTGATATAAGCTGTGAGGTGTCTGTGTGAGTGTATGTAAAGCTTGTTATTTAGTAAAGGATTTTAGTGTTGGTTAGGGTTGTTTGGTAGCTCTGTAAGACTGATTTTAGGAGCTTGGCAGATTGATTGAATAATGTTTTGATGTGAGTGGTGAGTATAGAGAGTGTATCTTCTACTCACCGTTATGTTTATTGAACTACTGAATAAAAAATATAATAAAAGAAGGGGGAATTTTTTAATGCCTATGATGTAGAGCTCTTGGTCTCCCGTACAGCTTTTGCTGATGCATAGTGGGAAGTGATAAGGTTCTGAGGTTTTTCCTCCCCTAAATTGTTGTTGCCATTGTAGTTTGACATAATTTTCTCCTTTTAGGTGGTTTAGTAGTTGTGACTATCCATTGGGTTTTCATGGCAAGATACAGAACTAGATTGACGGGCCTTTCCTCCGCGCAGTTTAAGTTTAGTTCAGCAGCCACGGGTACCAGTCTGTCAACAATGAGCCGCCTGACTGAAGACCGAACACAATTTAGGACAACTATCCAGAGGGCTGCCATGAGTCGACGGCAGTTAACCAGGTGCGGAGACTCGGTGTGGGGCTTCATTTGCATAAGTGGCCTCATTTGCATAAATATTTGCATAATGTTACCATACACTAACTTTTAGTAAACATGTCTCTTAATGAATGTATGGATAAAGAAAGACTAAAAGATTTCTACATTACTATAATCCAGTGCCAACTGCCAGGCACATTAGGAACTACTACAAATGCTGCCCATTTAGAACCATAGCAAACCCACCGTATCATAACAGCACTACCAGGACTCATAAAGCACCAAACCCTACCTATCAAAAGGCAACACTGCAAATATTAAACCAATACATTTCAGAGAATAACAATACATGACCTACTGGGGAAAGAGAACAAGTGTCAATGTCAAACAGGAATTACATAAACAGAATACCTCAGCTCAGTTACACATGCAGAACATAGACCATCACCAAACAAGGAATCACAATTTAGAAACAGGAAGGCAATAATTAAACTGGGAACCCCAAAAGCCAAACTTGGAATGTACAACAACACTGTAGAAATAAAACTATAAATTAATTTCCTCTTGTACTAAACAAAGCGCAGACGTTAATGATGCACATTTCCCAGAGCTGACATATTCCAGTTAATAAATTCAAAATAAAGAGATCTCTTTCTACCTTTTGTGCATTTTTTTTTCAGTTGCAATTGCTCCAGCCACTTTCTTCTGGTTTCTTCGTGTCTTCTGCTAACTCTCCATCGTCTGCTGTCCATTGGTCCTTTCTTCTCTCTTCTAGTTTTTTTCCATTCTCTCTCTCTACATCTGCTTTAACAAACTAATCTTTCTCCTTTTGCTCTTTCCTCGTTCCTATTTCATCCACTCAAATTTTATCCCTCCATCCTCAATCCCCACTTACTCTCCCAATACCCAGCCAATTGTAGATTTTTCATCCCTCCCACCCAAAATATTTTTCCCCTCTCCATTTCACTCTCCCAGCCCCATCCCATTCTAATCCTCCCCCAACATCAGCTCCCTTCTAGTCCCAGCCTCACCCATTACCAGTCCTAGCCCCCCCATCAGCCCATTTCCAGTCCTAGCTCCCCCATCCATTTCCAGTCCTATCTGAGTCCCTCCATCAGCTCATTTCCAATCCCAGGCCCCCATCAGCCCATTTCTAGTCATTTCCTAGCCCCACCATCAGTCCATGTCAAATCCTAGCTCCCCTCCACTCAGCCCAATTCCAATCGAATCCCCCCATGAGCCTACTTCCAGTTCTAGCCCCTCCATGAGTCCATTTCAATCCAAGCCACCACCACAGCCCTTTTCTAATCTTAGCTCCCCCCAACAGCCCATTTCCAGTCCTATCCTAGCTGTTCCATCAGCCCATTTCCTGTCCTAGCTCCCCCCCACTCAGCCCATTTCCAGTCCTAGCTCCCTCCCCTCACAGCCCATTTCCATTCCAAGCCCCCCTCCCCATCAGCTATTTGCAGTTCAAGCCCCCCTTCCACTCAGCCCATTTCCATTCCAAGTCCTCATCCCCATCAGCAATTTGCAGTTCAAGCCTCTCCTTCCACTCAGCCCATTTCCAGTCCTAGCAATCCCCCAACCCATTACCAGTCCTAGCCCCCCATCAACCCACTTCCAGTCCTAACCCCCCCCCCATCACCCCATTTTCAGTTTAAGCTCCCCCCCATAGCCCATTACCAGTCCTAACCCCCCATCAGCCTACTTCCAGTCCTAACTCCATCAGCTCATTTCCAGTCTTAGCCCCCCCATAGCCCATTACCAGTCCTAACCCCATCAGCCTACTTCCAGTCCTAACTCCATCAGCTCATTTCCAGTCTTAGCCCCCCCATAGCCCATTACCAGTCCTAACCCCATCAGCCCACCTCAAGTCCTAACCCCTCCCCATCAGCCCATTTCCTGTCCTAGCCCCCCCATAGCCCATTACCAGTCCTAACCCCCCATCACCCCATTTCCAGAAAGCCCCCCATAGCCCATTACCAGTCCTAACCCCCCCATCAGCCCACAGCCCATTACCGGTCCTAACCTCATCAGCCCACCTCAAGTCCTAACCCCTCCCCATCAGCCCATTTCCTGTCCTAGCCCCCCCATAGCCCATTACCAGTCCTAACCCCCCCATAGCCCATTACCAGTCCTAACCCCCCCCCATCAGCCCACAGCCCATTACCGGTCCTAACCTCATCAGCCCACCTCAAGTCCTAACCCCTCCCCATCAGCCCATTTCCTGTCCTAGCCCCCCCATAGCCCATTAGCAGTCCTAACCCCCCCATAGCCCATTACCAGTCCTAACCCCCCATCACCCCATTTCCAGAAAGCCCCCCATAGCCCATTACCAGTCCTAACCCCATCAGCCCACAGCCCATTACCAGTCCTAACCCCATCAGCCCACCTCAAGTCCTAACCCCTCCCCATCAGCCCATTTCCAGTCCTAGCCCCCCCCATAGTCCATTACCAGTCCTAACCCTCCCATTAGCCCACAGGCCATTACCAGTCCTAACCCCATCAGCCCACCTCCAGTCCTAACCCCCCCCATAGCCCATTACCAGTCCTAACCCCCCCATCAGCCCACAGCCCATTACCAGTCCTAACCCCCCCCCCCTCGGCCCAGGGAAAATGTAAAAAAAAAAAAAAAAAGCTAGCTGCTGCCGCCGCAGCAGAATCGAGTGTCCCGCGGGGCCCCCCCTTCCCAGCTGAGCCCCTCCT
Organism: Ichthyophis bannanicus; assembly: GCA_033557465.1. NCBI lineage: Eukaryota > Metazoa > Chordata > Amphibia > Gymnophiona > Ichthyophiidae > Ichthyophis > Ichthyophis bannanicus. The sequence continues at coordinate 295,010,307 of CM066037.1, forward strand.
GCCTGGCTGAGCCCTCCTTGCCCGGCTGAGCCTCTCCGCGATGGCTTTCAGATCAGCGAAGGGAGCACGTCTCCCTCGCGGCTCTATTAGGCCCACAGGGGCTGATGGGAAATTTCCCATCTGCCCCTGCAGACTTAACAGAGCCGAATTTCGCATCAGCCCCTGCGGGCTTAACAGAGCCGCGAGGGAGACACTCTCCCTTCGTGGATCTGAAAGCCGTCGTGGAGAGGCTCAGCCAAGCAGGGAGGGCTCAGCCGGGCAGGGAGGGCCCCGCAGGACACTCGATTCTACCACTGCTGCGGCGGCAGCGGCAGCAGCCAGCTTTTTTTTTTTTTAATTTAATTTATTTTTAAAGCAGAATGTTCTTTGCGCGGGGCCCCCTGAAACGCAGGGCCCTGTGCAAAAAACATTCTCGCTCAATAGACGGGCTGGCCCTGCACTTAACAACAACAATAGTAGTTGTGATTCTTTTGAGCTATTGGAGTAAGTTTAGCTGAGTTAGGAATTATCTAGATTGCTTTGGTCTGAGAGTTTCTGTTTGGTGTAATGAACATGCATGAGATATATTTGCATACAGTGGTGTAGTATACATGCAGATCTATTTCATGCATGCTCATTAGGGTTATTCTGAAAAGCTGGCCTGTTTGCAGTCCTCAAGGACTGAACTTGTGCACTCCTGGTATATAAGCATAAAATAACATAACTTTTCAACCCATTAATGTAATTTAATTTCCAACATTTATATTTTGCTTTAACCCAATAGAGCGCAAGGCGAATTACAACATACATGTGCAGCATAAAATCATGCCATTACTAAAGTAGCACACGTAGTCTTAATCACTTCAAATACTTTTATACAGCCACGTTTTCACTATGCATCAGAAAAGGGCATCAGACATCACTAATCGCAGAAAACAAGGAAAGGCATTCCAAATTTCTGGAGCCATTCCAACAACAGTCTTTCTCCTGAAGGCACAGAAAGTCTAAAAGCATCCGCCAAGGACAGAGCAGCTGATACGCACATCCTTAATAGTGAGATGCTCTTGGGATAGGAAACTCATGGAATCTTGGGGCATGTTTACAAAGGGCAAGCCAGTAGCGCGCTTTTGAGCCATGAAACTAGCTCGGAGGCCCACACTAACTTTAAGGGGTGTGTGCATCTGTCTCCCTGCCATTAACGTGTAGCTAATGCATGGCAGCGTGTTAACTGGCCTGCAGCTACGCTTACTGTGCACCCCTTGAAGTGGCATTAAGTGCACTCGTGCTAAGGGCAATATTTGCAGTTGTGCACACCCATAACACCCATGCTAACCATTATGCGCCAACAACACCCAAGTTCCACTCCTAAATCACCCAGTTCCTGCCCAATTGTGCGCTACATAGTTAATACAGGAATTTTAGTGCAGGGACCTGCACCATTAGCATGGTGCACTTACCGTGCAGCAAACCCCATGCTAATCATTAGGGCACATTAGTAAACATGCCCTCTTGTGTCAAAGAGCTTTAACACATATTGCCACATGATAAATAAACTGTGATTTTAGGAAAAAAAACCTGAACTTAAGCTATACAGCAAATGAAAAACCAAAGATAGTTTGGACAACATATTTGCCATCATTAGCTACTGAAAAAGATAACGAGGGCACAATTAGGAATCAGGGAAACACTAGCAAGTGACACACAAAGGACCTGACGTACCAAAGAGTTTTTGTATCTATGGTATATGAACCCAATATTGCATGAGGTGCCGAAGGCGCCACAACATAATTAAAGTTACCCGTGCAACAAAAGGGCATGAATTGCAAGAAAGGTGGCCTCCAGACATGCAAGTATGGAATATGGGAGCTAAAGGCCCCATGGCGATTGGAAGATAAATGGACCTAACTATGCAGCCTCTACCGGCTGATATTCCATCTATCCATGTAGCGCCGCTGAAATGATACCCGTGTAACACCGCCTAAATGAATATCCGACAGTAACCTGTTCAAAGCGCAGACAGGGGAGAGTGCAGCCCGGGCAAGCACCACTAACCGGGTAAGGCGACATGCCACGAATACTGCACAAGATTGCCCACCCATATGGAGTACACGGGTTTCCGATCACCCTACACAGGTATGCAGATTACCTGCTCTGCCAGTGCAAGAGCCCCCTCTTGCTGGGCTGATATACAGGAGGCCTGCTAACTTCAGCCCCAACAAGGCAGAGGCCCTGGAAAAAATGGTGCTCAGGTATGAAGGAGTGCTGTACTCCAGGGGCAACAGGAGGGCCAGCCTGCACTTCTCGATGGCTATATGGGGGGGGGGGGGGATTCAGCTACAGCAGCGGAGGTAAGTAGCCAATGGGATCTGCAGGGGCAGGGATTACAGTAAGGGTGGAAGGTCAAAGGTGCAGGCCACAGCAAACACACTGCCAGAGGCCTAGCTGTGGGATGGTGCATGCAAGTAGTGATGATGAATCAGGGCACAAGCAGGAGGCTGCGCACAGGTGTCTGGGTCATGAGTCTGGCCGGTCCAGTCCTGCATAAAGTAAATCCTGCCATCCCTGGTAGCCCACAAGAATACACAGCTGCAGACCTAGCATGAGTGGTACTTAGAGCTGCCACTGCAGTGTGAGGGCCAGCAAAGGCAGTGGCATAGCAAAATCACCACAGCATGGGAAAAGGGTGATAGGCATTGGCCAGCTTGGGGTAGTGTATGTTGTGGGAATGCCAAAGTAGATGTCATAGCTGTTTGCCGTGGCCTGCTGCAACTGCCCATATGGAGAGCAGTAAATAACACCAATGCCAAACAAATGGGAATCCACCTGAATCAGACAACCATCCCCCATGTGCCTTGCCGAGCACCACATCATGTGCATCTGTGAGGTGGATGCAGTGCCAAATGGATATCTATGTGCAACAATAACACCCCTGTAATCAAATATTCCTGCAAAGACACATAACATGGCCTGAGAGTGGTGCCATAAGAGACAGAAACAGAAGGGGTGCAAGCGACTGATGAAGTACATGGGGGTACAGAGGGAAGGGAAGGGAAGGGAAGGAGGGATGGGGCAGCAGAGTGAGGGGGAAGGTGACACCTGACAACGCTAAGAGGAGAGGAGATTCAGTGGAATGTGGGGTTAGGGATGCTGAGGAAGGGAAAGGGTTCTAAATGTGGCCACATGTGGCATGATGTATGGGCCTGGCAGTGCCAAGTGGTGGCAGACATGTCTCAAGTGCCGAGGGAACATGGTTCCATGGGGTACACAGGGCAAAGACAGTTCCCAGAGAAAGCAGATGAAGGGACAAGGTGCCAGGCAGACTGTATTGCTACCTTTAGGACTGGTCCAAGCTATAGTCAACAAGGGGATGCCTATGCCAGTGACCAGGTGCTGTCTAACCCCCCCCCCCCCCCACAGGTACAGACAGAAAATGGTGGGACCCACCAAGAGCTGTAACAGAAGGGCTGTGAGGGCCCAACATTGTCCCCACTATGGCAGGATCTGGAAGCATCCCGTGTCACCTGAACAGGTCCATCCCTGACCCCAACCACAACACCACAGCAACACAGGGGTGTATGTGATTCCTGCCAGTGGGCACCTAGTTTTGTATACAATAATAGATACTATCAATTGCCCCTCAATGTGAAGGTCCATGGGCCTGCAGCTCATAGGGTGGCCTGTTTTTCAGCAGTGATCTCTGTATGTGAGTGACAGTTGGGGTATTGTAGCATGCAATTGCAGACTAATGTGATCCCTTACCTCCACCCCACAGTGAATTTGGGTGTTTGGCATACTCTGGAAGCACTCAAATGCAGGTTTCAGACCATGCGGAGGCAGAGGCTCTAGTCCATGCAGCGCCTCCACGAGAAAATAGCAGCAGAAGCAAGTAAGTGATGTGCTGGGCAGTACCCTGTAGCCACATATGTGCTAGCCAATGAGCAGCAGATGGGTCAGCTACCCTGGGGAAACAGTCAGTGAGCAGCCTCAGTAGAGGCAGTATGTGTGTCTGTGTCTGTGTGTATGTGTGTATGGGCCACCATGCATCTGCATTGTCCTGTGTTCAGTAGGTATGTGGTGTCACCCATGTAATTGCCCGGTCTCGCTCTCCCTACAGCAACCACCAGCTATGACACCACAGGGGGGACATCAACATGGCACCCCCACCCAAGAATCAGCACGTGGACACCCAGCACCTCCATCAGCTCATTTGAGAGTGATGAGGATGAGAACATGGAGGAGGAGGAAGCAGAGTTGGAGGCAGAGTAAGAGGAGGAGGAGGGAGTGGAGGGGGAGGGGAAGGAAGAGAAGGAGGAGGGAATGGAGGGGAGGCAGAGGAAGAGAAAGAGGAGGAGGAGGGGGAGGGGGAAGTAGAGGGGGAGGAGACAGAGGCAGGGATGGAGATGGTGGTGCCCGCACAGGAGGTCATGGGGAAGGTGGAGGATGAGGCAGCAGGGGAGGTGCCAGAGGGGGAGGGAGAGGAGTGGAAGGAGGAAACCAACTCAGAGTCAGACTCTGAATCTGAGGAGGAGTTCTGGTCAGAGGAGGAAAAGAAAGAGGAGGGCAGAAAGGCCCCCAGTCCCCTGTGCGGCCAGGGAATGAGGAGGCAGTCACCTGCAGGCAGACCCAGCAGATGAAGGAGCCCAGGGAGGCACTGCAGGTGTCTGCAGTGCCTCCCATTCCCGAGCGTGACATGCCCACTTATCCCAGCCACATATAGGCTGCACATCCTATCACATGTGCAGTAGGAATCACTGCAGACATCGAAGCTGCACCAGCATACCTAGCCTAGCAGCAGCAGTCCCAGGGCCCCAAGGATCCAGGCCTGTACCAGGCCCATCCCCCTCCACAGCACAACTAGCCGATAGCTCTGCAGCAATGGGCAGTCTGGTGGTGGAGGTGTGCCTCCTACGACAAGAGGTGTGCCTGTCCACGCAAGCCATCACCCAAGGCCTACAGGCCATAGCGGCGGCACTGAGGAGCCAAGGTGAGGCACCCCCAGGAACATAGGGGCCTGCTTCCATGTATAAAGGGGTGTGCTGTCATGGGAGATGGTCACTCACTACTACCATAGCTTGTCTATGTCAGCAGTGGTGGGTGGGAGAGGGCCCTGTTAGAGCAACAGCAACTATTGGTGGGGTAGCAACTGCATATGTCGACAGTCTACTCACAGTGTTACGCTGCATTACTATGTTGTTAAACTGCCTTTCTGTTACAATAAAAGTGTTCATTAATGTAGCGTGTCATCAATGTAGCCAGTAGCATAGCTGCGTGTCTTCCACAAAGGTGTCAGTGATTGTGCTGGGCATGTAGCTGGTCATGATGTGAGTGGGGTGCTGTGAACATATTGTGGCCCTTGGTATGCACACATATGTCTCTAGCCTGCACTTGCCAAGGTGGCGCACATGTAACAACCCACATGGTAGGAGTGCAGTCAGCATACATGTGTTGTGGCGATGGGAGAGCATGCATGTAGTGAAATATGGAAAAGACCATGATGGTGCCAACTCAGGCCCATCAGGCTGGTTCTCCCATTGCTATGACTGGCCAGCCCAGGTCACAGGTGCCTGCCACCATGAGAGAATGGCACATAGGTTCAAAGGAGTCAATCCCTGCTCAGGCCCTAGAATCCCCCAGCCTCCTCATGTACTGGAATATGGTTCCCCCATCACGAGTACCATCCACACCACATTGGCACACAGTGACTGTAACTGCCAGCACCACAGCCACAATTCACAGATTGCAGGAATGGGTGTTGCTGTAAGAACGACATTTCCACACGGTCCTCCTCAGTGCCTATATCCATCTCCAATTGTGGCCCATATGCACTGAATGCAGCAACAACACATCCTCACTTGCCCCCCTACCACACTTGGTATACAATGAACCTCTGTCATGTCCCCACTCAGCGACAACACCACTTGGCTCTGCTGCCCCAACCTTAGCAGTACATCTGCCCCGTCTGCGACTTGGCACATGCAGTATAGCCATCCATGTTTGCTAGAGGTAGCAAGACTGAATACACTGGATGTTCACTGTTGATGTGACAGAACTGGTGATACTGCTCACACAGGCTCCCATGTCAACTCTACTGAGCATAGGTCACATGGGGCTTGCAAGGGCTGAGCATGTTGAATCAAATGGATGTACAGCATCATCAGATATGTACAGGTGAGGTGCAAGATATGGGCTGTAGTATGGGTGCAAGGGTATGGGCTGTAGTGCTGGTAGCACCTATGTGTCGACCACAGAGATAGCAAGCAGCCTCAGGTGTGGAAGCGTTGGTCCCATGGGTAGCAGAGAAAAGCAGTGCTACTGAACTCTGTGCCAGATCAGCTGTTGGGCCAGATGTGTGCCGTGTGAGTGTGGCAGCATCTGGAAGGCAGCTGTGCTGACCCCCTAAAGCCTCTGGGGGCAAGGGAGTGCTTTTCCCCTCATGTGAGAGGCCTGGGAAAGCACCACATATCCCTACTTTTATCCATACATCCCACAGGCAACCGGTCACTATGTCAAATGTCTGGGCCAGAAAGTAGGCCTTACACACTATGCCATCTGTCTGTGGCGAAACAACCCTTCTAAGGTCTTTTTTCAGAGTGAAAATTTCCTGTCGAAATCTAAACGAACCTCTCACTGAATTTTATCTCTTGATAGCAGTAGCAATTAATATTTGTTTTGTTCCAATTATGGTTTCATAACATAACTTAAGAAGATGGTCTCAGACTAATACGGCATAACTTCAAGCTGTCGTCTGTATTTAAATGCCTTTTTGCATCAACGACCATTCCTCATATCAAACAACAGCTTTTCAAACTCCATTAGAGAGACAGACAATGCAACTTATCTGGCTCTTTTTCTTTTGCCCCAATGCCTCACCACGGTGCCTTTAACGTTTCGCTTTATCAAGCTTCTTCAGGGGTGTATATAGACAAAGTTCAATTACATCATTTTGCTAAAAGTAAAAATGATTGTGTCGATGCTGCACATGCTTAACCTCCACTCTTCACTGATTTCCTTGGCAACATTGCGCGGCATTTTTTCGAGCGAGCAATGTTGCCGAGGAAATCAGTGAAGAGCGGCGGTTAAAGTGAGACCTTTCCAGCCTGCAGCTTCCCAGGATACTGGTGAGGCTCCCCTGCTGCTGGTGATGAGCATGAAGGACCAGGTTGCAGCACAGTCCAGAAGGGCACCGTAGCAGTGAGTGAAGCTGAGCAGGCAACAGAGGAAGAGCCAGCTGCTGAACTTACTTTCTCTATAATGGAGGAGACATTCGACAGTGATCCACATGATGTGGACTGGGAATTGCTTTGGAAGAGGTCACACATGCTGGAGAAAACTGAGAGAATCCTATCTGAGCTCCACACTCTCCGACAAGAGTTGCAGGACATACACCAGGAGATGGAGGATAAAGACCAGGCAATGCATGAACACGTGTGAGGATGCAGCACCAACAGTAGGCTCAACTGAGGCTTTTGTGTGAGATGGAAGCCTACCACGATATATCTGGACTATGTCTATATCAGGATTATTAGTGGTTAGGACATGGTACTTCAGGCTGGTACTGTCCCCACCTGGGGACAGAAATCTCAGGCTGGAGGGACTGGGGTTTCTAGTCCTGTAGGCACTCCTTGTGGCCTTGGGCAAGCCACTTAACCCTCCATTACCTCAGGTACACATAGATTGTGAGCCCTTTGGGGACAAGGGAATGTATCCAGTACCTGCTTGTAGTGATTACATACTGTAAACCACTTTGATTGAAGGATAAGGTGGTATAGAAAACCGGTTAAATAAATTTTGCCAGTTGGTGGCATTACTGCAAGGTCAGGGGGTGGGCAATGGGCAAGCGGCCAATCTGGTGGCACTGCCAGATGGCAGTAAGCAGCCGAGATGGGCCAACTCATAGGGGAGGGGGATGATACAGCTAGCACAACATCAGGCACTGCTCCATTGCGGCAGAGTGCCCGCGTAGCTAAGTGCCCATGGCCAAATCTGGAGCGGGGGGGGGGGGGAAGAGGGCAACATAACTGCTGTCATTAAATGTGGATCAATAAAGTCACTCATTTATGACCAATATGTATACTCACTGTCACTAGGATGTTTCCCAGATGAATCTGTTCCGAGTGTCAAGAGCCATAGCAATTGTTGCTGGATCCACATCTGCTCCCTGTCCACATCGTCTGCTTTGACTGCATCAATGTCATCTGCCACCTCTGACTCAGGATCAGGGATGCTATGCTGCCGTGCCAAGTTGTGTATGAATCAGCATCCTGTGAATATCATTCAGACCCTGTCCAGACTGTAGAGTAGCTTACCCCCACTCCGGTCCAGGCATCAGAAGCAATTCCTCAGGATCCCTACAGCCCTGGTCCTCTGGTGGGCCACATTGTAGCATTCCTTCTGTGGTATCTGCGGGTGGCACAGTGGTGTGAGCAGCCATATCCTAAGGGGTTACCCATAGTCACCTGGGGACGGATACATGCATCAGCACACCACTTGTATGTTTGTTCCTTTTCATTTGAGTTGCCTGGCCACCCTTCACATGAGCAGCAGGGCAGTGTTCACACCTAAGAATAGAAGTTCTATATACAACAGGAGGATGGGAGCTCTATCATATCACAGTCAGTTGGACCTCACATGCCAGGGGAATGGGCAGGGAGGGGGGAACACAGAGAGAGAGAGGGTCAGGGAACTGACAGGTTAAAGATGATGTTGGACAGAGGTGTCATTTAGAGGGTTCAGTATCTGATATGGGAGCTTCCAGTCTGAGGGCTGTGGGATGGATGTTCCAGGGGCAGGATAATGTGGTGGTTGATGTATGTGCAGGTGGGGGTCACACCAACTTGGGAGGCAGAGGGGAGGTATGGGCGATTGGCATGACTGTCACAGAGGGCATGGTATGTGGAGTGTATGAGCACAGAGACAGGGGAGTCACAGGGAGGATCAGAATGTGGTGTTCGGTGAATGAGGATGAGCGATGTGTGATGCGGGCAGGATGTTGTTGGGGGCCCATAGTATTGGACGAGAGGTGGGATGATGTATTCAGCACAGAGGACATGTATGCGGTGTGTTGGGGCTCCCGCCTCCCTCTCCACTCTCTCCTCCTCCCCCTCTGCTCCCTCCTCCTCCTCCGCTCCCTCCTTCTCTTCCTACTCCTCCTCCTCTTCTTCTTCCTCCTCTTCCATCACTGCATCATAGCCCTGCAGCTCACGCATCAGACTGTGCACCTGTGTTGGAGCATCTCAGCGTTCATATGCATCCTCACGAGGTTCCCATTCTGCAGTGTCCCTACACAGGGATGCATACATTACTCACATTGTTACACATTGGCTTACAGCTGTGTGCACTTACAAAGCAACCAGGCCTCTCATAGGTTGCCAGTGGCAGCTGCGTGACCCAAGCCTGACTGTGCTAGGATAAATGAATCATGGCATGAGCCCGGGAACCTGACACACACATCTGTGATGACCATGTTCGCATTTACCATCACCTGCATACTCATTGAGGTGTAATTGTGCCGATTTCTGTAGGTCCTCTGGTCTTGTCTGGGTGACCTCAGAGTCTATCACACCAAGGACCGAGAGGAAGCCAGTGATGTCATAAAAGGCCTGCATTGTATCCTGTTGCTCCTCTGGTGTCCTGGGGAATGTGATGAGGTGTCCCAGTCATCGCAGCAGGGCCCTGATAACAACAGTAATATACTGACTTGTAGCAGACTGGGTGATGCCTGTTGTGGTCCCAATGACATGTTGGAAGCTCCCTGTGGTGAGGAAGGCAAGGATGGTGGCAATCCGAACTGCCACTGGCAGTGCCTGGCTTCTGGCAGTGGCTGGCTCCACATCCTGACTGAGGATGGCAGAGAGCTCTGTCTCCCCATCAAGGCAGTACCGCTGGTACACCTCCTCCTCGGTGAGTTGGAGGTAGGTAACATAAGAACATAAGACATGCCATACTGGGTCAGACCGAGGTCCATCAAGCCCAGTATCCTGTTTCCAACAGTGGCCAATCTAGGTCCTACGTACCTAGCAATATCCCCAAAAGACACAGGTTCCACAATGCTTGTACTGGGTCAAGCATTGATATCCTGGGTCCCTTTTTAATAGTGGTTTATGGACCTTTCCTCCAGGAACTTGTCCAAACCTTTTTTAAACCCAGCTGTACTAACAGCCCTTACTACATCCTCTGGTAACAGATTCCAGAGTTTGATTACACGTTGAGTGAAAAAATATTTTCTCTTATTTGTCTTAAATAGTTTACCCTGTAGCTTCATTACATGTCCCCTAGTCTTTCTATATTCTGATAGCGTAAACAATTGATCCACGTTTATCCGTTCCACTCCATTCATTAATTTATAGACCTCTATCATATCTCCCCTCAGCCGTCTCTTTTCCAGGTTAAAGAGCCCTAACCTTTTTAGCCTCTCTTCATAGGAGTAGCCTTCCATCCCCTTCACCAATTTGGTGGCTCTTCTCTGTACTTTTTCTAATAACGCTATGTCCTTTTTAAGATACGGCGACCAGAATTGCACACAATATTCAAGGTGCGGTCATACCATGGAGCGATACAGAGGCATTATAATATCCTTTGTTTTATTCTCCATCCCTTTCTTTATGATACCTAGCATTCTATTTGCTTTCTTGGCAGCCGCTGCACACTGGGCGGAGGGTTTTAACATGTTATCCACGATGACTCCTAAGTCCTTTTCCTGGGTGGTGGTTTCTAATGTGGAGCCTTGCATCGTGTAACTATAGTGTGGGTTGTTCTTTCCTAGGTGCATAACTTTGCATTTGTCCACATTAAATTTCATCTGCCATTTGGATGCCCAGTCTTCCAATTTATCCAGATCCTCCTGCAGTTTTCCACAATCCTCTTGGGTTTTAACAACTTTAAACAGTTTTGTGTCATCTGCAAATTTGATAACCTGACTAGTTATTCCCTTTTCCAGGTCATTTATGAATATGTCAAAAAGTAGCGGACCCAGTACAGATCCCTGGGGTACTCCACTATTCACTTTTTTCCATTGGGAATATTGGCCATTTAGCCCTACCCTCTGCTTTCTATCTTTTAACCAGTTCCCGATCCACAATAGTACACTGCCTCCTATCCCATGACTTTTTAGCTTTGCCAAAAGTCTCTGATGGGGGAACCTTGTCAAAAGCTTTCTGGAAGTCCAGATACACTATATCAACCGACTCACCTTTGTCTACCTGTTTATGCACACCTTCAAAGAAACATATCAGATTAGTAAGACAAGATCTTCCTTGTCTAAAGCCATGTTGGCTGTCTCCCATTAGGCCATGACTATCTACATGTTGTGTAATTTTGTTCTTTATGATGGTTTCTACCATTTTCCCTGGTACTGACGTCAGGCTCACCGGTCTGTAATTTCCCGGGTCACCCCTGGAACCTTTTTTAAAAATTGGTGTTACGTTGGCGACCCTCCAATCTTCAGGTATTACAGATGATTTTAATGAAAGTTCACAGATTACCAATAGCAGGTCTGCAATCTCATATTTCAGTTCTTTCAACACTCTGGGATGTATACCATCCGGTCCAGGTGATTTGCTACTATTCAGTTTATCAAATAGTTGTAATATATCTTCCCGGTGTAGCGATATTTCTCTCAATTCCTCTGCAGTATCACCTTTAAATACCACTTCAGTCATGGGTAACATCCCTACATCTTCCTCAGTAAAGACCGAAGCAAAGAATTCATTCAGTCTCTCTGCTATAGCCTTGTCTCCTCTTACTGCCCCTTTTACCCCTCTATCATCTAACGGTCCAATTGGCTCTCTCACAGGCCTTTTGCTACGAATGTACTTGAAAAAGTCTTTATTTTGTGTTTTTGCTTCCGTAGCAAGTTTCTTCTCAAATTCCCGCTTTGCCTGCCTTATCAATGCTTTGCATTTAACTTGCCAGTGCTTGTGTTGTTTCCAGTTTTCATCATTTGGCTCTTTTTTCCATTTCCTGAAGGTTGCTTTTTTGGCAGCAACAGCCTCTCTGACCTCACCTTTAAACCATGCTGGCAGTTTTTTGGACTTTCTTCCACTCTTCTTAATGCGTGGAATACAGCTGGTCTGGGCTTCGAGGATAGTATTTTTAAATAACACCCAAGCTTGCTGTAAGTCTTTAACCTTTGGAACCGCTCCTTTTAGTTTTTTCCTAACTATATTCCTCATTCTATCATAGTCTCCCTTTTGAAAGTTAAAAGGTAATACTGTGGATTCCTTTACTATCTGTCCTCCACTAATTAAATCAAACATGATCATACTATGACCCTGGGTCTGTGCACCTGGGGAGTTCAGTGCCTGAGCCTTTGGCACTGGGTGATTGCCTGCTGCCCACTGCAGTTTTATACAATTTGCCATGTCCTCCTCTGTGCCTAGGCTCTTTGGTACCGTCTTCACCTCTGGATGAGCCTGATTACTCCCCAAATTGCATGCGCTTTGCTGGTACACGGGGTTTGTCTGATACACAGCTTTGATGTGGCCATTCCTGCTCTCCTAGGCGCCAGTAACCCTCGCCTAGTCTTACATGGTTTATAACATTTTGGGGAGGTGGCCAGGCCCATTGAATATCTATGTTATGCGGGTATGGCAGTGCCACACCCACAGAATGCCCTGTTATGCCATTGCTGATATCCAGTTAGCGTTAGCTGTGGGGGCCTCATTTTCAAATGTAACCGGGTATGTGAAAATCCGTTCTACCCGATTATGGTGGTTTTACACGGGTAAGTCATCATTTACAGCGCCTTTATCACACCTACCGCTTCAAATATCAGGCCCTATATGTTTAGTATACTGGACCCTTTGCTTCTAAATGAATTTCATGTTTACTTAATGGTACTGGCTCACATTAAGTTTTGGCCACTAGACATCCTCATGAAACATTTATCTCCTACTTTGCCTCGAGCCTTTGCAACTGGCCAGATCATTGTCCGACTAATGAAGGAAAGCTTCACCATTGCCTGGTCTCATAATCCTTTAATTATTTATGTTTGTTAATATTGCAGCTCAACCACATGCTCAGAGATAATTCTGTACCAGCTGTCAGAAAGAAATCCATGGCAAGTTTTTTCCCTTGGCTGTTTCACTGAACTCCAGGGCATTTTTAATTATTGCATTCTCAAGCTCCAGTGGAGCGACTGTGGCATGAAATAAGAACTGTAGTTCATGAAGCTGGTGGCGGGCCAGCACTGAGAAATCCTATCTCCTCCATTCTCACAGTTACAGTGCCGAGATCAAGAACGTGGCTCTAAAGGATCAGAAACCCATTTAAATAGTAACCTTTAGAGAAAGTCAAGTCGGTCATCTATTGATCTATAAATTAGGTACAGATTGTAAGTGTTGATATGGGACAAATGCTGCAAAGGAAAAAAAAAAAATATATATGTACATTTTCCTTAAAGCATGCATTCCCTTTAAATAGATCTATGTATATTGTATTTATTAAAAGGAATAGTGCATTGGGCTTAACTTTAAAGGATGCACGTATTTTACATGGGATATTTTCATGTTATCACATCCTGCACACCTACCCTCTCTACGACCCATGCAGAAGTCACGTATGGGGGGAAGAACAGAGGTGATACTATCTCCCATGAGCCTTCTCTGCCTCCTCACCCTCCATTCAGGTTTACAGGTTATCTCACTGTTGCCAAATTTGATATTTTATTGCATCTTGGCTTCTCCAAACAACTCATATCCTCCAAGTATCCTCTCCATCTGAGAAAGCCACATCCTTGCTTTCCATAGACAAGTTAAAATGACAAATATAGAAATTATGTGGTTTTAATATTCTCTCTCACCCTGACCTCAATTCAGCCCTCTTCAGCCTCTCTCATCCTCTCCCTCACCCTTCAACGTTGTTTCCTCTTCTTCATCTCCTCTTCCATCTCTTCCTCTTTGTCCTCCATCTGCTTCTATCTCTCACTCCCCTCTTAGCCAACCACGCTCCCCCTTCTTTTCCTCTTTTTATTTTATTTTTATTTATTTATTTACATTCTCTTATATACCGCGCTATTCTGCATCAGTGCGGTTTACATTGAACAAACTGAAATTACATTGAACAGGGCATTATAACTTGGAGATAACTATTTTACAGGGAACATGGGCTATGGAGGGTTAAGTGGCTTGCCCAAGACCACAAGGAGCACCTGTAGGACTAGAAACCCCAGTCCTTCCGGCCCAAGGTTGCTGTCCTCTAGTGGGATTTGAACCCCCGACCTTCCTCGCACTTTCACTTTTCCCCCTTCCCTTGAACTCTATCCTCCTTTTCCCCATTTCCACTCCACATTCCCACTCTCCTCCATTTCTTTCATCACCCATTTCACGCTCCTCCCTCTCCCACAGCTTTTCACATCCTTCATCAATGCTTCATTCCTGGCAGCAAAGACTGCAGTATTCCTAAAATTACCATAGCAGCAGCTCTCCCTTCTTTCTTCTGCTGCTCCCCAACATCACACACCTCACCTCAGCCACAGCAGCAGCTCTCTCCTTCTCTTCCTGCCAGGGGTGTTAGGCTTCCAACCAGCACACACGGTGGCACTTCAACCCTCCATGGTGTGGAAAGGACAAAGTAGCTGCCTTTCCCACTGCTGTTGTGGAGCTGACTCAAACTCTCCTCCTGCTGCTGAAGGCCCTGTGGAGTCAGTTTCATCCATCTTCTTCCAACTGCTGGAGGGGACCCATGAAGGGTTTCCTGTTTTTATACCTGTGCAGATGGTGTGACCACCGCAGGGTCCCTCCCAGTGGTTCTTAACCTTTTTTGTACCACGACCCCTTTTACCATTGGTCAACTTGTGATGACCCCCAATGATAAAATCAAATGCGTCTCTCTTCCTTTACCGTTAACGCATTGTCACTGTAATCATTTGTTGAATTATTATTATATTATAGACCTTTGCAATATATTTTTTATTTATAAAATTTACTTATTTTTCTACCTTTTGTTGTTTGGGCATTTTATTTTTCAATTGCAATTGCTCCAGTCACTTTCTTCTGGTCTCTTCTGTCTTCTGCTAATTCTCCATTGTCTGCTGTCCATTTGTCCTTTCTTCTCTCTTCTAGATTTTTTCCATTCTATCTTCTATATCTGCTTGAACGTACTGATCTTTCCCCTTTTGCTCGTTCCCCAATTTCTTTTTTATTCCTTTATCATCCACTCAAATTTCACTCTTCCATTCTCAATCCCCACTTATTCTATTTATGTAACAGATCGCAACAAGTCAGAGCAGGCTCCAAGACCTCCGAACCATTCTTACTAAAGCAAGGTGTACCCCAGGGTTCCTCCCTCTCGGCATTAATGTTTAATATATACATGCAGCCCATTTGCGCTTTAATCCGCTCCTTCAATGTCCAATGCCTTGCATATGCAGATGACATCTTAATGTACCTTCAATTTAAAATTGATCAACCAGATTTTACTCCAATTATAAGATGTTTTGAAGCTGTAGCAGAGTGGCTCCTCTCTCAAAATCTCCGCATTAACCATAGCAAAACAGATGTACTATTCATCTCACGAAACCAGAAGTTCACGCCACCTCCCTCTCTTCTAGTCAATAACACTGAACTAAAGTCCAAATCTACAATTCGCTACCTGGGCATCACCCTCGACCAGCGGCTTGACATGTCAGCACATGTTACAAACACAGCTAAAGCAATCTATCATAAGATCCGATCACTACGCCATCTCCGCCCACTGCTTGACTTCCCTGACTACCGCTCAATTTTCCAAGCCTTAGTCATCCCACACCTTGACTTTGCCAACATTATCCTACTGGGACTCCCACAATCGACTCTTAACCCGTTACGCCTTGCCATGAACTCAGCTGCAAGAGCTCTGTCAGGGCTTTCAAGATCAGACCACATAACGCCAGTTCTAAAGAACCTACACTGGCTCCCGCTGCGGGCCAGAGTCCACTTCAAGGCTCTTATCATGACGTTCAAGGCATGTAAGAATCTTACTCACACACCCATCAGCGATCTCCTCAACAGCACACCAGACAATAGAATTAGGAGATCTACTTCGTTGAATAAACTTGAAGTCCCAAAAGTGTTGGTAAAATGTAAGAAATCAACAGCAAGTAGAGCCTTCTTCATTGCTGCACCTATGGCATGGAACGCCCTCCCAGCAGAAATCCGGGCCATCTCAAATTTGGCACTATTCCGTAAAGCCCTCAAACATCACCTGTTTCTACAATATTACCCTGACAGCATTCCCGACAATTACAATGCCCCCACCTCACCTCCCTGCCTAACCCGTCCCTCAGATCATCTTCCTGTAGATAATGGCTAACCACTATCTCTCCCACTGATCTCCTTGACCATCTAGTCAACCCTCTAGGCAAAGGTTATATTTTTATTTATCTGTAAGAGCATTATAATTTGTTTATAATATGTACATAGTCTCTCCCTCATTTTTACTCCATGTTTACATTCCCTGTTCAATGTAAAAAACTTGATGTAACTGCTTACATTCTTGTATGTTCTGTTTCAAATGTAAACCGCACTGATTATAATAGCGCGGTATATAAGAAATAAAAATAAATAAATAAATAAATAAAATTCTGCCAATACCCAGCATTTTGTAGATTTTTCTTCCCTCCCACACAAATTATCTATTCCCCCTCCATCCTCATTCCACCAGCCCCATCCCCTTCTAGTCCTCCCCCAAAATCAGCTCCCTTCTAGTTTGAGCCCCACTCAGCATCTGCTCCCTTCTAATTGCATTCTCCCCCCCCCGCATCAGCCCATTTAGAGTCCTAGCCCCCCAATCAGCTCATTTCCAGTCCTATTCCACCCCCCATCAGCCCATTTACAGTCCAAGCTCCCCCCATCAGCTCATTTGCAATCCTAGGTTCCCCATCAGCCATTTCCAATACTAGCTCCCCCATAAACCAGTTCCAATCCTATTCCAGTGAGCTGATGGGGGGGGGGGGGCTTGGACTGGAAATTGGGCTGAGTGTGGAGGAGCTTCAGCCCATTTCTAGTCCAAGCTCCCCCACACTCAGTCCATTTCCAGTCCAAGCCTCCCCATCAGCTCATTTCCAGTCTGAGCCCCCCCCCCCCATCAACTCATTTCCAGTCCAAGCTGCCCTTATCAGCCATATCTAAAAGTATCCCCCCCACCCATCGGACATTTCCAATCCTATTCCAGAACTACATCAGTCCATTTCCAATCCTACCCCCCCAAGCCCATTTGCTGTCCTAGTCCTCCCCATCAGCTCATTTGCACCCCCTCCCACTCAGCCCATTTCCATTCCAGCTCCCCCACTCAGCTCATTTCCATTCCTAGCTCCCCCTCAGCCCAATTCCAATCCTAGCCTCCCCCCCCATTCAGCCCATTTCCAATTATAGCCCCCCCAGCCCAATTCCAATTTTAGACCCCTCGACAGCCCATTTCAAGCCCAAGCCCTCCTCCCCGAAGAGCCCCGCAGCAGGCTTCAGCGGCTCCTGGCAGGCTCAGCACAGCTCGTTACAGCCGCCGAAGTGAAGAGCGTTGTTCCCTTCACTTCGGCAGCTGTATTGTAATGAAGATCGCAGGCGTGTTGAGAGCCAGGACACAGGAAGTGTCCTTTGACCTCCGGCACGCCTGCGATCTTCATTACAATACAGCTGCCGAAGTGAAGGGAACAACGCTCTTCACTTTGGCGGCTGTAACGAGCTGTGCTGAGCCTGCCGGGTGCCATTAAAGAAGGCGACCCCTAGTAAATCCTAAGACCCACAGGTTGAGAACCGCATGTCACCTTAAAGATGGCCAGACAGGTTTTCATTTTGCCAAATTTATTCCCAAATCTCACAAAAATTCATTGCACATTCTGCAAGTTAGCAGACTATATGCCAGAGAAAATATTGGCAGAATACACAATAACACATTACAAAATTTGCAATAAAGCAGAACAGATTTTGATATAGATAATAAAATAGTTTTCTCTGCTAATGGTTGTTATACTTCAGTACAGCAAAAAAATGCAAGAGCAACAGCAGTATGAATGAACAACTCGTATAGCAAGTACCTTTTTTCTCCCTGCATGTAAACCTGACGAAGGATCGAGAGGATTCTCAGATTTGAAACATGGCACTATGTAGCTTGTGCTGGTGACCTCGATAGCCACCTATGAGAGTGGAAAATTTATGGCTTCGTGTTGAACAACTGAAGTTTAATCACTGTTGGTATAAGTCCGAATCTCCGTTCAGTGGGAATTGCTTCCTGGAACCTGCTTGAGGTTTATTTGAACTTCTGTTTAAAATCTAAGTTGGCATTTTTTAAAAAAAATGTTTTAGTGGTGATCACAGGATGTGAGTCTCGTTGGTTTTTCACTGATTGGGTGAAAATTGAGTTAACCTTTAGCTCATTAAAACAAATAAAAAGGAAAATTTGCTACAGGAGAGGGTGACCTCTCAAGGCAAATAGTCTGACAAAAATATTCTTTACTGAAGTATAATATAGGGGTATAGTTAGGAGATAGATTTTTTTTGTGTTTTATGAGTACCTTTTTTCTAGAAAAACATGTGCTAGTACTCTTCTATAGGGCCTTCCTTAAGTGATGGGGGTGATCTATGAGAGACCTGCCCCTATAATGGCCAATCCGCTTACAACTGGCTACAGAATCAATGAAAAGGCAGCACTGCAAATATTATATTATACCAGTCCTTAGAATACACCTTTTATTGGGAAACGAGAACTGCTACAAGTCCAACTGCTACAAATCGCGGTACAGAAAACATGTTCACAAAATACCTCACTTTAATCTCATTGGCAAAATATGAATATAACCTTATCAAATACTTCACTAACATCCTATTTAGGTCTGCTAGAGGCAGTTAGGGGTCCCTCTGAAGATCCTCCTCTGAAAAGGAGGGCAGAATAATAGTCTAATTAAGGTAAAAGGAAAACAGCACCTTTGAGAGAAAGAATGGTATAGTCCTCAGAGAGACCAGCATTGTGGAGATGACCAAAAAAGGCTACCTGTAGGACAATAGCCATAATTCTGATACTTGCCTTACAGATGCAGTGCTACCAGGAACGCCACTTTAAAGGTCAAATCTCTGAGAGAAGACCTCTGAAACGGCTCAAAGAGAGATATTTCAATATCTTCAACACCAGACTCCACTAGGGAACAATCAGCTGCACAGACTATGAAGCTGTTTCACCCTCTTGAGGAAGTAGGACAAATCTGGATGTCCTGCCAAGGATACCCCATAATCATGGCCATGGAAGCACAGAAGAGTCGCCACTTGAACTTTAAGGGAATTCAGAGCCAAACCATGATCCAAACTGGACTGTAAGAAGGATAAAATAGCGACTATGCTCACCTTCCTAGAATCCAGGGCCTGAGAGGAACACCATCTTTCAAAGATAAACATAAACAACCTAAGTGAATTTCGACGAAAGCTTAAAACACACTTGTTTCAAACCCACTACAACTTGAGCTAACTGCTAATCATGTATAGTTTGTACTTTTTGGCAAGTAATTCTGTATAAATTGTATATATGGGACCCCCCCCCCCCCACGCTATTGTAATCAAATGTATACCCAAATCTGTGTGCTCAAATCAAATGTATGTTACACCCAACTGATTCTCCCGTGTTATGTAAATCATTGTCCAATCAAAAATGTAAATCTGAAAGATCTCAATGTGCTGTACAAAGCATTACGATTCTGTAGAGTAAACCGCTGCTGATCGTAGGAAGCAGCGGTATACAAATGTTTACTAAATAAATAAATAATAAAAAGATCCTCCAGATTTACATAGGCTAAGGAGGTCGAGACCCTCTGCTTCCTCAAAAGGTTGTCAACTACTTCTCTAGAATAGCCCTTCTTCAAGCCTATGCCTCTCAAGGGCCAGGCCATAAGCAAGAAGGAAATGGGGATCCTGCATGATCAGGGTGCCTTGTTGCAGAATTCCCCTCTCCTTAGATAGCAGCAGAGGTATCCCTGCCAACAGACTCAAGAGATCCACATAACAAGACCTGCATGGCCAGACTAATGCCACCATAATGGCCAAGCCCGGAGGAGACCAAATTTTGCCCAGAAGGTGGCTCCCAAAGGCTATGCAGGAAAGACATGCAGAATACCCTCTCGGAGCACAGGTCTGAAGCAGGGTGCCCAACCCTGTTGGCCATGGATCATTCCAGCAGCTGAGAAAATTCTTTACCTTGACATTTCCTTAGGTAGTCATCAGGTCGAACACTGTCAAGTCCCAACTCCACACTATAAGGGTGAATGTGCAAGGGTTTAGCTACCATTCGCTATGGACTACTGTGTTGTGGCTCAAAATATCAGTCTGCACATTGTCAATGCCCACTATATGGGCTGCTGACAGAAAAATTTGATTATTCTCTGTCCAATGACAGAGCTCTATTACCTCAGTGGCCACTGTAGCATTGCAGGTGCTACATTGCTTGTTGATATAAGCCACCACAGTGACATTCTCCAAAAATACCCCAACAGGTTTGCTTTTTAGAAGAGACTGAAACCTCTTCAGGGCCAGACATATTATTCTGGCCTCCAGCCTGTTGATAGGCCAAGAGGCTTCCTGGGGACCACTGCCCCTAAGCAGACTAAACCAGACAGTGCACTCTCCAGTCCTATAGGTTGGCATCTGTAGTGACTATCGCCCAATCCAGAGCCTCCAGAAGCATCCCATCCATCAAAGGGTGAGTCTGCAACTATCAACCCAGTTCCTCTTTGATCACCAGGGGAAGAGGAAGACACAGGTTGAACTTCTGGGAACAGAGAGACCAGTGGGCCAGAAAATGACTTTGCAGGGGCATTTGTGTACTTTGGCCCCAGGCACCAGCTCAAAGATCAATGCCATGGGCTGTAGAAGCTACAAATTGTCCCAGGTCCTGGGAGCTACTTGAGAGTAAAGATCCCTGTGCTGCAGCTGTAGTTTTACCAGTCTCTCTGGAGTGAAAACACTCAGCTCAAGCCAGTGTTAACATAAGCCCTGAGATATTCCAGCCTTTAGGAAAGGATGAGGCTGCTGTTGGAAAAACTGATCACCAATCCCAGCCTCTCTAGACTGTAAATCATCTATCAACTCTGGATCTCTTCATGGAGTCGGCCTAAATCAGCCAGTTATCCAGATATGAGTGCACCCAGATTTCCTGCCTAAGCTGTCACCACCAGCATCACCATGACATTCAAGAAGATATGAGACACCATGGCCAGCCCAAACAGAAGGATATGAAAATAGAAATGAAAGCCCAGAACCAAGAAATGGAAGAACCACTGATGTTGCTCCCAGATGAGAATATGGAAATATAGCTCAGAACAGTCCATGGAGGTAAGAAACTCTCCTTGTCAGACTGACACAATGACCAACCTGATGGTCTCCAAGTGGAAATGGATACTCGTGGTTTGACAGTAACCACCTTCAGATCCAGAATGGGTCGAAAGGACCTGCCTTTTTTGGTACCATGAAGTAAATGGAATATCACCCTTGACTTTGCTCTGTGAAGGGCAAGGGTATGATAGCCTGAAACTGCAGGAAGCATTGGAAAAGTATTTTCCACAGCCATCCTCTTGCCTGAGAATCCACAGGGAGACTCCACAAATGTGTCTCGAAGAGGGTCAGCAAACTCCAATGCATATCCTTTTTCCAGGACCCACCTGTCTATTGTGATATGGATCCATACTGAGTGAACACTCTGAGTTGCACCTGAACAGCTGTCCCCGAGAAGGGACCCACCGGATCTCACTGTGAGGACTTACTGGCTTCCAAGGATGTGGTGGCAGAGTCGCAAGAACACTAGGATCCTCAAAAGGTCTGATCTTTGCTGAACTTAGATCCATGGAAGGAATAGGCCTCATTTGCACTCTTTCTGACTTTAGACCACCCCTACGCTTTCTACCCTGGGACCTCTAGACCTATCTTCTAGGAGTCTCTGTTGCTGAGCCTTGCCAAGGTCTTCCACCAATTTTTCCAGGTCCTCCCCAAAGAACAATCTGCCTTTAAAGGGAAGCTTGCTCAGCTACAACTTGCAGGTGGTATCAGCAGAACAATTCTGGAGCCAAAGCCAGTGCTGGGCCACAACTACCTCTGCCTTAGACTTTGAGGAAATTCTAATTAAGCTGTACATGGCATTTGCCACAAACAACATTCCAGACTCTATACTCGCTACCTCGAAGCTGTCTTGTAACTGCTGAATCCAGCATAAGCGTGCTCTGGCTACAGTGCCTACACAAAGTGCCATCGGAGTGCCAGAGCCCAAAGCCATGAAGACACCTTCCTTATCATGAGACTCACTGAGCATAGCATCCCCTTCCAATGGAATAGTAGCGTGCTTCATTACTAGTGTGACCAGGGCATAAACATTAGGGAGCCCAAAGAGCTGCTCCATCTCCCCTTGTAGCAGAGTATACAGCTGCACCAAGTCCTTGCTGCCCATCAGCCCCAGCTCTTGCATCTCCCACTGAGAGACTACGAGCTTACACAAAGGCTCAGGAAGGGGAAAAAACCCCAAACAGCCATTACAAGCCCTCCAGGATAGGGTTCACTTGTGAAACCTTCACAGGAGAGGGCTCCAAAATGTGCAGGGTCACCATAGTGTCCTAAATAAGAGTGAAAAGATGTTCCTATAAAACAGATGGATCACAGATGGATCCTCACCCTCAGTGAGGGTAAGCACCCCATCTTCCACAAACTCATCTCCCGAGGACAGGGAATCCTCTTCTTCCTTCCAACTGTCCCACAGAGGGGACATGTCTAGATCCCACAGGACCGAATGGGTGCAAGGGAAAAGCAGGGGCTTTTAACACATTTGCCACCAGTGGGAGAGATGCTAAAGTGCCCCAAAATTTCCTGTAGGAGAGGTCAGGTCTCCAGACCCCTGCAAAAGGGGTTTCCAGGCAGCCAAAATAAATTTCAAACAGCCCATGAGTTGTTTCAAAAGCTGCTGCTCAAATCCAGCCATGAATTGGCCCTTGGCCACCAGGGGGAACATGCAACCTCCTCAACATGTTCCCCTCTTCTGAGACGTGCAGCCATCCAAAATGGCCACCATTCCCACCAGCAGGAAAACCATGGGAGATGCAGTAGAGACAGCAAAATCAGTATCAGGCATCAGGCTCCAGGCCTCTCCATGGGAGGTCCTGACATTACTGAAAAAGCTTACCCCAAGGCGTCTTCATCGCATTAGGGGCAAAACGAGTCAGCCATGGAGCTCACCCAATGGGTGCCACAAGAGGCACAATCCTGAGAACTCAGCATTGCAGCAGAGTTGTAAAGCAGCAAAAAGAAAAAAATCCTGTGATTGAAAAAACACGGAATAAAAAGGCGGTGGTGAAATGGACTGATCTGACAGTCTAGCCAATGCAACCTGAGAAGGGCTTCCTCATGCAGATCTGGGAAAGCCTGGCTCTTTCAAGAGCTGTTTTAGTGTAATTTTTTTTTAAACTGCTTTATTGGAAGTAGCCTGAGGACCCAGTTGAAACAAAGAGAGCCAACTGAAACAGGAACAAAAAAGGAAAAAGCAAACGCATGCAGATAGAGGACAGTGAGAAGGAAGGGGGAATATGGGCCCAGACTTACCTACCCCTTCAAAGGACCCAGTTATCCTCTTGTCCACTCTCTAGCCCACCCATGGGTAATAGTGCTGAACCCAGGGCAACTGTTGACGCAAGGAGACAAGGGTATTCCAAAACTCCGAGCAACATTGAGCTTACAGGCCTCAAACCCATAGGCCACAAAACCATGATCTGGGCAAGGGGAGTCAGGCTGGTCTGCTCTGCTGCACCAGTCAACACGCCTTACCACCTACTGGAGGCTTCTCTCAGTGCTGCACCAGTGACTATATGAGTGAGGTTATCACTGAAAGTTGGCTCTAGTCTGCCTCCATCTGCTGGCAAGGAAGCATAACCCATTCATCTGGATTGGCCTAGCAGGATGATAAGGAATAAAAATAAATCTGATATGCTACACATTCTGTTTCCAACACTGGAATACTCAAATCAGTATATCAAAACTAAGGGTTTTTTCTACCTTTATTGCACTGATATCTCAGTCACTCTAGTCCATGTTCCCCACATTTTGTAGGGGCTGACCTGTTGTTCTGTTCTGTCTGAAGGCAGCATGCACCTCCAAATTTCTCCCAAGCAAGGACTGGCTAAAAACACTCCTTTTCCCATGTCTGGGTGTGCAGAGCCTGGACTCTTTCATTAACACTTGGTGACCATGGGTTAAATGTAGCAGGCAATGGAAAATATATGTTAGCACTCAGTACCACCGAGTACCCCCTGAAAAAAGCCCCCAGTATAGCTGTCAGATCTTACAGCTCCAGCACATATTCATTTAACTTTTGCAAACCTGCATATATGCTAATCTATATTTAGTAAATAGTTTTAACACATTGTTTAAACTGCTGGTAAAGAGCTACACATAGCAAAAAGTGAAAGGAAATCTATTTGGAGGAACAAAAGCAACTTTCGAACAATGACAATACTCATCCTGAGTGAAAATGGATTTCAGTGAGATGACTCTGTATAGACATAGCCAACATGGAGTGGAGGAGTGGCCTAGTGGTTGGGGCAAGGTACTTCAGGTCGGAAGGTCAGGGGTTCTAAATCCCACTAGAGGACAGCAACCTTGGGCCAGAAGGACTGGGGTTTCTAGTCCCACAGGTGCTCCTTGTGGTCTTGGGCAAGCCACTTAACCCTCCATAGCCCATGTTCCCTGTAAAATAGTTATCTCCAAGTTATAATGCCCTGTTCAATGTAATTTCAGTTTGTTCAATGTAAACCGCACTGATGCAGAATAGCAAGGTATATAAGAGAATGCAAATAAATAAATAGCCCTTACATCAGGGCTTCCCAAATCTGTTTTGGGATCCTCCCAGTTAGTGGGGGTTTCAGGACATCCATGGTAACAATGCATGATGTAAATTTGCATATGCTCAGTCTAGAGTGTGCCAACTTATGTCATGCATATCTATTGGACTGGATTTTGAGCCACTGCAGACACATCGGCTTACGTTAAGCGACAGCTTTTAATCTGCTTATTCAGTGTCACCATCCACGCTGGCAGCAGCATTGAATATATGTACTGGCCATTGAGCATGCTGACACTATCCATTTAACACTGAATACTGCCGCAATCCAGATCATTTTTAGGGCCTCCCTTACCTCACCCCTAACCTGGCCCACAAATACCTGGCCCACAAATACCTGGCCCATTTAGCCATTTAAGCCCAATGCTATCCATATAACTTTTGACACTTTACAGATAAGCCAGTTTGCCGGCCACTGGAGAATACATAATTGGCTTTGAGTATCAGCTTGATTATGGATATCCCCAAAACCTGACCAATTAAGGAGTCTCCTGCCTTACATAATTCAAAGTGCAATACACATGGATTAATTTGTCCAGTACCTAAGAGATCAGGGTTCGATTCCCACTGGCACTTTTTGTGACCTTGGGCAAGTCACTTTACCCTCCATTGCCTCGGAAGAAAAGGCCTGGCAGTCGACTTCCGATCATACCTTCCCAAGAAAGCCCAGCGGCTGCTGGGTCACCAGGAATCAGCATTGACCAAGGACAATCTCTTCTTGGCCTTTTGACTAGAATGCAGAACTTATACAACATGAAGGTTAATGTCCTACTACGCTATCCCTCCAGAGACATAATGATATGACTATCATTACCAAAGCTGAGAGATTATATCTTCTGCTCAAAAATAAGCATAAAATAAAAAATATGTGTCTTGGAGGCCCTTTTACTAACAGTTAACGCGTGTTAATGAAGCTAATGCATGTTAAGTGCCATTGTACCCACAGAAAAAGAAAGGCCGTGGGCACTTAACACGCATTAGCTTCATTAATGTGTGTTAAAACCTTTAGTAAAAGGGCCCCATGGTAGTGAATCATCCTAATGCTTTAAAGGTAAGGGATAGCCATGCTTCTGCTTGTAAACAGAGGAGTTGCCTAGGGATTAAAATAGTTGGCTGCAAAGCAGGGAAGCCAGCATTCAAATCCTGGCCGTCTCCCACTAGCTTCCCTGGCATCATGGGCAACTCACTTCACCCTCTGTCACCTTGGTATTCACTGCTAATCTCAGGGCCACTAAAGGGCCAGGTTTTCAGAATATCCCTAATGAATATGCATGAGGGAGATTTACATACAATAGAGGCAGTAGCATACAAATCTCTCTCATGCATATTCATTAGGAATGTCTTGACCTGTTGGCAGCCCTCGGAGTGAATACCACTGCTCTATCACCTAAGATTGTAAGTCCTTTGGGCAGGGAAATACCCACTGTACCTGATTTTACCTAATTAAGCCAATACATAACTTTATGTTAAATGTATGGAGGTTTGTTTTGGAAAGTCTCCAGTTCAACCAAGGCTTTGAATCATAGGAATCAGATTTAAAAGCAGAGAATAGAACTGCAGAAAGACAACCCCCTCAATCTGCACAAAACTCCCGTTGGTTCCCTTGTGGGGATGTCAGTCCGTGCCCTCCTTCCAAAAATACAAAAAAGGTTGGCCAGAAACTCTTTGCCCACGGCTTATCTCATTTAAACATTTGCTCCAGCAAACTGTGCCAGAAACATACCTTCTTTAAGTAGCATACCACTTAACATAGATCTCACTAAAAGTGATTAATGTTTCCATTCATTGAGATTGCACAAACCTAAAAGAGCACAAGTATTTTGGCAAGGGAAAAATATAGGGAAAATTTCTACAGGACTACAAACCACTTGTACTAAGAGTTTTCATCCATCTTTAGATGCGGTTTGCTATAGCAACAGCACATGTTGGAGAGGGTGTGTCTACCTGTCCATCTTGCCTCCCCATTCATCTGCCTGTGTCCACGTGCTTGACCTTGCATGTTGCACATAACGAGCAGTCAGGTCTAGAATGCGAGGAGTCCATGCTGCTGTTCCTGCTACTTGCCAGAAGGGGGAGGTGAAGCAAGCACTGGTATCACCGCTCTCTCCGTTGCTGGAAAGCAGGAGGAACAGCAGGCGGTGGCATAGATTCCACCCAAGCAGCCCGAGAAGGAAGGGGCCCATTTAGAGTTACTCCTCTATCTTCTGAGGTGGGGTCCCTTCCAATATTTTGCTTAGAGGCCTTTAATTTGACATTCTTCCACTAGCAAGAGAAACTGATGCCCCTGTGCTTCAAATTTCTTCCAATGCCACTGAATATTGAGGGGGGAGGGCAAGAAGAGGTGAAGGCATGGAATTGTGCATTACTTGTTGCATGCATTTTCTAATTTATATAACTATGAGAAAGATAATTTACTGGGCAAGATTTCCCAAAACAAAATTTATCTGTTGATGCATAGTTATTGACAACCTTAAAACTACTAAAAGTGGGTCATTTTCTTAATCTTCAGGCTTCTCTGATGATTTGAGGAACACTTTATCTTCCTCAGGTTACTTGAGATTTCCAATTTGACTCCTTTCTTAGAATATGGAAGGGATAAATTCCTTTTCCCCCTTTCACTCTCCTATACCACACAAGTAAGGTGAACTCCTCTCCTCTTGAATGTGGGCACTAATGTGTTAACACTAGCCCAGTTCCCTTTTCTTTTTTCTGCATCCTTACACTCCCATAAGGGAGCTCACATGTTCCCTCTTGTCAGCTTGGCAGAAAGGAGGCAAAAATCTTTTTCCCTCCAAAACTCTACCATGTGTGACCCTGGCTTACTACTTCTACTACTATTAATCATTGATATAGGAGAAAGGTTCATTATTGTCATGGTATGCGCAAAATTAAATAAATCCCCCAAAAAACTCCCAGTCACTTTTCTTAAAGAAAATAACACAATCAACCTTACACACACCCTCAAAAGCTAAACTCATTGTCTCTAATAAATTTTCACAATTCTGCCTGAAGAGAGACACCGCAACAATAAAGTCTAATTCAAAAAACTAATGCAAAGAATTAACTTCAAAAAATTCAAAGAATTAATTTCCAAAAATTCAAAGAATTATAAAGGGAGAAAAAGGCTTCAGAAATTCCCAGCGTTTTCCCTCTCTAGAGCAGAAACCTGCCTGAAGGGGAACGCATTACGTCTCGCCATCTCCAGTCTAAAAAAACTCCCAATTTTTTATTATCACCAATCATTATTTTTTAACCATTTTTTTAAATTAAGAAGCTTTTCTTCTATGCAAAGTTTTCCAAAGGAGTAGCCAATAGCGCAACAGTATTTTACGCTGGTAACACTCAGCAGTGTTACAGCACTACCGCTGTTCCTGGAATGAAGAAGGAAACAACTCAACTGGAGGAAACATTATACCAATGGCACAAACAGTGCTCATATTCACTTATCTTGCAATTGTCAATTCCTTAGCCACCCAACGAAGCTCCTTGTTTCACCAAAAAAAACAACTTCATAAGGGGCAGAACTTCAAGAAGGCAATTTGTGTTCACTCCAGTAGTAGCGTACTACGCTACCTCCGCTGCTTTTAAATTAAAACCAGGCCAATCAAGGAGAAGGCAGGAAGAGCCGCACAATGCCCCTATTTACATCATTTAAAGAGCCTCACACAGGTTGAAGCTTGACAGTTCATCCCATAACAAGGGAGCATACCCAGCCACAACTATTTTAATGTCCTCACACTAGAGTAGCGTTCAAAAAATGCTCCATTCAATCTTGTTATTAAGTCCCTCATGTTCCAGAGCATGTAAAGAATATATCCATTTCTGTTCCTGCTTAAGGAGGATTTTCCCATGCACTCCACCACCCAGTGACAGGGGAATGTGGTCAATTGCTACACAGCGTAAGTCAGTAAATTTGTGCTGAAATTGTATGCAATGTTCAACCAGTGGAATCTCTTGCCTTTGTTTTGAAAGACTGTATTTGTATTCTGACAGGCGTACTTTCAATTGCCTAGTTGTTTTACCTACGTAGATTTTATTGCAAGGACAGCGTATGAAATATACTATGTACTGTAATATACAGGAAGCAGCAAACTTCAAAAATAATGTCCTTACAGAACGACTTTATCTGTTTCTTCCATTATTGAACAAAACTGACAACGTCCACAGTGTGAGTGACCACCAACCTCCCCACAGATATTTCTAGGCACAGGGGGGCAGAGTATATCTTGCAAATTCCTGCCCCGACTGTAAGCAATTCTTGGTCTGAGCATAGAAAAAAACTGGATGCACAGACAATACAGACCAATATTTCCATATGGCTGCAGCAATTTTGGAAGATGAAGAAAAATATTGTAACACACAGGTGAGGTATTCAGATGGCTTATTCAAATTTAGATGGATCCAGCAACCACTCATGAAGGACATCATGTGGGTACTCCCTCTCTGCAAATCTACCCATCATTTCACTTGATTGTCTTCTAAATTTCACATTCATGGAGCAAATCCACCGACATTGTAACAGTTGAGGAAAGGGCAGACTGTTCTTTAATGACACTGGACGGAAACTCTTATATTACAATGTCTTATCTGTCAGTAGGTTTTGAAAATATTGATCTCAAAGGTATTCACTGTCTTGTAAATGGAAACATCCAAAAAATGTATTGATTGTTTGTGACAGACCATTTCAAATCTAATCACTGGATTACATCCATTCAGATATTCAAAAAATACAGACAAATCATCCTTTGTCCCTCCCCATAAAAGAAAGATATCGCCAATATAATGATTCCCCTCAATAACATCTGACATATAGGTGGAGGGATAAACATATTTATTCTCAAACTCCTGTGTGTACAGATTAGCCAGAGATGGGGCAACCGATTGCCGTGCCTAATATTTGCTGAAAAATTTGATCTTTATACAAAAAATAATTCCTTTTCAAGGCTTCTTCATCTAATTGAACCAAAATATCTGTGGGTACTGTGTGAGGGTGAGGTCTACCATCCCATATTTCCTCCTCAAGGAGTGGAGGAGTGGCCTAGTGGTTGTGGCAAGGTACTGAAGGTCAGGGGTTCAAATCCCACTAGAGGACAGCAACCTTGGGCCGGAAGGACTGGGGTTTCTAGTCCCATAGGTGCTCCTTGTGGCCTTGGGCAAGCCACTTAACCCTCCATAGCCCATGTTCCCTGTAAAATAGTTATCTCCAAGTTATAATGCCTTGTTCAATGTAAACCACACTGATGCAGAATAGCGCAGTATATAAGAGAATGTAAATAAATAAATAAAGGAAGACTCAGTGCCTTATCCTGTGGAACTGAAGTATATAATGATGCTATGTCCATAGTAACTAGCCATTGAACTGATGTGTAAAAGTAACCCATTTGGAGAAAGTGCTCCTGAGGGAATCCAGCTGGAACATTTCTTGGGCATATATCAAAATCAGGGCTCAACAAATCCCAGGTGCCAGGCTGCCATGGAGACTAGAAATTTTCTTCTGGAACCTGGGATTTTTGGGGCACTTTTAAAAATCTTCTCTAGTCGCCAATTTGTTTTGCACTGCAGTGCAGGAAGGAAGGAATTCCAGCTCTGGTGGCATTTGCAGCAAGAGCAAAAGAAAAACTACCTTTTTTTTTTTTAAGTGAGGGGAAGTCTATGCTCCAGCAGCAGTTATAGACATCAGGAGAGGATCAGTGGTGCTGTGGGGAGAAGGGATGTCTGACTGGCTTATAGGGATGGGGATAGGAAGTGGCCCATACTGGGATCTGGAGGGGATAGGGGGCTTGGAGGGGGGCACAAGTCATTTAATTGATTCCCTATCCATTTCTGCATCCAGTTCATACTTCTCCTAATGACGTATAAGTACATTTATTCTGTGGCTCCTCAATACCTCTCCCAGAGTTGCCAAGTTGCCCTGTTCCAGGGGTGAGATTTTTTGCCAGTTCTCATTTAAATTTGCCTTCCAGTACAATATGGTATTTGTTGTCCCTGATTTTACCCATTTCAATCAGTGCCGCAGCTCCCATAATGCATCAAATCAGACTGTCAGAAATCCAGGACTGGCTTAAAATCTCACTCCTGGGACTGGGTAACGGCAACGCTGCCTCTCCTCTCTTATCTCTCCCCAGATCCCTCCTGGAGAACTCTGCTCATCAAGCAAATCACTTTTATCTGTGCCCTTCTCTTCCACTGCCAACTTCAGACTTCGTTCATTTCAGCTTGCTGCATGCCTGCCTGGAGCAGACTATCTAAGTAGGTATGTCATGCTCTATCTATGGGCCTTTTCAAATCCAGCCTAAAACCCCATCTTTTCAAGGATGTTTTTGGATTCTGATACCCTTATTTTATTTACCACCCATGTGTGTTATACTATTTTTCCTTAGCTTTACCCTCGTCCCTTTTTGTTGTGTTGTCTGTCTTTCTGTCTTGACTAGACTGTAAGCTCTCCTGAGCAGGGACTGTCTCTTAAGAGTATATGTATAGAACTGTATATGCCTCGTAGTGCTATACAAGTGAAAAGTAGTAATAGTAGGAGGGAGACTGAGTGACAACAGGGTGAGCGGAAGGCAGAGAAACTGGGCGATGACAGAGTTGGGGGGGGGGTGGGGGCTGTGCATTTCTACCAGTGGTCTTCAGTATGCATTAAGGCCTGATTTACTAAGGTTTCTTTGCCCTTTGACATGAAATGAAAACAGGGCCAGTGTTAGATATAGGGTTGCCAACTGGCTCCAGATGCGCCCGACAGCCTTGATCCAGTCCTGTGTTTACCCCATTGCATGCAGAGACTTGTAGTCTTGCTTTTCTTATGGAGTGCAATGGGGAAATCAGAACTATGTGTCCCTGCATGCAATGGAGTAAACCCAGGACTGGCTCAAGCCTGTCGGGCGCATCTGGAGCCAGTAGGCAACCCTAGTTAAACATGCAGGGACTCAGGGCAGAAGCAGATGATGGGGTCCTAATCCCCCCCCCTGCAGGATATGTCTCCTTCAGCTTGGGGCCCCTTGTGGCTGAGGGGCCTAGGGCAATTGCCCTGTTTGCCACCCTCCTAACGCCAACCCTGAATGAGAAAACAGCTTTAGTAAACAAATCAGGCTTAAAGGAGCTGTGGTAGATCCCAGAAGAGATCTCAAAATCCCCTCCCCCTCTGGAAACGATGGGAGGGGAGAGTTTCTGGAATTTCTCCTAATTCTAAGACCAATGAAAAATTATCAAGACTTGTATTTAATTATGTAGCTGCCAGGGCTTGTACTACCCCTGAATGGTCAGCGCAGCAAAAATTTTCTCATATTGCTAGGGCAATTAGTAGCATCTGGGTCACATCTATAATCTAGCCCCCTGTGTATAACACAAAAGTAAACAGTTTCTCTGCCTAGAGGACCTTAAAGTACAAGATAAGCATTCATTCTCATCCACTTCCCTCTCTGCAGTCGGCCTATGTGAAAAGCTACAGCGCATTTCTCGTTGCTGTAGCAAGAGCAGCAGACCCTTTTTTATGCCGCTGAGCAGAGTCAATATAAACACATACGAGGTAGTAGCCTGGCGCATCAACTCTACAGCCTGCTATGGAGTTCCCCTAACTTACTATAAACACTGAATAAGCCTCTCTTTTGTCTTCAGAAGATTATCTGTGGAGAATGACATTCCCCCTTATACCCAGGGGACTAGATTATATTGTACTTGATTTTTCTGTGTTAAGAAAGGGAGTGGCGAGGGTTAACAAGAACCTACATTCTCTTCTCAGCCCTCCATCCTGTCCTGCCTGACCACATCTGCAGGGTCTCTCTGCAGCAGCAATGCAGTATGTTCATCGGAGAGGTGTACAACAGAAGGGGGTATGACGCTACCTGCCAGAGAATTCTAAAAATATGAACTTCATTAAATATTTTCATTTAATTGGCCTAATACAGTCTGAGTCTTGCATTTCAGGTTTACTATGTAATCCTCTCCTGGCCTTCCAAAGATGGCACAATAGAGCAGGCCTCGACAAATTTTCTTTGAATTTAGAACCCAGGGCCTGAGACCCCCCAGACCTATGTCCACCAAGGTTACCAGATGTCTCCAATTTTTGAGGATTGTCCCCAGTTTTACAGCTGTGTCCCCTACTCTCACCTGTTTGGCAGCCTCCTGTCCCCAATTCCAGCAATGGGAACAGAGGGGGTAGAAAAAACTGTTTACTTTCAATTTAATGATTTGAATATGTCAGTTTTTAGAATTTACATCCATTGTCTTTATATTCTGCACAGTACGGGGGAAATGCATCGCTGTTTCTATTTCTCTGCCAATTTGTCTGCAGCTCACCTACCCATTCAGTCTCTCTTTCTCTTTCTGATTCTCCCATCCTGTCATCCCCCCAATCCCTCTCTCCCTCTCTCATTTCCTTACCCGGTCATCACCCAGTCTCTCTCATTCCCCATCCTGTCGTGACAGGCTCTATCTCTCTTTTCCCTGTTTTTACAATCAGTCTCCCTGCCCATTCCACCATCTCCCTCCTCCCCATTGGCCTCACTCCACCCGTTAGCCCTCACAACTTCAAAATCCAGTCAGCAACCCCCCAAAATCCAATCCCTTCCCCCACAATGTAACCAACTCCATCCCCTCAGCAAGCTCTCACCAAAGAAGCCAGTCAGTCACCCCTTCCAAGCAACTACCCCCATCACAGCTAATCCTCATAGCTCAGGAAGCTATTGAGCCTTCTCCCAATAGTGGGCCGACTCTCACTTCAAAGGATTGCTCTGTCCACTGAGCCTGTTCCATTTCCCAAAAAATGGCCTCCTTCTGCACCAACAAACGTCAACCTTTTTTCCTCTCCCATATCTGTGCCTTGACCATATCTCCCCACCCTGAGGGAAATGCAGCCCAAGATTCCCTCTACAAGAGATCTCCCCCATGAGCCTTACAAAACAGAATATGCCCCCTCTCAGCAGCCAATACCTGCAACATGGATGCAGGAGCCCCTCTTCACAGACATATCACCCCACCCCACCCCATACCATCAGGGTCTCGTCCCCTGCATTGCCTACCTAATGTCAACAGTGCTCAAATCCATCAAGCTTCTGCTCTGCTATATAGAACCCTCTTCATCAAGCCTTGCTAAGCAGCTCTAATGTCCTGGCACTGAGCAATAGGCAGGCTATGCCTGGACCATCATTGCTGGTCCTTGACTCCTACCAGCACTGATGGTGCTCATAGGTTCTGCAGCGAATATCTTGTTGTTTCAAGCACTATGACGGAACTCCAAGGTCCTAATGCTGAGACAGAACACATGACAGACTGTCCCCATGCAGTCCTGCGATGCCAGCTCAGGCCCTTTTTTCTGCTTGCAAGGATTTGCAGCGTCGCACCATACTGCACCAAACAGCAAGCTTGAAGCGGTACCAACAGCTTAGGCCATCCTCCCTGCCTGCAAGAATGTTGCGGCACTTCCCCTGCTGCACCATACAGTGACCAGACTTTGGCCCCACCGCAGTGACTTCCAGTTCCATAACATAAGAACATAAGATATGCCATACTGGGTCAGATCAAGGTCCATCAAGCCCAGTATTCTGTTTCCAACAGTGGCCAATCTAGGTCATATGTACCTAGCAGTTTCCCCAAGGGAAACAGGTTCCACAATGCTTGTATTGGTTCAAGCATTGATATCCTGCGTCCCTTCTTAATAATGGTTTATGGACCTTTCCTCCAGGAACTTGTCCAAACCTTTTTTAAACCCAGCTACACTAACAGCCTTTACTACATCCTCCGGTAACAAATTCCAGAGTTTGATTACACGTTGAGTGAAAAAATATTTTCTTTTATTAGTCTTAAATAGTTTACCCTGTAGCTTCATTGCATGTCCCCTAGTCTTTCTATATTCTGATAAGGTAAACAATCGATCTACGTTTACCCGTTCCACTCCGTTCATTAATTTATAGACTTCTATCATATCTCCCCTCAGCCGTCTCTTTTCCAGGTTAAAGAGCCCTAACCTTTTTAGCCTTTCTTCATAGGAGTATCCTTCCATCCCCTTTACCATTTTGGTGGCTCTTCTCTGAACCTTTTCTAAAATCGCTATATCCTTTTTAAGATACGGCGACCAGAATTGCACACAATATTCAAGGTGCGGTCTCACCATGGAACGATATAGAGGCATTATAATATCTTTTGTTTTATTTTCCATTCCTTTCCTTATCATACCTAGCATTCTATTTGCTCACTTGGCCGCTGCTGCACACTGGGCCGAGGGTTTTAACATGGTATCCACAATGACGCCTAAATCTTTTTCCTGGGTGGTGGTTCCTAATGTGGAACCTTGCATCGTGTAACCATAGTTTGGGTTGTTCTTCCCTATGTGCATAACCTTGCACTTGTCCACATTAAATTTCATCTGCCATTTTGAAGCCCAGTCTTCCAATTTATCAAGATCTTCTTGCAATTTTCCACAATCCTCTTGGGTTTTAACAACTTTAAATAGTTTTGTGTCATCTGCAAATTTGATAACCTCACTCGTTATTCCACTTTCCAGGTCATTTCCAAAGTCCCCATGCCAACAGCACTACAGTGCTGCTGAAGGCTCAGGTTCTAGAGCCATATGGTCAACAGAACAGGAAGCTCATGTTCTACATTGGAACAGGACAAGGAAATCCCAGGTGCCAGAGGGTAATTTCTACTCACCATGGTGGCCTGGCATCTGGGATTTGTTGAGCCCTGCAGCAGAGCAAGATTTGAGTTTCAAATGAATTTACATTAAACTGGGACCAATGTACGTTCTCAGAGATTGCAGGCTGACTGCTGGTAGAATACTGCGGAGCTTAAGCTTCTCAAGGAAGTAGAAGATGGTCTTGCAGCTTCGCAAGTCAGAGTGAATAAATTCTACAAACCACACAGCCAAAGGTTTGGTACACAGATAGAATTTAATGCGTTGAATGGTCAGAGAACCAGTTTAGAGTATTTGTTCAACTCAAATATATATCTACATATGCAATGAGTGCAACAGTTTGTTCCATAAAAGATAATATTTATTTTTCAGACATATGTGGAGGAAGACGTCATAGTTGACAAGTCATTAAAACACACAACAAAAACTAATACCAAGTGCCTGAATTTAGGCCATTGCACATCTGATATAAATCTAAAATCCCCAAGGCCTTTTCTTTCCCAATAACATTGAAAATAAATATCTCTCTTTCTCCTGCTGAAAACTAGAGATTTGGCAGGCTGTATGGTTTCATAGAAGTACCTAGTCTTTTATTCAGTTTGAAAATCTCCCATTTCACCAGGCAATGACCTTTAAAAGTCAAGACTATTTTAACTCGATTATTCTCTCACACTTACTAATCAGTGTTAATGAAGGTAAAAAAACTAACAACAACTTTTAACACTAAAGCACTTTAACCAGCCCAACTATAAATCTACCAGCTTGCATGAGGGAAACTAATGGATGTGCTAGAGTATACAATCGGGTTTCCATTCACAGTGAACCACTGTACCATATCACAACGTCTCATGTCTCAAAGATTTATAAATACAGATCCCCGCAGGGTACTCCTCTGCAGGCTGAAAAGAAGACAATCTGAAGATACCGAGCCTTCTAAGTGTACGTATGATTTGTAGCAAAGCATCATACATGCCGTCCCTTGTCGCAATTCCATCAGGGGATCTAAACTTGTACAAGCCGGGACTTCATGTTGAACTATTTTATTGACATTTGAGACTTTAAATTGAACTTTGGCAGTTTGCTCCTATGGAACATTATTTCTCAGCTATGGATTTTAGTGAGGGGTGGTTTCCAATTGGTTGGCCCTTCATTGCATACATTAACGCATATTTGGCTCGGAAAATTTATGCTTCCAAAAGCTGCACATAAAATAGAATCTATGCACATAAAAGCTCCAAGTCAGTATGTGTAAAGTTGCTTAATATGTATGCCTTTAATTTTATATGCATCAGTCAAACTTTACCTGGACTAGTTTCTGATTCAAATTTTTAAAAAATCCTAAAATTGGCAACATTTTCCAAAATTCGGCAGAAAACAAACACAACATTTTTGCCATACATGTCCCTATAAGGTGTGAGACAAGGACGGGCTACATACTGTCTCTTCTTGGCCTTTTGGCTAGCACTGAGAACCTATAAAAGATGGAGAGTCAAAGCCTTGTAACCTAACCCCCCAGGGGAAAAGTGACGCATCAATCATTGACGAAACTGAAGGATTAAGCCTCCCACAATCAATCAAAAAAAGTCATAGTGGACTAGGCTTGGCTGTGATTTTGCTTGTAGCTGACATTCTCATTCCCACTGTATTTCAGTTTTGTGAGCTAGACAATATGCCTCATGTCTGGATAGGCTGCTTCATTCTGTAGCATGCTACACGCATCCTTACAGTAGATACCTGACTCTGTGCATGTATTAAATGATCCAAGTGCAAAATGGAGCGGAAAGAGATTTATAGCAGTCACATTTTATATGACATCAGCATTAATGGAGTAATAAAAACCAAGAACAAGAAAGAATCTATTGATTTACATCAAACCACTGATATCTGCCTTTTGAAAAAGCATGTTCAGTGTCACTGAATACAGATATAATTTGAGAACAGCTATGTTAAGCATTTCAAATTGTATGTTCACTGCATGCCTGACTATTGATATGATAGGTTTCAAGTGCCTTCAGTGCCCCAACACTTAGAATTCTTTCTTTTTATGTCCTATAGAGGAAAATGCTAATTTAGTTTGGTAGTAATCTCGAGAGGTCAGATCACATTGATGAAGTCACCTAGCATTTTCAAATGTGCCCTGGCATTGGTTAACATCAAACATTTTGAATGCTGCTCTGCTATTGGTTAGTAGTCATAGTCACAGGCAAATTTCTGTACCAAAGAAGGACTCTAACCATCAGCAAATGTTCATACATCTTGTTTCTGTCTAATGGGAAAGATACCGTTTCATTTTTCTCAATGTACCCAGGGCTACTTTTGAGCACTCTTTATATGAGCTCATAGAATAAAAAAGTTAACAAAAAATAACCAGTAAAGGTGGATAAATTGCCTCTATAACAAACTGAAATCCTGCTCCCCAAAGTAATTTTCTTATAATACAAACTATAGCAGTCATTTTTGTCTTGAATAAATCATCTTTATAAACATTATACTTGACCTCTAGTTTGCTATTTTGTAGGGCAGACTTACTGTTCAGGTAACTCACTGCCTGCCTCCTGGTGATAAGGACTGATTACTATTTCCAAGATTTCTTATACTGAGAAACTCACAGAATGCTTAAAAAAATAGGACTGATGCAGCCATTCCTTATAATCTAGAGTTAGGTGGCCCCCCTAACCACTGCATACACGTGACGCTTACTAAGGAAAGAAAGCGAGTGGGAATACTATTCTTTGCTTTCTAGCACAGATGAGAGTGTCAGAAAATGACACTTCTGAATTCCCAATTCTCCATATTTCGGAGGGGAAATCCCATTATTTTTTTCTTTTGTTGCTAGGATGCTGTTATTCATTTCCTCTCTTCCAAAGGTTATCCTTGTGCAATAGGGGATTGATACACCTCTTGTTTATCCTACTTTCTGAAGGAAATGAAAGCCTATGAGATTGGTGTGTATCTGTGCCTTTAATAACTTTCGTCTGGCACACTTCACACCAGCAAATTTTCAGGACAGGTCCAGGGGTGAAGAGGAACAGACTCTGACAGAGGCACTTTTATTGGATCCACTTATATGCATATCTCAAAATGTAGTTCTGGCTAGGACTTGCTCTTTCTTAAAAGCTTTCACGTGAAATCTATAGGGGTCCTTTCCTGCATGTAGACAATAATATGTTTATATTGTAGATAGTTACCCCAGTTTGAAATCCAAGTTGTATTACCCTTTCAATGTAAGTGCATAACAGCCCCCCCCCCCCCCGTTCTGTACAAAAATGTTCTCTGTAAACTGCACTGATTTTAAAGAGCGTGGTATATAAAAGCAATAAATAAATAAAATATCAAGAAAATTACAATGTGAATGATTACTGTGGAACCATGCTGCCTGGATCATTGGTAGGTATTCTCCTACGACATTCAGTTTTCTAGCACCAGAGCAAATAATAAGAGTGGCCAGCTTCATGGTAGCCCTCAATTCCTCCCTTACTTTGTTGACCATGCTGGTCTGCAGGTAAAGAGCATCTTCTCTTAAGAACAAAAAAACATAAGATTTGCCATACTGGGTCAAACCAGGGCCAGCCCAACCATTAGGCAAACTAGGTGATTGTCTATGGCAGAAGCTTTTGGTGGGGGCAGCGACAGAGAGCAGGGCATTCAATGCTAAACAATAGATTCTGACAGCTGGGGGAGAGAGGAAATCAGATGTTCACAATTTTCTGGGATTGTCTCCGATTTTAGAGTTGTGTCCCAGACTCCCACCTGTTTGGCATCCTCCTGTCCCTGATTCTAGCAAAGGGGACAGAGGGTAGAAAAAAAATTTTTTTTCAATGTAATGAATATGTCAGATTTTTAGAATATTATATTGTATTATCTTTATATTTTGCACGATATGGGGGAAATGCATCAGTTTTTCTATTTCTCTGTTGATTTGTCTGTTTAGAAGTGATTATTACTGTCATGGGATGGATGGGGGGCAAGGTAATGACTTTTCTTCCCTCTTCCATGCCTTGTTGCTCAAACCATTGCCCCCTTGCTTCAGATAACAAGTGTCACAGATTTGCCTGCAAAAATCTGGTAATCTTAGGCATAAACCTTAAGGTTTGTCTAGGGTGCCAACATCTAGAACCAACTCTGGGCAGGCTCTGGCAGACCAATGGCCCAGCAAGCCCAATATCCCATTTCTAGCAGTAGCCAATCCAGGTCACAAGTACCTGGCAGGAACCCAAAAGGTAGACAGATTGCATACTGTTTATCTCAGGGATAAACAGTGGATTTCCCCCTTTCCACTTTAATAATGGTTTACGCACGTTTTCTGCAGGAACTTGTTCAAACCGTTTTTCAACCCAGGTACAGTAACTTTTAATACATCCTCTGGTAACGAATTCAAGAGCTTAATTATGCGTTGAGTGAAAAATAAATATTTTCTCCTATTAGGCTTAAATGTGCATTTTTCATATCCCTTAGTCTTTATACTTTTTGAAAGAGTAAACAACCAATTTGTGTTTACTCGTTCTATTCCACTCATTATTTTATAGAAGACTTCAATCATCTCTCCTCAACAGGGCTGGTGCTAGACTATCTGGTGCCCTCTTGCAATCTATAGATTGGTGCCCCACTCCTTCATTACTATTAATGTAGGTTGTTCTCCTCCTTTCCCAAAACTCCTTTGTGAACGCTGTTCATATGATGCTGATATTTCTCCTTATAATCAAATGTGCAGTGCAGTGAAGGGGCAAATGAGGCCTTCTTTTCTCCAGGCCGCGGAACAGGCTGCTCCCACAGCACTGAAGAAGGCCGCGATCTGTAAGAGCAGCGTATTGGTATTCTGCTCAGAGGTCTGAGAGACAGGCTGTTCCCACGGTGGGCTTTGCATACTATTGCGCTACTGACCATGATCGCTGTCTTCTTCGATGCCTGTGGGGGCCGCCTGTCCCGCGGGCTGAAGTAGAAGGTCACGATCGCAGAGAGCAGCACACTCGTTTTCTGTGCCCATGGGACCAGCCTGTCCTGAGGACCGACAAGCAGAATACCAACATGCTGCTCTCCGTGATCGCAGCCTTCTTCAGCCCGCAGAACAGGCTACTCCTGCAACACACTGGTGTTCTGCTCTACAACCCAAGGGACAGACTGTTCCTGTGGGCACTGAACATCACTGCACTGTGCAGCGTGGCGCCCTTGAACCAGTGCCCTCCCGCTGCGCTTACCCAGCTTACCAGGTAGCGCTGGCCCTGGTTGACTCCACACCAAGAACCATAGTACAGGACCCATAGAACGAATCTATCATTCCAAAAGAGCACTAACTTCCACAACAAGGTGCGTATTCAGAAAAGAGGAGCACCATAGATACCGCAGTGGAACCGAGAACATCCTAATACCCACTGGGAAAACTGAACAGGTCAGATTCCTACACAGAAACTCCATGCTAACAGAACACCTGGCTTCAGTTACACACTTTGACTATAAATAGACGCTCATCAAGTACAGGATAAATGACTACAAACTAACAATAGAAATATGTTGACAAAAATTAAACTAAGACCCCAAGAAGCCACACCAGAGAAACAGAGAGATGCATGTGAAGAAAGAACATGTCAATTACAAAAACTGGCATATTCTAATTAGTAAATTGAAATACATTTTTTTGCCTATTCTGTCTAGCCATTATATTTCTCTAATCATGTTGGTTCCAGTCTCTGGTTTCTGATTTCCGGCGTCTTCTCTTAACTCTTTCCACAGTCTCAAGTCCATCTGCTACTTCTCACCTCTACATCCATCTCTGACACTGATCTTTTTCTTTTCAGCTTTCTTCTATGTATTTTTTAATCTCATCTTTTTCTTATCATCTTGTCCTCAATCTACTACTTTTCAGCCTCAACCCCCTTCCCCCATTCCCCACTCTTTCCGCAGTCTCTTATTCCCCACTCTCTTCCCTGCTTTGCCCAAATCTCTCCCCTCCCTCTATTCCCACTGTCCAGCTTCCCATCCAATATCTGAAATCCGTAGCTTCCACACCTCTTTTATTTCATATCCCCTCTTCTCTTCTCTCCCTATAGTGTCCAGCATTCCCAAGTTTCTCCCTATTTCCTCTCATGTCTACCATCTCCACTCAATCTTTCTATTTCCTCTGTGTCCAGCATCTCCCCTCCATCTTTTTATGTTCCCTATGCCCAGCATCTTCCCTCCTTCTCAGATCTCTTCTTGTACAGAATTTTCCCTCCACTTCCCTATTCCTACCTCTCCTGTGTTCAGCATCTTCTCCCTCTCTGTCTATAACCCCTCCCCATGTCCAGCATTCATCTCCATCTTCTGATTCCCACCTCCACTATATCCAGCATGTCTTCTCGATCTCCCTATGACCTCCTTATATTTCCTCCTCCCCTGTATCCAATAGCTGTCTCTTCCCTTCCACTGCCATAAAATCCTGGCTTTCGTGCTCCCTTTAATCCAGCCTCCCTCTCATACACCTCCCTTACAATATTTCCCCTCCTCAAGCAGTGGTAAACACCACTGCCACATTTCCTCACAGGGCCGGCCCGAGACATGTTCGGGCATGTCGTCCACACAGACCCACTTCATTAGTGGCCCCACGCCGTGCCTGCTTACGGAAAAATCCTGCCTCTTCTGCATCTGCTCAGCCACAGAAGCAGCGGTGATACTGTTATTAGCACGCGCCTCCAAAGCCCCGCTGGTCAGAGAATGTCTCCGGCCCTGGTTCCTGCAGGCACTGAACACGATTTGTGCTGCACAGTGCAGCTCCCTTGAATACCAGTGCCCTCCTGCCGCACTTACCCTGCTTACTGGGTAGCACTGGCCCTTTTTCACAGCCATCTCTTCTCCAAGCTGAAGGCCCTAACCCTTTAAACCTTTCCTCAAAGGGGTATCCTTCCATCCCCTTTATCACTTTGGTTGTCATTCTCTGTACCTTTTCCAATGCTGTTATATCTTTTTTTGTTGGTGGTGATCAGAACTGCACACAGTACTCAACATGCGGTTCTATTTAAAGTCTCAAATGTCAATAAAGCAGTTCAACATGAAGTCCCGGCTTGTACAAGTTTAGACAGAATATATATAGATGTAGAGGCATTATGATGTCATCCTTTGTTTTATTCTCCATTCCTTTCCTTATAATTCCTAGAATTATACTAGCTTTCCTGCTTGTACCTGCACATGGAACTGAGGATTTCAACATTTTATTCAGGATGACACCTAGATCCTTGTCCTGGGTGGTGACCCCTAATCAAATACTTATCTAGATTGGTGTGTTCCCTGCAAGCATATAGCGCTAAAATAGAGTACACTACATCTTTAGAACTTGTTTGCTTATAATCTCAGGGCATTCTTATGTCTCTAGGTGCTCTTCAACCACTTGCAGGAATTATCAGAGAACTGCTCATCCCCTATAAGCTAGGAGAAATCATCTTAATCTACCTTGTGCCATCAGCTAGCATTTGATTCAGGCTCATTGAAAGTCTGCTTTAGGAGTGCTGAAAGATGGACACATGTGAAGGAGACATTCAGCAATAATGTCCCCTAGCTGCTGCAGAATTCAAATTTGTCTCAGGGAAGAAGAGAGTTCTCACTGCAGTATGAGGGAAGGATGGCTTAAAGGATCCTATTGTAGAAAAAAAGATGTATCTCCTGAGCAATTAACGAGTAGCAAAACTGACAGCCATTCGCCTGTGACACTCTGCAAGCAGTTCCTGACTACTTGTAGTAAGGCTGTTCTCATCCTCCAGGTGCATTTTTATTGTACTACCAGTAGGAGGTGCTGCTGTTGTACAGCTCATTAAAATCCTGATTCAAGAGCCAATGCAGAAAGCTTGCATTAGAGCTGGGTGCTGAAGCTCGGTGCACGGTTTCTGAATGTAAGCATAATGCATACATTTTGCTTTCCAATGCTGTAAGCAAAAGTCATGCAAATAAAGCATGTGCAAAAAGTCTGCTAAACAAGGAGAGCATGCCGGACACATGCGCACATGGGTCTGCACTAGCAAGGTTTCTGCATCGTCTCAAAA
Source organism: Ichthyophis bannanicus (assembly GCA_033557465.1). Taxonomy (NCBI): domain Eukaryota; kingdom Metazoa; phylum Chordata; class Amphibia; order Gymnophiona; family Ichthyophiidae; genus Ichthyophis; species Ichthyophis bannanicus. The sequence continues at coordinate 295,053,747 of CM066037.1, forward strand.
AACAAATGGTATTGGCACTTGTCCGCATGTGCTGGAATACTATCGCTCATATACATCGATATTATTCTACGCAGAATAATATTGATGTTTATCTGTTAAATTGCATTTCAGCGCATATGTTCAACACAAGCACAGAGCCTCCTCCACTGCTGTTTTTTTGACCATTCCTCTTCAGTAAAGCCGAAAAAGAGTTACGGGTCGTGTGTGCAAAAGGTAAAGAGATGAAACAGGCATAAATTCCTCACTGGAAAATAGTAACATAGTATACATGACGGCAGATAAAGATCAATGTGGTCCATCTAGTCTGCCCAGTAAGGTGGCTAGAGTAGGTGTACCCACTGCTCCGTGCAGGTCACCACCTCTATGCTTCTGTTTAGGGTTGTACCTGCTGCTCGTTGCATGTCACCCCTTTCTGTCTGTTGAGGTATAAGAAATAGTTAAGTTTATTTTGATTTTATCCTCTTGCTAGAAAGGGATCCAATGTGTCTGCCTATGCCAATTTGAATTCCGTCACTGTATTTGAACAATGAGCTAACCCTTTACACTACCTTAGACCTTGTGTTAAAACCCCAGCATCATTTTTGGACCTCTGGTCTTCTGCGTATGTCTCTGCATCTGCGCAGAATAGCTAATTGCTTCATTACCATGGATTTAAAGGTGCTGTGCGCTGCTATCTGCTTGAGGCTGTGCGCAAAGTTAGCTCATGTGCAAAACTCCTTTCTGCATTAGTAGTACACAATATGAGGCGCAAAAGCTGATTTAGCCTGTGTGCAAAGCCTAATGCACTTTACTGCACTGGCCTGTCAGTAAACTTTTTTCCTATAGACACAGAATGGAAGAGAAGCTTTAATGAATCAGGCCTTATATTTAAGGCATTTTTCTGCCCAGTGGCTTAAGCTCAGGTTAAGGACAGCCAGGTGAAAGTTTCAGAGAGACCCCAAAGAAGATCCAGGAGTAGTTCCAAAGAGTCCCCTTCTTCCTTGAGCTCTCCTGCACAGCAGAATCTCTGTGTCCCTTACTGGGGAAATATGGATCCACTCTCAAAGCATAAGCATCTATCTGTAGAGAACAGACATCTCCCCTTTCATCACCCCACCCCAGAATGCACTATTTTTGAAGGGTAAGTCTGGAAATTCAAAGTGAATCTGAAAAGTTAATAAGACTGTGGAGATATGCGAATGAAAAAAAAAGGTTATTTTCTTCATCTTTGTTCTCTAGCTCATGCTGCTTTTGTCCAAAGATCTGCCTTGGGAGAAGAGCAAGCGGGGATCTGTGTCTCCGCTGGGTCATTCATTTGAAATGGAACATCTGCTCCCCACTGAGGTCTCTGATGTTGTGTAGTGCGCTCCAACCACCTCTCAGCTGACATCGCCCTAATCACTTAGTCACACTTTCAAGGGAGAAAAAACGTTTTCTCTCCAGATCTTTAAAAAGGAATCGCGTTTCTTACTAAAGGGCTGTAGCCTTGATGCGATCATGTGTAAGGAGAAAAATCCCTTTCTTCCCCTACCAAATAACGACATGGCAGACTAGACTCCACATTTTCCTGCTAAGAAGAAACTGCAAGGCGCAGTGGTACAACATAGACCCTGTGAAATTCAGTGGCAAAACGTAAAAATACTTCACACTCAACCAGGTATTTTCTCCAAGCCATTTTCCCCCTTTTGGTCACCCTATTGTAAACGTTGCCATGGTTACAGGCAAGCATTCTAAAATATATACAAAGCGATCAATGTAGAGCCCACTGTGCCTAGCACCCTGTCTCCACTCTAGGTCATCTATTTCTCTTTAATCCTTGCACAACACTATTTCCCTGCTTGTTCTCCTTAGCCCCGCTGCATCGCGCTATGGTACATGGAAATACCACTACCACCTTCGTCCAAAACCTACATGCTTCTTCAGCAAAGAAACACACATTCTGCATGCAGGTTCCCTGCTTGTACTCACTATTAGAGGGATTGTCCTGTCTTCTCTGTGGATTTCCAACCTCCCGGCTGACCTCTGCCCATTCTTGATGGGATAGCGGCTAGATGCAGTTGAATGAGGCTTGTTGTCCTGCCATAAGTAATAGAAAGTCCCTAGAATCCATGCTACAGTCAAGATTGCGATGGCATTGGCCCTAATCCGCCTCATCCTGAGAGTCCAGTGAAGGCTGAACTCGGAATAGCCAGAGGATAGGATTGTTGGGGAATCTGATGAGAGAAAGTGGGATGATGGTAAGATTCCCTCCCTCTCCTCTCTTTCTGTCTCTTGGCAGCCTCTTGTAGTCACAGCTGTTTGTTTTAGCTCTTGTCTCACTGCTTTGTCCTGCAGAGCAGAAAAAGAGAAATGGAGATCCTCAGGGTCCTAAAGCCCAAAGGATTCCCGTCCCTGGTAAAGACTATGGCCATTACTGCTCATGTTTTGCTTTAATGTCTTCAGCAGCAATCGCATAGAGATTTCAAATGAAAGGCCAGATCGATCTGCAATCACTTTATGTGCGGCCACTTGTGTGGCAGAACATGTAGACAAGCTGAGACCCAGATCCTTATGATCTGAAGTAGAGTTGAGAATTTTCGACCCTTCTTCATGATTAACCCTTTATGTGTAAATTCCATAGAAGAGCTCAATCACTTGGTAGCAGAAGGAAAAATATTCTTAGATGCTACTGTTTCTACATAAAAGAACATTTTCCTTATTAAAGGATGCATAGGGTAAATAAGAAAGAGTTACAGTTAACCTGCACAAGTCGGTAACTCTACATGTCAACTTAGAAGGAAGCTCTTTTACTCTATGCTCTGTTACCTTTGGTCAACTGAATTTCTTTCACCTTTCGCAGAAAGGAGGCTGACTTAAAACCTGGTGGTTATTTATGGTCATGCACGATTCAGAGTTGTGGAAGCTGGAATCCAGGATTCACATCATTGCTCTTTAGTTAGTGCTTTTTGCCATTAGAATCTGACAGAGCTTTGGTTTAATACTTTAGTCAGAAATAGTGCCGCCAGCAACCCCGTATAATAACACCGAGTTTTTCATCTGTGTGGTATCCTCAGCCTTTCCATCATTGCTATACAATGCAGCAGAATTAAAGGCTGCATTTGAAAGCATGGGGGGGGGGGGGGGAGGATGGAGAGAAAGAAGTTACCACACTGTTAATTAAATTCCTGAGATAACCGCTTGCCAAAGGCTAAAACCAAAGTCCATTTCAGACTAGAACATTAAAGCAGCACTGCGGGGTAGTCAGGGCATATTGGCTGTCTTAAATTGCTCTGCTGCGGATGAAGAACAGCGAATACAACTTCAATATATTGAAAATCATGTGCACAGGGAGCTGGGTGGCTTGATACATTGTTATACCTCTACTGCTATTAGACAAACCTTCAGCTGTGTGTTCCCCACTAGGGGTGGCTCAAGATCCTACCCTCTCCCCTTAGTCCAGTATCTCCCCTTCCCTATTGCCATGTGTCTTCCCTTTCCTTCCCTACCTCCTTCCTCTGCCCACGGCTGCTGCTAAAGTCCATGCAACACGGGGCCTTGAACATAAGCACTCTCATACCCTTATATGTCCCTCCCCCCTTCAATGCAAGAGTGCAAGCAGGGGGAAGAGAAGGGTGGGTCTGCGCTGAAAGCAGCAGCAAAGTGGTACAGAGCCACACTGCTGCCCTCAAATTCTGCTGCCCTAGCTGGGTGCCTATTCCACTTAGCAATCTATGCTTAAGAAAAGTCTCTGAAAAACTTTTGATTGTGCTCACCTTTTCCTTCTTTGTAACATACTCATACTCATACTCACCTCCATCCTCTTTCTGGCCCTTTTCCTCCCAAAGAAGTCATACAATTTCATTACAAACAAAGTGCAATGTGTATGCAAAGCCTTCCTCTCCACCACGTAACCTTCCTGTGTCCCTGCTTGGGGGAAGGGGAGAGGAGGTGGGGCCATGAACAATTTGAGAACCATTGTGCTAATTTGTGGAAGTTTTAAGAACCAGGGCTGTAGAAAGGAAGTTCTAAAACAAGAGACCATGATAGGAAGTAGACTCGGGAGTAACATTAGAAAAGACTTTGTCATAGAAAGAGTAGTGGATACAGGAAATAACCTTTCAGTGGAGCTGGCAAAGACAAGAGAGCTTATAATAAGGTGTGTGGCAGAGTAGCCTGGTGGAGTAACCCTAGTGCTAGAGCAGTGGGCTGAAAACCAGAGGTCAGGGTTGAAATCCCACTGGTACAGTCTTCATGGGACCTTGGGTAAATCACCTAACTCTCCATTGCTTCAGTCACAAGCCTGATTGAAAGTTCTCCAGGGACAGGGAAATGCCTTCAATATAACTCACCTTGAGCTACTGATGAACAAGATGTGCACTAACATTCAAAGAAATAAGCACAGAGGATCCCTAGTTGTCATGAACTTAAGGAAAGGCCTGCGATCAACAGGGATCTATAACATCAGGAAGTAAAGCTGGCAAACTAGATGAGCTTCAGTTCTTGCTTGGCATTATATTCTTCAGGGGAGGAGCCATGAGTTTCCTCACATTACTTTAGACTTCCAGCTCAAATGGAAATGGGGCTGGGATGCCTTTATTCCAGGGTTGGATCCAGATATGGTTCAAAATGTTGGCAAACCTTAAGCTTTATACCATCCCCATAACTTGGCTTTCAAAATCTGCTGCTCACACACACCCCTCAAGAATCAGCCACCCTAGGTGACTGCCTAATGGTTGGGCTGGCCCTGCTTATTCACAATCACCCACAAATTTCCCCCCTAGTTCATATCCCTTCCCAACTTATTAAGCCAAGTCTTTGCAGTGATAGTACTCAATCAGGGATCATGCAAGAGGATTCCTTCTTGCACCCTGCAATCATGGGCCCTCCAGCCAGCCACTGACCTGGGGAACTGAAGACCTGACCCAGGAATTGAACCCAAGTTCCTCCACATAACAGTGCATACTGTTGCTCCTGAGCCAACAGGATGGCCTGACAATCTTTACTCTTTATGTTTTTAAATGTGCCTGATGAAGAAGCCTTCATTCAGACATTATGGCCCAATGTAAAATGAGTTGATGATCTCAGTAAAATGTTCACCTCACTCAAAAGCCATCAACCTCACATCCCTTTGATGGCAGTCTCAGCAGTGAGGCCATGGGCTAACTGTGTATGGCAGCTATTAACTAGGATGTGGCCTAGTGGTTAGAGCAATGGACTGAGAACCAGGGAAGTAAGAATTCATATTCAATGCCTACTCCTTGTGATCTTGGGTAAGTCAGCTTATCTCCTATTGCTTCAGATACCCATGTATAGGCAGATGCAGAAAGCTGGCATTAAATCTATATGCATGTATTTTAGCACGAGTATACCACAAAAGTTGTACGGTATGCCATATAAGCAAAATATAAGCAAAGAGATATACACAAGACGTCTGCGCTAAAGGTCAGTAGGCACCAGATGCAGGTGTAGAAAGCTTATGAGCTAGTCAGATCTGTAGCAACATTTAAACAATTTCTTATATTTTAAATAATTTTCAGCAAAGAGAAATAATTGTTTGCCCAAATGGTGGTGGGGAAAGTTGTACACTTAACTTTAGTGCCCAAAACAGTGGCTCGTGAAGGGTGCCTATATGTTTTGTAGGCACAGTAAGGAATGTAACTGGAAAGCCACTAGCAGGTAAATCGCACAAGAAAACAGCTTTCTTCTACAAGCCAATCTGTTTTCTCCTATATGCTCTGAAGTTTCACGTGCCAATGTTTCAATTGCTGAAGTTTCCTTCTCGTACAGGCACCAAAGTTTTACTTCACCTCTGACCACACATTCGAACAATGGTGCTACTGCACTTTGTGCTCAGCCTTTCGGTCTTCTGCACACTTCTTTACATCTGGGTGGAATAGTTAAGGACCTCATTACTATGCCATTCGAATATGCACAGCTCAGCATCATGTAATTTTAATAGGTGCCATGCTACTATCTGTGCAGCTATTTGTGCACAGGTAACGCTGGTGCCAATGTTCTCTCTGCATTGTGGTGCAGTCACAAGTATTCACAGTTGTCATCCTAACTATGCGCAAATGGTGTGCTAAGATTTCTATATCAGACCTTTAGATGATCAGCTCAATGGGGAAGGGTCATATTGTACCTCAAAACTGTTCCGTGACTGCCCAGTAGTGTCACGAAAATGATTAAGTAGTAGTGTTACATTTTGAGTATTACATGGCTTCTGCAGCTGAGGCACATTGATGAGGAAGCATGGTAAAACTTTCATCATTGCTAGCCATACCGCTGGGTTATAACAAAGATGTACGGAAAGGTTACCGATCCCACAAGTGCTTCTTTGAGAAGTATCACTGAGGGGTTGGGGGAAACAGGTTCATTTTTTAAACCAAATTGTAAATAACTTGTTAGTAAGCCGGTAAAGAACCTTGCTAAATTTTAAATATTTACATTTTAACAAAGAAACATAGAAAAATGATGGTATATACAGACCATGCAACCTATCCTGTCCACCCATCATTACCTACTCTGTGTTCTACAATCCCTTCCTTCCCACACAGAACCTCTGTCCTACATGTTCTTGGATTCAGATGGTATATCATGTCCCAGGTACCATAAAACCTGTCACCACATACCACCTCTGTCTACCATGTCTTCTCTGTTCCCTGAATAAATTGCTAGATATTTACAAGTTTCAGCATTTTTGTTTCTTGGTTCTTTTGTTTCCTTTTCAGCCTTATTTTTGAATCTCCTTCTTTATATTCAAAGATATTTTATTTCTTATGGCTCCCCTCATTACTGGAATAAAACCTCTATCCATTACTTAAGAAATGCCATAATGGGTCAGACCAAAGTCCATCAAGCCCAGTATCCTGTTTCCAATAGTGGCCAATCCACGTCACAAGTACCTGGCAGATTCCCAAAAAGGCACACAGGTTACACAATGCTCGTCCCAGGGTAAGGAGTTGATTTTCTGGGTCTTCTTTAATAATGGTTTATGGACCTTTCCTCCAGAGATTCATCCAAATCTTTTTTAAACCCAGCTACACTAACAGCTTTTACTACATCCTCTGGTAACAAATTCCAGAGTTTGAATACGTGTTGAGTGAAAAATAAACAAATAGGCTGCATTGTAGCTTCTTTGAGTGTCCCCTAGTATTTCTACTCTTTGATGGTGTAAACAACTGATCTACATTTACTTGTTCTACTCCATTCATTAATATATAGACCTCTATCAAATCCCCCCTCAGCCATCTCTTTTCAAAGTTGAAGAGCACCAACCTTTTAAGCCTCTCTTCATAGGGGTATGCTTCCATCCCCTTTACCATTTTTTCACTCTTCTCTGTACTTTTTCTAACTCTGCTATATTCTTTTTAAGATATGGTGACCAGAATTGCACATAATATTCAAGGTATGGTCGCACCATGGAAAGATACAGAGGCATTATAATACGAGGTGTAATCAAAAAGTAACAAGGCTTGTACCATAACACAAGAAGTATAACAGTGACAGTTATTGTACTCAGTCTCCTTCAAAGCAGTCCCCTTTTGATAAAACACACTTCCTTTGGAATTCCTGTACTGCTGGTATCAATTTTGAAATGCCTCTTTCGTTATTCTGTGAATCTGCTGTGTTGAATTTTCCTTAATGGTCTCCAAGTCATCAAATCTCCTTCTTTCAGTGGCAATTTCATTTTTGGAAACAAGAAAAAGTCACAGGGTGCAAGGTCAGGTGAGTATGGAGACTGACGGACTTGCTCGATTTGGTGTTTGGCCAAGAACTGCTGGACAAAATGTGATGAATGAGCTGGGGTGTTATCATGATGAAACAACCATTCACCATTCCTGTGCAACTCTGGCCTCTTACTACAAGCTACATCTCTCAAATGAGTCAAAACTTGGACATAGTACTCCTTATTGTTGGTTTGGCCTTTTGGAGCATACTCATGATGAACTGTTAATCAAAGAAAACTGTAAGCATGACCATAACATTGCTCCTCACCTGACAGGCTTTCTTGGGTCTGGGAGAGTTTGGAGTCTTCCATTGTGAGAATTGAGCCTTAGTCTCTGGGGTCATAACCATAAACCCATGATTCAACACCAGTAATAATTTCTTTTTATGAGATCTGAGTCATTTTCAACGCATTCCAAGAACTCCCTGGCTACAGACAGTCAATATTCTTTTTGGTCAAGGGACAGGAGTTTCGGCATGAATTTTGCAGACACACGTCTCATCCCCAAATTGACAGTAAGAATGGACTGTACTGACCCGAAACTGATGTCCATGTTCTCAGCAGGCTTCCTGATAGTCAATCGACGATTTGAGCATATTGCAGCACACAGTGCTTTAACTTTGTCTTCATTTCTGCTCGTGGATGCCCTTCCAGAATGTTCATCACTGTCAACACTTTGGCGGATCTCTTGGAAGCATTTGTATAAGTCATAAACTAAAGCATGACTCATGCATTCATTGCCATACACTTGCTGTAACTTATGTCTTTTTGCACGAATCTCCACATTTCTGGCAGAATTTAATGCAAATTTGCTGTTCAATTTTTTCACTCATCGTAAATCTGACAAACTGCTTTTACATGATACCAAACATCATGTGATTAAAAGAAGTACAGGTGTGCTACAGGGAACACTGGGTCAGTGGTTGGGACAGGTTACCTCAAGTCAGAGAGCTGGGGGTTCAATTCCCACACAGCAACAAGCAACCTCAGGCTAAAGGGATTTCTAGTCCCATGACCACTCCTTGTGGTCTTGAGCAAGCCATTTAACCCTCCATTACCTCAAGTACACTTAAATAGTGAGCCCTTTGGGGATGGGGGAATAAAAAGTGCCTGTTAGAATATATCTATAAACCATGCTGATACATACAGTAAAAAGTGGTATATCAAATGCCTAAACCATGCTGCACATACTGTAACTAGGTCACTTCATGCTTAATAGCATTGTGGTGTGACATATTGTTATATAGCTACACAACAAGTCTTGATACATTTTGATCACACCTCATATCCTTGGTATTATTCTCCCTTCCTTTCCTTATGATTCCTAGCATTCTACTGCTTTCTTGGCCACTGCTGCACACTGGGTGGAGGGTTTTAATTTATTTATTTTTTTATGTATTATCCATGATGACACCTAAATCTTTTTCCTGGGTGGTGGTTCCAAAGATGGTACCTTCAGGGCCGGCCCAAAGGTTTCTGCCACCCTAGGCAGAAGCCCATGCTCCTCATGCACTGCGCTGCCCTCCCCCCATGCTAATATGTACCACCACTCCCCCTATCCTGAGCTGGGCTCCCACCCCTGCTGTCGCTGATTCCTGCAGCAGGCAGCTCACCAGCAGTGGCAAGGCATGTACTGAAGCACATGGCCTGCCATGGGCTGCTGACGCTGAGCCGGCAGCAGAGGGGCGGCATCGTGATTCAGCACGGGGATAGGGCAGCATGGCTGGGTGTTTCGGGGGACAGGCAGGCCATGTGTGCCAAAGCACCTTGCCTGTCGCCCAGAGAAGTCTGCCACTCTAGGCGGCCGTATAAACCACCTAGTGGATGGGCCGGCCCTGGGTACCTTGCATTGTGTAACCATAGTTTGGGTTGCTCTTTCTAGGTGGATAATTTTGCACTTGTCCACATTAAATTTCATTTGTCATTTGGATGTCCAGTCTTCCAACTTTTCAAGGTCCTCTTGCAATGTTTCACAATCCTCTTGAGTTTTAACAACTTTGAATAAATTTGTGTCATTTGCAAATTTGATCAGCTCACTCATTATTCTTATTTACATGTCTTTTATGAATATGTTAAAAAGCAGCAGGCCCAGCACAGATCCCTGGGGTACTCCACTATTCACCTTTCTCCATTGAGAAAATTGGCCACCTAACCCCACTCTCTGCTCTCTATCCTCCAACCAGTTCCTGATCCACAATACTACACTGCCTCCAATCACATGACTTTCCAATTTTGCCAAGATCTCCCATGAGGGACCCTCTCAAAGGCTTTCCAAAAATCCAAATACACTACATCAACCGGCTCATCCCTCTCTACCCATCTATTCACCCCCCAAAAAAATATAACAGATTAGCAAGACAAGACCTTCCCTAGTCAAAGCCATGTTCGCTTTCTCCCATTAAACCATGACTACATGTTCAGCAATTTTACTCTTCATAATGGTTTGTATCACTTTGCCTGGCACTGATGTCAGGCTCACTAGTCTGCAGTTTCTCAGATCACACCTGGAACCCTTCCCAAAAATTGGTGTTACATTGGCTATTCTCCAATCTTTCAGTACTACAGATGGTTTTAATTCTAGTTCACAGATTACTAATAGTAGGTCTGCAATCTCATATTTCAGTTTTTTCAATACCCTTGGATGTAAACCATCTGGTCCAGGTGATTTGCTACTGTTCAGTTTATCAAATAGCTGTAATATATCTTCCCAGTTTATCGATATTTTTTTCAATTCTTTTGATACATCACCTTTATATACCATTTCAGGCACAGGTAACTTCCTTACATCTTCTTCAGTAAAGACCGTAGCAAAGAATTCATTCAGTCTCTACATGATGACCATGACCTCACTTAGCGCTCCTTTTACCCCTCTGTCACCCAATGGTCCAACTGACTCACAAGTTTTTGCTACAAATATATTTGACAAAGTTTTTATTATGTTTTTTTTTTTGCTTCCATGGCAAGCTTCTTTTCAAATTCTCTCTTTGCCTGCCTTATCTCTGCCTTGTATCTAACTTTCCAGTGCTTATGTTGTTTCCCATTTTCATCATTTGGCTTCTTTTTCCATTTCCTGAAAGATGCTTTTTTGGCTACAACAGCTTCTCTGACCTCGCCTTTAAACCATGCTGGCAGTTTTTTGGACTTCCTTCCACTTTTCTTAAAGCATGGAATACATCTGGTCTGGGCTTCCGTGATAATACTTTTAAAAACACCCATGCTCAATGAAAATCTTTAACCTTTGTAGCTAGTCATTTCAGTTTTTTCTTGACTATTTTCCTCATTTTATCATAGTCTCCCTTTTTCAAGTTAAAAGGTAGTACTATGGATTTCCTTGCCTTCCTCCTTACATTTATAAAATCAAATCAATCATGCTATGATCACTGTTGCCAAGTGCCCTAACACAGTTATCTCTTGCACCAGATCCTGTGTTCTGCTAAGGACTAGATCCAAAATAGCTTCCCTTCTTTTCCGTTCATGAATCAGCTGCTCCAAGAAGCAGTCATTTATTTCATCTAGAAACTTTGGGCTATGTTTACTAAATCGCGTTAGTGCAGTTCGCGGTAGGAGCCGCGGTAGTGAAAGAAACCCCAAATAAGGACATGGGCGGTACATCGTTACCACTACCGCGCGTTAGCAAAATTAACGAGCGCTACCGGGCGCCGTGCCACGTTACTGCGCGTTAATCATAAGAAGACGTACAGACACAAAGCACTGAAACAGAGCTGTAGCACAATGGTTACGGTACTGACCGCTGTTACAGGCAGCATGGGTTCGAGCCCCCAGTGTGCCTAACACAGAAGGCTATCTCAGGCATCACCCTGTACATTACAGAAGGAAAGAGGAGGCATGCTTTTCGTTACGCTGAGTATTGGTGTCAGAAAAACACCCTCGGAATGTGCCTAGCCACGTACGTTGGTACGTGCGTAGCGACGCGCGTACATTCGTGCGTGGGTACGTGTTTGCTTACGTGCGTGGGTACGTGTGTTTTTACCAGTGTGGGCATCTTATATTACAGACTTTGTAGGGCGTCCTGCACCTATGCATTATGCTAACAGATGTACGTGTGATGGCCTATGGCTTATCAGAGCCTGTGAGCAGGTGCTGGTGTTTCACAGGGTTGGATTGGGCCAGTCACACCCATGATGCACTGCACATGCAAAGCAGCTGTCCACAGATACACACCATGGGGAATGCACCCCCACAGCACCTCGGCCTGGTAGGGGGTACCGACTGTGTGTTGTACTGGCACAGAGCAGCTACACACCGTCACATTGTGCGGGTACTGTGCTCACCCTGAGGGTGCAGTGAGGCGCCCAGCACTAGGTCCACAGCACCGGCCATGGCGCAGGTCCAAAGCAGTGTTACTGTGTGAGATAGGTAGTTTCTGCAGGAACACCTTGGACATCTCTGTCTGTTTCAGTCAGGTACAGCCCCCATGCACCACCACCACACCCCTCCCCCAGGGCTGAGGGAGGCAAACAGGGTCTCCTATCAAAAGATCCACAGTCTACCGTGCTGCAACGGTGGCAGTAGAGGGGAACATGAACCCCAGTCCTGCTGGGGAACAGACACCCCACAGGGCAGTCAATGCAGCTCTGTACACAGCCATAACACAATAGCAGACAGACATTAGGCCTGGATATGGTATGCTGCACCCCACCACTATCTGATATTCCCCTGGTGCAAGCCATCAGCCACTGCACCCTGCAAGCCACTCCATCACAACACCTACCAGCTGCAAACAGTCTGCTAGTGCCCAGTGGAGATGCCTGCACCCAGAACTGGGATGTCAGCGTACACAGCAGGCAGATACATCAGTGACTGGGCCCCAGAAGGAAACCCATATGTATCACATGAGAGAAATACTAGATAGCACTATGGGAGTGCCTAGCCATGCTGTGGTCACTGCACAGTCAGGGTGAGAGTGATCTCTCAGCAGGATATACTGAGGTCACCCTGTCTGTGTAGTTGGTGGCCGGGCACTACAATGTGCCTGTCACTGCCCTATGCCCTGTGCAGATGCACCCTGGCCAGGCCACCCTGTCCGGCCTATACCCATGGTACCTTGCTCCTCATTATGCACATTGGCAGCCCAATACTGGCAACAGTGCTGGCAGTGTGGGCTGTTGAAGGTGTTTGCAGCCACCACACACTGGATAGACAGACAGCCACCCCCACACCTATGCCAGCATTGTGCTACTATAGAGGTGGTCAGCAGCCATACCACCACACCAGTCCTGGGCATAGTACAGGCATGGATATGGTACACAAGACTGTTGGGGGGTCACTCCCCAGGGTTGTGAACACTGTCAGAGACCAGACCTGCAGCACACACCGCAGACATCAGAATGATTGTTATGGTGGAGCTCAATGAGCAAAATGTGCTTAACGTAGGAATTGATATCTGCCAGTTATCAGAGGAAACGTTTGATAGCTGTGTACCATATACCCAGGTGTAGGGTGGCATTGCTAAGGTATGCAACTGCTAGTATTGGGAGATACAGGCAGGGCCCAATGTCTTGCCTCTCCAGCTGGCATTGGCCAATGGGGCCTGTGGGTGGGTGTGTGGCCCTGTTGGCTGCTGCTTTACGGCAGAGTTCCCCAACTCCAGTCCTGGTGTTCCACACACTGTTCGGGTTTTCATGCTGTCTCTCATAAATATGCATGAGCTACATCTGCATACCATGGGGGTGGTGCATAGCTATGCAGCACAGGCATCTTTATTAGAGGCAGCATGACACCGGAATGTTGTGGGGCCCTCCAGGACTGCATTTGCGGGACTCTGCTATAGGTAATGTGCCTGTTTCTGGTGTCTGTGTTTGGTGTGGTAAAATATAGGCCATGCATATGTTCTCTGCACTACAGGAGTGTCTTTACTATCACTGTTAGTGGTGGGTAGAACTATGGGGACTGGGTTGGCAGGAGCCCCAACTGGGATTTGAACCTGTGACCCTCTGGTCTTACAGGCACTGGCTGTGTCTGTTGCACCACACTGTGGCCACAGAGACTGTGCAGTCCCTGGAGTTAGTTAAACCGGCCTGACGACTCAGAAACCCTGCTCTGCAACAGGTTTACTGTGGCCTCATTTACCTTGTATGCAGACAAAGGTGCACATAAACCGCAGAAATGACCTCACAAAAGGGGCACACACCCATAACCAAGCTGGGCAACAATGATATCATTGGGAAACATTACACCACACACCCAGGACAGCTCCTTTACAATGTAATGCTCTTTGCAAGGGTCTGCGGAGCGTAGACCCTTCCACACATCATTTCCTTTTATTTTGGTGCTTTCCAGGGAGTGTTGTTCCTTGTTGCCCATTGCTATCACTGTTGCCCAGCTGAATTCTGCTTTTTAAAATGTTTCTTGTGGTCATTTTTAACGTTTTATGTGATATTTTGTTCTGTGCACATGTATCACACTGCTCACGTTTTGTGGGTTTCCCCGGTTTTTCTGTACATTGCTGACGTAAATGGTTTCTCTTCCCTTTAAATGCCTTTAACGACAGGTTTTCATTTGCGTTGGAGGTGAGCTCTGACACTCCGCGCGTTAGTATGAGGGGAGCCTCTCTCCGCCCACTCTCCGCCCATTGACCCCTTCTCTCCGCCCACTCTCCACCTTCTGCGCTGTTTTAACGCGCCGCGGAGCTTTACGATCGTTAACTACGGTTACCGCGCGTAGTATGACGTTAACGGTCGTTAGCGCATCGGTACGCGCGTTATACGGCACTTACGGTCGTTAACGTCATACTACGCGCGTTATTCACGTTTAGTAAACATAGCCCTTTGTCTCTCTAGTATGTCCTGCTGTGGCATTGACCCAGTTGATACCAGGGTAATTGAAATCACCCATTATTACTGTGTTATAACTTTTGTTAGCTTCCCTGATTTCTTTCAGCATTTCATCATCCATTGTTCATTCTGGCCAGATGGTCAAAAGTACACCCCAACTGTCATCGCCTTCCCCTTTTAACATGTAATTTCTATCCATAGAGATTCTACAGTGTATTTTGTTTCTGCAAAACTTTAAGGGGGATGTTTACTAAACATTCGCATCGTGCGGGTCCGCGGTAGTGTGCCTGTGCCATATAAGGAGTGGACGGGTCAGGCAGAAAAAGGAAAAAAGCCGACCGTACGTGTGCGCGGCGCGCACATTTGCGGGCCCGACATTAGCGCGTGGGAAGGCTAAGTGGGGCGCTGCTGGGCACATATAGGAACAGAGCCGTAGCACAATGCTGAAGACACTGACCAGTGGTGCAAGGATCAGGGGTTCAATCCCCCATCGTGCGCCAGGAAAAAGGCTGGCTGAGGCATGAATTTTCATGGTTAAAACTGCTTTAGGAGGCATAATAATTTTGGGCGTCATTAGGCGTTGCGCTGTTAATTGTGGGCGGCAGTAATTAAGTTCGTGCGGCATTAGGCGTTGCGCTGTTAATTTTGGGCGCCAGTAGCCGGCGCGCTGTCCATCTTGTGCGTTTTGGCCGGCATCAGGCGGTGCGCTGTCAGTTGTGAAGGGCATAAGGCGGTGCGCAAACGTCCAAACACAAGAACAGAGCCGTAGCACAATGTTTGAAACAGTGACCACTGGTGCAGGGATCAGTGGTTCAATACCTCACAGTGCCCAGTGAACACAGCTGGCTAAAACAGTATGTATTATGGTGTGGTGTAGGTGGCTTTTTTTTCTTTTTTTATCACTACTAGCAAACGCACTCTCACAGCATGTTAACATAAGGCGGCCCATAGGGCACATGTTACAGTGCACTTTCCGCCAACGCACCCTAGAATGTCCCCTATAGGGCACCATATATGTTGCCACACAGGATAATGTATAGTGCACACTATATGGATGGCAACCATAAGGTGGCCTATAGGGCGCCCTATAAAGCACCCTCAGACACACCTTATGGGTACAGTATGCCGCGGGTGTTTTATCATGCATAAAAATAGGTGGATTTGAGATGGATAATGCTCTGGACAACCCTATCACATTACCACACTGTGGTTTTGAACCCATATCCTCTGGCTACACAGGCAGTGACATAACCTTTGGACTACAGCACTATAGCTGTAAGCAAAAGCCATGGCTGGCTGCAGAAAGCCTGCACGTCACCTCACAGACAGTCTGCTGTTGTGAGGTGGATAGGGTTTGGCCACCCGTGCCCATGATGCACTGCACATGCAAATCACCAGTCCACAGATGCACACAGGATGGGGACTGCAACCCGACAGCTCCAGGCCTGGTATGGGGATGTGCCCGTGTGCACCCACACATCAACTCGGCCTGGTAGGGTGTACTGAGTGGGTGTTGTACTGGCACAGAGTAGCTACACACCGTCACATTGTGCGGATACTGTGCTCACCCTAAGGGTGCGATGAGGCACCCAGGACCAGGTCCACAACACCCTCCACGGCAAATTTAGGCCATGGCAGAGCTCCAATGCACTATTACTCTGTGAGATAGGTTCTTTCTGCAGAAACAACTTGGATATCTCTGTCGGTCTGAGTCTGGGGAACCCCTTTTGGACACCTAGGTGGATTAGGTACCACCATTTGTTCCCCTCCTCCCCCCCTTTTGCAGCACAGGGTCTCCTCTCTAAATGCTACCTCCCTGCAATGGTGGCAGCAGAGTGGACCATCAACCCCAGTCCTGCTGTGAAAGAGACACTCTACAGGCCAGTCATGGCAGCTGTATACACATCCATAACACAATATCTGACAGACATTAGGCCTGTATGTGCTTGGTTGCACCCCACCACTATCTGATATTGTCCTGCAGCAAGCCATCAGCCACTACACCCTGCAAGGTGCTCCATCAGGACACAGACCAGCTGCGGACAATCTGCTAGTTAGTCCTGTTAGACATGCACATCCCTGACACAATATCTGACAGACATTATGCCTTGATATGCTACGTTGGGCCCCACCACTATCTGATATTCTCCCGCAGCAAGCCATCACCCGCTGCACAGCACTCCATCAGGACACAAACCAACTGAGGACAGTCTGCTAGTTGGTCCTGTTGGAAATGCATGCACCCAGAACTAGGATGGCCGTACACACCAGCAGATAGGTCAGTGACTGGGCCCCAAAACACAACCCATATATATCACATGACAGAGATACTATCTATCACTATGGGGGTTCCTAGCCATGCTGTCGTCACTGCACAGTCAGGGTGTTATACAACCCCAGCAGCACATAGAGGCCACCCTGTCTGTGTGGGTGGTGGCCAGCCACTACAGTGTCCCAGCCAGTGCCCTCTGCCCTGTGCAGATGCATCCTGGCCATCCCACCCTGTCTGATCTATACCCATGGTACCTTGCTGCTCATTATGCACATTGGCAGGCCAATACTGGCAACAGTGCTGGCAGTGTGGGCTGTGGAAGGTGTTTGCAGCCAACACACACTGTATAGACAGACACACACTCACACACGTATGCCAGCATTGTGCTACTATAGAGGCGTTTGTCAACATTGGCCACCACACCAGTCCTGGGCACAGTACAGGCATGGATATGATACGCAATACCGTTGGGAGTCACTCCCCAGGGTGGTAAACACTGTCTGAGACCAGACCTGATGCACCCACTGCAGACAACAGAATGATTGTCATGATGGAGCTCACAGAGCATAATTTGTGTAACGTAGGGTTATCTATCTGCCAGTACTCATAGCAAGCATTTGACAGCTGTGTACCGTATACCCTGGTGTAGGGTGACATTGCTAAGGAATGCACATGCTAGTATTGTGAGATGCACGCAGGGCCCAATGTCCTGCCTCTCCAGGAGGCATTGGCCAATGTGGCCTGTGGGTGTGGGTGTGTCTGCCCCTGTTGGCTGCTGCTTTACAGCAGAGGTTCCCAGATGTAGGCCAGGGTTACAACACACTGTTCTGGTTTTCCTGCTGTCCCTCATGAATATGCATGTGCTACATCTAAATGCCATGGCGGTGGTGCAGGGATATGACACACAAACATTTCTATGCGTGGCAGCATGGAACAGGAATGGTGTGTGGTCTGCCAGGACTGCATTTGTGAGACTCTGCTGTAGGTCGTGCCCCTGGTCATGGTGTCCGTGATCAGTGGGGTGAAAGATAGGCGTATGACCAATGCATATGTCCCCAGCAATAAAGGATTATCCTTACTATCACATTTTCGTTGTGGAAACAATATGTGGGCAGGATTGGCAGGGCTTTGAACCTGTGACCTTCTGTTCTTGCACACACTGTCTGTGTGCAGTGCACCCCTGTGCTGCCACAGATTTGCTGGATTTCCTGGGATGTCCATGACTGTACATCCGACAGGGCCTATCTGTTGCAGTGGACGGTGCCAGCCTGCACATAGCTAGGCCACTGTCTTCTGTGGCTAGCACCCACTACCCCCTCCACCACCTGTCCTCGTCCGCCAACATGCTGGCATGTCCTTCTCTCAGGGACAGCATATGACCTGCTTGCGTTGTGGCACTCCGGGACTGCATTTGTGGGACTGGGCTGTAGGTACGGCTCATTGTTATGGGGGGTGTGCAGTGTAGGGCAAAATGTGGGTGTTTGCACTATGCTTATGTTCCCTGCAATACAGGAGTGTCTGTGCTATCTCTGTTTGGTGGTGGGTAAAATATAGGGACTGGGCTGGCAGGTGCCCCAGCTGGGATTTGAACCTCTGCCCTCTGGTCCTAGAGGTACTGGCTCTGTCTGCTGCACCACACTGTGGCCACAGAGACTGTGCAGTCCCTGGAGATAGTTAACCTTGCAGGATGGAGTCTCAACCCCTGCTCTGCACATTTTGACTGTGGGCTCATTCACCCTGTCTGGTGACACACGTGCAAATAAACCCCGGAATTGACCACAAGAGAAGGGGGATGACATATAACCATGCTGGGCAACAGTGATATTAATGGGCAACCATATAAAACACTCCCAGGACAACTCCAAACAAAGGAAATGTTTTTTGGAAAGGTCTCCGCTCCGTTGACCCTTCCGAAATTCATTTCCTGTTTCTGGAACCTTCCTGGGTGTATTTGTTATATATGCCCATGGCTATCACTGTTCCCCAGCTGACTTACTGTTTTTAATATTTTTGTGGTGGTCATTTTCTATTTTTAATAGCACTTTTGTGCTGTGCACATGTATCACACTGCTCACGTTTTACAGGTTTCCCCGGTTTTGCTGTACATTGCTGACGGAAATGGTTTCTCTTCCCTTTAAATGCCCTCTACCGCGAGTGTTTCACTCGCGCTATTTTTTACTTGTAAATTCGACCCCACAACTGTGCGAGGGGCCTCTCCCCTCCCCTTCCCCGCCCATTAACCCCGTCTCTCCGCCCCTCGGGGGCCTTCCTCCGCCCTCCGTTAGCCTTTCCACGCCTCTATCGGACATTTGCGGGCCCGTACTTGTGCGGGGCCCGTTAGTGTGTCGCGCACATGCACGGGGGTTCATCGCACATGTCCAGGGCGTTTAAGAGCGTTTAAGAGCGTTTAGGTGCCGCGTTTCCGTGCGCTATTGTGCGGCGCGCACCTTTGCGGTTTTTAGTAAACATCCCCCTAAATCTCTGTGACTCAATGCCATCTCTAACATAGAATGCAACCCTGCCACCAATTTGATTTACCCTATCATTGCAATATAGTTTGTACCCAGATATCACAGTGCCCCATTGGTTGACCTCCTTCTACCAGTTTTCTGAGATGCCAATCATATGTAACCTTTCATTTAGTGCTAGCTCTCCCATCTTATTTTTTAGTCTTCCAGCATTTGCATGCAAGCATTTTAGAGGTTGCATTTATAAATTCATATTAATCTGGTTATAAGTTGATAGGGGTAATTTGGAATCTTTCAGCTCTGTACTTAAGGGCATCTGGATTACTTTTATCTTCATTGGAACCTTTCTGTCAGGATGCCCTAACTTCCCTCTTTTGTTAGTATCCTACAAGGATACATCCTTCTGAACCATGCGCTCTCGTGTGACTGTTGGCTTTCCCCTATTATCTAGTTTAAAAGCTGCTCTATCTCCTTTTTAAAGGTTAATGCCAGCAGCCTGGTGCCATCCTGGTTAAGGTGGAGCCCGTCCCTTCAGAAAAGCCCCTCCCTTCCCCAGAATGTTGCCCAGCTCCTAACAAATCCAAAACTTTTGTCTTTGCACCATCATCTCATCCATGCATTTAGACTCCGGAGCTCTGCCTGCTTTTTGGGTCCTGTGAGTGGAACAGGAAGCATTTCAGAGAATGCTACCCTGGAAGTTCTGGATTTCAACTTCCTACCTAAAAGCTTAAATTTGGCCTCCAGAACCTCCCTTCCACACTTTCCTGTGTCATTTGGACCAACATGTACCAAGACAGCAGACTCCTCCCCAGCACTATCTAAAACCTTGTCTAGGTTGCGCGTGAGATCCTCTACTTTTGCACCAGGCGTGCATGTTACCAGGCAATCCTCATATCCACCAGCAACCCAACTAACTACGGACCCAATATTTGAAATGCATTTACATGGTTTACGGCTCAGTAAACCATGTAATTGCCTTTAATCAAGACATTCAATGGCACTTACATGGTTAGTGCCATTGAATATCCCCTTCTAACTATACTACACACCCCAAAGCTATGCGGTTATAAACGGGGCATGTTGGGGATGTTCCGGGGCAGAGCAGAGGCAGAGACTGTCGCTAAATGGGCAGCAGCAATATTGCATGCTGCCCGGTTAGTGACCTGCCCCTAAAAGATAGGTAAGGAAACCCCAAAAGGAAGTGCTACTTCTGGAAATAGATCTGCACTTGTAAGTATTTATCTTCTGGAATATATTCTAAATCTTGGGGGGGCAAAAGGGAATTCTTTGGGTTAAAGCTGATAAATCTGTGTATTTTAGAATTCAGTGTTTTTGCTTAGTCAGTCAAGTCTTAGTACCACCAGAGACATTTTCATTTAAATCAAGTAAGAGTATAGCTTAGCATAGAAATTAATGTAGAATAAATAGTTACTGAAAAAAAATTGTTTCTAGAGAGCTTTTTATTTAAATCAAATCAGAGTATAGTTTAGCATACAAGTAGAATAAATAGTCTCTGAGGAGAAAGAAATAAACTTCTTTCTAGTGACCTTTACAAAGAGGCCTTCCAGCTGGAGGCAAAAGATCTGTGACTTTGTCTTAAATAGGTGTTAAATGCAAGTATCAGATCAAAGGGGGAATTTGAAAGGCCTCCTCTATCAAACCACGGGCTGTATGAATCACTCAGGAAATTGGTAAGACTTTACCTTAGAAGCACTGTGTTGCAAGCCAGGTTTTATTTTCTATCCCTCCCACCCACCCCAGGAATAATTTTAGCTTTATAGGCTCTTAAACCTATTAAAGGGAAGGAGGTGCCCATATTCACTCTCTGGTGCAGATGATTATCCTCATCAGGAATACATTAATTAGTAACCTGAGATTAATTAATCTTGAGGTGAACAAAGCCCTTTAAACGTATTAGGTATAGTTGTATTAGTATAAGTATCCCCAGCAAACCTAAGTAAGTAAATAACTTAAATACCTAAACAAAACTTTAAAACTGAGATGCAGACAGCAGTCCAGCAGCAATATGGGGTTTTCCAGTCTTTTGCATTGAGTATCACATGTATGATTTTCTCCCATTTGGTGAGGGGTCATATATGTGCACTAGGTGCAAGGAGCTCTTTGCTCTCAGGGAACAATTCCGATCTCTGGAGGCTAGAATAGAAGACTTGGAGGACATAAGGAAGACAGAGAGGTATATAGATGAGACCTACATGGATGTAGTACTGAAGTCCCACTTCCTGTCTGGCAGCTTCCCTATTGCCATAAAGGAGAGAAGTCACGTTACAGGACAGCATCACCCTGGTGTGGCAGAAATTGATCCTGTAGCTAGGACCTGTCCTCCAGGTGATGTAAAACCCTCTCACACTGAGGAGGTTTCTTCAGGGCCATGTGCCCATGAGGGAAGGGTAAGGACAGCTGTTATAATTGGTGATTCAATCATTAAACATATAGATAGCTGGGTGGATGGTAACATGCCTGGTAACATACCTGGCTGGAGTGAAGGTAGCAGACCTTATGCACAACCTAGACAAGGTCTTAAATAGCACTGGGTAGGAGTCTGCTGTCCTGGTACATGCTGGTACCAATGACATACGAAAGTGTGGTAGGGATGTTCTGGAGGCCAACCCATTTAAGACTAATAAGAGAAAATATTTTTTCACTTAACAAGTAATTAAACTCTGGAATTTGTTACCAGAGGATGTAGTAAAAGCTGTTAATGTAGCTGGGTTTAAACAAGGTTGGACAAGTTTCTAGAGAAAAGATCCATAAACCATTATTAAAGAGGACCTGGGAAATCCATTGCTTGCCCCAATACAAGCATTGTGGAACTTGTGTGTTTTTTTAGGAAACTGCTAGGTACTTGTGACCTGGATTGGTCACTGCTGAAAACAGGATACTGGGCTTGACGGACCTTGGTCTCACCCAATATGGCATATCTTATGTTTTTATATTCTTAGGATAACTGACTGAACCTGAAAGTGAATTTGACCACCTCTCCCCCTTTAATAAGTTTAAGAGCCTATTAAGCTAAGATTATGCCTTGGGGGGGGGGGGGGGAGTCAGGGTAGATAGGAGGGAATTAACACTTAGGGGTATGTTTACTAAACTGTCTTAATGTCGCAGCGGTGGTATTATCACATGATAAGTGACGTTATCGCGCGATAGCGTCACTTATTGCACGATAACACGGCAGCGGCGTTAAGGCACACTAACGCTGTGAAATCCGGGTCTGAAGGGTGGAGTAAGGCTTCCCAGAGGGCGGAGAGAAGGGGTCAATGGGCGGAGAGTGGGCGGGGAGAGGCTCCAGGCACACTAATGCTGTGAAATCCGGGTCTGAACACTAACGCCAGTCAAACCCTCTCGTTAGGCACATTTTCAGGAAAGAGAAACCATTTTAGTCAGCAATGTGCAGCACAGGCAGGGAAACCCAGAAAAGTGAAAGTTGTGATACATGTGCAGGCACCAAAAAGGCAAATAAACATATAAAATGACCAGAACCACATTTAAAATCCCAATAACCAAGCTGGCCAATAGTGATATTAACGATAAACATAAAGCAACAATACTGACAAATCGTAAAACTTAAGATATCATGTTTGGAAGGGTCTATGCTCTGTCCCCCTACAAAGCGAATGATCCCACATTGAAATAGCGCTGATCAGGGTTTCTGTCATTTAGATTGGGCGGGTTTTTATGGCGTGCACATGTGCAGCAACAGCAGAGTGGGCACGTAGGAAAGGGCAACTGTACTGATGCTGTAAATGGGATCAGGGGGCTGCAGGCGGCACGTGCTGTGGTCCAGCTGGGGCACAGTGCGGGCTAGGCAGATGCCTAGGTGGCATATAGGAATGCCAAAACTGTAAAGCAGCAAGACAGCAACTGATGAGGGTCCAACATGGGCACGAGTGTGTGTCCCACAGTGTCACAGGGGATATTACCCAGCAGATACCCCCAAGGGCACATAACATTGGCAGGCAGTGCCGTGGGGAAGCGCGCATGTCCATGTAGGCACCTCTACCCAAGAACCCACACCATAGGCAGCTGCCTACCGGCACACTGGATGGCCTGGGACTGCGCACCACCAGCACCACTGGCATAATGGCATGGCAGCATGGTGGCGGAAGGGTGCTGGTGACGGAGGGGGCAGAGGCATCTGCCCACAGCAGACCATGGCCTAGCCCCGTTTAGGTGGGTGCCGTGCACTGCAACAGACAGGGTCTGTCTGACGAACAGTCATGGTATCCCCAGGGAATGATCTGTCCCTGTGGCAATAGTGTGGTGCAGTACACACAGCCAGAGTATTCAGGAGCAGAAGGTCACAAGTTCAAGTTCCAGCTGTGGCTCCTGCCAACCCTGTCCCCATTTTTTACCCAGTACTAAACCATGGTAATAAAGACGGAACCTTTATTGCAGATAAAATAAACATGCCTGAAACGCCTATATTTTACCCTACAGAGCACAGACACCATAAACATGTGCAATCCCTAGAGCAGAGTTTCCCAACTGCAGTCCTGGAGAGCCAAACACCATTCAGGTTTCATGCTGACCCTAATAAATATGCCTGTGCTGCATTTGTATGCACCGCCCCCATTGTATGCAAATATATCTCATGCATATTCATTAGGGACAGCATGAAAACCTGAACAGTGTTTGGCCCACCAGGACCGGAGTTGGGAACCTCTGCCCTAGAGCAGCGGCCAACAGGGGCATAAACACCCACACCCACAGGCTCCACTATCCAAAGCCTCACAGAGAGTCAGGCTGATGGGCCCTGCGCGGAGCAGCATCTCCCAATACTGGCACCTGCATACCTTAGCAATGCCGTCTTAAACTTGGGAACACATTCCTCATATATCAAAAGGTTGCTATAATTAATGTCAGCTAACAAATCCTAAGTTAAACACAATTTGCTGATAGAGATTCATCATAGCAACCTTTCTGATATCTGTGGAGTGTGTTTCGGTTATTGATTCTGACAGTGTTTACCACCCCGGGGAGTGACCCTAACAGTATTGAGTACCATAGCAATGCCCGCACTGTGCCCAGGACTGGTGTGGCGGCCAGGTCTGCCACAAACCTCTATATTTGCACAATGCTGGCATAGGTGTGGGAGTGTGTGTCTGTCTATCCAGTGTGTTGTGGCTGCCTACACCTTACTGAGCCCACATTGCTTGCACTTTTTCCAGTGTTAGCCTGCCAATGTGCATAATGAGGAGCAAGGTACTGTGGGTATGGCCCGGACAGGGTGGCATGGGCAGGATGCATTTGCACAGGATATAGGGCAATGGCTGGGAAATTGTAGTGCCCGACCACCACCTGCACAGACAGGGTGGCAACAGCATGTCATGCTGGGAAGTCGCTCTCACCCTGACTGTGCAGTGACCACAGCAAGGCTAGGTTCCCCCATAGTGCTATACAAACCTTTTCTCAAGTGATATTTATGGGTTATCTTTTCTGGGGCCCAATCACTGACATACTTGTGTGTGTGTGTGTGTGTGCGTGCGCGCTTATATCCTGGTTTTGGGTGCACACAGTTCTTCCAGGAACATGCACTATGTACTAGCAAGCAGACTGTTTGCAGTTAGCATCTGTGTGGCTGTGCAGCAGGTGCACACTGATTGCCCTCTGCTGGTGAATGTCTGATTGTAGTGGGGGGCAGCTGAGCTGACTGGGCCCACTACCTATCTGCCAGTGGTCCTGTCCCGAGTGCAGATCTTCAGCAGCTGTCTGTTTTCCACCAGGACTGGGGTTGCTGTTCCCACAGCCTGTCCTCATGTACCTCCACTGCCCCCCTTGCAAAGGGTGAGAGCGCGGGTCTGTTGGGGGCAGATCATGTCCCCCACCCTGACCCAGAGAGGGTGGTTTTCTAAGTACATTGTCACCATGTGAGCCCTGACACAGCCCTGCTCCCTAAACAGGTGACCATAGCAAGCACAGTGGATATGCACTATGTTGTGTGCATCATGGTTCACAAGGGCCAGACATGACTAGCAATTACAAATGGACACAGAGACCTCCTAAAGGTGTCTGCAACAAATACCTATCACACACTGGCACTAATAGAGACCTGCAGCATAGCCCACCTCAACCGACCCAGGTACTGCGGACCTGGTGCTGGCCACTCCACCTCACCCTCAGGGTGAGCACAGAACACGCACATTGGCATGGCCTGTGGGTACTCTGTGCCAGTAACACGCACGGTCATTCCCCCTACCAAGTTGACGTGCTGTAGAGGTGCATACCCCATCTGGTGAGCAGATGTAGACTGTTGTTCTGCATGTGAATTGCATTATGGGTACTGTTGGTTCTATCCTATCCTGGTAGCCACAGCAGACAGTTTTATGGTGATGTGCACTCTTTCTGTAGCCAGCCATTGGTGTGATAACTTCCATAGTGATATAGCACAATGGTTAATGCAATGACTTCAGTAACTGAGGTCATGGGTTAGATTCCTCTCTGTTCCTGTTTTTTTTTATGGCTTTCCTACACAACTACGTTTCATTCGTGTAACAGTCATATCTGTGCAGATCTGTGCTGCCGCCACATTATACCCTCATCACTGTTGCCATCCATCCTTCTGTCCGTCTATGTGTGTGTGCCAGCTGTGTGGTGTCCTGCCCTGATGTGCAGGCTGCTACCCCATGTCCTGCACTGGCACACTTTTCTGCATTGCGGATCTTCATGCTTGCCTCTCCTGTGTCTGCTCTGCATGGCACTGCTCTCCTCTGTCCTCCTGTCATTGCACTTATCCTGCCACCTCTACCTCCTCTGGTGGACACGTATCCCTATCCTCTGCCAAACACTGTCATTGTTGCACTGTACATTACCATCACCCTGTACATCGGTACAGCTGCCCCCGATATGTTTGTCCACTTTACCTGCTGCCACATGGGCTGCACGCAGATTTGGCTGGTCCATGAGCTCTGTCATCTATTTCCTTGTATCACTTGTTCATTGCCTTTCCTTGGTGCTCTATGCAGTGTTATGGTTACATCTGTGTTTGAGCCATAGATTTCATGCTTGTAACTTTGGGGCACCTTTGTGCCCCTGGGCACCATCTCCTGTGTCACCTTAGCATCCCTGGGGCATCTTTCGCGGCACCTTAGTTTTGGCCAGCTTATGGGGCGCCTTATATGCTGCCTTGGAGGGTGCCAACCTTTCCTGCCGCCGTCTGGGGCACATTATGACCTGCCTTGGATGACATGGTGCTTTATGATGTGCCTTATGGTGCGCCCTAAAAGGTGCATTAGGTTGCGGCACTGGGGTGAGTCTTTTTTGGCTGGCAGTGCAAATTGTTGGGATGTGTCTGACTGTTACAAGCAGGAAAAGGGATTGCCTCAGACATTCTTTTAATGGAGCCCACTGGGGGATCAAACTCATGACCACTGGATCAGCAGTCAATGTATTAACCATTGTGCTACACCTCTGCTGCTGTGTTTGTGGGTCAGCGCACCTAATTAAGGCTAACGCGCGTTAACATGCCATGGCTCCCTCTATCGCGCGATAATGGACTTTATCACGCGATAACCCGAAATGCTACCTTAAGACCAGAACGCCCATTACCTTATATGGCATTCGTCACAGTAAGACTGCAACTAACGCCGGTAACATTAAGACGATTTAGTAAACATACCCCTTAGTAAAGGCTGGCTTGCTACACTGGTCCTAGACCTAAGCTTCTAAGGTAATCTATTAACAATTTTCTGGGTGATTCACACAGCCTTGGTTGGATAGAGGGAGTTTTCAAATTGCCCCTTTGATCTGTCCCTTGGCTTTAATACCTATTTAAAACACATTCCCAGATCTCTTGTATCCTAACTGGAAGGCCTCTTTGTAAAAGTCTCTAGAAACAAATCTACTTCTTTGTACTCAGTGACTATTTATTCTACTTGTATGATAAGCTATAATTTGATTTGATTTAAATAAAAGTCTCTAGAAACAATTTATTTCTTTCATCTCAAAGAATATTTACCCTATTCTTCCTTCTATGCTTAGCTATACTCTGATTTTATTTAAATTGAAAGCTCTGCTGATACTAGGCCCTGACTGAGTTTTAAATTTGAACTTAAAGATCTCTGCTGAGTTTTAAATTTAAACTAAGGGCCGGATATTCATCTGGGCAGGGCTAAGCACCGTAGCCGCTTAGCCCTGCCTGCCATCCCCTTAACCCCCGGATATTCACTTCCGCTGCAAAAGAAGTGAATATCCAGATCTGGCAGCACTGCCTGGTAGCTGCCGAGGCTAACCGTGCAGCATTGATATTGGATGCTGCAAGGTTAGCACTCAGTGTCTGTAAGATAGGCAAGGTTTTTCCTTGCCTATCTTATAGGCACTGAACTCTAACTGTGCAGCTTCCAATATCGGTGCTGCATGGTTAACGTCGGTCCTCACCTCCGCTTCACCCTGGAACACCCCCAGCATGCCCTGATGCTAGCCGGCTAGCATCGGGGCACATAGGGATCTTAGTTGGGGATATTCCATGGCACTACCCATGTAAATGCCATCGAATATCTGGTTAGCAGGCATTTACATGGTTTACTGGCTATTAACCTTGTAAATGCCTTTTGAATATCAGGTCCTAAAAGCTTAAACTAAAGGCTCTCTGCTGAGTTTTAAATTTAAACTAAAAGTTATCTGCTGATACTAGGCCCTGACTGAGTTTTAAATTTAAATTAAAGGCTCTCCACATTCCTCATTGTGGCCCTTGATCAAGAATTATTATTGCAAATCTGGGCTATAAAGGAAGGAGAAAGGGATCAAACCAGTGGTAGCTGTCTTAAAAAGAAAAGAAAAGTAAAGTAAAGTACTAGGTTCGGTCTACAAGTAGCTTTCACCTTTCACTCCAGTTGCAATGGGAAGACAAGCAAGGGCAGAAAGGTGGCAGACTTGCGCCCTGGCATTACCAGGCAGAAATTCACCAGTAGGCTACACTGCTAGGTAGCTCAGTCCTTTTGCCCCTACTTCATGGTCAGCTGAAAGAAGGATCACTGCCACAGGCACCCTATGCCCTATATCCAATGAGTCCCTGGTAGTTTGTGGTTTATGGCCTGGGCCCTTGAGAGAATCCAATTTCCTTTGCAAGCACAACCCCATTGGTCCTCCCAAAACATATTGTCTTTATATTTGTGCCATGTTAACCTACAGGCCTTTGCCTGTTTCTTCCTCAGCATGGATGACCACAGGCAGTCAGGGGTGCTCAGAGCCAGCACAGGCCCCAGGGCAGACAACCTTTCTGGTCCCCTGCATTGTTTAAAAATTAGTCTTAAATGTACCAGAGTAACAAATGTCAAAATAAAGTAAATGGCTGTGTTAATTATGTTATTGTAAATACCATGGCAGCCATTCGAAAAGGTCAGTATTTGGAAAATCTGCAACGCACTAACATTCATAATAAAAAATTACAAGACAGGCTGAGGCCAGACCCTTTCAGAGATCCACAGGCCCCAGATTCACGCGCCACCCTATCCATCCCTCTTGTCACGCCTACAGGCAGGGTGATATGTGCTGTGGAAAGTGAGGGAATATGACTCTGTTGATGGTCAGGAGTCAGATTTCTGTGTACTTCTGCCCTGGGACTATGTAGCTTGGGATCTGTGGTAACAAGGCCAACTGAGAGCATGCAGTAACCAGGATGTGGCTTGACTCACTGTCTATCTGCCTAGGCCAGGGGTTCTTACCCCCCCCCCCCCCAAAAAAAAAATTGCTTAGGATAATAGAGTGGATGGTAAGTATGAAGCCTTCATTGTCTGCCAGTTTTTACCCCCTGTAAGGCATTCCAGGTGAGGCCACGCAGTGTCAGTTAATAAGCCCTGCAGGAATTGGGAGACCTGCAGCCATGTTGCCCCATCTATCAACCTTTTGAATGTGGCTATTAAGATCACCCCAGGGTCACTTTTCAGATTGTAGATCCCAGAGTGCCTTGCCACAGTACAGAAGCCACACGGATGGAGTGGTCTGTAGCTGTGGGAAATTCATCCCGTACTACACTCAGGCTTCGTTGGAGAAAATATTTTTTCACTCAATGTGTGATCAAACTCTGGAATTCGTTACCAGAGGACGTAGTAACAGTTGTTAATGTAGCTGGGTTTAAAAGAGGTTTGGACAAGTTTCTGAAAGTCCATAAACCATTATCAAAGAGGATTAGGGAAATCCACTGCTTACCCCTTGGATAAGCAACATGGAATTTGTGTACCTTTTTGGGAACCTGACAGGTATTTGTGACCTGAATTGGAAGCAGGATACTGGGCTGACCCAGAATGGCATATCTTATGTTCTTATAGCTAGGCTTCATCTCTCATGGGCTTCAGATTACTGGATGAATGTGGGTTCTTCTTCACTCCACCCACCTCATCTATTTTCTACGAGCTCCAACTCATTGGGCATACTCTCCACAAGGACAGGACAGTATTGGGACCCACATCATTGGCAGAATGAGTTGGGAGAGATCATATGACAGTCATCAGCAAGGGATGGAAAGTTTATTCAGAGGGCAATGCAGGAAAGCCAGACTACAAGCTCCAGAGAGCCGTGGATCTCCAGTGAGCAGATGCAACACATATAAAACCCTTCATGAGTGCATTATCTAGAGCCAGGCTGCGCACAGAGCAGAGGCAGAATTCCTTCCTGCTTGAAAAACCTAATGGACCTTTGTGTATTCATCAAAGCTATCTGAATCCTCTACCACCACTCTACTTCTTATAAGTAAATGTCTCTCTAGATACCATTCAAGGATGCTAAATTCTCCATTCCTAATACTACATTTGCCTCCAAGGCTTTATGATTCTTAGGAGTGCTCTTTATACAATTCATCATTGTGAGGAAAGACTAGAGCCGGAGGGCAAGAATGCATTCTACATACATGAGAGCTTTGCATTAATAAGGGTTCGCTCATGCTGTAGGGGAGGAGCTTCAAACCATGCTCAGAGTGCAGCCGACTGTATCTGGCGTCTCAGCCCTGGAAGCTCTCCTGCTACCAGACTGCTGTGTACCTTGAACAATGGCTGGAGTCACACATGCCTTGTAAGCTAGAATTACACTTGCTAATGAAAACGAGTCCCTGTCACCAAATTTGATTTTCTAAAATTTCATACTGGGGCAGGGGGAAGGAAGGTAGCAGCTGGTACACTTGACTGGTTAGGTAATGACAAGCGTTCTGTGATTTCTCTTTTTGCTGTGCTTTGAAATATTAGTCCTGGCAGGGTCTTTGTTAGTGACTTTTTCTTGTGGAAGGGAAAATTGAAAGTTTCTCTTTTTTTTCCTAAGTGAGACGTATTAATGAAAAGATGAATACTAATGAAGGCAGCCCTATTATCATAGTATCATATGACAGCTGATCTTAGAATAACACAGGCAAATTGGCAATGTAGCAATCACCAGACTGACACTTTGCATTCTACTCCATGAATTAGATCTGCAGGTTTACTGAAATAACCCTATGCTATGATAATATTTCAGACTGGTCATGTTTTATGATACTCATCTCACTTTATTCTGATTCTGGTCCTGTTTTTACAGAAAACAGTTCAATCATGTCTGCAATGCAATTTTCTATGGGTTAGTTCAAGACTGGTCTGAAATCTCAGAACGGTGTGTAGAGGAGGTAGGAACCCCCTCCTGTGTTTCTTGTGAAGGATGGCTCTCTACTAGCCCTGTCACCACTAAGTGCCCTAACAGGAACAGGGTAAATTGGAAAGGCAGTGGAAGCCTGGTTGTAATTTCGGGATGGTTATGGTTTAGGTCTGATTTCCCCTGTGGTTGCTGCCCTCATGTGGCTGTTGATCGACCTTCTCTTTCATAGACAGATCCAGGAAACTTTATTAGCATGACAATTTGTACATGTGCTTCCAAACAGCACATGCTGTTAGCCTAGTTTAGAAGCATGCCGCTAAGTTAGGGTTACCAGATGTCCCAGATTTTTGGAACTTGCGCTCGATTTCAGGGCTCTGTCCCCAACTTCTACTTCTTTCGCAGCCTCCTATACCTGAAACCCATAGTGGGGGCAGAGGTGCCATGTAGCTCTGTGGCGGCAGCATCACCCTCCTTTCACCCACATGGTCAGCACAGTGTCCCAGATCTGCCTCCAAAAAATCTGGTGAGCACCCCCCCCCCACCCCTCCCTACAGCTAGCACCCAATCTCTCTTTCTCTCTCTCCTTTCCCGGCCCCCCCCCCCCCCCCGATCTCTCTCTCTCCCTCCTAGTCCTTGCCTTCATCCCAGCCAACAACATTCAGTTCTCGGCAGACAGAAAGTTGAAACAGCATGCAGTTTGAAGCCCATGCGGACCGTGCATGTCGGGTATGCCTTACATGCACAAGCTGCAAAGCTGCTTTAGGAGTCATGCATGAGCTGCATGCCCAATGTGCATCACACTTATGGGCTTCAAAGCCGCATACTGTTTCAACTTCCTGTCTGCTGAGAACTGATGGGTGATGGCTCCGGGGGGGCAGCAAGGGCAAGGAAGGAGAGGGAGAGATATCACGTAATGGCTGGGGGGGTGGGAGGTGTAATGAGAGAGAGAGAGAGAGAGACATCAGGTGGTAGCTGCAGGAGTGGGCAAGGAGAAAGAGAGAGAGAGAGACATCAGGTGATAGCTGCAGTGGGGGGCAAGGAGAGAGAGAGAAAGGCATCGGGTGGTAGCTACAGAGGGGATAAGGAGAGAGAGAGAAACAATGGATGATAGCTGCAGGGGGCAAGGAGAGAGAGAGGCATCAGGCTGTAGTGCAGTAGGGGGGCAAGGAGAGAGAGACACTGAGTGATGGTGGTGGGGGAGCTTTGAGAG
Source organism: Ichthyophis bannanicus (assembly GCA_033557465.1). Taxonomy (NCBI): domain Eukaryota; kingdom Metazoa; phylum Chordata; class Amphibia; order Gymnophiona; family Ichthyophiidae; genus Ichthyophis; species Ichthyophis bannanicus. The sequence continues at coordinate 295,085,749 of CM066037.1, forward strand.
AGAGACATTGAGTGATGGCTGGGGGTTATGAGAGAGAGAGAGAGATGGCTGGGGAGAGGCTTTGTAAGAGAGAGAGACACTGGGTGATGGCTGGGGGGAGGCTACGAGAGAGGTTGTTTCTTTCAGAATGGACTCATATCATGTCAGAACAGTGGGTCCTAGAGATTCTAGGTCAAAGATCCATGCTCGAGTTTGCAGACCTTCTAAAGGACAACTTTGTACAGTCTCCTTGTGGCTCCCTGAGAGACACACACACACACACACACACTGGGTGATGGCTGGGGGACTATCAGACTGAGAGAGAGAAAGGCATTGTATGATGGCTGGGGGAGGCTACGAGAGAGAGAGAGAGGGAGAGAAACATTGGGTGATGGCTGCTGGATACCTGGGGGGGGGGGGGGGGAGTGGATAGTGATGGGAAAAGGAGATGGTGGGCACTGGACACCTGGGGGGTGGTAAGGAAGGGAAGATCCTAGACCCCCTGGAGGAGGGAGTAAGGAGAAATGCTGGACTGGGAGGGTGGGGAAGGGACAAGAAGGTGAAATACTAGATAGGGAGCAGGCAGTAGAGAGGAGAGGAAAATGCTGGAGCTGAGAGAAGGGATATGGAGAGAAGAGGGAGTTAATGAGAGGGTGGGTGAAAGAGATGCAAATTAGGTAAATGCAGTGAAAAAAGGAGAGATTAAGGACTGAGGAGGAGGGGCAAAATCAGAATGGACAGAGAAGCAAAAAAATAAATGAAAGAAAGTTGAAAGATCAATGTCACACATAGATGTAGGAGAGGGAGTGAAGACAGGAGATGGAGGGATCGTGGCCACCGGGCAACCAGGGATTTGCTTTCTGTCAGGGGCACTGGCACCCCGACAGTATTTTGATGGCATCGGGGGTTTCCCCCAATGCCTGGATCATCTCCAAGCATCGAAGAAAGCCCCCGCAGCCATCAAAATACTGTCGGGACTCATATGCAAATTAGCCAAGCGGTGCCCCTGTTTCTCTGGGAGAGCATGCCAAACTTGCGCCAACTTCTCTGTGCATGTGTTTGGCTTGCTTTCCCAGTTTAGTCCTGCCATTTGCACATAGTTTAACGAATGGCTAACACTTGGCTAATTTGCTATGAGACACTTTCTGCATGCCGGCGCTGAAGTCATGCACTCTGGTGCACTGTGAATCACTGTAAAAAGTTGATAGCAAGCAACTTCAGTGCCGGCTTTCTGTATCAGCCTGTAAGAGAGTCTGGAGCACAGAGTTCAGGGCTGGGAGGGCTTGGCTCACAAAGAAAGGTTAAAAACCCAGCAGGCTGCAGGAGGGAGAGAAACCCGTGGAATGAGAAGTTTTTCCAAGGCAAGCTGTGCAAAGGAGTTTTGAGGTAGGAACTTTAACTGGGGCTGGAGGAAGGGCCGGGAGAACCAGCCTCTGGAGGTTTAATAAGCTGGGACAGAATAAAAATTGCTTTTGTTTTCCCTGAGCTGTTGCCTGGCCAGTGTTTTTTTTTTTTTAAACTCTTCCAACTGCATGCCACACTACCACACACACATTATTGACAACATGAGAAAAATAACATGGCAGTTTTTTTCCTGTTGTTCTGTGTTAAAAGAGACATGAAATGACATGTCATTGATATTTCTCATGTCATTTCAAATGCAGCGGAAGGAGCCATTTCATAAATATACACACAGGTAAAATTGACGGAAGAAATCGAGCATTTCACAATGTGCACGTGCAAATATTGGCAAACTTGTACATGCATCTGAGTCATTTTGCAAAACTAGATGTGTAGATGCTGATAATTAACTACTGAGGACTCTACCTCATTTCAGTTTGGAGAGGGAAATAAATATTGGAGGATTAAAGGGGATAACCTCCTTAATCCCTCCTATAAAAGGGTGGCCAAAACAAGCATTTTATAAATATATATGTGTCTGGGAGCAGGTGTAAATCTGGACATGGATAGTTTTAGGCTTACACATGCTTTTCCTATAGATCTTTGTCCTACCCCACCATGATCCTGACATGCCCCCTTGCAATTTTGACTTGGTATAGACATCCATATGTAAAATAAGTTTTTTCTAAAATGGTCATTTACATGTGGATACAATTTATGTAGGAGTGAAGGAGTAGCCTAGTGGTTAGAATAGTGGCTTGGTAACCAAGCAACCAGAGTTCAAGTCCCACTAGCACTCCACAGCTTTGTAAACAAGCCCCTTAGACGTAGTAATTTCTGAGAAAAAACAAAATATGATCTGGACAGGATTAATGGCACCCTTCACTAATATTTGGTTGCACAACCCTTGAAAGTGATGACAGTCTCCAAATGTTTCTTGTAGCCATCTATAAGTTTTGTACATCTGTCTGCTGGTAGTTTCTCTCACTCTTCAAATGCGATTTGTTCCAGCTCATTAATATTTCCAGGATTCCTTTTACCATTGGCAGATTTCAGCTCTTTCCAAAGGTTCTTGATTGGATTAAAATCAGAACTCATTGCTGGCCAGTTTAAAACAGTCCATTTGTTCCTTTTTAACCATTCTTTTGCACTTTTGGATGTATGTTTTCGGTCATTGTCCTGCTGGAGGACCCATGACCTTCGACCCAGACCTAGCTTTCTAACACTAGGTAGCACATTTTGCTCCAAAAATACCTTGGTAGTCCTCTGACTTCATGATTTCTTTAATATGTGCCAGGCCTCCAGTTCCTGAGGCAGCAAAACAGCCCCACAACATTATGGAACTTCCAACATATTTAACTGTAGGAAGGAGGTTTTTTCCTTATAAGTTTCATTTTTTCACCTGTAAATGTATTGCAGGTCTGCATTGCCAAAAAGCTCAAATTTGGTTTCATCTATCTACAGAACATTTTCACAGAAAGATTGCGGTTTCTCAAGGTGTGTTTGGGCAAAGATCAGGCATGCCTTTTTAAGTCTGTCTTTGAACAATGGGGTCCTCCTTGGCCTTTGCCCATGAAGTTCTTCTTTGTTTAGTGCACAGGGTATGGTACAGGTTGACACCACCACTCCAGAATGCTCTAGGTCAGCCTTAAGCTCTTTGGATGTTGTACATGGTGTTTTCCCAAAGGTTTGCATTAATCTTCAAAGACTTCTTGGATTAATTTTCATCTTCCCACCACATCCTAGGAGGTTCTTGACAGTTCCATGAGCAGACAGCTTCTTAATTACATTGTGAACTGTAGACACAGGAATCCCAAGGTCTTTGGAGATGGCCTTGTTCCCCTTTGAAGTTTGATGTTTGGTGATAATGGCTTTTCTGTTGGTCTCAGGCAGCTCTCTTGTCTTCACCATTGTGAAAATGGAATAGGGACTGAATGTAGCCATTTTAAACATTAGAGTCATCATTCATAGGTTGATTCAAGTCATGTGAGTACTAACAATTGATCACAGGTGCGTCTAATTTTACTGCAGTGGGAATGTGGTTCTTCTGTTCAAATTGAATTGAATTATTTATAAGGGTGCCAATTATCATGTCCTGGGATTGTCCCAGTTTTTATTCTATTTCCTACTATTTCCTGTTTTAGTTGATCTAGTTTTATTTGATTATTTTATGTGTCAAATATGTGTGCATATATAGTCCAAAGCCATTTCACTGGCTGCTTATTTTTTAGGAGATATTGGACATTACAGAGTTGAACTGTAAAGGTGCCAATAATATTGACCATAATTGTAAATTATAAATAGGCTTCTAAAAAACTCCAAAATATATTGTTAATCCAGTATAAAGGTATCACTTTATTTATAAATTTGTTTTTTATTTATCAATAATTTAAGTGGGCTAACAGGGCAACCACACTACTTTATCTAGGAAATACAAGTGAATCATAAAATGCATTCCAATAACAGAGTGAAGGGAAAAAGAAAGGGTGGGGGGTTGATGGGTTAACAGCAGGCAGTGGAACTTTATGGCTGGTTTAAAAGATCCAGGTCTCAGATGAATTATTTTTTGTCATTTCCACAGTATTTTATCATTTTAATGTTTAAGGTTTTAAATGTTCCTTGATTAATTTTTTAATGATCTTTTTATTAGTGCCAAGATAAAGCAAAGTACAACATCCAAGAACCACAAAAATGACACCAAATATTTTTCACAAACTTTTGTCATTACCTTTCTTTACAATAGTAGCTCTCCCTGCCTCAAGCTCCCCCTCTCTCTCATTTGGTTGTCCTTGATGGTTTTTAATTTCCCTTTTAATATTCTGATCTAAAGACCATTGATGCAGTAGTCTGATCCTGACAAGTGCTCCCTCAAGGGGTAGGAGGTGTTGCCTTGGTCTTCCCTGTGATGTGTGATTTTGTGACTATGTAAGTAAATTCTTGTCTTTAACTTCCAGACTATTTGGAAAACCGGTTTCAAACCAGTCTGAAAATGTAAGATTAAGGAATATATTTTAGAAACCTTAGGCACCATTTACATATATATAGGTATAAGGAGAAATTTTACATGATGGTGTTTTTCTTTCCTTGAATCCTGCTAGACCACTTCAGATGAGTGGCTTATGCACCCTTGCCAGCAGGTGGAGGCAGACTTAAACAATGTTCAGTGATGTCATCATTAAGTATAGCTTCTGGAACAGCATTGAGTGAAGTCAGTATGACACTTTCCAAGCAGCAAGAAAGACTGAGAAGCTCAGCAACTATGAACTTTAGTAACCAACCATAAATTGAAACAAACATTTGGAACAAATATTTGGCTCTCTTACCACATTTGACTCTGTATCAGACACTGACACACTGATGATATCAACAAAAGGCAATCAAATGGCAGCAGGGCTTCCAACCTGTAGGAAGCGTCTTCCTGGACAAGTCATGAACTAGTCTAGTAGGATTCAAAGAAAGAAAGTTATCAGCTATGTAAAATTTCTCCTTCCTTATTCTGCTAACCCAGTCCAGAAGAATGAGATGTATCCAGGCAGTCAGGGCCCAGGGTGGGAGGATGATGATGCTCTGATCAGGACTATCCTGCAAAAGGTGCCATCTACTACTACTACTGAGCATTTGTATAGCGCTACAAGTCATATTCAGCGCTGCACAGACCTGTAAGAGACAGTCCCTGCTCATTAGAGCTTACAGTCTAGTCAAGACAGGCAATACAGAAGGTGTAGAAAGGTGAGTTTCCAGCTTGGATTTGAAAAGGGTCAGAGAAGGTGCCTTGCGTACAGACACAGGTAGTTTGTTCCAGGTGTAAAGTGCAGCAAGAGGAAAGGAGCGAAGTCTGGAGTTAGCAAAAGAAGAGAAGGGCACAGATAGAAGCAGTTTGCCAGAAGAGCGGAGTTCCCGAGGGGGGGGGGGGGTGTAAGGAGAGATAAGAGAAGAAAGGTAGTGGGGAGCTGCAGAGTGAATGCATTTATAGGTCAGCAGGAGTAGTTTGAAGCGGATGCAGAAACGGATAGGGAGCCAATGAAGTGACTTGAGAAGAGGGGTAATATGGGCATGACGAGGCTGGCGGAAGATTAGCCGTGCAGCAGAGTGTTGAACAGATTGAAGGGGAGAGAGTAGGTTACAGTAGTCAAAACAGGAGGTGATTAAGGAGTGGATAAGTGTCTTAGTAGTGTGTTCAGAAAGGAATGGGCGAATTTTGTTGATGTTATAGAGAAAGAAACGGCAGGTCTTAGCTATCAGATGAATGTGTGTGGAGAATGAGAGAGAGGAGTCAAAGACAACCCCAAGATTGCAAGCTGAGGAAACAGGAAGGATTAGACAGTTATCCACAGAGACTGAGAAAGGAGGAAGAGGAGAGGAGGTTTTAGGGGGAAAGATAAGAAGTTCAGTCTTGGCCATGTTCAATTTCAAGCGGCAGTGAGACATCCAAGCAGTAATGTCAGAAAGGCAGGCAGAGATCCGGGTCTGGATTGCCGGAGAGATGTCAGGTGTAGAGAGGTAGATCTGGGATTCATCGGCATAAAGATGGCACTGAAAGCCATGGGAAGAGATGAGCGCACCAAGGTACTGGGTATAGAGAGAGAAAAGGAGCAAACCAAGACAGATCCTTGGGGTACACCAACTGGGAGCGGGATAGCAGAAGAGGAGGAGCCATCAGAACTAACACTGAAAGAGATAGGAGGAGAACCAGGATAGTACAGAGCCCTTAAAACCAAGCGAGGACAGGGTATCGAGGAGAAGGTTGTGGTCAACAATGTCAAAAGCAGCAGAGATGCAAGCTGTAGAGCTTCACAAAGCTACTCAGAGATGACCAGGTAATCACCTTGCAGATGTCATCTAGAGATACCAAGGTGGACTCCTCCCAGGAGAAGGCCTGTGCCATAGTGGAGTGAGCTCTGACTCTTTCTAGCATTTGTTTTCTAGCCAGTAAGTATGCTGAACTAATGGCCTCCTTAATCCAGCGGGTAACTGAGGACTTGGCAGCTGCCTGTCTTTTCCTCAGGCCACCAAATAGAATGAAAAGATGGTCCAACTGGCAAAAAGAGTTAGTGATCTACAGACATTTTGTGTAGTGCCCTCCTCATATCTACCAGATGTAGAGAGATCCATCCAAAGGTCCTTCTCTGAGAAGGAGGGCAGGATGATGGTCGGAATTAAATGAAAATGGGATAGCACCTTTGTGAGAAAGGACAGTACAGTCCACAAGGAAATGAAAGCAGTAGAGATGACCAAAAAGGGCTCCCAACAGTATAAAAGCTGCAACTCTGAAATTCACCTATTGGATGTACTAGCCACCACTTTAAAGGTCAAATCTTTGAGAGAGGCCCTACAAAAGGGCTCAAAGGGCAGCCCTTTCAAAGCCTTCAACATCAGAGAAAGACTCCGCTGGTGAATCACTGGGTGCAGTGGCAGATGAATCTTCTTTACTCCCTTGAGAAAGCAAGAGACATCAGGGTGTGCTGGTAAGAACATAAGAAGCCAGAACTGCTACCTGAACCTTAAAAGAGTTCTGAGCCAAATCTTGGTCCAGGATCGACTGTAAAAAAGATCAAAATAGCAACAATGTCTGTTCATCCAGCCTCTAGGGCCTGAAAGGAATACCATCTCTCAAAAAACTTCCAAACTCTCACAGAGGCTAAGGAAATCAAGATCCTATGAATTTTGAGAACTTTATCTACAACTGCCCCAGACTAGCCTCTATTGGACAGCCTACACCTCTCAAGGGCTAGAGAAAGAAGCAGGATCCTCCAGTATCAGAGACCGTTGCAGTAGAAGGCCTGTTTCTTGAGGTAATAGGACTGGAAACTCCACCAACAGATTCAAGAGATCTGCATATCATAGCCTGTGTGGTCAGTCCAGGGCTACCAGAATCACTAAGTCTGGATGAGCCCGAACCCTCTGTAGGAAGCCACTCACCAAGTGCCAAGAGGAGAAGACACATAGAAGCCTCTCTTGGAGTCACACTTGAAGGACAGCATTCAAACCCCCTGCCTGTGGGTCCATCCAGTGGCTGAAAAAGTTCTCCACTTTTGCATTTTCCTAATTGGATATCAGATCATAAGAACATAGATATGCCATACTGGGTCAGACTAAGAGTCAATCAAGTCCAGTATCCAAATACTGGAAGTCCTCATCTTCGCACTATGAGACTGAATGTGTGAAGGATCAACACCCATTCTCTGGGATTGACAGTGCTCCAACTCAAGAAGTCAGCCTGCACATTGTCGATCCCTACTATGTGGGCTGCAAACTGATGTTCCTCTGCCCAATGGCACAATTCTGCCACCTTGAGAGCCACCCTGGTCTTTTGAGTCATGCCTTGCTTCTTGGCATATACCACTGTTGTTGCCTTGTTTGAGAACATGCAGACTGCCCTGCCCACAAAAAGGACTGAAACCTCAGCAGATCTAGGTGGGTCACTCTGGCCTCCAACTGGTTGAGGGACCAGGAGGTCTCCTGAGAGGACCAAAGACTCTGAACTATCTGACCTAGAAAATGAGCCACCCCAGCCCTTCAGGCTGGCATCCATGGTAACTACGACCCAATTCAATACTTCCAGACACGTCCTGCACATCCTGCCATACCCACAGTACCTTGCTCCTCATTATGCACATTGGCAGGCTAAACACTGGAAATAGTGCAAGCAGTGTGGGCTGAATAAGGTATAGGCAGCCACAACACACTGGATAGACAGACACACACTCCCACACCTATGCCAGCATTGTGCAAATATAGAGGCTTTTGGCAGCCCTGGCCACCACACCAGTCCTGGGCACAGTGCAGGCATGGCTATGGTACGCAATACTGTTGGGGTCACTCCCCGGAGTCGTAAACACTGTCAGAAACCAAAACTGAAACACACTCCACAAATATCAGAAAGGTTGCTATGATGCAGCTCTATCAGCAAATTGTGATTAACTTAGGAATTGTTATCTGCCATTAATCATAGCAACCTTTTGATATATGTGTAACGTATTCCCAAGTTTAGGGCGGCATTGCTAAGGTATGCAAGTGCTAGTATTGGGAGATGCTGCTGCACACAGGGCCCAACAACCTGACTCTCCATGAGGCTTTGGATAGTGGAGCCTGTGGGTGTGGGTGCTTATGCCCCTGTTGGCCGCTGCTCTGGGGCAGAGGTTTCCAACTCCGGTCCTGGTAAGCCAAACACTGTTTGGGTTTTCATGCTGTCCCTAATGAATATGCATGAGATACATATGCATACCATGGGGGCGGCACATACAAATGCAGCACAGGCATATTTATTAGAGACAGCATGAAAACTGAATGGTGTTTGGGCCTCCAGGACTGCAGTTGGGAAACTCTGCTCTAGGTATTGCACGTTTATGGTGTCTGTGCTCTGGAGGGGGAAATATAGGCGTTTCAGGCATGTTTATGTTATCTGCAAAAAAGGTTCCATCTTTATTACTACGGTTTAGTACTGGGTAAAATATGGGGACTGGGTTGGCAGGAGCCACACCTGGGACTTGAACTTGTGACCTTCTGCTCATAAACACACTGGCTGTGTGTACTGCATCACACTGCTACCGCAGGGACAGTTCATTCCCTGGGGATACCATGACTGTTTGTCAAACAGACCCTGTCTGTTGCAGTGCACGGCACCCACCTAAATGGGGCTAGGCCATGGTCTGCGGTGGGCAGATGCCACTGCCCCCTTCGCCACCAGCACTCCTCCGCCACCATGCTGCCATGTCATTATGCCGGTGGTGCGGGTGGTGCGCAGTCCCAGGCCATCCAGTATGCCAGTAGGCAGCTGCCTATGGTGTGGGTTCTCGGGTAGGGGTGCCTACATGGACATGCGCACTTCCACCCCCCCCCCCCCCACCGCCTGCCAATGTTATGTGCCTTTGGGGGTACCTGCTGGATAATCTCCCCTGTGACACTGTGCGAAACACATTCGTGCCCATGTTGGACCCTCGTCAGTTGTTGTTTTGCTGCTTTACAGTTTCAGCATTCCTATGTGCCACCTAGACATCTGCCTAACACGCACTGTGCCCCAGCTGGACCACAGCATGTGCTGCCTGCAGCCCCCTGTATCCCATTTACAGCATCAGTACAGTTGCCCTTTCATACGTGTCCACTCTGCTGTTACTGCACATGTGCATGCCATAACAAACCTGCCCAATATAGATGTGATAAAACCCTGATCATCACTATTTCAATGTGTGATCATTCACTTTGTAGGGGGACAGAGAATAGACACTTCCAAACATGATATCTTCTTTTTTGAGCTTTGTCAGTGGTGTTGCTTTATGTTTATCATTAATATCACTTTTGGCCAACTTGGTTATTGGGCTTTTGGATGTGGTTCTGGTCCTTTTATATGTTTATTTGCCTTTTTGTTCCCTGCACATGTATCACAACTATCACCTTTTCTAGGTTTCCCTGCCTTTACTGCACATTGCTGACTGAAATGGTTTCTCTCTCCTGCATATGTGCCTTAACGCGAGGGTTTCACTGGCGTTAGTGTTCAGACCCGGATTCCACAGTGTTAGTGTGCCTGGAGTCTCTCCCCTCCCACTCTCCGCCCATTGACCCTTTCTCTCCGCCCTCTGGGAAGCCCTACTTCACCCTTCAGACCCGGATTTCACAGCGTTAGTGTGCCTTAACTCCGCAGCTGCGTTATCGCGCGATAAGTGACGTTATCGCACGATAATTTAACATTATTGCGTGATAACATCACTTATTGTGCGATAATACTGCCGCTGTGATGTTAGCGACGTTTAGTAAACATACCCCTTAGATAGGTTATCCTGTAGCTTCATTGGATGCCCCCTAATCTTTCTATATTTTGATGGCGTAAACAATCGATCTACGTTTACCCATTCCACTCCATTCATGAATTTATAGACCTCTATCATATCTCTCCTCAGCTGTCTCTTTTTCAGGTTGAAGAGCCCTAACCTTTTTAGCCTCTCTTCATAGTGGTATCCTTCCATCCCCTTTACCATTTTGGTGGCTCTTCTCTGTACCTTTTCTAATAACTCTATATCCTTTTTAAGATATGGAGCTCAGAACTGTACACAATATTCAAGGTGCGGTCGCACCATTGAAAAATACAGAGGCATTATAATATCCTTTGTTTTTTTCGCTTCTTAGTTCCCGGGTATTGGGTCTTTCCGCGCGTTAAACTTAAGAAGGCGCATAGACACAAAACACTGAACAGAGCTGTAGCACAATGGTTACTGCACTGACTGATGATACAGGCATCATGGGTTTGATTCCCCAGTGTGCCTAATGCATAAGGCTGGTTGAGGCATCACCCTGTACATTTAAGTAGTGAATGAGGAGGCATTTTACGTTTATTTTCAGTAGTGTTGCCAGCAAACACATCCTCACAGTGGCGTAACGTAAGGTGCCGCATAAGGCACCCCATAACGCACTCCATAGGCTACATTATAAAGTGCACTGTCCGCTGAGGCACCCCATAATGTCCCCTATAGAACACCCTATAAGGCACCTTATAGGGCGCCATATAAGGAGCCACATTGGGCGCCTTATGAGGCACTGTAAGGTTACAGTATGCTGAGGGGTTGTCGCTGACAGCACTAATGTACATTAAAAATAGACAATGCTGCAGACAGCCCTATAAAATAACCCCACAGTGGGTTTGAACCCATGACCACTGGCCCCACAGGTAGTGAAGAAACCACTGGGCTACAGCCCCATAGCCCCTAACAGCCCCCTGGCTGCCTACTGAAGGGCGTCAGGCCACCACCCAAACTGCCCGCTGTGTTGGCCAGGATCTGGGTCAACGCACCCATACCCATGCAGATCAGCAGTCCAGAGATGAACACAAGATGGGGTATGCACCCCCACAGCACCCTGGCCCGGTAGGGCGAGATGACCATGTGTGGCACTGCCACAGAGTAGCCACAGACAGTCACATTGTGCGGGTACTGTGCCCACCCTGAGGTTGAGGTGGGGCGCCTAGCACCAGGTCCACAGCACCCACCTACACAGGGCTAGGCCATGGTCTGCTCTGGGCAGCTGCCACTGCCCCCTCTACCACCAGTATCCCTCAGCCACCATGCTGACATGCTCTTCTGCTGGTGGTGCGCAGTCTCAGGCCATCCAGTGTGCAGGTAGGCGGCTGCCTATGGTGTAGGTTCTGGGGTAGGGGTGCCCGCATAGGTGTCCACGCTTCCCCCCAGCACCGCCTGCCAATGTTCCGTGCCCTTGGGGGTAGCTGCTGGGTACCATCCCCTGTGACACTGTGGGAAACAGAGTCGTGCCCATGTTGGGGCTTCAGCAGTTGCTGTCTGGCTGCTTTGCTGCTTCAGCATTCGTATGGGCCACCTAGGCATCGCCCTAGTCCGCACTGTGGCCCAGCTGCACCACAGCATGTGCTGCCTGCAGCCCTCTGTATCCCCTTCTCCGGCATCTGTCCAGTTGCCGTTCTGTCATGCCCGCTCTGATGTTGCGGGACATGTGCATGCCATAGGAACCCTGTCCGAGGGTGGGGAAAACCCTGAGCAGCGCTATTTCACTGTGGGCTCATTCACCTTGTATGGGGACGGATTATAGACCCTTCCACGATTGATATCTGTTCTATGGAGCTTACTCGGGGGGGGGAGGGGTTGATGTTTCTCATTGCTACCACTATTGGCCAGCTTGGTTATGTTTTTTTTCCAGTTTGTTGGGGTCATTTTCAGTGTTTATGTGCCCTTTTGTTCTGTGCATATGTATCACACTTATCACTTTTTTAGGTTTCCCTGCCTGGGCTGTACATTGCTGACACTGAAATGGTTTCTCTCCCCTGTAATGTGCTTTTAACGGCAGGTTTTCATTCGCGTTGGAATTGAGCTCTTCAGATCAGCGCGTTAGTGTGAAGGGAGCCTCTCCCCGCCCACTCTCCACCCATTGACCCCTTCTCTCCGCCCTCTCTCCACCTTCTGCGGTGTTTTACCGCGCCGCGGGGGTTTACGATCGTTAACTACGGTTAACGTGCGTAATGTAACATTAACGATCGTTTGCACGTCATAACGCGCGTTATGACGCGTGAACGATCGTTAATATTACATTACGCGCGTTATGTACCGTTACCACAGTTTAGTAAACATACCCCTAAGAGTTTGGCAAGAAAAGGCAAGCTAGACACCGGACAATAGTTTGCCGGGGGAGACTTGTCAAGGGAAGGTTTTTTCAACAGGAGAATGTTATCCTTTATATATATATAATAAAAAGATTATATATAAAACTATAATTTATAGGATTAATGAGAATCCTGGATAAATAATTACATTATAAATATAAGGATAAAAAAATGTTTTTTAAATGAAAAATATTGGTGTATTGCTGTGGATCACCTATGTGTGCATTATTGGTGTTGCTATATAAAATCAAAATGCTCATCTATGAACCTTTAATAAATAAATTTGTTCAATAAACCCTGTGATAAGGAAGCTTATCATAGCTCAGGAAGGAGCTGTAGAAAAGGTGAAGTGACTCTGAACAAGCAACCTGTCAGTTCTGGTAGAAATGAGAAAACAACATATTTCCATAAAAGACTACCAGTCCCAGAATGCACCAGGTTTCCAACTGCCATTAGAGGAGCTGAAGTGGGGAAACGTGTGTTCAATCAGGAGGGCTATGAGGTAATCCCCAAGCACTCATCTCAAAGGGCAGGGCCTGATTCAGCACAGCTGCGCTGTGCTAGGGTGGAGCACTCATCAAAGCAGAATAAAGGTAGAGTTTATTCTACAGAGAATAGAAACATAGAAACATAGAAACATGATGACAGAAAAAGACCACAAGGCCCATCTAGTCTGTCCTTCCATAACAACAACTACAACAGTCCACTTTTTACCTTTAGAGATCCTCTGTGTTGGTCCCATGCTTTTTTGAATTCAGTTACTGTCCTCATCTCTACCACCTCCACTGGGAGACTATTCCATGGATCCACTACTCTTTCCGTAAAGAAATATTTCCGCATATCACTCCTGAATCTATCTCCCTGATCCTCATCCTCAGTTTCTTGGAGATTCTCATCTTGGACAGCTTCATCATCTGGAGGATCATCAGAAGCAGAAGCCAGAGCGGACGGACAGAAAGGGCAAGAAACCCTTTGGAAGAAAGAAGAGAAAAGCATTTGGAAGGTCTAAAGGAGTCCAGAGCAGTACGTATACTGGGAGACATTCAAAAGGCCAGCATACACCATTGGACTGGGGAAAGCCAGAGGAATGGTGCTGCAGGGCTAGGAATCTCCAGACGGTACCTGTGAGGGAGACGGCTGCACGTGGAAGGGACCCTAAGACCCGTGCCAGAAGGTATGTGAAGAGAGATCCAGTGTCCAGGGATCTGGATTGGAAGGCTGGACATAAGAACTGGACTACATACTGACCAGGCTATTTAGAGAGGAACTCTAACAGCAATGGAAGCTCAGGTATGAACACTGATCTATGCCCTAGCTATAACCTTGAAAGACAGCAGGGAAACAAGTATTCTCCTGAAAGTGCTCCATTGAGAAATTCCTCTGTGCCAATCCCTGATATTGAACCCATGATTGTTGAAGAAGGGGAAGGAGCGGTCTTAGATACAGGCTGTGAATATATGGATTGCTCTCTGTCTAAACTCATTTGGTAATTTTCTGTTACAAAGTACAGCAACCATCACAAAGAAATACAAACTTGTTCTTTAATCTACTCAGAAAAGCTCCTGAAGTAGGATTTGAGCCACGCAGTAGAAAGCAAGCCAGCTAAGGGGTTTCAGCTGGGTAACTGCTAGCAATTGAGCCTTACCTAATTGCTTGTGAGCTCTGAGGGAATCACTTCTGAGTCTATGTGTGAAGATATAAGAAGTTAACCTGAAAAGAACAGTTTTTCCCTTCTTTGTGGGTTTTGTTTGTTGTTTGAAACACTGCTAAGAAAATATTAGCTAAAGCCTACAGAAAAGACCAGTTTGTTACCATCCAGGTCTTTATTCTTTTGATTTGATTGCCTGACAAGTTCAACTGTTGTTTTCCTGATTTTGTTTTTCTAAGTTTAACACTGAAAGCAAGTATCCTGTTTTATGTGCTACCAAGCATATCTGAAATAACCCCATAAATAAATATCTTATTGGCTTTACACTTAAGCACAACTAATTGTGAGCAGCTGTGTCTGGTGTGAATGGACTGCATTTCCCACAATCCCTTGCAAATCATATTGATATATGCACTTGCCAAGACTGTGAACATTCTCACCCAGGCAGCCGCCTGACAACCCCAGTAGCATACCAATTTACACCTATGGGGTATGTTTACTAAACCGCAGTAATGTTACCCGCGTTAGGTTCCGCGGTAATGGTATGGATGCCCATATAAAGGAATGGGTGGTGCATCGTTAAAGCAAGACGTGTGAGGTAACACGCGTTACAAGGCACCTTAGAAGGCACCCTACAAGGCACATTACAAGGCGCCTTGTAAGGCGCCTTATAAGTAAGGTGCCTTGTTAGGTGCCTTGTAATGTGCCTTATAAGGTGCCTTGTTAGGTGCCTTATAAGGTGCCTTGTAAGGTGCCTTATAAGGTGCCTTGTGGCTGCCAGTACTGATGACAAACATGTTGGGGGCAACTGTACCACAGCACAGGGTGTTGGCAATGTAAAGTACTGGAAAGAGAATGGGTGGCAGATGATGGGAATACGTGTCCCCCAATGGAGGCGGAGGTGGCAGGATAGTTACAATGATGGGTGGACAGAGGAGTGGTGGTGCCATGCAGATGAGGCACAGGCGAGGCAAGCACGATGAGGCGCAATGCAAGAAAGGGTAGCAGGGCAGGACATGGGGTGGCAGCCTGCACAGGCAGACAGGACTCTACACAGCTGACAGATGCAGATAGACGGACCGAAGGAATGTCGGCAACTGTGGCGAGGGTATTATGGACTGGCAGCACAGATGTGCAAAACTATGGCTGTTACAGCATGCAAACTATTTGAGTAGGACAGGCATGAGAGGAGGGAACAATGAAGACTTGAACTTATGACCACTGCTGAGAACAGCATTGTACTAACCAGTAGGCTATACCTCCATGGCATATCCCAAGCAATGGCTGGGTGTAGAACAGGGGTGGGCAAACCTGGTCCTGGAGGGCCGCAGACCAGTCAGGTTTTCGGGATATCTCTAATGAATATGCATGAGATATATATGCATTAGAGATATCCTGCCAACCTGACTGGTTTGTGGCCCTCCAGGGCTGGATCTGGAGACCCCTGCCTTACACCTCTGTCATTTAAGATTGTGAGTGGACAAGGTGCAGATGTCCAAGACATCAAAAAGGTTAGATAGAATTTGTCACAGTCCTCCTCACTTCTCACCACCACCAAAAAATTGTCAACTTTTTGGTGGTGGTGAGAATCGAGGAGGAATGTGACACATTCTATATACCCTTTCAATGTCTAGGACATCTGTACCTTGCCCACTCACGATCTTAAATGACAGAGGTGTAAGGCAGGGGTCTCCAAATCCAGCCCTGGAGGGCCACAAACCAGTCAGGTTGGCAGGATATCTCTAATGCATATATATCTCATGCATATTCATTAGAGATATCCCGAAAACCTGACTGGTCTGCGGTGTGTTTGCTGGCAGTACTAATAAAAATAAAATGCCTCCTAAAGCAATATTACCTATAACAGGTAATGCCTCAGCCAGCCTTCTTTATTAGGCACAGTGGGGGATTGAACCCATCACTCCTGCATCATTGGTCAGTGTCTTAACCATTGTGCTACACTGCTGCTCCTTCTTGCATCTCAGCGCACATACTTATGATTTTCATTCGTTACACTGCACAGTGCTGCCATCAAAAACAGTGCTGTGACCTTGTGGTGCCTCATACGGCACCCTATAAAGCGCCCTATAAGCAACATTCTAGGGTGCCTTGGCAGAAAGTGCACTTTAAAATGTGCCCTCTGGGGTACCTTATGGAGCGCCTTTTGTTACAGTGCTTTCAGAGTGCGTTTGCTTGTAGCAGTACTTAAAAATAAAATTAATATGCCTCAGACTGCAATATTACCTATAACAGGCAATGCCTTAGCCAGCCTTCTTCATTGGGCACAGTGGGGGATTGAACCCATGATCCTTGCACTATCAGTCAGTGTCTTAACCATTGCACTGTGGCTCTGTTCCTGTGCTTGCACATCAGCGCGCCCCTTATGCTTCCGTGCAAGTTTCTCATGCGCTAATGTGCGCGGCACACATGAGCGAACAGCGCACATTAGCGCATGATTAATCCCGGTTTGCTTTTTTCGGACTGAAACGCCCACTCCTTATATGGCATCCCGCACACTAGCGCGGCGCGCACCTAACGGGGTTTTAGTAAACATACCCCTAGGGGACATGCAATGAAACTACAGGGTAAACTATTTAGGACTAATAAAAGAAAATATTTTTTCACTCAATGTGTAATCAAACTCTGGAATTTGTTACCAGAGGATGTAGTAAAGGCTGTTAGTGTAGCTGGGTTTAAAAAAGGTTTGGACAAATTCCTGGAGGAAAGGTCCATAAACCATTATTAAGAAGGGACCCAGGATATCAATGCTTAACCAATATAAGCATTGTGGAACCTGTGTCTTTTGGGGAAACTGCTAGGTACGTATGACCTAGATCGGCCACTGTTGGAAACAGGATACTGGGCTTGATGGACCTTGGTCTGATCCAGTATGGCATATCTTATGTTCTTATGTGGTGGGAGGAGGGGAATGTTTTGCACATGCCCCATTATTAAGACCTGCCTTGGGGCAGGTACAAAAGCCATTCTCCATATTAGGTACCCTGTTGGGGCCCAGGAGTTCACACAATATCACATAGTACATAGCGCATATATTTATTACTTGTTGTAATCCAGGGAAGCAAGGAAGGAGCTAAATGGTTCTCTGATCACTAGTTCCAAACATGCAAGGATGTTAGAGGATCCTGTTTGAGACTCATCTATCTAGGGGCATTATATAAATTTAAGGTTCACTAAAAGATAATTAACATCAGAAGACATTCTCAGCATGTCTGATGCCTTTAGTGGCTTTGTTAGTCTTTAGGAAGCATTAGCTAGGATGGACTTGTTTGCTGACTGAATTTCTTTTACCATTAGTAGTAAATGAGAAATTAAAATGGTAATTAATACAGAAGACTTACTGTATGGCTTGCACCTTTGGGAATTTTTTTTAGAAGAAGCCTATAATTCATCTTTCTCCTGTACCTACGAAAGAACTCTTGATGATTCCAGCCATATGTTCTTTTTCATTTATCAGGTGTTGTTTTACCATTTAAGTCAAGTCCTATCATAAACTATGACCTTGGCAGCACATCAGCCTCTCTGTAAAGTGGCCAAAGGCACTATAAAGACACAAAATGCTGTTGATAATGAATGCCATTTTGATTAAATACGAGCTTTATGATGAGCTAACAGGACTGTGCTTTATTCTAGGGCTGCTGTAAATGCTGCAGTAATTACTCGTGACCAATGTTCCTGTAAAGCTTTCTGGGAGTCCTCTTCCCGCACTGCTGCCGGTAGGGGACGTTACTACAATATCGCACTTTTAGTGGTGCTGAAATGTACAGAGGGCTCCCATGCAGCTTTGCGGAAACACTGCTTGCCATGTTCCTATTTTAGCTTACAGCATATAGATCCCTGGTAGGCACTGCATGCATTTGTTGCTGCCGTAGATTTTGGTGTCTGTAGGCCCTAGGCATTTTCATTCCGAAAAATGAACTCTGAGGACATTATTAAAAACTTAGATGAAAAGAGAAACCGAAGAACAAAACTTTCTTAAGAAATGCCTAGAAATTCTGGAATGACGTTTTTGAAATGTAATTCCGAAGTTTTAGTTGCTCTAAATTTCTGTCGCACCATCTTTTTCCCTTATTTTTTTCTGCTTTTTAAATTTCTTCCCTTTTTCATAAGCCTAAAAACTTCATAGGCCCTGGGCACGGTGCCTACAATGCCTACTGGGAAATCCAGTACTAGCTGTAGAATACAAATTTTCTGTCTACTGTCATTTAGGTCAAGTTGCTATGATTTACTCTTGTTTTCCGGGGATCGGTACAGGTTTTAACTATGCATGTTTTCAAAATGTGAAAGGCATTTTTGGCTGAAAGACATTTGAATGCATTTGGTGAACAAAGTCCATAGATGATGGATGTTCGAAATCTAAATGCACATCAAAATAAACTATAAATTTAAAATAGCCTAGTGTGAAAAATTTCCAAAGCGTATGGATGATGCTGAAGTAATTTGATTTATAGTAACTTATGGTCTAAAAAAATAAATCTTGATCAAACTAAATTGAATTCTGCCCTTCTACTCAGTAAACAATACTAGCACTAATATACCAAAGGTAAATGCCTGACAAAGATTTGTTTATTTAATTGTGAGACAAGTAAAGAAGGTCTCAAAGCATGAACAGCTGGTGATCTGTTTTGCTGTAACACAGATACATGATATCACTTCATGGAAGTAGCCTTGATGGTAGCCAGGAGTTCTTCCAAGGAGTTTTGGTTTTCAGCTTTAGAATATGTCAGTTATTTTTCTTGTTGGCGCATTTTATTTTAAAATGTTTATCCCCAGAGTGTGCTAATGGGGTTTGCAGTAAACATTTTAAAAAATGAAGCTGCAAGGCATGGGCACCCTGGTCCAAATCCTTTTACTGCCACTATCTTTGCATCTCAAATGGTTCTGTGGAAGCGTATCTATGTTAACAAGTGCTTTGTAAGGGGGGAGAGGGTGTCTTTCTCTATATTATGTAAATTTTATTTACATTCTCTTATATACCGCGCTATTCTGCATCAGTGCGGTTTACATTGAACAAACTGAAATTACATTGAACAGGGCATTATAACTTGGAGATAACTATTTTACAGGGAACATGGGCTATGGAGGGTTAAGTGGCTTGCCCAAGACCACAAGGAGCACCTGTAGGACTAGAAACCCCAGTCCTTCCGGCCCAAGGTTGCTGTCCTCTAGTGGGATTTGAACCACCGACCTTCCGGCCTGAAGTACCTTGCCCCAACCACTAGGCTATTTTTCCCACTAAACATGGACAGCTTATGTAGGAAATTGGCATTCTTCCTTTATTATCTGCCGTTTTAATCCATCATTGCACCCCTCTCCTTTAGCCCTGGTGGTACAGGCTTGCCTAAAGCTGGAGAAATCGCTTCCGAGGAACGCCGCACAAAGCGATCATTCTGAAGTTTTTTCTTGATAGAATCATCGATAACAGAGTTGGTACGAGACGTCTGCAGCAGCAAATGATAATAGTCGAGGAGTTAGGAAGGTTGATGATCCCCTGAAGAAACGATTATTGTGAAACGCAATGATGGCGCCAAAGGGAGGCGTTGGGATCGGGGAGTGATGAGAAGAAGGAGCTCAACATATAAGTGCAATGTTTGACATTCATTAAGCATTGAAAAACTAATACAACTCACAGTGCACATATTAGAGTTTGAACTTTGCCAGGAAGATGTTCAATGTTTAAATGTTGAAGAAGATATCATGATTTCGGAGTGCACATTATGGGGTTGTTTTTGGTTTTGTTTTTGAGCTAAAAGAAGATAGAAACCTTTTTAGATTTGTTTCAAAAAAAGTTGAAGGTCATTGATGCAATACAAACACTATGGGGTATGTTTACTAAACTGCGGTAATGTCATTCGCGGTAGGTTCCGCGGTAAAGGTAGAGATGCCCATATAAAGGCATGGGCGGTGCATCGTTACAGCAAGCTGACAGAGAACGCGCGTTACAAGGCACCTTAGAATAACAAGCGTTACAAGGCGCCTTGTAAAGCGCCTTGCAAGGCGCCTTATAGGGTGCCTTGTAAGGTGCCTAGTAATGTGCCCTGTAAGGTGCCTTATAAGGTGCCATGAAAGGTGCCTTATAAGGTGCCATGTAAGGTGCCTTGTAAGGTGCCTCAGAAGGCGCCCTATAGGGCCTCCTAGGCTAAGCGCCATATTAGGCACCTTTGGACAAGTCACCGCAGAAGGCACCCTGGGCTATGGAACCATAGGTTAAGGTGGCCTAACAAGGTTATGGTGTCCTAGGTTAGTGTGCCCTAGGGACTGCAAGGTGCCTCAGGATGACATGCATGACCTGTGCGGAACAGAGACAGATGTAGCCCTAACACTAGATAGAGCACTCAGGAAAGGCAATGAACAGGTGAGTGAAGGAGGGAGAAGTGGGAGCCGCTGGACCTGCCATATCTGCGGGCATCCCATGTGCCTGCCAATACTGACGACAAACATGGTGGGGCAGCTCTACCACAGCACAGGGTGTTGGCAAGGTAAAGTACCGGAAAAACAGTTGGTGGCAGACGATGGGAATACATGTCCCCCAGTGGAGGCGGAGGTGGCAGGATAGTTACAATGATGGGTGGACAGAGGAGTGGTGGTGCCATGCAGATCAGGCACAGGCAAGGCAAGCACGATGAGGCGCAATGCAGGAAAGGGTAGCAGTGCAGGACATGGGCTGGCAGCCTGCACAGTCAGACAGGACTCTACACAGCTGACAGACGCAGATAGATGGACCGAGGGAATGTTGGCAATTGGGGCGAGGGTATTATGGGCTGGAAGCGCAGATCTGCAAAAATATGACCTCTACAGGAATGCACACTATTTGAGTAGGACAGGCATGAGAGGAGGGAACAATGAGGAACTGAACCAATGAACACTGCCAAGAATGGCAATGTATTAACCAGTAGGCTATACCTCCATGGTGTATGTCACAGCAGTACCCATGATGCAATGCACATGCTGAATAGCTGTCTACAGCAGATCACCAAATGGGGTCTGCACCTCTCCGGTACCTCAGCTGGGAAAGACGAACTGACAGTGTGTGATACTGGCACAGAGTAGCTACAGACCATGCCATTGTGCAGGTTCTGTGGTCACCCTGAGGGATAGGATTGGTGCCCAGCACTAGGTCTGCAGTACATGTGGTGCTAAAGATAGGTCCTGCTGTACATCCCCATCACTACCAGGTGTTCCATGCAGTGCAGCTGAAGGTAATTTGGTGTCCATCTGTATTCTGCAGTCACATGTGGCCCTGTGGGACCAGACACCAGCCAGATTAGTGTGTACCCCATGTGAGGGTCTGGCTGACATGGGCAGCTGTTATCAGGGCAGAGGGGTTCCTAGAATTGCATGAGGTGGGTGTAGCAGTGCCTGTCTAGGTCACAGTGGTATACACTACATACCCCAAAGGGCCCACATCACCCTTTGGTAGGTAAAGAACAGTGCCCCTGCCCCAGGGAAGCAACCTCCATCCTGTTTGTATGAGACAGCCCTCCAGGGTTGGTGGGCCAGAGCCATACCTATGACTGGGACAGTGGCAGAACAGCAGCAATGCTGGGGTTAGGTCTGGAAACCCCAATTGCCTCCCACCACTGTCTGGCAGTCACCAGCAGACAGCATAGTCAGACTGTACCTTAAAGGTGTTCCAACCATGCACAGTCTAACTGCAGATAATCCACCAGGAACTATGTGCAGCAAGCAGACATCTCAGTGATTGGGACCCCAGCACTGGAGAGCACAAATATAGCACTAAAAACAAATAGTGTACAGCGCTATGTGGGAACCTAGACCTGCCATGGTCACTGCTCGTTCAGAGTGAGTGCCCTCCCAGCATGCCATGCTGTGGCCACCCTGTCCATGCAGGTGGTGGTCAGGCACTACAGTGTCCTAGCCATTGCCCCACACCCTGTGAAGATGCATCCTGGCCAATCTTCCCTGTCCGGGCCATACCCAGAATGCCTTACTCCTCATTATGCATCTAATCAGGCTAACGCTGGTAACAGTGGGACATTTTTGGCCCAGTGAAGTGTGGGCAGCCACAGAACAATGGATAGACATACAAACACGCTCACTCCTTTTGCAGCATTATACAAAGTTAGAGGTGGTTGGCAGCCCTGCCCGCCACACTTGTCCTGAGCACAGTGCCAACATTGCTAAACTGTGCAGGGAGTAGTAGTAGTGCTTTGGTGATAACATCATCCCAATGCTGGGGCCAACAGCCTGCCGCTCCATGCATCATTGGAATGTGGAGCCTGTGTGAGTGGGTGTTTGCACCCCTGTTCGCCGCTGCTTTGGGCTTTGCACATGTTGCTGTTGTATCTGCATTGTAGGGTAAAATATAGGGACATGCTCTGCAGGAACCACAGCTGGGACCTGCACCTGTGACCCTCTGCTCCTGGACACACTGGCTGGGTGTACTGCACCACACTGTTGCCACAGATGCATGGTAGTCCCTGGGGCTACCTGCACTTTTCCTCAGCCAGACCTTTTATGTTGCACTGCACACCACGTACTGATGCAGAGCATGGCCTGGGTCCACTGCAGGGAGGTGGCACTGCCCCCTCCAGTATGGGCACATGCCCCCCTGCCAAGCTGACGTGGCCATTTGCTGTCGATGCTGGTAGTGCGCAGTCCCAGGCCATCCACTGTGTATGTAGGCGCCCGTCTGGGGAGCAGGTTCTGGGGTGGGGGGGCATACATGGACATCCTCACATCCCCCCCATCACTGCCTACCACTATTATGTCCCCTTCACATGGGGGCGGGATGGCTGGAGGGATATCAGGTCTGTGCCCTAGCGACTATTGGCTAGGGTGGACAAGGTAGATATTGGTGGATTGTGTTTGGCCTTGGTTAACTGCTGTCTTGCTGATCTCTGGTGTCTATGTTCCTATGTGCCACCTAGGCGCCTGCCTGGTCCACCCTGTGCTCCAGCTGCCCATGCTACATGTCCCACCTGCGGTCCCCTATGACCCATTTGCACCATCGCCATAGTGGCCATTCATACTTTGGCACTATGGTATTGCTGTACATGGAGCACTACTATCACAGATTTTGGGCTCCCTGCCTGGGCTGTACATTGCTGACACGTTAATGGTTTCTCTCTCCTGCATATGTGCATCTAACGGCAGGTTTTCAATCGCGTTAGGATTCAGCTCTTCAGATCAACGCGTTAGTGTGAATGGAGCCTCTCCCCGCCCACACTCCGCCCATTGACCCCTTCTCTCCGCCTTCTCTCCACCTTCTGCGGCATTTACTGCACCGCGGAACGTCAACGATCGTTAAGTAACGATAACGCGCGTTATCGTTACTTAACCATCGTTAACGTTGCGTAATGCACGTTATGTAACGTTACCGCAGTTTAGTAAATGTTGGACATATTTGTGGTCTATAAAAGTGTTAAGATAAGTCTGAGACCTTCGACTGAAAAATTAAATGAGTAACCGGGTGTGGTATTATTGAGTTGATAATATGATAATTCTTCATAAACGTTTTCTATTTTGTCGGTTTACAATTGAGTGCTAATACGAAGGAATTTGGCAATTGCAATCACTCGAGAAGAAGACCATTGACAGTTCTGTTAATCCAGCAGGCAATGGGGACATGGCCACTTGCCTGTCCTTTCATTAGAAACATAGAAACATGATGACAGAAAAAGACCACATGACCTATCTAGTCTGCCCTTCTATATCACCCTCTACAAGAGTCCCCTTTTTTCCTTTAGAGATCCTCTGTGTTTGTCCCATGCTTTTTTGAATTCAGATACTGTCCTCGCCTCTACCACCTCCACTGGGAGTCTATTCCATTTATTTATTTAGACAGATTTGTATGCCACCTTTTCCTTCAATCAAGGTGGTCACGTCACATCACAATTGGAGGGTTACATTTAACATTAGGGTATGTGTAATCATTTAGACAGCACAGTTACGTAACAGTATTTAGACATTTAGACAATGTTTAGACAATACAATTGAAGTAACATTTAACATAAAGGTATTTACTAATGAGGTGTGTTGAATTTGGGTGGGTGGGTGGGATGGGTGTGTGTTTAGTTGGTGGAGGTAGTAGTGTTGCTGTTTGGGTAAGAGATGTTGCTTGAATGCTCATAGGTTTCTATCAAAAACCATGTTTTGAGGTCTTTGCTGAAGTCTGGCTCAATGGTAGGGAGTTCCATATTGAGGATGCCAGTAGTGATGGTGCTCTTTTTGAGGTTGTTTGTTTGATTTTGTGGTAGCCTGCAGGTGTGCCGATCATGTTGTTATTGGTTCTTCTTGGTCTATTGCTGATGTCTCTTGTTATAACGTTTTGGAGTACGTCTGCTGAGAGATGGTGAATGACTTTGAAGATTATCATGATTGTTTTGTATTTAGCTCTTGCCACTATTGGAAGCCAGTGCAGTTGTAGTAGGATGGGAGTGATGTGCTCGGTTCTTGGGGTGTCTGTGATGATGCGTGCTGTGGTGTTTTGTACCATCTGTAGTGAGTATAGTGTCTGATGAGGAAGGCCTTGATATAGTGAGTTTCCATAATCAAGCAATGGTGTAATGAGTGCTTGGCACACTGTGCGGAAGTGGTCTTGACGGAGCATTCGTTTGATTTGTCTGACTGTTTTCAATCGATGATATGCCTTGTTTGCAGTTTTGGTGATGTGGGATTTTAGGTTCAGAGCTCTGTCTAGTGTTATGCCCAGGTACTTAACTTCTTCTTTGACTACTATGTGTTTGTCCAGGATGCTGATAGTTTGTGGAGGCATGAAGGTGGGGTTCCTGGTGACGAACATTGCCTCAGTTTTTTCGTAGTTGATTGCTAAGTTGTTGGCTATGAGCCATTCATTCATGTCTTCGAGGCATTTTGTTATTGTTGTAGTGTTTAGTGCTAGTAAGTTGATTGGAGCATACACCATGATGTCGTCAGCATAAATGTGGTAGTATAATTCGTGGTGCTTGATGATGTTGCATATGGGCTGTATGTAGATGTTGAAGAGCACTGAGGATAGGGCTGAGCCTTGAGGTATTCCCTGCGTGACGGGGAATTGTAGGGATTTCTTTTGATCGCATTTGACTTGTTGCGTTCGCCCTTCCAGGTATGATGTGAACCATTTCAGCATATTCTCGCAAAGTCCTATCTGTTGTAAGCATTGCAATAGCTTAGAGTGTGACACAGTGTCGAAGGTTGCAGAGATGTCCACGAACACTAGCAGGAAGCCGTTTTTTATGTTATCTATGCCTCTTAGGAGATTGTCAAAGAGTGAGGTGAGTAGTGTTTCCACTCCGTGTTGGGGCTTGAATCCATGCTGATGTATGTCCAGTGGGGCATTGATATCTATGTGGTC
The DNA here is from genome assembly GCA_033557465.1 of Ichthyophis bannanicus. Lineage (NCBI taxonomy): Eukaryota > Metazoa > Chordata > Amphibia > Gymnophiona > Ichthyophiidae > Ichthyophis > Ichthyophis bannanicus. The sequence goes on from CM066037.1 coordinate 295,111,228, forward strand.
TTGAAGTTGCCTTTGGACTGCTTTTTCCACGACTTTAGAAAGGAATGGAAGGCTGGAGATAGGACGGTATGACTTTGGTTCAGATGGGCTAAGATTGTTACTTTTAAGTATTGGTCATATCATTGCGTGCTTTAGGGGTTGTGGCATGTATCCTTGTTGGAGTGAATCTTTGACGATTTTTTTGAATGTGATGAGAGAGCTGACTTTTTGTGGCTTTGATCCATGACACTGGGCATGGGTCTGATGGTGAAGTTGCTGTGTTTGGTCCAGATATGATGTCTTCTACTTGCTGTTTTGTTGCTATATTGAAGTTTTCCCATGCTTAGTGTTGCTTTTCTATTGTGTGGTCATTTGTTTGTGGTGAAGCAGAGTGTGTTTGGTTAGTGTTTTTTGACTTCATGTAGTCCGCATATTTTTGTGGGTCAAGATGGTGGGTGCTTTGTTGCGTGTCATCCTTGGTGAGCTTTTGTACAATGCTGAAAAGCTCTCTTGGTCTATTGGTAGATTTCATGATTAGGTTGGTATGGTGTTGCTGTTTGCGCTCATTTATTAGATTGTTGTATTCCTGTTGTTTGTCTCTGTATTGTGTTAGGAGGTTGTGTGATTTGTTCCGTCTCCATTTTCTTTCGATTCTTCTTAGTGTGCGCTTTGCGAATCTGACTTCATGTGAGTACCATGGGGCGTTGTATCTTTTGCGGGTTTGTGGTTCAGTAATGGCTGGGGCAGAAGCTGCGTTGAATATTATTGTGTTCCATTCTTCTATGTTTAGATCCAGAGTGTCGTGATCCTGTTGAAGTTGTGGGGTGATGTTGTTTATGAATGAGTCTCTGTCAAATGTTTTAAACCATCTGGTTATTCTTTCTTCTTCTTTGCGTTGGGTGGGGCTATTCGGGGTCATGGTGAATTCAATTACATGGTGGTCCGACCAAGGGACTGGGGTGATTGTTGGTTTTATGGTTTTGTTCTGTTCCACTAGTTGTGTTGGCATGAATACCATGTCTGGAGTTGAACCATGTTGGTGCGTTGATTGTCTGGCAGTATTTTAATGACTCCATGGCTTTTAGGAACATTGCAGATTATCTGGTGGGTGCGGATGTTAGGTTGTAGTCTCCTATTGCCACGAGGGGTTTGTGCTTTCTGTTATATGCGCATATCGTTTCAATTACTGTAGATAAGAATTCAGTTGTGGTTCCAGGTGGTCTGTATGTGAGGGAGATGGTTAGATACTTGTTGGTTATAGTTAGTGTGTTGGCTTCGCTTGTGTTAGTGGTGCCGATTGTTTTGAATCTGAATTCCTTTCTGGTATGTATTAGTACTCCTCTCCCTCTCTTTTGTGCTCTGATGCAGTTAAATGCTGAGTATCCTGTTGGGGTTACTTGATTTAATATGACTTGGTCTGAGTCGTCTAGCCAGGTCTCAGTGATGCATATTATATCAAGCTTCTTGTAATGGATTAGGTCAAGGATAGTATTTGGTTTGTTCCTGATAGATCTGGCGTTTAGTAGAGCACACCTGATGTTTGTTGAGTTGATTGGGTTTGTGTGTTCATTATTTGTGTAGTGAGAGGGTGTGTCATGTGTGGCATTGTATGGTTTGTGTGCTGTATTCTTTGATTGTTGGCATTCTTTGGATATGTGTGATGCTGGTGTAGATATGGGTTGGGTGGTATATAGGTTTATCAATGGGATTTGTTCGTTGATGCTGTGTGTGCAAAGTGCAAACATGTGTAGGAATGTGAGGTAGGCCATAAAGTAGTGATTCCATGGATCCACCACTCTTTCCATAAAGAAATATTTCCGCATATCACTCCTGAATCTATTCCTTTCACCCACTTCCTATGTCCCCTCGTAGCAGAGCTTGCTTTCAATCGGAAGAGACTTTCCTCCTGTGCATTTATGCCATTGTGGTATTTAAACATCTCTATCTTATCTTCCCTTTCTCATCTTTCCTCTAAAGTATACATATTAAGACTTTTAAGTCTGTCCTCATATGCTTCAAAACAAAGCCCACTAACCATTTTAGTAGCCACCCTCTGCACCAACTCTAACCTGCTTATATCCTTTTAAAGGTGTGGTCTCCAGAATTGCACACAATACTCCAAATGAGGTTACACTGTAGCAGCAGAGCGCAGACAAACCAATGATACCAGGAGTCTGTTCAAAAGGTCCAAATCATTTATTTGTGCACAAGTCTCAAGCAGAATCAAATTCAAAATGGCTGAGCAATGGTTTCTAGCAAAACAACAACCTTTATAGACTTCTTCTCCATTCTAGACATAGGCAAACATTTCATTGGTCCCGGTAACCCCCCGTACACCTTCTATTGGTCCCGGTACCGATATGGCTATCCAATGATGTCCTTTGACTGGGCTTAGCACCTGCTTACCCCCCTTATAGTCCCAATTACAATGGTCAGTTCACCAACTTAGATACTTTTCTCTTCCAAGGCCATTTAACTAGTTAGAACATGTGGGAAAGCAGGGCACTGTAACCTTTCTTTCAGCAGAGTTAATTAATTTCATAGAAGCTGTGCTCTCTTATCAATAGCAATTAAACTTATTTCTCTATATTTTTCTGAGTTTCGATTCTGCTCAGCTAAGCTGATTGTGCTTTGTTAAGTTTCAGTTCTATAGTAGCAGCATTCTGGGGAATGTGCAATTCCTATGGGCCTCTCTACAGGCTTCATTTACAGGTCAAGTATTTAGGCCTGTCTGCTTATTTCAGACACCATGGATCATAGGCCTTCGCCTACCACAACACCAGAGTCTTATACAGAGGCATTATCACCTCCTTTTTTCTGCTGGCCATTCCTCTCCCTATACACCCAAGCATCCTTTTGGCTCTCACAATTGCCTTTTCTACCTGTTTTGCTACTTTAAGATCATCAGACACAATTACGCCCAAGTCTCGCTCTTCTTTCATGGACAGAAGTACCTCATCCCCTACATTTCCAGAAGGAATAACCCAGTCATCCTCAGACTTACCTTCTGGAGATATGGATTTCTCTACAACATCCCATCCAAGTCCTGTAGGGGATAAGATGGGACTCATGGAGGAACAGATAAGTGACAGGGTGAAGCGGGGGAAGTTAACCCCCTTAGAACCTGTGACAAAGGTACTCAAAGGCCTCAGGTGCCCTGAAGGGGAGGCCTAGGCTTTGGATCTCCATGAAGGGAGCTATCAAACAGCTACATGGGAATGGAAACAGCACAGGAACTATTTCAGGAGGTGCAGCTCAAGCTGGCTGAAAAAGGAGCTTTGGGGCTGATGGACTGAGGCTATGGCCACTCCACCACGCTCCCCCTCTACAGGGATCAAGCAACAATCTCAAATGGCTGTGGTGCCCACCAACAGGAATAAACAGGGAAGGAGCAGTAGGAGACACAGAAACAGCAGTGAGCCGCAGGTCCTCTCCCGGTGGGGGATCCCAACATGCTGAAAAGCATTCCCTGGGCCATACGTCTTGGAGCAGGGTGGGCCACATGGACACTGGCCTCACCAAAGTTTTGCAGAGATCGGATCCCCATGAGCAGGAGGGGAAGGCTGCCGCAATCGCGGCAAAGACTCCTGTCTGCACATGGGAATCTGATCTGCCGTGGGCAGACAGCAGTTTGCCGTGATTGCAGCCAATCCCTTCTCTTCTGCTGGGGGGGATCAGATCTTCTGGGGCAGAACAGGAGGGGGAGGCCATGGGGGGCTAAGGGTGCCCCCCCCCCTATCAGAGAGGCATTCCACGGCCCCTGCCTTGAGCATTCCTACTACAATCATGGCAAAAAATAGCAGCCACAGGATCAGCATTGGGCTACATAGCTGAGTACTGCAGCAGCAAATGGAAAAAGAGGCAGTGAAATAAAAAAAGCCAAATAAAAAAGCAAGAGCTACAGTGAAAAGGGAGTTCCGAAAAAGAAAACCCAGCAGCTGTCAGGCTGACTGGGAAACCCAAACAGGGAAGCCTAGATGCCTTTGCAGGTCTGTGGGGCACAGCTGCCAAGCTAAAACTTCTTTCTTTCTTTTTTAATTTGGAGCTGCTTTATTTGCAAGCAGTAAGAGAGCCAAATAAAACAATGGGAGGAAAAAACACAAATCAGCAGAAAAATGGCAAACACAAAAAAAAGCATGGAAATAAGACAACAAAAAGGAAGAGGGGCATGGGACTGACTTACCAATACCTTCAGGGACCCCATAGGGTCCTCCTGTCTGCTCTCTGGCCCACCAAGCACAAGGAACCCATGAGTAGCAGCACTGGACACAAGGTAAGATATTGGCTACAGGAGGGAGGGGCATCTGAGCTCTGAGCAAACATTGAGCTTACAGGCCCCAGTTGCACAAGCAACAACACCATGGTGTGGGTCAGGGGAGACAGGTCTATCTGCACTACTGCACAAATACAAACATCTTGCCACCTCCTGGAGGCAGACAAATACTGGCTTCTCTCTGTGCTGTGCCCGAGTATATACCTAGTGATGACGTCACTGAAAGTTGCTCAAGTCTGCCACCACCTGCTGACTAGGGAGCATAACCCATTTGTCTGGACTGGTCTAGCAGGATGATAAGGAAAGACCTTGTTTGAAATTAGGTCATGCTTTAAAGAATGAATGGACAAGTAGGTGTGCTCAGGACAGTGTTTTTGGCAGAAGGTGGGGGGAATTCATGATTTACACACATATGTCCGTACTTTATATGCTAACATGTATGCCTTCTCTTCAGCAGACATAAACGTACAGAGACTGGCAGCAATACAATTAGACACATTAACTGGCCAGACAACAAAGGTAGGAAAAATGTATTTTCAATTTAGCAATCAAGACTTAGGAGTGGAGTAGCAGCCTAGTGGTAGAGCAACTACCCAGTACCTAGAAGATTAAGGGTTCAATTCCCACTGGCACTCCTTGTAACCTTGGGCAAGTCACTTTACCCTCTATTGTCTCAGAAGAAAAGGCTGGCAATCTACTTCAGGTGATACATTGCCAAGAAAACCCAGAAGTAGTTGGGTTGCTATGAATCAACACTGACTTGATGGCACTACAAAAAAAAAAAAATTGAAACTTGTGTTTTTGGAATGTAGGTCTGCTATTTTTTCAGCTTGCAGAGTACAGTGGGAAATGCAAAACTGTTTCTATTTCTCTGGTATTGCCCTGCATGCAAAGTATGTCTGCCTGGTGGTTCAATTTCATTTTTATGTACATATTTCTATTTTTAGTTTGTGGTCATTTATTCTGTACTTGGTGAGAGTATATCTGTGTTCTGCATCTATGACTGAGGCTAGATATTGTATTAGCATAGAGCTGCTAGGGAGAGCTGGCATTAGGAATTGCAATCCGGGCAACTGTCCTTGGCCCTCATGCCATAGGAATACTATTTTACATATTAAAAGGCCTCTTATAAAATTAGGTTTCAATTAAAAGTATATGCAGTACAAGTTGGCGTGTACTTGTAGAGTAGGCATGCTCAGGACAAGAGTTTGGATGGAGCATGGGTAGTGTCACGATTTATATGGGTATTTTGTAATATATACATGTGAAGTATATACCAAAATTTATGCCTTACCTTGAACAAATGTAATGTCTGTGCATTCAATTTAGGCACAATTTCTACAGGATTTGTGCTAGTATTTTATAGGCACATAGGTGCCTGTGGGGGTTATTCTATGCTACGAATAGTGGGGATGAACGGCCCGACAGGATGTCCATCCCCGCCATTTGTGCCGGCTCCTGCCCCCGACTAACTTCTCCGCCGGCTGTATGGGGAAGTTAGACGGGAGCAGGGAATGGGCAGCCTGGGAGCGGAGTCTGGGTAGGCAGTGGGCGGTCACCGGCCCTGGACGTACAGGGCCGAGGTGGAATAATTTTCCTGGTCGTGATTTTTTGAACAGCCCGGGGCACGGATGGGGCAGAGGGGGCCAGGGTTTATTCCCCGCAGCCCAACCCTGGGCTTAGGAGGCCAGATTGGGCGTCGAGCTGCAGGGAATACACACTTTTATTTGACGGCCAGTATGGTGGCTTTTAAATGGAGCTGCGGTGCCATGGCAACATGACACCATGGTGTCGCGGCTCCATTTAAAAGCCTTGACTGAGTTAGTCGGGCTGTGCATGTATGTGTAGGCTGGGCTGAATCGCAGTCCCGGCCTGCATGTACATGCCTGATCGCGATTCTTATCCTGCGGGGCTAGAAGTGCCCCATGGGACCAGAATCGCAATCCCCTCTGTGCGTCCAGTTCAGACCGGAATCACAGAGGGGATCTATATGCAGGACGGAATCGGGCCCTGTATGTCTTTATAAAATAGGTGTCTCCCTATCCTATTAACCAAGGCGACCTGTTACAAATAACCTCTTTAGGAGCTAAATTTTGCCAATGAATGTATAAATATTTTCCGGCCTCAATCCACCCAAAACCACATCCATTTTGTACATCTATAACTTTGGCCATTTTGTGAGTAAAATGGCCAGTTATATATATCAATACTGCTCTTTTTTTAAGACATTTATGTAGAAAGTTGATTGCATATGTGCTTTTGAATATCAGCTTACAAGATCTTTTCTTATAGACACAGAGCTTTAGAGAATCAGGCCCTAAGTGTAAACACAGAGATGTTAATAGGCTTACTTGAGGTCAAATAGGGAATGGTGGCTAGAGAAACTGAAACTGCTGTTATTTTGCAATGCATTATTACAATCACAAGATTACACTGCTTGATCATGGCTAATCTCCCTACATAGAACAAATAGCTTGTCTACCTACGATCTATAAGTTGTTCACTGCAATAGATGCAGATAGAATAAATGATCATATCTAGTCCAATAACATCATGGCAATGGAGCAAAAGGGCAATAAGAGAGGAACATATGGAACCAAAGATCAGTTAATGCTAAATAAGGCCATAAGAAAAGCAGAAATCTCAGTATAGCATGGATTGATTATAAGAAAACTTTTGTCAGTGTCCCACATTCTTGGATAATAAATTGCCTTGAAATGTATAAGATCAATCCTGGTTTGATCAGAGTACATTAGGTTCACCATGATAATGTGGCAAATTACATTAGAGGAAAATTGAGCAAAATGGACAACATATCCCTGGCTGAGGGTTGTGACATCAAGGAACTTGAACAGGGAAGCGTATTGTAAATATGTCGGAGTAGAGGAAGGAATGACACTCAAGCTGAAATCACTGAGAGAAAAGATCAGTGAAGAATACTATAGAAGATTAAAATCATTTTTGAAAAGTGCTTTAAAATCAATCAGCGGGCAATTCCTGTACTCTCATACAGCTTTGGGATTATGGACTGGCCTCTTAAAGATCTTGAAAAACTGGATGTGCGAACAAGAAAACTCCTCCATGCCCAAGAGGCAATTTACAAGAATGAGAGTATGCCAAGACTGTACATGCCTAGAGATAAAGGATGGCTAGGCCTTACAGAGATACAGAGCTACTATCATAGGCCTCCAGGCCTACCTAACAGCATCATTGGATCCAAATGTGCAAAAAGTGCTGAAATATGAAAGTAAATGTCCAGAATCTATTTCCATGATCATACTTGGACAAGCATTCCAATGACTAGAAGGAATGAGTGAGAATCCACAAGCACACATAGGAAAGGAAGCAACAGATTTGGCAAAACAGTGCACCTGTTTATGCATTGTACCCTAGCCCTCTTCAGCTAGGTTCATATAACCCTAGCGCACTGTGATAAGGAAGACTCTAGTGTGCCCATGGAAGTAGAAGAAAAGAATGATTCTACCTTTAGGAAAGGTTACAGCTCTGCAAAGCACACGTTCCAGCAGTTCTCTGGAGAAAGCAAACACAGGGATTCAAAAGCTAAGCTGACACACAAGCCCTGATGACGTAGCAACAGGCTTGGAAACTGATTACAAACACCTGTCTAGAGAGTCAGGGAGGTTGATCAGAAAACAGGGATATAAACCAGGGCTGGAGAGTGAGTCAGGAGAGCAGCCCGAGAGGGAGCAGCCCGAGAGAGTGCAGCATGAGAGAGAGCAGCCCGAGAGGGTGCAGCACGAGAGAGAGCAGCAGAGCAGAGAGCAGCATGGAAGGCAGCCCAGATGGGAGCACAGTTGGAGGAAACACAGTAGCTGGAGGAAGGAAGCCATGTGGAGGAAAGGAACTGAAGCAAGCAAAGCAGAAGGGGAGAGGACACGAAGGTGGTCTGGAGTGCTCAGAGAGAAAGAGCAGGAAAACCTTCAAACCCCAACACTGAAGGAAAAGGTTCAGAGAGTTCATAGGTGGGTGCCTAAGACTCAGTGCAGAAGTCTACAGAGCCCAGCCTTGAACGGAGAACCATGGCAGAGCTCCAGAGAGGAACCTAAGCTAAGGGACAAGGGACTGTTTCCCCAGAGCTGGCAAGAGATAGCCGCACAGCTGCAGAGAGGAGTTTCCTCAGGCTCAGGTGCTGCTTATCCCTATTCACTAGAGCTGTGTTTAAAAGACCCACAGGGAGTTTTAGGGAGAAAACACCCTGAGGCATTTGCCAGTAGTTTAAAGCAAGGCAGTGCAGCACAAGAGCCTGAAGCAATGCAGGTGGACTCTAAGGAGAGTGATTCCTTACAGCCAGAACAACCTATGGATTGTACTTTGTGCTTTACAGACAGTATTGAAAGCCTTTGCTAAACTGTATAGTATAAGCTGAGTGTAAACTAAAGAAAAGAAGATATTTTCTTTGGTAAAGGAAGCTGCCATGTTTTGTTCTTTTTCTGTATACGTGAGAAGCAGCTGCATTTGGATTGAATGAATGTAAAAGCTCAGCCAGCACACTTGTATAAAGAACCTTTTTGAACAAATACTGGAGAAGTATCCTGGTGCAACTTACTTTGAACCTTTGCTTTTGGGAGAAATAAACTTTGCTATAGTTTTGCCTATAACTCTGGCTTCATGACTATTTTCTATCAGAAGGAAAACTACTTTTCCCAGCATGCATCACGAGAGGAAAGTTGGTTGATTTAACCTTCAATAGAGAAAAATAATGGCTACCCCAGCCCTCCAAGCCTAAGGCAGAGGGCGGGGTATGACAAGTGACGTAGTTGTTGGATGATCGTTACATCAGGATTTACAAAAACACTTCAGGATTTTTACCGAAGGTTTTCTGCAGTACCTACTGCTAAGCTGTACTCTGGAGGGCAGAGTGAAGAATCGCTGGCAGGTCGGCCAGAGCAACTGGAGACCAGCGATACTCTACTTTTTAAGGCGTGAATCGACGCCTATGCTCAGGTAACGAGTATTTGGGCATGGGTAATATGGGATTCAAGTGAGAAAGAAGAGAGACTCCAAACGTTTAGCCTAAGGGAGACTAGCTGAAAGTCTGGTGATATCGCACTTGGTGGGCTGTGTTTGTCTTTTTCTTTCTGCAGAGAAAAACTACCAAGATGGATCCCAAAGATGTGGATGGCGTCCCAGTTTGAGAAGCAGAGGGAGATGGCTCATCATGCGCAGGAGCAGGCTGCGGCCGCTCTGCAGGCCCAGCAGAAGCCTATGCTAGACTTAATGGAGGCGTTGCTTGCGAGTCAGAAAGCGACAGTGGGAGCTACATTAAGCACATCGCCGCTGGAAGCAGCAACACATACCTGTGTGGTAGGACCACAAACTTGTGAGACTTTCTCGTTTGGACAACATACAGTAGGAGATAATGTGGATGATTTCATTGAAGCTTTTGAGCGAGTTGCACACACTGTGGGGTGGCCAATAGAATAGTGGGCTGTACGGCTAGCCGCATCCCTTACAGGAGAGGCATTAACAGCCTACAGGGCCATGCCGGCAGCACTTGCTACGGATTATGGGGAGCTAAAAAAGGCCATAAGAGATCGTTTAGGCTTAACTCCGATGGTCTACCATCGCATGTTGAGAGCTACAAAGTTAGGAGCTGGTGAGACACCTAAGGCTCTGTGCCAAAGGGTCAAAGCCTTAACTGAAAAATGGTTAGCTCCGGAGGGTAAAAGCATGGAAACTGTAATAGATGCAATTGTATTAGAACAGTTCATGAATGCGATACCTAAGGAAATTCAGTCCTACTTGATATTACAAAACTGCCAGACCTCGACAGAAGCAACCCTGCTGAATGAAACATATCTAAAAGCAGAATTGGCTGGTCAGGAAAAAGGGGGCGCTCTGAGAATGGCAGCGGAGGCTAGTTTTGTAAGATCAGAAAGAGGACCGAGGCAAAAGGTGGAATGTATGAAAGCTTATTTGCCTGAGCAAGAAAGTAATTTGATAATGAGAAAATGTTTTCAATGTGGAAAGCTAGGTCACCTGAAAAAGGAATGCAGTACACGCAATGCATTAATAAGTGCTAATGTGAATCATATAAGAGAAGGGTTCCTGCTGTATGTTGATGTTCAGGGCATTTCTGTTAGCGCTCTATTAGACTCAGGTGTGTGAGGCCCTGTTACTCACAAGAGACCGATTACTAATTATCACTAATTTCCTGTATAGTCCAGATCCAAAAGTCAGTACAGGTGCAATCAGAATCTCTGTTTATTAGATAACTGATGGACAAATACAGGCAAGGGAGAGGAGAATTTCTGTCAGTCATCAGACACCAGACACCTCCAGAATTCCTCCTCCCCCGAGTATAATAGTCATGTTACATATATACATTTTTTGCTTCCGTGTATTACTTCCGTATATGCATACAGTCTCCAAATCCATCCCTCTGTGAGGCCCCCTCTCCTCCCTCCTTCTGTTTCCTGTCATTGACCTTTCTGTCCCCTCTGTTCCTGTTTCAACATTCCCCAGGCCTCTGTCTTGCTTATACTCACCAACTGTCAAAACCCGTCTACTGTCTTCAGGACTAACGGCTCAGCTTATACTTTTTTGCATGGTTTCCTGTGTACGTGCTCTCTGCACAAAGTCTCTGCATGGATTCTCCAATCCATGCATACACTTTGCTAAGGCTTATAATATCCTTATGCTGGCCTGGGTTTTTTTCCTTTGTCCACAATATAGTAGTTTGGTTGACATATTTTTATTAGAGCAGAACAGAATAAAGGCCATTGAGTGATTATGAACCAGGAACATATCCCTAAACCTTATAATCCCTACAATTCCCCCTTTTTTTTTTTTTATTGTGGAGGAGATAAGACCAAGTCAGAGAATTCAGAAGTGGGGACGGCAGCCTAGGAAACATTCACATGTGTATGGCATGTTAACCAATTACCTACATTCAGTCCTCCCTTAAAGTCATCAATATGTAAATCTGACAGGTGGCGTATTTTATCCATAGCATTAAGCACAAACACTGAATGATTCGCTATGACTGTACAACAAATAGTGGCATTAATAAAAGAACAAAGGCCTCCTTCAGAAGCAAGAAGTAAATCTAGCGCTTGTCTATTTTGTAGAGTCATTTGTGTATTTTGTTCTAGGGACTCTGATAGCTTAGTTATAGAATCAGTAACAGCTTTCATTTGAACATACAGTAAGCATTGCAGACGGCGTATAACCAGACCAAGTTCAGCAGTTATGGCAGGGGTCTGGAAAGGTACCAAGGAAGTCCAGCATCTAACCTACGTTTAATAGCAATGGAGAACACAAGGGTATCAAAACGTTCAGCAGAATGTCCCGAGTTCAGTTCAAGGCAGGGGGTTGAAGTGAGAACTTCTTTGGAGATGTGGGTTGTATTGTGAACACGCAGAAGTAAAACTAATTGTCCATCAGGATGAAGGAAACAGATGGTGTCCCAAGGAGCAGGTTTGGCAGCAATCATCTTGGTACAGGAAGGAAGTAGAGCCACCCGATCAGCAATTTCTTGGAACGTGATCCGAAGCCAAGGCTCTGGTCGAACCTCTCTAATGTAATTAGCCAAATCAAATAGACAATGTGGGAATCACTTATTCAAAAATAGCCTTAAAGAGGTAAGCCTAAAGCATGGCTTAGAAAAAGAGCAGAAATACAGCCTGATACACTAGCTTCCAGGCATAAAAGGATTAAGTACAACAGCAGTGAAACCCTGATATTCCTGGATACATGATAGCATTTAAAACATAATGCAGCAGACACTTGCCACTCTCCAGAGAGAGAGCAGAAGGAGAGAACACACAATACTGTTTATACCATTATACCATTCTAAATAAATTGCAAGCAAGCTTGAACCAGTTCAAAAGGTCACACAAAAGTCAGCATTATGTAGTTTGTGATAAGGAAGCTTATCATAGCTCAGGTAGGAGCTATAGAAAAGATGATGTGACTCTGAACAAGCAACCTGTCAGTTCTGGTAGAAGTGAGAAAACAGAGTTTTCACATAAAAGACTACCAGTCCCAGAATGCACCAGGTTTCCAGCAGCCATGAGAGGGGCTGAAGTAAGAAAATGTGTGTGCAATCAAGAGAGCTATGAGGTAATCCCTAAGCACTCATCTCAAAGGGCAGGGCCTGATTCAAGACATCTGCGCTGCGTTAGGGAGCAGCACACATTAGGAAAGAATAAGAATAGAGCTTATTCTTCAGATAACAGCTTCAGGGAAGGTTGGAAGAACAGCTTCAGCAAAAGCCACGCAGATAGAGAGAGAAGGAAACTCTCTGGAAGGAAGAGAAGAAAGGCCATTGGAAGGTCTGGGAGATTCCAAGGCAGTACTCATACTGGGAGGTATTCCAAAAGCCAGCAGAGTCCATTGGACTGGATTCAGCCAGAGGAATGGAGTGGCAGAGATAGGAATCACCAGTGGCTACCTGGAAGAGAGAAGACTGCATGTGGAAGGGACTTTCAGACCAAGGCCAGAAGGTATGTGAGAGGAGATCCAGTGTCCAGGGATCAAGATTGGAAGGCTGGACATCAGAATTGGGTTACATATTGGCCAGGCTATACAGAGAGGAATAATGATAGCAGGAGAGGCTCAGGTATGAACACTGATCCAGACCCTATCTATAATAGAGAATGGCAGCAAGGGAATAAGCATTCTCATGATAGTGCCTTAATGAAAGACTCATCTGTGCCAATGTATGATATAGACCCTATGATTGTTGATGAAGAGGGAGATACAGCAGATGAAACTATTTATATGGACTGTTCTCTATCTAAATGCTAGCTTTCTGTGAGCAAACCCATCAGCCATCACAAAGAAACCTAACTTTGTTCTTTATTTCCACTGCAAACAGCTCTTAAAGCAGGATTTGGGCTCACACAGTAGCAGCCAGCCAGCTAAAGGCTTTCAGCTGGTCCATTGATAGTAATTAGGGCTGCACCTGATTGTGTGTGTGAGCAAGGGAGAATCACTGCTGAGATCGGCGTGGAAAATAAGCAGAAGTTAACCTAACCAGCAAAGTTTATTCTTTACTTTGTGCCTTTGTATTTGGTAATTATTTGCTAAGAAAACATTAGCTAATTGCCTGACAAGCTGAAGGTTGTTTCTGGTTTACTTTGTGACTTTTTGTTATCCATTTTAAACACTGCAAGCAAGTAACCTCATTTATAGTGCTATCAAGCATACATGTGCTGGGTGAATTAAACCCCATCAATAAAAGAAGTATTTTATTGATCTTACCACTTGGTTTCACAACTCAAATTATTGTCATCAGCTGTGTTTGGGAGTGAATGAACTACAATACCCACAATACCTTGCAAGAATCATATGAATATATGCATCGTCAAGATTGTGTAAGTTCTCACCCTAGGCAGCCGTCTGACAAGTTGTAGTAGGAGTCGCTGTTGTCCACAGGTGTGCTGCATCGGATCTGAAATAACTTCTTATCAGAATGTCTTTCACTCGCTCCACCAATTCAGTTGCCTGAAATCTACAAGCACAAACAAAAGAATGCTATTTCCCTCCCCCCTTCTTCTTCTTGGATTGTGTTCTGGGATTGCTGCTCGCACACAACAGCTAATCCTGCTTCTAAAACAATTGTTAAAAGTCAAACAAATGGGAGGCAGAAAATATAAATTTAGATTCTTAAACAGTGTCCCAGTCCCACTAACTTAATTGGTTGCAGTTTTGAATGGATATATGTGCTCATTCTAAACAGGAACTAAAGACAGAACTCCTGGAACTGAAATTTAAAAGACTTCAAAAAAAAAAGTACACTTTTGCTCTGGACACTAACACATAACTTTAAAAACAGGTGAATTTATCCTAAAATCCAATATCGTATCAAATAAAAACTGGGAAGATGAGTGAACGCCCATGGTGACACTAGCCTGTTCATCAGTCATCAGTACAGAGCTTAACAACACACACAGTAATTTACCTTGAATCTTACAGTTCGGGGAAGCAGACATTTAAAACTGATACTTTTTCATGAAAAGACTGGTGGACATCTGGAATGCAAACACTTCCCTTTGAAGTTATTTCAAAGTAAATCACTGAGAGTTACAGCCAACCTCGACCTCCATGAGGTGCTTGCCACAATATATAAAATCCCTGTTTAACTTTTAATTTTTGCTTAATAGCATAACAATCAGAACAAAATCCAAACATGATTAACTTCTTATTCACTCAGGATTTAAACCATTCTCAAGTTGCAATCTGGCAACCACTGGCCCAGAATACCACATTATCCTGCAGGGCTCTTAACCTCTACTTTGAAGGTCAAAGGAAAAACGGAAACAGTTTTCTTTTGTTGTATCAGTAGCAAAGAATTCTAAGCAGTTCAATTTCAGAGATCATAAAATCTAATTAAGAAAGCATTGATTGCGTGAGTGTTATATAGAACTAAAACAGGCACTTCCAGAAGGGAAACGGCTGCACTGGTAATTCTGCTTCAAAAGCAAAGTAACTTCTGAATCACACTCTGCAGGTATCATAGCTGTTATTGTTCCTATTACCAATTTTGTTTCCAGAATATATATTACCACAAAACAATAATTATATATCAAAGCATGGAAGATCTTCCCATTCATTCATTCATTCATAACAATTTATAACTAAAAATACATCACACATAGAATGGAATCAGGTCCCTAAGTTTTCTAAACAGTTTTTTCTTTCTCTCAGCGTCATTTCCGTACCTAGAAAGCTAGCAAGCTAATTACAGAGGAAAAAATACTTCACCAAAAGAGTTCTGAACTTCATCTCCTGTTTCGACTGAATAAATCTTTTAAACAAACAAGAAAGACTGCTCAATCAAGAGTTTCCTCTAGGTAATGCGTCCATTCCCAGAAGAAATCCCTTAGCAGCCCTTCTCCCCCTCTCTAGCTGAAACAGGCAATCATCTTATCCTGCTGCAGACAATTAGCTATCTTTCATCAGGCGACATATAGGAGCAATTATTCATTAAACACAGCTAGGCACTGGCCAGGTGACCGGCAATGTTCAAAGAACAAACCTCAAAGTTCAGAACTCCATAATTACAATTGATGTGTACACTGTTATGTAACTAGACTAGTTCTTTTCAATTGATCTAATTGTCACCCTCTCTGGTCTGATCCCAGATAAGGAGATTTCTTCCATTTTTTATTTTAGAACAATCTTCTATTCTCCTTCACTGTCCCTCAGCCTATAATCAGTAAACCTGGTGTTTTCACTGTGTGGGGGTGAAAATAAACACAACTTTCTCTATTTCCTTTCCTAATAAGGGATTATCTCTCATCATCCGTTCGACCGGAGTCACTGGGGAAACTTGATTTACCATTATGTCCTGATTGCCATCTTTCTTTCTCCTAAACAGAGACATGATTCCTACGTGCAACCTTTTATTTAAGGATCTCAATATCCACCCTCTTTATTTACAGAGGAAGGAAGTGCACGAAATGTCCAGGACACCTTTCAAACAAGAATTCGCTTCGTTCAAGCCCAGCCAATCTCCTCGCAGAGGTATGGAACCGTGAGCAAGAACACACACACGCTTCGTGTCAGACGACACTTACTGTCTCAATCACTTATCATTCAGTCCCAGTTTATAACAACAAATTATTCTTACACTTTATTCATATAACAAAAACAAAAATTAAACAACACTTACCAAGCTTGGTTAAAAATACTTATACTCACGACCAATGTTCCCTCTAATTTTCTGTAGGCTGTGTGCGCATAAAATATCAGCTGTGCAGCTTTTGAAGGAAGGTTAAATTTTTGTGCGCCACACAGCGACACTCAGAGTTATATACTTTAAAATTTGACTACACGTCAGAATACAGTATGTACACCACATTGATTGCACTAGAAAACATTGTAGAATTTGCGAAAACCGTAAATACATAACAACTTTTAAATTTTAAGACGTCTGTGTTGTTTTCTATCAGAATCAGAACCGTAATTTTGTGCACTCTGTTGTAAAGTATGTGCGCCCGCTCGGCGAGGTGTTTGCGCGTGCACACGCGCACAGCTTAGAGGGAACAGTGCTCACGATGCCGTCATCACAGCCGCCGTCATCCTAGGGAATCCGTCACTCACTTCTTCTCCTCCGGTCTCTACTACGCACCGGGAACGTACCTCCCTCTTCTTTCTTAAGGGGAATCCAAATCTTTAAATTTGTATCTTGGTCATAAAGACCCACCCGTACCCAATCCCGGGTGTTCGGCACAAATTGTGAGGCCCTGTTACTCACAAGAGACCGATTACTAATTATCACTAATTTCCTGTATAGTCCAGATCCAAAAGTCAGTA
This sequence comes from Ichthyophis bannanicus, assembly GCA_033557465.1. NCBI lineage: Eukaryota > Metazoa > Chordata > Amphibia > Gymnophiona > Ichthyophiidae > Ichthyophis > Ichthyophis bannanicus. The sequence goes on from CM066037.1 coordinate 295,127,765, forward strand.
CAGGTGCAATCAGAATCTCTGTTTATTAGATAACTGATGGACAAATACAGGCAAGGGAGAGGAGAATTTCTGTCAGTCATCAGACACCAGACACCTCCAGAATTCCTCCTCCCCCGAGTATAATAGTCATGTTACATATATACATTTTTTGCTTCCATGTATTACTTCCGTATATGCATACAGTCTCCAAATCCATCCCTCTGTGAGGCCCCCTCTCCTCCCTCCTTCTGTTTCCTGTCATTGACCTTTCTGTCCCCTCTGTTCCTGTTTCAACATTCCCCAGGCCTCTGTCTTGCTTATACTCACCAACTGTCAAAACCCGTCTACTGTCTTCAGGACTAACGGCTCAGCTTATACTTTTTTGCATGGTTTCCTGTGTACGTGCTCTCTGCACAAAGTCTCTGCATGGATTCTCCAATCCATGCATACACTTTGCTAAGGCTTATAATATCCTTATGCTGGCCTGGGTTTTTTTCCTTTGTCCATAATATAGTAGTTTGGTTGACATATTTTTATTAGAGCAGAACAGAATAAAGGCCATTGAGTGATTATGAACCAGGAACATATCCCTAAACCTTATAATCCCTACAATTCACCCCTTTTTTTTTTTTTTTTTATTGTGGAGGAGATAAGACCAAGTCAGAGAATTCAGAAGTGGGGACGGCAGCCTAGGAAACATTCACATGTGTATGGCATGTTAACCAATTACCTACATTCAGTCCTCCCTTAAAGTCATCAATATGTAAATCTGACAGGTGGCGTATTTTATCCATAGCATTAAGCACAAACACTGAATGATTCGCTATGACTGTACAACAAATAGTGGCATTAATAAAAGAACAAAGGCCTCCTTCAGAAGCAAGAAGTAAATCTAGCGCTTGTCTATTTTGTAGAGTCATTTGTGTATTTTGTTCTAGGGACTCTGATAGCTTAGTTATAGAATCAGTAACAGCTTTCATTTGAACATACAGTAAGCATTGCAGACGGCGTATAACCAGACCAAGTTCAGCAGTTATGGCAGGGGTCTGGAAAGGTACCAAGGAAGTCCAGCATCTAACCTACGTTTAATAGCAATGGAGAACACAAGGGTATCAAAAAGTTCAGCAGAATGTCCCGAGTTCAGTTCAAGGCAGGGGGTTGAAGTGAGAACTTCTTTGGAGATGTGGGTTGTATTGTGAACACGCAGAAGTAAAACTAATTGTCCATCAGGATGAAGGAAACAGATGGTGTCCCAAGGAGCAGGTTTGCAGCAATCATCTTGGTACAGGAAGGAAGTAGAGCCACCCGATCAGCAATTTCTTGGAACGTGATCCGAAGCCAAGGCTCTGGTCGAACCTCTCTAATGTAATTAGCCAAATCAAATAGACAATGTGGGAATCACTTATTCAAAAGTAGCCTTAAAGAGGTAAGCCTAAAGCATGGCTTAGAAAAAGAGCAGAAATACAGCCTGATACACTAGCTTCCAGGCATAAAAGGATTAAGTACAACAGCAGTGAAACCCTGATATTCCTGGATACATGATAGCATTTAAAACATAATGCAGCAGACACTTGCCACTCTCCAGAGAGAGAGCAGAAGGAGAGAACACACAATACTGTTTATACCATTATACCATTCTAAATAAATTGCAAGCAAGCTTGAACCAGTTCAAAAGGTCACACAAAAGTCAGCATTATGTAGTTGTAGTAGGGGTCGCTGTTGTCCACAGGTGTGCTGCATCGGATCTGAAATAACTTCTTATCAGAATGTCTTTCACTCGCTCCACCAATTCAGTTGCCTGAAATCTACAAGCACAAACAAAAGAATGCTATTTCCCTCCCCCCTTCTTCTTCTTGGATTGTGTTCTGGGATTGCTGCTCGCACACAACAGCTAATCCTGCTTCTAAAACAATTGTTAAAAGTCAAACAAATGGGAGGCAGTAAATATAAATTTAGATTCTTAAACAGTGTCCCAGTCCCACTAACTTAATTGGTTGCAGTTTTGAATGGATATATCTGCTCATTCTAAACAGGAACTAAAGACAGAACTCCTGGAACTGAAATTTAAAAGACTTCAAAAAAAAAAGTACACTTTTGCTCTGGACACTAACACATAACTTTAAAAACAGGTGAATTTATCCTAAAATCCAATATCGTATCAAATAAAAACTGGGAAGATGAGTGAACGCCCATGGTGACACTAGCCTGTTCATCAGTCATCAGTGCAGAGCTTAACAACACACACAGTAATTTACCTTGAATCTTACAGTTCGGGGAAGCAGACATTTAAAACTGATACTTTTTCATGAAAAGACTGGTGGACATCTGGAATGAAAACACTTCCCTTTGAAGTTATTTCAAAGTAAATCACTGAGAGTTACAGCCAACCTCGACCTCCATGAGGTGCTTGCCACAATATATAAAATCCCTGTTTAACTTTTAATTTTTGCTTAATAGCATAACAATCAGAACAAAATCCAAACATGATTAACTTCTTATTCACTCAGGATTTAAACCATTCTCAAGTTGCAATCTGGCAACCACTGGCCCAGAATACCACATTATCCTGCAGGGCTCTTAACCTCTACTTTGAAGGTCAAAGGAAAAACGGAAACAGTTTTCTTTTGTTGTATCAGTAGCAAAGAATTCTAAGCAGTTCAATTTCAGAGATCATAAAATCTAATTAAGAAAGCATTGATTGCGTGAGTGTTATATAGAACTAAAACAGGCACTTCCAGAAGGGAAACGGCTGCACTGGTAATTCTGCTTCAAAAGCAAAGTAACTTTTGAATCACACTCTGCAGGTATCATAGCTGTTATTGTTCCTATTACCAATTTTGTTTCCAGAATATATATTACCACAAAACAATAATTATATATCAAAGCATGGAAGATCTTCCCATTCATTCATTCATTCATTCATAACAATTTATAACTAAAAATACATCACACATAGAATGGAATCAGGTCCCTAAGTTTTCTAAACAGTTTTTTCTTTCTCTCAGCGTCATTTCCGTACCTAGAAAGCTAGCAAGCTAATTACAGAGGAAAAAATACTTCACCAAAAGAGTTCTGAACTTCATCTCCTCTTTCGACTGAATAAATCTTTTATTTAAACAAACAAGAAAGACTGCTCAATCAAGAGTTTCCTCTAGGTAATGCGTCCATTCCCAGAAGAAATCCCTTAGCAGCCCTTCTCCCCCTCTCTAGCTGAAATAGGCAACCATCTTATCCTGCTGAAGACAATTAGCTATCTTTCATCAGGCGACATATAGGAGCAATTATTCATTAAACACAGCTAGGCACTGGCCAGGTGACCGGCAATGTTCAAAGAACAAACCTCAAAGTTCAGAACTCCATAATTACAATTGATGTGTACACTGTTATGTAACTAGACTAGTTCTTTTCAATTGATCTAATTGTCACCCTCTCTGGTCTGATCCCAGATAAGGAGATTTCTTCCATTTTTTCTTTTAGAACAATCTTCTATTCTCCTTCACTGTCCCTCAGCCTATAATCAGTAAACCTGGTGTTTTCACTGTGTGGGGGTGAAAATAAACACAACTTTCTCTATTTCCTTTCCTAATAAGGGATTATCTCTCATCATCCGTTCGACCGGAGTCACTGGGGAAACTTGATTTACCATTATGTCCTGATTGCCATCTTTCTTTCTCCTAAACAGAGACATGATTCCTACGTGCAACCTTTTATTTAAGGATCTCAATATCCACCCTCTTTATTTACAGAGGAAGGAAGTGCACGAAATGTCCAGGACACCTTTCAAACAAGAATTCGCTTCGTTCAAGCCCAGCCAATCTCCTCGCGGAGGTATGGAACCGTGAGCAAGAACACACACACGCTTCGTGTCAGACGACACGTACTGTCTCAATCACTTATCATTCAGTCCCAGTTTATAACAACAAATTATTCTTACACTTTATTCATATAACAAAAACAAAAATTAAACAACACTTACCAAGCTTGGTTAAAAATATTTTTTTTTTTTTAATTTTTTATTTATGCAATTTTCAAAAACAAATAACAAGAAGGTTACAACACCAATCCTGAAGTAATAGAAAGGCAACAGAAATAATCCCCACAACCGGGAATCAATAAAAGAAAATATCATAACATACAATAAATTGCCTATTTCTCTCTAGCCCACAATGGGGGGGAATTCCTTAGAAATTATACACAATACAAGAAGAAATATGCATACAGCCTAAACCTGAAGACTAAACTATGAGTCAGAGGGAATTTCCAGACGCATGGCACCAATAAAAGCCAACAGCTGTGAGGGCTCAAAGAAAATATAAGAAAAAGTCTGGAATTTCACCAAACACTTACATGGGTGTTTAAGAAAAAACAGCCCCCCAGTTTTAATACCCCTGGTCGAAGCAACAGAAACTCTCTACGTCTCTTTTGCGTTTCTCTTGATAGGTCTGGATAAATACGCACTGAAAAACCTCGAAACAAAAGTTTCCGCTTCTGAAAAAACAATTTCAATAACCATTCTTTATCGGATAGCAAAGCAAAGGTAATTAACAGTGTAGCAGAAACCTGTGACTCTAAACCAGAATTTTCAATAATATCTGTAAGATTTAATACATCACTCTGGCTCTGATTTACCCCTGACACACTAGGAGCCAAAGCCCGTTTAGCAATGGGCAGATAATAAATTTTTACCAGGGGGGGAACCAGGTCAGGGGAGACCCCAAGTATCTCAACTAGATATTTAGCAAACATATCTCGGGGAGAGATGGAAGACACCTTGGGAAAGTTTATAATTATTAAATTGTTCACTCGAGTCAAGTTATCTAAATGCTCCATCTTCATCTGTAATGACATTACACTTTTCCTATGGCCATCTGAGTATTCTTCCAAGCTTTCAACTTTGCTAGAAACAGCAGTATGCTCCATTTGGAGCGTAGAAACCTTTCCTTCCAACTCAGTCAGTAAAACTGCAGAAGAGTCTACCTTATTAGCCAACTGGGAAACTTGTGGCAGCAGGGCCTCTCCAAGAGAAACAATCGCATTCCAGATAGATTCCAACGTGAAGTTCTGTAGCTTCTTTAATGAAAAAACTTCACCTGAGCAGGGAAGGGGCACAACGGGCTCCATTGATGCACAAGGTCGGTCACCACTCGAAAAGAGAGACAGATGCTCCAACTGTGTCTCTCCCGACACCGCCGTAGGTCTTCGTGAGCCCAGATCTCCAGAGGGCTCCGCTCCCGACTTTGATGAAACAGCCCAACCTGACCCTCGTGAGGACTTCCCCACCCCCTCCTCAGAGGGAGGAGAAGCCAACTCCAGGAACCCAGAAGGCAAGGGCTGGGTACGAGTCAACGGAGGTGCAAGACTCAATACGGGGGAGACAGATGAAAGCGACGCTGACACCGGGCACTCCGTCTCCGGTGAGTCAGCAAGTCGCATAGCTCCTCCCGTTTGCTCCGAAGCCCTGATGGTGCGCACTTTATTCATATAACAAAAACAAAAATTAAACAACACTTACCAAGCTTGGTTAAAAATACTTATACTCACGACCAATGTTCCCTCTAATTTTCTGTAGGCTGTGTGCGCATAAAATATCAGCTGTGCAGCTTTTGAAGGAAGGTTAAATTTTTGTGCGCCACATAGCGACACTCAGAGTTATATACTTTAAAATTTGACTACACGTCAGAATACAGTATGTATACCACATTGATTGCACTAGAAAACATTGTAGAATTTGTGAAAACCGTAAATACATAACAACTTTTAAATTTTAAGACGTCTGTATTGTTTTCTATCAGAATCAGAACCGTAATTTTTGTGCGCTCTGTTGTAAAGTATGTGCGCTCGCTCGGCGATGTGTGTGCGCGTGCACACGCGCACAGCTTAGAGGGAACAGTGCTCACGACGCCGTCATCACAGCCGCCGTCATCCTAGGGAATCCGTCACTCACTTCTTCTCCTCCGGTCTCTTCTACGCACCGGGAACGTACCTCCCTCTTCTTTCTTGAGGGGAATCCAAATCTTTAAATTTGTATCTTGGTCATAAAGACCCACCCGTACCCAATCCCGGGTGTTCGGCACAAATTGTGAGGCCCTGTTACTCACAAGAGACCGATTACTAATTATCACTAATTTCCTGTATAGTCCAGATCCAAAAGTCAGTACAGGTGCAATCAGAATCTCTGTTTATTAGATAACTGATGGACAAATACAGGCAAGGGAGAGGAGAATTTCTGTCAGTCATCAGACACCAGACACCTCCAGAATTCCTCCTCCCCCGAGTATAATAGTCATGTTACATATATACATTTTTTGCTTCCGTGTATTACTTCCGTATATGCATACAGTCTCCAAATCCATCCCTCTGTGAGGCCCCCTCTCCTCCCTCCTTCTGTTTCCTGTCATTGACCTTTCTGTCCCCTCTGTTCCTGTTTCAACATTCCCCAGGCCTCTGTCTTGCTTATACTCACCAACTGTCAAAAACCGTCTACTGTCTTCAGGACTAACGGCTCAGCTTATACTTTTTTGCATGGTTTCCTGTGTACGTGCTCTCTGCACAAAGTCTCTGCATGGATTCTCCAATCCATGCATACACTTTGCTAAGGCTTATAATATCCTTATGCTGGCCTGGGTTTTTTTCCTTTGTCCATAATATAGTAGTTTGGTTGACATATTTTTATTAGAGCAGAACAGAATAAAGGCCATTGAGTGATTATGAACCAGGAACATATCCCTAAACCTTATAATCCCTACAGGTGCTGACCAGAGTATGATCTCTAAGAGGCTCTGGAAGACAATAGAAGCACAGAGTGAATCCATACCAAGCAGACCAGAGGGAAAGGTCAGAATCAGGTGTATCCACGGATCATCATCCTTCTGTCCCATGTACAAGCTGCTAATAAAGGGGTTAGGAACACAAAGGGAGGTCCTGGTAGTGGTAGTCCCGAGATTACCCCATGACCTAGTGCTAGGTAGGAATTGGCCCCAGTTCAAAAGAGGATTGGAGAAGGGCCTACATCCAAAAGTGGGTCTGGTATCTACTCGATCCCAGTCAGCAACCCCAGGTGAAAAGGATGAACCCCCAGATGAGTCACTGTGTGAACTACCAGCACACGATGACCTAGTAGCTTCCCCTGCAGATAGGTGTAAAAAGGGAAAGACAGAGATACATCAGGAAAGACAGTTTAGGTCTCAAGGGTGAACTGAGTTTGATCCAGAAGAAAGGCTAGAACAAGATTTTGATCAGAGGGCGGAGGCTATGGTAACAGTGGTGCCCAGTCCATTGTTTGAGAAGCCCAGGAAGCCAAGTCAGAAGGAGCGGCCTCTGAAAAATGATTCACCAGACAAGCCAAAATTTGTATTAAAGTTTTGCAAAGTATCTCCGAAAGCGCAGAGTCCTCAGAGAGCCTCACCCAATGCAGTGGGCTATGACTTGTGCAGCGCTGTAGAAGAAATTATCCCCAAACACGGAAAGGCCCTAGTAGACACTGGCCTACAAATGGAAATTCCCATTGGGTGTTATACTGGATTGCACCACGCTCTGGTTTGGCCTTAAAGCATTTTCTAGACGTGGGTGTGGGTGTTATTGACCCAGATTACAGGGGCGTAATTAAGGTATTGCTCTTCAATTTTGGGGAAGAGGATTTCCTAGTAAAGGTGGGTGATCGAGTTGCCCAGCTCATTTGTGAGAGGGTAGGATTTCCCTTGTTAGAAGAAGTACCCATGGTGACTCCTATGAGTCGAGGAACCGGAGGGTTTGGATCCACTGGACGAGCTGAGGTGAAAGGACTAACTGCCACCACTGAGGAGAAAGTGGAAGAGGATTTAGGTCCGCAACTGGTGGAATGCAAGTCGAAACCAGAGCCTCGAGTAGGCGATGAACTTTCCTTGCGGCAAAGGCAAGAACTAGCTGGATTACTGGCAAAATTTATGGATGTCTTGACACCGATCCCCGGAGAGACCAAGTTAGTGGCCCATGAAATTATAACCCCACCTGGGAAGGTGGTGAGGCAAAGACCATATCGGCTGCCGGAGGCCAGAAAACAAGAGGTAGTGGCCCAGGTACGGGAGATGCTCGAAATGGGGATTATAGAAGAGTCCAAAAGTCCCTGGTGTAGCCCCATTGTGCTAGTGCCAAAACCTGATGGCACTTTGAGGTTTTGCATAGACTTTAGGCAGGTGAACGCCATTTCAATGTTTGATGCATACCCTATGCCCCGCATTGAGGAATTATTAGATCGCTTGGGGCAAGCTCATTTTCTAACTACATTAGATATGACCAAGGGTTATTGGCAAATTCCCCTGACCCGAGAGTCAAGACCGAAGACTACTTTCAGCACACCCATCGGACTCTTCCAGTTTAGAAGGATGCCCTTCGGCCTACATGGTGCAGCGGCAACCTGCCAGAGATTGGCAGACCACATTTTACGTCCACACCAGGAGTATGCCATGGCTTATATGGACGATATCATCATACACAGTTCCAGTTGAGCTCAACATTTAGCTAGGGTAGAAGCAGTGCTACGTGCTATGAGACGGGTCGGTCTTACCCTGAACCCAGGGAAGTGTATGTTCGCCGGAAAAGAGGTGAAATACCTCGGACACATGGTCGGGCGAGGTATGGTCAGACCTCTGATGAATAAAATAGATAGTGTTAAAAACTTTCCTAGGCCCATGAATAAAAAACAGTTGAGGAGTTTTTTAGGCCTAATCGGATACTACCGATGTTTCATCCCTCGTTTCACCGAGGAGAGTTCCTTATTTACGGACATGCTTAAGAAAAATTCACCAAACAACCTCAAGTGGACCCCAGAGGCAGAGAAGGTTGTCACAGTATTAAAAGGGAAGCTGTGTAAAGCACCAGTATTGCATGGCGTGGATTTTGGGCAGCCATTTATCGTCCAAAGAGACGCATCGGAGACAGGCCTGGAAGCAGTTCTATCGCAGATGTATGAGGGAACGGAACATCCGGTGATGTTCCTGAGTAAAAAGCTGTGCCAGGCGGAGCAGAAATACTCGACGATCGAAAGGGAATGTTTGGCCATCAAATGGGCGGTGGAGGCCCTTAGATTTTATCTCACCGGACGGAGGTTCTTATTGATCACGGACCATGCGCCCTTAAAATGGTTGAATCAAATGAAGAACCATAATGCCCGTCTGACCTGTTGGCATATGGCATTACAAGCCTTCAACTTTAAGGTAGAGCACAGGGCAGGAAGGTTGCACCAGAATGCCGATGCCATATCGCGGATTACGAGCTGTGCGGGTGAAATGTTGCCAACCCGTAATATCTTAAGGGGGGGGGATATGTGATAAGGAAGGCTCTAGTGTACCCATGGAAGTAGAAGAAAAGAATGATTCTACCTTTAGGAAAGGTCACAGCCCTGCAAAGCACACGTTCCAGCAGTCCTCTGGAGAAAACAAAGACAGAGATTCAAAAGCTAAGCTGACACACCCAAGCCCTGATAACATAGCAACAGGCTTGGAAACTGATTACAAACACCTGTCTAGAGAGTCAGGGAGGTTGATCAGAAAACAAGGATATAAACCAGGGCTGGAGAGTGAGTCAGGAGAGCAGCCTGAGAGGGAGCAGCCCGAGAGAGTGCAGCATGAGAGAGAGCAGCACGAGAGAGAGCAGCCTGAGAGGGTGCAGCATGAGAGAGAGCAGCAGAGCAGAGAGCAGCATGGAAGGCAGCCCAGACGGGAGCACAGTTGGAGGAAACACAGTAGCTGGAGGAAGGAAGCCACGTGGAGGAAAGGAACTGAAGCAAACAAAGCAGAAGGGGAGAGGACACGAAGGTGGTCTGGAGTGCTCAGAGAGAAAGAGCAGGAAAACCTTCAAACCCCAGCACTGAAGGAAAAGGTTCAGAGAGTTCAGAGGTGGGTGCCTAAGACTCAGTGCAGAAGTCTGCAGAGCCCAGCCTTGAACGGAGAACCGTGGCAGAGCTCCAGGGAGGAACCTAAGCTAAGGGACAAGGGACTGTTTCCCCAGAGCTGGCAAGAGATAGCCGCACAGCTGCAGAGAGGAGTTTCCTCAGGCTCAAGTGCTGCTTATCCCTACTCACTAGAGCTGTGTTTAAAAGACCCACAGGGAGTTTTAGGGAGAAAACACCCTGAGGCATTTGCCAGTAGTTTAAAGCAAGGCAGTGCAGCACAAGAGCCTGAAGCAATGCAGGTGGACTCTAAGGAGAGTGATTCCTTACAGCCAGAACAACCTATGGATTGTACTTTGTGCTTTGCAGACAGTATTGAAAGCCTTTGCTAAACTGTATAGTATAAGCTGAGTGTAACCTAAAGAAAAGAAGATATTTTCTTTGGTAAAGGAAGCTGCCATGTTTTGTTCTTTTTCTGTATACGTGAGAAGCAGCTGCATTTGGATTGAATGAATGTAAAAGCTCAGCCAGCACACTTGTATAAAGAATCTTTTTGAACAAATACTGGAGAAGTATCCTGGTGCAACTTACTTTGAACCTTTGCTTTTGGGAGAAATAAACTTTGTTATAGTTTTGCCTATAACTCTGGCTTCATGACTATTTTCTATCAGAAGGAAAACTACTTTTCCCAGCATGCATCACGAGAGGAAAGTTGGTTGATTTAACCTTCAATAGAGAAAAATAATGGCTACCCCAGCCCTCCAAGCCTAAGGCAGAGGGCAGGGTATGACAGCACCCAACAGTTTTATGCACCATTTTGAAGATGTTAATCCTCATGCTCGCTAATGTCATGTTCTATGTAACCTAAGTGCACCTGAAATTTCTCTGTTTCACTCTATTCCTTGTAAACTATTTTGACTGGTAGAAAAACGGTATAGCAAAATCAGTTAAATAAATAAATAAAACAAGGGAAAAAGCTCTTCAAACAATTAGATCAGCAAACAAGAAAAAACAAGTGGCAAATGCACAAATACAATGGGAAATACAAACTGGTACTCCAGGAACCCTTTGTTGACCAAGAACAAATAAATGAATGGTTAAGGAGAGGTGAACTGAAACCGAAGGATGAGAGACTGATAGTTGCAGCCTAGGACAGCGGATTTCGGACGAGATGGTTTACAGTGAGCATTGAGAAAACTGACAAAACAGACATATGTTGATTCTGTAAGAAAGACTTGGAAACGATGACTCACCTCATTACTAGCTGTGAAGTTCTGATGATGGAAAATTTCTATACAGAAAGGCGTAACAAAGTAGCACGCCTCATACATTGGAAACTGTAAACTCTACAACATCACTGTGCCTGAAAAGCACTGGGATCATGACCCTAAAAGAATTCCAGAGAATGAAGAGGTTGTGATCACTGGGAGATTCCCATTCCAGCAGATAAGAAACTGGATGCAAGAAATCCCGACATATTGGTAAAGGGGAAAAACACCAGAATGGCATTGATAACAGAGGTGTCCATTCCAAGAGATTATTCTGTGAATCACATGGAGAGGCAGAAGAGCCTGAAGTACCACGAAAATGTGGCAGAAAGATATAGAAATATTTCCCATTGTATTGGGAGCCACAGGCTTGATTTCCAAGCACATCTTGACAAACTACCCATACATATTACATCTTACGAACACCAAAAGTAAGCTCTCTTTGGCATGATACAAGTAGTACGCAGAGCATTAGCAGTAAATTTGAAAGACTGAGATCCTACGCCATGTATCCTGGCTTAGAAGTGAGGTTCATGATTGTCATGATATGCGCAGAACTCACCCATTTGGAGAAACTGCCCTGAGACAAATACTCTGGGAAACCTCCCCAAATAGTTTTTTATGTGTAGAACCTGAATATCACGATATAGTTACTATCCAGAGCACAAAAAGCCATGTGGTGCATCACACCCAATGTTTTTAATTTAGAAATGAGTGTACCTCCTCTGACCAGATTAAAATCTAGATTGGGACCCAGGGGGTTCTAGGGTTGGCATCCCCCTGCAACTAATAAATCTGTGCCCTCCATACCCTCCCTCCCCCTGCTGGAAGATGAGAAAGCGGAGGAGCTCCTAGCTGCAGTATCAGTGCCCCCTAGTTTGCTAAACCTGGCTTACTGTATTGTGCTGACCCCATTTGGGCCTGTTAATAACTAATCCTAATTTATTCAGATAATCAAAGACAGTTTCAACTTGGTTCATTCTAACTGGCATGTATATGAAAAAAATTCCTGGTTTATTCAGACTAATTCAAATTTATATGAATATTCATAGAGTTGAAGCATTTAAAATATCCAATGATTGAATCTTCAAATACTTGAATATATTTACAGTGTTTCTCAACCCAGTCCTCCGGTACATCCTAGGCCAGTTGGGTTTTCAGGATATCCATAATGAATATACATGAGATAGATCTGCATAAAATGAAGGCAGTGCATACAAATCTATCTCATTCATATTCATTGTGAATACCCTGGAAACCCGACTGGCCTAGGGGATACCGGAAGACTCAGTTGAGAACCACTGACATATAAGTGCGACTCTGCAAATTTTCACTGCTAAGAAAGAGTCAAACAGGGGAATATAGAGCTTTGAGCTGAGCTATGAATACTCTTCATTTGTCTCAGCTAATTCACAGCCTTATTATGTTAATCCTTCAGGTTAGATGAGGTTTGAATTTAATCCAGACTTGTGCACCCATTTCTAATTTAATTTCAGCCCTTGGGTAAATGAGCTGTCTTTCTCCCACCCTCCTTCTGTGAACTCAGCATCTAAGAAAGGATTGAAGGGATGTTCGCTCTTCATCAACAAACACATTGGCGTAAAAGCAAATAATCTCTGAGGCTATGGTAGAGAAGACCAAAGTAAATAATCAGGGTGTCTAAAAAATACAGACTGATGGTTACTGCTGTACATTAATAGCACAGGCAGAAAATCTCTAAACCTGCTAGGAATTGTTTTGCCAATATTATATATTCTAGAGCAGAGGTTTTCAACCCAGTCCTTGAGTACCTCCTGGCTAGTTAGGTTTTCAGAATATCCACAATGAATAGGCATGAGTTTATATTTTCATAGTATACAGATCTCTCTTGTGCCTATTCATTGTGGGTATCCTGAAAACCCAACTAGCTAAGGAGTACTCGAGAATAGTATTGAAACCCCTTTTTCTAGATCATTATGAAATAACATTGCACAGTAACACATTCCAGTACAGCAAAGATCTCTGATTAGCACCAGGGTTGGGGGGGAGGTTGAGGAGTTTGGACCCATAGGCAGATTATGTACCACCACACAAACCACCCTCTGGGGCTCAGGGTGGGAAACAGGATCACCCACCAACAGATCCACATTCTACCTCCCTGCAATGGTGGCATTAGAGGGACCAATAACCCCATTCCTGCTGGGGAGCAGACACTCTACAGGGCAGGCAATGCAGAGCTGTACACATCCATAAAGCAATAGCAGACAGAAGGCATGGAAATGCACAGCTGACCCCACCACTATCCGACATTCTCCAGCAGCAAGCCTCCAGCTGCTGCACCCTGCAAGGTGTTCCAGCAAGACACATACTAGCTGCAGACAGTCTGCTAGCTAGTTCATAGTGCATGTTCCTGAAAGAGATGCGTGTACCCAGAACTGGGATGTCAGCATACACACCAAGCAGATAAATCAGTGACTGGGCCCCAAAAGAGAACCCATAAATATAATAAGAGAGAAATGCTACATAGCACTATGGGGGAACCTAGCCATGCCGTGGTCACGCTCAGTCAGGGTGAGAGTGGCCACCCAGCAGGACATGCTGTGGCCACCCTGTCCATGCAGGTGGTGGCCGGCCACTACAATGTCCGAGCCATTGCTCTATGCTATGTACAGATGAATCCAGGCCAGGCCACCCTATCCTGGCTATTCCCACAGTACCTTGCTCCTCATTATGCACATTGGCAGGCCAATACTGGCAACAGTGCTAGCAGTGTGGGCTGTGGAGGGTGTTTGCAGCCACCACACACTGGATTGACAGACACACACTCCCCACACCTATGTCAGCATTGTGCAACTATAGAGGTGCTTGGCAGCCCTGGCCACCGCACCAGTCCTGGGCACAGTGCAGGCATGGCTATGGTACGCAATACTGTTGGGGTCACCCCCCAGGGTGGTAAACACTGTCAGACACAAGACCTGTAGCGCACCCCACAGACATCAGAAAGGTTGCTATGATGCAGCTCACTCAGAAAATTGTACTTAACCTCGGAATTGCTATCTGCCAGTAATCATAGCAACCTTTTGATAGCTATGTACCGTATTCCCAGGTTTAGGGTGGCATTGCTAAGGTATGCAAGTGCTTGTATTGGGAGATGCACGCAGGGCCCAACATCCTGCCTCTCCAGGAGGCATTGGATAATGGAGCCTGTGAGTGCGGGTGTGTCTGCCCCTGTTGGCCGCTGCTTTAGGGCAGAGGTTCCCGACTCCAGTCCTGGTGGGCCAGACACTGTTCGGGTTTTCATGCTGTCCCTCATGCATATGCATGAGATACATCTGCATACCATGGGGCAGCACAGGCATCTTTAGTAGAGACAGCATGGAACCTGGATAATGTTTGGCCCTCCATGACTGCCTTTGGGAGACTCCACTCTAGGTAATGCACATGTTTATGGTGTCTGTGCTCTGTAGGGTAAAATGTAGGTGCTTTGGGCATGTTTACGTCATCTGCAATAAAGGTTCTGTCTGTATTAGCACGTTTTAGTAGTGGGTAAAATATGGGGATTGGGTTGGCAGGAACCACAGCTGGGACTTGAACCTGTGACCTTCTGCTTCCGAACACACTGGCTGTGTGTACTGCACCACGGTGTTACCACAGAGACAGTACATTCCCTGGTGATACCACGACTGTTCGTCAGACAGGGCCTGTCTGTTGCAGTGCATGGCACCCACCTACACATGGCTTGGCCACGGTCTGCTCTGGGCAACTGCCACTGCCCCCTCCACCACCAGTATCCCTCTGCCACCATGCTGACATGCCCTTCTGCTGGTGGTGCTGGTGGAGCGCAGTCTCAGGCCATTCAGTGTGTGGGTAGGCGGCTGCCTATGGTGCGGGTTCTGTGGTAGGGGTGCCTGCATAGCTGTCCACGCTTCCCCCCAGCACCGCATGCCAATGTTCCGTGCCATTGGGGGTACCTGCTGGGTACTATCCCCTGTCACACTGTGGAAAGCACACTCGTGCCCATGTTGGGCCCTCAGCAGTTGCTGCCTGGTTGCTCTACTGTTTCAGCATTCCTATGGGCCAGCTAGGCATCACCCTAGTCCGCACTGTGGGCCAGCTGCACCATAGCATGTGCCGCCTGCAGCCCTCTGTGTCCCCTTTTCCAGCATCTGTCCAGTTGCCCGTTCAGACATGCCCGCCCTGCTGTTGTGGAACATGTGCATGCCATAGGAAACCTGGCCGATGGAGTCAGAAACCCTGCTCAGCGCAATTACACTGTGGGCTCATTCACCTTGTATGGGGACGGAGCATAGACCCTTCCAAAATTCATATCTTTTTTTTTTGGAGCTTTCTTGGGAGTGTTTTTTGATATTTCCCATTGATATCACTATTGCCCAGCTTGGTTATGTTTTTTTTACATTTTCTTCTGTTCATTTTCACTGTTTATTTGCCCTTTTGTTCCGTGCACATGTATCACACTTATCACTTTTTATAGGTTTCCCTGGTTTTGCTGTACATTGCACTGGCGTTAGTTTTGAGCCTCGAATTTCACAGCTTTAGTGTGCGGGGAGCCTCTCCCCTCCCACTCTCCGCCCATTGACTCTCTCTCTCCGCCCCTGGGGAGCCTCCCTCCGCCCTCCGGGAGCCTTTCCCCGCCTTCAGCGCTCGTTTGTGCCGCTGCGCGCGTTATCGCGCGCTAAGGTACCTGTGCGCCTGATTAAGCGCCATTATTGCGCGATAAGGTACCTTATCGCGCGATAACGTCACAGAGCGCACATTAAGACGGTTTAGTAAACATACCCCTTAGTTGTCTGTGGCCCTAGACAAGAACCTATGCTATAATGGTTGGACTAGATGAGTAGGAATAGGACCTCTCTAACTAATCTGTTGTTCCAGATAGTACGAGAATGAGAAGCTCCTGGTTATTGACTTCATTCCTCCTTATTATCTTCAATATTTAAAATTGGTTTTTTACCTTATTCCTCTTGAGGGACAGCTCAGCTCTATGCCAACACAATCACAGAGAGATAATAGATTTTTTTTTTTACTACATATTATCTCTTCTGACAGCTAAATAGCTGGGAAGATTTCAGTTTCAAGCACTAACATCATATTCTTTATACAGTATCAAGCACTTCTGTCAGGCATACTGATAAAGCATCTCTTCAAGAAAAATAGGATTTTAAGGCATTGTGCTTCTGTTTTTGTAGAATGTCATCGGGTGATTGGCACTTTAGCTCAGGATTCATCCTAAGAGTATGAGCCCAATATTCAAAGGATTTATGCACTTAACTTTAAGAGTTATGCTCTTAAATTGGCCTCTTTGAAACTTTACTAGAGATAAATGCCTAAATATTTTCTTAATATTTTGCTAAACTCCTACATTTGGTAGCATAAAAAATGGATAGCAATGGAGGCAGATTTCGGGTAGGGCTGTGCTTCCCAAACATTTTTTCCAGTGTGACCCCATTTTAGCAGAGGAAAATTCATGTGACCCTGCATACTAAGGTGGTCATTCTGATCCCCGAATAGCGGTGTTGTACATCCGGGTTGGACGTGCAATACCCACTATTCGCAGGGACCGTATTATGCTCCTCTACGCATAGAGGCATTGTGCAGGAAGCACTGGACAGGAGCCGGAGTGGGTGGGACAGAGACAGAGGCGGTCAGTGGCAAGGTGGCTGGATGTACAGGGACTATTCAGGTCAGGGCCCTGTACGACCACCAGCTGTCTGCTGGATGCCCAGCTTATTACACCCCGAAGGTAGAATAAGTGCCAGGCATCCCAGCGATTGCGGGCTGCAGCACCCCCTACCCAGTGCGCCACCACGGGGGTGTTCCCGGAGCACGATCCTGGTCTTGGGGGACC
Organism: Ichthyophis bannanicus; assembly: GCA_033557465.1. Classification (NCBI taxonomy): domain Eukaryota; kingdom Metazoa; phylum Chordata; class Amphibia; order Gymnophiona; family Ichthyophiidae; genus Ichthyophis; species Ichthyophis bannanicus. The sequence goes on from CM066037.1 coordinate 295,144,722, forward strand.
TCACCAAGGGCCGGGCAGCAGGTAAAAGGGGCTTTTCCACAGCTGAGCTCTTTCTTACTCTGGCTGGATGTGCTGGTGCCATGGCGACAGGATGCCGCTGCATTGGCACACCAGCCAGAGTGTTTGGAGGGCTGGCCAGGCAGGGCACTGAATGTCTCCTGCAGCAGAACTGGGGGCATGCCAGGCTGTCTAAGCATCCTGATTCAGCAACCACAAGAACGTATAGCTCCTGTGGTTACAGAATCGGGTACAAACCAGCCCCGTACATTTTTTGGGTTTGCGGATGGCCCGGATGTGCCTTGCTCAGAATTGGCCTCCAATAAAATAAAATTATTACTCAGACAACATAAACATATAAATATGTAAATCTATGCTTTTTAAAGTAATTATTCGGTGTACTCAACATGCCTGACACTATGGGTTTCAAAGTTAGGACATAGCTTCTTGAACATTTGCAGTTTGGACAGGGCTGGGTGTTAGACATGCAGGGGACCCAGGCAGCGACTGATGAGGGGCATCCCAAAGCCCACATGCAAACTATGCCTCCTTCAGCCTGAGACAGACTTGAAGCTCCTTTTGGTATGTGGGCACATGGCAATTGCTTTGTTTGCCACCCTCTAACACTGACCCTAAGTGTGGGGAATGAGCATCTGAGGGTAGTGTGTGTATGCGTTTATGTGCAGAGGCTGAGTATCCGAAAGCTGTGTGTATGTGTGTGTGTACAAGTGTGAGGGATAAGTGACCAGGGACAGTGTGGGTATGTCTGAAGCTGAAGAAAGCACAGCTTGCTAATGGGCTTTTACCTTGAGTTGGTCCCCAGCCATATCTATCACCAGTCCTGGCAGATGTACATTCCAAAAGCTCATATATTGTAATCATTAAATAAAAAATAAAATTCATTTTTTATACCTTGTTTTCTGGCCATTTTATTTTTCTAGTCATTTGGCTCTAGTTTCTGCTTTTCTCTGTCTTCCCTTAGTTCTTTTCTCCAGGGTCACATGTCTACTTGCCATTTCTTCTTTCTCCTGTCTTCACAGTCATCGCCTACATCAATCTGTAACACTAACCTTTCTTTTCCGTTTTCTTCCCTCTCCTTTTACCATTTAATTGTCATTCTCCTGCTGTTTATTGCATTTATCCACAGCTTTCCATCACTTTCCCTCATACATTCCTCCCATTCCCAAGCCTCTTATTGCCCAATCTTTTGCTAACTCTCCCCCATATTCCTTCGTTCCTCTCTCACCTTCCCCATCCAGGGTCTCTCTCTCCCATGTTCATTAGCGCCTTTCTACTACTACTACTACTAATCATTTGTATAGTGCTACCCCCAACACATGTCCAGCATCTCTTCTGTCTCCCTAGTTCCCATCCCCTATTACCAGTATTTTTTCTGTCTGTCTCCCTAGCCTACTCTTAATGTTCAGTCTCACCAGTTGCTGCACCCTCCATGTCCAGCATCCCTTCTCTCTCGCCTCCCCAGTAACCCCTCCCCCCAATGTCAAACATCTCCTGCCTGTCTCTCTCCTTCCATTCCATCATCTACTGTTTCCATAGTTTCCCTCATGATCGCTATCTCCTGCATTTCTCTAGTCCTCCCCTCCCATGTCCAGTGTCTCATCTGTTTCCCAAGTTCCTCCACAAAGGCCATCATTTCCTGTCTCACTAGTCATCTTCCCATACATATCCAGCATCTCCTGTCTCCCTGCCCAGTACTCCTCCTTGTCAAGCATTTCCTATATCCCTCCCTTTCTTGTCCAGCACCTCCTCTGTCTCCCTCATTCCCCATCCCCATGTCCAACATCTCCTCTGCCTCCCTGTTCTATACCACTCCCACATCAAAAATCTCTCTGCCATACAACATATTCCATCCCCCATCATGTTTAGCGCCCTCCCTATTTCCCTTTCCCTGGTAGTCCACTATCCATCCTTCCTTCCCCCTCTTTGTTGTTCTAGCATCTTCCCCAAGTCCTGCACCATCTCGTAGACAAAAATTAAATTGAAACCCCAAGAAGTCAGGCTCTGCATGCAGCACAACACCAGAGAAATAAACTGATTCAGTTCCCCCTGTACTGCGGAAAATATAAAGTGACATATTCCAGTCATTAAACTGAAAATAAATTATTTACTGTTGTGGTCTGGCAATTTACTTTTTGTAATTGCCTTGGTCCCTGTGTCTGGATTCTGCATCCTAGCTTCTCTTAATTCTCTTTTTCAGAGACTGAAGTCCATCTGCCACTTCTCTCTCCCCAAGCTCTTATTCTTATCTTTACTAACTGTCCTCCAAATCCAGCATCTTCCCTCCCCCAATGGTCTCTGCCCAGGATCTTCCTCCTCTCTCTTACCCTCATCCAATGTCTTCTTTCTCTCCCCCTCGCTGCCCTGTGTGTTTCTCCTCTCTAACCCTCCCAGCCCATCATCTTCCCTTTCTCTCTCTCCCTCACATCTTTATCTCCCCCATATTCTCTAACCCCCATGTCTAGCATCTTCCTTATCTCTCTCCCTAGCCTCACTATCTCTATCTCCCTTGGCCCTTCCTCCCACATCCAGCATCACCTCTCTATCTCCCTATGATCCCCCCTATCCATCTCCAGCATCACCCCTCTGTCACCCAATGTCTCCGTCCCACATGCCCAGCATCTCTTCAGTCTCCCTCCACTTCCATGTCAAGGATCTCCTGTTTTTCTTCCTTCTCCTTGCTATGTATTGATACTCCAACATCCCAACCCATGTAACAGAACTTTATGTCCCAATCTAGCCCTTCCATCTTCCGCCTGCTGGCGGTAATAAAAGATGTCAGAAGTACAGAGCCTTTCTGATACAAGTGTATGCTCGCCACTAAGATCCCTCCGGCCCTCCCTGTCCCACCCTCTTTGACACATATCTTTATCTTTTATCTTTATTAAAACATTTGATAGACCGCCTATCGGGAGCCATCTGGGTGGTTTACATAACAATAATATTTTATTTATTTACATTCTCTTATATACTGTATCAGTGTGGTTTACATTAAACAAGCTGAAATTACATTGAACAGGGCGTTATAACTTGGAGATAACTATTTTACAGGGAACATGGGTTGTGAAGGATTAAGTGGCTTGCCCAAGACCACAAGGAGCACCTGTGGGACTAGAAACCCCAGTCCTTCTAGCCCAAGGTTGCTGTCCTCTAGTGGGATTTGAACCCCCAACCTTCTGGCCTGAAGTACATTGCCCCAACCACTAGGCCACTCCTCCACTCCATATATATATATATATATATATATATATATATATATATATATATATAAGAAAAGCCAGAAACAGAAAAAGAACTACACATTTACTTGTACTCTTTGTCGCCTCCCACCCAACCAATTTCTAACCCAAGCAGTAACTTTAGGGTCCATCCCTAGGGTGCTCAGTTTGTTTATAAGTCGCCTGTGAGGAACAGTGTCAAAGACTTTACTGAAATCTAAATACACCACATCTAGAGCTCTCCCTCGGTCCAACTCCCTGGTCACCCAGTCAAAGAAATCATTCAGATTTGTCTGACAAGACCTGCCCATGGATTCACCAGAGGCAGGTCTTGTCAGACAAATCTGATTGATTTCTTTGACTGGGTGACCAGGGAGTTGGACCGAGGGAGAGCTCTAGATGTGGTGTATTTAGATTTCAGTAAAGCCTTTGACACTGTTCCTCACAGGCGACTTATAAACAAACTGAGCACCCTAGGGATGGGCCCTAAAGTTACTGCTTGGGTTAGAAATTGGTTGGGTGGGAGGCGACAAAGAGTACAAGTAAATGGAGCTCACTCTGAGGAGAAGGATGTTACCAGTGGTGTGCCCCAGGGATCTGTCCTTGGTCCGATTCTTTTTAACATCTTTGTTAGTGATATAGCGGAAGGGCTGTCGGGTAAGGTTTGCCTCTTTGCAGATGATACCAAAATCTGCAATAAAGTAGACACCCAGGAAGGTGTAGATAACATGAGGAGGGATCTAGCTAAGCTTGAAGAATGGTCTAGAATTTGGCAGCTGGGATTTAATGTTAAAAAATGTAAGGTCATGCATTTGGGCTGCAGCAATCCAAGGGAGCAATACAGCATAGGAGGTGAAGTACTTTTGTCCACTAAAGAAGAGCGGGACCTAGGCGTAGTTGTGTCAGATGATCTTAAAGTAGCTAAACAGGTAGAAAAGGCGACGGCAAAAGCTAGAAGGATGCTTGGGTGCATACGGAGAGGAATGGCTAGCAGAAAAAAGGAGGTGATAATGCCTCTGTATAAGTCTTTGGTGCGACCTCATTTGGAGTATGGTGTGCAATTCTGGAGACCGCACCTTCAAAAGGATGTGAACAGGATGGAGTCGGTGCAGAGGGTTGCTACTAAGATGATTAGTAGTCTTCATTATAAAGCATATGAGGACAGACTTAAGGATCTTAATGTGTACACCTTAGAGGAAAGGCGGGATAGAGGTGATATGATTGAGATGTTTAAATACCTCCGTGGCATAAATGTTCAGGGAGAGAGCCTCTTTCAATTGAAAGCAAGTTCTGCGACGAGGGGACATGGGATGAGGGTGAAGGGAGATAGATTCAGGAGTGATATGCGGAAATATTTCTTTACGGAAAGAGTAGTGGATCCGTGGAATAGTCTCCCAGTGGAGGTGGTAGAGATGAGGACAGTAACTGAATTCAAAAAAGCATGGGACCAACACAGAGGATCTCTAAAGGTAAAAAGTGGACTGTTGTAGTTGTTGTTATGGAAGGACAGACTAGATGGGCCTTGTGGTCTTTTTCTGTCATCATGTTTCTATGTTTCTATGTTTAATGCCAGACAGGAAAGTGCACACCCATACAGGACTAAAGAGAAAAAGAGCCTAAGTGGAAGGAGAGGAGGAAACAGGGGGTCAGGGAAAGGGAGGTCATAGGAAGTACAGAAGAGGTGGGTTTTCAGGAGAGACTTGAATTTGGGAAATGATTCTTCTTGACGGATTAGGGGAGGAAGGGATCAATCTGTAAGAAATGGCCAGTTGTCACAGATTTAATTTTATCCCATAATCTGGATATTCTTATGAAACTGAAACCTGGTTATCAGATGTAGATAATGTAATACTCAATCAATTACTACCCACTAACTTCTCCATCCACTCCCGACATAGAGAGATCAAGAGAGGAGGAGGGGCCCTCATACTGACCAAGACTGATTTGCATTTTCATACAATAGACTCTACTAGTACCAACAACTTGGATATCCTATCCATCGCTAATGACCAATGCTCTATCAACCTTCTATATAGAGCACCCTCACCCTCAACTGATGATCTTCCCAACATACTTGACCTAGCAGCCAACACTCGCAATCCCAACTTACCAAACTGGATACTAGGAGACTTTAACCTCCCATCACTCCACTCCAGCCACACCTCTGCCCTCTTAGAAGCGATTAATGAACTGGGATACAGACAAATAATCAACAAACCTACTGATACAAAAGGGAACATTCTGGACATGATTTTTGCCCCCCTGTCAGTGCGGGAACCCAGCGAAGAACTTGTGACATCTCTCACCTCTGTACCATGGTCAGATCACAAGCTAATCAATTTCATTATTCCCATCAACAACAATTTATCACACAACAATAGAATGCCAAACAACTCAACAAACACAACTTCTCAAAGTTTCCGAGCTTTCAATAAAGATCTCATACTGTCAGAGACTCTTCCTCTCTACAACGATGCAACTCTCAACCTAGACAATTTGATCACCTCATGAAATAATAGTCTTAGCTCTATTGCACGAAAACCAACCGATGACAATATCTCAAAGAAAAGAAAGCATTCTCCATGGTTCTCACCTGAACTGCGTGTCTCCCGCTCACACCTACGGAAACTTGAGAAAAGATGGCGGCGTTCTCGCTCCGCAGAAGACCAGTCAGCCTACAGAACACACCTTGCGGTTTACAGAGAAGCTATTCTAACAAATATGAAACAATACCACACTGACATACTCAAAAGATCACTAAATAAGCCATGTGATCTTTTCAACCTAGTTAAATCCTTTTCTAAGGAACCATCACCATGTCAACCGGAAGAGATCCACCCACAGGAGTTTGCCAACCATCTACAATCCAAGCTACTTCAAACGGACAAAATTACTAAGTTCATGGCGCAAGACACCTCCAGTCTAATATCCCTTTCTAGGTCCTCCACTCCATCCAAGAAACTTGTGGAAGACACCATTGCTGCCCTCAATACCACCACTGCCCAAACTGACCCCTGCCCCGCATATTGGATAAAAGATCTACACACAGAACTCAGCCCATTAATCACAAGGATGATGAACTTATCGTTCACAACGGGATCCTTCCCCTCAGCACTCAAGCAAACATCCATCAGACCCCTTCTGAAGAACTCCAAGCTCGACCCAAGTAAAGTTGAATCCTACAGACCCATACCAGTATACCCCTCCTGGCCAAAATAATTAAAAAGGAAGCACAAAGACAAATTCAAGATCACATAGATACCGCCTCCCCACTAGACCATCGTCAACATGGCTTCAGGGAATACCATGGCATTGAAACCCTCCTTACCACCCTTTTCAACAAAATTATCACAGGTATTGACAACATCCGCCGAGGTTTCGTGCTCATCTTCATAGACATCGCTGCAGCCTTCGACTCTGTACATCATGGTCTGCTATTAGAGCGACTAAAGGAAAAGGGCATAAATAGCATCGCTCTTGATTGGTGCAGGTCATACCTGGATGGAAGATGGCAGCATGTAAAATCAGGAACAGGAACATCTGAACCCTTCCACCAACGACAAGGTGTTCCACAAGGGTTGTCCCTATCATCACTCATGTTTATCATTTACATACAACCCATTTTCAACATTATCAGATCATTCAAGGTTGACTGTCTAATATACGCCGATGACATTCTTCTCTTCATGCCATTCTCCACAGAGCAAATGGACCTCTCTCCACTGATTGAATGTTTTAACTCAGTGTCCGAATGACTTCTGTCCCAAAACCTCAGGATCCAACACAAAAAAACTGAGGTGCCCTTTATCACCAGAGACCAGAGTTTCTCCCCGCCACCACATATAAAAGTTAAAGAAGCCGAGCTCCAAACTAAATCAACAATTCGATACTTAGGGGTCACCCTTGATCAACGTTTGGACATGAAACTACACATATCCAACATAGTCAGAGCCATATACTTCAAAATCTGGTCACTCAGACACCTTCACTCCTTATTAAACCCTGACGACTTCCGGACAGTATACCAATCCCTAATCTTACCACATTTCGACTTTGCCAATGCCATTCTTCAAGGTCTCCCTCAGTCAACACTGAACCCATTGCAACTTGCCATGAATGCCGCCACCAGAGTCTTAGTTGGAGCATCAAGAAGCGACCAAGTAATGCCTATCTTACTGCAGCTCCACTGGCTCCCCATACATGGAAGACTTATGTTCAAGTCCTTGCTACTCACATTCAAAGCCATCAATGGCATCACCTCCTCTTCTCTAACTGATCTCATTCAGCTCATCCCCCCCAACAGAATGAGAAGAACCACATCTACAAACGCGCTGGTAATCCCAAAGGCATCAACAAAATGCACAATAGCAACCTCAAACAGGGCTTTCAGTATCTATGCCCCAAAATGCTGGAACTCATTACCACCAGGCATCCGTGCGATTACTGATTTAACACAATTCAGAAAGGCTCTCAAATTCCATTTATTTCTCCATTACTATCAGATTAACCTGACCCCTACCTAACTGTACCTCCTCCTCTCTATCTTACCATGTTAAGATAGCATCCTAAATCTTAGCATACAACTCATTGTACATATGTAAGTAGCTCCAGTTTATATATCCCTATGTTATCCAAGTTGTTGCTCCTGTTCTCTGTAAAACCAAACAGTTTGTGTTATGGTCATTTGTTGTATGTAAACCGCGCTGATGAGAAATAGTGCGGTATATAAGAAATTGTAATAAATAATAAATAAATAAATACTTGTTACATCAGAGGAGACGGAACAAGGAGGGACAGAAGGGTCTTAGAGGCACACGTGCGCTTGTATCAGAAAGGCCCCACGCTGGATTTGACATGAGGTGGTCTCCTAGGGCATGCCTGAAACCTGATTCACCACTGTCCTAAACCCATGTGGCCATGACCCAAAAGGAGGATTTTGTGACCCTATTTGGGGTCACAACCCACAGTTTGGAAAACACTGGGGTAGGGAAAAGAAGTTAGGAGTTGCCGCGGCAGTAAGAAAGAAATCAAGCGGGCCAACCGCCTGGGAAGGTAATGGGGTCGAGGTCGCTGGGGTAGAAGAGGGCTTCTTAGCCCCTTTAGCTTTCCTTTTCCCCATATAACAAAAACGCTGCTGCACGGCACTCCCTTCAAGCGGCCACTAAAAATGCATACCTCAAGATGAGACTTATCAGACGCCTCAAACCACTCCTCGCTCAAGAACATTTCCACGCAGTCTGTCAAGCTCTAATAACTCCCATCCTAGACTTCTGCAACCCAATCTATCTTGGCCTAACCAAGCAAACACTCAGGCCACTACAAATGGCTCAAAACACAGCAGCACGCATAATATCCGGTTCATCAAGACGAGATCACATCACCCCCATTCTAAAAGACCTCCACTGGCTCCCAATCAGCTCCTGCATCAGGTACAAGACAGTTCTAAACATATTCAAAATCAAACACCGGACCTCAGCACTCAGCCTACAACCACTCATACAACCAGACACCATCACAAGACCAAGGAGGAGAGGCACCTCTGACACCATCAACACACCAAAAGACTTCACAAAGGCTTGCAAGAACACTGCTCTATCAATGGCAGCACCTGCAATATGTAACGCCCTCCCTGACAAACTATGATCGACAGAGGATATTAAGGAATTTCGAAAACAACTCAAGACAGCGCTCTTGATCGAGCATTACGGCGATAGCACATAATAGTGCCCGACAGCCCCTGGACTAATACCGGACCCCCACCTTTTATCATTCATGTACATAACAATGTAATGTAGCTCATGCTGTAAATAGCTCACAACGAATCAACGCCAACTTACACACACACACATACACTGTATAACACTGCATGATAACACAAATGTCAATATAATTTGATTGGTTGCTGTGTACACTGCCTTGATTAAAGGAGAAGGCAGGATATAAGTCCTTTTAAATAAATAAATAAATAAAATAATGTAGGTATATGCAACATAGGCTACTGTTAAATAAGAGTCTCATTCAACTTATGTTCTATAGGACTGGTCCCTGTTCAGAAACTAATGCCTGAACCACTAGCATGGCTTCCTGTTACAAGATGGGGCCTGCTCTGAACCAAAGCCTGAACCATGGGACCTGTTCTGAACCAAAGACTGAATTAAACAAGATGGATTCCTGTTTGTTATAACTCAGCATTAAAACTTGCAGATCAAACAATTCTGCCATTTTAGGAGTATTTTTCCAGCTGACTACGTGCTGAAGAACATGGCTGAGATCTTCATTGTGCTACTAGCATTTGCAATAATGTATGAACTGGCACCTCAGCAACTTTAGCACGATGGACCTTTGTTTGCAGAAAGACCACTTATTAGCTGTTACCGGATTTGCTGAGGATGACATACAGGGTTCAAGACCAGCCAATCACCAGGTCTTCAGGACAAAGAATTATACAGCTGTACACTGGAGAAAGAACTCAGGGAGAGAGAAAGTCAGAACTCAGAAAGAAAGAAGAGAAGAAGTGGGCAGAAAGAACTCAAAGAGAACACAGACAGATGCAGCCCAGCTTGCCTTTTCTCTCTGGCTGGAAAGTCAGATAGTGTTCAAGGCCAAAGCCTCAAGACAGAGTGAATTTCTCCCACAGACCTGCAGCTCAGTGTGTGACCATGCAGTTCATTTCAGCTGACATTGGACCTCTGCTATACCTTGACCGTTCCGTTCCTGAGACCGGGACCACAGCCACAAGTGTTTTGGCACAAGCTAAGGTACTGTTCTTTAGAGCTGAATAACATACTACCTCAGAAAGCAAATTTATTCTAATATTTCCACTATTTATGCTATCAGAAATAAAGTCTAATTTTCATACAAATAGGGCTGGTTCTTGTTTTATCACGTGGATTGTTTTCCAGATGGTCCTATGGAATCCTGGAAAAAGGAGTGTAGCAGTATCCCCTAGACAGACAGCGTATTTATATATGTGTATTTATCTGCTACTGATAATATCTCCTACATTATTGGGGGGCTCGTCCGGGATAAGCAATTCTGAATAAACCATGTCTTACATATTGGGAGTTTGCCTTCGAGTCAGGCAGTTCTGAATGAACTATGTTTCACAGAACTCTGAGTGAGCTAGCCCTGAAGTTTCCCTGTAAGACTGTTTGTCTAATTTGTGATGGCTTTATCGGCTAGCATTACTGACAGAAATAACCTTACTAGGCAGACTGAGGTAAATGTGTTCATTGCAGAACCCCATGTTGGTAAAGAAAAGCTGCTGGAAGACTTGCGAGATACGCAAGCATTGTATAAGCAATTCCTTAATGATTTAAACTCTGCTCAGACACAGTTAGATGAAGTGACTACTAAATTTCATGCCAGTGAATCTGAAAGATTACAGCTTTTGTCACAATTGACTGAGGCAAAATATGAATTGAGGGACATTTTGCAAATTGCTAGAAAAGTGTTTCCTCTAGTCACTGAGCAGAGGGAACTTTTGCAGCGGGGGCGGTTCATGCAAGAACACATTCTTTGCCTGCTTGAAAAGAACAAAGCAGTTGAGTGTGAGCAAGATTCTTTAGCAGGGAAAAAGAATCTGTTAAAAGTAAAGATACAATAATACCTTTGGCATAAATTGGAATCCTTGGGACGGCTACATGTCTCCCTTGAAATGGAAAGCAGGGAGAAATCTGTAATTCTCTCTGAGCCAGAGCCTGATTTTAACTCCTTCCTGCCTTTAGAAACTTCAGAAATTGGGAAATCTCTAGAGGGTACCCATGAGCAGGTTAGCTTGGAGGAAGAGCCCCTCCCATCTCCCAGTACTACAATTGTGGAAGTGGAGAGCAATGAATTCTCTCCACTGACCCTGGTAGTGTGGGATGGTCAGGGAGAAAAACAAAGTCTTTCTGGCCTCTCTCCAGTTAACGGAGAAGATCCTTTGCCAGAGGGGGAAGAAAAACCTCTAGGCTTCTCTCTTGAAACAGTCCAGCTTTGGAGCTCTGACTTGGAGTTAAAGAACAATGTTTCATTGCCTATTAATATGAACAGAAGTCAGGAAATTCTGAAATCTGCACCAGAATCCATTCCTGAATGCTGTCAAAAGCCAAAGTTTAAAACTTTTCTTCTTGGTGCACTACCAATAAGACCGCTTTCACAGAGGGGCAGGAATAACGAATTACCTGCCCATACTTGGAAGAAACTAAAACGTGCTTGTAAACAGACCAGGATAAGTCCTGTGCATGCAAGGTTTAAATTTCCTGCTGAGAAATCTTGCAGTCAAGAATGCAACAGTCTGAATTTGATTTCAGCTCCTTTCAGTGTGGGAGATTTTGACACTCGTCATGTTCCACCACTGCTAGTGATGTAAAAATGTTCATGATTTAACTAATCATCTTTTTCTTCTCTGTCCATAGGTTCCTGAGAAGAAATTTCTTTGTTAAAATAAAACTAACAGTGTTCAGGCTTTCCTACAGGAGCTCTCCAGATCAACCAACAGTAAGGACTTAAGGGTTCTTTTATTATATTAAATTGTTAGCTCTCTGACTGGGAGCTCTTAAAAGGGGTTTTGTACATTTTTAAAGCAAGGTTACTTTCTTTTTGGTGCTTTAGTGGGACTTTCCTTGAGCACAGTAGGTGGTTAAACTCCAGTAACCTCCTCAGCTTTGGGAACTGCTAACACCTAATCAGGAGTTAGCGGGCCTGATTACCTGAGAGCAGCTGAGGGCCTGCATAAAAGGCTCCAGTGCCCTGCCCTGTTCAGGCTTTCCTATAGGAGCTCTCCAGATCAACCAACAGTAAGGATTTAAGGGTTTTTTTTATTATATTAAATTGTTTGCTCTCTCACTGGGAGCTCTTAAAAGGGTTTTTTGTACATTTTTAAAGCAAGATTACTTTTTTTTGGTGTTTTAGTGGGACTTTCCTTGAGCACAGTAGGTGGTTGAACTCCAGTAACCTCTTCAGCTTTGGGAACTGCTAACACCTAATCAGGAGTTAGTGGGCCTGATTACCTGAGAGCAGCTGAGGGCCTGAATAAAAGGCTCCAGTGCCCTGCCCTGTTCAGGCTTTCCTACAGGAGCTCTCCAGATCAACCAACAGTAAGGATTTAAGGGTTCTTTTATTATATTAAATTGTTAGCTCTCTGACTGGGAGCTCTTAAAAGGGTTTTTTGTACATTTTTAAAGCAAGGTTACTTTCTTTTTGGTGCTTTAATGGGACTTTCCTTGGGCACAGTAGGTGGTTAAACTCCAGTAACCTCCTCAGCTTTGGGAACTGCTAACACCTAATCAGGAGTTAGTGGGCCTGATTACCTGAGAGCAGCTGAGGGCCTGCATAAAAGGCTCCAATGCCCTGCCCTGTTCAGGCTTTCCTACAGGAGCTCTCCAGATCAACCAACAGTAAGGATTTAAGAGTTATTTTATTATATTAAATTGTTAGCTCTCTGACTGGGAGCTCTTAAAAGGGTTTTTGTACATTTTTAAAGCAAGGTTACTTTCTTTTTGGTGCTTTAGTGGGACTTTCCTTGAGCACAGTAGGTGGTTAAACTCCAGTAACCTCCTCAGCTTTGGGAACTGCTAACACCTAATCAGGAGTTAGTGGGCCTGATTACCTGAGAGCAGCTGAGGGCCTGCATAAAAGGCTCCAGTGCCCTGCCCTGTTCAGGCTTTCATACAGGAGCTCTCCAGATCAACCAACAGTAAGGATTTAATGTTTTTTTATTATATTAAATTGTTAGCTCTCTGACTGGGAGCTCTTAAAAGGTTTTTTTGTACATTTTTAAAGCAAGGTTACTTTTTTTTGGTGCTTTAGTGGGACTTTCATTGAGCACAGTAGGTGGTTGAACTCCAGTAACCTCTTCAGCTTTGGGAATTGCTAACACCTAATCACTGACTATTACCCAATATTGCTAATCCATGTTGGAACAAATGATACTGCCAGATATACCTCGGAACGTATCAAAAGTGACTTCATGGCTCTGGGACAGAGGGTGAAGCAGTTAGGCGCACAGGTGGTGTTCTCTTCAATCCTCCCAGTTGAGGGTAAAGGCCAAGGCAGAGAGGCTCGCATCCTGGAGATGAATGCATGGCTGCGTGGATGGTGTCATTGAGAGCATTTTGGTTTCCTAGACCATGGGATGCTGTTCCAAGGGTTGCAGAGCAGAGATGGCATCCATCTGTCCAAGAAAGGTCAACACGTCTTCGGTAGTAGACTGGATAATCTACTGAAGAGGGCTTTAAACTAGATTCGTTGGGGATGGGTGAAGAAAGCCCCCAGGTAAGTGAAAGCCCCCAGGTAGGCGATACATTAAATAACTTTATGGAAATGGGTAACAGGGGTAACATATGGAAAGCAGTGTGTATAAATGCCCGTAGCATGGGAAATAAGATCCCTGATGTTGAAGCTTTGGTGGAAGTGGCTGACTTGGATTTAGTGGCAGTTACAGAAACATGGTTCACAGAAAACCATGATTGGGATGTAACTATACCTGGCTATACTTTATTCATAAAGGACAGGGTAGGAAGAAGGGGAGGAGGAGTGGCACTATATGTAAAAACTACTATTAAAGCTTTGGAATTACAGAGCTTAAAAGGGAGAGGGGAGGCATTGTGGGTTAAACTAGAAAGAGGGAAAGAGAAATCTATTTACATTGGTGTGATATACAGACCTCCCTCACAAGAGGAGGAGGTGGACAGAGAGTTAATTGAAGACATGCGCAGCATTGCTAGGAAAGGGGAAGTGCTACTGATAGGAGATTTCAATATGCCAGATGTTGATTGGCACATTCCTGCTGAAGTATCATCTAGAAGTAAGGAGATCCTGGATTCTCTACAGGGAGAACTATTCAGGCAATTGGTAACAGACCCCACACGTGAAGGGGCAATACTGGACTTGGTGCTTACCAATGGTGAAAGCGTTTCTGATGTTGTAGTGGGAGATCATTTTGCATCCAGTGATCACCAGATGGTGTGGTTCAGTATTAGGACTAGGGCTGTTAGAATCCATTCAAAGGCGAGGATCTTAGACTTTAGGAAGACTAACTTTGCAAAGATGGGCCAATACCTCAGGGAGTCCTTAGTGGGATGGGAACAGCTGAGGGATGTAGAAAAACAGTGGTAAAAACTGAAAGGGGATATTTTAAGGGCAACCAACCTTTTTGTTAAAATGGTGAATAAAGGTAAAAGGAAAAGGAGACCGCTATGGTTTTCGAAAGAAGTAGCTGATAAAGTGAAGAAAAAGAGGGAGGCCTTCATGAAATACAAGAGATCACAGAGAGAGGAAGACAGGCATCTGTATTTGGAAAAACTTAGAGAAGCTAGCAAAGTAGTCAAGAAGGCAAAGATTCAAAAGGAGGAGGAAATAGCCAATGCAATAAAATGGGGGGGATAAGACATTTTTCAGATATATTAGTGAGAAGAGGAAGGGCAAAAGTGGTATTGTCAGACTCAAGGGTGCAGGGGAGGAATATGTAGAAGCTGATAAGGATAAAGCGGAATTGCTTAACAAATATTTTTGTTCTGTGTTCACAGATGAAGAACCAGGAATAGGACCTCAGAAAACACCCACAAATAGGAACAGAAGCAAAGGACATCTTGAACAATTTTCAAAAGACTGTGTTCATGAGAAACTATCTCAACTTAAAGTCGACAAAGCGATGGGACCGGATGGGATACACCCGAGAATACTGAGGGAACTTGGGGACGTTCTAGCAACTCCACTGACTGACCTTTTCAATGCCTCGTTGGAGGCGGGAGTGGTGCCAAAGGACTTGAGAGAGGCTCATGTGGTGCCTTTACACAAAAGCGGAAGTAAGGATGTGGTTGAAAACTACAGGTCGGTTAGTTTAACTTCGGTGGTGAGTAAATTATTGGAAACGCTGCTGAAAGAGAAAATAGTGAGGTTTCTGGAGTCCAGTGGATGAAAAGGGTCTTTACTGTGCACAATAAAGACCCTTTTCTTCAACATCTCCTGCTCTTTGTGTCGGCTTGGACTTTCTGCAGGAGCAAGCTCCTCCTTGTGTTCCTGGAGTCCAGTGGATTACAGGATCCGAGGCAGCATGGATTCACCAGAGGCAGGTCTTGTCAGACAAATCTGATTGATTTCTTTGACTGGGTGACCAGGGAGTTAGACCGAGGGAGAGCCCTAGATGTGGTATATTTAGATTTCAGTAAAGCCTTTGACAGTGTTCCTCACAGGCGACTTATAAACAAACTGAGCACCCTAGGGATGGACCCTAAAGTTACTGCTTGGGTTATAAATTGGTTGGGTGGGAGGCGACAAAGAGTACAAATAAATGGAGCTCACTCTGAGGAGAAGGATGTTATCAGTGGTGTGCCCCAGGGATCTGTTCTTGGTCCGATTCTTTTTAACATCTTTGTTAGTGATATAGCGGAAGGGCTTTCAGGTAAGGTTTGCCACTTTGCGGATGATACCAAAATCTGCAATAGAGTAGACACTCAGGAAGGTGTAGATAACATGAGGAGGGATCTCGCTAAACTTGAAGAATGGTCTAGAATTTGGCAGCTGGGATTTAATGTTAAAAAATGTAAGGTCATGCATTTGGGCTGCAGCAATCCAAGGGAGCAATATAGTATAGGGGGTGAAGTACTTTGTCCACTAAAGAAGAGCGGGACCTAGGCGTGGTTGTGTCTGATGATCTTAAAGTAGCTAAACAGGTAGAAAAGGCGACGGCAAAAGCTAGAAGGATGCTTGGGTGCATACGGAGAGGAATGGCTAGCAGAAAAAAGGAGGTGATAATGCCTCTGTATAAGTCTTTGGTGTGACCTCATTTGGAGTATAGTGTGCAATTCTGGAGACCGCACCTTCAAAAGGATGTGAACAGGATGGAGTCAGTGCAGAGGGTGGCTACTAAAATGATTAGTGGTCTTCATTATAAAGCATATGAGGACAGACTGAAGGATCTTAATATGTACACCTTAGAGGAAAGGCGGGATAGAGGTGATATGATTGAGATGTTTAAATACCTCCGTGGCATAAATGTTCAGGGAGAGAGCCTCTTTCAATTGAAAGCAAGTTCTGCTATGAGGGGACATGGGATGAGGGTGAAGGGAGATAGATTCAAGAGTGATATGCGGAAATATTTCTTTACGGAAAGAGTAGTGGATCCATGGAATAGTCTCCCAGTGTAGGTGGTAGAGATGAGGACAGTAACTGAATTCAAAAAGCATGGGACAAACACAGAGGAACTCTAAAGCTAAAAAGGGGACTGTTGTAGTTGTTGTTATGGAAGGACAGACTAGATAGGCCATGTGGTCTTTTTCTGTCATCATATTTCTATGTTTCTATGTTTTATCTTAATTGTTTTAAAGACATTCCCAAGGCAATGCATACAGAAATGTAAGAATTCTTTAGAAAGAATGTAGATTTCTGAGGTCACATGACCACATAAAACTAAAGGTTTTGCTTAGTTCCTATAGGAAACTGACATTAAGGGTTCCATTCGTGGTTACGTTTGGACTTAAGTGAATTTATAAGTACTCTTAAGAGGGAGTGCAAATGTAGTTCATATTCCATGGACTGAGGTACTTTATCCCACATGGACTGTCCATGTTTAATTACTCTGACAAAGGTTCAGTATAACGCATTTGCTGTTTGTGAATATTTCCTATACAGCTTTGTACACCTGAAAGGAAAGGAACCTACATCTGAATTCACTTGTCATTACATAGAACTGGAAAACTTCCAGAAGTGGCTTTGACTTCCTTTTGTACTTAGTTCGAAGTAAAGTAAGATTCTTTAACTTCCTTTCTAATTGTACTCTGCAAGAGATCTTTAGTTTAATACTTTATCCTTGCTCAGTTTGTCTCATGAGATACTGAGTACATGCATAATTAGTGAAGTATGGAATTTTGAAGCCACACGGAGGGCAGCCTCTTGACTCAAGTGATTTTTCAAAGGTCTCTTCTGTTACTCATACTTCTGATTTTATGAGCCTATAAGTAAAAGATACTTATAGAGAAAAAAAGAGAACTCTTGAACCTTTACAGATGCAGAAATTGCACAAAGATATGGATTTATTAAATAATTCCATCTTTTACTGTTTGAAATAACAAATACTAACCTAAAACAGGATAGCCTGATTGTCTTGTTTTTCAAATGGAGAACCAAACCATGAAGGCCCTTTTTCTGATTCTGGTGTCGTGCTGCAGAATACATCTGGATGCCTGATCACACAGTCCCAGACTGTCACACAGAAAGTCTTTGGGGTATGTTTACTAAACTGCGTTAGTGCGATTCGCGTTAGGAGCCACGGTAGAGACAGAAACCCCAAATAAGGACATGGGCGGTACATCGTTTCCGAGAACACGCTGAGAACGCGCGTTACAAGGCGCCATAAATGAACGAGCGCTACAGGGCACGTTACCGCGCGTTATTCTTAAGAAGGCACGCAGGCATATAAGTACAGCAACAGAGCTGTAGCACAATGGTTACAACACTGACTGATGGTACAGGGGTCATGGGTTCGATTCCCCAGTGGGCCTAATGTATAAGGCTGGCTGAGGCAGCACCCTTTACATTTAAGTAGCGATTGTTGAGGCATGTGACGTGTATTTTAATTAGTGCTGCCAACAAACACACCCTCACGGTGGCATAACCTAAGGTGCCGCATAAGGCACCCCATAACGCACTTCATAGGGCACATTATAAAGTGTACTGTCCGCCAAGGCACCCTATAATGTCCCCTATAGGACACCTTATAAGGATGTGAACAAAGCCCTGGCTGGCTGCAGGACTGCACGTTACCACACAAACTGTCTGCTGTGGTTACCAGGATAGGGGTAACCCACCCATACCCATGATGCACTGCACATGCAAATCAGCAGTCGAGAGATGGGCACAAGATTGGGTATGCACCCCCACAGCACCTCGGCCTTGTAGGGGGAACAGACCGTGTGTGGCACTGCCACAGACAGTCACATTGTGCGGGTACAGTGCCCACCCTGAGGTTGAGGTGGGGCGCTCAGCACCAGGTCCACAGCACCTTTCATGGCTGAAATACGCCATGCTGCAGGTCCCCATCAGTGTGTGATAGGTAGTTCAGTTAGACACACCTAGGATACATGTGTCCTGCTGTATGTCTCAGTCATGTCTAGTCCCTATGGGCGATGCTGCACCCAGAATAGTGCATATCCTGTGTTAGTGCCATCGTTACCTGCTGTAGGTGAAGTGGGGGGGAAACACAGTTGTGCCCATGTTGGGCCTTCAGCAGTTGCTGTCTGGCTGCTCTGCTGCTTCAGCATTTGTATGGGCCACCTAGGCATCGCCCTAGTCCGCACTGTGGCCCAGCTGCACCACAGCATGTGCCGCCTGCGGCCCTCTGTATCCCCTTCTCCGGCATCTGTCCAGTTGCCATTCTGACATGCCTGCCCTGATGTTGCAGGACATGTGCACGCCATAGGAACCCTGTCCGATGGTGGGGAAAACCCTGAGCAGCACTATTTCACTGTGGGCTCATTCACCTTGTATGGGGACGGATTATAGACCCTTCCATGATTTATATCTGTTCTATGGAGCTTACTCGAGGGGGGAGAGGTTTACTGTTTCTCATTGATACCACTATTGGCCAGCTTGGTTATGTTTTTTCTCCAGTTTGTTGGGGTCATTTTCAGTGTTTATGTGCCCTTTTGTTCTGTGCACATGTATCACACTTATCACTTTTTTAGGTTTCCCTGCCTGGGCTGTACATTGCTGCCACTGAAATGGTTTCTCTCCCCTGTAATGTGCATTTAACGACAGGTTTTCATTCGCGTTGGAATTGAGCTCTTCAGATCAGCGCGTTAGTGTGAAGGGAGCCTCTCCCCGCCCATTCTCTGCCCATTGACCCCTTCTCTCCGCCCTCTCTCCACCTTCTGCGGTGTTTTACCGCGCCGCGGGAGTTTACGATCATTAACTACGATTAACGCGCGTTATGTAACGTTAACGATTGTAAGCGCGTCATAACACGCGTTATGATGTGCTTACGATCGTTAACGTTACGTAACGCGCGTTATGTACGATTACCGCAGTTTAGTAAACATACCCCTTTGTGTCACTTGATCCACACAAGTTTTACAGAAACACTTTAACTTGTCTGACCCACACACACTTAACACACAACAGTGGTTAAAAGCACACATGGACTATAACACTGCTGATACCAAGAATAAACATGACGTCATTAATAAAGTATCTCTACTCTACTATATTTGTTTAATTGATATTCCTAAGCACACCATTGTTACTGTTGGTGGAGTAGCTCTGTTTTATTTAAATACAGATGCTGTTTCTACTGAAATCCAGGTGCTGGATGTGTTTCGAAGCCATGACATTAACTTCACTGAGGCTTGAGCTACCTATTAGACCATAAGGACTCTCACACAGTCAAAGTGTCCATTTCCCAGGAGAGCCTTGAAGTCACTGATTACTACTGTGAGTCGCATGATGTGGACATTTTACAGACTGATTTTATGTCTCATGTCATTGTGCCTGTCTTTGCTCTTCTCTTGGCGATCCAATTCTTGATTTCCTTATATCAGCAAAGACAGATTTGTACCCTGCATTGCCTTGTATGCCATGGACCTCCACTACCTGCCATGTGTCTGCAGGATTTCATGGAACGTCACCTCATTGACTAGTGACGCCATTAACCTTTCAATTATGCATTGCTTTTAACTGAGTTGTTTCATCCATCCATGAAAGCTTGTGTTTTGTTACTAACATACTGATGCATTTAGATGGTCAGTTGAAGTTACACTGACACATTCTATCATATAACCTATATACCAAGTTGTACATTGAGTAGGTTAAGTACACTGTGCTACCAAGTTTGAAGTTGTATTCATTGCATTGATTGAGTTGATTTGATCCTACATACTTCTGTTACCGCTTGTGTGTATAATTACTCATGTGGTATTGCTTCCAAATTATTATTATGCTTAGAGTAAGTATTATTAGACTTAGCTAACCATGTCATTTGGTTCTGACCTGCACAGTAGCCTTCTAGTTAGTTAGGTTTTAAGATGGAATATGCTCCCTTGTAGTTATTCCCATCTTAAAAAATAGGAAAATGTACGGCTGGTACCTGTCCAGAAACTAATGCCTGAACCACTAGCATGGCTTCCTGTTACAAGATGGGGCCTGCTCTGAACCAAAGAATGAATTAAACAAGATGGATTCCTGTTTTGTTGTAACTCAGCATTAAAACTTGCAGCTCAAGCAATTCTGCCAGTTTAGAAGTATTTTTGCAGCTGACTACATGCAGAAGAACTTGGCTGAGATCTTCACTGTGCTACTAGCATTTGCAACAATGTATGAACTGGCACCTCAGCTACTTTAGCACGATGGACCTTTGTTTGTAGAAGGACCACCTATTACCGGATTTGCTGAAGATGGCATACAGGGTTCAAGACCAGCCAATCACCAGGTCTTCAGGACAAAGAATTATACGGCTGTACAAGTGGGCAGAAATAACTTGAAGAGAGCACAGACAGATACGGCCTATCTTGCCTTTTCTCTCTGGCTGGAAAGTCAGATAGTATTCAAGGCCAAAGCCTTGAGATGGAGTGAATTTCTCTCACAGATCTGCAGCTCAGTATGTGACCACGCAGTTCATTTCAGCTGACCTTGGACCTTTGCCATACCTTGACTTTGTTCCATTCCTGAGACCCGGACCACAGCCACAGATGTTTTTGCATGAGCTAAGGTACTGGTCTTTAATTTCTCCTGGAGGTTGGAGCTAACTTAGACATACAGATAAATTACTGTACGTCAGAGTGCATGTGAACCAGTGACAATGGTTTCTAAAACAGAGATTAGGTCTCTTGGTAATTGTAACATAGACCTGAATAAAATACTACCTCAGAAAGCTAATTTATTCCAATATTTCCAGTATTTTTACTATCAGAAATGAAGTCTAATTTTCATACAAATAGGGCTGGTTCTTGTTTTATCATGTGGTTTGTTTGCCAGATGGTCCTATGGAATCCTGGAAAAAGGAGTGTAGCAGTATCCCCTAGACAGAGTATTTCTATATGTGTATTTATCTGCTACTGATAATATTTCCTACAGTTCTTATGTTCTTAACTTGTTTTAGAGCCATGATATCTCATCTCTGATCTCTGGGGAAGAAATCTCCCTTTCCTACTGCTCTTCAGTGTCTTCTCTATGGGTGCTAACATCTTAAATCTGGTCCCACAATTAAAAAGGAGATAAAGCAGCTTTTAAACTAGGATCATGAGGGAAACTGCTTCAGAATGAGGTGTCTTCAGAGGATAACAGGGAAGGTAGAGTATCCTGATAATGAAAATGTACAAAAGCCAAGATAGCTCATGTGGGTTTAAATCAAGCGCAGATACATATGAATTATTACACATTGTCTGAATCAACTGCTAATAAGGAGGATATGAAACAGAATAAAAAAGGAAAACCACTGGTCTACAGTGATATCAGGATACAAAATATATCAAAATAGCCGAACAGAGTGGTAATAGTATAGTATCATATATTAAGGATATCATAGAGTCAACTAGGGCACAAATTCTGAGGGAAACAAAATTTACTATGAAATCTGTATAGATAGAAATTAGGGAAGCGTAGGGCCAAAAAAGTTTAGTTAGTGTTCATTTAGAATGAAGTTTAGTGATTTTCGTGTGGGCTTTTTTGTATTTTTGTGCATATTCATCTTAATTACATGCTTTCTATGTATGCTATAGGGTTTTTTGCATGGACAAATCATTCATACACATGGTAATTCATAGATATATGTGTACTCAAGCAATTTGCACATACGTTTAATTTTTAGGCACCCAAACAAAAGCAGAAACGAGTCTGAAATGCACATCCCTAAAAGAAATATTATATTAGATGGGGACATCTATAATCGTATAGTACTATCCACCTGACCAGAAGGTCAAGTGTGAAATGCAAGAATTATGCAAAATTTCAACAATCCCCAATATCCATTGAGTGGATGTCTCATTAGACCATGTAAGGAGAGTTAAGGTGTATGTTTACTAAACTGCGCTAATGTGCGCTACTGTGCGCTAATGTGCGCTGCGCGACGTTAGCGTGCGCTAAGGTACCTTAGCACACGCTAATGTCGCGTACGGTGCCCAAATATGCACACTCATTTGCGCGGCGCTCATGTGCATGGCGTGCTAATGTGCGATGAAGGCGGGTAAAGGCTCCCGGAGGGCGGAGGAAGGCTCCCCAGGGGCGGAGAGAAGGGGTCAATGGGTGGAGAGTGGGAGGGGAGAGGCTCCCCGCACATTAGCGAGGCTGAAAGCCGAGGCAAAAAATACCGCGAGTGAAAACCTCGCGTTAGAGCCGATTTAAAGGGAAGAGAAACCATTTCTGTCAGCAATGTACAGCAAACCCAGGGAAACCTACAAAAAGTGATAAGTGTGATACATGTGCACAGAACAAAAGGGCAAATAAACACTGAAAATGACCCCAACAAAATATAGAAAAAACATAACCAAGCTGGGCAACAGTGGTTTTAATGGGAAACATCAAAAAACACTCCCGAGAAAGCACCCAAAAAAAGATATGAATTATGGAAAGGTCTACGGTCCGTCCCCATACAAGGTGAATGATCCCACAGAAATAGCACTGATCAGGGTTTCCCTCTGCATCGGACATGTGTCCTATGGCATGCACATGTCCCGCAACAGCAGGAGGGGCATGTCAGAATGGGCAACTGGTCAGATGCCTGAAAAGGGGCCACAGAGGGCTGCAGGCGGCACATGCTGTGATGCAGCTGGGGCACAGTGCGGACCAGGCAGATGCCTAGGTGGCACATAGGAATGCTGAAACTGAACAGCAGCCAGACAGCAACTGATGAGGACCCAACATGGGCATGAGAGTGTTTATCACAGTGTCATAGGGGATAGTACCCAGCAGGTACCCCCAAGGGCACAGTACATTGGCAGGCGGTGTTGGGGGGAAGCGTGGACGCCTATGCAGGCACCCCTACCCCAGAACACGCACCATAGGCAGCTGCCTACCTGCACACTGGATGGCATGAGACTGCACACCACCAGCAGAAAGGCACGTCAGCATGATGGCAGAGGGGTACTGGTGGTGGAGGGGGGCAGTGGCAGCGGCCCAGAGCCGACCATGGCTTAGCCCTGTGTAGGTGGGTGCCATGCACTGCAACAGACAGGCTGTGTCTGACAAACAACCATGGTATCTCCAGGGACTGCACTGTCTCTGTGAGCACAGTGTGGTGCGGTGAGCACAGCCAGTGTGTTCAGGAGCAGAAGGTCACAAGTTCAAGCCCCAGCTGGGGCTACTGCCAATCCAGTCCCCATATTTTACCCGCTACCAAACCGTGATAGTAAGGACAAACCTTTATTGCAGAGAACATACGCATGGTTCAAACGCCTATATTTTACCCCACCGAGCACAGACACCAGAAACATGCGCATTACCTAGAGCAGAGTCCCCCAAATTCAGTCCTGGAGGCCCACAAATCATTCAGGTTTTATGCTGTCTCCAATATAAGGCCATGTCAGCACGGTGGCGGAGGGGTACTGTTGGTGGAGGGGGTAGTGGCAGCTGCCCAGAGCAGACCATGGCCTAGCCCTGTGTAGGTGGGTGCCATGCACTGCAACAGACAGGCCCTGCCGGACAAACAGTCATGGTATCACCAGGGAATTCACTGTCTCTATAGCAACACGGTGGTGCAGTGCACACAACCAGTGTGTTTGGAGGCAGAAGGTCACAGGTTCAAGTCCCAGCTATGGTGCCTGCCAACCCAGTCCCTATATTTTACCCACTACTACAACATGCTAATACAGACAGAACCTTTATTGCAGATGACATAAACATGCCCAAAACACCAACATTTTACCCTACAGAGCAAAGACACCATAAACAGGCGCATTACCTAGAGCAGAGTCTCCCAAATGCAGTTCTGGAGGGCCAAACACCATTCAGGTTCTATGCTGCCTCTAATAAAGATGCCTGTGCTGCATATCTATGCACCACCCCCATGGTATGCAGATGTATCTCATGCATATTCATGCGGGACAGCATGAAAACCCGAACAGTGTTTGGCACACCAGGACTGGAGTTGGGAACCTCTGCCGTAAAGCAGCAGCCAACAGGGGCAGACACACCCAAACCCACACCCACAGGCTCCATTAGCCAATGCCTCCTGGAGAGGCAGGACATTGGGCCCTGCGTGCATCTCCCAATACTAGCCCTTGCATACCTTAGCAATGCCACCCTACACCTGGGAATATGGTACACAGCTAGCAAACGTTTGCTATGATTACTGGCAGATACCAATTCCTTCGTTAAGCACAGTTTGCTGATTGAGCTCCATCATAGCAACCTTTCTGCTGTCTGTGGAGTGTGCTTCAGGTCTGATCTCTGACAGTGTTTACCACCCTGGGGAGTGACCCCCAACAGTATTGCATACCATATCCATGCCTGCACTGTGCCCAGGACTGGTGTGGTGACCAGGGCTGCTAAACTCCTCTAGAGTAGCACAATGCTTGCATAGGTGTGGGAGTGTGTGTCTGTCTATCCAGTGTGTGGTGGCTGCAAACACCCTCCACAGCCACACTGCCAGCACTGTTGCCAGTATTGGCCTGCCAATGTGCATAATGAGGAGCAAGGTACCATGGGTATAGCCCAGACAGGGTGGCCTGGCCAGGATGCATCAGCACAGGGCATAGGGCACTGGCTGGGACATTGTAGTGCCCGGCCACCACCTGCACAGACAGGGTGGCCACAGCATGTCCTGCTGGGAGATCACTCTCACCCTGACTGTGCAGTGACCACAGCATGGCTAGGCACCCCCATAGTGCTATATAGTATTTCTTTCATGTGATATTTATGGGTTTCTTTTTGGGGGCCCAGTCACTGACTTATCTGCTTGGTGTGTATGCTGATGTCACAATTCTGGGTGCACGCATTTCCACCAGGAACATGCACTATGGACTAGCTAGCAGACTGTCTGCAGCTGGTATGTGTCCTGATGGAGCGCCTTGCAGGGTGCAGCGGCTGAAGGCTTGCTGCAGGAGAATATCAGATAGTGGTGGGGTGCAGCTTAGCATATCCAGGTCTAATGTCTGTCTGCTGTTGCGTTATGGAAGTGTACAGAGCTGCATTGACTGCCCTGTAGGGTGTTTGTTCCCCAGCAGGACTGGGGATGATGGTCCCCTCTACTGCCACCATTGCAGGGAGGTAGAATGTGGATCTGTTGGTAGGAGACCCTGTGTACCACCCTCAGCCCTGGAAGAGGAGGAGGGTGGTGGTACATAATCCTCCTAGTGGTCCATAGGGGCTACACCTGACTGAGACATACAGATATATCCAAGGTGTGTCTGCAGAAACTACCTATCTCACACATTAGCACTGCTGGGGAACTGCAGTATGGCCTATCTCTGCTGTGGACCTGGTGCTGGGTGCCCCACCTCACCCTCAGGGTGAGTGCAGTACCTGCACAATGTGACGGTGTGTAGCTACTCTGTGCCAGTACCACACACGGTCAGTTCCCCCTACCAGGCTGAGGTGCTGTGGGGGTGCATACCCCATCTTGTGATCATCTGTAGACTGCTGATTTGCATGTGCAGTGCATCATGGGTATGGGTGGGTTAACCCTATCCTGGTGACCACAGCAGACTGTTTGTGTGGTGACTTGCAGTCCTTCTGCAGCCAGCCAGGGGGTTGCAAGCAGCTATAGAGCTATAGCCCACTGGTTACTTCACTCCCAATGGAGCCAGAGGTCATGGGTTCAAACCCACAGTGGGGTTATTTGATAGGGCTGTCCAAAGCATTATCTATTTTTAAAGTACATTAGTGCTGCCAGCAATAACACCCTCAGCGTACTGTAGCCATAAGGTGCCTCAGAGGGTGCTTTATAGGGCGCCCTATAGGGCACCTTATGGTTATCGTCCATATAAGGTGCACTATACAGTATGCTATGGAGCAACTGATAGGGTGCCAGTCCGTATAAGGTGTCTTATAAGGTGTCGTATGGAGCGCCTTATAGGGTGCCCTATAGGGGACATTATAGGGTGCCATGGCAGACAGTGCACTTTATAATGTGCCCTATAGGGTGCCTTATGCGGCACCTTAGGTTACGGCACGTGAGGGTGTGTTTGCTGGCAGCAATAATTAAAATGCCTCAGGAAACAATACTTACATGTCAAAGCTGCTGCCTCAGCCAGCCTTATGTATTGGGCACACTGGGGATTGAACTCATGACCCCTGTATCATCAGTCAGTGCCTTAACCATTGTGCTACACTGCTATCCCTCCTTGCATTTTAGCGCATCTACTTAAGATTTCCATGCGTTTAAATGCACAGTGCTGCCATCACAAACAGTGCTATGACCTTGCTGTGCCTCATGGGGCACCCTATATGGCACCCTATACGCCACCCTTTCAGCAACATTGTAGGGTGCCATGGCAGACAGTGCACTTTAATATGTGCCCTCTGGGGTACCTTATGGGGTGCCTTATGCAGCACCTTATGTTACAGTGCTTTGAGAGTGCGTTTGCTAGCAGCAGTAATTAAAATAAAATTAATATGCCTCAGAATGCAATATTACACATAACAGGTAGTGCCTCACCCAGCCTAATTCATTGGGTATAGTGGGGGATTGAACACATGATCCCTGCACCATTGGTCAGTGTCTTAACCATTGTACTGTGGCTGTGTTCCTGTGCTTGCACATCAGTGCGCCTGCTTATGCTTCCCGCGCGCGTTTCTCATGCGCTAATGTGCGCGGCGCACTTGAGCACACAGCGCACATTAGCGCATGATTAATCCCGGTTTGCTTTTTTCAGACTGAAACGCCCACTCCTTTTATGGCATCCCGCACACTAACGCGGCACGCACCTAACGGGGTTTTAGTAAACATACCCCTAAGTTTCTAGAAACAAAAATGGCTGCTTCATGGAACAACTGGTCATGGAATCAGAGAAAATTACTAGTTTTCAGTGGAGCAGAGGATCGTGTGCAAAAGATAATGATGGTGAAGCTGTTTAACAATTATGACCATAGATTTAAAATAACCATTTAGGGGAGATTAATAAATAAAACTACTAGAATTACATTTGACTTTAAAAAGAGAGACTAACATGAGAAAACTAGTTGGACATTAAAAGGAGCAATTCTAAAGGTTAAACATCTATATGAGGTGTGGAGGCCATTTAAAAATACCAGGGGACATATTCAAAAGGATTTATCCAGTTAGCAGGACCTGCTAACTAGCAAAATCATGGCGATCCCAATATTCAGCAGCACTATCTGGATAGGGTTGCTGAATTTCCCCACAAATCACTGAAAATATGCCTGGTTAAAACCAGGTGGTCTGTAGACAGATAAGGGGCGGCCCTAGCAGTTATCTGGTCAGCGGTGATATTTAGTCACTAACCAGATAGTTAAACTGGATAAAGTTAAGACAGGTAAATGGCTGTCAGTGGTAGGTCAATGTCTGTCCTAACTTTATCCAGTTTTTGCTATCTGGTTAGCATCCGAATATCATCATTGACCAGAAAGGGACCATGCTGTCTGGCAAAAACGGATATTCAGCACTGAGCACCAGATAGGCCCCAGCGCTGAATATCCAGTTTAATTAAAGTAGTAGGGGCCAGGTGCTTTAAAAGTACCTGGCCACCGCCGCTGAATGTCGGCCCATCTTTGGGACCCAGATAAAATGTATTCCACAAATCAAAAGTTAAAATGAAAAAAAAAATCATCTGCCAGCATAATTAATGGTGCTATGAAGAAGGTTATGTTTTGAATGTTTCAATCTCTTTATTAACAACAGGAACAAGAACAATTCTGATGTATATTGTCCCAAAGTCAAACAGAGATCTTTCCACAGCAAATTTCCCCCATCCCTCTCCACCTCCCCTTCCCTAGGCAGCAATCGAGAACCGTACACAGTTGAACAAATGGGTGAAAAACATAAACACAGAAACCCCAAAGATACCTACAAAAAAGAGAGCCTAGATCAATTAAGAACCAGACTACTGTTAATGCCAAAAAGCAGCACTTAAAAAATGGAAAATAGGTCCCAGTGAAAAAATAGAAAAGAGCTTAAACAGTGGCAAAACAGATATAAAACATTAAAAGGCATTTCACAATAAAATCTAAAGACTTCCCAAAGAGGCAAAAACTAATAAGAGAAACTTTAAGAACAAGAAACCTTTGAGGGAATCATTTGGGCCATTAAATCATCATTTTTCAAGCCAGACATTGAGTACTCTTTAGCCAGTCTGGTTTTGCGATATGCATGTGATAGATCAGAATCCCTTATCTGTAATGCATGCAAATTCATCTCAAGCATACTTGTGAATATTTTAGAAATACTGCATTAGAATGAATTCTCTACTTTGGCCTTTGCTACAGAGATTATTAGGGAGTTACAGTGGAAAAATTCTTTGTAGGTGGTAATTCAGAGGAACCAAAATAAATCAGTACGAATCTGAAAGAGGTGCTAGAGCAACCTGACAGACTAAATAATAACAAATCACAGTGACTTGATGGTGTGAACTCCAGAGTTCTAAAGTAACTAAAATACAAATTGCAGATTTACTACTGGTGCAGAATGGATGGCAGTCTATAATCCATCTTTTAAATCTATCACTTTACCTGAGGACTAAAGAAGCCAATATAATGCCAATTTCTTTTTTTAGAAAAAGCTCATGAAATGATCCAAGTACTGTAACTACAGACCAGAGAGCCTGACATTAATGCTAGATAAAATAGTGGAAGCTATTGTTAAGAACAAAATTACTAGTCATATGGATAAACATAATTTCATGGGGAAGAACCAACACAGATTTAGGGAAAGGGCAGTCGTGATTTACCAATCAGTTGTAATTCTTCAAAGGGGTAAATATGCATGTGGGTAAGAGGGGAATCAGTCATTATGGTTTATTTTGGTTTTTAAAAGACATTTAATTTCCTCATGAGAGTCCTGAAGAAATATATAAGTCTGGAAAAAGTGTAATGCAGGTGGCATAG
This sequence comes from Ichthyophis bannanicus, assembly GCA_033557465.1. Taxonomy (NCBI): domain Eukaryota; kingdom Metazoa; phylum Chordata; class Amphibia; order Gymnophiona; family Ichthyophiidae; genus Ichthyophis; species Ichthyophis bannanicus. The sequence goes on from CM066037.1 coordinate 295,173,926, forward strand.
AGTAGCATCACAGACAGTGGCATAAATTCTACCCAAGCAGTCCCCGCAATGCGGGATGGCCCAGACAGAAAGAGGGCCCACATAGTAGCAGTGGCAGTAGCACGGCAAATATACTTTATCATGCTTGCCGTGCTTCTCCAGTCTTGTAAGTTCCCGTAGGCCCAGTGGCTGTTCCTCGCCGGGCCAAAGTCTTGCAATAACAATCTGACTGGCTTGGGGGTCCCTTGAGGACTGGGTTGAGAACCACGGATCTATAACCTCAGTATTTTGGAATAATCAAGTGGTAAGGAAATGCAAGTAGCTGAAAAGCTTCACAAACCTTAATTGCTATGCCTGCAATCAGTAAAATAATAAATGTAATGTTGAATTTCTTCATGCAGAGTAAAAACCACATCTGTCTCAGGTAACCCCAGCAGTGTTGTACTTAGTCAAAACAAACATTGTCGACGTGACCACCCGATGATTGCTCAGACTAGGGCAGCCTCATCACCCTCTTCTTCCCCTCTTCATGGTTCTCTCTCTCTTTCATCCTTTCTTTTCTAGCTTCTGCTGCTTTAATTCTTGCATTAAACCACATGTGATGGGCACGTGTAACACCTCACAGACGTAGGAGACTCCCACTTCACAGTTCCCAGGGTCTTGACTGGGTTAGATGCTTCAAGCTGTCCCCATATCATTTAGAATGCACATAAATTGAGAGGATCTTTCTTCCCCACAATCCTACCCCTTCCAGGATCGCTTAAATAAATAAGTATTCATACCCTATCAAGGCATTTCCCAGAGGTTAAAAAAGGGTGTGAAATGGAAAAACAAATAAGGTTAAATACTTCCAGGTAGAATGAAGAGTGGTGATGAGCGGTTAGGTAGGAATTTGGGAGTTAGGCGAGAGTAGAAGTTTAGGGATTGGTTGGAAGAGTAAGTAGAGATTCAGGGATTAGCTGGAAAAGACTGAACGATTGAGAAAGACTCGGGGATTTGGCTATTATGTGGGGGATATGAGTTGGGAGTGGTAAATGAGGGATGTAAGACTGGATGCAAAAGCATGAAAAGGTATGGAGAGTTGGTGTGAAGGACCTGGGGGGAGCTGAGAGATAGTGGAAAGTTACAGGTCAATGTAGATAATAAGTTGAAATCCTCTACTCTGTTGGCAGCAGCAGCCAAGAAAACTAATAGTATGCTAGGAATTATAAGGAAAGGCATAGAGAATAAAACCAAGGATATTGTAATGCCTCTGTATCGCTCCAAGGTTCAAGTGCACCATGAATATTGTATGAAATTCTGATCACTGTATAAAAAATATATAGCAAAATTAAAAGAGTTGCAGAAAATGTTCACCAAATGATAAAGGGAATGGAACAATACCCCTATGAGGAAAAGCTTAAACGGTTAGGACTCTTCAGTTTGGGGAAGAGATGGCTGAGGGGAGATATGATAGATGTCTATAAAATAATGAGTGGAGTAGAACAGGTAAAAGTGAATTGGTTGTTTACTCTTACAAAAAGTACAAAGATTAGAGGATCCATAATGAAGCTACTAAGTAGTACATTTATGATTAGAGAAAACATGTTTCACTCAACATGTAATTAAGCTCTGGAATTTATTGTTGGAGGATGAAGCTGTATATGTACCTGGGTTTAAAAAAACGTTTGCAGCATCAAAAAACAAGATTCACTACACACAATGGTATAAAAAAATGTTTGGACAGGATCCTGAAAGAAAAGTCCATAAACCAGGCCTAGATGAGTGACAGGGAAGGAACTGCAGAAGAAGCAGAGGGGAAGTGAGGGAGAGAAAGGTAGATGGGAGTTGGGAAGAGGGTAAGCACAAAGTGTGGAAAAGGGAGCATAAGGGCTGAGTAAAAGACAAAGTTGGAATAGGAGGTTGGGAAAGGAATGAGAGATAGAGGGGGAAATGGGAGGGCTGGAGAGTAGATAAGAAAGAGATGACAAGCTGATAGGTAGGTTAGACATGAAAAGAAAAAGAATGAAGACTGGAAGGTCAAAGAGGAGGCAAGGAAATGGTTAAATCTAGCTGTGAATAGATAGAGAAGCAGAAGAGAGAAATAGAGAAAAAAGATGAAAGCGAAATATCTGCATCAGAGAGAAATGTAGGGAAGGAAGAAATGAAAAAAGGAAAAAGGAGATAAGGTAGAAATGAGACCTTAGAAAGGGCTTAGAAGAAGATCAACAAGAAGAAAGTGGAAAAGAGAAACCAGGATTAGAAAGATAAAATGTACAGACAAGAAAAGTTAAAGTATTATTTTCAGTGTTTATGTCAGGGATCTCCAACTTCAGTCCTGGAGGGCCACAAACCAGTCAGATTTTCAGGATATCCCTAATGAATATGCATGAGACAAATTTGAATACGAGGGAAGTTTATGCAAATATATCTCATGCATATTCATTAATGACATCCTGAAAACCTGATTGGTTTGCGGCCCTCCAGGCCTGGAGGTGGAGACGCCTGGTTTATATTTTCCAACAAGTGGAATGTTGTAATGAATAATACAAATGTCTGTCTATCCAAGAAGGAAGAACATGTAAATATCTCAAAATCTGAAGATCAGACACATCAGAAAAATGTGCATTGTTTTCTGTGGGACATAACCCACACACATTCCTACAACTTCACAAAAACTTCTACATCTTCATAGACACACCCCCACACTTACATTCATAGTCACACCCAGGGGTGGCTCAAGGCAATCTACTGCCTGAGGCGTGGGATGAGATGGAGTCACTCTCTGGAGAGGGGGGGGGGGGTGGGGGGTCTTTCTCAAAACTCCAGTCAGGGACTGAACCAAACCATAAAGCTGATTAGATAATGTGGAAGAAATGCAAGATGTTTGCACACCAAGGAACTAAAACATAAGAACATGAGAACATAAGATATGCCATACTGCGTCAGACCAAGGTCCATCAAACCCAGTATCCTGTTTCCAACAGTGGCCAATCTAGGTCATACGTACCTAGCAGTTTCCCCAAAAGACACAGGTTCCACAATGCTTATACTGGGTCAAGCATTGATATCCTGGGTCCCTCCTTAATAATGGTTTATGGACCTTTCCTCCAGGAACTTGTCCAAACCTTTTTTAAAACCAGCTACACTAACAGCCTTTGCTACATCCTCCGGTAACAAATTCCAGAGTTTGATTACACATTGAGTGAAAAAATATTTTCTTTTATTAGTCTTAAATAGTTTACCCTGTAGCTTCATAGCATGTCCCCTAATCTTTCTATATAACGTAAACAATCGATCTACGTTTACCCGTTCCATTCCGTTCATTAATTTATAGACTTCTATCATATCTCCCCTCAGCCATCTCTTTTCCAGGTTAAAGAGCCCTAACCTTTTTAGCCTTTCTTCATAGGAGTATCCTTCCATCCCCTTTACGATTTTGGTGGCTCTTCTCTAAACCTTTTCTAATAACGCTACGTATATCCTTTTAAAGATACGGTGACCAGAATTGCACACAATATTCAAGGTGCAGTCTCACCATGGAACGATATAGAGGCATTATAATTTCTTTTGTTTTATTTTCCATTCCCTTCCTTATGATACCTAGCATTCTATTTGCTCTCTTGGCCGCCGCTGCACGTTGGGCCGAGGGTTTTAACATGTTCCACCATGGAACGATATAGAGGCATGGGTACATTGCAGAGATGGGCAGGATCTGAAATATGTATATTCTGAGAACGTAAAGAATCGATCTACGTTTAACCGTTCCACTCCGTTCATTAATTTATAGACTTCTATCACATCTCCCCTTAGCCGTCTCTTTTCCAGGTTAAAGAGCCCTAACCTTTTTGACCTTTCTTCATAGGAGTATCCTTCCATCCCCTTTACCATTTTGGTGGCTCTTCTTTGCGGTCTCACCATGGAACGATATAGAGGCATTATAATATATTTTGTTTTATTTTCCATTCCCTTCCTTATGATACCTAGCATTCTATTTGCTCTCTTGACCGCCGCTGCACACTGGGCCGAGGGTTTTAACATGTTATCCACAATGACGCCTAAATCTTTTTCCTGGGTGGTGGTTCCTAATGTGGAACCTTGCATCATGTAACCATAGTTTGGGTTGTTCTTCCCTAGGTGCATAACTTTGCACTTGTCCACATTAAATTTCATCTGCCATTTTGATGCCCAGTCTTCCAATTTATTAAGATCCTCTTGAAATTTTCCACAATCCTCTTGGGTTTTAACAACTTTAAATAGATTTGTGTCATCTGCAAATTGGATAACCTCACTTGTTATTCCCTGTATGTCAAAAAGCAGTGGACCCAGCACAGATCCCTGGGGTACACTACTATTCAACTTTCTCCATTGGGAAAATTGGACATTTAGCCCTACCCTCTGCTTTCTATCTTTTAACCAGTTCCTGATCCACAATAGTACACTGCCTCCTATCCCATGACTCTTTAGTTTTGCCAAAAGTCTCTGATGAGGGACCTTGTCAAAGGCTTTCTGAAAGTCCAGATACACTATATCAACTGACTCACCTTTGTCCACCTGTTTATTCACACCTTCAAAAAAACATAACAGATTAGTAAGACAAGATCTTCCTTGTCTAAAGCCATGTTGGCTGTCTCCCATTAGGCCATGACTATCTACATTTATGATGGTTTCTACCATTTTTCCCAGTACTGACGTCAGGCTCACCGGTCTGTAGTTTCCCGGATCCCCCTGGAACCCTTTTTAAAAATTGGCGTTACATTGGCGATCCTCCAATCTTCAGGTATTACAGATGATTTTAATGAAAGTTCACAGATTACTAACAGCAGGTCTGCAATCTCATATTTCAGTTCTTTCAATACCCTTGGATGTATACCATCTGGCCCAGGTGATTTGCTACTCTTCAGTTTATCTAATAGTTGTAATACATCTTCCCAATGTATCGATATTTCCTTCAATTCTTCCACACCTTTTAATACCACTTCAGTCATGGGTAACATCCCTACCTCTTCCTCAGTAAAGACCAAAGCAAAGAATTCATTCAGTCTCTCTGCTATCGCCTTGTCGCCTCTTAGTGCCCCTTTAACTCCTCTATCATCTAATGGACCAACTGACTCTCTCCCAGGTTTTTTGCTACGAATGTACTTGAAAAAGTCTTTATTTCGCGTTTTTGCTTCCACAGCAAGCTTCTTCTCAAATTCTCCCTTTGCCTGCCTTATCAATGCCTTGCATTTGACTTGCCAGTGCTTGTGCTGTTTCCAGGTTTCGTCGTTTGGCTCTTTTTTCCATTTCCTGAAAGATGCATTTTTGGCAACAACAGCCTCTCTGACCTCACCTTTAAACCATGCTGGCAGTTTTTTTAAAGCGTGGAATAAAGCTGGTCTGGGCTTCCAAGATAGTATTTTTCAACAACACCCAAGCTTGATGTAAGTCTTTAACCTTTGCAACTGCTCCTTTTAGTTTTTTCTTAACTATTTTCCTCATTTTATCATAGTCTCCCTTTCGAAAGTTAAAAGGTAGTACTGTGGATTTCCTTACTATCCCTCCTCCACTAATTAAATCAAATGCGATCATGCTATGATCACTATTGCCAAGTGGCCCCAACACCCTTATCTCTTGCACTAGATCTGGTGTTCCACTAAGGACTAGTGTAATATGGCTTCCCCTCTGGTCGGTTCATGAACCAGCTGCTCCAAGAATCAGTCATTTATTTCATATAGGAACTTTATCTCCCTAGAATGTCCTGTCGTGACACTGACCCAGTCGATACCGGGGTAATTGAAATCACACATTATTATTACTGCACTGTAATATTTGTTAGCTTCCTTGATTTCTTTGAGCATTTCACCATCCATTTGTTCATTCTGGCCAGGCGGTCGATAGTACACCCCCACTGCCATCGCCTTCCCCTTTTTACATGGAATTTCAATCCATAGAGATTCTACAGCAAATTTTGTTTCCTGCAAAACTTTAATCCTTTGTGACTCAATGCCCTCTCTAACATAGAGCGCAACCACTCCACCAATTTGATCAGCACTATCATTACGATATAGTTTGTACCCAGGTATTACAGTGTCCCACTGGTTGTCCTCCTTCCACAATGTCTCTGATATTCCAATCATATCTAACCTCTCATTTAGTGCTAGATATTCTAACTCTCCCATCTTATTTTTTAGACTTCTAGCATTTGCATACAAGCATTTTAGAGACTTTGGGGTATGTTTACTAAATTGCGGTAAACATGAAAAACGCGCGTTGTACGACATTAACGATCATTAGCATGCTATAGCGCACGCTATAGCGCATTAACGATCGTAAACACGCTATAGCGCGCGTTATCACGCTCTAACGAGCGTAATGCTCCACGGCGAGGTAAAACACCGCAGAAGATGGAGAGAGGGCGGAGAGAAGGGGTCAATGGGCGGAGAGTGGGCGGGGAGAGGCTCCCTGCACACCAACACGCTGAATTTCAGAGCTGAATTCCAACACGAATGAAAACCTACCGGTAAAAGCACTTTGAAAGGGAGAGAACCCATTTACGTGTCAGCAATGTACAGCCTAGGCAGGGAAACCAAAAAAAGGTGATAAGTGTGATACATGTGCACAGAACAAAAGGGCACAGAAACACCGAAAATGACCCCAACAAACTGGAAAAAAACAACAACCAAGCTGGCCAATAGTGGTAGCAATGAGAAACATCAACCCACCCCCCCCCCGAGTAAGCTCCATAGAACAGATATAATTCGTGGAAGGGTCCATACTCCGTCCCCATACAAGGTGCATGGGCCCACAATGAAATAGCGCTGCTCAGGGATTTCCCCACCATCGGACAGGGTTCCTATGGCGTGCACATGTCCCGCAAATTCAGGGCGGGCATGTCGGAACGGGCAACCGGGCAGATGCTGGAAAAGGGGATACAGAGGGCTGCAGGCGGCACATGCAGTGGCGCAGCTGGGCCACAGTGGGGACTAGGGTGATGCTCAGTTGGCCCATAGGAATGCGTAAACAGTAGAGCCAGACAGCAACTGATGAGGGCCCAACATGGGCATGAGTGTGTTTCCCAAAGTGTCACAAGGGAGAGTACCCAACAGCAACCCCCAAGGGCACGGAACACTGGCAGGCGGGGCTGGGCGGAGCGTGGACGTCTATGCAGGCACCCCTACCCCAGAAGACGCACCATAGGCAGCCGCCTACCTGCACACTGGATGGCCTGAGACCGCGCACCACCAGCTCCACCAGCAGAAGGGCATGTCAGCATGGTGGCTGAGGGATACTGGTGGTGGAGGGGGCAGTGGCAGCTGCCCGGAGCAGACCGTGGCCTAGCCCTGTGTAGGTGGGTGCCATGCACTGCAACAGACAGGCCCTGTCTGACCAACAGTCATGGTATCACCAGGGAATGCACCACCTCTGTGAGAACATGGTGGTGCAGTGCACAGAACCACTCTATTCAGAAGCAGAAGGTCACAGGTTCAAGTCCCAGCTGTGGTTTCCGCCAACCCAGTTCTCATATTTTACCCACTACTATAACGTGTTAATACAGGCAGAACCGTTCTTGCAGATGACGTAAACATGCCCAAAACACCAACATTTTACCCTACAGAGCACAGACACCATAAACATGCACATTACCTAGAGCAGAGCCTCCCAAATGCAGTCCTGGAGGGCCAAACACCATTCCAGTTCCATGCTGCCTCTGATAAAGATGCCTGTGCTGCATTTCTATGCGCCACCCCCATGGTATGCAGATGTATCTCATGCATATTCATGAGGGACAGCATGAAAACCCGAACAGTGTTTGGCACCGCAGGGCTGGAGTTGGGAACCTCTGCCATAAAGCAGCAGCCAACAGGGGCAGACACACCCGCACCCACAGGCCCCATTATCCACAGCCTTCTGGAGAGGCAGGACTGTGGGCTCTTCATGCATCTCCCAATACTAGCACTTGCATACCTTAGTAATGCCACCCTAAACCGAGGAATATGATACACATCTATCAAAAGGTTGCTAGGATTACTGGCAGATAGAAATTCCTAGGTTAGGTACAAGTGTCTGAGTGAGCTGCATCATAGCAACCTTTCTGATGTATGTGGAGTGTGCTACAGGTCATGTGTCTGACAGTGTTTACCAACCTGGGGAGTGACTCCTACAGTATTGCGTACCATAGCCATGCCTGCACTGTGCTCAGGACTTGTGTGGTGGCCTGGGCTGCCCAACACCTCTATAGTTGCACAATGCTGGCATAGGTGTGGGGAGTATGTGTCTGTCTATCCAGTGTGTGGTGGCTTCCAACACCCTCCACAGCCCACACTGCTAGCGCTGTTCCCAGTATTGGTCTGCCAATGTGCATAATGAGGAGCAAGGTACCTTGGGAATAGCCTGGATAGGGTGGCCTGGCCTGGCCACATCTGCGCTGGGCATAGGGCAATGGCTCAGACATTGTAGTGCCCGGTACCACCTGCACAGACAGAGTGGCCACAGCATGTCCTGCTGGGAGGTCACTCTCACCCTGACTGAGTAGTGACCACGGCATGGCTAGGTTCCCCCATAGTGCCATAATAGCATTTTGCTCATATGATATATATGGGTTCCCTTTTGGGGCCCAATCACTGACATCTGCTTGGTGTGTATGCTGACATCCTTTGGGTACATGCATCTCCTCCAGGACCATGCACTATGGATTAGCTGGCAGACTGTCTGCAGCTAGTATGTGTCTTGCTAGAACACTTTGCAGGGTGCAGTGGCTGGAGGCTTGCTGCTGGGGAATGTCAGATAATGGTGGGGGGCAGCTGAGCATATCCAGGACTGCCGTCTGTCTGCTATTGCGTTATGGATGTGTACTGCTCTGTCTGTTCCCCAGCAGGGCTGCTGTTGCTGGTCCCCTCTGCCATTGCAGGGGGGTAGACTGTGGATCTATTGGTGGGTGACCCTAAGGGTAGGATGTGTGGTGGTAGATGATCTGCCCATGGGTCCATACACCCCCCCCCTTCACCTACAGCAGGTAACCTTGGCACCAACACAGGATATGCACTATTCTGAGTGCATCATCGCCCATAAGGACTAGACATGACTGAGACATACAGCAGGGCACAGATGTATCCTAGGTGTGTCTAACGGAGCTACCTATCACACACTGATGGGGACCTGCAGCATGGCATATTTCAGCCATAAAAGGTGCTGTGGACCTGGTGCTGGGGGCCCCACCTCAACCTCAGGGTGGGCACTGTACCCGCACAATGTGAGTGTCTGTGGCTACTCTGTGGCAGTGCCACACACGGTCTGTCCCCCCTACAGGGCCGAGGTGCTGTTGGGGTGCATACCCGCTCTTGTGCCCATCTCTTGACTGCTGATTTGCATGTGCAGTGCATCATGAGTATGGGTGGGTTACCCCTATCCTGGTAACCACAGCAGAATGTGAGTGTGGTGCCGTGCAGTCCTCCTGTGGCCAGCCAGTTGTTTGTTAGCAGCTCTAGCCCACTGGTTACTTCACTGCCTGTGGAGCCAGAGGTCATGGGTCCTAAACCCACAGTGGGGTTCATCAATAGGGCTGTCTTAGGCATTGTCTGTTTTTATTGTATATTAGTTCTGCCAGCAGGACCACCCTCAGGGTACTGTCCCGTTAGGGTGGCTCATAAGGTGCCCTATAGGGCACCTTATTCGGCGCCCTATAATGCGCCTTATAAGGTGCCTTATATGGTGTCCTATAGGGGACATTATAGGGTGCCTTGGCAGACAGCGCACTTTATAATGTGCCCTATGGAGTGCCCTCTAGGGTGCCTTATGTGGCACCTTAGGTTACGCCACTGTGAAGGTGTGTTTGCTGGCAGCACTATTCAGGTACAAGTAACCTTCCTCACAGCCCACTACTGAACCCTTTCCAGGCCAAGCCCAGTACTTTCGGGATCCAAACCTCTGCCTATATATTCCTATCAAATGGTATAGCATACATGACCATGCCAGAGGGAACGTCACTATTGGAACATATTGGATACGACGGGTACAATTTTCCTGACATGTGCAAACATTAACCCAGATGCAGAATGTGGATTAAAATATTATAGTAGGCCTTCAAAGGGTTACACATGATGCCTCAGCCAGCCTTATTCATTAGGCACACTGGGGAATCAAACCCATGACCCTTGTACTATCAGTCTGTGTGGTAACCATTGGGCTACAGCTCTGTTTCTGTATTTGGGTGTCCGCGTGCTGTCTTAAGCTTGCGCACAGTAGCGCGCGCGCTGTAGCGATCGTTGCTGCATGGCGCACACTAACGCGCGCACCTGCGCGTTATTGGTTACGATGTACCGCCCATGTCCTTTTATGGCTTTCCTTCCACTAACGCGGCTCCTAACGCGAATTGCACTAACGCAGTTTAGTAAACATACCCCTGTATTTTATTCATATTCAACTGGCTATTGGTAGGCATGGGCAATTTGGGATCTTTAAGCTCTGTCTGCTCCATACTCGAGGGCATTTGGGCTACTTTATTCTTTTTTGGAACCTCTCTGCTTTTGGTAGTATCCTTCAAGGATACATTCTTCTGAACCATGCGCTCTTGGGCGACTGTTGGCTTTCCCCTATTATCTAGTTTAAAAGCTACTCTATCTCCTTTTTAAAGGTTAATGCCAACAGCCTGGTTCCATCCCGGTTAAGGTGAAGCCCATCCCTTCAGAAGAGTCCCTCCTTTCCCCAGAATGTTCCCCAGTTCCTAACAAATTCAAAGCCCTCATTTCTGCACTATTGTCTCATCCATGCATTGAGACTCCAGAGCTCTGCCTGCCTTTTGGGTCCTGTGCATGGAATGGGAAGCATTTCGGAAAACTCTACCCTGGAAGTTCTAGATTTCAACTCCCTACCTAAAAGCCTAAAGTTAGCCTCCAGAACCTCCCTACCACACTTTCCTATGTCATTGGTACCGACATGTACTAAGACGGCAGACTCCTCCCCAGCACTGTCTAAGACCTTATCTAAGTGGCGCGTGAGGTCTGCTACCTTCGTACCAGGCAGGCATGTTACCGGGCGATCCTCACGTCCACCAGCCACCCAGCTATCTACATGCCTAATGATCGAATCACCAACTATAACAGCTCTCCTAACTATAACAGCTCTCCTAACATGGCCCTGGAGAAACTTCCTCAGTGCGAGAGGGTTTTACATCACCTGGAGGACAGGTCCTATTTACAGGATCACTTCCTGCCACACCGGGGTGATGCTCTCCTGTCACCTGACCTCTCTCCTCTATGGTAACAGGGCTGCTGCCAGACTGGAGGTAGGACTTCAGGACTATATCCCTGTAGGTCTCATCTATGTACCTCTCTGTCTTTCTTATGTCTTCCAAGTCTGCTACTCTAGCCTCTAGAGAATGGACTCGTTCCCTGAGAGCAAAGAGCTCCTTGCACCTAGTACACACGTAAGACCTCTCACCAACTGGGAGAAAATCATACATGTGACAGTCAATGCAAAAGACTGGAAATCCCCCATCTTGCTGCTGGACTGCTGTCTGTATCTTAGTTTTAAGCTTGTGTTTAGATCTTTAAGTTCTTTACTTATTAAGGGTTGCTATGGATATTTATACTAATAAAACTGTACCTAATACGTTTAATATACCTTGTTCACCTGAAGTTAATTATTTGAGGTCCTTAGTGTATGACTGATTTGGATAACGAGCTTCACCGGAGAGTACCTCCTTTCCTTTAAGATGTGTAAGTACCTATAAAACTACGATTATCCCAGGGGTGGGTGGGTGTTGGGGAGGGAAATAACACTTATTAAAAGAGGGCTGCTACACAGTACCCTGTCCTGTGCTGCTGTGGTAAGCTGTGACCAACTTCCTGGGTGATTAACAGTCATTGCTTGGATAGAAGGAGGCTTTCAAAATAGCCCTTTGACCTGCCACCCGGTGTTAACACCTATTGAAAAGGTTTCACAGATCTCTTGCCCCCTAGGTAGAAGGCCGCTTTGTAAAGGTCTCTAGAAGACTTTATTTGTTTCTCAAAGAGTACTGACCCTGTTTTGCCTTTTATGCTAAGTTATATTCTGATGTGATTTTATTTACAGCTCTTTGCTGCTGCTAGGCTCTGACTTATTATGAAATTTAAACTACAAGCTCTCTGCTGGGTTCTAAATTTAACCATAAAGCTCTCTTCTGTGTTTTAAATTTAAACTAAAAGTACTTTGCTGATACTAGGCCCTGAGTGAGAATTAAATTTAAACTACAAGCTCTCTGCTGGGTAGGAAATGTAACCAGAAAGTTCTCTTCTGTGTTTTAAATTTAAACTTAAACTGCTGCTACTAGGCCCTGCCTGATTTAACAAAAAACACTGGGTTCAAAGATTAATTAGCTTTAATACAAAGAAGTCCTTTCAGAAAATTCCCAGAAGTATAAACTCACAATTGCAGATCTCTCTCCAGAAGTAGCAGTCCCTTTTTCTAGTCCTTCAAGAAAGAAAGAGTGAGAACCACAGCACTGTTTATAACACCTAATTATAACTCATTTTTATTTTGTTGTTATAAACTGCGTTATGGTTCTTGCTTTTTTTCTTTTTGAACATATATTTTGCATCCACAGAACCCCCTCTCTCAACAATGAGTGCAGAGCAGAACCAGGATATTCACCCACAGAACTCAATATCTTTAAAAAAATAAAAATCTGATTCAGACCATCTCACTAATAACAACAAACATTCTCCAGTACCAGGCATATTGTGAACTAATACAAAACCCTACAACAAAGTCAGTGAGGATCTGTAGAGCAAATCTACCATACCATACCATACCAGCTCAATTTTCAAAACTCACATAAGGAGTTTACCCCAAAAAAGCATAACTGTAAATACTGCAGCGGGCCCTAGAACATCCAAACATGTATTTGAAAAGCTGAACAATTCAGATTACTACAGAACAGATCCCTACGTACAAACTCCATGTTAACAGAACCCCTGGCCTTGGCCACTAACTCAGAACACAGCCTCTCACCAAAGTACAGAAGAAGTGACCATAACATAATAACAAACATATATAAATAAAAATTAAACTGAAACTGCAAAAAGTCATATTCTGCATACAATGCAATGCCAGAATAATAGAAAGAGATGTATTTCCCTGTACTTTATAAAATAAAAAGATAGCACCAAGACTGTTCATTAAATTGCAAATAAAATTCTCTTCTATCTTTATTGTCTGACCATTTTATTCTTGATCATGCTTGTCCCAATTTGAGGTTTCTGCTTTCCTCCACCTCCTAGTGCCCTCCCCCCCCCCCCCGCCTTCTTCCTCCCAGGGGCAGCATGATGGTGATGCAGAGCCATGTACAGAGATTTATCGCAACTTTATTTGCATAAATTTAGCTTGCTTTTTTAAATATATATGCTACCAATCTAAAATCCTAGGTAGCTTCCAAACATATCGTACATGCAATTTAGTAAAACAGATGTTACAGTAAAACACATAATAAAAAAAACATTAAATTTGATTAATGAAAAGCCACTTACACAGCTCCCCACCCCCAATCAGACCATCACTAATCTGCACATCAAATTTATTTTGCTATGACCAGATTATTCATGAGGAGGGAAGATATAAAATGAGAAACTAATCCTGGTAGCCATGAATTCAAATGTTGGATTGGATTGTGCTAGAGCTGGAAAAGTCCGGAAGCCAGCAACGGTGAAGCTATCAGGCTACTAAACAAAATTAAACTGAGACATTCCCTTAAAACTTGAAATTTCCTTTAATCTGACCTGACAATCTGGCAGCATAAAGAACACAAACTTTGGGTGCGGGACGAAGCTGCACAGAGTCCTTCACAGAGGCGGGAAGGCTCCGGACCAGTTTCGCTTTTGTTTAAACTGCAAATCACCAGCACAGCCGCGGTTCTCTAAAAGGCAGGGAGTTGATGCTGCAAGGAAAAGGAGAGGGTGAGTTTGCTGCTTCCGAGAAGCGGACTCGGCAGTGGCAGCAACTTGTGCACTTGTTTTTGGGGTTTTTTTACTTTTGAAGGCAAAACGAGGCAGCTGTTTTGGGGGCATTTTTTGCCGCCCTCAAAACTTTGCTGCCTGAGGCAGCCGCCTCACTTCGCCTCATTATAGAGCCGCCCCTGGTTACACCCTCATCACACTAAACCCATCTTCTCATATACCCCTAGTCGTTTATTTTATTTATTTTATTTATTTAGCAAGCATTTGTAGCCCGCTCCTTCCAGCGATCAGAAGCGGGTAGGATTACTATTGTGAAACTGCCGAATCAAGGCAGGTACAAATTTTGTTTACATACAGATTGTCAGAAAAGCACATCATACAGAGTTAACACTTCTTAGCTATGGGGGAGTTCATTTACATATATACATAAATACATATATACAGGATAATCTTCTTGGACACAGTGGTCAGGGGCTGCTCCATCTGTGGGTTTAGTTCAGGTTGAAATGTGATTGGAAAATGTGCGTTTTGAGTTTCTTTCTGACGTCTAGAAGGTCATTGCTAGCTCGTAGTTCTGGTGGGAGTTGGTTCCACAGTGTTGGCGCTGCATATGAGAAAGCCCTGTGGCTGGTGTTAGCTTTGGCAGATCTTATATCTGTTGGAGTGTGAAGGATGTTGGAATTGTGGGTTCTTCTGTTTCGGGTAGGAGGTTGCAATCTTACTAGGTTGTTGAGGAAGGAAGGTGCTAAGTTGTGGATGAGTTTGAAGGTGGTTAGTACCCATATATACAACCATCCCCTCACAAACCCACCTACCCTCTCCCACACATACTGTACACCCCACAAACTCGTATACATCTGTCACTCACAAACCTCAACCTCAAGAGTTGCCAATTTACCCAATTCTAGGAGTGAGATTTTAAACCTGTCCTGCATTTCTGACAATTTTATCCTGATGCATTATGGGACCTGCAACACTGATTCCAATGGGTAAAACAAAGGACTACAAATATCATACTGCATTGCAATGCTACTTTAAAAACAGAACGCGCAAAAAAATCTCACTCCTGGAAATGGGTAACTTGGCAATTCTGCATCCTATATACTCTAACCGCACTCCACATATGCTTCTAATCTCAACACCCACCACACACACACACACGCACACACCCCCACACCCCACATACCCCGCAATCCACAGGAGATCCTGCACTAGATAAGAAAGAAGATCTTTTGATTGTGGTTCATGTTGATATGCTTGTAGGGATTTAAAAATGTATCTATATTATGTTGGAAGACCCCAACATGCTTGTCTGCCTAGGGCACACCAAAAGGTTTATTCTCCGGCTACAGGCCATACTGGTAACAGCAAAACAACATATAGAAAATGTTGGCACACAGAGAAAGCAGCTGGACACTTCCACACTAAAATGGCCACCTGAAATATGAGTTCCTGAACAACATTCCAAAACTCAGAAAGACTGCACCTGAAGCCATATCCTAGTAAATGTTATGTTTGTCATTTCAGTTGGAACACCATCCAGCGTGTGGAGACTTTTATCCAAGTTTAAATGCACAAACCGCTCAGAGTCTAGAAGGCAATAGTCTTCTGTACTCAGGAACAGGTCTGCACCTGCAGACCCCCTTTACACTGAGAACACTGGCTACATTCATATTTCTCCTTATCCAATATTTTTGCTCCACACATCATTGGTTATGTATAGAGTTTGTTGTGTGACATCAACAGATTTGACAGATGACACTGCTGGGCAGAGATTGTGCACCATGTGCTAGGATGCCAGAGGTTATGACATTTGACATTGCTGGACCAAGTACATCTGTCATGTGCTCTGATGTCAAGAATTTTGACAGATGGCACCGCTGAAGTGAATCGAGCACATCTATCATATCATATTATCAGGGTAAAAAAGGCTAGAAAGGGCTCATCAATCATGACATTATACTAGTCATGGGATATGCTGACTAATACCACTGGGAAAGCATATCTATATATGATTGTTTGATTTGTAGTATTTTTATATTGCTAATGGTACACACATCATAGCAGTTTACAATCCGAAAGAAATATGGAGCAGGATACAAAAACCAACCTAGGACATTTAAATATGATATTATGCGACAGACTATAGTAAATATGGGGATATGTGAACAGTAATATGCTGTATACCACAACATACTTTCGTCATAGTAGGTTATCCAGCCTCTCACCTCCCTACTATGCAGTAAATACGTGAGAGATTTTTCACGTGTGATTCATCTTTAAACAAAGAGCAAAAACATATAATAATATAAATATTAAATAATATTATAATAAAAAATATTCAACGAACAAGCCGGTAATCCAGTAACCCTACACAAATGAAAGAAATCAGACTTAACAACAGAAAAAAATACTTTCACAAATGAAATAGAGAAAAAAATGGTTCACATATGCACAGGGCAAAACTTTTCAGTTCGTTTGTACTTTTTCCCTGATTTTTCAGACTTTTCTCCAGTTCATTTTACACTTTTGTTTTAATAAAAAAATGTTAAGGTGCATTAAAACTAATTGACTTAACACTCATTAATTCATAGGGTTAACTTGTGCTAAATTGATATAGCACAGACTAAATTTTTAAGGCACACTAATGAACCAAATGGGCATTAACGAGTGCATGTCCCTAGTTCATATTGCAATGTTAAAGAGTTCTCAGAAAGTAGTGAGAAAATATGCACTTAACTGACAAATAGCAATCATAGAAGAATATCTTTATACATTATACTCACCTCATATAAACCAAGTGTGTGTGAGTGGTATTAATTATCAGTGCAATAGTCAAACACAAGAAAAGGACAGACTAGTTGTGGTTAGCCTATTAACTAGAAAAGAGTACAAAATGATGAAAAGGAAAATATGAAATATAAAACCTGCATTCTGAAAATGATAGCAACAGGTGTACATGTCCCAATAGGCAGAGTAGGCAACTACCTTGGGACAGTGACCCTGCTACCAAAAGTCTGCCCTGGTACTACAAGTGGTCCTACTGCACAGCCTCATTGTTAATTTGTGATGGCTAGCCAACTCAACTTTATTAGCCCCTCCTCCCCCAGTCCTATAGCATTGTCTGAATTCAGAAGTACAACCTACCCAGAAGGCTGTACTTTTGGCAGGTGGTAGCCAGAGAATTAAATCCATTATTGGATAGCAAATCTGATATGTAAAATCAGGGAGTAGCCTAGTGGTTGGGACAAGTTACCTCAGGTTGGAGTGCTGGCAGTTAAAATCCAGGTAGAGGTCAACAACCTTGGGCTGGAAGGACTGGTGCTTCTAGTCCTACAGATGCTCCTTGGACAAGCCACTTAACTTTCTGTAGCCTCAGGTACAAAAATGTAGATTGTGAGCCCTTCGGGGACACTGCTTTGACTTGTAGAAAAATGGTATATAAGCCTAACTAAATAAAATAGGATCTTTTTGACTACAAATAGAAAACCTTTTAGGCCAGTATTCAAATGAAGTTATACATTCACCAGCAGCCAATGGAGTGGAGGAGTAGCCTATTGGTTAGACCAGTGTGCTGAAAACCAGGATTCAAATCCCACCACTGTTCCTTGTGATCTTGAGCAAGTCACATAATTCTCCATTGCCTCAGGTACAAACTTAAATTGAAGCTCTCCAAGGAACAGGCAAAATATCTATTCCTTAAAAAAGCATGAGCTTGATCCAAAATACCTTCCCCTTCACTATGCATGTATTTTTGGAACTTATAAGGATAGTATCAGGCCAAAGAGTAACTGAATGTCTTGATACTATACATATAAGAAGGGTATGGGTTTGGCATAGGGCATGGGTGGGCCAAAAAGTGGTTTAGAGAGTAGCAATGTTCATCAGCTATCTGGATAACTCAGAAATGTAGGGGTCAATATACATTGACCAGATTTTAAAAAGCTACATGAGAATAAGCTAGAATCGTCAAACAGGTGACACATATTCGGACAGCATATGAATATGACTGGATAGGCAACGGGCGATAGCGCCGCATACATTCAGCTAAGTGGCAAGAGAATGGTCAGACAAATTGAAAATATCTGCAGAAAATGCCATGTGACAGCACAGCACTCAATATAAGGAACCAATAACCGGACTGCACAGCAGAATCCATGGAGAAAGAAGCTATGCGGCGGCGCTATATTGAATATGGCCAGATATGGACTGTGCTGCTATGGATAGGGCAGTTCTGAATCAGACACTGGGTGGTGGGGCAGCAAGAAATACCTGGATAGTGATACATATATCCAGATAGGGCAGATGGCATCTGATTGGCTGGTAGTGTGGGCAAGCACCCTCTGTGGCAAGGATCAGCATACCAGCAAGATGACTTCCCATCTACGACAGCCAAACCTTTCTGAGGAAGAGGCCGAGATGCTAGTTCACATGATCCTCCATTGGGAGGCTCTGTTGTACCCACAGAGTAAGAGGGACAATCTCCAGCTGTCCACCTGGATCTGGAGAGGTGTTCAGGGCAGTCTGTACAGGTGGGCTCATAGTTACCTAGGGCAGGATATCACACTAGACTTGACTAAGCTGCTGCCTAGGGATACTGGCCCTGGGGCAGGGGTGCATGAGGCATGGCAGCAGTCAAGGCATACCCAAGGACCCTGAGCCATCAGCACATAGCAGCACCTGCAGGGAAAGCAGATGTACATGCACAGCCCTAGAAATGCAGTACCTCTGTCACCATGAAATCTCAGTGCATACTGACAGACTGATATGAGCCATCATTGCTGCACCTGAGCTGCTTTGAGCCGGGAGCGGGCAGGGAATCCCCTCCCCCGATAGCTGCCTAGCAACCAATCAGCTGTTCCTGCTGCCTTCAAGACACCAGCGCTAATGGGCATTTGAACTGCCTGAGCTATCATTGCTGCACCTGAGCTGCTTTGAGCCGGGAGCAGGCAGGGAATCCCCTCCCCCCGATAGATGCCTAGCAACCAATCAGCTGTTCCTGCTGCCTTCAAGACACCAGCGCTAATGGGACCTTAGGCCTTAGGCGCGGGACCTTAGCCGCTTCCCTCACCGTCCCATTGCCTGATCTCTTATGTGCTGCATAGCCTGTAGGTCACTAGGTGGCCTGGTTTGTAATTATTTGTTGCTTGTATTATCTTACACTGCATTGCTATCTCTCTATTGCTACCTCTCTATGTCTTGCATCTCGTCTTATAATGAGGCCTTCATGTAACCTGTCAAACCTTATCTATATTCTCCCTAGCCCTGGCTCCTCTAAATCTATCTCTCACACTTTACACTACCCTCCACGTAGTATGTTCATCTGCTCTCATATCAATCCCATTTCTGCTCTCCCTAGGCATTTCTTTCATGTTTTAAAGTGGCCTTCACGTAACCTATCCAACCTTATTCACATTTCTCTCCTTTCACCTTCTGTGCTCCCCTTCTCATGTGCCTTATGGAACCCTCACTCTGTCTCTAACAAACTTGCCTTTACTCACGACCTGTTTATCTCTCATGCCCTCCACCTCCTTGCCTTAACAGAGACCTGGCTTCTCCCTGATGACACCACATATATTGCCGCTCTCTGTCACGGTGGCTATCAGTTCTCCCACACTCCTCGCCCCACTGGCCGTGGTGGAGGTGTTGGGCTTCTACTTTCTCCCTTTTGTCACTTCCAACCCCTCATCCTTCCTCAGTCTCACTCCTCTCTCTTTTTTGAGGCCCATTCCATCCGCCTATTCTCTCCTCTCCCCCTTCGGGTTGCTGTAATCTATCAGCCTCCTGACTTGTCTGTTTCTACTTTTCTTTCTGACTTTGACTCCTGGCTATCTATCTTTTTAGTCCCCTCCTCCCCTACTCTTATCCTCGGCAATTTTAACATTCATGTTGACAATTCCTCTGATCCCCATGCTCGTAAGCTCCTCTCCATTACCTCCTCATTCAATATTCAACTTTGCTCCACCGCCCCCTCTCACCAACTTGGTCACTGCCTTGACCTGATTTTCTTCTCTAATTGCTCACCCTTCAACTTCTGCAACTCAGTCTTTCCCTTATCTGACCACCAACTTTTACGTTTTCTTATTCATCATCCCCCATCTCAGCCTCGTCCTGTCTCCAGTAATCTTTTCAGAAATGTTCTTGCTATTGATCCCTTAGCCCTCTCCTCCTCTATTTCATCTCCCCTTTCCTCCTCTCTGTTATCCAAATCCGTTGATGAAGCTGTGACATCCTATAACTTTGCACTCTCCTCTGCCCTGGATACTCTTGCTCCCCTTACCTCACACCCTGTAAGGCATTATTCTCCCCAGCCCTGGCTCATACCCACTGCCCGATATTTGCGTTCCTGTTCCCGCTGTGCTGAGTGTCTTTGGCTTAAATCCCGCTGCCGTGCTGACCTTCTTCTCATTCCAATCAGCCATAGCATTTGCCAAACAAGCCTACTTCACCCATCTGACTAACTCTTTCGCCTTTGATCCTCGTCGTCTCTTTAATACTCTCAATTCTCTCCTCAATGTGCCCCCACCGCTGATTCCTACCTCTCTTCCTGCCCAAACACTAGCTGATTTCTTCCATGACAAAATCCATAAGATTACCGTCCAATTCCTCATTACCCCTTCTACCTCACCTTTCTTCCATCTCTCCCCACTAACTTCTGCTACACTCTCCTCCTTCCCTGTGGTCTCTGATGATGAAACAGCACTCCTTCTTTCTTCCTCCAACCCACCACCTGCTCCTCCCACCCTGTCCCCACCCGTCTCTTATGCCTCATCTCATCCTCTATTGTCCCTTCCATTTCTCATATCCTCAACCTATCCCTCTCCACTGCTACCTTCCCTACTGACTTCAAGCATGCCATAGTTACACCCCTCCTCAAGAAACCCTCACTCGATCCTACCTGTCCATCTAACTATCGACCCATCTCTCTCCTTCCCTTTATCTCTAAACTACTTGAGTGTGCTGTCCACCTTCGCTGTCTCGATTTCCTTTCGTCTCATGCCCTTCTTGATCCTTTACAGTCTGGCTTCCATCCCTTGCACTCCACTGAAACAGCTCTCACTAAAATATCAAATGACTTGTTCCTAGCAAAATCCAAAGGTCTTTATTCTGTTCTCATCCTTCTTGATCTTTCTGCTGCTTTTGACATTGTTGACCACAACCTTCTTCTTATGCTGTCATCACTTGGCTTCAGAGGTTCTGTACTGTCTTGGTTCTCCTCTTATCTTTCCCATCACTCTTTTAATGTGTGTTCTGGTGGCTCCTCCTCCTCTGCCACCCCGCTCCCAGTTGGTGTTCCCCAGGGTTCTGTCTTGGGACCACTCCTCTTCTCTCTCTGTACCCAATCTCTTGGTGCTCTTATCTCTTCCCATGGCTTTCATTACCATCTCTATGCTGATGACGCTCAAATCTACCTCTCTTCACCTGATATCTCTCCAGCAATCTATGACAAGATCACTGTTTGCCTTTCAGACATTGCTACTTGGATGTCTCACCACCGGTTGAAATTAAATATGGCTAAGACTGAACTCCTTATCTTTCCCCCCAATGCCTCCCCTCCTCTACCCCCTTCCTCAGTCTCTGTGGATAACTCTTTAATCCTTCCTGTCTCTTCGGCCTGTAACCTGGGTGTTATCTTTGACTCCTCTCTCTCTTTCTCCACTCATATCCAACTCGTAGCTAAGACTTGCTATTTCTTCCTTTATAACATTAACAAAATTCGCCCCTTCCTTTCTGATGACACTACTAAAATGATTGTTCACTCCTTGATCACCTCCCGTCTTGATTACTGCAATATTCTCCTTGCTGGCGTTCCCGCAAACCATCTCTTTCCCCTTCAAACTATTCAACATTCTGCTGCTCGACTAATTTTCCGTCAGCATTGCTTTCCCCATGTCACTCCTCTTCTCAAGTCCCTTCATTGGCTTCCCATCCGCTTCGGGATCCAATTCAAACTCCTCCTCTTGACCTATAAATGCATTCACTCTTCAGCCCCCCACTACCTATCATCTCTTATCTCTCCTTACATCCCCTCTCGCGTTCTTCGCTCTTTGAACAGCCTTCGTCTATCTATGCCCTCTACTCGTACTGCTAATTCTAGACTTCGCTCCTTTCACCTGGCTGCACCCTTTGCCTGGAACAATCTACCTCTGTCTGTCCACAATGCATCCTCTCTGGACCTCTTCAAATCCAGATTGAAAACCCATCTCTTCTCTATTGCTTTCTGTTCTTGATTCTTGTTTTTGCTCTTCTTGTTTATTGTATACTTTGTCTTACTTGATTGTATTT
The DNA here is from genome assembly GCA_033557465.1 of Ichthyophis bannanicus. Classification (NCBI taxonomy): domain Eukaryota; kingdom Metazoa; phylum Chordata; class Amphibia; order Gymnophiona; family Ichthyophiidae; genus Ichthyophis; species Ichthyophis bannanicus. The sequence goes on from CM066037.1 coordinate 295,196,080, forward strand.
GTATTTTGTGATCTTCTTGACTAGATTGTGAGCTCTGATGAGCAGGGACTGTCTTTTCTTCATGTATGTACAGCGCTTCGTATGTTTGAAACGCTTTATAAATGTTAAATAAATAGATAGATAGATATGGGTGGTACACAGATGAATGTGAGTGCATAGGTCAAGTATTAAGATCCTGGTTGGGGTGGGGGTAGAGGTACGGGATAGATATGGGGGTTGCCCAGTGCACACAGAACATGTTACAAGCCAGGAATGGACCCCATGACCACACGTTACTGGCATGTGGCACATGGAGCCACAAGTACAGCCTAGGGATATGCGGTGGATAGGGATATGCAGTACCATCCAACAACCTAGCAAATAACAGCAATGACATAACCCAGGTTGGCCTACATCATGGTAAATCTGAAAAGGACATGGAAAAAAATCCCACACCAGTAAGCAAGGGTTGATCTGTCCTCAAACATCTGACCCCTGAGTTGGGAGTCAGTTGACCTCCACACAGAGCCATTGTACCTCAGAATAGCCTAGACCCAGGTAATCAACCAATCTGCAACTGTATTATGTACAACTGGTGCCATTAGCCCCTGTTCCCTGAGTATTCCACAGTATGTCTTTTCTGAAGTATGGTGCCATACTCTCTGGGGGTAATGTTGCCCTGTGAATGTAATGACAAGTGCTCCAGAGACATGCTCCAAGGCCTCCGCCCCTGCAGTGTTTCTGTTCTAGATGATCTGTATTGCCATGTCTAAGTGTACTATTTGAACTTGTGTCTCTGGCTGCAGATATGCAGGATGATGTGTTTATGGTCCTCTAGCCACAGCATTGTCTGTGCAGTGGGGAGTAATTGTACATGTACCCTCAATCCTGGGTTATGTCACATTACCTAGCCATGGCTCCCTGACTTAGAGGATATCAGAACACTATTTGGACAGTGTTGTGTGCAAAGAATCCACATCTCACTACTTGAGATTTGGTGGAACATCTCATTAGTGTTGTACAAGGGTAGATACATGTTCACAGCAATGGCATATACATTGGACACATAGTGACGTGAAGAACTGTTTCATGCTTCCCTGCCACTCTCATATCTGCAAGAGAGAAGGTACAGATTGTCAGTTAGGGGGATGTTCTGCACAAGGCATTGCACATGGCATTATGGATGCATGGGGGGAGGGGTCATTGAGGGTTTGGGGTTGTGTACCATGACACCTGTGACATGCCTGCTCATATATCTGGAGGGACAGTACCCAGGGCATCCTCATTTCCCTCCCAATGTGTGTTCTATGTACAGCATGCCTTTATCACTTAATGATGTGCACAAACTAGGCAGCATGGAAGTAGCTAGTGGGGCATACACATATACCCTATGCACCATTCACCTATTGACCGCAGAGAACCATTGCTGGCCTGCAAGCACTGCAGAGATAAGTGTTGGCCTAGGACCTAACCTTTTGCCTACATTCACTGGCTATTTGTCCCACTGGAGAGGGCAAACAACATGTAGGTGCAATGGTTTATAGTGGGTGCCTGAATTTGACTGTTCTATACCATGCACCTCTGTGCCCACCCTGCTTCCATACAAGCTGTCTTTGTGAATTGTCTGGGGAATGTTTGCTTCATTTTGTTTCCTCTTTCCATACAGATCAACCACAGCCAGGGAACTCAGCACAGTCATTTGAGAACAGACCCATGGCTACACAGGAAGGGGCCCCCTCAGACATGCTACCACAGCCACAGAAGGGGTAGCCAACAAAGGAGGTGCAGGGGCTGCCTGTGACTGAGCAGGGCCCGATGCCACTATTTATTTAACAGGTTTTTTTATACCACTTTATCATTTCAATCAAAGCAGTTTACATTGTAACTTAAACTTGTACATTAAACAGGGACATTGATAACTTGGATTTTTCTGAGGCAATGGAGGGTTAAGTGACTTGCCTAAGGCCACAAGGAGTGCTAGTGAGAACTGAATCCTGGTCTCTTGGTTCCCAAGCCAGTGCTCTAACCATTAGGCTACTCCTCCACTACTCTTATTCCTCATCCAGGAGCCAGCAAATGACTTTTTGGGAGGGAGGAGGAAGAGGTACTGCAGCTGGAGAGGGAAGAGGCAGAGATGGTGACCCTCCCTTGACACATAGCAGATGACTTGGGGCCTTTGAGAGACCACTGTGAACACCAGACCCGGATGCTGAAGGACCACCTAAGGCAGCAAGCGCAAATGATGCAGGAGCAGCTGCATCCCCGAAAGGAGCAAGCAGCCTACCTGACAAGCCTTGCTTGCTCTCTCTAGGACTTTGTGGACTCACTGAGGAGTGAGGTTGCAGCTTGTATCCCTCTGCCTCAGGTCCAACTTGACTGCCTTACAGGTGGGGACTGTGTCTGCACTTGAGGGGGGTGATGATGAGGACAGCATGACCTCCGAAATGGCACCACTGCAGGAGAGTACATGGGTGGGGAAGTGGTCACATATTGATAAGGGAAGTGGTTGTGAGGGGAAGAGGGCACATTAAACAGGTTATAAAGTTCTACCACTGGCACCTATAAAGACATGCACCTTGCATCAACTAACAATTATGTTCTATAAGTCTAGTTCTTGCAATTGCAGCTACTGCAGTGAGTGACTGCCTCTGGCTTGCTGGCCCTTCCTCTGCAGAGCAAGGCCTCTCTCTGGGTACTGTGATATGTCCTCCTCAGGTAGATGTATGCCTCTCTGGGTGGCAATGTTGTGAGGATAAGCAGGTGGTGAAGATGTTACACACTTTGGCAGGGCTGTGCAATAGTTCCCCTTCGCTGCTGTCCAGGTACCTGAACCTGCTCTTGAGGACACCAAAGGTGTGCTCTATAAAAGACCTGGTTCTGTGGTGCTCTTTGTTTATCTCACTTCCTGAGGTGTCTGTGACTGCTTCACTGGTGTCATGACAATAAAAAGAAGCCCACAAACCTGCAGAGCAGTAGGACCAAGAAGAAGCAGGTATCACAGTACACCATGGAAGGCTTCTAGAGTGCTTTATTGGAGTGTCCTAGAGGTTTGTGCCTACACATGTTTCGGCAGCCAGGCATTCATCAGGAGCTCAAGACCTAATTTAAAAACAAGAGATATACTGTAGCATTAAAATACAAATATAAATATGAAGAAAAACATGCACATCAACTGCCAAAAAATTATAACAAGATAAAATAATTTAAAAATGGATAAAAAGGCTAAAACCAACAGTTATGTAAATAAAGCAGACATCTACACATATTGCATACCAAATTTTAGGTGTAAATATGTAGGACATAGGAGCATAAATATAAATAAATATCAAGAGTACCAAATTATATCCAATAAATACAAAGTGAAAACATATAAATTACCTTGGTAGTGCATAAAAAATATATGAGAAGTAAAACAATATAATAATAAGGGGCATGTTTACTAAAACCCCGGTAGAGTGCGGGCCCCGGTAGTGTGCGGGTGCCATATAAGGAGTGGGCGTTCCGTCCTGAAAAAGAAAAGCCGGAATTTACATATGCGCTAAGGTGCGCGGCACCCATGTGCGCCCCGCACCTTAGCGCATGAGATAGCTGCGTGGGAGGCATAAGTGGCGCGCTGAAGTGCAAGAAAACAAGCAGAGCCACAGCACAATGGTTAAGACACTGACCAACAGTGCAGGGATCAGGGGTTCAATCCCTCACAGTGCCCAATGGAGACAGCTGGCTGAGGCATTTAAATGATGGGCGGTATAAGGCGGTGCGCTAATATTTTAGGAGGCTTTTTAATACTGGGCGGCATAAGGCGGCGCGCTGATGTGCAATCACAGGAACAGAGCTGCAGCACAATGGTTAAGACACTGACCAATGGTGCAGGGATCAGGGGTTCAATCCCCCAAAGTGCCCAATGAACAAGGCTAGCTGAGGCATAACAGATTAAGGGGAAGATTGCTTTAGGAGGCATTTTATTCATATTGTAATTATCACTACTAGCAAACGCACTCCCAAAGCGTGTTAACATAAGGTGCCCTATAAGGCATATTTTAAAGTGCACTGTCAGCCAAGGCACCCTAGAATGTTGCTTATAGTGCGCTTTAGAGGGTGCCGTATGAGGTACCGCAAGGTCAGTGTACTGTTTTTTATGGCAGCACTGTGCAGTTTAAGGAATGAAAAGCATAAGTAGGTGCGCTGACAGGCAAGGAGGAGCAGCAGTGGAGCACAATGGTTAAGGCACTGACTGCTGATACAGGGGTCATGAGTTTGCTCCCCAGTGTGCCTAATACGTAAGGCTGGCTGTGGCATCAGCTTTGCATTGTACATATTTTGTCCTGCAGCACTTTAATTTTATGTTATTAATTGCTGCCAGCAAACACGCCCTCACGTGCCGTAATTGAAGGTGCCGTATAAGGCACCCTATAAGGCACTCCATAGGGCACATTAGAAATTGCACTGTCCTCCACAGCACCCTGAAATGTCCCCTATAGGGCACCCTATAGGTTGCATCACAGGATATTGTATAGTGCACCTTATATGGACGGGAACCATAAGGTGCCCTATAGGGCGCCCTATAAAGCACCCTCAGAGGCACCTTATGGGTACAGTACGCTGAGGGTGTTTTTGCTGGCATCAAAATATGTACATTAAAGAAAATGCATTGGACAACCCTATCAAATAACCCCACTGTGGGTTTGAACCCATGACCTCTGGCTTCAGAGGCAGTGAATTAACCATTGGGCTACAGCTCTATAGCTGCTAACAAGCCCCTGGCTGGCTGCAGAGAGCATGCACATCACCACACAGACAGTCTGCTGTGGTCACCAGGATAGGGTTAGCCCACCCATACCCATGATGCACTGCACATGCAAATCAGCTGTCCACAGATTAACACAAGATGGGCAATGCACCCCACAGCACCTCGGCCCGGTAGAGGGAAGTGACCATGTGCACCCACACACCACCTCGGCCTGGTAGGGGGTACTGACCGTGTGTTTTACTGGCACAGAGTAGCTACACACCGTCACATCGTGCGGGTACTGTGCTCACCATGAGGGTGCAATGAGGCGCCCAGGACCAGGTCCACAACACCTTCCATGGCTGAAAGAGGCCATGCCAGAGGTCCAAAGCAGTGTTAATGTGTGAGATAGGTAGTTCCTGCACAAAAACCTTGGATATCTCTGTCTGACTCAGTCAGGTGCAGCGCACCCCCCCCCCCCCCATGTGGGCCATGCACCACCACCACCACCCCCCTCCTCCAGGGCCAAGGGTGGCAAACAGGGTCTCCCATCAATAGATCCACATTCTACCTCACAGCAAAGGTGACAGTAAAGAGGTCCATCAACCCCGGTCCTGCTGCAGAGCAGACACCCCACAGGGCAGTCAATGCAGCTCTATACTCATCCATAACACAATAGTAGACAGATATTAGGCCTGGATATGGTGAGCTGCACCCCACCACCATCTGATATTCTCCTGCAGCAGGTCATCAGCCAGTGCACCCTGCAAGATGCTCCATCATAACACATACCAGCTGCAAACAGTGTGCTAGTTAGTCCATAGTGCATGTTCCCAGTGGAGATGCATGCACCCAGAACTAGGATGTCAGCATACACAACAAGCAGATAAATCAGTGACTGGGACCCAAAAGGAAACCCATATCTATCACATGAGAGAAATACTATATAGCACTATGGGGGTGCCTAGCCATGCTGTGGTCACTGCACAGTCAGGGTGAGAGTGATCTCTCAGCAGGACATACTGAGGTCACCCTGTCTGTGTAGGTGGTGGCCAGGCACTAAAATGTCCCAGTCAGTGCCCTATGCCCTGTGCAGATGCACCCTGGCCAGGCCACCCTGTCCGGCCTATACCCATGGTACCTTGCTCCTCATTATGCACATTGGCAGCCCAATACTGGCAACATTGCTGGCAGTGTAGGCTGTGGAAGGTGTTTGCAGCCATCACACACTGGATAGGCAGACAGCCACCCCCACACCTATGCCAGCATTGTGCTACTATAGAGGGGTCCAGCAGCCATACCCACCACACCAGTCCTGGGCACAGTACAGGCATGGATATGGTACGCACTACTGTTGGGGGTCACTCCCCAGGGTGGTAAACACTGTCAGAGACCAGACCTGCAGCGCACACCGCAGACATCACAATGATTGTTATGGTGGAGATCAATGAGCAATATGTGCTTAACGTAGGAATTGATATCTGCCAGTTATCATGGGCAACGTTTGATAGCTGTGTACCATATACCCAGGTGTAGGGTGGCAGTGCTAAGGTATGCAACTGCTAGTATTGGGGGATACAAGCAGGGCCCAATGTCCTGCCTCTCCATGAGGCATTGGCCAATGGGGCCTGTGGGGGGGGGGTGTGGGTATGTCTGGCCCTGTTGGCTGCTGCTTTACGGCAGAGTGTCCCAACTCCAGTCCTGGTGTTCCAAACAGTGTTCGGGTTTTCATGCTGTCCCTCATAAATATACATGAGCTACATCAGCATACCATGGGGGTGGTGCATAGATATGCAGCACAGGCATCTTTATTAGAGGCAGCATGGATCCTGAATGGTGTGGGGCCCTCCAGGACTGCATTTGGGAGACTCTGCTCTAGGTAATGCGGCTGTTTATGGTGTCTGTGTCTGGTGTGGTAAAATATAGGCGTATGAACCATGCGTATGTTCTCAGCAATAAAGGTTTGTCCTTACTATCACGGTTTAGTTGTAGGAAAAATATGTGGACTGGATTGGCAGTAGCCCCAGCTGGGCTTTGAACCTGTGACCTTCTGTTCCTGCATACACTGTCTGTGTGCACTGCACCACCATGTTGCCACAGATATGCTGTGTTCCCTGGGGAGTCCATGACTGTACATCTGACAGAGCCTGTCTGTTGTGGTGGACGGTGCCAGCCTGCGCAGGCCTAGGCCACTGTCTGCTGTGGTTTGCAGGCACTGCCCCCTCCACCACCTGTACCCTTCCGCCAACATGCAGACATGTCCCTATCTGGGAAAAAGCATATGACCTGATTGAGTTGTGGCACTTCAGGACTGAATTTGGGGGACTCGGCTGTAGGTAATGCCCATTGTTATGGTTTGTGTGCGGTGTAGGGTAAAATATAGGTGTTGGAACCATGCTTATGTTCTCTGCAATAAAGGAGTGTCTGTACTATCACTGTTTAGTGGTGGGTAAAACTAAGGGGAGCAGGTTGGCAGGAGCCCCAGCTGGGATTTGAACCTGTGACCCTCTGGTCCTACAGGCACTGGCTGTGTCCGCTGCACCACACTGTGGCCACAGGGACAGTGCAGTCTCTGGAGATAGGAAACCTGGCCACACGAGTCGGACACCCTGCGCTGCACAGTTTTACTGTGGGCTCGTTTACCTTGCATGGGGACAAAGGTGCAAATAAACCTCAAAAATGACCTCCAAAAAAGGGGGAAAAAAACAAAACTAAGCTGGGCAACAGTGATATCAAAGGGCAACATAAAAAACACTCCCAGGAAAGCTCCAATAAAATGCAGTGATTTTTGAAAGAGTCTACGGAGCGTAGACCCTTCCAAAAATCATTTCTTTTTTTTGGAGCTTTCCTGGGAGTGTTTTTTAATGTTGCCCATTGATATCACTATTGGCCAGCTGCATTATAATTTTTCTGGAATTTGTTGTGGTCATTTTCAATTTATATTTGCTATTTTGTTCTGTGCACATGTATCACACTGCTCACGTTTTTCAGGTTTCCCCGGTTTTGCTGTACATTGCTGACGGAAATGGTTTCTCTTCCCTTTAAATCGGCTCTAACGCGAGGGTTTCACTCGCGGTAGTTTTTGGACCGAAATTCAGCCCCGCTCCTGTGCGTGGATCCTCTCCCCTCCCACTCTCCACCCATTGACCCCGTCCCCCCACCCCTCGGGAGCCTTCCTCCACCCTCGAAATGCCTTTCCACGCCTCTATCGCACATCAGCGCACCGCTCACTTGCGCGACCCCGTCAGTGTGAGGGGCACATATGCGGGGGCCCATTAGTGTGACGCGCATGCGTGTGGGGCACTTAAGAGCACTTAAGTGCATCATTACCATACGCTACTGTGCGCCACGCAAGTGTGCGCGGTTTAGTAAACATACCCCTAAGTAAATATAACAATTAAGTCATAAAATAATAAAGTAATAAAATAATTTCAAGAGATATATCTGCCCTTTTTACACAAAATTATTTACTTAGGAGAAAAGACACTGTTTAGACACACCGTGTCAGCAGAAAGGGCAAAGGGCAACACCACTAAGGTGAAAGAAGAAAAAGAAGTGAACACAAGCACAAAGGAACCTATTGGAGCAACATGGCAAAAAAAGGGGGGAGGGGGAGAGGAAAGGGGGAAAGGAAGGATGGGGGGAGGGAAGAACGGGAAAGAATCATGACTCAAACCTATGTAAATGAACACAATATTAAAACAATAAAGTAAGAAAAGGATTAACTTTCCCATATTTAGGTTGTTAGAGTGGAGGCTGAATTGGATACTGAAGTGCAGAGGTGGTAGAGAAATGCCATTCAAGACTGTAAAAACCAGAAACATGCCTTGAAACCAGCAAAGACCTGAGTTGACATGGCAAAAGTATCAGCATGGGTATTGAACAGACTGAGATAACCTGGCACAGGAGTAGGTGGTCATTCAAAGCCGCTATGGCGTTCACTAGCCAGCGTAGAATTAAAAATCAAAAGGGGAATGCCAAATCAGGGGAACAATAGAATACCAAACATGGTATTTGGAGAAATAGGCAAAATCATAAAAAACAAAATAAACGCAAATGTGTTGGAATGTAAAATACTAAAGTAAGTGAGAAGTATATAGAGGGGCATTATACTACTAGTGGCATTACAAATAGGTGTGGACCTCAAAGACAATAAGGGACAATTAAAATGAGAGGTAATAAGTGGTGGTCATGGTTGTGCATAAACTGAGCCCTGTGCAAATTGTAAGCAAACGTAACTGATTAGAAAAAAACTGAAAGAAAAAAGGGGAAGAAGAGTACCTTAAACGAGTAGTACTATTGTAAGTATGGGTTACGGTATATGAAGGTACAAAGCTTATAGCCTCCAAGATACAGAAGAGATACAGAGTTATCTGTATTTAAGAATAGTACTTTTAAAATGTAGTGCGGAATAAGATTAAAATTGAAAAGCAGGAGATGTATCTTAAGACCTTCTGCAACAGAGTCAATATGGCAAAAAACAACCATGGGTATCAAACAATGGAGAGAGTGGGTCTCAAAATAGGCGGCCATTTAAAGCCATGCAATCCCGCCAAAACTGCTGTGGCATCTATTTACCATGGCAACATACAAAGACCAAACAAAGAAATGCCAAAGGGCGCCTAAAATGCTGGAAACTGCACACAAATTTAAAAAAATGTACAGATTAAAATATATATTAAAAATAGCAAGTAGTAAAATGGGAAAAATGCATTACAAAACACATTAAAAACAAAAAACAGTAGAATAACAACCTAATAAAAAGGCAGGGTCCACAGTTAAGGGGTGGGGAGTAGCTGTTACAACTGCTGGTCTGCAGTATCAGTAAGGCATTGGCACATTTCTCCTGTGGCACATCCCATGGGGACACCTACATATCTCAGTACAGTTACATGTTAGCATGGTATGTTCAGCTTATCTAGTAACCAAGCATCTCCCAGCTGTCCAATGGCAGCAGCTTGTCCAAGGGCAGATTGCGAGAGGACATATGCGTCATGACACTATCCCAAGTACTGCGCACAAACATTGGTGTTAACCATTTGGCCATTGCAGACCACTTGCACGGTCATGGAGTGCTAGTTGCCCTGATTTCTGTATGCCCTCTCCTCCTGGCCAAGTCCTCTCAGGGCCACATGTGTGCGATCTGTGACCCCCAAGGATGGAGGAGAACCCAGCAAGGGCATGAAAATTCTTCATGGTCTGCTCCTCTCCAGCCCACCACGTGCTAGAAACCCATGGGAAACAGTATTGGACACAGGGCAGCTGTTTGCTCCTGAGCTCTGAGCAAAGGTAGGTCTACAGGTCTCAGGCACACAAGCTACAGCACCATGATGTGGGTCAGGGGAGACAGGCCTATTTGCACTGTTGCACCCATTCAAACACCTTACCAGCTGCTACAGACAGACAAATACTGGCTTCTCTCAGTGCAGCATCGGTATATGTACCAAGTTATGACATCACTGAAAGTTGCTCAAGTCTACCTCCACCTGCTGTCAAGGAAGCATAACCCACTCATCTGGACTGGTCTAGCAGGATGATAAGAAATGGTTGTTTACTCTTTCAGAAAGTACAAAGACTAGGGAACATGAAATGAAGCTACAAAGTAGTGAATTTAAGACTAATCAGAGAGAGTGTATCTTTTCACTCAACATGTAATTAAGATCTGGAATTCACTGCGAAGGATGTAGTAAAAACTGATAGTGTAACTAGATTAAAAATAGGTTTGGACAAATTCCTGGAAGAAAAGTCTATACACCATTATTAAGGTGGACGGGAAATATACTACTTATTCCAGGGATAAGCAGCATGAAGTCTGTCTCCCTTTTGGGATCCCGTCAGGTATGTGTGACTTGGATTGAGCACTGTTGGAAACAGGATACTGGGCTTGATGGCCCATTGGTCTGAGCCACTGTGGCAAATCTCAAATCTTATGTTCTTATATATAAGCCCCTCTCTAGGGTATGAGCAGTATAATGATGGGTTCCCCCTCTGTGAATAAATTTCTGAGGGGAAATGCCTGTGAAATTGTAGCAGCAGAGCGCAGACAAACCAATGATACCAGGAGTCTGTTCAGAAGGTCCAAATCATTTATTTGTGCACAAGTCTCAAGCAGAATCAAATTCAAAATGGCTGAGCAATGGTTTCTAGCAAAACAACAACTTTTATAGACTTCTTCTCCATTCTAGACATAGGCAAACATTTCATTGGTCCCGGTATCCTCCCGTACACTTTCTATTGGTTCCGGTACCGATATTTTTATTTATTTATTTAACATCTCTTCTATACCGCGCTATTAAAATCAGCGCGGTGTACATCGAACAAATATACTGCAATGCAAACAGGTAACATTGAGTTTACAGAGAACACAGGAATATATAACATGGAGTAACAGGGATAACTATGTACAGTCAACATTATACTATATAAATGCTTTTACTATATAAATATGTAAATTCGAGTGGAAATTGTATGTGTATTCATGTAGGAGGCACAGATCAACAGAGGGGAAGTGAACTATCGTGGAGTTTAACCATTTTCTGGTTGTATTAAGGTATTAAGGTGTTTAGTGTAAGTTGGAGGTCTGTTGGTAGTGTGAGTGTCCGAGGTCACGTCTGGGTAGTATTTTGTGAATAAGTGATGCTTCACGGCTTTTCGGAATTGTAATAGGTTTTTGATGCAACGGATTTCGTGGGGAAGTAAATTCCAATTCAGGGGTGCAAATATTGAGAAAGCTCTGTTTGATGTAGCTTTAGTACATGATGTCATCATCTTGGGAACTATTAAGGTATTCATAGCAGTGGTCCTTCTGTTTCTATTTTCGAGGGTGTTATGGATTAGTTTGCTAATTGGTGTCGGTGGGTAGTTATTCATGGCCTTGAAGGTCAGGACTAGTGACTTATATGAGAGTCTGGCTTGTAGAGGTAGCCAGTGTAGGTCTTTCATGATAGGCGTTATGTGAGCAGATCTTGGTGACCCAGAGAGGACTCTTGCAGCTGCATTCATAGCCAGACGAAGTGGATTTAAGGTTGATTGAGCGAGCCCGTGGAGGATGATATTCGCAAAATCTAGATGAGGGAGGACTAGTGCCTGGAAGGTTGATCGGTAATCAGTATAGTCAAGTAGTGGGCGGAGGTGGCGTAGCGTTCTGATCTTATGATATATGCTCTTTGTTACATTCTTCACATGCATTGTCATATCCAGGTGTTGATCCAATGTGATGCCGAGGTATCGGATTGTGGGTTTGGACGTCAGTTCTATGTTATTGACCAGTAGCGACGGAGGAGGTATGAACTTGCGATTCCTTGTGACAAATAGGACATCAGTTTTGCTATGATTTATTCTTAAGTTTTGTGTCAGCAGCCATTCAGCTATTGCACCGAAACAGTTGATTATTGGTGTAAACACTGGTTGGTCAGTTTTAAACGGCATGTATATGAGGATGTCATCTGCGTATGCCAGGCATTGCACATTGAAGGATCGGATCAATTCACATATCGGCTGCATATATATATTGAACATTAATGCCAATAGTGAAGATCCTTGAGGTATACCTTGAGACTGTAGGAATGGCTCTGATGATTCCTGGCCCGTTTTAACTTGTTGCCACCTATTGGAAAGGTAGGATCTACACCATTCCAGTGCTGTGCTTTGAATCCCCTTCTCTCTCAGACGTTGCAGCAGTATGTTGTGGTTCACAGAATCAAAGGCGGCGGAAATGTCTAAAAATATGAGTACAAATCCTTGTTTGATGCTGTTTATTCCTGTGATAAGATCATTGAATAAGGTTGTAAGGATTGTGTCAACTCCATGTGCTTCTCTGAATCCATGTTGTGATTTGTCCAGTGGTGCTTCCGTGTCAATATGATGCTGGAGCTGTTGTTGGGCAGCTTTCTCAATAATTTTTGCAAGCTGGGGGATGCTCGAGATTGGCCTAAATGATTCAACTTTGGATGGATCGAGCTTACTGTTTTTGAGTAGGGGCTTGATAGAGGTGTGTTTCAGACTTTGGGGGAATGAGCCTGTTAGGAAGGACTGGTTCAGTATCAGGTACAGGATTTGGCTTAGATCATGGCGCAGATCTTTGATCCAGCTGGCTGGACATGGGTCATTGGGTGCTGTGCTAGGATTGATGGAGGCGATAATTTTCTCAATTTCACTAGTTGATATAGTATTGAAGTTGCAAAATGGAGTTATTTGAGATGCCTTAGGTGATACAGATGGGTTGTTGGTATTTATGCTCGTGTTGGCTGTAATCATTTTTGATTGCAGGTAATTTGCGTAGTCCTGCGGCTGCGGCATTGCAGGTTGATCTGAAACTGGTTCTCTTGTTATGGATTTTACTAACTTGAATAGTGCATGAGGTTTATTGATGGCGCGTTTCAATAGGTTTGTGTGGTAGAGCTTCTTACTCAGTGTTACCTTCTCACGGTGGGTAGTTAAGTGTGAGTTATATGTTTCAAGTGCCTCTGGAGAGTGGGTTCGACGCCACTGTCTTTCAAGTTTGCGTAGATGGATGAGAGATGTACGCAGGTCAGTAGAGAACCAAGGCGCATGTTCTCGCTTTCTTATTTTCTTATCCTTGTGCAATGGACATGAGGCGGCTCTGAGGTTCTCGTTCCATTTGGATATTAGGTCATCTAAGTTGAGGGAGGTGTTAGTCAAGAGAGGTTGAAGGTTCTCTAGGACCTTGTCACGGTTGAGAGGTTGAAAACGGGCTGAGTGGGTTCCAGGTGAGTTAGATGGTCTTTGGCTCACGTGAGAGGTATAGGTGGGTATATTGAAACGAATAAGGTTGTGATCGGTCCATGGCACTGGTATAACTGACAGTTCAAGGGCTTGTTGTGATAAGGTGTTGAAATGAGGTGCGAAAATGAGGTCTAATTTACCTCCTTTAGTGTGGGTGGGAGAGTCAACGTATTGTTTGTAGCCTAGATCCTTTAGTGCGTCTAGAAATGCTTCTGAGTGGCTGTCATGGAGAGATGGGAGGTTAAAATCTCCAACTACCCAATTTGGAGAGCGTGAGGTGGATGTTGCGCACGCGAGTTCAATTATTGTTGGAAGGTCGTCTGGTGATGGGGAGGGTGCTCGATAAAGCAGGTTGATTGAGCATAGCTCATTAGATATAGAGAGGGAGTCGAGGTGGGTTGAGCTGGAGGAATTGCATAGCTTGAAATTGAGGTCTGTTTTGGCGAGGATTAGTGTTCCGCCCCCTTTTTGAGTGGACCTGTGGCATGTGTAGAGGTCAAATCCTGTAGGCAGCATCTGATTCAGGAGGATGTTGTCACAATCTGATAACCATGATTCCGTAACCATCAGGATGTCGAGATTGTATTGAGGAATCAAGTCCATGGTTGCAGGCCATTTTGATCGTATGGATCTGGCATTTATCAATGCACATTTTAGGAGGCGTTGGCGATGGAGCTTCTCATCTTGCGTTTTGTTGATGACTTGAAGGGGAATGCTAAGTAGATGGGAGTGAGATGTGTGGTTGCGTTTTGCTGTTGTGTTGTGAGGGAATTCGTACCATCTCCTTCCAAATGAATGTAGTATTGGTATGTAGCTGGTGTTATGGTTGAGGGCGTTTGTAACGCAGGGGAGCTCAAGTGTAAGAAGGGTAGTGAGTGATAACAGGACCTTATACATATTGAGTTTAAATGGGTAACAGTGCAATGACTTGCAGCAGTGCAATGACCAGCAACTACTAGTGACAGTGCAGGTGGTTAATTGTTATTGGCAACAGTATAGAGGAATACAGACAGCGGTAGTACAATGTGCTAAATAGTACTGACAACAGTATAAGGCTTATTGATTTGCAGATAGCAGTATAATAGTGTGTGAGAGGTTAGGTAGTACTGACAACAGTATAATAATGCAGATAACAGTATAATAGTGTGTAAGAGGTTAGGTTGTACTGACAACAGTATAATAATGCAGATAACAGTATAATAGTGTGTGAGAGGTTAGGTAGTACTGACAACAGTATAATAATGCAGATAACAGTATAATAGTGTGTAAGAGGTTAGGTAGTACTGACAACAGTATAATTATGCAGGTAGCAGTATAATAGTGTGTAAGAGGTTAATTGTTACTGACAACAGTATTGTAGTAGTTGGTAATAAGTTCTTAGTGCTGATTTGATTACTATCAACAGTATAGTTCTGCAGTGTGTTGGGTATTAGCAGTCGAGTATGAGAGATTATTGTCAACAGAACAGTTATACTTGCTGTGCTCTGGGTCTTTTGTCGTGTTGCTGCAGCGTGTATTCTCCGTGCTCGAAGAGCTTAGGCTGCTAGATACTTGAGTATCACTGACGTTGCTTTGCTGTAAGTGTTGAGCGCAAGCTTTGCTGTATCACTGACGCTGTATCACTGATGCTGCTTTGCTGTAAGTGTTGAGCGCGAGCTCAACCCGAGGGGAACTCCAGCTGCTTAGTATTTGAGAGGTTTGACTATCGGAGGGTCCGTCGGATGTTGATCGGGCGTTTTTAAGTAGGCCTCTGCCTAAGGGCCGTGCCAAAGGGCCCTCTGGCGAGGCCCGCAAGGCGCGGGCACGCCTTGTCGTGCAGCTGCTTTTAAAGTTGGAATCAGGCCCGGATTGGGTTAGAGGAGATGCGGGAGGAGCACACGTGCTCTGCCCTCTGTGCCGCTGATCCGGTGGAGAATTAAAGTTGCAGAGGGACTCCCGGCAGCGTGCAGCTGCTTTTAAAGCTGGAATCAGGCCCGGATTGGGTTAGAGGAGATGCGGGAGGAGCACACGTGCTCTGCCCTCTGTGCCGCTGATCCGGTGGAGAATTAAAGTTGCAGAGGGACTCCCGGCAGCGTGCAGCTGCTTTTAAAGCTGGAATCAGGCCCGGATTGGGTTAGAGGAGATGCGGGAGGAGCACACGCGCTCTGCCCTCTGTGCCGCTGATCCGGTGGAGAATTAAAGTTGCAGAGGGACTCCCGGAAGCGTGCAGCTGCTTTTAAAGCTGGAATCAGGCCCGGTTTGGGTTAGAGGAGATGCGGGAGGAGCACACGTGCTCTGCCCTCTGTGCCGCTGATCCGGTGGAGAATTAAAGTTGCAGAGGGACTCCCGGCAGCGTGCAGCTGCTTTTAAAGCTGGAATCAGGCCCGGAATGGGTTAGAGGAGATGCGGGAGGAGCACACTTGCTCTGTCCTCTGTGCCGCTGATCCGGTGGAGAATTAAAGTTGCAGAGGGACTCCCGGCAGCGTGCAGCTGCTTTTAAAGCTGGAATCAGGCCCGGATTGGGTTAGAGGAGATGCGGGAGGAGCACACGTGCTCTGCCCTCTGTGCCGCTGATCCGGTGGAGAATTAAAGTTGCAGAGGGACTCCCGGCAGCGTGCAGCTGCTTTTAAAGCTGGAATCAGGCCCGGATTGGGTTAGAGGAGATGCGGGAGGAGCACACGTGCTCTGCCCTCTGTGCCGCTGATCCGGCTATCCAATGATGGATATGGCTATCCAATGATGGATATGGCTATCCAATGATGTTCTTTGACTGGGCTTAGCACCTGCTTACCCCCCTTATAGTCCCAATTACAATGGTCAGTTCACCAACTTAGATACTTTTCTCTTCCAAGGCCATTTAACTAGTTAGCACATGTGGGAAAGCAGGGCACTGTAACCTTTCTTTCAGCAGATTTAATTAATTCCATAGCAGCTGTACTCTCTTATCAGTAGCAATTAAACTTATTTTTCTATATTTTTCTGAGTTTCGATTCTGCTCAGCTAAGCTGATTATGCTTTGCTAAGTTTCAGTTCTGTAGCAGCATTCTGGGGGATGTGCAATTCCTATGGGCCTCTCCACAGGCTTCATTTACAGGTCAAGCTATTTAGGCCTGTCTGCTTATTTCAGACACCATGGATCATAGGCCTTCGCCTACCACATTCCCCCCTTTGATTAATCTCACCCTATTACTTAATAAGGTGTGAGAGTTAAATCACTTAATTGGCTTATACTGGGGTCGGGTTACGGCCATATATAGTGGGCCGAGGATGCCATAAGGCCATAATCTTAGTTGCGGTTTTCCGTTCTACGGTGTTTTCAATAATACTGTTTACAGAACGCATACAACATGGAATTATACATGGTAATAATAAAAACACAGCAATTATTATTAATATGAGCATAAGGAAAGTAGTAAGTCCTCCTAAACCTGAGAAAATAGAGGCGAACCAATTAGGAATCTTAAGACCATGCCAAGTCTGTACTGGCACGTAGGCTTGTTTTCGCATATTTTCAGCAATCTCTTCAACTACTTGACCTTTATCATCTATCTTCAAACAACAATTGGTTAAATTCAATTTACCACATACTCCTCCTTCAGCTGCCAACAAATAGTCTAGTGCTAAGCGATTCTGATATATGGCAGTGCGCATTTGTGTGCTCTGTCTAGCTAAAAGTGTGAGTGCTTGGCTAGTCTCATTAGTTATTAATTCAACTACTGCTTGTAAGCGGATAATATGATTAATCATATATACAGGGGTCCGATAGCCCCACATACCATCATCATTCCATGTGGCCGGTCCATAATAGGCAATGATTCGCTCGGGTGGCCAATCATCACCCTCCCATTTCTCCCACTTGCCTATCTGTAAAGCTGCTCTCTTCTGTCTTTTAGTGTATACTGGGTATCCTAATTGCTCTCCATGTTCAGTGGGTAACAAAAAGAAAGAAGGTCTAATGGTCCCCAAAACACATGCCCCTCCCCAGTGTATAGGGAGTCTGGCATATGCTCGAGTTCCACAAATCCAATACAAGCCCGGTGGGGCTTGCCAGGCATGGGGCTGGGCAAGATTAGTCCATAGATCAGCATGTTCAGGAAATTTTGCTAATGGATTAGGGGGTTCAGATGCATTAACCCCTGACCACCAAGACGTCTGTTTGGTAGTGTCATTATAGAACATTTGGCTGAGACAGACCAGCTGTCCCACCTGCAGAGTGAACTGAGGTCCAGTTCTGGCATAGCATAGACGTCCAACTATCGGGTGTGCCAATACCCATTCGCTGGTGGTCTTATGTAATTCAGTATGGTTATAAGTCAGTGAATAATTTAATTCCTTTGCTTCCCATGGCCACTGATCACCCATCTTAGTTCTACCACAAAAATAGCAATCTGAAATGTGTAAGTTGGAGACTACTGCTCCCACTAATTCTAGAAACAAATTCTGGGAAGGGTGAGGGATATCAAACTTGTTTATATGCATAGTCTCGTAAAAAGTGTTATGTATATGGTATCGTGATGATCTATGGGCTTGGGTGTTCAATCTAATATATACAATGGTTCCGGGATCTGACCCAGAACCTGCAATTCTGAGTCCAAATTTATATCCCTGTTTCCAGGCACTAGGATTTATTACAAGAAACTCTAACGGGTTACAAGCTCTTTTCTTGCAATTCTTTTCTATATTCTTCACATATGGCTTTTGCAAAATCGCCATTCGATTATCTCTGGTATTTTCTACCATTCCGGTTTTCCATGTGGCATAGAAAACACATTCCCATTTTGGGCAATAGTAATCTGCAATCGGGGCTGTACTATATTCATTGGCTAAAACTCGTTTACCTGTACACTCTCCCCATCCGGTGGTTCCTTCTGGACACATGTACTTATCATTAAGAGCATAAGTTTTCTCCCAATCAGCACATTTTGAACGACTATCCCTATTGATAGCATCACAAGCATCAAAATACAATACAGCAAGCTTAGTAGGGTCGGTGAGTGGGGAGGTAGCATTAAGTAAGTCTCCATCTGCATCATTCCATCGTATCTCCAAAGTATAATAGGATGGATTCTGATGCGGGTTAAAACACACCTTAGTATTACCTTTGGTACAGACATTCAGTTCGGTGGTGTTATAAATACACTGGGTTACTTTACCAGTACAGGTATAGTATGAATGATAAAGCAAAGTCTGAGTTACTTTCATTCCAGTCCGAGTGGAAGTAATGCAAGCAGTACATGGAGGCAAGGCACAAGTCAGTTCAAGGCCCCCTAGACAAGCAACCAGGACAAAGTAAAAACAAAGATGCATGTTGATTGGAGTTCTTCTGAATCCTCACTTGAAGATCTTGACCTCGACGTCCTCTTCTTGGCACAACGCCGTCCCATTTGCTAATGAAGCAATTCAACGGGTGTTGAATGTTGATTGAAGATCCTCACAATGTCCGTCGTATGCCAACTAACTTATCAGCTACAGTTGGCTCTGGATATTGTTAATCAATATAGTATCAATCAGTGTACAGAATCGCACACATAAGGTTTGTTCGAACAAATCTTGCTGTATTGGAAACAGCAATCCTCTTCAAAAGACTTGTCTATCGCAAGGCACTGTGGTTGTTGGGGTAATCCCAAAAAGAATCTAGGTCGCTGGTTGCCGTCTCAGGGTGAGTCGCAAAGGTACATCAGGATGTGGTACCGCTGTCCACTGCTCGGAATCCGTAACAGCTGCTGGCTTGACTCTGCTGTGATGGATCCAGGAATCGATCTCTGCTACCTTTACTGCAGTTGGGGTAGACAGGATGATGGTGTATGGTCCCTTCCAATGAGGTTCCAGCGGTGTCTTCTTCCAATCTTTGATCCACACCGAGGTACCAGGCTTGTAGGGATGTAGGGGTTCCGTCAGATTGTTGGGCAGCTGGTCTTGAATCCACGCATGAAGAGTCTGTAGAACAAAACTAAGAGCTAGAAGTTCTTGTCTGGTTATTTCTGAACCAATCTGGGCTAAACTTCCTTTAATTCCCTGCACTATTGGTGGGGGTCTGCCATACACTACCTCAAAAGGGGAAAATCCTGTTGATTTCACAGGAGCTGAGCGTATTCTGAGCAAAGCTATTGGGAGCACTTGGGGCCACTTTAGGCGAGTCTCCTGACAAAGTTTGGACATTTGGGCTTTCAAGGTACGATTCATTCGCTCAACTTTCCCTGAACTCTGAGGTCTATATGCAGTGTGTAGCATCCATTGTATCTGCAGGGCATTTGCTAACTGCTGAGTAATCTGAGACACAAATGAGGGCCCATTGTCTGACCCTATTACTGCTGGAATTCCAAATCTGGGAATAATTTCTCTCAGCAAAACTTTGGTAACTTCTCTGGCTTTTTCAGTCCTGGTGGGGTAAGCCTCTACCCAACCAGAGAAGGTACAAACTAACACTAACAAGTAGCGGTATCCACTGGCTTTTGGCATTTCAGTAAAGTCAATTTGCAGGTGGTGCATGGGGGTTACACCTCTTGACTGAACTTGGGGTGGTGGCGTGGGACCCTGTTTGGCATTGTTTTTGGCACAAATTAGACACTGGCGTGCTATTGAGGCTGATAGGGCTCCCAACAAGGCGATGCAAAAATGTGGCTTGAGTGCTTTTTCCATAGCACTTTTTCCATAATGTGTGGCTTGGTGGAAAGCCTTAACAAAGGCTGGTCCCAATAATTCAGGGATTACTATTCGTCCTGGGGGTTGGCTGCCCTCGGCAGGCGGCAGCTCAATCCACCCATCTTTCAGCACTCCCTCTTCCTTATTACAGTAGTAATCCAATTCGTTGGTGGTATATCGTGGTGTCCATGAATTAAGGGGTACTGGAAATAATGCTGCCTGCATTGGCATAGCTTGCGATGAAATTTGGCCTGTCATGGCTGCTTTTCGCGCGCTGAGGCATCAGCGAATCTGTTTCCTTGGGCAACATCTCCTTTACCTGCTTGGTGTCCTCGGCAGTGCATGACGGCTACACGTGTTGGGGCCCATACTGCATCTAGTAACATCAATATTTCTGGGCCATATTTGATCGATTTTCCTCTTGACGTAATGAGCCCTCATTCTTTGTATAGAGCTCCATGTGCATGCAAAGTGGTGAAGGCATATTTAGAGTCCGTGTACACATTTAACAAGAGTTTTGCACCTAATACTAATGCTCGGGTAAGTGCAATCAATTCTGCTTTCTGGGCTGATGTGCCTGATGCCAGGGCTGATGATTCAATGACTTCCTCCCGGGTGACTACTGCATACCTGGCACAACGTCGTCCATCAATGATGAGACTACTTCCATCCACAAAATAGGTCTGATCAGGATTCTCTAGGGGCACATCTGTCAAATCAGGTCGACTTGAGAATACAGTATCCATGACTTCTATACAGTCATGCTCTGGGGATTCTTCGCTGACAGGTATCAATGTGGCTGGGTTCAAGGCATGGCTCACTTCCAATTGTATCTCTGGGTTTTCACATAGCATACTCTGATATTTCAACATTCGGGAATTGGTGAGCCAATGATTCGCTTTCTGTTCCATGAGGGCAAGTACTGCATGTGGCACAGTGACTCGTAGATTCTGTCCTAAGGTGAGTTTATCTGCTTCACTCACTAACAATGCTGTAGCTGCAACTGCTCTCAAGCAAGGTGGCCATCCTTTGGCCACAGTGTCCAATTGTTTTGATAGGTATGCTACAGGTCGCTCCCAATGTCCTAATTTCTGAGTCAACATGCCTAAGGCGTTTCCTTGCACCTCATGCACGAATAAATGAAAAGGCTTGTGAACATCTGGTAATCCAAGTGCTGGTGACGACATCAATTCTTCCTTTAACGTCTTGAAGGCTGCATCCTGCTCAGGTCCCCACTCCAGTGGCGACTTTTCTTCTCCTTTGGTGGCATCATATAGTGGTTTGGCAATTTGAGCAAAGCTGGGAATCCAGATTCGGCAATATCCTGCTGCTCCCAGAAAGGCTCTGACTTGCTTTCTGGTAGCTGGGGTTGGGATTCTGCACACAGCTTCTTTTCTTTCTCTCCCTAATTGTCGGCTTCCTTTAGTCAAGCAAAAGCCCAAGTATTTCACTTCTTTTTGGCATAGCTGTGCTTTTGCTCTGGAAACTTTGTATCCAGCTTCATCCAGTAGCTGCAAGAGGTCTTTGGTTGCTTGTATACATTCACTTTCTGATACAGCAGCTATCAGCAGATCGTCCACATATTGGAGAAGTACTCTCTTCCCCGGGGCCACTGGATAGCTTGAAAGGTCTTGGTTCAGTGCAGCACTGAAGATGGTAGGTGAATTCTTGAATCCTTGGGGTAATCGTGTCCAAGTGAGTTGGCCCCGTCTTCCGGAGACAGGGTCCTGCCATTCAAAGGCAAACAGTAATTGACTAATTGGGGCTAATCTTATGCAGAAAAACGCATCTTTTAAGTCCAAAACAGTAAAGTGGGTAGCTTCAGCAGGAATCAATCCTAAGAGTGTATAAGGATTTGGCACAACTGGATGTATGGTCTCAACTGCTTCATTCACTCTCCTTAGGTCCTGCACTGGACGGTAGTCACCTGTTCCAGGCTTTTTACTGGCAGGAGTGGAGTGTTCCATGGTGACTGACATACTTTTAGTAGGCCATACTCTAGTAGTCTTAACAAGTAGCGGTGAATGCCTTCAATTGCTGCTCTTGGGAGGGGGTATTGCTTGACATGTACTGGTGCAGC
Organism: Ichthyophis bannanicus; assembly: GCA_033557465.1. Classification (NCBI taxonomy): domain Eukaryota; kingdom Metazoa; phylum Chordata; class Amphibia; order Gymnophiona; family Ichthyophiidae; genus Ichthyophis; species Ichthyophis bannanicus. The sequence continues at coordinate 295,218,231 of CM066037.1, forward strand.
ACTAGGCTTGAGATTCACAATTATTGGAGCTATATGTTTGGCTAGGCCTGGGGGATTGCCTTCTGCCCATACTCCAGGCGGGGCATCAATGCTTTTCAGAGTATGTTCAAAATAGGTGTCCTGGGCAGATTCATTACTATAATATCTCCATTCTTCTTCTCGAGGAACAGTAAGCAGCATTAATCCAGCAGGTTTCGTCTGGGAATTCACTGTCATTTGCATCTCTCCTTTCTCAGTAAAGGATATTTGGGCCTGCAATTTGGCTAACATATCTCGTCCCAGTAATGGCACTGGGCACTCGGGCATATAGAGAAATTGATGTGTTATTTGTTGTCCTCCTAGGGTGCATATACGGTTCTGAAGAAAAGACTTTGTGGCTTTGGCACCAGTTGCTCCCACAATGGTGACTGCTCTTGCGGAAAATGGGGCGATCTGTTTGTCTACTACAGAATGTTCTGCTCCAGTATCAACCATAAAGTCCATAACTTGGTCTCCTATTTGTATGCTGACCATAGGCTCCTGGAGACCTAAAGCGAATTCAGAGCCCGGTCTGTCCTAATCTGCTTCATCTACGTCGTAGGTTGCTGCGGCCACTGCTTGTATGGCCTCTCCTCTTTCTCGTTGAAACTGTTCTCGATTGGCCCCTCCGCGGTTCCAGGGTCGGCCTCTTCCTCTTTCTCTCCATTGGGCATTATTTTCGTCATCCTGAGGGGCGTCTTCGAGTTGCGGGCATGTATCTCTCCAATGTCCTTCCTCTTTACAATAAGCGCATTGGTTCACGCCTAGTTGGGGCCGGCTATCTCCTCGGCCCCGCCCTCTTCCTCTGCTTCTTCGACTAGGGAAACCTCCCCTTTTCTGTTCAACTATGGCCGCAGCCAAAAAATCAGCTTTCTTCTTCATCTTTCGATCACATTCTTTCTGTCTTTCATTATCACGATTCACATACACTTTATGAGCGACTTCCAGTAACTGAGTTGCATTCATGCCCGCAAACCCTTCTAGTTTCTGTAGCTTACGTCTAATGTCTGGTTGAGACTGATTTACAAAAGCAGAATTCACCATGCATAAGCTTCCTGGTGCATCTGGATCATAGGGAGTATACATTCTATACGCTTCAGTCAATCTTTCATAAAACACTGCTGTGCTTTCATCTATGCCCTGGTTAACTTCGGTCACTTTAGAAAGATTCATAGCTTTCTGGCCCCCCCTTCTCAGACCTTGCATAAGGCCTTGGTGAAACCGGGATAAAGATTTGGATCCTCTCTCTGTATTCGGATCCCACTGGGGGTCTTCATTTGGGAATTCTCTTTGGGCTGCTTCTCGATTGTCTATCCCTTGTGCATCTCCTGGTGCTAAAGGGTTATCTGCCAGCCAGTCGACAGCTGCTCGCTTTATTCGTGTCCGCTCCTCAGTAGTGAATAAAGTAGACAGGAGCTGACGGCAATCTGCCCAAGTGGGTTGGTGGGTTTCCATAATAGTATGCATTAACTCTGTTAGTTCCTGGGGCTTGTTGGTATAGGAAGCGTAATGTGACTTCCAGTTTAACAAATCAGTAGTGGAGAAGGGCACATATACTAAACTTAGGGGTCCTGCCACCACCTGATTATCTTCATCTCTCACGGGCACTCCCGGGACTTGCCGTAAAGGCATCATTTTTGCAGTAGAAGTCTTTCTGGATCTGAGGGGGATTTTAGAAACTCTCCTGGCAGGGGCTTTCTTCTTGCTGTCCGTGCGCTTAGTCTGGGACGCTTTACGTTTAACTGATGAGCTCACACTGACGGTCGTCTTTATACTGTCAGTATCACTCTGGGAAGACCCTTCCTCTTGCTCTTCTGCCTCTGACTCAACTTTCTCCTCAGTCTCAGTTGATTCATCCTCCTCATCTGAAGTAAGCTTATCTGCCTGCTCTTCAGGTGATGGTTCTGGGGTTGGGTCCCGCTCCCGCTGTCTCTGTGGCGGGACGCGGTGGCACCCTTACTGGACGCTGGGCTCGGGGCTGTCGAGTTATCACTTCTGGGGACTCGGGATCTGCAAGGACGGGTTTTCATCTGGATTTCTCACCTGTCCCTGTCTTTTTAGTCTGATCTACTTTCTGCGTTTGATCTGTTAATGCTAACATTATTCTGCACTGTTCTTCATAACAGCGCTTCGCCCAGGGGGGCGGGCTCTCACAAATACTCAACCAGGAATCTATATAGGGGTACTGATCGGGGTGCGCTACTCGCACTTTCTGGTGAACTGACTGAATAATTCCTATGGTAAAAGTTCCCTCTCGGGGCCACGCAGGGTCTAAGTCGGGCCACTCACTAGTACACAAAATCTGTAATCGTGTCGCAGTCATTTTAATTCCATAATCTCCTGAATATCCTTCCTTAAAATGTGTGATCATACATTCTAATGGAGTGTGCCTAGTAGACCCCGCCCCTCCCATATCAATGTGTGCGCGCAACAACAAACAGAAGGGAAAAGGAGGGCAGACCGTGGGTAAGGGGTCCTCACGGCCCTAGAAACATATAAGGGAAACAAATAACAAGACAAGACGACAGTCGCTTCCTCCTTTTTACGACCTGGACGCGGTCGCCCGGCCAGGAAATGCGTTACTCAGGAGTCCGCCTTCGCTTGGTCCGTGCTGCCAGACCTCTCATTCACACTTCATTCACACAATCATGCTAGCAACGTATCCCAAAAACACAGCCCAATCCTGTCTATTCTGACTAGGCCATGTTCAAATTCCAAAATACAAGAAGACGGTAGTTTCGCCCCGTGAATACTCATGCAGGGCTAGTCGGACCGTCTTGAGAGGTGATCAAGCTCTCTTTCCAAGTTCCAAGTTCAAAATTCAAATGGCAGTACTGCTCTGACTCATCTGTCTAGACATACCAAATCAAAACTCTACTCACCGGATCCGGTCCTCAAAATTCCCAAGCAAGCGCATGAGTTGGACCTCGGACTCCCCTCACTCGGGTTCGAGGTGTTGGTTCCAGCCGGGCCCGGCACCCGCCGAGGTCCGGCCAGCTCCCTCCGATGCAAGGGACCGGTGGCGCCAGGGAGCGAGCCCCCGTCGGAAGGGCGCGATCCCGGCAGGACCAAACCTGTAGAGGCGGAAAGTCGTGGTATATTGCCCTATATACCCTCTATTACCACACCTTCCCGGCCAACGCACCAAGAATATGTAGCAGCAGAGCGCAGACAAACCAATGATACCAGGAGTCTGTTCAGAAGGTCCAAATCATTTATTTGTGCACAAGTCTCAAGCAGACTCAAATTCAAAATGGCTTTTATAGACTTCTTCTCCATTCTAGACATAGGCAAACATTTCATTGGTCCCGGTATCCTCCCGTACACTTTCTATTGGTTCCGGTACCGATATGGCTATCCAATGATGTTCTTTGACTGGGCTTAGCACCTGCTTACCCCCCTTATAGTCCCAATTACAATGGTCAGTTCACCAACTTAGATACTTTTCTCTTCCAAGGCCATTTAACTAGTTAGCACATGTGGGAAAGCAGGGCACTGTAACCTTTCTTTCAGCAGATTTAATTAATTCCATAGCAGCTGTACTCTCTTATCAGTAGCAATTAAACTTATTTTTCTATATTTTTCTGAGTTTCGATTCTGCTCAGCTAAGCTGATTATGCTTTGCTAAGTTTCAGTTCTGTAGCAGCATTCTGGGGGATGTGCAATTCCTATGGGCCTCTCCACAGGCTTCATTTACAGGTCAAGCTATTTAGGCCTGTCTGCTTATTTCAGACACCATGGATCATAGGCCTTCGCCTACCACAAAATGAGTATGCAAATGGCGAACTCAACCCCTTTATCTGTGAGCCAGTGAACACACTAAAGTAACACAACAGAACATTTATTTCAGAAACAAGATTACAATAATAGAGCTGCATCTAAAAGGTTAACCATAGAGAAATGTAACCATATGAACACAGTTTAGTCCATTTTCAATAATACTCTGCCAGTGGGACAGTAAGCTACTAATAATGGGGGGCAATTTATAACAGATCACTTAGGTTCACAGGGAAAGCAGAGGCCTATTTTTAGCCAATTTCATAAAGTCACAGTGTCTTTATAAAATACTAGGTGAAAACTGTCAGAAATTGAGGTTAGCTTGAAGCTGTGGACACTTATACCTGCACAACATGAATATGTTATATTTTATAAAATATGAACGTAGTTCATGACTGCCACTCTCCACGTCAGAGCATGCTTGTATGAGGTCACATAAAAGCACGTGCTGTGTCACCGTACGTACTTTTACGCATGTAACCTCTGAGCTAATTTTATTAAAGCCCTTTAACATGCATAAAACAAGGTTTTACACCCAGAAAAAAGCCCCCTAAAGTGTACTACTTTATATTTACCATTACCAAGAACTGGTACAGTTTAAAATTACCAGTGAACTCACTCTAACCCTTTATGGTATATATCTATTTATTTGTATCTAGCTCATGCCTGTCCAGTCGTAGTTCAAGGCAAAGTTATATTCGGGGGGGGGGGGGGAGAGGCATATTCAAAGGGATTTAGGTGGTTTGCAGACCTACAGACTGCATAAATTTTACTCACCAGGATCTTCTGTGGTACTTCCTGGTTATTGCCACTGAATATCCACTCCTAGGTGATCTAAATGCCCTGTCACTAACCAGTCAGCAACTGGGTGTTCCGGGCAGGGAGTGGGAGCTAGCTAAAACCTTTAAAGTTAGAACAGGTGAAATATTGTCCTAATTTTAGGCAGGTTTGCAATCCGGCTAGCAGCAGAATATCGCCACTAGCTGGATGTCAAACATGCAGTTCAAAAAGAACAACACAACTCTGCACGTTTAACCCGAAAGTATACCAGTATCCTCAAAACTGATGTATTCAAGTAAAGACTTCAGGCTGACTTCCGCAATCAATTCAAGCCCTATAGACAAAGCAACTGGTAGGTCTCAGACTCAGCGGGCAAAAACATACTCCAGTCAGTAACAACTGTCTGGGCATAGCCCTTATTGCATCAACGACCTTTAATACTTCGTTGCTCTGAAAAAGGGACATCCACTGACTCCTTAAACAAAATAATAGACAATTTAGACTCAAAATTGTTCAACCAAACTTATGTAAGGAGAGTGGTCAGCTTAACTTAGCTTTAAAGGCATTGCTTGAAAAAGTGCTTGGCCATCGCCTTATCCCCAACGCTCTCACTCGTGCTATCTTGCGTTTCACCTGAGCAGGTTTCTTCAGGGGGTGGCTTAAACACTACAATACAAAAATACAAAAATGCATCAAATTTTAAACCGTACATACTTTCATTGCTGATATAAATAGACTCATCAAATGCAAAGAAGAGAGGAACATGCCTCACAGCAGGTTGATTGAAGACCATCCAAGCATTACCAACTGCTTCTGGACGCCGCGCATGCGAACTGCGCATTTTATAGAGAGAATCATTGGCTCATTTGAGGCAGCGGGAACTCACACACAAACTTTCCATTCAACCCGCAAATTAAGACCATGGGGGTAACCGATCCCACCCGATGGATCCAACGTTGTTCATGCCACAGAAGAACACAATCCCTAGTTTTACCTCGTTGTGATGAGCTGACTATATCCAAACAGAAACATTGTAGCTCCTGGAATGTATGATGTAACTGCAGGCAATGATCAACAATCGGGACTTCACGACGCTGACATTTTAACCTGCACTTGTGCTCATTCATACGAACTTTAAACATTCGAGTTGTTTTACCAATGTATGCTAGACCACAAGGGCAGATAATGCAATAAATAACAAATGTAGAGGTACATGAAGTAAGATGCTTAAGCCGATAAGTCCTGCCCCGATAACAAAAAACACATAATTCTTTTGTAATGCTGCAAATGTTGCATTCGCCACACTTCACATGCCCAATTTTAATACATTCAGATGAAGAAGGAGAGGGCAACGGACACAGCACAGCCGGACTAAGCAGTTCTTTAAAATTATTACTGCGTTGCCATACACATCATACATTTTTGCTTTCCAAGCCAGGAATACTATGCAACACATTTGCATGACGTTGGATGATGCGTTTCAATTGAGAGCTGAAAGGGGAGAATTTCGTGATGAGGTTAACTGAAGAATCCTCTTCAGACTTTAAAGCTGACTTCCTACGGGGATGTAAGAGCAGATCTCAATTAGCATACAGTGCTCTTTTGTATGCCCTGTCAACAACAGACCGAGTATAACCACGATCATAAAAATTTTGTTTCAAGATCTGTGATTGGGCTTTAAAAAACCTGAACATTGGTACAGTTGCGACGAAAGCGCATAAACTGTGACAGTGGTAAACTGTCCTTTAGTTGGACAGGGTGCGCACTAGCATAATGAAGAAAAGTGTTACGGTCAGTCTTCTTCCTATGCACAGAGGTAGACCAGCCAGTCTCGGCTTTTTGAACATCAACATCCAAAAATGTGATCCTCGCAACATGATGATGCAAAGTAAATTTAAAATGCATATCCCGATCATTTAACCATAAGAAAAATTCTTGAAGATTCTCAGATGTACCCCGCCATAACAGAAATATATCATCTATATATCTTCTCCACAAACAGATGTTTTGCTGAAACGGGGATACATCAATCCATTGTTGTTCAAATCGTCGCATATACAGATTCGCTACCGATGGGGCGCAGGTAGCGCCCATAGCCACCCCCGCTGTTTGATGGTATATGACACCTTCAAAAACAAAAAAGTTTTTAAACATCGCTACGGCAGCAATTTCCGATAAAAAAGTTATCTGACTAGCTGAAAGATCACCTCTCATGGCAAGCGTCTCCACTACAATAGCGTGAGCATCAGATTGCGGAATAGCTGTGTAGAGAGATGTCACATCTAGCGTTGCCAAGAGAATTTCAGGAATAGCAGCCAATGATGTATGTTCGGTCAGAATCTGCAAAAAATGAGTCGTGTCTCTTATAAAAGAGGGGATAGACATCATCATGGGTTTCAAAAAAGAATCAAGAAAAACCGACAGGGGTTCAAGTAAGGAACCTCTGGTGGAGACAATAGGTCTCCCTGGGGGATTTACAATATCCTTATGGATCTTTGGAAGCAGATATAATTTTGCCAAGTTAGAATCTGACGGATTCAAAAACCGCCATTCTTTCTTTGAGATTAACCGAGCATCCAACGCTTGTGTAGTAAGCTGCTTAATCTGCTGTTGAAGTTCCCCTGTTGGATCAGTCTGCAACACTTGATAGGTAGTTTCGTCAGACAGTTGTCTATGTGCTTCTCTAAAATATTGGGTACGATTTTGGATCACTATTTCACCACCCTTATCGGCCCGTCGAATCACCAGTTCGGGCCGGGCTCTAAGAGCCTGCAGCGCTTGTTGTTCCGGACGTGTGAGACTGCTACGGATATGGTAGCGTTCTTGTTCCAGTTGTTGCATGTCTTTAAGAATTAAATCTCGATACAATAACAGCGACGAATGTACAGGTCCCGGAGGGGACCATATTGATTTCAAAGGAAGGCGAATACGTCGGGAATCTTCTTCAATAGACGCAGTACGTGGATGAGCCTCAAAATAGATTTTTAAATTTAGTTTCTTAATAAGTTGTTCTAGGTCAACTCTAAACTGAAATGAATCAAACCGTATACTCGGAACATAGGAGAGGCCTTTATTAAGAACTGCTAGTTGTTCTGAAGGTACAACCAGACCAGAAATGTTCATGACCAGAGACGCTACGCTTTGCGTTTGGGGTTGTCGCTCTTGGATGTTTTGCCACGAGTATCGTCTCTTTTCTTCTTCTTTCCCGCGTCCTCTAAAAAATCCCCCTTCTGTTTTTGTCGTTTACCCGACTCCGAAGAGTCTGTATCATCGGAGGTATTGTCAAAGGTAACTTGTTTTTTCTTAAATTTATCTCTCTTTTTGGAACTCATCCACGGGTATACATATCCCATGGCATAGTCATCATAATCTCGCCGCAGTTTCTTGGTCTTAGTCTTTTTCACCTCCTCATGTAACGTGGCAATCTGTTTTTTAAGATCATCCATCTTAGTGGAAAAAACATCCGCAGTTTCACTGCTTTCAAATTTAGAACTTATATCAGCAATCTCAGTGGTCAGGGCATCTACCCCTTTCTTAGTAGTGTCGATAATCAGCACCATTAAATCTAATGAGCATTTGTTGAGAATTTGATTCCATCGATCAATAAAGGAGGAGTCAGAAATAAACATCTTAGGTTCTTTGTAGATCCTCAAGCCTCTCGGTATATGACACCGCTGTACGTATTCAATCAGGGACAACCTATGGAGCTCCATGCGTACCTTCTGTTTTTGCAGCTTGAGCAGATCTTCCCAGTCAGCAACAGTAGACCCTTCTACATTGTCCTCTACACCGGAAAATGGAGTAACTTCTTTGCATAGGCTGGATATGAATTCTTCTGTGAAACTAAACGTTTCAGTTCCCAAAAGTTGACCGTCTGTCATTGTACTTCACAAATGTAGTTATGGTCAAAATTTATCACAGAGCAAAAATTTTTGTCAAAAAGAACAACACAACTCTGCACGTTTAACCCGAAAGTATACCAGTATCCTCAAAACTGATGTATTCAAGTAAAGACTTCAGGCTGACTTCCGCAATCAATTCAAGCCCTATAGACAAAGCAACTGGTAGGTCTCAGACTCAGCGGGCAAAAACATACTCCAGTCAGTAACAACTGTCTGGGCATAGCCCTTATTGCATCAACGACCTTTAATACTTCGTTGCTCTGAAAAAGGGGCATCCACTGACTCCTTAAACAAAATAATAGACAATTTAGACTCAAAATTGTTCAACCAAACTTATGTAAGGAGAGTGGTCAGCTTAACTTAGCTTTAAAGGCATTGCTTGAAAAAGTGCTTGGCCATCACCTTATCCCCAACGCTCTCACTCGCGCTATCTTGCGTTTCACCCGAGCAGGTTTCTTCAGGGGGTGGCTTAAACACTACAATACAAAAATACATCAAATTTTAAACCGTACATACTTTCATTGCTGATATAAATAGACTCATCCAATGCAAAGAAGAGAGGAACATGCCTCACAGCAGGTTGATTGAAGACCATCCAAGCATTACCAACTGCTTCTGGACGCCGCGCATGCGAACTGTGCATTTTATAGAGAGAATCATTGGCTAATTTGAGGCAGCAGGAACTCACACTCAAACTTCCCATTCAACCCGCAAATTAAGACCATAGGGGGTAACCGATCCCACCCGATGGATCCAACGTTGTTCATGCCACAGAAGAACACAATCCCTAGTTTTACCTCGTTGTGATGAGCTGACTACATCCAAACAGAAACATTGTAGCTCCTGGAATGTATGATGTAACTGCAGGCAATGATCAACAATCGGGGCTTCACGACGCTGACATTTTAACCTGCTCTTGTGCTCATTCATATGAACTTTAAACATTTGAGTTGTTTTACCAATGTATGCTAGACCACAAGGGCAGAGAATGCAATAAATAACAAATGTAGAGGTACATGAAGTAAGATGCTTAAGGCGATAAGTCCTGCCCCGATAACAAAAAACACATAATTCTTTTGTAATGTTGCAAATGTTGCATTCGTCACACTTCACATGCCCAACTTTAATACATTCAGATGAAGAAGGAGAGGGCAACGTACACAGCACAGCCGGACTAAGCAGTTCTTTAAAATTATTACTGCGTTGCCATACACATCGTACATTTTTGCTTTCCAAGCCAGGAATACTATGCAACATATTTGCATGACGTTGGATGATGCGTTTCAATTGAGAGCTGAAAGGGGAGAATTTCGTGATGAGGTTAACTGAAGAATCCTCTTCAGACTTTAAAGCTGACTTCCTACGGGGATGTAAGAGCAGATCTCGATTAGTATACAGTGCTCTTTTGTATGCCCTGTCAACAACAGACCAAGGATAACCACAATCATAAAAATTTTGTTTCAAGATCTGTGATTGGGCTTTAAAAACCTGAACATTGGTACAGTTGCGACGAAAGCGCATAAACTGTGACAGTGGTAAACTGTCCTTTAGTTGGACAGGGTGCGCACTAGCATAATGAAGAAAAGTGTTACGGTCAGTCTTCTTCCTATGCACAGAGGTAGACCAGCCAGTCTCGGCTTTTTGAACATCAACATCCAAAAATGTGATCCTCTCAACATGATGATGCAAAGTAAATTTAATATGCATATCCCGATCATTTAACCATAAGAAAAATTCTTGAAGATTCTCAGATGTACCCCGCCATAACAGAATATATCATCTATATATCTTCTCCACAAACAGATGTTTTGCTGAAACGGGGATACATCAATCCATTGTTGTTCAAATCGTCGCATATACAGATTGGCTACCGATGGGGCGCAGGTAGCGCCCATAGCCACCCCCGCTGTTTGATGGTATATGACACCTTCAAAAACAAAAACGTTTTTAAACATCGCTACGGCAGCAATTTCCGATAAAAAAGTTATCTGACTAGCTGAAAGATCACCTCTCATGGCAAGCGTCTCCACTACAATAGCGTGAGCATCAGATTGCGGAATAGCTGTGTAGAGAGATGTCACATCTAGCGTTGCCAAGAGAATTTCAGGAATAGCAGCCAATGATGTATGTTCGGTCAGAATCTGCAAAAAATGTGTCGTGTCTCTTATAAAAGAGGGGATAGACATCATCATGGGTCTCAAAAAAGAATCAAGAAAAACCGACAGGGGTTCAAGTAAGGAACCTCTGGTGGAGACAATAGGTCTCCCTGGGGGATTTACAATATCCTTATGGATCTTTGGAAGCAGATATAATTTTGCCAAGTTAGAATCTGACGGATTCAAAAACCGCCATTCTTTCTTTGAGATTAACCGAGCATCCAACGCTTGTGTAGTAAGCTGCTTAATCTGCTGTTGAAGTTCCCCTGTTGGATCAGTCTGCAACATTTGATAGGTAGTTTCGTCAGACAGTTGTCTATGTGCTTCTCTAAAATATTGGGTATGATTTTGGATCACTATTCCACCACCCTTATCGGCCCGTCGAATCACCAGTTCGGGCCGGGCTCTAAGAGCCTGCAGCGCTTGTTGTTCCGGACGCGTGAGACTGCTACGGATATGGTAGCGTTCTTGTTCCAGTTGTTGCATGTCTTTAGGAACTGCTGTGAGGCATGTTCCTCTCTTCTTTGCATTGGATGAGTCTATTTATATCAGCAATGAAAGTATGTACGGTTTAAAATTTGATGTATTTTTGTATTGTAGTGTTTAAGCCACCTCCTGAAGAAACCTGCTCGGGTGAAACGCAAGATAGCGCGAGTGAGAGCGTTGGGGATAAGGCGATGGCCAAGCACTTTTTCAAGCAATGCCTTTAAAGCTAAGTTAAGCTGACCACTCTTCTTACATAAGTTTGATTGAACAATTTTGAGTCTAAATTGTCTATTATTTTGTTTAAGGAGTCAGTGGATGCCCCTTTTTGAGAGCAACGAAGTGTTAAAGGTCGTTGATGCAATAAGGGCTATGCCCAGACAGTTGTTACTGACTGGAGTATGTTTTTGCCCGCTGAGTCTGAGACCTACCAGTTGCTTTGTCTATAGGGCTTGAATTGATTGCGGAAGTCAGCCTGAAGTCTTTACTTGAATACATCAGTTTTGAGGATACTGGTATACTTTCGGTTTAAACGTGCAGAGTTGTGTTGTTCTTTTTGACAAAAATTTTTGCTCTGTGATAAATTTTGACCATAACTGCATTTGTGAAACATGCAGTTCAGGCAAACTAGATATTCAGTGCTGACTGCCGACACTGATTATTGCCCCTAGGTACTGCAAGTATATTATCTACTGTAATGACTGAGCCGAGTAATATTCATCAATGGATAAGTAACAAGGAGCAGGCGGGTAAAAGTGAACAAACGAATAAAGGGCATGCTTAGTAAACTGCACTAAAGGCTGCAGCAACCGTTAGCACGAGCTAAAAATGTGGCTGCACTAAAAATCCCATGCTAACCGCTAAACACAGATTAGGGTGGAGAATGGGCAGGGTAAGGGCAACGTGTGGGTAGCAACTGTGCTTTGTGGTTAGCATGGGCATCATTGGCATGCGTTCATCATCAATATGCATTTAGCACAGGTGCACTTAATGCCACCTAAATGGGAAGCAGTAACTGCACCTATAGTAATCCCAGCAAATGGCATAGCGCAGTGGTGACTCTGGTCATGTGCTGACTGCATGGGGTTATGTCATGCATGCCCTGATTTGTTAGCATGGGTCTGGCACCACATCTGTGCTAACATGCAGTAAACTACCACTTTTTAATAAACATACCCCTTAGTGAATAACATACCAGCCAGAGAGAGCAGCAGCCAATAAATAATAACAAATGCAAATAACAAATAGTGATATATAAATTTACTATAAACAACAAAAACACATAAAATAATCAAAATGCATACAAGCACCAAAATTGTTTGAAACATCAAACAATTCTTAAGTCTCCTTCAGATATAACATCAAACACTGCTTGGTGTGTTTCAGCCAAAACCTTCATTGGTGGCAAAACAATAGAAAATAGGTGCAAAGGGGAAAATCATCCCTATAAGAGAAACAAAAAACATAACTATCTTTTATATCTCAGTAAAAAGAGGTGCCCTACACAGAGCGGTGGGTACACTTCTAAACAAAGTCATGGGAAGGGGTGACCTGCATGAAGCAGCAAGTGCATCTACTCTTACCACCATGCTGGACAAACTAAATGGATCACACAGGTTTTTATCTGCCATCATACACTACATTACTACCAACAAAATTGAAAAAAATAAGAGTACTGCTCCATCTTGGGTCCAGTATCAACCAACCCCACCAAAAAAGCATCTAGTAACCCTCTTATCTTGGTGCAACCTTCAAAAAGAATCCAGAAACCACATTCTTTATTAATGCCCTCTAGCAGGGAGGTCTATCTTTGGGGCTCCCCTGTAAGTTAGGGTGAGAGATCCAGTGGTCCCAAAGTCCATGTTTGGTAGTATCCCTCCAAGGCTGGGGTCTGCTCCCCCCCCCCCCTTCTGGGCAACTGCCCCCCTCAGGTCCAAAGTAGCCCTCACAAGGGTCTTTTGTAACAGCACAAAATGAATGATATGCAAATTATCAGAAATATGCAAATACATCTTCCCAACATCCTTCAGTTCAGAAACACATACATAATGAACAGTACAATAAATTCCCCCTCCTTTAAGTCTCAGATTCAGCCGGGGTGCGTCCCAGTTGTGGAATTACCAGAACGCCCCGCCACCTCCCACGTAGCTGCTTGTTGTTACAACCACCCAAAGTCTGGTGGGTTATCCACCGGCTGAATGTCCATGGGTGTTTCTTCAGGGATTAGTAGTAGCTCATATTCCAGCTCTATTTTTTCCTCCCACTGGAGATCTCCTCTATCTTCCTTAAGGGTAAGGGGATCTATCTCCATGGGGATCTGCACCAAGTCCCTCTCATCCCAAGTGTTGTCAGGGAGCCAGGCTCAATGTTTCTTAGCCAGGAAGGAAGCAGGGGCTCTGAGTGTCCTCGTCTGCTGCTTTAGGAGCCTTCTCCCAGATGGGTGTGGATTAGCTGGGGTCCCCTGGGACTCTAGCAGTAATGGGATGTACACCATGTCACATATTTCCTCCCCCCCCCCTCCTTTGTGGAGACCCTTTGGGTTGGGGTGTGATGGGGTTAACCCAGTCTGGGAGTCCTTTGCCCTCTCAAGACAGGAAATCAGCATTTGTGTGGGCTTTCCCAGCCTGGTGTTGGACTTCAAAGTCATAGGCCTGTAAGGCTATGTAGCATCGGGTCAAGTGAGCATTGGTGTATTTCATGGAATGTAGCCACTTTAGGGCTGCATGGTCGGTTACAACAGTGGTTCTTAACCAGTCCTCCTTGAACCCCTAGGCCAGTCGGGTATTCAGGATAGCCCTAATGAATATGCATGAGATATATATGCATTAGAGATATCCTGCCAACCTGACTGGTTTGTGGCCCTCTAGGGCTGGATTCGGAGACCCCTGCCTTACATCTCTGTCATTTAAGAATGTGAGTGGGCAAGGTGCAGATCTCCAAGACATCAAAAAGGTTAGATAGAATTTGTCACATGCCTCTTTGCTTCTCACCACCACCAAAATATTGTCTATTAGACAACTTTTTGGTGGTGGTGAGAATTGAGGAGGCATGTGACACATTCTATCTACCCTTTTGATGTCTAGGACATCTGCACCTTGCCCACTCACAATCTTAAATGACAGAGGTGTACGGCAGGGGTTTCCAAATCCAGCCCTAGAGGGCCACAAACCAGTCAGGTTGGCAGGATATCTCTAATGCATATATATCTCATGCATATTCATTAGGGCTATCCTGAACACCCGACTGGCCTAGGGGTTCAAGGAGGACTGGTTAAGAACCACTGGGTTACAAGGATGAAGTGCCCACCTAGCAAATAGTACCTCAAGGCATCTACAACCCACTTGACCTCAAGGCACTCCTTCTCTATGACTGAATGCCTCCCCTAGCTTCTGATTAAGGTACCTGACTGGATATTCCTCTCTGGACACATTTTGGCTTAATACGGCTCCCAAACCTACCCCAGATGCATCCATTTGTAACACAAATGGCTCTTTAACATCTACATTTCTTAACACCAGATCTTTACATAGGGCCTGTTTGAGGTCAACAAAAGCCTCTTCTTCCCATGTAACCTATTATACCTGGTTAGGGGATTTATTTTTCAGCATATCGGTAAAAGGGCGGCCATTTCTGCAAAGTGGGGAGTGAACTGAGGTAATAACCCACTAGGCCCAAAAATGCTCTAACTTGCTTTTTGGTTTTTGGCAGGGCCTTCCCTTGAATTGCCTGTATTTTGCTAAGGGCTGGTCGCACTATCCCATTTCCTATTTGGTGGCCTAGGTACTGTACCTCCCGGTTCGCCAACTGGCATTTCTTAGGGTTAGCTGTCAACCCAGCCCACTTTAAGGACTCACACACCTTACGCAGGTGGATTAGGTGTTCCTCCCAGGTCTTGGAATAAATAACTACTTTGTCAAGGTAGGCCCCTGCGTACTCTAGATGTGGCTTGAATATATTATTGATAATACACTGGAATGTAGCTGGCACCCCATGCAAGCCAAAAGGGAGGACAATAAACTGGTATAGCCCTCAGGGTGTTCGGAAAGCTGTTTTCTCTCTAGAGGATAGTTCCAAGGGAATCTGCCAGTATCCTTTGGTTAGGTCAAGGATTAAACATTTTTAGCCTCTCCCAACTGCTCTACCAGTTCCTCTATTCTGGGCATGGGGTAGGCATCAAACGTTGAGATGGCAATCACTTGCCGAAAGTCAATACAGAACTTAGTGGTTCCGTCGGGTTTGGGCACTAGGACTATCAGGCTAGATCATTTACTGCTGGACTCTTCGATGACCCCTAAGTGCAGCATATCCTCTACCTCTTTCTCAACCTTCCTCTGTTTGGCCTGGGGAATGCAGTATGGCCATTGCCTTATGATTTTTCCATCCTGAGTGAGAGCACATCCTGAAACTGGGCTAGCAGGTGCTTCACCTGTCTCTTCTGGTCTCCCATCAACTCACTTCCTATTGAGACCTCTGTGGGGTCCTTTGTCTGAGCAATCTCCGGACCCAGGTCCTCTTCCTCTTCACTTACTTGTGCTCTTAGCCCCTCCTGACACATCCAGGGTTTGAGCAAGTTGATGTAGAAGGTCTGCACCTTCCCTTTCCACTGCTCCACTTCATAATCTACAGGCCCTAGTTTCCGGCGCACCCTAAAGGAGTCTCTCCAGTGGGCTAGTAGCTTATTATTGGAAGTGGGCAGCATAACTAATACCAGGTCTCCTCTCCTGTGCCTGTTTTTCATTATAGACCTTTGGCTTCTCTTTGCTTTTCCTCAAATGTTCGTTAGTCCACCATGAAAAGGTTCTTAACTGGGTTTTCAAATGGGTAACCTGTTCAATTACAGGCTCTAACCCTCTTTCCGTTCCTACCCAGATTTCCTGTACCATATCCAAGAGTTCCCTGGGTTGTCTCCCCATTAAAAGCTCAAACGGGGAAAAGCCCAATGTAGCTTGGGGAACTTCTCTATATGCAAACAGGACAAATGGGATCACTTGCTCCCATGTTGACTGTTATTGCCTATACTTTTTCTAACCATTTGTATCAGGGTCTGGTTAAACCTGTCAATGAGGTTGTCAGTTTGTAGGTGATAGGCGGCGGTCTTAATGTGCCTGATCCCAAACAATGCCAAGACTGCCTCCAACTGTCTGGACAAAATGTTAGTGCCCCAATCTGTCAAAAGTTCTCTGGGGAAGCCTACCTCACAGTAAATTTTCAGCAGTTCCTGTATTATCTGACCTTCAGTAATTTTCCACAGGGGAATTATCCAGGGATATCGGGTGGCATAGTCAACAAGAACTAAGAGGTACTGGTAACCTACCATGTTCCTATCTAACGGACCCACAATGTCTATGGCTATTCGATGCAAGAGTTGTTCAACCCCTGGGATTGGAATCAGGGGAGCCTTCCTGGGCTGGTTCTTATTTTTCCGTTGGCACGCAGAGCATGCCTGGCAGAACTTAGTCACCTCCTGAAATTGGTTAGGCCAGAAGAACCGTTGTGTAAGGCGTGCAATAACCCAATGCTTCCCTAGGTGTCCTGCCAAGGGGTGGCTATGGGCCAAGATCAATAGAGCCTCCCGGAATATCTGGGGTACCATGAGCTGGGTTTGCTCTCCTTTCTCTTACCAGAATGTAATCCAATAAAAGAGATTATTCCTTTTACTAAAGAGAGGATAACTCTCCTTACCCTTCTCAGAGCCCGCCCCTCTCGCCTTACCCCAGGCTTCCTGCAAGAACGGGTCTTTTGCTTGCTCTTCAGAAAAATTATCAAACTTGGAGAGCACCTCCTCCCCAAGAGCATCAACTCCCCCTGAGGGAATCAACCCTTTCCACTTTTCCACCCTCCACTGAGCCCTGCTTTTTCTAGTCTTTCCCTCTCTCTCTACCACATCCGGGGTTGCAAATGGGAACAACTCCCTGTATTACTAATTAAAGATTTATTTGGATCAGCAAGGAATATTGAACTTTGCAAGGAAATTGAACTCTTGAGCCATTCTGCCTGTGAGGAATCATGCTGAGCCAGCTTGCTAGCCCAGAGACTAAAGCTGTATTTACAGTCTAGTGATAAACTGCTTACACATCTAGCCTGAGGGATACCTGAAAGACCAGGGAGGAGTCCCCACAATGTTACCAGTATCTTATAGGCACCATCAATAGTCAAAGGACCGAATGTGGTACAGATGAATTTTGACTATTGATTATGCCTCAGTAGTGAATATGTCTCAGCAGTGAATATGCCTCAACAGTAACTAAGGACTAAAAGAAACCATTGAAATAGGGGTACTTGAAACTGTTGAAACAATTTGCATAACTACAGAAAGATACTGGGAGATCAGGGAGGAGTCCTTCTCCTAGCAAACAAATGGAGACCCATTGAAGAGGACAAAAAGGACAATTCACCTAGCCTTGGAAACAATTCTCTTAGAAACATTCACCTAGCCAATGTAGACAGGATAAGAATTCATCAATTATAATGTAGACGTTTTGAGCTTCTAAAACCAAGGGGGGTGAGCATTGTCAGAAGCCTGCCTGGAAACCAAAGGTTGGAGAGGGACTGGTCAAGCAGGGGGTGTATGGGGTGGAGAATGGCTGTAGGAATAATCTCATGTAAGGAATCATGTGATGGCTGGCTGCATTTAGCCTATATATAGAGAGAGAAAACCCAGAACAGAGAGAGCGTAGATCTGCTTGGCCAGGCGCATGCCATGCATGAAGAATCCCAGACTTCATGAGTTCTCCCAGCTGATGTTTTGAGGGACTGCATGATGCCAGTTTGGTGAAGTATTATTCTTCTGTAAATAGCTGCAATATCTCATAACTCTATCGGTGATATATTATTCTCCTGTAAATAATTGCTTTCTAGTTATCTTTTCTAACTACTCATGTGTAACTAAGAGAATTACTTGCCTTTCTGAATCCTTGCTTTCTTTGTAAATAAACTGCACGTCTTCATTACAAGGTGTTAACCTTTGATGTAGTAAGACATTTGGTACCAGAAGTGGGGTACGAAAAAAAGGCTTGGACAATGTTGAAAAGAAGAGGAAAGAATACAAATTTTGTAGAAACTGTAAAGGAAGATAGAGATGTGAATATTGTAAATATTCCTGGCTGGCATCAGGCATCAGGCATCAGGCAACTGTTAAAAACTTTGCTTTTCATTGAGCATTATGGAC
Organism: Ichthyophis bannanicus; assembly: GCA_033557465.1. NCBI lineage: Eukaryota > Metazoa > Chordata > Amphibia > Gymnophiona > Ichthyophiidae > Ichthyophis > Ichthyophis bannanicus. The sequence continues at coordinate 295,236,515 of CM066037.1, forward strand.
CTATCTCGTAATTGTCTGATATACCTTCCCACCACGAAAAGTTCTTTAAGTAGTTTATAGTATCATATGATATTTTTTTCTATATTACATTGTAGTTTAGCACATGTCTTGTGATAATGATGAATGTGCAATGTTCAATGATTATTTGTTTTAATGATTATATTTTTCTTACAAATCAATTATCTCATTCCTGTATATCTTTCACTCTCATTATGTTTCGTCTGTTTTGTTTCTTTTTCCGCCTTGATTGTATGATAAGGCGGTATATAAATACAGTTAAATAAATAAATAAATAAATAAATCTTATGAAATGCTAGCTAGAGAATGGTCCTGCGGGTCAAGACTAAGGGGCATGTTTACTAAAAACCGCTAATTTGCGCGCCGCAAAATAGCGCACTAAAAGCGGTACTTAAGAGCGCTTAAACGCCCCGCAATCGTGCGTGTCACCCCCGCACAGGTGCACGGCACAATAACGGGCCCCGCACAAGTACGGGCCCGCAAATGTCCGATAGAGGCGTGGAACAGCTAACGGAGGGCGGAGGAAGGTTCCTGAGGGGCGGAGAGATGGGTTTAATGGGCGGGGAAGGGGAGGGGAGAGGCTCCCCGCACATTATCGGGGCCGAATCCCAAAGCAAAACTACCGCGAGTGAAACACTCGCGGTAGAGGTCATTTAAAGGGAAGAGAAACCATTTCCGTCAGCAATGTACAGCAAAACTGGGGAATCCTGCAAAATGTGAGCAGTGTGATACATGTGCACAGCACAAAAGTGAAAATAAAAATAGAAAGTGACCACAACAAAAATATCACAAATAGTAATGCAGCTGGGGAACAGTTATAGTAATGGGCAAATATAGAAAACACACCCAGGAAAGCTCCAGAAAGAACAAATGAATATTGGAAGGGTCTACGGAGCGGAGACTCATCCAAAACAAATGTCCTTTTTGGAGCTTTCCTGGGAGTGTTTGCTATGGTTGCCCATTAATATCACTTTTGCCCAGCGTGGTGATATATTGTCCCCCAGTGTCTGTGGTCATTTTCGGGGTTTATGTGCACGTTTGTCACCAGACAGAGTGCATGTGCCCACAGTAAAAATGCGTAGAGCAGGGTTTGTGACTCCATCCTGCCAGGTATACTACCTCCAGGGGCTGCATTGTCTCTGTGGCCATAGTGGCCAGAGGGTCAGAGGTTCAAATCCCAGCTGGGGCACATGCCAGCATAGCCCAGCCCAGCCCAGCCCAGCCCAGCCCAGCCCAGCCCCTATATTTTACCCACCACTAAACAAAGATAGCGCAGACACCCCTGTATTGCAGGGAACATAAGCATGGGGAAAACACCCATATTTTACACAACACTGCAAAAACACAACAACAATGGGCATTACCTACAGCCAAATCCCCCAAATGCAGTCCCATACTGCCACATTGCAAACTGGTCATCTGCTGTTTCTGAGAGAAGCTCATGCCAGCATGTTGGCGGACGAGTACATGTGGTGCAGGGGGCAGTGGCTGCTAGCCACAGAAGACAGAGGCCTAGCCATTTGCAGGCTGGCACAGTCCACTGCAACAGACAGGCCCTGCCGGATCCACAGTCATGGACATTCCAGGGAAACCAGCCAATCTGTGGCTACAGGGTGGTGCAGTGCACACAGACAGTGCATGCAAGAACAGAAGGTCACAGGTTCAAAGCCCAGCTGGCACTTCCACCAATCCTAGCCACATATTTTTCCCACACCTACACAGTGATAGTAAGGACACACCTTTCGTGTCGAGGACATATGCAATGGTAATACGTCTATCTTTTACCCCACTGAGCACAGACACCATGAACAGACTCTCCCAAATGCATTCCTGGTGTGCCACACACCAGTCAGGTTCCATGCTGCCACTCATACAAATGCCTGTGCTGTATATCTATGCACCACCCCCATGGCATGTAGATTTAGCTCATGCATATTCATGAGGGACAGCAGGAAAACACAAACAGTGTGATGCAGACCTGGATTGGGGTTGGGAATCTCTGCCGTAAAGCAGCAGCCAACAGGGGCAGATACCCACACCCACACCCACAGGCCCCATTGGCCAATGTCTCCTGGAGAGGCAGAACAGTGGACCCTGCGTGCATCTCCCAATACTAGCACCTGCATACCTTAGCAATGTCACCCTACACCTGAGGTATACGGTACACAGCTCTGAGACGTTTGTTAGGAGTACTGGCAGATAGATATCCATACGTTACGCACATACTGCTAGTTGACCCCATCAGAACAATCTGTTAGGTGTTTGCGGGGCGTGCTCCAGGACTGGCCTCTGACGGTGTTTACCACCCTGGGGAGTGATCCCCAGCAGTACTGCGTACCATATCCATGCCTTGCCGTGCCTAGGACAGGTTTGGTGGCCAAGGCTAATTACCTCCTCAATAGTAGCACCATGCTGGCATAGGTGTGGAAGTGTGTGTCTGTCTATACAGTGGGTGCTGGCTGCAAGCCCCTTCCACAGCCCACACTGCCAGCACTGTTGCTAGTATTGGCCTGCTAATGTGCATAATGAGTAGCAAGGGACCATGGGTATATTTCAGACAGGGTGGGCTGACCAGGATGCAGCTGCACAGGGCATAGGGCACTGGCAGGGACATGGTAGTGCCCGGCCACCACCTAAAGAGACAGGGGGACCTCTGTATGTGCTGCTGGGGGATCACTCTCACCCTGAGTGTGCAGTGATGGCAGCATGGCTAGGCACACCCATAGTGCTGTACTGTGTTTCTCTTGTGTCATATATATGGGTTTCCTGTTGGGGCCTTTTCATTGACTTATCTGCTTCTGTGTGCTGCCACCCCAGTTGTGGGTGCATGCATTTCCATCAGGACCAACCAGCAGACTGAGCACAGATAGTATGTGTCTTGATGGAGTGCCTTGCAAGGTGCAGTGGCTGATGGCTTGCTGCAGGAGAATATCAGATAGTGGTGGGGTGCATCTATGAATATCCAGGCCTAATGTCTGTCTGATATTGTGTTATGGATGTGTGTGGAGCTGCTTGGACTGCATGGTGGGGGGTGGTGTGTCTACTTCCCCAGCAAGACTGGGGTTGATGGTTGGCTCTACTGCCGGGGGGGGGGGGGAAGAGGGAGAAAGATAGTATGGGGATCTGTTGGTGGGAGACCCTGTTTTATCCACCAGGGGGGGAAGGGTGTGTTCCACTAACTGTGGCAGACAGCAATCTCCAAGGATGTTTATGCAGCACCTACCTATTTCACAGGTTATTGCTGCTTTGGAGCTCTGGCATGGCCGCATTCAGCCATGCAAGGTGTTGTGCACCTGGTCCTGGGCGCATCATCACACACTCAGGGTGGGCATAGTAACCGCACAATGTGGTGGTGTTTAACTACTCTTTGCCGTTTGTCCACCCACTCAGGACACCCTACCAGGCCGAGGTGCTGTGTGGGTGCACAAGGACACCTCCCCCTACCAGGCCGGGTAGCTTTAGGAGTGCAGTTCCCATCTTGTGTGCATCTGTGGACAGCTGATTTGCATGTGCAGTGCATCATGGGTACGAGTAGCCTAACCCTATCCTGTTTACACAAGCAGACTGTCTGTGATGTGACGTGCAGGCTATCTGCAGCCAAACAGGAGCTTGCTTACAGGTGTAGCCCAATGGTTACGCCACTGCCTGTGCAGCCAGAGGTCATGGGTTCATACCCACAGTGGGGTTCTGTGATAGGGTTTTCCAAAGCATTTTTTACATTTACTGTACATATGTTGATGCCTGCAATAACACCCTCAGCGTACTGTACCCATAAGGTGCCTCTGAGGGTGCTTTATTGGGCGCCCTATAGGGCACTTTATGGTTGGCATCCATATAGGGTGCACTATACATTATCCTGTGTCGCAACATACATGCTGGGGACATTCTAGGGTGCCTTGGCGGACGGTGCACTGTAACATGTGCCTTATGGTCCGCCTTATGTTAACATGCTGTGAGAGTGTGTTTGCTAGTAGTTATCACAAAATAGAATTAAAAAGCCTCCTAAAGCACTCCACAACATAAAATATACTGCCTCAGCTAGCCTTTTTCAATGGGCATTGTGAGGGATTGAACCGCTGGTCCCTGCACCATTGGTCAGTGTCTTAACCATTGTGCTGTGGCTGTGTTCCTTTGCTTTAGCATCAGCGCGCCGCCTTGTGGCCATCAGCGCGCCGCATCCTGCTGCCCACAATGAACAGTGCGCCACCTTATGCCACCCCACAATGAACAGTGCGCCGCCTTATGCCGCCCCAATATGAACAGTGCGCCGCCTTATGCCGCCCCACAATGAACAGTGCGCCGCCTTATGCCGCCCCAAAATGAAGAGTGCCCCACCTTATGCCGCCCCAAAATTATTTTGCCTCCTGACATACATTTCCACATTCAAGGTGGTGCCTCAGCCAGCCTTTTTGGGCTGCACACACTGGGGGATTGAACCTGTGGCCCCTGCACCATTGTGCTACGGCTCTATTCCTATATGTGCACAGCTGCGCCCCGCTTAGCCTTCCCACGCGCTAATGTGGGCCCCGCACATTAACGCGACGCGCACACATACGGTCTTTTTTTTTCCTTTTTCGGCCTGAACCGCCCACTCCTTATATGGCACAGGCACACTACCGCGGCCCCGCACGTTAGGAATGTTTAGTAAACATGCCCCTAAGTGAGAATTGGGATTATGCTGAACCTGTGAATGTTTTTTCATGCTTGCAAAAAATACCTGTTGAAAAAGGGACAGAATTGAGTACGTTAGGGAGAAGGAGATTGCTTTTGTTGTCTGCATATTGTAAGATGCATCAGACAAATTCTAGCAAATTATATTTGATTGCACGGCCAGATAAAATAGACATTTATCAGCAAGTTGCTGAGAGGGTGGCTGAGTATAAATACCGTAAGAGACGGGGAAAAAGAAAGAAAAAGAAAATGTACATGTCTATTGCTAACCAATTTATAGGAGGAAAGTGCAGAGTACTCCCCAAAGTCCTGGAGGAGTTAATCTAGAAGATACTGTGGAGGATTTTAATCAACAAGAGATTAATGATAGATCATGGTGATGCTAAGAAATTCTGTTTGATTAGTTCTGACCCACTGATACAAGATCAGTTTTGTCATGTTATTATGACTTTACAAATTCAATTTGAAATTGAATTGAGAAATGACTGCAGCCGAGGAAAAGAGATCTAAAAATAATAAAAAACTGTTTAGGAAAATGTGTAACCTTGTGATGCAAAGATGTTTAATTCAGTGCTTTGAACAAAATGCCTATCCTGTAGAGTTAGTATTAATTGTTAACACCTTATTCTGATCAGATAGGCTGTTAGGCATAAAGCACTTGTAAGCTTTGATTTGTCTTGTTTTTAAATGTTTGTTTGCAGTAAATACTGTTTTTCTTTCATTACTGGCTACTCCAGTAGATTTTATGGTCCCTGGATGCTGAAGTGACTAGATCAAACAAACAAGGCATGAAACTAAGGAAACTGTTTTTGTTTTTCTTTGACCTTCAAAGTAGAGGTTAAGAGCCCTGACAGGACAATGGGGCATCCTGAGCCAGTTTGCAAATGATTTAAATCCTGAGTAAATAAGAAGGTAATCCTGGTTAATCTTTATCATTAGTATGTTATGCATCTATTTTTTGTCTTTGACTGTATATGCTATCATCAAGCAAACTTAAAAGTTAAAAGGGGATTTTATATATTGTGGCAAGCACCTCAAAGAGGGCATAGTTATTGTTTATATTTTACAGAACCATAAACAGCTTTAACTATAGATTAATTGTTCAGCTACATAGTAATCTGCATTTGCCTGAAGGAATCTGGACACAAGAGAGACCTATTGTTTGTTCTGCTGTCTGTGTTGAAGATAACATTTCAGATCAGTTTGGAGTGGAGGAGTGGCCTAGTGGTTGGGACAAGGTACTTCAGGCTGGAAGGTTGGGGGTTCAAATCCCAGTAGAGGACAGCAACCTTGGGCCAGAAGGACTGGGGTTTCTAGTCCCACAGGTGCTCCTTGTGGTCTTGGGCAAGCCACTTAACCCTCCATAGCCCATGTTCCCTATAAAATAGTTATCTCCAAGTTATAATGCCTTGTTCAATGTAATTTCAGTTTGTTCAATGTAAACTGCACTGATGCAGAATAGTGTGGTATATAAGAGAATAAAAAAAAATACCAGTTTCAGGTATAAGGTTTTAATTTAAATGTGACAAAGCATGATTTTGAATTCACCTCTTTGCAGTTTCATGTCATTTGAGAATGCCTGTTTCCTGAACTGTAAGATTCAAGGTAATTACTTTGCCTTGTTAAGCTCTGTGCTGATGACTGATGAACAGGACAGTAACATCACAGTTTTATTTGTTACAATATTGGATTTTAGGATAAATTCACCTGTTTTTCTGTATTTGAATTTTACGTGTTGGTGTCCAGAGAAAAAGTGTACTTTGTTTTAAAAGTTTTTATTTCAGTTTCAGGAGTACAGTTCCTGAGAAAACAGATATATGTTGCAGAGAAAACAGATATATGTTGCAGCACTGTGAGATATTAATTTTCTTTAGTTTATACACTTGCACTTATGTTACCAAATACACTTGTTGTAGTAGTACATTATGCGGAGGTCCAGTACACACACAGCAATTACAAGATGAGTAAATATTAATAAATTTGCTGAAATTTTGGACAGAGGCTGATATGAAATTGCTTTGTACCCAAGCATATAGAGCAAATATAGAGTAAAGAGTTCCCAGAAAATAATGAGAATATTTGTAAAATTATTTACAAATAAAACGATAACATTAACTTGAGTTGATTGGACAAAACCAAATCTTGCTTGTCAGCAATGATCCAGGAGAGGTTTGAGAAAAAGAATGAGAGAGAGAGGCAGAAAGGTGAGGCCACAGCCTAGGATAGGAAAAGACAATAAATGTGCTGCTTCCAGTGTGATGATCTGGGCCACCAGAATTCTGACTGCTCTAAGGGGTATGTTTACTAAACTGTCTTAACGTGCGCTCTCCCACGTTATCGCACGATAAGGCACCTTATCGCGCGATAATGGTGCCTTATCGCGTGATAAGGCGCCTTAGCACGCGTTAACGCGTGCTAAGGCACAAACGAGCGCTGAAGGCGGAGAAAGGCTCCCGGAGGGCGGAGGAAGGCTCCCCAGGGGCGGAGAGAGAGGGTCAATGGGTGGAGAGTGGGAGGGGAGAGGCTCCCTGCATACTAACACTGTGAAATCCGAGGCTGAAAACTAACGCCAGTGAAACCCTGGCGTTAGAGCTGATTTAAAGGGAAAAGAAACCATTTCCGTCAGCAATGTACAGCAAAACCAGGGAAACCTACAAAAAAGTGATAAGTGTGATACATGTGCACGGAACAAAAGGGCAAAGAAACAGTGAAAATGACCAGAAGAAAATGTAAAAAAAACATAACCAAGCTGGGCAATAGTGATATCAATGAGAAACATCAAAAAACACCCCCAAGAAAGCTCCAAAAAAAAGATATGAATTTTGGAAGGGTCTATGCTCTGTCCCCATACAAGGTGAATGAGCCCACAGTGAAATTGCGCTGATCAGGGTTTTCCTCTCCATTGGACAGGTTTCCAATGGTGTGCACATGTTCCACAACAGCAGGGCGGGCATGTCAGAATGGGCAACTGGACAGATGCTGGAAAAGGGGACACAGAGGGCTGCAGGCGGCACATGCTGTGCTGCAGCTGGGGCACAGTGTGGAATAGGGTAATGCCTAGCTGGCCCATAGCAATGCTGAAGGGACACAAGAAAGAGCACTGGCTCGCAGAGAGTCCAAAAACCAACCAAGGGGCAAGCAGAGTGTGGGTCTCTTGCGCTTTATTGAAAACCAAAACCCCGACGCGTTTCGGCAAAAGCCTTCATCAGGGGGCTAGAGGACTGCAAACAAATTAAAAACAATATAGTTCAATAAAACATAATAAAAACATAAAAGTATAAATATACAATCAAAGATATAAAATCAATATAGATAATTTAAAAGGACAAACATCAAAAATGTGTATAGCATATTATACTCACACAAAGTATAAAACCAATACAGTGGATGAAGCGCATGTGAACGAATAACCAATGATGTGGTTAAATAATGCTGAAAAACAACAGACATATTAAAATGCAAATACTAGATCAGGTGCAATTGATAGATAAACCATGCAGTAGAAAAGACGAATGGGAAACCCAGACCAGGACAAGCAAAAATCCATACGCTTAAACTGCTAAAAAAAAAAAAAAATTAATACATATATATAAGTAAAAGCCTAATAACATATCGCATATCCATATTGAATTCTAAGAAGACAAAATAAAATCAAATATAAAAGTAAACAAAACAAGAATTGGGCAAAAAACCTAAATGGGAGCCAAGATATCATATTGTAAAAATGTGATATGTAAAAAAGGGGAAGTAGAATAAAAAAAAACAAACAAATTAGCTAACCCCATCTAAACAAACAATTCTTGTTAAAAAGTGTCATACTGAGTGGACATCGAATATGTGAGAAAATAAATGAAACGCAAATGTATTCCGAACTATATTGAAAAAAAGATGCGTTCAGAACTATATTTAAAAATGTGGCTGAAAATGAGCATCAATAAATTATACCATATAGATAAAAACCACTAAAAGATTGATCAGAGAGTTAAAAATAATATGATTAAAACATAGTTAAAAAACAGCAGTGCATGCTCTTTCAATACTGACAAAAAAACACAACCCCTCATGATGCGCTGAAAATTGGCGTACTTAGAGGACGTAAAGTGAAAGAAGTAGAAATATAAATAGTATGGCCAAAACGGCCTAGAAAAATAACTAGGCTATAATACCCTAGAACATTACTCAAAAAGGGAACCGGTACTCATCAAATTAGGCACAAAAAAACTGCTAGTGTTATGTATACAATGTAGCCAGCATTGCCTGGCTGTGGTATCAAAACACAACTCAAAGGGATAATAGCAACTGTTCGTGTTGTATGCTAGAACATCACTCAAAAGGGGGAGCTAGGACCCGTCAAATTCGGCAAAGGGCACTACTAATATTGTGTAAAAAGAAAGTAGCATGCTGAAAAAGGGGGTTTAAAACAAAGCACATAATAAGCCATTATGTATAAAAAACTTTAAAACATTTGGAGATTATAGATGAATACTTGGAAGAAATGAAACAAAACAATGCTGTAATTTAAAACGTGAAACAATGAGAGCATATTGCAGCGTGAGAGAGAAAACTAAATTCTGCAAAGATGAGGCTGCACATACCTTTAGCACAAACAAAATCAATCTTTCATGTGACGCTAAAATTGGCGCGTTTTTAAAGAGCAGAGAACATAATTAACATAAATGCATATGTATGAAATCTAAAAACGCTAAAAAGAGAATTTGTACTCAAACAATTGCTGGACTAGTTAGACAGCCAAGAAATAGCATATATTATTGATACCAGAATAATAAAAAAGGGGGGAGACAGCAAATAAAAAATCAAGTTAAGGAAACCCAACTGAGCAAACTGAAATGGAATCCAGCGTGTCATGCTAGTTCAGCGCTAACACCGAAAATAAAAAACGAACACACTTGAAGTCAAAGGGGTTGAATATCCCGTAATAATAGGTGTATATAATGTGGCCAGCATGGTCCGGTTGTGGTGTCAAAACATAACTCAAAAGGAAAACAAAACCCGCCAGACCGGCAAGTAGCAACTGCTCGTGTGATGTAAAAACGGAGGACCATGAAAATCCATTTCAAGAATGAAGACTTGAACCTAGTTGAAAATGTATAGTGTACCTGCGTAAAAATAAATAAATAAATAAATAAATATTTAAAAAAATGGAAGGCACACAACGAAATCATGTAACAGCATTGAGCAGGACTGCGGGGCAATAAAAGCAACCAGCTAAAAGAGCACATACCTTCAGCACAATCAGTGAAAGTGAAACAAACTTTGCATGAGACGCCGAAAAAGGCGCGTTTAAAAAGGTCAAAGAACATAATTACCATAAATACATATGTATGGGTGTACTCGGACCAAATGGAAAGACAAAAAAATATAGAAAAGTGTAAACGAATACACAAAGTACAATTAAAGAACAAAAACTATTATTATCAATAATCAGGAGTGAGGGAAGAAGGGGACAAGGAAAAAGGAATAGGGGGGGAAAAGGGGAAGGGGGGAGGAGGAGAGGAGGGGGGGGGAAAGGAGGGGGGAGAGAGGGGGAGGGGGAAGGAGGAAGGGGGGGAGGGAGGGGGAGGGGGAAGGGCCATGTCACCAATTGCAATCCAGAGATTCCAGCAGAGGGAATTGGCCATAATCCAGATGGAATAGACCATCCCGAGAAATCCGAACTACACACCGCAGAAATGTGTGAAGGCGTCTCTACCTGGATCAGTGTGTCACATTGAAAGAAGGGCCAAGATGTCCACCTATGAGAATGAGAGGTTCAACTTTTGAGAGAGGCCAAGCTTGAACTTCAGAGAAAGGTGAAGTACACTACGAAGTCCTGAAGAACTGCTGAGAAGCAGGCCCAAATTATCTGAAAGTGGACTGATTGGGGGCTTTTGTGAACTTTTGTGAATAATTTTTTGTCTTATGTATTGTTATGGTTTCCTTGGAAAGTAACTGTAATTCTAGTATCTCAGATTTTTTGTGCTGAACATCATGTGCCCAATTGCTTATGTCACCTGTTCCCCAGATCTTAGTTATTGCTGTGGTTTCTTTTTCTCCTGCTTATACTACTTTTTGAATCCACGGGTGGTCAATAGTGTAAATGTTTGGGTAAAATATGAAAGAACAGATTCATAGCTGGTGGAGGGAGAAGTAGTTGTAATATGATTAAGGTTGTTGGTCTCTCACCACTTGCTCCACTATCCTCAATATATAACTAGTAGATTGACATCCATGGGGCAGATATACAGTAGAAAAAGTCCTGAATATGCAGGTGAAATGAGTCCCCCACTGCATGGGGAACCGATAAAAGTAACTGAAATACACAAGCCATTTGGCTTTGGCAATTGTAATGCCGATGGAAATAGTGTATTAGATATCTTGGGAAAAATGTCACCTAATTTATACCGTGACTTCTTGTCCCCTCAAGCATTTACCTTAATATTATCCACTATGTTTTAGCCCATGTTATTATTATTGTATTTCTAAATGAACTACAAAGGCAATTCAGCCACTGCTTATGTACAATATCCTTTCTGATCCACGGGTGGAATGTATTACTAATTAAAGATTTATTTGGATCAGCAAGGAATATTGAACTTTGCAAGGAAATTGAACTCTTGAGCCATTCTGCTTTGAGCCATTCTGCCTGTGAGGAATCATGCTGAGCCAGCTTGCTAGCCCAGAGACTAAAGCTGTATTTACAGTCTAGTGAGAAACTGCTTGCACATCTAGCCTGAGGGATACCTGAAAGACCAGGGACGAATCCCCACAATGTTACCAGTATCTTATAGGCACAATCAATAGTCAAAGGACCGAATGTGGTACAGATGAATTTTGACTATTGATTATGCCACTATTGATTATGCCTCAGTAGTGAATATGTCTCAGCAGTGAATATGCCTCAACAGTAACTAAGGAGTAAAAGAAACCATTGAAATAGGGGTACTTGAAACTGTTGAAACAATTTACATAACTACAGAAAGATACTGGGAGATCAGGGAAGAGTCCTTCTCCTAGCAAACAAATGGAGACCCATTGAAGAGGACAAAAAGGACAATTCACCTAGCCTTGGAAACAATTCTCTTAGAAACATTTACCTAGCCAATGTAGACAGGATAAGAATTCATCAATTATAATGTAGAAGTTTTGAGCTTCTAAAACCAAGGGGGGTGAGCATTGTCAGAAGCCTGCCCGGAAACCAAAGGTTGGAGAGGGACTGGTCAAGCAGGGGGTGTATGGGGTGAGAATGGCTGTAGGAATAATCTCATGTAAGGAATCATGTGATGGCCGGCTGCATTTAGCCTATATATAGAGAGAGAAAACCCAGAACAGAGAGAGCGTAGATCTGCTTGGCCAGGCGCATGCCATGCATGAAGAATCCCAGACTTCTGCAGCCTCCACTGAGTTCTCCCAGCTGATGTTTTGAGGGACTGCATGATGCCAGTTTGGTGAAGTATTATTCTTCTGTAAATAGCTGCAATATCTCATAACTCTATCGGTGATGTATTATTCTCCTGTAAATAATTGCTTTCTAGTTATCTTTTCTAGCTACTCATATGTAACTAAGAGAATTACTTGCCTTTCTGAATAAGTATCCTTGCTTTGTTTGTAAATAAACTGCATGTCTTCATTACAAGGTGTTAGCCTTTGATGTAGTAAGACACTCCCCGAGACTGGAGACAGACGTTTCCTCCAAGGTATAGTCTCAGGAACAGGTGGCTACTAAAGCAAAGTGGAAGCTGGTTGAGTATAATAACCCCTCCCAATCTCGGCCTAGGATTAAGGGCACTGGAAGCCTCTTCACAATGGCCATTCCTAGTAGCTGTTGTTTGTTATCCCAGGTGATTTTTCTCTCGTATGCAAGGCCATTCCGTATGTTCCCATGGACACACCTCACTTGTACGGGGCCTAGGTATCTACTCTGCTTCTTACCGACCCCTAGGCTTTGGGCCAGATCTCGAGACATCAGAGACTGATTACTCCCAGTGTCTATGAGAGTTTCTAGGTCCGTTCTACCAATCCAGATCCCTTTTTATTGGGTCCACTCCAGCCTCCTGGGTCCCCTGCAAGTCCCACACCAAGAAGGAACGCCTTTTGGACACCCCCATTGGAAAGGGCCCAGTTCCCCGCCCGCAACGCATTGTGGCCCTTTTCAGGATCCTGAGGGGTATTTTTCCTTGTGGGGTCCTTAGTGTTATCCCAACTTCCCTTTGGCCTAGGGGGTCCTTTTCCCACAGGAATCCCTTGGGATATCTCCTTTCACCCTACCCTGGGGACTCGGGGTCCTTGGGATTCAGCATCGAGAAAGTTCTCAGCAAGGCCTATGGCCTCAGTTATAGACATGGGCCCCTGCCTAGCTTCCCATGCCCAAACTTCTCTTGGCAAAATACAGAGAAATTGTTCCAGCACTATCTTCCTTATTATGGCAAGTCCTGAGTTCTTATCACGTTCCAGCCACCTGGTGGCCAAATCAGTTAATCTGCTGGCCATGGCCTTAGGCCTTTCTCCTGGGTGAAATTCAGTGGCCCGAAAACACTTTCAATATTTTTCTGGAGATAGCACCAACCCAGTCCTAGATAGCCGCTTTCACCTCATAATAGTCCGTGGCTTGAGTATTGTCTAGGGACCGATAGGCCACCTGGGCTTCCCCCATAAGGGGCGGTGCTAAACGCATGGCCCACTGGTCTAAGGGCTAACATGCTGCTGTAGCCACCCTTTCAAATATCAGAATGTACGCTTTGGGATCGTCCCCAGGAACCATTTTTGCTAAGGTGAGGGTCCGGGTCCCCTCCTGTTGCAACACATCACTCAATTGAGCTCACCTCAGGTTTAATATCCTCGCTGATCTGATCATCTTATCAGTGAGTCTCTTAAAATCTTGAGTTTGTGCCTCTAGTAACTGGAAGAGAGGCTGGTTAAGTTGCATCTGTCTTTCCAGAATTTGAATGATTCTCCAGTCCATTGCCTCATGCTGGATTCGAGTCTGCTCAGCCATCCAACAAACCAGTTCCTCCAAAACCATGGCTGTAAAGCAAACAGAGAGAAAAAAACCCAAGTGCAGGACTTTAGGAGAATGCACCCACTCTGCCTTTACCCGGACCAATTGTCCTAACCCGTCCCATGCCCTAGATACTCCTAGCTTCTGGGCAGATGGGTCTCAGCATTGTTAGTCCATTGGCCTCGCTGGAATGGGCTCCTCCTTGTTCCTTCCTCACGTGATCAGCAGTTCTGCTCCAGCATGCTTTGGTGATCCCGCCATGGCCACCATTTGTTGCTCCATCTCAGGTGTAGTTCGGTATCATCCATCTCCAGGTCCAGCAGGCAGGCATCTGGTAGTCCTTTCGGGTCCTTTTGGTGGTCCTCCTAGCTCTCAAAGAAGAGTCCAGGAACCACACTATTTATGGCTTCCCCTAACAGGGAGGTCTATCTCTGGGGCTTCCCTGTAAGTTAGAGTGAGAGATCCAGTGATCTCAAAGTCCATGTTTGCTAGTATCCCCCTGAGGCTGGGGTCTGCCCTCCTTTTGGGCAACTGCTGCCCCTGCGCCTCCCCCCCCCCCCCCCAGGTTCAAGGTAGCCCTCACCAGGGTCTTTTGTAACAGCACAAAAATATAAATATAGAAACATGAAGGCAGAAAAAGATCACATGTCTGATATAGTCTTCCCTTCCATATCACCCAGTACAAGAGTCCCCTTTTTTCCCTTAGAGAACATCTGTGTTTATATCATGCTTTTTTAAATTTAGATACTGTCCTCATCTCTTCCACCTCCACTGAGAGACTATTCCACGCCTCTACCACTCTTTCCGTAAAAAAATATTTCTGCATATTACTCCTGAGTCTATCCTCTTTCACCCTCATCTTATGTCCCCTTGTAGCAGAGCTTGCTTTGAGAAAGAGGCTCTCCTCCTGTGCATTTATGCCATGGAGGTACTTAAACATCTGAATAATATCACCTTTCCTCTAAAAGTATTAAGGTCCTTAAGTCTGTCCTCATATGCTTTGTTATGAAGACCATTAACCATTTTAGGACTCCAACCTGTTTATATCCTTTTGAAGATGCAGTCTCCAGAATTGCACACAATACTCCAAATGAGATCGCATCAAAGGCTTATACAGAGGCACTATCACCTCCTTTCTTCTGCTGGCCATTCCTCTCCCTATGTACTCAAGCATCCTTCTAGCTTTCGCTGTCACACCTAGATCCCGTTCTTTCATGGACAGAAGTATGTCACCCCTATACTGTACCGCTCCCTTAGATTGTTGCAGTCATTTTTTAGCATTAAATCTCAGCTGCAAATTCTAGACCATTCTTCATTCTTGAATGCTATGCAAATTATTAGGAATATGCAAATGACATCTTCCCAACATCTTTCAGTTCAGACACACATATATGATGAACAGTATAATAAATTCCCCCCTCCTTTAAGTCTCAGATTCAGCCGGGGTGCATTCCAGGTGTGGAATTACCTGGATACCCCGCCACTTCCCACATAGTTGCTTGTTGCTACTACCACCCCACGACTGGCGGGTTATCCACCAGCTGAATATCCATGGGTGTTTCTTCAGTGACTAGCTGTAGCTCATTTCCCAGCTCCATCTTCTCCTCCCACTGGGGGTCCTCTAGATCTTCCCTAAGGGGGTCTACCTCCATGTGGGTCTGGGCCAAGTCCCTCACCTTCCTTTCCACCTCCCTCTCATCCCAGGTGTTGTCAGGGAGCCAGGCCCTATGTCTCCTGGCTGGGGAGGAAGCAGGGGATCTGGCCCTTCCTCGGTCCTTAGGTGTCCTCATCTGCCACTCTAGGGGCCCCTCCCAGATTGGTCCACGTCCCCAGAACAAGGACTGGGCAGGGTTCCCCGGGACTCCAACAGTGATGGGATGTACACTCCATCATAAGGGGAAAAAGAAGGGAAGAAAGGGGAAAGGGGAAAATAGAAGAAGGGAAGGGAAAAGGGGGAAGGCAAAAAGGAAGGGAGGAAGGAGAACGAAGAAGGGGCAAGGAGGAAAAAAAGGGGGCTGGAAGGAAGGCATAAGGGTGAAAAACAGAAACATGACAGCAGAAAAGACCATATGGCCTATCTAGCCTGCTCTTCTATAACAACTACTATAGTCCTTTTTTTTCTATTAGAGATCTTCTGTGTTTGTCCCATGCTCTCTTGAATTCAGCTACTGTCCTCGTCTCTACTACCTCCACTGGGAGACTATTCCATGCACCTACCACTCTTTCTGTAAAGAAATATTTCTGCATATTACTCCTGAGCAGTGGCGTAGCGTGAGTTGTCAGCACCCGGGGCAAGACAAGTAATTTGCGCCCCCTAACCCGGACCCGATCACAGCAGTCAGCAGGCTCTCTCTTCGCACCCACCGCACCGCACGCCTGGCACCCCCCCCCCCCTCCACAGTGGGCGGCGACCCGGCGGCTCGGATCGGATTAGGGTTGCCAACTTTTTTACCGAGAAAAACCCGACACCTGTGGCTCGCCATGCTCCACCCATTCTCCGCCCCTAGTCCCACCCCTGCCCCGCCCCCAGCCCCACCCACAAAAATTACCGAGGATACGTGTAGGCTAACTTCCTTGGTCAGATAATAATTAAACTGGGAACCCCAAAATCCAAACATGAAATGTACAACACTGGAGAAATAAAACTATAAAGTAATTTCCTCTTGCACTAAACAAAAACGCAAAGATGTTAGCAATACACACTTCCCAGACCAGACATATTCCAGTTAATAAATTCAAAATAAAAAGTATTTTTCTACCTTCTGTTTGGGCGTTTTATTTTTCAGTTGCAATTGCTCCAGTCACTTTCTTCTGGTTTCTTCGTGTCTTCTGCGAGCTATCCATTTGTCCTTTCTTCTCTTTTAGATGTTTTCCATTCTCTCTCTATTTCTGCTTTAACATAATGATTGTTCCCCTTTTGCTCTTTCCCCCAATTCTTTCCTTATTCCTTTATCATCCGTTTAAATTTCACCCTTCCATTCTCAAGCCCCTCTTACTCTCCCAATACCGGCCCATCATAGACTTTTCTTCCACACAAAATATTTTTTTCCCCTCTCCATTCTCATTCCCCATCCATTCTAGTCCTCCCCCCAAATCAATTCCCTTATAGTACTAGGCCCACCCAGCATCCATTCCCTTCTAGTCCCATTCTCCCATGCCCCACATCAGCCCATTTCCAGTCCTATTCCAGCTCTTCATCAGCCCATTTCCAGTGCTAGCCCTCACATCACAGGCCATTTCCAGTCCTAGCCCTCCCCCCCCCAATCACAGCCCAAGTCCCCCATCACAGCCTATTTCCAGTCCTAGGCCCCCCCCCCCACCATCACAGCCCATTTGCAGTCCGAGTCCCCCCGCACCATCACAGCCCATTTGCAGTCCGAGTCCCCCCGCACCATCACAGCCCATTTGCAGTCCTAGCCCCCCTAATCACAGCCTATTTCCAGTCCAAGATCCCCCTTCCTCCACCATAGCCCATTTCCAGTCCAAGTTCCCCCCCCCCCCCATAGCCCTTTTCCAGTCCAGGTCCCCTCCAGCCCCATCACAACCCTTTTACAGTCCAGGTCCCTCCCCCCTCATCACAGCCTATTTCCAGTCCATGTTTCCCCCCCCCCCCCCATAGCCCTTTTCTGGTCCAGGTCCCCTCCACCCCCATCACAACCCATTTCCAGTCCATGTCCCCCCCCCATAAGCCTTTTACAGTCCAGGTCCCCCCCCATCACAGCCTATTTCCAGTCCAAGTCCCCCCCCCTTAGCCCTTTTCCAGTCCAAGTCCCCCCCCTTAGCCCTTTTCCAGTCCAAGTCCCCCCCTTTAGCCCTTTCCAGTCCAAGTCCTCCCCCCTTAGCCCTTTTCCAGTCCAAGTCCCCCCCTTTAGCCCTTTTCCAGTCCAGGTCCCCCCCATCACAGCCACTGCAGTCCTTGCCCCCCCCCCCGACCAGCATCGCAGCTGTCTGAGGCTTCAGAGGGAGCCGGGTAAGCCCGCGCGAGGCCCCGGCTCCCTCTGAACAGCCACCAGCGTGAAGAGCCTTTACCTTCACGCTGGCGGCTGTTCCTGTGAAGCCGCGAATGGTGGGAAAGGTTAAAGGGCAACCTTTAACCTTTCCCAGCATTCGCGGCTTCACAGGAACAGCCGCCAGCGTGAAGGTAAAGGCTCTTCACGCTGGTGGCTGTTCAGAGGGAGCCGGGGTCTCGCGCGGGCTTCCCCAGCTCCCTCTGAAGCGGAGAAAAGCCTGTTTTTTTTGCACTGGCCGCTCCCGAACTAGCGCCCAGAGCAAAAAAAACGGCTTTTAAAGGGCCGGTTTTGCCTCTGCGCTGGCAGCCGGCCTGGCCGTGGAAAAACCGGCCAGGCCGGCTGAAAACCAGCCAGCACTGCAGAGAGCTACGAGTGCGAGCGCGCCCCCCCCCCCATGTTGCGCCCGGTGCGGCCGGCCCCCCCTGCACCCCCCACGCTACGCCTCTGCTCCTGAGTCTATCCCCTTTCACCCTCATCCTATGTCCCCTTGTTGCAGAGCTTGCTCTCAATCTAAAGAGGCTCTCCTCTTGTGCATTTATGCCATGGAGGTATTAAATGTCTCTATCATAGTTCCTATATCCCCCCTTTCCTCTAACATATATATATTAAGATCTTTGGGCCAAATATTTAGCAGCGGCAGCAGCTAGTGCAACTACAGCGCCTAGCCATCGCCACTGAAGAGTTAACCCAGATATTCAATGCTGGGACCATATTCCGCTGCTGGCATTGAATATCCAGGTTTGCTGCACAGCCACGCACGGCGCAGAAGCTAACCAGTCAATGGCGATATTCAGCCGCTGCCCAGTTAGCTTTGGTGGGAAAAGTTAGGACAGCTTTTGCTGTGCCTACCTTTTGCTGCTGAGGGATAGCCAGTCAGCGACTGAATATCACTGCTGACTGGTTATCTCCAGGTACTGCCTCTGGAATGCCCCCAACATGTCCCGATACTAAGTGGTTAGCATCAGGGCATATAGTGGCATTATTCGGGGATATTCATCAGCACTAACCATGTTAGTGCCGCCGAATACCCTGCTTAGGGGCATTTACACAGTTTGCCACTGTGTGTACTGCGGGGGAAGAGGACATCATGGGGGTGGAGAGTTGGTGGAGCGGGGGCAGTCCTGTCACCCAGATATACAGAGCTAATTCCAGTTACAGCCCTGTACATCCAGTGAGCACTGGGGGGGGGGGGGGCAGCTTATTCCATGTTGGACGTGGAATAAGCACTGGCCACCCTACCAGATCCAACGGCCAGCCTTCTGGCAGCAATGACAGCAAACCCAGTGAGTCCCCACCGCCCGATCCGGGCCCTGGCTGCCCCCCCTGGGGTCAGACAGTGGGAAACCGGGGTCCCAATGGCAGCAGTCAGGTTGTGCCGCAGGGAGGACATTCCAGCAGTGATACAGGAGCATGCCGGGCCATCTCCCAGTGCTCGATCCTGAACTCTTAGAAACGTCTTGCTCCCGCGGTGCAGAATCAGGCACTGACAGGACTGTCCTACTTGGAGCCCTCCAGATGGCCTGGATGTGCCCTTTCGGGGATCGGGCTCTGAGTCTAAAGGAGAAGAATGAAAACATAAGAAAAAAAGCATAGCAAACTGAAACACCACTTTAGTGCCAAAGACATGCAACCCCGAGATGGGAGACCTAACACTACATGATAAAGAAATGAAATCTTCTTACCAAAACAATCATCAAATAACTCAAAAGAAGACTCGCACTGAGATTCAAGGTGCAGTCCTAGTGCACAAGCATATAACGTACAAGATGTATAAAACCATAAGATAACACTACAAAAAATATGACAAATGTGTGAACAGAAATATAAAAATGTAAGAACAAAGCCAAACTTATCAAATTAAGGTGTGCCCAACTGACTCAATAGCTCAATAGAGTCACAACCACCAACTCAAGGGTATGTTTACTAAAGCACAGTAGCCAGTCATGCAGAGTTTAGTGTGCTAGAGCATGTCATGCCCTGTGGTTGCCTGGAGCATGCAGCAACAAGGCATCTATGCTAAAAATCCCACCATGGAAAAAGGCAGGCTTAAGGCAGATTTGGGGCAGAGAGTGGGCGTGAACAGCCATGCACCGCTATTGTGACTGTGCTGGTGGTGTCTCTGGCCATGAAATAAGCCGCTAGAATGGGTGCAGATAACACCAGTTTCCAACCAGGTGCTAGTCGCAACTGCTATGCTGGCATGCCACTAACATTTATTTTATTTTATTTATTTAATAAACACTTATATACTGCACTTTCCCATGGATCAGGTGCGGTTTACAAAAAACACTATTTTAAAGAAACAGGAACAGATATAGAGCCTGTTCTTCTTACATGGAACAATAACGAACTGTGTACAGTAGGCGTGTGCCTTATGTGATGGCGAAAGTGTTTCTGAGCCTATGGAAATAGGAGAAAAACACCCATTTACCTTTAGGGAGAGAGACAGGCAGGAAGGCTGTAGCTCTCATGCTGAAGCTAAACAGGAAAAAACACACGTAGCTCCTGGTTACAAGCCACGCCCAAGCTCTGAAGCAAGTAGTAAAGTTAAAGAGAGCCACCTGGGGGAGGAGCACGGGACCCTAGTTCAAGCACACTCATATAAACGCAGGGGAATAGAAGAAAATAGAACCACCAGGGGAATAGAAGGAAGCAGAAACTCGAGGAAGTCTGAAGGAAGGAAGACCTTCAGGGCAGCTGAAGAGAAGAGTATTTCCAAGGACAACACTAGAGAGGGTTCCAGAAGGAAGGAAGCTGTGAGACCGAGTCACAGGAAAAGTTTAACCACAGAGAACGCTGAGGAATGCAGTCGAGCTCTCAGTGGTAGAAGCCATAATCCAGAGAAGAGCCAGTGCTGCAGAGAAACTGCTTTGGGCTCTGGAGGGAGGAGATTTATAGCTGAGAGAAGTCCTGACGAGGAGCATCATATTTTGGCAGTAATCCAGGAAGCTATAGGAAATTTGCCAGCTCCAAAAGGGAACGTGAGTAAATCTGTGACTAAAAGTAATTTAAGTCAGTTAGAGGCACTATGCCACTTAATGAGAGAGAAGAGGCTTCACATGCCTGCTGAAAAGCCGGTGTGCAAAGAGAAGTCTTATTGGAGGAAAGTACTAGAGCTGCTAGAAGAGGTTAAACCTGAGTTTATACAGGGAAAATTAAACCAGGATACAGAAAGCACTGATGCTGAAGAAATGCAAACTGAATGTTATTTATCTGACCAGGAGTCCGAGGCTTCTATAATGGACTGTTCTTTATGTCATAAGACTTTGTAATGATCTTAACTGAAAGGAGAGAGGCCTAGAATCTTACTGTCCGGTAAAGCAGAAAAGAAAACAGGCTGGACGTTGTTTAAGTCAGTATTGCTCAAGAATCCTGTTTGCCTTTAAAAGAAGGAAACAGCTACACGTGCTTTATGCTGAGTGAAGCAGCTAAAACCTTATGCTGAAGGCTGGAACTTTAAAAGAAAACAGCTACATGTCTTTAATGCTGAAGGAAGCAATTAAAGCTTTGTTCTGAATGCTGGAAGTTATAAGAAAAGTAGCTACAAACGTTTTAACCTGACAGAAACAGTTACTATGTGGTGCTGTATGTAAAAGTCTTTTCT
Organism: Ichthyophis bannanicus; assembly: GCA_033557465.1. Lineage (NCBI taxonomy): Eukaryota > Metazoa > Chordata > Amphibia > Gymnophiona > Ichthyophiidae > Ichthyophis > Ichthyophis bannanicus. The sequence continues at coordinate 295,257,813 of CM066037.1, forward strand.
TTTGTGGAAAACATGGTTTTGGGAGAAAGAATCCTATATTAATTTGTTTATCATGCGTTGAGCTTTTAAAGGCTCTTTTTGGAAGGTGGAAAACAAAAAATAAATATTCCTGTGTTTGCCTTAAACTCTCGGGCCTCAATATTATTTGAACCCACAACTACAAACCCCCAGAAGCCCCAGGCTCTGGACTATATTAAGGCACGTCCCCTCCTCTAGGCAGCCGCCTGGACAGAAAGAGGCGCGACACTTAATACATAAAACTAGAGCTATTAAATGTCCAACTACTATATACATATTAACATTTTGCAGAGTGTATCGCAACTATGTACATAACATCTGTTACAATGTGTTTGGACTATATACATTTCAGTGCAGTTGGTAGTTAAACCATTGTATGAAGAAATATTGTTACCGTGATAAAAGAAAATGAGTTAAGTTTTCATTATATGCTGTTACTTAGTTTGACATTTAAAATTTCTTCAGTTATCCATTGTCATTAAGGGAGATGGAATTATTCTGTACGCCATAGTGAGATGTGAATAAATGAGTTTTTAGTTTCTTCCAGAATTCCTTGATATCGGTTAGGGTACTGATTGTAATGTGGGCATGTTTCCAGAGCTATCCCACATATATATCATCCTAGACATCCATTGCAAGCAAAGTCCATAGGCAAACCAGAATGTTGCCTAGGGCATTGGCATCAGAGGAGCACCAATGTGCAGCACCATGACTGTGATGTATAAAAGGAGGTTCCTTCCACCCAGGGCATAGTAATGGGGCCAAGGATTCGTGAGTATAAAACTAGAAACAACCCAGAACTTGGGTCTAGTTGTAATCCACAAGATCTCCTAGGAAATAGAGGAGCAACTGTGATTTTGTTTTAAGTTAAACAAAGAAGTCACTGAACAAGTCTGAAGACTCATTGATCAATACCAAAGTCTCCTATGTGTGAATGAAAAGGGTTACTCGTGCTCTCAAGGACCTCACTTCAGTAGTATCTTGCCCTCTACTCCATGGGGCTTTGTCCTCCACGCATAGGCTGGAGCAAAATGTGTTCCAGTCATGAATCACAGAAGTAGACAGCCAGTCTTAGCAGCCACTGCAAACACTGGCAGGACTCACTGCATAGACAGAGTATGTTGTTAAGTGCCGTCGAGTCGGAATCGACTCATAGCGACCCTCTGGATAGCTATCCTAAATTGTGTTCGGTCTTCAGTCAGGCGGCTTATTGTTGACAGACTGGTACCCGTAGCTGCTGTTATTGTATCGATCCATCTCATTGCTGGCCTTCCTCTTTTGCGTTGACCTTCTATCTTGCCAAGCATGATGTCTTTCTCTAATGATCTCTCTCTTCGCATGATGTGTCCAAAGTATGAAAGTCGAAGTCTTGTCATCTGAGCTTCTAAAGAAAGCTTAGGTTTGATCTCCTCTAGTACAGACTGGTTTGTTCTTCGGGCAGTCCATGGTATACACAGTATTCGCCGCCAACACCATAATTCAAAGGCATCAATTTTCTTCCTGTCTATCTTTTTCACTGTCCAGCTTTCACATCCATATGATGTTATTGAAAATACCACGGCTTGAACAAGTCGAATCTTTATATGGAGAGAGACATCTCTGCTCTTGAGAATCTTATCTAGGTCTTTCATAGCCATTCTGCCAAGAGCAATGCGTCGTCTGATTTCTTGACTGCTTGTTGCTTCTTTATTGATAGTTGATCCAAGTAGGTTAAAGTTATTCACGATTTCAATTTCTTCTCCTTTGACGATGAACCTGTTGATTATGCCAGTTGTCATGATCTTTGTCTTCTTTACATTAAGGTGCAGGCCCATTTTGAGACTATGTTCTTTGATTGTGAGAAGCAAATGTTTCAGATCATCTTCACTTTCCGCCAGTAATGTGGTATCATCAGCATAGCGAAGGTTGTTGATGAATCTTCCACCAATCTTCACACCTCTGTTGTCTTCATACAATCCTGCTTCTCTGATGATTTGTTCTGCATATAAATTAAACAGGTAGGGGGAAGGTATGCAGCCTTGTCTTACACCTTTGCTTATTTTAAACCATTCTGTTTCTCCTTGTTCTGTTCGAACTGTTGCTTCTTGATCAATGTACAGATTGTGCAAGAGAACGATCAGGTGTTCTGGTATACCCATGCTTCTTAATGTGGCCCAGAGGTTCTCATGGTTTCACAGTCAAAAGCTTTGCTATAGTCGATAAAGCACAAATAGATATCCTTTTGGTATTCTTTAGTCTTTTCAAGGATCCATCTCACATCCGCAATGATGTCTCTCGTTCCTCGCCCTTTTCTGAACCCTGCTTGCACTTCAAGTAGTTCCTGTTCCAGGTATGATTGTAGTCTCTTTTGAATAATCTTCAGTAGAATCTTGCTGGCATGTGGGATCAGAACGATTGTGCGATAATTTCCACAGTCAGTTGGATCACCTTTCTTTAGTATTGGTATAAACACAGATCTTTTCCAGTCAGTTGGCCATGATGCTGTCTTCCATATTTCTTGGCAGAGCCTTGTAAGTATGGTAACAGCTGCATCAGATTGCTGTAATACTTCTATGGGAATGCAATCAATGCCTGGTGCTTTGTTCTTTGATAAGGCTTTCAATGCTGCTTCAACTTCTTCTTTCATCACCAATGGTTCCAGATCATAAGGTATAGGTTGAAACGGCTGTTGGTCCACTTGATCTTTATCATATAAAAACTCTGTATATTCTTTCCATCATTCTCTTCTGCAGCTGTTGTTGGGGCATATACTTGAATTATAGTTGTGTTGATAGGCATTCCTTGTAGACGAATAGAGATTAAGCGTTCGCTGACTGCATTGTATTTCATTACAGTTCTTGCAAGTTTCTTCTTTATTATAAATGCAACACCATTTCTTCTTTGTCTTTCATTTCCAGCATAGTAGACCATGTGATCATCCGATGCAAAGTGCCCGATGCCAGTCCATTTCAGTTCGCTGACACCCAACAGATCAAGTTGTACACGTTCCATTTCATTCTTGACCACCTCCAACTTCCCTTGGTTCATGCTTCGTACGTTCCATGTTCCAATGTGTAAGACATCTTTACAGCTTCTGACTCTCATTTCATGCGCAGCTACATCAGCAGTCAGACGTCCCGAGGGCTTTGATCCAACCACATCATAAATGCTGGCTTTACTCTGAAAAGTCTTCAGCTCTTCCCCAGTAGCTAGTTGAGTGCCTTCCAACCTGGGGGTCTCATCTTCCAGCACTACAGCACAATTTGTTTTGTTGTAACTATCCATTGGGTTTTCATGACAAGATACAGAAGTAGATTGCCGGGCCTTTCTTCTGCGCAGTTTAAGTTTGGTGTTGTTGCCATTGTCACAGAAATGTGATCCTCCGCTGTCAACACTATCCCATTCTGCTCCTGCCCAGATGGGTGGTTTGTCTTGGTCTGGCATCTCAGCTGAGACCTGTCCATCTTGGGAGACCCTGCCAGTAGTTAAACTACCGATAGTTTAGCTCTCAGCATCACTGATGCACACAAGCCCTCACAGCACGACAAGCTGCAAACCAAGTGAGGGAGACAGAGTATAGCAAGCCTTTAAGGGCAGAATCATGCAGCACCTCTGCTTCACCTTCTCCCTCCCAGCTTAGGCGGATGTGAAAGAAAACGTTTGCGTATGCTAGTTTCTCACTGCTCAAAGCCCCATCCAATTAGCTCTTAAGGTCATGCGGTATGGGGCATAGTGCATTCCTGCAGCAATAACTGGCCAAAGAGGTCATGCTGGTGAGCTCTACCTCTGAACTGATGCCACATTTCCACAAGGTCCTGGTTATGACTTGATGACAGGCATGAAAGTATGAGGTGACTGCAGAGTAGGAAGTTGTTACATTTACAATTGCAGAAAATATAATGCATATAAATTTAATTATGGCAATTGTTAAAAAAATGCATCCTCTAGAGTAGGCGTTCTCAAATCTAGTCTGCTAAAGATCAGATTTTCAGGGTAAACAAAATATGCTGATTAGCCTTGTTCTTTTTCCAACTCTATGCAAATATGTCTCATAAATATTCATCATGGGCAGCCTTACAATGAAAATCAAGTTTGAGAAGCACTAATGTAGGGCATGAGTTCTATAAAATATTACTTGGATTAGACAGTTTGAAGGGTTGTATATATTCTTTACAGCATGGAATAATGAAACTAGATTTTTTCATCAGCACTCTCAATGGAATGGGTTTAGCACAAAGACCCATTACCGCTACCTGACCAAGATGCAATAATGTTGACCTGATTAGGACTCTGACATATCAAAGCTATTTTTGACACAGCACTGACATCTTACCATTAGCTTTAAATGGGTTTAAAAGGTTATAATTGTGTTTGTTTTAGCAGAGCAGTTTCCAGACAGGCACTGTACAAATAAACCTGCTAATGCTCTCTCTATAAAATTTTGTTTGGCATGCCACATCAAATGCAAGATGCTTCTAGATGGACAATTCACTTGTAGAGAAAATTTGGGAAGAAACAGAAATGGTTGCAGAATATTTTATCCACCTAGTCTGTCCCTCTGTGCTGCCTACTGTGCTGGCACAGGTCTAAATTGATCTGTCGATTTTTCCCTCCCAGAACTGAAACAAGCTAGAAATTTGGTCTGTGCAGTTCGTGAACCTGGCACCCCCTCCCTCCAGTCATACACAGGAACTCACTCTTGTTGAACCTCCTGGAAGCCCTGTGATGACATCAGTGCCCATTCTGTACTTGTGCTCTGTGTAGCTTGACTACCTCCCTCCCCCACTACGGCACCTTTATGTCCATCCTATAGGTGCTTAAATTCTGCCACTGTTCTGGCTCTTATAACCTCCACTGGAAATCTGTTCCAGGTAACTTACACCCTCTCAGTGAAAAAGTATTTTCTTATACCTTTTGAGCCACCCTCCTTTTAGCTTCATATGATGAATTTTGAACTTCTAATACCATAGGGCCATATGGGCACTTTGGGTACTTTATTGAAACCTCTTAGATAATGGAATGGTTATATCATATATTTTAATTCTCTCCCCTTTTTGGAGACTTCTGAAGACTACGGACCCGATATTGAGTTCTGCCCACCGACCCTTAACACCAGATATTCAGTGCTGGGATAATATGTCTCATAAACACTCTGCCTATCTAAATAAGACTATTCTATCAATTATTATTTTTTTGTCGGATCGCCTGCCTTGAGAAGTCACCCTCTCTCATAGCAGGCCCTCATTTTAATCACATTTTTTTTAAAAAAAAGGCTCAATAGCTTAAAAACTACTCCAAGGAAAGACACCGATAAGTGCACCCCCTCAGAAATACTTAGCTGGCATTGTGCGTATCCGTCATCTCGCTTCTCCAAACTTATTTCAGGCTGCTGCATAGACAAACAAATCTTGATGGTTTAAAATCCCTCATCATAAGTGGCTAAACTTTGCCATACAATAAGCGTCACTAGAGTCATTTCAAGGATCGCCAATCGAAATGCAGATATCGCTGTTTAAATTCAAACTCCCTCAAAGGTGATAGCTTTGTCCATTAACACTACTGCATTAACATTAACATTAACATTACTGCAACACCTCTTAAGGCAGGCGATCCAACAAAAAAATAATAATTGATAGAATAGTCTTATTTAAATAAGCAGAGTGTTCATATGGGTATGGGGTTTTCACCTTAATTCTGGAATTAATATGTGGTGATTCCTTGAGCTTTATTGTGTGAGGGGATCATATGCCTGGCATAGGGTTTTCCTCGCCTATCTTTAAGGTGCAGATCACTAACCGGGCATCATGCAATATCGCTGCTACCCGGTTATCGCATGTTGCCACCTCCGCGCCACCCTGGAACGCCCCCGACATGCCCCAATTCTAACCAGATAGCATCGGGGCATGTAGGGGAGTTAGGAGGGGATATTCAACAGCACTAACCGTGTACGTGCCATTGAATATCCCTATTTAAGGCATTCACATGGCTTACTGGGCTGTAAACAGTGCAAATGCCTTTCGAAAACCGGGCCCTACATCTATAGCTCCCTCACTATTCGTTCAAAGTAGTGTGACTGCTGTGTTAATCTTTAAAAATAAATAAAAATAAAACAAAATAAGATAAAGTAATGCTTCTTTATTGGACTAACAATATTTTTTGACTAGCTTTTGGAGGTCAAAACCTCCTTCCTCGGGTCAGAACAGTATCAATAAGAGTACGTGTATTGTTCATAATACAGTCCAATATACCATTTGGGTGGTGCTCCTTTTCATTACCTCAGCCACATCAATGTTCCTTCACTGATGTGGCCTTCATAACTTCACACATGGGTATGTTTACTAAGCCATCTTAAAAAAGCAGCGCCGAGGTTATCGTGTGATACGTAACGTATCGCACGATAACATCGGCAGCAGCGTTAAGGCACACTAACGCTGTGAAAGCCGGGTCTGAAGGGTGGAGTAAGGCTCCCCAGAGGGCGGAGATAGGGATCAATGGGTGGAGAGTGGGCGGGGAGAGTCTCCAGGCACACTAACGCCGTGAAATCAGGGTCTGAAAATTAGCGCCAGTGAAAACCTCGTGCTAGAAGCACATTTGCAGGAGAGAGAACCATTTGAGTCAACAATGTACAGCAAAGGCAGAGAAACCCAGGAAAGTGATAGTGGTGATACATGTGCAGGAACTAAAAAGGCAAATAAACACAGAAAATGACCAAAACCACATTTGAAATCCCAATAACCAAGCTGGCCAATAGTGATATTAATGATAAACATAAAGGAACACCACTGACAAAGCACAAAAAAGAAGATATCATGTTTGGCAGGGTCTATTCTCTGTCCCCCTACAAAGTTAATGATCCCACATTGAAATAGCGCTGGTCAGGGTTTTTTCTCGTTTATATTGGGCAGGTTTGTTATGGCGTGCACATGTTGTGAAATCACATCTAAATATGGTCACTTTCTGAACGTGAACTGATGCACAATCAAAACTTTTGTTCAACTCAAACAATAGGGGGAATCTGTTTAAAGAATATTTTTAGTGTGGGCTAGAGACATCCAAATGCAGTCGCGTGATTAGCGAAAAACTGGTCTCAGAACTTTATCCACCATTCAGACCAGTTCCCATTTTTAGGATTCGCCATTACGCTTCTCATGTGGCATACTCCTACTGATAATCACCCAGCACCCGGCTTATCCTGTTTATCTCAAAACCGGATTATTGCTTCAACGGCAGGCACTACCCAAATATTGAGACTCCAAAGTGTATTCAACTCTAGTAAACTCAATGGAGATAATATTTCTAAAATTGGGCGAGCACAACAGAAATTCCGTGCTTCTTAAACGCCGGTCAGTCGGGAGCTTCCCACACTTGTACAACGCTCTATGATGATCTCGATCTCAACGCTCTACCTGGGCACCACTGAGGCGTTTCACAGCCACAGTTTCATCAGGAGATCGTTTCCACAGTGATCTAAAAGTAAAACACAAAACAGCTATTGTCTCAACACCCTCTTATACCCATCCCCATGTTATTAAAAAATCCCACTTATCCCAAAATGTTTAAAATCTTTCACTTACTATGTCAATGCTGCCCACGTCTACCTTAGGGTTCTTTTCGGTTCTTTCAGACGCCACGCATGCAGAGTGATTACTCATGACTGACTTTTAAACCTCCCTATGTGTCACTCAAAAGCGTAAGCAAGGACACGCGTTAGTATACACCTCCCCGAGGGATTATTTTACCCCAGACCCTCTAAATGGTAGACATGAAACAATATTTTAACTTTTTAATGTTTTAATTCGATTTAAAGCAACCAGAACCTCTACATACACACCGCCCAATCTATGGCGATGTTTAATCCTGTGGGGATGACAGTATTCAGCCTATGGATCCAGCGCTGTTCTCTTATAAGAAGAGTTTTGTGCAACGTTTTCCCCTTTCCAGCCTCCACCACTTGATCAAGCGCAAAACAACGAAGTTGGCTGAAGGTATGCTCCTCTGCTATACAATGCGAAACAATTGGGGCTTCAAGCTTACAGCACTTTAGCCTGCTCTTATGTTCACATATATGAACTTTCAATGAGCGTATCGTTTTCCCCACATAGAGTAATCCGCAGGGGCATTGGATCCCGTAGACCACCACTTCGGATTCACAAGTAGTGCGGTACCGAAGGGGATAATCTATGTCACGATAAGTGTATATAGATATTTCCAATGTGATCTCACAAATGTCACAATGTCCACACTTAGTATGGCCACCCTCCCATGGGACAGATGTTACAGTGTCACAGGGGATATTACCCAGCAGGTACCCCCAAAGGCACATAACATTGGCAGGCAGTGCCAGGGGGAAGCGCACATGTCCATGGAGGCACCCCTACCCAAGAACCAACACCATAGGCAGCTGCCTACCGGCACACTGGATGGCCTGGGACTGCGCGCCACCAGCACCACCGGCATAAGAGCATGTCAGCATGGTGGCGGAGGGGTGCCGGTGGCAGAGGGGGCAGTGGCATCTGCCCACAGCAGACCACGGCCAAGCCCCGTTTAGGTGGGTGTCGTGCACTGCAACAGACAAGGTCTATCTGATGAACAGTCATGTATCCCCAGGGAATGATCTGCCCCTGTGGCAACAGTTTGGTGCAGTACACACAGCCAGTGTGTTCAGAAGCAGAAGGTCACAAGTTCAAGTCCCAGCTGTGACTCCTACTAACCCTGTCCCCATATTTTACCCAGTACTAAACCGTGGTAATAAAGACGGAACCTTTATTGCAGATAAAATAAACATGCCTGAAACACCTATATTTTACCCTACAGAGCACATACACCATAAACATGTGCAATCCCTAGAGCAGAGTTTCCCAACTGCATTCCTGGAGGGCCAAACAACATTCAGGTTTCATGCTGTACCTAATAAATATGCTTGTGCTGCATTTGTATGTGCAGCCCCCATTGTATGCAAATGTATCTCATGCATATTCATTAGGGACAGCATGAAAACCTGAACAGTGTTTGGACCACCAGGACCGGAGTAGGAAAACTCAGAGCTAGAGCAGAGGCCAACAGGGGTACAAACACCCACACCCACAGGCTCCACAATCCAACACCTCATGGAGAGTCAGGCTGTTGGGCCCTGCGCAGAGCAGCATCTCCCAATACTGGCACCTGTATACCTTAGCAATGCCGTCCTAAACTTGGGAACACGTTCCACATATATCAAAAGGTTGCTGTGATTAATGTCAGATAACAAATCCTAAGTTAAACATGATTTGTTGATAGAGATTCATCGTAGCAACCTTTCTGATACCTGTGGAGTGTGTCACAGTTATTGATTTTGACAGTGTTTACCACCCCGGGAGTGACCCCAACAGTTTTGCGTACCATAGCAATGCCCAGGACTGGTGTGGCGGCCAGGGCTGCCACAAACCTCTATATTTGCACAATGCTGGCATAGGTGTGGGAGTGTGTGTCTGTCTATCCAGTGTGTTGTGGCTGCCTACATCTTACTGAGCCCACACTGCTTGCACTGTTTCCAGTGTTAGCCTGCCAATGTGCTTAATGAGGAGCAAGGTACTGTGGGTATGGCCCGGACAGGGTGGCCTGGGCAGGATGCATCTGCACAGGGCATAGGGCAATTGCTGGGACACTGTAGTGCCTGACCACCACCTGCACGGACAGGGTGGCCACAACATGTCATGCTGGGAGGTCACTCTCACCCTGACTGAGCAGTGACCACAGCATGGCTAGGTTCACCCATAGTGCTATGCAGCATTTCTTTCAAGTGATATTTATGGGTTCTCTTTTCTGGGGCCCAATTGCTGCTATACCTGCTTGGTGTGTGTGTGTGTGTGTGCACGCGCGCACTCTCATCCCATGTTTTGGTGCACACGGTTCCTCCATGCACTATGTACTAGCTATCAGACTGTCTGCAGTTAGCATGTGTATGGCTGGAACACCTTGCAGGGTGCAGTGGGTGGAGACTGACTGTGCCCTCTGCTGGTGAATGTCAGATAGTGGTGGGGGACAGCTGAGCTTCTCCAATGTTCTGCCTGTCTTCCATTGCCTTATGTGATGTGCACAGATCTGCATAGACTGCCCTGTAGGATGCCTGTTCCCCAGCAGGACTGGAGTTGATGGTCCTCTCTACTGCCACCATTACAGAGTTGTACAATATGGATCTGTTGGTGGGAGGTCCTGTCCCCCCCCCCCACCCTGAGACACAGAGGGTGGGTTGGGTGGTGCTACATAATCCGCTTTTGGGTCCAAACACCCCTCTTCACCTATAACATGTGACCATGGCACCCACACAGGACATGCACTATTCTGGGTGCATCATAGTCCACAAGGGCTAGATGTCACTGGGAAATACAGATGGACACAGGTGTAGCCTAGGTGTGTCTGCAAGGACTACCTATCACACACTGGCACTGATGACAACCTACAGCATAGCCTATCTCAGCCAAGCCAGGTGCTGCGGACCTGGTGCTGGGTGCCCCACCTCACCCTCAGGGTGAGCACAGGACCCGCACAATGTCACGATCTGTAGCTACTCTGTGCCAGTAACACACACAGTCAGTTCCCCCTACCAGGCCTAGGTGCTGTGGGGGTGCATACCCCATTATGTGATCAGCTGTAGACTGCTGATCTGCATGTGAAGTGCATCATGGGTATGGGTGGGTTTACCCTATCCTGGTAACCACAGCAGTTTGTGTGGTGACCTGCAGTCTTTCTGTAGCCAGCCAGCAGTGTGGTAGTAGCTATAGAGATGTAGCCTACTGGTTGCTTCAATGACTGTGGAGGCAGACGTCATGGGTTCTATCCTGCAGTGGTGTAATCTAGAATGGCTGTCTGAGGCATTTTCTTTTAATTTAAATCAGTGCTACCAGCAGAAACACCCTCACAGTGCTGTAGCCTAAGGTGCCTCATAGGCGCCCTATACAGCATATAGGGCACATTATAGGGTGCCTTGGCAGACAGGGCACTTTATAATGTGACCTATGGGGCGCCTTATGAGGCACCTTAGGTTACAGCACTGTGAGGGTGTTTTTGCTGGCAGCACTGATTTAAATTAAAAGAAAATGCCTCAGACAGCCTTTTTAGATTACACCACTGAGATCAAACCCATGACCTCTGCCTCCACAGTCATTGCAGTAACCAGTGGGCTACATCATTATAGCTTCTAACACTACACTGGCATGTACTTAGGGTTAACGCACGTTAACATGCCATGGCGCCCACTATCACGCGATACATATTCTTGCTACCTTAGGACTGGAACGCCCACTCCTAATATATGGCATTCTTCACATTATCGCTGCAACTAGCGCCGGTAACATTAGGACGGTTTAGTAAACATACTCCTATGTTCCAAATTTTCATATTATCTGTAAACAGGCACACTTTTTCATCTAACCCTTCCCTGTTGCGTGGTCCCCATTGACTAATGCTCTTGTGTTCTGTTGCTTGTTCAGTTTCTCACCTAAGGTATCATTTTTTCATTCAACACCTAGTCTGCTAGCTTGCTAGTAGCCATCTGTGCAGAGCTGTGTCAAAGGCTTTACTGATTAATAAATGAAATTAAAACAAAAAAGTATAAGTTGATACCATTTTATTGGACTGATTGATTTTTTGACTAGCTTTTTTGAAAGTTAAAACCTCCTTCGTCAAGTAAAATGGTAAAAGCAGAAGTGGCTGATGACCTTCTGCAGATAGTGCAGGTCTTCCTGTCGAAAGTGCTGATGCCTGTAGGGCTAAAGAGAGCTTGTATTTGGCCAGTATTAAAGAAAGCTGTGTTAGACCCTTCACTCCTCAGTTCATTTCACCCCGTTTCATGTCTTCCTTCTCTGGCTAAAGTGATTGAGCTGTTACTTGGTTGATGCTCATCATCCATTACATCCACAGCAGCATGGATTTAGAAAGAATCATGGTGTGGAAACATTAATACTCTCCTTATTTGATCCTCTATGCCATAGCCTGGATGATGGGAAGGTAGGATTTGTCATGATTTTCTTACATATTTCCTCAGTATTTGATTCCATTCACCATGCTCTTATGTTTTGGCAACTGGAATCTTCAGGAGTTTCATTCACAGTCCTAAAATGATTTACCTTCTTTCTAACTGGCAGAGAACAACATGTGCAGATGAGAACAAAGACATCACGTTGACATGTGCTTAGTCAAGGGGTTCCTCAGAGGTTTTCTCTTTTGGCCTTTGTTATTCAATATTCACAGCCCCTGTATGAGATCATAAAGGAGTATGGAATATTCTATCACTTCTATGCAGACACTATTATGACATATGCCCTTTTAAAAAAAAAGATACCTGCAGAAGATGACTCAGTAGCTTTCTGTCCATGATTAAATACTTAACCTTGAAACAAACAGAGGCTCTGATTGTAACCCAAGAGGAATCCTATATGCCTCTAGTGTGATGTCGCTGTCACCTCCACAGCCTGAGCTTGTGGAGATGGACGGCCTGATTCTCTATTCAGGAAGTTACTGGTGCTTGGGGAAAGCACTGCCTTCTGGGAGTTGAAGTTTTCACTATGCCAAACAAAGAGAGTTGTGGACTCGAGTGTTTCAGGCAAAACAGGATTTTTAATTCCCCTTCCCAAGTGGTCTCACATGTAGAACAAAAGGAACATTGGCCATACACTTCTGGCACTAAATTATATAAGAAAGAAATTCAAGCTTCTTATCTCAGCATCACTGTAATTCCAAATGAAAACACTTTTCTATTTCAACACCCTTTTGTGCTTTTTCTGATCAGCTGCTATCTGCAGCACTCTCTCTTTTTCTGTACAGCTTAATTCTATTTCACAGGACTTATCTTCTCAGATACAGATATTGTACAATCCATTGGTTCACTAGGCTGACATTCTAAAGGTGGTTCAGTGTCCATTGGTTCAACCTGAACCCCAGCTGGAAATGTTTGCAAGTTGCTACAGGGTGTTTCTAAACACACATCTATCTTTTCAGCATTGCACTTTTCCTCACAGCCTTTTGATATACACGGTTGTGAATTGCCACAGTATTCCCAGCATGTGGAGCCCCACCCTTCTGGGTTAATATCAGAGCACTTAAAGACAGCTTTCTGTTTATACCGGTCACTTATCCTACCTCTTGGCTTCCTTATGAGAGTTTCATTTTGTCCTCTAGGATCAGCTGCAAACGTGAGCCTTGGAGTTTCTCTGTGCATACAAGTCTGCCTTCCCAGTACGTTTCCCTTTTGGTTGCCTTTTACTCCCAGCACCAAACCCGGGTTACTTGTACCTGGCTCCTTGGTACCAACTCCCTGCTTGTTTCCTCTGCTGAATTCCTCTTCTGAGTCAAAGGTCAGAGAATCCTCAATTACCATAGATTCCTCTGAGTCTTCATTCCTAAGGCAATCCTGTTTCTTGTGACGGTTCTAAGAGCTGTGTCTTCAGCCATGCTCTTGGCTGAGCTCTCCTCTGAGTTACCGACTGTGCTCCTCCCAGCTGTGTCCTTCCCAGCTGCGTCCTTTCCAGCTGCCTTCCTCCCAGCTGCCTTCTTTCTCCTCCTAATGAGCTTCCCTTAAATCTCTGGTTTCCTGGGTTTACCCTGGCTCCTCCCACCAACAGGTGTTCTGGCTTAACTCGTGACTGCTGCACTGAACTACAGCAGGGGCGTGTTTTCCCTTCTTCTGACCTGCTCTGTTTATGGTTGCCTGGGAAACCAGGAGCCATGTGCATTTGTTTTCTTTCCCAGCCTGAAGCAGGATCCTGTGTTTTATCTCTCTCTAAGGGGTCAGAGGGACCTTCTCCATCACACTAGCCACGCTGTTACTTAGTAGTATTAGTATAATGGTGAGTATTTAACTCACCTATCTGGGTGTAATCCTGGATTCATGGCTTTTACCATGCGACCGTATATCAACAAGGTGATTTGTATGGCCCTTACATATGAAATGAAGATTTTTGAAGTGTGTTTCAAGCCTTCGTATTTCCCTGCATAGATTACTGTAATGTAATCTTACATGGGTTGCTAGTTTATAGTCTTAAATCCCTGCAAACGATCCAGCACATTTCAACAAGGGCCTTGTTAAATAAATTTAATTTGATCACATTACCCAGTGTCTAATGCAATCACATTGGCTCCCTGTAGAATATAGGATTAAATACAAGATGTTAATCATTATATTTATCAATATGTCATGTCCTTATGTCTTTAGATCTCCTTCTACAGAAACTAGTTACAGAATGCTTACTTCATTCCCTTAGTGAGCGAAGGTAGGAAGCAGTCTTCCTGTATTAAGGCCATTTATTTATTTGCACCTATTTTATGGAACGCACTACTGAATACTCTGCGATCCATTGTAGATTTGTATGATTTTAAGGCAGGCATAAAACCTGAGTTATTTAAGCAGGAAGTTAACCTATAGATTATTTAACCTTTTTTATAGTATGGCAATGTCTACTATGAATGCCTTGTATACTATAGTTTTGCCATCCTGAATGATCTCAGAAGCTAAGGAGGGTTGGGTCTCATTAGAACTTGAATGGGAGACCAACAAGACTCAAGGTCTGATCCATAGACACCTGTGTGTTGAACCTTAAGAAGATAATTAGCAATCAGCCCAACCCTTGTCACCATTTTTCTCTTTCCTGGATTGATAAATAAAGGTATAGCCTTCTGAAGTTGAATGAGTCTCACTAATTCCTTTAATTTCCTGTAGCCAGGTTTCAGTGATAAAGAAAAGGTTAGCATAGTAGTGAAGGATCAGTTTATTTATTTATTATTTTATTTATTACAAATTCTTATATACCGCGCTATTTGGCATCAGCGCGGTTTACATTATAACACAACGACCATAACAACATGCTGTTTGGTTTTACATAGAACAGGGGTCCAAACTTGGATAACAGGGGTAACTATATACATGAGATTTTTACATATGAATTAAGTGAGCCTTCTTATTTATCATTAAAAGTTCAAGATTAAATCAATAGTAATATCGTGGTCTCATGAAAGATCTGTGGCACAAATAGCATTGATGTTATAACTGACAAGTCTGGAAAGTCGATGTTTAGAGGAAATATCCGCAAAGATGCATTTTTGCTATTACCCAGACATCTGGTAATAAGTCCACCTTAATCAATCCAGCACTGGATATTAAACACATGCTCAAATGAAATTTGATTTATGAATGGTATGTGCTCGACGAAGAAGTGAGTGTCACATGTTTGAGTGACCAAGAGGGAAAATGCATTTAAATCAGGGCTAAACGTTTGTTGGCTTAAAGACATATGTGACTTGAAATTGTTCAATCTGTGTAATTCATCTTCATTGCATTTCTTTAATGATTTCTTAGTGGTCAATGTTGCCTTCATCTTTATTGTCATAGAAATATAAAGAAAAATGAACAAGGCCCCTAGATTTCAAAGGGGTTAGCCTTAAGAAAATAATTATAAAGCATAACTTCTCAGGAGTAGGGCATGTAAGAGATACAGATGAGCTATGGGCAGCAATAAAAAAGAAGCCCTGAGAGATCAAGAAATCATTGTGCAAGCAGGTTAGTAAGAGGAAGAGAATGAAGGAGATCACTGTAGTTCATTAATGAAGTAGTAAAAGAAGAGCACTCAGGAAATAGAGACACAGAAGGAGGAGGAAAGGCAAAATTACCAAGAAAAACAAAGTGAGGGCAGGAAGGGCAATTAGAAAGCAATGGCTCAAACAATATGTTGTCCAGTCAGTGAAGGTAGGGATCAGACACTCTAGATATTGCGACGCCCTTGCTTGGGCCCAAAGGCTTACAAGCATAGAGCGGCCTTATAGTGTCCCTTTAAATAAAGCTTCCCTTGTTTGTCACCAGAGGGATTCTGGGACTTGTAGTTGGCTTACTTATATAAGGACAAATGTAGTTGTGAGACCGGTGGTTTAAGGCAGCAAGAAAATTCTGCAGCATTAAAGCTCAAAAACACAAAAGCCAAAGGATGCTTCTCCAACATAAGAGTAAATCAGGTTAACAGATGAAAATGCAACAAAAACCTTCTATCACTGGGCAGCAGCTTTCATTCAAATAAACTTTCACAGAGCACAGCTTCTTGTGGTCATTCCACGTATCAGGTAAACTTTTTAACAGCTGCTGTTTTCTTTTCCAAACCAAACTTTTACTAAAGGCAGCTTCTTGGCTTCAGAAGCTCACATACTTAGTAGAACACAGTCTTGGCTTCTTCCAACTCTTGGAAGTCACAGAAATTAGTCACTATATTGTTTCACAGTCTTTCAACCCTGTTCAACAATGCTCAGTTCTCCTTTAGACAAAAAGAGCAATCCATTGGTGACAATTCTGACTCAGCTTCTGGCATACAAGAATCCACCTGCATCTCTTCTACGGACACCGGGTACTTCTTACTTCCACTAGTTTTATAAACTTGCCCAGCCTTCCTGTCTTCTAAAAACTCTTGGAACTGCTTCAACAGCGAATCACCCTGAGAAGGCACACTTGTACTGGGAGGGTAAAGCTTCCTTTCTGCAAACAGTTTTCTTAATGCTTCTAGTGTTAAAAGCTCAGTTTCTCTGCTCTTATCTGGGTTTCGGTTCTCTTCATACATAAAACTATCCACCCACCTCTTAGCAGACGTTAGGTCTGGCTCCTGGACACTAGCGGAAGTAAACTTTCTCTGCAAGTTGTTCAGGTTTACATGTACTGGCTTTACCTTGGGGCGGGTCTCTCAGGCAGCTACTGATTCCTTTCCTCCTGATATCTTTCAGGCTATGGAACTCAGCCTTCTGGTGCCTTTCTCCACTCCTTCCCAGATAGCCACTCTCTTGAAAGTTTCCTTGGAACCTTTCTCCCTTTCCAGGATCTCTCAGAGTTTCTCCTTCGTATGCCTCTGTTGCTCTGTCTGCTCTGGCTGCAGATCTATTCCTTTCCAGGTTCTCCTGGACCTGCTGGCTCAGCTCTCTCTGCTGCGTCTCCTGTGTGTGTATCTCCTTTCTCTCCTGTGGGTCCTGTGTGTCCGGTGTGTTTTTAAAAACCGTTTGCTGCCGGGCACTCCCTTGCCTCTGCACAGGTGTGACCAATCATTGAGCAAGCTTGGCTCTACGTCTGAACTAGGGCATGGCCTGGCCTCAGCAGAGAGCTTAGTTTTTTTCTTGCCTGCACAACTGAACTGTCACTTGTTTTAAAGGGAAAAACAGGGTTTTCTTCCACTTCCATCTCTTCCTGGGGGCTCTCCTCACCACAATATGTAGGGGAACAGTTAAAATTGAAAGAAAGGCTGCGTATAGTGACGTGGAGGATTAAGACGTACAGGTGTCTCAAATCAGTAATTCTCAAATCCAAACCTGAAGTCCAGAGCTCCTGCGGGTCCGTGAAACCATTACAGGGGCCCTGCAGGTCACAGAAAACAAAAAAAAAAGAGAGAGAGGCTGATGGGAATTAGCGGGGGTAAAAGATTGGAGGGAACTGGCTTGGAGAAGCAAGATAGGAAGTGACTGAAACTTGTGGAGACAGTGCGCTCACACAGGGCAGCAGTCATGGGAGGGCTGCGCGGTTGGCACAGTGTGAATTAATGGTGGCAAGCAATGGACAGCAGAGAGGCAGAACAAAAATCGCTTTGGACCCCATGTGCATCTTTGATGCATCCCTACCCCTCATTAACAGGAAGTTGCATCAGAGGAAGCAGAGATGCATCAGATAGGCAGCATGCATATGTACTCCAAAGCTCTGGGCTGCTTTCTTCATTTTCAGATTCAAAGCAGTAACGCTTTATTAAAGGAAAGGGGAAAAGTCCTTCTATTCAAAGAAGAGGAAGGCTTGCAAAACTTACCCCCAGTATCTGGCCTAACCGGCTTCCCTGTAGGGTCAGCAGGCCAAGGTCCAGGGGCACAGTCCTCCTAAGCCAAAGGCCCCCAAACCACAGCCTGCACTGCAGCTGCAACCTGGGGTGGGGAGGTTGACTCCTTGAGCATGACCTCTCTTTCCCTGCAGGATCGAGGACTGCAGCATACAGGGGGCATCTGACATTCTTTGCTGATCGGTGGACCACTGTAACCACCAACGTCAGGACCCTCCAGGTGGTGAGGGAAGGTTGCCTCCTCCATTTCAAGCAGACACGCTCTGCGTTCTTTCACGGAGAACTTCCCATGACTGCTGTTCACCGAGACCTTCTGCAGCAACAGCTCGAAGGCTTCCTCACAGTCAAAACAGTCTAGCCTGTCCCGCCACCTCATAGGAGTGAGGGGTTCTACTCCCACTAATTCCTGGTTCCCAAAAAGAAAGGCAGCTTTCAGCCTATCCTGGATCTGCGGGATCTCAATTGATTCACGGTGAAGGAGAAGTTCAAAATGCTCTCCCTTGGAACATTGATGCCGGGGAAATTGGCTATGCTCTTTGGATCTAAAAGATGCTTATACCCACATCCTGATCCATTCTCACCACCAGCAGTACCTCGAGGCCGCCATTACCAGTACAGGGTCCTACCCTTCAGCCTGGCGTCCATCCCAAGAGTTCACAAAGTGCCTGGCAGGGGTTGCCGCCTTCCTCCAGCTGCAGAGGGTGTTTGTCTTCCCCTATGTGTTCAACTGGCTCATCAAGGAAGGCTCCACCAATGAGGTCTGTCAGGCGGCACATCGCACCATTCTTATTCTCGAGCCCTTAGGCTTTGTCATCAACTACCCCAAGTCTCATCTGCAGCCGACGCAACATATGGAGTTCATAGGGGCCCTTCTGGACACTATCCAGGCCAGGGCCTTCCTTCCTCTGGATAGGGCTTGGTGACTAGTGTCCCTTGCCACGGAGGTGCAGGACCGCTCGACGGCCTCGGCCTGCCTCCTGTTGCACCTACTGGGGCACAAGGCCTCGACAGTGCACATAATGCCTGATGCTCACTTACACATGTGTCAGGCCCAGTGGACTCTCTGCACTTAGTGGACTCAGGCGACGTGGCACCTGGAGGACCTGCATGACTGTGCCTCTTTCCGAATTCCTCATCTGGTGGCAGCAGCCACTGTACCTCATGGCAGGAATGCCTCAGAAGATCCTCACCATGGATGCCTCCAAACTGGACTGGGGGGCCCACTGCGATTGCCTGTGGACCCAGGGAGTCTGGTTCACGGGGGAGAGTCTCCATCAAATCTACTTTCTCAAGTTCCAAGCAGTTGCAAATGCCCTGCAGGTATTCCAACATGACTTGGAGAACCAGGTTGTTCTGGTCCAGACAGACAACCAAGTGGCAATGTTTTATGTCAACAAACAAGGGGTCTTGGGTCATACTTCCTGTGCTGGGAAGCAGTACGCCTCTGCACCTTCGCAAGCGAAAGCAGTATGCTCCTTTGGGCAGTGTACCTCCCCAGTCAGGACAATCTACTGGTGGACCATCTCAGCAGGGTCCTTCAGCCCAATGAATGGTGACTGGGCCTGCAGGTAGCCAGCTGCATCTTTCAGATGTGGGGTTCTCCTTCAATGGATCTCTTCACTAACTCCAGCAATGCCCACTTGCCACACTTCTTCTCCAGGACATTGCCCCTCTCTCGAGTGGCAGCTGATGTGTTCTTCATCTTGTGGACAGAGAGCTTCCTCTATTAGTATCCTCCCACCCCCGTGATCTCTTTCTCAAGGTTCAGCTTGACTGGGCCACCTTAATCTTCATAGCTCTCAGGTGGCCATGGCAGCTGTGGTTTCCCCTGCTTCTCTGTCTGTCCCAAGTGCCCTGGTTCCCCTGGTATGTGCCCTGGACTTGATCTTGCAGGAGAATGGCATTCTCCTGCACTGAGAGGATAGCCCTGGCACAGTTCTACTTGCCCAGGGATGTGGAAGATGTCTTGCTAGCATCCCACAAGGATTCCACCAGGCAGACTTACACCATCATCTGATTGAGGGGCAACCCCTATTTGCCTATCATCTCGTGGGATGATTCATGAGGGGTCTCTTGCTCACTCAGCCTCCCATTCACCTGCCTGTAGCAGCATGGGATTTGAATGTGGTTCTTGGGAAGCTCATGGCTCCACTCTTTGAACTGCTTGCTTCTTATCACCTCAAGTACCTCTCCTGGAATAAAAAGAGTCAGTGAACTGCAAGCATTGGTGGCTAATGCCATCTACATCTGGTTTCATAGGAAAAGGGTGGTCCTCCACACTCATCCTAAGTTTCTCCCTAAGGTGGTCACCGCCTTTCATCTCAGCCAGGAGATAGTTTTTCCCACCTTCTTTCCTCAGCCTCACGTGAGCAGGGCGGAGGCTGCTCTCTACACCTTGGATTGTAAGAGGGCACTGACCTTCTACTTAGAATGGACTAAGACTCATTGCCATTCCTCACAGCTCTTCATCTCCTATGACTCTCCATGAGGCTTTGGATAGTGGAGCCTGTGGGTGTGGGTGTTTATACCCCTGTTGGCCGTTGCTCTAGGGCAGAGGTTCCCAACTCTGGTCCTGGTGGGCCAAACACTGTTCAGGTTTTCATGCTGTCCCTAATGAATATGCATGAGATACATTTGCATACAATGGGGGAGGCACATACAAATGCAGCACAGACATATTTATTAGGGACAGCATGAAACCTGAATGTTGTTTGGCCCTCCAGGACTGCAGTTGGGAAACTCTGCTCTAGGGATTGCACATGTTTATGGTGTCTGGGCTCTGTTGGGTAAAATATAGGCATTTCAGGCATGTTTATTTTATCTGCAATAAAGGTTTTGTCTTTATTACCATGGTTTAGAACTGGGTAAAATATGGGGATAGGGTTGGCAGGAGCCATAGCTGGGACTTGACCTTGTGCTCCTGAACACACTGGCTGTGTGTACTGCACCACACTGTTGCCACAGGGATAGATCATTCCCTGGGGATACCATGACTGTTCGTCAGACAGACCCTGTCTGTTGCAGTGCACGGCACCCACCTAAACGGGGTTTGGCCGTGGTCTGCTGTGGGCAGATGTCACTGCCCCCTCCGCCACCAGCACCTCTCCACCACCATGCTGCCATGCCATTATGCCAGTGGTGCTGGTGGTGCGCAGTCCCAGGCCATCCAGTGTGCTGGTAGGCAGCTGCCTATGGTGTGGGTTCTCGGGTAGGGGTGCCTACATGGACATGCGCGCTTCCCCCCGGCACCACCTGCCAATGTTATATGCCCTTGGGGGTACCTGCTGGGTAATATCCCCTGTGACACTGTGGGACACACACTCATGCCCATGTTGGACCCTCGTCAGTTGCTATCTTGCTGCTTTACAGTTTCGGCATCTGCCTAGTCCGCACTGTGCCCCAGCTGGACCACAGCATGTGCCGCCTGCAGCCCCCTGTATCCCATTTACAGCATCAGTACAGTTGCCCTTTCCTACATGCCCACTCTGCTGTTGCTGCACATGTGCACGCCATAACAAACCTGCCTAATCTAAACGACAGAAACCCTGATCAGCGCTATTTCAATGTGGGATCATTCACTTTGTAGGGGGACAGAGAATAGACACTTCCAAACATGAAATCTTAATTTTTACACTTTGTCAGTAGTGTTGCTTTATGTTTATCATTAATATCACTATTGGCCAGCTTGGTTATTGGGATTTTAAATGTGGTTCTGGTCATTTTATATGTTTATTTGCCTTTTTTGTTCCTGCACATATATCACTACTATCACTTTTATGGGTTTCCCTGCCTTTGCTGCACATTGCT
Organism: Ichthyophis bannanicus; assembly: GCA_033557465.1. Lineage (NCBI taxonomy): Eukaryota > Metazoa > Chordata > Amphibia > Gymnophiona > Ichthyophiidae > Ichthyophis > Ichthyophis bannanicus. The sequence goes on from CM066037.1 coordinate 295,279,436, forward strand.
GACTTAAATGGTTTCTCTTTCCTGCAAATGTGCCTAACGTGAGGGTTTCACTGGCGTTAGTTTTCAGACCCGAATTTCACAGCGTTAGTGTGCCTGGAGCCTCTCCCCGCCCACTCTTCACCCATTGACCCCTTCTCTCCGCCCTCTCGGAAGCCTTACTCCACCTTTCAGACCCGGATTTCACAGCATTAGTGTGCCTTAACGCTGTCACTGCGTTATCGCACGATAATACCACCGCTGCGACGTTAAGATGGTTTAGTAAACATACTCCTAAGAGTTCTATTGTTCAGGAGTCTCTCAGATTCTTTCCTATCTCTTTGTAATTCTAACAGTTGAGATGGAAATAACATGCCCACATGCTGACATTCTGTGGCTGATGGGGTACATTAGGACATTGCAGGAGAGGTCAGATTGTCTCCAATTGCTTTTTGTTCTACAGAAGGGACTTGGATAAATTTCCTTATGCTTAATCTGTCTCATTTGGGAGGTAGGGAGTAGGAGAAATTTCTGCCTTCTAGTTTTGTTTCTCTGAGAGGTTGTAAACTATGTATTCTTTTCTTTCAGCTCCTTTTTATAAAATAAGTGTTGTGAGTTTTAAAAATTATTCAGATCAGTAAGTCACTCTTGCAGTGCATTAACTCTCTTATGCAATCTTCCATTTGCATTTGCTAAATCTCTTTTTGCTAGATTCTTCATGCACAAGGCTTTGCATGATTTGAAACTCCTCCCTGTGTTCCTGGCATAATTTATCAATCTCTGCTTTTAATTCTGTCTTTTTCTTTTCCTCTACAGCTTCAGAGGATTGTAGCTCCAGAATTAACTGTTTATTCGCTTGTTGCAATTTATCTTTGTTCAGTAAGCCCAGTCTCAGCTTGTGTAATTCAATCACTTTGGAATCAATCAATTCTTCCTGGCTCAAAGCTTGTGTTCTGAGCTGGCTGTACTGTCTCTGTCAGACTGGATAGTGAGTTTCTGATTAGTTTTTTGCTTTCTTGAGTCCCAGCATTTATGGTTGCCTTCTGTGTTAACCTGAATCCGTACAGTCTTAGGTTCAATAAAAATACTTAAGTCAATAGCTAGATGCCAGATCTCGGTAGAACCTACAAACTGTAGGGCATATTGTCACAAAGGGCAGCATTTTCAAAGGCATTTACACGGGGAATTGCCCTAGTTATCTGTGTAAATGCCTTATCCGGGATTTTCGAAAGGTACCAACACAGGTAGTGCCTTTCGAAAATCCCAGATAAGTCCCTAATGCACCCAGTTGCTATGCGGTTAGCATCGGGGTGTGTTGGGGCATTCTGGGGTGAAGGAAAGGGCTAAGCAGGTAGCATCGAAAATCACTGCTACCTGCTTAGCCTCAGCAGCTGCCGGCACATCCAGCATAACCAGATTTTTACTTCTATTGCCGCGGAAGTGAAAATCTGGGTTAAGGTGGTCGGCGGGCAGGCTATGCGCCGACACAGGGCATAGACTGCCTAAATCAAAACTGGTCCCAAAATAATTAGGTAGTTGGCCACTCTGGTTTCCACTTCCCTTGCCCAAATTACAATAACTATATGACCTAAGATACTGACATAGGAATTTCTGTACCGAAATGGGATTTATTCCAGTTCTGTCCTGAAGGATCATCAGATAAGTCACCATCTAGGTTATTACTCAGTTACAATCAAAGCTAAGAATAGTACAATCATTCTCTCATCAAAATTCCCACTAGATAGGCAAAACAATTATGCATACTAGCTGTCTGTCTCTATAAGAAAGGTGGTAAACATTTATACTGAATCTCTGATGAGATCGCTTGTAGTCTGTTGTAGTTTGGTGACCTGCACTTTGTAGAAATCCATTCAGAATTGAGCCACATGGCTAGTTTCGCTATGCTGGCATAACCCCTCTTCTTAAGTCACTTCATCGGCTCCTTGTTTCGCCATCCAGTTCAAACTCCTCCTACTGACTACAAGTGCTTTCCTTCTACAGCTCCTCATTACCTCTCCTACTCTGTTCATCAGGCAAATCCCTTCTGTCTGTGCTCTTCCCTTCCACTGCCAACTCCAGACTTTCTTCATTCCACCTTGCTGCACCATATGCCTGGAACAGACTACGTGAACTGGTATGTCATGCATTTTCTCTGGTCCTGTTCAAATCCAGGATAAAAAAATCCACCCCTTTGAGGCTGCTTTTGGATCCTGATCCCCCTTATTCTCCTGTCTACCAGCATGTGTGTGTATAGCCATTTCCCCTAGTTTCTACCCTAATCCCCCTGTTTGTTGTATTTGTTTGTCTTGCATAGATTATGAGCCCTATTGAGCAGGGAATGTCTTACATGTACAGCACATTTTGTATGCCTTGTAGATTATAAGGAAGATAGTAAAAGTTTATATTGTACCTCTGATGAGGCCGCTTGTAGTTTGCTGTAGCTTGGTCAGCAGGAGAGAGCAAGGAGAGATGGAAGAAATAGCCAGCTCCAGCAGGAGGTAATCTCATTGCGAGCTAAAGTTGGGAAGGTATTATTCATGCAGGTAGGGATAAAACAGGAAGAGAGGGAGAGAGCACAGCTAGTCTTCAGGGGATTAGCATTTCTTCAGGCTCTCCGCCAGGGGACTTGCCATTTCTCTGGCCTCAGATCCTGAAGAAATGGTGATACCCTGAGGACCGGCTGTGTTCTTTCCCTGTCTCTCTTTTACTTCAACTTGCATAAATCGGTGCCTTCCCAGCCTTAGCTGACAGTGAGATTACCTCCTGCTTGAGCTGGCTATTTCTCTTTATCTCTCCCTGCTACAAAGTGCAGGTCACCAAGCTACAGCAGGCTACTAACTGCCCCATCGGAGGTACAGTATAAAGCTTTACTATCTTCCTTAGAAAAAATTATGATGAAAGAATGATTGTACTATTTGTATTTCTGATTGTAACTAAATAATAACTTAGTCTGTGACTTATGATCCTCCTGAACAGAATTGGAATAAATCCCAATTTGGTTCAGGAATTCCTACTCTTCAGCCAGTATTCTAGGTCGCATCGATATTGTAACATATTGTAACCTGGGTCGGTCAAGTGGAAATCAGAGTGTATCTGGATTTTCAGAAAGCCTTTGACAAGGTCCCTCATAAGAGACTCTTGTGGGAATTAAAAAGTCATGGGATAGGAGGCAGTGTACTATTGTGGATTAAGAACTGCTTAAAAGATAGAAAACAACGATTAAGGCTAAATGGACAATCTTCTCAATGGAGAAAAGTGAAGGATGGAGTACCCCAAGGATCTGTTATGGGTCGGCTGCTTTTTAACATATTTCTAAATGACCAGGAAATGGGAATAACGAGAGACATGATCAAATTTGCAGATGACACAAAATTATTCAAAATTGTTAAAACATGAGAGGATTGTGAAAAACTGCAAGAAGGCCTTGAAAATTGGGAGACCTGGCGTCCAAATGGCAGATGAAATTTAATGTGGACAAGTGCAAGGTTATGCACTTAGGAAAGAACAACCCAAACCACAGTTACACACTTAAAGGTTCCAGATTACAAATCACCACTCAGGAAAAGGATCTGAGTATCATCATGGACAGTACGTTGAAACCCTCTGCCCAGTGTGCAGCCACAGCCAAGAAAGCAGATAGAATGCTAGGAATCATAAGGAAAGAAATAGAACATAAAACCAAGGATGAGATGATATAATGCTTCTGTATCACTCCATGGTGTACCTTGAATATTATGTGCAATTCTGATCACCATATCTTAAAAAGGATATTGCAGAATTGGAAAAGGTACAGAGAAGAGTGACCAAAATAGTAATGGGGATGGAAGGATACCCCTATGAGGAAAGACTTAAAAGATTAGGGCTCTTTAACTTGGAAAAGAGATGGCTGAGGGGAGATATGATAGAGGTCTATAAAATATTGAATGGAGTGGAATGGGTAAACGTAGATCGGTGGTTTACTCCTTCAAAAAGTAGAAAGATTAGGGAACATGCAATGAAGCTACGATGTAACACATTTAAAACTAATCAGAGAAATAGCTTTTCACTCAGCGTGTAATCAAACTCTGGTACTCATTACTGACAACTCTGGAATTCGTTATTGGAGGATGTAGTAAAAGCTGTGCTGGATTCAAAACAGGTTTGGATGAGTTCCTGGAGGAAAAGTCCATAAACCATTATTAAAAAAGACTGGGAAATCCACTGCTTACCCCTGGGACAAGTGTTATGGAATGTGCATACCTTTGGGAACCAGACAGGTACTTGAGATCTGGAATGGCCATTTTTGGAAACAGGATACTGGGCATGATGGACCCTTGGTCTGACCCAGTAATGCATATTTTATGTTCTTATGTACCTAATTCATTTGTGACTATTTGCCCCAAATATGTAGAACTCATAAATATTATCGCTCAAAAGATATAAATGCCCTTCAATGCTTGATTAACTTTTCTCTATGACTTGTTCATGTAATAAGTGGCTAGGTCTCAGACTTCCCGACACTTAAGGCTAACTGCTAATAACTTTGGTTAGCAGGGCCGTGCCATCTAGCATCAATGACCTGCCGGTAATCAAAACATGAACAAGGTTTTTCTTGATGCAAGCAACATCACTATTGAAACGTGGGCAGCAGTATTGAGAATCATTTTGAGTCTGTCAACATCTGCTGAGTGCCATGGGAGATAGGAGCTTTTCTCTCAAGTTTAACTTTATTCCCATGGGGATGTTGGAGTTGTGATATTTATAAAGGAAACCCCCCTGAAGAATCCTATTACGGAGAAACGCGTTGGAGCGCTACACAGAACAGCGTCGGGCAATCCTTTAATTACTCAAGATAAGTCTTTTACCTATTGGAATGCGTGTTGATTCACCTTTACATGGCAATCAGTCTTGATAGATATATTTATTTTTTGGTGATATTTTACACGCATTGGAAAATCTTTTAACTATTCAAGATAAGTCTTCACCCATCGGATCGTGTAAAGATACACCCTTACAGGACAAGAAGTTTTGATAGAATTTTATTTATTTTTGGTGATATCTTGCACGTATTGGTTTTTTTATATACCTTGTTCATGTTTTGATTACCGGCAGGTCATTGATGCTAGATGGCACGGCCCTGCTAACCAAAGTTATTAGCAGTTAGCCTTAAGTGTCGGGAAGTCTGAGACCTAGCCACTTATTACATGAACAAGTCATAGAGAAAAGTTAATCAAGCATTGAAGGGCATTTATATCTTTTGAGCGATAATATTTATGAGTTGACATACGCTCTGTAAATTTACCCAAATACTACGCCAAATATGTAGAAGCCTAAAAGATTGGGAATTGTTTGCCTTTTTACACAAATTAGGACTTGGTCTTATGTCCAAAAGACATCATAATGTGCCCAGATTTTGGCTACATGAAATTTTCCCAATCTAAAAATTAAAATGTAACTAATTTCCCATGAGTGAGAAGGGAGGTCTTTATAGCTCAGGAAATCCTATTCAAACTCAGCATTTAATACACAGCTAGAATGTTTTTGGGCTCCATTGTATAAAAATAGATTTTTTAATCAGAAAGGTGCTACATTAACTTCCCCTTTCTTGGGTTGTTTTGTTGACTGTGGCTGGCTGCTGTTCAGTCTTTGCATCACAAGGGCTGTTGTGACACCATGTGCTGATTGTAGAGCAGTGCTTCAAGTTCTGAAAATAAAGTGGAAAATAATTTATTAGTTTTCAAGGCTCGAAGTGTTGCTCTGCAATCAGCACATGCTGTCACAAGAACCCATCTGACTGATATAACAAACAGCAATCTTCTCATTGGTTTGTAATGTCAGGCACGGCCTCAGCCAGCCACATTTAAGAAAATAACTGGATCAAATTATATATTGTCTAATGATCCTTGGAAGTTTGCTTTTTTTCCCCAGAGGAAGGAGGTGGAGGAGTGGCCTAGTGATTAGAGCGGCTTGTTGAGAACCAGGAAACCAGGGGTGAAATTCTTCTTCTCTGACTGAAACAGAGCCAGCCCGTTCATTGTGCAAGAATGTTGTTCGCACAGGGCCCTGTGCTTCAGGGGTCTCTGCGCCAACAACATCTCGCATAATCAGCAGCGGCAGCAGGGTCAGCCTTAGAGGGCTCCTGGCAGGCCCCAGCTCACCTCTGACAGCGCCGAAGTGAAGAGCACCGTTTTTCTTTACTTCGGCAGCAGTGTTGTACTATAGGCTGCTGGCGCACCATGTCAAAGGGAAATTCCTGATGGGGGGGGCTAGGATTGCTAGGATTGGAAATGGGCTGATGAGGGTGCTTGGACTGGAAATGGACTGATGGATGCTAGGATAGGACTGGAAATAGCTGATGGGGGAGTTTGGACAGGAAATGGGCTGAAAGGGACTCAGGATAGGATTGGAAGTAGCTGATAGAAGGGCTAGGATAGGACTAGAAATGGCTGATGGGGAGGACTAGGATTGGAAATGGCTGATAGTGGGCTAGGATTGGAAATGGGCTGATGTGGGGGGATGGGAGAATGGGACTTGAAGGGAGCAGATGCTGGGTAGGGCTGGAACTAGAAGGGAGATGATGTTGGGGAAGGACTAGAAAGGGATGGGGCTGGGGAAGTGGTGATGGAGAGGGGAAAAGATATTTTCTATGGGAGGAAAGAAAAAGCTATGATTGGCCAGGTATTGGGAGAGTAAGTGGGGATTGAGGATGGAGGGGTGAAATTTGAGTGGATGAAAAAGGAAGAAATGGAGGAAAGAGCAAAAGGGGAATGATCAGTATATTAAAGCAGATGTAGAGAGAGAATGGGAAAAAACTAGAAGAGAGAAGAAAGGACAAATGGACAGCAGACAATGGAGAGTTAGCAGAAGACATGAAGAAACCAGAAGAAAGTGACTGGAGCAATTACAACTGAAAAATAAAATGCAGAAACAACAAAAGGTAGAAAATACTTTTTTATTTTGTTTTTATTAACTGGAATATGTCAGCTCTGGGAAATGTGCATCATTAACGTCTTTGCATTTTGTTTAGTACAAGAGGAAATTTAATTTATAGTTTTATTTCTCCAGTGTTGTTGTACATTCCAAGTTTGGCTTTTGGGATTCCCAGTTTAATTATTGTCTTCCTATTTCTAAATTGTGATCCCTAGTTCTTTCTTTGGTGACGGTTTATATACTGCATGTGTAACCGAGCTGAAGTATTCTGTTTATGTAGTTTCTATCTGACAGTGCCACTTGTTCTCTTTCCCCAGTAGGAGATGTATTGGTATTCTCTGAGATGTATTGGTTTAATATTTGCAGTGTTGCCTTTTGATAGATAGGGTATGATGCTTTGTGAGTCCTAGTAGTGCTGTTATGATACGGTGGGTTTACTATGGGTTTGAAATGGGCAGGGTTTGTAGTACTTCCTAATGTGCCTGGCGGTTGGCACTGGAGTATAGCAATGTAGAAATCTGGTAATCGTTCTTTATCCATACACTTAAGAGGCATGTTTACTAAAAGTTAGTACACATTAACATTATGCAAATATTTATACAAATGAGGCCCCGCATTGAGCCTCCGTACATGGACCCGTGCCCACCTTGGTCTGCGTCTGGACTGATACATCTTGTGACCTTTGGCAAGTCACTTAATATTCCATAGCTTCAGGTGAAAGCTTAGATTATAAGCCCTTACCATATCTGACCTGGCAATCTACTTTCGTCACACTGCCAAGAAAACCCAGGAGTCAGCATTGACTTGAAGGCACACATTGCATTGCATACCATATCTGAACTGAAACTCGTCTCGAGCATTGGTTTGAAAAGGTGAGTAATAAAATCTAAAGCAAAGATTCTCTGGGGACAATTTTCATGATGTCTCCATTGGGGCAAAGTCTATTCATATTTTTTTAACTGTGGCTTTTGCACCAGCTTTCAAAGAGAAGATAACATGCATACTTTCACTTTAAAACTTGCCACAGGTAGAGAATAGTTGCAGACTTCTGGGTCGGCTTTTTATGTATATATTTTTTCCATGAAAAATAATGAATTTTGAAAATGGAATCTCTGCATGTAGTTTTCCTTCCCTGACCTGAACACACAGCCTGAAAACACTCCTTTGAATATGGCTAAAACTTGGACTCTGGACTACCACATCCACTTTTAGCCACATTGAACATAAGATATGTCATACTGGATCACACCAAAGTCCATCAAGCCCATTATCCTGTTTCCAACAGTGGCCAATCTAGGTCATAAGTACCTAGCAGTTTCCCCAAAAGACACAGGTTCCACAGTGCTTGTATTGGGACAAGCAGTGGATATCCCGGGTCCCCTTTAATAATGGTTTATGGACCTTTCCTCCAGGAACTTGTCCAAACCATTTTTAAACCCGGCTACACTAACAGCTTTTACTACATCCTCCGGTAACAAATTCCAGAGTTTGATTACATGTCGAAAAAATATTTTCTCTTATTAGTCTTAAATAGGTTACCCTTTAGCATCATCACATGTCCCCTAGTCTTTCTATATTTTGATGGCGTAAACAATCAATATAGATGGCTTACCAGTTCCACTCCATTCATTAATTTAAGACTTCTATCATATCTCCCCTTAGCTGTCTCTTTTCCAGGTTGAAGAGCCCTAACCTTTTTTAGCCTCTCTTCATAGGGGTATCCTTCCATCCCCTTTACCATTTTGGTGGCTCTTCTCTGTAACTTTTCTAATAATGCTTTATCCTTTTTAAGATATAGCGACCAGAATTGCACACAGTATACAAGATGCGGTCGCACTATGGAATGATGCAGAGGCAAAATAATATCCTTTGTTTTATTTTCCATTCCTTTCCTTATGATTCCTAGCATTCTATTTGCCCTCTTGGCCACCGATGCACACTGGGTGGCAGGTTTCAACATGTTATCCATGATGACGCCTAAATCTATTTCCTGGGTGGTGGTTCCTAATATGGAACCTTGCATAGTGTAACTATAGTTTGAATTGTCCTTTCCTAGGTGCATAACTTTATACTTGTCCACATTAAATTTTATCTGCCATTTGGATGCCCAGTCTTCCCATTTAGCAAGGTCCTCTTGCAATTTTTCACAATCCTCATGGGTTTTAACAACTCTGAATAATTTTGTGTCATCTGCAAATTTGATAACCTCCCTCGTTATTCCCATTTCCAGGTCATTTATGAATATGTTAAAAAGCAGCGGACCGAGCACAGATCCCTGGGGTATTCCACTATTCACCTTTCTCCTTTGGGAAAATTGGCCATTTAGCCCTACCCTCTGCTTTCTATCTTTTAACCAGTCCCTGATCCTATTCCATGACTTTGTCATATGCTTTCTAAAAATCCAGATACACTATATCAACCTACTCACCTTTGTCTACCTGTTTATTCACACCTTCAAATAAATATTACAGATTAGTAAGACAAGACCTTCCTTAGCTAAAGACATGTTGGCTGACTCCCATTAAGCCATGACTATCGACATGTTCAGTAATTTTGTTCTTTATAGTTTCTACTATTCTTCCCGATACTGACGTCAGGCTAACCGGTCTGTAGTTTCCCGGATCACCACTGGAACCCTTTTTAAAAATTGGCATTACATTGGCCATCCTCCAATCTTCAGGTATTACAGATGATTTTAATGATAGTTCACATATTACTAATAGGAGGTCTGCAATCTCATATTTCAGTTCTTTCAACACTCTTGGATGTATACCATTCAGTCTAGGTGATTTACTACTCTTCACTTTATCAAATAGTTGTAATCTATCTTCCCAGTGTATCAATATTTCTTTCAATTCTTCTGCAACATCATCTTTAAATAACATTTCAGTCATGGGTAACATCCTTACATCTTCCTCAGTAAAGACCGAAGCAAAGAATTCATTCAGTCTCTCTGCTATGGCCTTGTCCCCTCTTAATGCCCTTTTTACCCCTCTATAATCTAATGGTCCAACTAACTCTGTCACAGGCTTTTTGCTACGAATGTACTTGAAAAAGTCTTTACTACGTGTCTTTGTTTCCACAGCAAGCTGCTTCTCAAATTCTCTCTGTGCCTGCCTTATCAATGCCTTGCATCTAACTTGCCAGTGCTTATGTTGTTTCCTGTTTTCATCATTTGGCTCCTTTTTCAATTTCCTAAAAGATGCTTTTTTGGCAACAACAGTCTCTCTGACCTCTCCTTTTAAATCATGCTGGCAGTTTTTTGGACTTCCACTTTTTTTAAAGCGTGGAATACAGCTGGTCTAGGTTTCCAAGATAGTATTTTTAAATAACACCCATACTTGATATAAATCTTTAACTTTTCCAACTGCTCCTTTTAATTTTTTTCTTAACTATTTTCATCATTTCATCATAGTCTCCCTTTTTGAAAGTTAAAAGGTAGTACTGTGGATTTCCTTACCGTCCTTCCTCCATTTATTAAATCAAACGCAATCATGCTATGATCACTATTGCCAAGTGGCACCAATACCCTTATCTCTTGCACCAGATCTTGTGTTCTACTAAGGACTAGGTCCAAAATGGCTTCCCCTCTGGTCGGTTCATGAACCAGCTGCTCCAAGAAGCAGTCATTTATTTCATCTAGAAACTTTATCTCCCCAGAATGTCTTGCCCTGATACTGACCCTTTCGATATCGGGGTAATTGAAATCACCCATTATTATTACTGTGCTGCAACTTTTGTTAGCTTCCCTGATTTCTTTGAGCATTTCATCATCCATTTGTTCATTCTGGCCAGGCGGTCGATAGTACAACCCCACTGCCATCGCCTTCCCCTTTTTACATTGAATTTCAATCCACAGAGATTCTACAGTGAATTTTGTTTCCTGCAAAACTTTAATACTTTGTGACTCAATGCCCTCTCTAGCATAGAGTGCAACATCTCCACCAATTTTATCTGCTCTATCATTATGATATAGTTTGTACGCAGGTATCAGTGTCCCACTGGTTGTCCTCCTTCCACCATGTCTCTGAGATAACAATCACATTTAACCTCTCATTTAGTGCTATATATTCTAACTCTCCCATCTTATTTTTTCGACTTCTAGCATTTGCATACAAGCAATTAGAGGCTGTATTTTATTCATATTAATCTGGCTATTGGTAGGCACGGGTAATTTGGAATTTTCAAGCTCTGTCTGCTCTGCACTCAAGGGCATTTGGGCTACATTTGTCTTTATTGGAACCTCTCTGTTGATATGCCCTAACTTCAATCTTTTGCTAGTATCCTTCAAGGATACATTGTTCCGAACCATGCACTCTTGGGCAACTGTCGGCTCTCCACTATTATCTACTTTAAAAGCTGCTCTATCTCCTTTTTAAAGGTTAATGCCAGCAGCCTGGTTCCATCCTGGTTAAGGTGCAGTCCATCCCTTTGGTAAAGCCCCTCCTTTCCCCAGAATTTTCCCCAGTTCCTAACAAATCCAAAACCCTCATCCTTGCACCATCGTCTCATCCACGCATTGAGACTCCAGAACTCTGCCTGCCTTTTGGGTCCTGCGCGTGGAATGGGAAGCATTTCGGAGAAGGCTACCCTGGAAGTTCTGGATTTCAACTTCCTACCTAAAAACCTAAATTTAGCTTCCACAACCTCACTACCACACTTTCCTATGAGGGAAGGCAATTTTGAGATTGATGATTTACGCAGGTAAATTGCTTTAAACTGAAGTAAATGTTTTTGAAAGTTGTGTTCCCATTTGTCATTCTGCCAGCTGTTGCAAAACAGCTACAATGTTTGAATTAGTAGTTTTGCATATTTTTGAGAAGAGAAATTTGAACTGTACACCCATGGATGCAGTGGGAATAATAAGAAATGACTCAGCTTGGCCCCTATGACATAGGTTTAAATTAAATCTAGATCGATTGGCTTCCAGAAATACTTTAGTAACAAAGTGGATTTTCTGTATGAATCATTTTCATTTAGAACCCTGCATGTTTTAAAGAAACATAAGAAAGACCCCTGATCTGCTATGACTGCGCAGCTGAAAAATCAGATCCTTGCATGGAATTTAGTGGGACCCACAAAGTGCTGAAGGAGACTAGGGACCAACTTGGGATTGCCAGCTGTCTCCAGATGCACCCAACAGGCCAGATCCAGTCCTTGGTTTTCCCCATGGCATGCAGGGGCTTGTAGTCTTGCTTTCCTTATGGAGTGCAATAAAGAAATCAGAACTACATATCCCTGCATTTAATGGGGTAACCCAGGACTGGATCAAGCTTGTTGAGTACATCTGGAGCTAGTTGGCAACTCTAGACCAACTCAGGACAGGAAGGCAAGCGGATGCCTGGAAGTTTCTTTGTAATTCCCTCCGTTCCTCTGATTGGATATTGGAGAATGAAAGCGAGCAGCAGCATTTTAAGCCAGTATTTTGCATGGTTAAAACGCCAGAACACCATACTTCCTCTTCCTTACGGGTGGCTGGTTCTATGATGCAGCAGTGATGTGGTGATTCCTCTGAGGCAACAGTGAAACTATGCTTTCCTTTTCCTCCTCCTCCTACTGATCTGATCAGCATGGGGGAGGGGGGCAGTAAATGGGGAAGGAGAGGTTGAAAGAGAAACTGAAAATGGGGTGCATTTGAAGAAAGGGCTTAGGGACTCATTAGAATCTATGTGAAAGAGTGGCTAGGACTAGGTTTCCCATAACTGTCCTGGATACCCCACAGCTAGTTGGGTTTTCAGGATAACCAAAATGAATATTCATGAGAGAAATTTGCATACATTGTAATTTAATGTATATCCATTATGGTTATCCAGAAATAGTGTACTGACAGACAGTGCAGTCGCAGGACAGGATTGGAAAGCTTTGAACTTAGGAGGAGGGTGCATATATATGCATGCACATATTTTGGCACTTGGGATGAAAGAGAAGATACTAATGTAAACCAGGGCTCCGTGCGGGTGTTACCCTCCTTTACCTTGATGTTATATGAGTGTCACGGGAGGCTGAGTTACCTCAGGTAAGCCACCAATGGAAACTCCCAGCATACAGAGAAAATATTTTTTTATTTTTTCTGCAATACACGCCACAACTTCTTGAACCATAAATTCAAATCTGAACTTACCAAAGGAGTGAGAACCAAGGGGAGAGAACTCTTTCACAAGGAACCACTTGAACAATTTTACTTTTAAAAAATCTCTACTTTTAATTGTAAACGTAAATTTTATAACAATCTTTATGAATGTAGTCACGTATTTTCTGTGAACAATTCTTACAATGCTTCTATTCAACAGTGGTACAATATTGTCTTTTTTTAAAACAGGCAAGTATTAGTTAACCAGTTTAAAACTAGAGATTTCTTTACTCCTTAGTAGAAGAAAAGTTCATTTCTAACACTGTCTTTTATCTGTAACTTGCAAGTGAATGAGCATTGGTAAAGACACCTTTGTTTCAAAAAATTCACTGTTAGTGCACTAGTGTTTTACAAAAAAAGTCACTGTGGTGTGTCAGTCACTTATCTCAAATCTTCTTTCCAGGTCTTGCTGCTTTCTTGACGTTGGGTGCCTTGGGTTCTCCTCTCTGCTCCAGCGATGTCCTGCTATAGTCAGGATACCTACTATCTGTCTTTAAAAAATCAGCAAAAGAGACTACCTCCTTAGCTGTGTGTGCAGTAAATAGAAAGTGTTCCTATTTTTTTTTTTCGTTTTTTTCTATTTCTGTTACTTGTGAGGCTTGCTATTCCTCAAAACATAAAAGATAATTAAATTCCCTATCTTTTCCTCCCACAGAAATCTCTGTGCAAAAAGCAGTTTTTACTTTAGGTACTGTATGTACCAGAGGCAATCCTCTACAATTGCCAATCAGTTCAGGAAAAACTACAGTATACCAATTGCCGATAAATTCAATTGTTTAAATAAGGCAGTGGGCTTTTTCTTCCACACATTTAATGCTTCACTCTTTCAAACATACACTCTCTACTCACTGAAACAATTCAGTATGTTTCAGGATTAAATAAATCCTGTGAGCAGTACACTGATTTAAAAAACAGCTCACTTTCAGGGGTTTTCTTCTCACCGCACTGGGAGTTTTATACCTTTAGCACTACTTCTCCTTCAGTGCTTTAAGGATTCAAATGCTATAGAAAGCAAGTCACACACTGTTAAACTTTTAACCACAGCAGTACTCAAAATTAAACTCATTCTTCAACAAATCAATTCAAATACTCACTCTCAGATAAATCACTTCAAATCCTCATTCATCTTGGATTTAAAACTGCTTGAGTTAGTTACAGAGCTTCTTCAGCCCCATTCCTATTACAAAGGAAAAGGTTTCCACATTTAACTTTAAATTTTCTCTTCAGCTTTCATTCCAGCTTCTTACATGCTCCTCCTGTAAATAATTAATAATTATTACAGTTCTGATATCAATTAAATCCTTTTCCAGCTCTTCCACACAGATACATTGAGGCCAATTCAATTAATGCATGTCTAGTCCCTGTACAGCTAACTCAACCAGTCCCGTGAATGGAGCCATGGTGTTATAGCGTCCCGTCGCCATAGGCACCGTGGCTCCATTCACAAGCTGCAATCCTGGCCTACTGAACCCGGATGCCTGTTCCCCACAGCCCGACCCCCAATCCGGCCTTCAAAGGTCTAGGTCAGGCTGTGGGGAACCCCCTGCACACTCACCTGCATCCCTGGGGCCTGCGCTGTGATTCCCCTCCATCCAGGAGGACATATTTCATCTTCGAGATGGAATAAGTCCCCTGTCTAGATCTGAGGCCCCTGATGTATAGGGCCAACCTCTGAATCAACCCTGTACGTCCAGGGTCACAGCCCACCCATGCCTTGCCCTTGCTCTGCCTCCGGAATGCCCCTTCCTGTCCCCATCTAAGCCTCCCCATACAAACCCACTGTTCGTATGGGGAGGATATTGCCGGGGCTGGCAGGGGAATGAATAGCAGGGATGGATATTCGCAGGACAGAATGACCCCCATTCTTTCTGGCATGTCTTACCCCCTCAAAACTCTTATTCCCAAACAGTAACTAAAGATCCTGCAGTTGTATTCTATTCTCTCTGTAAAAGTGTTCTTACACCCAGCTCTGTTTTGAAATAGTTCCTTAGTAACTTCATTCCAACTCACACAGCACTCTTTCATAGCTCTAAAGCCCCTAGCAGACCTTTGAACAAAAGTAATTTTACAAGCCATTTTCTTTAAAGTTTGCTTAGTATCTGGGCTGTTTATTTATCTAGGTCAGGCTCTTTATCTCCTGTGAGCTCTCCCCCTGCTTGCCCCAGGCTCAGCTACTTCCTGCATCAGCTCTGCTGTGTTCATTAGCTCTTTCAACACTGTATTGAAACTGCAGTCTGATTCCCCACACATTCTTACACACACATGCCCACACATATACCTTCAGAACCAGTAAAGATTTATTTCTCTTGGACCAAGCAGGAAGTCAGTCCTCACTTACGAGTAAAATCACTGACAGAGCCCTCACACGGGAACCCTCCACAGCTTTCACAGAAAGCCTTTGGGAAATCCAGCACACAGGCGTGATCGCCTTCCTTCCCGAATGGAGCCATCTTATCTCAGTCTTCTTTTTTCTGTGGAGCCCTCCAGGCGTCCATCTGTATCATGGAGAAAAGATTTTTGCCTTGTCGGTCATTTTTGCAGCTCAGTACTTCTTTTTCTCTTTATTGGCCTTCCTGTATCTCCCAGTATTGTCACTGCCTCAGTGCCGTGGATTTTTTTTGGATCTTTAATTTCTTTTCTTTATTTTTGCCACGTGGATTTTTCTCATGCCCTTCTGATCAGGGCATTGGAGTCTTTTGATCTGGCAGAAGCCGTCTATCCTGACCAGTGGCTTTAAGAAGTGCATCAGATATTGCCAGATCATTTCCATCATGGACTGCCATAACTGGTGCCTTCAGTGCCTCGGGCTTGACCACAAGCCCTCTACATGTGCTCTCTGCTTGCAGATGATGTGCAAGGGCTGAAGAACTGTGAAAAGCAGTGGGAATCGCTGATTGGCTCCAAGACTTAAGTGTCAACCCCAGCATCAACATCAGAATCAATGCCCTTGAAGGACACCACCAAAGGCTTGGCATCATGTGGTGACCACGCCTTTTGGAGCTGCGAGGTCACAGGGCTCTGGAATGGAGATTCTCCCTCAAAGGGGGGGCATCCCCAGAAGGAATGGATTCTGTCTCAGTCATCATCAAATGGCAATGCTGAGTCTAGGTTGAAGACCCATGGACATCGTCATCGAAGCCCTCGATGCAACTCTGCAGGCGAAGGACGAGAGCGGCCTTTGAAGCTGCCCCAGTAGGAGGAAGTACCTCCCGTGGACTCGGAGGGCCAGCATGGGACTCCTGAGCCTGTTGCCATTGAGGAGTCCTCACCGAAGGAATCGGCATCGGCACCGAAGGATCCCGTACCAGCAGCTACGGAGCACTGCCTCCTAACAGAGCGGTTATTGTCGCTCCAGTGCAGCCTGGCTGACTTTATGGCTTGCTTTGTAACTCCTGTCTACCTCTCCATATATTTATTTATTTATTTATTTATCATTCTTAGTTTGCTCTCTTACCTCATTTGTTCTTTTTGCAATACTGTTCAGCTTTTCTCAGCTCTCTCTCCATAACTAATTGTAACTTTCCTTCTACTATCTGGTCTGTCTGTGGAGCCCAAGTTAACATTTAATTCAATACCTATCCTAACTCTGTCTCCATTGCTGCAAAGTTTTAAACTTTCCTGTCCCTGCTCTAATCTACCTGAGTGACTGACCCCCTCCTCCCCCTGCATTGTAGAGCCCCTTTTTCTGTCTTCCACTTGTGTTTAGCTCTGCTTTGCTGTCTCTCCCTCCTCTGCTTTGCTGTCAGTTTGGGCACTTTTATCTTCCGGCTTGTGAGTCCTGTGTGTCCACTGAAATATTTATTGCATCATCATTAGTGTGCTGTTTCTTTATCTGTACCACTGTTAGTGAGTTATTCATTTATCTATAAGCTTGTTCAGTTTTCTCTATTCTTACCTGTCTCCTACTACTACTATTTAGCACTTGTAAAGCGCTACGCACGCAGCGCTGCACAGCTAACCTACAAGAGGTAGCCAACATATAAAAGACAGACCCTGCCCGTCAGAGTCATGCTCATCGGAGCTTACAATCTAATTAGAACAGTACAGAGCATTAGTCAATTCTGCGGAAGGTACGGTGTGGTACAGTTTGGTCGTAAACATTGACGGGGGTTAGGGAAGATGCGGATGGAAGTCAAGATCTGAATGCAATGGTGAAGAGGTGGGTCTTCAACCTGGATTTGAAACGGGCAAGGGAGGATGCCTGGTGCACAGACGCAGGTAGGATGTTCCAGGCATATGGTGCAGCAAGCTGAAAGGAGCGCAGCTGGGAGTTCACGGTGTGGGTGAAAGGCATTGATAGAAGTAATTTGTAGCGGAGCGCAGATTTCAAGTAGGGATGTAGGGAGACATAAGAGATAAGAGGTATTGAGGGGCCATAGAGTGAATGCATTTATAGGTCAGCAGGAGAAGCTTGAATTGGATGCAGAATAGGACAGGGAGCCAGTGAAGTGATTTGAGAAGGGGGGTAATGTGGGCATGGCGAGCCTGGCAGAAGATTAGTCGAGCAGCATGATTTTGTATAGATTGAAGGGGAAGGAGGTGGCTCATGGGGAGGCCAGCGAGGAGTAGGTTGCAGTAATCGAGGCGAGAGGAGATTAAGGAGTAGACAAGCGTTTTGGTAGTGTATTCAGAGAGGAAGGGGCGGATTTTGCTGATGTTGTAGAGAAAGAAGTGGCAGGTCTTAGCTACAAGCTGGTTATGAGCGGAGAAGGAGAGAAAGGTGTCAAAGATAACCCCTAGATTGCGGGCCGAGGGAACAGGAAGGATAGTAGATCCATCCACCTGGACTGAGAGAGGGGGAAGTGGGGGGGAGGAGTTGGGTGGAAAGATAAGGAGTTCAGTCTTGGCCGTGTTCAGTTTCAATCGGCGATGAGACATCCAGGCAGCAATGTCCGAAAGACAGGCAGAGATCTTGGACTGGGTTGCCAGAGAGATATTAGGTGCAGAGAAGTAAATTTTGGAGTCGTCGGCATAGAGATGGTACTGAAAGCCATGGGAGGAGATAAATGCTCCAAGGCCTTGGGTATAGAGAGAGAAAAGGAGGGGGCCCAAGACAGATCCCTGAGGTACACCTACCTGGAGCGGGGTAGGGGAGGAGGAGGAGCCACCAGAGCATACACTGAATGAGCGATGGGAGAGGTAGGAGGAGAACCAGGATAGCACGGAGTCCTTGAAGCCAAGTGAGGAGAGGGTGGTGAGGAGAAGGTTGTGGTCAATGGTGTCAAAGGCAGCAGAAAGGTCAAGAAGAATGAGGATAGAATAGAGGCCCTTAGATTTAGCCAGGAACAGTTCGTTGGTAACTTTTGTGAGTGCCATTTCAGTGGAGTGTAGGGGAAGGAAGCCGGATTGTAATGAGTCTAGGAGGGCCTGGGAGGTGAGGGAGTCGAGACAGCGACGGTGGACTGCTCATTCTAATAGTTTGGATATGAAGGGAAGGAGGGAGATGGGTCGATAGTTGGAAGGGCATGTGGGATCAAGTGAGGGTTTCTTGAGGAGGGGTGTGACAACAGCATGTTTGAAGTCAACTGGGACAGTTGCAGTGGAGAGAGAAAGGTTGAGGATATGAGTGATGGAGGGGAAAATGGTGGGGGAGATGGAACGTAGGAGATGGGTGGGGATAGGGTCTGATGAACAGGTGGTGGGTTTGGAGGAGGAAAGAAGGAGTGCGGTTTCTTCTTCAGAGATCGGAGGGAAGGAGGACAGGGTGGCGGGGGAGTATGGATGGGTTCTTTTTCAGAGATCGGAGGGAAGGAGGAGAGGGTGATGGGGGGAGTATGGATGGGTGAGGAGAGTTGGGGAGGAGGGGAGGTAGATGAGGGGTAGGGAATTGGAGGGTAATTTTGCAAATTTTATCGTGAAAGTAGTCAACAAGGGTTTGGGCATAAAGGGAGGGCGGGATTGGGGGCGGGGGGACCTAGAGGAGAGAATTGAGGGTATTAAAGAGACGGCGAGGATCGGAGGCAAGGGAGTTGGTCAGATGGATGTAGTAATCTTGTTTGGCAAGTGCCAAGGCTGACTGGAAGAAGGCAAGCATGAATTTGAAATGTAAAAGGTCTTCCGGGGAGCGGGATTTGGACCAAGCTCATTCAGCAGAACAGGCGCAGATGCGTAGGTAACGGATTGTGGGTAAAAGCCAGGGTTGGGGAGTAGATTGTTTTACAGGACGTGGGGTGGGAAGGGGCAAGAGTGTCAAGGTCTGAGGATAGTGTAACATTGTATGAGAATAGTGCCTCGTCGAAGGACTCGGATGATAAAATGGAGGAAAGAGATGGAGAAATGGTGGAGGAGAGAGTCATGGGATCGATATTATTAAGGTTTCTAAATAGGTCAGAGGAGACAGCACGAGGTTGGGACGGCGGAAGCTGAAGAGTAAATGTTAAGAGGTGATGGTCAGATGAGGGAAGGATTGATTTGCGGACGTTTGAGGGAGAGGAATTGGAGAAGAGTATTAGGTCAAGGCAATGGCCGTGTAGGTGTGTGGGAGCAGTGGGAGCAGTGGGGCAAAGTTGGAGGTCGAACGAGGAGGTAAGAGCGAGGAACTTAGAGGCATGGGGGTCGGAGGGGTTGTCGATGTGAATGTTGAAATCACCAAGAATAAGAGTAGCGGAGGAGGGATCCATAAAGGCAGAAAGCCAGGAGTTGAAATCGGTGAGGAAGGTTGATTTGGATTTGTCAGGTGGGCGATAAATAACAGCTACTCGGAGGGGAAGTGGTGTGAGGAGGCAAATGGAGTGGACTTCGAAGGAGAGGGGCGAATGTGATTGGGGTGGCAGGAGGGGTTGGAATTGGCAGGAGGGAGCGAGAAGAAGGCCAACGCCACCACCGTGACCAGTAGATCGAGGTGTATGGGAGAACTGGTAGCCCACATAGCAGAGAGAGGCAATGGAAGCGGTATCGTCTGGGGGAAGCCAGGTCTCGGTCAAGGCAAGAAGGTGTAGGGCATTAGAGATAAAAAGATTGTGGATAAAAGTGTTTTTTTAAATAACTGAGCATGCGTTCCATAGGGCGCATGAAAACGGGAGAGCGGTGAGGGGGAGGAGAGGGATATGGATAAGGTTGAATAAGTTACATGTGGAATTCTTATCAGAGTAGTGTGGGGGCCTCTTTCTAGGGTAATACCGAGATTTAGAGGGAGCAGGGTGTGGGTGGGTATGTCTGGGTGTATGTGCTCTCCAAGGGGGACATGAGGGAGGGGAAATGAGGGATAAATTGATGGTATCAGGAGACTGGCGTGGATATGTAGGAGGGAGGGCACCATTGGGCGCATCAGAAGAAGCACTCCGGTCTCCTCTCCACCGCCCTGAGGCAGCCCATAAGAGGGAGGGCGCCATCGGGCACATCAGAAGAAGCACGCCGGTCTCCTCTCCACCGCCCTGAGGCAGCCCATAAGAGGGAGGGTGCCATCGGGCGCGCCCGTGCCTGAGGGCCTCACCAGAGGGCCCTTTGGCATGGCCCTTAGGCAGGGAATGCAGGCGGAAGCAAACCCCCAGGATCAACGGCCCTGCTCCATCTGACCAGCCTCTGCGCCGCAGCTCCAGCCCCGATCGGCATCATCGAGGGAGAGCGGGAAGGTAAGCTCCGCCCTGCTCCCCTCCGACAAGGCCAATCGGGGCCCTCTTGCATGTTACATAGCTCGCAGTCTCTCCAGGCATGGCCCTTAAGCACGGGAACACAGAGCGCCCTGCCAGGTACCAGCCCCGATCGCTCACTCCACCACCCCCTGAGCCCTGACTGGCGGCAGTAAAGGTGCAGAGGGCTGCGATCCCTTCTGCCCTAACAGGCACCTAACTTGGACCCAATACCAGCATGACCAGCACCTAACTTGGACCCAATACCAGCATGACCACAACCTTACTTAGGATCAGCGTCAGGGAGTCGTGCAGAGATACGCTCCTCCCTGATCGGCTTCCCAAAGCCAATCTGATCTTGCTTCCCATCGCCTGCATAGAACTGCTACCCATTGTTGCAGTGAACTGCTACCCATCGCCTGCATAGAGCTGCTACCCATTGTTGCATTGAACTGCTACCCATTGCTTGCTCAGTCCCTGCTGCCCACCACAACTGCTACCCATTGCCTGCATAGAACTGCTACCCATTGTTGTATAGAACTGCTACCCATTGCTTGCTCAGACCTTCCTGCCCACTACCATAGCCCCACATCTCATTGTCCTTCTCATCCTCATCCTCCCCAACTGCCTCCCCTCCTATCAACACCCTCCCTCCCCTTCTCCCTCCCCTCCACCTACCTTCCCCACTTCTCCCTACCCTCCCCCTACCTTCCTCACTTCTCCCTACTCTTCCTCCATTCTGCCCCCTAGCCTAGTATCTGCTCTTGAGCTTCTTCACACCATCCCCTGCATTCAACCAGCCCCCCTCTCCTTAAGGCAACCCCACCCTCGCTTCCGCCGTACTATCTCCACTTTACCTCGTTCTCTAATACTTATTCTCCTTCACTCATCAGGTAACATCAACCCCAACCCTGGCCCCCCACCCCCCGATTTCCTTCTCACACTATAAAAAGTTCCTCATGTACCCCATCTAATCTCATCCACATCCCGCTCCTCCCTCCTTCCGCCCTCCCCCATTCATCCCACAATCACTCATCCATAAATATCAACTCCAACCCTACCCCCATAAATAATCCCTCACACAACCTACCTGATACCATCAATTTAACCCTCATTTCCCCTCCCTCATGTAAATTGATGGTGTCAGGAGACCGGCGTGCTTCTTCTGATGTGCCCAATGGCGCCCTCCCTCCTACATATCCTCACAACTTTTATCCCCCCCTTCCCTCTACCCATCCGTCCTGTGGCATTCAGTCTCTTATAGTCATCTTCTGCTCATTACCATGATTATACACAGGTGCACCTAATCCCCTGTGCTC
This sequence comes from Ichthyophis bannanicus, assembly GCA_033557465.1. Lineage (NCBI taxonomy): Eukaryota > Metazoa > Chordata > Amphibia > Gymnophiona > Ichthyophiidae > Ichthyophis > Ichthyophis bannanicus. Next base: position 295,301,338 of record CM066037.1, read on the forward strand.
TCTCTCTCCCACCTATCCTTATTTATTCTTGCCTCTGTTATCCTCTCCATCTCTCTCTCTTCTATGACTCCTCATCACTTTGTCTTCCTATTCTTCATACTCCCTAATTGTCTCCCCTCCTACCAACACCTTCACCCCTCCCCTCCTTATCTAAGAATATAAGATATGCCATACTGGGTCAGACCAAGGTCCATCAAGCCCAGTATCCTGTTTTCAGTAGTGGCCAATCTAGGTCACAAGTACCTAGCAGTTTCCTCAAAAGACACAGGCTCCACAATGCTCGTATTGGGGCAAGCAGTGGATTTCCTGGGTCCCCTTTAATAATGGTTTATGGACCTTTCCTCCAGGAACTTGTCCAAACCTTTTTTAAACCCGGCTACACTAACAGCTTTTGCTACATCCTCCAGTAACGAATTCCAGAGTTTGATTACACATTGAGTGAAAAAATATTTTCTTTTATTAGTCTTAAATAGGTTACACTGTAGCTTCATTGCATGTTCTCTAGTCTTTCTATATTATGATGGTGTAAACCATCGATCTACATTTACCCATTCCACTCCTTTCATTAATTTATGGACCTTATCATATCTCCCCTCAGCCGTCTCTTTTCCAGGTTGAAGAGCCCTAACCTTTTTAGCCTCTATTCATAGGGGTATCCTTCCATCTCCTTTATCATTTTGGTGGCTTTTCTCTGTAGGCGACCAGAATTGCCCTCTACCATCTTCACTTCCCCTTCCATCCTGTCCTCTACCCTGTCATCAGCTCTTGAGTATCATCACTTTCTCCCTCTCATTCAGCCATCTCCTCTCTCTCTAAAACAACCTCACCCTCCTTTCCGCCATGCTGTCTCCTCTCTGTCCCACAATCTTCTACTCCTTCTCCTCTCACCTGGAGATGTCAACCCCAACCCTGGTTCCCCTAGATTCTTGTCACACTCTGAGAAGAAATCTTCACGCAACACCTCAAATCTTATTCATATCACTCTCCTTTCCCCTTCCTCTCTCCCTTTCTCATGTGCTTTATGAAACGCACACTTCATCTCAAATAAACTTGCTTTTACTCATGATCTCTTTATCTCTAATACTCTCCATCTTCTTGCTCTAACTGAAACCTGGCTCCTTCCAGATGACGCTGCATCAGTCGCTGCTCTCTTTCATGGCGGTTATCAGTTCTCCCACATGCATCATCCCTCTGCCCGTGGGCTTCTACTTTCTCCTTCCTGCCAATTTCAGCCCCTCCTGCTGCCTCAATCTCACTCCTTTCCCTCCTTTGAAGTTCACTCGATCTGCCTTTTCACTCCACTACCTCTCTGGTTAGCTGTTATTTATCAACCTCCTGACAAGTCCACCTCTACCTTTCTCACTGACTCAGGGCTTTCCTTCTTTCTGGATTCCTCTTCCCCAACTCTTATTCTTGGGGATTTTAACATTCATGTTGATAACCCATCTCATCTTTATGCTTTAAAGCTCCTTTCCTTTACCTCCTCTTTCGACCTCCAACTTTGTAATACGACCCCCCATTCACCAGCATGGTCACTGCCTCGACTTTGTATTCTTCTCTAATTGCTTACCCTCAAATGTCTGTACCTAAGTTCTTCCCTTATCAGGCCATCATTTGCTAAGCTTCATTCTTTATCACCCACAGCCTCAACCTCACCCTATCTCCTCCAACCTCTTTAAGAAATCTTCATGCTATTGACCCTTTGGTTCTCTCCTCTACTATGTCATCTAAGTCTATTGATGAGGCAGTAGCTTTCTATAATGCTGCACTCTCGTCCGCTCTGGATGCTCTTGCTCAACCCATGCAACATCCTATAAGGTGTACTATACCTCAGCCCTGGCTGTCTTCCACTACCCAGTACCCAGTATTTACATTCTTGTGCCCATTCAGCTGAGCATGCGTGGCTCAAATTCCACTCTGCTGTAGACTTTCTACACTTTAAATTCATGCTTGTCTCTTTCCAGTCAGCCATAGCACTCGCCAAAGAAGACTATTATATCCATCGGACTAACTCTCTTGTCTCTGACACTCGCTGTCTTTTTACTACTCTCAACCCTCTCCTCCAGGTGCCTCTGCCTCCGACCCCTCTCTCCCTTTCTACCCAAAACCTGGCTATTTCCATGACAAAATCCACAAGATCACCCTTCAAATCCCCACAAAGTCACTCCTCCCCCTCTTCACTCCCAACTTTCCACCTCTACCTCTGCTACCCTTTCTTCTTTTTCTTTGATCTCTGACAGGAAACCACACACCTTCTTTCCTTCTCCAAACTCACTACCTGCTCCTCTGATCCTATTCCCATACATCTCCTAAGCTCCATCACCTCCACTCTAGTCCCGTCCATCTCTCATATTCTCAACCTACTGCTCTCCACTGCAACTTTCTCTGCTGCCTTCAAGCATGCTGTTGTCACTCCTCTCCTCAAGAAACCCTCACTAGATTCTAACTGTCCTTCTAACTATTGACCCATCTCCCTCCTCTTTGTTTCTAAACTACTTGAATGTGTGGTTGACTGCCATTGCTTCAACTTGTTCTCCTCTTGGATCCTTTACAATCTGGCTTTCATCCTTTACATTCTACTGAAACAGTTCTTGCCAAAGTCTCCAGTGACCTGTTCCTAGCAAAATCCAAGGGCCTTTATGCGATCCTTATCCTTCTTGACCTTTCTGCTGAAAGTGGACTGGGATGAGGAAGGTGAAAAGAAGATAGTGGGGTCATGAGAGAGAGCAGGTGTACAACCACAAGAGAGACACTTGCCCCACCTTCATATGCTAGACCCTCCCTCTGAATCTCCCGCAAAATTGCAGAACCTTCTCCCTCTTTTTCTCCTCTCATATTACTCCCAATGCTGACATTTCCTCCTCCTTCTTTCTCCTTGTCTTTGATCCTTCTTCTCTTTCTGCTTGCCTATCCCACCTTCCCTGATCCTTCCCTAGCCTCCCCTTTCCCTAGCCCTGACACCTTCTCTTCCATATCCATACCTGTGAATCTCCATCATAAAATTTCCAAAAGAACAAAATGAATTATTCTGACACACAGCAAGGTTTGAAAACGGCTCTCTTTATTATTCAAAAAATTAATATTTTTTAATAGACAACCGTAATTCAAATTTCTGCAGATGTACCATATAATTGGCATAGTATTTCTGAAATGTTGCAGCAAGACTTAGAATATTCTATGGCAGAATGTACGCCTAAGCTACTGCAGGAAACTGGAACCTGTGCTTATAAGAGAGCCAGATGGAAGGCCAGTTTGCCAGTTTAAAGCCTGAGGTTCCAGGCATACTAATTGCAAGGAGGCTACACTGCTACTCCGATGTCACTGATGAGGTCACTTAATCAGAGAATGTGGTACTAGTGTTGTTAAAACTACTGTGCTCAGACTTCCATCAGATAGCAATGCATTGATTTTTACATCCCACCTCTGTAGTTGAGCTGGCCTTGCAAAGGAAAGCATTCTCCAGGTAGCAACCATCTTGACAACACTTTTACCAGGACTGACTTATGCAAGTGGGAGAGAGGAAGAAAGGGAGCATGATGGATAAAGGCTCTCACACTTATGCCATACTCTATTGAGGAATCTCTGTTTTTCCACAGCCTTTTCCAGGACAGAGCACTGCTAGGAAAGACAGAAAAGAGCATATAAAAATTGAAAAACATAAATGGAAATGTTTTCTTCTCTATTGACAAGAAGGAAAAATTAACTTAAAGTTTTAAAAAAAAATCCCCGTATTTCTACAGATAAAGAATAAATATAAGGTTGAGAGCAAACTCTGTTGTATGACTCACCTAAGGGGCCCATTTACTAAATTCCAGTAAGGTTGTGCATTTAATGTGTGTTTGTAACATATGTTAAGTATAAAGTCTCCTTGTTAACTGTCAGTGCAATTAACATGAATGCACCTGATACCCATAGAGGTATCATTAGATGTGCCTGTGCTAATTACTGTGCTAATGGTGATAGTGCGCTAATGTGCTCTCTATGCCCACATTCCAACCCTAACCCACCCACTCTCCACACTGGTGCACGAGTGCCATTTAATATGCATTTTGGCAGTCGGTAGCTGGCATGCCCACATGTTAGTGTTCACTGCTGCCAGTTACCAGAGATGCACGTTAATTGGTCAGCGGCACTTACTGAAAGGGCCCCTAGGAGTCAGTGACCATCACATCCACGTAAGCCTCTTCTTCTCTTCTTGAAATCTCAATCTCTCCTGTCTGGCTATCCTTGGATCCTGAAGGCCAGGGCTGGCCCAACCACTAGTCAAGCTAGGTGGTCGCCTAGGGTAGCAACCTCTGGAAGGCAGCAAAAGCAGGCCATTCAAAGCTAAATAAGAGATTTTGACAGCCAGAGCGGGTGTAATGCTTGAGGTTCACCTAGGGCTCCAACACTTTAGACCAACTCTAAGGCCAGTCCTGCCGAGAGAATTTATATGTTTAAACTCGCCCTCATATTCACAACTGGGAACTGCTTCCCTTTCTTACCCTGATAAATCCTGGTTAAAAGTTTGCAGCTTGTTGTGCTGTGAGGGCTTGTGTGTATCAGTGATGCTGAGAGCTAAACTATCGGTAGTTTAACTACTGGCAGGGTCTCCCAAGATGGGCAGGTCTCAGCTGAGGTGCCAGACCAAGACAAACCACCCATCTGGGCAGCAGCAGAATGGGATAGTGTTGACGGCGGAGGATCACATTTCCGTGACAACGGCAACAACACCAAACTTAAACTGCATGGAAGAAAGGTCCGGCAATCTACTTCTGTATCTTGCCATGAAAACCCAATGGATAGTTACAACAAAACAAATTGTGCTATAGTGCTGGAAGATGAGACTCCTAGGTCGGAAGGTACGCAAGTAGCTACTGGGGAAGAGCTGAAGACTTTTCAGAGTAAAGCCAGCATTTATGATGTGGTTGGATCAAAGCCCTCGGGACATCTGACTGCTGATGTAGCTGCACATGAAATGAGAGTCAGAAGCTGTAAAGATGTCTTACACATTGGAACATGGAACATATGAGGCATGAACCAAGGGAAGTTGGAGGTGGTCAAGAATGAAATGGAACATGTACAACTTGATCTGTTGGGTGTCAGCGAACTGAAATGGACTGGCAATGGGCACTTTGCATCAGATGATGGTATGGTCTTCTATGCTGGAAATGAAAGACAAAGAAGAAATGGTGTTGCATTTATAATAAAGAAGAAACTTGCAAGAACTGTAATGAAATACAATGCAGTCAGCAAACGCTTAATCTCTATTGGTCTACGAGGAATGCCTATCAACACAACTATGATTCAAGTATATGCCCCAACAACAGCTGCAGAAGAGAATGAAATTGAAGAGTTCTATGAACAAATTCAAGCTGAAATTGACAGAACGTGCAAACAGGATATCCTGATAGTCATGAGTGACTGGAAAGCAAACGTTGGCAACAAAGAAGAAGGCAAAGTAGTTGGAAAATATGGACTTGGCAACAGAAATGAAGCTGGAGAAAGACTGATGGAATTCTACAAGACCAATGATCTATTCATCTCAAACTCCTTCTTCCAGCAACACAAGCGGCGACTGCACACTTCACCCAATGGATTGTATAAAAATCAAATTGACTACATCTGTGGAAGTCAATGATGGAAAAGCTCTATAACATCAACAAAGACAAAACCTGGAGCTGACTGTGGTACAGATCATCAACTACTAGAATGCAAACTCAAGCTAAAGTTGAAAAAGAGCAAACCACTCTTGAATGCAGCAAAATATGACCTTGAGAATATACCACTGGAATTTAAAGACTGCCTGCAAAATCGATTTGCTGCTTTAGATAGAAACGACAGAGCTCCAGAAGAGTTATGGAATGACATCAAGAAGGTTGTGTTGGAAGAAAGCGAGAAGTCTCTACAAAAGGTGAAAAAGAAAAAACGGCCAAAATGGATGACGGAAGAAACTCTGAAAATTGCCCAGAAACACAGAGAAGCTAAAGCCAGAGGAGAAAGAAAGACAATCACAGAACTCAACAGAGATTTCCAACGTACAGCAAGACAGGACAAGGAAAAGTACTACAATGACGCATGCAAGGAAATAGAAGCAGAAACTATTAGAGGAAGAACAAGATTGGCTTTCCTAAAGCTACGAGAGTTAAAGAAAAAGTTTCAGCCTCGAATTGGAATGTTACAAGATGCTCAAGGTTCTATGTTTCATGTAATGTATACATTAGTATACAAATTTGTTTACTTGTTCCATGTAAAACGCCCCTGATCTCTGGAAGGGGCGGTATAGAAGAAATAGATAAATAAAATAAAAAAATAAAATAAATAAATAAAAATAAATAAATAAATAAATAAATGTTGAATGATGCTGAGAAGATCAAGAAAAGGAAGAAGGAATATACAGAGTTTTTATATGATAAAGATTAAGTAGACAAACAGCCATTTCAACCTGTACCTTATGATCGGGAACCATTGGAGATGAAAGAAGTTGAAGCAGCATTGAAAGCCTTATCAAAGAACAAAGCACCAGACATTGATAGCATTCCCATAGATGTATTACAGCAATCTGATGCAGCTGTTACCGTACTTACAAGGCTCTGCCAAGAAATATGGAAGACATCATCATGGCCAACTGACTGGAAAAGATCTGTGTTTATACCAATACTAAAGAAAGGTGATCCAACTGACTGTGGAAATTATCGCACAATCGCTCTGATCCCACATGCCAGCCAGATTCTACTGAAGATTATTCAAAAAAGACTTCAACCATACCTGCAACAAGAACTACCTGAAGTGCAAGCAGGGTTCAGGAAAGAGCGAGGAACGAGAGACATCATTGCGGATGTGAGATGGATCCTTGAAAAGACTAAAGAATACCAAAAGGATATCTATTTGTGCTTTATCGACTATAGCAAGGCTTTTGACTGTGTAAACCATGAGAAACTCTGGGCCACATTAAGAAGCATGGATATACCAGAACACCTGATCGTACTCTTGCACAATCTGTACATTGATCAAGAAGCAATAGTTTGAACGGAACAAGGAGAAACAGAATGGTTTCAAATAAGCAAAGGTGTATGACAAGGCTGCATACTTTCCCCCTACCTGTTTAATTTATATGCAGAAAAAATCATCAGAGAAGCAGGATTCTATTAAGACAACAGAGGTGTGAAGATTGGTGGAAGACTCATCAACAACCTTCGCTATGCTGATGACACCACATTACTGGCTGAAAGTGAAGATTTATTTTATTTTATTTATTTAGCTGTATTTATATCCCGCTTTTCACCGGGTGACAGCAGTCAATTGGGGGATACATTTAACACGAGGGGATATGAGACACATACACTAATACTTACAGGGAACATGGGCAATGGAGGGTTAAGTGGCTTGCCCAAGACCACAAGGAGTGCCTATAGGACTAGAAATCCCAGTCCCTCCGGGCTGAGATTGCTATCCCCAGGTGGGACTTGAACCCCCAGCCCTCCAGCCTGAAGTACCTTGTCCTAACCACTAGACCACTCCTCTGAAATATTTGCTTCTCACAATCAAAGAACATAGTCTCAAAATGGGCCTGCACCTTAATGTAAAGAAGACAAAGATCATGACAACTGGCATAATCAACAGGTTCATCGTTGAAGGAGAAGAAATTGAAATTGTGAACAACTTTAACCTACTTGGATCAACTATCAATAAAGAAACAACAAGCAGTCAAGAAATCAGACAACGCATTGCTCTTGGCAGAATGGCTATGAAAGACCTAGACAAAATTCTCAAGAACAGAGATGTCTCTCTCCATACAAAGATTCGACTTGTTGAAGCCATGGTATGTTTCAATAACATCATATGGATGTGAAAGCTGGACAGTGAAAAAGATAGACAGGAAGAAAATTGATGCCTTTGAATTATGGTGCTGGTGGCATGTATACCATGCACTGCCCGAAGAACAAACCAGTCGGTACTAGAGGAGATCAAACCTAAGCTTTTTTTAGAAGCTCAGATGACAAGACTTCGACTTTCATACTTTGGACACATCATGCGAAGACAGAGATCATTAGAGAAAGACATCATGCTTGGCAAGATAGAAGGTCAACGCAAAAGAGGAAGGCCAGCAATGAGATGGATCGATACAATAACAGCAGCTACGGGTACCAGTCTGTCAACAATGAGACGCCTGACTAAAGACCGAACACAATTTAGGATAGCTATCCAGAGGGTCGCCATGAGTCGACTCCGACTCGATGGCACTTAACAACAAAAGTATAAGAGAAGTAATGAGGCTGGTACCTACAGGCTGGTTAATCTGAACTCTGTGTTAAGTGAATTAATGGAAACACTGGTAACACTGGAAACACTACTATGAGGGGACATGGGATGAGGGTGAAGGGAGACAGATTCAGGAATGATATGCGGAAATATTTCTTTACGGAAAGAGTAGTGGATCCATGGAATAGTCTCCCAGTGGAGGTGGTAGAGATGAGGACAGTAACTGAATTCAAAAAAGCATGGGACCAACACAGAGGATCTCTAAAGGTAAAAAGTGGACTGTTGTAGTTGTTGATATGAAAGGACAGACTAGATAAGCCATGTGGTCTTTTTCTGTCATCAGGTTTCTATGTTTCTAAAACAGGATTGCAGGATCTGAGGCAGCATGGTTTGCTAGAGATAAGTTTTGCTAGACAAAGCTGATTAATTTCTTTGAATGGGTGATTAGAGAATTGAATCAAGGAAAAATGCTAGATGTGTACTTAGATTTCAGCAAAGTTTTTGACACAGTTCTGCACAAGTGTCTTGTAAATAAACTGAGTGCCTAAAGTGACTGGCCTGCTTTGAAACTAATTAGGTGGGAGGCAACAAAGAGCACTGGTGAGGGGAGGGAGATGGTGAACGAGGTGTGGGAAAGAGGAAGTGCAGTTGTACTGTATTCAGGGGAGGTGATAGTGGACATGGACGAATGATGAAGGGAATGCTCAGCTCTGGCTCCGGCTAGGGGGGGAGGAAGAATAGTGACAAAGTGATGCTCGACATGAGGGGAAGTGAAGAGAAATAGGGTGATAGGGAAGATGATGCTCACAGAGCAGAGATGAACATTTGGAGGAAATATGGTGACAGGGAGATGCTGGGCATGGGGGGGGGAGGTGGAAGAGCAGGGAGCAGAAGAGAGATGCTAGACATAGGAAGTTGATAGACACAGAGGGGGAATGCTGTTATGTGTGAGGGGGGATAAGGTGTGGGAAATGCTGGACAGGGGACTAGGTATACAGAGGTGGGATGCTAGACATAGGAGAGGGATGGGACATACAAGTGGATGCTGGACATGCGGAGGTGGAGTAGGAAGATAGTGGGGAAATGCTGGACATGGGGGTGTAGGGATACAAAGGAGAGATGCTGGGCAAAGGAGGAGGGACAGGGCACAGACAGGGATGCTGGCCATGGGAAGGGTAATAGAAAGTCAGAGGGAGATGCTGGACATGAAAGGGGGAGAAGGGAGACATAAAAATGATACAGGGGTAAGGAAACAGATGGGAGATTTTAGATGGGGAAGAGAAAAAAGAGATGTTGGATTAAGGGTGGGAAAGAGAGACATAATGGGCCCGATATTCAAAAGGTATTTACATGGTTTACAGCCTAGTAACCAAAAAAGGCTATACTTCCTATAATTCACAATGAAGCACACAGCAGCTTTCATCAAAACTCTAACAGTGACTCACAACAGAGTCACGGACTTCTCCTCCATAAGCCCTGCAATCAAACAGAAGCTATATGGTAGTAATCGCAATTAAAACACTTGCAGTAAAATATTTTCTAGCACTTATCTTTTCTTAAGACTCCCAAGGTTTCATCAGTTGTCAACAAACCTGACAAAGATCTCTGTTTCTCCTTCAAAAGGGCCTTTTCAGGGGCTTACGATGACACACTCGACGACAATCTAAGGAAGTCTAAGGAGTGCTTATGGGGGAGAAGTCCGTGGCTCTGTTGTGAGTCGCTGTTAAGGTTTTGATGAAAGCTGCTGTGTGCTTCATTGTGAATTAATTATAGGAAGTAGAGAGATACTAATAGATAGTTTAAATTAATGTATATGTTAATAAATGGTAAATAAATATAATAAAATCTTGAAAAGTAGTTCCAATCACCACAATCTAAAAGTAGTTTTTTAGATTGTGATGATTGGAATTGGATAGTAATATGGAGGAGGTTGAAGACCGGTGATGTGAGTATCTCGCCATCCCTTATGGTAAATGGTTTTGCCACATGAAGGGTTTATAGCCATCCTGAGGTCTCTCTCCGTATAATAAGTAGATTTTGGATATTTCAATAAGGGAATGTTTAGCCACCGTTAGAAAATCCTTATAGTGACTAGCATGGTGGAATAGATTAGATAACTAAGAGATGTTTTTTTTGTTGGATTAGTTATCGGGCCCATTATGTCTCTCTTTCCCACCCTTAATCCAACATCTCTTCTTTCTCTTCCCCATCTAGAATCTCCCATCTGTTTCCTTACCCCCATATCATTTTTATGTCTCCCTTCTCCCCCTTTCATGTGGAAATTATATATTTTATTTTAATATTTGGCACAGAATGGTAGGAAATACACTGATGTTTCGATTTCTCTGGTGTTGTACTGCATGCAGAATCTAGCTTCTTGTGATTTCAGTTTAATTTTTGTCTATATATTTCTATTGTCAGTCTGTGATAATTTGTTCTGTACTTGGTGAGGCTCTATCTATGTTTAGCATGTGTGACAGAAGCCAGGTGTTCTGTTAGCAATGAACATGTAGGGATCTGTAATAATCTGGCTTGTACAATTTTTCCAATATGCAGTATTGATGTTATTTATTTATTTAACCAGTTTTCTATACCACCTTATCCTTCAATCAAAGTGGTTTACAGATATATGCTAACAGGCACTTTTTATTCCCTTGTCCCCAATCTGTGTACCTGAGGCAATGTAGGGTTAAGTGGTTTGCCCAAGGCCACAAGGAGTGCCTATAGGACTAGAAACCCCAGCCCCTCCAGCCTGAGATTGCTGTCCTCAGGTGGGAATTGAACCCCTGGCACTTCAGCCTGAGGTACCACATCCTAACCACTAGGCCACTCCTCCCACATTGATGTTATAGGGTGTACTGCCGTATTTATAGTGTTGCCTTTACCTAGATAGGTTTTCATTGGTACTGTTATGGAATGATAGATTTGTTCTATCCAGAGTGACTTTTTTAGGGTTTTGTATTACTTCACAATACAATATTACTACACAATACTTTACAATACTGGAGAGGGTTTATTATGTTCTTGTAACTGAGATGAACCAGAATCAGACTCTTTTTTTCTTATATGGTGAGTTCTATAAAGATATGTTCTAGTTCTACTCTAGAAGGAGGGACTGAAAAATTACAAGTTATAATAAAACCAAAGAAAGCTAAATATTTTGTGCAAATATCATTTTCAAAGCAAAACAACATGCAGATCTTTCCAAATTTATACCATGAGTGCACCATGAGAAAGCGTAGTTACTCATTTGTAACAGGTATTCTCCGGGAACAGCAGGAATCAGTCCTCATATATAGGGTGACGTCAGCACCAATGGAGCCCACGTGGAAGCTTCTCCCCAGCTTAGGGTGCCATCTTGCCTCAGTCAGATGACATAGCTAAAGACGATAAAAAATGACAAGAAGCAACTCCACAGGGACGAGTCCTCACATATGGGACTCCCTAGCTACAGGCTACTGAAAACCTGTAAAAAGTCATGGGTGACCAGAAAAAGGTGAGCCATGAGCAGTAGCAATGAGTCCTTGAGAAGAGAGATTCCCGAGCGGCCCAAGTGTCCAGCTAGAGACCAGCACTGCACTGCAGTAGCTGGAACACACAAGAGTCAGAGGGCAGGAATTGCCTACACCCCAAATAGATGACAGAGTACTGCCTGGCTAAAGGCACTGTTCCAGCGGAACTCCTTCTCCAGGCAGTATGAGCTTCGAAGATATAGATCAAGGACCAGGTGGTGGTCCAGCAGATTTCCAACAGAGGGACGGAACGCAAGTTTGCTACTGATGCCACCATGCTGTATTGCCCTCACCTATGAGCAGGCTGGGCTACAGCAAGAGCCCAGCCTGCTCATAGGCGAGGGCAATACAGTCCGCCACCCAAGTGGACAGAGTCCGCTTGGTCACTGCCTCCCCCAGCCGACTGGGGTCGTAGGAGATGAAAAGCTGAGAGGTTTTGCAGTGGTCCTGGGTGCTTTGGAGGTAGAAGGACAGGGTCCTCTTACAGTCCAGGGTATGAGGAACAATCTCTGTCCTATTAGCATGAGGCCGTGGAAAGGTGGGGGGCACGATCTCTCGATTAAGGTGGAATGGGGACACCACCTTGAGAAGAAATTTGGGGTGCGTGCGAAGCGTGACTCTGTTCCTATAGAACCTCATATAAGGCGGATCCGCCACCAAGGCCTGAAGCTTGCTGACCCTGCAAGTGGACGTGAGTGCCGTCAAGAAAGCAACCTTCCATGAGAGGTAGCAATAGATAGCAGGTAGCCAGGGTCTCGAACAGTGGGCCCGTGGGCCGTGAAAGCACTATATTGAGGTCCCACTTCACCACTGGAGGGAAGATGGGGGTTTGGATAACAGGAGGCCTCAATGAAAGTGGGTTACAAGGGGCTGGACAGAGAGAGAGGCTTGCCCTCGATGAGATAGTGGTACACCGCAAGGGGACTCAGGTGAACCCTGACTGAGTTAGACTTCAGTCCTACCTGGGACAGGTGCTGCAAATATTGCAGCACAAGTTGCATAGAGCACGAGAATGGGGTTTCCCTTGGCTCCATGTACCATACAGAGAATCTGCACCATTTGAAGGAGTAAGCCTGTCTCGTGGAGGTCTTATGGGAGGCCAGGAGAACCTCTTTAACCTCCCTAAAAGGTTGAAAGGGGCCAAAGTTACCCTTTCAGCAACCAAGCTGTTAGCGCCAGAGATCCCAGGTTGGGGTGTAGGAAGGAGCCTTCCTCCTGCGACAGTAGTCCCAGGTCACTCCCCAGGGGGAATGGGAGTGCTATGGACATGTGAAGGAACAATGGGAACTACAGTTGCCTGGGCCACTGGGGGCCCACCATTATCAGTGATGCCCTGTTCTACTGAGCCTTAAAGAGAGTCTTGGCTATCAGTGGCATAGGCAGGAAGGCAAACAGAAGGCCCTCCATCCACAGGATGAGGAAGGCATCCACTGCCACCCTGGATGTGTGTGGCTGACGGGAGCAAAAGCAGGGCAATTGAGAGTTGGCCAAGCTGGTGAAAAGCTCCAGTCGTGGAGTTCCCCAGAGTTGGAAGAGCCGAGAGGCCACTCTGGGGTCCAACTGCCACTCGTGTGGCTGGAGAACCCTGCTCAACCTGTCTGCCAGGGTATTGTTCTGGCCCGGCAGATACAGCACCTTCAGGCACATCCCATTGTGGTTCACATACAAGTAGAGGGCTACTGCCTCCCAGCAGAGAGTGTATGACCCTGTGCCCCTCTGCTTATGACGTAGAACATTGTGACCTGGTTGTCCGTTTGAATCAGCACTGATTGGTGCTGCAGATGGTGGCAGAAGCTCGGAGAGCCAGGGATATGGCCCAAAGCTCTAGGAGGTTGATCTGCTGTTGGCTTTCCACCTGTGACCAGCTGCCTTGAGTGCAGAGGTCCTCGTAATTAGCCCCCCCCCCCCATCCAGAAGGGAGACATCCGCAGTGAAGACTCTCTGGGGGGCATGGGTCTGAAAAAGCATCCCGACCTGAAGATGCCGAGGGAATTCACCAGCTGGCAGGTCACCAACACCTGGTCTCATAGCCAGCCTCTGCCCTGGGTCCACTGAGAAAGGAGGCACCATTGGGCCGCCCTCATGTGGAGACAGGTGTCTGGGGTAACACGGACCATGGATGCTATGTGGCCCACAGTTTCACCTCCCCCTCTTCAATCCCAAATCCTTCCCTCACCTTGTCACCCTTTCTTCCTTTTCTGAAATCTGGTAAAGTGAGTCTTGTTAGGGTAGCAAGGGCCATAGGGAGTATGTGGCATCTCTATGAATGATTGTGTGTATATACATGTGTCATATGGAGAGAGAGTGTGTGTAGAGGGAGGTGAATGGTGTGGAGTGAGGTGTAGTGTGAGGTGAATTCAGAGGCAATTTCTCCACATGGGTTAGTTTTGCACACACATGCAAATGAACTGCCCTAAGCATAAACAAACAATCCAAACAAATCAACTCATAGTTGTTATCTTACCAATGATAACCCAACATTATACCACACTTTCCAAGTACTTAGAACCAGCAGTGGCTAAATGTATCATCATTCAAACTTCCTTTTGAAAATGTTTGAATGATGATATGTTTAGCCACTGCTGGTTCTAAGTACTTGGAAAGTGTGGTATAATGTTGGGTTATCATTGGTAAGATAACAACTAAGAGGTGATGTGTTTGGATTGTTTAGTTTTGCACATACCATGACAGTCATGAACTTCACCCGATCACACGGGGTATATGTGTAATATGATCTTCATCTCAAATTTATTGCTAATACTTATCATAGTGCTTGCATTACACCAACGAGAGCTTCCTTCTGGAGTTCATAATATGGAACATATATAGGCAATTTATGAAAGTGCGATTAAGAAGAATTTCCACTACAATGCCACATTTTCTAGGTCTCTGAATGCACATGTTGTATTAATAACCACTAATCTACCAACTATGGCCAGTCTACAAGTGAAGATCTGGGATCTTTTACAGCATCATTTGAATTAACAGTTGGAGAATGACCTTTGAGAGAATTAATTACTCTCTACTCATAACTCACCTAGTCCCTGTCCCATCAAATGCTAAGCAGTTAGCATGGGATTTTTATTATGCTGGATAATTTTAATAAGTGGTAGCCATTGCTGTTCACACTAACAGTTACCACGCATTAATACATACATTAACTGTATAGTACACTTTAATAAAAGGAACCCTCATTGTCTTAACAGGAGAAATTCTCTATGAACCACCTAAGTGGCAGAGTATAAATCCAGGAATAGCCATGAAACACTCTTGATTACCAATGAAAGATCCCAAGACCATTTCCTTATCAAAAGAAAGAAATCAAGGAGGTCATCAGAGTAGAGCTGTTAGGTGTTTCCTCTAAGGAGTTTTTAATCATGATTGGGACAAAGATGTCCACCGCTCCCTCCTCTCACAACTGGATTGACCTGCTGAACCAGACACACGAACTTAATATGCCTGAAAGATAGACATTGAAAAATCTGTAGAAAAACTTCAATCCTTCAAGCAAATATTTCTTCAACATCGCTCCGGCACAAATCAACCTTTTCATGGGAAAATTCAAAAAGGGTAGCTTCTTAAAGTGCATTACATGCTCTCAACCCTTCATCTTGGCATGTAGAGCTGAGTTGTCTTTAATTAATGACTTTACATTGACTTTGTAATTGTATTTTATTGAGTATTTTACTTTTTCTGATTGTAAACTGTTTTGATGACCTTGGTCAAACAGCGGTCTAGTAAATTCAGCTAAACTAAACTAACTGAGCCCTAGTGAGACCATATCTTGCAAAAGATGTAAAAAAACTGGAAACAGTTCAGAGGAAGACGACCAAAATGATTTGGAGCCTGCGCCAAAAGCCTTATGAGAAGAGACTTGAAGACCTAAATATGTACACTCTGGAGGAGAGGAGGGATAGGGGAGATATGTTTCAGACCTTTAAATATTTAAAGAGTATTAATGAACAAACAAACCTCTTCCAAAGACGGGGAAGCTGTAAAACTAGAGGGCATAACATGAAGCTGCAAGGGGGTAAATTGAAAGGCAATGTCAGGAAATACTTTTTCACTGAAAGGGTGGTGGATGTGTGGAATGCCCTCCCGATGGAAGTGGTGGGGGCAAATACAGTGACAGAATTCAAAATGGCATGGGACAGACACAGTGGATCCCTTTATAGCAAAAGGATAAAATCAAAATAAACTTAACTATCTAATTTCTCAACAAACAGGGGTGCCCTACATGGAGCGGTGGGATCACCCCTAAACAAAGACATGGAGAGGAATGTCCTGCATGGAGCGACAGGTGCACCTACTGTTGCCACCTTGCTGGGCAGACTAGATGGACCATACTGGTTTTTATCTGCCATCATTTACTATGTTACTATGTATGTTACTAGTGGCCTCCAGTACCATTACTCTCTTTTCATTTCATTTATTAGATTTTCACTACAGATAGAGATCTGAGAATGACATTCTTCTAATGTTCTCTCTTGCACAGAGATTTTGCATACAATATCTCCTGAAAATTTGTACAGTATAGTTGCATTAAGCAACAAAGTAGATTCCATCCTTTAGGAGAAACTGACTGGATAGGACCTAGCCCCAAATCACGAACTGGAAGTGGAGGAAGGGCCATGATACAGGACTTAAAGAAGCCTCCTTACCTACCCCAAAACTCCTGTTGTACTGGTAGAGTTCACCATATGACTTCCTTGATGACCACCACCAACTATTATCTATCTATAAGGTCTCTGCCATCATGAGTCGACACAGACTTGCCGGCACTTAATAACAAGGCCTCTTGCTGGTTCCTCCAGGATAGAAAGACATGCCTTCACTTTGACCTGATGTGTGCTACCTGAAGCTGTCAAAAGGGAACCACCACATCACTCCTGAAGGAGCTCCCAAAGGAGTACACCCCTTTGGATGTACTCCTTTAGGCATTCCCCTGTGGTGCATGCTGCTCTAACAGAGCTTCCATATGAGCATCATCCCATCCTGATGATATTAGCAAGTAAGAAGCGGGATCCCAAAGATCTTAAACATTACTATTCCCAAGAATGCAACACAAGTCAGGGCAACAACCCCAGTCAATGGTAAATTGAATCCGCACCTCTCCTTGTGTTCAATACCAGTTGTACTATTTTTCTTGCAGTTTTCCTATTTAAAATATTAGAATATTTTCATTGATAAATGTAAAAGATTTTATGCAGTAGAACAAAACTGGAGAAAAACATTTTGATAAATTTCTCACAATGATCTGCTTGATGAACACATGCTTAAACATGTCATCGTGATCTCAAGACTAGATAATTGCAACACTGTGTATTCTGGATTGAGAGCCTCTGAAATTACATGTTTACAAGTGGTCCAAAATACAGCTATATAGCTTCTGAATTATGCCCAGAAATATGACTATATCATATCTTTGTTGTATAAAGACCATTGAGTGCCTTTGCTCTACTGTCCTTAATACAAAATTATGCTCTTTAACATATGTTGTTGTTACGTGTGGTTCAGTTGGTTTTGACTCATGGCAACCCTCTGGATAGCTGTCCTAAAATGTATTCTGTCTTCAGTCAGATGGCTCTTTGATAAAGTGGCATCTCCATACAAAGATTCGACTTGTTCAAGCCATGGTATTTTCAATAACATCATATGGATGTGAAAGCTGGACAGTGAAAAAGACAGACAGGAAGAAAATTGATGCCTTTGAATTATGGTGCTGGCGGCGAATACTGTGTATACCATGGACTGCCCGAAGAACAAACCAGTCGGTACTAGAGGAGATCAAACCTAAGCTTTCTTTAGAAGCTCAGATGACAAGACTTTGACTTTCATACTTTGGACACATCATGCGAAGAGAGAGATCATTAGAGAAAGACATCATGCTTGGCAAGATAGAAGGTCAACGCAAAAGAGGAAGGCCAGCAATGAGATGGAGCGATACAATAACAGCAGCTACGGGTACCAGTCTGTCAACAATGAGCCGCCTGACTGAAGACCGAACACAATTTAGGATAGCTATCCAGAGGGTCGCCATGAGTCGACTCTGACTCGACGGCACTTAACAACAACAACATAGCTTCCATTATTGTATCGATCCATCTCATTGCTGTTTTTCCTCTTTTGCATTGATCTTCAACTTGCCAAGCATGATATCTTTCTCTAATGATCTCTCTCTTCACATGATGTATCCAAAATATGAAAGTCAAAGTCTTGTCATCTGAGCTTCTAAAGAAAGCTTAGGTTTGATCTCCTCTGGTACTGACTGGTTTGTTCTTCGGGAATTCCATGGTATACACAGTAGTCTTCATCAGCACCATAATTCAAAGACATCAATTTTCTTCCTGTCTTTTTCTCTGCCAACTTTAGCATCCATAAGATATTATTGAACACACCAGAGCTTGGATAAGTCGAATCTTTGTATGGAGAGAGACATCTCTGCTCTTGAGAATCTTGTCTAGGTCCTTCATAGCTTAAGTTGCCAACTGGCTCCAGATGCGCCCAACAGGCTTGATCCAGTCCTGGGCTTACCCTATTGCATGTAGAGATGTATTCTGATTTCTCTATTGTACTCCATAAGAAAAGCAAGACTACAAGTCCCTACATGCAATGGGGTAAGCCCAGGACTGGATCAAGCCTGTTGGGGGCATTTGGAGCCAGTTGGTAACCCTATTCATAGCCATTCTGCCAAGAGAAATGCATCATCGGATTTCTTCACTACTTGTCATTTCTTTATTGATACTGAACCAAGCAGGTTAGTTGTCCACTATTTCAATTTCTTCACCATCAACAATGAACTTATTGATTTTGCCAGTTCTCAGGATCTTTGTCTTCTTTACATTAAGGTGCAGGCCCAGTTTAAGACTATGTTCCTTGATCTTGAGAAGCAAATGTTTCAGATCATCTTCACTTTCAGCCAGTATTGTGGCATCATCAGCATACAAAGGTTGTTGATGAGTCTTCCACCAATCTTCACACCTTGGTTATCTTCATACAGTCCTGCTTTTATAATTTAGTCTGCCTATAAATTAAACTGGTAGGTGGAAAATATGCAGCCTTGTTGTATGCCTTTGCTAATTTTAAACCATTCTATTTTTCCTTGTTCCATCTGAACTGTTGCTTCTTGATCAATGTAAAGGTTGTGCAAGAGAAATATTACGTGTTCTGCTATACCCATCTTTCTTAATGTGGCCCAGAGTTTCTCATGGTTTACACAGTCAAAAGTCTTGCTGTAATCAATAAAACGTACATATAGATATCCTTTTGGTACTCTTTTGCTTTTTCCAGGATCCATTTTGCATCCGCGATGATGTCTCTTGTTCTTCGCCCATTCCTGAACCCTGCTTGCACTTCAGGCAGTTCTCATTCCAGGTACAGTTGTAGTCTTGCTGTATGATCTTGAGTAGAATCTTGCTGGCATGTGGGATCAGAGCGATTGTACGGTAATTGCCACAGTCAGTCGGATGACCTTTCTTCAGTATTGGTATAAACACAGACCTTTTCCAGTCAGTTGGAGCCATGATGTTGTCTTCCAAATTTCCTGGCAGAGCCTTGTAAGTACTGCAACAGGTGCATCTGATAGCTATGATATTTCAGTGGGAATGCCATCAATACCCAGTGCTTTGTTCTTTGATAATGCTTTCAATGCTGCGATCATAAGATACAGATTGAAATGGCTGTTGATCCATTTTATCTTTATGGTATAATGGCTCTGTATATTCTTTTCACCTTTTCTTGATCTTCTCAGCATCATTCAACTTGGATCCTTGAACATCTTGTTGCATTCCAATTCGAGGCTGGAATTTTCTCTTTAATTCTCATAGCTTTAGGAAAGCTGAT
Organism: Ichthyophis bannanicus; assembly: GCA_033557465.1. Lineage (NCBI taxonomy): Eukaryota > Metazoa > Chordata > Amphibia > Gymnophiona > Ichthyophiidae > Ichthyophis > Ichthyophis bannanicus. Next base: position 295,320,933 of record CM066037.1, read on the forward strand.
CTTGTTTCTCCTCTAATACAGGGGCTCCCAAACTTATCCTGGGGCCTCTCCAGCCAGTCGGGTTTTCCGGATATCCACAATGAACATGCATGAGAGAGATTTGCATACAATGGAGGCAATGCATGCAAATCTCATGCATATTCATTGTGGATATCCTGAAAACCTGACTGGCTGGGAGGCAGGCTTGGGAACCCTTACTTAATAGTTTCTGATTCTATTTCATTGCATGCATCATTGTAGTACTTCTCCTTGTCTCATCTTGCTGCATATTGGAAATCTCTGTTGATTTCTGTGATTGCTTCTGTTTCTCCTCTAGCTTTAGCTTCTCTGCATTTCTGGGCAATTTTCAGAGTTTCTTCATCATCCATTTTGGCCTTTTTTGCTTTTTCACTTTTTGTGGACTACTCACTTTCTTCGAGCACAAATTTCTTGATGTCATCCCATAACTCTTCTGGTGCTCTGTCATTGTATCCAAAGCAGCAAATTGATTTTGTAGGCAGTCTTTAAATTCTGGTGGTGTATTCTCAAGGTCATATTTTGCTACATTCATGACTGGCTTGCTGTTTTTCAGCTTTAGCTTGAGTTTGCATACTCGTAGTAGATGATCTGTACCACAGTCGGCTCCAGATTTTGTCTTTGTTGATGTTATTGAACTTTTCCAATGTTGACTTCCACACATGTAGTCTATTCAATTTTTTGTACAATCTATTAGATGAAGTCCATGTGTTGCTGAAAGAAAGTGTTTGAGATGAATAGATCATTGGTCTTGCATAATTCTATCAGCAATTTTCTAGCTTTGTTTCTGTTGACAAGTCCATACTTTTCAAACACTTTGCCTTCTTCTTTGTTACCAACTTTTACGTTCCAATCACCCATGACTATCAGGATATTTATTTATTTATTTAGCTAGCTAGGCTTATATATCACTTTTCACCGGGTCAAAGCGGTTTACATTGAAGAAATTATCAAGTACATAGGAGAGAACTTAGTTAACAAATAACAGAGTTACCTGAACAAATAACTCGCTAGTTACATAATATCTAATGGCCAGTTATTTGCAATCAATGAACTATAAACAATAGTATAGCTATATGTTTTGCTATTTCCAGGTGTAGGTTCTATCATGAGGGTGTCTATCATTTTGGTGTCATGTCGGATGGCTCATTAGGTGGTGGGTCCAAAGTGGTCAGAGAAATAAGTGGATTTTCAAGTGTTTGCGGAAAGAGGTGAGGTCAGTAATATTCCTTATTGGGCCAGATTCCATTCAAGATGTAGATCTCCTTTGTATGTCTGGGCTGACCTAGATGTACAAAGGTGATGGCGATTCTGATCCCTTGGGGCACATCTAACCCTGCAGGATCAGAATCGTGAACAGCACTGTACATGCAGGGCGGGACTGCAATTCAGTCCTGGCCTACACATACAGGGCTAACCTGGCTAACTCAGCTAGGGTTTTTAAATGGAGCTGTAGCGCCATGGCACCGTGGCACCATTTAAAAGCTGCAATGCTGGCCTCTTCCCACAAAGTTAATTCCCCGCAGCCTGACCCCTGATCCAGCATCCTAAGGCTAGGGTCAGGCTACAGGGGATTAACTTTGCGCCCCCCCCCCAGCCCCTTCCGCACCCCAACACCCCTAGGGGTGGAATAACTTCCCGGGACATTTCGCCGGCCCTGGACATACTGCCCACCCACTCTCCGCCCCCATGCCGCCTCTTCCCTGCCCCCAACTAACTTCCCTGCACAACTGGCAGGGAAGTTATTTGGGGGCATGCAGCTGCACAAATAGCAGGAATGGTCATCCCGTTGGTTTGGAATAACCACCATTGTTTCTGGCAGAGTTCCAAAGGGATAGTGCATACAATTTGAATGCTCTGTGGCTAGTTTGTTTATTGAACTTTGTTTTAGATTGTGGTATTTTGAGTTTGTTGATGGTAGTGAATCTTCTTGGTCTATCTGTACTGAGTTTCTGAAGGAGGGTTTGAATGTACATGGTAGGTTGGGAGTATAGTGCTTTGTGTGTTAATAGTAAGGATTTATACTTAATTCTGCTGTGGAGGGGAAGCCACTGAAATTGTTTTAGGATAGGAGTGATGTGGTCATATTTAGCGGCTCTCTGGATTGTACGTGCAGTAGTGTGAAGTGCAGATTGCAGGGGGAGGATGATGGTTTGTGGTAAGCCCTTGTAGATAATGTTGCAGTAGTCAGCATGAGGGAGGATGAGGACTTGAAGTGCTGAACGCAAGTCTTCTGGTTCTAGGAAGGGGCAGAGTCATTGCAGAGTTTTAGTCTTGAAGTAGATTATTTTGGTTGTTATTGTTACATGAGCTTTGAAAGAAAGTTGTTGGTCAAGTGTTATTCCAAGGTATTCTAGCTCCGGTCTAACATTTATCTGGGTATTGGATAGTGTTATTGTAGTTGGAGGGATGATAAACAGAACTTCTGTTTTGTTGTAGTTTAGTGATAGGCTATTTGCCATAAGCCAATGGGAGATATCTGTGAAACAATCTTGAATCTGAGTATATGATGGTTGTTTAGTGTGGAGTAGACAGTATAGCATGATGTCATCGGCATATATATGGAAATGGACAATGTGTTTTTTAACGATCGAGCAGATGGGCTGGAGATATAAGATGAAGAGGGGTGCGGACAGTGTGGAGCCTTGGGATATTCCTTGTGTTTGTTGGTAAGGCGGGGAGGTGCTTGTTCCTAGTTTTATTTGCTGTGGTCTGTTAGTGAGATAGGATTCAAACCATTTCAAAACAGTGGATTGTATGCCATATGTCTGTACCCGCTGGAGGAGTATGCCATGGTCGACAGTATCGAATGCTGCAAAGATGTCCAGGAATATCAGTAGGCAGAATTGTGAGTGGTCTTGTATTCCTTGGGTTAGGGTGTTGATGAGTGAGGTCATTAGTGTTTCAACTCCAAGCAGTGGGTGGAAACTGTGCTGTTGTGCATCAAGTAAATGGTTCTCATTGATGTGGTCTTGAAGCTGGAGCTGACTGTTTTCTCGATGACTTTGCCAGGAATGAGAGACTGGCGATGGGTTGGTATGATGTGAGGTCTGAAGGGTCAAGGCTTAGTTTCTTTAAGGTTGGTCAGATAGAGGATAGTTTGAGACAGTTGGGCATTATCCCTTGTTGTATTGTTTCATTTGTTATTTTGGAGAGGAATGGGCTGTTTGCATGTTCTGCCAGTTTCAACTTCTATTTGTTCACAGAACGTATCTACTTCTTCCTCTTCTGCAGCTGTAGTGGCATATATATCTGAATAATAGTTGTGTTGATGGGCATTGAGAACATAAGAACATAAGATATGCCATACTTAGTCAGACCAAGGTCCATCAAGCCCACTATCCTGTTTCTAACAGTGGCCAATCTAGGACATAAGTACCTAGAAGTTTCCCCAAAAGACACAGGTTCCTCAGTGTTTGTATTGTGTCAAGCAGTGATATCCTGGGTCCCTTTTAATAATGGTTTGGGACCTTTCCTACAGGAAGTTGTGCAAACCTTTTTTAAACCCAGCTACACCAACAGCTTTTACTACATCCTCCGGTAACAAATTCCAGAGTTTGATTACACGTTGAGTGGAAAAATATTTTCCCTTATTAATCTTAAATAGGTTACCCTGTAGCTTCATTGCATGTCCCCTAGTCTTTCTATAGTCTGATGACGTAAACAATCGATCTATGTTTACCCTTTCCACTCCATTCATTAATTTATAGACCTCTATCATATCTCCCCTCAGCCGTCTCTTTTCAAGGTTGAAGAGCCCTAACCTTTTTAGCCTCTCTTCATCGGAGTATCCTACCATCCCCTTTACCATTTTGGTGGCTCTTCTCTGTACCTTTTCTAATAATGCTATATCCTTTTTAAGATATTGCGACCAGAAATGCACACAATATTCAAGGTGCGGTTGCACCATGGAACAGTACAGAGGCATTATAGCCTTTGTTTTATTTTCCATTCCTTTCCTTATGATACCTAGCATTCTATTTGCTCTCTCAGCTGCCACTGCACACTGGGCAGAGGGTTTTAATAACATGTTATCCACGATGACACCTAAATCTTTTTCCTGGGTGGTAGTTCCCAATGTGGAACCTTGCATTGTGTAAACATAATTTGGGTTGTTCTTTCCTAGGTGCATAACTTTGCACGGGTCCACATTAAATTTCATCTGCCATTTGGATGCCCACTCTTCCAATTTATCAAGATCCTCTTGCAATTTTCCACAATCCTCATGGTTTTTAACAACTTTAAATAGTTTTGTGTCATCTGCAAATTTGATAACCTCACTCATTATTCCCTTTTCCAGGTCATTTATGAATATGTCAAAAAGCAGCGGACCCAGCACAGATCCCTGCGGTACTCCACTATTCACCTTTCTCCATTGGGAAAATTGGCCATTTAGCCCTACACTCTGCTTTCTATCTTTTAGCCAGTTCTTGATCCACAATAGTACACTGACTCCTATCCCATGACTTTTTAGTTTTGCCAAAAGTCTCTGATGAGGGACCTTGTCAAAGGCTTTCTGAAAGTTCAGATACACTATATCAACTGACTCACCTTTGTCTACCTGTTTATTCAGACCTTCAAAAAAACATAATAGATTAGTAAGACAAGAACTTCCTTGTCTAAAGAAATGTTGGCTGTCTCCCATTAAGCTATGACTATCTACATGTTCAGTAATTTTGTTCTTTATGATGGTTTCTATGATTTTTCCCAGTACTGATGTCAGGATCACCAGTCTGTAGTTTCCCGGATCACCCCGGAACCCTTTTTAAAAATTGACGTTACATTGGCCATCCTCCTGTCTTCAGTTCACAGATTACTAATAGCAGGTCTGCAATTTCATATTTCAGTTCTTTCAACACCCTTGGATGTATACCATCCAGTCCAGGTGATTTGGTACTCTTCAGTTTATCAAATAGTTGTAATACATCTTCCCGGTGTATCGATATTTCTTTCAATTCTTCCGCAGTATCACCTTTAAATACTATTTCAGTCAGGGGTAACATCCCTACCTCTTCCTCAGTGAAGACCGAAGCAAAGAATTCATTCAGTCTCTCGGCTATGGCCTTGTCCCCTCTTAGTGCCTCTTTTACCCTTCTATCATCTAATGGTCCAACTGACTCTCTCACAGGTTTTTTGTAACGAATGTACTTGAAAAAGTCTTTATTATGCGTTTTTGCTTCCACAGCAAGCTTCTTCTCAATTTTTCTCTTTGCCTGCCTTATCAATGCTTGCATTTAACTTGCCAGTGCTTGTGCTGTTTCCAGGTTTCATCATTTGGCTCTTTTTTTCATTTCCTGAAAGATGCTTTTTTGGCAACAACAGCCTCTCTGACCTTACCTTTAAACCATGCTGGCAGTTTTTTGGACTTCCTTCCATGTTTCTTAAAGCATGGAATACAACACCCATGCTTGATGTAAGTCTTTAACTTTTGCAGCTGCAAAATAGTTTTTTCTTAACTATTTTCCTCATTTTATCATAGTCTTCCTTTCGAAAGTTAAAAGGTAGTCCTATGGATTTCCTTACCATCCCTCCTCCATTAATTAAATCAAACGTGATCATGCTATGATCACTATTGCCAAGTGGCCCCAACACCCTTATCTCTTGCACCAGATCTAGTGTTCCACTAAGGACTAGGTCCAAAATGGCTTCCCCTCTAGTCGGTCCAAGAAGCAGTCATTTATTTCATCTAGAAACTTTATCTCCCTAGCATTACCTGCCATGACACTGACCCAGTCAATACCAGGGTAATTGAAATCACCCATTATTATTAATGCGCTGTGATGTTTGTTAGCTTCCCTGATTTCTTTGAGCATTTCATCATCCATTTGTTCATTCTGGCCAGGAGGTCGAAGTGAATAAATCAAATAGACAAATAGAAATTAAGCATTCACTGATTGCATTGTATTTCATTACAGTTCTTCTTAATTACAAATGTAAGACTATTTCTTCTTTGTCTTTCATTTCCAGCATAGTGTACTATGTGATCATCAGATTGCAAAGTGCCTGATGCCAGTCCATTTCAGTTCATTGACACCCAACTGATCGAGCTTTACACGTTCCATTTCATTCTTAACCACCTCCAACTTCCCTTGGTTCATGCTTCATACATTCCATGTCCCAATATGTAAGACAACTTTGCAGCTTCTGACTCTCATTTCATGCGTCTACATCAGCAGTCCCAAGGGCTTTGATCCAACCACACCATAAATGCTGGCTTTACTCTGAAAAGTCTTCAGCTCATCCCCAGTAGCCAGTTGAGTGCCTCCCAACCTGGGGGGGGTCTCATCTTCCAGTACTATAGTGCAATTTGTTTTGTTGTGACTATCCATTGGGTTTTTGTGGCAAGATAGGGAAGTAGATTGCCAGGCCTTTCTTCCATATAGGTAATATTAGTGTGTTACCATTGTCACAGGAATGAGATCCTCTGCCGCCAACACCGTCCCATTCTGTTGCTGCCCAGACGGGTGGTTTATCTTAGTCTGGCATCTCAGCTGAGACCTGTCCATCTTGGAGCACCCTGCCAGTAGTTATGCTACCGATAGTTTAGGTCTCAGAATCACTGATGCACACAAGCCCTCACAGCATGACAAGCTGCGAGGGTCTTAACACATAAAGTACTGAAGTCAGGAACCCCTTCTTATCTGAATTCTTTGCTCATTTCTCAAGAATCCCCACGTTCATTGCATTCTACACTTCAGGGCACTTTATACCTGCCTCCTGTTTTTCAGACAATACTCAAATCTATTAGACAAAGCATTTTTTTTCTAGTACCATATCTTTGGAATTCTCTATCAGCGACTCTTTGGACAGAACCTTTGCTTAAACAATTTTAAATTGGTTTGAAAACCCATTTGTTTACAATGGCCTTTGAGATCTGATGGACTGAGGATTCTTAACATGAGCGCTGGGCACATTTGGCCTGATATGTTCTGCCGTTTTCCTTTTCTATTCTTTTCTTACTCTCCATAATGATTCAGCCTCTTCAATCCTATTCTATATTATTTGTAGTTCCTGTCCTCCTTTTGATTTATTACTGTAAACTGCTTTGCTATTCTTTTGAAAAGCAGCATATTAAGTAAATAACCATAATCATAACTATACAGGGCTGGAATACATGTAATGCCAGAAAAAGGTTGCGGTTTGCCCTAGAACCACATACTAGCCTTTCCATTTGCACGTCTAAGTAAAAAATGAAATAGTGTTAACATTTGAGCACACGGATCCCAAATCTTGTAGTGTGCATTGGGAGAATGCATTCCAAAATTGGAAATGGAAAAATATACAATTAGAGAAAAAATTGACATTTTCTCTACTAAAATGCTGGTGAGCACTGCAAGACATCTGGCTGTGAGAAGTTCAAAAAACCCCAGGTGGGAGAGAAGGTGCTAGTGGCAAGTCAAAAAGATGACAGCAAGCCTTCTCTTTAACTGGAATGAGTTTGAAGCTGTGATTTCCTTGGAAAGGAACCCTGGTAGTATAGACAGCGAGACCAAAGACATCTTGGTTGCATATGAGTCTGCAATATTGTTACTTATCTTGATATAACTATATGTGCTTGCTTGTTCTCTTCTTGCTCCATCCAAAATTAGTTTCTGAACAAAGTAACTGTTTTACAAGAGCCCTCTTCCCACAGATTAAGCATGAATTCAGTACGAAGGCTTTTCATTAGTTATTAAACTGAGCAAATGCTCCACAATAATAGAATAATTTAAATTGTGTTTTAACAAGACTTGACTACCAGGCAATTTGGGCAGGTATCATTCACAGCAACAACTGTGTAAGTAAGTGTTCTGATCTTTCTAGTTCTGTCCAATCAGTACCAGAGGGCAGCAGGAAGGCACAGGGCAAAGCATTTAATTTTCAGGTCTAGGCTTTTTAAAGGTCAGTTTTCAACTGATTTTACAAGTCATCGCCATGCAGCACATAGCTGCATAGTAATAACTTTTTTTTAAGGCTTCAAAATGCTGAATTTGATAAGGGCTCATTTACATGTTATAATAAGAACTATAATTTTCCTTTACATCTAGTTTTACATTAAACTGACATTTAAATATTTATGACATGAAGAAAAGTTTGCACTCCGATGCCTACAGCACAGTAAACTCAGAAAGGAGGTGATGCTTTATAAGACTTAGACACTATAATCTGGAACTCCATTACCTATAACAGGAATTCAGAAATGTTTTGGCATCAAGTGCCACATAGTGGCATTTAGTAAAAGGGCCCCCCCCCTGAAAAACGCATTGACTGGCCCTTGTACTCTACTATGGACAGTGGGTGGGTAAAGGCGGAGCATGGGTGTGGCCAAAACAATAGCATGAGAGTGTGATTACCATGGCACATTGCATGAGTTCATCTAACAATACCTCTATAGGGGTGCCGTTAGGGTACCCTAATGTGCATTAATTACCAGGAGCATACAGGTCATGGCTCTGACAGCTAACACAGAGGTTTTTCACTTAATGTGCATTGGTAACTCACGTTAAGTACAAACTTGTAGCAGCATTTAGTAAAAGGGCCCCATGGTGTCAAAAATCTAGACAATGCCTATGAGAGAATTGAACCTGAATGGACACTGGAAGAGAAGACTGGTCTTTTAAACTTAAAAAATGTATTTAAAAGTCTGTTGCTAAGGTCAATCACTGAAGTTTGTTCTGCTAGATGTATCACTTTGCTGAAACCAGCTAGCTAGCTTGGAAAAGCAGGGTGAGAAGAATAAGTTTTTCTCATCTATGCAGCCCTTGAGCACAAAGACTGGAGACTGGTCTGCAAAAAAAGACTGACTGACCTGCTTGGGGAAATGAAAGAAAAAGAAATCATTACTCTAACTCAGGGGCTCTCACCAGGGTAGTACCAAGGGCTGCACAGGGCACAAGTACAGAAGGGGTGCTGAAGTCATCACAGGGCTTCCAGGAAGCCCGATAAGAGCGAGTTGCTGCATGTGACTGGGGAAGCAAGTGGGGGGAGGAAGCCAGGGTCCTGAGTCGCACAGGGCACATTTCTAGCTTGGTACAGTCTTGCTTCTCACCCCAGGCAAGACACAACTAGCCAGTCAGGTTTCCAGGATAACCACAATGAATGTTTATGTTTATTGTAACATTTGATATAGACGAGGCGTCCAGGCGGTTTACAAATAAACGTGCTACACACAATGAGACAGCTTTGCCTCCACTATATGCAAATCTCTCTTACTGTTGCTATCCTGATTGGCTAGGTGTGTCCTGAGGACTGGATGAGAACCCCTGCTCTAACATAATATCATTCTATTCAAATCAGGCAAAAACAGTGTTCTGGTATTGCGTTTTGCTATTAAGACTACATAAAAGATGTCAAGAAAAACAAAATGCAGACCTCTTCCTGGTGCCACAGGTATCTAATGGGAATTAATAAATATATCTCAAAAAGGTCCTTGAAAAGAGATTATGTTCATTTCAAATGTTTCCTATATGGAGAAAGAAAAAAAGATATAGATTCTTTCAAAGCAAAAGTAATCAAGTTTATTGGGAACTTGAAGGGATCCAGAATTAGTTACGGGAAGCTTTCCTTAGAGATATAGGAAATGTAGCATTAGCATTCCCACATCTTGGATTATATCATGTAGCAGCATTAAGAACATAAGATATGCCATACTGAATCAGACTAAGGTCCATCAAGCCCAGTATCCCATTTCCAACAGCGGCCAATCCAGATCACAAGTACCTGTCAGGTTCCCAAAAGGTAGACAGATCTCATACTGCTTATCCCAGGAGTAAGCAGAGGATTTCCCCAGTCCAGTTCAATAATGGTTTATGGATTTTTCCTCCAGGAACTCATCCAAACCTTTTTTAAACCAAGCTACATTAATAGCTTTAACTACATCCTCTGGTAATGAATTCCAGAGTTTATCTATTGAGTGAAAAAATATTTTCTATTAGTATTAAATGGGCTACTTTGTAGCTTCATTGTGTCCCCTAATCTTTCTATTTTTTTGAAGGAGTAAACAAGCGATCTACAATTACCCGTTCCACTCCATTCATTATTTTATAGACATCTATCGTATCTCCCCTCAACTGTCCTTTTTCCAAGTTGAAGAACCCTAACCCTTTCCTCATAGGGGTATCCTTCCACCCCTTTACCATTTTGGTTGCTTTTCTCTGTACCTTTTCTAATTCTGCTATATCCTTTTTAAGATATGGCGACCAGAATTGTACACAATATACGAAGTGTGGAAGCAGCATGGACCATTACAGAGGCATTATAATATCATTGGTTTTATTCCTTTCCTCATGATTCCTAGCATTCTGTTTGCTTTCTTAGCCACCATTGCACACTGGGCAGAGGGTTTCAACGTATTATCCATGATGATGCCCAGATCTTTTTCCTGGCGGTGGTTTCTAATGTGGAACCTTGCATCGTGTAATCATAGTTTGGGTTGTTCTTCCCTAATTGCATAACTTTGCACTTGGATAGTCCAAATCAAGAAGCACAGCACACTCGTAAAGTCAAAGCACACAAGTTCAGAGCGAGGTGATAAACCAACCAAGGATTTTATTGGATACCTTTTGTGCATAGATACAACTAAACAGAGCAACAAAGTACCTGCACACTACAAAGAGAACAAAAAAGCGGGTGCAAAGACTGGCGGATATCAGGTTCAGGTTTATGAAAGCCCTTTTATTGATCCCAGTACCTGGGCAGAAAGGAGGTCCACAAAGTGGAGGCAGCGGCAGCATGGCAAGCTTACTTTATTATGTTTGCCATGCTGCTCTGCTCTTGTAAGTCTGCAGCGGACCCTGCATCTGTTCCTTGCCGGGCTGAAGTCTCACAATAACATCCACAACGTGAGGCTCTGGCTCGGTGGGGAAATGTAACTGGGCCTGTGGCAAACTTACAAGAGCAGGGCAGCATGGCAAACATGATAAAGAACGTTTGCTGCGCTGCTGCTGCATGAAGGGGGGGGGGCTCACATGGGGGGCATGCCACCGCTATGACAATGGGGGGTACTCATTGTAATTTACGTCACTGGGTCCAGATGATTTGCTACTCTTTTTGATTTATCAAATAGTTGTGCCCCAGAGATATGTGCTGGGCCCTCTGCTTTAACATATTTATAAATGTCCTGAAAATGGGAATAATGAGTGAGGTGATCAAATTTGCAAATGACACAAAATTATTCAAAGTTCTTAAAACACATGAGGATTCTGAAAAATTGCAAGAGGACCTGGAAAAACTGGGAGACTGGGCATCCAAATGGCAGATGAAATTTAATTTATTTATTTAAAAAATATTTCTAACCCGCCATTTGCCTGAAGGCATTCAAGGCGGCGTACAATCTAAAATGACTCAAAAGCTTAACAGACCAAAACGAAATCCTATACTGCTCCCCATACTGTCTGACTGCCATGCACTAGTCCTCTCATTTTCCCTACTTTGACCGAGGAAACAAAAAGGTTTTTAAGGCCTTCCTGAAGGCTAACAAATTGTCCTCCTGCTACAGATAAACAGGTAAGTTATTCCACCACAATGGGCCGTTACTGTGAAACACTTCTCTCGCCATTTCTTCAGTCTCACTTGCTGAAGACCAAGGACCACTAAACTGTGGCTTTGACTCAACTGCAATGTTCGGCCCAGCTGGTACCACTGCAACACTTCCACCAGATAGCCAGGTCCCTGACCTCTCACTGTCTTAAAAGTCACCAAAAGGAGTTTGAACACACACCGCTGCTCAACTTGGAGCCAATGAAGTTGATGCAAAATATCTGTGGCCGCATTTTGTACAGTCTGCAACTTTTGAAGCAAGTACTTAGACAACTCCACAAACAAAACATTACAATAATCTAACACAGACAGTACCAAGGCCTGGATGAACAGATGCAACACTCCCACATCCAAAAAAGGATGGAGTTGACATACAAACGCAACTTCCCATATGCCACTCTAACCACATTCGACATCTGTGATTGAAAATCTAAGCCAATAGCCATCTTCACCCCTAGGTTCCAGACTTCCATCCTCCATAGCAGCCTCACACCTGCCACCTCCAGCCACACCTGCATATCTCCCTCTCCCAGTCCCCCAAAAACCAGCAGTTCAAATTTCTTTGCATTCAAAATCAGATCCTTAGCATGCAACCACCCAAAAACCTCCACCAACACTCATTCATCTTCACAACTGTGGCTTCCAACATACGATCTGTCACCACCACTAGCTGGATATTGTCTGCATAAAGGAAACACTGGAAACCATATTTCCCCTTGGGACTCATAAAAATATTGAACAGACAGGGGGAGAGTGCCGACCCTTGCAGTGCCACTGATGGACCATGGACTTCCTCTCACCCCACAAACCCAAAACGAATGTTCACTTAGAAAAACAGCTAACCATATCAAAATACTATCCTCTATCCATTGCTTGATACTTCTCCAAAAGAATAGCCCATTCCAACAAATCAAAAGCTGCCGACAAATTTAAGGCGATCACCATCACTGTCTTACTTCCATCTCTCACCTATCTCAACATATTCACCACCGCCACCAGTAATGTTTCAGTTCTTGACCCCTTCCAAAAGCTGGTCTGCCCCCAATCCAACCTGCAACTACCTTCCAGAAGAATCTTCCAGTTGATTCAATACAATCTTTTCTACCAATTTGGCAAGGAACATCAAAGAGGGGATGGGCTGCAAATTGAAAATTCCCATAGGACAGATCCTGTCACTCCTTTGGAATAGGGGTCACTACTGCCTCTTTCAATACCACTGGATACATTCCCTGGGTCAGCGAGACATTCAAAATATCAACCAACCAAGCTACCACATCTTCCAATCCTCCCTTCAACAGACGACCTGGCAAGGGATCCAAGTACATCCCTGAAAAATGCAAACCCCGCAAAACCTCTCTCACCTGTTCTTGAGTAACTTCTGCAAAATCCTCCCATTCCCCATACACCTGCTCATCCCTGCCACCCATCCCCTTTGCCACCCCTCCCCCTCGCACCCACAGCTTCTCTATCTTCCCTACAAAAAAATTGCTACTTCTTCCACATCTACCTCCCTCTCCACCAATCTGCCCAAACCATTCCCACCCAACATTTGGCTAACCATCCTAAACAATTCCCAGGGCCAATACCACACCACTTCCCTTCTTGAATCCTTCGATGATAAACATTAGCCTGCCTCTTCCAAATCACCCTATCCCTTTCCAACCTTGATTTCCTCCAGCGCTTCTCTAACCAATGTAATTCCCACTTGGCCCCTAACAACTCCCCCATGAAACACCACCTATTTTTCACCCACTCCTCTCTCAGCCATACCAACATCTATGGGTCACCTCCTCCAATGCTCCCCCCACCAACATTTCCTCCATCCAATCATGCATCTGCTCCCCAACACCCCTTTCCCACCCAACTTGTCTTCTATCTACAGCTTTCGCCCACAACAAACTCTCTTCAACTTTGCCCCTCATCCATCTACTTACCAATGGACCACTTCACCTCACTCCCCCTCTCCACATGAACTGAAACAGCACCAAAATATGGTCAGACCATGGGACTTCCACCCCATCTTCCACCACCAGTCCCAACAATCCCACACTATCCTCCAAACCAAAAAACAAATTCAATCTGCTCCCTGCTCATGGGTGCCCCCCACTAATTGCTGATAACCTATATCCTGCAACATGGATTCCAAAAAGGACATCCAGCTTCTCTCCCCCATCCCACCCCACCCCACCATTAAAATCGCCCAACACAAAATATTCCCCATACTCCAACCTAATCCCAGCAATCTTATCACCCATCTCCCCCCAGCTTTCCTGTGACAAACCTGGGACATAATACAACAAAAGAAAACCTAACATTAATTCCCCCCTCAACTCTACCAATGTGGACAAGTGCAAAGATATGCATTTAGGGAAGAACCACCAAACTACAGTTACACAATGCAAGGTTACACATTAGGAATCACCACTCAGGAAAAGGATCTGGGCATCATCGTGAATACGTTGAAATCCTCCACCCAGTGTGCAGTGGGGGCCAAGAGAGCAAATAGAATACTAGGAATCATAAGGAAAGGAATAGAAAATAAAACAAAGGATATTATAATGCCTTTGTATCGCTTCATGGTGCAACCATGCCTTGAATACTGTGTGCAATTCTAGTTTCCATATTTTGAAAAGGATAGAGCAAAATTGGAAAAGGTACAGAAAAGAGTGATCAAAATGGTAAGGGGGATGGAATATCCCTATGAGGAGAGGTTTAAAAGATTAGGACAGAGGAGATATGATAAAGGTCTATTAAATAATGGAGAAGAACAGGTAAAAGTAGATTGGTTGTTTACTTCTTCAAAAAATAGAAAGACTAGGGGATACGCAATGAAGCTACAATGTGCACATTTATGACTAAGCAGAGAAAACATTTTTTCACTCAGCACGTAATCAAACTCTGGAATTCATTACTGGAGAATATAGTAAAAGCTGTTAGTGTAGCTGGGCTCAAAACAAGTTTGAACAAGTTTCTGGGTGAAAAGTCCATAAACCATTATTAAAGAGGACTGGGGAAATCCACTGCTTATCCCAGGACAAACAGCATGCAATGTGTATCTATTTATCTATTTTTTTTATACCACTTTATCTGAGAATCAAGGCGGTTTACAGGAAACAGGAACTCTGTTGGATTTACATTGAACTTTTAGATATTTAACATTAATAAACAGTAATACCACAAGGAGAGCTGTTGTTGTTGTTAAGTGCCGTCAAGTCGGTGTCAACTCATGGCGACCCTCTGGATAGTTGTCCCAAACTGTGTTCGATCTTCAGTCAGGCGGCTCATTGTTGATAGACTGGTACCCATAGCTGCTGTTATTGTATCAATCCATCTCATTGCTGGCCTTCCTCTGTAGCCTATGAATTTAATATGTTAACAGTTTGAACTTATATATTGCAACTTATATACAGAGGGGAGGGGGGTAGGGAGAAGGAGGGGTAGGAGGAAGGTTTGTGGGAGGAGTGCAAGAGGAGATATATGAGGGTGGTAATTTGTGGCCTGTGTGTCCATAGGTTGTTGCATGGGGGTAACATTGTTTAGGTGTTGAAGTGTTCCTTGAATAGTAGTGTTTTAAGGTCCTTGCGGAATTTGGTTAGTTCGTGGGTTTTCCTGAGATTGCTAAGGAATTCATTCCAAAGGTCGGGTGTGTATGTGGAGAAGGCTCTGTTGCAAGTGTTTTGGTCCATCCTTGTTATTTCTGCCAGTAGGTCGAGGAGGTTCATGTTGCATTTTCATCTTGTTCTGTTGATAGTTGATGTGATGAAGAATTCTAGGTATGTTGATGATTGATCATGTAAAATTTTGAATATGTTCATGGTTGATTTATATTTGACTCTGCTGTATTCAGGTAGCCTGTGTAGATTTTTTAAAATGGGTGTAATGCAGTTTCCCTTTTTTTGCATTTGCTAGGGTGCATGCTGTGGCGTTTTAGGCCATCTGTAGTTGGTGAAGAGCATGTTTAGGGAGTCCTTGGTATATACTGTTGCAGAAGTCCAGTAGGGGAAATATGAGTGCCTGGAGTACAGAGTGGAAATCTGAGGTTGCTAGTAGAGGTTGAAGGTTGCGGAATATTTTTATCTTATGGTATATTGCTTGTGTAGTCTTGGTCATGTGAGGGGTGAAGGTGAACTGTTGGTCAATTGTTATGCCCAGGCATTTCACTTCCTGCTGGAGATATAGAGTACATCCGTTTTTTTGTAATTGATCTGTAGTCCGTGTTCATGTAGTCATTCTGGTATTTCTTGGAGGCATATAGATATTTTGTGTAGGTTCGGATTCCAGATGTCATAGGGTGTAAACATCATGTCGTCATCTGCGTAGATTCTGTATTGAATGTCGTGTTTGTGGAATATGGCATATATGGGTTGCATGAAAATGTTAAAGAGTAGAGAGGATAGTGCGGAGCCTTGTGGAACTCCTTTATGTTTTCAGTATGAAGTTGACCTGTTTGTTCCTATGCATACTTGTTGGTGGCAGTCTGATAGTATGATTGTATCCATTTAAGGGGAGTGTCACTGATTCCAATAGATTGTAGTCTGGCCAATAGGAGATTGTGTGGAATGGAGTCGAATGCTGCAGTTAGCCAGAAAGAGTCACTGGAAGATGAAGGGTAGGCTGCTGATGGGCCTGTATGAGGCAGGGTCTCTTTCGTTGGCTGCAGAGTTTATTTTTAGAATCGGTCATATTGATGCTTTTTTTAGGTCATTTGGAAGGAAACCTTGTTCAAGAGAAATCCGAGCCAGCTGGCCAATGAAGGGAGATAGCCAAAACCAAACTATCTTAATCCAGCTGATAGGTCATGGGTTCAGTGGTGATGTAGTGGTGTTGAGGCCGCTGTACTTTGGGAACCTGATAGGTACTTGAGATATGGAATGGCCACTGCTGGAAACAGGATACTGGGCTTGATGGACCACGATCAATGGCATTTCTTATGTTCTTTTGTAAATTGTCCCAATTTATCTAGATTTGTTCTAATTTCTCTGATACATCACCTTTAAATATTATTTTTGGCATGAGTAAGTTTCCCACATCTTCTTCAGTAAACACTGAAGCAAAGAATTCATTCAGCCTCTCCGCTATGGCCTTGTCTTCATTTAGTGCCCCTTTTACCCCTCTATCATTTAATGGTCCAACTGACTCTCTCATCGGTGTTTTGCTACCAATGTACTTGAAAAAGTTTTGCTTCCATAGAAAGCTCCTTCTCAAATTCTCTCTTTGCCTGCCTTATCAATGCCTTGCATTTAACTTGCCAGTACTTATGCTGTTTCCTGTTTTCGTCATTTTGCTCTTTTTTCCATTTTCTGAAAGTTATAACAACCTCTGTGACCTCACCTTTAAGCCATGCTGGCTGTCATTTGGCCTTTCTTCAATCTTTCTTAAAATGTGGAATACATCTGATCTGGGCTTTTAAGATAGTATTTTTAAATAACACCCAGGCCTGATGTAAACTCTTAACCTTTGCCATTGCTCCTTATAGTTTTTTCTTAACCATTTTCCTCATTTTATCATAGTCTCCTATTTGAAAGTTAAATGCTAGTGCAATAAATTTCCTTGCTATCCTCTCTCCATTTATTAAATGAAATATAATCAAGTTATGATCACTATTGCCAAGTTGCCCCAAAACGTTTATCTAAATTAGCTTTCCCTCGTGTCAGTTCCTAAACTAGCTGCTCCATGAAGCAGTCATTTATTTCATCTAGAAACTTTATCTTCCTGGCATGTTCTCATGTGACATTGACCTAATCAATACATGGGTAATTAAAATCTCCACCACCAAGTGGACCAACAGCCAATTCAACCTATATCTTATTATCTAGAACCATTGGTGATGAAAGAAGTCATCCAAGCAGCATTGAAAACCTTATCAAAGAATAAAGCACTAGGCATTGATGGCAGTCCCATTGAAATATTACAGCAATCTAATGCAGCTGATACCATACTTACAAGGCTCTGCCAGGAAATTTGAAAGACAACATCATGGACAACTGACTGGAAAAGATCTCTGCTTATACCAATACTAAAGAAAGGTGATACAACAGACTGTGGAAATTATTGCACAATTGCTCTGATCCCACATGCCAGCAAGATTCTACTCAAGATTATTCAGCAGAGACTACAACCATATCTGGAATGAGAACTGCCAGAAGTGCAAACAGGGTTCAGGAAAGGGTGAGGAACGAGAGACATCACGGATGTGAGATGGATCCTTGAAAAGACTAAAGAATAACAAAAGGATATCTATATATATTTTATTGACTACAGCAAGGCTTTTGACTGTGTAGAACATAAGAACATAAGATATGCCCTACTGGGTCAGACCAAGGTCCATCAAGCCCAGTATTCTGTTTCCAACAATGGCCAATCTAGGTCATATGTACCTAGCAGTTTCCCCAAGGGACACTGGTTCAAGCATTGATATCCTGGGTACCTTCTTAATAATGGTTTATGGACCTTTCCTCCAGGAACTTGTCCAAACCTTTTTTAAACCCAGCTACACTAACAGCATTTACTACATCCTCCGGTAACAAATTCCAGAGTTTGATTACACGTTGAGTGAAAAAATATTTTCTTTTATTAGTCTTAAATAGTTTACCCTGTAGCTTCATTGCATGTCCCCTAGTCTTTCTATATTCTGAAAAGGTAAACAATCGATCTACGTTTACCCGTTCCACTCCGTTCATTAATTTATAGACTTCTATCATATCTCCCCTCAGCCGTCTCTTTTCCAGGTTAAAGAGCCCCAACCTTTTTAGCCTTTCTTCATAGGAGTATCCTTCCATCCCCTTTACCATTTTGGTGGCTCTTCTCTGAACCTTTTCTAAAATCGCTATATCCTTTTTAAGATACGGCGACCAGAATTGCACACAATATTCAAGGTGCGGTCTCACCATGGAACGATATAGAGGCATTATAATATCTTTTGTTTTATTTTCCATTCCTTTCCTTATCATACCTAGCATTCTATTTGGTCTCTTGGCCACTGCTGCACACTGGGCCGAGGGTTTTAACATGGTATCCACAATGACGCCTAAATCTTTTTCCTGGGTGGTGGTTCCTAATGTGGAACCTTGCATCGTGTAACCATAGTTTGGGTTGTTCTTCACTAGGTGCATAACCTTGCACTTGTCCACATTAAATTTCATCTGCCATTTTGATGCCCAGTCTTCCAATTTATCAAGATCCTCTTGCAATTTTCCACAATCCTCTAAACCATGAGAAACTCTGGGCCACATTAAGAAGCATGGGTATACCAGAACACCTGATCATTCTCTTGCGCAACCTTTACATTGATCAAGAAACAATAGTTCAAATGGAACAAGGAGAAACAGAATAGTTTAAAAACAGCAAAGGTGTATGACAAGGCTGCATAGTTTCCCCCTACCTGTTTAATTTATCTGCAGAACAAATCATCAGAGAAGCAGGACTGTTTAAAGACAATCGAGGTGTAAAGACTGGTGGAAGACTCATCAACAACCTTCACTATGCTGATGATACCACATTACTGGCTGAAAGTGAAGATGAATTGAAACATTTGCTTCTCAAGATCAAGGAACATAGTCTTAAAATGGGCTTGCATCTTAATGTAAAGAAGACAAAGATCCTGACAACTGGCAAAATAATTAAGTTCATCCTTGATGGAAAAGAAATTGAAATAGTGGACAACTTTAACCTACTTGGATCAATTATCAATAAAGAAACAACAAACAGTCAAGAAATCAGATGATGCATTGCTCTTGGCAGAATAGCTATGAAGGACCTAGACAAGAATCTCAAGAAGCCCACCTGAGACTTCTAAATAGAAATATTTTCTACAAAATAAGAGTATTACGACCACTACACAATATCACTGAACACTCAGATTTTAGAACAATAGTACAAGCACTCATAACTCCACATCTGGACTATTGTAACGGTATTCTTGTTGGTTTACCTAAAAAAACAACCAACATACTTCAATGGCCCAGAATGTCACAGCTCAGATACTAATGAATGTACGGATTTCAGACCACATCACACCTATCCTATGAGAACTCCACTGGTTACCTATACAAGCACGCATCAGATACAAAATAATAATTACAACATTTAAGCTAATACACAATATCGCCCCATCCTTCCTCACCACACTCATTAATATACAACCTCCTAATAGAAACAGACGAAGGCACAATTTAAATATGCTGCAAATTCCAATCTCTATACGCAAGGTGAAAATGAATACTAGCAATAGAGCATTCACCTACATAGCCCCCACACAATGGAACAAACTCCCGGAGTCACTAAGAGCCAATAAGGACCTCCAATCATTCCGCAAAAACCTCAAAACACATCTATTCGAAGAATACTACAAATTATCTGAAATAACTTAAATCAAAAACTATATCCAATATAAACCATAACTTGATAGATACCTAACAACCCCATCATAAAACACACCAAGCATACCATGAATATATTAACTATAATATGATACCGTTTGCTATTGTTCTATTTAACTGAAATCTTCAAGTTGTACATAGTTTACCTATTGTTACTGCTGTTATATGTACATAGTTTGTCTATTGTTACTGCTGTTATATGTAACTGCTATCGTTGCAGAACCGAATTGTTAAAATGTAAACCGCTGCTGATCACTGGAAGGAGCGGTATAAAAATGTGTGCAAATAAATAAATAAAATAAATAAATAAAGAGCAGAGATGTCTCCCGCCATACAAAGATTCGACTTGTTCAAGCCATGGTATTTTCAATAATGTCATATGGATGTGAAAATTGGACAGTGAAAAAGATAGACAGGAAGAAAGTTGATGCCTTTGAATTATGATGCAAGCAACAAATACTGTGTATACCGTGGACTGCCCAAAGAACAAACCAGTCAGTACTAGAGGAGATCAAACCTAAGCTTTCTTTAGAAGCTCAGATGACAAGACTTTGACTTTCATACTTTGGACACATCATGCGAAGAGAGAGATCATTAGAAAAAGACATCATGCTTGGAAAGGTAGAAGGTTAATGCAAAAGAGGAAGGCCAGCAATGAGATTGATCGATACAATAACAGCAGCTATGGGTGCCACTCTGTCAACAATGAGCCGCCTGACTGAAGACCAAACACAGTTAAGAACAACTATCCAGAGGGTCACCATGAGTCGGCACTGACTCAACGGCACTTACTGTAACCACAACATTATTATTGTGTTGTAAACTTTGCTAGATTTCCTAATTTCTGTTAGCATTTCATCATCTGTCTGCTCATTCTGGCCAGGCAGATGGAAATACACCCCCACTGTCATTCCCTTCCCCTTTTACATAGAATTTTTATCAAGAGAGATTCAACAGTGTATATTGTTTTCTGCAAAACCTTTATCCTGTTTGACTCAGTGCCCTCTTTAACATACAGAGCCACCCTTCCACCAATTTGATCTACCTTATTATTGCAAAATAGTTTCTAGCCTGGTATCACAGTGTCCCATTGGTTATCCTCCTTCCACCATGTTTCTGAGATGCCAATAATATCTAACCATTCATTCAGTGCTATATATTCTAACTTTTCCATCTTATTTTTTTAACTTCTAGAATTTGCATGCAGGTATTTCAAAGTTCATATTAACAGTTGGCTATCAGATGGCAGGGGTAATTTGGCATCTGTCTGATTTTTACTTAAAAGGCACCTGGGCTATTTTTTCCTTTATTGGAACCTCTCTGTCGGGATGCCCTAACTCCCCTGTTTTGCCAGTATTCTTCAGAGATACATCATTCAAAATCATTCACTCTTGGGCATCTGCTGGCTTTCCGCCATTATCTAGTTTAAAAACTGTTCTATCTCCTTTTTAAAAGTTAATGCCAGCAGCCTGGTTCCACCCTGGTTAAAGTGAAGCCAATCCTTTCAGAAAAGCCCTCATTCCACAGAATATTGCCCAGTTTCTAACAAATCCCAAACCCTCTTTCTTGCACCATCACCTCATCCACGCATTGAGACTCCAGAGCTCTGCTGCCGCTTGGGTCCTGCACATGGAATGGGACGCATTTCTGAGAATGCTACCCTGGAACTTTTGGATTTCAACTTCCTACCTAAAAGCCTACATTTGGCTTCCCAAACCTCCCTCCCTCCCACACTTTCCTATGTCATCGATACCAACATGTACCAGGACAGCACTATTTATTAACATCATCTAGGTGATGTGTGAGGTAAGTTACCTTCACACCAGGCAGGCAAGCTAATAACCAGGTGATCCTAACGTCTGCCAGCCACCCAGCTATCTACATATCTAATGATCGAATTGCCAACTATAACGGCCATCCTAACACTTTCTCCCTCAGGGCCCTGGAGACACATCCTTTGTGCAAGAGCGTACTACATCACTTAGAATAAAGGTCCTAGCTGTAGAATCACTTCCTGCCACAGCAAGATGATACTATTCTTTCATATGACCTCTCTCCTCCATGACAGCAGAGAGGTTGCCAGACTGGAGGTGAGACATCTCTACTATATCATTGTAGGTCTCATCTACATGCCTCTCTTTATGCCTCAGCTCCTCCAAGTCAGTTACTCTAGCCTTCAGAGATTGGACTCATTCCTGGAGAGCAAAGAGCTCTTTGCACCTAGTGCACACATAAGACCTTACTAACTGGGAGAAAATCATACATGTAACACTCAGTACAAAAGAGTGGTTAGCCCCCAACTCGCTGCTGGACTGCTGTCTGCATCTTAGGTTTACAGATTTCTTTTAGCTATTTAAAGTTGTTCAGTTGTTTAAAGTTGCTAGGGGAATAGGGATACTTGAACCAACACAATTATATCTAATAAGTATAAAGGACTTTTAGTGTTCACCTTAAGATAAACTGCAAGGACTTAATTAATCTACTCCTAAGGCCTAATAACTTGCTTACGAAGATAATTAGTTAATCCTTAAAGTGAGTAAGATCACTCTTTCCCCCTTAACTGGTTTAGTAGACTATAAATCAAGGATTATGTCTGGGGTGGGTGGGTCGGAATAAACATGAACTGAGAGCTGGCTTATTATACTAAGCCCTACTGACTTTAATTTAAATGAAAGCTGATTTAATAAAACACTGAATTTTAAAATACAATGA
Source organism: Ichthyophis bannanicus (assembly GCA_033557465.1). Taxonomy (NCBI): domain Eukaryota; kingdom Metazoa; phylum Chordata; class Amphibia; order Gymnophiona; family Ichthyophiidae; genus Ichthyophis; species Ichthyophis bannanicus. The sequence continues at coordinate 295,343,555 of CM066037.1, forward strand.
TTTTATCAATTTTAACCCAAAGAACTCCTTTTTCCCGAAGATATGGGGAATTTCCCAGCAGGTAAATACTTACAAGTGCAGATTCCTTACGAGGAGTAGGTAACCCCTCTTGGTAGTCCTTCAATACTAGAAAGCACTGAGCTCTGGTTGACCTATTTATATTTATGCTTCTAAGGCAATTTCTTTTAATATGAGGTGGATCAAAAAGTATCTAGGCTTCTTGTGTAGCTATATATCAATACATTGTATCACAATGCTATTAAGCATGCAGTGACCTAGTTATGTTACCTGCATGTGCAGAGTGTAACGTGGCTGCAGCACACCTGTACTTTTTTTTAATCACGTGATGTTTGGTATCATGTAAAAGCAGTTTGTCACATTTACGATGAATGAAAAAATTGAAAGGCAAATTTGCATTAAATTCTGCCAGACACTTGGAGATTCGTGCAAAGAAATTTATGACAAGTTACAGCAAATGTATGGTGATGAATGCAGGGCTCGTGCTCGAGTTTATGTCTGGTACAAATGTTTCAAAGAGGGCTGCCAAATTGTTGACAGTGACAAACATTCTGGAAGGCTATCCAAGAGCAGGAATGAAGACAAAGTGAAAGCAGTATATGCCACAATACGCTCAAATCGTCGATTGACTCTGCTGAGGAGATTGACAACAGTTTTGGATCAGTACAGCCCATTCTTACTGTTGATTTGGGAATGAGACGTGGGTCTGCAAAATTCATGCCGAAACTCCTGTCCTCTGACCAAAGCAAAGATCAGCTGTCTGCAGCCAGGGAGTTGTTGGAAACTGAAATGAACTCAGATTTCATCAAAAAGATTATTACTGGTGATGAACCATGGATTTATGGTTATAACCCGGAAATAAAGGCTCAGTCCTCACAATGGAAGGCTCCAAACTCTCCCAGACCCAAGAAAGCCCGTCGGGTGAGGAGTAATGTCAAAGTCATGCTCACAGTTTTCTTTGATTACCAAGGTATTGTTCATCACAAGTATGCTCCAGAAGTCTAAACCATCAATAAGGAGTACTATGTCCAAGTTCTGACTTGTTTGAGATACAGTTTATCATAAGAGGTCAGAGTTACACAGGAATGGTGAATGGTTGCTTCATCATGATAACACCCCAGCTCATTCATCACATTTGTCCACCAGTTCTTGGCTAAACACCAAATCAAGCAAGTCCATTAGCCTCCATACTCACCTGACCCCTCATCCTGTGACTTTTTTTCTTTCCAAAACTGAAATCACCATTGAAAGGAAGTAGATTCAACAAATTGGAGATCATTAAGCAAAATTCGATACAGCAGCTTCACAGCATAATGAAAGTAGCATTTCAAAATTGTTTCCAGCAATAGCAGGAATGCTGGAGGAAATGTATTTTATTGGAAGATGACTCCTTTGAAGGTGACTGAGTGCAATATTTGTCAGTGTTGTACTTCTTCTGTTATTGTACAAGTCTCGATATGTTTTGATCGCACCTCATAATTTACTGGGTGATTCATACGATATAGAGGGAGTCTTTCAAGTTGCTGCTTTGATCTGTCACTTGGCGTTAACATCTATTTAAAACAATTTCAAAGTTCTCTTGCCTCCCAACTGGAAGGCCACTTTGTAAAGGGTCTCTAGAAAATAATTTATGTCCGTATTGTCACCCCTTTGTCGTGCAGCGCCTCCTGCTGGTCACAGCTGGTACTGCACCCGGGTGTAAAGTACTGGCCTTTTCAATATTTATAGTCCTTGCCAGTACACAAATAAGTTGTGACACCGAAATCGGTTTAACTGGGTTTTATTCCCCGTCCCGTAGGATTCTTTCAAAAGTATAACAATCAAATCAACATGACCCTTCTCGGGTAAACAAAAAGGAACTATAACAAAAATAGCTTTCCTTTCAGCAAACAAAATAGGAATGGAAACAGAAATACAGCTTGTCAGGTTTCCAGATAAAGGCTTCTCTGGAGCGGTTCAGCCTTCTATCTGAGAGACTCTATTTGGTCAGCTAGTATCAAACTACAGTCCATCTGTTCAACAGGCAATTCAGTGTTATCCTCTATTACATAAGGCTCATACTGCATGGGAACACTGTCAGGTACAGATGCTTCGTCACTTCTCTCCTGAGGTAGCTTGTTCAACAAACTTTCCAGCTTGTGACGTACTTGACTCTCTACAGAATGTATCTGTTTGGTTTTACCATATTCTCTGGAGTTGCTCAACCAGGAGCCTTTCCTCTGCCTCTGGTTATCAGGCAGAGTAAAGCAGTTAGCTGCCCAGCTATTAGAGAGTGGAACCTTTGTTCGGGGTTTTGTTTTAACAGGAGCTTTGCAAACAGCTGTTGTCTCCAACGGCAGTTTCTGAGAAGGCTTATGCCAGTTATATCCCTCTGAAGGGTTCTCTCTCACAGGTAACAAGCTTTGTTCTATATTCTGTCTGTAACCCAGATTCTGGAGTTTTCCTGCTTTCATTAAGTTAGCATTATAGGGCTTTTGTTTCTCATACAAATGCCTCTCATAGCTCAGCTTAGCATTTCTCCTCTCTGGCTCAGAATAGCTTTTCCTAGCTTGTAACTTGTGTCTTAGGGCATAGCTTCTATCAAGGCTGCTGCATACACTGTCCCTGTCTGAATTCAGTTGCTCATCTCTTTCACTTAATTGTTCATCAGACTCACTCAGACTTTCATTCAGCCAGTGCCTTCTGCCTTGCTGTAGAGACCTGGGATGTCTGTGTCCTTCCCACTCTGGATATCTCCTCTGCCTGGGAATATCCTTTCTCCTTGGGTCTTTCAACTCTCTTGGTTGCCTTGATTCTCTTAATCTCCTTCGTCTCTCAGGTCTCCCAGCTTCCTCAGCTCTCTCTGCTTCCCTCTTCTGTGAGCTGTGCTGATTATTTATGTAATCCCCAGCTGCACCACACCCTAGCCTATTGGGGTCAGGTGGGACCTTCCTTGCCTCCCTACTGGCTGGGTGATAATTCCAGGCTTGTGACCTCACTCCCTTATACTCATTCTGATACCCTTGTGTCATGTGCTCTCTCCACACGTCACTGTTTACTTGAGGAGTAGTGTTTTTTAGCTCCACAGGGGGCTCTAGAGAGTCTGCTCTGTGACAGTATACTCTAAGAATATTTGCCTTGTTCTAATTTCTCTGTTAAAGTCAGGTAGGTTTTAATTTAATGGCTAGCTGGCTTGATTTAATAAAACAGTGAATTTTAAAATACACAGATTGTATCACCTTTAACAGAAAAATCCCCCTTTCCCCAAGATTTAGAGTATTTCCCAGCAGGCAAATACTTACAAGTGCAGACTCCTTCCCAACAATAGCTGCTCCTCTTGGTAGATCTTCAAGCCTTATTAAAATGAATCTATGATATGGTCAAATGGTCACTCAGATGTGAAGTGGTGTGCCTAGAGTTGGTGCAATGGTATTGGGTGTCGTAGGTGAACTTTCAGTCATTCGCCATACCCCAGTCCTGGAAGCACTCCCCTCTTTCTTCCTGTCCCATCAGTCCCAGGAGCATTTCTCTCTTCCTGCTACCCCTGATAGAGGAATCTTCTTTTTCTTCTCCCCAGGCCGAATCGCTGCCTGTAATATATTTGGAAATTCACCCTTCCTCTTATGGATGCTGCATGTATTGCCTGCACAATGCTTCCCTCCCTCTCACCTTCTGAAGACTGGCTCTTCAGTTGCAGTAGCACCAAGTCAAATCAGTCTTGAAAACCAAGCGGCTGCACTGCTTCAAGCTCAATCATTGCATCAGTCCCCAGGATTAAAATGTTCACCTTAATCTCTTCCTCAGCAAGTTCAGATGTATGACTCCTACTCACTTCTGTGGGTTCTCAGCAAGACATGGGGTTCAATACTGATTACTTTTAGTTCTCCTTGTTCTGGGTGGCAGACAGGCCACAATGAACGTTGACAGAGGCAGGGTTGGTGGAAGAAGTCAGTCATCCTGCTGTTGCCCCCAAAACTGTGGAGCTCTAGGAGGTTGCCCAGTTCATCTAGTGCTTCCATCAGCCCTGGCTAAGTATACTATGCAGAAAGTCCCCAGTTTGATTCTCAGGTCAAGACTTCCAATCCTCAGGCCAGCTGAAGCTAGAGATGCTGTAAAGACAGCATTTATACCCCTGGGGGAGGAGAAATTGTGGTTATTGCATGACAGCAATACCTAGATGATCAGTGAGGGTGTACGATTCTCAGGAAAGCTAGGCTGTATGGTCCCTGGTCCAGTATAGTTATAGCAATGGCCTAATTTAGTATGTTGAGGAAGAGGGAATACAAAACAGAGAAAAAAAACATGGGTGGTGCAGATGAAACATAGCAGCTGAGCAAGCCTTTTTAATTTACTTGTTTATGCAGACAGGAATCTCTATGCACCTGCATAACCGTTCTGGGTACTGGAGAACCAATCACCAGACTGACTCCACCTTAGATTCTGCTTCATATGTAGATTGTTTTGTGAGCAACAACCTTCTCTCACACACTATTACCCAATTAGATAAAGTGCTACCTCCTTCTCCTCAATTAAACCTCAATTTATTTAGACTGTTCTGGGACAAATATTCTATGTCTATTTGCACTAATCAGAAATAGGCTGGGTGATCAGTAACAATTAAATTCCAGATTTATTTTATTTGATATAGGACAAATCAGTTTACTTAAGTGGTTTATAGAAGTATAAAAATCAAACAATAAAACATAGACGAACAGAGGGAAAGAGAAGAGGGTAAAACGTTAACTCTTTAATCTGCAATGTCTCTGAGGCTCCCCACTTGCAGCATGCTGAATGCTACCAAGACTCACTAGGAAACTGGAAGTTGAGTAAATTATGGGTGAGTATATGTAATCTCTTTTAAATATTATAACCCATGACTGGGGCAAAGGTATTTCTTCCCCTGTCTGATATCAGTTGCACTATTAAGCAGATAAATACCACCATTGTACTTTAGATCTTTGCTGAGTTTGGCTTATTTGAGACTGTGCAGACATGATGTCAACCTGCTTAAACATGCAAGTGTGTGTCCATTTCTGAAAATAACTTCCTTGGATAATAAGATTCTTGCAAATTATTGTCCAATTTCTAGAATTCCTCCTCTAGCAATGTCAGCTAGAAAACGGTGTCAAATCAGTTAGGGCAATTTCTGGGAGACAGGTCATGCTTGGACCAGTATCATAGCACAGAAACTCTTGCTACACAGGATGCATGTCTCCAAACTGGTTGCAAGACATACAAAGCACCACTCCTGTCCTTCACTGGCTTTGTATTGAGGTGCGATCTCAGTTTAAGTTGTTGATGCTATTCTCTAGGCTACACATGATTTGCCTTTAGAGTCTGCTTTGTGTGTTTATCAGTTTCCCCAGAATTTGTTAATTAAATAAAAATAAAAAGGAAAATAAGATGATATCTTTTATTGGACTAACCTAATACCTTCTTCCTCGGGTCAGGGCAGTATTTGTTGGAAGTCCCGTTTGACAGAAACATAGTAAAATCTTTGTTCCCGCAACATTCATATTCAGTTGCATGGCATGGTTAGAGAACTCTATACTTGTTAATCTCTAAGTGGAATATGATTTTTTAACATTCAAGAAATTTAAAACTTACTTATTCTCTTCATTGTTTTTACCAGATACACAATGTTTTTATGAGACTGTTAACTTATTTATTTTGATTTGTGTATTGATAAAACTGATTTATCTATGCATTTTGCAGGTATTATTATATACCTTTACTGTGCATAAAATGCCTTTTATAAAATTAGATAATGCCTAAAAGTATGCGTGGTGCACTTGCAATGCAATTCAGGCCTTTGATTCACTGCTGACTCCCGGTGACCCAGCAGCTCTTGGGTTTTCTTGGCAGTGTGACTGGAAGTAGATTCCCAGGCCTTTATTCTGAGATAATGGAGAGTCAAGTGATCTGTCCAAGGCCACAAGGAGTGCTAGTGGGAATCAAACCCTGGTTGCTTGGTTAACGAGCCAGTACACTAACCACTAGGTTACTCCTCCAGTTAGGAGTGTATTTGTAGAGAAGGTGTGCTTAGGGGAGGAGTTTAGGCACAATGTGGCCGGAGACCTGATGTATGCAAGTATTTTATAAAATATATATTTTGTGCTAATCTTAATGTCTGATCTTATTTATGTATTCTGATATACCGCATTTCTGAGGATCAATGCCGTTTACAGAGAGCCAAACTTCAACCATATCTGGAACAATATTACAAGAACTGGAGTACATTAAACATGTTAGGTAAAACAGAGAACAAGCTAACAATATACAAAAATAATGTATTTAATAACAATTGCACAATTATGCAACATGTATGCCACCTCAGTCATGATTTATTTGGAGAGCTGGATAACAGCATCAGTAACCTGATGCAGGGAAAAGATTCCCACCTTATGTGGTTTTCGAGGAAGTAATTGAACAAGCCTTTGCTAAAATGACTTGAAACCGTATTGAGCCTCACCAAATTTAGCTTGCTTTTCACTTAAGAAACACCATCCTTTTGTATATAGATATACAGGACAAGAAAGATGCCTATCTCCATAATTTACTCTTTATTATTCCTGATAATGTTTACCATTTGAAACAGGTTGTTAATGTCAGCTCCTAGAGGGACAATTTTTACCTCCATGTCAATACTACAGAGTATTTAGCCTACAACATGCGATGGCGATACAGTATAAATATTTATCATCTTCCTGAGTGGGAGAGGTAGTTAGCTTGTGCATAATTGTTTGCCTACCTAGTGGGAATTATGAGAAAATGATTGCATTATTTTCAGCTCCAACTGTAACGGAGTAATAACCTAAGCTGTTATCTATCATCCTATGATCCTCCTGAACAGACTTGGAATAAATCCCAATTTGGTACAGAATGTTCCTGTGTCTGAGTCAGTATCCTAGGTTGCATAGATATTATAACTTGGGTGGGGCAACCGGAAATCAGAGTGCACAACTCCCTAATTCATTGGTGATCATATGTCTTACAATATGTTTGGAAAGTACATAAATATAACATTTGCATGTATTGCTTTTTTAAATTGATTAAGTTTGACTTTATTGTAAATTTAGTGGTCAGGAAAGGTGAAGACTGACAGCAATGGAAACTGAATCCCTATTTATTGTATCCTGAGCATAACTCAGCTTGAGCTCAGGTTTGGAAAAGTAATTAAACCAGAAAAAATAAAATCATCTATATATGTAAACACAGGACAGGTACAGCACAGGCAGTAGCAGTACAAACATCCCCATAACTGCCCGCCAATTGATTTCTATCCGTCTCTGTGGAACAGAGGGGAAGTTCTATTTAGTAGTATTTAGCATAATGCCTTTCCAATAGCAGTTCAGAGTGAGTTACAATCAGTTACAGAAAGTATTTCCCTATCCCCGGAGGGCTTACAATCTAACAGGCCAATGCAGAAAGCTGGCACTGAAGTAGAATGCTATTAGCTGCGCACACATTTATGTAGCGCGCTGACAGCACAAAACGTTAGCACTGGTATGCAGAAAGGGGAATATAAGCAAATGAGTTACGTGCAAAACTTTGGCGTAAAGCATGAGATATGTGCAAAACGTCTGCAAAAGGAGAAAAATCAACACATGCACAAACAATAGAAGTGCTACAGGCACTCGTGTGCATTGATTTCAGATGCTCACGTGTTATGCGCATAAGGATGACTTTGGCATGTATATCAATACATAAAATATAAATGCAGAGTGTTGCAACAGTGCTGTAAAAGGAGGAAAAGATGTAAAAGTGCTGTGAGTGCATGGCGGGGGTAGTATTTAAAGGGAACTTGCAAGCAAGGTGGCCATTTCTGCTGTCTGTTGGGTTTGTCTGTATTGTACTGTACTGTATGGTTTGAAGAGATGCAGATGGAGCATGATCCTGTTGAGGCAGTGAGATGGAACAGACCTGCAGTCAGGCAAAGTGCATCTGCTCAGAGCACTTTTCTGATGAGGAGGACCTGCTGCGCCACTGAGGGTCTGCCAACTACAACAAACTATATGGGGCAAATACTGCAGAAGGGCAAAGGGCTATATTGTGGGGGAGCTCACTGGGGGTGAAGGTGCGCACAGTCAAATTGTTAAAGCACTGGTGGCATGATGCGCGTTTTGCCATTAAAAAAAATGATAGCAATTGAAAAGTCACAGTGGCAGACCTGGGGGGCCCTCTCTACACTGTCCAGCTGACATTATTGGAGAAGTTGATTGCAACCACCTTATGGCCAGAGGTCATCAATGGTATGTCTAGCTGTACAGACTCAGCAGCGTATGCTGTTCCCACCTCAGGATCAGACGTGCAAGCTGGTGAGTACATCTCTAGAAGTACCTGGTGCATTTAGGTGTAGGGCTGGTGAGATGCTGAGGATTTGAAGTTCCCCAAGCAAAAATAGAGTAAGGTACATGAAATTATAAGCTAGCGTGTATGTAATAATGTCGGAAGAGCAGCCATGAGGTTTCAACCGCCTCTTGAAGCTAAACTTCCATTTTGCGCAAATTTTTAATGAGCTCACAACGGAGCTGGATAAATAAAGGTGAAGCACCACAAAAAAGTGCCCACTACGCTGATTGGTGGCACATCGCTATTTCATTCATGAATCCTGCGGTGGGGTTCAGACTGCTATTGAGCATGCGCTGGCGTTCGTGATCAGCTGGGAGACTGTTTTCACGTTGCAGTTGAATCGAGCGTTGAGACAGGGCTATAATTTGGTGTTTGCCCGAAATGCAGTGCTGTGTACCTGTTTACAACTGCACATTGTTCTGAGAGATTATTCTGGGAGATGTCCGACAAAGATTTGAAGAACTGAAGTGGATGTGGAGAAAATTTTCATGGGACGTTTCAGATAAGTTATAGTCCCGTTTTTTCTTGGTTTTTCTGAATTGGACTTCTCACAATACACTTAAGATACTCTAAAATACTATATAATTAGTTGGTTTTATGTAGTGGGCACTTTTTTATGGTGCTTCACCTTTATTTATCCAGCTCCGTTGTGAGCTCATTAAAAATGTGAGCAAAATGGAAGTTTAGCTTCAAGAGGCAGTTGAAACCTCATGGCTGCTCTTCCGACATTATTACATACACGCTAGCTTATAATTTCATGTACCTTACTCTATTTTTGCTTGGGGTTTATAGTGTAGAGTGACAGTTAGTTTGGGTTTTTTTTGGATTTTTTGAGGATTTGAAGTTGGCTCAACTAATAGCTATCCCTTTTCCCTTTCTAATTGCAGTGTCTGCCTCTGGGGGGCTCTTCGATGGTGCCCTACTTCCCTGCAGGTGAGTACAACCTGCAGTATTACCTTGCGAAGCCTTGTGGGGCTGCGGCATGTGAGGCTAGTTCTATTAACCACTATCCTCCCTCTATTTCTTACTGTAGTGTTTTCTTCGGCAAGCTATGCCTCTGGGGGCTCTCTGATTTTGCCCCTCTCTCCTCCTGCCGGTGAGTACAACCCACAGCATTACCTTGGGAATCATTTCAGGGTTGAGGCTTGTGAGGCTGGCTGTATTATTTGCTATCCCCCTTCTCCATTTCTTATTGAATGTTTACCTCTGCAAGCTGTGACTCTGGAGGCTCTTCGATGGTGCTCTCCTCCCCTGCCTGTGAGTACAACCCACGGCATTACCTTGGGAATCTTTGCGGGGTTGAGGCCTGTGAGGCTGGCTCTATTAACCACTGTCCCCCCTCTCTATTTCTTATTGTAGTGTTTACCTCTGCAAGCTGTGCCTCTAAGGGCTCTTTGACGGTCCCCTCCTCCCCTGCCAGTAAGTACACCCGCTGTGTCCCTTAGAATTTTAAACTTTTTGTCGGATAATGCCGAGGGAGGGGAGAACCAATACTCACCCACACAAGACTACAACATCCATTTTAATCATTAAAGGTTCAAAAAAACTTTTACATATGCTTAATCTCTTATCTTGAAGTAGTGAAAATATCCATCTATATGCACGTTTTGGGAAAAGTCCCTGTATCAAGTGCCACAGTACTATCTTCGTGTTGCTCCAACTGCCACTAAACACTGCCACTTCTCGGGTGGGGAATGGCATCGGAGCTCCGGAGGAGACGGTTCCAAGGGGATGTCTTGGTGTTGAGAGGTCTCGGGGGAGGCCTCGATGTCAGTCTTCCAGTCTGACTCAGAGGGCATCAAGGAGTCCGAGGCTTGGAGCTCCCGCGCCTCGAGGCCTGCGTCAGGGAATCGAGACCTCCCGACCGTCTCGGGTCATACTCCCAGAAGCTAGCTGGGGACGACAGGACACCTGAGGATTGGGACCAGGACCTCGATCGGTGCCAAAGGCTGGCCCGAGGCTGATAGCGCTTGGGGCCTGACTCGACGCCGAGGGATGCCACTGCAGTCAGGGGCCCGGTTCTCAAAGCAGATGATGCGGATGAACCTGACATCATTGCCAGCTGCATCATCAGGATAGCAGAGATACTCTGTTCCAGGATCGCCATTTTGGCCTCAATGCCAGAAGGCTCCGCAGTTTTCAGCGTGGGCACCGAGGGTTTCGGGCCCAGCGCCGGTGCTCTGGTGAGCATGTCCTCTATGAGGACCGTGGCCTTGGGGAGCCTTGCACAGTCACCACCAGTTCGAAGACTTCTTCCTAGAGACCTTAGGATGGCGTAGCTCATTGTTGCCCAAGTCCCACCGTGGGACCTTGCCAGGTTTCCCCAGTGGAACCTTGACTGACTTCAAGGATTTTTTCTTTTTCTTGCTGGGGTCCGGTGCCTTTCCGGAGAAGCCGCCGCCGCGGGACTCCGAAGATGCCCAAGCCTCACAGGATGTGTCGGCTTCGGGGTCAATATCGGGGAAGCTGGAGCAGAGCCAGACTGCGGGAACATCCTCTTCCGCAACTCCGACCGTTTCTTGTTGGTCTGAGGGTCATGGCCTGACACAGGTCACAGGAGGTACTGTCGTGGTCTGGCCCAAGGCAGTTGAAAGCAGCAGTCGTGGGTATCTGTGACAGACATAATTTGACTGCAGCGATCACACTTTTTAAAGCTACCGGAAGACACGGTGGATCACACCCGGACAGGATCGATGACCCCCGGGGAAAAAAGGGCATGAACGCCAGTCAAGGGGAGCCTCGATGAAAAAAGGAGAAAGGAGCCAAGAACAGCGCCGGCTCAAGGCAGGAAGAGAATCCGGTATGCAAACTGTGAAAAACTCACCAAGAGGATAATTTTTAAGGAATTTTTCCGGGGACACAGGACATGCGTCCGTTGGGCTCCAAGGAAAAAAGGAGACTAAGCAAGATGGCATCCTTGGACAGGAAGAAGACCACGCATGCATGGTAGCATTCCCAAAGGCTTTCTATGAAAGCTAGGGGAAGTGCTCCAAGCGGGCTCTGTTGGCGCCGACATCACCCATATGTGAGGACTGATTCCTGCTGTCCCCAGAGAGCACCTGAGGGGGAGGGGGTCAGACGTAGATCGCCAGCGGAGGGGTCAGAGGTAGATCACCAGCCCCACTTGGCTCCATCTCTCCAGCAGCTCGCCCTGTCGCTAGGAGAGAGCTCGTGCCGGCAGATCGTCTGCCGAGGGCTTGCCGCTGCTGCTGATCCTTTGCCTGTCTTTTTTCCCTGTCTGCAGGAATCTTGCCTGCGGGTGTATTGGGGCGCTTGTTGTTTTCGTGCCAATAGTTTGTGGGTACCCCAGGGGGCCGCCGCCTGTGACGAGACGCCACAGGCCCAGCGTCATACCTGGTCTTCTGCCTCTCAGAATCACCCATTCCTGCCCCCACCCCAACACCCCTTAGAAGTGTGTTATATACCGGGCGATATCCATTCGGCAGGGCTTTACCTGAATACACTTACCGTATTAGTTGTGTCGTGTGCTGGTCATTGGTCGCTTTATAGTTCGCTTTCATTAAACGTTTTCGGGCAGACACAACAAAGTGTCAAGAACTTGGTGATTTTGGCGGGCTTTTCCAATTTTGTTCTAACTTGCCTATGCCTTGCCTTCGAATTGGTTCAAACCACTGTGACTTTTGCTTGCCTCTGCAATTTTATTTTGCCTAGCCTTTGCATTGATTCTACACTGCAATTTTATTTCGCCCTGCCTTTGCGTTGATTCTACACTGTGTGCAGAATTTATTAAATCATGTGTGGTGGTATTTGAACTTGTTTGGCGGTATTTAATTTTATCTGGTTTGCTGGACAGGTGTTTGAGTTTTTTTGATGATTGTTTGGTGGTATTTGATTATTGGTGCCAGTATGATGAATTCTTCTTTTTACTTTTAGAACTGAAAGTGTGGTTTTGGCATCTCCAGTACTTGTATTGCACATCATCCAGAGGTCTTCAGTACTTGTTGATCTTTAATACTTTGGGACAGTGACAGTTTTGGACCAGATTCAGCCAGTGTTTATACTAACTTAGCAGATTTGGCCTTCTTACATCCAGCCACCCCAGTATAACGAAGATGAGTGTTCTAAAGAAGAGCAAAACCTACCACTTTCATGATGAATGGGAAATGGACTACTTCTTCATCATGGTGAAAGACAAGTGTTGTTGTCTAATTTGTAACGCTCCAGAATCCTTGCCCAAAAAGGGTAATCTGGAACGCCATTATAAGGCTCTGCATAGCAATACGTTTGATGCTGATTTTCCACCCAAAAGTGAAATTCGTAAACTGAAGCTCAAAGAACTTAAATCAAAACTGGCTACTCAGCAACAGTTGATGGCGAAGCCAAGGTCACATTCGGTCAATGCAACCATAGCATCCTTCAAGGTCAGCAACCTGATCGCAAAGAAATACAAACCTTTCACTGAAGGGGAATTTGTAAAAGATTGTTTTCTCGAAGCAGCTGACAATCTTTTTGAAGGATTTGGGAAAGCCTTTGGGAAAGAGATCATAGCTGCTATTCAAGATGTACAATTGTCAAGAAACACCATCATGCGGCGAATAGAAAAGATGTGTGGAGACACAACTGAACAATTGTTGGAGGACGTTTCAAATTGTGTTGCTTTCTCACTCCAACTGGATGAATCTACAGACATAAGAGACATAGCCCAGTTACTAGTCTTTATCCGGATGGTTTTTGAAGACTTCAGTGTTAAAGAAGTACTACGTGGAATGATTTCTTTAAAAGGGAGAACTACCGGTCAGGAAATATTCAGTTCTTTCCATTCTTTTGTGACAAAGTGTAATCTTCCATTACATAGACTTGTTTCCATCACTACTGATGGAGCAAGAGCAATGACAGGTGAGGTTAAAGGTTTCATAGCCCTCTGTAGACAGCATGATGACTTCCCAGATTTCCTTTCTTAACACTGCATCATTCACCACAAGTGTTGGCAAGCAAGAGACTCAATACAAAGACTGTCATGGACATCACTTTCAAAACTGTAAATTCAGTTTGTGGAAGATCACTTCAAAGACAGCTTTTCAATCTTACTCTTGATGAAGGGGCAGCGGAAATCATTTTGCACACAGATGTAAGGTGGCTAAGTAGTGTCGCGCCCCCTAGTGGCCAGGCGGTAGCCTAGTGGTAGGAGACGGAACTTATTTATTTTTATGTCCCTTGTTTAGCCTCTATGCAAAGTAGTTGTGAACAGTAATTCAGCCGAGAGGTTTTGTTTTTCAAGGCACACAGGATTTTTATTTATTTATTCTCCAGGCAAGATGAACTTGGCAGTTCAAAAAATATCATAACATAAAAATTGGTGGATACTTTCTCCAGTGAAACAAAAACAGAAACTTGCTTCTTCATTCAGCTTATATACAATACTAGGCAATCAGTGTATCTTCAGGTAGAAAATAGCCAATACTCTTTAAGCCAGGGGTCACCAACCTCCAGAGGGCCGCGGGCCGCACAGCCGACTACCGGCAGACTCGCGGGCCGCACCCCCCTCCCTCCCACCCTCCCCCCCCCCCGCCGCGAAAAAAAAACTGCTCATACCTGACCTTGAATAATCCATGTCAGCTCCCTCCCTTCTTCTGCAGCCGCGGCTCCCTGCCTCTTAGGGAACCGCGGCTGTGCTTGTAAAATCATCGCGGAGCCCTTCCTGTCTTGACGGGCTCCGTGCAGCATTGTCCCGCCTCTAAAGGAAGTTGTTTACCACTTCCTTTGGAGGCGGGACAATGCTGCACGGAGCCCGTCAAGACAGGAAGGGCTCCGCGATGATTTTACAAGCACAGCCGCGGTTCCCTAAGAGGCAGGGAGCCGCGGCTGCAGAAGAAGGGAGGGAGCTGACATGGATTATTCAAGGTCAGGTATGAGCAGTTTTTTTTATTATTTTATTATTTTTATTATTAGGAGACTTCTTATCTCTCAGGGAACTAGGAGAAGCTTTTAAAGTGCTCACCTTGCTGTGGGGAAGCAATCTCTCCTCAGAGTTTAGTGCCACGGGCTCAATTTCCATACACTCAGGTGGAGACAACTCTCGGCCATTTCCATAGCTTACTTCCTCTCTCTCATAAGCTTTCCCTCTCACAGGATTACTTCCATACCTCTTGCAGGACTCCTTGGGCTCTTGCCTTACTCTGCAAACAGGTCTTGCATCGTGTTCCTCCTGTTGCTGCCTCCTGGGCTGCCTAGGCTCCACGTGCCAGGAATGCTTGCCACTTGCAATGCCTTCTCGGCTTGCCTCGTCACTTCCTGCTTCTCCGGTGGCTCTGCTCCTGTCTCCCAGGCTCCTCCTGTCTCCCAGGCTCCTCCCTGGCCTCGTCACCATAGACCCCCCCCCTTAAAATATTCCGGGCTGGCAGACAACCGTCGGCACAGCATGGAATTCTCGATAGCGCATCTGCATTGGTATGCAGCCTACCGGCCCTATGTTCTATGTGAAAATCATAGGCCTGGAGGGTCAGGTACCAACGCGTGAGCCTTGGATTATTATCTTTCATTTTATTAAGCCACTTTAAAGGGGCATGGTCCGTGATTAGTAGAAACTTACGGCCTACAAGGTAAAAATGAAGAGCATCTATCGCCCAGCGTATAGCCAAGCACTCACGTTCAACCGCTGAATATTTCCATTCGGGTGGTGCCAATTTCCTACTTAAGAACATTATAGGATGTTCTACCCCTTCTACCTTTTGGGATAAAACCGCCCCAACCCGGTTTCGGAGGCGTCCGTTTGTACGATAAACGGGCGCTTAAAATCTACGCCCCTCAAAATGGGCTCACAACAAAGTTTCCCTTTTAGTTGCTCAAAAGCAAGCTCCGCCTCCGGTGACCACCTCACTTGATTCGGAGCATTTTTTTTAAGCATGTCTGTCAAAATGGCGCTCTCAGTGGCAAAGTTGGGTATAAACCTCTGATAGTACCCAATTAACCCAAGGAAACTGCGAATCTGTTTCTTTGTTAGGGGTTTTGGGAATGTCCTAACAGCTTCTATTTTGTCTATTACCGGCTTTATCACCCCTCTTCCTACAATGTGTCCAAGGTATTTTACCTCCTTTCCCCCGAACATGCATTTCGCAGGGTTGAGGGTGATACCCGCCTCTCTCATGGCTGCCAATACCTTGCTTATATGAAACAGATGCTGGTCCCAACTGTCGCTGTTAATTACAACGTCATCCATATACGCTGTAGTGTACAGTTGGTGCGGTCGTAGGACCCTGTCTACCAGACGTTGGCATGTAGCCGCTGCGCCATGTAGCCCGAAGGGCATACGGCGGAACTGGTATAGACCCAGCGGGGTACTAAAAGCGGTTTTTGGGCGAGATTCCCTTGTGAGGGGAATCTGCCAGTACCCTTTTGTCATATCTAACGTTGTTAGATATGCAGCTCTACCTAACCTATCTAAGAGCTCATCAATCCTAGGCATAGGATAGGGGTCAAACCTCGAAATTGTATTAACTTTCCTAAAGTCTATACAAAATCGGATACTGCCATCAGGTTTGGGAACTAAAACAATGGGGCTATTCCATGGGCTTATGGATTCTTCAATAACCCCTAAAGCCAACATTTCCCGTACCTGCTCTTTTACTACCTGTTGTTTCGCTGCGAGCAACCTATAGGGTCTTTGGCGAACAATTTCCCCCGGAGGGGTCACCACTGAATGGCTTACGAGGTTAGTCTTCCCTGGGATGGGTGTTAATACATCTGGGAATCTACTCAATAACCTGGATAAGGCCTGTTGCTGGTGCCATGATAACTCATCCCCTACCTTAGGAATAGGCTTTGTCCTGCAATCAGCGAGCTGAGGGCCTAGGTCCACATCTGCTTTATCCTCACAAGTGGCCGCTAGCCCTTTAAATTCGTTCCGGCCAGAGGAACCGAATCCCCGCGACCCTCTTAGAGTGGTGCTCACTTCCTCCACTTCTTCTATTGGCGGGAACCCTACTCTTTCGCAGATCAAGTGCGCTATCCTATCCCCTATATTCACTTTAAAATCAGTATGGGATGGATTAAGCAATAAAACCTTTATTGCGCCTCGAAAATCGGGGTCTATTACTCCTGCCCCTATATCGATGGAATTCTTCACGGCCAAGCCAGATCGGGGAGCAACCCTCCCATAACACCCAGGGGGTATCTCGACCTGAATGCCGGTTTCCACCAGCGCCCTGCCTTGTTTGGGGATGACCCTGTCCTCCGCACTGTATAGATCAAACCCTGCAGCCTGTTCAGTCACCCGTTTGGGTATTTTAGCACTCGGGGTAGTCCTACAGACTTTCAAAACAAACCTAGGTTTATTGTTTGGGGACTCCTTCTTGGGACTCTCCCTTCTGGTTTCTTCCCAAACAATGGAGCTAACACTGAGTTAAGTTCTGTCCGGGTTTTACTAGAGGCACAGGATACCTTATTCCCTTCCTTACTGGGAGTATGGTTCTCTTCTGGCTTCTTAGTTTCTCCTAATAAACCTTTTTCCAGGCCACGTCTAAATTGCGGCCAGTCTTTCCCTAACACCAAGGAATGGGGAAGCTTAGGGACTATGGCAACAACCACTTCTTTTTCTAGCCCTAAGCCCTTCACCTTCACCTTAATTAGGGGGTATGTCGATGCGGCACCGTGCACACATCTAATCTTAATGCTCTGGTCAGTTGGTCTTGGGGTCTGACCTCTGTGAGCCTGTATATCAGTCCATAGCTTTTTCGAAATCATGGACTGATCAGCCCCCGAGTCCAACAGAGCCTCTATGGGGATGCCCTCCACCTCTACAGCGAGCAAGAATCCTCCCCCATTTCCCTTGCCATGGGTTGACACAAGTGCTGTCGGGGCGTGGCAATTACGACTAAAATGCCCCACTTCCCCACATGTGAAACATTTGCCTGGAGCAAATACTGGTTTTCTCTTAGGCCTAAGTCCTCTGATTTCCCCCAGCATGGTGTTCCCTGTCTTTTCTGAGACTCCCTTCTTTTGACTTTCAGCAACACCCACCTGCGCCTGGCTGACAAACCTGGCTTCCAGGAAGCGTTCCGCCAGCGAGGTTGCTTCCTTGGTGTTCTTGCAGTCTTGGAGTATCAGGAAAGACTTTAATTCCACGGGAACAGCCTCCACAAATTGTTCCAGAATTATGCCATCTAGGAGAGAATCAAGACTTTTATCCTGTGGTTCTAACCACTTCCAGACTAACCCTTTTATTCGTTGGCATAAGGCGCATGGTGTTTCTCCCGGTTTTAATTTGCACGCCCTCAAATGGCGCCTATAAACCATGGGAGTAAGACCCATTCTATCTCTTATTGCCCTTTTGACCTCTTCATAAGGGGAGGCCAGATCGCTGGGCATTGGGCGATATGCCGCCAGTGCTTCACCAGTGAGTGAGGCAGCTAAGCGGACTGCCCATCGATCTTTGGGCCATCCACTTAGGTGGGCCACTCTTTCGAAAACTTTGATATAGTCATCTATATCATCGTCCTTTGTTAGAGGACCAAATGAAAATATCCCCCTTCCAGGTAACCCCAGTCCTTGTGAGGCTAAGGAATCTGTCATTGTCCTCAGTGCATCAGAAGTATTCTTTTGTTCCCCCAACCAGTCACTCATCATCTTGAGTAGCGGCTGCTGCTGGTCCCTCATCATGGCGACGGCACGTTCCTGGGCTTGAGCGGCCAACTCTTGCTGCTCCCGGAATCGTTCGGCCATCCAGCTGAGCAGTTGCGCTTGCTCCATATCCGTGACGCTGCTGGAAAACAAACAAACAAAACACACCAAGTGCGGCTCTCTCACTCGCACCCTGTTCCCTTAGAACTTCTGCTTAGGAACCACTGTACCCCACCCTGGCAGGCAATCCAGATCAACCCTCTTAGCTACTGGTTACCTGGTAGCAAGGTTGACTCAGGCTCAGCAAATAGGGATCCTCTGGAACATCCAGTCTGGTCCTTCTCTCTGCCGGTGGTCCGGTCCCGGTTCCTGTAGTTCCCTCTGGTATCACTCCACACACTCCTTATGTCAGGATATGCTTGAAGAAAAAAAAATCCAAGAACTACGCCAATGTCGCACCCCTAGTGGCCAGGCGGTAGCCTAGTGGTAGGAGACGGAACTTATTTATTTTTATGTCCCTTGTTTAGCCTCTATGCAAAGTAGTTGTGAACAGTAATTCAGCCGAGAGGTTTTGTTTTTCAAGGCACACAGGATTTTTATTTATTTATTCTCCAGGCAAGATGAACTTGGCAGTTCAAAAAATATCATAACATAAAAATTGGTGGATACTTTCTCCAGTGAAACAAAAACAGAAACTTGCTTCTTCATTCAGCTTATATACAATACTAGGCAATCAGTGTATCTTCAGGTAGAAAATAGCCAATACTCTTTAAGCCAAACAGCTTCCATGTTGGTTACAAACTTTACATTCTTCCAGTTAGTTAAACCAATGGTACTTTTTACTGCAGCTATTCTTCTTCCCTTCACAAACGTTTCTTAGAGGCTGAGTTAACAACTCTGGCATTCACTTGTAACACAGTCTTTTAACAAGTCTGAAACAAACCACGGAGCTCAGCAGCTCATTAGCATAATCTTCTCAGCACTGCTCAACTGAAATCCAAGCCTATAGGTTTCTTCACTTTTTAAAACCTTATGGCTTGTCAGTTTGGGCATAGACTAAAGAACAATCCATCTCCTGATCTGAAGGTAAATCTTCCAACACAGATTCTCCCAAATACATACTTTCCCCTTCAGAATCAGAGGGTAAATGGTCAGACTTTGGGTCAGAAGTAACAGGCTTTAATCTTTCTAAAACCTTTAAAACTTTCTGCCAAATTGCTTCTTCTCTCTGCTGGGGACTCTTGAGAGAATTAGGAGACTTCTTATCTCTCAGGGAACTAGGAGAAGCTTTTAAAGTGCTCACCTTGCTGTGGGGAAACAAACTCTCCTCAGAGTTTAGTGCCACGGGCTCAATTTCCATACACTCAGGTGGAGACAACTCTCGGCCATTTCCATAGCTTACTTCCTCTCTCTCATAAGCTTTCCCTCTCACAGGATTACTTCCATACCTCTTGCAGGACTCCTTGGGCTCTTGCCTTAGTCTGCAAACAGGTCTTGCATCGTGTTCCTCCTGTTGCTGCCTCCTGGGCTGCCTAGGCTCCACGTGCCAGCAATGCTTGCCACTTGCAATGCCTTCTCGGCTTGCCTCGTCACTTCCTGCTTCTCCTGTGGCTCTGCTCCTGTCTCCCAGGCTCCTCCTGTCTCCCAGGCTCCTCCCTGGCCTCTCCACCACAGTAGGCACAAATTTCTGCAAAGATTTTGCGATTTGCTGAATGAAATAAGATGTTTTTTGAAGGAGAGAAGAGATGACCAAGCAGAGTTGGAAGATGAGGAGTGGTTATGTAATCTGGCATTTCTTGCTGACTTTACAGGCGAACTAAGTGATATGAACCTTGAACTACAAGGTAAAAACAAATGCATTGGTGAGATGATGAGTACAGTTTCATCCTACAAGAGCAAATTTGAGCTAATGATGACTGACTTTGCAAACAACACTTTTGATCATTTTCCTAAAATGCAGGACCATCTGGGACAATATCCACATTTTTTTTTTCAGAATGAGAAGTATGTGACAAATATCTGTTCTGTTATCCAGGAATTCGAAAACAGATTCTATGACTTCCAAAAAATTGGAACAGTTGTGGAGTAGTTGCCATACCCATTCAAAGTAGATGTGGACATTAAAGAAACTGCAGCTGCTATCAGTAAACATTACTCATTGAACAAGCCATCTCTTGAAAATGAAATATTAACCTTTAAAAATGACATTTTTCTCAAGACCCGTGCTGAGAAAGAATCGTCTTGGAAGCTAGTGCCTAGAGACAAATTTCCCAACTTGAGAAGATGCAGTGAAGCTGTACACTTCTGTTTCGGTTCAACTTATTTGTGTGAATCTGCGTTTTCCCATCTGAAAATGACAAAGAGTACACAACATTCCAACATGACAGATGAACATCTCCAGGATTCCCTGAGACTGGCCCTCACGCAATATTCACCCAGCTTCAAAAAGCTGGTGGATGAAATGCAGGCAGGCTCAGACGTCTCACTAATTAGCAAGAGCGAAATATTAAAGATTGTGCAAGATTTATTATTTATTTAAAGTCTCTTCTATACCGCGCTATTCGGCATCAGTGCGGTTTACATACAACAACTTACACATCTCAATAGCTGATACGTGTTTACATTGAACAAGGCAATAGAACTTGGATAACAAGGGGTAAAACTATGTACAACTATAAGGCAAGATAGGTATCACTTTGCTGGACGTAGATCAGCCTGGATCAATACTCAACCTAAATTTGACACAAATTACTCAATAAAAGTTAAAGAAAGTTATTAAGAAAGTTAAAGAAAGTTATTACTCAATAAAACTTTAAGAAAAAATGTACTTTCCATTTCCCCTTGCAGTTCTTACTGGATCTTTGCCTCTCTGCTTTGTTTTTGCTTAACTTGCTTAACAGCTGATCACATCCAAGTAAATGACAGAAGGTTCATTAAAAATGGGGGGGGGGGGGGAATCCTCCAACTTTATTGGGTTAAAATTTAATTTGAAACTAATTTGAAACTTAATTTTCATGGTGGTAGATCACCAGCACTTTTGGCCGGAAAAAGTAGATCACGACCTGTTCGAAGTTGGACATGCCTGCTATATACCATAGAATCAAAGGCCTGCAGCACCTGCTTAAAATGTCTGGAAAATGATGACTGGTCCATTCCGCAGGTCATCCCAACACATTTTGGAATGAACCAGTGCCCAAAAAATGTAACATAGTGAGTAACTTCACCAGCCCTGGTATGGTGTGCCCACAAGCAGTGGCTGGATCTATATCATCGTTAATTTCCTCAAATGACGACAAGATGGTTCGTGTGCATAAACGGTAGTTACACACGACATGCCTCTCTGGGAGTCCATCCAGTGCTAACCTTGTTCGGAAAAGGCACTGTCTGCAGGGCCTCACCTCCTCATCCTCCTCTCTCACACTTGGATCTCTGCTGTTCTCCTCATTTCTTTGTCTAGCTCTTGCAAGCAGCAAAGCCACTAAAGGATAAGAAGCAAAAGATATTTCTTCTTGAACGCAGATGATGTCCACACCGACGGTAAAAGTTCACAGCTTGCACGCTGAAAACAGTCTGTCTCGACACGCGCAAGAATTATACACCATCTCAGACCACGTGTAGAGAAAACGGCACTCCAATTGAACCCCTCACTGTGTAATCCTGTATGCGTTTCTCTGCATCGGGTGCAGACCTTATTAATATCTCATTTTAATACATGCAGCTCATTTGCATATTATTTCAATAAACTTGGCGTTGCTGTGTGTGCATGCTTTTTTGCTGTTTACACATGTTAGACACAGGTTAGCAACCATACCAACCATACCACAATACTACAAAACACACAAAATATATTTACCCATCACAATTTTGATGATATAATTTTAAGTACCCATAATGTAAATACGTTCTAACTTTTTACCGTTCAAATGTTATATTGTTACTTGTAAATAGTTCTACCTGTTCTATGTAAAACGAGTAGGTATGTGCTTCCACATACCATATAATTTACTGTTCATTGTAAACCGCACTTGATACTTGGGAAAGTGCGGTATAGAAATAAGTGTTAAATAAATAAATAAATAAACATGTGTCAATTTCTTTTCTGCATTTGGTGTGGCGGAACCTATGTGTATAAGTTGCAATATCTGCGTGCAAAGGTTACCTTTGGTTACCAATAAACTGTAGAATCCAATATAAGGCCATCCTTACCACCTTTAGGGCCTTCAATAATATTTCTCCAGATTCCATCTCTGATCTCATCATACACACAACAAATAACAGGTCCAGGAGATCTCCAGCTGTTGATACACTACTTATACCAAACGTTTCCTTAAAAGCTAATCAATCATCCATCAATAGGGCTTTTTCGAATTATGCTCCTAGATGTTGGAACAAACTCCCTCCCAATATCAGAGCAATTAAAGACATCAAACAATTCAAAAAAGCCCTTAAACACCACCTTTTCATCGCACACTTCAAACACCTAAACACCCCTTCCCCTCCCCCCATCCTTTTAATCTCATAACTACCCTAACTGTATAGATTTTATATATCTCCAACATGTATTTTCTAGAAATATAAATGATTTCCCTGTTTACTTCCATGTTAATTTTCCTGTTACTTGTAATAGGTCTGTTATATCTGACCAATTGTTGTATTGTTTCATTGTAAACTGCACTGATGACAAATAGCGTGGTATATAAGAAAATGAAATAAATAAATAAATAAAAGGCACACTAGTCTTTTTGCATTGGCCTGTAAGTTTCTACCTGAGACAACGGAGGGTTTAAGAAACTTGCCAAAGACCATAAAGTATGCCAGTGGGATTCAAACCCTGGTCTCTTTGATCACAGACCACTGTTCTAACCACTAGGTTACTCTTCCACCCCTTCAACTTTACAGCCAACAACAAAGGTACTAATAACAAATTTTGACTTGTTTTTAGTGATATGGATATCTGTGCACTAGGAACTCACCAAGAGGCTGATTTCACATATGCCATACACATAATCTTGGATTCTGAGGCCATCCTATGGTACTGTATAGTACACTCTTGCAGCTATATAAGTTGGTGAGGAAACAAAATCTCAATGCCCATCCTCTAGATGGGAGACTGAATCAGAACCACCACAGGTGATTTCATTTAATAATATGCTTAAGGCTGGGATTTTATGGGGATTTGTGATTCAACTTATAGCATGACAATTAATATAGGGGCAATTTTAAAACTGTTCTTACTAGGTCAAAGTTTATGGATAGTTTTTACCTATGGACTTTGCACTAATTTTCAATGTGAAAGTATGTGTACGCTTTCACTCTGAAAATTACCACACATGGAAGGTGCTTATGGACCTGTGCACCTACCTCTTCTGCAGATACTTTTGTTCAATGAAAATAAATACCCTAGAGTTGAAAAAGCATAGTTATTCACCTGTAGCAGGTATTCTCCGTGGAGAGCAGGAATAAGTCCTCACATTTGGGTGATGCCACCAACTGAGTCCATGGGGAACGCTCCCCAGCTTCTATTGGAAGCTTTTGGGAGCTGCACTGCACATGTGCACCTGCTTTCCTGCTTGCTGTAGCACCAACTTCTTCAGTTAACTATCAAAGCAGTAGCCAAAAGAACTCTTCAGGGAGGTAGGAAGATCCCCTCTAGGGACTCCACAGATTCAGCATCCTCAGCGTACAGCAGCACTGAGGTCAGTCAACATTTGCAGGTAGCCTGGATGGACAAAAGGACTGGAGGGCAGGAATTGGACCCAAGACCCGAAGAGGTGCCAGAGTATGACCAGGCCAAAGTTGTTGTCCCGTTGGGAATCCCCAACCAGACAGTAGTGGGCTGTGAATGCATGGACTGAAGACCACACAGTGGCCTTGCAGATTTCCTGTATGGAGACCGAACGCAAGTTAGCAATGGGTGAGGCTATGGCTCGAATGTTGTGAAGCGTGACATGACCCTCAAGGTTTAGGCTTGCCTGGGAATATGCCAAGGTGATGCAATCCGCTAGCCACAGGGATAGCGTGTGCTTAGAAACCACAGCACCCAGCTTACTAGGGTTGAAGGAGACAAAAGGTTTGGTGGACTGCTGATGCGCCTTCGTACATTCCAGGTAGAAGGCCAAGGCATGCTTGCAGTCCAGTGTGTGCAATTGCACCTCACCCTGGGTGGCATGCAGCCTCAGGAAGAAAGTCAGCAGAACAATCAACTGGCTGAAGTGGAAGTCAGAGAACACCTTCGGCAGAAGCTACGGGTGCGATCACAAGACCATCAGACTCTGGTGGAATCTGGTGTAAGGCGGGTAAGCCACCAGGCTCTGGAGCTCACTGACATGGCAGGCTGATGTGACCGACACCAAGAACAGTACCTTCCAGGTCAAGTACTTAAGAGGGCAAGAGTCAAGTGGCTCAAAAGGAGCCCACATGAGCTGCGTAAGTACATTGAGATCTCAGGCCACCACAAGGGGCTTAATGGGAGGCTTCAAAAGAAACAAGCCCCACATGAAGTGAGCCACCAGTGGATGAGCCGAGATGGGCCTGCCCCCCGAGCCACGATAATAGGCACTGATCGTGCTGAGGTGAATCCGAACAGAGTTGGATTTAAGGCCCAAGTCCGAGAGGTGCAGGAGGTATTCCTGCAACTGATCCACTGCACAGGAGAAGAGATCCAGAACCCTATCCATCCACCAAGCGGCGAACTTCCACCACTTGAATGCATAGGCCCATCACATCGAATCCTTGCGTGATGCCTGAAGGACATCTGTTAAATTGTCCAGCAAACTGAGCTTCAAAAGAACTACTTGCTCAGCATCCAGACCGTAAGGGCCAAGGAGCAGATGTTGGGATGCAGCAGGGTCCCACTGTCCTGGGTAATGAGGTCCGGGAAAGAGTCCAATCAGAGAGGCTCCCTTTGAGAGAGCTGAAGCAGCAGGGGGAACCACAGCTGCCGAGGCTAATATGGAGCAATGAGGATCATGGTGCCCTTATCGGCCTGAAGCTTCAGTTGAGATTTTGCCATGAGTGAGATCAGGGGAAAGGCGTAAAGCAGACCCCTGCACTTGTGGAGGAGAAAGGTATCTGAAGCCAGCTAGATGGCCTCCTGGAGCAGAACCAGTCCACTTGTGTGTTATGCAATGTGGCAGAGATCTATCGTGGTAGTACCCCATTCTCAGAAGATCCACTCCACTCCCCTTTCGTGGAGAGTCCACCAGGACATTGAACTCACTAGGCAGATAGGTTGCCCTCAGCTCCATCCCATGGGCCAGGGCGAACTTCACAGCCAGACTGTCTCCCAGCAGAAGAGGTACAAGCCCATTCCTCCCTGTTTGTTCACATAAAAAATTGCTACCTGGTTGTCTGTCTGGATCAGGATCACCTGATTCGCCAGGAACGCTCGGAGGACATTTGCTATGGTCCGCAACTTGAGGAAGTTGATTTGGCATAGGCTCTCCTGCTCAGACCATAGGCCCTGTATGCACTAAAGGATAAGAAGCAAAAGATATTTCTTCTTGAATGCAGATGTCCACACTGACGGTAACAGTTCACAGCATACATACTGAAAACAGTCTGTCTCAACATGCTCAAGAATTTTATATCATCTCAGAACAGGCATAGAGAAAATGACACTCTTCAATAGAACGCCTCATTGTGTAATCCAATATGCGTTTCTCTGCATCATGTCCAGACCTTATTAATATCTCATTTTAATACACACAGCTCATTTGCATATATTTAAATACACTTGGCATTTCTGTGTGTGCATACTTTTTTTGCTGCTTACACATGAGTCAGTCTCTTTTCTGCAGTTGGTGAACCCCCACCCAAGCTTGGATGCGTCGGTTGTGAGCATCCTGTGGGAGGGCTCCACCTAGAATGAGAGGCCCTAGAACAGGTTCAGTGGCTCCAACCACCAGTTGAGGGACCAAGCCTAGAGCAGTGACTGCCACCCTGTCCCGAAGGCGACCATGGCGTGCTTCCATTGTGTGCTGAGGGTCCACTGTGCTTGCTGCATAGAGGCGAGCCAGGAGGGTAACATGCACAGTGGAGGTCATGTGGTTGAGCACGTCCAGCATCTCCCAGGCCATCGTGTGGCACTGATGATGCATACCATCGACCACTTCCGTCAGCCGCTGCATGCGGTCCATTGGCAGAAAAGCCCAGGCTCGAGTGGTATCGAGGAGGGCCCCATGAACTCCAGCTGCTGTGTGGGCTGGAGATCTGATTTGAGGCAGTTGATGATGAACCCTAGCCACTCAAGAACCTGTATGGTGAGATGGGCAGACTGTTGGACAGCGTCCAAAGTGGGATCTTTGATGAGCTAGTCGTCCAGATATGGCAAGACAAAGACTCCCATGGTGCGAAGGTAGACGGCGACTACCATGAGACACTTGGTGAAGACCCGAGGTGCTGAAGCCAGCCCAAAGGGGAGCACCCGGTACTGATAGTGCTGATTTCCCAGCACAAACCTGATGTATTTTCTGTGATATGGGTGGATAGGGATGTATGTGTACTCATCCTTGAGATCCAAGGAGCATAGCCATTCATCCTTTAGAAGGTAAGGGAGCAGCATCCACATCAAGACCATCTTGAACTGCTAGCGCACTAGAAAACAGTTGAGGTCTCGGAGGTACAGAATGGGTCTAAATCCTCCTATCTTTTTGGGGACCAGAAAGTACCTGGAGTAAAACCCCCTTCTGACCTGAGCTGATGGAATTGGCTCAATGGCAAGGTCAGACAGCAGAGTGGAGACCTCCTCTCTCAACAAGCAAAAGGGAGACTATGATAAAATTAGGAAAATAGTTAAGAAAAAACTAAAAGGAGCAGTTGCAAAGGTTAAAGGAAAAAGGAACCAAATGACGAAAACTGGAAACTTCATAAGCACAGGCAAGTTAGATCCAAGGCATTGAAAAGGCAGGCAAACAGAGAATTTGAGAAGAAGCTTGCTATGGAAGCAAAAATGTGTAATAAAGAGTTTTTCAAGTATATTCGTAGCAAAAAACCTGTGACAGAGACAGTTGGACCATTAGATCACAGAGGGGTAAAATGGGCACTAAGAGAGAGGGGACAAGGCCATAGCGGAAAGACTGAATGAATTCTTTGCTTCGGTCTTTACTAAGGAAGATGTAGGGATGTTACTTATGACTTAAATGGTATTTAAAGGTGACACCACAGAAGAATTGAAAAAAAGCGCAGTTACTCACCAGTAACAGGTGTTCTCCAGGGACAGCAGGAATCAGTCCTCACTTATGGGTGACATTGGCACCGACAGAGCCCGCGCGGAGCAATTCCCCAGCTTTCAAAGAAAGCCTTTGGGATTGCTGCTACCAAGGGTGCCATCTTGCTCAGTCAGGTCCCATAGCTAGAGCCCTACTAAGCAGATGGCAAGGGAAGGATACGAATAGCAACTCTTAAGGGGAGATGGGAGGGTAGTGAGGACTGATTCCTGCTGTTCCTGGAGAACACCTGTTACAGGTGACTATGCTTTCTCCAGGAACAAGCAGGAAGTCAGTCCTCACTTATGGGACTCCCCAGCTACAGGCTACCGAAACCCGTAAGCAAAAACACCTCTGCGAAGCCGTGAGCAGAAGCCGACGATCCGAAGGGAGCCCAAGTCCTCAGGTCCTTGGGGGCCAAGCTCTCGGTAGCCACAGAAGAAGGGTCGGAGGGCAGAAGTTGCTTATACCCTGAACAGATTACGGAGTACAGCCTGGCCGAAGGCGCTGTCCCAGTGGGACTCCCTCTCCAGGCAGTAATGTGACGTGAAGGTATTTGCTGAAGACCAGGTTGCAGCCCGGCAAATGTCTGTCAGAGACACTGAGCGTAGTGAAGCTAGCGATGCTGCCTTGGCACGGATGCCGTGCGCGGTGACTCGATGATCCAGTGGAGCCCCAGCCTTCGCCTGAGCGAAGGTGATGCAGTCTGCCACCCAGACGGAGAGAGTGTGCTTTGTGACTGCAAGCCCCAGACGGTTAGGATCGTAGGCGATGAAGAGCCGGTCGGACTTGCGATGACCCTGGGTGCGCTGCAGGTAGAAGGCAAGAGCTCTCTTGCAGTCGAGCGTATGCAGAACCGCCGATGCCCAGTCAGCGTGAGGTCTCAGAAAGAAAGTCAGTAAGACTATCTCCTGGTTGAGATGGAAATCTAAAACAACTTTCGGTAGGAAGTTGGGGTGAATCCGGAGGCCCTAGGTTAGCCCTGTTCTCATAGAACCTGGTGTAAGGAGACGCAGCCATGAGGGCTTGCAGCTCGCCGACTCTTTGAGTCAAGGTCTGCGCCATCAGGAAGACTACCTTCAGGGGAGGTGTGGAAGCGAGCACGTCGCCATCGGCTCGAAGGGCAGCTGCATCAGCTGCATGAGCACGATGTTTAGGTCCCACTCCACCGGTGGAGGCTGGACGGGGGATGTGGAAAGCAAGAGGCCCCGCATAAAGCAGGAGACCAGAGGCTGGCTCGAGAGGGGTTTACCCTCGACGGAGAAGTGATTGGCTGAAATAGCACTCAGGTGAACCCTGACCAAACTGGATTTCAGCCCCACCTGCGAGAGGTGGAGGAGGTACTGGAGAACCCACCAGGTGGAGCAGGAGAATGGGTCGATCTGGAGCTCGAAGCACCAGACCGAGAAGCGGTGCCACTTGAAGGCGTAAACCCATCTCGTTGAGTCCTTCCTCGACGCGAGCAGGACTTCCTCGATCTCCTCTGGGAGGTGTAGCAAGGCTAAAGAGACCTGTTCAGCCGCCAGGCGCCAGGCTGTTAGGGATAGCGAGTCCGGGATTGGGTGAAGCACCCGTCCCTCCTCCTCTGTCAGCAGATCCGGGGCATTGCCTAGGGGAACCGGAGGCTCTGAGGAGAGTCGGAGTAGCAGCGGGAACAAAGGCTGACAAGGCCACAAGGGAGCTACAAGGATCACCGAGGCTCAGTCCTGTGGAATTTTGTGGAGAGTCCTTGCAATGAGGGGAGTAGGGGGGAACGGATACAGAAGCCTGGAGGCCCAGCTCAGCAGGAACGTATCTGGGGCTACCCTGCTCGGGTGTGGTATCGGCCTGTAAAAATGGGGGAGCTGTGCATTTACTGGACTGACTAACAGGTCTATGGACGGGGTCCCCCAGCAACAAAACAGGTGGAGAACCACCTCTGGATTCAGGTGCCACTTGTGCGGGCGGAGAAGCCTGCAGAGCCTGTCCGCGAGGACATTGTCTTGGCCCAGAAGATAGACAGTTCTTAGTGTCATACCCCGGCATATGGCAAAGGAGCAGAGGAGGACTGCCTCCCGACAGAGGAGGCGGGAGCCTGTACCCCCTTTCTTGTTTATGTAGAACATCGTGACCTTGTTGTCAGTCTGCACTAGCACTGACTTCCCTCGCAAGGGGTGTTCGAAGACCTTCAGGGCCAACCAGACTGCTCGAAGCTCGAGCAGGTTGATCTGCTGCCGAGATTCCTTGGGTGAACACCGTCCTTGGGTATGGAGGTTGTCGCAATGGGCTCCCCAGCCTGACAGAGATGCATCCGTCGTCAAGATGAGCTCGTGTTGTGGGATCTGGAAGGGCATGCCCCGAAGGCGGCTTTGGGTATCCTGCCACCACTCCAGAGA
This sequence comes from Ichthyophis bannanicus, assembly GCA_033557465.1. Classification (NCBI taxonomy): domain Eukaryota; kingdom Metazoa; phylum Chordata; class Amphibia; order Gymnophiona; family Ichthyophiidae; genus Ichthyophis; species Ichthyophis bannanicus. Next base: position 295,373,061 of record CM066037.1, read on the forward strand.
ACTGGATAGGATGAGATGGGGTCCTGGAACCAGCCCGAGGCTTGAGACTATTGTGCTCTGAGGCACCATTGAGCTGCTTGCATGGGGAACAACGTGCACGGTCAAGGCCATGTGCCCCAGAAGGCGCAACATGGCCCACGCCAAGACCCTGGACCACCATTGGACCTCAGCAGCCAGAGCATGGAGGCAGTCCACGCATGCTCGGGGATAGAAGGCAGTCGCCCGTTCCGTGTTGAGCAGAGCACCGATGAACTCCAGTGCCTGCACCGGTTCGAGGTGGGACTTGGAGTAGTTGATTAGGAAACCCAGGTGCTTGAGGAGGAGGACTGTGCGTGATGCCGATAGGAGAGCCTCCTCTGCCGATGTGCCCATGACGAGCCAGCGAGAGGCTATGCGTTCAGCACCAAAACCCAGAAGCTGGCTGGGGTGGTGCCGTTGGTTGGGTCTTGGGCCCCTTACGTTTCCGGTGACCCTGAGCTCCCCCTTTGCCTTGGCCACTGGGTGCCGGAGCAGGGGAGGGCGGATAGAGTGGATATCCCTGGTAAGGGAGCCCCTTCCTCTGGAAGAAGGGTTTCTTACTGTGCTGTTTCTTCCGGGGAAGGGAAGTGGTTTTGCAAGAGAGCGGGTACGGGTCTCGGTCTCGGCCACCTTGTCTTCCATGGGCTTGCTGAACAGCTGTTCACCGAGGCAGGGAATGTCCAGGAGTTTCTCCTGGATCCACTGTTCCAGCTCTGAGGACTGGAGCCAAGCTTGACGCCGGGCTCCGATGCCAGCCGCTGCCACATGGGCGGAAGATTCGAACCCGTCGTATGTGGCGCAGGTAAGGTATTTTGAGCAGTCTGTGACCAATCTCAGGAGTGTCTGAAATCTGAGGTGGTGTTCACCTCTGAGGCCCACAGAAAAACCGCCAAGCTCTTTAGCGAGGTCGCGAAGGAACATACCCATATATAGCTTGTACGCATGAATGCGACATGCCAGCATGGAACCCTGGTAGGCCTTGCATCCAAGGGCATCGAGGGCACAGGATTCTGTACCAGGTGGGACCGAAGAGTGCGACTTCGAATTCTTCTTCTTCCACATCGTCAATTCCACTACCATGGAGGTATGGGGAAGTTGGGTCTTTCGAAACCCAGGGCTGCGCTGGACTCTGTACCTGGCGTCGAGTCTTTCACTGATCATAGTGACCAAGGTGGGTGCTCCCCACATGTGGAGGAGCGGCTGGGTCAAGATGGACGGCACAGGGGCCGTGAGAGACTCCCTAGGGGGAGGCTCATCTTGCAAAATGTCGAGTTCCTCTGTCTTGGCTCTTCCTCAGTCTGCGTGGGCAGATTGAGGGCCTGAGCCATATCCCGCACAAATATCAAGAAGGATGTATTTTCGTGAGGTGAACACCTTTGCAAGGAAGGTGGGGAAAGGTTAAAAGGAAGGTCCCAATGGGTGCGGGTTTCAGGGGACGTGTCCCCGTCCGATTCCTAGCCTGAGAGATCTGAGGACGACTCTGGCTGATCCCCCTGTCCGGTGGCTGAGGCCCACTTGGAGCCGAAGGCACTGACTCTGGAAGACCTCGCCCCCGAGGAACGGGATGGCGAGCGAGACAGATGCGGAGGACCCTCACGAGGCCCATGGCTCTTGAGGGTTTCCAAGGCAGTTTTCGGGACCATAGTCAAGGGCCCCTCGATCTCGAGGCGGCCGTGCTGGGCAAAAGCGCCTGCTGGGCAGCTAGGAAGGCAGAAATGCTGTGGTCTAGTGCCAGCATACGGATCTCCCACTCAGGGGTGGGTCCCTGTGATGCTGACGCTGGTGTTACCGGGTCTGGCATGGAGGAGGAGAGGGGGTCCTCACCAGGATGACCCTCAGGAGACCGGGCACCATCGCTGGAGGCCTCCATATCTGTATGAGGTACATTTCGAGGCCACTCCTTGTCTGACTCTCGGGAACGTCAGGAAGGGCTAAGGGAATGAGCGGGAGACCAGTCACGCTTATCCAGAGCCCCCAACAGCGACTTTGTGGTCCTTTTCTTGTTTCGTCGTTCCACCTCGGGCAAATCCTGGTCGGAGTGACGCCTGGGATGTGGAGTCACTGCAGGGGACCCCGCAAGTGGTGGATCGGGCCACCACCGGGGACCCCGGGGCTACCTTACGGAAAATGTCATACGACTTCTGCTTATGACTTAGCAAGGCCTTAGCGGACATTTTCTTATAGAGCGAGCAGAGCTCCGGGTTGTGTTCAGCCCCAAGACACCACAGACAACAGTCATAGGTGTCCGTGACCAAAAAGGTTTTGGAGCACTTGTCACATTTTTGAAGCCGGTGGTCATGGGGGCAAAAAGAGCACCTGCGAGGTTGAATACCCTCGAGGCCAGCGGTTAGAAAAAGGGATCCCCCTGGCCCACAGCCAAAGCAGGGGGGGGGGGGTCAGGGAGGAAGGGAGAGGATCGGTGCAACTGGAAAAAAGGCCGAAGGGCCAGAAAAGAAAAAAGTTTTTCCGAGGGACGAGGACGTGTGTCCAAAGGGCTCCGCAGAAAAAGGGAGACTGAGCAAGATGGCACCCTTGGGCGGGAAGAGGAGCACGCATATGTGGCATCAATCCCAAAGGCTTTCTTTGGGAGCTAGGGAATTGCTCCGCGCGGGCTCTGTCGGTGCCGACGTCACCCAAAAGTGAGGGCTGACTTCCTGCTTGTTCCTGGAAAAATAGTTGTAATACATATTCCTGGTGCATCGATATTTGATATGAGATTGCATACCTACAGTACTATTAGTAATCTGTGAACTATCATTAAAATAATTTGTAATTCCTGAAGATTGGAGGATGGCCAATGTAATGCCAATTTTTAAAAAAAGGGTTCCAGGGGAGATCCGGGAAACTACAGACCGGTGAGCCTGACATCAGTACTGGGAAAAATGGTAGAAACCATTATAAAGAACAAAATTACTGAACAGGTAGATAGTAATGGCTTAATGGGAGATAGAAGGTACACAGGACTGACGACAATTATAGGTGAAAAATTCTTTTTATTTCTGCCCCAATGCGTTTCGGCTGAAAAGCCTTCTTCAGGGGGTCTTAAAAGAGCACACCTCGAAAAATATAACAAACAATTATAAACATCTATATACATAAATAAAATTAAAAACTTGAACCTTAATTCATACATTAAGCTTATTAGCTAACTAAACAAATACAATAATCATAAAAACACGTAGAAGATGTAGACACAGTAATCAAGAATATAAATAAATAAATAAGATGTTATTAAGAAACCATAAAAGCATAACTACTATGGCAAAATTAAGATTATAACTATAATAACATATATAGCATCAAATTAATGGATACAAAAGGGAGATGAGGAGGATACAGATATGTAAAAACAAATACCTTGAGTCTGTCACGTGGTATATTGGAGACTAAAATAAGCAAATTAAAAAATGATAAATAAATAAATTGCCATTAAAAGTCCAGAAGAGAAGACATGAATAATAAAACCAAAATAACTTATATCATGATACTTCTAAACGACCAAATATTGAGTTGACACAAATATTGTTTAGACAAAACATATCATAAACAATTGGAAAAGCACGCCAAAGGATAATAATAATACTAGATATAAATAAGTTAATACATACTATTGAAAGCGCTAAGAAAATGGATAAATTACAAATGTAAAATAACATTAATAAAAAGACCTGTATAATGTTTCCTGTTATATAAAACATATAACCTTTACTTTTTTTTACAATTATTACACTAATAAAAGGCATTTCTATTACTAAAAAGGTGAAACCTTGGGTATATTATGCACTAGTGACTAGTTCGTTCTAAGGGACGTATGCTGTCAAATGTCTTCAAAAAAAAGGGGAAAGAAAGACTGAGGACCTAAACGCACAAAAAATTGTTTGTGTATGAATTGTATGATGTAGGTATTGTATTGCACCAAAGTACACTTCATAAGAGGGATATCATGAAATTGTGTAATATCTTTTTTTGTTTAAAAACGCCACAGATTATCTAATGTAACAAAACTACTAAAAAGACGCACAAAAAACAGCATTTTTTAACTTCAGGATGAAAATTGTTTTAAGACTCAACTTTGAAAGATGTTATTACATACAACGTTGTGTAAATGAAAGAAAAAGAAATGAAAAAACTCACTCACCGTTACTTGTACGCTGCACTACTATTCTGCCCAAATGAAAAGATGGAGCTCAATGCATTCGGGATCTTGAAATACCGGCATTTTCCCGCCCTTTCAGGTTAAGGGTCACGGGACCCGTCAAAACATCTCAAAAAGTATAAAAAGTTAATGCTGGTAACAACTGATTCAAAATGTAAAGGTGAATATGAAATTAATGGAATCACTGCATTGTGTACTTATGCAAACTAAAAAACAATATCCCAAAAATTATCTCAAAACCCACAAATGGGAGGTATTCAAACATCACCCCAAGGAAAAAGAAGAACTACGGTTTATATGTTATCTCTGTGAAATTATAAAATCGGAAAGAATGCTACAAAGCATCTAAACTAAGTAGCAAGAAAAGCTAAAGATAACAGTATATTAATTACAAAATAGAAATTATTGTTGAGCTCAACAACACAAATAAAATATGTGATGATTGAGCAAAGAAGGAGAATGAGAGAATTCATCGTGGTTGCACATTGCACTATAATTCTACTGAACTGAAAGGACAGAACACAATATATTCAAAATCTTAATGTATCGACATTTTTCTGCCCTTGTAGATTAAGGGAAAATGAAATCAAACAAGTCATCTCAAAATATTGAAAAAATATATTAATAATAAGAATGATTTGTATGAAAAAAGAAAGAAGAAAGAATAATGTCTATAGAATACATTATATTACCAACTACAGGGGGGGGGGGGGTTGGGGGTTTGGAGGAAATACATCCCTTAGATCGGACTAGTGCATAATATACCCAAGGTTTCACCTTTTTAGTAATAGAAATGCCTTTTATTAGTGTAATAATTATAAAAAAAAAGTAAAGGTTATATGTTTTAGATAACAGGGAAACATTATACAGGTCTTTTTATTAATGTTATTTTACATTTGTAATTTATCCATTTTCTTAGCGCTTTCAATAGTATGTATTAACTTATTTATATCTATTATTATTATTATCCGTTGGCGTGCTTTTCCAATTGTTTATGATATGTTTTGTCTAAACAATATTTGTGTCAACTCAATATTTGGTCGTTTAGAAGTATCATGATATAAGTTATTTTGGTTTTATTTTTCATGTCTTCTCTTCTGGACTTTTAATGGCAATTTATTTATTTATTTATTTATCATTTTTTAATTTGCTTATTTTAGACTCCAATATACCACGTGACAGACTCAAGGTATTTGTTTTTACATATCTGTATCCTCCTCATCTCCCTTTTGTATCCATCATTAATTTGATGCTATATATCTTATTATTATAGTTATAATCTTAATTTTGCCATAGTAGTTATGCTTTTATGGTTTCTTAATAACATCTTATTTATTTATTTATATTCTTGATTACTGTGTCTATATCTTCTACGTGTTTTTATGATTATTTTATTTGTTTAGTTAGCTAATAAGCTTATAATAGATGCTTATAACTGTTTATTATATCTTTCGAATTGTGCTTTTTTAAGACCCCCTGAAGAAGGCTTTTCAGCCGAAACGCGTTGGGGCGGAAATAAAAATAATTTTTCACCTATAATTGTCGTCAGTCCTGTGTACCTGCTGTGTTGGTCTCCTACTGGTGTGCAGGTACCCTTGCTCCCTTTGGTACCATTAATGGGAGATAGCCAACATGGCTTTAGCCAAGGAAGGTCTTGTCTTACTAATCTGTTGTGGGGGGTTTTTGAAGGTGTGAACAAACAGGTAGACAAAGGTGAGTTTGTTGATATAAAGTATCTGGATTTTCAGAAAGCCTTTGACCAGGTTCCTCACGAGAGACTCTTGGCAAAATTAAAATGTCATGGGAAGGAGGTGGTGTACTATTGTGGATTAGGAAATGGTTAAAAGATAGAAAGAAGAGGGTAGGGCTAAATGGCCAGATTTTCCCAATGGAGAAAGGTAAATAGTGGAATACCCCAGGGATCAGTGCTGGGTCCGCTGCTTTTTAACACATTTGTAAGTGACCTGGAAATGGGAATAACGAGTGAGGTAATCAAATCTGCAGATGACACAAAATTATTCAAAGTTGTTAAAACTCATGAGGATAGTGAAAAATTGCAAGAAGACCTTGATAAACTGGAAGACTAGGCATCCAAACGGCAGATGAAACTTAATGTGGACAAGTTATGCATCTAGGAAAGAATAACCCAAACTACAGTTACACGACGCAAGGTTCCACATTAGGAACCACCACCCAGGAAAAAGATTTAGGTGTCATCATGGATAACATGTTGAAACCCTCTGCCTTGTGTGCAGCGACAGCCAAGAGAGCAAATAGAATGCTAGGTATCATAAGGAAAGGAATGGAGAATAAAACAAAGGATATTATAATACCTCTGTAGTGTTCCATGGTGTGACCGCACCTTAAATATTGTGTGCAATTCTGGTCACCGTATCTTAAAAAGGATATAGTGTTATCAGAAAAGGTACAGAGAAAAGCCACCAAAATGGTAAAGGGGATGGAAAGATACCCCTATGAAGAGAGGCTAAAAAGGTTAGGGCTCTTCAACCTGGAAAAGAGATGCCTGAGGGGAGATATGATAGAAGTCTATAAATTAATGAATTGAGTGGAACAGGTAAATGTAGATCGATTGTTTATACCATCAAAATATAAAAAGACTAGGGGACATGCAATGAAGTTACTGGGTAACCTATTTAAAGCTAATAAGAGAAAATATTTTTTCACTCAACGTGTAATCAAACTCTGGAATTTGTTACCAGAGGATGTAGTAAAAGCTGTTAGTGTAGCTGGGTTTAAAAAAGGTTTGGACAGGTTCCTGGAGGAAAGGTCCATAAACCATTATTAAAGGGGACCCGGGATATCCACTGCTTGGCCCAATACATGCATTGTGGAATCTGTGTCTTTTGGGGAAAATGCTAGGTAACAGGTGATCTCCGGGAACAGCAGGAATTTAGTCTACACATATGGGTATCATCGGCACCAACGGAGCGCGCGTGGGAAAGCTCCCCAGCGTCCAATAGGAAAGCTTTTGGGAGCATCCCACAGCGCATGCGTGCTGCCTTCCCGACTCTGTACCTCTCTCACTTCAGTTGAGTTTATAGCTGAGACCAAAGGAGAGAAGTAGAGAAAGAGAGAGATAGAGACAACTCCTAGGGGAGGTGGGTGGGTTGTGAAGACTAAATTCCTGCTGTTCCCGGAGATCACTTATTACAGGTGAGTAACTACGCTATCTCCAGGAACAAGCAGGAATGTAGTCTTCACATATGGGGACTCCCCAGCTGAAAGATGCCAAGGGGTGACCCCAGCTAACTGCGAACCCAGGTGAGAAGGGTCATGCTTCCTCCCATGGACCTTAGGTATTCAAACTGTGGATGGTGGGTAGGAGTTGTATTAAGTATGGAAGAGATGTTGTAGAACAGCCTGGCCAAAAGAGGCATCCCGACGGGAGTCCTTGTCTAAGCAATAGTGGGCTGTGAAGGTATGTACCGAAGTCCAAGTGGCTGCTTTGCAGATGTCATCAATAGAGACAGAACGAAGGTTAGCCGTTGAGGCTGCCATTGCTCTGACATTATGAGCCTTGACATGGCCTTCGAGAGAAAGTCCCTTACTTTGATATGTATAGGATATGCAATCTGCAATCCAATTTGACAGAGTTCTTTTAGAAACTGGAAGTCCCAAATGACTAGAGTCAAAAGCCACAAAAAGCTGAGAAGATTTTCTATGTGGCTTAGTTCTTTGGAGATAAAAAACCAAGGCTCTTTTACAATCCAATGTGTGAAGATTCCTTTCCGCACTGGAGGCATGAGGCCTAGGGAAGAATATAGGAAGATAAACCGACTGGTTTAAATGAAAAGGCAAAATCACCTTTGGCAGAAAGTGAGGATGAGTCCTGAGGACTACTTTATCATGGTGAAACCTTGTATAAGGAGGGTCAGCCACTAACGCCTGCAGTTCACTAATGCGTCTTGCAGAAGTGATGGCAATTAGGAAAATAACTTTTCATGAAAGAAACTTTAGGTCTGAAGTGGCTAAAGGTTCAAAGGGTGGTTTCATAAGCTGACCAAAGAACAAGATTCAGATCCCATGCCACCGGTGGTGGTTTAATGGGAGGTTTTGTTAAGAGTAGGCCTCTCAAAAATCTTGATATGAGTGGATGAGAGGAAATAGGCTGTCCATCGAAAGGTTTATGAAAAGCAACAATAGCACTAAGATGGACCCTAACTGAATTGGTCTTCAGACCAGAAGTTGATAATTGTAGAAGATACTCTAGTAGCAACTCTACAGCTACTTAAAGGGGGTTAAGTCCCTTTTGTGAACACCAGATAGAGAACCTTTTCCACTTGAAAGCATAGGAACGTCTTGTGGAGGTTTTTCTCAATGCCAGGAGGATATCCTTTACTTGTTGAGAAAGGTTAACATCCTGGAATTCTAGGCTTTCAGTAACCAGGCCCTGAGATGTAAGGACTGGGGATTGGGAGGCAGTAAAGATCCGTTCTCCTGCGACAGGAGACCTGGAGCATTCCCCAAATCCAGAGGAGTGGTTTGAGAGAGACGCAGAAGAGGAGGATACCACGTCTGAAGTTTGAATAAAGTCTTGGGAATGAGGGGAATGGGTGGGAAGGCATAGAGAAAGTCCTATCCCCAGTGGAGTAGGAAAGCATCTCTTGCCTGACAGTTTTGAGCCGGAATTCTGGAACAGAATCGGGGAAGTTTGGCATTCTGTGGACTTGCAAAGAGGTCTATGTCTGGTGTTCCCCAGATTCGAAACACTCGAGCAAGCTGGTATGAATGGAGGGACCACTCGTGTGGCAGCAGTATTCGACTGAGTTTGTCTGCCCACAAGTTTTGAATGCCCGCAAACAGGTGAATTTGTAACTCTCTGGCGAGGGCCCATAGTCGCAAAGCTTTGTTGCATAGCGACAAAGAGCCTGTTCTGCCTTGCTTGTTCACATAGAACATAGCTACCTGATTGTCAGTTTGGACCAGAACTGTTTTGTTGCTGAGATGGCCCTGAAAGACTTGAATAGCACTGAAAATGGCTCTCAGCTCTAGGAGGTTTATGTGAAGGGAAACCTCCTGTGAGGTCCAAAGACCCTGAGTGGGGAGATCGTGCAAGTGGGCCCCCCAACCCATCTTGGACGTATCTGTCGTCAGAGTGGTTTGGCATAGAGGCTGCTGGAAAGGAGAGCCTACAAAGAGGTTTTCCAGGGATTGCCACCATTGCAGGGACGAAATCAGACGTGTGGCAGTTCTGATTTTGTCTGTTAGTCGATCCGAGGCTTGTGACCACTGAGAGGAAAGGGTCCACTGGGCTGCTCGCATGTGGAGGCGAGCATAGGGAACCACATGGACAATGGATGCCATGTTTCCCAGCAGCTGAAGCATCTCCCGAGCAGTAAGGAACACCTTCATAGATGCTTGAGATGCTAGTTGTATTATCTTTAGACAGCGTGGCTGTGGCAGGAAAACCTTTGACTGCCGGGTGTCTAGACGATCCCCTATGAATTCTAGAGATTGAGAGGGAGTAAGATGAGATTTTGGGTGGTTTATGATCAGCCCCAAGTATTGAAGAATTCTCATTGCTCGAGAGCCAGCGAAGCTGGCCTCTGGAGCTGTCGATGCTCGAATGAGCCAATTGTCTAAGTAAGGGAAGACGAATATTCCCAGAGTCCTCATAAATGCTGCTACCACTGCCATGCATTTTGTGAAGACTCTTGGAGCAGAGGCTAGTCCGAACGGAAGAACTCTGTACTGGAAGTGTCTTCCTTGTACCAGGAATCGAAGGAACTTCCTGTGATCTGAGTGGATGAGAACATGCGTGTACGCATCTCTTAGATCTAGAGAACACAGCCAGTCCTGACTTTGGAAGTATGGTAAAAGTGTTCCGAGGGAGATAATTTTGAACTTTTCTTGGAACAAATATTTGTTTAATTCTCTGAGGTCTAATATAAGTCTGTGTCCCCCTGTCTTCTTTGGAATAAGAAAGTAGGGGGAGTAAAACCTTGTCCCCTGTTGGGGAATGGGTACTTCTTCGATTGCTCCTTGAGTTAGAAGTGATGTGAACTCCTGCCACAAGAGGTCGATGGCAGGGCCCTTAGAATTGAACTGTTTTATTATTGTAGGTGGGGGCAAGTTGAGAAAATGAAGCTTGTACCCCAGTTGTACAATGGACAGTGTCCAATTTTCTGATGTTATTTGTTGTCATCTCTTGGCAAAAAAGCATAGTCTTCCTGGAATGGTCAAGGGTTCTGGACCTTTTAGGGGCAGAATGATTAATTTCTCTAGATAGAAGTTAAAGACCCTGAGGGGGCTGGGTCTGTTCAGCCAGTTGAGCTTTTTGAGCTTGCGGCTTTCTTTGCTGTCTGTTCTGTTGCCCCTTCTGGGGAACATGGAGCAGACAGTGAGTTTGATGGGTGTAAGATTGGCAAGGCTTCTTTTTCTTACTGAAAAAGGGTTTTTTGAAAATCTTCTTTGCTGGGTTGGCTGTAGACTTTGACAATCTGTTTAAAGTAGTATTGTCAGATTCAAGCTGATTAGCCTTGTCCTGCCAGTCCTTCCCAAAGAGATTTTCTCCTGTGCAAGGAATGTTTCCCAGCTTTTCTTGCACCCACTATTTTAAGTCTGATGCTTGAAGCGAAGCAATACGACGTGCTCCTATGGATATAGCAGAGGTTCTTCTAATACATTCAAAGCAATCAAAGGTAGCATGGTTCATGAATTTGGAGACATTCTGGGCATGCTTGACCAGAATAAGGTAGTCTGCTCTTTTTTCCTCTGAAACACAAGGACTAAGGAGCTCTAAGTCTTTTGTGACTTCTTCCAGGAATATTCCCATATAAAGAATGTAGGAACTGATCCTGGCTCCTAGCATGGAGGACTGAAAGCATTGACGGCCAAAGGCATCAAGAGTCCTGGATTCACAGCCTGGAGGCTTAGAAGAATGTGTTTTAGCACTCTTGATCCTTCACATGGCCAATTCCACTACCATTGAATGGTGTGGTAACTGAGTTTTTTGAAAACCAGGACAACTTGGAACTCGGTACATAGTGTCAAGGTGTCAGGAATGTGAAGATATTGTTAAAGGGGTTTCCCACATTCTCATGTAAGATCTTGTGAATGGGAAGCATAGCTACTTCCTTGGGAGCCAAAGGATATTTCAGAATTCTTAATTCTTCTGCCCAGGGTTCCTTTTCTGGAATCACAGTGACTGTAAGACCCTTTGCTAAATCACGTATGAAATCCTGGAAGGACATATCCTCTGGAGGAGACATTCTGCGTTGAGGAGAAGGTACTGAATCTTCTAATAGATTCACTCTGGTACCGGTAGAATCGTCAGCGTCATTGGAATCGGAAGACTCAAGCACCGGGTGTTCCTGTAACGCATGGTATCGGTACTGCTCCAAGTCGGTACCGAAATGTCTCAGTTCCTGATCCCCGATACCGGAGATCGGCATGGGGGGAAGCAGTCCTGTCGAAGCAGGTACTGTCAGTACCGATACATGTTGAACCGTCTGTTGCAGTCTTAGCGGTACCGAAGCCGCTAAGAGGGCCGCTAGACTGCATTCGATAGCGAGGATTCTGTGATCCATCGCTCCTGACGATGCCTGGGTGCTGGTACCGCTGGAAGCGGCTATGACCCCAGAACATGGCACCAGTAGTTCCACAGAGGTGAAGGCCTCTGGAACGTCCTGGAGCCCCGTTAGTGCTTTGGAGCCCGAAGACTCCCGCCGAGGCTGTTTTGCCGGTGAAGTATCCTTAAGGGAAATGCCAGTGGCATCTCAAATACTTTGAAGGAGATTTACCCTTCGAGGACGAGCTAGTCTTAGAAGACTTTAATTTGGTTACCTGAGATCCATGGGAGAAAGATGAAGCCCTGGAAGACGTCGATGCAACTGACATTGTGTCGGCGGCAAAAAGGGTACCGAGTTTTGCAGCTCTATTCTGCAGGCCCCTTTTGGTCATCCTTGTGCAGGAGAGACACTCTGTTGGACAATGTTCAATCAGGACCCAAACATTTTAGACACCAATCATGGGTGTCGGTGACGGAAATGGTACCGCCACATTTTGAGCATTTTTTGAAACCACTAGCTTGAAGAAAAATGGGCCTAGCGCCCAAAATGGCGCCTAGCACCAGAAGCAGGGAAAGATCCCTGAAGAACTACAAGGTTTTTTTTGGGGGGGTTTTAAGGAAAGAAGAAGAGAACCGGCGGTATCGGTAGGCGTCGAATGAAGGCAGACGCGACCACAAAAAATAAGAAATAAAGGTAAATTTTCTGTGGTGACAGGGTACCACGTCCTGTCGGCTCCGTGGAAAACAAAGAACTGAAGTGAGAGAGGTACAGAGTCGGGAAGGCAGCAAGCATGTGCTGTGGGATGCTCTCAAAAGCTTTCCTATTGGATGCTGCGGAGCGTTCCCGCACGGGCTCCATCGGTGCCAACGATACCCATATGTGAAGACTACATTCCTGCTTGTTCCTGGAGACTGAAATTTATGTGCAATAACTTTCCCTCCCACAACCAAAACAGATCCCTGGAAATGCTGTCTCTAAATGCGGCTAAAAAGCAGATGCATCACTTTTAGATGCTCTGAGGGAAGGCAATTTTCAGGCAGCTGATCTACCTGGGTGAAATACATTTTACAGATGTAATGGCTTTGAAGATTAACTGCATGATGCACTTACAACTAGTAGATAATTTGTAGGGACAGCTCGCAACAGCAGCAGAACGAGTGTTTTTCTTCCTTCATGATGGGGAAGAGTTCAAGGCAGTTGTTTAGTGAATAAAAGGCCAACAATACTTCTACTAAAACATAAAACAGCAAGACACAAACAAGGTACACCACTGAACAGAAACAGAATTAATGTCAGGACAGTATAAAAAGGCATGCATTGATTTACCCATATTAGAAAGTTTAATAAATGAAAAAAAACAGACAGTTGTCCTCAACATACATTTCACTTGCTTGAGGAGCTTCACTCCAGCATTGCATTTTTCCCATTTCCACAATATATTAGGAAGTCCTTAAACCTGATCCATTTACAATGCATATTCTTTTACCCCCTTTGTCCCTGAAAAGACTGTTGATATATTTTTTAATTTTAAGAAAAGGAGTCTGCACAGGATAAATTATCCTAAATAAATTGAAAAGGCCATAAAAAGAAAAATAAAGATATTTAACAAAAATCCCTTTTTATTGCAAAAGTACACAAATAAATACAGGCACTACATTACAAAAGGTCATTTTTTTAGTCTATAGTTGATTCTTTACAAAATAATCACATCGTTAAAAATGGTTAGGCACCATGGTTACTAATAATAGATGAAGACCATAGATCATTAAAGCAATGCAAGAGTATTCATTTTACATGGTGTTTTGCTGCATGGTGGTACCAAACCACAGTTACAAATTTATTCAGAGATCCCAATACAAGTCAGAGAAATTACTTGTGTTTATAGGCATGCCACATTCTTCATATGTCTGTAATTGCTACTTGTTGCCATACAAACTCTTTCAGTGGTTAAAGTAGTGCAATTCCTTAAGCCCATCTTAGCTACAGCGTAATTATACAGTGGTGTGTTCTCCGACTGCTTCACAAATAGATTATTACAGTTCTCTTTATCAGGGATCCCTGAAAATGCTGTACACTTAACAAATTATTGAGAAGTCTGTTGCATCTTTAGTTCCTGGTTGCAATATCAGAGCCCACAATTACCCTTTAGTATAACATGTTCACTGGCTGTCCATATCATTCCGATCAAAATTTAAGATGCTCTGTCTTACAGTAAAGCTCTTTACATAAACCCGAATTGCTGAAACCACTAAATCCACATACAAAAAGGTGTCAAATTGGATAACGCAGGTAACCAATTTTTTTGTTGGATGAACTGTCGTGGGGAGGGAACCATCCACTCCGAGACAGGACCTCCTTTTAATCACTTTTATTCAAGACTCTAACAAGTTCACAATCCTTAAGTGATAATACTTATTTTGAACTTAGCTGGAAAAGCGCCAAGGTCCCAACACCATGTGTGTCACGTTTCGAGCCAGTCCTAGCTCTGCCTCAAGTGCTTAAGGGATTCCCGCTCCAAAAGATATATGCGCTTATAAGCCTAAAGATAAAACCTGCTGTTTTTAAAGGAATGGTATCTGAGACAGCAATGACGGAGATATTGAATCCACCAATACACAACAGGTATGAAAACAGAAGAGGAAGCCACCTGCATGACTGGCTGCTTTATAACTAACTAAACCAACCCAATTCCATGTTCAGGCCACCCGGGAAAACTGTCCCAAGTTTAAAGATCCAATGTTGTTCTGTCCACTGAAGTTTAAAATATACAATCGCTCCCCCGAGGGTCAATTGGTATATAACACTGGTCAACAAATTTTTACAAAAGTCATGTTACTAAAATAAAAATAGTAATTTCTTATCAATTTTTATATGCTGAACACGAATATGACAGTGAAATTGCAAAGTTGGCTCTAGTTTTTTTATAATCTACAAGAATTAATGTTTACATCACGAAATGCATATCAATAGTAAATATAATAGGCCTTCGGTTAATACCTGTAAAAAAACAAGTTATAGACTACTTCTTAGATTTTTTCGCCTGTCTCTTGTACAGCTGTTCGGGAGCTTCTCTGGGGAGTGTCCAGCAGTAGTCAGCCAGCATTGTAGTGGACCATTTTCCCAGGTATCTTTGATCCATCGTTGCGATATCCTGGTGAAAATGTTCGCCCTGTTCATCACTAACCATACCACAGTTGTCAGGAGAGAAATCGAGATGGGAATCAAGGAAATGGATCTTTAGAGACATATTGCAGCCACGTTTCTGATACTGCATCAGCATGTCTTCTACTAGTTCCTTGTAGTTTTCTGCCCTAACATTCCCAAGAAAGTTTTTTGACACTAGGCGAAAAGCATTCCATGCTTGTTTTGCATCACCCTGCAGCAAGTTGTTGAACCGGTCATCTTTGAAGAGCTCTCGAATCTGAGGACCCACAAAAACTCCCTCTTTAATCTTTGCTTCGTTGAGTCGAGGGAATTTTTCATGCAGGTATTGGAAAGCTGGCGAAGTGCGGTCCATGGCTTTCACAACGTTTTTCATCAAACCTAGTTTGATGTGAAGGGGTGGTAGCAGGATTTTGTGAGCCTCAACCAGAGCTGGGTGCTGGATATTCTTCTCTCCAACTGTTACATTTTGTCTGCGATTCCATTCCTTCCGCAAGTAGTGCCAATCCCTTGCTCAGCTATCCCACTCACATAAGAAACACATGTATTTTATATATCCCTACTGCAGTCCCATTATAAGGGCAACTACCTTCAAGTCACCACAGAGGTGCCAGCTGTACTTGTTATAGTTAATGGAAGTCAGTAGATACTTTAAGTTATCGCATGTCTCTTTCATGTGGACAGCATGCGTTCATTGTTCAAAAGCACAGCCTTCAGACTCAGTTTCGAAGAGTCTATATAGTCTCCAGTCTTGTGGGTCATGAGTGATTTTTAAGGCATTCATGAGGCTTTCAATATCAGAACAGAATACCAGATTACTTAACTTTCTGAAGAAAGGCTCCAACTGCTGGTGGCGCTTTCGATTATGGAGTAATGTTGACATCTTCTTCTAGAAGATTCCATTGTTGGAGTCTTGATCCTAGCAATTCTGCCTTGTTCGTGGATAAGTCCAAATCACGAACCAGGTTCTTCCTGTGTTATTCTGTGTGGAGTTGATAATGCATCCCAGTGAAAATCTGGGTCACTGCATGCTGACGGACCAGGAGAAGAACGGGTCGGCTCACCCTTGTCCTCATCAGATGAATCAAGAGAATATTCTGATGGAGGTTCCGGAATAGGAAGTCCCTCACCATGTGGAACTGGTCTCAATGCAGATGGAATGTTTGGGTAGACTATGCTCGACTTCTTTTGCTTCGTTATTCCGCTGGAAAGAGGAGGAACCAAGCAGAAGTAACAGTCATTTATGTGGTTGCTTGGATCTCTCCACACCATGGGGACTACAAACGGTATTGATGGTCTTTTGCAATTCAACCACTGTGTTGTACATGTAGCGCAGCATATATGCGGGGCCCAAGGCTTGTCTTGGTCACCAATCTTATCTTGCATCCGAAGTAAAGATGATATGCCTTCTTCAGTTGAGAAGTGATACTTTTCTTCTGGTTGACAAATGTCACTTCCCCACAAATGTAGCAGAAATTGTCAACGGTATTAACGCACTTTCGCGGCATTACTGTTCTGTATTGTACCTAAATGGCTAAAATTGTATGATTAATAAAAGTTACATGTAACAGTAGCTTAAACTGTCTCGCACACAGTCTGAAATATTTTAAATGCTCAACCTTTCCAACTGCGTATAGTACACTGCTGACGTCAGATGGCTTCAGCAGCCATCTGGCAGTAGTATTGCATTGCATCAGAAAATGATGCAATCAACTCTGGATGATGTGTGCATGCTGATATTATGCAATGTGATGCAATATTACATCATTCAAGGCTTATTTGGGATGTTGTTGATGTCCTACTGGATAAATTTACACGGTGAAACGTCAAAAATGAACTACATGCAATAGCTTCAAAACGAAAGCCAATAAAAAATTTTTAATATTATATTTGTGTTCAGCTCACCAAGATACTACAGATTAGGGCCTTTTAAAGTCAGTAACAATTTCAATGTCGACCAGTGTAATCTATTAGCCTCCATTGTAGTTGGTGAAAGGAATGGCCATGTTTGAGACAATGTTCAATCATCCGAGCAGAGATGGAGAGGTTTTTAATTATGAAGCATGTTCATTCAGTTTCAAGGGTACCCTAACCGTTTTCCCGGGTGGCCTGAAAAATGGAATTGGATTGGTTTAGTTTGTTAAAAAGCTGCCAATCATGCAGGTGGCTTCCTCCTATGGTTTCACACCTGTTGTGTTTTGGTGGATTCAAGATCTCGGTCATCGCTGCCTCAGACACCATTCCTTTAAAAGCAGCATGTTTTATGTTTAGGTTTATAAGCGTGTATATTTCTCGGAGCCGGAACTCCTTAAGCACCTGAGGCAGAGCCAAGACAGGCTCGAAATGTGACGCACATCGTGTTGGGACCCCGAAATGTTTGTTCCTTGGCGCTTTTCCAGCTAAGTTCAAAATAAGTTTCATCACCAAAGGATTGTGAACTTGATAGAGTCTTGAATAAAAGCGATTAAAAGGAGGTCCTCTCTCGAGGGAGTGGATGATTCCCTCCCCACTACAGTTCATCTGACAAAAAAAATTGTTTGACTACTGTCTTACAGTAAGGCACTAAGGAGCATGTTTACTGAAGATTTATGAATGTTAATGTGTGCTAAGTCTGACAATGCCCATAAAAATAAAATGGGCCACAGTGGGACTTAACATGCTCTAAGCATTAGTAAACATGCCCCTAAAAGGCCTTGGCCAAGAATACCTAGCAAAGAAATTGTGCATTAGAGAGCTAATTGAGATCAAGCAAGTTCTTTGCTGAGGACGCCCATAGTGAAATTATGTAGCTCGCAAGGATTAGATCCTGTCCTTTTCCTGTAACTCTTTACCCAACTCCATTCAGGTGGACAAAGATTACCTTAGATTTAGAAAGCATTAGAAGACACATCTATGAATTAACCTAGATGTTCTTTGATTTGGAAGTCTTGTTTGGTAATTTATTTATTCAATGTTTTTTAAATTATTTGGGGAGTTTGGGATTGACTCTACTTTAATTCAATTTTACACTTTTTTTTATTATTTGTTTGCAATATTTTGATGTTCCATACGCTTCTATTACTTGAATGCATATTTCCTTGAGTCTTAGGGGTACGTAAGCAAATAAACTATCTAATAAATAAAAAAATAAAATTCCCTTTATATCTTCAGACGTCTACATTATAAAGAAGGTCACTTATTTTATTTATTTATTTTATAGTTTATTAAGAGAGTAAAATCTGCCTGCTTCATAATTTATTTATATAGAACTCACAAAAGAGTGCGAGATTCTCCACAAATATTAGATTATCATTTCTAATCAGGTGAACCATTCCCAGACCTCCCACCCTGACAGTTGAAAACCAACTGAATCATCTCACTTGCACACATAATTATACACCATTCTAGCAAAGCTTTGGTTTACAGAACCAAAACATTTTAGGCTGTAGTAAACTGCCCCACCATAAGACAAGAAAGTGCAACAGAATTTTTCGAAGAAACTTGAAAGACAAAAAACTGGCAACAGCTGGAATCAATATTATGCTCTTTGTTGCATCTTGTCCAACTGCTGTCTCACTCTTAGGTCTAAGTTTAGATTGCTTAACAGAGCAAAGGTTCTCCAACATGATCCTGCAGAGGATGAACATAGGAATTTATGGGGGGGGGGGGGGAGAGAGAATTAATAATCCAGTTTTGACCCGGTGAAAAGCGGGACATAAATACAGCTAAATAAATAAAATAAAATAAATATTTAAAAAAAAAAACTTTCAATTCCTTACGAGAGTTTAAACAGGTATTATCTATTTCTGCTTAAGTTGAATGCCTCCTTTAAATAAGACAAACAGTGTAAGAGTAAAAGTAATAATAATTTATATTTGTCTTTCATTTGGTCTTTCTTACAGTTAAAAGCATCTGCTAGACCATCAGAATCTGTATATACTACATAGGACAAGATTGCATAATAAACTTTTAAAGACAACAACCTTGGTACAGAAAGCGTAGTTACTCACCTGTAACAGATGTTCTCTAGGAACAGCAGGAATCAGTCCTCACAACCCTCCCTCCCTCCTCCCCAGGAGTTGCCTCCCTACCTTGTTTTATTTTTTACCTCCACCTTAGCTATGTCATCGCCAACAAATACCTAGAAGACTGAGGGTATACAAGGAGCCACGGATGTTCACCACTAGTCCCGAGTTCATCATCAATTGGAATCGAATACTGAATAAGTGCTCCCTCGACTTAATGATGTTGATTATTAACACATCCAAATCCACTATAGAAGAGTTTCATCAACAAGAAGAGCTGTTGATCCAGGAGTTGAAAGACAAAGAACCCGGGGATCACTTTAAATTGAAAATGGAAGAGTTAAAGAAAAAAAAAATTGGATTTAGTAAAAGTCGAAGTGCAGCAAGCTAAAACGAAAAAGCTACAACGGGATGGGAAAAGGGAGACATATTCCGAGAAAGAAAGAGACATTGTTATGGTTCTCTCAGTCTAACTGGAAGTTAAGTGCAAATTCTAACATAAGTAACAAGTCTACATAAAACACTACGGGTAGAGGGAGGTGTGCTACAATAGAAAAGAATCGGAAATCAGGCCATTGATGCAAACGGGCGCTGATAGATACTATGTTTATGAGTATCTTTCATTAAGCAGCCCATTAGTCTGAGGCCTTTTCCGTGGTTTAAAAGAAACACCTTGAGCTCTCCTTTTGGGTAATTTGTTTTCACTAGAGTAATAATAATTTTTTGATAGTGATATGCTATAATTGCTCTATAAATTAGAACCCTTTTTTTCCTTGTATGTCATCTGACTAAGCAAGATGGCACCCTTGGGAGGGAAGGGGCTGTAAAACTATGACGGCACCAATAGTAGAACACTGTCTAGCTCATAATCACGCATTCACTGACCTCCGTTGTTTTTGTATAGAACGGGTTTCAAAAGCTACCGGAGGAAAATCACTGGATAAAACTTTAATCTATAAAGAACAACGCTGGATTTTTCGACTTCAAACCATTCATCCAGGAGGTCTGAATACTCAAATCGATTGGAATCTTTGTTTCTGATTGGTAGATACAATAGGGAGGGTTTTTCCTATTAACGAATAAATATTCTCTACTAGTTCCTTTAAACCGCATGCGCGGCGTTTTCACAGAGACTGAACATTTATTGAGAGATATTCTATGCGGTGAGTCTGTTTGACATGTAAAACATAAGCTTCGATATGATATATGTATATCTCTTCGGTGTATGACATGGTGAAGTACAAGTTATTAACGGGAGAATGTTATTTCTGTTTCCTAGTTTGCATTTGATAAGAAAAGTCAGTACATTACCCCTGAAGAAACGATTTTCGTGAAACGTAGTAGCGCTATGACTGGCGTTGGGAGTCTTCTGCTTCAAGAAAGATAAGCCTGACTTGTTCATAACATTTTATTGAAACTGAGATAAAACAAGTAACAAAATCATAAACATTGAAAAATTTATGGGTCATTGATGCGAATTGGAGCATTTTGGTAGAAAACGTTATTACCATAGCTCCTAGAAGTCTGAGACCCGTATAAAAATATTTTGAAATTTTTAGCTCATGAGATTTAGTTTACAAAGTTGGAAGCCATGAGCGAGTAACTCTCATAGTAATGGAGTAATTTTGATATATATTGGCTCAACAGTGATATTACTCTGTGTAACATAGACCATTTCTTGATTGTCGAGTACAAATATGGAAGGTCAATCACCCTGGAATAAAGCTTTTAGCTTCACTGAAGACTACATATCGGCTGCTTGTAAAGAGAAAACTCTGTTTGCTTTGGACGATCAAGCTGAAGATCATGCAGACGTAACCACATGGGATACCTTACTGAAACTACAAAAAAGGATTACTAGATTGGAGTTACACCGCTTTTCTCTTATAGAGTATATACGCAGACAACATATCCCTCGAGGATTGCGCGTATATAAAGAACCTAAAATGTTTACAACCAATGTGTCTTTTTTAGACAAGTGGCACAGTATTTTAAATAAATGCTCCAGAGATTTGATGATGTTAATAGTTGATACAGCGAAATCTAGTCTGGATGATCTAAAAAAAGAAGAGGAAACCATTTTACAGGGTCTGAAAGATTCCACCACTGCAGAAAACTATCAGAAAAATGTAGCAGATACAAAAGAAAAAATAGCTTTAGTATATGAAGAAGTAAAGGCACTTAAAACAAAAAAATTAAAAAGGGACTATGGAGATTATACCACGGGGTATGTATATCCCTGGTTAAATCCAAAACGTAAGGACAAGAAAAGGGTTACATTTGATGACAGCTCGGAAGGGGAGTTGACGTCAGGATCAGATAGTGATCCGAAAAAACGGGATTTTCAGGAAGCACGGGAAGGCCGCGTCAAGAAAAAAGAACAAAACAAAACCGAATTGAAACGCACATTCAACCGTCGTCACTGACGGACTCTACAGCTTCTCTAGTGTTGAACATCTGTGGTCAAACTCTCCCTGATACGTATATTCAGCTTTTGGAACGAGGGTTATCGTTTGTGCCACGAGTGAATTTTGATATGTTCACTTTTCGGGTGAACCTAGAGCAGCTTATTCGTAAACTACATTTAAAAATTTTTTTTGATGTATCTGAAAATCTGCAGACCGATTCTGATTTTTTATCAATTGATCGCATTAAATTACCATTACATTCTTCCTGGTCTCCCCCTGGTCCTTTACCGGCGGCGCTGGCATTGTTTCGCACTATGGTACTACAAGATTTGTCCTCAGTGGTAGACACGGGTTCTAGGAAATTACACTGGAATGCTCTCAGTCTGGAAGAAAAAAACGTTTTGAAAGAACTTCAAGCCCGTGATGACCTCGTGATCCGACGGGCGGATAAAGGAGGAGCAATCGTGGTTATGGCCAAACATCATTATTTTCAAGAAGCTTACCGACAGCTAAATGATGTTACTACCTATGAAGTTTTGAATGAAGATCCCACGAAACAGCTTCAAGGTCAAATTAAATTATTTACAACGGAAGCCTTAAAGAACAAATTACTTAGTAAGAAAGAATGGCAGTTTTTGAATCAGTCTGATCCAGAGCTATCCCGGTTCTATCTAGTACCAAAAGTACATAAAGATTTGTACAACCCACCAGGAAGGCCTATCGTTTCGACACGGGGATCACTGCTTGAACCATTATCTATCTATTTGGACTCTTTTTTGCGCCCTTTAGTTTCTCGTATCCCTTCTTATGTAAGGGATACAATGCATTTTTTGCAACTATTGGAAACACAGGCACATCTGAGCTCTGACCCTAATATTTGGCTAGTTTCTCTTGATGTGAGTGCTCTGTATACGAATATACCTCAACAGGAAGCCTATACCCACGTGATGTCAACTTTAAAGGCTCGCCCAGATATGTCTTTATCACAACTGGCATTATTGGATAATGTCACACAATTAGTATTGTTTCAGAACTATTTTCAATTCAATGCATGCATATACCATCAAAAAATTGGAGTTGCGATGGGCGCTACTTGCGCTCCATCAGTGGCCAATATTTATATGGGGGCTTTCGAAGCAAAATGGCTTTCCCAGTCAGTTTTCTTCCAATATGTTCATTTGTGGTGCCGTTATATAGACGACATTTTTGTTCTTTGGTCTGGCACATTAACATTACTTTTGGAATTTATTACCTGGCTTAATGCGAGAGAATCCACCATTAGTTTCACCAGTACATATAGCCAAGAAAAATTGACCTTTTTGGATGTTGAGATTAAAAAAGATGTAGAGGGTTGGACAACGACAGTTTTTCGAAAACCTACTGATCGCAATGCGCTACTTCATTATAGTAGTTTACATCCACGAAAATTAAAAGATGGTCTACCTCTTTCCCAATTCCTCCGATATCGGAGGAATTGCACTGATACACATGACTTTAAAGTTCAAGCAAAGGTGCTAAAAAGGAAACTTTCTGCCAGAGGCTATCCATCACATACCATTAAACTGGCCTATAAGAGGGCTCTATATAACCATCGTGAAATGTTATTGGTCCCGAAAGTAACAGCTAAGTCTGACACAAGCATTAATTTAGTGACCCCTTATTCACCTTTTAGTAAAGACATTATAGGCATAATCAAACAACATATGAACGTCGTCCGGAGTATCCCCTCTTTAAAGGATAAAACTATAAGATGTGTATGGACTCGCCATTGCAATTTTAAGGACCTTCTCTGTCCCACCGTTGTGCCTCCTTTGCAAATGCCATCTCAAGATACTACTAGAGGTCATACTAAATGTGGCAATTGTTCTTTATGTGAAGTGAATTGTGAGCTGGTTTCATTTAGCTGGCAAGGAAAAACCTACTATTTGCAACACTCTACAAATTGTTCCTCTACACAAGTCATTTACG
Organism: Ichthyophis bannanicus; assembly: GCA_033557465.1. Taxonomy (NCBI): domain Eukaryota; kingdom Metazoa; phylum Chordata; class Amphibia; order Gymnophiona; family Ichthyophiidae; genus Ichthyophis; species Ichthyophis bannanicus. The sequence goes on from CM066037.1 coordinate 295,396,309, forward strand.
CCATTCAATGTCCTTGCCCATTATTATATATTGGAAAAACCTTACGAGCTTTTAAAACACGACTTGCTGAACATCGGAGCAGACTCCGCTGTAAAACTATGACGGCACCAATAGTAGAACACTGTCTAGCTCATAATCACGCATTCACTGACCTCCGTTGTTTTTGTATAGAACGGGTTTCAAAAGCTACCAGAGGAAAATCACTGGATAAAACTTTAATCTATAAAGAACAACGCTGGATTTTTCGACTTCAAACCATTCATCCAGGAGGTCTGAATACTCAAATCGATTGGAATCTTTGTTTCTGATTGGTAGATACAATAGGGAGGGGTTTTCCTATTAACGAATAAATATTCTCTACTAGTTCCTTTAAACCGCATGCGCGGCGTTTTCACAGAGACTGAACATTTATTGAGAGATATTCTATGCGGTGAGTCTGTTTGACATGTAAAACATAAGCTTCGATATGATATATGTATATCTCTTCGGTGTATGACATGGTGAAGTACAAGTTATTAACGGGAGAATGTTATTTCTGTTTCCTAGTTTGCATTTGATAAGAAAAGTCAGTGCATTACCCCTGAAGAAACGATTTTCGTGAAACGTAGTAGCGCTATGACTGGCGTTGGGAGTCTTCTGCTTCAAGAAAGATAAGCCTGACTTGTTCATAACATTTTATTGAAACTGAGATAAAACAAGTAACAAAATCATAAACATTGAAAAATTTATGGGTCATTGATGCGAATTGGAGCATTTTGGTAGAAAACGTTATTACCATAGCTCCTAGAAGTCTGAGACCCGTATAAAAATATTTTGAAATTTTTAGCTCATGAGATTTAGTTTACAAAGTTAGAAGCCATGAGCGAGTAACTCTCATAGTAATGGAGTAATTTTGATATATATATTGGCTCAACAGGGAAGGAGACCAGGCATGCGTGGTATCATATCCCAAAGGCTTTCTTTGAAAGCTGGGGAAATGCTCTGCGCGGGGCTCCGTCAGCACCGACGGCACCCATATGTGAGGACTGACTGCCTGCTTGTTCCTGGAGAACGAAATATTTTCTCCTGGTTTGATCTGTTGTGCTTGAATCTGCCATTTCTTTTTTTTTTGTTTTTCTACAATTGTCAGGTTTCCTAACTTAACCCTTTAGATGCTGCAGGGTTGGGAGCTCTTACCATTAAGTCTAATGCATTTAAATCCTAACTTCAGATTCTGAACTACAGTTAACTATGACTTTAGACAATTTCCCCTGTAATTAAAAAATATTTTTTGCAAGTTTCTGAAAAGGTAAGAAAAGTGATCAAAAAATTGAAAATTAAAAAAAAAAGTCTGTTTCACTGCAATTCAATTTTAAAAGTCTCTGTTTAAAATACTTTCAGAGGAATCTTCTATCTTAAGAGGATTTTGAAGACTCATTCTGAAAGGTCTGCATTTCATTATCATCCAGATTTCTTGGAGAATCAAGCAGACGAGAATGACAAAGTATAAGAGAAAAAGCATGGATTCATGGACATCCCCAGCAAATTTGGCATCATATAAGAGAAAATATATTTATACAATGATGCGGTCCTGTCGGTTCAAGATGACATAATTGGCACAGATGTGGATAATCTGATTGATCTAAGCAGTCAAAGTTGCCATTAGGTCCAGCCCAGCTCCTCATGACTGTGACCGAGGAATTAAAGGATGCCCGCATCTGTTTAATAGTCACATTAAAAAGTTTAAAAAAAACAAAAACCTGCTTTGATTTGTGAATTTAAAGAACAAGGATTATTTGCAGTACACCACAGGATGAAAGCAGGACAAGTCACCAAAATTTACATTTTTCCCTTCTCATGTACGCACTCTACTAAGAAAACAATCTTATGCGAAACCTTTTTACATCACTGCATTGGCCTAATCCACCTGGAACTTACACTTATGTTTTGAACAAAGAATCTATAAGCACAAGAAAAGAGCCACTGTCATTACTGATAACATTAAAGAAAAAAGGTAATGTCCAAATACTTTATTCAACTTTTATCTTAAAAAAGGATAAAGGATACATGAATAAAATAAGTCAATGAACTAAATTAACTAGGAGAAAAGAATAAAGGTTTTACACTCCACTCCCATACTGAATAAGGCCTTTTGTAATTTAAACAACAGCCTAAACCCTGGACTTCAAACAACCTGACAGACACATTCTGAGATACCTAGGGCCTGCCTGCAGCGGTACACATGCAGTACAGACGGCATTGGACACTCAGTACTGCAGCTGCATAACAGACACAGAGCAGCAGTAGTAATCTCCTGTGCAAAGACCAAACCCCATGTGAGGGCAAGATGCCCTTCCCTCCACTGCACCTCCTAAGCCAAATAATATTCGCACACAGAGGTCTGCTGGGCTGCAGTGTGGCACCAATCCCTACAGCAGCAAATGTACAGGGCGTGCATTCCCTTGTGACCTGCTGTACACTACAAGATAAGTACTTTTGCACATACAAAAAACTTAAACCTCATTCATGTCTTATGAGGTCCATGCCAGACCGTTCTGCCCTCTTCAGGGGGCCATGCACACTTGCTCTTTCATCATACAAGACATGCAAGTACTGGGCAATGCTCCAGTGATCAGGGTTGCCACTATGGCTGCAATTTGGGCTATATGTGACAGTGTTGGTTAGCTCCTTTATTTCCCAGGATGTATCTCACAATCTGAGCACCTATACGCTACTGTTTATCCAATGGAGAATGCAGCGATCCATCACATCAGCTGTGGAATGTGACTGCATGTTGTGTGCTTCATGGACATAATAGCCGCCACATGTGCAAAAGACCTTTTTCACTGGCTACTCTGAATAAGAGGATGGGCACACATCACATAGTCCCCAGACCAAGCAAAGCAACAGGTGGTCTCTCCAGGTTCTGGAGCAGATCTATTCTACTACCAGAATGCTGCAGGTATTGAGTGAGGTATGTCATGCTAAACATTTTGTACTCTATACAACTGCATCATGTTGGAGTAGCATTTCTTAACTGGCTCTTCTGTCCTGCACCCGTTGGACTCTCCTGTAACATCGTATGTCATGCTCTAGGGCAGCAGTTCTCAACCTGTGGGTCGCGACCCCCATGGGTGTCGCCACAGGATTTAGCGGGGGTCGCCTCACTCCGCCTAAAAACAAAAAAGCGCACAAGTTGCTGCCGCTGCCGAGTCTGCTTCTCGGCAGCGGCAAACTCACCCCCTCCCTTCTGATGCAGCCGCGGCTCCCTGCCTCTTACGGAACCGCGGCTGTGCCTGTAAAACCGTTGCGGAGCCCTTCCTGTCTCTCGACGGGCTCCGTGCAGCATTGTCCCGCCTCCAAAGGAAGTGGTAACAACTTCCTTTGGAGGCGGGACAATGCTGCACGGAGCCTGTCGAGAGAAAGGAAGGGCTCCGCAACGATTTTACAGGCACAGCCGCGGTTCCCTAAGAGGCAGGGAGCCGCGGCTGCATCAGAAGGGAGGGGGTGAGTTTGCCGCTGCCGAGAGAAGCAGACTCGGCAGCGGCAGCAACTTGTGCGCTAGGAGACAGACATGGGGAGAGGGGAGCAGGGAACCTGCAACGGGGCTCACAAGGGGGAGGGGGCTGAAATCGATGGAGGGGGGGCTGATATCAATGGATAGATGGATGGAGGGAGGGGGCTGACATGGACAGAGGGGCGGACATGGAGGGAGGGGGGCTGACATGGATGGATGGAGGGAGGGAAGGTAGGGCAGACATGGAGGGATGGAGGGGGGGCTGACATGGAGGGAGGGAGAGGGGGGCTGACATGGAGGGATGGAGGGAGGGAGGGGGCTGACATGGAGGGAGGGAGGGAAGGGAGGGCTGACATGGATGGAGGGAGGGAGGGAAGGGAGGGCTGACATGGAGGGAGGCTGACATGGATGGAGGAGGGAGGGAGGGGGGCTGACATGGACAGAGGGGGGGCTGACATGGACAGAGGGGGGCTGACAGGGAGGGAGGGAAGAGACGGGGACATACTGGACAGACGGGGATAAATGCTGGACAGAGGGGAGAGACAGTGCGGGTTAGAATTATAATGGGCAGATGGGGTGGCTAGGACTGGGAATGGACTGATCAAGGGGGGTTGGGACTGGTAATGGGCTGATGGAGGGGTAACATAGAAACATAGAAATATGATAACAGAAAAAGACCACATGGCCTATCTAGTCTGTCCTTCCATATCATCAACAACTACACCAGTCCCCTTTTTACCTATAGAGATCCTCTGTGTTTGTCCCATGCTTTTCTGAATTCAGTTACTGTCCTCATCTCTACCACCTCCACTGGGAGACTATTCCACGGATCCACTACTCTTTCTGTAAAGAAATATTTCCGCATATCACTCCTGAATCTATCTCCCTTCACCCTCATCCCATGTCCCCTCGTAACAGAACTTGCTTTCATTTAAAAGAGGCTCTCTCCCTGAACATTTATGCCATGGAGGTATTTAAACATCTCAATCATATCACCTCTATCCTGCCTTTCCTCTAAGGTGTACATATTAAGATCCTTCAGTCTGTCCTCATATGCTTTATAATGAAGACCACTAATCATTTTAGTAGCCACCCTCTGCACCGACTCCATCCTGTTCACATCCTTTTGAAGGTGCGGTCTCCGGAATTGCACACTATACTCCAAATGAGGTTGCACCAAAGACTTATACAAAGGCATTATCACCTCCTTTTTTCTGCTAGCCATTCCCCTCCGTATGCACCCAAGCATCCCTCTAGCTTTTGCCGTCGCCTTTTCTACCTGTTTAGCTACTTTACGATCATCAGATACAACCACGCTCAGTTCCCGCTCTTCTTTAGTGGACAAAAGTACTTCACCCCTTATACTATATTGCTCCCTTGGATTGCTGCAGCCCAAATGCATGACCTTACATTTTTTAACATTAAATCCCAGCTGCCAAATTCTAGACCATTCTTCAAGCTTAGCTAGATCCCTCCTCATGTTATCCACACCTTCCTGGGTGTCTACTCTAGTGCAGATTTTGGTATCATCCGCAAAGAGGCCAACCTTACCCGACAGCCCTTCCGCTATATCACTAACAAAGATGTTAAAAAGAATCGGACCAAGGACAGATCCCTGGGGCACACCACTGGTAACATCCCTCTCCTCAGAGTGAGCTCCATTTACCTGTACTCTTTGTCGCCTCCCACCCAACCAATTTCTAACCCAAGCAGTAACTTTAGGGTCCATCCCTAGGGTGCTCAGTTTGTTTATAAGTCGCCTGTGAGGAACAGTGTCAAAGGCTTTACTGAAATCTAAATACACCACATCTAGGGCTCTCCCTCGGTGCAGCTCCCTGGTCACCCAGTCAAAGAAATCAATCAGATTTGTCTGATAAGACCTGCCTCTGGTGAATCCATGCTGCCTCGGATCCTGTAATCCGCTGGACTCCAGAAACCTCACTATTTTCTCTTTCAGCAGCGTTTCCAATAATTTACTCACCACCGAAGTTAAACTAACTGGCCTGTACTTTTCAACCACATCCTTACTTCCGCTTCTGTGTAAAGGCACCACATGAGCCTCTCTCCAGTCCTTTGGCACCACTCACGATTCCAACGAGGCATTGAAAAGGTCAGTCAGTGGAGCTGCTAGAACGTCCCCAAGTTCCCTCAGTATTCTAGGGTGTATCCCATCCGGTCCCATCGCTTTGTCTACTTTAAGTTGAGCTAGTTTCTCACGAACACAGTCTCCTGAAAATTGTTCAAGATGTCCCTCGCTTCTGCTCCTATTTGTGGGTGTTTTCTGAGGTCCTGCTCCTGGTTCTTCATCTGTGAACACAGAACAAAAATATTTGTTAAGCAATTCCGCTTTATCCTTATCAGCTTCTACATATTCCTCCCTGCACCCTTGAGTCTGACAATACCACTTTTGCCCTTCCTCTTCTCACTAATATATCTGAAAAATGTCTTATCTCCCCATATCTTTGCCTTCTTGACTACTTTGCTAGCTTCTCTAAGTTTTTACAGATACAGATGCCTGTCTTCCTCTCTCTGTGATCTCTTGAATTTCATGAAGGCCTCCCTCTTTTTCTTCACTTTTTCAGCTACTTCTTTCGAAAACCATAGCGGTCTCCTTTTCCTTTTACCTTTATTTACCATTTTAACAAAAAGGTTGGTTGCCCTTAAAATATCCCCTTTCAGTTTTGCCCACTGTTTTTCTACATCCTCCAGCTGTTCCCATCCCGCTAACGATTCCCTGAGGTTTGGCCCATCTTCGCAAAGTTATTCTTCCTAGAGTCTAAGATCCTCACCTTTGAATGGATTCGAACAGCCCTAGTCCTAATACTGAACCACACCATCTGGTGATCACTGGATGCAAAATGATCTCCCACTACAACATCAGAAACACTTTCACCATTGGTAAGCACCAAGTCCAGTATGGCCCCTTCACGTGTGGGGTCTGTTACAAATTGCCTGAATAGTTCTCCCTGTAGAGAATCCAGGATCTCCTTACTTCTAGATGATACTGCAGCAGGAAAGCACAGTTACTTACCTGTAACAGGTGATCTCTGGGAACAGCAGGAATAAGTCTTCACATATGGGTATCGTCGATACCGACGGAGCCTGCGAGGGAACGCTCCCCAGCGTCCAAAAGGAAAGCTTTTGGGAGCATCCCACAGCGCCTGCGCGCTGCCTTCCCGCCTTTCCTAACTGCCTCTCTCCAGTTCGAGTTTTAAAGCTGAGACAAAGAGAGAGTGAGGAAAGGAAAGATAGAAAGAGAGATACAACTCCTAGGGGAGGTGGGTGGGTTGTGAAGACTTATTCCTGCTGTTCCCAGAGATCACCTGTTACAGGTAAGTAACTGTGCTATCTCCAGGAACAAGCAGGAATGAGTCTTCACATATGGGGACTCCCCAGCTAGAGATGCCTGGGAGATCACCCAGGTTGTGAGTCCCTGGGAAGGGCTCTACCTCCACCCATGACTCTCAGGCATCCAGCCAGGGATGGAGGGTAGGAGTTGATTAGGTATGGAACAGGTGTTTGAGAACAGCCTGACCAAACAAGGCATCCCCGCGGGAGTCCTTGTCCAAGCAGTAATGGGCTGTGAAGGTATGAACCGAGGCCCAGGTGGCCGCTCGACAAATCTGTTCGATGGACACAGAATTTAGATGAGCCATAGAGGATGCCATGGCCCTCACATTGTGAGCTGTGACATGGCCCTCCAGAGAAAGGTTCTTACTCTGGTAGGCGAAAGAAATACACTGAGCAATCCAAATGGACAGAGTTCTCTTAGAGACTGGAAGTCCTAAATGAGAGGGATCAAAAGCAACAAAGAGTTGAGAGGACTTTCTATGTTGCTGTGTCCTTTTTAAGTAAAAAGCAAGAGCTCTTTTACAATCCAGGGTATGAAGATTCCTCTCCACACTTGATGCATGAGGTCCTGGAAAAAAGACAGGTAAATAAACCTCCTGGTTCAGATGAAAAGGTGAGACCACTTTAGGCATAAAGTGTGGATTAGTCCTAAGGACTACCTTGTCATGATGGAACCTTGTATAAGGAGGATTAGCCACCAAGGCTTGCAGTTCACTGATGCGGCGAGCTGAGGTGACTGCAATGAGAAAAATAACCTTCCTGGAAAGGAATTTCAAGGAGGTAGAGGCTAAGGGTTCAAAGGGTGGCTTCATAAGCTGGCCAAGAACCAAGTTCAAGTCCCATGCCACTGGAGGTGGTCTAATGGGAGGTTTAGTTAAAAGAAGGCCTCTCATAAATCTTGTAATAAGTAGATGAGAGGAAATAGGTTGTCCATTGAGAGGCTAGAGGGATGCTGAAATAGCACTCAAATGGACTCTTACTGAATTCGTTTTGAGGCCTGCATGGGATAAATGCAGCAAATAGTCTAGTAAAAAATTCAGAGGTATTGCAAGAGGGTTAAGACCCTTCTCTGCACACCAAATGGTAAACCTTTTCCATTTAAAAGCATAGGAACGTCTAGTGGAAGGCTTTCTGGAAGCATGAAGGATATCCTTCACCTGCTGAGAAAGATGCCAACCTTGAAGGTCTAGGCCTTCAGCAACCAGGCCCTGAGATGAAGAGACTGAGGATTTGGGTGCCACAACGTTCCCTCCTCCTGGGATAGGAGGTCTGGAGCAGATCCCAAGTCCAGGGAGGGAGCTTGAGAGAGATGCAGAAGTAGAGGGTACCACACTTGGCGTGGCCAATGTGGTGCTATGAGGATCATAGACCCCTTGTCTTTCTGAAGTTTGAACAGTGTCTTGGGAATTAGGAGAATGGGTGGAAAGGCATAGAGGAAGTCTTGCCCCCAATGGAGGAGGAAGGCATCCCTGGCCTGAACTCCCTGACACGGAATTCTGGAACAGAACCGGGGAAGTTTGGCATTCCATGGACTTGCAAACAGGTCTATGTCCGGGGTTCCCCAAATTCGAAAGATCCTGGCTATCTGGTCCCCATGGAGGGACCATTCGTGTGGAAGCAGAACTCGACTGAGTCTGTCTGCCCAAGAGTTTTGAACCCCTGGAAGATACACTGCCATGAGATGGATTTGATGCTCTCTGGCGAAGGCCCACAATCTCAGCGCTTCGTTGCAAAGCGACAGAGAGCCAGTCCCCCCCTGCTTGTTCACGTAGAACATGGCTACTTGGTTGTCCATGTGGATGAGGACTGTCTTGTAGCTGAGCAGGGTGTGGAAGACTCTGAGAGCCAGAAAGATTGCTCTGAGCTCTAAGAGGTTGATATGTAGAGATGTCTCCTGTGGAGACCAGATGCCTTGGGTGGAGAGATCTTGTAGATGAGCTCCCCAACCCTTTGGAGAGGCATCTGTTGTAAGGGTTGCTTGGGGTAACACCTCTTGAAAGGGGGACCCCAGCAACAGATTTTGAGTGGACTTCCACCACTGGAGAGAGCAAAAGAGGCGACTGGAGGTTGCCATTTTGTCTGACAGGCACCTGATGCCTGGGTCCATTGGGTGGACAGAGTCCATTGAGCTGCTCTCATGTGAAGGCGAGCATAAGGAACCACATGCACAGTGGATGCCATGTAGCCTAACAGTTGTAACATCTCTCGAGCAGTTAAATGGGATTTTAACTGAATCTGTGAGGCTAACTGCACCAAGCGTAGGCAACGGGCCTGGGGAAGATAGGCCCTTGCAGTTGTGGTATCCAGCAAGGCCCCTATGAACTCTAGAGATTGAGTAGGGGTGAGATGGGATTTTGGAATGTTTATTACAAGTCCCAGATACTGAAGAACACGCCTTGTGCAGGCTAGGGAAGTCTGGGCCTCTGACTGGGATGGAGCTTGGATGAGCCAGTCGTCCAGATATGGGAATACGAATATCCCTAGAGTGCGTAGAAATGCAGCTACTACTGCCATGCATTTTGTGAACACTCTTGGTGCAGAGGCCAGACCGAAAGGAAGCACTTTGTATTGGTAGTGCTTTCCTCGGTAAAGGAACCAAAGGAACCTTCTGTGTGTTGGATGGATGAGGACATGGGTGTATGCATCCTTGAGGTCTAGAGAACAAAGCCAATCCTGACTCTGAAGGTATGGAAGGAGAGTACCGAGAGAAATCATCGTGAATTTCTCCTTGCATAGAAACTTGTTCAATTCTTTGAGATCTAATATGGGTCTGTAGCCCCCTGTTTTCTTTGGAATAAGAAAGTAGGGGGAGTAGAACCTTGAGCCCTGTTGAAGAAGGGGTACTTCTTCTATTGCCCCTTGGGCAAAAAGGGTAGCAATCTCCTGACCCAGAAGGTCGAGGAGAGATGTTGGAGAATTGAACGGTCTCACCATGGTGTGAGGAGGAAGGTTAAAGAAATGAAGCTTGTACCCCTCCCTTATGATGGAGAGGGTCCATTGCTCTGCTGTGATTTGTTCCCACTTGGGAGCAAAGTGAGCTAACCTTCCTGGAATGGTGAGAGGCTCTGGTTCTTTTAGAGCCAGAAAGGCTAAGTTCTCTAGTTGAAAGTCAAAGGCCCTGAGGAGGCTGAGGCTGTTGGGCCGTAGCAGTCCTAGCAGCCTTAGGCTTGGCCTGTTTTGGTTGTTGCTGTCTCTTTGTAGCGAAACGACCTGCAGAAGATGCCTGCTGACCATAGGCAGAATAATATCTCCCTTTTTTGGGAAAAAAACCCTTTTTGAACAACCTTTTCTTAAAAGGAGCAGAGGTAGACTTTGAAAGTCTATCTAAAGCAGAATTTTCAGCATCCATTTGGGTGGCCTTTGCTTGCCAATCTTTGCCAAAAAGGTTTTCACCTGTACAAGGAAGGTTTCCTAATCCATCCTGAACCCAGGGTTCCAAATAAGAAGTTTGTAACCAAGCAACTCTGGGTGCACCTATGGCAATAGCCGAGGCTCTGCTGGCACACTCAAAGGAGTCAAAGGCTGCACGGTTGGAAAATTTGGAAACATCCTGGGCATGTTTAAGCCAGGTGAGAAACTCTTCTCTTTTATCTTCTGAAATAAAAGGAGATAAAGTTTGCAGATGATCTGTAACTTCTTTTAGAAACATCCCCATATAGAGACTATAGGAGTTGATTCTGGCAACAAGCATATTGGCCTGGAAAATTCTCCTGCCAAAGGCATCTAAGGTTCTGCATTCTCTTCCTGGAGGATTAGAAGAGTGCCTTTTTGTACTCTTTATCTTCTTCATAGCAGACTCCACCACAATGGAGTGGTGAGGAAGCTGAGTCTTATGAAAGCTAGGACAAGGAGGAACACGATACATGGTGTCCAACCTACGAGAATGAGGAGAGGTGGTGAGAGGAGTCTCCCATATGCCCAACATGTGATCATAAAGAATCTCATGAATTGGTAAAGTGGCTGCCTCTTTAGGAGCCTTAGGATATTCTAAAATATCTAATTTTTTGGCTCTAGGCTCTGCTTCAGGGGCCACTGAAATGGAAAGGCCCCTGGCCACTTCCCTAATGAAGTCTTGAAAAGATAAGTCTTCTGGAGGAGACATTCTTCTTTTTGGAGAAGAGGGCTCTTGAGGAAGGATCACCGATGCTTCGACAGAGTCTTCAGAGGAATCGAAGTATCGCCTGTCTGGATGCTCCTGCAGAGCCCGATATGCATACCGGGTGGTATCGACATCGGGAGTGATCGGTACCGATGGGCATCACAGAACAGTGTACCGCTGCAGTCGACACTGAAGCCGATGTCGATGCAATCGGTACCGGCACCGGAACCGATATCGGTACCGGTACCGGAGTCGGTACCGACAACGGAGTTTGTTGCGGTACCGAAGGCGTCGCAGCTTGAATGAATGCTGTGATGGCACGCTGCATGGTCAGGATATTCTGATCCATCGACGCCACCAATGTCTAGATGTCGGTACCAGTGGGAATCACCGGTACCCCAGAACATGGCAACAGGTGATCAGTCGAGGCCGAGCCATTGATGTCAACCTGTGACCCCATAGATAAAGCTTTGGAAGCCGGAGCCTCCCGCCAGGGTAATTTTGCCGGTGCAGATTCCTCGAGAGCAAGCCCGGAGGCATCTCGATACTTACAGGGAGATCTACCCTTCGAGGACCGACTGGACTTAAGCTTGGTTACCTGAGATCCATGGGAGGAAGAAGCAGCCCTGGAAGACGTCAATGCTACCGAAGCTGCATCAGAGGGAAACAGGGTACTGAGCTTGGCTGCTCGATTCTGTAGACCTCTTTTAGACATCATGGAACAGGACTCACAATCCGTAATGGAGTGGTCAGGACCTAAACATTTTAGACGCCATTCATGGTTGTCGGTGACAGAAATAGTGCCGCTGCACTTTGTGCACTTTTTAAACCCGGAGGCGGGCTTTTCCATGAGGAAAAGTTTTCCTAGGCCTAAGGCCGAAGAAAGAAAAAATGCACTGAAGTGAGAACAACAGTATTTTTTTTTTTTTAAGAAGAAAGAAAGACCGGCGGTACCTGTCCGGTGTCGAAGAAGGCAGACACGCGACCAAAGAAATAAAAGAAAAAGAAATTCTTCAGCGGTGACAGGAACACGACCTGCTGGCTCCGCGGAAAAGAAGAACTGGAGAGAGGCGGTTAGGAAAGGCGGGAAGGCAGCGCGCAGGCACTGTGGGATGCTCCCAAGAGCTTTCCTTTTGGACGCTGGGGAGCGTTCCCGCGCAGGCTCCGTCGGTACCGACGATACCCATATGTGAAGACTCATTCCTGCTTGTTCCTGGAGATTGTGCCAATCAACATCTGGCATATTGAAATCTCCAATCAGTAGCACTTCCCCTTTCCTAGCAATGCTGCGTACGTCTTCAATTAACTCTCTGTCCACCTCTTCCTCTTGTGAGGGAGGTCTGTATATCACACCAATGCAAATAGATTTCTCTTTCTCTCTTTCTAGTTTAACCCACAATGCCTCCTCTCTCCCTTTTAAGCTCTGTAATTCCAAAGCTTTAATAGTAGTTTTTACATATAGTGCCACTCCTCCTCCCCTTCTTCCTATCCTGTCCTTTATGAATAAAGTATAGCCATGTATAGTTACATCCCAATCATGGTTTTCTGTGAACCATGTTTCTGTAACTGCCACTAAATCCAAGTCAGCCACTCCCACCAAAGCTTCAACATCAGGGGTCTTATTTTCCATGCTATGGGCATTTATACACACTGCTTTCCATATGTTACCCCTGTTACCCATTTCCAAAAAGGTATTTAATGTATCACTTACCTGGGGGCTTTCTTCACCCATCCCCAACGAATCTAGTTTAAAGCCCTCTTCAGTAGATTAGCCAGTCTACTACCGAAGACGCGTTGACCTTTCTTGGACAGATGGATGCCATCTCTGCTCTGCACCCTTGGAACAACATCCCATGGTCTAGGAAACCAAAACGCTCTCGATGACACCATCCACGCAGCCATGCATTCATCTCCAGGATGCAAGCCTCTCTGCCTTGGCCTTTACCCTCAACAGGGAGGATTGAAGAGAACACCACCTGTCCACCTAACTGCTTCACCCTCTGTCCCAGAGTCATAAAGTCACTTTTGATACGTTCGGAGGTATACCTGGCTGTATCATTTGTTCCAACATGGATTAGCAACATTGGGTAATAGTCAGTGGGCTTGATGAGTCTCGGCAAACTCTCCGTAACATCTTGGATTTTGGCAACAGGCAGACAGCATACCTCTCTGGACATCAAGTCTGGTCGGCAGTTGGACGCCTCAGTACCCCTCAGAAGAGAGTCTCCAACCTTCGTTTCCTTCTGGTCACTGATTCTGCAACTTTGGGGTACTTGAGCTCTGGTTCTTCCCTTTCCAGGGATGCTTTCACCTCCTCCACTTTCAGGGCTGCATAATGGTTTTTCAATTCAAGGGCTGGAGAAGTTGGATTGGTGATTTTGCAGGCCCTGGTGACTTGTGTCCAACCATCAACATTCTGTTGGCACCCATCTTCTCCTCTGCTGGAGAGCTTGGTTGCTGCAAGAAGCATCTCTTCAATGTACTTCTCACTGTCTTGAATGCTCCTCAGCCTCGCCACCTCCTCTCTGAGTTCCTATACTTGTTTCCTCAGAGCTTCAGCATGCAGGCACCCTGCACATGGAATCGGTCCTTCAACTGGCATTAAGACCTCTGTCTGGACCGAGGCAGAAGCTGTAACGGGGGCAACAGCTTTAGCGATATGATTTTTCCCAGCCATTGTTCTGTTCGTGGAGCTTAGGTATCTGTTAAAGCAAAAGAGAGAAATCTACCAAGTACCAGCCGGTTTCCCAGCTGTCCTTTCAGAGAAAAAGCAGTTAAATCTCTTTAATTATATTCAAAATGTGCTGTCCAATTCTCTGTGCTTTGTTAAATGGGGAGGTGCCCTATAAAGCAAGACTGCTCACTAGGGGTGGGTGGGAGATGGGGTGGGTAGGGAGGGAACTAACACCTGATTAGGTGTTAGCAGTTTCCAAAGCTGAGGAGGTTACCAGAGTTCAGCAACCTACTGTGCTCAAGGAAAGTTCTACTAAAGCATCAAAAAGTAAGTAACCTTGCTTTAAAAATATACAAAAAACCCTTTTAAGAGCTCCCAGTCAGAGAGCTAGCAATTTAATATAATAAAGTAAACCCTCAAATCCTTACTGTTGGTTGATCTGTAGAGCCCCTGTTTAGGGTAGGACTGGTAATGGGCTGATTAGGGAAGCTTAGCACTGGTAATGGGGTTGAGGAGGGACTAGCACTGGAAATGAGCTGATATGGGGAGGCTAGGACTGGTAATGAGCTGATGGGGGGGGGGTAGGACTGGTATTGGGCTGATTAGGGGAGGCTAGCACTGGTAATGGGGTTGAGGGGGGACTAGCACTGGAAGCGAGCTGATTGGGTGGCTTCGACTGGGAATGGGCTGATTGTGGGGAGGGGAGGATAGAGCTGCTGGCCTTGGAGGAAAACTGGGTGCTAAGGCTACAAATGGGCTGATACGAGGGGATGGGAGAATGGAACTGGAAGGGAGTGGATCTGAGAGGGGCCACCATGGTATTTGTACTAGAAAGGAGTGGTCAGTGGGGAAGGAGGGGGACTGGAAGGGAATGGACACCAGTGGCAGTCATGGGAATGCAAGTTGACACTGGAAGGTACTGAGAGTGAGGACTGGAAAGGGGCTGATACTGGGGAGGGTTACTGGGACTGGAAATAGGCTGATGGAAAGAAGTGAAGAAAACGAAAGACGAGATAAGAAATGGCAGATGGACCATAGACCACAGAAAGAGAGCTAAGAGAAGACAGGAAAGCAAAAGCCTCAGATCGGGACCAGCATGATCAGAGAATAAATTGGTCAGACAACAAAGATAGAAAAAATAATTTTATTTCATATTAGTGATTTGACTACAAAATCATAATTTTGAAATCAAATATTGTTACTTGTTGTTGTGATTAACTATTGTGGTTTAAATGAGTAAATTTTATAAATAAAAACATATTGCAAAGGCCTATAATATATTAATAATTCAACAAATGATTACAGCGACAATGCATTAACGGTAAAGGAAGAGAGACGCATTTGATTTTATCATTGGGGGTCACCACAAGTTGATCAATGGTAAAAAGGGTCACGGTACAAAAAAGGTTGAGAACCACTGCTCTAGTGCTTAGGCAGCTGTTTCCAAGGAACCTGAATGCAGTGAGTGGTGCCTAAGCAGGAAGGGGGGTGCTGATGCCAACCAGCACAGCCTGCCAAAACCATAGTCACCAGCAGGTTACAGGCAGCCGAGGAAAGCAGCTCGCTTCTCTTTCAGAGACATCTATTTAGCTAGATCCATCACAATCAGCCTGCAGATGTTGTGCAACACTGGACTGTGTCAGCCACTCACATATCATCTGTGCCAGGTTGGCTAGTCATCACCCACTGCACGTATATATAGCCATGATGAAGATCTTGGCTCCATACAAACAGTATGAACAGCCAGCAACCTAGCTAGTGACTGGAGTGCCATAAAAAAACCAGTACCCATGTCATTGCAACTTAACCCTAGATAGCACTATTTGGATACATAGCAGTGGCATGTTCATAGTGAGAGTGGCCTCTCAGCATGAACAGTTGTGTGCAGTCAGACCATGCTCACGCTGGACCCATGTTTTAATGGCTCAGCCATTTATCTAATCTCTGACTTATGTACATCCTCAGCAAACTGCTTGTTTGTACAGAATACCCAGAATCCTCTGCTCCTCATTTGTGTACCCTTTTTGTTTGGACTTTAGGGACAGCTAATGCAATGCCAACAGCACTAGAAACTGGCCCAGAAACAGGCTGCGAATGCATGTTGACCACAGTGGCCTATGGTACAGAGGTGCTGCACATCACAACAAACAACTTCACACTGCCTCCCACAATAACCATCGACGGAACCCAGCTGCAAGTCAAATAAGAAGTTCGCTATCTAGGGATCACACTTGATCAAGGCCTTACCCTCATTCTTCACATCAAGACCATAACAAAATCCATCTACTACGAACTCAAAACAGTACAATGCCTCACCCCTGCTCAACCCACCAGACTTCTGCTCAGTGTTTCAAGCATTCCTCTTCCCACCCTTGGACTACCGTAATCTCACCTTACAAGGCTTTCCTAAATGCACACTACACCCGATACAACTAGCCCAAAATACCACTGCAAGAATCCTGTGCAATGCCTCCAGAGCTGAACACATCATCCCGATTCTTAAATGCCTGCACTGGCTGCCCATAGAAGAGCACATAAAATACAAAGCCCTACTCACGATCTTTAAAATCAACCATGACCTGTCATCCACATACCTACAATCCCTCATTGAGAAAACACCAGACAAAAATCCAGAAGAATAAACACCCTTAATACTCTTCACACTCCTACAATTACCAAGACTAACCACGCAACCTCCAAGAGAGCCTTCTCCTTGTTCGCCCCAACCCTCTGGAATGCACTGCCAGATGACCTACTTGCCACAAATGACCTGGCAAATTTCAGAAGAAAACTGAAAGCCCACCTCTTCCTTGGACACTTTACAGACCCAACTTAACCACTCGGATTGAATAGACCTTTCACATGCTAAGCAAAATTTACCTCACCCTCCCCATTCACCCTCTCCTTATACTCACCAATGTAAATTAAGAATGTATTATAGTTTCTACGTTACAATGTTCTGCTGTTAGCTCACCTACCATTTATAATGCTGTAATGACAAGGCTCTATATAAAACCCTGTTGGCCATCTTTGTTGTCATGTAAAGCGTTTAGAAATGGAAATACAGCAGTATAGAAAAACTGATAAATAAATAAAATAAAATAAAAATATGTCTGTCACATACCAGAAGACTGTATCCCCTACACAGCTTTTGACAGTGAGCATTGAACATAGTGCCATGCTCGTACTCGCATATTATGTCATATTCCTGGCCAAGGACACTGCAAAAATGGTCAGTGCAGCGCATGCGCTCTCCCACGCTTCATGCGCAGTTCCCCTACCCCCCACCAAGAGCACGTGGAAGCATGGTAGGTTGGACATGGGGTTAGATGTTGGTACAGTTGCTGGCTACATACACGCCACCATCCCCAGCTTATTTGTACTCTAAAAACATCCTTGTGGCTGTCCCACTCGGCACCTGTGGAGTAGGTGAGGCTATCATGCAGACCTTCTGATGTAAAACATGCAGAAACTGGGTAGGACATCAGAGCTTCTATGCATCTGAACAGAGCTTCTGGCCGGCAAAGCCACGTAGCAGGGGCACATTCAAAACAGGTATGGGACTGTTCCCCCTCACCTCCACCCCAATATTCACCTTCAGACACAGTCTTCCCACATGGTGCCAGGCGATGCAGAGACCAACATGACATCCTGTGGCACATTCCTCCTGCTGGAAGAGTGCACATACCATTCAGAAGTCAGTGTCCCACTGTCACAATCAGACAAACCAATGCATATCGTCTCTGTAAATATAAGGTTGGTTGTTGTTATGGAGTAGTACATGTCATGCTGAATGCTGTGGTCAATGATTAGTACAGTGTATATTTTGAGCAGATGTGCCTAAGATAGACATGCCTATATGTGCATACTGGGCATGGAGCTAAGAGATCCACAGATTGCACTGTGACTACAGCTTAAGACAAGAGCAAGGTGCATGCAGCTATATGGCAGAATCTTTCCTGTCTCACTAACTCAGTTATTCTATTGGACATTCACAGAGGCTAACCCTCTATGTGAGCCTAGCTCCCAAAAGGCTGCAGCTGCACCAAGTGGGCTGACAGTGTTGCCACGGATATAGCTATTATGGCATTTGGCATTAATCAGGCCTCTCACCTGTGCATCCAGGTGTGTCCTGAGGCCTGGAGGCTCAGTCAAAGGTAAGGTTTGCTGCAAACACACATGTGATGGAGCTCTCCCTGGTGGGACGGTGTACCCCCAGCTCACTCCAGTGAAACAAACAGGCGATAAGGGAGCTGTACAGCAGTGTCATATTGGGAGGTAAGTGTAGGGACATGCTGTGGGGATGGGCCTTGAGATGGTGCAACTGGGAATGCATTTGAGTGTCACAGCTTTGGGGACAAGATGTTTATAGGCACAGCTAGCCAGCCAGTGACTTCCACAGGCTGCAGCTACTTACTGAAAACTAAACTTCTGCACATAAAGCGTAGTCACTCACCTGTAACCAGTGTTCTCCGGGGACAGCAGGAATCAGTCCTCACATATGGGCTCCATCGGCACCGATGGAGCCCACGCAGAAGCATCTTCCCAGCTTTCAAAGAAAGCCTTTGGGAGATGCACCACGCATGTATGGTCCCCTTCCTGCCCAAGGGTGCCATCTTGCCGTGTCCCCGGAGAACATTTGTTACAGGTGAGTAATGTGGTAAGGAAGCTCATTCTGAGTTAGGAGAAAGGGAAAAAACCAAAGAATTCACATTAATAAAAGAACCTATTTTGCAAGGTCAGAGAAATAAAACCACCACCACACCTAGAAACCAGGAAATCCCCAGCTGGAACAGGTTTCAGAGTTCCCCTAGTGGAGTAAGGGAGAGTGAATACAGACCCAAGGTAAAAGACCCTTACGTCAGTAAGCTCCCTGATTACCCAGGTGCCAGAGGGCAAGCTGATCTCCGTCACCTGGGAAGAGAAGAGGTGGAGCTGGAACCCTGGAGACTTAAGCCTAGGTTAGAATATACAGAAGTTAGCAAGGAGAGCAACGGGAACAGGAGCAGGAACAGCAGGAGAGGAGAGTGCTGGAAAGAGCCAGAGAGAGGTACAGAGCACGAGAGAGGAGAAGCTGCTACAAGCCAAGGCACAGGTACAAGCCTTAGAAGCCCGTCCCATACTGAGCAGTGCAGAGTTGCAGGAGACACTCTCAGCTCTAATGAGAGGCTGTCAGCTATGCCCAGTGAGCTCGGGGGCGGGAAAGGAACAGGTACGCGTAGTGGAAAAATAAGACAAAAAAGGAGACACTTTTTCCGGGGAAATGGGACAGATGTCTGGTAGGCTCCGCGGAAAAAAGGAGACTGAGCCAAGATGGCACCTTTCGGTGGGAAGGGGCCAGGCATGCATGATGCAACTCCCAAAAGCTTTCTTTGAAAGCTGGGGAGATGCTTCCGCGCAGGCTCAGTCTATGCTGACGTCACCCATATGTGAGGACTGACTTCCTGCTTGTTCCCAGAGAAATAGTGTCTCAGTTTGTGGAGTTGCAGAGTGACTGACCGTGCAGCATGTTGTATGCATAGCCATAAAGCACAGTGCATTGCTACAGCTCACAGTCCTCTGAACACACACCCACAAACACATGATCCCACTGTCCAAAAGAGGTATAAGTTGGCATTCTTACTAGACCCTTAGAACTCCTTTAATGCTTGAACTTTGCTAATGCCCGTTCTGAGTGTGCACATGCACACATCATTGATAAGGCCCGCTCAGTGTTGGAAGCTATTAAGAGTGCTCTGCCATCCAGCAGATGTTGGTACAGCTTCTCAATGTGGCTGAAGACTGTCAGGACTCATGCTGGACACGATGGGGAGGGCTGCACTTGTGGATATAGATATGAAAATGTATGATAAAGTTAACATACCTAGACATATCACTTGATCCACAGGCTGGTCTTGAGCCCTTGGCCCTTCTTTCACACACAGTGGCGATGTGTTAGGAGCAACAAAGGAGCCATGTGGGAGTGTGGTCATTGTCAGGCTGCATGAGGGCAAGGGCTGGAGTATGCCTCTGTCTGTTTGCATCAGACATCACGGATGTACACCCTAGGCGGTGGCCTAGTTGACTGACTCTGCTAAATCACATGGCACCCACTTTGGCCCAACAACATAGTGTCCATTATTAAAAGGGCACCATGCTGTGACTGCCAATGAGCCACTACTTACACTAATTTCAGGGCTCCAGTCTGGGAGATGCACACTGCATACACGTGAATGAGCTCCCTGTGTGATGTTTCATGGCCATAAACATCTCTCTCCCTCCAACATGAGCCCTTAACGGCATCTTTAAGCTGCCATTAAGGTTCCCAGGGGCTGCGCCTCTAATGCCCGTTAATAGCACCCGCTGTTAAGGGCACACACACTGTCTCAGCCCATGCTGCGCCCAGTTAACACCCCTTCTCCACCCGTTTGTACCTTAATGCCTGCTAAGATGCTACAGCCATTAAGCCTGCATTATCGGCTCTTTTTGACATGTTAACTGCTAGCGGGTGCTAATAATGCCTGCTAATGGCACCTTTATGTCCTTAAAGATCCTTAGTATAAGTTCCCCTATGTCAAAAGCATCTACCTGGAGGTCAAGAAAAGAGAAGAAAGACAGTATTGCTTCCAGCTCCTAGTTAACGGAAAGAAGACTGGAATTTTTTTTCTCAAAATGAACTGTTTTAGAAATATTTCAGGGGTGGCTTCTTCCATAAATTTAAGTATTAACTCCCAGGAAACGGAATACGTCTCTGTAACTATTATTTAATGTGAAGCCATCATATACTTTATACATGCCTAGTAAAACATGAGAGCAAACTAAAACACTAAAACAGGAGCAGCATAGAACTGCATCACACTATCTTCTCCCTTCCTGCTAGGATAGAAAATACTACATGGGATGGGCAAGACCAGAAAAAAACAAACACAAAAGCACCAGATACTTAAAACTTTTTCAGTTTTTGCAATTTTTTTGGATACAAAACTTTTAAGAAATTATTTTCTTACTTTGCACAAATAAAGTTGCTAATCAGCTAGCTCATCAATGTAAAAACTAAACAATTATCCAACACTAAGGGAAAAATCGTATCTTGGTCTAGTGCAGACACTGCAAAAACAGTTGACTTTTGCTTGTGTGAAGTGTGCTGCTACTGGAGACTCCTAATAGGGTGTGATGGTAAAATGTTTCAGATTGTTTTTTTAATGCATATTAAAAATTAGTATGTGCAGAGACATGAAACAAAATGAACAAAAGTGCAGTTCGGCTTCTGAAACAGTTTCTCCCACAGTAAATGATTCCCGTTTATTATTCTCAGTATACCTCAATATTGCTTTCACACCAGGCCTGGACTCCTCAGTCTGGAGACTATATAGATACACTGACAGTGTCATAGTATGCCTTGGGCAATGAAGAGATATAAAACCTTGTTAAGATAATGCTAGGAATGGCTGTCAGCACCACTAGTATCCTACTGTGCCAAGATCAAACAGGAAAAGGAAAGATCCAAAGAGACAGACTATTTCTTTTGGTAAAGAAGCAAGTATTTTGCCTTTTATCTAAATAAATGATATCTATGCTTTCAGCTTTTTAATACAAAACTAAAAGGTGGCACCTTTGTGGTTTCTTATGATGTACCTGTGCCAGGTACTTTGCAGCAGAAGACCTATCGGCCCTAAACAAAACAAAAAAATATATATATCTACATATATATATATAAAGTGAATCTCTAGTAGAGTCTTAAATATGTGCTAAACTCAGACCACAGTGCAGAGGACCCCTCCTTTAATCCCAGCGCCAAGTAAAGGAACTAGAGCAGTAGAATTACTTCCAGTCCTTGAGAGCCACAAACAAGTCTGGTTTTCAGGATGTCCCCAATGAATATGCATGAGATTGTATGAATGCAAATCATTCTCATGCACATTCATTAGGAATATCCTGAAAACCAGAACAGATGGTGGCCTCAAGGACTGGAAGTGAGCAGGGCAAAGACAGTCAGGTAAAAGGGAAAGAGAAAATTCCAGGGTTTGGTGGTATCGTCCCATGGGAGCCGTGTGGTCCTGTTGCCAAGCCAGTATCTTCAATCTCCCAGCAGGAAGGGGATGAGCCTTGCCTAGTCTGGACTACTCATTTGAGAATCCCAGTATTTAAAAAAAAAAAAAGACAGGGAAAGATAGAACAATTAGAATTCAGTAGAGGCAGGGTGTTACCTGCAGCTGTATCCTGCTGCAGCGTCACTTAAGAAGTCTGCCCAAAAGCTGTGTTGGAAATCAAGCACATTGAAAGTTGTCAAGCCCAATTCCATTGAGTCGGGGGCGGGCTCTGCCAGTGAGTTTACCCAGTATTTGGGGTTTCAGCAATCCGGCAGCGAAAGAGCCTTGTACCACTGCTTTCAGTGACCGTTGCTGCTCAGGCCGTTATTCTGCTGCTCTCCTCAGCGTTCACAAGGAGGCAGCTGTGGGGGCAGTTCTTCTTTATCCAATTTAATTGTACTTTCGCTTTTATTTCGAGTTCAAGGCACCTCTGTTTTTGAATCGGGCATGTTATTTGTGGTCAGTAGCATCAGCAGTCTCAGTGCCGGTAAGCAGTTGATTTATTAAGATAGAATGCCATCAAAATCTGTGTGTGCTGCATGCAGGCTTCATAAACATGGGTGGGTTCTGGATTTTACTGGAGGGACTAAAAGGAAAGCAAATTAGCAGGCAAGATCTAATTTATCCTTCCATTGCGTCCCTCCAGTCCAGTCCAGACTAATGGGATGTATCAGAACAATACTTACTAAAGGATGGGACCTGCAAGACCTGCCCTCTATCACATCAGCTCCAAATTGTGCACCTGCTCTTGAATGCACATTCAAACGATAATGCTTAGTGTATGTAAGGTTGACCATGCTGCCACCTTACAAATGTTTGCTGGAGGCACCAAACTAGATTCAGCCCAGGAAGCTGCCTGTGCTCTCATAGAGTGCATTCTTAAACCCTCCGGTAGAGTTTTCTTGCGCAATAAATAAGCAGACAATATTGCTTCTTTTATCAAGCAGGCAATCATTGCTTTTGAAGCTGCTTACCTTGTCCTCCATAAAGCACAAATAGATGTCCGATTGACGAAATGGCTTTGTATGAATCAAATAACGACGAATAACCCTGCGCATATCCAACATATGCAATTGCGGATCTATTATGTCTGGGAAGCTGGTAGGACGACCAACTGATTGAGATGGAAGGGTTACGACCTTAGGCAAAAAGGACGGTACCGTACGTAAACAACCTTCTCCTTCAATGTTAGCAGAGAAGGCTCATGACATAATACCTGTAATTTTGAAATAAACTGTGCTGAACAAATTGCCACCAAAAACACAACTTTTAAAGTTAAATCCTTTAAAGTAGCAGCTTTCAAAGGCTCCAAAGGAGATCTAGACAGTGCTGTGAGCACTAAATTCAAATCCCAAGGAGGTATTACTGAACGTATCTGAGGCCAAATTTGCTTTACTGCCCTAAGGAAGCATACGACATCAGGATGCGATGCTAAAGTATGACCCTGAAATTGATCTTGATAACAAAATAATGCTGCTACCTGCACTCTTAAGGAATTTAGTGTGAGGCCTTTATCCAGTCCTATCTGAAGGAATCCCAACACATCTGGAATTGAAGCCTGTAATGGCCTTATTCCATGTTCTGTGCTCCATTGCTCAAAAATACACCAGACTTGAATATAAGCTAATGATGTTGAATGTCTGCAAGATCTCAAGAGCATAGCAATCACTGCTGCTGAATAGCCTCACTTCATTAAGCGAGCCCCTTCAAGAGCCAAGCAAGAATCAATATACTTGATTCATGCTCACTGGACCTTGGGAGAGAAGATGTTTCGTGACTGGGAGTTTCCAGGGTACTGTTGCTGTTAGGCTAATGAGATCTAAATACCATGGTCTTTGAGGCCAATGCAGCACATACTGATTTTGAAGGCATTTTGCTTTAAAAATCAATAGCTCTTACCAGCAGTGAAATTGCTGATGGTCACAAGAAAATAAAAAACACAGCCGACTTCAAAATGGAGCTTCCCTTCACTCAAAACGAAAGTGAAAGCAAAATAGAAACTGGCTTTTATGAAGAGTTGCCCCTGCACTGCCTTGCTCATGAGCGTTGAGGAGAGCGGCCGAATAACAGACTATTTATGAAGAGTTGCCCCTGCACTGCCTTGCTCATGAGCGTTGAGGAGAGCGGCCGAATAACAGACTAACAGGCATGGCTGAGAAACGGTCACGGAATGTGCAAAGGATAATGTAAAATCACTGCTGGATTGTCAAGAATCGCAGAAAACCATAATGTTAGTCAACTCACCAGCACAACCTGCTCCCGACTGAACAGGATTGTGCTAATGATCTTTACTATGCCCGTCCTTTAAAAACAATTCTGTGGCAAACCCTTCAACTTCCGTTGACAGCAGGATACAGCTGCAGGTAACCCCTGCTCTTAATAAATCTTTCCTCTGTAATATTTTGCTTTCTTAAAAATACTGGAATTCTCAAATGAGCTGCCCAGACTAGGCAAGGCTCCTCACCTTCCTGCTTGGAGACTAAAGATACTGACTTGGTAATAGCATCACATTCCCTTTATGGGATGGCATCACCAAAGCTTGGAATTCTCAGTCTCCAATCTGCTGGAAGGGGATGCAAACCCATTAGTCTGGAATGTACTGGAGGGATGCTATGGAAAGAGAAAAATCCAAAAGTCAACTACTATTTATACACAAATGCAATTGCAGGTAGTCAGTATCTTGCTATACTTGGAGGTGGGGCGGAGCTCATATTTTCCTTGCTGTAAGAAAGTGTCATGTCTTTCAGACCTATACTGGAATGAGTCAAGTGAGGCAGAACCATGTGGCAGAATGCTAAAAGAAACGTAATTTAAAAGAAAATATACTTCCAGCTGCTAGTAAAATAGTATCACTTGTCTAGAAAAATCACTCAAACACATCTTTGAAAATTAAAGTCAAGCAATGCTTGCCAATGACCAACAGTTAAAAGAAAAACTCACAGCTTGACTAATTTTCTCTAGTTCTTGATGTTCATGACAACCTGACCTCCAGATCACTGCCGAATTTTCTTAGCAGCTTGCTGTGATTGTGGTCCACTGACCACTGCTGTGGGAGGTATTTGGGCTGCATGGTGTCTAGAAAGTGCTGGCGCCAGCGCTTCTCCAGCTGCATCAGGAACAGCAAACCTCCTTTGGCATAGCACTGAACCACTTTCAGTCCATGAGGCGTGTAGCTTTCATTAAAAACCCTGTAAAGACACAATTAGATGTAACATCTTGAATGTCTTTATTAAATCCTAGTAACTTTTAAACTGAGCTACTTTTGCAATCCAGATACAGATACCTAAAAATAGGTATGTTTCTTTGGAGAAAATCCTACAAGGTTGAAGATGACTTACTGTTCTTCTTAAGCAAGTATGAAACAAATGTTATTTTACAGCACTTTGCAGCAGTTCCAAGAGTTTTGTTGGTATGCAATCCCATTCTGCTCTTCCCGTCTAATTACTATTCTTTTCTGCACCAGGAGCATTTCTACTATTCCCTTTGTTCAGAGCTATCACAGTCCCTATAAAAGCATTCCAAATACTAAAATGCCACAGCAAATCCTTTATTGCAGAGTCCTAGTAGCCGTATTACATCTGCAGAAAATTAGTTTTTGTAGGTTATGATTCCTTTTATGAGACCAACAAAAAAGGTATTGTGCATTACAAGAGGTACAGAGACCACAAAGAAGCCTTCTTATTTATTTATTTGACTGTTTTTTTATACCGCTTTTCACCGGGGCAAAGAGATGTACATTTGAACAACAAATTGTTACAATGAACAGTAGAACTTATATACATAATGAATCACAGGAGTGATAGGAAATTACATAATTATTAACTATTATAACTTATGTACATATGATTGCTTGGAAGGCTGAGCAATAGTTGGATGGTTCCAGTAGAGGGCGGAGGTGGTGGAGAGTTCTGATTTTGTGATATATTAACTTTGTTGCAGCTTTTATGTATGGCTTCGAGGTAAGTTGTTGATCTAAAGTAGTGCCCAAGTACTTAACCTTTGGTTGTATATTCACATTTGTGTCATTTCTGGATATGCCGCATTCTCTGCGGCATATCCCGAAATGATCACATCACGCCCATACTTATGGAATTACACTGGCTGCCGCTGCATAGTAGGCTCTCCTACAAGACGCTACTCCCAACCTTTAAAGCAATTAACCGGTTATCTCCTTCATCCCTCACCGCACTCCTCACCATCACCCCCAACAGGCTGAGAAGGTCAGCAGCCACCAACACGCTAACTGTACCTCCGGAATCTACAAAATGCAATCAAACAACCAGGAACAGGTCCTTTGCATTCTACGCCCCGAGATGCTGGAATAACCTCCCCCCAAATATCCGATCAATTGGAGACCTTTCACAATTTAGAAAAGCCCTAAAACATCACCTATTCCTCCTTCATTTTGCCCACCCTAACCATACACAACCACCCACCACACCTCAACTCATTCACCCAAACATCTCTCCCACAACCTGACTTATGATGAAGCTCACAACAGCTCACCAGGTCAGGTACATTTCACAGCATTCTTAAACTAATAACCAATGCATTATGAATACCAGCTTGTAATATAAACTGTAAATAGTTTTCGATAACCTTGTTATTGACTTGTATATAGTCTCCTAATTTTTCAGCCCCAAGTTTCTTTTTCCTGTTACGATGTAAGCACTGAGATCACTTGTTCTGATGCAAAAGTTTTTGTTATTTGTAAACCGCACTGATACTGAAAAGCGCGGTATATAAGAATGAATGAATAAATAAATAAAATAAACTATTTTAAAACTATTGATGTTGGCGCTTGGAAGTTATCATCCTTTGCTATAAAAAGTATTTCAGTTTTCTTGCAGTTAATTTTTAGTGAATTTTTTGCCAACCATTGGGAGATGGCTACAAAGCAGCTTATTATTTCTTCATATGTTGGTTTGTTGGTGTTGAATGGTGCATAAATCATTATGTCATTCGCACAAATATGGAAGTTTATGTTATGTGAATGGATAACTGGACATAAGGGTTGCAGGTAGATGTTGAAATGTAGAGCCGATAGTGATGAGCCTTGTTGGACGCCTTGAGTTTGTGGATAGGGAAATGACGTTACTTCCCATTTTGACTTGTTGTTGCCAATCGCATAGATATGAAAGGAACCATTTCAGAACATTGTTTTGGATTCCAATGGACTGGAGTCTTTGTAGGAGGATGCCATGGTTTATTGTATCAAAAGCAGCTGAAATATCGAGAAATATTAAGATGAATTCTTGGTGTGTCTTCTGTGTTCCTTTTATTAATGTGTTTAGCAGTGAAGTTAGGAGTGTTTCTACTCCATAGTGTGGTCTGAAGCCATGCTGCTGAGTTGTGTTGAAGGTTCTTTTCTATTATCTTAGTCAAGAATGGGAGGCTTGCCATAGGTCTATATGCTGTGAGGACATTGGGATTGAGGTTTGTGTTTTTTAGGGTGGGACGGATGGAAGAGGATTTAACCCTTTGAAGGCCTACTTTAAATTTTTAATCCACATTCTGCAGCCAGGTTAATTTTTGCATATTTAGGAAAATTGTACCCGTCTTATTCAATATGTTCTAACAGTGATTTTCCTTTTGCTATGGTCATGTATTATATACCATTTGATAGGAATATTTAGTCAGAATTTTGGATCCTGAGAGTTTTGTGCTCGGCCTGGAAAGGGTTAAGTGTCTGGGCATGTAACCTTGCAAGAATGATAGTTGTGTGAGTTTAGTAAGGAATGGGCTAAGTTCCTCTTTAGAAGCTTTGACCCAACTCACTGGACATGAATTGAGCGGGAATGTGGTTGAGTTTAACATAGTAATAGTATATTCTATATTCTCCTTGCTGATGGAACTGAAGGTGGACCATATATTGGTGATGGTGTTGGATAGTGGCATCAGCAGTGGTAGTTAAATTGCAGAGCTTTTTATTTTATAGTGGTTTGCTAGTGCCTGAGGATCAGGGATATTGTCCATGGTGGCCAAGTGGAGGGATTTATTAGGTTCCTTACTATATCAAATAGCTGCTTTGGCCAATTGAGTGATTTGTTGATGACTTTTGTGTAGAATGATCTTTTGCATTTGTCAGTCTCTGTGCGGTATTTCATTTATAAGCGCATGTAGGTATTTCTATCTTCTGTTAGCTTAGTCCTTCTCTACTTATGCTCTGTCTTTCGTAGTTGTCTCTTGAGTCTCTGAGTTCTACTGAGTACCATTATGTCTTCTGTAGTTTTTTGGAGGATTGTTGGTTTGGGGTTTCTGCCGCTGCTTTTCCAATGACCTGGATCCAATTCAGTACTAGGGCACCAATGTCGTTTGAGTCATTGTCTAGTAGAGGAAGTACTTCTTGTATAATAGCCTTCTTGCTATCCGACGGCGCCGAGACGGAAGTACTCTCCATAGCTCAGAAGGGCTTTTTCCCTTCTGAGCATGGGCCAACAGGCCCCATCCCCCCTGCCCGCCCCTAGCTGGCCAGTTCGTCACTAGCTGAGCCTTTTTCCACTAGGAGGCGGGCACTAGGAGAGAGGCAGACCCCATCCCAGGGGAGGTGGGCGGGTATGTGTGGCTGACTTATCCTGCTGTCCCCGGAGAACTCCAGTTACAGGTAAGTAACTCCGTTTTCTCCTAGGACAAGCAGGATGAGTCAGCCACACTTGGTGCCTCCCAAGCTGCCACGCGCTGTGGTGGATGGGGGAAGGCCGAGACACTACTTCAGGGCTAGTATGAGCCTTTGTGAAGCAGAATGTTGCAACGGAAACCTGTCAGACTGCAGTGGCGATACACGCATGTGAAGTAGCAGCGTTGTGAGAGGGCTTAGCAGGAAGGCCCCTTCCGTATGAGCTTGTAATTGCAATGCACACATGTGCAGAAGGTGAAGTTGCCCGCATACTGGTTTGCAGATGCGATACATACATGTGCAGAGGGTGAGTTACCCGTATGTTGGCTTGCAGATGTGATGCAGACATGTGCAGAGAGTGAAATTACCCGTATGCTATCTTGCAGATGCGATGCACACATGTGCAGAGGGTGAAATTAAAGTTACACCTGGAGATGTAGTCATATCGATCAGTAGTAGTGCGGGATTCACCATCGAGCAATAGTGGTGTGGGATTCACCGCAGAAGCAATAAGGTGCAGTTGCAGGGCACACCTGTGCGGTGACAGAGGTGCAGGCACCTAGAGTACTAGTAAGGGATTCACCATCGAGCAGCATTCGCAGTGCGGGATTCACCGCTGTCATGATGCGTGCCATCTAGCAGTAGTAGTAGTGCAGGATTCACCGCTGTCATGATGCATGCCATCTAGCAGTAGTCATAGTTGTCATAGCGTAGCAGTAGTAGTGCGGGGTCACCGCTGTCGCGATGAACGCCTGTGAAGAGAGTGCGATAACAAGGCACGCCTGCGCCGTAAGAGATGTAGGTATATCGCAGTAGTAGTTACCGTAATGAAGAAGCAGAGGCATCGGTAACACTGGGCAGCGGATTACTAAGCTGGCCACGCGTCCAAAAAGGAGCATTAACATCATTTAACACCTCACTAATAAGAGAGGCTTCTCCCTCTTTTTTTTTTTTTTTTTTTTAGAACTGATAGAATGGCAGGATATCAGAGGGACCGGGAGACGTGACCTAGATTGGCCAATGTTAGGGACAGAATACTGCACTGCCAGTCGCACCCTGCATTCAGGGTGCATATCCCACTCCCTGCATGCTTACGCATTGCTGCTGGCATCTGAAGACCGGGTGTTGGTCTCACCCACGCTGGACCCCGGCACGGTATGCATGGGGGGAAGGTGTTGAGTCTGGAGCCAGTGTATGAATTTCCCTGCCTGGCTGAGGCTCCTGTCTGGTCTAGGCAGGAGGTGCTATAGTTAGTTATTGACAGGTCCTCCTTGGAGAATGGAAGTACTGTGTAGGAGGGAACAGGGTTGGGTCCCTGGACGCAGGTGTGCGATCACGCGACCGTGTGCCATCCTGTTTCCGTGGGGCTCCGTTCCTCCCAGGAAGCGTGGTGTGTAGCTGATCCGGGGAGTGGCTCATTTCTGGAGGACTGTGCGTTGGGTGACTGCCAGGCCTCTTGGTGGGTGAGCATCACGCAGAGATCGATTAACGTAAAAGTGGGTCCGGATAATCTCAGCAGCTGGAGTTGCCTGTCTGTCACCATGAGCAGCCGTACAGGAGACAGAAAATGAATTTGGACAACTATCCAGAGGGTCGTCAAGAGGTGACTGCGACTCGACGGCGCTTAACCACTCCACTTCATTTCAGCAGTAACATGAGCAGGCATGGCTCAGGCATTGGCTAATTGGATGGTTAGCTCTTGTTAGGTCCCTCCTGAGACGTGTAGCGGTGAGGCACCGGAGGGCTCGTGGAGGGTTCTAGTTGGTGTAACCTGGGAAGGAGAAGACATCCAATTGCTGCCATGTGCTTTGGGAGCCGAAGCGTCACTATGTCAAGTGCCGGGCCTCCTGTCTGTAGGCGCTTGGCTGTCAGTAAAAGATCGTCTGTTGGAGGGAAGATAGAAGAAGGCAGGATGGCTTCTGAGTGCAATTGCTGGTGCATGCACTTTCTGATGCATGTAGCAAAGAGACTTGCCCACTTACAGGCCCAAAGCAGTGATCTTATCCGCTTGGTACGTGCCTCATAGTCCTAACCACTAGGCCCGTGCCCCCATTGGGATTGTCCCAAGCGTTGTCCAGAGCGATATCAAGGGGTGGTCAAGCTTTGTCTATAGGCAATGCCGGGAAAGCAGGGATGCATTGTATTCCCCCCTGCGGCCATAGCCGACAACACCAGAGAGACAGGGTGGGTGACAGGGGTGGCAGGAGCTGGAATGAGACCCCCATCTGGGACCTGAGTACGTGACCTTTGGTCCAGGGCACTGGCCGTGTGCGCAGCGCCATACCGTAGCCATGTTGGCTCCTCAATGCCTTGGTGGCAGAAGTTCATGGCAAAGGCATGATCGTCAGAAGGTTTTCTTGTTATGGGACAGGTTTCGCTTGGTCAGGGTAGGCCATTGTGACTAATTGGTGACCTGCTGGTAAGCAAGTGGGAGAGGGCATGTGCCATTCCCAGGTCCTCGAGCGGCCGCCTTTGTCTGAGGGAGGCTGTGGTTCAGTCGACAGTGGTGAGAGCCTCTACTGATGAGCGCCTTTGTGAGAGCCTTTGAGACCTGCCTGAACACCCCGGCCTGTATGAATTGTACCGTGCTGTCGCCACTCTAGAGGCGGCCCTCAGTCAATCGGGTCACCAAGAGCTCTGTGGGGCCCAGCCAGCAGATGGCAACGTTTGTGCCCTATCACCTCCTTTGTTAGTGGTAGCTTGTCGCGTAATAAGGAAAGGAGGTGATAGGGCACAAACACATGGTTGATTGTGGAGGAATATGATGGTTGGTAGTTTATTAAGGAGTAGTCAGACCAAGGGATTGATGGCAGAGTTGGTGGGAGGGGGAGGGTGACATGGATTGATTTGGTGTTAGCGAAAATAAGGTCCAGCATGTTACCTTTTTCATGTGTTGGTGCTTGTATGATTTGGTCAAATTCCATTGAAGACGTGACTTCTAAGAAAGATGCAGCCTCTTTGGTAGGAATTGAGGGGAGGTTGATATCGCAGAGTATGAGGAGGTCCTTGTTCGGATATGAGTTTTCTAACTCAATTCCCAATATACTTGATAGGTCACTGGATGGTGCGGAAGGGAATCTGTATATGAGACAAAATGCTAATTGGAATGCGTTAATGTAGATTGGATGTTTATGCCATCAAAAAGTAGAAAGACTAGAGGACACGCAATGAAGCTGCCATGTAACCCATTTAAGACTAATAAGAGAGAATTGTTCCTGGAGGAAAGGTCCATAAAACATTATTAAAGTGAACCAGGGAAATCCATTGCTTACTCCAGGACGAGCATTTGTGGAACCTGTGTGCCTTTTTGGGAACCTGCCAGGTACTTGTGACCTGGATTGGCCACAGCTGGAAACAGGATACTGGGCTTGATGGACCTTGGTCTGACCCAGTATGGCATATCTTATGTTCTTATGTTATTTGATATTGAGATTTAGTCTAATCCCTCTGTGCTGTTGGCATGGAGTTTGTTGAAGTTGGGATTTCATTATTATCAGTACTCCTCCTCTTCTTCTTCTGTGGGATTGTAGGCAGTTGTGTATTGAGTAGTTGGATGGTTTCAGCTGATTTAGTAGAACCGTGTCCGTTTCTGTGAGCCATGATTCCATGATGCAGAGAATATCAAGATCATTGGATGTGATATAGTCATGGATTATAGGTATTTTATTTTGAACTGAGCGTGCATTTATAAGCGCACATTTAAGGTTCTGGGTGCCATTGAGCTTGTTGGGTGTAGTAAGGTTGGGGTTTTTTTGTAATGATATGTGTATTAGGTTTATTTATTTTATTGCTTTTATATACCGCGCTCTTTAAAATCAGTGTGGTTTACAGACAACAGTTTTTGTGCATAACAGGCTCACTGTTGTGCACTTACAATAAAACGGGGTGATACAAATTGTGTTTCAACTGGGGGAACTATCTACAGCTATCTACAGTTATCTACAATATTAACATGAGTTGTCTGTGACTTACAATTACCTGGCAGGGTGTATGGTAGGTGAGGTTGAGTTACTGGGTTGAGAGTAGTGCAGGAGAAGGAGGTGGTGTTTTACTGCCTTTCTGAATTGGGCAAGATCTGTGATCGCTCGGATGGTGGTTGGGAGTGCATTCCAGCAGCTGGGGGCATAGAACTTAAAGGCTCGGTTCTTTGTTGCCTGGGTGCATTTTGTTATTTCATTGGGGGTCTGTAGGGTATTGGTAGCGAATGCTCTCCTTACTCTGTTTGCTGGAGTGGGGTGGATAAGGTCCGTTAGGGAGGAGGAGGATAATTTGTTGATGGCCTTGAAGGTCATCATGACTGCTTTATAGGTGAGCCGGCAGTAGATTGGTAGCCAGTGTAAGTCCTTTAGGATTGGGGTGATGTGATCACTTCTAGTGTAGGAAGCGTGCAGCTACGTTCATTGCCTGTTGTAATGAGTTTAATGTGTTTTTGGGCAGGCCATGCAGGATCACATTGGCGTAATCAAAGTGGGGGGTCACCAGTGCCTGAAAAACTGTTCTGAAGTCATCTGGTTGCAGCAGGGGTCGGAGATGACGCAATGTTCGTAGTTTGTGGTAAATTTGTTTGATGGTGTTGCTGATGTGTGTTTTGAATTCGAGCTGCTGGTCTAACGTTACGCCTAGGTAGCGGATACTGGGTTTACTTGGGAGTTTAGCGTCTCTTGTCTTTAAAGTCGGCGGTGGTGAGAAGGATTGATTTCTAGTAATGAACAGAACGTCCGTCTTGCTGAGGTTTATCTTGAGGCTATGTGAATGGAGCCAGTCGGTTACGGCCTCGAAGCATTTTACTAGTGGTGAGAAGTCTGGATGATCGATCGTGAATGGGGTGAAGAGTAGTACATCGTCTGTGTAGATCAGGCATATGTTGAATGAGCGGATTATTTCGCAGATGGGTTGCATGTATATATTGAATAAGAGGGCGGAGAGTGAGGAGCCCTGAGGTACCCCGTGTTTTTGTTGGAATGGCTCACAGGGTTGTTGATCCTGTCCGTACCTGCTGCCATCTGTCCGTTAGATAGGATTTGCACCAACTCCATGCTGAGCCATTAATTCCCTTGTCCTGAAGCCGTATCAAGAGTTGCTCGTGGTTTACGGAGTCAAACGCGGCAGCAATGTCTAGGAAAATTAAGGTAAATCCTTGTTTGATGTTGTCAATCCCTGTGATCAGCATGTTGATAAGTGTGGCAAGGAGAGTTTCAACGCCATGTGCTTCCATAAAGCCATGTTGCCATGTGTCAATGGGAGCTGTAGAATCAATGTGGTCCTGTATTTGACGATGAGGTTATTTGTGTTCCTTTGTCTCGGGGAGGTCTGATACTGTAGAGGCTATGAGGAATGAGTGAAGGAGAAAGGTGAATAGTGGTGTACCCCAGGGATCTGTGCTGGGTCCGCTGCTTTTTGACATATTCATAAATGACCTGGAAAGTGGAATAACGAGTGAGGTTATCAAATTTTCAGATGACACTAAACTATTTAAAGTTGTTAAAACCCAAGAGGATTGTGGAAAATTGCAAGAGGATCTTGATAAATTGGAAGACTGGGCATCAAAATGGCAGATGAAATTTAATGTGGACAAGTGCAAAGTTATGCACCTAGGGAAGAACAACCCAAACTATGGTTACACGATGCAAGGTTCCACATTAGGAACCACCACCCAGGAAAAAGATTTAGAAATCAGTGTGGATAACATGTTAAAACCCTCGGCCCAGTGTGCAGCGGCAGCCAAGAGAGCAAATAGAATGCTAGGTATCATAAGGAAAGGAATGGAAAATAAAACGAAAGATATTATAATCCCTCTGTATCGTTCCATGGTGAGACCGCACCTTGAATATTGTGTGCAATTCTGGTCGCCGTATCTTAAAAAGGATATAGCGTTATTAGAAAAGGTTCAGAGAAGAGCCACCAAAATGGTAAAGGGGATGGAAGGATACTCCTATGAAGAAAGGCTAAAAAGGTTAGGGCTCTTTAACCTGGAAAAGAGACGGCTGAGGGGAGATATGATAGAAGTCTATAAATTAATGAACTGAGTGGAACGGGTAAACGTAGATCGCCTGTTTACGTTATCAGAATATAGGAAGACTAGGGGACATGCAATGGAGCTACAGGGTAAACTATTTAAGACTAATAAAAGAAAATATTTTTTCACTCAACGTGTAATCAAACTCTGGAATTTGTTACCGGAGGATGTAGTAAAGGCTGTTAGTGTAGCTGGGTTTAAAAAAGGTTTGGACAAGTTCCTGGAGGAAAGGTCCATAAACCATTATTAAGAAGGGACCCAGGATATCAATGCTTGACCTAGTACAAGCATTGCGGAACCTGTGTCTTTTGGGGAAACTGCTAGGTACGTATGACCTAGATTTGCCACTGTTGGAAACAGGATACTGGGCTTGATGGACCTTGGTCTGACCCAGTATGGCATATCTTATGTTCTTATGAGTGTATGTAGATTTGAGCAACTGCAATTCAGAAGTGAGAGAGAGGGCAAAGAATGCCAGTATGGTATATGTTATAGCATATATAGAAAGCATGTTTGGTTGCTATAGATTGCTGTTGAGCTGTTGCATACCTTTACATTTTATGTGCGAATCCCTGGTCTTTCTTTATGATGAGCTGGTCAGAGACATGCTAAGGCACACGCACCTTTCAAGTGGCAAGGGAAGGATCCTTGGGTTTGCCGATCTCCTGTTCTAGCAGTGGATCCTACCCTCTGTGCAGGGCTGCGCTGCTAGAACTGCTATAGTGGAGGTACGCTTGAAGCACAGTTCTTTGAATGGATCAGGGGCATTTCTGTGTAACGCTGTTCACATGGGGCAGTGTTGGAGGCCACGTGTAGGCTGGGATCTTTTCCATTCTTTTCGAATGGCGAAGGTGAGACCTTGGGTTCCTCGGACTCCTGTTTTGATGGTGGTTTCAGGGATTCTCCTTTTGCAGGGGTGCAATGCTGTCGGTATGGACTGGTGGTGGAGTGCCCGTGGATTGTGTGGTGAACCCTCGTAGGGTTGGATTGTTCTGTGTTTTGACCCACACCTAATGGCCGCGCCAAAGGGCCCTCTAGCAAGGCCCTCAGGGGCAGGCCCACTTGAGCGCATCTTTGAATTTAAAGGTCCAGTGACGCGGTAGTGTTCCGGTGTTTCCTGAGACCCGATTGGCCTTGTCGGAGAGGGGTGGGGAGGGGTTTCCTTATCCGCTCCCCACCGGCACTGTTGATTGGGACCCAGAGAGGGACCCTTCTTCATATGTAACAGCAAGGTTGAAAGGAAGGGAGCATTTTATCTAGAGAATGTTAGATATATTCTGAAAAGCTCATGTTCTGCAGCATTTTTTGTTGGTCCCATAAAATACATCAAAATCTAGGAATCATCTGACGGCCTATACAGTAATTTAGCTGACAAGATTCAGAAACATCTCCAAGATAAAGACATAATCAGGGCTGGCTCTATCACTAGCCAACTAGGCATCTGCATAGGGTGGCAGGCTGGGGAGTGGGGGGAACAGGGGCAGTAACATGGCGCTGGACTGCAAGACAGAAGCATGGCAACTGACCTTTGAGTGCCCTGCCATTGCTGCCGCTGTCCTATCTCCACTGGAGCAGACTCAAGAAAAGTAAGAGCAGCTCAGTGACGGGCCTTTAAACACTCAAGGCCTACTCTGCCCTGCTCCCTCTGATAGGAAGTCTGCATCAAGGGGGTTGGACCCGGCAGGCCATTAGGTACGTAGTGCTCAAAGGCCTGCCGAAAGGTGCTCTTATTTTTGCCGAGTCGGCACTGATGGAGCTAGGGCAGCAGCAGTGGTGGCAGAAGGTAGAGGGGAGAAGAGGTACAGAAGTTGAGATACCAGGCACTTTGAGAGGAAAAGAATGCTAAATGCCGAACAAGGATAGGAGGGTGAGGAAAGAGTGATGCTGGCCATCTGGAGAGGTAAAGGGAGGTTGGGAGATGCTGTACTACAGAGAGGATAGGGTTGAAGTTTTGCCTAGGGCACTGAGACACTCCTGGTCCGGTCCTGGACATAATGAATCATATAGTAAGGATATTTTGGGTCATGTCCACCTTACTTTGGGTAAATGGGAAAAAATCTATATTTTTTTTTAATGTATTACTTTTATTAAAGTTTCAGTTTTTAAATTTAGGACAAATTTGTTACAATTGACAAAATGGTACATTAGGTATTGCATTTTTTTAACACTTTATTTATTATTATTTTTTTTTTATAATTGATGCTTTATTCATTTTTCAACACAAACATACATTTACAGAACCAAGGACCACAACCGGTCAATCAAATTCTTTCTACCTATACAACAACAAGCTCATATACGCCAACCATAATAATAATCATAATCCACTTTAAACCCATTACAGCTGGCTATGAATGCCGCAGCAAGGATACTCCAGGGGGCTGCCAGGACTGACCATGTTACTCCTTTGCTGATTCAATTACATTGGCTACCCGTTCAGGCCAGAATTATCTTCAAAACGCTACTTCTCACGTTCAAAGCCCTCAATAAGCTCTCTGCTCCTTCCTTATCTGACCTTATCCATACCACTTCACCAAATAGAGCAAGAAGATCATCAGCCATCAACTCCTTAAAACTCCCAAAGGCCCTTACAAGCTGCTCTTCTTCCACAGCCAATAGAGCCTTTACCCTCTGTGCCCCTAGGTGCTGGAATACACTACCTCCTGACATACGGGCCATTGACAGCTTAACACAATTCAGGAAAGCCCTCAAATTCCACCTCTTTAACAAACATCTTATTGAGCCATTTACACCCATCGACTTCAGTGATTCCTCCCAGCTATTCAGTTCCATGGTATCTCAATAACAGAATTAGGACAAATCGCTTTGTTTATTGAACATATTATTAGCACCTGTTCCTAATAACTTGTAGCCATGCTGTAGTATTATATCTGTAAATAGACTGTAAATAGTTTCCCCTGTTATCCAAGTTCCTCCCCTTGTTATCTGTAAACTCATGCATGTTATTGTACTGAGACTTTTTGTTCTATGTGAACCGCGCTGATGCCGAATAGTGCGGTATATAAGAGAATGTAAATAAATAAATAAATAAATAAGTATGAAATAGCAGGACATTCCCCCTCCTCACCCCCATCCCCCTCCTTCTACCCCCTCCCCCTCCCTTCCCCTCCCAGTCCTCCTATCCCTCCCCCCTACTAAACTCCCACACTTTCACGCTCTCCTCAAAAACTCCTTTCCAACATTAATACTTCACCCATTAGCTTTATACGGTACCCATCGTATCTCTTATAAGCACTGCCATCCCTGTGGATCAGCACACAGTATTAAACATTTGTAAACATTGGTAAGCATGCCAGGAGTGGTACCTTTTAGCAGGCAGGGAGAGAAACCAAGCCCTTACCTCCTTACATATCCATCCCCCTCTGTTTTCTCACACCAATGTTCCACCCCTCTCACCTGCCACCGTACATACTACTCCCATACCTTGTTGTATCTTGTAAGAGTATGCTTTCTATGTGCTTCGATCGCACAAAAGCTGCCTCCTCCGCACCGGTGATCCTGCTCCCCTGAATACTTCCTGGGACCGCAGACCCGCTTCTTGTAGGGCCCCCATCGCCTACTCTGGTGACGGCGTCCGCTATGTCCGGCCTTTGAGGGTAAAGGATATTCCAAACTGGTGTAGCCATCAGTACTTCACTTCTGCTTTCAGCAATATTTGTGTCACTGGTTGCATTGCCCTCCTCCTCTGCAATGTGCCAGCAGACAAGTCCTCATATATATGCACCGAATAGCCCTGCCACGTCAGGGTTCCAAAACCCCTCATTATGTTGACGATTGCACAATCTGTACATTGATCAAGAAGCAACAGTTCGAACGGAACAAGGAGAAACAGAATGGTTTAAAATAAGCAAAGGTGTAAGACAAGGCTGCATACTTTCCCCCTACCTGTTTAATTTATATGCAGAAGAAATCATCAGAGAAGCAGGATTGTATGAAGACAACAGAGGTGTGAAGATTGGTGGAAGACTCATCAACAACCTTCGCTATGCTGATGATACCACATTACTGGCTGAAAGTGAAGATGATCTGAAACATTTGCTTCTCACAATCAGTGAACATAGTCTCAAAATGGGCCTGCACCTTAATGTAAAGAAGACAAAGATCATGACAACTGGCATAATCAACAGGTTCATCGTTGAAGGAGAAGAAATTGAAATCGTGAACAACTTTAACCTACTTGGATCAACTATCAATAAAGAAGCAACAAGCAGTCAAGAAAACAGACGACGCACTGCTCTTGGCAGAATGGCTATGAAAGACCTAGATAAGATTCTCAAGAGCAGAGATGTCTCTCTCCATACAAAGATTTGACTTGTTCAAGCCATGGTATTTTCAATAACATCATATGGATGTGAAAGCTGGACAGTGAAAAAGATAGACAGGAAGAAAACTGATGCCTTTGAATTATGGTGCTGGCGGCGAATACTGTGTATACCATGGACTGCCTGAAGAACAAACCAGTCGGTACTAGAGGAGATCAAACCTAAGCTTTCTTTAGAAGCTCAGATGACAAGACTTCGACTTTCATACTTTGGACACATCATGCGAAGAGAGAGATCATTAGAGAAAGACATCATGCTTGGCAAGATAGAAGGTCAACGCAAAAGAGGAAGGCCAGCAATGAGATGGATCGATACAATAACAGCAGCTACGGGTACCAGTCTGTCAACAATGAGCCGCCTGACTCAAGACCGAACACAATTTAGGATAGCTATCCAGAGGGTCGCCATGAGTCGACTCCGACTCAACAGCACTTAACAACAACAACAACAAGGCCTGTTTCCTACAGGTGACCCCAGTGCTCTGTGCGCTCTTTCAAGTTGTATATCCACAGCTGCCACCTCCTTTCCACCTTTCTTTAGCACCTCTAGGCACACAGACACTGCCACCTTTTCACTATCTTGAAATTCTTTCTCCTCTGGGATCCCTTGAATTCTCAAGTTGTTGCGGCGCGATCGGTTTTCCAAATCATCCAGTTTATAGAGAAGGGCCTCATGCTGGGAGCCTAGCTTTGCACCTCTTTGCACCCCTTCTTCCTGCAGCTGCTCCAGTTCTTGCAACCTGCTTTCGTGGTCTCCCATCCTACACACCAGCTCACCGATTTCTTCCTTCAGGGGCCCCAAGAGCTCATTCAGTTCACTTTTCACTGACTGCACCTCTTTTTTAATTTCAAGGAATCAGTCTCTGAGCTCCGCTCTAGTAATATTTTGTAGGGGATCTGTTCCTGGTGCTTTCTCGCTCCCCATCTCCACCTGCTCTCCACTTCCTCCTTGGTGTGGTTTATTCTCACTCTGCCCAATGTCACTCTTCCCTGCTTGTGATCCCGTGTAGACATACTCTTGAAGATACGCTGCTTTTCTTCTTGTGGTCATCGCTGCACTGCCTTTACCAACAGTCACAGCACTTATCGTCTTACTTGCAATCTCCTCAGTCTCCGTGTCAAGTCACAGTGCTCCTCCAAGGCACCCACTCCACCTACCTCTGCCTATGGTAGTAAAAGATCCACCCACTACCTCCACAAGGGATCTCTCCTGCCTCTCAGCACTCCTCACCACTCACTTTTTTGCTTTCTCCCAGCTCCTGCTGCATCCGCGGTTAAGGTGAGGGATAAGGTGATCCTCACCTTCCAGCCTCTTTCCACCATCCAGTGCCACTGGTTTTTTGTCTACTGCGGGCTCCTGCACTTCACCTCGGTCCTCCCGCTGCTCCCGCCGGAGCTCCGGGCACCATTTTAGTGCTCCACGCGACTGCCCTCCGCTCCTGCTTTTGCGGCTCGCTGCAATTCTCTCCGCCGCCGCCTGTCTCCGATCATCCTCCGCCGCCCGGGGCGCCCAATGTCCACCTCCGGGGGTTCAAAATTACAGCTTTTTAGCTGGGTCGGTGCCAGAGCGGCTCCCTCACGCCGCCATCGGCTCCGGTGACATCACTTCCTCCCTCCTAATATTATTATTTTTACACTTTCTCAGAAGGTTAACATAAGCAGTCCATATCACTGTATAACTGCTAATACAAATACAACATCCCCTCACATTCTCTCCCTCCCTAGGATATCCGGTTAGGTACTTTTACATTTAAAAAATATTAAAAGTCCTTTTGATCCCAGAACCTCCTTCCACAATCCCAAGAAAAACCTAGTATTAGGTTTAACCAGGATTAACCAACTCCTCAATTTTATGCCCCACTTCCAATAACCATGCCAAATATTTCAATTTCCCTTCTCCCACATACACTTGCTCCACTCTTACTGCCACCTTATCCTCTCCTATTTCCCATTCTAAAATATGGACCTATATGGATTGAAATTCCATATAAAAGGGGGAAGGCAATGGCAGTGGGGGTGTACTATCGAGCACCTGGCCAGAATGACCAAATGGATGATGAAATGCTCAAAGAAATCAAGGAAGCTAACAAAAGTTACAGCGCAGTAATAATAATAATGGGTGATTTCAATTACCCCGGTATCGACTGGGTCAGTGTCACGTCAGGACATGCTAGGGTGATAAAGTTCCTAGATGAAATAAATGACTGCTTCTTGGAGCAGCT
Organism: Ichthyophis bannanicus; assembly: GCA_033557465.1. Classification (NCBI taxonomy): domain Eukaryota; kingdom Metazoa; phylum Chordata; class Amphibia; order Gymnophiona; family Ichthyophiidae; genus Ichthyophis; species Ichthyophis bannanicus. Next base: position 295,437,194 of record CM066037.1, read on the forward strand.
GGTTCATGAACCGACCAGAGGAGAAGCCATATTAGACCTAGTCCTTAGTGGAACACCAGATCTAGTGCAAGAGATAAGGGTGCTGGGGCCACTTGGCAATAGTGATCATAGCATGATCGCCTTTGATTTAATTAGTGGAGGAGGGATAGTAAGGAAATCCACAGTACTACCTTTTAACTTTCGAAAGGGAGACTATGATAAAATGAGGAAAACAGTTAAGAAAAAACTAAAAGGAGCAGTTGCGAAGGTTAAAGACGTACAACAAGCTTGGGTGTTGTTGAAAAATACTATCTTGGAAGCCCAGACCAGCTGTATTCCACGCTTTAAGAAAAGTGGAAGGAAGTCCAAAAAACTGCCAGCATGGTTTAAAGGTGAGGTCAGAGAGGCTGTTGTTGCCAAAAAAGCATCTTTCAGGAAATGGAAAAAAGAGCCAAACGACGAAACCTGGAAACGGCACAAGCACTGGCAAGTCAAATGCAAGGCATTGATAAGGCAGGCAAAGAGAGAATTTGAGAAGGAGCTTGCTGCGGAAGCAAAAACGCGAAATAAAGACCTTTTCAAGTACATTCGTAGCAAAAATCCTGTGAGTCAGTTGGTCCATTAGATGATAAAGGGGTTAACGGAGCACTAAGAGGCGACAAGGCGATAGCGGAGAGACTGAATGAATTCTTTGCTTCGGTCTTTACTGAGGAAGATGTAGGGATGTTACCCATGACTGAAGTGGTATTTAAAGGTGCAGAAGAATTGAAGGAAATATCGATACATCGGGAAGATGTCTTACAACTATTAGATAAACTGAAGAGTAGCAAATCACCTGGGCCAGATGGTATACATCCAAGGGTGATGAAAGAACTGAAATATGAGATTGCAGACCTGCTATCAGTAATCTGTGAACTATCATTAAAATCATCTCTAATACCTGAAGATTGGAGGATCGCCAATGTAACACCAATTTTTAAAAAGGGTTCCAGGGGTGATCCGGGAAACTACAGAATGGTGAGCATGATGTCAGTACCGGGAAAAATGGTAGAAACCATCATAAAGAATAAAATTACTCAGCATGTAGATAGTCACAACCTAATGGGAGACAGCCAACATGGCTTTAGACAAGGAAGATCTTGTCTTACTAATCTGTTATGTTTTTTTGAAGGACTGAATAAACAGGTGGACAAAGGTGAGTCGGTTGATATTGTGTATCTGGACTTTCAGAAAGCCTTTGACAAGGTCCCTCATCAGAGACTTTTGGCAAAACTAAAGAGTCATGGGATAGGAGGCAGTGTACTATTGTGGATCAGGAACTGGTTAAAAGATAGAAAGCAGAGGGTAGGGCTAAATGGCCAATTTTCCCAATGGAGAAAGGTGAATAGTGGTGTACCCCAGGGATCTGTGCTGGGTCCGCTGCTTTTTGACATATTCATAAATGACCTGGAAATTGGAATAATGAGTGAGGTTATCAAATTTGCAGATGACACAAAACTATTTAAAGTTGTTAAAACCCAAAAGGATTGTGAAAAATTGCAAGAGGATCTTGATAAATTGGAAGACTGGGCATCAAAATGGCAGATGAAATTTAATGTGGACAAGTGCAAGGTTATGCACCTAGGGAAGAACAACCCAAACTATGGTTACACGATGCAAGGTTCCACATTAGGAACCACCACCCAGGAAAAAGATTTAGGCGTCATTGTGGATACCATGTTAAAACCCTCGGCCCAATGTGCAGCGGCGGCCAAGAGAGCAAATAGAATGCTAGGTATGATAAGGAAAGGAATGGAAAATAAAACAAAATATATTATAATGCCTATATATCGTTCCATGGTGAGACCGCACCTTGAATACTGTGTGCAATTCTGGTATCTTAAAAAGGATATAGCGATTTTAGAAAAGGTACAGAGAAGAGCCACCAAAATGGTAAAGGGGATGGAAGGATACTCCTATGAAGAAAGGCTAAAAAGGTTAGGGCTCTTTAACCTGGAAAAGAGACGGCTGAGGGGAGATATGATAGAAGTCTATAAATTAATGAACGGAGTGGAACGGGTAAACGTAGATCGATTGTTTACCTTATCAGAATATAGAAAGACTAGGGGACATGCAATGGAGCTACAGGGTAAACTATTTAAGACTAATAAAAGAAAATATTTTTTCACTCAACGTGTAATCAAACTCTGGAATTTGTTACCGGAGGATGTAGTAAAGGCTGTTAGTGTAGCTGGGTTTAAAAAAGGTTTGGACAAGTTCCTGGAGGAAAGGTCCATAAACCATTATTAAGACGTGACCGAAGATATCAATGCTTGACCCAGTACAAGCAATGTGGAACTTGTGTCTCTTGGGGAAACTGCTAGGTACATATGACCTAGATTGGCCACTGTTGGAAACAGAATACTGGGCTTGATGGACCTTGGTCTGACCCAGTATGGCATATCTTATGTTCTTATGTTTTAATTATGGTGCCAAATAATAATGCCTGTAGTTCAGTACTGCCATCCCCTTCCCCTTTTCCTTTTATATAAAATCGACCTAGCCACCCAAGGTTTCTTCCTACGCCAAATTAACCTCCATATATCCCATTGTAAGCTCTCAAAACTATTTTTGGGAACACCTACTAGTAAGGATTGAAATAAAAAAGGAACATTGGTAGTAAATTCATTTTAATGACCGCTATGTGACCCCATCTGGATAGATAACTCTCATGCCACTTCTCCATATCCTGTCTCACATCCCTCATAATCTTCTTATAATTATACTCGTACATTTTTTTTAAATCTACCCCTATCCGTATACCCAAATTCCTGATGGTTTCTTTTTCCCACCGTAAAGGAAAAGGCTCCTTTAATCTCTCCATCTCTTCAGTCCCCACGGTAACATCTAATACATCTATTCTATCCATATTAATATTGAAACTTGCTGACTTCCCAAACCTTCCAAACTCCCCAAGGATTAAAGGCAAAGCCAGCCAGGCTGCTCAATATACAGTAAAATATTGTCCGCAAATAAAGCTATTTTATGCTGCTGCCCTCTCACATCCCTATTTTCGGTCAGCTTAAGCCACCAGTGGTTCTACAGACAGTTCAAATAAGAGCAAGCACAGAGGACACTCCGTCTTGTACTTCTCTCCAAGGCAAATACAGGGCTGATGCATGGATGTGAGGTGCCCTAGGCGAACCTTATTCCTGGAGCTCCTCCTGCTCCTGCCCCCGCTGCCACCACTGCACCTCTTTCCGGGACCTGCAGCACCAGCAATGCCTATAAAATAGCACTTGGCACTTATCATAACCTCTGGCTCTGTGGTCCTATTCCGCTTCCGCCCCCTCCGATTTCACTTCCTTTTGCATGGGGGCGGAAGTAGCTGGTCCCGCTGCTTCTGTCTCCATCCAAACAGGAGGCCTTCATCGGAGACGGCAGAAGCACAAACAGCACAGCAGACTCAGAGGTTTTTATAAGCACTGCGGTGCTGTTTAAAGTGTTGCCACTGTTGCAGGTCCTGGAGAGGGGTGACAACAGCAGCAACGGGCCACCCTCGGACCACTGATGTTCTAGGCGACCGATTAGTTCTTCTAAGGGTAGTGCTGGCCCTGGGCAAATGCTTCAGTGTATCCCCCATTTACTTTCACACAAGCCTCTGCTAAATCACATGCAGACTGTGAGAAACTGTGAGAAGACCTTGCAAGACTGGATACTAGGCATCCAAAGACAGACGTAATTTAATGTGGACAAGTGCAAAGTGATGCACGTAGGGACAAATAATCCAAATTATAACTACATGATGCAGGATTTCGCATTAGGAGTCACCACCCAGGAAAAGAACCTAGGAGTCATTGTGAATACATTGAAATCTGCTGCCCAGCCTGTAGCAGCAGCCAAAACGCAAACAGAATGTTAGGAATTATTAGCAAAGGGAGAGAGAATAAAACAAAGAATATCATAATGCTTCTGTAGTGCTTCTTGATGTGACTACACTGTATGTATTATGTGCAATTCTGGTTACCATATCTCAAAAAAAAGATGTAGAGAAATTAGAAAAGGCACAGAGGATGGAACTCTCCTATGAAAAAGTCTAAAGAGTTTAGGGCTCTTAAGCTTGGAGAAAAGAAAGAGAGGAAATATGATAGAGAATTATAAAATCCTGAGGAGTGAAATGGGTAAACGCAAATAAATTGTTTACTCTTTCAAAAAGTATAAAGACTAGGGATACTGCATTATTTTGGAACACACTGCTGGAGGATATGGTAAAAGCAGCTAGTATAGCTAGGTTTAAAAAAGGTTTTGAAAAGTTCCTGGAGAAAAAGACAATAGACATTTCCTTAAGATAGATCTGGGGAAAGTCACTGTTTATCCCTGCGGGTTTGTTGCCTGAAATCTGTCTACCTTTTGGGAACCTATCAGGTACCTGTGACCTGGATTGGCCACTATTGGAAACAGGATGATGGACCTTTGGTCTAATACAGTATGGTCTAATTCTTATGTTCTTAAATAGCCTCACAAAACCCGCCCAATCGCAGCTAATATGGACCCATTTATGGTACATATTTTATAAACTACATGCGTACTTCATGGCCCTGTCCAAACTACACCCCCTGAACATGTGTTACTGCACAAACTTTCATAGGGAAGAGTGGCTCAGAGGTTGGGACAGGTTACCTCAGGCCGGAGGGTTCAATTCCCGAATTGGGACAAGCAACTTTAGGCTGGAGGGACTGGGGTCTCTAGTCCCATGGCCACTCCTTGTGGCCTTGGGCAAGCCACTTAACCCTCCATTGCCTCAGGTACACTTAGACTGTGAGCCCTTCGGGGACAAGGGAATAAAAAGTACCTGTTAGTATACATGTAAACCACACTGATTCTGAAGAGCGCGGTATAAATAAATAAATAAAAATATGAATAACATGTGCAGTAATTTTGGTTCAAATATTTTTAATGACAAAAACACCACCACTCTTAGCATATGGGCACTCTTATACAACACCAGGAGTATACAAGCAATGCAAAGAACCATCTTTTCATTTTTACGTTTTCACCCCCCACCCAATCCCCCCCTCCTCAGTGAGGTTTAGAAATGTAAAACCTCCTCGCTGAATAACATATTGTTGGATGTCCTCCTGGCGTTGTGTAATGAGCCCACAAGCTGTGAGGGTGCTGGTTTGTTGCTAATATGTCTGCATTGAACTGAGGGATGGGAGGGATGGGTGATTTGGGGGTGTAAATGTAAATATTTCAGAGTGTTGTTTGGTACTGTTAGAGCGCTCCTGGTGTTGAGTCAGAGTATCCACAGGCTGGGAGTGTTGTAACTTGATTAATAAAAATGATTTGACCTGAAAAGGATTACACTCATCAGTCTCGGGCTCATAACTCTAGCGCACGAATAGATTATTTGCTGACTTCTCAGGGATTGTTTGCTAATGTGGACGATGCGCAGATAGGTCCCGTGGAAATTTCCGACCATGCCCTTATTTGGGTGCAGCTGCGTTGGGGCGATACTAACCCTAGGACCCGGCTCTGGCAGTTTCCTTTGAAATTATATAGGGATTCGCAGTTCCGTCAGTTTTTGAGGAGGCGTTGGCAGGAATTTGAATCGGACCATAGAGGACACCACGATGATCCCGAGTTGGTTTGGGAGACGGCGAAAGTTGTCCTGCGGGGGGATATCATTGGATTCATGGCGAGAAAGCGGAGACTTATGGCGGAACGTATTGTTCACCTAGAACATTCAGTAACTAAGTTGCGCCGACAGTGTGCCAGTGCTCCGAATATAACCCTTAAGAAACAGGTCTGGGAGACGCAAACTGCATTAAATGAGCTTTTGCATCAGCGTGCAAAGAAGTCCGTACTGTATTACCGCTTTCAACTTTATTGCCATGGGGATAAGCCGGGAAGGCTGTTGGCCCGATGTTTGCGTGGTCCTCGGAGCTCCAGGTTAGTACCAGCGCTTAGGGACGACCAGGGGGCTCTCCACAGAGAGAGTCCGGCGTTAGTTCATGTGTTTCGCTCTTACTTCCAGAGACTCTACACGGCAGAGATAACTTCATCTGAGCAGATGTTAGCCTTTTTGGAGGGGCTAGATTTACCTCAACTGAGCGAGCAGCAACGGGCACAGCTAGACCAGCCGATTTCGGTACAGGAGGTGCAAACTGTTATTGACAGGGCGAGTTGTTATAAAACGCCGGGATCGGATGGGTTGGGAGCAGAATTCTATAAGATTCTTGGTGAGCTGGTGTCCCTGCAACTGGTAGCAGTTCATACCAAGAGGTCCGAGCATGGTGCCTTCCAATGGGGTACTAATCTTGCCCATGTTATACTTATACCTAAACCCGGTAAGGACCCTCTACGGGCCGAGTCGTATAGACCTATCTCGCTACTTAATTTTGATCTTAAAATACTGGCGAAAATCCTTGCTGATCGGTTGGCGGGTGTCCTGGGGCACTTGGTTCACGAATCGCAGGTTGGTTTCGTGAAAGGGCGCTATGCAGTCCGCAACCTGCGGAAGATCTTGACTTCCTTGGAGTGGGTGCAGAGTAGACATCTCCAGTCCCTGCTAATCAGCTTCGACGCTGAGAAAGTGTTCGATAGGGTTGACTGGCAATATCTGTGGCACCTGCTACCCTGCTACGGACTTGGCAATTCCTTTTGTAATATGATTAGAAGTCTCTACATAGACCCGATGGCGGCGATCTCTTGTAATGGGGTGCTCTCTGAAACATTCCCTTTGAGAAGAGGGACTAGACAGGGTTGTCCTCTTTCTCCCCTGCTTTTTGTTCTATCCTTGGACCCTTTTGTACGCAAGGTAGAGTTTTCTCGGGTGATTAGGGGGGTTCGTATTGGTTCATTCGAATTTAAGCTGTCGGCTTTTGCTGACGACCTCCTGGTGCATTTGCTGATGCCCCAACAATCGCTCCCCGTGTTACTGCGGGAATTTAAGACTTTTGGTCAATTTGCAGGTCTGTGTATTAACCGAGACAAATCCGAGGCCTTGGATGTATCGGGCTGTGTACGGAGTGGCTGGCAGGGGGACTTCCCTCTTAAGTGGGCGGCGGATAGTTTCAAATACCTAGGTATAGTGCTGACTAGTCAGCCTTCCCAACTTTATGGGTGTAATTTGAGCCATATCATAACCGGGTTGCGAGCTCAGTTGCAAGCGTGGCGTCCTCTACCGTTGTCCTTGTCCGGGAGAATTGCAGCGATCAAGTTGGTTGTTTTGCCGAGGATACTTTATTGGATGCAAACGCTGCTGGTCTGGTTGTTGCGGAGAGATATACGGAGGCTGGAGGTCCTAATTCGAGGTTTTTTGTGGAGGGGGGCGAGAGCACGGATCCCCTATAGCCGGTTGGTGGGGACGTGGAGACAGGGTGGATTGGGGCTCCCTGACCTGGGTGCCTATGCCTTGGCCTGCCAGGCTCGGCACTTGGGGGATTGGTTGGGTAGAACTGAAGTGTATACGCCCCTGGCCTTAAAAGAGGCTTACGCAGCTCCGACTTCTATACTTGCCCTATTACACCAGGATAATCGTATGATCCCCGCTACCTTAGCTGATAGTGTGGTGCTGGGTTCGGTGCGTCGAACCTGGAGGCAACTAAACGCCTACTGGAAAAGGAATTGGAGGGTCTCGAGCTGGCTGCCCATTCAAGGCAACGTTCTGTTTACCCCGGGCATGGATAACGCAATCTTTCGAGACTGGGAGAGGAAAGGTCTTCATAGCTTAAGTCATGTGGTGGAACCATCAGGGAAATGCAAGGGGTTTTTGCCGTTATGTACCGAATACGAGCTGGGTCCTGCCCACCTTTTTGCGTATCTGCAGATTTCACATTATGTGGCCTCCTTGCCGGCACAGGAGCTGCAGGCAGACCGCTCTGCGCAGATTTTAGAATTCTTTGACTTGGGTGGAGAGTCCCCGCCATCAATTCAGGTGCTGAAGTCTCGATTAGTTCAGTATAGACCTTCTCCGGATTACCGTCCGGTGGAGCTGGCGTGGGCCGGGGAGATGGGGAGGGAGCTTCCTCCAGATACACTTATTACAGCTTTGCAACGACTGCGGGAGCTGGCGGAGGGAACACGCTGGAGGGAAATGCAGTTTAAATGTCTTACTAGAGTACATTTCTCCCCCCGACGAGCCTTCCGGTCTCACCTCACTTCGGATGGCCGCTGCCCGAGGTGCTCGGAGCCTTTAGCGACTTTATTACATATGTGGTGGGGGTGTCAGTTCATCCGTCCCTATTGGGCAAAAGTTAGCTCATTCATGGGGGGGTTGTTGGGACAGCGGGTGTGCTGGGATGTCTCCTTAGTTATACTGGATCAGTTGCGCCCCACGCAGCCTAAAGGTAAATGGGCGCGCTTGTTGGTGCGTAAGGCTTGTCTGGTGGGTAAGGGGCCCCTTTTGTGTAGATGGCGGGAGCGGCGCCCGCCCTCCTTTTGGGAGTGGCATAATGCCTTCCATCAGTTGATGCTTCTGGAGGCCAGAGGTGCACGGGGGAGCGTCCGGCGTTGGCCGCCTTTCCAGCTATTATGGGATCCCTATCTCCAGAATTTGACCCCCCACAGCCGGAATGAAGTGCTACAGTTGGGTGTCTAGGCCCGGAAGTGGAATTGGCAGATGTGGAAATGTATTTGTGAGCGGTTTTCTTGGGGTGTCTTTGTTCGGGATTGGATGTGACTATGGGGAGGGGGGGAGGGGGGGAGGGGGTTTGGGAGGACTGGGGGGAGGAGGGGGGGGAGAACAGGAATGTGTTAAAAACAAAACACCTGTAATCGTGGTTGAACTCCTGGTTGGGGATCAGAGTCCACCCCACTTGGAGTCTGTTTACTGTTTTGTTGGATTATTGTTGATTGGTGTTTATTATTAAATAAAGTTTATAAAAAAAAATGATTTGACCTGTGCAGTAATTTTATGAGACTGTTCATGTATGAAAACCCCTTTATTAAATTGCCCCTAAAGAGACCAAATGGAAATTACACTAACCTGGTAATTGTAGTTCCTGTAGGATCCAGTTTAGTCCTCCACAATCGGGTAATGCCCCTCCTACTGCAGCCTGGAGACTGGACCAATCAAATCTTCTGTAGTACATATCCAGCAGGAGCTCCCAGAAGCCCCCCAGTGTACTAGTAACAAAGCAAACTTAACGAAGCAACACATCAGATTATTATTAGGCTATCAATAAACTATGTACTTCCCCCCCTGGAATAACCAACTCCCTCCCCAAACGAGGAAGTCAGGACACTGCATGGCGCCGGTATCGACGCCTTTAAATTTACACCGAGCTTCCCCCAGAAACTAAGGAGCTGACTGAACTCCAAAATAAAGGGAAGAGCCATAGCGATAAGCACGACTGCCGACAGATTCCGAACGGGACGAAAACCATCCTACAGGCACCCGCTCGGGACAGCGCGCCGCAAAATCATACAGATAGTCGGGAGGGAAGGAGGACTAAACTGGATCCTACAGGAACTACAATTACCAGGTTAGTGTAATTTCCATTTCCTGTGCGGATATCCAGTTTAGTCCTCCACAATCGGGATGTAACAGAGCAGTTAAGACCGGGCGGGACCTTGCAGGCCGGCGCGCAAAACCGCCGAACCAAAACAAGAATCCCGAGCCGCTGACACATCCAAGCGATAGTGCCTGCTGAAAGCATGCAGAGACGACCAGGTGGCCGCCCTACAAATCTCTGCTGGTGGAACCAGGCTATGCTCCGCCCAAGAGGCCGCCTGAGCCCGAGTAGAATGAGCCCGGAGCCCCTCCGGGACCGGCCGCCGCTGCAACAGATACGCGGACGCGATCGCTTCCTTGAGCCATCGAGCAATGGAGGCCTTAGCCGCCGCCTCCCCCTTTTTTTGTACCCCCAAAGAGCACAAAAAGCCGATCAGTCTTTCGAAAGGACTCGGTAGACTGCAAATACCGCCGCAGCGCGCGGCCCACATCAAGCCGGAGAAGACTCTTGTCCACCGACTCGACCGAGCATGCCGAAAGCACTGGCAGAAATGCTGCCTGATTTAAGTGAAAGGGAGACACCACCTTTGGTAGAAAGGAAGGAACCGGACGGAGCACAATCCGCTCCGAAGAGAAAGACAAGAAAGGCTCTCGGCAGGACAGGGCCTGCAGATCCGAAATACGCCGTGCCGAGCAGATGGCAACCAGGAACACCGTCTTCAATGTGAGATCCTTCAAGGACGCCCTCCGCAAGGGCTCAAATGGTTCCCGAACCATAGCCCGCAGAACTAAATTCAAGTCCCCCGAAGGAATCACCGCTCTGCGGGAAGGCCGTAAATGAAAAACGGCGGTCAAGAAACGCCGCACATCCGCATGAGCACCAAGAAGGCGGCCCAAGACCTTGCCTCTATAACACGAAATCGCTGCCAGCTGGACCTTCAGGGAACTGGCCGCGAGACCTTTCTCGAACCCATCCTGAAGGAAGCTTAACACGACGGGCACAGAGACCGTCGCCGCCCGGACTCCCCGCCGGGAGCACCAGTCCTCAAAAATCCTCCAAATCCGAACATAAGTGAGAGAAGTGGAGGACTTTGTCGCCCGCAGTAAGGTGGAAATCTTCTTTTTCAGCCGAGCCCTCTCAATGGCCAAACCGTACGCGAGAATCGAGCCACCTGGGGCATCCGCAAGGGGCCCTGAAGGAGAAGGTCCGGCAACGCCGGGAGGCGCCACGGCACGCCGTCTTGAAGCCGGACGAGGTCGGCATACCAGGGCCTCCGGGGCCAATCCGGAGCCACCAGCAGCACTCGGCCCCGATGGCACTCGATGCGCTGTACGACCCGGCCGATCAGCGCCCAAGGAGGGAAGACATACAATAGCCCGGACGTCGGCCACGGCTGAATGAGAGCATCGAGTCCTTCGGACATTCGCTCCCGCCGTCTGCTGAAGAAGCGACTCGTCTTGGCCGATTGGTAGGTCGCCATGAGATCCATGATGGGCGGACCCCACCGCCGAACTATTTGCGCATACACCTGTGGATTTAACTCCCACTCTCCGGGGTCCACCCGCACTCTGCTGAGGAAGTCGGCCTGGACATTTTCTGCGCCCGCTATGTGCGCCGCCGAGATCGCCGGCAGGCGAGTCTGCACCCAACTGAATAAGGCCATCGCCTCCGTCTCCAGGGCCACACTCCCTGTGCCCCCTTGGCGATTGATGTACGCCACCGTGGTCACATTGTCCGACCAGACGCGGACCGCCCGACCCCGGACCAGAGGCTCCAGGGCCAACAGGGCTAGCCTGACCGCCCGAAGCTCGAGACGGTTGATCGACCACGCAGCTTCCCGAGACGACCACACCCCCTGCGTGAAGCGGGCCTCGCAGTGAGCTCCCCAGCCGGCTAGGCTCGCATCCGTAGTGAGGGGAACCCACAGGGGAGGCTCCAAGGGAATCCCCCGCGTCAGGTTCTCGGAGGAAAGCCACCATCGAAGCGACCGCCGCACTGCCTTCGGACAGGGCAGCCTCTTGTGCAAGGGATCGCACTGGTTGGACCAGCGGCGAAGGAGCGCCCTCTGGAGCGGGTGCATGTGGAACCGTGCCCATGGCACCACCTCCAAGGTCGCCGCCATCGTTCCGAGAAGCCGTAGGTACCACCACGCCGACGGAGCGGGCATCCCCCGAAAGAGTCGGACAAGAGCCCGCAACGCCAGGACGCGGCGCTCGGGGAGACACACCAGTCCCCGAGCGGTGTCGAAGCGCACTCCCAGATACTCCAGGTCCTGCGAGGGACGCAGACAACTCTTTCTTTCGTTCACCACCCAGCCTAGAGATCGCAGCAGAGCCACCACCCTGCTCGTGACTCGCAGGCACTCCCGACTGGATTTTGCCCGTATCAACCAGTCGTCGAGATATGGATGGACCAAAATGCCCTCCTTGCGCAAGGCCGCCGCAACGACCACCATCACCTTTGTGAACGTGCGCGGAGCCGTAGCCAAGCCGAACGGCATGGCCCTGAACTGGAAGTGGCCCCACGGAAACGCAAAGCGGAGAAACCGCTGATGAGATGGATGTATCGGGATGTGCAAATAGGCCTCGGTGAGATCGAGGGACGTCAAAAACTCCCCCTGTCGCACCGCTACAATGACTGACCGCAAGGTTTCCATACGGAAATGCGGCACCCGGAGCGCGCGATTCACGCCTTTGAGGTCCAAAATCGGACGCAGGGAATCGCCCTTTTTGGGAACCACAAAATAGATGGAGTATCGCCCGGCGCCTCTTTCCAAAGGAGGAACCGGGACCACCGCTCCCAGCGCTAACAACCGATCCAGGGTCACGCGAATGTCCCGCGTTTTTTGCTCTCCCCTGCTGGGAGACAGAACAAATGAATCTGGAAGTGGGAACGCAAATTCCAGAGCGTAACCCTCTCCTATAATTTGTAGCACCCAGCGATCCGACGTGATTTGGGCCCAAGAGGAAAGAAAGTCGCGCAAGCGACCCCCGATAATCGGACCTCCCTCCAGAGCCTGCCTCGCGTCATTGTGGCTTGCGCCCAAAAGAAGAGCCCGAGGAAGAGGCGGCTCCGGAGAAGCCTCTGCCGGCTCCCCTGAAGGTACGAAACCCTTGATTACGGGCTCCAAACCTGCCCCGCTGCGAAGCCCACAGGCGGGAGGAACGAAACCTGCGCTGATCCCGAAAGGACCCCCTCGCCGAGGGGGAGGACCTGTTGGACCTTGGCCTATCCTCCGGGAGCCGGCCCCCCTTGGACTCCCCGAGATCCTTTACCAACTTCTCGAGAGCCTCCCCAAATAACAATCTGCCCTTGAAGGGCAGCTTACTGAGGCGGGACTTGGAAGAACCGTCCGCCGCCCAGTTGCGCAACCAGAGGGACTGGCGCGCCGCAACCGCGGATGCCATACTGTTAGCCAACGCGCGGATTAAATCATAAAACAGATCCGCCAGATAGGCCGAGCCGGACTCCAGCCGGGTAACCTCCAACAGGCCCTGCTGGTCTAGCCCGGGGCTCGAGCGCAAATGCTGCGACCATCGCAGACACGACCGAGCCACCCAAGCCCCACAGATAGAGGCCTGCAATGACACGGCATCAGTATCGAAGGTTTGCTTGAGCAAATTATCAATCTTCTTGTCCTGACCGTCCTTGAGGGCAGCCGCCCCCTCAACCGGGATGGTGGTTTTCTTGGTCACTGCGGAAACCGCAGCGTCCACCCGGGGGGACCTGAACAAGTCCCTGTCCTTGTCGGCAAGGGGATAAAGCCGATTCATGGTCCGAATCCCCTTCAAGCCGGATTCCGGGTGCTCCCACTCCGCCTGGATCATATGATCCACCACGCGGTGAACGGGAAAAACCACCTGGGAATCCCTGACTGCCTGAATTAGAGGATCCTCAAGACCGCACCGCCTGAATTAGAGGATCCTCAAGGCCGCACCGCCGAAAGGTTAAGCGCCTGCAGGGACTCCGTGACCAGAGGAACCAGCTCGTCCCTACGGAACATGCGAATGATCCGAGCCTGGTCCTCCGGCTCAAGGATCTCCCCATCCTCCAACTCCTCCGCTTCAGTCTCAGGATCGCCCTCTGCCTCGGAATCCAGGAGACCTAGGGCGTCCTGCTCCTGTTCCCCCAACCGAAGACGCTTGCCCCCGGGTTGCGAGGTGCATTGAGCCGCCCCAGAGGACCCCGGGGGGAGAGAGGGGGGCCAAACTGCCGGCAACTGACCGGACCTGCTCAAGCGAAACGCCTGATGCATGAGGAGCACAAAATCCGGGGAGAAATCCATAGGCGGTGCAGCTATAGCCGCCTGCTGGAGCGCAGCCACCGACCCGCTGGCCGGTGGAACCGACCCAGACTGAGGGAGGCTCGGGGAAAGAACACTAACCCCTGAATTAGAAGCATCCCCAGGGGTAGGCTGATCCGGGAGACTCACAGATTGCTCTAACTCTGCAGGCACTGCAGCACAGCTCCTGCAGATGCCAGAGTCAGTCCCTACTGCTCTGCGGGACCCACAAATCACGCACTGGGGCTGGGAAGCCATCCCAAGGCCACCTCTGCCCAGCGGGATAGAATACAACAGTCACAGGGAAGCCCACACCACAGGAGCAATCCTATGCAAATCAGCCCTGATTTGAAATTAAAACGTTTTTTTTTTTGTTTTTTTTTTTACAAGAAACAAAATATGCCCCAGACTCCCTGGGGTGCCCTGAGCAAAATCGCCAGCAAGAGGAACCCCAAAAACGCCAGGGGAACCTGTGCACAAGTGCTCAAAAGTGCCTCTAAAGCACACTTTTAAAATTCAAAATGGCCGCCGGACTTTTTCACCCGCGGTAAAAAACGGCGCGAAAATACAAAAGCCACCAAATAATATGGAAAAGAACTAAAACGACCCTCTAAGACAGGGCAAACGACCAAATTTAAGAAAAATTGCCAAATGGGCTCAGGAGAGCCTACAGAAATGCTGGCAGCTCTAACAGAGCACTGCACACAAGAAGAAATGAAATGAAAATCTCCTACCAGCTCAGGAACCACCAGGATTCAGCCAACATCTCCCAGTGCCAGCCACTACTGTATCAGGTATGGCTTTACCCCGTACTGTCCAGGGGAGCTCACCCAGGGCTGTGAAAATTTGCTAGGCAGGAACACAGGAGCCAACAGGTCTGACTTCCCCCTAGTCTCCTGTGGCAGTGCTCCAGAGAGACAGACTTCTTCTTTTGTCTTCCTTTTAAAGATACAGCTAGCTATCAAAGAAATAGCAAGGAAATGCCCCAAAACAAACCCTAAAACAACTAACTAACAAGTGTTGCTCCTGCAATAGTCACTCAGTGTGCCCAGGAGGACACACTTTTACGTCTTCAAGCTGCTAGAGACTGGACACACTGGGGGGCTTCTGGGAGCTCCTGCTGGATATGTACTACAGAAGATTTGATTGGTCCAGTCTCCAGGCTGCAGTAGGAGGGGCATTACCCGATTGTGGAGGACTAAACTGGATATCCGCACAGGAACACTTTTGTTTCTAAAAACGTGAAAAGGATACAGAAATATGATCGTAAGATACAATGGAGGGGAAAGTGCTGACATATCTAGGTGGTTAAGATAGTATTGCATAAAAGGAACCTGCTTTCAGAATGTAATATGATACACATTGCTTTATGTACCTGGAAAGCTGTCCTCAAACTAAAAGATACAAATGATCACTATATAAAAATTAAACTTCTCCATATGAATGTCTCTGATGTGTGCTATCCAAACAATGGAACTGGATTTTGTTTCAGACTGAAGAAAAATCAGAAAGCGAATGGCCACCTGTCCTTAACCCCCAGCAATCTTCAAGATACCCATATAACTTCGGTATGCTGGAAATTTCTGATATCTCTCAGAGATCGGCTCCATGAATGAGGGATAGCATAGAGAGACCAATTTCATTTTCAAAAATTAAAAAACGGTAGGGAAGAACGGAAGGGAAACCTGTAACCTCTGACTAGAAAGAGATTATGGAAGAATGCCCAGCATTTTATTGATATTGCATGCCTCGAGTTCAGGGACTGCTTTAATGTTCCTACTGTACCTAGTTTCCATTGCTGCAGCTTCCTGAAGCATCTCTCTTGTAATAATCTCGGTGCCATAAAATGTCTTGATCCCTTGCAGCAGCTCTTCCTTCCTCTGATTAGGGAGGCTCTCTACACTGAGCAGAGCCCTGGCACCTGAGCGCACCTGCCTGCGGATGGGATCCTCCAGTAGACGCACTCCTTCCTCACAGCCAATGGGGGCGCTGAACTCCTCAGCTAGGTTCTGCTTCAGCTGGTTGTCGTAGTAGTTCGAGATGGCATGGCAGGAGGTGCACAGCAGCAGCACATCATGGGAGTTGTGATCTTTCATCTGGATGGGAAAGTGCCTCCTGTACTCATGAGGTACAATATTCTTCCTGGTACAAAACAAGAGGTAGTTTCAGATTTTTAACAATAATATATTTAATAAAATGACTGCACACAGTTTTCTAATCAAAGACTAGGGCAGAGGTGAAGTGATATATGTGTGGCAACGGTGCACTTAGAATCCAATACCAACTGCATCAAGCAGTGCTATGGATTTTGGACATGATCAGAGACCATTTCAGCTATACAGTCCACTACAGCAGCATGTAGAATTAAATTATTTAAAGGTATCAAAAAGCTACCTTAAGGGAGCAATGCATATACTCTCTGGGTGACACATCACAAAAGCTCTGTAAAACTTCATGCAATCCCCTTCAATACCATTAAGAATTGTTAATAAATAAATAAATCCCTTCCCCTTCAGATATTTCTACTATTTATAAATACAAATCAATTCAGCATATAACTAAATAAATAAAATGAATACAAACTGACAGACTGGATGGCCCAGTCAGTCTTCTGCAGTCATTTGCTAATGTAACAAATAAATAATGTTCAGAAAAGGCAACCCAGATATACTGGACTCTCAAGAGGGTTTTTGATTCTCTGTGCCAAAAGATTAATCCTGACTTTGAATCTCCAAGAAAGCTCACCGGATGTAGGACTCCTGCTTGCCACACACCACACACAGGTTCTCCTTGACTGTGAGATAATAATCTACCTGTGACTCAGGTCGCCCAGATGGCTCAAAGCTCAGCTTAACAATGAAGGGATCACTGCTCACCAATTCTAGCAGAAGAGAAACATAAAAGAAACCTAAACAACTGTTCAACATTCGATATGGCTTTTGGGAGGGGAAGGGGGCGAGATGTTGAAACTTGCTGATTCTGCACGTCCCAAGAGTATAGAAAAAGGGACCACTCTTCATCTTTATAGTCTGTCTTTGTAGTCAGTCACTGCAAGCAAAGGCTACAACCGATCACTGTTGCTGCTTCTAGCTGGGGATTGGGACTTGGGTGTAAAATATCATAAACCTTGTATATAAAAACGTTCTGAATGGAAGAACTCTGTCTGAAAGTAGGAACCTATGTTTTCCCCACAGACATATGTAGATGTTTTTAATTCATTTCTTTGTATGGTTATAGTAGATGTATAGTTTATATTGCTTTTGAAATGTTTTAATGGTTAAAGCAGTCGGCTGAGAACAGGGGAAGCCAGGGTTCAAATCCCACTGTTGCTCCCCTTAATTTTGGGCAAGTCACTTAACCCTTCAATTTCCTCACATACAAACTAGCCTTCTGGGGATAGGGAAATAACTGGTGCATGTGAATGTAACGCACTCTGAACTATTACTGGAAAAGGCATGCGCTAAATGCAAAATACCTTCCCTTTTTAACTGTGACTACTTTTCATATACTTATGTGCAATTTTAATTTATTTTTTATGTTAATTATTTCATGAACTTAACTAGAGCTTCTGATTTTAAGCAAAAAATATTGATAAAACACCCTCAATGCAAAAAAATTAAAATAAGTGTTTCTTGGATCAACACTGTAAAACAGTGCCTCCCCACCTAGCACTCTCTCACCTGGCTTGTCTTGTATCCTGCACTCGGTTTTTCTGCCTTTCTTGTGCTGACGACTCTTAAATGACACAACAATGCAAAAAGGTACCAAGAAATGGTAACCATGGTGTGAAAACACCTATAAAGCATATTTATTTAAATAAATAAATCACTCAATCATGTGACATACCTCCTATTCCTTTGTCCACATACCACTGGGCTTTCTTACGATCACAAGTGCAAAGAGGCTGGCCATCTGGTGCATGGAGAAAGCAGTTGTCATAGAGAGGAGATTTTCTGTTAAACAGAGAATACTGTTAGACCTAGAATTCAGGTTATTTTATTTTTAGATACAATTTTTCCCAAAGAACTCAGAAAATGTGTTTTGGATTCATTTGATGACTAAACTATGCTTATAAGGAATGAGGAGGATTTTGGTGGTTCCTAAATATTGATGAATAATTCTATAGTAACAGTAATGTGTGTCTTATGCTTTCTATGAAATAGTCTTCCATAACATGCAGTTTTTATAGACTTTGGTCATAACATTTATTATAAAACCAATAAAAATAATAAATAAACTAGAAGATGTAGAACGTGTCACACGCTGGTGTCTCAAGAGGGGTGTAAAAACTACAAGACTGCCTTGTCTATTTGGCTCTTTTTGAGTCACTAAATGGTGATAGGTTTGCCCTATTTCTGTATTAATGAGAAAGAATAAGATGAAGAAAACAAAATACTTGAGAAAAGGAGCCATTCCAGTGCCTAAAATGAACACAACATTGCAGCAAGTGGAAGAGGGAAAAACACTAATGAGCTGTGCAACACCATGGTACTTAGCTCTGTAACTCCTAATTCTGAGAGGGAAAATTGAGAGAAATGCAGGAAAATCCAAAGGACATAACTAAAACTACAGGACTATTAATTGAAAACGCTATGAATGAGACATGCCCAGAAAGTAGCAGCTGTGAAAGCTGCGATACTAGTACAATTACATCAAGGGTCATGGCAGAGAAAACCATGTGGTGAGACAAAGCAGGATAGGTGGGCCCCAGCAACTGGGAGAAAAGTGCCAGACAGAAATGACCCGATGGTGTGAATCCAAAAGTATAGGGAGCAGAGCAGAGTGCTTGCTCCAGAGACACAACCTAACCTCAAGGAAAAGGGTGAGCTGAAAAGGCTCTGCAGTAAGAGTTAACTGCATGTCAACATGGTGCTGTGATGAAAAGCTGCAGCAATTTGACTGGCAAACAGGATACAGCAAAGTGAACGGGATGAATCACAGAAATTATGGAAATGTGTCTTCAATCTTTGAAAGGGCCATAAGAACATACGATATGCCATAATGGGTCAGACCAAAGGTCCATCAAAGCCCAGTATCCTGTTTCCCAACAGTGGCCAATCTAGGTCACAAGTATCTGTCAGGTTCCCAAAAAGTAGACAGATTCCACGCTGCTTATCCAAGGGATAAGCAGGGGATTTCACCAGTCTACTTTAATAATGGTTTATAGACTTTTCCTCCAGGAACTTATCCAAACCTCTTTTAAATCCAGCTACACTAACAGTTTTTACTACATCCTCTTGTCAATTAATTCAAGAGTTTGCTTACAAGTCGAGTGAAAAAAAATGTTTTCTCCTATTAGACTTAAATGTGCTACATTGTAGCTTCATTTGAGGGAGCTAACAGATCTATATTTACTCATTCCACTCCACTCATTATTTTATAGACCTTTATCATATCTCCCCTCAATCATCTCTTTTCCAAATTGAAGAGCCCTAACCTTTTAAGCCTTTCCTCTTGGGGATATCCTTCCATCCTTTTTATCATTTTGGTCACTCTTTTCTGTAACTTTTCTAATTCTGCTTTATCCTTTTTTAGATATTGCAACCAGAAATGCACAGAACTTTCAAGGTACAGTCGCTCCATGGAGTGATACAGAAGAATCATAATATCCTGGGGTTTTATTCTCCATTCCTTTCCTTATGGTTTCTGCACAATGGGCAGGGGGTTTAAACATATTATTCATAATGACATCTAGATCCTTTCTCTAGGTGATGATTCCTAATGTGAAACCTTACATCGTGTAACCATACTTTGGGTTGTTCTTCTCTATGTGCATAAGTTTGCACTCGTCCACATTAAGGGGGTTATTCTGGAAGCCCTATTCATGTTTGGACATCTGAAAACGGGCATAGAGATGTCCAAAGCACAGAGGTGTCTCCCGAGTCATTTTAGAAGCTGGGTCTGTGGATGTCCCCTGTGCAAAGAAGTCCAAATCTGAACGGGGGACAGGGCAGAGGCACGACTGGGGCATTCCTGAGAATCTGGAGGTCCCCACATCATCTCAGAAACTTGAGAATACTGAGAATAATTTGAGACATTTAAATTTGAGACCAACTTGCTCCATAATAGACTGAGATATCAGAGAGTATGTTATATTCAGATAAAAATTTGAAGTTCCCTAATACAACGTTGTCACCTTTACAGCAAATATACTTTTTGACTGAAGAGAAGAGAGTTGGTGGACAACAGCAGGAGTCATCAAAAGTAGATGTGTCTTAAGACAGCTTGGACTTGATGACTATATTGGAGAACTCAAAGGAAGAGATTTTAGAGAGGGCTCATTGCTCTCTCCTTTGTTTTTCTCCAGGATAAAAACCATGTATTATGTCTCTGCTTTAAGAACTGAGATATGGAATTTATGGAAGGGAAAATCTATATTTTTCCTGATGTGTAAAAAACATCCAGGAAAGGCAAATGTCAGATGAAATTTAATGTGACCAATACAAAGTTATGCACCTAGGAAAGAACAACCCAAATTGCGGTTACATGATGCAAGGTTCCACATTAGGAACCACCACCCAAGAAAATGATTTAGGCATCATCAAGGATGATACATCAAAACCCTCTGCCCAGTGTGCTCTTCCAGCCTTTTGGGTCCTGCGTGTGGAATAGGAAGCATTTCTGAGATGCTACCCAAGTTCAGCTTCCTACCTAAAAGCCTAAATTTGGCCTCCAGAACCTCCATAACACACTTTCCTATGTCATTGTACCAAGACTGCAAACTCCTCTCCAGCGGTATCTAAAACCCTGTCTAGGTGGCGTGTAAGGTCTGCTACCTTCTCACCAGGGGGGCATGTTACCAGGCGTTCCGCACATCCACCAGCCACCCAACTATCTATATGCCTAATGATCGAATCACCAACTATAACAGCCACCCTAACCCTTCCCTCATGGGCACATGATCCTGGAGAAACCTCCTCGGTGCAACTGGGTTTTACATCACCTGACAGGTCCTAGCTACATGATCACTTCCTGCCACATCAGGGTGATGCTCTGTCACGTGACCTCTCTCTTCTATGGCAATAGGGAGACTGCCAGACTGCAGGAGGGACTTCAGTACTATGTCCCTGTAGGTCTCATCCATATACTGTACCTCTCTTTCTTCCTTATGTCCTCAAAGTCTGCTACTCAACCCTCCTGAGATCGGACTTGTTTCCTTGCCCCTAATGCACATGCAAGACCCCTCACCAACTGGGAGAAAATCATACATGTGGCATTCAGTGTAAAAGACTGGAAAACTCCCAACTCACTGCTGGACTGCTGTCTGCATCTTAGTTTTAAGGTTTTGTTAGGTATTTAAGTTGTTTACTTACTTAGGTTTGTTGGGTATACTTAATACGTTTAATGGACTTTGTTCACATCAAGATTAATTAGGGACCTGAGATTAATTAATGTATCCCGATGAGGATAACCAGTTGCACCTGAACGTGAATATGGGCACCTCCTTCCCTTTAATAGATTTAAAAGCCTATAAAGCTAAGAGCATCCCTGTGGTGGGTGGGAGGGAAAGAAGACTTAAAAGCTGACTTGCAACACAGTGCCCTGATCTGTGCTTCTAAGTTAAAGTCTTACCAATTTCCTGAGTGACTCATGCAGCCCTTGGTTTGATAGAGGGGGCCTTTCAAATTGCCCCTTTGATCTGTCAGCTCCCTTTAACACCTATTTAAGACAATGTCACAGATCTTATGCCTCCTAACTGGAAGGTCTCTTTGTAAAGGTCACTAGAAACAAGTTTATTTCTTTCTACTCAGAGACTATTTATTCTACTTGTATGCTAAGCTATATTCTGATTTGATTTAAATAAAAAAGCTTTCTAGAAAGAAATTTATTTCACTATTTACTCTATTTTATTTTATTTTTTTTATATACTTTCAATTTATCAAAGCGGTTTACTTTCTTCTAAGCTGTATTCTGATTTGATTTAAATGAAAAGCTCTCTAGAAAAAAATGTATTTCAGAGACTATTTACTCTATTTTACTTTCTATGCTAAACTATGGGGCTGGTTTACAAAGCCGCAGTAGCGGCTTCTTCTCGATATCGGTGCCGCAGCCCCATTGAATTCAATGGGGCCGCGGCTCCGATATCGGGCGGAAGCCGCTACTGCAGCTTTGTAAACAAGCCCCTATACTCTGATTTGATTTAAATGAAAAGCTCGCTGATGGCACTAAGATCTGACCTACTCAGCAAAAACAATGAATTCAGCTTGAACCTAAAGAATTTCCTTTTCCCCCAAGATTTAGAGTATAGTCCAGAAGAAAAATATTTGTAAATGCAGATCTTTTTCCAGCTGTAGCAGTCCCATTTGGTAGTCCTTTCATATCTTTCTGCAACCCTTGAGGAGAGGCTCAGACTTGAATGGATACAGCATCTGCCAAGCCACCAAAATCTGTACACCCAAATAGTGAAGCGATGCTCTTGCCCACTTGAAGAGAAAAGGTCCCGCATCGTCCATTCCAACCACTCTTCCATCATTAAATTTTAAACCTCTAATTTCCCCAAATTCATTTTATACTCCGATATGTGGCTATACTCTCGAATTATCCTCAACCACACCAGCAACGTTATGATAGGCTGCTGAATAGTAAAAATCACATCATCAGCAAAAGGGTAATACAATGCTCCTCTCTTCTGACTCGCACACTCCTATAGTCTCGACACTTCTGAACCATTGCAGCCAATGGCTCAATGACCATAGCAAACAGCAATGGCGATAGGGAACAGTCCTGCCTAGTACCTATATTCAAATCAATTGCCTGCCCATACCTACCATTAACTCGCAGCTGGACCCTAGGGTTGTGATCCACTGCCTAGAATGTGCCTCAACCCCATTTTATTCATCATCGCAAACATGAAATCCCACTCCTTCTGGTCAAAGGCCTTTTTGGCATTGACCGCCAAAAGTAGAGCAGGCTTTCCTACTGCCTTGGCGGGCCATATCACATTCAAAATCTGCCAGATATTATCATCCCCTTGCCCTCCTGGAATAAAACCTGCCTGATCCTCATGAATTAGCTTACAAATCACCCCCTTCATCCTGAATGACAACACATAGCCAAAATCTTAGCATCAAAATTAATGAGTGAAATCGGCCTATATGAACCACACTGATTGGCATCCTTTCCCAGCTTAGGTATCAGTGTGATTCCCACTTTAGCCATAGACAGTGGCAGCTCCTCATCCCTGAGAACCACATTAAATATCTGTGTCAGGGGCCCAATCACAACCTCTTTAAATCTATTTTAAAAATTTGATGTATACCCATCCAAACCAGGCGCTTTCCCATCTTTTAAGGATGATGGCCCTATCCACCTCCCTTTCACTTATCATGGAGTCCAAGAACTCCCCCTCCTCTCAGCTCAACTGTGGCAACTCACAAACCCTCAGTAAACTGCTCCTTCCCAAACACTTTCTGTGCATACAGGGTTTGGTAGAATCTTTAATAAGCTGCTTGCATACCATCAAAATCAGTCACCAACTCTCCCCCCTCCACCTTAATCCAAGTAATTTGATGCTGTTTGATTCATTCTTTCCGTTTCCAAGCCATCAATCTGCTAGCCTTGTTCCCGTATTCAAAATGCACCTACCTCACCCGGTCTAACTGATGCAAAAATCCCTTCACCTTCATTTCCAACAATTGTCTCCGAGTCAGCCACAACGCCTCCCCCCCCCCCCCCCCCGGTAGCCAAGTCTCCAAATCCCAAATCTTATTCTGCAAACACTCAGTCCTAGTTTCCCTCTCCCGTTTAACCCTAGTACCCAGTCCCATTAGCTGCTCTCTTATCACAGCTTTCATCCTGTTCCAAAGGCATCCCTTGCGACACCCCTCCCCCGTGTCATTGTCCGCAAAATAGCCCTGTATTCCTTATTCCAACTTCATAACATCTTCCCCTCATCTAATAATGACTCATTGAGCCTCCAAAATTGCAAACCCTCAAATCACCTCCTCATCTTCAATTCAAATGTTACTGGTGCATGGTCAGACATACTATTTGAGAAATCTATGCATCCCTGATCCTATGTAACAAGGTACAATCCACCAGGAAAAAAAATCAGTCCTGCTATAGACATCATGTAGGTTGCAGTAAAATGTGTATCCCTGCTTCAAACCCACTCGCTTCCTCCAAATATCAGCGTAGTTACTCACCTGTAACAGGTGTTCTCCAGGAGCAGCAGGAATCAGTCCTCACATATGGGTGACGTCGGCGCCGACGGAGCCCTCGCGGAGCAATTTTCCCCAGCTTTCAAAGAAAGCCTTTGGGAATTGCAGCGCGCATGCGCGGTCCTCTTCCCGCCCAAGGGTGCCATCTTGCTCAGTCAGATGACATAGCTAAAAGACAGCAAAAAAATTAGCAAAAAACGAAAGCATAGAACTGCAACTCCAAGGGGAGGAGGGAGGGTTGTGAGGACTGATTCCTGCTGCTCCTGGAGAACACCTGTTACAGGTGAGTAACTACGCTTTCTCCAGGACCAAGCAGGAAGTCAGTCCTCACATATGGGACTCCCCAGCTTAAGGCTACCGGAGACCCTAAGCACAAAAATGAGCTCCCTCAAGCTCAGTAGCCAGAAAGAAGGAATCTTCTCTGAATACGTCTCCAATCGGTAGCCCAACATCCGGGATGGAGGGTAGGAGTTGCCTATACCTCGAAGAGGTTACGGAGGACTGCCTGTCCGAAAGCACTGTCCCTGCGGGACTCCGTCTCCAGGCAGTAGTGGGCCGCAAAAGTCTGGCTTGAAGACCAAGTAGCGGCCCGGCAGATGTCTGCCAATGGAACAGAGCAGAGGTAAGCCACTGACGTAGCCTTCGCCCGAACACGATGGGCCGTGACTCGACTTTCCAAGGAGAGGCTGGCTGCCTCGTAAGCCCAAGCGATACAGTCAGCAATCCAGATGGACAGAGTACGCTTGGAGACAGGGAGCCCCAACTTATTGGGGTCATAAGAGACGAAGAGCTGAACAGCCCTTCTGTGCTCCCGTGTACGGTCAAGGTAGAAGGTTAACGCCCTTCTACAGTCCAGGGTATGCAGGACCATTTCAGCTCGGCTGGAGTGTGGCCTGGGAAAGTAGGTCGGAAGCACCACCTCCTGGTTGATGTGAAAAGGGGAAACCACTTTGGGAAGAAACTTAGGGTGAGTCCGTAGGACTACCCGGTTCTTGTAGAACCTAGTGTACGGAGGATCAGACACCAGGGCCTGCAGCTCACTAACGCGTCTAGCAGAAGTGAGGGCTACCAAGAACAATGTTTTCCAAGAAAGAAAACGAAGAGGACAGGTAGCCATAGGTTCAAAAGGCGGACAGGTAAGCCGTTGTAAAACCACATTGAGATCCCAGTCCGGGGCTGGTGGGCGCAAAGGTGGTTTAAGGAGAAGGAGGCCTCTGAGAAAACGAGCCACCAGAGGGTGGCTAGAAAGAGGTCTGCCATCCACCAGCATGTGATGCGCAGAAAGAGCACTGAGGTGGACCTTGACCGAGTTGGAGTTAAGTCCAAGATTGGAGAGGGAAAGCAAGTACTGCAAGACCACTGATGCTGAACAGGAGAAGGGATCTTGAGACTGCTGAGCACACCAGGCGGAGAACCAACGCCACTTAAGAGCGTAGGACTTCCGGGTGGAGGGCCGCCTGGAGGCCAAGACGACCTCCTCCACATCTGGAGGCAGGCAGAGGGGAGCAAGGACTACCTTTTCAGCAGCCAGGCCATCAGATGAAGGGACCGAAAGTTGGGGTGTAGGAGAGTCCCCTGATCCTGTGACAGGAGGTCGGGCTGACACCCCAGAGGAAGAGGGGTGTCTACCGCCAGCTGCATTAGAAGTGGGAACCAAGGTTGTCTCGGCCACCGGGGAGCCACTAGGATCATCGATGCTTTGTCTCTGAGAACTTTGAAGAGTGTCCGAGACACCAGCGGCATGGGAGGAAAGGCATATAAGAGACCTGTGGACCATGGAATCAGAAAAGCATCCGCCGCTACTCTGAGAGGATGCGGTTGTCGAGAGCAGAATCTGGGGAGTTGCCGGTTCAGAGGACTGGCAAACAGATCCATGGTGGGGAGGCCCCACTTGAGAAAGATCCGCTGAACCACCATCGGATCCAGCCTCCACTCGTGCAGCTGGAGGATCCTGCTCAGCTTGTCGGCCAGGTAATTTTCTTGACCTGGGAGATAGACAGCTTTGAGGATAATTCCGTGGTGGACAGCCCAAGAGCATAGTTTTTGAGCCTCCTGACAGAGAAGGAAGGAGCCTGTCCCGCCTTGTTTGTTCACATAGAACATTGCAACCTGATTGTCTGTCTGTATCAGCACCGACTGATGAGAAATCAGGTGAGAGAATGCTTTGAGCGCTAGGCGGATGGCTCTGAGCTCCAGGAAGTTTATCTGTTCAGCAGACTCCCAAGGAATCCAGAGACCTTGAGTACATGTCCCTTGGCAGTGTGCTCCCCAACCCAGGAGAGAAGCATCGGTCGTCAGGACCTGAGAATGTGGAGGGGGCTGAAAGGTCACTCCTAGTACTAGGTTGGGCAGATGAAGCCACCATTGCAGAGAAGAGACCAGCCGGTCGGAGATCTGTATGGAGTCCACTAGGCTCCCAGTGGCCTGATGCCATTGTGTGCGAAGGCACCATTGAGCAGGTCGCATGTTCAGGCGGGCATTGGGGGTCACATGGACCGTGGAAGCCATATGGCCGAGCAGTCTCAGAAATTGCCTGGCCGAGACCAGGGAATTGCTGTGAAAGTGGCTGGCGAGATCCATGAACCTTTGGGCCCTGTCCAGAGGCAGGAAGGCCCGCGCCTGAAGAGTGTCCAACCTGGCGCTGATGAATTCGAGATCTTGAGAGGGGAGCAAAGTGGACTTTGCGAAGTTTATGACAAATCCCAAGTGCTGGAGTAGAGTCACAGTGCAATGAGTGGCTTGAATGGCTTCGTGGGAAGACTGGGCTCTGATGAGCCAGTCGTCCAGGTAGGGAAACACAAAAAGGCCTTGAAGTCTTAGATAGGCCGCCACCACTGCCAGGCATTTGGTAAACACCCTGGGGGCGGAGGACAGGCCAAAGGGCAGTACTCTGTACTGGTAATGATTTCCCCCCACCACAAACCTGAGATATTGTCTGTGGTCTGGATGAATAAGGATATGAGTATACGCATCCTTCAGATCCAAGGAGCATAGCCAGTCTCCCTGCTGGAGGAAGGGCAGCAGGATTCCAAGGGTAAGCATCTTGAACTTTTCCTTTGCAAGGAACTTGTTGAGGTTTTGCAAGTCCAGGATAGGTCTGAGGCCTCCTGTTCTTTTTGGTATCAGAAAGTACCTGGAGTAAAACCCCTGACCTTTCAGGTGGTGGGGCACCGGTTCCACAGCCTGTTCCTGAAGGAGACTCGCTAACTCCTGAAGGAGTAAGTCCTTGTGCAGAGTCTCGGAGGCTCCCCTGGAAAATAGGAGGGAGGTACCTGGTGAAAGTGAAGAAGATAGCCCTTCCGAACTATGTGAAGTACCCAGGTATCTGTGGTGATGTTGGACCATCTTTGGACAAAGTGGACCAGCCGGCCTCCTGTGCTGAGAGAAACCAGCTGAGGGGGAGAGGCTATGCTGATGAAGTCAAAAACCCCCACCCTGCTGAGCAGGGGCCGGTGGTGCAGGCTTGGGGGCTTGCTGCCGACGGGACCCATTACCCCGTCCCTTGGCCTGCCTACCCTGTGGGGGAGCTGGTGAGGCATGATACTGAGGGTAGTATTTATAGGCAGCCGCCTTCCTCGGGTAAAAGGGCTTTTTCCCCGAGCCCTTCTTCTTTTGAGAAGGGCAGAGGTCTTCCTGGAGAGACGAGTCCTGGTGAGAGTCTGGTCTCGATCTGTGCAGCCTTCTCATCCATGGGCTTGCCAAAGAGGTTATCACCTCTGCAGGGGACATCGACCAACTTGTCCTGCACCCATGGCTCGAGGTCGGACGTCTGAAGCCAAGCCTGGCGGCGTCCACCGATGCCGGCTGCGGCTACTCGAGCCGATGCCTCAAAACCATCGTAGGCTGCTCGAGAGATAAACTTCGAGCACTCTCGAATACCAGTTGACAAGGTTTGAAACCTCTGCAAAGGTTCGTCGGAGAGACCAGCAGAGAACCCGGCAATTTCTTTAGCCAGGTCTCGGAGATACATGCCCATGTAGAGCTGGTAGGTCTGGACTCGACAAGCAAGCATAGAGCCCTGCAAACACTTCCTACCGAGGGCATCCAGGCTTCGGGCCTCCCTACCGGGGGGCACCGAGGAGTGCATTTTTTGACTCTTAAGTCTATGCATGGCCGATTCCACCACCATGGAATGGTGCGGTAGTTGTGCCTTTTGGAAGCCGGGGCTCTTGCGGACTCGATAAATGGAAGCGACCCGCTTGCTTAACACCGGCAACGACGCCGGGCTCTCCCACATGCGGAAGAGAAGTCGTTCCAGCATCGGAGGAGCCGGTACAATAAAGGCCTCCTTCGGGGGAGAGTCATATTGGAGGGCATCGAGTTCTTCGACTCGAGGCTCCTCCTCGGGATCCGCGGGGAAGGCCAAGGCCTTGGCCATATCCCGCACGAAGTCCAAGAACCGGGTATCCTCCGGGGGGGGACCATCTCCAAGGTTCGGACTCGGGGGAGTCCGATGGGACACACAGAGTCCGAAAGGAACCAGGTGACTCTTCGTCCTCGGATTCCCAGGCCGACTCCTCGGAGGAGGAGTCGAGCGGCTCCGGTCGGGCGGGCATCGATGCCGTCCGACCCGACGCCGAGGGAGTCGGCGTCGACGACCTTGGACCCGAACGGGAGGCCGAAGGAGACCGCGACCGAGGATTGACTCGAGCCCTCATGGACTTGATGATCGGCTCGGTCTCCGGGGTCGACTTGGAGGTCGACGTCCCGGCGGTCAGGGCAGAAGCACCGGCGAGGCCAGCGATCAATACCCGCTGCTGGTCCATGAAGGCAGTCAGACTGCTCTCCAAGGCCGTCAACCTGAGTCCGAGCTCAGGAGACCCAGCAGCCCCCGACTCGGGCCCCGACGGTGTCGGGCCCGACGTCGGCTCCTTCGGAGGCGAGTCTACGAAGACAACAGTACTCACGTGAGCGGGCAAGTCCATCTCGAGTCAAGGATGTTTTGAAGGCCTCTCCACCTCCGAGGACCCAGGACGGGAATCGGGGCTATGCGACCTGGCCCTCGAGGAACCAGGAGCGTCCACCGATCCCGCCCTCGCGGGTTTCTTCTTCCGATGATGTTCCCGGGTAGGAGACCCCCTTTCAGAGGAACTCCGACGATGCTCAGGACCAGAGTCCCGAGACGTCGAAGCCTCTGACGAGGTCCGAGCCCGGCCGGAGTTAGAGAAGATACGTTCCCGCTGATGCTGCCGACTCCTCAACGCTTTAGAGGACATTTTGCTGGTCATGATCGGGTCCGAGGCAGCGGAGGCAGAAGTCGTGCGTGTCTGTAAGAGACATGAGTTTCTTACAGAGGTCACACTTTTTAAAGCCGCTGGCAGCCATCGGGGGAAAAAGGGCCCCTGCGAGGTCGAAAGACCGGGCTGCCAGTGAAAAAGTAAAAAGGCGCGAAATCTGTCACGAAGGACAAAAAACCGAAAAATAAAGAACGGACTCGCAACCGGCGTCGCGAGTCCGGGCGGGAAAAGAACCGGCGTCGACCGAAGAAAAAAGAGAAATAAAGAGAAATAATCAACTTTTCGGCGGGGATTCACAAACAACGTCTGTAGGGCTCCGCGGAAAAAAGAAGACTGAGCAAGATGGCACCCTTGGGCGGGAAGAGGACCGCGCATGCGCGCTGCAATTCCCAAAGGCTTTCTTTGAAAGCTGGGGAAAATTGCTCCGCGAGGGCTCCGTCGGCGCCGACATCACCCATATGTGAGGACTGACTTCCTGCTTGGTCCTGGAGAATCAAAGGTTACACATTCTCCTATTAATTTTAGCATTTCTTTTCCTATGATAAGCCACCTGACCCCCTCCCCCGCTTAGAATGATATAGCTTGGGATTTGATACCATATTGAAATCTCCTCCACTGTAACTGATTTTCTAGCAAACTGCAACAGCACCTCTCGTAATTGCTCATAGAACCCCCCCCCTCCCCCCCGCCTTGTTGTACATTTGGTGCATAAACAGATACAAGCATCAGTGGCACCTCATCAATCACTGCTTCCACTACCAAATACCTCCCCAAAGGATCCATCACTATTTCTTTAACCTCCAACCCCCACCCTCTCAATCAGGATACCCACCCCACCCTTTTTGTGGTGCTCCCCACTGGTTGCCTGAAAAGCATGTGGATTGGAATCCAAGATGGCAGCCATATGCTAGCCCACTCCATTTGGTCCTGCTGTTTTAGGCTTTGACACTCTCTAAATATTGCTTTTTTCCTTCTTTTTCCGGCTGTTAAATGGGGAAGAGAAAAGGGAAATTCAAACTTACCCCAAAGTTGGACAGTCTCCTGTTCAAGTACCTATTACTAATTCTGTGACCATCGGAGCTGTAGAAGGAGCTGCTGGGGTTAGTGTTGGAGCTGATAAGGCGGTCTATTCAGCCTCAGATGATAGTCTGAGCCCGGAGCAGCGTATTCTTGTCAGAGAATTTCTCTCGCCGGAGGTTCCTGTGTCGCTCGGACCCCTCCCTCTTGCCAAAGTTACTGGGGGTTTGGAGCCTGGTTTGGGGGAGCGGTCAGGTTTAGAAGTGCTTGTGCAGCCCCATGGAGGGGAGGGGGAGTCCTTTTCTGATTCCTCCCAAGTTGTGTACGGTGGAGACCCGGGTGTTATGGTATCAGTAATGGCATCTGACCCGGAGGTTACATGGACGCTGTTGACCTCTTACCCTCTTGAGGAAACTAGTGTTCTATTGAAGCTCAGAGTGCCTCATTTGTGCAGGACAGTTTGGCTACACAATTAAAATTGGAGAAGTTAGAAAACTTCTCCAAAAGACCGAACTTGCGTTTTGTGAACTTTCCTAAGCCTACTGCTGTTTCTCCAGTTGAACTCTTTAAAAGTACCTTTTGGAAATATTGGAGATGCCAGAGAATGCGCTGCCACCCACATCTAAAGTTTATTTTCTTCCTGCGAAAAACCGGTCTGGTAGTGAGCTTTTGTCAGAGGGGCAAAGCAGCACGGTTCTGGACAGCCTTAATTTAACACAAGTTTTGGAAGAATCAGTGGGGGATAGCATGCTGAGAGTTATTTTATTGGTCACATGTGTCCTGGAACCTGATCATGCATGGACTTTCAGAATGTAGTTTCGGAATTCACAAAAGTTATTTTTTGGTCAGAAAGTCTGAATTTTCCCCGACGTTTCCTTTAATACGCAGTTAAAAAGATGTCAATTTTTGTCTATGCAGTCTCAAGTGGTCTCTATGGAATTTACCTTTTTGCTTAAATTTCCTTGTAAATGCTTGATATAATTTGTATCTAGTGGCTATATCTTCTAAGATTCTAAACTGCGATATTTTCTGGATGCTTGGATGTCTCCAAGCACTGTCTAAGCCTGATGGTGGGTCCAAAAGATCGATTCTTTGTAGGATGGTTAAGATGTAAATAGGGCCATGTGACCGTTATTTTCTTTATGATAATTGTTTTCTTTTTCTATAACTAAGATGGGATAATATCTTAGCCTTTTTCTAATGGTTTCCCCTCTTTCGTATTGTGGGCTGTTAGTGTTTAGCACAAGTGGATAGTCTTATTTATATTTGTCTTTGTTTCTTTTTTTCTTTTTTGGATTAATTCATTTGTGCTTTTCCTTTCCCTCAAGTATATGTAAATATTGCTTGATGTATTTGTTGTTAAATTGAGAAATAAATAAAATTTAAAAAAAGAAAAAAAAAAGAAAAGCATGCGGATACTCGTGCTTCCTCAGTAAATGCACTTGCGACACTTTCAGAAACATCTATTGCACAACAACAATTTGAGATTTCAGCTCTTTGCATTCCCGGAACAGGAAACCTTTTTTGCCAGATAGTTAACCCCTTTGTATTAACCGACAAAATTGAGCAGGTCATGTCATATCAGCTCTCCTCTTACCATGCCCCCGAATCCTCCTCAGAGCCCACACACCCCTTCCACCCCTCCCCCAAACAACCCTGCCAACCACCATCCATGGCAGTCACTCCTACGAAGGAATAACGTATCACCCCAGATCCGGCCCCTCGTGTACTTCAACACTGGTGATTCCCCCCTCTCCCCATAAATAGCATTGCATTTCCCCTCCCAATTGCCTACCACCTATCTTGTACAATTCACATGCCCTCACCGCCCCCCCTTATACATGACACACATCCCATGAAAACGCTGCCACTCACACGCTCCCCACTCCCTGATCCATAAGCAGCCAGGAAGTCAAACACTAAATCAGCCCTTTAGTCACAGTTAATCAATCCTCCGTCATGTTGCAGCCACAGCTTTCTCCATACGTATCCTCGGCCTCCGCTGCCTGCTCCACACTAACTGCCACTTTTCCTTTGCGCTTCCTTTTGGTGACTCCACTTCCTCAGGTATCTTGATATCTCCAAGTGCAAACTCTTTCATCACCTGCATTGTTTCCTTAAATGGTGAGGCCCTCTTAGTCACTGCATTATAGATCACCACAATCCCAAATAGGAAGAGCCAGCAATACCGCACATTCTCTCTTCTCAGCAACAACGTGATACATTGACACTTCTTCCTCCTCATCAACATGGCAAGGTCCAAGTCCACAAAAATAGCCACTTTATTGTCTTGCCATCAAACAAACTCATCACCCTCATTATGGCTGCAATTTTCTCCTTTATGACAAAGTCATGCAGGTATATGATAATGTCCTGTGGCCTTTCCACCCAGGTCCTTGTGCACCCAATTTATTTCTATGTCCTCAGTCCAGGGCTCCTTCTCTGCAGCACTAAGTAGTGCTTTGCATACCTCCTCTGCAATACTCCTGCAGTCTTCGGCACAACTGGGCTCCAGGACCCCCTAATATGCAAATTATTGTGCCTTTGTTTCAATGCCCTCCATTTTAAAGGCCAGCTCCTCTAGAGTTTTCCTCTCCATCTCCAAGTGCGCTTGTACCTCAGCCAGCTCTTCCTCCAATTCAACCACCCAGCCATTGTACTCCTGCACCAAATGACTCATCTCCTTCAACTCAGCCCGTATCTCCTCTCCCAGCACGACAATCTTTCTGCTCACCTCAGTAAATTCATCTTTGAGGTCTTGGAACCAACTCCACATTTCTGTATGCAGGGCACTAATTCTGCTAATCACGTCTCATCGCTCTTCGGCCACATGCGTGGCATCACCGTCGCCATATTGCTATCTCCACGCCACACTGATTTCATCCCTTGGTAGGCAAAGTCCTTAAGGTCTGAGGCTTTCTTCCTGGTCACCATTCAAATTGGCAATGTTCACGGGTCTAATCACTCAAATAGCAGAGGGAGGTGAGAAGGGAATCATTCTTTTATCGCAAATTAAACAGCTATCACCACGGAGCACCAGGCTCAGGTTTCCATCTAGGTGAATGACGCCATTTCCTCCTGAAGTATTTTCTTCTATCTCGCTTGCCACCAAGACCTCAAACTCCTGCTCAGTCCCCGCTCCAGTCCCATCGCAGTGACTCTGGGTCTAATCACTGCTCAACATCTGGTCCTCCACTGCTACTTCTCTTGGTTCTGGATCCTGCCTGGTTCCTGTACTCCCTCCACTCATGCTTCTACTTAAGGTAGCTCCCTAACAATAAGGGAGACAACTAAGGAAAGTAATCTGAGGTAAAGGGACAGGAACAAACATTATGAGGATAATTTTATAAAATCATTTTTGTGTTTCAAGGGAACAATTTTATTAGGAGGCATCTATTTTTAGGTGCTATTTATATGCATAAATGTTGGTATTTTAGTCATTTATAAGTGGTGCATACCTTCATTGTGGGCATGCACATGGGCAGAGATTGGACCATGTGGGCGGTGCAAGTAAGTTTATGCAGTAATCATAGAAAACAATTTACTTATGTACTTGCAAAAAAGTAGGTGCAGTCATTTACACCAACTCTAGGGCTGCTGTAAATGATCATGCCTTAATTTAAGGTGCTTCCTCTACCACCTTCTCTAGATTTTATGAAGACAAGAAGCTGCCTACTTGTCTTTGTAGAATAGGATTAATTTAGGCACACTAAAATGTGCTCCGACTAGGTGCCCTGTTATAAAATTACCCTCCAAACACTGTTTTAGGAATGTAAATGGGCTCTTACAAAGTTAGGCTGCACATAATAGTAAGTGCAATGCAAGCCGGTGTTTACTTTTTATAATAGACGTGCACAAGGATGGAGTTTGGGCGGAGCATGGGTGAAGTTGTGATGTGCGAATGTATTTTATTAAATACGCGTGTCAGATATGTGCTGACATTTACACCTGCTACGAGGCAGACAATGTCCGTGTCTGAAATCTAGGTGTGATTTATGCAGGGATTTGCGGTAGTATTTGAAACCCTACTCACTTCCCTCTTTGACAATCTCCTAAAAGGCATAAACATACAGAATGGATTCCTGTTTGTTTTCATGGACATCTCGGCAGCCTTCAACATCGTGTCACACGCCAGACTACTGCAACGCCTGCAGCAAATAGGATTACGCAAAAATGCCCTAAAATGGTTTACTTCATATTTGGAAAATAGAACGCAACAAGTCAAATGCGCACAAAAGAAATCGTCACATTTCCCCGTCACGCAAGGAATACAAGGTTCAGCCCTATCATCAATGCTCTTTAATATTTACATTCAGCCCATATGTATCATCATCAAAAGTCACGAGCTCCATTATCATATTTACGCTGACGACATCATGATATATGCCCCAGTCAACCTACTAGCATTCAACATCACAAATATAACCAAATGCCTTGAAGATATGAACACCTGGTTTGCAGACAATAATATGACGGTCAACTACGATAAAACTGAGGCAATGTTCATCACCAGGAACACTACCTTCAACCCTCCACAAACCATCAGCATTTTAGATAAGCTTATAGCAGTTAAAGAGGAGGTTAAATATCTAGTCATCACAATCGACAGAGCGCTAAACCTGAAATTCCACATCACAAAAACTGCAAACAAGGCCTATCAACGCTTAAGGATCATCAGAAAACTCAAGCCTTTACTCCGCCAGGATCACTTCCGCACAGTATGCCAAGCACTCATTACACCTCTGCTGGACTACGGAAACTCGTTATATCAAGGCCTCCCTCAACAAACCCTACACCCTCTCCAAATGGTGCAAAACACTGCGGCGCGCATCATTACAGACACTCCAAGATCTGAGCACATCACCCCAGTCCTACAACAACTACACTGGCTACCCATGATGGCTAGAGCCAAATTCAAGATAATCCTAATTATCTTTAAAATCATCCACCAGCTCTCAGCAGAGGCACTCCAATACATCATAACGAAAGATACCTGCAATAGACCGAGAAGAACCAATAGATACAACATGATTGGCACACCTGCAGGATTCCACAAGACTAAACAAACAACCTCAAAAAGAGCTCCCTCCTTACTAGCGCCCACACTCTAGAATTCCCTCCCAACAAGCCTGAGAGCAATAGATGACCTATCAGAATTCCGAAAAGAACTCAAAACTTATCTCTTTATTGAAACTTATCAACAGACAGAAAACAGTCTACACCCAAATGGTAATCCATCTACTGCCGATAAATCGATACTCACTCATCCCAAATAAGCATACAAGGCAATGACATAACATTAACTCAACACCCACTCACCCCAAACAATCACCCTAAACAAACATAATATAACATGTCTAATTACCCCGTATTGACTAAACTTATGACAAATGTAACCCTCCAATGGTACTACCTAGATGTTGTTAAGCTCACCGGTGTTGTTAAGCTCCCCTATGGTGAAGATAACCTTATGTTGAATGTAACCCTACAGTTGTGTTGAATGTAACCCTCCAATTGTGATGTGACCACTTTGATTGTAGGATAAGGTGGTATACAAATCTGTTTAAATAAATAAATTTTAAAAAGACACATAGGCACCTACTTGCAGTTAACAAATAGGCTCAAAATAAGCATCTTCTCCATCACCTTACCTAGGTACCCTATTACAAAATTACCTCATACAGATGGAGTAGGACTCCAATCAATCTAGAATATGCATAAAGTAGAGAAATGGGGTCTAATTCCATAACTGATAGTAATTCATTAGAAATTATATAGTCTAGGGCAGGAAGGAGCTATAGGACAAAGTTCCACGGATTGCTTCTAAGTTAATTACTTGAAACTATTGATGGAAGTAGAGGTAAACCATGAATGCAATGGCATTCATACAAATGTTTTGCCACAGTCAGGTTTTGATACAGTGAGGGAGCAGCTGAGGCATCAGTCTCATTAGGGAGATCTTTATCTTTATTTCCACACTTGATAGACCGCTTACGCCAAGACATTAAAGCGGTTTACAATGAAATAAAAAGGTCAACACTGCAAACTATAGAAAAGGAACGCCATAAGATGACAGGAAAGAAAGAAAAAAGGACAGGACAAAAAATTGAAAGACTATACACTTAAACCAAAGACTACAATTGAACAAACAAAGACAAAACAGGGGGAAAACAGACAGAGGGAAGACAGGACAAGACATGGTTGGGATGGAACAAACAACCTACAGCAGCTTCAGGGAGGTGGATCAGGAGGAAGATCAAAAGATTGTTGGAACAGATGGGTTTTGAGTAAAGCTTTGAACTGGGGATAAGAAGATTCCAACTGGAGAAATGTAGGCAGTGCATTCCACAACAGGGGACCAAGGAAGAAAAAAGCTGAGTGGCGAGTTTTTTCTAGATGTGCTTGGGATGGGGAGGGTAAGGACAAACGATTAGCATGGAGGAAGCGAAGTTGACGATACGGGGTATGAAGGGAAATGAGATCAGCAAGATACAGAAGATTGTTAGTATTACTGGCACGATGAGTTAGAATGAGGATTTTATAGTGGAAACAAAAACGGAGGGGCAACCAATGCAAACAAAAGAGAATGGGAGTGAC
Organism: Ichthyophis bannanicus; assembly: GCA_033557465.1. NCBI lineage: Eukaryota > Metazoa > Chordata > Amphibia > Gymnophiona > Ichthyophiidae > Ichthyophis > Ichthyophis bannanicus. The sequence continues at coordinate 295,473,903 of CM066037.1, forward strand.
GTGATCAAAACAGTGGGCAAAAGTGATAAGGCGAGCTGCAGTATTTTGGATAAACTGAAGGCGTTGGAGCTGATAATTGGGGAGATTGGCCAAAAGAATATTGCAATAATCGAGTCTGCTGGTATTCAACATCTTCCTCGCCCCCTTTTATTTATTTTATTTATTTATTTAACTATTTTCTTCTATACCGCCCCTTCCAGAGATCAAGGGCGGTTTACATGTAACAGTTTAACAGTATTGTACACATCTGTATACATTTACATTGAACAGTAGAATTCAACTATTTACACTGAACAATAAAATTTAACTTTGTAAGGTATTAAAGTAGAACAATTACCCCTTACCCCTTACCCCTTTTGATCCAGCAGTACCCAGTGTCTTCGTATATTTATGCGGATGATATCATTCTTCTTTTCCATACTACTCCGCTCTCCTTAGATATCTTCCAATTTAACCTCTGCCTCTCCCATGTGGCCTCTTGGCTTTCTCAGCATTTTTTACGCTTAAACCCTTCAAAGTCTACAGCTATGTGGGTGTCCCTGAGCGGCCCTTGTCCTTCCATTGCCCCCATGATTGATTCCACCTCCGTTCCACTCGTTTCTTCCTTCCGTTATTTGGGCGTAATCCTTGATTCCTCGCTTTCCTTCCATGGCCATATCTCCTCCCTTACTAGGCGTTCATTTGCAATCCTCCGTCAAATCAGGGCTGTCCGTTCTCTTCTCCCCTTTGGTTCCTTGGTTACCAAAGGAGAGCAGCGGAAGGAATGACCACGGCCTACCAGATGATAATTAAAATTCTTTATTGGGGACCCAACTTAACAAGTTTCGGCCGAAGCCTTCATCAGGGGTCAGAAAACCACATAGATGGTGTACCAGACACGTCTATGCGGTGAAGCAATCGCTTTTCCCAATCTGCACAAACGTGAAGGCGGGAAATGGTATCCACAATGACGCCTAAATCTTTTTCCTGGATGGTGGTTCCTAATGTGGAACCTTGCATCGTGTAACCATAGTTTGGGTTGTTCTTCCCTAGGTGCATAACCTTGCACTTGTCCACATTAAATTTCATCTGCCATTTTGATGCCCAGTCTTCCAATTTATCAAGATCCTCTTGCAGTTTTCCACAATCCTCTTGGGTTTTAACAACTTTAAATAGTTTTGTGTCATCTGCAAATTTGATAACCTCACTCATTATTCCACTTTCCAGGTCATTTATGAATATGTCAAAAAGCAGCGGACCCAGCACAGATCCCTGGGGTACACCACTATTCACCTTTCTCCATTGGGAAAATTGGCCATTTAGTCCTACCCTCTGCTTTCTATCTTTTAACCAGTTCCTGATCCACAATAGTACACTGCCTCCTATCCCATGACTCTTTAGTTTTGCCAAAAGTCTCTGATGAGGAACCTTGTCAAAGGCTTTCTGAAAGTCCAGATACACAATATCAACCGACTCACCTTTGTCCACCTGATTATTCACTCTTTCAAAAAAACATAACAGATTAGTAAGACAAGATCTTCCTTGTCTAAAGCCATGTTGGCTGTCTCCCATTAGGTCATGACTATCTACATGCTGAGTAATTTTATTCTTTATGATGGTTTCTACCATTTTTCCTGGTACTGATGTCAGGCTCACCGGTCTGTAGTTTCCCGAATCACCCCTGGAACCCTTTTTAAAAATTGGTGTTACATTGGCGATCCTCCAATCTTCAGGTATTAGAGATGATTTTAATGATAGTTCACCGATTACTAATAGCAGGTCTGCAATCTCATATTTCAGTTCTTTCAACACTCTTGGATGTATACCATCTGGCCCAGGTGATTTGCCGTATTGAGGGCTATTGGTAAGGTTTGCCTCTTTGTGGATGATACGAAAATCTTCAATAGTGCAAACAACCAGGAAGATGTAGATAACATGAGGGGCGATCTAGAGAAGCTTGAAGAATGGTCAAAAATTTGACAACTGAAATTCAACGCTAAAAAATTTAAGGGTCATGCATTTGGGCTGCAAAAATCCAAGGGAGCGGTATAGTATAGGGGGCAAAGTGCTTCTGTCCACGAAAGAGAGGGACCTAGAGGTAGTTGTTTTTTATGATCTTAAGATGACTAAACAGGTAGAAAAGGAGACAGCAAAAAACAGAAAGATGCTTGGATGCATTAGGAGAGACATGGCCAGCAGGAAGGAGGCGGTGATAGTGACTCAGTATAAATCTTTGGTGAGACCTAATTTAGAGTATTGTGTGCAATTCTGGAGACCACACCTTGAAAAGGTTATAAACAGTATGTTGTCGGTGCAGAGGGTGGCTACCAAAATGGTCAGTGGGCTTCATCATAAGGCTTATGGGGACAGACTTAAAGATCTCAATATGTATACTTTGGAAGAAAGATGGGAGGGGGAGATATGATACAGATGTTTAAATACCTCCATGGCATAAATGCACAGGAGAAGAGCCTCTTAATTGAAAGAAAGTTCTGCAATGAGGGGGCATAGGATGAAGGTGAAAGGAGATAGACTCATGAGTAATTTGCAGAAATATTTCTTTATAGAAAGAGTGGTAGATGCATGGAATAAGCTCCTAGTGGTGGTAGTAGAGACAAAAACTGTATCCGAATTCAAGAAAGTATAGAACAAACACAGAAGATCTCTAAAGATAAAAAGGGATTGTAGAGCTTAGTTGTTGGTATGAAAGGGCAGACTGGATAGGCTGTAAGGCAATGATTCCCAAACTTGGGGTCAGGACCCCAAAGGGGTCACATCCTTAGTGGACGGGGGTCACAGAAACATGGCAATTTCCCTGCCTCTCTGAGCTTTCACTGTGACATATGCTAAATAGTTACAGTCACTAGTCAGCATGTGGCTTGTGAGCCCCCTCCTGAGTAAGCTTCCTGTTAAATTGGAAACCCATGCTGAGTACTGGGGTATGTAAGCACTGACACAGGGAACCCTGTGCTGGCTACTGCTGCTTTTGCCAATACTGTTGCTGCTGCCTTCCTGCTTTAGATGAGTGGAGGGAGGGGAAGGAGGCTGAAGACCTGCTGTTTTTATTTCATCATCATCTAGGGTCATGTGAATTTTTAGTTGTTAAAGTTTAGAGTGTCCGGCACAGAGTCAGAGCCAATGGTGAATGAGTTCAAAGAGCTGAGAGTTATATCAGAGGAAGGAGGAAAGGGAGACGATGGGATGAATGCTGAGTGAGTGAGTGTGGGGAGGGAGGAGAGAGGGGAGGGGGAGGGGGTAGGAGGGGGGAAAAAACTAAGCAGCGATGTAAAGGATGGCGGTATATAGGTAAGGGAAGGAATTGTATGCTTTAACAGGCACGTCTTGGAGAAAATGTTACATGTTCATTGATGTTTATTGTCGAGCATACTGCGGTTTGTATTGCCTATTGAAGAGCTTAATAAAAACTTAAATGGAAAAAAAATGGGGTCATACGGGATAAAAGCTTAAAAAGCACTGCCATATAGTCTTTATCTGCTGTCACGTTTCTATGTTTTGAAATGCTGTTGAATATTGCAAAACTTTGGGCTTTAAAGTGAATCAAAATGAATCAATAATGATGCCATTAAACCTAAGATCTGAGATGCACAGAAAAATATCAAGAGAGCTTCCGTATAGATAGAATGCTGGACTAAATATTTGAGGATTAGAATAGCTCTATAAAATTTACAGAACTCAACTCAATAAAATTCAGCAAGAGCATGGAATGTCCTATCACACATAGCGGCAATGCCCACTCATTAAAATGTTCAGGTCGGAGGTCATCTCATGGATTTATGAGATCACCAGCCTCCTGCTTCCAGAAAGCTCATAGGTAATTTTATAGAGGGGTCTATGGATTAAATAATTCCCTTATGAAATAATCTAGAAATAAGGGTCAACAAAAGTTATAGCTCACACCTTTTTTATTGGACTCACTCAAATTTTCCTCCTGTCATGACGTCAGTGAGGAAACAGCACAGTTACACTGTCTTTAAATAGTAGAGAGTTAGCTAAATCTGCATATGTCATAGCAATTCAGTAAATAGAAAGATGTAGAGATGACATGGGATAATCTGACAAAAATAGTGGGAACAGTGAAACCTGTATCTGATGATGGGTGAAGAATGTCCTTTTTAAGTCATTTTGTATTTGTTTCAGCATTTGATAAATAGTGAAACAATCCAAAACTAAGGAAAAAATGAATCTTCAGACATAAAATAACATACTATAGAAAAGAACAAAATGACAACTTAGTAGGTGAACATTTTTCAAAGAAGATCACTCCCTTAAACTCAGTCAGGGTACTTAAAGGGAATGTTAGAAGTACCCAAGAATGCAAAAGAATTTTGAAATTTAGATGATAAAACACTTAAAACAGAAAAAGAATTAAATGAAGACATTTGTGTTATTGCTATCAGATATTGTCCCTTTAAAATGTAAAATTCCATTGCCTCCATCACCACATTTCCCATAACTAAGCTGTAATGACACAAGCAGTCAAACTGAGACCTGATTGACTCTACACTTAACTACACTTTTCCCTCACTCATCTGATGAGGGGAGGATAAACTCATGAAAGTTAATCACCTATAACTTTTTTGTTGACCTATTTCTACATATGCAAATGAATTAAAAATAGCAACCACAACATTGTGTTCCTTATGAACCAACAGAAGAATTACACTGGTCAACCATATTTTGACAAAAAATGCAGTGGAAAGATACCAGAATAATTCTACCAGACCTCCAGAGAAGACATGATTTCAATATGTGTGTCAGTAACCTAGAGGCCATTAATAGAGTGGGAAGCAGAAAGAAGCTTTTCCATAGTAATGGGAAACTGAGCCCAATACCTAGTTGTGTTTTTTGGTTTGTTTTTTGCTTTTGTTGACAGATTAAGTGATTCCAGTTCCAATCCATTTCCTTCTAACTTTGTAAATAGAAGAGGAGATGGAAAGTACTCCATGATTACAGTAGCAGTAGTAGCAGGGAACTGCTGGCAAATGAAGCCTCACTTGTATGTTGGTATTATTTCACCTGTTAAGCATGGGTGGTCTGTGGGGCACATGGGGCCAGGTCATTGTGGGGCCTCATCTTTCCTCCCCTTGCTGGCATCAGTACTTTTTCTTGCCTCTCCCCACCCTTGGCATCACCACATTCTCTTCCCCCAGCTGGCAAAAGGAATTGGGTGAACAGTACTCCTTACCTTCTGCAGCCTCTTCCTCCGCTGGCTTCCTCCTTAAGTCAGAACTGTGTGGGGCCCCTAGTCTCACAAGACCTGCTGACCGCATGCAGTTCCAGTTTCAGGAAGAAGCAGCAGCAATACTGCTCGCTGACTCCCTCCATAAAGGCAGAGGGGAAGCGCAAGACTGCCCTTGGCAGCAGCAGCAGTGGATCCCTATGTAGCAGTAAATTATACCAATCCCAGCTCTCTATGGCATCTCAATGAGAGTCTCAGCATCGCTAAAGATTCTTGGTTGTATTTTCGATACTGAACTTAACTTCAGCAAGCACCAAAATATCAGCAGTAATTCAATCCTCTTTCATTGCTCTTCAATGAGCCCTTTCCATGAGAAAACTTTTTAATCCCTCTGCTATGAATTCATTGATTCATGTTCTCATTTTTTTTCACCTCGATTACTGCAATACTATTTAAATTAAACAAAAGGATAGGACACGACTTCAAATTATTGAAAACACAACTATATAATACTAAGAAATTTGACCATGTTACTTATCCCTTCTCCTATTTATCAACCACTGGCTTCTGGTTATTTACATGACAAAATTTAAAACACTGATTTTAGCCCATAAAGCTTTCTAACTCTGCCACCCCACAATGTCTTTCCTCTGCGTTACTTGAATATGTTCCTGCCCGATCCTTATGGTCTCTTATTAAAAATCAATTAGTAAATTGATATTTTGCCTGAAGTACCTTGCCCCAACCACTAGGAGTAGCCTAGTGGTTGGGGCAAGGTACTTCAGGCCGGAAGTTCAAATCCCACTAGAGGACAGCAACCTTGGGCCGGAAGGACTCCTTGTGGTCCTTGTGGTCTTGGGCAAGCCACTTAACCCTCCATTGCCCATGTTCCCTGTAAGTATTAGTGTATGTGTCTCATATCCCCGCGTGTTAAATGTATCCCCCAATTGTGTTGTGACCGCTTTGACTGCAGGATAAGGCGATATACAAAACTGTCTAAATAAATAAAAATAAATAAATAAATAAATCCATCCCCTTTACGGGCTCATTAGAATCCACTCGTATCACGACTTGCTATTTCTTGGCCCCACATTGTGGAACTCCTTACTACCTTATCTCTGTTTGAAGTCCTCTTTTTAAAAAATGTAAGGAGGGACTGAAAACATTTTGTTAACATATCTGTTCCAATGTGCTTTTAAACACCGAGGGCGGGGTGGGAACAGTAGTGACCCAAAGGGTTTCTGCTGCTCTAAGCAGACTCTTCGTGTTGCCCCCCCCCCCCGTCACCCAGCCCCCACACTGCACCACCTTCCAGCTTGCCATGCCTCCCTCCCCCCCACCCTTTGCACTGAAGCGGCGGTGGCTAAACTGCCGCTTCAGCGCTGCATTGGGCTTTAAAGTGCCCATTCAGCTGCTGCTTCTGGGGTGGGGGGGGGGGGGGTGTTGGTGATGCTGCCCACCAGGAACTGTCTAGTGGACTGGATGGGCCAGCCCTGGATGGGAAGCATTACACCGGACAACTGCCTGAACTGTATTCACCCTATTTCCCCTTGTTAGTCACCCATCCCCCTTAAAACATATAAATCCTTTGTCTTCCATATTGTTCTACTGCATAACTATTTTATTCAAATGTTATTGTAACTTATTTTTGTACCAGTTTTAATTTTTTGTATGTAAACTGCTTTGATAAAGTTTCGAAAGGAAGTATATTAACCCTTTCCATTCGGCTGTCTTCTGTAGGACCCTGTGGGATACTTAAATTTTCCCATTCCAATAATCTGTCCCACCCTGTGGGACATATGAACAACATGCTAGTTTATGGCTCATAAGTCCTGTCCTGTGGGACATTTGGTATTGTGCATGTCATTTTGGTTGTAATTTGGCCAGTTTCTGTCAAACTTTATTTCGATGTAGCATGAGCAACACTGAAAAGTTACAAGAGTGGAAAGTGTAGTTGCTTACCTGTAACAGTGGTTCTCTTTAGACAACAGGAGTATGCAGGCACACCTAAGGTGAAGTCCACTGACTGAGCCTTGTGCTGGGTCTCTCAGAGCTCAGAGAAAGCATAGTTACTCACCTGTAACAGGTGATCTCTGGGAACAGCAAGAATTTAGTCTTCACAGTTGTTCGTGGCTTTCAATCCCAACAATCCCAGACAACCAGCGGCGAAACAGACCTTTTCCTTGTGGCCTGTGTACTGCATTGCCTTCTGCTGCAAGCAGGCCGCTCTACCATCTCCAGGGCACATTGCTCCTCACCAGCTTTGTGCTACAGCAGCTTCCATTGTCAGCCTCACATCCGTCCCGGCCCACATCTGCAAAGCCACCTACTACTACTATTCAGCACTCATAAAGCGCCATGCGCAGCTAACCTACAAGAGGTAGCCAACATATAAGAGACAGTCCCTGCCCGTCAGAGTCATGCTCATTGGAGCTTACAATCTAGTTAGAACAGTACAGAGCATTTGTCAGTTCTGCGCAAGGTGCGGTGTGATACAGTTTGGTCTATAGTTTGATCATAAACGTTGACGGGGGTTAGGGTGAGATGAGAATGGAGGTCAGGATCTGAATGCAACGGTGAAGAGGTGGATCTTCAACCTGGATTTGAAGAGGGCCAGGGAGGATGCCTGGCGCACAGATGCAGGTAGGCTGTTCCAGGCGTATGGTGCAGCAAGGTGAAAGGAGCGCAGTCATCGGGAGTTCGTGGTGCGGGTGAAAGGCATAGATAGCGTAGTTACTCACCTTTAACAGGTGTTCTCCAGGAGCAGCAGGAATCAGTTCTCACTTATGGGTGACGTCGGCGCCGACGGAGCCCTCGCGGAGCAATTTTCCCCAGCTTTCAAAGAAAGCCTTTGGGAATTGCAGCGCGCATGCGCGGTCCTCTTCCCGCCCAAGGGTGCCATCTTAGCCAGTCAGATGACATAGCTAAAAAAAGACAGCATAAAAATTTGCAAAAAGAACATAAGCAGATGATTGCAACTCCAAGGGGAGGAGGGAGGGTAGTGAGGACTGATTCCTGCTGCTCCTGGAGAACACCTGTTACAGGTGAGTAACTACGCTTTCTCCAGGACCAAGCAGGAAGTCAGTCCTCACTTATGGGACTCCCAAGCTCAAGGCTACCGGAGACCCTAAGCACAAAAATGAGCTCCCTCTAGCTCAGCAGCACAGAAGGAAAGAATCTTCGCTGAATTATTACCCACCGGTAGCCCACATCCGGGATGTAGGGTAGGAGTTGCTCAGACCTCGAAGAGATTACGGAGGACTGCCTGTCCGAAAGCACTGTCCCTGCGGGACTCCCTCTCGAGACAGTAATGGACCGCAAAAGTCTGGCTCGAAGACCAAGTAGCGGCCCGGCAGATGTCTGCCAGCGGAACAGAGCGGAGGTAAGCCACTGACGTAGCCTTTGCCCGAACGCAATGAGCCGTGACTCGACTTTCCAAGGAGAGTCCGGCTGCCCCATAAGCCCAAGAGATACAGTCCGCAACCCAGATGGACAGAGTACGCTTGGAGACCGGGAGCCCCAATTTATTGGGGTCAAAAGACACAAAAAGCTGAGCAGCTTTACGGTGCTCCCGCGTACGGTCAAGGTAGAAGTTCAAAGCCCTTCTACAGTCCAGGGTATGGAGGACCGTTTCAGCTCGGCTGGAGTGTGGCCTGGGAAAGAAGGTTGGAAGTACCACCTCCTGATTGATGTGAAAAGGGGAGACCACTTTTGGAAGAAATTTTGGGTGAGTCCGTAGGACTACCCTATTTTTGTAGAACCGAGTGTAAGGGGGATCAGACACGAGGGCCTGCAATTCACTTACGCGCCTAGCGGAAGTGAGGGCTATCAAGAACAGTGTTTTCCAAGACAGAAAACGGAGAGAACAGGTAGCCATAGGTTCAAAAGGTGGACAGGTGATCCGCTGCAAAACCACATTCAGGTCCCAGTCAGGCGCTGGCGGGCGCAGAGGTGGTTTAAGTAGAAGGAGACCTCGGAGAAACCTCGCCACGAGAGGGTCGCTGGAGAGAGGTCTGCCGTCCACCGGCACATGATGTGTCGAAAGAGCACTGAGGTGAACTTTGACGGAGTTGGACTTAAGTCCCAGATTAGAGAGGTGTAGCAAGTACTGCAAGATCACCGACACCGGGCAGGAGAAGGGATCCTGAGACTGTTGGGTACACCAAACGGAAAAGCGACGCCATTTAAGGGCGTAGCATTTGCGGGTAGACGGTCGTCGCGAAGCCAAGATGACCTCCTCCACCTCTGCCGGCAGGAGAAGGGGAGCAAGGACTACCCTCTCAGCAGCCAGGCCATTAGGTTGAGAGACCTGAGGTTGGGGTGTAGCAGAGACCCCTGATCCTGAGTGAGGAGATCCGGTTGAAACCCCAGAGGGAATGGATCCTCCACCGCTAATTGCAGCAGGAGGGGAAACCACGGCTGTCTGGGCCCTTCGAGGGGCCACCAGGATCATGAAGGCTTTGTCTCGGAGAACCTTGAAAAGAGTCCGAGAGACTAGCGGGATGGGAGGGAAAGCGTACAGAAGGCTTCCCGACCATGAGAGTAGAAAAGCGTCCGCCGCAACCCGAAGGGGGTGGGGCTGACGAGAGCAGAAGCGAGGAAGTTGCCGGTTGTGAGGACTGGCAAAGAGATCCACCGTGGGGAGGCCCCACTTTAGAAAGAGCTTCTGAACTACCAAGGGATCCAGACGCCACTCGTGCGGCTGGAGGATCCTGCTGAGTTTGTCCGCCAGGTAATTCTCTTGGCCTGGGAGATAAACTGCCTTGAGGAGAATGCCGTGACTGACGGCCCAAGAGCAGAGCTTCTGTGCCTCCCGGCAGAGGAGGAAGGAGCCCGTGCCCCCTTGCTTGTTCACGTAGAACATGGCAACTTGATTGTCCGTCTGGACAAGGACGGACTGGTGAGAAGTCAGGTGGGAGAAAGCCTTGAGAGCCAGGCGGATCGCCCTGAGCTCCAGGAAGTTGATCTGCTGAGCAGACTCCCACGTGGTCCAGAGGCCCTGAGTACGTGCCCCTTGGCAATGCGCACCCCAGCCCAGGAGGGATGCATCTGTTGTCAGCACCCGGGCCGGCTGAGGTGACTGGAAAGGCATTCCGAATATCAGGTTCGGCTGCTGAAGCCACCACCGGAGAGACGAGATCAGCGGCTCGGAGACGCGCACCAGGTCTGCTAGGCCGCCTGTGGCTTGTCGCCACTGCTGGCGGAGACACCATTGAGCAGGCCGCATATTCAGGCGGGCATTGGGGGTCACATGGACGGTGGAAGCCATATGGCCGAGTAGTCTCAGGAAGCGCCTGGTGGAGACCAGGGGCTGGCTGCGAAAACGGTCGGCTAGGTCCATGAGCCGTTGAGCCCTGTCGAGCGGTAGGTATGCTCTGCCTGAGGAGTGTGCAGCCTTGCGCCGATGAACTCGAGATCCTGTGAGGGGAGCAAAGTGGACTTTGCGAAGTTTATAACAAAGCCCAAGTGCTGCAGAAGAGTCACCGTGCGGCGCGTGGCGTTGGTGACCTCCAGAGCGGACGCTGCTCTGATGAGCCAGTCGTCGAGGTACGGAAAGACATAGAGGCCGTGAAGCCGGAGATGGGCCGCCACCACCGCGAGACATTTTGTGAAGACTCGCGGTGCGGAGGACAGGCCAAAGGGCAGTACTCTGTACTGGTAATGATTTCCTGCCACCACAAACCTTAGGTATTGTCGGTGGCTTGGGTGGATGAGGATGTGCGTGTAGGCATCCTTTAGATCCAAGGAGCATAGCCAATCTCCCTGCTGGAGGTAGGGCAGAAGGATTCCAAGGGTAAGCATCTTGAACTTCTCTCGCACGAGGAACCTGTTGAGGTTGCGCAGGTCCAGGATGGGTCTGAGGCCTCCTGTTCTCTTTGGTATCAGAAAATACCTGGAGTAAAAGCCTTGACCTTTCAGGTGGTGGGGCACCGGTTCCACCGCCTGTTCCTGTAGAAGACCTGCTAACTCCTGAAGGAGTAATTCCCTGTGCAGAGGGGGTCGTGGAGGTTCTCCCGGAAAAAAGGAGGGAGGGACCTGGTGGAAGTGGAGAAGATAGCCTTCTCGCACGACTTGAAGCACCCAGGCATCTGAGGTGATGCTGGACCACCTGTGGGCGAAGTGAACCAGCCGGCCTCCGGTGCTGGGAGGAACCAGCGGGGGGGGAGAGGCTATGCTTAGTGAGTCAAAAACCCCCACCCTGCTGAGCAGGGGCTGGTGGTGCAGGCTTGGGGGCTTGCTGCCTACGGGACCCGTTACCCCGTCCCTTGGCCTGCTGGCCCTGTTGGGGAGCTGCAGGGGCCTGATAATGGGGGTATTGTTTGTAGGCAGCCGCCTTCCTCGGGTAAAAGGACTTTTTTCCCGAGCCCTTCTTTTTCTGGGAAGGGGCGGAGGTCTTCCTAGAAAGCCTGGTCCTGGTGAGAGTCTCAGTCTCAATTTGTGCAGCCTTTTCAGCCATGGGCTTGCCAAAGAGGTTTTCGCCTCGGCAGGGGACATCGACCAACTTGTCCTGCACCCAGGGCTCAAGGTCTGACGACTGAAGCCAAGCCTGTCGGCGGGCACCGATGCCGGCTGCGGCCACTCGAGCCGATGCTTCAAAGCCATCATAGGCTGCTCGGGACATGAACTTTGAGCATTCCCGAATGCCAGTGGACAAGGCCAGGAACCTCCGCAAGGGTTCCTCGGACAAACCAGCGGAGAATCCGGCTAGCTCTTTAGCCAGGTCTCGGAGATACATGCCCATGTATAGCTGGTAGGTCTGGACACGACACGCAAGCATAGAGCCCTGGAAACACTTCTTACCAAGGCCATCCAGGTTACGGGCCTCCCTGCCAGGAGGCACCGAGGAGTGCATCTTCTGGCTCTTAAGACGATGCATGGCCGATTCCACTACCATGGAATGGTGTGGTAGCTGTGCCTTTTGTAAGCCAGGGCTCTTGCGGACTCGATAGATAGAATCGACCCGCTTGCTCAGGACCGGCGAGGTGGCCGGACTCTCCCACATGCGGAAGAGTAAGCGTTCCAGCATAGGAGGAACCGGCACAGTAAAGTGTTCCCTTGCGGGAGAGTCATACTGGAGGGCGTCGAGCTCTTCGGCTCGAGGCTCCTCCTCGGGGTCCGCAGGGAAGGCCAAAGCCTTGGCCATATCCCTGACGAAGTCCGAGAACCGGGCATCCTCCGGGGGGGACTGCTTCCGAGGTTCGGACTCCAGTGAGTCCGAGGGGACACACCGAGTCCGGAAAGAATCAGGCGACTCTTCCTCTTCAGACTCCCAGACCGACTCCGACGAGGACTCGGTGGGGTCGGCCCGGGCAGGGCGCGGCGCCTGCCGCCCCGACGCCGAGGGAGCCGGCGTCGGCGACCTCGGTCCCGAACGGGAGGCCGAGGGTGACCTCGACCGAGGATCGACTCGAGTTCGCATCGACTCGAGGATCGGCTCGGTCTCCGGGGTCGACTTGGACGTCGACGTCCCGGCGGTCGGGGCAGCGACGCCAGCGAAGCCAGCGAGCAGTGCCCGCTGCTGGTCCATGAAGGCAGACAGTCTGCTCTCCAAGGCCGTCAACCTGAGTCCGAGCTCAGGTGACCCAGCAGCCCCCGACTCGGGCCCCGACGGCGTCGGGCCCGACGTCGGCTGTCGCGGAGGGGAGTCCAGGAGGACCACAGGACTTACCCGAGCAGGCAGCTCCGACTCCAGGCGAGGTCGCTTCGTGAGGTGCTCCTTCTCCAAGGACCCGGGGCGGCTATCGGGGCTATGCGACCTGGCCCTCGCGGAGCCAGGAGCGTCCACCGACGCCGCCCTCGCGGGTTTCACCTTACGTCGATGGTCCCCGGAGGGAGAACCCCTGTCGGAGGAACTCCGGCGACGGTCCGAGCTGGAACCTTTGGACGCGGAGGCCTCCGACGAGGTCCGGGTACGGCTGGGGTCAGCAAAGATCCTATCCCGCTGATGCCGCCGACTTCTCAACGCTTTGGAGGACATTTTGCCGCAGGGTCCACAGATCATTTCTTCATGATCCGGGCCCAGGCAGCGGAGGCAAAAGTCGTGTGTGTCAGTTAGTGACATATTTCGGTCACACTGACCACACTGCTTAAAACCACTGGCAGCCATCGGGGGAAAAAGGGCCCCGGCGAGGTCAAAGGACCGGGCTGCCAGGGAAAAATCGAAAACGAAAGCTGACTAAGTCAGAAAAACCGAAAAAAGAAGAGGACTCGTGACCGGCGTCGCGAGTCCGGGCGGGAAAAAGACCGGCGTCGAACCGAAGGAAAAGAAATAAAATTATGAAGAAATATCAACTTTTTCGCGGGGACACGACGGGGACGTCTGTAGGGCTCCGCGGAAAAAAGAAGACTGGCTAAGATGGCACCCTTGGGCGGGAAGAGGACCGCGCATGCGCGCTGCAATTCCCAAAGGCTTTCTTTGAAAGCTGGGGAAAATTGCTCCGCGAGGGCTCCGTCGGCGCCGACGTCACCCATAAGTGAGGACTGACTTCCTGCTTGGTCCTGGAGAAAGAAGTAATTTGTTAGCGGAGCGCAAATTTTGAGAGGGGACGAAGGGAGAGATAAGAGGTATTGAGGGGCCATAGAGTGAATGCATTTATAGGTCAGTAGGAGAAGCTTGAATTGGATGCGGAATTGGACAGGAAGCCAGTGAAGCGACTTGAGAAGAGGAGTAATGTGGGCATGGCGAGGCTGGCAGAAGATTAGCCGAGCAGTGTGATTTTGTATAGATTGACGGGGAAGGAGCTGGCTCACGGGGAGACCAGCGAGGAGTAGGTTGCAGTAATCGAGGCGAGAGGAGATTAAGGAGTGGATAAGCGTTTAAGAACATAACATAAGAACATAAGATATGCCATACTGGGTCAGACCAAGGTCCATCAAGCCCAGTATCCTGTTTCCAACAGTGGCCAATCTAGGTCATACGTACCTAGTAGTTTCCCCAAAAGACACAGGTTCCGCAATGCTTATACTGGGTCAAGCATTGATATCCTGGGTCCCTTCTTAATAACGGTTTATGGACCTTTCCTCCAGGAACTTGTCCAAACCTTTTTTAAACCCAGCTACACTAACAGCCTTTACTACATCCTCCGGTAACAAATTCCAGAGTTTGATTACACGTTGAGTGAAGAAATATTTTCTTTTATTAGTTTTAAATAGTTTACCCTGTAGCTTCATTGCATGTCCCCTAGTCTTTCTATATTCTGATAACGTAAACAATCGATCTACGTTTACCCATTCCACAGCGTTCATTAAATTTATAGACTTCTATCATATCTCCCCTCAGCCGTCTCTTTTCCAGGTTAAAGAGCCCTAACCTTTTTAGCCTTTCTTCATAGGAGTATCCTTCCATCCCCTTTACCATTTTGGTGGCTCTTCTCTGAACCTTTTCTAATAACGCTATATCCTTTTTAAGATACGGCGACCAGAATTGCACACAATATTCAAGGTGCGGTCTCACCATGGAACGATATAGAGGCATTATAATATCTTTTGTTTTATTTTCCATTCCTTTCCTTATGATACCTAACATTCTATTTGCTCTCTTGGCTGCCGCTGCACACTGGGACGAGGGTTTTAACATGTTATCCACAATGACGCCTAAATCTTTTTCCTGGGTGGTGGTTCCTAATGTGGAACCTTGCATCGTGTAACTATAGTTTGGGTTGTTCTTCCCTAGGTGCATAACTTTGCACTTGTCCACATTAAATTTCATCTGCCATTTTGATGCCCAGTCTTCCAATTTATCAAGATCCTCTTGCAATTTTCACAATCCTCTTGGGTTTTAACAACTTTAAATAGTTTTGTGTCATCTGCAAATTTGATAACCTCACTCGTTATTCCACTTTCCAGGTCATTTATGAATATGTCAAAAAGCAGCGGACCCAGCACAGATCCCTGGGGTACACCACTATTCACTTTTCTTCATTGGGAAAATTGGCCATTTAGCCCAACCCTCTGCTTTCTATCTTTTAACCAGTTCTTGATCCACAGTAGTACATTGCCTCCTATCCCATGACTCTTTAGTTTTGCCAAAAGTCTCTGATGAGGGACCTTGTCAAAGGCTTTCTGAAAGTCCAGATACACTATATCAACCGACTCACCTTTGTCCACCTGTTTATTCACACTTTCAAAAAAACATAATAGATTAGTAAGACAAGATCTTCCTTGTCTAAAACCATGTTGGCTGTCTCCCATTAGGCCATGACTATCTACATGCTGTGTAATTTTATTCTTTATGATGGTTTCTACCATTTTTTCCGGTACTGACGTGAGGCTCACCGGTCTGTAGTTTCCCGGATCACCCCTGGAACCCTTTTTAAAAATTGGCGTTACAT
The DNA here is from genome assembly GCA_033557465.1 of Ichthyophis bannanicus. Classification (NCBI taxonomy): domain Eukaryota; kingdom Metazoa; phylum Chordata; class Amphibia; order Gymnophiona; family Ichthyophiidae; genus Ichthyophis; species Ichthyophis bannanicus. The sequence continues at coordinate 295,489,413 of CM066037.1, forward strand.
TGGCAATCCTCCAATCTTCAGGTATTACAGATGATTTTAATGAAAATTCACAGATTACTAATAGCAGGTCTGCAATCTCATATTTCAGTTCTTTCAACACCCTTGGATGTATACCATCCGGCCCAGGTGATTTGCTACTCTTCAGTTTATCTAATAGTTGTAATACATCTTTCCGTTGTATCGATATTTCCTTCAATTCTTCCGCACCTTTAAATACCACTTCAGTCATGGGTAACATCCCTACATCTTCCTCAGTAAAGACCGAAGCAAAGAATTCATTCAGTCTCTCCGCTATCGCCTTGTCACATCTTAGTGCCCCTTTAACTCCTCTATCATCTAATGGACCAACTGACTCTCTCACAGGTTTTTTGCTACGAATGTATTTGAAAAAAATCTTTATTTCGCGTTTTTGCTTCCGCAGCAAGCTTCTTCTCAAATTCTCCCTTTGCTTGCTTTATCAATGCCTTGCATTTGATGTGCCAGTGCTTGTGCTGTTTCCAGGTTTCGTCAGTTTGCTCTTTTTTCCATTTCCTGAAAGATGCTTTTTTGGCAACAGCCTCTCTCACCTCCTCTTTAAACCATGCTGGCAGTTTTTTGGACTTCCTTCCACTTTTCTTAAAGCATGGAATACAGCTGGTCTGGGCTTCCAAGATAGTATTTTTCAACAACACCCAAGCTTGGTGTAAGTCTTTAACCTTTGCAACTGCTCCTTTTAGTCTTTTCTTAACTATTTTCCTCATTTTATCATAGTCTCCCTTTCGAAAGTTAAAAGGTAGTGCTGTGGATTTCCTTACTATCCCTCCTCCACTAATTAAATCAAAGGTAATCATGCTATTATCACTATTGCCAAGTGGCCCCAACACCCTTATCTCTTGCACTAGATCTGGTGTACCACTAAGGACTAGGTCTAATATGGCTTTCCCTCTGGTCGGTTCATGAACCAGCTGCTCCAAGAAGCAATCATTTATGTCATCTAGGAACTTTATCTCCCTAACATGTCCTGCCGTGACACTGACCCAGTCGATAACAGGGTAATTGAAATCACCCATTATTATTACTGCGCTATAACTTTTGTTAGCTTCCTTGATTTCTTTGAGCATTTCATCATCCATTTGTTCATTCTGGCCAGGCGGTCGATAGTACACCCCCACTGCCATCGCCTTCCCCTTTTTACATGGAATTTCAATCCATAGAGATTCTATAGCAAATTTTGTTTCCTGCAAAACTTTAATCCTTTCTGACTCAATACCCTCTCTAACATAGAACGCAACCCCTCCACCAACTTGATCAGCTCTATCATTACGATATAGTTTGTATCCAGGTATCACAGTGTTCCATTGGTTGTCCTCCTTCCACCATGTGTCTGATATTCCATCATATCTAACCTCTCATTTAGTGCTATATATTCTAATTCTCCCATCTTATTTTTTAGACTTCTAGCATTTGCATACAAGCATTTTAGAGACTGTATTTTATTCATATTAGTTTGGCTGTTGGTAGACATGGGTAATTTGGGATCTTTAAGCTCTGTCTGCTTCATACTCGAGGGCATTTGGGCTACTTTACTCTTTTTTGGAACCTCTCTGCTTTTGGTAGTATCCTTCAAGGATACATTCTTCCGAACCATCCGCTCTTGGGCGACTGTCGGCTTTCCCCTATTATCTAGTTTAAAAGCTGCTATATCTCCTTTTTAAAGGTTAATACCAGCAGCCTGGTTCCATCCTGGGTAAGGTGAAGCCCATCCCTTCGGAAGAGTCTCTCCTTTCCCCAAAATGTTCCCCAGTTCCTAACAAATCCAAAACCCTCATCTCTGCACCATTGTCTCATCCACGCATTGAGACTCCGGAGCTCTGCCTGCCTTTTGGGTCCTGCACGTGGAACGGGAAGCATTTCGGAGAACGTTACCCTGGAAGGTCTGGATTTCAACTTCCTACCTAAAAGCCTAAATTTAGCCTCCAGAACCTCCCTACCATATTTTCCTATGTCATTGGTACCGACATGTACCAAAACAGCAGACTCCTCCCCAGTACTATCTAAGACCTTATCTAGGTGGCGCGTGAGGTCCACTACCTTCGCACCAGGCAGGCATGTTACCAGGCGATCCTCACGTCCACCAGCCACCCAGCTATCTACATGCCTAATGATCGAATCACCAACTATAACAGCTGTCCTAACCCTTCCCTCGTGGGTAGTGTGTTCAGAGAGGAAGGGGTGGATTTTGCTGATGTTGTAGAGAAAGAAGCATCAGGTCTTAGCAACAAGCTGCATATGAGCGGAGAAGGAGAGAGAGGTGTCAAAGATAACCCCTAGATTGCGGGCGGAGGGAACAGGAAGGATAGTAGATCCATCCACATGGACTGAGGGGGGGAAGTGGGGGGGGGGGAAGAGTTGGGTGGAAAGATAAGGAGTTCAGTCTTGGCCATGTTCAGTTTCAATTGGCGATGAGACATCCAGGCAGCAATGTCCGAAAGATCTTGGACTGGGTTTCCGGAGAAATATTAGGTGTAGAGAGGTAAATTTGGGAGTCATCGGCATAGAGGTGGTGCTGAAAGCCATGGGAGGAGATAAGCGCGCCAAGGCCTTGGGTATAGAGAGAGAAGAGGAGGGGGCCAAGACAGATCCCTGGGGTACACTTACATGGAGCGGGGTAGGGGAGGAGGAGAAGCCTATTTCTCCGGCAACCAGTCCAAGATCTCTGCCTGTCTTTCGGACATCGCTGCCTAGATGTCTCATCGCCGATTGAAACTGAACATGGCCAAGACTGAACTCCTTATCTTTCCACCCAACTCTTCCCCCCCACTTAGTCCATGTGGATGGATCTACTATCCTTCCTGTTCCCTCCGCCCACAATCTAGGGGTTATCTTTGACTCCTCTCTCTCCTTCTCTGCTCATATGCAGCTTGTTGCAAAAGTCCAGAGGCATGTAGCTTTACTGAAAAGATACAGCAACCTGTTCCTCTCCGTCTGTTGATGCAGAACATGGAGACTTGGTTGTCCATGCGTACAAGCACAATTTTCTGAGGTATGCAGTAAGCGAAGACTTTGAGTGCATAGTATACCACTCAAAGCTCCAGGACATTGATGTGCAGGGTACTCTCTTGTGGGGACAACTTGCCCTGAGTGGAAAGGGGCAGCAGGTGGGTCCCCCATTTGTACATGGAGACGTCTGTAGTCAGGATGACTTGAGGCATTACTTGAAATGGGCAGCCCACTGAGAGGCTGGTTGGATGCGTCCACCAATAAAGACGGTTGAGGAGAGCTGTTCTCTGTGGCCCTCCATAGAAATCACAGAAGTTGAGGACGCTGGCACTAGTTGAGCCTGAAGTGCCACTGCAGTGGGTGCATATGTAACCACGTCAGGGGCACCACATGTACAGCAGCAGCCATGTGCCCCAGTAACCACAGGAGCCGGTGGGCCGACATCATCTGGCATGTAGCCAGAGAGGAGTAGAGGAACCATAAGACTTGGTCCCTTGGTTCGGGAAGGTACGTCCAGGCCTGAAGAGTGCCCAGGTGTGCGCCAATGAAGTCGAGGATCTGTTTGGAAATGGGCTCAGACTTTTCGACATTCAAAACAAAGCCAAAGAGTCTCACACGGCTCGAGCGGTGGTGACTTGAGTCATACCGGAAATGAGTCAGTCATCGAGATAGGGGTGGATGCAATGGCCCTGATGTCAGAAGTATGTGGTGTGATACAGCGGACCCTCTGGCAGAAAGAAAAAAAGTTTTAAATGTTGAAAAAAACAAGCTTCACATGCAATTTCCTGAAGGTCCACATAGAGGGAGCAGGAGAGCCAGCCTGGAAGCAGAGGAACCACGCCTCTATGGGCAGGACCTAGAATCAGTTAGTCCCGATTTAAGCAGGGACAGAGCTGAGTCAAGGAGAGTCGGAGTCAGAGTCAGAGTTGGAGTCGGTCTCAGACCCAGAGCAGCTCGAGGAGTTGAAGCAACTTGGGAAGCAGGCCAGAGAGTAGGCCGAGAAGCAGGCCAAGGAGTAACTCAGAGAGCAGGCCGAGGTGAAGGCCAAAGAGCAGGCCTAGAGAGAGGCCAAAGAGCAGGCCGGAGAGCAGGCCAGAGACAACTGGAAGGAGCAGCACTGCAGAGAGCAGCCAGGGAAGGAGGTGCTCTCCCTTCCAGCCTGAGAGAAAGCCCTATCCAGGGAGAAGGGCTGGGACACAATCTGAGAAAGAGATATCCAGCTGAAAAGAATACCCAAGGAGAGAAAGGTACTTTTAAAGATTTTTATAGAAGTAACCTGAAGGAGGAATGGAAAACTCAGAGGCCTGGGGAACAGGGAAGAGCTGAGAGGGCGCGGCCATTAGCCAACTGCCACAGGGGTGGAAGTGAAGGACAAGCGCATCAGCTGCAGCCATGCCTCAGAGAAGTTTCTCCCCATTCTAAAGAATTAATTAAGACACACAGGGAATACTTGAGCCTGCAAGAATTGGAGGACAATCAGGCTAGGTCTCAAGCCTTTCCTGTAAGAGACTGCAGGAAGATTAAAGGTAAAACAGTTGTTGCCTGCAATTGCTTGCCTAAACCTAGCACAAGAGAGAAACAAAAGAATGAGTTTTATCTGTATGATAAGGACACTTTTATGCAAAAAGTAACAGATAATCTCTCCAAGAAGAAAGCTAGTAATGCTAAAGGCTGGGACAAGCGAACTTTTAAACCTGTAGCAGATGAACAGCCAGGGTTCTATACCATAGCCAAAAACCGACGCCCCAAGCTGACAAACCAGCATTGGAACACAGTGTGGCATGCTTTCAGAAAGCCCGAATTCAACCCTCCTGAGGATTCAGACTCAGACCCCCTCAGAGATGGAATGGATGCCAGGGGAATCTGAGGTTGATGAGGCAGTTGAACCCATGGATTGTATTTATTGTACAGTAGGAAAGCTTTAAGCTGTTTGGAGCAACAGAATGTATGAAGAGAATACAGGATGCCTTATGTTTTAAGTTTCTGTGAAGATTAACAATGTTATTTTGAACGTTTTGTGTGAGTTGAACCTGATACAAGGAATGATACAGCCCTGTTATTGTCTTAACCGCATATTTTGAACCAATTTGCGTAAAGGTGAAATAAATGCCTTTTTCCTTTTTCCCTACACTTGGCTGAAAGTCGCTTTATTGGGAAGTTGGCAACGAGGTTGGCACAGAGGGCCGCTACCTCATGACCCTCGCAACAGGCCAACCCTAATACCCCTAATCTTATGCGCTCCCCAGCCCCGGTGGAACCACTACGCCGCCACCAGAGGGGGCTGCGGGGGACAGTGGCTACCACTGCCAGGCACTTGGTGAATACACAGGGGGTGGATGAGAGTCCAAATGAGAGGACCTTGTACTAGTAATGCTGTTTGAGAAAGGTAAAGTGGAGGAATTTCTAGTGATGGAGATGACTGGGAATATGGGTATAAGCATCTTTTAGGTCTAGAGAGGCAAGCCAATCAAGATAATTGAGTAGGGAAAGTATGGTGCTCAAGGAATGCATCTTAAATTTTTCCTGCTTGATGAAGACGTTCAAGTGACAGAGGTCCAGAATCATCTGGAGGCTTCTGGATTTTTTGGGGATTAGAAAAGAACCAGGAGTAGAACCACTGACCTCTCTCGTGAAACGGGATGGGTTTGATGGCTTCACTGCGAAGGAGCTGAGTTATCTCCTGTGCCAAGAGGGGCACCTGATGGTCAGGGATGCAGCTGAAGTCGAGGGGAGGCCGGGGAGGTGGCAGAGTGAGGAACAGGAGCCTGTACCCTTACTGGACAATGGAGAGAACCCAGTGATCTGAGATGATAGACTGTCATGCCTCTGCCAAGTGGCAGATGTGGCCCCCCTTGGCAAGTAGTCAAAGACTGGGGGAGGGTTTGGGTAGGATGGTTTGAGGAAGAGGCTGAGACTTCCTCTCAAGCCTGTTGGGGATATGCCTAACTCTGGGGCTGCAACGGAAGCTGTCATAGATAGGACTGGTAGCATCACCACAGTTATAAATGCTGAAAATACTAGTAGTGATATGGGCAGCGGTAGTTTGGCAGAGGGGTGCAGCGGGAAGAGGAAGGTGTCTCCACCGGCTGAGCCACTAACTCTCGGATGGTGGAGGAGTGATCCTTTATCTCCGAGACAGCCTCTCAAACCTTGCGCCCAAAGGGATTGTCGCCCAGACAGGGTGCATCAGCTAGCCGGTCTTGTAGATCCGCCCAAATCCCAGAAATGTAAAGCCACGCTATCTGTCGGGCGGAGATAGCTGTGGCCACACATCGGGCCACCAAATCGTAAATGTCATAAGTGGCATGGATAACGTGATATAGGGACTCATGCAAGGCCATGGCTAGCTGGGCTGGGTCCGCCAAGGCAGAGTCATCCAACTGAAGGAGGAGACCGGGATGGTAATGCAGCACATGGAGCAGATGAATTAAAATGAGCACAGAGACAGTGCTGCTCTGATAGGACTTCCGCCCTACCGTATCTGGGCTGCACGGTTCCTTTTCAGGAGGAGATTGAGACAGCGGCATGGTACTTTTAGATTTCTTAAGGGCAGCCTCCAACACCACTGATTGGTGTGGTAGTTGAGGATGTTGGCAGCCCGGCATCAGGAGGACTTTGTACCTTAGATCAAGCCAGCGGGATGCTGCACTACCCGAAGATGGGCTCTTCCAGACAGAGGATTGGAGATCCTGAAGGACCTGTAGGACCGGGCATGCAGGAATTTCTTTGGGAACACTACACACTTTGAGAATGGATTAAAAATCACGCTTGTTGGTGGGCAGCTGGATGTCATAGATGGTGAGTGTCCAGGAGATTTTTTGGAGGAACTTAGGGTGGGAGAGGTCGTCTCTCGGCTCTTCCGGGAAGTCTTGGTCAGAGGAGGCAGGGGGAGGGTCCTCCACGTAAGACTCACAGGATTTCCATGGGTAAGCCCACAGGGAGTAAACGTCCTCATTGAGGGGCAGCAGCACCCTCCAGTTAATAAGAGAGAGTGACCCTGGTTTCTCCTGTGGGGCAGGGATCTGGGGGTCAACGGGCGTGCTGAGGTGCAGATCTCGTAATGGGGGGGGGGAGCGTTTGCAAGAAAGCAGAGCTGACCTGAATGAATCTCCGAAGAAGAGACAGGAGTGAGGACTGTGAGCTGCTGGGGAATGCCTTCGGAGTGGGGGGAGAACTGTCAGGTGTCTGGGGAAGGAGCTTGCGCTTAGCAGGGGGCTTACCGGACATGTCAGAGTTTGAGTGCTTGGTGCTTGCTCTTTGACTTATGACCTGGCCCTAGCAGTTCCCCCAGAGGGCCTGAGGAGGAAGCAGAGGGTGTAGGTGTCCGCTCTGGTGGGAAAAGGTGGCCTCTGATAGCAAAAGGAACCGAGGGGGGCCGCCTAACCCTGCAGCTATGACAGGGGATTGTAACTCCAGTAGCTTGGCTACCTTCTGAGTGCTTCCTCAAGCCGGGGCTGGGCTCGATAGGGGTAGAGAGGAGGAGTGGTCTGACATGCAGAGAATGGCTTTACAGAGGCAGTAATGCCAAGCAAAGCCTATCTCTCTTTAAAAACCAGCGGGTTTCTTGAAAAAAGCAACCCTTTGCTGTGCCTTCAGTTGTGCTATTAGAGTCTCTGGTACTGTCAAATTACTTCCGGTGCTGAGCAGTGCTGGGAAAAACCCACTGGGCAGCGATCCCACAGTCCCATGTGTGAGGGCTGTTCTGCTGGGGGGTTTTGGGTGTGTTGCCAGAGCATTGGGGGAACCGCTGAAGAAAGAAAGAACACGCAGTAGGTAGGAAGACAGCAAAAAAATTGAAAAAGCAGGCAAAAAATGAAAGAGGCGAGGAGACCCTGTACAGGCTGTGCACAGTACAGAAAAAAACCTGATCTCCTTACTACAAAACAGGCGGAAAGCAGGCACGCATGCTCAGAGAGGTAAACAAAGCTTCTCTGAGGTCTGAGAGACCTGGCAACAAGGCTCAGTTGGAGGACTTCTCTTTCAGTGTGCCTGCATCCTCCCTGCTTGTCTCTGGAGAAAGGGGTGAAGCCTGCTAACAATGTTTCTTTTCTTTGCAGGTGATTCTGAGCTAGGCAGTGGGTTGGAGTCAGGAGGCGAGAGGGTATTGGTGAGTGGATCTGGTCCACAGGCTTAATGTGTCCATAACTACCATCTCTAGCAGGGATGGAAGCAAAGGAAGGGGAGCTCCTTGTCAGGCCGAGGCTGTGTGCCAAAATCCATTCCTGCCTATGCACAGGGCCAAGGGGAAATGGAGGAAAGTAAATGTACAAGCAGAGAAATTTAAAGTTTATTTCTTGCTCATGTCATTACAGTACTAAAGTCATTCCGCTATCTACAAGCTCCCCCGATCGGGGTAGAGCTGCGGGAAGAGCCAGCAAGCCAGCCTGCTCAGCAACTCCAGCACAATCGGGGCTGTGGGAGGAGGAGCAGCAACTTTAAAAAGACACCGCCGCCGGCGGGAAACCCTCTGCACAGCCCGCTGCCATCTACAAGCTCCCCCGATCGGGGTAGAGCAGCGGGGAGAGCCAGCAAGCCAGCCTGCTCTGCAACTCCAGCCCAATCGGGGCTGTGGGAGGAGGAGCAGCAACTTTAAAAAGACACCGCCGCCAGGTGGGCCCGCGCCTGCCGGGCCCGCGCCTGAGGGCCTCGCCAGAGGGCCCTTTGGCGTGGCCCTTAGGCGGTGGCCCCCCTGATTCCCTCACCGCACCGTTCCAGCAAACCAGCCCACCACTCCCAACACATTTCCTGTTGAATCTTCCACCGACTCTCTGTGGCACTTCGCGATTTAAAGAAGGACACCACCAGTCCACGAGGTAAATCCCTCACTCAATAGTGGGCACCCCACAGGGACTGATAGATCCGAACATTCTTTCATTTACCTTACTCCTTCCAATGCTAAATTGCCTTACTTGAAACCGCAGATGTACTTATTATGAGATAGCATGCTGTGATTAGCCCTCACTCTTGTATCTGTACCTTTTGACCTACTATAATTGTGCTGCAGTACTGACACAGTGGATACATTACTATCACATTGTTATTTTTTCTAACTACTACTGCCTCAACTTGTACCTAACCTAATTTTGCTACAGTTCTGATACATGTACTGATACTTTGTTACATTGTTATACTCTAGCTGTTACTACCTTAAATTGTACCTTGATATCAAGCTCGAACCTTGCACCCAAAGTAGCTGCCCCACATTGAACATCCAAAATGCCTCCATTCTTATTCTTATCCCTCTTCCTCCTTACCTCTTGGGCCCCCAACCTATTACTGGCCCTCAGTCCTGATATCAGGCATATTCCAATTCTCTACAACTATAGCAGAAGAGGGTCTGGGAATCCCCGTCAACATTCAATAAAAAAAACCAGTGCCCTTCATCCTCACCTCCTACAGATCCCTTTACAAAACTTTAAAAGGATCCAAACTGACAAATGCAACTACCAACAGTTACTTAAATGTGCGCTTATCAATGCCAGATCAACACGCTCAAAATGGCCAGCATTCACTGACCTTATAAACCTACATGATCTTGATATTCTAATGATAACAGAATCTTGGTTATCCGACCATGATAATGCTCTAATCAACCTGATGTCACCACCCGGTTATTCAACCTTTACATGCCATAGGTCCCACCAGAGAGGAGGTGGAACACTCATTTTCGCTAAATCTGATCTTCAATTTACTCTAAACAATTCTATCAGCTCAACCTATTTGGACATAATATCCATATCGAATGAACACTGTTCAATAAACCTTTTATACCGAGCACCAACTGCATCACCAGATGACCTCCCGTCAATAATCGACCTAGCTTGTAACTCAGCCAACCCACGCACACTAAATGTCCTGATGGGAGATTTCAACCTGCCCTCACTACATGATACGCATTCAACAGCATTCTTCGACGCAATGAAGGAGCTGGGCTACACGTAACTCATCAACTCCCCTACTCATAACAAAGGTGGCATACTTGACTTGATCTTCGTACCACAGACTGCTATCAACCCCTCCCAGAGTTTGCTACTTTCAATAACACCTGTACCCTGGTCCGACCATCATTTACTCCTATTTCACATACCCACCAATGATCTTGGCACTTCCAGCAACAAAACACATGCCCCTACTAGAACAGGTACAACACGCTTTTGACCACTTGTTAAGGATACGGCTCTTGAGAAGATCCTACCTCTACTCACCAACGATTCTCTCGATCCTGATGAACTGGTTTCCAATTGGGATGACACCCTTAGAGCCGCCGCCTGCCTATCATCCATCAACACAAACCGAGCGAAACGCGATCACGCACCATGGTACTCTCTGGATCTGCGAACATCGCTCCTCCATCTACGTAAACTAGAGAGACAGTGGCGCCACACCCGGACTCCTGAGGCACTTGGTGCATACTCCACACACCTGCAAGCCCACCGAAGAAAAAACATGGAAAAAAGAAAGCTGTATTACTCAGAACTACTAAAGCGATCACTAAACAAACCTCATGACTTATTTAACATAGTAAAGTCACTAACCGGCGATCCAGCACTAGCCCAAACAACCTTGCCCCAACCGCAAGATTATTCTACCTACCTCCAATCTAAGATGATACAAACCAAGTACAACAAGAATACATCCATATTACCTACCTACACCTCTCACGGACCTCCCCAACCAACTCCCTTATTGTCATTCTCCAAGGTATCCAACAGAGAAATTTCAGATATCATCACATCTATTAACCTCACCACTGCCCCCAATGATCCCTGTCCTGCTAGTTGGATTAAGGAGTTACGCCATGACCTCAGTCCATACATATGCAGAATCTTGAATCAATCATTCACAACGGGATCCTTCCCTCAAAGCTTAAAATACACATCAATCCGCCCCCTGTTTAAGAATAGTAAACTTGATCCATCTAAAGTTGAGTCATTCCGGCCAATCTCGAGCATCCCACTGCTTGCCAAAATTATGGAGAAGGTAGTCCAACGGCAAATCCAACACCATGTTGATACTGTTGCGCCACTGGACCCATCCCAACATGGCTTCAGGGAAGCTCACGGAGTGGATACCATCCTCACAACCCTCTTTAACAACCTAATCACAGGAATTGACAATATCAACCATGGATTCGTCCTCATTTTCTTAGACATAGCAGCTGCCTTTGATTCAGTGAACCACGAAACACTTCTAGATCGCCTCAAAGATAAAGATCTACAAGGCTCAGCGCTAGCCTGGTGTGAATCCTATTTATGTAACAGATGGCAACAAGTCAGAGCAGGTTCCAAGACCTCTGAACCATTCTCACTGAAACAAGGTGTACCCCAGGGTTCCTCCCTCTCTGCATTAATGTTTAATATATACATGCAGCCCATTTGCGCTTTAATCCGCTCCTTCAATGTCCAATGCCTTGCATATGCAGATGACATCTTAATGTACTTACAATTTAAAATCGATCAACCAAATTTCTCTTCAATTATAAGATGCTTTGAAGCAGTAGCAGATTGGCTCCTCTCTCAAAATCTCCACATTAACCATAGCAAAACAGATGTACTATTCATCTCGCGAAACCAGAAGTTCACGCCACCCCCCTCGCTTCTAGTCAATAACATTGAACTAAAGTCCAAATCTACAATTCGCTACCCGGGCATCACCCTCAACCAGCGGCTTGACATGTCAGCACATGTTACAAACACAACTAAAGCAATCTATCATAAGATCCGATCACTACGCCATCTCCGCCCACTGCTTGACTTCCCTGACTACCGCTCAATTTTCCAAGCCTTAATCATTCCACACCTTGACTTTGCCAACATTATCCTACTGGGACGCCCACACATGAACCCGTTACGTCTGACCATGAACTCAGCTGCAAGGGCACTGTCAGGGCTTTCAAGATCAGACCACATAACGCCAGTTCTAAAGAACCTACACTGGCTCCCGCTGCGGGCCAGAGTCCACTTCAAGGCTCTTGTCATGATGTTCAAGGTCTGTAAGAACCTTCCACACACACCCATCAGCGATCTCCTCAACAGCACTCCAGACAATAGAACTAGGAGATCTACTTCGTTGAATAAACGCGAAGTCCCAAAACTGTTGATAAAATGTAAGAAAACAACAGCAAGCAGAGCCTTCTCCATTTTTGCACCTATGGCATGGAATGCCCTCCCAGCAGAAATCCGGGCTATCTCAAATCTGGCACTATTCCGAAAAGCCCTCAAACATCACCTATTTTTACAATATTACCCGGACAGCATTCCCGACATTTACACTGCTCCAACCTCACCTCCCCACCTAGCCCGTCCCTCAGATCATCTTCCTGTAGATAAAATAGAAACAGGCTAATCATTATCTCTCCTTACTGATCTCCTTGACCCTCCACCCAAGCCTCTAGGCAAATGTCATATCTTTACTTATCTGTAAGAGCATTATAATTTTGTAAGAGCATTTAATTTGTATATAATATGTACATAGTTTTTTTTCCCTCGTTTTTTCTCCATGTTTATATTCCCTGTTCAATGTAAAAAAAATGGAAATTACACTTACCTGGTAATTGTTGTTCCTTGAGGGAGTACAGTTCAGTCCTCCACCACTGGGTAATGCACCTCCTCCTGCAGCATGGAGACTGGACAAGTCAAACTTGTGACATCACCGGGTATATCCTGCTGGTCTTCTCCCATGATCCCCCAGTGACCTACTGACAAAGCAGACTCAAAGGAGCAAACAAAACCATTTAAGGTACAAAATACAATGCTATGCCTAAACTTCGACTTTAAAAACTACAGCGCCCCAAGAGAAAGGGCCGTAAACACCCTCCTCCGTGCCCCTGTCCTCCTGCACACCAAACAGCAGAAAACAGACAGCCAGAAGGAAGGAGAACTAAGGAAGAGCATAGGCAAAAAGAGTGCTCTCGCGTTTACCGAGCCGACTCTAGGAACTGGAAACACTCCCCTAACCGACGCCTCGCGTCTGAGATAACCATCCCTGGGCGGGAATGAGGACTGAAATGTACTCCCTCAAGGAACAACAATTACCAGGTAAGTGTAATTTCCATTTCCTTATCAGTCCTACAGTTCAGTCCTCCACCACTGGGATGTACCAGAGTAGTAATCATTGGGAGGGACCTTTTCAGTCGGCTCGTCACCCAAACGAACAGAACAGGCACCGATCTCTGCCTGCTCCTCCCGTCAATAGACGTTATGAAAACCAGGAAGACACGACCGAGAGCCCACTCCGACCCTCTTCACTGGCGAAACAGCACTGAACTCTGCCCGAAGCATCACTAGTGCCCCAGAAGGACACACTCTCCACCGCAAACATACTGAACGCCCCAGAAACAGACTCACTGAAAAGGCTACCTGAGCCCCGCTGGAAAAACCACGAGAGACCCCCCCTAGGTACACGACCTCACCAGGGTGTCAAGGCGGAGCTACCGCTTCTCTCCTGCATGACCCGCCCCCACGGAGGGACAGGCAGCAAAGAGACCTACCAGAAAGCGACATCACATTCTCCTAAGGACCAAGGAACGCAGGTTACGAGGAAGTGTTCTTGCGTAAGTCTCACAACCAGCAACAAGACAGGCACAGGCGGATTCCACGAGGGAGAACTGAACCGAGGCCCATCCAGAGAGAGAGGCGGGATGCAACATGGGCGGAATGGAAAACCACGTGCGGCAAAAAAACCTATGGAACTGGCCGCCAGGCCACTCTTTCCCTGGATAAGACAAAGAGTACCTGCCAAGCCCATGCCTGCAGCTCCTAAATTCGCCTCGCTGAACTGAAGACCACCAACCTACTGTCCTCCAAACTGAGCAGCCCCGGCGGAATACCTAGCCTCCGAGGAGACAGCCGTCTGGTAACCACCAGAGCAAGCGTACCACCTTGACCTGGGCACTGCCGCCACTCCCTGCTTGATGACCCCAAAGCAGGGCAGAGCTGGCAATGGAACTCCCCAGGATCTGGCTACGAACTCCGAAGCAACCCGTCCCGCAGGAAAACTCCATCCCAGAAGGACAGACACTGCTAACGCACGAAGCTGCCTCCGTGAACCTCCGGTCTAACCGACGTGCTTGAAAAGCACACAAGCCTCTGTTTCTTATTGTCGTTTAAAATTCAACCGAGCCACGGCCACCCTATAAGGGATAACCGATCCACCGGAGACAGACGAAGGAGACCCTGCAGCAACCACTTCGCCAACGTCGGCCACAACAGGGTTCTGGACAAGAATCCGTAAGTGGGCGACGATCTAACAGAAGCATCCTAAATACACACAGGACTCTCTCACACCGATTCTTTTTAAAACCTAACCGAGCCATGACCACCCCGTAAGGGATAACTGATCCACCGGAGATAGTCAAAGGAAAACCTGCAGCAACAGCGCCTCCAACGTCGGCAACCTCCCTGGGTCCCGAGGCGTATCCATATGCGGACGACAGATGAGAGTCACAGCTAGCCCGAGACCCCGCATCAACAACTTTCCCTGAAGCGTTTGGACTCGCAAAAAACGGCCGACCTACAAGAGCCCCAGGGACAAGTCATAGAAGGGACCAGCTACGGCCTCTGTTGAACCAATGCGTCGATGCTTTCTGGCATCCTCACATGTCGCCTGCGAAACATCGACCCGTCGTCGCAGACTGAACGTCACCAAGCGGTCCAATATAGGCTGACCGCACCCGAGCATACGCTATGCAAACACCGCCGGATGCAAACCCCCTTCTCCGGCAATTACTCGGACTCCGCAAAGGAAATCCGCCACGACACGGGCCCCACCGAAGACGCAGGCCGCCGGGGTAGTAAGCGCGCACGCTGCCCCTCCGCTCGGGCTACCCTGGCCACCCGACCGACACCACCCTGCCGATCGATGTAGGCCACCATCCTGGAGTACTCGGACAGCACTTGCACCGCTCGATCTGTCACCGTGGCCGCGAACGCCTGCCACGCCCGACGTACCGCTCGCCGGACAAGTCAGACGATTGAACACTGGGCCTGCTGCATACGCCAAGCGCCTTGCGCAAAAGGGCCTCCCAAATGTAGCTGAGTCTAATCACGATCCGGCCAGGCTCCCGGAGGAAAAGTGGAGAACCGTGCATGAAATAAGTTGGGACAATTAAGGCTTTCCTTTGTTTTGTTTTGTTTTTTTACACAATTCCATAAGGGCCACAAGGCATACCTAACAGCATGGCACCATGGATGGACATGTAAAGGGCGGCTTTGAATATAAGCCTACAGACATCCAGCGCTTGCTCCGAGACAAGCCCCGTGTAGCCTACCGGTCCTCTCGGAGCACTGTCACGACCCGAAGACCTGAACCGGCCCCCAAAAGGAGCCGGACACTGGGCCCGAAGGGCCCTAGCCTAACCGAGCCCAGCACTCCCTGTATCCTTAGGATTTGATCCTCCCCCAAGGTCCCCACCTTGGCAGGGCCGGCTGAGCATAACTCTATGGGCCTTCGGCTAGCCCCCACGAAGCAGCAAGACCCAGCGATGCCTGGAGGGAAGGGAGGGCCTAGAGGTTGGAGCAAGTTGCCAGCCGATCAACGGAGTGAATCCCCCTCGGGTACCTCAATGTAGGGTCGGAAGGACTGAGGATCCTGGTCCCACAGGAGTGCCTTCTAGACTTGACCGACATACCCTTCCGGAGGTACAAACAAGTAAATTGCGAGCGCCTTCAAGGGCAAGGGGAATAGACTACAGCATCCGACTGTTGACACCCTGTCTTGCACCAACAGACAGCAGAACCAAACCAAATAAATGACTGGGAATATGTGACCTTAGAAACCGACGTCAGTGGAATGACCGAAGGAATTGCAGAGGACGGGATTGTCCTGCCCTCCCAGCCCCCCTGCCCGTAATGAGAAGAGGTTGAGAATAACTTGAGTGGCGGACCTGGAAGCATGCCTACTGGGCAGCCGGGATGCAGAAGGGAAAACTGATGACTGTGGCCCGAACCCATCAGGACGGCTCCCACTTGCAGCTGCAACCCCCTGCAACACAATGACAATCCTTCTCACGTTATCCCAATGGACATCTCTCATTGCTGCACCAATTACCTGAGCATGAGACCACAGACGGAACACAGACATGCAGACGCACTCAAAGGTGAATGCACCGAATAATTATGCCGAAGGCAATGCGAGCAACTCCCGCATACAGCTCCACACGTCCAGGTGTCCCACCCCTGTCACCCAAAACACAGGACAGCAAGCACACCTGAACCTAGGAGACCGACATGGCACAGACAGCGAGGCTTGACTTCCGCTATCAAACCTTCCAGAACCCTGGACCGCTAAGTCCCGAACTGAGCTATCCAACATTACGTTTCATTATCTCCAGCATGGGCCTTTCCCCAGATGGCCCAGATGGGCCAGTGTTCCCGCTAAGTGGGCAAAGCTGCGCTCTGAGTGCATAGGCTCCAGAACTACATCACATACAGCATCTCACAGTTGTCGACAAATTGGGGAGGGAACCTCTGATCCCGGGATGGACCTGCTACAGAAGCTGTGAGACACCGGCACCCCCTCCGGCACTCCTGCCAGCGAAGAAATAGCAGCGGGAAACACCAACAGCCTTGGGCCCGGAAACGTTAGAGGTTGCCTCTAGCGTGAACCCAAAAAACAAATGAGATTTCGTAATTTACCCAGCGCTATGGATGGGAGCACTGACTAGTATAGATACTTCATGAACAGTATGTATGCTTCATGGCCTTTAGAACACAAGACCCCGCAAAATGATACAGCAGAGAAGAATTTTAATCCTTGGTCACACCATCTGGATTTGCAGAATCTCACAGCTACATGTTTGGCGCTAAATCTTTTTTTTTTTTTTTTTTAAACTTCGAGAGAAGAGGCAAAACACAACTACAGTCAGTCACCGAAAGGCATTATGAATGCCCCAGCTGCCCTCTGGTGGCCACGGACAACCGTGTCGGCCTCTATTGGTTTAGTTTAATTCTTGTGATTATTAGCATTGATCATCCAAAGATTCCCTAAATGCCAAGACATAGGACGAACCGCCCCATAAAATGTAAAAGATCTTCTGCTATCATATACCTTTAGGTGGAAAATAATTTACAGCCAAGAAAATCAGCTGCCCTATGAAGTGTGTGAGAATATTCTCGCCGCTTTTCCCTCCAGAACATAAGAAAAGCGCAGGGTGAACCTCTATTCCACGGGAAGGGTTTACAGCCCCAAACTTACACCAAAAAGTAGAACACAGAATAGGTGGCTTTGCTCAACCGCTGTTATAACCGGCCGCAGAGGCAGCTGCATGGCCAAAACCAATTACTGAAGCCTGCTGCTGACAGACGCTGCGAACTGCCAGAATGCAGGCAAAGGCAAAAACACACCACATGACGTAAACCCCAACCTAATCACATTGGAAAATCACACAACCTTAATAAGTACATTAAAATGAAAGTAAAATTAACTTAAAATTAAATTAACAGTAAAATGAAGTTCTTATCTGGATTGAGCAGTGTGGAACAGCGTCGTCCGCCCAAACACAGGCTGCTCTGCTCTCCGCCACAAGGCCTCAGCCCTGCAGAGAAAATGGCACCAATCTGAAGCAGGCCCGATTGGCGCCAAACACCACAGCTGCTGTAACAGCCCTGAGCCCCTCCAGTTGGGCTCGAGAGCCTCTCCTGCAGTGTCGGAATTCAGCCGTTACCCCGCTGTACCTCCGGGGTGAAAAGCTGTCAAGACACGCTGCAGCCGTGCGCCACCGGAAATAGCAGACGCTGAGAGACCAGGTCCGCCGGCTGGAGAACCCCCAACGGCCTGAGGCTCCCGCCGCAATGGGGATCTGCCGCATGCACACCGCCAGAATGCAGGTGTGATCCACAGAGCTCTCCCCCGTACAGTCCTGGGGGAGAGATCATCACCGGGCACAGAGTGACCGAAGGAGCTCAAGCAGAGAGGCTAGCTGGCAGCATGTACTTTTAAAAGGGACAGATCCTCTCTTTATACTAAGGCAGGCTATAAGAAAATAAATAAATAAAGGAAGTATAAATTGAAAATTAAATTAAATTAAAATTAAATTAAAATGAAACTGAATACCATTTCAAGGGTTTAACCTAAAGAAGGGAAAAAGAAAATCAAGGTAAATCAAATCCTGACTAACTGCTCCTAAACTGCTTCTCAAGTGAGCCCAGCACCTAGGCTCACTAAGTCCTCCTGCTGCATGGAGACTGGACATACTGGGGGATCATGGGAGAAGACCAGCAGGATATACCCAGTGATGTCACAAGTTTGACTTGTCCAGTCTCCATGCTGCAGGAGGAGGTGCACTACCCAGTGGTGGAGGACTGAACTGTAGGACCGATAAGGAACTTGATGTAACTTGTTACATTCTTGTATGTTCTGTTTCAAATGTAAACCGCACTGATTATAATAGCGCGGTATATAAGAAAAATAAATAAATATGATTTGTGTCCAAGAGTTTTGTACAGTTTTATTACTCAAAGATTTAAAACGCAAGGGTCCAATATTAATTTGCAACGGCTATGCGCCTTTATGGCTCATAGCCATCGCCGCTGAACTTTAACCCCAGATATTCATGCCGGGGTCATATGCGGGGTTGCTGCACAGCCAAAGATGCCACAAACGTTAACCAGGCAGTGGCAATATTGAGCTGCTGCCTGGTTAGCTACCATGGGTAAAGATGGCCAGTTTTTGCTGCACCTATCTTTATTAGGAGTGGAGGAGTAGCCTAGTGGTTAGAACACTGGCTTGGTAACCAAGCAAACCAGGCTTCAAGTCCCACTAGCACTCCTTGTGGCCTTGGGCAAGTCACTTAACCCTCCATTGCCTCGGAAGAAAGGCCTGGCAATCTACTTCCGGTGACACTGCCAAGAAAACCCAGGAGCTTCTGGGTCACCAGGAGTCAGGACTGACTCGAAGGCACACACTGCATTTTGCATCTTTACCCGAGAGAGCTAACTGGGCAGCGGCGATATTGCATCAGTGCCTGGTTAGTGATTGGTGCCACCTCCACTTCGCCCCGGAATGCTCCCAACATGCCCCGATGCTAAGCAGTTATCATCGAGGCGTGCAGCAGCGTTAATCGAGGATATTCAGAGGCACTAACTGTGTTAGTGCCACTAAATATCTCTCTAAGTGGCATTTACATGGTTTACAGGTCTGTAAACTGTGTAAATGCCTTTGAATATCGGGCCCCAAAAGGCCAAAATAAAAATAAGATCAAATGTTTACCAAGCGTGTGGCTAACAAAAGAGCTCTCAACTTAAAAGATGCCCCCTTCAAGCACGCAGTTTTATTAGGGATAATAAATCTCACCATAATATTTTTAAAAATTGATACAATTACCGTGCTGAGTATCCCACTCCAAGTGGTTTCCGTTTTTGCTTCCTGGGATCCATTCCTTGCTGACTCGGTGCAAGATGGCTGCTAGGCACAGACTTCCTTTGCTTTAACTTCTGCTGGGGTTTCACCTGGCCATTACTATCATCACTCATGCCACCATTTCCTCTTCCTTTAAATGGCACATCCACCAAATCCTGGCACATCTTCAATATCTTTCCCCAGGAACATGGAATCTTTTCACCTCCATATGCCTGAATGGAGGAGAATCCCAGCAGGTGGAAAAACAGAGTCACAGAGATCTGTGCATCTTTGGCTGCGTAACTGATCTGCAAAAAAACAGGGAAGACCCAAGTTCTTGCATAGATGTAAAACCAGCAATACACATTACACTCACCTCGTCAGAATGACCAAACAGGGTTCACACTATTATAAACAAGGAAAATTAATTCTTCAGCATTTATATGCCTAGCAATCCTTTCCAACATAAAAACGGAAACATTCCCATCACTGGAGAAGGACAATGTAGAATCCCCCAACCTAAGCTAGTGCTCTTCCATAAAACAAGGCAAGTCTATAGCACTCCCAGTCCCTCAATTAACTCAGAATTTAGCCAATAACAATAGACATCAACTCTTCAGGAAAAGGATTTTGGTAAGTAACCGAATTCTCTTAAGTGGTATCACACATTTTATCTGTATTTTATAAAATTTATTTCAAATTTATTATGATGGGGTGACACAAGACCTTTAATTTCATAGTTTTGCCGCTTTGCCAGCAACCAGTCATGGTCTCCCTGACACCACTGAAATAAAAGCACCAGTTAAAACAATAACCACCTTTTATTTGAAATACCTCTAACTCCTTGACCCTGCCAGTATTTCCTGGCTCTGGGCTTCAAGCAGATTCTAGAGAGATGTTTGAATTTCTTCCTAGCTTCTACTTGATGTGATGGGGTTGCCAGCAATGTGCCATACAGCCTTTACATAGGGAATTAATTCAAAACATGGATGTATGTATATGAAAATCAATGAATCCAGTAAAACTGCAAGAGCCTGCCTTATACAACTGAATAGGTTGAAGTAAGACCAGACATTCATCAAGTCCACTCTTTTCATATGCGGTCAGTGATTAAGCAGTTTGGGGAGACAAGTACAAATCCTTGGGTTGGGATGCAAAAATTATGTCATCAGTAAAGGGACAGTTGAGGAACTTTTGAACACATCAAGAAGGGATCTCTTCATTGTGGGGTCTGGTGCAACTGTACCCGCTGCCTCTCTCCTAGTATTCCTGTTATTGATGGTAATGGGCACATTGAATACACTCCAGGGAACTGTGTGTCAAAAAAATCAAATCATCATCATATTAAATAGAAGAATATTTGCAGTATCCTGGAAATATATGAAAGGTACTGAACACTTGACTTCCAGTAATCCCTAGTCTTAGTCCAAGCAGCTTCCTGTTGGTCATGTGAACAGTACTGTAACAGAAATCTTGTTGTTAGCGGGAACCATAAAATGATTTGTCTATCAGTTATTTTGGTAGGCTTCAGATCTGTTTGGCTTTAGTTTATTGTTGAGTTATGAAAAAAAGAATATGTTCATCTCTTATTAGTACCAATGTTTATTAACATAAACCATCTCCAGTACCAGGCATATTGTGAAGCAACAACAAAACCCTACAAAAGTTACCCAGGCGCTATAGAGCAATTCTGTCATACCACAACAGCACTAACTTCCAGAAGTCACACAAGGGCCTAGCTAGGAAAAGACAGCACCACAGTGGTCACTAGAACATCAATACACCTATTGGGAAAATTAAACTAGCCAGATTACTACAGATTGAGCCTACACAGATATTCAATACTAATAGAATATTTGGCCTCTTTCATACATGCAAACACAGACAGATCCTTATCAAGCAAAGAATATGTAACCAAAAACTAAAAGTACAAATACGTAGGCAACCCCAAAAGCCAGACTCTGCATGCAATGCAGCACCTGAGAAATAGGAACATAGATGCATTTCCCCCTGTACTGTGCAAAATATAAAGATAGCAATGTACATTTCAAAAACTGATATAGTCCAATCACCAAATAAAACAATAAAATATTTTTTCTACCTTTGTTGTTTGGCCATTCTATTATCTAATACTGTTGGTCTCAAGTCTTTTGGATTTGTTTTTCTGTATCTTCTCTTCACTCTTTTGCCATGGTCTCCTTAGTCATTTTTCTCTCACCTGTCTTCTTCACGACCTTCCCTCCATCTCCAACACTGATCGTTTCCTTTCAGCTTTCTTCCATTTAATTTTCTGTCCACTCTCTGCTTCTCTGTTGAGTCAGATTTCATTCTTGTACTATTCAGTCTTCAATTTCCCTTTTTTTTACTGCACCTACCTCTAGCTTTCCATCTCTCTCTCCCTCACCCACTCCATCCAGCACTACCTGTTTCCCTATTCCTTCCTGTGTCCAGCATCTCCCCTTTGTCTCTCTGACCCCCCCCCCCCCTCCCCTGCCGTGTCTATCACTTCTCCTCTGTCTTCTCCAAATCTCACCCCCATGTTAGAGCAGAAGTAGGAGAAGGGGTCTAAGGTTGAATTTGGGAGCTTTCTCCCATTCTCAGCCCCCATTATAGCTCCAAGCCCCTTTCTCTCAGGAAGGAAAGCAAAAATATCCTTGCATAACTTGTAACCAATCCAGCTGCACAATGGAAAAAAAAATGATCCCGGATCCTACATGGCATTAGGCAAAAATTCCAGGTTCAACACCTTTCTCTAAAATCTATTCACAGTGACCATACCTTTTTTTTTTTTTTAAATCTTTTAGTCAGTGTTGACTCATAGCGACCCAGCTACCTCTGGGTTTTCTTGGCAATGTATCACCGGAAGTAGACTGCCAGCCTTTTCTTCAGAGACAATGGAGGATAAAGTGATTTGGCCAAGGTCACAAGGAGTGCCAGTGGGAATTGAACCCTTGATCTTCTGGGTACTAGGCAGTTGCTCTAACCACTAGGCTACTCCTCCACTCCATACTTACTGATCAATTTTTCCTCAGATATTTTTCAATTTTACCTGTTGTAGCCAATATTGTCTTTTAAGCATTTTTCACAAGTTAAAAAATTGATTCAATGCTATAAGAAAGAACTGTAGAAGTACTTACTGCTTAATAAGTCAATGAAGAGGCACACAGCAAGATCACAAGATCATGACAACAGATTTTAGCATGAAAAAACATTCCAAAATAATAGATGCACTGAAAAAAAGGCATAATTTTAAGATGCCAGACTTTTTCCCTACTAAAGTGACTAGTCAATTATGAAAGGATTGCACTAACCTAATACAGATTATCAGGGATGGACAACCCCAGGTACCAGCTTGCCCAAACAGCTTAAACTGTCCCATGTATGTGCCACCAGGGCAGCTGACTGTAACAGCATTAGCTTCCTTGGCTGTGAAGTGAGGAAGAAGTAGCAACTACAGCAGCAGACCAGGCAGGAAAGTGAAGCGGTCGCAGCAGCAGATTCTGAAAGGGATGGTAGAGGCCAGGTTTCTAAAATGCTTTTCAGCCCTTCATATTAACCTAGTTTTAGCCAACAAAGAGGTGGAGCTGGCCGTTTTGCATGCTGGAAAGTTTGGTGTTTGCAGAATCAAATAGAAATTACACTTACCTGGTAATTGTAGTTCCTGGAGGATCAGTTTAGTCCTCCACAGCTGGGTAGTGCACCTCCTCCCGCAGCAAGGAGACTGGACCAATCAGAGTCTTTTCCATGCCAGGATGTATGCTGCTGGAGCTCCCATCAGCCCCCCAGTGAACTGTTAACAAAGCAGACTCAAAGAAGCAACACATGAGAGAAATACTTAACTATAACATTACCGAAAAAACCAAACCCGCCCCCCAAAATCTCGACCCCCTCCCCAAACGAGGGAGCCGGGACCCTGCACATTGCCTCTACCTCTACATCTGACCGAAGCGAGAGGCACAGCTGTGGCTACAAAAACGAACAACCAAAAGAGAGCGGAAGATCCCCAAACTTGAGGATCACAGACATTCACTTACTCAACTCTCTCTAACTCCGCATTAGCGCGCCGTGTCGAAAAAAGGTAGTCTCTCGGGAGGGAAGGAGGACTAAACTGGATCCTCCAGGAACTACAATTACCAAGTAAGTGTAATTTCTATTTCCTGAGCGGTCCTCCAGTTTAGTCCTCCACAGCTGGGAAGTACCAGAGCAGTAATCAACGGGAGGGACCCTGCCAACCGGCGCGCAAAACAGCTGAACCAAAACAAGAATCCTGAGCTGCCAAAACATCCAGCCGGTAGTGCTTACTGAAAGCATGGAGCGACGACCAAGTAGCCGCCCTGCAAATCTCTACTGGCGGAACTAGACTGTACTCCACCCACAACGTAGCTTGCGCCCTGGTAGAATGGGCCCATAAACCCAACGGAACCGTCCGGCCTTGTAGAATATACGCGGACGCAATTGCCTCCTTAATCCATCTGGCAATAGAAGACTTCGCTGCTGCTTCTCCCTTCCGCTTACCACCAAAAAGGACGAACAAACGGTCCGACTTACGGGAAGTCTCGGAAACCTTCAGGTATCGGCGGAGCACCCACCGAACATCCAGACGATGCAACCCGCTGTCAGACGCGTCTGTCCCGTCAGAGTGGAACATGGGGAGAAAAACAGACTGATTCAAATGAAAGGGAGATACAACCTTGGGAAGGAAGGAGGGAACAGGCCTCAAAACTACTCTATCCCTAGAGAAGGATAAGAAAGGTTCCCTACACGACAGCACCTGCAACTCAGAAATCCGCCTAGCCGAGCAGATGGCTACCAAAAACACTGTCTTCAGCGTCAAATCCTTAAGGGACGCCAGGCGAAGTGGCTCAAACGGCTTCCGAACCAACGCTTGTAACACTAGATTCAAATCCCACAGAGGGATCGTCACCCTGCGTAAAGGCCGCAGCCGGAACACAGCCCTCAGAAAACTTTGCACATCCGAGTGCGCCCCCAGGGGAACCCCCAAAACCTTTCCCCTGTAACATGCGAGAGCTGCTAATTGCACTTTCAGGGAACTTGCAGCCAGGCCCTTGTCAAAACCATCCTGCAAGAAACTGAGTATGGTCGGCACGGACGCCGTCGCCGCCCGAACATTGTGCCTTCAACACCAATCTTCAAAAATTCGCCATACTCATACATACGTGAGCGAAGTAGAGGATTTTCGGACCCGAAGAAGCGTGGCAATGACCGCCGATGAATAGCCTTTCCTCTTTAGCCTAGCCCTTTCAATGGCCATACCGTAAGCGAGAATCGATCCACCTGCGGCATCCGTAGCGGACCCTGGATCAATAGGTCCGCCAAGGGAGGGAGCCGCCACGCCACTCCATCGAGAAGCCGAACCAGATCCGTATACCAAGGACGTCTGGCGCCACTAGCAAAACCTTTCCCCGGTGCGCTTCTATGCGTTGAATCACCTGACCGATCAACGACCACGGAGGGAAGACGTAAAGAAGACCGGATTCCGGCCAAGGCCGAATGAGTGCGTCGATGCCTTCTGACATCCATTCTCTCTGTCTACTAAAGAAGCAACTGTTTTTTGCTGACTGATAGATCGCCATGAGGTCCATGACTGGAGACCCCCACCTGCGAACTATTTGAGCGTATATCTGCGGGTGAAGCTCCCACTCCCCGGCATCCACCTACACTCTGCTGAGGAAATCCGCCATCACATTGTCCTTTCCTGCAATATGCGCCGCTGAAATGGCTAGTAGCCGGGACTCCACCCACTGAAACAGAATGTCGGACTCCTCTTCCATGGCTCTGCTTCCCGTGCCGCCCTGCCGGTTGAGGTAGGCCACCGTTGCCGAATTGTCGGAGAGAACTCTCACTGCTCGTCCCGTCACCGAAGATTCCAAAGCCTGCAGAGCCCGCATCACTGCTCGCAGCTCGAGACGGTTGATCGACCAAGAGGCTTCCAGAGCTGACCAAGTCCCCTGGGCAAAACAATCCGTACAGTGGGCTCCCCAGCCCGCCAGGCTCGCATCCGTTATCACAGGTACCCAGACTGGCTGTTCCAGAGGCATCCCTGCCTGCAACGACTTCGGGTACAGCCACCATTGCAACGAACGACGTACTCGCCTCGGGCAAGGCAGACGCCTGCTGAGCAAATCCGTTTGATTCGACCAACGATGCAAAAGAGCTCTCTGAAGCGGATGCATATGGAATCTGGCCCAGGGAACTACCTCCAGAGTCGCCGCCATTGTCCCCAAGATGCGCAGGTACCACCAAGCCGATGGTGCTGGGAACCCTAAAAACTGGCGAACCAGAGAACACAGGGCTTGCGCTCATCGGTCCGGCAGCAACACTACTCCCACTGCAGTGTCGAAGTGGACCCCGAGATATTCGAGGGATTGAGTCGGCACTAAGTGACTCTTCCTCTCGTTTACTACCCAACCGAGACTCTGAAGAAGATCTATCACTCTGCTCGTGGCTTGCAAGCTCTCCCTCTCGGACTTTGCTCGAATTAACCAATCGTCGAGGTAAGGGTGAACCAGAATGCCTTCCTTTCGCAACGCTGCCGCTACCACCACCATGACCTTGGTGAAAACGCGCGGCGCTGTGGCCAGGCCGAATGGCAGTGCCTGAAACTGATAATGCCCCTAAGGGAACACGAACCTCAGAAACTTTTGATGAGCCGCTCTGATCGGAATATGCAAGTAGGCCTCCGAAAGATCCAAAGACGTTAAGAACTCTCCCTGGCGTACCGCAACTATGACGGACCGTAGAGTCTCCATGCGGAAATGAGGCACACGCAGAAAACGATTCACTCCTTTGAGATCTAGAATAGGCCGGAACGACCCGTCCTTCTTTGGCACCACAAAATAAATGGAATACCGACCCGCTCAGCGATCGGACTCTGGGACAGGCACTACCGCTCCCGGCAACTAGGCAGTCTAATGTTAAACGAATTGTTAGAACTTTCTGTTGGCCTTTGCTGGGTGACAGAACGAAGGAATCCCGGAGAGGACAAGCTAGCTCTAAAGCGTACCCCTCCCGCATTATCTCGAGCACCCACTGGTCCGAGGTTATCTGGACCCAGGAAGAAAGAAAATGACGAAGACGACCTCCGATCACCCGACTTTCCTCTGGGGCCCGCCTCGCTTCATTGTGGCTTGCGACCAAAGGAAGAGGAGGCAGAAGCAGAGGCAGCCGAGAATCCTCTACCCGCTCCTCGAAAGCCTCGAAAACCTGGGGATCTAGCTGCAGATCTTCCACGCTGGAAACCCCCAAACGGGAAGAACGGAACCTGCAAAAGTCCCGAAATTGACCTCGAGTTGACGATACACTTCTACTCTGCCTAGGCTTATCCTCCGGTAGCCTTCCGCCCTTAGATTCCCAAAGATCCTTAACTAACTTATCCAGGTCGTCCCCGAACAACAGCTTGCCTTTAAAGGGGAGCTTGCTGAGGCGCGACTTAGAAGACCCGTCGGCCGCCCAAGTACATAGCCAAATAGTCCTCCACAACGCCACTAGGGAAGCCATGCTGTTTGCTAAAGTCCTGATCAAATCATAGTGAACATCTGCCAAATAAGCTGAACCCAATTCCAAGCGGGTCACCTCCAACAATCCCTGCTGGTCCAGATGAGAGTCCTGCCACAAACGTTGAGCCCATCTCAAGCAGGCTCTGGAAACCCAGGCCCCACAAATAGACGTTTGCAAAGATAAAGCACTGGCTTCAAAAGCCTGCTTCAACAATCCGTCCACCTTTTGATCCTGAGTGTCCTTTAAGGCGGCACTGCCTTCAATCGGTATTGGGTTCTTCTTGGTCACCGCCGACACCGCAGCGTCGACCCGTGGCGAGTGAAACTTCTCTTTGTCCTTGTCTGCCAAAGGATAGAGACGGTTCATCGTCCTAATACCCTTCAATCCTGACTCAGGCTGGTCCCATTCAGACTGAATCATCTGATCCACTATTCTATGTACCGGAAACACTACCTGGGAGCCCCAAACCGCTTGAATCAGAGGATCTTCTAATCCTTCCTCATCCACGGGCTGCGCTGCAGCCAAATTAAGCGCTTGGAGGGATTCTGTAACTAAGGGAACCAGTTCTTCTTTACGAAACACACGTATGATCCGGGCATGGTCCTCCGGCTCCGGAATCTCCCCTTCCTCCAATTCGTCAATCCTGTCCTCGGGTTCCATGTCAGACCATTCTGTCTCTTGCCATTCCATGTCAGTGTGATCCATCTCTGCAGGACAAAGCCGCTTGGCTGCTTTTGGAGCGTCCCCTCTCGCCCCCTCCCCTTTGAGAGACGGCGGAGCAGGCGGAACCGAACAAACCTCAGGCAACTTTCCTAAACGTCCCTTCTTGAAAGCTTGATGCATAAGAAGTACAAAATCTGGGGAGAAGTCCCCCAAAAAAGTCTTGACTACCCCCACTGGCTGCGTACCCCCTTGCACAGATGTAGTAGGAGAAGAGGGCATGAGAACCCCTGGAGAAGGCTCTTCCCCAGCCAGAACTGGAGGGTCTACGGACTCTAACAGCACCCTGGCTTCCATTTGATGCTCCAGATCTGACGAGCCAAGAGCGCAGCCCTTGCAAACCCCGGCGTCAGAAACTGGACCTTTGCATGTGCCGCAGATCACGCACTGCGGCCGCCCAGACATGAAGGAAGACCAAACAAACCTAAGCTGCTTATAAAAAAAAAGAGTGGACAACTTCTTCAAGCAGGATTGAAAGAGACAGACCTTCCCCTCCCGAATCCTGCCAATCCTCTCTCACTTTTTTTTTTTAGTAAAAGCAGGCCCTGTGCATGCCACCTACGCAAATCGCCACCCTGAACAAGTCTGCCAAGCCCAGGACACAGCACAGAACGGACCGCCGAAAAAAAGTGGGAAACCGAAACAAAAGATGGCCGCCGCTACCACGGCAGGAAAAAAGGCGCAAAAACAAAACTAAAGAAAATAGACACGATCCCTGCTCACCGGAGATCACTTGGGTGCAAAGAAAGGAACAAGAAGAAAAAAAAAAGAAAACTCACCCCGGCGGCAGCGAAACTTGCACCTACACGCCGCTGAAATCCTGAGAGAACTATGCGGTAGGGACCGGCAGTGAGAAAAATCACTGGTCGGTGAGCCGAGCGTTCCGGGTCCTCAGAGCTTGCAGATTAACGCTGTGAAAACCTCCACCGACTAGAGCCGGTGTTAAAAACTGCTAAATCTCTCCCCCGTGCCTTCTAGGGGGAGAGATCACAGGCTTAGACTGAGCCCGATGTGCCTCCACCAATCAGAAAGCAGCAGGGCAGTGCAAGCTCGGCTCCCCCGTTTCTCTCTTTTTTTTTTAAAACGACAGGACCCTAAGCAATTGAAATAAAATAGGAAATAGCAGTAAAACAACCCCAAAACCTAAACTAGTGTTGCCTAGACAGATCCCAAAGTGAGCCAAGGGACAGGCTCACAAGTCGTCCTGCTGCAAGGAGACTGGACACACTGGGGGGCTGATGGTTCCCCTGGGGGCGCACTCGAATGTGCAACGTTTTCTGAGGGCTGTGTTCCAGCTGCGGCCTTTACGCAGGGTGACGATCCCTCCGTGGGATTTGAATCTAGTGTTACAAGCGTTGGTTCGGAAGCCGTTTGAGCCACTTCGCCTGGCGTCCCTTAAGGATTTGAAGCTGAAGACAGTGTTTTTGGTAGCCATCTGCTTGGCTAGGCGGACTTCTGAGTTGCAGGTGCTGTCGTGTAGGGAACCTCTCTTATCCTTCTCTAGGGATAGAGTAGTTTTGAGGCCTGTTCCCTCCTTCCTTCCCAAGGTTGTATCTCCCTTTCATTTGAATCAGTCCGTTTTTCTCCCCGTGTTCCACTCTGACGGGACAGACGCGTCTGACAGCGGGTTGCATCATCTGGATGTTCGGCGGGTGCTCCGCTGATACCTGAAGGTTTCCGAGACTTACCGTAAGTCAGACCGTCTGTTCGTCCTTTTTGGTGGTAAGCGGAAGGGAGAAGCAGCAGCGAAGTCTTCTACTGCCAGATGGATTAAGGAGGCAATTGCGTCCGCGTATATTCTACAAGGCCGGACGGTTCCGTTGGGCTTACGGGCCCATTCTACCAGGGCGCAAGCTACGTCGTGGGCAGAGTACAGTCTAGTTCCACCAGTAGAGATTTGCAGGGCGGCTACTTGGTCGTCACGCCATGCTTTCAGTAAGCACTACCGGCTAGATGTTTTGGCAGCTCAGGATTCTTGTTTTGGTTCAGCTGTTTTGCGCGCCGGTTGGCAGGGTCCCTCCCGTTGATTACTGCTCTGGTACTTCCCAGCTGTGGAGGACTAAACTGGAGGACCGCTCAGGAAATAGAAATTACACTTACCTGGTAATTGTAGTTCCTGGAGGATCCAGTTTAGTCCTCCTTCCCTCCCGAGAGACTACCTTTTTTCGACGCGGCGCACTAATGCGGAGTTAGAGAGAGTTGAGTAAGTGAATGTCTGTGGTCCTCAAGTTTGGGGATCTTCCGCTCTCTTTTGGTTGTTCGTTTTTGTAGCCGCGGCTGTGCCTCTCGCTTCGGTCAGATGTAGAGGTAGAGGCAATGTGCAGGGACCCGGCTCCCTCGTTTGGGGAGGGGGTCGAGTTCTTGGGGGACGGGTTTGCTTTTTTGGTAATGTTATAGTTAAGTATTTCTCTCATGTGTTGCTTCTTTGAGTCTGCTTTGTTAACAGTTCACTGGGGGGCTGATGGGCGCTCCAGCAGCTTACATCCTGGTATGGAAAAGACTCTGATTGGTCCAGTCTCCTTGCTGCGGGAGGAGGTGCACTACCCAGCTGTGGAGGACTAAACTGGAGGACCGCTCAGGAACACGAAATTAAGCAATTGTCAGTTCTTTCAAATGCTTTGAAGCCTCTAGATAAAAGTAGTGTGGTTGCCATGATAGTCCACTTAAAAATATTAATACATAAAAAGAAAACAAGGTGATAAATGAGTCCAATAAAAAGGTATTAGCTTCTTTTCTTTATTAACCGTCAAGCCTCTGACAATTTTGGGAGTAAGCTTTGTGTACTTTCCCCATCACTTTTGTCTCTTCATCAAATTATGTTGGTAGAATCCTTTTTTTGAAAATCCCTTCTTAAGAAAAAAGGAAGCAGGAAATACTCGCAATGATAGTTGGTGTGTTTGAAGGGAGCAAAAGATGCAGGCTCTTACCTGATCCTGAGATAGTGCTTCTGCCTCCCAATTGCTGCAGCGGAGCCAGAGAGACTTATCAAGCGGAATGCTCAGAATGTTTTCAGATAAAGACCTCAAGCTGAGTCCATTATGACTAATGTCCATCCTTTGATTTAGAAAAAAATATTGTTTCCAATTACAGGCAAATAATTAAAATGAAGAACAGCATGGCAGGAAAAGACAATTCTATCAGCAACAGCAGAGCTTGCATTAAATGTTAGAACCATGAGTATCAACTGTGAGTAACCAAAAGGCAAGATCTTCTCAAACTGATATATGGTTATTAATTAGAATGATAAGAAAATATTGCATTGTGTTGGAAAGTGAGTGGTTAGTGGGTGCCAGAATCACTTGCTAGCTTGCCTTTCTGGTGTGAAGATTGCAGACCTCACACATCACCTACTGTATATAGGCTTTTAGTAAGTGCTGGGGAAGAATTGGCTGCTGTGGTACATGTGGCTATCAATGACATACAAAGTTATGGGGAAGAAAGTTCTGGAAGCTAAATTTAGACTTTAGGTAGAAAGTTGAACCCCAGAACCTCCAGGGTAGCATTTTCAGAAGTGCTTCTCATTTCACATGCAGGACCCCATAGGCAGGCAGTCTGAGTTACGGACTGTCAGTGTATGGATAAGATAAGGGTGGTGGGAGAATGGTTTTAGATTTCTTAAGAAATGGAAGTCTATTCCAAAAGGATGGAACTAGGTTGCTAGTGCTAAACATTTAAAAGGAGATGGAACCATTTTTAAACTAGTATATGGGGGAAAGTTGAAAGTTGCTCAGGATTGCATGGTTCAGATTGAGACAATCTTAAAGGATTCTGACAAAATGGGGAAGTTAGACTATCCCAAAAGGTAGGTTGCCATAAAGACTTAAGTAGCTGAGATGCATTATAAAAAACAGCTAACAAATATAAAATGTTTCCAATTTATGCCTATAAACTGCTAAATAGATTGTGAGTGCAAATTAAATATGGACTTTGAACTGTCAGTAAACAAATGCCAAAAGTCTAAAATATAAGACTGAAGAATTTGATTGTATACTGTATTAGTAAATGAAAATATAGATACTATAGGCATCTCAGAGACCTGATAAAAGGAAGATAATATATGGGATACTGTGGTAGAAGGGTACAAATTATATTAACATGATAGGGCAAATTGAATTGGTGAAGAGGTGGTTTTAATGAGTTAAATATAACAGAATCAAACAAGATAAAGTCCTAGAGAAAGCGGGGTTACTTACCTGTAACGGGAGTTCTCCATGGACAGCAGGATAAGTCAGCCACACCTGGTAATGTCCTCCAACGGTGCAGTACACGGAAGTGCTCTCTAGAGCTCAGAAAACCTTTCTGAGCATGAGCCAGAGGCCCAACCCACTAGTCCACCCCTAGCCAGCCAGTATGTCCCTAGATGTGCGCTAGCACGTCCACAGCTAGGAGGCGGGCGGAGGCTGACCTCAGCCTGGGGAGGTGAGTGGGATTGTGTGGCTGATTTATCCTGCTGTCCACGGAGAACTCCCATTACAGGTAAGCAACCCCGCTTTCTCCTTGGGCAAGCAGGATTCAGCCACATCTGATGCCTCCCTAGCTGCGCAATAGTGCGCTATCTAGTGGTGGAGAGGGAGGCCAAGACCAAGTGAGGTTCTGTTTCTTTAGTGCCGTATACTTGAAATTGCGAACTGACAAGTGACAGTACAAGGTATCAGAAACAACAGTGCAATTGAACAAGTGCAAAACAGTTTCCGGCCAACATGGCCAAAATAGGTACTCAAGAGGCCAACATGGCCAAACATATGTAAACAATCACAACAAGGCCAACATGGCCGAAAGGTATATGTGTGTGTGTGTGTGTGTGTATGTATATATATATATTTTTTTTAAATTAATTTATTT
This sequence comes from Ichthyophis bannanicus, assembly GCA_033557465.1. Lineage (NCBI taxonomy): Eukaryota > Metazoa > Chordata > Amphibia > Gymnophiona > Ichthyophiidae > Ichthyophis > Ichthyophis bannanicus. Next base: position 295,521,807 of record CM066037.1, read on the forward strand.
ATTTACAGTTCTTCTATACCGCGCTTTATTTATTTATTTATTTACAGTTCTTCTATACCGCGCTTTTCCGTATCAGTGTGGTTTACAAATAACAGAAATATTGCCACAGACAAACTGCCATAGGCTTACATTATAACAGGATGAATAACTTGGGATAGAACAGGGGAACTATGTACAGTTGCTTTATAAACTATTTACAACATATAACCATGCTGGCAAGGTCTGGTTTGTGTTTGTGTGTATATATGTATGTGTATATATGTATGTGTATATATATATATATATATATATATATATATATAAACATACATACACACACGTGTCAAATGTCCAGATGGGAGACAGTGAGAGAGCTCACTCCGCTACAGTCCTCTGCCGGTCGCTGATGGTAGGAGAGGACTGCCTGGCCGAATGCGCATTGTGCCTGAGTGGCCAAGTCCAAACAATAGTGTCTCTGGAACGTATGGACTGAGGACCAAGTGGCGGCTCTGCAGATGTCCGTTAGAGGGATAGAATGCAGGTTCGCGATGGTGGCCGCTAGAGCTCTGAGTTTGTGCGGCCCCACATTTGGCATGGCTTGTGCTCCTGCCTGGTTGTGGCAGAAAGCAATGCAGTCCGATATCCAATGTGCCATTGTGCGTTTCGTGACTGGTCACCCCGGTCTGTTGGGGTCGTAGGACACAAACAGCTGGGAGCCCCTCCTGAGCGGGCCTGTTTTCAGGAGATAAATGCGGAGAGCTCTGGTGCAGTCCAAAGTGTGAAGCCTCTGCTCTTCGTGAGAACAGTGGGGCTCCGGGTAGAAAGTGGGCAGATCGATGATCTGCCTGATATGGAAGACCGATGCTACCTTGGGGATAAACAAGGGGTAGCTCTGCCTTGGAGGAGCTGCGTGTATGGCGGGTGTGCCATGAGAGCTTGCAGCTCACTGATCCTACGAGCAGACATGATGGCAATTAGGAAGAGTATTTTCCAGGCCAGGTGCTTCATAGAGGCTGAGAGCATGGGCTCGAAGGGGGGACTGTGTCAGCTGCTGCAGGACAAGGTTTAGGTCCCAAGACGGGAAGGGGGCTCGCACCGGAGGTCTCAAGTTGTTCAGATTTTTCATAAAACTTGTCACCAGGGATAGGGAGGAAATGGAGTCGCTACCCATCCGGTCATGAACGGCGGCAATTACGGATAGATGTACTCGGACGGAGGTCGTCTTGAGTCCTTGGTCAGGAGACGGAGGTGAGGTACTGTAGGACATATGGCACTGGGCAAGTGGTCGGGTTTAACCAATTCAAAGCACACCATAGGCTGAACCTCTTCCATTTGAGGTTGTAGGATTTCCTCGTGGAGGGGCGCCTGGACGCAAGGATGACGTGCTGGACCTCTTCAGGTATATTGAGCGAGGAGAGGTTCACCCGCTCAATCTCCATGCTGTTAGTGCAAGTGTCTTCAGGTTGGGGTGTAGGGCGAGTCCGTTGTCCTGGGTAAGCAGGAAAGGGCGGAGGGGAAGGCAGAGAGGTTGATCCTGTGCAAGATGGGAGAGGGTTGGGGACCACATCTGCCTGGGCCTGTGTGGGACCACCAGAATGATGTGGGCCTTGTCCTGGACCACCTTCTGCAGTGTCTTGGAGACCAGGGGGGTGGGTGGGAAGGCATACATGAGAGACAACCCCCCCAGCACATGTCAAATGCATCCGAGGCTATGCTGAGGGCTGACGGGCGCTTGGAACAGAATAAGTCGCACTTCTTGTTCTGTTCCGTTGCGAACAGGTCGACCTGGGGTTGGCCCCAGCAGAGAAAAATGTCATTGGCAATCTTGGGATCCAGGGTCCACTCGCAGGGGCTCAGCTGTTGGCTCAGCCTGTCCGCTAGTGAGTTCTCCTCGCCCAGGAGGTAAGACGCTTGTAACCAGCAGTGGTTCGCTAGGGCTAGGGACTAGATGGTGAGTGCCTCCTTGCACAAAAGCTGTGAGCCCGTTCCCCTTTGTATGTTGATACAGAACATGGCCACCTGGTTGTCTGTCTGGATGAGAATAGACTTGTTCCTGATGTGTAGTTGGAAGGCTTGTAGGGCGTATCTGATGGCCCTGAGCTCCAGGAGATTTATGTGGCTGGATGCCTCTGCTACTGTCCAGACACCTTGAGTGCGTAGAAGGAGCATGTGGGCTCCCCAACCAGTCCTGGAAGCATCGGTAGTGTTGGTGATGTCATGGCAGGGCTGCTGGAGGCTCCTTTCCACCATGAGATTACATTTGGTGATCCATCAGCAAAGGCTCAGCCTGGTACGCACATCGAGTGTTATGCGCATGGACAGGGAATGTGTGCGCTGGTTTCAACATGACCGCAGGCGCCACTGTGGTGCTGGGGAGAGGCCAAATGGCAGGGCTCTGTACTGGTAGTGACCTCCCAGGGCACGAAAACGTAGGTATTTCCTGTCCCCCATGTGGACCGGGACACGGGTGTAGGCGTCCTGGAGATCCAAGGATGCTATCCAGTCTCTGGATTGGAGGAGTGGTAGGATCGAGCCTATCGAGTACATACGGAACCTCTATCTGTAGATAAATTTGTTTAGCTTCATGAGGTCGAGGATGGGGTGCACCACTTCCGACTTCTTGGGCACCAGGAAGAATCTGGAGTAGAAACCTTGGTTGATCTGGTCGGTGGGGACAGATTTGATTGCTTGTGCTGCCAGGAGACGTATCAATTCTTTGTGCATCAGCAGGGGTCCCTCTCCGGGGTTGACTTGGCCCGGGGTTGATTGCTGACAGGGAGGGGACAGGAAGCGTAAGTGGTAGCCTTCTCGAATGATCTGTAGGACCCATACGTCCATAGAGATATGTTGCCAGTAGTCCCAGAAGGCTATAAATCTGCCTTCCACTGGGAGCGCTGCCCGTGCTTCCGCCAGCTGTTTGTCAAAAGGATGGGCCACTTTTCCCGGGCGGGGGTGGCTGTTTCTTTTGTCTCCTGTCCCTTTGGTGCTTTTGATGATGTGATGCTCCATATGAGGACTGGTATGCAATCTGCTTGTATTGCTGAGGCTGCCATTTTCGGTAGGAGTTGTATTTCTTGTGTGATGGGTAGGGTTTGTGGCTGAAGTTTCCTTTTGTGTTGGAACTGCATTCCAGCCCATTTTCTTCGAGGGTTTGAAGGGTGGTACAATGGTCCTTCATGTCATTGACTGTATCCATGACCTTTTCTCCGAAAAGGGACTCGCTGTTGCAGGGAGCATCTGCTATGCGCTCGTGGGTATCCTCACGCAGGCCCGAAGCACGCAGCCATGCTAGTCTCCTAGTAGAGATGGCGGTACCAGCGGTGCACGTGGCTGTCTCGAAGGCATCGTACACCATACTTATCAGATGCTTCCCACATTCCTTGAGGTCTCCAAGAGTGGACGTAGCTGTTGCCTGAGCCTCCGGTAGAAGGGAAGCAATGGTATCTTTGAAGGCTCCAAGTAGTGCGTCCTGAAAAAGTATATGCTGGAACTGGTGTGCAGCAATCCTCGCGTTTAGCATGGCCCCTTGGAAAACCTTCTTTCCCACGTCGTCCAAAGGTTTCGTCTCTCTCCCTGGTGGGGAGTTGGCATGGTTGCGTGATGATTTAATGCGCTTCAGAGCAGAGGACATGATAATGGAGTGGTGGGGAAGCTGACTCTTCCCGAAGCCTGGGGTTTGACGGACTTGGTATTTAGTGTCCAGTTTGCAGGGGCAAGCAAGTGTAGAGGCCGGATTCTGCCAGAGCTTGGCCTGCGCATCCAACAGGCTTGGTGGATCGGAAGGGTGACTGGCAGTTTTGGTGCGTTAAGGTACATAAGGACCTCTGGTCCAGCTTGGTCTGGAGGCTGCGAGGGCATAAGGGCTAGGGTGGATGTCACCTTACGCAGAATTTGGGGTATGTGAGATCCTCCAAAGGTGGAGCTGCTGGGGGCGGTTCTCAACCAGCACCTGAGGCCGTAGTAGATCCCCCTGCTGAGTTTCTCGTGGTGCCAGAGTCCTTGCCCGGGGAGTCAGAGCCCAGCGGGGCTGTCTCCTCCTCTTCCTCCTCCTCTCCCATGCTGAGGAAGAATGGAGGCTCAGAGTCATCAGTGGCGTAATCGATGCGCTGCATGTCACTGCAAGTAGTGGTATGGTCTCGCCTGAGGCTCATGGTCTGATCATCCGGAGGTGCCGGGGCGGCCTGGAGTCCTTCCTGCAGGAGGTTGGTGAGGTTGAAAAGTAGTTGTAGTATGGTCCCTTGATTAAGAAGTGCTGACCTGACACTGCCTGTGTTGCCCACTGAAAGGCCTCCCTTGCTGTTAGAACGGTTAGAGATGGGAGGAGCAGGGCTGCTGCTTGTTCTGCGTCTGCCACCTGGATTGTCCAGCCTGATGTCACCCTCCCCAGGACTTGGGATGTTTGATGTGCGCTGTTTTTTGTGATGGGACCTCTTGTCCTTTTTGCCGCTGTCTGGACTGTGGGAGCGCATGTGGCGGCGTTTCCTGGACGTTTTCTGATGCGCTTTAGAACGGCGCTTTGGCACCGATGGTGACTCTCTGCTGCTGTGAGGGGAAAGCCTTGAGTCGGCGCGGAGAGACTCACTGTGACGCTGAGGAGACCCGTGGCATTGTGCCAATGGCAATGGAGTGGATGGGTCTTGTGAGTTCCTCAAGATGGCGGCCCCCAGGAGAAGCATGGCTTGCCGAGGATCGATGGGGATCTCGATGCTCCAAAGATGCCTTGAGGATGTATTTGGAGGCTGAGGAAGTCTCTGGAATCACGCGATCAGGGATGGAGGCCTCAGACGGCGCATCCCGGGTCACCAACAAGGTAGCAGCCATGTGTGAGGTCTCCAGAGGCAGCAGAGCTGCAAGGAAATCCTGCAGAGCGTGGCTTCTTGATCTGCAGGCTCTGGGAGACATCCTGGAGCAGTGTTGGCAGTCAGCGACCTGATGCTTGGCCCCTAGGCAACGCTGACACATTCTGCTCTGCAAGATCCACAGCTGGGACTTGAACCTGTGACCCTCTGTTTCAAGACACACTGGTTGTGTGTACTGCACCACACTGTTGCCACACCTGTAAGTATCTTTGAAGTATTCCTTTCTTCTCTGGCTTAATTTGAAGGAGAGCAAGATTCCGTGTGCGGTAGGCACAGCGGAAGAAAAAGACTGGCTGGCTAGGGGCGGGCTAGTGGGTTGGGCCTCAGAAAGGTTTTCTGAGCTCTAGAGAGCACTTCCGTGTATGGCGTCGTCGAAGGATGTCACCAGGTGTGGCTGACGAATCCTGCTTGTCCAAGGAGAAAACAAAAGGCACTGCAACATCCTTATGGGTAGAAATTCCACATGTGATAAGGAAGCATATAGCAGTATGAGTATACTACCATCCATCTATACCAGAATGAACAGATTCTAAATACTAACAGAAATTAGGAAAGTTAACAGAATTGGAAATGCAATAATGGAGATTTCCATTTCCATTTCCCCAGTACTGACTGGATAAAAATGTCTAAATCGGGACACACTAGAGAGGTAGTTTCTAAATGCGTAAATGACTGCTTTACGGAACAGATGGTCCTAGAACCAGGAACTATTCTAGATCTAGTCCTCACTGCAATGTAGGACCTTGAATAAAGAGTAATGATGATGGGGCCCCCTTGGCAATAGTGATCAAATTTGGAATTATCACTAGAGGAAAGAATGCACTTAACTTTAAAAAGGGGGGGGGGTGGCTATGATAACATGTGGAAGAAACTAACAGAGTTACAAAGGTTAAAAGGTTGTGTGTGGCTTGAACGATATTTAAGAATACTATCATAGAAGTCAAGACAAAATATATTTCGTGCACCAGAAAAGGTCAATGTAAGGCTAAAATAATACCAGCATGGTTAAATAGTCAAGCAATAGGGCTATTAAAGCCAAAAGGATCTTTACCAAAAAATGGAAAAGGGATCTAAAAGAAATAAAAAATAGTTAAGAGTATAAAGAATGACAAAATAGCTTTAATGAAGGAGCCCAAAAGAGAATTTGAAAAGTTTGCCATAGAGACAAAAAACTGATAACATTTTCAAGTACATGGTTTATGGTTTATTCAGTTTTTAATATACCACCCTTTGCCAGGCAAACAGAACAGTTCGCAATTTAAAAAACTAAACAAAAATAGATAAATAAGAAAAGAAAACAGAACTCCATTGAACTGACAGGAAAGGAAAAGGACAGAAATAAGGCAGCAAAGGTATTATTTTTCCTGTCATTCTCTTCCTGGCACCACAGTTCAGTCAGAAGGAGTGACATTGAAAGCTTTTGTAAAAAGATGGGCCTTTAGTAAGCATTTAAAGGTAGAAAGAGAAGGTTCCAACCTTATCTGAGGTAGTAAGGAATTCCATAGGGCAGGGGCTAGGTAGAAGGAAGATCGGCGCATTGAGTCATGTTTTTTTTTAAAGCATCTTTTATTGAACATTGTGAAGGAAAGGGTTACATACAGAACAGTACTCTTCCAACTTCTTTATTCCTATACCATATAATTTCCTCCCCCCCCACCCTCTCTCCTCCCTTACCACTTTCACTCATTTCAGACTTCTTCCTTCTGCCACTCCCTATTCACCTGCACTGATACAGATCAATTACTTTCCACAATCCATTACACTCCAAATCCACTTCCATTCCCCATTGAATACTTCTTTTGTTCAGATGAATATCCCCTTCCATCCCTTCATACACTTATACATATTTTAACTATAACAAACAACAACTCAATTCAAAACCCAACAGATTGCTCGTGTCGTCTCTCCCCCTCATTGACTCGTGTGAATAAGGCCCCCCCCCCCCCCCCCGAGTACCTATCCCCACCTTCCTACTGCTTTAGAAAGGGGTCCCATATTTTATGAAAGATCCATTCTTTCCCCCTCAACCAGTATGTCAACAAGTCGAATCTCACCGCATCCTCAATTTTTAGGTTCCAATCTGCCCGAGATGGGCCTCTTCCCTCCTTCCATCTCCAGGCCACTGCCACTCTAGCAGCCAATTTGAGTTTCTTGTTTAACAATTCTCCCCATTTCCCTAGCCCTCCTCCCCCCGACCCCCCCAATAACATTTCCCTTGGGCTCCCGAGTGTACTCCCTTCTTTATTTCTCACCAACCCCTCCCACACCTCCCTCCAATACTGCTGTATTACTGGGCAACTTTACCATATGTGGAAAAAAATGTCTACTCTAGCACACCCTCTCCAGCATAAATCTGTTTGCTTCACTCTAGCCAAATACAGCTTCCTTGGGGTGAAATACATCCCGTGTATTATCTGGAACTGCGTCTGCCTCCATGAGGAGACCCTAGTATTCTTATATATACTTTCATGTATCCTCCCCAACCTCATCTCATCCAAATCCTCCCCCAGCCATTTATGCCAGGTTTTTTTTTTATGCACCTGCGCGTCACATTCTTCCTCCTCCTCCAGCTGGACTTTATATATTTTTGATACAACTGCTTTCGCTGACGTCCCTCTGTACAGCATTAACTCCATTCGTAAGCTAGACCTTATTAATTGTTCTCTAACTTCCCCTTTGTCCAGGAAATGTCTAAGCTGGAAATATTGATAGAATGGGATTCTACTTTGACATCTTTCTTCCAGCTCCTGGTGCAACCGAACCTTTCCCCTCTCCAGAAGGTCTGCAAACTTTACCACCCCCTCTTATCCCCCTGCTCCCTCCTCTTTATCCACTCCATATCCCGAAATGGTGTACAATCTTCAATTTTTGCCCATGGTGACATTGGCGATGGAAACCACCCCTTCTTCTCCCCATTTTATTAATCACCTCAGCACTGGATGCTCACTCCTGCTCATACTCTTATCCACCTCCCCTCCTTTCTCTAACCATTGGAACAATTTATTTATTTATTTAACATATACCGCCTTTCATGATATCAAGGCGGTTTACATTGAACAAACTGAAATTACATTGAACAGGGCATTATAACTTGAAGATAACTATTTTACAGGGAACATGATGATTGAGATGATTGAGAACCCATCATTACTCTCTCCAACCCCATCCATGCCGTCTCACCCCCCCCTCCCCTCAGATAATGATCCCACCATGCCTTAATCACACAGGCCCGGTAACACCAGGTTAGAGATGGGAAACGAATCCCTCCATGACTCTTTGCCAGCAACAACCTTCTAACCTTAATCCGCGCCCTTCTACCTCCCCATACAAATCGTACCAGTCGGGCCTCCCACTCCTTGATTAGAGTGTCTGGAATGTGGATGGGCAGTTGGGAAAACAAAAAGACAAACTTCAGAATGATATTCATCTTTTTAGCCTCTACCGGCCCAACCCGAGTTAATTGCAATGCTGCCTACCTCTCAAACTCCTCGCTAATTTTACCTGCTAAAGGTTTATAGTTTACCTCAAACAATTTCCCCGGGTCCTCTGTAATTCTTACCCCTAAATATTTAATATCCCCATTAGCCCACCAGAAGGAAATTTTTTAAGCTCCCCCTTCCCCAGCCTCCCCCAGCGTGAACGCCTCCGTTTTTGCCAGATTCACCTTAAAACCTGACACCTCGGAAAACCTTTCCAGCTCCTCCAGTAGGACAGGGAGGGATTCCAACGGCCTTGTCATAAATATCAATGTGTTGTCTGCATATAGAAGTATTTTATTCTGCACGCCTCCCACCATCACCAGCTTAAACCCATATTGCTCCCATACATGAAGCGCAAACACTTCCCATCACCAATGTGAACAGCAATGGCGATAGGGGGCACCCCTGTCTTGTCTCTCGCTGGAGCCCGAAGATCTCTGAGAGTTGTCCATTCACCATGATCCTTGCTTTTGGGCTTTGTTATAGCGCCCTCACTCCCTGTATAAAATTCTCACTCAACCCCATCCTACCCATCACCTCAAACAGGAAAGCCCACTCCACCCAGTCAAATGCCTTTTCAGCATCGAACGCTACACGTTGGTATTTTCTTAACCTTGACAAGGTGGAGTAGACCAACCACCCTCCTCACATTATCTGCAATCGCCCTTCCTTTAATGAACCCTGCCTGATCAGGGTGAATCAAATCAGGCAAGATCCCATCTAGCCTACTCACCAGAATCTTTGCATATAGCTTTGCATCACTATTGATTAACACAGTAGGCCTGTAGTACTCACACCTATTAGGCGACCGCCCTTCTTTAGGGATGACCAAGTCATCGACTCCAAAATCGTATTACCTTGCATAATTCCCGTGAAAAGCCGGGCCAGGAATGGTGCTACCTCCTCTCGCATTATATGATAGTATTCCACCGGACATCCATCATCACCTGCAGCCTTCCCTTTGGGGAGTTTCTTAATTCCTCCGACCACTTCCTCGACACTAATAGACCTCCCCAACCAGGCCACTGTTTCCTCCTCCATCCTAGGCAACTTAATTTTGCTCAAATATCCGTCAATCAAGTCCTTATTGATCCCATCCTGCCCTCTAGATAATTGCTCATAAAACTGTCGCAAATTCTTTACAAATCCCTTGGTTCTCAACTACCCTAAGTTCCTCTCTACCCACAATCTCCGTCACTATCCGACTTTCCCTCTTCTTCTTTCTGCAATTGCCTTGCCAACATTCATCCAGCTTTATTCCCTCCCTCCATTAAATTTATGGACAAGTTCCTGGAGGAAAGGTCCATAAACCATTATTAAGAAGGGACCCAGGATATCAATGCTTGACCCAGTACAAGCATTGTGGAACCTGTGTCTTTTGGGGAAACTGCTAGGTACGTATGACCTAGATTGGCCACTGTTGGAAACAGAATACTGGGCTTGATGGACCTTGGTCTGACCGAGTATGGCATATCTTATGTTCTTATTTTCTTATGCAATTCCTCTTAGATGCCCTCGTGAGCCTTTCCACTCCTTCCAAGTTTAACGTGTTAATTCTCGCCCGTATCCGGCATAACCTTTGCAGGGTGGCTTTTGCCCCAGTTCTACTATGTTCCTTATGCAACTCCTCCAACTCTTTCACCCATGCTTGCCTCTCCTTCTCCCTCTCCTTTTGGCTCCCAAACTGGATCATCACCCCTCTCATAAACGCTTTCCCCCATCACACACCATGGAATCAGGCACGTCACCATTATCGTTCAACTCCAGGTACTCCCGCCAGGCCCGCCTGAATTTAGCCTTTCCCTCTTCCGACTGTATGAACAAGACATTTCACCTCCATCCTCCCTTCTCCCATCCTTCACCCTCTTATGTACTAGAATTACCACCTCCCTTTTCTTGGAGTCATAGGACGAGCAAAACATTTGCACGAACCCCTGGGATTTTAATTTCTCATGTTCCGCCTTTGTCAGGTGTGTCTCTTGCATCATGGCAATATCTACCTTGGCTTTGTTCAATTGAGTGAGTATCCTTTTCCTCTTTATAGGGCTATTAATTCCCCACGCATTGAGGGTGGCTATTTTATACCCCTCCTTTGTTGACATTTCTAATTTTAGCTTTCTCCCCGGTATCTCTCCCCATCCTTATCCACTGGGCCCCCAACCGCACGAACATAAATACAGACATTTCAACACTTAAACCACTATACCATTGAACATCTTACACCATATCCCTCCTCACAGGTTTTATGTTTATTGACCTCCATTAGCCCTATCCTCTTTTCCTCACCACCCTTCTCAACCCACACCTTCTACCCATTCCCCTTCCCTGCTCTCCCTCTCAGTTTTCTCTTCCAGCACTTTTCTGCCTTCCCATCTACTACCCATGGGAGAACAAGAATGCGTTTTCACTTCCCCACCCACTCAGTTGTCCTTCATCCCCCCTCTTCCCTGTATCCCCTCCCCCATGTATACATGCCCCTTCCCTCCCTTATACAGCTTATCACATATTTACCCCTCAGCCCCCAGTCTCATTACTAGGCTCCACTTGAAATTGGAGCTCATCCGCTCCTCTCATCTCCGTGCTTTTGCACTAATCCAGCAAGTCCGCCTTTGTAAGACTCTCACTCAGCCATCGCCATCTGCTCTCCATCAGGCTCCATTGAGGTCAGCACGTTCACTTTCTCCCTGTTACCTTCCTCGCTCCCTCTAGGGATTCCTCTCTGCAACTTTAGGAACTTCTCCAAAGCATCCGGAGAGTTGAAGAATCTCCTTGTTCCCCTCACCACCATCGTGAGCCTCGCTGGATACCATATCACCACCTGGATTCCCTTTTTTGCCAGGGAGTCCTTTACTTTCAATAATTCTTTCCTTCGTTTAACTATCTCTGCCGCCAAATCTGGGAACACATATACTTTCCAGTCCTTGTAAAGTACAAATTTCGATCTCCTGGCCACTCTTATTACATGTTCTCTGTCCTGGAATCTGAGCAGCTTCACAATAAGAGCCCACGGATTTGCCGACGGCTCTGGCCTAGGCCTCAGTTCTCTATGCGCTCTTTCCACTTCAAATGGCGTCGGCAAGGGGGGGGGGTCCAGGAAGCACTTTAGTAACATGTCTTTCACAAACTTTAAAACGTCCTCTCCCTCCACAACACCAAAAATTCTTATATTAGACCTTCTATCTCCGTTTTTCATGTCCTCTGTTTTTGAATGGAGCCAACTCACTTGTTGTTGTAGTGAGGCCATCGTACGCTGAAGAGCCATTTGATTGTCTTACGTTTTACTGACTCTGGCCTCCACCTCCTCCAGGCGTTGCCCCATCCCATCAAACTTTTCCTCCAGCTTTGTGAGCACTCTCTCAACGATTTCTTCTTTTGATTCTCGTATTTCCTTCAATATCGCTGCCAGATCTGTCTGACTTTCCTCCTCTCTGTCTGTTTTACGAGTTTCCGATGAGGAAGCTGGTGACGCCAGCGCAGGCAGGGCCCTCATATCCTCAGGGTTACTCTTCCCCATTCCCGCTCTCGCCGCATACAATTCCTTAATAGTGGTTCCTTGTTTTAATTTTCTCACCTTTGGCATGTCTTCTCCTTTTCTCCTCCGTATATTTTACCAGAGACAAATGATTCTACCAGTTTTAATCGATGTGGGTCGGAGCACGCTCTCACCCATGTCCTACTTCCTCCGTGGCTACACCAGAAGTCCCTTAGTCACGTTTAGCACATGCAGGTAATGGAACAACCAAAACGGTTGTCCTGTAGGGACCTAAGACAGTACTGGGGGACATATGGACTGATTAATGAGGACAGGCAGTGTAGAACACTATTGTGAAGAGACTTATGGGCAAGTGTAAGGATTTTGAAAGCAATCTGTTGGGGAATTGACAACCAGTGGTGCTGAATGAAGAGGGGAGTAACAATCATATTTTCTAGCAAGGGTAAGGGCGCAAATGGCGGTGTTCTGTATCAACTGAAGACGTTTCAACTGGTGTTGTGGGAGACTGGTGAAACAGAAATTGCAATAGTCGATTTTCGAGATAACTGTACTGAGGAGCAAAGTGGTTAAGGAGATTTGATCGAAGAAAGAATGAAAGGCGCGGATACGACAGAGTAGAAAAGACAGATCTGATCAGGTGGGTAATGTGTGTAGAAAAAGACAGTTAAGAATCAATGTGAACGCCAAGGAACTTAAAGGAGGACATTAATGCTATAGGAGAGGACCCGAGGGAGGAGGCCAAAGATGGAACAATAATTTGAGCCTGTCACCCAGGGGACAGTGGTCTTGGCTGGGTTAGGTTTTAAGGAATTGGTGTGAAGTCAGGCTGAAATGGATTTAAGAGCAGAAGTGATATGGGAAAGATCAGGAGAGTGCTGTCGAGGCAGGCAAGAAGAAGTATGTCATCGGCATAAAAGTAAAAAATTGATACCAAGTGACTGGATGTGGGTGGCAAGGTGACTAAGAAGATATTGAAGAGGAGAGAGGGAGGTCAAAACCTTGGGGAATCCCACAGGGAAGGGAGAATGGTGAGGAAGATGTACCATTCCGGAGAACCTGGTAAGTGCGATCATGAAGAAAAGAGGAGACCAAGAGAGAACAATGCCCTGGAGCTCTACTTCATAGAGACGTGAAAGGAGAAGATTATGATCTACCAGATCAAAGGCAGCTGTGAGGTCCAAGGAGATAGCCAAAGTATAATAACCTTGGTCCAGATGAGTATGACTATATTGTTAAGCACAGAAGCAAGAATGGTTTCGGTGCTGTGGTGCATGCGGAATCCAGACTGTCAAGGGTGGAGAGCGAGGGTGTGTTTCAGATGATTGGATAACTGGGGTAGAATCAAGCGTTCAGCGAGTTTAGTGAGAAAAGAGATGTTGGAACTTGGATGATAATTAGTGGGATTCTCTGGGCCAAGCTTGGGACCTTTCAAGAGCGAGCGGATAATCACCTTATTGCAGGAGGAAGGGACAGTACCCAAGGAGAAAGAACTGTTACGCATCAAACAGATGAGTGGGAAACCTAGAAGGATTCTGAATATCATACTGAAGGGATAGGGTCCAGAAGACTAAAAGATTGCTTAGTGGTGGAGAGCATGCAGGCCAAAGTAGCATCGCTGAGTAAGGAAAAGGAACTCCAGATGTGAATTCCAGCCTGAGCAGCGGAAGGATGTGATGAGGGCTGAAGAAGGGGGCATGCAAGGGAACACTGGAACAAGCAGACAGGATTTTGGAAGAAAAAGTGTCAGCCAGAGCATCAGAGGAGGAACTAGAGGAGGATGAGGAGGAAGAGGGAGTTGGCCTGGTGGAAAGATGAGTAGCAACGGAAAAAAGGGTTTTGGGAGGAGGCAGAGACAAGGGAAGAATAGTATTCCCTTTTTGTGCTCAAGATCTTACTACAATAGTGACGATGATGTATTCGATCGATCTACCAAGCTCTTGTAATCCCTCATTTCGATTACGCGAACGCCATATTACATGGCCTTCCAAAAGCCACCATAACACCGCTTCAATTGGCCATGAATGCAGCCGCCAGAATTCTGCAGGGGGCTTCAAGGAAGGAACATATCACACCAATACTAAAACAGTTGCACTGGCTTCCGGTCCAAAGCAGGATAACCTTCAAGGTGCTGACACTTACTTTCAAAGCCATTAACAACTGCTCCTCTATATCAATCATTGACCTTATCCAGATGACACCCCCTAATAGAGCAAGAAGATCAGCTGCGATAAATACTTTGATTCTACCAAGGCAGATAACAAAATGTTCACAAGCAACACGATCCAGAGCCTTTTCACTATATGCGCCTACCTGCTGGAATGCCCTTCCCCCCGCTATCAGGGATACCAAAATCATCTCCCATTTTAGGAAGGCACTTAAACATCTTCTCTTCCTACAATATTATACTGACCAGAGTCACCCCCCACAGCAAGCCAGGCCCAGCGACCCACTTAAACAACCTGTGAGTTACAAGCATATGAGCCAGGAACCAAGCGTGCCTGACACGGATCCCCCCGACAAATAGCATCTCTTATCACCCTGTCATCAACTATTACACACTTGAGCTAATGGAACACATTTGATTCATCTCCAAACGTATATTGCAATTTACCTGTATATATGTGTACATAGTTAACCTGTTGTTATTACCTGTACATATACCCCTTGTTATATTGTGAAGCCAGTACAGACCATCTGTGCTGGACGGTTATGTTTTAATGTAAACCGCGTTGATGCAGAAGAACGCGGTATATAAGAAAGTTAAATAAATAAATAAATAGTAAGAAGGGCAGGGTCTATAGATTTCCACAAGGCCCATTTGAAAGCACGGAGCTGCTGCTTAAGCAGGTGGAGGTCTGGATGGTACCAGGCAGCAGAATGACGCGATGTGGGTAAAACTGAAACTGGGTGCCAGGAGGTCCAACTAAGTTGAAAGAGTATGAAGCAAAAAGCCATTGAGAGAGTCGATTGTTGAGGAGTAAGAGGCATTCAGGGAGGACAAGGCCATAGTAGAAAATCTAATTTTGTATTCCAGAACAGCTTCTACTATTTTTGCCTGGTAATGACATCAGACTCACCAGTCTGTAGGTTTTTGAGTCACTCATTATCCCTTTTTAAGATTGGCCTGATGCTGATAGCCCTCCAATCCTCAGGTGATGACTTAATGAAAGAATACAGATTACCAACAACAGGTCTGAAATTTTCTTTCAGAGCTCTGGGGTGTATAAAGTCTGACACTTATATGCTTTAGTTTGTCGGTTTGCTCCAGTCTATCTTCCAGCTACACTATGATGTACTGCAGTTCTTCTAGGTCATCGCCCATCAAGGAATGTTTCAGGCATGAATATCTCCCCACTGTACTCTTCAGTTAAGGCCAAAGCAAAAAATTAATTTACTGACCATACAGCCATGACTTACTGGAGCACAGCTAACAGATTTAGCAAAGGAAAGTCTTGCCTTACCAATTTGTTAGATTTTTTTTTTTAAGTGTTACTAAACGTGTGAATAAGGATTATCTGGTTAATATACTATATTTGGATTTTCAGGAGACATTTTTTGAATCCCTCATGAGAGGTTCATCAGAAAATCAAAAAGTCATGAGATAGGAGATAATGCCCTCATGTGGTTTGGGAACTGGCCAAATGAAGAAATATGCAGAAGGATTAAATTGTCAGTTTTCTCATGGAGAAAGGTAAATAGCTGAGTGACCTAGGGATCTGTACTAGGACTGATGATTTTTAACGTATTTATAAATGATTTGGAGAAGGGAAGAATAAGTGAGGTGATCAAATTTGCAGAATTATTCAAAACTGTTAAATCACAAGGGGGACTTGGCAAGACTGGGTGATTGGGCTCCTAAATGGCAGATGAAATCTGATGTAGACAAGTGTAAATTGACATAAATAGAGAAAAAAAAACCTAACTTTAAGTACATGATGTTAGGTTCCATATTTGAAGTCACGATGCAGGAAACGGCTCTTGGAGTCACCGTGGATAATACATTGAAATCCTCAGCTCAGTTTGGGACAGTGATCAAAAAAGCAAATAGAATGTTAGAAATTATTTGGAAAGGAATGGTGAATAAAATGCAGAAAATTACATTGCCTATGTATCGATCCATGTGAATGTATCTGGACTACTGTGTGCAGATCTGATTGTTCCTTCTTAAAAAAAAAATAAAGCAGAACTAGAAAAGGTGCAGAGAAGGGATACAAAAATAAAAAAGGACTGCTCCATGAAGAAAGGCAACTTGGAGAAGCAACACTAGAGAGGATATATGATAGAAGTCTATAAAATCATGAGTTACGTGACTGTAACTCAATATTTAATTCACCTTGAGCTCATATTTGGAAAAAAGGCTTATAAGGGGAGTAGTTACCAACATATATTAAGGGAATAACACCCAATATTTTCCACTTAACGTGAGTAATATGGCAAAATAGTGCATTATTTTACCATAACTTACATCAGTTTATTGTAATATGTGCTACATAATAAGATGCAAAGTATGAAATACATGCAAAGTGCCTCATTATTATGCAAATTGAATAATGCAGTTTGTATTAAACTTTGCAAGCTGTGTTATCCTCCATTAGGCCTTTCCAGGAGCCTTCTTAAAGAAGATAGTGGTCTTTCAAAGATCATGCCCAACTCTTGATCTCCCCCTCAATTATAGTCCCCCCTTCTACCTAGAGACAGAATGGGCATGCTGATCCAAGCCCCCCACTCCAAATCCAACTCTGTAAAATAGATCCCCTGCCCTCCAAAGACACCCCCAGAACTACTGCCACATTCCCTGGTGTCTAGTGGTGACAAGAAGGAGCAATCGTCTGTCACCAAATCTTAGGCTGCTGGGTTCAAATAGTGCTGGTCAATTTCTAGCAGCAGTCTTGTGGTACTGCCACTAGGAGTCATGCTGTTAATTTGACAGCTTGACCCCTAGCCATAGTACCATGAGATTACCACTAGGAGTCAACCGGAACCATTTTAAAACCAGCAGCCTAAGGCACATTAATACAGCAACTTGTGCGGTAGAATGCAAGTTGCATTATTCATTTACCATAGGAGTTACTAACCAACAGTACTGCGGGAGTCATTGCTGGTTAATGACTCCCACAGTAAATTAAGTTGTGATATTTTACCACAGGTTAGGAACTATCCCCTAAATCTACAAACCAAATCCAAACAGAGTAAGACTGTATACCCTTTCAAATAGTACTAAAACAAGAAGGCATGCCATGAAAGTAACACTGGTCAACAAATTTTACAAAAGTCATGTTACTGAAATAAAAACAGTCATTTCTTATCATTTTTTATATGCTGAACACGAATATGACAGTGAAATTGCAAAGTTGGCTCTAGTTTTTTTGTAATCTACAAGAATTAATGTTTACATCACGAAATGCATGTCAATAGTAAATATAATAGGCCTTCGGTTAATACCTGTAAAAAAACAAGTCATAGACTACTTAGATTTTTTTCGCCTGTCTACTGTACAGCTGTTCGGGAGCTTCTCTGGGAAGTGTCCAGCAGTAGTCAGCCAGCATTGTAGTGGACCATTTTCCCTAGTATCTTTGTTCCATCGTTGCGAAATCCTGGTGAAAACGTTCGCCCTGTTCATTACTAACCATACCACAGTTGTCAGGAAAGAAATCGAGATGGGAATCAAGGAAATGGATCTTTAGAGATATATTGCAGCCAAGTTTCTGATACTGCATCAGCATGTCTTCTACTAGTTCCTTGTAGTTTTCTGCCCTAACATTACTGAGAAAATTTGTTGACACTAGGCGAAAAGCATTCCATGCTTGTTTCGCATCACCCTGCAGCAAGTTGTTGAACCGGTCATCTTTGAAGAGCTCTCGAATCTGAGAACCCACAAAAACTCCCTCTTTAATCTTTGCTTCGCTGAGTCGAGGGAATTTTTCATGCAGGTATCAGAAAGCTGGCGAAGTGCGGTCCATGGCTTTCACAAAGTTTTCCATCAAACCTAGTTTGATGTGAAGGGGTGGTAGCAGGATTTTGTGAGTCTCAACTAGAGCTGGGTGCTGGATATTCTTCTCTCCAACTGTCTGCGATTCCATTCCTTCCGCAAGTAGTGCCAATCCCTTGCTCGGCTATCCCACTCACAGAAGAAACACATGTATTTTATATATCCCTGCTGCAGTCCCACTAAAAGGGCAACTACCTTCAAGTCACCACAGAGGTGCCAGCTCTATGTTTATGTTTATTTATTTGATATACCGCCCTACTTTATCAATCAGAGCGGTTTACAATTCACAAACAATAAGAAACAGGCACAGGGCCAGAAAGGAGGAAAGGAAGTTACAATTGTTGATATAATAGAACGAGAGAAAGGATACAGGACTATACATAGGGGACAGGATCAGAAAGAGGGGAGGGAAGGTCATAGCCCAAGGAAAAGAGGTGGGTTTTTAGGTCTCGCTTGAAGGTGGCATGATGGGGTTCTAACTGGAGGGAGGTGGGGAGTGAATTCCAGAGTGCGGGGCCGATGAAAAAGAAAGCAGAGGAGCGGGTGGACTGAAGGTGAGCGAGGGAGGGGGAAGGGAGATAAAGGCGGTTAAGGTGGAAGGAGCGGAGAGTGTGTCTGGGGGTGTGGAATGTAATAAGGTCTGCCAGGTATTGTGGAGTACTAGTGTGAAGAGCCCTGTGAACTAGAGTAAGTAACTTAAACTGAGTGCAAAAGGAGTGGAAGTCAGTAGATGCTTTAAGTTATCGTTATCGTATGTCTCTTTCATGTGGACGGCATGCGCTACTGGAATAGATGGAAGACAGTTTCCATTGTTCAAAAGCACAGTCTTCAGACTCAGTTTCGAAGAGTCTATAAACAGTCTCCAGTCTTGTGGGTCATGAGTGATTTTTAAGGCATTCATGAGGCTTTCAATATCGGAATAGAAAGCACAGTTACTTACCTGTAACAGGTGATCTCTGGGAACAGCAGGAATAAGTCTTCACATATGGGTACATCGGTACCGACGGAGCCTGCACGGGAATGCTCCCCAGCATCCAATCAGAAAGCTTTTGGGAGCATCCCTCGCGCCTGCGCACTGCCTTCCCGCCTTTTCCACTGCCTCTCCTCAGTTGAGTTTCATAGCTGAGACAAAAGGAGAGAAAGAGGAAAGGAAGATAGAAAGATAAATACAACTCCTAGGGGTGGTGGGTGGGTTGTGAAGACTTATTCCTGCTGTTCCCAGAGATCACCTGTTACAGGTAAGTAACTGTGCTATCTCCAGGAACAAGCAGAAATGAGTCTTCACATATGGGGACTCCCAAGCTAAGATGCCTGGAGCCCTAACATGTTGAAGATTGAAAACATGCTACACCTCATATGGCCAGGCATCCTGAGGATGGAGGGCAGGAGTTGAAAAGAGAGGAGCTGCTGAAAAAATAGCTTAGCTAAGCTAAGAAAGGACTACCCGGAAGGAGTCCTTGTATGTATGATCATTATCAAAAGATATATTGAAATGAACAATCACCATAATATTGGAATGAACAATCAGCATATGATGCTCACCTACTGGATTGCAGGAAGTAGAGAGGCTGATGGAGTCTACTGGGGATCCAGTAGAATAATGTTCAAGGTGACCTCACTGGAGTGAAGGTGGAGGTCCACATCTGGAAGCGAGAGGTGACCCCAGGATTTAATTGGGTAACACAAATACGGCAGGTCTTCAGTGGGAAGCTTCATGGAAAGCTGAAAACTCTTTTGGCTACAGAAGTATTCAGAGGTAGGAGCAAAAGAGGAAGACTGACCGATCTTGACAAACAGACCTAGTCCTTGAGGGAGGAAAGGGTATGAAAAGAACCCCATACTCCCAAGAAAGGACAGATGTTTGAGGAATTGAATCTGAAATCCACTGAAGATCCACCATGTCTTTCCTAACAGGTGAGAGGTAGGAAGACATTGGGGCATGGAGCTTCAGGGATACGTAAACCTAGGATACGGTAGGGCTGTCAGTTCCACAGCAGTGGTTGTGTGCAAAATATCTGAAACATACTGTGAAACAGTATGAAGCTGTGCAAGCCCACTGTTAGAAACATGCAAGAAGGTAAAAACCTTTATGAGCATAGACAGTCAGGAGATAAGTATGGAAATACATATCTACCTATAATAAGTATCTGGACAGATACACACATATATGTAGAGATATGTGTATATATATTATATATATACCTATATACATCTCTGTAGATGTAGAGATATGTATGTGTAGATGTAGAGATATATATGCAGAGATATGTGTATATATATATATATATATATATATATATATATATATATATATATATACACATCTCTGTAGATGTATCTGTCTGTCAGCTAAGTGTGCATATGCTATGCCCTTTAGATCTTATTTTATATATATATATATATATATATATATATATATATATATATATATATAATAAGATCTAAAGGGCATAGCATATGCACACTTAGCTGACAGACAGATACATCTACAGAGATGTATATAGGTATATAGATATATAGATATATATACCTGAATATATAGGTCTAAAGACAGATGCCTGCAATAAGCAGACAGAGTTATGCATATCAGGACATTCACATGGAGATGTGAAGGGAAAAGATTCATCCAAGAACAAGGAGGTGAAACCTACTTGAGAAAATATATAGAGAATCTATTCCCCCAGGAATGATGATAAAGGAATGCTATCCAGTGAATGACCAGGATGGTTATGTGAAAAAACAGAGGATAATATTAGTCTATAAACAGGAAGTCCGGAGTCCTGTGGAACTCCAGCATGGTAAAAGGACAGAAACGCATAGAATGAGATACCAGGTTGACCTACATGAGGGACAAAGGAGGTATCAGGCGTTTTTCAGAGTAATATGTGCTGTCCTTGAAGTATTAGGATACCATGAGGACAAGCTGCAAGAAAAAAAAAAAAGAGTATATTCCCTAAGGAATGGGATAACTCTCAGACTTTCATGTGGAGAAGGCTTATGTCCTTCTCCCTCTTTTTTTTTTTTTTTTTTTTTAAAAAGAAGATAGCAGGGTATGAAGAACCCTCACAGTCATAGGGGATGACTGAGGAAGCATTTTTCAACCATGATGGATAGTCATTCGAGAAACTCTATGCTCTCTAGCAAGGGCCCATAGTGGAAAGCTTCTCAGTAGGATTGCAGAGAGCATTATGCAGGAGAACTGGGATGTAGAACTGGCTGATGGAGAAAACTGACAGCCACGTCCATTACGTGCCAAACCCAGAGATTGGAGATGGCAAGGGTAAAGGATAGTGTAAGAAGCCTGTAGTGAAAAAGATTATCCAAGAAAGATGTAGAAAACTGTCTTGGAATCACTACTAAGGCCAGACAGGAGTGGTGGAAGACAAGACTGGGACTTGTGGAAAAGTACCAGTAGGCAAGCACTGGAACTCCTGCATGGGCAGCTACTGAAAAGGACAACAGAGAGAGTCGGTCTGTGTCTAACAGAGAGAACAGACTGAACAAAGAGAGCAAGCTGTCTCTGTCTGCAGAGCTGCCCAGATAAAGAAAGGAGTTTATTCAGGAGAAGAAACTCTACAGTGAAAAGAAAGACAAGAAAGTCTTTCAATGGTAAGGTACCACTCGTACAGGGGAAAAACCTTGGCGAAGAGGGTAGAGATAGAAGCTGAAGAAGGACTTACCACATGGTAAGTCCATGGAAGGAAAGAATTCATGCTGGTACAGAGAAACTATCATGTGATAGTTGCTAACCCTCTCTTCTAGTCAGGAAGAGGTGGAAAACTCCGTAACTTATAGACATGAATAACCTGACAGTTCAGCATAGTGAAGAGTAAATGGATTTCCTGAGAATAGGAATCCCTGAGCAGAGTTTTGAATGGAAAAACAGTGAAAAACTTCTGCTGAAAAGAAATTAACTGTAGTTATAAAAAGATTAATCAGAAACCTATGGTTACTGTGTTTATTCAGCCTGGCTAGAGTTTGGATTCTTCAGACCAGGGCGAGACTTCCCCTGCTTGGGAACATCCGAATGATGGGCAGGTGAAGAGGAAAACCTCTTTCTTTTAGGGAAAGAAGGTCTGGTAGGGCATTTTCTACCTGCTGAGGAAGGAGAGGGCTTAAGATGGCCCTCAGAAACAGGAAAGTCAGTGAAGCAATGAGCAACCTGACGTAAGGACTCCTTATTGAAGAGATTGTCTCCAGTACAAGGAGTATTACCCAGCCTTTGCTGTGCCCATCTATTCAAGTCAGATGCTTGGAGCCAGGCTTTACGACGTGCTCCTATGGCTATAGCAGAAGTTCTGCTAACAGACTCAAAAGAGTCTAGGGAAGCACGAGAAAGAAACCAAGAGATATTTTGGCTATGACTAATAAGTAAGGAATAGTCTGCAGCCTTGAGCTCTGATAGAAAAGGAGTCAAAAGAGATAATTTCTTTGTGACCTCCTGAAGGGATAGACTCATATAGAAAATATATGAGAGAATCCTTGTTGCCAGCATAGATGTTTGGAAGGTTTGACGTCCAAAGGCATCCAGTGTTCTAGATGCACGCCCTGGCGGGAAAGAAGAATGTTTTTTCTTGCTTTTTACCTTCCTCATTGCTGATTCCACTACAATGGAATGAAGGGGAAGTTGAGGCTTTTGAAATCCTGGAGAGGGGGGCACCTGATACAGAAGATGAGTTGCTGTAGGAGGTGAAGAAACCCTTAAAGGTTTTTCCCATACCCTCAGAAGAAGATTCTGCAAAGAGTGATGTAAAGGAAGCATTATATTTTCCTTTCCTGCAGAAAAACCCTGAGAAGACTCATAGCCAGGGATAGGAATATTAAGGAAGGTTGCTATGTCAAGGAGAAATTTCTGAAAAGAAGGATCTCCGATGGGAACCATTCCTGGACAGGCTAAACCTGAAAAGGTAGCCTGGGCACCGGAGGATGTACCTGTCCGGTGTAGAACAGGATTTGTAATAGATGGACACTGGAACTGGCAATTATGAGTTGAGACAGTCAGTAGTGTATCATCCATGCCAGGTATCGACTCCAAACTAGGTATAGAGAGGAGCGATCCAGGTGAAAAAAGCATGGAAGGAGCTGGTTCCGATGATACTGTGGGTACCGGCATCGATACAGATACCGGTAGTTGCGCCGGCATCGAAGGCGAAACAGACACCAAAGCAGTCATCGGAGGCAGCTCAAGCGGTACCGAGGTAAGTAAAACCCCTTGGTGATTATCCTTGGTACCGTGCATGCGGAATCGGTAAACATCGGTTCCGAGACGCGTCGGTACCCAGTCATCTAGACTAGATATCGATTCCAGACTCGGCATCGAAGGGAGCGAGTCTATCGATGCATGTCTCGAGGGTACCGACGTCGGTGATGGTATCGGCGATTTTGCCGATACAGGAAAGTCAATCTGGGTCATACCGATCGGTCCCGAAGGTACCGAGGACGCCCAATGACGATCCCTGGTGAAGAGTGGATCACTCAACACCGGTGCCGATGCCGGGGTATCGGTACCGCTCGAAGCGGATGCCACCACCGAGCATGGCTCAGGTATGTTCTGTGAGGGGTGAGCCCCAGGAACAACCTGAAACCCCTGAAATGCTTTGGAGCCCGTAGACTCCCGCTGGGGTTTTAATGCCAATGGGGTCTTGAGGGCAAGGCCGGAGCAGTCATCATGCTTGGCATGAGACCTACCACTCAAGAATTGGCTAGTCTTAACAGACTGTTTGTGGGTTACCTGATCCTGTAGAGAAGAAAAAAACGGTGCCCGCACTTCGGGAGGGAAAACGGTATCGAGGGAAACTCGAAAGAGGGAAGTTCTTCTCACAGTTTTGCAGCCTGATTGTTCAGGGGAAAAAGGGTCAGGACCCAAACAGGTTAGACACCAGGCATTGGAGTCTAAAAAGAAAACTGTGTTTCCACAGTGAAGGCACTTCTTAGGAGAAGAAGGCTCCATGATGGAGAGGCCTTGCAGGCCCAAAAAATTCAAGACAGAAATTGAGGGAAAAATGTCCCTGAATTTAAGAAAAAACCCACCGGCGGTACCGGTGGCGGCAGGAGAAACAGCCGTGACCACAAGAAAACAAGAAATAAAGAATTTGAAGAAAAAAGTTTCTGCGGTGACAGGAGGACGTCCTGCCGGCTCCGCGGAAAAACGAAAACTGAGGAGAAGCAGTGGAAAAGGCGGGAAGGCAGTGCGCAGGTGCGAGGGATGCTCCCAAAAGCTTTCTGATTGGATGCTGGGGAGCATTCCCGTGCAGGCTCCGTCGGTACCGACGTACCCATATGTGAAGACTCATTCCTGCTTGTTCCGGAGATTACCAGATTACTTTCCTTTCTGACTGCGTATAGTACACTGCTGACGTCAGATGGCTTCAGCAGCCGTCTGGCAGTAGTAATGCATTGCATCAGAAAATGATACAATCAACTCTGGATGATGTGTGCATGCTGGTATTATGCAATATTACATCATTCAAGGCTTATTTGGGATGTTGTTGTCCTACTGGATAAATTTACACGGTGAAACGTAAAAAATGAACTACATGCAATATCTTCAAAACGAGAGCCAATCAATTTTTTTAATGTTATATTCGTGTTCAGCTCACCAAGATACCACAGATTAGGGCCTTTTAAAAGTCAGTAACAATTTCAATGTTGACCAGTGTAATCAGAGAAAGTATTTTGAATTCAACTTACAATTAAAGTGTGGGTCATGGCAGTTAGCATAGTTGGGTTTAAAAAAGTTCTAAACAAATCCTTAAAGGAAAAGTCCATAAACTGTAGGTTTGGTAAAGCCACCACCTATCTCTAAGTATGAACAATAAGGAATAGATCTACCATTTGGGATCATATGTACCTAGTAGGCTCCCAAATGGTAGAAAGGATACTGGACTTTATGGACTTTTCACATGACCAAGATGCAGTATCTTAGGTTCTTATTCTATCATTTACAAGAATGGCTGTACCTGCCGGTGTGCAGAAGAAAGACTATACAACAAAATAAATTTCAGGACAAAGGATGAAAATTCATTGATCCACTAATGTTTCTTACTGAATGAGCAACTGAAGGAAATGAAGAGATAGTCCAGTGGCACTTAACAATGGAAAGGATAACAAAGAAATCATTTTTTTTAATGTAGCAGTACATGGCTACTTGACTGTCCATTTGAATCATAATTTGGTTGGCCAACCACTAACTGAAAGCCTTTAGAGCATTCAAAATTACTCTTCAGTTCCAGGAAACTGAACTGATGAAGGCTGTGAGGATCATAGACTTTATGCGTGAAACCTATCAGCTGCTGATTGCTTGTTTGTCAAGCATTGGCATACAGTGTCTTCTCTTAAATTGTTTTTTTTTTCTATCTTCACTTACACGCCTTTTCAGTTTGCTGTGGTGCCTCCCGCTCTAAAATGATTTAGTTCCCATATGGGGTACTACAAAGTTCAGTCTTTGTCCCTACTTGATTGCATATTTTTCTGGCACCGTTAGCTATATTGGTCCAAGACTTTGGTCAGTGGCTTTTATTTCACAGATGACCTGCAAATTGTCTCTTATATTGATCCTCAGAATCTTGATCTCACAAAAAAACAAAAAAGGATAAAATTAATAACTGCCTTGGTGCTATTACTACAAGGCTTTCCACTAATAAATTAAAACGGAATCCTACCAAATACACAAGCATCTGGTTTCCAAGAAATCCCCGTTACCGCACTTGAGTCTCACTATTAATGGACATCCAGTCATTTTTTATTCTGTTAGAATTCTAGGTGTTCAATTTGATTCTTTTCTCATGGTCAATGATCCTACCTAATGACTTGGGATAGTTTCTATCCCTATGTTGGATCCATTCTTTGAGGAGTATACTGGGCCAGAAGGAAGGATCTACATACCCTAACTCATGCGTTCCTGGCTAATCCTTAATGGACTGAATCTTTCCTCTGTTAGAAGATGACATAATACAAAATCCAGCTATTCACATACTTTACAACGCCCACAGATATGATCATGTTTCTCCTCTTTTTATGGAGCCACACTGGCTTCCTATTTTTTTTTTAATTGAATTAGATTTAAATTATTGGTTTTGACTCACAAGGCACTCTACTCTGAAACTCTTCTACATCTGTCTAAACTACTAGTTCCTTAGGTTCACCATCAAGTAATATGTTGGTTATACCCTCATTTAGAGAGTCATTCGCTTTGAGAATACGAGCCAGTCAGTTTTCTCCTATTTTCCCCTTTCCCATTCTCTATCACCTTATTTCAGATCCAAAACAAGTTTAAAGCTCAAGTCAAAGCTTTATTTTTCACTCAGGCCAGTTCACATCTAATGGATGTAAATTAATCAATCTAGTGCTGGGTAGTTGTGACCATGGCAACTAGTCGAGGTCGGGCTGCAATTATTTTCTCAGTCTTTCTTCATTTTTACCTATAGCACTGTAATTCCCTTCCTTTTCTATGTCTTCTTTTGTTAGCCATTTGATTTTATTACTATGTAAACCGCATTGTTGCGATTGTCGAAAGACAGTATATAAAACATCCTAATAAAAGTAAACTAAGGGGGTAATTTTATTAAGGCATTTTTGCATATATATGCCAGTAACTATTTGTAAAATGTCTCTTAAAAAAATAAGTCCCCTTGTAAATGTATGCATGACGACAAGAACATGTTACTTTTATGTGACTTTGGTGCAGGTATGCCTGGAGGTGAATTTTGGACAGAGTACAGGCAGAGTTAGAATTTACATGCATTGTTCATAAAATCACGCATACATTTACATCTGCTCTCAAGTAATTGCAAGTAATATGGCTTCATGTTACTTGCAATTTCTACAGGATTTGTGCTGGTATTTTATAAAAGACACACAGGTACCTATGTGTCTACTAAAATAGGTATCTACTTAGCCTCCCAACCAAGGCAACCAGTTATCTAACTACCCTCCAAGTGCATTATTGGTGTTGACATGTATTATAATGTTAACACTGGTTAGTAAATTAGGTCCTTAAATTGTAAGCCCCGAGGAATGATGTCGCCCCGAGGAATGATGTCACCCCGAGGAATGGAAGTGTAAGTGAAGAGCTCTCCTTACCCTCCAATGCAATAAAGTGTGTGTTGGCAGAAAATACGGCAAAAGAGAAGGGTGAGCGGTAGGGGAAGCTACCGAGTAAATGGAGAGCAGAAAGAAAGTGGCTATGAAAGACTTCACACCTTCTCCAAAGTGATGATGCAGCAAAGGGAGTCTAAGATGGCGTCAGGCGAGCCGGCAAGGAATTGCACGCTCGTTAGAAGTCCAGGGAGAGAAAGTGAACCGGAGATGGAGGAGAGAGCAGCGAGAGACGGAGAAAACAAAAACTTGTTGGTGGAACTTAAGATGGAGATCCAGAACCTGAGGGAAGATTTTGGCACTCTGGCAGCAGACCTCAGGGCGGAAATGCATGAAGTAGGCAGACACATTGAATCCGTGGAGGAATAAGTAGTTGGGCAAGAATCCATGATTGAGGAACATAAGGCAAAAATCAATGAGCTAGAAGCTAATCAACAGGCCCTCATAGAAAAAGTGGAGGAGAACAGACATAGGCGATGCAATTTAAGGATTAGAGGGGTCCCGGAGGAGGCCCCCCTCACAGGACTGTGCAGCAGTAATACAACACCTTATGCAGCAATTATGGGCCGAGGGCAATTGTCCCACGATGTCTCTAGATAGAGTGCACAGAGCACTAGGCCCCCAATGGGGGAATCAAGCAAGGGATATTGTATGTTTTCATCAACTGTTCCTTTATAATAAAAGCCCGTAAAGTGGACAATCAAAATTGGAATAATCATAAAGTGGAGATTTATGAAGATTTATCGACTGTCATGCTGAGAAGGAGGAGAGAACTACAAGATATCATGGCAAAACTGCGTGAGAAGGGGGTCCAGTATAGATGGAAATTTCCCTTTGCACTTGCCTCAATTTCACCCATGCCATACCATGGTCAGACCAAGTGATAGGCTTATAATCTATCCTCACAATCTTGGACATTAGAGTCCACTGAACTAGTATCAAATCTATACGGGAGTAAGTGTCATGTGGGACAGAGTAACATGAAAAAACTCTACTTCTTGGAAACATCTCCCATAGCATCCAAATTCTGCACCAGTACAGTATTAAAATCCCCCATTACCACCACTGCACCTTCTAGAAACCTAGAAAGCTCCTTCCCTAACCGCTCAAAAAACTCCCCTTGACCAACGCTGGGAGCATAAAACACTAAGTAATGTAATCCCCTGACCTTGCAGGAGCCCCTTCAAAGCTATGTATCTTCCCTCCTTATCACTAAAGGTTCCCATTTCCTGGAAAGGCACTCAATCTCTCAAGATTATAGCTGCCCCTCCTGCCCCGTTCCCTCCCCTTTTAGAAGCATAATAATAGCGATGAAAGCATTTCCCCTGCAGCAACCTCTAGTCTCTGTTTCTTAAGTGCGTCTCTTGTATATGTTGCTGTTGTTAAGTGCCGTCGAGTCGGACTCGACTCATGGTGACCCTCTGGATAGCTATCCTAAATTGTGTTCGGTCTTCAGTCAGGCGGCTCATTGTTGACAGACTGGTACCCGTAGCTGCTGTTATTGTATCGATCCATCTCATTGCTGGCCTTCCTCTTTTGCGTTGACCTTCGATCTTGCCAAGCATGATGTCTTTCTCTAGTGATCTCTCTCTTCGCATGATGTGTCCAAAGTATGAAAGTCGAAGTCTTGTCATCTGAGCTTCTAAAAAAAGCTTAGGTTTGATCTCCTCTAGTACCGACTGGTTTGTTCTTCGGGCAGTCCATGGTATCCTGTCCTGTCCATGGTATCCTGTCTCCAACCTCCCCTTTCTATCTAAACTTCTCGAGAAATATGTATTTGCACAACTTTCCCATCACCTTGATACCATTAACTTTCTTCACCCACGTCAGTCCGGGTTTCATCAGGGGCACAGCGTCGAGACTGTCCTACTGGCTTTCACAAATGCTTTACACGTGGCTCACGACCGTGGTGATGTCTCGGTGGCGGTTGCTTTGGATCTTTCTGCTGCTTTTGACCTGGTCGATCACTCTCTCCTCCTCCAACGTCTACGGGATGCGGGTCTCTGTAGCACAGTTCATCACTGGTTCCACTCTTTTCTTTCCTCTCGGTCCTGTGCAGTTCTCTCTTCTTCTTCCTCTACCCCCCCTTCTGTTCCTCACCATCTTCCCTGCGGGGTCCCTCAAGGTTCCGTTCTCGCCCCGCTCCTCTTTAACCTCTTCTTGGCCCCCCTCGCTTCCTTAGTACAACAGTTTGGTCTATCCGTTTTTCTCTATGCCGACGACATTCTTTTACTCCACCACACCTCACCTTCCTCCCCTAATCTTACAGTTCTTGACTCTTGCCTTTCAGCCGTGGCGAATTGGTTAACACTCAACTGTCTCCACCTTAATCTCACTAAGACTACTGCTATCTGGTTCTCTCATAACGGCCCCTCTCCTTCAATAGCTCCTTCCTTTTCCGGCACCCCTGTACCATTGGTCTCTACTTTCCGTTATCTTGGTGTGCACTTTGACTCTGACCTTTCCTTTCACACCCACATCTCACACATCACCAAAACATCCTTTTTTTTTTCTTCGCCAAATCCGCTCTGTTCGCCCCTTCCTTTCCCCCTCGGCTCTCATTACCCTAGTGTTATCCCTAGTTATGTCCCGTGTAGACTTTTCCAACTCACTATTCATCGGTTTCCCTAAATACCAATTAACTCGCCTTCAACGGATCCAAAACACTGCAGCACGCCTCATCTCACACACCTCCCTTCGAGACCATATAACCCCTCAACTGTTTCACCTTCACTGGTTGCCTGTTCCCTTCCGTGCTACCTTCAAACCTCTAGTCCTAGTTCACAAAGCCTTTCATAACAGCACCCCTCAGTACCTAACAGATCTCCTCTACTTTCACTCTCCCCGACACACCCCTCGCTCCTTTCACCTTAACCGTCTCACCTTACCCTCCCCTTCCCGCGCTCACCTGCAGTCCACCCGTTCTTCTGCTTTCTTTTTTGCTGGTCCTGCCGCCTGGAATGCCCTTCCCCCCTCCCTCCGTTTAGAACCACAACACGCAGTATTCAAAAACGCAATCTAAAGACCCACCTATTCTCCCAAGCATTCAATGTTCCCTCTCCCTTTGTGTGATTTCCCCCTCTCTCTGCCCCTCCTTTTGTGATGTCCCCCTGTTTATGTTCTGTCTTGTCTTCCTCCTTCTCTCTCACTGTCCTTTTAAAAGATTGTACATTTCCTTTCCTTTCCATGGGCCTTGGCCTCCTTTTATTGCTTTGTTTTTACTTGTACACCGCCTTGGTTCTCGGAAAGGCGTTTTTTTATCAAATACAATAAAACATAAACATAAACATATACACAGTATTCGCCGCCAGCACAATAATTCAAAGGCATCAATTTTCTTCCTGTCTGTCTTTTTCACTGTCCAGCTTTCACATCCATATGATGTTATTGAAAATACCATGGCTTGAACAAGTCGAATCTTTGTATGGAGACAGACATCTCTGCTCTTGAAAATCTTATCTAGGTCTTTCATAGCCATTCTGCCAAGAGCAATGCGTCGTTTGATTTCTTGACTGCTTGTTGCTTCTTTATTGATAGTTGATCCAAGTAGGTTAAAGTTGTTCACAATTTCAATTTCTTCTCCTTCAACGATGAACCTGTTGATTATGCCAGTTGTCATGATCTTTGTCTTCTTGTATATATGTATATATCTTTGTCTTCTTGTATATATGGTGTTTCAATTTGCATTCTATGAAGCTCTTTAAATAATAATTAGCGCTTCCTCGGTGTATTAAGCCCCCTTGCATTTATTGTACCCACTCTTAACTCTGCCATGATTAACCTGCACTCTGGCCCCCCCCCTCTGTTTTTTCTCCCACAGGCACATCCCTTCCCCTTCTTCTGCCCTCCCATCCCCCTCCCCCTGACCCAAGTGACCATGCTGCCTTTAACCACCCGGCAGCTTCACTCCCTTGAGCAAGTGACGTGCATCCCTCCTTTCTCCTCCACCCACCTCCCTACCCACCCTGTTTCCAAACCGTCTGTCTTTTCCCTTCCTTTTTTACTTTTTATTTTATTTTATTATTTTTTCCTTGTTTTCCCGTAATTATTCAGATGCTTATTACCTTATGTCCATCCCTCTTATCCTCTCCCCCATTATTGCGCTTCCCCCACATTCACTCTTACACCCTTTCCCCCTTTTCACTCATACCTCCATTCAAAAACTCCATCCACCCTCCTTTCGCCGATAAAATCACAGTGCCGTTCTACATCAATAATGTCCAGAGTTCAACTATCCCCATGGTTGTTTCTTTGCCTTCGGAGCTGCTTCCCGCTTTCCACTCTCTGCCACAAATTCACTTTGTGTTGCTCCCTTGGTCTCTCCTGCTATTCCCAGTTCCTTTAGCGCCGTTATTGCCTCCACCTTCGTGCATTATTTCTGTTCTGTGTTCACAGATGAAGAACCAGGAGCAGGACCTCAGAAAACACCCACAAACAGGAACAGAAGCGAGGGACATCTTGAACAATTTTCAGAAGACTGTGTTCATGAGAAACTAACTCAACTTAAAGTAGACAAAGCAATGGAACCGCATGGGATACACCCAGAATACTGAGGGAACTTGGGGA
The DNA here is from genome assembly GCA_033557465.1 of Ichthyophis bannanicus. NCBI lineage: Eukaryota > Metazoa > Chordata > Amphibia > Gymnophiona > Ichthyophiidae > Ichthyophis > Ichthyophis bannanicus. The sequence continues at coordinate 295,553,268 of CM066037.1, forward strand.
CGTTCTAGCAGCTCCACTGACTGACCTTTTCAATGCCTCATTAGAGTTGGGAGTGGTGCCAAAGGACTGGAGAGAGGCTCATGTGGTGCCTTTACACAAAAGCGGAAGTTAAGGATGTGGTTGAAAACTACAGGCCGGTTAGTTTAACTTCGGTGGTGAGTAAATTATTGGAAACGCTGCTCAAAGAGAAAATAGTAAGGTTTCTGGAGTCCAGCAGATTACAGGATCCGAGGCAGCATGGATTCCTCAGAGGTAGGTCTTGTCAGACAAATCGGATAGATTTCTTTGACTGGGTGACCAGGGAGTTGGACCGAGGGAGAGCCCCAGATGTGGTGTATTTAGATTTCAGTAAAGTCTTTGACACTGTTCCTCACAGGCAACTTATAAACAAACTGAGCACCCTAGGGATGGATCCTAAAGTTACTGCTTGGGTTAGAAATTGGTTGGGTGGGAGGCGACAAAGAGTGCAGGTATATGGAACTCACTCTGAGGAGAAGGATGTTACCAAGGGTGTGCCCCAGGGATCTGTCCTTGGTCCGATTTTTTTTAACATCCTTGTTAGTGATATAGCGGAAGGGCTGTCAAGTAAGGTTTGCCTCTTTGCGGATGATAACAAATTCTGTTATAGAGTAGACACCCAAGAAGGTGTTGATAACATGAGGAGGGATCTAGCTAAGCTTGAAGAATGGTCTAGAATTTGGCAGCTGGGATTTAATGTTAAAAAATGTAAGGTCATGCATTTGGGCTGCAGCAATCCAAGGGAGCAATATAGTATAGGGGGTGAAGTACTTTTGTCCACTAAAGAAGAGCGAGACCTAGGTGTGGTTGTGTCTGACGATCTTAAAGTAGCTAAACAGGTAGAAATGGCAACGGCAAAAGCTAGAAGGATGCTTGGGTGCATAAGGAGAGGAATGGCTAGCAGAAAAAAAGGAGGTGATAGTGCCTCTGTATAAGTCTTTGGTGCGACCTCATTTGGAATATAGTGTGCAATTCTGGAGACCGCACCTTCAAAAGGATGTGAACAGGATAGAGTCAGTGCAGAGGGTGGCTACTAAAATGGTTAGTGGTCTTCATTATAAAGCATATGAGGATAGACTTAAGGATCTTAATATGTACACCTTAGAGGAAAAGCGGGATAGAGGTGATATGATTGTGATGTTTAAATACCTCCGTGGCATAAATGTTCAGGGGGAGAGCCTCTTTCAATTGAAAGCAAGTTCTGCTACCAGGGGACATGGGATGTGTGTGAAGGGGGATAGATTCAGGAGTGATATGCGGAAATATTTCTTTACGGAAAGAGTGGTGGAGCCGTGGAATAGTCTCCCTGTGGAGGTGGTAGAGATGAGGATAGTAATTGAATTCAAAAAAGCATGGGACAAACACAGAGGATCTCTAAAGGAAAAAAAGGGGACTGTTGTAGTTGTTGATATGGAAGGACAGACTAGATAGGCCATGTGGTCTTTTTCTGTCGTCATACTTCTATATTATATATATCTATAGATAGATAGATAGATAGATATGATATATATGATATATATATGGAATGGAGGAATAGCCTAGTGGTTAGAGCAGTTGCCTAGTACCCAGAAGATCAAGGGTTCAATTCCCACTGGCACTCCTTGTGACTTTGGGCAAGTCACTTTACCCTCCATTGCCTCAGAAGAAAAGGCTGGCAATCTACTTCTGGTGATACATTGCCAAAAAAACCAGGAGGTAGCTGGGTCGCTATGAGTCAACACTGACTTGATGGCACATATATTATTATTATTATTATTATTTATCTATATATCTATAAAAGATCGGTGTTATATCTATATCTATATATCTATATATATGACACCGATCTTTTAGTAGCTCCTTTTAGTGTGTTTCTGTATTAGTTATTACTTTAAACTCCTGCTTTAACATTAGTTAGTCTGGTATCCTGAGACCTTTTTCCGCCGTTTGGTGTTCGATAACAGATGCCTTTTAGATGTTACTATATTCTTTTATTATTTGTGTGATATGTCGTCCACCTTTTATTTACTGGGTTGACTGCATGTTCCGATATTTATGCTTATGTGTCCTGATATTTATGCTTATGTGTCCTGATGGGGCTATGTGCCTATACATTGTAAGGCTAGCTAGGTTGCCAACAGGTTAGGTAGTTTTCTGATACTTCTCCGTTCTATGAGGATGATTCTTCATTCCCCTTTTTAATGGTAATCCGCCTTGTTTTTAGACATATCCCCCCCCCCCCTTTTTGATTGTTTTAAACTTTACTTATTTTTATCATTTTAGGTTTAATTCGGCCTTTTGCATATGTTTTTTTATTATTTATTCACCTGATTTCCCTACTCAATTTCCCTCAGCCATTTGGGTTTTTTTTGTTGTTAAGTGCCGTCGAGTCGGAGTCGACTCATGGCTACCCTCTGGATAGCTATCCTAAATTGTGTTCGGTCTTCAGTCATTGTTGACAGACCGGTACCCATAACTGCTGTTATTGTATCGATCCATCTCACTGCTGGCCTTCCTCTTTTGCGTTGACCTTCTATCTTGCCAAGCATGATGTCTTTCTCTAATGATCTCTCTCTTCGCATGATGTGTCCAAAGTATGAAAGCCGAAGTCTTGTCATCTGAGCTTCTAAAGAAAGCTTAGGTTTGATCTCCTCTAGTACCGACTGGTTTGTTCTTCGGGCAGTCCATGGTATACACAGTATTCGCCGCCAGCACCATAATTCAAAGGCATCAATTTTCTTCTTCCTGTCTGTCTTTTTCTCTGTCCAGCTTTCACATCCATATGATGATATTGAAAAATACCATGGCTTGAACAAGTTGAATCTTTGTATGGAGAGAGACATCTCTGCTCTTGAGAATCTTATCTAGGTCTTTCATAGCCATTCTGCCAAGAGCAATGCGTCGTCTGATTTCTTGACTGCTTGTTGCTTCTTTATTGATAGTTGATCCAAATAGGTTAAAGTTGTTCACAATTTCAATTTCTTCTCCTTCAACGATGAACTTGTTGATTATGCCACTTGTCATGATCTTTGTCTTCTTTACATTAAGGAGCAAGCCCTTTTTGAGACTATGTTCTTTGATTGTGAGAAGCAAATGTTTCAGAAAATCTTCACTTTCAGCCAGTAATGTGGTATCATCAGCATAGCGAAGGTTGTTGATGAGTCTTCCACCAATCTTCACACCTCTGTTGTCTTCATACAATCCTACTTCTCTGATTATTTGTTCTGCATATAAATTAAACAGGTAGGGGGAAGTATGCAGCCTTGTCTTACACCTTTGCTTATTTTAAACCATTCTGTTTCTCCTTGTTCCGTTCGAACTGTTGCTTCTTGATCAATGTACAGATTGCGCAAGAGAACGATCAGGTGTTCTGGTATACCCATGCTTCTTAATGTGGCCCAGAGTTTCTCGTGGTTTACACAGTCAAAAGCCTTGCTATAGTTGATAAAGCACAAATAGATATCCTTTTGGTATTCTTTAGTCTTTTCAAGGGTCCATCGCACATCCGCAATGTCGTCTCTCGTTCCTCGCCCTTTCCTGAACCCTGCTTGCACTTCAGGTAGTTCTTGTTCCAGGTATGGTTGTATTCTCTTTTGAATAATCTTCAGTAGAATCTTGCTGACATGTGGGATCAGAGCGATTGTGCGATAATTTCCACAGTCAGTTGATCACCTTTCTTTAGTATTGGTATAAACACAGATCTTTTCCAGTCAGTTGGCCATGATGCTGTCTTCCATATTTCTTGGCAGAGCCTTGTAAGTACGGTAACAGCTGCATCAGATTGATGCAATACTTCTATGGGAATGCTATCAATGCCTGGTGCTTTGTTCTTTGATAAGGCTTTCAATGCTGCTTCAACTTCTTCTTTCATCACCAATGGTTCCCGATCATAAGGTACAGGTTGAAATGGCTGTTGGTCCATTTGATCTTTATCATACAAAAACTCTGTATATTCCTTCCACCTTTTCTTGATCTTCTCAGCATCATTCAACATAGAACCTTGAGCATCTTGTAACATTTCAGTTCGAGGCTGGAACTTTTTCTTTAACTCTCGTAGCTTTAGGAAAGCCGATCTTGTTCTTCCTCTAATAGTTTCTGCTTCTATTTCCTTGCAAGTGTCATTGTAGTACTTTTCTTTGTCCTGTCTTGATGCACGTTGGAAATCTCTGTTGAGTTCTGCGATTATCTTTCTTTCTCCTCTGGCTTTAGCTTCTCTGCGTTTCTGGGCAATTTTCAGAGTTTCTTCCGTCATCCATTTTGGCCGTTTTTGCTTTTTCACCTTTTGTAGAGACTTCTCGCTTTCTTCCAACACAACCTTCTTGATGTCATTCCATAACTCTTCTGGAGCTCTGTCATTTGTATCTAAAGCAGCAAATTGATTTTGCAGGCAGTCTTTAAATTCCAGTGGTATATTTTCAAGGTCATATTTTGCTGCATTCATGAGTGGTTTGCTCTTTTTCAACTTTAGCTTGAGTTTGCATACTAGTAGTTGATGATCTGTACCACAGTCAGCTCCAGGTTTTGTCTTTGTTGATGTTACAGAGCTTTCCCATCGTTGACTTCCACAGATGTAGTCAATTTGATTTTTATACAATCCATTGGGTGAAGTCCATGTGTACAGTCGCCGCTTGTGTTGATGGAAGAAGGTGTTTGAGATGAATAGATCGTTGGTCTTGCAGAATTCTATCAGTCTTTCGCCAGCTTCATTTCTGTTGCCAAGTCCATATTTTCCAACTACTTTGCCTTCTTCTTTGTTGCCAACTTTTGCGTTCCAGTCACCCATGACTATCAGGATATCCTGTTTGCATGTTCTGTCAATTTCAGCTTGTACTTGTTCATAGAACTCTTCAATTTCATTCTCTTCTGCAGCTGTTGTTGGGGCATATACTTGAATTATAGTTGTGTTGATAGGCATTCCTCGTAGACGAATAGAGATTAAGCGTTCGCTGACTGCATTGTATTTTATTACAGTTCTTGCAAGTTTCTTCTTTATTATAAATGCAACACCATTTCTTCTTTGACTTTCATTTCCAACATAGTAGACCATGTGATCATCTGATGCAAAGTGCCCGATACCGGTCCATTTCAGTTCGCTGACACCCAACAGATCAAGTTGTACACGTTCCAGTTCATTCTTGACCACCTCCAACTTCCCTTGGTTCATGCTTCGTACGTTACATGTTCCAATGTGTAAGACATCTTTACAGCCTCTGACTCTCATTTCATGCGCAGCTACATCAGCAGTCAGACGTCCCGAGGGCTTTGATCCAACCACATCATAAATCCTGGCTTTACTCTGAAAAGTCTTCAGCTCTTCCCCAGTAGCTAGTTGAGTGCCTTCTGACCTGGGGGTCTCATCTTCCAGCACCATAGCACAATTTGTTTTGTTGTAACTATCCATTGGGTTTTTATGGCAAGATACAGAAGTAGATTGTCGGGCCTTTCTTCCACGCAGTTTAAGTTTGGTGTTGTTGCCGTTGTCACAAAAATGTGATCCTCCGCCATCGTCAACACTATCCCATTCTGCTGCTGCCCAGATGGGTGGTTTGTCTTGGTTTGGCACCTCAGCTGAGACCTGTCCATCTTGGGAGACCCTGCCAGTAGTTAAACTACCAATAGTTTAGCTCTCAGCATCACTGATGTACGCAAGCCCTCACAGCACGACAAGCTACAAGCCATTTGTTTTTTTGTTATTTTGTTTTAAATGGAGAGTTTTAATAGTACATCTCTTACAATTTTTCAATTTACAATTCTTCCTCGACAGCACTGTCCCGATTTACCTCAATTCGACTGACAATACACAGGGGCAGCACGAGGGTCATGCGAGGAAATGTGCAGAGACTTACTGTTGTGCCTCATTTGCATAAATGTTTACATAGTCATTGGACCTCATTTGCATAAATTTATTTTAACATTTGTATGCTGCCCATCTAAAAACATAGGTGGCTTCCAAACAAGCATACACGCATACACAATTTATTAAAACAGTCATTACAAGAGAATAAACCTAACAAAAATCATGAATCAAAATTAACTTTCACAGAACCACAAAAGAATAAACCATTATAAATATCTGTATACTGGATTTATTTGGTCAGTGCTGTGATGAGCTTATTGATGAGAGAAGATATAAAATGAGAAAAATGAATCCTAGTAGCCATGAATTCAAGATTATAGTGCCTAGGCTGGATTGGATCACGTCAGAGCTGGAAAAGCCCAGAAATCAGCAGTAGTGAAGCTATCAGGCTACTAAAACAATTTAGAGACATTCTCTTAAAATTTGAGATTTCTTCAAATCTGAAGTGATAACATATTTTAAAATTTCAGACTGGCAGCATCAAAAATGCAAAACTGCAAATCTCAAAGACAATCCATATTGCACTACCAACCACCAACACCCTACTGTTAACCCCACACAAGGAATAAAAAGAAAAGCAAGAATCCACAATAAAGGACCAATAGAGCAAATCTACCATTCCATAACAGCACTAACTTTCAAAACTCCCGCAACAAGGATCCTAACCAGAAAAGGGCAGCACCATTATTTATTTATTTATTTATTTAGCTGCATTTATATCCCGCTTTTCACCGGGTCAAAGCGGTTGGGGGATACATTTAACACGAGGGGATATGAGACACATACACTAATACTTACAGGGAACATGGGCAATGGAGGGTTAAGTGGCTTGCCCAAGACCACAAGGAGAACCTGCGGGACTAGAAACCCCAGTCCTTCCGGCCCAAGGTTGCTGTCCTCTAGTGGGATTTGAACCACCGACCTTCCGGCCTGTAGTACCTTGCCCCAACCACTAGGCCACTCCTCCCTCGAACTATGAACCTACCTATGAACCTTTGTTTTACATCAATTTCAGTTTCCATGCTTTTTAAGATGTACTACATTCCTACATTCCTCTGTTCTTATATGCTTTTTATGTGTTTTAATGTTTTACTTTCTAATGTATGATTTTAACATTCTTACTCATATGGATCTTTGTCTTTTTAGAGTATTTTTAATATGGCTTGATTCAATATTATTTCTGAATATTTTATGTTGGTTTAATGTTTGGTGTTAACAACTATTTTATTTGATTGCATTTAAATTGGTTTATTATTTTCTTTTATTCATGTTTTACCATTTTAGGTTTTAATATGATAGTCATGTTTTTTGTTGTTGGAGATTGACCCCTTGAAGAAGATGTTCTGTTAAAACACAGCCTATGGATGTTCAAATAAAAGTTGTTTCCTTACCAATTAGGGACTGAGACTGTTCCTTCACCTTGCTCCCGTTTGTTGGTTTGCACTTCCTTGCGAGTGTGAGTGCTCTGCTTGTGGACCCCTAGGTTCCCAAAAGGTTACACAGGTTCCATAATGCTTGTCCCAGGGTAAGCAGTGGATTTCTCGGGTCCTCAATGGTTTATGGACCTTTCCTCCAGGAACTTGTCCAAACCTTTTTTTAAACCCAGCTACACTAACAGCTTTTATTACATCCTCTGGTAACGAATTCCAGAGTTTGATTACGCGTTAAGTGAAAAAATATTTTCTCTTATTAGTCTTAACTGGGTTACACTGATGTCTGACCTGTTATAACTTTACTTGTTCCATTCATCCCTCTGTTCCCACACACATTTCAGCATTCTTTACAACTTTGATCACTATGGACTGGCAACAGGATGGGCACAGTTTTATCAATCACATACAACTTTATTTTAAGTTTTCTTATCCATAAAATTTGATGCCTTATAAAAGACATATAACCACAATACTGGGTAACATTAGTAAAGCAATAGAATGTTTAAATTGTTTCAGTGCCTGCGGATTCCATTTAAGCTTACAGTCCTGAGATTTATATATAAACAGATTCCTTCCTGTTTTCCCTTAAAGATTTGACTAAAGGATAGGTGTCTGGTTGGTTTGAATTTGATGGATGATTTCCTCCCATTTTATTTTGAATAGACCGGCAGAATTAACCATTATCTGCTAAATTTGAAAACTGGCTCCTAAGCGGTGAGTTTATAAAACTTATTAGATATAATCACTTGGATTTTATTACCTGGCATCATTAGGTTATCCATTGGTGGATGGTTTTTCTCAGTATCTCTCCTTGTGCTATATGTTTTTCATGTTTCATTAGCTAATTATTTGGTCCTTATCACCACTCTGTATGGCTTTTATGTTGGTTGTATGGTTTATTATTACTTCCTTTACATAATATCATTTATTGTTTTATATATGATTTTGGACTATCTTATATTTAATTATGATTGGTGGATGTTTTTTTTATATTGGGCTTTCTTTCATGTATAACCTTTTATATTATTGTTTATCATTTTTTAGTATATGTTCAATATGATGTTCTACTTATTTATTGCTTTATCTTTTTTATGTATGCACAATATACAAGGTTGTAGTCTGCTGAAGAAAGCCTTGTGCCGAAATACGTGTAGGGCAGACCTGGTAACACACAAATAAAGCTCGTTCTTCCAACTGCGTGGCTCTCCTGCTCCTTTTGCTTCTTTATGGTCTTGCAGGAGGGGTGCTCTCCTCTGTGTAATCCTCTAATGAGGTCATAAAAAGCATCCGCAAGATAGACCACCCCGGACTCTAGCTTTACTGCTTCCGGTGGAGATGGCTGTACCCCCTCAACTCCCTCTAGTAGGCCCTGAGCCCAATATAAGCAAGCCCTAGCTACAAAGGCCCTGCACACCGATACCTGCAGGGACGGCACGTTAATTTCAAAAGCCTGCTTGAGGAGAGTCTCAAGCTTCTGATCCTGAGTGTCCTTAAGTGCCGTACTGCCTTCCACCGGTATAGTCGTCTTCTTTGTGACAGCAAAGACCACTGCATCCACCTTCAGAGAGCAGAAAAGCTCCTTCTCATGGTCCGGTATAAGGTAAAGGTGCGCCAGGGTCCGGGTGCCCTTCAGCCCCGCCTCCGACACATCCCATTCATCCTGGATCATCTGCTTGATGACCCTATGCAGCGTAAATACAGTCTTGGTCTTTCGCACAGCCTGGAACAAAGGACCTGCTAAGGGTTCCTCTTCCTCCTGTGGCACTTCAGTAGATATGTTGAGGGCTGCCAAGGACTGAGTAATCAAGGTGGTGAGCTCCTCCCTGCGAAAAAAACTCGCACGATCCGGGACTCATCCCCTTGCAGGATCTCCTCCTCTTCCAGCTCCGTGGCATCTGCCCCCGTCAGCTATGCAGAAATGTCCTCCTCTTCTGACCCGAGGGACTCTGACTCTTCCCAAAGGTCCCCCTCTGGTCCCCTGTGGCTAAGGCCCCACTTCCTCCATTACTGCCAGGCTCTGCCGCCTTGTTCTGTCCGGGCTCCCACCGAAAGGCCTCTCTCCCTCTTTCATGCAAAAAGCCTTTTGCATGAGAAGAACGAATTCCAGAGAGAAACCTCCCGGTAGGTCTAATGCCACCGGGACCATGAAGGAAGAGGGCCCTGGAGCTTTTCCATCTTTCACCTGTGCTTTCAGAATAGATGGGGCGGATGTCCCATCCTCAGCACTGGACCCTGCTGCCTCTGTCACCGTTACGGAGGAGTGCCGGCCTGCCAAGAACCCATTGGTGCTCTCTAGGGTCCTAAGCTGGCTCCTGTTCAAGGACCCCTCATCCAGCCAGTCCCCTTCCGCCAAACGGGCCTCGCCCACACAACCCTTACATAAACCTGTTGTGGAAAGTGCACTCTTGCGAAGCCCACGTGCTAAGCAGCTTGCCTTTGCGGACATGGCTGGACCCTGGAGCACCTGTGCCATCCTCCGAGAAGGCCCCTGTCTGCCCCTGAGGCTGGGAGCTCTCCCCACCAAACCAGGGCAGTACCCTGCTGCTCAGCACCCCTACATTTGACTGAGAGCCCTGGGCTGCCTGCAACGACAGATCCCCCTTGATCTTGGCGCTTTTCTTTTCTTTTTTTTTCATTTCCTTTCAACACACCAGCACAAACCCAAGCGCAAAAACCCAGATAGAAATACCAGCACGCTGCGGCAAACATAGTTAAGCCCCTATGCACCCAGCTCTACAAAATGATGCCGCTTTCCTGCACTCCTCCGAATGGTGGCCTCCAAACATTTGCCAAAAGCAAAGCCGCCCTTGCACTCCATAAGTCCCTGCTCCTGCACAACTTACCGGCGCAAACTCCCTTTCTCACCCGCTCAGACCTGGAAGCAGCATCCAGGGGAAGTAACAAAGGCAGGTTATATGAGGGTAGGCTGGCCTGAAGCATTCCACACAACTCCTCCCCCCCTCCCCCCCCCCGGATCAGGAGCCGCGAACCCAAGTGCTGCTGCCCTTTGCCTGATCTGGCATGATTCAGACACCGGAAAACCCTCCAGCCTGAAATGAGAGTCGCTTGCTGATCTGGGTCACCTTCGGAGTTCTGTGCTCCAAGGATTTTTTTTTTTTTCTGAGTGACTCAAAGGCTGCGTTAAAGGGCCAGCCCCCTCCTAACCTATACTGACACCAGCTCTACTCAAACTAACCAAAAGTAAATTAAATGTAAATCAACATAAAAGCTATCAGTGAATCCCTGGTGGGAATCACCTCTCTCCAGCTGCTTGAAGACTGAGAATACTGGTGAGCGGTGGCAGTGCCCTATGTAGGGTGATCTCATCAAGCTTTGTTACGGTCAGTCTCCAAGCTGTTGATTGGGGGGTGACAACCCACATGTCGGATTGGACTTGAGGTACGATAAGGAAATCCTTTTTAAGATATGGCGACCAGAACTGCACATAATATTCAAGGTATAGTCACACCATGGAACAATAAAGAGGCATTATAATATTGTTGGTTTTATTCTCCATTCCTTTCCTTACGATTCCTAGCATTCTATTTGCTTTCTTAGCCATCGCTGCACACTGGGTGGAGGGTTTCAATGTATTATCCAGAATGATGCCTAAATCTTTTTCCTGGGTGGTGGTTCCTAATGTGAAACCTTGCATCGTGTAACCATAGTTTAGGTCGTTCTTTTTTAGGTGCATAGCTTTGCACTTGTCCACATGAAATTTCATCTGTCATTTAAATGTCTTCTAATTTATCAAGGTCCTCTTGCAATTTTTCACAATTTTCTTGTGTTTTAACAACTTTGAATAATTTTGTGTCCTCTGCAAATCTGATCACCTCACTCGTTATTCCTATTTCCAGGGCATTTATGAATATGTTAAAAAGCAGCGGGCCCAGCAGAGATCTCTGGGATACTCCACCATTCACCTTTCTCCATTGAGAAAAATGACCATGTAGCCTTCTCTCTGCTTTCTATCTTTTAACCATTTCTTGATCCACAGTAGTACACTACCTCCTATCTCATGATTTTTAAATTTCGTCAAGAGTCTCTCATGAGGAATCTTGCCAAATGCTTTCTGAAAATCCAGATACAATATATCAACCGGCTCACTTTTGTCTACCTGTTTATTCACACCTTCAAAAACACATAAGAGGATTAGTAAGACAAGACTTCTGTGGCTAAATCCATGTTGGCTTTCTCCCATTACACAGATTATCTACATGTTCAATAATTTTATTCTTTATTATGGCTTGTACCATTTTGCCTGATACTGACATCAGGTTCACGGGTCTGTAGTTTCCTGGATCACCCATGGAACCCTTTTTAAAAATTGCCATTACATTGGCCTCTTCAGGTACTACAGATGATTTTAATGATAGTTCACAGTCTACTAATAAGAGGTTTACAATCTCATATGTCTCTATAGCTTCCTAATGACTCCCTCCCATTGTACACAGCCTGTATATAGCCATATAGCCTGTATATGCTTTCCCCTGTTACCAATCCAAGTTGTACTACCCGTTCATTGTAAATGCAACTTAGGCTCTCCCTACCCTGTACAAAGAGTTTTCTGTAAACCGCACTGATTTTAAAAAGCGCGGTATATAAAAGCATTAAATAAAAATAAATAAATAAATAAAATATTTCAGTTCTTTCAACATCCTTGGATGTCTTAACCATATGCTTAGACTTTTACTTATATCTGAGCCTCTAGCTACTTTCACAGAAAATCATTTTGAGTCTTAAAAGCAAATTATGCAGATGTAGTTTAGCAGAATTACTGTGGTATTGCGTCTTTAGAAAACCATCTTGACATGTCTTCTCCTGTTCTTGAATGACCACAGCATATTTTTGCTACTCAGCTTTATCAGGAAGTCATCTTTCCCCAGTTACATTGCTTCCTCAACAGCATTAGAAAGAAAGTCTGATAAATGCTCAGGCCTTCTCTATGAGGATTAGTAGTACCCTGGATGTACTAATGCACCACCCTTGGAAAAGCTGAGAATTCCAGTAAGACTTGTTTTACAGACTTCAACAGGCTAATCGCTGAAACACTTAAGGATCTTCCCAAAAGCAGATAAAAAAAAAGGAAGTTGCTAATCAACTTACTCTTCTGCTGGATAAAGAACCAAGAAAGAACCTAAAACTAAGGTGGAAAATAGGCCCAGGTATTTATTCAGGAGGAGGTCTTATTGCACACAAATTGGTTTCCAGGGGATTATTTTTGCATCTAGACTGTTAGAGGAACAACTGAGAATAAGATAAATAAAGATATTCTAAATCAATATTAACACCTAGATTACTGTTTGCAAAACTCTTATCACCAAAATTAAAAATAAAACTTAAGAAGGATCATGTAAAGTATAAAAGCAGATTTATGAATGTCTCTATTGCAAGTCAATGAGTGAATGGTTCCCATGAAGAATACATGTGAAGACAAATTTAAGGGGCCATAGGGCATCAGAGTGTGAAGGCCAACAAATCAAATCTAATAGGCGCAAAAACAGAAGGCATAGCAGAACTTTCAATGACTATGTCTCAGTTCATGTTGTACTCACAGACCTGTGTCTCATAGCTAGATATCGAAGATCTACATTTCCTTTCACAGACAGGCCATAATCCTGGAGAAGCTTGCAGGAATCTTCCCAGCATCCAACTCCGACTTTCAAAATGTTGTCATTTATTAAAATATCCAGTAAAGTCTTTGGAACAGTCTGGTCACTGTTAACCACCCTGGGTAAACGAACCAAGATACAAAGCCCACTATAGGAAGCTAGCTGTAGAAGAGATACAGGCTTTGCTTTTCCTTCTACTGACACCTAAAATATAAAAATTAAAGCAGCATTAAGTATTTTGGAATGGTGCAAAACTTTTATATGGTAGCCTTTCAAAATGTTAATGACTAAAGTCAGTCCAAATTAGAAAATAGTAGAACAGTATGATATATTCAACATCATTTTTCCATTTTCACATGAGCTGACAAACCCTCAATGGGCTGGCATGTTAGGAGTCTGTTCTCGGCGTCTTATATCCCCCCTCCCATACTTTGATGAAAAATCAATTTAACCACATCTAAGGATGGGAATTTGTTTGAAATGACATTCCCATGTTGTTTCATGTCATTTTAACCCAGAATGACAGTAAAAATTCCAAAATTTCAATTTTTTCTAGTGTCATCAATAGTGTTTACGACGTATCAATATTTATTTATTTATCATTTATTTAACATTTCTTATATACCGCCTTCCATGATATCAAGGCGGTCTATATTGAACAAACTGAAGTTATATTGAACAGGGCATTATAACTTGGATTTAACTATTTACAGGGAACATGGGCAATGGAGGGTTAAGTGGCTTGCCCAAGACCACAAGGAACACCTGTGGGACTAGAAACCCCAATCCTTCCGGCCAAGGTTGCTGTCCTCTAGAAACATAGAAACATGGCGACAGAAAAATACCACATGGCCTATCTAGTCTGCCCTTCCATATCAACAACTACAACAGTCCCCTTTTTACCTTTAGAGATCCTCTGTGTTTGTCTCATGCTTTTTTGAATTCAGTTACTATCCTCATCTCTACCACCTCCACTGGGAGACTATTCCACGGCTCCACCACTCTTTCCGTAAAGAAATATTTCCGCATATCACTACTGAATCTATTCTCCTTCACCCTCATCCCATGTTCCCTGGTAGCAGAACTTGCTTTCAATTGAAAGAGGCTCTCTCCCTGAACATTTATGCCATGGAGGTATTTAAACATCTAAATCATATCACCTCTATCTCGCCTTTCCTCCAAGGTGTACATATTAAGATCACTAAGTCTGTCCTCATATGCTTTATAATGAAGACCACTAATCGTCTTAGTAGCCACCCTCTGCACCGACTCCATCCTGTTCACATCCTTTTGAAGGTGCGGTCTCCAGAATTGCACACCATACTCCAAATAAGGTCGCACCAAAGACTTATACAGAAGCACTATCACCTCCTTTTTTCTGCTAGCCATTCCTCTCCGTATGCACCCAAGCATCCTTCTAGCTTTTGCCTTCACCTTTTCTACCTGTTTAGCTACTTTAAGATCATCAGACACAACCACACCTAGGTCCCGCTCTTCTTTAGTGGACAAAAGTACTTCACCCCCTATACTATATTGCTCCATTGGATTGCTGTAGCCTAAATGCATGACCTTACATTTTTTAACATTAAATCCCAGCTGCCAAATTCCAGACCATTCTTCAAGCTTAGCTAGATCCCTCCTCATGTTATCTACACCTTCCTAAGTGTCTACTCTATTGCAGATTTTGGTATCATCCGCAAAGAGACAAACCTTACCCGACAGCCCTTCCACTATATCACTAACAAAGATGTTAAAAAGAATCGGAACAAGGACAGATCCCTGGGGCACACCACTGGTAACATCCCTCTCCTCAGATTGAGCTCCATTTACTTGTACTCTTTGTCACCTCTCACCCAACCAATTACTAACCCAAGCAGCAACTTTAGGATCCATCGCCTGTGAGGAACAGTGTCAAAGGCTTTACTGAAATCTAAATACACCACATCTAGGGCTCTCCCTCGGTCCAACTCCCTGGTCACCCAGTCAAAGAAATCTATCAGATTTGTCTGACAAGATATGCCTCCATGCTGCCTCGGATCCTGTAATCCACTGGACTCCAGAAACCTCACTATTTTCTCTTTCAGCAGCATTTCCAATAATTTACTCACCACCGAAGTTAAACTAACCGGCCTGTAGTTTTCAACCACATTTGTTTAAAGGCACCACATGAGCCTCTCCAGTCCTCTGGCACCACTCCCAACTCCAACGAGGCATTGAAAAGGTCAGTCAGTGGAGCTGCTAGAACGTCCCCAAGTTCCCTCAGTATTCTAGGGTGTACTGAGGGAACATGGGGATGTTCTAGCAGCTCCACTGACTGACTGACTGAAAATTTGAACCCTCGACCTTCCGGCCTGAGGTAACTTGCCCCAACCACTAGGCCACTCCTCCTTCCAATAGGCGCACTTCTGAAGAATACTGCATATTACTGTGCTATAGCATGTTTTGCTGAACAACCCAGTATGCTACTGAGCAACAGTACACTCCACCGTGCAACAGTGGATAGTATTGATGACACTGACCCCAAACGTTGAAAAATATATGCTGCAGGCATTGCAAAAAGGTGTGTTTCAATAATGGAATGCATGGTTGACAAAGTGGAGTGAGTAGATGGAGCACTTAAAACTTGCAAGAGGATTAATGAACTTAAAGTATGACAAAATGAACTGCTTTCCCTTCCTCCCTATGCAAACTCATACATACCCAGAGTTGGGGGAGGGGGAGGGAAGAGACATGATAAAGTGCTTCTCCTTAGGGTAGCAGGGTCTGTGAGACTGTTTAAGGCATTTTCTATAGATGCCTCAGTCATAATTTGAGTCTATCTTGAGATGGGGGGGTGTCTGTACGCATGCAGTTATACATTCCTATACGTGTGATGCAGGGGCGAGGTATCTCTGCATTTGGTGTGGGGGGTGAGGGATGCATGTGTGTAGTGCAGGGATAGTGCGTGTGTGTGGTACGGAGATGGGGTGCCGATATGTGTGTGTGTGCGCTCACTTGCGCATGTTTACCTAAGAACATATAAGAACATATATGACATAAATGGTAATTAGGCCTTACCTGCTAATTGCTGTTCCTGAAGGAACGACAGTCCAGTCCCTTACTTCTGGGTTGCGCAACCCTTCCAGCAGCTTGGAGGCTGAGCCCAACCTTTTTGGGGATGGAGCGGTATAAATACCACTGGGACCACCCCCTAACTCCAGTATTCGAATGAAAAAGCAGACATAACCAATTTTCAGAACAATCTATACAGCCTACACAACTCAAGAAATATTGTCTACCACTAAATTCAAACTTTCTTTTTTTTTTTTTCGGATGGCATAGGCAGGGATGAGAGGGATGAGCCCGGGCGGAGGGGGGTTTGCCGGGGCTAGCCGCACCTGGACTGTGTTCGTTCCGGTGAATCTGCCCTTCTGCCTAAACCACAATCTTCAATTCGGCCGGAACCGGGAGGGATCAGGGACTGGACTGTCGTTCCTTCAGGAACAGCAATTAGCAGGTAAGGCCTAATTACCATTTCCTTATCGTCACTCCAGTCCAGTCCCTTACTTCTGGGAAGTACCAGAGCAGTTCAACCCTGGGTGGGGTCCGGCATACCGGAACGAAGAACCGCAAGGCCAAACCGAGCATCCGCTGCACTCTGGACGTCCAATCTGTAGTGCTTGGTGAAGGTGTGGAGGGAAGACCAAGTCGCCGCCCTACATATGTCCAGCGGGGGAACTAGGCTGAACTCCGCCCAGGAGGTAGCCTGAGCCCTCGTAGAGTGTGCCCGCAGGCCCACGGGGACTTGTTTCCCCTTCAGGATATAGGCGGAGGCGATTGCCTCCCTGATCCACCTAGAGATGGAGGCCTTGGCTGCCGCCTCCCCTTTGTGCGGACCCCCGAACTGAATGAACAGGCGTTCGGATTTCCTGAAGGGCGCTGTACGGGAGAGGTATCGCTTCAGGGTCCGGCGAAAGTCTAGTAGGCGAAACTTGTCATCTCTAACTTCCCGCACCTCCGGAGGGAAGGCCGGGAGGGTAACTGTCTGGTTCACGTGGAAGGGAGAGGTGACTTTGGGCAAGAAGGATGGAACCGTGCGCAGAACCACTTTGTCCTTGAGAAAGGCCAGGAAGGGGGGCTGCGAGGACAGTGCCTGTAGTTCCGAGATTCTTCTGGCCGAACAGATGGCAATCAGGAAAACTGTCTTCAAGGTTAGATCCTTTAGGGAGGCATTCTTTAATGGCTCAAAGGGATTCCCGATCAAGGCATTTAGTACTAGGTTAAGGTCCCAAGGGGGGATGATAGACCTTCGTTGTGGCCGTAGCCGTCTAACTGCCCTTAGGAACCTTGCGACGTCCGCGTGGGTCCCTAGGGGTTTGCCTCGGATCTTGCCTCTGTAGCAAGCGATAGCCGCAAGCTGGACCCTTAAGGAACTGTGGGCCAGGCCCTTGTCAAACCCTGCCTGCAGGAATTCCAGGACCTCCGGCACCAAGACCGAGAGTGGTTTCTTTCGGCGCTCCGCGCACCAGGATTCAAAGATGCGCCAGACTCTCACGTAGGAAAGACAGGTCGAACGCTTCTTGGCCTGCAACATAGTCGAGACTACTGCCCCTGAGTAACCTCATTTCAGGAGCCGTGCCCTTTCAATAGCCAGGCCGTAAGCGAGAACCGATCCACGTGTGGCATCAGAACCGGGCCTTGACTTAGAAGGTCCCTTTTGCAAGGAAGGCGCCACGGTTGGTCGGCGATCATCCTCACCAGATCCGCATACCAGGGTCGGCGAGGCCAGTCCGGAGCTATGAGGATTACCAAACCCTGGTGTGACTCTACCCGCTGGAGCACTTTTCCGACCAGAGCCCAAGGCGGGAATACATAGAGAATCCCCTCCGAAGGCCACTTTTGGGATAGGGCATCCAAGCCCTCGGACATTCTTTCCCTCCGCCGACTGAAGAATCTGTCCACCTTGGCTGACGAGAACCGTGCCATGAGGTCCATGACTGGCACTCCCCATCGAGCTACTATTTGGTTGAAGGTCTCCCGTTCCAGTTCCCACTCTCCGTGGTCTATCTTGTACCTGCTGAGGAAGTCGGCCGTGACGTTGTCCGTTCCCGCCACGTGCTGCGCTGATAGTGCCTGCAGATGGATTTCCGCCCACTGTAAGAGGGTGTCCGCCTCCTTCACGAGAGCGGGACTGCTGGTGCCTCCCTGGTGATTGATGTACGCCACCGCGGTGACATTGTCGGAGAGGACGCAAATTGCTCTTCCTTGTACTAAGGACTCGAGCGCTTTGAGCGCCAGGGTGACGGCCCGTAATTCCAGTCTGTTGATGGGCCATTGTGATTCCAAGGGTGTCCAGCGACCCTGGACGAACTGATCTTGACAGTGTGCTCCCCATCCGGATAGGCTGGCATCCGTCGTCAACAGTAGCCACTGAGGGGGTTCGAGAGGCATCCCGCGATCCAGGTTCCTTGGGTTTCTCCACCAGTAGAGTGCCTGTTTGGTCCGCGGAGCGCACGGTAACTGCCGAGAGAGAGGATAATTCTGGGGAGACCACCGACGCAACAGTGAACGCTGCAATGGGCGCATGTGGGCCCTGGCCCAGGGAACTACCTCTATTGCCGCCGCCATTGTGCCCAGGAGTTGAAGATAATGCCACGCCGAGGGGCTTCTTCTGGATAGAAACTGTGAGACCAGGAGCCTTAGATCCCTTGATCTTGTTTGTGACAAGAAAACTCTGCCGCTTTTGGTGTCGAATCTTGCCCCGAGGTACTCGAGATCCTGGGAGGGAGTCAGCCTGCTCTTTGTACGATTGATGACCCAACCCAAGTCCTCTAACACCTGGATTACTCTGGTCGTTGCCGAGAGACTCTCTTCTTCTGATTTCGCCCGGATTAGCCAATCGTCCAAGTAAGGGTGAACTAATATACCCTCCTTCCGGAGGAAGGCTGCCACCACCACCATTACCTTGGTGAAAGTTCTGGGGGCCGTAGCTAGGCCGAATGGGAGGGCCTGGAATTGAAAGTGGCCTCCTGGTACCGCGAATCTCAGAAACTGTTGATGGGACTTCCTGATTGGGATGTGCAGGTAGGCTTCCGTCAGGTCGAGGGACGTTAGGAACTCCCCTTCCCTTACGGCTGCTATGACCGTACGGAGGGTCTCCATTCGAAAGTGGGGTACCCTGAGGCAGCAATTGACCTGTTTTAGATCCAGGATCGGTCGTAGGGAGTCTTCCTTTTTTTGGAACCACAAAATAAATTGAGTATCGACCCGATCCGCGCTGGCTTGGTGGCACGGGGATCACTGCCCCGAGAGCTAGTAGGTGAGCGAGAATTGCCTCCACCGCCGCCCTCTTTGGAGAAGAGCCGCAGGGGGAGCGGACAAAGGCCGGGGGAATTTGTTCTGCGAATTCGAGAGCATAGCCCTCCCTGATCACTTCTAGGACCCACTGATCGGACGTGACTCGGGACCAGGCGGGAAGGAAGAGCCTCAGGCGGCCTCCTATCGGGTGCCTTCCCTTCTGGGCCCCCAACATCTCATTGTTTTCTGGGACCCGAGAAGGAGGAGGAGGAGGCTGATCCAAAGCCTCGGCCGGCTCCCCGAAACCCTCTGAAACCTTGTCCCCTTGAGGGGAAACGGGACTTGGAAAAGGGGGCTGACCTGGCTGGACGAAACCTCCGTGGATCCCTAGGCTGGGTACGTACTGGGGGTAGGGAGCGCCCCTGCTTTTGTCTGTCTTCCGGGAGCCTGCCTCCCTTTGACTCCCCCAGGTCCTTCACTAGCTTTTCTAAATCTTCGCCAAACAACAGTTTCCCCTTAAAAGGAAGTCGGCTCAGGCGCGCCTTAGAGGAAGCATCTGCTGCCCAATTCCGTAGCCAAAGATAGCGCCTGGCCGCCACCACCGAGGCCATGTTCTTGGCTAGGCTTCTGATGAGATCATACTGACTATCAGCCAAATAGGCTGCTCCGGATTCCACCTTAGCCGAGCTGGCCTGTGTTTCGTCCGTTGAACCCTCTGTTGACTGGATCTGTTGTGCCCACCTTAAACAGGCCCGAGCCACCCAAGCCCCTGATACGGAGGCCTGCAAGGCCAGAGCGCTGATGTCAAAGGCCTGTTCCAGGAGCGTATCCAATTTCCTGTCTTGAGCATCCCTTAGGGCCGTGGCTCCCTCCACCGGGATAGTGGTCTTCTTGGTGACTGCTGAGACCGCAGCATCCACCCTGGGGGATTTCAGCAGTTCTTTATCCGACTCCGGGAGAGGGTAGAGGCGAGACATGGTTCGTATCCCTCTCAGGCCAGATTCCGGTTGATCCCATTCCTCTTGAATCATTTGACGTACCACTCTGTGGACAGGGAAAACCTTCTGGGACCTTCTGATGGCCTGAATCAGGGGATTCTCTAATGTCTCGTGCTCTGATGGGGAATCAGAGGCCACGTTGAGGGCTTTTAGGGACTCATTGATTAAGGCCGGGAGCTCTTCTCGGCGAAACACTCTAACAATGCGAGCATGGTCTTCCTCCGGGATCTCCCCTTCTTCCAGCTCCTCGTCTTCCTCCTCTAGGTCCCTCTTGGAACCCTCCTCCTTTGGGGTGCCCTGAGAAGGGGGAGGGAGAATTTCCTCACTCATTAGTCTGGTGCGCTTGGGAGGTATCCCTGAATCCTGACCGCTTGCTCTCCTAGGTTTGGCTAAACTGGCTTCTGCCGGTAGGCCTGTATCCCCTGGCCCGAGCCCCTGCATGCGCATGCAGTAAGCTTGGTGGAGTAATAGGACGAAGTCTGGGGAGAAGAGCTCTCCGACCCCTCCCTCCAGCGCGGCACGGGATACAGGGGGTGTGAGAACCTCAGTGCTGGTAGTCGGAGGCAACTGAGCTCCCCCTTCCGCTTCCAGGGATTCCCCAGGCACCAGGGGTACTTGGGCCATGGCCAAACTGATCTCCTGCTCTACAGAGGTAGACGCTGCCGCACACGCCCTGCAGATTCCCGTCTCTGTGGGGGTGCCCCTCCGTGTGCCACAGGATGGGCACTTTGCCTTGGAAGCCATGCTTTCCAGTTGTCTCAGGGAGCAGTGCTTGGTGGCAGGTCAGAGCAAATGGCGGTATGGGAAAAAGACCCGAAAACAGAACCAAAATTAAAATTAAAGGCAAAGCAGAGGACCCACTCAAGTGTGGAAAATTGCTGCAGATAACTCCTGTGCCTTCTCTTCCCCCCAGGGAGGTCGGTAAAATCAGGGGCCAAGAAAGGCCTAGCCGTTGGAAACAACGACCGAATCACAATGAGGTATTTAAAATAAATTAATTTAACCTAAAATTAAATATAATAAAGGTAGAAATAAAATAAAGGCAAGGCATAAGTGCCGGTGATGATAATACTTGCTGTTTGTTGAACCTCCGGGGGAAAAAAACGCGCATCCACTCCGTTGGCTCAACACGTGTTAGGCCGCGGCCACGTGGAGTCCGGAACGGAGGATGCGCTGCTGCTCGCTGCCCTGTTGACCCGGCTTCTACCGTCACGAAGAGGGATCGTGCACCGCTACGCCGACCGCTATTGTTGCCGCCGCTAGCCCTCCCTCCGGAGAAGAGAGGCTTCAATTGCCGGCTCCGGGGGTCGCCACCGCACCCCGCTGCTCCCGGGGGGGGGGGGGGCGTCAGAGAGACTCGCTCGCGTCTCTGCCTCTAGCGCTCAGCCGTCTTCAGGGCTTCGGCGCGAGGCAGGGCTGCTCCTCGGGAAGCTGCTAATCACCCCAGCAGAGGAAGAAGAGGATCTTCCGTCCCCCTGCAGCAGGCAGCTCCGGTGTCTCCTCCGGTCTCCGCCCGGACTGGAAGGGAGGGAGGGGAGGGAGGGAGAAGGAGGCAGACTGCAGGAAAAATTAAAGGTACAGGCAAGAGCTCAGGGCAATAAAGAAATAATTAAAATTAAATAATTAAATAATTAAAATAAAATAGATTAAATAGGAGAAGGCAGGACTCCAGTAAGCCCTAGGCTTACGGAACCCTCCAGCTGCTTGGAGGCTGAGCAATACTGGAGTTAGGGGGTGGTCCCAGTGGTATTTATACCGCTCCATCCCCAAAAAGGTTGGGCTCAGCCTCCAAGCTGCTGGAAGGGTTGCGCAACCCAGAAGTAAGGGACTGGACTGGAGTGACGATAAGGAATGGGTCAGACCAAGGGTCCATCAAGTCCAGTAAATAGTAATTACACTTACCTGGTAAGAGTAAATTAGACTTACCTGCTAATTGTTGTTCCTTAAGGAACTCTAGTCCAGTCCCGGAAAGATAGAGTTGTCAACCTCCACCAGCAGCTTTGGAGACTGAAAGATGTCATCGTCGTGATGTCACTGGTACAAATAGGCTCGCTCCGCCCCCTTTCACCAGCACCTATTGGCAAAGCAGACTCAGCAGAGCAACAAATAAGTAGTTAACAATTATGTACAGATAGAGATATATCTCTAAGAAAAGGATAGAGCCAGAGCGCGCCCTATAACGTATGGGGAACGGAAGGGCAGGAGCCCTGTTCCTCTGCGCCCCAGCCGCCTGCCGCCACACAGAAATCCACTCTGAGAGCGCTTCCCATTTCTGCCACCCCCAGAGCGCCCTGAAAAGCGTAGTGGGTACGGATGTCTATTCACGGAACGAAGTGTTCCGTCTGGCTGTGTTCTCCTTTTATTCTTTACTATTTTCTTGTTTCTTTTTTTTTTTTTTTTTGAAAACCGCACGGGTTCACCAGCTGTCAATTTCACTCTCTCCCGCCTATGGACATTCAGGCTGGCGAACACCCACGGAACGGGTGGGATCCGGGACTGGACTAGAGTTCCTTAAGGAACAACAATTAGCAGGTAAGTCTAATTTACTCTTCCTTAGCGTCCCTCTAGTCCAGTCCCAGAAAGATAGAGGATGTAACAAAGCAGTAAATCTCAACGGGAGGGGCCAGAGATGCCAGCCTGAAGGACGGCCGATCCAAAACAACTATCCCTGCGCGCCTGCACATCCAAGCGATAATGCCGAGCAAAAGAATGTAACGAGGACCAGGTCGCCGCCCTACAAATATCCGCCGCCGGCACTAGGCTGACTTCCGCCCACGAGGCTGCTTGCGCTCTCGTAGAATGCGCCCGCAACCCTACCGGCACCGCTCTGCCTCTCAAAATGTAGGCCGAAGCAATCGCCTCCTTCAGCCACCGAGAAATGGAAGACTTCGCCGCCGCTTCGCCCTTCCGCGGGCCTCCGAATGCGACAAAAAGCCTGTCCGTCTTCCGAAATGACGCCGTACGACCAAGATACCTCCTGAGCACTCTCCGCACGTCCAACCGGTGCAAACGTCCACCTGCCTGAGCTCCCTGCTCCACGGAAAACACCGGGAGCGACACCACTTGATTAACATGAAAAGCGGACACCACCTTTGGCAAAAAGGCGGGTACTGTACGCAAGACCACCTTGTCCGCAGAGAAAGTCAAAAAAGGCTCCCGGCAAGAGAGCGTCTGCAGCTCGGAAATCCTCCTGGCGGAGCATATCGCCACGAGAAACACTGTCTTGAGCGTCAAATCCTTGAGCGAAGCCCGTCCTAATGGCTCTAAGGGTTCCCCCACCAGGACGTTCAGGACCAAATTAAGATCCCACGGAGGAAGAACAGTTCGCCTCGGCGGTCTGAGCAACAACACCGCTCGCAAGAACCGACGAATATCGCCATGCGCTGCGATCACCTGCCCTTGAATCTTTCCACGAAAACAGGAGAGAGCCGCCAACTGCACCCGCAAGGAGCTGGCCGAGAGGCCCTTATCCAATCCAGCCTGCAAAAAGGAAAGAACATTGGACACCGAAGCTCGTAAGGGGTTGATAGAGTGATCGGAACACCAGTTCTCAAAGACACGCCAAACTCGGATATAAGCCAGGGAAGTCGACCTCCGGCGCGACCGCAGGAGAGTGTCTATAACCGCCTCCGAGTATCCGCGGGCCTTCAACCGTGCCCGCTCAAGAGCCAAGCCGTAAGCGAGAACCGACCCACCTGAGGCATGCGCAAGGGACCCTGAAGCAACAGGTCCTCCCGAAGAGGTAACCTCCACGGAACGTCGGCCAACAGATGAACCAAATCTGCATACCACGGTCTACTCGGCCAATCGGGTGCTATCAGGACCACCTGGCCCTTGTGCCGCTCGATGCGCTGAACCACCTTGCCAATTAGCGCCCAGGGAGGGAATACATACAGTAGACCCTCCACAGGCCACTTCTGCGCCAGGGCATCCAGGCCCTCCGCCATCCACTCTTTCCGCCTGCTGAAGAATCTCTCCACCTTTGTCGACCGCAAGGTGGCCATGAGATCCATCACCGGAAGCCCCCAACGGCGCACAATCATCTCGAAAACGTCCGGGTGCAGAGCCCACTCCCCCGGATCTACGCGGCACCGACTCAGATAATCCGCTTCGACGTTGGCGACTCCGGCGATGTGCTGAGCCGACAGGGCCAGTAAATTCCGTTCCACCCAAGCCAGTAGCACACTCGCCTCTTCCTCTAGGGCCGCACTGCCCGTGCCGCCTTGCCGATTTATAGACGCCACCGTGGTCGCGTTGTCCGACAGCACGCGAACGGCCGCTTTCCGCAGATTCTGCTGAAAAGCCAGAAGAGCCTGAAACACTGCGCGCATTTCCAGACGGTTTATGGACCATAGTCGTTCCTCCTCTGACCACGTTCCTTGCGCAAACGAGCCTTCGAGATGAGCCCCCCATCCTGCGAGACTCGCATCCGTCGTGAGCAACCGCCAGCACGGAGGCTCCAGGGGGACGCCCTGCGTCAGGCCGTCGGGATGCAACCACCAAAGTAGGCTGCTCTCCACCGCTGCCGGACAGGGCAGACACTGCGACAACGCATCTCTCTGATGAGACCAGCGCCTGAGGAGAGCACTCTGCAACGGCCGCATGTGAGCCCTGGCCCACAACACCAAGTCTATTGTCGCCGCCATGGTCCCCAGTAACTGCAGGTACTGCCAAGCCGTCGGCGCTCGAAGCCCCAGAAACCGACGCACCAGGTCGCGCAAGGCCTGCGCCCTTGAACTGGGAAGAAAGACCCGTCCTTGTCGAGTCTCGAAGCGCGCCCCCAGGTACTCCAGGCTCTGCGAGGGGGACAGCTGACTCTTCGCCTCGTTCACTACCCAACCGAGGCTCTCCAAGAACTCCACCACTCGAGTGGTGGCCACCACGCTTTCCTCCCTGGACTTTGCCCGAATCAACCAGTCGTCCAGGTACGGGTGCACCAGGATCCCCTCTCTGCGCAGCGCGGCCGCTACAACCACCATAATCTTTGTGAATGTCCGAGGAGCTGTCGCCAGACCAAAAGGCAACGCCCAGAACTGAAAGTGTCCCATCGGTACAGCAAATCGCAGAAAACGTTGATGCTCCCTCCGCACGGGAATGTGAAGATAAGCCTCCGTCAGATCCAATGACGTAAGAAATTCGCCCGCGCGAACGGCCGCAATGACGGAGCGCAAGGTCTCCATGCGGAAGTGGGACACTCGGAGACAACGATTCACCCTCTTGAGATCGAGAATTGGCCGAAATGTATCCCCTCTTTTGGGGACCACGAAATAAATGGAGTATCGTCCTGCGCCGCACTGGTCGATCGGAACGGGTACGACTGCCCCGAGCCGTTGGAGACGGCCCAAGGTGTCCGCGACCGCTTGGCGCTTCCGAGGCGCCTTGCAAGGGGAAAGAACAAAGGAATCTCACACTGGATGCTGAAACTCTAGAGCATAGCCTTCCCGAATGACTTCTAAGACCCACCGGTCTGATGTAATCTGGACCCAGGCAGGGTAGAACTCCCGCAACCTGCCTCCCACGGGCACCTCCACTACCTGGGCCCGCCTCATCTCATTGTGATTTCTTGTTCGCACCACAAGACTGGTAGGGACCAAAACCCCTGCCTGCCCCCGAAACCCTCGAAAGGACTGACTCCGCGCTGGAAACCTGCTCCGCTGCGATTGTTGAAAGCGAGATGTGTGAAACTTGCGAAAATCCCTCGAGAGGCCTCTAGATGCCGATCCTCCTCGAGTTTGTTTCGGTCTATCCTCAGGGAGACGCCCCCCTTTGGACTCCCCGAGGTCCTTAACCAACTTCTCAAGATCCTCTCCAAAGAGGAGCTTGCCCCGGAAGGGAAGCTTACTGAGCCGAGCCTTGGACGAACTATCCGCCGACCAGTTTCGGAGCCACAAAGAACGGCGAGCCGCGACTACAGAAGCCATACATTTAGCTAAGCCACGAATTAGATCATAATGAACATCGGACAGGTATGCAGTGCCAGACTCCAGCCGAGACGTATCCGCCATCTGGTCGTCTGAGAGGGAGCCCTGAAGACGTTGAGACCAGCGTAAACAGCCTCTCGCCACCCACGCCCCCGCTATGGAGGCCTGCAGGGAAAGGGCACTCATGTCGAACACCTGCTTCAGCAAGGTATCCAACCTCCTATCCTGGCCATCCTTCAATGCTGCCGCTCCTTCCACCGGAATGGTGGTCTTCTTCGTGACAGCAGCCACCGCGGCATCAACCTTTGGAGACCGAAATATCAACTTATCCTGTTCCGAGAGCGGGTACAAGCGGTCCAAAGCCCTGGTCCCCCGCAACGCCGACTCCGGCGTGTCCCATTCCTCCTGAATCATATTCCGAAAGACTCTATGGATAGGGAACACCCACTGCGAGGTGCGCACAGCCTGCAACAGCGGATCCTCCAACGCCTCTTCTGAGGGTGCGGACCCCACAGGCATATTTAAAACTTTTAGTGTCTCGGAAATCAAGGCAGGGAGCTCCTCTCGCCGAAAAACACGGACCACCCTGCTCTGTTGCTCCTCCTCCAACAACTCACCATCTTCCAAGTCTTCACCCGAGACCTCCTCATCAAGGTCCGGCATCCCCAGGTCCTCCTCTAGAAGGGCAGGCGACTGCGGTTCCAAATCATCCCGTCGCCTTTTGGGTAGCGTCATCTCCCCTTCCTGAAGACTGGCAGCCCGACTCCTTTTCCTGCTAGAAGGACCGGGAGACTGAACCCCCCTGTCCGTCTGCAGCAAGGCAAACGCCTTCTGCATCAAGGAGAGGAATTCGGAAGGGAGACCTGGAATCTCAGACCCCTGGGATCCTTCTGGCACCAAGGGAACACTGGAAGCGGAGGATGGACCCGCTACCGGTTCCGAAGCAGGCAAGGAAGGAGGGTCAGAACCCCTGCCTTCCTGAGACGCGGTCGCGTGGTCCTGAGAACCTTCCCCCAAGGACTTCTCCATGCCCATGGCCTCTAAAGAGCATGTTTTACAAACGCCAGTGTCCAGAAGCTCCCCACGCCGCACCCCACAGACCAAGCAGCGTGGTTTGGCAGGCATGGTAAGTAACAGCGCTTCAATGCCAGTAAAAGAGCCTTGCACAGAGCCTTGCACAGCTACAAGACAAGCTCCAATTTAAACGCGGTTTTTTTTTTTTTTTTTTTTTTACTTTTTGGCAGTGATCAATCAAGCAAGATGTAACTAGCTGCCCCCTAACCACCGTTTTTCAAAACGAAGCTTCTAAACCCTAAAAAAATGACTTTGAAAATGAAAAATTCAAAATGGCCGCCGCCACTTTTTCGGCGCAAAAATCACGCGTCTAGGCATCCCTGACTCCTAAGGAGCTGCCAAAACACCTCAACTAACCCCCAAATACCTCCCCCAGGTAAACCCCAAAGTCCAGAGTACTCACCAGACCTCGGGAGAGAGAGAAGAAGGGCAGCGCTGGACCCCTCAGGAGCACAGCCTTCAAAGCGGCATCAGCTCCTGGAGAGACTCAAAATCCTGTGGTAACAACCACTGCCTGCTGCTGGGAGTCTCTATAGCCTTCTACCTGCTCCTCACCCTTCCAAGTGGGTTCGGGGGCAGGGAGGCAAAGGCAGGCACACTCCTGTGCCACTGCAATGCTTGTTTCAATGCTGAGGCAGGGAGGGGAGGGGGGAGGGGGGGGGGTTAGGGAGCAGAGAAAGGAGAAAACAGCCTCAGCAGAACAGATCTCTATGGCAGCAGCAGGCACCTAAAGAGCAAGAAAATCTAAATTTAAAAACAAAAGATGAACTAAAGAGAAAGATTAAGCTCTGCTTATTTGTTCCTCTGAGCCCAGTCCTGGGCTCAGAACCTCCAAGCTGCTTGGAGACTGAAAGTACTGGTGAAAGGGGGCGGAGCGAGCCTATTTGTACCAGTGACATCACGACGATGACATCTTTCAGTCTCCAAAGCTGCTGGTGGAGGTTGACAACTCTATCTTTCCGGGACTGGACTAGAGGGACGCTAAGGAATTGTAGTTCCTGGAGGGACTCCAGTTTAGTCCTCCATGTATGGGATGTAACAGAGCCAACCATCATAGGGAGGGACCTTTGCCTCCAGCCCGCAACACTGCCGATCCGAAGCGGGCATCCTTCGCTGCTAGGACATCAAGACAGTAATGCTTACTGAACATATAAAGAGACGACCATGTGGCTGCTCTACAGATTTCTCCAGGCGGAACCAGGCTGTACTCCACCCACGATGTCGCTTGTGCCCTGGTCGAATGAGCTCGCAACCCCATGGGCACTGAACGACCTTGCACTATATAAGCAGAGGCAATCGCCTCTCTGATCCATCTAGATATGGATGCCTTTGCCGCCGCCTCCCCTTTACGGGACCCTCCTAACAACACGAATAGACAGTCCGATTTGTGGAAGGTTTCCGACACCTTCAAATATCGTTGCAACACTCACTTTATATCCAACTTGTTCAAACTACGGTCTGAAGCGTTTCCCTCTACAGCCCCAAGAACTGGTAGCGAGAGCGCTTGATTCAAATGGAACGGAGAAACCACCTTTGGAAGGAAGGAAGGCACAGGCCGTAAAACCACCTTTTCTCTAGAAAAAGACAGAAAAGGCTCTCAACAGGACAATGCCTGCAATTCTGAAATTCGTCGTGCTGAACAAATGGCCACTAAAAACACCATTTTCAAGGTCAGGTCTTTACCGAGGCCTGATGAAGAGGCTCAAAGGGTGCTCCAACCAAGGCTCTTAATACCAAATTAAGATCCCATGGAGGTATGACGACTCTACGGGCCAGTCGCAATCTAGTCACTGCTTTAAGAAAGCGTAATCCAAAAATTCAAACCAGTCAGAATCAAATAAATATCCATGTAATTAAGATCCCAACATACAAAAGAGCCCCTTAGCCTATTAATTTTTGTCGGAGCTAATCGTCAAAGTGTATGGAAAACCACCATACACCACTGCAACATCTCCTTTTTCTAAAGTTTTTTACAAAGAATAA
The DNA here is from genome assembly GCA_033557465.1 of Ichthyophis bannanicus. Lineage (NCBI taxonomy): Eukaryota > Metazoa > Chordata > Amphibia > Gymnophiona > Ichthyophiidae > Ichthyophis > Ichthyophis bannanicus. The sequence goes on from CM066037.1 coordinate 295,582,419, forward strand.
AACTTAACACTTAGCTTTGTTGATAATCTTCCTAAGGCAGATGAAAAATAGACGTGTAAGTGAAGAAGTGCCAGAATATCTAAATTTGCAACGTGCCACACGTTTCGGCTCTAACACAAAACGTTTTTCAACCCTGCTTCAGGCCATCTCATACTGGCTATCATATCTTCTATTCTGCTTCAAATCTTTTTAAGAAACACCAAAGCTTCTTCATACCAAATTGTAGTCAAAGGCATCATTTACTTTTTATACTTCGGCGTCTGAGGTCACTCACAGCAGATGACCATTAGCTATCAATCTAACTCAAAAGCAATTGCATCTGTTAGGGAGGACCCACTGACAAGGGAACACCTTAAAGACATACAATGCTCGTTTCAATTGGATGATGGTGTGCCAATCAAGTTGTGTATTTAACCCACTAAGTATTTAACTTTTTGTGTTAGACCCGAAACGTGTGGCACGTCGCAAATTTAGATATTCTGGCACTTCTTCACTTACACGTCTATTTTTCATCTGCCTTAGGAAGATTATCAACAAAGCTAAGTGTTAAGTTTTATTCTTTGTAAAAAACTTTAGAAAAAGGAGATGTTGCAGTGGTGTATGGTGGTTTTCCATACACTTTGACGATTAGCTCCGACAAAAAATTAATAGGCTAAGGGGCTCTTTTGTATCTTAGGATCTTAAGAAAGCGTAAGACATCTGCATGCTCCCCCAGAGATATGCCCTGAACTTTACCCCTATAACATGCCATGGCTGCTAACTGCACCCTCAAAGAGCTGGCTGCTAAACCTCTATCAAAGCCATCTTGTAAAAAGCTTAAAACAATGGGCACCGACACCGTAGCCGCCCGAATCTGACGTCGAGAGCACCAGTCTTCAAATATACGCCAAATACGGACGTAAGCTAGTGATGTAGAAGGCTTCCTTGCTCGAATCGACGTTGTGATCACCGCTCTCGAGTATCCTCTTTTCCTTAACCTCGCCCTTTCAATGGCCAAACCTTAAGCGAGAATCGATTCACTTGAGGCATTCGCAGCGGCCCTTGAATCAGGAGATCCTCTGACTCCGGTAACCTCCATGGCTCCCCGTCCAGCAACCAAACTAGAAAAGGGGACTGTTACTTCTGGAGAGAGATCTGCAATTGTGAGTATATACTTCTGAGAATTTTCTGTAAGGAATTATTTGTATTAAAGCTAATTAATCTGTGAACCCACTATTTTTTATTAAATCAGTCAAGGCCTAGCAGCAGCAGTTTAAGTTTAAATTTAAAACAGAGAAGAGAACTTTCTGATTACATATCATACCCAGCAGAGAGCTTGTAGTTTAAATTAATAGTCACTCAGGGCCTAGTATCAGCAAAGTACTTTTAGTTTAAATTTAAAACACAGAAGAGAGCTTTCTGGTTACATTTAGAACCCAGCAGAGAGCTTGTAGTTTAAATTTCATAATAAGTTAGAGCATAGCAGCAGCAAAGAGCTAGAATTTAAAATTTAAAATCAAATAAGAATATAGCTTACCTCAGCAGCACAGGACAGGGTACTGTGTAGCAGCCCTCTTTTAATAAGTGTTATTTCCCTCCCTCCCTCCCCACACCCACCCACCCCTGGGATAATCGTAGCTTTATAGGTACTTACACATCTTAAAAGACAGGGGGTGCTCTCAGGTGCAGCTCGTTACCCAAATCAGTCATACACTAAGGACCTGAGATTAATTAAGCTTCAGGTGAACAAGGTATATTAAACGTATTAGGTACAGTTTTATTAGTATAAATATCCATAGCAACCTTTAGGAAGTAAAGAACTTAAAGATCAAAACAAAAACTTAAAACTAAAGATGCAGACAGCAGTCCAGCAGCAAGATGGGGGCTTTCCAGTCTTTTGCATTGAGTGTCGCATGTATGATTTTCTCCCAGTTGGTGAGAGGTCTTATGTATGCACTAGGTGCAAGGAGCTCTTTGCTCTCAGGGAACAAGTCCGTTCTCTAGAGGCTAGAGTAGCAGACTTGGAAAACATAAGAAAGACAGAGAGGTAGATAGACGAGACCTACAGGGATATAGTCCTGAAGTCCCACCTCCAGTCTGGTAGCATCCCTGTTGCCATGGAGGAGAGAGGTCACGTGACAGGAGAGCATAAACCTGGTGTGGCAGGAAGTGATCCTGTAACTAGGACCTGTCTTCCAGGTGATGTAAAACCCTCTCGCACTGAGGAAGTTTCTCCAGGGCCATGTGCCCATGAGGGAAGGGTTAGGACAGCCGTTATAGTTGGTGATTCAATCATTAGGCATGTAGATAGCTGGGTGGCTGGTGGACGTGAGGATCGCCTGGTAACATGCCTGCCTGGTGCGAAGGTAGCGGACCTCACGCACCACCTAGATAAGGTCTTAGATAGTGCTGGGGAGGAGTCTGCTGTCTTGGTACATGTCGGTACCAATGACATAGGAAAATGTGGTAGGGAGGTTCTGGAGGCTAAATTTAGGCTTTTAGGTAGGAAGTTGAAATCCAGAACTTCCAGGATAGCGTTCTCTGAAATGCTTCCCATTACACGTGCAGGACCCAAAAGGAAGGCAGAGCTCCGCAGTCTCAATGCGTGGATGAGACAATGGTGCAGAGATGAGGGTTTTGGATTTGTTAGGAACTGGGGAACATTCTGGGGAAAGGAGAGGCTCTTCCAAAGGGATGGGCTTCACCTTAACCGGGATGGAACCAGGCTGCTGGCATTAACCTTTAAAAAGGAGATAGAGCAGCTTTTAAACTAGATAATAGGGGAAAGCCGACAGTCGCCCAAGAGCGGATGGTTCGGAAGAATGTATCCTTGAAGGATACTACCAAAAGCAGAGAGGTTCCAAAAAAAAAGAGTAAAGTAGCCCAAATGCCCTCGAGTATGGAGCAAACAGAGCTTAAAGATCCAAAATTGCCCATGTCTACCAGCAGCCAAACTAATATGAATAAAATACAGTCTCTAAAATGCTTGTATGCAAATGCTAGAACTCTAAAAACTAAGATGGGAGAGTTAGAATATATAGCACTAAATGAGAGGTTAGATATGATTGGGATATCAGAGACATGGTGGAAGGAGGACAACCAGTGGGACACTGTGATACCTGGGTACAAACTATATCGTAATGATAGAGCTGATCAAATTGGTGGAGGGGTTGCGCTCTATGTTAGAGAGGGCATTGAGTCAGAAAGGATTCAAGTTTTGCAGGAAACAAAATTTGCTGTAGAATCTCTATGGATCGAAATTCCATGTAAAAAGGGGAAGGCGATGGCAGTGGGGGTGTACTATCAACCGCCTGGCCAGAATGAACACATGGATGATGAAATGCTCAAAGAAATCAAGGAAGCTAACAAAGGTTATAGCGCAGTAATAATAATGGGTGATTTCAATTACCCCGGTATCGACTGAGTCAGTATCACAGCAGGACATGCTAGGGAGATAACATTCCTAGATGACATAAATGACTGCTTCTTGGAGCAGCTGGTTCATGAACCGACCAGAGGGGAAGCCATATTAAACCTAGTCCTTAGTGGAACACTAGATCTAGTGCAAGAGATAAGGGTATTGGGGCCACTTGGCAATAGTGATCATAGCATGATCACCTTTGATTTAATTAGTGGAGGAGGGATAGTAAAGAAATCCACAGTACTACCTTTTAACTTTCAAAAGGGAGACTATGGTAAAATGAGGAAAATACTTAAGAAAAAACTAAAAGGAGCAGTTGCAAAGGTTAAAGACTTACATCAAGATTGGGTGTTGTTGAAAAATACTATCTTGGAAGCCCAGAACAGCTGTATTCCACGCTTTAAGAAAAGTGGAAGGAAGTCCAAAAAACTGCCAGCATGGTTTAAAAGGGAGGTCAGAGAGGCTGTTGCCAAAAAAGCATCTTTCAGGAAATGGAAAAAAGAGCCAAACGACGAAACCTGGAAACAGCACAAGCACTGGCAAGTCAAATGCAAGGCATTGATAAAGCAGGCAAAGGGAGAATTTGAGAAGAAGCTTGCTGCGGAAGCAAAAACGCAAAATAAAGATTTTTTCAAGTACATTCGTAGCAAAAAACCTGTGAGAGAGTCAGTTGGTCCATTAGATGATAGAGGAGTTAAAGGGGCACACTAAGAGGCAACAAGGCGATAGCGGAGAGACTGAATGAATTCTTTGCTTCGGTCTTTACTGAGGAAGATGTAGGGATGTTACTCATGACTGAAGTGGTATTTAAAGGTGCGGAAGAATTGAAGCAAATATCGATACATCGGGAAGATGTCTTACAACTATTAGATAAACTGAAGAGTAGCAAATCACCTGGGCCGGATGGTATACATCCAAGGGTGTTGAAAGAACTGAAATATGAGATTGCAGACCTGCTATTAGTAATCTGTGAACTTTCATTAAAATCATCTGTAATACCTGAAGATTGGAGGATCGCCAATGTAACGCCAATTTTTAAAAAGGGTTCCAGGGGTGATCCGGAAAACTACAGACCGGTGAGCCTCATGTCAGTACCGGGAAAAATGGTAGAAACCATCATAAAGAATAAAATTACTCAGCATGTAGATAGTCATGGCCTAATGGGAGACAGCCAACATGGTTTTAGACAAGGAAGATCTTGTCTTACTAATCTATTATGTTTTTTTGAAAGTGTGAATAAACAGGTGGACAAAGGTGAGTCGGTTGATATAGTGTATCTGGACTTTCAGAAAGCCTTTGACAAGGTCCCTCATCAGAGACTTTTGGCAAAACTAAAGAGTCATGGGATAGGAGGCAGTGTACTACTGTGGATCAAGAACTGGTTAAAAGATAGAAAGCAGAGGGTTGGGCTAAATGGCCAATTTCCCCAATGGAGAAAAGTGAATAGTGGTGTTCCCCAGGGATCTGTGCTGGGTCCGCTGCTTTTTGACATATTCATAAATGACCTGGAAATTGGAATAATGAGTGAGGTTATCAAATTTGCAGATGACACAAAACTATTTAAAGCTGTTAAAACCCAAGAGGATTGTGGAAAATTGCAAGAGGATCTTGATAAATTGGAAGACTGGGCATCAAAACGGCAGATGAAATTTAATGTGGACAAGTGCAAAGTTATGCGCCTAGGGAACAACCCCCCAAACTATGGTTACACAATGCAAGGTTCCACATTAGGAACCACCACCCAGGAAAAAGATTTAGGCGTCATTGTGGACAGCATGTTAAAACCCTCGGCCCAGTGTGCAGCGGCGGCCAAGAGAGCAAATAGAATGCTAGGTATCATAAGGAAAGGAATGGAAAATAAAACAAAAGATATTATAATGCCTCTATATCGTTCCATAGTGAGACCGCACCTTGAATATTGTGTGCAATTCTGGTCGCCGTATCTTAAAAAGGATATAGCGATTTTAGAAAAGGTTCAGAGAAGAGCCACCAAAATGGTAAAGGGGATGGAAGGATACTCCTATGAAGAAAGGCTAAAAAGGTTAGGGCTCTTTAACCTGGAAAAGAGACGGCTGAGGGGAGATATGATAGAAGTCTACAAATTAATGAACGGAGTGGAACGGGTAAACGTAGATCGATTGTTTACTTTATCAGAATATAGAACGACTAGGGGACATGCAATGAAGCTGCAGGGTACACTATTTAAAACTAATAAAAGAAAATATTTCTTCACTCAACGTGTAATCAAACTCTGGAATTTGTTACCGGAGGATGTAGTAAAGGCTGTTAGTGTAGCTGGGTTTAAAAAAGGTTTGGACAAGTTCCTGGAGGAAAGGTCCATAAACCATTATTAAGAAGGGACCCAGGATATCAATACTTGACCCAGTACAAAGCATTGCGGAACCTGTGTCTTTTGGGGAAACTGCTAGGTACGTATGACCTTGATTGGCCACTGTTGGAAATAGGATACTGGGCTTGATGGACCTTGGTCTGACCCAGTATGGCATATCTTATGTTCTTTTGTTCTTATGAATTAGATCGGCGAACCACGGTCTTCTTGGCCAATCAGGAGCCACCAGTAGCACCTTTCCGTGATGAGCTTTGATCTGCTGGACCACCCTGCCTATCAGGGCCCACAGTGGGAACACAGAGCAGACCTGTCGACGGCCAACGTTGCATTAGAGCGTCGATCCCTTCCGACATTATTTCTCGCCGTCTGCTGTAGAACAGAGTTGCCTTCGCCGAATGAAAGGTCGCCATGAGATCCATGATTGGCTGTCCCCACCTGTGAACTAGAAGCGCAAAGATGTCCGGATGCAACTCCCACTCTCCCGCATCCACCTGGACCCTGCTGAGGAAGTCTGCCGTCACATTGTCCCTCCCTGCAATGTGCGCCGCCGAGATTGCCAGTAGCCGACTTTCCACCCAGGTAAACAGCATCTCAGCTTCCTCTTCCATGGCCGTACTTTTCGTTCCGCCCTGATGATTTATGTAGGCTACCGTCGCAGAATTGTCCGAAAGTACTCTCACCGCCCGACCTGTAATCATGGTTTCGAACGATAGGAGAGCTAAGTAAACAGCTCTCAGCTCCAGTCGGTTGATCGACCAAGCGCTTTCGGCGACCGACCACACAACTTGTGCGAAGAGCTCTCTGCAGTGGGCCCCCCATCCTGAGAGACTCGTATCTGTCAAGAGGGGTAGCCACTCTGGCTGCACCAGAGGCATCCCCTTTGTTAGTACCTCGGGGCGCAGCCACCACCCCAGAGACTGTCTGATCCGAGACGGACAAGGGAGATGTTTGTTCATTGAGTCCAATTGATATGACCATTGACGAAGCAGAGCTCGTTGCAAGGGTCTCATATGGAACCGGGCCCATGGCACAGCTTCCAAAGTTGCCACCATCGTCCCTGCCGAAGGCGCAGGCGAACACCTGAACCGACGAACCTGCTGCTGTCGCAGAGTCTGAACTCAATGATCCAGCAGAAACACTGATCCCTCCTGAGTGTTGAACTGCACCCCCAGGTACACGAGGTCCTGGGACAGTTCCAGGTGACTTTTGGCTGTGTTGACCACCCAGCCTAGATTCTGTAAGAACATCACTACCTTTTGGGTAACCTGAACACTCTCAGCTCTTGACTTCGCTCGAATCAACCAGTCGTCGAGATACGGATGAACCAACACTCCGTCTCTTCGCAACGCAGCCGCCACGACCACCATAATTTTGGTGAACGTCCGCGGCGCCGGCACCAAACCAAATGGTAATGCCTGAAATTGATAATGTCCCCCACGTGAGAGCAAAGCGTAGAAACTTCTGATGAGCCCCCCCTGATGGGTATGTGCAGGTACGCCTCTGTAAGATCCAGGGAAGTCAAGAACTCCCCCTTGCGTACCGCTACAATGACCGATCTTAAGGTTTCCATCCTGAAATGCGAGACTCGTAGACAGCGATTCACCCCTTTGAGGTCTAGAATAGGTCTCAGCGATCCGTTCTTTTTTGGCACCATGAAATAAATTGAGTATTGACCCGTACCGCATTCGTTTTCCAGTACCAGCACAATTGCTCCCAACTGTAACAGACGGTCTAGAATGCTGCGAATCTCTAGGGCCTTCTTCTGACCCCTGCAGGGAGACACCACAAAGGAATCCCGAACCGGTCTTTGCAACTCCAGCGCATACCCATCTTGAATTATTTCTAAGACCCACTGGTCGGAAGTTATTTGGGCCCAGGCAGGAAGAAACTCCCGAAGCCTCCCCCCTATCGGAGAATTTCCTGCCAGGACCCGCCAACCTGCATTGGGGCTTACGAGAGGTCGCTGCGGTCGTTGCTGTGAAAAACCTGAGCTCGTGAAGTAAATCTACCTCTCTGGAAACTCCCCAAACGAGAAGTATGAAATCTTCTGAAATCTCTAAACTGTCCCCGAAAACCTTGCGGAGCCTTCCCTTGCCTAGGCTTATCTTCCGGGAGCCTCTCCCAAGTCCTTAACCAACTTGTCGATCTTCGCCAAACAACAACTTCCCCTTAAAGGGAAGCTTACTGAGACGTGACTTGGAGGAGCCATCGGCCGCCCAATTCCGCAACCAAATGGATCTGCGGGCGGCCACTAGCGAAGCCATACTGTTAGCGAGTGCTCTAATCAGGTCATAATGCACATCCGCTAAATACACGGCTCCAGACTACAAACGATCCAGCTCCCGAACACTCTCCTGTTCTAACTACGCACTATTTCGCAAACTCTAGGACCATCTCAGACAAGCCCTAGCGACCCAAGCCCCACAAATGGAAGCCTGCAGCGACAACAAATCCGCCTCAAAAGACTGCTTTAACAAACCATCAACTTTCCTATCTTGCGCATCTTTTAATGCCGCACTGCCTTCCACTGGAATAGTGCTCTTTTTTGTAACTGCTGATACCGCAGCAATGCGCGGCGAGCGAAACCGTTCCTTGTCTTTATCCGCTAAAGGATAGAGCCTGTTCATAGTTTGACCCCGTGCAGACCAGCCTCAGGTTGATCCCACTCATCTCGGATCACCTGGTCTACCACTCGGTGCACGGGAAACACTACCTGCGTCTGTCACACCGCTTGGATTATGGGATCCTCCTCTTCCTCACTCGGTGGCATCGTGGCCAGCTTCAATGTCTGTAGGGATTCCGTAATAAGCACGGTCAGCTCCTCCTTACGGAACACCCGAATAATCTTTGCCTGATCCTCTGGTTCCGGGATCTCGCCTTCTTCCAAATCCTCCAGTTGAGCCTCGACATCTAGCTCAGCCTCCTCTGACTCCTGCCACTCCACGTCAGACTGCGATGACTCTGGAGGCCACACCAGCTTTGGCAGTTTAGAAGTAACACCTCAGATTGGTTAGCGGACCTCGTCGTTGCCAAAGCATCTGGCAATTTCCCCTGACACCATAAGCAAAAGGCTTGATGCATGAGCAAGACAAAATCCTGACAGAAATCCTTGATTTGAGACCTCGCCCCTGCGGCTACCATCACTGCAGATGGACCCGTAAGAGCTTCCCGACTTCCCCCTGGAGCAGCAGGCATCAGAAGGTCCTCCTCGGCCCCAGTCGTCGCTTCTGGAGGCTCAGGGATTGTCTTCATCTCCATCTGTTGTTCCACTGCAGAAGACACTACCACACAGCCCCTACACACTCCTGAATCTGCTATCTGACCTCTGAGTGTACCGCAGACAAGGCACCAAGGAAGCGCTGCCATAAACAGATAGCACCCGTTCAGATCTGCATAGACTCCGTGACCAGAGCAGACAGCTCCTCTCTTCGGAAGACCCTGATGATCTTTACCTGATCTTCGGGTTCTTGGATCTCTCCCTCCTCCAGATCCTCCAACCCCTCCTCACGCTCCCAGTCTGTATCCTCCACGTCCGGCCAATCGGTCTCCGCGGAAGACAAAGCGCGGGTCCTAGCCTTTTTAGGGGCCAACGGCCCTCCGCCCCTACTCTCAGCGTCCAGTAGCTGCGATGGGACAGAAAACAGCCAAGCCGCCGGGGATTTGCCCTGCCGTTGTAAACAAAATGCCTGATGCATCATTAATATAAAATCAGGGCAAAAATCCCCCAGCTCTGTGGATCCCGGGGCTGCAGAAGCCCCTGAAGGTCCTGCCGCCTCCTCCAGCGCATACCCCTGCACAGCTGACTGCACGGAATCCGACACTGCCCCAGTCGACGTACACTGCACCTCCGAAGCCTCCTTGCCCTCCATCTGAGATTCTACAACCGAGGACAGTGAGGCACAGCCACGACAGATACCCGAATCGGCAACCTTCCCCCCGTCGGGTGCCGCAAACTATACACTGCGGCCTTGATGCCATAAGGCTGCAAGTGATACCGTCCTCTCTGCAGCTTATCCAAATATCGCTATTTATTTTATTTTATTTTTTTGAAAAACGTGGAGGAGAAAAATCTCCAATCAAGTTCTGAACCTCAGAAGTAAGCCACTAAGGCAGCAAAACGCAATCGCGATGACCTGGTAGGAACCCCCACCCCTCCCGGGGATTGCCCTCCCGCCAAAACCAAAAAGAGCAGCAAACGCGATTAAACAAAAAAGGAAAGTAAAGAAAACTAAGAAGGGAGAAACTAAAAAGGGACCCCCTTCGCCACCTAGCAACACTGACCCGACGGCAAATGCAAGTAAATTCGCCAAAGCAGGGACTCACACGTGCTCCTGATACTCGGAGCCACGCGTCTCTGTAAAATGGCTGTGGCGCTCTAACAATGAAGGAAAAAAGGGCGCCAAAGCAGCCACCACTGTTACCTGCACTGCAACGCTGCCCTCTTATCGGCTCAACATGCATAGCTCCAGCAGCTTGAACCCAGTGAACAGCTTACCGGGCAGCACTGTGTTGCTTGCTCCTGCGGTCCGCCGGCGAGCCGGCACTCCCCGACAAGCACCGAGCCGCGGGCTCTGCCACAACCCGCACCACAGCAATCAGGCACCGCAGCCCCGAAGTTGTGAGCCCAATAACAGCTTTGAGCCAGCGTGAAGGGAGCGCTAGGCAGGAGGCTCTCCCCCAGCAAGTCTGGGGGGAGAGCACACCTGGATCACACGCTAGGCCTGTAACACAAACCAGGGAGCATGTAAGAAAGATTTTGCTCTTGTCCTTGTTTCCCACTTTTGGTTGTTTTTTTTTGTTTTTTGTTTTTTTAAAGGCACAGTAGCCCAAATTCTAGTCTTCAACCCAAATTAAACCAAATTACATGAAATGAAAGGAAAATAAAAAACCCCTCTAACTAAACTCTCCTACAGATTCCTTATCTGTCACTCTAGTGAGTCTCAGCCCAGGCTCACAACGTCCTCCTGCTGCATGGAGACTGGTCACACTGGGGCTGATGGGAGTTTCCAGCAGGCTATATCCAGTGATGTCAGAATTCTGTCATGCCAGTCTCCAAGCTGCAGGAGGAGGTTGACAACCCAGAGGTAGAGGACTGAACTGGAGGAATCATAAGGAACTGTCCTACACTGCCCTAACCGCTCCTTATATGCTACTCAAGTGAGCCCAGCACCTAGGCTCACTACGTCTTCCTACTGCATGGAGACTGGACACACTAGGGCTGATGGGAGATGCCAGCAGACTACATCCAGTGATGTCACAATTTTGACATGCCCAGTCTCCAAGCTTCAGGAGGAGGTGCACAACCCATACGTGGAGGGCTAAACTGGAGGACCAATAAGGAACTTGTTTCCAACAAAGGCCAATCCAGGTCACAAGTACTTGTCAGGTTCCCAGAAAGGTAAACAGATTTTATGCCTGTAAACCGTCTAGAATGCTTTGCACTTGGCGGTATATAAATGTTTTTAAGCAAGTAAGTTAACTTCCTCCAGGGTAAGCAGTGGATTTCCCTGATTCTCTTTAATAATGGTTTATGGACTTTTCCTCTAGGAACCTGTCCAAACCTCTTTTAAACCGAGATACCCTAACAGCTTTTACTACATCGTCCAGTAATGAATTGCAGAGTTTATGCGTTGAGTGAAAAACTATTTTCTTGGATTAATCTTAAATGTACTACACTAACGTCAGTACATGTCCCCTGGTCTTTCTACTTTTTGAAGGAGTAAACAACCGATCTAGGTTTACCATTCCACTCCATTCATTATTTTATAGACCTCTATCATATCTCCCCTTAGCCATCTTTTTTCCAAGTTGAAGAGCCCTAACCTTTTAAGCCTTTCTTTGTAGGGGTATCCTTCTATCCCCTTTATCATTTTGGTGGCTCTTCTCTGTACCTCTTAATTCTGCTATATCCTTTTTAAGATACGGTGACCAGAAATGCACACAATATTCAAGGTGCGGTCACACCATGGAGCTTTTGCATGTATGTGGTGTGGAGGTGGGCATGCAACCTGCTGCATTCTGTCTTCGTAGGCATAGCTTTTTCCTATGTGCCCAAACAAATCTATGGGTACAGGCAGACAGCTGAACTGACCTTCAACAATATGTGATTTTGCCTGATGTGAAACACATCTAAAAACAAAATGAAAATCACAAAACACAGGAAACCTAATAAAGCAAAAGTATTTGGGCTGCACACTCCTAACCAAAATACAACCTGTGACAAAATTATAAATCATACTCTGAAGCCTACCCTGTGTTCCTTCATCATACATACCCACTCGCAGTCCATTCCAAGGACAGGATACTCCTCCAGCTCCTTCTCCAGCAGAGGTCTAACTCTCTCCCATTCGTCTGGTTGAGAAACCAGCACCACCTCTGATCCAAATATCTTTTCCACAAAGGTAATGGCTGGAGCATAAAAAAGAAGTGCCTCACTACTTTCAGCCACCTTCTCTTCCCCACCATCTGATCCTTTGACAGCTGCTCTCTTCTTCCCAAGAAGGCTCGCCCATCCTTTCTGACGTTTGACCACATTCCACAGAACAAGACAACCCACTGCAGTACCAACCACTGTGGCAGCAGCTAATGTCAGAGTTGTATGTTTAGACATTCTCCTCAATGAAAATGTTGCATGTTTTCTTGTTCCCTACAAAACATGGAGAATACGAATTTGGTTAGACTTTTTATTTTGTTACCCTTTAATTTATATTGTAAAAACGTAAAACTGCCACAAGCATTTGAAAATAGTTTCTTAAGGAGAGCGTGCCCACTTAAATGTATGAGTAAATGGGGAAATTAATGTTTTACACTTTCAGGATATCCACAATGAATATTCATCAGATGCATTTGCAGATTTAAAGAAGAACAGAGTTAATTTGAATAACTTAGATCTGATTTTCAAGTTACCTGTCTGTTGTCCTCAGAACCAGAGTTGAACACCCCTAGCTGAAAAGGCAGCAAACCTCGGTGTTAGCTTCTTTAGAGACTCTTATCTCTAAAGACCCAAAATTACATCTGGCCTAACTCCTTTAACTTCTAATTCCTTCCTCTTCTCTCCCTCTCCCCATCAAGAACTGTGAGCATGACAAAAATCACAAGAGAAATTGAAGATGCTGTCCTTCAATTACATTTTGAGCAGCCTTCACTCTCTAGGGTTGTTTAAAGCACAATGCAACAAGGCAGGTGCAGTGATGCTACAAGTGAGGCTGGCAACTGACAGACTAAAAAGCATAAAGATGACTTGATCCAATTATTTTTCTGACAGTCAAATTACTATATGGAGTCAAATTACTATGAAGTATAAGGCAGTTATGTGCATTAGAGAATTTAAAATGAAAGGTGCAGAGTTCCAGCGGTCCTATCAATTCTAGAAACCTCTGTAGACAGTGATGCCTTTTACTGGACTAGCAAAAAGATGTTGTTCCAGTAAAATGTATCACAGCTTAAAAAGAAACAAGGCATTTAAAAAGGCAAAGCATTACAGAGGCAGATCACTGATCTGACTTACAAACGTTCTGTGGCAAATGTTTTCAGAACCACAGCCTCAAAGCATAAATTGGGTCTTCTACACAGAGTGTGTGGAACAAACTCCTTGGTATATCTGTCCTACAGACTGTATAGTATAGTACAGTATATCTGCACAGACTGCAAAAAAGAAATTGATTCTAGGAAGATGAAGAGACAATTCAAGTGGGGTAGGTCTTTATTTCCTACTGAATAAAGCAGCCATATTGTACATCTCAACAGCCAGTTAGAATCAGCTTTACTGGAGAAGATTGAAGCTGGCAAATGAAATTATTGTATTATGGTTTAAGAACTTATCTATAACCTCTTGATATGAGCCAAACACACAAAAGACAATATCTATGATAACAGATATATTATATGTATTGTCTCTTGAGGTTTTGGCTTGTAGCAATAAGCTCCTCATAATAATACAAACTTATCTGGAACCGTTCATGGTTTTCTGAATTGTGTGGGTTAAGCTACATTTTTCAAAATAAATGAATGCTTCCACAGAACAAAATTCAGTAAGAAACTCCTAAATTATGGGATTATTTTCTCTTATATTGTATGATTCCTTCATAGAGTTTTTTTGAAACCAAGGAATCCAAAGGAGAGTGCTAGAAAATGAACAGATTTTAGGTGATGTTGACATTGAAAGACCTCGCAGCATTCCTATTGATGACAGCAGGAGGTATGGAGACTTACTTGCGACTGTGCAGAATATTTGTATAGGCATGAAATATGCCATAACACTGATAGAAATAAGGTGGCATCCTGCTATTTTGCATTAGTAATGGGGAGTTTCCTTTTCCCCAGTGGTGTGGCACCTATGGAACTGGAGTCAGGAATGCCTGGTTTCAGATCTTAGTTTTGTAGCTGATTTATTAGAGACTCTTGCCAAGTTACTATGCCTTCATGCAGCTACTGTATTTCTAATATCAAGGTTCCTTTTTCCCACTTCATAAGTTGTTACTCAACACAAAGGCACAGAAGGCGTTTCATGATTTATTTATTTAATGTCTTTTTTTTTAATACTGTCTTTCTGCAAGTCAAGACAGTTTACATGGAACTCGGTGCAATTTAACTAAATAACCTTAACAGCAGTGTGTGTTACATGTTGAAGAGTAACTTCAATACAATTGTTAAGAAACCCTTGCCACTAATACATACAAATAAAAATTAAGATGTCTCCTTTGCTATAATAGATTGTGTTCAAGGCAGAAAATGTGAAGAGGGATGCCACACTAAGGAAACAGGCCAGAAGTTCAAGACAAGAATAAACTTACATAGACACAAGAAAAAATGTCATAAAGAAGAACAAGAAGAGACTCTGTGGAGAATATTTTTGATGAACACTACATCAACATTACAAATCAGGATACTAAAAGGAACAATGGGTCTTCTAAGGTGGAATCCTCAGCCGGCCCCGCAGAGGGCATATTAAGAGCCTTAAGCATCTCAATAATGAGCGCCGGCAACTCCTCACGACAGAACACTCGAACCACTCTAGCTTGGTCCTCCTGCTCCTTGAGCTCACCTTCCTCTAACTCCTCCTCTACATCCATATCTGGATCCAAGTCCTCTGGCTGGCGCACATCCGAAGAAATGGACTGTTCCGGCTGGTCCTTCATGCTCCTAGGCTTTTTAGACGGGACGCCGCCAGTCCCTAAGCCCAGAGGAGTCCCCGAACGCTTCTCACCCAGTTCCCCCTCCACGGAGCCAACTCCTGACCCTCGCTTACCCACACCGAAGGCCTGTTGGAGTAGAAGCATGAAAACATTGCCGCTAATCCTCCCTGTAAGAGAGGATGTGAAGTGGGAAGGTGTGAAGCCGAGGACGGCCCCGCCACCGGCTCCTGGGGTGGCAAAGAAGGAGAAACAGGTTCCGGTAGGGCTGAAGCGGTCCCCCTCTGACCCTCTATTCCCTCTTCTAAGGCTTGCTCCATAGAGGCTGCTTCCTGGATGCACCCTCTACACACCCCAGCTTCTGACACAGTTCCCCTTCTATTACCACAGACCAAGCAATGAGGTCTAGAAGGCATCATGTCCAGCCGGGTATCCTTTCACTGTGAAACTCAGCCCCCCCCCCCCCTCCCCTGCCTAACCTGAGTCTCTACAGCAGACTAACAGCTTCCATCTCTGAAACTATGCTGGTCCTTTGTTTTCTCTTTTTTTTTTTTCAAGCTTTCAAACGTTATGCACGGTCCCCTTCCCCAGGAACCCCACCTTAGCCACTATCGAATAATAACCAAAGGCCTCTTAAGGAGATGCCAGCAATACAGGTAATTCCCCCTGCTAAACTTTCCTGCAGCGTTTCCCGCGCTGCTGCCATGCGGCCAGGCCTACTCTTCCGGATCTGTCTGCACTCGCGGCAAAAAAACAAACTGCTGATCCCCTGCACAAATCGGGCCCACTTACCTCAGCCGAAGACCTTTCAACATCGAGGGCTGCACCATTAAGCTCTCCCCGCGCTCAGCCGTAAACAGCGGCTTCAGCGTCGGGTGAGAGAAAGTCTGAGAAGGAGCCGCTTCAGCGATCGCCGTCACTTAACTGAAAACCGCAAGCCTTCTGCTGCTGACAGATGATCACGCTCCAGGCTCCTCACCCATACAGTGGGTTCGGGAGCCGGAGGTATTCCCCTTCACGCTTGATCGATCTTCCTCCTGATGACCAGAAAAAGGGGGGGGGCACCTTTTTTCAGCAGCTAAGCTTGCCTTGCTCCTCTTACAAATACTAATTTCTAATACTCTTTTTTTTTTTTTTAAATAATAACTCCTTATCTACAATAGTCCTTCACCTAAAAACCTCACTAATTCTCCTTATTCATTCCTCAACCCCCAGGCTCACTATTCCTCCAGCTGCTTGGAGACTGAGATTACTGGAGCAAGGAGGCGGTTCCTGGGCTACATATACCAGTGTCATCAAGAAGATGACGTGCTCAGTCTCCAAGCTGCTGTAGGAGGTGCTAAACCCAGAGGTTCGGGACTGGACTGGAGGGACGATAAGGAACTCACCTTTTCGCTGCCGCTTGACTCACTTGATCTCCTCTGTGTTTCCTTACCATTCCCCCTAGATGTATCCCATGTCTACAGCTACTGTGTTGTTTGTCTTGACTATAAGCTCTAATGAGCAGGGACCATCTGTGCAGTGCTGCATATATCTTGCAGTGCTATACAAATGTTCAGTAGTAGTAGTACTAGTAATAATAGTAGTATTTAGGAAAAGCTGTTCTTTACTTTTGCCTGTTCAATTCAAAATGGCACAGGGCAGACACAGTGTATCCCTTTATAGCAAGAAGATGAAATGAAACAAACTTAAATATCTTTTATACTTCAACAAATAGAGGGGATGGCCTTCATAAGAGGCGGGTACAACCATAAACAAAGGCATAGAGGGGATGACTTAAACAGAGCGGTAGATGCAACCTTGCTAGTCAGCTTACTGGGCAGACTAGATGGACCATACCATGGTCTTTATCTACCATCATATACTATATTACTATGTACTGCGACTTGACCTGAGAAAGGGAGCTCAAAAGCAAGTCAAAAAATATATTACCTTAATTCAATAAAAAGAAAATCACCTTATATATGTTTTTGTTTACTTTATTTCCACTCATAAAAAGTTACTTTAGCCACTCTCAATTGCTTTTCTGGTTCTCCAGCAGAACACCAATAGAAAAAGAATGTCATGACAGTAACTATGTGCCATCAATGCTGCAATGTTCTTTATGAAAAGCTATAACAGCTAAACGTTGAGTACAGTGGCAGAAAAGCAGGGATGAGTGGGTCATGACCTCTCCAATGTGGAGTCAGGCCCATCCAGTCAGCAGCAGTGATCCAAGTCAATAATAAGAAAACTAAAGGGGATGTCAACTTCAATTCTGTCTAGTGACCCCCATGTTAACATCAAGCTCCACCAAAAAATCTGTTCTGACTACACCACTGAGAAGGAGTAGAAATACAATTTAGGCAAGCAAACCTTGCTTAAATATAATATGCACTAGCACGTTGCACTTGTGTGCACAAGTAAGACGGCTCTCTAAAAAGGATTCAGCTATGCCATGGTAAATTGTGGCCACCACAAAACTTCCTGAATGGTGACAGAGAAGTAGAGAAATACCTGTAACTATCATCTACATAATTATATATATTGTCATGGAGATCTGCGTGATGATAGTTACAGGAGATTTCCATAGCAGAATTGATATTCATAGAAAGCACATCCCAGTTCTGTTCAAGGAATCAATAAAACAAACTGCAAGCCCATAATTCTGAGGGTATTAGAAATTACACTTCTACAGATCACGACCAACTCTGCATGCAGCTTCGGAACAATAAACCATAACTAATCCTTCTGCTCCAGCCTACCAGAACTCGGCCAACTTCGACTGTTAAAAAGAAATCAACTCGCCACTGGGAGAAGCCACCAGCACCGACCCACAGCGTAGCTCCACTGTACTTCCGCTGGCGTAGAACGGCAGGGAATGACGCAAACACGTACAATGCATGCACGCAAGACTCTGAGAAGCGCGGGAGGGTGTTTGGAGCGGAGCGTTACACATACTAGTGGTCAGTTGAGGGTTGGCTTCCCCCTTAGTTTATTATGGAGACACGAGGGTTTTTGAACTATCTTTAATCATATATAATGCACTATATTCATATTCTGCTTTCCTATTTCCAAAACATTATAAAGGACTCAGTTCTCGTTTGAGAGAGGGCTGTGATTCGTGAAGGGACAAAAGATTGTGGTGGGAGGACAGGATAAACTATATGATATTGACTATTGCTTATTGTGAATGTAAATTGTATCGGGTTTGGAAGAGAGGTAAAAAAATAAGTATAAATAATAAAATGGTTAGGTCAAAATAAACAAGCATTTTGCTCCATTGCTCCTTCATATTTCCTTCACTACTCCCACATTCACCTTTATACCTAGTTCCAAAGTAACCTACCCCTTTCCATCATCCTCATTTCAATCACGCCCTGTTCCGCTCTTCCTAGTTTTATCATTTACCCTTTTCCTAGTTCTATTAAACCCTGCCCCCTCTATCCCATTGTCTACTCCTTAGTTCCATCTTCCTTGTTCCCAGCATGTCCCTCCAATTCAAATACCTCTTCACTATGTCACTCTCCTTTCCCCTAGGGTTGCCAACTTTTTCACAGAGAAAAAAACGACACCTGTGGCTTGCCATGCCCCACCCATTCTCCGCCCCCAGTCCCACCCATGCTGCACCCCAGCCCCACCCACAAAAATTACCGAGGATAAGTGTAGGCTAACTCCCTTGGTCAGATAATAATTAAACTGGGAACCCCAAAAGCCAAACATGAAATGTACAACACTGGAGAAATAAAACTATAAAGTAATTTCCTCTTGCACTAAACAAAAACGCGAAGATGTTAGCAATACACACTTCCCAGACCAGACATATTCCAGTTAATGGGAATTTTATTTTTCAGTTGCAATTGCTCCAGTCACTTTCTTCTGGTTTCTTCGTGTCTTCTGCGAGCTATCCATTTGTCCTTTCCTCTCTTTTAGATGTTTTCCATTCTCTCTCTATATCTGCTTTAACATACTGATCATTTCCCTTTTGCTCTTTCCCCCATTTCTTTCCTTAGTCCTTTATCATTCACTCAAATTTCACCCTTCCATTCTCAATCCCCTCTTACTCTCCCAATACCCGGCCCATCATAGACTTTTCTTCCACACAAATTATCTTTTCCCCTCTCCATTCTCATTCCCCATCCCCTTATTTATTTATTTATTTATTTGTAGTTCTTCTATACCGCACTCTTTTTCATCAGCGCGGTTCACAATAAACAAGAATACTCATTACAAGCAACAGGCTGTTGTGAGTTTACATATAACAGGAGAATTAAACTGGGATTATAACTTTGGGAAACTTTTTAGTCCTTCCCCCAAATCAGCTCCCTTATAGTTCTAGACCCACCCAGCATCCGCTCCCTTCTAGTCCCATTCTCCCATGCTGCCACATCAGCCCATTTCCAGTCCTAGCCCATCACCCATTTCCAGTCCAAGCTCCCCCCATCAGCTCATTTCTAGTCCTATTCCAGCTCCTCATCAGCCCGTTTCCAGTCCTAGCCCCACATATGTTCTTTTCCAGTTCCATTCCAGCTCCCCCATCAGCCAATTTCCACTCCAAGCTCCCCCATCAGCCAATTTCCAATCCTAGCCCCCTCGTCAGCCCACTTCTAGTCCTATTCCAGCCCCCATCAGCCCATTTCCAGTCCTATTCCAGCTCTTCATCAGCCCATTTCCAGTGCTAGCCCTCCCATCACAGGCCATTTCCAGTCCTAGCCCCCCATCACAGCCTCTTTCCAGTCTTAGCCCCCCTCCATCACAGCCTATTTCCAGTGCTAGCCCCCCCCCCACCATCACTGCCCATTTGCAGTCCTAGTCCCCCCCCACCATCACAGCCCATTTGCAGTTCTAGCCCCCCCCAACCATCACAACCCATTTGCAGTCCTAGCCCCCCTAATCACAGCCTATTTCCAGTCCAGGTTTCCCCTCCTCCCACCATAGCCCAATTCCAGTCCAGGTCCCCCCCCCCCAATAGCCCATTTCCAATCCAGGTCCCCTCCCATAGCCCAATTCCAGTCCAGGTCCCGTCCCCCCCAATAGCCCAATTCCAGTCCAGATCCCCCCCTAGCCTATTTCCTGTCCAGGTTCCACCCCCCCCCCCCAATTGCCCAATTCCAGTTTTGGTTCCCCCCCCCCATAGACCATTTCCAGCCCAGGTACAACCCCCCCCCCCCCCCATAGCCCAATTCCAGTTCAGATCCACCCCCCCATAGCCTATTTCCAGTCCAGGTTCCACCCCCCCCCCAGCCCAATTCCAGTCTGGGTTCCCCCCCTATAGCCCATTTCCAGTGCAGGTATACCCCCCCCCCCATAGCCCAATTCCAGTCCAGTCCCCCTCCCAATAGCCTATTTCCAGTCCAGGTACAGCCCATCCAGTCCTTGCCCCCCCCTCCCCCCATCAAAGCCCATTTGTAGTCCTAGCCTCCCCACCCCCCCCCCCCCCCCCCCCCCCCCCCCACCAGCCCTGCGGCTGTCTGAGGTGCTTCAGAGGGAGCCAGGGAAGTCCGCGCGAGGCCCTGGCTCCCTCTGTACAACCGCCAGCGTGAAGATCTTTTTCCTTCACGCTGGCGGCTGTTTCTGTGAAGCCGCGATTGCTGGGAAAGGTTAAAGGCAAGAAAAGATCTTCACGCTGGCGGTTGTACAGAGGGAGCCGGGGCCTCGCGCAGGCTTCCCTGGCTCCCTTCCCCACAGGCTTTGGGAGAAAAGCCGTTTTTTTGCTCTGGCTGTTCCCAATCTTGCGGCCAGAGCAAAAAACCGGCTTTTCAAGGTCCGGTTTTACTTCTCTGCTGGCAGCCGGCCAGTTGGCAACCCTACTTCCCCCAGTTTGATTCCTTTACCCTTTTCCAAATAGGTCATACAAAATAGACAGGCTGTCCTTCCTGTGGTCGTCCACTGTCCTCTCCTAAAACTTGCTGTAGTCCTCTGACTACACCCCCCCCCCCTTTCTGCTTTTGCTACTGAGAAGAGGGGAAACAGTCACTGACAGGATTTGCTGCGTCTGTTCCAAGGGGCCCCTGAATTCTCTCAGTGCCAGCCAGGTTTTACTGCTCCCGCTTTTCAAAGTCACCGTATTTCTGTGTTTGAGGTGAGGAGCATAAGGGAAGAATCCTCCTGCTGGCTTAGTTAGGCATGGTTGCAGCAAAAATATGGTACCTAACTGCTCACCACTACCAGAAGTTGAGTGTGAATCCTGCTGCTTCATGGTGGCTGGTCTGGCTGGATCCCTCTATCACCACTGGCATAGTGTTCCTTCTGCTGGCCTGTGCCTGCTAGTGTTTCTCTTCTGTTTCTGTCTGAGGCAATATGATGAACTGTTTCCTTATGCTGCCACAGAGAACAGTATGCATCCTGTAAACAAATAAAAATATATTTTTAAAATTGTTTATCTGTAAGGGGACTGATAGCTGGTAAGGAGGCTGTCCTGTTGTACTTTTCCTCTTCGTCTCTCCGGGCCAGTCCAGGAAACAGTAGGGTAGTCAATCCCTTCCAGCAGCTGAGGACAAATCTGAAAGTTCTTGCTGACAGGCTATCCGGCTCCCCCTGGTGACAGCTAGTCAGTCTTTCAGTCCTCAGCAGCTGAACGGGACGTTTGGCTGACAGGCTCCCTGTGAGACAAGGAGTAGGCTGGCAGGTCTGAGAAATTGACGGAAAAGGCTGTTTCTCCCAGGACAAGCAGGATGAGTCAGCCACAAGTGGTGACGTCATCCGACGGCGCCATAGACGGAAGTACTCTCAGTAGTTCTGAGCATGGGCTAGCAGCCCCACCCCTAGGACCGTCCCTAGCTAGCCAGATTTTTGTCTTCCGCCTTGCCAGCAAGACGTCTCTCTCTCACTCTCCATTTCTACCGAAAAGAATACAAGAAAAATACTTCAAGATCCTAGAAGAATACAGAAATACTTAAAAAAAAAAAGTACCTACCATGCCGAAACCGGGGTTTAAAAAGTGCCCTAAGTGCTCCAGGAAGATGAGTAACTCAGATGCACATCAATCCTGCCTCCGATGCCTAGGTAAGGAGCACCCTGTTGAAGGCTGCCCTCTTTGTGCCCACATGTCTCCCCGGGCCAGAAAATCCCGTCACCACGCCCTTACAGAGTTCCTTGGGCTTCCACTCGGATCATCCGTGCCTGCACAGCAGCAGCCTGAAACTCCCTTGCCCGCTGCTCCCCTGCTGTCTCCCGAAGCGGCTGCTTTGCTCCCGAAGTCTCCGGATGCTGCTCCGGCCAGAGACGCACCTGTTCAGGCCTCCGTCTCCCGCCGTGACAAATGGTCCCAGGCACCCACGTGTGAGCACTTCCCTGCTGCAGGAGCCGCCACTGATTCCAGGACCGCCTCCACTTCCGGGGCCGCCGATGCACTTCCGGCTTCACATCACATGACGGGGGCCTTGTCCCAGCGCAGCAGGCTGAGCCCCTCACGCCGACGCAGCACGTCTCGGGGCAGACATCAGAGCCGGACCTCTCGGAGCCGAAGGCAGAACCGGAGCAGGGGAAAGCACCGCAGAGCATGCAATCATCGCAGCACTTCTGCCCGCCGGGACTCCCTTTATAGCGCTGACTGGCATCGGAGCCACAGCAGGAAACACCGGAAGCAGGAATGCCGGCGCAGACAGCAGTTCAGGCACCTATGACTGCTATAGGGACCGCTCCAATGATGCAGCCCATCACCATTGGAAGTGATCGCGGCGGGGCAGCACCCCCTCCTACAGCAGCAGCCACTAGTCCTTCCAAGAAGATGATGCTGATCTGCCCTCTTCTCTTCTCTCCACCCCTGGATCAGACGATGAGCAGCGAGGGTGCACAGAAGTGGCCACTCTGCCCCCGCAAGTAGCGCCTCCCCCTGCCAACCCACCAGAGACCCTCAAGCTCCTGTCCAACATGCTGCAGCAGTGGGCCTCCACCCTCTCCACCCTTTCTGCAAGTCAACTCCATGAACCTCTACCCTCCAAGTCCTCCACCCCTGCTCCACAACCTCCCACTCCCATTCAACCTGCAGAGGATGGAATGCATGAGCACTCACAAACAGAGGACCCACCACAATTCGGGGATTCCCTCACCACAGCCGCCACGGAAATTCCCTCGGCCCTCACAAACACCCAGGAGGACCTGACCTACCCGAAATTCCTGCATAAGATCACTTCGGCCCTGTCCATCACCGCTGTCAACACTATGGACCAATGCACCGAAGTGCAGAGCACCCTCAAGTTCATGGATGCTCCCAAGACTTTAACCTCTCTGCCCGTTCACCAACTCCTCCGGGACAACCTCACCAAAATGTGGCTGACCCTGGCTTCTAACCAAGCCTGCCCACGCAGGCTGGACACGAAATACGCAGTCCAACCCCTGCCAGGGTTTGAGAAACAGCAACTTCCCCACCAATCCATCGTGGTGGAGTCCGCTCTCAAGCGGTCAAAATCCTCTCAAAATACCGCCAACGCACCTTGGGTAAGGACCACAAACTCCTCGACGACGTAGGGAAGCGAGTCTTCCAGGGCACCATGCTGAGTGCCCGGGTGGCGGCCCACCAATTTCAACATTCCCTGTATCAAGACCTCCTCCTAACCAACCTTAAGGTGGCCATCTCCCAGCTAGCGGAACCCCAGCCCTCCCTTACAGCAACCCTAGCTGAACTCGAGGACTGCACCTAACACCAAGGCCGCGCTGCCTACGACACATTTGAGACAGCCACCAGAACTGCAGGGACAGCCATCTCAGCCCGCAGGCTGGCCTGCTACGAGCCTCCGGCTTGCGCGACGATACCCATGACAAGATCGCCGACACGCCCTGCACTGGAGACTCCCTCTTCGGGGATAAAGTTAAGGACACGGTTAATGATATGAGAGAACATTGCACCACTCTACAGACTCTCGCCGAAGAAGGGTTGGAGCGCTCTCACCACTACCATAAGGGAAATACACAGAAAGCAGCGTCAAAATGCTACAACACGTACCGTAAGTGGAAACAACCACGGTACAAGCAACAACCCTACCAACCTCCTTATTGCCAGAGGTCACGTCAACGTGAACGCACTCAAAAGAAGAACCAGCCCACCCCGGCAAAAAAACAACCCTCGTTTTTGACTCGCCGCCCAAACCTCATCTCCCCACAGGGGGCCGCATATCTGCGTTCCTGCGAGAGCATCACAACGGACCAGTGGGTTCTCAACATCATTAAACAAGGCTACTGCATCAAATTTTCTACAGTGCCGACTCAGCGTTCACTGCCTGCGAGCAACATTCCACCACACCACCTCCTCCCCATGACTACGGAGGTAATATCCCTCCTGTCATCCAGAGCTATAGAGCCTGTCCCTCCCAGCGAAATCAACATGGGATTCTACTCCAGGTACTTCCTCGTCCCCAAGAAATCAGGGGGTGTCAGACCCATACTCGACCTCCGGCAACTCAACAAATTCATCATAAAAGAGAAATTCAGGATGCACTCGCTGAACTCCATCCTACCCCTCATCCAGCCCAAAGAGTGGCTGGCCTCGCTGGACCTCCAGGATGCATACACGCATATTCCCATCCACAAACAACACAGGAAGTTCTTGTGTTTTCAAATTCTGGGGAAACACTACCAGTACAGGGTCCTCCCCTTTGGACTTTCACCCGCTCCATGGGTCTTCACCAAATGTGTAGCGGTGGCAGCGGCGCACCTTCACAGACACGGTATCTGTGTCTTCCCCTACCTGGACGATTGGCTAATTTCCGCAACCTCCCCAAAGGGGCTGCGTGTAGCGGTCAAGGAGGCCATTTCTCTCCTCTCATCCTTGGGCTTCCTGGTGAACCACTCGAAGTCCCACCTCACCCCTGTCCAGAGATTGGAATTCATAGGAGCATTGATAGACACAACCCTGGCCAAGGCATTCCTCCCACAGAACAGACAGAGGGCCATTATCACCCTTACCCTCCACATCCTCAATTCCACGCACGCGATGGCGAGGACCCTCCTATGCCTCCTGGGTCACATGGCGGTGGCCACCCACGTTCTTCCCCTTGGGAGGCTGCGCATGAGGCTCCTGCAGTGGCACCTTCATTCCCGTTGGTGCCAACACTCCCAACCGCTGTCCGCCAAGATCCCCATCAACTCATCAGTGGCCAGAGCGCTCCGCTGGTGGACTCACTCAACAAATCTCTCGCAAGGCAGGCACCTCCAGCTGCCAGCCCACCAAATCACCATCACAACCGATGCGTCCCCAGTGGGGTGGGGAGCTCACTGTCTAGGAATCTGCACCCAAGGGCACTGGTCAGTCACAGAGAGGGCTCTCCACATCAATGTCCTCGAGCTCAGAGCTGCCCGCTACGCGCTTCTGGCCTTCCAAGAGCAAGTAGTGGGCAAGACAGTCCGGATACAAACCGACAACTAGGTGGCCATGTTTTACATCAACAAGCAAGGGGGGACTGGCTCTCGCCCTCTGTGCAGGGAGGCGCTCCAAATCTGGCACCTGGCACTCTCGCACCACTGCACCCTCCAGGCATCCTACCTTCCGGGAATAGAAAACAAACTAGCCGATCACCTCAGCAGACAACTGAATCCCCACGAATGGGCACTCCACGAAGAAGTGTCATCGTCACTCTTCGCCAGATGGGGCCGACCGCTAATCGACCTCTTTGCAACCGAGAACACGAAGTGCCCCCTATTCTGCTCCAAGAGACCTGCACGCAACAGGGCAGCAGCGGATGCCTTCGATGTAGCCTGGGGGCGGTGGCCTCTGATCTATGCCTTCCTGCCCACCCCACTCATATCACAGACCATCCAGCACCTAATGAGACAAAGAGCTAGTCATCCTGGTAGTTCCTCACTGGCTCAGGCAGGCCTGGTTCCCCTACCTGCGTCGCCTGGCCCTGGAACCCCTAGTATGCCTTCCCCTGAGACCGGACCTTGTCGCCCAGGACAACGGCGCGACTCTCCACCCCAACCTGCAGATGCTATCACTAACGGCGTGGAAGCTGAAAGAATGAGTCTTGCATCCCTTGACCTTTCAGCTGAGGTCCAACAAGTCATCCTGGCAGCGCGATGCCCTTCTACCAGGAAATCATACAACCTCAAATGGCGGCGTTTCAGCGCTTGGTGCGAGTCACATCGTCTGAACCCCTTCTTGTGCCCGGTCCCCCCAACTCCTCCAATACCTTGCCTCGCTCTCGGCACGTGGACTCAAGACCCAGACCATCAAGGTCCATCTGTCCGCCATAGCGGCTTTCCACGACCGCCCCGGAGAGGCCTCAATAGCAACGATGCCACTGGTAGTTCGTTTCATGAAGGGCCTGAACAACCTCCGTCCCCCCGTCCAGGCACCTGTCCTGGCGTGGGACCTGAATGTGGTTCTCAATCAGCTCACAGGAGAGCCCTTCGAACCACTGCAGTCAGCAGAACTCAAATTTGCCTCCTGGAAAACACTCTTCCTCATAGCCATCACTTCTGCCAGGCGCATCAGCGAACTACATGCCCTGGTAGCCTACCCACCGTATACCACAATTCACCATGACTGCGCCTGCCTGCAGACACACCCTAAGTTCGTCCCCAAGTTGGCGAGTGCCTTCCACATCAACCAGACCATCGAGTTACCCTGTTTCCAACCGGAGCCCCACTCCAACCAAGAACAGGAAAGGCTCCACACTCTGGACTGCGTCAGAGCCCTACGCTACTACCTCCAAAAGACTTTCTCTATCAGGAAAGGGTCACAGCTTTTTGTCTCTTATGACCCCAACAGGCCTGGTCGCCCAATATCCAAACGGACTCTCTCCATCTGGATCTCCTCATGTATCGCCTTCTGTCTATCACAAGCAGGTTCCCAATCCATGCCAAGGGTCAAGGCGCATCACCTGCGGGCGTTGGCCACCACAATTGCCAACCTACACTCCATTCTGGTACCCGACATCTGCAGGGCTGCCACATGGACTTCCATACAGACCTTTCAGAAACACTACTGCCTAGATCAGGCAGGTCAGGGCAGCTCCGCCTTCGGACAGGCGGTGTTATCCTCCGCTGTGTTAGCCACTCCTGCCCCTTCTGGCACCTGACCTGGTTACAGACCTTTGTGACTCTTTTTGTGATGCCTGGCCTATGCCATACGGCCGTTATGCCACACCATACCGTACTGTTGCCACCTCGCTCCATACTGGGGCTGTATGCACTGTACTGTTAGCGCTTGCTCCTGCTTGAGCGTATTGGTTTATGCTCTGGCTTCTTGTTTACATGATGTTGTTTACACAGTTTTGCTTGGCTTGTTTTCACAAGTCACAAATTGTTGCACAAATCGCTTGGCTTTTTTCTTTGCACAGATATGCCTGTTTGTTTTGCACAAATCCTGTTTGCACAATTATGCCTGTTGCGGCACATTAAATCTTCTGTTTGCATCTACTTGATCTGGTTCTGTGTCGATTTGGTTCTGTGTTGATCTGCTTCTGTTCTCGCCCGCCCCGCCCCCCCCCGCAGCACATATAGCTTGGGAGGCACCACTTGTGGCTGACTCATCCTGTTTGTCCTGGGAGAAAACTGAGTTACTTACCTGTAACATGAGTTCTCCAGGGACAGCAGGATAAGTCAGCCACACCTTCCCACCCACCTCCCCGGGGGGGGGGGCACTCCACGGCTGTTACCGCTTCCTAGCGTTTGACCGTTTTTCAGCTGGGGAAATTCTGGCTAGCTAGGGGCGGTTCTAGGGGTGGGGCTGCTAGCCCATGCTCAGAAGGCTAACGCCTTCTGAGCTACTGAGAGTACTTCCGTCTATGGCGCCGTCGGATGACGTCACCACTTGTGGCTGACTTATCCTGCTGTCCCTGGAGAACTCATGTTACAGGTAAGTAACTCAGTTTACTGGGTTGCTCTAGCAGGGCAATTTATCTAGGACAGTGGAGGCATTCCAGTTTAAAGTTTAAAAAAAAAATAAATGTGAGAGAAACGGTCCTCGGCTGGCTGAGATTGCAACAGTCAGCGATCGGGGCAGAGCCTGCTCTGAGTCCGAGGAACCGTTTCATTTGGATAAATGAGGGAGAAGCTGGGGGCCCCAGAATCCACCCCTCTGCCTCGATAACTTAGCCTCCACGTTCCACTAGCAGCGGGAGACGGAAGAGCTGCCGATTCATCACGCTGGAGCAGGAAGCAGTTTTTAAAGGTGCACAGGTTAGTGTGTGAAGAAACCGCGTTGGATTTTATAGGTCACAGAGTGAGTGTTCAAGTCAGAAGCGCATATTACCGGCATCGGCAGCCTGCGTGCAGTGTGGAAATCGCCACAGGCTGTCGGGGTTTTGCCGGTCGTGTGTACGGGGCAGCGGTAGTTTGGAGAGGCGGTTTGGGAGCCTCATGGAGTCTCTTTTACCTTCAGGGGAGCTGGGGGACAGGCCTCAGAGCAAGGAAATTAAGGCGGGAACAGTGGCCATTTTAACTGGAGCGGCCATTTCTCCCGCGCCTCAAAGCAAGGCAGGGAAGAAAAAGATGAAGGCTAAGAAGCTTTCCCCTATGGAGGTAAATGTTCAGGGACAGCCAGCTGGAGTTCCTGAAAGAGTGCAGTCGTTATTTTCAGCAGACTTTATTCTTGCCTTACATAAGGCTTATTGTTTGAAAGTGGAACAGTCTGGCAGTAGTTTGGATCCTCTCAGCATGGTGGGAGTTTTGACAGGGGAGATTAAGGTGTCAGATCCAGGTGAAGGCACCTCTCAGAAGGGCAGAGGTGCAGAGGCAGGGTACGATGGCTTCGGGCCACTCCTCTGGGAGCCTCAATTGGGAGAGGAAGGGGAAATCCTCTCAGAGGCAGGTTTGGACACCTGGACTGGTGATCTGGAGGAAGGTGAGATACTGCCAGGTGAAGATCCGAATGTGTTTCGGGTATTTCGCAAAGAGGAGCTCGGGGCGCTTATTGCACATTCCCTAGCGGTTCTGAACATTGTTCTCCCGGCGGCTCAGCAGGAACCGCTTGAGGATCCCTTGTTACAGGGGTTTACAGCGGAGCAACTCTGTTTCCCGGTGCATAGAGTGATCAAACAGATGATTGAGTCAGAATGGGAATGCCCAGAGGCTACCCTGAGAAGGGGCCGAGCTATTGGGTGTCTTTACCCAGTGCCACAGGAGGAGAAAGAGTTGTTAAGAATGCCTAAGATGGATGCATTGATCTCAGCGGTGACCAAAAAGACGACCATCCCGGTGGAAGGTGCTGCGGCCCTTAAGGATCGTCAGGATCATAAATTGGAGGCACTGCTAAAGCAGGCCTTTGATTCAAGTGCTCTTGCACTGCAGGTCTCCATTTGCGGAGCATATGTTTCAAGGGCTTCTATTCGCTGGCTTCAGGGGGAACCGGGCCCAGACAAGGAAGAGGGCTCGGGGGCCGAAGGAGCTAAGCTGGAGTCGGCATCGGCCTATTTGGCAGATGCTTTCTATGATTTGGTAAGGATTTCAGCGAAGTCCATGGCATCAGTGATTGCTGCTAGGCGGTTTCTCTGGCTCAGAAGTTGGGTGGCGGAAGCGTCTTCGAAGTCTCGTCTCAGTAAGCTTCCGTACAAGGGCAAGCTGCTTTTTGGGGAGGCTTTAGAGAAGATTGTGAAGGATTTAGGTGACTCCAAGGGAGGTCGTCTGCCAGAGGATCGGCCTAAGGCATCGAGACCTGGAGCTCTGGTCAAAGGTCAAGGTAGAGATTTTCGGAGGTTTCGTGGTCCTTGGTTTACCCCTTATCAAAGGGGTCGGTTTGTACCCAGAGGACATCCCTTTCGGGGGGCGAGAGGATTCGGCAGGGGGTATTTTAATTCCCAGCAGAACTCCTCTAAGAAGCCGCAATGAAATGCGGCAGGTCCAGGTGGAGGTTCCGGTAGGCGGCCATTTACAGGGATTTCTTGCCATCTGGGCCTCCATAACTATAGACAGATGGGTACTAGACATTAATCGCGAGGGTTATGCGTTGGAATTCGTGCTTCCGCTGGTGGAGTCTTTCGTGATGTCTCCGTGTGGACCTCAGGCAAGAGGCTTCACCGGTTGTTGCGACTTCAAGCGGTCATGCCAGTGCCCCCGGACCACTACGGCTTAGGTCGATACTCAATTTACTTTGTGGTACCCAAGAAAGAGGGGTCTTTTCATCCAATTCTGGATCTCAAGCAGGTCAATCGGTGTTTGTGCGTACCGCATTTTCGAATGGAGACCCTAAGGTCCGTGATTCGGGCGGTAAAGCCTGGGGAAGTACTGTCGTCTATAGATCTGACGGAAGTGTATCTTCACATCCCCATCAGGGCGTAACATCAAAGGTTCTTGCATTTTGCCGTTCCCATGGGGCATTTTCAGTTCCGAGCTTTGCCGTTCGGTTTGGCTACGGCGCCACGGACTTTCACGAAAGTGATGGTGGTGTTCGTGGCAGTGTTGCAAAAGGAAGGAATTCAGGTGCACCCCTAGCTGGACGATTGGTTGATACAGACGGAATCCCTAGAGGAGTTGGTCTTGTCGACCGCCCGAATGGTGCAGGTTTTAGAGAGATTCGGTTTGGTGATCAATCGGGCAAAGAGTCAGTTACTACCGGTAAAGTGGATTACCTATCTTGGAGCGTTGTTCAACACAGAGATAGGATCGGTGTTTTTGCCCGACGACAGAGTGCAGAAGATTTTGGATCAGGTGAGAGCCTTCGTGCGGTTAAAGCGTCCGACGGCTTGGAGGTACTTGCAGCTGCTGGGTTCCATAGCAGCGGCCTTGGATCTAGTCCTGTGGGCCAGGGCCCTTATGAGACCGCTTCAGCAGGCGTTGCTGTCGAGGTGGTCGCCGCAACGGCATCCTCTGTCTCGAGGACTGGAGTGCCCAGAGGATGTGACGGACAGTCTCCAGTGGTGGTTGGATCCACGGCACTTCGGGCAGGGATGCCTCTAATAGACACAGATTGGGTGTTGGTCACCACGGACGCCAGCCTCTCCGGTTGGGGGGCTCACTGTCAGGTGAGGGTGACGCAGGGGATCTGGTCTGCAGAGGAGAGCAGGTGGCCAATCAATCGGCAGGAACTCAGAGCAGTACGTTTGGCACTAGTGGAGTTCCAGGGTTTGCTAGAAAGCAGAGCAGTCTGCGTATTTTCCAACAATTTAGTGGCAGTGTCGTATATCAACCGGCAAGGAGGCACGGGCAGTTCAGCCTTGCTGGAGGAGAGTCAGCTTTTGATGCTTTGGGTGGAAGGCCATCTGGGGGCCTTGTTGGGGCGCATGTGGCAGGCAAGGACAACGTTCAGGCCGACTATCTCAGCCGGCATCTATTGGATCCCAGAGAATGGGAGCTGAACGGGGCTGTCTTTCACGACATTACGTTGCGCTGGGGGCAGCCTGTCATGGATCTGATGGCGACCTTCAGCAATACCAAGGCGAGCCGGTTTTACAGCAGGGGCAGGGAGCACATGTCGGAAGGGCTCGATGGCCTGGTGCAGCCGTGGCCGTTCCAAGTCTTGCTTTATGTATTCCCGCCATGGCTAATGATCGGACGAGTCATCCGGCGGATTGCGAAGCACGACCGGAAGGTGATTCTCATTGCTCCGGATTGGCCCAGGAGACCTTGGTATGCGGATCTGGTGCGGTTACTAGTGGCCCCTCCGTGGAGCCTCCCCAGTCGGACGAATCTGTTGTGTCAGGGGCCTGTGTTGATGCCGCAGGTGGATCGGTTCTTGCTTACGGCTTGGCTCTTGAGCGGGAACGGTTGCAGCGAAGGGGCTACTCGGCAGCCGTGATAGCTACTATGTTGAAATCTAAGAAAAGGTCAACTTCTCTAGCATATGTTCGAGTGTGGCGCGTTTTTGAAGCATGGTGTGAGCAGCGGAACATAAGGCCGTTTACCGCATCCTTACCTGCTATCCTGGCGTTCCTGCAAGGGGGGCTAGAAAAGGGTTTAGCGCTTAGTACTCTTAAGGTACAGCTTGCGGCCCTGGCATGCTATAGAGGGCAAGTTCAGGGGGTCGTGTTATCGGCGCATCCAGACGTGCATCAATTCCTGAGAGCGGCGAGGAATATCAGGACGCCCGTCAAAAAGATGGTACCCACTTGGGATTTGAACTTGGTGCGCGAAGCCTTGACGCAGCCTCCGTTTGAATCAATGGGGGTGGGAAGTTTGAGACATCTATCTTGGAAGACAGCTTTTCTGGTAGCTCTCTGTTACGCTCGCAGGGTCTCGGATCTGCAAGCTCTCTCATGTAGGGAGCTGTACATTCAGTTTTCGGCAGAGAAAGTGGTACTACGGCCGGTGCCGTCTTTTATCCCAAAGGTAGTGTCAGAGTTTCATGTGAATCAGACAGTTTCTCTGCCGACCTTTCCAAGCTGGGGAGGAGGAAAGAGGAGTCGGTCGCTTTGTAGGTTAGATATGGGTCGTGTACTTAAGCGATACCTAAGGAGAACGAAGCCGTTTAGGAGATCCGATAGGCTGTTTGTGCTGTTTGGGGGTCCGCGTAAAGGGGAAGCAGCCTCCAAGGCATCAATTGCCCGGTGGGTGAAGGTGATAAGTGCTGCATATGAGGCGAGGGGTAGGTTGCCGCCTGTGGGGCTCAGAGCTCATTCGACTCGGGGTCAAGCGGCTTCCTGGGTGGAGTTTGCCTTGGTTCCTCCGGTGGATATATGTCGGGCGGCGACTTGGTTGTCCCTCCATACATTCGCGAAACACTATCGCTTAGATGTTCAGGCGACGGAAGATGCGAGGGTGGGTGCCTCGACTATTTTAGCAGGACTCGCAAGACCCTCCCTGAGTTAGGAACTGCTTTGGTACTTCCCTACTGTTTCCTGGACTGGCCCGGAGAGACGAAGAGGAAGAAGAAATTAGACCTTACCTGCTAATTGTCTTTCCTTGAGTTCTCTCCGGGCCAGTTCAGGACCCACCTAGGTAATTTGCGAGTGTGCAGGGTGCGATCGTCAGCAGAGCCAGGAGTTAAGAGATAAGACTGTGTTGGGCCACTGGTATCGGAAAGGCGTGTTAGGTGTCTAGTTGTGTTTGGTTCAGCAATGTTTTTCTTATTGAAGGTCAGGACGGAGTGGATTTTGGGTTCCCCTTGCTTAAGGGGAAGTTAATAATAATAATAATATATAAAAAAAGATAAGAGTATTTGGTTTATTCGTTTAATAGTAAGTCAAGTGGTGCATTGAAGATTGCAGGGGGAGCTGGATAGCCTGTCAGCAAGAACTTTCAGATTTCAGTCCTCAGCTGCTGGAAGGGATTGACTACCCTACTGTTTCCTGGACTGGCCCGGAGAGAATTCAAGGAAAGACAATTAGCAGGTAAGATGTAATTTCTTCTTTTTGTGGGTGGAGGTGGTTTTTCCCCAAGCTGAGAGTGCAACGCTTAGGAGACCTGTAGTTCACTGCATCTCTGTTGGTCTAGTCAGCTGTAGTGCAGCAATCCTTCATACAGGCCATGCTATTTGAATTTAGAAGTGAACATGGAAATAGCAGAAATCCATAAAAGAGAGGATCGTAGGACCAGAAGCAGGAGCAATTTCATTCAACTTTCCATGACTGTCAGTGACTGGAGGGCCTGGAGAGAAAGATGGCAGTGACTGTAGCAGTCTGCCACAAACCCAGAAGTGAGAGCACCATGGAGAGGAAGCCTAGCTGGAAAGTGTCAGGAACATTCTAACCAGCCCCTGTGACTTCTGTAAGGTCTGAGAGGAGATTGCTAAGACCCATTGCAAGCCTGGATACAATAGGCACTGCAGACGACGACTAGTTCTGTATATTACATTTTACATATTATTGATATAATTATGTCTATAAAAATGTGCTCGAGGGATAAAAAGCCTAGAATTGCGAAAAAGAAAAGGGACACATTGTACAGTAGGCTTATGCTGAAGAGGCTCATGACAAGCACAGGAAGAAGATCTAGGGCCAGCCTAACTACTAGGCAAATGAGACTGTCACCTAAAGTGGCATTTCTTTTGGGGGGGGGAGGGGGTGGCAAAGAGCAAAGCATTCAAAGCTAGATTCTGACAGCCAGGAGGGGCCATAAGATTTGCCTAGGGCACCAGCACCTTGAACCAGCTCCGAGATGATCTCAAGTGTAACAGATTGGCAGTGCTGAATTCAAAGACCACATTAAGGGCAATACGGTACTGGGTATGACCATCTGGAGATAAGCATGTGAATCTACTACTACTATTAATCATTTATATAGCGCTACAAGGCATACGCAGCGCTGTACAGATACTGAGAAAAATCCCCTAGAAACAGCAATGTCTGATAGCTTTTTTCAATAAAAGGTGCTCTCTATATTTGTTTTAATTTGTGTGGTGGTTCCAGCGATTCATCCTGAAGTACTTCTTTACACAAATTGGCTAATGTACCTCTCTGACTTGGAGCATTCTAGATTAAGAAGATAGTGGGGGGGAGGTTTATGGAACTTTGGGTCAAAGCAGGCAGGTGTGGCAATCTTATTCCATAAGGCCTTGGCTTTTATAATGTCCATTGTGGTGGACCCCTGTGGCTGATAGATCATCTTACATATGACTCTGCAGGGAAGATATTGGTCTCTTGTAATGTATACGTTTCCAATAATTATGATTTGGAATTCTTGAAAAGTTGTTGAACGAGTTGAAAGGTTTTGCAGGGCACAATTTGGTGATGGTTGCTTGATCCACAACTAGACAAATCCAATGACCCTAATAATGATACTGTCAACCTAAGTAAAGGATTGCCGTTGCTTTGTGAACACTATGATCTTTTAGATGTTTGGAGGATCCCGCAACCACACAAGTGTGATTACATGCATTTTTCTAGAACCTACTCCATTCATTTACACTGACTATATTCTGACCACTTAGTCATTGTTTTCTAAGGTTAGAGTGGTGACTATTAGTCCAATTGAAATCTCAGACCATGTAATGAGATTTGGAGGTGGATTTGGAGTTTGGTCATGCTTGATGGAGCGATGTTCAGTGAAGATTCCCACCATATCTTTTTGAAGATCTGGCATTTCGGAAGTATTTAGGGAAAAAGTGGGATGATTTTATTGAATTCAGTGGGAGACACCAAGATCAGACAATATTGTTTTGGGAAATTGCTAAGGCCATGCTTAGGGAGGAGATTCTTGCGTTTAGTGTTAAAAGAAAGTGGGACCTCATTCGGTGTTTGCTGGCATTACAGTGTCAGGTGCAGAGAGAGTATCAATTGTATGCCAAAAATCTCTCAGTGGCTGCAAAGGAGTGACTTCTGGCCTTGTAGGCAACCCTTAATATGATTATTCACCAGTGGGTCAAAAATCCTTTTTTATTATAAATTCAAATTCTTCCATTTTAAGAATAAGTCTAGGAGGCTTTTGGCTGCCTTAACAAGGAAGTGAGAGGGTCATAAGGTAATTTTGGCTCTGAAATCCTCCTGAGGGGTTATAGCCACTTTGGAGAGAGATATTGGGTCAACTTTCAGTCAATTTTTCCAGGCTTTACATGCTAGAGAAGAACAAACTACCTGAGTCTGTACAATCAGGCTTCATCTCTGCCCCTTTTCAAATCCATGCTAAAGGCTTTCCTCTTTGATGCTGCCTTTGGATCTTGATCCCTTGCTTTTCTTGTATCTCCTCACCCTTCCTTATTCTACCCTTATTCTCATCTTTTGTCTTGTCTATCTTAATTAGACTGTAAGCTCTGAAGAACAGGGACCGCCTTTATATGTGTTTGTACAGCGCTGTGTATGCCTTGTGTATAAATGATTAATAGTAGTACGAGGAGGGAGATCGCCAGGTGTAGAAGCAATATCTTGTGGACTGCGATTTCTGCAAGTTGAGGAGGAGCTTGGTTCTATGCTGAATGCTCCTATATACAAGGATGAAGTGCATAGAGATATCCAGCAGGCAGTGAATTATAAGGTCCTCAGACCAGATGGTTTTGGGGGACAGTTTTTACAAGCTTCTAAGGAAGAGAATTTTGCCTCATTTGGTGTGGTTCTACAACCATATGACACAACAGGAATCAGTTTTCCCTGAACTTGGCCTAGTGTATAATATTGATTTTATTTTGTTTGGTTTTTTTTTATTGAAAATCTTTTATTAAACACACACAGTAATAACCATTACACATAAACAATACAATCACCAGACCCTAGCCTCAACCCCCCATCTCCACCACCTGCCCCCACTACATACAGCCACTAAGAAGACAAATACACAACGCATCCCACATTCAGGTTACAATAATAATGAAGTCTCCCTATTCTGATTAGGCTCAATGTACTTTTTCCAATCAAATATTTGATCCAGATTTTTACAAAGCGCTCCAACCTCATTTGGGGTATAGTGTGCAATTCTGGAGACCGCACCTTCAAAAGGATGTGAACAGGATGGAGTCGGTGCAGAGGGTGGCTACTAAAATGATTAGTGGGCTTCATTATAAAGCATTTGAGGACACACTTAAGGATCTTAATATGTACACCTTAGAAGAAAGGCGGGATAGAGGTGATATGATTGAGATGTTTAAATACCTCCATGGCATAAATGTTCAGGGAGAGAGCCTCTTTCAATTGAAAGCAAGTTCTGCTACGAGGGGACATGGGATGAGGGTGAAGGGAGATAGATTCAGGAGTGATATGCGGAAATATTTCTTTCGGAAAGAGTAGTTGATTCGTGGAATAGTCTCCCAGTGGAGGTGGTAGAGATGAGGACAGTAACTGAATTCAAAAAAGCATGGGACCAACACAGAGGATCTCTAAAGGTAAAAAGTGGACTGTTGTAGTTGTTGATATGAAAGGACAGACTAGATAGGCCATGTGGTCTTTTTCTGTCATCATGTTTCTATGTTTCTATGTAACCTTGAATGTTTCAGGGCTGTTAATTTGCACATAAGATAAATATGTTCCAGCTTCCCTTTCATTTCCCCTAACCCAGGAGGCTCGGGCTGTTTCCACACCTGGGCCACTGCCAGCTGGGCAGCCAAGCACCTGTTGCAAACAAAGAGGGCCTCCTCCTTTGGCATCTCAGAAGGATACACACTTAGGGCTACCACTGGGCGAACCTGCAGTGAACACCCCAAAATAGACCCCAAGCACTGAAAGACCTCCTTCCAGAACCTCTTCACGTGCACTCCCACAACACTTGAATAAAGGATCCCCTCTCCTCACACTGTCACCAACATTGGGCAGACCCTTTACCATGAATTTTTTGAAGCCTATCCAGTGTGAGTTACCACCTATGTAGCATCTTATAATTCTGCTCTAGTAAATTTATTGCAATAATGCCTTTATATATCCCTCCAATCACTTTTTGCCAATATGTCTCCTCCCACACCACCCTAAAATCCATTTCACAACTCTGCTTAAAGGACAACCTCATATTCCCTCCCCCCTCCATCATATTATAGAATTTAGATATAGCCCCTTTAACTAAGCCCCTGGTAAAGAAGTAGGGGCCTCTCCTATAGCCGGGAGGCTCTTCATCTGAAGATAATGCACCACCTGGAGATAGTGAAACAAGTCTGCCTCCCACAAAGAGTATACTTTGCGGAGATCCTCAAACGCCACCACAGACCCGTCCTCCAGAAATTGTCCCACCCATTGAAAACCGAGTTTAGCCCACCTTTCAAAGACCAGGCCTATATTCAGGGGAAAATCAGGGAGTCTGTCTCAAATAACCCTTTTGACCCAGTCACTTCTCCCTCCATTTAAACCAAATCCTAAGGTCAATAAAATAAAGGGGTTGCTACACCTCCATCTGGAAAGTCGTCCCCCTCTGGCTCTCGCAGAACCACACCCCAAGGTAGACCCCCCCCCCCCCCAAATCCGCCTTTTCTAATTCCACCCACTTCTGGGATTCATGGACTCACCACTCCAACGCAGACTGTAATCTGGCCGCATAACAGATATGCCAGAAATCTGGTACAGCTAGGCTCACCCCTCCCTACTTCTAAGCAAAATATGGCGGGCCACCCTAGGTCTCTTATCCTTCCAAATAAATCACATTATTTGTTTCTGAATCTGCTCCAAGTAGAAATCTGGTACTATAATTGGCAACGTAACAAACAGATACAGCAAACGAGGCAGAATCATCATTTTGACTGAAGCTAATCTGCCAAACCAGGACAGCCAACTATCCAATTCTCCCATAATATTCTTCTTCAAGGGTGGGTAATTAGTTTGAAAAAGTCTCCCAATGGAGGGAGTTAGGTGGATGCCCAGTTATCGAAGACTACCCTTAGTCCACCAAAATGGAAAGGCCTTCTGCACCAATGCACACCAATCTGCAGATAAGAAAATATTCAGGAACTCCAATTTGGTGGCATTCACCCCATATATATTCAGTTCCCCCATGAGTGCTGTCAAGGAATCATGTGGAGAGGACAACATAAATAACATATCATCCACAAACAGCCCCGACAGCCAAACCCCTCAGCTCTGAATTTGCTCAAACTCTCTGAGCTAAAGGCTCCATAGCCAAAACAAAAAGCAAAGGGATAAAGGGCACCCCTGCTGCGTTCCCTGGTATAACTGAAAGAATCGGGTATAAAACCCATTAATCCTTAAGCAAGCTAGGGGAGCTTTATACAGTATTTTTACCCAATTTAGATAAGAGCCCCCTATACCCATTCTTTCCAACACCTTAAACAAGGTCAATAGACTCTATCAAAAGCCTTCTTTGCATCTACTGCCAAAAGCAACAAACCCTCTGGAAACTTCTGCCCCCTCCATATAACATTCAAGACCTTACAATTATTATCTGAGGCCTGTTTACCAGGCACAAACCCGGACTTATTGATTGCACCAACTTTGGCAGCACAGGTAGCAACTGATTCACCAAAACTCTCATAAAGATCTCTAAATCCGAACCCAACAGGGATTGAGCGATAAGAACTGCATAAGCTCAGATCCTTATCGTCTTTCAGTAAGAAAATAACCTCTGTCAACTACATCAAGGCTTCCACCCCAAAAGCATTAAACAGACAGATAAGGAGCTTCACCATGGAACTAGCAAATATCTTACAGAATTTATTAGAGACCCATCTATACCCAGAGTCTTGTGGGAAGTCAGGTCTCTGATAACACTAAAGACTTCATGAGTGTAATCGGGCGAGACAAGAGATTTGCTTCCCCCTCTGAGAGACAGGGTAGCTGGATCCCTTCCAAATACTTCCCAATCACATTAGGGGACACCACAGACTCAGGGGTGTATAATTCTCTATAGAATTCCACAAAGCAAGCCCAAATGGCTTCTCTGCCTGTACTTCCTCCCCCTTCCCATCTCAGATTTTAGTAATATAATTCCTCGTCCATAGTTTCTTCAGTTTATGGGCAAGAATTCGGCTGGGTTTATTACCAAACTCGAAATATGTCTGCTTAAGTCCTTCTAGACCAAACCTTATCTTTCCAAGTAGAGCTCCTGGAGCTCAATACAGGCTGCAGAGTGCTGCTTTATTGCCCCTTTACCTAGTCGCCCTCCATTATGCCGCTGCTCTAGGCCCCTGATCACCTTACGCAGCTCATCTTTCTTGGCCTCCTTGATCTGCTTTTTATGGGTACCTATGGCTATTAACTTACCCTGAATTACGGCTTTCAGGCACTCCCTATCACTCCCAGGGAGCATTGACCATCATCATTTATGATTAAGTAGTCAGCTATCTCTCGGTGAATGTGGAGAAGAGTATCTATATCATCTAGTAACGACTCATTTAACTTCCATCAGGGAGCCCCGACCCAGTTCCTCCCACCCCAAAACACCTCCACACTGGGGCATGGTCTGACCAAGTATGTTCCATGATCCCGCACGTCAGAACCTTAAATGACAAGGCTTTGTCCACAAACAACACATCTATCCTTGAAAATGAGTTGTGGACTGCTGAATAATAGGAATAATCTTGCTCCCACCCCTTCCTGTCCTTTCAGGGGTCTACCATTCACAATTCTGTTAATAGGGCCTTCAATTTTTGGTGATGTATTCAATTCCCTGCTCTCTCCCCTCTAGAGGTATCTAAGGAGGAGTTCAAGGCTAAATTAAAATCCCCCCCACCCCCCAGGATTAAGTGCCCCTCTACAAACTGTGACATGGGCTCCTGCAGCTTTTCAAAAAAGACCCCCTGCGCTTTATTCGGTGCACACAGATTAACCAAGGAGTAGATCTGCCCCTGATACTGTATTTTAACAAAAATAAACCTGCTCCCCTATCACCCTTGACTTCCAACACCTGGTGCTGAAGCTGAGAAGCAATCAATATGCCTACTCCTGCATTGTTTTTCTCAACCCTGTTTGAGGCAAAGCATCTCTTAGAGTACCCGGGACTTGTCACTCTGCACTCATCCTTTGCCAGCAGGTGTGTCTCCTGAATAAAACCAATGTCACGCTTCAACCTATCCAGCTCTTTAAATAGTAATTGGCAGTTATTGTGGGAGTTTAACCCCTGAACATTTAAGGTAACCACCCCAAATTGAGCCATAGATCTTTAGAGCCCCTATAGCAATATAGACAATTCCTCCCGAGCATGGACCCCTCACCCCACTCCCCTCTGCTCCTCCCATCCCAAGTCTTCCACTTCAAGTACCATTTCGCCATAGGAAAGGCATGAACCCACTGTACAGGCCTACATTCCCCACTACTCTCAACCCTATATAATACATTTTGTAAATAGTTTTCCCCTGTTATCCAAGTTTCTGTGCCCTGTTACCTGTAAAACTCATACGCGTTTAACTGTACTGAGCATTTTTGTTACATGTAAACCACGCTGATGCTGAATAGTGCGGTATATAAGAGACTATAAATAAATAAATATATTAAACGGTAGCATAGAGGCGCCAAGCACCTCCCCTTTCCATCCAACCCATCTCCCTCACATTCAGTCCATCATATACGAATGTCTGTCATCCTGCTGAATCCATTCCTCCTAGCACCACAGCCATCTATCTTTTTGTCTCTTCTCTTCCTGGTGCGCCTGTTGCCACCTTGGGGCTGACACCTGCTCTAGTCGAGGCCCAGAGGATCTATCCATGGCGTCTGTAGGCAGGTCCTTCCAACATGCTCACTGCACACCCTTTTAAACCTCCTCCACTGTCTTGGCGTAGGTGGTCACCCTTGAGATAGTAAATTGCAGTCCAAACGGATATAGTCACTTGTAGCTAATGTGTTTATCCCTCAGTCTCTTAGTGACCAACCAAAATTCCTGCCTCTTCTTGATTGTAATAGCAGAGAGGTCTGCAAATGCTTCCACTGGGTGATTCTCCCATTGCAGTTTGCACACTATTGCAATTATTGCCTCCTAAATAGAGTACTCATGTAGGCAGGTCACAATAACCCATGGCCTTCCCTCCCGGCGCAGTCCCAGTACCCAATGCGCTTGATCTACCTTAAAGCAATATTCTGATTCATCCATCTCTGTTTGCAAAACTGAACCATTAAAGTTTTGTAGTCCTGAGATTCTTCCGACTCCAGCACTCCTCTGAGATGGATATTAAAATGTCAGGCACAATTTTCTGAATCTTCTAATTAGATAAAGAAATCCTTCTGCACTCCTTGCATGACTCCATATTGCTTCTGGAGGGATTGCATCACCCTCTTCTGCTCCTTTATCCTTCCTTCTATTTCTTCCAGCCTCTGCCTCACCTCAGAAAGGTCTGTTCGCAGGTCATTAATCCATGTCTGCGATTCAGCTTTGAACTCTGATAAGTCCTGCCGCACCTC
Source organism: Ichthyophis bannanicus (assembly GCA_033557465.1). Lineage (NCBI taxonomy): Eukaryota > Metazoa > Chordata > Amphibia > Gymnophiona > Ichthyophiidae > Ichthyophis > Ichthyophis bannanicus. The sequence continues at coordinate 295,623,846 of CM066037.1, forward strand.
TGAGAACCACTCTTTCAATTCTCCTCTCAGCCTCTCCAAATCACCCCCAATATTTATTTTATTTATTTTATTTTATTTAAAAGGATTTCTATACCGCCTTCTCCTTCAATCAAGGCGGTCTACATAGCAATCAACAAGAATGGGTTATGTGTGTTCATGCAGTGATACAGTGCATGTGTGTGTGGTGGTGTACAGTAGATTCATGTTAAGCTATTTACAGCGTGTGCTATTATACATTCCTATGAACATGGGGAAAGGGGGTTGGTCTGCGGTCTTGACTGGCGAGTAGATCATGTGACGTCCCCGTAGTATTCGATGAATAGTGTTGTCTTAAGCTGCTTCCGAAAGTCTTTGATGTCTGTTGTTAATCGTAGGTCATCTGGGAAGGCATTCCAAATTGCTGGTGCAGCCAGAGAAAGGGCTCGGTCCACAGTGTCCTTGCGGACCTTGATGAGGTCTTTTGGTGTGTTAACACGGTTGGAGGTGCCCCTCCTCCTCGGTCGTGTGCTTGTGTCAGATTGTATGATTGGTTGTAAGCTGAGAGCTGATGACTGTTGTTTGATTTTGAATATGTTTATGACTGCCTTATATTTGATGCGTGAGCTGATTGGAAGCCAGTGTAGATCTTTCAGGATGGGTGTGATGTGTTCTTGTCTTGCTGTACCAGATATTATGCATGCCGCTGTGTTTTGTGCCAGTTGCAGTGGTCTGAGTGTTTGTTTTGTGAGACCGAGATATATTAGATTGCAGAAGTCTAGAATTGGGGTTATTAGAGCCTGGCAGACTGTGCGGAAGTGCTCCAGGGAGAGGAGGGGTTTAAGGCGTCGGATTAGTCTCATCCTGTGGTATGCATTTTTGGTGGTTCTGCTTATGTGTGATTGTAGGTTCAGTTCTTTGTCCAGAGTCACTCTGAGGTATTTTACTTCCGGTTTTATGGCTATGGTTGTGTTGTTTACCTTGATGTTGAGTGGAGGGATGAATTTGGTGTTTCGGGTGATGATTAGTGCCTCGGTCTTGCTGTAGTTTATGGTCAGGTTGTTGTCTTGAAACCAGCTGGTCATGTGTATGAGACAGTTTGTTATTTTGGAGTAGTCCAGGTTGTTGATTGTGATTGGTGTGTATATCATGATGTCATCAGCGTAAATTGTGTATTGTATCTCATGTTCTTTCATGATGTCGCATATTGGCTGAATGTAGAGGTTAAATAATAGTGCTGATAAGACGGATCCTTGTGGTACTCCTTGCAGGACCTTTTTGGGTCGGGATGTGTTGGGGCCGTCCTGTATCTGTCTGTCCGTTAGGTATGAGTGGAACCATTTCAGAGTGGAACCCTGTAGTCCAATGTTCTGTAGTCTTTCCAGTAGAGTTCTGTGATCCACTGTGTTAAATGCTGATGAAATGTCAATGAAGATCATTAGTATTCCGTTCTTGCAGTTGTCTATGAGGCGGAGTATGTTATTGAATAGGTATAATAGGAGTGTTTCGACTCCGTGGTTGGGGCGGAAACTGTGTTGGTTGATGTCTAGTGGTGCGTGGTTGTCAATGTGGTCTTGTAGCTGATGCTGTACTGCCTTCTCAATCATTTTTGCCAGTAGGGGTATGCTTGAGATTGGTCTGTATGCTGCTGGATTGTTCTTATCGAGTGTGGATTTCTTCAGGATTGGTTTTATAGTGGCGAGCTTTAGTTGGTTCGGCATGGTTCCTTGGGTCAGAGAGCTGTGCACCATGTTGTGTATAGTGTGGATGAAGTTTGACTTGGTGGATTTGATCCATGTCACTGGGCATGGGTCTGTTGGCGCCATGCTTGTATTGAGTGTGGTGATGATGTGTGAGAACTGCTCTTTGGATGGGGTGCTGAATGTGCCCCAGGTTTTCAGGGGTGTGGTTGGTTTTGGTGGTTGTGTTTGATTTTGGTTGTAAAAATGAATGGAATTTTTCTTGGATGTGGTCTGCAAATTTTTGTGGGTCTATTTGGACTTCGCTTTCGGCCTTCTGTTCTTTGGTACAGGTGTGACAGTGGGGGGTTGAAATGCGTCCTCTGTCGAGTAGATAGTTGGGTGTGAATATGAGGTCTGGCGATGATCCATGTCTGTGTGTCGGGGTGTTAATTATTTGGGTGTATTGAAAGGAGCTCATCGCTAGGAGCAAAGCTTCTGCGTCTTTGGCGGTGGTAGATTTGAGGTTGAAGTCTCCTAGCAGTATCGTGGGTTTGTGGTTTGAGCTGATTGCACAGACTGCTTTGAGTGTGGAGGCTAGTTCATCAGGTGGCGCATGGGGGGCTCTGTAGGTGAGGCATAGGGCTATCTGTTCTCAACAGTGATGATGCTGCATTGTTGAGTATCTGTGGCACTTCGTGATTTGAACTTTAGGCTGTTCTTTGTGATGATCAGGACCCCTCCTCCTCTCCGGTGAGCGCATGGGCAGTTGAATGCTGAGTATGTGTCAGGCACTAATTGATTGAATAGTACATGGTCGGTGGGGGTGAGCCATGTTTCTGTGATGCAAAGTATGTTGGGTTGTTGATCATCTATGTGGTCTGCTATTCTGTTGATATTGTTTCATATGGATCTGGCGTTTATGAGCTCTATTGAGATTGTTACTGAGGTGTTTGTTGTTCTGTGCGCTTCCTTTGGGTTTGTGTGGGTGTCGTTCTTGCGCCTGGTTTGCCTTTTGTGCATGGGTGTCCTGTGTGTGTCCCCGTGATTATACTGTGGGCATGCGTATATCTGTGCTGTTGGTATAAGCCATGGCGTGTTTGTGTGTAGGTGGTGGTTGGGTGCATGCAGTGGAAGGAGTTGTGTGAGGAGGCGGCTGATGGGGAGAATCAGAGTTGTATGCATGTTTCTTCTGGGCTGTCTCTGGTGTAAAGTTTTGCTTACTTCACTTACTTTTCGCTGCCCTTGTTGTTTTTGGTTGTTTCTGGTGTTTTTTTGTGTAGCTCCTGTGGGCCTTGTAGTTGTGCCTGTTCCGTTTTTCTGTGCTTGCTCCTGTGCCCCGCCTAAGGGCCACGCCAAAGGGCCCTCTGGTGAGGCCCTCAGGCGTGGGCCCACTAGGCGCGGCCGCGCCGATGTTCTGGCTGCTTTTGTTAGTCTCCCACTGCCCCGATTGGGCAGGAGCTTCTGAGCAGGACGATTTCCCGCTCAGGCGCTTCTACCCCGATCGGGGGAGCTGGCTGTGCTGGTGGTGTGGGAAGTGCTGCTGCACCGATGTTCTGGCTGTTTTTGTTGCTTTCCCACTGCCCCGATTGGGTCCTCACTCACCGCTCTCCCTTTGATTCCTCCTGTGGTCCTGGATGCCATCTTGGTTTTACTAGGCAGGGATCCCAGTCATACCGTTGAAGGCAAACGTTTTTAAGTCCATAGCTGATTTTCGCTATGTCATCCACTGCTCTACTGTTTCCACCACACCAGTCGGTGAATGGATCATTTGCTGCAGGGAAGAATTGCTTATTTATTTATTTAACATTTTTTTATATACCGCTTTTCAAGTTTATCAAAGCGGTTCACAGAGAACAGAACATTATTACAAGGAACAGTAGAAGAACTACAGTATTTCCATTTAACAGTTTACAACTCTATAACTATGTACAATGATTTGGACTTTTGGTTGAGGGGGACAGTTGCGTGTTGAGTTCAATCCTGTGGTTGTGTATCCCGTATGCTGTTGTAGTAGTTTTTGAAGAGGTAGTTTTTTAGGTATTTTCTGAAATCGGCGATGTTTGTGATCTCTCTTAGGTTGGGTAGGAGTGAGTTCCATTGTGTTGGTGTGTAGTATTCAAATGCTCTGTGAAGTACTCTTTGTGTGGAGTTCGGTGGTATGGAAGCTGTTGATAGGGTGTTTTGGTGGGGTTTCCTCCTAGAGCACGTGTTTGGTACTTTTCTGGTTATGTTGTTTAAGCATTTGGCAGACTGATTATTTAATATCTTGTATGTCATCATTAAGGCCTTATATTCGATTCTGGCTCTGATGGGTAGCCATTGGAGACCTTTTAAGACAGAGGTGATGTGCTCGTGTTTTTTTGATCCAGTAATCAATCTGGCGACTGTATTTTGTGCGAATTGCAGAGAGTGAGTTGTGCTCTTGGGTAGGCCATGGAGTATCATATTACTGTATTCTAGCTGTGGGGTGATAATTGCCTGGCAGACGGTTCTAAAGTGGTTCTGTTCCAATATGAGTCGTAGGTTCTGTAGGATCTTATAATTGGGGTTTTGCTTTTAAAACCTGCGGAGCCCCGTGGCTAGGTGACTCCCTGAGTACTGACATCACTTCCTCTCAATTTTGATTTTAAAGCCTGGTAAACATTTGGAAAGTATGGATCAGGAAGGCTTGGTTGATGGCAAAAAAAAGAATATTTTGATGTGTTGAGTGGAAAAGAAGGGACTGTCTTTTTGGCAATGGTGGAATGCACATGGATCGGGAAGAGACTAAAGGTCAACCAGGTAGTTGGTCCCACTTTATGGAGGTTTGAAGGGGATTATATTTTGTCACCCAGGTAGTTAATCAAAAATTGGATCCTTAGTGTGTATTAGAATGGTAGGGTTTGGTTTCTGCATGCTTCTCCACTAGTTCATTGATAGCTAGTGAGAGTGGAGATGAGTGGGAAGGAAGAGTCTGCCCACTTTCATACTAACTGTTTTAGGGAAGGGGCAGTAGATAAGAGGAGGAGTATAGCTAATGAATATGTCTGAGCAGTTGAAGGAGGTTGGGTTGGCATGGCTGCTTGTATGTCTGGATACATGTACTAGAGCCTTCAATGTTATGGTGGTGCCTGCCCTCAAAAATTTGTCTTCCTCTTAAGATGTTTAATGTGGAAGAGGGGGAAAGAGGAAGGGTTTGTGGGCATGTTCAATGGATAAACAATGACATATTCCAGGCACCTGTAAGGACCCCTACCCTCTTGGGTATTTGAGGATTTAGATAGGCTTTTGCCAGGATCTGTATAAACATTGGGGAGGGGGAGGGAAAGTAATGAAAAAAGCTGAGGCTTGTTTTTTTGTAATTGTTGACACCAAATGATGTGAATTTACTTTATTGCAACTTAGAGGTTTCCCTGGTTTTTTTTCTATAAAACAGATTTAACATAAAGTCCGGTAAAGATCCCTTTCTGCCTAAGTCCTGCAAGCCTATTTCTTGCTGAACTTCGATTTGAAGGTGTTGGCCAAGGTATTGTCAGACTGGCTGGTACTGGTGGCACTGGCCTTGATTTCAAAGCAGCAGGTCGGATTTGTTAGGGGATGGTATGCTGCCAAGCACATTTATCATATCTTGGCCTCTCTTGAGTGGAAGCAAGCAAGGCGAAGGCCTTCTTTGCTTATCAGTTTTGATACAGAGAAGGCCTTTAACAGAATTGATTGTTGTACTTATTGGAGATATTGGACTGGTGCAGTTTAGGGGATTTCTTTCCTTATGCAATGCAACTATTGTAACAGATGCCACAAGACTCTGTGTATACTTGTAAATGGTCATATTTCGGATTCTCTTTGGCTGCAGTGGGGAATGTGACAGGGTTGCACCTGTCACCACTACTCTTCGTGTTGGCCTTGGATCTCCTGCTGCACAAGCAACAGGATGATCCCCAGGTGTCTGGGGTTTGAATAAGACTCGAGAATTCAAGATAGCAGCCTTCATGGATGACCTCTTGGTTTACCTCCTTGATCTGGCTAACTTACTCAACTGTTTGATGGAGGCGTTTTAGATTTCTGTTCCTTTTTGGGGCTGAAATTGAATTATTTTAAATATGAGGCACTTCCCATGATGGCAGGGCTAAGGGAGAGATGGGGTATGTTAGTTCCTCATGTGGTGGGCATTGGGCTCTTTTTACTACCTTGGTATTTACTCATTTTACAGAGGATCCAAAGGAACTTTATCAGTTCAGCATTATTCCTCTTATAGCACACTCCCGAACAACTTTGAAACTTTGGCAGGTTGTTTCTGCTTTCGCTTATAGGGAGTGTCAGAATTTTAAAAATGACCCTCTTTCCTAAGTGGTTGTATGTTATGGAGATGCTGCTATTGTGCTTACTGCAAAGAGATCTTCAAAAGTTAAATAGGCTGTTGTCATGTTCTTGTTGGGAAATAGGGAAGAAAGCAAAGTTAGCTCTTGATATCCTCTTTGGAGATTGGTATTGAGGGGCCTACCAGATCTCCAGTATTATAATTATGTGTGCTTATCTCAATATTTACGTGATTGGTTGGGCCCCTCACAAGATTATACACCTGTGGAATTTGAGGCAGAATTGATGTGTCCATGGAACTTGTCTTATCTACTGCATACGAGGCTTGACAGGATCCCAAAATCTTTGTATGTGAGTCTTATTCTTAGCAAGCTTCATGCCAAGTGGTGATACTGGTACCAGAGCATGATATACATGTTATGGTGTTCCTATCTATTCAGGGGAATGCGGATTTCTCACCGGGATGGCAGACTCAGATATAAGATAAATAAGAAATGTCATACTGGGTCAAACTAAGGTCCATCAAGCCCAGTATCCTGTTGCCAACAGTGGCCAGTCTAGGTCACAGGTACATGGCAGGGTCACAAGTACCAGGCAGTTTCCCAAAAAGGCACACAGGTTCCACCGTGCTCTTCCCGGGGTAAGCAGTGGATTTCCCGGGTCCTCTTTAATAATGGTTATGGACCTTTCCTCCAGGAACTTGTCCAAACCTTTTTTAAACCAAGCTACACTAACGGCTTTTACTACATTCTCCGGTAACAAATTCCAGAGTTTGATTATGCATTGAATAAAAAAATATTTTCTCTTATTAGTCTTAAATGGGTTATATTGTAGCTTCATTGCGTGTCCTCTAGTCTTTTTACTTTTTGATGGTGTAAACAACCAATCTACATTTACCCTTTCCACTCCATTCATTACTTTTTAGACCTCTATCATATCCCTTCTCAGTCGTCTCCTTTCAAAGTTGAAGAGCCCTAACCTTTAAAGCCTCTCTTCATTGGGGTATCCTTCCATCCCCTTTACCATTTTTGTTGCTCTTCTATGTATCTTTCTGCAATGCAATGTGTGCCTTTGAGTCAGCCCTGACTCCTGGCGACCCAGAAGTTCCTGGGTTTTCTTGGCAGTGTCACCGGAAGTAGATTGCCAGGCCTTCTAATTCTGCTAAAATTGCATACAATATTCAAGGTGAGGTTGCACCATGGAATGATTCAGAGTCATTATAATATCCATGGTTTTATTCTCCATTCCTCTCCTTATGATTCTTAGCATTCCTCTCCTTATGATTCCATTCCTCTCCTTATGATTCTTAGCATTATATTTGCTTTTTTGGCTGCCACTGCACACTGGGCGGAGGGATTCAACGTATTTTCCATGATGACGCCTAAATCTATTTCCTGGATAGTGGTTTCTAAGGTGGTACCTTGCATCATGTAACCAAAGGTTGGGGTGTTCTTTCCTAGGTGCATAACTTTGCACTTGCCATCATTAAATTTAATCTGCCATTAGGACGTGCAGTCTTCCAATTTATCAAGGTCCTCTTGCAATTTTTCACAATCCTCTTATGTTTTAACAACGTTGAATAATTCAGTGTCATCAGCAAATTTGATCATCTCACTCGTTATTCCCATTTCCAGGGCATTTATAAATATGTTAAAAAGCAGCGGGCCCAGGACAGATCCCTGGCATACTCCACTATTCATCTTCCTCCATTGAGAAAATTGTCCATTTAGACCTACTCTCTGCTTTCTATCTTTTAATCGGTTCCTGATCCACAATAGTACGCTGTCTCCAATCCCATGACTTTTTAATTTCACCAAGAGTCTCTCATGAGGGACCTTGTCTAAGGCTTTCTGAAAATCCAGATACACTATAACAACAGGCTCATCTTTGTCTACCTATTTAGTCACATCTTCAAAAAATATAACAGATGAGTAAGACAAAGCTTTCCTTGGATAAATCCATGTTGGCTTTCTCCCATTAAACCATGGCTATCTACACGTTCAGTAATTTTATTCTTTATATTGGTTTCTCCATTTTGCCTGGTACTGACATCAGGCTCACAGGTCTGTAGTTTCCCGGATCACCTCTGAAACTCTTTTTAAAAATTGGTGTTACATTGGCCATTCTCCAATCTTCCTATATACTACAGATGATTTTAATGATAGTTCACAGATTACTAATAGTAAGTCTGAAGTCTTATCTTTCAGTTCTTTCAACACCCTTGGATGTAGACCATCTGGTCCAGGTGATTTGCTACTCTTTAGTTTATCAAATAGTTGTAATACATCTTCCCGGTTTATTGATATTTCTTCCAATTCTTCCGATACATTACCTTTATATACCATTTCAGACATAGGTAACTTCCCTACATCTTCTTCAGTAAAGATCGAAGCAAAGAATTCATTCAGTCTCTCCACTAAGGCCTTATCCTCCCGTAGCACCCCTTTTACCCCTCTATCATCCAATGGTTCAACTGACTCTCTCACAGATTTTTCGCTATTAATGGACTTGAAAAAGTTTATATTATGCATTTTTGCTTCCATGGTAAGCTTTTTTTTTAAATTCTCTCTTTGCCTGCCTTATCAATGCCTTGCATCTAACTTGCCAGTGGTTATGTTGTTTCTAGTTTTCGTCATATGGCTCCTTTTTCCATTTCCTGAAAGATGCTTTTTGGCAACAACAGCCAAATGAGATTGCAGACCTGCTATTAGTAATCTGTGAACTATTATTAAAATCATCTGTAATACCTGAAGATTGGAAGATCACCAATGTAACACCAATTTTTTAAAAGGGTTCCAGGGGTGATCTGGGAAACTACAGACCGGCGAGTCTGACGTCAGTACCGGGAAAAATGGTAGAAACCATCATAAAGAACAAAATTACTCATCATGCAGATAGTCATGACTTAATGGGAGACAGCCAACATGGCTTTAGACAAAGAAGATCTTGTCTTACTAATCTGTTATGTTTTTTTGAAGGTCTGAATAAACAGGTAGACAAAGGTGAGTCGGTTGATATGGTGTATCTGGACTTTCAGAAAGCCTTTGACAAGGTCCCTCATCAGAGACGTTTGGCAAAACTAAAAAGTCATGGGATAGGAGGTGATATACTATTGTGGATCAGGAACTGGTTAAAAGATAGAAAGCAGAGGGTAGGGCTAAATGGCCAATTTTCCCAGTGGAAAAAGTTGAATAGTGGAGTACCCCAAGGATCTGTGCTGGGTCCGCTGCTTTTTAACATATTCATAAATGACCTGGAAAAGGGAATAACGAGTGAGGTTATCAAATTTGCAGATGACACAAATCTATTTAAAGTTGTTAAAACCCAAGAGGATTGTGGAAAATTGCAAGAAGATCTTGATAAATTGGAAGACTGGGCATCCAAATGGCAGATGAAATTTAATGTGGACAAATACAAAGTTATGCACCTAGGAAAGAACAACCCAAACTATGGTTACACGATGCAAGGTTCCACATTGGGAACCACCATCCAGGAAAAAGATTTAGGCGTCATTGGGGATAACATGTTAAAACCCTCCACCCAGTGTGCAGCGGTGGCCAAGAGAGCAAATAGAATGCTAGGTATCATAAGGAAAGGAATGAAAAATAAAACAAAGGATATTATAATGCCTCTGTATCGTTCCATAGTGCGACCGCACCTTGAATATTGTGTGCAATTCTGGTTGCCGTATCTTTAAAACAATATAGCGTTTGTCACGCCCTTAGCCCGTTACATTAGTATGGAGGGGCGTGGGTTTATTTTTGTCACTGTAGTGCTTCAACTTTCTCGCCTTTTTTCCTAACTAGATGCCTTTTAATGCATTCTGGGAAAGGTAGTTCAGTTAGATATCATTTGGGCTCAGATAAAAAAAACACCTTCATTTGTAGTTGGGTTTGAGTGAGTGCAATTTATTCATTAGCACAGAAAGACACGCTAGGTTCACTGATCCACCTTTTAAGATATTTTCACCAGGAATTCTTGCAACTCATTACAGGATAACTTGAACTGAAACAAACAGCTTTCCTCAGCCTTAATTAACAGCACCTGCACTCAGCAGAGCTTTGCCGTGCAGATCAAAACAAACAGAAAGAAACTTTTAAACCAGGTTTCTTTTCCCTTTCCAGTCCAGAACAAATACCTGGCTATCTTGTATGCTTAAACTCAGCACTTCATACAGATAGTCCAATTCATACAAGCAGATAAAAACTCTTTTCCAGGTTTTCTCAGTAGTTAGACAAACAAAAGCATTTCTTACTTCCTTCCATTTGAAACGGCATCAAAACTGAGCTCGGCACTGCTCACAGCTGTTTCTCAAAGGACAATCAGAAAGATTCAGCTTTGCACTGCGTCACACTTTTCCTGAGCTTAGAGCATTAACAAGCAAACATAGCTCTCAGGGCTTTGGACACTGGAGGCTTCTCTTTACGGTTGACATCCCCCTTGCAACCATTCTTAATTGGCAGACTGGCATGCAGAGCAGTCCATGTATGAGACCTCTTCATCACAAGGTAAATCTGGCTCCCCCAATTCCTTGGGTTCACTCTCTGGCTCAGATTCAGATAGCTTACTTGACTGCCTTCTGCTATGATTAAGGCGGTCTCTGGCAAATACATATTGTTCCTTATTAGCTAAGCTTCTGGGACTCATACCTTGATCAAAGCCTGTAAGTAGCTTCACTCCTTACATGCTCTGGCCACCATCTAGCACATCCTGTTCTCCAATTAGTGCTTCTGGCTCTCACTGCTCCATTCCTTGAGTAGGCAAAACGTCTGCTCTCTCTTTCTCTCTGGTCAGCAGTTGCAGCACTCTCTGGTCTCAAGAGTCCTTCCAGTTCCTCTCCATGTGTCTTGCTTGTCCCTCTTCGTCCTCTTGCTCCTCCTCTGCCTGATCTCTCTGACCTAACTGAGCTAAACTTAAACCCCTCAGGCTCCTGCTCCACCGTCTCCCCTCTCAGGTGAGAAAGATCAAACTCCCTCGTGGCAGCTGTGTGATTAGGGGATGCAGTGACGTAAGGGTTCCTTACCCTGGGCCTGTATTCCCTATCCTTTCCACCACTAAGGGCACTCTGTTCCTCATTGTAGCCAGGAATTACTGGCTTTCTAGGAGCAAATGGAGTTTTAAGTCCTGGACCTTTTAAAATGGGTCCCTTTATTAAGGTAAATTCTTTCTTTTTACCCCTCTCTTCTAGGTCCTGATAAGCTTCCTTATCACACGTTATTAGAAAAAGTACAGAGAAGAGACACCAAAATGGTAAAGGGGATGGAAGGATACTCCTATGAAGAGAGGCTAAAAAGGTTAGGGCTCTTCAACCTGGAAAAGAGATGGCTGAGGGGAGATATGATAGAGGTCTATAAATTAATGAATGGAGTGGAACGGGTAAACGCAAATTGATTGTTTACATCATCAGAATATAGAAAGACTAGGGGACATGCAATGAAGCTACAGGGTAAACTATTTAAGACAAATAAGAGAAAATATTTTTTCACTCAACGTGTAATCAAACTCTGGAATTTGTTACCGGAGGATGTAGTAAAAGCTGTTAGTGTAGCTAGGTTTAAAAAAGGTTTGGACAAGTTCATGGAGGAAAGGTCCATAAACCATTATTAAAAGGGGCACGGGATATCACTGCTTGACCCAATACAAGCATTGAGGAACCTATGTCTTTTGGGGAAACTGCTAAGTACTAATGACCTAGATTGGCCACTGTTGGAAACAGGATACTGGGCTTGATGGACCTTGGTCTGACCCAGTATGGCATATCTTATGTTCTTATGTTCTCTCTGACCTCACCTTTAAACCATGCTGGCAGTTTTGGCCTTCTTTCCACTTTTCTTAAATAAAGCATAGAATACATCTGTTCTGGGCTTCCAAGATAATACTTTTAAACAACACCCATGCTTCATGTAATCTTTAACCTTTGTAGCTGCTCCTTTTCATTTTTTATTAAATATTTTCCATATTTTATCATAGTCTCCCTTTTGAAAGTCATTCCCTGAGGGCAAGGATTTCCTTGCCATCCTTCTTCCATTTATTAAATCAAATGCAATCATGCTATGATCACTATTGCCAAGTGGCCGCAAAACCCTTCACCAGATCCCGTTTTCCACTAAGGACTAGGTCCGAAATAGCTTCCCTAGTTCATGAACCAGCTGCTCCAAGAAGGAGTCATTTATTTAATTTAGAAACTTTATCTCCTTAGTATGTCCTGCTGTGACATTGACACATTTGATACCAGAGTAATTGAAATAACCCATTATTACAGTATATTGTAACTTTTGTTAGCTTCCTTTTATCTTTATCTTTATTATTTCTTTTTTTTTTAAATTCTTTATTTTCGTTTTATAACAACAAAGGAAAGGAAGACATACAGCTAAAAGACAGATACATAAAGTGTAATACATACACCAAAGTAAACCCCTACCACCCCCCTCCCCCCTGCTTCTTCTCTAGAAAACTAATCATTCCCGAAACGGGCGTGTACTTACATTATTGTGTTACAAAGCCTAACGGTGATCTGAGACATGATGAGTGCGCATTATACAGGCATGTTGGAACAATGAGCAGATTGTACATAATCATTAAGCATCTGCCATTTAGACAAGCGAGAGTGAATTTGGGCATGGGGAATAGCTCTCCGAGGTATCTGCTCATATTTGCTATATAAGCAGACGAGGTTCCACCATTCATTGACAGTAAGTCGAGAGCTATCCTTCCAATTCCTCGTGATTAAGCATATGGCAATACCCAGCATGAAATCAAGGAGAAAGCGACCCTTCTTAGGAAGAGAGGGGACCTCCGCCACAGAGCGGAGTCCCACGATCTTCCAAGAGAGAGGCTCGTGAAGGTGCAAGATAAATTGAATACGACCCCAGACCCGCCCCCAATAAACCTGTAGTTGAGGACACTCATAAATAACATGAGCGAAGGTTCCCACAGCAGTATGGCAAGACCAACACTGGTCCCTAGCATTTATGTTCCATTTGGCTATTTTTTCTGGGGTATAAAAGCATCTGTGTGCAAAAAAGAAGAGAGTTTGGGTAACAGAGGCAGACCGGGAAACCCGCACTACTTTGCTCCAGAATACGCTCCATTGCACAGGGGTTAAAGTGGTTTGCAGTTCGCGCTCCCAGGCTTGTTGGGCTCTGAAAGTGGCCGTGTCTGCACCCTGACATAATATTTTATAAAAGTTAGAGGCTACCCCATGTGTACTACTAATAGAGTGAACTATCTCTAATAGCCCATCCTCAGTAGGGGCAGAGGGCGGCAAGATTCGAGCATTTTTAAGGCAGTGTTGAAGCTGCATCAATTGAAAGTAGTGTTTCGCCGGTAACGCAAATTCCTTTTGTAAATCAGAAAAGGTTTTCCAACGAGCTGCAGAGAAAAGCTGTTGGGGTGTCCAGATCCCCCTCGAGTACCAGGGTTTCCATGCTATCGTTCTATTTAGGACTTGAATTCTGGGGTTATTCCATAGCGGGAGTCCGTCCCGAGGACATACGTTCGGGCCCAGTGATAAAATGAGAGTGTTAAAGGCCGCAAGAGTATCGACAATCATTGGTGGATGGCGAGTGTCTACTTGATAGGACATGCCGGGGAGATGGGTCAACGGAATTGGGCTACTAAGCTCCTCTTCTATGTCAAGCCAAACTGGTCTGCTGTCTGACGAGGCATCTAGCCATCGGGCACCTTGCTTAAGTAGGAAGGCTTGATGATATCTAAGAAAATCAGGAAATCTGGTACCCCCTCTTTCCTTTGCAGACTGTAGTTTTTGTTTAGCTATCCTTGGTGGCTTGCCCTGCCAGAGATAACGGACGAGAAGGCCCTCAATATCTTTATAAGTATGTAGCGGGAGTAAGCATGGCAGCATTTCTAAAATGTAGTTCACTTTAGGGACTATCATCATTTTCACAGTTTCTAAGCGGCCCCACCATGTAAGAGATAAGGGAGACCAACGATTTGTGAGCTCACGGACTTTGGAGACTACCTCTTTGGCATTAAAACTGATAGTATCTTCTAAAGGAGAACAGTAATGGACCCCGAGATACTTCACCATGCGGGATTGCCAAAGGAAGGGAAAGGCCTGCATGTCAGCCTCATGTACCCAGCGGTTCAGTGGGAATGCTACCGATTTGGTCCAGTTAATTTTATAGCCCGATAATTGTGAGTATCCGTCAATCAGATCCAAGACAGCTGGAACCGATTCGAGGGATACGAAAAGCATAAGGTCATCTGCATATGCAGAGAGTTTAATCTCCCTATGACTGAAGGGGACACCTCGAATACGTGCGGACTGTCTAATAAGGAGGGCTAGGGGTTCAAGAGCTAGATCAAAGAGCATTGGTGAGAGGGGGCAACCTTGACGCGTACCTCTTTGGAGATTAAATGGCTGAGACTTGATGGCATTTACACAAATACTGGCGACGGGTTGAGTATACATGACTTGGAGATATCGGAGGAAGCCCTCCCCAAAGCCATACCATCGGAGAACTGCAAATAAGAAGGGCCATTCTAGACGATCAAAGGCTTTTTCGGCATCCAGGGAAAGACCCACCCATGGCTGATCTAGATTGGCAGCACTGGATAGCACATGGCACAAGGTCCGAGCATTGTCAGCAGTTGATCTGCCGGGTATAAAGCCGCATTGGTCTGGGTGAATTAGGGTGGCCATCCTGTCAGATAGCCGAGTGGCCAAGATCGTAGCGAAGATCTTATAATCGGCATTAAGTAGGGAGATTGGGCGGTAGTTGGCGGTTAGTAGTGGGTCTCTGCCTTCTTTCTCAAATACTACCACATTAGCTGCAGCAAAGGATCCCAAAGAGGATGTATCTGCCGCAAGGGCAGTAAAATAGAGTTTTAAATAGGGAACTAAGTCTGCACTGAACGTTCTGTAGAATTCGGTCGGGAGACCATCGGGCCCTGCGGCACGGCCCGAGGCTGTTCGTTTTAGGGCAGATTGGATCTCTGAAGTAGAGAAGGGTTCATCCATCGCATCCCAATCATCTTCAGAGAGGGTCGGCCGCTGAATGCCAGAGAGCAATCGCTCGAATGTCTCTGACGAGAACTCACATTCAGATTGATATAGGCGGGTATAGAAATCCCGAAAGAGCTCTACAATGTCGGAATCTGTGGTCACTATGCCCCCTCCCTGTGGAACTCGAAGGGCCGCTACGCGTTTGGCTTCTTTTTTACCTTTCAAGGCGTTGGCTAAGAGTCGACCGGCTCGGTTATTTTCACGATAATATGTCCCCCGCTGAAGCTCAATACTCTTAGAAGCTGCAGTTGAGAGGATTGAACTATATTGAAAACGGAGACGCTGTAATCGAATTAATACACATGGATCAGTACGTGAAGTTAGAACTCGTTCGCCTGCTTTTATTTGTTGGTCTAGTATGAGTAGCTGCTGTTTGCGTTGTTTCCACAGGCGGATTTGATAGCTAGTGATCGTTGCTCGAATGGCCGCTTTGAAGCCCTCCCACCAAGCCCAATTCGCAGTATCCTGGGGTAGATTAAAATGGAAGTAATCCTGTATGGCTGCTCGAATTTCTAACTGGAACTCTGGCTGATTTAACAGGGCTCTATCAAAGAACCAGGCCCCCGAATTCCCTTGGGGTGCAGTAGTGTGTAATTGAAAGGAAATGGCAGCATGATCTGAAATATGTTGGGAGTGAATCTTTGCAGTGTCCACCTGAGGAACTAATAATTTTGATATTAGAAAGAAGTCTATGCGAGACTGGGATTTATGAGGGGAAGAGAAGAAGGTGAAGTCAAGCTCATTGGGGTGTAGTAACCTCCAAAGATCAACTAAAGCAAGATCTTTGATCAGGGAGGTAAGCGTGATGTGACTCTTGGGGGGACCACTTGTCCTAGGCGGCTGTTTGTCAATCAGGGGATCAAGGACTAGATTGAAATCCCCCCCAATTATCAATGAAGTATTAGCAGAGGCCTGTGCAACCTGAGCAATGGTAGCAAAAAAGGCAGGGTCATCCACATTAGGAGCGTAAAGGCATATACATGTAAATTCAAGGCTACCTATCTTGAGGTGAACTCTGGACCATCTACCTTCTGTATCTGAGCTAGTCGCAATAATAGTAGCATGCAAAGATTTCCTAACCAGTATGGCAACCCCACATTTCTTAGAAACGGCTGGAGAATAGGCGGCCACCATGTAAGGTTTAATATTGAGTTTAAGAGTTTCCTTCGAATTTAAATGCGTTTCTTGAAGAAAAATCAGATCCGCAGCTTCCTGACTTAGGTAGCTCAGGATTTTCTTCCGTTTTATCGGATTATTGATTCCTTTTACGTTCAATGAGAAAATCTTACATGGTGCCATCAATCGGTAATAGGCATTTTAGGTTAGGGCGCTTGAAAACATACAACATAATCAGAATCTGTGCAACAATGACATAATCACCGAGTATTCTGGCTAATACACCCCATATTGAAAAGTATGTACCAAAGTATCTTAGAGAAGAAGCAAAACCCCCAAAGAATATGGCGACCATATGTCTGCGGGAGGAGGCCCTAGAGAGGAAATAGAAAGACATAAAAAAAAAGAAAAGAAACACCAGAGTCCATAATTAACACTGTCTCTGATACTCATCGAGGCTACTGTGGGTAGATGGAGTCGGGTCACAGATATCATCAAAAGTAAGGCAACAAACTGCCCTCGCCAGACTCTTTGCTGGGCTGCGGCAGATCAATATGGCAGGTACAGCGGATATGAGAATACTTGCAGGAACATTCTGGAAGTCAGCGCATCAAGTCGGCTTCTTTGGAATCCAAAAACTCCGCTAGTAGATCAGGGTCCTCAAATGTTCTTGTCTGATTGTGAAGCGTGACTCGGAGCTTGGCCGGGTACATCAGGCCATAGCGGGCTTGTAGTTGTTGAAGCCTCGGCCGGAATTCCAGAAAGCGCTTTCGGCGGTCGACCGTGGGTTTAGCCAAGTCGGGATAGAAGGAGATCTTGTGGCTCTCAAACTCCATATGGCCCTTTGCCCGAGAGGCACTTAGAATTTGCTCCACGTGTTGATATCTCAGAAGTCGAAAAATGATAGGCCGCGGGGTCTTCCTGTTGAGCGTTATGCTTGTGGGTACACGATGAGCACGATCGATCTCCAAATCTTTGGCAAAGGTGATTTGGAGCAGGGAAGGGAGGATTTTGCATAAAAACTCTTTCATATCACCCGATTCCGCTCCCTCCGGTATGCCCACGAGTCGTATATTGTTGCGGCGCGCTCTATTATTGCCATCTTCCACTTCTTTCTGCAAGGCCCGCACTTGACGTTCAACTTTGTCGAGTTTGGACAACCGGGCCGCATGGGAGTCCAATATGCTCTCCATTTTGTCCTGACGCGAAGAAAGCCCTTCTAGCTTGCTTTGCAGCACACCAAGATCTTCCCGCAGCGCTCGGAGTGCTTCACCGTTTGACTGCACGAGGTCTTTGACCCCTCTAATCTCTGTGAGAATTTCCTGCTGCATTTCGGGGCCCTCGCACAAGGCCAGCCCCTTCTGCGGGGACGGAGGTTCAGTTTTGGAGCGTTTGCCGTGAGAAGCCGCTGGAGATCCAAATTCCAGGCGCGTAGGTTTGGTCCCCGCCATCTCACCAATGTGCCCCGGTAAGATCAGAGTAGAAGTTCCAAGTATGTACGGTGTTAATTCAGGATTCTGAGTAGGCCTCTCGGGAGCCTCAGCGTTATGCGACCATCCCGCTGGACATCAGGCTCCGCCCCCCTATCTTTATTATTTCTTGACATAACGCCCTAGGCAGCCAAAGCATCAGAGTGGTGTACAAATAATCAAAAATAACAGCAAAGTGCAGGAAAAGAAAAGGAGCGCCATTAATGGACAGGAAAGGTAACATACAAAAGAAAGCAGAGTGATCAGGAGGGAGAGGAGGGCAGATTTTTTTGAGCATATCATCATCCATCTGTTCATTCTGGCCAGGCATTCGGTAGTACACCTCACTGCCATCACCTTCCCGTTTTTACAATTTCCATCCTTAGAGATTCTACCATGTATTTTGTTTCCTGCAAAACTTTAATCCTATATGACTCAGTGCCCTCTCTACATAGAGCACAGCCCTTCCACCAAATTGATCTACCCTATGACTGCAATATTGTTTGTATCCAGGTATCACAGTGTCCCATTGGTTGTTCTCCTTTCACCAGGTCTCTGAGATGCCAATCATATCTAGCTTTTCATTTAGTGCTATATATTCTAGCTCTCCCATCTTATTTTTTAGACTTCTAGCATTTGTATACAGGCATTCATATTAATCTGGTTATCAGTTGATAGGAGTAATTTGGAATCTTTCAGCTTTGTAGTTAAGGGCATCTGGGTTACTTTTATCTTTATTGGAACCTCTCTGTTGGGATGTCCTAATTTCCCTCTTTTCTTAGTATCCTTCAAGGATACATCCTTCCGAACCATGTGCTCTTGGGTGACTGTCGACTTTCCCCTATTATGTAGTTTAAAAGCTGCTTTATCTCCTTTTTAAAGGTTAATGCCATTAGCCTGGTTCCATCCCAGTTAAGGTGGAGCCATCCTTTCGGAAAAGCACCTCCCTTCCCCAGAATGTTCTCCAGTTCCTAACAAATCCAAAATCCTCTTCCTTATACCATCGTCTCATCCACGTATTGAGACTTCAGAGCTCTTCCTGCGTTTTGGGTCCTGCACATGGAATGGGAAGCATTTTGGGGAATGCTACCCTGGAAGTTCTGGATTTCATCTTCTATCTAAAAGCCTAAATTTATCCTCTAGAACCTCCCTACCACACATTCCTATGTGATTGGTACCAACATATACCAAGACACAGACTCCTCCCCAGCAATATCTAAAACCTTGTCTAAGTGGTGCGTGAGGTCCGCTACCTTCGCACCAGGCAGGCATTTTACCAGCCGATCCTCATGTTCACCAGCCACCCAGCTATCTATATGCTTAATGATCAAATCGCTAACTATAACGGCCATCCTAAACCTTCCCTCATGGGCAGATGGCCCTGGAGAAACCTTCTCAGTGCAGGAGGGTTTTGCATCTCCTGGTCTTTGCTACAGGATCACTTCCTGTCATACCATGGTGATGCTCTCCTTTCACGTGACCTCTGTCCTCCATGGCAACTGAGGGGCAGCCAGATTGGAGGTGGGACATCAGTACTACATCCCTGTAGATCTCATCTATGTAGCTCTGTGTCTTCCTTATGTCCCACAAGTCTGCTATTCTAACCTCCAGAGATCAGACTCGTTCTCTGAGGGCAAAGAGCTCCTTGCACCTGGTGCACACATAAGACCCCTCACCAACTGGGAGAGAATCGTACATATGACACTCAATGTAAAAGACTGGATATCCCCCATTTCGCTGCTGGACTGCTGTCTGCCTCTTAGTTTTAAGATTTTGTTTAGCTATTTAAGTCATTTAAAGTTACTAGTGATATATTTACTGATACAACTATACCAAATAAGTTTAAGGGACTTTTTGTTCACCTCAAGATTAATTGATTTCACAGCCTTAATTAATTCATTCCTATGAGGATAACCAGCAGAAGCTGAAAGTGTTTTTGACCACCTCTTCCCTTTTAATAGGTCTAAGAGCCTATAAAGCTAAGATTATGTCTGGGGTGGGTGGGAAGGAATTAACACTTACTTAAGGCTGGCTTGCTACACAGGTACAAGATCTGTGCTTCTAAGGTAATCTGTTAACAATTTCCTGGGTGATTCACACAGCCCTTGGTTTGATTGAGGGAACCTTTCAAATTGCCCCTTTGATCTGTCATTTGGCTTTTACAGCTGTTTAAAACAAATTCACAGATCTCTTGCCTCCTAACTGGAAGGTCTCTTTGTAAAAGTCTCTAGAAACAATATATTTCTTTCTACTCAAAGAATATTTACCCTATTCTTCCTTCTATGCTAAGCTATAATCTAATTTGATTTGAATTAAAAGCTCTCTGCTGATACTAGGCCCGGACTGAGTTTTATTTTATCTTTGTTCTTTTTATTAAGAATTTCAAAGAAAGAAACAAGGAATTTTACAATATAAAGAAAATACAGAAAATAACATAGTCCACATCCAGAGGAGCGGCCATTACCAAAAGGAAAAAAAGTCACAAAATACACAATGTAAATTAGAAATCAAGATGAAAAGGAGCCAATGCCCAAAAACGTTATCCAAAAACTCTAATTATTTGCTTTACTGAAGTAACACTTATTATACATACTACGTCGAAGGAACCTGATTTATAATAAATGATTCTAAGGATAAAGTCTCAGAGAAAACATACTTGGTGCTGCTTAATGTAACCACACATATACAAGGAAATTTAAGGAAAAAGGATGCACCAAGAGCTAAGACACGAGGCTTTAAAGACAAAAAGCCCTATGCCTGAGCTGCGTTTGCCTAGAGACATCTGGAAAAATATTTACCTTCCCCCCCACAAAATTCAGCATTCTTATTTGCAAAAAACAAATGCATAACAGAATTTTTATCAGCCTCAGAAACGAAAGATACAAGAAGAGTAGCACGAGAGGAAATTATATCATGAGAAGATTCTATAAACTCAGAAACGTCCAATGAATCTAATAAAGCTTTGGGAGCAACTCCTGGGGAAACACCACCAGGGGGTGCCCCAGTCACAGGCAAATAATAAAGCTTATTGATAACCGGTTTAGCTTTAGCATCATACCCCAAAACTTCAATTAAATATTTATCAAACAATATCTGAGGAGATAATAAACGGGTATAAGGAAAAGCTCTCTGCTGAGTTTTAAATTAAAACTAAAAGCTATCTGTTGATATTAGGTGCTGACTGAGTTAACAAATATACTGGATTCTAAATTACACAGATTAATCAGCTTTAACCCAAAGAATTCCCTTTTTCCCAAGAGTTAGAGAATTTCTCAGAAGTAAATACTTACAAGTGCAGATTTCTTTCCAGTAGTAGCTGTCCTTCAGTTCTGAGAATCACAGAGCTCTGGTTGACCTACAGTATTTATGCCTGTGCTTCTAAGATAATCTGTTAACAATTTCCTGGGGATTCACACAACCCTTGGTTTGATAGAGGGAGTCTTTCAAATTGCCCCTTTGATCTTTCACTTGGCTTTAAAACAAGTGCAGATTTTTTCCAGCAGTAGCAGTCCCTTTTGATAGTCCTTCAAGAGTTTTGCTTGGTGGGAAAAATGAGAATTGGTACGGGCTGGGCAAGTGCTTGGTGAGCAGGGCAAGGTGTTAACTTCTTTAGCTTTGTATGAAAAGTTTGGTCTGCGATCCTAGGATGTCTTTGTGTATATTCAATTAAGATACTACATAAAGACGCTGAATAGAGATGTGTTTCAGTCTAACTTTCAGGATCAGATGCAGCAGGCGTTTTGCTTGGACAAAGAGTTAAGCTGAATAGGTTTATGGTGTAGTGTTCCCACTATGACTCCTAGGAGAGCAGTCTAGGACACAGTCATTCTGCTGTTGACCAAGCACAAGGATCCGACAGCCACACCTTCACTTCCTCTTCAGTCTTCTTCAAATCGTCCTCTCTCACTCTCTTCTCTTAAGATTTGTATTGTTGTAATGTTTGCTATAGAATAATATAGTTCATATCTTTCTGTTCTATTATAGATTGCTCTGAGCACTTTGCTGTGCTGACCCATTGTTTACTCCATTGTTACAACCCTAAACAAAGGCATCAAGGGGGTATCCTGCATGGAGTGGCAGGTACAATGCCCGCTACCTCATTGGGCAAATTAGATGGACCATGCTAGTCTTTATCTCCAGTTATTTACTATGTTACTATGATACCCCAAATGTGGTCTTGGCACCAGCATTGACAGCATTCAGATGACACTATTGGAGGACCTCTCTTTAAATTTGACTGCAGCTGTGCACGCTGAAGGAGCACATCTGACGAGCAGGTATGCTCCTTAGGCGTGCTCCTTTTGGTATCTCCTTGGGCAATTTATTTTTCTCTCTCTTCAGTTTTTCTTTTGATACCTTTCTAGTGCTGTTGGAAGTCCTTTATTGCACATAGATAATAACTTAAGAACTGCCATACTAGGTCTGCACAAGATCCATCAGCCCTGTGTCCTGTTTTCAACAGTGGCCAATAAAGGTCAAAAGTATCTGGCATATCCCAAAAGTAGCCAGTTCCATGCAACTTGTATCTAGGGATAAACGGTGGTTTTCTCTTGGTTTACCTTAATAATAGTTTATGAACTATTCTGCCAGGAATTTGTCCAAACCTTTTTTAAAACCAAGCTACACTATCTGATTTTACCAAATCCTCTGGCAATGAGTTCCAAAGATAAATTATACATAGAAAAAATATTTTCTTCTGTTTTGAATATATTACTTTGTAGCATGTCCCCTAGTTCTTATATTTTTTTGAAAGCGTAAACAATCGATTTGTGTTCTACCTTTTTCACTCCACTCAGAATTTTATAGATCTCCATCATCTCCCTTCAGCCAAACTGAAGAGCTATTCATCTCTGTAGCCTTTCCTCATAGGGGAGTCAACTTGTCATTTAGTTTTCACTTTTCTGTACCATTTCTAAAGTTGCTATATCTTTTTTTGAGATGTTGCGACCAGAATTGCACACAGTACTCAAGGTGTGGTCACACCATAGAATGACAGAGAGGCTTTATAATATTCTTTGTTTTATTTTCTATTCTTTTCCTAATGGTTCCTAACATTGTCACTTCACTGGCTCCCTGTACATTTCCACATCCAATTTAAACTTCTCCTAATGACCTACAGGTATATTTATTCTGTGTCTCTTCATTTCCTCTTCTCTGTTGTCTCTCCCTACACCCCTCCTCTGAAACTCTACTCATCAGACAGATTCCTTTTATCTGTGTCTTTCTCTTCAGCTTACTGACTTTGTTTGTTCTACCTTGCTGCACTGTATCCCTAAACAGACTACTTGAGCTGGTACTCAGAGTTCACCTCTGGTTCTATTGAAATCCAGACTAAAACCCCACCTTTTCAAGGCTGCTTTTGGATCCTGATCCCATTATTCTCCTGTTTACCACTGATGTGCTACAGTTGTGGTCAGCATTATTGGCACCCTTGCATTTTCGGTATGTTGTGCACAATATCTTGAGAAATAATTGGAAATATTCCAACTGTATGTCATTAATATTTTAATAGCATGCTCAAAGCTATAGAACAAAAAGAGATGCCTGTGCAATTTAGATATAGTAATTTCTGAGAAAAAAAACAAAAGCAAAATATGACCTGGATAGCATTAATGGTACCAGTAATATTTCACTAATATTTGGTTGCACAACCCTTGACAGTGATGACAGCATCCAAATGTTTCTTGTAGCTATCTTTAAGTTTTGTACATCTGTCTGCTGGTAGTTTCTCCCACTCTTCAACTGCAATTTGTACCAGCTCATGAATGTTTCCAGGATTCCTTTTACCAATGGCAGATTTCAGCTTTTTCCAAAGGTTCTCAATTGGATTGAGATCAGGACTTATTGCTGGCCATTTTTTTCCTTTTAAACCATCCTTTTGTACTTTTGGATGTATATTTTGGGTCACTGTCCTGCTGGAGGACCCATGACCTTCGACCTAGACCTAGCTTTCTGACCCTGGGTATCACATTTTGCTCCAAAATACCTTGGTAGTCCTCTGACTTCATGATTCCTTTGATATGTTCCAAGCCTCCAGTTCCTGAGGCAGCAAAACAGTCCCACAACATTATGGAACCTCCACTATATTTAACTGTTGGAAGAGGGTTTTTTCCTTATAAACTTCATTTCTTCACCTGTAAATGTGTCGCTGGTCTGCATTGCCAAAGAACCCAAGTTTGGTTTCATCTGTCTACAGAACATTTTCCAAGAAGGATTGTGATTTCTCAAGGTAGGTTTTTGCATCTGTCTTTGAGCAGTAGGGGTCCTCCTTGGCCTTTGCCCATGAAGTCCTTCTTTGTTTAGTGTGCAGCATATGGTGCAGGTTGAAACCATCACTCCAGATTGCTCCAGGTCAGCCTTAAGCTCTTTGGATATTGGACGAGGTGTTTTTCCAACAGTTCGCACTGACCTTCAAAGACTTCTTGGATTAATTTTCCTCTTCCCACCACGTCCTGTGAGATTCTTGACAGTTCCATGAGCAGAAAACGTCTTAATAACATTGTGAACTGTAGACACAGAATCCCAATGTCTTTGGAGATGGCCTTGTTCCCCTTTGAAGTTTGATGATAATGGCTTTTCTGATGGTTTCAGGCAGTTCCCTTGTCTTCACCATTATAAAATTGGAACAGAGAGTGAATGTGGCCATTTTAAACATTAGAGCCTCATTCATTGTTTGTTTCAAGCCATGTGAGTACTGACAATTTGACCACAGGTTGTCTAATTTTACTGCAATGGGAATGTGCTTCCTCTGTTCAAATGGATTTGAAATGTTTATTAGGGTGCCAATAACCATGTCCTAGCAATGTCCCAGTTTTTATATTATTTCCTACTATGTACTTTTTTAATTGGTCTTGTTTTATTTTATTCGTTTATGTGTCAAATACATGTGCATATAAAGTCCAAAGCCATTTCACTGGCTACCTTTTTCAGGAGATATTGGACATTAAGAAGTTGAACGGCAAGGGTGCCAATAATGTTGACCAATAATGTTCTACCCTGGTCCACTGTTTATTAAATTTATCTTTCTTGGATAGATTGTGAGCTCTTTTGAGCTGGGACTGTCTCTTACATGTACATGTCCACCAAGGAAGCACGATACCACGTGAACAGCAAAAAAACAGTACTAATTCATGGTATAAGGAAGGAAAAACTTTATTTCTCACAACTTCAGCCTAAACGCCCGACACAGGCCGTTGAGATTCGAGCAAAAATACATTTTAAGTTGAATACGTTGACCCCGAATGGATTAAACTTAGATAAGGATCTTTCCGTGTTCTTATGATTAATATAGTGTTTTTGGACTAAACTCCCCCTTTTTATTTCAGTATATCTTGCTTTCTGGTGACATTTAAGGGTAATCAGTACTTATTTCTTTATTTCTTTTATTATTTTTAACATCTCCCCATCCCTTTTTACATATGCTGAGGACTAGTATGTTTTACTTTGGTTGCAGTCTCTTTCATTCATATTTATTGTTCTTAGCTGTATTTGGGTCAATGTTCATCATTTTATTTTTATTTATTTATTTATTTAATTTTCTTATATACCGCGCTATTTGTCATCAGTGCGGTTTACATTGAAACAATACAACAATTGGTCAGATATAACAGACCTATTACAAGTAACAGGAAAATTAACATGGAAGTAAACAGGGAAATAATTTATATTTCTAGAAAATACATGTTGGAGATATATAAAATCTATACAGTTAGGGTAGGTATGAGGTTAAAAGGATGGGGGAGGGGAAGGGGTGTTTAGGTGTTTGAAATGTGCAATGAAAAGGTGGTGTTTAAGGGCTTTTTTGAATTGTTTGATGTCTTTATTTGCTCTGATATTGGGAGGGAGTTTGTTCCAACATCTAGGAGCATAATTCGAAAAAGCCCTATTGATGGATGATTGATTAGCTTTTAAGGAAACCTTTGGTATAAGTAGTGTGTCAACAGCAGGAGATCTCCTGGACCTGTTATTTGTTGTATGTATGATGAGATCAGAGATGGAATCTGGAGAAATATTATTGAAGGCCCTAAAGGTGGTAAAGATGGCATTATATTGGATTCTACAGTTTATTGGTAACCAATGAAGCTTCTCTAGAATGGGGGAAATATGCTCACACTTTGTTGATCTGCAGAGGACACGAGCAGCTGCGTTCATGGCTAATTGTAGAGGATTAATAGTTATATTTGGTAAGCCATGGAGTATTATGTTAGCATAATCAAAGTACGGCATGACTAGAGCTTGAAAGATGGTGCGGAAGTCATCAGACTTCATCATAGGTCTCAGATGACGAAGGGTTTTTATCTTGAAGTAAACGGCCTTTACGGTGCGTTTTATATGTTCCTTGAAGTCTAACCTTTGATCCAGAATTACTCCTAGATATTGAATATTTGATTTGACTGGGAGATCAGCATCTCTGACTTTTAGAATTGATGGAGGGGAGAAAGATTTATTCCTTGTGATTATTAGAACCTCTGTTTTTTTAAAGTTAATACGGAGGTTTTGAGAGAGAAGCCAATCAGTTATTGAATTAAAACAGCTGATTAGCACTGTATAGTTTGGGTATGATACAGATATCGGTGAGAATAATAGCACATCACCCGCATACATAAGGCAGGATATACCAAAAGAGCGTGCGATGTCATAGATTGGCTGCATATATTTATTTATTTATTTAAACAGTTTTGTATCCCGCCTTTTCCTTCAATCAAAGCGGTAAATACAATACAAGGTCATACAAAGGTAAGGGAAACACAAGCCACTTTGTAATTAATCAAAGTGAAGGAATAAGGGGTACATCACAGGGAAGCACAACACATACATTACAATACATTAACTAAAACATATATACCAGCAGACAGAACCAATTTAGCACAGTCATTTCCTCGGTCCCGTACGGTCCAACGCCTAAGGGCCATGCCAAAGGGCCCTCTGGCGAGGCCCTCAGGCGCGGGCGCGCTCCCACATCGGCAGTTTAATGCCGTTGAAGAGCACATCTGATTGGTGGTGTCAGGAGGTACAGAGGAGCTCCCGCTCACTCCCTCTGCTGCCGATTCACTGTTCTTGGTCCCGGGCGCGCTCCCGCATCGGCGGTTTAATGCCGTTGAAGAGCACATCTGATTGGTGGTGTCAGGAGGTTCAGAGGAGCTCCCGCTCACTCCCTCTGCTGCCGATTCACTGTTCTTGGTCCCGGGCGCGCTCCCGCATCGGCGGTTTAATGCCGTTGAAGAGTACATCTGATTGGTGGTGTCAGGAGGTACAGAGGAGCTCCCGCTCACTCCCTCTGCTGCCAATTCACTGTTCTTGGTCCCGGGTGTGCTCCCGCATCGGCGGTTTAATGCCGTTGAAGAGCACATCTGATTGGTGGTGTCAGGAGGTACAGAGGAGCTCCCGCTCACTCCCTCTGCTGCCGATTCACTGTTTTTGGTCCCGGGCGTGCTCCCGCATCGGCGGTTTAATGCCGTTGAAGAGCACATCTGATTGGTGGTGTCAGGAGGTACAGAGGAGCTCCCGCTCACTCCCTCTGCTGCCGATTCACTGTTCTTGGTCCCGGGCACGCTCCCGCATCAGCGGTTTAATGCCGTTGAAGAGACATCTCTGCTTTTGAGAATCTTATCTAGGTCTTTTATAGCCATTCTGCCAAGAGCAATGCATCGTCTGATTTCTTGACTGCTTGTTGCTTTTTAATTAGTTATAGGGTTGCAATCTATATGTTTTTTAAGACATAGGCATTTTTAAATATATTGTATGTTGATGTATTTTTATATTTTTAAGATTTCACAGAAAACCACCACGCTGGTCTGCACAGATGATTTAACATCCTTTAGATCCCCGTTTGAATTGGCAGCACACGAGAGCCCTTTATGGTCCCAGTTAGGATATTTTTTTTTATGAAGATGGCACGTTTTCTGCACAATGACTTTACTTATGTTTAGCGCTGACTGACACATGTACATCATCGCCCTCTGATCTCTTTTCTGGCAATCGATTGGTTGGCGGTTCTCCAATCAAAGCACTTTAAAGTTTTCCCGCTGATTGCTCTTTTTCATTTCAGCGCGCAAGTGCCGGCGTCCTCGTATAGTTTGTTTAAGCTTTTGATGGACGATAGAAGATCTGCGTCCACCCTGTGAGAAATTGATATACGAGATTTGATTTTTGTAATAGATTCCTCTTGTGGCGAAGATCAAGTGTTTCTGTTGTACTTATGCTAGCACCTCAGAAGTGTTATCATAAATATTTTACAAGGATCGGCTCTTTCAATTTTAGGTGTATGCCACATTTTCTTCATATTTAGTTTACTTGTACCCTCTTAAAATAGTGCTTTTTGTCAAATGACTTTTCTAAAAAAGTCCCCTATTAATCAGCTAATGTCTATCATTATATCCCTTGTAATACAGGGTACTTTGGTAAAATAGTTGATTAAATAGTTTTTATCCATTACTCAGTAGGTCAGTAGTGAAATACTCCCCCTTTTTTGGTAAAGTTTTCTTTTTCATTGGTAGGCAGTTTTTTGAAAGTATCGCCTGATGTTGTTTTAGGGAACCCTTGATTTTGGGTCCAATGTGCTCAGGTTCTCTTTTCCCTCGGATGTTTTTCATGTACACATTGTACAATGAGAAAGTTTTTTTGCAATTAAGTAGTTTTCTATAGTTATTGTAGTTGGTCCGTTTTCTGGTATCACTCCTGCTTCGCTGTCTATTTTTTAGTGATTTTGCCTTTCATTTTTTACTTTGTTTTTCTTCCTCCCTTTTAGCAAGAAATGTATAAAATCGTTTAGAGTTCATTGATAAGGTAATGTGATAGACTATAGCCTAGGATAGCCTGTAACTGTATGTTAGGTAGCAGAAGCAAGCCTGTAGGTTAGGCCTGAGTCCCCAACCCCCACTTCAGAATATTATAACTGAGCAGAGCTGAAAGCTAGAGAAAACAGAATTTTGCTTCAAGCAGCTTATGATGATAAGAATGTAAAACTTTTCCACTGAGTGTGTTATGTTATTCACAGATGTATTTCAGAATTCAGCTTTTCACACAGTGTCTGTGCTGCGAGTGACCTTGTAAGCAAAAAGCAAGGCAGAATATTATGTCTAGGTATAGAGCCATGGCTAGGAAGGCCTCAGAGCGGGGGGGAGATGCAGTGCGGGCCCGGTCAGAAAATTTCCATTGAATGGGGGGGGGGGGTGAGGGGGCCACCGGGACCAATGAGGAGTTTGCCTGTATAGAACTGATGAGGAAAACTATAAATGCTGTTGTTTTATTGAACGCCATGGCTCAGACCATTTTGAAAGTGACATTGACAGGTGTCTGAGCTTGTGCACAAAATAAACTGGTTTGAATTCTAGTAAATAGACTCCTGATGTATTCATTGTGAGCACTTCGCTATTGCATTGGTTCCCTGACTGGGAAGAGTGGGGTACGCGGATGGTGCGCAAGTGAATACTACCACGTATTACCGCCTCCAGGTTTGGTCCGGCTGGGACCGCAGCCGGCTGACAGCGGAGAGGAGCCCAGGCGCCACCGGTCCCTTGCATTGGAGGGTTCCGCCCTGCCTCGGCAGGCTTGCTGGGTCCGGCCGGCCAACACCTCGAACCCGGGAGGGGAGTTCAGGATTCAATCCAAGGTGGAACTGGTTGCGCAGCGCATTAGCTACCGGATCCGGTGAGTATTGATTTTTCTGGTTCTTAGTCAGTTAGCTCTGGGAAAGTCTCGAGACTAATATGGTATGGTAACAGGTAAAGGGAGTCTGATCAACTCCCAGGGTGGTCCTAGTAACCCTGCATGAGTATGCGCGGGGCGAAGCCACTGACCCTTTTGGTTTGGTAATTTTGGTTTAATCAGTTAGCCCGTGAATTTGGAATTTGGGAAATGCTAGCATGTTTGGTTCTGTGAAGTGTGCTTGAGAGGTCTTGCAATACAGGCCGAGCGAGAGCGGACTCCTAAGTAGCGCATTTCCTGGCCAGGCGACTGCGCCCAGGTCGCGAAAAGGAGGAAGCGTCTGGTGTTTGTCCCCCTCCTTGTTCCGTGGGCTGTGCGGACCCCTTACCCGCAGCCATCCTACCCATCCTTTCTGTTTGCTGTCTTGTCCATCATATGTCATAATGGGAGGGGCGGAGTCCGTACAAACTCCGTTGAACTGTATGATCACGAATTTTAAAAAGGGGTTTAGTGGTGATTATGGGGTAAAAATGTCACCGACCTGCTTAGAAATATTGTGTAGTAGGGTGTGGCCGGCGCTGGATGCCATGTGGCCACCAGAAGGTACTTTTGATATTCAAATTGTGTCCCGAGTGCACCAGGTGGTGCGCAGATATAGTTACGAGCAGTTTTCCTATATAGATTCCTGGCTAGCTATCTGTGAGAAGCAACCCCCTTGGATAAAGCGTTGCCGTGAGGGGCAGAGTAGAATTCTGTTAGCGGGAGTCCCTGCTAAGAAGGAAAAGCCCCCTATTTTTGCAGCCCCAGAGCCTCCAGAGGTCCCGGGTCATTCGCCCACATTTCTGTATATACCAGTCCCGTCAGCTCCATCAGTACCCCGAGTAGAGCCAAAGGTAGTGGGAGTACCCCCAGTTGAGGTACCTCCACCCGGTCACCCACCACCCGAGTACCACCCCCTTCCCCAGAGTCATAGCCCTAGTCCTGAGCAGAGCACTACCAGCCCTGGGCAGAGCTCTGCAACAGAATCATCATCCCCTGAAGGATCTGCTAGCGGAGGGTCAGATGCTAGTCCAGGGCCACCCACTAGTCGAAGCACCAGCAGCAGCACTACCCCCGCTAATCTGCGTTACGCCTTCAGAAGCAGGACAGCGGGCCAGAGAGAAGTTCGCCAAATGCCACTGCGGCAAGTCCCAGGATTACCTATTGTAAATACAGAGGGTCAGGTTGTGGTCGGACCGACCAGTCTAGTTTATGTGCCTTTCACCACAACAGATTTATTGAACTGGAAAACGCATTATGCCTCCTATACTGAAAAGCCCCAAGATTTAACAGAGTTAATGTCCAGTGTTATGCAAACCCACCAGCCCACCTGGTCTGACTGTCGCCAGCTCTTGGCTACCCTCTTTACTACTGAAGAGCGGGCACGGATAGTGCGAGCAACCACTAGATGGTTGGAAGAAAACCCTGAAGATGGGCGAGACCTAGATCCCCGAAGGGCAGCAGCCGCAGATTTCCCAAATGAAGATCTCGGATGGAACCCAAATAATGATGACGGAGAGAAGGCCCTCACCCGGTTCCGCCATGCCTTACTGCAGGGCCTAAAGAAGGGAGGGCAGAGAGCTATGAACGTTGGGAAAGTAGCGGACATTCTTCAACGCCCAGATGAAAGTCCAGCTGCTTTCTATGAACGATTAACTGAAGCCTATAGACTTTACACCCCATATGATCCAGCAGCCCAGGAGAATTTGGTGAACGCCGCCTTTGTGAGTCAGTCCCAGGGAGACATAAAACGAAAACTGCAGAAATTAGAGGGATTTGCGGGCATGAATTCAACACAGTTAATGGAAGTCGCACAAAAGGTATTTGTGAATCGTGATCAAGAATGCCAACGGGAAAGTGAAAGAAAGATGAAGAAGAAAGCGGATTTGCTCACTGCAGCATTAGTGGAAGGACGCGGAGGAGGATATCCTAATAGAAGAGTCAGAGGATGGGGAAGGGGCCGGGGGAGTGCTCGACCCCCCTTAGGTGCAAACCAGTGCGCCTATTGCAAGGAAGAAGGACATTGGAAGAACAAGTGCCCGAACATTAGCTCCACCCCCTGGAGGGGAGGCGGGAGCGCTAGGAGAGCGGGGGGGCGATTCCAGCAGCGAGGGGGGATGCAGCGCGCGCAGTTTCAACAGCAAGAAGAGACTGCCATAGCGGGAGTGGCAACCGCCGAGAACAATTCTATGGATAATGAGGGCTAGGCCAGACGGGGCTCCAAGTTCGTCTTAGGTCTCCAGGAGCCTATGGTCAAATTAAAGATTGGAGACCAGCATATGGACTTTATGGTAGACACAGGGGCCGAGCATTCAGTAGTAGCCAAACCTGTGGCTCCTGTGTCCTCTCGATCTGTCACAATTGTGGGAGCTACTGGAACGAGAACCACAAGACCTTTTCTGCAGAACCGCGCCTGTGAACTAGGGGGACAGACGATAACACACCAGTTCCTGTATATGCCTGAATGCCCAGTTCCCCTTTTGGGCTGAGACATGCTTGCAAAGCTTCAAGCACAGATATCCTTCGTTGAAGGGGGAAAAATGGAAATGACTATAAATTCAAAACCTGCTGGCCTGATGGTGTTAGCTGTCCCCCAAGAAGAAGAATGGCGGTTCTATTTACCTGCATCCAAAGCAGCAAGCTCCAGTATACCTACCAGCATTGCAGCCCCGCCTGGAGTATGGGCAGAGAATAATCCACCTGGCCTAGCGAAGAATATAGCTCCTGTGCTTGTCACCCTTAAGCCAGGAGCAGAACCAGTGCATGTGCGTCAGTATCCCCTCCCACGACCAGCAATTGAAGGTATCCATCGCCACCTAAAAAAACTACTGCAGTATGGACTCCTTAAAGAATGCCAATCACCCTGGAACACCCCCCTTCTCCCAATTGAGAAGCCTGGGACAGGTGACTACCGCCCAGTGCAGGATTTACGTCGAGTGAACAGTGCAGTTGAAACCATACATCCAGTAGTACCAAATCCTTACACCCTCCTGGGACTGATTCCAGCGGAAGCCACACATTTCACTGTTCTGGACTTAAAGGATGCCTTTTTCTGTATACGCCTGGCATCTGCCAGTCAGCTTTTGTTACCACAATGATCCTTTCTGGTCAAATCTTTAAGAGTATATTAACAGTTGAGATATTATAGACAGTATACTCCACTTCAACTTCAGAACTATATTGCTACTTAGTTCCAGTTTGTTTTAAACCTTAGGTCTCAGACTTATACAGAGCTACGGTCTTCATTGTTTATCGACCAACTGCTCTATTATCGCATCAATGACCTTTGGTTATTAACTTTTTTTTGTAATTGTTTTTAAACGAACGGACTGTTCATCTTATATAGAAAGATAAAAAATAAGAAGGAGTGCTTATCTGTGAACTTGCCCAACGCCAACTTCAGCGCTATTGCGTTTCACTAGATGCTGTTTCATCAGGGGCCAGATTCACTCCGAGTTCTTCTTTGGATAAATTCTCTCGTGTTGTATCGTTGTCTCCAGTAGCGAAGCCTGCTATCTCTGTGACCAAACGATCAGGCGAGGCGCGGCATTGTTCTGATCGTTTGGTCACAGAGATAGCAGGCTTCGCTACTGGAGACAACGATACAACACGAGAGAATTTATCCAAAGAAGAACTCGGAGTGAATCTGGCCCCTGATGAAACAGCATCTAGTGAAACGCAATAGCGCTGAAGTTGGCGTTGGGCAAGTTCACAGATAAGCACTCCTTCTTATTTTTTATCTCTCTATATAAGATGAACAGTCCGTTCGTTTAAAAACAATTACAAAAAAAAGTTAATAACCAAAGGTCATTGATGCGATAATAGAGCAGTTGGTCGATAAACAATGAAGACCGTAGCTCTGTATAAGTCTGAGACCTAAGGTTTAAAACAAACTGGAACTAAGTAGCAATATAGTTCTGAAGTTGAAGTGGAGTATACTGTCTATAATAAGTCAGCTTTTGTTTGCATTTGAATGGGAAAACCCTACCACAGGACGACGAGGACAACTCACTTGGACTCGACTACCACAAGGATTCAAGAATTCACCCACTATCTTCAGTGCAGCCCTCAGTCAAGATCTGTCAAGTTACCCTGTAACTCCAGGAAAACGAATCTTACTCCAATATGTAGATGACTTGCTTATAGCCACCAACAATGAAACTGATTGTGTGCAAGCTACCAGTGATCTCTTGCACCTCTTGAATGAGGCTGGATACAAGGTCTCGAGAGCCAAGGCGCAACTGTGTCAGACAGAAGTGAAATACTTAGGGTTCCATCTGTCCAAAGGAACCCGGAAATTAGGACTTGAATGAAAGGAAGCAGTATGCCGCATCCCAACCCCCACCAGCAGAAAGCAGGTGCGGGCTTTCCTGGGAGCTGCAGGCTATTGCCGCATATGGATACCGAATTTTGCGCTCATGGCAAAACCCTTGTACCAAGTCACAAAAGGAGCGGAACGATCCCCCTTGGAATGGGGCCCAGAACAAGATAAAGCATTCAAATCCCTAAAAACAGCATTGATGTCATCCCCGGCTTTGGGACTACCAGATGTGCAGGAACCCTTTCGCCTATATGTCCATGAGTCAAGTGGAAACGCATTGGGAGTCTTGACTCAGCCTCTTGGGTCTTGGCAGCGACCTGTAGCCTACCTGTCAAAACAATTGGATCCTGTTGCCAAAGGATGGCCACCTTGCCTGAGAGCTGTAGCAGCCACAGCCCTCTTGGTGAGCGAAGCGGACAAGCTCACCCTAGGACAAGAGCTTCAAGTCACCGTACCACATGCTGTCTTAACCCTGATGGAACACAAAGGAAACCATTGGCTCACTAATGCTCGAATGTTGAAATATCAAAGCATGCTATGTGAGAATCCTCGATTGCAATTGAGTGTCAGCCAAACTCTGAACCCAGCTACTCTATTGCCAACCGGTCCAGGCCCTCCTGACCATGATTGCTTGGAAGTAATAGACACTGTATATTCAAGTCACCCAGACTTAACTGATATCCCTTTGGACCACCCAGACAGAACTTTCTTCGTGGATGGGAGTAGCCTCATAGTCGAAGGACAGCGATGTGCTGGTTATGCAGTTGTGACCCTGGACATGGTAGTAGAAGCATCAGCCCTGGCCCCAGGAACCTCAGCACAAAAGGCTGAATTGATAGCCCTCACACGCGCACTCAAACTTGGAACAGGAATTAGCCTGAACGTCTACACAGATTCCAAATATGCTTTTACAACATTACATGCCCATGGAGCCCTGTACAAGGAGCGTGGATTAATCACCTCAGGAGGCAAGTCTGTCAAGTATGGCCCAGAAATATTGACTTTATTGGAAGCAGTATGGGCCCCCAAACGCGTTGCTGTAGTGCATTGTTGAGGCCATCAAACTGGAGATGGAGATGTGTCCCGAGGAAATAGATTTGCCGATGCCACAGCCCAAGAAGCAGCCATTGCTGGACAAATCACTACCCCTAGTGTAACAATTCAAGCAGCCATATTTCCAGTACCTCTTAGTGCATGGACACCCAGATATACCCAGACAGAGATGGACCATTACTGTCAACACGAGGGGGAGCAACTATTGGAAACTGGATGGATAGTGTTGCCACCGCCTGAAGGGAGCTCACCCCTTGGTATGACCGTGATTTCCGAAGCCCTAGGCCCTGCCTTTGTCCAAGCCTTTCATCAAGCCACACACTATGGAAAAACCACAATGGCAGACGCTCTAAAACCATACTTTTATATCTCGTTGCTGGGACCTCTGACCACCTCAGTAGCCCGGAGATGTGTGACTTGTGCCAAGAACAATGCCCGACAAGGTCCTGTCCCACCCCCAAGAGCTCAGTCAGTAGGAGTTACCCCTATGGGGAATATTCAAATAGACTTTGTAGAAATGCCACGAGCGAATGGATATCGCTACTTGTTAGTCCTAGTCTGTACCTTTTCTGGATGGGTGGAAGCTTTTCCCACTAGAACTGAGAAGGCCAGGGAAGTCACTAAAGCCTTGCTCCATGAGATCATCCCCCGATTCGGAATACCTTTGACCATGGGGTCTGACAATGGGCCCTCTTTTGTATCACAAGTAACCCAGCAGCTAGCCCATGCCCTGCAAATACAATGGAAGTTACACACAGCTTATAGACCCCAGAGTTCAGGGAAAGTAGAGAGAATGAACCGAACCCTGAAGTCTCAGTTATCTAAGCTCTGTCAAGAAGCCCGCCTGAAATGGCCCCAAACTCTCCCCATAGCCCTTCTCCGGATACATTCAGCCCCCACCACGCCATTAGGAGTATCCCCGTTTGAGATTTTGTATGGGAGGCCCCCGCCCATAATTCAGGGGATAAGGGGGGATATGAATCAAATTGGATCAGTAATCACTAGGCAAGAATTGTTGGCTCTAAGTTCTGTTTTACAGGGCCTTCATGCTTGGGTGCAAGACCAGTTGCCTATCAATCTAACAGAGCCCTTGCATCCTTTCAAGCCTGGAGCCTCGGTGTGGGTAAAAGAGTGGAAGAAGACACCGTTGGCACCTCAGTGGAAAGGGCCATACATGGTCTAGTTATCAACCCCAACAGCAGTTAAAGTGGCAGAAATCGACTCCTGGATCTACCACAGTCGAGTAAAGCCAGCAGCAGTTCCTGAGAGTTGCCCCTGGACCTCGATCGCTAATCCTGCATCACCATTGCGACTCACACTGCGAAGACAAGATCCATCATCGTAAAGACTTTGCCAACCTACTCCTGGACATCAATGAAAGAGCCGTCCTCCAGTTTTGCATTATTTTCTTTGTAGACTCTATCAACCAATCAACCATTATCTATCTACCTCAATCAATCATTACCTACCTCATCAATTATTAGAGACTATGATCATGATGCTTACTAATTACTGTTTTATTCTTGTGGTAGCCCTGGGACACTTGAGAACCCTTGCTTTGCCCCCTTGTGCAGCCTGTATAACCACCACCCAAACTGGAATGCAAGTTACTCAGACTCTACTTTATACTTGTACTGGCATAGTCAGCCAGTGTATCTATAATGGTACAGAACTGAATGTCTGTACAAAGGGAAAGACTCGTACTTGCTTCAGACCTCGACAGAATCCATCTTACTATGTCCTGGAACTGAGATGGAATGATGAAGATGGAGCCCTCGTCAACGCCACAAGTCAACTCTCTGATCCCACCCAACCTGTGTACCTGTATTTTGATGCTTGTGACTTAATTAACAGAAATAATTACTACAGGTGTGGATCATGGGAACAAGCCTACTATTATGATGAAAAATATATGTGTCCTGAAGGTGCATACAGATGGGGAATGTGCACTGGAACACGCTCACCAACAACGTATAGCAAATCATCCGAAGCAGACTACTATTGTCCGAAGTGGGACTGTGTGTACTATGCCACCAGGTCTGGTGGCCCAACAGGACAAACTGGAGATAATCGTAAAGCTATATTGGAAAGATTACCCCTACTAGAACCCAACAAGTGCAAGAAAAGTACATGCAATCCCCTACGACTGCAGATCTTTGACCCCAGTCAATGGAAGCAAGGATTTTGATTTGGCCTGCGCATAGCAGGAGGTGGAACTGATCCTGGAACCATCGTATTCATCCAACTGAATGTAAAGACTCATGTTTCTTCACCTTATCTCATACATCATACCTTCCACGAGGCCATGAAGGCAGAATTTGTAGTTCCCCACGCTTCGCAGAATTTGTTCATCGAACTAGCTGGAGCTGTGGCCTCCAGCCTCCATGTCTCAGACTGTCTCTTTTGTGGAGGAACTCAGAAGGGAGACCAATGGCCTTGGGAAGCGCAAGAACTGAACTATTCCGTACCATATAACCAGACTGATGTTCATAACACTACCAATGAATGGGTCCTCGCCCACTCCATAGTGGGTAGACTATGTTTTGTACGAGCAGGACCACAATTGACTGCATTAGTAGGACAGTTGGTCTGTTTGAACCAGAAATATTACAATGCTACTACTGAGAAAACATCTTGGTGGTCAGGTGCCAATACTCCGGAACCTTCTAATCCTTTGATCATCTTTCCTTACTTGGCCAGGATATGGACAAATCTGGCTACGCATAGCACCTGGCAAGCTCCACCTGGACTTTATTGGATTTGTGGCACTCGAGCATATGCTAAACTCCCTGCCAATTGGGGAGGGGCGTGTGTTCTAGGAACTATACGACCATCTTTCTTCCTTTTGCCCCTGTCCCACGGAGAACAATTGGGATTCCCTGTATACAAAAGCCGACAGAAGCGAGAGGCTCTCAAAATCGGCCAGTGGGACAAATGGGATGCAACTTCTGAAGAATGGCCACCTGAGAGAATTGTTTCTTACTATGGACCTGCTACCTGGGCACAAGATGGTTCTTGGGGCTACCGCACTCCTGTGTATATGTTGGACTGTATTATACGTTTGCAAGCTGTTGTTGAAATTATAACCAATGAAACTAGCAGAGCACTAACCTTGTTAGCCAAACAAGCCACACAGATGCGTACAGCCATTTACCAGAACCGCTTAGCATTAGATTATCTGCTTGCAGCGGAAGGAGGTGTATGTGGTAAGCTTAATTTAACGAACTGTTGTTTGCAAATTGATAATGAAGGGCAGGTTGTAGAAGATATAGCCAATCACATGAGAAAACAAACTTATGTCCCAGTCCAAACCTGGTATGGCTTGCAACTTGATGGCTGGTTTGGTTCGTGGTTTTCAGGTATGGGCGGCCTG
Source organism: Ichthyophis bannanicus (assembly GCA_033557465.1). Classification (NCBI taxonomy): domain Eukaryota; kingdom Metazoa; phylum Chordata; class Amphibia; order Gymnophiona; family Ichthyophiidae; genus Ichthyophis; species Ichthyophis bannanicus. The sequence goes on from CM066037.1 coordinate 295,661,845, forward strand.
AAGACACTTGTATTGATAGTTTTCTTGATTGTGGCTGTTTGCTTATGTATCCCATGTTTCCTTCCCTTATGCTTACGTATGCTGAACTCAACCATTGATAGAATTGTTGAACGCAAGGCAGATTCACAGATACTAGCAATGTGGCATTACTACCCTAACCCTGTACCACACAGTGATCCCTCCACCCTAGTGTAGCGTACCATAGGTGATTTAATTCTCACCCTTTCTCACTTGCGGGTGAGAATAATCAAAGGGGGGAATGTGATAGGCTATAGCCTAGGATAGCCTGTAACTGTATGTTAGGTAGCAGAAGCAAGCCTGTAGGTTAGGCCTGAGTCCCCAACCCCCACTTCAGAATATTATAACTGAGCAGAGCTGAAAGCTAGAGAAAACAGAATTTTGCTTCAAGCAGCTTATGATGATAAGAATGTAAAACTTTTCCACTGAGTGTGTTATGTTATTCACAGATGTATTTCAGAATTCAGCTTTTCACACAGTGTCTGTGCTGCGAGTGACCTTGTAAGCAAAAAGCAAGGCAGAATGTTATGTCGGGGGGGGGGGGGGGGGAGATGCAGTGCAGAGCGAGGGGGGAGATGCAGTGCGGGCCCGGTCAGAAAATTTCCATTGAATGGGGAGGGGTGAAGGGGCCACCGGGACCAATGAGGAGTTTGCTTGTATAGAACTGATGAGGAAAACTATAAATGCTGTTGTTTTATTGAATGCCATGGCTCAGACCATTTTGAAAGTGACATTGACAGGTGTCTGAGCTTGTGCACAAAATAAACTGGTTTGAATTCTAGTAAATAGACTCCTGGTGTATTCATTGCGAGCACTTCGCTATTGCAGTATGATATATATTTTTTCTTAAATGACTTCACTTAATGGTTACACATCCCTTTCCTCTTCGTCTCTCCGGGCCAGTCCAGGCATGTTAGGGTTGTCAATCTTCTCCAGCAACTGAGGACTGAACACTGAAATTTTGCTGAGCAAGTATCTGGCTCCCCCTGCTGGCCGAACCTCAGTCTATCAGTCCTCAGCAGCTGGAAAGGACGTTAGCTGGCTGGCTCCGGGAGATCGAAAAGAAATATTAGGCTATGTGCTAGTTTTTTATTTTATTTCTCTTCTTGAATTGATTTCAGGAGCAGAGTTCTAGCAGGGTTCTTAGTTCCCAGTGCAGGTTTTTGGTTTATCTGGTGAGGAAAGCTGTTTGTTGGCGCAAAGCAGTAGAGGCAGAGCCTGCCTCAGTCGTCTGCTCTTAGCCGAGGGGGAGGACGGCCAGAGGTACTGGGAGCCCCAGAGACCATCGGGCCGCCTCCGGAGCCGGGTGTGCTCTACCGCTGGCAGCAGGGTGAGTACCTCGAGCGGACATTGCAGCGGCATACCAGAAACCTCCTGACGTTTAGGGCAGGTCTGTCAGAGTGTCGGGGTGATTTTCGTGGCTCTATTCTCTCGGCATCTCAGAGCGCGTGTCTCACTGTTTCCGGTAAAAAGTCACTGCGGTCAACGGGGGCTCCAGGGTCCGTGGGTCCTGGTCGGCTGTGTTTCTTTTTCTTTTTGATTTTGGCACGCTTACGATCGCCGGACATGAAGAACAGGCCCGAACCCTGTGATCTGTTAGGAGGCCCTCAGAGTGCTTCAGAAATGGTGGGAACAGCAGCCATTTCTGAGAAAACGGGGGTTTTGAGCTCTGGTCAGGCAGTCAGCCAAGAAGACGGCAAAGTCAAAAAGACCTGTAAAGATGGGGGAAGCTCCCTCACAATCGTTGCCTACAGAGCCAGGTAACCTGGAGTCTGTGTTTTCTGCAGAATTTATTTTGGCGTTGCATCAGGCTTATTGTCTGAAATGGCATCAAGCTCAGGGTAAAGACTCTGTCCCTCTGTCTTCCCAGAACCCAGACAAAGTAATTTCTCCATTGGACCCAGGAGAAGGTTCTTCCAAGTTGGTCCAAGGAGCGCAGGCAGACACCGAGAGCGTCGGTATGCTCTTCCCAGAGCTCCAGGGGATTGAGGAAGGAGAGATCCTTACAGAAGCAGGTCAGGATCAGTGGGCCACTGATCTGGAGGAGGGGGAGATGGGGGCTACCGAGGATCCTAACCTGTTTCGAGTGTTTAGGAAAGAGGAGTTGGGACCGCTTATTGCCCAGACACTAGCAGCCTTGAATATTGTTCTGCCGGCGGCGGAAGTGCAACCCTTAGAGGATCCTCTGTTCCAAGGTTTTAAAACAGAGCAATGGTGTTTTCCGGTTCACAGGGTCATGAAGCAAATGGTGGAATCTGAATTGGAATGTCCGGAGGCCACCCTACGTGGAGCTCGGACTATCGGCCGCTTGTATCCCTTACTGCAAGAGGAACAGGATTTGCTGAAGACGCCTAAGGTAGATGCCTTGGTATCAGCAGTCACTAAGAAAACCATAATTCCAGTGGAGGGCGGAGCAGCTCTTAAGGATTTGCAGGATAGGAAACCGGAAACCCTCCTGAAACAGACTTTTGAGACCTGTGTGCTGTCGCTCAGAGCAGCTATCTGTGGGGCGTATGTTTCCAGAGCCTCCATTCGATGGATTCAAGCGGGTACTCATTCCAAAGGGGATGAGCAGGAAGGTGCAAAGCTGGAATCAGCGGCGGCTTACCTGGCCGATGCGTTTTATGACCTCGTCAGGATTTCAGCGAAGTCCATGGCTGCGGTCATTGCAGCCAGGAGATTTCTTTGGCTGCGAAATTGGGCGGCGGACGTGTCGTCTAAAGCACGTCTTAGTAAGCTTCCCTACAAGGGCACACTGCTGTTTGGGGCCGCGTTGGAGAAAATAGTGAAAGATTTAGGGGACTCCAAAGGGGGTCACCTTCCAGAGGATCGCCCTAAAAGTCAGAAACCCCCTGGTTTGCAAAGGACTCCAGCACGTGAGTTTCGCAGGTTCAGAAGGTCTCGTTTTGCCCCATATCAAAAGGGGCGTTTTGTGGCTCAAGGTCAGTCCTTTCGAGGTGCTCGGTGATTCGGCAGAGGTTATTTCACTTCCCAGCAGAATTCCAACAAAAAGACACAATGAAGTGAGGTTGGTCCAGGTGGAATGTCCAGTGGGAGGCCGGCTACAGCACTTCCTTTCCGTCTGGACCACCATAACATCGGACCGTTGGGTTCTGGAAATCATACGCGACGGCTACGCGCTCGAATTTGCTCAGCAGTTAGCGGAGGCTTTTGTGGTGTCTCCATGTGGATCTGCAGAAAAGACGCAGGCAGTGTCCGATACGCTTCGGCAGTTGCTGCAGCTCCGGGCGGTGGTTCTGGTTCCACGCGACCAGTTAGGATTAGGTCGATACTCGATTTATTTCGTGGTTCCCAAAAAAAGGGGTCTTTTCGTCCCATTTTGGATCTCAAACACGTGAACCGCTGTCTGAGAGTCCTGCACTTCCGCATGGAGACGCTGCGGTCAGTTATTCGTTCAGTGAAACCAACGGAGGTACTTACGTCCATAGATCTGACGGAAGCCTATCTCCACATTCCCATCAGACCGGAGCATCAAAGGTTTTTGCGTTTTGCGGTGCCCATGGGGCATTTTCAGTTCCAGGCATTGCCGTTTGGCTTGGCTACGGCACTGCGGACCTTCACCAAGGTGATGGTGGTGATAGCGGCGGCGTTGAGGTGCCAGGCGGTCCTGGTGCACCCGTACCTCGACGATTGGCTGATTCGGGCGCCGTCCGTAGCAGAGTCCGTGGTGTCAACAGCGCGAGTGGTAAATCTCCTAGAACAGCTGGGCTGGGTAATAAACCAAGCCAAAAGTCAATTGACACCGGTTTAGCGCCTCCTTTACCTTGGAGCGGTATTCGATACGCAGGTAGGAGCAGTGTTTCTACCAGAGGTCAGAGTGCAAAAGATTTTAGGTCAAGTGACAGCGTTCCTGTGTTTGAAGGCTCAAACAGCTTGGCATTACTTGCGGCTTCTAGGTTCCATGGCGGAAATCTTGGATCTGGTCCCCTGGGCGCAGGCACATATGCCTCCGTTGCAGCAGGCTTTGCTGTCAAGGTGGACGCCTCAGGATCATCCCCTGGATCGGAAGTTGCCGCTTTTGCAGGAGGTCAGCGACAGTCTGCGGTGGTGGTTGGATCCCGTTCACCTTCGGGCGGGAATGCCATTGCTACAGCCGGACTGGGTGCTCCTCACTACGGATGCCAGTCTCTCGGGCTGGGGTGCGCATTGCCAGTCACACATAGCGCAGGACATTTGGCCACTGGAGATAAAGGGGTTTTCTATCATCCTCTTGGAACTCAGGGCAGTTCGTCTCGCTCTTCATGAGTTTCTTCATATCGTCAAAGGGAAGGCGGTGCGAGTGTTCTCCGACAATGCAGTGACGGTCTCTTATATCAATCGGCAAGGAGGAACAGGCAGTGCTGTCCTGTTGGAGGAGAGTCAGCAGTTGATGAGTTGGGCGGAGTTGCACCTGTTAGCTCTTTCGGCGGCGCATGTAGCAGGCCGCAACAATGTACAGGCCGATTATCTCAGCCGTCATGTGGTAGATCCGGGGGAGTGGGAGTTAAACGCAGCGGTGTTTCACAACCTAACTCTTCGTTGGGGTCAGCCAGTAATGGACCTGATGGCCACCTTCGACAATGCCAAGGCGGCTCGGTTTTTCAGCAGGCGCCAAAAGCGGATGTCAGAAGGTCTCGACGGGTTAGCGCAGCCTTGGCCGTCAGGGGTGCTTCTCTATGTCTTTCCTCCATGGCCCATGGTCGGCCGAGTCAACCGCCAAGTGGAGCGACACGATGGTCCGGTAATTCTGGTGGCTCCAGACTGGCCCAGGAGAGCATAGTATGCGGACCTAGTCCGTCTTCTGATAGACAGTCCCTGGAGGTTACCGGCGCGGGTGAATCTCTTGAGCCAGGGTCCACTTCTCATGCCGGAGGTGGATCGCTTCTCGCTTACGGCTTGGCTCTTGAAAGGGAAAAGTTGAGGCATAAAGGTTATTCATCGTCGGTGATAGCGACCCTCTTGAGGGCCAGGACACGTTCTACTTCCCTTACGTATGTTCGCATTTGGCGTGTCTTTGAGCGCTGGTGCCAAGAGCGTGGTGTGCGACCGGGCAATGCTACAGTTCCAGAGATTTTGTCTTCTTTGCAGGACGGGCTCGATAAGGGGTTAGCTCTTGCTACTTTTAAGGTTCACTTAGCGGCTTTGACATGTTTTAGAGGTAAAGTAAAGGGCGTTCTTCTCTCCGGGCATCCGGATATTCTGAGATTCTTGAGAGCGGTGAAAAACCTGTGTCCTCCAATTCGGGCGATTGTTCCGGCCTGGGATCTGAATTTAGTTCTCGAAGCTTTGGCGAGACCTCCTTTTGAGCCGGCGAGAGAGGTCATGCTCAGGAAGCTATCGTGGAAGACCGTTTTCTTGGTGGCTTTGTGTTCGGCGAGGAGGATTTCGGATCTTCAAGCGCTTTCCTGTAGAGAGCCGTTTCTACAGTTCTCAGAGGAAAAGGTGATGTTGCGGCCAGTTCCCTCTTTTCTGCCGAAGGTGGTTTCTAATTTTCATGTGAATCAGTCTATTTCACTTCCCACCTTTAAGGACCAGATAGGAGAACCTATTGATGCGGTTCTTCGTAAGTTGGATTTAGGTAGAGTTCTTCGACGCTACCTAAAAAGGACGAAGCCTTTTCACAAAACAGACAGGCTATTTGTGCTATTTGGGGGGCCTCGGAAGGGGGAGGCGGCCTCCAAGGCCTCAATTGCTCGATGGGTAACCCAGGCGGTAGCAGCGGCATATCAAGCAAGCGGAAGAGCGGCTCCAGAGGGGCTCCGCGCTCATTCTACTCGCAGCCAGGCAGCGTCCTGGGCCGAGTTTGCATTGATTCCTCCTGTGGATATATGCAGGGAGGCTACTTGGTCGTCTCTGCACACTTTTGCTAAGCATTATCGGTTGGATGTTCTGGCCAGAGGAGACGCCAAGGTTGGGGCGTCGGCCATCATTGCGGGCCAAGCGGGTCCCTCCCAGGGTTAGGTACTACTTTGGTACTTCCCTAACGTGCCTGGACTGGCCCAGAGAGACGAAGAGGAAGAAGAAATTAGATCTTACCTGCTAATTGTCTTTCCTTGAGTTCTCTCCGGGCCAGTCCAGGACCCGCCCAATATTTTTTGCAGCTTGTCAGTGGTTTTTTTGAGGACGTCAGTGGACTAGTCTTTACCAAGGTTAACAGTATACATCTTTCTGAGCGGCGGGTTTCACAAGGTGTGATTCTGGAATGTCCGCTCAGGGGCCTTGGTTAATGGGGTCTCTGTGGCTCCTGCGGTGGAACAGAGGTCGTATTAGAAAAAAAAAAATGGAGGGAAAGGTGTACTTCATAGGGTATCAGTCGGAAGGAGCGATGGCTGGGTCGGCGGGCTTGGTCTGTTCCATATTTTTGGATAGTTTGGTTTTGTTTCATTTTATAGCTTCAGTTTCTTTTAGACTGCTTGTTAAGTGTTAGACTGAGGTTAGGCCAGCAGGGGGAGCCAGATACTTGCTCAGCAAAACTTCAGTGTTCAGTCCTCAGTTGCTGGAGAAGATTGACAACCCTAACGTGCCTGGACTGGCCCGGAGAGAACTCAAGGAAAGACAATTAGCAGGTAAGGTCTAATTTCTTCTTTTTGTTCTTGGTGTTCTCATATAAATGTTTTACATTGGTGTCACTGTTGATGCTCTTCTCAATGTACATTTGTTTACAGGGCCGGATTTACCTATACGCCATGTACGCCATGGCATAGGGCCCACAGCCGGCAGGGGCCCACAAAAAAAGAACAAGTTCATTTTTTTTAAATACAATTTAAAAAAAAACCTGGTGGCTGCCGCCGCGGGGCCCCCTCTGCTGCCGCGGCAGCACGGACTGACCCGCGGGGGCCCCGTCTACAAGCTGAAGCCGTCGGGTCGGGTCGGGTCGTCCCTCCCTCCCTCGCTGCAGGCTGTAGGCTGTGAGAGACGCGAAAGGAGAGTGTCTCCTCGCGTCTCTGTTAAGCCCGCAGGGGCTGATGGGAAATTTCCCATCAGCCCCTGCGGGCTTAACAGAGACGCGAGGAGACGCTCTCCCTTCGCGTCTCTCGCAGCCTGCAGCCTGCAGCCTGCACGGAGGGAGGGAGAACCGACCCGACCCGACCCGACGGCTTCAGCTTGTAGACGGGGCCCCCGCGGGTCAGTCCGTGCTGCCGCGGCAGCAGAGGGGGCCCCGCGGCGGCAGCCACCAGGTTTTTTTTAAAAATTAAATTTTACTTTAGGCCGGGGGGTGTAGGACTGGTAATGGGCTATGGGGGGGGTAGGACTGGTAATGGGCTATTGGGGGGGCTGGGGCTAGAAATGGGCTGGGGGGGGGTAGGGTTGGTAATGGGCTATGGGGGGGGTAGGACTGGCAATGGGCTATTGGGGGGGCTGGGGCTGGAAATGGGCTGGGCTGGGGGGGTTAAGGCTAGAGGTGGGCTGATGGGGTTAGGACTGGTAATGGACTGTGGGCTGTTGGGGGGGCTAAGAACTGGCAATGGGCTTTGGGGGGGTTAAGACTGTTAATGGGCTGTGGGCGGAGGGGGGCTGTCTGGTAAAGGGCGATGGGGGGGCTAGGACTGGAAATGGGCTCGGGGGGTTAAGACTGGAGGGGGGCTGAGGGGGTCAGGCCGGGTACTGGGCTGTTGGGGGGGTTAGAACTGGTAATGGGCTTTGGGGGGTTAAGACTGGTAATGGGCTGTGGACTGATGGGGGTTGTCTGGTAATGGGCTATGGGGGGCTAGGACTGGAAATGGGCTGGGGGGTTAAAACTGGAGGTGGGATGATGGGGTTAGGACTGGTAATGGGCTGTGGGCTGATGGGGGGGGGGTAGGACTGGCAATGGGCTATGGGGGGCTGACTGGAAATGGGTTGATGGGGTTAGGACTGGAAGTGGGCTGAGGGGGGGTTAGGACTGGTAATGGGTTATAGGGGGGGCTTAAACTGAAAATGGGGTGATGGGGGGTTAAGGACTGAAAATGGGGTGATGGGGGGTTAAGGACTGTAAGTGGGGTGATGGGGGGGCTAGGACTGGTATTGGGTTGGGGGTTGCTAGGACTGGAAATGGGCTGATGGATGGCTAGGACTGGAAATGGGCTGATGCAGGGACTAGAAGGGAATGGATGCTGGGTGAGGCTGGAACTAGAAGGGAGCTGATGTTGGGGGAGGATTAGAATGGGATGGGGCTGGAAGAGTAAAATGGAGAAGGGAAAAATATTTTGTGTGGGAGGGATAAAAAATCTACAATTGGCCGGGTATTGGGAGAGTAAGTGGGGATTGAGGATGGAGGGGTAAAATTTGAGTGGATGAAATAGGAATGAGGAAAGAGCAAAAGGAGAAAGATTAGTATGTTAAAGCAGATGTAGAGAGAGAATAGAAAAAAATCTAGAAGAGAGAAGAAAGGACAAATGGACAGCAGACGATGGAGAGTTAGCAGAAGACACGAAGAAACCAGAAGAAAGTGGCTGGAGCAATTGCAGCTGAAAAAAATGCACAAAAGGTAGAAAAATATCTCTTTATTTTGAATTTATTAATTGGAATATGTCAGCTCTGGTAAATGTGCATCATTAACGTCTGCGCTTTGTTTAGTACAAGAGCAAATTAATGTATAGTTTTATTTCTACAGTGTTGTACATTCCAAGTTTGGCTTTTGGGATTCCCAGTTTAATTATTGTCTTCCTGTTTCTAAATTGTGATTACTTGTTTGGTGATGGTCTATGTTCTGCATGTGTAACTGAGCTGAGGTGTTCTGTTTATATAATTCCTATTTGACATTGCCACTTGTTCTCTTTCCCCAGTAGGTCATGTATTGTTGTTCTCTGAAATGTATTGGTTTAATATTTGCAGTGTTGCCTTTTGATTGGTAGAGTATGGTGCTTTGTGAGTCCTGGTAGTGCTGTTAGGATACGGCGGGTTTACTATGGGCAGTGTTTGTAGTAGTTCCTGATGTGTCTGGCAGTTGGCACTGGATTATAGTAATGTAGAAATCTTTTAGTCTTTCTTTATCCATACACTCATTAAGAGGCACGTTTACTAAAAGTTAGTATATGGTAACATTATGCAAATATTTATGCAAATGAGGCCCCTTATGCAAATGAGGCCCACACCCCCCTTGGGCCGCCCCTGCTGGGGGCCCACAATTTTTGTTGGCGTAGGGCCTCACTCAAGGTAAATCCGGTCTGGTTTGTTTATGATATTACCTTTTGGCATTCCAACATTTTTTATTGATGGAATTTTTTTAATGATGGTATTTATTATTATTGTATCTATCATATTTCATTTATTTGATTTTACAGTTTGCATCATAGTTTTTATGTTTATTTATCATGATTGTTTTGAAACCTATGTTTATTTTTATCATTTATTTATTACATGTTTTTATCTGATTTTTGTTTTGTTCATGTATCTATGGATACAGTGTGCCTGAATCCCCATGACGAAGAAGATTTCAAAACACGGCCTGTGTCGGGCGTTTAGACTGAAGTTGTGAGAAATAAAGTTTTTCCTTCCTTATACCACAAATTAGTACTGGTTTCTTACATGTACATGTACAGCGCTGTGTATGTGAAACAATATATAAATGAAGCTGTAGTAGCAATAATTGTTTGCTTTTTTGGCTGCTGCCATACACTGAATAGAAGATCTTTTGCCTGGGTTGTGACTCCTAATGTGGAACCTAGCATTGTGTTTCTATAATTTGGGTTACTATTTCCTACATGATTCATTTTGTAGTTGTCCACATTCAATTTCATCTGCCATTTGGATGCCCAGTCTCACAAGGTCCTTCTGCAATTTCTCAAAAATCAGATGAGATTTACTAACCTTGAATAATATGGTATCATCTGCAAGTTTAATAACCTCGCTTGTTTCCAATTCCAGATCATTTATAAATATGTTATAAAGCACTGATCCCAGTGGTACTCCACTACTCACCTTCCTCCACTGATAAAACGGACCATTTATCCATACTCTCTGTTTTTTATCTTTTGATCATTTTCCAATTCTCCATAGGACATTGCCTCTTATGCCATGACTATTTAATTCATAAGAACATAAGAAATGCCATACTGGGTCAGACCGAGGTCCATCAAGCCCAGTATCCTGTTTTCAACAGTGGCCAATCTAGGTCATACGTACCTAGCAGTTTCCTCAAAAGACACAGGTTCTGCAGTGCTTGTACCAGGTCAAGCATTGATATCCTGGGTCCCTTTTTAATAGTGGTTTATGGACCTTTCCTCCAGGAACTTGTCCAAACCTTTTTTAAACCCAGCTATACTAACAGCCCTTACTACATCCTCCGGTAACAGATTCCAGAGTTTGATTACACGTTGAGTGAAGAAATATTTTCTCTTATTTGTCTTAAATAGTTTACCCTGTAGCTTCATTACATGTCCCCTAGTCCTTCTATATTCTGATAGCGTAAACAATTGATCCACGTTTATCCGTTCCACTCCATTCATTAATTTATAGACCTCTATCATATCTCCCCTCAGCCGTCTCTTTTCCAGGTTAAAGAGCCCTAACCTTTTTAGCCTCTCTTCATAGGAGTAGCCTTCCATCCCCTTCACCAATTTGGTGGCTCTTCTCTGTACTTTTTCTAATAACTCTATGTCCTATTTAAGATATGGTGACCAGAATTGCACACAATATTCAAGGTGCGGTCGTACCATGGAGCGATACAGAGGCATTATAATATCCTTTGTTTTATTCTCCATCCCTTTCCTTATGATACCTAGCATTCTATTTGCTTTCTTGGCCGCCGCTGCACACTGGGCGGAGGGTTTTAACATGTTATCCACGATGACTCCTAAATCTTTTTCCTGGGTGGTGGTTTCTAATGTGGAGCCTTGCATCGTGTAACTATAGTGTGGGTTGTTCTTTCCTAGGTGCATAACTTTGCACTTGTCCACATTAAATTTCATCTGCCATTTGGATGCCCAGTCTTCCAATTTATCCAGATCCTCCTGCAGTTTTCCACAATCCTCTTGGGTTTTAACAACTTTAAACAGTTTTGTGTCATCTGCAAATTTGATAACCTCACTAGTTATTCCTTTTTCCAGGTCATTTATGAATATGTCAAAAAGTAGGGGACCCAGTACAGATCCCTGGGGTACTCCACTATTCACCTTTTTCCATTGGGAATATTGGCCATTTAGCCCTACCCTCTGCTTTCTATCTTTTAACCAGTTCCCGATCCACAATAGTACACTGCCTCCTATCCCATGACTTTTTAGCTTTGCCAAAAGTCTCTGATGGGGGACCTTGTCAAAAGCTTTCTGAAAGTCCAGATACACTATATCAACCGACTCACCTTTGTCTACCTGTTTATGCACACCTTCAAAAAAACAGATCAGATTAGTAAGACAAGATCTTCCTTGTCTAAAGCCATGTTGGCTGTCTCCCATTAGGCCATGACTATCTACATGCTGTGTAATTTTGTTCTTTATGATGATTTCTACCATTTTCCCTGGTACTGACGTCAGGCTCACCGGTCTGTAATTTCCCGGGTCACCCCTGGAACACTTTTTAAAAATTGGTGTTACGTTGGCGACCCTCCAATCTTCAGGTATTACAGATGATTTTAATGAAAGTTCACAGATTACCAATAGCAGGTCTGCAATCTCATATTTCAGTTCTTTCAACACTCTGGGATGTATACCATCCGGTCCAGGTGATTTGCTACTATTCAGTTTATCAAATAGTTGTAATATATCTTCCCGGTGTAGCGATATTTCTCTCAATTCCTCTGCAGTATCACCTTTAAATACCACTTCAGTCTTGGGTAACATCCCTACATCTTCCTCAGTAAAGACCGAAGCAAAGAATTCATTCAGTCTCTCTGCTATAGCCTTGTCCCCTCTTACTGCCCCTTTTACCCCTCTATCATCTAATGGTCCAATTGACTCTCTCACAGGCCTTTTGCTACGAATGTACTTGAAAAAGTCTTTATTTCGTGTTTTTGCTTCCGTAGCAAGTTTCTTCTCAAATTCCCGCTTGGCCTGCCTTATCAATGCTTTGCATTTAACTTGCCAGTGCTTGTGTTGTTTCCAGTTTTCATCATTTGGCTCTTTTTTCCATGTCCTGAAGGTTGCTCTTTTGGCAGCAACAGCCTCTCTGACCTCACCTTTAAACCATGCTGGCAGTTTTTTGGACTTTCTTCCACTTTTCTTAATGCGTGGAATACAGCTGGTCTGGGCTTCGAGGATAGTATTTTTAAATAACACCCAAGCTTGCTGTAAGTCTTTAACCTTTGGAACCGCTCCTTTTAGTTTTTTCCGAACTATATTCCTCATTCTATCATAGTCTCCCTTTTGAAAGTTAAAAGGTAGTACTGTGGATTCCTTTACTATCTGTCCTCCACTGATTAAATCAAACATGATCATACTATGATCACTATTGCCAAGTGGTCCCAACACCCTTATTTCTTGCACCAGATCTGGCGTTCCACTAAGGACTAGGTCCAGTTTGGCTTCCTCTCTGGTTGGTTCATGAATCAGCTGCTCCAAGAAGCAGTCATTTATTTCATCTAGAAACTTTATCTCCTTAGCTTGTCCTGCTGTGAGACTGTCCCAGTCGATACCGGGGTAATTGAAATCACCCATTATTACTACTCTGTTGTGGCTTTTGTTAGCTTCCTTGATTTCTTTGAGCATTTCATCATCCATTTGTTCATTCTGGCCAGGCGGTCGATAGTATACTCCCACTGCCATCACCTTCCCCTTCATAAATGGAATTTCAATCCATAGAGATTCTACAGCAAATTGTGTTCCCTGCAAAACTTTAATCCTTTCTGACTCAATGCCCTCTTTAACATAGAGCGCAACCCCTCCACCAATTTGTTCAGCTCTATCATTACGATATAGTTTGTATCCAGGTATCACAGTGTCCCACTGGTTATCCTCCTTCCACCATGTCTCTGAGAGTGCAATCATATCTAACCTCTCATTTAGTGCTATATATTCTAATTCTCCCATCTTATTGTTTAGACTTCTAGCATTGGCATACAAGCATTTTAGTGACTGTATTTTATTAATTTTATTAATATTAATCTGGCTATTGGTAGGCATGGGTAATTGGGAATCTTTATGCTCTGTCTGTACCTTACTCAAGGGCATTTGGGCTACTATACTCCCTTTTGGAACCTCACTGTTTTTGGTAGTATCCTTCAAGGATACCTTTGTCCGAACCATGCGCTCCTGGGTGACTGTCGGCTTTCCCCTATTTTCTAGTTTAAAAGCTTCTCATGAGTCTCTCATATGGGACTTTGTTAAACACTTTCTGATAGTCTAAATATGCTGCATTAATTGGCTTACCTTTGTCTACCTGTTTATTCATGCAGATTGCTAAGGCAAGATTATGTTGACTTTTTCCCATTAAACCATGTCTTCTCCATATATTCAGTAATTTTGTTCTTCATAATGGTTTCCGCCATTTGCTGGCACTGAGGCTCAGTGATCTGTAGTTTCCTGGATCACTTCTAGAGTCCTTTTTAAAGGTTGGTGTTATACTGGTCACCATCCTATCTTCTGGTACCATAGATTTTTTAATGATAGGTTCCACATTAGGAGTCAGTGTATGGCAGCAACCAAATTAAACAATTTCATCTTTGAGTTCTTTCAGCACTTTTGGTTGTATACCATCTGATCCTGGTGATGTGCTGCTCTTTAGTTTGTCAATTGGTTCTACTACTGACATTTGATTCAGCTCTTCCTTATCGGTCCTCCAGTTTAGTCTTCCACCTCTGGGTTGTGCACCTCCTCCTGCAGCTTGGAGACTGGGCATATCACAAAAAAGTGACCTCACTGGATATAGCCTGCTGCTCTCTCCCATCATCCCCAGTGTGTCCAGTCTCCATGCAGCAGGAGAAGTGGTGAGCCCATGTGCTGGGCTCACTTGAGGGTTGATAAGAAATAGGCAGATTAGGTTCTAATTGTTTTGTTTTGTTTTGTTTTGTATTGGTTTTGTATTGGTTTTGAGGAGCCTGTACCTTTAATTAAAAGAAAGGTCTTAGAAGAAAAAGACGCCATAGGAGCAGTGCTGCCTCTTGTGCCTGGCCCTGCTTCCCCCTGCTTTGTTTGGTTTTTGATTTTCTGCTCTTCCTTCTACCGGCGGCGATCTCTCCCCCTTGATCTGTACGGGGGAGAGCTCGACAGCACAAACAGTCAGCTGGGGTTCTGGCGGCACGGAACTGCTGTGTTCCTGTGTCAGCGCTGCAGTCTCAGAGCGGCAGTCTGCCCGTTGGTTCCCCTCTTGCAAGCGGAGCAGGGCCACGTGGTTTAGAGAGCCACAGGGCCGGGAAAACTCAAGCTCTTAGCGTCGCCCGGTAAGTGGAGGGCAAGAGCTGTTTTGGGTGCAGGGAAGTCGGCGCAGACCGCCGTACAAGCCGCAGCATTTTTTGGCGCCCTTTTTCCCTGCCTTTCTCTCAAACGGCAGCCGTCATTTTAATAGCGTGTTCGTGCCACTGCAGGCAGGCAGCTGCATGCCGCGGGGCTTGGAGCTGTTCCCGTACAGGAGTTTTCACCTTATGCTGTCTTCTTTTGTTCTTTTCTTTGGTTTGTAAGGGGGCAGTTCTTACTCAGTTTGGATTGTTATTTTTGGCTGCCTGGTTCAGGGCAGCTACTTATCTGTTTCTGCTTAGGATTTTTGACTATCCATACATTTTCCCCCACTGACACAGTATACTGCTCACTCTATAACCTACATTGCCAAGCTAATACCCAACCCATCCCAATATGGCTTCTACCAAGTCTCACCCATCAACTCTGCCGTCCAGTCTCTTCAAACTATATCTCTCCTCGCTCATCCTTTCATACGCACTAATGGTAAACCATAGTGCCCCTATCCCAATAATCCACTCCCTCAGACATTTAAACTCCTCACCATATCTCTTTCACACTCACAATAATCCCCACCCTCGTACATGTAAACTCAAACTAATCAGTTTAAACCCCAACCTCAACTCCAATTTTCCCCCTGACCTCCTCCACCCTCCCCTCAAATGTGCACTACTCAATGTCCGCTCAGCTAGAAAAAAGATCCCCCTAATCACTGACCATATATCTGAGGAGGAGGAGTAGCTGTTATATCAAAATCCTATTTACACTTCTCTACAATCGAATCTATCTCTACCCCAGGCATGGATTCCATTAGAGTCTCCAATTCTACCCTCTCACTGCACCTCCTATACAGAGCACCCCATTCTGACTCAACTGATCTCTCCACGATTCTTGACACAGCTTGCTCCCCCCAACCTATCTCACGCCCACTCATAATCCTAGGTGACCTAAACTTACACTCTACAACCTCAAAACAATCATCCACATTTTTACAAGCAATGAATGCTCTTTATTTCACCCAAATACTAGAACAACCCACACACTCCAAAGGTAATATCCTTGACCTAATATTTATACCACAGCAATCATTGTCATCTGAACAGATTATACACTCTATCCAACCCATACCCTGGTCAGATCACTCCCTTATACTCTTCTCAATCCCGTACTCCACTCATATAGGACAACAAATCACCCCTCCTCAATATACCCGTAAATTTAAACAATTCAATGCACCCAACTTCTTGGAGCAAATAATACGATCTCTTGACCTACTCAACAGTAAAAACCTGAACCAAGAGTCCCACATCACCGAATGGAATGAAATCCTCTCAACAGCTTCACTATTTCCACCTAAACAACTTTCTCAAAAGCTTCGCAGAAAAGCCCCCTGGTTCTCTACAGAACTAAGAAACCTCAAAAGAGAACTTAGATGCCTCGAACGTAAGTGGAGACGCTCTCGAGACCCAACCACACATTTGATCTACACAAATAAACTCCGAGCATACTGCTCTGAAACCCTCTGCCAAAAAAGAGAATATAACGAAAATATTATCCAACGTTCACTCAATAAACCCAGAGAGTTATTTTCCATTGCCAAATCCTTAACAAGTGAACCCTCACATCAGGACCAGCCACCAAAAATAATCGCCCAAGCTATAGCTAACCACCTTATATCTAAATTTCCCCTTCCCCCTGTCTATCAACCCCCAACTTATAGTTGATAACAGCACTCAACTGCATGAACTAACCCCATTAAACACCTGGAACGAATTTGAACCCCTCTCTTTAGACAACATAACCAATGTCATCAAAGACCTAGATGCCTCTACCTCTGCCCTTGACCCTTGCCCTGTCACCTGGCTTAAATCCACAAGAAGCTCCATCAGCCCCTACATACTTCATATTGTACAATCCTCCCTCCTGACCAGTTCCGTACCAGCACCTCTAAAGTGTGCCACTATCCGTCCAATCCTAAAAGGAACAAAACTTGACCCTACCTCCCCTACCTCCTACAAGCCCATCTCTAGTATCCTCTTCCTTGCAAAGATAACTGAGAAACTAGTCCAAACTCAACTCCAGAATTATATTGATGAACACTCCCCCCTTGAGTTATTCCAATATGGTTTCAAAAAGAACCATGGGGTAGAACCCTCTTTGCCTCTCTACTAGATTCTCTGTACCTTTACACCCAGAATCCTACCCAAGGATGTCTACTCATATTCCTTGACTTATCTTCTGCTTTTGACTCCCTTCCTCACCATCAACTCCTAAATAGACTCCACGAAATAGGATTGAGAGGCACAACCCTAAGTTGGTTCCACTCCTACTTAGAAGCTAGAACACAACAGGTCCATATTGAAAATGATACATCCCTTCCATTTACCCTAAAACAGGGCGTCCCCCAAGGATCTAGTTTATCTGCACTGCTATTTAACATCTTCCTTCAACCTGTTTGCAAGATCTTCCAAAGCTATGGAATTCAGTACCAATTATATGCGGATGACATTATGTGCTTCACCCCATTCAACCTAGCAAACCCTAATTTCACTAAGCTAAGTGAATGCCTCATAAGCCTAAAATCATGGCTCACACAGCACAACCTCCTAATTAACCAATCCAAAACTGAAGCCCTTCAAGTATTTTCCAATATTTCATATACCCCACCTCCAATCCTTACTATTGGAGATCTCTCACTCACCATAAAAAAACAAGTGAAATACCTTGGTATTATCCTTGACCAGAACCTCACCTTCTCAGATCAGATAAAGAGAACATGTAACACAATATACGCAAAATTACGTACTCTTCGGAACCTCCAACCTCTCTTAAACCCTGATTCCTTCCGCACTATCTGCCAGGCCCTTACAATCCCTTCTCTTGACTACTGTAACCTTATCTACCATGGTCTTCCCAAGAACAGCATACAACCTATTCAAATGGCCCAGAACACAATAGCTTGTCTCATAACTAACAACCCTTGACGATCCCACATCACACCAATCTAGGGTTGCCAACTGGCTCCAGATGCGCCCGACAGGGTCAATCCAGTCCTGGGTTTACCCCATTGCATGCAGGGATATGTAGTTCTGATTTCTCCATTGCACTCCATAAGAAATGGAAAACTACAAGTCACTGCATGCAATGGGGTAAACCCAGGACTGGATCAAGTCTGTCGGGCGCATCTGGAGCCAGTTGACAACCCTACACCAATCCTCCATGATCTCCACTGGCTCCCCATTCAATCCAGAGTTAAATTCAAAGTACTTACCCACACACATAAAATCATCTCCAATGAGTCAGCTCCTTGCCTCTCCTCACTCATATCTATCAACAACAACAGAACACACCGCTCCATTATCAAAAACCTCCTTACCATCCCAATAAATAGAAGATATTGCAATCAAGCTACATGTAACCGTACCCTCTCCCTCTATGCCCCTTCCTTATGGAATGCTCTACCTCATGATCTACGAAATTGCTATGACCACTCTGAGTTCCGGAAGAAGCTAAAAACTCATCTCTTCCTGGAACATTTTTCCCTACCTCCATAGTCCTCAGTCCTTTATCTTCTCCCCTCTCCCTTGCCCTCTAAAACTCACTCCTACAACCTCAATGCAACTGTATATCCCTATGTAAATAGTTGATTACTGTAAAAGTTTCACACTTATACCTATTTATCCTTGTTATGTTTCTTCCATTGTAAACAGTTGAAATATACTGCCTTGTTATGTTCTATGTAAACCGTCTTGATTCGCAGAAAGACGGTATATAAAAACTGTTAAATAAATAAATAGATAAAGGCCTTGGCTATTTTAAAAAAAATGAATGAGGAAGAAGGAGAAAATAATAATCAGATAATTTGAGCTTACTTTGGTTTAAAAAAAAAAAAAGGGGAAAAGGAGTTGTGAAGGCATAAATGGCTTCTCGCCCTCAATGTGTGGTGTGTGGTACCCGCAGGGGGCTATCGCTGATTCCGGCATTTGTCGGGGCTGTACACAGGTATCTACCAGTGTGGAGCAGCAGATGGAGGTTAAGGTAGGTCAGGAGAGTCAAGAGTCCTTAGCTGCGTCGGCTGTGGAGGAGCTGCGGTCTCTCATGCCAGCAGCAGGGGTCGAGGAGGCTGCCGGGCCGATGGGGGGTCCTGTACCGGCGGGGCCGCAGACCGGAGATTTCTGTCCTGAGTTTGTATTAATTATGCATCAGGCGTTCTGTTTGAGGCGGCAAGGGAAAATGCCGGAGGGTCTGTCGCTGTCGGTGGCGCCGCAACAGTCCGGGCTGGCTGAGCCGAGTGCTAGTTCGTCGCGACCACCAAAACAAGCAAGGACTCGGGCTCCCTCAATTTCTGAGTTGGAGGGACAGGAGTCCGAGGAGCATGAGGTTGACCTGGAAGGTGCGGATGAAGAGTTAGAGGAAGGAGAGAACCCTGAGCTAGAGGATCAGGCGAAGATTATTCACCAAGTCCCTTCAGACACTTAAGCTCGCCACAGAACAGCCGGTGGAGGACGACAATGGTGAAGACCCGATTATTCAGGCAGTGTGACAAACGCAGATAGTGTTTCCCGTCCACAAGGTAGTTGACAGAATGATACAGGATGAGTGGGATCAACCGGAGGCTGGGCTCCGGGGGGTTCGCATTATGAATAGGCTATATCCGTTGGTGGATAAAGACAAGGAGCGGTTTCGATCTCCGCGGATTGATGCAGCGGTGTCGGCGGTGACCAAGAAGACAATGATTCTGGTAGAAGGCAGTTCGGATTTGAAGGATGCGCAGGATAGAAAGTTGGATGATTTGCTGAAGCAATCCTTTGAGGCCAACGCGGTGTCCTTGCAAGCTTCCATTTGTGGAGCGTGGGTGGCACGGGCTTGTCTTCGGTGGTCGCAGCGTTTAAGACAGTCTAATCAGTTAGAGCAAGAAGATCTGAGAGAGCTGGACCGCCTGGAGTCAGGGACGGCTTACCTATCAGATGTTCATTATGACTTGATTAGAGCCCTGGCTAATAGCATGGTGTCGCTGGTGGCCGCTCGCAGATCCCTGTGGTTGCGGAATTGGGCAGCAGATGGGTCCTCCAAGGCACGGCTCGGTAAGCTCCCTTTCAAAGGAAAGTTGTTGTTCGGAGAGGATCTAGATAAGTTGGTGAAGGATTTAGGGGAGTCTAAAGGTGGCCAGCTGCCGGAGGATAAGCCCAAACAGGGAAAGTCTGGGTCCTTCGTTCGAGGTTCCTTTCGAGATTTTTGGAGATTTCGGACTTCGCGCTTGGGCAGATTCCAAAGAGGAAGATTTGCAATCCGAACCCAGGGGTTTCGAGGGTTTCAGGGAGCAGGTAGGGGTTTAGCAGCGGCAGCCTCTACAGCCAGTCACAAGCCGCAATGAAGTGAGGGGGGTCCCGGCAGGAGGTTTGCCGATAGGCGGGCGACTTTGGAGTTTTCTTCCTGCCTAGACCCAAATAACGACCGACCAGTGGGTGTTAGAGATCACCCGGGAAGGCTATGTGCTGGAGTTTGCGCGGACCGTGCTGGATTCTTTTGTATAGTCACCCTGCAGGGGGCAGCAAAAAGAGCAGGCAGTCCGTTGCATGCTGGATCTGCTGGTGCACTTGGGCGCGGTCGTTCTGGTGCCCAAAGTCAATTATGACAAGGGTCGATACTCAATTTATTTCGTGGTTCCAAAGAAGGATGGGTCGCTTCGTCCTATTTTAGATTTAAAAGGGGTGAACCGCTGTCTTCGGGTACCACATTTCAGGATGGAAACGTTGCGGTCCATCATTGTAGCGGTTCGCCAGGGAGAGTACTTGACATCTCTCGATCTCACGGAGGCCTATTTACATGTTCCAATCAGAGCGGGTCATCAAAAGTTCCTCCGCTTTGCTCTGCCGTGGGGTCACTATCAGTTTCAGGCATTGTCCTTTGGCCTTGCGACGGCGCTGTGGACTTTCACCAAGATCATGGTGGTGGTGGCGGCGGCGGTGTTGCAAAAGAAAGGTATTTTGGTGCATCCCTATCTCGACAATTGGTTGATTCGGGCAAAGTCCAGAGCCAAGAGCGTGCGAGTTACGGACAAGGTGGTGAGGTTCTTGGAGCAGCTCGGTTGGGTAGTCAATACGAGCAAGAGTCATCTGACACCATCCCAGAGCCTCGAGTACCTCGGGGTTCTATTCGACACTCGGAGGGGAACGGTGTGTCTGCCCGATCGGAGGGTCCAAGCCCTACAGAATGTGGTTCGGCAGTTCAGGAATACTACGGGTCCGTCGGCCTGGCATTATCTCCAGGTGTTAGGCGTGATGGCAGCGTCCTTGGAGGTGGTGCCTTGGGCTAGAGCTCATATGAGGCCGCTGCAGCGGTCGTTACTGCACCGCTGGTCTCACCAAGCCGACCCACTGAGCAGACATCTGTCTTGCCCACTCGGGGTTCGACGGGCATTGGAGTGGTGGCTATGTCCAGGATCATTGAAGACCGGGATGCCACTGGAACAGCCAGATTGGTTACCATTGTTGATAGATGCAAGCCTCACAGGATGGGGAGTGCATTGCGGGGAGCTCTTCACGCAAGCTCTGTGGTCGGCTCAGGAGAGTGCATGGTCAATCAACAGATTGGAACTCTGAGTGTTAGCGTTAGCATTGCGAGCGTTCGAGAACACGGTGTGCGGTCGAGCGGTAAGGGTTCTATCGGACAACTCCGCGACAGTGACTTACATCAATCGACAAGGTGGTACACGAAGTATGGCCATGAAAAAAGAGGCAGAGGAACTCTTTGCTTGGGTCAAGCTTCGGCTGACGGCAATTTCAGTGGCACACATTGCCGGGAAGGACAATGTGACAGCGGATTTTCTCAGCAGAGTCCAGGTGGATGCCAGCGAATGGGAGTTGCATCCACAGGTCTTTTTTCAAGTGGTGCACAGGTTGGGGCCGCCGATCATGGATCTCATGGCGACCTCACTCAGCGGAAGCCAGTCGGTTCTTCAGCAGGTGTCGGGAATGGATGTCGGAGGGGATCGACGCCTTGCTGCAACGTTGGCCAGCGTTGGGTCTCCTCTATGTTTTCCCTCCGTGGGCCCTCATAGGTCGGGTGATTCAGTGGATCGAGGCTCACCCGGGCAGGGTGTTGTTGGTGACTCCGAACTGGCCACGGCGTCCGTGGTACGCCGATCTCATGCGTCTCCTCGACGGGAATCCCTGGAGATTGCCGACATCAGACGACCTTCTACTCCAGGGGCCGCTGCGGATGCCCAAAGTGGATCGGTTCTCGCTTACGGTTTGGCCATTGAGAGGGCACGTTTAAAGAAGAAAGGTTATTCAGGAGCAGTTATTGCGACTTTGCTTAAGGCTCGGAAGTCATCTACAACTCTGACGTATGCTCGCATTTTTGAGGATTGGTGTTCCAGAAGGCAGGTGCGCGCGGCGACCGCGTCTGTGGCAGTGATTTTGAGTTTTTGCAGGACGGTTTTGAGAAGGGGCTAGCGGCCAGTTCCTTGAGGGTGCAATTGGCCACACTGGCTTGTTATAGAGGCAAGGTACAAGGAATGGCCTTAGGGGTCCATGCTGATGTGTTACGTTTTCTTAGGGCGGTGACGAGGTTACGTCCGTCGCGTAGGATTGTGGTGCCGCCGTGGGATCTCAACTTGGTTTTGGCAGCTCTGGCTAAGGAGCCTTTTGAGCCCTTGCAGCAAGCATCTGTAAAGGATTTAACCTTGAAAACGGTGTTTTTGGTGGCCATTTCCTCAGCTAGACAATTTCTGAGTTACAGGCATTGTCGTGTAGAGAACCATTTCTGTCATTTTCTAAGGAGAAGGTGGTACTCCGTATGGTTCCTTCTTTTTTGCCCAAAGTGGTATCTCCATTTCATGTGAACCAGCTAGTGTCTCTTCCGGTGCTGGGCTCCACAGACGGTGTCATGTCGGCCCGCGGGTTGTGTCGTTTGGACTTAAAGCAGGTGTTGCGTCGGTATGTGACGGTCTCAGAGCTGTTTCGCAAATCCGATCGCTTGTTTGTCCTGTTCAGTGGAGTCCGTAAGAGGGAGGCAGCGGCAAAAGCTTCCATCTCTCATTGGATTAAAGAAGCGATTGCTTCGGCTTATCCCTTGTCGGGGCGGTAGGTGCCAGCTGGGTTGCGAGCTCATTCTACTAGAGCGCAGGTAGCCTCATGGGCGGAGCACAGTTTAGTATCGCCTGTGGAAATTTGTAGGGCAGCTACTTGGGCCTCTCTTTACACATTCAGTAAACACTACCGCCTGGATGTCTTGGCAGCAAACGATGCTGCATTTGGGGCGGCGGTGTTGCAGGCCGACTGGAAGGGTCCCTCCCGATGAGTACTGCTCTGTTACATCCCAGAGGTGGAGGACTAAACTGGAGGACCGATAAGGAAATGGTAATTACACTTACCTGGTAATTGTTCTTCCTTGAGGGACGACAGTTTAGTCCTCGTTCTCACCCGGGGTAGTATGGAGCTAAGCAGAGGAGGGTCAGCTGGCCGAAGGATGAGATTACCGGTAGGTAGATTATTTGTTGTTCATATTCATTGTCTCTACTGTCCTTTATGATCTATCTTTTGTTACAGGTGGAAGGCGAGGGCACAAGAGGGAAAGCCTACCTTCCGAGGCAAAAAAAAAGGTTTGGGATATAGAGTATTTGGTTATTCGTTCATTGAGAATGTTGTTTGGTTAGTTACTTATTTGTTGCTCCTTTAAGTGTGCTTTGTCAATAGTTCACTGGGGATGATGGGAGAGAGCAGCAGGCTATATCCAGTGAGGTCACTTTTTTGTGACATGCCCAGTCTCTAAGCTGCAGGAGGAAGTGCACAACCCAGAGGTGGAGGACTAAACTGTCGTCCCTCAAGGAAGAACAATTACCAGGTAAGTGTAATTACCATTTCTGATTCATCACCGTTAAATACCTTTTCTAGCCTGGTAACTTCTTCACAGCTTCCTCAGTAAAGATCAAAACAAAGAATTCATTTAGTCTTTCTACTATGGCGCTGACCTCCCAAGTGCCCCTTTTACCTCTCGAACATCTAATGGGCCAGTTGATTTCTTCCCCAGCTTCTTGCTTTGAATGAACCTCAAATTTTTTTTTTAGGAATTTCCATCTCTATGGCAAGTTTCTTTTCAAATTCTCTTTTTGCCTTCCCTATCAATGCCTTAATTTAACCTGCCTGTTTTTATAGTTTCCTAATTTCTTCATTTGGTTCCTTTATCCATTTTTTGAAAGATGGCATTTTTTGGATCCAATAGCTTCTTTCACTTTGCCTTTTAACCATGCTGGCTGTTGTTTGGCCTTCCTACTGCCTTTCTTAATGCATGGGATACATCTGGTCTGGGCTACCAAGACTAATTTTAAACACCACCACCACCTGATGTAAACTCTTGACCTTTGCAGCTGCTCCTTTTAGTTTTTTTCGAACCTTTTTTTCTCATTTTTTTGTAGACTCACTTTTGAAAATTAAATGCTGACACATTAGATTTTCTTTGTGTACTCACTTCAGTTATTGTCATACTTGATCATATTAAGATCACCAGTGTCAAGTGGTCCCAATACAGTTAACTCTTGTACCGAATTCTATGTTCCACAAAGGGCTGATAAAGCTCTTTCTCTAACCAGTTCCCAAACCAGCTGCTCCAGAAATAGTCATTTATTTTTTCTAGGAATTTTACCTCTCTAGCATGCCCTGACTTGAAATTTACCCAATTAATATTGAGGTAATTAAAATCACCTGTTATTATTGTGTTGCCAATTTTGTTAGCTTCCCTAATTCCTGATAATATTTCACCATCTGTGTGCGCATTCTGTCCATGCAGAAGGTAATAAACTCTTACCACCATTTTCCTCCCTTTCACACATGGAATTTCTATCCATAAAGATTCAATGAAGCATTTTGTTCCCGCAGAACTTTTATTCTATGCGACTCAATGCTCTTTTTAACATATAGCGCCACCCTTACACCAATTTGATTTATTCTATCATTGCAATTTAATTTGTACCTGGTATCACAGTGGCTAACATAGTAACATAGTAAATGATGGCAGATAAAGACCAGCATGGTCCATCCAGTCTGCCCAGCAATACGGCAAGAGTAGGTGCACCACTCCATGTAGGACACCCCTATTTGTTGAGAAGTTAGATGGTTCAGTTTATTTTGTTTTTATCCTGTTGCTGTAAAGGGATCTGCTGTGCTTGTCCCATGCTGTTTTGAATTCCGTCACCGTGTTTGCCCTCACCACTTCCAGCGGGAGGGCATTCCAAGCATCCACCACCCTTTCAGTGAAAAAATATTTCCTGACATTGCCTTTCAATTTTCCACCTTGAAGCTTCATGTTATGCCCTCTAGTTTTGCAGCTTCCCCGTCTTTGGAAGAGGTTTGTTTGTTCATCATTCCTCTTTAAGTATTTAAAGGTCTGAATCATATGTACCCTATCCCTCCTCTCCTCCAAAGTATACATATTTAGGTCTTCAAGTCCCTTCTCATAAGGTTTCTCTTCATTTTGGTCGCCTTCCTCTGAACACTTTCCAGTCTTTTTACATCTTTTGCAAGATATGGTCTCCAAAACTGAACACAGTATTCCAGGTGAGGCCTCACCAGCGACCTGTACAGTGGCATAAGTACCTCTTCCTTTCTGCTGGTAATCCCTCTTTGTATGAAGCCCAACATCCTCCTGGCTTTTGCCACTGCCTTGTCACACTGTTTTGCCACCTTGTGATCATCAGAGATAATCACACCAAGGTCTTTTTCCTGAACCATGCACACCAACCTCTCGCCCCCTATCGCGTACATGTCCCTTGGATTTCTGCTACTTAAGTGCATAACACTGCACTTTTTCACATTAAATCATAATTGCCAAGCATTAGATCATTCTTCCAGCTATCCTCCTTCTACCATGTTTCTGGGATGCCTATCATATCTATCTTTTAATTTAGTCCTATTTATTCTAAGTCTCCAATCTTATTTTTTAGACTTTTAGAATTTATATGGAGACATTTCAAAGTATTTTTGTTTGAACTTACAACCTTCATAGCACTTAGCATGGTTAATTCACAATCATTCAGAAATAATTCATTCAATTCTTGCTGTTGTTTATTTAAAGGCACCTGGGTTACTTTAGCTTTTATTGCAGCATCTTTTTTTTTTTTTTAAATTCTTTATTTTCGTTTTATAACAACAAAGGAAAAGGAAGACATACAGCTAAAAGACAGATACATAAAGTGTAATACATACACCAAAGTAAACCCCTGCCACCCCCCTCCCCCCTGCTTCTTCTCTAGAAAACTAATCATTCCCGAAGCGGGCGTGTACTTACATTATTGTGTTACAAAACCTAACGGTGATCTAAAACATGATGAGTGCACATTATACAGGCATGTTGGAACAATGAGCAGATTGTACATAATCATTAAGCATCTGCCATTTAGACAAGCGAGAGTGAGTTTGGACATGGGGAATAGCTCTCCGAGGTATCTGCTCATATTTACTATATAAGCAGACGAGCTTCCACCATTCATTGACAGTAAGTCGAGAGCTATCCTTCCAATTCCTCGTGATTAAGCATATGGCTATACCCAGCATGAAATCAAGGAGAAAGCGACCCTTCTTAGGAAGAGAGGGGACCTCCGCCACAGAGCGGAGTCCCACGATCTTCCAAGAGAGAGGTTCGTGAAGGTGTAAGATAAATTGAATACGACCCCAGACCCGCCCCCAATAAACCTGTAGTTGAGGACATTCAGAAATAACATGAGCGAAGGTTCCCACAGTAGTATGGCAAGACCAACACTGGTCCCTAGCATTTGTGTTCCATTTGGCTATTTTTTCTGGGGTATAAAAGCATCTGTGTGCAAAAAAGAAGAGAGTTTGGGTAACAGAGGCAGACCGGGAAACCCGCACTACTTTGCTCCAGAAAACGCTCCATTGCACAGGGGTAGATTAAAATGGAAGTAATCCTGTATGGCTGCTCAAATTTCTGACTGGAACTCTGGCTGAGTTAACAGGGCTCTATCAAAGAACCAGGCCCCCGAATTCCCCTGGGGTGCAGTAGTGTGTAATTGAAAGGAAATGGCAGCATGATCTGAAATATGTTGGGAGTGAATCTTTGCAGTGTCCACCTGAGGAACTAACAGTTTTGAGATTAGAAAGAAGTCTATGCGAGACTGAGATTTATGAGGGGAAGAGAAGAAGGTGAAGTCAAGCTCATTGGGGTGTAGTAACCTCCATAGATCAACTAAAGCAAGATCCTTGATCAGGGAGGTAAGCGTGGTGTGACTCTTGGGGGGACCACTCGTCCTAGGCGGCTGTTTGTCAATCAGGGGATCAAGGACTAGATTGAAATCCCCCCCAATGATCAATGAAGTATTAGCAGAGGCCTGCGCAACCTGAGCAATGGTAGCAAAAAAAAGGCAGGGTCATCCACATTAGGAGCGTAAAGGCATATACATGTAACTTCAAGGCTACCTATCTTGAGGTGAACTCTAGACCATCTACCTTCTGTATCTGAGCTAGTCGCAATAATAGTAGCATGCAAAGATTTCCTAACCAGTATGGCAACCCCACATTTCTTAGAAACGGCTGGGGAATAGGCGGCCACCATGTAAGGTTTAATATTGAGTTTAAGAGTTTCCTTCGAATTTAAATGCGTTTCTTGGAGAAAAATCAGATCCGCTGCTTCCTGACTTAGGTAGCTTAGGATTTTCTTCCGTTTTATCGGATTATTGATTCCTTTTACGTTCAATGAGAAAATCTTACATGGTGCCATCAATCGGTAATAGACATTTTAAGTAAGGGCGCTTGAAAACATACAACATAATCAGAATCTGTACAACAATGACATAATCACCGAGTATTCTGGCTAATACACCCCATATTGAAAAGTATGTACCAAAGTATCTTAGAGAAGAAGCAAAACCCCCAAAGAATATGGCGACCATATGTCTGCGGGAGGAGGCCCTAGAGAGGAAATAGAAAGACATAAAAAAAGAAAAGAAACACCAGAGTCCATAATTAACACTGTCTCTGATACTCATCGAGGCTACTGTGGGTAGATGGAGTCGGGTCACAGATACCATCAAGAGTAAGGCAACAAACTGCCCACGCCAGACTCTTTGCTGGGCTGCGGCAGATCCAATATGGCGGGTACAGCGGATATGAGGAGACTTGCAGGAATATTCTGGAAGTCAGCGCATCAAGTCGGCTTCTTTGGAATCCAAAAACTCCGCTAGTAGATCAGGGTCCTCAAATGTTCTTGTCTGATTGTGAAGCGTGACTCGGAGCTTGGCCGGGTACATCAGGCCATAGCGTGCTTGTAGTTGTTGAAGCCTCGGCCGGAATTCCAGAAAGCGCTTTCGGCGGTCGACCGTGGGTTTAGCCAAGTCGGGATAGAAGGAGATCTTGTGGCTCTCAAACTCCATATGGCCCTTTGCCCGAGAGGCACTTAGAATTTGCTCCACGTGTTGATATCTCAAAAGTCGAAAAATGATAGGCCGCGGGGTCTTCCTGTTGAGCGTTATGCTTGTGGGTACACGATGAGCGCGATCGATCTCCAAATCTTTGGTAAAGGTGATTTGGAGCAGGGAAGGGAGGATTTTGCATAAAAACTCTTTCATGTCTCCCGATTCCGCTCCCTCCGGTATGCCCACGAGTCGTATGTTGTTGCGGCGCGCTCTATTATTGCCATCTTCCACCTCTTTCTGCAAGGCCCGCACCTGACGTTCAACTTTGTCGAGTTTGGACAACCGGGCCGCATGGGAGTCCAATATGCTCTCCATTTTGTCCTGACGCGAAGAAAGCCCTTCTAGCTTGCTTTGCAGCACACCAAAATCTTTCCGCAGCGCTCGGAGTGCTTCACCGTTTGCCTGCACGATGTTTTTGACCCCTCTAATCTCTACGAGGATTTCCTGCTGCATTTCGGGGCCCTCGCACAAGGCCGGCCCCTTCTGCGGGGACGGAGGTTCAGTTTTGGAACGTTTGCCGTGAGAAGCCGCTGGAGATCTAAATTCCAGGCGCGTGGGTTTGGTCCCCGCCATCTCACCAATGTGCCCCGGCAAGATCAGAGTAGAAGTTCCAAGTATGTAAGGTGTTAATTCAGGATTCTGAGTAGGCCTCTCGGGAGCCTCAGCGTTATGCGACCATCCCGCTGGACATCAGGCTCCGCCCCCTTATTGCAGCATCTTTACCGGGATAATCTAACTTCATTATTTGATGGTATCCTGCAAAATATCTTACTCCAAACCATGAGTTTCTGAACAATTTTTGGCTTTCCCCTAGGTTCTAGTTTAAAAGCTGAAGCCCATCTTTGTGGAATAGACTCCCTCCTTCTTCAGAATGTAGCCTAATTCTAAACAAATCTAAAACTTTCCTCCCTGCACCATTGTCTCATCCATTCATTGAGACTCTGGAGCTCTGCCTCCCTCTTGGGCCTTGCCAGTGGAAGAGGAAACATTTCTGAGAATGCTGTCCTGGAAGTCTTGGAGTTCAATGTTCTACCTAAAAGACTAAATTTGTCTTTCAGGACCTCCCTTCTACATTCTCATATGTCATTGGGAATAACATATATTAGGACAGCTGACTCCTCCCCAGCACTGTCTAAAATCCCATCTAGGTTATGTGTGAGATCTGCTACCTTCACACCAAGCAGGCAAGTGACCAAGCGATTTTCATACCCAGCAGACACCCAGCTATCTACATGCCTAATAATCAAATCACCAACTAGAATGGCCATCCTAATCCTTCTCTTCTGGGAAGAAGCCCTTAGAGACACATCCTTGGTGTGAGAGGATACTGCATCCCCTAGAGGGCAGGTCCTGGCTACAGAATTATTTTTTGTTACACTAAGGTTGTGCTCTCCTCCTAGGTGATCTCTCTCTTTCAAGGCAGCATAGAGGCTGCAAGATTGAAGGTGGGACTTCTGTAGATTTTCCCCATGTACCTCTCTATCTGCCTTGCTCCTCTAAGTCTGCTACTCTAAGAGATAAGACTTGTTCTCAGAGAGCCAGGAGCTTTTTGCACCGAGTGCGCATATACACTTCTCACCAACTGGGAGAAAATCATATATGTGGCACTCAGTACAAAAGCCTGGATAGTCCCCATCTCACAACTGGACCACTGTCTGTATTTTTGTATTGATGAGTTGTTTACTTGTTTAGAGTTGCATAGGGAGCATGGCTACCTAGACAAACTTAAGGCTTACATAACTTTTTTTGGTATAATATCTTTTTGTGTGTTTCCCACTGAACTGCTAATAATCTATTAAGGATTAATCACTTGCTGATTAAAATATCCTGTGATGACAAATTTCACTCTTAAAAAAATGGCTCAATGCATTATTGAGGGAGAAGAAGTTCCATCTTCTATAGCACAGAAACTTACATAGAGCGAAACATAGCAGTTACGGAATTCCCCTTCTCAAACTCAATCTCCCTGTTCTCTACTTTCTCAACCCTCCAAACTACCCAACCCTCAAAGGTCCCTGCATATTGCCTCACATCCAGAAAATATTCCTTCACCCTTCTAACCCACCAAATGCCCCACCACCAAAAACATACTCCCACATAACTTCTTCACCACCTTGCAAGCTGGTCCACCCCCATAACTTCACTGCCACAACTGCCCCATCACTCTGCAACTTGCCCCAACCCTAAAAACAACAACCCCAAACCTAATCTGCAATTGTACCACCACCCTGAAAAATTTTCCCACCTCCCAGATCTACCCAATTGCAACTATTTACAGCACCACTCAAAAAAATATCCCTATACAACTGCCCTACCACTAAAAAAAACTACTTCCTTTTAACTGCCCTATCACCACACAAACTACCTCACCCATATAAATATATACTGCTATTACTGCCCCACCACCATGAAATCTACTGCCCTGCAACTGTCCCACCATCTTGACAACTATCCCCTGCAATTTCCTCACCACTCTGCCAACTGTTACCCCATAAATCTTCTGCCCCACAATTGCCCCACCATCTAGCCAACTGCCCCATTCCCAAAAAATATCCCTCTGCAACTGTCACACCCGCAAAATCTCCTCATGCAACTTCCCAGTCCCCAAATATTCCTCATCACAACTGCCCCAATATGCTGCAAACTACTTCTGCCCCCAAAACTACACTCTCTGGAAATCCCCCCCCCCCCACCCTTTAATGGCCCTGCAAGGACTTCTCTGAGCTCTTTCAGTATTCTGGGATTTATCACATCCGACAAGGCCATGATACTGAAAGAGCTCAGATAAGTTCTTGCAGGGCTGTTAAAGGATGTTTTTAACAGATCCTTGGAGACAGGAGAAGTTCCTCAGGACTGGAGAACGGCTGATGTGGTACCTCTTCACAAAAGTGGTAACAGGGAAGAAGTGACAAACTACAAGCCAGTAAACCTTACCTCAGTGGCGGGAAATGTAATGGAGGCGCTCCTGAAAGAGAAAACTGTGGACTTTCTTAAAACCAACAGGTTGCATGATCCAAGGCAACATAGTTTTACCAAAGGACGATCTTACCAAACAAACCTGATTGAGTTCTTTGACTGGGTGACCAGAGAATGAGATCAGGGGCATGCAATGGATGTCATCTACCTGGATTTCAGCAAAACCTTTGACACTGTTCCTCATAGGAGGCATATCAATAAACTGAACAGCCTGGGGATGGGTCCCAAGGTGGTAGACTGGATCAGAAATTGGTTGACTGACAGACGACAGAAGGTGATGATAAACGGAACTCACTTGGATGAAAGGAGGGTGATTAGCGGGGTGCCCTGGGGTTCGGTCCTGGGACCAGTACTGTTCAATGTATTTGTGAGTGATATTGCTGAAGGACTGAATGGAAAAGTCTATCTTTTTGCAGATGACACGAAAATTTGCAACAGAGTGGACTCCCCTGAGGGAGTGGAGAACATGAGGAAATATCTACAAAAGCTGGACGAATGGTCTAATGCTTGGCAGTTAAGATTTAATGCAAAGAAGTGCAGTGTCATGCACTTGAGAAGCAGAAATCCAAGAGAATTGTACGCGATAGGGGGCGAGAGGTTGGTGTGCACTGACCAGGAGAAGGACCTTGGTGTGATTATTTCTGAGGATCTCAAGGTGGCGAAACAGTGCAACAAGGCAGTGGCAAAAGCCAGGAGGATGCTGGGTTGCATACAAAGAGGAATTACCAGCTGAAAGAAAGAGGTACTACTGCCACTGTACAAGTCGCTGGTGAGGCCTCACTTGGAATATTGTGTTCAGTTTTGGAGACCATATCTCACAAACAATATAAAAAGACTGGAAACAGTTCAGAGGAAGGCGACCAAAATGATGTGGAGCCTGCATCAGAAGACTTATGAGAAGAGACTTGAAGACCTAAATATGTACACTCTGGAGGAGAGGAGGGACAGGGGAGATATGATTCAGACCTTTAAATACTTAAAGAGTATTAATGAACAAACAAACCTCTTCCAAAGACAGGGAAGCTGTAAAACTGGATGGCATAACATGAAGATGCAAAGGGGTAAATAGAAAGGCAATGTCAGGAAATACTTTTTCACTGAAAAGGTGGTGAATGCTTGGAATGCCCTCCCAATGGAAGGGGTGTGGGCAAATACAGTGACAGAATTCAAAATGGCATGGGACAGACACAATGGATCCCTTTATAGCAACAGGATAAAATCAAAATAAACTTAACTATCTCTTATATCTCAAGAAACAGGGGTGCCCTACACGGAGCGGTGGGTACATCCCCAAAACAGTGGCAAGAGGAGGGGTGACCTGCACGGAGCGGCAGGTGCACCTACTCTTGTCACCTTGCTGGGCAAACTAGATGGACCATACTGGTCTTTATCTGCTGTCATATACTATGTTACTATGAATGTACAACAGAGATACACATACACATACATACACATGAACATAGGGTTGCCAACTTTTTGAAAGAAAAAACCCGCCATCTGTGGCTAATCATGCTCCTCCCATCCCACCCCCACTGCCCCCTGTCCCCAAAAAATAATTGCAGAGAGGGCAATGTGCAAACTCAACAAGCAAGATTGCTACACATTTTTAAACAGAAATTCCATACTAACACAATAGCCAGCAATACACACACAGTACAGACAGGCCTTCATCAATAAATGAGCACAAAATGAAAAGAAAAATAAATAGACAAAAATTAAACTGAAGTCCCAAGAGGCTAGACTCCACATGCAGTGCAACATCAGATAAATATGAGATGCAGTTCCCCGTGCTGTATAAAATATAAAGATAGCACAAAGTCCAATCACTAAATTGAAAATAAAATGATTTTTTCTACCTTTGTTGTCTGACCATTTTATTGTCTGATCATGCTGGTCCCGATCTGAAGCTTGTGCTTTCCTGTCTTCTCTTAGCTCTCTTTCTATGGTCTATAGTCCATCTGCCATTTCTTGTTTCTTCTTTTGTTTTCTTCACTTCCTTCCATCAGCCTATTTCCAGTCCCAGTAAATTTCCAAAGTATCAGCCACCTTTCCAGTCCTCCCCTCCTATTACCTTCCATTGTCAACCCCCTTACATTCCCAGGACTGCCTGTGGTGTCCATTCCCTTCCAATCCCCCTCCTTCTGCATTGTCCAGCCCCTTCTAGTCCAAATACCATCCCAGGTATCATCACTTCCACTCCCAGTGCCACCCCTGTGTCAACTCCCTTTCAGTCACCCTACCCTCTATCCATCCCCCTTCCAGTGCCATCCCCATGTGCCCCTTCCCTTCCAACCCCCCCCCCCCTCTGCCCATTACCCAGCCACCTACCAGTCCCATCCCCAAGTATCAGCTCCCTCCAGTCCCACCCCAGGTGTCAGCTCCTAGCCCTCTCCTTCCCCCTTCTCCTGCCACCTCCTTCCTCCCCCCTTGCATCAGCTCCCTTCCTGCCCTCACCTTCCCTCATGTCAACTCCCTTCCTGCCACCTCCTTCACCCCTCTTTCAGCTGCCATCCAGCCCTTACCTTCCCTCATGTCAGCTCCCTTCCAGTCCTCACCTTCCCCCCTCTTTCAGCTGCCTTCCTGCCTCCTTCTTCCCCCCATGTCAGTCCCTTCCTGCCACCCCCTTCCCCCTCTTTCAGCTGCCTTCCTGCCTCCACCTTCCCCCGTGTCAGTCGCTTTTGCTACCTCCTTCCGCTTGCAGCCATGGCTCCTTCTTCTTACAGAGCAGCTAAGGCTGTAGTGGCCCAAAAAGTGCACGTTAATGGCGCTTACACAGCAACACGCGTTATGGGCATTTGGGTAGGAATGTGCATTGGAGCCGCTTGGGCAGAACACCAGCACAGACCATGCGACCACCAGGCACACAGTAGTAAAAGACACTACTAACGCATGTAGAAAACAGCGGGAAACCCCCACACTGCACCAACGGTCCACCCCAAATTGCGCTCCAGACAGATAGAATCGGGAGCCCCCAGCAAGTACAATGACTAGGTCAAGTCTTGGTACTATCTCCCTGAGAGCCACAGGCAGAAATCCGTGCCGGGCTCAGCTCTACTCCTCTGAAACTGTTTCTCTGCTTTGCAAGCACTATATTTAAGGTGGCTGGCAGGCAGATTCCTCTGAGATCCTTCTGCAATCTTCAGGAGAGAGTAGGTGAAACAGAGCAAGGCAGGGGGAGCTTTGAGGTTGTGTGAGGCTGTTGAACTCATCCAGATCATTCCAAGTTTTTGGCTTCTCAACAGGCCCTTAACAGGATAAGAGTGTGGAGCTGAACCAATTTTTTCTCTCTTCTTATGGCTACCGAAAAGACCAGTCTAGTAGAGCCTCCCACATCATGCTTAAGTGAGAGTCACCCTCAAGGTGGTCGTTCACAAACGTTTAAATCGATCTTTTCCTCTCAATTATTCCGATTTTTTTCAGATAGTAGAAAATCCATCCACCATCTGCTGGAGACAAAGAAATACTGAAGAGACCTCTGGTGGCTGAGGTGGGTAGAGGCATGGGAGTGATGTCATTGAAACCTGAGCAATTTATTGGTTCTTTGTCCCCCACCAATCTGCTGTTAGTGGAACACAAGCCAATTGTCTGGACTGGTCTATCAGAATGATATGGAATATCTTTTAAGAGTTGTTATAAATTAAAAGACCATAAGTCATATATAAAAAATGTATTAATTAACTTTTTATGTTTATGTTTATTAAATTTGATATACCACTCAGGCCGAAGCATCAGAGCTGTTTACAATAATATATCATTTGAGGAAATATGAAAGGAACGCCATTTGTAAGATGAGCAAGAAGATTAAATGTTATATCTAAAAACTGATTATTTGAGACCAATGATTGAACCAATGGGAAGCCAGTACAGCAATTATAGCTGAGAGGTTTGGCCCATACTGAGGTCTCAACTTATTATATATATTTTTCATTAGTGGTGGTAGTCCATGTGGAGTAATAGATATATAGTTGTGAAGTGTATATTTTTGGCTATGTCCCAAAAGTAGCCAGTGCCAGGGGTATTAGGTACCTTAGGCAAAACTTCAGCATTGCACCCCCTTGCAATTAGCTTTTAGACCCCTACCACCCCACCACCATGCACGCACCATGGTATACCAAAGACCTCCGAGATTCACTCAAGTGCCTGCGTAGGCTCGAAAGAAGATGGCGTCGGTCTCGCTCTACTGAAGATCAAGGTAATTACATTGATCACCTAAGAGCACACCGTGATGAATTAACAAAAAAGCGGAAACAATATCATTCCGACATCTTGAAGCGGTCACTAAACAAGCCCCACGACCTCTTCAATATAGTGAAATCTCTCATAAGAGAACCTCCAGCAGACCAGTCACAGATGCCACACCCCCAAGCATACTCCAACTACTTACAGTCAAAAATGATCCAGACTACTACATCTGCAACCAACTACCTACAACCTGAAATGACCCAGACTGGTGCAACCTCGAGCTCCGCGGAAAACAGCTCTCAGCATAACTTGCCCCAACCATCACCACTATCCAAATTTGAAAAAATATCACGCAGAGAGATTGAAGACACTATCGCTGCAATCAACCCAACTACCGCACCCAATGACCCATGCCCTGCTTTATGGATAAAGGAGTTACGATGTGACTTAAGCCAATATCTGAGTGAATTAATAAACCAATCTCTTACAACCGGATCGTTTCCACAAAGTCTGAAACAAACATCAATCAGACCACTGCTAAAAAATAACAAGCTGGACCCAACGAAAGTGGAATCTTACAGACCAATTTCAAGTATCCCCATGCTTGCCAAAGTAATTGAAAAGCTAGTACAGCGCCAAATTCAACAGCATATTGATACTGAAGCCCCACTGGATCCTTCCCAGCATGGGTTCAGAGAAGCACATGGGGTTGAAACCCTTCTCACCAACCTATTTGACCATCTAGTCTCTGGAACCGACAAAATTAATCAAGGATTCGCCCTCATATTCCTCGACATTGCAGCGGCTTTCGACTCAGTGAGTCACGAGATCCTCATACAACGCCTCAGCGAGAAAGGAATTCAGGGAACAGCCCTAAAGTGGTGCAAGTCATACCTGACTAATAGATGGCAACATGTAAGGTCAGGCTCCACAACCTCCGAACCATTTTTACAAAACCAGGGTGTACCACAGGGCTCGTCACTATCTGCATTGATGTTTAACATCTACATGCAGCCCATATGTGCACTAGCACGTTCATTCAAGGTCAACTGTCTAGCCTACGCAGACGACATCCTCCTATACATCCCATTCAGGACCAACCAACCAGACCTCTCCCCTCTAACAAGATGTTTTGAGGCAGTAGCAGAATGGTTCACCACACACAAAACATGAGAATCAACTACAGTAAAACAGATGTCCTTTTCATCTCAAGGAACAAGGACTTCACCCCTCCACTCTCTTTAAAAATCGGCAACACAGAACTGAAAACTAAACCTACAATACGCTACCTTGGCGTTACACTGGATCAACAACTGGATCTGAAAACCCACATAAAAAACACAGTAAAAACAGTATACATGAAAATAAGGACCTTAAAACATCTCCGACTGCTACTTGACTTCAGCGACTACCGATCGATCTATCAGGCATTGATATTACCACATTTCGACTATGCCAACGTAATTCTACATGGTCTCCCTCAAGCAACGCTAGCTCCTCTCCAGCTTGCAATGAACACTGCTGCAAGAGTACTAACAGGGGCCTCACGGAGAGAGCACATAACGCCAGTACTGATGAACCTCCATTGGTTACCGGTTCAAGCAAGAACCCTCCACAAAGTTCTAACCTTAACCTTCAAAGCCTCAAACACCATGACCCCCACAGCCCTCAGCAAGATGATACATAAAGTACCACAGAACAGAAACAGAAGACCCATGATGCAAAACACCCTAGAGGTCCCAAAAGCAATAACAAAATGCACAAAAGCAACAACAAATAGGGCCTTTACGATTTACGCGCCCAGAGCATGGAATGCTCTCCCCACCTCTATTCGAAACATCACTTACCTAACCCACTTCAGGAAGGCATTAAAGCAGCACCTGTTCACTACTTACTACCCGGAATCCAGCCTTAATAACCATACATATGGCCCCTCAGACAATCACTCATTACAATTAAACAATCAGACTCAGCATGAAAAAGGATAATCAACTGATCGCTCAGAAGTACCCACTGAAATAGAATTATGACCCCCAGTGTAAATAAGATGTAGATATGTTCTACCTGAAATCAGGTACCAGTGTAATACAATGTATATATATAGTTAATGTATATAGTTATACAATGTACATAGTGCACCCAGTTACTTCCAAGTTGATCTCCCTGTTTATTGTAAATACAACTCAAATTTCCTTGTGTTGTATAGTTGATGTTAAATGTAAACCGCTCTGATCTAAAATAGAGTGGTATAGAAGAACTGTTAAATAAATAAATAATCATCTCAACACCATCTCTCCCACAACAATCCTATAAAAATGCATATATTTGGTTACCACACTTAATATTAAATATTTTTTTATAAATATACTGTATACATAATGAGGGAGATTTCAAAAAGCCACTTGCAAGGGTAAATTAAGTATTTGTATAGTGCCCTTCTTCCTGCAGGTAAAAATATATACCTACGACTCAGAGTCTGTGAGGCTGCCAGAATCCATTGTTTTGCTTTGACTGTAGCTGCTCGTTTGCCAAGTGGTTGGACTGGCCCTGTACTTACCACAGAGATATACAATGGTTTTCTCTTGGTCTTCCTTAATAACACTGGTAAACAAAATTCAAAAACTTTCTGTCACAGAAATGAAAATGGCTGATTCTAGTACTGTTTTTGGTTACGAACTTGGATATGTACTTAGAAATTCTCCATCACGTAACGTTTTTGAGTGACATGTAGTTTAAATTTAGACTATGTTGCTCATATTTACATTAGATGTATATTGTAACATAATGTCTCCTAAAAGGTAGTTGTATATGATTTTCTGCTGTATTGCGCCTCAAGAACATCCCTCTTAAGGGTCCAACAACAGCTATTCAACTGACCGTCAAAGTTTTCATCTTTCATCAGTTTTCTAATATCAGGTCCTACAAAGATCCCTTCTTTGATCTTTGCCTCACTGATTCGTGGAAATGTCTTTTTTAGATATGCAAATCCAAGTCCACTTCTATCCATGGCTTTTACAAAGTTCTTCATAAGACCCAACTTTATATGGACTGGAGGTAGATATACTTTATTCAGCTCCACAAGTGGGTCATGTGCAATATTTTTCTGGCCTGGGACTAGTGATGTTCCCTTTGGCCATTGTTTCCGGATGTAATGATTTTTCCTGTTCTTGCTGTCCCACTCACACAGAAAGCAACAATACTTTGTCCAACCAAGCTGTTGTCCAAGCAAGAGGGCAATTACTTTTAAATCGCCACAAATATTCCACTTGCGTTCTTCATACTTGATATTTGTTAGCAGGAGATGCATACTGCTGTAAGTTTCTTTCATATTGGCGACATGAGCTACTGGAACTGATGGTAAAATATTTCCATTGTGGATAAGTACAGCTTTTAGGCTATATTTAGAAGAATCAATAAATAGTCGCCAATCCTCTGTTCTATAATCTGGACAAAGTGTTTCCATCAGGGATTTAACTTCACAACAAAAAGCAATTCCATCAGTAATCCACAAACTTGGTATGCCTATTTCTAAAAGTGCACACTTTGGTTTCTTTCTGAAGAAGATTCCAGCTTTTTAATCGTGACCCTAACAGTTCTGCTTGTCGCTTTGAAAGATTCAAATCTTTGACGAGATCATTCAAATCGCCTTGGTCCAGTAAATGTGGTTCAGAAGAGGAACCGGATGCCTCAAAGATTGGATCCTGCATTACAGCGTCAACATCATCAGCATTCATTGGTTCTTCTTCTTCTTCATTCACTGTAAGTAAGATTTTCTGGAGGTTTTGGCACCGGCAATTATATTGACAGTGAGGCTCAGGCCTCATGGCAGATGGTAAATTTGGGTAATTTACAGTGTGTTTTGATTTTGAAGTAATGCCTGCAATGTTTGTAAGGCAAAAGTAGCAATCTGTCAAGTGATCTCTTGGTTCCCTCCAGATTATTGGAACAGCAAAATTCATGTGTCAAACACCCTTTACCCAACCTGTTAGGAGTCTGACATAGGTAATACAGCAGACGTGAGACGCCCAATTTTTGTCCTGGTCACCGACTTGACATCCAAAGTACAGCTTAGAACATGTCTTAACAAGCGGAGTAAAACGTCTTCTCGGCTTCTTAAAAGTAGCCTCACCGCAAATGGAGCAAAATGAATCCAGATGATTAACACACTTTTGAGGCATTGTTAAACAACTACAAGCGATAACCGTAATATTTATTAACCAACTGCTGTTTATGAAATAGATTAACGCAAACTCACATCCATTCATATTCTGGTTTTTTCAAACAATACAAACCACAATTGCTGACGGTGACAGAAAGCATACCAATATATGACTCAGCGTTTTCTGCTTGTATCAGCTGGACCAGTAGGGCAAGGGGCCTGGTTAATTAATTATATTATAACTACATGACTCAGCATTTTTGGTTGTGGCTGACAACATACAATAATAATATTATGATGGAAATTTTTGTATTCAACCTTTGTTTACTGAAACAAAACTGTAACGGCTAATTTACAGTAATGTACACACTTTACTAGATGATATCTCCTGAAGTATGGGTAATAGAAAAATTCTGATACCATATTTGTAAACAATGGGAAAAAAGTTAAATTAGACTTACCTGCTAATTGTTGTTCCTTAAGGAACTCCAGTCTAGTCCCAGAACATCTGGGGTTGTGATCCTCTTCCAGCAGTTTGGAGACTGAGAAACATCATTCTCTTGATGACACTGGTATAAGGACACAGGCACCACCTCCTCACTCCAGTAACCTACTGACAAAGTAGACTCAATGGAGCAACAATTAAGTAGTAAACACTTATTAACAACTGTAAAGCGTAAACTGCAACCATGAAAACCTTTATGGGTTCTTTTTTTTTTTTCATTTTGGCATTTGATACCAAACTGTAGAGGTCCTTGCTCTCCCCCACCAAAGGGAATGGACCTTCCTCTAATTCCACACTGACACCCCCCCCCCCCACCAATAGGAACCAGAAACCCCACAGCTTATTTATTTTCTCTTACCTGTGGATTCCGTTTGCTTCAGGCTCCAGTACTAAAACAACACCGGGAGGGATCCGGGACTAGAATGGAGTTCCTTAAGGAACAACAATTAGCAGATAAGTCTAATTTAACCTTCATTAGCGTCCCTCCAGTCTAGTCCCAGAACATCTGAGGATGTAACAGAGCAGTGTAATAACTCAACGGGCGGGACCTGCCAGACCAGCCTGAAGCACCGCCGATCCAAAACAGGTATCCGCACCTGCCTGAACATCCAGGCGGTAATGTTTGACAAAGGAATTTAAAGACAACCAAGTCGCCGCCTTACAAATCTCCGCTGCTGGTACAAATTTGCACTCAGCCCAAGACGCCGCCTGCGCTCTAGTGGAATGAGCTCTCAAGCCTTCCAGTACCAGCTTGCCCTTTAACAGATAAGCTGACCCTATTGCCCCTTTAATCCACCTGGCAATAGACGCTTTAGAAGCCGCTTCTCCTTTCCTAGGACCTCCAAACAGCACAAATAACCTGTCCGACTTTCGGAACTCCGCCGTCCGCCGAATATACTTCTTCAAGGCCTGACGAACATCCAAAAGATGCAATTGATCCGCCGACGAGTTCCCTGAAGCCCTTCGGAACACCGGCAATGAAACTACTTGATTCACATGAAAAGGAGAAACTACCTTCGGCAAAAAAGGACGGCACTGGTCTTAACACCACCTTAGACTCCTAAAAGGATAGAAAAGGCTCCTTACAAGATAAGGCCTGTAACTCTGAAATTCTCCTTGCCGACGCAATGGCCACTAGGAAAACCACTTTCAGCGTAAGATCTTTCAAGGACGATGTACCCAGAGGTTCAAACGGCTGTCGCCCCAACGCTCCCAACACCAACTGCAGATCCCATTGAGGAACGACCTGTCAACACAGGGGTCTCAACAGCAACACTGCCCTTAAAAATCTCTTAATATCCGGATGCGTGCCCAGTGCTTGCCCCTTGATCTTCCCCCTATAACAGGTGAGCGCCACCAGCTGCACTCTTAAGGACGCGGCTGCCAAACCTTTTTGATAACCTTCTTGCAAGAATGCCAAAACTTGCAGCACCGATGCTCGCAAGGCCTCACAATGTCTGTCCATACACCAGGCCTTGAAAATGCGCCAAACACGAACATACGCCAATGAAGTTGACCTCCTTCTAGCCCCTAACAAGGTAGAAATTACCACTGCCGAGTATCCTTTAGCCCTTAACCTTGCCCTCTCAAGAGCCAAGCCGCAAGCGAGAACCAATCCACTTGGGGCATCAACAACGGACCCTGCGACAACAGATCCTTCCTGCCTGGTAGATGCCACGGCCTGTCCACTACCAGCCTCTGCAGATCCGCATACCAAGGCCTCCTGGGCCAATCCGGAGCGATCAAAATCACCAATCCTCTGTGCCGCTCGATGCGCTGTACTACGCGGCCAATTAACACCCACGGAGGAAACACATACAAAAGACGCTCTACTGGCCAATGCTGTATGAGCGCATCCAGACTCTCCGACATTCTCCCCTTCCTTCTGCTGAAGAATCGACTGACCTTCGCCGAAAGAAAGGTTGTCATGAGATCCATTACCGGCGACCCCCAGCGCCACACCACCATCTCGTACACCTCCGGATGGAGCGA
Organism: Ichthyophis bannanicus; assembly: GCA_033557465.1. Lineage (NCBI taxonomy): Eukaryota > Metazoa > Chordata > Amphibia > Gymnophiona > Ichthyophiidae > Ichthyophis > Ichthyophis bannanicus. The sequence goes on from CM066037.1 coordinate 295,703,406, forward strand.
CCACTCTCCTGGATCTACCTTTACTTGACTCAAAAAATTGGCCTCCATATTGTCCACACCTGCCACATGCGCTGCCGATAGAGCCTGAAGGTTTTGCTCGACCCATGCGAACAACTGTTCTGCCTCGGCCTCCAAGGGAGCACTACTGGTGCCCCCTGCCTGTTGATGTAGGCCACTGTGGTTGCGTTGTCGGAAAACACTCTGATCACTCTTCCCTGTAGATACGGCTGAAACTGCAGCAACGCCCGTAGTACTGCACGCAACTCCAACCTGTTGATCGACCACACCTTTTCCTGATTGGTCCACTCTCCTTGCGCAAACCTTCCTTGAAAGTGCGCCCCCCCAGCCTACCAGACTTGCATCCGTAGTCAGGGGAAGCCATTCCGGTGCCTCCAAGGACATGCCCCTGTTCAGAGACTCCGGAAGCAACCACCACTGCAATGCCCTGCGCGTCGCTGCTGGACAGGATAGCCTCCAGGACAGCGGATCGTCCTGGTGAGACCACCTCCGAAGCAATGATCTTTGCAATGGCCTCATATGTGCTCTTGCTCAGGGTACCAAATTGAGCGTCGCCACCATCATCCCTAGGATCTGCAAGTAATGCCATGCTGTGTTGGTTGTGACCTGCGCAGAAACTGCCGAATCAACTTTCTCAATCCGAGCGCTCGATGCTGCGGAAGAAACACCTTGCCCTCCGCTGTATCAAAACGCGCCCCTAGGTATTCCAGATTCTGAGCTGGCTTCAAACTGCTTTTGGCCATATTGACCACCCAATCTAAACTCTGTAAACGGTTGAGCACCCTTGCCGTAGCCTCTTCGCTCTTTGCTCTTGACTTCGCTCAAATTAGCCAGTCGTCCAGATATGGGTGAACGAGAACACCTTCCTTCCTCAGTGCCGTTGCTACCACACCAAAACCTTGGTAAACGTCCACGGTGCTGTGGCCAGCCCGAATGGTAACGCCCAAAATTGAAAATGACCTATCGGAACCGCAGACCGGAGAAACTTTTGGTGCTCTTGCCGAATCGGAATGTGCAAGTACACTTCGGAGAGATCCAGGGACGTGAGAAACTCGCCTTTTCTGACTGCTACAATGACTGACCTTAGTGTCTCCATATGAAAATGAGATACTCGGAGGCACCGATTCACCCTTTTTAGATCCAGAATCGGCCAATAAGTCCCCTCTTTCTTCGGAACTACGAAATAAATGGAGTATCGACCGACACCGCATTGGTCTGGCGGAACCGGCACCACTGCCTTGAGAGCTAACAGTCTCTCTAACGTCGCCTTGATTGCTCAACATTTTCAAAGTGCTCCAGCAGGGGACTGAACGAACGCATCGGTTACCGGCCTCTGAAACTCTAAAGCATATCCTTCGCGAATCACCTTCAGTACCCAGCGATCTGAGGTTATTTGGACCCAGGCAGGGCAAAAATCCTGTAACCGACCTCCTACAGGCACCTCCACCTGGAGCCCCCTGACTTCATTGCGGCTTTCTGAGACTCGAAGAGGAGGCAGCAAAACCTCTGCCCGCTCCCCTAAATCCACGAAATGCCCGGTTCCTATAGGGAAAAATGCCCTCTTTGGCCCTGACTAAACCTTGTGGACTGAAACGACAAAAGTCCCTCTGAGGCATCCTAGCCGCCGATGGCAATCTACCCTGCTTTTGTTTGTCCTCCAGAAGCCTACCGCCTTTGGACTCCCCCAGATCCTTCACTATCTTGTCCAAATCTTCTCCAAAAAGCAACGTCCCCTTAAATGGAAGCTTACTTAACCTCGCTTTGGAGGACGCATCTGCTGCCCAATTACGCAGCCAAAGATATCTTCGTGCTGCTATCACGGAAGCCATACTGTTTGATAGCCCCCGAATAAGGTCATAATGAATATTGTGACAAGGAGGCCTATCCGGAGTCCGGGGGAGGACAAAGAGACAGGGAATTCACCCTAGTAAAGGGCCCCCTTTCACCAAATCAGGGTAGGAAAGCCACAACCACCTCCAGGAATCAGAAAACTTCCACGTGGCCCACATTTCATGCTCCCCCTAGTGGAATGAAGGGGAGAGGATACAGGGCCCAGAACCCCTTAGGCAGGGAATTCTCCAAGCACTCAGGTGCCTGAAGTCAGGCTGATTGCCGTCACCTGAATAGGGAGGAGTTGGAGCTAGAGCCCTGGAAATATAAACCTATGCCAGAGTGTGAGAAAGGGGGACGAGAAGCAGGAAGCCAGGCTGACACGAGCAGAGGCACAGATGCAAGCAAGGGAAGCTTGACTGGTGCTGAGCAGAGCAGAGGAACTGAGCTTCCAGGAGAAGAAAGTGCTAATTGGCATATGGCACGTCTGCAGGAGAGTTTGGAGCCAGGAACAAGAGAGACTCCAAGATCCCCCGGGAGGCTGTTAGCTGAGCACTGTGAGCAAGATGGGGGGTCCGAACCCATGCAGCTGGGAGAGCCCGAGGTGAAGCTGAATGATGAGGACACTCCCATGGACTCTTCCTTTTGCCAAGCTTTAAACCTGGGAACGTAGAGAAAGCAAGTCATTCTTGAAAGGAAGTCTTCCAGGAAAAAGGTACTCGTAGTCCACAAGCAGGGTGGCTGTGATTCCCTCGTGTTTGTAAAAGGGAGGTTTACGGGGACTGGAACTGTGATAAGCTTGTTAACCACCTGCTGCCGGAATGCTGACACTGGGGTAAGCTAAAGTAGCTGTTGGAACAAAGCTTTCTGTTGCCCCTGGATTATATTTGTTACTTGGAAGGTAACCAAGAAAGGTTTGAAGCTGAATAGAAGCTAAACTACCACAGACTTTAAATGTGATTTTGTTTTTGTGCTTTAGCCAGCAAGGCTAAAAAGGGAATCCAATATCCTTGCTGTTAAAGACTGTGTATCCTGAACTATAGAGAACCTTTAAAACAGCATTTTTGTGTTTGGGTTTGTTTTTGGACAATGCTCTACTTCACCGAGTCCTGAACTAATAATCCTGTATGTGGTTTGATCGAATCATTGTGTACAAAATAAATTTCTGTCATTTGCCTTACCTCGTTGAGCCTGACTACAACTTTCTGCCTGATGCACCCAGCTTCCAGCCACAGTAGCTCCCCAGTCGGGGTCGAGCAAACAACGAGCGCTTTCCCGCTCCTACAACTCCGGCCCAATCCGGGCCGTGGGAGGACCCAGAGGCGCAACAAAAGCAGCCGCGGGCAGGAGAAGGCCCTTTTCGGCTCCAGCTTCCAGCCACAGTAGCTCCCCAGTCGGGGTCGAGCAAACAACGAGCGCTTTCCCGCTCCTACAACTCCGGCCCAATCCGGGCCGTGGGAGGACCCAGAGGCGCAACAAAAGCAGCCGCGGGCAGGAGAAGGCCCTTTTCGGCTCCAGCTTCCAGCCACAGTAGCTCCCCAGTCGGGGTCGAGCAAACAACGAGCGCTTTCCCGCTCCTACAACTCCGGCCCAATCCGGGCCGTGGGAGGACCCAGAGGCACAACAAAAGCAGCTGCGGGCAGGAGAAGGCCCTTTTCGGCTCCAGCTTCCAGCCACAGTAGCTCCCCAGTCGGGGTCGAGCAAACAACGAGCGCTTTCCCGCTCCTACAACTCCGGCCCAATCCGGGCCGTGGGAGGACCCAGAGGCACAACAAAAGCAGCCGCGGGCAGGAGAAGGCCCTTTTCGGCTCCAGCTTCCAGCCACAGTAGCTCCCCAGTCGGGGTCGAGCAAACAACGAGCGCTTTCCCGCTCCTACAACTCCGGCCCAATCCGGGCCGTGGGAGGACCCAGAGGCACAACAAAAGCAGCCGCGCGCAAGCGCGCCCGCGCCTTGCGGGCCCGCGCCTGAGGGCCTCGCAAGAGGGCCCTTTGGCGTGGCCCTTAGGCGGGGCACGATAGGCGGAAAAAGAACGTCAACCCAACGCCTCAACATTCTACAAGCAAAATCGCCATCTTGAAGCTCATCCAAAAACGAGCAGCTTGAGCTCCCTCACGGTTGAGCTCGCTCCCCCTCAGAATTGGATCCCTCTCTGAGCACAGCAAGTATACTACGGATAAAGGAACTATCTCTAACTGACTTCTTGCACATCTCCCATAAAGTTTTACATACTATTGTTAGTAATTATAAGTATCAGTACTCATCAGTTGCAAATATCGCTCCCAGTAGCCAGAATGAACTTACTATCGTCAGCACCAAGAGTGATATACTGTTGTCAGTAGCTAGAGAGACATATTGTTATCACTACCCAGAGAGATATACTGTGTCAGTAGATAGAGAGACATACTGTTGTCAGTAGTCTGGAGAGACATACTGTTATCACTACTCAGATAGGCATACTGTTGTCAGTAGTTAGAGAGACATATTGTTATCACTACCCAGAGAGATATACTGTGTCAGTAGATAGAGAGACATACTGTTGTCAGTAGTCTGGAGAGACATACTGTTATCACTACTCAGATAGGCATACTGTTGTCAGTAGTTAGAGAGACATATTGTTATCACTACCCAGAGAGATATACTGTGTCAGTAGATAGAGAGACATACTGTTGTCAGTAGTCTGGAGAGACATACTGTTATCACTACTCAGATAGGCATACTGTTTATTATTTTTTATTATTTATTACAATCTCTTATATACCGCGCTATTTGGCATCAGCGCGGTTTACATTAAAACACAACGACCATAACAACATGCTGTTCGGTTTTACATCGAACAGGTGATCAAACTTGGATAACAGGGGTAACTATATACATGAGATATTTACATGGTGAGGAGTAGCTTGTATAACTGTTGTCAGTAGCTTGTATACTGTTGTCAGTAGTTAGAGAGACATATTGTTATCACTACCCAGAGAGATATACTGTTGTCAGTAGATTGAGAGACATACTGCTACCACTACCCAGAGAGATACACTGTTGCCAATAGATATACTGTTGTCAGTAGATAGAGAGACATACTGTATCATTACCCACAAATTTTTCAATTACTGTTTTTCTCAGCATCCAAATATATTGTTGATACGTCTTTCACCACAATTAAGGTTCCATCAATATTATCTACAAATTACTACAACCCCAAAACCAACAGTCTACAACCTTGTGCAACTAGCAACACTACCGCCTCTCAGAACACACAATGTTCACTATAAGAATGCACACATTAGTAACCCTTACCATCACCTACCTCCTCACCGCACTATCTGGTCAAGCAAGTGCCTTTAATGATGACCAAAAATACATACCAATACTACGAAATAATTGGAGGAGATGGTCAAACAAAACTCAAACAAATCAGACAAACCCTAACTACACCCACTACTCACATCTACTTCACATTGCCCTTCACGTTACCAAAAGACCTCAACCAAAACAACAGTACCATCCACCATTACACTGTGCCCTTATCAATATAAGGTCCATCCGCACAAAATGGCCTCTGATAACTAATCTCATAACTGCACATAACCTTGACATCTTGCTGATCACAGAAACTTGGCTAACCGATTCTGACAATGTCATTCTTAACCAGATGCTACCGCCAGGATTCTCTATACACACGTGCCATAGAAACCAACAAAGAGGAGGCGGAGTACTTATTATCTCTAACAACCAACTACAATTTCAAATTGACAACAACATCAGTTCAACACATCTAAATATACTAAATATATCAAACAAAGAACACTCAATCAGCCTAGTCTATAGAGCTCCAACAGCATCAGCTGAGGATCTACCAACGATAGTTGACCTTGCCTGCAACACTGAAAAACCAAGACTATCCAATTGGATAATGGGAGATTTCAACCTTCCCTCCCTACAGGACTCGCAAGCCACAGCATTTATAGAAGCAATTGACAACCTTGGATACAACCAAATAGTCAAAGACCCTACTCATAATATGGGAAACATACTTGATCTGATATTCGTCCCACAAGTTACCCCAGACACCAACCACAATTACGACCTTTCAATAATACCAGTACCGTGGTCTGACCACAGTCTCATTTTATTCAAAATCCCCAACTACTCCAATTCCTCTAAATCCAAACCTACTCAAGCGAAACCAACAGCTAGGAGGTTCCGCCCCTTTGTCAAAGAGGAAATACTTAATAATCTCCTCCCAACACTACAAGCGTCTGAACCCGACTTGGACAGTCTAATCAACACTTGGGATCACTCCCTTAGATTCAATTCTCAACCATCAAACATGGCAAAAAATACCAACCATCGTACACACGTAGCCTGGTATTCCAAGGAGCTAAGAACATCCCTCCTCCATCTTCGGAGACTCGAGAAATATTGGAGAAGATCACGCTCTACTGAAGCCTACACAGCTTACTGCAAATACTTAGACAAGCATCGCAAAGAAATAGCAGATCGAAGGAAACAATTCCATACCAACCTTCTAAAGAAATCACTAAATAAACATCATGACCTATTCAACATCGTAAGAACAATGGCAAAGGAACCAACACCTCATCAAACACAAGCAATACACCCGCAAGAATATGCCGAATACCTAAAGTCAAAGATGACAAAAACATCCAACATTTGTACTTCTGGACCAACAAAGAATGATATATATTCGCAGTCAACCACATTAACCAAGTTCAATACACTATCAATCAAAGAAATTGAGAACACTATCGCATCAATAAATGCTACCACCGCTGCAAGCGATCCATGCCCGGCAGCCTGGATAAAAAATCTAAAACATGAAGTAAGCTTCTTCATACAGAATATCCTTGAACAATCCTTTGCAACTGGAACCTTTCCTCAAAGCCTCAAACAAACCTCAATTAGACCATTACTAAAAAACAGTAAATTAGACCCCCAAAAAGTAGAATCCTACAGGCCAATATCCAGTATCCCACTCCTAGCGAAAATAATTGAGAAAGTAGTCCAACGGCAAATACAACAGCACATAGACAATGAAGCTCCACTTGACCCTGCACAACACGGCTTTAGAGAGGCTCATGGAGTTGAAACCCTCCTCATCACACTATTCAACACACTAATCACAGGAATAGATAACATTCATCAAGGATTCATACTTATATTCATGGACATCTCAGCGGCGTTCGACTCAGTAAACCACCAAATACTTATCGATCGTCTCAAGGAAAAAGGAATAGTTGGCGCTGCACTTGACTGGTGTATATCATATCTAACTAACCGTTGGCAACAAGTACGAATTGACGAAACTACTTCTGAACCATTTCTTCAAGACCAAGGGGTACCACAAGGATCTTCTCTGTCAGCGTTGATGTTTAATATATACATGCAACCCATTTGTGACCTCATTCGTTCCTTTAATGTCACCTGTTTAGCATATGCAGATGACATTCTACTATTCATGCCATTCTCCATCAATCACCCTGATTATACATCATTGATAACATGCCTCGAAGCAGTAGAAGATTGGCTCATCTCCCAAAATCTAAGAATCAACCACAGCAAGACTGATGTGATGTTTGTAACAAGAAACCAAAACTTCACACCTCCTACCTCCGTGAAGATAAAGGACAAGGAATTAACAGTAAAGCCTACACTACGCTACCTAGGTATAACCCTTGACCAGCACCTCAATATGAAAGCCCACATAAAAAACATAACAAAACTAATTTACCACAAGATACGCACATTACGCCACCTGCGACCTCTACTGGAACCCTCAGATTTCAGAACTGTCTACCAAGCCCTGATAATGCCTCACATCGACTTTGCAAATGCAATTCTATACGGACTCCCTCAAGCAACATTAAATCCTCTCCAATTAGCGATGAACACTGCTGCCAGAGTACTTGAAGGAATATCAAAGACAGATCACATAACCCCAGTTCTAAAACGACTCCACTGGCTACCAACCAACGCAAGAATCCACTACAAGATACTGATCACTACATTCAAAGCCATAAACAACCAAGCACCATCAACCATTGCCAACCTTGTACACTCACAGACCCCTAATAGATCCAGAAGATCAATTGCAATGAATACATTAGTAATCCCGAAACAAACAGTCAGATACACTAAGGAAACAACCAAAAGAGCCTTCAGTATCCACGCCCCAAAAACCTGGAATGCCCTCCCACTAGAACTGAGAGTTATAACCAGCTTAACACAATTCAGAAAGAGTCTCAAACACCACCTCTTCCTAAGCTATTTCCCAATCTAACCTTCGCACATGAAAATATCACAGACACTTTTCTGACCAAGACATTTCCCCAACTGATATCCAAATTTGACTAATGTATTTCAATAATCTGTATATAGTTAACTAGCCTTATATAGTTGTACCTTGTTATTCCCAAGTTCAAAATCCCTGTTACTTGTAAAATGCATTACAGTTCTTTGTATGTATATGTTTGTTACATGTAAACCGCGCTGGTGACAATAGTGCGGTATATAAAAGATGTTAAATAAATAAATAAATAAATACAGCTAAACAAAGACTACATTTCCCAGAGGACACTGCGGGGAAATAATTTGAAAAAGCTGAAAAAGCGGATAGCAGAAAGTTCCTCTAATAATCCACGCCCCTCTAAGCTAGAGGCGAGTGGTGGTGGCGTGACAATATACGCTAGATATGCAGTACCCGACTCTAGACGTGCTGCCTCACCTGCCGCCTCAAGTGACTGTTCACCTTGGACACGCTGCGCCAAAAGCAGACAGGCTCTTGCTACCCACGCCCCACAGATGGACGCTTGGTTGGAAAGAGCATTAACATCAAAAACTTGCTTTAACAAAGCCTCCAGCTTCCTGTCCTGAGAATCCTTGAGGGCCGCACTACCTTCCACCGGAATGGTCATCTTTTTGGTTACCACAGCTACTGCGGCATCCACTCTTGGTGATCTAAACAGTTCCTTATCTTGATCCACCAGTGGATAAAGCCGAGCCATAACTCTAGCGCCCTTTAGTGTAGCCTCCGGCATCTCCCATTCACCCTGAATCATTTCTCTCACTACTCTGTGCATGGGAAATGCTCTCTGTGTCCTCCGAAAGGTCTGCAACAAAGGATCTTCCAAGGTAGCATCCTCTGCTGGCTCGTTGGCCAGCATATTGAGCGCTTTAAGCATCTCTGCAATCAGCATGGGCAACTCCTCTCTCCGAAAAATTCAGACTACTCGAGCCTGGTCTTCCTTCTCCGTGATCTCCCCTTCTTCCAACTCCTCTTCCAGCTCTATATCCTGTTCACCATCCTCAGAGTGCAGGTCCTCCGAAAACACAGACTGATCCTGTTTTTCCGTCCTAGGTTTCTTTGCCAATACCCCCGCCGCCCCCATGGCTACGGGAGTCCCTGGCCTTTTTTCACCTAAACCCAAACTAAGGGAACCAGGAGAAAACAGTCCGAGCTTGCCCCCAAACGTCTGTTGCATAAAAGCCACAAACTCCACAGAAAAGATTGAAGACAAACCCCCAGATAAGGATGGATGAGTAAGTGGAACATCTGGAGCACTCGAAGGCCCCGCTATGGGCTCCAGGAGATCTAAGGTGGAAGAAAGACTCCTGTAGACCTAACTCTTGGTCCTCCTTCCCCGTTTGCAACTCCTGCTCTACTGCTGCAGCACTGTGAATGCAGCTCTTACATACCCCTGTGTCAGAGACTTCTTCACCCCGCATAGCAAACACAAAGTCTTTGCAGGCATCTCAACCACCAGTCCAGTGGCCCCAGAGACTGAGTCACCACTGTCTAACTCCAACGGCCCTCTATAGGGACAGTACTAACTAGCCCCCTGACAAGCCGCCAAAAAATATTGCGCTTTTTTTTTTAAACAATAAAACCATGCAGACCAACGGAATCAAACTGTGAAGAAACCAACCGAAAACGAAGCTTTGCCGCCGAGTTAGAGGCTCTTGTTCCCCCACTGCAGCTACCGTTGTTTCCCGCACAAAAACACGCGGCTCGAGCTTAATGCCAGATCGTGGCCCCGAAACAAACACCACACACTTTTGCTGACCCGGCGCCTTACCTTTAGCTTAAAAGCAGCCTGCAAGTGATCCCTAGGCTGTCACAATTTGAGGCACCGTGTTGATCGTCTGGCTGCCTCCCACAGGCCTGCTGCTCTCCGGCGAAATCCAGAGCCACTGACACAGACTGCCACGAGGCAGCTGTGGCCCCCCCTCTGGATTGGCACCCGAGCGCTTATAGGGAACACTTCTGTGCTGCGCTCAGGATGCCTTAGGTCCCAGTTGCCAAGCCCTTCAGAATAACCAGCTTGCTAACCGGAGCCTGCTTCTCTTGCCTCTGGCCCCAGTCCCGACAGGTCAGAGAGACGGAGGGAGAAGGGAAGGGAAGGAGAGAGCTCTCTAGCAGCCAAAAACTCTTAAAGGTACAGAAATCTTTTTTTCCTTAAAATTCAATTAGAAGTAGCAATAACCCCTTTTTCCTCAAAAAACAAAACAAACCCAAGACTAATAAAATCTAATTGCTCCTCTAGTGAGCCTGGAGCTCCAGGCTCACCACCCTCCACAGCAGCTTGGAGACTGAGATAACTGGAGTGAGGAGGCGGTGCCTGTGTCCTTATACCAGTGTCATCAAGAGAATGACATTTCTCAGTCTCCAAGCTGCTGGAAGAGGATCACAACCCCAGATGTTCCGGGACTAGACTGGAGGGACGCTAAGGAATTACATATGAAACAGGTCAGAGCGGGTCTGTGACAAAAATTGTGTTGACCAGTGAAGAGTTTATGGACTTTCCTTGTACTAATTTGTCCAAAACATTTTTTCAATCCAGCTACACTACACTATTTGCTTTTACCACATTCTCTGGCAATGAAATCAGATCACCTTGGAATACCAGATGCTGTAGGCTTACTGCTCAAAAGAAGGACCCGCAGCGTTGTCAGAATTACACGGTTCAGAATGATAGAAGCAACTGACAAAGGAGCCACGAACATGACAATTATGAGGACAATATGAAAAAATCTGTTATTTGGAATACCTACTATGGGGAAGTCTGAGTGAACCAAGCCCCTGAAGAAACAGCTGGGTTGTGAAACGCAACAGCGCTGAAATCGGCGTCGGGCAAAATTAAAGATAAGCACTCATTCTCTCTTTTTGTAAAATTGCAAGTTATAAGTTACCAACTGAGGATAAAGCAACATATAGGTCATTGATGCAAAATAGAGCACGGGTCATCATTAAACGGAGACCAACAGCTCTTTAAGTCTGAGACCTGTTGCTTTTATAAACAAGTGTGTCAAAGAAGGATAAAATGAAATGTTTAAATGATGGGAACAATTATGAGATTATAGTTCTCTGGATGCTGTAGAGTAAGATTGTGTTTTATATAGCTCAAAAGAAGGACCCAGCAATGTATTTTGCCAAGAAAACCAGGGGATGACCACAACATAAACAGATATCCACAGGGTTGCCAAGCGTCGACATCGACTCAATGGCAGGCACTTAACAACAACAACCCATAATGATTTCCAAAGCTTAACATAGCCTTCATTTCTAGAGCCACTGGATAAAACAAGCATACTGGATTCAGGGTAGGCTTTAGCACTGAATCCTCATGTAGATTTGTGTGCACTTGGGTCAAGGAAAAGTGTCTTTACTGGTTTATCTTAATTTCAGTTTTTAATCTGTCCATGGGATATTTGCAGGGAGTAGGTTTTAGGGGTGGGGAAGTTTGCAGGGTTGATTGGGCAGTTGAAAGAGTATTTCTTAGCAGTAGGGGCAGTTTGTGGGGTTCGTAGGACAATTGTTTGGGGGCAGTTTTTGGCAGTGGGGAAGGTTTGCAGGACAGTGAGGCAGTTTCAGTGATAGGTTTTAGAGCTTGTGGCAGTTGAGAGGGGGTTTTTGGGAGTGGGGCAGTTATGGGGGTATTTTTGTCATGGTGGTAGCATTTGGTGGATTGTTAAGGCAATTGTGAAGGAATTTGTTTTAGAGATGGGGCAGTGTGTGGGGTGGCAGAACAATGAGGCAGTTGTGAGGAGGGAGGGGGTAGTTTTTAATGAGGGGCAGTTGTGAGGGGTAAAAGAGTATAGATTAGGGAGAGGCATTTCAAAGGAGCAATTCCCTAAGTGCTTTGTTTCACTGTATGTAAGTTTTTATGATACAGAAGCTCAAACTCCTTCTCCCATAGAAATACATTGGACTAATTTTCTTTTTAAGGGGCGACTTATTTTTCTAGAATTCTAGGATGATTTGACCCATTTTTGAACTCAATATGTCTTTTCACCCATGCTAAGATTCATTCGTTTTTTCCACATGCTAAGATTCATTCCATTCCGTTAAATTTTCGGAGCCTTATTTTGCTCCCAGACAGATGGACAGACATTCTTGACCCTTTTTTATATACTTATTTATTGATTTTATTTCTAGTTCCTTTTTGTTTTGCAAAATGTTCATTGTATTCATTCAGTTTCATGTAAACTGTATTAACTTGTAGAAAAACGGTATATCAAAAATTGTTAAATAAAGTAAATAAATAAATAAATGTATAACTTCCATTGGGTGGGCATGGGTTACTAAATTGCAGTAATGGTTACTACATGCTAAATCCCATGCTGAGTAACCGTCACCATATGCTAAAAATCCCACGGTAACAGTTTAGCATGAGGTGGGATGGGTATGGGCGGAGAGAGGGCTTTGACTGCACAGCACAGACAGTGTGGGTATCATTAGCTTGCACTAATCATGATTGATACAGTTAGTGCAGGTGCACTTACAGTCACCTCAGTGGGTGGTGTTAAGTGCACCCACAGTAAATGCAGCTGCCGTTTTAGTGTGGCAGATTCCTCCGATCCATGCTAACTGCATGGGGACAGGCCGAGCATTCTTCCAACAGCAGGGGTCAGTACCCAGCCCCTATGCTAATTTTAGGCACCTAGCATGCACTAAGGTGCCAAAAATTAGCACGATTTAGTAAAAATGCCCAAAAGATACACACAAATAATCACTCAAGTCAGAAAACTAGAAAACTAATATGACAGTAACATCTTGAGTAATAAAAGCATTTTTAGTGATGGCACTGTTCCTTTCAGTTTCCAGGAACAAGCAGGATTGCAGTCTTCACATATGGGTATCATCAGTACTGATGGAGCCTGCATGGGAACGCTTCCCTGCGTCCAATTGGAAAGCTTTTGGTACCAATCCACTGCATCTGCAAATCTGCCTTCCCAAGTCCTCTCCTCAATTCTTCGTTTTCCACAGAGCCAGCAGGTTGTTTCCTTCCTGTCACTGCTAAAAAACATAATTTGTTTTGTTTAAATCTGTACTCTGCCTTCCATCCACACCAGTACCTTCTCTGATACCAGCCCCAATATTTCTTTTCAAAATATTTTTTCTTTCATTTTTCAATTTTTGCAATTTTGGTGGTTTCCACCGCCAAATTAGGCCTCAGCCTACTTTGGTTCTGCAACAATGGAAAAACACATCAGCGGCTTCAAACAATGTACCAAGTGTTCTGGTACAATATCAGTCACCGATAAACATGACTGGTGTTTAAAATGTTTGGATCCAGACCATTTACCGACCGATTGTCCTTTGTGCCAACAAATGACAAAAAGAAGCCTAAAGAACAGAGCCAGACAGTATGGTTCTCTGTTTGCCACAGACTTGATTTCAGTGGCTTCCACATCGAAGATGTCTGCCTCCTTTCTTGGTTCTCAGGTCTCCTTAAAGTCCAAACATAAGACTAAGTCTAAATTATTGCCATTAAAACTTGATACCGATCCTCAAGATAAGTCCTTTCATCAGCATCGAGATTCACTGAAAGGTGCATCCAGTGCAGACAGGCCTGCCAAACAGCCCCAGCGGGTGGACTAGCCCTCCAAAGCATAACAGGGGCTTGAGGATGCTCTTGAGGCCTCGACCTCCGGAGAGCTACTGGTTCCATGCTCTGGAACAGTGGCTCAGAGCCCCATGCATGATTCCACCCAGGCATCGGCCTCCTCCCTCGACCAGCGCATCTTGGCTATCGAAGGGAGTTTGGCAGCACTCCTGGCGGCCTCAGTACCGTCGGTATCCGGTCCACTGATGGACCTTGAACCTGCATCAGGGAACCTTGTCTCTGATGTCTCCTTTGGAACTAAAAGGCATCATTGATACCGAAAAGGTTCCTGCTGCCGCATCAACCGATCATCAGTATCAGCATCGGGCCTCGTCATCGGCACAGGACCATCGATACTTTGACTTTCTCCAGGAACAAGCAGGAAGTCAGTCCTCACTTATGGGTGCATGCATGGTCCTCTTCCCGCCCAAAGGTGCCATCTTGTTCAGTCTCCCTTTTTTCGCAGAGCCCTTCAGACGCACGTCCTTGTCGCTCGGAAAACGTTTTTGTGACTTCAGCCTTTTTTACGGTAGCACTGGTCCTCTTCCGTCCTCCCCTTCGCCCCTGCTTCGGCTGTGGGCTAGGAGATCCCTTTTTTGATTCTCTTTAGTGTTTTATCTTTCAGGCCCTTTTCGTGCCCTTTTTTCTCCAACCGCTGGCCTTGAGGGTTTTTGACCTCGCAGGGGCCCTTTTTACCCCCATGGCCACTGGCTTTAAGAAATGTGACAAATGCTCCAAAAATAGGTTGCTCATGGATACCCACGTCTGCTGTCTATGGTGTCTGGGGGCTGACCCACAACCCGGAGCTCTGCTCACTTTGTAAGAAAATGTCTGCTAAGGCCTTGCTAAGCCGCAAGCAGACGTTTGATGACATTTTCCACAAGGCAGCCCCGGGGCCCCCGGTGGCACCTCGCCCTGCCGATCCACCGCTTGTGGGGTCCTCCACAGTGATCCCGCAGCCCGAAGTGGAACGGTGAAAGAAGACGACCTCTAAGTCGCTGTTGGGGGCTCCGGACAAGCGCGAGCAGTCTCGTGCTCGTTCCCTTAGCCCTCCCTGGTGTTCCCGAGAGTCAAAAAAGGAGCAGCTTTGAAAGGTACATCCTATGGACAAGGAGGCCTCCGGCGATGGCGCCCAGTCTCCTGAGGGTCGTCCAGGCGAGGACCACCTCCTCCACGCCAGACCCAGTAATGTTTGCATCACAGGGACCCACCCCCGAGTGGGAGTTCCGTATGCTGGCACTGGAGCGCAGTGTTTCTGCCTTCCCCACTGCCCAGCAGGTGCTTTTACCCAGCACGGCTGGCTCGCGCCCCAAGACCGAGGGTCACCCGTCTGGGGTCCTGAAAACTGCCTTGGAAATCCCTGAGAGCCGCAGGCCTCGTGAGGGTCCTCAGCACCAGTCTCGCTCGCTATCCCATTCCTTGGGGACGAGGTTTTCCAGTGCCAGTGCTCCGGCCCCAAGCGAGCCTCGGCCACGGGGATCAGCCCGACTCAGAGTCCTTCTCGGACCTCTCAGGCTAGGAATCAGACAGGGACACTTCCCCGGAGACCCACGCCCATAGGGATCTCCCCTCTGACCCATCCCCGCCCGCCTCGCAAAGGCGGTCGCCTCCCGAGGACACCTCTTTCCTGGCGTTTGTGCGGGATATGGCTCGGGCCCTTCATCTGCTGATGCAAACCGAGGAGCTGAGGGCAGAGGAACTTATCTTGCAGTACGAGTCTCCACCCAGGGAGTCTCTTACGGTTCCGGTACCGTCCATCTTATCCTGGCTGCTTCTCCGCATGTGGGAAGCACCCACCTCAGTCCCTATTGTCAGTAAAAGACTCGATGCCATGTATAGGGTCCAGCTCGGCCCGGGGTTTTGGAAGACTCAACTTCCTCAATCCTCCATGGTAGTCGAATCTGCGATGTGGAAACAGAAGAGCCCGAAGTCGCACTCTTCGATCTCGCCTGGTAGGGAATCCCATGCCCTCAACGCCTTCTGGCGCAAGGCTTACCAGGGATCCATGCTGGTATGCCACATCCAGGTGTACTAACTGTATATGGGTATGTTTTTCACGACCTCGCCAAAGAGCTCGGCAGGATTTCCGCAAGCCTTGGTGGGGAGCACCTTCTCAGGTTCCAGACCCTCCTGAGGTCAGTCGCAGACTGCTGGAAATACCTTTCCTGTGCTGCATATAATGGGTTCAAGTCTTCCGTCTGGGTAGCAGTGGCTGGCATCGGAGCCTGGCACCGAGCGAGATCGAGATGGAGTTCATAACTCGCACCCGTCTCTCTCGCAAAACCTCCTCTCTTCCACGGAAGAAGCAGCACAGCAAAAAGCCTTTCTTCCAGAGGAAAGGGCTCCCCTACCGGGGATACCCACCATACCCGCCCACCCCTGCGCCGACGACCAGTGCTCAGGGCAAAGGGGGAGCTCAGAGTCACCGGAAACCCAAGGGACTGAAGACCCAACCACTGGCACCACCCCAGCCAGCCCCAGGGTTTTGACGCCGAAAGCATAGCCTCTCGCCCCCCGGGGACGCTTCCGCCTGTGGGAGGACATCTTTCTCTTTTCGCCCCCGAATGGGCGACTATCACATTGGACACCTGGGTCTTGCAGGTGATCCGAGACGGGTATCGTCTTCGTCTAGACACACCCTCTGCCCTTCTCCCCAGCAGAGCCTACTTGGCTTCCCTCGCACCAGGCTTGCTTGCAGCAAGAGCTGAACAACCTCCTCGATCAACAGGCAGTCGAGAGAGTTCCGCCGCACCTCCGGGGTCAGGGATTTTATTCACGGTACTTTCTCATTCCGAAGAGGACGGGGGGCCTGCGCCCCATTCTTGATCTCAGGAATCTGAACAAGTTTCTGGTGCGGGAGAAGTTCAAAATGCTATCCCCTGGCGTCCTACTGCCCCCTTCCTCTGGCAGGGCGATTGGCTGTGCTCCTTGGATCTCAGAGATGCTTATGCCCACATTCCTGTCTACCCCAAGTACAGGAAGTACCTGTGTTTCAGGGTGCAGGGCTCGCATCTGCCCCACGGGTCTTCACCAAGTGCCTGTCAGCGGCCGTGGCCCACCTCCGGCTGCAGGGCATATCCATCTACTCTTACCTAGATGACTGGCTCGTCTCGGACACCTCGGCGGAGGAGGCTCGCCTCTCAGCATCACGCACGGTCCTCCTCGAGCTCCTCGGTTTCCTGATCAACTACTCCAAATCCCACCTCAAACCAGTGCAGACCCTGGAGTTCATTGGTGCTCTTCTCAACACAGAACGTGCGAACGCCTTTCTCCCTTGAGCACACATGGATCGGCTCTGGCCGGCCCAAGCCTCGGACCACCTCCAGTACCCCGTCCGGGTGTCTCGCAGCCTAGTCAAGTCCCTAGTCTGGTGGCAGGACCCCCAGAGCCTCCTTCGGGGCATGCCCTTCCAGACTCAACAGCACGAGCTCATCTTTATGACGGATGCCTCGCTGTTGGGCTGGGGAGCCCACTGTGGCCACCTCTGCACCCAGGTGCGGTGGTTACCTAAGGAATCTCGACAGCAGATCAACCTACTCGAGCTTCGAGTACCACTTGAAGGGCAAGTCGGTGCTCATTCAGAATGAGTTAATCTGTACATAGTTAATCTGTACATAGTTCCCCCGGTTGTCCTATTGTTGAAGTTCCCTGTTCAATGTAAAACTCAATGTTACTTGTATGCATTGTAGTATGTTCTTGTTCTATGTACACCGCACTGATTTTAATAGCGCGGTATAAAAGAATTGTTAAATAAAATAAATAAATAAATAAATAAATAAATGACAACAGAGTTGCGATGTTCTACATAAACAAGAAGGGGGGCAGGGGCTCCCGCCTCCTCTATCAGGAGGCAGTCTTCATCTGCTCCTTCGCAGTGTGCTGGGGCATGACCCTAAGAGCTGTCTACCTCCTGGGCCAAGACAATATCCTCACGGACAGGCTCAGGAGGCTTCTCTGCCTGCATGAGTGGCACCTGTGTCCAGAGGTGGTTCTCCACCTGTTTCGCCGCTGGGGTACTCCATCCATAGACTCCTACCCTTCGTCCCGGACTTCTCCTGGCACCAGACTTCCCTGGCGATTGTCTTGCCAACTATAATTGAGTCCAGTGGGGCCACTTTGTATCCACACTTTCTTGGCTCTATTCTTAGCCTCAGGGATATACTGCTACCACTTCAAGTCTGGTACTTTGAAGCTAGTGAATGCCATATGTGAATACTGCATTCCTGCTTGTTCCTGGAGATAGCATTGTTACTCACCTCTACCAGGTGATCTCTGGGAACAGCAGGAATCAGTCTTCACAACCCACCCTCCTCCCCTAGAAGTTGAATAGTCTTTCTTTCCTCTATCTCTCAGCAACAAACTCAACTGAGGGAAGGTGGGAATGCAGATGCGCAAATGCAGTGGATTGCTCCCAAAAGCTTTCCAATTTGATGCTGAGGAGCCGACGACACCAATATGTGAACACTGATTTCTACTGTTCCCAGAGATCACCTGTTACAGGTGAGTAGCAACACTTTTTCATTTGTTAGTAAATACCAATCCAAATTTAGAGGTAAATCATTTGTTCTAACAATTTCTGCATACATATTTTGGAAGTACAAGTGTATAAAGAATATTTCATCCATCTTCTGGATAGATGAACTCTTCTATATAATACAAAATCACTGTGCTCATTTCTTCACCTTTAGAGGTGGTCTTTCCATATCTGGGGTAGTACCTGTTCTGTGTGGATAACTGAAGAATTTTAATTTCCCATTGTTATTCCTATCTTGATTCTTTGCATAAGCCCTATGTTTACAAACGTGTTCTGCCTTGCACCCTTTCACTTACTTTTAGGCTCATAGACTTCTTCCCCCAATCCTCCTACTCCCCTCTTGGAAATCTGATAACTAAAATCAGCATTTATGATCAACTCAATATCATCATTTCTGTAACAATCCTGTGAAAATGCATAAAAGTGTAAGAGGACATATTGATGATTCTTTGTATTTTTGTAGCTATCAGAAACAATTGTTTTGCTTCAACTGCAGCTGCTCTTTGCAGCCCCCAGAAGCTGCTACCCGACTAGTCTGCCTAATGGCTAATCTATCCTAGTTAATGGTGTTAGCACGCACTCCTACATGCAGGCTATACGAGGTGTGACAAAAAAGAAACAAGACTGTCCCATAAATGTTTTATTACAAAATCTACAGAGAAATTACGTATTGTCCCCTTCAAAGTAATCCCCCCCCCCCCCCCAGAGTTACTGCACTTCTGCATTCATTTCTGCCATGTACGGAAGCACTTGGTAAAATCCACCTCCTTGAGGTCCCTCAGCTCCCTCATCAAAGTGGCCATGATCTCTTCTAAAGAGGCAAAATGGGTTCCTTTGAGCACAGTCTTCAGCCTGGGGAAGAGCCAGAAGTCACACGGTGCGAGATCTGGGGAATAAGGAGGGTGGTCGAGAGCTGTAATCTGTTTGTTGGCCAAGAACTGCCTCACACTGAGCGTGATGTATGCGGGCGCGTTGTTGTGGTGCAGCAGCCATGACTTGTCTCTCCACAGAGCCCACCTGCTGCGTCGAACCCGGTCATGGAGGCGATTGAGGTCCTGCTGGTAGAAGGGCTGGTTGACTGTCTGACCGTCAGGCACAAACTCATGATGGACCACTCCCTTCTGGTCGAAGAATGCGATCAGCATGACCTTGATCCTTGATTTGGACATGCGCGCCTTCTTGGGTCTGGGTGACAGTCGAGTCTTCCACTGCAGGCTCTGTCTCTTGCTTTCAGGGTCATATTGGAAGACTCAAGTCTCATCTCCTGAGATGACTCTGCCAAAGAACTCTGGATCTTCTCCGATCTTCTCTAGCAAGTCTCGACAAACATTGACCCGGTGCTCCTTCTGGTCATCCGATAAAAGCTTGGGCACCATCTTGGCGCACACCATCCGCATCCCCAGCTCCTGCACCAAGATGGTCCGCACTGACTCCCTGTTCAGGCTGAGCTCCTCAGCTATCATATACACCGTCAATCTGCAATCACTCCGCACCAGCGGGTTCAGTCTGTCAATGTTCTCAGCCGTCTTTGTCGTGGAAGGCTGTCCTGACTTGGGGTCATCCTCCACCTCCTCGCAGCCAGTCTTGAAGCATTTGTGCCACTCGAAGACTCGCGGCCTTGACATTGCATCTTCTCCATAAACCTTTTGGAGAAGTTGGAGACGCTCAGTTGGGCCCTTCTCCAAATTAACTAGAAATTTCAAGTTGATTCTTTGCTCCATATTTCTGCCACCTCCAGTTGCGTGACAAAGCGATGGAGGAGTGTGCTACAAAAAAAACCTGAAAAAGAAAAACAGAGTGACAGAGATTAAAAATATTATAGCAGAATAGTGGCGAGATGTTGCACAACACAGTGACATAAGTGGTTAGCCAAATGGCATCGACTCATGGGTGTGGCTGCCACAGTCTCGTTTCTTTTTTATCACACCTCATATAGCCCTTTGAGGGGTAATTTTATAACTGTTCATCTTGGTGAAATGCTGATATTCAAACACATTTTACTGTACATCTAAGAAAAATTGGATGCAAAATTCATCTGCATTGTCTGCGAAGCCTTGATTACTCAAAGCAAAACTAATATGTATGTTAACATAGTAACATAGTAAATGATGGCAGATAAAGACCAGCATGGTCCATTTAGTCTGCCCAGTAAGATGGCAAGAGTAGGTGCACCTGCCGCTCTGTGCAGGCCACCCCTCCGCATGTCTTGGTTTAGGGGTGAACCCACCGCTCCGTGTAGGACACCCCTAGTTGTTGAGAAATTAGATAGTTCAGTTTATTTTGATTTTATCCTGTTGCTGTAAAGGGATCCACTGTGTCTGTCCCATGCCATTTTGAATTCTGTCACTGTATTTGCCCCCACAATTTCCATCAGGAGGGCATTCCAAGCATCTACCACCCTTTCAGTGAAAAAGTATTTCCTGACATTGTTAAGAACCAACATATATTTAGGGCTTCCGATTTTTGGTTGTAACTGGAAAACCCTAATAAAACACCCGTCATGGTGAATTTAGGTTTCTAGTTATAACTGAAAAGCCTCAAAATTGCCCTTGCTGCCACTATTCAATGATGTCATCAAGCTGATGCTCTTACAGCCAGATAAAGTCATCTGTGTAGGAGTTGAGAGGCTGGGGTTCTCTTTGGCTGCAGAAGCTTATGCCACTGGCAGGGCTATTGCAACATTCCTTCTCACTGCCTGTGTGCGAGCATGCTCAAAATTTGCAGGCAGACCCACATCTGGTGCTGATGTCACAACATTGGAAGTGGGATAAAGCAGGGATTGGGAAGTCTAGTGGCAGAACAGGAATTTGGCTATTAGATGGGGAGTTTGGTGAGAACTCAAGGATGGAAAGAACTCAAATTTGTGGGATGGAGAGCAGGGCCGGCCCGCACATTGTGTGGGAAAGTTGCCCACGTATGGCCCCATGCCTGACTGGCTGCAGAGGGAGCCAGAGAGGCCCTAAGCCCCAGCTCACCTCTGAATAGCCACGGGAGTATACAGCAATGTTTGCCTTCTCTCCTGCAGCTGTGATAAAAAGAAGCCCGTTGGCATGCTGAGTGCCAGGAGGTTAAATGGGGGCACGTTGGACATGCCCGTTTGACCTCCTGGCACTCAGTGTGCTGGCAAGCTCCTTTTTATCACAGCTGCGGGAGAGAAGGCAAACTGCTCATGCCACTCTTTACTCCTGCAGCTATTCAGAGGTCAGCCGGGGTTTTGGGCCTTCCCAACTCCCTCTGAAGCCGATCAAGCGCGAGGCTCCTTTTGGTGTATGGGGGTGGAGGCTAGAATGGAATGGGGGGGGGGACTAGGGGCTAGAATGGGGGGGGGGAGGCCAGGACTGGAAATGGGCTGATGTTGGAGGCCTGGGACTGGAAGGGAATGGATGCTGAGAGGGACTGGAGGAGGTATAATACTGGAGGACTAGGACTGGAAATGGGCTGATGCAGGGGGGGGGGGGGTGGACGAATTGGACTGGAAGGGAGTGGTTGCTGGGAAGGGCTGGAACTAGAAGGGAGCTGATGCTGGGGGAGGACCAGAAGGGGGTGGGGATGGGACTGGCAGGAGAAAAAAAGAAGCTGGGGGAGCGAGGATGGAAAGGAGAACAGATATTTTGTGTGGGAGGGAAGAAAAATCTATGATTGGCTGAGAATTGGGAGACTAAATGGGGATTGAGGATAGAGTGATGAAATTTGAGTGGATGAAAAAGGAATAAAAAAAAATGGAAGAAAGAGCAAAAGGGGAAAGATCAGTATGTTAGAGGCAGATGTAGAGACAGGGCCAGCCTGTCCACTAGGTGAGCTGGCCCGGGTGGGTGGCGAGGTGGCTGGCGGTATTAGCAAACATGGGTGGCTGTACCACCCCCCCCCCCCCCCCCGTAGCTGTTTTTGATTCTGTTTGGGGGGAAGCAGGCAGTTGCAGTATTTCCAGAAGCGGCAGCAAAAAGCCGCAGCTTTTGGAAATACTGCCGCTGCCCACCTCCCGAGACAGAATCGGCAGCAGCTGGGGGGGCGTCGAGGCCGGGGTTTCTGCCTAGGATGGCAGAAACCTTTGGGACGGCCTTGTGTAGAGAGAATGTAAAAAGAAATAGAAGAGAGAAAAATGGACAAATGGGCAGTATACAATGGAGAGTTAGCAGAAGACACGAAGAAAGCGAATGGGAAGTTGCAATGGGAAAATAAAATGCCCAAACAACAAAAGGTAGAAAAAAAACTATTTTATTTTGAATTTATTAACTGGAGTATGACAGCTACGGGAAATGTGCATCGCTAACGTTTTGCGTTTTGTTTAGTACAAGAAGAAATTAATTTCTAGTTTTATTTCTCCAGTGTTGTTATACTTTCCAGGTTTGGCTTTTGGGGTTCCCAGTTTAATTATTGTCTTCCTATTTCTAAATTGTCATCCCTTGTTCTATGTTTGGTGACAGATTGTTTTGCATGTGTAACCAAACTGCAGTATTCTGTTCATGTAGTTTCTATATGACAGTCACAATAGAAGATTGTATTCTCTGATGTATTGGTTTAATATTTTGCAGTGTTGCCTTTTTATAAGTAGGGTTTGGTGCTTTGTGATCCTGGTAGTGCTGGTATGATATGGTGGGTTTGCTATGGATTTTAAATGAGCAGGGTGTATAGTACTTCCTAATGTGCCTGGCAGTTGACACTGGAGTATGTAGAAATCCGGTAGTCTCTTTAACCTCGTGCCCATGCAAATGGTATTGAGACACTCATTAAGAGAACAAATGATACTGCCAGGTATACCTCGGAACGTATCAAGTGACTTCATGGCTCTGGGACAGAGGGTGAAGCAGTTAGGTGCACAGGTGGTGTTCTCTTCAATCCTCCCTGTTAAGGGTAAAGGCCAAGGCAGAGAGGCTCGCATCCTGGAGATGAATGCATGGCTGCGTGGATGGTGTCATCGAGAGCGCTTTGGTTTCCTAGACCATGGGATACTGTTCCAAGGGTTGCAGAGCAGAGATGGCATCCATCTGTCCAAGAAAGGTCAACGTGTCTTCAGTAGTAGACTGGCTAATCTACTGAAGAGGGCTTTAAACTAGATTCGTTGGGGATGGGTGAAGAAAGCCCCCAGGTAAGTGAAAGCCCCCAGGTAGGTGATACATTAAATACCTTTATGGAAATGGGTAACAGGGGTAACATATGGAAAGCAGTGTGTATAAATGCCCGTAGCATGGGAAATAAGATCCCTGATGTTGAAGCTTTGGTGGGAGTGGCTGACTTGGATTTAGTGGCAGTTACAGAAACATGGTTCACAGAAAACCATGATTGGGATGTAACTATACCTGGCTATACTTTATTCAAAAAGGACAGGGTAGGAAGAAGGGGAGGAGGAGTGGCACTATATGTAAAAACTACTATTAAAGCTTTGGAATTACAGAGCTTAAAAGGGAGAGAGGAGGCATTGTGGGTTAAACTAGAAAGAGGGAAAGAGAAATCTATTTGCATTGGTGTGATATACAGACCTCCCTCACAAGAGGAAGAGGTGGACAGAGAGTTAATTGAACGGAGAGGAATGGCTAGCAGAGAAAAGGAGGTGATAGTGCATCTGTATAAGTCTTTGGTGCGACCTCATTTGGAGTATAGTGTGCAATTCTGGAGACCGCACCTTCAAAAGGATGTGAACAGGATGGAGTCGGTGCAGAGGGTGGCTACTAAAATGATTAGTGGGCTTCATTATAAAGCATATGAGGACAGACTTAAGGATCTTAATATGTACACCTTAGAGGAAAGGCGGGATAGAGGTGATATGATTGAGATGTTTAAATACCTCCATGGTATAAATGTTCAGGGAGAGAGCCTCTTTCAATTGAAAGCAAGTTCTGCTACGAGGGGACATGGTATGAGGGTGAAGGGAGATAGATTCAGGAGTGATATGCGGAAATATTTCTTTACAGAAAGAGTAGTGGATCCATGGAATAGTCTCCCAGTGGAGGTGGTAGAGATGAGGACAGTAACTGAATTCAAAAAAGCATGGGACCAACACAGAGGATCTCTAAAGGTAAAAAGGGGACTGTTGTAGTTGTTGATATGGAAGGACAGACTAGATAGGCCATGTGGTCTTTTTCTGTCATCATGTTTCTATGTTTCTAAGAGGCATGTCTACTAAAGGTTAATGGGCATTCACAAGTGTTAATGTGCACTAAGTGCAGCAACACCGATTTATTTCTATTGGCACAATGGCGCTAAACGCACATTATTTCAGTATTTAGTAGACATGCTCCCAAGTCAATGCCAGGACAAAAAAAAGGCTTGTGAAGGACTGCTTTGAAAGCCGCCTAAAATTTTAGATGGACAACATATACATTTTAAAATAAAATAAATTTATGCAAATGAGGCCCTGTACATGGCCACGCATCACCCTTGGGCTACCTCTGATGAAGAGGAACTGGAAGGAGGGAGTTAGCAGAGCTTTGAAGATGGGATGTGAAGAAAGATGCCTGGTGAGAGGGAGAGAGCAGAAATTTAGGAAGTGAGATCATGGAAAGGTTGAGGGAGAGAGCAGGGACTCATTGGGTGGGGGAGGTATAGGATTTTGAAGATTTTGGGGAGCAGAGAGAAAGAGCAGCCCAGGTAGGGGTGGAAGAAAGAGTCCTGGGAATGAAACTCAATGACTGAGAGAGCAGGAATAAAGGGATTCAGAGGGAAAGGTACAGGATCAGGGTCAACATTAGAGGGTGGCAAATAGAGCAATTGCCTTGGGCCCCATGCCACAGGGGGCCAAGCCTGTATCATGCTGAAGGAGGCATAACCTGCAGGTGGGTTTTGGGGCCCCCTCATTAGTTTCTGCCTTGGGCCCCTGCATGTCTAGCACTGGCCTTGCACAGGATGAAGTGAGAAAAATGCCTGATGAGATCTAGATTGCATTCAGGAGTGTGAGAATGATGATTTGAAAGTGAGGTAGGGAATAAAATTAGAACATCAGATTTGTCATACTGGGTCAGACCAAAAGGTCCTTCAAACCCAGTAGCCTGTTTCCAACAGTAGCCAATCCAGGTCAGGAGTACCTGTCAGGTTCCCAAAATATAGCTAGATTCCATGCTCTTATCCCAGAGGTAAGCAGTAGATTTGCTCAGTCCACTTTAATAATGGTTTATGGACTTTTCCTCCAGGAATTTGTTCAAACCTTTTTTAAACCTGGCTACACTAACAGCTTTTACTACATCCTCTAGCAATGAATTTCAGTTTGATTATGCATTCAGTGAAAAATTACTTTTCTCAGATTAATCTTAAATGTACTACATTGCAGCTTCATTACGTGTCCCTTAGTCTTTCTACTTTTTAAAGGAGTGAACAACCAATCTATGTTTACCCATGTCACTCCACTCATTTTATAGAATTCCATCATATCTCCCCTCAGATGTCTCTTTTCCTAGCTGAAGAGCCATAATTTTTTAAACCTTTCCTCATAGAGGTATCCTTCCATCTTCTTTTTCATTTTGATACACTTCTCTGTACCTTTTCACATTCTGCTATATCCTTTTTTAGAAATGTAGACTAGAACTGTTCACAATATTCAAAGTGGGGTCATACCATGGAGCAATATTGAGGCATTATAATATCCTTGGTTTTGTTTTCCATTCCTTTCCTTATGATTCTGAACTTTCTATTTGCTTTCTTGGCTGCTGCTGCGGCACATTGAGCGGAACATTTTCAATATATTATCCACGATAATTCTACATCCTTTTCCTGGGTGGTGATTCCTAATGTGGAACCCTGCATTAGGTAAGAACAACCCAAATTACAGTTACACAAGTGCATAACTTTGCCATTTATACACTCAGATCCCAACTTTGAATAATTTTGTGTCATCTGCAAATTTGATCACCTTAGTCACTGTTCCCATTTCTAGGTCATTTATAAATATGTTAGAAAGCAGCAGGCCCAGCACTGATCCCTGGGGTACTCCACTGTTCACCTTTCTCCATTGAGAAAACTGGTAATTTATCCCAAGCCTCTGTATCTATGTTTTAACCAGTTCCAATCCACAGTAATACCCTGGCTTTCTATGACTTTCTAATTTCCCCAAGAGTCTCTCATGAGGGACCTTGTCACAGGCTTTCTGAAAATCCAGTACACTGTATCAAGTGGTTCACCTTTATCTGGATATAGCAGATTATTGAGACAAGACTTTCCTTGGCTAAATCCATTTTGGCTTTGTCCCATTAAACCATGACTATCTATATGTTCACTAATTTTGTTCTTTATAATGGTTTCTACCAATGTTCCCTCTAATTTTCTGTAGGCTATGTGCACATAAAATATCAGCTGTGCAGCTTTTGAAGGAAGGTTAAATTTTTGTGCGCCACATAACGACACTCGGAGTTATATACTTTAAAATTTGACTACATGTCAGAATACAGTATGTACACCACACTGATTGCATTAGAAAATATTGTAGAACTTGTGAAAACCGTAAATGCACAGCAACTTTTAAATTTTAAGACGTCTGTATTGTTTTCTATCAGAATCAGAACCGTAATTTTTGTGCGCTCTGTTGTAAAGTATGTGCGCTCGCTCGGCGAGGTGTGTGCGCGCGCACACGCGCACAGCTTAGAGGGAACAGTGGTTTCTACCATTTTGCCCGACACTGATGTCAGCCTCAGCAGTCTGTAGCTGCTCAAATCACCCTCGGAACCCTTTTTAAAAAATGGCATTATGTTGGTCACTCTGCTATCTTCAGATTGGGGAGGAGGACTGAGAAGGAGAGAGCATGTAGTCTTGAAAAAGCATGTTGACAATGCTCTTTCTACCCTCGCCATCATTCCCTTTTAACAGGATCCACCTAAAATAGTACAAAACAAAAAAAACTTTGCAATGCAAATACACTGAAACTGCTATTTTTTGGCAGAATGGCTATGAAAGACCTAGATAAGATTCTCAAGAGCAGAGATGTGTCTCTCCATACAAAGATTCGACTTGTTCAAGCCATGGTATTTTCAATAACATCATATGGATGTGAAAGCTGGACAGTGAAAAAGACAGACAGGAAGAAAATTGATGCCTTTGAATTATGGTGCTGGCGGCGAATACTGTGTATACCATGGACTGCCCGAAGAACAAACCAGTCGGTACTAGAGGAGATCAAACCTAAGCTTTCTTTAGAAGCTCAGATGACAAGACTTCGGCTTTCATACTTCGGACACATCATGCGAAGAGAGAGATCATTAGAGAAAGACATCATGCTTGGCAAGATAGAAGGTCAACGCAAAAGAGGAAGGCCAGCAATGAGATGGATCGCTACAATAACAGCAGCTACGGGTACCAGTCTGTCGTCAATGAGCCGCCTGACTGAAGACCGAACACAATTTAGGATAGCTATCCAGAGGGTCGCCATGAGTCGACTCCGACTCGACGGCACTTAACAACAACAACAAAGTAATGATTTACTAAATTTCCAAATTATAATCCCTAGATCAGATGCCCTACAAACATTTTATAAGGATAAGGAATACATACTCCAATTTCTGTAGTTTCACCTGAAATTTTCTTCTACCTGTCTTCACTCCATTTTTTTTATTGAATCACTGACCTAAAAGAGCTTCAAACTGCTGTTAAACATCAGATTATCAGTATGGATCATCAGTTAACTACATATAATCATGAACCTCAAAATATTAGCTGGTCCTCTGGGAAAATGGCATACACACAAATTATTTACCTGAAAGCAAGATCACCAAAATATCAATGTCTTGCCCCAAAATTTCAAAATCAGAAAAATTTCAAAGCATCCCAAAATATTCTCATGCAGATATAAATCCCAAAGTCTAGGCAGCAAAATAGATAACCATCAAAATACACGGTTTAATAATGTGTCTGGGGAAATGGGTTCATTTCTGAGTAGCTATGTGTGGAGGGTAAGGAATATAGTCCCAAAAAATGAACAAAATTTGGAACTTCAGACTCATTTTATTTCATTGTAGTGAGAGACAGATTAAGTCATTAATCCCAAGCTCTTTTTTAATTTCATTGATTCGTTAAAATATTTCATAATTCTTTATGATGGAATTTACAAATATAACAAACAAGCTGTTGGTGATACCTGCTTCTTGGACTGGACTAACTTAATCTATTACAACTAGCTTCACTTCTGTGATCCCTCCTTCACCAGGTCACAAAGTTTGTTGCACACCTATTAAATTAGTCCAGTATTTCCTAACACAGCAACAAAACTAGCTGGAATTTGAAAAAACAAAGCTGTTAAGCATTGACATGTAATGTTATGAATTGTTTGAACAGTGCTGAGCCTACTGACGATACCAATAATCTGTATAGACTAAGAAAGTAGATTACCATAGGGTTTATTTTAGAAAATGCCTATTCCATTTATAGACGATAGCTCTGGCAGTGCTTTAGCACCCCAACTATTGAGCAAAGCCATCAATGTGTCCAGGGAGACATGCACCCCAACTGTTCTGAAAGGTTGGCTGCCATTTGTTCCATTCAACTTTGAAGAATATTCATATAATTCAATTTTCCATTTACCATTCTGAATACTAATACTCTGTCCCCCCAAAAAAGGTACACCCTACAGCTTTTGCTTTTTCTGTCAGTTCTCTGTCCAAGCAGTGATTCAGGAGCCTGTATACTAATACTATGGGACAAACCAGTGCATCTCTGATCCAAAGATGGAACAAAAGACAAATCATTCTCCACTGTAAGGGAAGGCCCATGAGAACAGAGATAAGAACGCAGGACCTGTGTAGCAAAAGTACCCTGGCAACTAGAGGAATGAAGAGTGCGACAGGCTCCGGACTGGAGGTGTGACAGCGGAGGGTGGCCGCTCCTTCAGAGTTCCCTCGCTGGGTCCTCCCCCAGCTCTCAGCTGGCAGAGCCGTCACCTCGCGCCGTCTGTCTGCAGGAACGCGCGGCTCGCGGTGACAGCGGCGGCGGGCCGGGGCACGGGCGGGGGGAGCGGTGGCGGAGGCGCCTGACCCCCAACGTTACGCAGGTTCAAACGCCACCGAGTATCAGCGGGGACGGTGGTGTTCGGTACGTGCCTGGCATTTGCTTATCCCTGAAGCAGGTATCGGCTGTTCGAGGGCCCCGTGGCAGACCGAAAAACCAGCAGCAGCAGCTCCGGCGACCCCTTTCCACCCCTTCCCTAGGAATGCAAGCAGGGAAGCGGCCGGGGGGCGATTAGCTGCTGACTAGGAGGGGCCCGGCCGGCTGGATCAGGAAGCAGCGAGCGCGGCCCAAGAGCTGCCGAGCACCTCTCTCCACCCCCTTTACCCCATGGCCGTTTGAGAGCGGAGAGGAGGGCAGAACCGCCGCCAGCGATCCGCTGCGGGCAGCATGAGGAGGAAGGCGGGCTGCGGCATGAGGTCGACAGTGGGCTTCCTGTGCCGCCGGGGCCTGGACGGGGACCCCCTACTGAAGGGAGAATTTCAGCGGCGCAGACTGCAGGGCTGCAGGAACCTTTACAGGAAGGATCTGCTCGGACACTTTGGCTGTGTCAACGCCATCGAGTTCTCCAACAATGGAGGGCAGCTGCTGGTGTCAGGTAGGTGCCCCTGGGGAAGGGAGGGTGGTGTCGGGGTCACGCCGGAGTTGTTGCTGTTCTTATTATTCGGGAAAGCTCCTGATAGTTGACAGGTGGAAGAAGACGGAGGAGGCTTCGGCGAAGATGGTAAACGTTGAGATCAAAAAGGACTAACGGGAACCTGCCCTTCCTCCCCCCTGGAAACCAAGTAGCTGGTGTCACTCAGTTCTAATCTAGGTTCTGCGGAGAAGGGAACGTGAGGGGCAGGGGAGAGAGAAGTCCTGATTCTGCTGCTTGTCGGGGTTTATTCTTGACTGTTTGTTGTTGTTGGGGGAGGGGTAGAAGTAGATATTTTGGTTTACACGCCCCGTGGAGGAGGGGGGAGAAGACATATTATTGCCGGGTGTTCGTTGTTGTTGTTGTTGTCGTCCGTTCTGTTAGGGTCGGTGCTGACTGCTGGAGTGTGGGCTGGAGCGTCCAGCCGTCTCTGCTGTTCAGCTCCCCGATATCCCCTACCTCTGCCGACCAACAAGGTCTGAAAAATAATCAGGGCCAATCATAGAAAGTTCTCCCTTTACCTCCCCCCCCAAAAAGCGAACACACTGTTAAAAAATGTAAGTGTGCATTTCAGTTAGCTTTAAATTACATAAGACTAGCTTCAGGTTTTAACCTCTTTCTCTTCGTGTGTGAAGAGCTTAAAACAAATTGAGGCCGAGGCTTAGCCGGGGACGTACAGGCCTTAGAACGCCTCCAGACGCACAGCGGCAGGCTGAGTAGCCGAGAGCCGATTCATAGCCAGGAATATCGAGTGGGATCTGGAAGAATTGCTTAGGCGCTGCTTCACGCCCACCAATCCAAGTTATTAGCTACCCTCAAGATACCAGCTTTCATAAGCCGTTGGCACGGCAGCAGTAGCTTCGGGGCAGCTTTTTTGGCCTGCGAGGTTTACAGATATTGCCAAAGCAGTTTAAAATAAAAAGAGAGAAATAATTATGGTAACATTATCTTATTGAATATAGAGAGGACAGTAAGGACGATTCCTGGATTTTAATGCTAGTCTATATTGTTTCTGGTCAGGTTACTTTTATTGATCTAAAGCTACTGTTTCTATTGTTCCCTTCCTCACTCTGCTTCGCATAACATTTATTTTGTACAGCGCCTTTTATCCAGTTTGCTTTACAGCTGTAAGACTTCATAAACTGTAATCCAAAACAACCAAACATTAGCAACTATTCAAAAATTACTGTAAAAAAAAGCCCTTTATCACCAGAGTCGTCATAAAGTTTCAGGGAAACCTATATTGGAGATGTCAGTCTGTTTTTCCACATCATAATCAGCTGTCTCAAATCAGTTAATGTGTTAATTCTCTCCTTAGCAAGTAAACTAACTAAAGCATTTCAAAGATATGTACAAACACCTTGAAAATGGAAGAACCCGACAGCTGCCACAATGGGAGAAATGTTTTCCCTCATCTTGATTTAGTAGACTTTTTAATGCCATGTTTGACCCTTCAAAATACACTAAAATTACCATGAATAATTAAGTACCCTAGAGTAGATCGTGATCCTGTGGATACTTGTCCTAAACTGTGCTCAGTCTTCAGTCAGGTGGAAAATTGTTGATAGAGTGGCATCCATAGCTGCTGTTATTGTGTTGTGTATTGCTGGTCTTCCACTTTTGTGCTGATCTTTGATCTTGCCAAGCATGATGTCTTTCTCTAATGATCTTTCTCCAAGAACAAGCAGGAAGTCAGTCCTCACTTATAGGTGACGTCGGCACCGACGGAGCCCATGTGGAGCAGTTCCCCAGCTTTCAAAGAAAGCCTTTGGGATTGCTGCCACGCATGTGTGGTCCTCTTCCCGCCCAAAGGTGCCATCTTGCTCAGCCTCCCTAATTCCGCAGAGCCCTTCGGATGCACGTCCTCATTCTTCGGAAAAAGTGTTTTGTTTTCAGCCCTTGGGCCGTGTTTTTTTCCGGTTGCACTGGTCCTCTTATTTTATTTATTTACAATTTCTTATATACCGCACTATTCGGCATCAGCGCGGTTTACAATGGAACAGAGAAATCAGAACGTTAAACATAGTTCTGAGTTTACATATAACAGGACAGTAAACTTGGATAAACAGGGGAAACTATTTACACACTGGAGTCATATAATAAATATCATGAGAATTATGGACAGGATACCTGGCTAGGAGTGTTCCCTGACTGAATAGGCGTGTTGGTGTAGCTACAAGTATTCAGTGTATGTGATTCAATGTTCTCAGGGAAGTATTTGAGGAACAGGTAGTGTTTGAGGGCTTTTCTGAACTGTATTAGGTTAGAGATCGATCTGATGTTTAAAGGTAAAGCGTTCCAGAGTCTTGGGGCACAGAATCTGAAAGCCCTATTTGATGATGTCGCTGTGCATCTCGTTGATTCTCTCGGAATTGTTAATATGTTTATTGCTGCAGATCTTCTTGATCTATTAGGGATTATGGCTTGGATGAGGTCGGTTAGTGATGAGGAGGAGAGGTTATTTACCGCTTTGAATGTCAGTAGTACTGTCTCTTCCTTCCTCCCCTGCTCTCCCTTTTTTCTTTGAGCAAGGGGATATTCTTCAGAGTTTTTCCCTTGCGGGCTTCGTATCCTTTTTTTCCCAACCGCTGGCCGCAAAGGTCTTTAACCTAATGGGGGTCCTTTTTGCCCATATGGCCACCGGTTTCAAAAAATGCGACAGATGCTTCAAGAACATGTCGCTCACGGACACCCATGACTGTTGTCTTTGGTGTCTTGGGGCTGACCATGACCCGGAGCTCTGCTTTGTTTTGCAAGAAAATGTCCTCCAAGGCCCTGCTCAGTTGTAAGCAGAAGTCCGATGACAATTTCATGAAGGTGGCCCCGGAATCCTCGGCAGCACCCTCGGTCGTCCCTCCGCTAGTGGAATCTCCCACTTTGGTTCCGTGTTCTCAGCGGCACTCCGACCTGGGGTCCCCTGAAGTGGAGCGACGTAAGAAGAAGACCTCAAAGTCGCTGTCGGGGGCTCCGGATAAGCGTGGTCACTCAGCCCACTGCGGTGTTCCAGAGAGTCTGACAAGGAGCGGCCTCGAAAGGTACCACGTACAGATACAGGGGCCTCCGGTGATGGCACCTGGTCTCTTGAGGGTCGTCTCGGCGAAGACCCTCCTCTCCTCCTCCCCTCCTCCATGCCAGACCCGGTAACCCCGGTGTCAGCATTGCAGGGCCCCACACCTGCGTGGGAGTCCCAAATGCTGGCACTAGAGCTCAATGTTCCTGCCTTCCTAGCTGCCCAGCAGGCACTCATGCCCAGCATGGCTGGCCCGCGCCTCGAGACCAAGGTTCCTTTGAGAGGGACACCAAAATCCTCCTTGGAAACCCCCGAGGGCTGTGGGCTTCGTGAAGGTCCTCTGTGTCGGTCTCGCTTGCCTTCCCGGTCCTCGGGAACGCGATCCTCAAATGCTTCTGGCTCCAAATGGACCTCGGCCTCTGGACAGGGTAATCTGTCCGAGTCGGACTCCTCCTTGGTCCTCTCAGGCTGGGAGTTGGACGGGGATACTTCCCTGGCGACTCGTGCCCACAGGGACTTCCCTTCGGACCCGTCCCCACCCGCCAATCAGATGCGTTCGCTGCCCAAGTACACATCATTCCTGGCATTTGTGCGGGACATGGCATGGGCCCTCAGCCTGGCTACGCAGACTGAAGAGGAGCCGCGAGCTGAGGAGCTTAATATTCTACAGTATGAGTTCCTGCCTTGGGAGTCTGTTATTGTCCCGGTTCCCCCCATATTGTCAAGGCTGCTCCTCTGCATGTGGGAGACACCCTTTTCGGTCCCCATTGTGAGCAAGCGCCTTGATGCCATGTACAGAGTACAGCGTGGCCCGGGGTTCCGGAAGACCCAGCTGCTGCACACCTCCATGGTTGTGGAGTCGGTGATGTGGAAGCAAAAAAGCCCGGTCTCGCTCTTCGGTCCCCCCAGTTAGGAATCAAGAACTCTTGACACCCTGGGGCGTAAGGCCTATCAGGGTTCCATGCTCGCTTGCCGTATCCAAGCATATCAACTCTATACAGGCATGTTCCTGCATGGCCTCACAAAGGAGCTCGGTGGGTTCGCAGCAGGCCTCAGGGGTGAACCCCTCCTAAGGTTCCAAACCCTCCTCAAATCCGTCGCGGAGTGGTCTGTCCACAAAACTTATCATTCTTTTTTTGAAAATAAGCACGAAGAACTCTTTCTTTATCCATCATAGAAACAAACGTTACCAATAGGGTAGCTCTAGAATTTATAATATCATTATCTGACTCGATGAACTCTGAGATATTTAAAGGAGAAGAGGCTGGATGTTGCGACTGAATGCCCATCCCCCCCTCTATCTCCCCACTAACCACATTACCAACAGGAACATAAAAAAGCTTAGAAATACTGATTGCCTTAGCATCACTAAAACACAGTATCTCCTGAAAATATTTTTGCAACAAAATCATAGGGGATAAAAAATGTGTCTTCGGAAAATTTAGTAACCGAAGGTTACAGGATCTAAGCATATTTTCTAAATATTCATCTTGCCTATGTAACACCGATGAATCTACCGGAATCCTATCTAACAACGCCTTATGAGAAAGAAAGCCAGAATCCTGAAAATCAGCCCGCTTTTCTAAAGGTAATATTCTATCCTGATGGTCAGTCAATTTCAGAACAGTCTCATTAGAAAAATCCGAGATCTTCTTCAAAGAGGAACCTAAAGCAAGCTCCATACGGGAAACAATTGTCCAAATATCTTTCAGAGAAATATCCAACGGTGGAGTATGAACTTCAACCAACGGGGGAAAAGAAATCGCAGTAGACATAGAAATAGATGACACCGCAGATACTCCTTGATGAGTATCAGGATGCATTTCAATGTATTTCTTTATGTTATCTTGTATTGATAATGGCTATTACCTTTTGTGTTATTTTTTGTATTGTTAAGAAAATTCAATAAAAAAAAAAAAAATCCGTCGCGGAGTGTTCAAAGTACCTTTCCTGTGCTTCATATGACAGGTTTGAGTCCTCCGCCAGGGTGGCGGCAGCCGGCATTGGGGCCCAGCGCCAGGCATGGCTCCAGTCTTTGGACCTGGAGCAGTGGGTCCAAGAGAAGCTTCTGGACATCCCTTGCCTTGGCGAGCAACTGTTCGGTAAACCTAAGGAGGATAAGGCTGCTGAGATTTATTTATTTATACATTTTTCTATACCGCCTCTTCCAGAGATCAGTGGCGGTTTACATAGAACAATAATACTTAATAATAGGGAACTATTATTATTTTACATAGAACAGTTGAACATTTTTTTAACATTTAACCCGTTAAACATCAGAACAATTAGAACTGGGACAATAAGAGTGCCGTAAAATAGAACTATTTACATTGAAAATTAAAATGTGGCTATTTACATTTGAGAATGAACGACTGTATTCAGTTAAATGCTTGAGATGGATTTATGGCTGTGCAATGTAAGAGTATGTCTAGGTAGGGTCAATGTATGGTTGTTGTTCAGTGTTAATCTGTGGAATCTGAACATTATCATGTTGAAAGTTGTGATAGTGCAGGGTGAATAGGTGAGTTTTTAGTTCCTTTCTAAATAATTGAAGGTAGAAATGGAGTTTGTGACTCAAACTCGTCAATCGCGCAAGAAGCCGTTCTTCCAAAGGAAAGGGCTCCCTTACCGGGTATTTATTTAAACAGTTTTTCTATACCGCCCCTTCCAGAGATCAGGGGTGGTTTACATTTAAACAAACCAGATACATGGAACAGTTATTACAAACCATAATGGTATAACTGTATACAGATACATAAGAACAAGAAAACATGAAGTGTCATTAACTATGTACAGAGCAACTTCCTCGATCAGGAAGTTAGAGGGAGGCTTTTAACAATATACTTATATTTGTAGGCTACATATGAGCGGAGGTAACAATTATGCATTAGTCAATATTGTTAAAGTATTCTGTAAGAAGAAGTGTCTTCAGTTCTTTCCTAAAGGTCTGCAGATCTTTGATTGCCCTAATGGGGTCTGGTAATGAATTCCATAGAGTAGGTGCAGTGAAAGTAAAGGCCCTGTTGCTGGTTATTTGTTTCGTTTTACGCACTGAGGAAGGTATGGCAAGTATGTTCTGGTTACTCTTCCTTCTGTTCCTGAAGTCTGTCTGTGATTGAATTCTAGGTTTGAGGAAGGAGGGAGAGATGTTGTTAATTAGTTTGAATGTGGCGATTATTGTTTTTATATTTTACTCTGCTCGCTATTGTACTCAAGAATCTGCATTGGCTTCCAAGTGTGATGTGATCTGTTAGGTTCATTCTGGAAATAATTATAGCAGTCACATTTTGGGCTAGTTGTAAGGTGTTTTAGTTTTTTTTGGGAAGACCCTGTAGTAAAATGTTGCAATAGTCCCAATGGGGTGTTATAAATGCTTGGACTGCTGTTTGGAAATCACTAGGTTCAAGGGAGAGGTCTGAGGTTCTGAATGGTTCTTAGTTTGAAAAAATATGGTCCTGGCTGTTTGTTTTTATATGGGTTGACATACTGAGGTACTTGTCCAGAATGATTCCTAGGTATTTTACCTCCTGCTTTACTGGGATTGTGGTGTTTTGTATGTTGAATTCATGGGGGGGGAGGGGTAAAATCTAGGTTTCTTGTTGTGAACATAATTTCAGTTTTTTTGAAATTGATTTGGAGGCTGTTATTGGTGAGCCAGAATGCATTCAATCATGTTGCTATAGATGGGGCTTTTTATATTTACCGGTGTAAGTAACATAATATTGTCGGCATAAATTAGGTATCCTATTTTATGCTTCTTGAAAATTGAGCAGATTGGTTGTATGTACAGATTGAAAAGGAGGGCAGATAAAGGAGGGCTGAACCTTGTGGTATTCCCTGTTCTTGAGGAAAGGATGAAGAGGATTCTTGGCTGAATCTTACAAATTGGTTTCTATTTATAATGTATGATTTAAACCATTGCATTGTGGGAAAGGCGGGTAACCATTGCGGGTTACCTGCCTTTTCCGCCCACCTCTGCACCAGCTCCCAGCACGCAGGGGAAGGGAGGTGCACATGGCCACCGTAAGCCTAAAGGGCCTAAAGCCCAACCACTGGCGCCGCCCAGCCAACGCAGGGGTTTCGACGCCGTCGGCATAGCCTCTTGCCCCCCGGCAGCTCTTATGCCGGTGGGGGGGGTCGCCTGTCCCTGTTCGCCCCGGAGTGGGCATTGAACACGTTGGACACCTGGGTCCTCCAGGTGATCCAGGACGGATACCGTCTCCACCTGGACAGGTGCCCTCCTCCCTTTTCCCCAGCGGAGCCTGCACGGCTCCTCGCGCACCAGACCTTCTTGAAGTGGGAACTGTAAAACCTCCTCGCCCAACAGGCGGTCGAGAAGGTACCGCGGCACCTTCGAGGTCCTACTCCCGCTACTTTCTTGTCCCGAAAAAGACGGGAGGCCTGCGTCCCATCCTCGATCTCGGAAACCTCATCAAGTTCCTGGTGTGGGAGAAATTCAAAATGTTATCGCTTGGCGTCCTGCTGCTAGGTACATATGACCTAGATTGGCCACTGTTGGAAACAGAATACTGGGCTTGATGGACCTTGGTCTGACCCAGTATGGCATATCTTATGTTCTTATGTTCTTATGCCCTTCCTTCGGCAGGGCAATAGGCTATGCTCCTTGGACCTCAAGGATGCTTCCTATTCGTCTCTCCGGGCCAGTCCAGAACATTAGGGTTGTCAACCTCCTCCAGCAGCTGGGGATTGAATACTGAACAAAAACTTGCTGACAGCCTAACCTGCTCCCCCTGGCGTCAGAGAGTCAGTCTTTCAGTCCTCAGCAGCTGTACAGGACGTGTGGACAGGCTCCCCTGAGAGGCACATAGGAAAGTTTTGGCAGTTAGTAAAAAACAAAACAAAAAAAACAACATAGACTGCGATTCTAAACTACAGAGAGGAGAACAGTTTGGTTTGCTCTAGCAGGGCAGATTGCCACGAAAAGCTGGTACTGTTTCTTTAATTTTTCCTCTACTAAAACAGACTAATTGAAAAAGAGAAAGCACCTTATATTTCCTGGATCGCCAAGATCTGTTTGGTCTTACGAGGCAGAGCCTGTCTCTACGGCGAGTCTGTGGTGCTTAGAGGTGTGGATTTCGGGTCTGGGAGCCCCAGAATCTCCTCCTTCCTGCCTCGGATCGCTGCTGGCCTGACTCCCTGCTAGCAGCGGGTGAGCGGTCGGCGGCTGCTTTCATCTATTTGGTTTTCAGGTAGGACAGTGGTGATTGGCGTCTCTTCCTTTTACTAGCGATCGCACCGCCATCGAGGGTCTGGCTCGTCGCCATTTTTTAAGGTTTTTGCAGACGTTTTCTTAGACCGCGTGTGTGGTGGGAACAGTCTTGGCTCAGTTGGTTTCAGGTCGGGTGCATCAGATCTCGGCGGGAACGATCGCGGCTGCAGCGATTTCGCTTGTTCTTGCTTCTCTCTCTTTTTTTGGGGGGGTTTTGAGGCTTAACAGACATGGAGGCTCCCAGCGTTTCAGGAGAGGAGCTGTTAGGCAAGTCTCCGGTGCTTTTAGAAAGAGCGGGAACGGCGGCCATTTTGACTGAGCCGTCCGTTTCTCCGGCTCTGCAGATAAAGGCATCTAAAAGAAAATCAAAATCTCATAAGCTGCCTTCGGCTAAGGATCCCCCACAGCAAAAGTTATTATCAGAACAGGAGTCAAGGGATTCCCTTTTCTCCACGGAGTTTATTTTAGCCTTACATAAGGCTTATTTATTGAAGAAGTCTCAAGCTCCTATGTCTGCAGATGGAGACAGTCTGTTAAGATCTCAGAGAGTGGAGTTTGCAGGGGCAGACCCGGGGGAAGGGATGTCCTCAGCGGCTAACTTAGTCTCCACTTTAGAGGGAACTGATTCCCAGGAAATTTCCCAGTTGCCAGAGGATGGTGAAATTCTCTCAGAGACTGGGGTGGATGCCTGGCCAGGGGAGTTGGAGGAGGGAGAATTAGGGCCGGGCGAAGATCCCAATGTGTTCAGAGTGTTTAGAAAAGAGGAACTAGGGGCGCTGATATCTCACACTCTGGCTGCATTAAATATGGTGCTCCCTGCAGTTCACCAAGAACCGCTGGAGGATCCCTTGCTACAGGGTTTTAAAACCGAACAGCGTTGTTTTCCCTTACACAGGGTGATTAAACAGATGATAGAATCTGAGTGGGAATGTCCTGAAGCGTCCTTGAGGGGGGGTTGAGCGCTTGCGCGTCAATACCCGGTTCCTCAGGACGAGAAGGAGTTGTTGCGCATGCCTAAGGTGGATGCCCTAGTGTCAGCGGTCACCAAGAAGACCACGATTCCTGTGGAAGGGGGTGCAGCCCTTAAGGATTTCCAGGATCGAAGGTTAGAGGCACTCCTTAAACAAGCTTTTGATTCCAGTGCGCTGGCGCTACAGGCTTCCGTTTGTGGGGCTTATGTATCCAGAGCGTCCATTCGCTGGCTGCAGGGGGAGCAGTCCCCTGATAAGGAGGAAGAATCTTCGGCGGAAGGAGCGAAGCTGGAGTCCGCGGCGGCTTATCTCGCGGATGCCTTCTATGATTTGGTCCGGATTTCCGCAAAGTCAGTGGCTTTGGTCATTGCGGCGCGGCGGTTTCTTTGGTTGCGGAACTGGGCGGCTGATGCCTCCTCTAAGGCCCGTCTCAGTAAGCTTCCGTATAAGGACAAGCTGCTCTTTGGGGAGGCTTTGGAGAAGATAGTTAAGGATTTAGGTGATTCCAAAGGGGGTCGCCTTCCCGAAGACCGTCCGAGAGGGGCAAAAATAGGGTCCGTTCCTCGAGGTCTGGGAAGAGACTTTCGTAGATTCTGGGGGCCTCGCTTTACACCTTATCAACAAGGGCGTTTTGTGGCTAGGGGCCAGTCTTTTCGGGGCGCGCGGGGCTTCGGTAGAGCCTATTTTCACGCCCAGCACAGCTCCGTTAAGAAACCGCAATGAAGGGATGCGGGCCCAGGCGGAGATACCGGTAGGAGGTCTTTTGCAGGAGTTTCTCTCCGCCTGGGCCAGCATCATGTCGGACCAGTGGGTGCTCGAAATCATCAGAGAGGGCTATGCTCTGGAATTCGCTCTTCCACTGGCGGAAGCGTTTGTGACATCTCCCTGCGGTCTGCAGGCAAAGAGGGCTGCGATCAACGACACGTTGTTACGTTTGTTGGACCTCCGAGCGGTGGAGCCAGTTCCGGCAGACCAGTGCGGCTCCGGTCGATACTCGATTTATTTTGTAGTTCCCAAAAAGGAGGGTTCTTTTCGGCCCATACTAGATCTAAAGCACGTGAACCGTTGCGGGTGCCTCATTTCTGGATGGAAACGTTGCGGTCTGTGATCCGCTCGGTAAAGCCGGGGGAATTCCTCTCGTCCATAGATTTGACAGAGGCCTATTTACACATTCCGATAAGGAGGGAGCATCAGAAGTTTCTACGTTTTGCGGTTCCCATGGGTCATTTTCAATTTCGAGCGTTACCTTTCGGTCTGGCGACCGCGCCTCGGACTTTCACCAAAGTGATGGTGGTGGCGGCGGCGCTTCGAAAGGAAGGAATTAAGGTGCATCCATATCTGGACGACTGGTTGATCCGAGCGCCATCTGAGGGATTCCTGCGTGGCAACCTCACGAGTAGTAGAGTTTCTCGAGCAGCTCGGTTGGGTTATCAACCGAACAAAGAGTCGTTTGCAACCGGGACAGCAATTGACTTATCTGGGAGCTTTCTTCGACACGGCAAAAGGTGTGGTTTTTCTTCCTCCGGCGAGGGTACAGAAGATCCTTTCTCAGGTGACGGCTTTCTTGCGTGCGGTGGCTCAGACGGCTTGGAAGTATTTACAGTTGTTGGGGTCGATGGCGGCTGCCTTAGACCTGGTGCCGTGGGCAAGAGCGCATATGCGGCCGCTTCAAAGGGCATTGCTGTCGAGATGGTCGCCGCAGACTCA
This sequence comes from Ichthyophis bannanicus, assembly GCA_033557465.1. NCBI lineage: Eukaryota > Metazoa > Chordata > Amphibia > Gymnophiona > Ichthyophiidae > Ichthyophis > Ichthyophis bannanicus. Next base: position 295,744,162 of record CM066037.1, read on the forward strand.
CCCTCTCTCTCGTCGGCTGCAGTGTCCGGAAGAAGTGCAGGTCAGCCTGCAGTGGTGGTTAGTCCCCAGCTCATCTTCAGGCGGGGGTTCCATTGGACCTGTCCGATTGGGTGTTGCTCACAACAGACGCCAGTCTTTCGGGCTGGGGGGCTCATTGTTTAACGCGGATAGCGCAGGGCACCTGGTCAGCAGAGGAGGCTCTTTGGTCGATCAATCGTTTGGAATTGCGAGCGGTGCGCTTAGCCCTGTTGGAGTTTGTCGAGCTGCTCGAGGGGAGAGCAGTTCGGGTATTTTCCGGCAACCTGGTGATGGTTTCGTACACAAACCGTCAGGGGGGCACGGGCAGTGCGGTTCTGTTGGAGGAGAGTCACCTGCTGTTTCAGTGGGCAGAGTCCCATCTCCTAGCAATTTCGTCAGCGCATGTGGCAGGAAAAGACAACATCCAGGCGGACTATCTCTGTCAAAATGTTCTAGATCCCGGGGAATGGGAACTGAACTCGGCTGTCTTTCAAGAGATCACTCGACACTGGGGTCTCCCGATAATGGATCTCATGGCCACACTACACAATGCCAAAGCGGCTCGGTTCTACAGCAGGCGCAGGGAGCATATGTCGGAAGGGCTGGACGGCCTGGTGCAGCCCTGGCCGTCGGGCCAGCTTCTTTATGTGTTTCCTCTGTGGCCGTTGTTGGGGGCGCGTCATTCAGAGGATAGCAAGATTCGAGGGCATGGTGATTCTCATTGCTCCAGATTGGCCAAGGCGACTGTGGTATGCGGATCTGATGCGCCTTCTGGTAGTTCCGCCTTGGCGGCTTCCGGCTCGGAAGGATCTGTTGTTCCAAGGCCCCGTACTAATGCTGCAAGTGGATCGGTTCTTGCTTACGGCTTGGCTCCTTGAAAGGGAGCGGTTACGTCGCAGAGGGTATTCCAGCTCCGTCATTACCACTCTGTTAAGCTCTCGGAGGCGCTCAACTTCTTTGGCGTACGTTCGTGTGTGGCGCATTTTTGAAGCATGGTGTGCGGAACGTCGGGTGATCCCGTCAAAAGCGCTTCTGCCGGACATCTTGTCTTTTCTGCAGGGGGGTCTAGAAAAGGGTCTGGCTCTTAACACCTTAAAGGTACAGCTGGCGGCGCTGTCTTGTTATAGAGGAAAGGAGCACGGCCGCTCGCTCTCCTTGCATCCCGATGTCCATCGTTTTCTGAGAGCAGCCAAGCTACTTCGACCTCCCGTTCGGCCGGTGGTTCCGCCTTGGGATTTGAATTTGGTTTTGGAAGCCTTGACGGAGCCGCCCTTTGATTCAGTGTCGACTGTTCATCTCCGGGAGCTTTCCTGGAAGACTGCATTTTTGGTAGCTTTGTGTTCCGCGCGTAGGATTTCAGATCTGCAGGCGCTCTCGTGCAGGGCGCCATACATTCAATTTTCAGCTGAAAAGGTAGTGTTGCGGCCGGTGCCCTCCTTTCTTCCTAAAGTGGTCTCAGCTTTTTATGTCAATCAGGCCGTTTCGCTTCCCACTTTTTCAGTCTCAGGAAGTGGGAAGCCGGGTAGATCACTTAGGAAGTTGGATTTGGGTCGTGTACTGAAACGCTACCTCAAAGTAACAGAACCGTTCCGGAAGTCGGACAGATTGTTTGTGCTTTTTGGAGGTTCATCCAGGGGGAAAGCGGCTACCAAGGCTTCTATTGCACGCTGGGTAAAGCATGCCATAAGAGCAGCGTATGAGTCTAAGGGCTTGGTGCCTCTGGTCGGACTCAGAGCGCATTCTACGAGAGGTCAGGCGGCCTCATGGGCGGAATATGCGTTGGTGCCGCCGGTAGATATCTGTCGGGCGGCGACATGGTCTTCTCTCCATACCTTTGCAAGGCACTACCGGCTGGATGTTCAGGCAAGGGAGGATGCTAGAGTGGGCGCCTCAGTTCTGGTAGCGGGGCTCGCCGGTCCCTCCCGACTTTAGGTACTGCTTTGGTACTGCCCTAATGTTCTGGACTGGCCCGGAGAGACAAATAGGAAACAGAAATTAGACCTTACCTGCTAATTGTCTTTCCTTGAGTTCTCTCCGGGCCAGTCCAGGTCCCACCTGGTCTCTTTTGCGAATGTTTGTTCTAGTGCCATTCCTCGGTCAGTAGGTCATCTATGGTACGGCTCGCTAAGCTGGTAGCCGAGGTTGTCAGGTTTCTGTTCCATGGCACCATCGAAGGAAATTGTGGGGCTTCCTCTTAGGAGGGGGGCTCTCTTTTCACCAAAAAAAAAAAAGCCTGGCCTCTACAAAGGTAGGCAGTAAGAGGAAAAGCGGAGAAATGGAATACCGTTTTACTCTTAGTGTTAACCGATGTGCTTTTTGTTTTTGTACAAGTTGCGAGGGTGGTTCTACTGCTTTGTTACTGTAAGACTGACTCTTGACGCCAGGGGGAGCAGGTTAGGCTGTCAGCAAGTTTTTGTTCAGTATTCAGTCCCCAGCTGCTGGAGGAGGTTGACAACCCTAATGTTCTGGACTGGCCCGGAGAGAACTCAAGGAAAGACAATTAGCAGGTAAGGTCTAATTTCTGTTTATGCCCACATCCTAGTTTACCCCCAGCACAGGCAATACCTGCGCTTCAGGGTGCAGGGGGAACACTACCAATACATAGTGCTTCCCTTTGGGCTCGTGTCCGCACCGAGGGTTTTCACAAAGTGTCTCTGCACAGCCGTTGCCTTTCTCAGGCGGCAGGGCATACCCGTCTACCCCTACCTCGACGACTGGCTCGTAATGGAGCCATCGATCGGCAAAGCCCGCCTAGCAGCGTCGCGCACGATCCTTCTTTCGAGCGCTTGGATTCCTAGTCAACTACTCCAAGTCCCACCTAAAGCTGGTGAAGACCCTGGAGTTCATTGGCACATGCCTCAACACGGTGCGGGTGACTGCCTTCCTCCCCACGGACCGAGCAGACCGCCTTTGGGCCGTGGTGTCCCAGATCGCAAACAAGACTTGGGTCACAGCGCAGGCCATGCTGTGCCTCCGTTTACGTGGTCCCCCATGCCCGCATGCATTTGCGGACAGCCCAGTGGTGCCTCAGGGCACAATGGAGCCAGGCCTTCGGCCGCCTCAGAGACCCTATTTGGTTTTCCCGCAGTCTTCACAGCTCCCTGGGTTGGTGGTGGGATCCCCGAAGTCTCCTTCGGGGAATGCCCTTTCAGACCCCGCAGCACGAGCTTGTCCTAACGACGGATGCTTCCCTGCTGGGATGGGGAGTCCACTGCAGCTCATTGTGCACCCAGGGGCAGTGGTCGCCTGAGGAGTCTCAGCAGCAGATCAACCTGCTCGAGCTTCGGGCAATCCGATGGGCCCTGAGGGCCTTTGAGGGCTATCTGAGGGGTAAGTCAGTGCTTGTACAGACTGACAACAGGGCAGCCATGTTTTACATCAACAAGGAGGGGGGAACAGGATCACGCCTCCTCTTCCGAGAGGCGATCCTCCTTTGCGTCTCGCCGGGGGATGACCCTGTGAGCGGTCTACCTCCCAGGCCAGGAGAATGTCCTCGTGGACAAACTCAGCAGGATCCTCCTGCCCGTATGAGTGGCGCTTGAATCTGGAGGTCACCGATGTCTTGTTCCATCGGTGGGGGACCCCATCCATGGACCTGTTTGCTAGTCTGGCGAATGCACAGCTTCCCCGCTTCTGTGGCCCAGTTCCGCACCCGAGCAGGGTGGCCCTGGATGTGTTCCTCTTGAGCTGGACCTCCCAGCCTTCTATACGCGTTCCCTCCCACTCCTCTCATTGCGAGGACCCTCCACAAGGCTGAGCGGGACCGAGCTTCGGTGATCCTCCTGGCCCCCTCGTGGGCTCGGCAGCCTTGGTTCCCACTTATGCTCTGGCTCATGTCCGAGCCCTCAGTCCCCGGGACTGTTGACACAGGAGGAGGGTTGGGTTTTCCACCTGAACCTGGCCTCATTGTCCCTGGCAGCCTGGCAGCTGAACGGGTCGCCTTAACTCCACTGCGTCTTCCGGAGGATGTCGAGGAAGGACTCAATGAGATGGGCATACGCCTTTAAGTGGCAACATTTCTTGACCTGGTGTTCCGAGCCCCAGATCGACCTGTTCTCCTACTCTACCCGGTGGATCCTCCAGTACCTTCTCCACTTCTGGAAGGCAGGACTGAAATCCAGTTCGATCAGGGAACACCTGAGTGTCATTTCGGCAAACCACCTCCCCGTCAAGGGAAAACCCCTCTCGGGGCAGCCCTTGGTCTCTCGCTTCATGCAAGGTCTGTTGCTTTCCAAGCCTCCCATCAGGCCTCCGCCAGCGGAGTGGGACCTCAACGTGGAGCTGATGCAATTCACGCGAGCGTCCTTAGAGCCGATGGCGATGTGCTCGCTTTTGCATCTCTCCTGGAAGGTGGTCTTCCTGGTGGCTTTGACCTCGGCTCACCGAGTCAGCGAACTTCAGGCCCTCTTGGCTGAGGCTTTATACACCAAGTTCTACGGGAACAGGGTGGTCCTTCGCACTCATCTCAAGTTCCTGCCGAAGGTAGTCTCGGACTTTCATCTCCATCAGGAGATAGTCCTACCGACCTTCTTCCCAAGACCGCATGCTGACTAGGCATCGGCGGTCTTGTATACACTCAACTGCAAGAGGGCCCTTGCCTTCTTCCTACAGCATATCCAGAGTCATCGCAAGTTCGATCGGCTCTTTTGTCGCCTATGACCCCAATCGCCTGGGGCAGGCAGTCACCAAACGCACTATCTCCGTCTGGGTTGTGAACTGCATCGCCTTCACCCAAGCGAAGGCGGGCACCTCACTGGGTCGGCAGGACACCGCACACGGTGTCTGAGCCAAGGCGGCTTCGGTGGCTCTCTAATGGACATCTGCCGGGCTGTGACCTGGTCTTCAGAGAATACCTTCTCTGTCCACTACTGCCTGGAGAGGGAGTCCTGCTGGGACAGTGCCCTCGGCCAGGCTGTACTCTGTAATCTTTTCGAGGTATAAGCAACTCCTGCCCTCTGGCCCTTCTTCGACAGCTACCGAGAGCTTCGAACTGAAGACTCTGGCTCCTCCGGGCATCAACTTCTGTGCACAGCCTCGCGGAGGCATTTTTGGTTACAGGTTCAGTAGCCTGTAGCTGGGGAGTCCCATAAGTGAAGACTGACTTCCTGCTTGTTTTTGGAGAAAGTGTAGTTACTCACCTATAACAGGTGTTCTCCAGGGACAGCAGGAATCAGTCCTAACTATCCTCCTCCCTCCCCTAAAGAGTTGCTATTTTTGTCCTTCCCTTGCTATCTGCTTAGTAGGGCTCTTGCTAGGGGACCTGACTGAGCAGGAAGGCACCTTTGAGCGGGAAGAGGGTCACGCATGCGTGGCAGCAATCTCAAAGGCTTTCTTTGAAAGCTGGAGAATTGCTCCGCCGGGCTCCATCAGTGCCGACGACACCCATAAGTGAGGACTGATTCCTGCTGTCCCTGGAGAACACCTGTTACAGGTGAGTAACTACGCTTTCTCTTCATATAATGTGTCTAAAGAATAAAAGTCAATCCTACTCAATGGTGAATATTCTGTAACTTTGTAAAATGTCCTGTAAATAGTCCTGTAACTTTGTAAAATGTCCTGTAAATAGTTCTCATCCAAGTTATTACCTTGTTCATTGTAAGCACAATGTGTTTTTGTTACATTTGTACTATTGTTCTGTTCGCTGTAAACCGCACTGATCTTAATAGCGCGGTATATAAGAAACGTAAATAAATAAATAAATAAAAGTAGAAGTCTTGTCATTTGAGCTTCCTTATCGTCAGTCCAGTCCAGACCTGTGGGTTATCACGCGTCTCCAGCAGCTTGGCGACTGAGCATGCCAACTCTTGATGACATCACACCACGTAGGCAGCTGTCTCAGTCTCCGAGCATCTGGAGTGGCATGATATTGTGTGTCTGGACTTCACTGAAGAGCAACAACTGGCTTTTTTTCCCCCTCTAATCTATCATAATTTGAAGTAAGGGGTTTTCAATTGGTGGTAGATTCCTAAAAGAAAAAAGGAAAAGTTTAGGGGAGGGGGGGAAATCTAACGGAGAAAGAGAGAGAAATCGGCCCTATCAGCTGTATTTGCTAGATTGTGAATCCTTATTAAGCTGCAGTAACTCCCAATCCCTTTGGTGGGTGAAAAACTGCTAGCTGGGATTCTGCAGAGTAGTCCTCTAGGCCTGACAGGATATCCCGCCACTGCCATAGCCATTAAGGCCGGCCTGTAGAGGTGAAGTAGGTCCTAGGAAAGTGCGGCACAGCACTGGTGTGATCAGTGTCTCTTGCTTGGTTTCGGCCCAGTGTAGCTGCAGGAATCAGTCAGCCAGTGAGTGCACTCTGTTTGCCGCGGCGAGTAGGAGCACGTAGTGGGGTTTGCTGCTAAGCCAGAGAGAGCTGAACCGGCGCCATTTTGTAAACTGCCGAGGTATATTGTTGTGGCAGGAGGGGCTCTCTGAGCAGGCTCCAGACCCAGAGGTTGGGGGGGGGGGAGGGGAGAGGGGAGATCTTCCTTCGTGTTTTCTTATTTTTTTTTATGGGTGGCCTCTCTCATTTTTCTCCTTGATTTGAGAATGGATCAGAGGATCGGTATGCTGGCATCTGGCTTGTGGGTCTCGTCAGGGTTCTGTTTCTGCTGTGGACGTTTGCCATGGCTGTGAAGCAAAGTCACGATCAAGAGAAGACGGCCTTATAGGAGACAGAAATGGAAGGGCTGTGAAGCAGGTGTCCTCTGGAGGGTCAGAGACCCCTGCTTAGGCTTCTGCGGGGCGCTGGTCTCCCGTGGTTTTGGCAGGAACAATGGCCATTTTAGAAGGAGCTGACAGCTCAGCTCCTCCAATAGCTGAGACCCGGGAGAATCAGTGTAGGTCTCCTAGACCCTCCACTTCTAAAGAATCAACCTCAGAGGAGGCCCAGGAGCATTTTCACCACAATTTTGTTCTTCTCATGCACAAAGCCTTCAACATGAGGTATCATGTGGGAGAGGGCACCTTTGGGATTTCAGGAGAGAGCTAAAAAGAGAGATTTGCCCGATGCACTACTTGGTCATAGGGCAGAAGAGTAACCGATGACCACCTGGAGGTGTCTGGACAATGAGCCATGGGAGGACACTGGCTCCATCAGAGGATTCTGAGGATTTGGGGCAGATATGGGGGTAGAATCAACAGAGTTATAGAAAGGCAAAATTCCAAAGGGAGAGGACTTCCATATTGTCCGCATGTTCCCCCAGGAGGAGTTGGCAGCGCTGATCTCTCACTCCCTGGGGGCGCTTAATGCCCCTCAGGGTGCTCTTCTGGAGGAAGAATCCCTGGAAGATCCCCTGTTCCACGCTGTCATAGTAACATAGTATATGACGGCAGATAAAGACCAATATGGTCCATCTAGTCTGCCCAGCAAGGCGGCAAGGGTAGGTGCACCTGGCGCTCTATGCAGGTCACCCCTCCCCATGCCTTTGTTTAGGGGTGTAACCACCATTCCGTGTAGGTCACCCATATTTGTTGAGATATGAGATAGCAACAGGATAAAATCAAAATAAATATAACTATAAACGGATCACTATGTCTGTCGCATGCCATTTTGAATTCTGTCACTGTATTTGCCCCCGCCACGCAGGAAGATGGAGATGGTTTCCACTTCAAGTGATTAAGCAGATGATCCAGGATGAATGGGACGTCCTGGAAGCAGGCCTCAAGGGTATAAGGGCTATGGCGCAGTTATACCCCTTGCCGGAGCACAAAAAGGACCTACTCTGCTTGCCCAGGGTAGATGCCTTGGTATTGGGGGTTACAAAGAAGACCACAATCCTTGTGGAGGGACGTACAACTATTAAGGTTATGCAGGATCAAAAGCTCGAGACCTTGCTCAAGCAAGCATTTGATATTAATTCCCTGTCCCTGCAGGCATCTGTCTGCAATGCCTTTATGGCCATATCTTCGTTGCTATGGGCGTAATGGGTCCTGGAAAGTGCAAGACACTCACAGCATCCAGCTGTGGAGGCGGCCAATTGGATTCCGGGGCGGCATACTTAGCAGATGCATTTTATGATTGATTTATTTATTTTATTTTATTAACATTTTTATACCGCAATTTCCTACAGATCAACTGTGGTTTACATTGAACAGAATGATCAGTACAGAAGGTACAGATTAAGTTTACATGGAACAAAAATAACCATGTACAGTAAACAGCAAAATTAACTTTTAACTATATACAGGGTGATCTTGTGTTGCATTGGTAAGATGCATGAGGGTCCTTGTTTGGGTGTGTGGGGTGCTGTATTATGGTAATGGTGGAAGTTATGTTATTGTGCCAAAGTGCTGGATGAATAGATATGTTTTGATTTTTTTCTTAAAGGTTGAAAGGTCTTTTATGGTTCTTAGACTATCCAGCAGTTTGTTCCAGAGGGTGGGGTCACAGTGAGAGAAAGCCCTGCTGTTTGTAATTTTTTTGGCCTTCCTGACGTCGGGGGTTGTAGCAAGTTTGTTTTTGCTGCAGTCGCGTTGTGAGCGGGTGCTATATTCTCTAGTGATGAGAGTTGATAGATGGGATGGAGAGATACCATTGAGGAGTTTGAAGGTGTTTATTATGACTTTGTACTGGGAGTGGTATTGTATCGGTAGCCAGTGTGAGGCTGCATAAGATTGGTGTGATGTGGTCAAAAGGATTGGCATTTATGGTTATCCTGGCTGCATAAATGCCAATCCTGTTGACTACATCACATCAATCTTATGCAGCCTCCACTGGCTACTGATACAGTGATCTTATTAGGGGTTTGTCCAAGAACATGACCTCAGTGGTGGCTGCTCAGAGATATCTGTGGTTGCGTAATTGGTCAACTGATGTCTCATCCAAGTCCCGTTTTGAGTAAACTCCTATTCAAGGGTAAGCTTTTGTTTGGGGAAGCTCTTGATAAGTTGGTGAAAGATCTGGGGGAAAGATCGAAAGGTGGAAGGCTTCCCAAGAACAAGCAAAAGCCGGTTGGAGCAATGGCCCCAGTCAGGGGTCAATTGCCAGATCTTCGGTGCTTCCGGGGAGTTTGTTTTGCACCGTATCAAAGAGGCCATTTCCCACCCAGAGGCAGACCTTTTGAGATTTTCGTGAAACCAATAGAGGTTTCTTTGCAGCTTCCTCCACCACAGCTAAGAAGTCACAATGAAATGAGGGTATCCCGGGATGGGGTAGTTCCCATGGGGGGAGTTGTCTGTGGGAATTCTACTCTACCTGCGTCCAGTTCACAACCAACCAGTTGGTCCAAGAGGTTATTTGGGAAGGGTACGCGCTTAACCTTGCCTGACCTCTTGCAGATGCCTTCATAAGGTCACCCTGCAAAGCACCTCGCAAAGTCAGAGCAGTGCAGGACACCCTGCTGTGGCTTCAACAATTGAACGCAGTGGACCCTGGTGAATGGACCCTCAACTCAGCAGTATTTGCTCAGTTAGTCTGGCGCTGGGAACAACTGATCATGGATCTGATGGCAACCTTAAAGTCAGCAAAGGCAGCCCGCCTCTACAGCAGTTGATGAGAGTGAATGTTGGAAGAGCTAGATGCATTTATGCAACAATGGTCCACAGACGGGCTGCTGCATGTGTCCCCCCCAGTGGGCATTCATAGTGTGAGGCCGATCTGGTTTGGTTGACGATGAACTGTCTTTGGTGGCTGCTGATTCTGACCAACCTGCTCTCTCAGGGTCCTGTACTGGGATGCCTCAGTTGGATTGATTTTCGCTTACGGCCTGGCTTTTGAAAGGGCTCAGTTGAGGAAGAAAGGATACTCAGCCTCTGTGATTGCAACTTTGTTGAAGGCGCACAAGCCTCCACTTCACTGATGTATGTGCGAGTGTGGAGAATATTCGAAGCGTGGTGCTCGGAGCATGACTGTCGACTTCTGTTGGCATCCGTGCTGGAGATTCTGGTCTTTCTACAAGCAGGGTTGGAGAAAGGACTGGTGTGTAGTTCGTTTCAAGGTCAGGTGGCAGCCCTAACCTGTTATCATGGAAGGCCCACTCAGATGTCGTGCGTTTCCTTAGGGCTGTGAAGCAAGTTCAGCCACCTACGCAATCTTTGGTCCCTCCTTGGGGCCTCAATCTGGTTTTGTCTGTTTAGACAGAGGCACCCTCTGAACCAGTGTGTGCTTCCACTTTGAAGGATTTGACTTTGCCACCAAGAACACTGTCTTCAATCTGTTCAGCTAGAAGGATCTTGGTGCTACAGGCAGCCTTGTGTCATGAGCCATTTCTCTCCATGTCAAAGGAGAAGGTGGTGTTGAGGCCGGTACCTTCCTTTCTGCCCAAGGTGGTCTCTGCATTTCACCTCAATCAGCCAATGACTCTCCTTGTGTTCTCGGGAGCAGGGGCGGCAACAGCTGAACCCCAGCTATGCTTACTGGATTTTTGCCACGTGCTAAGGTGCTATTTGAAGCAGACTGAGCCATTTCAGAAGTCAGATCATTTGTCCTTTTTGGGGGACCACAGAAAGGCGAGGTGGTTTCTAAGGCATTGATTTCCAGGTGGGTGCAGGAGGCCATTGCCTCAACCTACATGTTAAGACGAAAGGAATTGCCCAAAGGGTTGAGGGCTCATTTGACCCAGGAACAAGCAGTGGCGTGGATGGAGGCTAGCCTGGTTCCGCTGTTGGACATCTGCAGAGCGGCCACTTGGTTATCTTTGCATATCTTTTGTGAAGCATTATTGCCTGGATGTACAGGTGGCGGGGGACACGCGGTTTGGATCGGCAGTGCTTCAGGCCAGGCTTGCGGATCCCTCCCGAGGTTAGTGCTGCTATGGTACATCTCACAGGTCTGGACGGGAGGGATGATAAGGAAGGTGAAATTAGGTCTTACCTGCTAATTGGCTTTCCTTGAATCCCTCCAGTCTAGGACCAGCCCCTAAATCTATGAACATGTGAACAGCGTGTGCTGGTGATCCTGATTCTGAAGAACACATCTAATTGATTAATGGACTGGATTGGACTGAGGAGCCGTCAGCGGGATGGGACTCCTTTTGGGGTGCTGTGGACTATTCCATTTGACAAGCATTTAAAAAAAAAATTCAGGCAAAAGGAGTGATCGATAAGGTTGATTTCTCTTTGAGGGGGCTATATCCTGTTTGGGGGGAAAGTTTTTGTTCTTGATGTTGGTTCTTAATTGTTGCTTGTAGAAGCCTGCTTTGTCAATAGAATACTGAGGTTGGTAGGTGGTGCTAGATGCCTATGTGATGTCATCAAGATTGGCATGCTCAGTCTCCAAGCTGCTGGTGAGGTGTGATAACCCAGAGGTCTGGACTGGACTGGACTGGAAGGACTCAAGGAGAGCCAATTAGCATGTAAGACCTAATTTCACCTTCAAAGGAAAGATTAGGTTTGATCTCCTCTACTACCAATTGATTTGTTCTTTGGGTAATCTATGGAATATATAGTGTTCTTCACCAGCACCATAATTTGAAGAGAGCGTATTTCATCCTATCTTTCTTCTTCACTATCCAACTTTCACATATGACATTATTGAAAATACCATGGCTTGGACAAGTCAAATCTTTGTGTGTAAAGATACATCTCTGCACTTGAAAATTTTATCCAGGTCCTTCATAGCCATTCTGCCAAAAGAAGTGTGTTGTTTTGGATTTCTTGACTGCTTGTTGTTTCATTATTGATTATGGCCCAAGTGGGTTGAAGCTGTCTACTATTTCTTCTCTATCAAGGAAGAAGCTATTGATTTTTGCAAGCTTTTCTTCACATTGAGGTGCAAGCCCATTTTAAGTCCATGTTCCTTGATCTTGATAAGCAGATGTTTTAGATTGTCTTCACTTTCAACCAGTAACGTGATATCAGCATAGCAAAGATAATTTGATGAGTCTTCCACCACACCTCATTTGTTTTCATACAGTCCTGCTTCTCTGATGATTTGTTCTGCATATAAATTTTACAGGTATGGGAAAAATTTGCATTCTTGTCATACACGTTTTTGCTGATTTTTAAACCATTCTGTTTCTCCTTGTTCTGTTCTAACTGTTGATCAGTGTAAAGCTTGTGCATGAGAACTTTCAGGTGTTATGGTATAACATGGCCCAGAGCTTTTCATGATTTTACATAATCAAAGGCCTTGCTGTAGTCAATGAAATGCACGTAGATATCCTTTGGAATTCTTTTGCTTTTTTTCAAGGGTCCATCTCGCATCTTCTGTGATGTCTTTTGTTCCTCTTCATTTCTGCAACCGTGCTTGCACTTCGGGCAGTTCTTGTTCCAGGTATGGTTGTAGTCTCCATTGAATGATTTTCAATAGAATTTTGCTGGTATGTGGGATCAGAATGATGTGCAACAATTTTCACAGTCAGTCAGATTGCCTTGCTTCAATATTGTTTTGAACGTTTCCAGTCAGTCGGCCATGCTGTAGTCTTCCAGATTTCCTGGCAGAGCCTTAAGTATTGTAAGAGCTGCATCTGATTTCTGTTATACTTCAATGGGAATGACATCACTGCTTAATGCTTTGTTCTTTGATGATGCTTTCAGCGCTGCTTTGACTTCTTCTTTCATCACCAATGGTTCCTATTTTTAAGGTACAGGTTGAAACATAGGTACAGAACACTATGGGCACATCACATAATCTTACAGCTGCTCTGGCCCCAACCAAAGGCTCCATGAATCACTCATGCAGACACGATTACCTAACCAGATCCAAACGGACAGAACCCATGTTGATGTATACATTTGTTGAATATGTTTTAAATAGTTCCTTATCGTTCCTCCAGTTTAGTCCTCCACCTCTGGGTAGTGCACCTCCTCCTGCAGCTTGGAGACTGGACATGTCAAACTCGTGACATCACTGGATGTAGCCTGCTGGAATCCCCCATCAGCCCAAGAGTGTCCAGTCTCCATGCAGCAGGGGGATGTAGTGAGCCTAGGTGCTGGGCTCACTAGAGAAACTAATAAGAAGCAAGTTAGTTAGGTTTTAAATTTCCTTAAATTTTTGGATCTCTATTTTAACTTTCATTCAATTTGGTTCTGGTCCCTTTAAATTTCTTTACTTTCTAGGGGGTGATATTTCTTTAAAAAAAAAAAAAAAAGGAAAAAAACTGAGGAAACAGGTGTTACCTTTCCCTGCCAAGCCAAGAGGTTTCTTTTCTTTCCCGGATCCCTGCCCCTTGAAGGTACGGGGCAGAGCTCCTGAGATGGCGCAAGTGCAGGCCGGCACCCGCGGAGCGGCTTCGGGTGCTGCGCCATGGAGCGTGCTCGTCTGCAGCTCAGGCCCTCACAGCGGACGTCGCTCTGGTTAGCACGGAGCGACGCCACGGCTGGCAGGGTCTTCGGGTCTGGCTCACAGCTGTTTTTGCTCTCTCTGCCAGCTGTCAAGATACGTCTGGGTAAGTTCTTCTGCCTGGGGTGAGTTTCTTCGGAGCGTGCCAAAACTCTTTCTTCAGAAGCTGTGGCCATTTTGAACATGCGGTTTTCGCCGCATGTCAGCTTGGTGTGGTGGCGTCGTCAGCCCGGAGTACAGCGGGGTTTGGCAAACAGTGATGGCTTTAAGCGCCTTAGTGTAGTTAATTTTGGGTCTGTTAGCTTTTTCTGTTAATTTACGTTGCCTTGATTTCTTTTATTTCTTTAATTTCTTTTGCTTTACTTTTCCCGTTTAAGGCAGCAGTCTCCTTGGGGTCTGACCTTTGGGGGGGTTAGCTCAAGCAGTTTGGAGGCCCAGTGAAAACAGTGGTCCCTTGTTAAGCCTCACTTTAAAAAAAAAAAAAAAAAAAAAGAATATAAAAAGAAAGAACATTCTTTATTATACTCGCAGAGGGGCTGCAAGAAGGACGACAAGCTCATGTCAGCACGCCTGCAGTGTGTCGTTTGCGGCACCCATAGAGGCACGGTTGCGGACACCGGTATCTGTCGGGGCTGTGCGGCTGTATCGGCCAGTGTGGAGCAGCAGATGGAGAATTCCGTTGTCCCCGCTCCCCAGCAGTGGGGGCAGAGGGGGAAGCGTGGTTGGTGGTCCCATCCACATCCGGGCCGGTGGCTGCATCAGGGGACCCTAGTGCGTTTTAGGGTCTAGGCTCCGATCCGCAGCTGGGGGATTTTTGTCCAGACTTCGTCTTGATCATGCATCAAGTGTTCTGTCTAAGACAACAAGGTAAGTTGCCCGGGGCCCTTGCCCTCTCTCCTCGGCTGTTCCGCAATCCGGGTTGGCGGATCGCAAAAGCCTTGCACTTAAACCCTCCAAGAGGCCTCGTCCACCGGATCACGCTCCTTCAGAGTTGGGGTGGCAGGAGGTGGAGGAGGCAGAGTTAGAAATGGACGTAGATATCGATGAGTTGGAAGAGGGGGAGATCCCGGAGCCTGAGGATCAGGCGAGGATCATCCGAGTGTTCTGGAAGGATGAGTTGACGGCCCTTATTACGGAGTCCCTGCAGACGCTCAAACTGGCTACGGAGCAGCCGGTTGAGGAAGAGGATGGGGAAGATCCTATTATTCAGGCGGTGCGTCAGACGCAGGTGGTATTCCCTGTCCACAAGGTGGTAAATCGGATGATCCAAGATGAGTGGGATCAACCCGAAGCGGGGCTCGGAAGGCTAAGGACTATGAACAAGCTATATCCCCTGGCGGATAAGGACAAAGAGAAATTCCGCTGTCTGAAAATTGATGCTGTGGTCTCAGCGGTTACTAAGACCACCACTATTCCAGTAGAAGGCAGCACAGCCTTAAAGGATGCGCATGATAGGAAAGAGGATGGCTTATTGAAACCTTTGAAGCGGATGCGGTGTCCTTGCAGGCCTCCATCTGTGGGGCTTGGGTGGCGAGGGCCTGCCTCTGCTGGGCTCAGCACTTACGGCAGCGTTGGAGCAGGACAGTGTAAGAGAGCTGGGGTGTTTAGAATCCAGGCTGGCGTATTTGGCAGATGTGCACTACGACCTGATCAGAGCTTTAGCAAATAGTATGACTTCGTTAGTGACTGCCCGGCGATCCCTGTGGCTAAGGAATTGGTCGGCCGACGGTTCATCTAAGTCACGACTCAGTAAGCTCCCGTTTAAGGGGAAGCTGTTGTTTGGAGAAGACCTTGACAAGCTGGTTAAGGATTTAGGGGAGTCCAAGGGCGGTAGACTCCCGGAGGACAAGCCCAAGCAAGGAAAATTCTCGACGGCCTTTCGGGGTCAATTTTAGAGATTTCCGAAGATTTCGCACTTCCCGTTTCAGGGGTTTCCAAAGGGGAAGATTTGCTCCTTGGGCCCAAGGGTTCCGGGGGTTTCGTGGAGCAAGTAGAGGATTTGCAGTGGTGTCTGCAAGAGCCGCTCGAAAGCCGCAATGAAAGGAGGTGGGTCCCGGCAGAAAGTCAACCGATCAGAGGTCGTCTTCGGGGTTTCCTTTCTGCCTGGACCCAAATAACGTCCGATCAGTCGGTACTGGAGATCATACGCAACGGTTATGCACTGGATCTGGCGAAGCCGGTACTGGACTCTTTCGTGATGTTACCCTGCAGAGGTCAACCAAAAACCCTGGCGGTACGACAAACCCTGAACCGGCTCTTGCATCTGGGTGCCGTCGTGCCAGTGCTGGTGACGGATTATGGCGTGGGGCAGTACTCCATTTATTTCATGGTGCAAAAGAAAGATGGGTCCCTTCATCCAATTCTGGATCTCAAAGGGGTAAATCGTTGTCTCCGAGTGCCACATTTCCGAATGGAAACACTGCGGTCCGTCATTGTGGCAGTACGTCAGGGAGAGTATCTGATATCTCTCGATCTCTCGGAGTCGTATCTACATGTCACGATCAGAGCCTCTCATCAAAGGTTCCTACGGTTCGCGCTCCCTTGGGGGCATTACCAGTTTCAGGCGTTGCCCTTCGGTCTTGCGATGGCTCAACGGATTTTCCTCAAGATCATGGTAGTGGTGGCGGCGGCCCTACGAAAGGAAGGGGTCTTGGTTCATCCGTACCTCGATGAGTGGTTGATTCGAGCAAAATCCAAAGCCGAGAGCGAGCGTACCATGGAAAAGTTGGTGACATTTCTGCAGGGACTTGGCTGGGTAGTCACTTGACTCCGTCTCAGGTCCTCAAGTATTTGGGAGTACAGTTCGACACTCAGAAAGTGTCGGTGTTTCTGACGGAGCAGAGAGCCCAAGCACTTCAAAAGCTCGTGCGAAGCTTCAGGATGGTCCCAGCGCCCACGGCGTGGAGTTACCTTCGGGTGCTGGGGACAATGGCGGCGACTTTGGAGGTCGTTCCGTGGACCAGGTTCCATATGAGACCTTTATAGTGGTCTTTACTTTGCCGCTGGTCACACCAGTCATACTCGTTGAACAAACGTCTCCCTTGTCCTCTGCGGGTCAGGCAGTCCCTCCGGTGGTGGCTGCTATCCGCGTCCCTGCGAGCGGGAATGCGTCTGGAACAGCCGGAGTGGATTCCACTACTGACGGACGCAAGTCTCGCAGGCTGGGGAGCGCATTGCAGATCGGATTTTACGTAAGGCGTTTGGTCGGCGGAAGAGAGCAAATGGTCTATCAACCGGCTGGAGCTGAGAGCAGTGTTTCTGGCCCAATGAATCTTCAAAACCACGGTGCCGGGGCGAGCGGTACGAGTACTGTCCGACAGTGGCTTACATAAATCGGCAGAGCGGTACCGGAAGCGTGGCCATGGAGGAAGAGTTGGAAGGTCTGTTCTCTTGGATGGAGTCTCGTTTACAAGCGATATCTGCGGCCCACATCACAGGAAAGGACAACGTGACAGCGGATTTTCTCAGCAGAGTTCGAGTGGATGCAGGGGAATGGCAGTTGCATCCGGACGTATTCGCGCAGTTAGTTCACCGGTGGGGAACACCGGTCATGGATCTGATGGCAATCTTCCAGTCAGCGAAATCAAGTAATTTCTTCAGCAGGCAACGGGAGACCATGTCAGAAGGGATCGGCGCCTTGATACAGCCTTGGCTGTCGACAAGTCTCCTCTATTTCTTGCCACCGTGGGCACTCATCGGTCGCGTGGTTCAGCATATCGAAGCGCATCGGGGGCGTGTGCTATTAGTGGCTCCAGACTGGCCCAGGCGTCTGTGGTATGCCGACCTAGTGAGGTTAATCAACGGGGTTCCGTGGAGACTTCCGGCTTCGCAGGAGCTGCTGATACAGGGTCCTCTTCAGATGCCTCGGGTGGATCGGTTCTCGCTTACGGCTTGGCCATTGAAAGGGCAAGGCTAAAAAAGAAAGGTTACTCCAGGTCGGTTATTGCAACATTGCTTCAGGCACGGAAACGGTCGACATCGTTGGCTTATGTTCGTATCTGGCAGGTCTTTGAAGACTGGTGCTCGCGGCATCAAGTCTGCACCGCTACAGCGTCCATACCTTTGGTATTAAGTTTTCTGCAGGACGGATTCGAGAAAGGGCTGGCCGCCAGTTCCTTGAAAGTTCAATTAGCAGCCCTAGCATGTTATAGAGGTAAAGTCCAAGGTATGTCTCTAGGAGCTCACGTCGATGTGGTACGTTTTCTTAAAGCGGTTACCAAAATGCGTCCACGTAGGATTTCGGTTCCTCCGTGGGACCTCAACTTGGTTTTAGGGGCGCTCGTAAAGAACCCTTTTGAGCCCTTAAGCCAAGCGTCCGTCAAGGATTTGACTTTGAAAACGGTATTTTTGGTAGCCATTTGTTCGGCGCGGCGCATTTCTGAGTTGCAGGCCCTGTCCTGTAGAGACCAGTCAGGAAACGTGGCAGGAAGTTCCAATAATGCCTTTATTATTCCACGGGTCAAGTGTGCCTAAAACCCAACACAGGCCGTGTTTCGTATACCACTTCCTCAGGGGTTACAGGCTCACGATATGACAGCCCATGCGACCCACGGACCTCGGCATTGGGAAGCGGTTTCAAGTTTTGCTTGCTGACGGCGTCTTCACTGGTTTTGACACAGTCACACTTATACCAAATGTGAGGGGCAGTTTGGATTCCTCAGCCCTGCAATCTTAAGGAGGTCCGTGGGTCACATGGGCTGTCATATCGTGAGCCTGTAACCCCTGAGGAAGTGGTATACGAAACACGGCCTGTGTTGGGTTTTAGGCACACTTGACCCGTGGAATAATAAAGGCATTATTGGAACTTCCTGCCACGTTTCCTGACTGGTTTCTGGTTGTCTGCGTGGCAGAGTGCTGTTTTTTGGTGGACCTGTCCTGTAGAGAGCCTTTTATGTGCTTTTCTAGAGAAAAGGTGGTTCTTCGGCCAGTTCCCTCTTTTTTTTTTTTTGCCAAAGGTGTCCTCTCTGTTTCATTTGAATCAAATGGTTTCTTTACCAGTCTTACAGTCAGAGGTAGGACACGCTTCTGATCGAGGTTTGCGCCACTTGGACATAGAGGGTGTTGCATCGATATTTGGCAGTGTCTGAATCTTTCTGCAAATCATATCATCTGTTCGTGTTGTTTGGAGGCCTCAGGAAAGGGGAGGCGGCAGTGAAAGCTTCCATTTCCAGGTGGATTAAGGAGATGATTGTCTCAGCCTATATTTTACAGGGTCGTCCGGCGCCTGTGGGTCTGAGAGCTCACTCCACTAGAGCGCAAGCGACTTCCTGGGCAGAGCGCAGCCTAGTGCCGCCGGTGGAGATTGGTAGAGCGGCCACCTGGTCCTCTCTTCATACCTTCAGTAAACACTACCGCCTTGATGTGCTGGCGGCGAATGATGCCTGTTTCGGGTCGGCGGTGTTGCGTGCAGGCTGGAAGGGTCCCTCCCGTTAGTACTCTCTGTTACATCCCAGAGGTGGAGGACTAAACTAGAGGAACGATAAGGAAATTGAAATTACACTTACCTGGTAATTGTAGTTCCTTGAGTGACGACAGTTTAGTCCTCATTACCACCCAGGGATTGATTTGTTAGCAGGGCAAGCTTTATGGAGCGAAGTTCAGGTTTGCAGGTGAGTGTCACCTTAAGATGATTTGCTGTCGTTCTCATTCTTACTTCTTCAACCTGTCTCTCCTTCCTTTTCCTAGTTCCTGGTTCGGCAGGGAGGAGAGCGATAATAGAGTAAATTTCACCCTTTCCTTTTAAAGGGGAGGTTAATGGTTTGATAAGTTGTTCAGTTATACCTTTTATTCGAGTTCAGATTATCATTAAAATGTTAGCTACTTGTTTGTTGCTCTATTGAGTCTGCTTTGTCAATAGTTCACTGGGGCTGATGGGGGATTCCAGCAGGCTATATCCAGTGATGTCACGAGTTTGACATGTCCAGTCTCCAAGCTGCAGGAGGAGGTGCACCTCCCAGAGGTGGAGGACTAAACTGTCGTCACTCAAGGAACTGCAATTACCAGGTAAGTGTAATTTCAATTTCTCCCCCATTAATATCCCAAACCAATTATAATGTACCCTGTTCATGTTCTGAGTTCAATGTAAACCGCTTTGATTTTTCAGGATAAGGCGGTATAAAAAACAGGTTAAATAAATAAATAAAAACATAAGAACTACTGTACTGAATCAGACCACAGGTCTGTCAAGCCCAGTGCCTTGTATCCAACAGGGGCCAATCAAGGTCTGAACTAAATGAAATATCAAAAGTATTTATTTATCTTTATTTTATCTATATTTTTTTCTATACCGCCCCTTCCAGCGATCAAGGGCGGTTTACAAGGAACATTTTAACAATTGTACACCGATGTATACATTTACATTGAACAATCAGATTCAACTATTTACAATGAACGGTTAAGTTTAACTATTTACATTGAACAAAACTTCAACTTCAAGATGTATTAGTAATACAAACAACCATTAAATTATTTACATTGGATATTTACAGTGGTTGTGTTTTGTGTATATTTTGGAATTTATTTCCTTTTATGACGTAAATCGGGGGTGTGTATGGGGTTTCAGACGGGGGGGGGGGTGAGTTGTTTAGTTTTGAGCAAGGGGGTTTGTGTGTGTAATACCATGGTTATGGAGGTGTTTTGGGGGTATATGGGATTTCAAAGTGTTCAGTAAAGAGGTAAGTTTTTAGCTCTTTCCTGAACTGATAGAGGTCATTTATGACGCGAAGGTCTATTGGGAGGTCATTCCAGAGTGTAGGGGCAGTGAATGTGAATGCTCTGGAGCTAGTGGTTTTCTTTGTCTTCCTGAAGGCTTTTGGTGTGATAAGGGAGTGGGCTTCGTTTTGTCTGTGTGATCTAGTTTTGTTTGGTGATTGTAGTAGGGTGTATATGTGCGGGGGCTATGTCTTTTATGAGTTTAAAGGTTGTTAGGATAGTTTTGTATCTGATTCGGCTATTGATTGGGAGCCAGTGTAGTTCTAGCAGTATTGGGGTTACGTGGTCTGTTAGACGTGCTTTAGCTATTACTTTTGCACAGATGTTCTGAGCTCTTTGAAGAAGGTATGTGCTTTTTTGAGGGAGGCCTATTAATAGACTGTTGCAGTAGTCAAAGTGGGGGGTGATTAGTGTATTTACTACAGATCTAAAATCTTGAGTTTCTAGGAGTGGCCTTAGGTGCTGAATAGTTTTTAGTTTGTAGTAGATGGTTTTTACGGTTTGTTTTATGTGTGGTAGCATGGTGAGTGTGTGATCTATTATCACACCTAAATATTTTACTTCTTTTCTAACAGGTATGGATGTTCTGTTAATTGTGATTGTTTCTGGGAAGGTGTTCTCTGTGGTTGATGACCTTGTTACGAACATTGCTTCCGTTTTTTTGAGGTTGATGCTGAGGTAGCTAGTTTCATGCTACTTCTCGACAGATCTCTTAGCCTACCTTAATAAAGGTTTATGGACTTTTTTTCTCCAAGAATTTGTCCAAATTTTTTTTAAACTCTGCTATACTACCTGCTTTTACCACATTCTCTGACAGTGAGTTCAAAAATATTAATTATACATTGAGAGAAAAAATATTGTCTCCTATCTTTTTTAAATATACTACTTTGTAGCTTCATGGCATGTTTTCTAGTCCTTGCATTTTTGAAAGAGTGAACAATTGAGTCACATCTACCCTTTTACTCCACTCAGGTAGAGCTCTAACCTCTTTTGCCTTTCCTTATAGGAGAGCCATTCTATCTTCTTTATCATTTTGGTAACCCTTCTTTGTACCTTTTCTAATGCCTCTATATCTTTTTTGAGATGCAGAGTCTGGAATTGCACACAATACTCAAGGTGTGCTTGTATCATGGAGGAATACAGAGGAATTATGATATCCTGTATTCTTTCCTACATGTATCACTTTGCTCTTGTCCACACTAAATTTCATCTGCCATTTGGATGCCCAGTTCCCCAGTCACACAAGGCCCTCCTGCATGCAATTTAATAACTTTAAATTTGCAGATGACACCAAATTATTCAGTAACCTCTTTTTCTTTTTGTTTCTAATTCCATATCATTTATAGATATTTTAAAAAGCACTGGGGTGCTACACTTTTCACCTTCCTCCATTGAGAAAATTGACCATTTAGCTCTACTTTCTGTTTTCTATCTTTCCATCATTTTCAGCCTATAACAAGACATTGCCTCCTATGCCATGAAGAGTTTCTGATATGGGACTTTGTCAACGCTTTAGGAAAGTCTAAATGTACAATATCAACTGGCTCACCTTTATCCACACCTTCAAATTGTTGAGACAAGATTTCCCTTGTCTAAATCCCTGTTGACTTTGGTCCCATTAAACTATGTCTGTCCATATGTCCAGTAATTTTGTTCTTTCCTGCCTGATGGCCACCTGAGCGATCAGCTCTGGAGCTGTCCCCGCAAATAAGCAGTTTTTCTCCCTCCCTGAAAATGGCGAACAAAGCAGCGAGGTGCTGCAAGAGAGCAGGGCGAACGGAGAACATGGCATGTCAACTCACAGGTGAGCAGCAGACCTATGTGGGAACTGGCCAGGAGCACCACGGAGACACCAAAATGGCAGTCGAGGGGTCCCAGGCCTCGGAGCTTGATGAGAGAGAGGAGGGAGCCAAACGAGGTGTAGTAACACTAACATACTGTAAGTGACACGAGAGGAGTTCCGCAACTGGTTTTGAGAACTGAAAATGGAGCTAGCAATGGTTAAATCAGTTGGGGAGCCGGTCGGTGAAATAAAGGAGGAGATAGCAGAACTAAGATGCCGCGTAGGGGACCATGAGGAGCGTCTAGAACACATGGTGGAGGACTATGAAGAGATGGTTGCAGCTATGCAGGCAAAAGAGATTTGGAAAGAGCAAATACTGTGCAAAATGGAAGATTTCGAGAACAGAACCCGGCATAATAATCTATGCATCCGGGGGATCCCGGAGGAACCGGAATTCTCAGACAGCAAAAAATGTCAGGAGCGGTATGTAAGGAGGCTGTGCATTGGTCAGTGATTTTGAGTCTCTTATGCCACCAGGATGGACAGAGTTCATAGAGCATTGGGGCCAATAAGAAATAGCAAACCAAGAGACATTGTCATTTGCCTGCAAATAGCGGCAAAAATGAGAGGATTGAGCAACTTTGAGTGGCAGAGTTATCAACTGGCTATTTTTGCGGACTTATCATCTTTAACCTTGTAGAGACTCAAAGACATGTCCCCGATAACTAAGGCTCTGAGGCAAGACAATTAAAATATCATTGGCTGTACGTACATGGAGAGTGTGGACTGTAGCTGAAACAACTAAGGCCCTGCAGGAGGCGAGTATACAGATAGAGGTCGCAGACCAGTAAGAGGGACTGAAAATGGCCGGCTGGAAAAAAAGTGGGATGGACTCAGGTACCCATGGAGGGCCTAAAGAAGTGACAGAAGGTCCCTCTCAAGGTGACACCAATCTGAGGGATGAGAGGCTGGGAATTTGATTACTTTGGACATTCTAGTTGAGTTTGCAGTGAAGTCTGAATGGAATGAATGCTGTGGCTGGTTGGGGGTGTATGAAATATGTGTGTGTAGGAGAGTGAGATGAACTATGAGTCTGAATGGAGAATGAGGGAGTGGGTAGTGAGAGAGAAGAAGGGGTGGTTTTGGGAGGATTGGGGAGTTGGGCAGGTTGAGCACTACTCCAGGGTCAGAACCTCTGGAGGTAGGGGCGAATAGTGGTCGGGAGGATGGGGTGGGGGGATTAGGTGCAAGTGGGAAGGTAGGGGGGAGAAGGGAGGGAGGGGGAGGGCAGGTTAAACAATTGACAGTGGCCACAATCAGTGTTAAAGGGTTGAACTTGTGGAGTAAATGCAGAATTTTGGAAAGAGAGGAGGGATGACAAGGCAGATATATTATGTGTTCAAGAGACACACTTGAAAGTGGGGCAGGAACAGTTGTTGAAGTCAAGGTGGTTTCCTCAGGTGTTTCTGGCAGCACAGCGTGAAGCACCCAAGTAGGGAGGGGTGGAAATTATGTTAAGTGATAACATAAGGGGTGAAGTGTGGGGTGAGATATGAGATAAAGGGGTAGATATGTGGGGGTGCAGTTGAAGATAGACGGGACAGAAGTCTTAGTGGTTTATATATGTGGTCCAAATGGAAAACAAGGGACTTCTATGGTGCTTTCATGGTGAAATTAGAGGAGTTTGGGAACATTTCCATCATCATGGGGGGAGATTATAATTGGATTTTGAACTCCAGGGTAGACAACAGTGGGGGGAAGGGCTTCCATGGGGGGGAGAGAGAGGAGATGGATCAGGCTGACGGAAAAGTTGGGGCTGGTTGATATATGGAGGAGTAAACACACAGGAGAATACACATTCTCCATGGACCAGCAGGATTGTGTCAGCCACACCTGGTGACGTCCGGGCGGCACCATACGGAAGTGCTCTCCAGAGCTCAGACCTTTCTGAGCATGCCCAGGTAACCCACCTCACTGGCCTGCCCCTAGCCTGGCCAGTCGTCTTCCTTCCGTCTTGCCAGCAAGACGAACCCTACTCTCCTCTCAATGATCAAAAATTCTCAACTATTCTGCAACATCAGGAATCATGCCAAAGCCGGGGTTTAAAAAGTGCCCACGCTGCAACAAGAAGATGAGCAGCTCTGATACACACGACCTTTGCGTCCGCTGTTTGGGTACCAATCACAGCGTGGCGGACTGCCCCCACTGCAGCCGCATGTCCCCGAGGGCCCGCAAGTCTAGAGGGCATGTCCTAAAAGATTACCTGGCCTCCTCGAACCCCTCAGGTAACTCAGCCACCTCCAATGCCACTCCGGCTCAGGATGCGCCCAATGGGGCCTCCATCCTCAGCCAGGCTGCTGCGATCGCCTCTGCGGCTCTGGCTCCTCCAACGGCCCCGGTTTTGTCTCTGCCATCCTCCAGGGGACGCCGCCGACCTACGGACAACGCCAGCCTCCGACCCCGCAGTTTGCAGACCCAGCCATGCAGCTCCCAATGATGGCGCCGTTGGGAAGTCCTCCAGCAAGTCCTCCAACTCTGCCCACCGCCGCCTGATTTGCCAGGAAAGAGGAAGCCCAGGAAACAGCTCCACATGTCATCACGTTGACGTTTCAGGCTCCGCCCACAACCCGGCTCCTCTTCTCAGCATCGCATCGGCGCCAATCGCACAGCTGATTTTAAGCCCCCACGGCGCCGACAGCGAGACAGCGCATCAGCACAGATCACACAGACAGGAGACACACCGGTCTCATGGGGGCAGCAACGGCAGCGGCTACAGATGCGGCAGTCGGCACAACAAGCGGGGCAGGAAGCGCAGAACCGACAGGGACTCCTTAAGCAGTGTCAGCTCCAGTCCCAGACCACCTCAGCACAAGAGACACCACGCAGAGCGCCACCACACTTCCCTGCACCATAAGAAACACAGCAAACGCTCAAATTCTTCTAGCACCAGCAGAAGCAGCCATGGGAAATCCTGCAGCAGAAACAGACAAGGGAGATCCTGCAGCCATGCCGCTGACTCGGCTAACTCCTCTGCCATCCTGAAACTGCTTACCCAGCTGGTACAGAACGCCCCCACTGCTACAGCTCCAACACCTCAGCCGGTTTCTGCAGCCAGGTCATGCTCCAGATCCCCCCATAAGGCACTCCGGACCCAGACCACACTTCGCAGCCCACGCTGCCACAGGTAACTCCGGTCAACCCGTCTCTGGATACCACCGCTGAGGAGCAGGACATTGATGCCGTTGTCGGTTCTGCATCCAACGACCATACCACCCCCGAGAACAGACAGTCCTCAGAACCGGAAGACCCCCAGCCCACTCCAGAGGACCTTACCCATCCCAAGTTCTTGAAGAGGGTTGCGAACACTCTAGCCCTGACAACTGCGGATGCAACAGACAAGCCTGATCCGGAGGTTCTGAAGTACCTCGCTTCTCCTAAGCCCTCCTTTGCGCTACCAATACACCGCAAGCTGCGAGATGACTATCTGAAAATATGGCAGACCCCTGCCTCTGGTCGCCCATTCTCCAGAAGGTTGGACTCCAAATAACAGGTCCAACCTATACCGGGGTTCACGAAACCACAGCTTGCACACCAATCCATTGTTGTCTCCTCAGCTTTGAAGAGAATCAAGTACTTGCGCACCCAAGCCAACAACCTGCCTGGTCGGGACCAGAAGCTCCTCGATGACATAGGCAAGAAAGTCTTCTAAGGAGCCATGCTCAGCGCCAGGATCGCAGCGCACCAGTTCCAGCACGTCCTTTTCCAGGAGGCCTGCATGGCGAACATCAAAAACACGGTCACGTCTCTTCCAAAGGAGGCCCAAGCGTAGATTTCAAACTCGCTCACAGACATGTCTGAATGCAACAGACACCTGGCTAGCACAGCCTTTGACTCCTTCAATACGTCTGTGAGGACCGCAGGCACGGCAATCTCCACCAGGCGGTGAGCATGGCTATGCGCGATGACACCCATGACAGGATTGCTGACGCCCCCTGTTCAGGCAAGTTGCTCTTCGGGGAAAAAG
Organism: Ichthyophis bannanicus; assembly: GCA_033557465.1. NCBI lineage: Eukaryota > Metazoa > Chordata > Amphibia > Gymnophiona > Ichthyophiidae > Ichthyophis > Ichthyophis bannanicus. The sequence continues at coordinate 295,769,905 of CM066037.1, forward strand.
GTCACTGACACTGTAAATGACATGAAGGAACACTGCACTACCCTGCAGACCCTGGCAGAGGATGGCTTCGAGCGCCGCAGTGGCCCTCAAAAGGGCAATTACCAGGCGGAAGCCTTACTACAGTTCCAACAATTACAGTTCCAACAGAAAATACCCTTCCAACCGAAAGTGGCAAGGTCCCAGATACAAAGCCAACTCTTTCCACGGATCCTCCCACCAGCGCCAGCCATAGAGGGACCGCAAACAGAAGAAAGGCACCAACGTGCCAACGGGCAATGGAGGCTCCTCCTTTTGACAGGTCCTTGCCACTCTAGTCAGCAGACATGAAGTTCATGTCCTGGAAAACCCTCTTCCTAATTGCCATAACATCCGCCAGGAGGATCAGCGAGCTGCAAGCGCTAGTGGCACACCCACCATACACACAGCTGCTCCAGGACCACGCCTCCCTGAGGACCAACCCTAGATTTGTCCCCAAGGTCCCATCTGCATTCCACGTCAATCAATCCATCAAGCTCCCCTCTTTCTTTCCGGAGCCTCAGTCATCAACCAAGGAACAACGCCTACACACCTTGGACTGTCTCCGGGCCCTCTGGATCTACCTCCACAGGACACTCTCTATCCGAACGGGCGACCAGCTTTTTGTTTCCTTCGACCCAAACAGGCCTGGGAAACCCGTCACAAAGAGGACCCTCTCCCACTGGGTGGCCGCCTGCATCTCTTTCTGTCTTGACACATAAGGCGACCAAGCGCCATCAAAAGTAGGCCTGCACCAGCTCAGAGCGTTGGCCACCTCCCTAGCCAACCTGCGCTCTGTTCCACTTGCCGACATCTGCAAAGCAGCCACGTGGTCTTCACCGCACACCTTCCAGAAACACTACTGTCTAGACCTCCGATTTGAGGGAAGACTGCGCAGAGCGGTCCTTGCCACCGCAGTGGAAGGAGCTAATGCCACTCCACGCCTCCCATGAACAAGGTTACCGAGGTGGAAGGAGCTAAGGCCGCTCCGCACCCCCCCACGAACAGGGCTGGCAGCGCTAGGATGAACTGCACTGTGACTGTTGCACTTTGTGACTGCACTATTACTCCGTATGAAGTGTTATTGCACCATGTTGTTGCACTATGTCACTGTTGCTATATTGCCTGTACACTATGTTGCTATATTGCCTTTTGCAATAATATGGACCTTGTACTCACTTATTGCACTGTGTTCTACTGCACCTTGTGCTATACCAGTCGTTATCATTAAACATTATGCCCAGACTTGACGAATCCATAGCCTTTATCCTCACGCCTCCCTCCTCCACCTCTGTGCGCACCCACGCAGCTAGGGAGGCACCAGGTGTGGCTGACACAATCCTGCTGGTCCATGGAGAAAGTGAGGTTCCTTACCTGTAACAGGGGTTCTCCAGGGATAGCAGGATAAGTCAGCCACACAATCCCGCCCACCTCCCTGGAGGAGGTCAGCTGAAATAGCTCGCCCCTAGCTGGAAAAGCCTAGCTAGGAACATACTGGCCGGGCTAGGGGTGGGCCGGTGAGGTGGGCTACCTGGGCATGCTCAGAAAGGTCTGAGCTCTGGAGAGCACTTCCATATGGCGCCTCCCAAAGGACGTCACCAGGTGTGGCTGACTTATCCTGCTGTCCACGGAGAACCCCTGTTACAGGTAAGTAACCTCGCTTTCTGTTCTCACCTGCATGATTCCTATAGTCATTTAGACATTCATTTATTTAGCTGTATTAATATACCGCCTTTCATTGGGTCAAAGTGGTTTACAAAATCAAGGGGAAAATACGAGAGACATTATAACATAGGTAAAAAAAAGAGGGGGGCACGATCACTGGGTAGGTTCAAAAGGGAGTATCAATAAGAAGTGGTTGAAACGGTACAGCCATAATATTTACAAAATGCCGGGTTTGTTGAGGGATGGATTGACCCAGACGGAGGATGAACCTGGGGACAGTTGGTGCTTGTTCATTCGTGTCCTAGGTGGATGGTGACTAGGTGAGTTTTTAGTTGTTTTTGGAAGGAGATGAGATCCTTGTTACCATGGATGTTGGTCGGAAGGGTGTTCCACAATGATGGGGCATATAAGTTAAAAGCTCAGTTGCAGGATTGTTGGTTAAATTTTGTTCTTTCTTGTAGTACTTCTAGTAGGTCGGATGTGGGCTGTCGTGTTGGTTTTTTGGAGCTCAGCCATGTTAGCAGAGTGCTCATATGCATTGCTTGTTGTTGGTGGAATGCTTTGTTTAATTAGAACCAGTGTTTTATATTTGATCCGTGCCTCAAGAGGGAGAAAGTAGAGGTCTCGTAATATTGGGATGATGTGATCATATTTATTCCTTTTTTGTATGATCCTCGCTGTTGTGTTGAGGGCTGTCCATAGAGGGTTGAGGTTTCTGGCTGGTAGTCCTTCGTATATTGTATTGCAATAGTATATGTGGGGAAGAGTCATTGCTTGCATGACCGATCTAAAGTCGTTGGAGCATCCTGGCTTTGAAGAATATGTTTTTTGCTGTTCTTGTGATCTGTTATTTGAAGGATAGTGCTTGGTCCAATATGACGCTAGATACTTTGAGTGTCGACCTTAATTTGTGGTGTTCCCAGGGTTAAGTTGGTTGGGGGGGGGGGGGGGGTGAAGTTTTGGTCTTTTGTAACAAATAGAGCTTCTGTTTTCTTAAGGTTTATAGTGAGGTGGTTATCCTGTAGCCAGTTGGAGACATCGTTGAAGCAGTTTTTTAGGTCCGGGTTTGTTGGATTTAAAGTTGTAATAGGTCCATAGAGCATAATGTCATCTGCGTATATATGGAACTTGATATTGTGGGTCCTTATCAATGAGCAGAGTGGTTTAAGGTAGACGTTGAAAAGCATAGTGCGGAGCCTTGTGGTACACCCTGCGGTTGTCAGTAGGGGGTGGAGACGGTGTTGCTGGTTTGAATTAGTTGACGTTGGTCTGTCAGGTAGGAGTGGAACCATTGAAGCACATTTTATGCCAATTTCTCGTAGTCGGTGTAGGAGGATGGTGTGGGAGATGGTATCAAATACAGCAGAGATATCCAAAAAGATCAAGGCGTATCCAGTGTGCTTGTTTTGGATACCTTCGATTAGGGTATTTGTGAGTGAGATCATGAGGGTTTCTACCCCATGTTGAGGGCAGAACCCGTGCTGCTGTGGGTCTAGAGTGTTGTTGGTGTCTAGGTGACCCTGCAGTTGCTGTTGAACTATCTTTTCAATAAGTTTTGTGGTGAATGGGAGTCTTGCTACTGGTCTGTAAGAGGCAGGGTCTACAGGGTCCAATTCAGGCTTTTTGAGGGTTGAGCGGATAATGGATGTCTTGAGGTTGGTAGGCATTAATCCCTGTTTGAGGGATTCATTTACAATGAAGGCGAGTGGTCTGGGTAAGTGGGAACTGGGGTGCATAAGGTTAAGGAAGTAGAGCAAGGGCCTATAACATGGACAGATTATGCCCTGGTGAGTGTGATTTTTGATTTGGGGATTAGGGACAATGGAGTTAAATTTTGGAGGCTTAATGACTCTTTGTTAGAAGAGGAGGCACATTTGATAAAGGTACCAGGAGGTCATAAAGAAGTATATTCACTTCAGTAGAGGGGTGGGAGAGGAGCTTAGGGTAGTTTGGGACAGCTTGAAAGCAGTAGTACAGGGTCATTTGTTGAGTCTGGTTATGAGGGAAAAACAGGGGCAGCAAGCCCAAGAATAGCAACTTTATGAATGGGTACGATCGCTGAAGGTTTGTTATCAAAGTGATCGGGACCCAAAGACACTGGCAAAACTGGCTACATTGAAATCGGAACTGGGAAGCTTAGAGTAAACCAGATAGCACATGAGCTAAATCTCAAGCAAGGTCATTTTGAGGGAGGAAACAGAGCAAGTCGGATACTGCATAACAGGTTAAAGACTAGGGTCCAGCAGAGCCAGATAGCGAGCATATGAGATTATAAAGGGACATTAGTGTGTGGTTCTAATGGGATTAGATGTATAGTCCGGGAATATTATGCTAATCTATATAAAAGAGAGGTAAGATATGGGGAGGCTCGGAGTGAGAGCTTTCTGAATGATTGTGCATTGGGGAGATTGGAGATGGCAGAAGCAGTCGAGTTAGATAGGAAGATCAGCGAAATTGAGGTCCAGGAGGCAATCCAAACATTAAAGATAGGCAAGGCATCGGGCTTGGATGGCCTAACTGCTACATTTTATAGGAAGTTCCAGGATCAATTGGTGCTGCTTGTAGTAAAGGTGTTTAATGGGGTAATTGCAAGTGGTGTGGTGCCCCGATCTATGATTGAAGCAGGGATAATGGTGTTACCTAAGCAGGGGAAAGATCATAGTGTATGCGGATCCTATAGACCAGTTTTCTTCATAAATTTGGATGCAGAGCTATTGTCAAAAATATTGGCAACCCAGATAAAGGGTTACATTCCCAAACTGGTCAGCAGGGATCAAACTGGATTTGTGATGGGACAGCAAGGAGGGGATAATATCAGGAAGATTCTGAATTTGACCTGGAAGTTGCAGTCGGGGGGGGGGGGGGGGGAGAAGGCATTCTTTATCACCGTTGATGCTGAGAAAGCATTTGATAGAGTTGAGTGGCCCTCTATGCTCAAGATATTGGAAGGTATGGGCATTAGGGGGAAATTTTTTAAGATGGATACGTGCTTTATATGCAAGCCCTAGGGCAAGGATACGGATTAATGGCTGTTATTCGGAGAGCTTTCAGCTGGGGAGAGGCACAAGACAAGGCTGCCCGCCTTCACCATTATTATTTGCATTAGTGATTGAGCCCTTGGTGGCACGGATTCGGAAGCAGGCAGATATAAAAGGGGCTTGAAATGGAGGGGGAGGTCTCCAAAATAGCCTTGTTTGCTGACAATGTGATCTTTACCCTCAAAAAGCATCTGACCTCACTCTGTGTTAATAAGGGAGATTGGTCTTTACAGTACTGTCTCCGAGTTATAAAATCAACCTAGGTAAGATAGAGATTCTGGACTTCAATCTGCCAAAGGAGTTAGAAGGGCGGCTGTGGAGGGGCTTCCTTTTAAGTGGATGGCACAATCTTTTCAGTATTTGGGTATCTTTTTGGGAAATACTCTGCAGTATTTACTGGAGTGGAATTATGGTCCATTAATGGAGACTATTAGAAAAGATTTATTTAAATGGAAAGACCTACACCTCTCATGGCTGGGGAGAATAACAGCTATAAAAATGAATATACTCCCAAGGGTGCTGTTCCTGTTCATATCCCTGCCATGTGCAGTCCCGAAGAAGATTCTTAAAAGGTTATAGAGTGTGGTTATGGATTTTATATGGGAGGGAAAGGTATCTAAGGTTGCATGGAAAGTAATTTTTAAGAAAAGGGAGGAGGGGGATTGGGGGTCCCCTGCTTTGCAACGTAGTATGAGACAGCACAATTGTGAGCTTTGCTTACATGGAGAGGAGTAGGTGAGGTATCACAGTGGGTTTGGATGGAGCAAATGGCTGGAGACACTTTAGAACAATAGGTATGGGATTCCAAAGGGAGAAATTAAGGAGTAATGGGGGAGAACCCACATACACAATTAACTCTGGAAGTGTGGAATAGATGTAGGGATCGTCTAATTGGGGGTAAGTGGTGTTTGAGGCAAGCTTTAATACGGGGATTAAGGGATTTCCAACCGGGGGAGGAAGGAGGAGGCTTCTGGAAGTGAGAGCAGAAGAGGTTAAAGCAGATGGGGCAGGTGGTGGATGCCAGGGGTGATGTGTTGCGACTTGCCTTGCTACAGGAGGGGTTTGGATTAACTGAGAAACACTATTATTCCGATTTGGCAGTGGTATCAAGGTTGGAGAAGTGAGCGCCTTGATGCTACTTTGGGTCTTAGGTCAACAGGTGAGCGAATGGAGCAATAAATCAAAATGTTGGGATACGGTATAAGGTTGATATAGTGGGATCACCAGAGGGTGGGGGTTAGGGTTAGATGGGAATGAAGGGGAAATATGTAGCTTGAAGTCTATAAATATTATTGTGTTGGTGCAGCATTGTTGGGCTTTTGTATAATCTATGTGTATTGTAAGTATTGATGAAGTGTGTCCATTATAGTTGTGTTGAAAAGGAAGAGGATCTGGAGATTCTACATATAAAGAGATACAGACAAGTTGGGGGGGGGGGGGGGAGGGAGGGAGGAGCTTTTGCAATTGGTGTTCTCTTTTCTAAAATTGTGGAAATAGACCTTACAGTGTTTCTGTTTCTGGTTGAATATTGTACATTCAGTGAAAATGGAATATATATAATTTTAAAAGAATAATGGTATCCACCATTTTACCTGACATTGACATTAGATTCATTAGTCTGTGGTTTCCCAGATCACCTGGCATCCTTTTAAAAAATAGGTGGTGTGTTGGCCAGCCTCCAATCTTCTGGTACCGTAGTGATTTTTAATCTATCATTAAAATTGTCTAATAGTAGCTCGGCGATTTTATCTTTAAGTTCTTTTAGCACTCTTGGGTGTATACCAGGGTTCAACAAATCCCAGGCACCAGGTTGCCATGGCGCCTAAAAATTACACCCTTGCACCTGGGGTTACATGCCCTGGAAAGTTGCAGCCAGTGGGGACACCATCCCCTGCCAACAAAGATCTCAGTCGTGACTGTGATCGTGGCAGATATGATGGCTGCCAGAGATAATAATAGCCATGGCTGCAAAGAGAGGACAGCCATGTCCATGATCGCACCAGAGAAGACAGTCATGGCTGCAATTGCAGCAGAGATGACAGCTGCAGTTGCAAGAGAGCAGTGGCTATCGAGACCCTATCCCCTGCTGATAGAAGAGGAGCTGCAGCCATGGACAGCTACTGAAAAAACACCGTGTGCTCTTTCCTCACTCAAATTGGCTGTATGCTCTGTTGACTGTTGAGCCCCACGGTAGAGGAAGTTTATGGAATCTCCCGAGCCTTGAAACCATGAGATTGCCCAAACTTCCTCCACAGCAGGGCTCAACAGTGCACAGAGCTAGTCGAGGTGGGGAAAGTGTACACTATGCTGTTCAGTTGCATCCAGCCACAGTGGGTGAGAGAGAGGGAGTGGATTTGGGATGAAAGAAAGATGCCCATACTGGGTAAAGCCTGTAGGGGGGGGGGGCATGAGAAAGAGACTGGGGAAAGCCTGGTGGGGGGGGGGGGGAGTTATGAGAGGGAGGGAGAGAGTCATGAGTGAAAGCTGTGGAGAGGCTATGAGAAAAAGAAAAAAGAGAGAGGCAGCCACTGGATGATGGCTGGGTGGCGGCTATAAGATTATTTTTTGCTTCATATATGACCAGGCCATGGTGATATGTGAAGAAATAAATTGCCTCAGCTGCAGCTATAGAGAGTCATCAATATGCTGCTGATAATCTACTCACTGGGGGTGGTGGGAAGGGAAAGAGGGGAAGGGCCGCTGTCTTATGCTGACACTGTGTAATAGGTTAAGGGCTAGATTTATTAAGCTTTCTTTTCCATAGAAAATGGAACAGTACATCAGACCCTTAAAAAAATAGCTGCAATATACCTTTTTTTGGGGGGGGGGGAGGGATATTGTGACTGAGGTCTCCAGCTCTTAAAATTTTTACGCTGATTCCTTGATTCCAAAAAAATTTGTTACGGCCTGGTGTATACTATCCAGTCCAGGTGACTTGCTGCGCATTAGTTTATCAATCTGTTTATTTTATTTTATTTATTTAAAAGTATTCATATTCTACACAATAAGACTTAGGCGGATCACAACATAACATACACAGAAATAACTTTACATCTTCCAGGTTCACAGATTTGTTTCTGTTCTTCTGACTCATCACTATTAAATGCCCTTTTTGGCATGGGTGGTTTCCCTACAGCTTCCTCAGTAAAGACCACAGCAAAAAATTCATTTAGCCTCTCAGCTAAGACTTTGACCTCCTTGAGTGCCCCTTTTACCCCTTGGTCATCTAATGATCCAACTGATTCCTTCCCCGGCTTCTTGCTTCAAATGTACCTGAAAATTGTTTTTATTGTGAGTTTTTATCTCTATGGCAAGCTTCTTTTCAGATTATTCTTTTGCCTTTTTTATCAGTGCCTTACATTTTACTTGCCAATGCTTATACTGTTTCCTGTTTTATTCATTTGATTCCCATTTCCATAATTTGAAAGATGGTTTTTTTGGCTCTAATGGCCTCTTTCATCTCATTTTTTAACTATGCTGGCTATCATTTGGCCTTCCTTTTGCCTTTCTTAATGTTGTTGATCCACATAATTTTTTATGATATAATGAGTCTGTATTATTTTAATCTTTTTTTGATCTGAGGATCCTTGTGCATTTTTAGCATTCCAATTCGAGGCTGGAATTCTCTCTTTGGTTTTTCTAAAGCTCGAGATTTAATCTGGTTCTTCCTTTAATATTTTCCGATTCTGTTTCCTTGCACATATCATTGTAGTGCTTTTCTTTCTCTCATCTTGCTGCACATTGGAAATTTCTGTTAATATTCCATGACTACTTCTCTTTCTTCTCTTGCTTTAGCTTCTCTGCATTTCTGAAAAATTTTCAGAGTTTCTTGGGTCATCCATTTTAGCCGATTTGCTTTTTTACCTTTTGCAGAGACTTTTTTCATTTTCTTTGAGCACAGCTTTTTGTTATCCTATCACTCTTCTGGCACTCTGTCATTTGTATCCAAAGCAGTGAATCAATTTCAAATGCAGTCTTTAAATTCTGTGGTATATTTTCAAGATCATACTTTACTACATTCATGAGTGACTTGCCCTTTTTCAGCTTTAGCTTAAGTTCGCATACTATACAAGTAGTAGCTGGTGATATGTACCATAGTCAGCTCCAGGTTTTAACTCTGTTGATGTTATTGAGCTTTTCTATCATTGACCTCCACAGATGTAACCAATTTGATTTTTGTACGATCCAATGGACTAAGTCCATGTGTATAGATGTCTCTTGTGTTGCTGGAAGAAGGTGTATGTTGGTATTTTAGAATCCTACCAGGCTTTCTTCAGCTTCATTTCTTTTGCCAAGCTCATATCTTCCAACCACTTTGCCTCTTGCTTTGTTCCCAACTTTTCAGTTTCAGTTGCCCATGACTATCAGTATATCTTGTTTTCATGTTCTGTCAATTTCAGCTTTCACTTGTTCATAAAGCTGATCCACCTTGTCCTCTTCTGTGGCTGTTTGTGCATATACCTGAACAATAGTTGTGTTGATAGGCATTCCTTATAGATGAATAGAAATTAAGCGTTCACTGATTGCACTTTTATTATAGTTCTTGCAAGATTTTTCTTAATTTAAATACAGCACCATTTTTTCTAGTATACCATGTGATATTCAGATCTAAAGTGCCCGATGCCAGTCCAGTTTGCTGACACCCAATAGATCAAGTTGTGCACATTCCATATTTTTCTTGACCACCTCTAGTTTTCCTCGATTTGTGCTTCGTATTTTCCATGTCCCAATTAGTGACATTTTTGTATCTTCTGACTCTCATTTCAAGCCCAACTATATCAAGACAACCTGAGGGCTTTATTTCATCTCCATTATAAATGCTGGCTTTCCTTTAAAGAGTTTTCAGCTCTTCCCCAGTATCTCATTGATTGTCTTCCGATTTGAGGGGCTCTTCTTCCAGTGCGATATCACAGTTTGTTTTATTGTGACTATCCATTGGGTTTTCATGGTAAGATATGAAAGTAGATTGCAAGATCTTTCTTTCATGCAGGTGAGGCCAGCGTTGCTGTTGTCACACAAATGTGATCCTTCACTACTAACTGCTGCTGCCCAGATGGGTGTTTTGTCTTAGTCTGGCACTTCAGCTGAGATCTGCTCATCTTTGGATACCCTGTCAGTTAATTTAAGTTACTGATGGCATAGTTATCAGCATCACTGATGCATGTAAACTGTTGTGGCACAATAAGCCACAAATCAAATGGGGGAAAAAATGAGTACAGTAAGCTACTTCAGGGCATCTCTAAATGAAACTCAGCCAGTCTAATTATGCTGTTTCACTATATTTCACTCTTAAATCTAAATAAGACTACATTTTTTATGTATATTTATGAAACTTCAGGCAATATTACACACAAAATCTTGCTTTAGAAACTTAAATCAAACAAACATATTATATTATACCAAAAACAGGTAACAAATAGTCACAGACAGTTCTAGCTGCTCCATCCCAATTGAGCACAGACCTCACTATGGGGGAAAGAGAGCCAATAACAGAGGGGTTCTTAGAAAGGAGAAGAATAGTAAAAAGAGAAAAGGCTTATAGATATGACATGATATAACCTTTGACAAGGTCCCTCATCAGAGACCTTTGACAAAACTAAAAAGTCATGGGATAGGAGGTGATGTACTATTGTGGATCAGGAACTGATTAAAAGATAGAAAGCAGAGGGTAGGGCTAAATGGCCAATTTTCCCAATGGAAAAAGGTGAATAGTGGAGTATCCGAGGGATCTATGCTGGGTTCGCTGCTTTTTGACATATTCATAAATGACCTGGAAAAGGGAATAACGAGTGAGGTTATCAAATTTGCAGATGACACAAAACTATTTAAAGTTGTTAAAACCCAAGAGGATTGTGGAAATTTGCAAGAGAATCTTGATAATTGGAAGACTGGGTGTCCAAATGGCAGATGAAATTTAATGTGGACAAGTGCAAAGTTATGCACCTAGGAAAGAACAACCCAAACTATGGTTACATGATGCAAGGTTCCACATTGGAAACCATCACCCAGGAAAAAGATTTAGGCGTCATCGTGGATAACATGTTAAAACCCTCCGCCCAGTGTGCAGCGGCGGCCAAGAGAGCAAATAGAATGCTAGGTATCATAAAGGAATGGAAAATAAAACAAAAGATATTATAATGCCTCTGTACCGTTCCATGGTGCGACCGCACCTTGAATATTGTGTGCAAGTCTGGTCTCTGTATCTTAAAAAGGATATAGCATTATTAGAAAAGGTACAGAAAAGAGCCACCAAAATGGTAAAGGGGATGGAAGGCTACTCTTATGAAGAGAGGCTAAAAAGGTTAGGGCTCTTCAACCTGGAAAAGAGACAGCTGAGGGGAGATATGATAGAGGTCTTTAAATTAATGAATGGAGTGGAACGGGTAAACGTAGATCGATTGTTTACGTCATCAGAATATAAAAAGACTAGGGGACATGCAATGAAGCTACAGGGTAACCTATTTAAGACTAATAAGAGAAAATATTTTTTCATTCAGCATGTAATCAAACTCTGGAATTTGTTACCAGAGGATGTAGTAAAAGCTGTTAGTGTAGCTGGGTTTAAAAAAGGTTTGGACAAGTTTCTGGAGGAAAGGTCCATAAACCATTATTAAAAGGGACCCGGGATATCACTGCTTGACCCAATAAAAGCATTGAGGAACCTTTGTCTTTTGGGGAAACTGCTAGGTATTTATGACCTAGATTGGCCACTGTTGGAAACAGGATACTGGGCTTGATGGACCTTGGTCTGACCCAGTATGGCATATCTTATGTTCAGATTGAAAAAGCATTGATGCTTCATTTTAAATGCTTATCCCAGCCTTTGGAAAAAAGCCAGCTCCTTTTTAACATTAAGAAAAAAGCTTAGCTGATCTGGGTGAAAATCCCCAGATTTTATACCAGAGCTTGACAAATCCCAGGCACCAGGTTGCCATGGCAATCATAAATTTTCACCTGGTGCCTTGGATTTTCTTGACCCCCTTAGGCAGCAGGCTGCCTGTGGGGATCCCATCCCTGACAGGCAGAAAAAGAATACAAAGCTGCAATCGTGGAAAAGGCCCCTTCTGACTGCCCATGGGAGATTGCATCACCACAGACAGAACAGGATGGCAGGCCTGTGATTATGGCTTGAATGTAACAGGTTGCCCGTGGGGATCCCATTTCCTGCAGGTAGACGACAGCCGAATTGGGGCCTGCAGAGAGAAAAAAATGTTAAACGGGAGGGGGAAAGTGAGACAGCAAAAACACACTATCACCACACACACACACTCACACGCACACTCACACTCACACACAACTACTGTTGTACCACACACACATGCTTGCTATCCATATATTTCTGAGTGATGATACCTCATACAGCCCCTGTTAGCATAGCAAGATACACTTTTTGTCATTTCTCTCCAAACCTTTGCACTGTCCTCAGACATGTATGAATATGCAAATGGGGGAATGCCATTGGAGAATGGAGACAATTTGTGAGGGGCATGAGGAGGTTATAGCCATGTGCTCCTTATGGCCTGGCTCCTAAGATTATGTCCTGACTCCTAACTCCAAACAAAATTTGTTGAGGCCACTATATTTAAGACATTTACATGAGTATTTAAGGACAAAAGGCTGCTCCCAAAATAACTTTCTTTTGTGTTGATTATTGCAAAAGTGAAAAGCAGTTTTCCCCCATTCAAGTCATGATGTACATATGTTATCCTGTATATAGATTACCTACAACCATTACCGCATTAATGCCTTATATTACTAACTAAATCTTGTTTCCTTCACGTCCCTCCAGTCTAGTCCCGGAAATTCAGGAGTTGTCAACCTCTACCAGCAGCTTGGAGACTGATACACGTCATTCTTTGATGACACCGGTATAAGGACTCAGGCACCGGCTCCTCCCACTCCAGTTCTATCAGACTCCAAGCAGCTGGAGGATGTGAGCCAGTGCTCCTGGCTCACTAGAGATACAATTAAGGACTGTAGTTTTGATAGCTTAGTTAGTGGGTTTTATTTGATTTAATTTACTTTAATTTTTTTCTCAAATTGGGCATTTATTTTGCATTCTGGTGTTTGGATCATTGGGCAGTACGGTTGAGATCTGAGACATTGAGGGAGATCCTTTTAATGGTACTGTGCTGCTTCTCCTTTAATCTTCTTCCCTCTTACCGGAGAGACAGGGGGCAGAAGGAGTACAAGCCGGGGGGAGCAGCCCGGGAGTGTCCCTTTGATTGTCTGCCTTCTCCAGCGCAACGCAGAGGGTTTGCCTGCAGGCGCTTTGGAGATCGTGCAGCAGGGAACGGCTCACACACGGTTCTCTGCTGGGCTCTTACCGATGCAGTTTGGCAGTGGAGCAAGCGGTGAGTGTTTTGGCAGCGTCGGTGAACGATCCCCGAGGAGAGGGGCTCTTCCCTGGCTCTGGAGCGGTCAGATAAGCTCCGAGCTTCTTTGAAATTTGTTTGCTGACTTCGGGGGGGATCGGGCTGGTTTTCCCGTTTTGGGCGGGAAAGCTCGGCAGCGCGTCGGGGGACACAATTTGAGTTTTGGAGAGAAGGAAGCTTCGTTTTGAGAGCGGGTTGCTGTTTTTCAGGTCGGGGGACCTTCTGCTTTCATTTGCGGTACTGTTTAAAAACCCCCCAAAAAAAACGGCTCTGGAGAGGTAGAGCTGGTTTCAGGGCACACTTCCATTTTCAGTTTAGGTGCTTGGGCTGAAAGTGTGGTACTAGGTTTCAGGTTTGTTCAGAGCCTTTAAGTTGGAGAAAGTCAGGATGCCATCAAAAGCTTTGTGTTTACTCTGTGGAGTAAAAAGGTCCTCTGTGTCAGAGGCAGGCATCTGTAAGGGCTGTAGCCAGGCTCCCTTAGAGGAGCAGCAGCGCTTAGAGGGGACAGAGGGCCGGGAAGGGGCTTTGCAGGGCCCTTTGTCTCCTTTGATTGACTCCGTTGAACCTGTTCCAGGGCCTTCCTCGGCTCCGGATGGGCCACGAGCGGTGGCGCCAGTTGCGGGAGATCTCCTATCCATCTTTTCTCCGGATTTTGTAACTCTTATTCAAAGAGCATTTGGCAGTACTCCTAGGGAGGCTTCTTCCTCGACGGTGGAGTTCAGGCAGAAGAGGCCAGGCACTCCCCTGTCAGTGTCACCTTCGCCCTTTGGGCCTAAGAGACCCCGCGTGGAGTCAGATAGGGGGTGTCAGTCTGAGTTTTCGGAGGATTTGTACACCGTAGGCGAAGAGCAGGGTTCTCAGCTGGGTGAGGAACTGGAAGAAGGGGAGATTGCAGAACAGGAGGAGCAGGCTAGAGTGGTGCGTATTTTTCGGCAGGAAGAGTTATCCGCTCTAATTACAGAAACCTTGAAAGCGCTGAATATGCCGGTGGTGGAGCCGGTTGAGGAGGCTGCTTTAGAGAATCCTCTCTTGCAGGCTTTTCGGAAGACGCAGAAGGCGTTTCCCATGCATAGAGTGATTAAGGAGATGATTCAAGGTGAGTGGGATATGCCTGATTCCACACTCAAAGGCTCTCGGGTGATGTCTCGACTTTATCCGCTAGTGGAGCAGGATAAGGAGCTCTTTAAGTCGCCTAAGGTAGATGCAGCGGTTTCGGTGGTGACCAAGAAGACGACCATCCTGGTGGAAGGGAGTGCCGCTCTTAAGGATACCCAGGACAGGGCATTCAGTTTTTATGTACCAAAATGCTGGAACACCCTACCCCCTGACATTAGAGCCATTACCAATCTATATCAGTTCAGAAAGGCTCTCAAAACATACCTTTTCTGCCAATATTTCCCAGACAGCAACTGAACTAGATATCCCCTCCAAGAAATGACCCAATCTAGAAATGCCCTCACACTGCAGTGTAGATAGTTTATGTATATAGTTAACCCAGTTATCCAAGTTTGTACTCCTGTTCAATGTAAAACCTGACAGTTTGTCGTTATGGTCGTTTTTGTTATGATGTAAACCGCGCTGATTCTAAATAGCGCGGTATATAAGAAACTGTAATAAATAAATAAATAAATAAATAAATAGGACAGAAAGCTGGATACCTTATTGAGGCAGGTTTTTGAGGTTAATGCTCTTTCTATGCAAGCTTCCATTTGTGGGGCTTGGGTAGCGAGAGCTTGTCTCCGTTGGGCGCAACGAGTTCAGGGAGAGCAGCCTGCTGCCTCAGCTGGGGAGGCGGCTTGCTTGGAGTCCGGAGCTGCATATCTAGTGGATATTCATTATGATCTTATTAGGGGTCTCTCAAACAGTATGGCTTCGGCGGTGGCCGCAAGGAGGTATCTATGGCTGTGTAATTGGGCGGCGGATGCTTCGTCCAAGTCCAGGTTGAGTAAGCTTCCCTTAAGGGGCGGCTACTATTTGGAGAGGATTTAGAGAAGATAGTCAAGGATTTGGGAGAATCTAATGGCGGTAGGCTGCCGGAGGATAAGCAGAAGCAAGGAAAATTTCAAACAATGACTAGATATCCGCAGGGAGACTTTTGTCGTTTTCGCTCTACCAGGTTTCCGCAGAGCCAAAGAGGGCGTTTTCCCTTTCGGAGCCAGAGTTTCCGGGGGTTCCGAGGTGCCAGCAGAGGTTTTGCTGCCGCCGCGGTGGGAGCCAAGAAGCCGCAATAAAGTCAGGCGGACCCAGGCGGACGTCTGCAGCAGTTTTACGCTGCCTGGGTCTGGATTACGTCCGACCAGTGGGTGTTGGAGGTAATTTGGGAAGGTTATGCTTTGGAGTTGAAACAGCCGGTGGCCGAGGCCTTTGTTCAGTCCCCTTGCAAGGCGCTTTCCAAGCGCATGGCAGTCCAGCAAACTCTTCGGAGGTTGCTGGATCTCGAAGCGGTGGTGCCGGTGCCTCCGGATCAATACGGTTTAGGTCGATACTCCATTTATTTTGTGGTTCCAAAAAAGGAAGGAACGTTTCGGCCGATTCTGGACCTCAAAAAGGTGAACAAGTGTCTCAGGGTTTCTCATTTTCATATGGAGACGCTGAGGTCGGTCATCATGGCAGTCAGAAAAGGGGAGTATCTGACTTCTCTGGATTTATCCGAGGCATATCTTCACATTCTGATTCGGCGTGACCATCAAATGTTCCTCAGGTTTGCGGTACCAATGGGGCATTTTCAGTTTCGGGCACTACCCTTTGGTCTGGCTACGGCGCCTCGGACCTTTACCAAAGTCATGGTAGTCGTGGCATCGGAACTGCGGAAGAACGGGGTGTTGGTACACCCGTATCTGGATGACTGGTTGATTCGAGCGAAGTCCAGGAAGGAAAGCGAGGAGGCTACTGCCAAAATGATCGGCTGCCTAGAGGGGCTAGGTTGGGTAGTCCATGTGGCCAAGAGCAGTCTGGTGCCCTCACAGGATCTCGAGTATTTTGGGGTGCGTTTCGATACCGGGATAGGCAAAGTGTTTCTTCCGCCGCATCGAGTGTTGGCCTTACGAAGGCTGATTCTGCGATTTCTCAACCGGCTGCGTCCGTCAGCGTGGCATTACTTGCAGGTCCTAGGGACGATGGCGGCAACGTTAGATGTGGTCCCCTGGGCGAGGGCGCTTATGAGGCCGTTGCAGAGAGCGTTGCTCAGAAGATAGTCGCATCAAAACGATCCCCTGTCCAAGAGATTTGTCTGTCCAGACGAGACGCGGGAGGCGTTGCAGTGGTGGTTACGGGCGGAGTCTCTGTTGGAGGGGATGCCCTTGGAGATACCGGACTGGGTTCCACTGACTACGGATGCCAGTCTCCTAGGTTGGGGGGCACATTGTCAGGGAAAGTGCACGCAGGGACGGTGGACGGTTCAGGAACAGTCTTGGTCGATCAACAGGTTGGAACTTCGGGCGGTGAGATTAGCGTTGCTGGAGTTTCAGCGGGACCTGCGAGGAGCAGCGGTGCGAGTGTTTTCTGACAACGCCACGGCGGTAGCTTATGTCAACAGGCAAGGGGGCACCAGCAGTGCTTCCTTAGAGGCCGAGGCAGATCAGTTATTCGTATGGGTAGAGCAAAACCTTCAGGCTCTGTCGGCGGCACATGTGGCAGGAGTGGACAATGTAGCGGCCGACTTCTTGAGTCGGGTGAGGGTAGATCCGGGAGAGTAGACGCTTCACCTGGAAGTTTACGACGCGGTAGTTTGGCGTTGGGGGACACCCGTGATGGATCTCATGGCAACGTTCCAGTCAGCGAAGGTAGAACGGTTTTTCAGCAGACGCAGAGAACCGATGTCGGAGGGGCTGGATGCTCTCGTCCAAGAGTGGCCGATGGATCAGCTTCTATATGTGTTTCCACCTTGGGTGTTAGTAGGCCGGGTGGTGCGGCGGATCGAACGGCACAGAGGGTGTGTGATTCTGATAGTGCCGGATTGGCCGAGACGGCCGTGGTATGCGGATCTCAGGAGGCTGGTAGTGGGAAAGACGTGGAGGCTACTGGCCAGACAGGATCTGTTGCAACAGGGTCCCTTGGTGATGCCTCAGGTAGCTCGGTTCTCGCTTACGGCATGGCTCTTGAGAGGGCTAGGCTAAGAGCAAAAGGATATTCGGCGGATGTGATTGCGACGTTGAGAGCGCGTAGAAGATCTACTTCTTTAGCGTATGTCCGTGTGTGGTGCGTGTTTGAGGCTTGGTGTATGGATCGGCATTGCACAGCTTTACGGGCCACGATTCCACAGGTGTTAGCATTTTTGCAGGATGGATTCCAAAAAGGTTTGGCGGCCACGTCCTTGCGAGTTCAGTTGGCAGCGCTTTCCTGTTATAGAGGCAAGATCAGGGGACAAGCGCTCTGTACACATTCAGATGTTAAAAGATTTCTGAAAGCGGTGAGTGTTTTGAGACCACCGTGCAGGCGGTCGGTTCCGACTTGGGATCTTCAGTTGGTATTAGCGGCATTAACTTCACAGCCGTTTGAGCCTTTGGCGAAAGCAACTTTGAAGGATCTTACTCTGAAGGTCGTGTTCTTAGTGGCCATTGCGTCGGCATGGCGGATATCAGAATTGCAGGCGTTATCTTGTAGGGAACCATTCTTGGTTTTTCATGAGTCTAAGGTGGTTTTAAGGCCGGTTCCGTCCTTTTTGCCAAAGGTACTGTCTCCTTTTCATGTGAATCAGGTGGTGTCCCTGCCGGTGTTTCGTAGGGCGGAGAGTTCGGCGACTCCACAGTTGCATCTTTTGGATGTGCGGAGAGCTTTGCGACGTTCAGGAGATCGGATAGATTGTTTGTGTTGTTCGGCGGTCCTCGTAAAGGGGAGGCTGTGTCCAAAGCGTCGATTGCTAGATGGCTAAAGGAGACAATAGCGTCCACATATATTCTGAAAGGACTGTCGGTACCGGATGGATTGCGAGCGCATTCTACGAGGGCGCAAGCAGCTTCCTGGCAGAGTGCGGTTTGGTGCCGGCGGTGGAAATTTGTAAGGCAGCGACGTGGTCGTCTTTGAATTCCTTTGTTAAGCACTATCGTTTGGATGTTCAGGCGCGTAAGGATACCTGTTTTGGTTCTGCGGTGCTTCAGGCTGGTGTACCTGGTCCCGCCCATTGAGTACATTTACTGCTCTGTTACATCTCCTGAATTTCCGGGACTAGACTGGAGGGACGTAAAGGAAGTGTAAATTAGTCTTACCTGCTAATTGTAGTTCCTGAAGGAACTCCAGTCTAGTCCCGGATCCCGTCCCAATTCTGTAAGGTGGTTGCAGCCTGAAGCTCAGGTTTACAGGTAAGAGAACGAAGAGAACTGTGGAGCTTGGGGTGCATGGGACGGGGTTTGACCCGATGGGGGGAAAGTGGTTCGGGCATTTTCCCTTTCCGGGCGGGGAAGCAAGTCCCTTGCCTGTCCTGTTACATATCATAGGGGATATGCTTCATGTTCGTTTATTGTTTGATAGTTATTTAGTTAGTGGACACTCGATTTCTCAGGGTGTTTTACTTAATTGTTGCTCTGGTGAGTCTGCTTTGTCAATAGGTTACTGGAGTGGGAGGAGCCGGTGCCTGAGTCCTTATACTGGTGTCATCAAAGAATGACGTGTATCAGTCTCCAAGCTGCTGGAAGAGGTTGACAACTCCTGAATTTCCGGGACTAGACTGGAGTTCCTTCAGGAACTACAATTAGCAGGTAAGACTAATTTACACTTATACTGTAAGCTCTTGTTACACTTTAACTATCGGAAGAAACACAAAGCAGAGGAACAAAAGCCCAGCCACACCAGAAGAATCTTAAAACAGGAGTTTTATTGAATAACTCACTTTAACTATCACCTGTTATAATGTAAGCTGTTACTGTGTTATAAAGTAAACTGCTTTGACTAAAGGATAAAGTGGTATAAAACCACTGTTAAATAAGTTCTGTTTAGAGAAAAGGACATCAATAATTTAACACTCTCCTTAACTTCCAAACTGGAATGCTGCAAAATCCAAGCCCTCCCCTAAGTGTCCAGTCTGCAAGAAGATAGAAGCTTCTTTTATTAAGTCCCACGGCGCCATCCCAGAAACCTTAGGAAAATGTAGGATTCACAGATTGAGATGTCTTTCAGAGTTTTCCAACTGCTTGATCTTGTGATGCAAAGCAGTCTTGGCTTGAATCAAGACTGCATTTGCAGCCTTAAGAACTCTAATATCGTTCTGCAGAAATTCCGTTTTCTCTGCATGTTCCTTTGGAATAGGTCTCCAGTTTCCGTGCCAGTGCTTTCACATTCTAGTAACAAGGTAACAAAGTAGACGATGGCAGATAAAGACCAGTATGGCCAATCTAGTCTGCCCAGTAAGGTGGTCAGAGTGGTTGTACCTGCTGCTCTGTGCAGGTCATGCCCTCAATTTGTTGAGTTATGAAAAACATTTGTTTGTTTTGATTTCATCTTCTTGCTATATAGGGATCCTCTGTGGTTTGTCCCATGTGATTTTGAATTCCATCACTGTTTTTCCCCATACCACCTCTTGTTGGGAGGCTTTCCAGGCATCCACCACCCTATCAGTGAAAAAGTATTTCCTGATATTGCTTTTAAGTTTACCTCCTTGCAGCTTCATTTTATGCCCTCTAGTTTTACAGCTTCTCCTTTTTTAAAAAAAAGTTTGTTCAGTTATACACTTAAAGTATGTAAGCATCTGTGTCATATCTCCCCTGTCCCACCTCTCCTCTAGGGTATGCATATTTAGGTCTTCAAATCTCGTCTCATAGTCTTCTGGCACAGGCTCCAAATACTTTTGGTCAATATGGTCTCCAAAACAGAACAGAGTACTCCCAAGTGAGGCCTCTCAACAACTTCTACAGGGGCATTAATCCCTCCT
This sequence comes from Ichthyophis bannanicus, assembly GCA_033557465.1. NCBI lineage: Eukaryota > Metazoa > Chordata > Amphibia > Gymnophiona > Ichthyophiidae > Ichthyophis > Ichthyophis bannanicus. Next base: position 295,789,860 of record CM066037.1, read on the forward strand.
CTTTTCTGCTAGTTATTCCTCCCTGTATGCAACCTAGTATCCTTCTGACTTTGGCTACGGCTTTGTCACATTCTTTTGCCACCTTGAGATCTTCTGATACTTTCACTCCGAGGTCCCTCTCCTGGTCCATGCACACCAACCTCTTGCCCCCAGTTGCATACAGTTCCTTTGGATTTCTGCTTCTCAAGTGCATGACTGCACTTTTTCACATTAAATCTTAGCTGCCAAGCATTAAACCGTTCTAGTTTTTATAGATTTTTTTCTCATGCTGTCTGTGCCCTCTGTTGCAGATCTTCATGTCATTTGCAAAAAGGCAGATTGTTCCCTTCAGTCCTTTAGCAGTATCACTCACAAAAACATTGAACAGCACTGGTCCCAGGATTGATCCTTGAGGCAGTCCACTATTCACCTTCCTTTCTTCTAAGTGAATTTGGTTTACCACCACCCTGTGTCATCTGTCTGTCAACCAATTTCTGATCCAGTTCTCCACTTTTGGGACCCACTACCAGGCTGCTCAATTTGTTTATTTATTTAATTGGATTTGTATGCCGTCTTATCCTAAAATCAAAGCAGTTTTCACTTCAAACGATTCAAATTGTAAAGGGTGGCGGTGTCAGCACGCAGTGGTTGGATAGTAGTGTTTGTGTGGGTGTAATATATGTGTAGCTTAATTAATAGATGCAATATATACAGCTTGAGCTATCTACAATGTGCCATATACAGTGGGGAGGAGGGATAGGCTAGGGTAGGAGGAGGGGGAGGGCACTTGCAGGGCGGAGAGAGCGGTGTCAAGAGCAGTAGGAGGCTGGGGTCTCTGGACAGGTTACATGATGTTGCCGTAATGCTCTATGTAGAGTGTGGTCTTGAGTAACTTTGGACTCTGACGTGGCTTTTACCTGAAAACACAGTGTGGTGATCACTGCTGCTCATGTAGACATCCACGCAGCAATTAGACACACTTGGACTGATATTCATCGCTGGCAGATAGTGCTCCTACAGTGACTAGCCACCAGGGCTGAACCAAAGACACGGATATTCAGTGCTAGGGCCATACATGCTCAAAGACTCCTTGACCTTTTGCTCTTAAAGTTCTGTGATATCCCGAGGTGCTACAGATATTAGAGAAGAAGCCAGCAAGCCTGCCTGAGAACATTCAAACTTTAAGCACCATCCCTCTGGAATTCCCACCCAGATGACATCAGGAGCTCTTCCGACCTCACCAAGTTCAGAAAACTGCTAAAAATCCACTTGTTTGCACAACACTTCGCTAATGTCACTTAACCATTAAAACTAACACTAACAGTTTCCACCCACTTGTAAATAGTTCACTGTTATGTTAACCTAAGATTTATGTACAAAGTTCAAGTTCTGTGTAAACCCAGTTTGAATTGTTCCATGTACACCACTTTGAACCGGTGAAAAGCGGTATGTAAATTCAGCTAGCTAAATAAATTAAATATTACAGGCTGCACGGGCGCACTCTCCTATTCAATATAACGGCCATAAAATACATTTCTTCCCTGACCCAAGCAAAAAGGCAGTGCCACGGAGAAAATAACTTTTATCATTTCGCCCTCAACAGCAGAAGCTGCAGGCCCAGTATGGGCTGTTCTATTCTGCGTTATTGCAGGTTACTGTTCATTATCATACTAAGTCCTTCAAGGACCCAGAACAATTGCACTCCTTTTTGCAGGAAATTGAGGATATGGATATTGATTGATCCGTTCATCTGGTTCATTGTTTTGGACTGTATTTTCTTTCCATGTTCATTGATTGTCAGCGGCTTGACCGGCGGACATGCTCACTCCAGGGGCTAAGGCTGGAATTAGGCCTGCTTGGAGACAGACTGCCATCTCCTTTGTATTTTCATGAGGCTTGCTTACCAGTGTTGTATGTTGTTTAGTTGGATGGTTTAATATGTGATGTGTGCGGGTTGCGGGGCGGAGGTTACTTATGTTGATGGGATCCTTTATTGCGTGGGTGGGCATGGAGGGAACATAGACTGTTGTTCTAGTGCTCCCTCATGATTCAGTCTAAGCTGGCTCATCTAGAGTTGAGGTGTTGACCTTCTTTAGGTTTTTTTTTTGTATGTTTTTTTCCTTCTTCCCTGGCTCTGGCTGTTCCTTTAATTTGTCTATGGCATTGAGATTTGTTATTCCTATCTATTACTTTAGTTTAGGTGCTGCCTGGCCTGATTATTGGTGTGAGGTAATAATAATCTTCACAACTTCTAGTACTTGGGGGCTTCCGGGATTGCCTTTGTTTGTAGTTCATATTGCAACCTGTGAGAAATGGCTAGGGATTTGACAGTGTTCTCTTAATGTTAAGGGTATCCTCAATCTTATGAAGCGCAAGAAGATCCTGTTGCATTGTTAGAAGGAGACTGCACATATCATCTTTTTACAAGAGACTCATCTGTCTACAGGAATCTCAAAAGCTAGGTAGGGATGCTTTCACATTTGTGGCATGTTCCCCGGCCTTGAAAGAAAAGAATGGGGTGATTATTCTTATCCTCTCCGCTTTAACCCCCAAGGTGCTTCACACAAGGGCTGCCATTAAAGGGGGTGCTGGGTGAGGATCATTCTGCAGATAGCTGGCACTGCTCAGTGTATATGGCCCAGTGGTAAGACTGTCCCGGCTTTATACATGAACCCTCATGGGAAATTTTAGAGGTTGCTCCACTACCTCTGATTGTAAGGGGTGATTTTAATTTTGTATTAGACCCCGTACTAGATTGTATCTCCAAAGTCGCACTCCGGTTGCGGAAAGCGCCGCAGGCCATTTTATTTATTTAGCATTTCTTATATACCGCCTTTCAAGGGTATCGAGGCAGTTTACATTGAACACAACGGAACTTAAGTTACATAGAACAATTAGCGGAACAAGTAACAGATAATTAACAGAGGTTACCCCTTATGGACGATGTTGGGCTAGTTGACCAATGGCATTTGCTCCACCCAACTGAGAAGGGCTTTACCTTTTTTTCTCTTCCCCATAGTTCCCATTCTAGAATCAACTTTTTCTTGCTTTTCAAGCCTTTAGTACCTGATCTTTTGCAGGCTAATATTTATGGTATTACCGTTTTTGACCATGCCACCATTTCACTCACTTTTGTGGCTTTCCCAACAGGATCAGACTATCTCTCTCTGGTAACTCAATAAATCACTCTTGGGAGATGAACAATCACACTCCTCACCATTTGGAAAGCTATTGCTGAATTCTTTAAGTTCAACCTTTCACATGGTACTGTGAGTTGGGCTTGGTGGGAGGGCTTCAAGGCCTTTTTACGGTCTGCTATAACTAGTTTTGCTATACAGTCTGCAAAGCAGAGGAAGAAAGAGCTCATTGATTTAAATTCGGAAATTAGGAGGGGCGAGGACGCTCTTATGAATAGATCTGATCCCGCTATCCTGCTTAAGCTTCAAAAACTTTATCAATACAACTTACTTCTTCTTCGGGAAGCTACTTATATTACCACCCTTCACAACAGTCGCTACTTTGCTGAGAGCAATAATGCTGGCAGACTCTTGGCTCGTACCCTTAAATCTTATCAAAATGCCATCCATATTGCCTTTCTTTAAAAGTGCTGATGGCCGCTTGTTCACTCATACTGCAGACATCATGGATCAGCTTTAAAGGTCAGAGACTCAATCTACACCCGCAGCCTTTGAATGCTTGATGTAGTCGTTAGGTCGCCCTACCCTTACTTCACTGCAGGTGGCTGTCTTAGATCCTCTTTGCAGCTTGCTGAAATTCTGGAAGCCCTTAAGCAAATGCCACTTGGTAAGGCCACTGGTCTGGACGGTCTTCTTTTGGAATTTTACCTCTCCTTCAATGCTGAACTCGCGTCCCGCCTCTTGGAATATTTTACTCTCCTGCAGCGCTGTGCTTTGCAGACTGGTGCTTTTGCAGCAGCTATGGTAGTGGTGCATGAAAAGCCAGGTTGAGATCCTCAAAAGGTCAGGAACTATCATCCCATTTTCTTGTTGAATACAGATTTTAAAATTTATGCCAAAATTTGGCTAGTCGTCACAATTATCTCAACACTAATTCACCCTGACCAATGTGGGTTTGTGGCAGGTTGGACCACTACAGATAATGTCCACTTCTTCTGCAATATTTTTTCGGCCACTCAACATCTGGATGTCCCTCTAGTTGGTCTTTCCTTAGATGCAGAAAAGGCTTTTGATAGACTTGAATGGCCTTTTCATTTCCAACCATTTTTTTGGTCTGGGATTTGGAGACCTTTATCAATACAATTTGGAGACCTTTATCAATACAATGGAGGAGTAGCCTAGTGGTTAGAGCAACTGCCTAGTACCCAGAAGATCAAGGGTTCGATTCCCACTGGTACTCCTTGTGACTTTGGGCAAGTCACTTTACCCTCCCTTGCCTCGGAAGAAAAGGCTGGCAATCTACTTCTGTTGATACATTGCCAAGAAAACCCAGAGGTAGCTGGGTCACTATGAGTCAACACTGACTTGATGGCACTAAAAAAAAAAAAAAAAATCAATATGATTCAAATATTATATGCCCACCCATCCACTCAAATCTGTGCGAGTGGATCCTGTTCCCCCTTCATTTCTCTATATAGAGGCACCTGACAGGGTTGTCCCTCCACATTACTTTTTAATTTAGCATTGGAACCCCTAGCTATCCTAATTAGACATGTCTGGGGATCTCCATATTAAACTCTCTGCTTATGCAGATGATCTTCTTTTTTGTCTATCCCTCCGACATACCCACCATCCTTTCCTTAGTCAATCGCTATTTGCAACTTTCAAGGTATCATATTAATTGGACGAAATCTGTAGTATTCCCTTTAGATAAGCATGTCTGCATGCTGTTCTTTCCCTTTCCATGGGCTGACTCTTGTGTGAAGTACCTGGGAGTAAACTATTATACCACCTCGGAGGAAACGTTTACCCATAATGTTAGCACTTGTTTGGCTATGGTGTGATCATTTACATCACGCTGGTCCCCTCTATACCTTTCTTGGTGAGGGTGTTTAGAAACTATCAAAATGATGCTAGTGCCCAAGGTTAATTACTTATTAAGTATGATCCCCATTCTCTTCCCTGATACTTTTTCCACTTTCCTATAGAAAGAAATGTTTTCTTTTCTGTGGAAGAACAACACCCCATGCATTGCAGGTTGGAAGCTAAAATGCACGCGAGACTGCAGTGGGGTTCAGTTTCCTGATTTTAAGCAGTATCATTTGTCATTTCTTCTTAAGCAAGATTTCTGTTGGGTGGTCCCCCTCAGGGGTTACAAGTCCCAATCTGGCTTGAGTTGGAACGTTGAATGGTATATCCTATCCCTACAGCACTCCCGATTGGAATGACCCCATTGCCCATGAAGTACATTTCCCCAGTAATTCAGGACACTCAGTTGGCGTGCCAGCAATTAGCTTGGTCACTAGGTGAAGGCAATCTCAAAACCTGGCAGCGTCCAATTGGTTTAACTCCAAACTAAAGATTCAAGGCTGTCGATTCGGCTGGAAAATCTGGCAAGACACCAGTATTTGGCTATTGGATCACCTGATGACTGACAGGTCTGTCAAGTCTTTTGATGATCTTCAAGGGGAATATCATTTACCCCGTAGATGTTTTTTTTCAGTGGCTACAACTTCACTGCTGCTACAGAAGGCAGGATATACTCATTCCATTCTTGTAGGGGAATAGAAACTGCCAGCCAAGCCTGCAGTAACTTCAGCCTCCTTTCGCTATTGGCAATGGTTTTGGGGGCGTCGTACCGGCCTTTGGTCTCAGCCTCTTTAACACAATGGCTGTTCTTTTTGGCCCACTGTGTTTTGATAGCACCGGTCCAGCTAGTCAAATAGAAGATGGAGGCAAGCGATCATTATATTGGTCCTGTCATCAGGATAAAGGGACCCTCCATCATCTGTTGTTTGAGTGCTCGTCCCTGCACACCTATTGGAGTTTTGTTTGGGAGCAGATTAGGAGTATCTTGGGCCTACAAGAGACTCGTACATTTTGCATTGTGGTATACCAGTCCCTGGCTGAATTGCCCTCCCTTCCGTAGCAACATTGCTCTCTCTTTGATATCCTGCTGGGCATCGCCTTGAAGCTTATTATTAACCATTGGAAATCCTCTGCAGATCTAGATGGCCATTACTGGTGAACGTGCGGTGCTTATTTCAGAAATATGAGGCAGCTTACTTGGTTCATACTTCTCAGTTTCTGCATAGTCACCTTGTCTGGAAACCTATGGATGACTATGTGCAACGCTCTGATGTTTTTCTTTGAAATGTATCCACTAAGATGCGGCGTTCTTTGTACTATTGTATTTTCTTTTATTCTTTCCTTGCTACTGTGTCCAAAGCTGGCATGGGTGGGGGGGGTGGGGAGGGGGAGAAGAGGGTGGGAGGTGTAGTTGTTGGTTCTTTGTATTTCACTGTTTGCATAAGTAAATACTTTTTTTTTAAGCTTTTATTTATAGCAAGGTCAACCTTTGCTGCACCTTACTTTTGCTGTGTAGCCATAACAGGACAGCGGCTCAATATTGCTGCTGCCTGGTTATGGCCAGAATGCCACAGCATTGAGGTATGTTGTGGCGGCACCCAACGATACTCATTGATACTAACTGTGTTTGTTGCTGCTAAGTGGGATGTTCAGCAGCACTATTTACACAGTTTGTAGGTCTGCAAACTATGTCAATACCTTTATTTAGCAAGCCCATTATCTCCACTGGAGAGTACTAGATCCAGTGTCAAACTTTCCCTAGTTTATTCCATCACCATTTTTCTGAGCAGTGCTTCTTGAAAGGCATCCACAATCTCTTTACTTCTTTCCAAATTTGCTGGAATACAATCTATGTCTGGTAGATTAAAGTCGCTGAGTATCATCATTTCTCCCTTCATTGCTACCTTATGTTCTTTGCAACATCATTGATCAAGTCTCTATCCATTTTTCCATTTGATTTGGAGGTCTATAGACTATACCAGTAAGGATGGTAGTGCTATCTCCTCTTTCCAAAACAATCCATGGTGCTGCTTTTTTCCCCATATTACCCGCTTTTCAGCTGCTGGAATTCTGCACACAAAATTCAAAATTTTGAGTCAAAAGTTCTGAATTGTGTAAAATTCTGCATGCTTTGTCAAAATAAAAAGTATATTGTTTTTAAGTGATATTTTATTTCTGTATTGTATTTTAAATGAAATATCACAAAAAATTCAATTTTTTAAATTATTGTGTACAGGATATTAGTAGGAGTAATTCTGCAACAAAGACACATAGACACGGAAGCATTCAGTTCACTAATGCTGACCATATAGTCTCTAAAGTTATCTTGGGGGAAAGGTTGGGTTCGTCTTTGATGCAATGACCATGGTGGCAAGATGGTTCTCTTTGTGATTCCTTTCCAAACTCCACTACTTATTCACACAAAGATTCTGCTTACCACAGTTTATTCCCATCACATCCAGTTGCTGAAGTTCTAGTCTGGCTAGCACGTTCACCTATTCAGCCCCCATCAGCGCTTCTCTGCAGAACTCCAACTGGAAATCAGCTCACTACACTATTCTTTTAGCACCAACATCGTCATGCAATCAAGCCTGAAGTATTGCTCTCATGTAGTGAGGGAAATCAGTTTGAAGGACTTATCAATGGCACCTCTCTAACTGATCTGCCGATTTTTCACCAGATCTGACATTGTCTTCCATTAAACTGGTGAGGCGTGTAATGAAGCATCTAGTCTTTGCTGAGTCATGGGAGGAACTGGGGCTTCCAAGGGAGAGGTTCCTGCCTTCCTCTCATTTTGTAGGCTTAGTAATTCAAAAGGAACAATCCTATAGGCAGTTGAGGAGTCCCAGCAACAGTGATTGCATCTCGTCTCTGCTCATGTCACCATCATGGTGGTTTTACTGAAAAATTCATTTTTGAGGTCATTTACCTTCATATGTTCAAGATAGAGTGGATTCTGAGGATCCAGTCCATGCTATGGTAGTGCTGAGCAAATAATTGTTAAAGATTTTTATCTCTGGTCAGTCTGGTGGGTGTGTAGCACTACAGACAAGCCACGGGAGTGGTGCAGAGGAGGATGTCTGCATACTGGTCTAGAAAAAAAACTACTGTGAGAAGAGGATTTGTGAAGATAACCTTTTGAAGTTCATCACTAGACCATCCTGTTATCACACAGGATGTTTCCCTACCGTAGTGCATCTATCATTTTAAATTTTAATTTAAAAATAATGAAGGAAGCAATAACAAAGTTGTATCAAGTTTTTGCACGATAGTTTGTTGAACTGAAAATTGAATTAGGCACACCTAATGTTTTATCGGCTTTGGAGAAAATGATTAAGGACTTCTTACTTGTTAATGACCTATCCAGTACCTTTTCATGTACTCCTGACCAACAAGTACTGTACTTCGCACATGAGAGCAGCTTTCCTGGGCAGGGAATGTTTATTTAAGCTCTATACGCCTTTGCTCGTGTGCCTTTGTTCTTGTCCCTCCAGCTACAGACAGCAGGCTTTTGCATTTATTTTCTGACCTTGCCGCCTCCTCTGCCTTTTCTCTGACTATGGACAGCAGGTGCTTCTCTCTTCTCCCTGGATTTTAGTCTTTTGTCTTTATCAGAAACTTAGCTATATGATGCTAGATAAAGACTGTTGTTCACATTTAGTCCCACATGGCTCATGTCTATTAATGTAAGGTCTGTGATGCTATCAGCCTAATTGTATATTGGGTATCTAGTTCAGAAAATAGATGTTTAGGCCCTTGTATGGAAAACTGCAGTAGTATCTTAAATAAGGCTCACAGAGACTTGTTGGCAATGAACGGCAGGGGCGAGTTCATCTCTGCTCCTTTTCAAATCCATGCTAAAAGCTCACCTCTTTGAGGCTGCTTTTGGATCTTGATCCCTTTATGGCTCCTTACCTTCCCTATTTGTACCCTTGTTCGCAGTTGTTGTTTGGCTTGATTAGATTGTAAGCTGTAACGAGCAGGTACAGTCTTTTACATGTATCTGTACAGCGCTGCGTATGCCTTGTAGCACCATATAAATGATTAATAGTAGTAGTATGTATTATGATAGAAAAACAGAAATTACAAGCTATTACTAAAGAATATAAACTGTGATAAGTATGCTTCATAGCAGTGACTGACAGCAAAATTCTTATGTAAACTGTTACTAAATCCCTTTCACTAATTAGCAAAATTCATGTGATGTGCCCTACACTTAAGAAAGCAAAGGTAAATCTTTCTGACCCCTTCAACCAAGAGGAAATAAAGACCAGTGCCTTACAGCTTAGGCAGGCAGTCAGCTCGAGTTCAGGTCCCAGGGATGGGGCTGCTCTGAGAAGGCAGATTTTATTTATTATGCAGGCTCCACTTTTCACATGTCAATATTCTCTTTATATTGTGCCATGAGAGGAATAATTTTCATCCGCTAGGTGACGCTAGTGATGATTTGCAGCACAGAGTACCAGTGGGGTCATTTTTGACCCCAGTTGCTTACGTCCGGTTTGGATCATGATACATTTTGCAGTTTTGTGAATTTTTTGATCTGACAAAGGTACTTATCATTAATTATGTATCATTTATTTTGTTTTCTTATTTATGAAAATTACACATTTTCTGTAATTGATATCATACGTTCTCTCATTATTTCCATTGAAATCTAAAGGCTTTCAGCTCATTCATCACGATTATTGTACACCTATGGTAAAACTGCTTTGCGTTTTATGCAACTTTATCTTTGTTTATTTATTTTAGGTTATTGTTTATGATATCAAAACGAAAGTATTCAGCTGCCCAAGTAAGAGAAATATTGCAACGAGATGCTGACAGTGACGGCTCTGAGTCGTCTGATGATGCAGCATATTCAGCAAACGAAGAAGCATATCAGCCAAGTTCGGGCGATAAATCTGATGATGACAGTGATGATTCAGATGGCGACAGCAGTTGGTCGCCAAGTGAATGTGATGTTGAGCCGGTAAAATCGCCTGCAGCAAAGAGTCAAGTTACAGGTCGAGGCAAAGGTTGAGGCTGTGCTGGACGGGGAAGAAGGCAGGAGTCCTCGGTGTCAGTATCATCTGTGAGGAATCTTAGTTGTGGTCGTAGAGGAGCTAAGAGGTCATCAACTATAAGCACAAATGTTGCCATTGAAGCCTATGTATCTAAGGATGCCACATCATGGAATAGGAAACCTATAAAGCAAGCTGCTGGAAGATACGTCAGAGTTAATGTCATGCCCGTACAACAAGGTCCTACAAGGTATGCTGTACGAAATGCTGATGGCCCTCTCGCAGCATTCCACTTGTTCATGAGGAAGAACTTATTGAATGAAATCATGATGTGGATGAGCAAACAAGGAAGACACATTTATGACGACACCTGGAAAGATTTGACAGACGGAGAATTTCAACGTTTTCTTGGACTTCTGATCCTCTCAGACGTGTACAAGTCATGAAATGAATCCATAGTTCAGTTGTGGAACCTTGAAGATGGTCATTCTGTTTTCGGCAAAAATATGGCCCGTAACCGTTTTCAGCAAATTTCTTGTGCTCTCAGATTTGATGATGCAACCAACAGACGTGAACAACGAGGCATGGATAGGCTTGCTCCAATCAGACACGTTTTTGATACCTGGGAAGCAACTCTAAGTGACGCCTTTGTTCCTGGTGAAAATGTTACCGTGGATGAGCAACTGCTTACATTTCGTGGACGTGTTCCGTTCAGACAATATATTCCCAGCAAACCTGGGAAATATGGCATAAAGCTATGGATGTTGTGTGACGGTGCAACGTCATATGTTCTGTGTCTTCAAGTATATACACGAAGGGAACTCGGACAAAACGGGGAACAGAATCAGAGTGAAAGGGTTGTGCTGCAACTCACTGAAGGATTGACGCGATCTGGCAAAAATGTTACTGTTGACAATTTCTTCTGCAGTTTATCCCTGTCACGGAAATTGCTAGAAAAACAAATGACACTTTTGGGGACAATTCGAAAGAACAGAAAAGAATTACCTCCAGAATTTGTAACGGCAAAGGGCCGAGAGTTATTCACTTCACTGTTTGCCTTTGTCATGAAGCTGAAGCTACTGAGAGTGCAGACTTTGAAAAAAACCCTGTCTTTCACAGAGCTGTTGTTGTGCAGAGGATGCAATTACCTTGCAGCCCAGCTAGAGGGAGCAGGAGCAAAACTACTGAGGCTGAGTTAATGCACCCAGCCACTGATTATGTAAGAGCTAATCAGCTGCATCTGACGACAAGCCCGGGAAACTCAAAGGTAGAATGCCTTTATAAGAGAAAGGCAGTTCAGAGGAAAGCAGGCCAGCAGAAGGAACCAGTCCAGAGGAAGGAAGGCCAGCAGGAGGAACTAGTCCAGAGGAAAGCGGGCCAGGAGAAGGAACCAATCCAGAGGGAACCGGTCCAGAGGGAAGCAGTCTGGAGGAAAGCAGTCCAGAGAGGGGCAGTCCAGAGAGAGACTGCCAGGAGAAGCACTTCAGGCGGAAGGAGTGACACCTCCAGCCCAAGCAGCGTAGCTGGATCGAGCAGAACGCCCAGAACAGTAAGTGCTGGAAAAGGAGCAGAGAAAGTCAGAAAGAAAGACAGCTTGAGGAGAGTCAGTCTGGAGAGAGACACGGTAGCAAAGGACCACAGAGGCAAAGAGCTTGGGAGGAGAGAGCCATGCTTTGAGAGAGGCCTACGCTCACCAGAGGAGTCTGAATCAGGATTAAGAGGTACAAGAAGGAAAGGTTCTGATAGCAGAGTTACCTTTAGCCAGAAGCCAGGAAATCCGGATTTCTCACCAGGTTTTCCTAAACTACAGAAGGGGCAAGCACTGCTCAGAAGATTCCAAGAGAAAGCCTGTCTCCAGAGAGAGGTGCCTCAGAGAGAAAGCTCCAGTTATACCGGCTACAGGAGGAAGCCCAGGTATGGTGCCACTTCATTTATAAAAGAAACTTTATCTCCTAGAAGCTCTGCTGAAACAGATGCTCAGTGCAGGAGAAAAGGAAACAAGTCAGAGCTTTACAAACCAGTATTTAAGGGCAGAAGAACAGGCCATGTTCATTTGGGATCCTTAGATCAGCCCCATTGGAAACAAGCAAACAGAGACCGAGTCTGGGAAAGTATAGCAGCAAGGGAGACATCCAATTCAGAGGGCGAGGCCAGTGACCCAGAGTCCATGGAAATAGACCTAGAGAATCCTATTCCCATGCCTCCAGATGAATTTATGGATTGTACCTTGTGTATTGCTAGCAGCCTTGAGTCATTGGCAGAACTGTGAATTGAACAGACCTTTTTGCTTTGAGAATGCTCATATTTTGTGCTAAGTGCCAGAGAACTGTTTTGCTTATTTAAGTTGCTCTGAAGTAAGAGAATCTTTTAGTTAATCTCTACAATCAACTGTGAAGCTTGCAACAGTTTTTCATCTTGCTTATGTTTGGTGGAACCCTGAAAGAAAGGACTTTCTTTATTTCTGTGCCTTACTGAGTTTTTGCGTTAAAGGGGAAATAAAAGCCTTAATACCCTCTATTTGGCTTATACAATTTGTTCATACAAGGAGCTGGACTACAAAGACCAACCTGCACTTGGCCTTAAAGAGCCCATTACTCCTTGAAACAATAAAAATGCTCAGCCTACCCTTACAGCCACTGGCCACCAGGGAGTGCTGACGACACCTTTCGCGATGACGCCACTCTGGTTTCCTATTGCCCGAAGAAAGGAAAAGTGGTGGTTATTCTGAGCAGTTTGCATGATCAAGAAGAAGTAGATAACACACGTCCAGACAAAAAAAACACGCATGATCTTGGACTATAATTCTAGTAAAGGTGGAGTAGATACGGCAGATCAAATGTTGGGCACGTATACCACAAAACGAATGAGAAGATGCTGGCCAGTGACAATCTTCTACAACATGTTGGACATCAGTGCTTTGAATGCCTTCATTGTTTGGATGTCACTAAATCCAGAATGGCAGTCCAAGTCAAAGCACAGACGTCATCTATTCCTCTTGGTATTAGGAAAGCAACTGCTTCAGAGTAATTGCAGCGAGACTTCTTCCAGCATTGAAGAAGCCACTGATGCTGTTTGCAATGTCAGGATCCCAAAGAAAAGGGCAAGGTGTCACTGCTGTTCCAGAGAAAAAGACAAGAAAAGCAACACAGTTTGCACCTCCTGCAAGCACAATGTTTGCAAAGAACATTCAGAAATTGTCTGTGTCTCATGCAAATGACTGTAGTACTTTACTGTGTTCATCAAGTGCATGCAAAAACTGCTTTCATGGCAACTCTTCTTCAAGTAATTTTATGATAAAGCATTAAATTTCAAAACATTTAACCTTCATATAATAAATAATTAATTCAGAATAATATTTTGTCTGTTGAGTTTAAAATTTTCATGGTTAACAATTAAAATTTGTCGTGGGGTCATTTATGACCCCAACGGTATTCAGTGTGTGCAAAAAATCTCGGTAATTCCAGGGTTAAAGAACAAAATGGAATAAAAAGCAGAATAGAATGGACAGAAACCAACAGAGTTAATGTTTTTCACTTTCTCAGCCATGGAGCATTGGAATCCCAATAAAGACAGCACTTTGATATCATGGATCTGATATATGAGGTGTGACAAAAAAGAAACGACACTGTGGCAGCCACACCCATGACTCAATGCCAGTTGGCTAACCGCTTATGTCACTGTGTTGTGCAACATCTCGCCACTATTCTGCTATAATATTTTTCATCTCTCTCACTCTGTTTTTCTTTTTCAGGTTTTTTTGTAGCACACTGCTCCATCGCTTTGTCACGCAACTGAAGTTGGCAGAAATATGAAGCAAAAAATCAACTTGAAATTTCTGGTTAAGTTGGAGAAAGGCCCAACCGAGTGTCTCCAACTTCTCCAAAAGGCTTATGGAGAAGATGCAATGTCAAGGCCGCGAGTCTTCAAGTGGCACAAACGCTTCAAGACTGGCCGCGAGGAGATGGAGGATGACCCCAAGTCAGGACGGCCTTCCACGACAAAGACGGCAGAGAACATTGACAGAGTGGACCAGCTGGTGCAGAGTGATCACAGATTGACGGTACGGATGATAGCTGACGAGCTCAGCCTGAACAGGGAGTCAGTGCGGACCATCTTGATGCAGGAGCTGGGGATGTGGAAGGTGTGCGCCAAGATGGTGCCAAAGCTTTTATTGGATGACCAGAAGGAGCACCGGGTCAATGTTTGTCGAGACTTGCTAGAGAAGATCGGAGAAGATCCAGAGTTCGTTGGCCGAGTCATCACAGGAGACGAGACTTGGTTCTCCCAGTATGACCCTGAAAGCAAGAGACAGAACCTGCATTGGAAGACTCGACTGTCACCCAGACCCAAGAAGGTGCGCATGTCCAAATCAAGGATCAAGGTCATGCTGATCGCATTCTTCAACCAGAAGGGAGTGGTCCATCATGAGTTTGTGCCTGAGGGTCAGACAGTCAACCAGCACTTCTACCAGCAGGTCCTCAATTGCCTCGATGACCGGTTTCGGCGCAGCAGGCAGGCTCTGTGGAGAGAGAAGTCATGGCTGCTCCACCACTACAACACGCCCACACACACCGTGCTCAGTGTGAGGCAGTTCTTGGCCAACAAACAGATCACAGCTCTTGACCACCCTCCTTATTCCCCAGATCTCTCACCGTGCGACTTCTGGCTCTTCCCCAGGCTGTGCGCAAAGAAATTCATTTCGCCTCTGTAGAAGAGATTAAGACCACTGTGATGAGGGAGCTGAGGGACCTCAAGGAGGAGGACTTTACTGAGTACTTCTGTACGTGGCAGAAGCGAATGCAGAAGTGCATTAACTATGGGGGCGATTACTTTGAAGGGGACAATCATAATTTCTCTGTAGATTTTGTAATAAAACATTTATGGGACAGTCTTGTTTCTTTTTTGCAACACCTCGTATATTTTGAACCTTTTCCTAGGTCCAGGGTTTACAAGTTTCCTGCATTATACTCAAAGTGGATACTGCATACCAGTTCTTTCATGCTCATGACAACAAACGTATGGGTAAATGAAAGAGGTGATGATTGGAAATAACCTATAATTATATCTGTTTTCTTATGAAATGGCTAAATATCTTTTACATCATAGGAAAATAATAGCAGAAAAGATTTCCTTAAGAAAATGCCATTTCCCTGTGTAAGATAGCAGTATGGGATCCTTATTAGTATTGGAACTTCCTAGTCTAAGGGGCTTGTTTCAAGTCTTCTTCTAGGAAATGTTGTTTGACCTGCCGCGGTAGCGGTTTCCGATCGTTATTGAAATCAATGGGGCCGCGGCTCCGATAACGATCGGAAACCGCTACCGTGGCTTTGTAAACAAGCCCCTAAGCATCTTTAGATGAAGAATATCAGAGCTCGGGATTTACCTGGATAGGATGATTTTTCTTCCTTAGAGATTAAATGCCCAGTTTCAAAGACCTAAGAGGTTTAATAAATAAATATATTTAATAAATGATGATTTAGCATCTGTTGGCCTCAAATTTAGAGGCCACATTTCACTAGTCCTAAACACTCTTCACTGGCTTCCAGTGGCTGCAAGAACTGAATATAAAATCTTATATCTTGTTTATAAGCTATTCAGTACCAATCAACCTCAATATTTGAAAGCTTGTGTCTTTGCCAGTGCCAGCTCAACCATTAGGACTAGGCAGTTGCTTCACAGAAGCTGCCACCCTAGGTAGCAGGAGGGGGTTAAGAAAGAGCAGTTACAGTTAAAATAAAAAAATAGACCCTGAGAGCTACACAAGCTCCAAAAACCACTGGTGTGTACTGTTATCTGCAGGGATGGTGGGAAATTAACCTGCATGGAGAGGCGGGTACAACCCTAAATAAAGGCATCGAGGGGGATCTATATAGAATGGTGTGTACAACCTTAAGCAAAGGCATTGAGGAAGGGGTGACCTGCATGGAGCGGCGGGTACAACCCTAGCCACCTTATTAGGGAGACTAGAAATAATATACTGGTTTTTATCTGCTGTCATTTAATATGTTACTCTGTTAAGCCTCAGTTTTGCTTCTAAACCTTAACATGGAGTGGAGGAGTGGCCTAGTGGTTGGGGCAAGGTACTTCGGGCCGGAAGGTCGGGGGTTCAAATCCCACTAGAGGACAGCAACCTTGGGCCGGAAGGACTGGGGTTTCTAGTCCCACAGGTGCTCCTTGTGGTCTTGGGCAAGCCACTTAACCCTCCATAGCCCATGTTCCCTGTAAAATAGTTCTCTGTGTGCTGTGCTTTCCTGTCTAATCAATGTGTTTATACCTCAAAAATTTCCTGTCATGATTTGACAATTTCCAATCTGTAATCAAACCGCTGCTGATCGCTGGAAGTAGCGGTATACAAATGTATACTAAATAAATAAATAAATCTTCTCTCTCCTAACCAAAAATGTATCAGAGCTGTTATTAAAATAGTATTCCATATCGTCCTGCTAGACCAGTCCAGACAAGTGGGTTGTGTTCCCCTACCAGCAGATTGGTGGAGACAAAGAACCAATGAAAAGCCCAGGTTTCAATGACATCACTCCCATGCTTCTACTCGCCTCAGCCACCAGAGGTCCCTTCAGTATTTCTTTGTCTCCAGCAAATGGTGGATGGATTTTCTCCTCTGAAGAAAATTTTGAAGATTTGAGAGGAAAATATTGATTTAACTCTCGGACAGCCTGCAGGTTGATCTCTCGCTAGAGCATGACGTGGGAGGCTCCACTAAACTGTGGTCTTTTCGGTAGCAATAGGAGGACGGAAAATTGGTTGAACCCCATGCTTTTACCCTAGGTAAGAGCCTTTTGAGCAGCCAGAAATTGGAAGGATCTGGAAGAGTACAACTGTCTCACACAACCTCAATTTCCCTTCCCTCCTCCTCTTTTTCCCCTCACTGCTTTCTCCCAAAGATTGCAGAAGGCTCTTAGAGGGATCTGCCTGCTAGCCACCTTAAATGTAGTGCTGCAAAGCCAGCGAAACAGTTTCTGGAGAGCAGAGCTGAGCCTGGCACAGGGTTTTGGCCTAGGCTGTCAGGGGGTGAGTACCAAGGCTTGACCTCATCACTGTCTTTGTTGGGGGCTCCAATTCCATCTTCCTGAGACGCAATTTGGGGTGGACCACTGGTGACCGTTGGCATGGTATGGTGATTTCCTGCCATTTTCTGCATGCTTTAATAGCATTTTTACCTATTGTGTATCTGGTGGTCATGCAGTCCTAATTTGCGTTCTGCCCAAGTGGCTCCAACGCACATTCCGTCCCTAGCGCCTGTAACGCATGTTGCACAAAAAAATGCAGTTAACGCTGTTGTGATACTTGCTTTATCTCTCTGTCTTCTAGGAAATGTTGTTTGACTTGTTGCAAGCGAGGTGCCTCGTCTCTGGATTCTGGGCTCTGCTCTTCTTGCATGGCAGCTTTTAAGCCGTCCCTAGAGGGCCTGCTCCCTTCTTTCAGCCAGGCAATGCGATTAGTCCAGCTTTCTCTGCTTTAGGGCAGGAGACGCTATGGGTAAGGATATCCAATCGGCCAGAGGATCTGGCGATCATGCTTTGAGCCACTTATTGTCCTCTAGGGGGTCTGTGGCTGCTGTGGTATTGGAGGGTCATTTCCGAGAGGAGAGCTTCCAAACTCCAGATTGTCCTCCCCGGAATTCTTTCTTTTTTGCAGCAGGCCTTGTCCTTTTGATGTGGAAATTCAGACCCTGTGGCCTCTGGGTACCCTTGGGTGCAGTCTCATATAGGGTAGGCAGAGAGTGGAAGTCCTTTTCAGTTGCCTTTGTCTAAGTATCCCCAGTGTGAGGCGCCCTTTGAAGTTGAGGAACAGCTGGGAACTGTTCAAGATTTTGACTATGACTTGGATTCAGATGGGTCAGTACTGGGCTCTGACGTGGATGTAGAAGTACTCTCACCTTCAGAATATTGTGAGGAGGCTGGAGTGATCTGCCTATTCCAGAAGAAGGAGCTGAGGTGTTGATTGCCAGGGTCTCATCCTCCTTGAACTTGACGGAGGCTTCCAGCACAGAACAGGAGACAAAGGTACACCCATTCCTTCAAGGGGTGAGAAATTCCGCTACTGTCTTCCCATTTCCAGATGTGATCAAGGATATGATCCAGTCTGTGTGGGATTCTCCTAACTGCTTGCCTAAAGGGTTAAGGGCGGAGGAGGAGTTTGGTTTGGAATTTCCAAGGTGGATGCGCAGGTCACAGCAGTTACTAGACAGACCACCATTCCTGTGGAAGGCGAATTGGCCTTAAAGGATTTTCTGGATCAAATGGTGGATTTGTGATTGAGGCATCAGTTTTGCCACGGTGGCAGCTATTCTGCAGCTGACGGTATGTACCAGCCTGTTGTCTCGAGCCCTGCTCCAGTAGTTTGTCTCTTCTGCTGGATGATGCTATCCCTTTTTTGAGGTCGGCTACAGCCTTCCTTTCTGATGCCATGTATGACCTGGTATGTTTGCATCCATGAATGGTACTCTGATGATGGAGTCATGGCATTGGATTTGGCTCCAGCACTGGGCAGTGGACACATCTTCCAAAGCCCAGTTGGCCCGACTGGTTTTTAAGGGAAGTTTTTGTTTGGAGCCAATTTGGAGAAGCTGGTGAAGGACCTGGCAAGGCCAAATCTACTGCCTTCCAGAAGACGGGTCCAAGAAGCTTTTGAAGCAGGCTGGTGCCCCTTCTCATCAGCCTCTGCCTGTCCACCAAAGGCATACTGGTTGGATTCCTGGAGCCCTCCGGTCTCTTATCATTACCGACTTGGAAAACCTTTCTTTCCCTCTGCTTCTGGGCTTCAGACTCAGTCCTTTTGTGGAGTGCATGGGTCAAGGGACCCAGTCCCTTCCACAGGAGGACCCTCCCGGGCTATGCAATGAAGGTTTTAGGGCCCATTCTGTGGTTCCTCCTGTTGGAGGAAGGCTTCACCTTTTCTTTCAGGAAAGGGCCTGGGTTGCCAAGGATCATTGGGTGCTAGACACCACTCGGTTTGGCTATGTCCTGAAATGCAAAGAACCAATTCCGGATGCCTTCATCATCTCCCCTTGTGGGTCTGCAATCAAAGTGCCACTGTGCGGATCACCTTGGACAAGTTGCTGTGGCTAAAGGAGGTGATGCCCTTCCTGATGGACGAGTAGGGCTAGGGCAGATACTCCATCAATTTCATGGTGCCCAAAAGGATGGTTCCTTCCGGCCAATTCTTGACCTCAAGGGGATCAACAAGCACTTGTTTGTCTTGTGCGTCTTGTTATTCCAGATGGAAACCTTGCACTTCGTGATTCAAGCAGCATGCTGAGGAGAGTTCTTGGCTTCTCTTAATCTGGCTGAGGCATATTTTCATATCCCGGTCTGGGCAAATCAGCAAAGTATCTGTGTGTTGCCATGCTTGGCTCTCACTATCAGTTCTCTGCGCCCCTCCCCCCCTTTCGGGCTTTCACCGCTCTGAAGATGTTTTCCCAGGTCATGGAACCGGTTGATAACTCTGGAACCGGTTACCAAGTGATCTGCGTGCAAACTGTGATCTGAAAGACTTCAGAAAAAAACTTAAGACGCACCTCTTCCAATCACATTACAATTTAACCTCATGAAATGCACTCAGGCATGTGTAAATATGTATATTGATCTTGTGTGAGGTCCTAAAGTCAGTCATGTGTAAATATGTATATAAGTACCCTGTGTGAAGTCTTAACATCAATCAACTGTAAATCTGTAACCCTATCTTTGCTGTGCACTACCTCCCCCTCCCTAATCGCAATGTATATATCCCTAATTACTGGCCCGTACAGCCATCCTTACCATACCTCCCCCTCCCTAATCGCAATGTATATATCCCTAATTACTGGCCCGTACAGCCATCCTTACCATGTATAGCAACCGCTGCTGATCACTGGAAGCAGCGGGATACAAATGTACGCTAAATACATAAATAAAATGGTGGTGGTGCTGCAGCGACAAGGGATCTGTGTCCTCCTTTGATTACCCAACTGAGGCTTTCTATTGGGGAAGAGTCAGCTTGAGGCCTTCCCAGTTCCTGGCATTTATGGGGAGTACATTTTCAAGTGAACAGAGTTTTCCTGCCAGAGGAGAACGTCAAAGTCTGTTGGATTGCCTGGCACTGTTCTGTGCGCAGCAGGTTCCCAGAGTCTAGGATTCTCTACAGTTCTTTGGATTGATGGCGGTAACCATAGAGATCATGCCATGGGCATATGTTCATATGCAACTGCTGCAGCGGTCCTTACTGACTCATTAGCCCTAAGTTCTCAGGAGATCAAGTGCAGGCTCTCACTCCCATTGATGGTGCAGTCCAGCCTGTGGTGGGGCAGCAGCCATGTCATCTGAGGAAGGGCGTGCCACTGGACAATTTCTCCTGGATCCTCCTGATGATAGATGCCATTCTCTTGGGCTGGGAAACCCATTGCCAAGACTGTACAGTCCAGAGCCAATGGAACCGCAGAGAAGCAGTGTGGTCCATCAAACGCCTCGAAGCAAGGGCCATCAGGTTAGCTCTTTTATGTTCCCGGTCTCTGATAGAGGGCCAGGTAGTTCAAGTGTTTTCAGACAACATCATAGCAATGTCAGTCGGCAAGGTGACCCAAGGAATGCCGGGCTAGCTCTGGAGATGGCTCTCCTGTTTGCCTGGGTGGAGAAGAACCTCCTAGTCTTGTCAGCTCAACACATTACTGGGCTTGACAATGTAGAAGTGGGCTTCCTCAGCTGGTGCTGTCTGAATCCTGGAGAGTGGGAATTCAGTCAGCATTTGTTTCAGTTGATTCTGCACCATTGAGGTCACCACAGAATGGATCTGATGGCGACCCGCTGCAATGCCAGAGTTTGCCGCTTCTTTAGTCGCCACATGGAGACAGGGTCAGAGGGCGTCGATGCCCTGACCCAGCCTTGGCCAAGTCAGCACCGGCTGTACATGTTTCCTCCGTGGCCCCTGGTGGGACGTGTGATTTGGCATATAGTGGAGGAGTAGCCTAGTGGTTAGAGCACTGGCTTGGGAACCCAGAGACCAGGGTTTGATTCCCACTAGCACTCCCTGTGGCCTTGGGCAAGTCACTTAACCCTCCATTGCTCAGAAAAACCCAAGTTATCAATGTCCCTGTTTAATGTACGTTTACCAAGTTTAAGTTACATTGTAAACTGCTTTGATTGAAGTGATAAAGCGGTATAAAAAAACTGTTAAATAAAATATAGAATGCCACCCAGGCAGGATTGTCCTGATGGAACCAGATTGATCAAGGAGAGTGTGGTTTGGAGACCTGATGCAGTTACTGTAAGGGTCTCCTTTTTGGCTGTCTCCGTCTCTGGGCCTGTTGTGGCAGGGACTGATTGTCTTAGAGCAGGCATGTCCAACTTCGAACAGGTCGTGATCTACTTTTTCGGGCCAAAAGTGCCGGTGATCTACCACCATGAAAATTAAGTTTCAAATTAGTTTCAAATTAAATTTTAAACCAATAAAGTTGGAGGATTCCCCCCCCCCCAATTTTTAATGAACCTTCTGTCATTTATTTGGATGTGATCAGCTGTTAAGCAAATTAAGCAAAAACAAAACAGAGACGAAGATCCAGTAAGAACTGCGAGGGGAAATGGAAAGTACATTTTTTCTTAAAGTTTTATTGAGTAATAACTTTCTTTTACTTTTATTGAGCAATTTGTGTTAAATTTAGGTCAAGTATTGATCCAGGCTGATCTTGCACAATCTTTAATATTTCGCTCTTGCTCATTAGTGAGGCGTCTGAGCCTGCATTTCATCCACCAGCTTTTTTAAGTTGGGTGAATATTGCATGAGGGCCAGTCTCAGGGAATTCTGGAGATGTTCATCTGTCATGTTGGAACGTTGTGTACTCTTTGTCATGTTCAGATGGGAAAATGCAGATTCACACAAATAAGTTGAACCGAAACAGGAGTGTACAGCTTCACTGCATCTTCTCAACTTGGGAAATTTGTCTCTAGGCACTAGCTTCCAAAACAATTCTTGCTCAGCACGGGTCTTGAGAAAAATGTCATTTTTAAGGGTTAATATTTTGGCTCCTGAGGTGGCCAAGCTGCCATCTCTTTTAACCTTTCTACAGGATAGTGTATAGAAGGGCCTTTCCCTTAGCTCCCTGAATGTTCAGGTAGCAGCTCTGGCCTGTTTCCAAGCTCTGGTGGCTGGTACATCTGTAGCCTTGCACCTGGACATCTTGTGCTTTCTCCAAGGGATTCAGCGTCTTTGTCCTCCCCTCCAGTCTGTGATCCCTTCCTGGGATCCGTGTCTGGTGCTTAGAGCCCTGATGGCAGCACCCTTTGTGTCATTGAAGTGTACTACTTTAAAGGATTTGATGCCTGCGGCAGTCTCTTTGGTCATGATTTGTGCCACAAAGCGGATTTCCGAGCTGCAGGCTCTATCGTGCTGAAATCCTTATCTGTCTTTTTCATGGAGGCTGTTTCCATTCGGCCTGTGCCTTCCTTCTTGTTTAAGACACTTTCTCCCTTTCATGTGAACCAGGTGGTACTCCTTCCTTCCTTCCTCTCTCCTCTAAGGAGTAGTGTCGGGGGAAGGATAGGGATCTTTGCTTTGTGGTTGTCCGGATGGTGCTTCTCCAGTACTTGGAGGTTACGAATTCCTTTCGTAAGTGTGACCACTTTTTTGTGCTGTTTGCTGGTCCGCGGAAGGGTGATGCAGCGTTTAAGTCGATTTTGGGGTGCTGGATTAAGGAGGCCTTCGCCTCATCGTATCTGTTACTGAACCAGTTGGTTTTCTGTGGACAAGCAGGAAGTAAATCCTCACATATGGGTGACATCTCCAACAGAGCCCCATGCAGGTACGCTCCCCAGCTTCTATTGGAAGCTTTTGGGAGCCTCCACCGCGTCTGCGTGCCTGGC
This sequence comes from Ichthyophis bannanicus, assembly GCA_033557465.1. Lineage (NCBI taxonomy): Eukaryota > Metazoa > Chordata > Amphibia > Gymnophiona > Ichthyophiidae > Ichthyophis > Ichthyophis bannanicus. The sequence continues at coordinate 295,812,699 of CM066037.1, forward strand.
TTCCCACCTGCTGCTGTGGCACCATTTTATCCAGTCTTCATTTTTCTATGGAGCCCCATATATGTTGATTCAGTCCTCTGTTGTTCCCCCCCCCCCTTCAAGGGCCTTTCCTGTGAACTAGTATCACTATTAGTGTCTGACATTGGTCACATTGGTTTTGTCAGTCATGGTTCCTCCATCGGTTCTAACGTTTTCGGTAAATGTTCTTTTTCTTGTTGTTTTTCCCTGTAACATACCAGGCCTGTTATCACCATTGAGCCATTTGATTTAGCCATGGCCATCTTCTTGGACATGTCCCAGAAACCGGCCAGCAGATTCAAGAAGGCGCACCAAATGTTCCAACACCATCTCTGTCACAGACAGGCACAATTGGTGCCTCCATTGTCTGGATCACCAGTCCTCTTCTTGCAATTTGTATTTGCAGATGACAAGGAGAGGTCTGAGAGGTTGAGAGAAATCCCTCTTTGGCCAGAGGTCTGATGTAGCATCTTCTGCAGCAGTATCGGTCTTGATGGCTTCAAAGGGATCAGCCGATGGTGCATCGATATCGAGAGGTTCCGGGCTCAAACGGAGCTCAGTGCCCCAGAACATTGACCATTGGTTGGGCTCCACCTGGAGTCGAAGAAGGATTTGGTCTGGTCTCCTTCGGCATCAAAGGGTGACCCATCCAAGGACCAGGCAAAGGTCTGGATGCATTGGCATAGGAGCCCTTTCCGATGCAACGTCTAGAGTGATGGGCATGAGTGGCCCATCAAGGGGCTCCAGAGAGGACTGCTCAACCTTGCGTTTCAGAGGGGCACCGACTATCTCTCGACAACCAAGGCCGTGCTGATAGCTCCGCATGGATAACTGACATATTGGCTGAAGCTGCTCAGGCCCCAAAGCCTTTGGAATCTGAAGCCATGGAGGAGTGCCTCCTTCAAGCAATTGAGGTCCACATTGTGTCGATGCTGGAGAAGCAGCTGGCTGATGTCTCGGTGCCCGCGACATCGTCATCGAGTGCCATGGAGCCAGTCCTCAAGAGACATGCTTTGCCTGCGGAGGCATCGGTGTCGGGGCATCAAAGAGATCCAACACTGGTTCCCAGCAGGGCCATCTTCCTCTTGAATGTTTCTGGTTCCAATGTCCCAGTGAAACTCCAGAAGCTCTGGATGCATCATTAATCCCATAGATGCTCATACTCCCCTCTAGGCTGGAGGAAGCTCCGGGCAGAGTCTCAGAGGTACTTCAACTTCCTTTCAGAGTCTGACTTTGATGGCTGGGTGACTGATGAGGAATCAGAGAACTTGTCAGAGGGCAGGTCTCCTGAGCTCCTGTCAGACCCCTTCTCTCCACACAGACAGCGGAAATCTCCTCCAGAGGACATATCCTTCCAGGATTTCGTGAGGGATATGACCAAGGTCATCCAATTTTCATTGGAGATGAAGGATGAGCCCAGGGTGGAGGAGTTGGAGATCCTCCAATACTCCTCGACTCCTAAGGAAGCAGTGACGGTGCCAGTGCACTGCATCCTTCAACAGCTACAAATGAGAATGTGAGAGAACCTCCTCACTGTACCAACGATCAGTAGGATGCTGGACTCAATGTACAGATTTCAAAAGGCTCCTCGGCTTGAGATACCTCAGATTCCAGACCACTCCTTAGTGATAGAGTCTGCCCTGAAAGGGATTAAGAGCACCAAGCAGTAGAGAGGGGTAGGATGTGGCCAGGCTCTGGAGCGCAAAGGCTCCATCATGCTAGTTTCTTTCTGTTGCTGTTGCTTCAGTGCTTCTATCTCTATCGCTTTCACTTCCACCAACCTGGCCAATTGAAGGGGGCTGCAGCAGAAAGAAGAGAGGGACAGAGAATATGGCTCATTCCTGTTTCCAGTGCCCCCCTTAGGCCATGGCCCCCTATTCTCTTCCCTCTAGGTAAGTTGGTTTAAGGTTTATTAAAATTTGATTAACTGTGCATCATTGGTGATAAAGTGTTGTACTGGGGAAAACAGTACACCTCTGTAAAGACACTAAAGCAAAGTCTAAAGAACATGAGAGTAACTACTTAACAACAAAATGTCAATCCTACAACCTAACAAGAGCAGGAAAGGAAACAGCCAGAGGCTGTCCCAAGACCATGCCACATCAGTCTCACAGTTGAAAAGGGAAACCAGGTATGACAAAATCAAATCTGGATAACCACGGAGGTTATTCGGATAAGGGCCCTGAGAGAGAGATTCAGCAGCACTATTTGGATAGTGCTGCTGAATATCCCATGTACCACCCCGGCACTATCTGGAGGGTGGGTGGCGATCGTGGGCTGAATAAGGGCAGTACAAGCCACTGTCTGGATAATTGCCATTATTAACTGGATAACTTTGGTCGCCGAAAAAGCTGTCATAAATTATCTAGATAGTGGCTCAAAATCACCATTATCCAGATAATGGTCGCCCAATCCAGATATTCAACAGCAGCCACTATCCAGATACTTCAGTCCATTCTAAGTTTAGATGGTAACATGTTCCAGAGTAGAAGAGCTAAACAGGTGAAAGCTGAGTGGTATCTAATCTAACAACAGCAGGGGAAGGCAGATCAAGCTGATGCAGTTGCGAGGATCTTAGAGGGCACCAGGCAGTATGTGGTGTCAGCAGGAGTCACCAGATACAGTGGGAATCTCAGGGCAATTTCTCCAAATAAGTTAGTTTTGCACATACCATGATAGGCGTGAACCTCATTTCTAAGCCAGGGCATGGGGAGTATGATTTCAGTCTCTCGAATTTACTGCTAAGGCTTGGCGTAATATTTGCATCGTGCCCAAGAGAGCCTCCTCCTGGAGCAGTACTTTATCCCCTCCTTGTCTGCAGAAGTCTACTTAACCATAGTTAATCCTTTTAACTTTTTCATTAATTTTGTGGTTTATCTCCTGTCACAGTGGGTCCGTGAACATCCTCATCACAGCCTTTATCTGTGGCAGGGATGTTATCTACATCTGCAGTGCTTGCACTATCACAACCATCATCGTTAGCCATAGTGCATAAACTACGGGTGGGCACCTTTTTATCCTGGGCAACGTGCAGCCAGTATGTATTTTTCTTTTTCGTTCCTTCCATACTTCAATTGTAGTGGAGTGGAGGAGTGGCCTAGTGGTTGGGGCAAGGTACTTCAGACCGGAAGGTCGGGGGTTCAAATCCCACTAGAGGACAGCAACCTTGGGCCGGAAGGACTGGGGTTTCTAGTCCCACAGGTGCTCCTTGTGCTCTTGGGCAAGCCACTTAACCCTCCATAGCCCATGTTCCCTGTAAAATAGTTATCTCCAAGTTATAATGCCCTGTTCAATGTAATTTCAGTTTGTTCAATGTAAACCGCACTGATGCAGAATAGCGCGGTATATAAGAGAATGTAAATAAATAAATAGTGTCGCCTTGCTGAGATTCACTATAGATTTTATACAATGGTGTCACCACGTGAAGGTACCCAGCAAGACATGAGGAGGAAACTATAATGCCACCCCCAAGGAAAGCACAGCAGTTAAAGGGAACAGTGAATCGGCAGCAGAATTTTGAATTGGATGAAAAAAAAAATAGGTAGCCAGTGTTGTTCATACTACAAGGGGGTAACGTGGCCCTATCTGCCCTAATAAGAAATCTCACCACTGTATTTTGAATACTCTGCAGCCTCTTGAGTGATCAGATCACAGTCTGGCAAATGAGAAGTTAAGATAATCCAATCAATTAAAGATTAATGTATCAAATTCTTAAGATATTTATCATCTGACATAAACCTAAAACCTTCAATTGCCTTAAGTGTAAAATTTCCAGAAAGGTATCTATATTCTTTATCCAGGAGTAAGACTTGAACCAGTTCTTGATGCAATTAATGGATTACCTTTGAGTCATTATCAGAAGGATCAGTTTTTAAGGCACATTTCACTTAAGTGTTTATTGGAGAGGTCCATCTGTGTGCACATGTGCAAACAAACCTGGGTATGGCTTCATTCTGACTGGTAGAGCAGGATAGAGCAGCAGTATGTTAAACAAAACAAAACTGGCAAGAGTGGAAAGGAAGGATAGGGAGGAAGAATAGTGCAAAAGGGTAGATGGAACAGGGAGTGTGTGCAGGACAAGGAAAAATGCAAGGTAGAAAGAAGCCAACATGTGCACAGCTGTGCACACACAGAGCTCCCCCGTCCTGACATGCTGTCATGTACACATCCTACCCCCTGATACATACACTCTCATTCACACAGCCTCCCATCCTCATATCTGCACAAATAAACAGCTGAACTCTCTCTGTGGAAAGAGATACGCGTGTCATTCCTCTGACACATCTCCAAGTACTCATTACCCACATTATACCCAGATATCCACTCACATATCCCCTACTTACCCTACTGCAACAAAGTTGCCTATGGTCGTTTCAACCAAGTCTCCCATGCAGATATTATTATATCAGCGTGCACTTTTCAAAATAATTGTTTTGGCTGAAAGAAAAAAACATCTTCCTTATCGTTCCTCCAGCTTAGTCCTCAACGTATGGGTTGTGCACCTCCTCCTGCAGCATGAACACTGGACCAATCAAATTTCAGCACCACTGGAAACAGCATACCAGGCATCTCTTGAACTTCAGTGTGTCCAGTCTTCATGCAGCAGGAAGATGTTAGTGAGCCTAGCTGGGCTCACTAGTTAGTCAGTTTAGTTTGTTCTTCGCTAGCTAACCTTTTGGGTGATTATTTTTTGTCCTATTAGGACTTCTTTTTATTTATTTATTTATTTATTTATTTATAGTTCTTTTATACCGCACTCTTTTTCGTCAGCGCGGTTTACATTAAACAGAATACTCATTGCACGCAACAGACGGTAATGAGTTTACATATAACAGGCAAATACAACTAGGAATTTAACCATGGGAAACTTTGTACATATTTGTAAAAACTTTGTAAAACTTAGTACATATTTGTGAGTAACCTTTATACTTTGAGAAACTTTGTACATATTTGTAAATAAGAATCTATATACAAAGGATAGAATTTCTTAGTATGAGGTATTTACAATTTTTACTGTGCATTTTAGAAGGATGATAATGAGCCTTGGAAATGTAGAATGAAGAGGTGATGCTTTATGGCTTTTCTGAAATGCTTGAGGTCAGTAATAGCTCTTATGCTGGGGGGTAGGTTGTTCCAACATCTAGGAGCGTAGTATGCAAAGGCCCTATCTGTAGTTGAACGTTTGCATTTTGTGGCCTCAGGTGGTGTAGCTAGGGTGTTTGTCGCGGCTGACCTCCTGGCTCTGATGTCAGGGGTGGGATGGAGGAGTTTAGACATTGAAGAAGGAGCTAAAGTATTTATCACTTTCCTGTGCGGATATCCAGTTTAGTCCTCCACAATCGGGTACTGCCCCTCTCACTGCAGCCTGTAGACTGGACCAATCAAATCTTCTGTAGTACATATCCAGCAGGAGCTCCCAGAAGCCCCCCAGTGTGTCCAGTCTCGTTGCAGTGTGTAGACGTAAAAGTGTGTCCTCTGGGCACACTTAGTGACCTTTGCAGGAGCAACACTAGTTAGTTGTTTTTAGGGTTTGTTTTGGGGCATTTCTCTACTATTTTTGTTTTTGGTAGCTAGCTGTGCCTTTAAAAATAAGAAAGACAAAAGAAGCCTGTCTCCCTGGAGCTGTGCCACAGGAGACTAGGAGAAAGTCAGACCTGCTGGCTGCTGTTGCCTGCCTAGCACATTTTATCAGCCCTGGGTGAGCTTCCCCTAGACAGGACGGGGAATTGCCATACCTATAAGGCAGTGCCTGGTACTGGGAGATTGTGGCTGAATCTTCTGTTCCTGAGCTGGTAGGAGTTTGCATTTCATTTTTTCTTTCTTGTGTGCAATGCTCTGTCTGGGATGCCAGCGTTTCTGTAGGCTCTCCTGAGCCCATTTGGCAGTTTTTATTCAATCTGCTCGTGTGCCCTGTATTAGAGGGTCGTTTTATTTGTTTTCCATATTATTTGGTGGTTTTTATATTTTCGCGCCGTTTTTTACCGCGGGTGAAAAAGTGCGGCGGCCATTTTGGATTTTAAAAGTGCTTTTCCAGGCATTTTTGATCGCTGTGCACAGGTTCCCCTAGCGTTTTTGGGGTTCCTCTTTCTGGCGATTTTGCTCAGGGCCCCTCAGGGATCCTGGGATATATTTTGTTTCTTGTAAAAAAAAAAAAAAAAAAAAAGTTAAGTTTCTTTTAAATCGGGGCTGATTTGCATAGGATTGCCCAGGTGGTGTGGGCTTTCCTGTGGCTGTCTTATTCTATTCCCCTGGGCAGAGGTGGCCTTGGGATGGCTTCCAAGCCCCAGTGTGTGATTTGTGGGTCCCGCAGGACGGCAGGGACTGACTCTGGCATCTGCAGGGGCTGTGCTGCAGTGCCCTCTGAGTTAGAGCAATCTGTGAATGTTCAGGAACAGGCTACCCCTGGGGATGCTTCTACTTCCGGGGACAGCGTTCTTTCTCCAAGCATCCCTCAGTCTGGCTCGGTTCCTCCGGCCAGCGGTTCAGTGGCTGCGCTCCAGCAGGCGGCTGTTGCTGCCTCAACTATGGACTTCTCCCCTGATTTTGTACTCCTCATGCATCAGGCCTTTCGCCTGAGCAGGTCCGGACAGTTGCCGGCTGTCTGGCCCCCCTCCCTCCCCTCGGGGTCCTTGGGGGCGGCTCAGTGTCCCTCACCGCCCGGGGGCAAGCGGCTTCGGTTGGGGGGACAAGAGCAGGACGCCCTGGGTCTCCTGGATTCCGAGGCAGAGGGCGATCCTGAGACTGAAGCGGAGGATTTGGAGGATGGGGAGATCCCTGGGCCGGAAGATCAGGCTCGGGTCATTCGAGTGTTCCGTAGGGACGAGCTGGTTCCTTTGGTCACGGAGTCCCTTCAGGCGCTAAACCTTTCGGCGGTGCGGTCCCTGGAGGAGGAGGGTCTTGAGGATCCTCTGATTCAAGCAGTCAGGGATGCCCAGGTGGTTTTTCCCGTCCACCGCGTGGTGGATCAGATGATCCAGGCGGAGTGGGAGCACCCGGAATCCGGTTTGAAGGGGATTCGGACCATGAATCGGCTTTATCCTCTTGCTGACAAGGACAGGGACTTGTTCAGGTCCCCCCGGGTGGATGCTGCGGTCTCCGCAGTGACCAAGAAAACCACCATCCCGGTTGAGGGGGCGGCGGCCCTCAAGGACGGGCAGGATAAGAAGGTTGATAACTTGCTCAAGCAAACCTTCGATACGGATGCCGTGTCATTGCAGGCCTCTATCTGTGGGGCTTGGGTGGCTCGGTCGTGTCTGCGGTGGTCACAGCAACTGCGCTCGAGCCCCGGACTAGACCAGCAGGGTCTGGTGGAGGTGACCCGGCTGGAGTCCGGCTCGGCTTACCTGGCGGATCTGTTTTATGATTTGATCCGCGCGTTGGCTAACAGTATGGCATCCGCGGTAGCAGCGCGCCGGTCCCTCTGGTTGCGCAGCTGGGCGGCGGACAGTTCTTCTAAGGCCCGCCTCAGTAAGCTGCCGTTTAAGGGCAGATTATTATTTGGGGAGGCTCTCGAGAAATTGGTAAAGGATCTCGGTGAGTCCAAAGGGGGCCGGCTTCCGGAGGATAAACCAAGGTCCAACCGGTCCACCTCGTCGGCGCGGGGATCCTTTCGGGATCAGCGCAGGTTTCGGCCCTCCCGCCAGTGGTCCTCGCAGCGGGGCCGGTTTGGAGCCCGTAGCCAAGGATTTCGGGCTTTCAGGGGAGCCGGCAGAGGCTTCTCCGCAGCCGGCTCTTCATCGGGTTCTTCCTTTGGACGCAAGCCACAATGACGCCAGGCAGGCTCTGGAGGGAGGACCGCTTGTCGGCGGTCGCTTGCGCGACTTTCTTTCTTTCCTCTTGGGCCCAAATAACGTCGGATCGCTGGGTGCTACAAATTATAGAGGAGGGTTACGCTTTGGAATTTGCGTTCCCACTTCCAGATTCCCTTGTTCTGTCTCCCAGCAGGGGCGAGCAAAAGACAAGGGACATCCGCGTGACCCTGGCTCGATTGTTAGCGCTGGGAGCGGTGGTTCCAGTGCCTCCCTTGGAAAGAGGCGCTGGTCGCTACTCCATCTATTTTGTGGTACCCAAAAAGGGCGACTCTCTGCGTCCGATTTTGGATCTCAAAGGCGTGAATCGCGCGCTCAGAGTGCCGCATTTCCGCATGGAAACCCTGCGGTCAGTCATTGTAGCGGTGCGAAAGGGGGAGTTTTTGACGTCCCTCGATCTTACCGAGGCCTATCTGCACATTCCGATACACCCAGCCCATCAGCGGTTTCTCCGCTTCGCGTTCCCGTGGGGCCACTTTCAGTTCCGGGCCATGCCGTTCGGCTTGGCTACGGCCCCGCGCACTTTCACAAAGGTGATGGTGGTGGTTGCGGCGGCCTTGCGCAAGGAGGGCATTTTGGTCCATCCTTACCTGGACGACTGGTTGATACGAGCAAAATCCGGTCGAGAGTGCCTGCGGGTCACGAGCAGGGTGGTAGCTCTGCTGCGATCCCTCGGCTGGGTGGTGAACGAAAGAAAGAGTTGTCTGCGGCCCTCGCAGGACCTGGAGTATCTGGGGGTGCGCTTCGACACTGCTCGGGGGCTGGTGTGCCTTCCCGAGCGCCGCGTCCTGACGTTGCGGGCTCTTGTCCGACTATTTCGGGGGATGCCCGCTCCGTCGGCGTGGTGGTACCTACGGCTTCTCGGAACGATGGCGGCGACCTTAGAGGTGGTTCCGTGGGCGCGGTTCCACATGCGCCCGCTACAGAGGGCGCTCCTTCGTCGCTGGTCCAACCAGTGCGATTCCTTGCACAAGAGACTGCCCTGCCCGAAGGCAGTGCGGCGGTCGCTTCGGTGGTGGCTCTCCTCCGAGAACCTGACGCGGGGAATTCCCTTGGAGCCTCCTCTGTGGGTCCCCCTCACTACGGATGCGAGCCTAGTCGGCTGGGGAGCACACTGCGAGACCCGCTTCACGCAGGGGGTGTGGTCCTCGCAGGAAGCGTCTTGGTCGATCAACCGCCTCGAGCTTCGGGCGGTCCGACTAGCCCTGATGGCCCTGGAACCTCTGCTCCTGGGCCGGGCGGTCCGAGTCTGGTCGGACAATGCGACCACGGTGGCGTACATCAATCGCCAAGGGGGCACAGGGAGTGTGGCCCTGGAAACCGATGCGACGGCCTTGTTCAGCTGGGTGCAGACTCGGCTGCCGGCGATCTCGGCGGCGCACATTGCAGGCGCGGACAATGTCCAGGCCGACTTTCTCAGCAGAGTGCGGGTGGACCCCGGAGAGTGGGAGTTAAATCCTCAGGTGTATGCGCAGATAGTTCGGCGGTGGGGTCCGCCCATCATGGATCTCATGGCGACCTTCCAGTCGGCCAAGACAAGTCGCTTCTTCAGCAGACGGCGGGAGCGGATGTCCGAAGGACTCGACGCTCTCATTCAGCCGTGGCCGACGTCCGGGATGCTGTACGTTTTCCCCCCGTGGGCCCTGATCGGTCGGGTCGTCCAGCGCATCGAGGGCCATCAGGGCCGGGTGCTGCTGGTGGCTCCGGATTGGCCCCGGAGGCCCTGGTATGCCGACCTCGTTCGGCTTCGAGACGGCGTGCCGTGGCGCCTTCCGGCGCTACCGGATCTTCTTCTTCAGGGCCCCTTGCGGATGCCCCAGGTGGCTCGGTTCTCGCTTACGGTGTGGCCATTGAGAGGGCTCGGCTGAAAAAGAAGGGTTATTCGCCCGCGGTGATTTCCACCTTACTGCGGGCAAGAAAGTCGTCCACTTCTCTTACTTATGTTCGAATTTGGAGAATTTTTGAGGACTGGTGCTCCCGGCGTGGAGTTCGGGCGGCGACGGTCTCGGTGCCCGTCGTGCTCAGCTTTCTGCAGGATGGCTTCGAGAAGGGTCTCGCGGCCAGTTCCCTGAAGGTCCAGTTGGCCGCGCTCTCTTGCTATAGAGGCAAGGTTTTGGGCCGCCTTCTTGGCGCTCATGCGGATGTGCGGCGTTTCTTGACCGCCGTGTTTCATTTGCGGCCTTCCCGCAGAGCGGTGATTCCTCCGTGGGATTTGAATTTAGTTCTGCGGGCCCTGGCTCGGGAACCCTTTGAGCCCTTGCGGAGGGCATCCTTGAAGGATCTCATGTTGCAGACGGTTTTTCTGGTAGCCATTTGCTCGGCACGGCGCATCTCGGATCTACAGGCCTTGTCATGCCGAGAACCTTTCTTGTCTTTTTCTGCGGAGCGGGTTGTGCTCCGTCCGGTTCCCTCCTTCCTGCCAAAGGTGGTGTCTCCTTTTCACCTGAATCAGGCAGTATTTCTACCAGTGATTTCGGCGGACTCGGTCGAGTCGGTGGACAAGGGGCTTCACCGGCTTGATGTGGGCCGCACGCTGCGTCGGTATTTACAGTCTACCGAGTCATTTCGGAAGACTGATCGGCTTTTTGTGCTCTTTGGGGGTGCACGGAAAGGGGAGGCGGCGGCTAAGGCCTCCATTGCTCGATGGCTTAAAGAAGCGATCGCCTCCGCGTATCTGTTGCAGCGGCGGCCGGTTCCGGAGGGGCTCCGGGCTCATTCTACTAGGGCTCAGGCGGCCTCTTGGGCGGAGCATGGTCTGGTTCCACCAGCGGAGATCTGTAGAGCGGCCACTTGGTCGTCTCTGCATGCTTTCAGCAGGCACTATCGCTTGGATGTGTCAGCGGCTCGGGATTCCTGTTTTGGTTCGGCGGTTTTGCGCGCCGGCCTACAAGGTCCCGCCCGGTCTTAACTGCTCTGTTACATCCCGATTGTGGAGGACTAAACTGGATATCCGCACAGGAAATGGAAATTACACTAACCTGGTAATTGTAGTTCCTGTAGGATCCAGTTTAGTCCTCCTTCCCTCCCGAATATCTGCATGATCTTGCGGCACGCTATCCCGAGCGGGAGATTCTAAGATAGTTTTGCGTCCCGTTCGGGCCTTAGCGGCAGTCGTGCTTATAGCTATGGCTCTTCCCTTTCTTTTGGGGTTCCGTAAGCTCCTTAGTACCTGGGGGGAGCTCTGTGTCAATTTAGGGGCGTCGATTCCGGCGCCGTGCAGTGTTCTGACTTCCTCGTTTGGGGAGGGAGTTGGTTATTCCAGGGGGGGAAGTACAAGGTTTAATGTTAATCTGATAATAATCTGATGTGTTGCTTCGTTCAGTATGCTTTGTTACTAGTACACTGGGGGGCTTCTGGGAGCTCCTGCTGGATATGTACTACAGAAGATTTGATTGGTCCAGTCTACAGGCTGCAGTGAGAGGGGCAGTACCCGATTGTGGAGGACTAAACTGGATCCTACAGGAACTACAATTACCAGGTTAGTGTAATTTCCATTTAAATGTCATGAGAAGAGCTTTATATGCTATTCTGCAGTATATGGGGAGCCAGTGAAGCTCCATTAGGATGGGTGTTATATGTTCGCTCTTTGAAGCGCCATATAGTACCCGGGCTGCGGCATTCATTGCAAGTTGTAAAGTATTTAGGGTGTTTTTAGGAAGACCATGAAGTATTATGTTCGCATAGTCGAAGTGGGGTGTGATTATGGTTTGGAATATGGTTCTGAAGCTGTCTGGTTCAAGCATGTTTTTCAGATGTCGTAGGGTCCTTATCTTGAAATAAATGGTTTTCACCGTGCGGTTGATATGTTCTTTAAAGTCCAGGCGATGGTCCAGTATTACTCCAAGGTATTTTATGGCGGGCTTGATTGGGAGGTCTGCATCTCGTACTTTTAGGGTCTCAGGGGGTGAGAATTCTCTGTTTTTAGTGACTATCAGTACCTCGGTTTTTTTATAGTTTATTCGCATATTCTGGGTTAGGAGCCAGTCTGCTATTGCGTTAAAGCAATCTACTAGTGTTGTGTAGTCTGGGAGCTTGACATTGATTGGTGTGAATATTAGCACATCATCAGCATAGATCAGCGAGGATATGCCAAAGGACCGAGTGATGTCGCATATAGGCTGCATGTAAATATTAAATAGCAGCGCGGATAGGGATGATCCTTGCGGTACTCCTTGTTTTAACTGGAAAGATTGTGAGGTACCTGTAACAGTCCTGACGTGTTGTAAGCGATCTTCGAGATATGATTTGCACCATTGCCATGCTAGCCCGTGGATTCCTTTGTCATATAGACGGGTTAGTAGTATTTCATGGTCCACCGAGTCGAATGCTGCAGATATGTCGAGAAATATTAGGGCAAAGCCTTTCTTAATGTCGTCTAATCCACTGATGAGTGTGTTGGTTAATGTGGTTAACAGTGTCTCTACACCGTGGGCTTCCCTGAATCCGTGCTGACAGGGGTCGAGGGGGGAGGAGGTGTCTATGTGTTGTTGTATCTGATTGTTGGTTACTTTCTCGATTATTTTGGATAGCAGCGGTATACTAGATATCGGGCGGTATGATTCTTCCTTTGTTGGGTCTAGTTGGTTGTTCTTTAGCAACGGTCTTATAGAAGTCTGTTTTAGTGCCGATGGGAAGATGCCAGTTGAGAAGGACATCTTTATTATTTCTGCTATGACTGGGCTAAAGTCAGATTGCATAGTTCTTATCCAGTGCGCTGGGCATGCGTCGTTAGGAGCTGTGGTGGAATTCATTTTGACTATAGTTTCTTAATTTCAGGGGTTCCTGTATCTTTAAATTTAAGTTTCTCATTTCGGCACTCCGTGGGGGGGGGGGGGACCTGAAGGAGGTCTCTCTCCTGCCCAGCCTAAGCCGCTTGTCTCCGCTTGCCTGTCTGTGTTTCCTAATTAGGATCTCTACCCCAGGGCTGTTCGGGGCAGAGCTCCTGCGGCGGCTGTACAGCAGCTCCTCTCCAGAGGGTGGAGAGTGTGCTGAATAAGTGCCGGTAAGTCCTGGCGGCTGGCGGCGGTCAGAGCCTGTCCTGACCTGGTTCCCTGCGCCTCTGCTCGGCCCTTGTGGGGTTCCTTGCTGATTTTTTTTTTTCGGGGGGTTTCTGGGTCGCTGGCGTTGCGGGGGTGCGGTAGTCAGTCGGCAGCAGGGGTTTTTTGCTCTCGGGCTGTTTCGCCGGCGATAGGCAAAAGCGCGCCAAAGCTTCCCTTGCTGCCGCGGCCATTTTAGGATTCGCGGTTCTTTTTCAGCGTGCTTCACACGCGGCGGTTTTATTTCATTTCTTTCATTTTATTTCATTTATTTCATTTGTTACTGTCATTTCTGGTTTCCCTTTACTTCGGGGTGCAAAGGTCCCTCGGCTAGGGGGAGGGGATTGAGATTGCCCTCTCCTCGTCCTTGTTTTTCGCGGGGCTGTCTGTCACTCATCAGCTGTCTCTGCGTTTCCCAACACTCGGGCACAGCCCTTTGGTGGACTTTATGAGGAGAAAGCCTTTACATAAAACATTTCTCTGACTCTCTGTTTGCTGGCAGCTGCCCAGTTCCCGGTTTGTGTGCTGGTTTTTCTGGGTCAGTGAGACATTTTTCCTTTCAGCATTGAGGGGCATTTTATGCCACTTGCAGATCTGCGTCAGGGTGCTTCCATGCCCGCGGGGTCCCTTTGTGTGATTTGTGGATCTCGGAGGGGCGCTGCTTCTGAGACAGGCGTCTGCCAACGCTGTACCTCGGTGTCTCTCAGTATGGAGCAGCACCTGGAGAGTTCCTTGGCTGCGGTGGCACAACCCGGTTCCGCAGCTGGGGAGTTGGAGTCGCCCCTGGAGGGTACATCGGGGATGCCTCCTGCGGTTTCTTTGGGCTCTGGGGGGCAGTCAGACCTCGGGGGTGCTTTGCCCTTGGAGGATTTTTCTCCCGATTTTATTTTGCTGATGCATCAGGCGTTCTGTCGTAGGCGCCAGAGCATGGGCACTGGTTCCCTTCCGGCGCCAGGGGTGACCACCCCGTCGACTGCAGCGGAGAGTCCATTGTCCGGCGTCAAGGCACCTAAACGACAACATCTGCACGAGCCCTTCCAGTCGGAGGCAGATTGGCCTGAAGGTGAAGATCCGGATTTCGACCAGGAAGCGGATGGGGAGGCCTTGGAGGAAGGCGAACTCCCTGAGCCGGAGGATCAGGCTAAGATTATTCGTGTGTTCAGACGAGAGGAGTTGCCCGCACTTGTTTCGGAGGCGCTTCAGACTCTTGGTTTGGCACCGACTCCTCCGGTGGAAGAGGCGGACGGTGCGGACCCCATTATTCAGGCGGTGCGTCAAACTAACGTGGTTTTCCCCATTCACAGAGTGATTGATCAGATGATCCAGACGGAGTGGGATACTCCTGAATCGGGTCTCAAGGGGGTGAAGATCATGCGCAGGCTGTACCCTATGTCAGACAACGATCTTGAGCGTTTCCGATCTCCGAAGGTTGATGCGGCTGTGTTGGCGGTGACTAAGAAAACCACGATTCCGGTGGAAGATAGTGCGGCGTTGCGAGAGCCGCAGGACCGGAAAATGGACGGTCTGTTGAAACAGTCCTTTGAGGCGGACGCGATTGCGTTGCAGGCCTCCGTTTGTGGGGCTTGGGTTGCCCGTGCATGTCTGCGCTGGGTTCAGCGGCTTCAACAAACGCCCGCCTTGGAGGCCGAGGTGTTAGGTGAGCTCCACCGCTTGGAATCTGGTTCAGTGTATTTGGCGGATGTCCATTATGATCTCATCAGAGCTCTCTCCAATAGCATGGCGTCCGTGGTGGCATCACGCAGAGCCCTTTGGTTGAAGAATTGGGCGGCCGATGGTTCGTCCAAGTCGCGGTTAGGCAAGTTGCCCTTTAAAGGTAGGCTGCTGTTTGGTGAGGATTTGGATAAGTTGGTCAAAGATTTGGGTGAATCAAAGGGCGGTCGCCTGCCGGAGGATAGACCCAAGCGAGGAAGGTCGCTTCCGGCCGCTCGGGGGCAGTTTCGGGACTTTCGTAGGTTTCGTTCGCCCCGTCCTGGTGGATTCCAGCATGGCAGATATATATCGAGGGCTTCGAACTTTCGAGGCTTTCGGGGAGCCAGTAGAGGATTCGCGGTGGCAAACCCTGCGTCCGCTCCTAAGCCCCAATGAAGGGCAGCGGGCCCGGGTGGAGATCCCAGTGATCGGAGGACGTCTTCGACGCTTTCTCTCCGCTTGGGCCCAGATTACCTCCGATCGGTGGGTTTTGGACATCATCCGGGACGGGTATGCCCTGGACTTGGCCACGCCCATGCTCGAGTCCTTTGTGGCGTCTCCCTGCCGGGGAGATCGAAAGACGGCTCAGGTTCGGCAAACCCTCGATCGTCTTGTTCGGCTGGGGGCGGTAGTTCCCGTTCCGCAGGCGGAATATGGTCTCGGAAGGTATTCCATTTATTTCGTGGTGCCAAAGAAGGATGGTGCTCTTCGCCCCATTTTAGATCTCAAAGGCGTGAACCGCTGCCTGCGGGTGCCACACTTTTGGATGGAAACCCTACGGTCAGTGCTGGTCGCCGTCCGCAGGGGCGAGTTCCTCACCTCTCTCGACCTCACGGAAGCTTATCTCCATATCCCTATTCGGGAGGACCATCAGAAGTATCTCTGCTTCGCTCTGCCGTGGGGTCACTTCTAGTTCCAAGCATTGCCCTTCGGTCTCGCGACAGCGCCGCGAGTGTTCACCAAAATCATGGTGGTAGTGGCAGCAGCCTTGCGCAAGGAAGGGGTGCTAGTCCATCCCTATCTGGACGATTGGTTGATTCGCGGGAAGTCTCGCGCGGAGAGCATGGCGGCGACATCCAAAGTCGTAGGGCTATTGCAGTCTCTCGGCTGGGTGGTCAACCCGAGCAAGAGCCACTTGGTCCCGATGCAGTCTCTCGAATATTTGGGAGTTCGGTTCGATACTTGCGTGGGCTCGGTCTTTCTTCCCGACCGAAGGGTGTTGGGGCTTCGGTCTCTCATACGCCGGTTTCGGCAGAGCCCCGCTCCGTCGGCTTGGCACTACCTTCAGTTGCTGGGGACGATGGCGGCTTCCCTGGAGGTAAGTAGCTTGGGCTCGCTTCCACATGCGTTCGCTTCAGAGGGCCTTGCTCAGTCGCTGGTCCAACCAGTCCGATTCACTGAGCAAACGTCTCCCTTGCCCGCTGGCAGTACGGCGGGATCTGCGATGGTGGCTGCGGCCGTCATCGCTCCGTGCAGGAATGCCATTAGAGCAGCCGGACTGGGTTCCGCTATTGACGGATGCTTGTCTGACGGGCTGGTGCGCACACTGCGGCGAACAGGTCGCTCAGGGTCTCTGGTCTCCGGAGGAGAGCAGTTGGTCGATCAACCGCTTGGAGCTTCGAGCTGTGCGGCTGGCGTTGCAAAGCTTCGAGACCCTGATATCAACCCAGGCAGTACGGGTGCTCTCCGACAATGCTGCGACCGTGGCATACATAAATCGGCAGGGCGGTACCGGAAGCGTAGGCTTGGAGACGGAGGCTCGGACACTGTTCGAGTGGATAGAGCCCCGGCTGCAGGCCATATCGGCAGCGCACATTGCCGGGAAAGACAACGTGACTGCAGATTTTCTCAGCAGAGTTCAGGTGGATCCCGGCGAATGGGAACTCAACCCAAAGGTATTCGCGCAGCTGGTTCAGCGTTGGGGCCAGCCGGTCATGGACCTGATGGCCACGTTGCGCTCGGCGAAGGCAGCTCGGTTCTACAGTCATCGAAGGGAACCGATGTCAGAAGGCATAGATGCTCTATTGCAGATTTGGCCCTCCAGGGGCCTTCTTTACGTGTTTCCCCCGTGGCCCCTGCTAGGGCGCGTGATTCAGCGTATCGAGGCTCACCGGGGTCGGGTGCTGTTGATAGCGCCGGATTGGCCTCGACGTCCTTGGTATGCCGATCTGATGAGGTTAGTGGACGGATCCCCGTGGCGGCTTCCCCTGGATCCGGATCTGTTGTGTCAGGGCCCTCTTCGCATGCCGCAAGTGGGGAGATTCTCTCTTACGGCCTGGCTATTGAAAGGGCACAGCTAAGAAAACGGGGTTATTCCAAGTCCGTAGTGGCGACTTTGCTACAAGCGCGCAAAAGATCCACTTCGCTGGCCTATGTATGCAAATGCAATGTGTGCCTTCAAGTCAGTCCTGACTCCTGGCGACCCAGAAGCTCCTGGGTTTTCTTGGCAGTGTCACTGGAAGTAGATTGCCAGGCCTCTCTTCCAAGGCAATGGAGGGTTAAGTGACTTGCCCAAGGCCACAAGGAGTGCTAGTGGGAATTGAACCCTGGTTGCTTGGTTACCAAGCCAGTGTTCTAACCACTAAGCTACTCCTCCACTATGTATGAGTTTGGCGTATTTTTGAGGATTAGTGCTCTTGACGTCGGGTTCGGGCTGCTACGGCCTCTCTTCCGGTGGTACTCGATTTTTTGCAAGACGGTTTTGCTAAAGGTTTGGCCGCCAGTTCCTTGCGTGTACAGTTGGCGGCACTTTCGTGCTACAGAGGTAAGGTTCAAGGCGTATCGCTGGGTGCCCATGCTGATGTGGTTCGCTTCTTGAGGGCAGTTTCTAGACTGCGCCCGGCCCGCAGGATTTCTGTACCTTCGTGGGATCTCAACTTGGTCTTGCGGACCCTCAGTGCGGCTCCCTTTGAGCCTCTCTCTCGGAGTTCGGTAAAGGATTTGACCCTTAAGATGGTGGTCTTAGTGGCGATTTGTTCGGCACGGCGCATTTCCGAGCTCCAGGCTCTTTCTTGCAGGGAGCCTTTCCTTTCTTTCTCGGCTCAGAAAGTGGTTCTGTGGCCAGTGCCTTCCTTTTTGCCTAAGGTGTCTTCCCCTTTTCACTTGAATCAGGTGGTGTCGCTCCCGGTGTTTCCAGCGTCGGAGGAACAGGCTTCCGATCGCGGTCTTAGTCGTTTGGACCTCAAGAGGGTTTTACGTCGCTGTTTGAAGGTTACCAGCAATTTCCGTAAATCTGATCGTTTGTTTGTACTGTTTGGAGGTCCTCGGAAAGGTGAGGCGGCGGCGAAAGCCTCCATTGCTCGGTGGATTAAGGAGGCGATTAGCTCAGCTTATCTGTTGCACGGTCGGGTGCCGCCTGTTGGATTGCGAGCTCATTCTACCAGGGCGCAGGCGGCGTCCTGGGCGGAGTTTAGCTTGGTCTCACCGGTGGAAATCTGTAAAGCGGCAACGTGGTCTTCTCTGCACACTTTCAGTAAGCACTATAGACTTGACGTCTTGGCGGCGGGCGATGCCAGTTTTGGTTCCGCGGTTCTGCGTGCCGGCTGGGAGAATCCCGCCCGTTAGGCTGCTTTGTTACATCCCATACGTTGAGGACTAAGCTGGAGGAACGATAAGGAAATAGTAATTACACTTACCTGGTAATTGTAGTTCCTTGAGAGACGACAGCTTAGTCCTCCTTCCCTCCCTATAATGTTTTAGTTCGGCACGCCTTGGGTTCAGAAGTCCGTATTCCCAGGTGAGTGTGTATCTTTGTTTCTTCTTTTATATCCAATGTTTTCCTCTTCCTCTCGCTATCTGCTTATGCTGCGGCAGGCGCGGGACATTCTGTTTCCGTTGGTTTTGTGCCATTGGCTACAGTACAAAAAAATAAAAAATAAAATAAATAACGAAATTCTTTAAAAAAAAAAACAAAAAAAAACTTCTTAAAGGTTAGCTATTTCTTTGAGTTTGCTTTGACAGTAGTTCACTGGAGTTCAAGAGATGCCTGGTATGCTGTTTCTAGTGGTGCTGAAATTTGATTGGTCCAGTCTTCATGCTGCAGGAGGAGGTGCACAACCCATACGTTGAGGACTAAGCTGTCGTCTCTCAAGGAACTACAATTACCAGGTAAGTGTAATTACTATTTGTAACTGTTAGTGAGATTTAGGGGCTTGTTTACAAAGCCGCGGTAGCGGTTCGCGGTCGTTATCGGAGCCGCGGCCGCATTGAAATCAATGGGGCCGCGGCTCCGATAACGATCGCGAACCGCTACCGCAGCTTTGTAAACAAGCCCCTTTAGTCTCTTTGAAGCAATGGAACCATGCATAATTAAGGAAAAAGTCCTAAGATCCATCCCTCATCTTATTCCATCAGTCAAGAAACTTTTCATCTCAGTGAAAAGGTTGTCTTGTGTTCATTTTGCTCGTAACTCTGAAGAAGAAAAGCTGCATTTTTTAAATGTTAGATATGTATGTCTCTAAAATTTTTTTTGAAAATCTGAATTTTTCGTCTTATGCAGTTATTGCACAAAAGGACTTCAGCAAGCAAAGACTAGATTTGTTAGATAGATTAAAATGTTTTATTCATGAGGCCTGTAAAGCCTCATGAAAAGCGTTAAATCTCTTTTTGCTAGGGTGTTCATGTGCTGAAGCACCTTTTGGGGGTTTTCTATCAGAATTGCAACTCGGCCCTTGCCTCTTTGTTTTTGTAAAGTACAAATCTGATGTCCAGGCATCCTCCAATACTGAATTTGTAAGAAGAGTTGTACAGACTAACAAGTAGCTGCCTCTTTTGTTTATTGGGCACTGTTCCTCAACTTCAGTGGTCCAGAATGCTGTATGAAGAATCAGAAAGGAAGAGTTTTTCTTACCCATTAATTCTGGTTCCTTGTCTTTGTAGCCATTGTGAACCTCCCTAGCCAAGTGATTCTATATTCAATTGTGATGCTTTTAGGAACAAACCTTTGGTGGTTGTAACAGAAAAAAACAGTATCTTCCCTCTTTCCATAATAGCTTGTGAAACTGCCTCATCTTCCCTCTGCCTGAGTGTGGTGGGAAACCCAGCAGTCCAGAATGACATATGAAGCAAAATTAACAACTGAGAACGTTATCTTTTGCACTCAAGTGGAATGATTGGGATTTCTTTTCCCTATTGTTATTAGAAAAGGGCTGGTCCAACCATTAGGAAAATTAGGCGGTCACCTAGGGCGGCAAATTCTGGGAAGCGGCAACGCGAAGGGCATTCAAAGCTAAACAATAGCTTTTGACAGCTGTGGGGAGGGAGCTTAATGTCTGCTAAGGTGTCAATACCTTGAACTAACTTTAGGGCTGGCCCTGTATGCGAGCTGTACCTTTCCTTAGGCAGATTTAGTTTTGAGGCAAGTTTAAGTAGACAATGTTGTTATGAAATGCTATCAAGTTGATTCTGACTCCTGGCTACCCTTTGGATAGTTGTTCATGTTGTGACTATTCCCTGGGTTTTCTTGGCAAGGTACGATCGGAAGTGCTGCTGCTTTTTTAAGAGATCAAAACAACTTCTTGCACACATCAGTTGAATTTCATAACTAGTTCTGTACTTCTCAATAGCTAAGAAACGGAAACTTACTCTGCCTTTTCACAGTCCTCAGTATGACTGTTGCACCATAATTTGTTTTTTTTTAAATTAGATTTTCATTACTGTTCAAAACACAGTACAGAAACAAACATAACTCATATCATCATGAAAAAAAATAAACACAAGCAGATATTGAGCATAAACCATGTCATCGTTGCTAGAGAGGCGAAAAATACACAGTATATTCAGAGAGTCCTACTACTACTACTATGACTACGACTATGACTATGTAAAAAGAAGGTGTCTGCTCGTTAGAGCTTACAATCTAGTCAAGACAGACAATACAACAGTTGCAAACAAGGATACAGCTAGGGAAAGGTAAAGAGACACACAGATTAAACGGATGAGGATCCAAAAGCAACCTCAAAAAGGCGAGCTTTTAGCATGGATTCCCCTTGCATAAAACTCTCCCAATTGCAGGGGATCCATAAAGACATAACTAGATCCTGGATAAGAAATAATACAATTACAGGGAAAACGTAAAATGAAAGTGGCTTCTATTTCCAATACACGGGATTTAAGTTGAAGGAATCCTCTGCATCGAAGTTGCATAACTCTAGCAACATTGGAGAAAAGAGAAAGTTTTTGACCACAAAATAAGGAATCCTTATTGGCAAAATGAGCTTTAAATATGGATTTTATCCAATTCAGACTGCAGCGTTACCATTAATGTGGCTCTGGAGAGGATAAATCCTGAGAATCTTCAAGAAATTTAGTAAAATCCGTGGAAATAGAAACAGCATCTCCTCCAGAAGTCACATCCACTATTGCATTAGGCAGAGCACAAGTAGATCTATAATAAAAATTAGATATCACGATAAGATCAGCATTGGATAGTTTTAAACATTTCAGTAAAATCCTAGGGGATAAAATATGAGTTTTTGGGAACTTAATAAACCTCAAATTATTATTTTTAGTAATATTCTCTAAAGATTACAATTGACCATGTATTTGAAGGCTATCCTTAAGTGAGAAAACATTAGCAGCTCTGCAATTGAGAGTCCATCCTCTCAGGCTGCAAGAGTTAGAGCAAAAGTCTATCATGCTCATCCCGTTTTGTCACACATTTTTGGAAAAGGTATGAGTCTGCTTAAGCTTCCCCTTTAGCAAATCATTAGTCTGTTGTACAAGTTTCCAAATATCTTTCAAAGTAATATCAGTAGAGGTTTCAGAGTGCACAACTATTAAAGAATCCTGTGTAATTGCCACAAGCAAACGAAGAGGAATCTTAGACTTCACTATTGCTCTAACCTCAAGGGCATCTCTTCCCCCTTAGAAACAGAGGAAGAAGAAGAACTTTCCGTAGAATCAGAGGCTGAACGGACCCCAGGACAGGGAGAGGGGGGTTCTCTCAATAGTGCTCAAAGAGGCACCTAAGGGTGAAGACGTTGACAAGGTCTCAGGTTTTCCCTCAGATGATACTGTAGCAGACAAGCCACTGGTCACATGCTTTGTTCATTGGCCCCAGAATTCCAGAGTAGGTACCTGAGAAGAATTCTTCTTACCTTTAGCCTTCTACTTATAACCTTTAGGCATCCTCTCTACTCACCTGAGGTCCAAGCCCCGAGTGGCACCAAAGGAGTGTGGCCCTTAGGTCTTGCAGACCTTCGATGGCATGGCTGCGATGCGGCACAGCTGAATTTAAGAAGTCCCAGTGGTAGCTTAGTGACCTCACTTCCAGGTCTGTGGAACCATTGGTGACCTCCTCCCGATGTGAGATATGGAATGCAGTAAACCACCTCAGAAGGGCTGCTACTGCCGTGAATAGGATCCTCTCTGGAATACTCTCTCCAGACATCGCACCATAATTTGTTTTAATATACACTCAAATA
Source organism: Ichthyophis bannanicus (assembly GCA_033557465.1). NCBI lineage: Eukaryota > Metazoa > Chordata > Amphibia > Gymnophiona > Ichthyophiidae > Ichthyophis > Ichthyophis bannanicus. Next base: position 295,834,695 of record CM066037.1, read on the forward strand.
TAATATGTGAAATTTCAAATTAAAAATAAGTTAAATTTGTAGCTTTTTAAAAAAGTTTGACTTGGTTTTAGAATCTGTTAAGTACTTTGAATTATTTTATCAGTTTTGAAAATCAAAATCCTCACCTGGACATTTGCAGATTTTGGTAAAATTTAAATGAAAAACAAACTTCCATTTATTCTTTTTCTCTGAGCACAAGCCGGATGACAGGTCATCATGGATGGGTGATGTCACTGACAGACCTCAGCACAAGAAAAGCTTCTCTAGTTCACTACAGTTCTAGGAGCTTTTGAGGATTCTCACCCACAAATGCACATCCTGCCTGCTGCTGTCGTGCAGGCAGGGCCAGTGCTAGGGTTTCTAGTGCCCCCCTGCAACGTTCAGATCGGCGCTCCCTCCCTCATTGCTATCAGTGGTAGGCTGCATCCTCCCTTTCCCAAAACTCCTTTGTGGACTCTGTTCACATGATGCTAATATTTCTCCTTCAAATCAAAATTTGTAACAAAAAATTGTAGTGAAGGGGTAAATGCATAGCTGGAATAAAAATAAGCATTGAGTAGTAAATATTTAACATCGTATGAACAGGCTGTGATAGTCAAAGGGTTTTCCTTATCGTCCCTCCAGTCTAGTCCCGCACCTCAGGGTAGTCAACTTCCACCGGCAGATTGGAGACTGAGCATGTCATGTTTTAATGACATCAGGATACTTAGGCAGCTAGCACCATCCACCAGCCCCAAATCACTTGCTACAGGTCTACAAAGGTTACAACCACTTAGCTTTTCATTTCTTTTCTCTTGCCTGTTATTGTTGCTATAGATACTACTGCCGCTCTATCTCTGCATGTAAGATTGCAAAGCTTGTTTATAAATCCAACAAGAAAGGAGGATGTGATAAAAGCAGTTAGTATAGTTGGTTTTATAGAAGTTTGGACAAGTTCCTGGAGCAAAGGTTGCCAGTATCAACTGTTGGGACTGCTGATATCAGCTCCGGGATAGAGTCCTGCCTCTTAGTGCTCACTGTAGTTTCCATTCTGCTTACACCCAAGGATAGCAGTGGTTTTCCCGAGGTCTTTCTTAATAACAGTCTACTGATATGGAAACTACAGTGAGCACTAAGAGGCAGGACTTTATCCCGGAGCTGATATCAGCAGTCCCAGCAGTCGACACTGGCAACATTAATGCGAGAACCACCTCATGGCTGGACTTTGAAATTTCTTTGAGAGTGCTGCTTAGCTGCTGCCTGTTGAAGCTGCTGCAACTGTGAAACATGCAGGGACTTTGTTGGCAGTGCAGCCAGGCTGAACGAAAGTGGAAAGATCATTCTGTAGCCTCTCATGAGAGCCAGCAGTGGTGCTAACCACAAGCTTCAGGCCCTGTGTTGCGGCGCACATATGTCAGATTCTGACCGACCAATGTGCTGCACCCAAAGCTCCCTACACTCCATCTATTATCTGTGGCTGACTGTCTGGCTGAGACATAAAAGGTAAATACCACCCCAGCAATGTACCATGAGAGGGCAGGAAGGAGGTCCAGCATGTTTGGTGCTCTGTAGCAAAGCTGAAACATGTTGAAAAGTGCTCACTTCACAGAGTATAAAGCCTTCAATACTTTTCTTCCCAGGCGACTTATTTATAAATAGAGTGCCTTAGGGATGGACCATAAAGTGACTGACTGGGTTAGAAACTGGTTGAGAGAGGCAACAAAGGGACAGGTAAATGGAACTCTCTGAGGAGAGAATGTGTGCTGCAGGGATGGTCCAAATCTTTTTTTACCAATTTTGTAATTGATATTGCGGAAAGGCTGGCTGGCTGGTAAGGTTTGCCTCTTTGTGGACGATACCAAAATCTTCAGTAGAGTAGACACCCATGAAGATAACATGAAGAGATCCAGAAAAGCTTGAAGAATGGTTGAGAATTCAGCAGCTGAGATTTAATACTAAAAAATGTATGATCATGCATTTGGGCTGCAAAAATCCAAGGGAGCAGTACAGCAGGGCTCGAGAAATCCCATGACAAGCAGAAATTTGCATCTGGCCCTTGGATTTCTCCAGGAACAAGCAGTAAGTCAGTCCTCACATATGGTCGATGCCGACGGAACCCCCACAGAAGCATCTCCACAGTTTTCAAAAAAAGCCTTTGAGAGATGGCACCATGCATGCATGGTCCCCTTCCCGTCCAAGGGTGCCATCTTGCTCAGTTTCATTTTTTCCACAGAGCCCTACAGACATTTATCTCTCTTCCCCGGAAAAAAGTTGATTTCCTTGTGCACTTCTGTTTATCATCCGATTAGCACCGGTCCCTTTCCCACCTTCGAGCCCTGTTACCTTGGCTTCAGGGCTCTGAACCTGTTTAGTTAGTTTTTTCCATCAAGGGCCTACAACATCTGGAGTTCGTGATAAACCACCCCAAATCCCAGCTCACTCCAACACAGGACCTAGAATTCATAGGGGCTCGTCTGGACACCCTCCAAGCCAGGGATTTCCTCCCTCTGGACAGGGCGGATTGCCTCAGGACCCTGGCGAATGAGGTGCAGTGCCAGCATGCTATGTTGGTGCGGTCCATGCTCCGCCTACTAGGCCACATGACTTCCATAGTCCATGTAGTCTCCAACGCCCGCCTCTACATGCAGGCAGCTCAGTGGTGCCTCCGCTCACAGTGGACTCAAGCCACGGGCAGGCTCCGGGACAGGGTTTTGGTGTCCCATCAACTAATAGTCACTTGATTGGTGGCAGGACGCACAGCACCTTACTACAGACACTTCCCTACTGGGCTGGGGTGCCCACTGCAAGGAACTGCACATGCAGGGCAACAGGTCTCTCGAGCAGAGCCAGCAGCAGATCAACTTGCTGTAACTCAGAGCCTTTTTTCTGGCGATCAGGGCCTTTCCACACAGCCTGCTGAGTCGGTGCTGGTCCAAACGGACAACCAGGTTGCAATGTTCTACCTGAACAAACAAGGGGGCACAAGTAGCCCTCTGCTTATTTGCTATCAGTCAGGGAATGCTCCTCAGGACAGTATGCCCTCTGGGCCAGGACAGTGTCCTAGCAAACAGACTGAGCAGGGTCCTCCAGCTGCACAAGTGGCACCTAGACCCCAGGGTGGTACAATGGCTATTCAGACTATGGGGAACCCCAAGTCTGGACCTTTTTACCATAAGAACATAAGATATGCCATACTGGGTCAGACCAATATCCATCAAGCCCAGTATCCTGTTTCCAACAGTGGCCAATCTAGGTCGTAAGTACGTAGCAGTTTCTCCAAAAGGTATAGGTTCCTCAATGCTTGTATTGGGTCAAGCAGTGATATCCCGTGTTCCTTTTAATAATGGTTTATGGACCTTTCCTCCAGGAACTTGTCCAAATATTTTTTAAACCCAGCTACACTAACAGCTTTTACTACATCCTCCGGTAACAAATTCCAGAGTTTGATTACACGTTGAATGAAAAAATGTTTTCTCTTATTAGTCTTAAATGAGTTACCCTGTAGCTTCATTGCATGTCCCCTAGTCTTCTTATATTCTGATGATGTAAACAATCGATCTACGTTTACCCGTCCACTCCATTCATTAATTTAAGGCTTTAATTTAATAAGTATATAAGTAATTCCTTTGCATTACTTGTTAAACTTAGTGTAGAAGAAAAAAAAGTATTTGCATCCTGTTTCCTTTTGTTTCTGTGGATGTTATCTTTTTGTGACTGATGAACGTAGGAGCTGACGGCACAGATTTGTCTTGTTTTGTTTGTTTCGCTCTTGGGTCATAGGGTAATTTCAGTTGATTTTCTGTATTTGAATTATCCATTTTGGTTTCCATATAAGAAGTGCGCTTTGTTTTGAAAGCTTTCATGATCTCAATTTCAGGGGAACAACTAAGTGAGAAAAACAGGTATATGTTGTAGCACTGTGAGACATTAATACTATTTAGTTTGTGTACTCTTTGCATTACTGGATTAAGTAGAGATCTATTATAAAGAAAGCAGTAATGCTGATTTTTGTTTTGGTTTTAGACACTAATAATCTCCCTTAGTTTACGTAATCATTTCAATATTCTGATTTTTCCTTATATAGCGGATTCAAATTAGTTTCTTTCCATCTCAAGTACTTCTTCTGAAGTTATGGAAAGAGCTCTCTTACCTGATATGCTAGTGCCCAGTTTGTTGTACTTGTTGCCCTTCCTAAACCCTTAGTGTATAGACTCTAGATATGCCTGGGGCATATTTTTTCATATAGTTATAAAATGTTGAAAGATTAATTTTCATGTCATAAGGACTTTAGTTATATTAAACATTTAATACTAATTAAGACATATGTAGAGAATTGTTATTTGGAATGAGCACATGTCCACCAGTTGCTAGACCAATTAAGTTTAGTGGGAAAGGGGCATTGTTACTCTCACTAGACCCGATTCTGTCCCGGGCGTACACGCCATTTATACGCCCAGTCTGAAATAGCCGTACAGAGGGTGTCGCAGTTCTGATCCCGTGGGGCACATCAATCTCCGCGGGATCAAAATCATGATCAGGCCTGTACGTTCAAGCCAGGACTGTGATTCAGCCCGGCTGCACATACAGGCCCTGCCCGACTAACTCAGTCAGGGCAGTTCAATGGAACTGTGGCTCCATGGTGTCCGTTTGCCATGGCACTGCGGCTCCATTGAAGAGCCGCGATCCCTGGCCGCTGGCACTGGCATCGATTTCCCCGCTGCCCGACCCCTGATCAGCCTCCTAAGACCAGGATCGGGCTACGGAGAATGTCCTTGGCCCCTCCCCTGCCTCATCCGTGCCCTGGGCCGCTGATCCCCGACATCTAGGGAAGTTATTCCACCTCGCAGGTGGAATAACTTCCCCGTGCAGGATGCTGGCCCTGGATGTACAGGACCGACATTAGAATCGGCCCTGTACGTCCAGGGCCGACGACCGCCCATCCTAACTATGCCCCCAATCCGCCCCTTCCCTGCCCCCGACTAACTTCCCCGTACAACTGGCGGGGAAGTTAGCTGCCTGTGGGAAGGGGCACAAATAGCAGGGGTGTTTTGCTTATTGTTAACAGTATAAATTTTTATTTATAGTTCACTTAAAAGCAGTACTAAACTTTAGTAATTGTTTCTAGAAGCCTTAGTCTATAAGGATAAATTAGTATGGTATGAAGAAAGGTCTATCTACGTAGTTGGTGGTATAATGCAAGTGATGAGAAGGGTTGTGAGAAGAGAGATGGGATATTAAGTGAAAAAGAAGGACTTTGATGGACAGTAAACTGGTGAAGGTAATTTAATGATGTGAAGTGATGTCAGTTGAATGAATATGTAAAGGGAAAAATGAGATTCTATGATTGATCTGCAGCTGTAATGTGCACTGTTATCTGTATGGGTTTGTACTGTAGTATGAAATGGATTATTTGATTCAAAGGATTGGGAAGAGAAATGTATACTGCTGTGGAACTTGATAGAAGCAGACAGCACTATAACTGTTTGGAGGAACAAGTAATGCAGGACCGTGCTTATTAGAGTAACTCTGTTAGGAAAGATAATTGCACAGGGTTCTCAAGGGCATAGGAAATTCCTTCTTGTCAGATACCAAACATGACTTTTAAAATTTTCAGGTAGGCTGTCTTAGTCGCTGCTATGTATTAATTAATGAAGTGCAATAGAATTGTACTTTTTTTCCAATCTACCTGACAGCTGAAGCTAAAGTAATTTAATATCAAATTAGAACACAGTTAAATTATAGCATGAATGTAGATATATAAAAAGAACAACCACTGGGTCCAATTGGCAGTAGCGTTATTGAGAGAAATCTGCATGATCATGATTTCATTAGATTGTTTAAGAGTATTTTGCAGGGATCTTGGATTTGACAATTGTGATGGAGAAAGGAACAAAAATCCCCCAAAACAATTAACCATCCCTTTACTTGTGTTTAATCCATGATGTGCAAGTTTTGTTTTCTAGGTTTCATGGGTCTGAGCTTATCCCGGTTAAGAGAATTTGTCTGCTAATTTCATTCTGTGTGTAAAAATGCAAATGCTGAGATGGTCATTGTAAATAGTACCTCCCAGAGCTTAAGACTGCAGATACGAACCTTTGGAGAATGGTTAAACAGATATTCATTATTGTTCCTCTAGTCCAGTCCTGTTACCTTTGTGTAATCATGCCCCACCAGCACCTTGGAGATTGAGCATGTGTCATCTTTCATTGCATCACCCTAGATAGCTGGCACCTCCCACCAGCCTTCAGTTTCTCAGTCTCCAAGCAGCTGGATTGGCGTTATTCCCTAGGACTCACTTGAAGGAACAAGTAGGACAACTTTGGATCATTGGGTTCAGTTTGGCTGAAAGGGTTTTCTTATTTAGCTTTAAACCACAGTCCCTTTTTCTTGATAGCTCTTGCTTGTAAAGTTTATTGAGAAAAAAAAAGGGATCAAGTTGGAACTGAGAGTAACCGCAGTAAGTTTCACAGTTCTAGATTGGGAACTGTGCTTGGGGCAGAAGCCTTTTAGCAGGCAGGAGGCTCTGCACAGTGAAGGGGGCTTGCCTGTGCCAGTAAGAGAGGTGCATGATGACTCTGGAGCCTAGTTGTAGGGTGAGTAGGAGTCGGCACACAGGCGGCCTGTCATTCTTGCCAACTGACGCCGAAGCTGTGGTGAGAAGGCTGAGCACTTGCACGGCGGCTTGGTACCCCGGCGTCAGTTTCCTTGAAAAGAACCTTCCCTCTTCTTTTTTTCAGCTGGGACCCGCAGGTTAGTACTAAGCTGGGAAGGATCGTCTGCCCTGCACTGACCATGTGGTGCTGCGACTCCCTTTCCTGCTGAGTATGGGAATGGCTGCCATCTTCTGTGCCCGTGTTATTATTTTTGGGGGGAGGTCTCTGCGGACGCAGCAGAGTTTTCACTCACTTTGTCTTTTTCTGGGAGCCTGTCTGATCGCACTTAAAAAAAAAAAAAAAAAAAAAGAGATGACAGTGAGCTGAATGAAGGATAACAGTGTGCAAAAAAAAAAAAAAAAAGAAAAACCATATAGCTGTTTCTGTCTGGGGTTTTGAGGGGCACCCAGCATGCCTTCCAAACCAACGTTTTTGGCATGTGGGCCTTGCAGGGGTTTGGTCTCTGCAGCTAGCTTCTGCTGTGGCTGTGAGGCTGAATCTCGGTCCGTAAAGGCTGAGGAGAGAGCCGATAAGACCCAGGGGGCCTTGGGATGTGTGGAGATCTCTTCTCAGCCCTCAGGGGGTGTGGTTCGCCTTCATCCTGTGCAGCGATCACATCTGGGGGGAGGAAGGCAGTGAGATTGTGATGCCTCCCACGAAGAGCCTCAAGTGCAAGGGGAAAAAAGCAGGTAGAGCCACCTTCTTTAAGGGGGAGCCGATGGAGGGACTTTCAGGGGGGTCTCTCTGGAATTCATCCTCCTCATGCATAAGGCCTTTGTATGAGGCAGCGTGGTGGGTAGGAGCCGTTGAGGACTCAAGAAAGGCTCAGAAATATGGTGCTTGAACGTGTTTGTGCTGGGTGCAAGGAATTTTGGAGAGCTCAGGGGATGCTGAGCCCCACCCGCCGGAGGCGGCTAAGCTGAAGTCGGGAGCTGCTTACTTGGCGGATGCCTTCTACATCCTGATCAGATGCTTGTCTAATGGTATGGCCTCTGTGATTGCAGCTCGGCGCTATTTGTGGCTATGAAATTGGTCAGCGGATTTCTCCTCCAAATCTCATCTCAGTAAACTCCTGTTTGGGGAGGACCTAGAAAAGTTGATAAAAGATCTGGGAGAGTCTAAAGAGGGGAGACTTCCCGAGGACAAGCAGAAGCCTGTTTGGTCCTCTGCCCCGAGAATCATTGATTTTCTGCAGGGACTTAGTTGGGTGGTCAACTTTGCCAAGAGTCACCTACAGCCGTCCCAAGATTTGGAGTATCTGGGAGCCCAGTTCCAGACCGTCATCGGTCGGGTGTCCTTGCTGTTGGATTGGGTGCACAAGTTGCAATATCAGATACAACTGTTTCTTCAGATGACGGTGCCAATGACGTGGCGTTACCTGCAGGTCTTGGGCTCCATGGTTGCATCGATCAAGCTGGTGCCCTGGGCTCGGGCTCACATGAGACTGTTGCAAAGGATGTTGTTATGCAGATGGTTGACTCAGCACCATCCACGCCCGTGTCTGTTTCCCTGTCCAGAGGTGGCTCGGAAGGATCTCCCTTCGGTGGTGGCTTCAGCCCAACAAACTCCTTGCAGGCGTGCCCTTAGAGATGCCTCAATGGGTCCTGCTGATGATGGACACTAGTTTGTCTTGATGGGGAGCGCATTGCGAAGCCCAGATAACTCAAGGACTTTGGTCATAACAGGAGAGCGCATGGTCTATCAACCGCCTGGAGTTCCTGAGCGGTCCTCCAGTTTAGTCCTCCACATCCGGGTAGTGCACCTCCTCCTGCAGCCTGGAGACTGGACCAATCAGAATCTTCCTCTGTCAGGGTGTATGCTGTTGGAGCTCCCATCAGCCCCCAGTGTGTCCAGTCTCCTTGCAGCTGGAGGACGTGTGTGCCTGGTTTAGGCTCACTTAGGGACGCTTGGAGGCAACACTAGAGAGTTAGTTTTGGGCTTTTTTTCTTTCTCCCTCCTATATTTCTTTGATTTCTTTTTATTAGGTAGATGTCTCTTTAAAAAAAACAAACAAAAAAAAAAACAGGATTTCAGCGGTGACTGAGGAGCCGGTCTGCACTGCCCTTCTGCCCTTTCTGCTGGGGTGTTAGTTGCAGTCGGGGAGGTTTGATCTCTCCTCCTGGACTGCACGGAGGAGAGATCTGCCTTTGCCAGCACTCTGGGTCGGGGAAGTCTTTCTTAAGTCCTGGCTTCCTTCTTGGCGATCCCCAGTGCCTTGGCCTTGATTGACAGCCCGGATTGGCAGCGCACTCCCGCTCTGGATTCGAGCGGTGGGGAGTCTGCCGGCGGTTCTCTGACTGTGCGGTGAGTGTTTGCTTTTTAAGGAGCTGCTTTTGCTTCGCGTTAACGTTTTAATTTCTTTAGTTTGTTTTGCTTCTTTTTTCGCGCCATTTTTTTCGCCGGCGAAAAATGTGCCGGCGGCCATTTTCGGACTCCGTTTTTTCCCGCTCGATTTGAGAAGTTGGGCACAGGTTTCCACTGCGTTTTTGAGTAATTTTAGACTGGCGTTTTTGATTGAGGGCTCCTGACAATTATTTCGGTGTGTTTTCAAAAAAAAAAAAAATTTGACAGAGGCCTTTTCTTTTCTTTTCTTTTTGTGGGCTCAGTTGTGCACTGCTCCCTGGAGTGGCTCTTCGACCTGCATGGCTGCCAGACCGCAGTGTGTGATCTGCGGTTCGCGCAGGGGGGCTGTGGCAGAGTCTGGTATTTGTAGGGGCTGCGCTTCAGTTTCCTCGGACTTGGAGCATCAAATGGAACACAAGGAGCTGTCAGACTCAGAAAGTCCGGCTGTCCAGACGGAGCGGAGGCCTTCGCCTGGCCCTCTCCCTTCTTTCTCTGCGGTCCCTCCTAAGGGACAGGTCGATCCGTTACCGCTTGATGCTCCTGAGTCTGCCTTCACCGATTTTTCCCCGGACTTTGTCCTGCTTATGCACCAGGCCTTTCAATTGGGGCGCTCGGGCAAGTTGCCAGAGGCCTGGCCGTCGCCCCTTCCCTCCTTGAAGGGAGAGGAGCCCCGGAGAAAACTCCAGCCTTCCGCCAAGCGCTTTAGATCATTGGATCTGGAGCGCGACGACCTGAGCTGGCCTGATCAGGATACGGAGCTGGATCCCGATGCTGGGGTGGAGGAGCTCGAGGACGGTGAGATCCCCGAGCCAGAGGATCAGGCCCGAATTATTCGGGTGTTTCGTAGGGAGGAGCTGGTGCCTTTTGATTACAGAATCTCTTCAGACTCTTAATCTGGCGGCCGCCCGTCCTATTGAAGAGGACGGGTTGGAAGATCCTCTCATTCAGGCGGTGCGGGAATCACAGGTAGTCTTTCCGGTGCACCGGGTGGTCGAGCAAATGATTCAAACTGAGTGGGATCAGCCTGAATCCGGTCTGAAGGGGATTCGGACTATGAACCGCCTGTATCCCCTCGCGGACAAGGATAAGGAGAAGTTTAAGTCGCCGCGGGTTGATGCCGCTGTTTCGGCGGTGACCAAGAAAACCACGATCCCTGTAGAAGGCAGTGCGGCTTTAAAGGATGCGCAGGATAAGAAGGTGGATGGTTTGTTGAAGCAGGCCTTCGAGACTAATGCCTTATCTCTACAGGCCTCTATCTGTGGTGCTTGGGTGGCTAGAGCCTGCTTGCGTTGGGCGCAGCATTTGCGGCAACTTTCCGGCTTGGATCAGCAGGGGTTGCTGGAAGTAACCCGCTTAGAGTCTGGGTCGGCGTTTTTGGCGGATGTGCATTATGATTTGATCAGAATCCTGGCGAATAGTATGGCGTCCTTGGTGGCGGCACGCAGATCTATTTGGTTATGGAATTGGGCGGCCGACGAATCTTCTAAATCTCGCCTCAGTAAGCTCCCTTTTAAGGGCAAACTATTGTTCGGAGACGATCTGGATAAGTTAGTTAAAGACCTCGGCGAGTCTAAGGGCGGTAGACTGCCGGAGGATAAGCCTAAGCTGACTAGAAACTTGCCGTCAGTTCGGGGTCAGTTTCGAGATTTTCGCAGATTTCGTTCTTCCCGCCTTTGGAGTTCCCAGCGCGGCCGTTTTGGCGCACGGTCCCACGGCTTTCGAGGTTTTCGAGGAGCGGGAAGAGGTTTTTCGGCAGCGTCCTTATCTTCTTCCTCTTCCTTTAGTCGAAAGCCACAATGAAGCGAGGCGGGCTCCGGAGGGAAGTCTAGTCATCGGGGGTCGTCTACGGGACTTTCTTCCTTCCTGGGCCCAAATAACCTCAGATCAGTGGGTGCTGGAAATAATCCGGGAGGGTTATGCGTTGGAGTTCGCCTGCCCGCTTCCGGATTCCTTTGTCCTTTCTCCCTGCAAAGGAGAGCAGAAGACGCGAGCCATTCGGTTGACGCTGCACCATCTTTTGGCCCTGGGAGCGGTGATCCCCGTTCCTCCTTCCGAGCACGGCGGCGGTCGCTACTCTATTTATTTTGTGGTGCCAAAGAAAGACGGTTCGCTCCGCCCGATTCTGGATCTCAAGGGCGTAAATCGTTTTCTTCGAGTACCGCACTTCTGGATGGAAACCTTACGATCCGTCATCGTGGCGGTGCGTCGTGGGGAATTTCTCACGTCTCTCGACCTCTCGGAGGCCTATTTGCACATTCCCATTCAGGAGGCTCATCAAATGTTCCTGCGGTTCGCCTTCCCCTGGGGCCACTTTCAGTTTCGCGCCATGCCCTTCGGCCTGGCCACAGCTCCACGCACCTTCTGAAAAGTAATGGAGGTGGTTGCGGCGTCCTTGCGAAAGGAAGGGATATTAGTCCATCCTTACCTCGACGATTGGTTGATTCGAGCAAAATCCCACGGGGAGAGCATGCGAGTGACGGCCAGAGTAGTTGCGTTGCTGCAATCCCTCGGCTGGGTGGTCAACGAGAAGAAAAGTCGTCTGGTGCCCACTCAATCCCTCGAATACCTCGGTGTTCATTTTCACACGGCGAGGGGTGTGGTGTGCTTGCCGGAGCGCCGTGTCCAGGCCTTACGGAGGCTCGTGCGCACCTTCCTAGGGATTCCCGCGCCGTCCGCCTGGTGGTATCTACGGCTGTTGGGCACTATGGCGGCGACGCTGGAGGTCGTTCCTTGGGCGAGGTTTCATATGCGGCCGCTACAGAGCGCCCTTTTACGTCGTTGGTCAAATCAGTTCGAATCGTTGAACAAGAAGTTATCTTGTCTGATGTCCGTTCGTCTGTCACTCCGGTGGTGGCTATGCTCGAAGAATCTGCGAATGGGGATGCCCTTGGAGCAACCTCTTTGGGTCCCGTTCATGACGGACGCCAGCCTCTTGGGCTGGGGAGCCCATTGCGAGGGCCGCTTCGCACAGGGGATGTGGTCCCCCCTCGAGGCTTCTTGGTCGATCAACCGTCTCGAGCTATGGGCGGTGAGACTCGTGCTGCTAGCCCTCGAGACGCTGGTGAGGGGGCGCGCGGTGCGTGTCCTCTCGGACAACTCGGCAGCGGTGGCCTATATCAACCACCAGGGGGGTACCGGCAGTGTGCCCATGGAAAGAGAGGCAGGGGCTTTGTTCGCTTGGGTGCAGTCCCGTCTTCCGGCGCTTTCGGCAGCGCATATCGCAGGAAAAGACAATGTGATGGCGGATTATCTCAGCAGAGTACGGGTGGATCCCGGAGAGTGGGAATTGAACCCGCAGATCTACGCACAAATCGTTCGCAGATGGGGGCCTCCGATCATGGACCTTATGGCGACCTTTCAGACAGCCAAGACCGGTCGCTTCTTCAGCCGGCGGAGGGAGCGCATGTCCGAGGGCTTCGACGTGCTCATTCAACCGTGGCCGGAGGCCGGGCTTCTTTATGTCTTTCCCCCTTGGGCGTTGATTGGTCGTGTCGTTCAACGTATCGAGGCACACCGGGGGCGGGTTCTGCTGGTTGCTCCGGATTGGCCCCGGAGACCGTGGTATGCCGATCTGGTGCGGTTACGCGACAGACTGTCTTGAAAACTTACACCGTTACCAGATCTGCTGATTCAGGGCCCGCTTCGGATGCCCCAGGTGGATCGATTCTCGCTTACGGTTTGGCCATTGAAAGGGCTCGGTTAAGGAAGAAGGGTTACTCCCCAGCGGTGGTTGCCACTCTTCTTCGGGCGCGGAAATCCTCCACCTCGCTCGCGTATGTGCGGAGAATTTTTGAGGACTGGTGTTCAAAGCGTGGTGTTCGAGCTGCGAAAGCTTTGGTGCCCGTAGTTCTCAGTTTTCTGTAGGACGGTTTTGACAAAGGTTTAGCGGCCAGTTCTCTGAAGGTTCAGTTGGCGGCGCTCGCGTGTTACAGGGGCAAGGTTTTGGGGTTTTCCCTAGGGGCACACCCCGACGTACGGCATTTTCTTCGGGCGGTGTTCAGATTGAGGCCTTCGCGCAGTGTCAGTGCCTCCATGGGATTTGAACCTAGTGCTACAGGCCTTGGTACGCAAACCTTTTGAGCCCCTTCGGCGGGCGTCTCTTAAGGATCTCACTTTGAAGACGGTTTTTCTGGTGGCGATCTGTTTGGCGCGGCGCATTTCGGAGTTGCAAGCGCTCTTGTGTCGAGAACCGTTCTTATCTATTTCTCGGGAACGCGTGGTTCTCCGGCCAGTTCCATCTTTTTTGCCTAAAGTGGTTTCGCCTTTTCATCTGAATCAGGCCGTTTTCCTTCCGGTGCTTCCCGCGGGTGCGACGGGTGCTTCGGACGATGGATTACATTGCCTGGATGTCCGGCGGGTCCTTCGTCGCTACTTAAAGGTGTCAGAATCGTTCCGTAAGACCGACCGGTTGTTCGTGCTTTTTGGTGGAGCACGACGAGGTGAGGCGGCGGCAAAGGCGTCCATTGCTCGATGGATTAAGGAAGCGATTGCTTCGGCTTATATTTTGCAGCGTCGGCCGGTTCCGGTGGGTCTGCGGGTGCACTCTACCAGGGCTCAAGCGACGTCCTGGGCGGAGCATAGCCTTGTTCTGCCTGTCGAGATTTGTAGGGCGGCTACCTGGTCATCTCTGCATGCCTTCAGTAAACATTATCGGTTGGATGTGCTGGCCGCTCGGGATTCCTGTTTTGGTTCGGCTGTGCTGCGCACCGGTTGGCAAGGTCCCGCCCGGTGTTGACTGCTCTGTAACATCCCGGATGTGGAGGACTAAACTGGAGGACCGCTCAGGAAATAGAAATTACACTTACCTGGTAATTGTAGTTCCTGGAGGGTCCAGTTTAGTCCTCCTTCCCTCCCAGGTGTCAGCTTTGTTTAGTTACGGCGCGCGTACTGCGGAGTGGACGCATATATCTCAGTAAACTATGTCAGTATTTTTCTTCGGGTTCCGTCTCTCGGACTCGTTACGGCGTGCTTTTCCTTCCAGCTCTGGAATTCTTGATTTCTTGGGGCTGGGATTAGGTCTGCTTCTGCTACGGGTTATGGGCAGAGGCAATGTGCAGAGTTCTGGCTTCCTCGTTTGGGGAGGGGGCCGCTTATTTCCTTAGGGGACTAAATTTCTGTTCCAGTTACGTTTTTTCTAATAATCTCATGTGTTGCTTCTGTAAGTCTGCTTTGTTACTAGTTCACTGGGGGCTGATGGGAGCTCCGACAGCATACATCCTGACAGAGGAAGATTCTGATTGATCCAGTCTCCAGGCTGCAGGAGGAGGTGCACTACCCGGATGTGAAGGACTAAACTGGACCCTCCAGGAACTACAATTATCAGGTAAGTGTAATTTCTATTTATGGGCCGTGTTCTTGGCCCTGCAGAGGTTTTGGGTCTTTCTGGGGGAAAAGGCAGTGAGAGTATTCTCGCCACCATGGTGGCTTACATTTATTTATTCATTTTTATTTATTTGACAACTTTTATATACCGCCCCTTTCCAAGATCAGGGGCGGTTTACATAGAACAATGGAAACCATACATAGAACGTAATGCAACATTGCAACTATTTACAAAAAACAAGTATAATCATAAACGTTTTACAACTATTTACAACTTGCATCATAACTTTAGGGTTCAGGCTTAGACATAGATTAATTACTTTTGTAAGAGGAGAAAATGCTTGTCAGTGATTCAGCGTGGATGAGACTGTAATTGTATGGAAGGGTATACATCAATCAGCAGGGTGATATGAGCGCACACCATTGGAGAGCGAAGTAGGCTCATTGATGGAATGGGCAAAGGGCAATCTGGTGGCAGGCAGAGAGAATGTGGCAGCTGACTCAGCAGGGTGTGTCTCGACCCCTGGGAGTGGATGCTCAATGCGGCAGTCTTTACTCAGTTGGGGAGGCGTTGTGGTCCATAGATCCTGGATCTAATGGCGACCTTCGAGTCTGCGAAGGCACCCCGGTTTTACAGCAGAAGAGAACACATGTCGGAAGGCCTTGTCGAGCTGGTACAGTAATGGCCCATGGAAGGGGCTACTCTGTGTTTCCTCCCTGGGTGCTCATAGGTTGCGTGTTGCAGAGGATCGAGGCACATCTGGATCTTCTGCTGCTGATTGCCCTGGATTGGCCGAGATGACTGTGGTATGCCGACCTGGTGCAGCTGACAGTTGGCCGTCCATGGCGTCTGCGGGTGAGAGCTGACCTGCTCTCACAGGGTCTCATCCTAATGCCTCAGGTGGATTGATTCTCGCTTACGGCATGGCTCTTGAGAGTGCTCGGTTGAGAATCAGGGCTATTCTGCCACGGATATTGCAAAGTTGCTGAAGGCCTGTCGGCGCTCCACTTCATCAGCGTACATTCAGGTTTGGAGAGTATTCAAGGTATGGTACGAGGAGCTCAATTGTTGTACCCTGAAGGCAACAGTTCCGAAGATCTTTGCATTTCTGCAGGAGGGTCTGGACAAGTGGTTGGCTTGTAGTTCCCTATGCGTACAGGTGGCAGCCATCTTCTTTTGTTGTGGCAGAATCCAAAGGGTTCCTCTGGTAACTCACCCAGATGTCGTCTGTTTTCTTAAGGTGGTAAAGCAAGTTCGACCACCAGTGCGGTTGGCGATCCTGCCTTGGGATCTAAATCTGGTTTTGACAGAGGCACCTTTTGAAACTCTGAGCATCTGTTCTTTGAAAGACCTGATGTCAAAGACGGTCTTTTTTGTGGCCATTTGTTTGGCTAGGAGAATCTCGGAGCTTCAGGTGCTGTCATGCCGGGCTCCATTTCTTGTCATGTCCATGGAAAAGGTAGTGTTGTGGCCAGCGCCTTCCTTTTTTCCCAAGGTGCTCTTGGTTTTTCACATGAATCAATCTGTGACGCTTCAAGTCTTTTCAAGGCAGGGGGGACAGTGGAGTATCCCTCCTGTGTTGACTGGATGTCTGATGCATTCTGTGGAGGTACTTGAAGAGGATGGATCCTTTTTGAAAATTGGATCATTTGTTCGTTCTGTTTGGTGGACCGTGCAAGGGAGAGGTGGCTTCTAAAGCCTCTGTTTCATAGTGGATAAGGGAGGCCATCTCCTTGGCCTACCTCCTGAGCCATAGGCTCTTGCTTGAAAAGTTGAGGGTTCATTCGACCAGGGTGCAAGCGGTGTCATGGGCGGAATTCAGTTTGGTTCCGCCAGTGGATATTTGCAAGGCAGCGACTTGGTCATCTTTGCATTCCTTTATCAAGCATTACCGTCTGGATGTGCAGGTGGTGGCTGACATGCAATTTGGCTTGGTGGTACTTGAGGCCGGGCTCGCGGGTCCCTCCCAAGAGTGGTAATTCTGCTATGGTATATCCCACAGGTAATGGGACTGGACTGGAGGAACGATAAGGAAGGTGAAATTAGCCCTCACCTACTAATTGATGCTCTCTGAGTTCCTCCAGTCCAGTCCCAAACCCTCCCTGGCTGGTGTCTGCATAGTGATCTTGTATGGCATTTCCGAACCTGAAGAAAGTCATCTCTATTGGAATGGTCCAGGAGTTGGAGCGTGAGGAATCCTTTCAAAAAAAAAAAAAAAGATAATAAGCAAATTATTTTAAGGGTTGGAGGAATCTGGAGTAGCCAGAGTGACTTGTCTCTAGTGAACCTCCTTACTGTCCATTTTTAGCAAGTGAGTGGTTTCCCGTCTTTGATGGGGGGATATTTCTGCCTGGGCAGTTACAAAGTTTTTTTGTTCTTAGCATAACTCTTATTTGTTGCTCCTGTGAGTCTGCTTTGCCAGTAGGATACTGCAGGTTGGTGGGAGGTGCCAGCTGCGTATCTAGAGTGATGCATGAAAGATGATATGCTCAGTCTCCAAGCTGCTAGTGGGGCATGATTACCCACAGATAACGAGACGACTGGAGGAACTCAAGGAACATCAATTAGCAAGTAAGGCCTAATTTCACCTTCTGTTTTATCTATAATTAATTTGTAGTTGTGCATGAGTGAATGGGAAGATCTCCCATGTATGATAGCTTTTGATGTACTTCGATATCTTAAATTTGCGTGACTTTGCACGATATAACAAAGAATAAGAAGAAAATGCTAAGGAATGGAATGGCTACAAAAAAATTATGAAGATGTTTAAAGGAAAAGCTACAAGTTAGCAGCTTTGTTGAAAATTGAATTGCTTGTCAAAGCAAGTTTATTTGATTAAAAGGAACTGTTAAAAAAAAAAGAAAAAAAAAGAAAGGTGAAACAACCAACATGATTGTATACAGTGGATTCAG
The DNA here is from genome assembly GCA_033557465.1 of Ichthyophis bannanicus. Lineage (NCBI taxonomy): Eukaryota > Metazoa > Chordata > Amphibia > Gymnophiona > Ichthyophiidae > Ichthyophis > Ichthyophis bannanicus. The sequence continues at coordinate 295,851,905 of CM066037.1, forward strand.
TAGATGCTGGCCTTATGGAGGAATCTGGAAGTGCAAATTGTCATGTGCATTTGTTTTCATGCTGCTTGTCCTGGGGATTTGATGGTTTGTTTTTATTTCCTGATATTTGGTTAGTAATACTGATCTCCCTTTTTTAAAATTTCTTCTTGTGCAAGAAGCATAGTGATACGTGTAACATAAAAGATGTTACATTAGGTATTTAGCTAACGTATTTTACAAGTCACAAATAAGGAATAATACAACTTAATTCTAACAAGTAATTTAAGCAATTAACACACGTTTACCACCTTCGTTTATAATGTGTTAATCTCTGTTAGTAGATTAACTGAAAATCCCAGACTACCATGGTACACACCACATCCTTGTAAGTGTAAGAGACTACAGAGTAGCAATGTCTGCAGGGAGAACGCTCACAGCTCTCAGTCTGTTTTAACATGCCCTGAGGAGTCTATCGAAGGAGTAATCTTAAATTCTCATGTTATGTATTTCATTTGTTGTTATGGAATGACCCCTGTAGAACTGACATTACTAATTGGAAGTGTGTAAAGCAAATGACTTGTCACTAGTCGAATAGGTGTTGCCTCCTAACACCACAAACACTAAGACTGATTGGCCAAATAAGTATCACTGATTGATTCAAGATGTAAATAAATTTACCCTGTGCAAGAAATTAATTGATCCTTTACTGCTATGCTGTTTTGTGCTGAAAGTGTAACAGAGATAAGCTGTTAGTAGTGTTCTAATTGGCTTAAATTTTATATTTTTTAAATGTTTTGTGGTTATGAATATTTCCTTATTGTTCCTCCAGTTCAGTCCTCTACCTCTGGGTTGTCAACCTCCTCGTGCAGCTTTGGAGACTGGTATGTCAGAATGATGACATCACTGGATATAGCCTGCTGCTCACTCCTCTCAGCCCCAGTGTGACCAGTCTCCATGCAGCAGGAGGACGTCGGTGAGCCTGGAGGAATAGATAAGGAGCTTAGAGATACTATAGTGGGATTAATTTGATTTGTGAGCTGGGGTGGTTGTTTAAAATTGAGAAAATTCGGAAAGACCTTGGGCTTTCTTGCTCCCTGCCTCTGTAAAAACAAAACAAAACAAAAAAAAACCCCAAAAAATGATAGCGGCATGCAGGAGAGAGGGGTTTATCTTCTCTTTTAATCGTCAGGCTCTCTCCCCAGGACCTTTCGGGGGAGAGCACCTTCTGATCGGCGGCTGACTGCCCGGACCGCGTGGCCTGCTTGATCGCGGCTTCGGCGGGAATTCTCAGCGGTGCAAGCTGCTGGCGTTTAATTAAGGCAGCACAGCTTTTGCAGCAGCGGTCAGACGGCGCGGACCTGGCCAGTGAGGAAGTCCGGTTTCAGGCTACGCTTTGAGGCAGGGAACCCCGGCTCTGAGCGCGCTGGCTGTCAGCAGATTTTGGCGCTCTTTTTCTCAGCACCGGCTGTCCCGGCGGCCATTTTAGGCTGTGCGGTGAGCCACGTGGCTGACAGGCGCCGGTCAGCTCCGGAGAAGCAGCATCGGGAGGTAATCTTAGTTTGCCTTTCTCTGTGGCTGTTCCTTAGTTTAATTAACTTCTTTAGTTTGCTTTGTTTTCTTTCGTTTCCTTTTGGTTTCCTTTATTTTAGCGATCAAGCTCCTCCGCGGGGGGGGGGGGGGGAAGGATTTGAGGGTTCTCTCTTCTCGTGTCGGGGGTAGCTAGAGTAATAGTTTTAGGACACTCTTGGTTGACTGGGCTTCTATTTCATTTGCAGAAACCTTCAGGTGCACAAAAAAAAAAAAAAGAAAGAAAGAAGAGATTTATAGATCTGCATAGCCTCTGCTTTCAATTATTTTTTCTGGCTATGTCAGGCCGCCCACAGTGTATTATCTGTGGGACCCGAAGGGGTACGGTTGCTGCTTCAGGGGTGTGCCGGGGGGTGTACAGCCCTCTCCTCAGCTGTGGAACAGCAAATGGATATGAAAGAGGCTCCTGACGCGCAGGGGGGGTTGTTGGTGGCGAATGTGGCTTTGCCTCATTCCCCTGCGCAGGAGCCGGCAGTAGAGGACTTAGCGGGGCCGTCAGGGGCACTGCAGGCTCAGTCCTCGGACCTCGGGGGGTTCAGTCCTGACTTTATTTTGCTCATGCATCAGGCGTACTGTCTCCAGCATCAGGGTAGACTTCCGGGGGCAAGGAAACCTTCCGAGCACCCCCAGCTGTCAGAGGCAATTGAGGAGGGCGGCGAGGAGTCACCGATCCCTAAAAAGCCTCAGACATGTCTTTCCGCATCTGCAGAATTGGACTTGCTGGACGGTGATGAGATTGATTGGGACCAGGAGGAAGGGGCGCCGGATCTCGAGGAGGGAGAGATTCCTGAGCCCGAGGATCAGGCTAAAATCATTCAAGTCTTCTGTAGGGAAGAACTTTCGGCGTTGATCACGGAATCCATGCAGATACTGAATCTCTCCACTCCGCCTCCGGTGGAGGAGGAAGTGGAGGATCCGGTCATTCAGACGGTCCGTCAGATGCATGTGGTGTTCCCTGTTCACAGGGTGGTGGACAGAATGATCCAGGACAAATGGGATCATCCGGAGACGGGGCTTCGGGGTATTCGGACCCTGAATAGGCTCTATCCGTTATCAGAGAAAGATAAGGACAGGTTCAAAGCACCCAGAGTGGACGCGGTGGTATCGGCAGTTACAAAGAAGACCACTATTCCGGTGGAGGGCAGCGCGGCCTTGAAGGATGCTCAGGACCGGAAGGTGGACGGGTTGCTGAAGCAGGTGTTTGAGGCGGATTCGCTGTCCTTGCAGGCATCCATCTGTGGAGCTTGGGTTGCTAGAGCCTGCTTGCGCTGGGTCCAGCGGCTGAGGCAGTCTCCGCATATGGATCTTGAGGAGCTCAAGGAACTGGGTCGCTTGGAATCAAGAGCGGCGTATTTGGCGGACGTGCATTATGACTTGATCAGAGCGCTGGCCAACAGCACAGCATCAGTGGTAGCCGCTCGCAGATCGGTGTGGTTGCGGAATTGGGCGGCTGACGGTTCTTCTAAGTTGCGCCTTAGTAAGTTGCCGTTTAAAGGCGGATTGCTTTTTGGAGAAGACTTGGATAAGTTGGTTAAAGACCTGGGGGAGTCCAAAACGGACCGGCTCCCGGAGGATAAGCCGAAACAAAGTAGGCCCGGTCTGGGATATCGGGGTCAGTTTCGGGAGGTCCGCAGGTTTCAGGCGACGAGGTTTGGTAGTTTCCAACGTGGTCGTTTTCCCTTTCGGGCCCAGGGTTTCCGCGGCTTTCAAGGAGCCAATAGAGGTTTCTCCTCAAATCCCGTGTCCATGCCTCGCAAGTCCCAATGAAGTGAGGTGGGTCCCGGCGGAAGGGCCTCCTATAGGAGGATGGCTGCGGGAGTATCTTTCTGCTTGGACCCACATCACCTCCGACCAGTGGGTGTTGGAGATTATTCAGCACGGCTATGCGCTGGAGTTGGCGTGGCCGGTAAGGGACTCCTTCGTCATGTCTCCATGCAGGGGGTCCAAGAGGGTATTAGCGGTCCGTGGAACCTTAGAACGGCTCCTCCAGTTGGGGGCCATGGTTGAGGTACCGAAGGAAGAGTGCGGCGTGGGGCGGTATTCCATTTATTTCATAGTGCCAAAGAAGGGCGGCACGTTAAGACCCATCTTGGACCTGAAAGCCGTGAATCGTTGTCTACGGGTGCCACATTTCTGTATGGAAACCTTATGCTCAGTCATAGTGGCAGTGCGTCAAGGGGAGTACTTGACGTCGCTGGATCTCACGGAGGCGTATTTGCACATTCCTATCTGAGCGGCGCATCAAAGGTTTCTACGGTTCGCTCTTCCATGGGGTCACTACCAGTTCCAAGCCTTGCCTTTCGGTCTGGCAACCGCGCCACGAACCTTCACCAAAATTATTGTGGTGGTGGCGGCGGCGGCTTTGCGCAAGGAAGGGATTCTGGTGCACCCCTATCTCGACGATTGGTTGATTCGGGCCAAGTCCAAAGCAGAGAGCGTTCGTGTGACAAGCAGAGTTGTGGAATTTTTGCAGAGCCTTGGTTGGGTGGTGAATCCGGCCAAGAGCCGTCTCACGCCGTCACAGGATCTGGAATATTTAGGAGTATGGTTCGACACGAAGAGAGGTCAGGTGTTTTTGCCGCACGGCAGAGCTCTCGCTCTTCGGAAGCTGGTTCGGAAATTCAGGTCGGTGCCAGCACCGTCGGTATGGTCCTATCTTCAAGTGTTGGGAACGATGGTGGCGACGTTGGAAGCGGTGCCGTGGGCCAAGGTACATATGCAACCTCTGCAAAGAGCCCTTCTTCACCAATGGTCACATCAGTCCGATCCTTTGAGCAAGCGTTTGCCGTGTCCACTCCAAGCCCGGGCATCGCTTCGATGGTGGCTCCTCTGGTCATCCCTGGCGACAGGCATGCCGCTGGAGCAGCCGATGTGGCTTCCCCTGTTAACGGACGCAAGTCTGGCAGGTTGGGGAGCACACTGCGGGAACAGATTTGCACAGGGGTGGTGGTCTCCCCTCGAGGCGTCCTGGTCGATCAATCGTCTGGAACTGCGAGCGGTGGCTCGGGCGCTGGTGGCCTTCGAGGAGCTGGTGTTGGGTCACACAGTTCACGTGCTGTCCGACAACTCGGCGACAGTCGCCTACATCAACCGTCAAGGTGGCACGGGGAGTGCAGCTATGGAGGAAGAAGCGGACGTGTTGTTCACTTGGGTAGAGAAGCGGTTGACGGCGATTTCAGCGGCGCACATCGCAGGAAAAGAAAACATTCAGGCGGACTTTCTCAGCAGAGTACGAGTAGACGCAGGGGAGTGGGAGCTACATCCCGACGTCTTTGCGCAGTTAGTGGATTGCTGGGGGTGGCCCATAATGGATCTGATGGCGACCTTCCAGTCAGCAAAGGCCAGCCGATTCTTCAGCAGAAGACGGGAAAGAATGTCGGAGGGCATCGACGCGCTGTTGCAGCGGTGGCCAACCGAGGGAATCCTATACGTATTTTCTCCGTGGGCATTGATAGGCCGGGTGGTACAAAGAATCGAAGCACATCCGGGAAGAGTTCTCCTCGTGGCGCCCATGGTATGCGGATCTCGTGCGTCTCCTCGATGGTCAGCCGTGGCGGTTGCCGATACGGGCGGACTTGTTGCTTCAAGGTCCTCTTTTCATGCCCCAAGTGGATCGGTTCTCGCTTACGGTTTGGCCATTGAGAGGGGGGGCGTCTGAGAAAAAAGGGTTATTCAGCTGCGGTCATGGTTATGCTGCTTAGAGCGCGTAAGCTGTCCACGTCTTTGGCTTATGTGCGTGTTTGGCATGTCTTTGAGGATTGGTGTTCGAGACAGCAGATTCGTGCATCCACGGTTGACATCCCCTCGATCTTGGGGTTCCTGCAGGATGGATTTGATAAGGGTCTTGCAGCCAGTTCTTTGCGTGTGCAGTTGGCGGCTCTTTCCTGTTATCGCGGCAAGGTTAAGGGAGTGTCACTTGGTACTCATCCTGATGTGGTACGCTTTCTGAAGGCGGTTTCTCGGTTAAGACCGTCGCGCAGAGTGTTGGTTCCGCCTTGGGACCTGAATTTGGTGTTGGCGGCGTTGTCCAAACCGCCGTTTGAGCCCTTGCTTTCAGCTTCAGTGAAGGATTTGACTTTGAAAACGGTGTTCCTGGTGGCGATTTGTTCAGCTAGACGCATTTCGGAGTTGCAGGCGTTGTCGTGTAGGGAACCGTTCTTAGCCTTTTCAAGGGAGAAGGTAGTGCTTCGGCCGGTGCCGTCCTTTTTACCCAAGGTGGTGTCTCCTTTCCATTTGAATCAAGCGGTTTGTCTGCCAGTTCTCAGGTCTCGGGGCGACGGAGAAATGGATTCCAATTTTGAACGTTTGGATGTGAAAAGGGCTTTGTGTTGGTATTTGAAGGTGACAGAGCCGTTTCGCAAATCTGATAGACTATTTGTCTTGTTTGGAGGAGTGCGCAAAGGGGAAGCGGCGGCGAAGGCTTCGATTGCCTGGTGGGTTCGAGAGGCCATTGCTTCCGCCTATCTGCTCCAGGGTCGGTCAGTGCCCGCGGGGCTGCGGGCACATTCCACAAGAGTGCAAGCCTGTTCCTGGGCGGAGCACAGTCTAGTTCCGCCGGGGAATATTTGTAGAGCGGCGACTTGGTCGTCCCTACATATGTTTAGTAAGCATTATCGGCTGGATGTAGCGGCGGCTACGGATGCTTGTTTCGGTTCGGCGGTGTTGCAGGCCGGAATGCAGGGTCCCTCCCTCCCAATGTTGACTGCTCTGGTACTTCCCAGAGGTAGAGGACTGAACTGGAGGAACGATAAGGAAATGGTAATTACACTTACCTGGTAATTGTAGTTCCTTGAGTGACGACAGTTCAGTCCTCCGTCCCGCCCAGAGTTTTGCATGCAGCATCCAACGATGAGGACAAAGAGCAAGAGGTTACAGGTAGGTTTTCTCTGTTATTTAGTACATTGTGTGGCAGTCCAGGGCGCAAGAAGGCCTTAATGGGTGTTTGAAGGTGTTAACAGTAGTTGGATTAGTTTACATTGATTGATTTTTGCTACTTATTTGTTGCTCCTTTGAGTCTGCTTTGTTAATAGTTCACACTGGGGCTGAGAGGAGTGAGCAGCAGGCTATATCCAGTGATGTCATCATTCTGACGTACCAGTCTCCAAAGCTGCAGGAGGAGGTTGACAACCCAGAGGTAGAGGACTGAACTGTCGTCACTCAAGGAACTACAATTACCAGGTAAGTTTAATTACCATTTTTTTAAAATATCCATGTAAATGCCTGGTAAAGGGCAATTCTGTTAACTGTCTTTTTCCAGCCTTCTGAGCTGGTGGCCTTTATAAGTGCCAGGCAAACTGCTGCTGCTTCTTCTAGGCCGTCCTAGGTACTTTAGATGCTGAAGGTATTGTATACTGCTTCTTCAGATTATGTCTGTATTTTCCTGTGTTATTTGGTTTTCCTTGTCATTACAAACAGGCTCCCTCTATATATTGAGGGCTTATGAGACTTGCCCTTATATTATGACTATGTGTTTATTTGGACGAATATCCTGGACTTTCTCTCTTTTCTGTAACAAGTGGATTACTTGTATGTTGTTATTTAAAACTCAATAAATATAAAATTTAAAAAAGGTTTTGTGGTTATGGATGCATTATCTTTTGTTGAGCACAATTCTGTGTAATTTTGCATATGTATCTGTTTGTTTTATTTTGTGTCTTCATGGTCGCGAAGTTCCTTTCTTTTTGAGCTGAAATATCTATGTTAATCAAATAACTACATTTGCTGTGTATAATAATCCTTGATATCGTTATGTTTTATTAGGATCTCATTATATTTTATAATTTCCTTCAAGTTTCAAAATTATGTCTTATATACACTATTTTACTTATCTTTTTAACTTATGTTTTAAGTATATATTGTATGTTGGATTATTGATTTTTTTGTACTCTTATTTATGTCTTTTATGTTTGAGGTTCTATACACTTGATGAAGGTAGTGCTGAAACATGGCCATGTAGGGTGAACCTAAAAGTGCCTAATAAAACATCAGTGTTTGCTATTCACCTCATGAGTGCCTCTTCTTTACCTCACTCTTGGGACTGTGTTTGGCTGTGCGAGGATCTATGCTTTGTTTTGTTGACTGTGCTTAAACAAATAAAAGGGACATGAGAACCTTTGTCTGCTATATTCTACAGAATACCTTTTAATCACAATCCATAGAGGATTCTTTTCCAACTAGCAGAAAAGTGTATTTACTCACCTGTAACAGATGTTCTCCAGGGACGCAGGAATTGGTCCTTGCATATGGATGACATTGTGCCGATGGAGCCCGTGTGGAGCATTTCCCCAGCTTTCACAAAAAGCCTTTGGGAATGCCACCACGCATGCGTGGTCTCCTTCCCGCCCAAGGATGCTCAGTCAGATGACATAGCAAAAAGGACTTACATAATGTAGAGAGGCAACTCCAAGGGGAGGAGGGAGAGTTGTGAGGACTTATTTCTGCTGTCTCTGGGTCCTGCTGATTCCTGCTGTCTCTGGGTCCTGCTGTTACAGGTGAGTAGCTACACTCTCCAGGAGCAAGCAGGAAGTCAGTCCTCACATATGGGACTCCCTAGCTCTAGACTGCCAAGGACCAAGCCATGACAGTTCCACCGGCGACCCATCGGGTAGCCGTGAGTTGCAGGAGATGAGTCCCCACTGAGAGACTCTGCAAGACTCTAGCGTCCAGCGATACTATCATGACGGTAGCCTGAACATGGAAGGTCGGAGGGCAGGAGTTGCCTATACCCCGAAAATATTACGGAGTACTGCCTGCCCAAAGGCACTGTCCCTGTAGGACTCGCTCTACAGGCAGTAATGAGCTACAAACGTATGAATCGAAGACCATGTGGCAGCCCTGCAGATTTCCTGCACCAGCACTGAGCCAGAGGTTGGCCACTGATGCAGACATGGCCCACACGTGATGTGCAGTGATCTGGTGCTCAAGGGAGAGGCCCTTTCGCTTGTAGGCGAGGGCAATGCAATCCGCCACCCATGTGGACAAAGTCTGCTTCATTACCAGGACCCCCAGTCTACTGGGGTCATATGATGCAAAGAGCTGAGTAGCTTTGCGATGGTTCTGGGTCCTCTGCAGGTAGAAGGACAGGGCCCATTTGCAGTCTAGCGTATGAATTCCTCCCTGCCAGCATGGGGCTGTGGGAAGAAGAAGGGGAGGACCACCTCCTGGTTGAGGTGGAAGGGGGATACCACCTCGGGGAGGAATTTGGGATGTTTGCGGAGCACTACTCTGTTCTTATAGAACCTTGTATATGGCAGATCCACCACCAAGGCCTGGAGTTTGCTCACTCTCCGAGCGGACGTGATGGCCACCAGAAAAAACACTTTCCAGGAGAGGTATCTCAAATAACAGGTGGCTAGGGGCTTGAATGGCGGCTTGGTGAGTTGGAAGAGCACCACATTAAGGTCCCATTCTGCTGTCGGAGGACAGAAAGGGGGGGGGGGCTTTGATAGTAGGAGGCCCCGGGAGAACTTGGAGACCAGGGGCTGCTTTGAGAGAGGTTGATGGTGAGCTGCTATGGTGCTCAGATGTACCCTCACTGAATTAGACTTTAGGCCGGCGTGCGAGAGGTGCAGCAAGTATTGTAGTGCTAGTTGTACATGGCAGGAGAAAGAGTTCTTCCTTCTCTTTGCACACGGGACGGAGATCTCCTCCATTTGAAGGCATACGCCCCTCTAGTGAAGGGTTTTCAGGAAGCCAACAGGATCTCCTAGACTTCTTCTGGGAGATTGATGGAACTAACGCTACCCGTTCAGCAGCCACTCCGTCAGTGTTAGCAACCCTGGGATGGGGTGCAGGAGGGAGCCGCCCTCCTGGGACAGAAGGTCCGGACCCTGACCCAGTGGGACCGGGAGCGCCACTGACAGGGAGAGCAGCAGAGGGAACCAGGGGAGCTGGGCCCATCTGGAGGTGATCAGGATTACTGATGCCAGCTCGCTCTGAATTTTGAAGAATCTTGGCCACCAGAGAAGTTGATGGGATGGCATAGAGGAGGCCCTCTGACCATGGGATTAGGAAGGCATCCGCTGCTACTCTCTCTGGGTGCGGCTGACGTGAGCAGAAGCGGGGCAGTTGCGTGTTGTCCAGGGAGGCGAACAGATCCATCTCGGGCCTGCCCTAGAGGTGGAAGAGTCGCTGCGCTACCTTGGAGCCTACATTCGCACATGTGTGTAGGTGCACGTCCTGGAGACTGTCGAGTTCTACATGTGTGTGTGTGTGATGGGACTTGTTGGGGGCTACATGAATGTCTGTGTCATGAAGAGTGTTTTGGGGGGGGGCTACATGCATGTGTGTGTGCAGCACTGTGTATGTTAATATCTGTTGAGGACTCTGTATGTGCAAACAGCACACTTACAGTGTGACAAAGCAATGCATTTCCACTTCCTTCATTCGCAAAATCATACATATCTTGGGGGAAGGGTATGGAAGCAGAGTTCAAAGAGATGTTAAAATACATCTCATTATGATAGCAGGGGCTGTATGAGGAATCTTTATAACTAGTGTAATGTTTATATATGTCTCTCTCTTTAGATAGTGGATGTGTGGTATGCGGATACGATGCTTATGTGTGTGAATGCATGGCATGCTTGCCTGTATTATATGTGTGTGTGTGTGTGTGTGTGTGTGTGTGTGTGTGTGCATGGCATGCTTGCCTGTATTATGTATATGTGTGTGTGTGTGTGCTGCAGGGGTGGGATACATGTGTGCGTGTGTGTGCTGTGCTGGTCAGGTGCCTTTGTATGTGTTCTGCGGTGGTCAGGTGCTTCTGTCTGTGTGTGTGGTGCGGTGATGGAGTGCCTGAGTGCCTTCTGGGGGGTTGGGGGGGGGGACTGCATCCTTGTAGCATATGTTCATTGTTCCCTTTTTTCTCCTCTCTTCAGTCTCCAACCCCTTGCACTCTTTCACTTCTCCCTGAAGACTCCTCCACTCTTTTCCTTTCCCAGCCTCTGGCCCTTTCTCCTTCCCCCTTCCATTCATTCCCCTTCCCCTAACTTTATTTCCCCAAATCACTGCCCCTATAAATTTTCCTTACCTCCTGCATATCTTTGATCCCAGCTCCTACAATACTCTTGCCATTGTCGCAGCTTCGCTCTCCTTATTGGCACGGGAGCAGCCTGACACATGGGCACACAGCAGCATTGCAGGCCACACTCTCTTTTGCTCTTTGGCCCGCAGGACAGCCTGCTCCCACGGGCACATGCACCACTGCTGGCCATAATTTTGATGCCCCTTAATGCCGGTGTCGTCCTCTACCATATTTACCAGGTAGCACCGGCCCTGCACACAGGATCCTCCTCAGTTTTTTGTCTTTCTGCAGAGCTAAATGGTTATGTCACTGGTGCTCAGAATTTATAAAAAAAATTTTCAAGTTCACTTTTTCTTAGTTGCTGTCATGTGGTCCTGGTGCTCTTCCTCTGTTCCCTAGGCAGGTTTTTTGGTCGTTTTTTTTAAGTTGTCTGTTTTTTTTTCATGTCTGCTCGGTCAGCCCTATTTTTAAGGATATAAGATGCCGCAGTCAGGGAATATTTTAAAGATCAAGTAATTTGATGTCACTGCAGCTGTAGTTTTTGGCAGTATGTCCCAGAATAAAACCCACAGTTGCTTTAAGAAGTTCACCCCGTGCGTTAAGACCATTCTCCCCTCACAAACATTGATGATTGGTGCTTTCAGTGCCTGGACCCAATCATAATCCCTCTCATTGTGATTTGTGTTTACGGATGCCCAGGGTTGAGGAAAAACAGCAGAAAAGGATTTTTGCTGCTTCTAATTCTGGTCCATTGACATTGACATCAAAGATCTGCATGGGTCTGCAAGCTGCATTGTTTGTTGGGGGATGCATCGACATTGAGAGTGCATCAGCCATCCTTGGTACGGAGTACTGATAGAGGCCATAAAGACTGGTCAAACAAAAGCAGGTGCAAAAAACAAGTGGCAGTCTAAACAACTTTATTGGAACCAACCCCAACGCGTTTCAGTTTATTCAATAATTCACAAAGATCTCTGAATTCCATTTGCTCTGGTTTTCAGCTCAATACTCAAAAAAAAAAAAAAAAAAAGATTTCAATCAGGATTTTCAATTCCATCTAAAATGAAGTACAACATTTCTGATTGTTACTTTTATTCCATAGATTTCTCTACAAACTATTCTTAAATTTTTGTTGGACTTTAAAACTGAAAGCTGCTATAAATCAGCTGCCATAGTTAGCTGCAGTCCTTTTTATTGTGAAAGCATTAAAAAAACTAAAAAGCTTTTGTTTTTATCACATCCATTTAAAATACTATCAAAAATGTCCACAATTCATGAATTCTTTTGATCCTCGATCAATCTATCCTTTTGCCAACACCAATCTAATGTATGGACCACGCTACTGTGTTTCGAAGCAAAATCTTCTGCATCAGGATGATAGTAACATAAGAATCATAGCAACAAAACAGTCACTTAGCTGATACATAAATGCTTTTCCCTTAGTCATTGTTATTTTTCAATCTCCCAGATATTCTGCTCGATATCAAACTACTCCTCCCGCAGTTCCACTCTTTCAAAAAAATTATGCAGTACAATTCTCGACTTATGCAGTTCCGGCTTCCTTTTTCAGATATTATGCAGGGATATCATAGCGCCCCCATTTAAATGGCCATGGCATTTATTCAAAGATCCTACATCAGCAGACCACTCCCCCTTCATACTCCAATCAAACCAATGTATACCAATCAAGCTGACTATTCAAACCTCCCGGTAGCACCATATTCAGTGAATATATCCAAAATTATTTCAGATAGTTGAGGCGCTGTTGGCAATCACCACCTCTCCATTGTTTAGGGACTGCATCAATGATATGCCAGCAAAGATCTGTGAAAACATGTGCTTTCTGTTCACAGTGATCAACCATTGGTGCCCCCACTATACAGGCCATTGTGGATGAACCTGTTTCACCAGGGGAAAGGAGGCAGGGATTCTAACCCAGATCACTAAAAAGATCACCAAAAGGAAGGGGGCATTCCATTGCATTCTGGACCTTAAGAACCTTGAACAAGCTTTTCTAGTTAAGCTAAAGTTCAAGATGGTTCCCTGGTCACCTTCATTCTCTGTCTCCATAAAGGAGACTTTTTATGTTCTCTGGATTTGAAGGAAACTTTAAGAACATAAGATATGCCATACTGGGTCAGACAAAGGGTCTGTCAAGCCAAGTATCCTGTTTCCAACAGTGATCATTTCAGGTCTCAAGTACCTGTCGGGGTCCCCAAGCTATACGCATTGCATGCTGTTTGTCCCAAGGGTAACGAGTGGATTTCCTCATTCCTCTTTAATTATGGTTAATTATGGTTTAATTATGGTTTATGGACTTTTTCTCCAGGAACTCATTCAAACCTGTTTTGAATCCAGATATATTAACAGCTTTTACTACATCCTCCGGTAACAAATTCCAGAGTTTGATTACACGCAGAGTAGAAAAATAATTTCTCTGATTAGTTATAAATGTGCCACATTGTAACTTCATTGCGTGTCCCCTGATCTTTACTTTTTGAAAGAGTAAACAACTGATCTGCGTTTACCTATTCTACTCCATTCATTATTTTATAAACCTTTATAATATCTCCACTCAACCATCTATTTTTCCAAATTGAAGAGCCCTAACCTTTCTTTCCTCATAGGGATATCCTTCCACCCCATTTACCATTTTGGTTGCTCTTCCCTGTACCTTTTCCAATTCTGCTATTTTTTAAGATATGGTGACATGAATTGCACACCCACATAGTTCCAAGCCACAGGAAGCATCTCTATCTTAGATTCTAATAGTTCTGAAAGTGATGTTTCCCTATGTCCTGCTTTTTGGCCTGCTGTCAATTTGGATATTCATAAAGTGCCTTGCCATAGTTGCATTGTATCTACACAGATAGGAAAACATATGCACTTCTAAACTTGATTATTGACTGGTCAAGAACGCATCTCAGGAAGGGTACTTAAGTATCCCTGCCTACCTCCATACTGGTGCTGGAGTTACTAGGGTTTGTCATAAATTATTACAAATTCAGATTAAGTATGCCAACACAATTGAAATTCAAAGGAGCTCTGCTAGACATGACTTGGGGAAAGGCCTTTCTTCCATAGGAAAGGCTTTCCACTTTGGTATTGTAATGGAGGATATTCAAACGAATCAGTAGACATAAGCAGGGAGTATATTTTGGATGTTAGATTACATGGCCTCAATGATGCATGTAGCTCTCCTTGGTATATCAAACAAACTGAATTGACCTTTAATACACAGCGGACTCAAGCCAGCCAGTCTCTGATCCGTCCACTAGGACAGAGTCTTGGAGAAAACTGGTGACAGAGATGGAATCTCAGTCTAATCTGGCAGAAGGTATCCCCTTCCAAATCCCTCCAGTTCAAATTGTACTCATGACAGATTTGCTAAAACTGGGATAGGGAGCCTATGTAGATGGACTTCACACTCAGGATATTTGGTCTCACCAGGAGAATTTTCATCAGGTAAATTTCCTGGAATTGAAAACAGTTCAAACTCTTTAAAGGCTTTCAGAGGTTGGTTGGCCAACAAAGTAATCCTAGTCCAAACTGACAATCAAGCTGAGATGCATTACATCAACAAAAAGGGAGGATTCTACCTCCTGTGTTAGGGAACTGTCAGAATGTGGAATTGGGCCAGTTATATGTATGTTGGGGGAGGGGAATCCTTTTGATCAGATGCTCTTATATTAGAGTCTTAACTTGGATGCCTTCGTGGTAATTTTATAAAAGATTTTTCAAGTGTAAATAAGTTTTATAAAATTATCCCACAGTATACACACATAAACATACTCATTGTGACAAGATTGTGCACACTATTATGCAACCTGCATGTACACATGTTCGTGACCATAATTTGGTCAGAGCATGGGTGGAGTCATGAAGTATATGCATTGGTATGCACATTCTTCAGCCATGTAAGTTTACTCCTGCTTCTGAACAGGTGTAAATGTATTTGGCCGCAGTCTAGCTACAATTTTGCCAGGCTTTGTGAGTTTCTTTTATAAAGACACATAGGTACCTATTTAACAGCATATTATCAAAAGAGAACCTGAAGTAGTTAAGAACATAAGAAATGCCATATTGGGTCAGACCAAGGTCCATCAAGCCCAGTAGTTTCCAACAGTGGCCAATCCAGGTTACAAGTACTTAGTAGGTTCCCAAAAAGGCACACAGGTTCCACAGTGCTCATCCCGGGATAAGCAGTGGATTTCCCAGGTCCTCTTTAATCATGGTTTATAGACCTTTCTTCCAGGAACTTGTCCATATCTTTTTTAAACCCAGCTACACTAACAGCTTTTATTACATCCAACGGTAATGAATTCCACAGTTGGATTAAAGCGTTGAGTAAACAATATTTTCTCTTATTAGTCTTAAATGGGTTACATTGTACCTTCATTGCACATCCAATAGTCTTTCTACTTTTTGATAGTGTAAACAACCGAGCTTTCCACTGCGTTCATTAATTTATAGATCTCTATCATATCCCTCCTCAGCTGTCTCTTCTCCAAGTTGAAGAGCCCTAACCTTTTAAGCCTCTCCTCATAGGGGTATCCTTCCATACCTTTTACCATTGTTGTTCCTTTTCTCTATACCTTTTCTAATTCTGCTTTATCCTCTTTAAAATTTGGCAACTAGAATTGCACACAATCTTCAAGGTGCGGTTGCACCTTGGAATGATACAGAGGCATTATAATATCCTTGGTTTTATTCTCCATTCCTTTCTTATGATTCCTAACATTCTATTTGCTTTCTTGGCTCCCCCTGCACACTGGGCGGAGGGTTTCAATGCATTATCAACAATGACGCCTACATCTTTTTCCTGGGTGGTGGTTTCTATGGTCATACCTTGCATCGTGTAACCAAAGTTTGGGTTGTTCTTTCCTAGGTGCATAACTTTGCACTTGTCCACATTGAATTTCATCTGCCATTTGGACGTCCAGTCTTCCAGTTTATCAAGGTCATATTGCAGTTTTTCACAATCCTCTTATGTTTTAACAACGTTGAATAATTTTGTGTCATCTGCAAATTTGATCAGATTACTCCTTATTCTCATTTCCAGGTTATTTATAGTTATAAAGATTCCTCATACAGCCCCTGCTATCATAATGAGATGTATTTTAACATCTCTTTGAACTCTGCTTCCATACCCTTCCCCCAAGATATGTATGATTTTGCAAATGAAGGAAGTGGAAATGCATTGCTTTGTCACACTGTAAGTGTGCTGTTTGCACATACAGAGTCCTCAACAGATATTAACATACACAGTGCTGCACACACACATGCATGTAGCCCCCCCCCAAAACACTCTTCATGACACAGACATTCATGTAGCCCCCAACAGGTCCCATCACACACACACACACACACACACATGTAGAACTCGACAGTCTCCAGGACGTGCACCTACACACATGTGCGAATTTGGCTCCAAGGTAGCGCAGCGACTCTTCCACCTCTAGGGCAGGCCCGAGATGGATCTGTTTCCCTCCCTGGACAACACGCAACTGCCCCGCTTCTGCTCACGTCAGCCGCACCCAGAGAGAGTAGCAGCGGATGCCTTCCTAATCCCATGGTCAGAGGGCCTCCTCTATGCCATCCCATATAAAATATGTTAAAAAGCAGCAGATCCAGCACAGATCCCTGGGGTACTCCACTATTCATCTTTCTCTATTAAGAAAATTAGCCATTTAGCCCTACTTTCTGCTTTCTATCTTTTAACCAGTTCCTTATCTACAATACTACACAGCCTCCAATCCCATGATTTTTTAATTTGGCCAAGAGTCTCTCATGAGGGACTTTGTCAATGGCTTTGTCTACCTGTTTGTTCACACCTTCAAAAAATGTAACAGATTAGTACGACAAGACCTTCCTAGGCTAAATCCATGTTGGCTTTCTTTCATTAAACCATGACTATCTACATGTTCAGTAATTTTATTCTTTATAATGGCTGTTATTATTTTGCCCGTTACCAATGTCAGGCATCACCTTTATATACTATTTCAGGCATGGGTAACTTCCCTACATCATCTTCAGTAAAGACTAAAGCAACAAATTCATTCAGTCTCTCCACTATGACCTTGTCCTCACTTAGTGCTCCTTTTACCCCTCCATCATCCAATGATCCAACTGACTCTGACACTATTTTTCAAGATTACTATTTCCCTGTTCTCCAGGCACATGTGCATTCTGTTACATACTCAGTTCTGTGTATGGGTTCTGAAATAGCAAATGTGTTTTAGCCTACTAAAACAGTTAATATCAAAATAAATTGTTCTGTTGTCTTCACTAATTTTAGATAATACATCTTCTTCAGCAATAAGCTGTAATCATGTGTTTCCTGTTCTGTCAACTAAACGGGACATTTCAGGGACAATTTCTGTACCTGCATGTGTAGCTGATAAATGTGGGATGGGAACTTTTGAATATTTTGAGTAGACCATTGAAAATGTTTAGTATTTTTTTCCTTCCTTCTTTTTTTTCAAAGGTTTTTACTAGAGTTGGTTAGAGTGGCCACAGTAATCTGGTAAATTCACTGAGCATTTTCTAAAACAGGCCTTGACAAATTTTGTGCCAATTTAGGAACCAGGCCAGAATCTTAGGAGCCAGTTCTCGTGGCCTCATGCCATCCCTCTGGTTCTCTCGCGCTGCTCTCATATTCTCAAGTTTCATGAGACCAGTGGCAGAGTTCCTACAACGTGCATCATCTTTAGATAACAGCTATAGCTTCAGATAGCAAGAGTCTATGTGGGTATGTGGTGCAACTGTGGTGTGCCAGTCTGCATGGGATGTTGTGGTCACTGCCTTTGTATAAGTGGTTTGAAGGTCTGTGGTGCATGTGTATGTATGTGCTGCAGAACTGGGGAGCTTCTGTGTATGTGGTGTAGAGGTAAGGTTTCTGTGTGTGTATGTAGTATGGAGTTGGGATGTGTCTGTCCTACGGAGGTAGGGTGCCTATGTGTGTGAGTGGGTGATATACTATGCTTGTGTTTGTGTGTGTTCTTGGGGAAGGGGAATGCACCCTTAGATAAATAGGCGTCCATATCGTCCTGCTAGACCAGTCCAGACAAGTGGGTTTTGTTCACCTACCAGCAGACTGGTGGAGACAAAAAAAGACAATGAAAAAAACAGGTTTCAATGACATCACTCCCATGCCTCTGTTCGCCTCAGCCACCAGACGTCCCTTCAGTATTTCTTTGTTTCCAACAGATGGTGAATGGATTTCTTCAGAATTGAGAGGCAAAGATTGATTTAAAACCAAAACTATAGACTCATGACAGATCACTTTGAGGGTGACTTTCTCACTTGAGACATGACGTGGGCGGCTGCATTAGACTGTAGTCTTTTCAGTAGCCATAGGAGAAGGGAAAATCGGTTCAGCTCTATGCTGTTACCCTGGGTGAGAGCCTGTTGAGCAGCCAGAAAATTGGAAGGATCTGGAAGGATGGAAGAATTCAGCAGCCTCACACAACCTCAACACCCCTCCCTCCTCCTCTGTTCCCTCCTGCTTTCGCCTGAAGATTGCAGAAGGCTCTCAGAGGAATCTGCCTGACAGTCACTTTAAATGCAGTGCTGCCAAGCCAGAGTAGAACTGAGCCTAGTATGAATCTTCGGCCTGGGGTTCTCAGGGTGTGAGTACCATGGCTTGACCTCATCATTGTCCTTGTTGGGGGCTGCCAATTCCTTAGCAGCCTTGGCACTTGCTTGTGTGATACTCGCCTTAACTCTGTCTTCTTCGAGGAAGTGTTGTTTGGCCTGTGGTAAGTGAGATGCCTCATCTCTGGCTTCTGGACTCTGCCTTCCTTTCATGGCTGCTTCTGAGTGATCCTTGGAGGGCCTGCTCCCCCTCTTTCAGCCGGGGGATGCTGTTAGTCTGACCTTGCCTGCCTCGGAGCAGGAGGTGGCGGATGCCACTATGGGTAAGGATATTCAGCCTGCCGGAGGCTCCAGTGATCGTGCTGTGAGCCTCTTCTAGGGGATTGATGGCAACTATGCCCCCTATTGTGGAGGTTCATTTCTGTGAGGAGAGCTTCCGGAATGATTGTCCTCCCCGGTATTATTTTCCTTTTACAGCAGGCCTCATCATTCTGGGATGAAAATTCAGACCCTGCAGTCTCTAATTTCTCCCGCACGCAGTCTTGTGAGGGACAGGCTGAGAGTGGAAGCCCTGTTTGATTGATGGCTATGGGTCTCCAGCAAAGGGTGCCCCCTAGAGATGGTGATCAGCTGGGATCTGTCTAAGATTTGATCTGTGACTTGGATTGAGGTATTTGTTGTGGATGGAGAAGTCTTCTCGCCTTCAGAGGCTTGTGAGGGGGCCGATGTTATCTGCCTGTTCTGAGAGTAGGAACTGGAAGTGTTTATCCCAGGGTCTTATCCACCTTGAACTTGACGGATGCTCCAGACATGGAGCAGGAACCGAAGGGGCAAGGGGCGCGGAAATCCACAACTGTCTCCCATTCCCGGAGGTGCTCAAGGGCCTGTTCAATTTGGAATGAGATTCCCCAACTTCCCACCTAAGAGGTCAAGGAAGTATAAGAAGATACATGCTCCCCTGGAGAGGGGAGTGCATTGCGTGGTATGATATTTCCAAGGTGGATCCCAGGTCATGGTGGTTACCAGATACTCTGGTCTAAAGATGGCTTTGTGTTGAAGAACCAGTTTTCTGCAGAAGCTACTATTCTTCAGTTGATGGTATGTGCAGACTTGATGTTTTGGGCCCTTCCCCAGTCGATTCAGTCTCTTTCACCGGATAATTCTACTCTTCTTTTGGAGTTGGCTAAAGCCTTCCTTTCTGATGCCTTGTATGACCTGGTACGTCTAGTGGCCAGGGATTTTGCTCTGTCGACGGTGACATGGTGTTGGCTTGGCTTTGACATGGGGCAGCGGACTCATCTTCCAAAGCCCAGTTGCCCATCTGGTCTTAGAGGGGCACTTCTGTTTGGGTCTGATTGTGAGATGCAGGTATAGGACCTGGGCAAGAAAAAATATTCTGCCTTCTGGAGGACAGGTCCAAGGGGCCTGTGTAGCGAGCAGGAGCTCCTTTTCCATCAGCCTCTGCCCATTCCTCATGGGAGCACTGGTCAGACTCCTGAGGGTCTTGGGAGTTCCATCACTACTGGCTTGGAGAGCCCTTCTTTCCCTTATGGACTTCGCGCTTGTTCTGAGAACTTTCATGGAGTGCAGTAGCCCAGGGACTCTGTCCCCTCCAGAGGAAGCCCCTCCTGGGCTGTGCAATGAAAGTTTGGGGGCCCATTCCCTGGTTCCTCTGGTTGGAGGCAGGTTTTGCCTTTTCTTTCAGGAATAGGTATGGTTACCAAAGATTGCTGGGTGCTGGACACCTTTTCAGTTCAGCTATGTCCTGGAATGCAAAGAGCTGATTCAAGATGCTTTTGACATCTCCCCTTGTGGATCTGCAATCAAAGTGCCACTGTGCAGACCACCTTGGACAAGTTGCTGCGCCTAAAGGTGGTGGTGTGAGACAGGAAATGTTCCCAACCCTCAGCACATCGGTGGGCTCAACTTCAGCAGAGCCGCGGGAAAGAAGGGGAAACACTGTTACTTCTTGTGGCTCTGCAAAGTTGAGCTGGGGTGCAGGTGAAGCAACAGCAGGGCTCTTCCTGGGAGGGGGGCTTGGACTGGAAATCAGCTGAGCAGGTCTTGTAATGGGGTGGGCTGAGGGGGGTAGCACTGTAAATAGTCTGATTTGGAGGGCTAGGACTAGAAATGCTCTGATTGAGGGGGTTAGGACCGGAAATGGGCTGATCTGGGGAGGGGTTATGACTGGTAATGGCTGATGGAAGGGCTAGCACTGTAAATGGACGCTTAAGGGAGGCTAGGACTGGAAATGGGCTGATCTGGGGGAGTTAGGACTGGAAATGGGCTTATGGGGGATTAGGACTGGAAATGGGCTGATCGGGGGGCTAGCAATGGAATTGAGCTAGGTCTGGAAATGAGCTAGGACTGATAATGGGCTGATTGGGAGGGCTAGGAATGGACTGATGGGAGGGGCTAGGACTAGAGTGGGCTGATAAGGGGGATAGGACTGGAAATAGGCTGGGACTGGAAATGGGCTGATGGGAGGGGGAGGAGGAAAGAGCTGCTGGCACTGGAAGTCTAGAATTGGAAATGGGCTAATGAGGGGAGAGGGGGAGAGTGCTGTTGGCACTGGAAGAAAACTAGGGGCTAAGGCTACAAATGGGCTGATGCGGGGGAATGGGAGAATAGGACTGGAAGGGAGTGGATGCTGAGAGGGTCTGCCAGGGGAAGGAGGGGGCAGGAAAGGATCTGGCACGGGGGAGGGAGGTAGGGGTAGGAAGGGAGCTGACACCTGGGGATGGTGCTGAAGGGGGACTGGAAGGGAGCTGACACTTGGGGGATGGGACTGGTAGTTGGTTGGGTAATGGGGAGGACGCTGGAAGGGAGCTGACATGGGATAGGGCTGGAAGGGAGCTGACATATGGGGATAGCACTGGAAGGGGGATGGGCAGAGGGTAGGGTGACTGGAAGGGAGCTGATGGGAGGGGGTATAGCACTGAGAGTGGAAGTGAGCTGATACCTGTGATGGTATTTGGACTAGAAAGGGCTGGACAGTGGGGAAGGAGGGGAACTGGAAGGGAATGGACACCAGAGGCAGTCCTGGGAATGTAAAGCGGTTGACATTGGAAAGTACTGGGAGGGGAGGTCTGGAAAGGGGGCTGATACTGGAGAGGGTTACTGGGACTGGAAATAGGCTGATGGAAGGAAATGAAGAAAACAAAAGAAGAGATAAAAAATGGCAGATGGACCATAGACCATAGAAAGAGAGCCAAGAGAAGGCAGGAAAGCAGAAACCTCAAATTGGGACCAGCGTGATCAGAGAATAAAATGGTCAGACAACAAAGGTAGAAAAAAATAATTTTATTTTAATTTTAGTGACTTGACTTTGTGCTATCTTTATATTTTACACAGTATGGGGAACTGCATCTCTTATTTATCTGATGTTGCACTGCATGCGGAGTCTGGCTTCTTGGGGTTTCAGTTTAATTTTTGTCTACATATTTTTATTTTAGGTTGTAGTCACTTATTCTGTACTTGGTGAGGGTCTGTGTTCTGAATGTGTGAATGAGGCCAGGTATTCTGTTAGGAGTTTGTACATAGGGATCTATACTGTGCTGTAATAATTTGACTTGTTGAGCTTTTCAGGTAAGTGTATGGATGTTCTAGGGCCTGCTGCAGTATTTATAGTGCTGCTTTTTTCTGGGTAGATCCCTTGTATGAGTTTTGGAAGTTTATGCTGGTATGGTATGGTAGATTTGGCCTTGTAGACCTTAAGTGGCTTATGGGTTTTTATATTCTGTGGTTCTATGGGGTTTTATATTAGTTCCCAGTATGCCTGATACTGGAGCATGTTTGTTAGTGAGATGACCAGAGTCAGATTTTTTTCTTAATATGTTTAGTTCTTTTGGGTGAATGTCCTACTTCTGCTCTGCACCCATTGTTGAGGGAGAAGTTTCTGTGGATGCAGAATATATATTCAAAAAGAAAAGTGAGAACCATAAAGCAGTTTATAACAGAATAAAATGAGTTATAATTTGGTCTTATAAACTGTGCTGTGATTCTCACGTTTTCTTTTAGTTCCTTCGTGTGCGAGCATCTTGCATTTTCTTTGTTTTTTTATGGAATATATATTTATATTAACGCTATGCTGGTCCAGTGTGCAGTTTTGGTAGTTATGGAGGTGTTGTATTGGGGTCACAAAGTCCCTCTTGTTTTTCAGAGGGTGGGAAGTACTGTTTTTGGGTACCAAATCACTCTTGTTTTTGTGGAAGTGGGAGATGCTGCATGGATGCTGTTGAGCCCCTCTTGTTTGGCATATTTAGCAGCATGTTTTTTAGGCTCTGCACTGGTAACATATGAATATAAGAAATGCCATACTGGATCAGACTAAGTTCCATCAAGCCCAGTATCCTGCTTTCAACAGTTGCCAATCCAGGTCACAAGTACCTGGCAGGTTCCCAAAAAGGCACGCAGGTTCCACAGTGCTTGTCCCAGGGCAAGCAGTGGATTTCTCAGGTCCTCTTTAATAATAGTTTATGGACCTTTCCTTCAGGAACTTGTCCAAACCTTTTTTAAATCCAGTTATACTAACAGCTTTTACTGTATCCTCTGGTAACTAATTCCCGAGTTTGATTACACAGGGCCATAGGCTAACTGCAGGAAAGCAGTCACATCTCCCTGCAGTTACTGCATTTCAGCATGGCAAAACAGCTGCCGGTGCAAATAAGGCCACCCACTGAGGTGGCATTAGTTGCACTCACGCTACTTGTACTGAGCCGTTATGTTAGTTTCTGCTGACAATGCAGATGCCTGTGTGTGAGAGTTCTTTCTCTCACCTCATTCTGTAGTAAAGTATAATTTTGGGAAAGAAATCCTGTAAACCTAACAGTAATGGGTAAAAGCATTTTTTGACTACATATGTCTGTTTTTAGTTTGTACTAATATATTCTCTACTTGGTGAAGATCTATCTCTGTTCTACATATGTGTGACTAAGGCTACATGTTCTTTTAGCATGGAGTTTCTATATAGGGAGTTGCAGTAATCTGGCTTGTTCAGTTTTCTAAATAGGAATATGGATGTTCTAGGGCCCGCTGCAGTATTTATGGTGCTGCCCTTTTCTGGGTATGCTCCATGTTGTGTGAGTTTTGGAAGTTAGTGCTGTTATGGAATAGTAGATTTGCTCTATAGGTCCTGTACTCTGGGTTCTTGGTGAGGTCAACTGTAGGATGTTGGTTTGGGGGGTACTGGAATATGTATTGTTTTTGAGATTTGCAGTTTTGCATTCTTTATGCTGCTAGACTGAAATTTAAAATAAGTTGTCAGTTCAGATTCAAGGAAATTTCAAATTTTAAGGGACCGTCTCAGTTTAATTTTGCTTAGTAGCCTGATAGCTTCACCACTGCTGAATTCCAGACTTTTTCAGCTCTAGCACAATTCAATCCAGCGTTTGAATTCATGGCTACCAGGATTAGTTTTTTCATTTTACTGTATATCTTCCCTCCTCATCAATAATCTAATGTGCAGATACTTATAATGGTTTGATGGGGGGGGGGGCTGTGTAGTGGCTTTTCATTAATCATATTTAATGTTTTATTATGTTTGTTTTGAGTGGAGGAGTAGCCTAGTGGTTAGATCACTGGCTTGGTAACCAAGCAACCAGGGTTCAATTCCCACTAGCACTCCTTGTGGCCTTGGGGAGTCACTTAACCCTCCATTGCCTCGGAAGAAAGGCCTGGCAATCTACTTCCGGTCACACTGCCAAGAAAACCCAGGAGCTTCTGGGATGCCAGGAGTCAGCATTGACTCAAAAGGCACACATTGCTTGCTTGCTATGTTTTATTGTAACATCTGTTAAACTAAATTGCATGTATATGTTTAGAAACCATCTAGGATTTTAGATGGGTGGCATATACATTTAAAAATAAAGTATACTAAATTTATGCACATGATGCCGCAGTGAGTCTTCACACGTGGCCCTCCATCACTGGGAGACAGAGGAAAGCAGAAACCTCAGATTGGGACCTACATGATCAGGGAATAAAATGGTCAGATGACAAAGTTCAAAGAGAATTTTATTTTCATTGTAAATTATCTGACTTGGTGCTATCTTTATATTTTATACAGTACATGGAAATACATCTTTTTCTATTTCTCTGGTATTGCGCTCTATGCAGAATTTGGCTTCTTGGGGTTGCAGTTTAATTTTTATATACATGTGTTTATTTTTAGATTATGGTCACTTATTCTGTGCTTGGTGAGGGTCTGTGTTTTATAAGTGTGTGACCAAGACCAGGTGTTCTGTTAATATGGAGTTTGTAGGGATCTGTACTGTAGTAATCTGAATTGTTTAGCTTTTCAAATAGGTGTTTGGATGTTCCAGGGCCTACTGTAGTATTTACAATGATGCTTTTTTTGGGTGGTCTCCTTATGTGAGTTTTGGAAGTTGATGCTGATATGGTGTGGTATGGTAGATTTGTTCTATAGATATTCAGTGACTTTGGGGGTTTTGTTTTAGTTCACAGTATGCCTAATTGTTTTAATGAGATGATCAGAATCAGGTTTATTTTTTTAAGATGTTGAGTTCTGTGGGTGAATGTCCTGGTTCTGCTTTGCACCCACTGTTGAAGGGGGTTCTGTGGATGCAAAATATATGTTCAGAAAGAAAAAGCAAGAAACATAATGTGGTTTATAACAACAAAATAAAAATGAGTCATGATTTAGTTTTATAAACTGTGCTGTGGTTCTTGCTGTCTTTTAGTTCCTTGGTGTGCAAACATCTTGCATTTCCTCCATATAATCTAATCGGCTTTTTGGTTTGGTTCAGTCCCTGACTGGAGTTTTGAGAAAGCCCTCCCCCCCTCTACAGGGGGAGAGGGGGCGCCATCTCATCAGGCAGCAGATTGTCCACCCAGGGGTGGCTCAAGGCAATGTGGAAATGGATTTTCTCAACCGTCACTCTGGTTCCTAGAGAGTGGGAGTTGAGGCAGGAGGCATTTCAGTTGATTCTGTGCTGCTGGGGGTCACCCCAAAATGGATCTGATGACGACCTGCTCTAATACCAAAGTTTGCCACTTCTTCATTCACCACATGGAGGCGCGGTCCAAGGGCATTGTTGTCCTGACCCAGCCTTGGCCACATCTACGCCTGATGTATGTGTTTCCTCAGTGGCACCTGGTGGGGCATGTGATTCGACATATAGAAGGCCACCTAGGCAGGATTGTTCTGATAGTGCTGGATTGGCCAAGGAGAGCATGGTTTGAAGACCTGATGCAGCTCCTGTAGGTGCCTCCTCTTTGGTTGCCTACGTTTCGGGGCCTATTGCAGCAGGGATTAATCGTCCTGGAGGACCCGATTTCCTTCTCACTTAGGCTTGGCTCAAAAGGAGACTGCTAGCATATGAGGGTTACTCTCCAGCGGTGGTCTTCATTCTGCCCAGAGCGTGGAGGAGGTCTACCAAGCTAGCATACATGTGGATCTGGTGCCTCTCCTGAGGCGGCCAAGTTGCCCTCTTTGTTGGCCTTCCTATAGGATGGACTGAAGAATGGCCTTTTTCTTAGCTCCCTGAAAGCTCAGGTGGCAGCTTTGGTCTTTTTCTGAGGTCCGGTGTCTGGTAAGTCTCTCGCCTTGCACCCAGACATCTTGGGCTTTCTCCAGGGGGTTCAGCGTCTGCGCCCTCCCCTCCATTCTGTGATCCCTTCCATGGATCTGTTGCTAGTGCTTAGGGCTCTGATGGGTCATCCTTTGAGCCCTTGAAGCATTGTACTTTGAAAGATTTGATCCTCGAAACAATCCTCTTCATTGTGATTTGTTCCTCAAGGCGGATTTCTGAGCTGCAGGCTCTGTCTTGCTGAGATCCTTCTTTGTTTCCATTCGGCCTGTGCCTTCTTTCTTGCCTAAGGTACTTTCTCCCTTTCACGTGAACCACGTGGTCTGCCTGTCCTCATTCTCTAAGAAACAGTGACAGAAGAAGGATAAGGATCTTTGCCTTGTGGATGTCCAGAGGGTGTTTCTCCAGTACTAGGAGATTGTGAATTCCTTTGGTAAATTCAACCATCTTTTTGTGCTGTTTGCTTGCCTGTGCAAGGGTGACGCGACGGCTAAATTGACTTTGGGGTGCTGGATTAAGGAGGACTTTGCCTTGGCATATCTTTTACAGAACCAGCCGGTTCTGGAGGGGTTGCGTGCCCATTCTACCCAAGCGCAGTCATCCTAGTGGGCGGAACAGAGCTCGGTAGCCCCTGCAGACATTTTGTTGGGAAGCAATGTTGGCATCATTTTCCACTTTTGTCAAGCATTACCTCTTGGATGCCCAAGGGAGGGCGAACACGGCCTTTGACTCAAGGGTTTAGCGAGCTGCTTTGTCTTCTTCCCGCAGTGGAGTTGTGGCTTTGGTACATCCCACTTGTCTTGACTGGTCTAGCAGGACGATATGGAAGGTGACATTTTACTTGCCAGTTAATGTCCTTTCCTTAACCAGTCCAGGGCCTGCCTATTGCTCTGTTCTTCTGCTGTGGTATCCTTGGGTCCGCTCTGATTTCTATACTTGGCTCTGTAGGTTCATCATCTACTGACAGCCTTATGTTTATGCATTCTTGTACATAGTTCTCCAGGAACAAGCAGGAAGTCAGTCCTCACATATGGGTGACGTCGGCACCGATGGAGCCCTTGCAAAAGCATTTCTCCAGCTTTCAAAGAAAACCTTTAGGAGATGCCACCACTCATGCATGGTCCCTTTTCCGCCCAAGGGTGCCATCTTACTCAGTCTCCTTTTTTCCACGGAGCCCAACAGACGTCTTGTCTTATTTCTCCTGAAAAAGTTGATTTATTTGTGCGTTAAACGGCCTTTCTTTCCTCCAGTTGCACTGGTCCCTTTCCCACCTCTGAGCTTGGTTGCCCCGGCGTCGAGTCTCAGACCCTTTTTAGGATTTTTTTCCCCAGAGCGGTTCGCACCTTTTTCTATATGCTGGCCACGTCGAGGGTCTTTGACTTTGCCGGGGTTCTTTTTGCCCTAATGGCTAGCGGGTTTTAAAAGTGTGATCAGTGCAAAAAAACATGTCTCTCACCGATATACACGATTGCTGCCTCAGGTGCATAGGGGCTGACCATGACCTGGAGGTCTGCACCCTGTGTAAAAAGATGTCCACAAAGGCCATCCAGTGTCATCAGCAAAAGTAAGACAACATCTCCCACAGGTCAGACTCTGCCACGGTATCCCTGATAGCCTCGCACTCTAAGGCCCCGCATGGGTCCTCGGAGTCACGTAAAACCCCCGTGGCGCCTGATGATCGGGTCCGCGTATACTCTGACAAGAGTTCCCCGGAGCGGAAATGCAAAAAGAAGAAGAAATCCCCAAGGACCTCATCCTGGGACTCGGACAAGCGGAGCAAGTCCCATGCCGTCTCACAGTTCATGGAGAGAACCCGAGGAGTCTGAGCAGGAGCAGCCAGCAAAGATTTCCCGAACAGATGCAGAGGCCTCAATCGGGCTCAGCTCTCATTGGAGCACCGGGTCACAGCACACAACGTCAGAGCTATGGCGACCTCGTTGCAAGGTTGTGCTCTGTCCTTATGGCATTCATCTGCCGGGCTGCCACCTGGTCCTCAGTCCACATCTTTGCAGCTCACTACTGCCTGGAGAGGGAGTCCCGATGGGACAGTGCATTCGGCCAGGCCGTACTCCGTAATCTCTTCGGGATCTAGGCAACTTCTACCTTTCGTCCCTTCTATGTTCAGGCTACCAGAGTGATGGTTCTCCCTGGACACTGGGGTCCTTAGAATCTCTCCTCAGACTGGCGGTATAAACCCCCCCCCCCGTTAAATAAATAAACATGTTCCCACAGAAATAGATATGAACATCATGCCACTGATTCACAGATACATTTACATCTCACATGCACATTATACCCAGACACCCACTCGCATATTCTCTGCTGCCCTAGTGGAACACACTTTACCATGGCTGTTTAAACCATTCCAAACCCCAACCCAGCCACCCCCCCCCCCACTCCCACAGATATTCCTAAATCTGCAATTATGTTAACGCTCTTAAGTATGCTCCTTTCAACTTGTCATTAATTGCTTTCTTGGTGCCACCTGCTGTGTAGCACTGTTCAGTAGTATGGTTTGCATTCCTAGTGTTTTCAGGAAAGCTCCCAAAAACCTTTTGGACGAATTGTCTTATACCATGCATGTCATGCTCTCTGTAAACAGAAGTGCAGTCTTTGAGTTTAATCATGCCTCTAGCTCTTAGTGTCTTAAGGTAGATGGTAATGGCTAGTAGGATTAAATTAAAAGACTACATTTAAATTACTTTGGCGTGAGCAGTTTCTTCTATAAAGGAGTTTCTACCAGTATCATTACTATTGTCCAGCAGCCTACTGTGCACACTCCTCTAACACTGGGTATCTTGAAATCATATGTAATATGTGTGTGTATGTGTGTGTGTGTGTGTGTATAAATATATCTAATATAATATAATCTGTTCTCAGATTAACCTGCCAGAAATGGCTGTAGCACACAGTGAAATGAGGATGCTTTTGGTGTGTGTTTTTCTCTTTCTATATTTCTTGGGTGTGTTAATGATTCCTGCCTTCACCTGAATTTTTCTTTGTCCTTTGTAGGAGGTGATGACCGCCGTGTTCTTTTGTGGCACATGGAAAAAGCTATTCACTCCAAAGTCAAACCAATTCAGCTGAAAGGAGAGCACCATTCCAATATTTTCTGCCTTGCGTTCAACAGCGCTAATAACAAAGTGTTCTCTGGAGGTGAGATGGCATTGTGTGTATAACACTGGAGTTTATTGAATGTCATTTTTCACCTTTGGTTACAGTAGCTGTCCTCTTCGGCCCCTGGATTGTTTGATGGTGGATTAAGCATATCAATTTGTCCACCCAGTGTTAATATTGATTCCAGGTATGGTTAATGTCTGGCAGGACTGAGGAGTCGGGTTATGGCAAAACTATTCAAAAGCTGCTAGAACAATTATTCCTAATCATCCCTCCAGTCCAGTTCAGATGCATGGATGATGGAGACTGAGAAAATACTGAGCTGAAAACAGCCCCCAAGGAGCCTGTGCACACAACACAGCCAGTATTTTCTCAGCCTCAGTAGATGGAGGATGTGCATAGCCTGTGCTCTGTGCTGTACTTGCTTTGATTTGTTATTTTTGCTTCTTCTATAACGTTCTCGCAGGGATGCAGAACCCAGTGGTCCAGGTCCCTCCCCCTTTCCTACATCCGGCCGCATTCGCAGCTCCCCCATTCCCCCTCCCCTATTTTTGGGAGATGTCCTGGGGTTGAGTAGCTCTGTTGGCTTGCTGCGCAAGGGGGGGGGGGGAAAATCAAGCCAGAGAACCTTTTGTAGCAGAGCAGGGATTTTGTTTTTAAAACCGAAACTATCTGGGAAGAGTGATCAGGAGGCTTCGCTGCGCTTGGCAGCAGGTCCAGTAAGTGGGATCCATACAGAAGTGCAGCGAGTGCTGGGGGGCAAGTCACTCGGGGCACATGGCCAACCTGGAGCCCCACGTGCACGATGCATCAGTCCCTGGAGGGCTTATACCTGGGCTGCCTCCGCAAAAGCGCAACAGTCGTGGATTTGTTAGTGCGTGTGCAGGGAGCTTCTCCCAATGACTGCTCATGCGGCCCTGGAAGGCCTGGGGCCTAAAGATTTGGCAGGAATGCCTGCCATGTTAGAAGGGGTCACAGGACCAACAGGGTTCAGTGACTCACCGGCCTTGAAACTGGAGGTCGGCTCCCTGTCAGAGAGGCCAGTGGGAGCCCAGGACCAGCTTCCTTGTTGTTTTCACCAGAATTTATCTTTTTGCTGCACCAGGCTTACTGCCTGCGGCAGGTCTGGTGGGGCCCTAGGGCAGGTGTGGGCAAGTCCGGTCCTGGAGAGCCGCAGACCAGTCAGGTTTTCATGATGTCCCTAATGAATATTCATGGACCTATTTCCATACAATGGAAGGCAGTGGATGCAAATAGATCTCATGAATATTCATTAGGGACATCATGAAGACCTGACTGGTCTGCGGCTCTCCAGGACCGGACTTGCCCACCTCTGCCCTAGGGGATGGGTGCCTCCCCGGTGACCCAAGAGGGGCCTTCCCTCATAGCACATAATTGGGCTCGGAGGGAGCCTTTGCCCCGGAATGACAAGGAAGCCTTGGTGAGCTCCGTGGAGTCCCTGGGTGCTCTGGAAGGGCCCTCATGGATGCTTCCATGAAGGAAGGGGAGCTCCCTGTGGTGAAGGATCCGACGTTAGTTTGGATCTTCCATAGGGATGAGCTTCCCGCTCTTATTTCCCACATACTTGTGGAGCTGCACATTTCAGAGCTGTCCCAGGCAGTCCCGGCGGAAGTGGCCAGTTATCAATCTTGCAAGGGGTCAAGAAGCCCCCCCAAAGCCTTCCCGATGCATGGCGCGATCCAGGAAGCCAAGTGGAAGATGCCTAACACTGCTCTGCATGTTGGCAGGACGATGTCCTGGCTGTATCCCATTGTCTCCAAGGAGCGTGAGAAGTTGCAGCTTTCTCGGGTTGATGCTCTGGTGGTGGCAGTCACTAGGAAGTCCACTATCTCAGTGGAAGGGGGGGGCACTCTTAAGGAGCCACAGGATCTTAAGGAGCCACAGGATCACCGGATGGAGGCCTTGTTGAAGCAGTCCTTCGAGGTCTACGTGTTGGCTTTTGCAGGCTTTTCTCTGTGGGGCCTATGTTATGAGAACCTGCTGCCTCTATTCTCAGCGGGTCCCAGAGGCCTCTCTGGCTGAATCGGGAGCCTGGAGGGAGGCAGGTTGCCTGGAGTCAGGAACAGCTTTCCTGGCAGACCTCTTTTGGGCCTCGGATAAGAATGTAGCCACGAGGTGCTTCCTCTGGCTTCGCAACTGGTCGCTGGATGTGGCGTCTAAGACCAGGCTCAGTAAGCTGCCCTTTGTAGGGCAGCTGCTATTCGGGGTGGATCTGGACAAGTTGGTGAAGGATCTGAGTGAGTTGAGGATCGTCTCAAGGGCTCTGGGAAGGGGACTCCCTCCCTGGGGCAGGGGTCGGGACTTCCACAGGTTCCAGTCGGGCCGCAGAGGCGACTCGCAGTGATTCCAGTTTTAACTGCAGGGCTAGCAGGGGCAGTAGAGAGAACCCCAATAGGTATCCCTGGAGGTTCCAAGGCATGGGCACGACCCAATGAAGGTGCGGGGGCCCCGGCGGAGGTGCTGCAGGTTGGAGGCTGACTGCAGTGGTTCTGTCCCGCCTGGGCCTGAATTACTTCAGATGCCTGGGTGTTGGAGGTCATCCGTGAGGGGTATGCGCTCCAGTTCGCACACCCCCTTTCAGATGTCTATATGGTTTCCCCCTGTCAGGTGCCTGGCAAGGCCCTGGCTGTTCAAGACACACTGAAGTGACTGCTGCAGCTCAAAGCAGTGGTGTCCGTTCCAAAGGCAGAGCGGGGTCTCGGCCATTATCGCATCTACTTCGTAGTCCCCAAGAGGAAGGATTCCTGGTGACCCATCTTGGACCAGAAGAGGGTGAATCAGGCACTGCGGGTGCCTCGTTTTTGCATGGAGATCCTGTGATCGGTCATTGTGGTGGTACGGCAAGGGGAGTATCTGCACATTCTGATTCGCCCTGATCACCAGTGCTGCTTGTGATTTTCAGTGCCGAGAGGCCACTTTCAGTTTCTGGCTCTGCTGTTTGGCCTACCATGGCACTTCACGTATTTACCAAGATGATGGTGATGGTGATGGTGGTGGTGGTGGACCTGCGCAGATGCAGGGTCCTGGTATGCCTTACCTGGATGACTGGTTGATTCAGGTGAAGCTGCCACAGGAGAGCAGGGAGTCCACTGAGACGGTTGTCCGGGATGGGTGGTCAATTTCTCAAAAAGCAGGCTGGTGCCCTCTCAGTCCCTGGAGTACCTGGGGGGCCCTTTCAATACAGAGCAGGGCATGGTTTTTCTGACAGAGGGTGGGAGAGCAAAGCTGTGGGCTTAGGTGCGAGCTTTACAGGGAGTCCCTTGTCCACGGGTGTGGGATTATTTGCAGGTGTTGGGCTCGATAACTGCGAGCCAGGGCATCAGCTCCAGGGCCCACATGCACATGCGCCCCTTGCAGTCCTCGCATTTCTCCCGCTGGTCCCCACAGGTCCAGTCCTATGGATGTTCGGCTGGTCCTGTTGGGCATGGCTCAGGACAGTCTCCAGTGATGATTCTACTCATCTAAGCTGGCAGCAGGAATGCCACTCGAACTTCCAAACTGGGTGGTAGTGACCACAGATTCCAGCCTCAGGGGCTGGGGGGGCCCACTGTCAGATGCATGTGGCGCAGGGGTTGTGGTCCCCAGCAGAGCAGCAGTGGTCTATCAGCCTGTTGGAGACCAAGGTGGTGTTCCTGATCCTGCAGGCATTTTATCCCCTGGTGCAGGGGAAAGTGGTGAGGATCCTCTCTGATAATGTGGTGGCAGTCGCATATGTCAATTGCCTGGTGGCAATGGAGGTGCTCCCGCTGTTGTGGTGGGCAGAATGTCACCTGCTAGCGCGCTCAGACTCCCACATGATGGGGGTCGACAACGTGCAAGCTAACTTCTTAAGCTGGGAACCTTTTGACCCGGGGGAGTGGTCTCTCTGAGACTGCATTCCAGGTGATTGCAAAGTGTTGTGGGACCCCTGTTATGGATCTGATGGCAACTGTATCCAATGCCAAGGCCCTGCGTTTCTTCAGCTGCCAGCGGGAGCCCATGTTGGAAGGGCTCGATGCCATGAGCCAGCCTTGGCCGGTGGTTGGGCTGCTGTACATATCCCCTCCCCCCCCCGGGCCCCTAATAGGCCAGGTGATTCAGAGGGTCCAGGCGCATCCGGGTCTGACACCAGATTAACTGCGGTGGCCATGGTACATGGATCTGTGATGGGCCCTGGTGGTGGATCTTCTGCCCCTTCTTGGGGAGGGGGATAGCCTCCTGATGCAGAGGCCCATTTGTATGCCAGCGGTGGATCGATTATTGCTTATGGCGTGGTTCTTGAGTGGGCACACCTGAGCCATAGGGGCTATGCCCTTTGGATCATAGACACTTTGTTGCACACTGGCTTATGTGCGGGTCTGGCACATTTTTGAGGCCTGGTGCAAGAAGCACAGTGTGCTAGCCCTTCGGGCCTCCTTGCTGGAGATTTTGGCTTTCTTGAACTCGTTGAAGGTTCAGGTGGTGTGCTGATATGCGCTTTCTCTGGGGGGTTAAGAATCTCCGGCTGCCTTGTCGGTCAGTGGTACCACCTTGGGACCTTAATTTGACAGAGGCTCTGTTTGAACCTATTCATGCGACCACCTTGAAGGACCTTACGCTGGAAGTGGCTTTCTTGGTGGTGATCAGCGAGCTGGGTTTCGAAGTTGCAGGCTCGGTCCTTTCGCGAGCCTTATCTGATGTTCTCTAAGGAAAAGGTGGTCCTGCATTCCGTTGCTTCCTTCCTTTCTTCTTAAGGTGGTTTCGGCCT
The DNA here is from genome assembly GCA_033557465.1 of Ichthyophis bannanicus. NCBI lineage: Eukaryota > Metazoa > Chordata > Amphibia > Gymnophiona > Ichthyophiidae > Ichthyophis > Ichthyophis bannanicus. The sequence goes on from CM066037.1 coordinate 295,885,503, forward strand.
TTCATGTCAACCAGGTAATTATGCTCCCGGTGTTCTCCGATGAACAGGATTCTGCGGATTCTCCACCTCCTGGGCATGTAGCGGGCCCTCCAGTGTTACTTGTGAGTTATACAGGACTTCCGAAGGTTGGATCAGCTTTTTGTGGCATTCAACAGGGTGCGAAAATAGGAGGCTGCTTCCATCTCTCTAACTGTTGTGAGGCTGCTTGGATCTAGAGGGCCTGTGGGCCCATTCTACTCATGTTCAAGCTTCCTCCTGGGCAGAGCTCGGTCTGGTGCCACCTCAGAACATTTGTAGGGCCGCCACTTGGTCATCTTTGTATTCATTTGTGCGGCACTATCATCTGGATACAGCTTTTGGGTCTTGGGTGCAGGCCGGAGTTGCTGGTTCTGTCTGACATTAGTATTGCTCTTGTACAACCCACGCATCTGGACTGGACCGGAGGGACGATTAGAAAGTTTAAATTAGACTTATCTGCTAATTTTCTTTCCTGGGATCCCTCCAGCCCACAACCTGCCTGGGGTGTTCCTTGTGGAGTTGGCTTGTGTCATCCCGAAGGGTTAATGTGTGGCACTCTATGGTCGTCCACTGCTGTCTGGTCTGTTTTGCTGCGGCTCTGCAGCTTGGTGGTGTTGTGAGCCTCTTGATCGTTCTGGCAAAAAAAAAAAAAAATTGGTATGTGTGACTACCCATCTCATGCGAAACCAGGACATCTGGAGTCGAGTTGGGGATTTCCCTTTTTCTTTGAGCTGACTCCTGGATCTGCTTTGCTATAGTCATACTGGCTGGGTTGGTGTGCACAGGCTCCTTGGGGGCTGCTTTCAGTTCAGTGTTTTCTCAGTCTCTATCTGCTGATGGGTAGGCATAACCCATGCGTCTGACTGGACTGGAGGGACTCCAGAAAAGAAAATTAGCAGGTAAGTCTAATTTCACCTTAGCTCATAATGCCTTAAGAAAAGGACTTACCTAAGTTTTTTTGTTCCTTCTTATTCCGATAGATAGAAGATTCATTACACAGCAAGGAGCTGTAGCTTAGGACTTCTTCATAGTAAAGAAAATAAATGAGTGGTGGTGGGATCTTGAATGAGACTGGAGAATTCCTGTTGCCTCTACCTTTGGACAAGCCACTTCTATCTCCTTATGTTTGCAATTGAGAAGATAATTATAAACATTTTCATTTGCTCCCATCTCATTTGGAAGGTGTCATGCAGTCCAGATCTGTTTGCCACACCTCCATCCCAGAGGCGTCTGCCTATCTATTTCTGCAGATTGCTGTTGTAGACATGGACTGAATTCATGTCTTGATATAAATCCAGATCACTGCCTAGTCATAGTAGAAATCACTTACAATAACATAATAATGAAGATATCACTCATTTGGGTATCTCTATACAACCACAAGATAATTAGTATTGAGTAAAGCAGCAAGCAATGTGCATTTCACTACATAGCTAATAATTACTGCATTTTTATAGATAACTAGGAAATGGGGAAATGTAGTGGAAACATTTTTCAGTTCCCACATGTCCTAATGGTAGAACTAAAGTGATTGCTGTTTCCCCACTGCCATGCGTGGACTTTACACAAGTGATCTGCTAGTGATCACTTCCATTTTCTTTCCAATAAAATGCAGTAATACAAAATCCCTGTCCTTATCATCCTGCTAGACCAATAGTATATCCATTAGTGCAGCACTAAGAGAAGCCAGTATGTGTCTTTCTCCAGCAAGTGGCAAGGTGAACTGGTGCAGCAGAGCATATAGATCTGTCTCCACTTGCCCAGACCACAGTCCTGTGACCTAAGTGAGCGAGATCTCTGTGCTTGGCGATTGGGTATGCCCTTGTCTCTTTGAGCCGGCAGCTGCACAGTGTCCAGCACTGTAACCCCTGAGTTCCATTGCTGATGGGCTGGAGAACAGACAGGAGAACCTCATGTAAGTTTGGGCTCAGGCCTTTCTTCCCTCTTGCTGTCCTCTATCTGCTGACTGAGCTTTTTATCCACATTTTTTTCTATTTTCTACTCTTTCCAATTGGCTTCCTATTTGACTGTCTTTGGCAGCTTGAAATAAGGTAGCTTCAAACTAAAGATAAAAAAAAAATCCTCTGCTTTCTAGGCAGCTGGGCCTCTTAGGCCTGTGGGGGTGTTGGGACAGTTTTTCTCAGATTTCCCCAACTGGCTTGAAAGGTGCTAGAATTCCCTTTTCAGGATTCCTTTTTCACCATGGTTTTTCCTTCCTTGTTGGGGTCTTTTTTTTTCTGTGTTGCTGTAGTATTCAGCTGCATGGCCTGATGCAGCCTACAGCCCCCAGCAATTTAAATCTGTGGCAACATTTTTTTGCTGTGAGAGCAGCGGGAATGCCCCAGGGCACATTTTCTTGGCAAGTTTGGCACCTGATACCTTGTTTGTCACTTCTTCTGTGTCTTCTCCATTTTTATCTCCAGGAACAAGCAGGAATGAGTCCTCACATATGGGTACGTCGGTACCGACGGAGCCTGCGTGGGAAAGCTCCCCAGCTTCCCAGAAAGCAAGCTTTTGGGAGCCTCCCACAGCGCATGCGCGCTGCCTTCCCGCCTTTCCTAACCAACTCTCCTCAGTTCTTCTTTTTCCGCGGAGCCAACAGGTCGTGTTCCTGTCACCGCTGAAGAAGTTCTTTATTTTAATTTATTTCTTTGGTCGCGTGTCTGCCTTCCCCGACGCCGGACCGGTACCGCCGGTCTTTTCTTTTCTTTTCTTTAAAAAAAAATAAAAAAAATTATACTTTTCCTCACTTGGTGTATTTTTCTTCTTAGGCCTACAGGCCCACAAGAAAATTTTCCCTCATGGAAAAACCAGCCTCCGGGTTCAAAAAATGCACTAAGTGTAGCGGTACAATTTCTGTTACAGATACCCATGAATGGTGTCTTAAATGTTTGGGTCCTGAACACTCCATTCCGGATTGCCAGTCCTGCTCCATAATGTCTAAAAGAGGGTTACAGAACCAAGCAGCCAAGCTCCATGTGCTGTTTCCCACGGATGCACCGGCGGTGGCATCGACATCTTCCAGGTCTTCCTCTCCTGATGGGTCTCAGGTAACCAAACATAAACCTTGCAGGTCCTTGAAGGGCAAATCTCCCTCTCAGCATCGAGATGCCTCCTGGCTTACCCTCGAGGATCCTGCCCCAGCCAAACAACCCCGGCGGGAAGCTCCGGCTTCCAAAGCTCCTCCTATGGGGTTACAGGTTGACATCGATGGCACGGCCTCGACCGATCACCTGTTAGACTGCTCTGGGGTACCGGCACAATCTCCCGGTACCGACATCCAGGCAGTCGTGGCGTCCATGGATCACACTGTGCAATCCATGCAACAGGCTATACTGGCTTTCATCAAGGTTGCGACGCCGTCGGTACCACAACAAGCTCTGTTGTCGGTACCGGCACCAACTTCGATACCGGTACCGGCTGCATCAACATCGGCCAGGATACCGATTCTGGCTCCCTGTCCTGGGCTCTTTCTCGGTACCGATCCGGTACCAGGGACACCCGATGTCGGTACCGATCGATAGCCTATCGATCTTTGGAATCGAACAGACGATACTTCGATTCCTCTGATGATTCTGATTCATCGGATGAGTCCCCTGAAGTATCTGTCAGCCTTCCTGAGGAGCCTACTTCTCCAAAAGGGAGAATGTCTCCTCCAGAGGATTTGTCCTTTCAAGACTTCATAATAGAAGTGGCTAAAGGACTCTCTATTTCAGTAACCTCTGAAGCAGAGCCTAGAGCAAAAAAATTTGATATTTTAGGATACTCTAAGGCTCCCAGAGAGGCAGTCACCTTGCCAATTCATGAAATTCTTCATGAACATATGATTGACTTATGGGAGACTCCTCTCACCCTTTCTCCTCATTCTCGCAGATTGGACACTATGTACCGTGTCCCTCCTTGTGCTGGATTTCAGAAAACTCAGCTTCCTCACCACTCCATTGTGGTGCAGTCAGCTATGAAAAGGATAAAGAGTACCAAAAGACACTCTTCTGCTCCCCCAGGAAGAGAATGCAGGACCTTGGATGCTTTTGGTAGAAAAATCTTCCAAGCCAGTAGGCTTATTGCCAGAATCAACTCCTATAGTCTTTATATGGGTATGTTTCTAAAGGAAGTTGCACAAAAGCTGCACAACTTTCTCCCTTTTATTCCAGAGGATAGAAGGGATGAATTCCTCCTTTGGCTTAAGCATACTCAAGATATTTCAAAGTTTTCCAACAGGGCAGCCTTTGATTCCTTTGAGGGTGCCAGCAGAGCCTCAGGCATTGCCATAGCTGCTCGCAGAATTGCTTGGCTCCAGGCTTCTGATCTAGAACCCTGGGTTCAGGATGGCTTAGGAAATCTGCCCTGTACGGGTGAAAATCTCTTTGGCAAAGAGTGGCAAATAAAAGCCACTCAAATGGATGCAGAGAATTCTGCTCTGGATAGACTTTCTAAGTCAACTTCCATTCCAGCCAAGAAAAAGTCTTTCGAAAAGCCTTTTTACAAAAGGAGCAGATTTCCTTCCACTTCTGGCCAACAATCTTCTACAGGTCGCTTTGCTACTAAGCGTCAGCAACCTAAACAGGCCAGGCCTAAACCTGCAGGGGCTGCTACAACTCAGCAGTCCCAACCCCCTCAGGGTTTTTGACTTGATACTAGAGAACTTAACCTTTCTGGCTCTACAACAGCCAGGACCTCTCACCATTCCAGGAAGGTTAGCTCATTTTGCTCCCAGATGGGAGCAAATCACATCAGAGCAGTGGACCCTCTCTATCATAAGAGAGGGCTACAAACTTCATTTCTCAGACCTTCCTCCCTACACCATGGTGAGACACTTCAATTCTCCCACATCTCTCCTCTACCTTCTGGATCAGGAGGTGACTACCCTTCTGGCCCAGGGGGCCATAGAAGAAGTTCCTCTTCTTCAACAGGGGTCAGGGTTTTACTCCCCCTATTTTCTCATTCCAAAGAAAACAGGGGGATACAGACCCATTCTAGATCTCAGAGAATTGAACAAATTCCTATGCAATGAGAAGTTCAAGATGCTTTCTCTAGGCACACTCCTTCCATACCTGCAGAGTCAGGATTGGCTTTGTTCTCTAGATCTCAAGGATGCGTACACTCATGTCCTCATCCATCCATCTCACAGAAAATTCCTACGTTTTCTGTTCAGGGAAAACATTACCAATACAGAGTGCTGAACCGCACCAGGCGCATTCTGCAATACCTGGGACTTGTGGTAAACTTCCCAAAGTCCCAGCTCACACCTACTCAGTCCCTGGAATTCATAGGGGCCTGGTTGGACACCACTTCTGCAAGGGCCTACCTTCCTCAGGCCCGTTGTCAACGTCTAGTGCAGTTAGCCTCCCAGATTCAGTCAAAGAGCCATTTAACTGCCAGGGAGATGCTACAGCTGCTAGGCCATATGGCTTCCACAATACATGTGGTACCCTATGCTTGCCTACACATGAGAGCAACTCAATGGACTTTGTCCACCCAGTGGACTCAAGCTTCGGGAGCTCTCTCAGACCAAATAGCAACCTCCAAACGTCTCTTTTGGTCTCTCCAATGGTGGATGTCCACTCAAAATCTGTTGCTGGGGTCCCCCTTCCAACCTTTGTTGCCCCAGGCAACCCTCACTACAGATGCCTCCCAAACAGGTTGGGGAGCTCATCTACAAGACCTCTCCATTTGGTCCCCACAGGAGACCTCTCTTCATATCAACCACTTGGAACTTCGAGCAGTATTCCTAGCTCTCAAGGTCTTTCATACCCTCCTCAGCTACAAGACGGTCCTCATTCACACGGACAATCAAGTAGCCATGTTTTACATACACAAGCAAGGAGGAACTGGCTCTCTGTCGCTTTGCAACGAAGCTCTAAGATTATGGGCCTTCGCCAGAGAGCATCAAATCCATCTCCTGGCAGTATACCTCCCAGGAATCCAAAACTCTTGGGTAGACAGACTCAGTCGAGTTCTGCTCCCACACGAATGGTCCCTGCACATGGATCAGGTACTCAGAATCTTCCAGGAACGGGGAACCCCAGACATAGACCTCTTTGCAAGTTTGTGGAATGCCAAACTTCCCCGGTTCTGTTCCAGAATTCCGTGTCAGGGAGTTCAGGCCAAGGATGCCTTCCTCCTTCACTGGGGTCAAGGCTTCCTGTATGCCTTTCCACCCATTCCCTTGATTCCCAAGACTCTGTTCAAACTCCAGAGGGATCAAGGATCTATGATCCTCATAGCTCCAAACTGGCCACGCCAAGTGTGGTACCCTCTACTTCTGCATCTCTCCCAAGCCCCCTCCCTGGACTTGGGAGCTGCTCCAGACCTTCTGTCCCAGGAGGAGGGGACTTTGTGGCACCCAAACCCCAAGTCCCTTCACCTCAGAGCTTGGTTACTGAAGGCCTAGACCTTCAAGGCTGGAATCTTTCTCAACAAGTGAGGGATATCCTCCATGCTTCCAGAAAACCTTCTACTAGACGTTCCTATGCTTTTAAATGGAAAAGGTTTTCCATTTGGTGTACTGAAAAGGGTCTTGACCCTCTAGCACTACCTTTGAATTCTCTATTGGAATATCTCCTGCATCTTTCCAATGCAGGCCTTAAGACGAATTCAGTAAGGGTCCATTTGAGTGCTATTGCAGCATCCCTTAAGCCTATCAATGGACAGCCTATTTCCTCTCATCCTCTTATTGCAAGATTCATGAGAGGCCTAACTTTAACTAAACCTCCCATTAGGCCTCCTCCGGTGGCATGGGATTTAAATCTGGTTCTTGGTCAGCTTATGAAACCTCCTTTTGAACCCTTAGCCACCACCTCCTTGAAATTTCTTTCCTGGAAGGTTATTTTCCTCATTGCAGTCACCTCATCTCGCCACATCAGTGAGCTGCAGGCCTTAGTGGCTAATCCACCTTATACAAGGTTCCATCATGATAAGGTAGTCCTTAGGACAAATCCTCACTTTATGCCTAAAGTGGTCTCACCTTTTCATCTTAATCAAGAGGTATATTTTCCTGTCTTTTTTCCAGCTCCTCATGCATCCAGTGCAGAGAGGAACCTTCATACTCTAGATTGTAAAAGAGCTCTTGCTTTTTACTTGCACAGGACACAGCAACATAGAAAGTCTTCCCAGCTTTTTGTTGCTTTTGATCCTTCTCATTTAGGACTTCCAGTCTCTAAGAGAACACTGTCCAATTGGATTGCTCAGTGTATTTCTTTTGCTTACCAGAGTAAGAACGTTTCTCTGGAGGGCCATGTCACAGCTCACAATGTGAGGGCCATGGCCGCCTCTATGGCTCATCTTCATTCTGTGTCCATCGACCAGATCTGTCGAGCAGCCACCTGGGCCTCGGTTCATACCCTCACAGCCCATTACTGTTGGACAAGGACTCCCGCCGGGATGCCTTGTTTGGTCAGGCTGTCCTCAGACACCTGTTCCATTCTTAAACAACTCCTGCCCTCCGTCCCTTAATGGATGCCTGAGATCCATAGGAAGACGAGGAACCTTTCAGGGTCTCATACCCTTGGGGATCTCCCAGGCATCTTAGCTAGGGAGTCCCCATATGTGAGGACTCATTCCTGCTTGTTCCTGGAGATAGCACAGTTACTTACCTGTAACAGGTGATCTCTGGGAACAGCAGGAATTAGTCCTCACAACCCTCCCACCTCCCCTAGGAGTTGTATCTCTCTCTATCTTTCCTTTCCTCTCTCTCTCTATTGTCTCAGCTTTAAACTCGAACTGAGGAGAGTTGGTAAGGAAAGGCGGGAAGGCAGCGCGCATGCGCTGTGGGAGGCTCCCAAAAGCTTGCTTTCTGGGAAGCTGGGGAGCTTTCCCGCGCAGGCTCCGTCGGTACCGACGTACCCATATGTGAGGACTAATTCCTGCTGTTCCCAGAGATCATCTGTTACAGGTAAGTAACTGTGCTTTCCCTACCTGCAGGCACTGTGGCCATTTTAGATGGCTGCTTGGTCCATGTGGAGGGTGAATGTGGTGAGGGCTGGCCACAGTCTTAAGCCTACAGTCCCTTGAGGATACTCCGGGGCTCTGAAGCCTTTCAGCCGACTTGAGCAGCAGCTCTGAAACAGCTTGCAGGCAGTGGGTTTTGTTACCCTGCTTCAGATGTGACCGCTGGAGGAGTTTCTGGAAGTTTTTCTCCCCTCCTCCCCCCAAGGTCCTTGGCAAGCAGTCTTCTGCATGGACCTTGGCTTAGTAATTCTAGTGGTGCTGACTGGCCATGCAGGTCATGTTATGTGGATCTCTTGAGCTTGTTGACGGGGTCCCCTCTCTTGCTTCCTCAAGGGGAGGGGCCTTTTGCAGCAGGAGCCCTGATATGGAGGATTCCATACCCTTCTTGCTTATGGATTGGCTCTTGTAAAGCATAGGCTGCCCAGGAAGGGCTACTCTGGAACAGAAGTGAACACCCTTCTCAGGGCCTGGAGTACCTCTACTTGCTTAGCCTATGAGAGTCTGGAGGATCTTAGAAAGGTGGTATTCCTCTCAAGTTCTGGTGGCTAGTCACCGTTTTGTCCTTACAGTTCATTTTGGATTAGGGGTTATCCCTGAACTCTCATGGTTCAGATAGGGACCCAAGCATGCTCCCACAGGTTGTTTTCAGTGTTTAGTAGGTACATGGCAGCCCCCTCATATGGGCCTGAGGCCCAGACTGCCTTTATGTGAGACTTGGAGCCCTCCCAGAGTATCCCCCTTTGGCATTTGGGGGGTTGAGCGCCCCTGTCCTGCCTTATTTCTTATCCATTCCTCCAGGAACTGTGTCTTGGTCCCCTCTGGGGTGGGGCCGTAGGGAGAGGAGATGGTTTTCTTGTCTTCAATGGGTGAGTGCATGGGAGAAGGGGAGTTTCCCCTAGTGAAGGAAGAGGCTTTGTTGGGGGTTGATCTGTCTCACAGAAAGAATCTGTCTACTCCTATTCAAAATGTGTGGGCACTGCACTTTGTGGAGCCTCCTTAGACTATGGTTCCACAAGTGGATCTTAGTATAGAGGGTTGTAAATATCCCTCTGGTTTCTTCCCCTCTCTGAGCCCTTGCAAAAGCTCATGTCCACTCAAGGGAACAAGGGAAGAACTGGACCTAGGGATGAAGGGCACTTCGGTGCTGGCTCAGCTGTATCTTCTACCTCAAGGAGAATTAAATGGCCTTGGACTCCTTAGGGTGGTTGCCCTGATCACAGGGGTGACATAGCGGGCAACCACTTTAGTAGGGTGGAGCTGCAGATATCCCATGATGTGAGGATGGAAGCCCTCCTCAAGAACCCTTCTTGACTTTGGTCTAGGGTGCTTTGGCAGCACTTTGCTCAGGCCTGGTGATCAATTGCCCTTCTGTTGATTACAGTAATTACAAGATAGCCCAGAAGTGGTGAAGTTTGTCTGGGCATCATTTGTGGAAGATGTCCTGTTCAATGTGAGCAGGATCTCCTCCCAGTCTGTGGTGACTTGATAGTAGCATTGGCTCCAGTTTTGGTCTGCAGAGGTTACATCCCAGCTGCAGGTTAGCAAGCTTATATTTTAAGGTGGCTCCCTTGGTAAGACCTGCAGAACCTGATGGAAGCCCTTAATGAAGCTTGCTCTTAGAAGCTTCTGGAAGATATGTCTAGATGTTTCATCCTCATATAGGTCTTAGTGGGGAGTGTGGCAATGCCTTAAGATCAAGAGAAGTTCTGGCAACTTCTTTTTCCTATAGGCCTTTGCCCGAGAAGCATCCTTTTAGGGGATTTCAGCAACCTCAGAGTAGGAGTCTCCTCAGGGACCAGAAAGTCCTCGCAATGTGATTTTCAGATTCCTTTTGAGAGATGGGCGGTTAGTGGGCACCTCTGACTGGTTTGCTTGGAATGGGCTGATATTGGCCTTTGGATCCTAGAGGTCCTCAAACAGAGGTGTGCTGTAGAGCTTGCAGAGCCTCTCTGGCCTGCCTTTGTAGAGTCACCTTGTGTCTCATTCCCAAGAGAGTGGCAGTTGAGGAAATTAGCACTTTCTGCTCTTGCAGATTGTTGGGCTTGTGGCCTCCTCTTCCTTCTTGGAATAAAAAAATAAAAATAAAAAAAGCTTCCTGCACTTTTTTGGCCTATAGGCTCCAATTTTGCTCGGAGACCTTCAGGTTGGTCTTTTGCTTGGATCCTTTGTGGAGGATGCCTGTTCCCCTTGGACCACATCAAGACATTCTTCAATATTCCTATCCGGGGAGGTTTCTCTGCTTCTGCATCCTGGGCCACCCTTTTCGGTTTTGTGCCCCACTCTTGCCTTGGCCACGTCTCATCGCACTCTTTCGAGAGTCAAGGCAGTTGTGATGGCCTCTTGCATAGTCAACGAATCTGGGTTCTCCTGTTCCTTATTGACTGGTGAGTCAGTTCACTTCTTGAAACAGTCCCAGGTGGTTGCATCCCAGGAGATCTGGTGTGTAGCGACCACGCATTGGTGATCAACCACCTCAAGGACAGTCTAGTTCCTGCTTGGAGTGTCTGGGTACCTGTTCGGGCAGTATGTTTTTTGCTCAAAATGTTTGGTCAGGCTTGATTATAGCTCTGGAGTCCTGGCTTTTGGGCAGCTCCCAGGGTGTGGGTCTACATTTAGTTCCTAGGTTCGACGTCCTTGAACTTGGAATGGGTGCTGCGGGCCAGTGCATGCATATTCCCCTTACAGATTTACCTTTGGACTTGTGAGTCCATGCTCCCAGTTATTCACTTAGAGCACAATAGTCAAAGGCCAGTACACATTTAAACACTGTAAATGCCCCTAAGCGGGATATTCAGTAGCACTAACATGGTTTGTGCTGCTGAATATCCATGAGTACCGCTGCTATATGCCCCGAAACTAAGCGCTTCACATCTGGGCATTCTGTGGGTGATACTCAGGGATAACTCAAGTGATATTTAGCTGCTGTCCAGTTATCCCTCGGTGGCTAAAGTAAGGCCCAGTAAAAGCTGTCCTAACCTTTGCCACTGAAGCTAATCAGGCAGTGGCTGAATATCACCGCTGCCCTTTTAGTTGCCTGCTTTGGTGGCTGATCCAGATATGGCCTTGACGTTGAATATCTGGGTTTAGTGTTCAGAGGTGACAACTAGGCACTGTAATTGTGCTAGTCACCTCCACTGAATAGTGGGCCCTTAACTTCTATCTCTTCCCTCGGAGATCAGGAAGCAATTGGCTTGGTGGCTGCAGACTCACCCTCTGATGAATGGGTTGCCTCTGGAGGTATGACCTTTGACGGTCACCACGAATGCTGGACTGGTGCATTGACTGGGTCAGCTTGTATAGGGGTTCTGGCCCCCTCGGGAAGCCTCCTGATCGGTCAGCAGACTAGAGGCTAGGGTGATTAGCCTGGCTTTAGTGAAGTTTCAGGCCTTCCTGAACAGCTAAAAGGTCAGGGTGTTCTCAAATCAGGGTCTCAGCAGTAGCTTACATAGTGTGAGATGGCTCTTGCAGTGCCACAGTGGTGGTAGAGCTTGGATGTTGACTGGAGGCTCGTCTCATGACTATCAGCGGCACACATAACTAGATTTAGCAGCGTGTAAATCATCCATTCATATCTGGTCATGTTGAGATCAGACACTGATCTCAAATCCCAAGAACAAAAGGCTAAGAAGAAAGAACACCCTCAACTTACTCACGAACCCGACCCAGATGATTAGAAGCAAGCAGTCAACTTGTAATCAGGCATTTACCCTGTTTGCCCCCATATTATGGAATTCCCTACCCCCCTCCCCTAAGATGGTGCTCAGACCTGACCAAATTCTAGAAAAAACTAAAAACACATCTCTTCCAAGATAAATACAGAACTAACTTGGACTCAGAGACCCAACCACCCTAGTAAAATACTGCTAGAACAACGGACACATGCACTGTTAACAAACCAATCTCCAGGAACAAGCAGGAATGTAGTCCTCACATATGGGTATCATCAGTACCAACGGAGCCTGCACGGGAACGCTCCCCAGCGTCCAATAGGAATGCTTTTGGGAGCATCTCTCAGCACATGCACGCTGCCTTCCCGCCTTTCAAACTGTCCCTCTTCAGTTCTTCGTTTTCCGCGGAGCCGACAGGATCTATTCCCTGTCACTGCAGAAAATTCCGTCTTTAAATTTCTTTTCTTGTGGTCGCGTTTGCCTACCGCACGATGCCTACCGGTACCGCCGGTTCTTTTCTTTTCTTTTTATAAAAAAAACCAAACAAACTTAGACTTTAGACACTTTCTTTTCAGAAACTTTTCTCTTTGGTGCTAGGCGCCATTTTGAGCACTAGGCCCCATCTTCCTAAAACATGGAAAAGCCAACTAGCGGTTTTAAAAAATGTACTAAGTGTGGCGGTACCATTTCCGTCACTAACACCCATGATTGGTGTCTGAAATGTTTAGGACCTGAACATTCTCCAACTGAATGTCTCTCCTGTATGGGGATGACTAAAAGAGGAAGACAGAACCGTTCTGCAAAGCTCGGTACCCTCTTTTCTTCAGATGCCAGATCCATTGCATCGACATCGTCATCGTCAAGGGCCTCTTCTTCCTCCCATGGATCTCAGGTAACTAAACATAAAAGCCAGTCCTCAAAGGGTAGCTCTCCTGCTAAGCATCGAGAGGCCATTGGCATTGCCCTTGAGGGAACCACACCAGCAAAACAGCCCCGGCGGGAGGCTTCGACTTCGGCTTCCAAAGCATCGATGGGGCTTCAGGATGTTCTCGAGGCCTCAACCTTGCAAGAACTACCTGTGCCATGCTCAGGGGTTCCGGCCGTCCTTACCGGTACCGACACCCAAGCATCGGCAGTGTCGTTAGACCAGAGGTTCCTTGCTATCGAACGCAGCATCGCAGCTGTTCTTTCAGCTGCAGTACCGTTGGTCCCACGGGCACCGGTATTGACATCGACACCGATGCCGGTACCGACACCGACGGTACCGGCCCCGGTGGGAACTCTTCCCATGGCATCTCTGGCGGGAATTAACAAAGCGGTACCAGGTCAGCTCGGTACCGACTTTGATCGGTACTGACATCGTGCTTTGCAGGAGCATCAGGGTCAGGAATACTTAGATTCCTCCAATTCCGAAGACTCTGACAATTCTGCTGGCACTAGAGGGTTTCTCCTAGAAGATCCCTCTTCTCCCCAACGAGGAATGTCACCTCCAGAGGACATGTCATTTCAGGATTTCATCCGTGATATGGCCAAAGGTCTTTCAATCACAGTAGCTCCTGAGGAGGAACCCAGAGCAAAGGAATTGGAACTTCTCCAATATCCTAAAGCTCCTAAATTCTGCATAGTTTGATGCTCAGAATGTGGGAGACACCTCTGACTACTTCTCCTCACTCTAGGAGACTTGATACTATGTATCGAGTTCCGCCATGTCCTGGATTTCAAAAAACTCCGCTGCCACACCATTCAATGGTAGTGGAATCAGCCATGCGTAGGATGAAAAGTGCAAAGAGGCATGCATCCAATCCTCCAGGTCGTGAATGCAGGACTCTGGATGCTTTTGGGCGCAGAACTTTTCAAGCTTCCATGCTTTCAGCTAGGATCAGTTCATATATCCTATATATGGGAATGTTCCTCAAGGAAGTCACAGGAGACTTGGAACTTATGAGCCCATTTCTCCCAGATGACAAGAGACAAGATTTTCTTGCTTTAGTTAAGCATGCTCAGGATGTCTCCAAGTTTGTTAATCGTGCAGCCTTTGACTGCTTCGAATGCATCAGCAGAACCTCTGCTATTGTCATTGGCGCACGAGGGATTGCCTTGCTACAGGCATCATACTTGGAGACTTGGGTACAGGACAAGTTAGGCAACATTCCTTGCACGGGGGAGAATCTCTTCGGCAAGAACTAGCAGGAAAAGGCTAACGAGTTAGATGCTGATAATTCTACCTTAGATTGTCAAAGTCTACAGCCACTCCAGCCGAAAGGAAGCCTTATAAAAAAACCCTCTTTTAGCAAAAAGAGGAAGTTTTATCCTTCCTATACCCAGCAGAGTCAAACTCCAGGTCAGGTTGCCCAAAAGGGACAAACCAGACAGCAAAAGAAGCCAAAAGGCCCGAGAGCCTAACCAGCTCTCCAGGTTCAGCCCACTCAAGGGCTTTGCTTCCTTCCTAGAGAGCTTTGCCTCCCTGCCTCTGAGGGGTCCCAACCCCCCAATATTCCGTGCAGGTTATGCCACTTTGTCAACAGATGGCATCAAATAACAGCAGAAGATTGGACTTTGTTCATTGTAGGAGAGGGGTACAAGCTTCATTTTCACAGCATGCCCCCTCCTACAGTTCTAAAGCAATTCAATTCACAAACCTCTGCAGACAATCTGCTAGATCACGAGGTCTCCACACTTCTTGCCCAAGGGGCAATAGAGGAAGTACGCATTCTTCAACGGGGCGCAGGGTTCTACTCTCCCTATTTTCTTATTCCAAAGAAAACAGGAGGACACAGACCCATTCTAGACCTCAGAGAATTGAACAAATATCTGTTTCGAGAGAAATTCAAAATGATTTCTCTAGGAACTCTTCTGCCATACCTTCAAAGCCAGGATTGGCTTTGCTGTCTAGACTTAAAGGATGCATACACTCATATTCTCATCCATCCAGATCACAGGAAATTCTTACGTTTCCTTTTCAGGAGAAAACCTTTCCAGTACAGGGTTCTTCCCTTTGGTCTGGCTTCAGCGCCAAGGGTATTCACGAAATGCATGGCAGTAGTAGCTGCATTTCTATGAACCCTGGGGATTTTCGTATTCCCTTGCTTAGATGACTGGCTCATTTGAGCCCCTACAGTTGCAGAGGCCAGCACTGCACTGTCCCACACAATGCGAATCCTCCAATTTTTGGGACTGGTAATAAACTTCCCAAAATCTCAACTAGTTCCTTCCCAATACCTAGAATTCATAGGAGCCTGTCAAGATACCAGACAGGCAAGGGCTTTCCTTCCACAAGCCCGGTGTCTTCACATAATGCAACTAGCTTCTCAAGCAGCAGGCAAATCCTCCCTCACTGCTCGAGAGCTACTGCAGTTACTGGGACATATGGCATCCACAGTTCATGTAGTCCCATATGCTCGCCTCCACATGCGAGCGGCTCAGTGGACCCTCTCCACACAGTGGACACAGGTCACGGGTCATTTGTCGGACAAAATAATAATCTCTCAATGACTAATTTTGTCCCTCCAATGGTGGCAATCACTAGAAAATCTGACAGTAGGGTCTCCTTTCCATCAACCCCTCTTTCAGGCCACCCTAACAACAGATGCATCACAGGTGGGTTGGGGAGGACACCTGAATCATCTCTCTACCCAGGGCACCTGGACTCCACAGGAGGTTGGTTCACACATAAACCTCCTGGAATTAAGAGCAATCTATTTAGCTCTTCGAGTATTCCACGCCCAGCTCAGCTACAAGACAGTTCTAGTCCAGACGGACAATCAAGTAGCCATGTTCTGTGTGAACAAGCATGGCGGAACAGGCTCTCTGTCGTTATGCAATGAAGCTTTATGACTGTGGGCCCTCGCCAGAGAGCATTAAATTCACCTTCTAGTGGTATATCTTCCAGGCATTCAAAACCTTTGATATACTTCACCCATGTGTTGTGTAATCTATAGATTTATTCAGTCATTCATTCATGGCCTTAATGTGGTCTCAGATAAACGGCAAGTTTTTTCGCATTTGTCAGCCACTTGCTACCACACTTCTTCTTGGGTCAATAGCTTACACCCAAAACTAGTGCCCGTTTAGCATCAATGACCACGGCCTATTTTCTTATCTTATCACTTAATATTGCTCATAGTATGAATTTTTTTGTATAATTTTCTCAGCGGGTAAATACCCTATTAAATTAAAACAATATGGCGTATGCTGGTCTACTTAGCTTATGTAGAACCTTTGTAGCCAATGTCCCTTGTTTTTCTTATTAACACCACATAGGTTGGTAAAAACCCCGACGCCTCAATCTCCTCAGTGCTTTGACGTTTCTCCGCTTGGGTTCATCAAGGGGGATGATGTCAGTTCTTATATGGGACTGAAATCTTCAAAGCATAATATTCCTTTAGCTTTCTAAAAAAATATAAAGCAATATTAATAAAAATTATCTAAATGATTATCTTAAATCTCACAGGCTCCTGTCGTATATCATGTCCTTAACGTAAATTAACTGACCAACCTGCATCCTCGATTAGTTCTCTCTTTCTCTCAAGAATGATCTCAGAATGTTTTTGATGAAGACGCTTACACATGCGTAGTAAACCACATTTAAATCCCTTTCATGCTGTTACCTGATTGGAGCCCTTTCACATGCACGCTGTCCAATCAATATTGATGTTTAAACCTTCAGGTTGTACTGTGTGGAGTTGGTGAATCCACCATTGTTCGCGATATAATAATCGCTGTTCAGATGACTTCCCTTGAAAACCATATGATACTAGCTCAATACTCCAACATTTTAAAGCTTCAAACTCATGGCCCATGGTTAGACAATGTTGAACTATCGGGGCTTCGAGCCGCTTACAATGTAGTCTGCTACGATGTTCCTGCATACGTGTCTTCAATGCACGAGTTGTTTTACTAACGTATAACAAGGAACAGGGGCAGCAAATAGCGTATACCACAGATTTTGATTCACAATTCGTCTCATGTCTCAGGTAATATGTTTTGTCTTTATGAGTAAATTGAGAAATCTCTAAAGTAATGCTGCATATGGAACAATGTCCACATTTCATGTGTCTTCCGGTGGTCTTAGTTGTAGGATTCCAATTCAATGGTCGGAGTACTGCTGGTGATAAATATTCTTTAAGGCTTTGATTTCGCTTCCAAACACATCTTATCGATGATTCCTTCAATGTTGGTATAGTTGCTAGTACTGGTGTGTATTTCTTTATAATTTTTTGAATTTTTGTACTGATGGGAGAAAATGTTGTAACTAAATTAATATTCGAAACGTCCACTGGTGCAGCAGTGTTATCTCTCACTTTGTAATTGAGCAGCAACTCTCTGTTGTTATAAAGGGCTCTATTATAAGCCGTCTGTATTATTTTCTGGGGGTATCCTCTGCTTTGAAAACTTCGTTTTAAGTGTTTAGATGAACGTTTATACTCCGCTGTAGTGGAACAGTTTCTCCGATATCGGAGAAACTGTGAGACTGGTAAGCTGTTCTTTAGTCCCATAGGATGAACACTATGGTAATGTAAAAGAGAATTTTTATGTGTCGGTTTCCTAAAAACCGTAGTGTCCCACCCTGCTGTTTCTCTAGTGATTTTTACATCAAGATACGTGATCTGTTGATCATGACTCTCACATGTAAACTTCAAATTATTATCGCAAGTATTTAGCCAAAGTATAAATCTCGTCAAATCTGTTGTTGACCCCTGCCACAACATAAAAACATCATCGATGTATCGGTGCCACGATTTTATATTGGCTGCAAAAGGAGATTGTGGCAAAAACTGTTTCTCAAAGCTTCCCACATAAAAATTAGCGATTGAGGGGGCACAAGTGGCCCTCATCGCTACTCCAGTTTTCTGAAGGTATATTTGTTGTTCAAAAATAAAAAAATTATTGAACAATGTGATAGCTGCTATTTGGCATAAAAACTGGATGTGTTCCATAGAAAGGTCTCCCCTTTTTTCAAGTACTTGTTGGATTATTCTATATGCCGATTCCTGAGGTATACTGGTATAAAGAGATTGAATGTCCAACGTTACTAGTAGAATATTTGACTGTGTTGCCCAAGATGACAGGCTTTTCAATATATTCAAAAATTGAGTAGTATCCCTTAAAAAAGCCGGAATAGTATTCAGCATCGGTCTAAGGAAAGAATCTAAATAGATCGACAGAGGTTCTAACAAGGAACCTCTCGTCGATACTATTGGTCTACCAGGGGGCCGTTGTAAATGTTTATGCACTTTAGGCACCGTGTAAAATTTTGCTAGCTGTGGCAAGTCTGCTGTAAGAAACTTTGATTCCTTTATGGAAAGAATTTTAATCCTTAAAGCATCCTTCACAATATTGTTGATCTGTTGTTTCAATCGCGGTGTAGGATCTTCTAATAGCGGTTCATAAGTGGTTCTATCCTGCAGTTGAATCAAAGCTTCCTGCACATAATAATCTCGGTCTAAGACTACTAGGGCTCCCCCTTTATCCGCCCTTTTGATCACCAGGTCAGTTCTTGATTGAAGTTGACGTAAAGTATCCATCTGACTTTTTGAAAAACTACTCTTACTCTTGGGACTGTCTTTACTGACTTTCTCAACCTCTTTTAATACAAGCTCTTTAAATACTTGAATGCCGGCAGGTAAAGGAGTTGGGGGCGTCCATCGTGATGGAAGCGAAATCGAAGCCTTAAAGAATATTTATCACCAGCAGTACTCCGACCATTGAATTGGAATCCTACAACTAAGACCACCGGAAGACACATGAAATGTGGACATTGTTCCATATGCAGCATTACTTTAGAGATTTCTCAATTTACTCATAAAGACAAAACATATTACCTGAGACATGAGACGAATTGTGAATCAAAATCTGTGGTATACGCTATTTGCTGCCCCTGTTCCTTGTTATACGTTGGTAAAACAACTCGTGCATTGAAGACACGTATGCAGGAACATCGTAGCAGACTACATTGTAAGCGGCTCGAAGCCCCGATAGTTCAACATTGTCTAACCATGGGCCATGAGTTTGAAGCTTTAAAATGTTGGAGTATTGAGCTAGTATCATATGGTTTTCAAGGGAAGTCATCTGAACAGCGATTATTATATCGCGAACAATGGTGGATTCACCAACTCCACACAGTACAACCTGAAGGTTTAAACATCAATATTGATTGGACAGCATGCATGTGAAAGGGCTCCAATCAGGTAACAGCATGAAAGGGATTTAAATGTGGTTTACTACGCATGTGTAAGCGTCTTCATCAAAAACATTCTGAGATCATTCTTGAGAGAAAGAGAGAACTAATCGAGGATGCAGGTTGGTCAGTTAATTTACGTTAAGGACATGATATACGACAGGAGCCTGTGAGATTTAAGATAATCATTTAGATAATTTTTATTAATATTGCTTTATATTTTTTTAGAAAGCTAAAGGAATATTATGCTTTGAAGATTTCAGTCCCATATAAGAACTGACATCATCCCCCTTGATGAACCCAAGCGGAGAAACGCCAAAGCACTGAGGAGATTGAGGCGTCGGGGTTTTTACCAACCTATGTGGTGTTAATAAGAAAAACAAGGGACATTGGCTACAAAGGTTCTACATAAGCTAAGTAGACCAGCATACGCCATATTGTTTTAATTTAATAGGGTATTTACCCGCTGAGAAAATTATACAAAAAAATTCATACTATGAGCAATATTAAGTGATAAGATAAGAAAATAGGCCGTGGTCATTGATGCTAAACGGGCACTAGTTTTGGGTGTAAGCTATTGACCCAAGAAGAAGTGTGGTAGCAAGTGGCTGACAAATGCGAAAAAACTTGCCGTTTATCTGAGACCACATTAAGGCCATGAATGAATGACTGAATAAATCTATAGATTACACAACACATGGGTGAAGTATATTTTAGTTACGTTAATAAGTTATTCACTCTTGAGAAGTCCTATATCTGTTTATTCAAAACCTTTGGGCAGACAAACTCAGCCGAGTACTGCTGCCTCACGAGTGGTCCCTCCACCTAGACCAGGTGGCAAAGATATTTCATCTCTGGGGCACTCCAGACATAGACCTCTTTGCAAGTCCACTGGATGCCAAACTTCCCCGGTTCTGTTCCAGGATTCCGGCTCACAACTGTCAGGCAAGGGATGCCTTCCTCCTTCACTGGGGTCAGGACTTCCTTTATGCCTTCCCACCCATTCCCCTCATCTCCAAAACACTCTTCAAGCTTCAGAGAGACAGGGGTCGCATGATTCTCATAGCACCACGATGGCCATGCCAAACGTGGTATTCCCTGCTTCTACATCTCTCTCAAGCGGCACCTCTGGAGTTAGGGCATGCTCCAGATCTCCTTTCCCAGGAGAACGGGACGCTATGGCACCCAAATCCCCAGTCCCTGCACCTCACGGCCTGGTTGCTGAAGGCTTAGACCTCTAAGATTTCAACCTGTCCCAACAGGTAAAAGATATCCTTCAGGCTTCTAGGAAACTTTCCACAAGAAGATCTTATGCCTTCAAGTGGAAACGTTTTAATATATGGTGCTCCAAGAAGGGATTAAACCCCCTGGTTATACCCTTAGAATCAATACTAGAGTATCTCTTTCACTTATCGAATTCTGGTCTAAAGACCATTTCGGTAAGAGTCCATCTTAGTGCAATTGCAGCTTCTTATAAGCCTCTGAATGGACAACCAATTTCCTCTCATCCACTCCTATCAAGATTTATGAGAGGTGTCAGACGGCTGCCTGGGTGAGAATGTTCACAGTCTTGGCAAGTGCATATATCAATATGATTTGCAAGGGATTGTGGGAAATGCAGTCCATTCACACCAGACACAGCTGCTCACAATAATTAGTTGTGCTTGAGTGTAAAGCCAATAAGATATTTATTTATGGGGTTATTTCTCCCAACACAGATATGCTTGGTAGCACATAAAACAGGATACTTGCTTTCAGTGTTAAACTTAGAAAAACAAAATCAGGAAAACAACAGTTGAACTTTGTCAGGCAATCAAAGCAAAAGAATAAAGACCTGGTTGGTAACAAACTGGTCTTTTCTGTAGGCTTTAGCTAATATTTTCTTAGCAGTGTATCAAACAACAAGCAAAACCCACAAAGAAGGGAAAAACTATTCTTTTCAGGTTAACTTCTTATATCTTCACACATAGATTCAGAAGTGATTCCCTCAGAGCTCACAAGCAATTAGGTAAGGCTCAATTGCTAGCAGTTACCCAGCTGAAACCCCTTAGCTGGCTTGCTTTCTACTGCGTGGCTCAAATCCTACTTCAGGAGCTTTTCTGAGTAGATTAAAGAACAAGTTTGTATTTCTTTGTGATGGTTGTTGTACTTTGTAACAGAAAATTACCAAAGGAGTTTAGACAGAGAGCAATCCATGTATTCACAGCCTGTATCTAAGACTTCTCCCCTTTCCTCAACAATCATCGGTTCAATATCATGGATTGGCACAGAGGAATTTCTCAATGGAGCACTTTCAGGAGAATACTTGTTTCCCTGCTGTCTTTCAAGGTTATAGCTAGGGCATAGATCAGTGTTCATACCTGAGCTTCCATTGCTGTTAGAGTTCCTCTCTAAATAGCCTGGCCAGTATGTAGTCCAGTTTTTATGTCCAGCCTTCCAATCCAGATCCCTGGACACTGGATCTCTCTTCACATACCTTCTGGCACGGGTCCTAGGGTCCCTTCCAAGTGCAGCCGGCTCCCTCACAGGTACCGTCTGGAGATTCCTAGCTCTGCAGCACCACTCCTCTGGTTTTCCCCAGTCCAATGGTGTATGCTGGCCTTTTGAATGTCTCCCAGTATACGTACTGCTCTGGACTCCTTTAGACCTCCCAAATGCTTTTCTCTTCTTTCTTCTAAAGGGTTTCTTGCCCTCTCTGTCCGTCCGCTCTGGCTTCTGCTTCTGATGATCCTCCAGATGAAACTGAGGATAATTCTGAGGATCTCCAAGAATCTGAGGATGAGGATATCCAAGCTGATTCTGAGCATAATTCTCTGTAGAATAAACTCTACCTTTATTCTGCTTTGATGAGTGCTCCACCTTAGCACAGCGCAGCTGTGCTGAATCAGGCCCTGCCCTTTGAGATGAGTGCTTAGGGATTACCTCATAGCCCTCCTGATTGAACACACGTTTCCCCACTTCAGCTCCTCTAATGGCTGTTGGAAACCTGGTGCATTCTGGGACTGGTAGTCTTTTATGGAAATATTCTGTTTTCTCATTTCTACCAGAACTGACAGGTTGCTTGTTCAGAGTCACTTCACCTTTTCTATAGCTCCTTCCTGAGCTATGATAAGCTTCCTTATCACAGAGGCCTTTTATTAACTAAACCTCCCATCAAGCCACCACCGGTGGCATGGGATCGAAATCTAGTTCTCGGGCAGCTCATGAAGCCGCCTTTTGAACCTTTGGCCACTACAGCCCTTAGGTTTTTGACCTGGAAGGTCATCTTCCTAATTGCAATCACCTCTGCCCATCACATTAGTGAATTGCAAGCTTTAGTGTCTGACCCTCCTTATACTAGGTTTCATCATGATAAGGTTGTTCTTCGAACTCACCCATATTTTATGCCAAAGGTAGTTTTGCCTTTTCATTTAAATCAATCAATTTATCTTCCTGTACTTTTCTGAGGCCTCACGCCTCTCATGCAGAAAGAAACCTTCATGCTTTGGATTGTAAAAGGGCCTTAGCCTTTTACATACAAAGAACACAGCAACATAGAAAGTCCTCGCAACGTTTTATAGCTTTTGACCCTAGTCATTTGGGACTTCCAGTCTCCAAAAAAAACTTTATCTAAATGAATTGCCCAATGCATATCCTTTGCTTATGAGAGTAAGCGTCTTCCTTTTCAAGACCATGTCACAGCTCATAATGTGAGAGCCATGGCAGCTTCTATGGCTAATCGCCACTCTGTGTCTATCGATGATATATGTCAAGCAGCCACCTGGGCTTCGGTACACACCTTCACAGCCCACTACTGCCTGGATAAAGCCTTCCGTCGGGATGCCTTTTTTGGCCAAGCTGTTCTTCAAAGTCTCTTTCAGACCTAAATCAACCTCCTACCCACCAACCCTGGTGGAATGCCAGAGATCCATGGGAGGAAGGATTCCCACCCTCTAGGGTGGCACCTTCCTGGGGCTATCTCCCTGGCATCTTCAGCTAGGGAGTCCCCATATGTGAGGACTACATTCCTGCTTGTTCCTGGAGATAGCGAAGTTACTCACCTGTAACAGGTGATCTCCGGGAACAGCAGGAATTTAGTCCTCACAACCCACCCGCCTCCCCTAGGAGTTGTCTCTCTATCTCTTTGTCTCTTTCCTCTTTCCTCTCTCCCTCTATCCTTTCACTCAGCTACAAACTTAACTGAAGAGGGACAGTTGGAAAGGCGGGGAGGCAGCGCACATGTGCTGAGGGATGCTCCCAAAAGCGTTCCAATTGGACGCTGGGGAGCGTTCCCGCACAGGCTCCGTCGGTCCCGACAATACCCATATGTGAGGACTAAATTCCTGCTGTTCCCGGAGATCACCTGTTACAGGTGAGTAACTACGCTTTAGCCCCAACACAGAACACAAATGTTGTAAATTTACACACTTTACTTAAACTGTAAATAGTTCAGTTTCTATTTATATTGCTGTTATGCTATTCAGTTCCCTGTATGACAAGAGTTCTCCTATGTCCATGTTACAATTCTTGGATATCTGTAAACCGCTTTGAATGGTAGGAAGGTGATATAAAAATATGTTTGTATAAATAAATAAATAGTGGTTCCCAGTGAGTGGGAGTTTTGCCCTAGGTCATTCAGTCTCATCATGTGGAGATGGAATCTGCTGGTGTTTCTAGTTGCAGGAAGGTCTTGCAGACTGCAAGTTTAGATGTCCTCCTCCTGGCTTATCCTCCAGTATGGTTTCTTTCCCATGGCTCTTGATGAGACATGTCCTGAGCAGGTCTCTCCAGAGCTTGATTGCTCTAGTGGCATCAGATTGGCAGCACAGACCATGGTACATAGGTCTCCTAAGCCTGTTGGTGGAGTTCCCCCTCTATTGCTGCCTCAGGAGTGATGACTTCTGTGGCTGGGTTCCCTATTTGGGGATGGGGAAGTTGTTCCCATTCACTTCTCACTTATAGTCTGACCCTAAAGAGGTGTAAACTATTTCAGAAAGGATGCCCTTGAGTAATAGTGGTTACCCTTCTTAGGCCTAGAGTGCCTTTTCTTCCTGGGCTTATGCTGGTGTCTGGAGAGTCTTGGAAGGGTAATGTTCCTATCAAGCCCTGGATGTCAGAAAGGTCACCATGGTCACTTTTTGGCTCTTCTGTTTATCCAGGCCAGACTAGGATCAAGTTCAGCCTGCTCTTGTAGTTGAGCTGGCAGCCCTTGCATGCTGCCAGAGACAAGTTCTGGGTATGCCCTTGGTGGTGCACCCTGATGTCTCATTGTAGGAAATGGAAGATTTCCCCTTGGCTCATTTGGAAGGCCTGATGAAGCTCAACCTCTGAACATAGTATTCTCGATGGCCTTAACATCTGCTAGACAGATCAGTGCTACAGGCATGGTTCTGCAAGAGAGCTTTTCTGGGCATCATTGCAGTGCTCTGTGGATGATACCTCCTCTCTCTTGAAAGTGCTGTCTTTCTTTCACCTTTTTTATGGAGGAGGATCTTCGGACAGACCCCTGCTGCTTCGATTAGACATGCATTGGGAAATATCTGAGATTATTAATTCCTCCTGTCAATTGGGCCTTTTGCCCTCTCCTGTAGTTGGAGGAAAGGACAGGTAGCAGCAATGTTCCTGATTGCCTGCTGGATTACAGACTGTTAGTCCAATATCTTTGGTACGGGAGAGGTTTGCCAAGGGAGTCAGGACACGAGCCTCTTCCTGGGCTATTTCTGCTTTAGTGTTTTTGGAAGACATCCGTTGGGTGGCTAACTGTACGCCCTGAGCACATTTGTGAAGTGCTACAGATTGAATCTGGGAACTGTTGTGGCTGGTGTCTTCTTCCCATTCTGGTTCCTCACTGCTTGGGTTTGTCCCACTTGCCTGAACTAGCAGGATGATAAGGGAGGAGAAATGTTACATATCTGATAATTGTCTTTACTTGAATCCTTTGCAAGGCTTGCCCAGGAAGGACTTCTTGCTACACGGGCCTCTCTCCTTCCTGCAGCCTGATGGGTTCTTAACCTCTCCTTGTGAGCCACACCTTCACAGACCTGAACTCTGCCATGCAGACTCTCTTAAAGGGGATTGTTGATTCTGCCTTTGGAGAGAGAGATACGTAACATTCTATAGACCCCATCTCAGGTGCATATACCCACATAAAGATATATCTAAAATTAGTCCTGGAGGGACAACACTACAAGTACCGAGTGTTTCCTTTTGACCTGGTCTCAGCACTTCGCGTTTTCACAAAATACCTCATGGTAGTAGCTGCTTGAGATGTTGGAAGTGTTTGTCTTCTCCTATCTGGACAATTGGCTGATCAAGAATACCATTCCGGAAGGAGTTCAAGAATCAACACACTTGAGAGTTTGGATATTGGAACTACAAGGGTTCATTATAAATTACCTAAAGTCCCACTATCAATTCAGTTCTGCAGTTGGAATTCATAGGAGTCTTGCTTAACATGACTCAGGCGAGAGCCTTTCTTCCACACGACCAACTGCACAAGCTGACAGCACTAGTGCAGGAGACTCAACTGAGTCAGCAGGTGACAGCTCACAAGATGTCGACCATGCTAGGCTACATAGCCTCTACAGTGCATATCATACCCTTGGCACGCCTCTGGATGAAGCAGGTTCAGTGACGACTCAGTGGACCCAGGCCACTGGTCGACTTGAGGATTGTCTCTGTCACCAGTCCTCTAGTCCAGTCACTGCATTGGTGGACAATCCATCAGAAATTGCTCAAGGGCCTTCCCTTCCAGATTGTTTTGCCACAAGAGATTTTGATGACAGACACTTCCAAACTGGGTTGGAGAGCTCATCTCAATGGATTTCACAATGGGGTAATTGGTCCATCCAAGAAAGGCTCCATCAGATCAACTTCTTGGAGTTGAGAACCGTAAGCAAGCGCTGTAAAGGTTTTCGGAGGTCGACTGGCCAACCAAATTATCCTGGTTCACACCGACAATCAGGTCACCATGTTTTACATCAACAAGCAGGGAGGAATTGGCTTGTACCTCCTGCATTGGGAAGCGGTTAGGTTGTAGAAGTTCGCCTTCACTCATGGAATGTAGGCGGGAGCCACATACCTGCCAAGTGGAGAAAACACTGACAGAGTCGAGTCCTTCAACCGCACGAGTGGACACTGGACAGGGAGATGGCAGTCCATATCTTTTGTAAGTGGGGCACCCCCTCAATAGATCTTTTTGCCACTCCGCAGAATGCCCAGGTGGATCAGAGTAAGATCACACAGCACGCTAGCCTTGGATGCTTTCCTCCTGCACTGGGGGGAGGGTCTTCTGTACATGTTTCCCCCAATTCCTCTCATTGCAAAGACCCTCCTGAAGCTCAAATCAGACAGAGGCTCGATAATTCTCATCGTACGCTACTGGCCCAGACAGCCGTGGTTTCCCATACTGCTACAATTCTCCAGTCAGGAACCACTCCAGCTAAGCCATGCTCCAGATCTAATTTCTCAAGATGACAGGATGATGTGGCATCCTAACATCAAGTCCTTGGCCCTCATGGCGTGGATGTTGAGAGGCTAGTATTGTCTGAGCTCATCTTGCCTGACAATATAACCAATGTCCTTATGGCCTCACAAGACGGCTTCATCGAGGAAGACTTATTCCTGTAAATGGAGGAGGTTTATTGTCTGATGTGAGAGCCAGGCCCTAGATCCTTTCATCTGTCCCACACAAAAACTGCTTGAGTATCTTCTGCACCTCTCCGAGTCTGGGCTTAAGTCCAACTCCATCAGGGTCTACCTCAGTGCAATTCCAGCATACCATCGAGGTGTGGAGAGACAGTCCATATCGGTACAGCCTTTAGTTCACTTTATGTGGAGGTTGTTTCTCTTGAAGCCTCCTTACAAACCCCCTGCAGTGTCTTGGGACCTCAATGTGGTTCTTGCACAGCTCAGAAAAGCTCCCTTTGAGCCGCTCAATTCCCGTTCACTGAAGTTCTTGGCCTGGAAAGTCTTGTTTCTGGTGGCGGTCACCTCAGCACGCAGAATGAGTGAGTTTCAGATTGAAGTAGTTCATCCAGCCTTTACCAAATTCCATAATAATAGAGTGGTCCTCCGTACTCATCCTAGATTCCTTCCAAAAGTGGTATTGGATTTCCATCTTAATCAATCAAGTGTTCTGCCAACATTTTTCCCAAGGCCTCATGTCCACAAGCGGAAAGCTGCATTGCACATGTTGGACTGCAGGCAAGCCCTAGCCGCCTACTTGGAGCAGAAGAAAGCCCATAGAAAGTCCATCTAACTTTTTCTTTTGACCCCAGCAAGCCAGGGACTGCCATTTCCAAATGCTCTCTTTCAATTTGGCTAGCAGACTGCATCTCTTTCGCTTATGTCCAGTCAGGCCAGAACCTTGATGGTCATGTCACAGCTCACAATTTCAGAGTCATGGCTGCGTCAATGGCCAACTTGCACTTAGTCTCTGTGGAAGAAATCTGCAGGGGCTACAACGTGGTCTTCTATCCACATACTCCTATCTCATTGCTGCTTAGATGGTGATTCCCAACATGACAGCAATTTTGGCCAATCTGTTTTTCAGAATCTGTTTGGGGATTAGAATCCAACTCCATCCCCCCTAGGCCCATTCTATTCTGTCCAGGCTACCAAAAAAGGAAAGCAAGAATCTCTGCTATTGTACATAATTGGTATTTGAGTTGCTATGATCTCTCGCCAATCCATTGTTGAGTTTTGCCCCTGTTGGGCTTCTCTGTGGCCTCCTCCGTTTTCAGCAGCCAGTAGCTTGGGAGTCCCATACCTGAGGACTCATTCCTGCTTGTCCTCGAAGAAAATGTAGTTACTCACCTGTAGCAGATGTTCTCTGTGGACAGTAGGAATAAGTCCTCGCAACCCTCCCACCTCTCCAAGGAGGTGTCTTCTGCTACAGCTATATTATCAGGCTGATCTAAGATGACGCTGTGACGGCAAGTGGGAAGGAGGCATGCAGGCAAGGTGGAGCCTCCCAGAAGCTTTCAGTAGGAACTGGGGAGTGTTCCCACGCAGGGCTCTGTTGAGATGTCACCCATACGTGAGGACTTATTCCTGCTGTCCATGGAGGACACCTGCTGCAGGTGAGTAATGACTTTTTACAGCAGTAATGCAGATAATGTAGTTAGCTGTGTGATCTTACTCTGATATGTAAACCTATTTACATAAATCGTCTCCCAACAGAAAATAAAAGTTTGAAATTTAGCCTGGAGAATTGCTGCTTTAACTCTAGATATAACATAAAACCAAGATGAAACACATGAGAAACTTCCCCTAGCTATCCGACAAACACAATATTATTTTTGGCATGTTTTAGGAAATCTTTGAAAACCTATTTATTCTTGTGTGTATGAGAAAATGCCTAGTAATATTTACTGATAAATACATTTTATATGTATTTTATTGTTATGTTGTGTTTCATTTATATATGTCTGTATTATTCTAACCCACCCAACAATGAGGTGATGGGCAGGAGATCAATACTAATAAATGAAATGAAATTATCTCCATCTAAAAATAGCAGTATATTACCTCCTTTTTTTTATCTTGAGGCATCCACTTTAACTCTAGCTAATCCTCTTAACCTTTTCATTAATGTCTGGATTATCTTCTGCTACAGTGGGCCAATGAATAGGCTCACCATAGCTGCACCAGGGGTGCTCCCACTTCTGAAGGTTCTGGACTGTTCTTACCACCATCTTCAGCCCTAGTGCTTAAGCTAAGGGTGGGCACCTCCTTTTTTTTCTCAAGTGAGTATGGCCAGTATGTACAATTCCAACTTCTGCTGGATTGGTAAAATTGAAAAAGGGAAATATACGTAAGGAGTTGAGAATGTCTATCCAGAGGCAAAATAATCCTGTAAAAATGGAATGGGATGAAATTTGGTATGGGGAAAACTGGTGAAAAGACGCACCAAGTGTGAAAATGGGCCAAATCAGACTGGGGTTCAAGAGACAAAGCTCCCACAAAACTGGCACAGTGCATTTCTATGGAAGAAGCAGTTCAACGTCTACAGCATAGAAATTTAAATAAGTGAAACATAGCAGTCCCAGCCTCATCCCCACACCTACGCCTGCCACCCTCCCCCTCCTCCCCAAGTCAAACATACACAATGACAACACAGTTAAACACATACACCGAGAGGGGTTGGAAAAAATTTCATGAGCCATTCTTGGCGTGCTTTCCCTACTTATTCTTTCTTCCATACTTCCATTGTAGTGGTAGCCTTGTGAGATTCGGTATGGATCTTATGTAGTGAGTTCAGCATGTGAAGGTGCTCAGCAAGACTTAGGAAGAGAAATTTTTAATTTTGTCTGCCTCTTCCTATGTTCTCAACATTTCCCCCTCTCCCTCCTCCCAGTTTTCACACATGCTGTCTTCCAGCATCTTCTCTGGAAAGAAAGAAAGAGAGAGAGATTGTCACAGCTGCAGCTGCCAGCCCCCCCTCCCCTCCCCATCCAAGTAAAAGAAGTCAGAACCTCTTTCCGGACACAGAACCTCTCCAGAAAAAGATATGAGCAGTTGTGATTCATTATTTTTAATTTGATTTGGCGCCATAACCTCTTTTTTTTGCTGCCATCAGTCAGTAGCTCTTGAAGGGACTAGCACCACCTCCATGTTTCACAAGTTCTGAAGACTATCAGCTCAACAATTTTTGCTCCAATCTGTAGTTATCAATTTACAGAACACAACTACACACAGAATTTGAGTCAAATATATACTAACCTACTATCCGAGTGACTGGGTAACAAGGCCCAAACAGAATTAAATTGTGGTTAATTTCAATATAATAGGATTTTTTTTTATAAGAAGATAATACATAGCGCTAAAATGAATAAAAACTAGAATAGAAACCCAACAAAAATTAATATTTGTACTTGAACCGATTCCGTTTCAAAATAACTGTGGTAGGGTAGTTACTGAGGAAGAGATCCAAGGAGAGAGCTGGCCCTGACCTGAGGCTTACTTTATTCATGTTGCTCAAGTAAAAGCTAGTCCCCCTTACAGAGACCCCACCAGGTAATGCTGTATTTTCCTCCTTGTTATGTTCCCCCTTCCACTTCGCATGCCCCCGTTATATATTTCCCAGAGCATTCACATATTACTAGGCCGGGCTGCTGCTTCTACCCTCACACTTTATCTTTATCTTTATTATTTCTTGATATACTGCCCATAGCAACGAGGCATCAGAGCGGTGTACAATTACAATAATATTCAGCATAACCAGAAAAGGAAAGGAATGCCATTTAATTGACAGGAGAGAATAGTAGACAATGGGAGGCTGAAGAAGACAGAAGAGTGTACCAGTTAGAGAGAGTAGAGGGCAGTGAAAGAGAGAGTGGGGACAGAAATGGCTAGAGAGAAGAGGGGGGGGGGGGGAGGCAGGTAGGTCATAGGCCAGTTGAAAGAGGTGAGTTTTGAGAAGGGATTTGAACCAAGGAAATGAGGGCTCGGCACATAGGGAAACGGGCAGGGAATTCTGCAATGCAGGGGCAAGAAAGAAGAAGGTGGAGTGACGTGTCTGTTCCAGGTGTGCTTGGGAAACTGATGAGAGAGACAGATGGTGAGTGTGAAGGGACCCTAGAAGGCGGTGAAGAGTGTGAAAGTGGAGGACAGTGAGTATTGCGGGCTACCGAAGTGAACTGCCCGGTGTGCCAGGGTGAGGAATTTATAGTTGAGGCAGAACTTAATGGGAAGCCAGTGAAGACAGATAAGGGTGGGTGTAATCTGATCACGATGGGAGGAATAGGTGAGTATCCTGGCTGCAGTGTTTTGGAGACGGTGAAGTTGATAATGCGAAAGACCTGAAAGTGCATTGTTACAGTAATCCAACCTAGAGATTACCAGTGATAGCAAGAGGGTAGTGAGAGAGTGCGTATCAAGAGAGGGTCGAAGAGCGCAAATATGATGTAGGAAGACAGATGAGAGTGGAACAATAAGGAGGAGTCCAGGACAACACCCAAATAGCGGAGAGACAAGACCAAAACGTTCAAGAGGAGTGTTGGCCTGGGTGTAGAGAGGGCAAACCAGATAGCTGTGCATTTGGAGGGATTATGATGTAAGTGATTAGTAGGAAGCCAATTGGACACAGTAGACAGGCAGGCATTTAGGGGGGTCAGATCAGGGTGATGGGGATTGGTGTGACAGAGAAGACAGATATCATCAGCGTAGAAATATGCGGAGATGCCAGCAAATTTCTTCCTTCCTGTTTTTATGGTGCGGAAGTCCCAGGAGTTGTGTAATCCGATATTTCTCTTTTTTTTCCAGACCTACTGTCTCCTTTGCAAAGGCTGTATAGTAAACACCCTCACCAGATTTACTCAAACACCACAATCATTTTACATTTGTATGCAGGCTATGGCCCTGCTCACTTTAGGCTAGCAAGCTGTTTTGCCTTCGCTCAATCAGTCTCCTGAGTTTAGACTGATGGGAAAATATGCAAGGATTTTTGTCCAATTCCCCCTCCCCCCTTATTGGGTATGTAACCAGTGATCCTACTACATCTGTTCATACAGGACAAGAGAAGGTTTTCTCCTCCTTGATGGTTCCTTAGAGTATCCTGTAGCTCATCGGTATTCACTCCCAGTTATCTAGGGACACAAATGGAAGGGAGTTTCAGGATATCCCTAATGGGAGGGAGTTTCAGGATATCCCTAATGAATATACAAATGAGAGAGCTGCATGCAATACTTCCTCCATTATATGCAAATATGTCTCATGCATATTCCATTAGGGATATCCTGAAAACCTGGACATTGAGTGCTCAGATTCAGAATGAACACCACTGCTCTAATTGAACTCTGTAACTCATCAAACTACCACAGTGTTTCTCAAACCTGTCCTAGGGAACCATCAGTCATTTGGGTTTTCAGGATATCTGCAATGAATATGCATGAGAGAGATTTGCATGCCTGCTATCTCCATTATGTAGATTTCTCTCACGCAATTCATGGTGGATATCCTGAAAACCCGACTGGCTGATGATTCCTGCAGGACAGGTTTAAGAACCAGTGCTCTACCACATTAATATTTTACAGTTTTTCTTTTGTGAATTAATTCGTAGAGGAAGACTGTCACAAATGAAGATTATCAGCAGTGTAATTGTCATGCAAGTTGAACAGCTGAAAAGTGAGCTTGAAGGGAAAGAATGGAGTCAGTGGTCATCTAAAAAGATGTGTGTCTTTCCATAGCAAGCACAAATGCAAAAAGTAAAATACCAGGACTAAACGAGGAGGAGAATAAAATAATCAGGATGATGGTTGGGTAAAATCAGTTGGTACCGCTGATGAAGCACAGCCATTGACGTAGTGTGTGGTATGCTTCGTTGACAGATACATTGTTCTTTTATTCTTCTTTAATAAAGAGACACTGCGTCGGTACCATGTTAAAGTATTAGTCACTAGCATTGCTGGAGTGTTTGTTATGCATTCCAGTACTGAAATACTATACTATGAAATCAGATTTAGATGAGATGCAAATGAGCTCCAATTGCAGAAATCGAATTGAAGGGCTCTTAATAAAATGTCTCTCTACTTATTTTCTTTTTAGGAAATGATGAACAAGTGATACTTCACGATGTTGAAAGGTTGGTAAAAGTTTTTAAAAAGTCATTACATCGTTTCCATTTTAGCTGCTTTTTTTTTTTTAAAGTTGGAAAAAGGAAATTTCTCAAATTTCTGAGCTGAAAATTAGTAGAAAAGTAAAAGTTGTTTTGGTATTTCACTTTTAACATCTGAGAGCCACCTCCTTGTCAAATCCATTAAACTTTGAGGATTTCTTTCTACCAGGGAATGTACAGGGGCTTGAATGATCTCTTAATTTGTATTGTAAACCGCTCAGATACTTGCGTGTTGGGTGGTATATTAAAAACTGAATAAAGAAAGATAAAGAATAAAGATGTTTTAACTGGGTCCAGCCAAACGTAGCACCCTTTTGAATAGGTTTTGTCAGCAAAAAGCTTCTAGCAGCTTCTCAATGTGTTTTTCAGCCTTTCCTGGCCTATATCAAAGACCTCACATGGATCCCAAGCATGGGATGCCTGGTACATAAGCAGTCATTTCAGAGCTTATTTTTGGGTTTTCCCTGCTCAGATAATGTAACTAAGAGGCATCAGATTCTCAAGTCATGTCTTCAGAACTGACAGCACCACCTGGCGTTTTAAATAATCTTCATTGCGGTGTGATCATACAGTCATATTTTATTACTAATGTTTGTAAAGGCACTACTTCTTGGGGTCTACCTTGAATGTCTTTGGTCTACACTGGACACCAAAAGGCACTTGTTCTGTGAGTTACCTGCTTCTTTACACACAGCTTGAGCATCCCTGCTACTCTTGTGGTGCATTTAGCATTTAGCATTGTTTAGCCATTGACTGAGGGGGGAAATGTGTGTTGAATATTGGTCACCAAGAGGGTGGAAAATTATTACACACTTACACAATCAATCAATGAAAACTGGAACAAAAAGAAAAACTCTGCATGTGGTCTTTTTTTTCTGTTTTTTGTCCAGTGGTGAGACCTTGGATGTCTTCACCCATGAGAATGCTGTGTACGGTCTCTCAGTCAGTCCAGTCAATGACAATGTCTTTGCGAGCTCCTCTGATGATGGCCGAGTTCTTATTTGGGACATAAGAGAGTCTCCTCATGGAGGTAAGACTATTCGGTGCAAATTGTAATGTTCCATGGCAAACGCCTTAATTTGAGGTCATCTTTTTGGCGCAATGCAGTACTCTTTCTCAATAACATTATGCTGAGGCGCCACTGGTGGCATCCCTTGTTGAGAAATTCTCTCGCTTGGTATTTTGGATTGGATAATAAAATGTTAAAACCATTTATAATATGATGCATTTTGTTTTCGTTTCTGTTCATTGTTCCGTGATCGCAAGTGGTACAACTAACGGTGTTAAATTAAAATTCTTCTATTTATAGAAATTGCATTGGGAGGTTGCTAAATTCTAGTAGTTCAGATGCAAACATCCTTTTGCATGTTTTCTAATGATTCCCATTTGTTCTCTCCACAGATCCCTTTTGCTTGGCAAACTATCCATCTGCCTTTCATAGTGTGATGTTTAATCCAGTGGAGCCCAGACTTTTAGCGACGGCCAACTCCAAAGAGGGAGTGGGGCTCTGGGATATCCGCAAGCCTCACAGGTGAGCAGAAAGTGATTTCTGGGCCAGCTCCAGGCATTTCCTTATTGGTGATGGTGTTATTATTACTATTATTATCACCCTTATGATTTGAATAGTACATACTTGGATGTAGACAGCACTGTATAGAGAAGTATTGTACTTAAAGGATGGAATTTAAAGAGGGTTGTGTTCACAGTCCTTGGTTGGGGAAGGGGAGGCCTTTCATGCTTCTTTTGCCAGCAAAAAAAGATTGCCTACCACTTGTCATCTGGCTAAATGCCTCATGAGTATCTAGTCTATTTGCCTATGGTCCAAGCGACATCACTTTGGCTCCTGCCCAACATCTAAGGGAACTGGAAGCAATACAGCTAAGACAGTCTCACAAAATTTGCAGGCATTGTAAAGTAATTTATGGACATGTCAATCTTTCTGCTGTTTTTATGGACAGTTATTAAATTTATGGGCGGTTGGCAACCCTGCTTAGCACACTTTGTTCATCCCTTTCTTCTCTCTGCCCTCTTCTCTAGTCATACTCTCCTTCTTTTTTGTCCCTCCAGTCCAGTCCCGCACCTCTGGGTAGTGTACCTCTTCCAGAAGCTTGGAGACTGAGCATGTCATCTTTTGATGACACCCATATACTTATACAACTGGCACTGTCTACCAGCCCCAGTATGCTCAGCCTCCAAACAGCTAGAGGGAAGTAGTGAGCCAGGGATGCTGGACTCACTGAGGGACCACTAAGGAGATAGGTCTTCTTTATTTTCTTTGATTTTGTTAGGTCCCTGTGCTCAGGATTTGTTTGCTTTTATTTAAATAAAAAAAATTAATTAACAACAGTTAACTGCAAATGGAGAGAGCACAAAGGAGGGAATCCCCTTTTCTCCAAGGTGTTCGGGGAAGGCTAGTGGGAGGCTCTCCTCTTGCCGGGAGATCTAGCAGCTCCCGAATCTGTCATCAGGTGAGAAGCCACCTCCCGAATGGCAGCGTGTGGACAGGTAGCTCCTGGAATGGCCCTCTCGGTGCCAAAGTTAGATTTGAGTGGCTGAGCACGAGGGGAGAGCAGAGACGCAGCGTGCAGCTGTCCCTGGAATGGAGGTAAGCCCTGGGCAGTCTGAGCATGAGGAAGAGTCTCTTTAGTGTCGCTTTGGGCATCAGGCAGAGGGACCACATTAAGAAAGTATGTGGGAGGCCGGCCTTTGTGCATGGCCCTGGACCATGTGGAGGGAGGCTGAAGCGGTGCAGGAACAGTGCTAGTCTTCTCTTCCCGGCTGCAGCCCAGCGATTTCGGTCAGCTTCAGCGATTTCTTCTCTCCCCTGGGATTTGCTGGAAGGGAGAAAGAGAGGTACATGAGCTGCGGTTTGTTTTTTGTTTTTTCCCAGGAATTGAAGGATAGGAACAAGGGGCCCCATGTTTCTTTTGGTTTCTTTTTTTTTTAAGTTCCTTATTTTTACTTTAATTTACTTTATTTCAAGTGGATTTCCTTCACTTGCAGAGGAGTTTTTCATTTAGTTTGGTCTAGAGGATTCTTTTTGCTCCCAAGGTCTCTGCTCCTGGTGCAGGTTGCAGACCTGGTCGCCATGCCAGCCAGCCCTCATTGCCTAGTATGTGGGATCTGGTGGGGGGCGGTCTCAGATGAAGGTATTTGTCTGTGATGCACACAGGAGGCCACAACCTTGGAGAAGGACCAGCATGAGATGCAGGAAAAGACCCCCTTCTCCCCCCCTTCCCCGGTTAGGGAGGTCCAGGGTGCAGAGGGGCCACAATCTCAGTGTTGGAGAGCCTCCTGCTCCCTGGCCATCCCCGGACACTCCTCTTTGCGGGACCAGAGAGAAGTAGGGTTTCCGTGAGATTTTTCCTCAGAATTTGTCCTGCTGCTACGCAAGACCTTTTGCATGTGCCAACAGGGATCGGGGATCACTCCGCTGTCGCAGGACCACAATACTAGGCGACCAGCGGACACGAATGTGGGCGTTGTGGAGATAGCGGTTGCCAAGAAGGCTTGACTCTCAGAGGAGAGGGACAGGATGCTGAAGACCTGGACATGGGACTAGAGTTCCAAACTGAAGAACTGGAAGAAGGAGAGATCCCGGAGCAGGAGGATCAGTTGCGAGTGGTGCAACTGTTCTACCGGGAGGAGCTGCCAGCACTTATCGAGGAGTCCTTGAAGGCCCTCAATATGCTGGCAGGTGTGCCGGCGGAAGATGAAGCATTGGATGACCCGCTGCTTCAGGTGGTGTGGAAACCGCAGAAGGTTTTTCCGGTGCACAGAGTGGTCAAGCAAATGACCAGGAAGAGTGGAATCTACCAGAGGCAGGCCTCAGGGGAGTACGGGCTATAACATGCCTGTACCCGTTACCGGAGCAGGAGCAGGAGCAGGAATATTTTCAGTCGCCCCAGGTGGACACGGCAGTGTCAGCAGTTACCAAGAAGATGACAATTCCGGTAGAAGGTAGTGCGGCCCTCAAGAATGGCCAGGACAGGAAGTTGGACACTTTGCTGAAAAAGGTCTTTGATATCAATGCCCTCGCCTTGCAGGCCTCCATTTGTGGGGCCTGGGTGGCTAGAGCCTGCCTTTGCTGGTCGCAACGGTTTCAACAGCTGGGGGAACAGGCAGCAGACCTGTCCAGAGAGGCGACCAAATTGGAATCTGAGACGGCCTACCTTGCGGACAGCCACTACGATCTCAACAGAAGTTTCTCAAAAAGCATGGCATCTTTGGTGGCGGCTTGCTGATGTCTGTGGCTGAGGAACTAGGCGGTGGACAGCTCCTCCAAGTCCTGTCTTAGCAAGCTCCCCTTGAAGGGGTAAGCTGCTGTTTGGGGAGGATCTGGACAAGCTGGTTAAGGACTTGAGGGAGTCCAAGGGTGGATGCCTGCCCGAGGATAAGCAGAAGCAAAGCCACCCGTCACCTTCGTCAAGAGGACAACCGAGAGACTTCAAGCGTTTTCGCATGTCCCGCTTTGCCCTTATCAGATAGGTAGAGTCGCCTCCAGGGGGCAGGGGTTTTGAGGTTTCCAAGATACAGGAAGGGGCTTTGGAACAGCCTCTCCCTTGGGACCCAGGAAATCCCAATGAAGCGAAGTGGGCCCAGATGGGGTTGATACCCCTGGGAGGCCGACTACAGAAGTTCTACCCTGCTTGGGTCCAGATCACTTCAGTCCGGTGGGTCTTGGAAGTCATCCGGGAGGGCTATGTCCTCGAGTAGGTGCATCCAGTCGGCCACTCTTTCATTCAGTCTTCCTGTAGGATGCCAGGCAAAGCTGCGGCAGTAGAGGACATCTTGGTGAGGTTATTGCAGCTAAGGGCCATGGTGCCTGTAGCCAAGAACCAATACAGGTGCAGTCGGTACCCCATTTATTTCGTTGTGCCCAAAACGGAGGTCTCCTTCCGACCAATTCTCGATCTCAAGGTGTAAACCGTTGCGGTACCCACAGACATTTTCACATGGAAACCTTGCAGTCCGTCATAGTAGCAGTAAGAAGCAGGGAATTCTTGACATCTCTTGACCTATCCGAAGCATATCTTCACATTTCCATCCAGCCAGAGCTACTCCGTTTTGTGGTACTAATGGGACATTTCCAGTTTCAGGCATTGCCATTCAGGCTGGCAACGGCTCCGCGTACCTTCACCAAGGTTATGGTGGTGGTAGTGGCAGCGCTCCGCAAAGATGGAGTTCTGGTACACCTGTACCTAGACGATTGGCGGAACCGAGTGAAGTCCAGAGACGAAAACGCAATGGCCATGAAGAGGGTGGTGCAGCTCCTTGAAAGTCTGGGATGGGTGATCAATTTGGCCAAGAGCCAGTTAGTGCCATCCTAGGAGCTGGAGTATTTGGGAGCATGCTTCAACACTGGCTTGGGAAAGGCTTTTCTGCCGAAACAGTGAGCGCAGGGGCTGTGGCGGCTGGTGCACCAGTTTTTCAGGTGCTGGGGACCATGGCAGTCATGATCGAACTGGTCCTATAGGTGAGAGCGAACATACGACCATTGCAAAGAGCTCTCCTGTGTCGATGGTCCCACCAGAGTCAGCCCTTCTCCAAGCAACTCCCATTCCCAGGGCAGACGAATTGAGCACTGTAGAGGTGGTTACATCTGGAAGGGGGCATGCCCCTCGAGGTGCCAGCGTGGGTCCCACTGATGATGGATGCCAGCCTATCAGGTTGGGGGGCCCATTACGAGAGACGCATTGCACAGGGACAATGGAACTCGCAGGAGGCCCTCTGGTCCATCAACAGGCTGGAAATGCTGGCAGTGCTCTAGAGCTTCGGGTCTTGGCTATAGGGGAAGGCTGTCTGGGTTCTCTCGGACAATGCAACCATGATAGCCTACATCAACCGCCAGGGTGGCACGGGTAGCATAGCCTTAGAAGAAGAAGCTGAAATACTGTTCGATTGGGTGGAAAGTCACCTCCAGGTCTTATTGGCAGTGCACTTCTTGGGAGTCGACAACATGACAGCAGACTACCTAAGCCCGGGTGCACATGGACCCAGGCAAGTGGACTCTCAAACAGGAGGTGTTCGAGCAGGTAGCACGCCGATGAGGCACGCCGATCTTATGGTGACTTCCCAGTTGGCCAGGGTGAGATGGTTCTTCATCAGAAGAAGGGAAAAAATGTCAGAGGGTCTGGATGCCCTCGTGCAAAGGTGGCCTGTGGAGGATCTCCTCTGTGTTCCCGCCATGGGCGCTTATAGGCCGTGTGATACAACGGATAGAGGCTCACCGTGGGTTCATCATTCTAATCGCTCCGGATTAGCCAAGGCATCCATGGTATGCCGACTTGGTGCAGTTGCTGGTGGACCGGACATGGCGTCTCCCAGTCTGAGAGGATCTCTTGATGCAGAGGCCAGTTTGCATGCCTCAGGTGGATCGATTCTTGCTCTCTCTTGAAAGAGCGAGGCTGAAGAAGAAAGGGTATTCAGGCCCGGTGATAGCAATCTTGCTGAAGGCCCGAAAGAGGTCTACCTATCTAGCATACATCTGGTTATGGGGCATTTTGAGGTGTGGTGTGGAAATAGGCAGTCTATCCCATCCACTGCGTCCGTCCCGGACATCCTAGCATTCTTGCAGATTGGGTTTGATAAGGGTTTAGCTGCCAGTTCCTTAAGGGTACACCTGGCGGCAATTTCCTATTACTGGGGAAAGGTTCAAGGGATGGCGCTGGGTACTCACCCAGATGTGCTGAGATTTCTGAGGATGGTGGGCCATCTTTGAACTCCCTGGAGGCCAATGGTATCACCTTGGGATCTCAATTTGGTGCTAATGGCGCTGACCAAGAAGACCTTTGAGTCGTTGGGTAGGGCCTCGCTAAAGGATTTTACCTTGAAAACAGTATTCCTCGTGGCGATTTGCTCGGCATGCAGGATTTCGGAGCTTCAAGCCTTATCTTGACAGGAGCCATTTCTGTCGTTCTCCTGGGAGAAGGTGGTCCTTCAGCTGGTACCTTCCTTCTTGCCGAAGGTGGTTTCGGCCTTCCATTTGAACCAGTCGGTCTCTCTACTAGGTGCAAGGGAGCTCTTTGCTCTCAGGGAATGAGTCCGATCTCTGGAGGCTAGAGTAGCAGACTTGGAGGAAATAAGGAAGACAGAGAGATACATAGACAAGACCTACAGGGATATAGTTCTGAAGTCCATCCTCCAGTCTGGCAGCATCCCTGTTGCCATGGAGGAGAGAGGTCACGTGACAGGAGAGCATCACCCTGGTGTGGTAGGAAGTGATCCTGTAGCTAGGACCTGTCCTCCAGGTGATGTAAAACACTCTCGCACTGAGGAAGTTTCTCCAGGGCCATGTGCCCAGGAGGGAAGGGTTAGGACAGACAGTGATTCGATCATTAGGTGGGTAGATAGCTGGGTGGCTGGTGGATGTGAGGATTGCCTGGTAACATGCCTGCCTGGTGCAAAGGTAGCGGACCTCACGCAC
Organism: Ichthyophis bannanicus; assembly: GCA_033557465.1. Taxonomy (NCBI): domain Eukaryota; kingdom Metazoa; phylum Chordata; class Amphibia; order Gymnophiona; family Ichthyophiidae; genus Ichthyophis; species Ichthyophis bannanicus. The sequence goes on from CM066037.1 coordinate 295,925,339, forward strand.
CACCTAGACAAGGTCTTAGATAGTGCTGGGAAGGAGTCAGCTGTCTTTGTACATGTCAGTACCAATGACATAGGAAAATGTGGTAGAGAGGTTCTGGAGGCTAAATTTAGGCTATTAGGTAGAAAGTTGAAATCCAGAACTTCCAGGGTAGCATTCTCCGAAATGCTTCCCGTTCCATGCGCAGGACCCAAAAGGCAGGCAGAGCTCCAGAGTCTCAATGCGTGGATGAGACGATGGTGCAAGGATGAGGGTTTTGGATTTGTTAGGAACTGGGGAACATTCTGGGGAAAGGAGGGGCTCTTCTGAAGAGATGGGTTTCACCTTAACCGGGATGGAACCAGGCTGCTGGCATTAACCTTTAAAAAGGAGATAGAGAAGCTTTTAAACTAGATAATAGGGGAGAGCCGACAGTCGCTCATTAGCACATGGTTTGGAACAATGTATCCTTGAAGGATACTACCAAAAGAATGAAGTTAGGGCATATCAGCAGAGAGGTTCCAATAAAGATGAAAGTAGCCCAAATGCCCTTGAGTATGGAGCAGACAGAGCTTAAAGATTCCAAATTACCCCTGTCTACCGATAGCCAGATTAATATGAATATAATACAGTCTCTAAAATGCTTGTATGCAAATGCTGGAAGTCGAAAAAATAAGATGGGAGCGTTAGAATATATAGCACTAAATGAGAGGTTAGATATGATTGGTATTTCAAAGACATGGTGGAAGGAGGACAACAAGTGGGACACTGCGATACCTGGGTACAAACTATATCGCAATGATAGAACTGATCAAATTGGTGGAGGGGTTACGCTGTATGTTAGAGAGGGCATTGAGTCACAAAGGATTAAAGTTTTGCAGGAAACAAAATTTGCTGTACAATCTCTATGGATTGAAATTCCATGTACAAAGGGGAAGGCGATGGCAGTGGGGGGTGTACTATCGATCGCCTGGCCAGAATGGACAAATGGATGATGAAATGCTCAAAGAAATCAGGGAAGCTAACGAAAGTTACAGCACAGTAATAATAATGGGTGATTTCAATTACCCCGGTATTGACTGGGTCTGTGTCACGGCAGGGCATGCTAGGGAGATAATGTTTCTTGATGAAATAAATGACTGCTTCTTGGAGCTGCTGGTTCATGAAGCGACCAGAGGGGAAGCCATTTCGGACCTAGTCCTTAGTGGAACACCAGATCTGGTGCAAGAGATAAGGGTGTTGGGGCCACTTGGCAATAGTGATCATAGCATGATCGCGTTCGATTTAATTAATGGACGAGGGATGGTAAGGAAATCCACAGTACTACCTTTTAACTTTTGAAAGGGAGACTATGATAAAATGAGGAAAATAGTTTTAAAAAAAACCCTAAAAGGAGCAGTTGCAAAGGTTAAAGACTTACATCAAGCTTAGGTGTTGTTTAAAAATACTGTATTGGAAGCCCAGACCAGCTGCATGCCACACTTTAAGAAAAGTGGAAGGAAGTCCAAAAGACTGCCAGCATGGTTTAAAGGTGAGGTCAGAGAGGCTGCTGTTGCCAAAAAAGCATCATTGAGGAAATGGAAGAAAGAGCCAAATGACAAAAACTGGAAACAGCACAAGCATTGGCAAGTTAAATGCAAGGCATTGACAAGACAGGCAAAGAGAGAATTTGAGAAGAAGCTTACTGTGGAAGCAAAAACATGTAATAAAGACTTATCTCCAGGAACAAGCAGGAATGTAGTCTTCACATATGGGTATCGTCGGTACCGACGGAGCCTGCACGGGAACGCTCCCCAGCGTCCAATTAGAAAGCTTTTGGGAGCATCCCACAGCGCCTGCGTGCTGCCTTCCCGCCTTTCCCAACTGCCTCTCTCCAGTTCTTCGTTTTCCGTGGAGCCAGCAGGTCGTCGTTCCTGTCACCGCAGAAAATGTTTTCCTTATTCCTTCTTTTTTGCGGTCGCGTCTGCCTTCCTCGACGCTATACCGGTACCACCGGTTCTTCTTTCTTTCTTTTAAAAAAAAAAAAATATATACTATTTTTTCCAAACTTTCTTTTCCAGGTGCGGGTTTCAAAAAGTGCACCAAGTGTGGCGGTACCATCTCCGTCACCGACACCCATGAGTGGTGTCTTAAATGTTTAGGTCCTGACCACTCCATCTCCGAGTGTATGGCTTGTGCCATGATGTCCAAGAGGGGTCGACAAAACCGAGCTGCTAAGCTCAGCGCCCTTTTTCCCTCCAATGCAGCTTCTGTGGCATCGACGTCTTCCAGGGCTTCGTCTTCCTCCCATGGATCTCAGGTAAGTAAACAGAAGTCTGGCTGGTCCTTAAAGGAATCCGAGGATTCTGACAGCTCTGTCGGTACTGGAATACTTCTCCCGGAGGAGCCTTCCTCTCCTAAAGTAGGATGTCTCCTCCAGAAGTTATCTCCTTTCAGGATTTCATCAGGGAGGTAGCTCGAGGTCTGTCCATTACTGTGACTCCTGAAACAGAGCCCAGGGCTAAGGAGTTCGAGATTTTACAACATCCCAAAACTCCTAAGGAGGCAGCTACCTTGCTTATCCATGAGATCTTACATGATCTCATGTTGAGAATGTGGGAGACACCTCTTGCCACCTCTGCTCACTCTCGCAGACTGGATACCATGTATCGAGTCCCTCCTTGTCCTGGTTTCCAGAAAACTCAGCTTCCTCACCACTCTATTGTAGTGGAATCAGCAATGAGAAGGATCAGGAGTGCAAAGAGGCATGCCTCTAATCCTCCAGGACGTGAGGGTAGAACTTTGGAAGCCTTTGGACGTCGTACTTTCCAGGCTTCCATGCTTTCTGCCAGGATCAGTTCCTATATGTTATATATGGGAATGTTCCTTAAAGAAGTCACAGGAGACTTGGAGATTTTAAGCCCTCTCCTTCCTGATGATAAGAGGCAGAATTTTCTCACACTGGTTAAACATGCCCAGGATGTTTCTAAGTTTGTCAATCGTGCAGCTTTTGACTGTTTTGAGTGCATAAGCAGAACCTCTGCCATTGCCATAGGTGCACGTAGAAATGCCTGGCTCAGGGCATCCGATTTGAAGTTCTGGGTGCAGGACAAATTGAGCAATATCCCTTGTACAGGTGAGAATCTGTTCGGCAAAAATTGGCAAGAGAAAGCCAATGAGTTGGATGCTGACAATCCACTTTGGATAGGTTATCCAAAGCCACAGCTGATCCTGCAAGAAAGAAATCTTTCAAGAAACCATCCTTCTCAAAAAAGAAGAGGCTTTATCCCTCTTATTCCCAGCAGGGACATTCTGCAGGTCAGCCTGCCCGAAAGAGTCAGCAACCACCTAAACAAAGGAAAGCAAAGACTGCTAAGCCTCAACCGTCTCAGCAGTGTCAGCCTCCACAAGGCCTTTCACTTTCATCTAGAGAACTTAGCCTTCCTGGCCCTCAATGGACCAGAGCCTTCCACCATTCCAGGAAGGTTGTGTCACTTTGCCCCCAGATGGGGGCAGATAACAGCAGAACATTGGACACTCTCCATTATAAAAGAGGGGTACAAGCTTCACTTTCTGTGCATGCCCCCTCCCACAATGGTGAGACAGTTCAATTCTCAGACCTCTCTCATCAACTTGTTAGATCAAGAGGTCACCATGCTTCTTGCCCAGTGGGGCAATAGAAGAAGTACCCATTCATCAACAGGGTACAGGGTTTTACTCCCCCTATTTCCTTATCCCAAAGAAAACAGGGGGACACAGACCTATTTTAGATCTCAGAGAATTGAACAAATTCCTGTTCAAAGAGAAATTCAAGATGATTTCTCTGGGAACTCTGCTGCCATACCTTCAGAGTCAGGATTGGCTTTGTTCTCTAGATCTCAAGGATGCGTACACTCATGTTCTCATCCATCCAACTCACAGAAAGTTCCTTCGGTTCCTTTTTCAAGGAAAGCACTATCAGTACAGGGTGCTTCCTTCTGGCCTGGCCTCAGCACCAAGGGTGTTTACGAAATGCATGGCTGTAGTGGCAGCATTTCTTCGCACTCTAGGAATATTCGTCTTCCCCTACTTAGACGACTGGCTCATTCGAGCCCCATCAGAGTCAGAGGCCAGGATTTCTCTATCTTGCACAGTGCGTATCCTTCAGTATTTGGATCTGGTCATAAACATCCCAAAATCCAGTCTAACTCCCACTCAGTCTCTAGAGTTCATAGGAGCTTTGCTGGATACCAGAAAAGCAAGGGCCTATCTTCCTCAGACCCGTTGCCTTCGCATGATTTAGTTAGCTTCTCAAGCAGTCGTAAAGCCTCATCTCACTGCCCGAGAAATGTTACAACTAGTAGGCCACATGGCATCTACAGTGCATGTGGTTCCTTATGCTCGCCTCCATATGAGAGCAGCCCAGTGGACTTTATCCACTCAATGGACCCAGGCATCAGGGTGCCTTTCAGACAAAATAGCAAACACAAATCGCCTTATTTTGTCTCTCCAATGGTGGCAGTCCACTTAGAGCTTGTTGCTGGGGTCCCCATTTCAACAACCTTTACCCCAAGCAACTCTTACAACAGATGCTTCACCAATGGGTTGGGGAGCTCATCTGCAGGACCTCTCCACCCAAGGCACTTGGACTCCACAGGAGACTCATCTACATATCAGTCTCTTAGAGCTCAGAGCAATCTTCCTTGCTCTTCGAGTGTTCCACACCCTGCTCAGCTACAAGACAGTCCTCATTCATACGGACAATCAAGTAGCCATGTTCTGCGTGAACAAGCATGGGGGAACAGGCTCTCTGTCACTTTGCAACGAAGCTTTGCGACTATGGGCCCTCGCCAGAGAGCATCAGATTCATCTCCTGGCAGTGTATCTTCCAGGCATACAAAACTCTTGGGCAGACAGACTCAGTCGAGTTCTGCTTCCACACGAATGGTCTCTACATGCAGACCAGGTGGCCAAGATTTTTCAAATTTGGGGAACCCCGGACATAGACCTCTTTGCAAGTTCATTGAATGCCAAACTTCCCCGGTTCTGTTCCAGAATTCCGGCTCAGGGCTCTCAGGCCAGGGATGCTTTCCTCCTTCACAGGGGTCAAGACTTCCTTTATGCCTTTCCACCCATTCCCCTAATTCCCAAAACCCTGTTGAAGCTTCAGAGAGACAGAGGCCGTATGATTCTCATAGCTCCATATTGGCCACGGCAAGTGTGGTACCCTCTGCTTCTACATCTCTCTCAAGCTTCCTCCCTGGAGTTAGGATCTGCTCCCGATCTCCTGTTTCAGGAGGACGGAGTGTTATGACATCCCAATCCTCTCTCTGCATCTCAGGGCTTGGTTGCTGAAGGCCTAGATCTTCATGATCTTAACCTCCCTCAGCAAGTAAAGGATATCCTTTATGCTTCCAGGAAGCCTTCCACAAGACGCTCTTATGCTTTCAAGTAGAAAAGGTTTACCATATGGTGTTCGCAGAAGGGTCTTAACCCCCTTGCGATACCTCTGGAATCATTACTGGAGTATCTCCTTCATTTATCCAATGCAGGACTTAAAACTAACTCAGTAAGAGTCCATTTGAGTGCTATTGCAGCTTCTTTCAAGCCTCTAAATGGACAACCTATTTCCTCCTATCCTCTTATAGCAAGATTTATGAGAGGCCTTCTTCTAACTAAGCCTCCCATTAGGCCACCACCGGTGGCATGGGACTTAAACCTGGTTCTTGGTCAGCTCATGAAGTCGCCTTTCGAATCCTTAGCTCCTACCTCATTGAAATTCCTTTCTTGGAAGGTTATCTTTCTCATTGCAATCACATCAGCACGCCACATCAGTGAGTTGCAGGCACGAGTAGCTGATCCACCTTATACAAGGTTCCATCATGACAAGGTAGTCCTTAGGACTCATCCACACTTTATGCCAAAGGTGGTCTCGCCTTTTCATTTAAACCAAGCGGTCTACCTGCCTGTGTTTTTTCCAAAGCCTCATGCATCTAATGCAGAAAGGAATCTTCATACTTTGGACTGTAAAAGAGCTTTAGCCTTTTACTTGCAAAGAACACAGCAACATAGAAAGTCCTCTCAACTGTTTGTTGCTTTTGATCCTTCTTATTTGGGACGTCCAGTCTCCAAGAGAACACTGTCCAGCTGGATTGCTCAGTGTATTTCCTTTGCATATCAGAGTAAGAATCTTCCTCTGGAGGGCCATGTCGCAGCTCACAATGTGAGAGCCATGGCAGCTTCAATGGCTCATCTGCACTCTGTGTCTATCGATGACATCTGTCGAGCAGCCACTTGGGCCTCGGTTCATACCTTCACAGCCCATTACTGCTTGGACAAGGACTCCACTGGGATGCCTTGTTTGGTCAGGCTGTTCTTCAACACCTGTTCCATACCTAATCAACTCCTACCCACCATCCCTGATTGGATGCCAGAGATCCATGGGGGGACGTGGAGCCCTTCACAGGGACACACAACTTCTGGGGTCTCTCCCTGGCATCTAAAACTAGGGAGTCCCCATATCTGAAGACTACATTCCTGCTTGTTCCTGGAGATAGCATAGTTACTCACCTGTAACAGGTGATCTCCGGGAACAGCAGGAATTTAGTCTTCACAACCCACCCACCTCCCCTAGGAGTTGTATCTCTCTATCTATCTCTTTCTCTTTCCCTCTCTCTCTCTTTGTCTCAGCTTTAAACTCAACTGGAGAGAGGCAGTTGGGAAAGGCGGGAAGGCAGCATGCAGTCGCTGTGGGATGCTCCCAAAAGCTTTCTAATTGGACGCTGGGGAGTGTTCCCGCGCAGGCTCCGTCGGTACCGACGATACCCATATGTGAAGACTAAATTCCTGCTTATTCCTGGAGATCACCTGATACAGGTGAGTAACTATGCTTTTCAAGTATATTCATAGCAAAAAACCTGTGAGTGTCAGTTGGACCATTAGATGATAGAGGGGTAAAAGGGGCACTAAGAAGGGACATAGCGGAGAGACTGAATTAATTCTTTGCTTCGGTCTTTACTGAGGAAGATGCAGGGATGTCACCCATGTCTGAAGTGGTATTTAAAGATGATACTGCGGAAGAATTGAAAGAAATATTGATACACCGGTAAGATATATTACAACTATTTGATAAACTGAAGAGTAGCAAATCACCTGGACCGGATGGTATACATCCAAGGGTGTTGAAAGAACTGAAGTATGAGATTGCAGACCTGCTATTAGTTCACAGATTACTATCATTAAAATCATCTGTAATAGCTGAAGATTGGAGGGTGGACCATGTAACGCTAGTTTTTAAAAAGGGTTCCAGGAGTGATCCAGGAAACTACAGACCGGTGAGCCTGATGTCAGTACCGGGAAAAATGGTAGAAACCATCAAAAAAAACAAAATTACTGAACATGTAGATAGTCATGGCTTAATGGGAGACAGCCAACATGTCTTACTAATCTGTTATTTTTTTTTTGAAGGTGTGAATAAACAGGTAGATAAAGGTGAGTCGGTTGATATAGTGTATCTGGACTTTCAGAAAGCTTTTGACAAGGTCCCTCATCAGAGACTTTTGGCAAAGCTAAAAAGTCATGGGATAGGAGGCAGTGTACTATTGCGGATCAGGAACTGGTTAAAAGATAGAAAGCAGAGGGTAGGGCTAAATGGCCAGTTTTCCCAATGGAGAAAGGTGAATAGTGGAGTACCCCAGGGATCTCTGCTGCGTCCGCTGCTTTATGACATATATATAAATGACCTGGAAAAGGGAATAACGAGTGAGGTTATCAGATTTGCAGATGACATTAAACTATTTAAAGTTGTTAAAACCCATGAGGGTTGTGGAAAATTGCAAAAGGATCTGATAAATTGGAAGACTGGGCATCCAAATGGCAGATGAAATTTAACGTGAACAAGTGCAAAGTTATGCACCTAGGAAAGAAAAACCCAAACTATGATTACACGATGCAAGGTTCCACATTAGGAACCACCACCCAGGAAAAAGATTTAGGTGTCATTGTGGATAACATGTTAAAACCCTCCGCCTAGTGTGCAGCGGCGGCTAAGAGAGCAAATAGAATGCTAGGTATCATAAGGAAAGGAATGGAAAATAAAACAAAGTATATTATAATGCCTCTGTATTGTTCCATGGTGTGATCGCACCTTGTGTATTGTGTGCAATTCTGGTCGCTGTATCTAAAAAGGATACAGCGTTATTAGAAAAGGTGCAGAGAAGAGCCGCCAAAATGGTAAAGGGGATGGAAGGATACCCCTATGAAGAGAGGCTAGAAAGGTTAGGGTTCTTCAATCTGGAAAAGAGACAGCTGAGGGGAGATATGATAGAGGTCTATAAATTAATGAATGGAGTGGAACGGGTAAACGTAGATCGATTGTTTACATCATTAGAATATAGAAAGATATGGGGACATGCAATGAAGCTACAGGGTAAACTATTTAAGACTAATAAGAGAAAATATTTTTTCACTCAACATGTAATCAAACTCTGAAATTTGTTACCGGAGGATGTAGTAAAAGCTGTTAGTGTAGCTGGGTTTAAAAAAAAGGTTTGGACAATTTCCTGGAGGAAAGGTCCATTAACCATTATTAAAAAGGACACGAGATATCAATGCTTGACCCAATACAAGCATTGTCGAACATGTGTCTTTTGGAGAAACTGCTAGGTACTTATGACCTAGATTGGCCACTGTTGGAAACAGGATACTGGGCTTGATGGACCTTGGTCTGACCCAGTATGGTATATCTTATGTTCTTATGTACCGGTCTTAACGACCACGGAAATTGGCTCCACAAACTCACAGTTGCACCGCATGGATGTTAAGAGGGTTGGATGGTGATATTAGAATTCACATGGATGTTAAGAGGGTTCTGAGGTGATATTAGAAGCTGACAGCATCCTTCCGGAAATCTGATCGCTTGTTCGTTCTTTTCAGGGGGCCCCAGAGAAGAGAGGTGGCTTCCAAGGCCTCTGTTTCCAGTTGGATTAGAGAGGAGATTGCGTTGGCATACATCTTGAAGGGTAGAGTGGTGCCGACAGGATTGCAGGCATATTCCACGAGGGTTCAGGCTGCCTTGTGGCAGAGTATAGTTTGGTGCTGCCGGTGGAAATATGTAAGGCGCTAACCTGGTCTTCTCTTCATACCTTTGCGAAGCATTATCACTTGGATGTCCAGGCAGCTGGTGATGCCCAGTTTGGATCGGCAGTGCTTCAGTCCGGAATTGCAGGTCCCTTCCATTAAATTAACTGCTCTGTTACATCCCAGAGGTGCGGGACTGGACTGGAGGGACGATAAAGAAAGAGAAATTAGACTTATCTGCTAATTGTTATTCCTTGAGGAACTCCAGTCCAGTCCCAGATCCCACCCTTGGCGGAGTCTAAGAAGTTGTTTGGGGCGCCTACATCTAGGTAACTGCGTCTATGAGTTATGGCAGGGGTCTGGAGGCACTGAGAAGTAGGTGTGAGTAAGCGCCTGGGGGGGCTGGACCAGGGGAGCTGCCAGTCTTGCGCTTCTTGTTGGAAGGCGTCGCCCAGGGATTCACAGGTAAACCTCCTTGTCTTGAGAGGATTTCCTTCCCAGATGATGGGGAGGAAGTAACTTGTTTAGGTGCAGTTTTTTGGATATTCTTGTTTTAACTACTTATTTGTTGCTCCTGTGAGTCTGCTTTGTTAATAGGTTACTGGGGCTGGTAGATGGTGCCAGCTGTCTAAGTATATGGGTGTCATCAAAAGATGACATGCTCAGTCTCCAAGCTGCTGGAAGAGGTACACTACTCAGAGGTGTGGGACTGGACTGGTTCCTCAAGGAACAACAATTAGCAGGTAAGTCTAATTTCTCTTACTCCTCCCCCTTTTACGAGTACAACAAGGCTACCGTAGAAAACCTATGGCCCATGACGGCAACATCGCTTCTAGGTACCCCGACACATTCCGGGTTCTCAGACTGTGTCTACTGCTGTCTGTTTCTCTGGCCCCACAGTCAGCTCTGTTCCTGCAAGCAGTAGATTTGGTTATATTTCTTCTTTGTGGGCAAGTCCCCATTGATGGGTGATGTCACTGATAGAGCCCCACAAAGGCACCTTCTCAGCTCCCTCTAGAAGATTTTAGAAAGATCTTCACACATGCATGCCCATTCTCGCTTGCCACTGTCACACCTGAGAACCTCAGTTTGTTCTTTTCATTGAAGCCAACCACACTTTTTTTTCACGCATGCGTTGCAGTATTTTAATTAATTTTTCATTTCTTGTGTATGTAGTACATTCTTGTCTCTTTCTCCCTGCTGCCAACTACATTTCCTTTTACTTTCGGCACAGCATAGGCTGGGCGAACGTGGTCAGGTTCATATTTTTTTCTTTCATTCTATTAATAATTGGGCTGGTGATTTTGCTTTGGCTAGTTTTCCATCTGAAATGTCCCAGAAACTTGCCAGCGGGTTTAAAAAGTGCACTCTGTGCCACAGGACTATGTCTGTCATGGAAACTCATAAATGGTGCATACAGTGTCTGGGGCTAACCATAACCCCTCTTATGCCATTTGTGTTTACAGATGACAAAGGGAAGGTTGAAAGATTATGAGGAGAAGCATACTCTGCTTTTCGGAATGGAAAAGACCAGCCCATCGGCATTGGTAGCATCAGTCACTTTTTACCCCATAGCTACACTAGATGCTGGTGGTGCATCAGAATAGAAGAACCCTCAAGCTCATTTGGAACCGAGCACCAGTAGGCGGCCCTGGGATTGGTCATCGCCTATTCCACCCCGACAAAGAGAGAGGATTCATCTTCGACTTTGAAGGCATCAAGAAGTTCCGATGTAGAGCACTGGGTGGAGGCTAGGCTGCATTGGAGTTCCTCAAGACATGATGCCAGGAGCATCGAGAATTTGAGGGATCCATGAACCCACTCCCCTCCCCATGTGAGGATAGCTCATTCTCTTTGCCATCAGAGAAGCCATTCCAGACTTCAAAGGTCTGTGACCAGCCTGCCAATATTTCTTGACCAATTCCAGAGACATTGGCTGAGACTGCTGATTTATTTATTATTTATTTATTTATTACATTCTCTTATATACCGCGCTATTCTGCATCAGTGCGGTTTACATTGAACAAACTGAAATTACATTGAACAGGGCATTATAACTTGGAGATAACTATTTTACAGGGAACATGGGCTATGGAGGGTTAAGTGGCTTGCCCAAGACCACAAGGAGCACCTGTGGGACTAGAAACCCCAGTCCTTCCGGCCCAAGGTTGCTGTCCTCTAGTGGGATTTGAACCCCCGACCCTCTGGCCTGAAGTACCATGCCCCAACCACTAGGCCACTCCTCCACTCCATGATACCCCCATGCCTTTGTTCATGGCAGCCCTTGAGAAGTGCTTGGTTAAGAGAATGGAAGGGAAGCTTATTATGATGTTGTGGGAGCTGGCAGCTCCAGTGGTTCCAACAGCAACATCACAGCAATGAACTGATACTGGAAATTCTGCACCTGCTTGTGAGAGATGGCTTACATGAAGACCTCGAAGGGCCTTGACACAGACTGAGTCTGGCCATTATCGATATCTGGTGCATTGGGGCCAAAGTGGTCTTCGAAGCATTGGAGCCCGTTGGTATGTTGACAATCCCGCAGGAGATCCGACTGCCATGTGAGATGAAAGCAGGCCCAGGCAGAGACTCGGGCATCTTTGGAGTATCTCTCTGGGTCTGAGACCAAGCGCACTTAGGAATTTGACTATGATTCTGAATTATTCTTGGAGGAGAGGTGTCGCGTTCCCGTCAGACTTCTTTCCACCTCATGAGCAGTGCAAGTCTCCTTCTGAGGATTTGTCCTTCCATACGTTTGGCAGGCAAATGGTTGATGCCATTCCATTTAAGCTGGACACAAAGGAGGAACCCAGAGCTTGAAGAGTTAGAAATCCTCTAGTATCCAGATCTTCCAAGGAAGTGGTGACTATTGTCTGTGCACTGCATCCTTCAGAGGCTGCAGATGAGAATTTGGGAGACTTCCCTATATGTGCCTTTTGACAGCAAGAACGTCGACTCTATATATGGAATTCAAAAGGCACTCAGATCCGAGATACTTCAGCTTCTGCACAACTTTATGGTCATTGAATCTGCTCTTAAAAGGGCCAGAAGTTCCTAGTCGCGCTCTTCAGCGCCCCCAGGGAGAGAGGCAAGGATCTGAACTCCTTTGGGAGGAAATTTTATCAGAACATCATGATCATGTCCTAAGTGGCATCATATCGACTCTTCATGGCTATATGCTTGCAGAACTCCATGAGCAAACTAGAGGAGTTTGCAAAATTTCTCCCTCCAGAGAAAGTCTCACAATTCTGTTTCCTGGGTGGACAAGGGAAGGAATGCAGAAAATACATATTGCGAGCAACCTATGATATTTTTGATATGGCATTGAGAGGCTCTGGCGCTCACAGATACTTGTGACTTCAGGCCTCAGAATTACAGCCTAGTGTGCAGGAGCCATGTCGTGGGAATAATCTCTTCAGAGACAAGGTTCAGGAGGCTGCCACCATGATCAAGCAGTATAGCGACACCGTGTGAACCCTCTCCAGGCCCATTATTGACTTGGCCTCCTCTCCCAGGAGATTCCAGAGTGGAGGATAGAGGAGATCATATTACTCATATAGATGCAGGGTACCCTCTTTTTCCATTCAAAGCAGGACCCTCACTTCCAGGCAGCAGATGCTTTAGAAGCCACAACCAGGCACGCAGCAAAAACATAGGGACAGGGTTTTGACTAGCTTCTTCAGAATATAGCCAGTCTGCCTGTACCATAGTCAGACACCCTCCCTGTTGGTGTCCGAGGAGTGGGACGGGGATCGAGACCCATGCCGAGGATCCCCACGAGGCTTTGGGCTCTCGGGGGTCGCAACGGCGGCCCGGGGAGTCATCGAGGTCAAGGTCCCTGCGGTCTCGAGGCACGTGCTGGTGGGGCCGGGCATCAGCACCTGCTGGGCAGCAAGGAATGCAGAAATGCTGCGTTCCAAGGTCAGCATCCAGGCCTCCCACTCGGGAGTGAGGCACTGCAACACTGACGCTGGGATGACCGGGTTGGGTATCGAGGAGGAGAGGGGATCCTCGCCGGGATGACCCTTGGGAAACCAGATGCCTTCACAGGAGGCCTCCGTATCGGTTCAAGATACCTTACTGGGATGCTCCCTCTTCAACTCCAGAGGCTGCCGAGGGGGGCTGAGAGACCGGGCATGTGACCTCTCACACTTGTCTGGCTCCGCGACAGAATCCTTGAGGCCGCCTTCTTCCACTCGTGTTCAGGCAACCCCTGGTCAGAGTGTCGCGGGGCCCAGGGAGGAGCCTTTGGAGGTTCCAGAACTTGCGGGGCTGAAGAGTGGGAGGCTACCGGAGATACTGGGGCTGCCTTAAGGAAGAGATCATCCAGCTTCTGCTTACAACTCTGGATGACCTTGGAAGACATCTTCTTACAGAGGGAGCATAACTCTGGGTCATGGTTGGCTCCTAAGTACCTGAGACCCTGGGTCATGGGTGTCTGTGAGTGAAATGTTTTTGGAGCATCTATTGCATTTCTTGAAACCGGAGGCCATTGGGGCAAAAAGGACCCCTGCAAGGTCAAAGACCCTCGACACAGCCAGCGGTTAAAAATGGTGCAAAGTGCGGTAAAACACAAAAAAGGCAAAAAGAAAAAACCCCGAGGCCAGGGCCGAAGCAGAGGTGCTCGGGAGGTGGGAAGAGGACCGGTGAGGGCCAGTACAGCATAAACTGGTTGTAACAAACATTTTCAGGGGACGAGACGCACATCCGAAGGGCTCTGCGGAAAAAGGGAGACTGAGTAAGATGGCACCCTTGGGCAAGAAGGGGACCACGCATGCGTGGTGGCATTCCCAAAGGCTTTCTTTGAAAGCTGGGGAAATGCTCCGCGCGGGCTCCGTTGGTGCCGACATCACCCATATGTGTGAGGACTGATTCCTGCTGTCCCTGGAGAACACCTGTTACAGGTGAGTAACTACGCTTTCTTCCACGTGACTGACTCAACCGCTTGATGCAGTAAATACAAGAAATTATAAAGAGTCTCAGGTATTGGTGAGAACCACATGACTTCCACAGTTCATGTCATTGCTATGAGACATCTGCATTTGAGACAATCTCAGTAACTCTAAGCATGCAGTGGATGCAGTCCACTGCAACAACTCTGTCACCAAACCCCTTCGTGAGTCATCTGACCATGGGCTTTACTTTTCAGGAGCCACCTTACCAAACGCTATTGATGACAGATACACTCATATTGGACTGGGGAGCTCATCTCAATGAGTTTCACACCCAGGGATTGTGGCCTACCCAAGATAATCTTAATTGGATCAATTTCCTGGAATGGAGAGCTATTTTGAATGCTCTAAAGGCTTTCAGAGATCAGTTGGCTAACCAAATTGTCATGATTCAAATGGACAGTCAAGTTGCCATGTTCTGTATCAACAAGCAGAGAGAAAAAGGCTCATACTTCCTGTGTTGGGAGACCATCAGATTATCGAACTTTGCCGTCTCTCATGGGATGACTCTTAGAGTGACATATCTAGCAGGAGAGAACAACACTGGCAGACAAGCTGAGTTGAGTTCTTCGCCCTCATGAATGGACTTTAAACAGGGAGAGGTGGCATGAACTATCTTTCGAGAGTGGGGTACTCCCTCATAGACAACTTTGTGACTCCCTAAACAAACAAGTCCCTCGGTTTTGCTCCAGGATAGGGTTGGATGGCAAACTAGCCTTGGATGTTTTTCTCCTCCATTGGAGGGTGGACCTTCTATAGGTTTATCTGCCCAGTCCTCTGATAGCAAGACCTCTCTCGAAACTCCAACAATACGGAGGCAAAATGATTTCTCATAGATCTCTAGGAACAAGCAGGAATGAGTCTTCACATATGGGTACGTCGGTACCGACGGAGTCTGCTCGGGAACGCTTCCCAGCATCCAATCAAAGAGCTTTTGGAAGCATCCCACCACGCCTGCGTACTGCCTTCCCGCCTTTCCCAACTGCCTCTCCTCAGTTTTCGTTTTTCCGCGGAGCCGGCAGGACGTCCTCCTGTCACCGCAGAAAATTCTTGTTTTATTTCTTTAGTTTTCTTGTGGTCGCAGCTGTCTTCCCGACGCCATCGGTACCGCCGGTGCTTTCTTTTCTTTTCTTGTAAAATCTTCCTTTTTCAAGGAATATTTTTTCTTCATAGTGTCTTAGGCCTTTTAGGCCTCTTCTTTTTCCTTCATGGAACCACCAGCCACTTTCTCCAAGAAATGTTCAAACTGTGGCGGTACAACTTTATTTTTAGACCCTCGAAGTCGGTGTCTAACCTGCTTGAGTCCTGACAACAGTTTGGTGAGAAGAGGTCTTCAGTATCGAGGTTCCCTCGATACACGGTTTCCCTCCAGCTTTGGGGCACCGTCCCCTTCTTCTTCTACACAGGATCAGGTAACCCACAAACAGTCTGTTAAGACTAGCCAGCACTCGAGTGGTAGGTCTCATGCACAACATGTAGACGGCTCCGGCCTTGTCCTCGAGGGCTTACTGGCTTCAAAACTCCGGCGAGAGTCTTCGGTCTCAAAGCCTCAGGGGTTTCAGGTTGTTCCTGGGGTTCACCCCTCACAGAACATACCTGAGCCGTGTCCGGTGGTGGCATCCGCTTCGAGCGGTACCGATACCCCGACATCGGCACTGGTGTTGGATGAAACACTCCTCACCAGGGATTGTCATCTGGCGTCCTCGGTGCCTTCGGGACCGGTGGATACACTCCAGACTGACCTTTCATTATCGGTACCAGCACCGATACTACCACCGACGTCGGTACCCTCCAGACGTGCATCGATAGCCTCGCTTCCTTCGATGCCAAGTCTGGAATCGATCTCCAGTCTGGAGGACTGGGTACCGACTCGCCTTGGTACTGGCTCTCGGCGGTACCGAAGGCTCGGTTCCGATGATTTGGATCCGCAACTATGGGTTCCCCCGAGGCTGATTGAGTTGCCACTAGCTGACCTTCATTCACCGGTATCAGACACGGTACCGAAGTCGGTACTGATGTCCTCATTACCCTTACAGTCGGTGCCTTCCATGCTTCGCTTGTCGATGCCGAGTTTAGAATCGCTCTCTAGTCTGGAAGACTCGGTACCAATACACTTTGGTACCCGCACCGATCGATACCGGTGGCTCGGTACCGAGGATAGCACCCGGAGGTTTTTGGTTACCTCGGTACCGATTGAACTGTCACCGATGACTGCTCCGATGTCTTTGTCGCGCTCGACTCCGACATCAGTACCGGTATTGGCATCGGTACCGGTATCCACAGTAGGATCGTGGCCAACTCCTACCATGCTTTTTTCAACAGGATCGCTCCCTTCTATGCCAAGCTTGGAGTCGATACCTGGCATTGACAATGTGGTAATGACGGTCGCTGCTCCTGACAGCCAGTACCGGCGACCATCCTTTAAGCATTCCACACTGCACTGTGCAGGATCTTCTATTCCTATATATCTGGATAGCTCTGTCGGTGCTCAGGCTAGTTCTTCAGATCTAACCTGTCCAAGGGAAATTCCTGTTGGGGAACCCTCTTTTCAGAGTTTCCTCCTGGATATAGCAAGATCTCTTGCCATTCCTATCCCAGGACATGATCCTGCACAGGGCTCTCTTTCTACCAAAGCAAAAGAGAACATAATGCTTCCTTTGCATCATTCCTTGCAGGATCTCCTTCTAGGAATGTGGGAAACACCTTTAAGGGTACCCCCACCTTCCAGAGCAACTGATCTCTTATATCAGGTGCCCCCCTCTCCAGGGTTTCAAAAGACTCAACTTCCTCATCATTCCATAGTTGTGGAATCAGCAATGAGGCGGGTAAAGAGCAAGAAAAAGCACTCTTCTTATCTGCCAGATCGTGAGTCTAGGACACTTGATGCCTTTGGACGTCAAATCTTCCAGACATCTATGCTTTCTGCAAGAATTCTCTCATATATTTTCTATATGAGTCTATCTCTTGAGGAGGTCACAAAGCAATTACATCTTTTGACTCCTTCCCTTCCAGAGTGCAAGAGTGCAGACTATTCTTCACTGCTCAAGCATCTCCAGAATATTTCTTGGTTTCTTTCTCATGCTTCCCTAGACTCTTTTGAGTCTGTTAGCAGGACTTCTGCTATAACTATAGGGGCATGACGTAGAGCCTGGCTCCAAGCTTCAGACTTGGACAAATGGGCACAGCACAGACTGGGACATACTCCTTGCACTGGAGACAATCTTTTCAACAAGGAGTCTTTACGTCAGGTTACTCAGTTCTCCACTGACTTACCTGTTCCTAGGGGTTGTTCTGCACCTTCTTCTGTCCCAGTAAGTAGGAAATATCCTGCCAAACATTCTTCCCATAGGTGAAGAAGGATTTATGCATCATCTGCCCATCATACAGAAGCATCGTCCTGGTCTGCAGAGTTCAACCTCTCCCCAGGCTCAGCAAACCCAGCAACCACAGGGTTTCTGATCAATCCATCAGATGCTTGTCACTCTTAGGATTAGAATCTGCAGTTGCTTCTTCTCAATAGAGGCAATCCACTGCTGTTGTTCTAAATCCTAAACATGGATCTCTTCCCGAAAGACATCCATTCTTTCTATCTTCTATGAGCTGTCAGGATGTTCATGCTTCTAGGTCACAGGGTTCTCCTCTTTTTCCTGCTAGGGAAAGAGGTCTATCCACTATCAAACGATAGTTTCCTGTGCCAGCATGTCTTTTTTCCTTTCTATAAACTTACTACTTTGTAAGTTTTCTTCAGCTCCATTCTCTTTACCCTCTTACCAGGTTTTTCCTCTGTAAGAGCGGTATTGCTTCACTGGAGGGCTTTTTCTTCAGTCTCTCTAGTTTCTTACTTTTCCAGTGCGGAGTTCTCTTCTCTGAGTTGACTCCTCTTTTTCAATCTTGCTTTGAAGCAGTTCATCAGACACGTCCAGAGTTTTCTACTCGTGTTTTGTCTGTTCTTTCTGTTTTTAAACAGTACCATTCTTCAGCTGTCTGGCAAGCAGCTGCCAATGCAGGAGCCTTAATGTTTGGACCACTGGTTCTTGTTCACCAGCAACCAGATTTGTCCTCCACTAACATTCTGTCTGGTCTTAGTAGTGGCTCCAAGTCAGTGCTGTCGTCTGTCTTGGAAATTTTTTCACTACAAGCTTGTTGGATTGTCTTCTCTTTCTGCCATCTCCATTCCCTTGGGTTTGGCAGCATAGTTGACATAGGTACTGGCTCTCCTGCAGCCAGTTCTATCTCCTCATTCTCCTGCATCATGCTCTCTGCAATTCTACAGAGAAGCTCTCCACTATGGGCCCTTGCTAGAGAGCATAGGGGGCTTTTTCTCCAACAGTTATACTAGATGGTTGAAAAAGACTTTTTCAGTCATGTCTCCCATGACTAGAAAAGTTCTCCTTTTTAATATAAAGGACATAGGCCTCCTCTTACGTGAAAGTTTAAGGAGTTGCTAATTCCCTACTTTGGTCCATAGTATTTCCAATAGGGAATATGTTTTCTCCTTCCAGCTCGTCCTCATGGTAAAAATGCATGATACCTTTTTGCCCTTAAGCAGGTCAGCATGGTATCTCATTCCTATGCGTCTTCTGTTCACTTACCATGCTAGAGTTCTAGAATACGCTGGACTTGCTGGCTGCAGACTGATATCATCCTCTGCTTTTCACGTAACTATCCTGGTTATTCTACTAACTAGCATCCCTGTAGCCATAACCAGTGGGAATTGATTCTCTATATATCTTCTCAAGTAGGTTCCACCTTCTTGTTATTAGATGAATCTTTCCTCTCCACATTTTTCTATCTGAATACCTTTTTGTAGGCATATCTCTGTCTGCTTCTTTGCAGACTTCCATATAGAGGCTTATATATTCATACCTATAGCACACATCTTACAGATGTCTATGTTTATCATTTGTGTGTATTTTATGCCCTTCATATCTCACTATAGATATATTCTCATATATCTATATGTTATATATATATATATATATATATATATATTTTTTTTTTTATCTATATGTATCTGTCGAGATATTTTACTATCGGTAGATATGTATTCTGCTTTATCTACCTGACTGTCGAGGCTCATATAGCTATATGATTCTGACAGGTGGGCTTTACCCATACTTATGCTATCCAGCATGTTTTGGGGTCCTACACTCACAACCACTTGGGTGGTAGTTAACACCTACCATAACCTTAAGGTTAGGTACCTCTGAAGCTCTCCATGTTCCAATATCTCTCCCAGCTGACTTCAGTTAGGAGAGACATTGCGGATCTTCAGCTAATCACAGGCTCTAACGCCTCCGGCGTTTGTCCTTTCTTTTGGGATACAAGGGGTTCCCATACCCTTTCTCCCCACAAGGACTGGGCCTGTTTGTCCAAATCGGTTAGCCTTTCTCTTTTTGTTCCTAAGAGTGAGCCACTCTGCTGCCAAAAGAGTTTGGCTTTTATCATAAAGCCTTCCGCTGAAGGCCCACCGTTTTTGTACTACCCCAGTTTTTCCTACTGGGGTCACCTGTTACCTTTCAGGATTCTGACCTCCATTGCTTTTCCTACAGGTTTACTACCTCCACTTACAGTGAGGTCCTTCTCGAGGTTCCTCTACTGGGTTCCCCAGTAGATCCCATGAACCTCCATACTTCTCTGAAGTCCTATTAGGGGAGGTCCATATTGCAATATTTTTTCTTTGCAATCTCATTGATGACAATTATCATCCACACATGGACTCCTTGTCTGCAATCCTATGCTGGGTTAACTATTCCACAGCACCTTTCTCTCTTCAACTCCTACCCTCCATCCTCAGGATGCCTGGTGTTGTGGGGGTTAGCATGTTCCAACCTATGACATACTGGGACTCCAGGCATCTCAGCTTGGGAGTCCCCATATGTGAAGACTCATTCCTGCTTGTTCCTGGAGATAGCACAGTTACTTACCTGTAACAGGTGATCTCTGGGAACAGCAGGAATAAGTCTTCACAACCCACCCACCTCCCCAGGAGTTGTATCTCTATCTATGTTTCCTTTCCTCTCTCTCTCTCTCTTTGTCTCAGCTTTAAAACTTAACTGAGGAGAGGCAGTTGGGAAAGGCGGGAAGGCAGCACGCAGGCGTGATGGGATGCTTCCAAAAGCTCTTTGATTGGACGCTGGGAAGCGTTCCCGTGCAGACTCCGTCGGTACCAACGTACCCATATGTGAAGACTTATTCCTGCTGTTCCCAGAGATCACCTGTTACAGATAAGTAACTGTGCTTTCCTGCTCAGCCCAGATAATATTTGTTTCCTCTTATCCAAGACTTGTCAGTTTGGAAACTCATATGTCTGTTGGACTCTCCAACCTTGATTTCACAGGATCAGGGTGTATATCTGCATCCCAATGTCATATCCCTAGCTCTCGCAGCTTGAATGTTGAGAGACTAGATAATTCGGCTCTTTGAACCTGCTGGTTGGAGTAGCCAATGTTCTCTTGGCTTCCAGGAGAAGATTCTACTAGGAGATCTTCGGTTTCAAATGACACAGGTTTTGTTGTCCAGTGTAAGGGGCAGGCCCTAAATCCTTTTTCATGTTCCACACAAAAACTGCTTGAATACCTTCTACACCTTTCGTAGTCTGTTCTCAAGGCTGACTACTTACGGGTCTACCTTAGTGTGAAGGGAAATCCATTTCTCTGTAGCCTTTAATTATTTGCTGCATGCACAGCTTGCTTCTATTTGACTCCTCAGATGCAAGCAACCTTTGAGCCACTTGGTAACTGTGATCTGACTTTCCTGACTGGACAGTCCTATTTTTGGTGACAGTTACTTCAACACACAGAGTTAGTGAGATCCAGACTAGTAGTGGATCCTCAATAAGATGGTGCTACGTATTCATCCTAAATTCCTTCCAGTAGTGGTGTTGGGCTTTAATCAATCATCCTGCCAATAATTTTCCCAAGCCCCCATGCCCACAAAAGAGAAAGTGCACTGCACACATTGGACTCCTTTTATGTGGAGTCCTTAGAAAATCTACCTAGCTTTTTGTTTCTTTTGCCTTAAGCAAATGCATACTATCAATTTAGCTAGTAGACAGCATCTTTTTTGCTTATGTCCAGGTCGGTCTGATGCTTTTGAGGGTCATCGCATAGTTCATAATGTCCAGGCCCATAGATGCTCAGGCAGGTCTGACATTTTAGGGTTATTTTGCAGTTCATAATATCTGAGCCATGACTGTGTCAGTGGTTCACAAGGGCAACGGAACATCCTTTTGGCTGGAGGGGCCAAAAAACGTAATCTTCAGCCATGCTCCCAAGCTCTCTAGTTTCTGATATTTGTTTATTTTCTTTCTTTCTTTATTTTTAACAGGTTTTTTATACTGCTTTATCATTTCAGTCAAAGCGGTTTACATTGTAACTTAAATTTGGTAATATACATTAAGCAGGAACATTGATAACTTGGATTTTTCTGAGGCAATGGAGGGTTAAGTGACTTGCCCAAGGCCACAAGGAGTGCTAGTGAGAATTGAACCCTGGTCTCTTGGTCCCCAAGCCAGTGCTCTAACCATTAGGCTACTTCTCCACTCCACTGATGTTGTGTTTGGCAAACTCTTGGTGGGCCCATGGTCCCTGTGGCCCACCCCATTCTGCTGCTTGAGGTCAGCCCCAATAGAAGATATCTACAGGGCTGTGACTTGGACTTCCTTCCACACATTCCCATCTTACTACTGTTTGGAGAGGGACTCCTGACGCAACAGTAGCTTTGATCAGTCTGTCCTTTGGCATCTGTTCAAGGTTTAGAATCCAACTCTTCCCTTTTAGGCCCTTCTTTTCTGTTCAGGCTGCTTATTTTAAAAAAAATAATTAAAAGGCAAAAGGGGGGAAAAAAAGCTAAAAACACTGAAAAAGCCTGTTGCCAACAAAAAACATCTTCTCAGTTTGTCAGCTTGTTGCGACATTAGTAGTTCCCCCCCCCCCCTTTTTTTTTTTCCTGGAGGCAGCCTGTAGATAGGGATTCCCATCAGTGAGGATTCCATTCCGTTGTCCACGAAGAAAATGAAGTTACTCACCTCTATCAAGTGGTTTCTGTGGACAGCAGGATAAGTCCTCACAACCCACTCACCTCCCATTGGAGTTGTGCAGCTAAGCTAGCTATGAGACTGAAGTCCTCAGGCAGCAGGCAGGAATGGATGTGCATGAACATAATCCCACAGATGCTCCTTGTGGTCTTGGGCAAGCCACTTAACCCTCCATTGCCCATGTTCCCTGTATGTGTATGTGTCTCATATCCCCATGTGTTAAATGTATCCCCCAATTGTGTTGTGACCGCTTTGATTGAAGGATAAGACGGTATACAAAAACTGTCTAAATAAATAAATAAAATAGAGCTTTCTAAAAACTTCTAGACGGAGCTGAGAAGGTTCCCACATGGAGCTTTATCAGTGATGTCACTCATCAGTGAGGACTTATACTTATGTTGCAGGTATTCTCTGTGGGCAGCAGAACATAAGAAATGCCATACTGGGTCATACCAAGGTCCATCAAGCCCAGTAACCTCTTTACAACAGTGACCAAGCCAGATCACAAGTACCTGGCAGGTTCCCAAAAGGGGCACAGGTTCCACAATGCTTGTCTGGGGCAAGAAGTGGATTTCTCAGGTCTTCTTTAATAATGGTTATGGACCTTTCCTCCAGGAACTTGTCCAAATCTTTTTTAAACCCAGCTACACTAACAGCTTTTACTACATCCTCCAGTAACAAATTTCAGAGTTTGATTACGTGCTGAGTGAAAAAAATATTTTCTCCTTTTAGTCTTAAATGGCTTATGTTGTAGCTTCATTGCTTGTCCCCTAGTCTTTCTAATTTTTGATGGCATAAACAACTGATCTATGTTTACCAGTTTCATTCCATTCATTAATTTTTAGATCTGTCATATCTCCCCTCAGCTGTCTCTTTTCCAAGTTGAAAAGTCCTAACCTTTCCTCATAGGGGTATCCTTCCATCTCCTTTACCATTTTGGTGACTCTTCTCTGTACCTTTTCTAATTCCGCTATATCCTTTCTAAGATATGGTGACTAGAATTGCACACAATATTCAAGGTATGGTCACATCATGGAGTGATACAGAGGCATTATATTATCCTTGGTTT
The DNA here is from genome assembly GCA_033557465.1 of Ichthyophis bannanicus. NCBI lineage: Eukaryota > Metazoa > Chordata > Amphibia > Gymnophiona > Ichthyophiidae > Ichthyophis > Ichthyophis bannanicus. The sequence goes on from CM066037.1 coordinate 295,948,410, forward strand.
TATTCTCCATTCCTTTCCATATGATTCCTAGCACTCTGCTTTCTTGGCTGCCACTGCACACTGGGCAGAGGGTTTCAACATATTATCCACGATGACATCTAAATCTTTTTCCTGGGTGGTCGTTCCTATTGTGGAACCTTGCATCGTGTAACCGTAGTTTGGGTTGTTCTTTCCTAGGTGCATAACTTTGCACTTGTCCACATTAAATTTCATCTGCTATTTGAACATCCAGTCTTACAATTTATTAAAGTCCTCTTGCAATTTTTCACAATCCTCTTGTGTTTTAACAACTTTGAATAATTTTGTGTCATATGCAAATTTGATTACCTAACTCGTTCCCATTTCCAGGTCATTTATGAAGATGTTAAAAAGTGGCAAGCCCAGTATAGATCCCTGGGGTACTCCACTATTCACCTTTCTCCTTGAGAAAATTGGCCATTTAGCCCTACTCTCTGCTTTCTATCTTTTAACCAGTTCCTGATCCAGAATACTATTCTACCTCCAATCCTATGACTTTTTTAATTTGGCCAAGAGTCTCTCATGAGGGACCTTGTCAAAGGCTTTCTGATAATGCAGGTACACTATATCAACTGGCTCACCTTTTTCTACCTGTTTATTTACACCTTCAAAAAAATATAACAGATTAGTAAGACAAGACTTTCTTTGGATAAATCCATGTTGGCTTTCTCCCATTAAGCCTTGACTATCTATATGTTCAATAATTTTATTCTTTATAATGGTTGTCAGTATTTTGCCTGGTACCAATGTCAGGCTCACCGTTGAGTAACTTTATTTTCTTAAGTCGCCATGGGCCTGACTTCCACTTTAATAGCTGTCATGGTAGGGAAACCATGATATCAACAACTCAGAATTTGTGACCACATAGTAAAAAAAACAAAAAACAGGTTAGCTGTCTGCAGGAGCCACTATCACGGGCTGGCAGTGAAACATATTGATGGTGGTAGAAGCCATTTAAGACCACACATTATTTAGGGTTCCTCGAATAGGAGATGGGACTGCAAGAGTGGGTGTCCAATGAGATATTTTATTGCTCTGCATTCTCCAAAGGAGGGAATGATGTCCACTTTTAAGGGCTCATCTTCTTTATGAAATAGGGCTTGGCATGCCCGGACAACACAGCAGAAAATGAATATGTTTTAATTGAAAACTATTTTTGTGCTTTTTATTTTTTAAATCTCTTTATCGACAAATAAGTAGCACATTAAGAGGTTCATTCCAATGAGTGAATTCTACAACTCACTTGTTACATAAAGAGATGTTATTCATGCTTTACTTTATCCCTCCTGCCTATGCCCTCACGCCTCTCCCACCCCTAGGCTGGGAGCAATTAGTTCTCAAAATGTTGTAAATAACACATCTTAGAATCTCAAACAAACTCCAAACCCCTTATATAAGGTGTTGACAAACACACCTCAAGGATGGCAGTGGAGATAAGGCCCTCTGAACCCACAAAAGAAAAAATACATCCACCTCTAATATGATAAATAAAACCCAACTATCAAGCTAAATTACTCCCTTTTAAAAGTTATATAAGGAGACCAAATATGGTGGAATTGGAGCACCTTATCTCTCATCATGAATGTCAGTTTTTTCATCGCATAAATATTTGATGCTTTAGATAACCACTCCCTCTTCGTAGGTGGTACTGGTTCTTTCCTGTGCTTAGTTAATGCTAATAACAAACAATGAATAAGTTGGCTCACAAACAAACAATGACATACAAACAGACAACAACATCCCCCACTCTCATAACAACACGATCAGAAACGCCAATAGAGTATAACCCAAGCTCTCACAGCTAGGTCAGCGCTACATCAAACAAACTCTTCTCACTGTATATAGTTGCATTGTTATCAGTACTAAAGATTGTTTATCCTTATAGTAATGTAAATAGTTCACTGTTACATGTAAAAAGTTCATAAACGTTCTATGTGATGTGAATAGGTACCCTTCCTGTTGTACCTTTCATGCCACTGTTCTATGTAAACCGCACTTGAACCATGGGAAAGTGCGGTATGAAAGTGTTTAATAGATAAATAAATAAATAAAATAAATAAAGTCATACTTTGAGGAGATATACATCTCTTCACCTCCTAGAATAAAGACTTTGTAAGAGAGTCGTGGCTCTACAGTCAGCATCTCTCTTACTGTCTGCTATACTGCCTTCAGAAAGGCTCTTTAAAAGGACGGTTCCACCACATGCGATCAGAATCCCCATGGAGTCCACGGCTCCTCCAACAAAGAGGGGAAGATGCTGGATCCTACTTACAGGTGAGAGATATCGTCTCATCAGAATCTTCATTTGTAGTCTGACCAAGTTCAATGAAATGGAGGCTTTACTAGTATAAAACCTCCTTTTGTTCTTTTAAGGGTATATATAAGCAGGGCAGTAGTTTTGAGCCATTAAGCTGAAATGCCTCTTTAAATGCAGTCCTCCTACTTTCCCTCCTATTTCAGACTATGTACTAATGTGACCCTCTGTGTTTAAAAAAAAGAAAAGTTTATCTATCTGTACCTTACAGGCATACTCTCCATCTGTCTCCTCCCTCTGGCAGCGGGGTCGTAGCTTAGGGCTCAGCCCTTGATACCGGCAACAGTTTCTCAGCCTAAACTATGGCAGCATCAGCTTCTGGGCCCAGGCCCCCAAGGTCAGCTGCTTCACAGCAGCTTCTTATTCCTAATATAGATGAGTGAAAATTGAGCTGGAAGCCCAAAGGAGAGGAAAGACAAATGCTAGGAAAAGAAAAATTGTCACAGCCTTTTTCCCTCCATGTGAGGAACTTTAGCTGCACCTGCTGACATATATTGGTTGTTCTGAAAACTTGTCTTCAAACACTTGTTAGCATAACAGAGATTGCTTCTACCCAACTTCTTCACTGGTTTTCCTTAAGCAAATGTTATATTGATGGACTAGAATTTCATTCTACTCTCTGGCGTAAACAGCAGTAAGAAGAGTCTGCAGAGTGATTCCTTTTTATTGAACTAGCTTAACACATTTCTGACTAGCTTGTGAGAGCTGTTCAGTAGAGAAACCAAGAGCTTTTTTTCTGCGGGGTATTCTAATATGTACCACTAGATGGCGTATGGAGTTTGTGTTTATATCACTGAACCCATATCTGTTTTTGTCTACATCATATACCGCGAAAAAGTAGGGTCCAGTGATAGGAGGCAGGTGTGAGAGAAAAAAAAAGTATGTGCAGATTTAGTTGTGTAGCATTGCACAGAATGTGTTTTTAGAACTACAAGAATGCCACAAGGGTTGTGTTTTTGGGCTGAAGAAAATCTTCCATGAGAAAATAGTTCAGCTTGGCTACGATGGAAGCACCAGTAAGGACACGGTGCAAATTCCAAAAAAAAAAAAAAAGCAGAGCCTCAAATCTGATTCTGTAGTGTCTTGCGATGGTGGTGCCTGGGGACTGTAAAACATCCTGTGAAATGAGATAATCCAGGCATGGCGCACAGAAGAGAATTACAGCCTGGGCTTGTTCTTCAGTATTTAGTAAGACAATACAGTACTATTCTCGATTAAAGATTTCATTTGTTAAATTTCTGTTTTTACATTATAAGCAGCTTTCTTTGATCCTTAATGCAGCCATGTTTGGAAGAGAGTCACGACTGACTTTTCTCATTGGTTCATTTGTGTGATGTCATTGCTGATCTCATCCTATAGGCCAGTTTGATTCAGTGTGTGCCCAAAAAAATGTAAAGTGTAATTGGGCAGTTGGTGTTTGGCTCTGCGCTTCAGCTCTTTTAGAAGTAAAACTGCTGGATTTCTTTTAAATCAGCTTTGCCTTCTCTGTAACACAGCAGCCGTGTGAATGCCTTTAAGTCAGAAGTCTGCATATTTAAATTCTGAGCATATTTAGCAATGAAATTATTTTCAAATGTGTTCTAAGGATTTTCAGCCTCCAGCATCATGAGCTGATGTGACCTGCTAGAAGACAGCTGTAGAGAGAAAAGGGCAAGCTCGTTTTTAACAGATTGTCCTTATGGTGAACTTCAGGAAACAAGCTGTCCTGTCAGTTGTGTATAAGAAATCCTCCTGTACTGTGGACGTTTGTTTAAATGGTGGCTTTTATCTGAAAGAGCGATTTAACAGTATTGTGGTTTATCTAAGGAACTGAACTGGACTGGGGTGGGCCGGCTTGCTGCTTACGTCAGCCAGAGGTAAACGCCAGGAAGCACTCGGCAGTGCTAGAGGAAACCTGAGGAATTCTGATTCATTCTTTGCTCTGGTCTATTTTCTCTGAGTGATGACAGGAAAACCCACCAAAGGAACCAAGACATTTCCTGATGAAAGGGGAACGAAGTCTTTCCTTTCTCACCGCAGGTCTCTCTAATTTGTTCCTGATTGGCACTGTCCTCCCTTCCTCCTCCCCTGCTTGGCAGGGCAGAGTCCTAGCTGTCAAGTTGGCTTGTTTCTTTCTTGTACTTACGTGACTGAACCATGCTGCTGAGTGTGTCTTCCTACAATGTTCTTTTTTCTTGATGTACCACAATTGTAAACCAATATTAGTCACCATAGTGGCTCTTCCCCTTTAAACATTTTAACTATTAAGGTGCCAAACAGCAAAGAACTATAAGATGTGGCTAGGTATATTGTTGTTAAGTGCCGTTGAGTCGGTGTCGACTCATGTCAACCCTCTGGATAGCTATCCTAAACTGTGTTTGATCTTCGGTCAGGCAGCTCATTTTTGATAGAGTGGCATCCACAGCTAATGTTATTGTATCGATCCATCTCATTGCTGACCTTCAACCTTGCCAATATCTTTTTCATAGCTAACTTTCACATCCATAAGATGTTATTGAAAATACCATGGCTTGGACAAGTCAAATCTTTGTATGGAGAGAGACATCTTTGCTCTTGAGAATCTTGTCTAGGTCGTTCATAGCTATTCTGCCAAGAATAATGCGTTGTTGGATTTGTTGACTGCTTGTCATTTCTTTATTGATTATTGATCCAAGCAGGTTAAAGTTTTTTCCACTATTTCAAATTCTTCTCCATCAATGATGAACTTATCGATTTTGTCAGTTGTCAGGATCTTTATCTTCTTTACATTAAGGTGCAGGTCCATTTTAAGACTATGTTGCTTGATCTTGAGGAGCAAATGTTTCAGATCGTCTTCACTTTCAGCCAGTATTCTGGTATCATCAGCATAACGAATGTGGTTCGTGAGTCTTCTACCAATCTTCACACCTCTTGTCTTCATACAGTCCTGCTTCCCTGAAAATTTGTTCTGCATATAAATTAAACAAATAGGGGGAAAGTATGCAGCCTTGTCGTGCACCTTTGCTGATTTTAAACCTTTTTGTTTCTCCCTGTTCCGTTCGCACTGTTGCTTATTGATCAATGTAAAGAGAACTGTTAGGTGGCTAGGTATATCCTAACAGAGATAAGAAATAATTTCTCAAGATATGCCTGAAATACTCTCTAGTCCTGCTGCCTGACTTAGCTTTAGGCAACCTGAGGGAAAAGCATGGTTGGTCAAAGCGTAAAGCATATGCTGCTTTCTATGACTGCTTTTTAATACCTTAAAGCCATGGGGTGGGCAATTGTTTTGGCTCGGGGGCCACTTTGAGAGGGCCGTGGTTAGCGGAGGGCCGCACTTTCTAAAACTGATTGTATTCATTAGTTAACATTACATTTCATTTAATGCGAAGTGTAAATTGCATAATAATAAATAAATAAAAAGCGATCGTAAAGGAACTCTGACAAAAAGGAGCAAACAGATATCTATATACAAAAATATTTTGAGATCACATTTCAGCTCTCTTCCAGCCACCCCCCTTCCCCCCCCTTTCAGCTGTATTCCAGCCCTCACCTGTCAGTTCCTTCTGCCACCTCTTTCCCATTGCAGCCGCTGCTGCTGCTTCACCCCCTCTTAGTGCTGCTTCACCCCCCCTTAGTGCTGCTTCACCCCCCCTTAGTGCTGCTTCACCCCCCCTTAGTGCTGCTTCACCTCCCCCTTAGTGCTGCTTCCCCCCCTTAGTGCTGCTTCATCCCTCCCTCCTTAGTGCTGCTTCATCCCTCCCCCTTTAGTGCTGCTTCATCCCTCCCCCCTCTTAATGCTGTTTCATCCCCCCCTTAGTGCTGCTTCATCCTCTCCCCCTTAGTGCTGCTTCGAAGTTCACCCCCATGCAGCCGCTGCCTCTGCTTTTTACAGAACAGCGGCTGAAAAGGAAAAGACAACCTGTGAGGAGCCCAGCCCTCCGGTCGTCCTTCTGCAGCTCCCGAGGAAGTGATGTCATAGGGGGCGGGCTTCTCACAGGTTTCTTTTCCTTTTCAAATTAACTTTATTGCAGGCGCTGCTCTATGAAAAGCAGAAGCAGCGGCTGCAAGGCCTGGGGATCGTGATCGTGCCGCGGATTGCGGGAGAAAAGCCAGTTTTTTGCTCTGGCTGCTCCCGATCTCGCAGCCAGAGCAAAAAAACAGCTTTTCAAGGTTCAGTTTTATATCTGTGTCGGCAGCCGGCCAGGCCGGCTGAAAACTGGCCAGTTGGCAACCCTATTCCGTGGGCCGCAGAAAACTCCATGGCGGGCCACATGCGGCCCGCGGGCCGTAAATTGCCCACCCCTGCCTTAAAGAGTTCTCTAACATGTAGTCTAGCACATGTCTGTAGCTCAAGTGACTGAGCACAACAGTCCTGATATAGACTTGTGGCTTTTTCCTAATGAAGTATTCTTGGGGTTTGGCACCAATCCTAAGTATGTATGCACCAGCCTGCCTCCCTTTGGAGAATTCTTTTGAAGCATAACACTAATTAAGGGGTTAATATTCAGCAGGATGTATATGGCTAAAATTAACCAAACAATTTACCCATTTAATTTTAACTGGGAAATTCAGAAACTTAACCAAGTAAAGTTAATTGGGTACCTTTATCTGATTATTTAAGGTAGGTATTCTTCTGACCAGACTTAATCAGTCAACTTAAATTGTTTGGAAACAGCAGGGCGAAGAAGTGGCAGATTGTAGCTAAGAGTCTCTGTCAGACATGTTAGATGTGACCCCTTCTAGGGATGGTGAGAATTAGGTATGATAAGCAGTTGAGAGCACTGATGTAAAATAAAAAGGTACACTATGGCTTGCAGTGCTAAGAGGCAGTGTGAGAAGTGTGTGCCAACAGGAAAACGTGTGGCTGACTGATCTCACCCTACAGCCTCCTAGATCTGCATTGCGTGCAGTTGTCAGACCGTAGACATATTGAAGTGCAGAACGCTTCATTCCTTGCAAACTACTGTCTATGGTGTCAGACTGCTGCCAGATCTTTTAATCCATTCCACTTACAGGCAGTACCCGCTTGACATTACTGCCTTCCGGATACAGTTCTGATGTGTCTTTCTCATTTGCACTTACGCCTGCTTATTTATTTATTTCACAACTTTCTATACTACATTTCGGGCCAGAGTCAAACAAAGCAGTTTACAACCAAAATATAATTAAGAAAGTGAGAAAAGTTGAAGTTGACTGGTAGCAAGATCCAGCATCCATCCCTGAGTCGCATTGCTTTTTTCCAAAGGCCTAGATAAAAAAATATGCCTTTAAAACTACCTTAAATCTTAGTAAATTAGTTTCACTTCTCAGATTGGGAGGAAGGGAAGTTCCAAAGACTTGGGCCAAGGAAGGAGAAAGAGGATGTCTAGTAAGTTCCAGATTGAAGCGGGAGGGAGAAGAGAGTACAAGGAGGTTCTCCAGGACCAAGCAGGAAGTGAGTCCTCACATATGGGTGTCATCGGCGCCGATGAAGCCCCAGCGGAGCATTTCCCTAGCTTTCTATGAAAGCCTTTGGGAATGCAGGCACGCATGCGCGGTTCCCTTCCCGCCTAAAGGTGCCATCTTACCTCAGTCTCTTTTTTTCCGAGAAGCCCACCGGACGTGTGTCCTGTCATCCCGGATAAAAGTTGATGTTTTTTGGCGATTCTCGCTGTTTTTTCTCCCGGTTCGACGCCGGTTCCCCTCCCGCCGGGTTCGTTACACCGGTATCGAGCCCGATTCTTCTTTTTTGGTTTTTGCCCTTCGTGGCTGGCGTTCGCGCCCTTTTTTGTTTTTTCCCTGGAAGGCCGATCCTTTGACCTCGCGGGGACTCTTTTTTCCCCGATGGCTTTCAGCGGTTTCAAGAAGTGTGATCGGTGTAAGAAATTAATGTCTCTCACCGACACACATGACTGTTGCCTTCGGTGCCTCGGTCCTGATCACGACCCTAAGTCGTGTGGACCATGTGGAAAGATGTCTTCCAAGGCGCTCCGAAGTCGCCAACAGCAGAAAGAAAGGCTTTTCTCGGACTCAGCCTCCGGCCGGGCCCGGACCTCGTCTGAGGCCTCGACATCTCGGGATTCGGATCCCGAGCGCCGTCGAAGCTCCTCAGACAGGGGGTCCCCCAACCGGGAACGCAAGAGGAAGAAGCGGCTTGTGAGGGCGTCGTCGTCGGAGGTCCCTGGCTCCTCGAGGGCCAAGTCTAAGACCCCAGACCGTCGCCCCGGGCCCGTGGAACAAGAGAAGCCTGCCATAGTTCCTCGCGTGGAGCCGGAGTCTGCTGGACACGTAAGCCCCGTAGTCCTCGAGGACTCTCCTCCCAGAGAGCCGACGTCGGGCCCGGCGCTGCCGGGGCCCGAGTCGGTGGCTGCTGCGTCTCCCGAGCTGAGTCTCAGGATGACAGCCTTGGAGTGCAGACTGTCTGCCTTCATGGAGCAGCAGCAGGCACTGATGGCCAGCCTGTCTGGCGCATCTGCCCCGATCACCGGGACATCGACTTCAAAGTCAACCCCGGAGACCGAGCCGATACTTGAGTCCATCATGGCTCGAAGTCGACCTCAGTCGAGGTCTCCCTCGACTTCCCGCTCGGGACCGAGGGCATCGATGCTGGTGCCTCCGGTGTCGGGGCGGGTGCTCCAGGGCCCCGTGGGGTTGGACCCTGACTCCTTGTCGGACTCACCGCAGTCTGAGCCCCGGAGTAGATCCCCTCCGGAGGATACTCGGTTCTCGGAGTTTGTCCGGGATATGGCCACTGCCTTGGCTATTCCGGCGGACCCCGAGGAAGAGCCTCGAGCTGAAGAGCTCTAAGCCCTGCAGTATGACTCTCCTCCGAAGGAGGCCTTTACTGTCCCGGTTCCTCCGATGCTGGAATGGCTCCTCTTCCGGATGTAGGAGGCACTGGCCTCGGCACCGGTTTTAAGCAAGCGAGTCGATTCGATCTATCGACTCAGAAAGAGCCCTGGCTTTCAAAAGGCACAGCTACCACACCATTCCATGGTTGTGGAATCGGCCATGCATCGTCTGAAGAGACAGAAGATGCACTCCATGGTGCCCCCCGGCAGGGAGGCCCGAAACCTCGATGGCGTCGGTAGAAAGTGCTTCCAGGGCTCGATGCTTGCCGTGTCCAGTCTTACCAGCTGTACATGGGCATGTACTTGCGGGACCTGGCCAAGGAGTTGGCCGGATTCTCTGCTGGACTCTCCGGGGAACCCTTGCAGAGATTCAAGTCCTTGTCCTCGGGGATTCGGGACTGCTCGAAGTTCATGTCCCGCGCCGCCTACGATGGCTTTGGGGCTTCGGCCCGAGTTGCGGCAGCCGGCATCGCGGCTCGACGCCAGGCATTGCTGCAGTCATCGGACCTCGAGCCATGAGTTCAGGACAAGTTGGTCGATGTCCCTTGCCGAGGTGAAAACCTTTTTGGCAAGCCCATGACCGAAAAGGCCCGCCAGCTCGAAACAGAGCACCTTACACGGACAAGGCTGTCTAGAAAGACCTCTGCCCCTTCTCATAAAAAGAAGGGCTCGGGTAAAAAGCCCTTTTACCCGAGGAAGGGCACTGCCTACAAACAGTACCCTCAATATCAGGCTGCCCAAGCTGCACCCCAGGGTCAGCAAGCCAAGGGGCAGGGTAATGGGCCCCGTAGGCAGAGGACACCCAAACCTCCGGCCCCTGCTCCCACTCAGCAGGGTGGGGGTTTTTGACTCCTTGAGCGTAGCCTCTCCATCCCTGCTCTCCCAACCCTGCACAGGAGGTCGCCTCGCCCTCTTTGCCCACCAGTGGCCCCTCATCACCGGGGACAATTGGGTGTTGGACATATTCCACAGAGGCTATGCCCTGCATTTTCACCAACTGCCTCCTCCATACTTTCCAGGGGAGCCTGCAAGGCCTTCCCTGCACACAGACCTTCTCCTTCAAGAGCTTCAGGGTCAGTTGGTGGACAGGGCGGTGGAGCCTGTGCCTCCCCACTTGCACGGTCACGGATTCTACTCCAGGTATTTCCTGGTACCCAAAAGAACCAGTGGCCTTCGACCCATTCTGGATCTCAGAAACCTCAACAAGTTCCTCGAGAAAGAAAAGTTCAAGATGCTTACTCTTGGAACACTTCTGCCCTACCTCCAGCAGGGAGATTGGCTATGCTCCTTAGATCTAAAGGATGCGTACACTCACATTCATCCAGACCACAGAAAGTACCTCAGGTTCATTGTGGGGGGAAACCATCAGTACAGAGTACTGCCTTTTGGCCTCACCTCCGCTCCCAGGGTCTTTACCAAATGCCTGGCAGTGGTGGCGGCCTACCTGAGAAATCAGGGAATCTTCGTCTTTCCCTATCTGGACGACTGGCTCATCAGGGGTCAGACGTGCCAGGAGGCCAGAAAAGCCACCCTCAGAACTATTGCTCTTCTTCAAAGCCTGGGGTTTGTTATAAACTTTGCAAAGTCCACTTTGCTCCCCTCCCAGAACTTGGAGTTCATAGGAGCAAGGCTGGACTCCCTGCTAGCAAAGGCTTTCTTGCCAGCAGACAGAGCCCAAAGACTGATAAACTTAGCAAACCAGTTTCTCAGCAAGTCTCTGGTCTCCGCCAGACTCTGCCTAAGGCTGCTTGGCCACATGGCTTCTGCAGTGCATGTGACCCCCGATGCCAGGCTCCATATGAGGCCTGCACAGTGGTGCCTTCGGACTCAGTGGTCACAGGCCACAGGCAGCCTCAGAGACAGGATAAGGGTGTCCAGACAATTTCTGACCTCCCTCAACTGGTGGCTGCACCCACCCAATCTACTAAAGGGGGTGCCTTTTCAGATTCCTGGGTACACGGTGGTACTGACCACAGACGCCTCCCTGCAGGGCTGGGGAGCTCATTGTCTAGGCAAGTGCACCCAGGGCCTGTGGTCTCCTTGGGAAGCTGCACAGCAGATCAATCTCCTCGAACTCAGAGCTATTCGATTAGCACTCAAAGCTTTCTCTCCTGCCCTGGCTCATCAGTCTGTCCTGGTTCAGACAGACAACCAAGTAGCCATGTTTTATGTGAACAATCAGGGCGGGACTGGGTCCAGAATCCTTTGTCGGGAGGCTCAGGACCTTTGTTCATTTGCCCTCAAGCACAACATGCTCCTCAAGGCTGTGTACCTTCCAGGCCAGGACAACTACCTGGCCGACAGGTTAAGTAGAATTCTGCAGCCCCACGAGTGGCAGCTGCATCCTTCAGTAGTTCAGAGGATCTTCCTAAAATGGGGTCTCCCTTTGATAGATCTCTTTGCCAGCCCAATGAACAATCAACTGCCAAAGTTCTGCTCCAGGCAACCACATCCTCTGAGAATAGCAGCAGATGCTTTTCTGATTCCATGGTCTCAGGGCCTCCTGTATGCATTTCCTCCCATGCCCTTGGTGGCCCGAACTCTCTTCAAAGTTCTTCAGGACAAGGCCTCGGTCCTGCTGGTGGCTCCCAGGTGGCTGAGACAGCCTTGGTTTCCTCTTCTGCTTCAACTGGCGGTGGATCCCCCACTGCCTCTGGGGTTGCAACCCGACCTTCTCTCACAGGAGCAGGGTTCCCTTCCGCACCCCAATCTCAAAGCTCTCAATTTGATGGCTTGGAGGCTGCAAGGGTAGTTTTGGCTCCCTGGGGCCTACCTCAGGAAGTTGAGGAGGTTGTCCTAGCCTCTAGAAAACAGTCCACTAGGAAAACCTATGCTCTCAAATGGAAAAGGTTTTCTGTGTGGTGTCAGCTACGTACAGAGGATCCTTTCTCCTGTACTGTGCCAGTAGTGCTTCAGTACTTACTGCACTTATCAAATCAGGGACTTAAGTCCAATTCTGTTCGGGTCCACCTCTCAGCTCTAGCAGCTCACCACTCACTGGTGGAGGGACATTCTCTGACAGGTCACCCCTTGGTGTCCCGCTTTCTCAGGGGCTTGCTTTTGCTCAAGCCTCCAATCCGTCCTCCTGCCCCTGAGTGGGAGTTGAATGTGGTCTTGCAGCAACTGACTCGCCCACCTTTTGAGCCGATAGCTACTTGCCCTCTACGCTTCCTATCCTGGAAGACACTCTTCCTGATAGCCCTTACCTCGGCTAGGCGAGTGAGTGAGCTTCAGGCCCTGGTCTGTGACAGGCCTTACAGCAGGATTTATAGGAACAGGGTAGTCCTCAGGATTCATCCCAAGTTCCTCCCAAAGGTTGTCTCCTCTTTCCACCTCAATCATGAGGTGGTTCTTCCAACATTCTTCCCTAGGCCTCATGCAAGCCAGGCTGAAGCAGTCCTGCATACCCTGGACTGTAGGAGGGCCATATCCTTCTACCTTGACCGTACGCAGGGGCATAGGAGGGCTACTCAGCTCTTCGTATCCTTTGACCCCAATAAGTTGGGGTTGGCTGTGTCCAAGCGTACCTTGTCCATCTGGGTGGCTGACTGTATCGCCTGGGCTTACAAGGCGGCTGACCTTCCTTTGCAGGGTCGGGTCACGGCCCACCGTGTCAGGGCAATGGCTACCTCAGTGGCTCATCTCCGCTCTGTGCCCTTGGTAGACATCTGCAGGGCTGCAACTTGTCTTCAAGCCAGACTTTTGTGGCCCATTACTGTCTGGAGAGGGAGTGCCGTAGGGACAGTGCTTTTGGCCATGCAGTACTCTGGAATCTCTTTGAGGTTTAGGCAACTCCTGCCCTCCTGCCCTCTGTTGGGCTACCAGTGGAGGCTGTGTCCTTGAAAAGCCTTTCTTTGCTGCTGAGACTAGAAGGAGTACTCTTGTTCAGCCTGGGTTCCTCGGTAGCACAGAGCTAGGGAGTCACCCATATGTGAGGACTGACTTCCTGCTTGGTCCTGGAGAAAGAGTAGTTACTCACCTGTAACAGGTGTTCTCCAGGAGCAGCAGGAATCAGTCCTCACAACCCTCCCTCCTCCCCTGGGAGTTGCAGTTGTACATAGTTTATTTTTTCATTTTTGTGTGCTGTTCTTAGCTATGTCATTTGACTGAGGGAAGATGGCACCTTTAGGTGGGAAGGGAACCGCGCATGCGTGCCTGCATTCCCAAAGGCTTTCATAGAAAGCTGGGGAAATGCTCCGCTGGGGCTTCATCGGCGCCGATGACACCCATATGTGAGGACTGATTCCTGCTGCTCCTGGAGAACACCTGTTACAGGTGAGTAACTACTCTTTCACAGGTTGGGACTGGCCTGAGTGACTGGGCCAGAAGGAGAAGCCTGGAAAGGTAGAGCGGAAAACCGCTATAAAAAGCTTTATGATGAATTCTGAGTAATAAAGGAAGCCAATGCAAATCTATCAGGATAGGAATAATATGATCATATTTATTGGTGCCAGTGATAAGTCTTGCTACAGTGTTTTGAAGTAATTGCAAATGGTTCAGTGATGAATGTTTAAGGCCACAGTACAGGGAATTACAATAATCGAGATGGCTTAATAGTAAGGCCATAGTGAGAATTTTAAGGCCTTGAGGGGAGAAATATGGTTTTAAAAGGTATATTTATCAAAGGACATGGAACCTGCTTAAATGACCTCTAGATTGCATCTGATCTCATCTAGGAATCCAATAAGGAGGGTTTCTGTATTATACCCTGTCCGGAAACCAGACTTTGAGGTTGCAGGGCATTCTCCAAAATGATGTAAATTGAAGGGGAACTGCCTTTTCTAAAACTTAACAAAAAGGCAAATTTGCTGTGGGCCGATAATTGAGCAGAAGGGTCTACGTTTCCCTTCTTTAATATGGAGTGAATTGAGCATGCTTCCATTGGAAAGGAAAAAGTCCCTTCAACAAGCTATTATTTATCAGTACTATGAGAAATGGAAAAAAGCTTACACTGACCCTGCTTAATTATCTTTGGAAGGAAGGTTTCTGCTTGAGTGTGCACAGTTTTCATGAACTCACATTTGCTGTCAAGGGCAAGGATGGCCAGCTCAAGTGGCTGAGATCTATCTTGTTTCAGTACAGTCAGAATATAGAAATGAACCTGGTTCTTTGATTAAATGTGTGTAAATATATACATGATGAATATCCTGAAAACTAAACATCTATTGACTTTCTTAACAAAGTAAAGTCCTTTCTAGTAATTCTTGTACAACTGTGTTTTGCTGTAATTAACTTTAGATATACACTTATTGAGTCCATCCTGTTTGTTATAAAGACGAACGTCTGTATAACCAAATAAATCTTGCAATCTTTAATAGATAGAGCAGCACTATTTTTTAAAGCAGGGTAGTCTCTAATTCTCTTCAGAGGCTTTTGTTCCTGGTTGCTTTCACTAGCTAAAGATGGATTATTTTTGTTTTTGTAACTTTTTTTTTCTTTGACAGAAAGGTGAGATAACAGGTAAAAGATATATTATAAACACAGAAGAAAAAAATTAAAAATAATGTATTCAACTTTGCTCACATTTCAGCGTGAAAGCCTAACATGTAAGAAGGCCATAGTAGTTCAATAGTAGTTCAGCAGCAGAATGGGATAGTGTTGACAGCGGAGAATCACATTTCTGTGACAACGGCACATTTCTGTGACAACGGCAACAACACCAAACTTAAACTGCGCGGAAGAAAGGCCGAGCAATCTACTTCTGTATCTTACCATGAAAACCCAATGGATAGTTACAACAAAACAAACTGTGCTATTGTGCTGGAAGATGAGACCCCCCAGGTCGGAAGGCACTCAACTAGCTACTGGGGAAGAGCTGAAGACTTCAGAGTAAAGACAGCATTTATGATGTGGTTGGATCAAAGCCCTCGGGACTTCTGACTGCTGATGTAGCTGCGCATGAAATGAGAATCAGAAGCTGTAAAGATGTCTTACACATTGGAACATGGAACGTACGAAGCATGAACCAAGGGAAGTTGGAGGTGGTCAAGAATGAAATGGAACATGTACAACTTGATCTGCTGGGTGTCAGCGAACTGAAATGGACTGTCATCGGGCACTTTGCATCAGATGATCACATGGTCTACTATGCTGGAAATGAAAGACAAAGAAGAAATGGTGTTGCATTTATAATAAAGAAGAAACTTGCAAGAACTGTAATGAAATACAATGCAGTCAGCGAACGCTTAATCTCTATTCGTCTACGAGGAATGCCTATCAGCACAACTATAATTCAAGTATATGCCCCAACAACAGCAGCAGAAGAGAATGAAATTGAAGAGTTCTATGAACAAGTTCAAGCTGAAATTGACAGAACATGCAAACAGGATATCCTGATAGACATGGGTGACTAGAATGCAAAAGTTGGCAACAAAGAAGGCGGCAAAGTAGTTGGAAAATATGGACTTGGCAACAGAAATGAAGCTGGAGAAAGACTGATAGAATTCTGCAAGACCAACGATCTATTCATCTCAAGCACCTTTTTCCAGCAACACAAGTGGCGACTGTACACATGGACTTCACCCAATGGATTGTATAAAAATCAAATTGACTACATCTGTGGAAGTCAACAATGGAAAAGCTCTATAACATCAACAAAGACAAAACCTGGAGCTGACTGTGGTACAGATCATCAACTACTAGTAGGCAAACTCAAGTTAAAGTTGAAAAAGAGCAAACCACTCATGAATGCAGCAAAATATGACCTTGAGAATATACCACTGGAATTTAAAGACTGCCTGCAAAATCGATTTGCTGCTTTAGATACAAACGACAGAGCTCCAGAAGAGTTATGGAATGACATCAAGAAGGTTGTGTTGGAAGAAAGCGAGAAGTCTCTACAAAAGGTGAAAAAGCAAAAACGGCCAAAATGGATGACGGAAGAAACTCTGAAAATTGCCCGGAAACACAGAGAAGCTAAAGCCAGAGGAGAAAGAAAGACAATCACAGAACTCAACAGAGATTTCCAATGTGCAGCAAGACAGGACAAGGAAAAGTACTACAATGACGCATGCAAGGAAATAGAAGCAGAAACTATTAGAGGAAGAACAAGATCGGCTTTCCTAAAACTACGAGAGTTAAAGAAAAAGTTCCAGCCTCAAATTGGAATGTTACAAGATGCTCAAGATTCTATATTGAATGATGCTGAGAAGATCAAGAAAAGGTGGAAGGAATATACAGAGTTTTTATATGATAAAGATCAAGTGGACCAACAGCCGTTTCAACCTGCACCTTATGATCGGGAACCATTGGTGATGAAAGAAGAAATCGAAGAAGCATTGAAAGCCTTATCAAAGAACAAAGCACCAGGCATTGATAGCATTCCCATAGAAGTATTACAGCAATCTGATGCAGCTGTTAACTTACTTACAAGGCTCTGCCAAGAAATATGGAAGACAACATCATGGCCAACTGACTGGAAAAGATCTGTGTTTATACCAATACTAAAGAAAGATGATCCAACTGACTGTGGAAATTATAGCACAATCGCTCTGATCCCACATGCCAGCAAGATTCTACTGAAGATTATTCAAGAGAGACTACAACCATACCTGGAGAAGAACTACCTGAAGTGCAAGCAGGGTTCAGGAAAGGGCGAGGAACAAGAGACATCATTGCGGATGTGAGATGTATCCTTGAAAAGACTAAAGAATACCAAAAGGATATCAATTTGTGCTTTATCGACTATAGCAAGGCTTTTGACTGTGTAAACCATGAGAAACTCTGGGCCACATTAAGAAGCATGGGTATACCAGAACACCTGATCGTACTCTTGCACAATCTGTACATTGATCAAGAAGCAGCAGTTCAAACGGAACAAGGAGAAACAGAATGGTTTAAAATAAGCAAAGGTGTAAGACAAGGCTGCATACTTTCCCCCTACCTGTTTAATTTATATGCAGAACAAATCATCAGAGAAGCAGGATTGTATGAAGACAACAGAGGTGTGAAGATGGCGGAAGACTCGTCAACAACCTTCGCTATGCTGATGATACCACATTACTGGCTGAAAGTGAAGATGATCTGAAACATTTGCTTCTCACAATCAAAGAACATAGTCTCAAAATGGGCCTGCACCTTAATGTAAAGAAGACAAAGATCATGACAGCTGGCATTATTAATAGGTTTATCGTTGAAGGAGAAGAAACTGAAATCGTGAACAACTTTAACCTACTTGGATCAACTATCAATAAAGAAGCAACAAGCAGTCAAGAAATCAGACGACGCATTGCTCTTGGCAGAATGGCTATGAAAGTCCTAGATAAGATTCTCAAGAGCAGAGATGTCTCTCTCCATACAAAGATTTGACTTGTTCAAGCCATGGTATTTTCAGTAACATCATATGGATGTGAAAGCTGGACAGTGAAAAAGATAGGAAGAAAATTGATGCCTTTGAATTATGGTGCTGGCGACGAATACTGTGTATACCATGGACTGCCCGAAGAACAAATCAGTCAATACTAGAAGAGATCAAACCTAAGCTTTCTTTGGAAGCTCAGATGACAAGACTTCAACTTTCATACTTTGGACACATCATGCGAAGAGAGAGATCATTAGAGAAAGACATCATGCTTGGCAAGATAGAAGGTCAATGCAAAAGAGGAAGGCCAGCAGTGAGATAGATCAATACAATAACAGCAGCTATGGGTACCAGTCTGTCAACAATGAGCCACCTGACTCAAGACCGAACACAATTTAGGATAGCTATCCAGTGGGTCGCCATGAGTCGACTCTGACTCGACGGCACTTAACAACAACAACAGTGTAAAAAAATAAAAATAAAATGATTCCATGCACCTACTAAATAGAAATAATAAATAGAGATATTTACATTAAGCGTCGTGCTTACTAAATCGCACTGATGGTTACTGCGGTGTTTACTGCGGTAGCAGTTACCATGCCCTGAAAGCGTGGCCGTGGTGAAAATCCCACACTGAGCACTTAGCATGAGTTAGAGGTGGAGTGTGGGCGTTGACTACACATTGCAGTTAGTTTGGATGTCTTTGGCACATGCCCACTGTCAATGTTGCAGATAGCGCGAGTGCACTTACCATCACCTCAGCTCCATGAATCTGAGCAACTAGACGAAAACAGCAATAAAAACTAAAACAAAGCCACAAATGTTCTGTGCTTTGTTTCTTCATGGGCAAAGTGATACCAGTCCAGGCCTCACCAATACACTGTGAGCCTGCTCATTCAGTAGTCAACGTATGATTAAATTTCCCCTCTTAGAGACCATGCCAGTTTCTCAGAACACTTTAGTGGCCTAGCCTTATAAATGCAGTCAGTGATCCATGGTCTCAACCTTGTTCTCCACCTCTAAGGAACAACCACTCTTCAATGTTCCCTCCCAGAAAATCACGGCAAACAGATTTTAATCAAGATCCACCAGTTCCCCAGTAACTCTATTCCTTTTCTAAAGGGCTTAGTATTTTCCTACTATTCCTCCACATATGAAAGACTGTTCTTACCCCTGTATGCTTTCACCAACAGAAGGAAGTAGGAGCATACCCCAACTTAAACATCACATTTGGAGTGGCATATATCCTGGTGAAAATTTTATATTGTGTTTGTCAACAAGAAGTGGCAAATGAACACTTATCCACATGGGTATGTGTTTGTTCTGAGCCTTGTTCTGATGAAGCCCTCAATCAATCGTTTCCCCCATCCATGAGGAGCAAGAACCTTTCTGAAATCCTGCAAGAGGAATTTGTACATCCTAGAAACCGAAGACTTTCAGACCATCCCTTTTAAACAGGAGCACTTCAGTAAGATATAATTCACTACAGAAAACCTCATAACATTGCTTCGCCATTACAAAATATCTAAGCTGGAAATTTTGGAAGAACTGAATCTGCTGGCCAGTTTTTCTCCTTCAGATGTCACATGGACATAAAAATGCCCTAAATAATAAAGCTTGAAAACCACTCAATTGCTGCCTCCTTCAATACTCTGCCAGCACTTTTAAAGCTAGATTGGCAAAATAGGAGAAAATCCTTCAGCTTACATGGGGGGAATACCATTTTCAGGGCCTACACTGGACAGGAGCGTAGGTGGAGAATCTAGGCCCAGGGCAAGGTAGAGCAGGTTAGTACCTAGAGTCTATAATAGGAGCATGATAGCAGTTGCAACAGCAAGCATAACTGGAGCAGGAACCAGGTAAAAATCAGGAACATGAAAGTTAAAGCAATTGAGAGAGAGAAGCTGGGTAAACTGTTAACATAGGTCAGGCCCATTCAAGAACTTCTGAACTAGCAAGAATGTGTCTGGCTGGGTCCCTTCCTGATCCATTGGGCTGCTCCTTCTCCTCCCACTGCCAGTAGGTTATATTTCCTGGGCCTTAGTTCCGAACTAAACAGCCTCTGTAGCGCCAACTGTAAGCCACCATCCTCTGGTCCCCAAGACTGTGGATTCAGTTCCCAATAAGTTTGACAACCATCCTTTTCAGATTATTTTCATTTGATCATTTTATTAAGTATTTAGTATCATTACAAATATCATTTAACATGTATCAAACTACACATAACATTTATGTATCAAACTTCCCACAACATTTGTATTTATTAACAATTATATATTCTATTTATTAATTCATATAATATTACTCTAAATACTCATTCCCTTTCTAACCACCCTCTCCCACCCTCCCCCGCTCATCCATCCTCATCCATTATTGAATTAATATCCTCTCTACTTTCACCCAATCACCATTTATCCTTCCAGTAAAATTGTATTTAAATTTGTATAAAATCCCTCTCATATTTTCTCTAGCACTCCCACTCATTCTTCCATCCATTTTTCCAACCACTTACACACACTCTTCCATTCTTCCACAACTTTCTCACTTGTCCCCCGCCTCATCTCCGTCAATCTATGCATCAAACACATCTCTGCCACTCTTTTCACAAATCCTGCCTTATGTGGCATGGATTTCCCCTGCCAATGTTATGCTATTTCATTTCTAGCAGCTACTATACAGTGATGTATCACTCCACTAACTCTCTTTGGGATGTCCACATCTAATTGATGTAGTAAACAAATCTCTGGCTTTCTTTGTATTCAATATCCTGTCATGTTATATATCAACTCCAAAATCTCAACCCAAAGGCTTGTATCCACTTACAATTCCACCACATATGCAACCAATTCCCTTTCTCATTGCATCCCCTCCAACGTTGATCATTAATCCCCCTTTCAGCTCTTTTTTTACATACTGGAGTCCAATACCATCTGAACAACAATTTATAAGCATTCTCTTTTACCCTTGTGGCTATGGATATACTTGCCACTGTTCGTATTATCTTATCCCATTCCTCCTCAGACCATCTTATCTCCAAATCTTCTTCCCATTTTATCATGTATCTCAATTTGTTATCCCCCCCCCTCCCTCCATTATGCCTTTATAAATTTTGGACAAAACTCCTTTCTGCCCCAAATTTCCTAAACACAATGCTTCAAACCACCCCTATTTTCCTTGAGATCATGCCACACCTTCGATTGTTTCAAAAAGTGACTCACTTATAGATAAGCATAATAATCTCTATCTCCTATAGATCTTTAATATTTTCAAATTCAAAAATGCCCTCTTTATTCACTATTTGTGAGATATATTTTAACCCCGCCTTATCCCATCTATTCAAAATGCCCATCTCTGGTCCTTGTCCGCTTTCGAAACAGACTTCTAGAGTCATACACTGTGAGTACCTCTTATTTTGTATTAATCGTTTTCTATTTTGTTTCCAAACTTGTAAACTATGCACTATTAGAGGATTTTTATTTTCTAAATTAAGTCTGCCTCTCCAAACTACATTGATTAGACTTTCTCCCCTTAAAGAAACTTCCTCCATTTGGACCCAATGTTTCTTTGTTCCTCGATGCCACTCATAAATCGTTTTTAATTGTGCTGCCTCGTAATATTTCCTAAAGTTAGGCACACCTAACCCTCCCTCTCCTTTAGTTCTTTGCATTATATCCATTGCTACTCTCCCCCTTCTATTTTTCCATATAAAACGATTAACAATTCTTTGTAACCCTTTTAACCGATTAGGTGGTATTTTTTTTTTTAATTTTTTATTTGTCAACTTTTCCAATACAATCCAGAGCATACACATCTGAATGAGAATCCGAAATACAAACATAAAACAAACAACACACCTATATAAGGAGAGAGAAATAATCATAACTGGAATAGACCACAATACGTTGCCCCCCAATATGGATCCAAGAAACAAGAAATAGCTAAGAAATTGAATAACCAATACCACTAATACAGAAATCATAGGAGCAATTGAAAACTTTACATGGCAGCCGGTACGGGAGTCACACCACCCCCGCTCTCTTCCCTACTACTAAGAAATTGCAACAGTTGTTTGGATTCAAAGAAAATATACTGTTTAGTTTGAAAATTAACCACACATTTACAAGGATATCTTAGCTTAAACTGCGCACCCAAGGCTTCCGTTCTCTGGCGTAAAGCCAGAAAAGATTTCCGCCTTTTCTGCGTGTCCCTAGCCAAATCAGGAAAAATTAATATTTTTGAACCCATAAACTGAGAAGCAGAAATCCTACGAAAAAACATACGAAGTACAGAATTCCTATCAGACTCAAAAGCAAAATTAACCAATAATGTCGCCCTGCTAGTCACCACCTCCCGTGAGCTTTCAAGAAAATCTGATAAGTCCATCTGCGGTGATCCAGAGTCCGCGACCGGCATCCGCTGGGCCCCAGACTCTGATGAAGAAATTGATACATATTGAACCCTCACCACTGGTGGCAACGAGTCAGCTGGGAGTTGAAGAATTTCCACAAAGAACTTACGAACCAGGTCCATAGGTGGTGCTATCAAAGGAGAGCGAGGAAAGTTCAAAAACCTAAGATTATTCCTACGTAATTGATTGTCCAAATATTCAATCTTCCTGGCTTGAATCAATCGATCCTGCTCATTAACAGCACTAAGGCTCTCCTGGTTCTCCACCTTAGCTTCCAACGACAAAAGTCTTGCTGAATGAATCTTTACCTCTGATTCTGTAGCGGAACACTGAGTTTTAAGAACAGAAAATTCTTGAGAAAAAGAACTGAGAATTGGTAGTAGGGATTGCTGCAGGTCGGAGATAGCTTCCCATAAGCTGTCCAACGTTACTCGCGCCGGTTTCTCCACTCTACCCGGCAGCCATGTAGCCGATAAGCCAGACGCATCGGGAGAAAGCTGTTTCTGTTCACCCTTGCCGCTGGAGGGGAGAGAGTCTACCCGACCCCCCGAAGCCACTCCAGTAGCTGACACCATCGGCTCACTCCTCGCAGGGGAACCCCCGGCAGCTGAGATGACCTCCTGCAATAGAGGTAAATCACCAAGCTGCCCCCCCCGCAGGCGGCTTCCAGGCTGAACCGGCGGCACTTGTACGAGGCTTAATTCCACCCCCTCGCTCAGGTCCCCTGACTCATTCAGAGGACCCGCCGAAGCCATGCTCGCCGAAGGAGTGCAAAACACCGCAATCGAAGACTGCACCAGCCTATCTGACGGGGTCGAAGCCTTAGGGGGTTTTTGAGACCGTTGTTTCCTTTTCTTGCCCATCAGAAGGCAAAATGCAGGAGCGGTTCAAGCACCCAAGTTCGGCGTCTTACTCCTCCGCCATCTTGGATCGATTAGGTGGTATTTTAATTGGTAACGTCTGGAAGAGAAATAGAAATCTTGGAAAAAGCATCATCTTTATAGTAGCAATCCATCCAAACCATGACAAATATCCCCGCCCCCATCCATCCAGTCAGCTCTCCACCTTTCCGAATAGTCTATGATAATTCAGTTTATATAATGCTTCTACCTTATTACTAATGAAAATGCCAAGATATCTAATACTCTCTTTTGCCCATTTGAACAGATATTTCTTTTGTAACTTATCCTGTGTGTCTCTATGTGTAGTTAAATTTAAAATTTCTGATTTAGACCAATTAATAGTGAAACCCGATAATTTATCAAATTCTTCTAATTCCCACATTAAATATTGGATTGATGCCCAAGGCTTACATACACTTAAGAATGAATCATCTGCAAATAATGAAATTTTATATTCACTCCTTCCTGTTTATCTCCAGGAACAAGCAGGAATGTAGTCTTCACATATGGGTATCGTCGGTACTGACGGAGCCTGTGCGGGAACGCTCCCCAGCGTCCAATTAGAAAGCTTTTGGGAGCATCCCACAGTGCCTGCGTGCTGCCTTCCCGCCTTTCCCAACTGTCTCTCTCCAGTTCTTCGTTTTCCGCGGAGCCAGCAGGTCGTATTTCCTGTCACCGCAGAAAATATCCTATTTATTCTTCTTTTTTGTGGTTGCGTCTGCCTTCCTTCGACGCTACACCGGTACCGCCTGTTCTTTCTTTCTTTTCCTTAAAAAAAAATAAAAAAATAAAAAAATAAATTCCTGGAGTCTTCCAGCCTTTTTCTCCTCTGGTGCCATGCGCCATTTTGGGCACTAGGCCCAACTTTCCTCTTACAATGGATCTCAGGTAACTAAACATAAGTCTAGCCGGTCCTCAAAGGGTAGATCTCCTTCTAAGTATCGAGCTGCCTCTGGCGTTGCCCTTGAGAGACTCACACCGGCAAAATTGCCCCGGCGGGAGGCTTTGGCTTCCAAAGCATCTTCGGGGCTCAAGGATGTTCTCAAGGCCCCAACCTCGGCAGAACTACTGGTGCCATGCTCTGGGGTACCGGCCGCTTTGTCCGGTACCGATACCCAGGCATCGACGGCGTCGATAGACCAGAGATTCTTGGCTATTGACCGCAGTCTGGCAGCTCTTCTCTCGGCATCGATGCCCCCGAAACTGCTTCAGACAATTCAACCAGTACCGGTACCGGCACCTACATCGGTACCGGGGCCAATTGCATCGACGTCGACAGGTGGACTACCGGTACCGACTTGTCCCTCTGTTACTGACAAGTTGGTACCGGACCCTGTCAATACCGACTTCGATCGGTACCAGTATCGTGCGCTGCACGATTACCCGGACAGGAGATACTTTGAATCCTCAGACGAGTCTGAAGACTCTGACAGCTCTGTCGATATCAGAGTACTTCTTCCTGAGGATTCTTCCTCTCCTAAACGTAGGATGTCTCCTCCAGAGGATATATCCTTCCAGGATTTTATCCGGGATGTGGCTTGAGGTCTTTCCATCACAGTGGCTCCTGAAACAGAGCCAAGGGCAAAGGAATTGGAGATTTTACAGTATCCTAAAGCTCCCAAACAGGCAGCTACTTTGCCTATTCATGAGATCTTGCATGATCTCATGCTAAGGATGTGGGAAACACCTCTCACCACTTCTCCTCATTCTCGTAGGCTCGATACCATGTATCAAGTTCCTCCTTGTCCTGGATTTCAAAAAACTCAGCTGCCCCACCATTCCATGGTGGTGGAATCAGCTATGAGGAGGATCAAGAATGCAAAAAGACATGCATCTAATCCTCCAGGACGTGAATGTAGAACTCTTGATGCCTTTGGGCGTCGAACCTTCCAGGCCTCTATGCTTTCTGCCAGGATTAGTTCCTACATTTTATATATGGGAATGTTTCTTAAGGAAGTTACAGGAGATCTAGAGCTTATGAGCCCTCTCCTTCCTGATGATAAGAGACAAGATTATCTTGCACTTATCAAACATGCTCAGGATGTTTCCAAGTTCGTAAATTGTGCAGCTTTTGATTGTTTTGAGTGCATAAGCAGAACGTCTGCTATTGCCATAGGCGCACGTAGGATTGCCTGGCTCCAGGCATCTGACTTGGAACTTTGGGTACAGGACAAACGGGGGAATATTCCTTGCACATGAGAGAATCTCTTTGGCAAACATTGGCAAGAGAAAGCTAATGAGCTAGATGCTGATAATCTCACCTTGGATAGATTATCAAAATCTACAACTGATCCTGCAAGGAAAAAGTCCTACAAAAAACATTCTTCACTAGAAAGAAGAAGTTCTACCCCTCCTATACCCAGCAAGGACATCGTTCAGGTCAGTCTGCCCAAAAGGGTCAGCAACAACCTAAACAAAGAAAAACAAAGGCTGCTAAGCCTCCACCGGCTCAGCAGACTCAGTCTCCACAGGGGCTTTGACTCCCATCTAGAGAACTTTGTCTTTCTGGCCCTGAACGGGCCAGAGCCTTCCACCATCCCAGGAAGGTTATGTTATTTTGCCCCCAGATGGTGTCGGATAACAGCAGAAAGTTGGACTCTGTCCATTGTAAGAGAGGGATACAATCTTCACTTCCTCAGCATGCCCCCTCCTACAATGGTAAGACAGTTCAATTCTCAGACCTCTCTCAACTCCCAGTTACATCACGAGGTCAGTCTACTTCCTGCCCAAGGGGCAATAGAAAAAGTACCTATTCATCAACAAGGTGCAGGGTTCTATTCCCCCTTTTTCCTTATTCCAAAGAAAACAGGAGGGCACAGTCCCATTTTGGACCTCAGAGAATTGAGCAAATTCCTCTTCAAAGAGAAATTCAAAATGATTTCTCTGGGAACTCTAGTGCCATACCTTCAGAGTCAGGACTGGCTTTGTTCTCTAGATCTCAAGGATGCGTAACTCATGTTCTCATCCATCCAACTCACTGAAGGTTTCTTCGCTTTCTATTTCAAGGGAAGCACTACCAATACAGAGTTCTTCCTTTTGGCCTGGCCTCGGCACCAAGGATGTTCACAAAATGCATGGCTGTGGTGGCAGCATTTCTCCGCACTCTAAAAATATTTGTCTTCCTGAGCGTCCCTCCAGTCTAGTCCCGGAATCCTAGGGTTGTCAACCTCATCCAGCAGCTTTGGAGACTGAGAAACGTCATGGCTGTGATGTCACTGGTATATAAGCCCCGGTAGCTCCTCTTCTCACCAGTTATCAGTCTCCAAAGCAACTGGTGAGGTGGTGACCCCAGGGATTCCAGGGCTCAACTGAGGAACAATTAAGCAGATTTAGTTTTAACATAGTTAGGGTTTGTTCAGGAGAATACCTTAAAAATTATTTAGCCTTATTTGAAATTATTTGAAATTCTTTGAAATTATTTAATTTCTGGAAGGCACTTATTTCTGACCGTCGGTTGCTCTGAGGTCCTCGGGTCCCTTTCCCCTTTTTATTTTCATTCCTCTGCCCGCGGGGGTGAGCTAGGAGCCGCAGTCTGCCTGGCTGTGTGCTGGGGGAGAGGATCCGCTGCTGCTTACCCGGTCTGGACCAGGAGACGGGAGGCAGTAAGCTGTTGTGCTCAGCGCGCAGAGGGCCTGCCTGCATGCGCTTGGAGCCGAGCTGCCCGTTTAGTGCTTCCACTGCGGCGATTTCTGCAGTCCGGGGGCAGGAGAGCTTCCATTGCGGAGAATCAGCAGTTTGTCATTCATCGTGAGGTAAGAAGCTGCTTTCAGCGGCGTTTTCATTTTATTCCGGGGCAGGCCGCACCGCATGTAATTTGAGCGGGAAAACCGCTTCTTTCCGTTGGGGGGACTTCAGAGGCCCATAGACGCCTTCAGCAGCGGCGTTTTTGTCAGTTTCCTTCAGATCTGGATTGGGGGGAACAAATTGGACCGTGGTGTCTCTAATAAAAATAAAAAAAACCCCAACAACGGAACTTTAAAGACACACATCATTATTTGTCTTTTGGGACATGGTATGCCTGCCAAGCAGCTCTGTCTGTTATATGGAGCCAGGAAGAGTTCTGTGTCTCCGGAGGGAGTATGTAGGGGCTGTACTCAGGTGGCAGGCACTGCGGATCTACCGCTGGAGGGGGTAGGTGCCGAGAAGGGGGGTTCCCTAGAGATGCTGGAGCCCATTATTGCCCCTCTGCCGACTCCTGAGTCACTGCCCAGTACTTCGGGGGTGCAGGATCCTCCACTGTCGCAACTGCCTTCTTCTGGGGCTTTGGCGGCTATATTTTCAGCTGATTTTTTGTCGTTGCTTCAGAAGACGTTGAGTAGTCCTCAAGGGGATCCAGTGGCAGGGCCTTCAGGAGAGGGGCTTAGTGGTAAGCGATCAGGTTCCCCCTTCGCGCCCGAGGTTGCGGGAGGGCTGCTGAAGAGGGCCAGGATTGAGAGGGATCGCTCGGAGCAGTCTGTCCTGTCAGAGGACATTCAGAGGACATTCATGCAGAGGACGCCCTTCTGGATGACGGGCTGGAGGAGGATCTTGAGGAAGGTGAGATTAAGGATCAGGAGGATCAGGCTAGAGTAGTCAGAGTTTTCCAGCGGGAGGAGTTGCCGGCTCTTATAGCGGAATCTCTTAAGACTCTAAACATGCCAGCGGGGGGTCCGACTGAGGAGACGGCCTTGGAGGATCACTTACTGCAGGCTGTGCGTAAGACGCAGAGGGCTTTTCCGGTGCACCGAGTATTTAAAGAGATGATTCAGGAAGAATGGGATATGCCCGAGGCCGCGCTAAAGGGATCTAGGGTGATGTCCCGTCTCTACCCCTTGCTGGATCAGGATAGGGAACTCTTTAAGGCGCCGAAGGTGGACGCTGCTGTGTCGGTGGTGACTAAGAAAACTATCATCCCAGTGGAAGGAGCAGCGGCGCTCAAGGATGCGCAGGATTGTAAGTTAGAGGCCTTGCTGAAGCAAGTTTTTGAAGCAAATGCGTTATCCCTGCAAGCTTCTATATGTGGAGCTTGGGTAGCTCGAGCCTGTTTGTGGTGGGCACAGCGCATTCAGGCGGATGGCTCGGTGGAGGAGATCGAGGAGGTGTCCAGTTTGGAGTCCGGCGCGGCGTATCTGGCTGATATTCATTATGATCTCATCCGCGGCTTAGCGAAGAGTATGGCTTCGGTAGTAGCGGGTAGGAGGTGTCTGTGGCTGCGGAATTGGGCGGCGGATAGTTCGTCAAAGGCAAGGTTGAGTAAACTTCCTTTCCGCGGCAAGTTGCTATTTGGTGAGGATTTGGAGAAATTGGTGAAGGACTTAGGAGATTCCAAGGGCGGTAGGTTGCCGGAGGATAAGCAAAAGCAGGGACGGTCTGGACCCGGTCTGCGAGGGCAGCAGCGGGATTTTCGCCGTTTTTGAAACCCGAGGTTTAGTCAGGGACAGCGAGGACGTTTTTCTTCACGCGGGCAAGGTTTTCGGGGGTTTCGAGGGGCAAGCAGGGGTTTCACACACGCTGCCTCTTCCTCCACTTTCAGAAAGGCACAATGAAGTCAGGGGGGTCCAGGTGGGGCTGGTTCCCGTAGGAGGTCGTTTGCGGGAATTTTACCCTGCCTGGGCCCGGCTCACTTCTGACCGGTGGGTGTTGGAGGTGATTCGAAAGGGTTACGCATTGGAGTTGCAGCGACCGGTGCGCGATTCTTTCGTTCAGTCCCCGTGCAAGGCGAGCGCGAAGCCCCAGGCAGAGCAGGAAATGGTACAGCGGCTTTTGGATCTCAGGGCGGTGGTACCGGTTCCTGCCGACCAGTTAGGCAGCGGTCGATATTCACTTTATTTTGTGGTGCCAAAGAAAGAAGGCTCTTGGCGCCCCATTCTAGACCTCAAGAAGGTAAATCGCTGTCTTCGCGTATCGCATTTTCGAATGGAAACCCTCAGGTCGGTTATTGTAGCAGTCCAAAAGGGGGAGTTTTTGACATCCTTAGACCTGTCGGAGGCCTACCTTCACATTCCAATAAGGAGGGAACATCAGAGATTCCTCAGGTTTGCTGTGCCTTTGGGGCATTACCAGTTTCAAGCTCTTCCCTTTGGTCTACTCCAAACATTTCCACCGACATAACAAAATCCCACTAATTGAAATTGATATATACTTTTGTTTCTTTTCTTTTGTCGGAGCCAACCGGGGGAGGGCTGGAATTGTATGACCAACCCCCACCAGACGGAAACCTCCTTTTATTATATTTTCACCCCAAATCGAGTGCATATGTTTAAATAATCACTTATCTTCAATAAAAGCTTGTTCAAATCCATGTTCCTTTCTCCAAAGATTGCCATGAATAAAGTTGCACGACGTGCACGTTTCGGGTGGTCCCCTGTGTCAAGTGCTTATGACTTTTCTTCCAGGCAATAAAGACGCCGTCATCACGGCTTGGGATCTTCATTTAGAAATGGAAGACCAGTACACCAGACTTATAAGCAAGGGATGAACCAATCAAAGGAGGAGCACTCCACTGACAGGAATGTCCACTCCACCATTGGTTAAAACACTAAGTGCGAACTGGACAACGTCAGAGTCCACGTCACAAAAGGGTAGCCCACTCAATTTCCTTATTGAGCCCATGAGGATGAACAGAATTAAGAGTAAAGATCCATCGCTGTTCCAATCGCTGTAAACGCGACTCACGATCACCCCCCCATGGATCGAGGGGGACATGATCAATAACTGTCCATTTCAATGTGTTGAATCCATGTGCCAAAGACACACAATGCTCAACCATTGGAGCTGATGGAACCTTATTGCGAAGTCTCGAAGCATGCTCTGCCAATCGATTTTTCATAGTGCGGATAGTGCATCCCACATACAAAAGCCCACACGGGCAAATCAAAAAATAGACCACAAAAGTCGTGAGGCATGTAGTCTTCCAACGACGAACAAATTCACGTTGAGTGTCAGAATGCTGCCAACCACGGCCCGAAAGGGTCTGTTCACAATAGACGCAATTGTTGCAAGGAGAATGACCACCATCATAACCAGATGGTATTGGTCTATCCAAAGGCAATGATGTCTTCACCAATTTGTTACTAAGATTAGGTCCATGTGAAAAGGCCAAGCACAAAGGTTTGTTAAAACACGTATGTAAGCTCAACATAGACCAATGGGAGCGCAAGATCCGTACTACGGCTGAACTCCGTGTGGTGAACGGTAAAACACCCACCACAGCTTCACTAGGTGAGGACTCCGATGAAGAATACTGGGGATCAAGTAGCCATTCACGATGAATGTGAAGTGCCCTTTTATACGAACGGGTTACTATCTGCATTGGATATCCCCGATCTTCCCTTTGGTCTGCATTGGATATCCCCGATCTTCCCTTTGGTCTGGCAACGGCGCCTCGCACATTTACCAAGGTAATGGTGGTAGTGGCAGCGGCTTTGCGAAAGGACGGTGTCCCGGTGCATCCGTATCTGGATGACTGGTTGATACGGGCCAAGTTCCGAGCGGAGAGTGTGGCTGCTACGGACAAGGTGGTGTCGTTGCTTCAGAGCCTCGGTTGGGTGGTCATCGTAGCGAAGAGCAAGTTGGAACCGTCTCAGAACCTGGAATATCTCGGGGCCCGTTTCGACACGTGGGTTGGCCGCGTCTTTCTCTCTCAGCAGCGCGGGCTTGTGCTTCGGCGGTTGATCACTCGATTTCTCAGCATGCGCTGTCCCACTGCCTGGGAGTATCTTCAGGTGTTAGGGACCATGGCAGCGACGCTGGAGTTGGTACCGTGGGCGCGGGCCCACATGAGACCGTTACAGCGGGTATTGTTGAGAAGGTGGTCGCATCAGAGGAATCCCCTGTCTCGGAGGTTGGTCTGTCCGCCACAGACTCGTCAAGCCCTGCGTTGGTGGTTGCTTCCGGGGAACTTGGAGCAAGGCATGTCATTGGAAGCTCCGGCCTGGATACCGCTGACCACAGATGCCAGTCTTCAGGGCTGGGGCGCCCATTGCCAAGGTTGGATTGCCCAAGGGGAGTGGTCAGTCCACGAAAAGGCTTGGTCAATCAACAGGTTGGAGTTGAGGGCAGTAACATTAGCACTAAGAGAGTTTTGCCCATATCTTCAAAGGCAGGCCGTTAGCGTATTCTCGGACAATGTGACGGCGGTGGCTTACATAAATCGGCAGGGGGGCACCAGCAGTGTAGTGCTGGAGTCCGAGGCAGACCTTTTGTTCGAATGGGCAGAGAAAAATCTGGTAGCAGTGTCGGCAGCGCACGTCGCAGGGTGGACAATGTGCAAGCCGATTTCCTGAGTCGCGTGAGGGTAGACCCGGGGGAATGGGTTCTACATCCAGACGTTTTCGCGATGCTGGTGCAGCGCTGGGGGACGCCAGTCATGGATTTTATGGCGACCTTTCAGTCGGCAAAGGTCAGTCGGTTCTTCAGCAGGAGAAGGGAGAGAATGTCCGAGAGGCTAGATGCCCTGGTTCAAGAGTGGCCGCAAGAGCGTCTTCTGTACGTGTTTCCTCCATGGGTATTAATCGGGAGAGTAGTACAGCGTATTAAGCGTCACAAGGCCGAGTGCTCCTCATTGCTCCGGATTGGCCTCGATGGCCGTGGTACGCGGACTTGGTTCGACTCTTGATAGCGGCTCCCTGGAGACTGCCAGTGCGGACGGACCTGTTGTCTCAGGGGCCTCTGTTCATGCCTCAAGTGGATCGATTCTCGCTTACGGCCTGGCTCTTGAGCGGGCGCGGTTAAAGTCCAGGGGGTATTTGGGGGCTGTGATAAAGACCCTTCTGAAGGCGAGATGGAGGTCTACTTCTCTGGCATATGTTAGAGTGTGGCGTATTTTTGAAGCATGGTGTGTGGAAAGGAATGTGGTTCCTTTAAAAGCGTCAATCCCACAAGTGTTGGATTTTTTGCAGGACGGGTTTCAAAAGGGCTTAGCTGCCGCTTCGTTGCGGGTTCAGTTGGAGGCTCTGGCCTGTTACAGAGGTAAGGTGCAAGTTCATTCCCTGGGAACTCATGCAGATGTGAAGCGGTTTTTGCGGGCGGCGGTGTTGTTGAGGCCGCCGCATAGGCGTATAGTACCGTCCTGGGATTTGCCGTCGGTATTGGAGGCGTTAGGGAGAGCGCCGTTTGAGCCCTTGGTGACGTCGATGCTGAAAGATCTGACCCTAAAGGTAGTTTTTCTGGTGGCTATTGCGTCGGCGAGGCGAGTGTCGGAGTTGCAGGCATTGTCTTGTAGAAAGCCTTTCCTGTCCTCGGATTCTAAAGTGGTGTTGAGGACAGTGCCATCCTTTTTGCCCATGGTAGTTTCGGCGTTTCATGTAAACCAGATGGTGTCACTGCCAGTTTTCACAGCTAAGCGAAAAGGTTGCGTGGCGGATCATCTGCATTGTTTGGATGTTAAACGGGCTTTAAAGAAGTATATCGCTCGGACAGCTAGTTTTCGGAAGTCGGACAGATTGTTCGTTCTGTTTGCGGGAGCTAGGTGCGGAGAAGCAGCATCTAAGGGCTCGATTGCTCGGTGGTTAAAAGAAGCGATATCGTCGGCATATCTTTTGCGAGGTTGTCAGGTGCCGGCCGAATTCAGGGCTCATTCCACTCGGGCACAAGCTACCTCTTGGGCGGAGTGTAGCCTGGTTCCAGTGGAAGACATATGTAGAGCAGCGACGTGGTCTTCCTCTCACTCTTTTGTCAAGCATTACCGTCTGGATGTGCAGGTGGAAAAAGATACCCAGTTTGGTGCGGCAGTGCTTCAGGCGGGGCTAGCAGGGCCCTCCCGTTGATTGTTTCACTGCTCTGTTACATCCCCTAGGATTCCAGGACTAGACTGGAGGGACGCCCAGGAAGGTTAAATTAGACTTACCTGCTAATTGTAGTTCCTGTAGGAACTCCAGTCTAGTCCCGGGTCCTGCCCGGAGTGAAGGCTGCTAGAGGGCCTGAAGCGGAGCTGTGGTTACCGGTAAGCAAGTTTGTGGTTACCGCTGGGGGGTTTAGTGGTACCTGGGGCGGTTACAGTAGGGGATCGGTGGGGTCCCGGCATGCTCGAGGTGGGGGGCGGAGGACCTCATGGCACGGTTGGTTGGTATCATTTATATAAATAGTTGGATCCTTGATCCGTCATAGTTAGCATGGCAAGTTTGCCTTATTATTGCTCTATATCTACTTACTTGTTGCTCCGGTGAGTCTGCTTTGTCAATAGGTAACTGGTGAGAAGAGGAGCTACCGGGGCTTATATACCAGTGACATCACAGCCTTGAAGTTTCTCAGTCTCCAAAGCTGCTGGATGAGGTTGACAACCCTAGGATTCCGGGACTAGACTGGAGTTCCTACAGGAACTACAATTAGCAGGTAAGTCTAATTTAACCTTCCCTTACTTGGACGATTGGCTCATTCGAGCCCCATCAGAGCCAGAGGCCAGGTTTTCTCTGTCTCGCACAATGCGTATCCTTCAATATTTGGGACTTGTCATAAACTTCCCAAAATCCAACCTAGCTTCACTCAGTCTCTAGAGTTCATAGGAGCCCTGCTGGATACCAGACGGACAAGGGCCTATCTTCCACAGTCCCACTGCCTTCGCATTGTGCACTTAGCTTCCCAAGCAATGCTAAAGTCTCACCTCACTGCTCGGGAAATGTTACAATTGCTAGGCCACATGGCATCCACCGTGCATGTGGCCCCTTATGCTCGCCTCCTTATGAGGGCAGCCCAGTGGACTCTATCCACTCAGTGGACTCAGGCGTCAGGTTGCCTGTCAGACAAAATAGTAACCTCAGATCATCTTATTTTGTCTCTCCAATGGTGGCAGTCACCCCAGAATCCGTTGGTGGGGTCCCCTTTTCAGCAACCCCCATCCCAAGTAACTCTAACAACAGATGCCTCACAGGTGGGTTGGGGAGCCCATTTGCAAGGCCTCTCTACACAGGGTTCCTGGACTCCACAGGAGACCGATCTACACATCAATCTCCTAGAGCTCAGAGCAGTTTTTCTTGCTCTTCGAGTGTTTCACACCCAGCTCAGCTACAAAACTGTCCTAATTCAAATGGACAACCAGGTAGCCATGTTCTATGTGAACAAGCAGGGCGGAACAGGCTCTCTGTCGCTCTGCAACAAAGCTTTGCGACTTTGGGCCCTCGCCAGAGAGCATCAGATTCATCTCCTTGCAGTGTATCTTCCAGGCATTCAAAACTCTTGGGCAGACAGACTCAGTCGAGTTCTGCTTCCACACGAATGGTCTCTCCATGCAGACCAGGTGGCCAAATTTTCCAATTTTGGGGAACCCCGGACATAAACCTCTTTGCAAGTCCGCTGAATGCCAAACTTCCCCGGTTCTGTTCCAGAATTCCGGCTCAGGGCTCTCAGGCCAGGGATGCCTTCCTCCTCCATTGGGGTCGGGACTTTCTGTATGCCTTCCCACCCATTCCCCTAATTCCCAGAACTTTATTCAAGCTTCAGAGAGACAGAGGCCATATGATTCTCATAGCCCCACATTGGCCACGACAAGTGTGGTACCCTCTGCTCTTACATCTCTCTCAAGCTCCATCTCTGGAGTTAGGATCTGCTCCAGATCTCCTATCCCAGGAGGACGGGATGCTGTGGCATCCCAATCCCCAGTCTCTACATCTCAGGGCCTGGTTGCTGAAAGCCTAGAACTTCATGATCTTAACCTTTCTCAGCAAGTAAAGGATATCCTTTATGCTTCCAGGAAACCATCCACAAGATGCTGTTACGCTTTCAAGTGGAAAAGGGTTTACCATATGGTGTTCGCAGAAGGGTCCTTAACCCTCTTGCAATACCTCTGGAATCATTACTGGAATATCTCCTTCATTTGTCTAATGCAGGGCTTAAGACCTATTCAGTGAGAGTTCATTTGAGTGCTATTGCAGCTTCTCTCAAGCCTTTAAATGGGCAACCTATTTCCTCTCATCGTATCATAGTGAGATTTACGAGAGGCCTTCTTCTAGCTAGGTCTCTCGTTAAGCTACCACCGATGGCATGGAATTTAAATCTGGTTCTTGGCCAGCTCATGAAGCTGCCTTTTGAACCATTAGCTACTACCTCTTTGAAATTCCTTTCCTGGAAGGTTATTTTTCTTATTGCAATCACATCAGCACGTCGCATCAGTGAATTGCAAGCATTGGTGGTTGATCCTCCTTATACAAGGTTCCATCATGATAAGGTAGTCCTTAGGACTCATCCTCACTTTATGCCAAAGGTGGTTTCACCTTTTCATTTAAACCAAGCAGTTTACCTTTCTGTTTTTTTCCCAAAGCCTCATGCCTCCATTGCAGAAAGGAATCTTCATACTTTGGACTGTAAAAGAGCTTTGGCCTTTTACTTGCAAAGGACGCAGCAACATAGAAAGTCCTCTCAACTCTTTGTTGCTTTTGATCCTAGTCATTTAGGACTTCCAGTCTCCAAAAGGACACTGTCCAACTGGATTGCACAGTGTATATCTTTTGCCTATCGGAGTAAGAACCTTCCTCTTGAAGGCCATGTCATAGCGCACAATGTGATAGCCATGGCAGCCTCTATGGCTCATCTTCACTCTGTGTCTATCGACGACATCTGTTGAGCAGCTACCTGGGCCTCGGTTCATACCTTCACAGCCCATTACTGCTTGGACAAGGACTCCCGCCGGGATGCCTTGTTTGGTCAGGCTGTTCTTCAACACCTGTTCCATACTTAATCAACTCCTACCCACCATCCCTGGTAGGATGCCAGAGATCCATGGGGGGAAGTGCATCCCTTTCAAAAGGGCACACAACTTCTGGGGTTTCTCCCTGGCATCTGTAGCTAGGGAGTCCCCATATGTGAAGACTACATTCCTGCTTGTTCCTGGAGATAGCATAGTTACTCACCTGTAACAAATGATCTCCGGGAACAGCAGGAATTTAGTCTTCACAACCCACCCACCTCCCCTAGGAATTGTATCTCTCTATCTCTCTTTCTCTCTCCCTCTCTCTGTCTCAGCTTTAAACTCAACTGGAGAGAGACAGTTGGGAAAGGCGGGAAGGCAGCACGCAGGCGCTGTGTGATGCGCCCAAAAGCTTTCTAATTGGACGCTGGGGAGTGTTCCCGCGCAGGCTCTGTCGGTACCGACGATACCCATATGTGAAGACTAAATTCCTGCTGTTCACGGAGATCACCTGTTACAGGTGAGTAACTATGCTTTATTCCCTTAATATCATCCCTTTCCCTCACTCTTGCTGCAAACGGTTCTAGTGAAATAGCAAAACGTAGTGGGGATAATGGACAACCCTGTCTTGTTCCTCTCTCTTGACCAAAAAATTCTGAATAAGCACCATTCACTCTTACACATACTTTTGGGTTTCGATATAATGCCTTTATCCAGCTTAAGAATTCAACCCCTAAGCCCATTCTTTCCATTACATTGAACAGAAATGGCCAAGATAACTTGATCAAAAGCTTTTTCAGCATCAAGAGATAACAAGAATGCTTCTTTCCCATTTTGTTCTATTGACCAAATCATATTCAAAATCTTTGTAATATTATCATCAACTTGTCTACCTGGAATAAAACCAGCTTGATCACTATGTATCAACCTTAGTCGCTATTGTACAGATGTAAATAGTTACCCAAGTTCTTGACCCAAGTTCTAGTACCTGTTAATTGTAAACGCAGATCAACCAGTTTGAAATGTGTATATAGTTATTCCATGTAAACCGCACTGATGAGGAATAGCGTGGTATATAAGAGAATGTAAATAAATAAATAAATAAATAAATAACTTACCAATCAGTTTATTCAATCGTGTGGACAATATTTTGGCTAATAATTTAGCGTCAAGATTAATCAAAGAAATGGTCTATAAGAGGAGCACTCTTGTTTATCTTTCCCTTCTTTATATATTATTGTTATACCTGTCCATCCCATAATATCTGCTGAATCCTTTCCCTCTCTTGGCAGATTAAATAGTCTCACTAACGGGTCTAGTAATATTTCTCCAAAATGATGATAGAAACGCGCTGTCAGCCCATCTAACCCCGGGGCTTTATCTACTTTTAGTTGTTTTATTGCTTTCTGTACTTCATCTACCTGTATAGCCTTATTTAGTTCTTGTTGTTCCCCCTCAGTTAATTTCAGCAATTTCATTGAATCAAGATAATTTTGTAACCTCTCCTTTTGTGGTAAATCTCTAGCTTTGTATAATCCCATATAATATATCCTAAAGGCTTCCCTAATCTCACCATCTTTATAAACAACCCCTCCTCCCTGAGTTCGAATTTTCATTATATGGGAACGCAATTTCCTCTGTTTCAGTTCTGAGACATATATCTCCCCGATTTATTTCCTCCCTCAAAAAATTCCTTTCTCAGAAGTTGCATTTGATATTTTATCTTGGCAGCTAACATTGCATTTAACTGTGTTTTGACTGCTAATACTTGCCCTCTAAAAGCTCCTGGATTCTGTGCATCCAAATCTTCTAGTTTCAACAATTTTGACTCAATTCTTTCTCTTTCTCTTCCCTTTCCCTCTTTTTCCTTGCCCCCCATTTAAGTAAAATTCCTCTCACTACAGCCTTATAACTATTCCATACCCCTCCCCAAGTTACCTCCCCATTATCATTCCATTTAAAATACTTCCTAGTTTCTCTCTGTATTTCCTCCCTAACCTTTCCATTCTCTAATAAATGTTCATTAAGCCTCCAAAATAGTTTCCCTTTCTCCTCCCCCTCTATAGCTAATATAATCTTTACTGCAGCATGATCGGACCATGTAATTGACTCCATTTCTGCCCCCATTACTCGTCCCCCGATCTCTTTTGAAACCCAAATAGCATCTATTCTGGAATATATTTCATGTACTGGAGAATAGTAAGAGAATTGTCTCTTCCCTGGATGAAAAAATCTCCAGGCATCTATCAAACAATGTTGTGTAACAAAGTTATGATAACGCATCCTATCCACTTTTTTCCCTTCTCCCTTACCTGGGTTCCACGTTAAATTAAAATCTCCCCCACAAATTAGATAGCCCTCTCCTAATCTCTCCACCTCTACATTCAATTTTGTCCAAAATTCATTTTGCATCCCAGTTGGTGCATATATATTTACAATACAATACCATTCATGTCCCACCTTTAATCGCATTAACACATATCTACCCTCTTTATCCCTTACTACAGTATGTATTAGTATCTTTAATTTTGTATCTATTAAGATAGCCACTCCACCTTTTTTCTTTTCTATAATATTAGAGGCAAATACACAAGGTCCATATCCCCTGGGTTTGACCAGTTACTCTGTCGCTCTTGTTAAATGTGTTTCTTGTAAAAGCACCACTGTTGCTCTTTGGCAAATTATTTCTTTATACAGTTTTTGTCTTTTAAATGGTGAATTCAAACCTTTAACATTTAA
Source organism: Ichthyophis bannanicus (assembly GCA_033557465.1). NCBI lineage: Eukaryota > Metazoa > Chordata > Amphibia > Gymnophiona > Ichthyophiidae > Ichthyophis > Ichthyophis bannanicus. Next base: position 295,986,479 of record CM066037.1, read on the forward strand.
TGATATTATTTTCAAATCACCTTTAAATATACTTCCCCTCTATTGCTCTGAACCTTTTCTTCCCCCCCCCTTACCTCCCTCCTTCCCCGTTTCCCTCCCTCACTACCTCCCCCCATAAGTCTTACCCCCTTCCTCCCTCTTTTTATTTTTAACCCTACTCCTCTTTGCCCTTGAACCTCCCCCTCACCCCCGTCCACCCCATCTCCTATCTCCTTCCCATCTCTCTTAAAAAGTCAACTTCCATTCTGGTGACTATTTATCAGGTCATAACCTGTCAGTACCCCTTATTCCACTTCTCCCCTTATCTCTCGAACTCCTCCTAAGCTCACTTTATAATCCCCATCTAGCCCAATCAATTCCTTGTTCTCCTTTACTCCTATCATCCACCTCCTTCCACTTTACTTATCACTATTTCCCTAAATTAATTCCAATTTAAATCCATACCTTTTATCCCCTCCCCCTCTCCCCCTTTACCCTTAGTTTATCAACTTCTGACCATTCTCTATAATACAGTATTCTCATTTACAGTCTGCTCTTTTTTCTGTCACTTGTACTTTTTGGCTCTCTCTATTCAGTCTCTCCAGCTTTCCACCTATCACAGGTATTCTGTGCCATCGTTGAATGTTTTGTTTGTTGGGAAACAAATGCTCTGTTGTTTCTGTCAGCACTTTCTCCCCCTCCGGAACATTGGTTAGTCCCAACTCTTTAAGTGCTTTCCAAGCTTCCTCACTAGTCTGCACTCGTTTAGACCTTCCCGTAACTGTTATCAGCAAACCAAAAGGAAACAACCATTTATAATGAATGTCCTCCCTTCTCATGTATGCTGTGACTTCTTTAAGATTTCTTCTGCGTTGTAACTTTCCCAGGGAAAGATCTTGATAAAGCTCCAATTTCTGCTCATCCCATATGAAATATCTCATTTTCCTTACACCATTCAACAACCTTTCTTTGATTTTAAACGAGCTTATACACACAATTATATCTCAAGGTTTATTATCTCTTATGGGGCCCAAACCTCTGAGTGCTCTCTCTATTTGAATAGACGGTATCTCATCTCCATCATTTGAGCCTATATTTGCTAATAGAAACTTAAATATTTTGGCACTCACTTCTTCACAATTCTTATATTTAAATTTGTCAGGGAGACCTCGTAATCTTATATTACATCTCCTAGATCGGTCCTCCAAATTTTCCACTTTAACTTGGTGCTCTTTTTGAATTTGTTTTAATTCCTCCCATCCTTTTGTAATTCCTCTATTCCTTCACCTTGGTTTTCCAGCTGAATCTCTATTTCTTCAACACGATTCCCCATGTCCACGATGTCTTGTCTCAAAGATAGTATTGTCTCTTTTAGTTCATTTTTCATTCTATTCATTTCCTTCTTGATCTCCTCTTTAAATTCTATTAACCATTCCTTTAACATCTCTGCCACTTCTTGGTTACCACTTTGTTCCATTTCTTTTACCTAATCAGATGGAACTACAGACTGTGAGCAATTATCCTTCTCAACCTCTTTTTCTCCACTGGAATCTACATAAGAAGATCTAAATTGAGCCAATTTCTTCCTTGCTGATTGGCCGCTTTTATTTTTATCCATAATCTCTCTAATAACACTTTAGCTATTTTACAGGACTCTCTTATATTAATGTGTTCTTTTCTGTAGCTCTGCCTGCTTTCTTTTACACTCCCGTTCTATATTGATTTAACAAGGATCCTCCCTCTCTGCGCTGCTTTTCAATATATATATGCAGCCAATATGCCAAATCACCAAATCCTTCAATGTATCTTGCCTCATCTATGCAGACGATGTGCTTATCTTCACTCCGATTGACACCACGAGTCCAAATTACACTAACTTAACCAACTGTTTCAATGCAATAACAGATTGGCTCTTAGCCCAAAACATGCGAATTAATCTCAAAAAGACAGAAGTCTTAGTTGTCACCAGAAACAAGCTCTTCTTCCCACCAGTTTCACTCAAAGTAAGAGATGCTGAGCTCCCAATCAAGAAGTCAATCCGCTACCTAGGTGTTATACTCGATCAAAGGCTAGATTTTACTGAGCATATAAAAAGTACGGTAAAAACGATTTACTTTAAGATAAAAAGCTTACGCCAACTAAAACCCATGTTAGAAGCGAATGACTTCCGTTCAATATTCCAGGCAATAGTCACTCCTCACTTTGACTATGCAAATATTGTCTTACATGGCCTACCAATGAACACCATCAACCCGCTGCAACTTGTAATGAATGCTGCTGCACGTCTCTTAGTAGGTGCATCAAGAAGAGACCATATTACGCCAATCCTAATGGACTTACACTGGCTCCCAATAAGATGCAGAATTACTTATAAAGCGCTCCTTATCATATTCAAGGCCTTCTATAAAATTTCGCCATCAACGATCGCTGACCTCATCTGTCAAGCACCTAGTACAAGAGCAAGAAGACCTCTCACTGAAAACATGCTAGTCATACCCAGTGAATCCACAAATTGGTCACAATCAACGATCAACAGGGCATTTAATTCTTTTGCTCCTAGATGTTGGAATAAACTCCCCCCAGATATTAGAGCAATACAAGATATTAAACAATTCAGAAAGGCTATCAAGCACTATTTATTCACGGAATACTTTCAGCCACCGTAACATAGATCACCTGCAACATGTACCTCCAGTGCTTAACAAAAATCCAAATGTACTAGAATTAAGCAATGCAGTTGTATATACACTTAGAAATACATATGTTTTTGTTGATCTTATGTAAATAGTTAATGGAATGGTTCTACAAATAGAGTATCCCAGTTATCCAAGTTCTTAAACTGTTATCTGTAAACTCATACTTGTTTAAATGTACTGAGATGTTTTTGTTCTATGTAAACCGCGCTGATGCTGAATAGTGCGGTTTAGAAGAAACTTTAAATAAATAAACTCAGTTTTCCCCTTTAAGAGCTCTTCCTTTCAACGATGTTCCTCTGTTCAGTTTCCTTTCATCAGTTTACACTATAGCTTTGTTTCGATCTTTTCGGTTCAACTAACTTTTTATTACAACTTCTTTAGCAATCTAATCAATTTCAAACTTCCATCTTTTTTCTCACTACTTCTCCCTTCGACGAAGTTTACATCTGCTCTCCCTCCTTAGCTCATTTCCAGATGTCCATCTAGGGGTATATTTCCTTTTTTTAACGGTATTGACTGGAGCAGATACACTACCCCGCCATTTGTCCCAATGACGTCACCTGGAATTCCTTTTCAGATTATTAATCTTCCTCATTGCCCTCCAGGCTCTCAGATCTGCACACTAAATAAAAAGGGTGGCATGGCACCTCTTCCTGTTTTGCGCACAAGGTGACTGTCCTCCTTGCCCATCCGTTATAGAAACATGACGGCAGAAAAAGACCACATGGCCTATCTTGTCTGTCCTTATATATCAGCCACTACAACAGTCCCCTTTTTTCCCTTTAGAGATCCTTTGTGTTTGTCCCATGCTTTTTTGAATTCAGATACTGTTGTCATCTTCTCCCAGTTGGTGAGAGGTCTTACGTATGCACTAAGTGCAAGGAGCTCTTTGCTCTCAGGGAACGAGTCCGTTCTCTAGAGGCTAGAGTAGCAGACCTGGAAGACATGAGAAAGACAGAGAAGTACATGGACGAGACCTACAGGGATATAGTCCTGAAGTCCCACCTCCAGTCTGGCAGCATCCCTGTTGCCATGGAGGAGAGAGGTCACGTGACAGGAGAGCATCACCCTGGTGTGGCAGGAAGTGATCCTGTAACTAGGACCTGTCCTCCAGGTGATGTAAAACCCTCTCGCACCGAGGACGTTTCTCCAGGGCCATGTCCCCATGAGGGGAGGGTCAGGACAGCTGTTATAGTTGATGATTCAATCATTAGGAATGTAGATAGCTGGATGGCTGGTGGACGTGAGGATCGCCTGGTAACATGCCTGCCTGGTGCGAAGGTAGCAGACCTCACGCACCGCCTAGATAAGATCATAGATAGTGCTGGGGAGGAGTCTGCTGTCTTGGTACATGTTGGTACCAATGACATAGGAAAATGTGGTAGGGAAGTTCTGGAGGCTAAATTTAAGCTTTTAGGTAGGAAGTTGAAATCCAGAACTTCCAGGATAGCATTCTCCGAAATGCTTCCTGTTCCACGTGCAGGACCCAAAAGACAGGCAGAGCTCCGGAGTCTCAATGTGTGGATGAGACAATGGTGCAAGGATGAGGGTTTTGGATTTGTTAGGAACTGGGGAACATTCTGGGGAAAGGGGGGGCTCTTTCGAAGGGATGGGCTTCACCTTAATCAGGATGGGACCAGACTGCTGGCATTAACCTTTAAAAAAGAGATAGAGAAGCTTTTAAACTAGAAAATAGGGGAAAGCCGACAGTCACCCAGGAGCGCATGGTTCGGACGAAGGTATCCTTGAAGGATACTACCAAAAGCAGTGAGGTTCCAAAAGGGAGTATAGTAGCCCAAATGCCCTTGAGTAAGGAGCAGACAGAGCATAAAGATTCCAAATTACCCATGCCTACCAATAGCCAGATTAATATTAATAAAATACAGTCTCTAAAATGCTTGTATGCCAATGCTAAAAGTCTAAACAATAAGATGGGAGAGTTAGAATATATAGCACTAAATGAGAGGTTAGATATGATTGCACTCTCAGAGACATGGTGGAAGGAGGATAACCAGTGGGACACTCTGATACCTGGATACAAACTATATCGTAATGATAGAGCTGATCAAATTGGTGGAGGGGTTGCGCTCTATGTTAGAGAGGGCATTGAGTCAGAAAGGATTAAAGTTTTGCAGGGAACAAAATTTGCTGTAGAATCTCTATGGATTGAAATTCCATGTATGAAGGGGAAGGTGATGGCAGTGGGAGTATACTATCGACCGCCTGGCCAGAATGAACAAATGGATGATGAAATGCTCAAAGAAATCAAGGAAGCTAACAAAAGTCACAACAGCGTAGTAATAATGGGTGATTTCAATTACCCTGGTATCGACTGGGTCAGTGTCACAGCAGGACAAGCTAAGGAGATAAAGTTTCTAGATTAAATAAATGACTGCTTCTTGGAGCAGCTGGTTCATAAACCGACCAGAGGGGAAGCCATACTGGACCTAGTCCTTAGTGGAACGCCAGATCTGGTGCAAGAAATAAGGGTGTTGGGACCACTTGGCAATAGTGATCATAGTATGATCATGTTTGATTTAATTAGTGGAGGACAGATAGTAAAGGAATCCACAGTACTAACTTTTAACTTTCGAAAGGGAGACTATGATAGAATGAGGAATATAGTTAGGAAAAAACTAAAAGGAGCGGTTCCAAAGGTTAAAGACTTACAGCAAGCTTGGGTGTTATTTAAAAATACTATCTTTGAAGCCCAGACCAGCTGTATTCCACGCATTAAGAAAAGTGGAAGAAAGTCCAAAAAACTGCCAGCATGGTTTAAAGGTGAGGTCAGAGAGGCTGTTGCTGCCAAAAAAGCAACCTTCAGGAAATGGAAAAAAAAGCCAAATGATGAAAACTGGAAACAGCACAAGCACTGGCAAGTTAAATGCAAAGCATTGATAAGGCAGGCAAAGCGGGAATTTGAGAAGAAACTTGCTACGGAAGCAAAAACACGAAATAAAGACTTTTTCAAGTACATTCGTAGCAAAAGGCCTGTGAGAGAGTCAATTGGACCATTAGATGATAGAGGGGTAAAAGGGGCAGTAAGAGGAGACAAGGCTATAGCAGAGAGACTGAATGAATTCTTTGCTTCGGTCTTTACTGAGGAAGATGTAAGGATGTTACCCAAGACTGAAGCGGTATTTAAAGGTGATACTGCAGAGGAATTGAGAGAAATATCGCTACACCGGGAAGATATATTACAACTATTTGATAAACTGAATAGTAGCAAATCACCTGGACCGGATGGTATACATCCCAGAGTGTTGAAAGAACTGAAATATGAGATTGCAGACCTGCTATTGGTAATCTGTGAACTTTCATTAAAATCATCTGTAATACCTGAAGATTGGAGGGTCGCCAACTTAACACCAATTTTTAAAAAGGGTTCCAGGGGTGACCCGGGAAGTTACAGACCGGTGAGCCTGACATCAGTACCAGGAAAAATGGTAGAAACCATCATAAAGAACAAAATTACACAGCATGTAGATAGTCATGGCCTAATGGGAGACAGCCAACATGGCTTTAGACAAGGAAGATCTTGTCTTACTAATCTGATATGTTTTTTTGAAGGTGTGCATAAACAGGTAGACAAAGGTGAGTCGGTTGATATAGTGTATCTGGACTTTCAGAAAGCTTTTGACAAGGTCCCCCATCAGAGACTTTTGGCGAAGCTAAAAAGTCATGGGATAGGAGGCAGTGTACTATTGTGGATCGGGAACTGGTTAAAAAATAGAAAGCAGAGGGTAGGGCTAAATGGCCAATATTCCCAATGGAAAAAGGTGAATAGTGGAGTACCCCAGGGATCTGTACTGGGTCTGCTACTTTTTGACATATTCATAAATGACCTGGAAAAGGGAATAACTAGTGAGGTTATCATATTTGCAGATGACACAAAACTGTTTAAAGTTGTTAAAACCCAAGAGGATTGTGGAAAACTGCAGGAGGATCTGGATAAATTGGAAGACTGGGCATCCAAATGGCAGATGAAATTTAATGTGGACAAGTGCAAAGTTATGCACCTAGGAAAGAACAACCCAAACTATAGTTACACGATGCAAGGCTCCACATTAAAAACCACCATCCAGGAAAAAGATTTAGGAGTCATCGTGGATAACATGTTAAAACCCTCCGCCCAGTGTGCAGCGGCGGCCAAGAAAGCAAATAGAATGCTAGGTATCATAAGGAAAGGGATGGAGAATAAAACAAAGGATATTATAATTCCTCTGTATCGCTCCATGGTACGACCGCACCTTGAATATTGTGTGCAATTCTGGTCACCGTATCTTAAAAAGGACATAGCGTTATTAGAAAAAGTACAGAGAAGAGCCACCAAATTGGTGAAGGGGATGGAAGGCTACTCCTATGAAGAGAGGCTAAAAAGGTTAGGGCTCTTTAACCTGGAAAAGAGACGGCTGAGGGGAGATATGATAGAGGTCTATAAATTAATGAATGGAGTGGAACGGATAAACGTGGATCAATTGTTTACGCTATCAGAATATAGAAAGACTAGGGGACATGTAATGAAGCTACAGGGTAAACTATTTAAGACAAATAAGAGAAAATATTTTTTCACTCAACGTGTAATCAAACTCTGGAATCTGTTACCGGAGGATGTAGTAAGGGCTGTTAGTATAGCTGGGTTTAAAAAAGGCATGGACAAGTTCCTGGAGGAAAGGTCCATAAACCACTATTAAAAAGGGACCCAGGATATCAATGCTTGACCCAGTACAAGCATTGTGGAACCTGTGTCTTTTGGGGATATTGCTAGGTACGTATGACCTAGATTGGCCACTGTTGGGAACAGGATACTGGGCTTGATGGACCTCGGTCTGACCCAGTATGGCATGTCTTATGTTCTTATGTTCACTGGGAGACTATTCCACGTGGAGGTGGTAGAGATGACGACAGTATCTCTATGATATAGCCCTGTCACTGTAAAGACCTTTATTGGTGGTTTGCTTGTTTCTTTTTCTGGCTTTGATGAAATTGACATGCTTTGCCATTTCCTTCTCCTCACTTGTTGTATTGCAGAGTATCTGACAAGGAGCAAAAAGACAGCTTCTAGCTTAAGAAGTTGAATTAAAAGGGCCATACATGATTTTTTGCCCTGTCTTTTGACCTGTGGATTGCCAGGTCTGGTGACCTTTGTCTTTTATTCCTTTAAGTTGACAGTCTAGAGGTGTGATGAGCACACTTGAACTTCAGGTTATTTATGATTTGTAAGAGCAAGCAACACTGCTAAAGAGGATTTCTTCTATGTTGTGTCTCCCATTATTACATTTTGATGTTTCCAGCTGGAATTTAAGGCCAGTTGCAGTACAGAAGGTGGACATGACTAATCTTTTGATTTCCTTTTTTACTTGCTTCACTTTCCCTTGGAGCACCTGATACCAAACTGATAAGTGAAACTCTTTCTCCCAAGGCCTTGGTTCTGTAGAATTCCTAAGTTGCAAAAATGGCCGGCTGAAAATATTCAGCCTACTTTGTTTTTCCCTCATGCAACAAAGCAGACATTTGGACTGTCTAGGGGAGTAAGGCAGTTTGCTGACTGTTCCATAGTGGTTTATAATTCACACTTCTGAATTTCACAGAACTGAGGTCGAAGTGGATTATTAGATGGCTTGCATACAGACTAAAGCAAGGTGGTTGGTTCAGGGCCAGCCTATCCACTATGTGAGCTAGGCAGCCACCTAGCCACTCCCCGACCCTGACGCCAGAATCGGCAGCAGCACGGAAAGGGGGGAGAGGATGGCACTTCTCAGCACGGGGAGAGGAGGGGGGCACGGCATGCCAGGACATCTGCCTAAGGCAGCAGAAACCCTTGGGCCAGCCCTGGTTTGGCTAATGTTAACTCAAAAAATGTATTGAACGGTTAGAACCCCACTGCTCCTCTTTATGATCTTGGGCAAGTCACTTAACCCTGCATTGCCTTCCTCTCCAGAGACAGGAAAATATCTATAGTTCTTGAATGTAACTTGCCATGAACGCCTGATAAAATGCGTGAGCTAAATCCAGTTCCCTTTAACCATTAGGGTTACACATTCAATAATGCAGAAAAGAAGATTCAAAGTCCACTGGCAGTCATATTTAGCTTGCTTCTTGTTAGAATTTAATCATTTTTCCCTACCAATTCCAGATAAAAGCATCAAAAATTGGACCTTTCCTTATTTTTCTGTCTTTGTTTCCATCTTCTAAATCTGTCCTTGTTAATACTTTCCCATTAGACTCTTGTAGACATTTGCATGCAAGAACGAATGTGTGTATTTTCTTAAAGTGAGGCAGTGTTTTTTCTTTTGTTTGCTTATAGTTTGTTGACTTGCTTTGCTTTTCTGTTTTCCCTGTATTGCTTCCATCAGAGGAAGTTCTGTATAGCTTTATTTTATATATAAAAAGAATATACAGATGAAATTGAAACTTCAGTTCCAGTGTACTTTTATAAATTTCTGTGTAAAATCTGAAAACTGGGAGCCCTAACAGTGAGCAAGAATTCCTGGGACATAAGCTTCAGACTCCTTTTGCACAGCCTTTTGTCAGTTGGCATTTTATTTCACTATGCCTTGGAAGCTCCATTGTAAGTTAGGCTTTTGTTTTAGTCTATCTTCAGTCAGCAAATAATGAAAGTTTCTGGAGGGTCTCTGTGTTTATTGCTGTCATTAACATATATCCTTATGCCATCAATCTGTTCAACCGAAAAGTCTGACTTTTTTCCTATGCATTATCAGTGGACAGATTAATTATCAACAACTCAGAAAAATGCACAGGGGTCTGCCAAACATAAGGAGGAAAGGCAAACGTTTTCCTAAAAGGTCATTTGGTTCAGACACAGCTTTTCCTGGAAGGGAAGGTTAGAAGTGCTGTAGAACTGGTTATTAAATCTTGTGCCTACTAACTGACGGCAGAGTGAATTTATTTGAAAAAGTGGAGTTTTGGACTGAAAGCTGCCCATTGTTCTTCCATCCTGACTCCGTTTAGACTTAGAGTCAAAGTCTGTCTGCGTATAGGGCTCTTAGCTAAGGAAATGACAGCATTGTACACCATCACTGTTTGTATGATGCGTGGAATATGGAACTTGAGAATTTCAAATCCTTGCAAGACACATATTAGTTAAGACAGAAAAGCACAGAACAGTTTATTTGCTTTAGATTTTCAGTACTGTCAGCCAGCAGGGCCCTGTCCTACCAATTGGATGAACCAAGCTTTAAAGCTTATATTATTTCAGGAAGAGGATATGAGATGGCTAATGAAGACTCCTTGGAAGAATACCAGCCAGCTAGAAGACCTATCAATTGTCAGTACTACAGAGAGGAAATCTTTTGTGCACGTGCCTTCCAGTCATAGTTCTTAGGCATGGGGTACCCAGTTGAAGTGTGTTTTCAAGCACCTATATCAAGGCTATTTTATAAAGATAAATAGGTACCTACATGTCTTTATAAAATACTAGCTTAAGTAGCAGATCTTACATCTACATACAGGCAGCCCTGAGCTGGCAGAAATGTCCGCATCTATAGTTTTTAGGTATGTGCATAAATTACAGTATTTTAGAATCTACACCCATACGTGTGCACTCTGCGCCTTTGCATGCTTACCGGCAAAGTGCATGCTATCATAATCAAAGTGTGTACTTTTATGCTGGTTAGAATTTTATAAGAGACCATTTTTGTGCGAATGTTCCCATATACACGTAGAAATTAGGAGTATCCTTAATGGATATAGTCTTGTTGCACCATGCACTTTTTAAATCTGCTGGGGAGTTCCTGGGTCATATCTGGAAAAACAGCTTTAGTGAAATCAAATGAAAGCACATGGCAGTAGCAGTAGGGAGAACAATAATCACAAATTGCCAAAATTATCAAATGAAAAGGTACAGATAAAAAAAACTCTCAAACAGCAATGAGAGACCTCTGCTTGGCTTTGCAGAAAAAAGAAGACTGAGGCAGTCCTGCAGGTGGTGCACATGCATGGTGGAGTGCTTCCAAAAGCTTCTGGAAAATAGCCACACTCAAGTTCTGTCAATGATGTCATCCATATGTAAGGACATTTAGTCTGCTTATCCATAGAAAAAAAGTAGGTGCCCGGAAATAGTGTGCCAATTTTTATGCACTCTGTGGGTAGGATTCCTGAGGTCATAATGTAGCTGGAATGGTTCTGGAGATGGAGTGTATGCACGTATTTTATAAAATATGCAGGTACACACATTTACACCTTTTTCAGAGCAGGTGTAAATCTGCATATGGGCATTTCAGGGCTATTTGGGCTAGTTCTGGTGCCTCCAGTGCTTTGGGACCTGATCATGAGCCCTCTTCTTGTAAATTGTGCTTGTTGTTGGTAAGTGCCGTCGAGTCGCAGTCGACCCATGGCGACCCTCTGGATAGCTATCCTAAATTGTGATCGGTCTTCAGTCAGGCGGCTCATTGTTGACAGACTGATACCCGTAGCTGCTGTCATTGTATCGATCCATCTCATTGCTGGCCTTCCTCTTTTGCGTGGACCTTCTATCTTGCCAAGCATGATGTCTTTCTCTAATGATCTCTCTCTTCGCATGATGTGTCCAAAGTATGAAAGTCGAAGTCTTGTCATCTGAGCTTCTAAAGAACGCTTAGGTTTGATCTCCTCTAGTACCAACTGGTTTATTCTTCGGGCAGTCCATGGTATACACAGTATTCGCTGCCAGCACCATAATTCAAAGGCATCAATTTTCTTCCTGTCTGTTTTTTTCACTGTCCAGCTTTCACATCCATATGATGTTATTGAAAATACCATGGCTTGAACAAGTCGCATCTTTGTATGGAGAGAGACATCTCTGCTCTTGAGAATCTTATCTAGGTCTTTCATAGCCATTCTGCCAAGAGCAATGCGTCGTTTGAGTTCTTGACTGCTTGTTGCTTCTTTATTGATAGTTGATCCAAGTAGGTTAAAGTTGTTCACAATTTCAATTTCTTCTCCTTCAACGATGAACCTGTTGATTATGCCAGTTGTCATGATCTTTGTCTTCTTTACATTAAGGTGCAGGCCCATTTTGAGACTATGTTCTTTGATTGTGAGAAGCAAATGTTTCAGATCATCTTCACTTTCAGCCAGTAATGTAGTATCATCAGCATAACGAAGGTTGTTGATGAGTCTTCCACCAATCTTCACACCTCTGTTGTCTTCATACAATCCTGCTTCTCTGATGATTTGTTCTGCATATAAATTAAACAGGTAGGGGGAAAGTATGCAGCCTTGACTTACACCTTTGCTTATTTTAAACCATTCTGTTTCTCCTTGTTCCGTTCGAACTGTTGCTTCTTGATCAATGTACAGATTGCGCAAGAGAACGATCAGGTGTTCTGGTATACCCATGCTTGTTAATGTGGCCCAGAGTTTCTCATGGTTTACACAGTCAAAAGCCTTGCTATAGTCGATAAAGCACAAATAGATATCCTTTTGGTATTCTTTAGTCTTTTCAAGGATCCATCTCACATCCGCAATGATGTCTCTCGTTCCTCGCCCTTTCCTGAACCCTGCTTGCACTTCAGGTAGTTCTTGTTCCAGGTATGGTTGTAGTCTCTTTTGAATAATCTTCAGTAGAATCTTGCTGGCATGTGGGATCAGAGCGATTGTTCGATAATTGTGCTTACAGGTGACAAAAAAAGGGCTGAAGGGTGTGATGAGGAAGGCACTGGTGAGCCTGCAGAGTTAGAGAAAATCAGTGATTGTACCTTTAAAAACAGTCCAGCAGTGCACAGGCTTCAGAGCAAGCTTAGAGTTTCTGAGGCTAGGCTGCCACACCCAAGCTCTGCTGATGGAGTAGCAGGCTTGGAGCATGATTATGAACACCTGTTAAGGCAGAGAGAAACACTGCCCAGGAAGCACCTTTATAAACCCTGCTTAGGGAAAAGCAGAGGGGAGAAGAGCTGCTCAGGAGGAAAAGGTTGCTCAGAAGGGAAGAGCAGAGCAAGCAAACACTCAAGGAGAGAGTCCAGGAAGACAGATTCAGAGACGGACTCAGAGCAGGACTGGAAATTGAGCTGGGAGTTCCCAGAAAGAAAGTTCCAAGCAGAGGAAAGAAGAAGGACCTGGAAAGAGTCTGGCACAAGGGAAACCAGGCAAGACCTGCTCAGACAGAGAGAGCAGGGCAGGTTCCAAACTTCTGTTCCTGACCAAGAGGTTCACAACACTCAGAGGTGGGTGCCTAGGTTTCAAACCAGGAGGCAGAAGAACCCAGCCTCCAACAGAGAGCCATGGTTAAACCTCAGAGAGGAACTGGGGCAAGAGAACCAAAGAAAGATATCTAGTGATACCGTTCTCCATATTCCTTACCGGGTAGAGAGGTCCTGGAGGGAGTTACAGAAATCCTCAGCAAGAATTCCACCAGAGGCAGGTCATGAGGGCTCAGTTCAGGATATTATAATTCCAGAGCAGGAGGAAATGCAAGTGGAGTATAATGAACCAGACCCCTTGATTACTGAACTGCCAATGGACTGTTCTTTGTGTCATGCAGAGGCTACTGAATCCTTGGTTAAGGAGTAGCAGCCTGAGTAAATGCTTTTGGGAAAAAGCACTACCAAGAAAACTTAACCTTGCTAAGGTAGGAACCAGGTTAAGTAAGACAAGCTTGCACAGCACTGTATATTATCTCACTAAGGAAGCAGAAAGACGTTCTTTATTTTGCTGAACCTAAGAAGCTGTACTTTTGATTTGCCTGTTTTGATTGACTAAACGTCTGCGTCTGTTTAATGCCTTTGAGAAGTTACTCAGCTTAAGGATGTAAATATTTTCTGTACTTTTTGTCCTGGAGGAAATATCCAGATACTTTGCGTTTGAACCTTATTTGTGCATATTTTGGGGAAATAAACTGTGTCATGTTTGCCTTCACTCGATGTCTCCACGACTATCCTTTTTCAGAGGTAAACTACAACTCCCAGAGGGCACTGCTACTGAAGGAAATAGTTTTCAAACCCTTTAAAGAGGACTAAAATGGCAACCCTAATCCCCTAAGCACGTGGCTGGGGATAGGGACACGTGACAGGGGTCAAGAGAAGCAGCACAACATCCTTTTTGGTGCTTCTAATTTGATCTATCGACATTGGCATTGCCAGCATCAGTCTCTATGGCTTCAAAGGCTGCACTGGTACATAGACATTGAGAAGGTCTTGAGCCCACCCAGAGCCGAGCACCTGTAGGTTGCTGGAACATCTATCATCTCTTGATGTTTGCTTGAAGATGAAGAAGGATTTGGCTTAGCCTTCATCGACATCAAAGGGCAAAGATAACAAGCATCAGGCAGAGGCCTTGATTCACGAGGCATGGTGTCGAGAGCATTGAGGGTTTGCAAGAGCACCCCTTTAAGCTGTCCCAAAGGGAGGAAAGCTCAACCTCTGTGGTTCCAGAAGGGCAGCGACGGCCTCCAGATAGCTGAGACCAGCCTGCCGATACGCCCCGTCACATTTCAGTAACGGACGATACTGCTGTACATCCAGTGCCTTTGGAAATGGCAATCCTGGAGAATCACCTTCTGAGAGCTGTCGAGGAAAGAATAATGATGCTGTTCACCATGCAGCAGCTCAGCGCCTTGATGACTGTTGCTTCAGCACCTGCAGCCATCGAGCCTATCCTCAAAAAACACAAGGTCCTGTGGGAGAGGCATAGACATCTGGGCATTGAAGGACCCTGACACTAGTGTCTGCCTGGCCATTTTCACTCTTCAGTGCATAGGGGTCCTATGCTGCCCCGTTCGCAGGAAATCATTGGCACATCATTGCTCCCAAAGGAGCTCTGAACCTTGACCTGGTCGACTCTCCTTCACTATGGGGATTGAGAAGTACTTTGATTTCCTCTCTGAGTCTGATTCAGAAGGCTAGATCACAGATGAGGAATCTGAGGCTCCATCGGCGGATACATCCCCAGAGCTCCCTTCTGATCCTCCTCCTCCTGAAGACATGACATTCCAAGATTTTGTGAGGGATATAGGTAAGGCCATACCATTTTCTTTGGAGGCTGAGGATGAATCCAGGGCAGAAGAATTTCAGATCCTACAGTACTCTGCCCACAAGGAAGTGGTGACACTACCCATGCACCACATCCTTCAGAGGTTACAGGTAAAAATGTGTGAGACCCCCTTTCTGTACTTCCAGTCAGTCGAAAGCTTGACACTGTGTATCAAGTTCAAAAGACTCTTGAATTCAAGAAACCCCAGACTCCACACCACTCTCTGGTCGTCAGATCTGCCAACAAAAGTTTCAAGATGCACTCCTCGGCTGCCCCAGAGAGGAAGGCTCAGACATTGGATTCTTTAGGGAAGAAGGTGTTTCATAATTCAATGCTCGCTGCCCATTGGCCTCTTACAAGCTCTACATGGGCATGATCTTGAAGGACATCATGCATAGCTTTGATATGTTCCAATTTCTTCCTCAAGATAAGCTGGACTAGTATCATTCCCTAGTGAACCATGGCAAGGACGTCTTGAAATTTATGGACCGAGCGACCTATGACATTTTGGATGTGGTATTGAGAGCTTCTGCAGCAGGTATTGGTGCCTTGAAATTCGCCTGGCTCCGGGTCTGACCTCCAATCATCAGTGCAGGACAAGCTTGTTGACATACCATGCCGTGGAGAGAATCTCTTTAGAGAGAAAGTCCAAGAGAAAGCAGACTTCATCAAAAAACAGCCTTCATCAAAAAAGCAGCACATCACTCTTCAAAATCTCTCAAGGCGCACGTCTGAGCTGTCTTCCTATTGCAAGAGGTATCAAAATGGTAACCAGAAAAAGACCTACTACTTCCAAAGGTGCAGGTAATTCCCTGGTTCTCATTATTCTCAATCAAAGCAGACTCCTTGAGCACAGCTGAAGCGAGAGAAGATGCAGAAAGCCCAATCTGCTCCTTGGTCAAAAACGGGAGTGGAGTTTTGAGAGGTTCCTGCCAAGCATAGCTACTCTTCCCATAGCCTCAGCGGTGGACTCTCCTGTAGGAGAGAGGCTCACTCATTTGCCCAGTGGCTCCTTCTAACCTTAGACACTTGAGTCTTGAAATTATCCAGAGAGGCTACGGACTCCATCTTTTTGACCTTCCTCCAAATTGTCCTCCGAGGGTTCCCTCCCTAAACCCCTCCACATCAGGAACTACTTCTTCAAGAAGTCACCTCCCTTCAAAAAGATCTAGGGATCACGCTTATTCCAATAGAGCAAGAAGGGTGGGGATTTTATTCAAGGTGTTTCCTTGTCACATTGATTTATCTAGGCACCCTACTCCCTTATCTCCAAAAAGGTGATTGACTTTACTCTCTGGATCCAAAGGATTCATATACTCACATACATCCCAGTCTCAGTAAGTATCTCATATTTGTAGTAGGATGATGGCACTTCCAGTATTGTGTTCTGCCTTTTGGACTCATGTCAGCTCCTCAGGGTTTTACCAAATGCCTTGACATAATAGCAGTATTTCTACACAGATTGGGAGTGCACTTTTTTCCCTACTTGGGCAATTGGCTGCTCAAGAGCACCACTCCAAAGTGAGCTTTGGAATCAGCACAGATTTCCATTCGGCTGCTGGAACTACTAGGTTTTGTATCAATTATCCCAAATCTCACTTCTGTCCTCCCCCTCTCAACAATTGGAATTCATCAGAGCTCTGCTCGATATAACTCAGAGAGCTTTTCTCACGCATGACAGACTTCCAGACTGACAGCATTAGTGTGGGAGACTCAAATGAGTGAGCAGATGTCAGTTTGTGCCATGTTGACTTTATTCGGTCACATGGCCTTGACAGTACATGTAACATCCTTGGTATGTCTCAGTATGAGACAGGCTGAGTGGACACTAAGTACCCAGTGGTTACAGGCCACAGGAAATCTCAGAAAGATTCTGTCCATCAGCACTCCATTAATTCAGTTACTGGCCTGGTGGACAAAGCACAACAATCTGGCAAAAGGTCTCCCTTCCAAATTCTCATTCCACAAAAGTTACTGACGTCTGATGCTTCCAAACTGGGATGGGGAGCTACCCCGGTATCAACTGGGTCAGTGTCACGGCAGGACATGCTAGGGAGATAAAGTTCCTAGATGAAATAAATGACTGCTTCTTGGAGCAGCTGGTTCATGAACCGACCAGAGGGGAAGCCATATTAGACCTAATCCTTAGTGGAACACCAGATCTAGTGCAAGAGATAAGGTTGTTGGGGCCACTTGGCAATAGTGATCATAGCATGATCGCCTTTGATTTAATTAGTGGAGGAGGGATAGTAAGGAAATCCACAGTACTACCTTTTAACTTTCGAAAGGGAGACTATGATAAAATGAGGAAAACAGTTAAGAAAAAACTAAAAGGAGCAGTTACAAAGGTTAAAGACGTACATCAGGCTTGGCTGTTGTTGAAAAATACTATCTTGGAAGCCCAGACCAGCTGTATTCCACGCTTTAAGAAAAGTGGAAGGAAGTCTAAAAAACTGCCAGCATGGTTTAAAGGTGAGGTCAGAGAGGCTGTTGTCGCCAAAAAAGCATCTTTCAGGAAATGGAAAAAAGAGCCAAACGACGAAACCTGGAAACAGCACAAGCACTGGCAAGTCAAATGCAAGGCATTGATAAGGCAGGCAAAGGGAGAATTTGAGAAGAAGCTTGCTGCGGAAGCAAAAACGCGAAGACCTTTTCAAGTACATTCGTAGCAAAAAACCTGTGAGAGAGTCAGTTGGTCCATTAGATGATAAAGGGGTTGTTAAAGGAGCACTAAGAGGCGACAAGGCGATAGCGGAGAGACTGAATGAATTCTTTGCTTCAGTCTTTACTGAGGAAGATGTAGGGATGTTACCCATGACTGAAGTGGTATTTAAAGGTGCGGAAGATTTGAAGGAAATATCGATACATTGGGAAGATGTATTACAACTATTAGATAAACTGAAGAGTAGCAAATTACCTGGGCCGGATGGTATACATCCAAGGGTGTTGAAAGAACTGAAATACGAGATTGCAGACCTGCTATTAGTAATCTGTGAACTATCATTAAAATCATCTCTAATACCTGAAGATTGGAGGATCGCCAATGTAACACCAATTTTTAAAAAAGGTTCCAGGGGTGATCCGGGAAACTACAGACCGGTGAGCCTGACATCAGTACCGGGAAAAATGGTAGAAACCATCATAAAGAATAAAATTACTCAGCATGTAGATAGTCATGACCTAATGGGAGACAGCCAACATGGCTTTAGACAAGGAAGATCTTGTCTTACTAATCTGTTATGTTTTTTTGAAGGAGTGAATAATCAGGTGGACAAAGGTGAGTTGGTTGATATTGTGTATCTGGACTTTCAGAAAGCCTTTGACAAGGTCCCTCATGAGAGACTTTTGGCAAAACTAAAGAGTCATGGGATAGGAGGCAGTGTACTATTGTGGATCAGGAACTGGTTAAAAGATAGAAAGCAGACGGTAGGGCTAAATGGCCAATTTTCCCAATGGAGAAAGGTGAATAGTGGTGTACCCCAGGGATCTGTGCTGGGTCCGCTGCTTTTTGACATATTCATAAATGACCTGGAAAGTGGAATAACGAGTGAGGTTATCAAATTTGCAGATGACACAAAACTATTTAAAGTTGTTAAAACCCAAGAGGATTGTGGAAAATTGCAAGAGGATCTTGATAAATTGGAAGACTGGGCATCAAAATGGCAGATGAAATTTAATGTGGACAAGTGCAAGGTTATGCACCTAGGGAAGAACAACCCAAACTATGGTTACACGATGCAAGGTTCCACATTAGGAACCACCACCCAGGAAAAAGTTTTAGGCGTCATTGTGGATACCATGTTAAAACCCTCGGCCCAGTATGCAGCGGCGGCCAAGAGAGCAAATAGAATGCTAGGTATGATAAGGAAAGTAATGGAAAATAAAACAAAAGATATTATAATGCCTCTATATCGTTCCATGGTGAGACCGCACCTTGAATATTGTGTGCTATTCTGGTCGCCGTATCTTAAAAAGGATATAGCGATTTTAGAAAAGGTTCAGAGAAGAACCACCAAAATGGTAAAGGGGATGGAAGGATACTTCTATGAAGAAAGTCTAAAAAGGTTAGGGCTCTTTAACCTGAAAAAGAGATGGCTGAGGGGAGATATGATAGAAGTCTATAAATTAATGAACGGAGTGGAACGGGTAAACGTAGATCGATTGTTTACCTTATCAGAATATAGAAAGACTAGGGGACATGCAATGAAGATACAGGGTAAACTATTTATGACTAATAAAAGAAAATATTTTTTCACTCAACGTGTAATCAAACTCTGGAATTTGTTACCAGAGGATGTAGTAAAGGCTGTTAATGTAGCTGGGTTTAAAAAAGGTTTGGACAAGTTCCTGGAGGAAAGGTCCATAAACCATTATTAAGAAGGGACCCAGGATATCAATGCTTGAACCAATACAAGCATTGTGGAACCTGTGTTCCTTGGGGAAACTGCTAGGTACATATGACCTAGATTGGCCACTGTTGGAAACAGAATACTGGGCTTGATGGACCTTGGTCTGACCCAGTATGGCATATCTTATGTTCTTATGTTACCTCGATGGGTTCCACATCTCAAGGAACTTGCTCCATCCAAGAAAGTCCTCCATCAGATAAACGTCTTGGAAATAAGAGTAATAGCAAATGCCCTAAAGGCTTTCAAAGATTGGTTATCCAACCAAATTGTTCTGATTCAGACAGATAATCAGGACTTGCTTATCCTCAAACCCCATATAAGCCACCCAAAGTGTCTTGGGAGCTCAATGTGGTTCTCACGCAGCTGATGAAATCTCCTTTCAATGCCTGTCCTCTGAAATTCTTGACCTGGAAAGTATTATTTCTAGTGGTGGTCACTTTGGCACGTAGAGTGGGTGAGCTTCAGGCCCTAGTATTACAGACACCTTACACTAAATTTATCACAACAAAGTGGTGCTTCATATTCATCCCAAATATGTTCTGAAGGTGGTTACAGAATTTCATCATAACTAGTCAGTCATCCTTCCAGTGTTCTTCCCAAAACCCCATTCTCACAAAAGGGAAGTTGCGCTATCCATGTTTCTACTTGGAGTGCACGAAAGCCCATAGAAAGTCCATCCAACGTTTTGTTTCTTTTGACCCCAGCAAGCCAGGGGTTGCCGTCTCCATACACAGCTTATCACCTTATTTTTACCTGCACATCGTGAGGGCGGTTTTATGAAAACACTTCTTTACTTGCAGAAATGCTTTTTTAAATTGCCTTCATTGTGTCTATCCTCCTTTATTTTATGAAAGCAGCTGGTCTTAGTTTTTGGATCAAGTTCCAAAAACAGCACCTGCTTCAAAAACAAGCCAGGCTGACTCTTATAGATGTACAAAAATTGTGGTAGAGACAGGTATTTTTACTGCAGACTTGGTTATTTTGACTCAGGTTTAATTGACTAAAGAAATCTGATGAGGGATCATAGTTCACAAATAGATCCAAAATTCAGCCTATCACTGTTTATGCCTGTAAGAACATTGATGTATACAGTGTTCTGTGTACATTGAGTGAAAGCCCCCTGTTGTTCCTGACATTCCTTTGGAAAATTATTGTAACTTAATGCCAGTTAAGACAATTTGATATTGATGGGGTTATAGTAAGCACATGCTGAAATTTATGATGGGTTACCTGGGGCAGTGAAGAGGGTTCCTGGTATGATTCCTCCACTGCCCATGGATTGGGTGTGCCTTGGAGGTAATGTGTTCTGACCTGGGGAAGGAGGATGGATGCTACAACAGTGGCAACCCCTGCTGGCAAAGAAAAGTAGTAAAGATGTGCTTTGTGTTGGCAAGGGTTCCTGCAGCTCCCTGGTTATACTATTTGGGAAGGGGGGGGGGGGGGTGGGAGGGGTGAATGAGAATCGGGCTACAGGAGATAAAGTTGCAAGGGGGAACCTAAAAAAGAAGAGTTCATGACAACATATAGAGCTTTCATTGTAAGGGTTTCTGTTGACTGGTTAAAAAGATACTGATATCCAGAGCAGCATGAAAATTTATTGGCGCATTTCTCTGGCCAATACAGCACAGTGTGTTTCCTTTGCAGCCTGCACGTTATTAATGTAGTAATTCATTGGTGTAAAATGACAAAATTATTTAGCAGTATCCTGTCATACCTTCACGGTTTATTTAAAAATTACATATTTGCTGCTGACATTATACCTGTGTCTAGATTTTCCTAATGTAATCGGTCCCAAAATGAGGGATGTGGCACACAGTATTTGCAGAATTCCTTATTTTGATAGTGATTTTCATCTTTTCACATTTTGTTGTCTAGCATCAGTAAGAACTGTAATTAATTTTCTCCGGGAAAAAGCAGGAAGTCAGCCCTCACATATGAGTGACATCAGCACCGACGGAGCCCCCCTGGAAGCATCTCCCCAGCTTTCAAAGAAAACCATTGGGAGATGCACCACGCATGCGTGATCCCTTTCCCACCCAAGGGTGCCATTTTGCCTGAGTCTCCTTTTTTCCTCTGAGCCTTCCAGATGTCTGTTCAGTTTGCCCCAGAGAAAGTGTGCTTTTTTTATCATGTTTTTATCCGGTACGCGTACCGGTTCCTTCCCCACCCCTGAGCCAGCTCATCTCCGTGTCGCTTCTTGGGCTTGTACCTTTGTTTTTTTCGTTTTTTTCTCAAGGTACTCCTCGACTGGCGCGTCACGCCCTTTTCTGGCTGCAGGCCTCAGACCCATGCCCCTTTTTCCCCAATGGCCTCCAGCGGCTTCAAGGATTGCGATCGGTGCGGTAAGATGATGTCCCGCACTGACCCACATAACTGCTGCCTCTGTTGCCTTGGGACGGAACACAATGACTTAAACTCCGAACTTTGCAGGACCATAATCTCAAAGGCCATTAAGAGCCATCAGCTGCAGCTGGAACAGTTCTTTCATAAGTCAAACTCTGCACCGGAGTCTCCAGTGACACCGCGCTGCAGGGCCCCCTCTGGTACCTCAGTGACTCTTGAAGCCCATGCTGCTTCGGAGTCCTGCGGCTGCGGTTCCTCCGAGAGGAAATCCCTGGAAGTGGAACACAAGAATGCAGTGGGCATTTATGTCCGGTTCCTCTGGTTCATCTGCTCTGACAACGGGACACTCAACATCAAGGGTTTCCCAGGATATCGAGCCAACCCTCAGGTGCCACTGGCCTTGAGAGAGTCATCGGATGAGGTTCTGGTCCTGTTTCTTGAGACACCGGTCCTCTCTGGCGAGTGTACTTGGGTCGGACCGCAGGTCCTCCTGACATCATGGGCGCCCGGGCCTTGACCGCGGTGACTGTGGGGCCTCGTTCTCATCCTTGGACCGAGGACAAGGAGTCCCTGGACACTCGGCGACACCGAGACATGCCCTCAGACCTGTCTCCCCCAGTGTCCCGGCACCATTCCTGGCCTGAGGTCATCGCCTTTCTTGACTTTGTGTAGGACATGGCTAAGGCGCTTGACTTCAAGACCGAGGCGAAGGAGGACCCTCGCATGGAGGAACTGAAGATCCTCCAGTATGAGACCCCTCTGAAAGAGTTCCTCATGGTGCCCGTCCCTCCGATCCTCAAGTGCTGCCTCCTCCATATGTGGGAGATACCGGCATTGGTGCCCATTGTAAGCAGGCGACGTGACTCTATGTACAGAGTTTGCCAAAGCCCAGGGGTCCAGAAGACCCAACTTCCCCACAACTCAATGGTCATTGAGCCTGCCATGTGCAGACTCAAGAGCCAAAAGACCCATTCCTTGGTGCTCTCTGTAGAGAGGCACGAACCCTCGATGTCCTTGGCCGAAAGGCCTTCCAGGGCTTTGATTACAAGCCAAGTCCAGTCCTACCAACTGTACATTGGTATGTACCTCAAAAAACTGGAAAGGAGTTCGCCAGTTTCTCGGCAGGCCTCGACAGGGAATCCCTCTAGCGGTTCAAGTCCCTGGCCTCTGCGGTCAAGGAGTGCTTGAAGTTTTTATCCTGAGCAGTTTACGACTGCTTTGAGTTTTCAGCCAGACTAGCCATCGCAGGCATTGGAGCCCGACACCAGGCATGGCTGAAGTCTTCTGACCTCAAACAGTGGGTTCAGGTCAAGCTTATTGATGTTCCCTGTATCAGAGAGAATCTCTTCGGGAAACCTAAGGCAGACAAAGCGGTAGAAATAGAGACTGAGTTCCTGACGAAGACCAGACTCTCTAAAAAGAACTTTGTGCAGTCCTGTAATAAGGCCCCGGGGAAGAAGCCTTTCTTCCCGAGGAAAAAGGGAGGTTTTGACAATGCTTCACAGTTCCAAACCTTCTCGGCCCCGCAGCAAGACCAACAGCACAAGGGGCGAGGACATGGCCCCTACAAACAAAAGACCCCCCAAGTCCCAGGTGCTAGTCCCAGCTCAGCCTGGGGGGAGCTTTTGACTACTTGGACATGACCTCCTCCTCCCCAGAAGGTCCCCAACAGCCCAACTGGGGGTGTCTGACCATATTTGCCTACAGGTGGTCCACCATCACCACTGATTCCTGGGTACTGCAGGTGGTCAAGGAGGGCTACCTCCTCCACTTGCAGCGGACGCCACCCTCATACTTTCCAGGAGAGCCCGTAAGACCTCTCCTTCACCAGACTCTGCTTCTCTCCGAGCTTGCAGTTCTTCTCGAGGACTAGGCTGTGGAACCAGTACCCAAACATCTTTGGGGTACCAATTTCTATTTCAGGTATTTCCTTGTTCTCAAGGGGACCTCAGACCCATCTTGGAACTGCGAGACATGAAGAGATTTCAGGTAAGGGAGAAGTTCAAGATGCTGTCCCTTGGAACACTGCTGCCATACCTCCAACAGGGAGACTGGCTATGCTCCTCAGACCTGAAGGATGCCAATATGCACATCCCGATCTATCCCATCCACTAAAAATATTTCTGCTTCGTGGTGGGAGGAGGTCACTACCAATACAGGGTATTGCCCTTTGGGCTGGCCTCATTGCCAAGGGTCTTTACCAAGTGCCTAATGGTGGTCGCAGCCCACCTTCGTCTCCAAGGGGCCTCTGTCTTTCCCTATCTGGACGACTACTTCATCTGGACGACTGCAGAGCTGCACCATGCCACCGAGCAAGCACCTGGGGTTTGTCATCAGCTACCCCATCCCACCTCCCCCTGGCTCAGTGCCTGGAGTTCATAGGGGCTCAGCTAGACACTCTCCAGGCCAAGCCCTTCCTCCCTCAGGAGAGGTCAGAACACCTGAGGGTGATAGCTGCAGAGTTACAGCACCGCTGGTCGCTACCTGCCCATCTTCTCCGCCTGCTGGGCCACATGGCCTCCATGGTCCACATGACCCCATATACCCACCTGCACATGAGGGTGGCCCAGTGGTGCTTTCGTTCTCAATGGACACAAGCCACGGACAGGCTTCGGGACAGGGTGAGAGTGACTTGCCAGCTGGCAGACTCCCTCGACTGGTGGCAGATCCCTAGCCACTTTCAGGCCAGGATGCCCTTCCAGGCACCCACTCCCCAAAGGGTCCTCACCAAGGACGTCTCCCTACTGGGCTGGGGAGCTCATTGCGAGGACCTCCGCATACAAGATAGCTGGTCCCAGACGAAATACCAGCTGCAGATCAACCTTCTGGAGCTCTGGGCGATATTCCTGACTCTCTGAGCCCTTTGCCACTGGCTATAGCACCAGCCCTTGCTGGTCCTGACCAACAGCCAAGTTGCAATGTTCTATGTGAACAAGCAAGGGGGCACGGGGTTGTACTCCCTTTGCCTGGAGGTGGTAGCCCTCTGCTCATATGCAACATGCAACGGGATGCTTCTAAGTGTGGTTTACCTCCCAGGCCAGGACAATGCCCTGGCAGACAAGCTGAGCAGAGTCCTCCAGCCGCATGAGCGGCGTCCCCCTAGTGGACCTGTTCGCCAACCCAGACAACACACAGTTGCCCTGCTTCTGCTCCCATCAGCCGTACTCGTCCCGGATGTCAGCAAACGCGTTCCTTATTCCTTTGACAGAAGGCCTCCTTTATGCCTTCCTGCTGACACCACTGGTCACCAAGACCCTCTTCAAGGTCCAGCGTGACAGGGCATCACTGATACTGATAGCTCCCTTGTGTCACAAGCAATCTTGGTTCCTGCTGCTTTTCTACTGTACCTGTCGGAAGAGTTGCCAATTTCCCTGGGCTGTGTCCCAAGACTACTATCATAGGAGAAGAACTCTCTCCTGCACCCCAACTTGGGATCCTTGTCACTCACGGTTTGGCTGCTGAAAGGGTAGCGCTAGCTCTCTTCAGCCTCCCACAGGATGTGGGAGAGGTCCTTCTGGCCTCCTGCAAGGCCTCCACAAGAAGGGCGTACGCCTTCAAGTGGCATCGCTTCTTAGTCTGGTGCGCCGAGAGGTTGGCGAACCCATTCTCCTGTTCAGTTTCGATGGTACTCCAGTACCTACTCCCCCTGTCGCAGGTGAGATTAAAGTCCAACTCCAGTCAGAGTGCACATGAGCGCTATCGCAGCGCACCACCATTCCATTGAGGGAAAAATCCCTCTCAGCTCAGCCCCTTGTATCGCGATTCCTGCAGGGCGTCATGCTATCCAAACCCTCCATCCACCCACTAGCAGGGGAGTGAACTCACAGCTTACTACGCCGCTGTGTGAGCCCCTGGCTACCTGCCACTTGCAGTGCCTCTCCTGGAAGGTCGTCTTTCTCGTGACACTCAATCAGCTCGCAGGGTCGGCGAGCTCCAGAATCTGATGGCAGAGCCTTCCTACACAAAATTCTACAAGAACAGGGTGGTACTCTGCACACACCCCAAGTTTCGGCCACAGGTGATGTCCCCTTTCCACATCGATCAGGAGGTGGTACTCCCCACCTTCTTTCTGAGGCCTCACGCAAGCAAGGTGGAGACTGTACTCCATACTTTGGATCATAAAAGGGCCCTGTCCTTCTATTTGCAACGGACTCGGGGCCACTGCAAAGCACCTCAGCTTTTCATCTTCTATGATCCAATTTGAGCTCTGTCCACTTGGGTGGTGGACTGCATTGCCCTCGCCTATGAGCAGATTGGGATCTCACTAGATTTGCGGGTCATGGCACACTGCGTCAGGGCCATGGCTACTTTGTGGAAAATCTGCATTTTGTTCCTGTGATGGAAATCTGCCGGGCCGCCACCGGGTCTTCGGTCCATACCTTCGCAGCTCACTACAGCCTGGAGAGGGAGTCCCGATGGGACAGCACCTTTGGCCAGGCCGTACTCCATATCTCTTCGGGATGTAGGCATTTCCTGCACTCTGACCCTTCTGTGTTCAGGCTACCAGTGTGCTGGTTCTCTGCCGGACACCTGGGTCTTGCGAGAGTCTTTCAGTTGGAACTTAGTTGCTGCAGCTCACGGCTCTCCTTTTCTGGCTGCCGTGGCATTTTGTAGAGGTTCTCGGTAGCCGGTAGCTGGGGAGTCCCATGTGCGAGGACTGACCTCCTGCTTGTTACCAGAGAAAACGTAGTTACTCACCTGTAACAGGTTTTCTCCAGGGACAGCAGGAATCAGTCCTTACAACCCTCCCTCCTCCTCTTGGAGTTGCTTCTTTATCATATTATAATTTTTGCCATCTTAGCTATGTCAGTAGACTGATGCAAGATGGCACCCTTGGGCAGGAAGGGGATCACACATGCATGGTGCATCTCCCAAAGACTTTCTTTGAATGCTGGGGATATGCTTCCATGCAGGCTCCGTCGCCCCCCACGTCATCCATATGTGAGGACTGATTCCTGCTCTCCCCAGAGAACACCTGTTAAGGTGAGTAACTACGCTTTAGGCCTGTGGTTAATTTGAAATGGTCAACTTAGTTTCTTGTACTTTGTTGGGAGGAAAAATGGTTAGAGCAGTGGGCTAAGAACCAGGGAAGCCAGATTTAAATCCCACTGCTATTCCTTGTGATCTTGGGCAAGCCACTTAACCCTCTATTGCCTCAGGGACGAATGTAAATTGTAACCTTTCTAACCTACTGTACCTGAATGTAACTTGACTTGAACTTCAGAGAAAAAGTGTGAGCTAAATTCAGTTCCCTTAGCATAAGTCTGCTCAGTTGATCAGTAACACGTCCTTTCTATTGACCTTTTTGCCCTTTTTCTTTTTGGTCCCTTTCTAGTTCTTTGCTGCGGTACGGAGGCAACCTTTCTCTACAAAGTGCTATGAGCGTGCGGTTCAACAGCAGCGGCACACAACTGCTTGCACTGCGTCGCCGTCTCCCCCCAGTACTCTATGACATCCACTCCAGGCTGCCTATTTTCCAGTTCGATAACCAGGGCTATTTCAACTCTTGCACTATGAAGAGCTGCTGCTTTGCAGGGGATCGTGACCAGGTAAAGAGCAACACCATCAATCACATTAGTTTCAAGACAACTCTTGCCCTAGAGTACTAATATAGCTTCCCAAAGGTCTTATCTTGTGTTCCTTTTGAAAAAGGGTTTCACATGCAGATCATGCTTAGTCAACAAAAAGGGGAACAGAGGCACCCTGAAGTTGCACTGATGAATCCATGTTCAGCTGTTCCCTCTTAGAGTATCCGGCTTGTCTGCTAAATAAAGTAGACTGAGGAACATGGGGGAGCTATGTCGGAACAGAAATCTTCCAGGGTGTTCTGGGCTATAGGAGAGTGGATGACTGAGCGTGGATTCATTAGGATGGCATCACCAGCAAGTGTGGCCACATTTGCATGATGTCTACAGAAAGCTTCCATTACAGATAAGCAACTCTGTTTTCCAGTGCATGACTTCCTACCTAGGATTACCTGCAGTTATTTGAAAAGTACTTTGTAGGATCCAGGTGATAGTTCAGAGACAGGTGATGCAGAGAAACTCTGATTTCCAGGGAAGGATCCCCACTCCCTGGGCCAGTTGGGGATGGGAAATCTTTGGTGAACTTGACACCTATGTGGAAGGAGAAGCCCCAGACACTGTCAGTGGTGACACCTAGTTGTCTGTATTGTAGAGGAAGCCATGGTCTGTGGCCTCTGATTGAGGACTGTTGCTGTAGTGCTGGGCTAAGTAGGTTAGAAAGAGATATAAAAATGGGGGTGGTAGAGCCTGGGTAATTGCAAATGAAGGCCCATGTTTCTGGAGCCCAATAGAAGCTAGTTCAAAATGAGCTAGAAGCCCAAAGGAGCAGTTAGAAATTCCCAAGCCAAAAATAAAACAAATTTGTTCCTATTGAGAACAACCTGAGGCTTAT
The DNA here is from genome assembly GCA_033557465.1 of Ichthyophis bannanicus. Taxonomy (NCBI): domain Eukaryota; kingdom Metazoa; phylum Chordata; class Amphibia; order Gymnophiona; family Ichthyophiidae; genus Ichthyophis; species Ichthyophis bannanicus. Next base: position 296,014,290 of record CM066037.1, read on the forward strand.
TTGTGAGAGGTCATTTTCAAGAAAGTGGGTGCCAGATCAATGCTGCACCTCCTCTCTTCACCCCAAAATCTAAATCCGATCAGACATCTTAGTTTTCGTGACTCCAGGTGCATGGCCAGACTGCATCACTGCTGTAGCACTTCCAGCCCTGGTTCAAAAGCACTAAAAACACTTTGTGGTAAAAGTGTTGTAGTATAAAATGGAACTAGACTCAGTTTAGGCATGAAGCAGAGTTGATGAAAAGGATGATGACGGCACATCCAGTGAATTGGTTGCCCTAGAAGAAGTTGAAGGGCCCCTAGGATGTGTTGGCTATCTCCTTCCCCTTTCCATCTCCACAATTTAAACAAATTTGACCTCATTTTGAATAATCCAGGTAAAATATATCAAAAAGAGATTAAGAGAAATTAGAGGCTTAACAGCGGCCATGTGTGTCTGCTGTGTGCTGTACAAATGATTGATAATAACATAGTCATCTGCTAGAAAAGACCAAACATCCTTTGAGCATTTGCTGATGTTCTGTTTGGTATCACAGAGCTGAGGACTGCACCAGTCTTCTCTAGCTGTCGGGGTAGAGCTTTGTTCTGTCCTAAGATACATGCAGATTTTTAAAAATATGTCTTCTACCAATCTTTCAGCATTGCTGCAATACAGTACTTTCTGTCTGAAAGGAAAAAGCTGCCATTCTCTTCACCAAAACTAGGAGTTTAAATTTCAGGAGTTATTGCCAGAAACAAAATGAAAAGCTATTTTGTTCAGACTGGATACAAGAAGAAGTGTCACACAAGATTATCTGGGGGTTTTTTTTTAGAGCTAATTAGGGAACCAAGATTCACCAGGAACAAGCAGGAAGTCAGTCCTCACATATGGGTGACGTCGGCGCCGACGGAGCCCTCGTGCGGAGCAATTCCCCAGCTTTCAGAGAAAGCCTTTGGGATTGCATCGCGCATGTGCGGTCCCCTTCCCGCCCAAGGGTGCCATCTTGCTCAGTCTCCCTTTTTCCGCGGAGCCCAACGGACGTTGTCCCTAATTCCTCATGGAAAAAGTGTGTTAAAACTTGGAAGAAATTTTGGATCTTCGACCGGTTCGATGCCGGTTCCCCTTCCCGCCTTCGGCTCGGTACACCGGTATCGAGTCCAGTCAATTTTTTGCATTTTTGTCCTTAAAGACTAGCGTTCGCACTCTTTTTTTTATTTTCACTGGCAGCCCAGTCGTTCGACCTTGCAAGGGCCCTTTTTTCCCCGATGGCTGCCAGCGGGTTTAAAAAGTGTGATCGGTGTAAGAAGTTAATGTCCCTCACCGACACACATGACTACTGTCTCCGATGCCTCGGGCCCGACCATGACCTGAAGGTCTGTGGCCCGTGTGGGAAAATGTCCTCTAAGGCACTTCGAAGTAGGCAGCAGCAGCATGAAAGGATTTTCTCTGAGTCCGCATCCCCCCGGATCCGGACCTCATCAGAAGCCTCGACGTCTCGGGAGCTGTCTGAACCCGAGCAGCGTCGGGGGTCTTCTGAACAGGGTTCTCCCTCCTGGGAACACCGGAGGAAGAAGAAGCCCGTGAGGGCGGCAGCGTTGGATGCCTCCGATCGCCCTGGGCCTTTGAAAGCCAGGTCACGGAGTCTTGACGGCCGTCCCGGGTCCTCGGAGTCAGAGCGGCTTGCGAAGGTACCTCGCACAGAGCTGGAGACGCTGAGGCGGGTAAGTGCTGTTGTCCTCGTGGACTCCCCTCCGGGGGAGCCGGCGTCGAGCCCGAAAACATCAGGGCCCGAGCCAGAGGCTACGGAGTCTTCTGAGCTCGGTCTCAGGATGACGGCCCTGGAGCACAGCATGTCTGCCTTCATGGAGCAGCAGCGGGCACTGATAGCCGGTTACACCGATCCATCTGCCCCGACCACCGAGACCTCGACATCCAAGTCGACCCCAGAGGCTAAGCCAATCCTCGAGTCTCTTCAGACTCGAGTTGATCCTCGGCCAAGGTCTCCCTCGACCTCCCGCTTGGGACTGAGGTCGTCAACGCCGGTACTCTCGGCACTGGGGTGGTCGGGGCTGGAGCCCCTTGATTCCTCCTCGGAGGGATCAGCATGGGATACGGAAGATGAGGAGTCCCCTGACACCCATCGGACCCGGTATGTCCCATCGGACTCCCCGGGTTCGGAGCCTCAGAGAAGGTCCCCTCCGGAGGATACCCGGTTCTCGGACTTCGTCAGAGACATGGCCAAGGCTTTGGCATTCCCGGCGAATGCCGAGGAGGAGCCTCGAGCTGAAGAGGTCGATGCCCTCCAGTATGACTTTCCCCCGAGGGAAGCCCTTACTGTGCCGGTTTCTCCAATGCTTGAACGGCTGATGCTCCGCCATGTGGGAGTCACCGGCTTTGATGCCGGTTCTAAGCAAGTGGGTCGATTCCATCTATCGAGTCCGCAAGAGCCCTGGGTTCCAAATGGCACAGCTGCCGCACAACTCCATGGTTGTGGAATCGGCCATGTATAGGCTCAAGAGCCAGAAAATGCACTCCTCGGTGCCTCCTGGCCCAGAGGCCTGGAACCTGGATGCCCTCGGCAGAAAATGCTTCCAGGGCTCGATGCTTCCATGCCGTGTCCAAACCTACCAGCTGTACATGGGCATGTATTTGAGGGACCTGGCAAAGGAGATTGCCAGGTTCTCAGCTGGCCTCTCCAAGGCACCCTTGCAGCGCTTCAATGCCTTGTTGACCGGGATTCGGGAGTGCTCGAAGTTCATATCTCGAGCGGCATATGATGGCTTCAAGGCTTCGGCCCGAGTAGCCGCGGCCGGCATCGGTGCACGCCACCAGGCCTGGCTAATGTCATCGGATCTGGAGCCATGGGTTCAGGACAAGTTGGTCGATGTCCCTTGCCGAGGTGACAACCTCTTTGGCAAACCCATGACTGAGAAGACTGCTGAGCTCGAGTCCGAGTACTTGACCTGGACAAGACTCTCAAAGAAGATTTCTACCCCTTCTAAGAAGAAGGGCTCGAGTAAAAAGCCCTTTTTCCCAAGGAAGGGTACTGCTTACCACAACTACCCCACTTACCAGCCCACCCCAGCTCCCCAACATGGGCAGCAGGCCAAGGGACAGGGGCATGGCCCACATAAGCAGGAGGCCCCCAAGCCCCAGGCCCCAGCTCCTACCCAGCCGGGTGGGGGTTTTTGACTCCCAATACATAGTCTCTCTTCCACCAGTGGTAAGGTCATGCACAGGGGGCAGGCTAACCATGTGCGCTCACAGTCCAAAGGGGCTATTTGCTTCACTTCAGCCAGATACCACCCTCCTTCTTTCCAGGAGAACCTCTCTTACTCCCTCTTCACAGGGACCTCCTCTTGCAGGAGTTGGCAGGTCTTCTAGAGGATCAGGCGGTGGAACCAGTGCCGCACCACCTGCAGGGCAAAGGCTTCTACTCCAGGTATTTTCTCATACCAAAGAGAACAGGAGGCCTCAGACCCATCCTCGACCTACGAAACTTAAACAAGTTCCTGGTGAGGAAAAAGTTCAAGATGCTTTCCCTTGGAATGTTGCTGCCTTACCTCCACCAGGGAGTTTGGCTATGCTCCTCAGACCTGAAGGATGCCTACACACACATCCTCATACATCCAGACCACAGACAATATCTGAGATTTGTAGTGGGAGAAAAACATTTCCAATACAGGGTTCTACCCTTTGGCCTAGCCTCTGTTCCCAGAATGTTTACATAATGCCTGGCTGTAGTGGCGGCCTTCCTCAGAAGTCAGGGAATCGTCCTTACCTGGACGACTGTCTCATCAGGGGCCAGTCGCCTTAGGAGGCCCACTTCTCGCACTATCAACCTGTTGCAATGTCTAGGCTTTGTCATAAACCACCCCAAAGTCTATTTTGCTCCCCACTCAAAACTTAGAGTTCATAGGAGCAAGATTGGACACCCTTCAGGCGAAGGCTTACCTGCTGGAGGACAGGGCACAGAGGCTGCTAGCACTGACACAGCAGTTCAGGCACAGGTCTCAGGTTTCAGTGAGACACTTCTTACGCCTCCTGGGCCATATAGCCTCCACGGTACATGTGACGCCGAATGCCCGTCTCCACATGAGAACAGCTCAATGGTGCCTCAGGGATCAGTGGACACAAGCCACCAGCAGCCTCAGAGACAGGATAACAGTATCTAGGCGACTGGTGAAGTCATTTTAGTGGTGGAGTCAACCACCCAATCTGCTCGAGGGTGTTTCTTTTCAGATTCCCTCGCACACAAGAGTGCTAATGACAGATGTCTCCTTGCTGGGCTGGGGAGCCCATTGCAAAGGATCATGCACTCAGGGATTATGGTCTCCTCAGGAGTCTGCACACCAAATTAACCTCTTAGAGCTGCGGGCGATTCGCCTAGCTCTTCAAGCCTTTTGTCATGTCCTCTCACATCAGTCCGTATTAATACAGACGGACAACCAGGTAGCAATGTTCTACGTGAACAAGCAGGGAGGTATGGGGTCTCGTATCCTATGTCAGGAGACACTGGACCTCTGCTCCTTTGTCATCAGGCAGGGTATGTCTCTCAAAGCAGTGTACCTGCCTGGTCAGGAGAACTGCCTAGCAGACAAACTAAGCAGGATTCTCCAGCCTCATGAGTGGCAATTGGATCCGGTGGTGTTCCAGCAGATTTTCCACCGCTGGGGACATCCGTCCATAGATCTATTTGCCAGTTCGCAAAATCACCAGCTGCCCAGATTTTGCTCCAGGCAGCCACATCCCCTGAGGGTGGCTGCAGATGCTTTCCTGATCTCCTGGTCAGGGGGCCTCATGTATGCGTTTCCTTCCACGCCTCTGGTGGCCTGGACTCTGTTAAAAATCCTTCAGGACAAGGCCTCTGTCATTCTGGTAGCCCCCAGATGGCCAAGACAGCCTTGGTTTCCGCTTCTTCTTCAGCTGGCAGTGGAGACCCCACTTCCACTGGGGTAAGCAGCCCGACCTCCTTTCACAGGAGCAGGGCTCTCTTGCACCCCAACCTCAGGGCCATCAACCTGATGGCATGGCTGCTGAAAGGGTAGTGCTGGCTCCTCTTCTCCTACCTCAGAATGTAGAAGAGGTGTTACTGGCCTCCAGGAGGCAGTCCACTAGGAAGTCCTATGCTTTCAAGTGGCGTAGATTTGAGGTGTGGTGTAACCAGCACAATGAAAATCCTTTCTCTTGCCTTGTACCAGTGGTGCTGCAGTATCTGCTTCACCTCTCAGAATTAGGTCTCAAGTCTAACTCTGTCAGGGTCCACCTGAGTGCTTTGTCAGCAAACCACTCGCCAGTGGAGGGGCAACCTCTTTCGGCTCACCCCCTGGTGTCCAGATTCCTCAGAGGTCTGCTTCTGCTGAAACCCCCAGTTCGTCCTCCGGCAACTGAGTGGGATTTGAATGTGGTCTTGCAGCAGCTTACTCGCCCACCTTTTGAGCCAATGTCCTCTTGCCATCTGCGCTTCCTCTCCTGGAAGGTGCTCTTCCTGGTGGCACTCACATCAGCCAGACGTGTGAGTGAGCTGCAAGCTCTCGTAATTGATAAACCATACACAAGGTTTTATAGGAATAGGGTGGTCCTCCACACTCACCCGAAGTTCCTTCCAAAGGTGGTCTCTTCTTTCCACCTCAACCAGGAGGTGATTCTTCCAACCTTCTTTCCCGGGCCGCATTCCAGCCAGGCAGAGGCAGTCCTGCATACCCTGGATTGTAAGAGGGTATGTCCTTCTACCTGGAGCGGATGAAGGGACATCAAAGGACTACTCAGCTCTTCATCTCGTATGACCCCAGTAAGCTGGGGTTACCTGTTTCCAAGAATACGCTGTCCACCTGGGTGGCAGACTGCATTGCCTGGGCTTACAGGGTGGCCGACCTCCCGTTGCAGGGTCGAGTCACGGCCCACCGTGTCAGGGCTAAGGCCAAATCAGTGGCTCACTTCCACTCTGTTCCGTTGGCAGACATCTGCCGGGCCGCAACTTGGTCTTCAAGCCATACTTTTGCAGCCCATTACTGCCTGGATAGGGAGTCCCGACGGGACAGTGCTTTCGGCCAGGTGGTTCTCCGTAACCTATTTGAGGTTTAGGCAACTCCAACCCTCTGACCCTTTGGTGTCAGGCTACCGGGGGGTGTTGCTTTCTCGGCTGAATTCCTATTGCAGCTGCTGCGGCTGTTCTAGAGGGAGCCATTTTTCAGCTATGGGTTCCTCGGTAGCCTATACAGTAGCTTGGGAGTCCCATATGTGAGGACTGACTTCCTGCTTGTTCCTGGAGAAAGCATAGTTACTCACCTGTAACAGGTGTTCTCCAGGGACAGCAGGAATCAGTTCTCACGACCCTCCCTCCTCCCCTGGAGTTGCAGTCCTATTTGTTTTTATTCATTTTGCCGTCTTTTTAGCTTTGTCATTTGACTGAGCAAGATGGCACCCTTGGGCGGGAAGGCTTTCTCTGAAAGTTGGGGAATTGCTCCGCACGAGGGCTCCGTCAGCGCCGTCGTCTCCCATATGTGAGGACTGATTCCTGCTGTCCCTGGAGAACACCTGTTACAGGTGAGTAACTATGCTTTCTTGCCTTACATACATATAGGGAAGAAGACAAATTAACCTTTCTTGTGGTGGTGGGTTTAATATGGTTCTTTTTTAATATTTTCACAAGACCTTTAAAGAATACTGAAATGATTTGTTGCAGGAATGCTATAGTCCTAGGTGAAATAGCTGTTGCTGGTACACTTATGTCTCACAAGAACTGTTCTGTAACTAGATAACATGCCCCATTTTAACCATTGTATCATTCATTCAAGTTTCGCTGCATGGTGCTTAAACAATGTATGAATAATTTTTAGGTAATGAAAGCCTGCGATCTAACTTAGGCCTTGTAACACACACCTGGGCATATGGGAGGTAATTTTATAACGGGACTCACAAAGTTACACGCCATCAATGCACATAAGTCACCTATTTTCAGCGACTTATTTGGGGGATGGGCACTTATGCGCATAGTTTAGGTGGACGCTATTCTATAAATACATATATCAGGGTCATGGTGCGTACTTTTGGAATGGTTGAGCACAGCGGAGCAGAGCTGGGATGGAACCTAAATTTATGCACATAATTTAAAAATATAACTTAAATGTGTTTTCTACAAACTCTAGGCATGGCATTTACACAAAATCTAGGGTTCGTGTAAATGGTCATGCCTAAATTTGGCAGACATCTTACCACTTATGCTTCTATTTTATAAAGTAAAGGCCTGATATTTAAAGGGATTAATGCGGTTAGCAGACCTGCTAACCATGTTAATCACCTTGGCCGGAATATTCAGCGACACTAACTTGATTAGTGCTACTGAATATCCATGGGTGCCACCGCTGCACACCTCGATGCTCACCGGTTAGGATTGGGGCGTTCCGGGGGCAGCATCCAGCGATAACCGGGCAACGGCGATATTGAGCCATTGCCCAGTTATCGTAACATGGTGAAAGTCAAACACAGTAAAGGCTGGCCTGACTTTCACCGCTGGCGCTAATTGGGCAGTGGATCAATATCGCTGCTGCCTGGTTAGCTTCATGGCAATCTGGGAACCTGGATATGGCCCCAAGATTGAATTTCCAGGATGACGTTGAATCCGCCATGGCCAGTCGCTTTAAGTGTGCTGGCCGTTGCCGCTGAAAATCCCGACTTATAAAATTACCTCCATAGTGCTCTCTCATCATCACATGTACTTCCTATTATGTGGCGTTCCCTCCAGAATTTGTAGGCAGGATGTCTGCAGTAGCTCAGTATTCATGCCATCAGTGCAGCGGTTGCGGAGTCTTTCAACTCTCGGTTGGCAGTTCAGATCTGGTGAAGGTTAGTAGGGACTTGAAATGTGATCTGTGTGAAATGACCTGGCAGTTTCTGTTTAGTTCTCATGGCCAGCTGTCCACATCACTAAAATCACCATTACAGTTTGGCACAAATCAGTAGCATTTGTTGACTGCTTGAAACACTACTCAGGTGTGGAGGTTGTAGTGCTCCCTCTCCCACCGGGATTATCCCTCTAGAGCAGATTGAGGTACAATGACATGATCAGCCTGCTGCTGCCATGCTGTACCCATTGTGCTTCCAGTGATGTCAATGTGGGGTTCTTTCACGAGACCTAAACTCACAGTGAAATAAATGTCATTCCTGTGAATTGCAATGGATAGTTCAGGATAATAGGCACAGATTGGTCCTAGAGGATGAAAAGGGTATCCTGGGGTCAGAAGAAAAAACTGTCTTGAGCATGGTGAAGGAAGATGACACAGCTGCAAGATGATATGTCTCAGATATACTTAGTCCCTTTAATACAATCAGATCTGTTTAATATAAACATAAACAGTGTGTGACTATGTGCATTATGTATATTTATAATAGTATAATTACAGGGGAGAGAGAACATTTAGGCGCTTCTTCATGGTTTTCGTCATAAACTCCCTCAATAGCATTATAACCATGTAATTTTGCAGCTAATAATTTATTCTTTGTATAAACTGCAATTTTCATTCATACTCTCTTAAACATGCAGCAGCAGCTGAACTGAACATTGTTCCTAGGAGTTATGTTTTGAATTGTGGAATAAACCATAACATTTTTTTGTGCTGTAAATTTAGTGTGGTATACATATTTTAACCCAGGCGGGACTGGGCTGCTCCATTGCTAGAAATATTGACGGGAGCTTTCTGGTTAATTTCCCTTACGTTCCTCTTGAAGAGTTATCTATGTATTCTGGGGTTTTTGCTCCACATTTGCTACAGGCAGAGCAAGACTTCTAGTGACAAGCTGCTGATTTAATCATACAGGCTACTTGAAGAGAGCAGGGGCTCTATACTAAATTATTCTTGTTGTTACCTTGTAAACCGAGGGTTAATGTGTCCTTTCTACCAAGTAAGAGAAAGGAGCTGAAGTGCATGGTAATTTCTCAGACGTTACATCATTGCTCAGCTTTTTCTGTTCCCATTAGTTTCAGGAATGTACCACCCACTGTACTTTAGTTGCTAAACTCCCTATAAAGTTACAAATTTCAGAATCTGCTGGCACTCGGCAATCAAAGTAAATATAGGTCCGGGGTTTTTTTGTCAGCTTCTCCCTTCTCATCCCAGATATCATTTGAATTTTCCCATGACATGAGTAATGGCACGCTTCCCAAATTTTTACGAAACCTGGGCCTGCATAGTGATATTGCATAAATCCCACCTCCTGCTCCCTGTTGATTTCTGGGTGCCTGCATACTGCAGACAAGGAATGGTAGATCTCAGCATCTGGAGTTTAAGATCAGCACAAAACCCTTTAAAGATCACTCTGCAGCCCATGCTGTAAGTTCACTGATATTGAAAGTAGCTTTTGCTCACATTTGCTAGTTCGCCAGCAATGTGTTAGGGTTGTGCTTGATTTGAGCAGTGAATAACAGCATCTTAATTTGTCATCACAATCTCAGTTTAGAATACTATTACAAAATTGCATATTATCAGGGATTCCTGTTTACATGAAGGCACGGAAGTAGTCTTTGCAAAGTTCTTGCTAGTCCACTGTATGTTTGCTGTAGATCTCATTTTTATTTTGTTTTATTTTCCTATTGTGTTAATGCTATGGAACTAATTCTTGTTGGGAGGATGGATGAGCTTTCTTCTATTTGTATTTCATTACATTGAGGCTTGCAGTTTATTTGACATTTGCCACTACCCAGATTCTAGATCTGTTCTCATTGTACTATAATCAGTCAAGAGTTTATACTGTACATTGCAGCAGGTTTGCTAACATTCAGAAACTGTAATGCAGGAGTGGTTCTAGACACGTTTTTCTGGGGGAAAGGTAGCCCAGACAATTGCTTGTGGGGGAGTGAGTCTAGCCCTTTTGCAGACCTCCTCACTTCTGACGTTTAGGGAAACCGCAGGGTTGTTCTGGATCCAGTGGCAGTGGTAGCAGCAGCTAGCGAGTACTGGCACTGATCCAGTGTATATTCACAGGTGCCATGTCACACATACTGCAAGCCAGGAGAGGATGGGGCTTATAAATAAATGCTTGGCGAGGTCTGTCCTCATTGCCTGTTGCTACTACCACCACTGAGCACATGACCAGTTCAAGCAGTAACAGCGGTGAGGTCTAAGGGGGAGGGGGTAGAACAAGAAAGCAATCAGATTGGTTGCCAGACCTAATCAATGTTGGATCTTTAAACTGATATAGATGGCTACAGGGAGGACTAAGGTTGATTTTATGATGGCTTCCCTGGAAATGTGGGAGGGGACGGCTAAATCATGCCATCTTTGCCATATGGATGGAACATGTGAATATTTTGTTTGGAGAATATCATTTCCTCTGCTTGTAGGTTGTGGAGGAATTTGCTATCAATCACACGCTGGTGATAGAGAAGTGTGAAGGCCGTGTTAGTCCACTGTAATGGTAGTTAAATAAAAAGAGAAATGCAGACACTGAGATACCAGATTTCCTGATCCAGGGAGAGAATAGAGAATGAGGTCACAAGCCTTGAGTCGCACTACATCTACTGTTTGCCAGCAAAGGCGAGCCAGGTTTTAGGACCGAATTAAATGTAAAAAGAAAAAAAAACCAAACCTCCACTAATTCTCCCATGTAAATTCTTATAAAGCAGTGGACAGGTTGGTTGTGACTTCACCAGTGACTAGATTTGTCTCTGGATTTGTCCAATCAGTTTTGCACCACTGCTATGACATCAAGCCAGTCAAGCAGACAGAAAAGGAGATTTTAATGTGTAAACCGCTTTGTCTTTAAATAGGTGGTAAATTAAGTTTTTAATAAACATCAACATCATTATTCCATATCATCCTGCTAGACCAGTCCAGACAAGTGCGTGTTCCCCTATCAGCAGATTATTTATTTACATTCTCTTATATACCGTGCTATTCTGCATCAGTGCGGTTTACATTGAACAAACTGAAATTACATTGAACAGGGCATTATAACTTGGAGATAACTATTTTACAGGGAACATGGGCTATGTGGCTTGCCCAAGACCACAAGGAGCACCTGTGGGACTAGAAACCCCAGTCCTTCCGGCCCAAGGTTGCTGTCCTCTAGTGGGATTTGAGCCCCCGACCTTCCGGCCCGAAGTACCTTGCCCCAACCACTAGGCCACTCCTCCACTCCATGGAGACAAAGAACCAATGAAAAGATTAGTGGAGACAAAGAACCAATGAAAAGACCAGGTTTCAATTACATCACTCCTATGCCTCTATTCGCCTCAGCTACCAGAGTTCCCTTCAGTATTTGTCCCAAAGCATATGGGAGAAACAAGGCAAGCCTCACACAAACAAAGTCACGGGCAACAATGAGTAATCAGTAGTAAAGAACTATGTACCAGGAAAGCATAAACAGAAAGTTGTCAGAAGATGAATTTACAGAGCCAAGTGGAAAAAAACATAGTGGACTCAAGGTTACCGCAGCAAAAGAACAGAGCAAATACAGTTTTAAGGGCGGGCCCTGCACTGGTCTAGCAGGACTCATGGAAAAGACATTAACTGATAAGTAAAATGTCACCTTCCATATCATCCTGCTAGACCAGCCCAGATAAGTAGGATGTACCAAAGCTACAACACCACTGAGTGGGAAGAAGAGGCTGCAGCTTGCAAAACCCTTGAGCCAAGGCCATGTCTGCCTGCGTGTGGACATCCAAGCGATAATGCTTGACAAAAGTGGAAAGAGATGCCCACATTGCTGCCCGACCAATGTCTGCAGGGGCTACTGAGCTCCACTGCGCTCCTCCCAAGACGACGCTTGTGCTCAGGTAGAATGGGCGCACAAACCCTCCAGAATGGGCTGGTTCCACAACAGATACATAGAGGCAATGACCTCCATAATCCAGCATGCCAAAGTCAACTTGGCTACCACGTCACCCTTGCATGGGCCAGCAAGCAGCACAAAAAGATGGTCAGACTTAGAAAGGAATTTGTGACCTCTAGGTACTGGAGGAGCGCTATCTGGACATCCACCAGGCGAAGATCCTTATCCTTCTCCGAAACTGCTTCAGGAAGGAGGGCAGGCAGACCATCTGGTTCACGTGAAAGGGAGAAAGCACCCTAGGCAAGAAGGAAGGCACAGGCCGAATGTAAAGATACTATTCTAGTGCTATTCTGAAGGCCCGTGTAATAAGTGCACAGATTCCTTTTATTCATAGCACCAGTGGTAGAAATTCAGATTGAGAGCCCCCAAGCAAAATATCAGAAAGGGCCCCCAGAGCAGGGGGAGATCCACCTCAGAATATGTGTGAGGAGCTATAAATAGGGCTCCTCTTTTTCTAGACCTCCAAGCACCAGAGGGCAGGTTGGGTGGAATTTACATAGCGCATAATAATGTGAGGACTAATTTTATAGCAGGGCAAATAGGCAGAAAAGTCACACATGAACATTCATGGTGCCTATTTTATAAAGGCAATGTCTGCACACATCTATCATTATAAAACTGTCTCCCCAAAACCTCCTGCGCACTTACACCACTTCTAATGCAGGTGTAAGTTGTATGTGTCATAAAGAATCAATACATACTCGTATGTGAATGATTCTAAAATACCTGCATAAGAGCCAATCCCGTGCCTATTCTCCACTCACGGGAACGCCTGTCCATGTGTAGGCCAATTCTAATCAGGGCACATCCGGGCCGTCCAGACGTCCAAAATTTGGACAGCCTGGATATGCACCAGATTCTGCTCCCACAGGGGCCTATATGGCCCCATGGTGCAGAATTGGAGCATAGTGCTTGGATGTCCCGAATGTGCCCCGATTCTACCCTGCTCAGCCTGGGCTCCTATATGGAGCCGCAGTGCACTGGCATCTGTCGCCATGGTACCGTGGCTCCATGCAGGAGCTCCGAACGCGCAACACCAAAGTGCCCTTTTTCCCGCTGCCTGACCCCCAATCTGGCATTCCGAGGCCAGGATCAGGCTGCAGGGACCCCCCTGCCCCTCTCATCTCCTCTGGTGTCCCAGGCTGGATGGCCTCTGGTGTCGGGTGGGGGGGGGGGAGAAACTATTCCACCTCCAAGGAGGAATAGATTCCCCCATCTAAGTAACCCAGGCCAGACGTACAGGGTCATCACCAGAATCGACCCTGTATGTCTGGGTTCAGAGTCATGTCTCCGGCCTGCCTCTCACCCTGGTACAGAGCTCCCCGCACATTTTGACCATATGTGCAGGGAGCTCTGTGTTAGGAATTGCAGCCAGGTGTTTAGCAGGGATTATACGTTTGACTGGGATGTATATCCCCGCTAAATATGGGTCGGAATGACCCCCATAGAGGGTAATGTTATAACCGTTCAATTAGCTAGGGAGGCCAACTTTGAGACTATTTTATAAAAACAGGTGCTTGTGTGTCTTTATAAAATAGCATGGCAAAAGCAGCCACAGTGATGGCTAAAATGCAGCCGCATGAATTTGTACCTGCTTAGGAGCATGTGTAAATAAACGGCCAAAGTAACACATAGGTATATACTTCATGACTCTGTCCCCCAAACATGCTTACACTTGGGTTGCTTACAAGTATGCACCCTCTTGTCATAGCTTGTACTTGTAAACATGTATCCTGTAGGGCAATTTTCTGAGAAGCCTTTTGTGCACATTTACTCATGAAAAATCCTTTAAAAAATTGCTCCCATATTTTATAGAAGTAATTGCCATAATTTCTGAGAACCTGGTTTTATGTGCATATACCCCTGGGCTGTTTTATATGCATCCATTTAAATGCTGGCCAAAACACTGAAGTTGCCTTTAGAATGATCCGCTAAGTGTGCCTTAAATCTGAACTAAAGTTAAAGTACTATAATGGTAGTGAAGCTTAACTTCACTTTCATTTTAACTTCAATGGTTAGAGGTGGAAGTTAAACTTAATACCTCTAACCACTGAATTGGAGGCTGCCTGGTCCAGTTCCAAATGGGCCAAAGAAAGGAGATGTCCCAGGCAGGGCTGGGCCAACCATTAGGCAAATTAGATGGTCACCTAGGGCAGCTGCTTCTGGGGGCAGGAGGCAAAGAGCAGGGCATTCAAAGCTAAACAATAGATTCTGTCAGCCAGAAGGGAGCATAAGGCTTAAGGTTTGCCTAGGACGCCAACACCTTGAACCAAATCTGGAGCTGACCGTAGTCCCAGGATAAGAACCTCACACATTCCCACCACTAAGCCCTTACCTCTATTGCAAAATATTCCTAGCCCACCTATTCCTCTAAATCCTCCACCCACCTTCCAACACCCTGAAGGTAAGTAAGTAGTCGGAATGCTAAGAGATAATAGAGTGAGTGGTAGGTGGGGTGGATAGATTTATTTATTTATGTAGACAGTTTTGTATACCACCTTTTCCTTCAATTAAAGTGGTCACAACACAATTGGGGGTTTACATTTAACAGGAGGGGATATGACTCACAAACGTAAATGCTATGTGCTTATAGGTCTAAATGGAGATGGGTGGTAGGGGCCAAGTAGTGTAGGTAGGTGTTAGGCCATTTGGGTGGTATCTAGTGTTTGGCAATTTAAGGTGGTTGCTCATATGCCTCGGTAAAGAGCAGGGTCTTGAGTGCCTTCTGGAAGTCTTTGGTGTCGTTCAGGGCCCTTACAAAAGTTATTCCGCAGTTACAACAAGATTGCACTGATTTAGATAATGCTATAGAAAATTGGAACAACATCATTTCAAATGCTGCTTTCGCCCCAAATAAATACAAGTTCCTTAGCGTCTCTCTAGTCCAGTCCCGGAACCATAGAGTTGTGAACCTCCACCAGCAGCTTTGGAGACTGAACATCTTCATCTCTTTGATCATCCAGCTATATGCAGCCCCAAGGACCGCCCACACATCAGTATCTCAGTCTCCAAGCAGCTTGGAGGTCAGAGCCCAGAACTGGGCTCCTTAGGAACAAATAAGCAGAGCTTTAGTGTTTTATTATTTTCTAGGTTTAGGTGCTGGGCTGCTGCTGTGGAGGAATTCTTTGGCTGTGTCCCTTCTGCCTTTATCTGATCTGTTTTTTTCTCTCTTTCTCTCTCTGTCAGTCTCCCCATAGGTCAAACAAGCAGGGGAGCTGCAAAGGACACAGGTCTCCTTTCTACCGAACCCCCTTGGTGGGTGAGAAGAAGGTTGAAGGCAATTAACTGCAGCAATTAAATACAGCAGTAGGCTCTGAGGGTCCCCTAACTGATTTAGGGGTTCCCCGAGCTGCCCTGAGCGGTTATTAACTCTGATATTGACTCTGATAACTGCTACTCAGAGCTTGTGGCAGGCACGCTGGACAGCACTCACAGAGTTTTGACCCCCCCTCCTCTCCTGTGTGTGGGTGAGTAGAGTTTGGGGCTTTTTATTTCTAAAGGCAGTGATAGAGGCCTTGGGGTAGCCTGGAATCAGCTCTGGGGAGTTTGTTTAGACCTTTTGGGTACTTTTTATAGTCCTTTTTTTTGGCGGGATCGGGTCCGGCGGCCATTTTGGATTTTCAACGTCATTTTTTCTTCGTGTTTCTTTTTAGGGATAGGAGCTTTGTTTTTGAATTTTTTGGTCAGATATCAGCTAATTGACCCCAGCTCTATCTAATCCTGCGATTTGGAGCGTTTTTGAGCACTTTTAAAATCGCAATATTTTTTTTCTGCTCTGCTTCAGCAAGGTGTCTCTGCTTTGCTGGTAGAGGGCTGTGTGCATAGGCATGCCTCCTAGTCCTCGGTGTCTGGTTTGTGGCATTCGTAGAAGTAGTAATTTGGAAGCCAGAGTCTGTGCCACTTGTTCTGCTGTGGGTGCTGTCATGGAGGATCCTCTGGAGGGCTCCAGTGCAGATCTCCCTTCTGTCTCTACAGAAGGGACATCAAGGCAGGCAGAGACGGTCCTTGATCCGGGGATTTCTGAGGTGCCACAGCGCCTGTGGCGGGGGGCGTCCAGGAGGGATCCCTGGGAATTCCACCCGCCTTTTTCTCTCTCATGCAGGAGGCTCTGGCTCTCTTGCAGCCGGCGGGTGGAGGGTCGGTCCCGCCCCGCCGTGGGCTAAAGCGCCCACTTTCAGTAGAGGGAGACACCGGTCCACAAAAGAAGAGCCGGCCCCCGAGTGTTGCGGATTCTGCGCCTCCTGGGGATGAGTTCCACGAGGGGCTGGGGGAGGCTCTCGGGCTAGAGTCTGCGGAAGATTTAGAAGACTGTGAGTTGTTTGACGACGAGCAGAGTAGTAGAATAGTGCATGTATTTCGTAAAGAGGAACTTCCGGCACTGATTGCCGAAACCCTCAAAGTATTGAACATACCCGTGGAAGATTCCGCTGCGGAGGACCAGTTGGAGGATCCCTTGATGCAGGCGGTGCGCACTTCCCACAGAGTCTTTCCGCTCCATAGGGTTTTTAAGGCTATGATCCAGGAGGAGTGGAACAGTCCAGAATCCGCCTTGCGCTGGGCTAGACTGTTGCCTAAGTTGTATCCTTTATCGGAGGCTGATAGAGAGCTTTTTCGTTCGCCGAAGGTGGACGCGGCAGTTTCTGCGGTTACTAAACGGACTACTATCCCGGTGGAAGGTGCTGCAGCGTTGAAGGACGCGCAGGATAGAAAGGTCGAGAGCTTGTTGAGAATGGCGTTTGATGTTTCTGCCCTGTCAATGCAGGCGGCGGTGGCCGGGGCCTGGGTGGCGCGCGGCTGCCTCCGCTGGTCTCAGCAGTTGCAGGGGCCCCAGTCGGCGGAACAGGAGGCCGCGGTGTCCAGATTGGAGTCTGGTACCGCTTATTTGGCGGATATCCACTATGACCTCATTAGGGGGTTGGCTAACGGCATGGCGTCGGTGGTAGCGGCGCGTCGTTCTCTTTGGTTACGCAATTGGGCGGCTGATGGTTCTTCTAAAGCTCGCCTTAGTAAGCTGCCATTTAAAGGCAGGCAGTTATTTGGAGAAGACTTGGATAGGTTGGTAAAAGATCTCGGGGATTCTAAGGGGGGTCGGCTTCCGGAGGATAAGCCCAAGCAGGGGAAGCCGACCTTCAACTTCCGGGGGTCTCAGCAGTCCTTTCGGAGATTTCGTGCCTCCCGCATTGGTCAGTCCCAGCGTTCCAGATACCCGGGGCGCGGACAGAGTTTCCGTGGATTTCGGGGGGCAGGTAGAGGTTTTGGCTCCTTCCAGGCGCAGGTCCCCAAAAAGTCACAATGAAGCGAGGCCGGCTCCGGTGGCAGTGATCCCCGTAGGGGGCAGACTACAGGATTTCTACCCTGCCTGGGCCGCTATCACATCCGATCAGTGGGTGTTAGAAGTGATACGAGAGGGATATGCGCTCGAGCTGCATCGACCGGTGCTAGATTCCTTCGTTATGTCCCCGTGCAGCGCTCCCTGGAAACGAAGAGCCGTAGCAGATACACTTTTCCGGCTGCTTCGGCTCCGGGCAGTCACCCCCGTGCCGGAGGGGCAGTTAGGGTCCGGTCGATACTCCATCTACTTCGTGGTGCCGAAAAAGGAGGGCACCTTTCGACCAATCCTGGATTTAAAGAGAGTGAATCGGTGCCTCCGGGTGTCGCATTTTCGCATGGAAACGCTGCGCTCGGTCATAGCGGCGGTCCGTGAGGGGGAATTCCTAACGTCCCTAGACCTTACGGAGGCCTATTTGCACATTCCCATTCGTCGGGAACATCAAAGATTTCTGCGGTTTGCACTGCCGATGGGCCATTTTCAATTTCAAGCCATGCCCTTCGGCCTAGCGACGGCACCACGGGTCTTCACGAAGATCATGGTGGTGGTAGCGGCGTTCCTGCGGAAGGAGGGTGTCCTCGTGCATCCCTATCTCGACGACTGGTTGATCCGGGCGAAGTCGAGGGAGGAGAGTCTCCGAGCGACGGCGCGGGTCGTACAGATTTTGCAGTCGTTAGGCTGGGTGGTCAATCGGGTGAAGAGCAGCCTTCTTCCCTCGCAGACCTTGGAGTATTTGGGGGCGTGTTTCGAGACCGGCAACGGGAAGGTTTTTCTCCCAGTGCACAGAGCGCGGGCCCTGAGGTGGAGCAGTTTCTATCGAGACGGTCATCCTCGGCTTGGCAATACCTTCAGCTTCTCGGCACGATGGCGGCGACCATCGAGGTAGTTCCGTGGGCAAGGGCGCACATGCGGCCCCTGCAGCGAGCGCTGCTGCGTCGATGGTGTCATCAGTCCGACTTGCTAGCTTGTCAGTTAGTTTGCCCCTTGGGGTTCGGCGCAGCCTTCGCTGGTGGTTGCGTCGGCGCTCTCTGGCGAACGGTATATGCCCTTGGAGTCTCCCGTCTGGCGTCTGCTGATGACGGATGCCAGTTTGAGCGGCTGGGGGGCTCATTGCGAGGGTCAGATTGCTCAGGGCCAGTGGTCCTCGCGGGAGAGCCAGTGGTCCATCAGCCGTCTGGAAATGAGAACCGTGTGGTTGGCTCTGACTGCGTTTCAGCCTTGGCTGCAGGGAACGGCGGTCAGGGTGCTGTCCGACAATGCCTCCACGGTAGCCTACATAAATCGCCAGGGAGGCACAGGCAGCGCGGCGTTGGAAGCGGAGGCGGATCTGCTTCTAGAATGGGCAGAGCGGCATCTTCAATGTCTGTCGGCCCAGCATGTCGCGGGGGTTCACAATGTGGAGGCGGACTTTCTGAGTCGTCGCAGAGTAGACCCCGGAGAGTGGTCTCTACATCCCGAGGTATTTGCGTTGCTGGTCCGTCGTTGGGGTCTGCCGATAATGGACCTCATGGCGACCTTCGAGTCCGCGCAGGTCGAATGGTTCTTCAGCAGGCGTCGGGAACGCATGTCGGAAGGCCTCGATGCATTGGCACAAAGGTGGCCAAGGTACGGGCTGCTCTATGTCTTTCCTCCGTGGGCTCTGGTGGATCGCCTGGTGCAGCGGATCGAGCGGCATCCGGGTCCCGTGGTTCTGATTGCCCCAGACTGGCCTCGTCGGCCTTGGTATGCGGATCTGGTGCAGTTGAGTGTGGCCGATCCGTGGCTGCTTCCTCCTCGGCCGGATCTCCTTCGGCAGGGGCCGCTGCAGATGCCTCAGGTGGCTCGATTCTCGCTTACGGCATGGCTATTGAGAGGGCGCGAATGAGAGCCAAAGGTTATTCTCCGGAGGTCATTGCTACTTTGTTGCGGGCGCAGCGTCGGTCCACGTCGCTAGCGTATGTCCGGGTCTGGCGTATTTTTGAGAGCTGGTGTGCGGATCGCGAATTGCGGCCTTTGCGGACCTCCGTTCCTCAGATCCTCTCCTTCTTGCAAGCAGGGGTGGACAAGGGCCTGGCGGCCAGTTCCTTGAGGGTACAACTTGCAGCTCTTGCGTGTTTTCGAGGCAAGGTTCAGGGCCAGCTATTGGGGTCCCATGCTGATGTGAAGCGCTTCTTGCGAGCGGTGTTGCTTATGCGTCCTCCGTGCAGGGCTTTAGTTCCCTCGTGGGACTTGAATTTGGTGTTGAGGTCTCTGGTGGCTTCGCCGTTTGAACCCTTGGCGCAAGCTTCGTTGAAGGACTTGACGTTGAAGACGGTGTTTCTGGTGGCGATCTCGTCAGCTCGCAGGATCTTGGAGTGGCAGGCTCTTTCGTGTAGGGAACCCTATCTGTCTTTCTTGGCCGACAAGGTGGTATTGCGACCGGTTCCCACGTTTTTGCCTAAGGTAGTTTTGGCGTTTCACATGAATCAAGTGGTGTCTCTCCCGGTGTTTGCCAAGGAACGCGGCAAGCACGCGGATAACTCCTTGCACGCGTTGGATGTCCGTCGAGCGCTTCGCTGGTATTTGCGGGAAACGGCGTCTTCCCGTAAGTCCGATCACTTATTTGTCGCCTTTGGCGGTCCGCGCAAGGGGGAAGCGGCATCTAAGTCTTCCATTTCCCGCTGGTTGAAAGAGGCGATTTCGTCGGCATACCTTTTACACGGCAAGGTGGTTCCTGCCGGGCTTCGGGCTCACTCGACTAGGGCGCAGGCGGCGTCTTGGGCAGAAGTTAGCTTGGTGCCGGCGGTGGATATTTGTCGGGCGGCGACGTGGTCGTCCTTGCACACCTTTGCTAAGCACTATCGTCTGGATGTGCAGGCGGCGTCGGATGCGCGGTGTGGCTCTCGGGTGCTTCAGGCTGGACTAGCGAGGCCCTCCCGTTGAGATATACTGCTCTGTTACATCCTCTATGGTTCCGGGACTGGACTAGAGAGACGCTAAGGAAGAGTAAATTAGACTTACCTGCTAATTGTTGTTCCTTGCGGAACTCTAGTCCAGTCCCGGATCCCTCCCTGTCTCTCGGTTCTCGCTGCCAGCCAAGAAGATACAGTCATTATAGGAGTCTGCCAGGGTTTCTGTTCTCTATGCTTTCGGTCAGAGCTCCTCTGCTTGCAGCACGCCTTAGTTCCCTTTCGGGGCCAATTTGGAGGATGAGCGGTGGCGCCTCTTGTTGCTTGTGTTTTGCGCAGGGGTCGCCACAGCTGTTCTGGTCCGCCTTCCCGTAGGCGGGAGATTGTTCATAAGAAATACAAAAAAAATAAATATTTTCGCTAGTAGTGGGATCTTTAGGGTCAGGATCCTTTTTTCCACTGTATGGTTATATCTACTTATTTGTTGCTCTGCTTAGTATGCTTTGTCAATAGGTACTGATGTGTGGGCGGTCCTTGGGGCTGCATATAGCTGGATGATCAAAGAGATGAAGATGTTCAGTCTCCAAAGCTGCTGGTGGAGGTTCACAACTCTATGGTTCCGGGACTGGACTAGAGTTCCACAAGGAACAACAATTAGCAGGTAAGTCTAATTTACTCTTACGAGTACAAAGGAAGAACAGTGCACCATGGTATTCAAATGAAATCAGAGAGGCAAAACGCTCATTAAGAAGACTTGAACGTAGATGGAGGCAAGCTAAATCTCAAGATGTAACATTTCTATATAATATTAAACAAATGGATTACCATAAGTTGATAAATGATCGCAAACAGCAATATCATACTAATCTAATAATGAAATCAGCTAATCAACCAAGGGAACTTTTCAACATTGTACAACTACTAACTAAAATGACCCCTCTCTACAACGACCATCAAATAGATCCCCAAGAATTTGTGACTGACTTAATAAGCAAGAATACAAATTATTTAAACAACATATCTACCTCACAATACAACCAATTAATGATAAAACCCTGCACTGAATCCATAAAGATCTGGAAGGATTTTTCCAAACCAACATCGAAACAGATTGAAAATATAATGGACACAATTAATACAACAACTTCTCCAGCTGACCCATGTCCAGTGGAGTGGATTAAAAGTACCAAAAACCAAATTAGCTTTCACATTATCAAATTTGTAAAAAATTCTCTCAAACAAGATTACTTACCACCTATACTAAAGCGAGTTACAATTCAGCCAATTCATAAAGGCAAATTGTTGGACATCGCTGACCCTAAATCATACCGTCCTATTTCAAGTTTACCATTTATCTCAAAAATTATAGAAAAAGTGGTACAAAGGCAATTGCAAGATCACATTGACTCACATGCCCCACTGGATATACACCAGCATGGCTTTAAACCTTGTCACAATGTGGAAGCACTACTTATTTCTCTCTCTAATAATCTCATAACGGGCCTTGCTTGACAAAAGGAATAATGTATTTCTATTAATTTTCATTGACATCACAGCAGCATTTGACACCGTGTCTCATTCAATAATGCTACAACGTCTACAAAATATTGGTTTATGCAACAATACATTAAAGTGGTTTACCTCTTACTTGACCAATCATACGCAGTTAGTAAAATGTGGAGAGAAAAAATCCTCACAATTTCCAATTACCCAAGGTATACCTCAAGGCTCAGCCTTATCATCTATACTCTTTAATATTTATATTCAACCCTTATGTCAAATTATTAAACAACATTTATTTTATTTTATTTATTTATTTACATTCTCTTATATACCGCGCTATTCTGCATCAGTGCGGTTTACATTGAACAAACTGAAATTACATTGAACAGGACATTATAACTTGGAGATAACTATTTTACAGGGAACATGGGCTATGGAGGGTTAACATGGAATAAGTTACCATTTATATGCTGATGACATCATGATTTATACTTCAATTGACCAAAATACATTTGATACAATTAATAATTGTCTGGTTGATATGAATAATTGGCTTTCTAATAACAACTTAAAAATAAATCCTGATAAAACAGGAACAATGTTCATATCAAGATATCAGTCCTTAAAACTGCCAAAAGAAATTAACTTATTAAATAAAGTAATAAAAATTAAAGATGATGTAATATATTTAGGTATAACCTTAGATAGATATTTAAATTTAAAATCTTAAACAAAGTTGTGGCAAAAGCATACCAACGCTTAAAGGTTATAAGAAGACTCAAACCAATATTAAATGTAAATCACTTCCGTACGGTTTGTCAAGCTGTCATAACACCTTTGCTTGATTTTGGAAACATACTGTATCAAGTTCTTCCTAAACATTCTATCCATCCTCTCCAGTAAGTACAAAATACTTCTGTGCACATTTTAACAGGCTCTGCAAACTTTGAACACATAACTCCTGTCCTCCAACAATTACATTGGCTTCCAATTATTGCAAGAGCAAAGTACAAAAAGCTATTGACTATTTTTAAAACTATTCATCAATCTTCGGCAGATATTCTACAATCTATGATATCTAAAGACAAGAGCCTGAGACCTAAGTGAACTCAAAACACCAATAAACATTGTACTCCTTTGAATTTTAATAGATCAAAGCAAATGACTTCTAAAAGAGCATTTTCCTTCATGGCACCAGAGTTATGGAATTCTGTTCCTGAAGACTTAAGAACTCAGTGACCTTAAGGACTTTTGCAAGTCTCTTAAAACTTATTTATTTATAGAGGCATATGATCAAACAACTTAATCTGATCAACCTGAATATCATAATAATTGTTCTTATTTAATTTATTATATGGAATTGTATTGTAATGTATTGTTTTCTCTGTCCTCCCTTACTCCTAACATGTAAACCCTTTATTGTCTTGTCAACCACGTTGATTGAAGAATAAGGTGGGTATACAAAACTGGTTAAATAAATAAATAAATAAAATAAATAGGGAGGGAGTTCCACAATGCAGGAGCTAGTAGTGAGGGAGCTCTCTTAGATGTTGCTTGCTTAGTCTTGTTATAACCTACGGGTGTGCTGATCCTGTTGCCATTGTTGGTTCTTCTTGGTCTGTTGCTGGCATCTCTGGTTATTAGATAGATGGTTGGAATGGGAAGTAGATGGAGGGATTAGATAGTTAAGGAGGTGGATCAGTGGGAAATCTTGAGTGTCTGGCTGGTTATTTTTTAAATTTCCAGTTGATTTCCCATTGAAGTAAATTGGAAGACAAAACTTTAGCCCCAGGGGTGAAATAAAGTTTCAGTGCTTAGTATGCACTTTCCTGTATTTAGAAGCTATTGCATATGCGGATCATTAGCAAGCAAAGTTTGCTAAAATTAGCTCACTCTTTAGTTCCCATTTAGCATACACAGTTCTACGCTAAAGTGGAAGTAATACGCTACATCCTCAGGGACTGGGTCACCAGGAGTCAGCATTGATTCAGCGGTACACACACCCAAAACTCTAGTGAAACTTTAAGCTAATAAACACATCCTGTGGATCAAATGTAGGCACTAGAGAAAATCAGATTAGACCAAGGTTGCTTTGGGTAGGAATACAACAGATTACATTTCCATACAATGCCGGAACGAATAGATTTCTCTGACATATTTTCCTAATTGGATTAAGAACATAGGATGTGCCATACTGGGTCATACCAAAGTCCACCAAGCCCAGTATCCTCTTTCCAACAGTGGCCAATCTAGGTCACAAGTACCTAGCAGTTTCCCCAAAAGACATAGGTTCTACCATGCTTGTATTGGGTCAAGCAGTGATATCCCGGGTCCCTTTTAATAATGGTTTATGGACCTTTCCTCCAGGAACTTGTCCAAACCCTTTTTAAACCCATCTACACTAACAGCTTTTACTACACCTTCCGGTAACAAATTCCAGAGTTTGATTACATGTTGAGTGAAAAAATATTTTCTCTTATTTGTCTTAAATAGTTTACCCTGTAGCTTCATTGCACGTCCCCTGGTCTTTTTATATTCTGATGACGTAAACAATCGATCTACGTTTACCCGTTCCACTCCATTCATTAATTTATAGACCTCTATCATATCTCCCCTCAGCCGTCTCTTTTCCAGGTTGAAGAGCCCTAACCTTTTTAGCCTCTCTTCATAGGGTATCCTTCCATCCCCTTTACCATTTTGGTGGCTCTTCTCTGTACCTTTTCTAATAATGCTATATCCTTTTTAAGATACAGAGACTAGAATTGTACACAATATTCAAGGTGTGGTCACACCATGGAATGATGCAGAGGCATTATAATATCCTTTGTTTTATTTTCCATTCCTTTCCTTATGATACCTAGCATTCTATTTGCTCTCTTGGCCGCTGCTGCACAGTGGGCGGAGGATTTTAACATGTTATCCACGATAATTCCTAAATCTTTTTCCTGGGTGGTGGTTCCTAATGTGGATCCTTGCATCGTGTAACCATAGTTTGGGTTGTTTTTTCCTAGGTGCATAACTTTGCACTTGTCCACATTAAATTTTATCTGCCATTTGGATGCCCAGTCTTCCAATTTGCCCTGCTAGACTGAGGGTTACAGTATATCAATAGGCAGCATCACCCTTTTGCTTTGCTTTTGTAATCTTCCTTGACTCATTATGGTGACCACATATGCCCTCGCAGTTTCACTAGCACTTTTTACATTCATAGTACTGGCATCAGATCAGCTGGACAGTTTGTCATACACAAGCTATTTCAAGCAACAAAGCTTTGGTTAGTATTTTGGCTGAAGGAGAACATTATCTATGGTTTGCAGACAGCACAAAGTTTCTACCCATTCTGTGCTTATAGGAAAAAGCCCCTAATAAATTAACCTTAAAATGTATCTTAAAATAGCAACTGCATAAAGAAATTCTAGAGTTTTTGACATTGCTGATTCCTAAGTCACTATGCTAATATTTTTCCAGGAGTCTGCAGCACAGTATGAAAGACACATGCTGGACATCATAATCCTTCTTGAAATAAAATACCTTTTCAATTAAAAAGTTGTTTTCCCTAGGATTTGGGGACTGGCACACTATAAATGCTGTTTTCTCTTCCGGCGTCCTGCCTTGCCTGGTTGACATACTGCATTAAAAGCACAATCCATCTTCATTTGTCCAGTGATTCCTTGGAGACTCAGATGTTTGGTGATAATTTGCAGCTCGGACCCTAATCAGTCAACCAATCCTCAGCACATGCAGGTTTGCCCTACATTCAGGAACCCTAAGCATATACTTTCAGTTAGCAGTGCCAGAGAAAATGATGATGCCTATCAAATGATGCGCCCTATCTAACAAGTCATATAAAAATCACAGGCCAATTGGGTTCTCAAATATATTTATTGTTTCATAGTACGCGTAGTATGCGTATCTTGCAAATAAAATCATTATACATAAGAGAAAGCAGACACTGAATTTTACAGACTACGCAAGAAGAGTGGAAGCCAGGTAGAATGATGGACAAACAAGAAGAAATACTGTTCTAAATAGCTCCCTGGTAAATTAGAATTTATTTTGAAGAAGCTTATCACATTTTTAAGTTGTGATATTTTTTATTGAATCAGCTTGAGAATAATCAAAAGATAATGAATTAAGTGAGCTTTCCAGGCCACATGGCTCGTTTTCTAGGCATTTTAATACATTACTTACAAAGTAACAAATGGGGAAAGCATGCAGAACATGGCTCATGGAATTCTTTCCAAACCCCTCTTTGTGTGTAGCTCTTTTGTCTGTGTATGTGCATTTTTCATACAAAGATGTACCACCTTGTCACAGTGCAAACTTACACATGCACCTCATGGATAGTTTTGGGTTATGTGTAGTTGGGGCTAGTTGTAGGGAGTGGAGCAGTTTGGGGATGGTGGGGTAGTTGACATAGTTTTTGGAGGCAGGGTCAGGTAGGGGTAGTTTTGGAGGGAACGGTAGTTGCGGGGTAATAAGTTTGTAGTGGAATGGTAGTTTTGAGGGTGTGTGATGGGGTAGTAGCAGTTTAAAAGGAGCAATTTCCTAACTGCTTTGTTCTACTGTATCTAAGGTTTTGTGCTGAGGAAACGGGAACTGCTTCTTCCATAGAAATGCATTGGGCTATTTTTTGGAGGGACTTGTTTCTCTGGGAAACTCAGTCCGATCTGGCCATTCAAACATAATATCTTTTCATCATTTTTTCCCACATGCCAAATTTTATCCCATTCCGTTAAAGTTTTGGAGAGTTGTTTTGTCTCCCACCAGACTTAGTTATGCAAGCTCATTCCTGTCTGAGTTCAGCTATAGTCCTATCGGTTGTGTAGTAGAACATAAAAAACAAACCGTGGAGAGAGCAGCTAGTGGAGGGAGATGAGAGCCCCATAGTATGCCATTGACTGGAATATGCCACGTAAACTAAAATGCTGCTTCACATACATACACCCAGTGAGAGTACATCCTTTGAATTTAGTTGGATGCAAAAAGAGGTTCCAGTTTTCTCCAGGACCCAGGAGAATTATGAGAAATTTACACTGGAGGAGGTGCTACTGGTACATCTGATCACTGAGCCACAGGCCTGCTCGTTTCAGAGTAAAATTCATGTCCTTTTAACCTATGCCAGGGCCATCTCAAAATTGTGATATTCAAATCCCTATATTTCTTAAGACGTCTAGATAGGAAATGCGAAGTCCAAGTCAAAATATTCTCTCTTCCTCAAGTATTTTACAAAAGGCTCTGCTAAACTGCAGATCCTTTTGTAAAACACGTGCATTTATATTGCAAATGCCATGTATTTGCCAGCATGTCCAGCAACAATAGCCATTTCAGAAAAATGTCTTCAACAAAAGAGCAGCTTCATTCTGGGCTTTGCATGTGTAAGGAAATTTGCTGTCACATACATGTGTAAGTGCCAGATTTTTAAAAACTACCATTCTGATATTGAAATACTATGATCAGCATTTTTTAAAATGCCAGTTATGATGCTTAAATACTTTACATATATCCAGACAGCAAGTGTTAATGAATATATAGAGCAGTAAGCACCACTGCTATTTGCACAGCAGCACTATTCAGTCTGCTATCCAGATAGCAGCTCTTTTGCTGCTGCAAATTTTCTGGTGAGCTGAACAGATAACGCATTGAATATTGCCAATATCTGGCTAACTGGGCAAAACGCCCTTGCCTCGCCCTGGCTGAGACAGCCACTCCACCCAATAGTGGCAAGACGGTCTGTAAGGATTTTCAGCAGCACTCTGGAGGCTAGAATAGTGGACTTAGAGGAGATGAGGCAGATAGAGAGCTACATAGATGAGACCTACAGGAATACAGTAGACGAGTCCCACCTCCAGTCTGGTAGCCTCTCTGCTGCCATGGAGGAGAGAAGTCACGTGAAAGGAGAGCATCACTTTGGTGTGGCAGGAAGTGATCCTGTAGCTAGGACCTGTCCTCCTTGTGATGTAATATCGTCTCACACCAAGGATATGTCTCCAGGGCTATCTGCCCATGAGGGAAGTGTTAGGATGGCTGTTATAGCTGATGATTCAATCATAAGGCATGTAAATAGCTGTGTCGCTGGTGGATGTGAGGATTGCCTGGTTACCTGCCTGCCTAGTGTGAAGGTAGCGGGCCTCATGTGCTACCTAGACAAGATTTTAGATACTGCTGGGGAGGAGCCTGCAGTCTTGGTACATGTTGGTACCAGAGACATAGGAAAGTGTGGGAGGGAGGTTCTGGAAGTCAAATTTAGGCTTTTAGGTAGAAGGCTGAAATCCAGAACTTCCAGAGTAGCATTCTCAGAAATGCTTCCCGTTCCATGTGCAGGACTCAAGAGATAGGCAGAGTTCCAGAGTCTCAATGTGTGAACGGTGACGATGGTGCAAGGAAAAGGGTTTTAGATTTGTTAGGAACTGGGCAACATTCTGGGGAAGGGCGGTGCTTTACTGAAAGGATGGGCTCCACCTAAAACAAGGGTGGAACCAGGCTGCTGGTATTAACCTTTAAAAAGAATATACAACAGCTTTTAAACTAGATAATGGGGGAAAGCCAACAGTCGCCCAGGAGTGCATGGTTCAGAGTGATGTATCTTTGAAGGATACTAGCAAAACAGGGAAGTCATGGCATCCCGATAGAGAGGTTCCAATAAAGGTAAAGTAGCCCAAGTGCCTTTAAGTAAAAATCAGAGTGAGTTGAAAGATTCCAAGTTAATCCCATCATCAAATAGCCAAACAGTTAATATGAGCAAAAAACAAACTTTGAAATGCCTGTATGCAAATTCTAAAAATCTAAAAACTAAGATGGGAGAGTTAGAATGTATAGCAATGAATGAAAGGTTAGATCTATTTGGCATTTCAGAGACCTAATGGAAGGAGGATAATCAATGGGACACCATGATACCAGGCTGCAAAGGTATATCACAATGATAGGGTAGATCCACATTGGTGGAGGGATGGCTCTATATTAAAGAGGGCATCGAGTCAAACAAGATAAAGGTTTTGCAGGAAACAAACTGTAGAACAGTGGTTCTCAACCTTTTTTGTACCGTGACCCCTTTTACCATTGGAGGTCAACTTGTGATGACCCCCAATGATAAAATCAAATGCGTCTCTCTTCCTTTACCGTTAACGCATTGTCGCTGTAATCATTTGTTGAATTATTAATATATTATAGGCCTTTGCATTATGCTTTTATTTATAAAATTTACTTATTTAAACCACAATAACTAATCCCAATAACAAGTAATAATATTTGATTTCAAAATTATTATGATTTTGTAGTCAAATCACTAATATGAAATAAAATTATTTTTTCTACCTTTGTTGTCTGACCAGTTTATTCTCTGATCATGCTGGTCCCGATCTGAGGCTTCTGTTTTCCTGTCTTCTCTTAGCTCTCTTTCTGTGGTCTATGGTCCATCTGCCATTTCTTATCTTTTCTTTTGTTTTCTTCACTTCTTTCCATCAGCCTATTTCCAGTCCCAGTAACCCTCCCCAGTATCAGCACCTTTCCAGTCCTCACTCCCAGTACCTTCCAATGTCAACTTGCATTACCATGACTGCCACTGGTGTCCATTCCCTTCCAGAACCCTCCTTCCCCACTGACCAGTCCCTTCTAATACAAATACCATGACAGCCCCTCTCAGATCCACTCCCTTCCAGTTCCATTCTCCCATCCCCTCGTATCAGCCCATTTGTAGCCTTAGCCCCCAGTTTTCTTCCAGGGCCAGCAGCTCTATCCTCCCCACAATCAGCCTATTCCCAGTCAAAGCCCCCCAATCAGCTCACTTCTAGTGCTAAACCCCCCTCAACCCCATTACCAGTGCTAGCCTCCCCTAATCAGCCCAATACCAGTCCTACCCCCCATCAGCTCATTACCAGTCCTAGCCTCCACTAATCAGCTCATTTCCAGTGCTAGTCCCGCCCCCTCAACCCCATTACCAGTGCTAGGCTCCCCTAATCAGCCCATTACCAGTCCTATCCCCCTATCAGCCCATTTCCAGTCCTAACCTTACCGATCAGCTCATTTCCAGTGCTAGTCCCCCCCCCTCAACCCCATTACCAGTGCTAGGCTCCCCCCCATCAGCCCATTACCAGTCCTATCCCCCCATCAGCCCATTTCCAGTCCTAACCTCACTGATCAGCTCATTTCCAATGCTAGCCTCCCATCAGTCCATTACCAGTTCTACCCCACCCCATCAGCCCATTACCAGTCCCGGCCTCCCCTAATCAGCTCATTTCCAGTGCTAGTCCCCCCCCCTCAACCCCATTACCAGTGCTAGGCTCCCCGAATCAGCCCATTTCCAGTCCTAACCTTACCGATCAGCTCATTTCCAGTGCTAGTCTCCCCCCTCAACCCCATTACCAGTGCTAGGCTCCCCCCCATCAGCCCATTACCAGTCCTATCCCCCCATCAGCCCATTTCCAGTCCTAACCTCACCGATCAGCTCATTTCCAATGCTAACCCCCCCATCAGTCCATTACCAGTCCTACCCCCCTATCAGCCCATTACCAGTCCCAACTCCCCCCTTGATCAGTCCATTCCCAGTCCTAGCCTTCTCTAATCAACCCATTACCAGTCCTAGCCCCCCCATCTGCCCATTACCAGTGCTAGCTCCCCCATCAGCCCATTATAATCCTAACCCGCACTGTCTCTCGCCTCTGTCCAGCATTTATCCCGTCTGTCCAGTATGTCCCCCTGTCTCTCCCCTTTCTCCATGCTAGCCCCCTCCCTCCATCCCTCCATGTCAGCCCCCCTCTGTCCATGTCAGCCCCTCTCTGTCCATGTCAGCCATCCTCCATCCATCCATCCATATCAGCCCCCTCCCGCCATCCATTCATTTCACTCGCCTCCCTCCCTCCGTCCATGTCAGCCCCCTCCATCCATCCATATCAGCTCCCTCCGTTCATGTCAGCACCTCCTCCCTTCATGTCAGCCCCCCGCTGTCCATGTCAGCCCCTCCTCCCTCCATCCATCCATGTCAGCCCCCCTCCCCCCTGTCCATGTCATCCATGTTGCAGGTTCCCTGCCCCCTCATCCCCTCTCCCCATGTCTGCCTCCCTTCTAATGCAGCCGTGACTCCCTGCCTCTTAGGGAACCGCAGCTGTGCCTGTAAAACCATTGCGGAGCCTCCCTGTCTCTCGATGGGCTCCGTGCAGCATTGTCCCGCCTCCAAAGGAAGTTCTTTACCACTTCCTTTGGAGGCGGGACAATGCTGCACGGAGCCCGTTGAGAGACAGGAAGGCTCCGCAACGGTTTTACAGGCACAGTCGTGGTTCCCTACGATGCAGGGAGTCACGGCTGCATTAGAAGGGAGGCGGTGAGTTTGCTGCTGCCGAGAAGTAGATTCGGCAGTGGCAGCAACTTGTGTGTGTGTTTAAATTTTTTTTTTTAACTTGGTGGAGACGAGGCGACCCCCGCTAAATCCTGTGGCGATCCCCGTGGGCGTCGCGACCCACAGGTTGAGAACCGCTGCTGTAGAATCTCTATGGATAGCAATTCCAAGTAAAAAGGAGAAGGCAATGGCAGTGGGGGCGTACTATCATCTGCCTGGCCAGAATGAACGGACAGACAATGAAAAGCTAACAGAAATCAGAGAAGCTCGCAAATTTTACAATACAGTATTAATTTCAATTACCCTGGCATTGAATGGGTCAGTCTCACATCAGGACATGCTAAGATGAAATAAATGACTGCTTCATTGGTCAACTCGTTCAGGAACTGACATGAGGGGAATCTATTTTAGGCCTAGTCCATCAGTGGAACACAGGATCTAGTGTGAGAGGTATCTGTTTTGAGGCCACTTGGCAATAGTGATCATAGCATGATTGTATTTGATGTAATAAATGGAAGAAAGGTGGCAATAGCGATCATAACATGATTACATTTGATTTAATAATTGGAGGGAGAATAGCAAGGAAATTCATTGTGCTAGCATTTAACATTCAGAAAGAGAGAGTATGATAAAATTAGGAAACATTTTAAGAGAAAACTAAAAGGAGCAACTGCAAAGGTTAAGAGTTTGCATCAGGCCTGGGCATTATTTAATAATATTATCTTGGAAGCCCTTCATGCTTTAAAAAAGATGGAAGGAAGGCCAAACAACAGCCAGCATGGCTTAAAGGTGAGATCAGAAAGGCTGTTATAGCTAAGAGAGAATCTTCCAGAAAATGAAAAACAAAAGTGCTAAATGACAAAAACAGGAAACAGTACAAGTACTGGCACGTTACATGCATGGCATTGATAAGGCAAAGAGAAAATGTGAAAAGAAGCTTGCTGTGGAAGCAAAAGCGCATAATAAAATCTTTTTCAAGTACATTCATAGCAAAACACCTTTGAGAGAGTCAGTTGGACCATTAGATGATGGTGAGGTAAAAGGTACAATGAGAGGGGACAAGGCCATAGCGGAGAGACTGAATGAATATTTTGCTTCAGTCTTTACTGAAGAAGATATAAGAAACTTACCCATGCTAGAAATGATATTTAAAGGTGATGTATCAGAGGAATTGAAACAAATCTCAATAAATCGGGAAGATGTAATACAGCTAATTGATAAACTAAAAAGCAGCAAATCACCTAGCCCGGATGGCATACATCCCAAGGTGCTGAAAGAACTGAAATATGAGATTACAGAACTAGTATTTGTAATCTGCGACCTAGCATTAAAATCATCTGTAGCACTTGAAGATTGGAGGCCAGTGTAACGCCAATTTTTAAAAAGAGTGAAAATGAAGGTCAGCCAATTATTGTGGATTGCCTGGTAAGCGGATATGAGAATTTTGTAATTTATGCAAAATTTTATGGGAAGCCAATGAAGTCTGATCAGGGTGGGATGATGTGTTCATGGTGCGAGGTGTAAGTGATAATCCTGGCTGCTGTATTTTGGAGAAATTGCAATCGACAAAGTTGGTAGTTGGGAAGACCGGAAAGAGCACTATTGCAATAATCTATTCTAGAAATTACTAATGATAGAAGGAGGGTAGTAAGGGAGTGCTGGTTGAGAGAAGAACAAAGAGGATGGATCCGACGGAGGAAGAAGAAAGACCATTGGACAAGGGAGGGAATGTGGCCATGAAATGACAGAGGAATCTAGAATGACCCCAAGATAGCAGAGGGAGTGAACAAGGGGGACTGCGGAGTTGGACAGAGAAGGGGCTATTGTGGGTCATGGGATATTAAAGGTGAGCCATATTGTGGAACATTTGGAGGGACTGAGAAAGAGACGATTGGAATGAAGCCAGTCAGAGACAGAGGATAAGCAAGCATTTAAGGGGGTTATATCTTGGGAGCGAGCATTTGTGTGAAAGAGAAGGAAGATATCGTCTGCATAAAAGTAGGCAGAGATACCAAGTTGCTGGGCTAGTGGTGCAAGGGGGACTAAGAAAATGTTGAAGAGGAAGGGGGCCAGAACTGGGCCCTGGGGGATGCCACAGGTTAGTGGGATAGCGGGTACGAGGTAGAACCGCAAAGCACGGAGAAGGAACGTGAGGACAGGAAAGACTGGAAACAGTGAAGGGTTGTATCCCGAAGTCCACAGTCAGAGAGACGAGTACGTAGAAGAGGATGATCTACCAAATCAAAGGCTGTGGAGAGATCCAAGGAAATTGCAAGAGAGATGTTGTCTTGTTCATAAGCAGTGTGTGTTTTGCTGAGCAGGGAAAGAAAGATAGTGTCTGTGCTGTGGCCAGTGTGGAAACCAGATTGGCGTGGATGCAAGAAATGAGTGGAATCCAAGTGTGAAGAGAGTTGAGAGAAGACTAGTTTCTCAAGGACCTTGGAAAGGAAGGGAAGATTGGAAATTGGATGCCAATTAGCCAGAGTGTCTAGGGAGATGAAGGCTTTTTAAGGATGGGACAGACAAGGGCGTGCTTCTATAGAGAGGGAAAGATACCCAAAATGAGACTGGAATTAAAGATGGAGAGTACAAAAGGAAGGAGGGCAAGGGAAGGTTTCATGATCCAAGGGGAAGGGATAGGGTCAGAGAGGTATGTAGTCTTACAGGATGAATTGATAACCTTGAAGTAGGGTGGTGGCAGTGACGGGCTGGAAGGAAGACCAAAGATGAGAGAAGGTAGGGAGGGGGGGAGGATGGTGGTGAAGGCACCAAGCCAAGGTTGGGGAGGGAAGATGAAACTTCTGTTGCAGGAGGATAGAGGGGGGAAACTTGGAATGGTGCACAGCAATCTTCTCAGAGAAATAGCTGGCAAGACAAGAGGGGTCTGGCAGAGGTGGGTGGGTTGAGGGTGCTGAGCTGTCGGTGACCTCTGAAAGAGAGCGAAACACTGAAAAAGGTTCCCTGGAGGAATTTGAGGCAGATAAAATAATTGTGGTATAATAAGTCTTTTTCGCTGAGGAGATTTGGACTTTGTAGTGGCGGCAGGAAAGACGGAA
The DNA here is from genome assembly GCA_033557465.1 of Ichthyophis bannanicus. Classification (NCBI taxonomy): domain Eukaryota; kingdom Metazoa; phylum Chordata; class Amphibia; order Gymnophiona; family Ichthyophiidae; genus Ichthyophis; species Ichthyophis bannanicus. The sequence continues at coordinate 296,048,184 of CM066037.1, forward strand.
GCAAAGAAGGCTAGTGGGGATAGGTTGACACCGTCAGAGACACTCATCTGTGCAGAGCTGAGCTCGGAGAAGGGAGAGATCATGTGTGAACCAGGGATGCCAACAAAAAGGGTAGGGCGAATAGTGCATGATTCGAGGGGGCCAGCCTTTCGAAGTGAGCGGAGAGAGTGGAATGCCAGGACTGAACCTGGCCATCGGTAGATGAGGAGCCAAAATTGGAAAGAAAGATGGAGTCACCAGAGGGGAAGTGAAGAAGGGTGCATATGGTGGTACTTCTGGCAGAATTCTGCAAAATGGAGATTTTGCCCAGAATTCTCCTGCATTGCAAAATTTAAAGATGGAAAAAAATTAAGCTCCTCGCCCCCTCCCCCCCCCCCCAAAAAAATGCTCCAATGTATTTCTATGAGAAAAGAAGTTCCCACAGCCATAGTACACTAGCACTGATTCATAGTAACTTAGCTATTCCAGAATTTCACCTTTCACAGCCCTCCTCTCTCTTTCCCAATCAGACACAGAGAACCAACACAAATATAACTGCACATACACGTACACACACAAACAGACATATATACTAACATGTCCATGCATACACACATTAAAAAAATACAATGTGTGCTTTCAAATCCTTGCTAACATCTAGGTTTTCTTGGCAATGTGACCAGAGGTAGATTGCCAGGCCTTTCTTCTACAGCAATAGAGGGTTAAGTGTCTTGCCCAAGATCACAAGGAGTGCTAGTGGGAATCGAATCTTGGTCTCTAACCACTAGGCTACTCCTCCACTCAAGATACTATCACTGAAACATAAAAGCACACACACACATATATATTGGCCCACAAATTTACACAAAATATACACAAACAAAACAGATAAATGGAAATACACACACACACACAGCAACACAGACAAAATCAGATGAGTGGGTAGACGCTGGGAGAGTAGCTAATTTCCAAGATGGCGACAGTGTGGAATCGAGCCTAATGCCGAAGCAAAAGGGCAAGCCTAAGGCTCCTTCCGCGGAGCCCGTGCCTGCCGCTTTGGGTCCAATGGACAAGTTTGTACGGCTCAACGCGGACCAGATCAGAGAGATTCGAGCAGGGTTGGTTGCACCTTCAGAGGAGCGTATGGTGTTTTCCGCCCTCGAACTGTCTCTCTCTACCCTGATGAACGCTTGCCTCCGATTGCTCCAGGCTTGTCGGTGACTCCTCCAGCACGCGGTTCTGTAGCTCTCCTGGTGCAGGATGAGACGAAGGAACAGAAGCGGGGCGTGTTGAAGGGTAGTCCAGGAAGTCAGACGCCTGTGTTTCAGGCTGCTGTCCCTGGAGAATTACCTTCTGTTGCCTGCTTGGTGGAAGGCTTTGGTATTGCGAAGGAAGGAGCGGCTCAGCCTGGGGCACTATTTTCCATTTCCATTACTCGTCCTTCTGTGGTGACTCTTGAGACTATTTGGGAAGCGATTAGCCAGCTTTCGCAGGCGTTGAACCAGCAATTGGCTCTTTCTTCTTCTAATATTTCTAGACTCGAGGAGAACGTGACTGTTTTGTCTAACGACATGGTGGGATTAAAAAATAAAATTGACGTTTCCGATCAGAAACTTTCACAGGTTTATGATCTGACTTTTTCTCTTATGAAGGATAACGTTGCGTTAAAAATGAAGTTGGAGTCTTTGGAAAACGCTGCTAGGGTATCAAATCTACGGTTGCTTAATTTTCCCGTGGTTCCTGAAGTAGCGCCTCTGGAATTATTCAAAAAATATCTTCAAGAATCCTTAATGGTGCCCTTGGATTTAATTCCTCCAGTACAGAAAGTGTTCTATTTGCCTTCGGGGAAGAAGGAGGGTAAGACTGTGGTTGGAACTGTTGATATCGATTTTCTCAATGTCTCCACTTTGCTTCAGTCCCCTAAGGAGGATGGACTTATAACTTCCACTCTGTTAGTAACTTTTGCGTTGTCTGCGGACAGAGATTTGCTCCTTAAATTGTTTTATAAAAAGAGAGCCAATTTGTTTATGGGTAGAAAAATAATCTATTTTCTGAGATGTTTCAAGAAAAACCCAGAAAAGACGTAAGTCTTTTCTTTTGTTAAGACCTGGTGTACTTCAGTTGGGGGCTTCTTTTGTATTGAGATTCCCATGTAAATGTATTGTTGTTTTCAATTCTCAGAAATATGTCTTTTTTCAACCTAGAGATTTGTCTTCATTTATTAGTATGCATACCATAACATCTTCACCTTCCTAAGTGGGCTACTCATCTATTATTAGTATGGTCCTCCCTATGTCACCTTCTGTTATGTGATCTTTTTTCCTTTATGCACTGTAGGATACTCCGCCCTCAGTGGATTTTGTTGCCACTCCCCAATTTTGGGGACTACTGATGTGTTTGCTACAATTTTCCTTTTTGTATATGTTTCTTTGAATTGTTCTGCAAATTTACATCATTTCTGTACAAGCACTTGTTTGATTTAATTGTAAATTGCATAAATAGAAAAAAAAATCTGATGAGTGTGTGCATACACACACACCTAGGTTTTAGAAAGAATTCCATGAGCCATGCTCTGCTTGCTTTCTCTACTTGTTAAAAATTGGTGTTGTATTGGCCATAAACAATTTTAATATAGATTACAGATTACTAACAAGGAAAAACTGAATAGTTTAAAATCAACAAAGATGTATGATGAGGCTGCATACTTTCCCCCTACCTGTTTTATTTATATGCAAAACGAATCATTAGAGAAGCAGGTTTATATGAAGACAACCAAGGTGTGAAGATAGGTGGAAGACTCATCATCAGCCTTCGTTATGCTGATGATACTACATTACTGACTGAAAGTGAAGACAACCTGAAACATTTTCTTCTCGAGATCAAGGAACATAGTCTTAAATTGGGCCTGTACCTTAACGTGAAGAAGACAAAAATCCTGACAACTGGCAAAATCAATAGCTTCATCATTGATGGAGAAGAAATAGAAACAGTGGACAACTTTAACCTGTTTGAATCAATAATCGATAAAGAAACAACTAGCAGTCAAGAAATCCAACAATGCATTGCTCTTGGCAGAATGACTATAAAGGATCTAGACAAGATTCTCAAGAGCAGAGATGTCTGTCTCCATACAAAGATTCAACTTGTCCAAGCCATGATATTTTCAATAACGTCATATGGATGCGAAAGATGGACAGTGAAAAAGATAGGAAGAAAATCGATGCCTTTGAATTATGGTGCTGACGAAGAATATTGTGTTTACCATGGACTGCCTGAAGAATCAAACCAGTTGGTACTAGAGGAGATCAAACATAAGCTTTATTTAGAAGCTCAGATGACAAGACTTCAACTTTCAAACTTTGGACATATCCTGTGAAGAGAGAGATCATTAGAGAAAGACATCATGCTTGGCAAGGTTGAAGGTCAATGCAAAAGAGGAAGGCCAGCAATGAGATGGACTGATACAGTAACAGCAGCTGTGGATGTCACTCTATCAACAATAGGCCGCCTGACTGAAGACAGAGCACTGTTTAGGACAACTATCCAGAGGGCCGCACAGACTCGATAGCGCTTAACAACAACATATAACTAATAATATGTCTTCAGTTTCATTTTTGAGTTCTTTTAGTCCTTTGAGGTGTATACCATCTGGTTCAGGTGATTTACTGCTCTTTAGTTTGTCAATTTGGCCTATTGTATCTTCCAGGTTCTGTACCTCCACTTTGTCTCTTTTAAATATCATTTCTGGTATGGGTAGTTCCCTCAAAGTGTCTCTGCTTTTGCCTTGTTCTCCCTTAATGCCCCTATTACCCCATGATCCAGCTGTTTCCCTCACAGGAGTCATATTTCAAATGTAGCTGAAAACGCTTTTTGTTATGAGTTTTTGCCTCTACAGCAAGATTCTTTTTTTTGCCTTCTTATCAATGCTTTTAATCTAACTTTTTCCATTTCCTGTTTTCTTCATTCAGGTTATTTTACCTTATTTTACCATTTTTGAAAAATGTTCTTTTGGTTTTAATAGCCTGTTTCACCTCTCCTTTTAATCTTGATGGCTGCTGTTTGGCCATGCTTCTACCTTTTTATAACATGGAATACATCTGGTCTGGACTTCCTATATAGTATTTTTGAACATCCATGCCTGATGTAAATACTTAACTTTATAGTTGTTCCTTTGTTGTTGTTGTGTTTATTTTATTTTTGTTACCATTTTCCTCATTTTATCATGGGCTCCCTTTTGAAAATGATATGCCAGTGCAGTAGATTTCTTTGATTCAACTGGAGCGTGCCATGATTGGTCCTATGAGGATGCACCCTGGATTGATAGGTTTCTGAAGAAATGCACCCCTGCTGTTTGACTTTCTGAATCTACTTAAACCCAGGAATTCCCATTCTATCCTGCCCTTGGATAGATATCACATGTGAGTTTGTTTATTTACAGTATGTATTGAGTGCCTTCGTTGTCTGTGGATTTCTGGAGTAAAACATTTGGTCATTTTATGATCACTATTTCTAAATAGCTACAAAAACATTCTCCAGGACCAAGCAGGAAGTCAGTCCTCACATATGGGTGACGTCGGCGCCGACGGAGCCCTCGTGCGGAGCATTTCCCCAGCTTTCAAAGAAAGCCTTTGGGAATTGCAGCGTGCATGCGCGGTCCCCTTCCCGCCCAAGGGTGCCATCTTGCTCAGTCTTCTTTTTTCCGCGGAGCCCGACGGACGTAGTTCGTTTTTCCCTGAGGAAAAAGTTGATTTTCCCTATTTTTCTCTTTTTTCTCCGGTTCGACGCCGGATCCTTTTCCCGCTTGGACCGATACGTCGGTATAGAGTCCTTTTCTCTCTTTTTTGGTTTTTGTCCTTTGTGACTGGCGTTCGTGCCTTTTTTTTTTTTCCCTGGCAGCCCGGTCTTTTGACCTAGCAGGGGCCCTTTTTCCCCCGATGGCTACTAGCGGGTTTAAGAAGTGTGATCGGTGTAAGAAACTTATGTCTCTTACCGACACACACGACTGCTGCCTCCGTTGCCTCAGACCCGATCATGACCCGATGATCTGTGGTCCGTGTGGCAAAATGTCCTCGAAGGCCTTGAGGAGTCGGCAGCACCAGAAGGATCGAATTTTTTCTGACTCCGCGTCCGGCCGGGCTCGGACCTCGTCAGAGGTCTCGACGTCTCGGGTCTCCTTCGCGGGAACATCGCAGGAAGAAGAAACCCGCGAGGGCGGTGTCGGTGGACGCTCCTGGTTCCTCGAGGGCCAGGTCGCATAGCCCCGATAGCCGTCCCGGGTCTTCGGAGTCGGAGAGGCCTGCCAAGCATCCTCGTGTCGAGATGGAGTCTCCTGGACACGTAAGTGCTGTTGTCCTCGTGGACTCTCCTCCGAGGGAGCCGACGTCGGGCCCGACGCCGTAAGGGCCCGAGTCGGGGGCTGCTGGGTCTCCTGAGCTCGGACTCAGGTTGACGGCCTTGGAGAGCAGCTTCGCTGCCTTCATGGAACAGCAGCGGGCATTGATCGCCGGTCTCACCGGTGCATCTGCCCCGGTTCCTCCGATGCTGGAGCGGCTGCTCTTCCGCATGTGGGCGACCCCGGCCTCGACGCCGGTGTTAAGCAAGCGGGTCGATTCCATCTATCGAGTCCGCAAGAGCCCCGGGTTCCAAAAGGCACAGTTACCGCACCACTCCATGGTTGTGGAATCGGCCATGCATCGACTGAAAAGTCAGAAGATGCACTCCTTGGTGCCTCCCAGCCGGGAGGCCCGGAACCTGGATGCCCTCGGTAAGAAGTGCTTCCAGGGCTCTATGCTTGCTAGCCGTGTCCAGACTTACCAGCTCTACATGGGCATGTACCTCCGAGACCTGGCAAAGGAGATTGCCGGGTTCTCTGCTGGTCTCTCCGAGGAACCTTTGCAGAGGTTCCAGGCCTTGTCCACTGGTATTCGAGAGTGCTTGAAGTTTCTCTCTCGAGCAGCCTACGATGGCTTCGAGGCTTCGGCCCGAGTAGCCGGGGCCGGCATCGGTGCCCGCCGACAGGCTTGGCTACAGTCATCCGACCTCGAGCCATGGGTCCAGGACAAGTTGGTCGATGTCCCCTGCCGAGGTGAAAACCTCTTTGGCAAGCCCATGGCTGAAAAGGCTGCAGAATTCGAGACCGAGACTCTGACCAGGACTAGGCTTTCCAGGAAAACCTCTGCCCCTTCTCAGAAGAAGAAGGACTAGGGGAAAAAAGACCTTTTACCCGAGGAAGTCATCTGCCTATAAACAATACCCTCATTATCAGGCCTCTGCAGCTCCCCAACAGGGTCAGCAGGCCAAGGGGCAGGGTCAAGGGCCCCGTAGGCAGAAGGCCCCCAAGCCACAAACACCGGCCCCTGCTCAGCAGGGTGGGGGTTTTTGACTCAAACAGCATAGCCTCTTCTCCTCAGCTGGCTTCTCTCAGCATGGGAGGCCGGCTGACCCACTTTGCCCACAGGTGGTCAGCCGTCACATCAGATACCTGGGTTCTTTATATAGTCCAAAGGGGCTATCTTCTCCATTTTCACCAGGTACCTCCCTCCTATTTTCCAGGGGAGCCTCCAAGACCCCCTCTGCACAGGGACCTACTCCTTCAGGAGTTAGCAGGTCTGCTAAAGGATCAGGCTGTGGAACCGGTGCCCCACCACCTGAGAGGTCAAGGCTTTTATTCAAGGTACTTTCTGGTACCAAAAAGAACAGGAGGCCTCAGACCCATCCTAGACTTGCGAAACCTCAACAAGTTCCTGGAGAGGGAAAAGTTCAAGATGCTTACCCTTGGAATCCTGCTGCCCTACCTCCAGCAGGGAGACTGGCTATGCTCCTTGGATCTAAAGGATGTGTATACTCACATCCTTATTCATCCAGACCACATACAATATCTCAGGTTTGTTGTGGGAGGAAACCACTATCAGTACAGAGTACTACCCTTTCGCCTGTCCTCCGCTCCCAGGGTGTTCACCAAGTGCTTGGCAGTGGTGGCGGCCTACCTGAGGCTTCAGGGTCTTTTTGTGTTTCCGTACCTGGACGACTGGCTCATAAGGGGCCAATATTCCCAAGAAGCCAACCAGGCCACCCTTTGCACTGTGGCTCTGCTTCAGCACTTGGGGTTTGTCATAAACTTCGCAAAGTCCACTTTGCTCCCGTCCCAGAACTTAGAGTTCATAGGGGCCAGGCTAGACACTCTTCAAGCAAAGGCTTTTCTGCCTCTGGACAGGGCCCACAGGTTAATGGATCTGGCCAGCCAGTTTCGCAGCAATTCCCTGGTCTCGGCCAGGCAATTCCTGTGACTACTCGGCCATATGGCTTCCACGGTTCATGTAACCCCCAATGCCCGCCTGCACATGCGGCCTGCTCAGTGGAGCCTTCGCACTCAGTGGTATCAAGCCACTGGGGGCCTAACGGACTCAGTGAGGATTTCCGACCTCCTGATCTCCTCTCTGCAATGGTGGCTTCATCTTCCAAATCTGGTACTTGGAGTGGTTTTCCAATCCCCTCCGCATACTCAGGTGCTGACGACCGATGCCTCTCTTCACGGTTGGGGAGCACATTGCCAAGGGGCATGTACTCAGGGTCTCTGGACCCCTTGGGAGGCTGCTCAGCAGATAAACTTCCTGGAGCTACGGGCGATACGCCTAGCTCTGAGAGCCTTCTCCCACCTCGCCTCTCACCAGTCTGTACTGGTCCAGACGGACAATCAAGTTGCCATGTTCTATGTGAACAAACAAGGGGGCACAGGCTCCTTCCTTCTTTGTCAGGAGGCACAACGACTGTGCTCTTGGGCTGTCAATCACGGAATCCTTCTCAAGGCTGTCTACCTCCCAGGTCAAGAAAATTGCCTGGCAGACAGACTGAGCCGGATCCTGCAACCACACGAATGGAGATTGAACCCATTGGTGGTTCAGCAGGTCTTTCTCAAGTGGGGGCTACCCACCATGGATCTTTTTGCCAGTCCTCTGAACCGGCAACTCCCGAGATTTTGCTCCAGACAACCGCATCCTCTCAGAGTAGCAGCGGATGCGTTTCTGATCTCGTGGTCCACAGGCCTACTGTATGCGTTTCCTCCCACACCACTAGTGTCCAGAACGCTGTTCAAAGTCCTCAAGGACGGGGCTTCATTGATTCTCATAGCCCCCAGATGGCCGAGGCAACCGTGGTTCCCGCTTCTGTTACAGCTGGCGGTGGACACACCTCTTCCTCTGGGGTTTCAACACGATCTCCTGTCACAGGATCAGGGGACTCTCTTGCACCCCAACCTCCAGTCCCTTCATCTGATGGCCTGGCTGCTGAAAGGGTAGTCCTAGCTCCCTTACTGCTACCTCGAGAGGTGGAAGATGTAGTCTTGGCCTCTCGGCGTCAATCCACCAGGAAATCCTACGCTCTTAAGTGGCATAGATTCTCTGCTTGGTGTGCTCAGCACAGTGAGAATCCCTTCTCCTGCTTGGTAGCGGTAGTATTGCAATATTTGCTCTACCTCTCCAATCTGGGCCTTAAGTCTAACTCTGTCCGAGTTCACCTTAGTGCTCTCTCAGCGCACCACTCGCCGGTGGACGGCAGGCCTCTTTCTAACCACCCTTTGGTGGCTCGTTTCCTCAGAGGCCTTCTTCTGCTTAAGCCTCCTTTACGTCCACCGGCCCCTGAGTGGAATCTGAATGTGGTCTTACAGCGGCTTACTTGTCTGCCTTTTGAACCTATGGCTACCTGCCCGCTCAGTTTTCTCTCCTGGAAAACTTTATTTCTGGTAGCTCTCACCTCTGCTAGGCGAGTGAGTGAACTGCAGGCACTAGTGTCTGATCCTCCTTACACTAGGTTCTACAGGAATAGGGTAGTCTTACAAACTCACCCTAAGTTTCTTCCTAAAGTTGCCTCACCTTTTCACCTCAATCAGGAGGTGGTTCTTCTGACCTTCTTTCCCAGGCCGCATGCCAACCAGGCTGAGATGGTCTTGCATACCCTGGACTGTAGGAGGGCGTTATCCTTCTACCTTGACCGTACGCGGGAGCATCGGAAGGCTGTTCAGCTTTTCGTTTTTTTTGACCCCAATAAGTTGGGGCTCCCTGTCTCCAAGCGTACGTTGTCCATATGGGTCGCTGACTGTATCGCCTGGGCTTATGGGGCAGCCGGCCTCTCGTTGGAGGGTCGAGTCACGGCTCATCATGTCAGGGCGAAGGCTGCGTCAGTGGCTCATCTCCGCTCTGTTCTGTTGGCAGACATCTGCCGGGCTGCTACTTGGTCTTCAAGCCTGACTTTTGCGGCCCATTACTGCCTTGAGAGGGAGTCCCGCAGGGACAGTGTTTTCGGACTGGCAGTACTCCATAATCTCTTTGGGGTTTAGGCAACTCCTACCCTCCGGCCCTGGTGTTGGGCTACCGGTCGGGGGCGTTCTCAGAGAAGATTCCTTCCTTCTGTGCTGACGAGCTAGAGGGAGCTTATTTTTCCGCCAGGGGTCTCCGGTAGCCTTAAGCTGGGGAGTCCCATATGTGAGGACTGACTTCCTGCTTGGTCCTGGAGAAAGAGTAGTTACTCACCTGTAACAGGTGTTCTCCAGGAGCAGCCGGAATCAGTCCTCACAACCCTCCCTCCTCCCCTTGGAGTTGCAGTCATATGCTTTATTTTTGCTAATTTTTTTGCTGTCTTTTAGCTATGTCATCAGACTGAGCAAGATGGCACCCTTGGGCGGGAAGGGGACCGCGCATGCGCGCTGCAATTCCCAAAGGCTTTCTTTGAAAGCTGGGGAAATGCTCCGCATGAGGGCTCCGTCGGTGCTGACGTCACCCATATGTGAGGACTGATTCCTACTGCTCCTGGAGAACACCTGTTACAGGTGAGTAATTACTCTTTCACTTCTTGCACCAAATCCTGCATTCCACTAAAAACTAAGTCTAAAATTGATCCCTCTCTCTTGAACCAGCTACCGTATGAGGCATTTTTTTTCATCTAGGAGCTTTATCTCCCTCACATATTGTCAGTTGATATCCAGTCAATATTGGGGTAATTGAAATCGCCCATTATTATTTTGGCAAATTTGTGGATTATTCTAATTTCTGTTTCTGTTAACATTTCATCTGTTCATTCTGGCCAGTTTGATGGAATATATCTCCACCACTGTTCTCTTTCCCTGCACATACGTAATGTCTGTCCATAAAAATTCCACAGTGCCTTCTGTTTCTTTACTAAGCTGTTTGTTCTATAGATACAAAAAGGAAGAAAACCTTAATGGCCTCTTAGCTAGCTACTGTTTTTCTATGTTCAGTTTAAATATAGTGCCAAAGGTCACTAGCTACCACAGAAATCTCACTTCCAGAAGAGAGACATTTTGGCCAGTCCTGGTTTTTGAACCAAGAAACCAAAGCAGTGTAATGTTTATAGTCCATGATTCAACCCATTAAAATAAGTGCTGAAGGTCCAATAATGCATCAGAATAGGGTTGTCAAACCCAGGACAAGTCTAAAATCTCCCTATTGGAACTGGATAGCTTAGAAATACTACAATTATTAGTTCCATCTTGCCAAATAAAAACTGTGAGACACATGTAAAGATTTATGCATACAAAACTTCCCCAGCATTCAGTCCGGTGTTTCATCCAAAGGACCCTGTAGAATGTTAAAGCTATTCTTTCTTTGTACTGTTAAATTATTTCAAGCTGTTTAGAAATTCAAACATCATGAAATTATTTTGTGTTCTTTCCACCACAGTTTGCACAAGGCAGTTAAACTTTCCGAGTTGGCAAAGGACTGGAAGTTTATGTCCCTTGAAGGTTAAACTTTCGGAAGCTACAGCCCATGCCGGGGATTCCCAAACAATGTCTTCAGTCTTGGAGGCATTTCCACAGCAGTTTTCTGGCTCAGTAGTGGCCTACAGTCCTATCATCCAACTCCATTAGAAGTCATTTATTTTTCACAGTCCTCTGTAAAACTACTGCACTCTGCTTTAAGCAAGAAGTAATCTGCTACATAATTAGGATATCCATTTTGTATTTCAGACTTTTTTTCCATTCATTAGGAAATAAGTTTGAAGTATTGGCCAGCCTTCCCTACCTAGTTAGCCGCTCCAAGTAAGTTGAGTTGTTAATATGCAGATTGTCCTCTGAAACCACCTCCTGCTCCATTTATAGTATATAAAGTTCTTATTAAATTAGTTTCATCCACTCCACTTCCTGATTTAGTCCATACGGGGCTATGGAATGCAGTCTGAATATCCATGATTGTTTCTTTATAGATGTTCCTGATCACCACCTCTCCAGTTATTTTAAACCATGCCTAATATTCTTTCTAGGTTAAGGATTTTAAGGCTCAGGATGAAAGTACCATTTATTCTCCAGGACCAAGCAGGAAGTCAGTCCTCACTTATGGGTGACGTCGGCGCCGACGGAGCCCTCGCGGAGCAATTTTCCCCAGTTTTCGCAGAAAGCCTTTGGGAATTGCAGTGCGCATGCGCGGTCCCCTTCCCGCCTAGGGATACCATCTTGCTCAGTCTTCTTTTTTCCGCGGAGCCCTACAGACGTAGTCTGTTACCGCCGCAGAAAAGTTGATTTCTTTGATTTGTTTTTACGTTAAATTTTTCTTGGTTCGTTTGTTCCTCTTCCCGCGGTCCCCGGGCCCTGCCCGCACGGAACCGCTCGATTCCTCCTCGGAGGAGTCGGGCTGGGACACGGAGGAGGACGAGTCACCCGGTTCTTTCCAGACTCGGTGCGTCCCTCCGGCTCGCCCGAGTTGGAGCCTCGGAGGCGGTCCCCCCCGGAGGATACCCGGTTCTCCGACTTCGTGAGGGACATGGCCAAGGCTTTGGCCTTCCCTGCGGATCCGGAGGAGGAACCCCGAGCCGAGGAGCTCGAGGCCCTTCAATACGACTCCCCTCCGAGGGAGGCCTTCACTGTACCGGTTCCCCCGATGCTGGAGCGGCTTCTCTTCCGCATGTGGGAGAGCCCAGCCTCTACGCCAGTGTTGAGCAAGCGGGTCGATTCCATATATCGAGTCCGCAAGAGCCCCGGGTTCCAGAAGGCGCAGCTTCCGCACCACTCCATGGTGGTGGAGTCGGCCATGCATCGACTTAAGAGTCAGAAGATGCACTCCTCGGTGCCCCCGGGTAAGGAGGCCCGGAACCTGGACGCCCTCGGTAGGAAGTGCTTCCAGGGCTCTATGCTTGCTTGTCGGGTCCAGACATATCAGCTGTATATGGGTATGTACCTCCGAGACCTGGCGAAAGAAATTGAGGGTTTCTCTGCCAGTCTCTCCGAGGAACCCTTGCAGCGGTTCCAGGCCTTGTCCTCAGGGATTCGAGAATGTTCGAAGTTCATTTCTCGAGCGGCCTATGATGGCTTCGAGGCATCGGCTCGGGTAGCCGGAGCCGGCATAGGGGTTCGCCGCCAGGCTTGGCTTCAATCATCCGACCTCGAGCCATGGGTGCAGGACAAGTTGGTCGATGTTCCTTGCCGAGGGGAAAACCTCTTCGGCAAACCCATGGCCGAAAAGGCGGCGGAGCTCGTGTCAGAGACTCTCACCAGGACTCGCCTCTCCAGGAAGCCCTCTGCCCCTTCACAGAAGAAGAAGGGCTCGGGCAAAAAGCCTTTTTACCCGAGAAAAGTGTTTGCTTATACGCATCACCAACCACAATATCAGGCCACTACCCCCCTTCAGGGGCAGCGGCCTAGGGGACAGGGTAACTGTTCCCGGAAGCAAAAAGCCCCCAAACCCACCACGCAGGCCCCGGCCCAGCAGGGTGGAGGTTTTTGACTATGCCAGCACGGGGGGTCGGCTGACCCACTTTGCTCACAGGTGGTCAGCCATTACATCCGATGTCTGGGTGTTGCAGGTGGTCCACAAGGGCTACCTCCTGCGTTTTCACCAGGTGCCCCCCCCCCCTCTACTTCCCAGGGGAGCCTTCCAGACCCCCGCTGCACGAGGACGTACTCCTTCAGGAGTTGCAAAGCCTGCTTCAAGAACGGGCGGTGGAGCCAGTGCCCCAACACTTGTGGGGTCACGGGTTTTACTCGAGGTACTTCCTGGTTCCAAAGAGAACAGGAGGCCTCAGGCCCATTCTAGACTTGCGCAACCTCAACAAGTTCCTGCAGCGGGAAAGGTTCAAGATGCTTACCCTTGGAACCCTACTGCCCTACCTCCAGCGGGGAGATTGGCTATGCTCCTTGGATCTAAAGGATGCTTATACCCACATCCTTATTCATCCGGACCACCGACAATACCTAAGGTTTGTGGTGGCAGGGAATCATTATCAGTACCGAGTGCTGCCTTTTGGCCTGTCCTCCGCTCCCAGGGTGTTCACGAAGTGCCTGGCAGTGGTGGCAGCCTTCCTAAGGCTTCAAGGCCTCTTCGTCTTCCCATACCTGGACGACTGGCTCATCCGGGCGTCGTCGGCTCCAGAGATCGCCCAGACCGCCCAACGTACGGTGGCTCTGCTTCAGCAGTTGGGCTTCGTCATAAACTTCGAAAAGTCCGCTTTGCTCCCCTCTCAGGACCTTGAGTTCATAGGGGCATGGCTGGACACTCGGCGGGCTCGTGCCTTCTTGCCTCTGGAACGGGCCAACAGGCTCATGGCCCTAGCTGGCGGGTTCAGCGGCGAGTCGCCGGCCCCTGCCAGACAGTTCCTGCAGTTGCTCGGACACATGGCCTCCACGGTCCATGTCACTCCGAACGCCCGTCTACATATGAGACCTGCCCAGTGGAGCCTCCGCTCTCAGTGGCATCAGGCCACAGGGAGGCTGTCGGACCTGTTACAGGTTTCCGACCGTCTGGTCTCCTCCCTGCAATGGTGGCTTCACTTGCCCAATCTAGTGCGCGGCATGCCCTTTCAGTCTCCACCGCCGTCCCGGGTGCTCACGACAGATGCTTCCCTCCTGGGTTGGGGGGCGCATTGTCGGGGGACATGCACTCAAGGCCTTTGGACGCCTTGGGAAGCCGCCCAGCAGATAAACTTCCTGGAGCTCCGGGCGATCCGCCTAGCTCTGCGGACCTTCTCTCACCTAACGTTCGGTCAGTCCATACTGGTGCAGACGGACAATCAGGTGGCAATGTTCTACGTGAACAAGCAGGGGGGCACGGGCTCCCTCCTTCTATGTCAGGAAGCCCGGAGGCTGTGCTCTTGGGCGGTCGATCACGACATCCTCCTCAAGGCGGTTTACCTGCCAGGGCAGGACAACTGCCTGGCGGACAAGCTGAGCCGGATCCTGCTACCACACGAATGGAAGTTGAACCTCGCGGTGGTTCAGCAGATCTTCCTCCGGTGGGGCTCTCCCACCATGGACCTGCTTGCCAGTCCCCTGAACAGACAGCTCCCCAGGTTCTGCTCCCGGCACCCTCATCCTCTTCGAGTAGCGCCGGATGCTTTCCTCATCTCGTGGTCCACGGGTCTGCTGTATGCCTTCCCTCCCACGCCACTGGTATCCCGGACATTGTTCAAAGTTGTCCAGGACAGGGCCTCCGTGATCCTGGTAGCACCCCGGTGGCCGAGACAACCGTGGTTCCCTCTGCTTCTACAGCTGGCGGTGGACACCCCTCTCCCTCTGGGGTTTCAGCCCGATCTCCTGACCCAGGATCAGGGAACTCTTCTGCACCCCAACCTCCGGGCTCTGCACCTGATGGCCTGGCTGCTGAAAGGGTAGTCCTAGCTCCGCTTCTGCTACCCCCGGAGGTGGAAGCCGTTGTCCTAGCATCTCGGCGACCTTCCACCCGGAAATCTTACGCCCTCAAATGGCGTCGTTTCTCGGTCTGGTGTTCTCAGCGATCTGAGGACCCCTTCGCTTGTTTAGTATCGGAGGTACTGCAATATTTGCTTCACCTCTCCGATCTAGGTCTCAAATCCAACTCTGTCAGAGTTCACCTCAGTGCTCTCTCTGCACATCATTCACCGGTTGAAGGCCAGCCTCTCTCTTCGCACCCCTTGGTGGCGCGTTTTCTCAGAGGCCTCCTTCTACTTAAGCCTCCGTTGCACCCCCCAGCCCCTGACTGGGACCTCAACGTGGTTCTGCAAAGGCTTACCTGCCCACCTTTTGAGCCCATGGCTACCTGCCCTCTTCGTTTCCTCTCCTGGAAAACTCTCTTCTTGGTAGCCCTCACTTCCGCGAGGCGAGTAAGTGAGCTACAAGCCCTAGTGTCGGAGCCCCCGTACACTAGGTTCTACAGGAATAGGGTAGTCCTGCGGACCCACCCCAAGTTTCTTCCAAAGGTGGTCTCCCACTTTCACATCAACCAGGAGGTGGTTCTTCCGACCTTCTTTCCCAGGCCGCACACCAGCCGAGCTGAAACGGTGCTGCATACCCTGGACTGAGAAGAGCCTTATCCTTCTACCTTGACCGTACGCGAGAGCATAGAAAAGCGGTCCAGCTTTTCGTCTCGTTTGACCCCAATCGGTTGGGGGTACCTGTCTCTAAGCGTACTCTATCCATCTGGGTAGCCGACTGTATCGCCTGGACTTACGGGGCAGCCGGTCTCTCCTTGGAAAGTCGTGTCACGGCGCATCGGGTCAGGGCGAAGGCCGCGTCTGTGGCTCTCCTCTGCTCTGTTCCATTGGCAGACATCTGCCGGGCCGTTACTTGGTCTTCAGGTCAGACCTTTGCGGCTTATTACTGCCTGGAAAGGGAGTCCCGCAGGGACAGTGCTTTCGGTCAGGCAGTCCTCCACAATCTCTTTGAAGTTTAGGCAACTCCTACCCTCCAGCCCCGGTGTTGGCTACCGGCCGGATGTGTATTCAGAGAAGATTCCTTCCTTCTGTACTGTTGAGCCTCAGGGAGCTCTTTTTAGGCTTGAGGTCTCCGGTAGCCTTAAGCTTGGGAGTCCCATAAGTGAGGACTGACTTCCTGCTTGGTCCTGGAGAAAGAGTAGTTACTCACCTGTAACAGGTGTTCTCCAGGAGCAGCAGGAATCAGTCCTCACAACCCTCCCTCCTCCCCTCGAAGTTGCAGTCATTCTTTTGCTAATTTTTGCTGTCTTGCCGCTATGTCATCAGACTGAGCAAGATGGCATCCCTAGGCGGGAAGGGGACCGCGCATGCGCGCTGCAATTCCCAAAGGCTTTCTGCGAAAGCTGGGGAAAATTGCTCCGCGAGGGCTCCGTCGGCGCCGACGTCACCCATAAGTGAGGACTGATTCCTGCTGCTCCTGGAGAACACCTGTTACAGGTGAGTAACTACTCTTAATGTAGGCAGCAGGTACTGCTCGAATGACCTCAGGTATAAAGATTTCTAAAAAGAAAACGTACCATCCTATTGAGTGCGGGTTCCTCATTTGGTAAAATGTGTAAAGGCATTAAAGAGAATCTTGAAGAAAATTGTTATGCATTTGCCCTCGCAGGAGGCTGGCCCCACATAGGAAGTGAGCTTGGGCATCTTCCTGCCTTTTATACTGTCTCTAGTGTCTTGCACCGCCCTGGTGGCCAGTGGTCGTAAGGGTAGGTGGGACACAAAAATTATTTTATTATGAAAGGAGGGTCTTTTAAGATCCAGGTTTAACCTGGTCTTAGCAGTTCAGCTCCTAACTAAGAAAAATTGTGAATGCAGAGTAGAGGGTTAACAAGGCATTTATTTCCCTTTACTCATAAGATTCAGCTGGGTTACAACCTAAAGAAAAAGTCCTTAACTTCAGGAATGAAATCAACTCAGGTTAACGGAAAAACTGTTATGCTTCACAGTTGTAACAATGCTTAGTTAAGCTTTCCAGAGTAAAGCAAATGTTTCAGCACTCTTCTTCCATTTAGCAAATGAATAACATTCTGAAGATAACATATATCATTCACAGGTTTAACAGTGACTCTGCACTGCTTGAAATACACAAAGAACAGTCCATCTCTTCCTGAGATAAAAGGCTTGGCTCTACAAGTTCCACTTGCATCGGCTCAGAATTATCTCTGTCTGTATCAGTGGTTTCACTGGCTATAATTTCTGGCCAGGCCCTAGTCCTGTTCTCTGGATGTTTAAAGAGTTCCTCTAGTGTTTGCCAATGAGCATGGCCTACCCTCGGGCATTGGCTACTTGGCTTATGAGAGGTAGCTTTGCTTTCCTTTCTCACAGGTTTAGCATTACTTTCAAAAGGCTTTTTATAAGGGAACGTTTTCTTCATAGAAACAGAGTCAGCATACCTTGGCTTCCAGCAGCATATAGAACTGGGATTTCCTCCTTCCCATAGTTCTTCAGGAACACAATCCCTGTGCCAGGCTCCTCTCTGAAAGCTTTTGTTACCTTTCGGTTTAGCCCCAGGTTCCTCTGGTCCAAGCAGGCTTCTTTCTTTCACTCTGCTTTGCCTCCAAAGGTGATTGTTCCTTTGCCCAGCACTAGTTTCCCAAGTGCTTCTTTCTGCTTGGTCCTTGCCTGTGGTGCTTCTTTCTCGTAAACCTTCAGCTTTACCTCCAGCTCCACACCTGCAAGCACTGCTCTGTCCTCTCCAGTCTCCAGTCTTCCGTTTATAAAACTCTCCTGTGTTTGAGCTTTCTGGGCTGACTGTCAGGTGCTCTCGATTAGCTAAGTGTGTCCACTCAGGCTCTGTGAGTGCACACCTGCTCCCTCTAGCTGTTCTGTGCGGACATTGTATCTTGTGCACATCTTTTTCCTCATGAAAAACAGCTTCTTCTCCTGCATTTTTACTTTCATCAGCCTCTGCTGCATGACATATCCCCCTTCTTAAAATATTACGGGCTGAGGAATCTTCTTCCCTACAGCACGTAATCTGTGACATCACCTCCGTCCTATAACGTAGCTTTCCTTCTTTACGCTCTAGACTACAGTTGTGCGGTTGCAATGTCGTAGGGTTGGATATTTTTTCTATGGAGGCCATCAAAGCCAACCTTTCATGCCACTGTCGGAGGACGTTCACGTGATAGACCTGGTTGTGTCCCTTTTTGTCCTGGATTAAATATGAAGCTGGACCCATGGGTTTGACCACCGTGTAAGGTCCCTTCCACTGAGCTTCAACTTTTGGAGTTGGTCCGGACACTAGGACTATCACTTTCTCCCCTATATCCAATTGCCTTGGTCTTGTACGTTTGTTGTAATATCTTTTTTGCTTTTGTTGGCTCTCTTTCAATTTTTCCTCCGCCAGACGAGAAGTCTGCTCTAGACTCCTCCTCAAACTTCTTAGAAATTGTGGTCTCCCTATTTCAGCTTCAGCTGGTTCCGTCCATTGTTCTCGTAAGATTTTTATTTATTTATTTAGCTGTATTTATATCCCACTTTTCACCGGGTCAAAGCAGCATTACATAAAAAGGGGGGGGGGGGAATTTAAGTATGAGGGCGGGGCCGTCACCGGGGGGCGACATTGATGATTTCAATATAGGACAGACTTTGGACATGGGACAGACTTTGGACATGATCAGGTTAGTAAAGGTTTGAGTTAGAGGGTCATGGTGGGCAAGATCAGAGGTTAGTGCGCTTTTTTGGTGGGGGTCGTGTTAAGGTATTCCTGGAACAGGATGGTTTTCAGCTGTTTTCTGAAAGATAGTAGATCGGCATTGTTTCGGAGACAACTCGGTAGAGAGTTCCATAAGGATGGAGCATAAAGTTCAAAGGCTCGATTGCAGGTCCGTTGCGAGCATTTGGTTCTTTTGTGAGGGACGGTGAGGGAATTGCTGGAGGCTTGTCTGTTAGTTCTGCCGTGGGCTGGTCTAGACAGTAGGGTGTGAAGTTGGGAGTTCTGTGTTTGATGGATGGCTTTGTGGGTGAGTAGGATGGCTTTGTATTTAGTCCTTGCTTTGAGGGGGAGTATGTGTAGGTCTTTCAGAATTGGGGTGATGTGGTTGGTTTTCTTTGCTCTCTGAATGATTCTCGCTGTGGTGTTCAGTGCTGTTCGGAGGGGGTTGGTCTGCGTGGCTGGAAGGCCATGGTATATTATGTTACAGTAGTCCAGATGTGGGAGCGTCATGGCTTGCATTACAGTTCGGAAGTCTTGATGTTCAAGAAGGGGTCTGAGACGTTGCACTGTTCTTGCCTTGTAGATATAGTTCCAGAGGTTTTGGTGATTTGCTGCTTTAAGGTGAGGGCTTGGTCAATAATAATGCCCAGGTATCTGATTTGTGGTTGTATTTGAATGCTTGTGGTACCTATGTTGAGGTGTGTAGGTGGTGTGAAGTCCGGGTCTTTTGTGACTATGAGGGCTTCTTTTTTCTTTATGTTGATGGATAAGTTGTTTGCTTGTAACCAGTTGGACACCTCGGTGAAGCATGTTGATAGATGGGTGTTTGTTGGGTTCGTGGTTGTAATGGGGGCATAGAGCATGATATCGTCAGCGTATATGTGGAAGCTGATGTTGTGAGTGCGTATGACTGAGCAGAGTGGTTGAAGGTAAATGTTGGCTGACAGTGTGGATCCTTGGGGAACTCCTTGGTGTTGCTGGAATGGGGGTGATGTCGAGGTGCTGGTACAGATTAATTGTTCTCTGTTAGGTATGATTGGAACCACTTTAGTACGGTGTCTTTGATCCCAATTGTCCGTAGTCTGTGTATGAGGATGTTGTGGGAGATGGTGTCGAAAGCTGCAGATATGTCAAGGAAGATCATGGCATATCCAGAGTGTTTTTCTTGCGTTCCTATGAGGAGAGTGTTCATCAGTGTGGTCATGAGGGTCTCAACTCCATGTAGAGGGCGGAAGCCGTGTTGTTGTGGGTCCAGTATGTTGTTGAGATCCAGGTGTTCCTGTAGTTGCTGCTGGATGATCTTCTCGATTATCTTGGCAGTGAAGGGTAGGCTTGCTATGGGTCTGTAGGATGCTGGGTCTAGGGGATCTAGGTTTTGCTTTTTTAATGATGGTCGGATGATTGTAGTTTTGAGGGCATCTGGCATGTGTCCTTGGGAGAAGGATTCCTTGACGATATGGGCTAATGGCATGCTCAGTTCGTTTTTGGATTTCTTTATCCAGTCAGTAGGGCAGGGGTCTAGCGGGGAGGTGGTGGTGTTGAGGCAGGAGATGGTGGTTGATATTTCTTCTGGTGAAGTTTCTTTGAATGTGGTCCAGTCACTGAGTAAGTTAGGGTGGAGGTCTGTTGTAGTTGTCTCTACGTTTAGGTGCGAGTTCTGCGGAGGTTGTAGTTGTTTGTATTGACGGGCCCGTAGCTCTGGTGGGATCTTCGGTAGTTGGTCCGAGTTCTGGGGTGCTTTTGTCAGTTGTTTGACAATCCGAAAGAGTTCACGAGGTTTGTTTATGGAGGTATTTATGATTTTCATGTGGTAGATTTTCTTTGCTTTGTCAGTCTCGTAGTGATATGCATTGAGTTCATTTAAGTATTTTGTTTTGTCGTTTTCGTCTTTGGTTTCTCTCCATTTTCTTTCGGTTCTTCTGAGTTTTGTTTTTAGCTTCCGGAGACTGGGAGTAAACCATCTGGCTTTTGTGGAAGGAGGTCTGGTGATGGCTTTGTTTGTTGATGCTTTGGACGCTGCGGAGATCGTGGTATTCCAGTTGTGTATTAGATTGTTGATGTTACTGGAGTTTGCTTGTAGATTGGCTAGCGTTTGTGCTAAGAAGTCCTCTTTGTTAAATGTTTTAAATCTTCTTATGTGGCTTCCATCTTCCTTGTTGGTCTTATGTTGGTGAGTGTAGGATATGGTGATGAGGTGGTGGTCAGACCAGGGTACTGGCGAAATCTGTGGGTTCTTTCCTGAGGTGGCGGTCGTGGAGCTTAGGAATACGAGGTCTAGAGTGTTGACTTTTTCATGGGTGGGTTCCTGTATGATCTGTACCAGACCCATCGCAGTCATGGCGGTGTGGAAGGTTGTTGCTTGTTCTTCTTGCAGCGTTGGGAGGTTGAAGTCTCCTAGGATGATTTGTTCCTTTGCTGAACAGGTGCTCTCTGATATGAATTGCAGTATCCTTGGTAGGTTAGTGGTCTTGGTAGGTGCCCGGTAGATTAGGCATACTGAGAGGTGTTTATTGGTGAGGGTGAGGAGGTCAGCTTCATTCGTGGATATCCAGTATACCTCTTGGCACTCGTCCGTACATTAGTTCATAGGGCGAGATGCCTAGGGAACTTTGGGTTCGCTCCCTGCAAGCGTATAGTATGAAGGGTAGCATGGTATCCCATTCCGTCATTTCCCCATCCAAAGCGCGTCGAAGCATCTGCTTTATGCTTTGGTTCATTCTCTCAACCAAACTGTTGCATTGAGGATGATAAGCCGCCGTCTTGAGATGGTGAATGCCGAAGGCGTCCCACACTTGGGCCAAGTATCTGGACATAAAATTGGTTCCCCTGTCCGTCAGTACTTCCTGCGGGAACCCCACCTCACAAAATAGCTTTATCAATTCACTAGCGATAGACTTCGCTGAGATGTTTCTTAAGGGCACAGCCCATGGGAAACGGGTAGCTTGATCAATGATAACAAGTATGTATTGAAATCCTCTTGGTGTTTTTATAAGAGTTCCCACTATATCCATGGCGAGCCTTCTAATCGGCTCCGAAATTACCGGCATTGGAAGTAAGGGTACCTCAAGCGGTCGTACCGGGGTTACACGTTGACAAGAGGCACACGATTCACAAAAGCGAGTAGTTTCCCTAAAGACGCCTGGCCAATAAAATCTAGCCAGTATCTGATCAAGGGTGCCTTGTGCTCCCTTTTGTGTCCACCTACTGGGTGGTCATGGGCTAAGCGTAGAACCAAGGATTTGAAGGTATTTGGTACTACTAGCTGTTTCCAAATATTTCCTGTCCGGAGGTCCCTACTTTCTCTGTACAGTATTTCTTCGTCTATAACAAATCTGGGAAAGGTATCTCTCTCTTCTTGGGCATGCTCAAAAGCGCGGGACAGCGCAGGATCCGCTCTTTGTTCCTTTTTGAAGGAGGGAAATTTTTCAACCAATTCCGAGGGTACCCACAGCATTCCCTTTCCTGCTTCGAGCTCCGCTCTACCCTGAGAGCGACACTTTCTCTCCTTCCGCTTCTCTGCTTTTGATTTTCTTTCCCTCCCAGAGGGGTCATTTATCAAACCTTCATGAGAAGGGAGGTCATCCAAAGTTGCTTCTCGGGAACAAGAGGGGATTTCGGAAGTTTTTGCTTGCGTGTGCGTCGAAACTAGAGCTTCCCTAGGACATATGGCCTTTTTTGATTCTTCCAAAAGAGGACTGGGAACTGCTTTAATCTCAGAGCGGGTGCAAGTGGATACAAAAGCTTCCTGCGGAGACAAGCCCTTTTTAAGACCCTTTTTAAACTGAGGCCAGTCTCTGTCTAGCACTAGCTCTTGAGGTAGCCTAGGTATCACCGTAATCAACATCTCCTTTTCAATACCCAAGCCTTTTACCAATAGCTTGTATACTGGGTAATGTGTAGCAGCACCATGTATGCATTTTATTTTTACCATTCCTTCTGGCTGTTCAGGTACAGACTCACCATGCTTCTTGATCAAAGACCATAATTTGTGAGAGATCATGGTCTGATCTGCACCAGAGTCTAAAAGTGCTTTTGCCTCAATGCCTTGTATTTTTACACTTAATACAAACCCTTCCCTCATTGCTTTCATATTTTCTCCAATGAGAGCAGTACGCATGTAACATTCATTCTTTAAGTGACTCTTTTTCCCACATGAAAAACATCTTTTAGAGGGTTCCTTTAACAAAGCGGTAACATTTTTCAAACCCTTATATGCACAGCGTGAGAGACTTTCTGATGTTTGCGCTTCCATACCAACTGCCAACTTTGGAATCTGCGCCTTCGGTTGGGTGACCAATTCGGCTTCCAAATAACGCTCTGTTAGCGCGATGGCTTCAGCAGTGGTGTGACAATTTTGCAGAATAAGGAAGTTCTGCACGCTTTTAGGAACAGCAGACATGTATTGTTCCAATACTATCATATCCATCAAAGTACTCACTGTTTTTTCATCAGGTTTTAACCATTTTGTAGCCAAACTGCTTATTCTATATCCTAGAGCCTTAGGCGTCTCACCTACCTTAAGCTGAGTAGCTCTAAACATACGATTGTATACAAAGGGTGTGAGGTCTAGGCGATCCCTGATGGCCTTGATCACCTCTTCATAATTATTGGCCAGAGCAGGGGGCATCGCCCTGTATGCTGACAGCGGCTCCCCTGTTAGGGCTGCTGCCAGGCGAATTGCCCATTGCTCTTTTGGCCAGTTTGCCGAACGTGCAATTCTATCAAAGGAGTCAATGAAATCATCAACGTCATCGGTGGCAGTTAACTTTCCTACCGACAAGGTGTCACATGTCCATTGTCCTACCGGACGATTACTCAGTCCAGAGTTCTGTCCTAGCTGAGTGTTGGCTCTCTCCAGCGACTCTTTCTGCTGTGCCAGCCAGGCATCCATCATTTGCAGAACAGGCTTCTGCTGCTCCTGCATGGCATGAATAGCCTGCCTCTGGTTCTGGCAAGCGAGTTCTCCTTGCCGGTCGAACTGCAGAGCCATCCAAGCGCACAGCTCCTTCTGCTCCATGATGATCCCTGAAAAAAAAACACAAAGAAAAACCAAGTGTGGCCCAACAACCAACAATGAGCTTCCTTTTTCTTTTCTCCTCTTTTTTTTTTTTTTCAACTCTTACTGCTATATCCAACACAGGTCAGGTATATATACGTTTTACCTGGTGCCAGTGTTGTGTCAGCTTTGGAAAAGACGTTGCTGCTCCGGCCTGCAGTGCTCCGCCTTCGGTGCCAGCAACTGGATACTTCCCACTCTGATCCACGTCTCCTTCTACTCCGGGTTCTTGCCGCTCCACTCTGGGTTTTGCCACTCCACTCCGGGTTTTGCTTTTTTTTTTTTTTTTTAAACCTTTTAAACCCTTATTATTCTTCTTGCGGTTGTGAACCTCAAAATCCAAACAACTACGCCATTTATGTCATGCACCACCCTGGTGGCCAGTGGTCGTAAGGATAGATGGGACACAAAAATTATTTTATTATGAAAGGAGGGTCTTTTAAGATCCAGGTGTAACCTGGTCTTAGCAGTTCAGCTCCTAACTAAGAAAAATTGTGAATGCAGAGTAGAGGGTTAACAAGGCATTTATTTTCCTTTATGCATAAGATTCAGCTGGGTTACAACCTAAAGAAAAAGTCCTTAACTTCAGGAATGAAATCAACTCAGGTTAATGGAAAAACTGTTATGCTTCACAGTTGTAACAATGCTTAGTTAAGCTTTCCAGAGTAAAGCAAATGTTTCAGCACACTTCTTCCATTTAGCAAATGAATAACTTTCTGAAGATAACATATATCATTCACAGGTTTAACAGTGACTCTGCACTGCCTGAAATACACAAAGAACAGTCCATCTCTTCCTGAGATAAAAGGCTTGGCTCTACAAGTTCCACTTGCATCGGCTCAGAATTATCTCTGTCTGTATCAGTGGTTTCACTGGCTATAATTTCTGGCCAGGCCCTAGTCCTGTTCTCTGGATGTTTAAAGAGTTCCTCTAGTGTTTGCCAATGAGCATGGCCTACCCTCGGGCGTTGGCTACTTGGCTTATGAGAGGTAGCTTTGCTTTCCTTTCTCACAGGTTTAGCATTACTTTCAAAAGGCTTTTTATAAGGTAACGTTTTCTTCATAGAAACAGAGTCAGCATACCTTGGCTTCCAGCAGCATATAGAACTGGGATTTCCTCCTTCCCGTAGTTCTTCAGGAACACAATCCCTATGCCAGGCTCCTCTCTGAAAGCTTCTGTTACCTTTCAGTTTAGCCCCAGGTTCCTCTGGTCCAAGCAGGCTTCTTTCTTTCACTCTGCTTTGCCTCCAAAGGTGATTGTTCCTTTGCCCAGCACTAGTTTCCCAAGTGCTTCTTTCTGCTTGGTCCTTGCCTGTGGTGCTTCTTTCTCGTAAACCTTCAGCTTTACCTCCAGCTCCACATCTGCAAGCACTGCTCTGCCCTCTTCAGTCTCCAGTCTTCCGTTTATAAAGCTCTCCTGTGTTTGAGCTTTCCGGGCTGACTGTCAGGTGCTCTCGATTAGCTAAGTGTGTCCACTCAGGCTCTGTGAGTGCACACCTGCCCCCTCTAGCTGTTCTGTGCGGACATTGCATCTTGTGCACATCTTTTTCCTCATGAAAAACAGCTTCTTCTCCTGCATTTTTACTTTCATCAGCCCCTGCTGCATGACACTAGTCTCAGCTTGATGATGCAGTGTGCCATGATTGGTCCTCTGAGATGCACCCTGGGTTGATAGGTTCCTGAACAAGTGCACCCCTGCTGTTTGACTTTATGAACCTACTTAAAACCAGGAACTCCCATTCCACCCTGCCCTTGGATAGGTATTGCATATAAGCTTATGCTTATATTTATGTCCTGAGTGTCTGTGGATTTCTGGTGTTTGTTCTCTGCTAGTCTTCTGGTAATGAGTCTCTTCCTGCCCTGACCCTTGCTTGTTTCTGGATCTCACTTCTGCCTGCTGCTTTGGAGTTGTTTCTGCACCCTCAGTACTTCTCCCTCTTCCTCTTGTTTGGTGTGCTGATGTCTACTCCACCCTTACTGGGATCACTATGGGCCTGTGCTTTGTCCTTGTAGCCTCTGAGTACCTGGGGGCTGTTATAGGTGAAGAGACACTTCTAGGCCCTGGACACCTGATGTCATCAGACAGTAGGCATGGTTGAGACATTATCCAAGGGCTATAGTGGAGCCAGGAGATGCTCTGTTTCTGAACATCCCTCCTTGGGGGTTCACTGCTCATCTTCCCACCTCAGTGACCCCTCAAATGATAGCATTGATAGTGCAAGCAATTGAGGACTTGCAGAATAATATGTCTGAGATTTTGTCTTTGGTCAGACAGCAACCCTCTATATCCAGCAGGTGCACAAGCTCTTGTAGACCTTGCACCTGTTTAGGATGCCAAGATGCTTTTCCCTGACCAGTTTTCAGGGGACTGGATTACCTTCAGCTCCTTTGTAAATAGATGTAAATTTTACATTTTTATGAAACCGAAGGCCTACCCTACAGATCAAAGGAAGGTAGGACTCATAAAGTCCCTGTTGCAGACCTGGGCTCATGATTTACTTGACGAAGGGGACTCCAGAGTTGCCATACTCAGTTCTTTATTCCAGACCATGTAAACAGTATACCGTAATCCAGATAGAAGGGCCTCTGCTGAGAAGACTCTATGTGGCCTGCTCTATTTGATGAATTGTTATCTAGGTAATGATTTGATTTAGTTTCTTTTTGTATAATTTTAAACTCATTAATTTGGTAAAGTTTGAAGATTTTATTTATCATGTTTTTAATATGTTTTAAATCTCTTAATTTTTGTTCTGTAACCCACCTAGTTCTCATTCAAAGTATCGAGCAGTACATATGATGAAATTAAATCATGCTGCGGAGTTCAGGTGATGGAGCCCACACTCCAAATGGAATTCATGGGCACTGATAAGAGTATTAGATGGGTCTAATGGAGGTAATTAGTCAGCCTTCCCATTACCCTAGATGGTCTGATCTAGTTAACTATTCGAATAGACTGCCATCAGTAGGAGTGGAGGATGAAAAAAGGCCAGGTTTGTAAACCTGCCTGGATAATGCCTACTGCTTCACACCTGTTAAGGTTTCATTGGTCACCACTAATAAGGAACCCATGCAAATTGGGGTGAGAGAGACCCACCTAGGCGCCAAGTATCTAGCTGCTCCCACTAACGTTTATTGGAAGTATCTGTTGGTCACAGTCCAGTGAAAACAAATAATCTGACACAGCTTGGGCCTTCTTAGATTCTGCAGTGTCTGGCAAATTTCTGGATATAACGTTCACCAGACTATTAGGAATTCCATGGGAGACATTACTGGTGCTCATTCAAGTAGTGACAGTGGACGAAGGATCGTTAGCCAAATGTTTAGTTACTGCCGTCATCTCTGAGATTGAATTTACGGTGGGCGGTCTCTATGAGGAAATCATAGTTTTCCGTTTTATACCATGCCTCTCTTCTATAGTCATTTTAGGATTATCCTGAACACATATACACAATCCATCCACAGACTGTGGTTCAGGGGATATTCTTTCATGGGGCTCAGAGTATTATACCACATGTATTATCTGTCCTGTTAAGGTAGCTACCATCCTGATCTAAGGCGTGCCATCTGCGTTTGTGGAGTTTGTGTAGACTCTTTTTGTGAAAAAGAAGTAGAATAAATGCTTCCCCATAGGTATAATTGCGCCATTGACTTATTTGACAGAACCCATATTGAAGCCTGTTGTTGTTGTTAAGTGCCGTCGAGTCGGAGTCGACTCATGGCGACCCTCTGGATAGCTATCCTAAATTGTGTTCGGTCTTCAGTCAGGCGGCTCATTGTTGACAGACTGGTACCCGTAGCTGCTGTTATTGTATCGATCCATCTCATTGCTGACCTTCCTCTTTTGCGTTGACCTTCTATCTTGCCAAGCATAATGTCTTTCTCTAATGATTTCTCTCTTTGCATGATGTGTCCAAAGTATGAAAGTCGAAGTCTTGAAGCCTATGAGGGACTATATTCAGGACAGCCTTAAGAAAAAGGGTTCATTAGACTCTCTATGTTGCCAGCTGAAGCAAGATTCTTTTTTTCTAGCAAAGAAGAAGGGGGTCCACACCCTGATATAGGCTACAGGGATTTCAAGAAGATCACAAAGAACTACTGTTCCCTTTCCTTGATATCAGAACTATTTCATCAAATGAAAGATGCCCAATTTTATACAAAGTTGGTTCTCGGAGGGTGGGGAGAGGGAGAGGGTGTGTGCGACCTGATACCTATCAGGGAGGGAAATGACTGGAAGACAGCATTTAGCACCTTAAATGGACACTATGAATACCTAGTAATGTCCTTTAGACTGTGTAATGCCCCTGCACCTTATCAATGGCATTTTCCAGGATATGTTGGGGAAATACATTGTCATATATTTGGATGACATTCTCATATACCCCCCCCCCACCCCCCACTCTCACCCTTCAGGCATGTCAAGAGTGTTTTGCAGCATTTACAGGATAGCTAGTTGTATGCAAAACTTGAGAAATGCCCATTTGAGGTCACTAGGGTGCCCTTCTTGGGGTATTGACTATCCGCTTATGGGTTTGAAATGGACCCTACCAAGTATTGACTGTAAGGAATTGGCCCTAATCACAAATTGGTAAGGGAATCTAATGTTTTCCTAGGATTTGCTAACTCTTACTGCCAATTTATTACAGGATTTTCCACCATTTGTACTTATTTTGCCCCCACATGAAAAGGGGCTAATCCTTGATAATGACTATTCGAAACAGTCAAGGCTTTCCAGGATCCCAAAGCAGCCTTTTCATCAGTTCCTGTTTTGTCGCACCTCAAACCCCATCTGCCTTTTATTGTAGAGGTTGACTCCTTAGAGATTGGCGCAGTTATATTCCAGTGAAACCCATGCTCAGCCAAGCTTCATCCCTATGCATATTTCTTAAGAATTATTTCCATCAGAGATTAATTACAGCATTGGCAACAGGAAGTTACTTTCAATTAAGTAAGCATTTATGGAATAGTGGCACATCCTGGAAGGGGCGCAGCACCTTGTGACAGTATTTATGGGCCACGGAAATTTAGAGTATATACAGTTATCTCAGACTGAACTCCTTGCCAAGCCAGGTGAGCACTGATCTTCACCAGATTTAACTTTGTAATCACCTAGCATCTAGGGTCAAGGAATGGTAAAGCAGATGCTTTTTCCAGGAGTTTTAAACCCGGTCTCTCAGACCTGATCATGCCTAAGACCAAGACTGTCAATTTTGGCTACATAGTGCACTAATACATTACAGGCTTTGGCACCCAACAGCACTCTGGTCCACTGCCTTTTTGTTCCCGATACCCCTTGTCATACATAATGCTCCCTGCATAATAGTATACAGGCAAGGCATCATTGCGTATATGGGGCATATATCTGTTAAGCCACTCCATTTGGTGGCCATCTGTGCAGACTTTGCTCAAGCTAAAACCGTTGGCCCAAACCCCTGGCTTACTTCAACCTCTGCCTGTGTCCTCGTGACCTTGGTCCTATATCTCCATAGATTGTGACCTGAATTGGCCACTTGATGGATCCTTTGGTCTGACTCAATATGGCAGTTCTTATGATCTACCCCTTCCATGGATAGGATATACACTTAATTTGATAGGTTGATCCCCTAGCGTTTGTCCAACAGGTAGGAATAACCGGGATTGCTGTTGTCCGCCCAACCACACTAGACACCAAGAAAACTAGTAGGTCCTGGGTATGTTTCAGGAGCTGAGGGGAAGCTCTTTTGGAGGGGTGAGGCATGTGAATCAAGGGGGGGGGGGTGGAGGGAAGAGTTGTAGTTCCATTGTACAGAAGACCAATGTTGCATCACAACCGTGGAATTTTATGCCCAAACAGCTTTGCTTGGAATCTGATTACATGACTTCTTGGCAGAGGTTCAAGCCTTAGCTTTTTATTCAAGCCCTTCCTAATCAGGATTGGTTAGTTTATGTGCTTGCATTTTCTGTATAATTATTACTATTAAACTCTAAGCCAGGACATTTTTTATACTTTGACATTTTGGTGATTTATTCTATGTTGAAAATGACATCTTTCTAGTTTTAGTAAATATCTTCACATCCTTTTAACATTTCCATATACTGCTGTCTAAAAAACATCCAATTTAGAATGCATTAGTTTTATTGGTAGATTTAATTTAAACTGCACTTTAAAAAATTCAAAAAGTAATTAAAAATCACAAAACCCCCAAAGTCTTGATTCCACAAATCTTTCACACCACTTGACTCCATACTTGGTGGAAGCCCTTGTACAGCAATAACCACCATGAGCCATTTAGGATGTGTCTGCCACCTTTGCACAGTGAAATGGTGCAATTTCTGCCTATTCATTTTGGCAGAATATCTCAATTTCTTTCAGGTTTGCAATCCACAGGTGATTTCCAGTCATCTTCAAGTCTTGCCAGAGATTTTGTATTGGATTCTTATATGGGTTATGAAAGAGACACTTGAGGGCATCACTTCCTCGCTGAGAGAGACACTGCATTGTTTTAGATTTATACTTAGGATTATTATCGTGCTAAAAGGTGAATCTTCAACCCAGTCTCAGGTCAGTGGTGGATTAGAACAAGTATACCTCCAAGATCTGGCTATACTTTACATTATCCACTTTTCCCTTAGTCTTTCATAAGCCGCCCTGATCCATGTCTGCAAAGCATCCCTCCAACATAATGCTGCCACTGCCATGCTTTAATATAGGGATGGTGTTAGCAGGGTGATATGCTATGTTTGCATTATGTCATACATATTGCTAATAATGAGACCAGAAAGTTCCATTTTGGTCTTATCAGACCCAAATCTTCTTCTACATGTGTGTCATGTCTCTATCTCCAGGAACAAGCAGGAATGAGTCTTCACATATGGGTACGTCGGTACCGACGGAGCCTGCACGGGAATGCTCCCCAGCATCCAATCAGAAAGCTTTTGGGAGCATCCCTCGCGCCTGCGCGGTGACTTCCCGCCTTTCCCACTGCCTCTCCTCAGTTTTCGTTTTTCCGCGGAGCCAACAGGACGTCCTCCTGTCACCGCAGAAATATTTTACTTTAAAATCCTTATTTTCTTGTGGTCGCGGCTGTATTTCCCGCCGATACCGGTACCGCCGGTGCTTTATTCTTTTCCTTTTCAAACTTAGAGAAATATTTCTCCTCAGTTTTTTGTTTTAACTTTTTTGGGCCTACCAGGCCTTTCCAAGATGGAGCCTTCTTTCCCTAAGAAGTGCCTTCACTGTGGAAACTTAGTTTTCTTTTTAGACTCCAATGCTTGGTGTCTAACCTGTTTTGGTCCTGACCCTTTTTCCCCTGATACTTCAGGCTATATGGTTGGGAGACAATCTTCCCTTTTTCGAGTTTCCCTCGATACCGTTTTTCCTCCTAAGGTGAGGACACCGGTTTATTCTTCTTTCCAGGATCAGGTAACCCACAAACAGTCTGTTAAGACTAGCCAATTCTTGAAGGGGTAAGTCTCATGCACAGCATGATGACGGCTCCGGCCTTGCCCTCAAGATACCATTGGCAATAAAACCTCGGCGGGAGTCTTCGGGCTCCAAAGCATTCACGGGGTTTCAGGTTGTTCCTGGGGCTCACCCCTCACAGAACATACCTGAGCCGTGCCAGGGGGTGGTATCCGCTTCGAGCGGTACCGATAACCCGGCACCAGCATCGGTGTCGAGTGCTGCACTCTTCACCAGGGATCGTCATCTGGTGTTCTCGGTACCTTTGGGGCCGATCGATACGACCCAGATTGGCTTTCCTGTTTCCCAGCCATGCTCGGGGTTGGTACCGGCTTCGAGCGGTACCGATACCCCGGTATCGGCATCGGTATCGAGTGTTCCACTCTTTACCTGGGATCGTCATCTGGAATCCTCGGTACCTTCGGGGCCGATCGATTCGACCCAGATTGACTTTCCTATATCTTCACCGTGCTCGGGGTTGGTACCGACTTCGAGCGGTACCGATACCCCGACATCGGTGCCGGTGTCGAGTGTTCCTCTCGTCGCCGGGCATCGTCTTCGAACGTCCTCGGTACCTTCGGTGCCATTCGATGAGATTCCAATTGACTTTCATGTATCGGCATCGCTGATACCACCACCACTGTCGGTACCTTCTAGACATGCATCGATAGACTCGCTCGCTTCGATGCCGAGTCTAGAATCAATATCCAGTCTAGATGACTTGGTACCGACGCGTTTCGGAACCGATCCATATCGTTTCCGGCTACGCAGTACCGAGGATATTCACCAAGGCTCTCTGGTTACCTCGGTACCGCGCTTCAGCAGCCCTCGATTACTGCTTCGATGACATTATCTCCGATACCGGTACCGGTGTCGGGGTCGATTCCTGCAGTTCCATCGGTGCCATCGATCCTTTCTATGCCTAGTTTGGAATCGATACCAGGCACTGACGATGCAGTACTAACTGCCTCAAATCAGAACTGTCAGTATCACAGTCCATCGAGCAGGATTCTTTTTCTGCACCAGTCCAGTATATCATCTGGTGCTCAAGCTGCTCCTTCAACCTCAGCTTGCCCAGGATTAGTTCCTATTGGAAATCCTTCTTTTCAGAAGTTTCTCCTTGACATGGCAGCCTTCCTTGCCATTCCTATTCCTGGTTTTTCTCTTGACCAAGATCCTGCAGAAAAGGAAAATATAATGCTTCCTTTACATCATTCTTTACAGGATCTTCTTCTGAGGATATGGGAATCACCCTTAAAGGTTCCTTTGCCTTCTACAGCCATTGACGTTCTGTATCAGGTACCTCCCTCTCCAGGGTTCCAGAAAAACCAACTTACACATCATTCCATTGTAGTGGAATCAGCAATGAGGAAGGTAAGAAGCAAGAAGAAGCATTCTTCTTATCCGCCAGGTCGTGCATCTAAAGCACTTGATGCCTTTGGACGTCAAACCTTCCAAACTTCTATGCTGGCTTCAAGAATTATTTCATATATTTTTTTATATGAGTCTGACACTTCAGGAGGTCACAGAGAAATTATCTCTTTTGTCTCCTTTTTTGTCAGAACCTAAGGCCTCTGACTATTCCTTGCTTCTCAATCATAGCAGGAATATCTCTTGGTTCCTTTCTCGTGCTTCTCTAGACTCTTTTGAGTCTGTTAGCAGATCCTCTGCTATTGCCATTGGAGCACGTCGTACAGCCTGGCTGCAGGCTTCAGACTTGAGCAGATGGGCACAACATACACTGGGTAATTCTCCTTGTACTGGAGAAAATCTCTTCAATAAAGAGGCTTTACGTTAGGTTGCTCACTGCTCCACTGACTTTCCTAGTTCTGGAAACCGTCCTAAGCCTTCTTTTTCTCCAGGGTGTAGGAAATGTCCTACCAAACCTTCTTTCCCTAGGAAAAGAAAGTTTCATCCTTCTTCTGCCCATCCTCCAGATGTACCCAAGCAAGGGACATCTCATCCTCGTCTGAAGTCTCCAGACTCTAACCAGGCTAATCGACGCCAGCAACCATAGGTTCCTGTATGTTGCAATCTACAGTTAACTTCTTCTTACCAGAAGTTATTCTTCAAACCCTACACTGGTTTTTCTTTTCAGTATGCTAAGCTATTCGGATATTTTTGTCCATGGGTTACAGAATTCTCCCTTTCTTTTTATTATAAAGGGAGATTACAATTATCCCATGATGGTTTCTGTCCCCACAGGGACATTTTTTCCTTCAGCTGACTTACCATATGGTACGTCACCTTCCAAGCCCCTCTCTTCCAGGGTTTCCCCTGCTCGAGTTGGTACCATACTGAAACACTTCTCTTTCTTTCCAGTGTAGACTTTTTGCTATCCTTCAATGCATGCTCTGAACAACTCATCAGACAGGGACGGGAATATCTCTGCTCCCTCTGTCTGTTTTTCTCCCTGTTTTTATACAAGGGGATCCCCTCTGCTCTTTTGTTCAGTTGCTGTACAAGCAGAACTTCCAGTGCTTACTTTAATGTTTCTTGCAAGTTACTTTCAACTATCTTGCATGATACTACTCACTGCAGGTTATCTTCTTCTTGCCATATCCTTACCTAGGATGTGGCACCACATCTGACTGCTGTCAGTTTATCTCATAATTCTCCTGCACAATGCTCTCTGCAACCTTCAGAGAAGCTTTCCACTATGGGCCCTTGCTGTAGAGCATTGAACTTTGTCTCTGAGGGTTTTCCATATAATAGGAAAAGCTTATATAGTCATCCATGGCTATATAGGTTCTTTATACCCTCTTGTCTCCTATTGTGATACAGAAGACAAGCTTTTTCTGCGTGAATGTCCAAGGAGTTCCCAATCTGGCAGGAATCTACCCCTTTTTTCCTTACAGCTTGGCATTATCTTTTCTACTCCACTTGGACAACACATACTCTTTACTGTACATGATACCTCTGAGTCCCTTGACTGGGTCCTCCTGGTGTCTTAGTCTATGCTTTTTCTTGCCCTTTGGACATGTCAGAGTCCTAAAGTACTCCTGACGTGCTCTTACCAGACTGCTATTATCCTCTGTTTTTCACGCAACCATACTGGTTATTCCACTGAACTACATTCCTGCACCACAGAAATAGATTCTCTATATATCTTCAGGTGGTTTTCACCCCCTTATTATTAGATGAATCTTTTCCCATCACATTCCCCATGTGAATGTTTTTCTGTGGTTCAGTTGCAGGCATGTATTCTCAGAGTCATATTCCTGTATGTATATGTCCTATACATACATATTTTTGTAATCTGTATGGGCATAAGCCATGCCCATCTATATATATATATATATATATATATATATATATATATATATATATATATATATACACCTCTCTCTATATATATATAGATATATAGATATATATCGCACATATCTTGACATATACTCACATATATATAGACATCTATGTATCTCCATATATATATATATATATATATATATATATAGACAGAGATATATATATATATATATATATATATATATATATATACACACAGATATATATATATATATATATATATATATATATATATATGTGCCCTTTGGGAGATGTCCATAGGACACTAGGTATTACCTATTATTTCCCTAACTGTCTGTGCTATAAAGTTTTTACCTTCTTAAGGGGTCCAGACAGTCAACTTGCCTATTCTCATACGGCTCAGTAAGTGGGAGCGGTTATACACACAATTATTGCTGTGACGTCAACAGCTTCTATTTTTGTTATAGATCTCCCTATCCATGAAGTATCAAACTTCATTGTCTTCCTATCTCTTACCAGCTAGGAATGACAGTGTACATCTTCAGTATTTCTGAGTACACTTCTGTTCTCCTTGGGAATAGGGGCTTTTTTCCATACCCCCTCTTCCCTTCCAGACTGGGCTAATTCTCCAGATCGGTCAGTCTTCTTCTTTTAGTCCTCAATGTTAATAATTCTGTACCTAAAAGAGTTTTCAGCTTTTTCCCATAAAGCTTTCCATTGAAGACCTGCCGTTCTTCTCCTGTCCCAGTTGACACCTGGGTCACCTGTCCATTCCAGGTTTGGAACTTCATCCTCACTGCTGTGAAGTTACCTTGAAGATTCCGCTACTGCATCTACAGTACACTCCATCACAGTTCTACTTCCTACAATCCAGTAGGTAAGCTCTATATTGTACTAGTTCATTAAATATTTAATGATACTTGACATTCTCCAGGACCAAGCAGGAAGTCAGTCCTCACTTATGGGTGACGTCGGTGCCGATGGAGCCCTCGCGGAGCAATTTTCCCCAGCTTTCGAAGAAAGCCTTTGGGAATTGCAGCGCGCATGCGCGGTCCCCTTCCCGCCCAAGGGTGCCATCTTGCTCAGTCTCCTTTTTTTCCGCGGAGCCCTACAGACGTAGTTTGTTATCGCCGCTGAAAAAGTTGATTTCTTTTATTTTGTTATTTTTTCTCGGTTCGTGTGTCCTCTTCCCCGCCCGGCCTCGATATTCCCTATCGGGTCCGTTCACATATTTTTTTTTCTATTTTTCTCCCACCTGGCGTTCCCGACACTTTTTCCTTCTTCCCTGGCAGCACGGTCTTTCGACCTTGCAGGGGCCCTTTTTCCCCCGATGGCTGCCAGTGGGTTTAAAAAGTGTGATCGTTGTGTCAAACTTATGTCCCTTACCGACACGCATGACTGCTGCCTCCGTTGCCTCGGACCCGAACATGACTCAATGAGTTGCGGTCCGTGCAACAAAATGTCCTCGAAGGCGTTGAGGAGTCGGCAGTCACAAAAGGAACGAATCTTCTCTGACCCCGCGTCTGGTCGGGCCCGGACCTCGTCAGAGGCCTCGACGTCTCGTGGCTCCGGCTCCGAGCACTGTCGGAGTTCCTCTGAACGGGGGTCCCCCGGCCGGGAACACCGTCGGAAGAAGAAGCCCGCAAGGGTGGCATCGGAGGACGCTCCTGGTCCCTCGAGGGCCAGGTCGCATAGCCCCGTTGGCCGCCCCGTGTCCTCGGAGGCGGAGAGGCCTTCGAAGCTTCCTCGTCTCGAGGACATGTGAGTACTGTAGTCCTCCTGGACTCTCCTCCGGGAGAGCCGACGTCGGGCCCGACGCCGTCGGGGCCCGAGTTGGGGGCTGCTGGGTCTTCTGAGTTTGGTCTCAGATTGACGACCTTGGAGCGCAGTATCGCTGCCTTCATGGACCAGCAGCGGGCATTGATCCACCGGCCTCGCCAATGCATCTGCCCCGACCACCGGGGCGTTGACGCCCAAGTCGACCCCGGAGGCCGAGTCGATCCTCGAGTCCATACGAGCTTGAGTCGATCCTCGGCCAAGGTCTCCCTCGGCCTCCCGTTCGGGACCGAGGTCCTTGACACTGGCCTCAGCGTCGGGGTGGAGATCCCCGGCTCTCGCCCGCACGGAGCCACTCGATTCCTCCTCGGAGGAGTCGGGCTGGGACACGGAGGAGGACGAGTCACCCGGTTCTTTTCAGACTCGGTGCGTCCCCTCCGACTCGCCCGAGTCGGAGCCTCGGAGGCGGTCCCCCCCAGAGGATACCCGGTGCTCCGATTTCGTGAGGGATATGGCCAAGGCTTTGGCCTTCCCCGCGGATCCGGAGGAGGAGCCTCGAGCCGAAGAGCTCGAGGCCCTCCAATACGACTCTCCCCCGAAGGAGGCCTTTACTGTACTGGTTTCCCCCGATGCTGGAGCGGCTACTCTTCCGCATGTGGGAGAGCCCGGCCTCGACGCCGGTGCTGAGCAAGCGGGTCGATTCCATGTATCGAGTCCGCAAGAGCCCCGGGTTCCAGAAGGCACAACTGCCACACCATTCCATGGTGGTGGAATCGGCCATGCATCGACTTAAGAGTCAAAAGATGCACTCCTCGGTGCCTCCAGGTAAGGAGGCCCGGAACCTGGATGCCCTTGGTAGAAAGTGCTTCCAGGGCTCTATGCTTGCTTGTCGAGTCCAGACATACCAGCTATATATGGGCATGTATCTTCGAGACCTGGCAAAAGAAATTGCCGGGTTCTCTGCTGGTCTCTCCGAGGAACCATTGCAGCGGTTCCAGGCCTTGTCCACAGGGATTCAAGAGTGTTCGAAGTTCATTTCTCGAGCAGCCTACGATGGCTTCGAAGCATTGGTTCGAGTAGCCGGAGCCGGCATCGGGGCTCGCCGTCAGGCTTGGCTTCAGTCATCCGACCTCGAGCCATGGGTGCAGGACAAGTTGGTTGATGTCCCTTGCAGAGGTGAAAACCTCTTTGGCAAGCCCATGGCTGAAAAGGCGGCAGAACTCGAGTCCGAGACTCTCACCAGGACTCGCCTATCCAGAAAGACCTCTGCCCCTTCTCAGAAGAGGAAGGGCTCGGGGAAAAAGCCTTTTTACCCGCGGAAGGTGTTTGCTTATAAACAACACCACCCACAATATCAGGCCTCAGCAGCCCCCCATCAGGGACAGCAGCCTAAGGGGCAGGGTAACGGATCCCGTAGGCAGAAGGCTCCCAAGCCCACTACGCAGGCCCCGGCCCAGCAGGGTGGGGTTTTTTGACTATGCCAGCATAGCCTCTCCCCCTCAGGGGCCTTCGCTCAGCACGGGGGGCCGGCTGACCCACTTTGCCCACTGGTGGTCTGCCATAACATCCGATTCCTGGGTGCTGCAGGTGGTTCAAAAGGGCTACCTCTTGCATTTTCACCAGGTGCCCCCCCCCCTTCTTTCCAGGGGAGCCTCCAAGACCCCCCCTACACAGGGACTTACTCCTTCAGGAACTGCAAAGTCTGCTTCACGAACAGGCTGTGGAGCCAGTGCCCCAACACCTGTGGGGTCACGGGTTTTACTCAAGGTACTTCCTGGTTCCAAAGAGAACAGGAGGCCTCAGACCCATTTTGGACTTACGCAACCTCAACTAGTTCCTGCAGCGGGAAAAGTTCAAGATGCTTACCCTTGGAATCCTGCTGCCCTACCTCCAGCAGGGAGATTGGCTATGCTCCTTGGATCTAAAGGATGCTTATACCCACATCCTTATTCATCCGGACCACCGGCAATATCTACGATTTGTGGTGACAGGAAATCATTATCGGTACCGCGTACTGCCCTTTGGCCTATCCTCCGCTCCCAGGGTGTTCACGAAATGCCTGGCAGTGGTGGCAGCCTTCCTGAGGCTTCAAGGCCTCTTCGTCTTCCCCTACCTGGACGACTGGCTCATCCGGGCACAGTCTTCCCTAGAGGTCACTCAGGCCACTCAACGCACAGTGGCTCTGCTTCAGCACTTGGGCTTCGTCATAAACTTCGAAAAGTCCACTTTGCTCCCCTCTCAGGATCTCGAATTCATAGGAGCATGGCTGGATACTCTGCAGGCTCGGGCCTTCTTGCCTCTGGAACGGGCCAACAGGCTCATAGCCCTGGCCGGCAGGTTCCACAGCACGTCACCAGTCTCGGCCAGACGGTTCCTGCAATTGCTCGGTCATATGGCCTCCACGGTCCATGTCACTCCGAATGCCCGTTTACATATGAGACCTGCTCAGTG
Organism: Ichthyophis bannanicus; assembly: GCA_033557465.1. Lineage (NCBI taxonomy): Eukaryota > Metazoa > Chordata > Amphibia > Gymnophiona > Ichthyophiidae > Ichthyophis > Ichthyophis bannanicus. Next base: position 296,086,502 of record CM066037.1, read on the forward strand.
GTGCCTTCGCACTCAATGGCGTCAGGCCACAGGGAGGCTGACGGACTTAATACAGATTTCTGACCGCCTGGTCTCCTCTCTGCAATGGTGGCTTCACCTGCCCAATCTGGTACTCTGCATGACCTTTCAGTCTCCTCCACCGTCCCAGGTGCTCACGACAGATGCCTCTCTCCTGGGATGGGGAGCGCATTGTCAAGGGACATGCACTCAAGGCCTTTGGACACCTTGGGAAGCCGCCCAGCAGGTAAACGTCCTGGAGCTGCGGGCGATCCGCCTAGCTCTGCGGACCTTCTCTCACCTCACGCCTTGTCAGTCTGTGCTGGTGCAGACGGACAATCAGGTTGCCATGTTCTACGTGAACAAACAGGGGGGCACGGGCTCCCTCCTTCTATGTCGGGAGGCTCGGAGGCTGTGCTCTTGGGCAGTCGGTCACAACATCCTCCTCAAGGCTGTTTACCTGCCCGGACAGGACAATGGCCTGGCAGACAAACTGAGCCGGATTCTGCAGCCGCACGAATGGAGGCTGAACCCTGCAGTGGTCCAGCAGATTTTCCGCCGGTGGGGCTCCCCCACCGTGGATCTCTTTGCCAGTCCCCTGAACCGGCAGCTTCCCAGGTTCTGCTCACGGCACCCGCATCCTCTCAGAGTAGCACCGGATGCTTTCCTCATATCGTGGTCCACGGGCCTACTGTATGCCTTCCCTCCCACGCCACTGGTGTCCCGGACCTTGTTCAAAGTGGTCCAGGACAGGGCCTCCGTGATCCTGGTAGCGCCCCGGTGGCCGAGGCAACCGTGGTTCCCTCTACTTCTACAGCTAGCGGTGGACACCCCTCTTCCTCTGGGCTTTCAGCCCGATCTCCTGACCCAGGATCAGGGTACTCTCCTGCACCCCAACCTCCGGGCCCTGCACCTGATGGCCTGGCTGCTGAAAGGGTAGTCCTAGCTCCGCTTCTGTTACCTCCGGAAGTGGAAGCCGTCGTCCTAGCGTCTCGGCATCCTTCTACCCGAAAATCTTACGCCCTTAAATGGCGTCGCTTCTTGGTCTGGTGCTCTCAGCGCTCTGAGGACCCCTTCGTCTGTTTAGTATCGGTGGTACTGCAATACTTGCTTCACCTCTCCGATCTGGGCCTCAAATCCAACTCTGTCAGAGTTCACCTCAGTGCCCTCTCCGCACATCATTCGCCGGTGGAAGGCCGGCCTCTTTCCTCGCACCCCTTGGTGGCGCGTTTTCTCAGAGGCCTCCTTCTGCTTAAGGCTCCATTGCGCCCTCCAGCTCCTGACTGGGATCTCAACGTCGTTCTGCAAAGGCTTACCAGTCCGCCTTTTGAACCCATGGCTACCTGTCCTCTTCGTTTCCTCTCCTGGAAAACTCTCTTCTTGGTAGCCCTTACCTCCGCTAGGCGCGTCAGTGAACTACAGGCCCTAGTGTCGGAGCCCCCATACACTAGGTTCTACAAGAATAGGGTTGTCCTACGGACTCATCCTAAGTTTCTTCCGAAGGTGGTCTCCCATTTTCACATCAACCAAGAGGTGGTCCTTCCGACCTTCTTTCCCAGGCCGCATACCAACCAAGCTGAAACTGTGCTGCACACCCTAGACTGTAGAAGAGCCTTATCCTTCTACCTTGACCGTACGCGAGAGCATAGAAAGGCCGTCCAGCTTTTCGTATCTTTTGACCCCAATCGGTTGAGGGTACCTGTCTCTAAGCGTACTTTGTCCCTCTGGGTAGCCGACTGTATCGCCTGGGCCTATGGGGCAGCCGGCCTCTCATTAGAGAATCGAGTCACGGCTCACCGTGTCAGGGCGAAGGCTGCGTCTGTGGCTCATCTCCGCTCTGTTCCGTTGGCAGACATCTGCCGGGCCGCTACTTGGTCTTCCAGCCAGACTTTTGCGGCTCATTACTGCCTGGAGAGGGAGTCCCGCAGGGACACTGCTTTCGGACAGGCAGTCCTCCACAATCTCTTTCAGGTCTAAGCAATTCCTACCCTCCGGCCCTGGTGTTGGGCTACTGGCCGGATTCGTATTCAGAGAAGATTCCTTCTGTACTGTTGAGCTTGAGGGAGCTCTTTTAGGCTTGAGGTCTCCGGTAGCCTTAAGCTTGGGAGTCCCATAAGTGAGGACTGACTTCCTGCTTGGTCCTGGAGAAAGAGTAGTTACTCACCTTTAACAGGTGTTCTCCAGGAGGAGCAGGAATCAGTCCTCACAACCCTCCCTCCTCCCCTTGGAGTTGCAGTCATCCTTAGTATATGGTTTTGCTAACTTTTTTGCTGTCTTTTCGCTATGTCATCAGACTGAGCAAGATGGCACCCTTGGGCGGGAAGGGGACCGCGCATGCGTGCTGCAATTCCCAAAGGCTTTCTTTGAAAGCTGGGGAAAATTGCTCCGCGAGGGCTCCGTCGGCGCCGACGTCACCCATAAGTGAGGACTGATTCCTGCTGCTCCTGGAGAACACCTGTTACAGGTGAGTAACTACTCTTACTTTCTAAAGACTCCTCTCTCCTGTAGTCTTTAGATTTGCTGTTCCTTGCAGCTCTTCTCTATTCAACTCCTACCCCCCATCCCTTAGGGGATGCCGGGGATCCAAGTTTGGGAAATGCCGTCCTGTCCCAGGAATACGCATTTTATGGGATCTCTCCCTGGCATCCACAGCTAGGGAGTCCCCATATGTGAAGACTCATTCCTGCTTGTTCCTGGAGATAGCACAGTTACTTACCTGTAACAGGTGATCTCTGGGAACAGCAGGAATTAGTCTTCACAACCCACCCACCTCCCCTAGGAGTTGTATCTATCTATCTCCTTTCCTCTTTCTTTCCTTCTGTCTCAGCTATGAAACTCAACTGAGGAGAGGCAGTGGGAAAGGCGGGAAGTCACCGCGCAGGCGCGAGGGATGCTCCCAAAAGCTTTCTGATTAGATGCTGGGGAGCATTCCCGTGCAGGCTCCGTCGGTACCGACGTACCCATATGTGAAGACTAATTCCTGCTGTTCCCAGAGATCACCTGTTACAGGTAAGTAACTGCGCTTAAGTGTTTCTTTGCAAACACTATGCAGCAGATCACATGGCTTGTCTTCAGCAGTAACTTGCTTCTTGCCACATTTTCATACAGGCCATGTTTGTGGCATAATCCCAAAATTATTGAACAGTCAACTTGTTTCCTAGTCTCAGCCAGAGTTCTCTGTAGGTCTTTTAAAATAATCTTAGGCCTCAGAGTGACCTTCCTCGGTTGTTTATTTATTTATTTATTTATTTTTATTTATTTATCTATTTCTTCTATACCGCCCCTTCCAGAGATCAGGGGCGGTTTACATGGAACAATTGCATACATTTGCATAACATTACATAGAACAAGAACTTCTTAACTTTTTACATATAACAGAACAGTAAATTGTCAGAACTATTTACAGGGTGTATACTTTTGTATACTGCTGAATTTACAGGGGAATGTCAGCGAGCTGACATTGCTATTTATAGAAATTATTTACAAGAATACATGATTCGCTATTCAGGTGTGTGTGTGTGTGTATGTATGTGTGAGTGTGTGTGTGTATAAGTGTGCGTGTGTTTGTGTGTGTATGTGAGTGGGTTTGTGTGTGTATGTGAGTGGGTTTGTGTGTGATGGAATTTATTTCCATTTTTTCGTGGGTTGTTTGGGGTGTCTTTGGGGGCTGTTAGAAGAGGAGTTGTGTGTTCAGTTAATTGTGTTTCTGCGGGTTTTTTTGTTTGTGTGTCTGTGGACGCTGTGTGTCTGGACTTGGAGGGTAGGGGATTCCGAAGTGCTCAGAGAATAGGTATGTCTTGAGTTCTTTCCTGAATTGGGAGAGGTCCTTTATGATTCGGATGTCTATTGGGAGGTCATTCCAAAGTGTGGGAGCGGTGAATGAGAAGGCTCTGGCACTGGTGGAGTTTTTGGTCCTCGTGAATGTTTTTGGCAGCTCTAGTGAGAGGGTTGCATTTAGTCTGCGGGCTCTTAATTCATTTGGGACGTGAAGGAGTGTGGATAGATGTGAGGGGGCAATATCGTTTAGTAGTTTGAAGGTTGTTAGTAGTATTTTGTATTTGATTCGATAATTTATGGGGAGCCAGTGTAGATCTAGCAGTATAGGGGTTACATGGTCTGTTAGGTGGGCTTTAGTGACTACTTTTGCACAAATGTTCTGTGCTCTTTGTAATAAGTAGATATTCTTTTGTGGGAGGCCGGTTACGAGACTATTACAATAGTCAAAGTGAGGGGTTATGAGGGCACTAACGACTGATCTAAAGTCATGCGTGTCAAGGAGGAGCCTTAAGTGTTGAATAGTTTTGAGTTTGTAGAATATAGTTTTTACCGTCTGTTTTATGTGAGGTAGCATGGTGAGTGTGTGATCGATTATAACGCCTAGGTATTTTACCTCTTTTTTAACAGGTATCGTTGTGTTATTGATGGAGATTGTTGTTGGGTAGGTATCTTCAGCCACAGGTGATCTTGATACAAACATTGCCTCAGTTTTTTTGAGATTGATGCTGAGGAAGTTGGTTCCCATCCAGGATGAGGTTTCCGCCATGCATTCGGATAGAGTGTTATAATTAGGGTTTTTCGTGGTTATGGGGAGGGCGAGCATGATGTCGTCGGCATAGATAAAGTGATTGATTTTGTGTTTTTTAAATATTTTTGTGATGGGTTGCAGGTACAGGTTGAAAAGGAGAGCAGAAAGGGCTGATCCTTGTGGTATTCCTTGTCCTTGGGGGAAGGTTTCCGATGCTTCCTGGTTTAATTGAACTCGTATTAGTCTGTGTGTGATGTAGGACTTGAACCAATTAAGGACAGTCCCACCTATTCCTAAGTTTTCTAATCTATTAATCAGTGTAAGGTGGTTGATGTTGTCAAATGCAGCGGAAATGTCTATGAAAAGGAGTAGGAGGCCTTGGGTGTTATCATCTGTATGTCTTATGAGGAAGTCCATCAGAGTAATTAATAGGGTTTCTACCCCATGGAAGGGGCGGAAACCGAATTGGTGGGAGTCAAGGGAGTTGTGGTCATCTATATGTTCTTGCAATTGAAGTTGAACAGTTTTTTCTATTATTTTAGCCATGAATGGAATGCTGGCTATTGGTCTATATGAGTTTGGGTCTTTTGGGTCGAGTTTATTGTTTTTTATTATTGGGCGGATTGTTGTGAGTTTTAGGGCATCAGGCATAATGCCCTGGGAGAGGGATTGATTTACTATGTATTGAATGTTTCCAGCTAGTTCTTCCTTAGTATTTTTGATCCATGATACGGGGCATGGATCGAGTGGGGAAGTTGTGGTGTTGATAATTGTTATAATCCTGAGGAGGTGTTTCCGATCTATCGTATGAAAGGTTGTCCAGCTGTTGTTATTAGTTTCGGTGTTTGTGTGGGTTAGTGTTGGTGTAGTATTAGGTTTGCATTTTAGTTTTTCTGCAAAGTGGGTTGCAAGGGCTTGTATACTTATTGCAGATTGTTTTGGTTCTGGATTTTTAACTTTTGTCAGTGTATTTACAATTGCAAATAGTTTCTTTAACCCACAGCTATTGACTTTGGAGGAATGATCTGATCAAAGAATTATCATGGTGGTGCCAAACTCTTTCGATTTTACAATGATGGACATGATATGATAATGGACCTAACTGGCAAAGGAATATTCAGAAACATTGACATTTTGATATCCTTCCTCCATTATTTATTTTATTTAATGTTTTTTTATACCATTTTATCATTTTAGTCAAAGCGGTTTACATTGTAACTTCAACTTGGTAATGTATATTAAACAGGGACATTGATAACTTGGATTCTTCTGAGACAATGGAGGGTTAAGTGACTTGCCCAAGGCTACAAGGAGTGCTAATGGGAATCAAGCCCTGGACTTTTGGTTCCCAAGCCAGTGCTCTAGCCATTAGGCTACTCCTCCACTCCTGTACTTTTGAATAACTTTATCCCTGAGTTCAAATTCTCTCCATACAACACAAACAGCTTGATTCTTCTTCCAGGAGTATTCAGATAGGTTCATTTACTGTGACTGAACACAGGTGGACTTTATTTAACTCGCTATGGGTTTTATGGCAGTTCTTAGAAACTGAGTTAATTTAGGTTTGCTATAACAAAGGGTGTGAAGGCTTGGGCAATCAAGGCTCTTTGGTTTCTTATTTTTGATTACTTTTTGAATATTTCTATAATTGTTCTTTCATATTGAAAATGTAGAGCAGTGGTTCTCAATCCAGTTCTCTGGGCCCCCCCCCCCCCCAGGCCAGACAGGTTTTCAGGATATCCATAATGAATATGCATGAGAGAGATCTGCATGCACTGCTTCCATTGTAAGCAGATCTATCTCATGCATATTCATTGTGCATATACTGAAAACCTGACTGGCCTGGGGGTCCCAGAGGACTCGGTTGAGGACCACTGATGTAGAGTATTTTGTGTAAATAGATGAAACTCCTATTTTAGTGCACTTTGAATTGTATTTTTTAGACAGCAGAATATGAAAATTGCACAAGGGAGTGAAGATTTTGCAAAGCACTCTATATTGGTGGTTATACGATGTATTTTTTTCAACTTTATTAGTTTTCAGATATTACAAGTACAACACTTGTTACCAGAAAAATTACATAGAAACATGTCAGCAGAAAAAGACCATATGGCCTATCCAGTCTGCCCCTCCATATCCTTTTTTTTCCCCTTTACAGATCTTCTGTGTTGGTACCATGCTTTCTTGAATTCAGATACTGTCCTCGTCTCTACTACCTCCAGTGGGAGGTTGTTCCACGCATCTACCACTCTTTCTGTAAAGAAATATTTCCGCATATTACTCCTGAGTCTATCCTCTATCACCTTCATCCTATGCCCCCTCATTGCAGAATTTTCTTTCGATTGATAGAGGCTCTCCTCCTGTGCATTTATGCCATCAAGGTATTTCAATGTCTCTATCATATCTCCCCTCTCCTGCCTTTCCTCCAAAATATACATATTGAGATCTTTAAGTCTGTCCCCATATGCCTTATGATGAGAACATAAAAACAAAAGAAATGCCATATTGGTTCAGGCCAAGTTCCATCAAGTTCAGTGTCCTGTTTCCAACAGTGGCCAATCCAGGTCACGAGTACCTAGCAGTTTCCTAAAAAGACACACAGGTTCTATAATGCTTGTATTGAGGCAAGCAGTGGATTACCTGGGTCCTCTTTAATAATGGTTTATTGACCTTTCCTCCAGGAACTTGTCCAACCCTTTTTTAAGCCCAGTTACACTAACAGCTTTTACTACATCCTCTGGTAACGAATTTGAGTTTGATTATGCATTGACTGAAATAATATTTTCTCTTATTAGTCTTAAACGGGTTACACTGTAGCTTCATTGCATGTCCCCTAGTCTTTCCACTTTTTGATGCCGTAAAGAATCGATCTACATTTACCCATGCCACTCCATTCATTAATTTATAGACCTCTATTATATCTCCCCTCAGCCATCTCTTTTCCAGGTTGAAAAGCCCTAACCTTTTAAGCCTTTCCTCATAGGGGTATCCTTCCATCCTCTTTAACATTTTAGTGACTCTCCTCTATATCTTTTCTAATTCTGCTATATCCTTTTTAAGATATGACGACCAGAATTGCACACAATATTCAAGGTGCAGTGGCATTATAATATCCTTTGTTTTATTCTCCATTCCTTTCCTTATGATTCCTAGCATTTTATTTTCCTTCTTGGCTGCCGCTGCACACTGGGCGGAGGTTTTCAACGTGTTATCCACGATGACGCTTCAATCTTTTTCCTGGGTGGTAGTTCCTAATGTGGAGCCATGCATTGTGTAACCATAGTTTGGGTTTTTCTTTTCTAGATGCATAACTGTGTACTTGTCCACATTAAATTTCATCTGCCATTTGAACGTCGTTTTCCAATTTATCAAGGTCCTCTTGCAATTTTTCACAATCCTCTTGGGTTTTAACAACTTTGAATAATTTTGTGTCATCGGCAAACTTGACTAGCTCACTTGTTGTTCCCATTTCCTTTACGAAATACGTTAAAAGCAGCGGATCCAGCACAAATCCCTGGGGTACTCTACTATTCACCTTTCTCCATCTGGAAGATTGACCATTCAGCCCTACCCTCTGCTTTCTATCTTTTAACCAGTTCCTGATCCACAGTAGTACACGGCCTCCTATCCCATGACTTTTTAACTTCTCCCTCATGAGGGACCTTGTCAAAGGCTTTCTGAAAATCCAGATACACTATATCGACCAGCTCACCTTTTTCTACCTGTTTATTCACACTTTCAAAAAAATATAACAGATTAGTAAGACAAGACCTTCCTTGGCCAAAGCCATGTTGGCTTTCTCCCATTAAACCATGACTATCTACATGTTCAAAAATTTTGTTCTTAATAATGGTTTCTACCATTTTGCCCTGTAGTGATGTCAGGCTCACCAGCCTGTAGTTTTTCGGATCACGCCTGTAACCCTTTTTAAAAATTGGTGTTACATTGGCCATTCGCTAGTCTTCAGGTATTACAGAAGATTTTAATGATAATTCACAGATTAATAATAGTAGGTCTGCAGTCTCATATTTCAGTTCTTTCAACACCCTTGGGTGTATACCATTCAGTCCAGGTGATTTGCTACTATTTAGTTTATCAAATAGTTGTAATATATGTTCCTGGTTTATTGATATTTTTTTCAATTCTTCCAATGCATCACCTTTAAATAATTTTTCAGTCATGGGTAACTTCCCTACATCATCTTTGGTAAAACCAAAGCAAAGAATTTATTCAGTCTCTTCTCTATGGCCTTACCCCCTTTTTGTGCCCCTTTAACCCCTCTATCATTTAATGGTCCAACTGACTCTGTCACAGGTATTTTGCTATGAATGTATTTTTAAAAAGTCTTTATTATGCGTTTTTGCTTCCACAGCAAGCTGCTTCTCAAATTCTCTTTGCTTGCCTTATCAATGCTTTATGAAGTCCATTGACCATTTTGGTAGCCACCCTCTGCACAGACGTCATCCTGTTTATATCCTTTTGAAGGTGTGGTCTCCAGAATTGTACACAATACTTCAAATGAGGTCTCACCAAAAACTTATACAGAGGCACTATTCCCAACTCCTTCCTGCTTGTCATTCTTCTCCCTATGCACCCAAATATTTTTCTGGCTTTTGCCTTTACCTTTTCTACCTCTGTAACCACCTTAATTAAGATCATCAGAAACGATCACGCCCAAGTGATCTTTAGCGTTAAATCTCAGCTATCAAATTCTCAACCATTTTTCAAGCTTAGCTAGCTCCCTCATCATGTTATCTAATCCTTCCTGGGTATCTACTCTATTGCAAATTTTGGTACCATCTGCAAAGAGGCAAACTTTACCAGACAGTCCTTCTGCAATATCACTCACAAAAATGTTAAAAAGAGTCAGACCAAGGACCACTGGTGACATCCTTCTCAGAATAAGCTCCATTTACCTGTACCCTTTGTCGCCTCCCATTCAGTCATTTTAGGGTTTATTCCTAGGATGCTCAATTTATTTATAAGTCATCTATGCAGAACGTTGTTATAGGCTTTACTGAAATCTGAGTATATAACATCTAGGGCTGTCCCTCGGTCCAACTCTCTGGTCGCCCAATCAAAGAAATTATTTACTGATTTGATTTTATATACTGCTCTATTTTACAATCAGAGCGGTTTACAAAAGAATGGTAACACTGGAACATTTTATGTTGAACAGGGTAATTAAACAGGGTTAAACTATATTACATAATGATGTATGTTTCCTATGATGTCTTGTAACATAAGGGTAAGTGGCTACATGGAGTCGTCAGTTTATGATTGTTGAATGCATTATGTTATATGATCATAGAGCTGTTGGAATAAATGGGTTTTTATTGCCTTATGGAAGGTTGAGAGTTTGGAGACGGCTCATATTGGATCTGGTAGGGTGCTCAAATGGTTGGTGCTCAGATCATATCTGGTAGGGTGTTCCAAATGGTTGGGGCATACAGTGAGAAGGCTCGATTACTAGATGCTTGGGTGCTTTTTATTATCGCTGCTGGGGTTTAAGTGTGTTTGCTGTGCCTTGTCTCCTCATTCTGTTGTTAGGTGTACGTTGTCCGAGAGGGAATCTGCGGTCAGATTATTTATTGTTTTGAATGTCATCAGTGGTGCTTTATATTTTATGCGTCTTGCTATTGGTAGCCAATGTAGTTGCATTAAGAAGGGCATAATGTGCTCAGACCTGGAGGCATCCTTTAGGGTTCGGGCCACTGTGTTTAAGGCCATCTGAAGTAGTTGTAATATATATTTCAGTAGTCCTTGGAGGATAATATTGGCATAATCGAAGTGTGAGAAGATGAGTGCTTGGAATACTGTGGAGAAGTCATGCGAATCCAGGAGTGGGCATAGATGTTGGAGGGTTCTGATTTTATGATATACTGCCCTAGTGATGTTGATGTGGGTTTGCATGCTCAGTCACTGGTCCAGGGTTATTCTGAGATAGCACACTTCTTGTTTTATTGTCAGTTCTCCATCCTTTAATTTAGAGTATCGGGTGGAGTGAAAACCTGATTGTTATAAACAGCACTTCAGTTTTCTTGTAGTTCACTTTGAGGTTGTTCCTGGAGAGCCGTTCTGAGGCATCATTGATGCATTCTATTATGTTGGCATAGTTAGGTTTATCCTTAGAGAAGAGAGCATATAGCATGACGTCATCGGTGTATATGTGGTACAATATGTTGTAAGATAGTAAGTATGTGGTAAGTTGCTTAACCCTCCATTGCCTCAGAAAAAATCCAAGTTATCAATGTCCCTGTTTTTAATGTACATTACCAATTTTAAGTTACAATGTAAACCGCTTTGACTGAAATGATAAAGCGGTATAAACAAAACACACCTGATAAATAAATAAATAAATAAATAAATATAAATGACTGGATGTAGATGTTAAAGAGTAGGGATGATAGTGATGATCCCTGTGGGACTCCTTGTGTTTGCTTGTAAGTGGTTAATATGCGAGAGACAATTCATATTTGTTGTTGGCGACTTGGTAGATAGGATCTGCACCATTCTAGGACTGTATATTTTATTCCTTTTCTTTTGCAATCGTGATAGAAGGATGTTGTGACATACTGTGTCAAAAGCTGAGGCAATATACATGAATACGAGGATAAATCTCTGCTTTGATTTATCGATGCCCTCTATGAGCCTGTCAAGAAGAGTAGTCATGAGGGCTTCTAAACCAATGCTGTTGCGGGTCCAGAGGAGCTTGGGAGTGTCTGTGGTGCTGGAGTTGTTGCTGAACTATTTTTTTCTATTATTTTGACCGATAATGAGAGGCTTGATATGAGTCTTCAGGCATTCGTGTCAAGTGGGTCGAGTTTGTTGTTTTTCCGTAGTGGTCTGATGGAGGTGGTCTTCAGTGATTTCAGCATAATGCCTATGGTTAGGGATAGGTTCACGATACTGGCGATGAATGCATTTAGGTCAGATCATGTTATTTTGACCCAGCTTGTGGGGCATGGATCTGTTGGTGAGGTAGTGGTGTTGAGATTCCTTATGACATTCTCATTGTGTTCTGGGGAGCTTGAAATGAAGGAAGATAACTTGGGTATGTTAGTGTTGTGTGTTGGAAATCTTTCTGGTTTGTATTGGTTTCCGGTAGCTTTGTTTTGGAAATAATTTGCAAAGGTTTCAAGGTGAGGAGTGTTTGTTTCATGCTGCTTAGTTGGGTCCTTTAGGAGGAATTTAACAAGTTTGAAGAGTTCTCGAGGCTTGTTTAATGAGTACATTAAGATACTTGTGTGGTAATTTTTACACTTTTGGTCGATTGCTTTGCAATGTCGAAGGCTGTTCATATACATGCTGCAGTCCTGTGGAAGTCTTGAATGGCGCCATTTTCGCTCAAGTTTTCTGAGTTGTAGTAAGGAATCGTGTATTTCTGCGGTATAACATACGGCTGTGTGATGTTTTTTGGGAGGTTTTGTAATTGACGGAAAGTGCGAGGCTTTGCTTATAGTTCTAGTTTGTGTGTCTACTAGTTTGTCGGTACTGGTTGTGCCGGCATTTAATTCTGGCAGAACTTTCTCCAGGAACGTCTGTATCTCCAGGAACAAGCAGGAATGAGTCTTCACATATGGGTACATCGGTACCGACGGAGCCTGCGCGGGAACACTCCCCAGCTTCCCAAAAAGGAAAGCTTTTGGGAGCATCCCACAGCGCCTGCGCGCTGCCTTCCCGCCTTTCCTAATCGCCTCTCCTCAGTTCTTCTTTGCCGCGGAGCCAGCAGGTCGAGTCCTGTCACTGCTGAAGAAGTTCTTTGTTTTATTTTATTTCTTTGGTCGCGTGTCTGCCTCCCCCGACTCCGGACCGGTACCGCCGGTCTTTTCTTTCTTTTCTTCAAAAAAAAAAAAACCCAACAATATATATTTTCCCTCACTTAGTGTATTTTTTCTCTTTGGGCCTTAGGCCTCACAAGAAATTTTTCCTCATGGACAAACCAGCCTCCGGGTTTAAGAAATGCACTAAGTGCAGCGGTACTATTTCTGTTACTGACACCCATGAATGGTGTCTTAAATGTTTGGGTCCTGAACACTCCATTTCGGATTGTCCGTCCTGCTCTTTGATGTCTAAACGGGGTTTACAGAACCGAGCAGCCAAGCTCCATGTGCTGTTTCCCTCTGATGCAGCTTCAGTAGCATCGACGTCTTCCAGGGCTTCTTCTTCCTCCCATGGATCTCAGGTAACCAAACATAAATCCAGCCGGTCCTCGAAGAGTAGATCTCCCTCTAAGCATCGAGATGCCTCCGGGCTTACCCTCGAGGATCCTGCACCGGCAAAACAACCCCGGCGGGAAGCTCCGGCTTCCAAAGCTCCACCTATGGGGTTACAGGTTGACATCGATGGCACGGCCTCGACCGATCACCTGTTAGAATGCTCTGGGGTACCGGCGCAACCTTCCGGTACCGAATTCCAGGCATTCATGGCGTCGATGGATCAGAATGTTCTATCCATGCAGCAGGCTATCAAGGCCTTTATTCAAGCTGCGACGCCGCTGATACCACAACAAACTCCGTTGTCGGTATCGGCTCCGGTACCGGCACCAGCGCCGGTACCGGTACCGACTGCATCGGCATCGACCAGGATACCGACTGCAGCAGTTCCCTGTCCAGGGCTGCTCATCGGTACCGAACCGGTACCGATGACGCCCGATGTCGATACCGCTCGATACGCGTACCGAGCTTTAGAAGAGCACCCTGACAGGCGGTACTTTGATTCCTCTGATGATTCTGATACATCAGAGGAGTCTGCTGAAGTATCCATAGCCCTTCCTGAAGAGCCTTCTTCTCCAAAAAGAAGAATGTCTCCTCCAGAGGACTTGTCCTTTCAAGACTTCATAAGAGAAGTAGCTAAAGGACTTTCTATTTCAGTAACCTCTGAATCAGAGCCTAGAGCAAAAAAATTAGATATTTTAGGTTATTCTAAGGCTCCTAAAGAGGCAGTCACCTTACCAATTTATGAGATTCTTTATGAACACATGATTGACTTATGGGAGACTCCCCTCACTATCTCTCCTCATTCTCGCAGATTGGACACTAGGTATCGTGTCCCTCCTTGTCCTGGTTTTCATAAAACATAGCTTCCTCACCATTCCATTGTGGTGCAGTCAGCTATGAAGAGGATAAAGAGTACAAAGAGACACTCTTCTGCTCCTCCAGGAAGAGAATGCAGGACCTTGGATGCTTTTGGTAGGAAAATCTTCCAAGCCAGTATGCTCATTGCCAGAATCAACTCCTATAGTCTTTACATGGGTATGTTTCTAAAAGAAGTTGCAGATAAGCTGCACACTTTCCTCCCTTTTCTTCCAGAGGATAAAAGGGAAGAATACCTTATTTGGCTTAAGCATACTCAAGACATTTCAAAGTTTTCCAACCGGGCAGCCTTTGACTCCTTTGAAGGTGCCAGCAGAGCTTCGGGCATTGCCATAGCTGCTCGCAGAATTGCTTGGCTCCAAGCTTCTGATTTAGAACCTTGGGTCCAAGATGGCTTAGGAAATCTTCCCTGTACAGGTGAAAACCTGTTTGGCAAAGAATGGCAAATAAAAGACACTCAAATGGATGCAGAAAATTCTGCTCTGGATAGACTTTCAAAGTCAACCTCCATTCCTGCCAAGAAAAAACCCTTCAAGAAGTCTTTTTTCAAAAAGGGCAGATTCCCTTCTGCTTCTGGCCAACAATCATCTACAGGTCGCTTTGCCACTAAGCGTCAGCAACCTAAACAGGCCAGGCCTAAGTCTACAGGGGCTGCTGCAACTCAGCAGACCCAACCTCCTCAGGGTTTTTGACTTGATGCTAGAGAACTTAGCCTTTCTGACTTTAAAACAGCCAGAGTCTCTCACCATTCCAGGAAGGTTAGCTCATTTTGCTCCCAGATGGGAGCAAATTACATCAGAGCAGTGGATCCTCTCCATCATAAGGGAGGGCTACAAACTTCATTTCTCAAACCTTCCTCCTCACACCATGGTGAGACACTTCAATTCTCCAACATCTCTTCTCGACCTTCTAGGTCAAGAGGTGGTTACCCTTCTTGCCCAAGGGGCAATAGAAGAAGTACCTCTTCTTCAACAAGGGTCAGGGTTTTACTCCCCCTATTTTCTGATTCCAAAGAAAACAGGGGGATACAGACCCATATTAGATCTCAGGGAATTGAACAAATTTCTATGCAAGGAGAAGTTCAAGATGCTTTCTCTGGGCACTTTCCTTCCATACCTTCAAAGTCAGGATTGGCTTTGTTCTCTAGATCTCAAAGATGCGTACACACATGTCCTCATCCATCCATCTCACAGAAGGTTCCTCCGTTTTCTTTTCCAAGGAAAACATTACCAATACAGGGTGCTTCCTTTTGGTCTGGCCTCTGCTCCAAGAGTGTTCACCAAATGCATGGCAACAGTAGCTGCATTTCTACGCACTCTGGGAATCTTCGTATTCCCATACCTGGACGACTGGCTCATCCGAGCTCCATCTCAGTCAGAGGCCCAGATTTCCCTGGACCGCACAAGACGTATTCTGCAGTATCTGGGACTTGTGGTAAACCTCCCAAAGTCTCAGCTCACCCCTACTCAGTCCCTAGAGTTCATAGGGGCCTGGTTGGATATTACCACTGCAAGGGCCTACCTTCCTCAGGCCCATTGCCAGCGTCTAGTGCAGTTAGCCTCCCAGATTCAGTCAAAGAACCACCTAACTGCCCAGGAGATGCTACAACTGTTAGGCTACATGGCATCCACAGTGCATGTGGTACCCTATGCTCGCCTACACATGAGAGCAGCTCAATGGACTTTGTCCACCCAGTGGACTCAAGCATCAAGAGCTCTCTCAGACCAAATAGCAACCTCCAAACGTCTCTTTTGGTCTCTCCAATGGTGGATGTCCACCCAAAATCTGTTGCTGGGGTCCCCCTTCCAACAGTTGTTGCCCCAGGCAACCCTCACAACAGATGCCTCCCACACAGGTTGGGGAGCTCATCTACAAGACCTCTCCACTCAGGGCACTTGGTCTCCACAGGAGACCTCTCTTCATATCAACCTCCTGGAGCTTCGAGATGTTTTTCTAGCTCTCAAGGTCTTTCATACCCTGCTCAGCTACAAGACAGTCCTCATTCATAAGGACAATCAAGTAGCCATGTTTTACATAAACAAGCAAGGAGGAACTGGCTCTCTGTCGCTTTGCAACGAAGCTTTAAGATTGTGGGCCTTCGCCAGAGAGCATCAAATCCATCTCCTGGCCGTATACCTCCCAGGAATTCAAAACTCTTGGGCAGACAGACTCAGTCGAGTTCTGCTTCCACACGAATGGTCCCTGCACATGGATCAGGTACTCAGAATCTTCCAAGAATGGGGAACCCCGGATATAGACCTCTTTGCAAGTCCGTGGAATGCCAAACTTCCCCGGTTCTGTTCCAGAATTCCGTGTCAGGGAGTTCAGGCCAAGGATGCCTTCCTCCTTCACTGGGGTCAAGGCTTCCTGTATGCCTTACCACCCATTCCCTTGATTCCCAAGACTCTGTTCAAACTCCAGAGGGATCAAGGATCTATGATCCTCATAGCTCCACGCTGGCCACGCCAAGTGTGGTACCCTCTACTTCTGCATCTCTCCCAAGCCCCCTCCCTGGACTTGGGAGCTGCTCCAGACCTTCTGTCCCAGGAGGAGGGGACTTTGTGGCACCCAAACCCCAAGTCCCTTCACCTCAGAGCTTGGTTACTGAAGGCCTAGACCTTCAAGGCTGGAATCTTTCTCAACAAGTGAGGGATATCCTCCATGCTTCCAGAAAACCTTCTACTAGACGTTCCTATGCTTTTAAATGGAAAAGGTTTTCCATTTGGTGTACTGAAAAGGGTCTTGACCCTCTAGCACTACCTTTGAATTCTCTATTGGAATATCTCCTGCATCTTTCCAATGCAGGCCTTAAGACGAATTCAGTAAGGGTCCATTTGAGTTCTATTGCAGCATCCCTTAAGCCTATCAATGGACAGCCTATTTCCTCTCATCCTCTTATTGCAAGATTCATGAGAGGCCTAACTTTAACTAAACCTCCCATTAGGCCTCCTCCGGTGGCATGGGATTTAAATCTGGTTCTTGGTCAGCTTATGAAACCTCCTTTTGAACCCTTAGCCACCACCTCCTTGAAATTTCTTTCCCGGAAGGTTATTTTCCTCATTGCAGTCACCTCAGCTCGCCGCATCAGTGAGCTGCAGGCCTTAGTGGCTAATCCACCTTATACAAGGTTCCATCATGATAAGGTAGTCCTTAGGACCAATCCACACTTTATGCCTAAAGTGGTCTCACCTTTTCATCTTAATCAAGAGGTATATTTACCTGTCTTTTTTCCAGCTCCTCATGCATCAAGTGCAGAGAGGACTCTTCATACTCTGGATTGTAAAAGAGCTCTTGCCTTTTACTTACAAAGGACACAGCAACATAGAAAGTCTTCCCAGCTCTTTGTTGCTTTTGATCCCTCTCATTTGGGACTTCCAGTCTCTAAAAGGACACTGTCCAATTGGATTGCTCAGTGTATTTCTTTTGCTTACCAGAGTAAGAACCTTTCTTTGGAGAGCCATGTCACAGCTCATAATGTGAGGGCCATGGCAACCTCTATGGCTCATCTAAATTCTGTGTCCATCGACCAGATCTGTCGAGCGGCCACCTGGGCCTCAGTTCATACCTTCACAGCCCATTACTGCTTGGACAAGGACTCCCGCCAGGATGCCTTGTTTGGTCAGGCTGTTCTCAAACACCTGTTCCATTCTTAATCAACTCCTGCCCTCCTTCCCTGGATGGATGCCTGAGATCCATAGGAGGAGGTAGAGCCCTTCCCAGGGTCTCATATCCTTGGGGATCTCCCAGGCATCTTTAGCTAGGGAGTCCCCATATGTGAAGACTCATTCCTGCTTCTTCCTGGAGATAGCACAGTTACTTACCTGTAACAGGTGATCTCTGGGAACAGCAGGAATAAGTCTTCACACCCCCACCCACCTCCCCTAGGAGTTGTATCTCTCTATCTGTCTTTCCTTTCCTCTCTCTCTCTTTTGTCTCAGCTTTAAAACTCGAACTGAGGAGAGGCGGTTAGGAAAGGCAGGAAGGCAGCTCGCAGGCGCTGTGGGATGCTCCCAAAAGCTTTCCTTTTTGGGAAGCTGGGGCGCGTTCCCACGCAGGCTCCGTCGGTACCGACGTACCCATATGTGAAGACTTATTCCAGCTGTTCCCAGAGATCACCTGTTACAGGTAAGTAACTGTGCTTTGTCGAGGTGTCAGAAGAAACGAGGTGGTGGGTTGCTCTCATTGTATCTATGTAGGTCTGTGTCCAGAGTGATTTGGAAAGTAATAGAGTTGCAGTCTGACCATGGGACTGGAAATACTACTGCTGAGGGTTGATTGCATTGTTTGTGTATGTTAGTAGGAGCAAAGATAAGGTTCATAGTGTTTCCTCTTGTGTGGGTGGGTGTGCTTATTATTTGCCCATATCTAGCGCTGTCATTGTTTCTAGGACGGATTTGGAATGCATTAGTGGGCGTGATGGGAGGTTGAAGTCACCTAGCATCCACAGCTGTTTTCTTTGGGTAGGGTGGTTGTATGCAAGTTCTAAGATTGTGGATAGGTCGTCGGTGCATGCCGAAGGCATTCTGTATAACAGGCATACTGTTAGCTGTCTGTCTGAGACAGTGATGGTGTCTAGGTTGTTTGAACTTTTGGATTTTATGATGTTGAATTTTAAGTCGCTTCTGGCTAGGACGAAGATGTCTCCACCCCTTTGGATGGCTCTCGGGCAATTAAAGATGTCATAATTGGGGAGTCTCAAATTGCTTGTTAGTATGGTGTCTGAGTAGGTGAGCCATGATTCCATGACACATAGAATGTCTAGCTTTCAGTGTTTGATGTAATCTCTAAGTATTGGCCATTTGTTTCGGACTGAGTGAGCATTTACAAGCATGCAGTTTAAGCTTTCAGTGTGTGGAGGCTTCTGTGTGTGTCCTTGCTTGGTGCTGGCAGACTATGAGTAGAAAAGAGCCGTATACTTTCAAGTGGACGGCCCTTGAGGGGTTCTGTGAATTTTTGTGTCCCCTCTGACCATACTCTTGTCCAAGGGGGGCTGATAGGTCTCTGACCTTGTAACGAAACAGAAAGCTACGGGCACATTTCAGTTCCGGTGGTCTGAATGATCTCTCTGCAGTTTCATTTTATTTTGTACCAAATAAAACAAAACTGCAAAGACATCATTAGGACCACCAGAACTGAAGTGTGCCCATAGCTTTCTGTTTTGTTACAAGGCCAGAGACTTATCAGCCCCACCTCATATGATGGGAATTAGTCCTTGTTTCTGGGTATATGTTTCTGTCTGCGTGATGTGTAGGGTAAGGCAAGTTATGAGAAACATGTTCATGAGTAAGCCAGGCATTGTGCTTTGCCGTGGGTGATGATGAGTGGCTGTAAGGTTGACGGAGGTATGGAGAGGGGTCAGGAGAGATGTTCCATTTGGTGCGATTTAGAGGAGGGTGTCCACTAAGATTGCGTTCTTAAAATAGGTCATTGGATGCGAGCGCTTTCTTAAAATTGGTGGGCGCCGTTGATTCCCTCTGCCGGAAGGAGTTCTTAGTATGTTTATGTTTATTATATTTGGTAACTGTCTTTCAGAAGGACCAACAAGGCGGTTTACAATAAAAAAACAATATATAAATAAGAGGGAAAAAAATCCATAAAATCATAGGACAGACATACAAAGGAGGCATACAACCAAATTGGCCCACCTTAGATTGTGTCTCTCTAATGTGTGTGTGAGTGTTTGTTGTCTTTATATGTTGCTTTGTTACCTGTCTTGCAGGAGATAGGTTTGGTTTGTTACCTGCTGTTTTTTCTGTTTGGTTGGGAGTCAGTTGAAGGTTCTTTGAGCTGAGTGAGAGAAGGTGTCACTGGTGATGTCATTGTCTAGGCATTGGTTCCAAGGGTTCCAGGTTGTGAGGATCTGGTTTGAAGTGGTTGCTGTTGCTGTTCCTGCCATGGTTCACTCCTAAGGGCCATGCCAGAAGGCCCTTTGGCATAGCCCTTAGGTACAGGAGTGCCTGCAGCTTGATCTGTTGGTGATAGCCAGGGCTGATCTTCATCATGGAGGGAGGAACTTTCCTCCACTCCGTGCACACTGCAGGGGTGTCCCAGACTGTTGGCTGCTCCTGCAGCGTGTTCTGTTGATGATGGATGGGGCTGCAGGGGAGTCCCAGTCCACTGGCTGCTGGCTAATTAGATTTGTCTGTTAAGACCCGCCCTTAGTAAAATCATGCTTCCTCAGATCCTGCAATCCATTTGACTCCAGAAATCTCACTATCCTCTCTTTTAGCAGCATTTCCATTCATTTACTCGCCACAAAGGTCAGACTAATTGGTCTGTAGTTCTCCACCTCATCCTTAACTTCCACTTTTGAGAAAAGGGACAACATGCACCTTTCTCCAGCCCTCTGGGATCACTCCTGACTCTAAAGAAGCATTGAAAAGGTCAGACAGTGGAGTCACTAGAACTTCCCCAAGTTTCTTCAATACTCTGCGATGTATCCCATCTGTCCCTATCGCTTTGTCTAATTTTAGTTTAGCTAGTTCCTCAAGAGCACAGTCTTCTGAAAATTGTTCAAGATCCCCTTCACTTCTGTTCCTATTTGTGGGTGTTTTCTGAGGTCCTGCTCCTGGCTTTTCATCTGTGAACATAGAACAAAAATATTTGTTAACCAATTCTGCTTCATCCTCATCAGCTTCTACGTATTCCTCCCTTTTACCCTTGAGTCTCTACAGTACCACTTTTGCACTTCCTCATCCCACTAACATATCTGACAAATGTCTTGTCCCCCCATTTTACTGCATTGGTTATTTTTCTTCTATTTATTTATATATATATATATACTGTATGTGTTGTGTGTGTGTGTGTATACAGTATATTTTTTTTTCCTATTTATTTATTTTTAGCTGGTCTTATATACCACCTTATCTCAGAGTCAAGGCGGTTTACAAGTAACAGGCTAAACAAAACTTAATGTTGAGGACAGTGTTAGGGGTTACATATCTTTAGGGCTTACATGAAATGATGAAACATAGTAATGGAATCATACATAACAATATAACATAATATAAGTCCTAACTTAAGAATCCAAGGGAGCGTCAGTTCAGAATAGGGGATGAGAAGTAATAGGGGTCCATGAACTTTGTAAAGGGAGGGTGGCTTGGAGGTGGGGGAGGTGGCAGGAAAAAGGCGTGTAATGGCAGGTTTTGGGGGAGAGAGAAATAGGTCTCAGAATATGTCCAACAAGTTGTTAGACCAAGGGGAGGTCCCGGATCTCTGAAATGGATCAGGGAATACAGGCTGCAGTATGATGTCCATCTCAATAGGTTATATTGGGGTGATGAGTCTTAGGTGCCAAAGAACTCGGTGAATAGGTGTGTTTTCAGATTCTTATGGAATTTGTTGAGATACTGTGTGGCATGGATGCCATATGGCAGTGTGTTCTATAATCAACAGATTCATCGTTGAAGGAGAAGAAATTGAAATCGTGAACAACTTTAACCTACTTGGATCAACTATCAATAAAGAAGCAACAAGCAGTCAAGAAATCAGATGACGTATTGCTCTTGGCAGAATGGCTATGAAAGACCTAGATAAGATTCTCAAGAGCAGAGATGTCTCTCTCCATACAAAGATGCGACTTGTTCAAGCCATGGTATTTTCAATAACATCATATGAATGTGAAAGCTGGACAGTGAAAAAGATAGACAGGAAGAAAATTGATGCCTTTGAATTATGGTGCTGGCGGCGAATACTGTGTTTCTCCAGGACCAAGCAGGAAGTCAGTCCTCACTTATGGGTGACGTCGGCGCCGACGGAGCCCTCGCGGAGCAATTTTCCCCAGCTTTCAAAGAAAGCCTTTGGGAATTGCAGCGCGCATGCGCGGTCGTCTTCCCGCCCGAGGGTGCCATCTTAGCCAGTCTTCTTTTTTCCGCGGAGCCCTGCAGACGTCCCCGTCTTGTCCCCGCGAAAAAGTTGATTTTCCTCTTTATTTTATACTTTTTTCTTTCGGTTCGACGCCGATCGTTTTCCCGCCCGGACTCGCGACGCCGGTCTCGAGTCCTCTAGCGTTTTTTCGGTTTTTCTGACTTAGTCAGCTTTCATTTTCGTTTTCCCTGGCAGCCCGGTCCTTTGACCTCGCAGGGGCCCTTTTTCCCCCGATGGCTGCCAGTGGCTTTAAGCGGTGTGGTCGGTGTGACCGAAATATGTCACTAACCGACACACACGACTTTTGCCTCCGCTGCTTGGGCCCGGATCATGAGGAACTGATCTGTGGGCCCTGCAGCAAACTGTCCTCGAAGGCGTTGAGAAGTCGGCGGCATCAGCGCGAGAGAATCTTCGCTGACCCCAGCCGTACCCGGACCTCGTCGGAGGCCTCCGTGTCAAAGGGCTCCAGCTCGGACCGTCGCCGGAGCTCCTCCGACCGGGGTTCTCCCTCCGGGGACCATCGTCGGAAGGAAAAACCCGCGAGGGCGGCGTCGGTGGACGCTCCTGGCTCCGCGAGGGCCAGGTCGCATAGCCCCGACAGCCGCCCCGGGTCCTTGGAGAAGGAACATCTCCCGAAGCGACCTCGCCTGGAGTCGGAGATGCCTGCCCGGGTAAGTCCTGTAGTCCTTCTGGACTCGCCTCCGCGACAGCCGACGTCGGGCCCGACGCCGTCGGGGCCCGAGTCGGGGGCTGCTGGGTCACCTGAGCTCGGACTCAGGTTGACGGCCTTGGAGAGCAGACTGTCTGCCTTCATGGACCAGCAGCGGGCACTGCTCGCTGGCCTCGCTGGCGCCGCTGCCCCGACCGCCGGGACGTCGACGTCCAAGTCGACCCCGGAGACCGAGCCGATCCTCGAGTCAATGAGAACTCGAGTCGATCCTCGGTCGAGGTCACCCTCGGCCTCCCGTTCGGGACCGAGGTCGCCGACGCCGACTCCCTCGACGTCGGGGCGGCTGGCGCCGCACCCTGCCCGGGCCGACCCCACCGAGTCCTCGTCGGAGTCGGTCTGGGAGTCTGAGGAGGAAGAGTCACCTGATTCTTTCCGGACTCGGTGTGTCCCATCGGACTCACCGGGGTCCGAGCCTCGGAAGCAGTCCCCCCGGAGGATGCCCGGTTCTCGGACTTCGTTAGGGATATGGCCAAGGCTTTGGCCTTCCCTGCGGATCCCGAGGAGGAGCCTCGAGCCGAAGAGCTCGACGCCCTCCAGTATGACTCTCCCGCGAGGGAGCACTTTACTGTGCCGGTTCCTCCTATGCTGGAACGACTACTCTTCCGCATGTGGGAGAGTCCGGCCTCCTCGCCGGTCCTGAGCAAGCGGGTCGATTCTATCTATCGGGTCCGCAAGAGCCCTGGCTTTCAGAAGGCACAGCTGCCACACCATTCCATGGTAGTGGAATCGGCCATGCATCGTCTTAAGAGCCAGAAGATGCACTCCTCGGTGCCTCCTGGAAGGGAGGCCCGTAACCTGGATGGCCTTGGCAAGAAGTGCTTCCAGGGCTCTATGCTCGCATGTCGTGTCCAGACTTACCAGCTCTACATGGGCATGTATCTCCGGGATCTGGCTAAAGAGCTAGCCGGATTCTCCGCTGGTCTCTCCGAGGAGCCCTTGCGGAGGTTCCTAGCCTTGTCCACGGGCATTCGGGAATGCTCAAAGTTCATGTCCCGAGCAGCCTATGATGGCTTTGAGGCCTCGGCTAGAGTGGCCGCAGCCGGCATCGGTGCCCGCCGACAGGCTTGGCTTCAGTCGTCGGACCTTGAGCCCTGGGTACAGGACAAGTTGGTCGATGTCCCCTGCCGAGGCGAAAACCTCTTTGGCAAGCCCATGGCGGAAAAGGCTGCACAAATTGAGACTGAGACTCTCACCAGGACCAGGCTTTCTAGGAAGACCTCCGCCCCTTCCCAGAAAAAGAAGGGCTCGGGAAAAAAGTCCTTTTACCCGAGGAAGGCGGCTGCCTACAAACAGTACCCCCATTATCAGGCCCCTGCAGCTCCCCAACAGGGCCAGCAGGCCAAGGGACGGGGTAACGGGTCCCGTAGGCAGCAAGCCCCCAAGCCTGCACCACCAGCCCCTGCTCAGCAGGGAGGGGGTTTTTGACTCGCTCAGCATAGCCTCTCCCCCCCCGCTGGTCCCTCCCAGCACCGGAGGCCGGCTGGTTCACTTCGCCCACAGGTGGTCCAGCATCACCGCAGATGCCTGGGTGCTTCAGGTCGTGCGAGAGGGCTACCTTCTCCACTTCCATCAGGTCCCTCCCTCCTATTTTCCGGGAGAACCTTCGCGCCCCCCTCTGCACAGGGAGTTGCTCCTTCAGGAGTTAGCAGGTCTTCTGCAGGAACAGGCGGTGGAACCGGTGCCCAAACACCTGAGAGGTCAAGGCTTTTATTCAAGGTATTTTCTGATACCAAAGAGAACAGGGGGCCTCAGACCCATCCTGGACTTGCGCAACCTCAACAAGTTCCTTGTGCGGGAGAAGTTCAAAATGCTTACCCTTGGAATCCTTCTGCCCTACCTCCAGCAGGGAGATTGGCTATGCTCCTTGGATCTAAAGGATGCCTACACGCACATCCTCATCCACCCAAGCCACCGCCAATACCTAAGGTTTGTGGTGGCAGGAAATCATTACCAGTACAGAGTACTGCCCTTTGGCCTATCCTCCGCACCGCGAGTCTTCACAAAATGTCTCGCGGTCGTGGCGGCCCATCTCCGGCTTCACGGCCTCTATGTCTTTCCGTACCTCGACGACTGGCTCATCAGAGCAGCGTCCGCTCAGGAGGTCACCAACGCCACGTGCCGCACGGTGACTCTGCTGCAGCACCTGGGCTTTGTCATAAACTTCGCAAAGTCCACTTTGCTCCCCTCACAGGATCTCGAGTTCATCGGCGCAAGGCTGCACACTCCTCGGGCACAAGCGTACCTACCGCTCGACAGGGCTCAACGGCTCATGGACCTAGCCGACCGCTTTCGCAGCCAGCCCCTGGTCTCCGCCAGGCGCTTCCTGAGACTGCTCGGCCATATGGCTTCCACCGTCCATGTGACCCCCAATGCCCGCCTGAACATGCGGTCTGCTCAATGGTGTCTCCGCCAGCAGTGGCGACAAGCCACAGGCGGCCTGGCAGACCTAGTGCGCGTCTCCGAGCCGCTGCTCTCGTCTCTCCGGTGGTGGCTCCGGCAGCCGAACCTGATATTCGGAATGCCTTTCCAGTCACCTCAGCCGACCCGGGTGCTGACCACCGATGCATCCCTCCTGGGCTGGGGAGCACATTGCCAAGAGGCACGTACTCAGGGCCTCTGGACCACGTGGGAGTCTGCTCAGCAGATCAACTTCCTGGAGCTCAGGGCGATCCGCCTCGCTCTCAAGGCCTTCTCCCACCTGACTTCCCAACAGTCCGTCCTTGTCCAGACGGACAATCAAGTTGCCATGTTCTACGTGAACAAGCAGGGGGGCACGGGCTCCTTCCTCCTCTGCCGGGAGGCACAGAAGCTCTGCTCTTGGGCCGTCAGTCACGGCATTCTCCTCAAGGCAGTTTATCTCCCGGGCCAAGAAAATTGCCTTGCAGACAAACTCAGCAGGGTCCTCCAGCCGCACGAGTGGCGTCTGGATCCCTTGGTAGTTCAGAAGCTCTTCCTCAAGTGGGGTCTCCCCACGGTGGATCTCTTTGCCAGTCCTCACAACCGGCAGCTTCCTCGCTTCTGCTCTCGTCAGACACACCCCCTTCGGGTTGCGGCGGACGCCTTTCTGATCTCGTGGTCGTGGAGCCTTCTGTACGCTTTCCCTCCCATCCCGCTGGTCTCTCGGACTCTTTTCAAGGTTCTCCGAGACAAAGCCTTCATGATCCTGGTGGCCCCTCGCTGGCCCAGGCAGCCGTGGTTTCCACTCCTGCTGCAACTGGCGGTGGAGGGCCCAATCCCTCTGGGGATACAACCGGATCTCCTCACTCAGGATCAGGGGTCCCTTCTGCACCCCAACCTCAGGTCTCTCAACCTTATGGCCTGGCTGCTGAGAGGGTAGTCCTTGCTCCCCTTCTCCTGCCGGCGGAGGTGGAGGAGGTCGTCTTAGCTTCGCGACGGCCTTCTACCCGCAAATGCTACGCCCTTAAATGGCGTCGCTTTGCAGTCTGGTGTACCCAACAGTCTCAGGATCCCTTCTCCTGCCCGGTGTCGGTGATCTTGCAGTACTTGCTGCACCTCTCTAATCTGGGACTTAAGTCCAACTCCGTCAAAGTTCACCTCAGTGCTCTTTCAGCACATCATGTGCCAGTGGACGGCAGACCTCTTTCCAGCGACCCTCTCGTAGCGAGGTTTCTCCGAGGTCTCCTTCTACTTAAACCACCTCTGCGCCCGCCAGCGCCTGACTGGGACCTGAATGTGGTTTTGCAGCGGATCACCTGTCCGCCTTTTGAACCTATGGCTACCTGTTCTCTACGTTTTCTGTCTTGGAAAACACTGTTCTTGATAGCCCTCACTTCCGCTAGGCGCGTAAGTGAATTGCAGGCCCTCGTGTCTGATCCCCCTTACACTAGGTTCTACAAGAATAGGGTAGTCCTACGGACTCACCCAAAATTTCTGCCTAAAGTGGTCTCCCCTTTTCACATCAATCAGGAGGTGGTACTTCCAACCTTCTTTCCCAGACCACACTCCAGCCGAGCTGAAACGGTCCTCCATACCCTGGACTGTAGAAGGGCATTGAACTTCTACCTTGACCGTACGCGGGAGCACCGTAAAGCTGCTCAGCTTTTTGTGTCTTTTGACCCCAATAAATTGGGGCTCCCGGTCTCCAAGCGTACTCTGTCCATCTGGGTTGCGGACTGTATCTCTTGGGCTTATGGGGCAGCCGGACTCTCCTTAGAAAGTCGAGTCACGGCTCATTGCGTTCGGGCAAAGGCCACGTCAGTGGCTTACCTCCGCTCTGTTCCGCTGGCAGACATCTGCCGGGCCGCTACTTGGTCTTCGAGCCAGACTTTTGCGGTCCATTACTGTCTCGAGAGGGAGTCCCGTAGGGACAGTGCTTTCGGACAGGCAGTCCTCCGTAATCTCTTTGAGGTCTGAGCAACTCCTACCCTCCATCCCAGATGTGGGCTACCGGTGGGTGATAATTCAGCGAAGATTCTATCCTTCTGTGCTGCTGAGCTAGAGGGAGCTCATTTTTGTGCTTAGGGTCTCCGGTAGCCTTGAGCTTGGGAGTCCCATAAGTGAGGACTGACTTCCTGCTTGGTCCTGGAGAAAGCGTAGTTACTCACCTGTAACAGGTGTTCTCCAGGAGCAGCAGGAATCAGTCCTCACTACCCTCCCTCCTCCCCTTGGAGTTGCAATCGTCTGCTTATGTTCTTTTTGCAAATTTTTTATGCTGTCTTTTTTAGCTATGTCATCTGACTGGCTAAGATGGCACCCTCGGGCGGGAAGACGACCGCGCATGCGCGCTGCAATTCCCAAAGGCTTTCTTTGAAAGCTGGGGAAAATTGCTCCGCGAGGGCTCCGTCGGCGCCGACGTCACCCATAAGTGAGGACTGATTCCTGCTGCTCCTGGAGAACACCTGTTACAGGTGAGTAACTACGCTATACTATGGCCTGCCCGAAGAACAAACCAGTCGGTACTAGAGGAGATCAAACCTAAGCTTTCTTTAGAAGCTCAGATGACAAAACTTCGACTTTCATACTTTGGACACATCATGCGAAGAGAGATCATTGGCAAGATAGAAGGTCAACGCAAAAGAGGAAGGCCAGCAGTGAGATGGATTGATACAATAACAGCAGCTATGGGTACCAGTCTGTCAACAATGAGCCACCTGACTGAACACCAAACACAATTTAGGATAGCTATCCAGAGGGTCGCCATGAGTCGACTCCGACTCGACGGTACTTAGCAACAACAACAACATGGAATTTGTTGAGATCCTGTGTGGCACGGATGCCATATGGCAGTGTGTTCCATATGCTGGGGGTGTAGACTGAAAATGCTCTGCTCAAGGCAGTCTGGGTGCTTGACCTCAGTACGGAAGGAATGGTGAAGGTAAATTGCGTATTGTGTCATCTTGATCTGTTGTTTGGCATCTTGTGTATTAAGGATAGCAGGTAGTTTGATGAAAGGTTGTGGTATGCTTTAAGTGTAGTGAGTATGAAGTTGTATTTAGTGCGAGCTGCAATATAAGCTCTTGAGAACTGGGGTTATGTGCTCGTGTCTGGGAGCCCCATAGAAATCCAAGCTGGGGTGTTCGGGGCCAACTGCAGAGGGTGAATCCGGAAGGCCTTGGAGGAAGATGTTTCAGTAGTCCAGGTGTGGGACTATTTGTATATTTGCTTTCCCGGCTACTTTCCTAGTTTCTTTAAGTTTTTGCAAAAATTGATGTTTGTCTTCTTCTTTCTGTGATCCTATGTATTTTATGAAAGCCACCCTCTTTTTCTTTACTTTTTCAGCTACTCCTTTCAAGAACTATAGCGACCTCCTTTTCCTTTTTCATTTATTTACTTTACTAACAAAAAAGGTCTGTTGCCCTTAAAATATCCCCTTTCATTTTTCTCATTGTTTTTCTATATCCCTCAGCTGTTCCCATCCCCCTAACGATTCCTTGAGGTATTGTCCCATCTTGGCAAAGTTAGTTTTACTAAAGTCTAGGGCCCTCACTTTTGAATGCACTTTATCAGTCCTAAGCCTAATACTGAACCACACCATCTGGTGATCACTGGATGCAAGGTGATCTCTCACTATTTTTATTTATTTTATTTATTTATTTTATTATTTTTATATACCGCACTATTCAAAATCAGCGCGGTTCACAGATAACAGTATTGTGCGTAACAGGAACATTATTAAGCATCAGAAACACTTTTCCCATTGGTAAACACCAGGTCCATTATGCCCCCTTCACGAGTGGTTTCCGTTACCAGTTGCTAGACTAATTGTCCTTGCAAAGAATCCAGGATCGCCTTACTTCTAGATGACACCGCAACAGGGAATGCGCCAGTCAACATCCGGCATATCAGTAGCACTTCTCGTTTCATGGCAATACTGCAAATGTCTTCAGTTAAATCTCTGTCCACTTTTTCTGTCTGAAGGAGATCTGTATGTTGCACCAATGCAAATGGATTCCCCATTCCCTCTTTGTAGTTTAACCCATAGTGCCTCCTCATTCCCTTGTAAGCTCTGATTTTTTTATATATAGTGCTACACCCCCTCCCCTTCTTCCTACCCTATCCTTCCTGAATGAAGTATGGCCTAGTATAATTGCATCCCAGTCATGATTGTTTGTGAGCCATGTCTCCATAACCGCCACTATATCTAAGTCAACTTCTTCCATTAAAGCCTCAACATCTGGCATCTTATTTCCCATACTACAGTTATTAATGCACACTGCCTTTCAGATATTGCCCCTTTTACCCATTTCTGCAGAGGTATTAAATGTTTCATTTACCTGAGGGCTTTACTTACCTGGGGACTTTCTTCACCCAACCCCAACAAATCTAGTTTAAAGCCCTCTTCAGTAGGTTAGCTAGTCTGCTGCGGAAGACACTTTGATCCTTCTTGGATAGGTGGACACCATCTCTGCACAGCAGCTCATGGAAAATCATTCCATAATCCAGAACACCTAAACGCTCTGACATCATCCATGCAGCCATGTATTCATCTCGAGGATGCAAGCTTCTCTGCTTTGTCCTTTACCCTCAAACATCCAACAAGAACACCCAAAACCCACAGATCGGTGAGGACCAAAAGGAGCAGCTAACACTGTGGAAAATCGTAAAAGATTTTATTGGAATGTCTCTAGAGATCCAACCCTACATGTGTTTTGGCACCTAGGCCTTCCTCAGGGGCACTGGACTAAGAGTCAAGACACTCTGTATAGACACACCTAGTGTCATGAAAAAGCCAAGAAGGTAATGCCGCTCAATAGCCTTTACAAGCAGAGCCGGTTTGGCAAGGTGGTGTGTCCATGCAGAGTGTCTTGATTCTTAGTCCAGTGCCCTTGAGGAAAAGCTATGTGCTGAAACACGTTTAGTGTTGAACCTCTAGAGACACTCCAATCATTTTTTTTACAGTTGTTCACGGTGTCCTGTGTTACCTGCTCCTTTTGGTCCTTGGGCTTTACCCTCAACAGGAAGGATTGAAGAAAATAGCATTTGCACACCTATCTGCGTCACCCTCTCTCCCAGAGCCATGAAGTCACACTTGATTCGCTCGGAGGGCTATCTAGCACTATCATTTGTGCCAACATGAATGAGCATCATCAGATAATAGTCACTAGGCTTGATGAGTCTCGGCAAACTCTCAGTAACATTTCTGATTTTGACACCTGGCAGACAGCATACCTCCCTGGATATCTTATCTGGTTGGCAGATGGATGCCTCAGTACCCCTCAGAAGAGAGTCGGCAACCACCCTTTGCTTCTTTGTAGTCACTGATTTTAAAACTTTGGGGTGCTTGAGCTCTGGTTCTGCCTGTTCCAGGGATGTTTTCACCTCCTCCATTTCCAGGGCTGTATACTGGTTATTCCATTTGAGGGCTGGAGGAGTTGGATTGTTGATTCTACAGGCTCTGGTGACTCTTGTCCAGCTGTCTTCATTCTGTAGCATACCATGTTCACCTTTGTCGGAGAACTTGGATGTCTCAAGAACCATCTCATCAATGTATTTCTCACTGTCATGAATGCTTCTCAGCCTCACCACCGCTTCTCAGGGCTCCTCCACTTATTTCATGAGGGTTTCATCTTACAGGCATCATGCACATGGAACTTGTTCCTCGACTGGGATCAGGCTGTCTGACTGGACAGAGGCAGAAGCTGCTTTTGTTACTCCATTTATCGAAGTTCTGCTATTGGCTTCCATTTGATCTTTGCCAGTGTTTGCTTTCCTTTATGGCATATGCAATCCTGCCGCATTCTGCCCCTGAGAGGAACTGATACCACAGCCAGCAGTAATGACATTGCTCTCCCCAAAGAACATAAGGGAGGTGATTGCCCTTAATCAGCCCAAAATAACTGAGCACATCCTGAAGCTAGTTCCACCATATGTGCAGCACAGGCAAGCATATACTACCTCTGTGCTCAGTTCCTCATGGGCAGAATGCTGCACGATTTCATATGCCACAAAGGAAAGCAAACACTGGTAAAGATCAAATGGAAGCTTTTATAGCAGTACTTTGATAAATGGAGTAACAAAAGCTGCTAGACTTGAAATTATCCTAAGGGGGGGAATAGGGCTAGTAACAGTACTGTACCTGAGTCAGAAAAAAATCCAGATAACATGTAATAAGTGTTCTCCATTTTTAGGTGTCTCATTTCCATTTGTTCTCTCTAGTCCTCCATGGAATTTTCGAAGCATTTCAGTTTTGTTCACGTGTAAAGCTGGCAAAGTTGAAATGCCCCTATGCACCTGTAAAGGGAGAAAAAAAACTTTGAGCTGCTTCTTGGTTAGAGAGTTTTCTTCTTGGCCTACAAACAGCTACCCTCTAAAACCCCACTGCTTTTTAACACATTTATAAATGACCTGGAAATAGGAACGAGTGAGGTGATCAAATTTGCAGAATGTACAAAATTATTCAAAGTTGTAAAATGCAAGAGGATTGCGGAAGATTGCAAGAGGACTTTGAAAAATTAGAAGACTGGGCATCCAAATGGCAGATGAAATTTAATGTGGACAAGTGCAAAGTTATGCACATAGCAAACAAAGAACAACCTAAACTATGGTTACACGATGCAAGGTACAACCTTAGAACCACTAAGGAAAAAGATTTAGGTGTCATCGTAGATATGTTAAAAACCTCCATCCAGTGTGCAGAGGAGACCAAGAAAGCAAATAGAATGCTAAGAATCATAAGGAAAGGAATGGAGAATTAAACAAAGAATATTATAATGTCTCTGTATTGTTCCATGGTGCGACCGCACCTTGAATATTGTGTGTAATTGTGGTCGCCATATCTTAAAATGGATATAGCTGAATTAGAAAAGATACAAAGCAGAGCAACAAAATTGGTAAGGGGAATGGGAGGATACCCCTATGAGGAGAGGCTTAAAAGGTGTTCTTCATCTTGGAAAAGAGACTGCTGATGGGGGATATGATAGAGGTCTATAAATTAATGAATAGAGTGGAACGAGTAAATGTAGATCAGTTATTTATGCCATCAAAAAGCAGAAAGACTAGAGGACACACAATGAAGCTACAATGCAACCCATTTAAGATTATTAAAAGAAAATATTTTTTTACTCAATGCGTAATCAAACTCTGTAATTCGTTACCGGAGGATGCAGTAAAAGCTGTTAGTGTAGCTGGGTTTAAAAAAGGTATGGACAAGTTCCTGGAGGAAAATTCCATAAACCATTATTAAAGAGGACCTGTTAAATCCATTGCTTGCGCCGGGACAAGAATTGTGGAACTTGTGTGCCTCTTTGGGAACCTTCCAGGTACTTGTGACTTGGATTGGCCACTGTTGGAAACGGGATACTAGGCTTGATGGACCTTGTTCTGACCCAGTAAGGCATTTCTTATGTTCTTAGGGTCCATGAAGGATATACGGCTCTTTCTCAGAAGGCTTGAAGCATTGTTGGCAAGAGACCAAATTGCTCAGTATACGAGGCCTTTGAGAGAACTAGGTTTAAATTCCTCAAGCAAAGGATTTTTTGCTAATGCAGCAGCCTATAACTTATAGTAGGTGTTAGATAATCAGCTGGGGAAAGAGCATGATTTAGTGGTTAGAACAGACTGGAACCAGAAGACCAAGATTCAGATTTCTCTTTCCTACTCAGCTCTGCTGGTGGCTGTGGGCAAGCCCTTTTTCTGTCATCCTAAAATCATGGGGGAAAAAATTCTAATCTAAGTTATTTTCTCCTGTTAAGACTGTAACATTCTTGGGAGGAATATTTTACTGGTTTGGAATTTGTTTTAAAGCACCTCAGTGAAATAAGCATTAGGAAATTTAGTCTTTACACAGAAACATTCCAGTCTTCAGAAACAGAAATGCCATGCAGTGTTCAGCATACTTCATGGTACTAGAACTTAGTTATCTTGTGAGAGGCAACAGCATGTTTAGCTTCTATGGTATTATTGGTCAAACTGTGGAAATTAAAGAAAAGGATGAGAGGCAAAGAGCAGTTCATGCTGACCTGGAAAGAACCGAGTAGTCTATGAATGCCATAGCAGTCATTCTAAGCATTTTCTCCCAAGACAGGATCACTGTATTGTCAGCAGGAGATAATAACCATGCCAGTGAGGTTTGCTTCCTTGTAAGGGCAAGCTTCTGATTCAGCCCAGAAGTCTTTCCCTGTGATCCTCGCATCAACTAATAAGAAATGGAGAATGTGATCCCTCCCTCCCCGATGAGAAAGAAGTTTGATTTATGAACTAATGCTTAGTAAGGCATACATAGAGTGCAAAGAATGCTCTAGGAAGATGTACTGTTGCCAAAGTTGTTTGAAAAAAATAATTTTGAAGCCGTTGTCTTTGGGAGACCTGGTATAGCAAATAATCTTAAGTCTCTGCTTTTGTACCTATCTAAGTCCAAGCATAATTGGATGGGGGGGGGAGGTTGTTAGGTTTACAGTATATGTATGCTTAGAGTCGTCATCCCAAATTTTTATAGCCATATTCTGCATCAGCAGGAAGCATTCCTCCAAGGCCGGTGCAAGGGTATTAGGTGCTCTATGCAATCCTTCAACCTTATGTCCCTCTCCACACCCCCCCCCCCTGAGATTTTGAAAAATTAAACTCTATAACGTTGCCTCTCTCACAACAATCCCATAAAAGCACATAATTGACATTATACTTTAATTATTTGCTTTCTATATATGTGTGTGCCCACACTTTACTCGTGCTGGAATTCTGCAAACAAAATGTAAACTTCTTTGTCAAAACACTTTCTGCAAGCAAAAGAATGTGCTGATGGTTCTTTGAGTTGAGTCAGTCTGTCAAGATCTATTGTCGTGCTTTGACTTCTGCTGCTCTTTACTGCCCCTCAGAAGCTGCTGCTCTAGGCGACCACCTAATCTTGCCTAATGGTTGGGCCAGCACTGCACTCTTCACAGAAGCAGAGGCAGATGAAGCACTGCTTTGCATTGGTGCCGAGATGTTTTCATTGATAAATCTGGAACGGTTTTTGCACTGGAACACAGCTTTGATATGTCTGCCGCCCCTCGGTCTCAGCCTCCCACTGAACTGAGCATTTTATTTCTTGACATGAAAACATCTGTACTCCTAGACCAGGGTAGGGTATACTGCTTGTCCATGTTCCACACTATGCAGTGCCGAGAACCTTTCCAGACAGTTTTCATTATCCTGTCTTTTTCAAATTAATGGAATACCTCTCCCAATATTTTTTAGCATACTGCTCATCTTTAAAGATTGGCTGATTAAGATGCGTGTAGGATTATAAATATTTTCGCTGTTTTATTTAATCATTTTGCAGTGTATTTTCACATGATACATTACCTGATCCTCCTTCTTGAATACATAACTTTTATATAAGCACAAATGAATCTCTAGTTCAGTGGATGCGGTCACAGAAACATGGACATTTCCCTTTCTCTCTGGACTTTCACTGTGACCTATGCCAAGTCACCAGTCAGTATGTGGCCTGTGAGCTAGTGTACTGTCATAGGTCTTTGCCCTCTCCTGGATGTGCTTTCTTATGGACTGGAAACCCATGCTGAGTACTGGGGTCTGTAAGTGCACACTGACACAAGAGACCCTGTGCTGCTGCTGTTGCCACTACTGTTGCTGCCGTCCTGCTTTAGATGAGTGGAGGGGAGGGGAAGGAAGCTGGAGATCTGCTATTTTGATTTCACCATCATCTGGGGTCGCATGAATTTTCAGTTGTTAAAATGAAATCATATTGGATAATGTCTGTGGGTTTTGTAATAGAAACATTCGGTATATGAAAGTAAACCCATTTTTCTGTTTGGTGTTAACAAAAGTTCCTTTCCAAAAAAAAAAAGGTCACACACTCATACTACTCTCATGTTTGAGTTCAGGGCAAAACATGCTATTTCAGTTCTTGCATGCCCATTGGCTTATGCCCAGCATAGAGTCTCCTGATACTAGAAGTTTTGCAAATGTTTTCTAATTTTTCCCATGTTTTCTACAGCCATTTAACTCCTTGAAGTACTAGATTCTGGTGAAGTGCTTGAAAGAAACGTTGACTTGTATCATTTGTATAGTGCATTTTAAATTTAGCTCGCACTTTTTTAGTAGTAGCTGAAGGCACTTACATTCAGGTACAATCAGAGCCAGCCGCAGAGTTGGTTCAAGATATTGGCACCCTAGGCAAACCTTGAGCCTTATGCTCGCCCTGGCTGTCAGAATTTATTGTTTAGCTTTGAATGTCTTGCTGTTTGTGGCCCCCCAGAAGCTTCTGTCCTAGGCTACTGCCTAGCTTGCCTAGTGGTTGAACTGGCCCTAGGTAAAGTAGGTATTTTCCTGTCCCCAGAGGGCTTGCAACCAACAGGCCAATGCAGAAAGTCGGCGTTGAAGTCACATGCTATTAGATGAGTACACATTTTCATAACGTGCCGATACCGCAAGACTTCAGCGCCAGTATGCAGCAGAGGGTGTGTATGCAAATGAGCTGTGCACAAAATTTTGGCATAAAGTTGAAAGGAGGGGAGCCAACGCATGCGCAAACAGACGGTGCTACAAATGACCATGAACACATGCGCGTAAATGTCAAACACTCATGTTATGCACACATGATGTGCAGGTTCTTTTGACGCTTAGCCCATAATCATCATCACTATTTATTCAAAGACATTTTTCTATGAAATAACAAGAGATACTTAACAGTAAAGGAAGAATGATATAAGTGAGTCCAAAAAAACACACAAGGATAAGAAGCAAAAGACATTTCTTCTTTAACGCCGAACTTTCACTTTTATGCTGAAAGATACATGCAGAGAATTTTCATGTTGAAGCTAACTGTTCATTGGTACATACCCTGAAACAGTCTATCTCCAGGAACAAGCAGGAATGTAGTCATCACATATGGGTATCATCGGTACCGACAGAGCCTGCGCGGGAACGCTCCCCAGCGTCCAATTAGAACGCTTTTGGGAGCATCCCACAGCGCCTGCGTGCTGCCTTCCCGCCTTTCCCAACTGCCTCTCTCCAGTTCTTCTTTTTCCGCGGAGCCAGCAGGTCGTGTTCCTGTCACTGCAGAGGAATTTCTTTATTTCTTTTTGTGGTCGCATCTGCCTTCTTCGACGCTCTACCGGTACCGCCGGTCTTTCTTTTCCTATTTCTAAAAAACAAAAAAAAAAATTCTTTTTCTATTTTCTTCAGGTGCATCCGCCTTTTTGGGCCTTAGGCCCAAAAGCTTCCTCAACATGGAAAAACCTGCCTCAGGTTTTAAAAAGTGCACCAAGTGTGGCGGTACCATTTCCGTCACCGACACCCATGAATGGTGTTTAAAATGTTTAGGTCCTGACCACTCCATCACAGATTGTGTGTCCTGTGCCGTGATGTCTAAAAGAGGTCGGCAGAACCAAGCTGCCAAGCTCAGTACCCTGTTTCCTTCTGATGCGGCTTCGGTGGCATCGACGTCTTCCAGGGCTGCTTCTTCCTCCTGTGGATCTCAGGTAACTAAACATAAATCCAGCCGGTCCTCGAAGGGTAGATCTCCTTCTAAGCATCGAGATGCCTCTGGCGTTACCCTCGAGGATTCTGCACCGGCAAAATTACCCCGGCGAGAGGCTTTGGCTTCCAAAGCATTATCGGGGTTCCAGGATGTTCTAGATGGCTCGGCCTCGAAAGATCTCCTGGTGCCATGCTCTGGGGTACCGGTGGCTTCCACCGGTACCGACATCCAGGCATTGGCGGCGTCCATGGACCAGAGAATTCTGACCATGGAACGCAGTCTGGCGGCTTTCCTTGCGGCATTGACGCCCTTGGTACCGCAACAGACAACTCCACCGGTACCAGCACTGGCACTGGCATCGGTATCGGCACCGGTACCGATAGCATCGACATCGGCATCGGTGTCTGCTATGCCGGTACTCTGTCCTCTGATGCCCTCCGGTACCGATTCCACGGTACCAGTTATTCCCGGTACCGACCTTGGTCGGTACAGGTATTGGGCTCTGCAGGAGCATCCGGACAGACGATACTTCGAGTCCTCAGAAGAATCTGAGGATTCTGAAAGTTCTGTCGATGCAGCGATGCTTCTTCCAGAAGAGTCCTCCTCCCCTAAACGCAGGATGTCTCCTCCAGAGGACATGTCTTTCCAAGACTTCATCAGAGAGGTGGCTCGGGGCCTGTCCATTACTGTGGCCCCTGAAACAGCCAAGGGCCAAGGAGTTGGAAATTTTACAATATCCCAAAACTCCTAAGGAGGCAGCTACATTACCCATTCATGAGATTCTATATAATCTCATGTTGAGGATGTGAGAAACACCTCTTACCACCTCTCCTCATTCTCGTAGGCTAGATACTATGTATCGTGTCCCTCCTTGTCCTGGGTTCCATAAGACTCAGCTTCCTCAACACTCTATTGTGGTGGAGTCAGCTATGAGAAGGATTAGAAGTGCAAAAAGACATGCCTCTAATCCTCCAGGACGTGAATGCAGAACCCTGGATGCTTTTGGACGAACAGTCTTTCAAGCTTCCATGCTTGTTGCAAGAATCAGTTCCTATAGTCTCTACATGGGAATGTTCTTAAAGGAGGTCACAGATAATTTACAGACTTTAAGTCCTTTCATTTCTGAGGATAAAAGACAGGACTTTCTCACTTGGGTCAAACATGCCCAAGATGTCTCTAAATTCTCCAACCGTGCAGCCTTTGACTGCTTTGAGTGTATAAGCAGAACCTCGGCTATTGCCATAGGTGCACATAGAATTGCTTGGCTCCAGGCATCTGATTTAGAGCTCTGGGTACAAGATAAATTGGGAAATATCCCTTGTACTGGTGAGAACCTGTTTGGTAAAGATTGGCAGGAAAAAGCCAATGAAATGGATGCTGAAAATTCCACTTTGGATAGACTATCCAAGTCCACTGCTGATCCTGTTAGAAAGAAGTTGTTCAAGAAAACACCTTTTTCTAAAAAGAAAAGATTTTATCCTGCTTATACTCAGCAGGCATCTTCTGCAGGTCAGTTTTCAACCAAACGTCAGCAACCACCCAAACAGAAGAAAGCAAAGGCTGCTAGGCCTCCACTGGCCCAGCAGCCTCAGCCTCCTCAGGGCCTTTGACTTTCAGCTAGAGAACGTAGCCTTTCTGGTTCTGGAAGGACCAGAACCGTCCACCATTCCAGGAAGGTTATGTCATTTTGCCCCCAGATGGGGGCAAATAACAGCAGAGCATTGGACACTCTCCATCATAAAGGAGGGGTACAAACTTCATTTTTCAAGCATGCCCCCTCACACAATAGTGAAGCAGTTGAATTCTCCGACACCTCTCATCAACCTCTTAGGTCAGGAGGTTGCCATTCTTCTTGCCCAAGGGGCGATAGAAGAAGTGCCTCTTCATCAACAGGGCACAGGGTTCTATTCCCCTTATTTTCTTATCCCAAAGAAAACAGGGGGATACAGACCTATATTAGACCTCAGAGAATTGAACAAATTCCTTGTCAAGGAGAAATTCAAGATGATTTCTCTCGGTGCTCTGCTTCCATACCTTCAGAGTCAGGATTGGCTTTGTTCTCTAGATCTCAAGGATGCGTACACCCATGTACTCATCCATCCAACCCACAGAAAGTTCCTTCGGTTCCTTTTTCAAGGAAAGCACTAACAATACAGGGTGCTTCCTTTTGGTCTGGCCTCTGCTCCAAGGGTGTTCACGAAATGCATGGCTGTGGTAGCAGCATTTCTCCGTACTCTGGGAATATTCGTCTTCCCTTACTTGGACGACTGGCTCATTCGAGCTCCGTCAGAGGCCAAGACTTCTCTATCCTGCACAATGCGTATCCTCCAGTATTTAGGGCTGGTAATAAATATCCCAAAATCCAGTCTGACTCCCACTCAATCTCTAGAGTCCATAGGAGCTCTTCTGGATACCACAAGAGCAAGGGCCTATCTCCCCCAGGCCCGTTGCCTTTGCTTAGTGCAGTTAGCTTCTCAAGCAGTGCTAAAGCCTCATCTAACTGCTTGAGAAATGTTGCAATTGCTGGGCCACATGGCATCCACCGTGCATGTGGTTCCATATGCTCGCCTCCACATGAGGGCAGCTCAATGGACTTTATCCACCCAATGGACCCAGGCATCAGGGTGCCTGTCAGACAAAATAGCAAACACAAGTTGCCTCATTTTGTCCCTCCAGTGGTGGAGGTCCACTCAAAATCTGTTGCTGGGGTGCCCCTTCCAACAACCCTTACCCCAAGCAACTCTCACAACAGATGCTTCTCCAAAGGGTTGGAGAGCTCATCTGCAAGACTTCTCCACCCAGGGCACCTGGTCTCCACAAGAGAGTTGTCTACATATCAATCTCTTGGAACTTGGAGCAATTTTCCTGGCTCTGCGAGTGTTCCACTCCCTGCTCAGCTACAAGACAGTCCTCATTCACACGGACAATCAGGTAGCCATGTTCTATGTGAACAAGCAGGGGGGAACGAAGCTTTGCGACTATGGGCCCTCGCCAGAGAGCATCAGATTCATCTGCTGGCAGTATATCTTCCAGGCATTCAAAACTCTTGGGCGGACAGACTCAGTCGAGTTCTCCTTCCACACAAGTGGTCTCTGCATGCAGACTAGGTGACCAGGATATTTCAACTTTGGGGAACCCCGGACATAGACCTCTTTGCAAGTCCGTGGAATGCCAAACTTCCCCGGTTCTGTTCCAGAATTCTGGCTCAGGGACCTCCGGCCAGGGATGCTTTCCTCCTTTACTGGAGTCAAGACTTCCTGTATGCCTTTCCACCCATTCCTCTAATTCCCAAAACCCTCTTCAAGCTTCAGAGAGACAGAGGCCACGTGATCCTCATAGCACCACATTGGCCACAGCAAGTGTGGTACCCTCTGCTTCTACATCTTTCTCAACCTCCCTCCCTGGAGTTAGGGTCTGCTCCAGATCTCCTGTCTCAGGAGAATGGAATGTTATGGCATCCCAATTCCCAGTCCCTGCATCTCAGGGCTTGGTTGCTGAAGGCCTAGATCTCCAAGATCTTCATCTTTCTCAGCAAGTGAAAGATGTTCTTTATGCTTCCAGAAAACCTTCCACTAGACGTTCTTATGCTTTCAAGTGGAAAAGGTTTACTATTTGGTGTTCAGAAAAGGGTCTTAACCCCCTTGCTATACCTCTTGAATCTTTACTGGAGTATCTCCTCCATTTGTCTAATGCAGGCCTTAAGACAAATTCAGTAAGAGTCCATTTGAGTGCTATTGCAGCTTCTCTTAAACCTCTAAATGGACAACCTATTTCCTCTCATCCTCTTATAGCAAGATTCATGAGAGGCCTCCTTCTAACTAAGCTTCCCATTAGACCACCTCCGGTGGCATGGGACTTGAACCTGGTTCTTGGGCAGCTCATGAAGCCACCTTTCGAACCCTTAGCTACCACCTCCTTGAATTTCCTTTCTTGGAAGGTTATCTTTCTCATTGCAATCACATCAGCACGCCGCATTAGTGAATTGCAAGCACTAGTAGCTAATCCACCTTATACAAGGTTCCATCATGACAAGGTAGTCCTTAGAACTCATCCACACTTTATGCCTAAGGTGGTCTCGCCTTTTCATCTCAACCAAGAGGTCTACCTACCTGCCTTTTTTCCAGGACCTCATGCATCAAATGCAGAGAGGAATCTTCATACCTTGGACTGTAAAAGAGCTCTAGCTTTTTACTTAAAAAGAACACAGCAACATAGAAAGTCCTCTCAACTCTTTGTTGCTTTTGATCCTTCTCATTTGGGACTTCCAGTCTCCAAGAGAACACTATCTAACTGGATTGCTCAGTGTACTTCTTTCGCCTATCAGAGTAAAAACCTTTCTCTGGAGGGCCATGTCACAGCTCACAATGTGAGAGCCATGGCAGCCTCAATGGCTCATCTGAACTCTGTGTCTATTAACGACATCTGTCGAGCAGCCACTTGGGCCTCAGTTCATACCTTCACAGCCCATTACTGCTTGGACAAGGACTCCCGCCGGGATGCCTTGTTTGGTCAGGCTGTTCTCAAACACCTGTTCCATACCTAATCAACTCCTACCCACCATCCCTGGTAGGATGCCAGAGATCCATGGGGGGAAGTGGAGCCCTTTTCAGGGACACACAACTTCTGGGGTCTCTCCCTGGCACTTAAAGCTAGGGAGTCCCCATATGTGATGACTACATTCCTGCTTGTTCCTGGAGATAGCATAGTTACTCACCTGTAACAGGTGATCTCTGGGAACAGCAGGAATTTAGTCCTCACAACCCACCCACCTCCCCTAGGAGTTGTATCTCTCTATCTCTCTCTTTTCCTTTCCCTCGCTCTCTCTCTCTTTGTCTCAGC
This sequence comes from Ichthyophis bannanicus, assembly GCA_033557465.1. NCBI lineage: Eukaryota > Metazoa > Chordata > Amphibia > Gymnophiona > Ichthyophiidae > Ichthyophis > Ichthyophis bannanicus. The sequence goes on from CM066037.1 coordinate 296,127,433, forward strand.
TCTAAAACTCAACTGGAGAGAGGCAGTTGGGAAAGGCGGGAAGGCAGCACGCAGGCGCTGTGGGATGCTCCCAAAAGCGTTTTAATTGGACGCTGGGGAGCGTTCCCGCGCAGGCTCCGTCGGTACTAACGATACCCATATGTGAGGACTAAATTCCTGCTGTTCCCGGAGATCACCTGTTACAGGTGAGTAACTATGCTTTCCCCACATGCACAAGATGTTTGACACCTCAGACCAGGCATAGAGATATTGGTTCTCCTGCTGGTTATGTAACCCTCTAGACATTTCTCTGCATCGGTCACAGACCTTATTACCATCCCATTTTAATATGCACAACTCATTTGTGTATTAAATACGCTTGGCGTTGCAGTGTACGCATACTTCCTCTTTGTGTGCGCGTCAAGCTCTTTTCTGCATTTGGCATGTCGGAACTTGTTGAGTGTAAGTTGCGTTATCTGCGCACAAAGGACACCCTAGTCTTTCTGCATCAGGGTGTAAGTTTGTTGCTGAGGTAATGGAAGGTGAAGTGAATTGCCTGTGGTCACAGGGGAGCATCAGCAGAATTTGAACCCTGTCTTTCCTGGTTCTCAGTTTGCTGCTCTAACCAACTGGGCTGCTTCCCCACTATTATACTAGCTATAGACACAGCTTCTGGTTTTCTGTTGCAGATATTCCAAGATTCTACGGCAGAGTCTCAAAATGCTGTGGAAATTATGTGGTGCATTTTCATAGATTTGGATGTATTTGCATATGAAAAAATATATATATTTATTTTATAAAAATGTAATTTTCTGGCTTTTCTTATATGTCCAATTTGATCCCTTAGTGGAAAGGAAAGAGACCTTGATTAGATTGTAAGCTCTACGAGCAGGAACTGTCTTCTTTATATGTTTGTACAGCACTGCGTACGCCTTGTGGCCCTTTATCAATGATTAATAGTAGTAGTAGTAGACCCTAGTAACTGCTGCTGGGAAGGGATCTGAAGGATAGAGGGAAAGGGGATCATAGAGGAAAGAAATGAATAGAAGATCTCGAGCAGGAAGGACAGAGAGTCAGGAGATAGAAGGGTGGACTGGAGCGTGTGTATGAGGGCAGGGGAAGACAGGATGTAGAAAATCATGGAACTGAAAGAGAGGAAAAGGAAGTGAAGGGAAGTGAGGAGGATTACAGCGGGGCAGAATCAAAAAGGGGGATCCTGAGTGGGGAAGGGGATCCTAGATCAGGAGACAGTAATTATCCTCTCATCTCCTCCTATCCTCTCACTTTCTCCGTTTACCACTTCGGATTCCCACTCACTGTAAAGCATCTGATTCTTGCTCCCGACACAGATCCTCCCTCTCTCATACTACCCGACCGCTCGCAACCTCCTCCCTGCTTCCCCCTCCAATTCCTTCACTCTCCTCCCTCCTTTTCTTCATACATCCTACAGCCTTTCTGATTCCCTCACTCTTCTTCTGAACTTTCTCCCTGTGCCCCCCACCATTGCAAACATTTGTCCTTCTACATTTCCCCACCCTGTAATCTTCTCACTCATTCCCTCACTCTGTCTTTGCTCACTAGACATTCCACCCCTCCCCCCTACACACACACATACCATCTCTACCCTCATGTTGACTTAGTCACTTTATCTTTTCTTACCCATCCCTTCCCCACCGCCACCAACACAGCTCACTTCTTGATGCTATCACAGACTGTCTCCACATGATTCATGACTTAGAGGATCACCGTGGAATTACATCAAGACATGTCTTTCTTCTTTCCTGTTCAGGGCCTGAATATTACACCCTCTCTGTACTTGGTGTCCATGATTATAATGGGCACGATCTCTAAAGTTTTGCTGAGAGACTTGAGACAGTGAGACCACTATGGGACTTCCTACACTACATGGCTCAAAACTTTTGAGAGCTAAACTATGCAATGCAGACTGCAAGAGCACCTCTGTTTCATTGCCAGCAGACTAGCAGACAGCAATATGAGGGAGAAGTATGTCAAGATCACTGGCTGGCTAGGGGGTGAAGTGTGCCTGGAGGTTGAGGCCTACCTAGCTAAGAGGAGGCCCGACCAACTGAAGGGATGACTTGGGAGGTTGTGTTTGAGCACTGACTGACTGAGTAGGAATAGGGCATTGAGAATGATGTGGGACATGGTGAGGTTTAGAAGAGAGGAAGGTTCTGGGAGTGAGAGGCAGGATGAAAGAGAGAGACCGATTGAGGGTAGGGTGGGAGGAATAAGAGAGAGAGGGAAAATGGTGGGAACCCGGGCCATGGTGATAGTTGTGCTTGAGGCAATTGCCCCTTTGCTTCACTCCTCAAGAGTCACAGGCATACTGCTAATAGCATGCTTGGATATGGAGGGGCTACTGGCTTCTGCAAGCACAAAGCAATTGTACAAGGGCATGATTTATCAATCTTTATTTTCCTATAGACACAGAATGAGAAAACAACCTTAATAAATCAGGCCCTAAAGGAACAACAGTAGGTCTCAAAGGGGATGCTCCAATCTTAACGTGGGAGACAACTGGGAGAGGTGCAGAAGTGAGAGAGTTCTTTTTTTGGGCTGGCTCCTAAAGTCAAAGACATTTTAAGTCCCAATCAGTACACATGTGTGTATTTAGGGGCTCGGTATTCAAAGGAACTTACCCAATTAACAGGATCTGCTAACCAGATAAGTCCCAGTGAGAGGAATAGTCAGTGGCACAGTCTGGGTAGTGCCAGTGAATATTTCTTAGTGCCAGGCCAATAAGTGGGAGGAGCTGGCGAGGAGATTTTCAGAACTGCTATCTAGATGATAATACGAACATAAGATACGCCATACTGGTTCAGACCAAGGGTCCATCAAGCCCAGTATCCTGTTTCCAACAGTGGCTAGTCCAGGTCACAAGTACCTGTCAGGTTCCCATTAGTTACACCGATTTCTATGTTGGTTATGCTGGGGTAAGCAGTAACATAGAAACATGACGACAGAAAAAGACCACATGGCCTATCTAGTCTGTCCTTCCATAACAACTACAACAGTCCACTTTTTGCCTTTAGAGATCCTCTGTGTTGATCCCATGCTTTCTTGAATTCAGTTACTGTCCTCATCTCTACCACCTCCACTGGGAGACTATTCCACGGATCCACTACTCTTTCCGTAAAGAAATATTTCCGCATATCACTCCTGAGTCTATCTCCCTTCACCCTCATCCCATGTCCCCTCGTAGCAGAACTTGCTTTCAATTGAAAGAGGCTCTCTCCCTGAACATTTATGCCACGGAGGTATTTAAACATCTCAATCATATCACCTCTATCCCGCCTTTCCTCTAAGGTGTACATATTAAGATCCTTAAGTCTGTCCTCATATGCTTTATAATGAAGCCCATTAATCATTTTGGTAGCAACCCTCTGCACCGACTCCATCCTGTTCACATCCTTTTGAAGGTGCGGTCTCCAGAATTGCACACCATACTCCAAATGAGGTCGCACCAAAGACTTATACAGAGGCATTATCACCTCCTTTTTTCTGCTAGCCATTCCTCTCCGTATGCACCCAAGCATCCTTCTAGCTTTTGCTGTCGCCTTTTCCACCTGTTTAGCTACTTTAAGATCATCAGACACAACCACGCCTAGGTCCCGCTCTTCTTTAGTGGACAAAAGTACTTCACCTCCTATACTGTATTGCTCCCTTGGATTGCTGCAGCCCAAATGCATGACCTTACATTTTTAACATTAAATCCCAGCTGCCAAATTCTAGACCATTCTTCAAGCTTAGCTAGATCCCTCCTCATGTTATCTACCCCTTCCTGGGTGTCTACTCTATTGCAGATTTTGGTATCATCCGCAAAGAGGCAAACCTTACCCGACAGCCCTTCCGCTATATCACTAACAAAGATGTTAAAAAGAATCGGACCAAGGACAGATCCCTGGGGCACACCACTGGTAACATCCTTCTCCTCAGAGTGAGCTCCATTTACTTGTACTCTTTGTCGCCTCCCACCCAACCAATTTCTAACCCAAGCAGTAACTTTAGGGTCCATCCCTAGGGTGCTCAGTTTGTTTATAAGTCGCCTGTGAGGAACAGTGTCAAAGGCTTTACGGAAATCTAAATACACCACATCTAGAGCTCTCCCTCGGTCCAACTCCCTGGTCACCCAGTCAAAAAAATCAATCAGATTTGTCTGACAAGACCTGCCTCTGGTGAATCCATGCTGCCTCGGATCCTGTAATCCGCTGGACTCCAGAAACCTCACTATTTTCTCTTTCAGCAGCATTTCCAATAATTTACTCACCACCGAAGTTAAACTAACCGGCCTGTAGTTTTCAACCACATCCTTACTTCCACTTTTGTGTAAAGGCGCCACATGAGCCTCTCTCCAGTCCTTTGGCACCACTCCTGACTCCAACGAGGCATTGAAAAGGTCAGTCAGTGGAGCTGCTAGAACGTCCCCAAGTTCCCTCAGTATTCTAGGGTGTATCCCATCTGGTCCCAGTAGATTTCCTTGGTCCTCTAATAATGGTTTTATGGACTTTTCCTCCAGGAACTTGTCCAAACGTTTTTTCAACGCAGCTTTTACTACATCCTCCAATAATGAATTCCAGAGTTTGATTACACTTTGAGTGAAAAAATATTTTCTCCTATTAGTCTAGGCCTACATTGTAGCTTCATTGCATGTCTCCTAGTGTATTTACTTTTTTTATTTATTTATTTATTTAACAGTTGCTTATATACCGCTACCTTCCACAGATCAGGTGCGGTTTACAATGAACGAAAAATGAACAGAGTAACAGATCTGTTTTACATGAAACATTAGTTAACTAGGTACAAGTTTGCTAAATACATTAAGCAAGATTGAACTATGTATGGTAAATAATTTGTTCTATAACAAACAAACTATTACATATTTCGAACTATTTACATATTTCAATTTACAGGATTTACAAATAGTTATTAAATCAACTTTAAATTGTAGTTTAATTGAGGAAAAAAATTGGAATTGGTATTCGCTGAGATATCTATTAGCCATTTCCTGTTAGTGGTAAGGTATTTGAAGAAGTAAAAAACAATCTATATTTACCTTTTCCATGACATTCATTATTTTATAGACCTCTCTCATATCTCCCCTCAGCTGTCTTTTTTCCAAGTTGAAGAGCCCTAACCTTTTAAGCCTTTCCTCATAAGGGTTTCCTTCCATGCCTTTTACCATTTTGGTGTCTCTTCTCTGTACCTTTTCTAATTATGCTATATTCTTTTTAAGATATGGCGACCAGAATTGCACACAGTATTCATGGTGCTGAATTTCTGGATTTTTTTCTACCTGTGGCGGCCAGCATATAAATCAAATGCAGTCTGAATATATCTCCCATCTGTATTACATTTATATATACATACACAGTCTTTTATCTGTCTTAGTTTACTAAGTGGCTCATCCTGTCCACCTGTAAAGTGGTTAGGGCTGTAAGTGCCAATCCATTCAGGTTTTATAGTAAGTTTCAAAACTCTTTGAACACTTTTCCATGTGCATTTTGTACCAGCTGTCAAAGGGACTTTCTCTTTGAAAATTGTCTATGAAATTGTGCCCGGAGAGGTTTGCACCTGATTTTTCCATGGATACATTTTGAAAAAGGCAAAATAGTGCTCCTTATTGCACCTCCTGACTTAGCTCCATCCCAAGCCTGCCTTCTCTTTCCTGCAGGTAAACGTTTGTGCATGGCTGATTCTGCATGCTTGCTTTTAGCCAGGGAAAGTCTGTGCAGTTTTCATACAGTCTGATACTCAAATGGCTTTTGAAAATTGCTCTCACTATCTATTTATTTAAAAGTTTTATATACCATTATAGTGACAAATTAAGGCATGTTTTACAAAGGACGTCCTAGTGGACGTGTCTGCCTTTTTTTTCAGGCATTCTGGTTTGGACGTCCCAGATTGCACTACGACATCCTTTGTAAAACATGCCTTACTTTATCACTATAATAGAGTTTTTATATACCGTTAAGTGACAAATTAAGGCACGTTTTACAAAGAACGTCCAAGTCAGAATGTCAGGAAAAAAAGGCAGGCACGTCCAAGTTGGGGCACAATTTCACAAATGTGGACATGCCCGATAGGGATGTCTGCAGGGCTGGCTACATAGACGTCTCCGGTATAGTATTCAAACACTAGGCAAGTTTCTGATAACAAAAAAATCATTGCGTTTATGGAGAATATTGAGGATAGCAGAGTGCCATCTTCTCTACACCCTCCAGATGTTTTAGCGCCCAAACAATAACTTTCCCAATACCTATTCATGCCTGGAGCAGGTCTAAACTTGGATGCAGTCGCAGCTGTCCTCGAAGGTTCTGAAATTGATCAGGGACATCTACATTTGTCACCTTGCCCTGGACACGCCTCCACCACACCCCCCTGCCTACTTAGATGTTCCCAGATGGAGATGTCTTCAGTCACAGTTTGTAAAATGGTTCTGGGGTCATCTTTGTGATTTGGACTTCCACATGTATGGTTTTGGACATCCACATTGCGAATAAGCTTCTAAAATGACCACTAAATTGTCATTCTAGTGGTTTACAATCAATAAAAATTCAATCACGAATGGAGCAGAAGGAGAAAAGTCAAAGAGTAAGAAAATAAATCCCAATACACAATCTCAAACACTTCTCATAATTACTCTTCCTTAGGGAACAAAAAAATCTTTACCCCTTTCCTAAAATCTAACTGTCTATAAGCAGCCAAACAAACAGATATGGCTGACTTTTTTGCACAAGATTAAAAAAAAATAACCTCCCCCCTTCATTGTCTTTATTTCCTCTCTACATGTATCATAAGATTAAGGAAAGAATAGCATCAATACAATGATTTTGGGATTAAAAGCAAGTTTTGCAGATGGAGGACCTAAAATTCCCTGTCTCTGTAGGACTATAAAAGGAAACAATGTTCTATAAGGTTTCCTGCTCTCTGGTCTCCCTCAGAGTTCCTTATAAACAGTCTTTCCTTTTATATCTTGCAGCTGTCTTTATCGAGTGCATGTTAGGAGACTGACTTAAGATGGAGAGAGAAAAAAAACATCATTGCTTGTCAGAGAAAGCCTTTGCTGATGGCCTGCAATTTGCAGATTACCTGCATTGCTGCTACAGTCGCCTGTAGTTTAATAGTGGCACCAAGGAGGAAGGGGAATTTTGGTGCCACTATTAAACTACAGGAGACTGTAGCAGCTATTGGTTTCAGACTGTTGCAGTTGCTGGTGGTTCTTACACCACCATTCATTTCCCTTTTCTTTTAGCAGAGGATGTTCACATGAAATATGTTCATGAAGTAAATATTTACTGTGCATTTCCAATGAGGACATGAAAGGAGCACAGAATTGTTTCATGCACAGTGTAAGAGAGGATAAATGAATGCATCCTGATCAGTCAAGGATTGTTTATAAATTTATACGCCCTGCAGAGGACCCAGAGATCTTCCCAGGCAAACTGTCTGGCATTACCGACAAAAACTAGGCTGAGACTAGTTTTTTTTTTCCAGAACAGCTCTTTTAGCAGTTGCGCCCCCCCAGCTTTGGAATGCTCTACCTCAGAATCTAAGATTGGAGAAATTTAAAAAGGGCATTAAAACCTGTTTTTTCACCAAAGCGTTTAGTTAATCTGGATGTTCCTTTTTTATTTGAATTTTATGTTTTACCCTAATTTACCTAAGACAGACATAAAACTAAGATATAATTGTTGTCCCATGCATCCCTTCCACTTGTGAAATATTTATAATTTGTAATTGATATGTCTTCATAGTGAATTGTTAGCTCAAATTTCTTTTATTATAAACTATGTAATTAATTTTGAAATCTTTTTTTTAAATAAATAAAACAAACATTTCTATATTGCCAATCATAAAGTTCTGAGTGATTCACACTATACACCAACATCATTTTACAGAAATAATGTGCATTTCTTGTGCTAGAAAACATTGGTTCCTGCATTTTATGAAATTTTGCACTTTCTTGGAAGGCAGAAAAAAATTGCTTCTCCGTGCAGAGATTTAAGCATCTGGTTTCCTTTGATAAAAGTAAGGAGTCCTTCTTTGGAAGCCCTGCCAGGAATGCATGGTCATGCTTGTTTTCAAGGTTTTGTAAGGCATGGAAAGCTGTTTTAATGGGCCTTTAATGATCCAAAATTTGTGTGTTGATCTAAAACAGACTGGGAAAGTACATGAGTAGCCTGTAAAACCTGGCCTTATGTTTTATGATTTAGACAGAACCTTTCTTAAAAGGAACATACTGCTGGGTTTAAAAGAAACATATTGCTGGGTTTCATTCCTGAGTCAGGTCTGTTTGCTGAACAAGCTGAAACTGGATACACTGCAGATATGGAGGGCATAGCTCTTGGACGTAGGGAGTGCCAGTTATTTCACAATAGTGAGTCCTAGTGGCTGATTTAGAGCCTGTGATTGTAGGGTTCTAGACCAGTGGTTCTCGACCCAGTCCTTGGGTACCCCCAGTCCAGTCATGTTTTCAGGGTATCCACAATGAATATGCATGAGATAGATCTCCATGCACTGCTTCAGTTGTATGCAGATCTATCTCATGCATATTCATTGTGGAAACCCTGAAAAACTGACTGGCCTGGGGGTACCCGAGGACTGAGTTGGGAACTACTGTTCTAGACGATGCTCGGTGCTATAAGGCCATCAGCTGGTTCCAGATTTTTAGGACTGGTTAATCCAGTCCTGGTTTTATCCCACTGCAAACATGGATTTGTAGTTGTACTTTTCTTAGGGCATGTGGCAATTGATTATACTACAGGATTGAACAACCTGACCACCATAGCAGTTGCTGCTTTGTTTCACTTAACACCATGGCCTGGGTTCCCACCAGTCTTCCACCAGTTCTCTCATTCCTCCCTCCCTCCCTGTCCTCATCCAAGCCTCTTTCATATCCCATCACCCTGTCTTCCATTCCTCCTCCTCCCCATCTCCAGCAGCCCTTTCTCTCATCCTCCTCACTCTGTCTCAAGTCTCGTTATTGCTCATCCCCCACCATTCAGGTCTAATGCATAGCTCACAGTCCAGAACTGTTGCTGCAATGGCTGGGCTAAGTGAGTTGGGAAAGGACATAAAATAGATAGCAATCCCCCCTGGAATGAGCTGGAAGCCTGGAGACTGACAATCCCCCTAATCCCCCCTCCCACCCACACACTTACACTTGCCCACACAAAAAAAGAATACATTGATATTTTTAATAAAATGTTTTGTCAAGAATTTGTTTTTGATCAAGGAAAAGGTAAAATATATTCTCCAGGACCAAGCAGGAAGTCAGTCCTCACATATGGGTGACGTCGGCGCCGACAGAGCCCTCGTGCGGAGCATTTCCCCAGCTTTCAAAGCCTTTGGGAATGCAGCGCGCATGCGCGGTCCCCTTCCCGCCCAAGAGTGCCATCTTGCTCAGTCTTTCTTTTTCTGCGGAGCCCAATGGACGTAGTTTGTGTCACCCGGGAAAAGTAGATTTTTTTCTGCGATTTTTCACGTTTCTTTATCCGGTTCGACACCGGTTCCCCTCCTGCCTCGGCTCGGTACACCGGTATCGAGTCCGGAACTTCTTTTTCGTTTTTTTGTCCTTTGTGACTAGCGTTCGCGCTTTTTCTGTTATTTTCACTGGCAGCCCTGTCTTTTGACCTTGCAGGGGCCCTTTTTCCCCCGATGGCTGCCAGCAGGTTCAAAAAATGTGATCAGTGCAAGAAACTTATGTCTCTCACCGACACAAATGACTGCTGCCTCCGATGCCTCGGGCCTGACCATGACCCGCTGGTCTGTGGTCCGTGCGGCAAGATATCGTCGAAGGCACTTCGGAGCCGTCAGCATCAATGTGAAAGAATTTTTTCAGAGTCCGCGTCCGGCCGGGCCCGGACTTCGTCAGAGGCCTCGATATCTCGGGAGACCGACCCCAAGCACCGTCGTGGGTCCTCTGAGAGGGGGTCTCCCACCCAGGAGCACAAAAGGAAGAAGAAGATCATAAGGGCGGCATCAGTGGAGGCGCCTGGATCCTCGAGGGCCAGGTCGCGAAGCCTTTACCGCTGTCCTGGGCTCTCAGAGTTGGAGCGGCTGACCAAACTACCTCGCCTGGAGCCGGAATCGCCGAGTCAGGTAACTTCGGTTGTCCTCGTTGACTCTCCTCCAGGAGAACCGACATCAGGGGCCCGAGTCGGGGGCTGCGGAGTCTCCTGAGCTCGGTCTCAGGTTGATGGCCCTGGAGAGCAGCCTGGGTGCCTTTATGGAGCAGCAGCGGGTATTGATCGCTGGTTTGACTGGTGCATCTGCCCCGACCACCGGGACCTCGACGTCTAAGTCGACCCCGGAGGCTGAGCCGATCCTTGAGTCACTCAAGTCTCGAGTCGATCCTCTGCCAAGGTCTCCCTCGACCTCCTGTACGGGGCCGAGGTCGTCGATGCCGCTGGTGCCCTCGGCGTCAGGGCGGGTGGCATTGAGGTCCACAAGGCCGGAGCCGCTCAATGACTCCTCAGAGGAGTCGGCATGGGAGACGGAGGACGAGGAGTCTCCCGACACCTTCCGGACCAGGTGCGTCCCGTTGGACTCACCAGAGTCCGAGCCTCGGAGAAGGTCCCCCCCTCCCCCCCCGGAGGATACCCAGTTCTCGGATTTCGTTTGGGACATGGCCAAGGCTTTGGCCTTCCCGGCGGATGCCAAGGAGGAGCCTTGAGCCGAAGAGCTCGATGCCCTCCAGTATGACTTTCCTCCGAAGGAAGCCTTTACTGTACCGGTTCCTCCGATGCTGGAACGGCTGCTTTTCCGAATGTGGGAAGCACCGGCCTCAGCGCCGGTTCTTAGCAAGCGGGTCGATTCTATCTATTGAGTCCGTAAGAGCCCTGGGTTACAAAAGGCGCAGCTGCCGCACAACTCTATGGTTCTGGAATCGGCCATGCACAGGCTGAAAAGCCAAAAGATGCACTCCTTGGTGCCTCCTGGCCGGGAGGCCCAGAACCTGGATGCCCTCGGTAGAAAGCGCTTCCAAGGCTCGATGCTGTCTTGCCGTGTCCAGACTTACCAGCTGTACATGGACATGTACTTATCAGACCTAGCAAAGGAGATTGCCGGGTTCTCGGCTGGTCTCTCCGAGGAACCCTTGCAGAGATTCAAAGCCTTGTCTACAGGGATCCCAGAGTGCTCAAAGTTTATTTCTCAAGCAGCCTATGACTGCTTTGAGGCTTCAGCCTGGGTAGCTGCGGCCGGCATCGGTGCACGTCATCAGGCCTGGCTACAGTCGTCGGACCTGGAGTCATGGGTGCAGGATAAGTTGGTCGATGTCCTGGGTCAAGGTGACAACCTGTTCGGCAAGCCCATGACTGAGAAGGCTGCAGAAATCGAGACCGAGACTCTCACCAGGAGAAGGTTGTCCAGAAAGACTCCTTCTCACAAAAAGAAGGGCTCGGGGAAGAAGGCCTTTTTCCCTAGGAAGGGTGCTGCCTACAAAACCTACCCTCAGTATCAGGCCTCTCCAGCTCCCCAACAGGGCCAGAAGGGCAGGGGCATCGACCCTGTAGGCAGACAACCCCCAAACCTCCAGCTCCGGCTCCTGCACAGCAGGGAGGGGGTTTTTGACTCCCAGAGCATAGCCTCTACTCCGCCGGTGGCCCCACTCAGCACAGGAGGTCGGCTGACCCTGTACGCCTACAGGTGGCCAGCCATCACAGGGGATACCTGGGTACTGAGCATAGTCCAGAAAGGTTATATGCTCCATTTCCACCAGCTACCCCCCTCCTGCTATCCAGGGGAGCCTCCAAGACTCCCTCTACACAGGAACCTCCTCCTTCAGGAGCTGGCAAGTCTTCTAAAGGAACAGGCAGTGGAACCGGTGCCACACCACCTGGAAGGGCAAGGCTTCTACTCCAGGTACTTCCTGGTACCAAAGAGAACAGGTGGCCTCAGACCTATCCTAAACTTGCGAAATCTGAACAAGTTTCTGGAGAAGGAAAAGTTCAAGAGGCTTACCCCTGGGATACTACTGCCCTACCTCCAACAGGGAGACTGGCTATGCTCCTTAGACCTAAAGGATGCTTATACTCACATCCTCATCCATCCAGACCACAGACAATATCTCAGATTTGTAGTGGGAGGAAACCACTTTCAGTACAGGGTGCTTCCTTTTGGCCTGACCTCTACCCCAGGATTTTCACCAAATGCCTGGCGGTGGTGGCGGCTTTTCTCAGAAATCAGGGGATTTTTGTCTTCCCGTACCTGGACGACTGGCTAATCAGGGGCCAGTCACTCCAGGAGACCCGACAGGCCACTCTTCGCACTGTCTCTCTTCTTCAGCATCTGGGCTTTGTCATAAACTACTCAAAGTCCACTTTGCTCCCCTCTCAGAATCTAGATTTTATAGGGGCCAGATTGGACACCCTTCAGGCAAGAGCTTACTTGCCCGAGGACAGGGCCCACAGACTTATGGATTTGGTCAGCTAGGTCCAACGCAATACTGATGTTTCCACTAGGCATTTCCTGCGTCTCCTGGGCCACATGGCATCCACTGTACATGTGACCCCGAATGCCCATCTACACATGTGGACTGCTCAATGGTGCCTCAGAGATCATCGGACAGAAGCCACCTGCGACCCCCGAGACAGAGTAAAGGTGTCCAGATGACTCCTGAACTCCTTGCAGTGGTGGCTACATCCACCAAACCTTCTCAGGTGTGTACCTTTTCAGGCTCCAGCACACACAAGGGTGCTGACGATGGATGCTTCCTTAAGGGCCTGGTGTACACATTGCCACAGCTCATGCACTCAAGGCCTGTGGTCCCCTCAGGAGGCCACACAGCAAATCAACCTTTTAGAGCTGCGAGTAATCCGCTTAGCTCTGCAAACCTTCTGTCATGCCCTCTCTCAACAGTCTGTCCTAGCTCAGACGGACAATCAGGTGGCCATGTTCTACGTGAAAAAACAAGGGAGCACAGGGTCCAGGCTCCTATGTCAGGAGGCACTGGCCCTTTGCTCCTTTGCAGTCAGGCAGGGTATGTTTCTCAAAGCAGTCTACCTACCTGGTCAAGTAAACTTCCTAGCAGACAAGCTAAGCAGGATTCTCTAGCCTCACGAATGGCAGTTGAATCCATTGGTGGTCCAGCAGATCTTCCTCCGCTGGGGACTTCCATCCATCAATCTCTTTGCAAGTCTGCTAAACCGTCAGCTACCCAGGTTTTGCTCCAGACAGCCGCATCCCCTGAGGATGGCAGCAGATGCTTTTCTGATCTCTTTGTCTATGGGCCTCCTGTATGCGTTTCCTCCCACGCCCCTGGTGGCCCGAACTCTGTTCAAGATCCTTCGGGACAAGGCCTTGATGATTCTGGTAGCCCCCCAGATGGCCGAGGCAGCCTTGGTTTCCACTTCTTCTGCAGTTGGCGGTGGAAGCTCCATTCCCTCTAGAGCTGCAACACGATCTCCTGTCTCAAGAGCAGGGTTCCCTTCTGCATCTCAACCTCAGGTGCCTCAATCTAATGGCCTGGCTGCTGAAAGCGTAGTGCTTAGCTCCCTTACTGCTACCTAAAGAGGTTGAGGAGGTGGTATTGGCCTCTAGGAGGCAGTCCACCAGAAAGTCCTATGCCCTCAAGTGGCATAGGTTTACAGTGTGGTGTGCTCAGCACAGTGAAGATCCTTTCTCTTGCCTTGTGCCAGTAGTAGTGCAGTATCTACTTCATTTCTCAGACCTAGGCCTTAAGTCTAACTCTATTTGGGTCCACCTCAGTGCTTTGTCAGCGCACCACTCGCCGGTGGAAGGACAGTCTCTGTCGGTTCACCCCTTGGTGTCCAGATTTCACAGAGGTCTGCTTCTACTCAAGCCTCCGGTTCATCCACCGGCGACTGAGTGGGATTTGAACGTGGTCTTGCAGCAACTTACTCGCCCACCGTTTGAGCCGATGGCTACTTGCCATTTGCGCTTCCTCTCTTGGAAAGCGCTCTACCTGGTGGTTCTTAACGTCGGCCAGACGTGTGAGTGAACTACAAGCTCTGGTTTCTGATAGACCGTACACGCGGTTCTATAGGAACAGGGTGGTCCTACGGACCCATCCCAAGTTCCTCCCAAAAGTGGTCTCCTCTTTCCACCTCAATCAGGAGGTGGTTCTTCCCAGGCCACATTCCAGCCAGGCTGAAACAGTCTTGTATACCCTGGACTGTAAGAGGGCGTTATAGAACGTACGCGGGAGCTGCTCAGCTCTTCGTCTCATTTGACCCTAATAGGATGGGGTTGCCTGTCTCCAAGCGCACGTTGTCCACTTGGGTAGCAGATTGCATCGCCTGGGCATACAGGGCAGCCGACCTCCCCTTGCAGGGTTGGGTCACGGCCTACCGTGTCAGGGTGAAGCCGCGTCAGTAGCTCATCTCCGGTCTGTTCCATTGGCAGACATCTGCCGGGCCGCAGCTTGGTCTTCAAGCCAGACTTTTGCAGCCCATTACTGCCTGGAGAGAGAGTCCCGGCGGGACAGTGTTTTCAGCAAGGTGGTACTCCATAATCTCTTTGAGGTTTAGGAAACTCCTACCCTCTGGCCCTTCGTGTTGGGCTACCGTATGGGGTGCGTTCTCAGAGAATATTCTTGTCACGGATGCTGTGGCTCTTGAGAGGGAGCCATTTTTTCAGCTTTGGGTTCACAGTAGCCTAGAACTGGGGAGTCCCATATGTGAGAACTGACTTCCTGCTTGGTCCTGGAGAAAGCGTAGTTACTCACCTGTAACAGGTGTTCTCCAGGAGCAGCAGGAATCAGTCCTCATGACCCTCCCTTCTCCCCTGGAGTTGCAGTCATATCCTTTATTTTGATTTTTTTGCTGTCTTTTAGCTATGTCATCAGACTGAGCAAGATGGCACCCTTAGGCGGGAAGGGGACCGCGCATGCGCTCTGCATTCCCAAAGGCTTTCTTTGAAAGCTGGGGAAATGCTCCTCACAAGGGATCCATTGGCGCCGACGTCACCCATATGTGAGGACTGATTCCTGCTGCTCCTGGAGAACACCTGTTACAGGTGAGTAACTACGCTTGGCCTTATTTTATTAACCTACATTAATACACATGTTATTTAATATAAGCCCCACTATTTTTATACCATGCATACTCACATTACCGCATGTTAACACAGGCTCATAAATGGGGCCCAGCATTTGACATGTATTGTAAACTTCATAGAGCAGGGATTATTCTGTGTAGTAGGGCTCCCAGTTTTCTATTTCCACAGGTAAAAATGGATAGAATTGAACTGGATGTGTGTGTTTGGTATAAAGAAGCCCCTTCTCCAAAAACCTGAATTTAAGTTTGATTAAAGGCTGAAAACAGAAAGGGGAAAACAAGCTCTCATTTCAAGAAAACCATGCACATTGGTCACTGTGTACAAAGAGCTGAGAAAAAAGACATGGGGAAAAAGACCTTTATTGTCATATTATTTTAAGTTTAAAAAAAAAATAGTAGTGTGGGTGCATATAGTCAGCTTGGATAGGTAGAAATAAAGGTTGACAAAAATTGTGGGTGATACCATTGTATTAGACTAACTTAATACAATTCTGGAACTATGCTTCCCTCATCAGGTCAGTATAGGATGCTGATGCCCTGATATACAGCCATATTATGGATAGCATTTCTTATCCTTTTAGGTTTGTTCAGATGAGCGGGTTATGCTCCCCAGTCAATAGGTCTAGGCAGACTAGAACAGCTTTTAGTAATGACATCACTAGTATATACTCTGGTGCAGCACTGAAGGAAGCCAGTACTCTCTGCCTCCAGCAGTTGGCAAGGTCTGTGGACTGGTGCAGCAGATAGGCTTGTCTCCCCTGGCCCAGATCATGGTCTTGTGGCCTGTGTGATTGAGAACTTTGGCCTAGCATGTGCTTGGAGCTGGGGTACACCCATTGTCTCCTCAAGATGGCCACTGCCATATGTCCAGCACTGTTACCCATGAGGTTTCAGCACTAGTGGGCCAAAGAGTGGACAGGGAGACCCCCAGGGCTGGCCTGCTCACTAGATGCCTGCCTAGGGCAGCAGACCTCAGTGGGCAGCACGGTGGTTTTGTGCTGCCACTTTGGTGCCACGGCAGACCACTTGCTTCAGCACTCATGGCTGCCACTTGCTTCGGCACTCATGGCCTGCCACTTCCGACCGCCCTCTGACTTAACTTTCCATCGGAGTGGGGTCAGAAGTGGCAGGCCATGTGTGCCAGCACACGACCTGCAGCAGGCACCAAAGAAGTGACACAAAGCCACTGCTTTTAAACTGCCACTGCCATTGCTGGCCCTTCAGAAGATGGACTTGCTGGCAGCGGGGATGGCAGTGTGACTTGATGCGGAGAAGTGGCTTGGCTTAGCAAGGCGGAGGGGTAGCATGGCCAGAGCTCCTGCCTGGGGCAGCATAAATCCTTGGACTGGCCCTGGGGCCCCCATAGGGTCCCTAGAGGGGTGTTGGTAAATCTGGGCCCAAGCCCTCATTCCCTCTCACTGTACTATTTCTGTATGCTACGTATTTTTCCTGTTTTAGCTGTTTTAATTGGTTCTGTGCTTGCTGCTTGAATAAAACAGCTACAGATTAAGAAAAAAAAACCTTTCAGGCAGCTGTGCCTTCCTAGCCTGTATGGGCAGCTGGAGAGGCCCCTCTCAGGTTTCTACAGCCAGCCTGGTAGGTGAAAGGATTCTCTTACCAATCAGGGGTTCCTTTTTGGTTGCAGTTTTCTTTTTTAGTTGTTTTTTTTTTCTTGGCATTTTTTCTTTTAACCATGTTTGAGCTCTACAAGACATGCCCAATGCACAGAGCTGTGCTACCGGCAATTCCCATCAGGGAGCTCCGCAGGTGGCTCCCTTTGCCCCAGGTGAGAGAGAGAAAAGCCTTAGGGCACATTTTTTCAAAAAATGTCTGGACCACCCACAACGAGGGCCCAGGTCCTCATGCCTATTTTGCTGCCTCTCCTGTGATTTTCCTGCCGGTAGGAATAGCAGCCATCTTGGATGCCCATATGATCCTGGCTGATGGGGAGCATGGTGAGGTGGCTGCAACCTTAACCAGCAGGCCTCTGAAGATCCTTTGGGGCCCTAGGGCCCATTTTCAGCTAGCTTTGAGCAGCAACTCCTGAAATAGCTCACAGTTTTCAGTCTTTGGTAGCTGCCTGGCAGCCCCCCTTGTGGGAATTTGAGGCCCTGATCTTCCCTAGTGGACTCGGGGCTCTCTGTGATCTTCCTCCCTGGCAGTAAGAGGGTTAAGCATCCCTGGTTTTTTTTTTTATCATCGGTTCTTCCAGGAGTCCAGCCTTATCTCCTATGGGGGGGAGCACTGGGGAGAGGATGAAGATTCCCTTTCTTCAGTGGGTAAGTCAGAGGAGGAAGGCAGAGGGAGAAGATCAGTTGGTGGTTAGCTTTTTCACAGGGAGGACCTGGCTAACCTTATTCATATTGCCATGAGGGACTTGAGTATTGCAGACTCCCCTCCAATACAAGCTTCTTCAGTGGACCCTATCCTCGAGGGATTGTGTCAGCCCTCCAACTTTTTTCCTTTTCCTGACCCCTTGTGAAAACTCATACCCTCTCAGAGAGAGGCATTGAAGTTGGGCTGAGGGGCATTAAGGTCCTGACTCAGCTGCATCCTCTGTCCCAAGGAGAGATGGAACAGTTTTTTGGGATCCCTAAGGTCAATGCTTTCGTCGGGGCAGTGATGGACGTGCATGACCATTCCAGTGGAAGATGGTTCTGCATTAAGGGACACTCACAATAGGAGAGTAGAAACTCTGCTTAAGAATACCTTGACAGCTTCTGCCTTAGGTACTCAGGTGGTGCTTTTTTATGGGCATAGTGACCTGAGCGCTCTTGGGCTGGATCTAGCAATTGCCAAAAAGATTGGCGGCTGGAGCAGTGATTTTGATGGATTCTTTATACAACTTGATTAGGATCTCCTCCTCTTGTGGATGTGCTTCTTAGATGCAGCTGAGCAGTCTCCACTTTAAGGGCAAGTTGCTCTTTGGGAAGATCTAGAAAATCTGGTGAAGGACCTGGGGGAAACTTCCCAGCAGAGGAGCCCAGAGGATAGGCACAAAAGTTCCTCTCGCAGACCTCAATTGGGAGTTTGGGAGTGGTTCAGGACTGGTAGGAATTCTGGTACCATCTATTCCTCATATGGATTTAAACTGAGTAAGGGCAGTCCTTTTTTGGTCCCAGCACTTGAATTCAGCAAGAACTTTCTCAGGCACCAATAAGCCCTCACAGTGAGATCTGGTGGGTCCCTTCCAAGAGACAGGTGGTTTCGGGGCGTCTTTGGCTGTTTTTCTTGGAATTGACCCACATCACATCAGACCAATGGGTCGTCAAAGAGGGGTATGTGCTGGAATTTGCACAGCCTCTTTGAGACGTCTCTGTGGAGTCTCCTTTTGGCTCCCTGGCCAAAAGGACGGCAATTGAGGAAACTCTCTTCACCGCCTCTTGCAGTTACAGGCTATCATAGGTCGGGGTAATATTCCATTAACTTCATGGTACTGAAAAAAGGTGGGTCCTTCCATCTCATTCTATATTTGAAGGTAGTCAATGCCAAGCTTCAAATGCCCCATTTCAACATGGATACCGTCATGTCGATCATTCCGTCAGTCTGGCAAGGAGAGTTTCTAACCTCCTTGGACCTTTCCAAGGTGTACTTCCATATTCTTGTCCAGAAATGACATTGGTGGTTTCTCCTCTTCTGCATCTTGGGCTGCCATTTCTAGTTCTAGGCCCTGATATGTCTTGCCGCCTCAAGGAAGTGAAGCAGATCCATTCCGTTATCCTGTGCAACCAGTGATGCCACAGTGGAACTTTTCTCTGGTGCTGAAGTTCCCCCTTCAAGCCCCCTTCGGAAGGTCTCCCTCAAGAATTAGATTCTGAAGATAGTATTTCTGGTGGCTCTCTTGCTTCTGCCAGACAGTTATCGGAGCTTCAGGCTTTGTCTTGTAGGGAGCCCTTTCTGATCATGTCATCAGCATCTGCCTCTCTGAGGACAGTGCCATTCTTTCTTCTGAAAGTGCTTGTCTCCCTTTTATCATAATCGATCTGTGATCCTGCCCTTCTCCTTGGAGTAGGAACTTCAGTCAGACAACTCACTGTGTCTGTTAGACATGAGGAAGGTGTTGGTGCAGTATCTGGAGACTACCAATTCCTTCTATTGCTCGGATCATCTTTGTCCTCTTCAGTGGTCTGAGAAAGGATCAGGCAGGGTCCAAGGAGGCTGTTGAGCTTACCTCCTGTGAGGAGAAAACATGCCAGAGAGAGTAAGAGGTCACTTCACTAGGACACAAGCCTCGTCATGGACTTAATCCACCTTGGTGTCTCTGGAAGATATCTGTAAGGCAGTTACCTAGTTATTCCTTAGCACCTTTGTGAAGCACTACAGGTTGCACATGGGAGCTGGAGTGGAGTGCCTACGGCAGAGCAGTTCTCTCAGAAGGATCATATGTCCTGACTGCTTGGGTACATCCCACTTATCTGGACTGGTCTAGCAAGTTGACAAAGAAGGAGAAATTTTGCATACCTGCTAATTTCCTTTCCACGAATCCTGCTAGACCAATCACAGACCTGCATTGGGAAAACTATTACAGGTTTGGAAGCCATGCTGCCTTTTAACTACATTATTGGTATTGGTGCCTGATGCAGTTTCAAATGTGGTAACAGAGCCGAAAAGCAGTACATTTCTGAATTTGAATTTGACATTCTTGCTTCTGCTTGGGAAATGTCATACTGGCTTCTGTCAGTGCTGAACCAAAGTATATACTATTGATGTCATCACTGAAAGCTATTCTAGTCTGCCCCAACCTGCTTACAGGGGAGCATAATCCACTCAGTTGGACTGGTCTAGCAAGATTCAAGCAAAGGAAAATAGGTATGCAAAATTTCTCTCCCCCCCCCCCCCCCCAGGTCCTTTTACTTCACAACTTTAACAGCTTTGGAAACAAATCCCAGCATTATAATTCACCCTGTATTTGACTTTGTATGTTCTGCCAACATCTTGCATAGACTTGGTGGGTCAGTTGGTCTTTTTCTGTTGCTGTGGTTAAGTGGGTATAGCTCTCAAAAGGTAGTAATGTTTACATTTATGCAATAAAAAAGTATCATGTACAGCTGTTCTCCTGGGGGAATTCTGTGCACAATAAATTAAAATTGTGCAGAGTTTATCAAAATAACACAATATAACCATAGCCTTTGAGCAGGGCTGCATCAGTTTTATATTGGGCCATTAGAAAACATACATTTGTGGTTCCTACCGTGGACACTCATTGGATCATTTGCTCTGGAATCACACTTTCATTGTCCTCATACCAGAGACCTCCGTTTGTGGATTTTCTCTCCCATTTGCCCTCCCCACGTTCATCCCCATTGAAGTGGCTTGGAGCGGAATAATAGACTGGTGGTTAGAATAGCAAGATGAGGGGGAGACTGCTGACGTCATAGAGTAAGATGACCACTTAAGCTGGAGCTCTGGAGGGCCAAAGGAGTAAATGGCTCACATACGCATCTGTGGAAGGAAGGATTTATTCAAAAAATCATGAGGTCGGCCTGACACGTGTTTCGGCTGGGGGCCTTCTTTAGGGGACTAAGACTTCTAAAAACAGGCAACAAAATTAAAATCATAGATATTGAGCTTTGGTAGGAAAAGCCTTAATGCCAGGGGGGAGGGGAACAAAAAAAGATGAACCCATAGTGGTGGAAGAAGGCGGATCAGACTTACAGAGCGAGATGCAAGCGTGGTTCAGAGATATAAAAGCGGATATTACCCTAGTGCGGGATATTACCCTAGTGCGGGAAGAAGTTGCAAGTAGTATAGAAAGTGTGCGAGCTGACTTGGGAGACCTCGGACATCAAGTAGAGAATCTGGAAATGTGCCTGTAGAAGCAAGGCGATGCCACCACAGATTAGAACAAAAATGGATAGAGGTGACAAGACGTCAAATAGAAGTTGAAGATAAGCTTGAGGATCTGGAAAAGAGATCAAGATGCCACAATCTACGCTTTCGAGGGGTACCTGAAGGGGAGCAGACTGTGGGCAGGTGGTGCAGAACATTGTAAAAACATAGCTACAAACAGTGGGACTAGAGCTCAAAGGCGGAGACTTTTGGATTAATAGAGCTCATAGAGCATCGGGCCTGGATGAAAATAGACCCCGTGACATAATAGCCTGTTTCCATGATTATGGCTTAAAAGACCTTGTGACTAGCAAGGCCAGGCCGAACGGATCTTTACAATGTGAAAACAATACTGTAGATATATATGCAAATTACAAAGGCAAAGGAGGAGAAATATGAACGACATAGTACAGAAATTGCACAGTGAAAATATCCGCTATGGCTGGACCTTCCCCTTTGGACTTTTTTTCACAATAAGGAGGAAGCAGTGACAGGTATGCATTTGTGAAGAAGCGATCCAAGTGATGGAGGAGGACTGGAGAGAGAACCACTTAAAGAACCCCTCCTCCCTTTGAGAGAACAACCTCGCTGGCAAAGGGTAAACTCTGGGAGGAAGAGACTATACCACTAGCCAGGGACCCAGACCACAGAAATGGATGGGGAAGGACGGACATGAAGGCAATCGGAGGCCTGCATTGACCCGAGACTGCCCTGGCCACCCTAGAGCTAGAGAGAAAAGAGCAAACTTAGCCATTGCACCCACCCCGTAGATGTAATTGCAAAGTACTGTTATGCTTAGAAAGGCAAGGGGAAGCGAGGAGGAGCATAAGTTTGGGGAGCATGTGTGGGATTAACAGTTTATGGATAGGGTTCATAGTATGTTGATAAGATTGGTAAGAGTGGGATGGTAGTATTTGAGAGTAAATGGGAAAGAAAAAGGGGGGCATGGGGATAAATGGGGTGTGGAGAAGAGAATGGGGGGGAGTGGTCCATCCATCCATCTTGACACTATGACAGCAACCTTATGGCATCCAAATTGGTTACTGAGGGGCTCGGGGGAAGGGACTGGGGGATGGCAACAGGATGTGGGGGGGGGGCACTAGACTCACATAGCATCTGCTCTTAAAATTGTATCCTTAAACATTCGGGACCTAAATTCCCCCTTCAAAAGATAGAAATTATACAAGGAAATGGGGAGCTAAAGGTTACTATTGCGCTAGTGCAAGAAACGCATTTATTGTGTAAACATGAAAGTTTGATCTCTCCGAAGCACAAACAATTGAGTCTTTTTGCATCCAGTAAAGTAAAAAAGAAGAGGGGGAGTGGTTGTGATATTTGTGGCAGAGGGAGTGAGAGTGGAAGTGAGAGATTTGGTGCAAGACCAAGCAGGACGATATTTGCTGGTACGCTTAAGGGTTGAATCAGTCTGATAAAGGGTGGCAAATGTGTAGGCCCCAAATGGAACTCAAGGCCCCTTTTTTGAGGAAGTGGGCAGTCAGCTACATAGCTTGGGAGAAGGACTAATCATCATGGGGGGCGACTTGAATATAACATGGGACCCCCATAAGGGATTTGACTGGGAGGGGGATGATTGACGGGGCCCACTTTAAAAAAATTCACATGAGACCTGGCCATAGTGGATGTTTGATGTCCGTTGGAAGCCGAGACCATAGAATAACGCTATTTGCAGACGATATTGTTTTAGCAGTAACAAAACCACAGGTCTCCCTACCCTTCATAATGTGGGAGTTAAGAGAATATGGGCATCTATCGGAATTCGGGCTAAACTGGTCTAAATCGGAGATCTTGGATGTCTCGACAAAGGCCCTGTGGGAAAAAATATATAAGGAATATCCCTTTGAATGGGCAGCCAAGGAAATTTGATATCTGGGGATCACTACATTCAAAATACATTCAAATAAATAAAATAAAAATCACTATTGGGAGAGAGAGTAAAGATCTTTCTACGCAGAATTTATCCACAGGTGGTGGGGGAGTGTGGATGGCATGCTCTGGAGGTTGAGCCAGATTCACCCCTCCTGGCTAGGTAGGCTTGCAGCAGTGAAAATCATGCTGTTACTGCGTTTTATGTATCTCTTCCAGACACTCCTGGTAGAGATACCAGAGAAAGTGTTAAGGGGAATCCAACGGAAAATAGCTAGATTTGTGTAGAATGGACGCCCCCCACGTGTGGTTAGGCAGGTTCTTCAGAGAGCGAAAGGAGAGCTGGGCTAACCGAATATACAGCAATATTACAAAGCTGCTCATTTGAGGGGGTGGATGATCGAGACCTCCAAGCTTTGGGTGCAAATAGAAAATTAATGTATATCAGGGGAAAGTTGGGTAGGTGGATATGAGGGAAACGACAAAAGAAGTTAGAGAACCCCTATATTGGCTAGACTTTGTGGAAATGGTACTGTTACGGACAGACTCTATTAGGGGGAAATGTATTTTAGTAGTTACGCCCCTAGCAGACTGCTTCACGGAGGGAGAAGGGCCAGATCCTAGGACCTGGAGGAAATGGATGGCACATGGCTTAATGCAGATCAGACAGATCACACGGGGGGGGGGGGGGAGGTAGGGGGAAGTATGGTCATTTGAGGGTTTGAGAGACTTATACCAGCTAGATGATCAAGATCAAGATTGATACAACTATATACAATTACATCACTTTCTGTCCCAGAATGAAGTGCAACAGGATTTAAGGAAAAAGAGGATTTGGTTTGAGGCGGCATGCTCTGGGATGGTGGGCAAAAAGGGAATAATATTGAGATTCTACCAGGAATTGGGCCCAGAGGGGGATTACAAACCGGCCTTTAGGGGGAAATGGGAAAGGTATTTAGACGTGGAGTGGGGGGAAAATGAATGGGATCGGATAACCATGAACATAGCCAAGACCTCAATAGCGGCGAATTTGGTGGAAAACGGGTACAAATAGTTAATTAGGTGGTATCTCACCCCCGAATGCCTTCATAGAGCGAGTGTACGGTGGACGCTGGAATGCTGACACAATTGTGGGGAAGGGGGAACACTACACAAAATGTAGTGGGAATGTAGGGAAGTATAACACTATTGGGGGCTAGTGCTCGATATAATAGAGATATAGCTGAACAGACAACCAGCAACCGTCCTATTGTTTCATGATATAGGGATGGTCCCTGGGCATCTGCAGAGGGTAATTCAGCATTGTATCGTGGCGGCTCACTGCGAGATAGCAGCACACCGGACCCAGCCAGCCATGCCAGGGATTATGGGATTTTTTAAAGCGGTTGTGCCAGCTCCACCTTATGCACTACTGACAGCTATCAAGCAAGGGCGAGCAGAACGAGCACAGAGTCAATGGATGGAGGTGTGGAGGTGGTTGGAGAGGTGGAAGAGGGACATCTGAGGGGGAATTTGGTACTCCACTCTAAAGGGGAAACAAGTAGTAATTGGAATGCAGACTCTGTATGTTTAGCTGTATATTAGAAGTGTGGGGGGGGGGGGGGGAGGGAAACACGTGTAATTTTAACAGTATGATGTTAAATTGACCCCGGTGGGGCATTGTATTTTGAAGTTTGGAATATGTTCAATAAAAACAAAATTAAAAAAAAAGAATAGCGAGATGAGAACCGGGGTGTTACCAGTTCATATCCCATTTCTCCCACTAATGTTTCTGATGCAACTTTGAGCAGTTAATTTCACCACCCATTGCCTCAGTTACATACTTAGATTGTAAGCCCACAGACCTACTAGCTATACATGAATTTGAAAGACTGCTTGAGCTTGGATTATAAGAGACAAGTAATTAAACCTAAATCCTTGCAGGTCCACCTCCCACATAGAACCCACAAACAGGAAGTGCCACTGTGCAGCTCATGACTTCACATTGATTTAGTCTTTGCATACACACAAGCTGCTAACTTACTCAGGGCCAGCTCCTGTAGGTTCCATGGGCTGTTCTGGTGAGAGAAGATGGGTTGGGGACCGAGGAGGACATAGAGGTCTGTGCAAGAAGGAATGGAGAATGTGCAGAAGCAAGTAGGCAGGCAGTGAGGAAAGGAATCATATAAAGGGCAAGAGGAAAATAGAACATGTCAACTTCTAGAGATGCTGACTGTCAACAAATTATTGGCAACTAACTTGCTTATTTAAAGGTTCTTCCAGCCATTGACCTTGCTTAATTAAAACAGTTGGTTGCCAACCCCATCCTGAACCCAAGTTTCCCATATCAATTAGGAATCTGCTGTCCTTGTGTGGGGTGCTTTGCAGGTTCGTTGATCCCTTCATGACATTGTTCCTAGGTATGTGCCTCATTTGCCTGTGCATTAATCCTGCTATGTCTTTGAGTAATAATGTAAAATGCAATACAGAAAAAAAGCTATTTATCAAAGATGTATAATTCCCCCAGGAGTACAATAAGAAAACATCATAAGATCTAGCCCCTCACCTCCAGACTAGACATCTCCCATCCTCCCCAGTGCTCCCCATTCCAAGGCTCAATTCACAGCTCATTCTCTTCTTGCCAAGCTTGGTTTTGCCCCCCCCCCCCCCCCCCCAGTTTGTTCTCTTACCTACTCCCTCATCAGGCTTGACCTCAATTCCTACCCAAAGATTAGGAGTGGAAAAGTAGCCTAATGGTTAGAGCAGCAGGCTGAAAACCAGGGAAGCCAGGTTCAAATCCTGTTGCCACTCCATTTCCTCAGGTACAAACATAGATTGTAAGCCTTCTGGGGTAGGAAAAATACCTATTGGGCCTAAATGTAACTCACCTTGAATTCTGAGAAAAGGCGTGAGCTATATCCAGTTCCCTGTCTACAGTTCCCAGACTCAGTCTTAGTGTGCTCTCTGCCCTTCAGTTTGAACTGGGGGAGGTGTGGCATTGTCCAGTCTTCTGAAACAACAAGAAGCAACAAAGTATCTGTAGGATACATGGGAACAAAAGAACAGATACCAAGACTGGCAGAATATTAGGTTTAAACAAACCCCTTTTATTGACCCCCTACGCGTTTCGGCCGTAGGCCTTCCTCATAAATCATAACACTGCTCGTACAGGGACGGTCACACTGAAGTGTGATTTATGTCTTTTATTTGCAAGAAAGTTTTTACAAAAAAAAGGTTTGCTCCCTCATTTGATATCCCCCTGAGGAAGGCTTATGGCCGAAACGCGTAGGGGTCAATAAAAGGGGTTTGTTTAAACCTGAATATTCTGCCAGTCTTGGTAATTGTCCAGTCTTCTGACATATTAGCTGCAGGGTTCCTGTAGTACTGGTAGGAGAAGAAAATATCAAACATTGAACTTTGTGCCTCTGATGTCCACTGGGAATCTATTGTTGGGACAGGGCTACTACAGCGGTACAGATTCTATGACAGTCATCCTGATTCAGCTCTCTCTCCCCTCCCTCCCATGTATGGCCGTGGATATGGTTATAAGGAGTGGAAGTCAGACCTTGGAATGTAGTAAAATCAAATTGTACACACCAAAGAATGGGTTAGCCACCTCACAGAATGTATTGTGCAGGTGAGGAGTTAGTGGCAGAAAGGGCAGTAGGTTTAAAACTAAACAAGCCCTTTAATAATCATAAAAAGACCATGTTTCGGCATATTGCCTGCATCAGGGGTACGTAAGTCTGTTAGTAAAAAAAATTATATATGTAAAATACATAAAAATATAATTCTTTTCCACACGTTAAGTAAGCTAAATTAAGAACAAAAAATACCTCTTGAGGATCGATCGAAGACATTTTTCAATTGATTATCAGCATCAGTCAATTTCTTAATAAAACACAATTGTAAACAACTATTTATTAATTGCAAAAGTCTTTTAAATATATAAGACCAAAAAATGTTTTTTGTAGTGCCAAAATAATTTTTAAAACAAAAACTATAAAAACGAAGCCCAGATCTATCTTTAAAAAGAATACAGTTATTTAAATTTTTATAAAGCATGTTAAATGTACTATTAGATTGCTCTGATATATAAAGAAAAGGAAGAGTCTTTAAAAAAAAAGAGGGGGATACACAGTACAAGATACTATTTTATTTACTCTTTAAAATCCTTAAAATTGTGGAGTTATAGAATATGCCATGGTAATAAAATTATAGGGGTATGTTTACAAAGCAACGGGCCATGGCTCCGATATCGCACGGAGGCCACTATCGCTGCTTTGTAAACATATCCCATAGTTGTAAGTGTATTGATTTATTTATTTAATACATTGAAGTTATCGGTACACTCAGTAAGTTCTTGTGGAATTGTAAAAAGCTTTTTTCATCCTACCCTTCTTTTACAAAAAGTAAGGATTTTAGGAATTATATAATAGCATCTGATTAGCTTGCTTTGTTTTTGATGTTTTGGAGGTAAAATTTTATTTTGTTTTAAAAATTATTTTGGTCATATAAAAATATATTTTTGTTCTTATAATTAAAAATCTTTTGAAATAAATAATTGCTTACGATTCTGTTTTATTAAGAAATTGACTGACGCTGATGATCAATTGAAAAAATTCTGGGATTGATCCCAAAGAGGTATTTTTTGTTCTTAATTAACTTTATTTAAATTTGGTAAGAATTATATTTGTATGTGTGTGTGTGTTTATATATACTGTGTGTGTGTGTATATGCACCCTTAATTCAGGCACATGCTGAAACACAGCCATGTTGCGTCTTTTTATGAGTTTTAAAGAACTTGTATAGTTTTAAGCCTACTGTCTTTTTTGCTATTCACTTCTCATCTGCATATGTAAAATCAAACTGTTACTGGGTTTGTCTGGCAGGCTACAGTGGTAGAATAGATTAACAGCTAGATCTGTAAGGTCGGATATAACTAGAATACCTAGTAGAAATATGCATACTCACATATAACTGGGTATGTCAGGCAATCTGTGCAAAGAACTAGGAGGCCAGAAGTTCACGCTATGGCCCCACTAGTGCTGTTGGTTATTTAAACGATTAAATAGCTTTGCAACGCAACATGGGAGAAGTGGGGTGCTGGAGGAAATTGAGTGGGAATTATGTTCATCTACCCAACAGTGGAGTCCAAATGAGGAAGCCACATAAGACTGTCCTAGATATGGATAGAAATCTTGAAAGAGGTCAGTCTGTGGCTAACAGCTGGGATGAATTCTTAGGAAGGTGGACAAAATAATTGAGCAAACTAGATGGGCCAGAAGGTGTCTTTCTGCCATTATCTACCATCTGTGTTAGTATGTGACTACCTTCCTGACAGGTAGTGTGCTAACCTTCATGGCAGTGCTCTCAGAGCTACTGCAGTTTGCCAGCTTTATGCATCAGTAGCATCGTTCTAACATTTTAACTGAATCCTGCTCTTTTGCTGGACTCCACACTGGGCAATTCTCTGTATTTTACCTATCTGACAAGTAAAAGAAACTATACCATGACCCTTTGCTCTCTGTAGTTTCATATTTCTGTTAACGGTATTTAGTTTTGTGTTTTTGTATACTAGCTTCTTATTATTCTTTATTTATACGGCAGATCCTATTCACAGCTTACAATGAATAGGTGATTAATCTGGTAAAACACTTTCATATTTTGGAGTTGACAATGGAGGAGTGGCTGGTTACTTTTCTTCCATTCCCAGGTTTCCATACCAGATGGGGCCTGTTTCAGCCCTATTGTCAATCATTCATAACAGGACTAGTTCCTTAGCAGTGGTGACATGGCTTCCCCTTTGTAGAAGAGGTTGATACTCTAGAGCCAACCAGCAAGTGTCTGTGTAGAGCAGCTTACAGGACTCCTTCCATTGTGGCATGTTAGTCCTGCCTCCACAGTGCCACTGTCTTATGAAATTCTAAATAAGCTGCTGTAGGGCTAGTAGTGAAATCATACCAAACTAAAACAGCCAACCTTAGAAAAGAGAAACACATTCATGTGATGGTTTTATGCTTTTTTTCAGTTTTATCTGATTTTTCCCTGTTTTTTATGTATATTTTAACAGTATATCCTCTCAGGCTCTGATGACTTCAACTTGTATATGTGGAGAATCCCCTCAGATCCAGAAGCAGGTGGGTTTGAATGTGGGGCATTGATGGCATGTTAAATCTGCAAATTGTACCTTTGCTGATAAAAATGTAGACATGCTGAGAGAAAGGGGGCACTGTGACACCCCTCGCACACAGAAAATACAAGATCTGTCACAACAGTATGTGTGACTCTCAGGACTGCAAAACTAAGATTCAGCTAATGCCAACTTCCAGCCTGGGACCTTCTGAATATTCAACAGTAAAAACTTCTCAAAGCTTTATTATGGACTTTAGTAATGAATAAGTCACTTTTCCCACCACCTTCCCCTCACTCGGTCCATATAGCCAGACCGGGACTCCCTTTCATGCTACTCTTCGGAAGATCAACGGTTAGCTCAATAGGAATAGTCCAAGAAAGAGCGGGCCAGTGTCATGTGGGTGGTATGAGTTCAGTGCAGTCATGTAGATCTGCTCCTTTGACCAATTGGGGGATGCTGTAGAGGGGGAAGGGTGAGAAGGGATCCCAGTCCTCATGCAGTGGCCAGACCCAAGGTCCATATTGTTTTCTAGAGAGAGTTGCGATCTGTGGCCCCTGGCCTGGGACTCTTTCTGAGATGGCTAGGCTGAATTGGGAAGGGATATAAAATAAGAGAAACAATCCTACACTTAGCTGGTATCCTCTGGGGCTGTGAACAGTCTTTCTATAGCAGTCCTATCTGGAAAAGCAGGCTTAATTAAAGTCACATTAAAAATATTCCAATTTAAAAAAGGAATTTAATGTTAATGGCTGTTTAATTTACAGTTATTTGCAAAAGTCTTTATACCCTTGTAGGTTTTTCGTATTCTGCTGTCTAAAAAAAAACACAGTTCAAAATGAATTAAAGTAGAGATGTGTTTCACTGATCTGCACAACATACTTTATTTATAATATAAAAGAATAATTATGGAAATATTCAAAAAGTATTTTTAAAAAAATCAAAATGTCTTGCATAAGTCTTCACACCCATTGATTCAGTATTTGGTGGAATCCCCTTTTATAGTAATAACAACCATGAGTCATTTAGGATGAGTGTCTGCCAACGTTTCACAGTGGGATGGTGCAGTTTTGCTCATTCTTCCTGACAGAATAATTCTTTCAGGTTGGCTGGGGATCGTCTGCAAATTGCAATTTTCAGGTCTTGCGACAGGTTTGCTATTGGATTAAAGACCTCCAATTTTGTCTTGCTGAGCAACTTTGTTGTTGCTTTTGCTTTGTGTTGCTGAAAGATGAATCTTCTCTTCAGTCTGTGGCAGGCTAGAGCAGGTTTTCTTCCAGAATCTGCTAGTACTATGCAGTATCCATCTTTCCCTCCATTTTCACAAGCCTTCCTGTCCCCACTGTTGCAAAACATCACATAATGATGCCATCATCGTGTTTTAGTGTAAGGAATGGCGTTAGCAGGGTGATGTGCCGTGTTTATCTTACATCACACATGTCGCTCAGCACTGAGACCAAAAGGTTTCACTTTGGTCTCATCAGACCATAAAACGTCTTCCTTATGTGTGCAGCATCCTCTGTGTTTCTTTGCAAATGCTAGGCAGTACATCACATGGCTTTTCTTCAACAATGGCTTCTTTCTTGCCACCCTCCCATACAGATCATGTTTGTAGAGTAATCTTGAAAGTGTTAAACGATCAACGTTTTTCTCAATCTCGGCCAGAGAAAACTACTACTAATCGCTTGTATAGCACTACAAGGCATACACAGCACTGTTTACATACACATGAGAGAGAGAGTCTCTGCTCAACAGAGCTTACAATCTATGCAAGAAAGACAAATACAACAAACGGGGGACTAGAGTAAAATCTAAGGGGAAATGGTATACAAAACAAATAAGGGGGTCAGGATCCAAAGCAGCCTCAAAGAGATGGGTGTTTAGCCTGGATTTGAATAAGAGCAGAGATGGAGCCTGATCCTTCTGGAGTTGACAGTGGAATAGAAGCACAGATGATTTGCCTAATCAGTGGAGTTCCTAAGGAGGGGTGTAGAGAGAGATAATGAGCTGCAGAATGAATGCACTTGAAAGTCAGTAGAAGTTTGAAGTGGATGTGGAAACAGATAGGGAGCCATTACAATGTCTTGAGAAGAGGGGTTACGCATAGCAACACTGGCAGATTAACTGTGTGGCTGAATTTTGAATGGATTGCAGGAGAGAAAGATGATTCAGGCAAAAATTATCTTTTTGGTGTCCTAATCTGAAGTTTGGCCTCAACTGAATGACAGCTACAGGTTACTATTCCTTCATGGTTATATTGCTGTCTGAATTGTCTCTGCATAGCAGTCCTATACAATAATAAAACAGGAAAGAGTTTTTGCTTCTGCCTTTTTCAGGAATAGCTCAAGGCAAGATGCAATCAAGTACAGTATGCTTTTTCCTATCCCCAGAGGGCTTAAAATCTAAGTTTGTATCTGGGGCCATGGTGGATTAAGTAACTTGTCCAAGATCACAAAGAGCAATAGTGGGGTTTAAGCTGGGCTTCTCTGGTTCTCAGCTCAACTGCTCTAATCATTAGGCTGCTCCTCCACTCCAAATGTATTTCTCTAACCTACTGAGTGAATAATTACTCCTAATCTTCTGTGTTGAACAATGATACCTGGCAGCGCCTGGATTATTCCCCTTGGTCTCTGCCAGCTTGCTATTTACGTTAGGAATCTATTTTTCTATTCATTCTCCTCCTCCTTCCCCTCCCTTGTGTTTTCTTGTTTTGTTTGGTTGTTTTATATCTACCTTTATATTGATTGCTGTAAACAGCTTCAGTGTCTGTTTTTAAGTCCAATGGCAGAATACCAAATCTTAATAAAATAGTCAATAATAGTAGTTTGGTTTTTTTAAGTAATCCTAGGATTCACAGTGACCTTTCTTATCTGTGTCCTTTACCCTTGGAGACTGACTTTGGAGGGGCAACCTTATCAAGACAGTATCTTAGTTGTGCCAAACATTTTCCACTGACACTGAAATTTTCTTGGTCTTCACAGTCTGTACTCTTGAATAACTTTATCTTTTAGCACGTCATATAACAAACAACTTGATTCTTCATCCAGGATAATTTAAATCATTTCAGCTACTGTGGCTTGGCACAGATGGGCTCTATTTAACTTACTGCAATTTTTGGAAATGTAGCTAATTTGGATTTGCTATGATAAACAGTGTGACAACTTAGGCAGTCAAGATTTCTTTTGTTTCTTCTTTGTAATTGCTTTTCAACTATTTCTATAATTGTTCTTTGGCATAGTGTGTAGAGTATGTTGTGTAAATCAATGAAGGAAATACACTATGTTAATGTATTTTGAGTTGTGTTTTTTCAAGCAGCAGAGTTTGAAAACTGTACAAAGGGTATGAAGACTTTTACAATACACTGTATGTCTGTGTTAATCTTATGTTTATATATGAACGCCACCCTTTCTGAAAAAGCATTCAGAGTGGTTTACAGAACAAAAAAGTATTCCTTATCCTGCTAGATCAGTCCAGACAAGTTGGACCCCTGCAGCACACCACCCTTAAGGATTTGACTCTTACATAGGTCTTTTTGGTGGCCATTGCTTCTGCTAGACCAGGGGTCTGCAACCTTTAAGACATAAAGAGCCACTTGGACCCGTTTCCGAAGGGAAAAAAAAAACTGGGAGCCGCAAAACCATTGCGACATTTAAAACAAATCTAACACTGCATATATTGTTTCTTACCTTAATGCTATATACGACCCCCTACTTTTCCTGTTAAAATATAGGTGTTTGGCCTATACTCGCCGTATAAGACTACCCCTCTTCCTTCGCACACCAAAAAAAATACGCCAGAAAATATAACAAGAAGTAACAATATTTGATTTCAAAATTATGATGATTTTGTAGTCAAATCACTAATATGAAATAAAATTATTTTTTCTACCTTTGTTGTCTGACCAATTTATTCTTTGATCATGCTGGTCCCGATCTGAGGCTTCTGCTTTCCTGTCTTCTCTTAGCTCTCTTTCTGTGGTCTATGGTCCATCTGCCAGTTCTTATCTCTTCTTTCGTTTTCTTCACTTCTTTCCATCAGCCTATTTCCAGTCCCAGTAACCCTCCCCAATATCAGCCCCTTTCCAGTCCTCACTCCCAGTACCTTCCAATGTCAACTTGCATTCCCATGATTGCCACTGGTGTCCATTTCCTTCCAGTCCCCCTCCTTCCCCACTGACCAGTCCCTTCTAGTACAAATACCATGGCAGCCCCTCTCAGATCCAGTTCCATTCTCCCATCCCCTCATATCAGCCCATTTGTAGCCTTAGCCCCCAGTTATCTTCCAGGGCCAGCAGCTCTATCCTCCCCTCCCCACAATCAGCCCATGCCCAGTCAAAGCCCCCCAATCAGCTCGCTTCCAGTGCTAATCCCCCCTCAACCCCATTACCAGTGCTAGCCTCTCCTAATCAGCCCAATACCAGTCCTACCCCCCATCAGCTCATTACCAGTCCTAGCCTCCCCTAATCAGCTCATTTCCAGTGCTCGTCCCCTCAACCCCATTACCAGTGCTCCATCCCTCCATGTCAGCCCCCTCCCTCCCTCCCTCCATATCAGCTCCCTCCCTCCATGTCAGCCCGCCTCCCCAATCCCTCCATGTCAGCCCCCTCCATGTCAGCCCCCCTCCCTCCATGTCAGCCCCCTCCATACCTCCATGTCAGCCCCCCTCCCTCCATCCATATCAGCTCCCTCCCTCCATGTCAGCCCCCCTCCCTCCATCCATCCATCCATATCAGCTCCCTCCCTCCATGTCAGCCCCCCTCCCTCCATGTCAGCCCCCTCCATCCCTCCATGTCAGCCCCCCTCCCTCCATCCATTCATATCTGCTCCCTCCCTCCATGTCAGCCCCCCTCCCTCCATGTCAGCCCCCTCCATCCCTCCATGTCAGCCCCCCTCCCTCCCTCCCTCCCTCCCTCCCTCCATCCATTCATATCAGCTCCCTCCCTCCATGTCAGCCCCCCTCCCTCCCTCCATGTCAGCCCCCCTCCCTCCATCCATTCATATCTGCTCCCTCCCTCCATGTCAGCCCCCGCCATCCCTCCATGTCCGCCCCCCGCGATCCATCCCTCCAAGTCAGCCCCCCTCCCTCCATGTCAGCCCCCTCCATCCCTCCATGTCAGCCCCCTCCCTCCATCGATTCATATCTGCTCCCTCCCTCCATGTCAGCCCCCTCCATCCCTCCATGTCAGCCCCCCTCCCTCCATCCATTCATATCAGCTCCCTCCCTTCATGTCAGCCCCCTCCCTCCATGTCAGCCTCCTCCATCCCTCCATGTCAGCCCCCCTCCCTCCATCCATATCTGCTCCCTCCCTCCATGTCAGCCCCCTCCATCCCTCCCTCCATCCATATCAGCTCCCTCCCTCCATGTCAGCCCGCCTCCCCAATCCCTCCATGTCAGCTCCCTCCATGTCAGCCCCCCTCCCTCCATGTCAGCCCCCTCCATCCCTATCAGCTCCCTCCCTCCATGTCAGCCCCCTCCCTCCATCCATCCATCCATATCAGCTCCCTCCCTCCATCCCTCCATGTCAGCCCCCCTCCCTCCATGTCAGCCCCCTCCATCCCTCCATGTCAGCCCCCTCCCTCCATCCATTCATATCAGCTCCCTCCCTGCATGTCAGCCCCCCTCCCTCCATGTCAGCCCCCTCCATCCCTCCATGTCAGCCCCCCGCCCTCCATCCATTCATATCTGCTCCCTCCCTCCATGTCAGCCCCCTCCATCCATCCATACATATCTGCTCCCTCCCTCCATGTCAGCGCCCTCCCTTCTTCTGCAGCCGCGGCTCCCTGCCTCGGACGGAACCGCGGCTGTGCTTTTAAAATCATCTCGGAGCCCTTCCTGTCTTGACGGGCTCCGTGCAGCATTGTCCCGCCTCCAAAACTTCCTGTAGAGGCGGGACAATGCTGCACGGAGCCCGTCAAGACAGGAAGGGCTCCGAGATGATTTTAAAAGCACAGCCGCGGTTCCCTAAGAGACAGGGAACCGCGGCTGCAGAAGAAGGGAGGAAGCTGACATGGAGGGAGCCCATAACGCGACGTTTAAAGCGGGCAGTGTGCTCCGGAGCCGCGGCAAAGGTGAGAAAGAGCCGCATGCGGCTCCGGAGCCGCGGGTTGCCGACCCCTGTGCTAGACTCATTTCTGAGTTTCAGGCCTTGTTGTGCAGGGATCTATTCCTTTTGTTTTCAGCTGGTTCTGTCTCAGTACGGACAGTGCCTTCTTGTCTTTCCATCTGAATCAGATGGTCTCCTGCCAAGGCTTTTGGAGGAAGATCTTAGGAGGGATGCATCTCTTAGGATGCTGGATGGTAGGAGAGTTCTTTTGCGGTACTTAAAGGTCACAAACTCTTTTCGGGTCTCAGATCATTGTTCGTCCTCTTCAATGGTCTGACAGCAGCACAATCCTCTGTTGCTCGGCGGGTTAAGAAGGCTATCAGTTCAGCCTTCCTACCGAGTCATAGGTGTCTGCAAGAGGGCCTTAAGGGCCCATTCCACCAGAACTCAAGCTTCCTCTTAGTTGGAATCCAGTTCTGTGACTTCAGAGGGCATCGAAAAGGTGGCAACATAGTCATCACTGAATACCTTTGTAAACCATTACAGGTTAGACAAATAGAGATCCAAGATCCAAAAGGAGTTTGTGACCTTCAAGTACCACAAAAGAACTCTTCTGACATCCAGCACCATAAAGGATGCATCCCTCTTAAGATCTTCCACCAAAAAGACTGGCTACCACACCACCTGATTCAGGTGGAAAGAAGACACTATCTTAGGATGGCACTGTCCTTATTGAGATAGAACCAGCTGAAAATAAGACAAATGGATTCCTGCATAATAAGGCCTGACGCTCATAAATATGTCTAGCGGAAGCAGTGGACACCAAAAACACCATCATAAGGGTCAAATCCTTAAGGATAGATTTTCCTAGGGGTCCAACTTGTCTGGACTGGTCTAGCAGGAATTAAAGAGAGGAAATTAACAGGTATGGAAAATTTCCCCTTAGCAATAAAACCTAAAACCATTTGGGAAAATCTGCATTACTAGTGTGCCACACCTGCTGCCTAACTAACCTGTAGAAACAATCCAAGATTGCTGGCAGCTTTGTTATACTTAAGATCAGACCTGCCAGAGACCCCGCTGAGACCTGCTATAGCTCATCCATAGATCTGCAAACAAAATAGCCTTTAGCTTTTTCCTGAAGAAAATGAGATTGAGTTTGCTAGGAATGTCAATGGGCAGATTGTTCCACACCACTGGAGCAGTGGCAAAAAGACTGTCCTCCAGCAGGTCTTCCCACTGTATCTTCTCTATACGATATGTTGGGCGATCCATAAGTAAAACCACAAAGGTAAACATTAGGATCTTAAACTGTATCTGTTCTACTTTGAGAAGTCAATATAAATGAACCATCACTTGTCACAAAGTATTACTGAAATTCCCTCCCTCCCTAAAAAAAATAAGTTTGATTTGGAATAAGATGCTGATAACACTGTGGTTGAATAATTAAGTTTTGAGCAAAATGAGAAAATTCGTCAGCTGCCAGGTGGAATATTCTCATTAGTATTTGGCTATGCTGAATTTTCCATACCAAATAGGCTCTTGTATTTGTGCTTTCTCTAAACTCTGATTTTCAGCTTACAACTCCTCAGAGTTTACAACCCTGCAGGGCCTAATGACTGGTTTATCTGTTACTGAGCTTCAGAAGACTTTATCTCTGAAAGGTCACTTTGCCCCAAAGATATATATATATATATATATATATATATATATATATTGTAAATGTTTGTTGCCAAGAGTAGTACATTATCAGTTTTACAGTGCCTGGTCTAGTCCCTGAAGCTCACAAACATGCCACGTTTTCCGCATAGCCGGTAAACGCAAATCCGTACTAGTTTTTATTTAAATTAGGCCCATTGTGTACAAGAATATTTATGAACATTCATTGAAAGGATCCTGAAACTTGTAGCTGTTTCTGTCCTTGGAGACTAAATGCTGTCTGTACACTAGGCTTCTACTTTTCTGAAAATAGGGCATCCTGATGTATTAGACTGAAATTGTCAAAGAAACAGCACTGTTCTGTATAAAATGCAATCTTTTAGAAGTATCAACAAAATTTATCCTTGAAAGATTAGACAATTCCTACCAAATTATTTAGACATTTTAAACTGTTCCTCATGTTAATCTCAATTTCTGTGAGCAGCCAGTATGGGAAAAATTCCAGATTGTCTCTTCTCTGAACCTGATTTATCCATGCCAAATAAATTGGATCTTTGTCAAAATTTAGCTGATCAAGAAGTTTAGGAGAAGTAGAATCAACTGAAGGACGTTAAAAAAAAGTAATTGCAATAAAAGAACAAGTCTAAAATTGCATGGCAGCTTTAATTAAAGTAGCATGACTTATAACTCCTTAACCTGCATGTATGTGTATGTGTTGTGAGAACTCCAAAGATGTGTGTGTTTTGCAGTTATTCAGGGAAGAAAGTGGAGAAAGTATTGGGTATATGTGTTGGGGGATGGGTAGAGAAAGGCACAGATATGGGTGTATAGAAACACACAGAGAACTCTAGGCAGGTTTGGACTTTAGAAATTGTAGGTCCATCTCTGACACGCAGAGCCACCAGCCCTGCCCCTCTTCAGTGGGCAGGGCCTGAGGGAAGCCTGCCAGCGCCTCTGCTTTTTCAGCCAGCTTTCTTATCTTCAATTGGCAAGACTCAGGGTTTTGTGACAGTCCCACTGATTCGGCCACCAGTGTCACGTTCTCAACTTTGGCTGGAGTGGTGATCCCCACCAGTCCTGTTGCTTTCACTGCCGGACCGCTGTTAGTCTTTCCTCTATTTGCATTTATGTTCTTCCTTGTTAAACTTGCCTGCTACTGTCCCCATTTGTCATGTCAGTGCCAGAGATGGATGGACAAACACACACACTTTTGGTTTTGGAGAATGTGCTATAAATTTGATGCTGAGTAGTATTGTTTGCAGTAAGTACTTTTAAAAATATTGTAAAGTACAAGGATAATGCAACTTTCTTAAAAATAAGCTATTTAAAAGTATATGCATTTTTCAGTGGACAAGCAGGATAAGTCCTCCCTTATAGGTGACATCACTGGTGGAGTCCAGCACAGGAACCTTCTCAGCTCCTTCTAGAAGCTTTTGGAAACTCTTTGCATACGTGCCTGTTCGCACCTGCTACTGCCAAGCCTGAGAACTTCACAAAGCCACAAAGCCAATCAGACACTTCTGCTTCGCACACTTCATCATCCTGAAAAGCTCTTTTTCGTTCTGTATGTAGTACAAATTATTGTATCTTTTTTTTTTTTGCCTGCTTGCCACCACATTATTTCTTCTACTTGTTAGTTTTTTTTAAGTTCTTTTTTTTTGGCCATTTTCTAAGTTTCTTTTCTTTTCCTTTCCTTCCCTTCGATGCTGCTTAGGCCACATTTAGATCTGAGGTGCTGCTAGTTGGGTTCATATTTTTTTACTTTTTAAAATTGAGCCGTTTGATTTTGCTGCAGTTGTTTTTCCATCTGATATGTCCCAAAAGCTTTCCAGTGGATTTAAAAAGTACACCAGGTGCTGAAGGATCATGTCTATCCTCACATGGTCCCTGGGCTCAACCATAATCACTCTGTCATTTCACTCAAAGCTGAGCACCAGTAGAGAGTCCCAGAATCTATCCTCTAGTGATTGTAGACATCGAAGGCACTGAAAACTTCCAATGTTGCGCATAAGGCAGAAGTTTTGTTGCATTGGCATTGGAGTTCTTTTGAGCATGATGACAGGCACTTTGAGGAATCAAGTGATGTACAGTTGTGTGCAAAAGTCTGGAATCACTTGTAAATTTGACGTTTTTTCAACTTCATGATCTTATATCTTAATTTCTTTTTCCTCCCAGTGGCTTTTTCTGTGTATCTCATAAGTGATAGATTTGGCTATTAGGGCCAACTTTTAGTATTGGTTTGGCCTTTATTTTATGAGTTTGTTCCCCATAGTTGTCCTGTTGATAGATTGTCTGTGAAAATCACGTAATGTACATCGTTGGCCAATGATATATTATTGTAAGTATGCTTTAAAATATTATGGACGCACGCCAGGTTTCCTTCAAATTAATGTATGTGGCCTTGAAAAAGGCTGTTTTTATGTGTCAGTGATGGCTCAGTATTTGATGGGCCACCCTTTGTGCTTGATCACCTGACTGCACCTTGTCAGCATTGAATGAACCAGTCTGACAAGTTGATCGTTGGTGACAACACAGTTCCAAACTTCAATGAGTGACTCAATCAGCTCAATCAAGCAACCCTTATTTGAGAACAGCTTATCCGCCATACTATTAGAGCACCCAAGCTGATATCAATATCCAGTTCATCGGTGGCGGTATGGTCTCCAAAACATTGGAACCCATCATTGCGACAGCACTCCTGGAGGAGATTAGAGTCTCCAACGATGAGAATATGTTCTTCCATGAGTTTGTCAGGCAAATGGCTGACACCATTCCATTTTAGTTGGACACAAAGGAGGAAGTCAGGGCCGAAGAGCTAGAAATCCTCTAACACCTGGATCCTTCCCCCCCCCCCCAAGGAAGGGATGAAAGTGCCCATGCACCACATCCTTCAGAGACTGTAGATAAGAATGTGGGATGCCCCTCTCTGTGCTGTCAGCAAGAAGGTCAACTCTATATAGAGAGTTTAAAAGGCTCCTGGATTTGAGAAGCTACAGCTTCCGCACCACTCTGTTTGTCAAATCCACTCTCAAGAGAGCCAGAAGTTCCAAGTCACACTCTTCAGCACCCTGGGGGAGAGGGGCCAGGACCCTGGATTCTTTTGGGAGAAAATTATCTCCAGGAACAAGCAGGAATGAGTCCTCACATATGGGTACGTCGGTACCGACGGAGCCTGCGCGGGAATGCTCCCCAGCTTCCCAGGATGAAAGCTTTTGGGGCATCCCACAGCGCATGCGCGCTGCCTTCCCGCCTTTCCTAACCAACTCTCCTCAGTTCTTCTTTTCCGCGGAGCCAGCAGGTTGTGTTCCTGTCACCGCTGAAGAAGTTCTTTATTTTAATTTATTTCTTTGGTCGCGTGTCTGCCTTCCCCGACGCCGGACCGGTACCGCCGGTCTTTTCTTTTCTTTAAAAAAAAAAAACTATACTTTTTTCCTCACTTGGTGTATTTTCTTCTTAGGCCTCCAGGCCCACAAGAAATTTTTCCCTTATGGAAATACCAGCCTCCGGGTTCAAAAAATGCACTAAGTGTAGCGGTACAATTTCTGTCACAGATACCCATGAATGGTGTCTGAAATGTTTGGGGCCTGAACACTCCATCCCGGATTGCCAGTCCTGTTCTCTAATGTCTAAACGAGGGTTACAGAACCGGGCAGCCAAGCTCCATGTGCTGTTTCCCACGGATGCACCAGCGGTGGCATCGACATCTTCCAGGTCTTCCTCTCCTGATGAGTCTCAGATAACCAAACATACTTTTAGCAGGTCCTCAAAGGGCAAATCTCCCTCCAAGCATCGAGATGCCTCCGGGCTTGCCCTTGAGGATCCTGCCCCAGCCAAACAACCCCGGCGGGAAGCTCTGGCTTCCAAAGCTCCTCCTATGGGGTTACAGGTTGACATCGATGGCACGGCCTCGACCGATCACCTGTTAGACTGCTCTGGGGTACCGGCACAATCTCCCGGTACCGACATCCAGGCAGTCGTGGCGTCCATGGATCACACTGTGCAATCCATGCAGCAGGCTATACTGGCTTTCATCAAGGCTGCGACGCCGTCGGTACCACAACAAGCTTCATTGTCGGCACCGGTACCGGTACCAACTTCGATACCGGTACCGGCTGCATCGACATCGGCCAGGATACCGATTCCGGCTCCCTGTCCTGGGCTCTTTCTCGGTACCGATCCGGTACCGGGGACACCCGATATCGGTACCGATCGATACGCCTATCGATCTTTGGAATCGAGCAGACGATACTTCGATTCTTCTGATGATTCTGATTCATCGGATGAGTCCCCTGAAGTATCTGTCACCCTTCCTGAGGAGCCTTCTTCTCCAAAAAGGAGAATGTCTCCTCCAGAGGATTTGTCCTTTCAAGACTTCATAATAGAAGTAGCTAAAGGACTCTCTATTTCAGTAACCTCTGAAAAGGAACCTAGAGCAAAAAAATTAGATATTTTGGGATACTCTAAGGTTCCCAGAGAGGCAGTCACCTTGCCAATTCATGAAATTCTTCAAGAACATTTGATTGAATTGTGGGAGACTCCTCTCACCCTTTCTCCTCATTCTCGTAGATTGGACACTATGTACCGTATCCCTCCTTCTCCTGGATTTCAAAAAACTCAGCTTCCTCACCACTCCATTGTGGTGCAGTCAGCTATGAAGAGGATAAAGAGTACCAAAAGACACTCTTCTACTCCTCCAGGAAGAGAATGCAGGACCTTGGATGCTTTTGGTAGGAAAATCTTCCAAGCCAGCATGCTTATTGCCAGAATCAATTCATATAGCCTTTATATGGGTATGTTTCTGAAGGAGGTTGAAGAAAAGCTGCACAACTTTCTCCCTTTTATTCCAGAGGATAAAAGGGATGAGTTCCTTCTTTGGCTTAAGCATACTCAAGACATTTCAAAGTTTTCCCAACAGGGCAGCCTTTCATTCCTTTGAAGGTGCCAGCAGAGCCTCAGGCATTGCTATAGCTGCTCGTAGAATTGCTTGGCTCCAGGCTTCTGATCTAGAACCATGGGTTCAAGATGGTTTAGGAAATCTGCCCTGTACAGGTGAAAATCTCTTTGGCAAAGAGTGGCAAATTAAAGCCACTCAAATGGATGCAGAAAATGCTGCTCTGGATAGACTTTCTAAGTCTACCTCCACTCCGGCCAAGAAAAAATCTTTTAAAAAGTCTTTTTACAAAAAGGGCAGATTTTCTTCCACTTCTGGTCAACAGTCTTCTACAGGTCGCTTTGCTACTAAGCGTCAGCAACCTAAACAGGCCAGGCCTAAACCCGCAGGGGCTGCTGCAACCCAGCAGTCCCAAACCCCTCAGGGTTTTTGACTTGATACTAGTGAACATAACCTTTCTGGCTCTACAACAACCAGAGCCTCTCACCATTCCAGGAAGGTTAGCTCATTTTGCTCCCAGATGGGAGCAAATAACATCAGAGCAGTGGACCCTCTCTATCATAAGAGAGGGCTACAAACTTCATTTCTCAGACCTTCCTCCCTACACCAGGGTGAGACACTTCAATTCTCCCACATCCCTCGACCTTCTGGATCAGGAGGTGACTACCCTTCTGGCCCAGAGGGCCATAGAAGCAGTTCCGCTTCTTCAACAAGGGTCAGGCTTTTACTCCCCCTATTTTCTCATCCCAAAGAAAACAGGGGGATTCAGACCCATTCTAGATCTCAGAGAATTGAACAAATTCCTATACAAGGAGAAGTTCAAGATGCTTTCTTTAGGCACTCTCCTTCCATACCTACAGAGTCAGGATTGGCTTTGTTCTCTAGATCTCAAGGATGCGTACACTCATATACTCATCCATCCATCCCACAGAAAATTCC
The DNA here is from genome assembly GCA_033557465.1 of Ichthyophis bannanicus. Classification (NCBI taxonomy): domain Eukaryota; kingdom Metazoa; phylum Chordata; class Amphibia; order Gymnophiona; family Ichthyophiidae; genus Ichthyophis; species Ichthyophis bannanicus. The sequence goes on from CM066037.1 coordinate 296,169,810, forward strand.
TACGTTTTCTGTTCCAGGGAAAACATTACCAATACAGAGTGCTTCCTTTCGGTCTAGCCTCTGCTCCAAGAGTGTTCACCAAATGCATGGCAATAGTTGCTGCATTTCTACGCACTCTGGGAATATTTGTCTTCCCATACCTGGACGACTGGCTCATCCAAGCTCCATCTCAGTCAGAAGCCCAAATTTCCCTGGACCGCACCAGGCGCATTCTGCAATATCTGGGACTTGTGGTAAACCTCCCAAAGTCTCAGCTCACCCCTACTCAGTCCCTAGAATTCATAGGGGCCTGGTTGGACACCACTACTGCAAGAGCCTATCTTCCTCAGGCTCATTGCCAACGTCTAGTGCAGTTAGCCTCCCAAATTCAGTCAAAGAGCCACTTAACTGCCCGGGAGATGCTACAACTACTAGGCCACATGGCTTCCACAGTCCATGTGGTGCCCTATGCTCGCCTACACATGAGAGCAGCTCAATGGACTTTGTCCACACAGTAGACTCAAGCATCAGGAGCTCTCTCAGACCAAATAGCAACCTCCAAACGTCTCTTTTGGTCTCTCCAATGGTGGATGTCAACTCAAAATCTGTTGCTGGGGTCCCCCTTCCAACCTGTGTTACCCCAAGCAACCCTCACAACAGATGCCTCCCAAACAGGTTGGGGAGCTCATCTACAAGACCTCTCCACCCAAGGCACTTGGTCCCCACAGGAGACCTCTCTTCATATCAACCACTTGGAACTGCGAGCAGTGTTCCTAGCTCTCAAGGTCTTTCATACCCTCCTCAGCTACAAGACCGTCCTAATTCATACGGACAACCAAGTAGCCATGTTTTACATAAACAAGCAAGGAGGAACTGGCTCTCTGTCGCTTTGCAACGAAGCTGTAAGATTATGGACCTTCGCCAGAGAGCATCAAATCCATCTCCTGGCAGTATACCTCCCAGGAATCCAAAACTCTTGGGCAGACAGACTCAGTCGAGTTCTGCTTCCACACGAATGGTCCCTGCACATGGATCAGGTACTCAGAATCTTCCAGGAATGGGGAACCCCGGACATAGACCTCTTTGCAAGTCTGTGGAATGCCAAACTTCCCCGGTTCTGTTCCAGAATTCCGTGTCAGGGAGCTCTGGCCAAGGATGCTTTCCTCCTTCATTGGGGTCAGTGCTTCCTGTATGCCTTTCCACCCATTCCTTTGATTCCCAAGACTCTGTTCAAACTTCAGAGGGATCAAGGATCTATGATCCTCATAGCTCCACGTTGGCCATGCCAAGTGTGGTACCCTCTACTTCTGCATCTCTCCCAAGCCCCCTCCCTGGACTTGGGAGCTGCTCCAGACCTTCTGTCTCAGGAGGAGGGGACTTTGTGGCACCCAAACCCCAAGTCCCTTCACCTCAGAGCTTGGTTACTGAAGGCCTAGACCTTCAAGACTTCAATATTTCTCTGCAAGTGAATGATATCCTCCATGCTTCCAGGAAACCTTCCACTAGGCGTTCCTATGCTTTTTTTTTTTTTTTTAACTTTTATTTTCATTTTGCAACAAACAAAAGTAACAACACACCAAAAGAAACAAATACACACATACGATAAAGAAAACAACCCCAGTTACCCCCCACCCCAATGCTTCTTCTCTAAGCTGATAAGGATCATCATATACGCGCTTACATACAATAATTATTGTACATCAAACAAACAGAAGTAGAGTCTATGATACCGGATGAGCATGTGACAGAGATTAATACAGAATCAAACCGTCAACTGAGAAACATTGAATAGTTTGAACATAATTGTGGAGCATCTTCTAACAAGACCAATAGTGAGTGATTTGAACGGAAGAGGCTAACATATAAGGGGTTTGCACATATTTGCAATGAAAACAAATATGATTACCGTTCATTAGAGCTCAAAAAAAAGAGAGCTATTTTCCCAAGATGTCGTGAGTGAGGAACCAGGAAATAGCAAGGCCCGGCATAAAGGCTAAAAGGAAGCAAGCCAATTTAGGAAGAGGGGGGATCCCCGCAGCTGAGCGGAGCCCCACAATCTCCCCAAAGAGGGGTTCCGGAAAATATAAAATAGAATGAAGACGACCCCAGACCAGACTCCAGTAATACTGTGATGCGGGACAATCATACTTAACAGGAGTTTAGTAGACCAGAGGCCACATGGCATGTCCAGCATCAAGTGCTCTGGATGGCTTTCCAATTAGCTAACCTATCAGGAGTATATGTCCACTTGGAAAAGTAGTACAGAGGAGAGAAGAAAAATCAGATCTAGATTGTGAGTGATGGGGGGGCTGAGAAAGGTGAGCTCTAAGTCGGATGGGTAAAGCAGTTTCCATATATCTACTCGCACAAGATCTTTCATCAGAGCTGGCAGAGTGTAGAGACTCTTGGGTGGACCACGCGTTCTAGGCAACAATCTATCTATCAAAAGATCAAATACTTAGTAAAAGTCACCACCGGGTAACAGTGACAGGGTCATCCACATTCGGAGCATAAATACAAATACACGGAAATTCACTATCTCCAACCTAAAATATACCCAGGCCCAACTACCCTCCCCATCAAAGCTAGTATCCATTACAGTGGGTGGCAAAGATTTCTCAACCAAGATGGCTACCCCGCACCGCTTGGAAACAGCGGGAGAAGAGGCAGCCACCATATAAGGTGTGGCAGTGAGTTTCAGTAGTTCAACGGAGGTAAAATGGGATTCCGGAAGAAACACTACATCAGTATGGTCATGATTAAAATAACTAAGAACGGTCATTCTTTTGATTGGACCATTAATGCCTCTTCCGTTCAATGACAAGAACTTATAGAAGGCCATACAACAAAGTCAAACATTCTGAGAAAGAAACATGATGGCGCAAGAAGTTGCGCAATGTCCCTCATATCAACTATAAATGACTATACACACGATCTGATAAAAATAAACCAATAAAATCATGAAGCGCACTATATAGCAGGAGAAGCACCGAAGTGCCTTAGAGAAGAAGCAAAACCCCAGAAATTACTGGCGACCTGATGTCTGCGGGGTGAAACCCCAGAGAAGGCCTAATTGAGACAGATAAGCGGTATAGCTGTGCGTGCTCCGAGTCCAACCGAGGTGCACATCATGGAGGAAAAGGAGGCCAAGAAAGGTAGATATTAAAGAAAGAAAGGTCCAGGCAGTCTCTATTCCAGACAATGATCACCACGTCGGGTCATTCAAAATGACGGGCAGTTCCAGCGGAGTCTATCCGAGTTGTTGGCTTAGCGCATCTGGGCTGCCTCTTTGGAATCTAAAAATGTTGCTAGCAGAGCAGGATCTTCGAAGGTGCTAGTTTGGTTATGGAGAGTCACTCTGAGCTTCGCCGGGTATAAGAGGCCAAAGCGAACCTGTAACTGTTGAAGTCTAGGTCGAAAAGCAAGGAGTCCCTTCCGCCGGTCAGCTGTGGCCTTTGCCAAGTCGGGGAAGAAAGAGACTTTATGATCTTCAAACTGCAGATGTTGAATCACCCGGGCAGCTTTGAAAATTTGCTCAACTTGCTGATACCTCAGTAATCGAAAGATAATGGGTCGGGGGGTCGTCCGATTAAGTGCGATGTTGGTGGGAGCACGATATGCGCAGTCAATTTCCAGAGCTCCGTAAAAGGTAATCTTCAGCAAGGAGGGAAGAGTTTTAACCAGAAATTCTCTGAGATCTCCTGCTTCCGCACCCTCTGGTACTCCTATGAGCCTGACATTGTTGCGACGGGCTCGATTATTGCAATCCTCTAACTCTTTTTGAAGATTCTGTATCTGACGCTCAGCCTTGTCCAAGTTCACCAAGCGCACCGCGTGCGAATCGAGGACCCCCGCCATGTTGTCCAGCCGTAGTGAAAGACCTTCAAGCCGGTCCTGAAGCATACCGAAATCTTCTCGCATGGCTCGGAGCGCTTCTCCGTTGGACTGCACCAGTTCCTTCACACCACGTATTTCCTCCAAGATCTCCAGCTGCATTTCGGGGCTTACCCGAAATGGAACCAGCTTTGGTGGGGAAGACACCTCTGTTTTGGAGCGTTTTCCATGTGAAGAAGAGGGAGACCCAAAGTCCAAGCGCACTGGCCTGTGGGCCGCCATTCCCCCCCAAGGCACCCCGGTGAGTCCGGAGCAAAATATTAAGTTTATGTAGATATTAAGTCAGGATTCTGAGTAGGCCCCTCGGGAGCTTCAGCACGAAGCGTCTACCCCGCTGGACATCAGGCTCCGCCCCCCCAGGCGTTCCTATGCTTTTAAGTGGAAAAGATTTTCCATTTGGTGTGCTCAAAAGGGTCTTGACCCTCTGGCACTTCCTGTGAATTCTCTATTGGAATATCTCCTGCATCTTTCCAATGCAGGCCTTAAGACGAATTCAGTAAGGGTCCATTTAAGTGCTATTGCAGCATCCCTTAAGCCTATCAATGGACAACCTGTTTCCTCCCATCCTCTTATTGCAAGATTCATGAGAGGCCTAACTTTAACTAAACCTCCCATTCGACCTCCTCCGGTGGCATGGGACCTGAACTTGGTTCTTGGTCAGCTTATGAAGCCACCTTTTGAACCCTTAGCCACTGCCTCCTTGAAATTTCTTTCCTGGAAGGTTATTTTCCTTATTGCAATCACTTCTGCTCGCCGCATCAGTGAACTGCAGGCCTTAGTGGCTAATCCACCTTATACAAGGTTCCATCATGATAAGGTAGTCCTTAGGACAAATCCTCACTTTATGCCTAAAGTGGTCTCACCTTTTCATCTTAATCAAGAGGTATATTTACCTGTCTTTTTTCCAGCTCCTCATGCATCCAGTGCTGAGAGGAACCTTCGTACTCTAGATTGTAAAAGAGCTCTTGCTTTTTACTTACACAGGACACAGCAACATAGAAAGTCTTCCCAGCTTTTTGTTGCTTTTGATCCTTCTCATTTAGGACTTCCAGTCTCTAAAAGAACACTGTCCAATTGGATTGCTCAGTGTATTTCTTTTGTTTACCAGAGTAAGAACCTTTCTCTGGAGGGCCATGTAACAGCTCACAATGTGAGGGCCATGGCCACCTCTATGGCTCATCTTCATTCTGTGTCCATCGATCAGATCTGTCGAGCAGCCACCTGGGCCTCGGTTCATACCTTCACAGCCCATTACTGTTTGGACAAGGACTCCCGCCAGGATGCCTTGTTTGGTCAGGCTGTCCTCAGACACCTGTTCCATTCTTGAACAACTCCTGCCCTCCTTCCCTGAATGGATGCCTGAGATCCATAGGAAGACGAGGAACCCTCCAGGGTCTCATACCCTTGGGGATCTCCCAGGCATCTCAGCTAGGGAGTCCCCATATGTGAGGACTCATTCCTGCTTGTTCCTGGAGATAGCACAGTTACTTACCTGTAACAGGTGATCTCTGGGAACAGCAGGAATTAGTCCTCACAACCCTCCCACCTCCCCTAGGAGTTGTATCTCTCTCTGTCTTTCCTTTCCTCTCTCTCTCTATTGTCTCAGCTTTAAACTTGAACTGAGGAGAGTTGGTTAGGAAAGGCGGGAAGGCAGCGTGCATGCGCTGTGGGATGCCCCAAAAGCTTTCATCCTGGGAAGCTGGGGAGCATTCCCGCGCAGGCTCCATCGGTACCAACGTACCCATATGTGAGGACTAATTCCTGCTGTTCCCAGAGATCACCTGTTACAGGTAAGTAACTGTGCTTTACCAGAACACCATGCTCATGTCCCATGTGGCTTCCTATGAGCTCTTCATGGGCATGCACTGCCTAGTGGAATTTGCAGATTTTCTCCCCCTGAGAAGGTCTTGCAATTCTGCTCCCTCGTGAGTCAAGAGGAGTGCGGGAAAAACATGGTCCAAATGGCCTATGATTTTTTTTTGTATAGCATCAAGAGGTTCTGCAATGAATATGGGTGCCCAGAGATTCTCATGACTCTAAGCCTCAGACTTACAGGCCACTATGCAGGAGCAACGTGCTGACATGCCATGCTGTAGGGAGAATCTCAAAGGGTCACTTTCAGAGTGAGATTGAATAGTAAACATCAACAAAAATCACTCCATAAGATACACAATTCTCTATATAAATGATGGCTTCAAGAAAACATATAAAGAAAGAAAGAGGAGAAAAAGGCCTCAGAATCCCTGGGGTTTAGAGCAGGCAACCGGGCATATCCACTCAAAGCTCCCCCATACACATCAATGGCCAGAAAAAACCTCACTCAACAGTAAATGTAACCATAAACCTTTTGTTCTCTTCAAGAGCATATCTCAAAATAGTTCACAAAACAACAAGTAACAGTCAGAGTCCAACACTAATCAAATCATAAACACCAAAAATCCATTATGCTGCTCTTATCTTTATCTTCAATAACTTTTCAGTGGCTCTTCAATGGCTGCAAAACGAGACAGCATGTTTAGGTTCTGATCGATTGTGACGCCTAGATATTTGACCTCGAATTTCACAGTAAGCTGCATGTCTTTTGTGCTTATCTTAGCCGAGGGGGGATGAAGTTTGGATCGTTCATGATGTGCAGTACTTCTGTTTTGCTAGTTTACTGAGAGGTTCATGTTTGATAGGCACTGAGTGATGTCGTTGAAGCAGGTGGTTGAATAGTCCAGAGATCTTGTAGAGAATGGAGTGTATATCATTATATCATCTGTGTATATGTGATAAGATATCTGATGTGAATTTAGAACTTCACATTTCTTTATCTTGCCAGCACCAGAAGCTATTTCTACAGGAAATATCCACCCTTCACTTGACAAACACTATCAAGCTCATGCCAGTGGAGTAGCAAGGGTTTTATTCCAAGTACTTCCTGGTGCCAAAGAAGACAGGAGGATTCTGTCCCATCCAAGATCTGAGAGATCTGAACATGCTTCTCATAAAGGAAAGATTCAGGATGCTTTCGCTCAGCGCCCTGCTCCCTTTTTTACAAAAAGGTGATTGGATATGTTTTATGGATCTACAGGATGTCTTTACCCACATCCAGATACGTTCCAATCACAAAAAGCATCTCTGAGTCATCGTAAGAAAATGCAACTTCCAGTACCATGTTCTGCCCTTTGCCCTCATGTCCATTCTTCGGGTTTTCACCAAATGTTTGGTTGTTGTCGTAAGGTATCTACACAGACTGGGAGTGCACATGTTTATCTACTTGGATGATTGGCTCATCAAAAATCCGTACTTCTTACCATCCAGGTGCTGGAGCTGCTAGGGTTTCTCATCAAATATCCCAAGTCCAGTTTAACCTCGCAACATCAATTGGAATTCATTGGAGCCCTGCTAGACATGATTTTAGCAAAAGCCTTTTAACCACGCAACAAGCTCACCTGCTTGGTGCAGCTAGTAGGGGACATTCCAAAGTGTCAGCAGCTATCAATGAAAACCATGCTTAGAATATTGGGCAACATGACTTTCAGAGTTCATGTCATTCCCCTAGCAATCTCCATTTGAGGCAATCTCAGTGGACCTCCCACAGACTCAGTAACGTCATTTCTGTCTCCAAGCCCCTTCAGGATTCTGGTGGATGCCTCCCCCCAATATGGCCAAGTGCTGTCCTTTTCAGGAGCCTCCTTACCAAAAGCTGTTGACAGCAGATGCGTCCAAACTGGGCTGGGGAGCTCATCTCGATGGGTTTCACACCCAGGGGTTATGGTTCACCCAGGAGAGTCTCCATTAGATCAATTTCCTGTAACTGAGATCAATTTTGAACACTCTAAGGCTTTCAGGGATTAGTTGGCCGATCAAATTATAATGAATCAAATGGACAATAAATTTGCCATGTTCTATGTCAACAAGTAGGGAGGAATGGGCTCATGCCTCCTGTTGGAAGACCATCAGACTGTGGAATTTTGCCATCTCTCATGGAATGATACTCAGAGCCACATATTTAGCAGAGAGAGAATGACATTCTGGTAGACAGGTTGCTGAGTGCTTCATCCTCATGAATGGACTCTGGGAGGGAGATCACATGGACTAGCTTTTGAGAGTGCAGCATCAGCAGTTTTGGTCAGTCTGTCTTTCGGAATCTGTCCAGCTCTATTCCCTCCTATGCTCTTCTTTTCTGTTCAGGCTGCTGCTTAAAAAAAAAATAGTCAATAGTACATTTAGAAAAGGTAAAAAGACTGAAAAAGTATTTTGCCAACAAAAAGAGTTCCTCAGTTGTCAGCCTACTGCGACATTAGAAGTTGCCATTTTTCTTTGGAGGTAGCCTTTAGCTAAGGATTCTCATAAGTGAGGACTTATCCTGCTTATCGACAGAGAAAATGGAGTTATTTAACTGTAGCAGTTGTTCACTGTGGATAGCAGGATAATTTCTCGCAACTCTCCCTCCTCCCCTTGGAGTTGTTCAGCTAAGCTGTGTACGCGACTGATGTCCTCAAACATGGAGGTAACAGGCACACATGCACAAAGAGCTTTCTAAAAGTTTCTGGAAGCAGCTAAGAAGGTTCCCACATGAGGGTCCATTAGTGGCATCATCCATAAATGGAAGGCTTGCTGTCCATGGAGAATACCTGCTACAGGGGAGTAACTTTGTTTTCTGAAGACAGCTTATTGTGACTGCAAGTATTTGCAAAGCTGACCTGTCCACTAGGTGGGCTAAGCGGCCATCTTGGGTGCTAGACCTCCGTAGGTGACATAGCCACTTTGTGCTGTCGCTTTGGTGCCCACAGCAGGCCATATGCTTCGGCACATGTGATCTGCTGTTTCTGACTGCCTGTGACCTAACTTCCTGTCGGACACAGCCAGGGTTCCTGCTTGGGGTGGCAGAAACCTTTGGGTTGGCCCTGGGTATCTGGTCTTTTACAGCAGCCCTCCCTAAGTAGAAACAGCCCAGTGGTAGTTTGCTGTTAATGTAGAATTTCATTCTGGAATATTTTCTGTTTTCATGCCTTCTAAGGCCCTTCAGTAGTTCTCACATCTGGCCTGCAAACAGGCTCACTACTCATTAAACTGTCGCATGATGGTGCTATGCAAACACTGCGTAAATAGACAAAAGAGATCAACCCTAACTATCCTAAATACCCCAGAAACAAAGAAAAATTTTTGTTGGATTATTTGTCTTGAAAGGAAACCTTTCCTCTCTCGCAACAAATATTCCTTTTTATTCTATTTAAAAGAGTGTGCATACTCTCATACCATCATCCCGAGGAATAATTATCAAATTACCCTCAGATACTTGAGCAAATAAAGAATATCCTGAAGAGTACTTAGCTTAAAGAAGCCTCTTTCTTTCTTTCAACAAGCATCGGAAGCTGACCACCAAACAAGCTTTTGAACGTTCAGCGTCCAAACATGGGCATTCCTTCCACTCCTCACCAACTTCATCTCATAAAGTCAGCTGTGTTGCAGGGTCACTTCTTCCATACATGCTCTTAATCGTACTCTCCAGCAATCTCACATCTCAACGTATCCAAGCCTTAGGGCAGAACCTCATTCAAAGACGTATCCAAAGTTGTACACAACATCATGTTTCAGACCTTGACTCACCCGGTCCTCCTTCGTGTAAATTACGTCACTTCACTGCTTCCTATTCTCCCATTCTTAAAGACCAACCCCGTATCCATGGTAACAGATCTGGACTCACATTGGCTGTCCAAAAAATCAGTTCAATTCACCAAGCCCCACCAATCAAGGGTTAAATTTAAACCTCCTGGTGTTACTATGTAAACGATATATCCAGGCTTGCTCCTTATATTGTAGGCGCTGTAAACTATTCCCTCCCTGAATCTGTTCAGGGACAAAATCAAGTAATCCGCCAAGTCAGTTCCTGAAATGAATGATTAAGCTCCTGGCAATGCATTGCCACTGGAGCTGAGAGGACTCTGTTGTTAATTCTGGACCTTTGCTCCTGTAATCTCTTCTTCATGGTACGTGAAGTCCACCCTATATAGTTCTTATGATAGGGGCAGGAAATCACAAAACTGCTCAGACATGTAGTCCGATATTGACTAGTGCTTCTAATCCCAGTATGTGGATCCTCCCAAACTGGGCCTTCTAAAGTGCAATCACAAAAATCACAGGAACCACATTGAGAATGTCCCTTCACGGAAGCATCTGTTGTCTCAGATCTAGTATGAATTAATAAATCCGCTATGTTCTGTCCACACTGGAATGCAGTGCAAACACTACGGGCATGGAGCTCATGCCAGCCTGTGCAGCGAGGTTAAACCACCACACTTTTTCTCATGAAATGAGGAACCCTCCCTTCTCAGATCATAAAACTGCATTAGAATTATCTTTTGTGGGAAAGAGGAGAAGATACTTCATGGAGAGCTGCTTATATTATTTTGCTCTAATTATCTTTGTCAACTTTTTAAATATGTGCACTTTACTTTTGGCATAAAGACACTGCTACCAACCATTCTTCTTAAGTAACGAAAAGCAAAGCAAACCAACCTTGTTATTTTGAGTCAGGTGGTCGTTTCTTGGTTTCTCTCAATCTGTTAAAATGACTGACAGTAACAGGAAAGTCACTGGTTGTGTTGTTAAACCAAGTCATTTCTGCAGAGCTCCTGCTCCCTCCATTCATTCTTTTGAATTTCCTAGTTGCAGATGTGCAAACAGTTTTGTCTTTCATAGTGAGAACTACCAACAACAAAATATTTTCACAAACCTCAAACACATTAAGGGGTATGTTCAATGGTGCTGCGGCTCCAATATTGCACGAAAGTCGCTACTGCTGTTTAGTAAATATACCCCTAAGTGTAATGGAGGCAGTCTCTGCTTTAGATTTCCCTGGAGTCTTGTTGATTACCATAAATGAATAATGTCTCTTTTTCTCCTGAGCTATTAGGGATTGAGAATTATTTGCTATTTTTAATCTAAATGAAAATACCAAGCACTCAAAAATCATCTAAATGTATTGGGTGACTTTAATATATTAATTGTTAGCACCCTTGAACTGGCTTGCTGATTAGGCAGAATATAAGTTTATAAATCTGATTGATTTCTTTGACTGGGTGACCAGGGAGTTGGACCGAGAGAGAGCCCTAGATGTGGTGTATTTAGATTTCAGTAAAGCCTTTGACACTGTTCCTCACAGGCGACTTATAAACAAACTGAGCACCCTAGGGATGGACCCTAAAGTTACTGCTTGGGTTAGAAATTGGTTGGGTGGGAGGCGACAAAGAGTACAGGTAAATGGAGCTCACTCTGAGCAGAGGGATGTTATCAGTGGTGTGCCCCAGGGATCTGTCCTTGGTCCGATTCTTTTTAACATCTTTGTTAGTGATATAGCGGAAGGGCTGTCGGGTAAGGTTTGCCTCTTTGCGGATGATACCAAAATCTGCAATAGAGTAGACACCCAGGAAGGTGTGGATAACATGAGGAGGGATCTAGCTAAACTTGAAGAATGGTCTAGAATTTGGCAGCTGGGATTTAATGTTAAAAAATGTAAGGTCATGCATTTGGGCTGCAGCAATCCAAGGGAGCAATATAGTATAAGGGGTGAAGTACTTTTGTCCACTAAAGAAGAGTGGGACCTAGGCGTGGTTGTGTCTGATGATCTTAAAGTAGCTAAACTGGTAGAAAAGGTGACAGCAAAAGCTAAAAGGATGCTTGGGTGCATACGGAGAGGAATAGCTAGCAGAAAAAAGGAGGTGATAATGCCTCTGTAAAAGTCTTTGGTGTGACCTCATTTGGAGTATAGTGTGCAATTCTGGAGACCGCACCTTCAAAAGGATGTGAAATTGAAATTAAATGTATTTGTTTAAACTTTTGTCATACTGTTGTCTTTCAATTGCATATTACAGCTTAAAAATATATAGCATAAATGGCAAATAAAATACACACACACAGCATCATACATTGAGGTGCTATTGCTATGATTTTTTTTTTAATGCCTTCAAGTCAATGCTGACTCATGGCGACCCAGCAGCCCCTGGGTTTTCTTGGCAAGGTATCACCGGAAGTAGATTGGCAGGCCTTTTCTTCTGAGGCAGTGGAGGGTAAAATGACTAACCCAAGGCCACGAGGAGTGCCAGTGGGAATCAAACCCAGATCTCCTGGGTACTAGGCTGTTGCTCTAACCACTAGGCTGCTACTCCACTCCTATGATTTTGATAAACTGTAATCCTCAGATGTACATACACAATTTAAGTAAGGATTTATTTTTTTTTTGTTTGTGGTAAAAAATTTGCCTGAAGAGCATGCACTATAAGTTTGATTCATTTTTTAAATATGGTAATTTTGTTGTCTGTAAGTTTATGTTCAAATATGACTGTAAAGGAATCTAAAAGCCCAAAATCTAAGTAAATAGATGAAAAAATGAATTTCTCTTCATGGAAAATGATTGGCTTCTAAACTTTGTTAGTAGGTGTCAACTTCTGACTATGTAGAGGGCAGTTTTCAAAATTATTTACCCAGGTGAATTTTTCTATCTGAAAATTGCTGCTTCTGCTCAACTAAAGGGACACGTGCACTTTTAACCAGGTTAAAACACTTGCACAGGCACTCCTTGTGGCCTTGGGCAAGTTACTTAACCCTCCATTGCCTCAGAAATGTTCCTGTTTAATGTACATTACCAAGTTTAAGTTACAATATAAACTGCTTTGACTGAAATGATAAAGCAGTATAAAAAAACCTGTTAAATAAAGGTGTTCCTGGCGTGGGGGAGAGAGTTTGTCTCGAAAGGAAAACAGCATGTACAGCATGCTAATTTACTTCTTTTCAATCACCTACACAAACAGCAGGTACAAAATAGCATGATGCATTTATCATGCCATCTTTATACTAGCTAACATTCAAAGAAAATTAGCTACAAAGTATATGTGTTAAAAGTGCACACATACTTGCATTTCTGTAAGCTACTCAAAATTTTCCCCTTAATGACCTTGTTCACTAAGGCCCTAATCTAATAAAGCACAAGTTAAAATGTGCACAAATTTTTAAGAACATAAGATATGCCATACTGGGTCAGACCAAGGTCCATTAAGCCCAGTATTCTGTTTCCAACAGTGGCCAATCTAGGTCATATGTACCTAGCAGTTTCCCCAAGGGACACAGGTTCCACAAGGCTTGTATTGGTTCAAGCATTGATATCCTGGGTCCCTTCTTAATAATGGTTTATGGACCTTTCCTCCAGGAACTTGTCCAAACCTTTTTTAAACCCAGCTACACTAACAGCCTTTACTACATCCTCTGGTAACAAATTCCAGAGTTTGATTACACGTTGAGTGAAAAAATATTTTCTTTTATTAGTCTTAAATAGTTTACCCTGTAGCTTCATTGCATGTCCCCTAGTCTTTCTATATTCTGATAAGGTAAACAATCGATCTACGTTTACCTGTTCCACTCCGTTCATTAATTTATAGACTTTTATCATATCTCCCCTCAGCCGTCTCTTTTCCAGGTTAAAGAGCCCTAACCTTTTTAGCCTTTCTTCATAGGAGTATCCTTCCATCCCCTTTACCATTTTGGTGGCTCTTCTCTGAACCTTTTCTAAAATCGCTATATCCTTTTTAAGATATGGCGACCAGAATTGCACACAATATTCAAGGTGCGGTCTCACCATGGAACGATATAGAGGCATTATAATATCTTTTGTTTTATTTTCCATTCCTTTCCTTATCATACCTAGCATTCTATTTGCTCTCTTGGCCGCTGCTGCACACTGGGCCGAGGGTTTTAACATGGTATCCACAATGACGCCTAAATCTTTTTCCTGGGTGGTGGTTCCTAATGTGGAACCTTGCATCATGTAACCATAGTTTGGGTTGTTCTTCCCTAGGTGCATAACCTTGCATTTGTCCACATTAAATTTCATCTGCCATTTTGATGCCCAGTCTTCCAATTTATCAAGATCCTCTTGCAATTTTCCACATGTTTTACTTTATTCAGCAGTTAAAAAGACAGGTTAGTGCCTAACGCAGTAAGCTAATGATACGCTAATGCATTAGGAATTAATATATCTGTACTACAGCTCTATGCACTATATAGATAAAAACTTTATTACCATTGTAAAATTTTAAAAAATTGGATTCTCTATGGACAAGCAGGAAAAAAGTCCTCATGTATGGATGATGTCATCTGATGGAGCCTATCACTGGGGCATTCCCAGCTCCTCTAGAAGCTTTTGAAAGCTGAACCGTGCATGTGTGTGTCGTCCTGCCCGCCACTGCAGCACAATCTTCTCCTCAGGTGTACATCACCTCTATAGTTCTTCCTTAGCTTAGTGCTTTTGGTCGTTTAAAGTTTCCTTTATTTTCCATAGTTCCTCAGCCCACTTAGGCATTGGCGCTCCAGCTGCAGCTGTACACATCTGTATTTTAGTGTGTCAAAATAAAGTTGTTTGATTTTGCTGCAGTTATTTTTCTGGACAACCTGTTCCACAAACTTGTCAGCGTGTTTGAAAAGTGTTCTAAGTGCTCGAGGACCATCTCCATAACAGACATGCATAGTTGGGATCTCCAGTGATTGGGATCCAGTCATGAGCCCTTTTCTTCTAAATTGTGTATGCAGATGACAGAAAGAGTGCTGAAGGGTCGAGAGACAGCGAAGCATCCTTTTTGGCACATCTGATGCATCGGCGGCATTGGTCTCTGACTGCAAAGGCTGCATTGGACGCTGGCAGTGCATCGGATTCAAGAAATGAGCCAAGTGCCTGTAGGTCCCGGAACCTCTCTCAATGTCTGTCCAAGGGTGAAGAAGGATTCATCTTTGTCGACACCGAAAGGTAAGGATGTTGAATATGGGGTGGAGCCCTCCAAAACATGGTATCGAGAGCATTGAGGGTTTACAGGAGCACCCCTCTAAACTTCTCCAAAGGGAGGAGAGCTCAATCACTGAAGCATTGGAGGGGCAGAAACAGCCCTCTGATAGCTGAGACCAGTCGATACCCTCTCCCAGACTTCAGCAACATCAGCCAATGCTGCTGTGGGCCAACCACATTTGGAGATGGCAAGCCTGGATAAGTGCTTTCTGAAGGCTGTTGACAGAATAATGATGCTGTTTTCCATGCAGTTTCTCAGCGAGGTCTGCATTGGCATCTACAGACATCCAACCTATCCTTGAGAAGCATCAAGTGCCTGCAGGAGAGGCATTAACATCGTGGCTTTGAAGGGTTGCAACACCAAAGCCTGCCTGGCCACCTACACTTCCTAGTGCATTGGGATCCGATAAGACCCCTATTTGCAGGAAGTCATCAGTGCATTGATGCTTATGGAGGAGCGCCCGATCCCCATAGGGGAAGGAGAGTCATCCAGGCCGAAACTCAGAAGTACTTTGACTTCCTCTCTGAGTCTGAAACAGAAGGTTGGGTCACAGATGAGGAGTCTGAGGGTCTGTCAGAAGATAGATCCACAGAGCTCCCCTCTGACCCCTCTCCTCCTCATGAGAGGACATGACTTTCCAAGATTTTGTACAGGATATGGCTCTGTCCATACCATTTTCTTTGGAGACTGAAGATGAGCGGTGATCCTGCAGTACTCTGCTCCAAGAAAGCGGTAATAGTGCCTGTGCACTGCATCCTTCAAAGAGTGCAGTTGAGAATGTGGAAGACCCCCCTCTCTGTACCTCTAATCAATAGAAAGCTTGACTCTATGTACAGAGTTCAAAAGACTCCCAGATTCGAGAAGTCTTAGCTTCCTCACCACTGTCTGGTGGTCAAATCTGCCCTCAAAATGTCCAAAAGCTCCAAGACAAACCCTTCGGTGCCCCAGGGAGGGAGGCCCAAACATTGGATTCTTTTGGGAGGAGAGTATTTCATAGTTCCATGCTCGCTGTCTGCATGGCCTCTTGCAGTTGCACATGAGCAAATTCTTGAAGGACATAATGCGTAGCACTGAAGATAAGTCCCAGTTTCTCCCTCATGAGAAATTGGAACATGAAGAGGGAAGTGATCATATTGGGTGACTTTAATCTACTCAATGTGGATTGGAGTATTCCTTCTGCAAATCTGGAAAGATGTAAAAAAATTGTGGATGTCTTCCAAGATGCATTTCTTAGACAAATGGTGATGGAACTGACCAGGGAAAGTTCAATGCTGGATTTAGTACTCACCAAAGGAGAAAGTGTATTGAATGTCCAGGTGGGTGCCCATGTGAGCAGCAGTGATCATCATGTGGTGTGGTTTGAGATAAAAGCCAAGGACAAGTCCCCTCAAAGCAAGCTCAAAGTCCTAGACTTCAAAAATGCTGACTTCAGGAAGATGGCCAAGTGCCTGGAGGAGGAGTTGGCAGAGTGGGAGAAGGGTAAGGGAAGTGGAATTGAAGTGGGTTTAACTAAAGGAGGCAATAAAAGGAGCAACAGATACATATATAAGGAGAGTAAATAAAAACAAAAGGAAAAGGAAACCTATTTCGTTTTTGAAAGAAGTGGCTGCACAAATAATGGCAAAAAAGCACAGCTTTTTCACAAAATTCAGAAGTTCTCAAACAGAGGAACACCAAAAAGAATACAGGATAAAGCTAAAAGAGACAAAAAGAGAAAAAAGCAAAATCAATGGCAAGAAAAAAAAATGGCTAAAGATCTAAAGCGTGGTGATAAAACCTTTTTCAGGTATATTTGGGAGAAGAGGAAGATCAGAGGTGAAATTGCAAGACTCAAAAGTGCTGAGAATGGATTCATGGAAAGTAACATTGAAAAAGTGAAAATGCTAAACAAATACTTCTGTTCTATTTTTACTAAAGAAAATCCTGGAGAAGGTCCACCTGTGATTGACAAATATGGAAATGGAAATGGATTAGATACTACACCATTCACAGAAGATGATGTGTTTGAACAGCTTGCAAAACTGAAAGTGGACAAAGCCATGGAACCGGATGGGATACATCCCAGAGGTTTTTGCAAGGCCTTTAAAGGATGTTTGTAATAGATCCTTGGAGACAGGAGAAGTTCCGCAGGACTGGAAAAGGGCCAATGTGGTACCTCTTCACAAAAGTGGTAATAAGGAAGAAGTAGCAAACTACAGGCCAGTAAGCCTTACCTCGGTGGCAAGAAAAGTAATAGAAACACTCCTGAAAGAGAGAATAGTGAACTTTCTCAAAATCAATAGGTTGCATGATCCAAGGCAACATGGTTTTACCAAAGGACAATCATGCCAAACAAATCTGATTGAGTTATTTGATTGAGTGACCAGAGAACTAGATCAGGGGCATGCGATGGTTGTGATCTACCTAGATTTCAGCAAACTCTTTGATACTGTTCCTCATAGGAGGCTTATCAATAAACTGACCAGCCTGGGGATGGATCCCAAGGTGGTGAACTGGATCAGAAATTGTTTGACTGATAGACGACAGAAGGTGATGGTAAATGGAACTCACTCAGATGAAAAGAAGGTGATTAGTGGTGTGCCCCAGGGATTGGTCCTGGGGCCGGTACTGTTCAATATATTTGTGAGTGATATTGCTGAAGGACTGAATGGAAAGGTCTGTCTTTTGCAGATGTCATGAAAATTTGCAACAGGGTGGACTTCCCTGAGGGAGTGGATAACATGAGAAAAGATCTACAAAAGCTGAAAGAATAGCCTGATGCTTGGCAGTTAAGATTTAATGTGAAGAAGTATTGTGTCATGCACTTGGGATGCAGAAATCCAAGGGAATTGTATGAGATAGGGGGCAATAGGCTGGTATGCATGGACCAGGAGAAGGACCTCAGAGTGATTGTTTCTGAGGATCTCAAAGTGGTGAAATAGTGTGACAAGGCAGTGGCCAAAGCTAGAAGGATGCTGGGTTGCATACAGAGAGGAATTACCAGCAGAAAGGAGGCTGTACCAATGCCACTGTACAAGTCCTGGTGAGGCCTCACTTGGAATATTGTGTTCAGTTTTTGAGACTATATCTCACAAATGATATAAAAAGACTTGAAAATGTTCAGAGGAAGGCGACCAAAATGATTTGGAGCCTGCACCAGAAGACGTATGAAAAGAGACTCCAAGATCTAAATATGTATACTCTAGAGGAGAGGAGGGACAGGGGAGATATGATTCAGACCTTTAAATACTTAAAGTATTAATGAACAAACAAACCTTTTCAAAGACGGGGAAGCTGTAATACTAGAGGGCATATCGTGAAGGTGCAAGGGGGTAAACTGAAAGGCAACATCAGGGAAATACTTTTTAACTGAAAGTGTGATGAACATAAGATATGCCATACTGGGTCAGACCAAGGTCCATCAAGCCCAGTATCCTGTTTCCAACAGTGGCCAATCTAGGTCATACGTACCTAGCAGTTTCCCCAAAAGACACAGGTTCCACAATGCTTCTACTGGGTCAAGCATTGATATCCTGGGTCCCTTCTTAATAATGGTTTATGGACCTTTCCTCCAGGAACTTGTCCAAACCTTTTTTAAACCCAGCTACACTAACAGCCTTTACTACATCCTCCGGTAACAAATTCCAGAGTTTGATTACACGTTGAGTGAAAAAATATTTTCTTTTATTAGTCTTAAATAGTTTACCCTGTAGCTTCATTGCATGTCCCTTAGTCTTTCTATATTCTGATAACATAAACAATCGATCTACGTTTACCCGTTCCACTCCATTCATTAATTTATAGACTTCTATCATATCTCCCCTCAGCCGTCTCTTTTCCATGTTAAAGAGCCCTAACCTTTTAAGCCTTTCTTCATAGGAGTATCCTTCCATCCCCTTTACCATTTTGGTGACTCTTCTCTGAACCTTTTCTAAAATCGCTATATCCTTTTTAAGATACGGCGACTAGAATTGCACACAATATTCAAGGTGCGGTCTCACCATGTAACAATATAGAGGCATTATAATATCTTTTGTTTTATTTTCCATTCCTTTCCTTATGATACCTAGCATTCTATTTGCTCTCTTGGCCGCCGCTGCACACTGGGCCGAGGGTTTTAACATGATATCCACAATGATGGATGTTTGGAATTTATTATTTATTTATTTACAGTTTCTTTTATACCGCGCTATTCGTCATCAGTGCGGTTTACAATGAACATAAAAACTACACGTCTCAAATAATTGATCTGTGCTTACAATGAACAGGACAATAAACTTGGTATACATTAAACAGGTTTCATGAACAGTGAAACAGAGAACGTGAGAACTATGTACAAAGCAACTAAATGCAGCTATATGTAGAGCTACATGAATCTAGGTAAATGTTCGTGGTGAGAGGAGGTGCAAAGTGAGATTGCAGTTCTACGGATTAAGACTGTGGAGTGCATGGGTTTAATGTGTTGGCCTGGAGTGTGGAGGTGGGTTGGTATGGGAGGGTGTCCGAAACATCGTAGTGCTGCAGGAACAGGTGCTTCAGTGCCTTCCTGAACTGGGAGAGGTCACTGATGGTTCTGATGCCTGATGGTAGGGCGTTCCAACATGATGGTGCAAAGTAAGAGAAGGCTCTGGATCTAGTGACTTGAGAGCATTTCGTGATTGCTTTGGGTAGTACAAGAGAGTTGGAGGCAGTCGATCTCCTTGCTCGATTAGGGGGTGTAATTGATATCAGGTCAGTGATAGTAGATGCGGAGTAGTTATTGATCGCCTTGTGAGTCATAGTTAGGATCTTGAAAGAGATCCTAGATTGTATAGGCAGCCAATGTAACTGTTTCAGTATTGGAGTGATGTGGGTTCTCTTGGAGGCTCCATAAAGGATTCTTGCAGCTGAGTTCATTGCCAATTGTAAGGGGTTAATCGTGCTCTTTGGTAGGCCATGTAGGATCGCATTGGCGTAGTCCAGGTGAGGCATTATTAAGGCCTGAAAGACTGATCGAAAGTCGTCTGGTTCTAGCAGCTGACGCAGATAACGAAGGGTCCGGATTTTATGATAGACAGATTTCGCTACGTTGCTGATATGAGCCTTCATATTGAGTTGTTGATCGAGCGTAACCGCTAGGTATCTCACTGTAGTCTTGCAAAGGAGTTCTGCGTCACGCACCTTGATGGACGTTGGTGAGGTAAATGCAGGGTTTCTGGTCACGAAGAGGACTTCTGTCTTTTTGAAGTTTATCTTAAGCATTTGTGCATTTAGCCAGTCTGTGACCGCGTCAAAGCACTTGATTAGTGGGGAGAGGTCCAGGAGTTCTGTCGAGAATGGCATATACATCAGGACGTCATCAGCATAGACCAGGCAGTTGATGTTAAAAGAGTGGATGAGGTCACAGATAGGCTGCATATAAACGTTGAACAGGAATGTCTTCACGATGGAAGTGGTGGGGGCAAATATAGAGACAGAATTCAAAATGGCATGGGACAGACACAGTGGATCCCTTTATAGAAACAGGATAAAATCAAAATAAACTTAACTGTCTCTGATATCTCAACAAGTAGAGGTGACCTGCACAGAGCGGTGGGTACACCCCTAAACAAAGGCATGGGGAGGGGTGACCTGCACGGAGTGGTAGGCACACCTCTTGCCATCTTGCTGGGCAGACTAGATGGACCATGCTGGTCTTTATCTACTATCATATACTATGTTACTATGTATAATTTCCTAGTGAAGTGTGCAGCAAGGACTGCTCAAATTTCATGGTGCAAGCAACCTATGATGTCTTTGATATGATATTGAGAGCTTCTGCAGCAGGTATTGGCACCCAGAGACTCGCCTAGCTCCAGGTCTCAGACCTTCAGCATCTGTGAAGGACAAGCTTGCTGATGTACCATGCCATGGGGAGAATCTCTTCAGAGATAAGGTTGAAGAGAAGGCTGGTTTCATTGAAAAGAAGCACATCGCTCTTTGAAATCTTGCAAGGCACCTGTCTGAGATTCCTTCTACTGCAGGAGGTATCAAGGGAATAACCAGAGACATGCCTACTACTGTCAAAGTTGCAGATATTTTCCCGGTTCTCAGTATTATCTAAACCTTGAGCATCAGGAACTGCTTTTGCAAGAAGTCGCTGCCCTTCTAAAAGATCTATCAGAAAGGGTGGAGATTTTATTCAAGGTATTTCCTGATCACCATAAAGATGGGGGGATAACATCCCATCCTAGATCTAAGAGATCTGAACAAATATATGGTCAAAGAAAAGTTCAGTATGATTTCTCTATTTTCAAAAAGGAGACTGGCTGTGCTATCTGGATCTAAAGAATGCATATACCTACATACAGTCACAGGACGTATCTCTGATTTGTAGTAGGGTGACAGCAGTTTCAGTATCACATCCTGCTCTTTGTCTCGCATCGGCACCAAATGTGTTGCTATAGTAGTAGCATTTCTATGCAGACTGGGAGTGCATGCCTTCTCCTACTTGGATGATTGGTTGATGAAAAGTAGTATCCAGAAGGAGTTCTGAAATCAAAATAAATAACTATTCGGGTATTAGAACTACTAGGGTTCATGGTCAATTATCTCAAATCCCACCTCCATCCCACCCAACAATTGGAATTCATTGGAGCTCTGCTTGACCTGACACAAATGAGAGCTCTCCTTCCGCATGACAGACTATGACCGACTCACAGCAATAATGCAGAAGACTCAAATGAGTCAACAAGTGTCAGCTCGCGTCATGTTAACATTTCTAGGCCACATGGCTTTAACAGTACATGTAACACCCTTGACATGTCTCCATTTGAGACAAACTCAATGAACCATGAATACCTAGTGGTCATAAGCCACGAAGGATCTCAGAGACGCTCTATCCATCACCGCTCCACTCATTCAGTCTCTGGACTAGTGGAATGCTCACGACAATCTGGCAAAAGATCTTCCCTTCCAAATTCCTGCTCCACAAAAATTAGTGATGACAGATGCATCCAAGCTGGGATAGGGAACTCACCTTAGTGGTTTCCACACCCAGGGATTTGATCCCTCCAAGAAAGTTTTCATCTGATAATCTTCCTGGAAATAAGAGCAATAGCAAACACTCTAAGGGCTTTCAAAGATCGGTTGTCTAACCAAGTTGTGCTAATTCAAACTGATAATCAAGTAGCCATGTTTTACATCAGTAAGCAGGGAGGGACAGAGTCATGCCTCCTCTGCTGGGAAGCAGTCAGGTTGTGAAATTTCGCTTTCTCTCACAGGATGGATTTGAGAACCACCTGCATGCCTGGTGAACATAACACTCTGGTGGACAATTGAGTTGAGTACTTCAGTCTCACGAATAGACCCTGGACAGTGAGGTTGCACAGCACATCTTTTGAGAGTGGAGCACCCCCTCAATAGACCTTTTTGCAATTCCTCAGAATGCGCAGTTAGATCAGTTCTGCTCCAGAGTGAGGTCACACAGCAATCTAGCCTTGGATGCTTTCCTCCTTAACGGGGAGGAGGGTCTTCTGTATGCATATCTTCCAATACCTCTCATTGCCAAGATCCTCCTGAAGCCCAGAACAGACAAGGGTACAATGATTCTCATTGCTCCTTATTAGCCCAGATAGCCGCAGTTCCCTCTACTTCTAGAACTTTCCATATATGATCCGATGCAGCTCAAGCAATCACCAAATCTGATATTGTAGAGAATAGAGTGATGTTGCATCCCAAGATTAAGTCACTGGCCCTCGCAACTTGGATGTTGAGAGTCTAATATTATCCACTCTCAATCTGCCAGCTGGTGTCACCATTGTCCTTCTGACCTCCAGGAGGGGCTGAACAAGGAAATCTTATTCTTTCAAATGGAAGAGGTTTTCTGATTGGTGTGAGGAATGTTCCATCAATCCTTTCGCCTGTCCCACACAAACACTTCTTAAATATCTTCTACACTTCTCAGAGTCTGGACTCAAGTCCAACTCCGTAAAGATACCACCTCAGTGTAATGGAGCTTATCACTGTGGTGTAAAAGATAAATCCATCTTAGCTGTTCGCTTCATGTGGGGTTTATTTCTGCTTAAACCTCCCTATAAGCCACCCATAGTGTCCTAGGACCTCAATGTGGTTCTGGCACAGCTGATGGAAGCTTCTTTCGAACCACTCAATACCTGTCCTCTAAAGTTCTTGACCAAAAAGTTTCTATTTCTGGTGGCGGTCACTTCAACGTGCAGAGTGAGCAAGCTTCAAGCCCTAGTAGTTCATCCGCCTTACACTAAGTTTCATTGCAATGGAATGGTTCTTTGTACTTATCCCAAATTTCTTCTTAATAGAATTTCATCTTAACCAGGCAATCATACTTCCAACATTCTTCCCAAAACCCCATTCTCACAAAAGGGAAGCTGTGCTTTCTCCAGGACCAAGCAGGAAGTCAGTCCTCATATATGGGTGTCACCGGCGCCGATGAAGCCCCAGCGGAGCATTTCCCCAGCTTTCCATGAAAGCCTTTGGGAATGCAAGCACGCATGCACGGTTCCCTTCCCGCCTAAAGGTGCCATCTTACCTCAGTCTCTTTTTTTACGAGAAGCCCATCGGACGTGTGTCCTGTTCTCCCGGATAAAAGTGATTTTTTTCTTCGGCGATTTTCGCTATTTTTCTCCGGTTCGACGCCGGTTCCCCTCCCGCCGGGTTCGGTACACCGGTATCGAGCCCGTTTACTTCATTTTTTTCGGTTTTTGCCCTTCGTGGCTGGCGTTCGCGCCCTTTTTTCATTTTTTCACTGGAAGGCCGGTCTTTTGACCTCGCTTGGGTTTTTTTTTCCCCGATGACTTCCAGTGGTTTCAAAAAGTGTGATCGGTGTAAGAAATTTATGTCTCTCACCGACACACACGACTGCTGCCTTCAGTGCCTCGGCCCTGACCACGACCCCAAGTCGTGTGGGCCATGTGGGAAGATGTCTTCCAAGGCACTAAAGAGTCGACAGCATCAGAAGGAAAGGATTTTCTCGGACTCTGCCTCCGGCCGGGCCCGGACCTCGTCTGAGGCCTCGACATCTCGGGATTCCGATCCCGAGTGCCGTCGAAGCTCCTCGGACAGGGGTTCCCCCGACCGGGAACGCAAGAGGAAGAAGCGGCTCGCAAGGGCGGCATCGGAGGAGGTCCCTGGTCCCTCGAGGGCCAGGTCTAAGACCCCCGACCGCCGTCCCAGGCCCGTGGACCAAGAGAAGCCTGCAAAGGTTCCTCGCGTGGAACCGGAGTCTGCTGGACACGTAAACCCCGTAGTCCTCGTGGACTCTCCTCCCAGAGAGCCGAGTCGAGTCGGTGGCTGCTGCGTCTCCCGAGCTGAGTCTCAGGATGACAGCCTTGGAGTGCAGACTGTCTGCCTTCATGAAGCAGCAGCGGGCACTGATGGCCAGCCTATCTGGTGCATCTGCCCCGACCACTGGGACGTCGACTTCGAAGTCAACCCCGGAGACCGAGCCGATACTCGAGACCCTCGTGGCTCGAAGTCGTCCTCGGTCGAGGGCTCCCTCGACCTCCCGTTCGGGACCGAGGGTGTCGACGCCGGTGTCCCCGGCGTCAGGGCAGGTGCCTCGGGGCCCCGCGGGGTCAGACCCTGACTCCTCGGACGAGTCCGCCTGGGAGACGGAGGACGAGGAGTCTCCCAATACTTTTAAGACTCGGTGCGTCCCGTCGGACTCACCGCAGTCTGATCCCCGGAGTAGATCCCCTCCGGAGGACACTAGGTTCTCGGAGTTCGTCCGGGATATGGCCGCTGCCTTGGCTATCCCTGCCGATCCCGAGGAAGAGCCTCGAGCCGAGGAGCTCGATGCTCTACAGTACGACTCTCCTCCGAAGGAGGCCTTTACTGTCCCGATTCCTCCGATGCTGGAACGGCTCCTCTTCCGAATGTGGGAGGCCCCAGCCTCGGCGCCGGTTCTAAGTAAGCGAGTCGATTCCATTTATCGACTCCGCAAAAGCCCTGGTTTCCAGAAAGTACAGCTACCACACCATTCCATGGTTGTGGAATCGGCCATGCATCGTCTGAAGAGCCAGAAGATGCACTCGCGGTGCCCCCCGGCAGGGAGGCCCGCAACCTCGATGGCGTCGGTAGGAAGTGCTTCCAGGGGTCGATGCTTGCTTGCCGTGTCCAGTCTTACCAGCTGTACATGGGCATGTACTTGCGGGACCTGGCCAAAGAAATGGCTGGATTCTCTGCTGGTCTCTCCGGGGAACCCTTGCAGAGATTTCAGACCTTGTCCTCGGGGATTCGGGAATGCTCAAAGTTCATTTCCCGCGCTGCCTACGATGGATTCGAGGCTTCGGCCCGAGTAGCGGCTGCCGGCATCGCGGCTCGACGCCAGGCGTGGCTGCAGTCATCGGACCTCGAGCCATGGGTTCAGGACAAGTTGGTCGATGTCCCCTGCCAAGGTGAGAACCTTTTTGGCAAACCCGTGACCGAGACGGCCACTCAGCTCAAGACAGAGCACCTTACCCGGACAAGGCTGTCGAGGAAGACCTCTGCCCCTTCACATAAGAAGAAGGGCTCGGGTAAAAAGTCATTTTACCCGAGGAAGGGCACTGCCTACAAACAGTACCCTCAGTATCAGGCTGCCCAAGCTGCCCCCCAGGGTCAGCAAGCCAAGGGCCAGGGTAATGGGCCCCATAGGCAGAGGACCCCCAAGCCTCAGGCCCCTGCTACTGCTCAGCAGGGTGGGGGTTTTTGACTCCCTGAGCGTAGCCTCTCCTCCACTGCTCTCCCCACCCTGCACAGGAGGTCGCCTCGCCCTCTTTGACCACCAGTGGCCCCTTATCACCGGGGACAGTTGGGTGCTGGACATAGTCCACAATGGCTATGCCCTCCATTTTCACCAACTGCCTCCGCCATATTTTCCAGGGGAGCCTCCAAGGCCTCCCCTGCACACAGATCTTCTTCTACAAGAGCTTCATGGTCTGTTGGTGGACAGGGCGGTGGAGCCTGTGCCACCCCTCTTGCAAGGTCACGGATTCTACTCCAGGTATTTCCTGGTACCCAACAGAGCCGGTGGCCTTCGACCCATTCTGGACCTCAGAAACCTCAACAAGTTCCTAGAGAAAGAAAAGTTCAAGATGCTTACTCTTGGGACACTTCTGCCCTACCTCCAGCAGGGAGATTGGCTATGCTCCTTAGATCTAAAGGATGCGTACACTCACATCCTCATTCATCCAGACCACAGAAAGTACCTCAGGTTCATTGTGGGAGGAAACCATTATCAGTACAAAGTACTACCTTTTGGCCTGACCTCCGCTCCCAGGGTCTTTACCAAGTGCCTGGCAGTTGTGGCGGCCTACCTGAGAAATCAAGGCATCTTTGTCTTTCCCTAACTGGACGACTGGCTCATCAGGGGTCAAACGTCCCTGGAGGCCAGACAAGCCACCCTCAGAACCATTGCTCTGCTTCAAAACGTGGGTTTTGTCATAAACTTTGCAAAGTCCACTTTGCTCCCCTCCCAGAACTTGGAGTTCATAGGGGCAAGGTTGGATTCTCAACTGGCAAAGGCATTCTTGCCAGAAGACAGGGCCCAAAGACTGATGGACGTGGCAAAACCGTTTCTGAACAAGCCCCTGGTCTCCGCCAGACTCTGCCTCAGGCTCCTGGGACATATGGCTTCGACAGTACATGTGACTCCCAATGCCAGGCTCCATATGAGGCCTGCACAGTGGTGCCTTCGGACTCAGTGGTCTCAAGCCACAGGCCACTTACGAGACAGGATAAAGGTGTCCAAACCCCTTTTAGCCTCCCTCAGCTGGTGGCTACATCCACCCAATCTACTCAAGGGGATGCCCTTCCAAATGCCAGAATACTCGGTGGTCCTCACCACCGACGCCTCTCTAAAGGGCTGGGGTGCTCATTGTCTGGACAAGTGCACTCAAGACCTCTGGTCTCCCTGGGAGGCAGCCCAACAGATCAATCTGCTGGAACTTCGGGCTATCCGCTTGGCTCTCAGAGCTTTTTCTCCGGCCCTAGCTCACCGCTCAGTCTTGATTCAAACAGACAACCCCCAAGTGGCCATGTTTTATGTGAACAAACAGGGCGGGACTGGATCCAGACTCCTTTGTCGGGAAACTCAGGACCTTTGTTCCTTTGCCCTGAAGCACAACATTCTTCTGAAGGCGGTGTACCTTCCAGGCCAGGAGAACTGCCTGGCCGACTGATTGAGCAGAATTCTGCAGCCCCACGAGTGGCAGCTGCATCCCCTGCTGGTTCAGAGGATCTTCCTAAAGTGGGGTCTCCCTTGGATAGATCTCTTTGCCAGCCCGCTGAACAAGCAACTGCCCAAGTTCTGCTCCAGGCAACCGCATCCTTTGAGAGAGTAGCACCGGATGCCTTTCTAATGTCCTGGTCTCAGGGCCTCCTGTATGCGTTTCCTCCCATGCCCTTGGTGGCCCGAACTCTTTTCAAGACTCTTCAGGACAGGGCCTCAGTCCTGCTGGTAGCTCCCAGGTGGCCGAGGCAGCCTTGGTTTCCACTTCTGCTTCAACTGGCAGTGGATTCCCCACTACCTCTGGGGTTGCAGCCCGACCTTCTCTCACAGTAGCAGGGTTCCCTTCTGCACCCCAATCTCAAAGCTCTCAATTTGATGGCCTGGAGGCTGCAAGGGTAGTTTTGGCTCCCTGGGGCCTGCCTCAGGAAGTTGAGGAGGTTGTCCTAGCCTCTAGAAAGCAGTCCACTAGAAAAACCTATGCTCTCAAATGGAAGAGGTTTTCTATGTGGTGTCAGCTACGTACAGAGGATCCTTTCTCCTGTACTGTACCAGTAGTGCTTCAGTACTTGCTGCACTTATCCAATCAGGGACTTAAGTCCAATTCTGTTAGGGTCCACCTCTCAGCTCTCGCAGCTCACCACTCACTGGTGGAAGGACATGCTCTATCTGGGCACCCCTTGGTGTCTAGATTTCTCAGAGGCTTGCTCTTGCTCAACCTCCCATCTGTCCTCCTGTTCCTGAGTGGGAGCTGAATGTGGTCTTGCAGCAACTGACTCACCCACCTTTTGAGCCTATGGCTACTTGCCCTCTATGCTTCTTTTCCTGGAAGACTCTCTTCCTGATAGCCCTTAGTTCGGCTAGGCGGGTGAGTGAGCTTCAGGCCCTAGTCTGTGATAGGCCTTACACCAGAATTTGTCGGAACAGGGTAGTCCTCAGGACTCACCCAAAGTTCCTCCCAAAGGTTGTCTCTTTTCACCTCAATCAGGAGGTGGTTCTTCCAACATTCTTCCCTAGGCCTCATGCAAGCCAGGCTGAAGCAGTCCTGCATACCCTGGACTGTAGGAGGGCCTTATCCTTCTACCTTGAACGTACGCAAGGGCATCGTAGGGCTACTCAGCTCTTCGTCTCCTCTGACCCCAATAAGTTGGGGTTGGCTGTGTCCAAGCGTACCTTGTCCTTCTGGGTGGCTGACTGTATCACCTGGGCTTACAAGGCGGCTGACCTTCCTTTTCAGGGTAGGGTCACAGCCCATCGTGTCAGGGCAATGGCTGCCTCAGTGGCTTATCTCCACTCTGTGCCCTTGGTGGACATCTGCAAGGCTGCAACTTGGTCTTCAAGCCAGACTTTTGCAGCCCATTACTGTCTGGAGAGGGAGTCCCGTAGGGACAGTGCTTTTGGCCAAGCAGTACTCCGGAATCTCTTTGAGGTTTAGGCAACTCCTGCCCTCTGTTGGGCTACCGGTGGAGGTTGTGTCCTTGAAAAGCTTTTCTTTGCTGCTGGGACTAGAGGGAGGCCTCTTGTTCAGCCTGGGTTCCTCGGTAGCCCAGAGCTAGGGAGTCACCCATATGTGAGGACTGACTTCCTGCTTGGTCCTGGAGAAAGAGTAGTTACTCACCTGTAACAGGTGTTCTCCAGGAGCAGCAGGAATCAGTCCTCACAACCCTCCCTCCTCCCCTTGGAGTTGCAGTTGTACATAGTTTGTTTTTACATTTTTGTGTGCTGTTCTTAGCTATGTTATTTGACTGAGGTAAGATGGCACCTTTAGGCGGGAAGGGAACCGCGCATGCGTGCCTGCATTCCCAAAGGCTTTCATAGAAAGCTGAGGAAATGCTCCGCTGGGGCTTCATCGGCGCCGATGACACCCATATGTGAGGACTTATTCCTGCTGCTCCTGGAGAACACCTGTTACAGGTGAGTAACTACTCTAAACATGCTGGACTACAAGCAAGCCTTAGCTTTCTACTTGGAGCAGACAAAAGCTCATAGATAGTCCATCCAGCTTATTGTTTCTTTTGTCCCCAACAAGCTTGGGGCTTGCCATCTCCAAATGCACTTTGTTGATTTGGCTCATAGATTGCATCTCTTTCACTTATGCCCAAGCAGGCCTAAGCTTTGAGGGTCACGTCAGCGCCATGTCTGCGTTGGTCTCCATGGAAGAGAGTTGCAAAGCTGCAATGTGGACTTCTGTCCACTCATTCACCTCTTGCTACTGTCTGGATGGGGATTTCCAATGCAACAACAGTTTCAGCTAATCAGTGCTTTGAAATCTGTTTGGGAAGTAGAATCCAACCCCATCCCACCTAGGCCCATTTCTTTCAGTTCAGGCTACCCTATAATAAAAAAAATGTGTAAAACATATAAAAGGCCTGTTGCCTTCAGAAACAGTTGTATGTTGTTCCAGTTGGACTCAGTATTATCCCCTTTATTTTGTTTAAGGTTGCCTGGAACTAGGTTTTTTTCTGCTTGTTCATGGAGAAAAGGCAACCTGTAGTAGGTGTTCTCCATGGACAGTAGGAAAAGTCCTTACAACCCTCCCATCTTCCCTAGGTGTTGCATTCTGCATGTTTTTTTTCATTGAACTGAGGATAAGATGGCACCACAGTGGCAGGAAGAAAGACATGCACATGCATGGTACAGCTTCCCAAAGCTTCTAGAAGGAGCTGCGAATGCTTCCAATCAAGGCTCTGTCAGATGACATCACCTATACATGAGGACTTTTCCAGCTGTCCAAAGAGAACACCTGCTTCAGGTGAGTAGCTACCTTTACTCTTTGTGCCAGTGAGAGAACCTTTGCCTTGGGACCTTGAGCCAAAGACCGAGACATTCTGATATGGGACCAGAAAGCTCCAAACCTACTCCTCGCCAATTCCCCCTCCCCTCCCCCCTCCCCCCCCCAGTACTGACTTAACTACTTACTCATCTATCTGTCTACCAACCTACCCATTAACATAACTCCCTACCACCCTAGAGGGCCCACTTCCAGTGGTCCCTTCATACAGACCAATAAAGGTGATGACAGCCAGTTTAAAAATGGAAAAATAGCTTGGGTTCAGCTGAGGTCACTAAATCAGGCTCTGCTATAATAAAGCTCACAACACTTAGCATACTTTTTTACTCTGGTTTTAGCATGCATTTTTCAGTGCTAATTATACTCCTGTATTTAGTATATGTTTTAGTGCTGAAAATATGCACGCTAAAATATGCACTTTTCTGCATTGGAAGTAGTTTATTGTATTTTAGTTTATTCAAGATTTGATATACTACAGTTAGGCCCAGAAGATGCTTCAAAGCGATTTATACATGGACTGTAGGTCTTTTCCATATATTTCAATAAAAAACATACTAAACTTAAATAAAACGCTTTTAGTGAGTGTTTTTCAACCCTAAAATCCATTTTAATTAGTGGAGTAAGATTAGCACTGAAAATGCATGCTTAAACAAGAATGAAAGCATGCTAAATTGTATTACATCAGAGCCTTGATTAGCTACTAGTACAAATGATCATAATTAGAATGTATGCAGTACCCTTCATCAAACAGAATTCCAACGTGCTTTTATAGTTTAATGTTTAAAAAGCACCCACACAAGCAGCCTGTTCTGGGATGGAAAAGTTGGGGGTTTTGGGGGGGAGGGCTCTTTGTCTTTTTACAGAGAATTGACCAAGCAGAATTTGAATCCATGAGTCCAGAATCTGGCTCTTCCCACACTTCTCTAAGCACTACTTCACACCTCATCCTCGCTCTTTGTAATCAGGTGGCCACCAACTTTTAGGAGAATGAGGACTGCGCATGTGATGAGCAAAGGGAGAGCTTTATCCTTTTGTTGCTGCAACGCTACCCTTCCAAAGGTTGGTGTCGCACCATCTACATATAGCAACATAGTAAATGATGGCAGATAAAGACCAGTATGGCCCATCTAGTCTGCCCAATAAGATGGCTGGAGTAGGTGCACCCCTTCCCATGTCTTTGTTTAGGGGTGAACCCACCGCTCCATGTAGGACACCCCTATTTGTTGAGAAATTAGATGGTTCAGTTTATTTTGATTTTATCCTGTTGCTGTAAAGGGATCCACTGTGTGTGTCCCATGCCATTTTGAATTCCGTCACTGTGTTTGCCCCCACCACTTTCATCGGGAGGGCATTCCAAGCATCCAACACCCTTTCAATGAAAAAGTATTTCCTGACATTGCCTTTCAATTTACCACCTTGCAGCTTCATGTTATGCCCTCTAGTTTTACAGCTTCCCCGTCTTTGGAAGAGGTTTGTTTGTTCATTATTTCTCTTTTAAGTATTTAAATTTTGAATCCCTTATCCCTCCTCTCCTCCAAAGTGTACATATTTAGGTCTTCAAGTCTCTTCTCATAAGGCTTCTGACGCAGGCTCCAAATCATTTTGGTCGCTTTCCTCTGAACAGTTTCCAGTCTTTTTACATCCTTTGCAAAATATGATCTCCAAAACTGAACACAGTATTCCAAGTGAGGCCTGATCAGTGACTTATACAGTGACATTAGTACCTCTTCCTTTCTGCTGGTAATTCCTCTTCATATGCAGCCCAACATCCTCCTGGCTTTTGCCACCATCTTGTCGTACTGTTTTGCCACCTTGAGATCTACAGAAATAGTCACACCAAGGTCTTTCTCCTGATCTGTGCACACCAACCTCTCGCCCCCTATCGCATACATTTCCCTTGGATTTCTGCTACCCAAGTGCATGACACTGCACTTCTTTGCATTGAATCTTAATTGCCAAGCATTAGACCATTCTTCCAGCTCTTGTAGATCTTTCCTCATATTAACCACTCCCTCGGGGGAGTGCACCCTGTTGCAAATTTTCGTGTCATCTGCAAAAAGACAGACTTTTCCATTCAGTCCTTCAGCAATATCACTCATAAATACATTGAACAGTGCCAGGCCCAGGACCGAACCCTGGGGCACCCCGCAAATCACCTTCCTTTCATCCGCGTGAACTCCATTTACCATCACCTTCTGTCGTCTGTCAGTCAACCAATTTCTGATCCAGTTTACCACCTTGGGACCCATCCCCAAACTACTGAGTTTATTGATAAGCACCTATGAGGAACAGTATCAAAGGCTTTGCTGAAATCCAGGTAAATGACATCCATTGCATGCCCCTGGTCACCCAGTCATAGAACTCAATCAGATTTGTTTGGCAAGATCGTCCTTCGGTAAAACCATGTTGCCTCGGATCTTGCAACATGTTGGTTTTGAGAAAGTCCACTATTCGCTCTTTCAGGAGCGCCTCCATTACTTTTCCCGCCACCGAGGTAGTACTACCAATCCAGGCAAAATTCTTCAGGTTCCCTTTTTGCTATGCAAATATTCTGTTTTTCTTCAATTGGCGGCAAGGAATAAACAGTGATAGAGACATTTATGTGTTATCAGATGTCAGGGTGGAGTAATGGATTCTTTCATATTTCCTGAATTGTATTTGCAGACAGGTAAGATACGAACATCACAGCAGGAGTGAAAATGTTCTTGGCTGTTGTTAAGTGCCATTGAGTTGATGTCAACTCATGGTGACCCTCTGGATAGTTGTTCTAAACTCTATTCAATCTTCATTCAGGCAGCTAATTGTTGATAAGAGTGGCATTCATAGATGCTGTTGTTGTATCGCTTCATTGCCGGTCTTGTTCTTTTGCGTTGACTTTCAATCTTGCCAAGCATGTCTTTCTGCCAACCTGCCTGTTTCTTGACTGTTTATTCCTCTCTGGTTTTTATTGCCAGGTTTCCTTTTTCCCTGTCCTTTACAGAGCTTACTTTTATCTTGTCAGTCTTATAGTGACTGTACATCAATTTTTCATCTCCTTAGCCAAGTTTACCCTTCAGTTGTTCATATTTTCCTCATCCTTTGTGATATATGTGTGTGATACCTGCTTAGAGTATTTATGAAGGCCAGCAAAGCAATACTTTTTGATTTACAGACTTTTGAAATCTCCTCCAAACAAAAATAAAAACAATTCAGGCTAAAAGATAATTGCAGGTTACAAGCTTAAATGGTGATAATGCACATCTGTCGGGCATTTACACAAACTGTTTGAAATTAATATTGCAAAGTCTAACTTCAAGGAGACCAAAAAGGACTGCATAGCTTTACAACTCTCATGACTTGACCTCTTCCAAAGTGCTAGTTATACCAATTCGATGGGCAGTTATCCAGGAGGCTTGCTTAGTAAGGTACATTTGTTCTCTTAGGATGAACCTGGAGCCGTTGTCCTCTGTGGAGAAAGCAATTGCTTCAGTTGCCTGTGAATCCACATACAGGTGGAAAAAAAGTAAAAATGATGTTCTGTTTCATTGCCATATACTGTAATATAAGGAGTGTTTGTGGCTCATTGGAAGCATCTGTGAACACCTGATATTACACAGTGGCTTTCAAAAAATTAGTCTGTGCCATGACCAGATACCACAACTGCAAAAAAGGAGAGGATGTCAGTTTTGTCTGCCGTTTGAGAGGAGATGCAGAAGTGGCTAGCACAGGGGTCTGCAATCAGAGAGAGGCTGAAGGACCGTAGCTATTAAAGGAGTCCTGAATTGTGCTGCACTGGAAATAGTATTTAAAAAAATAAGTAAATAAAAAAATCCTAGGAACACTTTTTTATGGCTTCTACACATTTTCAGAACAAATATTCTTTTGAGTGGCAAGTACAACCCTAAATGTTTAATTAATTTATTTATTTATTTACATTTTCTTATTTACCGCGCTATTTTCCATCAGTGCGGTTTACATGGAACATTTTACATACACATTTCAAATGACTTGATTTGTGTTTACAAATAACAGGAATAGAAACTTGGAAAGAAACAGGGCTAACTATTTACATTTGTACAATGCGAATTGATTGGACATTTGCGTAGATTTGCCTAGCTGGATGGTGAGTGATCAGTGGTGCTGTCATCCGGGTAATGTAAGAGGAAGAGGTAATGTTTCACGGCTTTTCTGAACTGGGTTAGATTGGTGATATCACGGATACTGTGTGGAAGGGTGTTCCAGCATTTAGGTGCGGCGAGCTTAAAAGCCCTGTTCGTTGTGCTTTGGCAACACTTGGTCGTTTCTTTTGGGACTACTAGTTTATTGGTGGCATGAGATCTTCTAGATCTATTAGGGGGGGTTATCAGTATGAGATCAGATAAGGAAGATGGGGCGAGTCCGTTTATGATCTTGAAGGTCATTAGTATGGTCTTGAATGTGATCCTGCCTTTTATAGGGAGCCAGTGTAATTGTTTCAGGATGGGTGTCATGTGTTCCCTCATGGCAGCGCCCTGGAGAACTCGTGCTGCTGTTCATTGCTAGCTGTAATGGAAGCAAAGTGGATTGTGGTAGACCATGGAGTACTGCGTTGGCATAGTCGATATGTGGTAAGACCAGAGCTTGATACACTGTCCGGAAGTCATCTGGTTCAAGTAGGGAGCGTAGGTGTCTGAGGGATCGGATTTTATGGTATATAGTTAATAGTAAACAAAGACATAAAGAGAGGTAGCCTGCACTCAGTGGCAGTTATAACCCTAAGAACGTCACTGGGCAGACTAGATGGGCCATGCTGGTCCTTATATGTAGTCATTTGCTATGTTGTTATGAACAGTACCATGCCTTACAGTACTGTGCAGATTAAAGGCAGCCTTTATACATAGGCATCTTGGCTTTTTTCTCACAACTCTTCTTACCTAATGGTATAGTAGCATGTTGTAAATTTTCCAGTGACTGATTTTTTTGTTTTATTAAAGCTTGATAATTTGAATTATGCAACCTGTAATGAGGTAGAATTGATAAATCATTATTGGATCCATATAGTACTTTTGTCAGTTAAGAACGTAAAATTTTATCCTTGTCTTTATTAAAGTAGGGAAATCATTGGTAACATAATTCAGCTCTCTGAATTTTTCCATTGTGTTTGGCTCAAGCTGAAGCAGGTCTGAAAAGCTGAACTTTCAAAGGGATTGCTTGAATCCCTTCCCTATACTAAAGGTCACTCACTAAATTCCTATATTAAACACCATATTCATGTTTCCATGGCGAACATTATCCCCAAAAATTATATTTTTTGTCGGATCGTCTGTCTTGAGGATGTAAAAACATGCTCGTGTAACAGACCCTCCTTTTATTCAACTTTTTTTTAAAAAAGGTCAGTGCGACCAAATTATGCTGGAGGCTACAACCAGCCCATAGGACCAGCCCCTGCATATAAATAATGCTTTATGCACAAAACTTCATTTTTCACAGTCAGGAAAATCCTCTAATTAATAGAATGTCCAATACGACGAGATGATAGCACTTAGCTGAGCCTGGAGAAGTTCGTAAAGGCTGACAAAAACTCAGTCCAGGTTAACGCTGTAGACATGCCGCCATGATGAAACTCAGCGGGATCCACCGAGCCGGATACCCAAAGGGCTTAGCCAGTTTCACCGGTAATCCCCCGAGCAGGCCCGCTATCATCTATCTCTTCAAGACATTCCAGCAACTGTTGGGTAATCATGCGACACAAACTGTTTTGTTTCAAGCCCACTGTCAAAATGGCTCTTTTTCAAGCTGAACCTACCCAACTTCCTGTTCCGTTCCAACACGAATGACGTCACCTCCACTTAGTAGAAACGTATAGGAACATGATGACATTTGTAACACAAAAACTGAAGCTCACGTTAAAGACCACCATTCGATCTCCGCGTTCATACCAAACGGAATGACTGTGTGAAATGTAAAAATCCAGCGTTGCTCTCTTTGATGCAACAACGCCCGACGATCACCTCCACGCCGTAGCGGGGGAACCATATCCAAAATTGTCCATCTTAACTGTTCAAAAGTGTGGGAATGAGACATACAATGTTGAACCATAGGGGCATTCTGTACTTCAGTGTTAATGCGCGATCTATGTTCCTGCAGTCACTTACGAATCGACTGAGTTGTCATGCCCACATAAAATAGCTTGCAGGGACACACAATTAAATATACTACATAAGTGGATGTGCAATTAGTGGCATGGCGCCGAGTATATTTTATCTGAGTATGGGGATCTTCCCATTCTGTACCCCCCAATGTGATAGAACACATGTCACAAGATCCACAAGCTTGATGACTCCCCAACGGTAACGCCCAGATATGGTCAGTAGTAGCATGAACCACACGATCCGCAATATTAGCCCCACGACGGTAAGCTAACCGCAAGGGTACCTGAAAACTTAAATGTTCGGACAAAATATGCCAATGAGTGCGAAGAATCCGAGAAACATGCACCATACATGGCATATAAGGTAGTACCCCCACATAAGGTTGCACTGACGCCGTCTCCTGGGGATGGGTACTGTCCCAACATTCGGGCTGGTCCTATGGGCTGGTTGTAGCCTCCAGCATAATTTGGTCGCACTGACCTTTTTTTAAAAAAAGTTGAATAAAAGGAGGGTCTGTTACACGAGCATGTTTTTACATCCTCAAGACAGACGATCCGACAAAAAATATAATTTTTGGGGATAATGTTCGCCATGGAAACATGAATATGGTGTTTAATATAGGAATTTAGTGAGTGACCTTTAGTATAGGATATCGTTTCTGGTTTCACTTGCAGAGGTTGGTTGAATCCCTTCCCTGACAAATACTGTCTTGCACAAAAGCAGAGAGGATTGTGGGCATTGAGTCCTTTCTTCACATCTTGTGAAAGAAAATCAAACTTACAACAAACAATATATACCAAAGCAAAAAAAAAGGATATAAAAATGAATTTTAAAAAAAATGAGAAGTTGAAAAGAAATAAGTCATATGTCTTTGTAGGCCAACCTACCAAAGGCAGGATGAATTTCGAAAGTATATATCAGCTTAGGCCACTCACAAAGTCATATTGAAATTCTGGCCTTGGGTATATAGTTCTCTGATATAGTGCCGCATGCCCACAGGAGGAGGCAAAACTTAAATAAGGAGCTTTTTGCTGCAACTTAGGGATGCTCTACCAGCTGCCTTCTGAACTTCAGGCTCCACAGGAAGGCTGGAGGCCATCTAGAATGGAAAGGGAATTACCATGACACCTTCTATCATTAATTTTGAAGAAAAACAGTTGAAAATATATTTACATATATTACATTTCAACCTGACTCTCTGTAGTGTCTCTTTCTCAAGGTGCTGTTTAGTGTTTATAGTCTTATTCACCAGCCTTCCTCGTTTCCTGCTGATTTGTTTTTACTGCACAACAGCCTTCCTGCTCAGTTTAGCCCTGATGTGGTCTTATAAAGCATATGAGGACAGACTTAAAGATCTTAATATGTATACGTTAGAGGAAAGGCGGGATAGAGGAAATGTGATAGATATGTTTAAATACCTCTGTGGCATAAATGCACAAGAGGAGAGTGTCTTTCGATTGAAAGCAAGCTCCGCTATGAGAGGACATAGGATGAGAGTGAAAGGGGATAGATTCAAGAGTACTATGCAGAAATATTTCTTTACAGAAAAAGTGGTAAATGCATGGAATAGTATCCCAGTGGAGGTATTAGAGACGAGGACAGTATCTGAATTCAAAAGCATGGGACCAATATAGAAGATCTCTAAAGGAAAAAAAGGGGACTATTGTAGTTGATATGGAAGGGCAGACCATGTGGTCTTTTTCTGCCATCATGTTTCTATGATGTGACCCATCCTTTGATAATCCAAGGCACTGTAGCAGGTCCATCCTCATGTTCCATTGATTTTAGTGGATGTTTTATTAATTTTGCATGTCGCATATCATTGCCAGTCTAGCGAAGAACAACAGTCTTATCTCCTTTTAATATCTTGTTAATGAACATTATGTTCAGTAATCCCGGTGCATTATTTGTGCATGCATATACAGTGTGTCTGTGTATTATCACCATAAAACTAAGTATTTACTGTTAATGGTCTGGCCAGAGATCATTTTGTTTCTACAGGGTTGTGTACTTTCGGTCCAGAGTTTTCTTAGGCTTGCATGAGCTATTAAAATAGGAATTTATAGCAGACAATATGTTAACTATGTGCATACTGTACCCAGCATATATTAAGGGGCATGTCTCCAAAGGTTAACGTGTGTTAAGTGCTGCAGTGGCCCACAGAAGTGAATGGGCAGTGGCAGCATTTAACACTCGTTAACCTTTAGTAAACATGCTCCTAAGTGTGTGGCGTGATGCCTAATAGTTTGGATATAAATTTTGAATAATAAAATCTTGAATTCCTTGTCATGAAGAAGTTAGGAAACTGCTGCTCTTTAATAAAAAATGATCTTGCTGGATATGTCAGTACTCCAGAATCGTTCTGATATTAACCTGCTGTTTCTCAGCTTGTTCTTTCACAGTTTGGCAAGAGAAGGACACAAATGTTTGCATTGGACATTTAAGGAACAATTTTGAATAGCCTACATTGTTTGCAGCATGCGCAGGTATTTTTAGTCCATGTACATTGCAGCAAATTTTCAAAGAGAAACCACCAGCTTTGTTTCACTTCACAAATTAGCAGCGGCAAAGAGCCGATACTAAAAGCACCAGCGTACCTTGCATTTGCTGTTTGTGTGGGTCACTGAAGGCGAGGCCACAAAATCCCATATTCACAAACCATTTAGTGCCTCAACCTATACACACCCCTAAGAATGTTTCTCTTTAACACAACTAAAAGTAAACTGCTGTGGATGCTTCTATGCTCTTTTAGCTGGGTGAAGGAAAGCAGTTTTTTCAAACAGGATAGTTTATTAGTTTAAATCACAATGAAAATCGCCCTTTTGGAGAACGTCAAATACATTGAGAAATCTTTGCATGGCAGGGAGGATTATGCAGTAGCAAGGGATGATATAGGATCTGATCATTGAGGTAGTGCCTGTTTTACACATTCTGAGACTCCAGAGCTGATTTTCATGCTTAGTTCATAGAATATGGTTACTGTTAAAATACTGATTTTTTTTTCTGATTCTTTTTGACAGTTGTTTGTTGTACGGGCCTTTATTACAAATTAAAAGGAAAGAAATATATTAGTCAGGCTTCATACATGTACTGTGTATTTCTTTGCAGACAAGCAGGGAGATGTCGGCACACTCTGCAGTGTCATCCTCAACAATACCTTTATGCCAGACTCTTCCGTAGCTCACAGAAATCCTTTTGGACTTCTCTGAGCATGTGTGTACCTTCTCGAGCAGCTGTCTCGCTCCCTTCAGTTTCTTCTTGGCTGCCGTTCGCTCACCATCGACTCTCATAAGAACATAAGAAATGCCATACTCGGTCAGACCAAGGTCTGTGAAGCCCAGTATCCTGTTTCCAACAATGGTCAATCTAGGTCACAAGTACCTGGCAAGTTCTTTAAAAGGCATGCAGGTTCCACAATGCTCATTGTGTGGTAAGCAGTAGATTTCCTGGGTCTTCTTTAATAATGGTCCTCTTTAATAATACAGAGGCATTATAATATCTTTGGCTTTATTCTCTATTCCTTTCCTTATGATTCCTAGCATTCTATTTGGTTTTTGGCCGCCGTTGTACACTGGGTGGAGGGTTTCAGTGTATTATACTCCTCCGTCAGTTTTTCTCAATTTCTCCTACAACCCATGGCTCTTCTCTCTTCCCAGCATTCCTCTCCCCCCCCCCCCTCCGTGAAGCAAAGAAAAGATAAATCCAGCGGTGCACCAAACAACACAGAGGGGCTGCCACATCGATCATGGGATCAGTGCCTCAACCTGAGGTCTCAACTTGCTGCTAAATTTTTTAAAAAGCCACTGCCGTGGAACACCTCTTCAACGCAGCATTCAGCCTCTTCACTTGCCCTCCTCCCATCAGGCCCAGAAAGGGCACAATCGGGAGTGAGCAGGACAGCCATGCAACGAAAGGCAGACCACCTGCAGGCGCCAGCGTTGGCATCAACCTCTTGAGCTCAGAGCCTACTTTCTCAGGCCAGAGGCTCCACCATTCCCTCCCAGACTCTGCACACTTTCACCACCATGCTACAGCAGCGGTGTAGACAGGAGGGAAGACAGAGGCCAAATCAAAGAACAAATCAGCTGTAGGAGCATAAGGACTCTCTGCCTCATCCTCAGGTAAGGGCCTTAAACGCCATCTGCCTGGAAATTATCCACCCTCTTTCCCCTGCGGTACATAAACCTCTAACCCTGACTCTTCATTCCTTTTGCTGCTCAGATAGTTTGTGCAGGATAGGGCAGCCATATTGCAGCAGTCTCCCTCACATGGGTGTACCAACTCCCAGAGTGAGTGCACAGGCCGTGCAACCGGACACCCCGGTGGACCCCAGGGAGTGCCTTCATTCCAAATCCCCTCCTCTGATCAACTGGCGGTCCCTGCAACCACTAGAGAAAAATGCCTGCTCCATCCTGACTACCCCTTTCTCCCACGGGATGCTGGCGCTTTCACTGTCACTAGGAGATGCATTCATAGGGCATGAACCCTCCAAAGAGCTCCCGGAGGACCTCTCCTATCCTAAATTTCTTCAAAAAAATCTCCCAAGCCCTCTCCTTAAGCACTTCCCAAATGCCGACCAACAAAAGAGGCTTTCAATCAATCCTGACAGCGTGCAGTGCCCCTAAGGAAAGCATTGCTTTCCTGGTACACCCTATTCTGCAGGACCTGCAAGCATCTATCTGAAAAACCCCTCTTCGGTGCATTTGACCTTTCGATGTCTGGACCTCAAGTACATGGTGCTTCCAGACCCTGGATTTGAACATCTACAAATACCTCATCAATCCATAGTTTTGGAAGCAGTCCTTAAAAAATCTAAGAGTACCAAATCAACATTCCAGACACCGCCAGGCAAAGAACAATGAACTCTAGATGCTATTGGGCGCAATACCAGAGTGGCCTCCTGGCTTTGAGAGTCCTTGCGCATCAGCTTCAGATTCTCCACTACCACCGTGATCTACTTCAGCTAGATGATCCTTGTGCCTTGTTGGTAGACGACCAAGGCCAGCTACTAGCCAATCTCCATGAGTCCTTGTACCAGATCATTCGTATTACGTATGATGCCTTCAACTCCATTGCTCGATGGAGTTCCTACTTAATGCTCTCTGTATCTGTCCCAACTATGCTTAAATTCTGTTACACTATTAGTTTCTACTATCTCTGCTTATAGGTATTTCCAGACATCTACCGCCCTTTCAGTAAAGAAGTATTTCCTAAAAACACACAACCTGAAGATCTCTGAGATGGTTGCATTGTATGTTACTCACTAAGCTGTTAAGTGTGGTATCCCAGTGTTGGGGTGTTATGTGCGCGCACGTGTGTGTGTGAGTCTTTAACCCACATTTCAACACCAGTAACAGGGAAGAGTAAAGGGTGAGGATGAACCTCTGCAGCCTATTCAATTGTAACAGGATTGTTGGACTCCTTTGTGGATCAGTAGCATGGCATGAGCAGGGCTTCTTCGGGCAATGCTGCTGATGGAACTCTGGTGGAGAAATGATACTGGAAACTTGAGACTACCCTTTACTCCAAAGTACAAGCTTCTATCTTGCTGTAAGCCCAGGTGCTTTTTTTTGATGGAAGAACCTAGGCTTTGCATGCAGCTTGATGGGCATCACGCATCTCTTGTTGACCTGATGTTTGGCTCAGTTGTGAAGAAAAGCACTGCCTTTACTGTAGGAGAAGGAATGCTTGCTAAAGCATTGGTTTCTAGCCTTGGCACAGATGGAAAGGTGCCAAGCAGGACTTGGTAGGGAGGGGTGCGGAGTCGGGTTTGAGCATGGGAAAACTGGAAGGAAACCGCATCTTATTGTGCAATCTTGTACTCCAGACGTTCACTTTGGAAGTCATTTGGAAAGCCATTACAGGTTGGAAATGTTACTAGCTGGGCAGACGGTTGATTAAGAATTTTTTTCTAAAGAAACAGGATGGTTAAGCATGTGGCATTTTAGAGGACCATAGTCTTTTAAAACTCAAAACCACATCCTTGGTGGGGGGTAATATTGTCCTAAAGTTGAGATTAGAAAATGCCAGAAGGAGGGATAGACCTACACCTAATCAGTTTTGCCTGAATTTTGAACATCTCTCTGAGAGTGACAATTAAACAATATGAATGAAAATATTTGGGTTTCTTTGGAAGAAGTAATGGCACTGCTAAATATATTCTGTTATAGATAGATGACTGCTACTGTAAAGATCAAGGAACAGCTGGAAAGGTCAGCAGTCACTGGACAGTGTAGAACTGAATCAAGTTTTTTTTTAATCCTCCTTGGATAAGGGATCTAGTAAGGCTGCCTATGATGCCAACATTGAAGTCTACTAAGAAACCAATTTTTGAAAACGTTTATCCTTTTGTAGAGCTAATGATTTCCTAGGTTGTAATGTACAAGTATTTCTGTCAGGCAACCCAGACTAGACACATGAAGTGTTTGTCTCTCTGCCCAAGTAGCAACATCACTCAACGGGAGTATTTTTCTTAAGATTTCTTTGAGTACTCATTTACTTTGCAGGTAAAACATTCAGCTTCTGTGTGTTAATCTCAGATGTATCTCCTCCCTAGAATTGTTGATTGCTGTATGAAATATACATGGGGGAGTCGTATCGCAAGATATTTTGTGATAGTAATTTTTCATTGTATTTGTATATATTTGTGCATGTTTACTTATTCTGCTGTTTATTTCTTAATTTGTTTGAGATTGGATTCTCTCTGCCCATTTGAGGACTCAAAATATTTAATAGTGCTGTATATTTTATACTTCTGCTCTTTCTTGGGATACATACACTGAGATTTTTGTTTTAAGAAACTTACTACTTGTATTTGTTTCAGAGGCAGTATGAAGAAATATAAAAATGTCTCATTATCT
This sequence comes from Ichthyophis bannanicus, assembly GCA_033557465.1. Lineage (NCBI taxonomy): Eukaryota > Metazoa > Chordata > Amphibia > Gymnophiona > Ichthyophiidae > Ichthyophis > Ichthyophis bannanicus. The sequence goes on from CM066037.1 coordinate 296,212,442, forward strand.
CTGAGCTTTGTTCCCTCTATCTCATATCGTGATTCCATGTCTTTAAACTTCTTTTTCCATGGAAAACCGCACCTTAATTTACTGAAGCCTGCTAAGTATTTGAATGTCTAGTGATACATAATTATGCATCATTTCTTTAAGAGATACAGATTTGTGATAATTGTAAAGCCTGCCCACCACCCTTTCGGTGTTGTGCTTGACCATAAAGATTGTCATTCCCTTTACCTCCTGCTACCCTTTCTCAGTCTTTTTTCTTTTGATTTAAGTTCAAGATTGGTAAATTAGGCACTGAGGCTGGGAACAAAATGGAATGCATTACTGAATTCTGACAAAAACACATTTAAAATCCTGCTAAACTGAAGTATTTAGTCCATGTTTTCTTCCTTTCTAAGGGATTCTGTGATTTGATACACAAATTATGTAAATGAAGATGTGAAACTGGATTTACCTTTAGGACTAGGTCAGGTTTCTTGCAAAAGAAAGCCAAGTTCATGCAAGCTTGAAGTATTTCAACACTGAACCAAGGACATGTTTTGCTAATCCGCTTAAATGTATCCCTCTGGTTTTGAATAGGTTTATAACATCCATTTACATTTGGTAGAGCTGTGCAGCCTGAAGCTGAATTTTAGTACTATTGTGCGCTTCCATTGATTTTTTTTTTTACTGTTTTTGACCAGCAGGATAATATAGTCCTCGTGGCTGGGTGAGAGATCATTCAATGAAGTTCAGGTAGTAAAAAATGTAACAAAGCTCTCCAAGCTTGTAGAGCTTTCTAGCACATTAAACAGCATCACACAAGACTACCTCAGTGCATTTTCTTCTGCGAGCGCAATATTCGTCTTTTTCTCATGGATTTTGTGAGCATATTTTTCTTCACGTTTGGACCACAACTTTGACATGACTTTCAGGCCTTTTCCCTTTTTGAAAAACCTTAGCATGCTAAGACTTTAGCATTTCTGTAATTTTTGTAACAGCCATGATCTCCACTGGCAACACATTAGCCAGTACACACTTAAACATAGAGTTTGATGTTGCTGCAGCTGTTTTTTGACTGATGTTCCAGAAATCAGAAACTCCCAGTAGCTTCAAGAAGCATAAGTGGATGACCGATACCTACAAGTATGCCTTGAGCTTAGTCATGACTTCACTAGCTTTGCCACCTGAGAGATGATGGTGCCTAGGGTCTCGTGGCCATCAAGAGTAGAAGGAGAAACTCTTTGGTTTAACCAAATCCAGCCCAAGTGCTTCAGCATCTGAGGCATTTAATCGCCCAAGTACCCTGGAGCTACAGTGGACACTTTGGATGCATCAGAGTCATCGATCTATCTGGAGATCAGCATTTGTAGCGGCCATCAAGACTGGCCATAGTCAAAGTCTCACCCAAAGAAAGTAAAGGATTCTGCTACATTTGTACCAGTAGTGAGGGATTCTGAGATTCTGATGCTGAACGAAGGTGAAGAAGTGTTGGTACCAGTCCTGATTGTGCATGATACCAGGAGCAGGGAGATGTAGGCATCTACGATTTCACTTACCAAGTATCTTTGCAGAGGGGTATGTTTGTGCTGAGTATTCTAGAACTTGAGGACTAGGGCTGCCCACCCATTTACTGGATTTTCTTTCCTTGGCAGCCTTCATCTTTTGTACTTCTACGTATTTGTTGAGGTTCTAATCCAAAACAGCATAAAGGAAACATTATCAAAATTCAATCAATTACATATTTTGTAAATGCTAACATTTTCAGTTATTTCTTCTCTTCATTTTTTGTCTTTAGGTGGTGCTGGCCGGGTAGTCAATGGTGCATTTATGGTGCTGAAAGGACATCGGTCAATTGTAAACCAAGTCCGGTTCAATCCCCATACCTATATGATCTGCTCCTCTGGTGTGGAAAAGATTATTAAGGTGAGCTTACAAATACCTAACAAAAGGCTTCTATACAGGGTTTCAGAAAAGGGGGGAAAAGGGTGCTTGATATGGGACGGTTACTTTTCAAAGGTATTTCTACAGGTGACATAGTGCCTACCCACAGAACTGGGCTTTTTCAAAACTGCTTGCCCAATATGAAGGTAGACGTCAGTGTAGACAGCCTCTATATGTGTAAGTTTAAAGAGGTGGAGCTGGAGAGAGGTTTGCACCTGCATGTATCAATGCAGAAAAATTGTGTACCCCAAATAGCAGTAATTGTCAAAACAGAATACATATGCTTTTGCAATGAAAATCCAGCAAAATCTACAGAGTGAAAAGTACATTCATACTTTTTACCCATGCATGTAATTATGTTATTACTCCCATAGTTATCATCTGTACCAAATTTATTTAGGAATTTAATTTTAACTAATTTGATTAATTTGTCATTTTAAAATTATCTGGTATATAAAGATGTTATGAATTTGAAACTTTGCCAATAAGAGAGCGCTGATTTTAATACTCTTTCTGGCCAAATACTTTTTTTTTTGGATCCTGGTATATGATGCATCAGTGTACATTCCATCATATCTTGGGCTTGTTAAAGACAGCTGCATCCTTGAGAGTGTTTTCTTGTTTTTGTTGAAACAGAGTTTGACATCATGCCTTTACTTCCTCTTTTGTCCACTGCCAATAGAATACTGCCAGATGGAAACAAGATGCTCACACATGGGGGCATATTTACTAAAGCGTGCTAACTATTAACGTGAGGTTTATTGTATGGAATGCATGCTGTGCTAAAAGTTAGTATGTAGCCCATCTCCAAAAACTCCACACTAACTGGGTAGCATGCAATTGGGCAGAGACTGGGGGAGTTGGAAGTGGAACATGGGCGTTGACAGCGCATAGCAATTAATGCGGGCATTATGGGTGTATGCAAGCCACGAATGTTGTGGTTAGCATGGATGCACTTAATGCCACCTCAGTGGGTGACATTAAGTGCACATGCATGCCGGATTTGCTTTAGCAGTGCACCTATAGTAGGGACATGGATGCACACGTCCCCTGAAGTTGGTATGGGCTACCGGCATATTCTTTAGTAAACATGCCCATGTAGAAAGCTGAGCTGTGATGAACAGCTGGATGAACTCTATTACATATTAGCTTTCAGGGAAAAAAGTTTATTTTTCCTTTTATCTCATCTTTCACTCTTCCCTCTTCAAGTGGTATGCCCTTGCTGGGCCAAGATAGTGGAGAGGCGCTTCTCTTGAGATACACCCTTAGTGCCAGAACTGAGCTGACAGGGGCAGTTGTAATAGTAGTAACCCTGTTCCTTTCTTCCCAGGCCTGAGCACACCACCTTGGTGGTTCAACAAGCCCTGATGGAAAGGATTACATGGAACTATAGTCTGAGCAATGGAGCTGGCCCTAAAAATTCTAATTTTAATCAGTATCTATATTTAGCTAGTTTACAACCAATCTCAAAGCAATTATGAACAAATCACCAGTTAACAACAAAAATGTTATTGCCTTAAGTCCCATCAAGTCATTGTCATCTTATCTGTGGATAGTTGTCCTAAAACAATAAAATAAATGCACACATTAAAATAATAATGTACACTAAATAAGAGATATAAAATAGGACAAATAAACACTGTATCATACTATGTCATGTTCGATTTCATCAGCAAAGCACCTTTTTATAGTTATTATTTACCTACTCTGCGCCAAATTATTTCCTACTTTCTGCTACAGCCCTGCAGCCTGCCAGAACACAGCTGGTCGTTGCTTTCAAATGCACTGTCTATAGCAGCGATGGCGAACCTATGGCACGCGTGCCAGCTGTGGCACGCGAAGGCCTTGCAGCTGGCACGCGGGAAGGTCCGCAAAAAAAGAAAAAGCTGGCTCTGACTGCTGCCGCGGACGCGGCAAGGGCAGAATGCAGCGTCCCGCGGGGCCCCTCCGCCCGCTAAGCCCCTCTGCAAGAGCTTTCAGATTCGCGAGGGAGAGCGTCTCCCTCGCGTCTCTGTTAAGCCCGCAGGGGCTAATGGGAAATTTCCCATCAGCCCCTTTAGACGCGAGGGACTGATGGGAAATTTCCCATTAGCCCCTGCGGGCTTAACAGAGACGCGAGGGAGATGCTCTCCCTCGCGAATCTGAAAGCCCTTGCAGAGGGGCTTAGCGGGCGGAGGGGGCCCCGCGGGACATTGCAATCTGCCGCGGCAGCAGCCAGAGCCTGCTTTTTTTTTTTTAAAAATTTGCCAGAGAGGGGGGGGGGGGGTTAGGACTGCTAATGGGCAGGGGGGGGGGTTAGGACTGATAATGGGCAGGGGGGGGGGGTAGGAATGCTAATGGGCAGGGGGGGGGGGGGTAGGAATGCTAATGGGCAGGGGGGGGGTTAGGACTGCTAATGGGCAGGGGGGGGGTAGGACTGCTAATGGGCTAGGGGGGGTTTAGGACTGCTAATGGGCAGGGGGGGGTTAGGACTGCTAATGGGCTAGGGGGGAGGGTTAGGACTGCTAATGGGCTAGGGGGGGGTTAGGACTGCTAATGGGCAGGGAGGGGGGGTTAGGACTGCTAATGGGCTGGGGGGGGTTAGGACGTCTAATGGGCAGGGGGGGTTAGGACTGCTAATGGGCTGGGGGGGGGTTAGGACTGCTAATGGGCTGGGGGGGGTTAGGACTGCTAATGGGCAGGGGGGGTTAGGACTGCTAATGGGCTAGGGGGGGGGTTAGGACTGCTAATGGGCAGGGAGGGGGGGGTTAGGACTGCTAATGGGCGGGGGGGGGGTTATGACAGCTAAAGGGCCGGGCAGGGCGGGGGGGGCGGGTGGGGGGGAGGACTGCTAATGGGCAGGGAGGGGGGGTTAGGACTGCTAATGGGCAGTGAGGGGGGGGTTAGGACTGCTAATGGGCAGGGGGGGGTAGGACTGCTAATGGGCTGGGGGGGTAGGACTGCTAATGGGCTGTGGGCTGATGGGGGCTGTCTGGAAATGGGGTGATGGGGGTTAGGACTGGTAATGGGTTATAGGGGGGGCTTAAACTGAAAATGGGGTGATGGGGGTTTAGGACTGGAAGTGGGTTGATGGGGGGGGCTAGGACTGGTATTGGGTTGGGGGGTTGCTAGGACTGGAAATGGGCTGATGGGGGGCTAGGACTGGAAATGGGCTGATGCAGGGACTAGAAGGGAATGGATGCTGGGTGAGGCTGGAACTAGAAGGGAGCTGATGTTGGGGGAGGATTAGAATGGGATGGGGTTGGGAGAGTAAAATGGAGAGGGGAAAAATATTTTGTGTGGGAGGGATAAAAAATCTACAATTGGCCGGGTATTGGGAGAGTAAGTGGGGATTGAGGATGGAGGGGTAAAATTTGAGTGGATGAAATAGGAATGAGGAAAGAGCAAAAGGAGAAAGATTAGTATGTTAAAGCGGATGTAGAGAGAGAGAATGGAAAAAAAAAACTAGAAGAGAGAAGAAAGGACAAATGGACAGCAGATGATGGAGAGTTAGCAGAAAACATGAAGAAACCAGAAGAAAGTGGCTGGAGCAATTGCAACTGTGTAACTGAGCTGAGGTATTCTGTTTATGTAATTCCTTTTTGACATTGCCACTTGTTCTCTTTCCCCAGTAGGTCATGTATTGTTATTGTCTGAAATGTATTGGTTTAATATTTGCAGTGTTGCCTTTTGATAGGTATGGTGTGGTGCTTTGTGAGTCCTGGTAGTGCTGTTAGGATACGGCGGGTTTGCTATTGGTTCTAAATGGGCAGTGTTTGTAGTAGTTCCTAATGTGCCTGGCGGTTGGCACTGGATTATAGTAATGTAGAAATCTTTTAGTCTGTCTTTATCCATACACTCATTAAGAGACATGTTTACTAAAAGTTAGTGTATATTAGCATTATGCAAATATTTATGCAAATTGACGTGCTGGCACTTTGAGGAAATTCTTTGGTTTTGTGCGGCAGTTTGGGCACTCGGGCTCAAAAAGGTTAGCCATCACTGGTCTATAGTTATGCCCTGAAGAATTGCTCACCAACTTCTATTAGCCTTGATCTTATATTTCAAAAGTTGAGTAATTTAATCCAAAACTGAAAAGTGATTTGATTCTTATACTGGGTATCACTGCCTTGGAGGAGGAAGCCAAGGGGTTGCTAAGGTGGGTGGAAAGCCACCTCCAAGCTCTGTCGGCGGCACACGTAGCGGGTGTTGACAACCTAACAGCAGATTATCTGAGCCGGGTGCGAGTAGACCCAGGGGAGTGGGTGCTCAACCAGGAGGTCTTCGCCCAGGTGGTAAGCTGCTGGGGTCCCCTAATGATGGATTTGATGGCAACCTTCCAGTTGGCCAAGGCGACTCACTTCTTCAGCAGATGGCAGGAATGAATGTCGGAGAGCGAAGACACGCTGATACAAAAGTGGCACTTGCCTCTGTGGGCTGTCATAGGTCAGTGATGCAGAAGATCGAGGAGCATTGGGGCTTAGTAATATTGATAGCTCTGGACTGCCCAAGGTGGACGTGGTACACCGACCTGTGGTGGCTTTTGGCAGATTGTCCATGGCGCCTGCCGGCTCGGGAGGACCTGCTCATGCAGGGTCCAGTGTGCATGCCCCAAGTGAATTGGTGCTCGCTTACAGCATGGCCCTTGAGAGGGCGAGATTGAGGAAGAAAGACTATTTGCTGCAGGTATTCTCTACATTACTAAGAGCCAGGAGGCATTCAACCTCGCTGGCCTATGTGCGGGTATGGCAAATCTTTGAGTCCTAGTGTGACGATAGACAGATTCGGCCTTCTAAGGCTTTGGTGCCTGATATTCTGGCCTTTCTTCAGGTGGGTTTCGAAAAGGGGCTAGCAGCCAGCTCCTTAAGGGTACAGCTGGCGGCAATTTCCTGTTACCGGGGCAAGTTCCAGAGGGTTTCCCTAGGATCTCACCCGGATGTGGCGTGTTTCTTGAGAGCGGTGATGCTTCTGTGGCCCTCGAGGTGGCCGGTGGTGCTCCCTTGTGATCTCAATCTTGTCTAGGCGGCGCTGATGGGTGAGTCATTTGAACCTCTCAGCAGGGCATCCATGAAGGACAACGCTCAAGGTGGTCTTTCTTGTGGGCATCTGCTCAGCACGCAAGATTTCCGAGCTTCAAGCCTTGTTGTGTCGGGAACCTTTTATCACCTTCTCTAAGGATAAGGTGGTTCTACGGCCGGTACCGTCCTTTCTCCCCAAGGTGCTTTCAGCTTTTCACTTGAATCAGGTTGTCTCTCTGTCGGTCCTGGGAAACCCGGAAAGTTCCTCCGCAGGACTTCAGTTACGCCTGCTGGATGTCCAGCGTGCCCTGCGGCGCTACCTTAAGAGAAAAGAGTCCTTCTGTAAGTCAGATCGCTTATTCATCTTGTTTGGCGGTCCGCACAAAGGGGAGATGGCAGCAAAGACTTCCATTGCAAGATAGATTATGGCGGCCATCGCATCGACTTATAGTCCAAAAGGGCGATCAGTGCCGACGGGATTGTGGGCACATTCCATGAGGGCTCAGGCTGCCTCGTGGGTAGAGTAGGCATTGGTGCTGCCGCTGGAGATTTGTAAGGTGGGAACTTGGTCACCGCTTCACACATTCGCTAAGCACTACCATCTGGATGTTCAGGCGGCTGACGATGCCCATTTTGGATCAGCAATTCTTCAGGCCGGTCTGGCAGGTCCCTCCCAGTAATTTTAGACTACTCTGTTACATCCCAGAGGTGCGAGACTGGACTGGAGGGACGATAAGGAAAGTGAAATTAGACCTGCTAATTGCTATTCCTTGAGGAACTCCAGTCCAGTCCCGGATCCCTCCCTGATTGCCTGTGGACCAGTGTTTCCTGTGACTGCAGCCTGGCGGGGTTGCAGGTCTTCAGGCTAGGGGGAGGGTGGGAGTAGGCCGAGGGGGGCTGGGCGATTTCTCCAGCGGCCCGCTCGGCATGATCAGCCTTATTTCAGAGTCTTGCAGGCAGATCCTCGCTCCTTAAAGGTGGGGAAGGATAGTTTACAGAGTTTCATGGTTACAATGTTTTGCTCTGTTTTGCTTACCGCTTATTTGTTGCTCCTGTGAATCAGCTTTGTCAATAGGTTACTGGAGCTGGTGGGCGGTTCCTGCTGTATTAATACCAGGGTCATCAAAAGATGACATGCTCAGTCTCCAAGCTGCTGGAAGAGGTGCACTACCCAAAGGTGTGGGACTGGACTGGAGTTCCTCAAGGAACAGCAATTAGCAGGTAAGTCTAATTTCACTTTATTGGGCCACATGGCAAGTCTCAAAATGACAAGCTCAGTGGACCCCAAGCATTCAGTGGACACAGTCCACTCACAGGCTTGATGACATAATATCTGTCACAGTTCTTCTCTGGGGCTCCTGGTCCTGGTAGATGGCCCATTCCAATCGGGCCAAAGGATTATCTTTCTGTATTCCTCCCTATGAAAAACTACTCATGACAGATGCAAACAGGCTGGGTTGGAAAGCCCATGTAGATAGGTTTCACACTCCCAGAAGAGTCTCCATCAGATTGGTTTCCTGGAACTGGGAGAAGTTTTGAATGCTGTAAAGGCTGTCAGAGATAGATTGGTCAACTCAGATTATCAAGATTCAAATGGACAACCAGATAGTGATGTATTACTTCAACAAGCAGGGAGGAATGGGATCATACCTCTTCTTTTAGAAAACAGTCAAGATGTGGGACTATATCATCTCTCACAGGATGGCACTCAGGGTCCTTGTCCTTCAGCCTCTCGAATGGACCCTGGACTGAGAAGTTGTACTGGTAACTCCCTTGATATATTTTTTTAAAAACTCCTCAGAACAGGCAGGTGCCTCAGTTCTGCTCCAAGATAAGGACAAACTGAAGACTAATCTTGGATGCCTCCCTCCTCAGTTGAGGGGATGGTCTTCTGTATGCGTATACTCCAATACCTAATGCAGTGAAAGACTCTCCTGAAGCTCAGAGATGACAAAGGTTCTATAATTCTAGTGGCCCCTTATTAATCAAGACAGTCAGGGTTCCCTCCTCTGGAACTATCTGCCAGAGAACCAATTTGGCTGGATGCTTCGCTGATCCTGATTGTGCAGGATCAGGGGAACGCTGTTACATCCTAACATAAATATCAATAAATATCTTAGACTATACCCTAACAACCAAACAAGAAGTCAAATATCTCGGAATAACGTTAGACCAATAACTAGGCTTCCAACCACATATAAAGAGAATGACCAAGACAGTCTTCCACAAATTAAGAACCTACACAAACTCAAGCCCCTACTCAATGATAGCGACTTTAGAACAGTATGTCAAGCCATAGTAACACCCGTATTAGACTATTGTAAAATAATTTACCAAGGTCTTCCCAAGAAAACAATGCTCCCTCTCCAACTGGTACAAAACACTGCAGTCCGAATATATACTGGAACAGCAAGATACGGTCACATAACCCCCACACTACGAGGTGTGACAAAAAAGAAACGAGACTGTGGCAGCCACGCCCATGACTCAATGCCAGTTGGCTAACCGCTTATGTCACTGTGTTGTGCAACATCTCGCCACTATTCTGCTATAATATTTTTTATCTCTCTCACTCTGTTTTTCTTTTTCAGGTCTTTTTGTAGCACACTGCTCCATCGCTTTGTCACGCAACTGGAAGTTGCAGAAATATGGAGCAAAGAATCAACTTGAAATTTCTGTTTAGGTTGGGGAAGGGCCCAACTGAGTGTCTCCAACTTCTCCCAAAGGCTTATGGAGAAGATGCAATGTCAAGGCAACGAGTCTTCAAGTGGCACAAACGCTTCAAAACTGACTGCGAGGAGGTGGAGGATGACTCCAAGTCAGGACGGCCTTCTACGACAGACGGCTGAGAACATTGAGAGAGTGAACCAGCTGGTGCGGCGTGATCGCAGATTGACGGAGCGGATGATAGCTGAGGAGCTCAGCCTGAACAGGGAGTCAGTGCGGACCATCTTGGTGCAGGAGCTGGGGATGCCGAAGGTGTGCACCAAGATGGTGCCCAGGCTTTTATCAGATGACCAGAAGGAGCACCAGGTCAATGTTTGTCGAGACTTGCTAGAGAAGATCGGAGAAGGTCCAGAGTTCATCGGCCGAGTCATCACAGGAGACGAGACTTGGTTCTTCCAGTACAACCCTGAAAGCAAGAGACAGAGCCTGCAGTGGAAGACTCAACTGTCACCCAGACCCAAGAAGGCGTGTATGTCCAAATCAAGAATCAAGGTCATGCTGATCGCATTCTTTGACCAGAAGGGAGTCGTCCATCATGAGTTTGTGCCTGAGGGTCAGACTATCAACCAGCACTTCTACCAGCAGGTCCTCAATCGCGTCCATGACTGGGTTTGGCGCAGCAGGTGGGCTCTGTGAAGAGACAAGTCGTGGCTGCTCCACCTTGACAACGTGCCCATATACACCACGCTCAGTGTGAGGCAGTTCTTGGCCAACAAACAATTCACAGCTCCTGACCACCCTTCTTATTCCCCAGATCTCGCACCGTGTGACTTCTGGCTCTTCCCCAGGCTGAAGACTGTGCTCAAAGGAACTCATTTCGCCTCTGTAGAAGAGATCAAGGCCACTGTGACGAAGGAACTGAGGGACCTCAAGGAAGAGGACTTTACCGAGTGGTTCTGTATGTGGCAGAGGCGAATGCAGAAGTACATTAATTCTGGGGGGGGGGGTTACTTTGAAGGGGATAATGCGTAATTTCTCTGTAGATTTTGTAATAAAACATTTATGGGACAGTCGCGTTTCTTTTTTGTTAACCTCGTACAACAGCTGCATTGACTCCCAGTCACCATATGTTCCAAATACAAGAGCTTAATAATAATCTTCAGGATAATCCATAACCTATCACCTCCTGTCCCTCAACCAATGATCACAAAAACACCACAGAACAAGAAGAACATCCAATAACAACACTTTGGACATCCCTACAAGAAAGATGAAAGCCAAGCAATCAACTTGTAAAAGAGCTTTCTCCATATACGCTCCCCCACTATGGAATGGGCTGCCTACCTCAATACAAGCCATCAAGACTCAGGAAAGCAATACAAATTTATCTCTTTATGGAATACTGTGGACCCACCCCATGAGCACATTGCATAAACATAACTACTGCAGTCTGTAAACACAATTTCAGTTAATCTCTCCTATGGATCTGTACCCTCAACCCCATAACTAACTACATCCTGTATAAACCATTGCTGCTTTAATGTTAATAGCTGTTCTTTAAAACACACCTTTGAACCCCATATAATCATCCAAGTTCAACACCTGTTCTATGTAAAAGTATGGTTTTGGTGTTATATGTAAACCACCCTGAATTAATGATAGGGTGGTATAAAAAAAACCTGTTAAAATAAAACAAATAAAAACATGAGCTCCCCAGTCCTCACAGCTTGGAGTTGAAGGGTTAACTTTTGTCATCTCTAAATCTGCCGGTTGATGTGACGAATGTTCTCTTGGCTTTCAGAAGAGATTCCACTAGGAGGTCTAATTGTTTTAAATGGAGAAGGTTTGCATTCTGGTGTGGACAAGGTCATAGATCCTTTCTCCTGTCCCACACAAAAACTGCTTGAATAACTTCTGTATTTGTCAAAGTCTGATCTGAAGACCAACTCTCTATGTGTATACCTCAGTGCAATTGTCACTTACCACCATCATGTAGAAGGTCAACTCGCCTATCTACATCCTTTTTACAAAGCCTCCTACAGTGTCTTGGGATCTCAATGTTGTTTTAATTCAGCTGATGAAAACTCTTTTTGAGCTGCTAGATCCCTATGAACTGAAGTGCCTGACCTGTTAGGTCTTATTTTTGTGGCGGTAACCTTGACATATATTGTTAACGAGCTGCAGGCTCTCTTGTAAACTGATCTAACTTACACTAAGATTTTCAACAATAGGGTAGTTTTGCATACCCATCTGAGAGGAGAGGTCTATAAGATGAATATATAAAATATAAATAAATTCTTTCCTAAGGTGGTGTTTGAATTCCACCTTAGTCAGTAGTTCTTCCAACATTTTTCCCAAGACCCCGTGCTCACAAAAGGGAAACACATTGCATACATTGAACTGCAAGAGAGACATTACCAAGAGCAGGGAAATCACATGGCAAACTTTTTTTAATATAAAATTGCATAAATACAAAATTTTATTTACAAAATATAAATTAATAAACCATATTGAACAAACACTAAAACAACATAAACACATTAAATAGTCATTAGAACATATAAAAACATTATATTCAAGCCAAATTAAAACACAAAGCCCAACCCAGCTATGTTTCGATGTAGTATCTACAGCAGGGACATGTACAAAACATATATTTATAAAAAGTAAAGCAGCAATCCAATGGGTTAATTGGTGAAGGTTTCCCTAAGGCACTGTTAGAAGGAAGAGAAAGGAGAGAAAAAACCCCTTAAAACAGCCTGAGGGGGCAGTCAAACTAATAAAACAGATACTAAAACCCACTCCATTTTTTTAAGAAGACAAGACATCTTAGTGCCATCTAAAAATTAGAAAGAAACATGGAATAAAAAGAAAAAAAAAGCTAGCTACATTAAACTCTACCTAACAAAATAAGTACCTGTCCCTTTAAATTTAAAGGCTGAACTATCAGTGAAGCTGTGCTATGGTCAGACATGCTTAGAGATATCTAAAAATTATCTGTATATATAGATTTATTTTTTAAGAGCTGTCAAGTCAATACTAACTCCTGGCAACCCAGCAGCTCCTGGGTTTTCTTGGCAAGGTATGAGTGGAAATAGATTGCCAGGCCTTTTTTTCAAAGGCAATGGAGGGTAAAGTGACTTGCCCAAGGTCACAAACAATGCCAATGTGAAGCGAACCTGAATCTCTTGGGTACTAGGCTGTTGTAACCACTAGGCTACTCTTCCACTCATTATATACAAGTCATAAAATCAAAACTGAAGTTCCTAAATTAAAGCACTACTGTTACCTTCAATAGTCATTGGTAGAAGTACTCCTTAAGGTGCAGGTATCCAATAACTCCAAAAAAAAAAAAAAAAAACCACCCAATTTCTAAAAATCAGATAAGAGATAATCTTACTGCCCCCTAAAACCCACAAACAAATAGAAAACAAAAAGAAGCTAGCTACATTAAACCCTACCTGATAAAAATAGTTCTCCAGGAACAAGCAGGAAATCAGTCCTCACTTATGGGTGACGTCAGCACCGATGGAGCCCGCGATTCCCCAGCTTTCAAAGAAAGCCTTTGGGATTGCTACCATGCATGCGTGGTCCTCTTCCTACCCAAGGGTGCCATCTTGCTCAGTCTCCCTTTTTCCACGAAGCCCTTCGGACGCACGACCTCATCCCTCGGAAAAAGTTTTGTTATCCTCGCCTTAACAGGCTCTCTTTTTTCCAGTTACATCGGTCCTCTACCTGTCCTTTCCCCTCCTCTACTTTTTTAGCTCCCGGGGATACATATTTTTCCTAATTTTAAATTTCGGGCTTCGCGCCCTTTTTTCTTTCTAACCGCTGGCCACATGGGTCTTCGACCTCGCAGGGGCCATTTTTGCCACCATGGCCACCGGATTTAAAAAATGCGATAGATGCTCTAGGAACATGTCGCTTACGGACACTCATGACTGTTGTCTGCGGTGCCTGGGAGCCGACCATGACCCAGAGCTCTGTTCGCTCTGTAAGAAAATGTCCTCTAAGGCCCTGCTCAGCCGTAAGCAGAAGTCTGAAGACATTTTCCGAAAGGCCACCTCGGAGTCCCCGGTGGCACCCTCGGTCGTCTCTTCTCCAGTGGGTTTATCCCCCTGCGGCCCCGTGTTCTTGGCGGCACTCCGACCAGGGGTCCCCCGAGGTGGAACGGCGCAAAAAGAAGAATGCCTCAAAGTCGCTGTCCGGGGCTCCTGACAAGCGCAAGCGCTCCTGCGCCCGGTCGCTTAGCCCCCTTCGGCGTTCCTGAGAGTTGGACAAGGAACGGCCCCGCAAGGTACCTCGCAGGGAAACGGAGGCCTCCGGCGAAGGCGCCCAGTCTCCTGAGGGTCATCCCAGTGAGGACCTCCTCTCCTCCTCGATGCCCAATCCGGTGACCTCGGTATCAGCGTCCCAGGGCCCCACATCCACGTGGGAGTCCCTATGCTGGCGCTCGAACGCAGCATTTCTGCGTTCATTGCTTCCCAGCAGGTGCTTACGGTCAGCTTCACTGACTTGCACCGAGAGACCACGGGTCCCTCGCATGAGACACCCAAATTCGTCCAGGAAACCCCCAAGAGCCGTAGGCCTCATGAGGGTCCTCGATCTTGGTCTCACACGCCCTCCCGTTCCTCGGAGGTGAGATCGTCCAGGGCCTCCGGCTCCAGGCTACCGGCCAACGGACAGGGTGACCCGCCCGGCTCGGATCCCTTGACTGTTTTTTGGACTGGGAGTCTGATGGGGACACCTTCCCTGAAACCCGTACCCACCGGGATCTTCCGTTGGACCTCTTGCCACCTGCTTACCAGCGGCGCTGTCCACCTGAAGACACCTCCTTCTTGGTGTTTATTCGGGACATGGCTTGAGCCCTCAACCTGGTCACCCAGGCCGAGGAGGACCCTTGTGCTGAAGAACTCGACATTCTTCAATACGAGTCCCCGCCCAGGGAATCCCTCACTGTGCCCATACCGCCGATTCTATCTTGGCTGCTGCTCCGCATATGGGAGGCTCCAGCCTTGGCTCCCATCGTGAGCAAGTGTCTTGTGCGATGCTCCTGCCCCCGCCCTAGGGCTAAAGGACAGGAGTGGCCTATTGTCCCGTGAGGAATGGATTAAAACTATTCCCCTGGAATGATGGGAGATGTAGTTTTGTTCTCCTTTCTCTCACTGATAAATGTAGTTGCGCCAGAGACGGTAAGGCTTTGCAAGAATATTTTATTCGTGTTGGGGAGATTCCTCCAGCGCATCAAAATTCAGATACATGAACATAAATGGTGCTTTAAATGGTAACAGAAGAAACTCAGGAATATAAGACAACGTAAAGTGAGATCAGCTTTTCTTCTATGGAGCTTAACTCAGCTCTGCCTCAAGAGGTGACTTACATATATTGCGGCCTCATGCAATCACTGTTCCCTTCACAGTGTGAACTCAAACTCAGGTGCAAACAATTAGGTTTTCAGAGCACGGCAGCAGAAACTGCCACGTTGTATTGTTTTCATACAAGGTACAGGCAAGCTTTGTTATACTGCTATTTCCTTACAGCATATTGAACAGTCCATGCTATTATCGTCAGAGTTTATCAAAGGTAAGGCATTTTCCACTTGCATAAAATCTTCTGACTGCACAGAACTATTGTCCTCATTCAGCTTTGACTGTCTGCCTGCTTTCAATTCTAAGAACTCTTTAAAGTCCTGAAGGAGCAATTCAGCCTGTTCAGTTCCTGACAAACAGTTGTCAGCCAACACTGAGTTTTTCTCCCAGTCAATAATGTTTCCCCCTTCAGCTCTTGGCTTGAATGACTCAGGGTAACAATTGGGATCTTTTAAAACAGCCTTAAATATAGGAGATGGGACGACTTTACCTTCTCTATCCAGGTTCCTATAGAAACGGCTGTCTTTCTGCCAGGCTCCTCTCCTTTTAGGTAGCTCAAAAGCTTTGCAGCTGTGAGTGCTTCTGGGCCTCTCCGGTCCAAACTGTATCCACGAGGGCTCTGCCTTTTCCCAAGACCCTAAACCAGGGCTTCGTCCACTTCTCGTAGGACTTCCTTTCCAAGCACCTGTTAAGATCCTTGCAGGTCCTCTGCTGCTACCAGGCTCAGACGTGCAGCCAAACTGCTTCCTGGTCAACTGCTCATGGCTTTCCTGTTTCTCACAGCTATTCTGCTTCTGCTTCCAGGCCCTCTGCTCACAGGTCCTCTGCTCCTGGGAATTCTGCTTCAAGCTATTCTCTCTCTTCTTGTTCTTCTTGATCCCCTTAATCTCTTTAGCAGCGTCCTTCACCACTTCATAAAGGGATTCTTTTTCAGACACACCCCGTCCAACCCCTGGGTGTGCCCAATCAGCACTGCTCAACTCCTCCCCTGGGCTGGTCTTCATTCTCAGCTCACCAGAAGAGGGCTTTTTTTTCCTTTTAGGATTGTAAATCCTGTGTAAATCCTGCTGCATTTCAGGATTTCCTTCAGTCTCCATTTCCTCAGGAGGGCGCTCTTCACCACACTTGACACAATGTACAAGGTGCAGCGTGGGCCAGGCTTCCGAAAGACTCAACTCCCACACACCTTGATGGTGGTGGAATCGGCCATGAGGAAGCAGAAGAGCCCGAAATCGCACTCATCTGTACCACCGGGCCGAGAGTCAAGAGCCCTTGATGCCCTGGGCTGCAAGGCCTACCAAGGTTCCATGCTCTCTTGTCGCATCCAGGCTTATCAATTGTACAGATGGAGATGGAGTTCGTCACCAGGACCCGTCTCTCCCACAAGACCTCTACCCTGCCTCGGAAGAAGTAGCCAGCCAAGAAGCCCTTCTTCCCCAGAAAGGATCTCCAGTATCGTGGCTATCCGCCGTATCTGGCTACCCCCATTCCGACTGCACCAGCATAGGGAAAGCCTGGTCAGGGGCACTGTAAACCAAAAGGCCTGAAGGCCCAAACTCCCCCGCAACCCACTCAGGGGTTTTGATGCCAGCGGCATGGCCCTTCGCCCTCCGGTGATGCAGCAGCCAGTGGGGGGATGCCTGTCCTGCTTCGCCCCGTCATGGTCGCTCATCACCTCGGACACCTGGGTTCTCCAGGTCATCCGGGAGGACTATCACTTCCATTTCGACAGGCTTCCACCTCCTTTCTCCCCAGTGGAGCCTCCTCGACTCCCCGCACACCAGCTTCTGCTGCAGCAGGAATTGCACTCCCTCCTTTCCCAACAGGCAGTCAAGAAGGTCCCTTCCCCACCTTCGAGGTCGGGACTTCTATTCCCGGTACTTCCTCGTCCCGAAAAAGACGGGGGGGGGGGTCTGTGGCCCATCCTCGACCTCTGCAGGCTAAGCAAGTTCCTGGTGCGGGAGAAATTCAAGATGTTATCTCTTAGTGTGCTGCTGCCCTTCCTCCGGCAGGGTGACTGGCTATGCTCCTTGGATCTAAAGGACCCTTATGCCCATATCTTAATCCACCCCCAACACAGGCAGTACCTACGTTTCAGGGTACAGGGAGAGCACTTCCATTACAGGGTGCTCCACTTCGGCCTTGCGTCCGCCCCACGGGTCTTCACAAAGTGCCTTGTCATGGTCGCCCCTCACCTTCGGCGCCGGAGCTTGCCGATTTTTCCCTACCTCGACAACTGGCTCGTTATGGGCTCCTCTGCCGAGGAAGTCCAGCAAGCGATGTCGCACACTGTCCTCCTCTTGGAGAGCTTGGGGTTCTTGGTCAACTACCCGAAGTCTCACCTCGAGCCGGTGCAGGCTCTCAAGTTCATCAGGGCGCACCTCGATACTCAACAGGCTATTGCCTTCTTGCCGGTGGATCACTCTGCCCACCTCTGAGCTCTGGCAGCTCATGTCCAAAGCACCCACCAGGTCACCGCTCGGTCCATGCTACGTCTCCTGAGCCACATGACCTTGACCATGCATATGGTTCCTCACTCCCGCCTGCACATGCGAACAGCTCAGTGGTGGCTCAGTGCCCAATGGAGCCAGTCCCTTGGGCACCTCAGGGACCCCGTCAGAGTCCTCCTCGAACTCCGCTTGTTCCTGAACTGGTGGAAAAACCCCTGCAACCTTCTGCGGGGATCGCCCTTTCAGGCCCCACAGCACAATGCGGTGCTGACTACAGACGCTTCCCTCTTAGGATGTGGAGCCCTTTGCGGGCCCCTCTGCACACAAGGGCAATGGTCACCCGAGGAGTCTCAGCAGCAGATAAACCTGCTCGAGCTCTGGGCCATCCGGTGGACCCTAAGGGCCTTTGAGGATCACCTCAGCGGAAAGTCGGTTCTGGTAAGACCGAGAACCGTGTAGCTATGTTCTACATCAACAAGGACGGGGGCACGAGATTGCGCTCCCTCTGTCGGGAGGCAGTCCTTATCTGCTCTTTCGCTGCCCGACGGAGGATTTCTCCAGGACTAAGCAGGAAGTCAGTCCTCACAGTGCAGCGCGCATGCGCAGTCCCCTTCCCACCCAAAGGTGCCATCTTGCTCAATTTTTCTTTTTCTTGGAGCCCAACGGACGTAGTTCATGTCACGTGGGAAAAAGCTGATTTTTTTCTGCGATTTTCGCTTCTCTTTATCCGGTTCGACGCCGGTTCCCCTTCCCACCTGGGCTTGGTACACCGGTATCAAGTCCGGAACTTCTTTTTCAGTTTTTGTCCTTTGTGACGAGCAGTTGCGCTTTTTTCTGTTATTTTCACTGGCAGCCCGGTCTTTTGACCTTGCAGGGGCCCTTTTTCCCCCCATGGCTGCCAGCAGGTTCAAAAAATGTGATCGGTGTAAGAAACCTATGTCTCTCACCGACACACATGACTGCTGCCTCCGATGCCTCGGACCCGACCATGACCCGCTGGTCTGTGGCCCATGGCCCGTGCGGCAAGATGTCGTCAAAGGCATTTCGGAGCCGTCAGCATCAGCGTGAAAGAATTTTTTTAGAGTCTGTATCCGGCCGGGCCCGGACTTCGTCAGAGGCCTCGACATCTTGGGAGTCTGACCCCGAGCGCCGTCGTGGGTCCTCTTAGAGGGGGTCTCCCACTCGGGAACACAAAAGGAAGAAGAAGCTCGTGAGGGCAGTGTCAGTGGAGGCACCTGGATCCTCGAAGGCCAGGTCGCGCAGCCCTGACCGCCGTCCCGGGCTCTCGGAGTCTGAGCGGCCGACCAAGCAACCTCGCCTGGAGCCAGAGTCCCCGAGTCAGGTAACTTCTGTTGTCCTCATAGATTCTCCCCCAGGAGAACCGACATCAGGCCCGACGCTGTCGGGGCCTGAATCGGGGGCTGCAGAGTCTCCTGAGCTCGGACTCAGGCTGACGGCCCTGGAGAGCAGCCTGGCTGCCTTCATGGAGCAGCAGCGGGTACTGATCGCCGGTCTGACCAGTGCATCTGCCCCGACCACTGGGACCTCGATGTCTAAGTCTACCCCGGAGGCCGAGCCGATCCTCGAGTCAATCAAGTCTCGAGTTGATCCTCTGCCACGGTCTCCCTCTACCTCCTATTTGGGGCTGAGGTCGTCGACGCCGGTGCCCTCGGCGTCGGGGCGGGTGGCATCGAGGCCCACACGGCCGGAGCCGCTCGACGACTCCTCAGAGGAGTTGGCGTGGGAGACGGAAGATGAGGAGTATCCTGACGCCTTCCGGACCCGGTGCTTCCCGTCGGACTCCCCGGAGTCCGAGCCTCGGAGAAGGTCCCCCCCCCGGAGGATACCCGGTTCTTGGATTTCGTCAGGGATATGGTCAAGGCTTTGACATTCCCGGCGGACGCCGAGGAGGAACCTCGAGCCGAGGAGCTCGATGCCCTCCAGTACAACTTTCCTCCGAAGGAAGCCTTTACTATTCCGGTTCCTCCGATGCTGGAACGGCTGCTCTTCCGTATGTGGGAAGCAACGGCCTTGGCGCCGGTTCTGAGCAAGCGGGTTGATTCCATTTATCGAGTCCGTAAGAGCCCTGGGTTCCAAAAGGCACAGCTACCGCACAACTTCATGGTTGTGGAATCGGCCATGCACAGACTGAAAATTCAGAAGATGCACTCCTCGGTGCCTCCCGGCTGGGAGGCCCGGAACCTGGATGCCCTCAGTAGAAAGTGCTTCCAGGTCTCTATGCTCTCTTGCCGTGTCCAGATTTACCAGCTGTACATGGGCATGTACTTACGGGACCTGGCAAAGGAAATTGCCGGGTTCTCGGCTGGCCTTTCTGAGGAACCCTTGCAGAGGTTCAAAGCCTTGTCTTCAGGGATCCGGGAGTGCTTGAAGTTTATATCTTGAGCAGCCTAGGACAGCTTCGAGGCTTCGGCCTGGGTAGCCACAGCCGTCATCAGTGCACGCCGTCAGGCCTGGCTACAGTCGTCAGACCTGGAGTCATGGGTACAGGACAAGTTGGTCGATGTCCCCTGCCAAAGTGACAACCTATTCGGCAAACCCATGACTGAGAAGGCTGCGGAAATCGAGACTGAGACTCTCACCAGGACAAGACTGTTCAGAAAGACTTCTGCCCCTTCTCATAAAAAGAAGGGCTCGGGAAAGAAGCCCTTTTTCACGAGGAAGGGTGCTGCCTACAAAACCACCTCTCAGTATCAGGCCTCTCCAGCTCCCCAACAGGGCCAGCAGGCCAAGGGGTAGGGACATGGGCCCCGTAGGCAGAAGACCCCCAAGCCGCCAGCTCCGGCTCCTGCACAGCAGGGAGCGGGGTTTTGACTCCCACAGCATAGCCTCTCCTCCGCCAGTGGCTCCACTCAGCACTGGGGGTCGGCTGACCCTGTACGCCTACAGGTGGCCAGCCATCACAGGGGATACCTGGATACTGAGCATAGTCCAGAAGGGCTATATGCTCCATTTCCACCAGCTACCCCCATTCTACTATCCAGGGGAGCCTCCAAGACTCCCTCTGCACAAGAACTTCCTCCTTCAAGAGTTGGCAAGTGTTTTAAAGGAACAGGCCATGGAACCGGTGCCACGCCACTTGGAAGGGCAAGGCTTCTACTCCAGGTACTTCCTAGTACCAAAGAGAACAGGAAGCCTCAGACATATCCTAGACTTGCGAAATCTGAACAAGTTTCTGGAGAGGGAAAAGTTCAAGATGCTTACCCTTGGGATACTGCTGCCCTACCTCCAGCAGGGAGACTGGCTATGCTCCTTAGACCTAAAGGATGCTTATACTCACATCCTCATCCATCCAGACCACAGGCAATATCTCAGATTTGTGGTGGGAGGAAACCATTTTCAGTACAGGGTACTTCCCTTTGGCCTGACCTCTGCCCCCAGGATTTTCACCAAATGCCTGGCGGTGGTGGCGGCTTTTCTCAGACATCAGTGGATTTTTGTCTTCCCATACCTGGACGACAGGCTAATCAGGGGCCAGTCATTCCAGGAGGCCCGACAGGCCACTCTTCTTCAACATCTGGGCTTTGTCATAAACTACGCAAAGTCCACTTTGCTCCCCTCTCAGAACCTAGAGTTTATAGGGGCGAGACTGGACACCCTTCAGGCAAAGCTTACTTGCCCGAGGACAGGGCCCACAGATTGATGGAGTTGGCAAACCAGTTCCAAAGAAATTCTCAGGTTTCCGCCAGGCACTATCTATGGCTTCTCGGCCACATGGCATCCACTGTACATGTGACTCCAAATGCCTGTCTGCACATGCGGACGGCTCAATGGTGCCTCAGAGAGCAGTGGACACAAGCCACTGGCGACCTCTGAGACAGAGTAAAGGTGTCCAGATGTCTTCTGAACTCTTTACAGTGGTGGCTACAGCTGCCAAACCTTTTCAGCCTCCAGCACACACAAGGTTCTCCAGGACCAAGCAGGAAGTCAGTCCTCACATATGGGTGACGTCGGCGCCGACGGAGCCCTCACGGAGCAATTTTCCCCAGCTTTCAAAGAAAGCCTTTGGGAATTGCAGCGCGCATGCGCGGTCTCCTTCCCGCCCAAGGGTGCCATCTTAGCCAGTCTTCTTTTTTCCGCGGAGCCCTACAGACGTACCCGTCGTGTCCCCGCTGAAAAAGTTGATTTTTGTGATTTACTTCTCTTTTTTACTTCGGTTCGACGCCGGTCTTTTTCCTGCCCGGACTCGCGACGCCGTTGCGAGTCCTTCTCTTATTTTTCGGTTTTTCTGATTTTGGTCAGTTTCGTTTTCGGTTTTTCGCTGGCAGCCCGGTCCTTTGACCTTGCAGGGGCCCTTTTTCCCCCGATGGCTGCCAGTGGTTTCAAGCGGTGTGTTCAGTGTGACAGAAATATGTCACTCACTGACACACACGATAATTGCCTCCGCTGCCTGGGCCCGGATCATGAAGAACTGATCTGTGGGGCCTGTGGCAAAATGTCCTCCAAAGCGTTACGGAGTCGGCGGCACCAGCGGGAAAGAATCTTCGCTGACCCCGGCCGTACCCGGACCTCGTCGGAGGCCTCGGCATCCAGAGGCTCCAGCTCTGACCATCGCCGAAGCTCCTCCGACAGGGGTTCTCCCTCCGGGGACCATCGACGGAAGGTAAAACCCGCGAGGGCGGCGTCGGTGGACGCTCCTGGCTCCGCGAGGGCCAGGTCGCATAGCCCCGATAGCCGTCCCGGGTCCTTGGAGAAGGAGCACCTCCCGAAGCGACCTCGCCTGGAGTCGGAGTTGCCTGCTCGGGTAAGTCCTGTAGTCCTCCTGGACTCGCCTCCGAGAGTTCCGACGTCGGGCCCGACGCCGTCGGGGCCCGAGTCGGGGGCTGCTGGGTCACCTGAGGTCGGATTCAGGTTGACGGCCTTGGAGAGCAGACTATCTGCCTTCATGGACCAGCAGCGGGCACTGATCGCTAGCCTCGTTGGCGCCACTGCCCCGACCGCCGGGACGTCGACGTCTAAGTCGACCCCGGAGACCGAGCCGATCCTCGAGTCCATGCGAACTCGAGTCGATCCTCGGTCGAGGTCACCCTCGGCCTCCCGTTCGGGACCGAGGTCGTCGACGCCAACTCCCTTGGTGTCGGGGCGGCCGACGCCTCTGCCTGCCCGAGCCGACCCCACCGACTCCTCCTCGGAGTCGGCCTGGGAGTCTGAAGAGGAAGAGTCGCCTGATTCATTTTGGACTCGGTGTGTCCCCTCGGACTCACCTGAGTCCGAACCTCGGAAGCAGTCCCCTCCGGAGGATGCCCGGTTCTCGGACTTCGTCAGGGATATGGCCAAGGCTTTGGCCTTCCCTGTGGATCCCGAGGAGGAGCCTCGAGCCGAAGAGCTCGACGCCCTTCAGTACAACTCTCCCGCCAGGGAGCACTTTACTGTACCGGTTCCTCCCATGCTGGAACGACTACTCTTCCGCATGTGGGAGAGTCCGGCCTCGTCGCCGGTATTGAGCAAGCGGGTCGATTCCATCTATCGAGTCCGCAAGAGTCCTGGCTTCCAAAAAGCACAGCTGCCACACCATTCCATGGTAGTGGAATCGGCCATGCATAGGCTTAAGAGCCAAAAGATGCACTCCTCGGTGCCTCCTGGCAGGGAGGCCCGTAACCTGGATGGCCTTGGTAAGAAGTGTTTCCAGGGCTCTATGCTTGCTTGTCGTGTCCAGACCTACCAGCTGTACATGGGCATGTATCTCCGAGACCTGGCTAAAGAGATAGCCGGATTCTCCGCTGGACTGTCCGAGGAACCTTTGCGGAGGTTCCTGGCCTTGACTACTGGTATTCGGGAATGCTCCAAATTCATGTCCCGAGCAGCCTATGATGGCTTTGAAGCATCGGCTCGCGTGGCCGCAGCTGGCATCGGTGCCCGCCGACAAGCTTGGCTTCAGTCGTCTGACCTGGAACCCTGGGTGCAGGACAAGTTGGTCGATGTCCCCTGCCGAGGTGAGAACCTCTTTGGCAAGCCCATGGCTGAAAAGGCTGCACAAATCGAGACGGAGACTCTCACCAGGACTAGGCTTTCTAGGAAGACCTCCGCCCCTTCCCAGAAAAAGAAGGGCTCGGGAAAGAAGTCCTTTTACCCAAGAAAGGCGGCTGCCTATAAACACTACCCACAATATCAGGCCTCCGCAGCTCCCCAATAGGGCCAGCAGGCCAAGGGACCGGGTAACGGGTCCCGTAGGCAGCAAGCCCCCAAGCCTGCACCACCTGCCCCTGCTCAGCAGGGTGGGGGTTTTTGACTTCCTCAGCATAGCCTCTCCCCCTCCGCTGGCTCCTCCCAGCACCGGAGGCCGGCTGGTTCGCTTCGCACAAGGGTGGTCCACAATCACTTCAGATGCCTGGGTGCTTCAAGTCGTCAGAGAAGGATATCTTCTCCACTTCCAACAGGTCCCTCCCTCTTATTTCCCGGGAGAACCTCCATGACTCCCTCTGCACAGGGACTTACTCCTTCAGGAGTTAGCAAGTCTTCTTCAGGAACAGGCTGTGGAACCGGTGCCCCACCACCTGAGAGGTCAAGGCTTTTATTCCAGGTATTTCCTGATACCAAAACGGACAGGAGGCCTCAGACCCATCCTGGACTTGCGCAACCTCAACAAGTTCCTCGTGAGGGAAAAGTTCAAGATGCTTACCCTTGGAATCCTTCTGCCCTACCTCCAGCAGGGAGATTGGCTATGCTCCTTGGATCTAAAGGATGCCTACACGCACATCCTCATCCACCCAAGCCACCGCCAATACCTACGGTTTGTGGTGGCAGGAAATCATTACCAGTACAGAGTACTGCCCTTTGGCCTATCCTCTGCACCGCGAGTCTTCACAAAATGTCTCGCGGTGGTGGCGGCCTATCTCCGGCTTCACGGCCTCTATGTCTTTCCGTACCTCGACGACTGGCTCATCAGAGCATCGTCCTCTCCGGCAGTCACCAATGCCACACACCGCACGGTGACTCTTCTGCAGTACTTGGGCTTTGTCATAAACTTCGCAAAGTCCACTTTGCTCCCTTCACAGGATCTCGAGTTCATCGGCGCAAGACTGCACACTCCTCAGGCACGGGCTTTCCTGCCTCTCGACAGGGCTCAACGGCTCATGGACCTAGCCGGCCGTTTTCGCAGCCAGTCCCTGGTCTCCGCCAGGCGCTTCCTGAGACTACTCGGCCATATGGCTTCCACCGTCCACGTGACCCCCAATGCCCGCCTGAATATGTGGCCTGCTCAATGGTGCCTTCGCAAGCAGTGGCAACAAGCCACCGGCAGACTAGCCGACTTAGTGCGCATCTCCGGGCCGCTGGCCTCTTCTCTACAGTGGTGGCTTCATCGGCCGAACCTGGTGCTCGGAATGCCTTTTCAGTCGCCTCAGCCGGCTCAAGTGCTGACGACCGATGCTTCCCTCCTAGGCTGGGGAGCACATTGCCAAGGGGCATGTACTCAAGGTCTCTGGACCGCGTGGGAGTCTGCTCAGCAGATCAACTTCCTGGAGCTCAGAGCAATCCGTCTGGCGCTCAAGGCTTTCTCCCACCTGACTTCTCACCAGTCCGTCCTTGTCCAGACGGACAATCAAGTTGCCATGTTCTACGTGAACAAACAGGGGGGCACGGGCTCCTTCCTTCTCTGCCGAGAAGCTCAGAGGCTCTGCTCTTGGGCCGTCAGTCACGGCATTCTTCTCAAGGCAGTTTATCTCCCAGGCCAAGAAAATTGCCTGGCGGACAAACTCAGCAGGATACTCCAGCCGCACGAGTGGCGTCTGGATCCCTTGGTAGTTCAGAAACTTTTTCTGAAGTGGGGCCTCCCCACGATGGATCTCTTTGCCAGTCCTCTCAACCGGCAACTTCCTCGCTTCTGCTCTCGTCAGCCACATCCCCTACGAGTAGCGGCAGATGCTTTTCTACTCTCATGGTCGGAGAGCCTTCTCTATGCCTTTCCTCCCATCCCGCTAGTCTCTCGAACTCTTTTCAAGGTTCTCCGGGACAAAGCTTCCATGATCCTGGTGGCTCCTCGCTGGCCCAGGCAGCCGTGGTCTCCACTCCTGTTGCAATTAGCGGTAGAGGATCCATTCCCTCTGGGGTTTCAACCGGATCTCCTAACCCAGGATCAGGGGTCTCTGCTACACCCCAACCTCAGATCTCTCAATCTAATGGCCTGGCGGCTGAAAGGGTAGTCCTTGCTCCCCTTCTCCTGCCGGCAGAGGTGGAAGAGGTTGTCCTAGCTTCTCGGCGACCTTCTACCCGCAAATGCTACGCCCTTAAATGGCGTCGCTTTTCCGTTTGGTGTGCCCAGCAGTCTCAGGATCCCTTCTCCTGCTCGGTGTCGGTGATCTTGCAGTACTTGCTCTACCTCTCTAATATGGGACTTAAGTCCAACTCCGTCAAAGTTCACCTCAGTGCTCTTTCAGCGCATCATGTGCCGGTGAACGGCAGACCTCTTTCCAGCGACCCTCTCGTGGCAAGGTTTCTCCGAGGTCTCCTTCTACTTAAACCACCTCTGCGCCCGCCAGCACCTGACTGGGATCTGAATGTGGTTTTACAGCGGATCACCTGTCCGCCTTTTGAACCTATGGCTACCTGTTCTCTCCGTTTTCTGTCTTGGAAAACCTTATTCCTGATAGCCCTCACTTCCGCTAGACGCGTAAGTGAATTGCAGGCCCTCGTGTCTGATCCCCCTTACACTCGGTTCTACAAAAATAGGGTAGTCCTACGGACTCACCCTAAATTTCTTCCAAAGGTGGTCTCCCCTTTTCACATCAATCAGGAGGTGGTACTTCCGACCTTCTTTCCCAGGCCACACTCCAGCCGAGCGGAAATGGTCCTGCATACCCTGGATTGTAGAAGGGCGTTGAACTTCTACCTTGACCGTACGCGGGAGCACCGCAAAGCTGCTCAGCTCTTTGTGTCTTTTGACCCCAATAAATTGGGGCTCCCTGTCTCCAAGCGTACTCTGTCCATCTGGGTTGCTGACTGTATCGCTTGGGCTTATGGGGCAGCCGGACTCTCGTTAGAAAGTCGAGTCACGGCTCATTGTGTTCGGGCGAAGGCTACGTCAGTGGCTTACCTCCGCTCTGTTCCGCTGGCAGACATCTGCCGGGCCGCTACTTGGTCTTCGAGCCAGACTTTTGCGGTCCATTACTGTCTCGAGAGGGAGTCCCGCAGGGACAGTGCTTTCGGACAGGCAGTCCTCCGAAATCTCTTCGAGGTTTGAGCAACTCCTACCCTCCATCCCGGATGAGGGCTACCGGTGGGTAATAATTCAGTGAAGATTCCTTCCTTCTGTGCCGCTGAGCTAGAGGGAGCTCATTTTTGTGCTTAGGGTCTCCGGTAGCCTTAAGCTTGGGAGTCCCATATGTGAGGACTGACTTCCTGCTTGGTCCTGGAGAAAGCGTAGTTACTCACCTGTAACAGGTGTTCTCCAGGAGCAGCAGGAATCAGTCCTCACAACCCTCCCTCCTCCCCTTGGAGTTGCGATTATCTGCTTTAGTTTTTTTGCATATTTTTACGCTGTCTTTTTAGCTATGTCATCTGACTGGCTAAGATGGCACCCTTGGGCGGGAAGGAGACCGCGCATGCGCGCTGCAATTCCCAAAGGCTTTCTTTGAAAGCTGGGGAAAATTGCTCCGCGAGGGCTCCGTCGGCGCCGACGTCACCCATATGTGAGGACTGATTCCTGCTGCTCCTGGAGAACACCTGTTACAGGTGAGTAACTACGCTGTACTGATGACAGATGCTTCCTTAAGAGGCTGGGGTGCACATTGCCAGGGCTCATGCACTCAAGGCCTGTGGTCTCCTCAGGAGGCCACACAGCAGATCAACCTTTTAGAACTGCGAGCAATCTGCTTAGCTCTGCAAACCTTCTGCCATGCTCTCTCTCAGCAGTCTGTCCTAGTTCAGACGGACAATCAGGTGGCAGTGTTCTACATGAACAAACAAGGGGGCACAGGGTCCCGGCTCCTATTTCAGGAGGCACTGGCCCTTTGCTCCTTTGCGGTTAAACAAAGCATGTTTCTCAAAGCAGTTTATCTACCTGGGCAGGAAAACTTCCTAGCAGACAAGCTAAGCCGGATTCTCCAGCCCCACGAATGGCAGTTGAATCCATTGTTGCTCCAGCAGATCTACCTCCACTGGGGACTTCTGCATCCCCTGAGGATGGCAGCAGATGCTTTTCTAATCACTTGGTCTACGGGCCTCCTGTATGCATTTCCTCCCATGCCCCTGGTGGCCCGAACTCTGTTCAAGATCCTCCGGGACAAGGCCTCGGTGATTCTGGTAGCCCCCTGATGGCCGAGGCAGCCGTGGTTTCCACTTCTTCTGCAGTTGGCGGTGGAAGCTCCGTTTCCTCTGGAGCTGCGACACGATCTCCTGTCTCAAGAGCAGGGTTCCCTTCTGCATCCCAATCTCAGGTCCCTCAATCTGATTGCCTGGCTGCTGAAAGGATAATACTAGCTCCCTTAATTCTTGAGCAGGTGGACTTGGCCTCTAGAACGCAGTCCACCAGAAAGTCCTATGCCCTCAAGTGGCGTAGGTTTTCGGTATGGTGTGCTCAGCACAATGAAGATCCTTTCTCTTGCCTTGTGCCAGTTGTACTGCTATATCTACTTCACCTTTCAGACCTAGGCCTTAAGTCTAACTCTGTTCGGGTGCACCTCAGTGCTTTGTCAGCACACCACTCACCAGTGGGAGGACAGTCTCTGTCGGTTCACCCCTTAGTCCAGATTTCTCAGAGGTCTGCTTCTACTCAAGCCTTCGGTTTGTCCACCGGCGACTGAGTGAGATTTGAACATGGTCTTGCAGCAACTTAGTCGCCCACCGTTTGAGCTGATGGCTACTTGCCATTTGCGTTTCCTTTCTTGGAAAGCGCTCTTCTTGGTGGCTGTTACCTTGGCCAGACGTGTGAGTGAACTACAAGCTCTGGTTTCTGATAGACCGTACACGTGGTTCTATAGGAACAGGGTGATCCTACGGACTCATCCCAAGTTCCTCCCGAAAGTAGTCTACCCTTTCCACCTCAGTCAGGAGGTGGTTCTTCCGACCTTTTTTCCCAGGCCGCAAGCCAGCCGGGCTGAAACAATCTTGCATACCCTGGACTGTAAGAGGGTGTTGTCATTTTACATAGAACGTACGCGGGAGCATCAAAGGGCTACTCTGCTCTTCGTCTCGTTTGACCCTAATAGGATGGGGTTACCTGTCTCCAAGCATATGTTGTCCACTTGGGTGGCAGATTCCATCGCCTGGGCGTACAGAGCAGCCGACCTCCCCTTGCAGGGTGTGATAAGGAAGCTTATCAGGACCCAGGAGAAAGGGATAAAGAGAAGGAATTCACCCTTATCAAAGGACCTATTTTACAAGGTCAGAGACACAAAACTCCATTTACACCTAGAAAGCAGGTATTTCCTAGCTACAATAGGTTGCAGAATGCCCCTAGTGGAGAAAAGGAGAGGGAATACAGGCCCAGGGTAAGGAACCCTTACGTCACTGAATTCCCCAATTGCTCAGCTGCCACGAAGCAGTTTGATCTCCAACACCTGAGAGGAGAAGGGGTGGGGCTGGAGCCTGAGAGGTTTAAGACTAGGTCAGATTATCCAGAGAGGGGGAGGAGTAGGAATGCCTACTGGAAGAGGAATGGAGCTGGAACACTAAGAACAGCAGGAACAAGGAACACAAGTTGGAGGACAGGACGAGGAAGCTCAGGTGAATGGTGGCCAGAGCATGAGAGAGGAGAAGCTGATACAAGCCTTGACCCAGGTAGGAGCATTAGAAACTTGTCTAATTTGGAACACTACAGAGTTGCAAGAGGCAGCTTTTGCCCTAACGGGAGGCAGTCAGCCAAGCCCTCTGAGCCAGACCTGAAGGTAGAGCCTATGCAACTGGGTGAACAAGACCTAGCTGTAGAAGAAGAAAACTCATACATGGATTCCTCTTTATGCCAGTCTTCAAATACAGAGGGTTTGGAAGGGAGTCGACCGTAAGGAAAACCTCCAGAGTCTGGTAACCCTGAGAGCCTAAAGATAACTTGTGAAGGTCCTGTATTAAAGGAGAAATACCTTTGTAGCTGAGCAAGCTGAAGCTTTCTAATTAAAACCAGCTGCTAGACAGTGCAGTGCACAGCCTGAAGCCTTGCTGACGGTGAAAGTAAGAAAAGCTTTGATTTTGTTTTCACTATTCCTAAAAACCTTGCATAGAGAATTGTTTGCCTATGAAGAGTTTGACTTCTTGTTGAAAGTTTTTACTATGCTTAAGGAGACAAACAGCCGTGAAGTGTTCTGGACTGAGAGAAAAGAAACTTGCTTTAGGAAAAGCTGTTTCTGTTTGTTTTGAACAGCACTGCTAGCCGTGTCTGGTAGCATTAGCTGTTTTGTTTTGAGTTCAGTTATATCCTGATGTATTTTTGAAAGAATCCCGGAGAAACAATCCAAAGGTGTTAATTTATGACCCTAGCGTTTACCCCATAAATAAATTTCTGTCAAAAGCCTTATCACTCAAAGCCAACTACAAATGCGTTTTTTTTACCTGAAGCCAAGTACCTCCTGACTGAACTACCTTTCCCATGAGGCATTACAAGACAGCCAGTCAGGTAAAGGCTAAATGGTGAATCTCTCCTATGATAAGCATGCCCCTCCATACTGTCTGTAAGTGGCTAAGGGCGTGACAAGGGTCAGGTCACGGCCCACCGTGTCAGGGCGAAAGCCACGTCAGTAGCTCATCTCTACTCTGTTTCGTTGGCAGACATCTGCCAGGCCACAACTTGGTCTTCAAGCCAGAGGTTTGCAGCCCATTACTGCCTGGAGAAAGAGTCCTGGCGGGACAGTGTTTTCGACCAGGCGGTACTCCGTAATCTCTTTGAGGTTTAGGCAACTCCTACCCTCTGGCCCTTGTGTTGGGCTATCATACGGGGTGCGTTCTCAGAGAAAATTTTTATCACGGATGCTGAGGCTCTTGAGAGGGAGCCAATTTTTCAGCTCTGGGTTCACGGTAGCCAAGAGCTGGGAAGTCCCATATGTGAGGACTGACTTCATGCTTGGTCCTGGAGAAAGCGTAGTTACTCACCTGTAACAGGTGTTCTCCAGGAGCAGCAGGAATCAGTCCTCACAACCCTCCCTCCTCCCCTTGGAGTTGCAGTCATATACTTCGTTTTCTTTTTTTTTTGCTGTCTTTTAGCTATGTCATCAGACTGAGCAAGATGGCACCCTTGGGCGGGAAGGGGACCGCGCATGCGCGCTGCATTCCCAAAGGCTTTCTTTGAAATCTGGGGAAATGCTCCGCACAAGGGCTCCATCGGCGCCGACGTCACCCATATGTGAGGACTGATTCCTGCTGCTCCTGGAGAATACCTGTTACAGGTGAGTAACTACGCTATCTCTCAGGGCTACGTACCTCCCGGGTCAGGAGAATGGCCTGGTGGACAGACTCAGCAGAATCCTTCGCCCCCACGAATGGCAGCTGGATCCCAGAGTAGCAAGCTGGCTGTTTCTACGCTGGGGCACTCCGGCGATGGACCTCTTCACCAGCCCCCAGAACACGCAGCTCCCTCGCTTTTGTGGCCTGGTACTGCACCCGGGCAGGGAGAGCCCTGATGCATTTCTCCAGACTGGTCCTCCAGTCTCCTATATGCTTTCCCTCCTTTTCTCCTCATTGCGAGGACTCTCTTCAAGACTCAATGGGATGGGACATTGTTGATTCTAGTGGCCCCCTCATGGCATCGGCAGCCTTGGTGCCCGCTCCTACTCCGGTTGTCGACGGAGCCTCCGGTTCCCCTGGGCTCCCCCAGGGGCCTGCTGACACAGGAGGAGGGTCAGGTACTGCACCCAAACCTAACCTCCCTGTCCCTCACGGTCTGGTGTCTGAATGGGTCTCCCTAGCCTCTCTGGCCCTTCCAGAGGAGGTCGAGAAAATCCTCCTTGCCTCGAGGAAGGACTCCACTAGGCGGGCTTGCACCTTCAAGTGGAAACGCTTCTCCATCTGGTGCTCGGAACACCAGATTGACTCCTTCTCGTACCCAGTTTGGTGGGTTCTCCAGTACCTCCTCTACCTCTCGAGATAAGGGCTGAAGTCGAATTCTGTCAGAGTTCATTTGAGCGCTATCTCGGCTAATCATGTCCCTATCGAGGGAAAACTTCTCTGGGGGCAGCCGCTGGTCTCTCGCTTCATACGGGGCCTTCTGCTATCCAAGCCGCCCATCTGTCCCCCTCCGGCGGAATGTGACTTAAACATGGTACTCACGCAGCTCACACATCCACCCTTCGAGCCAATGACGACGTGTTCGCTCCGGCACTTATCCTGGAAGGTGGCCTTCCTGGTGGTGCTGAACTCGGCTTGCCGAGTCAGTGAGCTCCAGGCACTCATGGCTGGCGCCCCTTACACCAGGTTTTATCGGAACAGGGTGGCCCTCCGTACCCACCCGAAATTCCTGCCTAAAGTCGTTTCGGACTTCCATCTTAACCAGGAGATAGTGCTGCCGACTTTCTTCCCGAGGCCCCACACCAATCAGGCATCGGCGGCTCTCCACACCCTCGACTGCCAATGGCCCTTGCCTTCTATTTGCAGCATACCCAGACTCATCGCAAGTGTGATAGACTTTTCATGACCTACAATCCCAATAGGCTGGGACCAGCAATCACCAAGCGCACCCTCTTGATTTGGGTGGCAGACTGCATCACGTTCACCCATGCGAAGGCGGGCGTCCCTCTGGATCGTCGAGTCAGTGCACACGGGGTCCGAGCCAAAGCGGCCTCAGCCTCGCTGCGCTCCGTGCCCCTGATGGACATCTGCCGGGCGGCAACCTGGTCTTCCACGAACACCTTCTCTGCCCACTACTGCCTGGAGAGGGAGTCCCGCCAGGACAGCGCCTTTGGCCAGGCTGTACTCCGTAACCTGTTCGTGGTATAAGCAACCCCTGCCCTCCGACCCTTCTTCATGGCTATCGAGGGCTTCATCCTGAGGACCCGAGGACTCGGGCTCCTTCCGGCTTCGGCTTCTGCTCATGGCCTCGCGGAGGTGATTTTTGGTTGCAGGTTAGGTAGCCTGTAGCTAGGGAGTCCCATAAGTGAGGACTGACTTCCTGCTTGTTCCTGGAGAAAGCATAGTTAACTCACCTGTAACAGGTGTTCTCCAGGGACAACAGGAATCAGTCCTCACTACCTTCCCACCTCCCCTGATGAGTTGCTGAATGTTTGTCCATCCCTTGCCATCTGCTTGGTTGGGCTCGAGCTAAGGGACCCGACTGAGCAAGATGGCACCCTTGGGCGAGAAGAGGACCACACATGGGTGGTAGCAATCCCAAAGGCTTTCTTTGAAAGCTGGGGAATGTCTCCGTGCAGGCTCAGTCAGTGCCGACGTCACCCATAAGTGAGGACTGATTCCTGCTGTCCCTGGAGAACACCTGTTACAGGTGAGTAACTATGCTGTACGTGCACCTTAAGGAATATTTTTACCAATGAGGATCATTTTAAAAGGCTTAGTCATGATTTGGATGTCTGAAGACGTACATGTGGACGTCGAAATCATGGACACATCTCCGTAGCCATTCCACAAATGACATTCGCAGATGTCTCCGATGCAGGGACGTCCAAGTAGGCACGAGGGTGTGGTGATGGCGTGTCTGGGGAGTGGCAATGTACTTACATCCCCATTCAATCTCAGAAATGTTGGAGACTTCTGCAGGCACATCATTGTTTATACCTGCTCCAGGCTTGAATAGACATCAGGAAAGTGCTTGCTTTCACCTTTAAGCATATGGAGTATATAGAGAAGATGGAGAAGTAAGTGACTAGCCTTAGATCTGAAAGGCCCACATGGGGATTCAAACTCTGACCACTCTGCTCTAAAGCCACTACTGTAACTATTACGCTACAGTATTAGATATCTTGGTTCTGAAATGCTATCCTGGGGATGTCTATATAGACATTTGATATACGTGCATATCGGGAACGTCCACATTTCGGAAATCGAGCCTGAACTTGCACGTGCCTGCTTTTTTTTCAGACGTTCTGGCTTTGATGTCCCAGATTGCACTTGGACGTCCCATTGTGGAATGTGCCTCTAAGTCTGTTAAAGGTAACATTAGTGCTTAAGCTCAGGAACTTTATTTTTGATTTTATGACTTGCATATAATTTTTAGGTATCTCTAGGTTTGTCTGATCTCAGCACAGTGTCACTGACATTTCAGCCTTTAAATTTAAATTTCAGCCTTTAAATTTAAATTTAAAAGGACAGGCACCTATTTTGTTACATGGGGTTTAATATAGCTAGCTTTTTTTTTCTTTTTAATCCCTATTTCTTTGTGATTTTTAGGTCTTTTGTGTCTTTTATCTTTTTTTTTTTTAATTGGGTGGGTTTTAGTAGTTATCTGTTTTATCAGTTTTGTTGCCCCTCTTGCTGTTTTAAGGTATTTTCTCTTTTCTCTTGCCTTTGGAACCCTCACCAGTAAACTCATTGAACTGCTGCTCGTACTTTTATAAATGTTTTATACATGCCCCTGATGCAGATAGTACTTTGAAACATAGCTGTGTCGGGCTTTATATATTCTAATATGGTTTGAAGATAATATTTTTATATGTTCTAATGACTATTTAATATATTTATGTTGTTTTCGTGTATGTTCAATATGGTTTATGAATTTATTGTACGTTGTGAATAAAATCTGGTGTTTATGTAGTTTTTTTTTTTTAAATTTGCCATGTGATTTCCCTGCTCTTTGTTGGCACTGTATTATTTTACAGTGGATTGTTTTTCTGGTATTTGTGTGCCACTCAACATTTTGTTGGTTTGTTTTTCTTTTTACCTCAACAGGCTGTAGGTTGTCATCAGCAAACATTCTTTCAATCTGACTAGTGGATTGTATCTCTTTCACTTATTCCCGGGATGGCTTGACTCTTGAGGGTCATGTCAAGGCTCATAATGTCCAAAACATGGCTGTGTTGGTGGCCCACTTGAGATTGGCCTCTATGGAAGAAATTTGCAGAGCTGCAATGTATACTTCAGTTCACACATTCACATCTCACTACTGTTTGGTGAGGGCCTCCCGATGTGCCAACAGATATGGCCAATTCATACTTCAGAATCTGTTTATGGAATAATATTGAAATTTATTCCCTCCTAGGCCCAGTTATTTTTCTGTTCCAGGCTTCCTTCTAAAAATAAAAAAATACAAAACAAAACAGTTAAAAACAAACAAACAAACAAACAATGAAATTTGCACTCCTATATATAAGCACTTATCCTGCTTGTCCCTGGATAAAACAAAGTTACTTGCCTATTGCAAGTGTTTCTGTGGACAGCAGGATAAGTCCTCACAACTCTTTCTTCTCCCCTTGAAGTTGCATTCTTCTTTAGCTACTAATTAAACTAAGGAGATGAGGCATGAGGCAGCAGACAGAAAGAGACGCACAGGCACGATGGAACCACTCAGAAGCTGCTAGAAACTGGGAGAGGTTTCCTGCACGGGTTTCCATCGGTGGCATCACTCATATGTGAGAACGTGTCCTGCTGTACACAGGGAACACCTACTACAGGCAAGTACATTTGTTTTAGCTGATGTTCTAGTGCTTTCACTTTCATTTGTTATGGTCTTTACAGTTTGGTGTCTTACGTATTTCTGGCTTCTTGAAAGTCATCTGTTAGGACAGGGCTGTCAAACTGCAATCCCAAGGTTATCAGCTTATTCCTAATGAATATTTATGAAAGAAACTTGCATACACTGCCTCCATTGTATGAAAATCTTTCATGTATATTCATTAAGGATAGGCCGAAATCCTAACTGGTTTGCGGTCCCCCAGAATTGTAACAGGTGGTATGATTACAAGTAGAGAAGAGCTAAAACTTTACATATGAGCAGAGCTTGACCTAGATATATTTATTAAGCGTCCACATTTTTTTAAAGCACAAGCTAGGACATGCAACAGTTTTGAACATATGGAACAAAAGAATTCCATTTTAGGTTTTTTGTTTTGTTTTAATTGTATAGTAGAGTGTGTTCCCAGAAAGGTTAGCCAATCACAACATCAAATTCATTCTTCCCTGCATTATTAAATGGTTTTTCTAAAGACCCACTCATTCCGAAAAATTAGTGAATTCATCTTGGAACAGTGAAAGATTTTTGTTTTAATGTAAAGTAAGCATCTATTTTGAGTTTGATTCAGTACATTAAAATGAAGGTAGTCTGCACAGAATAGAACTCGTGGAGGAGTAGCTTAGTGTTTAGAGTAGCACACTAATAATCAGAGAAGCCGTGGTTGAAATCTTGCTGATGCTCTTTGTAACTTTGGGCAAGTCACTTCATTCTCTGTCAAGTTCAACCTTTGATTGTAAGCCTCCTGGGGTTAGGGAAATTTGTACTGAACCTGAATGTAACTCAGCTTGAGCTACCAATGAAAAGACATGACCTAAAATCTAGTGAAAATGAGGGCCTAATTTATTTATTTATTTGCAAATCTTTTATATACCGCCACTTCCTAAGATCAGTGGCGGTTTACATTAAACAACATGAAATACATAAAACAGTGCTGTGATAAAACAGGTACATTGAACAGTAATCAAAACTATTTACAGGTAGTATAGACAATGTTTGGAACTATTTACATATAATCCTATTAAAATTTCGGCGTATGTTCTATTTTGGGAGTAGTATTGTGAGTATTAAGGCAAGTATATCATGGAGATCTATGGAGGATGGGAGGCCTTGTCCAAATCATTATCTATGTTAGAGTAATATTGTGAGAACAAGTAAGTTTTAAGGTCTTTTCGGAAATGTTTTAGGTCTTTTATTTCCCTAATGGGTTCTATTGATTAATAGTCATACCATGCAGCTTTGGCAATCCGCAGTGCCTTGGTTCTGATTTGCATATCCCTTTTATGTTTGATTCCTGTTATCAGAAATTGCTAAATCCAACTAAATAAACCCTCTGTCTAGCACCGACAATTAGAAAATCACAATTAAGGTAGGTGAGCTACTAACAAGTAATCCACTAATCCACAATACTACCTTTTAATTTTCAAAAGGGAGACTGATAAAATGAGGAAAATAGTTAAGAAAAAACTAAAAGGAGCAGCTGCAAAGGTTAAAGATTTACATCAGGCATGGCAGTTGTTTAAAAATACTATCTTGGAAGCCCAGACCAGTTGTATTCCACACTTAAAAAAAAAGTGGAAGGAAGTCCAAAAAACTATCAGCAAGGTTTAAAGGTGAGGTCAGAAAGGCTGTTGTAGCCAAAAAAGCATCTTTCAGGAAATGAAAAGGAGCCAAATGACGAAAACTAGAAACAACATAAGTACTGGCAAGTTAGATGCAAGGCATTGATAAGGCAGGCAAAGAGAGAATTTAAAAAAAAAAGCTTGCAGTGGAAGCAAAAACATAGAATAAAACCTTTTTCAAGTATATTCCTAACAAAAAACCTGTGAAAGAATCAGTTGGATCATTAGACAATAGAGGGGTAAAAGGGGCCCTAAGAGAAGACAAGGCCATAGCGGAGAGACTGAATGAATTCTTTGCTTCAGTCTTTACTAAAAATGATGTAGGGAAGTTACCCATGACTGAAATGGTATTTAAAGGTGAGGCATTGGAAGAATTGAAAGAAATGTCGATGAACCGGGAAGCTATATTACAACTATTTGGACCGGATGGTATACATCCAAGGGTGTTGAAAGAACTGAAATATGAGATTACAGGCCTACTATTAGTGATCTATGAACTATCATTAAAATCATCTGTAATACCTGAAGATTGGTGAATGCTCAATGTAACGTCAGTTTTTAAAAAGGGTTCCAGGGGTGTGGGAAATTACACACCAGTGAGTCTGATGTCAGTACCAGGCAAATAGTAGAAAGCATTATAAAGAACAAAATTACTGAACATGTAGATAGTCATGGTTTAATGGGAGAAAGTCAACATGGCTTTAGCCAAGGAAGGTCTTGTCTTACTAATCTATTATATTTTTTGAACGTGTGAATAAACAGGTAGACAAAGATGAGCCTGTCGATATAGTGTATCTGGATTTTCAGAAAGCCTTTGACAAGGTCCCTCATGAGAGACTTGACGAATTTAAAAAGTCATGGGATAGGAGGCAGTGTACTATTGTGGATCAGAAATTGGCTAGATATCCCCTCCAAGAAATGACCCAATCTAGAAATGCCCTCACACTGCAGTGTAGATAGTTTATGTATATAGTTAACCCAGTTATCCAAGTTTGTACTCCTGTTCAATGTAAAACCTGACAGTTTGTCGTTATGGTCGTTTTGTTATGATGTAAACCGCGCTGATTCTAAATAGCGCGGTATATAAGAAACTGTAATAAATAAATAAATAAAATAAATAAAATAATAAATAAATAAAGCAGAGGGTAGGGCTAAATGGCCAATTTTCCCAATTGAAAAAGTTGAATAGCGGAGTACCCCAGGGATCTGTGCTGGGTTCGCTGCTTTTTAACATATTCGTAAATGACCTGGAAATGAGAATAATGAGTGAGGTTATCAAATTTGCAGATGACACAGAATTATTCAAAGCTGTTAAAACCCAAGAGGATTGTGAAAAATTGCAAGAGGAGTTTGATAAATTGGAAGACTGAACATTCAATGGCAGATAAAATTTAATTTGGACAAGTGCAAAGTTATGCACCTAGGAGAGAACAACCCAAACTATGGTTAAACGATGCAAGGTTCCACATTAGGAACCACCACCCAGGAAAAAAGATTTAAGTGTCATCGCGGATAACACGTTGAAATCCTCTGCCCAGTGTGCAGCAGCAGTCAAGATGGCAAATAGAATGCTAGGAATCATAAGGAAAGGAATGGAGAATAAGACAAAGGATATTATAATGCCTCTGTATTTGTTCCATTGTGCAACTGCACCTTGAATAGTGTGTGCAGTTCTGGTCGCCGTATCTTAAAAAGGATATAGCGGAATTAGAAAAGGTACAGAGAAGAGCCACCTAAATGGTAAAACGGATAGAAGGATAAACCCTATGATGAAAGGCTTCAAAGGTTAGGGCTCTTCAACCTGGAAAAGACAGCTGAGGGGAGATATGATTGAGGTCTATAAATTATTGAATGGAGTGGAACGGGTAAACGTAGATTGATTGTTTACGCCATCGAAAAGTAGCAAGACTAGGGGGACACGCAGTGAAGCTACAGTGTAATCCGTTTAAGACTAATAAGAGAAAATATTATTTCACTCGACGCATAATCAAACTCGAAAATTCATTACCAGAGGAGGTAGTAAAAGCTGTTAGTGTAGTTGGGTTTAAAAAAGGTTTGGACAAGTTCCTGGAGGAAAAATCCATACCATTATTAAAAAGGACCCGGGAAATCCACTGCTTGCCCTGTGTGGAACCCTGTGTGTCTTTTTGGGAAACTGCCCAGGTACTTGTGACCTGGATTGGCCACTGTTGGGAACAGTATACTGGGCTTGATAGACCTTGGTCTGACCCATTATAGCATTTCTTCTGTTATCTTTATCTTTGTTCAAAGTATTTGATAGACCGCCCTTTACCGAGGCGTTAGGGCGGTGTACAATACAGTAGACTGCTGGAAAATAAAGAGAGAGAGGAACGCCAAAAAAATGATAGGAAAGAAGTGGGAGATAAAGGAGGAAGGATAGAACAAGACAGGTATCAACACAGACAGGAAAAGAGGGATAAAGGAGAGTGGACGAAATGGGGGGTGAAGGGGTGGGGGTAGGTAAGGGCTGCATGGTTAGAGCAGAAGGTGTCCAAGAGTCCATAGAAGATTACGGGGGGTAGGGGAATCAGGGACCTTGTAGTCGATGGGGAGTAACGGAAGGCCTGGTTGGCGATATGTGGATGACTAGTGGATGGTATGTTCTTCTGTTGTTAAGTATTAACAGGTTCACTATAGTGTGTTTATTTTTTTTGTCAGATGGTTTGCAAGTAGGGAATACTCCCTAATGTAACAAACTTTCCATTTTAATCAAACTTTAATTTAACAGACTTTAAAAATTAGAAAAAGGGGACTTAGTTTAGCCAGTAGTGTTGGTAGGACCTTCCGTGGAGCAGAGTAAAGTGATTCTAGTTCGATGTGATATCACATTTTGAACCTAAACCTTTCAGATAACCATCAAAAAAGCCCCTAAGGATAAACCTCACTCCTAGACTTATTAGTCCAAATACAGTCCAAAACTAATTCACCCTGACCAACGCTCTTCTTTTAATGCTATATGGAGACAGACATCAAGAGGAACTCCCAAATCTAATTTGCTAAACAAGTCTGTGTTATCTAGTAACCAGCGACCCATCAATACTGAACTTGTTGTGATCGCAGAAGTCAGGACTTAAAGGATACTATGTTAATCCCAAGTTCAAACCTGAAGGGGTCACAGTTTGTAATGTGAAAATCCAGCGTTGTTCAAGAAATTGCAGACGAGCTGTGCAATCACCTACTCTGTAATCAGAGGGGACATAATCAATCATCCGCCACAAAAATTCATCAAAAGTTTGAGAAAATGTATTTCCTTTGATGACTGTAGACACTACGCTTCTGATTTGGGTGATTGAGAGCTAGGGGTTATCCTTTTGATATCATCAACAAGGTTTATAAACATACCCTTAACACGCATCGTGAATGGCTTCTTCAGCCTTCACAGAGACAAATGGATGATGAATTTGTCGGGGTCCTTCCTTACATGGCTCGAGCTACAGGAGTGATGTCAATGCTTAAAAAACACTGGCATGTTGTTCAGTTACATGAATGCTTTCAAAAAGACCTTGTGATTGCATACACTAGAGGAAGAAATATCGGAGATTTTGTAGTACACTCAATAAAAGGACCCCGGTCTCACCTTGATTTTTCGGGATTGATTTGGGCCATTATCATTGTGTTGGATGCCGATTTTGTCCTCTATCTTTGATTGGCCCTGAATAGACTGATTCAGTAACCTCAAGAGTATACTGGGCTCATGACTATACCACCTGTACCTCAATATGTAGTTTACTCGTTAATCTGTCCTTATGGACTGAAATATGTTTGGCGCACTACACGACCGATTAAGATTCGGCTAGCAGAACAGTTCAAGAATTCAGACATGGGCAATGTCTGCTCCTTTAGTTTCTCACTGTGTCCAATTCTCTCATACTTTTGGTGAATTTTTGTGGGGGGTGATTGTGTCTTCTCTGATTACAGAGTTGGCGATCACGCATTCTGTCTGCTATTTCTTGAACAATGCTGGATTTTCACATTACAAACTGTGACGCCTTCAGGTTTGAACTTGGAATTGGATTGGCTTAGAGCCCGATTCAGAGCGGGGTATGTCCGGGCCATCCGGATGTCCCCGAGGAAGACAGGCCAATTAGGACCCAATTCTGGGCCACGGGAAGTGCACAGAATCGGGCACATGGACAGCCTGGTGTGACCCTGCCACCTGCATGGATGTCCTCCATGCAGGCACCTCCAACTCCCATTGCTTAGGTCCCCCTCTTCCCCGCCGCCTCACCCACAGCTGACCTACCGTGGCCTGGATCAGGTGGCGGGGACGACCCCCCCTACTGCAACAGGCCCTGGGGGGGGATCACCAGGTCAGTGCTGCTTATTCCACCTTCAAGGTGGAATAAGCAGCACGTCCCCTTTGACACGGCAGGATGTACAAGGCCGTGACCTGAATCGGCCCTGTATGTCCTGCCAGGCTGGCCTGTCCCCACTTCGCCCATAGCCTGCCCCTTCCCACTGGCTCTCCCAGTCCTGCTGCTCAGGATATACGGGGAGAGCCAGGGGGCGGAATCATGCCCAGACGGCTTGCAACCTGCGTCCCAGAATCAGGTCCATAGTATCCTTTAAGTTCTGGCTTCCACGATCACAACAGGTTCAGTGTTGATAGGTCGCTTGTTACCAGGTAACATAGGCTTGTTTAGCCAATTAGATTTGGGAGCTGTTCTTGATGTCATTCGCCATATAGCATTAAAAGAAGAGCGTTGGTTAGTGTGAATTAGCTTTGGGACTGTGTTTGGACTAATAAGCCTAGGTGTGAGGCTTATCCTTGGGAGCATTGATGGTTATCTAAGTTCCTGACGCAGAATCCAAAAACTTTGGGTTCAAAACGTGATATCACATCGAACTGGAATCGTCTTATTCTGCTCCACGGAAGGTCCTACCGACACTATTGGCTAAGCTAAGTCTACTTTTTCTAGTTTTAAAGTCTGTTAAATTAAAGTTCAATTAAAATGGAAAGTTTGTTACATTAGGGAGTATTCCCTGTTTGCAAACAGTCCGACAAAAAAATTAAATACACTATAGTGAACCTGTTGATATTTGTTTGTAGCTCTAGTGGCCTGATCTTTATCGTGGATCAGAAATTGCTAATCTGTTGATAATATTTTGTGTCACATGAAACATTGTTTCTCACTGGTAACAAGTGTTTTCTGTAGACAACAGGATTGATCAGTGGGTGATGTCATCCAAGAGTGCCAGCATAGAACAGCTCTCCTAAACCTCAGAACGAAAGTTCTGAGCATGTGCAGCCCTTCCTGCACAGTAATCTCCTCAGTTAATTTCATAGCTCAAGAAGGAATTCAAATCTCAGGGAGGTGGGAGGGTTGAGTGCCTGATCAGACCTCCTAGCTATGGAAAACACCTGTTACAGGTGAGAAATAATACATTTGCTGACAAGCAGGATTGAGTCAGGCAAACAAATAGGCAACTCCCAAGTTCAGTGTATCTTTAATTTGTCCTTTGTCTAAGAGCAACCTGATCATTAAGAAAGAAACTAGAATTCTCCAGGACCAAGCAGGAAGTCAGTCCTCACATATGGGTGACGTCGGCGCCGACGGAGCCCTCGTGCGGAGCATTTCCCCAGCTTTCAAAGAAAGCCTTTGGGAATTGCAGCGCGCATGCGCGGTCCCCTTCCCGCCCAAGGGGACCATCTTGCTCAGTCTTCTTTTTTCAGCGGAGCCCGACGGACGTAGTTCGTTTTTCCCCGAGGAAAAAGTTGATTTCCCTATTTTTTCTCTTTTTTTCTTCGGTTCGACACCGGATCATTTTCCCGCCTTGGCCCGATATGCCGGTATCAAGTCCACACTCTCTTTTTCAGTTTTTGCCCTTTGTGACTAGCGTTCGCGCCATTTTTTCTTTTTTCACTGGCAGCCCGGTTTTTTGACCTCGCAGGGGCCCTTTTTCCCCCGATGGCTACCAGCGGGTTTAAAAAGTGTGATCGGTGTAAGAAACTTATGTCTCTTACCGACACACATGACTGCTGCCTCCGCTCCGATCATGACCCGATGATCCGTGGTCCGTGTGGCAAAATGTTCTCGAAGGCGTTGAGGAGTCTGCAGCACCAGAAGGATAGGATCTTCTCTGACTCCGCATCCGGACGGGCCCAGACCTCGTCAGAGGCCTCGACGTCTCGGGACTCTGGCCCCGAGCAGCGTCGGGGTTCCTCTGAGCGGGGGTCTCCTTCGCGGGAACATCGCAGGAAGAAGAAACCCGCGAGGGCGGCGTCGGTGGACGCTCCTGGTTCCTCGAGGGCCAGGTCGCATAGCCCTGATAGCCGTCCCTGGTCTTCGGAG
This sequence comes from Ichthyophis bannanicus, assembly GCA_033557465.1. NCBI lineage: Eukaryota > Metazoa > Chordata > Amphibia > Gymnophiona > Ichthyophiidae > Ichthyophis > Ichthyophis bannanicus. Next base: position 296,255,332 of record CM066037.1, read on the forward strand.
TCGGAGAGGCCTGCTAAACATCCTCGTATCGAGATGGAGTCTCCTGGACACGTGAGTGCTGTAGTCCTCGTGGACTCTCCTCCAGGGGAGCCGACATCGGGCCCGACGCCGTCGGGGCCCGAGTCGGGGGCTGCTGGGTCTCCTGAGCTCGGACTCAGGTTGACGGCCTTGGAGAGCAGTCTCGCTGCCTTCATGGAACAGCAGCGGGCATTGATCGCCGGTCTCACCGGTGCATCTGCCCCGACCACCGGGACCTCGACGTCCAAGTCGACCCCGGAGGCCGAGCCGATCCTCGAGTCCATGCGGGCTCGAGTTGATCCTCAGCCACGGTCTCCCTCGGCCTCCCGTTCGGGACCGAGGTCGTCGACGCCGGTACCCTCGGCGTCGGGGCGGATGGCATCTGTGCCCGCCCGACCGGAGCTGCTCGATTCCTCCTCCGAGGAGTCGGGCTGGGAGATGGAGGACGAAGAGTCACCCGACACTTATCGGACTCGGTGTGTCCCATCGGACTCGCCGGAGTCCGAACCTCGGAGACGATCCCCACCGGAGGATACCCGGTTCTCGGACTTCGTGCGGGATATGACCAAGGCCTTGGCCTTCCCCCCGATCCCGAGGAGGAGCCTCGAGCCAAGGAGCTCGAGGCCCTCCAGTATGACTCTCCCCCGATGGAGGCCTTTACTGTACCGGTTTCTCCGATGCTGGAGCGGCTGCTCTTCCGCATGTGGGAGACCCCGGCCTCGACGCCGGTGTTAAACAAGCGGTTCGATTCCATCTATCGAGTCCGCAAGAGCCCTGGGTTCCAGAAGGCACAATTACCGCACCACTCCATGGTTGTGGAATCGGCCATGCATCGACTGAAAAGTCAGAAGATACACTCCTCGATGCCTCCCAGCCGGGAGGCCCGGAACCTGGATGCCCTCGGTAAGAAGTGCTTCCAGGGCTTTATGCTTGCTTGCCGTGTCCAGACTTACCAGCTCTACATGGGCATGTATCTCCGAGACCTGGCAAAGGAAATTGCCGGGTTCTCTGCTGGTCTCTCCGAGGAACCTTTGCAGCGGTTCCAAGCCTTGTCCACTGGTATTCGAGAGTGCTCGAAGTTTCTCTCTCGAGCAGCCTACGATGGCTTCGAGGCTTCGGCCCGAGTAGCCGGGGCCGGCATCGGTGCCCGCCAACAGGCTTGGCTACAGTCATCCGACCTCGAGCCATGGGTGCAGGACAAGTTGGTCGATGTCCCCTGCCGAGGTGTAAACCTCTTTGGCAAGCCCATGGCTGAAAAGGCTGCAGAACCCGAGACCGAGACTCTGACCAGGACTAGGCTGTCCAGAAAAACCTCTGCCCCTTCTCAGAAGAAGAAGGGCTCGGGAAAAAAGACCTTTTACCCGAGGAAGTCATCTGCCTGTAAACAATACCCTCATTATCAGGCCTCTGAAGCTCCCCAACAGGGTCAGCAGGCCAAAGGGCAGGGTCATGGGCCCTGTAGGCAGAAGGCCCCCAAGCCACCAACACCGGCCCCTGCTCAGCAGGGTGGGGGTTTTTGACTCAGAAGGCATAGCCTCTTCTCCTCAGCTGGCTCACATCAGCACAGGAGGCCGGCTGGCCCACTTTGCCCACAGGTGGTCAGCCGTCACATCAGATACCTGGGTGCTCCATATAGTCCAAAAGGGCTATCTTCTCCATTTTCACCAGGTACCTCCCTCCTATATTCCAGGGGAGCCTCCAAGACTCCCTCTGCACAGGGACCTACTCCTTCAGGAGTTAGCAAGTCTACTAAAGGAACAGGCTGTGGAACCGGTGCCCCACCACCTGAGAGGTCACGACTTTTATTCCAGGTACTTTCTGGTACCAAAAAGAACAGGAGGCCTCAGACCCATCCTAGACTTGCGCAACCTCAACAAGTTCCTGGAGAGGGAAAAGTTCAAGATGCTTACCCTTGGAATCCTGCTGCCCTACCTCCAGCAGGGAGACTGGCTATGCTCCTTAGATCTAAAGGATGCTTATACTCACATCCTTATTCATCCAGACCACAGACAATATCTCAGATTTGTTGTGGGAGGAAACCACTATCAGTACAGAGTACTACCCTTTGGCCTGTCCTCCGCTCCCAGGGTGTTCACCAAGTGCCTGGCAGTGGTGGCGGCCTACCTACGGCTTCAAGGTCTTTTTGTGTTTCTGTACCTGGACGACTGGCTCATAAGGGGCCAGTCTTCCCAGGAGGCCAATCAAGCCACCCTTCGCACTGTGGTTCTGCTTCAGCACTTGGGTTTTGTCATAAACTTCGCAAAGTCCACTTTGCTCCCGTCCCAGAACTTAGAATTCATAGGAGCAAGGCTGGACACTCTTCAGGCAAAGGCTTTTCTGCCAATGGACAGAGCCCACAGGCTGATGGATCTGGCCAGGCAGTTTCACAGCAATTCCCTGGTCTCTGCCAGGCAATTTCTGAGACTACTCGGCCATATGGCTTCCACGGTTCATGTCACCCCGAATGCCCGCCTGCACATGCGGCCTGCTCAGTGGAGCCTTTGCACTCAGTGGCATCAGGCCACAGGGAGCCTAGCGGACTCAGTAAGAATATCCGACCTGCTAGTCTCCTCTCTGCAGTGGTGGCTTCATCTTCCGAATCTGGTACTCGGAGTGTTTTTTCAATCCCCTCCGCATTCTCAAGTGCTAACGACAGATGCTTCTCTTCTAGGTTGGGGAGCACATTGCCAAGGGACATGTACTCAGGGTCTCTGGACCCCTTGGGAGGCTGCTCAACAGATAAACTTCCTGGAGCTACGGGCGATACGCCTAGCTCTGAGAGCCTTCTCCCACCTCGCCTCTCACCAGTCTGTACTAGTCCAGACGGACAATCAAGTTGCCATGTTCTACATGAACAAACAAGGAGGCACAGGCTCCTTCCTTCTATGTCAGGAGGCACAACGGCTGTGCTCTTGGGCCGTCAAAAACGGAATCCTCCTCAAGGCTGTCTACCTCCCAGGTCAAGAAAATTACCTGGCGGACAGACTGAGCAGGATACTGCAACCACACGACTGGAGGTTGAACCCGTTAGTGGTTCAGTAGGTCTTTCTCAGGTGGGGCCTCCCCACCATGGATCTTTTCGCCAGTCCTCTGAACCGGCAACTCCCGAGATTCTGCTCCAGACAACCGCATCCTCTCAGAGTAGCAGCGGATGCGTTTCTGATCTCGTGGTCCACAGGCCTACTGTATGCGTTTCCTCCCACGCCACTAGTGTCCAGAACACTGTTCAAAGTCCTCAAGGACGTGGCCTCAATGATCCTGATAGCCCCCAGGTGGCCGAGGCAACCGTGGTTTCCGCTTCTGCTGCAACTGGCGGTGGACACCCCTCTTCCTCTGGGGTTTCAGCACGATCTCCTGTCTCAGGATCAGGGGACTCTCTTGCACCCCAATCTCCAGTCCCTTCATCTGATGGCCTGGCTGCTGAAAGGGTAGTCCTGGCTCCCCTACTACTGCCTCGAGAGGTGGAAGATGTGGTCTTAGCCTCTAGACGGCAATCCACCAGGAAATCCTACGCTCTTAAGTGGCATAGATTCTCCGCATGGTGTGCTCAGCACAGCGAGAATCCCTTCTCGTGCTTGGTAGCAGTAGTATTGCAATATTTGCTTTACCTCTCCAATCTAGGCCTTAAGTCCAACTCTGTCAGGGTTCACCTCAGTGCTCTCTCAGCGCACCACTCGCCGGTGGAGGGAAGGCTTCTTTCCAACCACCCTTTGGTGGCTCGTTTTCTCAGAGGCCTCCTTCTGCTTAAGCCTCCTTTGCGTCCACCAGCCCCTGAGTGGGATCTGAATGTGGTCTTACAGCGGATTACTTGTCCGCCCTTTCAACCTATGGCTACCTGCCCTCTCCGTTTTCTCTCCTGGAAAACCTTGTTTTTGGTAGCTCTTACCTCTGCTAGGCGAGTGAGTGAACTGCAGGCACTAGTGTCTGATCCCCCTTACACTAGGTTCTACAGGAATAGGGTAGTCTTACGGACTCACCCTAAGTTTCTTCCTAAGGTTGTCTCCCCTTTTCAGCTCAATCAGGAGGTGGTTCTTCCGACCTCCTTTCCCAGGCCGCATGCCAACCGGGCTGAGATGGTCCTGCATATCCTGGACTGTAGGAGGGCGTTGTCCTTCCACCTTGACCGTACGCGGGAGCATCGGAGGGCTGTTCAGCTCTTCATTTCTTTTGACCCCAATAGGTTGGGGCTACCTGTCTCCAAGCATACTTTGTCCATATGGGTCGCTGACTGTATCGCCTGGGTGTATGGGGCAGCCGGCCTCTCGTTGGAGGGTCGAGTCACGGCTCATCGTGTCAGGGCGAAGGCTGCATCAGTGGCTCATCTCCGCTCTGTTCCGTTGGCAGACATCTGCCGGGCCGCTACTTGGTCTTCAAGCCAGACTTTTGCGGCCCATTACTGCCTTGAGAGGGAGTCCCGCAGGGACAGTGCTTTCGGACAGGCAGTACTCCATAATCTCTTTGGGGTTTCGGCAACTCCTACCCTCCGGCCCTGGTGTTGGGCTACCGGTCGGGGGCGTTCTCAGAGAAGATTCCTTCCTTACGTACTGATGAGCTAGAGGGAGCTCATTTTTTCCGCTTGAGGTCTCCGGTAGCCTTAAGCTGGGGAGTCCCATATGTGAGGACTGACTTCCTGCTTGGTCCTGGAGAAAGAGTAGTTACTCACCTATAACAGGTGTTCTCCAGGAGCAGCAGGAATCAGTCCTCACAACCCTCCCTCCTCCCCTTGGAGTTGCAGTCATATGATTTTGCTAATTTTTTTGCTGTCTTTTAGCTATGTCATCAGACTGAGCAAGATGGCACCCTTGGGCGGGAAGGGGACCGCGCATGCGCTACAATTCCCAAAGGCTTTCTTTGAAAGCTGGGGAAATGCTCCGCACGAGGGCTCCGTCGGCGCCGACGTCACCCATATGTGAGGACTGATTCCTGCTGCTCCTGGAGAACACCTGTTACAGGTGAGTAACTACTCTTTGTCAGTGTTGCAAAGACAGATTGGCCTTCATAGCGAACCAAATCCACACTCTCTCTGATTGTGTCTGGTCCAAGTAGTAGTACTTCTTTTTTGTGGTCGCGTCTGCCTTCCCTTGACGCTATACCAGTACCGCCGGTTTTTCTTTAAAAAAAAAACAAACTTAGTTTCTGGAGTCTTTCCTTGAGTAACTTTCTTCTGTGGTGCTAGGCGCCATTTTGGGCAATAGGCCCAATTTTTTCCTTAAACATGGAAAAACCTGCTTCGGGTTTTAAAAAATGTTCTAAGTGTGGCGGTACCATCTCCGTCACCGACACCCATGAGTGATGCCTCAAATTTTAGGTCCTGACCACTCTATTTCAGAGTGCCTCGCCTGTGGAATGATGTCTAAAAGGGGCCAGCAAAACCGGGCTGCTAAACTTAGCACCCTTTTTCCCTCCAATGCGGCGTCCGTGGCAGCGACGTCCTCCAGGGCTTCATCTTCCTCCCATGAATCTCAGGTAACTAAACATAAATCTAGCCGGTCCTCAAAGGGAAGATCTCCTTCTAAGCATCAAGATGCCTCTGGCGTTGCCCTTGAGGGATCTTCACCGGCAAAATTGCCCCGGCGGGAGGCTTCGGCTTCCAAAGCACTGACGGGGCTCCAGGATGTTCTCGAGGCCTCAACCTCAACAGAACTACTGCTGCCATGCTCTGTGGGTTCCAGCCGCTTCAACCGGCACCGATACCCAAGCATCGGCAGCGTCGATAGACCAGAGATTCTTGACTATTGAACGCAGTCTGGCGGCTCTTCTTACGGCCTCGATGCCCCTGAAACCGCTTCAGACACTTCAACCGGTACCGGCACCGACTGCATCAACATCAGCGGGTATACCACCGGGACCGAGTCATGCGTCTCTATCCGGCATCAACAAGTCGGTACCGGATCACTTCAATACCGACTTCGATCGGTACCAGTACTGTGCTTTGCACGATCACCGGGATCGGAGATCCTTCGAATACTCGGATGAGTCTGAAGACTCCGAAGACTCTGCCAATACCAGAGTACTTCTTCCCAAGGGTTCCTCTTCTCCTCAGCATAGGATGTCTCCGCCAGAGGATATGTCCTTTCAGGATTTTATCCGAGATGTGGCCCGAGGTCTTTCCATCACAGTGGCTCCTGAAAAAGAGCCTAGGGCAAAAGAATTAGAAATCCTTCAGTACCATAAAGCTCCCAAGGAGGCAGCTACCTTACCTATTCATGAGATCTTGCATGATCTTATGTTAAGGATGTGGGAAACACCTCTAACCACATCTCCTCATTCCCGAAGACTCGACACCATGTATCGAGTTCCTCCTTGTCCTGGGTTTCAAAAGACTCAATTACCACACCATTCCATGGTGGTGGAATCAGCCATGAGACGGATCAAGAGTGCAAAAAGACATGCATCTAATCCTCCAGGACGTGAGTGTAGAACTCTTGATGCCTTTGGGGGTCGATCCTTCCAGGCTTCCATGCTTTCTGCTAGGATCAGTTCCTATATCTTGTATATGGGGATGTTCCTTAAGGAAGTCACAGGAGACTTAGAGCTTATGAGCCCACTTCTTCCTGATGATAAAAGGCAAGATTATCTTGCTCTTGTTAAACATGCACAGGATGTTTACAAGTTTGTGAATCATGCAGCCTTTGACTGCTTTGAATGCATAAGCAGAACCTCTGCTATTGCCATACGTGCATCTGACTTGGAAATCTGGGTACAGGACAAACTGGGGAATATACCTTGCACAGAAGAGAATCTCTTTGACAAGAATTGGCAGGAAAAAGCTAATGAGATAGATACTGACAATATCACTTTGGATAGATTGTCCAAATCCACAGCTGATCCTGCGAAGAAAAAATCCTCTAAGAAACCGTTCTTCAGCAAGAAGTAGTAGTTTTATCCCTCCTATACCCAGCAGGGACATCGTCCAGGTCAGTCTGCCCAAAAGGGACAGCAACAGCAACCTAGACAACAAAGGAAGCCAAAAGCTGCTAAGCCTCAGCAGACTCATTCTCCACAGGGGCTTTGACTCCTGTCTAGATAACTTTGCCTTCCTGGCCCTGAACGGACCAGAACCCTCCACCATCCTGGGAACGTTATGTCATTTTGCCCCCAGATGGTGTCAGATAACAGTAGAAAATTGGACTCTGTCCATTGTACGAGAGAGGTACAAACTTCATTTCCTCAGCATGCTCCCTCCTACAATAGTAAGACAGTTCAATTCTCAGACCTCTCTCAACGATGGGTTAGGTCAAGAAGTCACAATGCTCCTTGCTCAAGGAGCAATAGAAGACATACCCATTCCCCAGCGGGGTACAGGGTTTTACTCCCCCTGTTTCCTTACTCCAAAGAAAACAGAAGGACACAGACCCATTCTAGACCTCAGAGAATTGAACAAATTCCTGTTCAGAGAGAAGTTCAAAATGATTTCTCTAGGAACTCTGCTGCCATACCTTCGGGGTCAGGATTGGCTTTGTTCTCTAGATCTCAAGGATGCGTACACTCATGTTCTCATCCATCCAAGTCACAGGAAGTTCCTTCGATTACTGTTTCAAGGAAAGCACTACCAATACAGGGTTCTTCCTTTTGGCCTGGCTTCTGCACCAAGAGTGTTCACTAAATGCATGGCTGTGGTAGCAGCATTTCTCCGCACCCTGGGAATATTCGTCTTCCCTTACTTAGACGACTGGCTCATTCGAGCCCCTTCAGGGCCAGAAGCCAGTTTTGCTCTGTCTCGCACAATGCGCATCCTTCAGTATTTGGGACTTGTCATAAACTTCCCAAAATCCAACCATAAACTTCCCAAAATCCAACCTTGCTCCCACTCCTAGAATTTATAGGAGCTCATCTGGATACCAGACAGACAAGGGCCTTCCTTCCACAGCCCCGCTGTCTTCGCATTGTACAGTTAGCTTCCCAAGCAGTGCTCAAACCTCATCTCACTGCTTGGGAAATGTTACAGTTGCTAGGCCACATGGCATCCCCCGTGCATGTCGTTCCTTATGCTCGCCTCCATATGAGGGCAGCCCAGTGGACCTTATCCACTCAGTGGACTCAGGCGTCAGGTTGCCTGTCAGAAAAAATATCAAATTCAGATCGTCTTATTTTGTCCCTCCAATGGTGGCAGTCACCCAGAAACCTTCTGGTTGGGTCTCCTTTCCAGCAACCCCTACCCCAAGCCACTCTAACAACAGATGCTTCACAGGTGGGTTGGGGAGCCCACCTGCACGAACTCTCTATCCAGGGTACCTGGACTCCGCAGGAGGCCTGTCTTCATATCAACCTCCTGGAGCTCAGAGCAATCTTCCTTGCTCTTACATCCAGCTCAGCTACAAGACAGTCCTAGTTCAAACGGACAGTCCTAGTTCAAACGGACAATCAGGTAGCCATGTTCTATGTGAACAAGCAGGGCAGAACAGGCTCTGTGTCGCTATGCAACGAAGCTTTGCGACTATGGGCCATCGCCAGAGAGCATCAGATTCATCTCCTTGCGGTGTATCTTCCAGGCATTCAAAACTCTTGGGCAGACAAACTCAGTCGAGTTCTGCTTCCACACGAATGGTCTGTCCATGCAGACCAGGTGGCCCAAATTTTTCAAATTTGGGGAACCCGAGACATAGACCTCTTTGAAAGTCCGCTGAATGCCAAACTTCTCCGGTTCTGTTCCAGAATTCCGGCTTGAGGTTGTCAGGCCAGGGATGCTTTCCTCCTTTACTGGGGTCAGGACTTCCTATATGCCGTCCCACCCATTCCCTTAATTCCCAAAACCCTATTCAAGCCTCAGAGAGACAGAGGTCATATGATTCTCATAGCTCCACGTTGGCTACGGCAACCGTGGTACCCTCTGCTCCTACATCTCTCTCAAGCTCCGCCTCTGGAGTTAGGATCTGCTCCAGATCTCCTCTCACAAGAGGTTGGGTTGCTGTGGCATCCCAATCCCCAGTCTCTGCATCTCAGGGCCTGGTTCCTGAAAGCCTAGAACTTCAGGACCTTAACCTTTCCCAGCAGGTAAAAGATATCCTTCATGCTTCCAGGAAACCCTCCACAAGGCGCTCTTATGCATTTAAGTGGAAGAGGTTTACCATATGGTGCTCGCAGAAGGGTCTTAACCCTCTTGCAATCTCTAGAATCATTACTTGGAGTATCTCCTTCATTTGTCAAATGCAGGGCTTAAGGCCAATTCAGTGAGAGTCCATTTGAGTGCTATTGCAGCTTCTTTCAAGCCCCTAAATGGACAGCCTATTTCCTCTCATCCTCTTATAGCGAGATTTATGAGAGGCCTTCTTCTAACAAAGCCTCCCATTAAGCCACCTCCGGTGGCATGGGACTTGAATCTGGTACTTGGGCAGCTCATGAAACCTCCCTTTGAACCATTAGCCACTACCTCTTTGAAATTCCTTTCCTGGAAGGTTATCTTCCTCATTGCAATTACATCAGCACTTCGCATCAGTGAATTGCAAGCGTTGGTGGCTGATCCTCCTTATACAAGGTTCCACCATGATAAGGTAGTTCTTAGGACTCGTCCACACTTTCTGCCAAAGGTGGTTTCGCCTTTTCATTTAAACCAAGCGGTTTAACTTCCTGTATTCTTTCTGATGCCTCACGCTTCCAGTGCAGAAAGGAACCTTCATACATTGGACTGTAAAAGAGCTTTGGCCTTATCTCCAGGAACAAGCAGGAATGTAGTCTTCACATATGGGTATCGTTGGTACTGACGGAGCCTGCGCGGGAACGCTCCCCAGCATCCAATAGGATCACTTTTGGGAGCATCCCTCAGCACATGCACGCTGCCTTCCTGCCTTTCCAACTGTCCCTCTTCAGTTCTTCGTTTTCCATGGAGCCGACAGGACCCATACCCTGTCACCGCAGAAAATTCCATCTTTAAATTGTTTTCTTGTGGTCGCGTTTGCCTCCACACGATGCCTACCGGTACCGCCTGTTCTTTTCTTTTCTCAAAAATTTTATACTTTGAACTGTTTCTCTTCAGAAACTTTTCTTTTTCGGTGCTAGGCACCATTTTGGGCATTAGGCCTCATATTCCTGAAACATGGAAAAACCAACTAGTGGTTTTAAAAAATGTACTAAGTGTGGCGGTACCATTTCTGTCACTGACACCCATGAGTGGTGTCTTAAATGTTTAGGGCCTGAACATTCTCCATCTGAATGTTTCTCCTGTATGGGGATGACTAAGAGAGGAAGACAGAACCGGGCTGCAAAGCTCGGTACTCTCTTTTCTTCAGATGCCGGATCCATTGCATCAACATCTTCAAGAGCCTCCTCTTCCTCCCATGGATCTCAGTTAACTAAACAAAAAAGCCGGTCCTCAAAGGGTAGCTCCTGCTAAGCATCAAGAGGCCATTGGCATTGCCCTTGAGGGAACCACACCGGCAAAACAGGCCCGGCAGGAGGCTTTGGCTTCCAAAGCATCAATGGGGCTCCAGAATGTTCTTGAGGCCTCGACCTCACAAGAACTACTGGTGCCATGCTCAGGGGTCCCGGCTGTTTTCACCGTACCAACACCCAGGCATCGGCAGCATCGATAGACCAGAGGTTCCTCGCTATCGAACGCAGCATTGCAGCTCTTCTCACGGCTGCGGTATCGTTGACACCTATGGTTCAATGGCCACCGGTACCAACGGTACCGGCCCCGGTGGGAATTCTTCCCATGCCATCTTTGGCTGGAATCAGCAGATCGGTACCGGATCAACTCGGTACCGACTTCTATCGATACCGGGACCATGGTTTGCATGAGCATCGTGGTCAAGAATACTTCGAATCCTCCGATTCCGAAGACTCTGACAATTCTGCTGGTACCAGAGGGTTTCTCCTGGAAGGATCCCTCTTCTCCCCAACACAGAATGTCACCTCCAGAGGACATGTCTTTTCAGGATTTTATTCGTGATGTGGCCAAGGGCCTTTCAAACACGGTAGCTCCTGAACAGGAACCCAGAGCAAAGGAACTGGAAATTCTCCAATATCCTAAAGCTCCAAAGGAGGCAGCCACTCTGCCCATCCATGAAATTCTGCATAACTTGATGCTCAGAATGTGGGAGACACCTCTGACTACATCTCCTCATTCTAGGAGGCTTGATACTATGTATCGAGTTCCGCCATGTCCTGGATTTCAAAAGACTCAGCTGCCACACCATTTAATGGTGGAGTCAGCCATGCGTAGGATGAAAAGTGCAAAGAGGCATACATCCAATCCCCCAGGTCGTGAATGCAGGACCCTGGATGCTTTTGGGCGCCAAATTTTTCAGGATTCCATGCTTTCAGGTTGGATCAGTTCATATATACTATATATGGGAATGTTCCTCAAGGAAGTTACAGGAGACTTGGAGCTTATGAGCCCACTTCTCCCAAATGACAAGAGACAAGACTTTCTTGCTCTAGTTAAGCAAGCTCAAGATGTCTCCAAGTTTGTGAATCGTGCAGCCTTTGACTGGTTTGAATGCATCAGCAGAACCTCTGCTATTGCCATTGGGGCACGACGGATTGCCTGGCTTCACGCATCAGACTTGGAGACTTGGGTACAGGACACGTTAGGCAACATTCCTTACACGGGAGAGAATCTCTGGCAAGAACTGGTAGGAAAAGGCTAACGAGTTAGATGCTGACAATACCACTCTAGATAGATTGTCAAAATCTACAGCCACTCCAGCCAAAAAGAAGCCTTATAAAAAAAACCTTTTTCAGCAAAAAGAGGAAATTTTATCCTTCCTATACCCAGCAGAGTCAAACTCAGGGTCAGGTTGCCCAAAAGGACAAACTAGAAAGCAAAAGAAGCCAAAAGGCCCGAGAGCCCAATCAGCTCCGCAGGTTCAGCCCCCTCAAGGGCTTTGACTCCTTCCTAGAGAGCTTAGCCTTCCTGCCTCTGAGGGGTCCCCAACCCTCCAATATCCCAGGCAGGTTATGCCACTTTGCCAACAGATGGCATCAGATAACAGCAGAAGATTAGACTTTGTCCATTGTAGGAGAGGGGGTACAAGCTCCATATTCACAGCATGCCCCCTCCTACAATTCTAAGGCAATTCAATTCTCAAACCTCCGCAGACAATCTGCTAGATCACGAGGTCTCAACACATCTTGCCCAAGGGGCAATAGAAGAGGTACCCATTCTTCAACGGGGTGCAGGGTTCTACTCCCCCTATTTTCTTATTTCAAAGAAAACAGGAGGACACAGACCCATTCTAGACCTCAGAGAATTGAACAAATACCTGTTCCGAGAGAAGTTCAAAATGATTTCTCTTGGAACTCTTCTGCCATACCTTCAAAGCCAGGATTGGCTTTGCTCTCTAGACTTAAAGGATGCATACACTCACATTCTGATCCATGCAGATCACAGGAAATTCTTACGATTCCTTTTCAAGGGAAAACATTTCCAGTACAGGGTTCTTCGCTTTGGTCTAGCTTCAGCACCAAGAGTATTCACGAAATGCATGGCAGTAGTAGCTGCATTTCTGCGAACCCTGGGGATATTCGTCTTCCCTTATTTAGACGACTGGCTCATTCGAGCCCCTACAGTTGCAGAGGCCAGCACTGCACTGTCTTGCACAATGCGAATCCTCCAATACTTGGGGTTGGTAATAAACTTCCCAAAATCCCAACTTGTTCCTTCTCAATGCCTGGAATTCATAGGGGCCTGTCTAGATATCAGACAGGCAAAAGCTTTCCTTACACAGGCCCGGTGTCTTCGCATAATGCAACTAGCTTCTCAAGCAGCAGGGAAATCCTCCCTAACTGCTCGAGAGCTACTACAATTGCTGGGACATATGGCATCCACAGTTCATGTAGTCCCATATGCTCGCCTCCACATGCGAGCAGCTCAGTGGACCCTATCCACACAGTGGACACAGGCCACAGGACATTTATCAGACAAAATAGTAAACTCTCAACGACTAATTTTGTCCCACCAATGGTGGCAATCACTAGAAAATCTGACAGTGGGGTCTCCTTTCCATCAACCCTTTTTTCAGGCTGCCCTAACAACAGATGCATCGCAGGTGGGTTGGGGAGCACACCTGAATCATCTCTCTACCCAGGGCACCTGGACTCCACAGGAAGCTGGTCTACACATAAACCTCCTTAAATTAAGAGCAATCTATTTAGCTCTTCGAGTATTCCACGCCCAGCTCAGCTACAAGACAGTCCTAGTCCAGACGGACAATTAAGTAGCCATGTTCTGTGTGAACAAGCAGGGCGGGACAGGCTCTCTGTCGTTATGCAACAAAGCTTTACGACTGTGGGCCCTCGCCAGAGAGTATCAAATTCACCTTCTAGTGGTATATCTTCCAGGTATTCAAAACCTTTGGGCAGACAAACTCAGTCGAGTACTGCTGCCTCACGAGTGGTCTCTCCACCTAGGCCAGGTGGCAAAGATATTTCATCTCTGGGGCACTCCAGACATAGACCTCTTTGCAGGTCCACTGAATGCCAAACTTCCCCGGTTCTGTTAGAGGATTTCGGCTTACAATTGTCAGGCAAGGGATGCCTTCCTACTTCACTGGGGTCGGGATTTCCTTTATGCCTTCCCACCCATTTCCCTCATCCCCAAAACACTCTTCAAGCTTCAGAGAGACAGGGGTCGCATGATTCTCATAGCGCCACGATGGCCACGCCAAGCGTGGTATCCCCTGCTTCTACATCTCTCAAGCTGCACCTCTGGAGTTAGGGCATGCTCCAGATCTCCTTTCCCAAGAGGACAGGACGCAATGGCACCCGAGTCCCCAGTCCCTGCATCTCACAGCCTGGTTGCTGAAGGCTTAGACCTCCAGGATTTCAACCTGTCCCAACAGGTAAAGGATATCCTTCAGGCTTCTAGAAAACTTTCCACAAGATGATCTTATGCCTTCAAGTGGAAACGTTTTACTATATGGTGCCCCAAGAAGGGATTAAACCCCCTTGTCATATCTTTAGAATCGATACTGGAGTATCTCCTTCACGTATCAAATTATGGTCTAAAGACCAATTCAGTAAGAGTCCATCTTAGTGCAATTGCAGCTTCTTATAAGCCTCTGAATGGACAACCAATTTCCTCTCATCCACTCATATCCAGATTTATGAGAGGTCTTCTGTTAACCAAACCTCCCATTAAGCCACCACTGGTGGCATGGGATCTAAATCTAGTTCTCAGGCAGCTCATGAAGCCGCCTTTTGAGCCTTTAGCCACTACAACCCTTAGGTTTTTGACCTGGAAGGTCATCTTCCTAATTGTGATCACCTCTGCACGTCGCTTTAGTGAACTGCAAACTTTAGTGGCTAATCCTCCTTATACTAGGTTTATTCATGATAAGGTTGTTCTTAGAACTCATCCACACTTTATGCCAAAGGTAGTTTCGCCTTTTCATTTGAATCAATCAATTTATCTTCCTGTATTTTTTCCGAGGCCTCACGCCTCTAGTGCAGAAAGAAACCTTCATACTTTGGATTGTAAAAGAGCCTTAGCCTTTTACCTACAGAGAACACATCAAGTCCTCACAACCTTTTATAGCTTTTGACTCTAGTCATTTGGGACTTCCAGTCTCCAAAAGAACTTTATCTAAATGGATTGCCCAATGCATATCCTTTGCTTATGAGAGTAAGGGTCTTCCTCTTCAAGGCCATGTCACAGCTCATAATGTGAGAGCCATGACAGCTTCCATGGCAAATCTCCACTCCGTGTCTATCGATGACATTTGTCGAGCAGCCACCTGGGCTTCGATACACACCTTCACAGCCCACTACTGCCTGGATAAAGCCTCCCGTCGGGATGCCTTCTTTGGCCATGCTGTTCTTCAAAATCTCTTTCAGACCTAATTCAACTCCTACCCACCAACCCTGGTGGAATGCCAGAGATACATGGGAGGAAGGATGCCTACCTTTCTAGGGTTGGTTTAAATTCACTATCCTTCAAACAGCAACCCCTTTATATCTCCCACATTTACAATAATTCATCAAGGGAAACATATCAACAAAACAATTTTTTGTTGGAACCTATACCGTGAAGAATCAATTCCTTCTCGTGGTGTGATGTTCCTTTTTTTCTTTTATCTAGGGACGCAACCCTGACTTCAGGTATTTGAGGGGATATAAACCCCTCAATACCAACCGGTATAAATTGTGTGCTCTTCCATCACAAAGAATCATCAAACGGAAAGATCACTTAGCTGAGTTCACATTAGTTTCTCTTTTCTATGTGAAGACGATATCTTCTTTCAGCAGCTAAACCGCCGAAGATACAGCCAAACAATCTTCCCAAAAATGGATACATCCTTTACAACATCAAAGAGTATTTAGTACGTTTTTTTACTAATTGTCAGACTCCATTTGTTGTGTACGTGTTAATTTGCCCATGTCAAAAGATCTACATGGGAAAATCTTCTAGATCAATGAAGAAACGTCTTCAAGAACATCGTTCTCGGATAACTAATGCAGAATTATCAGCCCCAATAGCAGCTCATTGTCAGGAACATGGGGGCTTGTTTACAAAGTCGCAGTAGCGGTTCGCTATCGTTATCGGAGCCGTGGCCCCATTGATTTCAATGGGGCCGCGGCTCCGATAATGATCGCGAACCGCTACCGCGGCTTTGTAAACAAGCTCCATGGTCATCGTTTCACGGATTTGCGCTGGAGAGTGATAGATCATATTCAATCTGATGATAGAGGGGGAGATCGTGACTCTCGTTTATGTTACCGTGAACAGTTCTGGATCTATACCCTTGAGTCTATAATACCACAGGGGTTAAATTCATCTTTGGACTGGTGGAGTATTATATAATCATGGCAGTGAGGACTTCAACTACCGTGAGCCTTTGCATTATTACCAACTGGTCATATGTTCATTCCAGAAAGTTCAAATAGGGTAATTTCCGGGAATGGGATGAGCAACACAGTTTGAAGAAGGGCCAGGAGTTTCTTTGGCTTGAAACGCAACATTGGGTTACTATCTCGGGAATCTGGAGATCTCGAATTGGTTGCCACAAATCCATTTTTGGGAAGATTGTTTGGCTGTATCTTCGGCGGTTTAGCTGCTGAAAGAAGATATCATCTTATTTATTTATTTATGTACATTCTCTTATATACCGCGCTATTCTGCATCAGTGTGTTTTAATTGAACAAACTGAAATTACATTGAACATGGCATTATAACTTGGAGATAACTGTTTTACAGGGAACATAGGCTATGGAGGGTTAAGTGGCTTGCCCAAGACCACAAGGAGCACCTGTGGGACTAGAAACCCCAGTCCTTCCGGCCCAAGGTTACTGTCCTCTAGTGGGATTTGAACCCCCGACCTTTCCGGCCTGAAGTACCTTGCGCCAACCACTAGGCCACTCCTCCACTCCTTCACCTAGACAAAAGAAACTAATGTGAACTCAGCTAAGTGATCTTTCTGTTTGATGATTGTTTGTGATGGAAGAGCACACTTTATACCGGTTGGTTTTGAGGGGTTTATATCCCCTCAAATACCTAAAGTTAGGGTTGCGTCCCTAGATAAAAGAAAAAAAGGAACATCACACCACGAGAATGAATTGATTCTTCACTGTGTAGGTTCTGACAAAAAATTGTTTTGTTGATACCTTTCTAGGGTGGCACCTTCCTGGGGCTATCTCCCTGGCATCTTTGATTGTATGATAAGGCGGTATAAAAATCCAATTAAATAAATAAATAAATAAATAAATAAATCTTCAGCTAGGGAGTCCCCAAATGTGAAAACTACATTCCTGCTTGTTCCTGGAGATAGAGTAGTTACTCACCTGTAACAGGTGATCTCCGGGAACAGCAGGAATTTAGTCTTCACAACCCACCCACCTCCCCTAGGAGTTGTCTCTCTATCTCTCTATCTCTTTGTCTCTTTCCTCTCTTTCCTCTCTCCCTCTATCCTTTCACTCAGCTACAAACTTAACTGAAGAGGGACAGTTGGAAAGGCGGGAAGGCAGCGCGCATGTGCTGAGGGATGCTCCCAAAAGCGTTCCTATTGGACGCTGGGGAGCGTTCCCGCGCAGGCTCCGTCGGTACCGACAATACCCGTATGTGAAGACTAAATTCCTGCTGTTCCCAGAGATCACCTGTTACAGGTGAGTAACTACGCATTACTTGCAAAGGACAAAGCAACATAGAATATCCTCTCAACTCTTTGTTGCTTTTGATCCTAGTCATTTGGGACTCAGTCTCCAAAAGGATACTGTCCAACTGGATTGCACAGTGTATATCTTTTGCCTATGAGAGTAAGAACCTTCCTCTTGAAGGCCATGTCACAGCTCACAATGTGAGAGCTATGGCAGCCTCAATGGCTCATTTTCACTCTGTGTCTATCGACGACATCTGTCGAGCAGCTACTTGGGCTTCGGTACATACCTTCACAGCCCATTACTGTTTAGACAAGGACTCCTGCCGGGATGCCTTGTTTGGTCAGGCTGTTCTTCAAAACCTGTTCCAGACTTAATCAACTCCTACCCACCATCCCTGGTAGGATGCCAGAGATCCATGGGGGGAAGTGGAGCCCTTTCACTAGGGCACACAACTTTCTGGGGCCATCTCCCTGGCATCTGCAGCTAGGGAGTCCCCATATGTGAAGACTACATTCCTGCTTGTTCCTGGAGATAGCATAGTTACTCACCTGTAACATGTGATCTCCGGAAACAGCAGGAATTTAGTCTTCACAACCCACCCACCTCCCCTAGGAGTTGTATCTCTCTCTCTCTTTCCCTCTCTCTCTTGTCTCAGATATAAACTCAACTCGAGAGGGACAGTTGGGAAAGGCGGGAAGGCAGCACGCAGGCGCTGTGTGATGCTCCCAAAGGCTTTCCTATTGTACGCTGGGGAGCATTCCCACGCGGGCTCCGTCAGTGCCGACAATACCCATATGTGAAGACTAAATTCCTGCTGTTCCCGGAGATCACCTGTTACAGGTGAGTAACTATGCTTAATGCGATTTCATTTTGCTGGGTAGAAGAGTACTAGCTTGTGAAGATGGTGTCATTTGAAGTCTTGACAGGAGGGCAAAGAATAATGTAAAAGGGTCGTATTATAAATAATTATGGTATAGATTCAGCAGAAGCATGGTGGGCAAATTGCTAGGGAGGGGGAAATTTTGGCAGGTAGGATGGATGGTGAAGAGAGTGGACGGTTTGTTTGATTAATTTGTGGATGTTTGAATGGTATGACTAGTTGGGGCTGACTGTGATGTGGGTTGGTGAAAAAGACCCCAGCTGGTGACATGGACATGTGGGTAGGGATAAGAAAGGTGCAGAGTGGGGTCGTTATGGCTGCTGAGAATAAGTTCTTTTGTTTTGTCAGTTAAGTTTTTATCCTTGGGAACATTGTACTAGTTTTTAAGGCATTGTACTAGACAGTCAGTGTAAAGTTACTTCCTTTATCCTTTTTTTTGCATTTGGTATTTGTTTGCCTTGTGCTGAAGAATAAATAAAATATTTAAAAAATGAAGCACCAGTTTGCAACAGAATTGGATGCAGGATGCTGAAGTTTGCTTGGCTACTGGAATGCCAACTCTTGGGGTTTAAAGAGACAAACAGATGCATACATTTTCTGATTGCTTTGGTTCTTTTAAGGTTGTAAGCAAGAGCCCTTTTGCAGTCCAGAGTGTGAAGGGGCTCCTTGCATGAATTTTTATAAGGTTTAGGGCAAAATGTAAAGAGCATTATTTCCTCATCCACATGAAAAGGTGCAACTACTTAGGATGAATATGAAGAACTATTTTATGATGAAACTGATTATTCAGTTCATAGGTGACTAAGACTTGAAGGTTATGTTTATTTTCTAACTTCCTATATCGTCCTTTATGCATATATCAGAGCAGTATACAAATCAATTTAAATAAATCTAGAGAGATACAAATAAAAAATAGCAAAGAAAACCCCTGTGCCATATCCCCACCCTACCCTCCTATCCTAATTTAGGTCAAATGCCATAGTGAAAAAGCGCACCTTAAGATTAGCTTTGAACATTGTACAAGATGGTTCTAATCGAAGATGTTATGGAAGGAGCCAAGATATAAAACACTGGTTCTTGAGTGCATTCAAGCCATGCAATGCGATGAAGATAGATTGGATGTCTGTGAGCACAATGTATGCATTTGTACATATGGTATATGAGTATCGAATCAATCTGGTGAGAGTTTTGAAAGTCAAGCAAAATATTTCAGGTTTGATCCAATATGTTATTGTCAGCCAACAGCCAATGTGCCTTCACAAATAGGGAAGTAATATGGTCAGATTTCTTTTTAGAAAAAATTAGTCAGAGTGTGAAATTCTGGACTATCTGAAGTCTCTTAAGGGATATTACAGGGAGTCCATTATATAGCCCTTACAGTATTCTAACCTGCTGATAATTAAAGTTATGGACTAGTATTAGTAGTGCCTCCTCATCCAAAAAAGGAGCAAATGGATCTAATACACTGCAGATGAAAAAAACATACCTTAACTACAGATGAAATTTGAATATCCATCTTTAGTTCTGGATCAAAGATAAATCCTAGGATTCTCAATGTACTCACAAGAGAAAGTTGATAACCCTCAATAGAGGGTGCAGTTGTTGGCATAGGATGCCACCCCAAGATCCACATAGCTGAGGATTTCATTGGGTTAGATTTAAGGCCATCATCTGTTAGCCAACAAGTCACTTAATTCAAACATTACTGCTTTTCTAGCCAAAGTAACTGCTAAAAGACAGTTACTCTCAACTTCACACCCTACTGTCTCGACCAGCCCACGGCAGAACTACCAGACAAGCCTCCAGCAACTCCCTCACTGTACCTCACAAAAGAACCAAATGCTCGCAACGGACCTGCAATCGAGCCTTTGAACTGTATGCTCCATCTTTATGGAACTCTCTACCAAGCTGTCTCCGCAACAACACAGACCAATTATCTTTTAGAAAATAGCTGAAAACCATCCTGTTTCAGGAATACCTCAACCTGACCACCTAACTCACCCTATACGAACCTGACAATGTCCACAACCTGTCCATGTCCTTAGTCTGTCCTATGTCCTCTGTTGAAATCATCTCTGTAGCCTCCCCGGTGATGGCCCTGCCCTACACGTAAATTCCCCCCCCCCCTTTTATGTAACGCCGCTTTGACCTGGTGAAAAGCGGGATACAAATACAGCTAAATAAATAAATAAAGTGAAGCAGACTACATTGGTTTAAAAGGCAGTTTTGTGAAAGAGATGAAGACAACATTAAGTATCACGGCACAGGTTTCTGCAATGGTGGCTTGACTTGAAGGTTTCATCTTTCATGAATCGAGAAATGATTAGACATTGTGAAGCTAGGAGCCCACCAGTAAAGATAGGCTGAGATTGTGCTGAGATGTACTCTTTTGGAGGACATTTGTAGACCTTCAATAGAAATGGTACAAGTAGTGCACTATGTATTTGAAGAATTCTGAATGGGGGCATGGCCTTTTGTGAAACACTATATGCAGAATCTCTCCAGTTTACAAAGTAGGTATGCCTGGTAGAGGGCTTTGTTGCTGTGACCAAGATACTGTATTCTATATAAGTGTTGAGAGACCTAGAGTGGAAACAAAATGCATAATTTCCATATTCTCAAAGCTAGTGATTCAAGATTTGAATATAGAAGGACCTCTGGTGTTGGAAGTGAGGACAGAGTTATATTCTAATGGTGCAAACAGAATGCATCAGGTCAGGTTGAATTTTGAACATCCACCTAAAGTGAAGTTGACAGATGAAGTCTGGTTGAAAGAGGCTGGGTGCGCTGATTCCAATGGAATTTGAGATCCAATTGCAGATTTCTCATTTTCAGGTGGGCATAGGCCTTAAATGTGACAATGATAGAGCATTCAGTGTTCTGGACATGAAGCATTACCTTTTGTAATCTGTATTGTGGCAGAAAAGCTTTCATCTGAACTGTGTCCAGATTAGCTTGCATAAATAAAATTTTGTTTGTAGTTTGAAGTGTTGACCGCTCAAAATTGATGATGAAACCCAGTCTCTGAAGAAAGCGTATTGTTTCATCTCAGAAGATCAGGGCCAGATTCTCTGAGGAATATGCCAGAAGCCAGTCATTGAGATATAGAAAAACTAGCTGACTCCACCTATGCAACTGAGCAGTGACCATTTATGAAGCATTTGGTGAAAAATCTGAGGATTAATGAGAGGCTGAAGAGAGGTACTTTGTACTGATAATGACTGAAATGCAGAAGGAACCAGAGATATATTTTGCAACTTGGATGGCCTGGGATGTGTCTTTAAGCATTTTTGAGATCAGGTGAGCACAGCCTGTCTCCCTTCTTCAAGTAGGGGAAAATGGAGGGAAGTGTGTTCATCTTGAACTTTACCTTACAAACAAATAGCTGAGATCTAATATGGATGTTGTCAATCTTCCCTTTTTGGAGGATCAAGAAGTACCTGGAGTAGATTATCCTGCTTGTCCATGAAGAAAAGAAAGCCCTCATCTATGGGTGATGTCATTGATGGAGCTCTGCATGGGAACCGGTTTCTAGCTTCTTCTAGAAGCTTTTGGAGCCAGCCTTGCATGCATGCATGCCACTTCCTGCCTGCTGCTGTTGTGTAGCATTCCCTCAGTCTTCGTTTTTCCGTGAAGCCCAACAAACGTGTATGCCATGGTGAAAGCCTTTTTTTTCTAATATTTTTTCGCTGATTTCAGTATCTGTTCGTAGTTTTTTTCTCTTCCTGCTGCATGTTTCACTCTTGTAGTTTGCTTATTTAGGGCTTTTTTTCAGTTGTTTTCTATGTTTTTCCTTATTTTTACTGCTTTGTCACCAAATCCAGGCCTCAGATGCCTTGGCTGTATTTGTTTTTCACCATCGAGTTGTTTGATTTTGCTGTAGTTATTTTTTTCAGACATGTTCCAGACACTCACCAACAGGTTAAAAAAGAGCTGCAGGTGTAACAAGACCATAACAGTTACAGATGGCCATAAGTTGTGCCTACAGTGCCTGGGGCACGACCGTGATTCATCTCAGTGTCTTTTATACTTACAGATGATAAAAAGACAAACAGCACAAAAGAATTTTGGTGCATCGAATACTGATGGTGCATCACCATCGAGGGGTCATTGAGCTATTTCAGAATTGAGCATCAATAGGGTGTCCTGGGAATGGTCATTTACCAATTCCCACCCAAAAAACAGGAAGGTGGTTCTCAACTTTGGCATCAAGGACTCAGGACACTATGCACCAGATGGAGGATGAGGTATATTGTCATCACAGTTCTTTGGGACATTGTTAGCACTGAACTTGCTGGTTGGTGTTACTAATGTCCTCTTGGCTTCCAGGAAAGACTCCACGAAGTTTCTATAGCTTCAAATGGAGGAGGTTTCCCATCTGGTATAAAAGACAGGCCCTAGACCCCTTCTCATGTCCCCACAACTGCTTGAATACCTTCTACATTTGTCAGAGTCAGACTTAAAGACCAATTCCATAAGAGTTCACCTTAGTACAGTTGGCACTTACAAAGTCAACACATCTCTCTACAGTCTTTAGTTGTTTGCTTCATGCAGGGCTTGCTTCTTACAAAGCCTCATCTTAAGCCTTCTGCAGTGTCTTGGGACTTCAGTGTGGTTTTTAACTCAGCTGATAAAAGGATTACCTGTATTCTGAGGTTTCTGACCTGGAAGGTCCTGTTTTAGGTGGCAGTAACTTCAGCACGCAAAGTTAGCAAGTTCCAGGCTCCAGTAGTAGATCTGCCATTTACAAAATTTTCAACACTGGGATGGTGGTGTGTTCTCATCCTAAATTCTTTCCTGAAATGATGTCGAATTTCCATCTTAGTCAGTCATATGTCCAACATTTTTTCCAAGACTTCATGCTCACACAAGGGAAAGCCCATTGCACTGGTTGGACTGCAAGAGAACCTTGGCCTTCTACTTGGAATGGACTAGAACCCATAAAAAATCCATCCAATATTTTGTTTCTCTTAAACCTAATAGGTTGGGACTTGCCTTCAACAAATATACTTTTTTGATTTGACTGGCAGATTGTATCTCTTTTGCTTACGCCCAGGCAAAGCTGATTCTTAAGGGTCATGTCACAGCTCATAATGGCCAAGCCATTGCGGCATCAGTGGCCCACTTGTACTCAGTCTCCATGGAAGAGATTTTCAGAACTGCAACTTGGACTTCTGTCTACATATTCACTTCCCAAAAGTGTCTGAAAAAGGACTCCCAACGCCACAGCAGATTCAGCCTATTTGTTCTTCAGAATCTGTTCAGGATTAACAGCCAACTCCAATCTGTCCTAAACCCTCTTCCTTTCTATTCCATGCTGCCTCATTATAGGTAATATAACTTCTGTAAAGGCTTATTGCCACAAAACAAAACAAAAAGATGTATTTTGTTGTGTCTGCTTGTTACAACACTTGTTTAACCTTTTTCTTTGTGAGGCAGCTGGTAGATACGGAGTCCCATATACTAGTACTTACCTTGCTTATCAATGGAGAAAACAAAGTTAATTACCTGTAGCAAGTGTTTCCATGGACAGCAGGATAAATCCTCACAAACCCCCCCCCCCCCCATCTCCTCTTAGAATTGTATTCTGCCATTAGTTAGTCTAAGGACTCAGAGGTTGAAGCACAGTGGCAGCAGGCAGGAAGTCACTTGCATACACGGTAGAACTAATCCAAAGGTTTCTAGGAGCAGGAGAAAGTTTCCATGTGGGGCTTTTTTGAAGACGTCACTATATATGAGGACTTATACTGCTGTCCACAGAGAACACTAGCTACAGGTAATCAACAAGCTTTTTCCATTCTTCTTTTAGATCAGTGATTCCCAACCCAGTCCTCGGGTACCCCCAGTCCAGTCAGGCTTTCAGGGTATTGTCGCGCCCACTGCTGGCTAGGCGGTTGCCTATAGGCAGTGGGTGTACCTCCTATTGTCCCTTGGTATTATGGGTTCCCAGAGCCAAGGGCTTCTGGGGATTGTAGTTGTGAAAAAAATGAGTAGCCGAGGGTTGAAGGCAAATACAGGAAAAATGTATTCTTTTCTTCTTTTGTCCTTTCAAACATACAGCAACAAAAGTAGGATACTTCTCCAAATAAAGAAAAAGGAACTTTCACAGTAACACCAGTAGCACTTGCTTCAGTCAGCTTATCATACCAGTAGTATATCTTTTTCCACAGTTCAAGAATACAGCTTAAGGGTTCCTTGCTCATTTCAGCCCAAATAACTGCTCTTCCAAACTGAGCACTATGCAAAGCACAACCCACTTTACTTCTGGCTGTTTATACGTTTAGGTAAGGACTTCTTAAGCATTCAAATCAACACTTCTGAACATTCTCTGCCAGCTTTAAAATGTTAGCACTTCATTCCAAACATTTCTAGCAGAACAGGCACGTACAAAGCTTCTGGGTTTTCTCAGTTTTAAACCTTACAGCTTCTTCACCTTTGCTTTACACACAAAGAGCAGTCCATTTGAGAGTCGGCGGAACTATTATCAGAATCATAGTTATCTACCTGCATGCTCTCATACTCAGGGTCAGTTAGCATCTGGCTGGAATCAGCTTCTGGGATTTCAGGTTTTATTTCTTCTAATAACTTTAAAACCTTCTCCCAATGAGACCTCTTTCTATGCTGAGGAATATTTGAAGGGCTGAGGGGATTCTTATCCTTCAATAAACTATGTAAGGTTTCAAATGGGCTCACCTTACTTCTAGTAACAGAGCTCTTTACAGACCTTCCTCGAGGTGAAACTCTTCCCCCAGGTTCTGGCAGGACCACGCCCGCGCTCTGTTCAAAGACAGCACTTTCCTCAGGATAAACTCCCCTGTCTTCAGGGCCTGCTGTAATGCTCCTACAACATGGGCTTCCTTCAGAGCTGTAGTTTCCTGTGTGCTGGCTGCAACAAGAACCTTTCCTGAGGCTGTTTCTAGAACACTTCTCTCTCTCAGCTTTCTTGCAAGAACCTTTCCCTTCTCTTCCTGGTTCCTCGGTTGCTCTCTCTCTCCCAGGTTCCTCGGTTGCTCTTTCTCTTCCTGACTCCTCCATTGCTCCTTCTCTTCCTGACTCCTCAGTTGCTCTTTCTCTTCCTGACTCCTCAGTTGCTCCTTCTCTTCCTGTTTCCTCAGGCTTAAATGACCTGGGCTGCCCTATGGCTTCAAACTCCGCCCCCGGGTGTTCCCCCTTACCTACCCTGGTTGCCTTGGAGCTAGGGCATGGCTTGCACTTAGCAACTGTGTGTGTGTTTTTTTCCCTTGGCTGGAGTTTCAAAGTCAAAACTCCCTGAACTATTCTTCTGCTTTGGGGTAAATGTCTGTTTTCTGCCCATTTCCCTGGGCTCCACTACAGTCTCGCCACCACAGTATCCACAATGAATATGCATGAGATAGATCTGCATACAATGGAAGCCGTGCATGCAGATCTATCTCATGCATATTCATTATGGATATCCTGAAAACCTGACTGGCCTGGGGGTAGCTGAGGACTGAGTTGGGAACCACTGCTCTAGATTCTTTTTTTTAAATTTATATATCACCTTCCATGAATGACTTTTTAAAGTGATTTACAAAAACAAATAATCCCAATATCATGAAATCAAACAATAAAACAAAATCAAATTAAAAGAAAAAATAGAGCCAGGAATTAGAAAATCAAAACACAGAAATAAAAAATAATAGCATAAACACAATAATTTATGATGTGGTTGGATCAAAGCCCTCGGGACGTCTGACTGCTGATGTAGCTGCGCATGAAATGAGAGTCAGAAGCTGTAAAGATGTCTTACACATTGGAACATGGAACGTACGAAGCATGAACCAAGGGAAGTTGGAGTTGGTCAAGAATGAAATGGAACGTGTACAACTTGATCTGTTGGGTGTCAATCAGTGAACTGAAATGGACTGGCATTGGGCACTTTGCATCAGAAGATCACATGGTCTACTATGCTGGAAATGAAAGACAAAGAAGAAATGGTGTTGCATTTATTTATTTATTTATTTATTTACATTTCTTATATACCGCACTATTTGCGATCAGCGCGGTTTACATAAAACAAACAGTATCCGACAGTAAACAAGAGTCAGGTCATTACAATGAACAGGAGCAGTCAACTTGGATAACGGGGGAAACTATCTACATGTGTGGAACATTGAAATAGGTAACTGTATATATATGAGATGGAGTTATTGTGTGTTGCTCATACATGGTGGCTGGGGTTCGGGGGAGGCTGTGAGGTATTTAATGAAGAGGAAGTGTTTTAAGGCCTTCCTGAACTGGCTCAAGTTGGGGATAGCTCTGATGTGTGGTGGTAGGGATTATTATTATTATTATTTATATTATATTATTATTTATTATTATTTATAATAAAGAAGAAACTTGCAAGAACTGTAATGAAATACAATGCAGTCAGCGAACGCTTAATCTCTATTCGTCTACGAGGAATGCCTATCAACACACCTATAATTCAAGTATATGCCCCAACAACAGCTGCAGAAGAGAATGAAATTGAAGAGTTCTATGAACAAGTACAAGCTGAAATTGACAGAACATGCAAACAGGATATCCTGATAGTCATGGGTGATTGGAACACAAAGGTTGGCAACAAAGAAGAAGACAAAGTAGTTGGAAAATATGGACTTGGCAACAGAAATGAAGCTGGAGAAAGACTGATAGAATTCTGCAAGACCAACGATCTATTCATCTCGAACACCTTCTTCCAGCAACACAAGCGGCGACTGTACACATGGACTTCACCCAATGGATTGTATAAAAATCAAATTGACTACATCTGTGGAAGTCAACGATGGAAAAGCTCTATAACATCAACAAAGACAAAACCTGGAGCTGACTGTGGTACAGATCATCATCTACTAGTATGCAAACTCAAGCTAAAGCTGAAAAAGAGCAAACCACTCATGAATGCAGCAAAATATGACCTTGAGACTATACCACTGGAATTTAAAGACTGCCTGCAAAATCGATTTGCTGCTTTAGATACAAATGATAGAGTTCCAGAAGAGTTATGGAATGACATCAAGAAGGTTGTGTTGGAAGAAAGCGAGAAGTCTCTACAAAAGGTGAAAAAGAAAAAACGGCCAAAATGGATGACGGAAGAAACTCTGAAAATTGCCCAGAAACGCAGAGAAGCTAAAGCCAGAGGAGAAAGAAAGACAATCACAGAACTCAACAGAGATTTCCAACGTGCAGCAAGACAGGACAAGGAAAAGTACTACAATGACGCATGCAAGGAAATAGAAGCAGAAACTATTAGAGGAAGAACAAGATCAGCTTTCCTAAAGCTACGAGAGTTAAAGAAAAAGTTCCAGCCTGGAATTGGAATGTTACAAGATGCTCAAGGTTCTATGTTGAATGATGCTGAGAAGATCAAGAAAAGATGGAAGGAATATACAGAGTTTTTATATGATAAAGATCAAGTGGACCAACAGCCGTTTCAACCTGTGCCTTATGATCTGAAACCATTGGTGATGAAAGAAGAAGTTGAAGCAGCATTGAAAGCCTTATCAAAGAACAAAGCACCAGGCATTGATTGCATTCCCATAGAAGTATTACAGCAATCTGATGCAGCTGTTACCGTACTTACAAGGCTCTGCCAAGAAATATGGAAGACAGCATCATGGCCAACTGACTGGAAAAGATCTGTGTTTATACCAATACTAAAGAAAGGTGATCCAAATGACAGTGGAAATTATCGCACAATCGCTCTGATCCCACATGCCAGCAAGATTCTACTGAAGATTATTCAAAAGAGACTACAATCATACCTGGAACAAGAACTACCTGAAGTGCAAGCAGGGTTCAGAAAAGGGCGAGGAACGAGAGACATCATTGCGGATGTGAGATGGATCCTTGAAAAGACTAAAGAATACCAAAAGGATATCTATTTGTGCTTTATCGACTATAGCAAAGCTTTTGACTGTGTAAACCATGAGAAACTCTGGGCCACATTAAGAAGCATGGGTATACCAGAACACTTGATCGTTCTCTTGCACAATCTGTACATTGATCAAGAAGCAACAGTTCGAACGGAACAAGGAGAAACAGAATGGTTTAAAATAAGCAAAGGTGTAAGACAAGGCTGCATACATTCCCCCTACCTGTTTAATTTATATGCAGAACAAATCATCAGAGAAGCAGGATTGTATGAAGACAACAGAGGTGTGAAGATTGGTGGAAGACTCATCAACAACCTTCGCTATGCTGATGATACCACATTACTGGCGGAAAGTTCAGATGATCTGAAACATTTGCTTCTCACAATCAAAGAACATAGTCTCAAAATGGGCCTGCACCTTAATGTAAAGAAGACAAAGATCATGACAACTGGCATAATCAACAGGTTCATCGTCGAAGGAGAAGAAATTGAAATCATGAATAACTTTAACCTACTTGGATCAACTATCAATAAAGAAGCAACAAGCAGTCAAGAAATCAGACGACGCATTGCTCTTGGCAGAATGGCTATGAAAGACCTAGATAAGATTCTGAAGAGCAGAGATGTCTCTCTCCATACAAAGATTTGACTTGTTCAAACCATGGTATTTTCAATAACATCATATGGATGTGAAAGCTGGACAGTGAAAAAGATAGATAGGAAGTAAATTGATGCCTTTGAATTATGGTGCTGGCGGCGAATACTGTGTATACCATGGACTGCCCGAAGAACAAACCAGTCTGTACTAGTGGAGATCAAACCTAAGCTTTCTTTAGAAGCTCAGATGACAAGACTTTGACTTTCATACTTTGGACACATCATGCGGAGAGAGAGATCATTAGAGAAAGACATCATGCTTGGCAAGATAGAAGGTCAACGCAAAAGAGGAAGGCCAGCAATGAGATGGATCGATACAATAACAGCAGCCACGGGTACCAGTCTGTCAACAATGAGCCGCCTGACTGAAGGCCGAACACAATTTAGGATAGCTATCCAGAGGGTCGCCATGAGTCGACTCCGACTCGACGGCACTTAACAACAACAACAATTACATAAAATATTAACTAAACAGAAATTTGGGAAGGAAAGACATTATTTCCCACCTGTTGAAGTACCGTAACCTCTGAGCTTAAGGGCCATGAAAAGATAGGCTTTTTAAGTTCGTACAAAATCTCTAAAGATTGACCTCTGATTCTCAAGGGGAAGCTCATTCCACAACTTTTAATATTTGCACTTCTGAGTTAGTGTTTTATTCTTAGCATAGCAAGTGCAGTAAATGCTAAAAAAATCACTGACGGTGTTAACTATCATTTTGGTGGGATATGTAAAGCCATTGAAAATTATGTCACTAGATATCAGTGTTGCAAACTGATTACCTAAAATTTGCTGAAAAACTTTGATATTTACTTGGGTGTGCTTAAAGAGGCAAAAATGAAATCTAGTAGAAGAGGCACTTATGTAGGCATCTGAAATGTTGAGACAATGGAGAAGTTGTTGATCATGCTGAAAAGGATTCACAAGCTTTAAGTAATTTGTCATTTGATAAACTGAAATATTTTATTAAAAGATCAATTCTATAAAATTGATACATTTTGACATAGTTAGATAGAGACAGCATACTTGCATTCTGTGTCCCAGTTGTATTTGTTTAATCTCAGCCATAAGATATATTTTTTAATGCGTTTCTTTTTTTTTTTCTAGATATGGAGTCCTTATAAGCAGCCTGAGTGCACTGGAGATTTGGATGGTAGAATTGAGGATGATTCACGTTGTCTGTATACTCATGAAGAGTACATCAGTCTTGTACTTAACAGTGGCAGTGGCCTGTCCCATGATTATGCCAACCAGTCTGTGCAAGAGGATCCAAGAATGATGGCTTTCTTTGACTCACTGGTACGCAGGGAGATAGAAGGTTGGAGCTCTGACTCTGACAGCGACAGCACTATTTTGCAGCTTCATACTGGTGTAAGTGAACGCTCAGGTTATAGTGATTCAGAATCTTCTGCCTCTCTGCCACAGTCTCCTCCACAACTGGCAGAAGAATCTGATGAAACTGCATATAATCTAGGGACCTCAGGGTCAATGGAATCACCACCTACCAGAGAAGATATGTCATCTCGTCAGCAAAGGTTATCTTCACTCAGAAGGTACCAAGATAAACGTCTGTTGGCTCTTTCCAATGAGTCTGATTCTGATGATAATGCTTGTGAAACAGAGGTGGAAACAGACCTTTTCTCAAGGCCCAGATCGCCTAGTCCCGAGGAAAATGGATCTAGTAGTTGCACTAGCAGTAGCAGCAGTGAGGATGAGGAAGAACTAAATGAAAGACGAACGTCAACACGTCAACGCAATGCCTTAAGATGTCAACAAAAATTGCAGAATGAACAGAAGACTGGCATAAAATCAGAAAATGAAAATACCTATGTAGGTGAAGACATCTATGATTATCCACAGATAAAAGTGGATGATCTTTCATCTTCTCCAGCCTCTTCACCTGAGATGATATCTACAAATATAAAGGTTGTCAAAAAGAAGGCTGCTCCATGCCCAGACATTGAATCAGTAGAGAGGAAAATCTACAAAGCTTACAAATGGCTTCAGTGTTCTTATATTTCCTATTCAGCTAGTAAAGATGGAGAGTCTTCACATGGAGATGGAGATAATGAGGAGGGAAGACCAGGTACTAGTGGAAGGAACAGTGTTATACCCTCTTCAGTCAGGGAGGATGCAAGTAATTCATGTTTATTAGTATCTCATGATACTAAAGATCTTCCTCCTGAGGGTCATGGAAAAGAATTTTATAAACATTGTACTTTGAAGGAAAACACTAGTAGTAGCCAAGGTCTAGGACATGAATTTGACAATCAGCATTGGTTAGAAGATCCAGAAAACTCTTCCCAAGACACCAGCATTGGCTCCATGGAACATTCTTTTGAAACTAAAAAGCTTAATGGTAAAGCTGTCTGTAAAAGTATGAGCAGCCGAACAGATGAACAGTGCAGTCGAAGTACTGGCCTTATAGAGCAAAAGAACAGCCAGAAATGTCAACAAGCGCCAATGCAGCACTCAGTCATAATCTCAAAGGATTCCTTCTGTCCTGTCACAGCCAGCAGTGGATATGATAATTGTGTCAAAACCCAAATTGATGAAACTGAGGAGAGGGGTCTTGAGAGCCCCTGTGCAGGTCACAATAATGGCCATATACTCCCCTGTTTTTCATATCTCAGCAACAATGGACAGAGTTTTGGAAATGAGGAAACAGTCATTGGTTCACAGTTTCATTTAAACGCAGACAGTGGCAATTTAGAACAGACAGTTATGACCCTGCATAAAGACAGTTACTTGTCCGGAATGGACTCTAATACTTATGACTCAAGTACAAAAGAGAATATTACAGATTTGCACCTTGCGGACACTGTGAGTCACCGAATTCTCGGGGGACTGAAAAGGACCAGAGCAGATTATGAAGACACAGATTCTGAGAATTCTTCATCAGAAAAGAAATTAAAAATATAATAAACTTAATTATTTGTTTAGAACCCTCTGAAACAGAAAGTATTAAAACCCTCATGAGCCTGGTTCAGAAATGGTGTGTTTCTGATGATCCGTTACATTCTTAAAAAATCCAACCATTTCCTTGATTATAAGATCCATTTATAGTGTACCCTTACAAGGTTCTGTTTAAGTCAGTCCTTGTTGAGTTGGATATCTTTGTGTGTGTACATGTGTAAGTTTGTTCAGCCACATAGCTTGGCTGTTTAAAAGAAATGTCTTCTGCTTGGAGGATTTTTGCAAGCTAGCTTTGAATTATACTGAAGGGTTTTCTAGCCTTACAATGAATATTGTCAGATCATACTGTTGGAGTTCTTGGAGCATTGAGCAGCAAATACAAATTGTCATCTGATTTTCCAATTTACTTATATGAAAGTTTTACTTTGTTATATCAATGTAAATCTCTGTATAATTCTGATGATAAATAGGAACATTTGAATTAAAGCACTTACAATGATGGCCTTTAATAAGGTAATTTCAGAACTAATGCAGTAAATAGAAAGTTTCTTTTTGCAAGTCTAGTTTTTTATGTTAAAAAGCTCGATTTTAATGATGATTGTGTGCACTACAGTAAAAATTGAAATATTTGCAAATGAGGTAAAGGTAAGGATGCTTTAACCAATGATAATGCATCTTGTTTGCATCTACTCCATTCCGACCAGGGGCTGTTTTTACAGTTTCATGTAATCTTTGTTTAATGGGTTGCAACAGTAGAGCACTCACACCCGAAAGAGTGCCAGTGCACACCCAGGGCAGGACATTTTTATAACGGGGTTATATAATAGCTCTCTTCAAGGGCTGTAATAGGTATTGATTTATCTTATTACAGGATGAGTATGTAGCAGTAGTAAGTCAAAATAATATGTTAAACTGTGAGAGTGGAACTAGAGAGAAAGAGCAAAGTACAGTTATATATAGTGTTTGATCTGATTCACTTTATTTGAGGAAGGAGAAGGAAAAGAAAGGCATGACTTGCTACACTGAAGAATTTACAGTTAGTCTCCCACTATTGCATACCTGCTGAAAAATCACAGCTTTTTCCTGGTTATGCAGGTTTCATAAAGTTTGTGTTTGGACTTATAAGTCTTCAAAAAAAGAGAGTGAAATAGAAGGAACTGGTGAAAGAGTAACTGATATTACTTTAGCTTGTATTTTAATGAAGCATCAAGTTCTTATGCCAAAGTTCAATCACCATCAGGACAGGAAGAGAGAGGATAAAATTGGTATATAAAGATTTAGGTGGTAAAGTAAATTAAGTAAAAGTGTAAAAAAACCATTGACTAAAACAGATTAGAAATAATCTCTATTTCATTCTCAAAATGACCAGAAATAATGGTAGCTAAAAAGAGAGGTGTCTTCTCATGACAAAAAAAATATATAACCAGGATAATACTGAAAGACCATAGCAAAAGGATGAGGGGCCATCTATATGTGAATTCAGGCAATATGATTAAAATGTGAGAGGAATGAAAATGGTAAATGAAAATTAATAGTATAGAGGTGTGTAATGTCACCATTATAATAAGCAGAGATCAGGGTTTTCTGGAAAAACTCTGATTGGAAAATTTCCTCTGTAGGTGGGGGGGGGGGGGGGTTCTTGTTTTGCATTAAAAACTTTTTAGACATCTTTGTCATTTTTCCAGATACCCTAAATAGATTTGTGATTGGATTTGGCATGGTATTTAATCTATATTTAGTTTAGTTTAAAAAAAAATCAAATATCACTGTATTAATTCCCCATGTAGTTTCTCAAATTTTTTCAAGGAACGAAATAGGAGGAGAGGAAAATCATTAAAGACAATACAATTGTGGTCAACATTATTGGCACCCTTGCATTTTAGGTATGTTTACAATATTTTGAGAAATAATTGGAAAATTCCAACTGGTATGTCGTCATAATTTGTAATAGTATGTTCAAAGATATACAAATAAAATGATGTCTGTACAACTTAGATATAGTAATTTCTTAGAAACAAAAACTAAATATGACCTGGACAGGATTAACGGTACCCTTCACTAATATTTGGTTGCACAACCCTTGGCAGTGATGACAGCCTCCAAACCTTTCTTGTAGCCATCTATAAGTTTCATACATCTGTCTGCTGGTAGTTTCTCCCACTCTTCAACTGCAATTTGTTCCAGCTCATGAATGTTTCCAGGATTCCTTTTACCAATGGTAGATTTCAGCTCTTTCCAAAGGTTCTCAATTGGCTTGAGATCAGGACTCATTGCTGGCCAGTTTAAAACAGTCCATTTGTTCCTTTTTAACCATTCTTTTGTTCTTTTGGATGTATGTTTTGGGTCATTCTCCTGCTGGAGGATCCATGACCTTCGACCCAGACCTATCTTTCTGACCATAGGTAGCACATTTCATAGAAACATAGAAACATGATGACATAAAAAGACCACATGGCCTATCTAGTCTGTCCTTCCATATCAACAACTACAACAGTCCACTTTTTACCTTTAGAGATCCTCTGTGTTGGTCCCATGCTTTTTTGAATTCAGTTACTGTCCTCATCTCTACCACCTCCACTGGGAGACTATTCCATGGATCCACTACTCTTTCCGTAAAGAAATATTTCTGCATATCACTCCTGAATCTATCTCCCGTCACCCTCATCCCATGTCCCCTCATAGCAGAACTTGCTTTCAATTGAAAGAGGCTCTCTCCCTGAACATTTATGCCACGGAGGTATTTAAACATCTCAATCATATCACCTCTATCCCGCCTTTCCTCTAAGGTGTACATATTAAGATCCTTAAGTCTGTCCTCATATGCTTTATAATGAAGCCCACTAATCATTTTAGTAGCAACCCTCTGCACTGACTCCATCCTGTTCACATCCTTTTGAAGGTGCAGTCTCCAGAATTGCACACTATACTCCAAATGAGGTCGCACCAAAGACTTATACAGAGGCATTATCACCTCCTTTTTTCTGCTAGCCATTCCTCTCCGTATGCACCCAAGCATCCTTCTAGCTTTTGCCGTCGCCCTTTCTACCTGTTTAGCTACTTTACGATCATTAGACACAACCACGCCTAGGTCCCGCTCTTCTTTAGTGGACAAAAGTACTTCACCTCCTATACTGTATTGCTCCCTTGGATTGCTGCAGCCCAAATGCATGACCTTACATTTTTTAACATTAAATCCCAGCTGCCAAATTCTAGACCATTCTTCAAGCTTAGCTAGATCCCTCCTCATGTTATTTACACCTTCCTGGGTGTCTGCTCTATTGCAGATTTTGGTATCATCCGCAAAGAGGCAAACCTTACCCGACAGCCCTTCCGCTATATCACTAACAAAGATTCCTGAGCGGTCTTCCAGTTTAGTCCTCCACATCCGGGTAGTGCACCTCCTCCTGCAGCCTGGAGACTGGACCAATCAAAATCTTCCTCTGGTTGTAGGTATTCTGACGGAGCTCCCATCAGCCCCCAGTGTATCCAGTCTCCTTGCAGCTGGAGGACGTGTGTGCCTGGTGTGGCGCACTTAGGGACGCTTGGAAGCAACACTAGGAAGTTTTTTGTTAGGATTTTTCTTTTCCCCTTATCTCCTATACTTTAATTATTTTTTTTTAGGTAGCTGTCTCTTTAATTCCTTCTGCACAGGCAAACAGCAGGGCAGAGCAGGACCCGGGCTATACTGACCTTCTCCCTCTCAGGCAGGGGTTGGTTGCAGTCGGGGGTTTTGATCTCTCCTCCTGGACTGTACGGAGGGGAGATCTGCCTTTAGCCAGCACTCTGTTCCTCCCGGGCAGTCTGCATTCTTCTGCTGCTTCTCTCCTTCCGATCCAGCGCTTTGGCTGCTGATTGACAGCTCAGCTCGGCAGCGTGCTCCCGCTCTAGGTTCGGGCGGTGAGCCGTCTGCCGGCGATCTGTGGACACTGTGGTGAGTGTTTCCTTCGGGGGACCTTTCTTTTTCCTCCAGGGGCTTTGACTTATTTATTGTTTTCCTCGGGCTCTTTTCGCGCCGTTTTTGTCGCCGACGAAAATGTGCCGGCGGCCATTTTCTGAGTCTGTTTTCTTTTCCCGCGCATTTTAAACAGCACGGCACGGGTTTCCCTTGCGTTTTTCAACGTTTTTTGCATAGCGGTTTTTTTGAGACTATCCCCCCATCCCTCCTATTTCTTTAAAAAAAAAAAAAAAATTTTTTTATTTATTTATTTATTTAATTCACTTGCTGATCCTCAAGTGTCACTGCTCTCTAAAGTGCCTATTTTGGCTGTATGCCTTCGCGACCACAGTGTGTGATCTGTGGATCGCGTAGGGGGGCTGTAGCGGAGTCTGGTATTTGTAGGGGCTGCGCTTCAGTGTCCTCGGATTTAGAGATTCAAATGGAACATAAGGAACTTTCTGACTCGGACAGTCCGCATGTCCCTGCGGACCGCGCTCCTTCTCCGGGGTCTCTTCCCTCTCTTTCTGCGGTCCCTCCTAAGGGGCAAGTCGATCCACTCCCGCGTGAGGCTGCCGAATCTACATTCACGGATTTTTCTCCGGATTTTGTGCTACTTATGCACCAAGCTTTCCGCTTGGGACGCTCAGGCAAGTTGCCTGAGGCCTGGCCGTCGCCCCTACCTTCTTTTAAAGGTAAGGAGCCCCGGCAACCACTTCCGCCTTCCGCCAAGCGGTTGCGGTCTTTGGATCTCGACCACGATGATTTGAGTTGGCAGGATCCCGATGCAGAGATGGATCAGGAAGCGGGAGTGGACGACCTAGAGGACGGTGAGATCCCCGAGCCGGAGGACCAAGCCCGCATAGTTCGGGTGTTTCGTAAGGAAGAGTTAGTGCTCTTAATTACGGAATCTCTTCATACGCTTAATCTGTCGGCCCCTCGTCCGGTGGACGAGGACGGCTTGGAGGATCCTCTCATTCAGGCGGTGCGTGACTCCCAAGTGGTGTTTCCGCTTCATCGAGTGGTGGAACAAATGATTCAGTCCGAATGGGATCAACCTGAGTCCGGGTTGAAGGGTATTCGAACTATGAACCGTCTGTACCCCCTAGCGGACAAGGACAAGGAGAAATTTCGATCTCCACGGATTGATGCCGCTGTTTCGGCGGTCACCAAGAAAACCACTATCCCTGTTGAGGGCAGTGCTGCTCTGAAAGACGCGCAGGACAAGAAGGTGGATGGCTTGTTGAAGCAGGCGTTCGAGACCAATGCCTTATCCTTACAGGCCTCTATTTGTGGTACTTGGGTGGCTAGGGCTTGCCTGCGTTGGGCGCAGCGCCTGCAGCAGCTTGCTGGCTTGGACCAGCAGGGGTTGCTTGAAGTTACTCGCTTGGAGTCGGGTTCGGCGTATTTGGCGGATGTACATTATGATCTCATCCGCACTCTCGCGAATAGTATGGCTTCCTTGGTGGCGGCGCGTAGATCTATTTGGCTGCGGAATTGGGCGGCCGACGGATCTTCTAAATCTCGTCTCAGTAAACTCCCCTTTAAGGGTAAACTCTTGTTCGGGGACGATTTGGATAAGTTGGTTAAAGATCTCGGCGAGTCTAAGGGTGGTAGGCTGCCGGAAGATCGGCCTAAGGTGTCTAAAGGTTTACCGGCCGTGCGCGGTCAGTTTCGGGATTTTCGGAGGTTTCGTTCCTCCCGTCTGTGGGGTTCTCAACGAGGTCGAGTTGGCTCCCGTTCCCAGGGTTTCAGAGGTTTTCGGGGGGCAGGACGTGGATTTTCGGCAGCGTCCTCCTCCTCCGCCTCGTCTTTTACTCGAAAGCAGCAATGAAGTGAGGCGGGCTCCGGAAGGATGCCTAGTCATCGGGGGTCGTCTCCACGATTTTCTTCCTTCCTGGGCCCAAATAACCTCAGATCAGTGGGTGCTCGAAATCATCCGCGACGGTTATGCTCTGGAGTTCGCTTCTCCGATTCCAGATTCGTTTGTCCTGTCTCCCAGCAAAGGCGAGCAGAAATCGCGCGATCTTCGGTGGATGCTGCACCGTCTCCTGGCACTGGGGGCGGTGGTTCCCGTACCGCCTTCAGAGCACGGCGTCGGTCGCTACTCCATTTATTTTGTGGTCCCCAAAAAGGACGGTTCTCTCCGTCCGATTCTGGATCTCAAGGGTGTCAATCGTTTTCTGCGGGTTCTGCACTTCCGGATGGAGACCTTACGCTCCGTCATAGTGGCGGTGCGTCGCGGGGAATTTCTCACGTCTCTCGATCTCTCCGAGGCCTATTTGCACATTCCCATCCGGGAAGCTCATCAAAAATTCTTGCGTTTCGCCTTCCCTGGGGGTCACTACCAGTTTCGGGCCCTGCCCTTCGGTCTGGCTACCGCTCCTCGCACCTTCACGAAAGTCATGGTGGTGGTCGCGGCGGCCTTGCGACGGGACGGGATCCTCGTCCACCCTTATCTCGACGACTGGTTGATTCGGGCAAAATCCCTCGAAGAGAGTGTGACGGTTACGGACAGGGTGGTAGCCTTGCTACGGACCCTCGGATGGGCGGTCAACGAGAAGAAGAGCCATCTAGTGCCCACTCAGTCCCTCGAATACCTCGGTGTTCATTTCTGCACGGCACAAGGCATGGTCTGTTTACCGGAACGCCGTTTTCAAGCCTTGCGCAGCCTCGTGTGCTCCTTCCTAAAGATCCCTTCGCCGTCCGCCTGGTGGTATCTCCGGCTGTTAGGCACTATGGCAGCGACGCTGGAGGTGGTTCCTTGGGCGCGTTTTCACATGCGCCCGCTTCAGAGCGCCCTGTTACGTCGTTGGTCGAATCAGTTACACTCGTTGAACAAGAGGTTACCTTGCCCGTTGTCCGTGCGACGGTCCCTTCGGTGGTGGCTGTGCTCGAAGAACCTGCGGTTGGGAATGCCGTTGGAACAGCCTCCCTGGGTTCCGCTCTTGACGGATGCCAGTTTATTGGGCTGGGGGGCGCATTGCGAGGGCCGCTTTGCGCAGGGGACGTGGTCTCCCCTCGAGGCGTCGTGGTCGATCAACCGCTTAGAGCTGCGTGCAGTGAGACTGGCGCTGTTAGCGTTCGAGACGCTGCTACAGGGGCGTGCTGTACGAGTTCTGTCGGACAACTCGGCGACGGTGGCTTACATCAACCGCCAGGGCGGCACCGGCAGTGTGGCCATGGAGACAGAGGCAGCGGCTCTGTTCGCCTGGGTTCAATCTCGGCTGCCGGCACTGTCGGCGGCGCATATAGCAGGAAAGGACAATGTCATGGCGGATTATCTCAGCAGAGTGCGGGTGGATCCCGGGGAGTGGGAACTGCATCCGCATATATATGCGCAAATAGTACGCAGATGGGGGCCTCCGGTCATGGATCTCATGGCGACCTTTCAAACGGCCAAGACGGCGCGTTTTTACAGTCGACGGAGGGAGCGCATGTCCGAAGGCATCGACGCGCTCATTCTACCGTGGCCGGAGTATCAACTTCTTTATGTCTTTCCCCCGTGGGCGTTGATTGGTCGTGTCGTTCAGCGCATCGAGGCGCACCGAGGGCACGTTCTGCTAGTGGCTCCGGATTGGCCCAGGAGGCCGTGGTACGCGGATCTGGTGAGGTTACGCGACGGGCTGCCTTGGGGGCTGCCTTGGAAACTGCCACCGTTACCGGATCTGCTGCTTCAGGGACCCCTCCGGATGCCTCAGGTGGATCGATTCTCGCTTACGGTTTGGCCATTGAAAGGGCTCGGCTGAGTAAGAAGGGTTACTCCGCATCGGTTGTTGCTACTCTCCTTCGGGCGCGAAAGTCCTCCACCTCGCTCGCGTATGTCCGGGTGTGGAGAATTTTTGAGGACTGGTGCTCCAGGCGTGGCGTGCGAGCTGCAACCGCCTCAGTACCGGTAATTCTCAGCTTTCTGCAGGACGGTTTTGACAAAGGTTTGGCGGCCAGCTCTTTGAAGGTTCAGTTAGCGGCGCTGGCTTGCTACAGGGGTAAAGTTTTGGGACTTTCCCTGGGGTCCCATCCCGACGTGCGCCGTTTTCTTCAAGCGGTTTTCAGATTGCGTCCGTCGCGCAGAGTTTCCATGCCGTCCTGGGACTTGAACCTGGTGTTACAGGCCTTAGTGCGCGAACCTTTCGAGCCGCTTCAGCAGGCGTCTCTTAAAGATTTGACCTTGAAGACGGTTTTTCTGGTGGCCATCTGTTCGGCGAGGCGCATTTCGGAATTGCAGGCGCTCTCGTGTAGAGAACCGTTCTTATCTATTTCTCGAGATCGCGTGGTTCTTCGACCGGTTCCATCCTTTTTGCCTAAGGTGGTTTCGCCTTTTCATCTGAATTAGGCCGTTTTACTGCCGGTTCTTTCTTCAGGATCGGCAGGTACCTCGGACGCTGACCTACATTTCCTGGATGTCCGGCGAGTCCTTCGTCGCTACCTCAAGGTGTCGGAATTGTTTCGCAAGTCCGACCGGCTGTTCGTACTTTTTGGTGGAGCTCGGCGGGGTGAGGCTGCAGCGAAGGCTTCCATCGCTCGCTGGATTAAGGAAGCGATTGCTTCGGCTTATATTCTCCAGGGTCGACCGGTACCAGTGGGCCTACAGGCGCACTCTACAAGGGCTCAGGCAACTTCTTGGGCGGAGCATAGCCTTGTTCCGCCCGTCGAAATTTGTAGAGCAGCTACCTGGTCGTCTCTGCATACCTTCAGTAAGCATTATCGGTTGGATGTGCTGGCCGCTCAGGATTCTTGCTTTGGTTCGGCAGTACTGCGCGCCGGTTCGAAGATGCCCGCCCGGTGTTGACTGCTCTGTTACATCCCAGATGTGGAGGACTAAACTGGAGGACCGCTCAGGAAATAGAAATTACACTTACCTGGTAATTGTAGTTCCTGGAGGGTCCAGTTTAGTCCTCCTTCCCGCCCAGGTGTCAGGATTCCTTGTTGTTTGATACGGCGCGCGCTCTCCGAATGGTACGGAACTGCATCAGTGACTTTTTTATTCGCGTTCTGTCTTTCTACGCCGTTTTCTCCGTTCTTCTGTTTTCCAGCTCGGGAATTCTTGTCTTCTTCGGGATCGGATTCAGACATTTTTGCATTTTTGCTTCGCCTTTCGAGCGGGGCGTGGGCAGAGTTCTGGCTTCCTCGTTTGGGGAGGGGGTCGCTGATTTCAAAAAAGGGGTATTTTATCTTTGTTTTATGTATTTATGATATTCTCATGTGTTGCTTCTCTGAGTCTGCTTTGTTACTAGTTCACTGGGGGCTGATGGGAGCTCCGTCAGAATACCTACAACCAGAGGAAGATTTTGATTGGTCCAGTCTCCAGGCTGCAGGAGGAGGTGCACTACCCAGATGTGGAGGACTAAACTGGACCCTCCAGGAACTACAATTACCAGGTAAGTGTAATTTCTATTTTTGCTCCAAAATACCTTGGTAGACCTCTGACTTCGATTCCTTTAATACGTTCCAAGCCTCCATTTCCTGAGGCAGCAAAACAGCCCCACAGCATTATGGAACCTCCAGCATACTTAACTGGAGGAAGGCTGGGGTTTTTTTTCCTTATAAGCCTCATTTGTTCGCCTGGTCTGCATTGCGAAAGAGCTCAAGTTTGGTTTCATCTGTCCAAAGAACATTTTCCCAGAAGAACTGTAGTTTCTCAAGGTGTGTTTGAGCAAAGATCAGGCGTGCCTTTTTATGTCTGTTTTTGAGCAGTGGGGTCCTGCTTTGCCCATGAAGTCCTCCTTTGTTTGATGCACAGCATATGGTGCGGGTTGAAACTACCATTCCAGATTGCTTCAAGTCCGCCTTAAGCTCTTTGGCTGTTGTACGTGGTGTTTTTCCAACAGTTCGCAATAACCTTCAAAGACTTTGATTAATTTTGCTCTTCCCATCATGTCCTGGGAGGTTCTTGACAATTCCATGATCAGAAAATTTCTTAACATTGCGAACTGTAGACAGAGAAATCCCAAGGTCTTTGGAGATGGCCTTGTACCCCTTTGAAGTTTGATGTTTGGTAATAATGGCTTTTCTGACAGTCTTGGGCAGCTCTCTTGTCTTCACCATTGTGAAAACGGAACAGGGAGTGAATGCAGCCATTTTAAACATTAGGGCCATCATTCATTGGTTGATTCATGTTAGTACTGACAATTGATCACATCTGGTCAAATGAATTTGAATTGTTCATAAGGGTGCTAATAATCATGTCCTAAAAACCTATTAAAACCCCTGGAATCCACTACTATAATACCTAACAAAATAAAGTGAAAACCACACGTTCTAACTTACAAGGCGGTTCTTGATCGTCGGAGGGAGAATTTGGACATGGCGAACAGCCCCAGTTTACTTCACAGGACCCACAGTTAAGTACATCTGTGGGGGGAATTGAAGTTTACTAGTGGTGGTAGCAGTCACTGTTTTTCTGTGGCTTGAACCTTACCTCAACGACCGCGGCAAGAAATAGCGGGTTGAGTGTTTTTTTGTGGTGGGTGTTTCCTGTGTTGAAAAGCTGGTTTTTCAGTTTTTATATAAAACATATATTTGATTAAAAGGAGGTATCCACTGCAGGAGGGAGTAATCTCTCAGGGTGGACTCTCCGACAAAAAAAAATTATGTCCTGGCAATGTCCCAGTTTTTATATTTCCTACTATTCCCTTTTTTCAATTGTTCTTATTTCATTTTGTTCTTCATATGTCAAATATGTGTGCATATATAGTCCAAAGCCATTTCACTGGCCACTTTTTTGTAGGAGATATTGGACATTAAGGGGTTGAACTGCAAGGGTGCAATAATGTTGACCACAACTGTATGGTTTAAATTTTATACTGAAATGATTCAAAGCTTGCATAATATTGCATTGGTATTCATTCATTATTACTAATGGATTTTTAGAAACAGAAAACTTTCAACCCAACATCTCTGGTTCTGAGGAAGAGTAACAAGCAAATTCTCTGGTCAATGAAATTATTTTAATGTGATGAAGCACATGCCATTATAATTACTCCATTTTATATTGTGTGATAAGCATTAAAACTAAGACAGACAGGGCTGCCATTGTAGCTGACTTCTTTACACCTTATTTTCTTGGGCTGAGAAAATATGATCAACTATCACATTTTAAATTTTATGAACTGGGAGGAAACTACCTTCTGTTGCACGTTTCATTAGGAAAAATAAATCAGTACCTGTTACTTTTCCATCTTTGACATAATTCTGTAATACAATTTGGGATTATTTTAATTCCTTGTAATAAATGACTGTAATGCTGACTTATTTGATTACTGATAACCTCATACTGCTGTAAATATTGAATTTTTAAACATTAGTTAACTTAAGATTGCAAAACGGACAATTCTGTCTTTAAAGTTATTAAACTGGAAGCCTTCTTTATCTTTTGTATTAGAAGCAGTAATCACTTGTGTTTTCAACTGCTCCCTGTTAAATGTTAACTTTCAAGTACACCTGATCAACCATTGTAACTACATTTTAGCGACTGTACAAATTTTCCGCAAATGGCATGCTAAAAGAAGACATCCAAAAATAGGAATGAGCGACCATTTCTCCAGGACCAAGCAGGAAGTCAGTCCTCACATATGGGTGACATCGACGTCGATGGAGCCCTTGCGGAGCATTTCCCCAGCTTTCCATGAAAGCCTTTGGGAATGCAGGCACGCATGCGCGGTTCCCTTCCCGCCTAAAGGTGCCATCTTGCTCAGTCTCTCGTTTCCATGAAGCCCATCGAACGTGCGTCCTAGTCATCCCGGAAAATTGTTCGATGTTTTGCGATTCTTCGCTATTTTTCTTCTCCGGTTCGACACCGGTTCCCCTCCCGCCAGGTTCGGTACACCGGTATCGAGCCCGATCTCCTTTTTTCGGTTTTTGCCCTTAGTGACTGGCGTTCGCGCCCTTTATTCTTTTTCCCTGGAAGGCCGGTCCTTTGACCTCGTGGGAACTCTTTTTTTCCCCGATGGCTTCCAGCGGTTTTAAGAAGTGTGATCAGTGCAAGAAACTGATGTCTCTCACCGATACACACGACTGCTGCCTTCGGTGCCTCGGTCCTGATCACGACCCTAAGACGTGTGGACCGTGTGGAAAAATGTCTTCCAAGGCACTGCGAAGTCGTCAGCACCAAAAGGAAAGACTTTTTTCTGACTCGGCCTCCGGCCAGGCCCGGACCTTGTCTGAGGCCTCGACATCTAGGGAGTCGGATCCCGAGCACCGTCGTGGCTCCTCGGACAGGGGGTCCCCCGACCAGGAACGCAAGAGGAAGAAGCGGCTCACGAGGGCGTCATCGGAAGAGGTCCCTGGCTCCTCGAGAGCTAGGTCTCAGACCCCCGACTGTCGCCCCGGGCCCGTGGAACAGGAGAAGCCTTCCAAAGTCCCTCGACTGGAGCCGGAGTCTGCTGGACACGTAAACCCTGTAGTCCTCGTGGACTCAACTCCCAGGGAGCCGATGTCGGGCCCGGCGCCGCCGGGGCCAGAGTTGGGAGCTGCTGAGTCTCAGGTTGACAGCCTTGGAGAGCAGACTGTCTGCC
Source organism: Ichthyophis bannanicus (assembly GCA_033557465.1). Lineage (NCBI taxonomy): Eukaryota > Metazoa > Chordata > Amphibia > Gymnophiona > Ichthyophiidae > Ichthyophis > Ichthyophis bannanicus. Next base: position 296,299,158 of record CM066037.1, read on the forward strand.
TTCATGGACCAGCAGCGGGCACTGATGGCCAGCCTGTCTGGCGTATCTGCCCCGACCACCGAGACATCGAAGTCGACCCCGGAGACCGAGCCGATACTCGAGGCCATGAAGGCTCGAGGTCGACCTCAGTCGCGGTCTCCCTCGACCTCCCGTTCGGGACTGAGGGCGTCGACGCCGGTGCCTTCGGCGTCGGGGCGGGTGCTCGCAGGCCCCGCGAGGTCGGACCCCGATTCCTCATCGGACGAGTCCGCATGGGAGACAGGACGAGGAGTCCCCCGACACCTTCAAGACTCGGTGTGTCCCATCGGACTCACCGCAGTCTGAACCCCGGAGTAGATCCCCTCCGGAGGATACCCGGTTCTCGGAGTTCGTCCGGGATATGGCCACTGCGTTGGCTATCCCTGCGGACCCCGAGGAGGAGCCTCGAGCCGAGGAGCTCGAGGCCCTGCAGTACGACTCTACTCCGAAGGAGGCCTTTACTGTCCCGGTTCCTCCGATGCTGGAACGGCTCCTCTTCTGGATGTGGGAGGCACCGGCCTCGGCTCCATCTATGGACTCCGGAAGAGCCCTGGTTTTCAGAAGGCGCAGCTACCACACCATTCCATGGTGGTGGAATCGGCCATGCATCACCTGAAAAGTCAGAAGATGCACTCCGCGGTGCCCCCTGGCAGGGAGGCCCGAAACCTCGATGGTTTTGGTAGAAAGTGCTTCCAGGGCTCGATGCTTGCTTGCAGTGTCCAGTCTTACCAGCTGTACATGGGCATGTACTTGTGAGACCTGGCCAAGGAGCTGGCCGGGTTCTCTGCTGGTCTCTCCAGGGAACCCTTGCAGAAGTTCAAGTCCTTGTCCTCGGGGATCCGGGAATGCTCCAAGTTTATGTCCCGTGCTGCCTACGATGGCTTTGAGGCTTCGGCCCGTGTTGCGGCAGCCGGCATCGTGGCTCGACGTCAGGCATGGCTGCAGTCATCGGACCTCGAGCCATGGGTTCAGGACAAGTTGGTCGATGTCCCTTGCTGAGGTGAGAACCTTTTTGGCAAGCCCATGACCGAGAAGGCCGCACAGCTCGAGACCGAGCACCTCACAAGGACAAGGCTGTCTAGAAAGACTTCTGCCCCTTCTCACAAAAAGAAGGGCTCGGGTAAAAAGCCCCTTTACCCGAGGAAGGGCACTGCCTACAAACAGTATCCACAATATCAGGCTGCCCAAGCTGCCCCTCAGTGTCAGCAAGCCAAGGGGCAGGGTAATGGGCCCCATAGGCAGAGGACCCCCAAGCCTCCAGCCCTTGCTCCCACTCAGCAGGGTGGGGGTTTTTTACTCCTTAGGCATAGCCTCTCCATCCCTGCTCTCCCAACCCTGCACAGGAGGTCACCTAGCTCTGTTTGCCCACCAGTGGCCACTCATCACTGGAGACAGTTGGGTGTTAAAAATAGCCCACAGGGGCTATGCACTCCACTTCCAACAACTGCCTCCTCCATACTTTCCAGGGGAGCCTCCAAGGCCTCCCCTGCACACAGATCTTCTACTTCAGGAGCTGCAAGGTCTGTTGGTGGACAGGGCAGTGGAGCCTGTGCCTCCCCACTTACAAGGTCGAGGGTTCTACTCCAGGTATTTCCTAGTACCCAAAAGAACCGGTGGCCTTCGACCTATTCTAGATCTCCGAAACCTCAACAAGTTCCTGGAGAAGGAAAAGTTCAAGATGCTTACTCTTGGAACCCTTCTGCCCTACCTCCAACAGGGAGATTGGCTATGCTCCTTGGATCTAAAGGATGCGTATACTCACATCCTCATTCATCCAGACCACAGAACGTACCTCAGGTTCATTGTGGGAGGAAACCATTATCAGTACAAAGTACTGCCTTTTGGCCTGACCTCCGCTCCCAGGGTCTTTACCAAATGCCTGGCAGTGGTGGCGGTGGCCTACCTGAGAAATCAGGGTATCTTTGTCTTCCCCTATCTGGACGACTGGCTCATCAGGGGTCAAACGTGTCAGGAGGCCAGACAAGCCACACTCAGAACTATTGCTCTTCTTCAAAGCCTGGGGTTTGTCATAAATTTCGCAAAGTCCACTTTGCTCCCAACACAAAACTTGGAGTTCATAGGGGCAAGGTTGAACTCTCTGCTGGCAAAGGCATTCTTGCCAGAGGACAGAGCCCAAAGACTGATAAACTTGGCAAGCCAGTTTCTCAGCAGGTCACTGGTCTCTGCCAGACTCTGCCTGAGGCTTCTAGGCCACATGGCTTTGACAGTACATGTGACCCCCAATGCCAGGCTCCATATGAGGCCTGCTCAGTGGTACCTTCGGACTCAGTGGTCACAGTCCACCGGCAGTCTCAGACACAGGATAAGGGTGTCCAGACAATTTCTGAAATCCCTCAGCTGGTGGCTGCATCCACCCAATCTGCTGCAAGGGGTGCCTTTTCAGATTCCTGGGTTCACAGTGGTATTGACCACGGATGCCTCCTTGCAGGGCTGGGGAGCTCATTGTCTAGGCAAGTGCACCCAGGGCCTGTGGTCTCCCTGGGAAGCCGCACAGCAAATCAATCTGCTAGAACTCAGGGCTATTCGGTTAGCCCTCAAGACTTTCTCTCCAGCCCTGGCTCATCAGTCTATCCTAGTTCAAACAGACAACCAGGTAGCCATGTTTTATGTGAACAAACAGGGCGGAACTGGGTCCAGGCTCCTTTGTCAGGAAGCACAGGACCTTTGCTTGTTTGCCCTCAAGCACAACATGCTCCTCAAGGCTGTGTACCTCCCTGGCCAGGAAAACTACCTGGCCGACAGATTGAGCAGGATTCTACAGCCCCACGAGTGGCAGCTCCATCCTTTGGTGGTTCAGAAGATTTTCCTGAAATGGGGACTTCCATCCATAGATCTGTTTGCCAGTCCTCTGAACAAACAGCTGCCAAAGTTCTGCTCCAGGCAACCGCATCCTCTGCGAGTAGCAGCAGATGCTTTTCTGATTCCCTGGTCTCAGGGCCTCCTGTATGCGTTTCCTCCCACGCCCTTGGTGGCCCGAACTCTGTTCAAGATTCTTCAGGACAAGGCCTCAGTCCTGCTGGTGGCTCCCAGGTGGCCGAGACAGCCTTGGTTTCCACTTCTGCTTCAACTGGCAGTGGATCCCCCACTGCCTCTGGGGTTGCAACCCGACCTTCTCTCTCAGGATCAGGGTTCCCTTCTGCACCCCAATCTCAAAGCTCTCAATTTGATGGCCTGGAGGCTGCAAGGGTAGTAGTTTTAGCTCCCTGGGGCCTACCTCAGGAAGTTAAGGAGGTTGTCCTAGCCTCTAGGAAACAGTCCACTAGGAAAACCTATGCTCTCAAATGGAAAAGGTTTTCTGTGTGGTGTCAGCTACGTACAGAGGATCCCTTCTCCTGTACTGTATCAGTAGTGCTTCAGTACTTGCTACACTTATCAAATCAGGGACTTAAGTCCAATTCTGTTCGGGTCCACCTCTCAGCCCTAGCAGCTCACCACTCACTGGTGGAAGGACATTCTCTGTCGGTTCACCCCTTGGTGTCCCGCTTTCTCAGAGGCTTGCTTTTGCTCAAGCCTCCAATCCGTCCTCCTGCTCCTGAGTGGGAGTTGAATGTGGTCTTGCAGCAACTGACTCGCACACCTTTTGAACCGATGGCTACTTGCCCTCTGCGCTTCCTATCCTGGAAGACCCTCTTCTTGATAGCCCTAACCTCGGCCAGGCGAGAGAGTGAACTTCAGGCCCTGGTATGTGACAGGCCTTACACCAGATTCTACTAGAACAGGGTAGTCCTCAGGACTCATCCAAAGTTCCTCCCAAAGTTTGTCTCCTCTTTCCACCTCAACCAGGAGGTGGTTCTTCCAACATTCTTCCCTAGGCCTCATGCAAGCCAGGCTGAAGCAGTTCTGCATACCCTGGACTGTAGGAGGGCCTTATCCTTCTACTTTGACCTTACGCAGGGGCACAGAAGGGCTACTCAGCTCTTCATATCTTTTGACCTTAATAATTTGGGGTTGGCTGTGTCCAAGCGTACCTTGTCCATCTGGGTGGCTGACTGTATCACCTGGGCTTACAAGGCGGCTGACCTTCCTTTGCAGGGTCGGGTCACGGCCCATCGTGTCAGGGCAATGGCTGCCTCTGTGGCTCATTGCCACTCTGTACCGTTGGTAGACATCTGCAGGGCTGCTACTTGGTCTTCAAGCCAGACTTTTGCAGCCCACTACTGTCTGGAAAGGGAGTCCCGTAAGGACAGTGCTTTTGGCCAGGCAGTACTCTGGAATCTCTTTGAGGTTTAAGCAACTCCTGCCCTCTGTTGGGCTACCGGTGGAGGTTCTGTCAGTGAAAAGCCTTTCTTTGATGCTGGGACTAGAGGGAGTTCTCTTGTTCAGCCTGGGTTCCTAGGTAGCCCAGAGCTAGGGAGTCACCCATATGTGAGGACTGACTTCCTGCTTGGTCCTGGAGAAAGAGTAGTTACTCACCTGTAACAGGTGTTCTCCAGGAGCAGCAGGAATCAGTCCTCACAACCCTCCTTCCTCTCCCCTGGGAGTTGCAGTTGTACATTGTTTATTTTTTCATTTTTGTGTGCTGTTTTTAGCTATGTCATTGGACTGAGCAAGATGGCACCTTTAGGCGGGAAGGGAACCGCGCATGCGTGCCTGCATTCCCAAAGGCTTTCATGGAAAGCTGGGGAAATGCTCCGCAAGGGCTCCATCGACATCAGTGTCACCCATATGTGAGGACTGATTCCTGCTGCTCCTGGAGAACACCTGTTACAGGTGAGTAACTACTCTTTCCTAACAGGGTCTCCATTGCAAACAAGGTAATACTGTGTGGTTTTTAAATACAAACTGTCTGAATGAGAGCTCTTAAAGGGGTTTTGATCTTCATTTTTGATAGCTAATTTCTTTTTCTAGTGCTGTATTGCAAATGGGGGATTTTTTGTGGTGTTGGGTTAAGCTCTGCTGTTGGAGTTCATTGTTTTTTTTCCAGCTTTCCATTCAAAACAAGCTCATTGAAACCAGTGACGTCATCGGGTGTTAGATTCCTCCCTACGCACCCCAACTGCCACCCACCTCATGTGAGAATTCTTGCTCTATAGGGCAAATTCCTAATTAGCTTACATAAGAACATAAGATATGCCATACTGGGTCAGACCACGGTCCATCAAGCCAAGTATCCTGTTTCCAACAATGGCCAATCTAGGGCACAAGTACAGTGCTTGTATTGGGACAAGTAGTGGATTTCCCAGGTCCCCTTTAATAATGGTTTATGGACCTTTCCTCCAGGAACTTGTCCAAACCTTTTTTTAAACCCAGCTACACTAACAGCTTTTACTATATCCTCCGGTAACGAATCCTAGAGTTTGATTATGCGTTGAGTGAAAAAATATTTTCTCTTATTAGTCTTAACTGAGTTAGACTGTAGCTTCATTGCATGTCCCCTAGTCTTTCTATATTCTGATGACATAAACAACCGATCTACATTTATCCGTTCCACTCCATTCATTAATTTATAGACCTCTATCATATCTCCCCTCAGCCGTCTCTTTTCCAGGTTGAAGAGCCCTAACCTTTTTAGCCTCTCTTCATAGGGGGGTAATCCTTCCACCCCTTCACCATTTTGGTGGTTCTTCTCTGTACCTTTTCTAATAACGCTATATCCTTTTTAAGATACAGCAGCCAGAATTGCACACAATATTCAAGGTGCGGTCACACCATGGAACAATACAGAGGCATTATAATATCCTTTGTTTTATTTTCCTTTCCTTATGATACCCAGCATTCTATTTGCTCTATTGGCCGCCACTGCACACTGGGCAGAGGGTTTTAACATGTTATCCACAATGACGCCTAAATCTTTTTCCTGGGTGGTGGTTCCTAATGTGGAACCTTGCATCGTTTAACCATAGTTTGGGTTGTTCTTTCCCAGGTGCATAACTTTGCACTTGTCCACAGTAAATTTCATCTGCTATTTGAACATCCTGTATTCCAATTTATCAAGGTCCTCTTGCAAATTTTCACAATCCTCATGGGTTTTAAGAAATTTGAATAATTTTGTGTTATCTGCAAATTCGATAACCTCACTCGTTATTCCCATTTCCAGGTCATTTACAAATGTGTTAAAAGCAGTGGACCCAGCACAGATCCCTGGAGTACTCCACTATTCACCTTTCTCCATTGGGAAAATTGGCCATTTAGAACTACCCTCTGCTTTCTGTCTTTTAACCAGTTTCTGATCCACAATAGTACACTGCCTCCTATCCCATGACTTTTTAATTTTGCCAAGAGTGTCTCATGAGGGACCTTATCAAAGGCTTTCTGAAAATCCAGACTACATCGACCGACACACCTTTGTCTGCCTGTTTATTTACACCTTCAAAAAAATATAACAGATTAGTAAGACAAGACCTTCCCTGGCTAAAGCCATGTTCGTTGTCTTCCATTAAACCATGACTGCCTACATGTTCAGAAATTTTGTACTTAATAATGGTTTCTACCTTTTTTCCCATTACTCAGGCTCACCACTCTGTAGTTTCTCGGATCACCCCTGGGACATTGGGCATCCTCCAATCTTCAGGTATTACTGATGATTTTAATGTTAATTCACAGATTAGGAAGGGTAGATCTGCAATCTCATATTTCAATTCTTTCAACACCCTTGGATGTCCAGGTGATTTGCTACTTTTCAGTTTATCAAATAGTTGTAATACATCTTCCCGTTTATCAATATTTCTTTCAATTCTTCTGCTGTATCAGCTTTAAATACCATTAAAGGCAGGGGTAACTTCTCTAGAGGCGAGGGTAGGTGAGGTCACTGGTGCTCTTTTTATAAAAAAAAAAAAAAAAGAAACATGTTTCGGCTGGACGCCTTCCTTAGGGGGCACACATCTTAAAAATAAAACACACATTAATATACAAATACAATAAAAGATAAAAAGTAGTAATAAATAACATAGAGATCCAATATAAATAATAAATAAGTAAAGCCATATTTGTAAAATGAATATAACGTATGCCCATCTTCAAATTTAAAATAATAATGTGTGTTTTATTTTTAAGATGCTTTTTTGGCTACAACAACCTCTCTGACCTCACTTTTAAACCATGCTGGCAGTTTTCTGGACTCCTTCCACTTTTCTTTAAGTGTGGAATACAGCTGGTCTGGGCTTCCAAGCTAGTATTTTTAAACAACACCCATGCTTGATGTAAATCTTTAACCTTCGCAGTTGCTCCTTTTAGTTTTTTTCTTAACTGTTTTCCTCATTTTATCAGTCTCCCTTTTGAAATTAAAAGGTAGTACTGTGAATTTCCTTATCATCCTTTCTCCATTTATTAAATCAAACGTGATCATGCTATGATCACTATTGCCGAGTGGCCCAACACCCTTATCTTTTGCACCAGATCTTGTGTTCCACTAAGGAATACGTCCAGAATGGCTTCCCCTCTTGTCTGTTCATGAACCAGCTGCTCCAAAAAGTAGTCATTTATTTCATCTAGAAACTATCTCCCTAACATGTCCAGACCCAGTCGATACTGGGGTAATTGAAATTACCCATTATTATTATTGTTGACAAACATTTGTCATTCTTCAAGTTGTTTTGATTAGGTAATTTTACAAAGGAAACATATTAATCTGTATTCTTCAGACACAAAATTTACTAAAGTAATAACTGTCTTGCAAGGAAGTGAGGTTACACACAGGGACATAGAACAGCCCTTTTAGAACACACATAAGCGGTTAACTGCTTTTTCTCTTAAAGGACAGCTAAGGAAAAGTTAGGAATTTTAGTAGGTCTCTCTCATTTACTTCAACAGGTACCGAAGCTCCACCAACTGTTGCCCCCTTTACAGCTTCTTCCTCTGTCCAGACAGAGAACCTGATTCCAGTTAAAGGATCAGTTCCATGTGCAGGATGCTTGCAGGCTGAAACCCTCATGAAACCAAGTGGAAGAGCTCAGAGATGAGGTAGCGAGGCTCAGAAGCATTCAAGACAATGAAGAGTACATTGAGATGCTTCTTGAAACATCCAAGCTCTCCAACAGAGGTGAAAATGGGATTCTACAGAATGAAGAGAGTTGGATATGAGTCAACAGAGCTTGCAGAATCAACAATCCAACTCCTCCAGCCTTTGAATTGCAGAACCAGTATGTAGCCCTGGAAGTGGAGGAGGTGAAAACATCCCAGGAAAGGAAGGAACCAGAGCTCAAGCACCCCAAAGTTGCTGAATCTGTGACCATAAGGAAGCGAAAGTTAGTGGTGGGTAGTGACTTTATCTTTATCTTTATTTAAAATTTAATATACCGCTTAAACCAAATTGGCATACAGCGGTTCACAATAAAAACAAAACGGAGCTACTGGGAAGGAAACAGAAAGGAACGCCATTTAAGTAGAGTAAAGGACAGTGCTGAGATAAAATATAGAAAAAGTAAAGGAGAGATAAAAAAAAAAAAAAAACCAGACAAACAATCATACAGTCACAGGGGGAGGGGGGAAAGGGAGGTCAAAAGCTGTGCAGAAAAGGTAGGTCTTGAGACAGGCTTTGAAAGCAGAGAAGGAAGATTCCAATCGTAGCGAAAGTGGCAGTGAATTCCAAAGACGGGGACCAAGGAAAAAGAAGGCAGAAGAGCGTGTGGATTCGAGATGAGCCTGGGAAGGAGGTGGTAGAAAAAGACGGTTTAGATGGAGAGATCGAAGCACTCTGGGAGGACAAGAAAAATGGACCAGATCAGAGAGATAGAGTGGAATACCTGTATGCAAAGACCGGTGCACGAAAATCAGAATTTTATACTGAATGCGAAAAGGGACAGGTAACCAGTGTAGACGAAGAAGCAAAGGGGTGACGTGCGCTGATCGAGGAGAGTGAGTCAGAAGACGGGCGGCAGTGTGGTGTACTAATTGAAGACGACGAAGCTGAGTAAGTGGAAGACCGGCTAAAGATGCGTTACAATAGTCCAAACGGGAAACCACCAAAGCAAGAAGAAGTGTAGTCATAGAAGAGGGGGATAGAAAAGGCCGAATTGCTCGAAGTTGGCGTAAAGTGTGAAAAGAACGTTGCACCACGGAAGAGATATGGTCCCTGAAAGTTAATGCAGGATCCAACGTAACCCCAAGATAACGCAGAGAGGTGACCAAGGGGATAGGCCCAGCAGAAAGAGAAGGAGACAAAGAGGGAATGGGGGCACCTGCAGTGAACCAGATCGCCGAAGTCTTAGCCAAGTTAATGTGTAAAAAGTTGTCCGCAAACCAGGCAGAAACTGAAGAAAGACAAGCATCAAGAGGACCAATATCTGGAGAGAGTGAACAGGTGTGAAAAAGGAGAAGAATATCATCGGCATAAAAGTATGCCGAGATGCCGTGCTGCTGTATGAGCAGAGCAAGAGGGGCCAGGAAAATATTGAACAGCAAGGGAGACAAGACAGAACCTTGAGGGACACCGCAGTGAAGAGGCAAGGGGGGAGAAGAGTCGGAACCAATAAGAACGGAAAAAGAACGATCACAGAGAAAGGAATGAAACCAATGGAGAACTGACGCAGAAAGACCAATAGAGCTGAGACGAAGAAGAAGAGTGCGATGGTCAACAACATCGAAAGCCGCAGAAAGATCAAGTGCAACAGCAATGGAAATAGAACCCCTGTCGTGAGCGACGTGCAACTCATTAAGAAAAGATATAAGAATAGATTCAGTGCTATGCCCAGGACGAAAACCGGATTGACGGGGGTGAAGAACCAAAGAATCCTCTAAATGTGCAGAAAGTTGAGAATAGACCAAACGTTCAAGAAGCTTAGAAAGAAAAGGAAGATTAGAGACAGGACGCCAATTAGACAAGGTGGAGGGATCTAGAGAGGGTTTTTTCAGGAGAGGGCGGATCAAAGCATGTTTCCAAGGTGAGGGGAAAGATCCAGAAGACAAACAGGTATTGAAAAGAGAAAGAACTAAAGGAAGCAAAGCCAGAGAAGGTTCAGAAAGCCATTGCGAAGGGATAGGATCAGAGAGACAGGTGGTTTTCCGAGCTGTAGAAAGAACGTGGGACAGCTCAGAGAGGGTAATAGGACGAAAGACAGACCAACAGTGTGAGAGAGGGGGGATAGACGATGGCGACAAAGAAACAGACGGAACTGGGGAAAGAGGGGGAGGGGGAGAGAGAGGGGAGGGACATGAAGGAAAAAGCTGACGAATATTGAGAACCTTATCAGAAAAGTGAGTGGCTAAGGCAGATGAAGTGGGGCTAGAAGAGGGTAGAAGAAGAGAAGGTGCCGGGCTAACGGATGAAGATGTGGCAGAGAGAGAATGGAGAACTCGGTAAAGTTGACGGGTAGAATTAGCCGAAGAGGAAACAAGCTCAGAGAAATAATCACGTTTGGCTGCATGCAACAGAGAACGATAATGGGAATGACAGTAACGGAAGTGTGACAGAGAGGATGCGGAAGGGTGCTTACGCCAACAGCGAATAGAACGCTGAAGGTAAGAACGATGAAGACGGAGTCCAGGATGAAACCAAGGAGAATTGGAGCGTCTGTGTTGGGCAGATGTAGGGTGAAGAGGAGCAACCTTGTCTAACGCAGAGGTGAGAGTGGTATTCCAACACTGAACCTGGAGATCAACCGGGAGTAGATGGAAATTATCAGGAAAAAGCTGATCAGAAGAAGGAAACTGGTGAAGTGAGTCAGGAGTATAGCGACGACGCAAATGGGTGGAGGGTATAGCAGAGGGGACAGAAGAAAGGGAGGTAGGACAAGAGAAGGTAAAGAAAATACAGAAGTGATCAGACCATGGGAGGAGCTGAGAGGCAAAGGAGGAGAGTGTGAAGGGTGAACAGTGGCGCGAGATCACAAGATCCAAAGTGTGACCAGCTGTATGGGTAGGAAAATTGACATGTTGATAGAGAGAGAGATCGGAAAGTAGGGAAAGAAAAGAAATATCACGCTGAGAGGAGGGAGAATCAGCATGAACATTAAAATCACCAAGGAGCAGAAGCTGCTGGTATCTGAGAGAAGCTTCGGACAGAGACAAAAGCACAGAGTCCCACAAAGAGGAGGACAATGTAGGCGGAACATAGAAGAGAAGGATATGCAGAGGAGAAGGGGACTCTAGCAATAGCAAAAGCGCCTCAGGGTAGGGGAAAGGGGGAGGAAGAACCTCGCGAAGGGGAAGGGAGGAGCGATGGATCACCGCAACCCCCCCACCAGGCCTACCTCGACGAGATGTTGCAAAGAAGGAAAAGCCTGGGGGAAGGCAACGATTCAAAAAAGGCTCCTCCCCATCCCTAAGCCAGGTTTCAGTCAGAAACAGTATATCCAGGGAACGTTGTGATATGAGGTCATGAATGAGCGTGGTCTTGGAACGAAGAGAACGACAGTTTAACAAAGACAACTGGAGAAGAAAGAGCTGGGAGGGGGAGGGAAAGCCAGGGGAGGGCGGAAAAGACGACTGGGCAGAGGAACAAGGGATAAGATTCGCAGCTCGACATGAAGCAATATCTACTGTTTTCTGAGGGGCTACTAAGGCATCCATTTGCCAACCAGATGACGTCCAGAGAGGTGTGCTGTCTACCAGGTACCAAAATACAAGATGTTAGGAGTGTTTTCCAAGATTCATCAAGCCTACTGACTATTATCTGATGTTGCTCATCCATGTCAGCACAAATGATATTGCTAGGTATCCCTCTGAGTGTATCAAAAGTGACGTCATGGCTCTGGAACAGAAGGTGAAACAGATAGGTGTACAGGTGGTGTTCTCTTCAATCCTCCCTGTTGAGGGTAAAAGCCGAGGCAGAGAAGCTCACATCCTTGAGATGAATGCATGACTGTGTGGATGGTGTCATAGAGAGTGTTTTGGTTTCCTAGACCATGAGATGATTTGCCAAGGGCTGCAGAGCAGAGATGGCATCCATCTGTCCAAGAAAGGTCAAAGTGTCTTCTGCAGCAGACTGGCTAACCTACTGAAGAGGGCTTTAAACTAGATTCGTTGGGGATGAGTGAAGAAAGTCCACAGTGAAACATTAATTCTCCAGGTACAAGCAGGAAGTCAGTCCTCATAAATGGGTGACATCAGCGCCGATGCAGTCCACACAGAAGTATCTCCCCAGCTGTCAAAGAAAGCCTTTGGGAAATGCACCATGCATGTGTGGTCCCCTTCCCGCCCAAAGGTGCCATCTTGCCTCAGTCTCTTTTTTTTTCCATGGAGCCCACCAGACATCTGTCCCATTTCCCCAGAAAAAGTATCTCTTTTTGTCTTAAAATTATTCCTTTCCAGTAAGTGTACAGATTCCTATTCCCGCCCCCGAGCCAGCTCGCCTCAGCGTCATTCCTCGGGTTCATTTTTTCTTGTTTTTCCTGTTTTTTTCTCAAGATGTCCCTCGACTGGCGCTTCACTCCCTTTTTTGGCCAGTAGGCCTCAGACCCTCGTCTGGGACCAAGGACCCGTTTTTCCCATGGCCTCCAGTGGCTTCAAAAAATGTAATCAATGCAGTAAGATGTCCGTTACCAACCCACATGACTGCTGCCTCCATTGCCTCGGGCCGGACCACAACAACTCGGGCTGCAACCTTTGCAAGTCCATGTCCACAAAGGCCATCAAGAGTTGTCAGTTGCAGCAGGAGAAGTTCCATAGATCCGACTTTGCACTGGAGTCCCTAATGACACCAGGACCCCCCTCTGGTACCTTGGTGCCCTGCGATGCCCGGGACGCTTCAGAGTCCCGTGTCTGCAGCTTCTCCTAGAGGAAATCCCCAGAGAGTGGAGTGGAGGAGTGGCCTAGTGGTTGGGTCAAGGTACTTCAGGCCGGAAGGTCGGGAGTTCAAATCCCACTAGAGGACAGCAACTTTGGGCCGGAAGGACTGGGGTTTCTAGTCCCACAGGTGCTCCTTGTGGTCTTGGGCAAGCCACTTAACCCTCCATAGCCCATGTTCCCTGTAAAATAGTTATCTCCAAGTTATAATGCCCTGTTCAATGTAATTTCAGTTTGTTCAATGTAAACCGCACTGATGCAGAATAGCGCGGTATATAAGAGGATGTAAATAAATAAAATTAAAAATAGAGATGAATACAAGAAGAGCAAGAAAACTTCAAAGGCCACCTCAGAGAACGGGTCTGGAAAAATGGGTAAATCCCACACCAGGTTGTGCAATCCCCGGCGTGAGTTTGAGGGGTCGGAGCGGGAACGACCTTACAAGCTGCCCTGGAAGGAGTCGTCAGCATCAGGTGACCGGCCTTGGATACCGAAAGCCATCCTGGTCGAGGACTCTCGCTCGACGGAGCCAATGCTGGGCTCGAAGTCATCGGTGCCTACATCGAAGGCTGTGGAGCCATCTGGCATGAGACTAGAATGGTGGCTTTGGAACACAGTATCACTGCCCTCCTGACACAGCAGCAGGAGTTGATCTCCGGTTCATCCGCACCAGCGACCGGACCCTCGACCTCAAGGACTTCTCCAGTCATCAAGCTGATCCTCGAGAGGCAGCCACCTCGAGAAACCCATCAGGTTTAGATGAGGTCCCGGTCCCATTCCTCGGGACACCGGTCTTCTCTGTCGAGTGCATGTGGCTCAGAACACAGGTCCTCCGGGGTGTCGCAGGCCTTTAGGCTCAGGACCCAACCATGGGAGTCGCGGAGCCTTGGATTCTTCCTCTGACTTCAAATCAGACTGGGAGACCGAGGACAAAGAATCCCCATGCACCCAGCTACACCGAGACATGCCCTCTGACCTATCTCCACTGGTGCCCTGGTGTTGTTCCCCGCCCAAGGACGTTGCTTTCCTTGACTTTGTGCAGGACATGGCAAAGGTGCTCGCATTCGAGATTGAAGCAGATCATCACCCTGTCATGGAGGAACTTGAGATCTTCCAGTATGAGGCCCCCCTGAAGGAGGCCCTCACAGTGCCTGTCCCTGTGATCCTCGAGCACCCCGCTCCTCCATATGTGGGGAAACACCGGCATCGGTGCCCATTGTGAGTAGACAGCTCGACTCCATGTACTGAGTCAGCCGAAGCCCAGGGTTCCAAAAAACCCAGCTCCCTCACAACTCTGTGGTTATTGATTTATTTATTCAGTTTTGTATACCACCTTATCCTTCAATCAAAGTGGTCACAACACAATTTGGGGATACATTTTTAACACGAGGGGATATGAGACACATACACTAATACTTACAGGGAACATGGGCAATGGAGGGTTGTGGCTTGCCCAAGACCACAAGGAGCACCTGTAGGACTAGAAACCCCAGTCCTTTCGGCCCAAGGTTGCTGTCCTCTAGTGGGATTTGAACCCCCGACCTTCCAGCCTGAAGTACCTTGCCCCAACCACTAGGCCACTCCTCCACTGGTTGTCGAGTCAGCCGTTCGGCAACTCAAGAGCCAAAAGACTCATTCTTCTGTGCCCCTGAGTAGGGAGGCCCGGACCTTGGATGCCCTCGGCCGAATATGCTACCAGGGCTCGATACTGGTTTGCCGAGTCTGGTCCTACCAGTTGTGCATCAGCATATACCTAAAGGCCTAAAGGAACTGGCGAGGGAGCTCGCCGGTTTCTCTGCAAGCCTCGATGGGGAACCTCTTCAACGGTTCAAGTCACTGACCTCAGCAGTCAAGGAGTGCTTGAAGTTCCTGTCTTGAGCAGCGTACGATGCCTTTGAATCCTCAGCCAGAGTAGCCACTGAGAACATCAGAGCCTGATGCCAGGCGTGGCTGCAAGTTAGTCTAGGACAAACTCATCAGTGTCCCTTGCACCAGAGAGAATCTCTTCAGGAAACTCATGTCAGACAAGGCTGCTGAGATAGAGACTGAGTTCCTGACCAGTACCAGGCTCTCGAAGAAGACCTCGGTGCACCCCTTGTAAGAAGGCCCCAGGGAAGAAACCTTTCTTCCCAAAAAAAGAAAGAGTTTGGTAATGCCCCACAGTACCAGGCCTTCTCTGCCCCACAGTAGGAGCAAGGACATGGCCCCCGCAAGCCTAAGATCCAGGCACCAGCCCTGGCCCAGCCTGGAGAGAACTTTTGACTCCTGTGGTATGGCCTCCTCTCACCCAGGAAGCCTTCAGCAGGCCACAGGGGAGTGTCTGGTCCTGTTTGCCCAGAGATGGCCCCCATCACCACCGACTCCTGGGTGCTACAAGTAGTCAAGGAGTGGTACCTCCTCCACCTGCTACAGATGCTATCCTCGTTCTTCCCAGGAGAACCTGTAAGGCATTTCTCTTTCATCAAACTGTTCTCCTCACTAAGCTCGCAGGCCTCCTCACAGACAGGGCGGTGGAGCTAGTGCCCAAACATCTCTGGGGCAAAGTGGACAGGGGGCCTCAGGCCCATCCTGGACCTACGGGACTTGAATTGATTTCTGGTGAGGAAGAAGTTCAAGATGCTCTCCCTTGGAACACTGCTGCCTTACCTCCAGCAGGGAGACTGGGCTATGCTTCTTAGATCTGAAAGATGCTTATACATACATCCTGATCTATCCCACCAACCAACAATATCCCCGATTCGTGGTGGGAGGAGGTCACTTCTAATACGGGGTGCTACTCTTTGGACTGGTGCCATCGTCAAGGGTCTTCACCAAGTGCCTAGCGGTGATCGCAGCCCGCTTTTGTCTCCAAGGGGCCTTCATCTTTCCCTACCTGGACAACTGGCTCATAAGGGGAGGCACAGCTACAGAGGTACACCAGACCACCGAGCGCACCATTCATGTCCTGCAGCATCTGGGGTTTGTCATCAACTACCCCAAGTCCCACCTCTGTCTGGCACAGTGCCTGGAGTTCATAGGGGCTCAGCTGAACACCCTCCAGGCCTAGGCTTTCATCCTTTCAGAGAGGACAGAACACCTAAGGGCGCCAGCCACAGAAGTGCAACACCGCCGGTCGGTGCACACTTGCCTTCTCCTCCACCTGCTGGGCCACATGGCCTCCATAGTCCACGTAACCCCTTACGCCTGCCTGCATATGAGGGCGGCTCAATGGTGCCTCTGTTCACAGTGGAAACAAACCACGGGCAGACTTCAGACAGGGTAAAAGTGACCTGCCAACTGGCGGACTCCCTCCACCAATGGCAGATCCCCTACCACTTTCAGGCCAGGATGCTCTTCCAGGCACCTCCCCCAGAGGGCTCTCACTACGGACGCCTTCCTGCGAGGATGGGGGACTCATTGCAAGGACCTCTGCATCCAAGGCATGTGGTCCCAGATGGAGTGCCAATGGCTGATCAACCGTCTGG
Organism: Ichthyophis bannanicus; assembly: GCA_033557465.1. NCBI lineage: Eukaryota > Metazoa > Chordata > Amphibia > Gymnophiona > Ichthyophiidae > Ichthyophis > Ichthyophis bannanicus. The sequence goes on from CM066037.1 coordinate 296,315,321, forward strand.
AGCTCTGGGCAATATTTCTAGCCCTCCGAGCCTTTCGCCACCAGTTGCAACACCAGTCAGTGCTGGCCCAGATGGACAATCAAGTCACAATGTTCTATGTCAACAAACAAGGAGGCATGAGGTCGTACTCCCTCTGCCAGGAGGCGATAGCCCTCTCCTCATATGCGACATGCAACAGGATGCTCCTGCACGCGGTCTATCTCCCGGGCCTGCACAATGCCCTGACGGACAGACAGGACGCATGAGTGGTGCCTGGACTCCAGAGTGGCCTCCTGGCTTTTCCAACTCAGGGGCGTCCCCCTAGTGAAGCTATTTGCCAGCCCGGACAACACGCAATTGCCCCACTTCTGTTCCTGCCAACCACAGCTGTCCCAAGTGGTGGCAGATACATTCCTCATCCCATGGATGGAAGACCTCCTTTACGCCTTCTCGCTGACACCGCTAGTCGCCAAGACTCTGCAAAGTCCAGCGTGATGGGCATCACTGATTCTGGTAGCCCACCGGCCCAGGCAACCCTGGTTCCTGCTGCTTCTCTGTCTGTCGGCTGTGCCCCAGGACTACTCTCACAGGAGGGGAGGGCTGTCTCCTACACCCCAACCTGTGGTCCCTGTCACTCACAGTGTGGCTGTTGAAAGGGTAGAGCTAGCATGATGTGGAGAAGGTCCTTCTGGCTTCCCATAAGGCCTCAACGAGAAGGGCGTATGCCTTCAAATGCCATTGATTTTCAGTGTGGTTAGCCAAGAGGCAAGCGAACCTGTTCTCCTGCTCGGTGCAGCTGGTGCTCCAGTACCTACTCCACCTGTCACAAGTGGGACTGAAGTCCAACTCGGTCAAAGTGCACCTGAGTGCTATTGTGGCACACCATCATGCTGTCGAGGGCAAGCCTCTCTCATCTCAGCCCCTTATCTCTTGTTTCCTACGGTGCCTTATGTTGTCCAAGCCCCCTGTCTGCCCACCAACGGCGGAGTGGGATCTCAGTGTGATGCTCTCATAGCTCACTAAACCGCCATTTGAGCCCCTAGCTACCTGCCAACTGTGGTACCTCTCCTGGAAGGTTGTCTTTCTTGTGGCACTCATGTCGGCTCACAAGGTCAGCGAGTTACAGGCTTTGATGGCAGAGCCGCCCTACACAAGGTTCTACAAGAACAGGGTGGTGCTCCGCACACACCCCAACTTTTTGCCAAAGGTGTAGTATCCCTCTTCCACCTCAGTCAGGAGGTGGTGCTCCCCACCTTCTTTCCGAGGCCTCACACTGGCAAGGTGGAGACCGTTCTCCATACTCTGGATTGTAAGAGAACCCTGTCCTTTCTGCAACAGACTCAACAGCCACTGCAAAGCGCCTCAGCTTTTCATCTTCTATGACCCCAGTCAACTGGGGCTTCCAGTGGCCAAGCGAACTCTGTCCACTTGGGTGGCATACTGCATTGCCCTCACCTATGAGCAGGCTGGGATCTCACTGGACCACTGAGTCACAGCGCACCGCATCAGGGCCATGGTTACCTCTGTGGCAAATCTGTGTTCTTCACCTGTTATGGAAATCTGCTGGGCCGCCACCTGGTCTTTGGTCCATACCTTCGCAGCTGTAGAGGGAGTCCTGACGGGACAGTGCCTTCGGTCAGGCTGTGCTCCGTAATCTCTTCGGGCCGTAGGCAACTCCTGACCTCCGACTCTTCTGTGTCCAGGCTACCAGAATGCTGATTTTCCGCTGGATACTTGGGTCTTGCGAGAGTCTCTCAGTTGGGACTCAACTGCTGTAGCTCACGGCTCACCTTCTCTGGCCGCCATGGCATTTTGTACAGATTCTCAGTAGCCTGTTGCTGGGAAGTCCCAAACATGAAGGCTGACTTCCTGCTTTTTCCCGAAGAAAGCGTAGCTACTCACCTGTAACAGGTGTTCTCGGGGGATAGCAGGAATCAGTCCTCACAATCCTCCCTCCTCCCTTTGGAGTTGCTTCTTTACCATATTTTAATTTTTTGCCGTCTTAGTTATGTCATTAGACTGAGGCAAGATGGCACCCTTGGGCAGGAAGGGGACCACGCATGCGTGGTGCATCTCCCAAAAGCTTTCTTTGAAAGCTAGGGAGATGCTTCTGTGTGGGCTCCATTGGCACCGAAATCACCCATATGTGAGGACTGATTCCTGCTGTCCCCGGAGAACACTTGTTACAGGTGAGTAACTATGCTATTCCTCTGTAGAAATTGGTAAAAGGGGCAACATCTGGAAAACTGTGTATAAATGCCCGTAGCATGGGAAATAAGATACCAGATGTTGAGGCTTTAATGGAAGAGGCTGACTTGGATTTAGTGATGGATACCGTAGACATGGTTCATGGACAAGCATGACTGGAATGTAATTATACCAGGCTATACTTTATTCAGGAAGGACAGGGTAGGAAGAAGGGGAAGAGGAGTGGCACTATATGTAAAAATTAATATTAAAGTTATAGAATTTCAGGGCTTAAAAGGAAGCAAGGAGGCACTGTGGGTTAAACTAGAAATAGGAAAAGGGCAATTCATTTGCATTGGCGTGATATACAGATCTACAGGGAGAAGAAGTGGACAGGGATTTAATAGAAGACATACACAGTATTGCCATGAAAGGAGAAGTGCTACTGATAGGTGATTTCAATATGCTGGATGTTGATTAGCATATCCCTGCTGTGGTGTTATCTAGAAGTAAGGAGATCCTACATAAGAACATAAGATATGCTATACTGGGTCAGACCAAGGTTCATCAAGCCCAGTATCCTGTTTCCAACAGTGGCCAATCTAGGTCATAAGTACCTAACAGTTTCCCCAAAAGACATAGGTTCCTCAGTACTTGTATTGGGTTAAGCAGTGATATCCCGGGCCCCTTTTAATAATGGTTTATGGACCTTTCCTCCAGGAACTTGTCCAAATCTTTTTTAAACCTAGCTACACCAGCAGCTTTTACTACAACCTCCGATAACAAATTCCAGAGTTTGATTACACGTTGAGTGAAAAACTATTTTCTCTTATTAGTTTTAAATAGGTTACCCTGTAGCTTCATTGCATGTCCCCTAGTCTTTTTATATTCTGATGGCATAAACAATCGATCTACGTTTACCCGTTCCACTCCATTTATTAATTTATAGACCTCTATCATATCTCCCCTCAGTCGTCTCTTTTCCAGGTTGAAGAGCCCTAACCTTTTTAGCCTCTCGTCATAGGAGTATCCTTCCATCCTGTTTACCATTTTGGTGGCACTTCTCTATACCTTTTCTAATAACGCTATATCCTTTTTAAGATACGGCGACCAGAATTGCACACAATATTCAAGGTGCGGTCACACCATGGAACGATACAGAGGCATTATAATATCCTTTGTTTTATTTTCCATTCCTTTCCTTATGATACCTAGCATTCTATTTGCTCTCTTGGCTGTTACTGCACACCGGGTGGAGGGTTTTAACATTTTATCCACGATGACGCCTAAATCTTTTTCCTGGATGGTGGTTCCCAATGTGGAACCTTGCATCGTGTAACCGTAGTTTGGGTTGTTCTTTCCTAGCTGCATATCTTTGCACTTGTCTGCATTATAATTTCATCTGCCATTTGAATGCCCAGTCTTCCAATTTATCAAGATCCTCTTGCAATTTTCCACAATCCTCTTGGGTTTTAACAGCTTCAAATAGTTTTGTGTCCTCTGAAAATTTGATAACCTCACTCGTTATTCCCTTTTCCAGGTCATTTATGAATATGTCAAAAAGCAGTGGACCCAGCACAGATCCCTGGGATAATCCACTATTCACCTTTTTCTATTGGGAAAATTGGCCATTTAGCCCTACATTCTGCTTTCTATCTTTTAACCAGTTCCTGATCCACAATAGTACATCACCTCCTATCCCATGACTTTTTAGTTTTGACAAAAGTCTCTGATGAGGGACCTTGTCAAAGGCTTTCTGAAAGTCCAGATATACTGTATCAACCATCTCACCTTTGTCTACCTGTTTATTCACACCCTCAAAGAAACATAACAGATTAGTTAGACAAGATCTTCCTTGTTTAAAGCCATGTTGGCTGTCTCCCATTAAATCATAAGAACATAAGATATGCCATACTGTATCAGACCAAGGTCCATCAAGCCCCAGTATCCTGTTTCCATCAGTGGCCAATCTAGGTCATACGTACCTAGCAGTTTCCCCAAAAGACATAGGTTCCACAATGCTTGTATTGGGTCAAGCATTGATATCCTGGGTCCCATGACTATCTACATGTTGAGTAATTTTGTTCTTTATGATGGTTTCTACCATTTTACCTGGTACTGACATCAGGCTCACCGGTCTGTAGTTTCCCGGATCACCCCTGGAACCCTTTTTAAAAATAGGCGTTACATTGGCGATGATCTAATCAGATTACTAATAGCAGGTCTACAATCTCATATTTCAGTTCTTTCAACATCCTTGGATGTATACCATCTGGTCCAGGTGATTTGCTACTCTTCAGTTTATCAAATAGTTGTTACATCTTCCCGATGTAGCGATATTTCTTTCAATTCTTCCACAGTATCACCTTTAAATACCACTTCAGTCATGGGTAACATCCCTACATCTTCCTCAGTAAAGACCGAAGCAAAGAATTCATTCAGTCACTCCGCTAAAGCCTTGTCCCATCTTACTGCCCCTTTTACCCCTCTATCATCTAATCCTAGAATCTCCAGAAACAAGCAGGAATGAGTCTTCACATATGGGTACGTCGGTACCGACGGAGCCTGCGTGGGAACGCTCCCCAGCGTCCAATCAGAAAGCTTTTGGGAGCATCCCTCAGCGCCTGCGTGCTGCCTTCCCGCCTTTCCAACTGTCTCTCCTCAGTTTTCGTTTTTCCGCGGAGCCGGCAGGACGTTTTCCTGTCACCGTAGAAAATGTTTTCTTTAAATCTTTTACCTTTTGTTTTCTTGTGGTCGCGGCTGTTTCCCCGACTCCACCGGTACCATCGGTGGTTTTTTTCTTTTCTTTTTTCTAAAACTCAGGGAGTTTTTTCCCTCTGTTTCTGTCTTGAATTTTTGGGCCTGTAAGGCCTCTCCATTATGGAGCCGCCTTCTCCTAAGAAGTGCCTTAACTGTGGAAATACAGTTTTCTTTTTAAACTCCAATAACTGGTGTCTAACCTGTTTGAGTCCTGACTCTTTTTCTCCAGAGCCATCCGGCTATAATTTTATGAGAAGAAATTCTCCATTTCGAGTTTCCCTCGATGCAGTTTTCCCTTCCAATGTAAGGGCACCGACCATTTCTTCTCTACAGAATCAGGTAACCCACAAACAGTCTGTTAAGACTAGCCAATCCTTGGGTGGTAGGTCTCATGCCAAGTATGATGACGGCTCCGGCCTTGCCCTCAAGACCACATTGGCTTCAAAATCCCGGCGGGAGTCTTCGGTCTCCAAAGCCTTTCAGGGGTTTCAGGTTGTTCCTGGGGCTCACCCCTCACAGAACATACCTGAGCCATGCTCGGGGGTGGCATCCGCTTCGAGCGGTACCGATAACCCGGCATTGACACTGGTGTTGAGCGATCCACTCCTCACCAGGGATCGTCATCTGGTGTACTCGGTGCCTTCGGGACCGATTGATACCCAGATTGACTTTCCAGTATCGGCAGCTCTGTCGATACGACCCATGACGTCGGTACCATCCAGACATGCATCGATAGATTCGCTTCCTTCGATGCCGAGTCTAGAATCGATATCTAGTCTGGAAGACTGGGTACCGACAAGCACCGATTCCGGATGCCCGGTACCGAGGATATTCACCGAGACTTTTGAGTTTCCTCGGTACCGTTTGAGCAGCCTCCGATGACTGTTTCGATGTCGGTGTCGCCTTCGATTCCGGCTCAACTACCGGTATCGGTGTCGACGCTGGTACCTGCAGTAGCATCGGGACCAGCTCCATCCATGCTTTTTTCACCAAGTTCGCTCCTTTCTATACCTAGTTTGGAGTCGATACCTAGCATGGACGATACCGTACTGACGGTTTCAGGTCATACCCGCCAGTCCCAGTATCCATCCATTAGAGATCCTGTTTTGCACCGTACAAGTACTGGTGCCCAGCCTAGTTCTTCGAGTTTAGCCTGTCCAGGGATTGTTCCCATTGGAGATCCTTCTTTTCAGAAATTTCTCCTTGACATGGCAACATTCCTGGCTATTCCTATCCCTGGCTATGATCCTACACAAGGCTTTTCTGGGGAAAAGGAAAATATAATGCTTCCTTTACATCATTCTTTACAGGATCTTCTTCTGAAAATATGGGAAACACCTTTAAGGGCTTCCTCACCTTCTACAGCAACTACTCTTCTGTATCAGGTGGCCCCCTCTCCAGGGTTTCAGAAGACTCAACTTCCCCATCATTCCATTGTAGTGGAATCAGCAATGAGGAAGGTAAAAAGCAAGAAGAAGCATTCTTCTTTCCCGCCAGGTCGTGCATCTAGAACACTAGATGCCTTTGGACGTCAAACCTTCCAAACATCTATGCTGGCAACAAGGATTCTCTCATATATTTTTTATATGAGTCTATCACACTTCAGGAGGTCACAGAGAAATTATTTCTTTTGACTCCTTTTCTTTCAGAGCCCAAGGCTACAGACTATTCCTTGCTTCTTAGTCATAGCCGGAATATCTCTAGGTTTCTTTCTCGTGCTTCCCTAGACTCCTTTGAGTCTGTTAGCAGAACCTCTGCTATAGCCATAGGAGCATGACGTAGAGCCTGGCTCCAAGCTTCAGACTTGAGCAGATGGGCACAACAAAGACTGGGTAACACTCCTTGTACTGGAGAAAATCTCTTCAACAAGGAGTCTTTGCGTCAGGTTGCTCATTGCTCCACTGACTTCCCTGCTACTGAGGGCCATCCTAAACCTTCTCCTTCCCCAGCAGGTAAGAAATGCCCTACCAAACCTCCTTTTCCTAAAAGAAGAAGGTTTTATTCTTCTCCTGCCCATCATGCCGATGTTCCCAAACAGGGGAAACCTCACCCTGGTCTGAAGAATCCAAACTCAAGCCAGGAAAATTAACCCTCAATGAGGTTCTAATTGATCTCTTATAACATACAGTTCACTTCTTCTCAGCAGAAGTTTTTTCACTGTTTTTTCATTTAAAACTCTACGCTTGGATTCCTGTTTCCAGGACATCCACTTGCTCTCAAGTAGGCTGAGCTCTCAGGAGATTCATGTCTGTAGGTCACAAGGTTTTCCTCCTCTTCCTACCATGAAGAGCGGTTTGCCAACTATCTCATGATAGTTTTCTCCTGTACCACCATGAATTTTTTCCTTCTGCAGACTTACCATATGGCAAGTCTCCCTTCAGCTCCTATTTTTCTTTACCCTCTTTTTCAGGGTCTCCCCTGTAAGAGTGCCACCATACCACTGGAAGGCTTTCTTAGCCTTTCTTGTCTTCCTTTCCTTTCCAGTGTAGAGTTTTCTCTGGAGTTACCTCCCTGCTTCATTGGGCAGCTCATCAGACATGATCAGGATTTCTCCTCTTGTTCTGTTTGTTCTCTCTGTTACAAACAGAGGGAGTCTCTCTGCTGTTCTATTCAGCAGCTGCCCATGCAGGATTTCCAGTGATTAGACTACTGGTACTTCCTACGAGTTCCAGTCTTGTCTTCCACTACTTTTTTCTGGTCTTAGTAGTGCTTCCAAGATAGTGCTTATCTATCTTGGAAAATCCTTATCGCTTCTTTTCTGTCGTCTCCAAATCCCTGGAGTTGGCAACATACCTGAGGTGGCAGCTGGTTTCCTCCAACAGCCACTTTTATTTCCCAATTCTCCTGCATAGTGCTCTCTGCAATCCTACTGAGAAGCTTTCCACTATGGGCCCTTGCTAGAGAGCATGGGGATTTTTTCTCTAATTACTGTCCTATATGGTTGAAAAAGGCTTCCTCAGTCATTCCTCATGACTGTAGGGTTCTTTACACCCTTCTATTTCCTTTTAATGAAGGACATAAGCCTTCTCTATGTGACAGTCTAAAGAGTTATCCAGTTTCTACAGGAAATATGCTCTTTTTCCTTGCAGCTTGTCCTCATGGTATCCTAATCCTTCATGGACAGCACATATTAAACAACGCATGATACCTCCCCCCCCCCCCCTTGTTCCTCAAGTGGGTCATCCTGGTATCTCATCCTATGCGTTTTCTGTCCATTTACCATGCGAGAGTTCTATGGGACTCCGGACTTGCTGTTTACAGACTGATGATATCCTCTGTTTTTCACGCAACCATCCTGGTTATTTCACTGGATAGCATTCCTGCACCATCTTAGCCAGGGGGAATAGATTCTCTATATAACTTCTCAAGTAGGTTCCACCTTCTTGTTATTAGATGAATCTTTCTCCTTCACATCTCCCATGTGAATGTTCTTATGGGCATATCTCTATCTGCTTAGTTGCAGACATTTATCTTTAGACATCTATATACATGTATGTATATATTTCTATATTTCTCTATAGATACATATGTCTGTAAGCTGTGTGTGCATATCTTATGCCCCTCCAGATCTCACTATAGACATATATATATATACACACATATATATATATATATCCTTATATATATGTGTATCTGTCGGGATGCTTCCTTATAGGTAGATATGTATTTCCATACTTATCTCTCTGTCTATACTTATAAAAGGTTTTTACCTTCCTATAGGTTCCAGACAGTGGGCTTGCATATCTTCATACTGTCCCTCAGTATGTCTGGGGTATTATGCACACAACCACTACTGTGGTACTGACAGCTCCTACTTTAACCCTAGGTCTAGGTATCCTTGAAGCTCCATGCTTCACTATCTTCTCTATCTCTCAACAGATAGGAAAGACAGGGTGGATTTTCAGTAGATCTGAAGTTTCAACCCTTCAGACATCTGTCCTCCTTGGGAATATGGGCTTTTTTCCATACCCCTTCTTCCCTCCAGGACTGGGCTAGTTGTCCAAATCAGTCAGTCTCCTCAGTTAAATGTTACTAACTCTCTATCCAAAAGAGTTCCCAGCTTTTTCCATAAAGCTTCCACTAAGGACCTGATGTTTTGGTACTACCCCAGGTGACACCTGGGTCACCTGTCATTTCCAGATTTGGACCTTCGCCTTCACTTCAGTGAGATCACTTTGAACATTCCTCTGCTGGATCTCCAGTAGACTCCATCAGCCTCTCTACTTCCTGCAATCCAGTAGGTGAGGTCCATATTGTGTTTGTTCATGTCAATATTTTTCATGGTTATTATCATACATACAAGGACTCCTTACCTGTAGTCCTTAGGTTAGCTGTTTTTCCTACAGCTCCTCTCTTTTCAACTCCTACCCTCCATCCTCAGGATGCCTGGCCATATCAGGTGTAGCATGTTCCAATCCTCACCATGCTGGGGCTCCAGGCATCTTAGCTTGGGAGTCCCCATATGTGAAGACTCATTCCTGCTTGTTCCTGGAGATAGCACAGTTACTTACCTGTAACAGGTGATCTCTGGGAACAGCAGGAATAAGTCTTCACAACCCGCCCACCTCCCCTAAGAGTTGTATCTCTCTATCTATCTTCCTTTCCTCTTTCTCTCTTTTGTCTCAGCTATAAAACTCAACTGAGGAGAGACAGTTGGAAAGGCGGGAAGGCAGCACGCAGGCGCTGAGGGATGCTCCCAAAAGCTTTCTGATTGGACGCTGGGGAGCGTTCCCGCGCAGGCTCTGTCGGTACCAACGTACCCCTATGTGAAGACTTATTCCTGCTGTTCCCAGAGATCACCTGTTACAGGTAAGTAACTGCTTTCTCTACAGGGAGAACTATTCCAGCAACTGTAACAGAACCCACATGTGAAGGGGCCATACTGGATTTGGTGCTCACCAATGGGGAAAATGTTTCTGATGTTATAGTGGGAGATCATTTTGCATCTAGTGATCCCCAGATGTTGTGATTCAGTATTAGGACTAGAGCTGATAAAATCCAATCAAAAGCAAGGGTCTTAGACTTTAGGAAAACTAACTTTGCCAAAATGGGACAATAAGGAGTCATTAGCGGGATGGGAACAGCTGGGGGATGTAGAAAACCAATGGGCAAAACTGAAAGGCGATATTTTAAGGGAAACAAACCTTTTTGTTAGAAAGGTAAATAAATGTAAAAGGGAAAGGGGCCCACTATGGTTCTCAAAAGAAGTAGCTGAAAAGGTGAAGAAAAAGAAGGAGGCCTTTATAAACTTCAAGAAATCACAGAGAGAGGAAGGCAGGCATCTATATTTGGAAAAACTTACAGAAGCTAGCAAAGTAGTCAGGAAAGCAAAGATTAAAAAAGACAAATAACCAATGTAATAAAATAGGGGGATAAGACATTTTTTAGATAGGTTAGTGAGAGGAGGAAGAAAAAAGTGTTATTGTCAGACTCAAGGGTGAAGGGGAGGAATATGTAGAAGCTGATGAGGATAAAGCAGAATTGCTTAACAGATATCTCTGTTCTATGTTCACAGATGAAGGGCCAGGAGCAGGACCTCAGAAAAAAAACACAAAAAGGAACAGAAGTAACAGAGATCTTGAATGATTTTCAGAAAACTGCTCAGGAGGAACTAGCTAAACTAAAAGTAGACAAAGAGATGGGACCAGATGGGATTCATTCAAGAATATTGAAGGAAATTGGGGACATTCTAGTGGCTCCACTGACTGATTTTTTTCAATGCTTCTTTGTAGTCAGGAGTGGTCTGAGAGGATTGGAGAAAGGCACACGTTTTCCCCAGGGCCAGCCCATCCACTAGGCGAGCTAGGCAGGTGAGTGGCAGCAGCGGCACATATGACTGGCTACGCTGACCCCCTACCCACCAGCTACCACCAATTCCATTCCATTTGGGTGATGGCAGACGGCAACAGTATTTCCAAAAACACCTGCTTTTTGTTGCCGCTTTCTTGCCCATGGCAGCCATGTGCTTCAGCACACATGGCCTGCCATGGGCAAGAAGGGCAGAAAAAGCCACTACTTATGAAAATATTGCTGCTGCCTGCCTTCCGCTTCTGAGATGGAATAGGTGGCAGCTGGGAGATGGTCGCAGTTGGGGGGGGCGGCAAGGCCAGAGTTTCTGCCTAGGGCAGCAGAAACCCTTGGGCCAGCTCTGATGGTCCCTTTACACAAAAGTGGAAGTAAGGATGAGGTTGAAAACTACAGACCAGTTAGCCTAACCTCTGTGGTGAGTAAATTTTTGGAAAGCTACTAAAAGAATAGTGAGGTTTCTAGAGTCCAATGGATTGCAGGATCCGAGGCAGCATGGATTCACCAGAGGCAGGTCTTGTCAGACAAATCAGATTGATTTCTTTGACTGGATGACCAGGGAGATGGACCGAGGGAGAGCCCTAGATGTGGTGTACTTAAATTTCAGTAAAGCCTTTGATGCCACTCCACACAGGCAACTTATTAATAAACAGCACCCTAGAGATGTACCCTAAAGTGACTGACTGGGTTAGAAATTGGCTGAATGGGAGGTGAAAAAGCTACAGGTAGATGGAGCTCACTTTGAGAAGGAGGACGTTACTATTGGTGTGCCGCAGGGATCTGTCCTTGGTCCAATTCTTTTTAACATCTTTGTTAGTGATATTGCGGAAGGGCTGTCAGGTAAGGGTTACCTGTTTGCAGATGATACCAAAATCTGCAAGAGGGTAGACATCCAGGAAGGAGTAGATAACATGAGGAGGGTTCTAGCTCAGCTTGAGGAATGGTCAAGAGTTTGACAGCTAAGATTTAATGCTAAAAAATGCAGAATCATGCACTTGGGATGCAAAAATCCAAGGAAGCAGTACAGTGTAGGGGGCGAAGTACTTCTGTCCATTAAATAAGAGCTGGACCTAAATATGATTGTTTCTGATGACCTTAAAGTGGCTAAACAGGTAGAAAAGGCGATAGAAAAAGCCAGAAGGATGCTTGGGTGCATAGGGAGAGTAATGGCCAGCAGAAAAAAGGAGGTAATAGTGCCTCTCTTTAGGTCTCTGGTGCAGCCTCATTTGGAGTATTGTGTTCAATTCTGGCGACCACACCTTCAAAAGGATATAAACAGGATGGAGTCTCTGCAGAGGGAGGCTACTAAAATGGTTAGTGATCTTCATTATAAAGCATATGAGGACAGACTTAAAGATCTTAAAATGCATACATTAGAAGAAAGGCGGGATAGAGAAGATATGATAGAGACGTAAATACCTCTATGGTATAAATACACAAGAGGAGAGCCTCTCGATTGAAAGCAGGCTCTACTACATGGGGATATTGGATGAGGGTAAAAGGGAATAGACTCAGAAGTAATATGCGGAAATATTTCTTTATGGAAAGAGTTGTAGATGTGTGGAATAGTCTCCCAGTGGAGGTGGTAGAGATGAGGACAGTATCTGAATACAAAAAAGCATAAGAACATAAGATATGCCATACTGGGTCAGACCAAGGTCCATCAAGCCCAGTATTCTGTTTCCAACAGTGGCCAATATAGGTCATATGTACCTAGCAGTTTCCCCAAGGGACACAGGTTCCACAATGCTTGTATTGGGTCAAGCATTGATATCCTGGGTCCCTTCTTAATAATGGTTTATGGACCTTTCCTCCAGGAACTTGTCCAAACCTTTTTTAAACCCAGCTACACTAACAGCCTTTACTACATCCTCCGGTAACAAATTCCAGAGTTTGATTACACGTTGAGTGAAAAAATATTTTATTAGTCTTAAATAGTTTACCCTGTAGCTTCATTGCATGTCCCCTAGTCTTTCTATATTCTGATAAGGTAAACAATCGATCTACGTTTACCCGTTCCACTCCGTTCATTAATTTATAGACTTCTATCATATCTCCCCTCAGCCATCTCTTTTCCAGGTTAAAGAGCCCTAACCTTTTTAGCCTTTCTTCATAGGAGTATCCTTCCATCCCCTTTACCATTTTGGTGGCTCTTCTCTGAACCTTTTCTAAAATCGCTAAATCCTTTTTAAGATACGGCGACCAGAATTGCACACAATATTCAAGGTGCGGTCTCACCATGGAACGATATAGAGGCATTATAATATCTTTTGTTTTATTTTCCATTCCTTTCCTTATCATACCTAGCATTCTATTTGCTCTCTTGGCCGCATGGGACCAACACACAAGATCTCTAAAGCAAAAAAGAGGACTATTGTAGTTGATATGGAAGGGCAGATAGGACATATGGTCTTTTTCTGTCGTCATGTTTCTATGTTTCTAAGCACACAAGATCTCTAAAGGAAAAAGGGGGGGGGCTATTGTAGTTAATATGGAAGGGCAGACTAGACAGTCCATGTGGTCCTTTTCTGCCATCATGTTTCTATGTTTCTTTACTTTTCTCATCTTGCAAATTTCATCATTGAAAGTACATCATTTCTGTTCTCAGTTTGGGCAGAGAAAAATATGCTGGATTAGGATAAATCAATATTATTCTGTAATACTTACCAGTTCTCCACTGAATGTAAGATACATATATGCAAAACTGAATCAACCACAAAATTACCTGGTCCCATCCAAAAAGAGATACACTTTTTAAGTGATCTTGCAGGTTTGATTACTCTTGTTTTGTTGGTTTAATGCCTAAGTATGGCAGCTAGATGTCACCATTGTGTAGTCACTGGGACCACCTCTTCAGCATCCCAGTCATCCCAACAAGCAGACAAGCCCAGATCCTATTCATCTGACGCACACAACACTTATCACTAAGCCACTGGCCCAGCCTGAATGTGACATTTATGGAAGATTATTTATTTTTTTACACTATGACTATGCGGCTTCCTTTCTGTATATTTTTTTAATTTAATGTTTTTTCACCAAGAAGTATTTTCTGACTTTTTATGGGTGCTAACTTCTGAAAGGTAAATTTTATAGGAAGGCACCTAGGCAGTAAAGGCACATATAAGCGGATGTTACTGCTGTTAAATGCCGTCAAGTCGGTCGACTCATGTGATCTTATGGATAGTTTTTATTTATTTTATGTATTGGTTTTTATATACCACTTTGTCATGGTAATCAAAGCGGTTTACATATAACATTTTAAGTACTGCACAAGTCAGTTTACAAGGAACAGTTATATAACAGTTACGAGGAACAATTGTACAAGTAACGATCATATTTCAATTTCAAAAGATATTTGGATAATTAACAATAACAACGTAGTATTAAACTATTTACAGGCGATAAGTAGGTTGGGTGAAATTTTGGAGTTGTGTGCATCAAGTATATGGAGGGTGGAAGGAGTTGAATAGTGTGGTTAGTTTTGATGAGGAATTAGAAGAGATCTATGGTGGCTGCTCACATTGATAATAGTCCATGAAGATGTGTATTTTAAGCTGTTTTCTGAATTAAGTCTTTGATTTCTCTTAGTGTATTAGGAAGACTGTTCTATAGGGTAGGGGCATAGAGGGAGAATGCCCTATTGGTGGTAGACTGATTTAGTTTTCTGACCCTATTAAGAGTGGATAGCATGTTTTTTTAGGCTGTGTCTTTTTGTTCTTGTGTGTTGTTGAGTGTTTTTATTAGTGTGTTGAGATATGTTGGTGCAGTGTTGTTTGTTGTATTGAAAATGATCATGAGAGATTTGAATTTGATTCTTTGAAATATCGGGAGCCAATGGAGCTGAAACAAAATGGGTGTTATGTGATCTGACTTGTCAGCTTTCATGATTGTGCGGGCAACTGTATTTTCCTTATCGTCCTTCCAGTCTAGTCCTGAACCTCTGGGGTTTTGCGCCTTCTCCAGCAGCTTAGAGACTGAGAAACGTCATTCTTTTGATGACACTGGTATAAAGACACAGGCACCGCCTCCTCATTCCAGTTATCTCAGTCTCCAAGCAGCTGGAGGGTGGTGAGCCAGGGGGTCCGGGCTCACTAGAGGAACAATTAAGGAAAGTAGATAGATTAGAGAGAGAGGTCAAAAGGATTTTTTAGTTTTTAATTCAGAAGGACCAAGATTGTTAGTATGCCTTTAAATTTTGTCTGCTAGAGGGCTCCCCCCTTCCCCCCTCCTTCTTTGTTCATGAGTGCAGTGCTTGTCAAGTGGGGAAGACGGGATCCGGTTTGCGATCCAGTAAGCTTGGGGAAAGCAACCGGTAGCAGAGGCATACCGGGCGCATTACAGAAGCACTGCCTGTCAGCGCTCGGATGCTGAAGCAGGGGGGGGCAGCAGCCGGATCGCGGTGGCAGGTGTTCCTAGGACTCTGTGTCCATCTGGTGGAGAAACAGTACTGCAGAGCACAGCCGGACAGGAAACGCTGTGGTAAGGGAAAAATCGGCTGAGGGACACAGAACGGACCTTGTCCACAGTGTAAGGTAAGGCCGTAAGATCAGCAGAGGCTGTAAATCTTTCTAAAGCACCGAAGTCCGCAACAGGCCCGAGCCGCATGCAATTTGCGCGGGAAACTCCGTTAGCAGCTGCGGGGCTACAGAGGCTCCTAAATCGGCAGCAAAGCTTAGTTTCTGGATACTTTCTTCACGAATTAGCTCGGAGTGGTTCAGAGATGAACCCACAATAAAAAAAAAAAAAATGCGATGGGTTTCTCAGGAGCATTTCAACGGGGTTTTTAGAACAATAGCTCCTGTGGGGGACACAGTGCTTGGGCAGCGGTGCTTCCTGGGGGGCATTGGAACGTTACCACGTGGCCGAGATGCCATCTAAGCCGCAGTGTTTGCGGTGCGAGAAGGGGTGCAGTTTCCGAAACAGGGGTGTGTAAGGGCTGCATTCAAGCTTCAGCCTCAATGGAGCAAGAATTGGATAGTGGTAATGAGAGTCAGGCTGTAGTCTTGCAGGAGCCACTTTCTCCCGCGTTACCTCCGCCAGAGCCCGTAGTGGGGCCTTCTAGCGTTCCGGATTGTCTGGCCTCTCAACAGCCTTTACCAGGTGGTTTGGTAGCAATTTTTTCCCCAGATTTTGTGGCACTTATTCAACAAGCATTCGGAGGGACTCAGAGAGGGTCTACAATCGGTTCCACGGGCGTGGATCTGGGGGAGAAAAGGCCAGGGACGCCTCTGACTATGGGGACGGCGGGAATACTGGCGAAGAAATCGTGGATAGAAAAAGAGCGGCTGGATCAGTCGGTGATCTCAGAGGGGCTATACACCGAGGATGGAGAGCAGAATTTGGAGCTAGACGAGGAGTTGGAAGAAGGTGAAATCACAGAACAGGAGGACCAGGCTAGAGTAGTTCAGGTTTTTCGGAGAGATGAATTACCTGCGCTTATTTCAGAAACCCTCGAAGCACTTAATATGCTGGCGGCGGGGCCGGCGGAGGATGCTACGTTGGAAGATCTGTTGTTACAAGCATTTAGGAAGAATCAGAGAGCATTTCCCAGTCACAGAGTAGTGAGGGAAATGATCAAGGTGAATGGGACATGCCGGAGGCAGCGCTTAAAGGGTCTAGGGTTATGTCTCGTCTTTACCCACTGGTTGACCAGGATAGAGAATTGTTTATCTTTATTTGTTGCTTCATATACCACCCACACCGAGGCACCAGAGCGGTTTACAATATAAAATCAAAATTTTGGGCTGCAGAAAAAAGGAAACAGAACTCCATTGGTTTGATAGGAAAGGGATAGAGTCAAAGGTAAAGATAAGCAGAATAGGCATGGGACTCAGAGGGGGATCCCTTTATAGCAACAGGATAAAATCAAAATAAGCTTTACTATCTCTTATATCTCAACAAATAGGGGTAGAAGGTAATGCAGCTCTCAAGGATACCCAGGACAGAAAACTAGATGCATTGTTGAAGCAGGTTTTTTTGAGGTGAATGCACTGTCTATCCAAGCATCCATTTGTGGTGCATGGGTAGCAAGAGCCTGTCTTCGCTGGTCGCAACAAATCCAGGGAGGGCAGATAGAAGATGTGACAGGAGAAGCCTCTAGACTGGAGTCGGGAGCTGCATATCTATCCGATATTCATTATGATCTCATTCGAGGATTATCGAACAGTATGGCTTCCGTGATAGCGGTGCGACGGTATCTTTGGCTGCGTAATTGGGCAGCAGATGCTTCCTCCAAGGCAAGGCTAAGTAAACTTCTGTTTAGAGGGAAGCTACTTTTTGGAGAGGATTTGGATAAAATAGTAAAGGATCTAGGAGACTTCCGGAGGACAAGCAGAAGCAGGGAAGATTGTCGGCGGCTAAGATGCTGCAGAGAGAGTTTCATCATTTTCGTTCGACTAGGTTCACTCAAAGTGAAAGAGGACGTTTCCCCTATAGAAACCAGGGGTTTTGGGGGTTTCGAGGAGAAGGCAGAGGTTTTGCTGCCTCCTCTTCAAACCTTAAAAAAGCGCAATGAAGTCAGGGGGACCCAGGTAGAGTTGCCTGTAGGGGGTCAGTTATGGGATTTTTACCCTGCCTGGGTCCAAATTACCTCAGACCAATGGTTACTGGAGGTCATTCGAGAAGGGTACGCTTTGGAATTTCAACGGCCGGTGACCGACTCTTTCGTGCAGTCCCCGTGCAGAGCACATCTCAAATGCCAGGCGATCAAACAGATGTTAGGGAGACTGATAGCTCTCAAAGCAGTAGTGCTGGTTCCTCGAGACCAATACGGTTCCGGTCGGTACGCCATTTATTTCATAGTTCCGAAAAAGGAAGGGACGTATTGGCCAATTCTGGATCTCAAAAGAGTGAATCAGTGTCTCCGAGTGTCTCATTTTCATATGGAAACCCTAAGGTCGGTCATCGTAGCGGTAAGAAAAGGAGAGTTTCTTACGTTCCTAGATTTGTCTGAAGCGTACCTACACATTCCAATTCAACAGGAACACCAAAGGTTTCTCAGATTTGCGGTTCCTATGGGACATTTTCAATTTCAAGCATTACCATTCGGTCTGGCTATGGCACCACGAACGTTCACCAAGGTGATGGTAGTGGTAGCTGCATCGCTGCGAAAGGACGGAGTGCTGGTACATCCGTATCTGGACGACTGGCTAATTCGAGCGGTCAAGAGCCGAGAGCGAGGAGGCTACGTCCAGGGTAGTCGCGTGCCTGCAAAGTCTAGGTTGGGTAGTCAATATGACCAGAAGCAGGTTGGTTCCATCGCAGAGTCTGGAATACCTGGGGGTGCGGTTCGATATGGGGGCCGGCAGGGTTTTCCTCCCACAGCATCGGGCGCAAGGGTTGAGGAAATTGATCTGAGAATTTCTGAGCAGGCCACTTCCAACGGCATGGCATTATCTACAGTTTCTCGGTACCATGGCAGCAACTCTCGAACTGGTGCCATGGACACGGGCCCATATGAGACCTTTGCAGAGAGCATTGCTCAGACGGTGGTCTCACCAAGATGAGCCTCTGTCCCGGAAGCTGCCCTGTCCGATGGAGACGCGAAAGGCATTCCAGTGGTGGTTATGTCCAGGGTGTCTGGAGAAGGGAATGCCCTTGAAAACGCCAGGTTGGATACCCCTAACTACAGATGCAAGTCTAGTAGGCTGGGGAGCCCACTTCCAAGGAAGAGTCGCACAGGGGCAGTGGACCAATCTAGAACAGTTGTGGTCGATAAACAGGTTAGAGCTGAGAGCAGTAACGCTGGTGTTGCGAGTTTTTCAGCCGTATCTACACAGAAAGGCGATCCGGGTGTTTTCTGATAACGCGACCGCAGTGGCCTACATCAACAGGCAGGGAGGCACCAGCAGT
Organism: Ichthyophis bannanicus; assembly: GCA_033557465.1. NCBI lineage: Eukaryota > Metazoa > Chordata > Amphibia > Gymnophiona > Ichthyophiidae > Ichthyophis > Ichthyophis bannanicus. Next base: position 296,333,903 of record CM066037.1, read on the forward strand.
GTGCCTCTGGAAGCCGAGGCCAAGGCCAAATAGTTGTTCGAGTGGGTCGAACGAAACCTAGGGGCTCTGTTGGCAGCGCATGTGGCAGGGGTGGACAATGTAGAGGCCGACTTTTTGTGTTGAGTGAAGGTGGATCCAGGCGAGTGGATTCTTCATCCGGAAGTTTACGAGATGGTGGTATGTCGCTGGGGGTTGCCAGTAATGGATCTCATGGCAACTTTCCAATCGGCAAAGGTCAGTCGTTTCTTCAGCAGAAGGCGGGAGAGAATGTCGGAGGGCCTAGATGCTCTCATATAGGACTGGCCAGTAGAGCAGTTCTTGTACGTGTTTCCTCCATGGGTGTTAATAGGCTGCATAGTGCAATGCATCGAGCTACACAGAGGATTGGTGATATTGATCGCTCTGGATTGGCCAAGACCTTGGTATGCGGATCTGAGGAGGCTTTTAGTGGAGCAGCCTTAGCGTCTGCCAGTCAGGAGGGTTCTGTTGTCGCAGGATCCATTGTATATGCCCCAGGTGGATCGTTTCTCGCTTATGGCTTGGCTCTTGAGAGGGCAAGGTTGAGAGCAAAGGGATACTCCACAGCAGTAATTGCTACCTTGTTGAAGACGCGAAGGAGATCTACGTCTTTAGCGTATATTCGCATTTGGTGGGTTTTTGAAGCCTAGTGTGTAGACAGGAAATTGGAAGCCTTAAGGTCGTCAATACCGCAGATTCTGGCATTCTTGCAGGATGGTTTTCAGAAAGGTTTAGCGGCCTCATCCTTAAGGGTGCAGCTGGCAGCGCTGTCCTGTTATAGAGGAAAGATCAAGGGGGAAGCGCTGGGGGCTCATCCGGATGTGAAGCGGTTCTTAAGAGCAGTGTTGCTCTTGAGGACGCCGTGTAGACAGGTAGTTCCGACATGGAATCTGCAGTTGATTTTGGAAGCATTGGTGTGAGAGCCTTTTGAGCCATTGTCTAGGTCGTCTTTGAAGGATCTTACTCTCAAGGTGGTCTTTCTAGTAGCGATTTCTTCGGCCAGGAGAATCTTGGAATTGCAGGCTTTATCCTGTAGGGAACCCTTTCTGTCTTTTTACGATTCTAAGGTGGTATTGAGGCCGGTGCCATCATTTTTGACTAAGGTGGTGTCAGCGTTTCACATGAATCAGGTGGTTTCGTTGCCAGTGTTCAGTAGAGGTTCGCAGACTGCTTCCGCAGGGCAGTTGCATCTATTGGATGTTTGAAGGGCATTAAAGAAATATATCCAGCGGATGGCAGATTTACGGAAATCGGATAGGTTATTCGTACTGTTTGGTGGTGCTAGGAGAGGAGAAGCGGCATCAAAGGCATCCATTGCCAGATGGATTAAGGAGGCGATAGCGTCAGCGTATATGTTGAAGGGTAGGCTGGTGCCTGAATGGCTGAAGGCTCATTCGACTAGGGTGCAAGCGGCTTCATGGGCTGAGTACAAATTTGTACCAGCAGCAGAGGTTTGTAAAGCAGTGGCCTGATCATCTTTAAATTCCTTTATCAAGCATTACCGTCTGTATGTTCAGGCGGGAAGGGATACCAGTTTTGGATCAGCGGTGCTTCAGGCTGGTGTAGCAGGTCCCTCCCATTGATGTATTTCACTGCTCTATTACATCCCCAGAGGTTCGGGACTAGACTGGAGGGACGATAAGGAAGGTGAAATTAGACTTACCTGCTAATTGTTGTTCCTTGAGGAACTCCAGTCTAGTCCCGTATCCCTCCCGGTTTTTCCTTGAACTGGAGCCTGAAGCAAACGAGGTGTCACAGGTAAGAGAAGAATGGAACTGTGTGGGTTCTGGTTCATACGGGGAGGTTTTTGGATAGGGGATTATAAGAAGGTCGATTTTCTCTGTAAGGGGGGAGAGCAGACCTCAGCAGTTATGACAAAACCTAATAGGGCGTAAAGGGAGATATTTCTCCTTCAGAGTTTATGTTAAGTTAGTTTACAGTTTGTTGATAGTGTTGACTACTTAATTGTTGCTCCGGTGAGTCTGCTTTGTCAATAGGTTACTGGAGTGAGGAGGCGGTGCCTGTGTCTTAATACCAGTGTCATCAAAAGAATGACGTTTCTCAGTCTCCAAGCTTCTGGAGGAGGAGCAAAACCCAGAGGTTCGGGACTAGACTGGAGTTCCTCAAGGAACAACAATTAGCAGGTAAGTCTAATTTCACCTTGAGCTAGTTGAAGATGCTTTAGGGTTTTCTTTAGGAGGCCGTGGAGTATGCTGTTGCTATAATCATAATGGGGAGTTATTAGTGCTTGAGCTACTGAGCAGAAGTCCGTGGCGGAGAGCAGAGGTCTCAGATGTTGAATCATTCTAGTTTTATTGTAGATTGCGCGGGTAGTCTCTGTCAAAATGATTATTGTCCCCCCACGATTTTTTGTTAAACCGCTTTGACTCGGTGAAAAGGAGGATATAAATGCAGCTAAATAAATTTAAAAAATAGTCATTTGAATGTTTTTGGTGAAATCCAGGTTTTGATCAAGGTGATGGACCTTGGTCTGACCCAGTATGGCATATCTTATGTTCTTATGTTCAAGATATTTTATTTTATTTCTTTTATTTCATGTGAGGCGTTATTTACATGTAGTGCACTTGGAGGTTGTAAGTTTTATTCCTGGTAATAATGAGTACTTCAGTTTTCTTCAAGTAAACTGTAAAGTTGACTGAGTTAAGCCATTCAGAGACATCGTTGAAGCAGCTGGTGATTTTTGTGAAATTAGGATCTTTGGTGTCAAAGGTTGTGAATAGCATTATATTATATAAATTCTGTAGTCTATGTTATGTGATTGTATGATATTGCAGATAGGTTGTAGGTATATATAAGAACATAAGATATGCCATACTGGGTCAGACCAAGGTCCATCAAGCCCAGTATCCTGTTTCCAACAATGGCCAATCTAGGTCATACGTACCTAGCAGTTTCCCCAAAAGACACAGGTTCCGCAATGCTTGTACTGGGTCAAGCATTGATATCCTGGATCCCTTCTTAATAATGGTTTATGGACCTTTCCCCCAGGAACTTGTCCAAACCTTTTTTAAACCCAGCTACACTAACAGCCTTTACTACATCCTCCGGTAACAAATTCTAGAGTTTGATTATACGTTGAGTGAAAAAATATTTTCTTTTATTAGTCTTAAATAGTTTACCCTGTAGCTTCATTGCATGTCCCCTAGTCTTTCTATATTCTGATAACGTAAACAATCGATCTACGTTTACCCGTTCCACTCCGTTCATTAATTTATAGACTTCTATCATATCTCCCCTCAGCCGTCTCTTTTCCAGGTTAAAGAGCCCTAACCTTTTTAGCCTTTCTTCATAGGAGTATCCTTTCATCCCCTTTACCATTTTGGTGGCTCTTCTCTGAACCTTTTCTAATAACGCTATATCCTTTTTAAGATACGGCGACCAGAATTGCACACAATATTCAAGGTGCGGTCTCACCATGGAACGATATAGAGGCATTATATCTTTTGTTTTATTTTCCATTCCTTTCTTTATGATACCTAGCATTCTATTTGCTCTCTTGGCTGCCGCTGCACATTGGGCCGAGGGTTTAACATGTTATCCACAATGACGCCTAAATCTTTTTCCTGGTTGGTGGTTCCTAATGTGGAACCTTGCATTGCGTAACCATAGTTTGGGTTGTTTTTCCCTAGGTGCATAGAATAGAAGTGCAGATAATGCAGATCCTTGGGGGACGCCTTGAAGTTGGATGAAGGTGTTGGATAGGATATTTTCGTAGTGAACTTATTGGATACGGTTAGACAGGTAGTCTTGAAACCATTGTAGAGGTGTTTCGCCTATGCCCAGGTGTTTTAGGCAGTTGATTAAGATATTATGGTTTACAGAATCAAATGCAGAAGATATATCTAGGAAAATGAGGATGAAGGTATTTTGCATGTTGTGGATTCCTTGTATGACCAAATCAAAAAGGGATGTGAGTAGAGTTTCGACTCCATGATTTGCTCGAAATCCATATTGATGAGGGTCAAGTGGAGCATTTGAATCAATAAAATCCTGAAGTTGCAGCTGTACTGATTTTTCGATGATTTTGGATAGGAAGGATAGGCTAGATATTGGTCTGCATGAAGTGGGACAAAATTTGTTTGGTGCATTTAATTTCAGGATTGGACATATAGATGCCTTTTTTAATACACTTGGTAAAAGTCCTTGGGCTAGTGAGAGGTTAACGATTTTTTGGATGAATGGTGAGAGCAGTGAATTTGTGGCTTTTATCTAACTGACTGGACATGGATCTAGAATTGAGGTGGTAGTGTTCAATGATTTGATGCAGTATTTAATCTGCTCTTTGGTTCGAGGTGAAAATGAATTCCAGGTTACAGTGCAGTGGGGCGTGGAATCGGTGAATGTAGAGTCAAACATTGAGTTGAGTCTGGATTTTTCAATGTAATGATTTGCAAGCTGTTGAGCAGTTATGTTGCAGATTGGTGGATCACCTGAGTTCAGTTTTTTTGTTGAGTTTTGTATTATATGGAACAGTTCTCTTGGCCGGTTAAGGGATTTCGAGAGAAGTTTATTCTTTTTTTGCATCCAAGATGCTTTGACGATAGATTTTTAGACAGTTCATATAGTTAAGCTTGTCCTCTTCAGATTTGGAAGCTCTCCATTTCCTTTTGGCTTTCCTTAGGGCCCTTTTTGTATGTTTTAAGATTGGGGAGTACCAAGGTTGAGAGAGACTGGGTTTTTTGTTTGATAGAGTTTAGATGGTTTATTGATGCTGCACTTAGAGCTCTATTCCATGTTTCACTGAGTAAGTCAATGTCGTCACTGTTGCTTGAGAGATCTAGGCTTATTTTATCAATAAATTTATCTTTGTCAAACTCTGTGAATCAATGGTGTGCTGATGTTACATGAGTATTGGTTGATTGATGGTGATGTGAATCAGTACTAAAACATATGAAGAAGTGGTCTGACCATGGAACTGGCTGAATGTTTTTAATGTATATATTTTTGTTCTGAAACCATGTGGTAGGATAGAAAATGAGATCAAGTGTGTTCCCTTTTGTATGAGTTGCCGAGTCAATCCGTTGTAGCCAATGTCTTCCATTGCTTGGAGGAAGGTCGAACTCTGTGAAGCGTGTAAGGATGAAAGGTTAAAGTCACCCAGGATGATATGTTCTTTACCTGGGGATGATACAGAACATGATGTTTCAATTATGGTGTCCAGTACATTGATTTCAGAGGAGGGTGGTCTATATATGAGTGAAATTGTAAGTTTTCTTGTGGTGATTGTTAGGATATCTAAGCTAAACTCTATTTAGTAAGGCAGTTAATTGTTGATAGAATGGAATTCACAGCTGCTGTTACTGTATCGATCCACCATATTGCTGGCCTTCCTCTTTTGCGTTAACCTTCAACCTTGCCAAGCATGATGTCTCTCTAATGATCGCTGTCTTCGCATGATGTGTCCAAAGTATGAAAGTCGAAGTCTTGCTGTTTGAGCTTCTAAGAAAGCTTAAGTTTGACTTCCTCTAGTACCAATTGATTTGTTCTTTGGACAGTCCATACTATACACAGTATTGTTTGCCTGCACCATATTTTATAAAGGCAGTGCATATATGTGCATGCGCTTTTATAAACAGAGCTGGACTGTCCACTAGGTAGCAGACCCCGGTGAGCGGCATGCCATGAATTTTTTTAAAGTGGCAGCTTTATGCCGCCACTTTAGTTCCCATGGCAGGCCATGTGCTTTGGCACCCGTGGCGCAAAAATCATGGCCTGCCATTCCTGCTCTCCTCCAACCCAACTTCCTGTCAAGAAAGGGGCAGAACAGCAGACCATGAGTGTGCGTGCAGGCACCAGAGCACATGATCTGCCGGTACACCGAAGCAACAACACAAAGCCACTGTTTTCAAAATGAAGAGCTGAGTCGAAATGCCACACTACCCCTGCCACCCCCCCCCCCCCACCCCCCACAAGATAACAAGATGGATTCAGGTGGCAGCACAACAGGGAAAGTGGCGCTCCATGGAAGGGGCTTCTACCTGAGGCGGCAGAAACCCTTGGGCTAGCCCAATTTATAAATTATTCCAGGGAAAATAGCCACACACATATCTGCTGCAAGACAGGAGTAATTGTGTGCATGTATATGCTGTTAAGTATAGGCACATATGTGCATATTTTATAAAGTATGTACATAGTGTAAAAGTAGTTATTGACTTTCTCTGCACCTACTTTTATATGTGTATACTCCTGGGTAATTTTAGAAGAATCTACTTGAGCATGTGAAACACTGTTCTACATGCCCTACTCCCTTATAAAATATCCCTCTTTAAAGTAACAAGATCCAGAAGTTTGCAGATGAAGCAACCACTGTTTTAAACTCTGGTAATTATCCCATGGCATTTCATAAAGCATTGTAATAATCCAGACAGTTCCAAAACTACTGAGGCTATTGTCTGACCTCCAGCTGATGCCATGTGTGGCTTGGTACATCTATCAACCAGGGATTGTGCCCTGTTGATGGTGGCATGGCATAGGCTAGGCTCTAACATGGGGCAGCAGATTCATTTTCCAAAGCCCAGTTGCCTATCTGGCCTTAGAGGGACACTTCTGTTTGGTCCGATTTGGAGAAGCTGGTGAAGGATCTGGATGAAACAAAATCTTTCTGCCTTCTGGAGGACAAGTCCAAGAGCCCTATGAAGTGGGCAGGAGCCCCTTTTCAGTCAGCCTCCATCCACTCCCCGTGGGCACACTGTTCGGACTCCTAGGGGTGTTGGACTCCCATTGCTAATGACCTGGAAAGCCTTTCTGCCCCTCTGCTTATGGACTTCGGGCTTCTTCTCAGTCCCTTCATGGAGCACTTGGGGGTCTATTCCCTGGTTCCTCTGGTTGGGGACAGGCTTAGCCTCATCTCTCAGGAATGGGTCTGGGTCACCCAGAATTGCTGGGTGCTAGTTCCCATTCAGTATGGTTATGTCCTGGAATGCAAAGAGCTGGCCCCAGCCGTTTTCATCCTCTCTTCTAGTGTGTCTGTGAGCAGCAGAGCCACTGTGTGGATCACCTTGGTCAGGTTACTTCTCCTGAAGGCAGTGGTGCTTGTTCCCCTGAACAATCGCGGCAAGGGCAAGCACAGGGACAGGTTTTCATCTGTTTTGTTGTGCTGATATGGAAGGAGCATTCCGGCCCATTCTGGACCTCTAGAGTGTCGACAAACACTTGCATGTCATGCGCTTCTGGACGGAAACTTTGCGATCCATGGTTCAAGCAGTGTGCCAAGGGGAATTTCTGGCATCTCTGAATTTGGCCAAGGCATATTTTCATAACCAGTTCCAGAAGGATCAGCAAACTATCTGTGTTTTGCTGTGCTTGGCTCTCCCTTTCAGTATGCCACCCTTCCAGTCAGACTCTCCACTGCCCCAAGGACATTCTCCAAGGTCATGGTGGTGGTGGCTGCAGCAATATGATGCCCAGAGATTTATGTGCACCCATATCTGGACTACTGGCTCATCCAAGCCCAGTCTCTTTCAATGTTATCTCGGGTAGCTCCCCAAGTGGTGTCCTTTCTGATGACCCTCAGCTGGATGATCAATTAGGGACAGAGAGCCAAATGTTACATTCCCAGTCCCTGAAGTTCCTGGGAGCATGTTTCAATTCTCGAGTGGGCAGAGTTTTCTTGCCAGAGAAGAAAGTCAAAGGGCTGTTGGCCTGGCGCTATTCTGTTCACAGCAGGTTCCCAGAGTCTGGGATTATCTTCAACTCCTCAAATTGATGGCAACAATCAAGATGGTGCCATGGGTATGTGTTCTTTTGCGGCTGCTCCAACGGTCCTTGCTGACTCTGTAGCCCCTGAGTTCTCAGCGGTTCGAGCTCAGTCTCCCACTCCTGATGATGGTGATGGCTGGCCTGCGGTGTTGGCAGCATCCCAGTCTTCTGAGGAAGAGCGTACCGCTGGACGATTGCTCATGGCTCCTTCTGTCAATGGATACCAGTCGCCTGCACTGGGGAACCAATTGCCAAGGCCACATGGATTAGGGCCGTTGGAACTGCAGGAACGCAGTGTGGTCCATCAACTGCCTTGAGGCAAGGGCCATTAGGATGGCTCTTCTGTATTTCCAGCCCCCAGTCAAGGGCGGTTTGAATGTTAATCGGACAATGCCATGGTGGTATGAGGATGTCGAGGTAGCCCTGGAGATGGCTCTCCTGTTTGCCTGGACAGCAAAGAACCTACTAGTTTGTTGTCTCTGCACACTGTTGGGGTGTCTACTGTGGAAATGGATTTTCTCAGCCGGCACTCTCTAGTTCCAGGAGAGTAGGAGTTGAGTCAGGAGGTGTTTCAGTTGTTTTTGCGTCACTGTGATCACCCCAAGAAGGATCTGATGGTGACCTGCTCCAACGCCAAACTGTGCTGCTTCTTCAGTCACTGCACCGAGATGAGGTCTGAGGGCATCAGTGCCCTGGCTCAGCCTTGACCAAGTCAACACCTACTGTACGTGTTTATTCCATGGCCCCTGGTAGGGCATGTGATTTGGCAACTATAGTGCCACTGGAGAAGGATAATTCTGCTGGCACTGAATTGGCTGATGAGTGTGATTTGGAGGTCTGATATGGCTCTGCAAAGCTCCACCTCTTCGTTTTCTTCCATCTCGGGGCCTTTTGTGTCAGGGGCTGCTTGTCCTGGAGGACCCAGTTCCCTTCTTGTTTAAGGCTTGGCTCCTGTAAGGAGATGGTTAGCACATATAGGCTACTCTTAGGTGGTGGTTTTCCACTCTGCTCAGAGCCCGGAGGAGGTCTATCAACCTGGCATAAGTGTAGGTCTTGTGATTTTACTGCTGGTACGGTGCACAGCAGCTGACTTCTGAGGCGGTCAAGGTGCTGTCTCTGTTGGCCTTTTCCGCAGGACAATCTGGAGAAGGGCCTTTTTTCTCTTAGCTCCCTGAAGGTTCAAGTGGCAACTTTGGCCTTTTTTAGAGGTCCATTGGCCGGTAAGTCTCTAGACTTACAGCCAGATGTTTCGCACCTTCGTCAGGGGGTTTGTCGTCTGCATCCTCCCCTCCGGTCTGTGATCACTTCCTGGGATTTGTGTCTGGAGCTCGGAGCCCTTATGTAAGAGCCATTGAAGCGTGCTGCTCTGAAGGATTTGACACTCAAGACAGTCGTCTTGGTTGCGATTTGTTCTGAGTTTTCTGAGTTACTGGGTCTGTCTTGCCAAGATCCTTACCTATCTTTTTCTGAGGAGGCTGTTTCCATTCGGCCTGTGCCTTCCTTCTTCCCTGAAGTGATTTCTCCCTTTCATGTGAACCAGGAGGTTTGCCTGCACCCCTCCTTTAAGAACAATGTCGGGGGAATGGTAAGGATCTTCATCTTGTGGCTGTCTGGAGGGTGCCTCTCCGATTCCTGGAGGTTACGAATTATTTTCATAAGTCAGACCATCTTTTTGTGCTATTTGCTGGCCTGCGCAAGGTGACGCAGATTCCATGCTGCTAATCCCAGGGGTAAGCAGTGGATTTCTCTAGTCCTCTTTAAAATGATTTATGGACCTTTCCTCCAGAAATTTGTCCAAACCTCTCTTAAACCCAGCTACACTAACATCTTTTACTACATCCTCCAGTAACGAATTCCAGAGTTTGATTACACGTTGAGTGAAAAATATTTTTTCTGATTAGTATTAATGTGCTACATTGTAGCTTCATTTCATGTTCCCTAGTCTTCCTACTTTTTTGAAGGAGTAAACAATCAATCTGTTTACCCGTTCCACTCCATTCATTATTTTATAGACTTTTATCATACCTCCCTTCAGCCATCTCTTTTCCAAGATGAAGAGCCCTATCCCTTTTAGCCTTTCCTCATAGGGGTATCCTTCCATCCCCTTTATCAATTTGGTGGCTCTTCTCTGTACCTATTCTAATAACTCTATATCCTTTTTAAGATATAGCAACCAGAACTGCACACAATATTCAAGCTGCGGCATTATAATATCCTTGGTTTTATTCTCCATTCCTTTCCTTATGATTCCTAGCATTTGCTTTCTTGGCCACTGCTGCACACCGGGAAGAGGGTTTCAAGGTATTATCCACAATGATGCCTAGATCCTTTTCCTGGGTGATGGTTCCTAATATGGAACCTTGCATTGTGTAATCATAGTTTGGGTTGCTCTTCCCTTACAAGCCGATGCAGAAAGACCAACACATCCTTTGCGCAAAGCTAATGCAACTTACAAGCACAAGTTCTGACAGGTCAAATGCAGAAGAGAGACTTATGCGCACGTAAACAACAAAGAAAAAGCAAGCGGACACAGTAATACCAAGCTTATTTAAATTATAGGCAAATGACCTGCACGTATTAAAATGGCATGCTAATATTGTCTGCCCCTGATGCAGAGAAACACGTAGAGGATTATGTAACCAGATAAAGCACCAGTATCTCTACGCCTGGGTCTGAGGTTGCTTAAACATCTTGCGCGTGCCCCCAATAGTATTTAGATGGCATCAGGAACTTCCCTTGATGAATGAATCATCTGAGGTGAAGTGTCAAACTTCTCCTCAGATGACCCAGGCATCAGGGAAAGCCCCCGATTCCATCAAAATACTGTCAGGGGCTGGTACCCCATCACAGATAGAAACTAAATCCCTGGTGGCCCAATGGCCCTGACACCATACCCACCCAATTAAAGATAACCCTGGAGGCCTAGCGGTCATGATCCCCCCACCCATCCACCCAATTAAAAAATAACCCTGGTGGCCTAGCAGCCCCGATCCCCCCCCCCCACCCAATCAATTAAATATGAAGGTAGAGCATTGCGCACACACTCCCTCTCCTGTGCCACCATCTTGAAAAATGGCAACGCCTGTCTCCCCCCCCCCCCCCCCGCTCTATTGTAAAGGTACCGGGAGGAGGTTCAGGGCCGCTCGGCCACCAGGATTATATTTAAGTGGATGAGTAAGAAGATCAGTGCAGCTGAGCCACCAGGGATTTGGTTTCTGTCAGGGGGTCTGTGTTGGGGCACTGGCCCCTGACAGTATTTTGATAAAAGCCCCCGATGCCATCAAAATACTGTTGGGGCATATATGCAAATTAGCCATGCAGTGCCCCCCCCCCCCCAACAGTATTTTAATGGCCTGGATCATCTGAGGTGAAGTGTCAAACTTCCCCTCAGATGACCCTGTTTCTCTGGAAGAGCATGCCAAACTTGTGCTGACTCCTGTTTGCTTGTGTTTGGCTTGCTCTCCCAGTTTAACACTGCCATTTGCATCACAATTTAACACATGGCTAATTTGCATATGTGCCCCTTTCTGCATGCCAGCACTGAAGTCGCACACTAGTGGTGCACTGCATAGAAGTGTACATAGTTAATAGCATGTGACTTCAGAGTCGGCTTTCTGCATTGGCCTGTATGTGCATAGCTTTGCACTTGTCCACATTAAATTTCATCTGCCATTTGGATGCCCAGTCCCCCAATTTCTCAAGGGGACATCAGACTTTAAACAATAAAAACAAAGCTGCAGATCACACAGTGGGATGTGGAGGGTTGAAGTTCAACACAAAAACCTGTGCTGTTTTTTTTTTTTTTTTTTTTTTAAATGTTTAAAGTTCGATGCCTGCTTCCACTGCTGTAGACACAGAAAAGGCTGCTGGGAGGGGGGGGGTTAATGGCTGGAAGGGAGATGCAGGATACAAAGGGGGGATTGATGGCTCTAAAGGAGTGGAGGAGTGGCCTAGTGGTTGTGGCAAGGTACTTCAGGCCGGAAGGTCGGGGGTTCAAATCCCACTAGAGGACAGCAACCTTGGGCCGGAAGGACTGGGGTTTCTAGTCCCACAGGTGCTCCTTGTGGTCTTGGGCAAGCCACTTAACCCTCCATAGCCCATGTTCCCTGTAAAATAGTTATCTCCAAGTTATAATGCCCTGTTCAATGTAATTTCAGTTTGTTCAATGTAAACCGCACTGATGCAGAATAGCGCGGTATATAAGAGGATGTAAATAAATAAATAAAAATAAATAAATAAATAAATAAAGGTGATGCTGAATATGAAGGGAAGGTTAATGGCTAGAAGAGAGATGCTGGATATGAAGGGGAGGGCAGAAGGAAGAGGCTTAATATGATGGGGGGAGAGGGCAGATGCTGGACACAAAGTGGGGGAATGGAGATGTGGAAGGCAGATACAGGATGCCGGTAGGGGATGAAGAGTAAATGCTGGACATATAGTGGAGGGGTACAGAGCAGACACAGGGTGAGAGAGTCAGTTGGACCATTAGATGACAGAAGGGTAAAAGGGGCACAAGGCCAATGAATTCTTTGCTTTGGTCTTTACTGAGGAAGATGTAGGGATGTTACTCATGACTGAAATGGTATTTAAAGGTGATGTCACAGAAGAATTAAAAGACATAAAGATACAGCGGGAAGATGTATTGCAACTATTTGATAAACTGAAGAGTAGCAAATCACCTGGACCAGATGGTATACATCCAAGGGTGATGAAAGAACTGAAATATGAGATTGCAGACTTACTATTAGTAATCTGTGTACTATCATTAAAATCATCTGTAATACCTGAAGATTGGAGGATGGCCAATGTAATGCCAATTTTTAAAAAGGGTTCCAGGGGTGATCCAGAAAACTACAGATTGGTGAGCCTGACGTCCGTACCAGTAAAAATGGTAGAAACCATTATAAAGAACAAAGTTACTGAACATGTAGATAGTCATGGCTTAATGGGAGACAGACAACATGGCTTTAGCCATACTAATCTATTATGTGTTTTGAAGGTGTGAATAAACAGGTAGACAAAGGTGAATTGGTTGATATAGTGTATCTGGATTTTCAGAAAGCCTTTGACATAGTCCCTCATGAGAGGCTCTTGGCGAAATTAAAAAGTCATGGAATAGGAGGTAGTGTACTATTGTGGATCAGGAACTGGTTAAAAGATAGAAAGCAGAGGGTAGGGCTAAATGGCCAATTTTCCCAATGGAGAAAGGTGAATAGTGGAGTACCCCAGGGATCTGTGCTGGGTCCGCTGCTTTTTAACATATTCATAAATAATCTGGAAATGGGAATAATGAGTGAGGTAATCAAATTTGCAGATGATAAAAAAAATTATTCAAAGTTGTTGAAACCCATGAGGATTGTGAAAAATTGCAAGAGCACCTTGATAAATTGGAAGATTGGGCATCCAAATGGCAAATGAAATTTAATCTGGACAAGTACAAAGTTATGCACCTAGGAAAGAACATCCCAAACTATAGTTACATGATGCAAGGGTCCACATTAGGAATCACCACCCAGGAAAAAGAATTAGGTATCGTTGTGGATAACCCTCCGCCTAGTGTGCAGCGGCGGCCAAGAAGGCAAATAGAATGCCAGGAATCATAAGGAAAGGAATGGAGAATAAAACAAAGGCTATTATAATGCCTCTGTATCGTTCCATGGTGCGACCACACCTTGAGTATTGTGTGTAGTTCTAGTCGCCTTATCTTAAAAAGGATATAGCGTTATTAGAAAAGGTACAGAGAAGAGCCACCAAAATGGTAAAGGGGATGGAAGGATACCCTTATAAAGAGAGGCTAAAAAGGTTAGGGCTTTTCAACCTGGAAAAGAGACGGCTGAGGGGAGATATGATAAAGGTCTATAAATTAATGAATGGAGTGGAATGGGTAAACGTAGATCGATTGTTTTACGCCATCAACATACAGAAAGATGAGGGGACATGCAATGAAGCTACAGTGTAGCCTATTTAAAACTAATAAGACTAATAAGGGAAAATATTTTTTCACTCAACGTGTAATCAAACTCTGGAATTCATTACCAGAGGTTGTAGTGTAGCCGGGTTTAAAAAACGTTTGTACAAGTTCCTGGAGGAAAGGTCCATAAACCATTATTAAAGGGGACCTAGGAAATCCACTGCTTGCCCCAGTACAAGCATTGTGAAACCTGTGTCTTTTGGGGAAACATCTTGTGACCTAGATTGGCCACTGTTGGAAACAGGATACTGGGCTTGATGGACCTTGGTCTGACACAGTATGGCATATCTTATGTTCTTATGAGGGGCATAAGAGGATAGAGGGCAGACAATGGATACAAGTGGGTAAAGAGATGAAGAGCAGATATTGGACATGGGATGAAGAACAGAGACTCAACAAAGTGTAAGGGCATGGAAGGCAGATAGCATGGGACAGAGAGCACATGCTGGTCATAGGGTTAGGGGTCATGAGGGTTGAACACAGAATAAGGAACAGGGGATGAAGGATAGATATTGGATATGGGTTAGGGCCTGTGGGCTGGGGGAGATGGTGGACATGGGGTAGAGAGCAGACGCTGGACATGGGGTAGGAGTCATGGGGGATGAAAGGCAGATGCTAGACATGGGATGGAGATATAGGGGATAGTGGGTAAAGATGATACAGGGTGGGGGTGGAGGACAGATGGACAAAAATTGGGAGTTGGAGGACACTGGGGAGATTGAGGAGATGCTGGAGATGGAATGGGAGAATAGGGAGATGCTTGACATGGGAAGAGGGAGAGAGAGGGAATGCTGGGCATGGGATAGAATGAGAAAACAGGGAGAGGAACTAGATGGTGAGAGAGGGAGAGAAACAAAATGACAGGAGAAAAAGGGGGAGATGCTAGACACAAGGAGAACAGAAATGAGAAAAAGAAAGGAGAGAGTTAGTTAAAGACTGGGGAATAGGTGACTGGGAAAGGACAGAGAGATGGGATTGAAAGGGCTATTAAAAGTTGAGAAATGATAGGGAGACGCTGTAAAAAGATAAAGGAAATTGAGAAATGAAATCTGATCTGATAGAGAAAGAAAAAGAAAAGATCAATGTCAGAAATAGAAGAAAGTGAAGAAGGCAGGAGGGGGGAGAGAAGTGGCAGATGGACCAGATACCCTAGAAAGTGGGTTAAGAGAAGATGAGGAAAGCAGAAACCAGAGGCCAGGATCAACACAATTAGAGAATAAAATGACCAGACAATAAAAGGTATGAAAAGGTCACAAAACCATCAGCAAGGATTGTAAATGCTTCATACTGCACATGTTTTCAAGTGGCAGCAACAGCAATAATAAAAGGCTGGAGTGGCCTGTGATTTGGCATACACTCGGTTCCAGCAGTGACCTCATCCCTTGTATGGGGATTCCCTGGTAAGAGAAAGTCTCTGCAGGAGGAGAGAAAGCATGGCAGTGTCTGTGCACACCCAGTAGTTCAGAAGCCCTGTATTGACTTTCATTATCGCTACGAGTGACCCTTACAGATCACTGTCAACCCCAGAACCATTTGTGAAGCAAGAGGAGGGCTGAATGTGTGCATGGGCCAAGTGCTGACTTTCACAGTTCTTCCCCTCTTGCTCCCAGCTGGCCTTGCCCAAAAGAAAAATATTGACATTGAGCCTGGTTTGTAGCGGAGGGGCTGGTGTGATGAGAGATCAACTGGGGGATCAGCTAGGAGGCGAGAAAAGAAACTAGTGAGACAGAAGTGATGACACACAATAGAGGGAACAGAGTGAGAGAGAGAGGGAATGGCTGATGAGGAAGAATGATGGAATCAACTGGGGGTTTGAAAGAGTGGCTGGAGAAAAGGAGGGGGTCTGCTATTTGGGGGTATATGAGATAAGGGCTGGAAGGCATGAAAAAGCTGAAGGGTAGGGGAAGAGACAGAGAGGGGTCAACTGGAAGGGCAAACTAAATAGGCCATGTGGTCTTTTTCTGTTGTCATGTTTCTATGTAACTGAAAAAGGGAAGGTGGGAGAAGGGTTTGATGGGAGAGGAGTGATTTTTAGAGGGATGGTCCCTTTCTCCCTGCTAATTTGTTCAAATCATCATTTGGGGTTGTGTGACTTTTCAACTGCTAAAGTGGGGTCCTGGTGGCTGAAGTTTTACAGAGCAAGAAGAAACACGTCATGACATGCTATAGTTAGGATACATTGTTCCTTACATGAATAAGCTAGGGTATAAGGCACCCGATCTCATCTGATCTCAGAAGCTAAGCAGGATCAGGACTGATTAGTACTTGGATGGAAGACCACCTTGCAACACTATGTTCTGTAGGCTTACTGTGTCGAAGAAATCTACTTCTGGTTACTCCTTGCCAAGAAAAGCCAGGGGATAGTAACATCATGGACAACTATCCACAGGGTCACCAGGAGTTGACATTGACTCAATGGCACTTAATAACAAAATAAAGGACTGAACAAAGTCAACTATTTCACACTACATTGAAGCAAACTTCTTTGTAAACTACACTATAGTAAATTGTGTTTCACAAAATAGCATTTTTCACAGTATCAACCCTTTCATACAAAAAGACCTTGCAAGCAGTTGCCCATTACCTATGTAGAGATGTTCCTTTCCTCTTCAAAGCCTAACCATTTACATTTAAAAGAAAAGGCAGGCCACAGTCCAAAACAGACCCAGAAAATGCATGCTTCAAAAGTTTCTAGAAGGAATATGATGTATGAGAAGCAGAACTACAAGTCTCCAGAGTAACACTTCCCATAGGAGCATGAAAAAAAATACATTTTTCCAGATTACATTTATTTATTTATTTAACAGTTTTTTCTATACCGCCTTTGTCCAAGGCGGTTTACAGAGAACAACATAACATAATCTCACAAGATTTGCTTTTACAATAAATGGGGTAAATAACTTGGAGGTAAATATGAGGTTAACTATGAGAACTGGAATAGAGTCAATAGTTCAGCAGAAGATAAGGAACAGGGAAAGTAACTTGTGGTTACATATAGAGATAAATGTGTAGGGATTGAGTCAAACAATTTGAAATGGATATTGTATTTATAGTTATGTAATGTCCTTAGGTCCAAAGTGTTCTATGAAAGGTGTCTTTTGAGTAGTTTTTTCTGTCTTTAGTAGCTTGTGTAGATCTGATGGTTTCAGATAAGGAGTTCCAGGGTGGGGGGGGGGGGGCAATAAAGCGAGAAAGCCCTATTGTCTGTTGTGTGCATTTGGTCTTGAGTGGGGGGATGATTAGGAGATTCTAGTTTGCTGCTCTTCTTGGTCTCATTGCGGATGTTTTTATGATTTGATCATTGAGGCAGGGCACTGAGAGGTTATGAAGGATTTTCAATGTAGTTATGGCTTTATGTTTAGTCCATTATGAGATTGGAATCCAGTGTAGACTTTTCAGGATTGGTGTTATGTGCTGTCAATTTGTTCTGGTTGTTAGGATTCTGGCAGCAGTATTTTGTACTAGCTAGAGTGGATATAGTGCATGTCTCGGGAGCCCTTGATGCATAATGTTTCCGTAGTCTAGGTGGAGTGTAATGATGGCTTGAAGGACAGATCTGAAATGACAGATGTCATAAGGGCTTGAGGAGTTTCAGTTTCCAGTATGCTGTTTTTGCTGCATTTTTGATGTGGGGACATGGACATACCAGAGAATCCCAAAGGATGTCAACAATAATCTTTCAGAAAAATAAAACTTTTCTAACTCCTTTTATTTGAATGCGTAGAAGCCAATTCTGATTGGGGCATGCCCGAGCCAGATATCTTATCTGTTTGACTGTTTCTGTCCTCTACTCTGTCCTATCTTATAATTGGCGTTCCTTTCATATGTCCCTAAATGATGTAGCATTGTAAACCGCTCTAATACCTTTTGGTCTGAGCGGTATATCAAATTTAAATAAACATAAACATAAACATATGCACCCAATGATGTTCCCATGGGAGCAGAATCGGGGCGTAGGGCCTGGATGTCCCAGACATGCCTCGATTCAGGCCCACTAGACGTCCGAGATTCCTTCTGGCTAGCCCAGCCTGGGCTCCTGCATGGAGTTTCAGTGCCATAGAACTGCAGTCCCATGCAGGAGTCCCAATCGCCCGCACTGCCCAACCCCCGATCGGGCCTTCCAGGGCCAGGATCGGGCTGCAGGGGACCCCCTCCCCTGCTCATCTCTTCCTGGGGTCCTAGCATGGTTGTTTACCATCGTCGGGGGTGGGGTGGGGATTTATTCCACTTGGGGGTGGAATAAGTCCCCCCCCCCATCTAAATCACCCAGCCCGGATGTACAGGGCCATCACTGGAATTAGCCTGGCACGTCGGGCTGAGCGCCCTTCCTCCAGCCTGCCTCCTCCTACCCCTGTCCAGAGCTCCCCGCACATCTCGGCTGTATGTGCGGGGAGCTCTGATTCCAGCATAGGGCCCAGGTGTTTAATGGGGATGTATGTCCAAATCAGACATACATCCTTGCTAAACACTGCTCAGCATGACCCTAAATGTGTTTATAATCCATAAATTAGGCTCAAATATGAAATCTGTAAAATAGAAATCTGTAAAATAGAAGTTAAATCAAGTTTAACTACAATTCTAGTAGCATTACTAAATCGTATATTAGTTTGTGTAAGGTATAACTATTCATATACTGTAGCTTAGTGAGTTACAGTTCTGAAGAGGTATGATGTTAATTTAAATCTGCTAAAAGTCCAAAAAGAATCTGCTTATCAAACCACATCTGAGCATTGAAGGACTTGTTTTTTTTTTATTTATTTATTTAACAGTTTTTATATACCGCACTATTCATCATCAGTGCGGTTTACATTAAACAACAAAATACCTGTCAATATATAACTGATCTAGGTTTACAGATAACAGGGAAGGTAAACTGGATGTGAACCGGGGATAACTATATACAATTAAATATGTTACATCAAGGTTTGGTATTTGATGAGCTGCGGGGGACAATTCTTGTGTTTCTAATATCTTTGTTGTCAAGCGCTCAGATGGAGTTTTATGTGACCTAAAGAACTAATAGTTCCTTCATTATGTCTCCTGGCTGGTGTTCCAGAACTGCTGGAAAAAAGCTTGGCCGGACCTCTGAACATGGTAGCAATCAAATATGGGAAACAGAAAAGAGAGAACATGCATTTCAGTGTAGTGCACTTTCTATTTTACACACAGTGTAGTGCCACAACAGTTACCTAAAACAATTCATCTGTAACTTGTACTGCTACTAAACGTGGTGATGGGGAAAGCAGTAACAGTTTTAAAAAGCAAACGAGTTGGAAAGTAAATGCTAGAGAAGCATTGCAAATTGGCTCGTTTTGCTAAGTGGGTGGGTGGGGCATGTATATATAGTGCACTAAGTGGCAGAGTACATGTGTATGTGTAAGTAAAACAGAGTGATCGATGTACATGTGTGTGCCTGCCTGATATATGTAAGCAAAGCAGAGTGGTAGGGGTACATGTGTCTGCGTATGGTGTGTGTGAGTGCAGCAGAGTGGCAGAGTTACGTGTGTCCATGGTGCAAGTGTGCCACAGAGTGGCGGTGTATATGTGTGTTTGTGTATGGTATGTGTGAGTCTAGTATCTCCCGTTTCTTTCTCTAACCCCCCTTCCAGTGTCCAGCATTTCTCCTTCCCTGCCTCCTCTCCAGTTTACAGAATCGTGCCCCCAGCCCCACCCTCCTGTAGTGTCCAACATCATGCTTCCCTTGCCTCCCTTCCCTGATGCCCAGCATCATGCACCCATCTCTCCCGCCAACTGCACTTAGCCCTGCTGCTGCACCTCTACTGCCCTCTCCTCATGAACGACACTGCATGTAAAGTAAATTCAGTGTGACACTGGGCTTTAGAGCATGCCAGTATGTTCAAGGCCTGCTGTGCGCACCCCCAACAATGCAAACTTCCCATGAGAGGGGTGGGACAGGCCAGACCTAGAGCGCATGCGAGTGTCCTGGTTCACCAGCACACTGAATTTACTTTAGGTGCAGCATGGGTCAGGAGGAGGAAGGAGAATAGGATTCCAGTGGCAGGAGTAAGGAAAGTGCATTTGGAGAGGGGAGGGGGCGGGCTGAGGAGAGGGAAAAGAAGGGGAGATGTTGCTCTCTGACAGCCAGGCTGCAGACCCGCTCTTCATGCCAGTGGGACTTGAGGAGGCCCACTGGCAATTTCTGGCCACGGTCCTGCTCTTTGCTGGTGGGATCTTGACACTCACCGGCTCTTCATCCTCATGCTGGGGAGGGGGAGGGGCATAGGCATCTGTTTGCACATGCGCAATAGATGCCTATGGACAGAAATGGGAAATTTACACAGCAAAGCTCAATTCTTGGAAAGCAAGGCTAAAGTCAGATTAGATGAGATTAATAGCAGGCTCAATCGCTCTTACAACCTTTATTTGTCATCCTATTCTCAGTTTTGGTGGAGGGTGACATACTCAATATTAAAGGATGAAACCAAAGAAACTCTAGATGAGGGATATTTAGAAATCATTTTTAAGCTAATTGAGTCAATCACAGCAAAGGCTACCACAAAGTGCCATAAGTGCAGGGCTGGCACAACCACCAGGCAAACTAGGCAGTGGCCTAGAGTGACAATTTCCAGGGGAGGGGGGACGCAAAGATCAGGGCATTCAAAGCTAAACCATAGTTGGGGGGAGGGGTTGTGGTAATAAACCTTAAGGTTTGCTTAGGGCACCAACACCTTGAACCAACTTTGGGGCCAGTCTACTTAAATGTACAAGCAGTCCCTGCACTCTGCCATAAACAGAAACTTCACAGGATTGCCAACTGGCTCTGGAATTTCAGGACAAGTTGATCCAGAACTTGTTTTACCCTACTACATGCAGGAATTTGTATCCTAATTTCCCTGCAGCAGTCCCTAATGAAAACAAAACTACAAGTCCCTGCATGCAGTAGGGTAAAAACAGGCCTGGAAGAGTCATTAGGTAACCCTAAAGCTTCAACTGAGTACATCATTCACCTACTTGATCTGTAACTTCTCCTTCATTCATCTGGTTCTCTTAATTGTTGCTCTCTCTTTTCATACTCATGTCACCATTATGTGTTCTCTTCAGTTAATTAAGACAAATCTCCAATTGTATTAATGCCTCTTAATTGCTGTCATAGAATGTGGTGATGTTAAACTGACTTCTATCATTAATTAAAGGTAGTCTTAGATCTCGCAATAAAAAAATGTATTATTTAAACAGTACTATATAAAAAGAATTGGCATAACTACATTGTTCCTGCCCCATAGACATTCATTCTTGAGATAGTGTCTGCAAATGGATGAATTTGTTTTGCACCTGTAATGACAGGAATGAACCTCACTCTTAAGCCATTAGCCAAAGAAATTATATGATACTATTGATAGATAAGATTTCCCTCTTCCTGGTGCAATTTCTAAGCAGCATTTAAGCATTTAGGCTTTCCTAACCAGGGCTCTACAGATCAACCAACAGTAAGGATTTGAGGGGGGGGGGGGGGTTATTGTATTAAATTGCTAGCTCTCTGACTGGGAGCTCTTAAAAGGGTTTTTTGTATATTTTTAAAGCAAGGTTACTTTCTTTTTGGTGTTTTAGTGGAACTTTCCTTGAGCACAGTAGGTTGCTGAACTCCAGTAACCTCCTCAAGTTTGGAAACTGCTAACACCTAATCAGGTGTTAGTTCCCTCCCTAACCCACCCACCCCTAGTGAGCAGTCTTGCTTTATAGGGCACCTCCCCCTTTAACAAATCACAGAGAATTGGACCAGCACATTTTGAATATAATTATCTGAGGGAGGAGTGGTCTAGTGGTTAGGACAAGGTACTTCAGGCCGGAGGGCCAGGGGTTCAAATCCCACCTGGGGACAGCAATCTCAGGCCGGAGGGACTGGGATTTCTACTCCTATAGGCACTCCTTGTGGTCTTGGGCAAGCCACTTAACCCTCCATTGCCCATGTTCCCTGTAAGTATTAGCGTATGTGTCTCATATCCCCTCATGTTAAATGTATCACCCAATTGACTGCTTTGACCCGGTGAAAAGCGGGATATAAATACAGCTAAATAAATTAATTAAAGAGATTTAACTGCTTTTTCTCTCAAAGGACAGCTAGGAAACCGGCTGGTACTTGGTAGATCTCTCTCTTTTGCTTTAACAGATACCTAAGCTCCACGAACAGAACAATGGCTGGGAAAAATCATATCACTAAAGCTGTTGCCCCCGTTACAGCTTCTGCCTCGGTCCAGACAGAGGTCCTAATGCCAGTTGAAGGACCAGTTCCATGTGCAGGGTGCCTGCATGCTGAAGCTCTGAGGAAACAAGTGGAGGAACTCAGAGAGGAGGTGGCGAGGCTGAGGAGCATTCAAGACTGTGAGAAGTACATTGATGAGATGCTTCTTGCAGCAACCAAGCTCTCCAGCACAGGAGAAGATGGGTGCCAACAGAATGTCGATGGTTGGACACAAGTCACCAGGGCCTGCAAAATCACCAATCCAACTTCTCCAGCCCTTGAATTAAAGAACCATTATGCAGCCCTGGAAGTGGAGGAGGTGAAAGCATCCCTGGAAAGGGAAGAACCAGAGCTCAAGTACCCCAAAGTTGCAGAATCAATGACTAGAAGGAAACGAAGGGTAGTGGTGGTTGGAGACTCTCTTCTGAGGTGTACTGAGGCGTCCATCTGCCGACCAGACTTGATGTCCAGAGAGGTATGCTGTCTGCTTGGTGCCAAAATCCAAGATGTTACGGAGAGTTTGCCGAGACTCATCAAGCCCACTGACTATTACCCAATGTTGCTAATCCATGTTGGAACAAATGATACTGCCAGGTATACCTTGGAACGTATCAAAAGTGACTTCATGGCTCTGGGACAGAGGGTGAAGCAGTTAGGTGCACAGGTGGTGTTCTCTTCAATCCTCCCTGTTGAGGGTAAAGGCCAAGGCAGAGAGGCTCGCATCCTGGAGATGAATGCATGGCTCGTGGATGGTGTCATCGAGAGGGTTTTGGTTTCCTAGACCATGGGATGCTGTTCCAAGGGTTGCAGAGCAGAGATGGCATCCATCTGTCCAAGAAAGTTCAACACATTTTCGGTAGTAAACTGGCTAATCTACTGAAGAGGGCTTTAAACTAGATTCGTTGGGGATGGGTGAAGAAAGCCCCCAGGTAAGTGAAAGCCCCCAGGTAGGTGATACATTAAATACCTTTATGGAAATGGGTAACAGGGATAACATATGGAAAGCAGTGTGTATAAATGCCCGTAGCATGGGAAATAAGATCCCTGATGTTGAAGCTTTGGTGGGAGTGGCTGACTTGGATTTAGTGGCAGTTACCGAAACATGGTTCACAGAAAACCATGATTGGGATGTAACTATACCTGGCTATACTTTATTCAGAAAGGACAGGGTAGGAAGAAGGGGAGGAGGAGTGGCACTATATGTAAAAACTACTATTAAAGCTTTGGAATTACAGAGCTTAAAAGGGAGAGAGGAGGCATTGTGGGTTAAACTAGAAAGAGGGAAAGAGAAATCTATTTGCATTGGTGTGATATACAGACCTCCCTCACAAGAGAAAGAGGTGGACAGAGAGTTAATTGAAGACATACGCAGCATTGCTAGGAAAGGGGAAGTGCTACTGATAGGAGATTTCAATATGCCAGATGTTGATTGGCACATTCCTGCTGCAGTATCATCTAGAAGTAAGGAGATCCTGGATTCTCTACAGGGAGAACTATTCAGGCAATTGGTAACAGACCCCACACATGAAGGGGCCATACTGGACATGGTGCTTACCAATGGTGAAAGTGTTTCTGATGTTGTAGTGGGAGATCATTTTGCATCCAGTGATCACCAGATGGTGTGGTTCAGTATTAGGACTAGGGCTGTTAGAATCCATTCGAAGGTGAGGATCTTAGACTTTAGGAAAACTAACTTTGCGAAGATGGGCCAATACCTCAGGGAGTCGCTAGTGGGATGGGAACAGCTGGGGGATGTAGAAAAACAGTGGGCAAAACTGAAAGGGGATATTTTAAGGGCAACCAACCTTTTTGTTAAAATGGTAAATAAAGGCAAAAGGAAAAGGAGACCGCTATGGTTTTTGAAGGAAGTAGCTGAAAAAGTGAAGAAAAAGAGGGAGGCCTTCATGAAATACAAGAGATCACAGAGAGAGGAAGACAGGCATCTGTATTTGGAACTTAGAGAAGCTAGCAAAGTAGTCAACAAGGCAAAGATTCAAAAGGAGGAGGAAATAGCCAATGCAATAAAATGGGGGGATAAGACATTTTTCAGATATATTAGTGAGAAGAGGAAGGGCAAAAGTGGTATTGTTAGACTCAAGGGTGCAGGGGAGGAATATGTAGAAGCTGATAAGGATAAAGCAGAATTGCTTAACAAAGGGCATCACCAATTGATCTGTTATATTGTATATATATGTATATACGTAAGCACACCCCCACCCACTCAACCTAAGGTATATGTATATAGGTAAGCAAACATGCACACAATTAATCAAATGTAAATCTACTAACCCTGCGTTGTGTTTTTTCAAATCAAATCTTTAACCAATCAAAATGTAAATCATACAAATTACTGCAATGTACTGTGCAACCTGATCTGTAAAGTTAACCACTGCTGATTGTGGGAAGTAGCGGTATACAAGTGTCTACTAAATAAATAAAATAAATATTTTTGTTCTGTGTTCACAGATGAAGAACCAGGAGCAGGACCTCAGAAAACACCCACAAATAGGAACAGAAGTGAGGGACATCTTGAACAATTTTCAGAAGACTGTGTTTGTGAGAAACTAGCTCAACTTAAAGTAGACAAACGATGGGACCGGATGAGATACACCCTAGAATACTGAGGGAACTTGGGGACGTTCTAGCAACTCCACTGACTGACCTTTTCAATGCCTCGTTGGAGTCGGGAGTGGTGCCAAAGGACTGGAGAGAGGCTTATGTGGTGCCTTTACACAAAAGAGGAAGTAAGGATGTGGTTGAAAACTACAGGCCGGTTAGTTTAACTTCGGTGGTGAGTAAATTATTGGAAACGCTGCTGAAAGAGAAAATAGTGAGGTTTCTGTGAGTCCAGCGGATTACAGGATCCGAGGCAGCATGGATTCACCAGAGGCAGGTCTTGTCAGACAAATCTGATTCCTTTGACTGGGTGACCAGGGAGTTGGACCGAGGGAGAGCTCTAGATGTGGTGTATTTAGATTTCAGTAAAGCCTTTGACACTGTTCGTCACAGGCGACTTATAAGCAAACTGAGCACCTTAGGGATGAACCCTAAAGTTACTGCTTGGGTTAGAAATTGGTTGCGTGGGAGGCGACAAAGAGTACAAGTAAATGGAGCTCACTCTGAGGAGAAGGATGTTACCAGTGGTGTACCCCAGGGATCTGTCCTTGGTCCGATTCTTTTTAACATCTTTGTTAGTGATATAGCGGAAGGGCTGTCGGGTAAGGTTTGCCTCTTTGCGGATGATACCAAAATCTACAATAGAGTAGACACCCAGGAAGGTGTAGATAACATGAGGAGGGATCTAGCTAAGCTTGAAGAATGGTCTAGAATTTGGCAGCTGGGATTTAATGTTAAAAAATGTAAGGTCATGCATTTGGGCTGCAGCAATCCAAGGGAGCAATACAGCATAGGGGGTGAAGTACTTTTGTCCACTAAAGAAGAGCGGGACCTAGGTATGGTTGTGTCTGATGATCTTAAGGTAGCTAAACAGGTAGAAAAGGCGACGGTAAAAGCTAGAAGGATGCTTGGGTGCATACGGAGAGGAATGCTAGCAGAAAAAAGGAGGTGATAATGCCTCTCTATAAGTCTTTGGTGCGACCTCATTTGGAGTATAGTGTGCAATTCTGGAGACCGCACCTTCAAAAGGATGTGAACAGGATGGAGTCAGTGCAGAGGGTGGCTACTAAAATGATTAGTGGGCTTCATTATAAAGCATATGAGGACAGACTGAAGGATCTTAATATGTACACCTTAGAGGAAAGGCGGGATAGAGGTGATATGATTGAGATGTTTAAATACCTCCGTGGCATAAATGTTCAGGGAGAGAGTCTCTTTCAATTGAAAGCAAGTTCTGCTACGAGGGGACATGGGATGAGGGTGAAGGGAGATAGATTCAGGAGTGATATGCGGAAATATTTCTTTACGGAAAGAGTAGTGGATCCATGGAATAGTCTCCCAGTGGAGGTGGTAGAGATGAGGACAGTAACTGAATTCAAAAAAGCATGAGACCAACACAGAGGACTCTAAAGGTAAAAAGGGGACTGTTGTAGTTGTTGATATGGAAGGACAGACTAGATAGGCCATGTGGTCTTTTTCTGTCATCATATTTCTATGTTTCTATCTTTTGAGGAAAAGCCTCTAGAATCAACGTGGAAAATTAAATGAGCAAAACAGATGCTTGTTTTTGAAGATATTTTCCAAGTTAAGCCATGCCTTGATGTAGTAAGTTCTGTGACAAAAGGAGACTGATTATAAAATGAGTACTTCCCATGTTCAACAGAGGCTGGGTTCATGAACTTGGAGGGTGTCATATATTTCCATCCTCCTATAGCACCTGTAGAGCGGAGGAGTAGCCTAGTGGTTAGAGCAACTGGCTTGTACCTAGAAGATCTAGAGTTTGATTCCCACTGGCACCCCTTGTTACCTTGGGAAAGTCACCTTGGAAGAAAAGGGCCTGATAATCTACCTCTGGTGATACATTTTCAAGAAAACCTAGGCTACCAGGAGTCAGCACTGACTTGACAGGCACCAAAAAAATAGCTCCTATACTTTGTAGTGAGATAAGATTTTTCCTAGAATGGAATAACCCCAACATTCCAAGAGCTCTGACTGTCAGTGTGCCCTTTTTACAAATCCATATTGGAAAGCATTCCTGAATACATGCCTCTTTATGCTTTCCCTACTTGTTTATTTTTGTTGGGAAGTCCCTTTAAGAGAATTGACAGCCTCAGGAATCAGAACGATGTTGGCCCATTGTTTATTTTTATCTTGGATTTGTTGAGGGGATGGGGCAGAAGCTGCATGAGTCAGAAAGCACTGATGGAT
Source organism: Ichthyophis bannanicus (assembly GCA_033557465.1). Taxonomy (NCBI): domain Eukaryota; kingdom Metazoa; phylum Chordata; class Amphibia; order Gymnophiona; family Ichthyophiidae; genus Ichthyophis; species Ichthyophis bannanicus. The sequence continues at coordinate 296,360,635 of CM066037.1, forward strand.
GAGTAGGGCCGCTGCCATGCTGTGTAGAGTATGGGCTGGGGTTATGGCAGCAATTTCTGTTGCATCAGCTGTTGGGTCCAAAGCAATGACTTGAATGCCAGGCTACTCTGAAGGCACTGTAGCAACAAGGTGAGGGAGTCAGTCTTTGCTTCTGTGGGAGAGCAGAGAAGTATTCAGCAGAAAGGCATTGACTGCACTGCAACCTTGGGGTCAGTCAGTCTGAGCCATATCAGAAGTGGCAGCTAGAGTCCCTTCCTTAAGTCATATTAAAAACAATGATTTAAATGATTTATTGTTAATTTCACTGAGGATTTTATGAATGATCAATTGTAAAACTGAAATAACAAAAGTGTAGAAAAGACAGACTTTGGATCATGTTTATTAAACTCATTAGACTTTTGCAGCTAACGTGGTGTGTTAGTGCAAATAGCTCTGTGTTAGTTGCAAAAGCTGTGCAGATACCACATTAAAAATACAGAAAATGTGGTCAGACAGCAACTGGAATGCAGCTAACACCAGCCATAGAGGTGACATTACTTGCACCCGCATTGTCGGCAAATCCAGTGGTTGCCACATGCTGTTGATGTATGCGGTAACCATATGGTACAGACATGCCCACTCTCCACCCTTGGACCACTCAATTTCATCCTCTTACAGCTCTGCATCCTTCTCCCGGAGGGTGTCAACAGCATGATCTCAAGTGTGAGTAGAAGCCTGACATGGAATGACCCCCTGCAAGTACCGTTTGACATATTAGGGTTAACTCAGAACCTGGTGAGAGGTTATCAAGATGGATTTCACTATGGGGTAGGCGTTAAGTTAGTTGATACAGTTTTAATGCATAGGCCTGTGTCAAATGAAACCTGCTTAGTAGACGAGGGGTAGCGATAATCCTACCTTCCTCAATTACTTGCTACAAACTTGCCAACTCTTCCAGGAAATTTTGCGCCTGCTTATCCGCATTTTGGAATTGTACCAGAGGGATACATCGGAGGAATTCCAACAGAGGTTGTCACTACCCTTATCCAATTCCTTTAAGGCTTTGATAGAGCCCAGAACTAAAACGGTATTGAAACAGGCTCTAGGAGCAGTGCCACACCTAGCCCTGTGCAAGCGGTGCAGCCACACGGGGCTCAAAGGATTAGGGGCGCATTTCGGGCTGCTGAATGGGAAGTATTTCTTATCACAGTTTCCTTATGACAATAGTGTGTCAAGATTGCACTCATGCAGTTTCCTGTTTTCCCGCACAGCATGTTTTGGATGATTATTTGTGCACCCCCTGAGGAAGCAACTGGTGAAACGCTCAACCGGCATCGTGAATAGCGTTGAGGAGTTTGACAGTGAAGCACAGAAGCTAAGTAGTGTCTCTTTAGAGGGTGACTTGTAGCCCCATTGGCATGCATCATCTGAGGGATTTCAGGTTTTGAGAATGATATAATACAATATAGAATTGGAATAATAATTAAAAATAATCAATATATGGGAAGGAGTTGTTTTAGGGTCGCTGATGTGCTGATGATCAGTTGAGGCTTGTGTGAAATTTACCGAGTGCCTATATTCTTACCTTGTATGGTTCTGAAACCCTTTTTCTCCTTTCAGTTTACAGAAGAGATCAAAGTGTGATTTGGGAGTCTGCAAATTCAATAGAGTGAATTTTGTTTGATTGACAAAGAAATCAGGGAAGCTAACAAAAGTTACAACACAGTAATAATAATGGGTAATTTCAATTACCCCAGTATTGACTGGGTCAGGTCACGACAAGATATGCTAGCGAGAGAAAGTTTCTAGATGAAATAAAGGACAGCTTTGGAGCAGCTGGTTCATGAACCAAAAAGAGGTGAAGCCATTTTGGGCCTAGTCCTTAGTGGAACACAAGATCTGGTACAAGAGATAAGGGTGTTGGGACCGCTTGGCAGTAGTGATCAAAGCTTGATCACATCTGAGTTAATAAATGGAGGAAGGATGGCAAGGAAATCCACAGTACTAACTTTTAACTTTCAAAAGGGAGATTATGATAAAATGAGGAAAATACTTAAGAAAAAGCTAAAAGGACCAGCTGCAAAGGTTAAATAACGATTTACATCAACCATGGACGTTGTTTATAAATACTATGTTGGAAGCCCAGACCAGCTATATTCCACGCTTTAAGAAAAGTGGAAGGAAAACCAAAAACCTGCCAGCATAGTTTAAAGGTAAGGTCAGAGAGACTGTTGTAGCCAAAAAAGTATCTTTCAGGAAATGGAAAAAGGAGCTAAATAATGAAAACTGGAAACAATATAAGCACGGGCAAGTTAGATGCAAGGCATTGATAAGCTTGACGTGGAAGCAAAAATGCATAATAAAAACTTGTTCAAGTACATTCATAGCAAAAAAATCTGTGAGAGAGTCAGACCATCAGATGATAGAGGGGTAAAAGGGGCACTAAAAGGGGACAAGGCCATAGCAGAGAGACTGAATTCTTTGCTTTGGTCTTTATTGAAGAAGATGGGAAGTTACCCATGCCTGAAATGGTATTAAGGTGATGAATTGGAAGAATTGAAAGAAATATCAATAACCGGGAAGATGTATTACAACTATCTGATAAACTAAAGAGTAGCAAATCACCTGGACTGGATGGTATACACTGAGGGTGTTGAAAAAACTGAAATATGAGATTGCAGACCTACTATTAGTAATCTGTGAATTATCATTAAAATCATCTGTAATACCTGAAGTTTGGCGAATGGCCATTGTAAAGCCAATTTTAAAAAAGGGTTCCAGGGGGTGATCCAGGAAACTACAGGCCGGTGAGCCTGACGTCAATACCGGGCAAAATGGTAGAAACCATTATAAAGAACAAAATTACTGAACATATCGATAGTCATGGTTTAATGGGAGAAACCAACATGGTTTTAGCCGAGGCAGGTCTTATCTTACTAATCATTTATATTTTTTGAAGATGCGAATAAACAGGTACACAAAGGTGAGCTGGTTGATATAGTATATCTGTATTTTTAAAAAGCCTTTGAGAAGGTCCCTCATGAGATACTCTTGGCAAAATTAAAAAGTCATGGGATAGGAGGCAGTGTACTATTGTGGATCAGGAGCTGGTTAAAAGATAGAAAGCAAAGGGTAGGGCTAAATGGCCAATTTTCCCAATGGAGAAAGTTGAATAGTGGAGTACCCCAGGAATCTGTGCTGGGTCTGCTGCTTTTTAACATATTTGTAAATGACCTGGAAATGAGAATAACGAATGAATAATTATTCATTAAACCATGATTATAATTCTGTCATTTACAAATTTGATTACCTCAAAGTTATTAAAGCTGGAAGCCCTTGAAAACTCTATGCCTTCTTGTAATTTGCGTTTTCTGAATTTTCCTCAGTCTTCTTTACTGTCACATAAGATTCTTCTGGATAAATTTTTAAAAGAGATTTTAGCCATCTCTGATTCTATTGATATTTCACTAATTTATTATATCCCCTTAACTGTTAAAAAGCTTAGTTCTGCTGAAGGTGGGATGGATGAGATTGTTTATCCTATGGAAAATTTAACTGCCTTTTTAGAGGACTCCCAAGATATCATTAATTTGCGTTCCACTCTACTGGTTACTTTTCCATCTATTGAGCTTAAGCAATGTATTCTTAGGGCTTTTTTTTTTTAGAGTTGTCAGCTACGTTTTGTGGCCAACCGGTAAATATTTTTCTAGATGTTTCTCGTAGTACCCAACTGTATCGGAGGCAATTTTTGAACTTAAAGCCTCATGTTTTAGCATTGGGAGCTACTTTTTTCCTTCGGTTTCCTTGTAAATGCATCATTAGTTTGGATGGTGCTTCATTTATCTTTGTTGAGGTTACTCATTTGGAAAAAATTTTGATCGAGAGACAGGGCTTAGGAAGGGTAGAGAACTGAATTATAGTAGGCCTCCGTTTGTGGGTTAATTTAACCCTCTGTTTTCTTTACTTTCTTTTATTTTAATGAGCTCACAGTTTGACTTCAATGATGTGGACTTTATCAGGTTTATCTTTCTTATTTACTTAATTGTAAATTGTTTTGCCTTTTTTTCCTTTATTGTATTATGGGATTGTCCTTGTAATAATTTTGGTTATTGTAATGACTAAAACTCTATAAATAATGAAAAAAAAAAACACAGGAGGATTGTGAAAAATTGCAAGAGGACCTTGATAAAATGGAAAACTGGACGTTCAAATGGCAGATGAAATTCAATGTGTACAAGTGCAAAGTTATACACTTGGGAAAGAACAACTCAAACTATGGTTACACCTTGCAAGGTTCCACATTAGGAACCACTACCCAGGAAAAGGATTTAGGCGACGTCATGGATAACACATTGAAACCCTCCGTCCAGTGTGCAGCAGTGGCCAAGAAGGCAAATAGAAAGCTAGGACTCATAAGGAAAGGAAAGGAATGGAGAATAAAATAAAAGATATTATAATGCCTCTTTATCATTCCATGGTGCGATTGCACCTTGAATATTGCATGCAATTCTGGTTGCCGTATCTTAAGAAGGATATAGCAGAATTAGAAAAGGTACAGAGAGGAGCCACCAAAATGGTAAGGGGATGGAAGTATACCCCTATGAGGCTTAAAAGATTAGGGCTCTTCAACCTGGAAAACAGATGGCTGAGGGGGGATATGATAGAGGTCTATAAATTAATGAATGGAGTGGATTGTAGATGCCATCAAAAAGTAGAAAGACTAGCGGACATGCAATGAATCTACAGTGTAACCCAATGGTTCTCAACCCAGTCCAATGTGATCCCCGGGCCAGTCAGGTTTTCTGGACATCCATAATGAATATGCATGAGATAGATCTGCATGCACTGCTTTCATTGAATACAAATCTATCTCATGCATATTCATTGTGGATATTCAGGGAACCTGACTGTCCTGGGGGTCCAAGAGGACTGGTTGAGAACCATTGGTGTAATCTCTTTAAGACTGAGTGAAAAAATATTTTCTCTTATTAATGTGTAATCAAACTCTGGAATCCATTACCGGAGGATGTAGTAAAAGCTGTTCCCTTTCCTTTCCCCTTTAATGGGACATTCTCCTTCAGGATGACAGAGAACTATTCCAAAGATTGACCTGCTTTTCTAATGGGGGGGGGGGGCGGCAGCAAACTTACTTAAGTGACTATGAATCTGAAAAAGAAGCGGAAGTGCATCTAAACCATCCATTTTCCTTGAATGTTTAATACACTGCTGGTCAGCTGAAAGGACGCATTTATAAGAGACACAGTCATATAGAGGAGGCAGACGCAGCATGAAGGTCCACTTTCCTGCTTTCCAGAAAGAGGGAGAGAAAGGCTTACATTGCTGCTGGGGAGATGGGGAGTACACAGGGTCAAAAATGAGATGGGGGGAAGAGGAGGCAGTGCACCCCATGACACTGAGCCTGCTGGGGACTGAGCAAGTCTCCAATTCGGTAAGCTACAGCTGTACCACTCTCTCATTTCTCAGGCTGGAAATCTGTGTTTAATTGTGTTCTTTGATAATGTTGATTCTTGCCAAGGCTTTATGAGTTCATGGCCCTGTTCTTTTCAAAGGCAGGTGAGAATTGATGCAGAGGGGAGTGTTTTGCAAATGTGCCAGTTCCTGCTGCTTTCATATCCCTGGCTTTTGGGTGTTGGCCTCTCCCTGCTTTCTTCCTACTGTGGTGGTGGCATTTTTAGAGGAAGTAGGGAGAGGACAATGGACAGTAAAATTTACTTTTAATCCCTGTGTGCAGGCGTCAATACATAAGCAGCTGCAATGGAGGAAACCTCTGTTGACTCACAGCAGCTCAGGACAGGAGGAAACCAGTTTAAATGGTGTGAAATTCTCTACCAAACTATTTTTTTTTTATAATACCTAGTAGGAAAATGATTTCAGCTGCCCATGGTACAATTAATCTGGAGAACACTGCAGTAAATTGTTTTTCATTGAATCATTTCCTGTGCCACAAGGTAACGATGGCTCTTATTTTTGTACCAGAAGATAAGAAAAGCCCTGCTACCAGACAAAGGTCCAGTGAGCCCAGCATCCTGTCTCTGACAGTGGCTAGTGCGCAGTAGATCCCAAAAAGTACATCAGTTCATCATAGTTCATTCCAGGGATGATCAATGGCTCGCCAAAGTCTACCTGACTAATATTTGTTATAGACTTTTCCTCCAGGAGCTTGTTGAAATCTCTTTCAAATCTTGCCGAGTTAGTTGCCTTGATCATGTCCACTGCTTACCCCTGGAATCAGCAGTATGGAATCTGTCTACCTTTGGGAACCTGACAAGTACTTGTGACCTGCATTGACTGCGTTGGAACCAGGATACTGCTTGATAGGCCTTTCATCTGAACCAGTATGGCATATCATAGGTTCTTAGGATTCCACAGCTTAATTATGTGCTGCATAAAAAAAATCCTTTCTACGATCTGCTGGTCTTTAGTTTCATGGAGTGTCCTCTTATTTTTGTTTTGTCCGACAAGTTAAACAACTGTTCCCTATTTAACAGTTGCCTCATTCATGATTTTATAAGCTTCTGTCCTACGCCCTCTTAGTCTTTTCTCCAAGCTGATATTCAATCTGTTAGATGTATATTTTACATATTACTGCATCAGCAAGGGCTATATATCTGTAGCACAACCTCATGGAAGTGAAAGTGCTTACAACAAATAGTGTGGTAAGTCAAAGCCTGAGCAATAAATGCAGGGGGCATGCCCAACATCTGCCCTGCATTTACTATGCATTTGGGGGGCTACATTTCCTGACTCAGCAGGTAGCGAAGGACCACCCAGACAGGTCCCCCACCCAAGCCTCAACATCAGTCCTCCTCTGAGCATAAGCTGCCCACCAAGCATCTTATCCCCATCCCAAGGTTTATTTTGATCCACCATTTTGAACCCAAGCAGCAATGGAGCAGGAGCAAAGGGAATTGCTCCTGCACCTACTACTAGTCATCAGGGAGTGCTTCTCTGTGATTGGCCAAGGACCGAATGGGGAGGTCCATCTTTGGTGCAGGAGGCCTTGGATCAGAGGGCTAACAGCTGTTGAGGGGGATGGGATACTTGGTGGGGGGGGGGCTGATGTTCAGGGAGGATCAGAGGCTCAGGAGCACTGTTCCCTCTAAGCTGTGCGCGCGCACACACCTCGCCGAGCGAGCACACATACTTTACAACACCGCGCACAAAAATTACGGCTCTGATTCTGATAGAAAACAACACAGACGTCTTAAAATTTAAAAGTTATGATTGTAATTACTAGAAATTTCCCGCTTCATTAAAGTAATCGTCTATTTTCATTTAATTTGATTAAAATCAATGTGGTGTACATACTGTATTCTGACATGTAGTCAAATTTTAAAGCATATAACTCTGTCGTTATGTGGCGCACAAAAGTTTTACCTTCCTTCAAAAGCTGCACACAGCTGATATTTTATGTGCACACAGCCTACAGAAAATTAGAGGGAACATTGCTCAGGAGGGAGTCTGATGCTGGTGTATGGAGAGGGAAAGAGCACCACCATCACAGACAGTTTGTCATCACTTTGTGCAATGGGCAGTGGCCATGTTAGCGAACTGCTGGTAATGCACTTTTGAGGTGGCACTAAATGCAGTCGAGCTGTTGAGTAGTGACAGCTAGCACATGGCGTCATCCGATGCACTATCACTGGCTGACATACCCACTCTCTGGCCTGATTTCACCATGTTGGCTGCTCTTAGCACACAACAGCAGTTACTGCTGGTGGTTGGCATGAGCTAAACCCTACTGTAACCATTACCTCTACTTAGTACAAAGGCCCCATAAAGTTCAGTGCTATAAATACTTACTCATAACAGTACCACATAGTGCTCAAGTACTTCCCTAAATATTATGCAATCAGAATTTCTTCTTTTAAGGCTCATAAAAAAATGATGAAATTTAAAAACAAAAATTAAAACATCCCTTATGCATTGGATTTGTTTGGTTATTATTTATTTAACAGGTTTTTTAATACCCTTTTTTCTACTAGCCAAAATAGTTTACATGGAACAAAGTGCTGTACATAAAACTTTGAGTAGAACAATGGCTACATATAACAGGGGGTATATAAACTTGGAGAGTCAAAAGTGGATGTAGGGGATTAGACTTTGTACAGTTGGGGTTGTGTGGGGATGGGATTGTTAGGGATAGAATACGTCTCGGGTGAGGTGGGTTGTGGAGGTAATATTGGTGGGATAAGGCTTGAGATAGTTTCTGGAGGACAGATGGGTTGATTGTGTTGACAGTGTCCACATTATGAGGGGGAGAGGGTGGTCTGTGCCAAAGTACTCTTGGAAGAGGTAGGTTTTTCGTTTCTTCCTGAAGTCTCCAGTTTCATCACTATTTCTTAGTGCGTTCCAGATGATTGGTACATGCCCTGCATGGGTCCTAACCCTCCTCATCCAATCTCCACCCACATGTCCATCATCAGCTCTCCTCTCCAGTCTCCCCCACATGTCCAGCATCGGTCCTCAGTCCCCTTTCCAGTATCCCCCCCCCCCAAGACCGGTATCTGCCCTCTCTACACCTTTCTTATGTTCCAGTCTCCCCCCCCCCCCCCCCGATGTCCAATATTCGCCCTCTTTCCTCCTCTCCATTTCCCCCATTTCCAGCATCAGTCTTCTACCTTCCCTCCTTACTCCTGATGTCCAACATCTGCCCTTCACTCTCCTGCCCTTCCCCTCGCCCCCCCCCCCCCCCCAGCCTGCTACTGCTGCCCTTCTCAGCAGCAATGGTGGCAGTTGCAAAAAAAAAAAACAGTGTAGGGTCTTTTTACTCCAGTGTGCTCTGGAGGCCTTGTCGGTCCCCCCTCCACCCAATATATTTTGTGTCAGAGGGAGCGGGACCAGCAAGGACCACCAAGTGCACTGGAGTCACAAATATCCCATGCTTTTCTTTATCTTTTTTTTTTTTTTTTTAATTGACAACCTGCCACCATGCCACCACTTCCCACTGGGTATGACGGCATGGCAGCAGGAGAGAGATATGACGCAGCTGCCCCTGTCACAAACCTGGATGAAACAGCGGTAGCACTTCTCCCAACAATTTTTTTCAGGCAGAATGAGGCAGGGTATTTTGGAAGTATTTTTTGCTGCTCTCAAAACTTTCCCACCTGAGGCAGTCATCTCACTGCATCATGGTAGAGCCACCCCTGAGCATGGAGACACATTTTTTTTCAGGTATATTCAGGAGGAGAGGAAGATCAGAGGTGCAAGTGCCAAGGATGGATTTGCAGAAAGTGACATTGAAAAAGTAAAAATGCTAAACAAATACTTCTCTTGTGTATTCACGAAAGAAAATCCTGAAGGAGGACCATGTATGGGTGACAGATATACAGATGGGAGTGGAGTGGATGCCGCACCATTCACGGAAGGTGATGTGTTTGAACAGCTTGCGGGGCAGAGTGGACGGGGCCGTGGGACCGGATGAGATGCTTCCCGGGATGCTGAGGGAGCTCAGAGGGGTTCTGGCAGGGCCTTTAGGGGATGTTTTTGATAGATCCTTGGAGAGTGGAGAGGTTCTACTAGACTGGAGGGGGGCTGATGTGGTGCCTCCTCACAGGGGTACTAATGGGGAAGAGGTGACAGACAATAGGCGGATGGGCCTTTTTTTCTGTGGTGGGGGGGGGGCACTCTTGGCGGGGAGAATAGTGGACTTTCTGTAAACCAATGGATTGCATGATCTGAGGCAACATGGTTTTGCCGGGGGAGGATCGTGCCGATCAGATTTGATTGAGTTCTTTGGGTGACCAGAGAGCTAGATCGGGGGCATGCGGTGGGTATGGTCTGCCTAGATTTCGGTAGGGCCTTTGGTACTGTTGAACATGGGAGGTTTATCAGTGAACTGAGCAACCTGGGGATGGGTCCCAGGATGGTGGACTGGATCAGGGATTGGTTGGCTGACAGACTACAGAGGGTGGTTGTGGATGGGGCTCACTCAGGGGAAGGGAAGTTGCATAGTGACATGCCTCGGGGATTGTTCCTGTGACCGATACTGTTCAATGTATTTGTGATGGACATTGTGGAGGGACTGAATGGAGGAGTCTGCCTTTTTGCGGATGATGTGGAAATTTGCGGCAGAGTGGACACTTCTGAGGAAGTGGACAACATGCACTTCAGATGCAGAGATCCAAGGGAATTGTGTGCAGTGGAGGGTGGGAGGTTAGTGTGCACAGAACCGGGGAGGGACCTCGGAGTGATTTGTTTCTGAGGAGCTCGGGGTCTCTAGGCAGTGCACTGGGGCGGTGGCCAAAGCCAGAGGGATGCTGGGTTGCATACAGAGAGGAATGACCACTGGAGGGGAGGAGGTATTGATGCCTTTGTACAAGTCATTGGTGAGTTTGGAGACCATATGTCACAAGGGACATGGGGGGACTTGGGGCTGTTCGGGGGAGGGCGACCGGGATGGTTTGGAGCTTGTGCCAGAAGATGTACATGAGGAGACTTGAGGACCTAAATATATATATCTTTATTTAATTTTTTGATATGCCACTCTTGCTCACGCACCAGTGCGATTTGCAAAGAAACAAACTACAGAAAATTAGAAAAAGGAAAAGGAATACCATTTATAATAGTAGAGAGAGAGTGACAGATTAAGCCAGAAAAATATTAGGTAAAGGAGGATGTGGAGAGGCAGCTGGGTCGGGGAGGGAGGGAGCACATAGTAGATGGGGAATGAGTCGGGGAGGAAGGAGGTCAAAGGCAGTGCAGAAGAGATGAGTTTTCAGGAGAGCTATGAATCTGGGGAATGAGGGCTCTAGGTGGAAGGGAGTTCCAAAAGGAGAGGGCCAATGAAGAAGAAATCAGAATGACAGGTGAACTCCAGGTATGCCTGTGAAACGGAGGGTAGAGCCAGGTAGTTGGAATGAATGAAACAGAGCAATTGGTGGGAAGTATGAAGACAGACCAAATCAGAAAGATATTGTGGGTTGTGTGTTTAAATAGCTTTATAGACCAAGATAAGTGTCTTAAACTGTATCCGGTACTTGATGGAGGGCCAATGAAGGTGTATGAGGAGTGGAGTGATGTGATCATGACATTTGGAGCGGGTAAGAATCGGGCAACAGTGTTCTGCAAAAGCTGTAATCTATGAAGTTGATATTGGGGAAGGCTGGAGAGGGTAACATTACAGTAATCAACACATGTCATTACAAGAGAAAGTAAAAGAGTAGTTAGTGCTGAGAGAAAAGGGTGGATGGCGCAAAGCTGGCAAAGAGTAGCAAAGGAATGACGAACCAGAGAAGAAATGTGCTCGGAGAATGTTAAAGAGGAGTCTAAGGTAGATACTGGGAGGATGGGGAAGACCGGGGGCAAGAGATGGTGAAGGACTACCGAAGGTGAACCAAATAGCAAGAGTCTTGGAAAAGTTGATGTGAAGGAAATTGGCGGTCATCCGAGAATCCATGGCAGCAAGACATGCATTCAGAGAGAGGAGGGGTCAGGGGGAAAAGGGTTAGGTTGAAGTAGTAGAATAATATCGTCTTTTCTTTTTTCCTTTTCCTTACTTTTAATTTAGATTTTTGTAAACCGCTCTGATGCCTTGCTGCCTAGGGCAGTATATCAAATCACAATAAAGATAAAGATAGTAATAGGCTGAAATCTGGTGGTGTTGAATTAGGAGCGTCAAAGGGGCCAGGAAAACGTTAAAGAGCAGGGGAGCAAGAACAGAGTCCTGGGGGACAGCACAGGGCAAGGGGGTGATGGGAGGAAAAACTGAATAGAACCGAAAAGAATCTGAAAGAAAGGTAAGAGCGAAACCATTGAAGAACAAGGCCATGAACCCTGAAATGGTGAAGATAAGCAAGAAGAGTAGGGTGATCAACTAAATCAGGGTCAGGAGTAGCCTAGTGGTTGGAGCAAGTTACCTCAGGCCGGAAGGTCGGGAGTTCAAATCCCACTAGAGGACAGCAACCTTAGGCCGGAAGGACTGGGGTTTCTAGTCCCACAGGTTCTCTTTGTGGTCTTGGACAAGCCACTTACCCTCCATTGCCCATGTTCCCTGTATTAGTGTATGTGTCTCACATCCCCTTGTGTTAAATGTATCCCCCAATTGTGATGTGACCACTTTGATTGAAGGATAAGGTGGTATACAAAACTATCTAAATAAAGAGAAGAGGTTCTCTTACTTGTGCTTTGTTCTTTTTTTGCTGAACTGGGGTGGGACTTTGAGAAGATTCTGGGTGTTCTGTCTTCTTAGTCTGTCACTCCTAGCTAAGTTAAGGAGCATTTGAGGTGTTGTGAGGATTGGTTGTTTAGTACTTTGTGCATGTTCATTATGGTTTTGTATGTAATTCTTGAGATGACGGGAAGCCAATGGAGTTGCTTCAACATAGGTGGGATTTGAGTCAGTCGTAGAGCTTTTTGGATGAGTCATGCTGCCATAGTCTCTGCTAATTGCAGGGGGTGTAGTACATGTTTAGGTAATCCTTGGTAGACTGAGTTGCAGTAATCGAGCAGGTGGGTGATTGTGGCTTGGCAGACTGAGTGAAAGTCTTTTGTATTCAGGAAGGGTCATAGGTTCTTTAAGGTTGATAGCTTATACTTAGTATATGGAGTTGATGGTGATTTTGATTTGGGCTTGGGAGCTTAGTTTTTGGTCCAGTGTGATTCCCAAGTATGTGATTTCTGGTTTGACTTGGATGTTAACGCTTTCTAATTTGATTGATGTGGGGGGCTTGAAGTTGGGGCTTATGATGTGTAGTATTTCAGTTTTGGTGATGTTGATTGTTAGGTTGTATTGTTGTAACTGTTTGATTATCTTGGAGAGGCAGTTGGTGATTTTGGAGTAGTCCAGTGCAGTACTGGAGAAAGGAGTGTAGATCATGATGTCATCAGCATAGTGTAGGTAGCTAACATTGAACTTCTGGATTAGAGTGTAGAGGGGTTGGATATAGATGTTGAAGAGTAGTAAGGAGAGGGCTTAATCTTGGGGGATTCCCTGTGGTAGAGAAAATGGAGAGGATTTGTGGGTTCCAACTTTTACCTGGTGGTTGTGGTCGGAGAGGAATCATTTGAATGGGGTGCCTTGTTCTCCAATATCAGAGTCTGTTTAGCAGGATCTGGTGGGATATAGTGTCAAAGGCAGTAGATATGTTCAGGAATAATAGGATGAATCCTTGTCTGAGCGCTTCTATGCCAGTCAGCAAATTGTTCAGTAGTAATATGAGAAGAGTTTCAATGCTGTGATAGGCAGAACTCATGTTGGTTTTGGTCCAGGGGTGCATGGTTGTTTATGTAGTTCTGTAGTTGAGTTTGTACCGCTTTTTCAATGATTTTAGTAATAAAAGAGATGCTAGCAATAGGCCTATAAGAAGCTGGTGAATTTGCAACAAGGTTAGTGTTCCTTAGGAGTGGATGGATGGAGGCTTGTTTTACAGAAGTTGATATGATGCCGTGTGTTAGGAAAATTTGCAATATTTTGGCAATGTAAGGGATTAGATGTGTTTTTGTGATTTTTATCCAGGACAGCAGGCAGGGGTCCAGAGGTGAAGTGGTGGTGTTGATGTTGGTGATTATATGGTCGAGTTCTTCAGGAAATACACTTTCGAAGGTGGACCAGGAGTATGTAGAGGAGATGCTTTTGGTGTGAGAGGGTAGAGTAAGCTTGTTAGTGTTGATTGAGTTGTGCCTAGATTGTAGGTATTGTGCCATCTTTTGTGGATTAAGTGCAATCTCTCGGTTTTGTTGAGTGGGATTTTGTGTGTACAACTTTACTAGGTCAAAGAGTTCTCTGGGTTTGTTGATGGCACTTCATATGAAATTGGAGTGATATTCTTGTATAGCTTTGTTGGTAGTGTTGCAGTACGTTTTTAGATTATCTAGGTATAGGCTCGGGTTCTTCGATCTCCGCCATTGGCACTAAAGGCAACATAGTTTTTGTTTCTGTTCCTTTAGTATGGATGAGAATCAGGGTGTGTTGTGCTGGTGTGCATTATTTGTTTTTGGCAATACCAGAACTGCTCTAGCTATGGTGAGATTCCATTTTATTGATCAAGGATGCAGGATCGTTTTCTATTGGAACAGGCGAGAGGTATGGTAGTGTCAAACGCGTAGAACCTCCTTGCTATGAAGGGGGTGGCTGGTTTTAGTGTTGGGATGGTATTGATTGTGTGTGGTAGGCTGAAGCTGATGCTGTGGTCAGACCAGGGTATTGCTGTGATCATAGGGGATGAAAAGTCAGGTGAGGTCTTAAGTTTATTGACGATGAAGAGCATGTCTAGGATCCCTCCTTTGTGGTGAGTTGGCTCTGTTATAATTTGGTTATATTGCAGGTTTTTCATTGCATCAAGGAATGCTGAAGCTTGACTTCTGGTTGCAGAGGGGAGGTTGAAGTCTCCAAGAAGGATGATTCTTTTCTTGTTGGAGGAGTGTGCGCAACTGCATCAAATATTGTGGATAGTTCATCCGCATTGTTGTGTAGGGACTGTAGGTAAGGTATATTGTGAAGGACTTGTTTGAGATTGTGAGGATGTCAGTGTTACCAGAAGAAGATGTTTCAAGGATATTACAATTGAGGTGATTGTCTGTTAATATGCAGACTCCACCTCCTCTGTTAGATGTTCGGAGGCAATTGTGGATGGTGTGTGAGGAAGTGTTGAGCTGGTTTAATAGCACATTATCAGTTTCAGAGAACCAGGATTCTGATAGGCACATTATGTCTATTTTATTGTCAGTGATGTAATCGGAGATAGTTTGGATTTTGTTGGGGGCTGATCGAATGTTGATTAAGGCACAGATCAGAGAATTGTTGTGGTGTGATTGGTTAGTTTGGCACTGCATGGGTGTTATGGACATGCTGGGTTTAATCCTGATGAGAAGGTCTGGTCTTTTGGTTTGATGAGTGTGAGTGGGATACCATTGATTGTGGGGTTGTAGGTTTCTTATATTGTGTATTATGGGAATAGGGGCATAGCTATTTGCAGGTGTAGCTCTTCCATTGATGAAGATGACTGAGAGTCACAGTTAGAGCTCAGTGTGAAGCATGTTTGTGTCTCTTGATACCAAATGCAGGTGGACAGGTATTCTTGTGGATATGTATGGTGTAAGCTTTTGGAGGCTTGTGCTTTGGTGAGTAGGTGAGCAATCCTTCTGGTTGATTTAGGGTGAAGAGTGCAGGGAATTAAAGTAATCACAGCTTGTCTGGTTAGCTATTTACATGAGCAGTATCATATGTAGGAGACTGTTCTAGCCCAAAAGGGAAAAGCCATAGCAGAGGGTTTCTCAACTTTGTGGACCACCATAAGAGCCACGCCAAAGAGCCCTTTGGTAGGGCCCTTAAGTGTGGACCCGCCTGTAGCATGTTCACTTTAAAGCTCGGGGGCTGATCTTCAGCATGAGGGGAGGGGCTTACCTCTCTTCCGTGCATGCTGAAGAGGTCCTGGTCTGTTGGCCGGCGGGCTAGATCGCTACTCCAGCAGCGTGCTGAGCTTTAATGGTTCTGGGGCGGATCTTTGTCTTTGTACATGTGAAGGCGGCCAAAGTCCTCCCAGGTAACCCTGGACTTAAAAGCAATTGTTCTTGTGGCGTTTTGCCTGCTACATCATCTGAGACCTGCCTGCATTGCCTGCCCGCTGTTTACTGTGCTGTTGGTTCTGCTGTCTCTGCTGATTGGCTCCTATGCTTGTTGTTTCTCCTTGACAGGTATGCTGCCTGGAAGTGGTGTGGCTGCGTTCCTCCCAGGTAACCCTGGACTTAAAAGCAGTTGTTCCTGCTGCGTTTCATGCCATGGGTGAGCTCCTTGGGACGACTCCAAGGGCAACTGCCAATACCGGAGCGATACCCAGTGCACATCCTCCACGTCTCCTGCACCTCGATCTCTGCTGTTCCTCCACTGCCTCACGGGTAAGTTCTTAGCCTACGTCCTTTTGTCCCTTTCATGTGCTTAGGCTCTCTCCAGGGCCTCATGTCTTTCATCCCGGTCCACTGGGGCTGGCGACTAGTCCATGCCCAAGTCTCTCCCACTGCCCCCCCCCCCCCACTCCTGCCCATGTATATTAGTAATCTTGGTAATCTCATCTACCATTAGTCTCTTCCTCCTTGTCTCCCTTTTAAGACCACAGCCCCTGAGAGTCTCCATTACCCTTTATATTCACTCTTCTCAATTGCTGGTTTTTATGCTCTAAATCCCTTCTCATCCATGATCTCCTGCTTCTCCACACCCTCAACATTCTTTTTCTCACAGAGACCTGGCTCTGAGAGGAGGAAGAGCCTCTGCTCAGCCGCTGCTTCCCACTGGGCTACTCCATTTCCCGGCAGGGTCACAGTGGTGATGATGTGGCGGTTCTTCACTGTTCCTCCCTCTCTCTCACTGTGGTCTCTTTGCCTGCACTCCATTATCCCACAGCCCTGCTGCTTCATCTAAATCGTAACCCTGCTCTCTACTTTCTTCATATTTATGCTCCCCCTTCCCTCCTATCCCACCTCTGGGATTCCTGTTTCCTAACTCCGAGGCCTTTCTCCTATACCCTCATCTTCTTATCCTTGGGGATTTCAATCTCCATTTAGACTCCCCCTCCTCACTAACCTCTCACTCCATCAGCATGCCCACTGCCACACCCACTCTGCTGGCCACATCCTTGATCTTATCATCTCCCCCTCTCAGTCCCCTACTGATATTTCAACTCTCCCCATTCCTTGGTCTGATCACTTCTGCCTCTTGTTATCCCTTCCCTGCCTTGCCCCTTCCTTTCTCTCTCAGTCCCCTCTGACTAACCCACCCTCCCCTCTTTGCCTTGTTCGTTGCATCTCAGTCACAATCCTCCAACAGTTCCCCCTTTCTGACCAACTGTTCCTGACTTTACATCTCTCCCTCCTGACCTCCAGGTCATATCCTGGAACTCTATCCTAACTGCCACCCTTTATACCCTTGCCCCTCTTCATTCCCCACTCACCCTTGTTACCCCTGGTATCACTCTGGCCTTTACCTCCATCGCGCCAAGCGCCGCTGGCATAAATGTCCCTCCACTGAATCTCTTGCCCATTTCCGCCATTGTCACTCTCACTATCGTTCTCTTATTCATTCTTCTAAGCCTTCCCACTACTCCCAACTTATCTCATCCTCTAACTCCTTTCATCAGCTGTTCTCTGTCCTTCGCTCCCTGTCATCTCTCCACTCATCCTCCTCCCCTACCTCCTTCCATCTCTCCTGATCCCACTCTTTTAGCCACTTACTTTATCGATAAAGTCCTTTCCCTAAGCCGCTCGTTCCCCGATTGCCCATCCCCACTTCCTCCTCCTCCAGCATCCTCTCCCTCTCCTTCTGCCCCTGCCCTCTCCCACTCCTGGTTATCCTTCCACCTTGTCTCCTCTGCAGAACTCTCTAAAGCTCTCTCCCCTTCCCGTAAGACTACCTGCCCCTCCGACCCTATTCTCTTAGCATTACCGGCTGCATCCTTCACTGGTTTCACTCTTTCCTCATGGACCCTCTCCATCTTCACTGGTTCTTCCTCCTCTTCTGACACACCATTGTCCTGCGGTATCCCTCAGGGTTCCATTCTTGCTCCTCTTTTTTTCAATGTCTTTCTGACCCCACTCTCCCTCATTACCCAACAACATGGGATCTCTGCCTATTACTATGTCAATGACATTCTTTTTGTGCACCACACCAGCCCCTCCGCCCCCGACCTGGCCCCATTGAATGCCTCTGTCTCTTCTGTTTCTGCCTGGATGGTGACTAACTTTCTTCACATTGATCCCGTTAAGACTGCTGCTATCTGGTTTTCCTTTTCCAGTTCTCCCCCCCCCCCCCACCTCTCTGGCTCCCTCCCTCATGCAGACGTCCATTCCCCTGGTCTCCTCCCTCTATCATCTAGGTGCCACTCTTGATTCTTCTCTCTCTTTTCATAATCACTTATCCTCGGTCATCCAACATTCATTCTACTCTCTTCACCAGATCCGCTCTGTTCGTCCCTTTCTCTCACTCCCCTCCTTAGCTATGCTTCTCTTTTGTCATGACCTGTATTGATTACTGTAATGTTGCTTTGGCTGGCCTCCCTCTCTACCAAATCCATCATCTCTGACTTTTTCAGAACACTACTGCTCACATACTCACCCATGCTTCCCGTTCAGATCATATTGCCCCCCTGCTTATTCATTTGCACTAGTTAGCCATAAAATTACGCATACAATACAAGGTCCTCACCATGGTACATCGCACCATCCACACCAATACTCCGCAGTATCTTTCTGATCTAATCGATCTTCATACCTCTCATCATTCCCTCCGTCATTCATTCCAACTGCCTTTTTCTTTGGACTGGGTGGTTCCATTTTACAATGGCAACAGCTGAGGTTTTTTTGTTTGTTTTTTTTAAGTTTTAGAGGTTGTTGTTTTTTTACTTTGATAAAGTAAATGCCTTAGCATGCTGAACTAAGCTTCAGTGCACAGTGTTCCAATGCAATAAAAAAAATTATTTGCAATGCAGTAAACAAGGGATCTCCAATTCTGGTCCTGAAGGGCCGCAAACCAATCAGGTTTTCAGGATGTCCCTAATGAGCATGCATGAGATATAGTTGCATGCACTGCCCCATTGTATTCAAATTTATCTCATGCATATTCATTGGGTCATCCAGAAAACCTGATTGATTTGCAGCCCTCCAGGACGGGAATTGGAGACCCCTACAGTAAACCAATGGAATGCAAATGATCACTGCATTCAAAAGTATGTGCTGTCAGAAAAGAACAGCACACACCACTGTGGTAATATGCAGCTGTTTTCTGCAGTGTGAGTAAAAATGTCTTCCTTCTGTTAGAGTGTGAGTGGGGATTAGTTCACATATTGACAGGGAGATATTATAAAACAAACAGACCAGCCAAAGTGACTCTCATTCCTAGCATTGGCCCCTAACCTCACATCACAATTATTTTCTGGTGGCCCAGAGAACTCGGGACCCTGCTTACCTTGCAAAAATACCCTGGTGACCAAATGGGGCACAGATCCCCTCCCCCCATCTCCCTGATCCCCTCTTCCAACACTCCTCATTCCCCTGACTCCGCAACTCCTTACCTGATACTCTTGATCCCCCTAACTCCCTGGCCCTCCTTGGGCCATCTGGTCTGGGGACCCTGAGCTTGGGATACCTCTGCTCTGGGCACCCTGAGTCAAGGAGACTCTTGATGAGAGAGCCTCCAGTAGTGATCCAGATCCTCTCCAATCCCCCCTCCATTCGCTCCTGCTTCTGGTGCTGCCATATTCCAAAATGCCTTTCCTTAGCTGGGAAGTATTACTTTATTTGACAGATTTACACTTAGCAATGCATCCTGACACACCGCTAGGTCAGATGCCGCCATTTTGAAAGATGGCAGCATCAGAGGCAGGAACAAATGGACATCAGTTGTGTCTTCTAATGTTTAGAGGTGGGTGGGGTGTCAGAGGGTCCAGAGGAGGTGCACTTGGACTACCTGGGAATATTTTTATGGGGATGATGGGGGAGTCAGGGTATCCAAGGGAGGCGCCACATGGGCCGCCAGGGAATATTTTTGTGGGTTTCACCGGGAGTGGGGTTTGCGGAAAGAAATCAGGTTGATCATCAAGGATCATATTTTTGGAATAAAAAGAGGGGGTGGGGGTCTGGAGGCCTAGTGGGGCCAACATGGATCTCTAATTGGATGAAGTACCACACTATCTCAGATGATCCTTTTGCTCCTTGCTGCATCTTTACACCAGTGCTAGAAAAAGAGCAAAAACCACACTAGATTTTAGCACAATTTTTTTATATTGAAAGCAATTTCTTAATCAGTAATTTGCATGTGTTTTCTTGCCCAGTTCTTAATGCAGTAGCTTAATACTGATTTTCCTATGTTAATATTTCTTACTGCATCAGGAGTAAGATTAGTGCAGGAAAATCAAGGATAAACCACCGTACTAAAATGTATCATATCTTACTGTATCGGGGCTTTTGTCTTTTGTTGTAGTTATTTATTATCAATCATTTTGGCCTACAATTCTATATTTGTTTTTATTATTTAGCCTTTTTGTACTATGGTCCTTTTCATCTGACTGCATTAGTCAGTGTACCAAAAATTATATTTAATGATGATTTAGAGTACTTGAATCAAATCTCTGTGAACCTGAAAGACATCATAGGGCAAACTGACAAACTAAAGAGTTGCAAATCACCTGGACTAAATGGTAAACATCCCGATGCAGTATGATATGATACTCATTTGTGCAGTGTTTTTTTCTTGATTTTCCTGCACTAATCTTACTCCTGATGCCAGGGCCGGATTTACCTTGAGTGAGGCCCTACGCCAACAAAAATTGTGGGCCCCCAGCAGGGGCGGCCCAAGGGGGGTGCGGGGCCTCATTTGCATAAGGGGCCTCATTTGCATAAATATTTGCATAATGTTACCATATACTAACTTTTAGTAAACGTGCCTCTTAATGAGTGTATGGATAAAGAAAGACTAAAAGATTTCTACATTACTATAATCCAGTGCCAACTGCCAGACACATTAGGAACTACTACAAACACTGCCCATTTAGAACCCATAGTAAACCCGCCGTATCCTAACAGCACTACCAGGACTCACAAAGCACCATACTCTACCAATCAAAAGGCAACACTGCAAATATTAAACCAGTACATTTCAGAGAACAACAATACATGACCTACTGGGGAAAGAGAACAAGTGGCAATGTCAAATAGGAATTATATAAACAGAACACCTCAGCTCAGTTACACATGCAGAACATAGACCATCACCAAACAAGTAATCACAATTTAGAAACAGGAAGACAATAATTAAACTGGGAATCCCAAAAGCCAAACTTGGAATGTACAACACTGTAGAAATAAAACTATACATTAATTTGCTCTTGTACTAAACAAAGCGCAGACGTTAATGATGCACATTTACCAGAGCTGACATATTCCAATTAATAAATTCAAAATAAAGAGATATTTTTCTACCTTTTGTGCATTTTTTTCAGCTGCAATTGCTCCAGCCACTTTCTTCTGGTTTCTTCGTGTCTTCTGCTAACTCTCCATCGTCTGCTGTCCATTTGTCCTTTCTTCTCTCTTCTAGATTTTTTTCCATTCTCTCTCTACATCTGCTTTAACATACTAATCTTTCTCCTTTTGCTCTTTCCTCATTCCTATTTCATCCACTCAAATTTTACCCCTCCATCCTCAATCCCCACTTACTCTCCCAATACCCGGCCAATTGTAGATTTTTTATCCCTCCACACAAAATATTTTTCCCTTCTCCATTTTACTCTTCCAGCCCCATCCCATTCTAATCCTCCCCCAACATCAGCTCCCTTCTAGTTCCAGCCTCACCCAGCATCCATTCCCTTCTAGTCCCTGCATCAGCCCATTTCCAGTCCTAGCCATCCATCAGCCCATTTCCAGTCCTAGCAACCCCCCAACCCAATACCAGTCCTAGCCCCCCATCAACCCACTTACAGTCCTTAACCCATCACCCCATTTTCAGTTTAAGCCCCCCCTATAACCCATTACCAGTCCTAACCCCCCATCAGCCCACTTCCAGTCCTAACCCCATCAACCCATTTCCAGTCAGCCCCCCATAGCCCATTGCCAGTCCTACCCCCCCCCCATCAGCCCACAGCCCATTACCAGTCCTAACCCCATCATCCCACCTCCAGTTTTAACCCCCAGCCCATTTCCAGTCCTAGCCCCCCATAGCCCATTACCAGACAGCCCCCATCAGCCCACAGCCCATTACCAGTCTTAAACCCCCCCCAAAGCCCATTACCAGTTCTAAACCCCCCCAACAGCCCATTACCAGTCCTAACCCCATCAGCCCACCTCCAGTCTTAACCCCCCAGCCCATTTCCAGTCCTAGCCCCCCCATAGCCCATTACCAGACAGCCCCCATCAGCCCACAGCCCATTACCAGTCTTAACCCCCCCCCAAAGCCCATTGCCAGTTCTAAGCCCCCCCAACAGCCCACAGTCCATTACCAGTCCTAAACCCCTCAGCCCACCTCCCTCATTAACCCCCCCCAGCCCATTTCCAGCCCCAGCCCCCCCAATAGCCCATTACCAGTCCTACCCCCCCCCATAGCCCATTTCCAGCTCCACCCCCCCAGCCCATTTCCAGCCCCAGCCCCCCCAATAGCCCATTACCAGTCCTACCCCCCCCCCCATCGCCCATTAACAGCCCTACCCCCCCCGCCCATTTCCCGCCCCAGCCCCCCCAATAGCCCATTACCAGTCCTACCCCCCCCCCCATAGCCCATTACCAGTCCTACCCCCCCCCCCCCGTCGGCCTAAAGTAAAATTTAATTAAACAAAAAAACCTGGTGGCTGCCGCCGCGGGGCCCCCTCTGCTGCCGCGGCAGCACCGATTGACCCGCGGGGGCCCCGTCTACAAGCTGAAGCCGTCGGGTCGGGTCGTTCCTCCCTCCCTCCGTCCGTGCAGGCTGCAGGCTGTGAGAGACGCGAAAGGAGAGTGTCTCCTCGCGTCTCTGTTAAGCCCGCAGGGGCTGATGGGAAATTTCCCATCAGCCCCTGCGGGCTTAACAGAGACGCGAGGAGACGCTCTCTCTTCGCGTCTCTCACAGCCTGCAGCCTGCACGGAGGGAGGGAGGGAGGGAGGAACGACCCGACCCGACCCGACGGCTTCAGCTTGTAGACGGGGCCCCCGCGGGTCAATCGGTGCTGCCGCGGCAGCAGAGGGGGCCCCGCGGCGGCAGCCACCAGGGTTTTTTTTTAAATTGTATTTTAAAAAAATTTACTTGTTCTTTTTTTGTGGGCCCCTGCCGGCTGTGGGCCCTACGCCATGGCGTACATGGCGTATAGGTAAATCCGGCCCTGCCTGATGCAGTAAGAAATATTAACACAGGAAAATCAATATTAAGCCACCGCATTAAGAAGTGGGCAAGCAAAGTGCATGCAAAGAACTCAGAGATGAACTTGCAGACTTATTATAAATAATTTGTAACCTATCATTAAAATCCTATAAGGTACCTGAATAATGGAGGGTGACCAGTGTTGTGCCAGTTTTTTGGGTTTTTTTAAGGTTCCAGTGCTGATCCAGGAAGTTACTGACTGGTGAGCCTGACATCAGTGCCAGCCAATCTGTTAGAAACTTGTCTAAGGGATAAATAACTCAACATACAGTTGATCATGGTTTAATGGGACAGTGGCACATAGATTTAACCAAGGGAAGTCATGCCTCAATAGTCTGGATTTTCAGAAGCCATTTAACAAAATAATTCATAAAAGATTCCTGAGCAAATTAAAAAGCTATGGGATGGGGGGGGGGGGGGGGCAATGCCCAATTTTAAACGGGGAACTTATTAAAAGATAAAAATCAGAAATTAGGGCGAAACAGTCAATTTTATCGATGGAGAATGATAAATAGTGGAGTGCCCCAGGGATCTGTATTGGGATCAGTGCTTTTTAACATACTTATATCTACTTCTGGTCACACAAAATCATTTATATGATCAGGCAATGGGAATAGAATGAGGTGATCAAATTTGCAAATCTTTACAGTTGTGTATTGAAAGGATACCAGCTAGAAAGGTTATTGAGGGAGGGACACATGCACACACTTGATGATCTCATAAGACTGACTTACCTTCCTAAAGTAAGATAATAAGGTACACATCAATGAGAATTATTCAAAGAATATACACAGAACCTTGACACATTTGAATGCTTTCAAATGTGGATAAAGTTTTCCTGGTTATTTCTCTGTAAGTAAAGTTTGACTAGCTCTGCACTCATGCAACGCCACAGCAATGGGCTTACATACTTTTTGTATTTATCTTACAGAACAGCACCATATTTATTTATTTACATTCTCTTATATACCGCGCTATTCTGCATCAGTGTGGTTTACATTGAACAAAATGAAATTACATTGAACAGGGCATTATAACTTGGAGATAACTATTTTACAGGGAACATGGGCTATGGAGGGTTAAGTGGCTTGCCCAAGACGACAAGGAGCACCTGTGGGACTAGAAACCCCAGTCCTTCCGGCCCAAGGTTGCTGTCCTCTAGTGGGATTTGAACCCCTGACCTTCTGGCCTGAAGTACCTTGCCCCAACCACTAGGCCACTCCTCCACTCCACTCATATTGTCATTTCTTATAAACATTAATTCAAAAACTTTTCAGGAACATTCAAGCATGCCCTGCATGCGTGTTACAGAGGATAATAACACCGATGTCCTGATAATTGGAGCAACAGCTCACGTGTTTCAAACTTGTGCTAATGTAAACCATTTTGTGTACATTAGTGAAAGCCAGACAGAGACAGATAGCTTTACCTTGCTGTAGTGAAGAATCTAGTCACTGATGAAGGCAAAGTCTTCACTTTTATTTTATAGGTCCAAATATTCACAAAGGCTTCTCATATCTATGCAAATCATAGGACATGCAGTTTTGATGAAAGGCTGGAAGTGATTAATTGTGGAGCCTCTTAAATTAAAAAAAGAAAAGTAAAATGTCCAGAACCATTTGACTGCTTTTTATTCTATAAAAAATAAATAAATAACCCCCCCCCCCCTGAAAACTGTTGTTAGAGCTGTGCTCGTGGTTTTTTTAACCTGAGTCCCACAAAGGTTGTGTGCTGGTATGCCCTAAGCGAAACATATGCAAATGAGAGATGCACAAAACAGCTGTGCTAAATGTGTTGCAGGTGCCTGACACAAGTGCAGAAAGCTTTTGTGCTAGTCATATCTGTAGCAAAATGTAAAATAACAATTATAGTTAAAATAACAATTTTCAGTACAAAGAAATAATTGTTACCTGGATGGTGGTGCCTGAAACAGTGGTTTCTAGAGGGCACCTTTACATTGTAAGCACAGTAGGGGATGGGTAGCCCCTAAGAGATTGTAAAGTAAGCACATTTCTATGCTATGTGTGTGTGTGGGTATGAAGGGGGAGTGCATTGAGAGCTTTTGGGGGCCTTGTGCTCACACTAGCCCTGCTCCTTGAAGTCTAATATCACTTCCTGTTCTTGGGCATGCCATTGGAATGGGATTTACAGCAGAGTGTGCAGAATTACAGTTTTATGAACTAGTGTAGGAGGAAGCAATTCACAGGGGATGGGCATGTTGAGAAAATGTTAGATGCAAAGCTTGTTGATCTCCTGGTCACTTTGTTCAATTTGGAACTAGTCCCATATGTTTTCTGTTTTGGGCCACATCGATAAATTCGATGAAAAAACTCTATTTAGGCTTCTAATTTTTATAGAAAGTAATGTGGTTGCCACACTAGCCCACTAGATTGCATATAAATAAATATTGCCAAAAGAAATTAAAAGCAAAACAAAAACAAAGTGATCTTTCTTATCAGACTAATTCTAATGTAGTTCTTGACTTGATTTCAGGAATTAATATTTTTTTTACCTCGTATCTGGCAGACTGCTAAAGCAACTCTTATAAGCAAGTCTTTTTAGGGTGAGAGCAATAAAATATATGTTAGCAACAAATCCGTTCACAATACGATGCATTATATAGTATAACAGAGGCATGCCTGCCAGGTAATAAACTTCTGCATGCCCTGCTTCTTGCACACGATGATGTAGTTAGTGAGTATTCTTGTACCTGCGCCAGGAAGTTGCCTGCAGCCCCGCCCACTCTCCCTTTCATTATCTGTCATTGTTACGTCATTTGTGCCACTATAACTGCCTCAGAAGGGCACCCAACACGTTTGAGGTCATTTTAATTCTATGGAAGGGGCAACATAAAGCAATTGTTCTAAAAAAAATCATCATTTGGCAGTACTCCTGAAAGCATCATAAAGATTATTCCTGATCGATTTTCTCAAAAGCCTTCATGCTACAAAAAGTCCTCACTTTTTCTGGACAGCCTTTGTCCCGCCCCGACACTTTTCAGTAAAGCTATTCAACCACATTTCAGAAATATTCAGTTCTCTGCTATTTCAAGGAGAGCTATTCCGCAGCACAGATTTATTTTTTTATTTTCTTTTTTTTTGGGGGGGGGGGGGGGAGAAGGATTCCTACTTCGTAGCTCCCAGGTCCTGACATGCACAGCGTCCCCTCATCAGAAGTAGGGATCCGGGAGTGTTTCGCAGCGATGGCCAACGGCGTTAATCTCCGACAGCTCAGATGCTCGGCGCCTTTAAGAGAAGACTCCTGCCAGC
The DNA here is from genome assembly GCA_033557465.1 of Ichthyophis bannanicus. Taxonomy (NCBI): domain Eukaryota; kingdom Metazoa; phylum Chordata; class Amphibia; order Gymnophiona; family Ichthyophiidae; genus Ichthyophis; species Ichthyophis bannanicus. Next base: position 296,386,711 of record CM066037.1, read on the forward strand.
TTTCTCCGCTCTGACGTCACCCGGATACTGTCAGTCTAAGTGTGCGAGTTTGGCCTTATAAGGCAGCGAAGCTTCACCTTTCCCCGGGGCCGGGAGCGGCTGACCTTACCTTAGATGGCTGCGAGAAGTTGGCGCAGCGCGAAACGAGCTTTAGCTACGTGATCCCGCGCGGCTGGGTTTCGCGCTCTCCGTCCCAGTTTGTTTTCTGCCCTATTGCTAAAACGTTACCTGTAAACCAGTAAAGAGCGATCGGGGTTAGCCACAATGCTCATCTATTATATTCGGCGAAAACAAGAAACGAATTTGTAATGAAAATAACAATAACAAATGTAGTATTGTTGATCGTCCCGTTGACACTAATTATGGGAATTTGCAGTCCTTCGGTGCTAGAGGTTAACTCAGTCAAGTGAGGTTTCTGACGTGTAATGAGCTTGCTCGTTCCCAACTTTAGAACCGCACAAGCTTCTGTTACTGTGCTACTTAAATTTACGTGTTATATTTGGGCAAACCAAACCGCAGATATGATATAGGACAGAACTGGAAATGGCAAAACTGCTAAGTTACCCAGTTCCAGGAAGGAGACATTTTGGCTACTCCTGCTTTTGAATTTACATCTCCAGTGTACTATGGTATATGATGAAGTCCTTGATTCTACCCCTTGAAATCAGTGCTGCATAATGCATCGGGATTGCCTGAAATCCAGGACTGGCCTACAGAATCCTTCTTGCAACTGGGTAACTTGGCAGCTCTGAAATGGAGAGCTACATGCTAATAATGAAGTAGGTGGTTTTTTGCCTGGATTATATTCTGTTATACACTTATTCTGGGGATGCTTTAGAACTGAAGAATACTGCTTTACAAAATTAAGTATAAAGATCTGGTAATGCCATAAATGTTTTACTAGTCGCTATGAAAACAGGCAATCCACACTTCATTGGAAAGTATTGTGGAAACCCAGAATTATCAAAATAACTTAAGGACTCTTCAAAACTCATTCTACATACGTGCCGTTTATTTAATGCCTTCAAGACTCCAGCACCAAAGCGTGTAATATCAGTGATAGGTCTGAATGCCTAAACACCACTTCCTGTGGCCTGCAAAAGACTGGTAGTGGAAGCTCAAAGACTCAAGTTCCACAGAAGGTTTTTCACAGTCTGCCATTTGTGTAGACTTCCCTTTTCTAAGGCTATTTATTGTGAGGGGGCATTCATACACAGGGACAGACTTTCTAGTAGCTTGATATTGCCTTTTATCCATGTATTTTCTCACAATCTGCCTTCATTTACCTTGGCAGCCAACTCACAATATAATGAAATTTGGAGATAGCCATTTTCAGGCAGTGTTTTTGGTTTGTATGGAGGAGGGAGAAAGGGTTTGACAGTCAATATTTGCTACACAGTTCCATAAGGTTACCATACTTTTTTCAAGCAAATCTGGGACACTTGTCTGAAGTATGTGGTTGGGGGGGGAGAGGGGGAAAAGGACACTTTAGTTACAGTTTGAGACACAAGGCATAGAGGAGGGAAAATGGGTCATTACCCTGCCCCCCCCCCATCCAATCTGTTACAACAACAATATCACTTCCAAACAGACAAATCAGTATATAGAAATAGAAACTGTGATGCATTTCCCCTTACTATGCAGAATATAAAATAATAGATGTAAATTCTAAAAACGGACATTAAAATAACTAAATTGAAAATATTTTTTTCCTACCCCCTTTGACCTGTTGCTGGAATCAGAGACAGGAGGCTGCCAAACAGGTGGGTGTTGGGGACACAGCTCTAAAATCAGGGACATCTGGAACCTTACAGTTCCATCAACTTGCCGTTTTGTTATTCTGAAAGCACTCCTGATTAACAGAAAACATTGCCAACAAGTTCCATGTTATAAGGGACTGGCTGTCAGTCAGTATTCTTTTTCCATCCTACTAAGGCTTCGCTGCCCTGAACGAGCCTGATCTCGGAAGCTAAGTAGGGTCAGGCCTGGCTAGTTTTGGATGGGGAACCATCTTGGAATATCGGGCACTGTAGATGCACTGTGCAGAAGAAAGACCTGCCAATCTACTTCCCATCATAAGTGAGCATTGACTCAACAGCACACACACTAATGCCTGGTGAGGTCCACAGTTACAGTGCATGACGGCAAATAAAGACCAAAATGGCCCATGCCATCTTCCCAATAAGGTAGTTAGGGTTGTAACTGCTGCTTGGTACAGGTCACACTCCCTCACCCATCACCATGCCTTAATAGTAGGTGCACCATCATTTCACTACTGTTTTAAGCGGAAGCATTCAATTCTTGGTTTCCATCCTCTTTCTATTTAATGATCCTTTTGCTAAATCCCACTCTTTTGCAGTTGTGTATCGCATAAGTAACAGTGTCTATTGGGAAGAATTCATGATGCACACACACACATGCATTCACCCCCTGACTCACACCATAACATAAACATGCACCTTCCAATACCTCCCCATGGACCCCTCAAACACTCCCCAACAGCCCCCATGACACACACACGCTTATGTCCATCAACAGCCCAATGACAGAGAAAGATGCATTCCTCATCTGCTTGATTCTGCGAATGGGGGAAACGCACTATTGCATTACACTGCAAATGTATACTTTTCAACTTGTTTTAATTTCTTCACCATTTGTCTCCACCCCCTTCTCCAGGACAGCATTCCAGGCATCCGCCACCCTTTCTATGAAAAAGGTTTTCTGACATTGCTTTTGAGTCTACCTCCATATCATGTTATCTAGTTCCTCAGCTTCCTTTCCTTTGCTAAAGATTTGTTTCTTGAGAATTAGTATCTTTTATATACAGTATTTAAATGTCTGTATTATATCTATCTTCCTTGTCCCTCCTCTGCTCTAAGGTGCTTATATTCAAGTCCTCCACTCTCTTCTCATCTGTTCCGCTGCAGACCAGGAATATTCACAGGGCAAAACTTACTAGTTTGTTTTGCCCTTTCCTGATTTTTGAACTTTTTTCGCATATCCACATTTCACATATTCGTTTTAATAAAAACGTTTTAAGGCATAGTAGATTGATTTAGTGAACACCAATTTTTTTTTTTTTTAAATTTCAAATTCCGTTTATTAAGAAACTTTAGGAAAAATACAGACATACCAGCAATAGCATCATATAACTATTACAAAGAAAAAGCAACAACCGGATATCTGCAAGAAAGTCCACGTCAAGAGAAGCATGTAAGAAAACGAAGGATGCTAACTCAAAAAAATATAAACTCTTTTTCATACCAATCTACTACTGAAACACTCAATATTTCAAGAAATCAGCGGGCCCTTAGACTGGAGGAAGGATTCTAATGCCGAGGTCTCCAGAAAAACATACTTGGTGCTCTGAAAAGTAACTAAACACTTACATGGAAATTTAAGAAAAAAGTGGCACCAAGGGCTAGGACGCGTGGCTTCAACATCAAAAAAGCCCGGCGACGTAGCTGAGTTTTCCTGGAGACATCGGGAAAAATACTCACCCTCCCCCCACAAAAAAACGATGTCTTATTCAGAAAATATAAACGCATCACAGCATTCTTATCAACTTCTGAGGCGAAGGACACCAGAAGGGTAGCCCTAGTTGAAATGTTATCTTGGGAAGATTCAATAAACTCTGAAATATTAAGGGACTCCTGCAACCGAGGTGGGGCAGGCTCACCAGAGCCCCCCAGCTCGGAAGCCCCTTTAAAGGGAATATAGTACACTTTAGTCAAAGACGGTTTATTATCTTCTCGATATCCCAAAATATCAATCAAATACTTATCAAATAATATCTGAGGAGATAAAAACCGTGTGCAAGGAAAATTTAAACAACGCAAATTTAAAGCACGCAAACTATTCTCCAATAGCTCATGCTGAGTATGGAGAATAATACTATCTTTCATAAAAGACAATGAAGAATTTTGTAATGCAACAGATTGGGCTTCCAATTTCTGGCATCGCTCCCCCAGCACATCAATCTGAGAATCATGTTGAGTAAATTTAGCCACAGAGTCTCTTGTAAAGTCCGACATTTGCACAACGACGGAACTCAACAAAGACTCTATCCTGGTGAGAATAGACCAAACATCCAAAAGGGAAACATCCTTTGGGTCCGCAGATGAAGAAGCACTGTCCCGTTGCATCAAAGCAAAGCTCTCTGGAACTGATAGTATCCGGGGCAGAGGAACTCTCCCGGAAACCACCACAGGACCAGGAACAGATAATGCCGATGGTAAGGCTAATTGCAAGGATGCAACCCCCCTCACTGGAGAGGAAGTGACGGGAACAGCATTACAAACAGCAGCAGAGGGGGAAGAGGTACTAACCCCCAAAAAAGACGAGGAATCATGACTGGGGGGCTGAATCGGGATTGCAGTGACGACCTCTCCCTCCTTACCACTCAGAGTCACAAGATGACGATCTATAGGGCCAGAGATTTTAACAGCTTTAGTTGGATTCTCAGTACTCACATTTAGAGGTCGTTTTCTCCGTCTACCCATACTGCACAGCCACAAGCCAGCTCCCAAGCTCCTCGAGCGCTCAAGGAGCGCATAAGGAGCAAGCCTCTTAATAACGCGCCCCTTTAGAATGCGACCGCTTCCGCGTACCGCTTAGCGATCAGATTTTAAACCCCCGGTGATGACGTCAGGGGTAGGCGCCGCCAAGATGGACCGTGCGCTCCGGCGCGACAAAGAAGAGCACAGCGGGGCACAATGGTGAGCAGCAGCCTCCTCTCCTCACACGCTCCCAAAGCAGACAGCAAGCTCCCTGGCTTTAAACCCCCGGTGATGACGTCAGGGGTAGGCGCCGCCAAGATGGACAGTGTGCTCCGGCGCGACGAAGAAGAGCACAGCGGGGCACAATGGTGAGCAGCAGCCTCCTCTCCTCACACGCTCCCAAAGCAGACAGCAAGCTCCCTGGCTTTAAACCCCCGGTGATGACGTCAGGGGTAGGCGCCGCCAAGATGGACCGTGCGCTCCGGCGCGACGAAGAAGAGCACAGCGGGGCACAATGGTGAGCAGCAGCCTCCTCTCCTCACACGCTCCCAAAGCAGACAGCAAGCTCCCTGGCTTTAAACCCCCGGTGATGACGTCAGGGGTAGGCGCCGCCAAGATGGACAGTGCGCTCCGGCGCGACGAAGAAGAGCACAGCGGGGCACAATGGTGAGCAGCAGCCTCCTCTCCTCACATGCTCCCAAAGCAGACAGCAAGCTCCCTGGCTTTAAATCCCCGGTGATGACGTCAGGGGTAGGCGCCGCCAAGATGGACCGTGCGCTCCGGCGCGACGAAGAAGAGCACAGCGGGGCACAATGGTGAGCAGCAGCCTCCTCTCCTCACACGCTTCCAAAGCAGACAGCAAGCTCCCTGGCTTTAAACCCCCGGTGATGACGTCAGGGGTAGGCGCCACCAAGATGGACCGTGCGCTCCGGCGCGACGAAGAAGAGCACAGCGGGGCACAATGGTGAGCAGCAGCCTCCTCTCCTCACACGCTCCCAAAGCAGACAGCAAGCTCCCTGGCTTTAAACCCCCGGTGATGACGTCAGGGGTAGGCGCCGCCAAGATGGACCATGCGCTCCGGCGCGACGAAGAAGAGCACAGCGGGGCACAATGGTGAGCAGCAGCCTCCTCTCCTCACACGCTCCAAAAGCAGACAGCAAGCTCCCTGGCTTTAAACCCCCGGTGATGACATCAGGGGTAGGCGCCGCAAAGATGGACCGTGCGCTCCGGCGCGACAAAGAAGAGCACAGCGGGGCACAATGGTGAGCAGCAGCCTCCTCTCCTCACACGCTCCCCGAACACCAATTTTTTTTTAAAGAAACGTAGAAACAGAAACATGACAGTAGAAAAAGACCACATGGCCTATCCAGTCTGCCCTTCCATATCAATTACAGTAGTCCCCTTTTTACCTTTAGAGATCTCCTGTGTTGGTCCCATGCTTTTTTGAATTCAGATATTGTCCTCGTCTCTACTATCTCCACTGACAGACTATTCCACGCGTTTACCACTCTTTCCGTAAAAGAAATATTTACACATATTACTTCTAAGTCTGTCCCCTTTCATCCTCACCTTATTGTATGTCCCCTCGTAGCAGAACTTGCTTTCAATTGAAAGAGGCTCTCCTCTTATGCATTTATGCCATGGAGGTATTTAAACATCTCTATCATATCTCCTCTATCCTGCCTTTCCTCTAACATATACACTTACAAATACACTATCCCTAGTGTAGCTGCCACACCATTTTGCTCTCTTTCCTCTGGACTGCCTCTGTCTGCTTTATATTCTTACTGAACTATGGCCTCCAAAACTGAGCACAATATTCCAGGGGAGGCCTTGGCAATGGCGTGTGCCTGAGTATAACCACCAACATTTTCTGCTTCTTCTGCTCTTTATGCAGATCAGCATCCCTCTGGCTTTGGCCACCAGCCATCACATTGTTGAGATCATCAACGCTACCATCCTGAGGTCTATTTCCTTGTCAAGGCCGCTCCCCATCTATCTCATGCAGCTCCCGTGAAGTTCTGCACCCCACATGCATCACTAACATGAAGATTTCGGCAACCCTTTTAACAGAGCAGGTGCAAAGTAAAATCTGCCCAGTCACCTAAATTCACATGAGCTCCTCATTCCCTTTACCCAGGGGCGGCCCAAGGGGGGTGCGGGGCCATGTGCGGAGACTCGGTGTGGGGCCTCATTTGCATAAGGTGCCTCATTTGCATAAATATTTGCATAATGTTACCATACACTAACTTTTAGTAAACATGCCTCTTAATGAGTATATGGATAAAGAAAGACTAAAAGGTTACTACATTACTATAATCCAGTACCAACCGCCAGGCACATTAGGAACTACTACAAACACTGCCCATTTAGAACCCATAGCAAACCCGCCGTATCCTAACAGCACTACCAGGACTCACAAAGCACCATACCCTAACTATCAAAAGGCAACACTGCAAATATTAAACCAATACATTTCAGAGAACAACAATACATGACCTACTGGGGAAAGAACAAGTGGCAATGTCAAATAGGAATTATATAAACAGAATACCTCAGCTCAGTTACACATGCAGAACATAGACCATCACCAAACAAGGAATCACAATTTAGAAACAGGAAGACAATAATTAAACTGGGAACCCCAAAAGCCAAACTTGGAATATACAACAACACTGTAGAAATAAAACTATAAATTAATTTCCTCTTGTACTAAACAAAGCGCAAAAATTAATGATGCACATTTCCCAGAGCTGACATCTTTCAGTTAATAAATTCAAAATAAAGAGAGATTTTTCTACCTTTTGTGCATTTTTTTTCAGTTGCAATTGTTCCAGCCACTTTCTTCTGGTTTCTTCGTGTCTTCTGCTAACTCTCCATCTGCTGTCCATTTGTCCTTTCTTCTGTCGTCTTGTTTTTTTTTTCCATTCTCTCTCTACATCTGCTTTAACATACTAATCTTTCTCCTTCTGCTCTTTCCTCATTCCTATTTCATCCACTCAAATTTTACCCCTCCATCCTCAATCCCCACTTACTCTCTCAATATCCGGCCAATTGTAGATTTGTCTTCCCTCCCACGCAAAATATTTTTCCCTCTCCATTTCACTCTCCCAGCTCCATCCCATTCTAATCCTCCCCCAACATCAGCCCCACCCAGCATCTGCTCCCTTCTTGTCCCTGCATCAGCCCATTTCCAGTCCTAGTCCCCCATCAGCCCATTTCCAATCCTATCCTAGCCCCACCATCAGCCCATTTCCAGTCCTAGCTCCCCCATCCATTTCCAGTCCTATCAGTTCCTCCATCAGCTCATTTCCAATCCCAGCCCCCCATCAGCTCATTTCTATTCCTTTCCTAGCCCCACCATCAGCCCATGTCAAATCCTAGCTCCCCTCCACTCAGCCCATTTCCAATCCAAGCCCCCCATGAGCCTACTTCCAGTTCTAGCCCCTCCATGAGTCCAATTCAAGCCCCCACCACAGCCCATTTCCAACCTTAGCACCCCCAACAGCCCATTTCCAGTCTTATCCTGGCCCCTCCATCAGCCCATTTCCTGTCCTAGCCCCCCCCCCACTCAGCCCATTTCCAGTCCTAGCTCCCTCTCCTCACAGCCCATTTCCATTCCAAGCCCCCCTCCCCATCAGCTATTTGCAGTTCAAGCCCCCTTTCCACTCAGCCCATTTCCATTCCAAGCCCCTGTCCCCATCAGCTATTTGCCGTTCAAGCCCCCCTTCCACTCAGCCCATTTCCAGTCCTAGCAACCCCCCATCCCATTACCAGTCCTAGCTCCCCCATCAGCCCACTTCCAGTCCGAACCCCCTATAGCCCATTACCAGTCCTAACCCCCCCATCAGCCCACTTCTAGTCCTTACCCTCCCATCAGCCCATTTTCAGTCTTACCCCCCCATCAACCCATTACCAGTCCTAACCCCCATCAGCCCACTTGTAGTCTTAGCCCCCCCATAGCCCATTACCTGTTGTAACCCCCATCAGCCCATTACCTGTCCTAACCCCCCCATAGCCCATTTCCAGTCCTAATCCCCCCCATCAGCCCACTTGTAGTCGTAGCTCCCCATAGCCCATTTCCTGTTGGAACCCCCCAGAGCCCAGTACCAGTCCTAACCCCCCCAGCCCATTACCAGTACTAACGCCCCCACAGCCCATTACCAGTCCTAACCCCCTATCAGCCTACTTGTAGTCTTAGCCCCCCCATAGCCCATTACCTGTTGTAAACCCCCCCCATAGCCCATTACCAGTCCTAATGCCCACCACAGCCCATTACCAGTCCTAACACCCCCCATCAGCCCATTTCCAGTCTTAGCCCACCGCCCCATAGCCCGTTTCCAGTCCTTATCCCCCCCTCAGCCCACTTGTAGTCGTAGCCCCCCATAGCCCATTACCTGTCATAACTTCCCCCATCAGCCCATTTCCAGTCTTAGCCCCTCCATAGTCTATTACCTGTCCTAACCCCCCATAGCCCATTCCCAGTCTTAACCCCCCCCATCAGCCCACTTCCAGTCCTAACCCCCCCCATCAGCCCAGTTCCAGTCCGAACCCCCTCCCTCCCCCCCTCCCCAACAGCCCATTTACAGTCCTTGCCCCCCCATCAGCCCATTTACAGTCCTTACCCCCCCCCCCCCATTAGCCCAGCTAAGTTTTAAAAAAAAACCCAGAAACCGGCTGCTGCTGCCGCCGTGGCAGCAGCAGAATCGAGAATCCCGCGGGGCCCCCCTGTCCTGCAGTCTTCTATGCGGCCTCAGCGCGGGCTTTTCAGAGCCGCGCGAAGGGAGAGTTTCCCTTTCTCGGGGCTATTTAAATCCCGCCGCGGGGCTTATGGGATTTCCCATCAGCCCCGCGGCGTGATTAACAGAGCTGCGAGAGGAGAAGCTCTCTCTCTTCGCTCAGCTCTGACAGCCGACGCTGAGGCCGCATAGAAGATTGCAGGACAGGGGGGCCCCGCGGGATTCTCGATTCTGCCACGGCGGCAGCAGCAGCCGGTTTCTGGTTTTTTTTTTTAAACTTAGCTGGGCTGATGGGGGGGGGGGTGGGGGGTGGTAAGGACTGTAAATGGGCTGATTCTCGATTCTGCCGCAGCCGGTTTCTGATTTTTTTAAACTTTGCTGGGATGCAAGATGTTTTTTGCGCGGGGCCCCCTGAAACATTCTTGCTGAATGGACGGGCCAGCCCTGCCTTTACCTCCCCCTCCTCAAGCTGTCCATTCAGTCTTTGAGATGCTGTAATATATTAGGCAAAGATGAATTCATGATTTAAATTTTCTTCACTTCCTAACGATGTTACCATGGCAATACAGTTTAAATGGACTTGTGTTTGCTGGGGGGGGGGCATAGACAGAGGTGAACTCATTTTTGCTGCACTTTTGGAATCGATCCTTGTGAGGGTTCTAGGAACCAAAATGTTGCATCTGGGTTTTGAATAAATAGCTGTGTCAGAACCGTCCCCTGTGTGCATGGTCTGTTCTGTGATTGCACATTAGTGCACGTGTTATGCTCATTCTAAAAGAAATATGGTAAGAAATAACTTCTAAATTAAAAAATAAATTCAGTAAAAACAAATGAAACTTTTCAGTACAATGCTCAGACAGCCCATCTCGCCACCATAACCATTTACATATAATTGTAAAGGCTTCTGTATTTCTATAATTTTTCAAAGTCTGTTTGAATTCAGTAGCAATCGCTTCATATGTCGAGCAAATTGAGTTCTGTCATACTGTATCTAAGAAGTAATGCTCCCAGTTATGCTCGCAGTTAATGCCCTGTGTGACTTGCAAACCTGGTGCCTTCCCCAATGACATCAGGCTTTTGTCATTTGCCCTATCCCCCCATGCCCAGTATAGCTCTTCTACCCCTATCCCTCCATGTCCAGCCGGCTCTCCTCCAGTATTTATTTTATTTGTTTACATTCTCTTATATACCGCGCTATTCTGCAACAGTGCGGTTTACATTGAACAAACTGAAATTACATTGAACAGGGCATTATAACTTGGAGATAACTATTTTACAGGGAACATGGGCTATGGATTTGCCCCTATCCCCCTATGCCCTATGTGCAGTTAATGCCCACGCTCCATCCCAACCTGTGCAGTTAACATGTATTTTAGCGCTTGGTAATTGTCCCGCCTGCTTGGTAACAAATACTGCAGGCCTGCAGAAATGGCTAACATGCTGAAACATGCTTTATCCTCATGTATCGTTTAGAAAAAGGGCCCCTAAATTTGTATCTGAGGTAATAGAAGGCTAAGTGATTTGCCCAAGACCATGAGGAACAGCAGTGGGATTCAACCCTGGTTTCCCTGGTTCTCAGCCTGCTACTCTAACCATTGGGCTACTCCTTCACTGACATCACAAGGCCATCGGGAGGCTGATGCAACAAGCTGCCCCGTCCTTTAGTGTGGCGTTTTACTGTGGATTTTCCTTTGCTAATCTTACTACGCAATGTAGGTGTTTTAGCTTGGAAAATCTGTAATAAAGCCACCACAATAAAGGGTAGTGTAGTTGGCATATAAAATGCATGCAAACCGGCAGAATCAGAAATCACATTGTTCCCCTTGAGTTATCGATGGAGAAGAAGAGAAAGCAGAGAAGCCAGTCCTCTGGCTCTGTGTTGACTCCAGCAGGGTTGAGGCAGCAATCCATTGCTCGGTTCTGTTTCTTAGCGGCATCAGGCATGGCTTCAGCAGTCCTGAGCAGTAGGGTGGAATTCAGCCCTGCCGGAAGCAGTTGCTTAGCTAAGGAGGAATGGGTTGGGGAGCTCCCGAAGTTTGGCGCATCAACCGTGACAGAGAGCACCTAGCTGAAGCACATGTTGGTAGTGTCTGCGGCTGGGAGTGGAGCTCTGGAGCTTTCTCCGGTTGGTGCTCCTCCTGACTTGCAAGGGGAAGATCTCCTCACAACTACCTCCGAGGCCAGGCGGGTTGGAAAAGCCAGTTCTAGTAACGTTGGATAGCTTATGGGATGCTATTTCCTCACTGCAGCAATCTCTTCTACCTATGATGGATGTGTTTAGCCAAGAGGTTTCATCTTTAAAATTACAGCATCGGGCAGTGGAAGCAGATACGGCTCAACAGTCTTACCTGGTTGACTCAGCTGGAAATCCAGGTTGAGTTCTACAGGCACTTGGAGGTGCCAGTATCAGGGAGCACAATGTCCAGGCTCGGAAGATTGTGTTTATGGAAAATCAGCTATGACGGAATAATTTGAGGTTTCTTAATTTTCCTCGGTCCCTGTTGCTTGCGCTGAAGGACTTGGTTTGTAAGTACTTTATGGATGTCCTTAAAATGCCTGTTGAGGCTTTACCACCCACTGCGAGAACACCATATGTAGCGGCTATATCTTTGGCTTCTAGCATTGCTCTGGGTTCTGAAGATCTTGCCGAGCCAGGGAATCTTGATCTCTCTGGCTTCCTTGAAAGTTCCCTGGAGGTGGTGACCAGTCGAGCTACTTTATTGGTGGGCTTCACTTTTGAGTTGGATCAAAACTCTGTCCTGCGGCTTTATTTTCATAATATGTCTTCTCAGTTTTTGGGGTCAAATATATCTGTATTTCCTGATTTAGCCAGAGATACCCAGAAAAAGCGGAGAGATTTCCTGGCCTTTCGCCAGAGGGTCACCGCCTTGGGTGCGACTTTACGTTTAAAATATCCATGCAAGTGTGTTATTAATTTTCAATCTAAGCAATTTCTTTTTTTTTGAATCCCAGCAACTTGTACAGTTTTTGTAGGTTAGGGAAATTGTAGTTGAGGAGTAAGCTGCTATGTAACTTGAACTTTGCTCCTGATGTTATTTATTTTCTATTAATATTTGTTTTTTCTAATACTTGGAGCTGTAATTTGTGGTCTAGATACATTAATGTAATCTTTCTCCTTTGTTAATTGCAAGTATGCTTTTTTCTTTATTTTCTGATTATTCAGTTGTATTTCTGGATATGTACGTTAAACTGTTATAAATAAAAAAATAATCTCCAGGAAGCATCTTGAAGGTAGGGAAAGGGAGTGGTGTGGACAGGGCTACAGTAAAGACATGGATTCCCCATTTCACATAGAGAATCCACATCTATACCAAAAATTATATACATCGGCATTTACCGCTGCCTCTAGGCACATATAAATGTCTGCTGGCAGCGGCAACTGTGAATGACCAGGTCTCCACCCCCCCCCCCCCATTACCCTGATTTCGATTTTCCCTTCTTTGACCCCCTCACCACATCCAGTCACTACTCACCCCACTAAAGCATCCGATGATCCCAATCCACCCTCCAAAATCAATTGATCACACCTACCCGTCCAATCATCCCTCCAGCACCCCATGGCATGACTACCCCCCACTCGACCCTCCCTGGCAACACTGACACCCTCCCATCCCACACCCCTTGATCCTCTTCCCCAGCATTACTGGTGTCTAGTGGGAGCAGAAGTGACACCCACTCACTTCTGGTGGCATCAACATGCCAGGTTTGAAATAGCGCCAGTGAACTCTAGCAGCAATCTTGCTCCTGCTCTTAACGTTAATTGAATATATTGGAGTGTCAGAGGGTATTGGAAGTACTCACATATTTAAGCTCAGATTTCACCACTGCAATGTACAACTACCATTAAAATGCATTTAGGGTGGGAGGGCCATGTGCAGGTAACCCTGAAGCCCAGAATAGCAACAAGCCTACGGAAATGACTTAAGCAACTGCCATCTCCAAACCACTTCTGGCCTTGTGCTTTTCTGCCAACCTCCCACCTCTCCTTTACATTCAGAACTAATCCCTAAAACCCCACTGGCCTTCTGTGTGACTCCCCCTTTACCTTCCTCCCACTTGGGCTTGGACTGCACTTCCCATTTCCCTTCCCATTACTGTCAATGGAAACTTGTACCTCTGGCCCTGGCCTTCAAGGGCACTGAGTTACTGGGGCCTGTTCACTTTAAAAGCATAGTGGCAGGTGGAAGGGGCCGCCCTGGGGAGCACTAGCAGGCAGAGGAACACCTATTTGATTTGGGGGGGGCGGGGGCCCAAGATCCGCCTTGACTCTGCCTCAAGCTCTGCCATAACTCCGCCCCTAACCGCGATCACAGCTGCTTTCTTCTGTTCTGCCCATGGAGATAGAATCCCCCTGATGCAGGTTGTCTCATGGTTGGCAGGCAAACGTTTGGTGGAGCCAGGGCCCGTGCTGGCAGGACTGTTAGGCTACTGAGGCGTTACACAGAAATGTTGGCATTCTAGAAATAACATGACATACATTTATTGTGAACTGATTCCAACGTCTTACCCAAGGAGGTGGCACTTCAAGAGGAACACAAGTCACTGCATACACAGGCATCCTTTTGATAGGATTTTACCATCCTGGAAAACTTGAAGTATCACACTAGAGGCTGTGCATGTTAGAAAATACAGAATTCCCAGAATAGTTCAGAATTTATTCACCTGTAGTGCTGGAATCTATGCACAGGATCAGTTCAGTAGGAAAAGTTCTATAATATGACATCTATCCTAGCATGACTTGTTATTGGTGCTTTACCTGAAGACAGCTAAGTTCCCCACCATTCTGTCCAGTGGAAGAGTTAGAAATGATTGAAAAAGGGTATCTTCTGCTTCCACATCATATTTCCATTATGGCTGAAATTACAAACCCCAGATACATGCTGTACACTTTTCCAGACATTTTCTTTATAGTGAGTATTTGTGAATGTGGATGTGTTTAATATCTAGTCCCCCCTCCCACCTCTCCAGTCTTCATTCATTTCTTCTCTTCCCCACTCTGTCAACATTCCCTCAAGCTTCTATCATCTCCCTGAAAGTCCCCTCCAGCAATCCAACCCTCAGCCTCTATCTCTCCTCCTCCAGCTACCCCTCCTTTGATCTCAGTTTTTCTCTTCCTCCCCTCAGAAAACCCACATTTGATTTCAATCTGTCTTCCCCCTCCCCTTTAACAATCCTCCCTTTGGTCTCAGTCTTCTCTCAGCCACTTCCCCTTCCCACCAGGGATGGCCCTAGAGTTGGTCCACAGTGTTGGAGCCCTAGCAACCCTCAAGCTTTACACCTATGACTGTCAAAATCTATTAGTTAGCTTTGAATGGCCTGCTTTTGATGCCCTCCAGAGGTTGCTGCCTTAGGCAGCTGCCTAGTTTGGCTAGTGGTTGGGCCGGCCCTGCTTCCACCAGTCAGGCAGAAATACCTCATTTTTCTCTACAGGCCACACTGTTCCAGTTCCAGCTCTTCCTCCTTTCTTTGGTTGGCTGAGTCTCAGCCTTGTTACTCCAGTGTCGTGCTCCTTATTTATTCAGCCAGCAGGGCCTCAGGATTTCCTCCGCCAGCAGGGCTTCAGGATTTTCTCCAACCATGTAGATCCATTTTTGGCTTTCTATCCAGGTCCCGAATGCATCCAGGCTCAACACGTGTGTGTGAGATCCCCTTCCAATTGAATGAGATATATATTGCATGTGACCTGACATTTCTAGAGACCCTTCAGCAGTAGCCCCTGTAGGAAAGGAGAGGAGGGGCTGGAGCTGAAAGAGCAGATCAAAGAATAGTTGCCCTGCTCTCCTCTCCGCCCCCTCCTCTCATCATCCCCCTCACCCGGTATGAGGAGGAGGGGGAAGCAGGTGACCAAAGAGGGGTCAAAAGAGGGAGAAGCTGGAGAAGGGAGGCCAGGGGCTCTTTTTAATTTGTACTTCCTACTCTCCTTTTCTCCCTCCTGCTCACACGTCAGGCTCACACTTTCCCCTCCTGCTCCTTGAAGGCTGCCTGAAAAGAGAGGGATTGGGGAAGGAAGCAGAAGTCTGTATTCAGTTGCTGGAAATTGGAAATACTGTCTAACAGATTGGGGCAAGAGCCCATAAGCCCATGCCTAGCAATGCCCCCCTGCATGTCTTGTCTCTTCTTTCATATGGGGCCTTGTCAAGCTCAACGAGGTCTGTCTGTGCTGTAGTCTCTCTGAAATTATCTACCTTAGGTCTCCGATGGTGAAGCAGTAGGTGAGAAGAACAAGGATCTTACTAATTTCCTGTACAAAAGGCAAAGTGCTTGTGGTCTCCAGGAAGACATGAGTCATTTTGACCACGGTGCTCAGTTTGCTCACCCTCAGTGTTTGCTTCAATATGTTCTGCCGCAGGTCTGGAAAGGGTCGGCAGCAGTGGCAATAGGTGCCCTGGGAACACTGGCGCTCTAGGCTTCTGTCTAGTTCACCTATTGGATGGCACCACCCCCCCTCCCTCCCCCCCCAGATACTCCTCACACTCAACAGAAAAAGAGGGTTTGGATTAAGGAGCAGAAGGGCTGTGTTTTGATCTCTCTGCTCCCAGCTCATTCCCTTCCCTGAACTTCCCTGCAGGCTGCCAAGACGGGAACGACTGGACCAGAACAACCCTGCTGCTTTGACTGTGGAGTCCAAAAAGAAGCGGCACGACTGAGTTCCAGGTTGTTTCCTGAGAAAGTAAGCCCTATGCATGTATATCCTATAGCCTCATACTGTTACCCCTAGTTGGGTGAGGTGTTCTTGAGGGTGGGGTTAGAAATGGGTTTGCACTGAGATGTTTTCTTTTGAACTTTCCCTTATTTGTTTATATAATTAAGAGCCATTTTAGGAAAGTGTTTTAAGCACTTCACATGGGAATTAGCATGCGTTGTTCATGTGGTGACATGCTAATTCCTGCGTGAACTGCCTAGCAGGAATGGATTGGGGAATAGTCCTGGACTGTGCCTTGCAGTTAACGCATGTTAACAGTTAACCCAGATCGCTTAACGCCACCTCAAGAAACGGCATTAAGTACAATGCAGGTAATGTATGGTAAATAGATTGTCTTTGTGTTAACGGTATGGCAAGATGCTGGACACATCCACAAAATCTCCCGCAGCGGCTTTGCAATTACTTTGTGTTAATTTTTGCAACAAATACAGGGTCACTGCAAATTCTTACCCCACTTTAGTAGATCAAACTCCAAAATACAAATATAAAATTGATGTTATCCAAGAACGAAATAATACTAATTAAATTATAGGCACAGGTCAATATAGGAAGAGGCCTTCACATATATTACAATGGGAATCAAAAGTAGTGGTTCAGTTAAGTAGTTCCCCTAGTCCAATGATTCCCATACTGTGTAGGGGGTCAGGATCAGTGCAAGGAAATGCGGTGCCTTGTGTCCCCCCTCTTCCTCTCCGGCACCCATTGCTACTACCCTTCTCTGGACCTGCAGTGACAGCAATGGCTGCAAACAGACCTGTGACATTTACCTTAAAACCTTAGCGCCATGACGCTGTCTGCTTCCGCCCCTGATGCTGACTTGAGGCGGCATTAAGTGCAATACTGACAGCGAGCAATAATAACCCCTGCAATAATTACAGTGTGCAACCGGCACCCGCTCTCTGCCTTTAACTCACCCATTTCCTGCCTCATTGCATGCTAAGCACTTAGAGCGGGATTTTGTAGTGCGCTGGCTGTTTTACCACATGGTAACAGTTACCCTGGTCCTGCACAGACAATTAGCACACTTTAGTAAACATCTCCTTTAGTTTTAATCTATTCGTTAATAATTAGAGAAGCAAAATAATATGATGCACAATTGTTACTTTACATATAACAGTTTGTTGTACAATATCTTTCACATTATTACATTTTTATATCCTAAAGACAAAACCAACTCTAGGGCTGAGCCTTTGTTTGTGCACATTCGGTACATTAGTGTGCCTTAAAAAAATGTACTGCACACTAAATTGATTTAACATCTTAATACTCCTTAGTTCATTGGCTAGTGCACAGTAAAACAATTTAGTGCACACTAAAGGGCCCTTTTATTAAAGTGCACTAGAGTTTAGCAACTAATATGCATTTATTTTATGTATTTTTAACAGGTTTTATATACCGCTTTATCATTTCAATCAAAGCAGTTTACATTGAAACTTAAACGTGGTAACGTACATTAAACAGGGACATTGAAAACTTGAATTTTTCTGAGGCAATGGAGGGTTAAGTGACTTGCCCAAGGCCACAAGGACTGCTAGTGGGAATTGAATCCTGGTCTCTGGCTTCCCAAGCCAGTGTTCTTAACCATTAGGCTACTCCTCCACTCCAGTCCATTTACAGGAATGCTAAAACTAACATGCGGTGGTTGCGACCACTGTGGCCATGGGGAGGTAGCCAGCGTGTTCCTAGCAGTTACCACACAGAACAGTACTCCAACATACTGCAGCAGTGCACACTATTACCGCCGGTACACTGAAGACCCTGTTTCACGTTAGAGGGCTGCTGATCAAGTTCAGAAAGCATCCCATCTAAATGAGCATAAACTAATTTCATCCCAAAATCATTTTGTGTGCTGACACCCTTGCATACACCACTTTTTGTTTTAACTAGGAAGTTGTCCTAATGGTTTTCTTTTCCCTATTTGCATTGCCGGTTCCCTTTGGCTCACAAGGCCATTGCTTTTTTTCATATATTTCTTTCATACATTCATTTCTTCTGCATATGACTTCTTTAAAATCGACTCCTGTTGTCGAATTATATTTTGCTTTCTGTAGCAGCTTAGGGAAGCCCTCTGTTATTGCTAAGGAGAGAAAGGTACCCAAATTGGCAGTGCATTGCAGGCAATTTGTACAGCTTTAATAACAGATCAGTGGTTGTTGTTGCTATTGGAAAATTCAGTTCTCAAAGGCGCTGCTAAAGAGCCGGGAAACTTACTAGCTCATCCTTAGAATGTACGTGAGAGGATCAGCTCTACCAGTTTCTTTCTTTTCATCTGAGTTGACCCTGGATATTGCTAAATTTTGATGATGTGTCTGAGATGTAGTAAAGAAGCTGTATATTAGGGATGTGTCCTTATTTGAAACAAAAAAGGAAATATCATCTACCTTTCCCATTTTGTTTCATTTCTTTTGTAGAACTGAAGCAAAAGAAAAATAAAGTTTTGTCAGGTCCCACGAGCTAATGAGAAATGTCTTTTGAAACTCCCTCCCTCCAAGCCTAACTCAATGTCCAGGATCGAAAGAGGAATAGGAGATTTCCATTAGGTTGGGGGCTTGGGTGGCAAGAGCGGTATTCGGCCATGCAGATTGACCCAGGTTGGATCCCACAGTCCGGTCTTTTGCTGCAAGGGTTGAGTATCCTGTGAAAGTAGATTTCACACACCTGGGGGGGGAGGGGGGGGGAAAGGACTCGTGGTCAGAAAGTTCCAATCTCCAGCTCCCACTCCCACCATTACCACCACTACCACATTTCCCTAGGACCAGCAGCAGCGCGGCAATGACAATACAACAGGAAAGAAGCGCAGCCTAGATGAAAGCTTCTGAACCCCTGCATGCTGTGCTCTGAAAGGACGGCAGGTCCTGCCCCTCTGACTTCCTGTTTGCATCGGGGTGGACTAGCTGCACTTTCAGAACACAGTGCACAGGAGTTCAGAGGCTTCCCTTCGTGCTGCGCTTCTTTCCTGTTCTAGTCCCACTGGTCACGGGAGATGTGGCAGCCAATAGCAGTGGTAAGGGTGGGGGGCAGGAAGAATGAGGGGGGGGGGTGGCTAAGGTGGCTAATGTCCTTCCACTCCCAAGTTTGCACCGGTGATTGAGGGATCAATTGTGTTTTCCTCTTTGGTGTTTAAAATCTCTTTTTAGGGAGTTTTTATTGTATTTGATTCCTTAATTGGCGAATCTTAGATATCCAATTTTGTAAAATCCAACAGAGTGCTGGCACCTGCAGGTTGCAAAATCAGCAATTACAAGGGCAAAACCAAGAGGGATGCTGCTCTTCCTTTTTTTTTTCTTTTAAACATGTTTCTTACTACAACGACGCTTCTCGCTAGACATGCCAGCATTTGTATATGTATTCCCATGTGCCCTTATATGTTAAGGTGCCACTGTGATATTTAGTGCCGCTATCCTGATTTTGCCACTGAATATACCCACATACTGCCCCAGCAGAGTGAGCGTGGGCAGAGCAGGGCACTGTCAGGGCCAACTTTATCCGGTTACCAAGCTTTTCAGTTGACACTAATCGGGCAACTTAGTCTGTATGAAAAGCCATCCTAACTTGCAATCTGGATAAGTGCGGGCTGAATATTGCGCTGAGCAGATTAGTGCCGGCCCTTATGCGGATTGTGCCGGCCCTTATCCAGATTGTGCAGCGGCCAGGGCCGGATTTACCTATACGCCATGGCGTAGGGCCCACAGCCGGCAGGGGCCCACAAAAAAAGAAGAAGTTCATTTTTTGTTAATACAATTTAAAAAAAAAACCTGGTGGCTGCCGCCGTGGGGCCCCCTCTGCTGCCGCGGCAGCACGGACTGACCCGCGGGGGCCCCGTCTACAAGCTGAAGCCGTCGGGACGGGTCGGGTCGTCCCTCCCTCCCTCCGTGCAGGCTGCAGGCTGTGAGAGACGCGAGAGTGTCTCCTCGCGTCTCTGTTAAGCCCGCAGGGGCTGATGGGAAATTTCCCATCAGCCCCTGCGGGCTTAACAGAGACGCGAGGAGACACTCTCGCGTCTCTCACAGCCTGCAGCCTGCACGGAGGGAGGGAGGACCGACCCGACCCGACCGCTTCAGCTTGTAGACGGGGCCCCCGCGGGTCAGTCCGTGCTGCCGCGGCAGCAGAGGGGGCCCCACGGCGGCAGCCACCAGGTTTTTTTTTAAAATTAAATTTTACTTTAGGCCGGGGGGGGGGGGGGTAGGACTGGTAATGGGCTGGGGGGGGGGGGGGGGTAGGACTGGTAATGGGCTATGGGGGGGGTAGGACTGGAAATGGGCTATTGGGGGGGCTGGGGCTGGAAATGGGCTGGGGGGGGGTAGGGCTGGCAATGGGCTGCTGGGGGGGGTAGGGCTGGTAATGGGCTATTGGGGGGGTAGGACTGGTAATGGGCTGGGGGGGGTTAAGGCTAGAGGTGGGCTGATGGGGTTAGGACTGGTAATGGACTGTGGGCTGTTGGGGGTGCTTAGAACTGGCAATGGGCTTTGGGGGGGTTAAGACTGGTAATGGGCTGTGGGCTGATGGGGGGCTGTCTGGTAATTGGCTATGGAGGGGCTAGGACTGGAAATGGGCTGGGGGGTTAAGACTGGAGGTGGGCTGATGGGGTTAGGACTGGTAATGGGCTGTTGGGGGGGTTAGAACTGGTAATGGGCTTTGGGGGGGGGGTTAAGACTGGTAATGGGCTGTGGGCTGATGGGGGTTGTCTGGTAATGGGCTATGGGGGGCTAGGACTGGAAATGGGCTGGGGGGCTAAAACTGGAGGTGGGATGATGGGGTTAGGACTGGTAATGGGCTGTGGGCTGATTGGGGGGGTAGGACTGGCAATGGGCTATGGGGGGCTGACTGGAAATGGGTTGATGGGGTTAGGACTGGAAGTGGGCTGATGGGGGTTAGGACTGGTAATGGGTTATAGGGGGGGCTTAAACTGAAAATGGGGTGATGGGGGGTTAAGGACTGTAAGTGGGTTGATGGGGGGCTAGGACTGGTATTGGGTTGGGGGGTTGCTAGGACTGGAAATGGGCTGATGGATGGCTAGGACTGGAAATGGGCTGATGCAGGGACTAGAAGGGAATGGATGCTGGGTGAGGCTGGAACTAGAAGGGAGCTGATGTTGGGGGAGGATTAGAATGGGATGGGGCTGGAAGAGTAAAATGGAGAAGGGAAAAATATTTTGTGTGGGAGGGATAAATAATCTACAATTGGCCGGGTATTGGGAGAGTAAGTGGGGATTGAGGATGGAGGGGTAAAATTTGAGTGGATGAAATAGGAATGAGGAAAGAGCAAAAGGAGAAAGATTAGTATGTTAAAGCAGATGTAGAGAGAGAATGGAAAACAATCTAGAAGAGAGAAGAAAGGACAAATGGACAGCAGACGATGGAGAGTTAGCAGAAGACACGAAGAAACCAGAAGAAAGTGGCTGGAGCAATTGCAGCTGAAAAAAATGCACAAAAGGTAGAAAAATATCTCTTTATTTTGAATTTATTAATTGGAATATGTCAGCTCTGGTAAATGTGCATCATTAACGTCTGCGCTTTGTTTAGTACAAGAGCAAATTAATGTATAGTTTTATTTCTACAGTGTTGTACATTCCAAGTTTGGCTTTTGGGATTCCCAGTTTAATTATTGTCTTCCTGTTTCTAAATTGTGATTCCTTGTTTGGTGATGGTCTATGTTCTGCATGTGTAACTGAGCTGAGGTGTTCTGATTATATAATTCCTATTTGACATTGCCACTTGTTCTCTTTCCCCAGTAGGTCATGTATTGTTGTTCTCTGAAATGTATTGGTTTAATATTTGCAGTGTTGCCTTTTGATTGGTAGAGTATGGTGCTTTGTGAGTCCTGGTAGTGCTGTTAGGATACGGCGGGTTTACTATGGGTTCTAAATGGGCAGTGTTTGTAGTAGTTCCTAATGTGTCTGGCAGTTGGCACTGGATTATAGTAATGTAGAAATCTTTTAGTCTTTCTTTATCCATACACTCATTAAGAGGCACGTTTACTAAAAGTTAGTATATGGTAACATTATGCAAATATTTATGCAAATGGGGCCCCTTATGCAAATGAGGCCCCGCACCCCCCTTGGGCCGCCCCTGCTGGGGGCCCACAATTTTTGTTGGCGTAGGGCCTCACTCAAGGTAAATCCGGCCCTGGCAGCGGCTGCTCCTATTCGGATACTCTCACCTAACATCCTGCCGTAGTTAAGCTCAGCAGCTCACCGCCATGGGATTAGAATAGTAGCACCAGCAATTCACTGCTTCCCATTAAAGTCTTAATTTTCCTTGATAAACAGATCCACTAAACACATGCAAACTGGTTTGAGATGTTTCAACATAATTTCGATTTTCTTTAATTCATCTGCATGGTAGTATATACACAAAGAAAATGAAAATCACTGCTAAGGAGTTTTAGGGGGTTATGACAAATCTACCTTTTTGGATAACATTTGTATTATGCTTGTTGAACCTTCAGTAAGTACTGAATTACAGAGCTGGTGGTCTGCATGATGATATCTTTATCTTTAATGTCATGCTGAATATACCGCGCCATTACATGAGTATCAGGGCGGTTCACAATATACAAAGTAGCTGCAAAAAAGATAGAAAGGAATTCCATTGTCTGATAGGAAAGGCAACCCAATCAGGTACTTCAGGCCGGAAGGTCAGGGGTTCAAATCCCACTAGAGGACAGCAACCTTGGGCCGGAAGGACTGGGGTTTCTAGTCCCACAGGTGCTCCTTGTGGTCTTGGGCAAGCCACTTAACTATTTTACAGGTAACATGGGCTATGGAGGGTTATCTCCAAGTTATAATGTCCTGTTCAATGTAATTTCAGTTTGTTCAATGTAAACCGCACTGATGCAGAATAGCGCGGTATATAAGAGAATGTAAATAAAATAAATAAATACAATCACACAGAGAGAACAAGAGGGAGAGAAAAGGGGGAGAAAGGAGGACAAGAGGCAGGAAACTAGGTACAGGGGGAAGGAAGATCAAAAGCCAGTTGGAATAAGTGAGTTTTGAACATGGATTTGAATTTTGAGAAGGAAAATTCCATTCTGAGGTCAGAGGGGAGGACGTTCCAGAGGGTGGGGCCAAGGAAGAAAAAAGCAGACTTACGGGTGGATTCCAGGCAGGATTGAGAGGGCAGGTGCAGATGGTAAGCATGTATGGAACGGAGAACACGATGTGGGGAATGGAGGTGGAGGAGGTCTGAGAGATATATGGGGGTGCCTGTGTGCAGAGCTTTGTGAACCATGGTAAGCAATTTGTATTGCATCCAAAGTCTGAAGGGGAGCCAGTGGAGTTGTATAAGGAGGGGGGTGTTGTGGTCACTGCAGGAAGTGTGTGTAATCATCTGGGCAGCAGTGCTCTGTAGAAGCTCGAGATGGTTAAGCTGATACTGGGGGAGACCTGCAAGCAAGAGATAACAAGGGAAAAGAGGAGGATGGTCAGAGATGAGGGAGTCAGGAATGGGCAAATAGCCCAGATTTGCCGAAGGGAGTAAAATGAATGGCGAATGAAATGAGAGAGGTGGTCCTGAAAAGAGAGAGAGGAATTGAGAATAACACCTAAGAAACGAAGGGAAGGAACCGGCAGGATAGGGGTGCCAAGGAGTGTAAGAGTCAACGAGGGAAGAGGGCCATCAGCAGTAAACCACATAACGGCAGTCTTGGTTGGGTTAAGGTGGATAAAGTTAGTAGACAACCAGACGGCCACCTGTGAAAGGCAGGAGTTGAGAGGCGACAGATCAGGGGTGATTGGGTTAGTGTGGTGCAGGAGGATGATGTTATTGGCGTAATAATACTGTGGATTAGGAGCATTAGGGGGCTAGAAAGATGTTTTAAAAGTCATAGAGCTAACACTGACCCTTGGGGAACACCACAGGGGAGGGGTGTGAGAGATAGAACCGAGAAGGATCTGGAGTAGAGGTAGATAATCAGCTTAAGGTTAGCCTAGGGTCACAGAGCCAAGCCAACTCAATGGTGGTGTGAGGGGGACAACTGAAGAGATCCTTGCTCCTCCTTAAGTCCACTCCACCTTAACAAGGACATAGTCAGGAAGCTCAGAGGCAAGGGTAGGGCTTGGGAAAGGAACTTGAAAGTTCAGGGCCTGAAGGGAACAGAGAGACCCAGACTGGAAGAAGGAAGGTCCGTGGAATATGCTTGGAGTGTGTGTATGAAGTGCTTGGTGGTAACCTAATTTTGAGCCTGCAAGATAAGCCAGGCACTTCTTTTGTTGTGTAAATAAATACTTCGCTTTAGTTCTGAATTTGGGCTCAATGGACCTTTATTTTGTGACTAAAAGCCTCATCGCAAGCCCAGAGCCCTGTGGGACATAGAAGAAGAGTAGGAGTCGAAGTAAAGATCAGCTCTAACATGCACAACATCTCTCTCTGGGTGATATGGTAGGACAGGCAGCTGCTTTTCTTCTGATTGGGTTGGGCAATCCTGGCAGCAACCAGTGAAAATTGAAGAAGTAGTAGAGAGAGCAACATTCACATGAGCCATGCAGTCTGGCAGCTGTCAAGAAAAAGAGAAGAAGGAAGAGCAGAATCAATGATCAGATCCTGTGGCAGCAGTGTCAGGTGCTTTGTGTCAGAGACTTATGCCCCAGCAGTGGGGACCCTACAATAGAAAAGCATGGCTTAACTTCTCGGGTTTTAAGATCGGTGAGCACACAGTGGTTGGATAGACCTCCTTTGTGCTGTGCATCTGTGTGAACACATGAAAAGAAGGCCCGATATTCAGCAGTGGGTGGCGGCCATTGTAAAGTGGCTAGCCTTCACCGCTGAATCTGAGACATGGAGTTTCAGTGCAGAGGCCATATCTGGCCACCAGCATTGACTCTCCAGGTCGGCGAGATAGCAGAGAAGCTCAGCGAGCAGCAGTTATATTCACCGCTGCCCGGTTAGCTTCAGTGGCAAACGTTCTGCTAGCTGTGTTAATCACTTTCAATATCGGGCCCAGAATGTTTTCAGTAGTGGGTCCATCTGAATGGAATATGCTGCCTGTGTGACTCAGATTAATGGAGTGTCCAAACATTTTGAGAGCAGTTGAAAGCATTCTGTTTTCAACAAGCGGTTTGCTAGAGCTGACATATGCCAGTGTCATTTTCATTGGTGGATTGCATGAAATTCTTTTGAAACTAGTTGAATGCCATCTACCTCTAAAAGCTTTCTTTAGATTTGATTTTGTTATTTTAATGTTGTACTGTTTGTTGATATTTGTTGATATATGGGGAATTGTACCTCGCTTAGAATACTGGATAGGCGAAACATACATTTTTTAAAATAAAATCAAAATAATAAATACATAAATGTATTACTTTTGGCTCCCAAGAACCAAAGGAGATGTGTTATCAAACTATAGCTCAAATGCATTCTGTTTACAATGGGCTGTACCACTGGTGGGAGATGCGTTTTATGATTCAAGGCATTGTGAAAACTTTCAGGGCAGAAACCTGCTTGTGTCTGTGCCTAGAAGCCCCTTTAATTCACTCTGTAGACTACAGGCTTATATCTAATGATGAATCTTTTGTTAACTATACAACTTTACAAATGTCTGGACTGAATTCGGAATCCCTCCCCAATACGCACCCGTGCAGTATGCTATTATGAACATAGAACATTTTTTCTTTTTATCTTCTGGTTCTCTACATTCTTAAAATATGTGGAGATTTGCAGTTTGATTCACACTTAGATAGTTCAGTGTAAAACGATGAACCAACACTGAAAGTCATTCAATGGGGAGGTGATGAAGACAAGCATAATAAAGGAATTCAAGAAAATTTGAGCTAAGCACAAAAGATCCTAGTGGAGAGACGAAGAGGCTTAGGATTAGCTGGGTTTGTGGCATTGCACTGGGAGGGAGGTGGAACTAGCCAAATGGACCTACTGGTCCTTATCTGTTGTCATATTTCTATGAGGAAACAATTGTAGTAAGCTAACAACCTGCATTTCACTCTCAAGAGCAGAGGCAAGGGGAGAGATAAAGATAAAAGAAATGGTAGATAAAAGTAGCATGATCACATGACATTGCAGGCCACGTGGTGGTTCGG
Organism: Ichthyophis bannanicus; assembly: GCA_033557465.1. NCBI lineage: Eukaryota > Metazoa > Chordata > Amphibia > Gymnophiona > Ichthyophiidae > Ichthyophis > Ichthyophis bannanicus. The sequence continues at coordinate 296,412,706 of CM066037.1, forward strand.
TTACTACCCACTGGCTATAGTGCCCCAAGAAACCAACTGTGTTGTGTTGGTCATGGCTGGATACTGTCCAGTAAGACTGAGGAAGACCTAGGAGGCTGGATGTTGAGGCAGCAGTGTCTCTAGTTTTGGTCTACATTATTACAAAACTTGGTTGAGCTTGGATTAAGTATGGACTCCCATGTGCTCATTTACTCAGAAGAGTAAAGAACCAAAAAGAAAGAAAACAAAAATTGACTGGATAAGAAATGATGTCGTGTACATTACTGGTGTGGCTAGTGCTATAGTGATATCCTAAAAATTGTCCTCATTAGGCAGACTTGTAATGTTGGGCCCATATATATGAGAAAGAGAGAGAAGTTATTTAACTGGGTAAATGACTATTTGAAAATTTTATACCCTCCTTCCAAGTATGAATACACACTGATGCTTTTGTAAGTTAGTGTGATTGTCAGGTCCTATTATTTTCTTTTATTGCAATTGCTCTTTGCCCTACTCCACCCCCTCTCCCCACAAAGAAAAAAAGCTGCTGCCATAGGTGACTTCCAAGTCTGCCTAATGGTTAAGCTGCCTGTGGTCGCCAGAGGCGCAGCCAGAACTGATTTTATGGAGGAGCCCAAGGCTAAGATTGAGGGGGGTGGGGGAACTAGGAATACAGGTCTGAGTCATACTAGTTATATTTTTATTGATAAATAATTCCTTTGCCTGCACCTACAAATGGATCTCTATGTAAAAACAGTCTGCAATGTATTAGCATGAAGCTTCACATTTTAAACTCATTTATTACAAGCACTTACCAAGGCTAAACCACATATATACTGTGACAGAGATGCCGGTCTTGAACCCATGAGAATAGAAAAGGACATGGAATTGGACTTAGGGGAGAGCCCAGTTGTGTATTTCAAGGGTAACCTGAATCCTGCGTACACAGATACCCATGAAATCCCTGCCTGGCCTGGATGTCAGGCCCCGCGAAGGGAGAGAAAGAAGAGAGAGAGAAAGCCCAGGGTGCCACACCCAGACTCCTATGAGGTCCCTGCAGGCATGAGAATAGATTATCATCACCTGGGAAGGGCCGGAAGGGAGGAGGAGGGGCTGGAATCCTGGAGGTGGAAATATAAACCCCTGCTAAGGCAAAGAGAAGGGAAGCTAGAGAAACAAGGGGAGCTGGAGAAACAAGGGAGGCTGGAGAAACAATAGGCTCAGGAGAGTCATGAGAAGCTGGAGACGCAGCGGAGCCATAGAGGAGAGCCCTGGGAGGAGCTGAACCACAGGGAACACAGCCGAGGAGACGGGCTGAAGGTACTGACCGGCTGTCTCGGGTAGAGCTGGGAACAGGAGTGACTCTAGGACCCAAGGGGAGCACTGCTTTGAGAACTCAGAACGGGACACTGCTCCAACAATTGAAGATATGCAAGTCGATACTGCTGAGGATGACTTGAGGGCTATGGATATTCCTATGGACTGTACTTTATGCCAAGCCAAGTGCGTTGAACCGTTATGCTGAGGGCTAACACTTTCTGAGGTCGTCTCCTAAACCTGGAAATAACAAGACCCAGAGAACCGACAGGAGGCCGGGGATACTTTTGCTAGCACCCGGAGGTTTGTGACGCAGCCAGGAAAACTTGCAGGGAAGCTAAAAAGCTTTGTGAATATTTGCTGCCCGTGTCTCCCATATTTTGGTTTAAACTTAATCCGGGAAGGGAGTTAAGAAGAAGCTTTTGTTCCAGTGGGACTAAGTTTTATTGTTGCCATTAATTGTTTTACAAGGCAAGGCTAAAAAGAGGCATTTTTACCCTTGCTAAAGAAGTGCTGTTTTTCAGGGCTGAGAAACGTTTGAAGCAGCTGTGTATGTTTGAAGCTTGTGAAGCAGTTATGCTGTTCTAGTGCTGTATTACCAATAATCCTGTATAAGAAGGAGTCCTGTGTACAGGGTACTTGAACTTTTGAGTAAGAAATAAAATTCTGTCACTTTGCCTTACCTTCGGACCATGACTACAACTTCTTCTTGAAGCCATTTTTGAAGGCAAACTACATGTCCCAAGATACACCTGGGGAAAGTTAGTTTGCCCAAGCCAATCGAGAGAAGTTCCTCCGATACCACGCCCCTCTAGGCTAGAGGCGGGTGGTGAGGGCGTGACAATACCTATGGAAGCAATTCAACTATAGTGAAAGATGTCTCAAGAGGTGATGTTCCATGCAATGCATGCTATTGAGTCAGTGCTGACTCCTGGTGACCCAGCAGCTCCTGGATTTTCTTGTCAAGGTAGGACTGGAAGTAGATTGCAAGGCCTTTCTTCCGAGGCAATGGAGGGTAAAGTGACTTGCTCAAGGCCACAAGGAGTGCTATTGGGAATTGAACCCTGGTATGTTGTTTAACAGGCCACCGCTCTAACCATTAGGTTTCTCCTCCATCCCCATAACTTTAAACCTGACAAGACACAAGTCTTCTATAACCACAACCATCTCAACACACATCACATCCTGCAAAATATTCTAAAACCCTGTCTAATATTAGGATAAATTAATCACTATTATTTAGTACATACCCTACAACTTTGTTTTATGACAAATACCTTATTAATGTACATTAATAAACAGGTAAATACAGTACCTCTTACATCTTTTTTCTTTGTACAAATATTACTGTTAATACACAAGAAGAATATAGTGTAGAAAGCAAAGAACACATTATAGCAACATCAGAGCTAATCAGTTATGTTGTTAAGTACTGTCAAGTTGATTTTGATTTGTGGTGAACTTCTGGATAGTTATCCTAAACTGTGTTCGGTCTTCAGTCAGGTGGCTAATTGTTGACAGAGTAGTATCCATTGCTGCTGTTATTGTATTGATCTATTACATTGCTGGCCTTCCTCTTTTACATTGACTGTCAACCCTGCCAAGCATGATGACTTTCTTTAATGATTATTCTCTTTGCATGTCTTGTCATTTGAACTTCTAAAGAAAGCTTAGGTTTGATCTCCTTTAGTGCCGACTGATTCATTCTTCAGACAGTCCATAGTATATACAGTATTCTTTGTCAGCACCATAATTCGAAGGCATTGATTTTCTTCCTATCTTTATTCTTCACTATCCAACTTTCACATCCATGTGACATTATTGAAAATACCATGACTTGGAGAAGCTGAATCTATGGGATATGTTTACTAATCGGCGGTAGCAGCTTCCGTGCGATATCGGAGCTGCGGCCCCATTGACTTCAATGGGGCCGCGGCTCAGGTATCATATGAAAGCCGCTACCGCCGATTAGTAAACATACCCCAGTGTATGCAGAGATACGTCTCTGCGCTTCAAAATCTTGTCTAGAGCCTTCATAGCTATTCTGCCAAGAGCAATGTGTTGTCGATTTCTTGACTACTCATCATTTCTTTATTGATTTGATCCGAGCAGATTAAAGCTGTCTACTATCTAAATCAAATATCATTGTCTATCTTCTTTTATAAGTTTCTTTTCCAGGCGGATAATAACATAGCTACAATAAAACAACACTGACCATAAGAATACAAGAAGTGCATTGGGTGCAGAGAAGACGTAGGATGTTTCACTGTAGAACCCTACATACAAAAAAAAAATTTGTTGTCACCTTCCTAAGGGCAACAAAAATCATTCTACTGCAAAACTGAAATAATACAAAACCCTGTAAAAAAAAGCATTCCAAATCTCACAATGCGAAAACAGCACTAACTCCCTAGATTCAAACAGCAACGTCTTTATCTATGAAAAGACAACACCACAAATATTATGCTGGGCCTTAAAACACCTATCCACAAATACTACACTTTGGTCATATGCAAAACACAGACAGACCCTCAGCAAATATGGAACAAGGGGCCACAAATTAGTAATAGAGATATAAAGGCAACAATGGAACTGGAAACCCCAAGAAGTCGGATTCTGCAGGCAGCGCAACACCGAAGAAATAGAAACAGAAATGCATTTCTACTACCGTAGTACTGAGCAAAATACAAATACATCATACAGTAGATGCACATTTTCTAGAACTGACATATTCCAATTAATAAAGTCACAATAAAATACTTGTTGCTACCTCTTTTGTCTGGGCATTTTATTTATCCAATCACTTTGGTTCTAGTTTTTCTCTTCTACTTTTTTTGCTCTCTCTTTTCCTAACTCTCATTCCAGGGTGCAGATTAACCCCCCTCCCCCTTCTCCTCTCTCCTATCTCTCTCACCATTTCCTATTCCAGCACCCTCTCTCTCTTTCTCCGCCCCCCCCACTTCCTAGTAAAGTCTCCCCTCTGTCTTTTCTCCCAGTTCCTATGCCAACATCTTCTCATCTCCTCTGCCTTCCCCTCCACCCTCATGATCCAGCATCTTCTTGTTCTCTCTTCCCCCACTCCAGTATTTCTCTGCTCCCTCCTTTCCCCTCAGTAGTCCAGCATCACCCTCCTGCAGTCCAGCATCTTCCAGTTCATCCTTCCAGTGGTCCAGCATATCCCCTCTCTCTCTTTTCTCCTTCCCCTTCCCCTCTTCTTCATTCCAGCATCTTCGTATTCCTTCTCTCTGCCCCCCCCCCCATAGTCCAATATCTTTATTCTCCCCCCATGGTCTAGCATAGAGCCAGTATTAAACATGTTGGGCCGAGCAGCAGAAATTTGTGAGGGACCCCAAAACCCATCAGCAGGCTGTATCTCCTTCTTTAGCATCAGGCAGGCTTGGGATCCTCTAGCTTGGGGGCCCATGGCAATCTGTTTGCACCTCCCCAAAACCAGCTCTGCTCCAGCATCTGCCCCCTCTCTCTGCAGTTCTCCTCCCTCCTCCCCGGCACTCCAGCATCTTTCCACTCCCTTTTTCCCCATAGCTCAGAATCCCCTAACCTTCCTCCAGCATCTATCCTTTCTCCTTCCTGGTCCCTTGTTACTTCAGCTTCAATGCCAGAGTTGGTAGAACAGCTGCAACTTAGAGGCAAGCGGACAGCTAAAACAAGAAGGAAGCACAGGGTCTCGGCACGGCTGTGTGCTGAAGGTTTGCCACGTCCCCATCCACTCCATAACAGAAAGTCTGCATTAGAATGGGCGGGGATATGGCAAGCCTTTAGTCTTGCAGGTGCTAAAGACTTGTGCTTCCTTCTGGCTTGCTGAGTTTCATTGCCTACTGCAATTGCATGGTCTCAGTGCCTGGGGGAGAGGGGGGCTGAGCTGAACTGAACATGGAGGGCCCCAACTCCTGAGGCCCCATCATGGCTATGTCTCTATTGTTTCCTATGATAATGTAGAAAGTAGAAACAGCGTTCATGGCCTCTGGCAGGGGAAGGAGTTATAGTCATTCACAATAATGACACGTAGTGGTCAGATATAGGGTCCATGTTCTGTCACCCCAATGATGAAATTAACAAAAGGTGGGAGGGAGCAGGGGCGGCTCAAGGCAATCGGCTGCCTGAGGCGAGGGATAAGATGGCACCCCTCCTTCCCCCCGGGGTGGGATCTTTCTCGAAACTCCAGTCAGGGACTAAACCAAATGAAAAAGTCGATTAGATAATGTGGAGCAAATGCAAGATGTTCGCACACCAAGGAACTAAAAGAAAGCGCGAGAACTACAGCAGTTTATACAGTAACTCCATATTATAATTCATTTGTATTTTGTTGTTATAAACTGTGTTATGGTGCTTGCTTTTTCTTTTTGAACATAAATTTGCATTCACAGAACCCCCTCCTCAACAATGGGTGCAGAGCAGAGGTAGGACATTCACCCACAGAATTCAATATATATAAAAAAAAAATCTCATTCTGGCCATCTCACCATCAACAAACATTCTCCAGTACCAGGCATATTGGGAACTAATATAAAACCCTACTAAAGTCACTAAGATCTGCAAGGCCAAATCTACCATACCATACCAGCATACACTTCCAAAACTCATACAATAAGGGGCCTACCCAGAAAAAAGCAGCACTATAAAAACTGTAATGGGCCCCAAAAGATCCATACACCTATTTGAAAAGCTGAACAAGTCAAATTACTACGGTACAGATCCCTACGTACAAACTCCATGTTACATAGAAACATAGAAATAGAAATATGATGACAGAAAAAGACCACATGGCCTATCTAGTCTGTCCTTCCATATCAACAACTACAACAGTCCTCTTTTTTCCTTCAGAGATCCTCTGTGTTTGTCCCATGCTTTTTTGAATTCAGTTACTGTCCTCATCTCTACCACCTCCACTGGGAGACTATTCCACGGATCCACTACTCTTTCCGTAAAGAAATATTTCCGCATATCACTCCTGAATCTATCTCCCTTCACCCTCATCCCATGTCCCCTCGTAGCAGAACTTGCTTTCAATTGAAAGAGGCTCTCTCCCTGAACATTTATGCCATGGAGGTATTTAAACATCTCAATCATATCACCTCTATCCCGCCTTTCCTCTAAGGTGTACATATTAAGATCCTTCAGTCTGTCCTCATATGCTTTATAATGAAGACCACTAATCATTTTAGTAGCCACCCTCTGCACCGACTCCATCCTGTTCACATCCTTTTGAAGGTGCCGTCTCCAGAATTGCACACTATACTCCAAATGAGGTCGCACCAAAGACTTATACAGAGGCATTATTACCTCCTTTTTTCTGCTAGCCATTCCTCTCCGTATGCACCCAAGCATCCTTCTAGCTTTTGCCGTCGCCTTTTCTACCTGTTTAGCTACTTTAAGATCATCAGACACAACCACGCCTAGGTCCCGCTCTTCTTTAGTGGACAAAAGTACTTCACCCCCTATACTATATTGCTCCCTTGGATTACTGCAGCCCAAATGCATGACCTTACATTTTTTAACATTAAATCCCAGCTGCCAAATTCTAGACCATTCTTTAAGTTTAGCTAGATCCCACCTCATATTATCTACACCTTCCTGGGTGTCTACTCTATTGCAGATTTTGGTGTCATCTGCAAAGAGGCAAACCTTACCCGACAGCCCTTCGCTATATCACTAACAAAGATGTTAAAAAGAATCGGACCCAGGACAGATCCCTGGGGCACACCACTGGTAACATCCTTCTTCTCAGAGTGAGCTCCATTTACTTGTACTCTTTGTCGCCTCCCACCCAACCAATGTTAACAGAACACCTGGCCTTGGTCACACACTCAGAACACAGACCCTCACCAAGTACAGAATAAGTGACCACAACCTAAAGCAAAAATAAAAATATGTAGATAAAAATTAAAATGAAATCCCAAGAAGCCAGACTCCACATGCAGTTCCACACCAGACAAATAAGAGATGCAGTTCTCCCATACAGTGTAAAATATAAAGATAGCGCAAAGTCCAATCAGTAAATGAAAAAAAATATTTTTTCTACCTTTGTTGTCTGATGATTTTTGATCATGCTGGTCCCAATCTGAGGTTTCTGTTTTCCTCTGTCTTCTCTTAGCTCTTTTTCTATGGTCTATAGTCCATCTGCCATATCTTGTCTCTCCTTTTGCTTTCTTCATTTTCTTCCATCAGCCTTTTTTCAGTCCCAGTAACTCTCCCTAGTATCAGCATCCTTTACAGCCTCCCCTCCCAGTACCAATCCCCTTGCCTTCCCAGTATCACCACTGGTATCTATTCTCTTCCAGTCCCCCTCCTTCCCCATCGTCCAGCCCCTTCTAGTTAAAATACCATCCCAGGTATCAGCAAACTTCCAGTCCCATGTCAGTTCCCCTCCAGTCACCCTCAACTCTGTCCATCCGCCTTCCAGTGCCATCCCCGGGTGTCAGCTCCTTTCCAGCTCCCCCCATGTCTGCTCCCTTCCAGGCATCCCTGTCTGCTCCCTTCCAGCTCTCCCTCATGTCTGCTCCCTTCCAGCTCTCCCCCATGTCTGCTCCCTTCCAGCTCCCCCCTCCCCCGTTTCTGCTCCTTTCCAGCTCCCCCCCCCACCATGTCTGTTCTGCTCCCTTCCAGCTCCCCCCCATTTCTGCTCCCTTCCAAGTCCCCCCTGTCTGCTCCTTTCCATCTCCCCCCCCACCATGTCTGCTCTGCTCCCTTCCAGCTCTCCCCATTTTTGCTCCCTTCCAAGTCCCCCCTGTCTGCTCCCTTCCAGCTCCTCCCCATGTCTGCTCTGCTCCCTTCCAGCTCCCCCCCATGTCTGCTCCCTTCCATACCCCCCTGTCTACTCCCTTCCAGCTCTCCCCATGTCTGCTCCCTTCCAGCTCCCCTCATGTCTGCTCCCTTCCAGGTCCCCCTGTCTGCTCCCTTCCAGCTCTCCCCCATGTCTGCTCCTTTCCAGCTCCCCCCACCATGTCTGCTCTGCCCCCTTCCAGCTCCCCCCCATGTCTGCTCCCTTCCAGACCCCCTTGTTTACTCCCTTCCAGCTCCCCCCATGTCTGCTCCCTTCCAGACCCCCCTGTCTGCTCCCGTCCAGCACCCCCCATGTCTGCTCCCTTCCAGCTCCCCCCCATGTCTGCTCCCTTCCAGACCCCCCCCCATGTCTGCTCCCTTCCAGCTCCTCCCCATGTCTGCTCTGCTCCCTTCCAGCCCCCCCTGTCTGCTCCTTTCCAGCTCCTCCCCATGTCTGCTCCCTTCCAGCTCCCCCCAATGTCTGCTCCCTTCCAGACCCCCCTGTCTGCTCCCTTCCAGCTCCTCCCCAGGTCTGCTCTGCTCCCTCCCAGCTCCCCACTAGTCTGCTCCCTTCCAGCTCCCCCCATGTCTGCTCCCTTCCAGCTCTCCCCATGTCTGCTCCCTTCCAGCTCCCCCCATGTCTGCTCCCTTCCAGGCATCCCTGTCTGCTCCCTTCCCGCTCCCCTCTCCCCGTTTCTGCTCCTTTTCAGCTCCCCCCCACCATGTCTGTTCTGCTCCCTTCCAGCTCCCCCCCATTTCTGCTCCCTTCCAAGTCCCCCCTGTCTGCTCCTTTCCACCCCCCCCCCCACCATGTCGGCTCTGCTCCCTTCCCTCTCTGCCCTTTTCTGCGACCTTCCAAGTCCCGCATGTCTGCTCGCTTCCAGCTCCTCCCCATGTCTGCTCTGCTCCCTTCCAGCTCCCCCCCATGTCTGCTCCCTTCCATACCTCCCTGTCTACTCCCTTCCAGCTCCCCCCCATGTCTGCTCCCTTCCAGCTCCCCTCATGTCTGCTCCCTTCCAGGCCCCCCCTGTCTGCTCCCTTCCAGCTCCTCCCCATGTCTGCTCCCTTCCAGCTCCCCTCCACCCCGTTTCTGCTCCTTTCCCGCTCCCCCCACCATGTCTGCTCTGCCCCCTTCCAGCTCCCCCCCATGTCTGCTCCCTTCCAGACCCCCTTGTTTACTCCCTTCCAGCTCCCCCATGTCTGCTCCCTTCCAGACCCCCTGTCTGCTCCCTTACAGACCCCCCCTGTCTGCTCCCTTCCAGCTCCCCCATGTCTGCTCCCTTCCAGACCCCCCTGTCTGCTCCCTTCCAGCTCCTCCCCATGTCTGCTCTGCTCCCTTCCAGCCCCCCGTCTGCTCCCTTCCAGCTCCCCCCCCATGTCTGCTCCCTTCCAGACCCCCCTGTCTGCTCCCTTCCAGACCCCCCTGTCTGCTCCCTTCCAGCTCCTCCCCATGTCTGCTCTGCTCCCTTCCAGCTCCCCCCCATGTCTGCTCCCTTCCAGCACCCCCCCATGTCTGCTCCCATCCAGCTCCCCCCCATGTCTGCTCCCTTCCAGCTCTCCCCATGTCTGCTCCCTTCCAGCTCCCCCTCATGTCTGCTCCCTTCCCGGCCCCCCCTGTCTGCTCCCTTCCAGCTCCCCTCCACCACCGTTTCTGCCCCTTTCCAGCTCCCCCCCCACCATGTCTGCTCTGCTCCCTTCCAGCTCCCCCCCCCCATGTCTGCTCCCTTCCAGACCCCCTGTTTACTCCCTTCCAGCTCCTCCCATGTCTGCTCCCTTCCAGTTCCCCCCATGTCTACTCCCTTCCAGGCCCCCTGTCTGCTCCCTTCCAGCTCCCCCCATGTCTGGTCCCGTCCAGGCCACCCTGTCTGCTCGCGTCCAGCTCCCCCCATGTCTACTCCTTTTCAGGCCCCCGTGTCTGCTCCCTTCCAGGCCTCCCTGTCTGCTCCCTTCCAAGACTCCTGTCTGCTCCCTTCCAGCTCCTCCCCCCCATTTCTACTCCCCTCCAGGCCCCCCTGTCTGCTCCCTTCCAGCTCCTTTCCCTCCCCCCCTCACTGATTCATCCTTTAAAAAAAAAAGAAAGCAGATGCAGGAACATTTCTCTGTTCCCGCGTCTCTGTTAACTTTTAAACTGCTGGGTCACGGAGTTTCTAAAGGCCTTTAGAAACTCCGCGACCCAGAAGTTTAAAAGCAGAGCCGCAGGAACAGAGAAATGTTCCCACAGCTGCTTTCTTGTTGGAAGCAACAGCGGAGACGGCGGAGGCAGAAGCGTCAGAAGCGGTGACCTCGACCTCCCCCCGCCCCCCCTCTACCAGCACCCTTCTGCCACTCTTACCCGGCTTACCGGGTAGCGCCGGCTCCTGATGTTAGATTGTCGGCACTGGTGGTTCAATCATAGGCAATTTCTAGGGAGCGGCAAATCAGTGCCGACCCTTAGAAACTGCCGCCTGAGGGCACTGCCTCAGTTGGCCTAATGATAGAACTGCCCCTGGAAGGGAGCATAAAATAGGAGAAAAAAAACCTGGCTAGTTTTGAATGAAGACTCATGACCCCAAATCCAAGACTTGGTTCCAGTCAAACTGGAAGTATAATGAATAGGGGGAAACTGCCAGGTTCATAAAAAGCTAGCTTTGGACACAGTAGATTAAGAGGAGCATCTTTTTATTCTATGGCATTCATTGCTTTGAATGCCTATTTTCAGCGATTAACAAGTCAAATCTTGCTGTGAGAGTCAAAATAAAATTCTTTGCATGGCCAGTCAAACCTTTGAAGGCTACTCAAAACATGTGCAAGCACTGAAAAAAATATAATCTACACATAAAATACATTCCACAGGCAAGAGAGTCTGGAAAGTGTACTATGTTCCTATCAATTTTCTTTTGCTCAGAATCTATGGGCAAAGGAAGCCTTTTTGTTCCATTCTTATCCTGTCTGCATTCCAGCTTCTGCTGCAATGATTATTAAATAGTGATGACAACAGCAAAAATGAGGAACTGTACACCAATAGCACTGACCACATAAATGCATTTTAAAAAAATATCCAGAGGGTTCTGTCCATAGGATTGTCCTTTTTAGTTGCACAATAGTGAAATGTATCCATCTAGAAAAAGAAAAAGGGGTTTAATTTAGGACAGGACAAGGATGGTGAAACAACTGTTATGCACTTGGTGCTGAAACTGAGTTGCTGAATGTATAACTTATCCATGGATGAATATCAGGTCTGACTTTAAACATCTAGACAAAGTTGACACATAAAGAGAGCGCCACAGAAAATATATACAACTTGAAGTGTTTAACTTAGACCTTCAGGGGATAACCTTATAAGGATGTGCCTACTTTGAATGTGAAAGTAGGCACCTAAATGTGGATATTTTAGTCATTTCTGTGTGTATGTGGCTGAGTGACATAAGTTCTAATGAGGGGCCCCCAAGCAAATTAGGTCAAGGGCCCCCATTTTCTGGGTGGCCATGGGCAAAGCTGCCCCCATTCGCTCAGCCCCCTCGTGGCAAGCTTAACTTTGACATCTTTGTTGGACTGCCTCCAGCTCCTCATTTCTTTTCTCTTCTTCAGGCCTGATGGCTTTCACTTCCCATCACTGGGCCAAAGTCTTGCGATAACATCCACAGTTTGTGAGACTTCGGCTTGGTGGCAGGAGGCGAAGGCTGCTGGGCCTGAAGAAGAGAAGAGAAAAGAGAAGCAGGAGGCAGTGTAGCAAAAATTGAACAGTAGGTTTGCTGCTCTGCCTTCACCACTGCCGTGTAGGCCCCCTTCCTGCCAGGGCTTCCCCCGCATTAGGGAGCTGCTTGAATGGAATTTACGCCATTGAAGCAGCCACATAGACATGTGAATGGCCTCTAATAAAGTAATGTGTAAAAAGTACACACATTGATTTGACAGCATATACTTTGCTAGTGGGTGTGAACATGAGTGTAGTATGGGCAGAGCATTGGCTGAGTATGTATAGATTATAAAATATTATAATTTACACATGTTGTTGTTAAATGCCATCAAGTCAGTGTCAACTCATGGAGACCCTCTGAATAGTTGTCCTAAACTGTGTTTGGTCTTCAGCCAGGCGGCTCATTGTTGATAAAGTGACACCCATAGCTGCTGTTATTGTATCAATCCATCTCATTGCTGGCCTTCCTCTCTTGCATTGACCTTCTACCTTACCAAGCATGATGTCTTTCTCTACTGATCTCTCTCTTTGCATAATGTGTCCCAAGTAGTATGAAAGTCGAAGTCTTGTCATCTGAGCTTCTAAAGAAAGTTTAGGTTTGATCGCCTCTAGTACTGACTGGTTTGTTCTTCAGGAAGTCCATGGTATATACGGTATTTGTCACCAGTACCATAATTCAAAGGCATCGATTTTCTTCTTGTCTGTCTTTTTCACCAGTCAACTTTCATATCCAAATGATGTTCTTGAAAATACCATGGCTTGAACAAGTCGAATCTTTGTATGGAGAGAGACATCTCTGCTCTTGAGAATCTTGTCTAGGTCCTTCATAGCCGTTCTGCCAAGAGCAATGCATCGTCAGATTTCTTGACCTTTTGTCATTTCTTTATGTGAATTATTTCAATTTCTTCTCCATCAATGATGAATTTATTGATTTTGCCTGTTGTCAGGATCTTTGTCTTCATTACATTAAGGTGCAGGCCCATTTTAAGACTATGTTCCTTGATCTTGAGAAGCAAATGTTTCAGATAATCTTCACTTTCAGCCAGTAATGTGGTATAATCAGCATAGCGAAGGTTGTTGATGAGTCTTCCACCAATCTTCACACCTTGGTTGTCTTCATACAGTCCTGCCTCTCTGATGATTTGTTCTGCATATAAATTAAACAGGTAGGGGGGAAAGTATGCAGCCTTGTCATGCACCTTTGCAGATTTTAAACCATTCTGTTTTTCCTTGTTCCGTTCAAACTGTTGTTTCTTGATCAATGTAAAGACTGTGCAAGAGAACTATCAGGTGTTCTGGTATACCCATGCTTCTTAATGTGATCCAGAGTTTCTCATAGTTTATGTAGACAAAAGCCTTGCTGTAGTCAACAAAACACATATGGATATCCTTTTGGTACTCTTTTGTCTTTTCAAGGATCCATTCCATATTTGCGATGGTGTCTCTCGTTCCTTGCCCTTTCTTGAACCCTGCTTGCACTTCAGGCAGCTCTCGTTCCAGGTATAGTTGTAGTCTCTGCTGAATAATCTTGATTAGAATCTTGCTTGCATGTGGGATCAGAGCAATTGTGCAATAATTTCCACAATCAGTTGAAACACCTTTCTTTATTGGTATAAACACAGATCTTTTCCAGTCAGTTGTCCATGATGTTGTCTTCTGAATTTCCTGGCAGAGCCTTGTAAGTATGATAACAGCTATATCCGATTGCTGTAATACTTCAATGGGAATGCCATCAGTGCCCTATGCTTTGGTCTTTGATAAGGTTTTCAATGCTGCTTCAACTTCTTTCATCACCAATGGTTCCTGATCATAAGGTATGGGTTGAAATGGCTGTTGGTTCACTTGATCTTTATGGTATAATGACTCTGTATATTCTTTCCACCTTTTCTTGATCTTCTCAGCATCATTCAATATGGATCCTTGAGCATCTTGTAGCATTCCAGTTCGAGGCTCGTAGCTTTAAGAAAGCGGATCTTGTTCTTCCTCTAATAGTTTCTGATTCTATTTTCTTGCATGCGACATTGTAGTACTTCTCCCTGTCTTGTCTTGCTGCACGTTGGAAATCTCTGTTGAGTTCTGCGATTGCCTCTCTTTCTCCTCTGGCTTTAGCTTCTCTGTGTTTCTGGACAATTTTTAGAGTTTCTTCGGTCACCCATTTTGGCTGTTTTTGCTTTTTCACCTTTTGTAGAGACCTCTCTTTCTTCCAACACAATCTTCTTGATGTCATCCCATAACTCTTCTGGAGCTCTGTCATTTGTATCTATAGCAGCAAATAGATTTTGCAGACAGTCTTTAAATTCCGGTGGTATATTCTCAAGGTCATATTTTGCTACCTCCTTAAAGTTAAATGGGGTTAAATATTCAAAGGTGTATGTTTACTAAACTGACCAGCTGCAACTAGGTCCCATTGAATAACATGAGATCTAGTTGCAGATAGTCCGGGTTAACCACTAGCCCTGTTTAGTAAATATACAGTTGTGGTCAACATTATTGGCACCCTTGCATTTTAGTTATGTTGTGTACAATATCTTGAGAAATAATTGGAAATATTCCAACTGTATGTCATCATGTTATTTTAATAGTATGTTCAAAGGTATAAAACAACAAAAAAATGATCTCTGCAACATAGATGTAGTAATTTCTGAGAAAAAACAAAACAAAATATGAGCTAGACAAGATTAATGGTATCCTTCACTAATATTTGGTTGCATAACCCTTGGCAGTGATGACAGCCTCCAAACATTTTTTGTAGCCATCTATAGGTTTCATACATCTGTCTGCTGGTAGTTTCTCCCACTCTTCAACTGCAATTTGCAATTTATTCCAGCTCATGAATGTTTCCAGGATTCCATTTACCAATGGCAGATTTCAGCTCTTTCCAAAGGTCCTCAATTGGACTGAGATCAGGACTCATTACTGGCCAATTTAAAACAGTCCGGGTTTTTTTTCCTTTTTAACTATTTTTTTGTACTTTTAGATGTGTTTTGGGTCATCGTCCTGCTGAGGACCCATGACTTTTAACCCAGACCTAGCTTTCTGACATTAGATAGCCATTTCACTCCAAAATACTTTAGTAGTCCTCTGATTTCATGGTTCCTTTAATACGTTTCAGATCTCCAATTCCTAAGGAAGCAAAACAGCCCTACAACATTATGGAACCTCCACCATATTTAACTGTAGGGAGGGTTTTTTTTCATTATAATCTTAATTTCTTCACCTGTAAATGTATCACTGGTCTGCATTGCTAAAGTGCTCAAGTTTGGTTTCATCTGTCCATAGAACATTTTCCCAGAAGGATTGTGGTTTCTCAAGGTGGGTTTGGACAAAGGTCGGGCATGCTTTTTTATGTCTGTCTTTGAACAATGGTGGTCCTCCTTGGCCTTCACTCATGAAGTCCTTTGTTTAGTGCATGGTGTACGGTGCGGGTTGAAACCACCACTCCAGTTTTCTCCAGGTCAGCTTTAAGCTCTTTGAATGTTGTACGTGGTGTTTTTCCAACAGTGCGCACTAATCTTCGAAGACCTCTTGGATTAAGTTTCCTCTTCCCACCACATCCTGGTAGGTTCTTGACAGTTCCTTGATCAGAAAACTTAATAACATTGTGAATTGTAGAGACAGGAATCCCAAGGTCTTTGGAGATGTCCTCATACCCTTTTGAAGTTTGATATTTGGTGATAATTACTTTTCTGATGGTTTCAGGCAGCTCTCTTGTCTTCAACATTGTGAAAGTGGAACAGGGAGTGAATGTGGCCATTTTAAACATTAAAGGCATCATTCATTGATTGATTCAAGTCATGTGAGTGCTGACTATTGATAACAGGTGCGTCTAATTTTACTGCAATGGGAATGTGTTTCTTCTGTTCAAACTGTTTTGAATTGTTTATAAGGATGCCAATAATCATGTCCTATATCCTAATCTATCCTTATTTTATTCCCCACATATATATTATTCCAACTATCAAGGGCAATAAATACTATCCTTCTATTATCTATTTTTTGTCGGATGCAAATTGTGGCCTCCTCCCACTGCCTAGGCAGTTGCCTATAGGGAGGAATATGCGTTTCAATGTCCCTTTATATGGGTTCCCAGAGTCGGGGCTTCTGGGAGTTGTAGTTGCTGAACAATGAGTTGTAGTTGTGAACAAATTAATGATTGAGCCGAGGGTTTTGAAAGCAACACAGGAATTTATTTTCTTCCTTTGTTCAAAGGAACCTCCGTAGAAGCTCAGCACAAAGTATAAGGTGGGATACTTCTCCCCTCAAAAGAAAGATAACTTCTATACAAAACTTTTCACAGTGTCACTAATTACACTTGCTTTCTTCAGCAATGCAACTCTTTCTTCATCAGACAAACATATCACTTCACAGCCTTTTGCTGACTTTAGGAACAAACAGAGGCTTTTAACTGCACCACATGTACATTAAAGATTCCTCTTTACTTTGGTTATCATAGGTTAGATAGTTGCTCCAGACACATTCAAAACCAGCCTTTGAATGTCTCATGCACTTTTTAAAACGGCAGCAACTTCATTTTCAAACATTCTTAGCCTTCTTAACTGCAGAAATTCAGGTACAATAACTCCTGTGTTTTCTTCATAGACAGAGAGCAATCCATTTCACATTCTGAGAAATCATTTTCAGTATCATAATTATCTACTTGCATGCATTCAGAGTCAGGCTCTGCAGTCTCCTGACTGGCAACAGCTTGGGATAGCGTGGGCTTGATTTCTTCCAATAACTTAACAACCCTTTCCCAACGAGACCTCCCTCTTGACTCAGGGGTGTTAGCAGGGCACTGGAGATCCTTATCCTGCAGCAAACTGTTTAAAACTTCTAAAGGGTTCACCTCCCTTCTATTAACAGCTCTTCTTACCGGCCTTCCCTGAGGTAAAACTCTTTGACCCAGCTCTTCCTGGAAAGTCCCCGTACCTGGGTTATAGACAGCAGTCTCCTTAGGATAAAACCTCCTGTTTCCTGGGCCAGCTGTAGTCTCTCTACAGCACTGGCTTTGTTCAGGACTGTGGTTCTGGCTATGAGGGGAATCCTTCCTTAGGCTGTCCTTGGGGCACCTCTCTCTCCCGGTCTCTCTGAAAGAATCCCTTCTTTCTGTATCTCTCGGGATCTCCTCAGCTTCTGTTTCTCTGCTGGTCTCCCTGCAGTGCACTCTGAAAGAATCCTTGCTGTTCTCCCGGCTGTGCCTGCTTCTGGTCTCTCTACCGTTCCCGTTCCTGTTACTTCCTGTTCTCTGGGGCTTAAATGAGTGGGGCTGCCCTACAACTTTCCACTCCTCCCCCAGCTGTCTCTCGTTACCTCCCCTAGTTGCTATGGAGCTTGGGCGTGGCTTGCAGACATCAGCTTTGGGCATGTTTTTTTTCTCTCTAGCTGAAGTTTTAAAGTCACGGCTCCCTGCACTTCCCTTCTGCTTGGAGGTAAATGTTTGTGTTTTCTCTATTTTCAAGGGCTCTGGAGCAGATTCGTCACCACAAAATGCAACAAAGTTTGAAGAAGAGCCAGGAGGATCTATGGCTCGAAACACAACATTGGGTCACTAATTTATTATGGCTGTTGCACTTTAAAGAAATATTACTGGCTGAAGATGGCAGGAGAGGAAGATCCTTAAGGAGTTACCATTGCGGTTTGACAGCGTTTTTCGAAGACTGAATATCAGCTGATAAAATCAGCAATGAATACGATGGTGGATTAACTAGACACTGCAGGCTACTTGAAAGAACTTTTACGTTATGAATTTTGAGCTTTGCATAACGTTAACTCCAAGCTTCGTTTTGAAGAGAAACTCCTGCACAGCTAAGTGAAAATAATTTGATTAATTTCTATGATAGACTGATTTCTTACCGGTTGGTTGAACTGAGGGGTTTATATACCCCTTAGGGATAGTTTAGGGTTGCGTCCCTATATAAAGAATAAAAAGGAACATTGAGCCACGAGAAGATGTTTTTATCTTCATGGTGCTAGTTCAGACAAAAAATAAGTAATAGAAGGATAGTACTGTATTTATTGCCCTTGATAGTTGGAATAATCATGTCTTGGCAATGCCCCAGTTTTTATACCATTTCCTACCATTTCCTTTTTAAATTGGTCTTGTTTTATTTGATTCTTTTATGTGTCAAATATGTGTGTGTATATAGTCCAAAGCCTTTTCACTGGCCACTTATTTTTTTAGGAGATATTGGACATTAAGGGGTTGAACTGTAAGGGTGTCAATAATGTTGACCATAACTATATCTCAAAGTGTAAAATAGTACAATAATAATGTAACGGAGAATTTAAAAGCGTGTAATACTAGTGTACATACAATGATGGTAAATAAATCAAGAATGACTCCAAAAGAAAATGTGTTGTTGCAAATGTGCCATAACCAGATGACTCCATGGATACAGAGACCTCTTTTAATCAAGGATGACTCTGCAACTCAAGTGCTAAACATTCAGGGGCAATTTTGAATGGCCTCTGTTGTTTGCAATATACATGGGCACTTTAGTACCAGAGAAACACAGTAGATGGTGTCAGTCTGTTCAGTTATTCTGGTCCACATGGCTAAGGATGCATCCAGATAATCTTGACTGCATGTTGAACAATGTTGCTTATACAAGCCAGTGTTTGTAGTCTTCCTCTTTGGTTGTCTGCCATTCCTGGTTCATGAGTATTCAAGGGTCCATATCTAATTCAATACCCAGTAGCCCCCCCCCCCCACTCAGGACCAACCCAACCATTAGAGAAGGTCAGTCAGTCGCCTAGGGCAGCAGCTTCTGAGGGGCAGCGAAGGGCAGCCGCAGTCCGAGCATGACAATAGATCCTGACAGCCCGACAAACCCAAAGAACCGTCAGCCCATTCTATTACCTGCAGCGAGAGTGGACACAACCTACCTACAAAGCAAAGTTTCATAGCTGATGTCCACTTGCACATCTTTAGAGGACAGTTGTGGGAGGGCTGGTGTTGGGATGGTCATGATTGCAAAGTTTAATTATCAAAGTCCTCAGCAGGCATAAAGCCGAAAGTTTGCCTAGGGTACCTACCCAGTACCCTTGCACCAGCCTTGCCTCCACCCCACATCCAGTCATGCGATAAACCAAGCAGCTTCCAAAACCAGAGAGGCCACTGCCCAAACATCCTGATCCATGTCTGAGGAGTTACAGCCTTTTGGTACCAACCTGGGATCCCACATGGCTGCTATGTGATCAGGTTTACTAAACTTCTTAACCCCGTTTCTACAACTGTTTTCTGTTTCTTACCAGAGCATGTCCAAATTGCATTAATAGTGTTTCTAGGCTGTGTTATACTTCTCTTTGATTCTTACAGTCCCTTCTCTAATTCAGCATACAAGTCCCATTCTCTTACTTACCACCGAGATTTGTAATAGATTTGTATAGTACCAGGATTGTGGGCAGGGAAAAGGGTGACTACCCTGCGTACCACATTCAAAGAGGCTGGTGCTACCAGTGCATAGCAAGGAACAAATTGCAGGTGTGTAGAGTACTCTATAGACCAGCCCTCCGTTTCCTACTCCTGCCTTCCTCCGCCCAGGCAGCTACAGGCAACAAAATGGAAGGGTTGAACCTGGAGTAGACAGAACTCAGCAAAAAAAAAAAAGCCATTTTGCTCCATAATATAGCCTTTCCCTCCTTCTTATTTAGGAAAAGGAAGGCAGGGTGACCTGGAGGTGACACCTCAGAGCAAAGAAAAACCACTCTGTTCCCAAATCCAGTCACTCCCATCATTTTCTTCCTTCCCTCCGTTTTCATGAAACAAAGGGGAGGAGGCGGCACTGGAGAATTTAAAGTAAAGAAGAATTTAGTTTTTGTCTGTATATTTCTGTTTTTTAATTTGTAGTCATTTTTTCTACATGTAATAAGGCTCTGCGTGTGCAACCAAGATGAGGTATTTATTTTTTTACATTCCTAATAACCAAATTATCTAGAATGAGTTTCATCCAATTCCAGTTTTCAAAAAGATTTACTAACATATAGCTTCTGTATAGGTAAGGGCCTGTTAATGGCCCAACTTGGTCTGTTTGCCTAACAGGTATATTGATGTTTTAGAGCCCATTGGAATATTGATAGTGCTGTTTGTTTTAAGTTCTTGACGTTAGAGCGCTTTTGGTATGGCTGGTTTGCTTTTACATTGTGGATAACTTGTTTGCAGTATTTTGGGTTACTTCAAATGTTGAGTAATCTGATGAGAGGGAGAGACAAGGTTGCTGCTAGGCAGAGGGTTGGGGGGAGAGAGACAGAGAGCTGTTGGTGGGCGGGGGGTGAGATGGAGAGAGGGGGATTCTATTGGACAAGGGATAGGAGGATAGGCGAGGGTGATAGGATGCTGCTGGACAAGGCGTGGAGAGAAGAAAAAGGCATGCAGGGTATGCAATGGGGGAGGTGAGAAAGAAGGGAGAGACGTAAAGTTACAAAGCAGTATACTTCAAACAAATGGGAGAAAATATTTTTTTCTCTCAATGTATAATTAAGCTTTGGTAGTGCAGCTGGATTTAAATAAAGTTTGGACAAATGCCTGGAGGAAAAGTCCATAAAGCATTGTAAAGGTACACCAAGATGAAACCACTGCTTATCCCTGAGGATAAGTAGCATAGAATTGGCAACTTTTAGAAACCTGCCAGGTACGTGTAACTTGGATTGGCCACTGCTGGAAACAGGACGCTGGACTTAATGGACCTTTGGTCTGACCTAGTATGGCAATTCTTATGTTCCTAAGTGGATCAGGAGGAGGGCATGCTGATGGGAGGGAATGGGTGATGGGGGAGATGTGCTTGTGAACTTGTGCCATGGATTAGATACTGCACTAAGTGCATTCCAATAGCGAAGATGCGCGTAACACACCTTTTGATAGAATACCCACAACCGACAGCTTTGACAGTTAGCATGCAATCTATGCAGTTCATGTCCATTCTCCACCCATACCCCTCACCCCACCCCACCCCACAACACAGCAAGCAGTTAGCATGGTTTTGAACATAAGAACATAAGATATGCTATCATACTGGGTCAGACCAAGGTCCATCAAGCCCAGTATCCTGTTTCCAGCAGTGGTCAATCTAGGTCATAAGTACCTAGCAGTTTCCCCATAAGACACAGGTTCCTCAATGCTTGTATTGGGTCAGGCAGTGATATCCTGGGTCCCTTTTAATAATGGGTTTATGGACCTTTCCTCCAGGAACTTGTCCAAACCTTTTTTAAACCCAGCTACACTAACAGCCTTTACTACATCCTCTGGTAACAAATTCCAGAGTTTGATTACACGTTGAGTGAAAAAATATTTTCTCTTATTAGTCTTAAATAGGTTTCCCTGTAGCTTCATTGCATGTCCCCTAGTCTTTCTATATTCTGATGACGTAAACAATCGTACCACTCCATTCATTAATTTATAGACCTCTATCATATCTTCCCTCAGCCGTCTCTTTTCCAGGTTGAAGAGCCCTAACCTTTTTAGCCTCTCTTCATAGAGGTATCCTTCCATCCCCTTCACCATTTTGGTGGTTCTTCTTTGTACCTTTTCTAATAACGCTATATCCTTTTTAAGATATCTCGACCAGAATTGCACACAATATTCAAGGTGCGTTCACACCATGGAACAATACAGAGGCATTATAATATCCTTTGTTTTATTTTCATAGAAACATAGACATATGACACAGAAAAAGACCACATGGCCTATCTAGTCTGTCCTTCCATAACAACTACAACAGTCCCCTTTTTACCTTTAGAGATCCTCTGTGTTTGTCCCATGCTTTTTTGAATTCAGTTACTGTCCTCATCTCTACCACCTCCACTGGGAGACTATTCCACGGATCCACTACTCTTTCCGTAAAGAAATATTTCCGTATATCACTCCTGAATTTATCTCCCTTCACCTTCATCCCATGTCCCCTCGTAGCAGAACTTGCTTTCAATTAAAAGAGGCTCTCTCCCTGAACATTTATGCCCCAGAGGTATTTAAACACCTCAATCATATCACCTCTATCCCGCCTTTCCTCTAAGGTGTACATATTGTCACACTCCCCCTGCTGGCCAGGCCAATAGGCAGAAGGGTGGCCTCATTTGCCCTTAAGTAAAGAGTCACTAGATTTTTCTCTCACCAGGGAATTCTGGGAGTTGTAGTTTCTCACAGTTACTTGTAGACAAAGTAGTTGCAACCACTCGGTTTGTTTAAGGCAAAACAGAAAATTTATTTTTTTGATCTGGGTTCCCCTTTCGCATCAAAATTGAAAACACAAGGCAGTAAAGGATTATTCTCCAAAAGAAAACTCAACAGGAACATAAAGCGTCTGGAACATCAGAACTTGGTAAAACCCTTTTCACAGACAGTAGCTGTTCACAGCCATTCTTCAGCAGTAACAAATCACAGCTACTTTCCTCAATTTTAAATCAGGTACAGTTCTTTTCTCTTTATCCAAAACTGTTCAGTTAACACTCAGGATTCCAAGAATGTTCTTTACTTCAAATGGAAGCTTTTGTTTCTCTTCTAGCTAAGAGAAACAGGCCAAGCAAAGACTTCCCTTCTTAGTCTTTCTTCTAGCACATGTGAAAGCTTCCCTTCTTACAATAAAAACAATCCATTAGTATTACATCACACTCAATTTCTGGCTCACACAAATCTACTTGCATATCTTCCTGTATTGTAAGTTGTCTGTCCCTCTCTGGACTTCCACTAGCAGATTCAGACTTACTGTTTGGAAGAAGCTTCGGGAATGCCCTTACAAGCTGCTCTCCTGGAGAAAGGTTAGCTGTGCTTTGAGAATACGCTCCTATATCCTGCAACAGTTGCCTTAGCTTTTCAATTAGGTTCAGGTCTGTCTCACTGCCCTTGGCTGGGTTCTGGTTATCAGCATTTGTAATAGCTTTCACCCACCTTCTGGCAGCTCGGGTTCCTGGAGCACTCTGCTCTGCACTCTTTCTTAGTTCAGTAGCAACGTCCTCAGCTAAGCTTCTGCTGGAATCTGAAGCAGTCACACCTTTTACAAAAGGATTGCTTCCTTTGTTGCTGGAGCCAAATTTCTCCATGGAAAAAAACCTTCCACGTCTTCCTTCTCTGGGCTTCCTTAAACTAGGTTTCTCCTTTGAACCCTCTGGCTTCAGTACTCCCTCTGAACAGGATCCTGGCCACGAGCTTCCTGCTCTCCCTGAGCCTTCTGTCCACTCTGACCTCTCAGCTCTCTCTGAACCTTCTGCTTCCTTTGCTCCTCCAGATTCTCCAGCTCTTCCAGCTTCCTCTGCCCTCTCTGACTTCAGTGACGCAGGTTTAAAAAGGTGCTTTCCAGCCACCACGCCCTGCT
Organism: Ichthyophis bannanicus; assembly: GCA_033557465.1. Classification (NCBI taxonomy): domain Eukaryota; kingdom Metazoa; phylum Chordata; class Amphibia; order Gymnophiona; family Ichthyophiidae; genus Ichthyophis; species Ichthyophis bannanicus. Next base: position 296,435,761 of record CM066037.1, read on the forward strand.
CTCTGCACACGTGTTTGTTATCAGAGCTCAAACCTGACCTATGTTAGGGCTTGGGCGGGGCTCTGCCTCAGCCAAAGCATGCTTCTCTAGTTTGTTTGTAGTTTGAGCTCTCTGGGAACCTTGCCTTTCTTCTGTCTTAAAGGTGTAGTCCCTATTTTCCTCTATTTCCATTTGCTCACTACAGCTCACATTGTCACAATATTAAGATCCTTCAGTCTGTCCTCATATGCTTTATAATGAAGACCACTAATCATTTTAGTAGCCACCCTCTGCACCGACTCTATCCTGTTCACATCTTTTTGAAGGTGCGGTCTCCAGAATTGCACACTATACTCCAAATGAGGTCGCACAAAAGACTTTTACAGAGGCATTATCACCTCCTTTTTTTCTGCTAGCCATTCCTCTCCGAAAGCACCCAAGCATTCTTCTAGCTTTTGCTGTCACCTTTTCTACCTGTTTAGCTACTTTAAGATCATCAGACACAACCACGCCTAGGTCCCGCTCTTCTTTAGTGGACAAAAGTACTTCACCCCCTATACTATATTGCTCCCTTGGATTGCTGCAGCCCAAATGCATGACCTTACATTTTTTAACATTAAATCCCAGCTGCCAAATTCTAGACCATTCTTCAAGCTTAGCTAGATCCCTCCTCATGTTATCTACCCCTTCCTGGGTGTCTACTCTATTGCAGATTTTGGTATCATCCGCAAAGAGGCCCTGAAAGCCCTTCCGCTATATCACTAACAAAGATGTTAAAAAGAATCGGACCAAGGAGAGAGCCCTGGGGCACACCACTGACAACATCCTTCTCCTCAGAGTGAGCTCCATTTACTTGTATTCTTTGTCGCCTCCCACCCAACCAATTTCTAACCCAAGCAGTAACTTTAGGGTCCATCCCTAGGGTGCTCAGTTTGTTTATAAGTCGCCTGTGAGGAACAGTGTCAAAGGCTTTACTGAAATCTAAATACACCACATCTAGGGCTCTCCCTCGGTCCAACTCCCTGGTCACCCAGTCAAAGAAATCAATCTGATTTGTCTGACAAGACCTGCCTCTGGTGAATCCATGCTGCCTTGGATCCTGTAATCTGCTGGACTCCAGAAACCTCACTATTTTCTCTTTCAGCAGCGTTTCCAATAATTTACTCACCACCAAAGTTAAACTAACTGGCCTGTAGTTTTCAACCACATCCTTACTTCCGCTTTTGTGTAAAGGCACCACATGAGCCTCTCTCCAGTCCTTTGGCACCACTCCCAACTCCAATGAGGCATTGAAAAGGTCAGTCAGTGGAGCTGCTAGAACGTCCCCAAGTTCCCTCAGTATTCTCGGGTGTATCCCATCCGGTCCCATCGCTTTGTCTACTTTAAGTTGAGATAGTTTCTCACGAACACAGTCTTTTGAAAATTGTTCAAGATGTCCTTTGCTTCTGTTCCTATTTGTGGGTGTTTTCTGAGGTCCTGCTCCTGGTTCTTCATCTGTGAACACAGAACAAAAATATTTGTTAAGCAATTCCGCTTTATCCTTATCAGCTTCTACATATTCCTCCCCTGCACCATTGAGTCTGACAATACCACTCTTGCCCTTCCTCTTCTCACTAATATATCTGAAAAATGTCTTATCTCCCCATTTTATTGCATTGGCTATTTCCTCCTCCTTTTGAATCTTTGCCTTCTTGACTACTTTGCTAGCTTCTCTAAGTTTTTCCAAATACAGATGCCTGTTTTCCTCTCTCTGTGATCTCTTGTATTTCATGAAGGCCTCCCTCTTTTTCTTCACTTTTTCAGCTACTTCTTTCGAAAACCATAGCGGTCTCCTTTTCCTTTTGCCTTTATTTACCATTTTAACAAAAAGGTTGGTTGCCCTTAAAATATCCCCTTTCAGTTTTTCCCACTGTTTTTCTACATCCCTCAGCTGTTCCCATCCAACTAACGACTCCCTGAGCTATTGACCCATCTTCGCAAAGTTAGTCTTCCTAAAGTCTAAGATCCTCGCCTTTGAATGGATTCTAACAGTCCTAGTCCTAATACTGATCCACACCATCTGGTGATCACTGGATGCAAAATGATCTCCCACTACAACATCAGAAACACTTTCACCATTGGTAAGCACCATTCCATTCCATTTTCTATTCCTTTCCTTATGATACCTAGCATTCTATTTGCTCTCTTGGCCACTGCACACTGGGTGGAGGGTTTAACATGGTATCCACAATGACGCCTAAATCTTTTTCCAGGGTGCTGGTTCCTAATGTGGAACCTTGCATCGTGGAACCATAGTTTGGGTTGTTCTTTCCTAGGTGCATAAATTTGCACATTAAATTTCATCTGCCATTTGGATGCCCAGTCTTCCAATTTATCAAGATCCTCTTGTAATTTTCCACAATCCTCAAGTGTTTTAACAACTTTAAATAGTTTTGTGTCATCTGCAAATTTGATAACCTCACTTGTTGTTCCTTTTTCCAGGCATTTATCAATATGTCAAAAAGCAGCAGACCCAGCACAGATCCATGGGGTAATCCACTATTCACCTTTCTCCATTAGGAAAATTGGCCATTTAGCCCTACCCTCTGCTTTCTATCTTTTAACCAGTTCCTGAACCACAATAGTGCACTGCCTCCTATCCCATGACTTTTTAGTTTTGCCAAAAATCTCTGATGAGGGCCTTGTCAAAGGCTTTCTGAAAGTCCAGATGCACTATATCAACAGACTCACCTTTGTCTTCCTGTTTATTCACAGCTTCAAAAAAACATAACAGATTAGTAAGACAAGATCTTCCTTGTCTGAAGCCATGTTTGCTGTCTCCCATTAAGCTATGACTATCTACATATTCAGTAATTTTGTTCTTTATGATGGTTTCTACCATTTTTCCCGGTACTGACTTCAGGCTCACCAGTCTAGTTTCCCAAACCACCTCTGGAACCCTTTTTAAAAATTGGCGTTACATTGGCCATCCTCCAATCTTCAGGTATTAAAGATGATTTTAATGATAGTTCACAGATTACTAATTGCAGATCTGCAATCTCATATTTCAGTTCTTTCAATACTCTCGGATGTATACCATCCGGTTCAGGTGATTTGCTGCTCTTCAGTTTTGTTTACTGTACTGGCTATTTTAGCGCTTGTTAGCTGATACAACAGGCTCACACTAACAGTTACATGTACTAAAATGTACACTAATAGCTTAGCTCCTTTTAGTAAACAGGTCTTTTGTTGTTCCTACTGGTGTCGAATAACATTAGGCAGGTTTACTCAGCTTCTAATTATCGTGCATCTGTGAAGCTGTTTGTACATGGATGCACTTGAAGATTACTGCTTTGGTACTAAAAATCCAGAAGTCCAATGAAAACATAACTTAAAAAAGAGGTTGGGATGGAAGAAAAACTTCCAGTATCCATGGCCTCATCTGGCCACCATATTCTCCAGTTTCTTTCCATGTATGTTTAGTAACTCTTTATTTAAGGGCAAACAGGGAAAAATGGCATAGTAACATGCAGAACAGAGATATATGTCACAAGCAGAGCACTAAACCATAGGATACTCACCACAAACCGGACCCATGGAGATATATTAAAGTTAGAGTCACCTGCAGGAAAGAACAGCTGCCTTTCCCTTGTTTTTAGAAAGCACTATACATTTGCACAGGGCAAAGTTTTGTTCCCTCGACATGTTTCAGATGGGACAGGGAGAATGATGAAATAAGAATCTCTTGGCTGGAGTCCCATGTTTATTTTGCTCTTCCTACTGCGTAGTAATGGGTATGGGATTCTGTGGTCAATTCCCTTACTCTTTCTGGTTTGCACACTTGATTCAAACAGAGACCTATATAGGGATGAATGAGGAGAGCAGCTGCCCAGGATGGAAAGCCCCTGGAGAGAGTTACTAAAATGACTTAAATGCAAGTGGCTGCCATCTTTATTGAAGTGATGAATAAAGGCAATGATGCAAGAAAAAAACTGCTTGGCTGCTAAAGTTGTAAGTGTTCTGCGGATAAGCTAAGTATTTTTAATCCCAGATGCAGAACCTTGCAATATGAATTGTTACACGGTTCGAAACATGGTGCTATGTTGGATGATGTTCGAGAGTTTTTTTTAGCTTTTCTGCTGTACGTTTTTTTCATTGTGAAGATCTGAAAAATAACTTGATTTATAGATTCTGATGGACCTAAAAGTGGATGTCAGTACCTACTAATGTGAACATATTTGATTTGGTACAACAAAAATACGGGGGGAGGATATTCAAAGGCATTTACACAGTTTGTGACCTGCTAACCCTGTAAATGCTGGTTAGTGCTGTTGGATAGCCACAGGTGCTGCTGCTACACGCCACCATGCTATGCAGTTAGCATCCAGGGCATCTTATTGGCATTACGGGGCAGAGCGGAGGTGGCACCAGTGGCGATATTGAACCATTGCCCAATTAGTGAACCATGGGTAAAGATAGGCATGGTAAAAGCTGGCTGGATCTGACCCTGGCATTGAATATCCAGGGTTAAACTTCAGTGGCAATGGCTATGCACTTTAGAGGCACCAGCCGCCACTGCTGAATATCTTACCCCCCCCCCCCCCCCCACACACACACACATTTTTTAGTGAAGTAGTATACAGGGTTGCCCTAAGCAGAGCCTCCATGCCACTCCTCTGGCCCACCATGCTGCTGTGCCATTCCTGCCCCAGCTCACCACGCTGCTGTTCCTGCTGCCTTAAGGCTCGTCGTGGCATGGAAGGGAGGAATCCCCATGCCTCCTCCATTCCCAGCAGACACTGTCTCACCTGGGGAAGGAGGGTGTCATGGCGATTCCTCCCTTCCTTGCTGTGGTGAGCCTTAAGGCAGCAGTACACGTGCTCATGGCATGCCGCTCCTGTCCCCCTTCGCTGTCAGAGGGGGGTAGGATTGGCATGCCATGACTACACACACGTGCACCGCTGCTTTAAGACCCCCCACAGCACCGAAGCAGTGGCTGTGTCATGATTGGAGGGAGGGAGGGAGGGATTACCAGCATGCCACCCACCAGGGTTTGCTCCCTTATGCGACAGTCTAGTTTGCCTAGTGGATGGGCTGGATCTAGTAGTATATCACTTTTATATCAGGGGATTCTACGCTACTTTTGGTCTTAAATACAAGTGCTCTACAAACAGCCTGGACCATCACAGGAGCACCAAAGCACGAACATATCACCCCCATCCTCAAACATGTTCATTGGTTCCCAGTGCAAAGCAGAATCTTCTACAAAATCCTCCTCATAATACACAAAGCTATTAATCACCAATCATCCACTCACCTTCTCTCCCTCATCACACCACAGAAGACGAACAGACCACAGAGATCCTCTACTATGAGCACCCTGACCACCCCTGAAAGCAATAACAAAAAGCAGCCAACAGACGCGCCAGATCCTTCAAGCTATATGCCCCCTCAACCTGGAACTCCCTCCCTGACCACATAAGAAACACCACTGACCTCCTAACCTTCCTCAAGCTCCTCAAGACGTACCTCTTCACCCTCCACTTCAGTCTAAGCCCCTCCCCTCACAACTTAAACAGCATTTTGTATTTTGTCAATGACCAAATTCTATGAAGAACATTATGTATATAGTTAAAGAAACAGGGTATGCTTGATTAAACTTTATCTATTGTACAAAACTGCCTATTCAATGTAAACGATGTTTCAATTGTTTAAATTTCCATGTAAACCACTTTGAACCCTGTGAAAAGCAGTATATAATCCAGCCAAATAAATAAAATAAAGTGGGCCAGCAACAGATGAAAAGCAAGGGTGCAAGTATCCTACCATCTAAGTTGGGGGTGGGTGAGGTGAAAGGGCAAGAGGGAAGGAGAGCTGAGGATTAAGATGAAAAGGGGAGGGAGTGGATATCAAGAAGGGAGAAGGGGTACAAATATACTTACTTACTCTGAGCGCTAAAAAGCCTATTGGCCGCTTTGTTTGGTTCACATAAGGAAAGCCATGCTCAGATCAAGGTCCATTGAGCCTAGCATCCTGTCTCTGACATTGGCCAGTTTGGGTCACAATTACCAGACATTCCAAAAAGTAGACCTATTTCTCATAGCTCATTTCCAAGGATGACCAATGGCTCTTCTTAGTCTACCAGGATAATAAATTGTAATGAACTTTTCCTCCAGGAATTAGTTCAAACTTCTTTTGAATCCGCTTTGTAGCACCTGGGTTTCACTAAGGGCCTCTAGAGTACCATTGCTGGACTAAATATCACCCACCCTTCAATGTATCCACCCACTGGAGATGAGAGCCTCCCTCTGATGATACGGCCTGCTGGTCTCTTTCTTGTAATGTAGCTGAACAGGAGCAACTGCAGGAGTTACCTCCTCTGCTGTATTGACAGTGGCTCAAATTCTCTGAAAAAAGGAAGGACTATCTCAATCACTCAACCTATAACCAATCCTATTTAAATTATTAGAGCATCAAAGAGTTGTCCCACATTGTACACTGGAGGAATGCTGTACACGACCTGATGGAAATGAAGCTGCTGACGGCAAAAGCCCAAGGTGACCCAGTATAGATGAATTTTTATTGATTTGGGATGTTTATATAAAGTCACTGCCTAAGTGTTATCTTAGATGTAGAAAATGTGGGGAAAGTAGCCTTATCTAGGGGTGGTGAGTGCAGATGTTATGTTCGTATAAGATGCTATGGTAATGGTGTTAACTGTTTATCTAGTTAATGGTGGGCCAGGGGATCAGTGGGAAGAAGAGGTAAAATATGTTTTGGGCAAGATGTAAATACAAGATAGCATTGTATATGTTGCAAATAAAGATTTGAACTAAAATAAGCGTTTGCTGTATTTTTAAATGCATAACAAAAAATACACTAGAAAAATATTGATCAGGACTTTAATGATGTTGAGAGGGAATTAGCCTGTGTTTTCACATTAATCTCCTTGTTATGATGATGATTCTCCTTCTTTATTTATTATAATCTGATGGGTCAATATTTAACTGCCACAGTCAGAGGGTTTTTTTTAAGACACTGGCCACCATGGTTAACCCACCCAGATATTTGGCATCGGTGTCCAGATAGTGTGAATACTGAATATCTGCTCCTTGCGGTCAGTGCCTAGTACTATCCAGATAGCAGTGATTTTCATCACCATTGCACGGATAACTAGTGGCTCCTTCCTCATTGCCTCTCGACCGCCTTGGCACTATCTGGATAGTGCTTGTGAATATCCCTCTCACCAGGTACTGCTAACCAAATAAGTTCCTTTGAAACCTGACCCCTGAATATTTGAAGGCACATTTTAGAAATAATGTCCAGGTCTAAACATCATTAAAATAGCCATCCAGGTGCACGTTTCATACCGATATTCATGTACTAACAAAAATATGTTTTTACATATTTTGATCCCTGTATTTTCTTGCTCTGAAATCCAATGTCCCTTCTATGGTTCTTGAGTGACTCCTTAGGCTCTAAATGGGGAAATCTTAATTTCCAAATGGATCGCCCTCCTATACCTTGGACCTAATAGATGCTCATTCACAAAATCCAATTTCTCATCCTCTTCTCCACTTTGGCATGTGGATGACACTTCCTCCTGGTTTTCCATTGGCAGCATCCCTTCCTGGGAAGCTCTGTATCTTCTCTTCCTTTCAGGTACTACTTTGGCCAGGGTTTCTCAAGCCTTTCCCGGAGAACCCCCTAGCCAGTTTGGTTTTCAGGATGCAGTTCATCCTTAAAGCAATGGACACCAGATCAGGGGTATCGAGAACAGACAGGTGCCACTAGATATCAGCCAATCAGAGCAAGCTTGTGACCCAGCGTACCATTTTGTCCCATCAGATGTGAAGGCCCATTGTGCAAGCAAGTTGTTGTTACCATGTCTCCCAAAGGGTGGCAGAGTAATCAGAAAGGTGCAGTGAAGCGTACAAGGAAAATGATTTCCCAGAAAGTCAAACTGGAGGTAATAGGGAAGCTTGAAAAGGGTGTTTCGGTGGCAAATGTTTGTGAAGAATATGGCAGACTGTGTCAGATATTTGCAAGAGCAACAAAAGGTTGCTGAAGTATCAGGATGATATGAAAGAAGATTTAACCGGTTTAAGCAATAGGAAAATTATGTGACATGCATATGATAGAATAGTTGAAGATGCGGTGTATCGGTGGTTTGTGACATTGTGACAATGCGAACTGTATCCTGAAGAGGCAGTGCATAGAAATCAATCTCACGCACATTCATTGTGGAGATCCTGAAAACCAGACTCCAGGAATGGCTCGAGAAACACTAATAGGCAACCAAATATCTCTCCTTAATCTTTTCCTTTATAGCATACTAGGATCTCTGGCTGTTGTGGTTAAGTGCCGTTGAGTTTTCATCAACTCCTCGCAACCCTGTGAATAGTTATCCATGTTGTGATTACCTGCTGGGTTTTCTTGGTCAGGTGTGACCAGGAGTAGATTGCCAGGCCTTTCTTCTGCACAGTGAAGCTACAGCACCTGGTATTCCAAGGTAGTCTCCCATCCAAGCCTGCTCAAATACAATTGCTTTTACCTGTTTCCTAAATTTCATAAAATCCTTCTCAGCTTACAGCTCCAGTGCTCTAACATTCTCTGGTAGGGAGTTTCATAGAAAACAGCCATGTGTAAGGAAGATCTCTTCCATTTTTCAAGGAGTCTAATCATAGCTAATGAAGGCAGACTCAACAAATATCTTTGGAAGGACCTTAACATCTGAAGACACATTGTTTAGGTATTCAGGAGCCAGTCCATTAAGAACTTGAAAATTTAACAAAAGAATTTTAAAAATCAATCCTAAATATCACCAGGAACAAATGAGGCTCTTTCAGTGCTGAGGTTGTACTCTATAATCTTTTCGTTTTAAAATCAGCAAAAGACGTGCCACTTTGTTCTGTATGTATTGCAGTCTGTACTGTTGTGCTTTTGGCAGGCCAGCAGGAAGCAAATTACAATAATCCAGCCAAGTGGTCATGGTGGCATGAAACACCATGGCCAAAGCTCTTCCAGAAATATAGGAATATAACTAATGTGATGGTCGAAGTCGAAAGAACGCACATTTTACAGTACAAATAACAAACCGCCTCATAGTGAGACCAGCATATGTCACACCCAGTACCTTCACTTTATCTTTTAGAAGGCCTACAAAATTGTTAAAAGTCTTAATTGATGACTTTGTGATCCATAAATCTTCAATCTTTTGGGGACTTGAATATCTTTCCTAATTTTTCATTGTAGTCATACATATTTCACATTTGCTCAGCATATCTCAGCAGGCAAAATCCATTATGCATCTGACAGCTTAAGTCCATCTTCCTAATCTCACCATACAGTAGGATTAAGACCTGGAGCTAACTGTGGGAATTATGAGATATGAAATCAGACAGTTGTTGAAGGTCCCATGTGATCCAAACAATTTACCATTTAGCTGGGTATTAGGTGGAAAATACTGGCCAAAGTTTAACTGCTAGAAACTTCTTACATCAAGCTTCTGTTAATTGTAGGTCATCTGGGTAGATACTGAGGTCCTGATATTCAAAGGATTTATCCTCCTAACTTTGAATTTTATGCACCTAAATTGTCCTCTTTGAAAATTTACCAAGGCTAAGTGCCTATATATTTTCTTAAAATTTCACTGAACTCCTAAATTAGGAGCATAAAAAGTGGGTGGCAATGGGAGAGAGGGGGATTTAGAAGACATTAGGAGCTTAGCACTGATTTTCAGCACGAGGCACCTAAATCTAGGCAAATGAATGGCAGGCCTAAATTTAGGAGCCTAAATTTTAAGATCCTAATTTGGCATGATTTTTCATCTGAAAGGCTTCTAAGTAGGGCTGAAAATAGGGCACAAATTTAGGCACCTAAATTTAGGCACACAGCTTTTTTTGTATAGAGACAAATACACTCATTGTTGAATGGATTATTATGTTGGTAGAATGGGGGAAGAGAAAAAAATCATTTCTGGTTTTGTAGAGATTTTAACTTGCTTAATATATTGCTCAATCAGATGCTCTCAGCTTTCAAATTCTTCTACTCTTACAGAAACAGAGGCTCTGTGGTCTACTTTTAATTGGCTTCAATACATACTGTGATCCATGTTAAATCCTGAAATATTTAAATACCAAAGTAGCATCTCTGAGCAAAAGCTTGTTTATAATCCAGCTAGTACTGTAACTGGAAAATACTTTGACTTTGTGATTATGCAGAATGTGAATTTCATTAGTAACAAAGCTTTATTTAGCATCATTTTTTGGCAGCCTCCTCCTGCTGGTACGATCTAAGGCTTTGAATTATGAACTACAAGGCAGACTTGTAGAGGAGTGGATTAAGAACCATAGACGTTAGGGTTCTAACCCTTCCTCTTGATGTTCCTTATGATATTCAACAAGTCACATCACCCTCTATTATCCCAGGTACCAACTTACACTATAAGAGCTCCAGGGCAGAGAATCAGCTACTATATGTGAATTGTAGATTTGTAACTTGCCTTGAGCATGGGGTTTGAAAGGTGAGTACTAAAACTCAATTGTGAGCTTGACGCTTGCTCTTCTACTTATTCTCTGTGTGACCATGAACAAGTCATTTCATTTCTCTTTCAAAGGTTATCTAGTCCATAGAATGAAAAACTGCCAGAGTGGCATGCAAAGTCTCAGCTAGGAGGAGTCCTGAAATGCCAGGTTTGATCAATGTTTACTGCACTGGCAAACATCAAAGTTTACACACAGCCATGGATTGCTCACATGTATCATTGCATAAGAACATAAGAAAAGTCAGGCTGAGTCATACTAAGGCCCATTGCGCCAGTATCCTGTCTCTGACAAGTATCCTGCAGCATAGGCATCGAAAAGGGGTGGGCCACACAGGCCCTGGCCCCACCAAAAATCACAGCATGGCGGTTCCCCATGGGCAGAGCAGGAAGGGTTTTTGCCACGGTTATGGCTTCTCTCCATCTGCCCGTGGGGGATGGGAATCCCTGTGGGCAGCCTGCTGTCTGCTGGCCGCGATCAGATCCCTGCAGCGGAACAAGAAGGGTTTTTGAAACGATCGCAGCCGGCAACGATCATGGCAAAAACCCTTCCTGTGCCTGCAGGAGATCAAAAGCTTCTCTGTCTGTGGGCCAGAGCTTGGAGCAGAGTTAGAGTGGAGCTTGGGGCGGTGCTTGGCTCCTCCCCCAAAGAAGAAGACCTTCCGTCACCTTTGTCCTGCAGATCCAAAAAAAGTAGATCTATTTCTCATAGCTCATTCCAGGATGAGCAGTGGCTCTCCTAAATCTGCCTAGCTAATAATTATTTATGGGCCTTTTCCTCCAGGAACTTGCCCAATCCACTTTTAAATCCCATTGTTAATCACCTTGTATGGAGTGCCCTCTTTTTCTGTGTTGTTTGAAAGGTTAAACAATTGTTCCCTATTTATATTTATTTAGCAATCACACCTCCCTATAATCATCCATAACACTGGTTTACACCAAAATATTTTTTTCTTCATCAAAAGTGAAATCAGGATTTCCTAATGCAGTTTTTCACTCTTTTTCTAAATTTATTTATTTATTTAGCTGCATTTATATCCCGCTTTTCACCGGGTCAAAGCGGTTGGAGGATACATTTAACACAAGGGGATATGAGACACATACACTAATACTTACAGGGAACATGGGCAATGGAGGGTTAAGTGGCTTGCCCAAGACCACAAGGAGAACCTGTCGGACTAGAAACCCCAGTCCTTCTGGCCCAAGGTTGCTGTCCTATAGTGGGATTTGAACCACCAACCTTCCGGCCTGTAGTACCTTGCCCCAACCACTAGGCCACTCCTCCCTATAAATATATAAATCTGTAATTAGTTTCTCTCTAGCACATAGTGCTTTAGAGATATCATCCATAGACATTTCTATAAAATGTTACATATTGTAAGCAGTGAAGAAGTCAGATGTCACACGTGCTAATAACTATATTTGGTAAGAAATGCACTAAAAGTGTTTTACAGAAGACTTTCTGTGGTGAAGTTTGTCAGGACTGTCATGATACCCCCCTCTCTGGATGTTGCAAATGTCTCTCCTCTGTCCTGTCACCGATTGTAGTTCCTTTCCTTTCCAGTCTTTGGTCTTCCTTTGGAATTTTTTTGACATTGTAACCCGCTTTGTTGTCATTAAGAGCGGTATATAAAGTGTGTGAATAAAGATAAAGATAGAACATCCAGCAGTAATCTGTCATCATGCTCTCATTCCAGAATCCTTGGTAACATTTTTCCATGACCTGAATGTTTTGGTGAGACCTCTCACACTGTTTGTCACTCACTTCACCCAAGTTTGGTGGAACAAAGTGAAGATGCGAGTGCATGAAGGGCATTTTCAATGACATGCGGGCTACCAAGTTTACAATGTGCATCAAGTAACTTCTGTACATAATCTGGCAATTTGTGATTACCTAGAAAGTTTTCACAGATCCACTTAAAGGCTTGCCACAGTTCAAGTTCCCAAGCATTTTTCATCTTCTTCATCCTCCATAACCTGTCTGATTTGTGGCCCCACAAAATTGCCTTCTTTCAGTTTTGTAGCAGTGATCTTTTGAAATTTAGAAACAAGATACTGAAAATCCTTTTGAATTTGTTTGCACAATTCTTTTCATTAAATGTTTCATTGTAATTTCAGTTTGTTCAATGTAAACCACCTTGATATCATGAAAGGCGGTATATAAGAAATGTTAGATAAATAAAATAAACAAATTAAACCCAGTTTTATATGCAAAGGAGGAAGCAAAATGTTTGCTAGATTGACTAATGGAACATGACTAACACTGCTGCTTCCTGGATTGTAGGCAGTTCTTAAAGGCCAGTCGTGAACAACTTAATAATCTTTGACAGCATGACTGTCCCAGAGGCAGAAAAACAGCAATATTTGGTAAATCCACCTTGCATGCCCATCAGCATGCCAATAACCTTAAGATCCCTGCAAATCTTCCACTGGTAATGGTCATAGTGTATAAACTGGAGCAATATCTGTATGTTATCATATGTCCTTGTCTCCTTGAGGTGGACAGAGTGTGCAATTGGAATAGACGGCTTTATGTTGCTGTTATACATAAGAATGGCCTTGAGGTTTTTTGTTGAAGAATCAATTTATTTATTTTATTTAGTAAACACTTGTATACCGCTGCTTCCTACGATCAGCAGCGGTTTACTTTACAGAATCATAATGTATTGTACAGTACATTGAGATTTTCAGTTTTACATTTTGATTAGTCACTGATTACGTAACACGGGATGAGCATTTGGATACGATACACATTTGATTATAGCACACAGATCAGGGTATACATTTGATTTCAATAGATTGGGGGGGGGGGCCCCATATATACAATTTGTACAAAATTAATTGCCAAGGTGTACAGGCTATACATGACTATATGCTATTAGAATATATGCTGCCATGTGCGGCAGAGGAGATCTGGTTGAGGTAGGGTATTGCAGTTAGATCAAGTTGTAGTGGGTTTGAAACAGATAGGTTTTAAGTTTTCGTCTAAATTCGCTCAGGTTGTTTGTGCGCCTTAAATCATGCGGTAGTTGGTTCCATTGGATTGGTGCTGAGTATGTGAATGCCCTATTGCTTGTTTCGGCCTTGACAGATCTTATGCTGGTCAGGATACATAGGGTGTTGAGATTCATAGTTCTCCTGCTCCTGTTGCTGGGTTGAATAGTGATTAGGTTATTGAGGTAGGATGGTGCGATGCCATTGATGAGCTTAAATGTTGTGATGAGTAGTTTGTAGGTGATGCGGGCGGCCACTGGGAGCCAGTGCAGATCCATTAGAACTGGGGTTATGTGTTCGGTGACTTTCTTTTCCATGATGACTCTTGCAGCCACGTTCTGAGCCATTTGAATAAGCAATTGAATAAGCACCATTCTGACAATCTGTGTACCTGTGAGAGGGCTCCAAAAAGTCTGTCTATTGTTGCAATAACACATTGGACAGTCTACTTTAAAGAACGTTGCTAAATTACGATTGTGTGTGTGATAGTGGCAAATAAGAACATTCTTTTGAAGTAAGTTCTTTTCCTTCAGTTTTGAAACAAGGAGTTCCACTTTATCTTTTGAAAATGCCAAGTCTCAAATAAGATCACTAAGCTCTTCTTGGCTGAATTTCTTTGGGTTGCCATCACTTTCCTGGCACATAGTCTGCATCTTCTGACGCTTTAGGTTGGCTGCCATTGCACCTTCATCTAACTCTATTTCGTCTGGTACGGAAGACAGCCCATCCGATGTTGGAACTGGAACAGGAAGTGTTTTGTCATGTGGGATTGGTCACATTGCAGACATAAGATTTGGATACACAATGTTGTGCTTGTTCTTAGAGAAAGCCGTGATACGTAAAAAATCATTGGAATGATTTCTACACTTTCTTAGCATGATTATTTTATTTCTTATGATTTCTTCACTGTTATTACCACCAAATACATAATCAAAATTAACCTGAAAAGCAAAATAAATGCCAATCAATATTGATAGAGTAATCACTGACACAGTTTATCAATTCGGCTAGTATAGCAAAACCTCTGACACTATCATCTTTCAAACCTGATGTGATACAATAAAAACAAAACCAGTTTTGAGCATTGCTCATCATACGTTATCTAATACACATGAAATTATTTGTGATGATGTTTTCATGTTGACCAGTGAAAAGGTTCCATCCCACTCATGGTTTTAGAAACTTCATAGCCCTTCTCAATCATGCTGTCTCCAAGCTAAACAACCCTAACCTTTTAGCCATTCTTCATATGGAAGAGAGGGGTGGAGGAGTAGCCTACTACCCAGGAGATCTGGGTTCAATTCCCACTAGCACTCCTTGTGGCCTTAGGCAAGTCACTTTACCCTCCATTGCCTTGGAAGGAAAGGCCTGGCAATCTACTTCCGGTCATACCTTGCCAAGAAAACCCAGGGGCTGTTGGGTTGCCAAGAGTCAGCTTTGACTTAAAGACATTTAAAAAGAAAATTCCATATTATATATGCCTCTGGGACAGTCACGCTGTCAAAGATTATTAAGTTGTTCACGACTGGCCTTTAAGAACTGCCTACAATCCAGGAAGCAGCAGTGTTAGTCATGTTCCATTAGTCAATCTAGCAAACATTTTGCTTCCTCCTTTGCATATAAAACTGGGTTTACATTTATTTATTTTATTTATTTAACATTTCTTATATACCGCCTTTCATGATATCAAGGTGGTTTACATTGAACAAACTGAAATTACAATGAAACATTTAATGAAAAGAATTGTGCAAACAAATTCAAAAGGATTTCAGTATCTTGTTTTATATATATATATATATATATATATATATATATATATAAAAATAAATGTTCTGTCCCCTTTATCATTTTTGTTGTTCTTTCCAGAACCTTTTCTTGTTTCACCTTACTCTTTTTGAGATGGGATGACCAGAAATGCACTCTGTACTTAAGGTGCAGTTGCATCAGGGATCCATACAGAGGTATAACACAACAGAAGCAGATATCACGTCGATTGCAGATACCAGTCCAAAACATGATATTAGTCTTAAGACAGAGCTTTTATTGACCAATTGACAACCCGACACAGGCCTTGTTTCGCTACCCTTCGTCAGGGGTTTGTCTGGCATATGCTAAAAACATAAATATATACATACTTAATGCATAAAAAAACAGATCACTCAAAAACACATAAAATATTCAAAACAAAAGATGATAAAAAATGAATCACATCAATAAATAAAATAAAAGAATAACTGGAACACAATACTGAAATGTTCATATACATAAGAACCGTTACATATGGTGCTAAAATGTTAATGTGCATAAAAACAATTAAAACCACCTAAAGGATGTGACACAAACCATAAATACCTCTACTAAGACATGTTCGACTCAAAGGTTTTGTATCACGTTGTTATCTATTAGAAGTCTGTACACTCTAAAAGGAATATGAATGAATAAATTACACATGTGCAGGCGTCCCTGTTCCAATTATTCTTTTATTTTATTTATTGATGTGATTCATTTTTTATCATCTTTTGTTTGAATATTTTATGTGTTTTTGAGTGATCTATTTTTTATGCATTAAGTATTTATATATTTATGTTTTTAGCATATGCCAGACAAACCCCTGATGAAGGGTAGCGAAACACGGCCTGTGTCGGGTTGTCAATTGGTCAATAAAAGCTCTGTCTTTCCACCAATATCACATTTTGGACTGGTTCCATACAGAGGTATGATATTCTCAGTTATCTTATTCATCCCTTTTTGAATAATCTTTATCATTCTATTTGGTTTTTTACCAGCTGTGATACACTGGGCCAAAAATGTCAACATATTACCCAAGTGATTCCAAGATCTTTTTCTTGGGTGGTGACTCCTAACTCAGAACCCAGCATTTTCTCCCTCTAATGGGGATTTTTTTTCTCTCTAGGTGCATCACATGCCACTTAGATGAATAATGGGTCATCCACAAATTTCATCAATTCACTTGTCTCTCCTGTCTCCAGATCATTTATGAATATATTAAACAGTAAACAGTACAAGCCTCAGTACAAACTATTGGGGTACTCCACTAATGACCCTTTTCCATTTGGTAACTTACTATTTAATTTTAATTAGTTCATTTAAACATTTAGCTCACACCTTTTCCAGTAGAGAACATAAGAACATAAGATATGCCATACTGGGTCAGATCAAGCCCAGTATCCTGTTTCCAATAGTGGCCAATCTAGGTCACAAGTACCTAGCAGTTTCCCCAAAAGACAGAGGTTCCACAATGCTTATATTGGGACAAACAGTGGATTTCCTGGGTCCTCTTTAATAATGGTTTGTGGACCTTTCCTCCAGGAACTTGTCCAAACCTTTTTTTAAATCCAGCTATACTAACAGTTTTTACTACATCCTCCGATAACGAATTCCAGAGTTTGATTATGTGTTGATTGAAAAAATATTTTCCCTTATTTGTCTTGTATGGTTTACACTGCAGCTTCATTGCATGTCCCTTAGTCTTTCTACATTTTGATGGCATAAACAAATCAATCTATGTTTACCTGTTCCACTCCATTCATTAATTTATAGACCTCTATCATATCTCCCCTCAGCCATCTCTTTTCCAGGTTGAAGAGCCCTAACCTTTCTAGCCTCTCCTCATAGGGGTATCCTTCCATCCCCTTTACCTTTTTGGTGACTCTTCTCTGTATCTTTTATAATTCTGTTCTATCCTTTTTAAGATACGGCAACCAGAACTGCATACAATATTCAAGGTGCAGTTGCACCATGGAGCGATACAGAGACATTATAATATCCTTTAATTTATTCTCCATTCCTTTCCTTTGGCCAACTTCTGTGCACATGTGTTTGGCTTGCTCTCCCAGTTTAATGCTGACATTTACACCGCAGTTTAATGTGTGGCTAATTTGTACGTGCACCCCTTTCTGCGTGCTGGCGCTGAAGTCGTATGCCAGCGGCGCTCTACATAGAGGTATACATAACTGATAGGGGCTGATGCATAAAGCTGGCCTAGTTGGTACCTAAAGCAATGGAAGGTTAAGTGGCTTGTCCAAGGCCACAAGGAGTGTCAGTGGGATTTGAACTCTGGTCTTTCTGGTTCTAGGTTACTCCCCCACTCCTGCCAACCACATTAATTGCAGTAACTGGGATATTCAGGTATATGCCGGTTAGCATTAGTGTGGGGTGGAGCAGAGATGGCACTGAGCGATAACTGGGAAGCAGTGATATTAAGCCGCTGCTCAGTTATTGCTGAGCAATGACAGTTAGGAACTTTGAAGGTTGGCCTAATTTTTATCACATAAGCTAACTGAGCAGCAGCCGAATATCACTGCTACCCGATTAGCTTCCTGCTTCTCAAGTTAATCCGGATATGGCCCCAGCATTGAATAGCTGGGCTAGTTTCAGCGGCGACAAGTAGCCACTATAATTGCACTAGCTGCCGCCACCGACTATCCCCCCCCCCCCCCATAATGTTTTAAGCTTAGATTATTAAGGTATCTTAAGAACTATTTGAATATGGATGATTTTAAAGCAGTTTTACAAACAGTTACAATGCCTCTGCATCGTTCCATGGTGTGACCGCACCTTGAATATTGTGTGAAATTCTGGTCACCATATCTTAAAAAGGAAATAGAAGAATTAGAAAAGGTACAAAGAAGAGCGACAAAAATGGTAAAGGGAATGGAAGGATACCCCTACAAGGAGAGGCTTATAATGTTGGGGCTCTTCAACTTGGAAAAGAGACGGCTGAGGGTGGACATGATAGAGGTCTATAAATTAACGAATGGAGTGGAACGGGTAAACTTAGATTGTTTATGCCATCAAAAAGTACAAAGACTAGGGGACACACAATGAAGCTACAATGCAACCTATTTAATAATAAGGGAAAATAATTTTTTACTCAACTTGTAATCAAACTCTGGAATTCGTTACCAAAGGATGTAGTAAACGCTGTTAGTGTAGCTGGGTTTAAAGGTTTGGACAAGTTCCTGGAGGAAAGGTCCATAAACCATTATTAAAGAGGACCTGGGAAATCCACTGCTTGCCCAGAGACTGTGTGTGCCTCTTTGGGAATCTGACAGGTACATGTGGCCTGGATTAGTCACTGTTTGAAACAGAATACTGGGCTCGATGGACCTTGGTCTGACTCAGTAATGCATATCTTATGTTCTTATCTTTTATTTCCCCCCTTGACTACCATAATGCAGTCTTGTATGATCGTCCTCCTTCTTATAATACACCTCTCCAGTCTATTCAGAATAGCTCAGTCATATGCCCTTTTTTAAAATCTGTTCCATATGGAATTTGATTCTGGGTAATGCTGCTGATTTTTAAGGCATTCAAGCTGGACATTAGTCTCCCTTTCTCTTCTCCATGGGATCTTTATTGCCCCTCATGGAGCCTGCAGACTCATGGGGGGAAACAACCGAGATGTCCTTTGTTTCCTAGAATTCATAGAACAGGACTTTTAAACTGATTACTCTCTTTTAGCCCGACAACAATGGAATCTAGAACTTCTAGGGTAGCATTCTCTGAAATGTTTCCCATTCCACATGCAGGACCCAAGAGGCAGGCAGAGCTCCGGAATCTCAATGCATGGATGAGATGATGGTCCAAGGAAGAGGATTTTGGATTTGTTAGGATCTAGGCAACATTCTGTGGAAGGGGAAACTTTTCCAAAAGGACAGGTTCCACCTTAACTAGGGTGGAACCACACTGCTGATATTAACCTTTAAAAAGCAGAGAGAGCAGCTTTTAAACAAGAAAATGGGTGAAGCCAACAGTCACCCAAGAGCACATGGTTTGGAATGATATATCTTTGAAGGATACCAGCAAAATAGGGAAGTTAGGGCTTCCCAATAGAACGGTTCCAATAAAGGTAAAAGTAACCCAGGTGCTTTTAAGTAAAAAAACAGACCAAGTTGAAAGATTTTAAATTATCCTTGTCAGCCGATAGCCAGACTGTTAATATGAACAAAAAACTAACTTTGAAATGCCTGTATGCAAATTCTAGAAGTCTAAAAAATAAGATGGGAGAATTAGAATATATAGCACTGAATGAAATATTAGATACAATTGGCATCTCAGACATGGTGGAAAGTGGATAACCAATGGAACACTTATCAGGCTACAAACTATATTGCAATGATAGGCTAGATCACATAGGTGAAGGGGTGGTGCTATATGTTAAAGAGGGCATTAAGTCAAAAAAGATAAAGGTTTTGAAGGAAATAAAATACACCGTAGAATCTTTATGGACAGAAATTCCATGTAAGAAGGGGAAGGCAATGGCAGATTTTAAAATACTAAAAGAAATTAAGAAAGCTTGCAAAGTTTACAACACAGTAATAATGGGAGATTTCAATTACCCCAGTATTGACTTGGTCAATGTAACATCGGGCCAAGCGAGGGCGATAAGTTTCTAAATGAAATAAATGAATGCTTCATGGAGCAGCTAGTTCAGGAACCGATTCAAGGCGAAGCTATTTTAGATCTAGTTCTTAATGGAAGATAGGATCTTGTGCGAGAGGTAACTGTGTTGGGATTGCTTGGCAATAGCAATCATAACATGATCACATTTTATTTAATAAATGAAGGGAGGATAACAAGGAAATCCATGATGCTAGCATTTAAGTTTCAAAAAGGATACTATGATAAAATGAGGAAATGGTTAAGAAGAAACTAAAAGAAGCAATTGCAAAGGTTAAGAATTTGTATCAGGCCTGGGCATTATTAAAATATACTGTCTTGGAAGCCCAGAGCAGATGTATTCCATGCTTTAAGAAAGGTGGAAGGAAGGCCATATGACAGCCAGCAAGGCTTAAAGGTGAGGTCAAAGAGGCCATGATAGCTAAGAGAAAATCCTTCAGAAAATGGAAAAAAAAGAGCCAAATGATGAAAACAAGAAACACAAGTATTGGCAAATTAAATGCAAGGCATTGATAAGGCAGACAAACATAATTTGAAAAACTTGCCATGGAAGCAAAAGTGCATAATAAAATCTTTTTACAAGTACATTGGTAACACAAATACCTATGAGAGAGCCAACTGGGCCATTAGACAATAGAGGGGTAAAAGGGGCACTAAGAGGATAAGGCCATAGCGGAGAAACTGAATGAGTTCTTTGCTTCAGTCTTTACTGAAGAAGATGTAGGAAACTTACCCATGCCAGAAATGATATTCAAACGATACTGCATTGAGTGTAACATGTACGATTTTCTCCCAGTTGGTGAGAGGTCTTACATGTGCACTAGGTTCAAGGAGCTCTTTGCTCTCGGAACGAATCCGATCTCTGGAGGCTAGAGTAGTAGTCTTTGAGGAGCTAAAGAAAACTGAGGTATATAGATGAGACCTACAGGGACATAGTACTGAAGTCCCACCTCCAGTCTAGCAGCCTCTTTGTTGCCATAGAGGAGAGAGGTCACGTGAATGGAGAGCATCACTTTCGTGTGGCAGGGAGTGATCCTGTAGCTACGACCTATCCTCTAGGTGATGTAAAACCCTCGTGCACCAAGGTGGTTTCTCCAGGGCCATGTGCCTACCAAGGGAAAGGTTAGAACGGCCATTATATCTAGCGATTCAATCATTAGGCATATAGATAACTGGGTGGTTGGTGGATGTGAGGTAACATGCCTGCCTGGTGCAAAGATAGCGGACCTCACTTGCCATCTAGACAAGATTTGAGATAGTGCTGGGGAGGAACCTGCTCTCTTAGTACATGTTGGTACCGATGGACATAGGAAAATGTGGGAGGGAGGTTCTAGAGGCCAAATTTAGGTTTTTAGGTAGGAAGTTGAAATCCAGAACTTCTAGTGTAGCATTCTCGGAAATGCTTCCTACTCCACATGCAGGACCCAAAAGGCAGGTAGAGCTCTGGCGTCTTGGTGTGTGGATGAGACAATGGTGCGAGGAAGAGGGTTTGGGATTTATTAGGTATTGAGCAACATTCTGGGGAAGGGAGGGGCTTTTCTGAAAGGATGGGCTCCATCTTAACCAGGATGGAACCAGGTTGCTGGCATTAACCCTTAAACAGGAGATAGAGCAACTTTTGAACTAGATAATAGGGGAAAGCTGACAATTGCCCAAGAGCACATGGTTCGGAAGGCTGTATCCTTCAAGGATACTAGCAAAAGAGGAAAGTTAGGGAGGTTCCAATAAAGATAAATGTAACTTGGATGCCTTTTAAGTACAGAGCAGACAGAGCTGAAAGATTCCAAATTACGCTTGTCAACTGATAACCAGATCGTTGATAGGGGGAGGCGGGAGGGGGGAGGGGAGGGGGTGTTTGGTCCCATAGGCAGATTATGTACCACCACCCAACCCACCCTCTGGGCTCAGGGTGGGAAACAGGATCACCCACCAATAGATCCACATTCTACCTCCCTGCAATGGTAGCAGTAGAGGGGACCATCAACCCCAGTCCTGCTGGGGAACAGACAGAGCGGTACACATCCATAACGCAATAGCAGACAGACAGTAGGCCTGGAAATGCTCAGCTGCCCCCCACCATTAGCTGACATTCTCCAGCAGCAAGCCTCCAGCCGTTGCACCCTGCAAGGTGTTCCAGCAAGACACATACTAGCTGCAGATAGTCTGCCAGCTAGTCCATAGTGCATGGTCCTGGAGGAGATGCATGTACGCAGAACGGGGATGTCAGCATACACACCAAGCAGATAAGTCAGTGATTGGGCCCCAAAAGAAAACTCATAAATATCACGAGAGAAATACTACATAGCACTATGGGGGAACCTAGCCATGCCATGGTCACTGCTCAGTCAGGGTGAGAGTGACCTCCCAGCAGGACATGCTGTGGCCACCCTGTCCGTCCAGGTGGTGACCGGGCACTACAATGTCCGAGCCATTGCCCTAAGCCCTGTGCAGATGCATCCAGGCCAGGCCACCCTATCCAGGCTATTCTCACGGTACCATGCTCCTCATTATGCACATTGGCAGGCCAATACTGGCAACAGTGCTAGCAGTGTGGGCTGTGGAGGGTGTTGGCAGCCACCTCACACTGGATAGACAGACACACACTCCCCACACCTATGCCAGCATTGTGCAACTATAGAGGTGTTTGGCAGCCCAGGCCACCACACCAGTCCTGGGCACAGTGCAGGCATGGCTATGGTACGCAATACTGTTGGGGTCACTCTGTCAGACTCAAGACCTGAGGCACACTCCACAGACATCAGAAAGGTTGCTATGATGCAGCTCAATCAGCGAATTGAGGTTAACTTAGGAATTGCTATCTGCCAGTGATCATAGGAACCTTTTGATAGCTGTGTACCGTATTCCCAGGTTTAGGGTGGAATTGCTAAGGTATGCAAGTGCTAGTATTGGGAGATGCACGCAGGGCCCAACATCCTGCCTCTCCAGGAGGCATTGGATAATGGAGCCTGTGGGTGCGGGTGTGTATGCCCCTGTTGGCTGCTGCTTTACGGCAGAGGTTCCCAACTCCAGTCCTGCGGTGCCAAACACTGTTCGGGTTTTCATGCTGTCCCTCATGAATATGCATTAGATATATCTGCATACCATGGGGGTGGCACATAGAAATGCAGCACAGGCATCTTTATTAGAGGCAGCATGGAACTGGAATAGTGCTTGGCCCTCCAGGACTGCATTTGGGAGACTCTGCTCTAGGTAATGCACATGTTTATGGTGTCTGTGCTCTGTAGGGTAAAATGTAGGTGTCTTGGGCATGTTTACGTCATCTGCAATAAAGGTGCTGTCTGTATTAGCACGTTGTAGTAGTGGGTAAAATATGGGGCTGGGTTGGCAGGAACTTGAACCTGTGACCTTCTGCTTCTGAATACACTGGTTTTGTGCACTGCACCACCTTGTTGTCACAGAGTCAGTACATTCCCTGGTGATACCATGACTGTTCGTCAGACAGGGCCCGTCTGTTGCAGTACACGGCACCCACCTACACAGGGCTAGGCCACGGTCTGCTCTGGGCAGCTGCCACTGCCCCCTCCACCACCAGTATCCCTCTGCCACCATGCTGACATGCCCTTCTGCTGGTGGTGTGCAGTCTCAGGCCATCCAGTGTGCAGGTAGGCGGCTGCCTATGGTGCTGGTTCTAGGGTAGGGGTGCCTGCATAGATGTCCACGCTCCCCCCAGCCCCGCCTGCCAATGTTCCGTGCCCTTGGGGGTAGCTGTTGGGTACTATCCCCTGTGACACTGTGGGAAACACACTCGTGCCCATGTTGGGCCTTCAGCAGTTGCTGTCTGGCTGCTCTGCTGTTTCAGCATTCGTATGGGCCACCTAGGCATCACCCTAGTCCGCACTGTGGCCCAGCCGCACCACAGCATGTGCCGCCTGCAGCCCTCTGTATCCCCTTTTCCGGCATCTGTCCAGTTGCCATTCCGACATGCCCGCCCTGATGTTGCAGGACATGTGCACGCCATAGGAACCCTGTCCGATGGTGGGGAAAACCCTGAGCAGCGCTATTTCACTGTGGGCTCATTCACCTTGTATGGGGACGGAGCATAGACCCTTCCACGAGTAATATCTTTTTTGTGGAGCTTTCTTGTGGGGGGGGGGGGGGGTTGATGTTTCCCATTAATATCACTATTGGCCAGCTTAGTTATGGTTTTTTTCCAGTTTGTTGGGGTCATTTTCAATGTTTCTGTGCCCTTTTGTTCTAGGCACATGTATCACACATCACTTTTTGTAGGTTTCCCTGCCTATGCTGTACATTGCTGACACTGAAATGGTTTCTCTCCCCTGCAAATGTGCATCTAACAGCAGGTTTTCAATCACGTTAGGATTCAGCTCTTCAGATCAGCGCGTTAGTGTGAAGGGAGCCTCTCTCCGCCCACTGACCCCTTCTCTCTGCCCTCTCTCCACCTTCTGCGGTGTTTTACCGCGCCGCGGAACTTTACGATCGTTAAGTTAGGTTGACGCGCGTTATGTAATGTTACCTCAGTTTAGTAAACATCCCCCTTAGTTTCTAGATGAAATAAATGACTGTTTCTTGAAGCAGCTGGTTCATGAACAGACATCAGGGGAAGCTATTTTGGACCTAGTTCTTAGTGGAACACAGGCTCTGGTGGAAGAAATAACAACTACAAAGGTTAAAAGTTTACATCAAACATGGGTATTGTATAAAAATGCTATTTTGGAAGCCCAGACCACATGTATTCCATGTTTTAGGAAAGATAGAAGGAAGGCCAAAAAAACAGCCAGGGTGGTTTAAAGGTGAGGTCAGAGAGGCTGTTGTAGCCAAAAACATCTTTCAGGAAGTAGACAAAGGAGTTAAGTGACAAAAATGGAAAACAATATACACTGGCAACTTAGATGCAAGGCAAAGAGAATTTGAGAAAAATAAAAGCAGGCTGTGGAAGTAAAGGCTGTTAGTGTAGCTGGGTTTAAAAAAGGTTTGGACAAGTTCCTGGAGGAAAGGTCCATAAACCATTATTAAGAAGTGACCGAAGATATCAATGCTTGACCCAGTACAAGCATTGTGGAACTTGTGTCTCTTGGGGAAACTGCTAGGTACATATGACCTAGATTGGCCACTGTTGGAAACAGAATACTGGGCTTGATGGACGTTGGTCTGACCCAGTATGGCATATCTTATGTTCCTTATGTTCTTAAGCAAAAACACAAAATAAAAACTGTTTCAAGTATATTTGTAGCAAAAAAACTTGCAAGAGAGTCAGTTGGACCATTAGATGATAGAGGGGTAAAGGGGGGGGGGGGCACTAAGGGAGGACAAGGCCATAGCAGAGAGACTGAATGAATTCTTTGCTTTGGTCTTTACTGAAGAAGATGTAGGGAAGTTACCCATGCCTAAAGTGGTCTATCAGAAGAATTGAAACAAAATTGCAATAAACTGAGAAGTATTACAACTATTTGATAGCAAATCACCTGGACTGGATGGTATACATCCAAGGGTGTTGAAAGAACTAAAACATGAGATTGTAGACATACTATTTGTAATCTGAGAACTATCATTAAAATCATCTGTAGTACTTAAAGATTTGAGAATGGCCAATGTAACCCCAATTTTTAAAAAGGGTTCTAGGGGTGATTCAGGAAACTAGACTGGTGAGCGTGACGTCAGTAATGGGCAAAATGGTAGAAACAGTTATAAAGAACAAAATTACAAAACATGTAAGATAGTCATGGTTTAATGGGAGAAAGCCAAGGTGTATTTAGCCAAGGAAGATCTTGTTTATGTTTATTATTCATTTGATATACTGCAATTCTGTATAACAAGCAGTGCAGTTTACAATAAAAATCAATAAAAAGCAGTGAAAGGAACTTCCATAAAAATATAGGACAGATAAGTCAACAGATACACATAAGAGATAGAAAACAAATACATAGGATAAGGGCAAGGGAAACAGTAGATCTACTTGGCTTGAAGTCATATTGTGATGGTATCCACAACACTTTTTTTAATCATTCACCATCTCATCGATCCACAAACTTAAATGTTTTTCCATGGCTTCATTATGAATCAGTGAAGCAACTTTTGCACATTCTGCTGCAGATTCATGCAGCTTTATGAATTTATTCTTCCTTATGGCAGATTGACCAAATTGTGGATTCATTCACCCCAAATTCATTCAGTACTAGAGACATCCCTGAGTGAAGTTTGTCTAGCACACGAACTTTATCACTGAGGCTCATAACAGCCTTCTTTTGCTTGGGCACTACACTTGGCTGCCATACTGTATATTGTTTAAGAGTTTAATATCCAGATGAATGTTCCTTTTGGTAAGCTGATCCGTTTGTGGTGATCTTCTATTACTGTATTTTGTAAGCACAAATGGAAAGCTAATAAAGATTCTTGAAGTTGACTTGTGTGAGCTGACTTTTTTCTGAGTTTAATATAGTATCCATCTGCATGCTCATTTAATATCCAGGTGAATGCTTGTTTTGCTAAGCTGTCCTTTTTCCTGAGTTGCTGAACGTTTGTGTTGCTCACCTGACCTTTTTCCTGGTCTTACTAATCTGTTATATTTTTTTGAAGGTGCGAGTAAACGGGTAGACAAAGATGAGCCAGTCAATATACAGTAGTGTAAAGCCTTTGATAAGGTCCCTCATGAGAGACTCTTGGTGAAATTAAAAAGTCATTGGATAGGAGGCAGTGTATTATTGTGGACCAGGAACTGGTTAAAAGATAGAAAGCAGAGAGTAGGACTAAATGGCCAATTTTCTCAATGGAGAAAGGTGAATAATGGAGTACCCCAGGGATCTGAGCTGGGCCTGCTGTTAGTGTAGCTGGGTTTAAAAAAAAGGTTTGAACAAGTTCCTGGAGAAAAGGTCCATAACCTAAAGAGGACCTGGGAGATACACTGCTTACCCCAGGACAATCATTGTGGAACTTATGTACCTTTTTGGGAACCTGATAGGTACTTGTGACCTGGATTGGCCACTGTTGAAAACAAGATATAGGACTTGATGGACCTTGGTCTGACCCAATATGGCATTTCTTATGTTCTTATCAGAGGAAATGAAACAAATCTCGATAACTGTGAAGTAGTATGACATCTATTTGATAAATTAGAGAGTAGCAAATCATCTGGAAGAACTGAAATATGAGATTGCAGACCTACCTTTAGTAAACTGTGAACTATCCTTAAATCATCTGTAGTACATAAGAGTTGGAGAGTGGCCAGTGTAACAACAATTTTTAAAAAGGGTTCCAGGGGTGATTTGGGACATTACAGACCGGTGAGCTTGGTGTCTGCACTGGGCAATATGGTAGAAACCATTTAAAAGAACAAAATTACTGAACATGTGGATAGTCACAGCTTAACGGCAGGAAGCCAACATGGATTTAGCCAAGGAAAGTCTTGTCGCACTAATCTGTTATATTTTCTTGAAGGGGTGAATAAACAGGTAGATTAAGTTGAGCTGGTTGTTGTAGTATATCTGGATTTTCAAAAAGCCTTTGATAAGGTCCTTCGTAAGACACTCCTGCGGAAATTAAAAAGTCATGTGATAGGAGACAGTGTACTATTGTGGATCGGGAACTGGTTAAAAGATAGAAAGCAGAGGGGTAGTGCCAAATGGCCAATTTTCTCAATGGAGAAAGGTGAATAGTGGAATACCCCAGGGATCTGTGCTGTGTCCGCTGCTTTTTAACATATTCGTAAATGACCTGGAAATGGGAATAACGAGCGAGGTTATAAAATTTGCAGATGATACAAAATTATTCAAATTTGTTAAAATACAAGAGGATTGTGAAAAATTGTAGGAGGACCTTGAAAAATTGGAAGACTGGGCTTCCAAATGGACAAGTGCAAAGTTATGCAGTTAGGGAAGAATAACCCAAACTACAGTTAAACAATGCAAGATTTCACATTAGGAATCACCACACAGGAAAAAGGATCCGAGTGTCATTGTAGATAGTATGTTGAAACCCTCCGTCCAGTGTGCAGCCACGATCAAGAAAGCAAATAGAATGCTAGGAATCATAAGGAAAGGAATAGAAAATAAAAACAAGAATATTATAATGCCTCCTTATCGCTCCATGGTGTGACCACACCTTGAATATTGTGTGAAATTCTAGTCACCATATCTTAAAAAGGATACAGCAGAATTGGAAAAGCTAGAGTAAAGTGACCAAAATGGTAAAGGGGACGGAAGGATATCCCTATGAAGTTAGTCTTAAAAGAGAAGGCTAAGGGGGAGATATGATAGAAATCTATAAAATAATGAATGGAGTGGAAGGGCTAAATGTAGATCGGTTGTTTACCCCTTCAAAAACTAGAAAGACTAGGGGACACACAATGAAGCTACAATGTGTCATATTTAAGACTAATCGTAGAAAATATTTTTTCACAGCGCATAGTCAAACTCTGGAATTCAGTACCGGAGGATGTAGTAAAAGCTGTTAGTGTAGCTGGGTTCAAAACAGGTTTGGACGAGTTCCTGGAGGAAAAGTCCATAAACCATTACACAGGTCTGCGACTAAAGAGCTGTTTGATTATTTTCATCTAATTTCCATGTATTTTGGTGTGCTGAAAACAAATAAAATATTGAAAAAACTCCAAGATGTTATGATTTGCCACAACATGCAAAATTGTCTTCAAGTTTATCAAATTTTTTCAAATTACTATTAATTAATTCAAATTACTATTAATTAATAAGTGCATTTAAGATATAAAATGCCAAAAAAACCTTAAAGGGGTTGTCCGAGTTATATAAAAAAAAAATAGCACTGTAAATCTGATGGTCAGCAATATATACATAAGCTAAGCAAGTTTTAAGTCCATGCTTCTAATGGTAGAAGGGGTTAATCTTTCCTGAAGAATCCAGTGGGAGGGAGACACAGGGCAGATAGCAGCAGCTCCGGTCAGTGCTGGGGGGCGTGGCCAGCACTGTGAGGTCTCGTGTACAGACACAGAGCTGCTCTCTCCTGCATGCCACACTTCTGCACGAATCATCATCAGGTTCTTTGTTCTAGGCTGTTCACACTTTTTCATCGCAGTTCGTGTTAGCTTGTCATTCTTCAACCATTATGTTATGGCTCTGCGAAAGTGTATTAATTCGCCAGTTTCTGTTTCATCTGTGGTGAATATACAGTGTTGAAGCAACAGCAGAATATTACAGACTTTGTGAAAAAAGTATACTTTGCATACTTTGGATTAAAAATTGGGGATCAAGATAAAGTTTGGGTGCCTCATGAAGTGTGCAAACGGTGTGTTGAGGACCTCCGAAACTGGTTCAAGGGTAAGAAAAAATCTTTCCGTTATGGGATTCCTATGGTATGGCGAGAGCAAAAGAACCATAGTGACGACTGTTACTTTTGTTCATGCGATGTGAAAGGGTTTAATTCCAAATGGAAGCATTCCATTTCATACCCCAATCTTCACTCGGCAATTCGTCCCATCCCCCATGGAACAGATGTACCCAAGCCCCCTGCTACCTTGGAAGAGATACCTAGCTCTGATGAAGGGGAAGTCATACCTGAACCAGATGACGAATCAAGTTCTGACTTTGAAGATGATACAAGACCAAAATTGTTTTCTCAGGAGGAGATGAATGATTTGGTAAGAGACTTGAATCTTCCCAAAGATGCCGGTGAGTTACTCGGATTAAGGCTGAAAAGCACAAATTTATTGTTGCCAGGAGTCTCATCTTCATGGTTCAGACATCGTGAAAAGGAGTTTGTTCCTTACTTCGCCCAGGAAGACAAGTTGGTTTATTGCATCGATGTCAAAGGTCTGATGGGTCAATTTAAAATCCAATATGATTCAGAGCAATGGCGTCTTTTTATAGATTCTTCAAAAAGAAGTCTCAAAGCAGTTTTACTCCACAACGGTTTTTACGCTTCCATACCTGTAGGTCATTCTGTACACTTGAAGGAAACCTATGAGAACTTGGAATTGGTTCTTCGTAAACTTAAATATGAAGACCATGGTTGGCAAGTGTGTGGGGACTTGAAGGTCTTGTGCATGCTGCTCGGGCAACAAGCTGGGTATACCAAATATCCTTGTTTTCTGTGTCTATGGGACAGTCGAGACCGACAAAATCACTGGACCAAGAAGAGTTGGCAGCCAAGGGTGCTAACAGTGGGTGAAAAAAATGTCATCCGAGAAACTTTGGTACCTTCCCATAAAGTTCTTCTACTACCTCTCCACATAAAATTGGGATTGATGAAGCAATTCATAAAATCACTTCCAAGAGATGGAGAATGCTTCAAATACTTGGTCACCAAGTTTCCAGGCCTGTCGGAGGCAAAATTGAAGGAAGGTGTGTTTGTCGGACCAGACATTAGAAGGCTTATAGTTGATCAAGAGTTTGTCAATACCATGACGGATCCTCAAAAAGAAGGGTGGATTGCATTTAAAGAAGTCGTACAGAAATTTATAGGCAATAACAAAGATCCTCACTACAAAAAGATCGTCGGACGAATGCTGAAAGCATTTCAAGCTTTAGGTTGCCTGATGAGTTTGAAAGTGCATTTCCTCCAGTCCCACCTTGACTACTTTCCTGAAAATTTGGGAGCTGTGAGTGAGGAACAAGGTGAACGATTCCACCATGACATTAAAGAGATGGAAAGGAGATACCAGGGAAAATGGAGCATTACAATGATGGCAGACTACTGTTGGATGCTTCAGAGAGACATTCCAGATGCTACTCACAAGCGTAAATGCACCAAGAGGAGCTTCACAAGGAAGAAGAATTGAGTTTAGTGGGTGTAGGTGAGCTCATTTCAGTTCAAAAAAGGATTTTCATGAAAATATTACAATACAACTTTAATTTTATAAGTCTATTTCCATTTATTTTGAGGTATTGCCTTATTTAACATAGTTACCTAAATTGTCAGGAAACGTGATGTCCTATGACAAAATCGAGGTCATTTTCGGATTCAGCGCACCAAAAAACATAAAGATTACGTGGAATAACCAAAACAGCTCTTGAAAAAATGTTTTTTGCAGACCTGTGTTATTAAAGAGGACTGGAGAAATCCACTGCTTACCCCTGGGACAAGCAGCATGGAATGTGTCTACCTTTGGGAACCCGACAGGTATCTGAGACCTGGGATGGCCACTGTTGGAAACAGGATACTGGGCTTGATGGACCCTTTGTTTGACCCAGTATGGCATAGCTTACTTTCTTATGTTCACTGCCTGGTTAGACAGCACAAAAGCTAACTGGGCAGCGGCAACATGTTTCCTTTGCACCTGGGATCTTTACCTAGCTTTTTCAAAGAGAGAGTTTACACATGCTTTCTTTTTGAAAGCAGTCTACAGGTACAAAGGGAACATAGTAAATAATGGCAGAGGAAGACCAGCATGATCTATCCATTCTGCCCAGTAAACTGCTGTTTTCTTTGAACTGTAGCTGCCACTCTGTGTGTGTTACCTCCTGCTCTGTGCCGCCTTTAAAGTGTAAAAGTCATTTTAGTTTTGCTTTGAGCAGGAATGCTCCCCTTCCTATATATGGATACTCTGCATTTATCCCATGCCTTTTTGAATTCAGTTATTGTTTCTGTCCTCACCACCTCCACCGGGAGGGCATTCCAGGCATCGACACTCCTTTTGTGAAAAAGTACTTCCTGATCTTGCTTTCAAGCTTACCTCCTTGTAATTTCATTTCATGTCCTCTGGTTATATAGCTTTCATGTCTTTGAAAAAATGTTTCTCTGTTCATTGATGCCTTTCAAGTATTTAAAGGTATGAATCATATCTCCCTGTCCCTCCTTTCCTCTATGGGCAGTGGTTCTCAATCCAGTCCTCAGGACACATCTAGCCGGTCAGGTTTTCAGAATAACCGCAATGAATATGCATGAGATGAATTTGCATGCACTGCCTCCTTTATAGGAGTGGATGAGTAGCCTAGTGGTTAGAACACTGGCTTGGTAACCAAGCAACCAGGGTTCAATTCCCACTAGCACTCCTTGTGGCCTTGGGCAAGTCACTTAACCCTCCATTGCCTCAGGCCTGGCAATCTACTTCCGGTGACACTGCCAAGAAAACCCAGGAGCTTCTGGGTCGCCAGGAGTCAGGACTGACTCGAAGGCACACATTGCTTTTTGCCTCCTTTGTATGAAAATCACCATCATGCATATTCATTGTGGTTATCCTGAAAACCTGACTGGCTAGATGAACATATTCAGGTCTTCAAGTCTCTTCTCATACAGCTTCTGGTGCAATTCCCATACTGTTTTGGTCACATTACTCTGTATTGCTTCAGACCTTTTTATATCCTTAGCGAGATACCTTCGGACTGGACATAGTACTCAAAATGTGGCCTCAACAACCTGTGAGGGGCATGATCACCTCCTCCTTTGGGTGGTTTTGCTCCTCTCTACGCAGCCTAGCATCCTTCTGTCTTTCAATCCACTGGATTGTAGAAAGTTCATTATCCTTTCCTTCAACAGCATTTACATTAGTTTTCCAACCACCGAGGTAAGACTTTTGGCCTGTAGTTTTCTACCTCTTCTTCGTTGCCATTTTTGTGAAGACCGACCACATCAGCCTTCTCCAATCATGTGAAACTTCCCCCGTGTCTAAGGATCTATTAAACACATCCTTAAGAGGATCCGCTAGAATCCGAGTTTCCTCAGTATCCCGGGATGTATTCCATCTGGCCGCATGATTTGCCTACCTGTGGTATCCACTCCATTCCCATAAGTACCTTTAGTTGTAGTTTAAAAAAAAAAAAAAAAAAAAAAAAAAAGAGAGAAAGACAAGAAAAATAAAGTGATATCTTTTTAATGAAGTAACTTAATAAGTATGTACCTTTGTCAGCCAATTGTAGCCCTTCTCCAGGATTTTCTTCCATGATAAAACAAGAGTATTTGTTTAGCATTTCTGCTTTTTCCTCTTCACGCTCTATGCAGCGGTCCTCGGCATCTTTCAGCCTTACAATTCCACCTCTAGCCTTTTTCCTGTCCGTGACATACCTGAAAAAAAAAGTCTTGTGACCTTGTTTCACATCTTTACTTTCAGTTCTGCCTGCAGATTTCCTGCCCTCATTTCCTTGCCTCTTTGAGCTTTGTCTGGTATCTTTTTTTGGGGTGTTCTTCTCTTTGTCATCTTCAATATTTGGTGACCACATTTTACTTCTTGGCTTTTTTTCTTTTAGCCACTTTCTTGCAGAACCATATCAGGCTCCTTTTCCTCTTGCTTTTATTTACTTTCCTTACATACAATTCTGTTGCCATTTCTATTGCTCCTTTCAGCTTGGGCCCTGCCTTTCCCCTCGCTTATCTTTCCCCATCCTGCCAGCTCCTCCTTTAGGTACGTCCCTATTTTACTAAAGTCAGCGTTTTTTGAAATCTGCCACTTTGAGTTTGCTGTGACTGGACTCTGAAACATAGAAAATGATGGCAGATAAAGACCATATGGACTATTCCGTCTGCCCATCCATAAGAAATATTAAGCTCTACAGTCCCTTCCTCCCTCTCTCAGAATCCTTTGATAATTATTCATTTTGCTATGCTTATATACTGCTTTTCACCAGGTCAAAGCAGTTTCCATTAAACAATAGTAACAGGTGATGTATCAACAAGTTATAACGACAGTCTGATTGAGGGTGTCAGGGAAGTTGGGGAGGTTTATACTTTTGCACTTGGTTCTATGCTTTCTTGAATTCCGATACAGTTCTCGTCTCTACCTCCACTGGGAGGTTGTTCTAAGAAAACATTTCTTTACAGAAAAGGTGATGGATATGCAGATTACCCTCGAGTCTATCCCCTTTCACCTCCATCCTATAACTCATCATTCCAGAACTTCCTTTCAACTGAAAGAGGGCTACCCCCCCCCCCCCATCTTTCCTTCAAAATATACATATTGGGGTCCTTGGGTCTATCCCCACACACTTTACAATTGAGACCACTGACCATCTCAGCAGCCGCTGTCTGGACCCACTCCATCCCGTTTATATTCTTTTGAAGATGCAGTCTCCAGAATTATACACAGTACTCCAAATAAGGTCCCACCAGAGACTTATACAGAGGCACTATCACTGCCTTCTTCCTGCAGACCATTCCTCTTCTTATATACCCTTCTGGCTTTTGCCATTTCCTTTTCTACCCATTTGACCACTTTAAGAGCATCCAAAACACCCCCCCCCCCCCACCAAGTCCTGCTCTTCTTTTGTGCATTGAAGTATTTTAACCCCTATACTGTACTGCTCCTTTGGGTTTTGCAGCCCAAATGCATGCTGTTGCATTTTTTAGCATTAAATCTTAGCTACCAAATTCTCAACCATTCTTCAAGTTTTGTTAGGTCGTTCCTCGTGTTAGCTATCTCGTACATCTTCCAGGATACTGTATCTACTCCATTGTGGATTTTGGTAACATCTGAATGGAGGAAATCCTTTCCTGACAGATCTTCTGCAATATTGCTTACAAAAATGTTAAAAAGAACAGGGCCAATGCCCAGTCCCTGCAGCACATCACTGGTAATCAGTGCTACCATTAAACAAACTTGGCAGCTGCCTAGAGCATTGGCCCTTCATTGATACCGATTTGCTCCTCTCCAGGACCTTCAGCGATGGCAATGACTCATAAAAAACGAGGGGAACGTTTAGCTCAACTCACGGGTGCTTCTCTGCAGTTTCTACCCTGTAGCATTTTCATTTTCCCCCTCCAGCACAATGTCCAGTTTTGAAGTCTGCATCAGAGGGGGACAGAAGAGACATACTATACAGCAAAAACCATGGTGCACACCTGCAAGTTGAGGTAAGCGCTGCCCCAAGTTTTCTGAGTTGTTGCCAGAGTTGTAGGCCCCGGAGAGTTGTGGTGATGGGGCCGGGGAAGAAGTAGGGGGTGGCAGGATGGAGGAACCCACCTAGGATGCCTTCAATTCTTACACTGGTAAAATCTGTACCCTCAAAGTGAATTCCATGTGTTACTACCCTCTGTTGCCTCCTTATCAACCAGTTCTTAACTAGTCAGTTGCTGCATCCCTTTGGATTCCAGAAACCATACCATCCTCTCCTTTGGCAGATTTCCATTAATTCACTCGCTATAAAGGTCAGATTAACTAGCCTGTAGTTTGCAACTTCTTCCTAACTTCCACTTTTGTGGACAGGAACCGCATACACCCATTTCTAGTCCTCCAGGATCACTCCTGACTCTAAAGCAGCATTGAAAGGTTATACTGCTTTATCATTTTAGTCAAAGCCGTTTACGTTGTAACTTAAACGTGGTAATGCACATTAAACAGGGAGATTGATAACTTGGATTCTTCTGAGGCAATTCAGGGTTAAGTGACTTGCCCAGGGTCACAAGGAGTACCAGTGGGAATCAAACCCTAATCTCTTGGTTCCCAAGCCAGTGTTCAAACCATTAGGCTACTCCTCCACTCCCTAGGTGGTTTCAATACCCTTCAGGGAAGCCCATCTAGCCCCTACTGTTTTGTCTACTTTTAGTTAGCTAGCTGCTCGCATAGTTTTCTGAAAATCATTTGCATTCGTCTTTTGAGATCCCATTCCAGGTTCTTCATCTGTGAACACAACAGAAATTTGTTAAGTAATTTCACTTTATCCTCATCAGCTTCTACGTATTTCTCCCCTTCCCTCTTGAGTCTCACACTGCCACCCTTGCATATCCTACTGTCACTAACACACTTTATCTACAAAAAAAGTATTGTCCCTGTATTTTATGGTATTGGCTATTTTGTCTTCCCATTAGCGTCTTTACTTTGTTGACTACCAGCTTCCCTTAGCTTCTCCAGATATTGTTGCTCATCTTCCTTTTTCTGTGATCTCTTGCTTTATGAGCACTAACCTCTTTTTCCTTAACTTTTCAGCTACTTCTTTTGAAAAGCATAGCAGCCTCCTTTTCCTGTTACTTTTATGCACTTTCCTAACAAACAGGTTTCTTGCCCTTAAAATATCTCCTTTCAGTTTTGCCCACCATTGTTCTGCTTCTCCAAATGTTCCTATCCAGCTGACGACTCCTTGAGGTATTCCATCAACTTGACAAAGTTAGTTTTCCTGAAGTCTAAACCCCTAGCTTTTGAATAAACCATTTCCACCTCTGTCCTAGAACTGAAGCAACCATCCTGTGACTGCTGCATGCTAGACGATCACACACTAGAGCAGTGGTTCCCAACCCAATCCTTGGGTACCCCCAGGCCAGTCAGATTTTCAGGATATCCACAATGAATATGCATGAGATAGATCTGCATACAATGGAATCTGCCATCGAAGATTAACCCTGGATATTCAATTCCATATCCAACCACCGGCATTGAGTATCTGAGTCGCAGCATAGTCCGGAAGCTAACTAGGCAACAGTGATATTGGGCCGCCGACCAGTTAGCTCCTGTACGTAAAGTTAGGCCAGCCTTTACTGTGCCAAACTTTATCCATGGGTTGCTAACTGGGCAGCGGCTCAATATTGCCACTGCCTGGTTAGCAATGGATGCCACCTCTGCTCCGCCCCAGAACATCCATGACACACCCCGATGCTAACCACATTGCTTCACGGTGTGTATTAGTGGGCAGTACCATCTGAATATCCTGCTAACTGGCATTTTCACGATTTGCATAAATGGCTTTGAATATCCCCCCCCCCCCATTTTGAATATCTTCAATTACATCTTTATGTATTTCTTCTGCTTCTGAGGGAAGTCTGTATATCTCACCAATGTAAACAGATGGTCCAACCCTTCTTTCCATATACAAAATAGGAAAACAGAGGCAAATGGAAGAAAAATAGCCAAAACCATAAAATATGGTGACAAGACTATTTTTTAGGTATTCTAGTGATAGGAGAAACTGCAAAGGTGGCATTGTCACACTCAAGGGTGAAGAAGAGGAAAGTGTAGAGACTTTTACCTCAAACCAAACTGTGTGGTGATCACTCGCTGCTGTTCAAGTGGACATCTACCCAGACATAAGGCATGCGTTCTCTATTTTTGAGCAGTAGTTCCAAGGCCACCACGCCCCTTGGGGGTTACTTCACCATTAGTCTTAGAGCATCTCGGAAGGCATCACAGAGCTCCCTACTTCTCTCTGGTTCTGCATAAGGGATGTTCCAATCCACATCTTGCAGAGTGAAATCTTTCAGAAACAGCAGCTCCCTTTTCATTCCCAAATTTTGAATATCCATTAAGAACATAAGAACATAAGATATGCCATACTGGGTCAGACCAAGGTCCATCAAGCCCAGTATTCCGTTTCCAACAGTGGCCAATCTAGGTCATATGTACCTAGCAGTTTCCCCAAGAGACACAGGTTCCGCAATGCTTGTACTGGGTCAAGCATTGATATCCTGGGTCCCTTCTTAATAATGGTTTATGGACCTTTCCTCCAGGAACTTGTCCAAACCTTTTTTAAACCCAGCTACACTAACAGCCTTTACTACATCCTCCGGTAACAAATTCCAGAGTTTGATTACACATTGAGTGAAAAAATATTTTCTTTTGTTAGTCTTAAATAGTTTACCCTGTAGCTTCATTGCATGTCCCCTAGTCTTTCTATATTCTGATAAGGTAAATAATCGATCTACGTTTACCCGTTCCACTCCGTTCATTAATTTATAGACTTCTATCATATCTCCCCTCAGCCGTCTCTTTTCCAGGTTAAAGAACCCTAACCTTTTTAGCCTTTCTTCACAGGAGTATCCTTCCATCCCCTTTACCATTTTGGTGGCTCTTCTCTGAACCTTTTCTAAAATCGCTATATCCTTTTTAAGATACGGCGACCAGAATTGCACACAATATTCAAGGTGCGGTCTCACCATAGAACTATATAGAGGCATTATAATATGTTTTGTTTTATTTTCCATTCCTTTCCTTATCATACCTAGCATTCTATTTACTCTCTTGGCTGCTGCTGCACACTGGGCCGAGGGTTTTAACATGGTATCCACAATGACGCCTAAATCTTTTTCCTGGGTGGTAGTTTCTAATGTGGAACCTTGCATCGTGTAACCATAATTTGGGTTGTTCTTCCCTAGGTGCATAACCTTGCACTTGTCCACATTAAATTTCTTCTGCCATTTTGATGCCCAGTCTTCCAATTTATCAAGATCCTCTTGCAATTTTCCACAATCCTCTTGGGTTTTAACAACTTTAAATAGTTTTGTGTCATCTGCAAATTTGATAACCTCACTCGTTATTCCACTTTCCAGGTCATTTATGAATGTGTCAAAAAGCAGCAGACCCAGCACAGATCCCTGGGGTACATTGGTCAGGTCTTTGTCAAGTTTCTCCAATTGAGCTCGAGGTCTATAGACAATGCCTGTGTGGATAGAAGTCCCATCTTCTCCTTTCAAGATGATCCATATTGCTTCCTCATTTCCCCAAGCCCCCCTGCATTGCAATCATTTTAATACTGGTTTTTACATGCATGGCTACTCCTCCATCTTTTTGACCATTTCTATCTCTCTTAAAGATATTATAGCCCAGTGTGGGACTCAATTCATGCCACTGTAATTGCCACAATATTTAAGTCTGCATCTACGAGGCTTGCAGATTTGGAACTTCATTAGACTAAGAGCATATGTACTCACTGCTTTACAGCTATTTCTTATTGGTTCAATTATCATCTGTATAGCCTTTTTTTCCATTTACTATTTATTAAATTTAAACAATACATTCAAGCAAATGAATGAAGGCAAATCGGTAAAAAGGAAATGAACAAACAAGCAAATAAATACAAAGAAATTAAATAAGTACATTACCAAAATCAGCCCACAAAATTTAAAAAGAGAGGCATCAGGAAAATATATAACTACATAATAGAAAATGTATCTGTGGGTAGGGGTATCCAGGGAGTTAGTATTTTATTTATTTGTTGTTTTTCTATACCGCGCTATTTATCATCAGTGCGGTTCACAGGGAACATATTTGTGCAATGTAGAAGATCTACATTGGACTTACAATAAAATGGGGTGTTTAAACAGGGCTAACAGGTAAACTATGTATGGGTAGGTAGACAAGATTCTACATGCATCTCACAATATATACAGGTCACACAACAAAGAGACTATATACATTCCAGTTGTATATTGCAGGGTAGAGGATGGTTCATCGTTATCTAGGTTAGTGTCGGTTGTCAAGGGAGGTGGTTTAATAAGGGGGTTTCACTTAGATGATCGGAGAGGTGTGGTGAGTGGGAATTCTGGAGGTGTTGGTTGGACATGGGGTGTGGGTGGCTGTGGGATGTCACTTGAGTTGGTGAAGTACTGAAGAAACAGATGATGTTTCAGTGCTTTCCTAAACTGGGGAAGGTTGTTGAAGGCCCGGATGGCCCGAAAAAGCACAAGATTATGCAACTCTAATATCACAAGCATACCCAACCTAACCCAAAACACATTTTCTCATTTGTCACTCATACTGAATGTTAGTCAATCCTAATATGACTGTTGTAAAATAATCTCTTTACTGTTGAATTACATACCTCAGTATGATTAATCTCTCTCAATCAATTGTAAACAATTAATGCAGATAATCCCCATGGCTGTCATTGAATTACATACATCAGTATGATTAATCTCTCTCAACCAATGTAAATAGTTAATACGTTTATAATTTGTATTTTTAGTTTCCTATGTAACAAAAACTTTACACTGTTAATGTTCCATGTAATGTTAATGTTAATTTTTGACATGTTCTCTGTAAACCGCTCCTGATCTCTGGAAGGGGCGGTATAAAAAAAGCACACAAATAAATAAAATAAATAAAATTCCAGCAGGAAGATGCGTAGAGAGCAAAGGCGCGGTTTCTCATAGCCTTCGAGCATTTGGTGATTGCTTTCGGGAGTAGTAGGGTGTTGGTGGCAGCTGATCTCCTTAGCCTGTTGGGAGGGGTGACCTGGACAAGGTCAGAGAGGGAGATGGCTGTGCATTTGTTGATGGCCTTGAATGTCATTGTTAGGATCTTAAAGGAAATCTGCAGTGGACGGGGAGCCAGTGCAGATGTTTTAGAACTGGGGTAATATGGTCCTTTCTAGATGCTCTGTGGAGGATTCTGGCTGCGGCATTCATCGCGAGCTACAAGGGATTCAACGTGCTCTTCATAAGGCCGTGCAGTATGGAATAGCGTAGTCAAAATGAGGCATTACTAGTGTTTGAAAGACCGTTCGGAAGTCTTTTGGGTCTAGCAGCTGTCTCATGTGGCGCAGTGTCCAAATTTTATGGTATATTGCCTTTACCATGTTAGCTATCTGGGCATTCATGTTGAGATGTTGGTCGAGCGTGATACCGAGGTATCGTATCGTAGGCTTGGTGAGGAGTTCTGCCTCGCATGCCTTCAGTGATGAGGGTGGAGTGAATGCATGGTTTCTGCTGATGAAGAGGACATCCGTCTTTTTGAGATTTATCTTGAGCTTCTTTGTGTGTAGCCAGTCCGTGACTGCATCGAAGCAAGTGGACAACCGGGAGAGGTCTGGATGCTTGATGGATATTGGCATGTACATCAGAACGTCATCGGCGTAGATTAGGCAATTGATGTTGAAGGATCGAATGAGGGTACAGATGGGTTGCATGTAAACATTGAACAGTAGGGCTGAAAGTGATGATCCTTGTGGTACACCCTTCTCTTGTGGGAAGGGTGTTGATCTGGAGGTGCCAGAGCGGACATGTTGCCATCTGTCACTCAGGTATGACTCACACCAGGCCAGTGCAGTGCCACGGACTCCCTTCTCGGCGAGGCAGGAAAGAAGTAGATCATGACTGACAGAGTCAAAGGCTGCTCCAATGTCCAAGAAAATGAGAGCAAAGCCTTGTCTGATATTGTCCAACCCTATGGTTAGGGTACCGCGTAAGGTGGTCAGCGGAGTTTCAACGCTGTGCGACTCCCAGAATCCATGCTGGCAGGGGTCAAGGGGTGCATTGTTCTCGATATGGTGGTCTAGTTGGCATTGAATATCTTTTCCATGATTTTAGCTAGGAGCGGGATGCTTGAGATTGGCCTATAAGAGTCCATCTTTGCAGGGTCCAGTTTATTGTTTTTCAGCAGCGGTCTGATTGATGTTTGTTTCAGGCTTCAGGGGAAGAATCCGGTGAGGAATGATTTATTTATAAGTTTGGTAAGGAACGGGCTAAGGTCAGCCCATAGGGTTTTTATCCAGAGGGCTGGGCATGGGTCGTTTGGTGCTGTGGTGGTGTTTATGTTTTTGATGATGTCTTGGATGTCTTCTTCGGTTGGGGTTGTGAAGGAGAGGTGATGATATGTTGGGCCTCCATTAAGGTTTGTACAGGAGCAGATGAAGGGGTCAATTCAGGTGCATCATCTGGAGAGCGGGTGTTCGGGGATATGCTGGCCTGACTCGTAGTAGTGGAGCCCCCGGGGTTCCCGGAGACCTTACGGGGTTTCTGGAGAGTTCCATGGAGTTGGTCACTGCCCGTACTACTCTCCTTATTACATTGGCTCTTGAAACCTATAAAGCATTAATTCTTCATTCTTATTTTAGCAATTTCAGTGAGCAGTTTATGGGCTCTCATGTCCTCATTTTTCCTGATCTTGCTAGGGGTATCCAGCTGAGGAAAAAGGAGTTCCTGGGCGGGACACTTTTGTTGACGTTTCCTGCTAGATGTCATGTTTCTTATAA
Source organism: Ichthyophis bannanicus (assembly GCA_033557465.1). Lineage (NCBI taxonomy): Eukaryota > Metazoa > Chordata > Amphibia > Gymnophiona > Ichthyophiidae > Ichthyophis > Ichthyophis bannanicus. The sequence continues at coordinate 296,477,230 of CM066037.1, forward strand.
AGAAAAATTATTTCTTTTTTTTGAGCCCCGCCAGCTGCTGAGGTTTCTGTTAGCTAGGGAGGAACCAGTTGTTGTTTCTGCGTCTCACACGGCTGACGCATAAGTCTCACACTGCTGTGTTACCTGCCAATTTCCTATTATGTAGTTATATATCTGTATAGCCTTTTAATTACTATCTTCTATCTCATTGCTGAGAAGTGAGTAAGTAAGATGGTTTATTTTGTTATTTTCCCCCAGTACTGTCTTGCTTTTACTAGGGCAACATGCAAGACTCATCTGATTCTGTGTGCCACCTTTATCCTCTAGTTTAAACGCCTAGCAATACAATATCTGAATTTCTCACTTAGGACCCGTTTTCCTGCCACAGAAAGATAGCTTTGCACCAGATTTTCCTCAGGATAGATTCTTGCTAGAAAGCAATATATATACATTTTAAAATCCAGTCTACACATATTGTTTTCCAACCCCTCTCCCCCAACAGACCCCTGAGAATGTCTTCCCTCAGTCCGACGAAGAAGACATTCAGTCAAATCGAATAAGGGTAATTTTTAAACAGCCAATTTGTCCTCTGTCTTTGACTCTTTCAATGGTATAATTGTGCCTTTTTGAGAAGCTATGTTGATTCATTTCATACTATGCATGAATAAAGTAGTGTGGCTGCTGTATTTGTTTATAGGGCTACACAGAAAGTGAGCTCAAAAAACAAATTGCAGGCAAGATCTTTTTGTTGGATCAATTCCATATAGTTCTGAAGGGGAATGGGATTGATTAAAGCAATGAACTAGCAACCAGGGAATCCAAGATTCAAATCCCACACCAACAGTCCTTGTGACCTGGGGTCAGTCATTTTGAAGCTAATATACTAACTCCGTTGCTTAATGGCCCATTTCATTGAATGTTTGCTACATATGCAACTGAACTTCATAGCAATAAATTCCATGTGTGGTCTCAGCTGTGGCAGTGCATGATGGTTGTTCCCAATCATGTGGCTACAACTGTTTAAAGGGGCCACAGGAGTGATGAGAAGACCCCCAATTAGTCCAATCTCTAGCAGCCTGGTAACACAGCAGAGACCTCCTCCTTATATGTCCCCTAAATATGTTTAAAAAAATAGCTCAATTGCAAGCCTATCCCCCTTTAAAAAAAAAAAATTCCCAAAGCCCCTGATCTTGCTACTTCTTGACTCCTTCCCAAGCTTACCCCATAAGTGGCCTGGGTCAAGAGGGGCCAAAGTACAACCAGAGCCAGCTTAACCATTAGGCAAGCTAGGTGGTCACCTAAGGCAGCAGCAGCTTTGGGAGGAGGAGGAGAAGTTGCCTTCAAGGCAAAATAGGTCCCGACTGCCAAGCGAATGTGAAGAAGCATCATTGTGCACTTTTACCCACAGGGAGGGAAGGCAATTTTCCCAGGATCAATGCCTTTTGGAAATTGCCCCATTATGAAAATACATACAAAGTATGATGTCTATTTTGTGCAGGATCGTTCTGGGAAAGCTGATGGGATAATCATGATTGTTTAACCTAATTATCAAAATCTCAGAGAGAGAGGGGGGCAAGGACAATGAATTGGGGGAAGGGTCAAAGCTGAAGGTCTGCCTAGGGCACTTAATACCCCCTTGCACCAGCCCCCTTTGGCAGAATGAATAACTACAGTACCTGAAATGTAATTCACCTTGATCTTAGACTTGGAAAAGATGAATAATTAAATCTAACAGCATTCTGTTTGTAGCTACAGAAATTTCTGAGGCAGTTTCTGCTTAGGTTTACTCTGCACTATGGATCAAGTAGTAGAGTGAGTTGCGTGAACTCACAGCGCTGGTAGCAAGCTGGAGCAACAGATTTGGTTGAGTATTTCAGGCTCTGCCAGCCAAAGCGGGTGCTATAGCAGTAGGGAACTTGGAAAGAAAGGTTGTGTGAGAAAAGTGAAGAGGGAAAAGGGGAATGGGAGCAGAGGGAAGTAAGAAGGGGGAGCAGGGGAAATGGAGTGGGGAGACTGCAAAGTGGTTACTGTACCATATGTATCCACTCACACGCCTACTATTACTAATTTTAAATTATCATTAAAATTGTCTATAGTACCTGGAGCGTGCCCAGTGTAATACCTTTTCTGACCTATGAGCCAGAAGTCAGTTCTGGGCAAAATGGCAGAAACCATTATAAAAAACAACAACAACAAAAAACAACCGTTCTTAACATATAGTCATGGTTTAATGGGAAAAAAGCCAACATGGATTCAGACAAGGGAGATCTTGTTTCACCAACTATTCATATCTTCAAAAAATGTAGCAAACAGGTAGATAAATGAGAGTTACTTTATAAAGTGTATCTGGATTTTCAGAAAGTCTTTGACAAGGTCCCTTACGAGAGACTCTTGAGGAAATTAACAAGTCAGCAGATAGGAGGCAGTGTCTTATTGAAAAATGGGAAATGCTTCAAAGTTAGAAAACGGAGAGTAGGGCTAAATGGCCAGTTTTTTCAGTGAAGAAAGGTGAATAGTGGGGTGCCCCAGGGACCTGTAGTGGACTCCACATATTTATAAATGACCTGGAAATGGGAACAACAAGCGAGGTAATCAAATCTGCAGATGACGCAAAATTATTCAAAGCTGTTAAATCGCAAGAGGATTGTGAAAAATTGCAAGAGGACCCTGAAAAACTGAGAGGCTGGCTACCCAAATGGCAGATGAAATTTAATGTGGGCAAGTGCAAATTTATGCACTTACAGAAGAACCCAGACTATAGCTACATGATGCAAGGAATCACCACCTAGGAGAAGGATCTAGGCATCATTATGGATATGTAGAAATCCTCTGCTCAATGTGCAACTACAGCCAAGAAAACTAATAGAATGCTAGAAATTATAAGAAAAGGCATGGAGAATAAAACTAAAGGTATCATAATGCCTCTGTATTGCTCCATAGTGTGACCACACCTTGAAAGCTCTGGTAACCATCTCTAAAAAAAGAAGCAGCTGAATTAGAAAAGTCACAGAGAAGGACAACCAAAATCATAAAGAGCATGGAAGGATATCCGTATGAAGAAAAGCTTAAACGGTTGGGGATTTTCAACCTGAAGAGGAGATGGCTGAGGGGAGATATGATAGAGGTCTGTAAAATAATGAGTGGAATGGAACAAAATAAATGCGATTCTGTTGTTGACTTCCTAAAAAGTACAAAGACTAGGTAATACACAGTGAACCTACAAAATAGCACATTTAAGATTAATCAGAGAAAATATTTTTTCACTCAATGCATAATTAAGCTTTGGAATTTGATGCCAGAGGATGTAGTAAAAGCTATTTAGCTACGTTTAAAAAGGGGTTGGATAAGTTCCTGGAGGAAAAGTTCATAAATCCTTAATAAACTGAACTGGGGGAAATCCACTGCGGATCCTCAGGTTAAGCAGCATGGAATCTGTCTTGCTTTTAGAAACCTGCCAGGTACTTGTGACCTGGCTTGTCCACTGTTGGAAACAGGATACTGGGCTTGATGGACCTTTGGTCTGACCCAGCATGTTCTTTATGCTTTCCTCTCATACACTCACACGCTATTCTCCTCAGATTTCACAGGCCTCATATCTCCTTGCATAGTAACATAGTTTATGACAGCAGATAAAGACCAGTATGGTCCATCTAGTCTACCCAGCAAGGTGGCAAGAGTAGGTGCACCTGCCGCTCCATGCCTTTGTTTAGGGGTGTACCCACCGCTTTGTATAGGTCACCCCTATTTGTTGAGATATAAGAGATAGTAATGTTTGTTTTTATTTTATCCTGTTGCTATAAAGGGATTCACTGTGTCCATCCCATGCCATTTTGAATTCTGTCACTGTATTTGCCCTGACCACTTCTATCATGAGGGCATTCCAAGCATCCACCACCCTTTCAATGAAAAAGTATTTCTTGACATTGCCCTTCAGTTTACCCCCTTTCAGTTTACCTGAAACACTTCCTTTTTGTCAAATATCTTACTGACGGCTCTGAACCCTCGTATAGCTCGTCCTCAAATATGTAAACACCAAACAGGTTCCTCCCCTATTAACTTCCTATGTATATAGTTGCCCCCTCTCTCCAAGTTTCATTCCCTGTTCAATGTAATGACCAGACATTTGTATAGTGTCGGATGTTGTTGTTCTTTGTAAACCACGCTGATCATAAATAGTGCAGTATATAAGAATTGTAAATAAATAAATAAATAAATAAATAAATGTTATGCCCTCTAGTTTTATAGCTTCCCAGTCTTTGGAAGAGTTTGTTTGTTCATTAATACTCTTAAGTATTTAAAGGTCTGAATCATATCTTCCCTGCCCTTCCTCTCCTCCAGAGTGTACATATTTAGGTCTTCAAGTCTCTTCCCATACGTCTTCTGACACAGGCTCCAAATCATTTTGGTCGCCTTGCTCTGAACCGTTTCCAGTCTTTTTATATCCTTCATGAGATATGGTCTCCAAAACTGAACACAATATTACAAGTGAGGCCTCACCGGCGACTTGTACAATGGCATCTCTTCCTTTCTGCTGGTAATTCCTCTCTGTATGTAACCCAGCATTCTTCTGGCTTTTGCTACCACCCTGTCACACTGTTTCGCCACCTTGAGATCCTCAGAAACAATCACTCCGAGGTCTTTTTCCTGATCCAGGCACACCAACCTCTGGTCCCCTATTGTATACAGTTCCCTTGGATTTCTGTTTCCCAAGTGCATGACACTGCACTTCTTCACATTAAATCTTAACTATCAAGCATTAGACTATTCTTCCAGCTTTTGTAGATCTTTCCTCATGTTATCTACACCCTCAGGGGAGTCCACTCTGTTGCAAATTTTTGTGTCATCTGCAAAGAGACAGACTTCTCCATTTAGCCCTTCAGAAATATCACTCACAAATATATTAAACAGTACTGGTCCCAGGACTGAACCCTGGGGCACACCGCTAATCACCTTCCTTTTATCCGAGTGAGTTCCATTTACCATCACCTTCTGTCGTGTCAGTCAACCAATTTCTGATCCAGATCACTACCTTGGAACCCATCCCCAAGCTGTTGAGTTTATTGATAAGCCTCCTATGAGGAACAGGATCAAAAGCTTTGCTGAAATCTACGTAAATCACATCCATCGCATGCCCTTGATCTAGTTCTCTGGTCATCCAGTCAAAGAACTCAATCAGATTTGTTTGGCAAAATCATCCTCTGGTAAAACCATGTTGCCTTGGATCATGAAACCTGTTTGTTTTGAGAAAGTCCACTATTTGCTCTTTCAGGAACACCTCCATTACTTTTCCCACCACCGAGGTAATGCTTACTGACCAGTAGTTTGTCACATCCTCGCTATTACCACTTTTGTTGAGAGGTACCACTTCAGCCCTTCTCCAGTCCTGTGGAACTTCTCCTGTCTCCAAGGATCTATTAAAAACATCCTTTAATGGCCTTGCAAGAACCTCTCTGAGCTCTTTCAGTATCCTGGGATGTATTCCATTTGGTCCCACTTTCAGTTTTGCAAGCTGTTCTAATAGATCTTCTGTGAATGATGTGGTATCTACTCCATTCCCATTTGTATATTTGTCAATCACAGGTGGCCCTTCACCGGGATTTTCCTTAGTAAACAGAACAGAAGTATTTGTTTAGCATTTTTGCTTTTTCAATGTCATTTTCCACAAATCCGTTCCCAGCATTTTTGAGTCCTCCAATTCCACCTCTGATTTTCCTCCTCTCCCGAATATACCTGAAAAACGTTTTGTTGCCACACTTCACATCTTTAGCATTCTTTTCTTCTACCTTTGGTTTTGCTATTCTTATTTCTCTTTTAGTTTTATCCTGTATTCTTTTCTGTGTTCCTCTGTTTGCGAACTTCTGAATTTTGTAAAAGCTGTTTTTTGCCTTTATTTGTGCAGCCACTTCTTTGGAGAACCAAATAGGTATCCTTTTCCTCTTGATTTTATTTACTTTCCTTACATATGTATCTGTTGCCCCTTTTTATTGCCTCCTTTAGTTTAGCCCACTGCAATTCCACTTCCCTTATCCTGCCAACTCCTCCGTTAGGCCATTGTACTGAAGTCTGTGTTTTTGAAGTCTAGGACTTTGAGCTTGCTGTGATTGGACTCTTCTTTAGCTTTTATCTCAAACCACACCTTGCGGTGATCACTGTTGCTCACATAAGCACCCACCTGGATATTTGATACACTATCTCTGTTGGCGAGTACTAAATCCAGCATCGAGCTTTTCCTGGTCGGTTCCATCACCATTTGTATAAGTAATGCATCTTGGAAGGTATTCACAATTTTTTACTTCCTTCCAGATTTGCAGAAGGAACACTCCAGTCCAAATTGGGTAGATTAAAAGTCATCCAATATGATCATTTCCCCCTTCATGGCTACCTTTGCAATATCAATAATCAATTTGCTATTCATTTTTTCGGTTTGAGTTGGAGGCCTGTAGACTACACCTGTATGGATGACAGTGCCATCTCCTCTTTTCAACACAATCCACAGCGCTTCTTCTTTTCCCCACATCCCCTGCATTTCAGCAGCTTTAATATTGCTTTTGACATAGGGCTACTCATCCTCCTTTTCTACCCTTTCTATCTCTTCTAAATAGATTATAGCCACTATGGCTATATCCCATTCATGCGATTCATTAAACCATGTTTCTGTAATGGCCACAATGTCCAAGTCCATTTTCACCATTAGGGCCTCCAGGTCAGGAACTTTGTTGGCTAGGCTTCGAGCATTTATGCTCATTGCTTTCCAGCATTTGTTAACTGGCTTGCCTGTATTTTGCATGAATTTTGTTTTACATGCCTCTTCCCACTTGGCAGTGATGTGTGGGTTAATACTGTGACTGTTTCCAATGTTATTATGTTTTTGCGGGGAGTGATGTCCACCCCCTTTCCCTAGTTTAAATGCCTGTCCACATAATGCCTGACTTTTTCACTTAGGATCATTTTCCCTGCAACAAAGAGATGTAGTCCATCAACACAATATAGCCTCTTGTTGTTCTATCTATTTCCCCAGTCGCCTATATACCTAAATCCTTCTTGTTTGCACCAGGTTTGGGGCCATGTAATATTGATTATACGATGCAGCCTTTCTGCCCCCTTACCAAGAACAAATAGAACTTCTGAGAATACTATAGTGAGAGTTAGCTCTATCTTCTGTACTTCTCTTTCCTCTTCTCCTGTGATGTGGCTGCATTCTCTCCTGTCAAAATTGTAGCTCCCTTTCCGTTTCTGGTTCCGGCCACTGTGTATTTTGCAACTCTGTATACTGCCCTGATGTTATGAAAGGCGGTTAATCATGCTTCATAATAAAGATAAAGCAATGGGTTTGAGTTTCTCTCCTAGAATCTGGAAGTCCCTCTGAACTGTAGAGGCACTGTTTCTAGCCAGATCATTTGTACCCAAGTGGATGATAACATCAATTTTGGAGCGCTCATTTTCTGCACTAACTATGCCAGCAATTGCTTCCCTTAATAAAAGCAATTCTTTATGCATGGCAGATAACTTGGAGCCTAAGAGTTTGCCCTATATGTCTCAAATGATTCTTCTTAGAATGAAGGCACCACAACTACTGAATTGAATACACGGCATGCTGATTAAGATGGTTATAAAGCAGTTCTAGGATAAGGAGAAAAGGTGGATGTTACACCTAATTGGAGGACAGATGTCAGTGTTTATGATGACTATATAGGCAATGAAACCCTGGGGTGGGTGGGAAGTTAAGTGTCACTGGCCAGTAGAGTTTCTATGAAGTGGCAGCCCACAGATCTAAGAGAATATAAACAGGTAATAAACAGGCAAGGAAAATTTATAATCAAAACCAGCCAAAATAGTACATTTAGAAACTTAGCTTGCGTTGTGCTGGATCAGAACTCCTGCTCAGATAGAAGAGACTGATTGAATTAATTCTTAGGCAGCAGAGGCTGATTGAATTAACCACACCCTGTGAGGTGGGCTTCTAATAGAGCAATGGAACTTTAAACTTTCAAATGAAATCCTACTTCTACACACCAGTCTACTATGCAAAGGGCCTTGGAACTTTAAAATGCAAACCTTTACTGCAAAATTTAGTAGGAAACCAGGTCTTCACAAATCTTAAAGCAAATGTGTACTGCAAATCCTAATAGGCAAATATCAAAGATATAGTGTGTCCCTGGCCAATAGATCTTCTATGAACTGAGGGCACACTGAGATCTAAGAGAATATAAACAGGTAATAAATAGGCAAGGAAAATTTATATTAAAAAACAGACAAAATAATAAATTTAGAAACTTAGCTTTGTAGCCTCTTGGGGTTGTGCTAGATCAGAACTCCTGCTCAGGTAGCAGCCACAATCGACCTTCTGGCAAAGTTAAAGGTACTGGTCTTATGCACATTCAACAAAGTCAACCCTTCCTGCCATCTACCTCCTCAATCCAGGAGCAAACTGCAAGACACAAGCAGACACCTATGCTAGTGTTAAGGGTGGGGGAAGTGGAGAAAGAAACGGCCAACTCCGTCAATTTGATCTCCTTTGGCCTTTCCCTTCCCCCAATTAAACAAACTAGTCAAAGCCCTTTTCAGAACCCCCATCAGCCACCGATCCAAACACAGCACCAGCAGACCATTAACATCCTAGTGAAGGAGAATTTTTAACAAGCAGCGAGGTATTGTGTATAACAGGTGCACGCTTTAATGCGACAAACGCGAACATACAAAACCTCCGCGATAAAACGGAATAAGTAAGCGCTCTACACAAATAAAGTCCAAAGATCTAATCAGAGCTGACTATAGCAGCAGCTACAAGCTAGCAATGCCACTGGGAGAGTCCCTTCCTATACTCTTTATCCAGGATGAAAATTTAGAGCTTAACTTCAACGATCATCCAGCCTTCTCTGAGGAACGAGCACACGGCAAGAGATGTTCATCGGTGCACACTAAGTCTTTTGCAAAGAGCCGTCGTAGCGAGGAAAATGAGATACCCGGTAGCTGTGCTAAACTCCGGCCAGATGTCAGAAGAGCACAGCCCCATCTGAAAGCTGCGACTCCGAACTGTCACGTGATGCCAAGGGAGACAAACCCCCAGGCTGACAGCCTACCCCGAAAGTCCTGAGCGACATCGCCGAAACCCAATCACAGGACGCACAGCGTTCAAATGAACACGACCCAGCTGCATGCCGCTCATTGGATTGGATAGATGAGCAAACTCCTCCTCCCCCTCCCTTCTGGGTGGTTAGGTTGAGATCTCGCATAGGGAGCAGTCTCTGCTTAGCTACATTGTATCTCTGTTCAGCCGGGGGAGTTCTGTAAGTTACAGTGTGGCAGAACAGGGCATCATCGTACCACACTAAAGGACTAGGAAAATACCTTTGTAAAGAACCAAAGGGCACAAATCATGGATCATTACGATTCTCAGCAAACCAATGACTATATGCAACCTGAAGAGGACTGGGACAGGGACCTGCTTTTGGATCCAGCCTGGGAAAAACAGCAGAGAAAGGTAAGCTAGAATGAGGAGAAAAATCATCTTAAAGGATAAGACGGCCACAAAAAGGAAACGGGGCTCTCGGGGATCCATCAAAGAGGTATTAGGTTACAGAAAGTAGCAGTGGGAGAAGAGGGTGGGAATTGACCTGTACAGTTTCTCTCTTTTCCTGGAGGTTAATTGTTTAGTGATTTATTATTACACACCAAAGAAGGTAATTCCACGTTTGCTGCGAGATGAGAAATACGCGCTAATAGAATAGGCTGCGGATGTTTGCTTTGTAGATCAGAATCTCAATACACCTAACCCTTTCCCCACAGACTTAAAATGGGGGCAACCATGCTGTAATTCTAGCCCCAAATCACAGTTGTTATATCTATTTATTTATCTATATACTCGCAGACGAATAACTTTTTTTTGTTATTTTTTTGTGGGTGGCATGGTGTAGCGTGCTGAGCTCAGAAAATGTGATGGCCCCTATACTAATTTCACGATCGAGTCTACAAAGATCTTTCACTTTCGTGTGTTCACTCATGATGATGAAACCTGTAGTACCTGGTGCTTTTTTCAGACCCAATCCCAATGAAAAGAGTGACGCTCATCTTCCCCAGTCTGGTTTGAAGTCGAACGCATTACATTACTGGCGGTATAGTGTCTGTTGCGCGTACCTGCTGGCAAGTTTTAAATCGTTAATGGTAGTTTAGTAATACGATGTGTATATGTTATATATAAAGTGTATGCATGTGATCGGGGAGGGAAGCAGGGCTGTTGCATGCTCTCTTTCCAGCAGCAGTGAAGCAACAGATGTTTTGCCTACGAGCTGGAGCCATGCAAATATGACCTGCAGTAAAGTATTTTTTTTTTTTTATACCATAAAATTTACCTGGTAAAACCTTCCGGCTTTACCTTTCTAACGCTGCACTTTTTAAAGAGGGGGGGGGATTGAGGCGCATCCAGCATGTCTAATCTGCAGTAATGGGCCCTGGAAACTTTTCCTTCTCGGAGTTAAGATGACACACAAGTTTGAACTGGGTGTTTCCTCTTTGAAGTTGCTCAGGTACACCCAGCAGATCGCTGCACAGGCTATATTCTGTGCTGTGTTTATAACTGTGCACTTCGACAAAAAAAAATGTGTAGCCTTGGGTGAGAGAAAATCATTTTAAAGCAAGCGAGAACAAGAATACCAGAATTTGAGTGTCAGTTGCCACGGGATCTCTCTCTTGCTGCAAGAGGGCAGATTTCAGCCTTGTGCCTCTGATGAAGGGTGAGAAAGAGGGAAGGGACCCACCAGTGGCGTTATGAAGTCCGAAAGCCCGGCTAGGCAGGAGACCAGTCGGGAGCCCGAGGGTTTTTACGCGTTTCCCTTCATTCCAGCTGATCTGAGGGGATATTCGGTTTCCGGCCTTTTGAATAGTATTGCTTAGGGTTGGGCTTCTGCTGAACTCTCATGTCCAAAAATGGTAACATTCGTCCTTTTTTTTTCTTTAACGTAAAAGGAGAGAGGGGGAGGCTAAAGGAGGAGTTTTATATATAAATGTATTTTTTTAAGGCAAAAGCATCCTGTATTAGATCACCCTCTACTGAAACATTTCTCTTCATAAGATAATGAAAGTGGGATTCCGCACACCCCTCATCCCCTCCCCCATTTGCTTGGGAGATTTCTAACACTGAGGATGGCGATTTGTTTATTATGTACTAATTTTATGAATCTTATACATATATTTAAGACTTTTTAAAGCTAAACTGCATAACATTTTAAAACGCTTCCTAAAGTGATTCTACAGAACAGGGAAGGAAGAGACCCCATTTCTGAATTCTGCATCCCCTGGTGATTGCTTTGCTAATTGATCAACTTTTATCTCTGGGCTGATATACTTAGCAAACTAATAATATATTTTGGGTCTTCTGCCAGACCTTTGGGGATCTACTTAAAGTGTTTTTTTTTTCTTCAAAAACGATTCCTTAAAAGTCAAGTTGGAAACCACTGACTAGTTTCTAGCATCTGGGCAATTGAAGTTTCCTTTTATGATGTCTTCATACCTTGTTAGGGCTTTAGCTTCTCAAGTCAAATGGAAAAATGATAAATCATGAGAAATGCAGGTACATCATTCATAAGCAGGCGTTCTTAGCTTGGGCGGGTGAGTGAATTTTATATGCGATGTAAACATATAAGGAGCAGACTGGAAATGTAAGTTTACATAGAGAGAAGGCTGGATTATCTCTCCGGTAAACAAACCAGATGGAGGCAGTCCAGGCCAGCATAGGCCTTCCATCCAGTCAGCTTTAGGGGACCCATGTTGCCTTCTCATTGCATACACACTGGCTGAGCTCAGAAATGCATTCCAATCGCAAAAAAAACTTTGGTGCACAACTAATCTCAACAAATTTAAGCTACAAATTTTGCTCTGCAGAGCAAGCAGGCAGTTGTTGGGAGAACCAAGCTTCAATTGCTCATGCAAAAGCCACTGCAAATTGGGCTTAGGTTTTTAAAAGTGGCACATCCAATTAATCCATTTGGGCTGTTTTACAATCCCGTTATGAGCTGTGCATATTCTCGCACTGCTTCCGGCTCCTAATTCAGTCAGAACCAGGGTTACGATCCCACACAGTGAACCTTCGTTCGCAACTACATAAGGGTTTCTTCCCCTGCTTTGTACCTTCCCCACCAACTTATTCAGCCTGCTGATTGCAGTGAAAGGGGCCACGCTTCAGGGCTCCTTCCAGAACTCTGCCATCATGAGTCCTAGATTGGCACTTTAGGTACTGTATTTCTGCTTATGATAGCATAGGACTTCTCCTTCAAGGACTGTGAATGCTGTCTTGGCAGCATCCCCCCTCCACCAGCCCTGGCCAGTCTGAGGTGAAAGAAAACATGACCTGAAAATTGAACTCCAGCCCGACCAGGATAATAATAGTTATCATAGTGCCATCCAAATGGTTTGTAGCAATTTTTTGTAAACTTTAAGATTCTTTAGCAGTAAGTAGCTGGCGATGTACATGATCTAGATTAAATATTTTTGGAGCAAGGATGTGACACAGTACGGTATGTTTGGGGCTAGAGTTGGAGAAAGACAGGAGTTTAAAAGTACCAACTCTAGTACTGTTGACTCTGGACAAAATATGTTGTTTGTTCTTGGCACACTAGTAGTGGAACACATACATTGAGTCTCCTTCTGATTATTTATGCAGAGTGATCTCTCTCTGCTATCCAGCTGGCCCGGGTGACTGGCAATAGGTTGAATCGGTCAGTCATTATGCGTGACGTGAAGTCTACAAGTTTCAGGATATGTTGGGACTGAGAGTTACAAAACAGGTCAGGCCTCTTCCTCCTGATTTAGGCCAGCTGGTATCGAAAGCTGTGAACATGACAAAGACAGCTTTCATGATTTTAAAGAATTCTCTGTCACAGTATACATTTATTCTTTTATAAGTTTTGTCTCCCCCCTCCCCCCAATAACCTCTAGCATGCCCCCTCAGCAAATGTGGTGCTTCTTTGGTTATATCTTTGGTCGCATTTTATCCTTCTTCCTTTCATCTCTCTTGCTGGAGACTTGCAACATCACTTGTCACACTCACATCCCCAACGAGATGTATAACAGAGGGTCCTACACATAAATATTTCAGCTCAGGATTTATGAAGGCTAGTGAGGAAGCATGTCCCAGATAGGACTACAACTGGAAATATTTTTGTTCTAAAGGCAGCGTTTACCACCTATACTACAGAAGAATCTGTGATAGCTGTAGTGGTGATTAGTGCCGGTTTTCAACCGCAATACTGTGGTGAGGGAGGCTCTTTTCAGCCCTTTTAAAGATGGGAGGTTATTTCTTGAGTGGGGATCAGTTGCTGAGTGGTAGGGGCTGCCATACATCACTCCCTGCCTCTTTCAAGACCTGTCTAAATAAGTTTTTCCAATCGCCTCCAGTAAGGCAAGTGTCCAATCTGAATGGCCATCCAAGTAAAAAGAGGGGTTACTGATGAGCTCTTCCACTGATGCCGTTCTTAGGTTTACTCATACTTCTTTGTGATTCGTACCAAGAGCAACTCTAAATTTAATACCCAAGACCTCTACTATGTCTTCTAGCAGGAACCAGAGTGCTATGTATTTTCTTTTCTGTAAAATGGGATTTTTGTGGAATGAGAGAAGGGTGTCTGTGCACTTAACTAATTTATTTAAGGGTTTCCCAAACCTTTCTTGAGTTTTCTGGATAGACACAACAAATATGCATAGACGCATTCTAGTGCACAAGATGCAGCTGAGCATTGGTCAGATACTGGAAAGTAAATCTCTGCTCTGTAGGCTGTCCTGCTCTCTCTCTCCACATTGTAGAACTCACATCATGTTCACAAAAAATGGCATCTTTTTTTTCTTTCTTCTACTTTGATTCCTGTGGCTTCTCTCAAGGTTACTAACTAGTCTTTACCCACCAACCTTTTTTCTTCTCCAGCATGCTTTCCTCCTGAATACCTTGAGCTTTACCAAAGCTATTGCTTCTCAAGCCCTCCTCTGATCTCTGGAGGTCTAGATCTACACCAACACACACACATACGGAATATCTTTTTCCTACCCCAAGACCTCCCAGCAGCAGTGTTTCTGGAGCCTTCTCCATGACTCCCAAGGAAGGGAAGAAATGAACGATGCAATCCACTCCTTTACAAAGGGTTTATATATACAACTAGTCACATCTCCTGTGGATAGTATCATCAAAAATGTACCTCCTATTGTCACTCTCTGCTAGCAGAGCCTTTGATCTTTTGAAGTCTCTTCTGATAACGGGAATTTATTATCACCTTACATAGACATGACCAGTGCGCAAACACAGGTTTCTCCAGTACACACCTTACTCCTTTTCCATATTTTTTGTAAGTTTCTGTACTATAATAGCCGAGTGAGACCAAACAGAGTGTCACTGCTTACAGGGTCAGCTTAACAATTAGGCCAAGGTGTCCTGGAGGGCTGCAAACCAGTCAGGTTTTCAGGATATCTCTCATGAATATTTGTGAGTAATTTATATGCACTGCCCCCACTGTATGCAAAAAAATCTCAAGCATATTCATGAGGTGTATCCTGAAAACCAGACTGATTTGCGGTCCTCTAGGATCACATTTGAAAGTCTGTGTTAGGCAGACTAGATGGTTACTTAGGGCAGGAGCTTGACAGCTGTACAAACTTGGAGTCGTCAGCATGTACTCTTGCCTGCAGGGAGGGTGGTAGTTCTCAAATAGCTCATTTGTCTGGATTGATGGCTTTTGGAAATTTACCTCATTATACGTACATCTGTGTGTGCTTATATAAATGAAATAAGTTTAGGGCCCGATATTGTACTGAGATGGCTATGTGTTGCTACAGCGCATAGCCATTGCCGCCAACCTCTAACACTGGATATTCAATGCCGGGGTCATATGCTGCCCCGGCAGTGAATATCTAGGATCACCACACAGCCTCGAACGCCACTGAACCTAACCAGGTGGAAGCGATATTGCACCGCTACCTGGTTAGCTCCCACAGGTAAAACTAAAGCCAGCTTTTGCTTTGCCTAATTTTACCTGCAGGTCGCTAACTGGGTAGCTGTGCAATATCGCCGCTACCTGGTTAGCAACTGTTGACACCCATGACACTCCACGATGCTAAGCGGTGAGCATTGGGCATATAGTGGAGATTAATTGGGTGTATTCAGTGGCACTAACTGTGTTAGTGCTGTTGAATTTCACATTTAGCAGCATTTACATGGTTTATAAGTCTGTAAACAGTGTAAATGCCTTTAGAATATTGCGCCCTTAGGGGGTCATTCTGAGGCATGAATAGCGGGGATGGATGTCCCAATGGGGAAGTTATACAGGGGTAGGGAAGGGGCTGCACGGAGGCGGGCAGTGGGTGGTTGCCGGCCCTGGATGTACAGGGCCGATTCTGATATCGGCCCTGGATGTCCAGGGCTGGCAAAATGTCCATGGAAGTTATTCCACCCTTGGGGTGGAATAACTTCCCTGGATGTTTGTTTGGGTCTGCATTGAGGCGTGGAAGGTCCTGGGGGGGGGGGGGCATAGTTAATTCTCCGCAGCTTGACCCTGGCCTTAGGAGGCCAGATCGGGGGTCAGGCTGCAGGGAATTAACGTTTGTAGCAGGCGGCTGGCATCGCGGCTTTTAAATGGAGCCGCGGTGCCATGGCAACATGACACCATAGCACTACGGCTCCATTTAGAAGCCCTGGCTGAGTTAGCTGGGCAGTGTCTGTACGTGCAGGCCGGGACAGAATCACAATCCCGGCCTGCAAGTACAGGCTTGTTTGTGATTCTGATCCCGCAGGGCTAGACGTGCCCCATGGGATCAGAATCGCGATCTCCTTTGTACATCTGGGTCAGCCCGGACGTGCAAAGGAGATGCACATTGGGATCGGAATTGGGCCTTTAGTGTTGAAAAGAGTGATGGCTAAATATGCATTTTTACCAGATTGTTCTGGGAGGGTTGCGGTTAGGGTGATTTTGATTGTAGAATTGAATTATCAAAATCTTAACGGGGAGTGGAGAGGCCTGAAAGTTACTTAAGGGGGGGGGGGCATAGGCTAATGGTTTGCCTAGGGCATCCAGTACTCCTGCACAAGCCTTGTTTGCTCGAAAAGCAGAAGTAAGAGCAGCACCTTCAAACCAGAAGTTGCATCATTGCCCTTCACGGCTGGTCTCTCTTGCAGAAGAGCGCTCTTTCAGAGGAAAAAGAGCCACAGAGGTAGCCAGCAACAGCAGCGTTCCTTGAGCTCTGCTCAGACAGTTGATGGTCCTAACAGGCAGCTCACTTCTAGCTTAGCAGCTGAAGGATTGTGCCATGGGGCCCAGCTGCTGCTTTACTTGCTTGGAATGAGGTTTTGCAAATAGCCAAACTGTAAGGCCCCTAAAAGGGCCAGTAGCCGTGTTGTGTGCTGTTCTGTGGATAGGCTTGGATTTAATTCGCAGGCCTGGCTTCTACCCCACATGTTGGTCAGGGCTAAGGGTGCTCTAGATATATTCTTCACAGCTCCAGGGATTGCCGAGCATCCTGGAGTAGCACCTACTGGCTCAGATACACAAGTGTTGAAAAATATTTCGAAAGCAACCAGTCAAATGGTGGAGTTATTTACTGCCTACATTTTTTTTTGTTTGTTTTGTTTTGTCTTCGTTTCTTTTCCTTTATTTTTTCTTAGTACCTGGAAAGTAAGAAGAGGGTAATCTCCACCTCTTCCTGCTTCTTCCACTCCCTCCAGGCACACACTCATAGTACTACAGACCAATGTCTTCCAGGCTTCTCCTGGAGGAACACCCAACCAATTTGGGTTTCAGGATTGATAAATGAATATCCATGACAGATTTGAATGTACTGAGTCTTTAGTATATACAGATCTATCTAATGCATGTTCATTAAGGATATTCTGAAAGACCTGATCGTTTTTGTGTTTCTCCAGGATGGAGTTGGGAAATAGAACATAGAAAAGGACCAAATAAGCCCATCCAGTCTGCCTATTTAAAATTCTTTCTATTGGATAGACAAATACAGAATTCCCATACTCAACCCAACACCAACTCCACATAATTCATAATTTTTGCTTTAACTTTGTTCCTTTTTCCTCCACTGCCCTTTATATCAATCCCAAGCATGCGCAAGATGTGTCGAAGTGCTGGCCTCCATTATCCTGTGTTAGGCCTATAATATTTCTCTGTGCTTCTTACAAGACCATCACTGCTGTAAATTCCACACTCAAGTCTTGTACTGCATCTTATTGTTAAATTTTCTAATCCATACAACTTTCAAACTAACAAAGCCTCCTCGTGCTCACTGAAGCTTGCATTTTCACTATGATCACTCTCTGCAGGTTACTTCCTTACAGCCATATTGAAAACCAAGGGCATGGGAAAAGCATCGTGTGCTACACTGCAGTTATGCCCTAGCAACTGGGGATATCTGTCTTTATCTTACTATGTTATGTTACTATGTTACCATGGGCGGCTCAAGGCAATCCACTGCCTGAAGCAAGGGATGAGATGGTGCCTCACCCCCCTCCCTGGAGCAAGGGAGGGAGGAGCCTTCTCAAAACTCGTCAGAGACTGAACCAAACCAAAAAGCCAGTTAGATAATGTGGAGGAAATGTCCAATGTTCGCACACCAAGGAACTAAAAGAGAGAGCGAGAACCACAGCACAGTTTATAACACCAAATTATAACTAATTTTTAAATTTGTGTTAAACTTGATTTTCTTTTTGAACATGTATTTTGCTTTCACAGAAGCCCCTCCCTCAACATTGGGTGCAGAGCAGAACTAGGACATCCACCCACAGAACTCAATATCTTTAAAAATAAATCTGCTTCTGGTCATCTCACTAACAACAACAAACATTTTCTAGTACCAGGCATATTGTTAACTAACACAAAACCCTACAACAAAGTCACTAAGGATCTATAGAGGTAATCTGCCATACCATACCAGCACCAACTTCCAAAACTCACATAAGTTTACCCCCCCAAAAAAGTATCATCATAAATACTGCAGCGATCCGTGGAACATACAACACCACCTATTTGTAAAGCTGAACAATTCAGATTACTACAGTACAGATCCTTATGTACAAACTCCATGTTAACAGAACACCTGGCCTTGTTCACACATTCAGAACAGTCCCTCACCAAGTACAGAATAAGTGACCATAACCTAAAAATAAACATATGTAGATAAAAAATTGAACTGCAACCTCAAGAAGTTAGGTTCTGCATACAATGCAACACCAGAGAAATAAAGTTATGCATTTCCCTGTACTGTATAAAATATAAAGAGCACCAAATCCAAACTTTAAATTGAAAATAAAATTCTCTTCTACCTTTGTCTGACCATTTTATTCTCTGATCATACTGGTCCCAATCTGAGGTTTCTGCTTTCCTCCAACTCCCAGTGCCCCCCTGTCTGCTTCCCTCAAGGGTGGCATGAGGGTGATGCAGAGCCATGTGCGGAGATTCATTGTGGCATAATTTGCATACATTTTAATATACTTTATTTGAAAATGTATGCCACCCTTCTAAAATCCTAGGCGGCTTCCAAATATACACATGCAATTTAGTGAAACAGAAGTTACAGTAAAACAAACAAAATAAAACATTAAATTTGATTAATGAAAAGCCACTTACACAGTCCTCCCCCCACCCCCACCCCACCCCAAATCAAACCATCATAAGTATCTGCACATCAAATTTATTTTGTTATGACCAGATTATTAATGAAGAGGGAAGATATAAAATGAGAAACGAATCCTGGTAGCCATGAATTCAAATGCTGGATTGAATTGTGCTAGAGCTGGAAAAGTCCGGAACTCGACAGCGGTGAAGCAATCAAGCTGCTAAACAAAAAATTTAAACTGAGACGTTCCCTTAAAATGTGAAATTTCCTTGAATCTGAACTGACAAAATATTTTAAATTTCAGTCTGGCAGCATAGAGAATGCAAAATTGCAAATCTCAAAGAAAATGCATATGCCAGTAGCACCTCCCCCCTACCCCCCACCAACACCCTACCGTTGACTACACCCAGTTTACTGGGTTCATAGAGCAAATCTACTATTCCATAACAGCACTAACTTCTGAAACTTGCACAACATGGAGTGTACACTGCAAAGGGGCAGCATCATAAATATTGCAGTGGGCCCTAGAATATCCATATTCCTATTCGGAAACCTGAACAAGCCGGATTACTACAGATCCCTACATAGAAACTCCATGCTAACAGAACATGTAGCCCCAGTCACATATGCAGAACAGAGAGAATCTTCAAGTAGGGAATATATCAATACAAACTAAAAACAGACATGTAGACCAAAAATGTTTTTACTACATTACTCTTAGGTTTACAGGATTTCTTTCCCAAAATTATACTTTACTCCAGAGTGAGGCAAGAGAGAATTCTCACATACAGGCATCTGCAATTTTGGCAGAAACTAACATAATGGCTCAGCGCAAGTAGCATGGGTGCCACTAAAGCCACCTCAGTGAGTGGCCATGGTGGCACCGGCAGCCATTTTGCCATGTTGAAATGCAGTAACTGCAGGGGGATGTAACTGCCGCCCTGCAGTTAGTCTATGGCCCAGCATAACCAAACTCTGGAATTAGTTACCGGAGGATCATAGTGTAGCTGAGTTGAAAAAAGGTTTGGACAAGTTCCTGGAGGAAAGGCGCATAAACTATTAGAGAGGACCTGGAAAATACTGTTTGACCTGGGATAAGCATTGTGGAACCTATCAGGTACTTGTGACCTGGATTGGCTACTGCTGGAAACAGGATACTGGGCTTGATGGACCTTGGTCTAACCCATTATGGCATTTCTTATGTTCTTATGTTACCAGCACAGAGCCTAAGAAACATGCTGCTAAATATGCCAAACAAGAGGGGCTCAACAGCACCCATACATTACCTCCCACTTCCACAAAAACAAGAGTGATTTGGCGCCCCAATACAGCACTTCCTATCCTCAGAAAAACAGGAGGGACTTTGTGACCCAACACAACACCTCACACTCCAACATAAACACCAAGAAGGGCTTGGCAGCCCCAACATAACTCCTGAAACTGCACACTGAACAGCATGGTATTAATGCAAATATATATTCTGCAAAAAACAAAGGAACTGCAAGATGCTCGCACACCAAGGAACTAAAAGAAAAAGTGAGAACCACAGCACAGTTTATAATACCAAATTTTAAAATTATAACATTTCATTTTGTTATAGTTATGGTTCTCTTTTTCTTTTTGAATATATAGTCTGCATCCCATCCACAGAAACCTCTCCCTTGACCATGGGTGCAGAGCAGAAGTAGGATATTCACCCACAGATCTCATATTTAAAAAAATCTAATTGTAGTCATCTCACTAACAGCAATATAAACATTCTCCAGTACCAGGCATATTGTGAACTAATATAAAACCTTACAAAAGTCACTGAAGATCTACAAGGCCAAATCTACCATACTATACCAGTATAAATGTAACCCTCCTATTGTGATGTGACCACTTTGATTGAAGGTTAAGATGGTATACAAATCTGTTTAAATAAATAAAATAAAACTTCCAAACTCATACAACAAGGGGCCTACCCAGAAAAGCAGCACTATAAATACTACAGTGGGCCCTATAAGCTGAACAAGTCAAATTACTACAGTACAGATCCCTACATACAAACCACATGTTAACAGAATGCCTGACCTCAGTCACACACTCGGAACACAGATCTTCACCAAATACAGAATAAGTGACCACAATCAAAAATAAAAAATATGTAGACACAAATTAAACTGAAACCCCAAGAAGCCAGACTTTGTGTTCAGTGCAACACTAAATAAATAAGAGATGCACTTCGCCATAATGTGTTAAATGCAAAGATATAGGGCAAAATCCAATCACTAAATTGAAAATAAAATTTATTTTTTTCTCTCTTTGTTGTCTGATCATGCTGGTCCCAATCTGAGGTTTCTGCTTTCTTCTGTCTTCTCTTTGCTCTTTCTACAGTCTCCAGTCCATCTGCCATTTCTTGTGTATCCTTTTTTTTTCTTCTTCACTTCCTTCCATCTTGGATATTGATTTTTTTTCTTTCCACCTTTCTTCCATTTATTTCTCTCTCTCTCTCTGGCCACTGAGATTTCACTATTCCTTACTATCCAGTTCTCAATCTCCCTCTTTTTTACGCCATCTACCTACCGCCTTTCAACCTTCACCCCAGTCCTTCCATTCCCCAGTTCTTCTTCCCTGGTCCATTATTCCCCAGTTTTTGCTCATTCTCCATGGCTAACATCTCTCATCACCCATCCAGTATCTCTGCTCTCCTTTTTCCTTCCATGTCTGTCCTCTCCCTTCCTATCCCCCTGCAACCAGCATCTACCCCATCTCCATCCCATCCCATCCCCTCCCTAGTACTCCCATGTCCATCATCTCTCCGTCTCTTTCTCTCAACCTATTTACCCCATGTCCTGCATTTCCTTCTCCCCTTTGTTACCCCATGTCCAGCATTTTCCCAGATTCTCCCTATAATCCCCTGGCCAACATCATGACTCCATCTCCCCTCCTTGCTTTTCCCTATATTCCTTTCCATGTCCAGTATCTCCCTAGCCCCCACCTCAATCTTATCTCCTCTGCCTCCTTATTCTCCCCTCCCCCTTCTGCACCAGCATCTCCCTCTGACTCCCTGTGCCCATCCACATCCATCTCCCAGTGCCTTCCTATGCCCACTCCTTCTATGTAGAAGGGGCAGAGCCTGCCTGAAGAGTAGAATGTCCCACAGGCAGGGGTTGTGCAAGCCGTGATCGTAGCCCAGAGAAGCAGGGTACAATTGGCCTTGCACAGCCGCTTCTCTAGGCCACGATTGTAGCCTCCCACACCCTTCTACCTGAGGCAGGAGCTGTGCAAGTCATGACTATGGCCCAGAGAAGCAGAGCCTGCCCGCAGTAGCCAACGTCAGGAGGACACTGTCACAGGCTACTCGCTCCCACTCGTTATTCAAGATGATCTACCAAGCCCTGGTGGCCTATTGGAAGAGTCTGCCCATGGGAGCAGTATGTTCTGCAGGCAGGCTCTCCACTAGGCCACTGGTCCTCTGCAGGCCACCCTGAATGGAGGATGGGGGCGGGTGGCTAGCGACAGCAGTTTCCTGACGTCAGTGTGATCCTGCTGCACTTACCCAGCTTACTGGGTAGTGCCTGCCCTGGTCCAGCATTTGTCTTCCTGCTTCACCTCTCCCCCACCTGCCCAGCATTTGTCCTCCTGCCCCCTCCCTTGTTGTCTAGCATTTGTCCTCCTGTCCTCTCCCTGCTATCCAGCATTTGTCCCCCCCTTCCCCCTGTCGTCCAGCATTTATCTTCCTGCTTCCCCCCACCTGTTCAGTCTTTGTCATCCTGCCCCTCCCTGTTGTCTAGCATTGTTCCCCTTTCCCCTCCCCCCCCCCACTGTCCAGCAGTCCCTCTTGCCCCCCCCCCCC
Source organism: Ichthyophis bannanicus (assembly GCA_033557465.1). NCBI lineage: Eukaryota > Metazoa > Chordata > Amphibia > Gymnophiona > Ichthyophiidae > Ichthyophis > Ichthyophis bannanicus. The sequence goes on from CM066037.1 coordinate 296,499,641, forward strand.
CGTTGTCCAGCATCTGCAGAAAGAAAGGAAAAGTGCATGGTTTTCAAGACTCCTGTGCACTCGAAAGCCCCTGCTAGTTCTGCCCCCCCCCCTTTCTGACACGAAAAACATCAGAGGGAGCAGGACCCATCAGGACTTTACAAGCATGCTGGATTCACAAGAGCTGGCATTTTTGCATTCCAAAGTTGATAGTGCGCAGCACATAAAAGTGGGAGCGAGCTATCAACTTTTGAAAAAAAAAAAACCCGAAAGCAAAAGCGCCTCTCTTGCGACTCCGGCATGCTTGTAAACTCCTGATGGGTCCTGCCCCCTCTGATGCTTTTCGCGTCAGAGGAGGGGTGGAACCAGCAGGGGCTTACGAGCATGCTGGAGTCCTGAAGAGACTTGATGCTTTTTTATTTTTTCTTCATCGTGCTGTGTTTGTTTTTGATTTTGCCACCTCTGGCCTGCCACCACCTTCCTGTCACTTTTTTTCTCTCTTGAACGAGTTTGAGCGGGGGGAAGGCAGTGGCAGGCCAGAGGTGTCAAAATGAAAAACAAACACAGCCACTTGGAGTACCACCCCCCCTGAAACTGCTGCCTGAGGCGACAGCCTCAGGAGGCCTATGGTAGAGCCGTCCCTGTAGGTTACCTCTGCTATTAGGTTTGTAATTGCCACTCCATGCAGGTGAACCCAGTACCGTTTTGGAAGCCCGATACAGTCTCATCACTGCTTTTAGGGTTGCTCCTTTCTTCCCTTCAGGTACTCTCCCCTTTCTCCCATGCACGTAAAACAAGAGGCAACACCTGGTCTTACTGTCTCATGCCAGGCCCCGCACTTAACACTGGTGCAGCCAGAGCTTCTTGGCATGGTGCCCACACCTGGCACCAGCATTGTAGTAGCTTCTTGGACTCCTCACCTGACTTTGGCACAGTAGATGCCTCTCAAGCTGGGCCTAGTGCCTGATATCTGCCCCAGTGTCTTCGTCCTGCCCTGGCAGTGGGCCCTAGCCACCATATAGGTCATGCCCGGGGTTTTCCATCTTGCATTTACCTGTTATCGCTGTCATTCCTGCCCAAGTTCAGATGAAAATTAGCTATATCCACATTAACTGGGGCACCAATATGCTAACTTATGATTTCTAAGATCGCTAAAATGGCAAGAGTGTAGTTGGAATAGAAAGGGGGAACTATTGCTGTTTAACGGCAAACTTTATCTAAGAAGAAAAATGTTTGTTCTAATGCTTCAAGTTTCCCTAGTTCTGAATACTTGTCTCCTCCTTTTCAGAGGCACTCCTAGATTCTTGTACTTTTGTTCCTGTTTTAATGGGGGTGTTGTCTTTTATTTCCACATCAAACAGATGAGAGGAGTGGGTGCTCTACAAAATACAAATAAGGCTTGATCATGAAAGAAGGTTTTGATAAAATGGATGGCAGAACTTCCATGGCTATAATACAGTGGCTCTCAACCAGACCGTGAGATACATCCAGCCAGTCAGGGTTTCAGGATATCCACAATGATTGTGTTTGAGAGAGATCTGCATGCACAGCTTCCATTGTATGCAAATCTATCTTCAGCATACTTTTTTGTGCATATCCTGAAAATTTGGGTGGCTGTATATCCCAAGGATGAGGCTGAAACCCATTCTTAGAATAAATTAGGTTAGCATGTATCTTATTCAAATGCTTCCCATACTTTGCTTGGGGACCACACAGCCAGTCAAGTTTTCAGGATAGCCCCATCAAATATGTATTCCTTATCGTCTCTCCAGTCCAGTCCCTTCACTCTGGGTTGTGCTTCTCTTCTAGCAGCTTGGAGGCTGAGCCCATCATCACTTTGATGATGCTCTGGTATAAATACCACTGGCACCACCCACTAGCACCAGTAAGCTCAGCCTCCAAGCAGCTGTAAGGTAGCAGTAAGCCAGAGCTCAGGGCTTACTGAGAAGAGAGTTAGGCCTTAGGGGGACAGTTAGGGTTCCTTTGCCTAGGTTTTTTTCCCTTTGGTGGAGTTTTTCTTTCGTTTATTTTATTTTATCTTGGATTTTAATTAATTTAATAATTTTATTTAATTGAAATTAGAGGTCCTAATTTAGTCCCTCTTCCTCTTGGATTGAGGACAGGGGTTTGTTTCCCCCCCCCCCCACCCCCTCCACGGTTCAGTGTCCGGAGGGAAAAAGAGAAGGAGGTTCGCTGCGGCCGCATTGGGGGAGGAAAGTTGGGGAGAGATAGCCGGCCCGTCAGGGGCCTTGCTCCTGCCTGTTCTGCCTCATGCCGAAGCCCTGTTTGGTGGCTGAGCACAGGGCAGGTGACTCACTGGCGTTGCTGCAGAGGAAAGATTCCTGCCCTTGACAGTTCCTGCAGATTGGCGAGAGTGGTTGCCCTACCCCATAGGCGTGTCCATACACTTTCTATGTGGTAAATTGATGAGGAGAGCGGTAGCTCCACCCCATAGACGTGTCCACGCACTCTCTATGCGGTAATCTGACCCCTGATGAAGGCCTCAGACCGAAACTTGTAAAGTTGGGTCTCCAATAAAGATTGATTTTGTCTACAATATCCTTGTTGGCCGTGGTATTCGCCCTCCGCTTGGTCCTTTACCTGTGCACAGAGTAGTGCGTCAGATGATTCGGGAGGAATGGAATCAGCCAGAAGCCAGCTTAAGGGGGGGTATGATCTATGACTCGTTTGTACCCTTTGCTGGAGCTGGACAAGGAATTGCTGCGGTCTCCCAGAGTGGATACAGCTGTGGCGACAGTCATGAAGAAGACTACTATCCCGGTCGAGGGCAGTGCAGCTCTGAAGGATGCCCAGGATAGAAAACTGGATACGTTGCTGAAGCAAGCCTTTGATGTTAGTGCCCTTGCCCTACAGGCTTCGGTGTCGGGGGCTTGGGTGGCAAGAGTCTGTCTGAGATGGTCGCAGCAGCTTCAGACAGTGGGTGGCCTTCCCGATAATGCACAGGGAGAAGCAGCTAGGATAGTCGGTTTCGGCCTACCTGGCGGATAGTCAGTATGACCTCATTAGGAGCCTGGCAAAGAATATGGCCTCGGTAGTGGCAGCTTGGCAATACTTGTGGCTGCGCAACTGGGCAGCGGATGCTTCCTCGAAGGCTGATCTTAGCATCTTACCCTTAAAGGGGAGTCTACTATTTGGGGAAGACTTGGATAAGTTGGTGAAGGAGCTAGGCAAGACTAAAGGGGGCAGACTCCCTGAGAATAGGACTAAACAGGGTCGTTCACCTGCTCCCACGCGTAACCAGCCAAGGGAGTTTCGGAGGTTTCGGCCAGCTAGGTCAACACCCTTTCAAAGGGGTTGGTTTCCCGCGAGGGGACAAGGTTTCCGGGGGTTTCATGGAGCAGGAAGAGGATTTGCGGCCTCTTCCTCCTCCGCGGGGCCTAGGAAAGCACAGTGAGACAATGGGGGCCCGGGAGGGGGTTCTGCCAGTGGGAGGTCAGTTAAGGCAGTTTCTTCCCGCATGGGCCCAGGTCACATCTGATCAATGGGTTTCGGAGGTGGTCCGAGAAGGATATGCTCTCGAGTTTGCAAAATCAGTTTATCTGGCGTTTGTTCAGTCCCCTTGCAGGTCTCCGACAAAGAGGGCAGCGGTAGAATCCACTCTTTCGTGGCTACTGTTGCTAGGTGCAGTGGTACCGGTTCCTTTAGACCAATGCAGTTTAGGTCGATACTCCATTTATTTTGTAGTTCCAAAAAAGGAAGGGAGTTTTCGATCAATACTCGACCTAAAATGGCTCAATCGGTGTCTCAGAGTACCGCACTTTCGGATGGAAACTCTGAAGTCAGTGAGTGTGGCCGTTCGACAGGGAGAGTTTTTGACTTCCCTAGACCTGACAGAAGCGTATTTAAATATCCCCATTCGCAAGGCTTATCAGCAGTTTCTGAGATTTGCAGTTCCAAGGGGGCATTTTCAGTTACAGGCTCTGCCTTTAGACCTAGCAACGGCTCCGCGGACTTTCACCAAGGTGATGGTAGTAGTGGCTGCAGCGCTGCGCAAGGAGGGAATTTTGGTACATCCCTACCTAGACGACTTGCTGATCCGGGCGAAATCAGAAGCGGAGAGTCGCATGGCGACGGGCAGAATGGTGACGTTCCTGGAGGAGTTTGGGTGGGTGATCAATATGGCAAAAAGCAGATTGGTGCCTATGCAGGAACTAGAATATCTCGGAGCAAGGTTCGACACCGCAAGAGGCAGGGTGTTCCTGCCGATTCAGAGAGTAAAGGAGCTAAGACCCTAGTGTCGCAGTTTCTACACAGGATGAAGCCTACGGCCTGGCATTACTTACAGGTACTGGGGACCATGGCAGCAACGATCGAGTTGGTATCATGGGCAAGAGCACAGATGAGGCCGCTTCAATGGGCTTTGCTTCAGCGATGGTCCCATCAGCAGCAGCCGTTGGCCATGATGTTGTCCTGTTCCCAGGTGACCAAAAGGGCCTTAGAGTGGTGGCTCTGTCCAAGGAACTTAGAATGCGGAATGCCCCTCAAGCCTCCACAGTGGATACAGTTAACGACGGATGCGAGCTTAGCCGGTTGGGGGGCTCATTGTGAAGGCCAGATTGCCCAGGGTCTCTGGAATGCGGTGGAGGCCCAGTGGTCCATCAACAGGCTGGAAATGCGGGCAGTAGCTTTGGTGCTCAGAGCATTCGAGTCGTTGGTCCGTCAGAGAGCAGTCCATGTCCTGTCCAACAATGTCACGACCGTGGCCTACATCAACCGTCAGGGCGGGACAAGCAGTCCTTCATTGGAGGAGGAAGCGGGCAGTCTGCTACAGTGGGCCGAAGCCCATCTAATAGCCCTATCGGCTCAACATGTGGCCGGGGTAGAAAACATCATGGCGGATTACCTGAACAGGTGCAAAATAGACCACGGAGAATGGGAACTCAGTCAGGAAGTGTTCGATCAGGTGATAGCCCGTTGGGGGGTTCCGGTCATGGACCTTATGGCAAGGTGGGAGTCGGCCAAGGTGTGTCGGTTTTTCAGTCGCAGAAAGGAAAGAATGTTGGAGGGCCTAGACGCTCTGGTTCAGAGTTGGCCCTTGGAAGGGCTCCTGTATGTCTTCCCTCCTTGGGTTCTCATAGGGAGGGTCCTGCAGCGGGTGAAAGCCCACCAAGGTCTTGTGATTCTCATAGTCCCAGATTGGCCTCGGAGGCCATGGTATGCGGATTTAGTGAGACTGTTGGCCGATCGTCCGTGGCGGCTTCCCTGCAGGGACGATCTCCTAGTGCAGGGACTGGTGCGGATGACCCAGGTAGATCGGTTCTCGTTTACAGCCTGGCTATTAAAAGGGCTCGGCTCCGGAAGCAGGGATATTCAGGGGCAGTGATTTCAACCTTGTTGAGCACGCGCAAGCACTCGACCTGCCTTTTGTACGTAAGGGTATGGCGTATATTTGAGGCATGGTGTGAGAGTCAGAAGAAGAAGCCTTTGACAGCTTCAGTGCTAGAGGTGCTGGAGTTTTTGCAAGCGGGTTTTGACAAAGGCCTGGCAGCCAGCTCTTTGCGAGTTCAGTTGGCGGCCATTTCCTGTTATAGGGGTAAGGTTCGCGGTTAAGCCTTAGGGAAACACACAGATATTAGTAGGTTCCTGCGAGCGGTTAGACGCCTGCGGCCTCAGCGGAGGTCTTTGGTCCCTCCTTGGGGATCTTAATCTGGTGTTGAATGCCTTAGCTGGGGAACCTTACGAGCCAGCGGGGAATGCCTCTTTGAAGGACTTAACCCTAAAGACAGTATTTCTTGTAGCTATCTGTTTCGCTAGGCGTATTTCAGAACTTCAGGCTCTATCCGCGCTTCCGCCCTTTCTTTCTTTCTTCAAGGAGAAGGTGGTTTTGCGGACAGTTCCTTCCTTTTTACCCAAGGTAGTTTCTCCCTTTCATGTCAATCAGGCCGTCTCTCTGCCGTCCTTTCCTAGGGAGGGGCTGGAAGTGGATGATGAGAGGCTACACCGTCTGGATGTGCGCAGAGTGCTGAAGCGTTATCTGAGTCACACAGCATCTTTTCAAAAGTCCGAGCGGTTATTCGTCCTGTTTGGGGGGCTGTGTAAGGGCGAGGCGGCGGCCAAGGCATCCATCTCAAGGTGGATCAGGGATGCGATTGCGTCAGCTTACATCTTGAAGGGGAGACAGGTTCTGGTGGGGTTTCAAGCGCATTCGACTCAAGCCCAGGTAGCTTAATGGGCGGAGTATAGTTTGGTTCCACCACTGGACATTTGCAGAGCGGCCACTTGGTCGTCTCTGCATACCTTTGCAAAACATTACAGGTTGTATGTTCAGGCGGCAGCAGATACTGGTTTTGGGAGTGCGGTACTTCAGTCTGGGATGGCAAAACCCTTCCAGGCTTGAACTGCTCTGTTACATCCCAGAGTGAAGGGACTGGACTGGAGAGACGATAAGGAAAGAATAATTAGACCTTACCTACTAATTAGTGTTCCTGAAAGAACTCCAGTCCAGTCCCTGATCCCGCCCGAGTTGTTGTTCTTCAGGTTTTAGGTTTCAATTGAAGGTCGCCGGACCGAAGGTACCTTCAGGAAGTGAAGAAGAGGTCTGAAAGCTCCTCGCAGGACTTCGGATGGCGAGGCAGTATGGAGTGGCAGGGGCCCCTTGAGTGGTTAGGTAAGGGCTGGTGCGGTTTCAGGTAAGCCGCCTCCTCCTCCTCCTTCCAGGGAGTGGAAAGTTCCTTACGGGAGGGAGGGGAGGGGATATTCTAGTGTTTGGTAGTTCATTTACACTTTGTTTATGAAGTTATAGTTACTTAATTGCCTCTCCGTTAGATCTGCTTTTTCAATAGATTCCTGGTGCTAGTGGGTGGTGCCAGTGGTATTTATACCAGAGCATCATCAAAGCGATGATGGGCTCAGCCTCCAAGCTGCTGGAAGAGGAGCACAACTCGGAGTGAAGGGATTGGACTGGAGTTCCTTCAGGAGCACTAATTAGCAGGTAAGGTCTAATTACTCTTTGATGGGAGTCTCGAGTGTGTACAATTGCATATTCATTGTGCATATTCTGAAAATCTGACTAATTGTGGAAACGTTTGGGGAGCCCTACTCTACTCATTAAACTGCTAGTTAGCATCCTCTATGCATTTGCAACAGGTTTGAGATCAGCTCCTTTTACCTTGGTCTGCGTGCTATTGACTTTTTTCATCTTTGACAAGGATCTCCAGTCTTGTGCTGGGAACACGTTTCTGAATGCTTGTAATTTAATATTCATGAGGTTTGCTTAGCAAAAAACCTGTGAGAGAGTCAGTTGGTCCATTAGATGATAAAGGGGTTAAAGGAGCACTAAGAGGCGACAAGGCGATAGCGGAGAGACTGAATGAATTCTTTGCTTCGGTCTTTACTGAGGAAGATGTAGGGATGTTACCCATGACTGAAGTGGTATTTAAAGGTGTGGAAGAATTGAAGGAAATATCGATACATCGGGAAGATGTCTTACAACTATTAGATGAACTGAAGAGTAGCAAATCACCTGGGCCGGATGGTATACATCCAAGGGTGTTGAAAGAACTGAAATTTGAGATTGCAGACCTGCTATCAGTAATCTGTGAACTATCATTAAAATCATCTCTAATACCTGAGGATTGGAGGATCGCCAATGTAACACCAATTTTTAAAAAGGGTTCGAGGGGTGATCCGGGAAACTACAGACCAGTGAGCCTGACATTAGTACCGGGAAAAATGGTAGAAACCATCATAAAGAATAAAATTACTCAGCATGTAGATAGTCACGACCTAATGGGAGACAGCCAACATGGCTTTAGACAAGGAAGATCTTGTCTTACTAATCTGTTATGTTTTTTTGAAGGAGTGAATAAACAGGTGGACAAAGGTGAGTCGGTTGATATTGTGTATCTGGACTTTCAGAAAGCCTTTGACAAGGTCCCTCATGAGAGACTTTTGGCAAAACTAAAGAGTCATGGGATAGGAGGCAGTGTACTACTGTGGATCAGGAACTGGTTAAAAGATAGAAAGCAGAGGGTAGGGCTAAATGGCCAATTTTCCCAATGGAGAAAGGTGAATAGTGGTGTACCCCAGGGATCTGTGCTGGGTCCGCTGCTTTTTGACATATTCATAAATGACCTGGAAAGTGGAATAACAAGTGAGGTTATCAAATTTGCAGATGACACAAAACTATTTAAAGTTGTTAAAACCCAGGAGGATTGTGGAAAATTGCAAGAGGATCTTGATAAATTGGAAGACTGGGCATCAAAATGACAGATGAAATTTAATGTGGAGAAGTGCAAGGTTATGCACCTAGGGAAGAACAACCCAAACTATGGTTACACGATGCAAGGTTCCACATTAGGAACCACCACCCAGGAAAAAGATTTAGGCGTCATTGTGGATACCTTGTTAAAACCCTCGGCCCAGTGTGCAGCGGCGGCCAAGAGAGCAAATAGAATGCTAGGTATGATAAGGAAAGGAATGGAAAATAAAACAAAAGATATTATAATGCCTCTATATCGTTCCATGGTGAGACCGCACCTTGAATATTGTGTGCAATTCTGGTCGCCGTATCTTAAAAAGGATATAGCGATTTTAGAAAAGGTTCAGAGAAGAGCCACCAAAATGGTAAAGGGGATGGAAGGCTACTCCTATGAAGAAAGGCTAAAAAGGTTGGGGCTCTTTAGCCTGGAGAAGAGACGGCTGAGGGGAGATATGATAGAAGTCTATAAATTAATGAACGGAGTGGAACGGGTAAACGTAGATCGATTGTTTACCTTATCAGAATATGGAAAGACTAGGGGACATGCAATGAAGCTACAGGGTGAACTATTTAAGACTAATAAAAGAAAATATTTTTTCACTCAACGTGTAATCAAACTCTGGAATTTGTTGCCGGAGGATGTAGTGAAGGCTGTTAGTGTAGCTGGGTTTAAAAAAGGTTTGGACAAGTTCCTGGAGGAAAGGTCCATAAACCATTATTAAGAAGGGACCCAGGATATCAATGCTTGAACCAGTACAAGCATTGTGGAACCTGTGTCCCTTGGGGAAACTGCTAGGTACGTATGACCTAGATTGGCCACTGTTGGAAACAGAATGCTGGGCTTGATGGACCTTGGTCTGACCCAGTATGGCATATCTTATGTTCTTATGTACATTGACCCTGGTGTTTGGTTAGTTTCTTTCCTTTCGCTATGCTAAAAACTAGCCTTGTTTGGAGTTCTGTTGGACCGTTTCTGCAGAAGCAGCCCTGTGTTTGCAGCCACTGGTCATCCACCAGTCACTCACTAATTAGTTTATATAACCTCATGTTTTCTTTGAAGCTATAGATCTCCCCCCCCCCCTCCCCAAAATCGGTTTCACCAGTATCCAGTGGAGTAAGTGAAGAACCAAGAGAGCTGTGCAAAACAAATTCAGCCCTTGCAGAACATTCTTATATTCTCTGGACATGGATGGGAAACAAAAAGGAAATGTAATTGGGAACAAATTGCTAGGAAATAAGCGATATGAGTAGATGTAAATAGTATTCTGTAGCTTTGATAGCACCAGTTTTAGATGCGTTGGAAAAACATCCTAGAAAAGGGCAATGTCTGAAGCTGTAATGTGTCTCTCTTAAACTGGAAAATAATCGCAAAGTGACAGTTTATATCGGTCCATATGCTTGCTAACTACAAATAGACTAGTTCAGGAATAATTCAAAGATGGAGTGTGAGCTTTTGAGACTTTTTTTTTTTAATATCGTGCACATAATTGAAATCTAATGCCTGAAAGGGGAATAAAAATGTTTTATAATGAAAAGTCACAAAATTGAGAGAATTTCCCTTCGAGGATACTTTCATAAGAGGACACCAATGTGAAAATATTAAAAAACAACCCTGTTTTAACAAGGCAGCATGGGCGCCTTTATAAAATAGGACACAAATTTGCAATGACTCCAAAGAAGGTGTAAATATGTACATGTATTTTATACATGTCCATACATTTTAGGGCACATTTACTAACGTGTGCTACGCATTATTGTGGGGTTAGCTGCATGGTAAGCACACCACACTAACAGTACAGGCCCAGTGCTAAACATCCTGTGCCAACTAGATCGCTTGTGATTGGGCACTAGTCCCAGTACAGATCCCTGGAATATTGCACTGTTTACTCCTTCATTGAGAAAATTGAGTATTTATCCCTATACTCATGTTTCTCTCTCTCAACCAATTTCCAGTCCACACTAGGACATTGCTTCCTGTGCCATGACTTTTTTTTTTAAATTATTTATTTATGAAATATTTTCAAATATACAATGAAAAATGTAAAAGGGAAAACATCATAACCATATAGTAAATGATGCCTATAATTATACAAAAAGAAATACAGTTAGTCCACATCAAGGAAGTGAACAGCCAAACGATATCACAGAATAGAAAGAAAAAAGAGTGCCACTTGATTCCTGTAAATATAAAACTCCATTTAACTAATCTTTGAGCTAAATAGGCAAAAAAAAAAAACAAAAGGAAAAAAATAAACTTAAATTTTACTGTCTAGAAATTCTAACAATTGTTCTGCCTCCTGGAAAATATACTTCCGGCCTTGAAACACTATAAAACATTTACCAGGAAATTTTAAATGAAAAGTTGCTCCTAAAGCCAGAACTCGAGGACGAATTTCGATAAAGGACTTATGCCGCTTTTGAGTTACCCTGGAAACATCAGGGAACACCTGAATGGTTTGCCCACAAAATTTTTCTTAAGAAAATATGCCGCAAAACTTTATCCTTATCCATTTCCATCAAAAAGTAACCAAAAGCGTAGCCCTGCAGGAAATTATCGTCAGTTTCGGATTCAATGAAATCAGAAATATCTAATGAAAAAGGAATCGAGCCTTCCCGAGAAACAGCAGGTTCATCACAATTCCCTCCCTTCTCAAGTCTCCCTGGGGGCAGATAGAATAACTTAGAAATTTTAAATGAGTCAGCATCTTCAAACAATAATATCTCTTTAAAATACTTCTGTAAAAGAATTATAGGAGATAAGTAATGTGTTTTTGGAAAATCCAAAAACCGTAAATTTCGAGACCGTAAAGAATTTTCCAAAAACTCATCCTGACGATGCAAACAAACAGAATCATAAGACATTTTAGCACAAAAATCATTCTGTGTCACAAACTTAGATTCTTGAATATCCACCCGTTTCTCTAACATTAAAAGTTTTTTTCTTCATGATTAGCAAACTTCAATACTGTCTCCTTAGAGAAATCGGATACTTTTTTCAAAGAGACTGCCAATGTGGACTACATACGAGACACTATTAACCAAATATCTCTCAGGGAAACATCCGGAGGAGGAACTTGGGATACAGAAAGAGAAGGCAACTCAATCACAGATGGTAGAGGAGACATCAATGATTAAATTTGAGACAAGTTTCAAAAAAGAAGAAGACAGCAGAGTTACACCTGGGTCAGCCTTCTCCGTGGAGACCGCTGGGGAAGCTTCACCAGACTTTTGTTGAAGCTCAGAGATGGGTGGAGATAAACCTTGTTCGCTCGGGGAGGACAAGGAGGAGGAAGTACTCACAGCCGACATGTTCAAACGATTATCCCCTGAGGCCGAAGCCTCAGCTAACGCCTTGCCCACCACGACATGGGTATCCATTGGACCAATGGATTTAACCACTTTCAGAAGAACAGTTGGTGGGTACTTCTTCTTCCGTTTCCCCATACCAGGGGAAAAGCCTCCTTACGCCTACGTACACCAAAGGGGCGTGACCTGCCCCTTTGGTAATGCCCCTTCGGGCACGCGCCCGAGGGACGCCCGCGACTGCATCCCGCGGTAGTGCTGGAGATTTTATAGCCCTTAGCAGCTGATCCAATCAGTGCAGCACCTCAGCAGGAACCAACAGAAGCACACAGCAGGTAAAGGAAAAAGCAAACACTTCCCCTGTGCCATGACTTTTAAACCTCCTCGGGAATCTCTGATGTGGGACTTTACACTAGACTTTTAGAAAGTATTTGACAATGGGGTCTATAGAATGTTACTTGTCCCTCTCTAAAGTGATTATCAACAGTCCCCTTTAAGAGAGACTGCAGCCCAGAGTTCAGGGCTGGGAGGGCGTTGTTCATAGAGAGAGGTTAAGAACCCAGCAGACTGCAGGAGGGAGAGAGGCCCATGGAGCTAGAAGTCCTTCCAAGGCAAGCTGGGCAAAGGAGTTCTGAGGTAGGAACTTTAACTGGAACTGGAGGAAGGGCGGGAGAACTAGCCTGTGGAGGTTTAACAAGCTGGGACTGAGTTAAGCTGATTTTGTTTTCCCTGAACTGCTGTCTGTTCTGGGTTTTGTTTTGTGGAGGTTTAACCAGCAGGGACAGAATAAAAACCGTTTTTGGTCTTCCCTGAACTGCTATCTGGCCTGTATTTTAAAGAAAACCCCTTCCCACCGCACACCACGCTTACCCCATCTAGACATTCTATGAGGCATGTTTACTGAAGTGTGCTAACCAATAGCATGGGGTTTGCTGTACATTAAGAGCACTGTAGTAACTGGTTGATACATGATTAGGTTGGGGACAAGGCAGGTTAGAAGTGGAGGAGTATCCTAGTGGTTAGGGCAGCATCCTGAGTCCAGAAAGACCAGTGTTCAAATCCCACTGACACTCCTTGTGGCCTTGGGCAAGTCTCTTAACCCTCCACTTCCTCAGGTACCAACTTAGATTGTAAGCCCTCTGGGGACAGGGAAATGCCTATAGTACCTGAATGTAACTCGCCTTGAACTTCTACTGGAAAGGAGTAAATACTACTAATAAGGCGTGTAAAGTAGGCATTGATGGCATGTCGCAGTTGATGCATACCCAGTACACCCATGCTATCTGTGCCTACTGCCAAATAGCACAGGTGCATATTAGCTTTTGCTGTTGGCAAAGGAACAGACACACACACGCCTCTGCACTAATTTGGTAACACAATCTTGCGCTACCAGCGCACATCTTAGTAAACATACCCTTATATCAAGTGGCTCACTTTTATCCACATATTTATTCATGTCTTCAAAGAAATGGAGCAGGTTGAGGCAATACTTCTCTTGGCTAAATCCATGTTGACTTTGTCTCATTAAACCATTTCTGTCCATGTGTTCAATTTTGTTCTTAATTGTTTCCACCATTATTCCTGGCACTGACATTAGGCTCACTGATCTATAGTTTCCTGGATCACCCCTGGAGCCCTTTTTAAAAATAGGTGTTATGTTGACCACCCTCCAATCTTCTGGTACCATAGATGATTTTAATGATCGATTAAGGATTACTAACGGTAGCTCCTTTTTAATTTCATCTTTGAGCTCCCTCTGGAAGTCCTACTGACTCCTTCCTTGGCTGCTTGCTTCCAATGCATGTGAAAGAATTTTCTGTCTACGGCGAGCTTCTTTTCAAATTCTTTTTGCCTTACTTATCAGTGCCTTGCATTTAACTTGGTAGCACTTATGCCATTTCCTATTTTCTTCATTTGGTTTATTTTTCCATTTTTTGAAAGATGTGTTTTTTGGGTGGGGGAGGGGGGTTGGCTCTAATAGCCTCTTTCACCTTGCCTTTTAACAATGTTTGCTGTCATTTGTCCTTCATCTGCCTTTCATGAAGCATAGGATATCGTTTATCTGTCTTCCAAGTTTGTTTTTTCTAAACAGCATCCATTCCAGATGTAAACACTTGACCTTTGCATTAGAACGTAAGATATGCCATAATGGGTCAGACCAAAGGTCCATCAAGTCCAGTATCCTGTTTCCAACAGTGGCCAATCTAGGTCACAAGTACTGTAAACGGGGGTGCTTGTTGTGAAAGTTCCACAATCTTGGCAAAGATAGGAATTTACTTGACTTGCAAAGGATTGTGGGTGTTATAGTTCAATCACACAAAACCAGCCGTTTAACAAGAATAAGGAATTGTGGTTGCTCGAGTGTAAAGCAGAAAACAGATTTTATTTATGGGGCGTTATTCCCTCGCACAGATATGCTTGGTAACATCAACAGGATAATCTCTTCAGGAATTGTATTCAGGAAACAAAACAAATAAGGCAACTGAATTACTTATGCAACAACTTAGTAAAGACCTTGATGGAACAGAAAAGGTCTTTCTTCTAGCCCCTGCTAATAAACTTTCTTAGCAGTGCTGGAATGAAAAATAAACCCAAAAAGGAAAATTCTCTTTATCAAAAAAAACAACTTTCTTCCTTTCACACAGTGAAGAAGTTTTCTTTCCAAAGTCCCACGTGCACTTGTGCCTTGCTCTAATCACATGTGCTTAACCAGCTGCAAACCATTGCTGGTCCACTCTCCACGTGGCTCCAACTTTCCCCAAAGCTTTTCTCTCAAAGAAGATTTTCTGGGAAGCTATAAAAACAGTACAGTTCCTTTTGGTGTTTAATGCTTAACTGAGGATTACTTTAGAACAGCAGCCTAGAAAGAGAGCAATCCATGCATTCCACTTTCTCATTTGATATTTCCCCTTGCTCTTGAAATATCATAGGATCACTTTCATACACTGGCTCAGAGGAATTCTCTAACTGATCTCTACCAGGATAGAAACTGTCTCCCTGCTGTCTTCCTTGTGCAAAACTAGGGAACACGTTGTCATTAGATTTCATCTCTGGGTATTTTGGCCAGTAGGTAGCAAAGCTTCTGTGCCCAGCTCTCCAGTCAGAATCTCTGGACTTTAGGTCTCTTTTCCCATACCTCCCTAAATAGGTATTAGAGCTCCTTCTTTCTGTAGATGCAGCCGTCTCCTTTACAGGTGCTGTCCGAGAGTTCCTGGCTGTATATCTCCAAGCCTCTGGTTTCTTCCAGTCCAATGAAGAATGCTTGCCCCAGGAATCTCTCCCAGCATACGTACTGCCTTGGGCTCCTTTCTTAGACCTCCTGGACGTCTTGCTGTTCTTCCTTCTGTTCAGGCTCCGTCTCTCCTTCTCTTGCCGTCTTTGCCACCATTGCTGTTGCTCTTCTTGCTGTTCTCCTTTCTGTCTGTCTGAAACATTTCTTCTTCCTTTAAAGTGCCTAGATGGACACTCCACCCTAGCACATTCCAGGTGTTCTGAATCAAGCCCTGCCTTAGGAGATGGGTGATTAGGGATTACATCATTGCCTCTCTGATTAGGCACACGTTTCCCTATTTCAGCTCTCCTAGAGGCTTTCTGTAAACCAGTGCATTCTGGGTCTGGTAGTCTTTTAGGTAAACACTCTGTTTTAGTGCTTTTACCAGCCAGCACAGGTTGCTTATTCAGAGCCAATTCACCTCTTGTATTGTTTCTTCCTGAACTATGATAAACTTCCTTATCACAGTACCCATCAAGTTCCCAAATGATAAACGGATTCTGTGATGCTTATCCCAGGGATTTCTCCTGTCCACTTTAATAATGGTTGATGGACATTTCCTCCAGAAACTTGGACAAATCTCTTTTAAACCTAGCTGCACTAACAGCTTTTACTACATCCTTTTTGTTTTTTTTCCTAGCTATTTTCCTCATTTTATTGTAGTCTCCATTTTGAAAATTAAATTGATACAGTAGATTTCCTTTGTATACTCGCTCCAGTTATTAAGTCAGATTTGATCATACGATCACTAGTGACAAATGGTCCCAACACTGTTAGTTCTTGCACCAAATCCTGTGTTCCACAAATGACTAATTCTCTGAAACAGCTTCTTCTCTGGTCTGTTTCCAAGTCAGCTCCTCCACGAAACGGCCATTTATTTCATCTAGCAGGTCCTGTTCAGTGGTGCATTTAGTTTTCCTACAGAACTTTTATTCTATTTGACTCAATGCTGTCTTTTAACATATAGTGCCACGCCTCCAACAATTTGAGCCATACTATCATTGTGATATAATTTGTATCCTGGTGTCACAATATCCCATTGGTTATCCTCCTTTCACCAGGTCTCCAAAATACATATTACGCCTAACTCTCCCATTTTAATTTTTTAGGCTTCTAGCATTTGTATAGAGACATTTCAAGATATGTTTGTTTGAATTTGCAGCCTTCATAGTAGTTGGCAAGGATAATTTGCAATCTTTCAACTCTTTTTGCTCTTTATTGCATCCTCTCTGAACCATGCACTCCTGAGAGACTGTAAACGTCTACCCTGGTCCTAGCTTAAAAGCTGCTGTATCTCCTGTTTGTACATTAGCACCAGGAGCCTGGTACCACCCCCTGTTGACGCGAAGCCCATCTTTGCATAATAGGCTCCCCCTTTCCCAGAATGTAGCCCAGTTTCTAACAAATCTAAAACTTTCCTTCCTGCATCATTGTCTTATCCACACATTGAAACTTCCAGAGCTTTGTATGCGTGTGAGTTCTGCATATGGAACAGGAAGCATTCTGAGAATGCTATCCTGGAGGTCTTGGATTTCAGCTTTCTATCTAAAAGCCTAACTGTGGCTTCCAGAACCTCTTCCACATTTTCCTGTGTCATTGGTAATATGTACCAAGACAGCTGGCTCTTCCCTACCAATGTCTAAAATCCTTTCTAGGATACACATGAGGTCTGCCACCTTCATTTGGTCACTTGCCTGCCTGGTGTGATCTTCATGCCCACCAGCCACCCAGCCATTTACATGTCTAATGATCGAATCACCAATTAGAATAGCTGTCCTAACCCTCCCTTCCTGAGCAGAAGCCTCTGCAGACATATCTTTGGTGTGTGAGGATATTGCATCCCCTGGAGGGCAAGTCCTGGCAACAGAATTGCTTCCTGCCATGCCAAGGTGGTGATCTTTCTAGGTGATCGATTTCCTCCAGAGCAGCTCGGAGGCCGTCGGACTGGAGGTGGGACTTCTTTACTATGTCCATGTGGGTCTCATCTACGTACCTCTCTGCCTCAGCTCCTCAAAATCTGCTACTCTAGTCTCCAGAGATTTGAATTCATTCTCTAAGAGCCTGAAGCTCTTTGTATCGAGTGCACACATATGACCTTTTACCAAGGTGGGAGATAATCATATATCATAATCAACCCAAAAGACTGGATAGCCCCTTTCTTGCTGCTGGACTGCTGTCTGCATCTTTGTATTGATATGGTGTTTAGGGTTGCTAAGGGAGTATGGATACCTAGACTAAAACAAAGGCCTTCTGGATATCTCTTTTTTTGGTTATTATCTACTAATATTTTGTCTTTGCTTCCCAATGAGCTGCTAATATCTATTAAGGCTTAATCACTTGTCGATTAAAATATCCTGTCATTGAGAGAGGGCATATTCCTTTTCCACTTGGCTGGACCATTCACTACTTGACCCAAGGATTTGCTGGAGGTAGAACTGCAGGAGAGATGTTTTTGGGACCCTGTGCTGTCGGCAAGCCATGCCCCCCCCCCCCCCCCGTGCTGATCAGCAAGCCCTGCTCCCTCTGCTGACATAATCACAGTGACAGTAGGACATTTAAAACAGAATGCAGCTGTCTGTGGCGCATGACCAACGGGGTATGTCCCTTTGGTGTCCCTTCAGAGCCTCCTTGATGACAATTTTGTGTTGCCTACTTGAAGATGCCAAGGGGCCTAAGGAAGAGGAAAGGTAAAGCCAGTAAGCAACCTATGTTGTCATCTACTTTGAAGTCAGTCAGTTATTGGTTCTATGGACAAGTATATTAAGTAGGGGTAGGTTGTTCCTGTCATATCTCAGTTTGACTTAGTTGCTCCTTCTTCCTCGGAAGCCTCCGGGGTTTAAGTTCATCATCTAGGTCCCCACTATTCCTCCTGCAGTAAGGCTTGGATCAGAGGGTGGGAGAGTTACTGCTCCCTTAATGCCACCTTTTAAGGAATGAGGATTCTCTGGAGGCACCACAGGCTTCCTTGATTGGGCGGGGGTTCAATGCCTGCTTCTATTCAATATTCTAACTCCCTAGCAGTGGTTGACCTACAAGATATTAAATCTGATTCAATTACTTAAAGGGATATATTGAAAGTTGTAATCCAAACCAGCAGCAGCCTAGTGGTTAAAGCACTGGCTTAGTAACCAAGAGACAAGGGTTCAATTTCCACTACTGCTCCATGTGGCCTTGGGCAAGTCACTTAACTCTCCATTGCCTTGGAAGAAAGGCCGGGCAATCTAATCCCAGTAACACTTCCAAGAAATCCCAGGAGCTTTTGGGTCATCAGGAGTCAGCACTGACTCAAAGGCATACATTGCATTGCAATCCAGACCAATACGTTACTGGGGAGTTTTATTGACCAAACCATGAGGTTTTCTGTTGACACTTTAAACTTCAGGAGCATGATTCTGAGATTGCAGCTGCTGCTGCTCCAGAAAATAGATACAATTTCTATTCAGGTTGATTCTTTGCAATCCACAGGGGCATCTAATATTAAAGATAGCTTGATGATACATATGCAACTTGAAGTGCTTGGAGAATTCCATGTGGGCTACATATTTATGCTTGTTACATTTTCTTATTGTCTCCTTTTATTTTGTTTCAGAGATATTTAAAGGAAGTATTGCTGTTAACCGATGCAGGGTCTGTGTTAATTTCTAATATGTACTGTATTATAATATTATAATATCTACCAACTAGATCTCTAGATCAGAGTAAGGGAGTGGATGTATCTGTGATAGCAGAATCACCTGAATTGGATTTGACATGGTTTCTGGAAGTGTCTATTGACGAAATTTCTTAGAGTAACAATTAAAGCAACTCTAGATGCAGACAATTTTATTTATTAATTTAACTCTTATTATACCATTTTTCTACAAGTCAGGATGGTTTACAGTGAACTAGGTACAACTGAACAACGTAAAGTATCCATGAACTGTCTTACAGGTAGCTATAACGAAAACAATAGTTACACTTTAGAACCAGCCTGGATTGGCTATGATTACTTATGTACAGAGGCACGAGTAATGGCCTGCCTTCAATGTCCTATTGAAATCTTTTGTGGATGCAGTCTTGTGCAGGTTTTGATGCCCTTTTGCGGATGACAGAGATGCTGCAGGTGGTGTTGCAGTTGACAGTGGGGTGGGACAGCGGGGGACTGCTTTGGTTTCTGGTGGGCATGTGGTCGGTAGGGTTTTGGGTTGACACGTATTTGCTCTTGTTAAGGGTCTGGGCATAGGATTCTAGGAAGAGATGAGTTTTCAGTTTTTTATGGAAATCTTCTAGTACATCTATGAGATCAGGAGGTAGGGAGTTCCAGATGGTTGAAGCGTAGATTGTGAATGCCCAGTTGCATACGGTCTGTTTTGCTCTTGGGTCTCTGGGGTGGTACGACGAGGAGGTTCTGCATGCTGTGTCATCTTAATCTTTTGATTTTGGTTTCTCTTAATAGTGTCTGTAGGCATTCCACCGATTTGGTTGTGTATTACCTTGAATATGCTGAGTATTGTTTTGTATTTGATTTGGGTGATGATGGGGAGCCAGTACAGTTGCTGTAATATGGATGTGATATGTGTGTGCTGTGGTGCTCAGTAGATGATC
Organism: Ichthyophis bannanicus; assembly: GCA_033557465.1. Classification (NCBI taxonomy): domain Eukaryota; kingdom Metazoa; phylum Chordata; class Amphibia; order Gymnophiona; family Ichthyophiidae; genus Ichthyophis; species Ichthyophis bannanicus. Next base: position 296,518,999 of record CM066037.1, read on the forward strand.
CTTGCTGCTGTATTTTGCGCCAACTGTAGTGGGTATAATGTGTGTTTGGGTGATCCTTGATAAATTATGTTACTGTAGTCTAGTAGGGACATACCGTACAGAGGTTTTAGGGTGTTAGGAGGGGGCATAGATTCCTCAGTGTTTTCAGCTTATAGTAGACTGATCTGGTGGTGCTTTTAATTTTGAGCTTGTAAGTTTTTAGGCCTTGATCAAGGATTATTCCCAGGTATTTGACCCCCATTTTGACTTGGAGTTCTGTGATGGCAATTTTAAGTGTTTGTGGTGGCTTAAAGGTTGCGTCTTTAGTTACATGAAAGACCTCTGTCTTTTTGTAGTTGATGGAGAGGTCGTGTAGGTGAAGCCATTTTTATTACTGCTGTAAAGCATTAGGTTATCTGTGTAGTTCGGTTTGTTTGTGGGAAAATGGTGCATAAATCATACTATCGTCAGCATAAATTTGATAGTGGATCTTGCGACTCTAGTTCCAAGTTTGTTGCCTGGTGTATTGTAAACTCAGACACATGTTTTCTGTCTGAATTTTTGTTCGATGTAAACTGCGCTGATGTCGAATAGTGCGGTATATAAGAAATGTAAATAAATAAAAATAAATAGATTAGTGAGCACAGCAGCTGGATGTAAATGTTGAAAAGTAAGGAGCACAGCAGCTGGATGTAAATGTTGAAAAGTAAGGAGGAGAGAGAAGAGCCTTGGGGTACCCCTTGCTGTTGGGTGAATGGGGGTGATCTTTGGCTTCAGATTTTTATCTGCTGGCTATGGTCTGTTAAGTAGGAGTGAAACAATTTGATAGTGGTGCTGTATAGGCCAATATCCTGGAGTCGGTTGAGTAACTTGTGGTGGGATAAGGAGTCGAATGCTGCAGAGATATCCAAGAACAGGAGAACGAACCCTTGTCTAATGTTTTCTGTGCCAATGATAAGTCTGACTAGTAATGAGATGAGTAGGGTTTGTACATCGTGGTGTGTTCTAAATCTGTGCTGGTGTTGATCGAGTGGTATGCAGTTTATGTAATTTTGTAATTGGCTCTTTACAGCCTTTTTGACTTTTGCGATGAAATGGGAGACTGGATATGGTCTGTAGGAGGTCAGGGTGTTGGGGATCCAGTTTTGCATTCTTTAGTAATGGTCTGACTGAAATTTGTTTTAGCAAGGGTGGCATGTAACCCTGGGTTAGTGAGGCTTGCACGATTTTTAGGTTGAACGGTATGAGGTGTGGTCTTGTGGTCTTTATCCAAGAAACTGGACAGGGATCTAGGTGTGTTAAGGTTGGCAATGCAAATCCAGAATCATGACAACACATTTCTCAAAGAAGGACTTTTTTTGTTTTGTGGTCAGAAAATTATGATTTTTTCCTGACTTAGCAAGAGCTACACAGTGTAGAAGAAAGAGGTTCCTTCAGTTGAAACCTCGAGTTTTGGCTTTGCGGGCCTCTTTTTTTTTTTTTTTTTCTTACACTTTTCCTGTAAATGATTGGTTGTGGACCAGGGCATTAGATATGTATTTACTGATCCTGCTCAGATGGAAAATTTCCTTAAGGATAAGTCATTTTTGGCCTGTTATGGTCAAGGCCTTTTTGATTGATTGATTGTTTCCTTTTCCTTTTATTTCTACTTTATATTGAGTTAGGGTGGTGTTACCTAGGGATTAAGTATGTTATTCCGCCCAGGTGGATTACTACTATCTCTCTTTGATGTGGGCAAAAAAAAACATGTTTTATTTGATTGTTATCCTTTTTTTATGGTATGGCATGTTTCTTGTAATTTCCTTGCCTGCTGATTCTTTGCAAGTTGCAAAATCTTATTTAAAAAAAAAATCCTGTCATGATAAATGTTGCGCTTAATTTACAGTTTTCCTAATTAAGAGATGTGCCGGGGTGGATGTGGAAAGCTTTACTACCATGTGTTTGTATTCAAAATACAGAATTTTTCAAATAAGCCCACAATCTCTTTTGTCCCAGGCTTTGTCACCTACATTTCCCAGCAAAGTTGTGTAAACATACCCACAGGGTCTCACATTCCCCTCAGGAAAGAAAAGTTTGGGCTGTCCCTGCCTAGTGCACAGCTGGATTTAATTGATGGTTTTGATATTCTATTTCCTGGGTTGGTCAGTGTTGGGGATACTGCAGAGGCAGTGTTCATAGCCTCTGGGTCCAGTCATTGTGGAGTAGTAGCATCTAGTGGGGTTGGATTTATGGCATAGGATTCTGGAAGGATTCTTGATGTTTGGTCCCTGGCTGAGGATTATTGCTGAAATGACTGGTGAAGGTAAGTTTGGGGAGGGGGAGCCTCAAGTAGTTACAAATGAAAACTCATAGTGCAAGGTGCCAGATCCCAGCTGCTGTTACAGCTGGGCTGAAAGCCTAAAGGAAACCTGAATCATTGTGTGGAAAGAGAAGAGACTTGTACCTACTTGGCCGGCAATGAATAGTGTGTTATGGTCAGCAAAGATTTTCAAGAGGAACTACTTCCATCTTAAATATTTAAGCATCTATGTATTTTGTGACGTCTTAATGATGAGTATACTATGAACGATAAGATGATTATCATTTTCTTAGAGATTTCCTGAGTTACAGTTGAGAGCTCTGGTCAAACACGAGTCCTACAGTACAGATATTGGACATTCATGAGAGCAATGGCTGAAGACTGACAAACTGGAAAAAGCTTCCCTGTTTTTAATATAGTACAGATTTTACATATATTTCAAGGGGTAATAATACTGCATTAATAATAGATCCAAAGCTACTGTTTGTTCTGTTCAGGTGAATGAATAACCTGGCTTATCACTAAACCTGTCTGTAATAGGTACTGAGCAGCACCTATTACTTTATACTCAAGTGTCATACAATGATAAACCTTCAAAGGGAGTAAGGTTGCTTATGGAAAAGAAAAAGAATACCTTTTAGAAGGTCAAAGTATTCTCTTTCCAAAATCTGTTTAGTTTATTTATATAATGCCTTTCTCCAGGTCAAGGCGGCTTACATGGAGCAAAATGCAAATGACATTATAACAGTGGTATCAACTATGTACAGCATGCAATTAGAGACCTTTGGGCTCCTAACTATATACAGTTTTGACTATATACAACAGTAATGGTAGGCATTGTGCTGCATTCTTCGGGGGGGGGGGGGATTGAAGTATTCAGTGAACAGATGAGTTGTTAACTGTTTGTGGAAAGTCTTATTTATTTATTTATTTTTCTTATATACCGCGCTCTTCGATATCAGTGCGGTTTACATGGAACAAGGAGAGTTTACAGTGGGGGGTTACACCGTAATTACATAGAACAGGTAAAATAACTTGGATAACAGTATTAACTATTTACATCTGAATGGCTAACAGAAAAAGTATTTGCACGTATATACAACACATTGAGGGTGGTTACATGTGTCTGTGAAGCGTTGTTGTGGGTGAGGGGGTTGTTTTACCATCTTCTGGGTAGCACTTGAGGAAGAGGTAGTGTTTCAGTGCTTTCCTGAATTTGGTTAGGTCTTGAGGTCAGGGATGTTCCTGAGTTGGTCCGGTAGTTTGTTCCATATGGAGGGTGCATAAAGTTGGAAGGCTCTTTTACATGCTTACTGGTTGGATTTGGTTCTGATCTGGGGGATGATGAGTGTTCATTGTAGAGGTCCATCTAGATCTGTGTGGTTGGGAGAGCTGTAGAAGTGTGAAGAGGTGTGTGTGGGAGAGTCTGAGTGGATTGCTTTGTGAGTTAGCAAGATGGCTTTGTATGCTATACGGCTTTGTAGTGGAAGCCAGTGGAGCTGTTTGAGTATTGGGGTAATGTGTTCTTTTCTTGTTGCGGTTTGTAGGGTTCTGGCTGTCGAGTGGAGAGCTGTTTTGAAGTGATAAGAGTGTGGATTGTGGCATTTCTTGGAAGATGGCATTGTAGTAGTCCAGGTGGGGGGGTGGGGTATTGAGGCTTGTAGTACAGTATGGAAGTCTTCTGGTTTGAGGGGTGGTTGGAGGTGCTGGAGTGTCTTTGCTTTGAAGTAAACTGCTCGGGTGATTTTGCTTTGCGTGTTTTGAAAGTTAAGTGTTGATCAAGGGTGATCTCGTGGTATCTAACCTCGTCTTTGGTTTTGATTTTAGTGGTGTTTATTGTTATCATAGAGGTGTCCCTCATTATGTAGAGGGCCTCTGTTATGTAGGCTGTTGTCACTTAGCCAGTTTGTTACTTCGGTAAAGCATTCTTGGTAGGCGGATAGAGTGGGTTGGTCTGTGTTAATTGGTCCATATCATAATATCAGTGGCATAAATGTGGACATTTAGGTTGTGTGTTTTCTTATGATTGTGCAGAGTGGTTGCAGGTAGAGGTTGAAAAGTATTCTGGAGAGGGTAGATCCTTGGGGGACTCCTTGTGTTTGTTCGTTGGTATGGGGTGGAGGTGTTTCCGATCTTTATCTGTTGGTGCCTATCAGTGAGGTAGGATATGAACCATTTGAGTACAGTGCCTTGAATTCCATTTTTGTGGAGACATTGCAGTAGTATTTGGTGGTTTGCGGTGTCAAAGGCCAATGAGATGTCCAGGAAGATTAATAGGGAGCCTTGATTGGCTCGCTGCATACCTTGAGTTAGTGTATTTATCAAGGTGGTTAATAACACAGGTACATACCAAAAAACTGCCTCCAGTTTTGCAACTGATTCCTATAGATTTTGGGGTGCTGAATCCAGGAAAAATAGCCAAAATGTTCCATCACGTCACGTTTTCTTGCAAAATTAGATTTCTTACCCATATAAGGAACGTTCACATAATTTCTTTTTAGCCGACTGCAGTTTATTTTCTTGGCCCAAAATAGAGGTTGTAATGGTTAACTAACTAGAAACACTCCCTCATGATATTTTGGAGTGTTTTGTATTCATTTTATACATTAACAGGACAATTGTGAGGCGGGGGGCTAAATCCAGTACTCGCGCTGGCGCATGTTCTTTCCTGTTCGCCTCGCCTGGCTCGCTCGCTCGCTCAAACACGGTGGTTGCGACATGAACGTTCCTGTCAAATTTCAGTTTCTTGCAAGTTCATTATTACCTTTTGTTTGCTCAGTCGTAATCCAGCTTTATTCCGAAGTGGTTCACTACAGTTGTAGTTTGCAGTGCTGTGCATTTGTGATGGCTCACAGAGCCAGAGGTTGCGTCAACTCTCCGGACAGTTTTTGTTTTATTTGTGGGGAATATACCGTGAAAAAGCGGCAGAGGAACATTTCTGCATTTATTAAAAAAGTATATTTTGCCTATTTCGGTTTGAAGTTAGGCGATCAAGACAAACCGTGGGCTCCTCACAAAGTGTGCAAGACATGTGAGGAAGATCTACGCTTATGGTAAAAAACAAGCATTTCGTTTCGGAATACCTATGATGTGGCGTGAACAAAGAGACCACAGCAGTGACTGCTATTTTTGCTCTTGCATTGTGAAGGGATACAACTTAAAAAATAAGAACGTAATAAGTTACCCCAACCTTCCCTCAGCAATTAGGCCTATGCCTCATAGCAACGAAGTACCTGTGCCTGAACCACCAAAATCTTTGGATCATATTTGTGTGGACGGTTCTGATCATGATGAGACTCATCAGATGGCTTTTCCCGATGAGTCCAGTACTTCCGAGTTTGAAACTGAACCAGATCCGAAACCTGAACTTTTCTCTCAAGCTGAATTGAATGATTTAGTCCGGGATTTAGGACTCCCAAAAGATGCTGCCCAACTGCTAGGTTCTCGGCTTAAACAGAAAAATCTATTGTCACCAGGAACAACTTTTTATTGGTACCGCAACCGCGAGACACAATTTTTGAAGTATTTCAGCAAAGAGGAAGATTTGGTATTTTGCAACGATATATACGGAGTGATGGAAAAGTTTAAACTCAAGTATGATCCTGCTGAATGGCGGCTGTTCATTGATTCGTCAAAAGACAGCATAAAAGGTGTTCTTCTTCATAATGGCAACACATTCGCTTCAGTTCCTATTGCTCACTCTGTTATTCTCCAAGAAAAATACGAGAATTTGGCCCTGATTCTTCAGAAGATTCGTTATGATGAGCGTAAGTGGATGATTTGTGGAGACTTTAAAATTCTATCCATGCTATTAGGGCAGCAATCCGGTTTCACCAAATATCCCTGCTTCCTTTGCTTGTGGGATAGCCGGGCCCGCGACCTACACTGGGGGAAAAAAGACTCGCCAATTCGGGAGTATTTGAGACCCGGTGAGAAAAATGTTCTGCATGAGAGCTTGGTACCTCGTGATAAAATTCAATTACCACCTCTCCACATTAAGTTGGGTCTCATTAAGCAATTCATCAAGTCCCTTCCAAAAGATGGTGAGTGCTTTCGGTACCTTTGCTCAAAGTTCCCCCGACTTTCTGAAGCAAAGCTAAAGGAAGGAGTGTTTGTTGGCCCTGATATAAGGAAACTCATTTCAGATGGAGCATTCGCTGAAACGATGTCTGAGAAGGAAAAAGAAGCCTGGGATTCCTTCAAGGATGTTGTTCTCAAATTCTTGGGGAACAGGCGGGATGAGAACTATAAGGATATTGTTGCCAGGATGCTCAATGCCTTCAAAGAACAAGGCTGTAACATGAGCCTGAAAGTCCATTTTTTGCACTCCCATGTGAACTACTTTCCCGAAAACTTGGGGGCGTACAGTGAAGAACAAGGTGAAAGGTTTCACCAGGACGTCAAGGACGCAGAGAGAAGGTACCAAGGAAGATGGAACACCACTATGATGGCTGATTTCTGCTGGTTGCTGCTGCGGGAAACCCCAGATGAAAAATACGCCAAGCAGTGCACCAAGAGAAGCATTCGGGGGAAGAAGAAACGGGCCCACCAGGAGATTGATTGACCCAAGAATGACTTTAAAATCTAAACTGTGTTGACAAATATCGTGTTTTTACTAAACTTTGAAATAAAAATTTGCTAGTTATTACCACAGTGTCGGATCTCATTTATTAGAATTTTATTTTCACACCATCGGGTGTTTGTCTTCATGTATTGCAATGGTGCGGTTTGCGTTTTCTATTCTTACATACATACCTGTACAACATTTTTTGCACATTGCTTTGCTTTGTGTCTAACCTCGCTCTTATATGCTCAATGTTTGTGCACATGTATGTGGCTGTTTTAAGTGCAGACAATTTTGCTACCATCACAGTGTGTTTTGTTGACATTACTCTATTCTTATGTGCTGCCTTGTTACAATTTTCTTTATTCTTATTTGAATAACTACTAAACAATTAGTATAAAGAATTCATCCAAGAAACTTTTATCTCGATCGCACTCAATCTGAAACGTTCACCTCAAACTGCTAACCCAATGTAGCAAAAAAGCTGTACGTGATGGAGCAAATTGGTTACCAGATTTGGATTCAGCGCACCAAAAAATGTAAAAATCAATCGAAACATTAGAGGCAGTTTAAAAAATTTTTTTTTTAGTGTAACTGTGTAATGTTTCCACTCCATGCTGCGGTTGAAACCTGTATTGCTGGGGGTTGTCGCGAGCACTACCCTGGCGGTAAGTAGCAGTCAGGGCAGGTCGGACATAACTATATAGGGAGGAGATTGGCCAGTAATCCAGAGGCCCAATTGGCTTTTGGTCCTGTTAGTTTCCTGGATCCTAATCTTCCAAAGAATTCAACTGCACAAGTGGTGGGAAAATAAAGGCTTTTATTTCCCCTTCTCGCAAGGGTTCAAAGGATTGGGCAATAACAACAACGCAAATGTCCTTACTTCAGGTAAGAAAAAGTAAAACAAAAGTTTAAAGCAAAACTGTTACTTTCACAGTAGCGCTGGTATTCACACAACAGGAATGTTCTAGGCAGCAACACATACAGCTTACAAGCCTGGCAAAGATTCTAGGCTTCCCGTGGTACAGTACATACAGTCCATTTCTGTATCTGAAACCTCATTTGCCAGTTCCACTTGCGTTGGCTCATAGGCAGAAGCCTCTGACTCTGAATCCCTGAGTTCAGGTAGGTTATAGTCAGGCTTCTTATATAGCTCTTCTAGCACAGCCCAATGTTCTGGGTAACTCGTAGGGCGTCGGCTCTGTGCTGTTTTATATTGAGGAAATTCCCCTCTCCTTAGAGGTTTTATGGCAGCTTTATAAAAACACTTATTATTCAAAACTCTTTTATCAGGTAAACTTTTCCTATAGCTTGTATCATAAAAAGCTTTACCTTGGGAATTTGGCTTCTCTGTTTCCAGTGAAGGTTGAGGCCTGCACCAGTTTCTCCGTTGGCTTGCCTGTACAGCACGGCTTGGACAACAGTTGCAGCAATGCCTTTGCCTCTCTGGGCAAACAGCTTTTACTCCTCTGTGAGCTGAGACCTTCCCAGGTTCCTCCTTAGCTCTCAGGCAATCACCTTTCACTCTGGGTGATCTTCTGGCAGTGGAATATTCAGGTTTGCATTCTAACCTCTTTTCCTCTGTCTTGCCTTCCTTCCTGCTGCCTCCTTTCCAGCCGTCTCTCCAGCTGCCTTCACTCTGGCTGCTTCTTTTCCAGCCTTCACTCCGGCTGCTTCTCCAGCTGCCTTCACCGCTGCCTTTCCCGCTGCTCTTCTTCCAGTCTTCCACACCCTCCTTAAGAAGTCCTCCTGTGCTCGAGGATTGGAAGCTGGCTGGCATTACCTCATGATCAGTGGGGCGTGGTTCCTTAGTCACTCTGGAGTCCCTCTTGCTCCCTCTATCTGGTTCCTCCAGATATTGCAGCTTGTATGTACCTTTTTCTTTATTTAAAGCATTTTCCTTTCTCCCAACCAGGTCTGCTGGGTGACAGGGTCTAGAAGATTGTGTCTGTCAATATGGTCTTGCAGTTGGTGCTGTACTGTTTTCTCAATGATTTTTGCTGTGAAAGGTAGGCTTACAATGGGTCTATATGATGCTGGGTCTGAGGGGTCCAGGGTTTTAGTGTTGGGCATATGGAGGAGGTTTGAAGGGGTGTGGGCATGGTGTCTTGTTTAAGTATTGAATGTGTGAATTTGGCGATTACTCCGCTGAGCTCCTTTTTGGCCGCTTTAACTCATGATGTAGGCAGGGATCTAGAAGGGAAGTTGTTGTGTTTAGAGAAGTTATGTTTTTTTTCGATTTGGCTTACAGTAATTTTATTGAAGGAACTCCAGGGGTCTGAGTGGGTGTTTTCGATAGAGGGTGGGAGGTGGATATTTAGTTGTGGATGAAGTTGTTTGTAGTGATGAGTTAGTTGTTGGGAGGTGATTGTGATTTCTTAATTATCAGTGGATGGTGCTTTTGTCGGGTTTTTAATGGTGGAGAAAAGCTCTCTTGGTCGGTTGATTGCAGAATTTAGAAATTTGGTATGGTGTTCACATCTTACTTTGTTGTGGTGTGGTATTCTTTCAGCAATTGCAGATATTGTAGTTTGTCTTTTGTTATGTTTTTGGTTTTGCACCATTTTCTTTCGTGTTTGCAGAGTTGCCTTTTCAGGTTTCGAAGGGTTGGAGTATATCAATCAGTCTTAGGTTGTTTTGTATGTCGATTTGTAGTTGTGTTGGTATTGGAGGCAATGGCTGCATTCCTGATAATGATGATCCAGTTCTCAATGAGGATCTCTGGGTTGGTGGAGTCTGTAGGTAGTTGTGCGAAGGTTTCTTGAATGAAATTTTCCTTATTGAAAGGTTTAAACCTTCTGGTTAATGAACGCTGGTTGTAATTTATCCTGATGGTGTTCTGTAGGAGTGAGAACTTGATGAATTTATGGTCGGACCATGGGACTGGGAATGCTTGTATAGTGGGGGTGGGGGGATGCTCGCTTGGGCGTTATAGTCATTGAAGAAAATTAGGTCCAAGGTGTTGTGTGTGTGTGTGTGTGGGGAGTGTTAACGAGTTGTTAGGTCCATTGCCTGGATGAAGGACTGTGCGTGATTTTGGTGCAGAGAGGGGAGGTTAAAGTCTCCTAGGACTAGTAGGTCCTTTCCAGTTTTTGATGCTGCTATTACTATGTCCAATATTATTGATAGGTCATTAGCGTTGGAGGTAGATGTCTTGTATATGAGGCAGATGGTGGTTTGTTTTGTTGGAGATGGTGATGGAGTCGGATTCATTGGTGCAGTCATTTGCTTGGCATCAGAGGTTAAGGTTTTTCCTGGATATGATCATCATGCTGCTGCTTCTGTGTTGGGTTCTAGAGCATTGGTATAAGGTGTATCCCTTTGGTGTGAGTTGGTTCAGGTGCAGGCCCGCCAGGCGTGGGCGTGCCTAAGTGCCCTTTGTTTGAAAGTCCTGCTGGTAGTATAGCAAGGGCCCTGATTGGCCTCTGCAGCAGAGGGGCGGGAGTATCATGCATTCCTGCTCCTCTGTTGCTAGACATTTCAGCTGGACGTTTCAAATTTTAGAATATAGATAGATAAAGCACGCAGTTATGGCACAGAGTACAGAATTTTTATTAAACACTTTATAGTAAAAGCTGTTTCTGGATATGGAAGTTGAAAGTGCATGCTAAAAGCATAACACAGGGGTACGTTTCTCTATGTATGATTGGAGTATCCAGATCCGACATTTGAGAGAAGCTGTGCATGGAATGCATGGCTGGAGGTAGGATGGGAGTCTCTCTCTGCAAGCGTATGCATGCTTGAATAGGCTGTGTGTATGACTGAATTAAGCAGATGGGGTGTAACAGTTGTCCCCTTCCCTCACTCTTTTTAAACTTCCCTTCCATCTTATTTCATTCTCTTTTATTTCTTCTTTTTCTTCCCCCCCCCCCTTCCCTTCCCTTCTGCTCACATTTCTCCTCTTTCCTAATCCTTCCCTTCCCCCTCACCTTGCAGGTCTCTTCTGGGCCACCACATGGGACTCTGTTATGCTGACTGGGGTTGGGAATCCCATCAGTACTGTGACTCTTCACTGTGCCACTTTGAGGGTCCTTCTCTTTGACAGACAGGATTGGGAGCCCCGCTGTCTTCTCAGGCTACTCCCCCACCCCCACTATGGTACATCATCGGTAGCATATGCTGCAGAAACAAAAATTTAGGGTCACAAAGTCGCAAGTGTAAGATGACCTATTTAAATCTTTTAGGAGTGAGGTTCGTTGCTGCTGTGATATGCGCAAAACTAGCCCATTTGAAGAAATTGCCCCCGAAGAGAATCTTCACACAAACAATTTAAGGCAACAGATACCTCGGCTCTCTTCTTTCTAGATCCGTCTACTCAGCATCAGGAAAAAGGCATTCCCTCCATGCAAAAAAAGAGGCAGATGTTAGACAGTATAAAAGCTCAGAAGAGTCAAGGTCACATTCCCAGCTTAAGGAGCTCCAGCAGCTCAGGTTCCCAGGGCTGGCTCCAGATTTGGTTCAAACCTTAAGCCTCGTGCACCCACCTGGCTGTCAGAATAGATTGTTTTAGCTTTGAAAGTCCTGCTCTATGCTGCCCTGCAAAAGCTTCCATCCTAGGCAAAGGCCTAATCTGCCTAACGGTTGCATCGGCCCTATGGGTTCCTCTTATTCTCAGGACTGCAAGGACAAAAATCAAAAACAAACAAACAAAAAAAAAAAAACAGGAAATGAGTAGGGGGAAAAAACGAACCCAATATGCTTGCTGCGGTACTACCTAATAGGGAATGAACACAAGTAATGTGGACACAAGCAGGCATTCATCCAGACCACAAACATTTAACTTGTATTTTACTTTATTTTTGTTTAGTTAGAAAGGAAAGGGGGGGGGGGGGAGGGAATCAGGAAGCCAACCAGCCTACAGCAGATCGGAGAGAGTCTGCTAGTTCCTCAAACCTGAAAATTACAGAGCTAGATATTGGCTAACCACTTCCATTGTATCTGGTGAGTACTAATGAAGTGTGCGACACTCACATGTGCCAATATGAGGTTGTGCAAACAGCAGGAACCTGTGTGTCTTGTTTTCATTCAGCCAACTCTTTTTGCTCAATGAAAGGAATTTTGATTTTCTGCAGAAAATATAGGGATATTGCTGAACAAATCTACTTTCACTGGATCAACTATCTTTTTTTTTTTTTTACCTTATGGAGCACTGTAAGTTCACACGTTTTAAGGATTTCACAAAATGTCAGTTTTTGATGCATTATAAAGGCCTCATCTGCCAATCTCCTTGAACCCTTGCTTTGGTATTATATTGGAAGTTATCTGCTAGGCGTGGACACGTATGTTTTCTTTATGTAACAGAAATACACAGAAAATTCTGCACATATCTTTAGCATGGACAACTGAACGCTACAACTCATGCTAAGCTTTCAGATAGATAAAAAGAAAAAGAATGAACATGGCGATTGAGTGACTTGCACAACTTAGTTTAGAGTCAGTAGGGAGTCGACATTTGAGAAGGAATGACCTGTTTGGCCTATTGAAATGAGCTGTAAGCCAAGGAAATCGGGGTTCAAATCCCACGGTTGTTCCTTGTGGTCTTAGGCAATGTAGCTGTTCTTATCTCAAAGCTCTTTAGGGAAGGGGTGTTGTACCTGGAAAAAAAATGGTACACTGCCTTGATTTAAAATTGAAATGGCAATTTTGAAACACAAACTTGTGCTTTGCTAAAAGTATTTTTTTCTAGGGGTGTTTCACTTTCCAAGGGTGCCTGTTGAGGGGAGGGTTGGTCTATCTGTCTCTCTGTCCATGTGCATAAAGTTAGAGGTTTTCTGGCTGTCTGTCCTCCAGGGTTTAGAATGGTGAGGTGGGTCCTCACTCATCCTGTTGTGTTATGTGTTATTTTTACTAAAACTACAGTAACATTGCAATTTGCTTGCATCACAAAGCTTAGCAGCCCAGATGTTCTCGCTTTCAGTGCTGCTTTTAGTTATAGCTCGCAGCAAGACCAATTCAGGATTCCTGAAAGCGTAACCAGGCTGTGTGTGACACATGGCACGGGCCCCAATGGGCTGGCATGGGGTTGACTTTTGGGTCATGTACTTTTTCTATTGCAGGCGTGGTTGACAGTATAAGATGCTGGAAATCCAGAGCCGACCCATCTACTAGGCAGTTGCCTAAGGAAGCAAGCCCCATCAGGGCCCCTCCCCTCCTCCCAGCAAAACGGTAGTTCATCGCTGCCCGTCTCGCCATGCCACTCTCCTCCCGGCATCCATCTAGTCATCTTGGGGGAGGAGCACGGCGATTCCTCTGCTGCATTGGACTTTAAAGTGCCCATGCTCGCAGCCTGCCACTCCTGCCCCCCTCCCTTCGATGCAACTTCCTGCCACTCCTGCCCCCTCCAGCAGGATGTTGCATCAGAAGAGGCAGGCCGTGACCACACTAGTGCTGGCACTATAAAGCCTGATGCAGCAGAGGCGTTGTTTTGCTGCCCCCCAACCAAGGTGAGAAGATGGATGCTGAGAGGGCGGTGGTACGTTGGGCAGTCTTCGGGGGGTGGCAAAGGTCTGCCTAGGGCAGCAGAATCCCTCAGGCTGGCCCAGTGAAAATCTCATATTCATCTTTTGTCTGCCTGATCGAACTTCTCATCCCTTCTGGAAGTAAAAACTAAAGCCCCATCACAAGCTGTCACTTTTGGATTGGGATTTTCTCTTTATAGGGAATCCATGTGGGGGAGCGGATACGAGGGAGTAGGAACGTTAATTTTTTGTTCCATAATGAAAAACAGAAGTTCAGTACACTTCATATGAAAAGCAGTGAGGAAAGCTTAGGGGCCCTTTTACTAAAGTGCGGTAAGTTGTTTACCTATTTTTTGCACTTGCTGCTTGGCATAATAGTGATGGGATGTACTTCAACGCTTTCTCTTGAGGTGGTGTCAAGTGCACCCAGATTAACCACAAAACAGCGTACGATAAGTACAGTGCACTAACTGCAATGCATAGTCTACATCCACTCTCTGCCCGTTATCTGCCAGTCCTGCCCCCTCTGTTAGCAGAGGTTTTTAATGCACAGTAGCGGTTACCACGCATTAAAGTGCACGTTGAATGCTTTGCACACTTCAGAAATCTTAGTGCAAAGCTTAGGGGGCCCTTTTTTCTAGATAGATATGAAAAAATACGATACAACACAGGGAAAGAAAAGAGCACTAGAGGATGTGGTGCGGCTTTTGCTTATTTAGTGGTGGTCTTGTTTGCTCCTTTTTTAGGTTGCCTAGTCTCAGGCATATACATGTTTGCTCTGTGTCCTACCATACCTAATCTGTGTGGACATCAAGATCCAGCATGGACTGATGCCACAGTTATAAGTTTGCCATTATCAATGGCACCAATTGCTTCCCCCCCCCCCCCACCTCTACTTTCCCTGAACCTCTGTACATTTCTTTGTTTTTTTGCTCTCACTAATCTTCAGGGTGATTCTGGAATTGGATTGGGTTGGGTTTGAACAGGGCCATAACTAGAGGTGGGCAAGAAAAGCAACTGTCCAGTCATTTTTCCGCCCCAAGGAGCTTTGAGCTGAGTGAAAGTGGATGAAAAGCTTTGCATGCCTTTCTCCTGCCAGCATCTGTGTTAGGGAAGGGAGCGCGGATAAGGAAACGAATGCAGAGAGGCATGCGACTCGGGGTGAGAAAGAAGGGGTGACAAAGATTCTCGCCTGCTCTGCGTGCTAAAATTCCTAGTTATGGCTCAGGATTTGAACTATTATCATAGTTAAGTTGTTAATAAAATTGTATTTCACAGTCTCAGTCTCAAAAAAAAAAGTCAAGTCCGTCTCATCAGTTGTGCAGCAGTTTGTTTCATGATGATGATATTAAGAGTTTGGAGCTGGAGAACAGCCGACATCAAAAACTTTCCCCAGGGGAGAAGTTTGGTGGTTCGGTGATGGCATTGCGCACTGTCTTGCAGAGGAACATAAGACAGGCCATATCAGGTCAGACCAAAGAGTCATCAAGCCAAGTATCTTGTTTCCAATAGTAGCCAATTGGGTTACAAATGCTTGTCAGGTTCCTAAAAGGTATACAGATTTAGCTTCTCCCGGGTATTTCCCCAATCTACTTTAATACTGGCTTATGGACTTTTCCTCGAGGAACTTGTCCAAACCTCTTTTAAACCCAACTACACTAATTAGCCATTTAGCCCTAATCTTTGCTTTCTATCTTTTAACCAGTTCCTGATCCACAATAGTACACTGCCTCCTATCCCATGACTTTTTAATTTAGTAAAGAGTCTCTCATGAGGAACCTTGTCAAAGGCTTTCTGAAAATCCAGATGTACTATTTCATAGTCGGTTAGTATTTAAGACTAGACTAGACTAATCAGAGACAATATTTTTTCACTCAACTAGTTTAGCTAGTTTCTCATGAACACAGTCTTCTGAAAATTCTTCAAGATGACCCTCTCTTCTGTTCCTGTTTTGTGGGTGTTTTCTGAGGTCCTGTTCCTGGTTCTTCATCTGTGAACACAGGACAGAAATATTTGTTAAGCAATTCCGCTTTATCCTCATCAGCTTCTACATAGTCCTCCCCTTTACTCTTGAGTCTGACAATACCACTTTTGCCCTTCCTCTCCTCACTAACATATCTGAAATGTCTTATCCCCCCATTTTATTGCATTGGCTATTTCCTCCTCTTTTTGAATCTTCGCTTTCCTGACTACTTTGCTAGCTTCTCTAAGTTTTTCCAAATGTAGATGCCTGTCTTCCTCTCTCTGTGATCTCTTGTATTTCATGAAGGCCTCCCTCTTTTTCTTCACCTTTTCAGCTACTTCTTTCAAAAACCATAACGGTTTCCTTTTCCTTTTACCTTTTATTTACCATTTGATAAAAAGGTTGGTTGCCCTTAAAATATCCCCTTTCAGTTTCGCCCACTGTTTTTCTACATCCCCCTGCTGTTCCCATCCCGCTAACAACTCCCTGAGGTATTGGTCCATCTTAGCAAAGTTAGTTTTCCTAAAGAAGAGACCCCTGCTTTTGAATGGATTCTGTCAGCCCTAGTTCTAATACTGAACCACACCATCTGGTGATCACTGGATGCAAAATGATCTCCCACTATAACATCAAAACCACTTCCACCATTGGTAAGCACTACTACACTACTACAAACTGCGCTCTATACAACAATTAAGACCACTATTACAAGATGAAGACTTTAGAACCGTTACACAAGCTTTGGTCATACCACATTTTGATTTTTGTAATAGCATACTTCATGGTATAACTAAGAAGAACATCAAAATCATGCAAATGGCCCAAAATGTAACAGCAAGAGTTATATTCAAAGCCAAACTATCTGATCATATCACTCCTATTCTATATACACTACACTGGTTACCCATTTTCAGTAGGATCCAATACAAAATACTAATAACCACTTTTAAATTAATTAATAATATTGCCCCATCATACTTAACTACTCTTCTTAACAGCCCAATAGAAAATAGGATGAGACGGAGAAAAAACCTTAACACACTAGCAGTCCCAGATCTAATAAAGAAAACAAAACACTCAACTAGTAACAGTGCCTTTTCGTTTGTTGCTCCAATATTGTGGAACAACCTTCCAGACCAATTAAGAGAAACTAAAGATCTACTAACGTTCAGAAAAGATCTAAAAACCCATCTATTCAGCCAACACTACAACAATGAAGAAACATTTGTAGTTTCCCAACCACCATAATCATTTTATTCACCCTTTTCCAAATTTATACTACAACATAAACAACGTCATCCTCAAACGATAATTAACTTAATAATGTTTCCTCCCACCTATAAATAAAAAAAAAATAAAAATCAAAGCAACCCTTGATACCTGTTATACAGTTTAAATGTATTATACAAGTTTAATTGTATTATAGTTCAATAATTGTTCCTGTTATATTGTAATACATTTATGTTACACAATTATAATGTAATATAGTTTAATAGTTTAATAATCTTTCTGTTATATTGTAATTCACTAATCTGTTCCATACAATTCATGTTATAATGTAATATAGTTTATAATGTTCTATGTATCTGTTTTGACTTTTTGTTGTAATGTAAACCGCTGCTGATCCTTGGAAGCAGCGGTATATAAAAGCTGTTCAAATAAATAAATAAATAAATAAGTCCAGTATGGCCCCTTCACGTGTGGGGTCTGTTACCAATTGCCTGAATAGTTTTCCCAGTAGAGAATCCATGATCTCCTTACTTCTAGATGATTCTGCAACAGGAATGTGCCAGTCAACATCTGGCATGTTGAAATCCCCTATCAGTAGCACTTCCCCATTCCTAGCAATGTTGCATATATCTTCAATTAACTCTCCATCCACCTCTTCCTCTTGTGAGGGAGGTCTGTATATCACGCCAATGCAAATAAATTTCTCTTTCCCTCTTTCTAGTTTAACCCACAGTGCCTCCTCTTTCCCTTTTAAGCTCTGTAATTCCAAAGCTTTAATATTTTTTACAAATAGTGCCACTCCTCCTCCCCTTCTTCCTTCCCTGTCCTTTCTGAATAAAGTATAGCCTGGCATAGTTACATCCCAGTCATGGTTTTCTGTGAACCATGTTTCTGTAACTGCCACTAAATCCAAGTTAGCCACTCCCATTAAAGCTTCAACATCTGGGATCTTATTTCCCATGCTACGGGCATTTATATATACCGATTTCCATATGTTGCCCCTTTAACCCATTTCCATAAAGGTATTTAATGTTTTACTTACCTGGGGGCTTTCTTCACCCATCCCCAACGAATCTAGTTTAAAGCTCTCTTCAGTAGATTAGCCAGTCTGCTACTGAAGACATGTCGACCTTTCTTGGACAGATGGACACCATCTCTGCTCTGCAACCCTTGGAACAGCATCCCATGGTCCAGGAAACCAAAACGCTCTCTATAACACCATCCATGCAGCCATGCATTCATCTCCAGGATGTGAGCTTCTCTGCCTTGGCCTTTACCCTCAACAGGGAAGATTGAAGAGAACACCACCTGTGCACCTATATGCTTCACCCTCTGTCCCAGAGTCATGAAGTCACTTTTGATATGGTCAGAGGAATACCTGGCAGTATCATTTGTGCCGACATGGATTAGCAACATTGGGTAATAGTCAGTGGGCTTGATGAGTCTCTGCAAACTCTCCGTAACATCTTGGATTTTGGCACCTGGCAGACAGCTTACCTCTCTGGACATCAAATCTGGTCGGCAGATGGACGCCTCAGTACCCCTCAGAAAAGAGTCTCCAACCACCACTACCCTTTGCTTCCTTTTGGTCACTGATTCTGCAACTTTGGGGTATTTGAGCTCTGGTTCTTCCCTTTCCAGGGATGCTTTCACCTCCTCTACTTCTATGGTGCATAATAGTTCTTCAATTCAAGGGCTAGAGAAGTTAGATTGGTGATTCGGCAGGCCCTGGTGACTTGTGTCCAACCTTTGTCATTCTGTAGGCACCCATCTTCTGCTCTGCTGGAGAGCTTGGATGTTGCAAGAAGCATCTCATCAATGTACTTTTCACTGTCTTGAATGCTCCTCGGCCTCGCCACCTCCTCTCTGAGTTCCTCCACTTGTTTTCTGAGAGCTTCAGCATGCAGGCACTCTGCACATGGAACCGGTCCTTCAACTGGCAGTGGGACCTCTGTCTGGACAGAGGCAGAAGCTGTAATGGGGGCAACAGCTTTAGCGATACGATTTTTCCCAGCCATTGTTCTGTTCATGGAGCTTAGGTACCTGTTAAAACAAAACAGAGATCTACCAAAGTACCAGTTTCCCAGCTGTCCTTTCAGAGAAAAAGCAGTTTAATCTCTTTAAGTATGTTCAAAATGTGCTGTTCAAAGTCCCTGTGTTTGGACAAGTTCCTGGAGGAAAAGTCCATAAACCATTATTAAAGAGGACCCAGGAAATCCACTGCTTACCCTGGGACATGCATTGTGGAACTTGTGTGCCTTTTTGGCATCCTGCCAGTGACCTTGATTGGCCACTGTTGGAAACAGGATACTGGGCTTTATGGACCTTGATCTGACCCAGTATGGCATTTCTTATGTTCTTATGTTATCTTCATTGCGTTTCTCCGAGTCTTTTACTTTTTGAAAGAGTACATATCGATTTGCATTTACCCCAATCCACTTCACTTTTTTTTTATACCTCTATCATATCTCCCCTCAGCCGTCATCTTTACCAAGCTAAAGAGCCCTATCATTTTAAGCCTTTAATCACAGGGATATCCTTCCATCTCCTATATCATTTTGGTCATCCCTCCCTGTACCTTTCTTTTTAATTCCACCATATTTTTTTATTTTTTTTTAGATGTGGTGATCAGAATTGCATATAATACTGAAGGTGTGGTTGTACCTTGGAGTTACGATATTCTGTTTTTATTCAACATTTCCTTCCTTAAAATTCCTAGTATTCTATTTGCTTTCTGAGCAGAGCAGAGGATTTCAATGTATTATCCACAAGGATTCCTAGATCCTTTTTCCGGGGCGGTGACACCTAATGTGGAATTTTGCATCATGTAGCTATAATTTTGATTGTTTTTCATCAGAAAAGTGCTTGTTTTTAGCACTAAAACCTCTGAAACATGTAGAGATGTTAGAGCTTCACTATCCTCCTTTCTGTCCACACTCACAATGATATGTTGTCTGTGTTTGCCAAACTTGTTGTGGGTTAACACATCACTGTGTGTCTAATAGACGCCCCTGTATTGAATACTATGCTGGGGACTTCTATGTAGACCTTCCCGCAGACGTCTGTATTGAGCATGTCCACTTTTGTGAAATCGTGCTCAAATTTGGACGTGCTTGTATTTTTTAGGGGTGTTCTGGCTTAATGTCCTAGATTGCATTGGTGCGTCCTTTTTGTAAAATGTGCTTTCAAATGTTCAGTAACTTTATTTTTCATAATGATTTCTTCCATTTTGTCTATCACTGACATCGGGCTCACCAGTCTATAGTTTCTATCATGTACATGGGTTCAATTACATTTTAAAGTTTTGGAAGTCCAAAAATTCAATATTACATGTTTTGGAAATAAGGACATAAAGAATTGTACTGGATCAGATCAAAGGTCCATCAAGCCCAATATCCTGTTTTGAACAGTGGCCAGTCCAGGTCACACATACCTGACAGGATCCTATTCCACTTAATAATGGTTTATGGACTTTTCCTCCAGGAACTTGTCCAAACCTTTTTTAAAACACAGCTACACTAATAGCTCTTGCTACATTTCTCCAACCACAAATTCCAGAGCTCAAGTATGCATTGAGAGAGAACTATTTTCCCAATTTGTTTTAAATGTCCTTCTTAGTAACTTCACTGCATGTCCCCTAGTCCTTATACTCTGAAAGAGTAAACAACCATTTAGCCCTGCTGTTTTCTTTCTTTTAACTGGTTCCCAATCCACAGTAGGACCTTGCCTCTTATCCCATGACTTTATAATTTTCTCAGGAGTCTCTTGTGATGTATTTTGTCAAATGAAAATTCATTAACACTATTTCAACTGGCTCACTTTTATCTGCATGTATATTTATGCCTTTAAAAAATGTAGCTGACTGGTGAAACAAGTCTTTCCTTGGTTTAAATATTTGTTGGCTTTGTCCCATTAAACCAGGACTATCTGTTCAGTAATTTTGTTCTTAATAGTTTCTACCATTTTGTCCAGCACTGACATCCGGCTCGCCAGTATGTAGTTTCCCAGATCACACCTGGAATCCTTTTTAAAGATTGGGTTTACATTGGCTGCCCTCCAGTCTTCAGTTACCATAGACTATTTTAATGAATGTTTACAAATTACTACTAGTAGGCCTTAATATCAATATCCCTTAGAGTGAGCTGATCACTGTGTTTATATAGAATGTGTATTTTCTGATCATAACTAGGGGAAAAATCTCTGAGGAACTTGTATTTGGAGACATGACCATTCTTAGGTTTACACAATCATTGACACAGAAAAACAAGTTGATGATATTCAAAAATAACTGAAAATTGCTTTTGAAAACTTCCTGATGACTGTTAAAGAAATGTCAGCTGAGAAAACATGGATGGTCTGGTTTCCTCTTTTGTGATGAGATGTACTATCTATGCTATTTTGAAATTCAAATAAATAAGGTTTCACTTACATTTTTAATTGTAGGAATTCAGAGCACGTCATAAAAATCTTATTTGGAAGGGTTATGATTTGGAAAGTTAAAATAGTTTCAAAAGAGGAAGGTTTTTTTTGGAAGTCAAATAACTTCTGCCTATTTTCTTTATTTTGTTTTGTTTTCTAAGGTTAGCCTCTATATGGAGATTTTAAAGAGAGGAATTGTTTATGTCAATGTATCTATGACTGTGTGTTGTGTGTGTGTGTGTGTGGCTGTGACCAGGAGAGGAAAGGGACAGTGTGAAGGGATCAGTTCTCCAAGCACTGTTAGTGTATCAGTGTTTCTATGCTACAGCTGCTGCAGCTGCTTCACCCATAGAAATGCATTTGTCCATTTTTGGGGAGAACTTTTTCTCTGGAGTCCCCAGGCCTGATCCGGCCCATTCCTCCTCTTCCCCCCCCCCCCCCACCATGTTTCTCTCCTACAACATTTGTTCTCATTCCATTTTTTAAATTTTCTTTTATTTTTATAGAGTTTAACATAATTACAGCATTAAAAACATGCCTTAGGAAACAATAAAATATAATAAAAATGAAAAGCTACAGGCAGAATGACACATTCTCATTAGCCCACAATAAAGTGGGCATGGCAGGAACAAGCAAACACACTAAGATCAAGGTGGGTATGTGCAATCCAAGGTCCAAAACCTCCCATTGGCCTTCAACTTGTTTATATAGGAGTCAAACTAGTAACTGCAACCTTCGATGCCAGGAAACTAAACAATTGGGAAGGTTCTGTTATCTTTTTGGAGAGTTTTTTGCCCCCAAAGAGAGAGACATTCTTGACCTCTTTATGTATAATGTATTTTAGCATTCTTTCAGATTGGAAAGAATAAAAATATTCAATATGGATCAATGTATAAACAGAGCGTTGTAATGAACTGTACGAATCGTAGCATAGTGGTTTGCTTCCCTCTGGGCACAGATGTTTTGTGTAGCGAGTGTTAGCACAAAAAGCGCTCTGTGCCGAGGGAAGTATAACCTGCACTAAGATTGTTGCAATGAGCACAGAAACGCCTGCTAATGAGCTACATACAGAGCAACTTCCACTCCTGTACAGTTAGTAGTGCAGCTTTTTATTTCCAGCTTTCACGGTGAAACTTTGACCTCATCTCACCCTTTCAGTGGAAATCTTTAGAAAGTTTAAAAATAACCAGCCTCCAAAATCCGACAGACTCTCCATGCTGGGGACTTCTGGAGATGAGATTCTCAATTCGAAAGCCCATAGATCTAGGACCCTCTGCTTCTAGGATCCAGAATCAAGAATGCTTGCACTTGGACAGTCCTTTCCTACCTGTCCTCTCACCTGCCTACATCCCACCAAGCCTTTCAGTGGTTAGAGGTGTTAAGTGTACTTAAAATCCTCCTCCGAATGACCGAAGTTAAAATTTATAAGCTGAATCTGAGGCAGAGTTTAAAAGAAACTGCATTAAAAAGAATAAAGCTGCATTTTATCTATTGCACACTATGCATCTCATTACTCTCTAGAGAATGCATATTCTTTAATACTTCAGTCTCATTACGTCAGCCAGAAAGTGAACAAGCAATTTTTAAAAACTATCTTTCAACGACATGAAACTAATTTGGTCATAGTGAATACTTTCCAAAACAGCAGATGATACCATGGTGTTTGTTTCCACCCTCAAGGGCAGGGCGCCAAACAAGAGATCCAAGCTGAAAAAGGCATCCAACCAAAAAAACCCATTGCTGCCACCAGATATGGAGCAAGCCTGCTTTTTCTTTTGAGGGCCCACATACTGAATATATTTCTCATATATACAAAACAGGAAAAGCCCATTAGGAGATCATGTTCTAAGCCTGAATAAGAAAGAGAAGCTTTGCCTGTCTTCCTGACACCAACAGGAGTTGGGAAATGCCTACAGAGCTTTCCTTTGATTTATGATGATTCACTCTGGTGGCTGTTAAAGGCCCAAACTTAAGATAAGGTCAGTAAAGAGGGTAATTTCATAATGAGGCGCCACCTGTCCCTATACAGTACTAGTGTGGGTGACAGAAATAGCGTCTTAAGTTGAGGTGTGGACATTTCCACCAACCCTAGAGTTGATATAAATGTCCACGCATGTACTTGGATGCTCCACTTGCACTCTGCCATTTCCACATCAACCGGCAAAGTATCCGCCATCAAATTAATGCACGTACTGTTACACTGGGTGCTGTTTTATAAGTGGACATTTATGTGTGGGAATGACTAAAATAACGCCATTTGGGCGTCTACTTTCACACTTACAGGAGGTGCCTCCTTATTAAATTCACTTATGTGTGAAGGTCATTTAGGCACCTATTTTTAGACTATTCTATAAAGATATATAAAGGGTCATTTTAAAAAGTTTAGTCTTGATTTGGACGTCTGAAGACGTGGACGTCAAGATCACAGACACGTCTCGTTAGCCATTCCATAAAAGACATTCACAGACATCTCCAGGGCAGGGACGTCCAAGTAGGCATGGGGGGTGTGGTGGAGGCATGTACCGAGCATGGCAATATACTTGCATGTCCCTGTTCAATCTCAGAAACATCTGCAGGCATGTCAGTGTTTATCTCCAGGAACAAGCAGGAATGTAGTCTTCACATATGGGTATCGTCGATACCGACGGAGACTGCGCGGGAACGCTCCCCAGCGTCCAATAGGAACGCTTTTGGGAGCATCCCTCAGCACATGCGCGCTGCCTTCCCCCCTTTCCAACTGTCCCTCTTCAGTTTTTCATTTTCTGCGGAGCCGACAGGACACATACCCTGTCACCGCAGAAAATGTCTTCTTTAAACTTGTTTTCTTATGGTCACGTCTGCCTCCGCTCGACACCTACTGGTACTGCCGGTTCTCTTTTCTTCTTTTCAAAAACAATGGAAAAACCAGCTAGTGATTTTAAAAAATGTACTAAGTGTGGCGGTACCATTTCCGTCACCAACACCCATGACTGGTGTCTCAAATGTTTAGGCCCTGACCATTCTCCATCGGAGTGTCTCTCTTGTATGGGTCTGACTAAAAGAGGAAGACAGAACCGGGCTGCAAAGCTCAGTACCCTCTTTTCTTCAGATGCGATGTCCATTGCGTCAACGTCTTCCGGAGCCTCGTCATTCTCCCATGAATCTCAGGTAACTAAACATAAGAGCCGGTCCTCAAAGGGTAGATCTCCTTCCAAGCATCGAGAAGCCATTGGCATTGCCCTTGAGGAAACTACACCGCAAAACAGCCCCAGCGGGAGGCTTCAGCCTCCAAAGCACCAACTGAGTTCCAGGATGTTCTCGAGGCCTCGACCTCGGCAGAACTACTGGTGCCATGCTCGGGGGTTCCAACCGCTTCTACCAGTACCGACACCCAGGCATTGGCAGCGTATCCAAGAAAGGGAAGACAAATATCGCTAGGGTTCGCATATCCCACTAGAGGACAGCAACCTTGGACTGGAAGGACTGGGGTTTCTAGTCCCACAGGTGCTCCTTGTGGTCTTGGGCAAGCCACTTAACCCTCCATTGCCCATGCTCCCTGTAAAAGAGTTATCTCCAAGTTATAATGCCCTGTTCAATGTAATTTCAGTTTGTTCAATGTAAACCGCCTTGATATCATGAAAGGCGGTATATAAGAGATGTTAAATAAATAAAATAGCGAGGAACCTCTGGTCTATTTATCAAACGCAGTCTTGCAGCGCTCCTTACAGCTGTGGTACCATTGACACCGCTACCGATGGTTCAACGGGCACCGGTACCAGCACTGACGGTACCAGCCCCGGTGGTAATTCTTCCCATGCTGACTTTTTCTGGCATTGACGGATCGGTACTGGACCAACTCGGTACCAACTTTGATCGATACCGTGCTTTGCATGAACGTCAGGATCAGAGATACTTTGAATCCTCCGATTCCGAAGACTCTGATAATTCTGCCAGTACCAGAATGCTTCTCCCGGAAGACTCTTCTTCTCCTCAATGCAGAATGTCTCCTCCAGAGGACATGTCTTTTCAGGATTTTATTTGTGATGTGGCCCGAGGCCTTTCAATCACGGTAGCTCCTGAAAAGGAACCTAGAGCAAAGGAATTGGAAATTCTCCAATACCCTAAGGCTCCCAAAGAGGCAGCCACTCTGCCCATTGATGAAATTCTTCATGATTTGATGCTCAGAATGTGGGAAACACCTTTGACCACATCTCCTCATTCTAGGAGACTCGATATCATGTATCGAGTTCCACCATGTCCTGGCTTTCAAAAGACTCAGCTGCCACACCATTCAATGATAGTGGAGTCAGCCATGCGTAGGATGAAAAGTGCAAAAAGACATGCATCCAGTCCTCCAGGTCGTGAATGCAGGACTCTTGATGCCTTTGGGCGTCGAACCTTTCAGGCCTCCATGCTTTCAGCTAGGATCAGCTCATATATTTTATATATGGGAATGTTCCTCAAAGAGGTCACAGGAGATTTGGAGCTTATGAGCCCCCTTCTCCCTGATGACAAATGACAGGACTTCCTTATTATTTATTATTTTATTATTTATTAACATTTCTTATATACCGCGCTCTTTGTCATCAGTGCGGTTTACATTGAACCAAATAACACTTAGTCAATTACATTAGACCATCGTCTACATAGAACAGGGATTTAACATGGAGGTAACTCGGGGGAAACTATTTACATCTTCGGTAGTAGACTGGCTAATCTACTGAAGAGGGCTTTAAACTAGATTCGTTGGGGATGGGTGAAGAAAGCCCCCAGGTAAGTGAAAGCCCCCAGGTAGGTGATACATTAAATACCTTTATGGAAATGGGTAACAGGGGTAACATATGGAAAGCAGTGTGTATTAATGCCCGTAGCATGGGAAATAAGATCCCTGAAGTTGAAGCTTTGGTGGGAGTGACTGACTTGGATTTAGTGGCAGTTACAGAAACATGCTTCACAGAAAACCATGACTGGGATGTAACTATACCTGGCTATACTTTATTCAGAAAGGACAGGGGAGGAGGAGTGGCACTATATGTAAAAACTACTATTAAAGCTTTGGAATTACAGAGCTTAAAAGGGAGAGAGAAGGCATTGTGGGTTAAACTAGAAAGAGGGAAAGAGAAATCTATTTGCATTGGTGTAATATACAGACCTCCCTCACAAGAGGAAGAGGTGGACAGAGAGTTAATTGAAGACATACGCAGCATTGCTAGGAAAGGGAAAGTGCTACTGATAGGAGATTTCAATATGCCAGATGTTGATTGGCACATTCCTGCTGCAGTATCATCTAGAAGTAAGGAGATCCTGGATTCTCTACAGGGAGAACTATTCAGGCAATTTGTAACAGACCCCACACGTGAAGGGGCCATACTGGACTTGGTGCTTACCAATGGTGAAAGTGTTTCTGATGTTGTAGTGGGAGATCATTTTGTATCCAGTGATCACCAGATGGTGTGGTTCAGTATTAGGACTAGGGCTGTTAGAATCCATTCCAAGGTGAGGATCTTAGACTTTAGGAAGACTAACTTTGCGAAGATGGGCCAATACCTCAGGGAGTTGTTAGTGGGATGGGAACAGCTGGGGGATGTAGAAAAACAGTGGGCAAAACTGAAAGGGGATATTTTAAGGGCAACCAACCTTTTTGTTAAAATGGTAAATAAAGGCAAAAGGAACAGGAGACCGCAATGGTTTTCGAAGGAAGTAGCTGAAAAAGTGAAGAAAAAGAGGGAGGCCTTCATGAAATACAAGAGATCACAGAGAGAGGAAGACAGGCATCTGTATTTGGAAAAACTTAGAGAAGCTAGCAAAGTAGTGAAGAAGGCAATATATTAAAAAGGAGGAGGAAATAGCCAATGCAATAAAATGGGGGGATAAGACATTTTTCAGATATATTAGTGAGAAGAGGAAGGGCAAAAGTGGTATTGTCAGACTCAAGGGTGCAGGGGGGGGGGGGAATATGTAGAAGCTGATAAAGATAAAGCGGAATTGCTTAACAAATATTTTTGTTCTGTGTTCACAGATGAAGAACCAGGAGCAGGACCTCAGAAAACACCCACAAATAAGAACAGAAGTGAGGGACATCTTGAACAATTTTCAGAAGACTGTGTTTGTGAGAAACTAGCTAAACTTAAAGTAGACAAAGCGATGGGACCGAATGGGATACACCCTAGAATACTGAGGGAACTTGGGGACGTTCTAGCAACTCCACTGACTGACCTTTTCAATGCCTCGTTGGAGTCAGTTGTGGTGCCAAAGGACTGGAGAGAGGCTCATGTGGTGCCTTTACACAAAAGCGGAAGTAAGGATGTGGTTGAAAACTACAGGCCGGTTAGTTTAACTTCGGTGGTGAGTAAATTATTGGAAACGCTGCTGAAAGAGAAAATAGTGAGGTTTCTGGAGTCCAGCGGATTACAGGATCCGAGGCAGCATGGATTCACCAGAGGCAGGTCTTGTCAGACAAATCTGATTGATTTCTTTGACTGGGTGACCAGGGAGTTGGACCGAGGGAGAGCTCTAGATGTGGTGTATTTAGATTTCAGTAAAGCCTTTGACACTGTTCCTCACAGGCGACTTATAAACAAACTGAGCACCCTAGGGATGGACCCTAAAGTTACTGCTTGGGTTAGAAATTGGTTGGGTGGGAGGCGACAGAGTACAAGTAAATGGAGCTCACTCTGAGGAGAAGGATGTTACCAGTGGTGTGCCCCAGGGATCTGTCCTTTGTCCGATTCTTTTTAACATCTTTGTTAGTGATATAGCGGAAGGGCTGTCGGGTAAGGTTTGCCTCTTTGCAGATGATACCAAAATCTGCAATAGAGTAGACACCCAGGAAGGTGTAGATAACATGAGGAGGGATCTAGCTAAGCTTGAAGAATGGTCTAGAATTTGGCAGCTGGGATTTAATGTTAAAAAATGTAAGGTCATGCATTTGGGCTGCAGCAATCCAAGGGAGCAATACAGTATAGGAGGTGAAGTACTTTTGTCCACCAAAGAAGAGCGGGACCTAGGCGTGGTTGTGTCTGATGATCTTAAAGTAGCTAAACAGGTAGAAAAGGCGACGGCAAAAGCTAGAAGGATGCTTGGGTGCATACGGAGAGGAATGGCTAGCAGAAAAAGGAGGTGATAATGCCTCTGTATAAGTCTTTGGTGCGACCTCATTTGGAGTATGGTGTGCAATTCTGGAGACCGCACCTTCAAAAGGATGTGAACAGGATGGAGTCGGTGCAGAGGGTGGCTACTACAATGATTAATGGGCTTCATTATAAAGCATATGAGGACAGACTTAAGGATCTTAATATATACACCTTAGAGGAAAGGCGGGATAGAGGTGATATGATTGAGATGTTTAAATACCTCCGTGACATAAATGTTCAGGGAGAGAGCCTCTTTCAATTGAAAGCAAATTCTGCTACGAGGGGACATGGGATGAGGGTGAAGGGAGATAGATTCAGGAGTGATATGCGTTAATATTTCTTTACAGAAAGAGTAGTGGATCCATGGAATAGTCTCCCAGTGGAGGTGGTAGAGATGAGGACAGTAACTGAATTCAAAAAAGCATGAGACCAACACAGAGGATCTCTAAAGGTAAAAAGTGGACTGTTGTAGTTGTTGTTATGGAAGGACAGACTAGATAGGCCATGTGGTCTTTTTCTGTCATCATGTTTCTATGTTACATTCTTAGTACATTACAAACTATTTACATTCTTAGTACAGTATATTTAGGTCTCAAAGTTCAATATATTTAGGTCTCAAAGTTCAAAATGATTTCTCTGGGAACTCTTCTGCCATACCTTCAAAGTCAGGATTGGCTTTGCTCTCTAGATCTAAAGGATGCATATACTCACATTCTGATCCATCCAGATCCCAGGAAATTCTTATGATTCCTTTTCAATGGGAAACACTTCCAATACAGGGTTCTTCCTTTTGGTCTGGCTTCGGCACCAAGAGTATTCACGAAATGCATGGCAGTAGTAGCTGTATTCCTGCAAACCCTAGGGATATTCGTCTTCCCTTACTTGGACGACTGGCTCATTCGAGCCCCCACGGTTGCAGAAGCCAGCTCTGCACTATCTCGCACAATGCGAATCCTCCAATACTTGGGATTGGTAATAAACTTCCCAAAATCCCAACTTGTTCTTTCCCAGTCCCTGGAGTTCATAGGAGCTTGTTTAGATACCAGACAGTCAAGGGCTTTCCTCCCACAGCCCCGATGTCTTCGCATAGTGCAACTAGCTTCTCAAGCAGCAGGAAAATCCTCCCTAACCGCTCGAACTGCTACAATTACTGGGACATATGGCATACACAGTTCATGTAGTTCCTTATGCTCGCCTCCACATGTGAGCAGCCCAGTGGACCCTATCCACACAGTGGACACAGGCCACAGGACGTCTGTCGGACAAGATATCAAACTCTCAATGACTGATCTTGTCCCTACAATGGTGGCAATCACTGGAAAATCTTTTAGTGGGGTCTCCTTTCCAACAATTGCCATTCCAGGCCACCCTAACAACAGATGCATCACAGGTGGTTGGGGAGCACACCTGCACCATCTCTCTACCCAGGGTACCTGGACTCCACAGGAGGCTTGTCTTCACATAAACCTCCTAGAATTAAAAGCAATCTATCTAGCTCTTCGAGTATTCCATGCCCAGCTCAGCTACAAGACAGTCCTAGTCCAAACAGACAATCAAGTAGCCATGTCCTATGTGAACAAGCAGGGCGGAACAGACTCTCTATCATTATGCAACGAAGCTTTACGACTATGGGCCCTCGCCAGAGAGCATCAAATTCACCTTCTCGTGGTATATCTTCCAGGCATTCAAAACCTTTGGGCAGACAAACTCAGCCGAGTACTGCTGCCTCACGAATGGTCTCTCCACCTAGACCAGGTTACAAAGATATTTCAGATCTGGGGGACCCCAGACATAGACCTCTTTGCAAGTCCACCGAATGCCAAAATTCCCCGGTTCTGTTCCAGGATTCGGGCTCACAATTGTCAGGCAAGGGATGCCTTTGTCCTTCACTGGGGTCAGGACTTCCTCTATGCCTTCCCACCCATTCCCCTCATCCCCAAAATACTCTTCAAGCTTCAGAGAGACAGAGGTCGTATGATCCTCATAGCGCCACGGTGGCCACGACAAACGTGGTATCCCCTGCTCCTACATCTCTCTCAAGCTGCACCTCTGGAGTTAGGGTGTGCTCCAGACCTTCTCTCCCATGAGAATGGGATGCTATGGCACCTAAATCCCTAGTCCCTGCATCTCAGGGCCTGGTTGCTGAAAGCCTAGACCTGCAGGATCTTAACCTTTCCCAACAGGCAAAGGATATCCTTCAAGCTTCTAGAAAACCTTCCACAAGACGTTCTTACACCTTTAAGTGGAAACATTTTACTATATGGTGTTCTTTGGAATCGGTACTAGAGTACCTACTTCATTTATCAAATTCTGGTCTAAAGACCAATTCAGTAAGAGTCCATCAGTGCAATTGCAGCTTCCTATAAGCCTCTAAATGGACAGCCAATTTCCTCTCATCCATTCATAGCGAGATTCATGAGAGTTCTTCTATTAACAAAGCCTCCCATCAGGCCACCGGTGGCATGGGATTTAAATCTAGTTCTCGGACAGCTCATGAAACCGCCCTTTGAACCTTTAGCCACTACAACCCTAAAGTTTTTATCCTGGAAGGTCATCTTTCTGATTGCAATCACCTCCGCATGTCGCATTAGTGATTGCAAGCTTTAGTGGCTGATCCTCCTTATACAAGGTTTCACCATGATAAGGAGGTTCTCAGAACTCATCCACATTTTATGCCAAAGGTGGTTTCGCCTTTCATTTAAATCAATCGATTTACCTTCCTGTATTCTTTCCGAGGCCTCATGCCTCTAATGCAGAAAAGAACCTTAATACTTTGGACTGTAAAAGAGCCTTGGCTTTTTACTTACAAAGAACACAGCAACATAGAAAGTCTTCTCAACTTTTTATTGCTTTTGATTCTAGTCATTTGGGACTTCCAGTCTCCAAAAGAACTCTAAATGGATTGCACAATGCATATCCTTTGCTTATGAGAGTAAGAGTCTTCCTCTCCAAGGCCATATCACAGCGCATAATGTGAGAGCCATGGCAGCCTCTATGGCTAACCTTCACTCTGTGTCTATCGATGACATCTGTCGAGCAGCCACCTGGGCTTCGGTGCACACCTTCACAGTCCACTACTGCCTAGATAAAGCCTCCCGTCGGGATGCCTTTTTTGGCCAGGCTGTTCTTCAACATCTCTTTCAGACTTAATTTAACTCCTACCCACCAACACTGGGGGGATGCCATAGATCCATGGGAGGAAGCATGGCCCATCTCACTATAGGTGGCAACCTCCTGGGGCCATCTCCGCGGCATCTTCAGCTAGGGAGTCCCCATATGTGAAGACTACATTCCTGCTTGTTCCTGGAGATAGCGTAGTTACTCACCTGTAACAGGTGATCTCTGGGAAGAGCAGGAATTTAGTTTTCACAACCCACCCACCTCCCCTAGGAGTTCTCTCTATCTCTCTGTCTCTTTCCTCTCTCCCTCTAGCCTTTCTCTCAGCTACAAACTTTACTGAAGAGGGACATTTGGAAAGGCAGGAAGGCAGCGCGCATGTGCTGAGGGATGCTCCCAAAAGCGTTCCTATTGGACACTGGGGAGCGTTCCCGCGCAGGCTCTGTCATTACCGATGATACCCATATGTGAAGACTAAATTCTTGCTGTTCCCGGAGATCACCTGTTACAGGTGAGTAACTACGCTATACCTGCTCCAAGCACAAATAGGCATCATGAAAGGTCATAGAGCAGTGGTCTTCACTCCCAATTCCTAAGGACCACCAACAGGTCAGGATTTTGGGATACCCCCTAATGAATTTGCATGGGATTGATATACAAATGAAAGTAATCAGAATGGGAATTTCTCGCATGCATATTCATTAAGGGTATCCCAAAAAGCTGACCTGTTGGAGGCTCTTGAGGACTGGGAGTAATTGCTGAGGCCATAGAGTACTTCAAATGTGTATTCCAGGTCCTATCAATTGACTTTAGCTTTGTGCATGTCAATGAACCAGATGACGCTGCAGGGAAAGGGACTTTATATATCCATAAAAAAAGCTGGTTAGAGAGGGGCTATATTTTATTTATTTAATAGTATTTGGCTCACACCTTTCCAGTACTAGTTCAAGGCAAGCTACATTCAGGTATAGCAGGCATTTCGCTGTTCCCAGAGGGCTTACAATCTAAGTTTGTAACTGAGAAGATGGAGGGATAAATGGCTTGCTCAAGGTCACAAGGAGTGCCGGTGGGATTTGACCCTTGGTTTATTTTCTAGTTTTACTCTATAGAAAGCTGCCTCTTTTGAGCAGGGCTCTGGATTTGAGTGCTGTGTTGGTACAGTTACCCCCCCCCCACCCCTCCCTTAGCCTGTAGCCTTGGCTTTCCCATTCCTCCTTTATGTTGATATTGGAAAGCTGAAGTGGGGCGTAGCTGAAGTGGGGGGTGGCTGAAGCTTTCGTTTGGATTCTTTGCATTGTGTCACATTTAGGTTAAAATGCAACCAGAGATTTTGAAATGCATTATGACAGGAACAAAATTACTAGTACTCTTGCTTTTTTAAAAAATTTTAACGTTTATTATTCCCCATGGGATGAGAGCAAAATGGATAAGAATGGAGATGCATAATATGTAACTGTGCTGGTATAGGGATTGTCAACTCGAGAGTAATTTTGCAGAAATATTTCTTTATGGAAAGAATGGTAGATGTGTAGCAGTGTCTCCCAGTGGAGGAGGTAGAGACAAATCTGTATCTGAATTCAAGAAAGCATGGAACCAAATGCAGAGGATCTCTAAAGGAAAAAGGATTGTAGAGCATAGTGGTACGTATGGAAGGGCATTGTAGAGCATAGTGGTACGTATGGAAGGGCAGACTGAATAGCCGCATGGTCTTTATCTGCTGTTATGTTTATATGTTTCTTTGCATGTGCCAAGCCAGCTGGTGCTTTCTATGATGGTGGTGTATATTATCCATTCATGCTCTCGCTTACTAAGAACTGTCTGCTCTTTTATCATGGAATGTAGAAGGGGCACCCAATTCTAAAATACTCTTGGGGAAATGCTTCCAGATGGATTAATTTTGCACATACTATGACCATGATGAAATTCACTCCTAAGCTGGGGCATGAGTATGATATCAGTCTCTCAAATTTTACTGCTAATGCAGTCTTAGTACTTGCATCATGTCAAAGACAGTCCCTTCTGTAGTTCACAAATTGTCACATGTATAGGCAACTTATCAAGATCTTCTTGGAAATTCCTCTTAAGCCTGTGGATTGATTAAGAGGAATTAAGCGCTTAAACTGTTGTCTACCCACCCACAACACTCCTACAATGAGCTTTGAACTAAGTAGATCTTTGAACTCTAATCAGGGTTGGGCCTGACTCGTACTTGGATAGGAGATCATCTGGGAAGACCAGATGCTATGAGCTGAATAAAGCAAATAACTGCTGTATTCCACCAAGAAAATGATACAGTTCATGATAGGCTGTGATGATCATCAATATTTCTGAAAATGAATAAGGTATTTATCACCCCCAAACAAACACCATTGTTTGGCTCTATGCAAGGATGAGCTACAAACTGACTATGCAGTATACAAAGATGGGGAAAATGGCTGAAAAAATTGTACCTCCGCTCTGTCTCCTATTGGGAGCTTAATATTAGTGCAGTGATTGGCAGTACTAATGCACATCGCTAGCATTGGCTTAGAAGTGAGGTTCATGACTGTCATGGTATGTGCCCCAAAAGATATAGGGGCTTGTTTACAAAGCCGCGGTAGTGGTTT
This sequence comes from Ichthyophis bannanicus, assembly GCA_033557465.1. Taxonomy (NCBI): domain Eukaryota; kingdom Metazoa; phylum Chordata; class Amphibia; order Gymnophiona; family Ichthyophiidae; genus Ichthyophis; species Ichthyophis bannanicus. The sequence goes on from CM066037.1 coordinate 296,552,746, forward strand.
CCGATCGTTATTGGAGTCGTGGCCCTATTGATTTCAATGGGGCTGCGGCTCCGATAACAATCGGAAACCGCTACCGCAGCTTTGTAAACAAGCCCCATAATATGAACCCTAAGAGAAGTATGGAAAATTAAGAGGTCATTCTCACCTGGGTCATGCTCATTCCAATGGATTAAAAGGCTGGATGCAAGGAATCCAGACTTGGTGGTAAAGGAGAAAAATGCCAGGAGTGACCCAAATCGAGAGGCAAGATGGTGGTGTGAGCAGCAGCATGGTCGAGTGCTCTGCATCTGGAGTCTCTGTTCTGCCTGATGTCTCACAAGCGGAAGGGAAAAGCTTCGGTGTTTACGCCAAAGGCATCGGTCAGACTTTCCTGCTGTTTGCCCTGGCTTGCCTCGATGCTGCGACTCCCTGCGGTCCAGTCTGCTGCATCGGCAGCAGACACTAGCTGCAGTGGGGTGTCCTTGAGTCCCAAGCAGAGAACAGTCCTCCACCGCTGTGACTGGTTGTATTGGCTATAGAGCAGCAAGGAGTGTCCGGAAGGCTTCTTCGGTGGAGCTTCCCTCAGCATTTGAGTCCTCCCTGAGGGCTCGGTTGATTCACCGGTTCAGGATCTTCATTCGTTGGTGGCTGAGTCTGGCTGTAGTAACACTTGATGTGTTATGGGATGCCATCAAGGACGTGGGCTCAACATTGGTTTCTTTTGCAGGCAACATTTTGCAGCAAGTCTCAGTAAAGACAGCGGACTATGAGCGGACTCTGGCACAGCATGCTACTCAGCTGGAACAAGTGGAAGCTGCAGTTGATAGTCTCCAGACTGTGAGTAATGCTCGGATGAGGGAAAAGGAAATTTTGAACAGGAAATTTGTTGTTCCTGGAAAATCAGGTTCAGAAGAACAAGTTAAAATTTCTTAATTTCCAGAAATGTCCTCTGATTCCACCTATGGACATGTTAAGGAAAGAATGGGAGAAGTTTTGAAAATCTCTGGAGAAGCAGTTCCGCCAATTGCTTGGGCTCAGTACCTGCCCTTAGCCCCCGTGTGGGGGAAATAGGGTGCAGCCCTGAGCTAAATCGAAGCCTTGAGGCTGAGAATTTGACTGCCTTTCTGGAATCATCATTCGAAGTCATCACTGACAGGACTACCTTGATAGCATGCTTTGCATTTGAGATGGATAGGAATGCTATCCTTTGGCTATTATTTTGTAATATGTCTGCATTATTCTGAGGATCTAAGATTTATGTATTTCCTGACGTATCTAGGGATACGCAAAGGAAGCTCTGTGAGTTCTTGGCTCTGAGGCCCAGGGCATTGAAACTTAGAGCCTCTATGGTACCGAACATCAACACGATGAAATTGTTTCCTTGCAAATGTTTGATTTCATGGCAGTCTAAACAATTTGTGTTCTTTGATTGAGATCAATTACTTCATTTTCTGGTGGCTAGAAAGGGTCCTCGGGACCAGGTGGCTAGCTCGGATGAGGTTGCTAGTTAAGGCCGTCTGGAGTTGTTACATTTTGGGTAGCTGCCTATAGATATCTTTTCACTTTCTTTAGGTTTATCACCTTTGTTGTTCTTTCCTGTTCTTATCTCACTTGTAGTATAATTGAGGTCTATATTTGGGAAAAAGTGTTTGATTTACTTTTTATTTCCTTGGTATTATTTCCAGTATTGCTTGATCATTCACAATTTGTGAACTGTATATTTGTTGAAATTGCATTAAAAAAAATTCCAGAATGGTATTGATGATAGAAATGTCAGTTGCAAGTGATTTTTGTGTATATCCATGTCAAGAGGGAGAAGATCCTCAAGTACCAGGAAATGCAGTTGGAGACCAAGAAAATGTGGCAGAAAGCTGCAAAAAATATTTCCCATATGGTTGGGTGCCGTGGGCTTGATTAAGAAGAATTTCCAGTCAAACCTTGATAAACTGCCTATACATGTGACATTTTATGAACTCCAGAAGGAGGCTCTCTTTGGCATGATGCACGCACCATGCCGAGAATTAGCAGTAGATTTGAGAGACTGAGAGTGTGTTCCATATACCTTAGCTTAGGATTGAATTTCATTATTATCACAATATGCGCAAAATTAATCCATCTGGAGACATTTTCTCCAAGATATAATCCTCACCTGTCCTACACTACCTCACTGTAGTGGCTTTGGCACTTATCTCTGTAGGCTGGCCGGGTTATGGACCTGTTGCCTTTTGTTTTGATGTGCATGAATCCTTCTGGCATTTGTCCACCAAGTGTAGAGTTTTGGTAGAAACCAGGAATCTGTGGATTAACTGCACTCTCTAGACTCTGTGGTTGCTCTGGGGAAAACCATTACAGCAGGGTGCATAACTTTTACCAGAGCAGTAGTTCCCTAGCCCCCAGCTAGATGGGGTTTCTCCATGGACCAGCAGGATTGCATCAGCCACACCTGGTGACGTCCACTGGACGGCGCCATGCGGAAGTACTCTCCAGAGCTCAGGTTTCTGAGCATGCCCAGGTAGCCCACCTCGCCGGCCCGCCCCTAGCCCGGCCAGTCTTCTTCCTTCCGCCTTGCCAGCAAGACGGACCTTACTCTCCTCTCACCAATTCAAACATCCTAATACAACCTGAATCATCCAGCAACATGCCGAAGCCGGGATTTAAAAAATGCATACGCTGCAGCAAGAAAATGAGCAACTTGGACATTCACAACCTCTGTGTCCGCTGCTTGGGCTCCGGCCACAGCGTGGAGGACTGCCCCCCACTGCAGCTGCATGTCTCTGAGGGCCCGCAAGTATAGAGGAGATGCCCTGAAGGATTACCTTGCCTCCTCGGGTAAATCTGCCTCCTCCACGACCGTTCCAGCTCAGGATGTGCCCGACGGGGCCCCCATCCTCAGCCAGGCTGCTACCAGCACCCCAGCTACTCCGGTGTAGGCCCCAACCACGGCCTTGCCTTTGCCAGCCCCCCAGAGCATCGCAGACCTCCGGACAAACCCAGCCTCCGACCCAGCAGCCAGACCCAGCCATGCAGCTCACAAAGATGGCACCGCCTGGAAGTCCTCCAGCAGGTCCTCCAGCTCCGCCCACCGCCGCCTGATTGGCCAAGAAGCAGGAAGCCCGGGAGACATTGTGGCTACGCATCACTTCGACATCCCTGGCACCGCCCACCACCCGGCTCTTCTCTTCTGCGCCTACTGGCGAAATTTAAACCCCCATGGCGCTGACAACGGTGCAGCACACCAGCGCCAATCACACGAGGAGCACCATGGGGGCAGCTATGGCACTGATCGCAGACACGGCGATCGGCGCAAACATCGCAGTGACAAGCGCAGAAGCTACAGGGATTTCTCCAGCAGCCTGAGCTCCAGCCCCGCACAACCTTAGCGCAAGAGACACCGCGCTGAGCACCACCATGCCTCCCAGCGCCACAAAAAGCACAGCAGATGCTCCACTTCTGTCAGCACAAGCAGGAGCAGGGACTCCAGCAGCAGAAACAGGCAAGACAGATCCTGCAGCCACAGAAATACACCGGCCACGGACCACGCTTCACAGTCCACACTGCTGCCGCAGGAAATTCCAGTCAACCCATCCCCGAATAGCACTGCCGAGGAACAGGACATCGAAGCCGTGGTCAGCTCTGCATCCAACGACCATACCAAATCCCCATAACCAGAAGGTGCTCAACCCCCTCCGGAGGACCTCACCTATCCAAAGTTCCTGATGAGGGTTGCGAGCACACTAGCCCTGTCAGATGCTAACATAACGGATGAGCCTGATCCCGAGGTCCTGAAGTACCTCGCCGCTCCCAAACCATCCTTCGCACTACCAATATACCGCAAGCTGCGAGATGACTATCTGAAAGTGTGGCAGACCCCGGCCTCCGGCTGCCCATTCCCCAGAAGGCTGGACTCCAAATACCAGGTCCAACCCATACCGGGCTTCACCACACCACAACTGGCGCACCAATCCATTGTGGTCTCCTCAGCTTTGAAGAGAATCCAAGTCCTCCCGCACCCATGCCAACAACCCACCAGGTCGGGACCAGAAGCTCCTCGACGACATAGGGAAGAGAGACTTCCAAGGAGCCATGCTTAATGCCAGAATCACAGCGCACCAGTTTCAGCACGTCCTTTTCCAGGACGCCTGCATGGCAAACATAAAAAATGCAATCTCGTCCCTTCCGAAGAAGGCCCAAGCATCCATTTCTAACTCTCTCGCGGACATGTCGGAATGCAACAAACACCTAGCCAGCTCGGCCTTCGACTCCTTTGACACGTCCATAAGGACCGCAGGCACGGCAATCTCCGCCAGAAGGTGGGCATGGCTAAGAGCATCCGGCCTGCGTGACGACACCCACGATGTGATCACTGACACCCCCCTGCTCAGGCGAATCATTCTTCGGAAAAAAGGTCACTGACACCGTCAACGACATGAGGGAACACTGCACTACCTTGCAGACCCTGGCAGAGGATGGCTTTGAGTGTCGTAGTGGCCCCCAAAAGAGCAATTACCAGCGGAAACCTTACTTCAGCTCCAACAACTACAGCTCCAACAGGAAATACCCATCCAACCGAAAGTGGCAAGGTCCCAAGTACAAGGCCAACTCCTTCCACGGCTCTTCCTACCAGCGCCAGCCTCAGAGGGATCGCAAACAGAAGAAGAGCACCAACACGCCATCGGGAAAAGGAGGTTCCTCTTTTTGAGAGGCTCAGACGAGCGCCCACCCGAATAGGGGGCCACCTGTCACGATTCCTGCAGGAGTGGGAGAAAATCTCCTCCGACTCCTGGGGCCTACGCGTCATTCACAAGGGATACCGCATTCATTTCTTTGCACCACCTTGCCAACGCAACAAACCATCCAGCGACACCCCTCCTCGCCTCCGAATTCCCATGGCAACAGAGCTGATCCACATCCTCACATCTCACGCCATAGAGGAGGTTCCAACGACCAAGATCAACTCTGGATTTTACTCCAGATACTTCTTCATTCCGAAGAGATTGGGTGGGATGCGCCCCATCCTAGACCTACGCAAGCTGAACAAATTGATCACCAGGGAGAAGTTCAGGATGTACTCCCTCAACTCCATCCTTCCCCTTGTTCAAACCGGCGACTGGTTGGCATCCTTGGATCTGCAAGAAGCCTACACTTGCATCCTCATTCACAAGTCGCACAGGAAGTACCTCCGCTTCCACGTGCTGGGGCACCACTACCAATACAGAGTCCTCCCCTTCGCCCTGTCATCGGCACCAAGAGTCTTCACAAAATGCGTAGCCACTGCGGCAGCACACCTCCGCAAACAAAACATCTCTGTCTTTCCCTACCTGGATGACTGGCTCCTCACGGCACCCTCTGCCCAAGAACTACAGGACTCCCTGGGAAGGGCGATGGCCATGCTCTTCTCCCTCGGCTTTGTCATCAACTACGACAAGTCCCAGCTGCAACCCTCCCAGCGGCTGGAATTCATAGGAGCAGTAATCGACACCCGGGAGTCAAAAGCCTACCTCCCGGAACGCAGACTACTCACCATCACCTCCCTCGCAACCAGCGCAGCTACAGCAGAGAACCTCTCCGCAAGTCCATCCTGCGCCTCTTGGGCCACATGGCGGCAACGACTTCGGTCCTGCCAGTCGCGAGGATGAAGATGCGACCACTCCAGTGGCACCTGTGCTCCCACTGGAACCAACACTCCCAACCCCTCTCTACCCGAGTACCGATGTCCCCCTATACCAGGACTCATCTAAGCTGGTGGACAATCCCTTCGAACCTTTCAAAGGGGAAAAACATTCATCAACCTGCACACCAGATGATTCTCACCACGGATGCCTCAAACACTGGTTGGGGCGCACACTTCCTACAATTCAGCACCCAGGGAGCATGGTCCCAGAGGGAACGACAATTTCACATTAATCTCCTTGAGCTGAGAGCCATCAGGTACGCTCTCCTAGCTTTCCTCCCTCACCTACGAGGCAAGTCCGTCCTTATACAGACGGACAACCAAGTGGCCATGTTCTACATCAACAAACAGGGAAGAACCGGTTCTCGCCCCTCTGCAAAGAAGCACTGGCAATATGGTCCCTGGTCCTGGAGAACCACTGCGCACTACGTGCCTCCTACCTACCAGGAGATATGAACACCCTCGCGGACAAACTCAGCAGACAGCTACAACCTCAAGAATGGACTCTGTCCAGAGAAATTACCAACAGCCTCTTCCGTCTATGGGGAACTCTGGCCATAGACTTCTTTGCCACGGAACAGAATGCCAAGTGCCCCCTATTCTATTCAAGACATCCGTCAGCCAAGAGACTAGCAGCGGATGCATTCGACGTGTGCTGGGGGGGAGTGGTCTCTGGTGTATGCCTTCCCACCAACCCCACTCATCCCAGCGACCCAACAACACATAGTCCAAGACAAGGCATGCGTCATTCTAGTTGCTCCCTACTGGCCTCGTCAGATGTGGTTCACCCTGCTGCTACGCCTGGCCCACGGAAGCCCGACGCACCTTCCCCTCAGACCAGACCTACTAACACAGAATGCGGGCAGCACGAGACACCCCAACCTCAAAGCCCTTGCTCTCACTGCCTGGAGGTTGAAAGGTTGAGCCTCTCAGATCTCCATCTGCCAGTCGAAGTTCAGGACATGGTCCTGGCAGCCAGGAGACCTTCCACCGGGAAATCCTATGGCCTCAAATGGAAGAGATTCAGCATTTGGTGTGCAGCACGCGGCCTCAATCCTACCATATGCCCAGTCGCACAAGTCCTACAATACCTTAACTCTCTGTCCAACCTCGGTCTCAAGACCCAATCCATCTGGGTCCACCTCTCCACAATAGCAGCCTTCCATGCCCCAGAAGACGGAACAAGCTCCATCGCGACGCTACCCCTTACCTCGCATTTCATGAAAGGACTAACCAATCTCAAGCCTCCGGTCAGACCTCCGGTCCCACCCTGGGACCTCAACTCCGTCCTGCAGCGCTTAACACAAGAGCCCTTTGAGCCTCTCCAGACTGCAGACATGAAGTTCACATCCTGGAAAACCCTATTCCTAGTTGCCATAACATCCGCCAGGAGGATCAGCGAGCTACAAGCACTGGTGGCATACCCACCATATACACAGCTGCTCCAGGACCGCGCCTCCCTGAGGACCAACCCTCGATTTGTTCCCAAGGTCCCCTCCGTGTTCCACGTCAATCAATCCATTGAGCTCCATTTTTTCTTTCCGGAACCTCACTCATCAGTCGAAGAACAATGCCTACACACCTTGGACTGCCTCCGGGCCCTCAAGATCTACCTCCGCAGGACGCTCCCTGTCCGAATGGGTGACCAGCTTTTCGTTTCCTTCGACCCAAACAGGCCGGGGAAACCCATCACAAAGAGAACTCTCTCCCATTGGGTGGCCGCCTATGTCTCTTTCTGCCTTGACATGCCAGATGACCAGGCCCCACCAAAAGTTGGACCGCACCGACTCGGAGCATTGGCCACCTCCTTAGCCAACCTCCGCTCAGTTCCACTTGCCGACATCTGCAAAGCAGCTACGTGGTCATCACCACACACCTTCCAGAAGCACTACTGTCTAGACCTCAGAGCGAGGGAAGATGGAGCAGTAGGCAGGGCCGTCCTTACCACCACTGTGGAAGGAGCTAATACCACCCCATGCCCCCCATGAGCACGGCACGCGGACGAACTGGGACTGTTGCATTCATGACTACACAATCTTGCTTCACCTAGTTGTTGCACTATGTCACGTTTGCACTTTGTCACTTGGAGAAAGGTGATCCTACCACTATATACTGTCTTACTGCTCTGTGCTGTACCATTGCCATGTGCTAGTTTACTGTTATGTGCTATATTACTGTTGCACTATACGCACCTGTACTCACGTTTTGCACTGTGTTCTACTGCACCTGTGTTCCACTGCACCTGCACCTATGTTATTATCATTAAACGTTATGCCCAGACTCAACGAATCCATAGCCTTTATCCTCTCGCCTCCCTCCTCCACCTCCATGCGCCCGCGCCACACAGCTAGGGAGGCACCAGGTGTGGCTGACGCAATCCTGCTGGTCCATGGAGAAAGCGAGGTTACTTACCTGTAACGGGGGTTCTCCGTGGACAGCAGGATAAGTCAGCCACACAATCCCGCCCACCTCCCTGGAGGAGGTCAGCTGAGTGGGCTCGCCCCTAGCCGGGTAAGGCTAGCTAGGAACATATTGGCCGGGCTAGGAGCGGGCCGGCGAGGTGGGCTACCTGGGCATGCTCAGAAACCTGAGCTCTGGAGAGTACTTCCACATGGCGCCGCCCGAAGGATGTCACCAGGTGTGGCTGACTTATCCTGCTGTCCACGGAGAACCCCCGTTACAGGTAAGTAACCTCGCTTTCCAGATATCCTCAATGAATAGTCATGAGAGAGATTTGCATGTATTGCTTCCACTGAATGTGTATTCATTGGTGACTGAGGGATCCCTCAGGATAAATTTGGGAACCACTGTTCTAGAGAAATAGGTTGTGAACAGTGGGGCTGGGAGACCTAGGTCTGTCCAGCCACCTTTTTAATTATCTCCCCCACTGAAATAATTCTGTGTTTCAGACCTGGGATATTGGTTTCTCTAGGTAACAGTTGCTAAGCAAAGCATTTAAAGACAGCACTTGCCAGGCTGGCTGATGCTAGATAAAAGATCTGGTAGCATGTTTGCTCCTTGAAATTCTTGTTGCCTGAATTCTTTCCATCATGATCCTTGCCTGAGTGTTCATTCCGTTCTTGCTGTTTCCTGTACCTGAAACTGCAATGGCTGTTGTCATTTAATGAGCTTAGTACAGTAGCAGAGCTAGAAAGTTGTTGTTTTTGACCTTAAAAAAAATGTTTCTCAAGTACTTACTAGCCAGTCTGGTTTTTAAAATATCCATAACGAATATACCTGAGAGAGATCTGCATGTAATCTCGTCGAGCGATGCAAAGCTTTCTTATGAATAGTCATCGTGGACGTCCTGAAGACCAGGCTGTCTAGGCAGGTGCTCCAGGACTGACTTCAGAAAAATCCCTTCATGCCTTTCATGCCGCATTTCACTGTCAAATGTTTGGAGAGTATGAGGTTGGAAGGTATTGAGACCCTGTCTACAGTCTTATGGAACTGAATTTGCTTGCAAGAATAGAAGAAATATAAGTTGGCAATGATGCATTTTTCCAATAATTCCTCTTCCCAAAATCTCAAACCTTTTATTTCCTGCGCTTCCTTACTGTATAAATTTCCTTGCAGCCGGAGTTGTGTGGGAGATGCAAACTCCTCTGCAGAGATCAAGTCAAATATTTGAGGTGTCTCTCTTAGCTTTTTTGCAAAGATCTTATCGTTGTGTTTTGCATTGTTGCAGCAGTGTGTGGGGGGGGGGGGGGGGGGAGGGGAGGGAGCTGTTAAGAGTATTGCCAGATCCAATGCAATACTTACCTGTCTTCTAGTTAACTCTAGGCTTGCCTGTAATATGTGGCCCCTCTTCTGTTCATTTTGTTTTCCTGATTCTAAACCATTCTTGTTATGTTTGCTCCTAGTAAAAGCCATTCTACATTTGGATAGATGAGATTAAAGAAACATAAATAATTCTCTGAATACGTCAGATCTCAAGGACCCGTGGCTGGGGCAGAATGTTCAGTTCTCGTGATGTGGGGTGTGAAGAATGAGGAATCTGTACATTTTTTATTATCCCAGTGCATCCCTGGTGGGAGCTTGAGAGTTGTGCTCGTGCATGTGGTAACCTCTGGGGCTTTCCGACTTGCTTTTCTCTGTCTCGGCCTCTTCATTTGCAAAGGGCTGGCATTAGCTGGAGTCTTCAAAATGTGAACTTGCTTATTTTTGAGGTGATGCTCTAGGTTTCCTTTCTTCCCTTCCCCTCCAATTACTTGTTTGTGCTTTTGTTGAATAAGCCATTGATCTTTAATTGTCACACCCACTGATTTCATTTGAGTTGTGTCCTTTGCTGACCAACTCTTCTTTTCGCTTCTCAAGACTCAGTGTGATGGCCATGCAGGGCTTTGAGGCTTAGCACAGCACTCCCTGGGCCCACAGATCTGTACTAGTAGAAATAGCCTAGCAAGAAGTGCTTTCCAACATCTTGAAATTTGCTGTATCCTTGGGAATGAAAAGACTTGGCATGGGATCTTCGGTATGCTAATCTGTTGGCTTTAAGTTAAATTTCTTATTAGCTGTTGCACAAAGGGCGTTTGGATTGAGGATATACTATGTATGGAAACAGAAGATATTGGCAGAAAAGGACCAGTAGGGTGACTTGAAGGCACATTTTCTAAATTATATCCAAGTACAATCTGGAATGTCCAAGTTAGAGCATATGGGGAAAAATGCAGGCATATCTTAGTTTAGGCACGATATACATAGACATCCCCGGAATAGTATTCAAGACCTAGGGATGTCTAAGAATAGCCTAATGTTCAGAGTAGTGGGCAAGGACCAGAGAAGCTAGGGTTCGAATCCCACTGCTGCTATTATTGTGGTTGTGGAGAGTACTGGGGATGGTGGAGTACCATCTTATCTACACCCTCAAGATGTTTTATGACCGAAACTAGCATTTTCCCAATGCATGTTCATGCCTGGAGCTGGTCTAAACTTTGGGTCTCAGATGTGTCTGTCTTTTCTGAAATTGGGCGAGGATGTCTCAGTCCATTGCAGTACCCCAGACATGCTTTCACCACGCACCCTACATACTTAACCATCCTCACACCAGAGACGTCTTTAAAAGCTATGTGCAAAATGGTTCAGGGGACATCTCCATGATTTGGATGTCGGCATTCATGTTGTCAGACGTCCAAATCACGACTAAAGTTTTTAAAATCACCACCTTAGTTTGCCCAATTCTACCTGCTTGCTGCTCTCACAGGTCCTGTGTAATCTGTGGTGAGCTGCCTCACCTTCCTCTGCTTTGGACCCTTTGTGTGCATGAATTCTGGTGCTCCTTTTGGCCTTTTTAATCCCCTGTTGGAAGTTTGTTCCAAGAGTCCATCACCCCCTCTGAGAAAAAATGTTCTGTCATTTCACCTGAGCCTTCTTCCCTTCAGCTTCATATGATAATCTTTTGCCCTTGAACTTTTCTTTCTTCTGGTACTTTGAAGCTTGCCATGTCATATTTAATGGACCAACGCTATCAAGATTAGTGGCAAATTGTTGCAGTATGGTGCTGTATTTCTTTATGGTGTTTTCCATCTCCCATTTCTAAAGCATGAGGTATGCTTGAAAAGGATCATATTTCCTGTTAAAAAATTCCATATCCGTTTTGGGGCATGTTTACTAAACATTAGCACATGATATCTGCTGCAGTACCCATGTTATTCCTATGGGCATAGTGGCAGATAGCCCTTTTCCCATCACTAAAACATTAGCTACAATGAAACCTATAACTTTCTGATAGTTACCCTCCTAGCTTATTAAAAACCCTGCTTCAGATCTCTCTAGTATCACTTGCTTCATGACTGATACGTCCCTCAGCTCAGGTGAAATGCCTCCTTCTTGGAAGCACGCTACCATCATTCCTAAACTTAAAGACTCTAACATCAGCCTCCTGGATCTCCAATTACAGACCCATCTCCAACCTACCTTTCCTACCTAAACTCACAGAAAAAGCGGTCCTCGCTCAGCCATTGCAGCACATCTTAAGCTTTAAAGACACTCCACCCCAAGCAGTCTGGTTTCATTGTGACTGTGCTCTCCTGGTATCCCTAGACCAGACCTCACTGCTGCCTTCAGCCTCTTGGACCATTCACTACTAATTCATCATTTTTGCAAAATTAAGCTTCGAAGGCACTGTCCTGAAATGGTTCTCATCTTTTCTGACTAATAGAGGCTTCTCCATACTTTTTCATGCTACAACATCCCCCAACTAACTCCCTTCCTTCATTATGGGATTCCTTCCCCCCCTCCCCCCACCCACCCACGCCAAAGCTTTTCCTCGGCCTTCTAGCTACTATAATTCAGTCCCTAGGTATGAACGCTTACTGTTGTGCTCATTGGCTGGAAAGTAAGTGGAGGTCAATCTCCACTCCCTTGATCCCTCCCCACTTCACCACTCTCTTGATGCCATTGCCCTCTGGATCACTTTTCACAAACTCTGGCTCAGCATCTCCATATCCTATGTAATGTGGATCACTGACTGTGACATCCACCCCATGGTAACCCCATAGCAAAGACCTCACCTTAACTGACTCGCTTAAAATCCTGGACTGCCTCCTTTGACTCTCATCTGTCATTTGTTCAACAAATCTCTTCCATTGTCAAATCTTGTTTCTTCCTCTTCTTACAGCTGAAATCTTGGCCAACTCAAGATGTCCTTAGAACAACGGCACACACACTTTTATAGTATCCAGTCTCAACTATAAAAACGTAGTATATTTGGGCTTATTGTCCATTCATTGAAACTTCTTCAAAATGTCCGAAACATCACTATCAAACTCATCCACGACTCTCAAAAATATGACTACCTCATTCCATTTTGCATTCTTCACCACTGGCTCCCTATCACCTTCCAGATCAAATTCAGAATTCTTATATCATACAAAGCCACCTACACTGGTCTCCCCCAACACCTCTTTATTATATATGTAAATTGTGATCTGCCTACATCTTGGAATTGTGCAAAATATAAAAATATGTTTATATGTAAATTAATAAAGAATCAAACTCATCTCATCCCCTCCTCTAGGTGCTCTCAACATGAAAATGTCCTCCTTTCCCCCACACCCCCCCTCAATACGCTGTGTCCAGCTTGTCACCACTTGTCAATCTGTTTTCTTTTTTCTTACCCCCTTGCTAAGGAACTCCCTCCCAGCCCATCTTTGTACAGAATCTAATCAGAAAAGATTCAAGATTGGGTCTTAAGAACCTCTTTCACCTAGGTTTTGGTAAACCATTGGGCAATAAGGACTCCCCTTAATTATCCTGCCCCCTGTCTCTCACACTAACCACCCCTTTTACTGTTCCTGTCCTAGCAGATCTCACAACTCTGCCTCTCCCTATCGCTCTACTGATCTTACCTAACTTTTATTGTAAACTGTTTGACAATTACTGGAAAGTAGTATAGCAAAATTCCATAAAGGAATAAATAAGAATGGGCCTCTGTACACTAAGATGTGTTTTTGTCCATATAAATTAGATGATTTAGGTTGCTTCTGATGTTTGTTTTACAATTTGCAGAAAGATATATTTTATCTTGCAAAGTTACTGCAGAGAGGAAGTAGCTTAATATGCTTAGGATATTTTTTTTTTGCCAGACCAGATGCCAACACTTTTAAGGGATGGTTTCAGTACATAGTATCTCTTATTGCATAAAATCACAAATGATTTTAACTAACCAATTGAGCAGCTATGACTTGGCAGGCCATTAACCAGACCCTTGTTGGAAGGTGTGTTCTTTGGGAAGTGTCTCCTATCACTAGATACTGGGCATCTTTGAGAATTGCTGTTTCCTATTCATCCTTGAACCTGAGTTCATGCTGCCTGGATAAACCTGTTTGATTTCTTGACTCTGGAGGTAATTTTATAAAGCTCTTTCTGCATGTATAGTCCGCTCTACATGCACAAAGTGGCTTTTATAAAATCTGCACGACAGCATACAGGCGTAAAAATATAGGTACACAGAAAATATGTGCTTCCTTTTACTTGATTTATGTGTGGGCGTTTCCAAGGGCTTAGCTGGAGATGGAGTTGTGATGTGTATCTGTGTATTTAATAAAACATACATGAACATGTAGAGTACATACACATGTTTACGCCAACTTCACAGCAGGTGTAAAAGTGTATGTTAGCATTTGTATATGACTGCGACTGGTTCTGGGAGCGTATTTTATAAAGTCACATAGGCATCCATGTTGTCTTTAAAATAATAAAATTACGGTAGGTGCCTTTTTGTCTTTTTCACATCAGTATCGAGTTAAAATCAGGCCTATATGCCAAATTGAGGGAAAGAACTACAATGTGAGGCCGGAGGAGGTGATGGAGCAGAGGAAACGGTAGGATGAGCCTTACTTGGGTTAAACAGATTTCTCTGCTATGTAATATGTTCAATGGATCTCGCCTTGATGCAGGACTTAGACTGGTGCTTCTTAACCGGTGTGCCGTGAGAGCCATGGAGCTTCCAGTGAATGGCAAGCACAAAACCCATGCAGGCGCAGTAACAGGCTGATTCACACGTGTTTTGAGCGAGAAGCAGTCTGTTTGCACCATTTGCAAAATCTCTCAGACACTGTGATTAGTCTGCCACTGCTTTTGCCGTTGCCACGCCAACTCTGACACAAACACAGGTGCTGCTGTCTGCTGCTCTCCCCCCCCCCCACCACCACCACCACTGCTGCGGCTGAAGAGGGCCACTCAGTTGCGGGGTTATCTTCTCCACTGTTTCTTCTGCTGTCATTGTAAATGGACTTAAAGGTTTGGACAAGTTCCTGGAGGAAAGGTCCATAAACTATTATTAGAGGACCCAGGAAATCCACTGCTTGCCCCAGGACAAGCATTGTGGAACCTGTGCTTTTTTGGGAAACTGCTAGGTACTTGTGACTTGGATTGACCACCGTTGGAAACAGGATACTGGGCTTGATGGACGTTGGTCTGGCCCAGTATGGCATTTCTTATGTTCTTATGGTCTGGTGTGCCACGAGACTCAAGCAACCTTGAAAGCATGCCCTGAAACAACAAGGGTCGAGAAGCACTGACTTAAATGCATTCTTGGTCCCTTCTTGCCCCCTTCTTGTCCAGTTTTTCTATGATTCTTTCCAGGTATGTAAGTTGTTTTTGTTTTTTCTCTCTTAAGATAGCCTGGCTTCATAAACTGAGGTCTATCAGTTTACCTCCCTTTTGTCTCTCTCAGTGCTCTCCGAACTTTATTTTTGCTTGTAGGGTTGAGATGTACTCCTTTTTCTATACTGACGGTCACACATCTGTTAATGCATAATCACCTCTTTCATTTTCAAGCATTCCCAACATTGGGCACAAAGAGCTTGTGAGCAGGCCCTGGTTATTTGCATTACTCCCTTATGAGGTAGGGGTTATTGGATATTACAGGCTCTGATTTTCAGGATATCTACAGTAAAATGCTTATCAGATATTGATTTATACATGGGCTAAGATTGGGAGATTTGTAAACATTGTTTCTGCACTGGAAGACAAATGTTGAGAACCCTATTGAACTTTCCTGCCATGTTTGCTTTCACTGTTAAATGAGATTGAACAGAATGGGAGTTGTCTAGGTACAGCGTTTAATTATTCAGGGCTTTGTTGTGCCATTTTGCTCCGTGGCTGCTAATTTCCTGGTTTGTCTTGTACCATAGGTTCTTATGTTAATATTGTCCAGCTCTTGGTGTGCTTAGATAGGATGAGCTAAATGGAAATGATTGGAAAGAAGCTGGCCAGGGAATACAGCATGGAGCTTGTGCTTAATAGAGACGGGTTGTACTGAGGACAAGCTGTATTGACTGAGATTCTTCCCCCCCCCAACCCCCACCTCTGTTCCCATTCTTCTTTCTGTATCCTCCTGGCATCACTTCAATGTACACGCTGAAGGGAGGGGAGCAGAAGAGCCCAGCCATTGTTTTGTGTGTTGATCCGGCTGGTTTCAGTTTTATTAGTCTGCTGCTTTTGAACTGGATTTGCAGAAGCTAAATGGCTGTCTAAAGCAAAGCATAGGTGCTTGATTAATGAGTTTCACCATGTGCTGTTCACAAAGTTTATTTTGCACATAACCTCCCAGTTTGTGACAGCCCCAGAAAGGAGCAGAATGGTGTGGCCTGAATGATGTGCTTCAACAATAGCCCTTGTCCGCTGCCAAATTGCTCACTTTGTGGATGAAAGCTTGCCTAGTCCCGGTTGGCTTGTTTTCAGTATATACAGAGGCAGTGGGACACCTTTTTGTTTGGGGCGGAGCCCAACTAACTGAACTTCTCTCTGTCTCAGACGTTCTCTAGTTGGTGTTGCCATGCAGAGTGAAAAATTGGCCTTCCCATGTCTTGGTGGCCCAACCTGGTCACCTTCTCTCTCTCTCTCTCTCTATTATTTTTGGATTTGAAATCTACTCCATTGGCTACTGTATGACAATGTTGGTTTGAGTGCTAGCATATTTTGTTTTTGTTATAGTGTACAAATAGTTGTAAGGAAGTGGCAGATACTTCAAGAAATGGGTAAGATTCAAAATATATAGACCAAACAGAGAGCAAGATCATTGATTCAAGGTCCAGTGAGTTGTGTATAGCAGTTAAAAACGTGGTTGATTTATATTTCCAGTACCTGAAACTGTGAGACATGTTTACTAAAGGTTAACGCGCGTTAATGAAAGTCAGTGTGCACTAAGTGCTACGATGGGCCATTCATTTCTATGGGCCATAGCAGCACTTAACACACATTTAACTTTCGCACATTAAGAAAAGTTAAATCTTTAGTCAACATGCCTCTGTGTGTTTGTTTTAGGAAAAGGACTTTGCTATTTTCCTCCAGCTTTATCCCAAACCCTGCAGTTGTCTGCCCCAGGAAGGACTTTGTTCTAAACTTGAGATCAGGATGAGCAATGTCCGAGCTCTGTAACGATATCAAAGGCAAACTGAAAAGGAACAGAGCCTACTACAGCATTTAGCCTTTGGTTACATATTCTAGAAGAGACATCAAATTGAGACATAACTAAATTTTAAAAATTTGTAATTAGTTTTTTTTTGGGGGGGGGGTGTCAATTTTAAATAATCTTTTATTAGACAATACAACAGAAAATACAAAGTCCACATCAAGAGGAAAGCAAAAAAAATTTCAACAAAATAATGCCATGTCGCCCATGGGCCTAATAACCCATCACAAACCCCATATACATGGGGGGGGGGGGGTTATTCTGTGCCATAGATAATGGGGATGGATGTCCCAACAGGGCGTCCATCCCCGCTATTCGTGCCTTCTCCCGGCCGTGACTAACTTCCCTGTTGGTTGTGTGGGGAAGGTAGACAGGGGTGGGGAAGGGGCAGCTTGGGGGCAGAGTCTGGGAAGTCGCTGGCCCTGGATGTACAGGGCCATTTCTAATGTTGGCCCTGTACATCCAGGGCCAGCAACTTATGCGGGGAAGTTATTCCACCTCCAAGGTGGAATAACTTCCCCGTATGTCATTTTAAGGTGGGCCCGAGGCTTGCAGGGGGACCTGAAGGCAGTCCCCACAGCCTGACCCTGGCCTTTTGAGGCCGGATTGGGGGCTGAGCTGCAGGGAATGAGGTCCTGCAGTCTGGCGGCTGGCATCGCGGTTCTTCAATGGAGCCGTGGTGCCATGGCAACATGGTGCTATTGAGGAGCCTTGACTGAGTTAGCTGGGGACAGTCCTGCATTTTCAGGTCGGACTGAATCGCAATCCCGGCCTGCATGTATAGGACTGTTCGCGATTCTGATCCCGTGGGACTAGACGTGCCCCGCGTGATCAGAATTGTGATCCCCTCTGTACATCCGGATCGATGTCTGGGACGGAATCGGGCCCATAGCTAACAAGTAGAAGTTAGCCTCACACCACTATACAAACTACTACTCTTTCCCAGAAAGAAAAGTCTCTAATTGAACAGGGTCAAAGAAACAAACTTATCAGCTGCATACTGCACAATACACTTACTTACACAAATATTTTAAGAAGAAAGTAGCACCCAGGGCTAAAGTCCTCGGCTTCAGGTTCAAGAAATATTTTCTACGCTTTTGGGTAGATCTACTAACATCAGGAAAAATCTGAATTGAAAACCCATAGAAATCAGCACTCTTTCTAGGAAAATACAATTTCAATATCAAATTTTTATCAGAAAGTAAAAGAAAAGAGGCAATTAATGTGGCCTGTTGAGAAATAACGTCAACTGACGATTCCAAAAAAGCCGAGACACCTAAAGCCTCTAATTGGATCCCCCTGAACAGAATCATCGTGAGACAAAACCTGAGACTTGGCCCCAGAAGGCACATAATATAACTAGAGAACTTAATAGAGGATGTGGATGCTATCAATAATCTCTCTTTAAAATATTTTTGCAACAGTATCAAGGGGAACAGATAATGAATACGAGGGAAAATTAATAATCTCAAATTCTTTGCCCTTGCTGCATTCCCCAGTGATTCTAATTGATAAAGAATCGCTGTGCTATTCCCGAATAGACAAGGAGATAGCAGCTTGGGCAACAGCCACCTGATCCTCTAACTTATTAACAGACATCTTACACCTAGATATACTAGCTTCCTGCCTGGTGAACTTAGGCATCACATCAGTAGAAAACTGAGACCTGGGAGAGTGCCAACCGCAAGGTAACCTCCATGCGGGTAACCACCTTCCAGATATCACGCAATGATGAATTATCTGGAGCAGATAAATTTGCCGCAGGAGCCTGAAAAGACAACGGAACCAGCATAATTGTATCAACTGTGTCCAACCGAGAAGAATCTTGCTGGGGAGGGTGAAACGCTGCCCCCACTTGGCCCTGCTGGCTCAAGGGGACAACAGACTCTGAAATACCTTGCAAGCTGGGTGGAGTAAGACCCATGACAGGAGAAGACATGTCCGAGTTAGTACTCGCGTTTCCTGAAGAAATGTCGCCCACTAAAACATTGGATGAAATTGCCTGAACATGTCTGTCCATGGACCCAAATGTTTTCATGGTCTTAACTGCAGCCACCGGCAAAGACCATTTCTTGCATTTTCCCATAAACTACGGACACAGACGCCTCCGGACTTCGAAGGAGCTCCATAGGGGCAGGACATGCCCCTTTGGTAACATCTCTTCGGACAAGCGCCCATGGTTGCATACAGCGGAGCAGCTAGTTATTGTAGTGACAGTGGGAAGTACGTCAGAGGAAACTCCTCCTCCTCCTCCTACCGGCGTCTCCTGCGTGCATAGCAGCCAACCAGAACAGAAGCAAAGAAGCAGTAATGGCAATCCCCAAAAATTGTAATTTTTTTTTTCTCCGATTACCAGCAGGGTTGGCTCAAGAGTATCTGGTACCCTAGGGAAACCTTCAGGAAAATGTGTTAAATAACTTTTAGATTATTGGTTTAAGAATCTTTATCTTTCTTTATCTTTATTAAAACATTTGATAAACCGCTACTGCCGAAGCATAGAGCGGTGTACAATAAAAGGTCCACACTGCAAATCATAGAAAAGAACGCCATAAAAATGAAAGGAAAGTAAAACTCACAGCATCTAGCAATAAAAATCAAATAACTAAGCAACTAAATTAAAATGGAGAAAACTAAATATAAAACAAAAAGAAAACAGGACAACAACAGACAAACAGCACAAAATGGGGGAACAACTCTATGTTCAAGGGGGGGTACTGGCAGGAAGGTCAAAAGCCTGTGTGAACAGATGTGTTTTGAGTAATGACTTGAATTGAGGATAAGAAGATTCTAATCTGAGGGAAGGTGGTAGAGAATTCCAGAGAAATGGACCAAGAAAGAAAAAAGCGGAATGACGAGTCTGCTCCAAACGGGCTTGTGACGGGGAAGGTAGTGATAGACGATTGGCATGAATAGACCAGAGTTGACGGAAAGGAGTGTGAAGAGAAACCAGATCCGCAAGATACAAAGGATGACCAGTATAGATAGAACGGTGAATCAGAATCAGAAACTTATATTGATAGCGAAAACGAAGTGGCAGCCAGTGCAGACGGAGAAGGAGGGGAGTGACATGATCAAACGGCCGGGAAAAAGTGATAAGGCGAGCTGCGGTGTTTTGAATGGATTGCAGTCGTTGAAGCTGATATTTAGGGAGGTTGGCTAGGAAAACATTACAATAGTCAAGTCTACTAACCACCAAAGCCAAGACCAAAGTAACCAGAGAGTCAGGGGAAAAGAGAGAACGGGTGACCCGAATCTGCCGAAGAGTCACAAAGGGCCGCCGAGTGAGAGAAGAAATGTGATCATGAAAAGAAAGTGTAGAATCAAGAATAACCCCCAGATAACGGAAAGAAGATACAAGAGGAATGGAAACTGAATCAATCGCAGGAGAGACCGTAGGACAGGAACCACCAAGAGATACCCACATAGCCGTGGATTTCGAGGGATTTAAGTGAAGAAAGTTCTGAGAGAGCCAAGATGCGATGTGGGACAGGCAGTTGTTTAATGGGGTAATATCCAAAGTGAGGGGAGAGACATGGTAGAGGAGAATAATATCATCCGCATAGATGTAAGGAGACACCGGAAACTGCTGAATTGCAAGAGGCAAAGGGGCAAGAAAAATATTAAATAATAAAGGTGAAAGAACAGACCCCTGTGGAACACCACAGGTAAGGGGGAGAGAGGAAGAAGAGTGATTACCCGAGTGTACAGTGAACGAGCGAGCAGTAAGGAAAGAACGAAACCATTGTAGAACAGGACCCCGCAATCTAATGTCGAAAAGATGAGAGAGAAGTGTCCGGTGATCAATCAGATCGAAAGCCGCAGAAAGATCCAGAGAAACAAGAAGGGTAAGATCACCACGATCGTGAGCAACGTGAATCTCGTTAAGAAGTGCCAGAAGAACAGTTTCAGTGTTATGCCCATGACGGAAACCTGCTTGACGGGGGTGAAGAGTATGTGTAGCCTCGACATGTGAATTCAGTTGCTCAAAAACAAAGCGCTCCAAAAGTTTGGCCAGAAACGGAAGGTTGGAGACTGGCCGCCAGTTAGACAGAACAGAAGGATCCAGGGAGGACTGTTTCAGAAGAGGACGGACAACAGCAGACTTCCACAAAGACGAGAAAAGGCCAGAAGATAGACTAGAATTAATAATAGTGGTGAGAATTGGAACAAGTTGCAGAGAAGATTCAGATAACCAAAGAGATGGAATAGGGTCTAGCACACAAGTCGTTTTTCAAGATTTGAGCAACATCTGCAGCACTTTATCTTTATCTTTATTCAGCAAATTTGATATACTGCCTTTACAAAAAGTATTAAGGCGGTGTACAATACAAACAAGTTTGACTGCAAAGAGAGAAGAATGAAAAGGAACGCCATTTATAAATAGGAAAGTGGATAGAAAGAAAGGGGCAGTATAGACAGGAAGAGACAGGCTGTAGAACCAACAGGCCAGATGAGATGAGACGTGGTAAGCGGACTGACAAGACAAGTAGTAAACAGGGGTAACAAAAAGGGAAAAATAAAATAACATACAGACGAATAGGTTACATAACAAGTATACAATAAACCACATGAGGGTGGGTCGAGTCCGCGGGGCGGCAGGGGAGGCGGCCCGGAGGGCCACGAGTGTGAGTCAGGGGAGTGAAGGAAATGTCATAGCCCAGAAAGAAGCGGTGGGTGGATGGGTGCAATCGACTGGGTGGTGGTGAATGAAGGGAGGGGAAGGTCAAAGGCCTGGCAGAAAAGGAAAGTTTTAAGCATAGTCTTAAAGCGGGGGAAGGACAGTTCGGTACGGATAGCATGTGGGAGGGAATTCCATAGAGCGGGACTGGCAAAAAAGAAGGCAGTATGACGGGTAGATTCGAGGTGTGCCTGGGTTGGGGAGGGGAGAAAAAGACGATTGCCGTGAGCGGAACGTAGTAGGCGAGGGGTAGGTTGAAGGAAGATGAGATCAGCTAAGTATTGGGGGGTGTTAGTATGGAGAGCCTTGTGAGTAGTAATGAGGAGCTTGTAAACGAAGCGGGCCTTAACGGGAAGCCAGTGGAGGGAAAGCAGACAGGGGGTGACATGGTCATGAGGGGATGAAAAGGTGAGAAGACGGGCAGCTGTGTTCTGAATTAATTGTAACCTGCGAAGTTGGTACTGAGGAATGCCAGCGAATATAGAGTTACAATAGTCAAGGCAGCTAATTACCAGAGAAATAACTAATGTGGTAAGAGATGCGATGGGGAGAAGGGAACGGACAGCACGAATTTTCCGAAGTTGAAAAAGAGAGCTACGCACTACCCCAGAGATATGTTGGTGAAAAGTGCAGAATCTAGGGTCACACCAAGGTAGCGGAGGGTAGGTGCAAGTGGGATGGGTGCATTTGACATCACAGGGGCCAGGGTAGGAGAGGGAGCCCCAAAAGTGAACCAGATGGCTGCAGACTTAGAAGGGTTGACGATGAGGAAGTTGTCGTTAAACCACTGTGCGACGGAAGTTAGACATTCGTTCAGGGGAGAAAGATCAGGGGCAAGAGATGACGTATGGTGGACCAAAAGAATATCGTCAGCAAAGAAATAGGCGGAGAGACCAGTTTGTTGTATGAGTAGTGCCAGTGGTGCGAGAAAAACATTAAAAAGGAGTGGGGCGAGGATAGATCCTTGCGGGACTCCACAGGGAAGGGGGAAGGGTGCAGAAGAGGAGGAGCCTGAGTGTACTGTGAAAGAACGGGAAGAAAGAAAAGAGTGGAACCACCGGTGAACTGTGCCCTGGACCCCGAGTTCCGATAACTGTGAGAGCAGAGTGTGATGATCAATAACGTCAAAGGCTGCAGTGAGGTCCAATGAAACAGCAATCGAAAGATGTCCTTTATCGTGAGAGCGGTGTAACTCATTAAGGAGTGCAATAAGGATGGTTTCAGTGCTATGGCCGGTCCTGAACCCCGACTGTCGGGGGTGTAGAGAAATGGTTGTGTCAAGGTGGGCGGTGAGTTGATGGAAAGCAAACTTCTCGAGGATTTTAGACAGGAAAGGTAGGTTGGAAACGGGGCGCCAATTGGAGGGAACAGCTGAGTCGAGAGTAGCTTTCTTGAGCAGGGGGCGGACCAGGGCATGCTTCCATGCAGAGGGAAAATTTCCAGAAGACAGACTGGAATTCATAATGTGGAGGGCAAAGAGAAGGAGTGTGAGAGAAGGGTCCAGAAGCCAAGGGGATGGTACGGGATCAAGGGAACAGGTGGTCTTGTGGAAAAGTGAGATGGTTTTGGTCAGTTCAGTTAAAGTAACAGGGTGAAATTCGGACCAGGTGTGGGGAAATATAGGAGCCGAGGATGAGGAATGGCAGATAACAGGCGCGGGAGAGGAGGGAGGGGGCGAGGGAGGGAGGGGATGAGGGTCGAAGGTTAGAACGAAGGGTCGAGATCTTAGTTGAGGAGAAAGAGGCAAGAGCCATAGGGCTAGGGGCATTGGGCGGGGGAGACGAGGAGGACAGAGTGGAGGTCGAGGAAAGGGAATTCAAAACCCGGTACAGTTGGCGGGATGAATTGGAAGAGGTAGTAATGAGATTGGAGTAGTATGATTTCTTGGCAGATGTTAGCAGGGAGTAATAAGATTTACGGATGCTATGGAAGGTGGTGAGGGTATCGTTAGAGGGACATTTGCGCCAAAGTCGAGTTGCACGGCGAAGATAAGAGCGGTGCAGGTATAGGCCGGAATGAAACCAGGGATGATGTGAAGAGGGACGAGAGGGAACAGGTTGTAGGGGGGCAATGGAATCAAGGGTGGATGATAGGATAGAGGTCCAGAGATCGACCTGTCTGTCCAAGGGAAGAGAAGAGAAATCTGATGGAAAAAGGGAGTCAGCGGGGGGAAAAAGTTGTAACGTGGCGGGATTAAGACGCCGAGACAGGCGGGAGGGGGGGGGGGTCCAAGAGGGATCCTGGGGGAGGAGGAAGAGATAGGGAGAAAAGTAGGCAGTGGTGGTCAGACCAGGGAAGGGGTAGGGGAGTGATATCGGCTGGCGAGAAGGGGCAAGAATCTGCAGTGAGGATTAAGTCAAGAGTGTGTCCAGAGACGTGTGTCGGACAGGTCACGTGCTGGGTAAGAGAAAGATCGCTAAATAAAGTGGCAAGGGCTTTATCGTGAGGGCGTGTTTGTGAGTGAAGGTGGAAGTTAAAATCGCCCAAAACAACCAATTGAGAAGACAAGAGGGTGGACTCTGATATGGCAAGTAGAAGAGAGTCCCAAAGCTCCGGACGCAGGGAAGGGGGCGCATAAAGTAAAAGAAAATAAGTTGGGGTTGGAGACAAAGTATAGAAGAGGAGAGACTCAGGATAGTTGGGAGAGGGTGAGACGAGAGAGGGGGAGAAACGCTCGGTGGATGACCGCCACTCCTCCTCCCGTGCGGTTAAGACGTGGGGCATGGAAAGCTGAATACCCAGGGGGGAGACATTGATGAAGAAGTCCATCCTCCCCTGGGCGGAGCCAGGATTCCGTAAGAAAAAGGGCGTCCAATGCGTGTTGAACTAATAGATCATATATCAAGTGTGTTTTGGTGCGTAGAGAGCGGCAGTTTAAGAGAGCCACGGAAATCATCCGTAATGGTAGAGACGGGGCAGTGGGTGTTGGGGATGGAAAAGATGAACGGGTAATCGGACAATGAATGAGATTCTGTGGGACACGAGAAAGCGCTCCAGTAGGTGCGGAAAAGAAAGTATGGGAACGATGTCCCCACCATACAGGAATGACATACACTTCTGCAGATGTGACCAGATGAAAAGTGGACCAGGTATGAGCAAGGGCCTGGTTAGAGAAGAAGGAGAAGGAGGAAACAAGAAATCAGTAGACAAAGTGGGAGACCCTCCAGAGGAGGTATCGGGCAAAGGCAGAGATGGGGAGGGAGTTGAAAAAGAGGCTCGCAGCTTAAGTATCTTATCTGAAAAGAAAGTAGCCAGGAGTTGGGGGTCTGGCAGCCGGGATGCTGGGCCACAGCGAGAACTGGTAGAGGAGAGCTTCCGAAGAATAGAAAAGAGCTGTTTGGAGGAGTGTGCAGCTTCCGAGATCTGAGTAGAATAAAAAGTACGTTTGGCAGCCTGGACCGCCAGACGATAACGCAGTAGATAAGAATATGAATCCATTATCTGTAACTGATTTTTTTTTTCAGGTGTGATGTTGAAAACTGCACTGTCCTAGCAGAAGGAAATATAGGACTTTTTAAACTGTGGTACTAAGGGGGAAAAATAAGATCCCTTACATTATTCTCCTGTTTTGATTCACCCTTAAGGAAATATTAATATTCATAGATTTTGTTAAAGCTCCTTCTACTTGGCTGCTTCTGCTACTGCAAATTTAAATCAATTACTGCTCTATTAAATTTCATCAGATCCTGGAGGCAGCACGCACCAGTATCTGGAGTGGATGAATTTTTACTATCAAGCATAAACTAGGGGAGGAGATTTTAAAAGCAAAAATAATTTAAACAAAATTAAATTTAAAAAAAAAAGTTCCCGAGGGAATGGCCATAATGAAAAGTGCTTCCAGAGCTTCCAAAAGACGATAGAAATCCAAGTTGCGCACACACACGGGGGTTCGATGCAGCCATGTCAGATAATGCAGTTCAGAATAACAGCATGCCTCTTAGCACCATCCTTTCCTCTTTTGGTCTCGTTCTTTGATCAAGTATAGATGAAAATAAGACCATAAGAGGAAAGGGTGGAGCTGAGAGAGGCTTGATGGTATTTGGAACCCTCTGCCTAGCATGGCTGCGTTGAATCTCCCTGTGTGTCTGTTTTAAGGGGCAGCTCACAAACAGTGCCAGTGTGGTTGCAATGGCACAGAGGGTGGTGTCCACAGGCTCCCAGATAGCACCCCTGTGCATTTACAGCGTCTGCTCGGGTCTGCACCTTGTAGCCTGCAGCTTGCTCTGGCCTCCTTTGTTTTCCATGTGCCGGAGGTGCCAGATAGCACAGTAATTGCTCACTCTCTTATGTGACTCTCTTAATTCCTTTCCTTGACATACCCTTTGTCATCTGTGCAACTGTTTTAAAAGGATTTCCATGAGCTCAAATCATGCCTCCTCCTTACACCCCCCCCCCATCTGGAAACATCCGCAGCACTGACTCATCTTTGCCAAGCCATACTGGGAATCGTCATTCTGTTGAACAGTTGTAGAATGCACATCGTTGCTCTCCCACTGTACAGTAACTCAGTTGGCACTGGTGTGGCCTTCGAGAACAGCTGAACGTTGTGGTAAAGCAGACCACAGAACAGAGCACATCAGGGAATTTAACGTCTTCCACTCTCCAAAGGGGGGAGGCAAGTTTTTTTAACAGCTTTTTTTTGTGATTGCTCAAACCATGGAAGCATTAAAGTGTGCCCTATTTTACTAAGGTACTTTCTTCCTGAGAAAAGGGTTCAGGTAAAAGTTCTTGATGTCCATGAAGTTAAAGGCGAAACTTCAGACATTCTTTCCAAGTGCATTATTGATCCAGTTGAGTCCAATGGGCTGAGATCCAAAGTTTTGGCATTGTGTGCTGACAATACCAATGGCAATTTTGGTGGGACTGCTAGGAGGGATAGTAACAATATTTTTTACAAGCTACAGAAATATTCAGGAAATAATTTAATTGGTGCAAACTGTGCAGCTCACATTGCTCACAATTGTATCAGCACTGCTGCCGAATGCTTGCCATTTGACATTGAAGTTATTGTTGACGAGATATTTAGACATTTTCATATTTGTATAGTGAGAATTGAAGAACAAAGAGATGTGTGACTTTGAGAGTGAGCATCAAAAGCTCATTGGATACAGTAACACTAGGTGGCTGTCTTTGCTACCAGCCATAGAGAGATTAATTAAAATGTTCCAACCAGTGAAATCATATTTTCTGAGGCAGGAAAAATGCCCAGTTATCATCAAAAACATTTTTTAGAATGAATCAGCAGATGTTTGGCTGCATTTTCTGCACAGTTAGGCAGTGATTTTCCAAAATGCGACTTTACTCCAGCCACTTCTATCATTGAGATTTTTTGAGAATCAATTTTTAATCAGTGACCTTAGAAACAGGTTAGTAACTATAAAGAATGAAGTGTTTTTGCCTCTGACAATCAGAAAGAAGATAAAAGATCTTGAAAAGCGCAGCATTGATGAAGCAGATTTCAAGCAATCTGTGTCATCTTTCTACACCACTAGCATTGATTACTTGGATCAGTGGACCACTCGTTTCCAGGAGGTTGGGAAACAACAGTGGACTCTCTTTCAAAAACAACTGGAGTGGTATGAGCTAGTCATTTTTAGAATATGTTTTGTCTACAAGACCCAGCCTCGAGTTGGTAATAAATGATGCTGAATTGTTTAAGTTCTCTTAAGTCATTTGTTTCTGAAGAAAAAGTTGAAGAATGGAAAACACAGACAACACGGTTGATGAAAAATGGAAGGTGGTGTTTGGACACCTCAAAAGTAATGAGGTACCATATAAAAATTTGTGCAAACTTGGTGAATTTTTGTAACGTTTGTCAGGTTCCAATGCTCCAACTGAAAGGTGCTTTTCAATCATGAACAAAGTGTGGTCTACAGAAAAAGCCCAACTGCATGTAGACTCTCAAATGTCTAATGATTGTAAAGTACAATTTTTGAGTTGAATTGCCCAACCGGACATTCGACACGCTATCTCCGTTGGTGAGCACTAAATCCAGTATCGAGCTTTCCCTGGTTGGTTCATCACCATTTGTCTAAGTAACGTATCTTGGAAGGCATCCACACAGATGCCTGCAAGACAATGCTCACCAGCTGGCATACTCCATTCCGTTCAGCGCAGCAGCAGCTCTGAGTACGGCCCACTCTCACCTCACCCGATCTTCCCTAAAATTAAAATTCTAATTATATACATATTTTTTATTTTCCTTAACTTTGACACCACCCCCTCCCCCAGCTTGATTGAGTGTCCTGTATTTGAACTTATAAAAAATAGTCAGGTTAGCAATACTAGAAAAGATTTGCAAAGCAGCAGATTGGGCAGGCCCACGTTAATTTGTTAGACAATATATATGTTGGATATGCAAGCCAAAGAGGAGGCAGCATTTGGAGCTAGAGTGCTAAAGACTGCCTTGACTGCCTCCTGCCCGGTTTTAAGCTGACTATGGTACATCCGATTTGTCTGCAATGGCCTGGCAAGGACAAAAAGAAAAGTGGAAATTATGTTTACCTGATGATTGCTTTTCCTGATTCCTTTAAGAGCAGTTTGGAGGCCCTCCCTTGGAGTCATGGGTCTGAAGGGAAGATGGAAGAGATGGGAATTAGATATTCATATGGGTAGAAGTGTATATGTGCCATAATAGAATGGATCCTTGAGGATGATCTGTGGAAATGGAATTCAGGAGTAACCATGCCGGGGAGTGGGGGGGGGGGGGTTCCTTCACCTTCACCTTCAACATCAATACTGGGGACTCCCATGCTGCACCAGCCTAAGTACAGGAGGATGTTGCTCTGTCTTTGGCCACTGGGAGGAGGGGCTAACCCCACTGGTTTGGTTTCTTCTGGTCTGGAAGGACTTGAACGCAATTATCAGATCAACGTAATTTCACTTTGTCTGTAATGGCTAGGCTCTTCAGGGTGTGATGCCCAAAGATAAGAGGGTTAATGGTACTATTTTGCTCTCAACTTCGCATGATCTTAGTGTTATCACATGCCATTTGCAATCTCTTGCTTTATCCTTATCTAGTAGCAGTATAGCCACGATCCATGCAACCAGTTGTGTGTTCTTCATTTCATAGTGAATACTTGGAATGCTTGCGCTTCTACAGAGCAGGAATATTTCGCTTTCATCCCCACAGCAGGAAGGAAGCTGGTCTTTGGCAGGACTGGCTACGGAGGAACTCCACTAGGGATTTCTGATAAACGAGACACCCTTGGCTTCTGCCTACACAAGATCTGTTTAATGGCTGAAGGTTGTTTGCAGATTTTTTCCCAACTAACTGTTCAGACATGAAGTCGTTAGAAACACAATCACTAAATACTGTGGGTGGAGGAAGGCCAAAACTTGCAGGGTGGGAGGAGACAGCACTAAATTATTAGAGCATTAGTACAATTAACTTACAAAAGCAGCAACATTGGCTGCAGATGGCTCAAAATATCATCTTGCTGGTTTATAGACTGCATTGCTTCCAAATCCTCTTTATAGATTTAATTTCTTAGGTTGAAGCAGTGAGCTGAGAACCAGGGAAGCCCAATTCAAAGTACCCTGCCACTCTTTGTGATCTTGGGCAAGTCAATTAATCCTCCATTGTCTCATGTACAAACTTACAGGCCTATGCAGAAAGCTAGTGTGGCCTTTAAGCACAGATAGCACCACATTTAAGCACACTTTAAGCACTTTTTAGCTAATGTCAAATGCAGAAAACAGACAGCCGTGCGCGTAAACAGTGACAGAAAAGCTAGCCCCCAGTTAATGCCACAAGTATTTAAATGTATTTAAATGTAAGGAAAATGAGCTGCACATGTCTGGTATGCAAATGATGGCTGCATCCGATACAGAGACAGGTGTAAAGCGTAGTTACTCACCTGTAACAGGTGACCTCCGGGAACAGCAGGAATTTAGTCCTCATATATGGGTATCGTCGGTACCAACGGAACTTGCGTGGGAACGCTCCAGTGTCCAATAGGAACGCTTTTGGGAGCATCCCTCAGCATATGCGCGCTGCCTTCCCGCCTTTTCAACTGTCCCTCTTCAGTTAAGTTTGTAGCTGAGTGAAAGGATAGAGGGAGAGAGGAAAGAGACAAAGAGAGAGAGACACAACTCCTAGGGGAGGTGGGTGGGTTGTGAGGACTAAATTCCTGCTGTTCCCAGAGATCACCTATTATAGGTCAGTAACTACGCTATCTCCAGGAACAAGCAGGAATGTAGTCCTCACAAATGGGGACTCCCTAGCTGAAGATGCCAGGGAGAAAGCCCCAGGAAGGTGCCACCGTCGAAGGTGAGAATCCTTCCTCCCATGGATCTCTGGCATCTTACCAGGGTTGGTGGGTAGGAGTTGGTTTAGGTTTGAAAGAGATTTTGAAGAACAGCTTGGCCAAAGAAGGCATCCCGACGGGAGGCTTTATCTAGGCAGTAGTGGGCTGTGAAGGTGTGTACCGAAGCCCAGGTGGCTGCTCGACAAATGTCATCGATAGACACACAATGGAGATTAGCCATAGAAGCTGCCATTGCTCTCACATTATGAGCTGTGACATGGTCCTGAAGAGGAAGACTCTTACTCTCATAAGCAAAGGATATGCATTGGGCAATCTATTTAGATAAAGTTCTTTTGGAGACTGGAAGTCCCAAATGACTAGGGTCAAAAGCTATAAAACGTTGTGAGGACTTTCTATGTTGCTGTGTTCTTTGTATGTAAAAGGCCAAGGCCCTTTTACAATCCAAAGTATGAAGGTTTCTTTCTGCATTAGAGGTGCGAGGCCTCGGAAAAATAGAGGAAGGTAAATTGATTGATTTAAATGAAAAGGCAAAACCACCTTTGGTATAAAATGTGGGTGAGTTCAGAGAACAACCTTATCATGATGATGATAGAGGATCAGCCACTAAAGCTTGCAATTCACTAACGCGATGGGCAGAGGTGATTGCATTTAGGAAGATGACCTTCCAGGTCAAAAACGTAAGGGCTGTAGTGGCTAAAGGCTCAAAAGGTGGCTTCATGAGCTGCCCGAGAACTAGATTTAGATCCCATGCCACCGGTGGTGGCTTGATAGGAGGTTTAGTTAATAAAAGGCCTCTCATAAATCTTGATAGGAGTGCATGAGAGTAAATTGTTGTCCATTTAGAGGCTTAGAAGAAGCTGCAATTGCACTAAGATGGACTCTTACCGAATTGGTCTTTAAACCAGAATTCGATAAGTGAAGGAGATACTCTAGTATCGATTCTAAGGGTATGATCAGGGGGTTTCATCTCCTCTTGGAGCACCATATAGTAAAATGTTTCCACTTGAAGGCATAAGATCTTCTTGTGGAAAGTTTTCTAGAAGCCTGAAGGATATCTTTTACCTGCTGGGACAGGTTGAAATCCTGGAGGTCTAAGCCTTCAGCAACCAGGCCGTGAGGTGCAGGGACTGGGGATTCGGGTGCCATAGCGTCCCGTTCTCCTGGGAAAGGAGATCTGGAGCATGCCCTAACTCCAGAGGTGCCGCTTGAGAGAGATGCAGAAGCAGGGAATACCATGTTTGGCGTGGCCATCGTGGTGCTACGAGAATCATGCGACCCCTGTCTCTCTGAAGCTTGAAGAGTGTTTTGGGGATGAGGGGAATGGGTGGGAAGGCATAAAGGAAATCCTGACCCCAATGAAGGAGGAAGGCATCCCGTGCCTGACAGTTGTGAGCCGGAATCCTGGAACAGAACCGGGGAAGTTTGGCATTCAATGGACTTGCAAAGAGGTCTATGTCTGGAGTGCCCCAGAGATGAAATATCTTTGCCACCTGGTCAAGGTGGAGTGACCACTCGTGAGGCAGCAGAACTCGACTGAGTTTGTCTGCCCAAAGGTTTTGAATGCCTGGAAGATATACCACTAGAAGGTGAATTTGATACTCTCTGGCGAGGGCCCACAGTCATAAAGCTTCATTGCATAACGACAGAGAGCCCGTTCCGCTCTGTTTGTTCACATAGAAACATGGCTACCTGATTGTCTGTCTGGACTAGGACTGTCTTGTAGCTGAGCTGGGCGTAGAACACTCGAAGAGCTAAATAAATTGCTCTTAATTCCAGGAGGTTTATGTGTAAACCAATCTCCTGTCGAGTCCAGGTGCCCTGGGTAGAGAGATGATTCAGGTGTGCTCCCCAGCCCACCTGTGATGCATCTGTTGTTAGGATGGCCTGAAAGAGGGGTTGATGGAAAGGAGACCCCACTGTCAGTTTTTTTAGTGATTGCCACCATTGGAGGGACAAAATTAGTCGTTGAGAGATTGTTATTTTGTCCGATAAATGACCTGTAGCCTGTGTCCACTGTGTGGAGAGGGTACACTGAGCTGCTCGCATGTAGAGGCGAGCATATGGGACTACATGAACTGTGGATGCCATGTGTCCCAGTAACTGCAATAGCTCCCAAGCAGTGAGGGAGGATTTGCCTGCTGTTTGAGAAGCTAGTTGCATTATGCGAAGACACTGGGCTTGTGGAAGGAAAGCTCTTGCCTGTTTGGTATCCAGACAGGCTCCTATGAATTCTAGGCTTTGGGAAGGAACTAGTTGAGATTTCGGAAAGTTTATTACCAATCCAAGTATTGGAGGATTCGCATTGTATGGGACAGTGCAGTGCTGGCCTCTGCAACTGTAGGGCTCGAATGAGACAGTCGTCTAAGTAAGGGAAGACGAAAATCCCCAGGGTTCGTAGAAATGCAGCTACTACTGCCATGCATTTCGTGAATACCCTTGGTGTTGAAGCCAGACCAAAAGGAAGAACCCTGTATTGGAAATGTCTTCCCCTGAAAAGGAAACGTAAACATTTCCTGTGATCTGGATGGATGAGAATGTGAGTGTATGCATCCTTTAAGTCTAGAGAGCAAAGCCAGTCCTGGCTTTGAAGGTATGGCAGAAGAGTTCCTAGAGAAATCATTTTGAATTACTCTCAAAACAGATATTTGTTCAATTCTCTGAGGTCTAGAATGGATCTGTGTCCTCCTGTTTTCTTTGGAATAATAAAATAGGGGGAGTAGAACCCTGCACCCTGTTGAAGAATGGGTACTTCCTCTATTGCCCCTTGGGCAAGAAGTGTGGAGACCTCGTGATCTAGCAGATTGTCTGCAGAGGTTTGTGAATTGAATTTCTTTAGAATTGTAGGAGGGGCATGCTGTGAAAATGAAGCTTGTACCCCTCTCCTACAATGGACA
This sequence comes from Ichthyophis bannanicus, assembly GCA_033557465.1. Lineage (NCBI taxonomy): Eukaryota > Metazoa > Chordata > Amphibia > Gymnophiona > Ichthyophiidae > Ichthyophis > Ichthyophis bannanicus. The sequence continues at coordinate 296,585,156 of CM066037.1, forward strand.
ACGTCCAATCTTCTGCTGTTATCTGATGCCATCTGTTGACAAAGTGGTATAACCTGCCCGGAATATTGGGGGGTTGGGGACCCCTCAGAGGCAGGAAGGCAGAGCTCTCTAGGAAGGAGTCAAAGCCCTTGAGGGGGCTGAACCTGGAGAGCTGGTTGGGCTCTCAGGCCTTTTGGTTTCTTTTGCTGTCTAGTTTGTCCCTTTTGGGTAACCTGACCTGGAGTTTGACTCTGCTGGGTATAGGAAGGATAAAACTTTCTCTTTTTGCTAAAAGAGGGTTTTTTTTATAAGGCTTCCTTTTGGCTGGAGTGGCTGTAGACTTCAACAGTCTATCCAAGGTAGAATTGTCAGCATCTAACTCGTTAGCCTTCTCCTGCCAGTTCTTGCCGAAGAGATTCTCCCCCGTGCAAGGAATGTTGCCTAACTTGTCCTGTACCCAAGTCTCCAAGTCTGATGCCTGTAGCCAGGTAATCCGTCGTGCGCCAATGGCAATAGCAGAGGTTCTGCTGATGCATTCGAAGCAGTCAAAGGCTGCACAATTGACAAACTTGGAGACATCCTGAGCATGCTTAACTAGAGCAAGAAAATCTTGTCTCTTATCATCTGGGAGAAATGGGCTCATAAGTTCCAAGTCTCCAGTAACTTCCTTGAGGAACATTCCCATATATAGGATATATGAACTGATCCTAGATGAAAGCATAGAAGGTTGAAAAGTCCTGTGTCCAAAAGCATCCAGAGTCCTGCATTCACGACCTGGAGGATTGGATACATGCCTGCACTTTTCATTCTACGCATGGCTGATTCCACTACCATTGAATGGTGTGGCAGCTGAGTTTTCTGAAATCCAGGACATGGCGGAACTTGATACATAGTATCAAGTCTCCTAGAGTGAGGAGAGGTAGTCAGAGGTGTCTCCCACATTCTGAGCATCAAGCTATGCAGAATTTCATGGATAGGCAGAGTGGCTGCCTCCTTAGGAGCTTTAGGATATTGGAGAATTTCCAATTCCTTTGCTCTGGGTTCGTCTTCAGCAGCTACTGTGATTGAAAGACCCTTGGCCCTATCACGGATGAAATCCTGAAATGACATGTCCTCTGGTGGTGACATTCTGCGTTGGGGAGAAGAGGGATCTTCTAAGAGAAACCCTCTAGTGCCAGCAGAATTGTCAAAGTCTTCGGAATCGGAGGAATCTATGTATTCTTGACCCCGATGCTCTTGCAAAGCACGATCCCGGTACCGATTGAAGTCGGTACCGAGGTAACCCGGTACCGCTTTATCAATTCCAGCCAGAGATGGCTTGGGAAGAGTTCCCACAGGGGCCGGTACCATTGGTACCGGTATCGTCAGTGTCGATACCGGCATCGGTGTTGATGTCGGTATCGGTGCCTGTGGGACCACCGGCACCGCAGCTGAAAGAAGAGCTGCGATGCTGCGCTTGATAGCGAGGAACCTCTGGTCTATCGACGCTGCCGATGCCTGGGTGTCGGTACCGGTAAGGACGGCCGGCCGGAACACCTGAGCATGGCACAGGTAGTTCTTGTGAGGTTGAGGCCTCGAACATCCTGTAGCCCCATCGATGCTTTGGAAGCCGAAGCCTCCCGCCGGGGCTGTTTTGCCGGTGTGGTTCCCTCAAGGGCAATGCCAATGGCCTCTCGATGCTTAGCAGGAGAGCTACCCTTTGAGGACCGGCTTTTATGTTTAGTTACCTGAGATCCATGGGAGGAAGAAGAGGCCCTTAACGATGTCGATGCAATGGATCTGGCATCTGAAGAAACGAGGGTACCGAGCTTTGCAGCCCGGTTCTGTCTTCCTCTTTTAGTCATCCCCATGCAGAAGAGACATTCAGTTGGAGAATTTTCAGGTCCTAAACATTTCAGACACCAATCATGGGTGTCAGAGACGGAAATGGTACCGCCACACTTAGTACATTTTTTAAAACCACTAGTTGGCTTTTGCATGATTTAGGAATATGGGGCCTAATGCCCAAAATGGTGCCTAGCACCAAAGAGAAAAGTTTCTGAAAAGAAACAGTCTAAGTTGTTTGTTTGTTTTTTTGTTAATGAAAAGAAAAGAAAAGAACCGGCAATACTGGTAGGCGTCTTGTGGTAGGCAAACGCAACCACAAGAAAAGAAATTTAAAGACGGAATTTTCTGTGGTGACAGGGAATAGATCCTGTCGGCTCCGCGGAAAACGAAGAACTGAAGAGGGACAGTTGGAAAGGCGGGAAGGCAGCGCGCATGTGCTGAGGGATGCTCCCAAATGTGTTCCTGTTGGACGCTGGGGAGCGTTTCCGCTCAGGCTCCGTCGGTACTGACGATACCCCTATATGAGGACTACATTCCTGCTTGTTCCTGGAGATAAGATTTCACAATCAGCAAAAAGCACTTTAACCTCTAATATGACAGCACCGGGTGCTTTCCCTGATGCCTGGATCCTCCTCCTCCTTAGATGATCCAGATATCGGGCAAAGCCATCAAAATAGGGAAATCAAATCCGTAGTGGCCCAGCGGCCCCAATTTTCTTTCCCCCCCCCCCCCCCCCCGACAGTATTTTGATGGCATCGGGGATGATTGTGGCATTGGGAAAAGCCCTTGATGCCATCAAAATACTGTCGGGGGGCCAGTGCCCTGACAGAAAGAGAATCCCTAGTGGTCTAGTGACCACTGAATCCCCCCCCCCCCCCACCTCCACCCAAAATAAAAATAAAATAACCTGGTAGTCTAGTAGCCCTTGAACCCCCCCCCCCTCCAGTATCTTAAAATAAACGGGAGTGCTGCCTATGTGCTCCCGCTCTGGGTCCACAAACTACCTTATATGGCAGTCTAACCTTGCCTGGTGCTGCCATTTTTCAAGATGGCAGACCCAGAGCAGGAGCGCGTAGGCAGCGCTCCCGCTTATTTTAAGGTACTGGGGGGGGGGGTTCAGGGGCCACTAGACCACCAGGGATTCTCTTTCTGTGGGACATGGTCCCCAACAATATTTTGATGATATCGGGGGCTTTTCCAAATGCTGTGATCATCCCTGATGCCATCAAAATATGTTGGGTGGGAGATCGGGGTTGCTGGGCCACCAGGGATTCTCTTTCTGTGTTGTCAGGGTGCTACTTAACATGTAAAAAGTAAATTCAGCATGCATCTAGCATGGATTTTCTGCATCGTCCTGTTAGGTTGTAAGCTTCCTAAGGAATAGAAAAATACCTACTGTGTGCCTAAGGGGCATGTTTACTAAGCTGGGCTAATGGTTAGCATGTGCTATTTGCAGCTAGGCTAATGTTACCAGATTGTCCCTGATTTTAGAGCCATGTCCCTGACGCCCACCTGTTTGGCAGCCTCCTGTCCTCAATTCAAGCAAGGGGGGGGGGGGGGGGGTGGGAGAGCAATTAGAAAAAATTATTTTTAATTTAGTGATTTGGAATATGTCGGTTTTTAGAATTTACATCCATTAGCTTTATTTATGCCCAGTATGGGGGGAAATACATCATTGTTTCTATATCTCTTTTGATTTATTTGCTTGAAAGTGATTTTGTTGCTTCCATGGGATGGATGGTGGGGGGAACGGTGTAATGACTTCTCCCACATATTCTTGCTAAAACCTAGAATTTAGGTATCCCCCCCCCCTTTCACCTCCCAACCCCAGCTTCAGATAACAAATGTCCTAGATTTGCCTGCAAAAAATCTGCTAACCTTAAACTAGGTTCCATGTTATTCAATGGGGCCTAGTTACAAATAGCACATGCTAACCATTAGCCCAGCTTAGTAAATGTGTCCTTAAATGTAACTTGCTTTGAGCAACTGCTGGAAAAGGGCATGAGCAGTATCCCAAAATCTCTTCCCTCCCCCTTCTTATTTTTGCGTTAAGGCCCTGATGCATAAAGAGTAAAACAGTGAACGTGAGCCTGACAAAAGGTGTTCATTTATATTCTGAGAAAATGAGAGAAAGTCATACTAGGACATAAAAAGAAGAGCTCCGCGATTAAGATCAAAAGACAAAGCATTAACATGAGAAACATTTGGTTTTTTTTTCTATTTCTGGCTAGTACTGCGGCTTTAAGACCTGGACCTACAAAACCTCTCTCACGGAAAAATAACATTATAAATTAGCGTAGACAAGGGAAAAGGTCTCCATTTGCATCTGGATTTTATTATTACCATTGGCGCTTTACTTAGAAACAGCATGTACTGTCTTTTATAGTTCATTCCATTCTTGTGCATAGCAGAGAAATGTGAAATTCTGTTGTCGCTGAGGGCTCTATCTTCTGCAAGGTCCTTACTGCCCCATCTACTGAAACCTCACAGGGTAAATTAATTCCTTTTCTGTGCTGCATGGACAACCGGTAACTTTCCCCATGCCTCTCGAGTCAGGACATACACACTGCTTCCCACTTCTCATTTATACTTAATGTTAAAAAAAGAGGTTTTGGCTAGAGAAATTAAATTTAATATGACAATCTGGGACCTGTTTTTCTTGAGCAGGTGCTCTTCAAGTCTCTGAGAAGGAAACTAAATTGACTAATATCACCTAATGTTTTCCATCTTCTGTCATTTTCTTGAGTGCAGGGAGCTGAATTTCCTTGCTTCTAAAATAGCAAACGTTACAAGATACATAGGGTTGGCTTTTATAAGGTCTGTGGAAAGTATGTGCTAGTTATGAGTATATGTCGCAATTTTAAACGACTTGTGCTCATGCTTTACATGGTTGCTATTCTGCAATTGTGTATGTAAGTCCTATCGCACTTACTTTCAGTTATCTTTATCTTTATTCGTTGCTTGATATACCGCCCAGGCAGGTGTGTCAGGGCGGTGTACAATATAGTTAAACAGTAAAATCAGGAAAAGGGAAAAGAACGCCATTACTCAGATAGGACAGCGAGAGACAGAAAAGCAAAAGTGGGATAGAGACAGGTTAGGGAAGGTACGTGTGGGAAGGCCAGTCACTCCGAAGGGTCTGATAGATCAAAAGCCTGTTGAAAGAGGTGGGTCTTGAGTAGGGACTTAAATCGAGGGAAGGAAAGCTCGGTACGGAGGGCAGATGGGAGTGAATTCCAGAGTGCTGGAGCCAGAAAGTAAAATGCGGAGTGTCGTGTCGTTTCCAAATGGGCTGAGGATGGGGAAGGGAGATAGAGACGGTAGCCATGTGCTGAACGGAAGAGGCGAGGGGAAGGTTGTAAACGGATAGAGTTGGCTAGGTACTGCGGAGAACCAGTGTGCAATGCTTTGTGAGTGAGTATGAGTATCTTGTAGTGGAAGCGAAAGTTAAGTGGGAGCCAGTGTAAGCGGAGGAGGAGGGGAGTAATGTGATCGCGGGGGGAGGAGTAAGAGTAAACGAGCGGCTGTATTCTGAACTAGTTGAAGACGGTGAAGTTGATACTTTGGGAGACCTGCTAGAACAGTTGAGTGCACACAGGGACATAGCCTAAATTTATATGTTTAATTGCCTACAGCTAAATTGTTCAGAAACACAAATGTTATAATTTTATGTGCGTTTCTGAAAAATTTATAAAATCTAGCGGCAGTCATTTATACCTTCGCTAAAGAAGGTATAACGGCCGCAACTAAATCAAGGGATGTCTTTATGCCCCTGTCTTTTATAAAGAATGGAACCGATATTCAAAGGTATTTACACGGTTTGCATTTCCACAGTGCAGCCGCTGCACTCCCCAACGCTAACCAGTCATCATTGGGGCATGCTGGGGGTATTCAAAGGCATCGCCCATCACAAACTGGGCACTGGTGATATTGAGCTGCTGCTCAGTTAACGACACACTGAAAGTCAGGTGCGGTAAAGATTGGCCTAATGTTTGTTGCAGAAGCTAACTGGGCAACCCGGATATGGTCCCGACATTGAATATCTGGGTGGAATCAGCTAGCTACTGCCGCTGAATATTGCGCCCTATGGGCCTGATATTCAAAGGATTTATGCTCCTAAATTGTCCTCTGAAAATTTACTTTTTTACTTAGTTTCTCTACACTCCTAAACCTGAGGAGCATAAAACGTGTGTGGTAACAGGTGAATTTAGGGCAGGGGGAAAAAATGTTAGGAGCTTAGCACTGATTTTAAGCACCAGGCACCTATTAGACTCATAAATCTAGGCAAATGAATAACGACTCCTAAATTAAGATGAATTTTCAGCTGAAAACGCAGGCACCTACATGTGGATGAAAACGGGGCACAAATTTAGGAGCTCGGCTTTCTTTTGACTTTTGGATCCTATGTGTATACTTCACGTCATAAAATTAGGTCCCCAATACTCACGTGGCAGTACATGTTAACTGTGTGGGAGTTTAAAAAATGGCCCTCCTTGTGCGTATTTAGGGTGAACTTCTGTGGTCACGACTGGACTTCCACCCAAAGATGACTTAACACGTAATGCAGATATGCAGTTTTTATATTCAGTGGTTAACTTTATTTTCCCCAGAAATGTGCTTTCAGAGTTTACCTAAATTGCAAAGGAGTTAGTGGAAGGTGTGAGAGATGTGTTTAACAGAGGTTTTGGTGATTTCACAGTAGCCTGTGGGCCACTTGGCTGTTCCTCTATTGTGCCTGCCGCTCAAGAAGGCCGTGAACAGGATCAGTGCACTGAGAGAGAAAGAGCCTTCAAACGGCTCAACAGTGAGATGTAACCATAAATAAACTACAGAGAGCCGTATTTTTCCTTAGCAAGAAAAGGCACAAAGGATTTGAATGGGACTGGGTTTGTATCCAGACCACTGTTCCCTCTAAGCTGTGCGCGTCTGCACGCGCGCACACCTTGCCAAGCGAGCGCACATACTTTACAACAGAGCGCACAAAAATTACGGTTCTGAATCTGATAGAAAACAACACATACGTCTTAAAATTTTAAAGGTGTTGTGTATTTACAGTTTTCACAAGTTCTACAATATTTTCTAGTGCAATCAATGTGGTGTACATACTGTATTCTGACGTGTAGTCAAATTTTAAAGTATGTAACTCCGAGTGTCGTTATGTGGCACACAAAAATGTAACCTTCCTTCAAAAGCTGCACAGCTGATATTTTATGCGCACACAGCCTACAGAAAATTAGAGGGAACATTGATCCAGACCCAAACAGAATTTATAGTACTTGTGCAACATTCTCAAAAATCATTGGGTTTGTTTCCAAACGGACTACTTTAGCTGTATTAAAAAAACAAACTGCCTTGTTTTTTGTGATCAGTCAGCAGTGCAAACCTTTTATAAATATAAACTTCAGGAGTGTGTCCCACTCATTTAATGAGTGAGTTTTGGGGTCAGCCTAAACCAGAGCCAAAGATGAGATATTTGAGCAGAATATCCTGAGCTGGGGAGGCTGATCCACAGATGCAAAATCAGGTATGTGTAGAGTTTGGTCATAAGAGCGACCCTGCTTAATTCTGCAACACGTTTTGCATTGGTTTATGATGGGGACAGGATGAAGCCTAGTACAAGTGGAAGGAACTAAGGCTCCGATGCAGCAAACTGTGTTATGCTCTAGCACAACATTTTTGCTTAAGATTTTCCCATGGTAATCGTGCTCCCAATGCAGAAAGCAAGCTAGCGCAGTAAAATCCCAAGCAAAACCATGCTCTAAAGCATAGCATAGTGGGCATTCTAATCTCATGCAAACATGATATTTTTAAATTGCTCCTTGAGTAAAAACTGCACTGAAACTTAGCACAATTTTTTACTGTTCTCTTTATACTGGATCTTTACAACAGCTCGGGCTAACATAAAGATGCACAGGAGCAAAATGATTATCTGAGGTTAAGTGTCAAACTTCACCTCAAATGATGCAAGCAGTCCCATACACCTGATCCCCTGACCGACTTTGAACACCCCATCCCCTGATCTCCCTTCAAAAATAAGCATTGATGGTTCTAGTGGCCACTAAATTCTCCATCCGGATCCTGTGCTATACATTCCAGGATGCTCTGTGGGAGGGAAGGAGTGTCAGTCTGCCAAATAAGGCAATAATTGCCTTATTTGGCATGCTGATCCCATGCGTTGCATCCTGGGACACATTACACAAGTTCAGGATTGCCATTTTATGGTCTGGCAGCTCAGAGGCAGATGTATGTGGACAGTGCTCCTGCCTCCCATCATTTGAGGTACTGAGGGGGGGGGGGGGAGAGAGCAGGAGAGAGTATGGGATACCAGGGGCCCCTCCAGGAATCCTTTTTCATACTGGGGGTTCAGAGGTGGAAACTCATAGAGCAACCAGTTTGAGGCATGAGCTTTCCAGAACAAGTGTGCACTACCTCAGGAATAGTCCATTTGTACAATCCAATAATAAATCAAATGTGTGGTATTGCATAGGGAAGGAGGGGAAGAATCTGTGGCCTCAGTAGATAAAAGCATTCAATATTCTTCAGCTCTTGCTGCTCCTGATAAGAATTGGCTTGTGCTAAGATCTTTTAAGAAAAATGCAGAGAAGCAGAAGTAGAGGTCAATGAGTGATTGTGGACTGTGGCAAAACGGAACAGAAAAAACAAATTAAGGAAATTGTTTTTGTCTTGGATGTCAATAAAAAAAAAGGAAACAAGAAAAATTAACATCACCAACCCACACACAATTGAATATCAAATAATAATGATCAAATAATAATTTCAAACAATAATTTCAAACAATAATGAACCTCAAAAGAGAGGAACCCAACGATCTCCAGAAAGTGGTCTACATAACTCGGTGAACCACTTTCCATCTCCCAAACAAGAGTATGAAGACTGGTGGTCTGCTCAAACATTCAGAGTGTTTTATGCTTTTCTACCATTTTTAAATTCCCCAACCATTTACCTCCCTCCCCTCATGGAAAGGTTTTGTTTGTTTGTTTGTTTGATTTTTAAATCCCAAAACTCCTTGTAAAAGAAACAACCTTTCAAAACATATGGTGGGTAAGACCTGTGAAGACCATCTGATCGGCCCAGTTTGCTTTGTTTGCGATGCCATGGACCCCAGTTAATCTTGCATCTCCTCACTTTACAACTGGTCACCTGCTATGCTTATCCCAGGCCACTTGAATTCTTTGACTGATTTTGCTTTTACATCTCCCCAGTAAGCTGCATTCAGCAAAAAAAAAAAAAATGCATCTACGAGGAGAAAGAAAAGCAGAATTTAGGCTTTTTGTATGCAGTTGCATATCAAAAACAACAAATTGATAATGGTATTATACTACGTGATGTGCAATTCTACTGCACTGGTAGACGTAATCATTTGTCATAAGTTGTCGCTTGTCCATTATTTCAGGAAAAAACATTTAAAAAGACACCTAGAACTTTACACTGCCTTTTATAGTGCAGAAAGCTAGGTCTGGTATTTCAGTACACTGCCTGATTCAGAGAGGAACGGGGGTGTGCCTGAAAATGCCTCAAACAGGAAATTACGAATATGACAGATGCAGTCACACGTAACTTCCATCTCCTATGTATCCACCTTCTGTTAAATCTCATATCATGATCTTTTTGCTTTAGAACTTTTTTCTCCACTGAAAAATGTTTGTCTTGTGCATTATTTATATCTTTTTTTTAAGGTACTTGAATCTGTCATATCATTTCTGTCTCTTCTACTGCGTGCATAATTAGGTATTTAAGTCATAGTTGGTGTTGCAGATCTTGCAGCTGTTTAGTAGCTCCTTTCTGGACCACCTCCACTTAGTCTATATCCTGTTAGACATATGGAGGCACATTCAAAACAGGCCGTCCAGCCCCCTGTGGGGCCGACCAGAAGCAGGACGCACAGAGTTGGACCTGATTCTGATCCCGCAGGGACTAGACATGACCATGGGATCAGAATTAGGTCTAGGGCCTGGACATGCAGGCCGGGCCATGATTCTGATTGGTCTGCACGCCCAGCCACATGCCCAGCCACATGCCCGACTACCTCAGTCAGGCTCCTGAATGGAGCAGCAGTGCCATGGCGTCCCATTGCCATGGCACCACAGCTCCATTCAGGAGCCGTGAATGCCATTCACCACTGAAATCCTTCTTTCTCTGCAGCCGGACCCTCGATCCGGCCTCCCATGGTCAGGGTCCAGCTGTGGGGAACTTTCTTCATCCCCCACCCTTTTTGTTGGGGCCCAGCAGCATGATCCCTTGACGTCCAGGGGGACTTATTCCACCTCTGCGGTGGAATAAATCCCCCGTCTAAGTCCACGGCCCTGGACGTTCAGGGTTTTCCTCTGAATCGGCCCTGTATGTCCAGGATCATGGCCCGCCCATGCTCCACCTCAGGAATGCCCCCTCCCGCTCCCATCTAGGCCTCCCCGTACAAACACGCTGTTCGTATGGGGAGGCTTTAGCCGGAGTCGTCAGGGGAGCGATTAGTGGGGATGGACATCCAAACGGGACGTCCAGCCCTGCTATTTACTGTTTTGAATGACCCCCAGGGCCTCTAGAATCGATCACAGTATTCTAAATGAGGTCTTACCAATGAGCTATACAGAAACCTCATTACCTGCAGCTTCCCTACCGGTTATGCTATTGCTGTGCACCGTAGTATCCCTCTGCAATGAGGCAGTGTCTGGAGCCAAAGTTTGTTCTTATTTGCTATGTTCATTCTGAGATCATTCTCTAGATTGGCATGCACATCTCTCTCTCCCCTCGGACATGTTTTGCTCTCTGGGATTTCTGCATCCCAGATTTCATGACCCTACACCCTTTTTTTTTTTTTTTTTTTTTGTTGAATCTTAGCTTCCAGGAACATCCCTATTTGTTAAGATTTCTTAGATTTGCTTCTTTTATTTACTGCCTCTGAGGCTTCTAAAGCTTGGTGGAAAGAAATGGGTGGCAAGCTCTGGGTATGCCCATCTTCCTAGGACGGTAGAGAAGCAATGAGGAAGACTAATTTTTGTCACTCATTTGATGCCATTGCAAATGATTTTATGGGATGTATTTGTCCATGTTTTGTCCTAAGGAAGTAGTCGTCACTTCGCTTTTTCCCATTTTTTTTCTCCTTTTATTGTTTATTTTTATTTAGTGTTTGCAAACAGCTTTGACATCCCTGCTAAAGGCGGAATATCATGTTTTCAAATAAACCATAGTCATAGATTTCTTCAACAAATAATGAGAAAACTGCTGAAATAGTTGAAAATCGGTGGCCTTATGATGCGTGCCCTTTGATATTCTCGTTGAAAAATTAATGGATTTTTGGCTGAGCTACAAACTTACAACTAATCTGAGGGATGCCTTTTTTGTTGGTGGGAAGGGGAGAGAGGCCAAGCAAACCAATTGAGCTTTGCCTTCATCTACCACCATCTCATAAGAACATAAGATATGCCATACTGGGTCAGACCAAGATCCATCAAGCCCAGTATCCTGTTTCAACAGTGGCCAATCCAGGTCACAAGTACCTGGCAGATTCCCAAAAAGGCACACAAGTTCCACAGTGCTCATCCTGGGGTAAGTAGTGGATTTCCTGGGTCCTCTTTAATAATGGTTTATGGGCCTTTCCTCCAGGAACTTGTTTAAACCTTTTTTTAAACCCAGCTACACTGTCAGCTTTTACTACATCCTCCGGTAATGAATTCCAAAGTTTGATTATGCGTTAAGTAAAAAGAAATATTTTCTCTTATTAGTCTTAAATGGGTTACATTTTAGCTTCATTGTGTGTCCTCTAGTCTTTCAATGTTTGCTCGTTCCACTCCATTCATTAATTTATAGACTTCTATCATATCCCTCCTCAAGTTGAATAGCCCCAATCTTTTAAGCCTCTTCTCATAGGGGTATCCTTCTATGCCCTTTACCATTTTTGTTGCTGTTCTCTGTACTTTTTCTAATTCTACAATATCCTTTTTTTAAGAAATGGTGACCAAAATTGAACATAACATTCAAGGCGGTCGCACCATGGAACAATACATAGGAATTATAATATCCTTGGTTTTATTTTCCATTCCTTATGAGTCCTAGCATTCTATTTGCTTTCTTGGCTGTGGCTGCACTCAGGGCAGAGGGTTTTAACGTATTCTCCAGGAACAAGCAAGAAGTCAGTCCTCACATATGGGTGACGGGTGCCAATGGAGCCCGCGTGGAACATTTCCCCAGCTTTCAAGGAAAGCCTTTGGGACATGCTACCACGCATGTGTGGTCCCCTTCCTGCCTAAGGGTGGCATCTTGCTCAGTCTCCTTTTTTCTGCGGAGCCCAACGGACCTCTGTCCTGTTTCTCTGGAAAAATTCCTTGCTAATATCCTTAAAAGTTATCTTTTCCCAGTTTGCACACCGATTCCTCTTCTCCCTTGAGGGGGCACCGACCCCGACGCTGTACTCAGCTCCTTCCCCCCCCCCCCTTTTTTAAAAATTTTAATCGTGGTTTGCCTCGACCAGCGTTCGCGCCTTTTTGCACCCGGGGGTCGTCAACCCCACTGGGTGCTTCCCACTATGTCCCCCAGTGGATTCAAAAAATGTGACCGCTGCAGTCAAACTATGTCAGTCACAGACACCCATGACTATTGCCTATGCTGCCTGGACCGGACTATGACAGCACGTCCTGTGACCTGTGCAAGACTATAACACCTAAAACCAATAAAAAGAGGTCTGAGTTGAAGGAAAAACTGTTCTCAAGGTCTGACTCTGCACCAGCCTCCCCAGTGCCGAGCTCCAAGCCCAGTACTTCCCTTGAGCCCAGAGTGTCCTCCGAGTCCCGCGGTGGTGGCTCCTCCGAAAAGACCCTGGACCCCGAGAGAAAGAAGAAAAAATTTTTCGAAGTCCATTGAGGTACCACCAGGAAGCCTGGTAAAACTGCTCAGAGGGACTCTGGCAGCTCCAAGAAGCACCCGACCAAGGATTCCTCAGCCAGCAGAGACAGTGCAAGGTTCCTCGAGACCACTGTTCCCTCTAAGCTGTGCGCGTGTGCGCGCGCACACACCTCGCCAAGCGAGCGCACATACTTTACAACAGAGCGCACAAAAATTACAGCTCTGATTCTGATAGAAAACAACACAGATGTCTTAAAATTTAAAAGTTATGATTGTAATTACTAGAAATTTCCCACTTCATTTAGTAGTCGTCTATTTTCATTTAATTTGATTAAAATCAATGTGGTGTAAATACTGTATTCTGTATATAATTCCGAGTGTCGTTATGTGGCGCACAAAAATTTAACCTTCCTTCAAAAGCTGCACACAGCTGATATTTTATGCGCACACAGCCTACAGAAAATTAGAGGGAACATTGCTCGAGACCGTAGTCCACATTGATGACGCACTTGCGAGAGTGCCTGCACCTGGCCTGACATCCTCTGTGCCAGTGCTGAAAGCTGCGAAGCCTTTTTGCTTGGAAACCAAAATGGCAGCCCTAGAGCAGAACATCAGTGCTATCCTGGCAGTGCAGCAGGAAATGATGGATGGTTCATCCCCATCATCTGCCCCGACGATCGGGCTACCAACTGCGGGGGGAGTTCCTGGTTGTCGAGCCGAACTCTGAGTGCCACCGGCCTCGGGTAAGCCCTCGGCGCCAGTCAAGGTCTCTGTCCCGTTCCTCAGGCATCTGATCCTCCCCCACCCTGTGATTCCTTGCCTCGAGGCCAGCACCAAGGTGCTGGGGGCCTCCAGAGGACCTGGGGTCTGAGTCATAGAAACTGGGCAGGGAGGATCAGATGCCTGAGGAACGGGACAGAGACCTCGACTGGCGCCGAGGGCTTACCCGAAGCTGGTGGCACTCTGAGCTCGGCTCAACAACCAGGAACTCCCCTGCAGTTGGTAGCCCAGTCATTGGGGCAGATGATGGGGATGAACCAGCCATCATTTCCTACTGCAGTGCCAGGATAGCAGTGATGTTCTGCTCCAGAGACGAAATTTTGGTTTCCAAGCCAGAAGGCTCCACAGCTTTCAGCATGGGCGCAGAGGATCTCGTGCCCGGTGCTGGCATTCTCACAGTGCAGGACGAGGCATCCCCGGAAACCAGACGGCACCCCTCGGACCCATCTCCCCTGTGCCATTCTTCTCCTGAGGCCTTCCACGACTTTGTCAAGGATATGGACTGAGCCCTCTCGGTGCAAACTGAGGCTGAGGAAGATCCATGCACCAAAGAACTGGAGCTATTCCAGTATGAGTCTCAACCCAAAGAAACTGTCACAGTGTCGGTGTAGCTGATCCTCGAGCAGCTACTGCTTAGAATGTGGGAGACCCTGGCAGTTCCAATCCTTGACCTCCGGGATCAAGTACTACTCTAAATTCCTCTCCCGGGTGGCATGCGACTGCTTTGAGTAAGCAGCCCGAGTAGCAGTGGTGGGCATTGGTGCCTAGCGCCAAGCCTGACTACAGTCTTTGGACCTCAAATAATGAGTCCAAGACAAGCTGCTAGACATCCCCTACACCAGGGAGAACCTGTTCAGCAAACCTATGGCTGACAAGGCGGCCGAGAGAGGCCGATGTGGTGACCCATCAGAGGCTTTCAAAAAAGGCGTCATCCTTTCCCTGTAAGAAACCATCGGGGAAAAGACCCCTTTTCCCGAGGGGGGGAGGGGCAATTCCAACAGAGTCGCCACTACCAGCCCTTCTCGGGCCAGCAACAGGGTTATCACCCCAAAAGACAAGACCATGGAGCTCAAAAACCAAAGGCTCAGAAGCCCCAGGCCCCAGCTCCAACCCAACCTGGGGAGAGCTTTTGAACCCCTAGGGCAGGGCCTCCCCTCCCCCTGGAGACCTTCACCAGCCTATAGGGGGTTGCCTGGCACTCTTTGCCCACAGGTGGGCCAAGGTCACCTCCGATCAGTGGGTCCTGAAAGTGGTAAGGGAGGTATATCTCCTCCTCCACCTACAACAGACACCACCCAGGTTCTTCCCAGGAGAGCCAGTGCGACCTTCCTTCACCATACCCTTCTGCTCTCTCTGGTTTACTCAGGGACAGCGCAGTAGACCCTGTACCCAAGTACCTATGGGGAAAAGACTTCTACTCCAGATACTTCCTTGTCCCAAAGAAAACTGGGAGCCTCAGGCCCATACTAGACCTGAGAAACGTAAACACATTTCTGGTGAGAGAGAAGTTCAGGATGTTCTCCCTTGGAACACTGCTGCCTTACCTTCACCAGGGAGATTGGCTGTGCTCCTTGGATCTAATGTATGTATACACACACACCCTAATCCACCCCTCCCACAGGCAGTAGCTAGGGTTCATGGTAGGGGGAGGCACTACCAGTACAGGGTGCTACCCTTCGGCCTGGCCTCCTCACCAAGAGTCTTCACCAAATGCTTGGCAGTGGTAACCGCCTATCTGTGCCTACAAGTGGCATTTGTCTTCTCCTACTTAGACAACTGGCTAATCAGGGGGGATATGGCTTCAGAGGTCAGTCAGGCCACAGAACGTGCAACCCTCCTTCTTCAGCACCTGGGGTTCGTCATCAACTACCCCAAATCTCATCTCTCTCCAGCCCAAAGGCTGGAGTTTATAGGTGCTCAGTTGAATACGTTGCAAGTCAAGGTTATACTGTCAAGAGAAAGGGCAGAATGCCTCAAACATCTGGCAGGAGATATACAATGCTGCCGGGCAGTCCCTGCCCACCTCCTCCTCCGCAGCCTGCTGGGTCCCATGGCTTTGATGGTCCGTCACGCCCTCAACCCACTTGCTCATGCGGACAGCCCAGTGGTGCCTCTGCTCACAATGGAGTCAGGCCACAGGCAGGCTACGGGACAAGGTCAGGTAACCCACCAGCTGGCAGAGTCCCTCAACTGGTGGCAGGATTTTCACCACCTCCAGGCGGGAATGCCCTTCCAGGCACCTGCGCCCCAGACGACCCTGACCACAGACATCTCTCTCCTAGGTTGGGGGGGGGGGGTGCATTGTGGGGACCGACACACACAGGGCAGCTGGTGTCAGGAGGAGTCACTCTTATAGATCAATCTTCTAGAGCTCAGGGCAATCTTTCTAGCCCTGCAAGCGTTCCACTACTGCCTGCGACCCAGTCCGTGCTGATCCAGATGGACAACCAAGTCACCATGTTCTATATCAACAAGCAGTGGGGCACGGGCCTCTGTCAGGAGAAGTGGCCCTCCTCTCCTTTGCAGCTTGCAACAGCATGCTCTTGCAAGCGCTCTACCTCCCGGGCCAGGACAACTACCTAGCGGACAGGCTGAGCAGAGTCCTCCAGCCACATAAGTGGCGCTTGAACCCCAGGTTGGCCAAGATGCTCTTCCACTTCTGGAGCAGGCCCGTGATGGATCTAGTTGCCTCTCCGGACAACACACAGCTGCCTCACTGCTGCTTGCGCCAACCGCACCCGGAGAGAGTGCCGGCAGATGCCTTCCTGATCTTGTGGTCCAAGGACCTACTCTGTGTTCCCACTGACTCCCCTAGTCGCCAGGACCCTCTTCAAGGTCCAGAGCGAGGGGGGGGGGGTCACTCATCCTAATTGTCCCCAAGTGGCCAAGACAGCCTTGGTTCCCACTGCTGCTCTTCCTGTTGGTGGCACTTCCAGTCCCGCTGGGCTGAGCACCGGACCTCCTGTCCCAGGAGGAGGGCTCACTCTTGCACCCCAACCTGGGGTCTCTAACATTAATAGCATGGCTGATGCAGGGTAGCACTAGCCCCGTTCAACCTTCCGAGAGAAATCGAGGAGATCTTGCTGGCCTCCTGGAAGCCATCCACCAGATGGGACTATGATTTAATGGAGGAGGTTCTCTACTTGGTGTATGGAAAGAGGGGAGAACCCCTTCTCCTGCCATGTACAAGTAGTAGTCCAATACCTACTGCACCTGTTCCACACCAGGCTGAAGCCTAATTCAGTGAGGGTGCATCTGAGCGCCATAGCCGCTAACCATCACCCTATCAAGGGGAAACTTCTCTCGGGCCAGCTCCTGGTTTCCAGGTTCCTCCAGGGCCTCCTGTTATCTAAGCCACCTCTCTGTCATCTGGCAGTGGAGTGGGGCCTCAAAGTGGTGCTCTCTCATCTTACCAAGCCGCCATTCGAGCCCTTAGCCACTTGCCACCTGCGGTACCTGTTGTGGAAAGGGGCTTTTCTGGTGACTCTCATGTCCACTTGAAGAGTGAGTGAACTCCAGGCCCTGGTGGCAGATCTACCATATACAAGGTTCTATAAGAACATGGTAGTGCTCTGCACACAACCCAAATTCCTCCCGAAGATGGCATCTCCCTTCCACCTCAACCAGGAGGTGGTCCTCCCCACCTTTTTCCTGCGGCCTCACGCCAGCAGGGAGGAACTAGTGCTTCATACCCTGGATTGCAAACAGGCCCTGTCCTTCTACCTACAGCAGACCCAGACTCATCACAAAGCTACCCAGCTTTTCGTGTCTTATGACCCCAGCCGACTGGGGCTCCCTGTGACTAAGCAAACTGTCCACTTGGGTGGCGTACTGTATTGCCTTCATATATGAACAAGCTGTCCTCTCCCTTGAACACCTGATCACAGTGCATTGCGTGAGGGCAATAGCTATGTCGGTGGCCAACCTCCGCTCAGTGCCACTAACTGAGATATGCATGGCTGCCACGTGGTCTTCAATTCATATGTTTGCAGCTCACTACTGTCTGGAGAGTGAGACCCGCGCAGGGTGAGTGTGCCTAGCCAGGCAGTCCTCCATAGTAGTCTCAGGGTGTAGGCAACTCGTGCCCTCCAATCCTTCTGTGTTCAGGCTACCGGAGTGATAGGGTCACTGTATGCTAGGGTCTTGCAGAATCTTTCAGTGGGGACTTACCTTCTGCAACTCACGGCTACCTGGATAGTCGCCACTGGTGCTGTTGTGGTTCGGTCCTCTGCAGCTTAGAGCTAGGGAGATTCATTTGTGAGGACTGTCTTCCTGCTTATTCCTGGAGAAAGCATAGTTACTTACCAGGGATAGCAGGAATCTGTCCTCATAACCCTCCCTCCTCCCCTGGGAGTTGCCTCCCTACCTTGTTTTAGTTTTTACTACCACTTAGCTATGTCATGCGACTGAGCGAGATGGCACCTTTGGGCAGGAAGAGGACCACACATGTGTGGTAGTATGTCCCAAAGGCTTGAAAGCTGGGGAAATGCTTCGCGTGGGCTCCGTCGGTGCAGATGTCACCCATATGTGAGGACTGATTCCTGCTGTCCCTGGAGAATACCAGCTACAGGTGAGTAACTACGCTTTATCCACAGTGACACCTAAATCTTTTTTTTTTCCTGGGTAGTGGTATCTAAGGCGGTACCTTGCATCATGTGACCATGGTTTGAGTTGATTTTTCATAAGTGCACTTTGCACTTGTCCACATTAAATTTCCTCTGCCAGTCTTCTAGTTTATCAAGGTCCTCTTGCAATTTTTCACGATCCTGTTGCATTTTAACAGCTTTGAATAATTTTGTATCATCCGCAAATTTGATCACTTCACTCGTTGTTCCCATTTCTAGGTCATTTATGAATATATTAAAAAGCAGTGGGCCTGTCTCCCCAATCCCATGACTTTTTAATTTTGTCAAAAGTCTCTGATGAGTAACCTTGTCAAAGGCTTTCTGAAAATCCAGATACACTATATCAACCAGCTCACCTTTGTCTACCTGTTCACACCTTCAAAAAAAATATGACAGATTAGTAAAACAGGATTTTCCTTGGCTAAATCCATGTTGGCTTTCTCCCATTAAATCATAACTATCTACATGTTCAGTAATTTTATTCTTTATAATGGTTTCTAACATTTTGCTCAGTACTGACATCTGGTTCACCGGTCTATAGTTTCCAGGATCACCTCTGGAACCCTTTTTAAAAATTAGCATTACATTGGCCATTCTCCAGTCTTCCAGTATTTCAGAAGATTTTAATGATTAGTTCACAGATTACTTACAGTAGGTCTGCAATCTCATATTTCAGTTCTTTCAACACCCTTGGCTGAATACCATCTTGTCCAGGTGATTTGCTACTCTTCAGTTTATCAAGTTCAGGCATAAGTAACTTCCATACATCATCTTCAGTAAAGACCGAAGCAAATAATTCATTCAGTCTCTTTGCTGTAGCCTTGTCCTCACTTAGTGCTGATCCAACTGACTCTGTCACAGGTTGTTTGCTATGAATATACTTGAAAACATTTTTATTATACGTTTTTGCTTTACCGGCAAGCTTCTTTTCAAATTCTCTCTTTGTCTGCCTTATCAGTGCCTTGCATCTAACTTGCCAGTGCTTATGTTGTTTCCTGTGTGCATCATTTAGCTACTTTTTCCATTTCCTGAAAGGTGCTTTTTTGGCAACAGCCTCTTTGACCTCTCCTTTAAACCATGCTGGCAGTCTTTCGGCCTTCCTTCCACTTTTCGTAAAGTGTGTAATTCATCTTGTCTGGGCTTCCAAGATGGTATTTTTAAACAATGCCCATGCTTGATGTACATCTTTAACCTTTGCAGCTGCTCCTTTTAGTTTTTTCTTAACTTTTTTCCTCATTTTATCATAGTCTCCCTTTTGAAAGTTAAAAGTGGTTGTGGTTTTCCTTGCCATCCTTCTTCCATTTATTAAATCAAATGCCAAGTGATCATTATTGCCAAGTGGTCCCAAAATCCTTATCTCTTGCACTAGATCAGTGGTTCTCAACTTTTTTTGTACCGTAACCCCTTTTACCATTGGTCAACTTGTGGTGACCCCCAGTAATAAAATCAAAGGCGTCTCTCTTCCTTTACCGTTAATGCATTGTCGCTGTAATCATTTGTTGAATTATTAATATATTATAGGCCTTTGCAATATGTTCTTATTTATAAAATGTACTTATTTAAACCACAATAATTAATCACAATAACAAGTAACAATATTTGATTTCAAAGTTATTATGATTTTGTAGTCAAATCACTAATATGAAATAAAATTATTTTTTCTACCTTTGTTGTCTGATCAGTTTATTCATGCTGGTCCCGATCTGAGGCTTCTGCTTTCCTGTCTTCTCTTAGCTCTCTTTCTGTGGTCTATGGTCCATCTGCCATTTCTTATCTCTTCTTTTGTTTTTTTCACTTCTTTCCATCAGCCTATTTCCAGTCCCAGTAACCCTCCCCAGTATCAGCTCCTTTCCAATCCTCACTCTCAGTACATTCCAATGTCAACTTGCATTCCCATGACTGCCACTGGTGTCCATTCCCTTCCAGTCCCCCCTCCTTCCCCACTGACCAGTCCCTTCTAGTACAAATACCATGGCAGCCCCTCTCAGATCCACTCCCTTCCAGTTCCATTCTCCCATCCCCTCGTATCAGCCCATTTGTAGCCTTAGCCCCCAGTTTTCTTCCAGGGCCAGCAGCTCTATCCTCTCCTCCCCACAATCAGCCCATTCCCAGTCGAAGCCCCCCAATCAGCTTGCTTCCAGTGCTAGTCCCCCCTCAATCCCATTACCAGTGCTAACCTCCCCTAATCAGCCCAATACCAGTCCTACCCCCCCATCAGCTCATTACCAGTCCTAGCCTCCCATAATCAGCTCATTTCCAATGCTAGTCCCTCCTCAACCCCATTACCAGTGCTAGGCTCCCCTAATCAGCCCATTACCAGTCCTACCCCCCCCCCCAATCAGCCTATTTCCAGTCCTATCCCCCCATCAGCCCATTTCCAGCTCAGTTCATTTCCAATGCTAGCCCCCCATCAGTCCATTACCAGTCCTACCCCCCTATTAATCCTTAGTAATGGCTGGCTTGCTACACAGGTCCCAGACCTGTGCTTCTAAGGTAATCTGTTAACAATTTCCTGGGTGATTCACACAGCCCTTTGTTTGATAGAGGGAACCTTTCAAATTGCCCCTTTGATCTGTCATTTGGCTTTAACACCTATTTAAAACACATTCCCAAATCTCTTGCCTCCTAACTGGAAGGCCTCTTTGTAAAGGTCTCTAGAAGCAATTTATTTCTTTAAACTCAAAGAATATTTGTCCTATTCTTCCTTCTATGCTAAGCTATACTCTGATTTGATTTAAATTGAAAGCTTTCTACTGATACTAGACCCTGACTAAGTTTTAAATATAAACTAAAGCCTCTCTACTGGGTTTTACATTTAAACTAAAAGCTCTCTGCTGAGTTTTAATTTTAAACTAAAAGTTACCGACTGATACTAGACCCTGACTGAGTTAACAAATACACTGGATTCTAAAATACACAGATTTATCAACTTTAACCCAAAGAATTCATTTTTCCCTAACAGTGAGAATTTCCTAGAGGTAAATACTTATAAGTGCACATTTCTTTCCAGCAATAGCAGTCCCTTTTGATAGTCCTTCAAGGCTAATCCTCCAATTTCTTGCATATGTTTTTTTGTAAAGAATTATCTAAAGAAGTGCTTTTCAAGCTTTATAGCAATAGTTAAGCTTATTTTTATTTTATCCTATCTCAGCTATCTCAACAAATAGGGGTGAACTGCACAGAAAGGTGGGTACACCCCCAAACAATGGCATGGGGAGGGATGACCTGCATGGAGTGGCAGGTGCACCTACTCTTGCCACCTTGCTGGGCAGACTAGATGGACCATTCTGGTCTTTATCTGCCATCATATACTATGTTTCTCATATGACCCCATTTTAACATCTGAAAATTCACATGACCCCTGATAATGAAATCAAACTAGCAGGTCTCCAGCATTTTGCTCCACTTATTTAAAGCAGGAAGGCTGCAGCAGACAGCACAGGGTCCCTTGTGTCAGTGTGTAGTGTGTGCTTACAGATCCTATTTTATTTATTTATTTACATTCTCTTATATACCGTGTTATTCTGCATCAGTGCAGTTCACATTGAACAAACTGAAATTACATTGAACAGGGCATTATAATTTGGAAATAACTATTTTACAGGGAACATGGGCTATGGAGGGTTAAGTGGCTTGCCCAAGACCACAAGGAACACCTGTGGGACTAGAAACCCCAGTCCTTCCGGCCCAAGGTTGCTGTCCTCTAGTTGGGATTTGAACCCCCGACCTTCCGGCCTGAAGTACCTTGCCCCAACCACTAGGCCACTCCTCCACTCCTAGTACTCAACATGGGTTTCCAGCCTATCAGAAAGCTTATCCAGGAGGGGCAAGAGCCTATAAATGTTCACTGGCTCACAAACCACATGCTGATTGGTGACTTGGCATAAGTCACAGTGAAAGTCCAGAGAAATGGCCATGTTTCTGTGATCCCATCCACTGATGATATGACCCCATTTGGGGTCCCGGCCAAGTTTGGGAACGACTAATATAAAGCATCTTGTAATCTCCCTTGATATTCCCTTTTTCTTAAGGTAAATGCACAAGTGAATATAAATACATTCTTAAACAATAAAAAAACTTACTACAAGAAAACCAGACATAAACAGTATTGCCAGTACTGATTTTGGTACCAAGCAACTATTCTTCACTATTTTATGGACAGGAAAGATCTTGAAATATTAGGAGGAAGTGGAATAAAGGTACAGAAAGAGTCCTAACTATATTCAGCTGACTTGATTAAGGGGAACCTTCAAGTGCAGTTTGACATGTTGCCTGGTATATTACAGTCTACCAGCCCTGAAAGCATTTCCTTTGGCTTCATTGCTAGTATTAAGAAAAGCACTAGTAGTAAATCTGAGAGAGTGAGGTCATAACTAAAATGCCCTGCTTTCTTGTTACATAAGCAAAAACAAACCCAATATAAATCCTGCACCTTTAGTTCTATGAATACTATATCCACAGGGCAATGGAGGCAGGGGGAGGTGGGGGGGGGGGGAGTGGGAGGTGAGAGCGAGAGGATCTAGGATGGCGTTAGAGTTGGAAGGAAGGGATAGAAGATTCTGGAAATAGGGAAATTCAATGTTGTGATGCTAATAAGCTAGCTTGTACCCCATCTTTCAGTCTGCAGATTAGTTCCCCTAGTCGACCAAATATCTAGCCTCCCAGCCTTGCTTGACCACCAGCCAACTTGCCTTCACTTCCTCCTATCATCAGCAAGCCTGTCAGCTTGACTGCCTCCACCACCCCACTGCAAGTCATCCTTACTCTTTAGTATCTCTTGCTGTATCCTTAGTAGCTCATGCCACACGGTAAAGGGCAGCCTTCAATGAGTTTGAGCTGTGCCAGGTGCCTGCATTTTCTCACTGTCTCAGTCTCGTGAGAATGTAAGTGCTGATCTCATGAGACTGAGGTTACAAGCCCAACAGGAGAATACAGGTATCCATGTGGCTGAAACTCAGAAAAGGCCATACCGTGCCATGCTAGCATCAGCTATTTTTCCAGGAACAAGCAGGAAGTCAGTCCTCACATATTGGTGACGTTGGCGCCAATGGAGCCCACACGGAAGTATCTCCCCAGCTTTCAAAGAAAGCTTTTGGGAGATGCACCATGCATGCGTGGATCCCTTCCCGCCCATCTTGCCTCAGTCTCCTTTTTTCCACGGAGCCCATTGGACATTATCCAGTTTGCCCCGGAAAAAGTCAGATTTTTTTTTTTAAGAAGTTATGTCCAGTTTGCATAACGGTTCCTTTCCGCCCCTGAGCCAGTTCGCCGCAGCGCCGCTCCTTGGGTTCGTCCATTCGTTTTCTCATTTTTCATCAAGGTGCTCCTCAACTGCGCCCTTTTTCAGCCGAAGGCCTCAAACCCCTGCCTTGAGGTGGGGGTCCCCTTTTTCCAATGGCCTCCCATGGCTTCAAAAAGTGCGGCAAAATTATGTCATTCGCTGACCCACATGACTGCTGCCTCCGATGCCTTGGCCCAGAGCATAAGAACTCAGACTGCAAACTCTGCAGAACCATGACCTCAAAGCCTTAAAGATTTGCCATCCGCAGCAGGAAAATATTTTTCAGAAGTCTGACTCCGCACTGGAATCTCCAGTGACACCATGCTACAGGGCCCCCTCTGATACCTCGGTGCCCTGCAAAACCAGAGCCTCTTTGGAGTCCTGTGTCCACTGTTCCTCCAAGTGTAAATACCCAGAGATGGAGCACAAGAAGAAGAAACCTCG
The DNA here is from genome assembly GCA_033557465.1 of Ichthyophis bannanicus. Taxonomy (NCBI): domain Eukaryota; kingdom Metazoa; phylum Chordata; class Amphibia; order Gymnophiona; family Ichthyophiidae; genus Ichthyophis; species Ichthyophis bannanicus. Next base: position 296,608,949 of record CM066037.1, read on the forward strand.
CAGGACGGATCAAGGAAGAAAGGGAAATCCCACCCCAGAACCTGCAGTCCCAGGCATGAGTCTGAGGAGTCGAGGCTGGAGTGGCCCTCCAAGCTACCCCTTAAGGAGTCGTCAGCACCCGCCGACTGGCCTTGGACTTCCAAGGCAATCCTCATCAAGGACTCCCCCCTCAATAGTACCAATGCCAGGCCCGAAGTCTTTGAAGTCTGCAGAGCCAACTGGTATGGAGACCAAAATAGCCGCCCTAGAGAGCCCTAGTGACCATGCAGCGCGCATTCATGTCCGGCTCGTCCGGTTCATCCGCCCTGATGGGACCCTCTATATCGAGGGCATCCCTGGACGTCGAGCCGGTCCTCGAGCGCCATCGGCCTTGATAGACTCACCGGCATCGGACGAGGTCCTGGTCTCATTCCTCGGGACATCTGTCCTTCCCGGTGAGCACCCGCAGCTTGGACTGCAGATCCTCCAGAGGTCATGGGCCTCCTGGAGCAACCCTTGACTGAGGTGATCGCACTTCATCAGACTCATTCTCTGACTTCGAGTCCGAATTGGAGACCAAGGATGAAGAGTCCCCAGACACAAGGCGACCCCGAGACATGCCCTCAGACACGTCTCCCCCAATAACCCGGCACCATTTCCTGTCTGAAGATATCGCTTTCTTCAATTTTGTGCAGGACATGGCCAAGGCTCTTGCTATCGAGATCAGCTGAGGAGGACCCGCGCACCAAGCAACTGGAAATACTCCAATAAGAGGCACCCCTGAAGGAAACCCTTACGGTCCCAGTGCCTCTGATCCTTGAACGCCTCCTCTGAATGTGGGAAACACTGGCATCGGTACCAATAGTTAGCAGGCGCCTCAACGCCATGTACCAGGCATACCGAAGCCCTTGGTTAAAAAAAACCCCAGCTTTCCCACAACTCCACGGTCGTGGTGTCGGCCATGCGCCAGCTCAAAAGCCAAAAAACTCATTTATCAGTCCCACCCAGTAGGGGGTCTGAATTCTTGACACCCTGGGCCACAAGGCTTTTCAAGGCTTGATGCTAACATGCCAGATTCAGTCTTACCAGCTCTACATTGGCATGTTCTCCAGGAACAAGCAGGAAGTCAGTTCTCACATATGAGTGACATTGGTGCTGACGGAGCCTGCACAAAGAAAGCCTTTGGGACATGCTATCATGCATGTGTGGTCCCCTTCCGGGCCAAGGGTGCCATCTTACTCAGGTCTCCTTTTTTCCGCGGAGCTCAATGGACGTCTGTCCTGTTTCCCCGAAAAAATCCTTGCTAATTATCCTCAAAAGTTAGCTTTCCCAATTTGCATACCGGTTCCTCTTCCCACCTTGAACCGGTGCCAAGCTCAGTGCTGTTCTCGGCCCCTTTTCATTTTTTGATCAAGGCCTGCCTCGACCAGCATTCACTCCTTTTTTCACGTGGGGGTCATCGATGCCGTCCGGATGTCCCCCGGTGGGTTCAAAAAATGTGACCGCTGAAGTCAAATCATGTCAGTGACCGACACACATGACTGCTGCTTTGTGTTGTCTGGACCTGGACCATGACAGCACTTCCTGCGACCTGTGCCAGGCCATGATGCCTAAGACAAATAAAAAGAGGTCTGAGTTGCAGGAAAAACTGTTCCCTAGGTCCAACTCGGCACCGGCATCTCCGATGCTGAGTTCCAAGCCCAGCACTTCCCAAGAGGCCCGAGTGTCCTTAGAGTCCCGCGGCGTCAGCTCCTCCGAAAAGACCTCTGACACGGAAGAAAAAGAAAACGTCCTCAAAGTCTGCCAAGTTTGCACCGGAGAAACCCGTTAAAACCACCCGGAGAGACTGGCAATTCCAAGAAGCACCCTACCAAAGTCCTCAAGAAGGATTCCTCGACCGGTGGAGACCATGCAAGGTTTCTTGAGGCTGTAGTCCTCGTCAAGGATGCACTCGCGAGAGTGCCAGCACCGGGCCCGAGATCTTCTGTGCCTGCGCTGAAAGCTGCGGCGCCTTCTGGCTTGGAAACCAGAATGGTGGCCCTGGAGCAGAATATCACTGCAGCAGCAATGATGGCTGGTTTGTCTGCATCATCTGCCCCAACGACTGGGCCCCCGACTGGCACCCATCATGGAGGCTGGGGAGTGCATTGCGAGGGCCTCCAGACGCAAGGCTGCTGGTCCCAGGAGGAATCCCGGCTGCACATCAACCTGCTAGAACTCCAAGCGATATTCCTGGCTCTCCGAGCCTTCCGCCACCAGCTACAGCACCTCCCAGTGTTTATCCAGACCAACAACCAGGATGCAATGTTCTGTATGAACAAATAAGGGGGAACAGGGTCATATCCCCTCTGCCAGGAGGAAGTAGCCCTCTGCGCCTATGTGGTACACAATGGTATGCACCTATGGGCGGTTTACCTCCTGGGCTAAGACAATGCACTGGCGGACAAGCTGAGCAGAGTCCTTCAGTCACACGAGTGGTGCCTGGATCCAGTAGTAGCCCCCCAGCTGTTCCATCTCTGGGGCATCCCCTTGATGGACCTGTTCACTAGCTCGGACAACATGCAGTTGCCCTGATTCTGCTCCTGCCAGCCACACCCTTCCCAGGTGGCAGCGAATGTGTTCCTCATCCCGTGGATGGAAGGCCTCCTGTATGCCTTCCCACTGACACTGCTGGTTGCCAAGACCCTATTAAAGGTCCAGCATGACGAGCATTACTAATGCTGATAGCTCCTTGGTGGCCCAGGCCGCCCTGGTTCCCACTGCTCCTCTCCCTATCGGCAGCAGCGATGTCACTAATTCCCCTGTGCTGATCCTCTGGGCTACTCTCACAGGAGCAGGGCTTTCTCCTAACCCCCTATCTGGGGTCCCTGTCACTCACAGCTTGGCTGTGAAAGGGTTGCGTTAGCTCCTCTCAACCTCCCACGGGACGTGGAAGAGGTTCTTCTGGCCGTGTGTAAGGCCTCCAGAAGAAGAGCGTATGTCTTAAAGTGGTGCCGTTTCTCGGTGTGGTGCATCTCACAAAGACTTTCTTTGAAAGCTGGGGAGATGCTTCTGCAGAGGCTCGGTCAGCGCCAATGTCACCCATATGTGAGGATTGATTCCTGCTATCTCCGGAGAAGACTTGTTACAGGTGAGTAACTACACTTTTGGGAGAATGAGCCACTACAAGAAAGTTGGTCGGGCCAGGACCTATGAGTTTTATAATGTAAATCATGTGAGTACTACAAGTAGGTATTTTTTTACACCTAGAGCAGTGAATCATAACTGTGCCATTCCCTGCCGCACACCAACCAACTGGTACTTAATCCCTTTACTATCTTTCTCCATTCCTTCCAGCTCCCCACCAATATTCAGTTCCTAGCTACCACCTCAGCACCCTCTTCAGGGTCCTCCTCTTCCCTCTGTCCTCTCTTCTCTGTCCTTAAATGATCTATCGTGTCCAATTCTCCCACTCTCACTTTAGTCACCTCAGTGGTCTTGAAGCATCCTCTTTCCAATCCCTGGTGGTTGTTGAATCCACAGTCCTCATGAGCAGCATTCAGGATTCTCCTTTCTCTTTGCCCCCCTCCCCCCACTCCCCTGGTCCGTATCCCTTTTCTACCTCACTCCTTAGGGGTTGCCAATCCCCATTCTCCTTCAACCAGTAGAGATGATGAGACGAGTAGTTGCCTACCTTTCTAGTAATTCTCCTTTTCCATTCCCAGACCAAGTTGCAAAGCAGAAAGCAGTAATAGTCATTGAAACAACTGGTCCATTCACCACCTCAGAGGTGGAACAGGGGGCAAAATCCACCATGCTGTCACTCGCCTCAGCTCTTCTCCTGGGGAGTGGGAATCCCAGAATCACTCTATTTGTTGCTCCTCTAGGGCTAACCCATTCACCCATTTCCTTTTACTACTCTCGTCTGTCTCTTTTCTAGGAAAGCAGATTACTCTCCCTAGCTTTTAGAGAAAGAGGGCTTGAATAGGTGGATCATCCTGTACAGCTAGTGATGCCCTTAATTGGAAAAGGAGGGGGGGGGGAGAAGGAGGTAGAGCTGGAGCCAGATTCAATCCACTTTGCCCAGTCTCTTCTCTTCTGCCTCTTTCCCAGGCAGACAGCCCATTCATTCTCCTTAGGGGGGTGGTGGAAGCCAGATTAGTCCACATAGCCTGGCTCCTTGTGTAATAGAAGAGGTAGCACAGAGCTGTACTGCACTTCTAGTTTGCTATGCCCTGTTCCAGTTGTTTATTTCCAGTTCTTCGGCTTTTTTGTATATTGTGTTCAGCATATGAAGTTGAGGGCAAGCCCTAGCCTCGACTTCCCCCAAGGATTTATGCTCTAGGCAGCTCGTTAGTGCCCTCAACTGTCCATGCTTCCATAGGTATGGCAGTTTATCTCAAATAATATTGGTACAGTGTTCATTGTATAACACCAGTGAACAGTGACATCATTGATAAACTTTTTTTTTCTTCCAGCAAATACTGTAAATATGTGTTATTTGTACATAGTCCTCTTCTTTCCCCATCCCCCATGTTTGAGGAAGTGTCTCTCATCTCTATTGCACAAGAGTACAGAAAAGAAGCCATGGAATGTAAAATGTATGCAGAAGTCTGATTCATCAAATAACCTCCAAATTAGAGAGAGGAACTAAAAAGGATATGGAAAACTGGCTGGCCTTCCTAATGAGAACTCCAGCTGTTGTTCTGAGAGGCAATAATACGCTATTATATTAACAGCTTTTCTATAGTAATAAACTGAGCTATATGTTAGTGTCATATGCAGAAAAGAAGGTGCATTTCTGTTGAGAGAGACAGAGGGAAGGAGAACTTTGAAGCATCTCTAAGGTTATTTGGGGTATCTTCTTCCTGTACACTTTTGCTCAAACTTTTTTTTTCCCTTTCCCAGAAGGGCTTTGGTCAGTGCTTGACAGACAGTGTGGCTCATAACGAATCCAAACTCTAGTTTTTGTAACCATCAGAAAACTGTGCTAAACTTCCCCATGTGGTGTTCAAGGGGTTTGGAACTGTTCTGATGTCTTTCTGTCATGGCTCACCAGAAGTGGGAGTTTTCTCCGCCTTTGTATCTTACAGGAAAACCTCAACTATGACTGCAATAATTTAAACCAGTTGAAGTCTGCCACCCTGGCTTCCCACCACAACACTCAAGGGGACATTTTGAGAAATTAAAGAATGAAAGACAAGAAATGCTTTTTGATGGTTTCTGTTCAGTTTATTATCCCTTCTTTCTGCCCAGTCATCGAGCACACAAATTGTTGCCTTCTGGAACATGTGGCCGGTGATCTTGCAGGTCTCGCTCTGCGGCAGCTGGAGTGTGGTATTCATGTGCTCCGTTTTCAGGACTCACTCGGCCTGCTTTCAGATACCTTATGTTAATTTTATCATTTTGTCCCATTAGTTTGCTTCTCCTTTTTTCAGCTTCCAGCTGAGTTAGATCCAGCCTGAATATGTTTTTTTGTTTAAATTTTGCTCCTATCTTACAAGGAGGCTACTGATTCTGGAGATTTGTGAGTTGGCAGTTTAGGTGTGTTCTTTTTCAGGTAATTAGGACTCGGCGGTTCTTTCTTTTCTTTGTGGTGCCCCTCAAGGGTCTATCCTTTCTTCAACACTAGTCAACAATTTCTTAGCCCCTCTTGCTACACGGATTCAGGAACAGAGGCTCCGTGGCTATTATTATGCCAATGATATTTTACTAGTGTATTACTCCTCTGCTGACATACCCAATCTGTCCCCATTGAGTAGGTGCCTAGACTTAATATATTCCTGGTTACAGGAACACTGTTTCTTGTTGAATCCTGCTAAATCCCAGGCTCTTTGGGTGACGGGTGGGTCGGTTTCTCCCTCTCTGGGCCCTGTGATTTCAGGCCTTGCTGTTCCTCTGGTACAATCCCTGATTTATTTAGGGGTTATCTTCAACTGTCAACTCTCTTTTGAGCATCAAGTGATGGCAAGTGTGCAATCATCCTTCTGTGCTCTACGGTGTATTTGTTCCATCAAACCATATCTGATGACCCAGGCACTTTGTACTCTGTCATACCTTGGTTTTATTTAGATTGGATTACTATAATATAATCTATTCTGGTCTAAGATCCTCTTCATTAAATAAATTACAGATGGTCCAGAATACAGCCATCTCTTCACAGGTACCTCTAAATACGATCACGTGACTTCACTGCTCTACAGTTTTCATTGGTTACCTCTATCTTTTTGTTTTCACTTTAAGGTCCTGATGCCTTATTTTTGAGGCTTTGCATGCAGGCTCCCCAAACTATATGTCCTGCTCAATTCCTTAATGTCCTTCTAGGACGCTCTGGTCACAAAACACACATCTCTTGGTTCTTCCATTGCCTTCCATTGCTTACCCAGAATCTACTTGCAGACAGGGACGGCCCAAGGGGGTGCGGGGCCATGTGTGGAGACTCATTGTGGGGTCTTATTTGCATAAATATTTAGTTTAGTAAACATGCCTCTTAATGAGTGTTTGGATAAAAAAAGACTACCAGATTTCTACATTACTATACTCCAGTGCCAACCGCCAGGCACATTAGGAAGTACTATAAACACTGCCCATTTAGAACCCATAGCAAACCCGCCATATCATAACAGCACTACTAGGACTCACAAAGCACCAAACCCTACCTATCAAAAAGGCAACACTGCAAATATTAAACCAATACATCACAGAGAATACCAATACATCTTCTACTGGGGAAAGAGAACAAGTGGCACTGTCAAATAGAAACTACATAAACACAATACCTCAGCTTGGTTACACATGGAGAACATAGACCGTCACCAAATAAAGAACAAGGAATCACAATTTAGAAACATAAAGATAATAATTAAACTGGGAATACCAAAAGCCAAACTTGGAATGTACAACAACACTGTAGAAATAAAAACTATAAATTAATTTCTTCTTGTACTAAACAAAAAGGCAAAGACGTTAGCAATGCACATTTCCCAGAGCTGAGATATTCCAGTTAATAAATTTAAAATAAAAACATATTTTTCTACCTTTTTGTTTGGGAATTTTAGTTTTCAGTTGCAACTGCTCCAGTCACTTTCTTCTGGTTTCTCTTCAGTTAACTCTCCGTTGTCTGCTGTCCATTTGTCCTTTCTTCTCTTTTCTAGTTTTTTTCCATTCTCTCTCTACATCTTCAATATACTGATCTTCCCCTTTTGCTCTTTCCTCCATTTCTTTCTTTCTTTCTTTTTTTCTTTTTCATCCACTCAAATTTCACCCTTCCATCTTCAATCCCCACTTACTCTCCCAGTATCCGACCAATCGTAGCTTTTTCCTCTCTCCCACACAAAATATATTTTCCTCTCTCCTTCCTCACTCTCCCAGCCCCATCCCCTTTTAGTCCTCCCCAACATTAGCTCCCTTCTAGTTCCAGCCCCACCCAGCATCCGCTCCTTTCTCCCATCCCTCTGTATCAGCCCATTTCCAGTCCAAGCCCCCCATTAGCCCATTTCCAAGCCTAACCTGGTCCCCTGATCAGCCTATTTCCATTCCTAGCCCCCCCCCCCATCAGCCTTTTCCAGTCCTATTCTAGCTCCCACTCCTACTCCAAAAGAGCCCTGTGCCTGTCTGAACAGCTAACAAGGGAGCCGAGGATGCCTGAGGTCCCGGCTCGCCCTTGAACAGTCCTGGAGTGAAGAGCAGAATATGTGAAGCCCACTGAGTGCTGGGAAAGGTTAAAGGTCATTTCCTGTTTCCCAGCACTCAGGCAGCTTCACGTGAACACAGCGCAAGTGAAGCAGCATGCTGCTCTTCACTCTAGTGCTGTGCAGAGGCGAGCCGGGGCCTCGGGCGTCCCTATCTCCCTCTGAAGCCGGCCATAAAAACCCTGTGGAATGAAGTGAACAACATTCTCGCTCAGTGGATGGGCTGACCCTGCTCACAGATCAGCCTTTTACTTTCTGTCACCACATTTATGGAATACACTCCCCGACTAGATCCGGTCTGAATTGTCTCTTGAAAAATTCAAAACACAGTTAAAAACCTACTTCTTTGAAAAAACTTTCCTGGACTACCAGGGACAATAATTGGAGGCTCCTTGATTTTGGTTTCTGATGTGGCAGTGTCTTAACTTTTGTTTCTATTACTTTGCTATGATAAGTTGGCGCTCCTTTCCTTTCAATGATGTATTTTATTATAAATCACTTTGAAGCATACCTGTGTCTAAGGCAGTATATCAAAATTTTAATAAACAATCCTATTCCGTGAACACCTCTGAAAAGAAATACCATCCTTTCCGCATGATCTAATACTTAGATTCAGCAGAAATATACATGTCTATGTCTACCCAAATCAATAATTGTTGCCCTTGGTGATGGCCCCACCCTGAAAAATTGCCCCCCCCCCCTTATGTTATATGTTACACCGCTTTGACCCGGTGAAAAGCGGTATATAAATGCAGTTAAATAAATAAATAAATAAATAATAAACATAAACAATTACATGTGCTTTTTGTATGGTATTAAAATAGCTGTTAACCAATTTTTTTACAGCAGTACTTGACACCCTAGATGCATTTTTCAGTGGATTCAGTTTTGAAATGCTAACTATAATTTTTTTAAAAGCTTTTCCAAGATTTATTTAAAAATAGATTTAAAACATCAACCTAACAAATTGGGAGGAAAAAAAAGATATGCACAAAATTCTTTACAAATATAACCTGTACTCAGGGCCGGCCCGTCCATTGAGCAAGAATGTTTTTTGCACAGGGCCCTGTGTTTCAGGGGGCCCCGCGCAAAGAACATTCTGCTTTTTTTTAAATTACATTTAAAAAAAAAGCTGGCTCTGGCTGCTGCCGCTGCCGCTGCCACCGCAGCAGCGGCAGAATGAAGTGTCCCGCGGGGCCTCCTCTGCACGCTGAGCCCCTCTGCAAGGGCTTTCAGATTCGCGAAGGGAGAGTGTCTCCCTCGCGTCTCTGTTAAGCCCGCAGGGGCTAATGGGAAATTTCCCATCTGCCCCTTTGGTACAAGAGGAAATTAATTTATAGTTTTATTTCTACAGTGTGGTTGTACATTCCAAGTTTGGCTTTTGGGGTTCCCAGTTTAATTATTGCCTTCCTGTTTCTAAATTGTGATTCCTTGTTTGGTGATGGTCTATGTTCTGCATGTGTAACTGAGCTGAGGTATTCTATTTATGTAATTCCTATTTGACATTGCCACTTGTTCTCTTTCCCCAGTATTCTCTGAAATGTATTGGTTTAATATTTGCAGTGTTGCCTTTTGATAGGTAGGGTATGGTGCTTTGTGAGTCCTGGTAATGCTGTCAGGATACGGCGGGTTTGCTATGGGTTCTAAATGGGCAGCATTTGTAGTAGTTCCTAATGTGCCTGGCGGTTGGCACTGGATTATAGTAATGTAGAAATCTTTTAGTCTTTCTTTATCCATACACTCATTAAGAGACATGTTTACTACAAGTTAGTGTATGGTAACATTATGCAAATATTTATGCAAATAAGGCCACTTATGCAAATGAGACCCCGCACCGAGTCTCCGCACATGGCCCCGCACCCCCCTTGGGCCGCCCCTGCCTGTACTACACTAGCATATCGTCTAGGCTGAATTCAGTGATCTGTTTGGGGGACATCACTCTCCTTACTCTACAGGTCCCTCTGGGACAGGGCAAAGGAAGACTCACTTCAAGGCCCTACATTTGCTGGACACTTTGGAAGTAATTTTATAATGTGATTAATGTGTGTATGTGGCAGTTGACATGCATTAATGACGTTTTATAAAATGGTGACCAGTATCAAAATTTAACACGAGCATGTGTACTTCATGGTAGGTGTAGTTGATCCACTTAATCTCCTATGTTTCTCCTTACCTTTCCCTAGTAGTATCCTTGTTTTCAGCTATGGCATTTTCTGTCTTGACTAGATTGTAAGCTTTGACGAGCGTTGCATATACCCTGTAGTGCTGTATAAATGATCAATAGTAGTAGTAGTAGCAGCATGATCTGAGTGGAGCATGGGTGGAATTCACAAATTGATTATAACGTACCTTAATTTATGTGTGTATTATAAATGTCCAGACCTGAATTTAAGGTGCAGTCTCTGCCACTTAACGCTAGCATTTTATAAAGACAAGTAGGCGCCTAATTGTCTTTATAAAGTAGGCTTAAAATAAGCATGTTTTGACTGCCTTAACCTAAACCTTAAATCATCGCACTCTCTACAGTGGTCTCCCTGTATTCCCTCTGTTCACACCTTATTCCTTATTGTCCATTTGAACCATATGATCCTCTGGTGAAAATCTATCGATGGTCCCTTCAAAGTCCAAGTTGTCTCAACACCTATAGCCTTCTGTTATCTGGCCATCAGAGCGCCACCTGGATCCTTCCTACCATAAATTTGAGGCAGATTTGAAGAACAGGTTTTTTGAACAAGCTTTCTACTAGAGAAACCTTTCTAGTCCACCTCTCTTAGATACTTGGTGTGTCTCACCCCTCCTCCTTCATTTGTGGCCTTAAATTCTTCATCTATTTGTTGTCCCAGCCCTGAAGAATTGTGCTGCTGCTTTCTCATCCTCTTGTTTCTTCCTCTCATTGCCTTGCCATGTAGTTTTTATTCTTCTTTTTCATTTTTGTTAATTGTTGGCACTGAGCTCTTTCTAATGGTTTGTAAACCATTACAATGGGTACTCCATTAATGGTATACCAAATCTTGCAAAATAAATAAATTGTTGTTGTTGTGCCATCGAGTCTGTGTCAACTCATGGCGACCCTCTGGATAGTTGTTCTAAACTGTGTTCGGTCTTCAGTCAGACGGCTCATTGTTGACAGAGTGGCACCCATAGCTGTTATTTCTGCAGGATGGCCTAGAGAAGGGCCTCTCACTGAGATCCCTGAAGGTTCAGGTAGCAGCTTTGGCCTGTTTCCATAGTTTATGGTTTATTTAAAAAGCTGATATGCCGCCTCTCTAAAAAACAAAGCGGTTTACAATAAAAACACATCAATAATGAAGCAGAGGGGAACACCATAAAATGGATAGGACAGAAAGAGAGGAAAGAAGGGGTGGAGAAGCCGGGAAGAGGGAGAATCCTAGATAGTCACAGGTGAGAGGTCATAGGCCAGTTGAAAAAGATGAGTTTTTAGAGCAGCCTTGAATTTAGTAAAAGAAGATTCCAGATGTAAAGAGGAAGGAAGAGGATTCCAGAGGTGAGGAGCAAGGAAAAAGACAGCAGAATAATTCCGATGGTTGGTAAGTCCTCAGCCTTGCACCTGGACAGTTCATGTTTTCTCCAAGGGATTTGACGTTTGCATCCTCCCTTTTGGTCTGTGATCTTTTCCTGGGATCTGTCTCTGGTACTTAGGGCCCTGATGGTGGCCTCCTTTGAGCCGTTGAAGTGTGCTACTTGGAAGGATTTGATGCTCAAGACTGTCTTCTTGGTCATAATTTGTTTTGCAAGGCATATCTCCAAGCTGCAGGCTCTGTCTTACCGGGATCCTTATTTGTCCTTTCAACTGAGGCTGTTTCCATTCGGCCTGTGCCTTTCTTCTTGCCTAAAGTGCTGTCTCTCTTTCACGTGAATCAGGTGGTTTGCCTGCCCTCCTTCTCTAAGGAGCAGTGTTGGGTGAAGGATAAGGATCTTCGCCTTGTGGATGTCTGGAGGGTGCTTCTCCCGTACTTAGACATTACAAATTCCTTTTGAAAGTCCGACCATCTTTTTGTGTTGTTTGCTGGCCCACACAAGGGTGAAGTGGCAGCCAAGTTGACTTTTGCACACTGGATTAAGGAGGTAATTGCCTCAGTGAATTTGTTACGGAAATGGCCAGTTCTGAAGGGTCTGGGCACCCATTCTGCCCGTGCAGAAGTGGAGCAGAGCTCGGTAGTCCCTTTAGATATCTGTCAGGTAGCAACGTGGGTATCGCTTTCCACTTTTGTCAAGCATTACCGTTTGGTTGTCCATGTGTGGACGGACATGGCCTGCGGCTCAAGAGTTTTGCGAGCTGCTGTGTCTTCTTCCCACCTAGTGGTGTTCTATCTTTGGTACCACTTATCTGAATTGATCTAGCAGGACAATATTTTATTTAACATTTTATTTACCAGATAAAGTCTTTTCCTTGAGTCCTACTAGACCAGTCCAGGGCCCGCCCCTGAAACTGTAATTTCTCTGTTTTACTGCTGCAGTACTCTTGGGTCTGCCATGATTCTGTATTTGGCTGTGCAGGCTCCTCTTTTGCTGACAGCCTTCTAGTTCTACCTTCTTGTACATAGTTCTCTACTGTTTATTCATTGTTGCCTACATTGAGGTTGTGTGAAGCTTGCTCTGTATCTGTCATTTGCTTTGGGATGAATACTGAAGGAACCTCAGGTGGCAGAGGCAGATATAAGCACAGGAGTGATGCCATTGAAACTCTGGATTTTCATTGGTTCTTTGTCTCTACCAATCTGTTGGTAGGGGAACATAACCCACTTATCTGGACTGGTCTAGCAGGACTCAAGAAAAGGACATTATCTGGTAAATAAAATGCCACCTTAACTGCCAGAAACATGGGAATCATGTTCCCGGAAATTACTGCAGTGTATGCAGCCTGCTACGGCAGTAAAAGAGGATATGGGAGGAGTAGCCTAATGGTTAGAGCACTGGCTTGGGAACCAAGAGACGACGGTTTGATTTCCACTAGCACTCTTTGTAGCCTTGGGCAAGTCACTTAACCCTCCATTGCCTCAGAAAAATCCAAGTTATCAATGTCCCTGTTTAATGCATATTACCAAGTTTAAGTTGCAATGTAAACAACTTTGACTGAAATGATAAAGCGGTATAAAAAACCTGTTAAATACAAGAGCACAGGTGCATTCAACATGACCTTTGTAGGTGGCAGTGACTGCAGCTCTTCTACTAGCCTGCTCTGCAATAGCGCAGATGTGTTGCCAACATGGTGTCCCCCCCTCCATAACTCTCCCACTTACAACCCTAATGCCCCATGGACAATTATCACCAAAATCCAGTGGCACTAACTGTCATGGCCCCATTCTAGCTGTCAATGCAGGCCCAACACACGCCTTTAGCATATGTCAGACCTGTTCTGACAGCAAACGCCCTTTAGTGAAAGACCTCCACAGTATCTAATCCCTCAAGGCCTGGACAGCAGAAAAGAGGCAGACCAATGAATCTTCTTTGTCCATGACCCTAATTGGTGTGCTATTTAGGGCCCAGCCTATCCATAAGGCTTGAGTTTCCAGACTGCTGGGCTTGAGTTTCCTTTTTTTCTGCTTGTGGATGGCAGAAAAAAAGGCAAAAAGACCGTTTTTCCTCCAAGACTTTGGGCTTTATTCTCCTATGACGTCTCCTAATCGTCTCCAGTAGCCTCCGAAATAGGAATGCCATCTGCATCCACTTTCCACATTGTGCATTACACAGCTACCAGATCTAGTGGCCCTCCTCCAGCACATGCCACATCAAGCCATCAGACAGCAAATGAAGAACTGATTCAAATACATGAACTCACAAGCTTAATTGTGCACTGCGTGAATTAATAATTTCTATGGTTTGTTTTCATTCTGCTGTTTTTTAGCTTCATGGAGTGTGCTCCTTGTTTTATTCTTTGAAAGATTAAATAATGTCCCATATTTATGCACTCCACCCCATTCATGATGTTACAAACCTCTATCATATTTCCTCCCAGTCACCTCTTTTCCAAGCTGAAGAGTCTTAACCTGCTTAGCCTTTCTTCATAAGGGAGCATATAAGAGCCTTGTAACTCTGCTCCTTGAGCCTGCTTGCATTTTAATGATTTCACAAAACTATTTAGCAACTTCTTCTATACCATTATATCTATTTTATTTATTTATTTACATTCTCTTATATACCGTGCTATTCTGCATCAGTGCGGTTTACATTGAACAAACTGAAATTACATTGAACAGGGCATTATAACTTGGAGATAACTATTTTACAGGGAGCATGGGCTATGGAGGGTTAAGTGGCTTGCCCAAGACCACAAGGAGCACCTGTAGGACTAGAAACCCCAGTCCTTCTGGCCCAAGGTTGCTGTCCTCTAGTGGAATTTGAACCTATGACCTTCCGGCCTGAAGTACCTTGCCCCAACCACTAGGCCACTCCTCCACTCCATGTGTTACCACCCCAACCACTAGGCCACTCCACCACTCCTTGTTTTATTCTTTGAAAGATTAAATAATATCCCATATTTATGCACTCCACCCCATTCATGATGTTACAAACCTCTATCATATTTCCTCCCAGTCACCTCTTTTCCAAGCTGAAGAGTCTTAACCTGCTTAGCCTTTCTTCATAAGGGAGCATATAAGAGCCTTGTAACTCTGCTCCTTTAGTGAAAGACCTCCACAGTATCTAATCCCTCAAGGCCTGGACAGCAGAAAAGAGGCAAAGGACCAATGAATCTTCTTTGTCCATGACCCTAATTGGTGTGCTATTTAGGGCCATATATACCATTATATCTATTTTATTTATTTATTTACATTCTCTTATATACCGTGCTATTCTGCATCAATGCGGTTTACATTGAACAAACTAAAATTACATTGAACAGGGCATTATAACTTGGAGATAACTATTTTACAGGGAGCATGGGCTATGGAGGGTTAAGTGGCTTTATCAAGACCACAAGGAGCACCTCTAGGACTAGAAACCCCAGTCCTTCTGGCCCAAGGTTGCTGTTCTCTAGTGGGATTTGAACCCCTGACCTTCTGGCCTGAAGTACCTTGCCCCAACCACTAGGCCACTTCTCCACTCCATGTTTTACCACCCCAACCACTAGGCCACTCCTCCACTCCTTGTTTTATTCTTTGAAAGATTAAATAATATCCCATATTTATGCACTCCACCCCATTCATGATGTTACAAACCTCTATCATATTTCCTCCCAGTCACCTCTTTTCCAAGCTGAAGAGTCTTAACCTGCTTAGTCTTTCTTCATAAGGGAGCATATAAGAGCCTTGTAACTCTGCTCCTTGAGCCTGCTTGCATCTTAATGATTTCACAAAACTATTTAGCAACTTCTTCTATACCATTATATCTATTTTATTTATTTATTTACATTATCTATGAGTCATAGCGGTTTACAACTACAGTTGTGGTCAACATTATTGGCACCCTTGCATTTCAACCCTTCAATGTCCAATATCTCCTAAACAAAAGTGGCATGTGAAGTGGCTTTGGTCTATATATGCACACATATTTGACACACAAATGAATGAAATAAAACAAAACCAATTAAGAAAGGGAATAATAGGAAATAGTATAAAAACCGGACACGATTACAATATCTGGAGGAGTCATGGATCTTTAGGTTTCACACTGTGGCTTCTCATTGACTGAAATTGGAAACTGACTGGTGGAGTTCAATTTAATTTAATGGTATTTAAGGCAAGGTGATATGGTTTACAGACCAACGCAGCTGATCCTATGTAAGGATGATGTCTCGATGCAGTTAAATTACGTGCATTCCTTAGGAAGCATTTCTTTACACATTTTGCTTGAAGAAGAGCTTTGAATTCTCCAGGGCTAGAAAGATGGCATTGTGTCGCATGGGCTTTAAAGTTTCCGGATAATCAAGGCATTAATTTCTAATGGCATCTGTATAACCAACGAATTCTTCATTGGTCGGTTTATTTCTAACTCTTTTTTTAAAATTATTTTTCACATATAATTACAATCATTTATATCACGACACTCGGGGTCCACTCCCCCCCTCAACAATACAATGGCATAGGTATCCCCATACTTGGACTTCTCACTCCTCTCAGGAACCTCTGACGCAGTTCTACAGCAACATTTTTAACATGTCTACTAGGCCCTGGACTAGGGAGTACGTGGTGCCCTCTCCAACAACATTATTATGACACTATCACCGATCCCTAACAGGTCAGAATATATAATGTAAGCATATGCTGTAAACATATGATATAAACACACACGCAAACAAACATCAATTCAAACATCCACACCCAATACCCAAGAACAACCCCTTGTACTTCCCTCCCTGCCCAACCCTCCCTTTCCATCCATTGCTATTCTTTCCCCAGGGAGTACTAATCTCATAGGACAACCCATTATCAGACACTTAACAGTGTGCTTCGCTCTTTCATAGATAGGGTGTTCATAACGGCAACCATAACTCCACAAAGGCTTTCCAACGCTTCCCTCCTAGTTGCCTGGCTGTTAACTTCTCCATTTGCATTAAATCCATCATTGTCTGCTCCCAGAATCCCACATTCAGGGGAGAGCTTTCAATTCACTTACTCAGTAGCACCTTCTTGACCACAAGGAAACCTCGTTCCAAGAGTGCCCTATGCCGAGCCCCAAGTCTTTGGCTTATCTTCTCCCAACTATGCAACAAACAGACCTCCCATCTGAAGGACAGTCTGTATCCCCAGCCATCCTGCCATCCTGGTGCATGCTTGAAACCACAGATTCTGCACCTCAGGACATTCCCAAAAATTGTGCATTAAGGTCCCCACCATCATCTCACACCACCTACATTTCTCATCTGCCCGCAGCCCAGCTCTTGAACGCCCACTTTTCGTTTGTATATGCTCTCCACAGAAATTTATATTGGAGTTCTTGCAGATAAATCCACTTCACCCTGAGGGAATTGTTCCAAATGCACTTTGCAAGTGCTCCATTGTGACCCCCTCCATACCATCCCTAAGCCAGTGCTGTGCCAACAACGATAGATATTTCTGGTCACCTATTGGGTGTATTAGATTCCTGCGCTCTTCCTTGCATGGGTCTTTCTCCACCATTCACCCCATCGCAGACCTCGGGCCTCTGGAGCTCAGCAGCATGGGAGTTTTCCTCAATAGCTCACTAACATAATGCCGAGCTTGAAAATAACCATACATCTCATGCTTATGAAGATGGTATTGGGTACACAAGTTCTGGAAGCTTTCAATACTCCCACCTTCCTCCTTGCATATATCTCCAATGCAAACTATCCCCCTTTGGGCCTACCTATGGAATAGCGTGTATGATATGAACCCCGGTGGGAAGTCCGGATTCCCCACCAATGGAAGTAACAGGGAACACCTCCAATTCCATCCGCAGCGGGCACACAAGGCACGCCATGCGGCACGTAAAGTCCCCATATACATCCCTCCCCCTCTGCAAGCTGATAGTTTGTTTATCTGAATGCAATATGTATAAGCTATGATATGGGGAGCACATCCAGTTTAGTTGGTGCACTGGGGGCACACCCTCCCTCCTCCATCACAAGTCCCAGAATGTGTCTTACCATGCACCGGAGGTTGTAATTATGAATTGAAGGGAGCTCTAATCCCCCCTCCTCCCTCCGCCTCATCAAGGCCCTCAAGGGAATACGAGCTCGCCTGCCTCTGCACAGAAAGCCCTTAAGACTTTTCTCAAAGCTCCTCCAATCTCCAGCTGACACCCAAATAGGTAGCAGCTGCAGTACATATAACCACTTTGGGAGTTCCACCATCGTGAACAGAGCTATCCTCCCCCTCAGGGACAAGGGGGCGCCACCCATCTACTAAAAATCGCCCTGGTTCTCTCCATCATCCCCAGTATATTTGACTTATACAGCCTCTCTGGGCTGTCCGGTAGCTGTATGCCCAAGTATCGAATCGAATCTCACGCCCATGTCAGTGGAAATGCCCCAATCCACCCCTGTCTCGCTCTCCCCCCTACATCTAGGGCCATTGACTTAGCAGTGTTAATTTTGAGCCCGGAGAAGCTGCCAAAGTGCTTTATCAGTTGAAGTTTCTGTGTGAGCGACCCCTGCAGCTCAGTTAAACACAGGAGCATATCATCCGCAAATGTGCTTAACTTCATCTCCTCCTTTCCCATCTTTACACCCACTATCTGTGCCTCGTTTTGTATTGCCCTTAGAAGGAGTTCCAATCCAAGTACAAACATGAGAGGGGACAAGGGACAGTCCTGCCGTGTGCCCCTTTCTAAAATGAAGGGGTCTGAAAACACTCCATTCACCCCTACCTTTGCCATAGGTGTCATGTACAGAACTTGGACCCACTGCACAAAGGTGCCCTGAAATCCAAAACTCTGCAGCACGTCCCACAGGTACTTCCAGGCCACCCTGTTGAACGCTTTCTCAGCATCGAGGCTTACTAGACGTAATGCAGTTTCCTCTCTCACACAGTGTTCCATCCCCAGAATCAATTTTGCAATGTTCTTGGAGTCATCCCGTCCCTGGACAAATCCCACCTGCCTAGAGTCAATCAACCGAGGTAGTATGGGATTTAATCTCCCCGCTAAAATTGATGCTAGTATCTTTATGTCAAAGTTTATGAGCGATATGGGCCTATATGAGGCTGGATCTTGCAGGTCCTTCTCTTCTTTCGGGATCACTGTGATGTTTGCACATCTCATGTCCCTGGGAAAGCATCCATCCTGGAGGACCTTTTCGTACATAGCCACCAACGTGGGTGTTAGCTTACGTTCAAGTATCTTATAGTACTCTGTGCCAAATCCATCTGGCCCAGGAGTCTTGTGGAGTTTCCCACTCCTAATCACTTTTTTGATTCCCCCTTCCCCCCGTTAGCGGAGTATTTAACCGCTGTAGATCTTCCTCCTGTAATTTGGGGAGAGCCAATGCATTAAAAAATTCCTTGCCCTGCTCATATTCTCTCTCCTCCTCTGTGTGCAATTGGGCATAAAATTTCCGGAGGATATCTGCTATCTGATGAGGCTGGTGTTGTAGGACCCCTCCCTCACCCCTAAGAACGGGGACAAAGCGCGCACCCCCGGATCTCTAACCAATTTAGCTAGCAACCTTCCCGTCCTATTACCATATTTATAGAGCTGGTGCTTGTAATATTGCAGGGACATTATAGCCCGTCTCTGGAGTAGTTCATTAAGTGCCGCTTGGGACCTAGTATATTCCTGTTGTATGGACCTATCCCTTGCCCTACTGTATCCCTTGTAGGTCCTGCACGGTTTGTTCTAGGATTAACAAACTACAATCCAGATGTCTGCGTCTCTGTATGGTATATATTATGATAGCCCCCCTCATTACTGCTTTACTAGCCTCCCAGAACAAAAGGGGTGAACATTGGGGGATATCATTGAACAAGGTGTACTCATCCCACTGCTCTTCTGGGAACTTTCGAAAATCTTTATCTTCCCACAGATATACATGAAACCTCCACCCCATTGCCGGTGGGCTCTGGCTATCCCAGGTCACCCATACCATCCCATGGTCTGACACCACCACCGGTTCAATGCCTGCCTGCACAATCTGTGAAAGGCCCCCTTCACTCACCAAGATATAGTCAATTCTTGACCAAGTCTGATGGGCTCTTGACTGGTGTGCGTATTCACGCATCCCAGGATGCAAAGTATGCCACACATCCACCATGTCCCCCATTCTACAAAGGAAACCCACCCCTTTTTTGGACCACGCTCCTTTCCCACTATTCCCTGTTTTATCCAATTTTGGGTCATGAGGGCAGTTAAAATCTCCTGCCATGATCAGTTTTCTCCTTCCTGCTTTCTTAATAAACCCCAGCAGGGATTTAAAGAACTCATGATCGTATACATTCGAGACATACACATTCCCTATCCAAATTTCCTCATTGTATAACTTGGCATGCAGCAAAATGTATCTCCCCTGGAGGTCAACCTCACACTTATTCACATTCAACGGCAAACCTCTTTTCACCAGCACTGCTACCCCCTCCCTCTTGGCGCCTGATGTTGCCCCGTATGTGCTCGCTACCCAATCTCTGGCAAGTTTCTCATGCTCGACAGCACTCAGATGGATCTCCTGCAGCAGCGCTATTTGTGCCCCTTTCCTTTTAAGAGCTTGGAGGATTTTGGTGCTCTTAACTGGTGATCCAATCCCCCCACATTCCATGAAATTATCTTTACATTATGTAGCCTTCCTGTTTAACGCATCCACAACTCGCATATGTGGCATCTCCTTTTTGCTCCAGAAGTCGCCCAGCCCCGACTTCAGAGCAACGCTCCAACACCCCATGTGCACAATATTCCCTCTGGGATTGTCCTATTTCCTTCTTTGACCTAACCTTCCTCCCACCATTTCCTTCCTCCCCTTCCATTTTTCCATCCCCTCCCTCCCCCTTATCCTTCCCACCCTCAGCCTCCCCCTCCCCCAATCCCCCTCCTCCTCCCCTATTAATCCCCTCAAAACTCACACAAATAACCAAAAACCTCACACTTATCACACTCACACACACACACCCATCTTCTCCTCAACGCCCCCATCCCCCTCCCTCCCCTTTCTTATTATCCATCCGTCTTGCAAGAGCCCCCAAACACTGGGGTTATATCACTGTCCACACCTCCGGGCCACCCCGCCTCCAAGACTCTGGCATGCCTATGGAAGGGAGGGAAAAGTGGCGGGTCTCTCTCGTTCAACATAGCTTAACTTCACCCACGGTGTTCCCCTTTTCCACCATCCAGAGAGCCTTAGCCTTATTTAAGTCTCCACAGTGCTAAAACCAACAACATATATGTTCAGGCTATGCTCTATCTGGTGTGTTTTCCAATTGCAATGTGGCCGCAAATTTCCTCGCCACCGCCGCCTGCTTAAAAGCATGTGTCGCTCCCTTGTGGTATATTCTCAAAGTGTCTGGGTCGCTCAGAGCAAAGCATATGCCTCCGCATGCCAGCTCACTACAAATCGTAGAAAATTCCTTCCTTTTTGCGGCAAGCACCGCCGAGCAGTCCTGGAACATAAGTATAGGCTTGTTGTTCAACTTTAGGTCACGTTGCTTCCAGTAGGCCTGTAATAGAAGGGCCTTGTGCTGGAAGTTTAGAATCCTCGCCAGCATCGGCCTTGGTCTCTCTCTACCTTCCATCCTTTGACCAAGCCGATGCACTCTTTCCACTTTTATCTTGCCTTGTATGGTCTCTAGACCCAGCTCCACACCTCAAACAATTCTGCCATTTGCTGTTCTGACCAGCTCTCCGGCACTCCCACAAGGCACAAGTTGTTTCTCCTAGATCTGTTCTCAAGATCATCTACTTTTAGCATCAGCGCTTCAATCTATTTCTGATGTTTTTTTGGGTGTCTCGCTCCAGTGTTAGATCAGTATCTTCCAACACCGTCACTCACTGTTCCACCTCCTCCACTCTGCATGTTATCTCAGCAAAAGTCTCACCCATTTGTTCCAACTTCTTCATCACATTGTCAAACTTAGGCTCAAGCAATTTGACTACCTCCTGTGCTGTTTCCTCCAGGCCCGATTCTACACTCTCCTTCCCCGGGGAATCCAGCATGCTACTATTTCTCGTCGCAGTCGCCATCTTGGTTTCACGTGCAGTCGCGGTTTTCTCCTTTTTCGCTGCCGATCGCATTGTGTCCGCAAGCCCACGACTCAGACACTTTCCACTACTGAGCCTTCTCTCAAATACTTCCGCCACCCACTCTCCCAACTTGCGGCCTTTTCCATCCGATTTTTACTTAGATTCAGCAGGGTGGCCCGGGAGCGCAGCAAGGAACTCATCACCCACTCATGCGCTTACGTGATCTCGCATTGGTCGGTTTAGTATGCATGGATTGCACTGCTAACCAATGTGTCCTACCAATAGGAGTTTGAATGGTAGTGGACTATGGCAGACTGTTTCCGCTGGTACTGAATGCATTAACTGTTCCTTTCTACCACTTGAGAAACTTCCTTCTATTCAAGATAAGTTCATACGTGTGCTTTACTTGGTGCATTTTTGCACGTTGCATGAGGCATATATTGTAGTATGCTTTTTAAATAGAATAAACTGGAGGTTTTCTTACCAGAGAGGTTTTCCTTTCATGACAAACAATCCAACAAAAAACATTGTTTCTTTTACAGGCATTTTGCTTATTCCTATTCTAAGATAGATAGGTAGTACTCTCTGGCACGGGTTTGATCTGACTTTTCACGTTGGATTTTGTCTTAGCCTGGACCTTCAGTCTTTTTTATAGTTTAGGACATGATTAATGCCACCCTTATAAACAATTCAAATCAGTTTGAACAGAAGAACCACATTCCCACTGCAGTAAAATTAGATGTACGTGTGATCAATTGGCAGTACCCACATGACTTGAATCAACCAATGAATGATGACTCTAATGTTTAAAATGGCCACATTCACTCCCTGTTCCATTCTCACAATGGTGAAGACATGAGAGCTACCTGAGACCATCAGAAAAGCCATTATCACGAAACATCAAACTTCAAATGGAAACGAGGCCATTTCCAAAGACCTTGTATCTACAGTTCGCAATGTTGTTAAGACGTTTTCTGCTCATGGAACTGTCAAGAACCTCCCAGGATGTGGTGGGAAGAGAAAAATTAATCCAAGAAGTCTTCGAAGGTTAGTGCAAACTGTTGGAAAAACACCACGTACAACATCCAAAGAGCTTAAGCTGACCTGGAGCAATCTGGAGTGGTGGTTTCAACCCACCCCATATGTTGTACACCAAACAAAGAAGGACTGCATGGGCGAAGGCCAAGAAGGATGCCACTGCTCAAAGACAGACATAGAAAGGAATGCCTGATCTTTTTCAAACCCACCTTGAGAAACCACATTCCTTCTGGGGAAAATGTTCTGTTTACAGATGAAACCAAACTTGAGCTCTTTGGCAATGCAGACCAATGATACATTTATAGACGAAGAAATGAAGTTTATAAGGAAAAAGAACACTCTTTTCTTAAAGTTAAATATGGTGGATGCTAGATAATGTTATAGGGCTGTTTTGATGCCTCAGGAACTGGAGGCTTGGAACGTATTAAAGGAATCATGACGTCAGAGGACTGCTAAGGTATTTTGGAGCAAAATGTGCTACCTAGTGTCAGAAATCTAGGTCTGGATCAAAAGTCATCGGTTCTCCGGCATAACAATGACCTAAAACATGCATCCAAAAGTACAAAAGAATGGTTAAAATGGAACAAATGGACTTTTTTTTTAACCTGGCCAGCAATGAGTCCTGATCTCCTGCCAATCGAGAACCTTTGAAAAGAGTTGAAATCTGCCATTAGAAAAAGAAATCCTGGAAATATTCATGAGCTGGAACAAATCGCGGTATACAGATGTACGAAACTTACAAATGACTAACATTTAACCTTTTGGAAGCTGTCTCACTGCAAAGGGTTATGTAAACAAATAGTGAAGAGTGCAATTAATCCTGTCCAGGTCATAAATTGCATTTTTCTCATAAATTACTATGTCTAAGCTGCACAGACATCTTTTTTGTTGTTGTTGTATACCTTTTGAACATACTATTAAACTATGATGACATATTAGTTGGAATATTTTCAATTATTTCTCAATATATTGTACACAACATACCTAAAATGCAAGGGTGCCAATAATGTTAATCACAACTAATTCAACTGCAAAAGGGTTTACATAGAACTGGAGAATAACTAAAACAGGGGTAGTTTAGGGTAAGTAAGGAGTTAACAGGCTGTGATTATATAAGTTACCTCACAGCACCTGTACATATGTTAATGTATGGTGATAGTGCCAAATGTGAGGTTTATGTGCTGGGTCCGTAGTGCTCTGTAAATAGAAGAGTCTTGAGTCTGCGCCAGAACGGTATTGGAGGAACATACATTGGCTGGAAATGAGTTCCACTCGGCATGTGTGCAAATAGTGAGAAGGCCCTTTTTTATGTTGACTGATGACATTTGATTCGGAGGGGCGGTATCACTAGGAGGTCTTGTGCAGTTTTCCTTCTATTTCTGCCGTTGGGGTTGCTTCTGTATTAGGGTTTGCAGGATCTGTGCAGAGACGTTGTGGAAGATCTTAAATGTGATTAGTAGGACCTTGTATCTGATCCATAAGATTGGAAGCCAGTGAAGCTTGGCTAGGGTGGGAGTGATGTGGTCCCTTCTTGGTGTATTTGATATGAGTCTGGCTGCTGTATTTTGTACTATTTGCATTGGGTAGGTAGCCTGCTGACGTCCATGGTATTATGTTACAGTAGTCCCATGTTGATGTTAGCAATGCCTAACATACATCCCTGAAATCTGATTAATCGAGCAGGGGGCACAGTCTGTGAATGATTCTCATCTTGTGGTAGGTTGATTTTTACTACTTTTTTGATGAGAAGCTGAAAGGATGATTTCTGGTCACTAGCCACTTTCCCCCTCCCTGTGCTCGGGGTCTGTGCTTGCACCCCTTACCGTTTGTGCTTACTGGAGGATATCGACATTGTCACTAGACATGTTCATTCAAATTTCACTTTCATCTTCCTTTTACTTTAGAGCTAGCATCCTTATAAAGGTGTTATCTAGTCAGTCTTTCCTGCAGCACCAGTGCACCAGTCCAGCTTGAGATGATCTTGCTTCAGTATTCTTTTGAAAAGCCAGAGATGTACATTCCTTTTGAAACAAAATGAAAAATCCAACAAAAAATGCATGTTCAGTTTCAAGGCATAATGAAATTTGTGCTTTATTTCTGGTTTATTTGTTTTGTTTGTGTGTTTGTTGCATTGTCAGTATTGGCTATTTGCAAATTGTGTGTGTTTAAAACCAAAAACTAAGGGATCCTTTTACTAAAGCTTGCTAACTGGTTATTGTGTGTTTTTAGCATGCAGGCACTGTCCGCTCGGGCCCATTGTAGCTATTACTGCGGGGGCATAATAGTTGCCATGTGATAATTACCACCCTAACTGCAAATCACATGATGGGGTAGGGAATGGGGATGGTTAGGGACGGACAATGGGCATGGAGAGTACGTTGCACATAGTGCACGCTGTCAATGCTGGAATTAGTGCAGGTGCACTAACGCCTCGCAGAGGCTTTGCACTTAATGCACATTAGTGTTTTAGCACTATATGAAATGAAGTGGGGGAGGGGGGATCAAGAAAAAATGAACTCTCCCCGCCGCCTTCCCTCCCCTCCCACCTAAAGCAAAACAAACCCAGTTTGCTCATCTGTATGAAAAGTTACTGGATATGACTTATTTTCTGTGCTGGGTTCAGGAGTGACCTTAGACTGAGCAGCTCTGAAGACTAAACTTGCTGTGCTGCTTTTTTGTGGCCCTCCTGGTCAGCGCTGAAGGGTCATTTTGTAGGACATTGTAACTAGTCACTTTTATGGTAATATAATAGTTCTTGCGCAACTTTAAACTTTTGAATATGCTTGCATTAGAAGCACACTATAAACAGCAGATAAAACCCCCCACAAGAATTAAGCTTTTATCTATTAGTATGGTCAGTTTAGAGTTCATGAATGTTAATCTCATTTTGGAGTTATTAAAGTTTAAAGTTGCACGAGGACTATGCACACCTTGTATAAAGAGCCCATTAAAAAACTGCAATTTAGTGAGCCTGCGCAAGCCAAGCATTCACTCCTAAGAAGAGGTTTTTGCTGTTTTTGGTAAGTTCCTGGGGTAATGTGGGATGGGCAATTATGTACTGCTGTATAGTGAAAGAATTCCTTATTTACTAAGGTCATGTTACTGCAGGTGCTTCGTTCCTTGTTTTATAAGCATTCCAAGGAGGGAAATGTAAATGGGCCGTTATGCTGGGTAAGATCAGTCAAGATTTGGCACTTCTTGGCTTTAGAATGCTTTGTCAGGCTTAGCACTAAACTGAAAATGAGCCAAGCCATAGTTCTTAAAGCTACAGTATCTGATTGCTATTCCAGGCAAGACGCATGCAGACATTTTGTTGATCCAAAAGCACATAGTTGTATTTGAATGAGAGTGGTGGAGAGAAGGCAGTGATCGCCACAGGGGATGGCACACCACCTGAGCAGAATGATTTTTGTGGCCATCACTAGAGTACTGAAGCCATGATATCATTTTATACAGCACCGGGATAGCTTCCAGATAATCCTTAGGGATGCGTAGCTCATGTCTTTCATTTTGTATCATTTATGCACATAAGCTTTTGAAGGGAATTTTAGAAAGGATGTCCAAGTTAAATTGGAGATGTCCAGGGCAGAATATGCCGTAAAACGCCAGGGATGACGGTCTCTAGCTGATTTCAAGAACATAGATGTCCTTGACCTGGATGTACACATGGGCAGCCACATGGATGTCCCCAGTAGGGATGCTTGGGTCGTGAACGTCCATCTCAGGGATAAGGGGATGTCCAGCAGCATAGTGCTACTTTCCCCTTTAGAGTAAGATTCACGGTTGGCCAGGTTTTACCTCAAATTGATTGCCTCTCAGAGAGTGGTTCGCAGTGAACAAACACTAAGATCCACTGGAATATTCCTCCTTAGGAAGGAAGAGAACAACAGCTAGAAAAAGATAAACTAATTTTTAAAATAAAAGATTTGAACCAATAAGATGTTACAATTATTAAATTTTATTTGCTCCCCAATTAGATGATAATTATAGGGTGGTAGTGTGAGAGTGGTGTTTTCACCAAATTACAGAACAAATGATATAATGAATTCTGTCAAAATGTGTAAAACAGTTCTATTTCTAAAGTTTAATAAAATTTAATTAATATCCTAAAATTGTACCCAACAATTTTATTAGTTTATTCCAGAACACCATACCCATAAGGGCAAAACAAATCTTGGTGTAGGAAGTGATCTCCAGGAACAAGCAGGAATGAGTCTTCACATATGGGTATCATCGGTACCGACGGAGCCTGCGCGGCAACGCTCCCCAGCGTCCAGTAAGAAAGCTTTTGGGAACATCCCACAGCGCCTGCGCACTGCCTTCCCGCCTTTCCCAACCGCCTCTCTCCAGTTCTTCTTTTCCGCGGAGCCAACAGGTTGTGTTCCTGTCACTGCAGAAGAAGTTCTTTATTTTTTTCTTTATTTTTCTGTGTCGCATCTGCCTTCGACGTCAGACCAGTACCGCCAGTCTTTTCTTTTCTTTCTTCTTTAAAAAAATATAAATAAATAAAAAACTTTTCTTTATTCAGCTGTGCATTTTCAGTTTGGGTCTTAGACCTAAATATTTTCTCCTCATGGAGAAGCCCGCTTCCGGGTTCAAAAAGTGCACAAAATGTGGCGGTACTATTTCTGTCACCGACAACCATGATTGGTGTCTGAAATGTTTGGGTCCTGACCATTCCATCACGGATTGTGTGTCCTGCACCATGATGTCTAAAAGAGGTCGGCAGAACCGAGCAGCCAAGCTCAGTACCCTGTTTCCCTCTGATGCAGCCTCGGTGGCATCGACGTCTTCCAGGGCTTCTTCTTCCTCCCATGGATCTCAGGTAACCAAACATAAATCTAGCCGGTCCTCGAAGGGCAAATCTCCCTCTAAGCATCGAGATGCCTCCGGGCTTGTCCTCTAGGATTCCGCTCTGGCAAAATTACCCCGGCGGGAAGTTCCGGCTTCCAAAGTATTGTCTATGGGGTCACAGGTTGACATCGATGGCTTGGCCTCGACCGATCACCTGTTGCCGTGTTCTGGGGTACCGGTGGCCTCCACTGGTACTGACATCCAGACTTTGGTGACGTCGATGGATCATAAAATTCTGTCCATGCAGCGCACCATTACGGCGTTCATGCAGGCTTCGACGCCTCCGGTACCACAACAATCTCTGTTGCCGGTACCGATTGCTTCGACATCGGCTTCGGTGTCGACTGCAACGGTACCCTATCCTATGATGCCCATCGGTACCGAACCGGTATCGCTTACTCCCGATGTCGATACCACTCGATACGCGTATCGGGCTTTACAGGAGCATCCAGACAGGCGATACTTCGATTCCTCCGAAGACTCTGATGAGTCGGAGGCTTTTGTCGAGGCACCGGTACTTCTTCCTCAGGAGTTTGCTTCTCCAAAATGAAGAATGTCTCCTCCAGAAGACTTGTCTTTTCAAGACTTCATTAGGGAAGTGGCTAGGGGCCTCTCCATCACAGTGGCCTCTGAGTCAGAGCCTAGAGCCAAGCAATTAGATATTTTGCAATATCCTAAGGCTCCTAAGGAAGCAGCTACCTTACCTATTCATGAGATTCTTTATGATCTCATGTTGGGCATGTGGGAGACTCCTCTCACCACCTCTCCTCATTCTCGTAGGTTAGACACCATGTACCGTGTCCCTCCCTGTCCTGGTTTTCATAAGACTCAGCTTCCTCACCACTCTATTGTGGTTGAGTCTGCTATGAAGAAAATAAAGAGTGCAAAGAGACACTCATCTAACCCTCCAGGACGTGAATGTAGGACTCTAGATGCTTTTGGCCGAAGGATTTTCCAGGCCAATATGCTTGCTGCCAGAATCAACTCCTATAGTCTCTATATGGGGATGTTTCTAAAAGAAGTCACAGATCATCTGCAGACTTTAGCTCCTTTTATTTCAGAAGATAAAAGGCAGGAATTTCTCACTTGGCTCAAACATGCCCAAGATGTTTCCAAATTCTCCAACCGTGCAGCCTTTGACTCTTTTGCGTGTGTAAGCAGAGCCACGGCTATTGCCATAGGTGCACGCAGAATTGCTTGGTTACAAGCCTCTGATTTGGAACTCTGGGTCCAAAGATGAGTTGGGAAACTTTCCTTGTACAGGTGAAAACCTGTTTGGCAGGGATTGGCAAGCAAAGGCCACTCAGATAGATGCTGAGAACTCTGCTTTGGATCGACTTTCAAAGTCTACCTCTGCCCCTGTTAAGAAAAGATTGTTCAAAAAGACATCTTTTTCTAAAAAGGGAAGATATTATCCTGCTCATGGGCAGACATCTTCTGCAGGTCGTTTTGCTGCAAAGCGTCAGCAACCACCTAAACAGGCCAAGTCAAAGGCTGCCAGGCCTACCACAGCCCAGCAGCCTCAACCTCCTCAGGGCCTTTGACTTGCATCTAGAGAACTTAGCCTTTCTAGCTCTGGAAAAACCAGAGCCCCTCACCATTCCAGGAAGGTTAACTTACTTTGCTCCCAGATGGGAGCAAATCACAGCAGAGCAATGGACCCTCTCCATCATAATGTAATGACCTGACTTTTGTTCATTGTCGGATACCTTTTGTTTTATGTAAACCGCGCTGATCGCAAATAGTGTGGTATATAAGAAATGCAAATAAATAAATAAATAAGGGTACAAGCTTCATTTCTTAAGCCTTCCTCCTCACACCATGGTGAAACAGTTCAATTCTCCAACATCTCTCCTCAACCTTCTAGGTCAGGAGATTGCTACCCTTCTTGCCCAAGGGGCAATAGAAGAAGTACCTCTTCTTCAACAGGGCTCAGGGTTCTACTCCCCTTATTTTCTTATTCCAAAGAAAACAGGGGGCTACAGACCCATATGAGATCTCAGAGAATTGAACAAGTTTCTATTCAAGGAGAAATTCAAAATGATTTCTCTAGGGGCTCTGCTTCCATACCTTCAGAGTCAGGACTGGCTTTGTTCTCTAGATCTCAAGGATGCGTACACCCATGTCCTCATCCATCCAACACACAGAAGGTTCCTTCGGTTCCTTTTTCAAGGAAAGCACTACCAATACAGGGTGCTTCCTTTTGGTCTGGTCTCTGCACCAAGGGTGTTCACGAAATTCATGGCAGTAGTAGCTGCATTTCTCCGCACTCTAGGAATATTCGTATTCCCATATCTGGACGACTGGCTCATTCGAGCCCCATCCCAGTCAGAGGTCCAGACTTGCCTAACCTGCACAATGCGTATCCTTCAGTATTTGGGACTAGTAATAAACATCCCAAAATCCAATCTCACCCCTACTCAGTCTCTGGAGTTCATAGGGGCCTTGCTGGATACCACAACTGCAAGGGCCTATCTTCCTCAGGCCCGTTGCCTATGTCTAGTGCAGTTAGCCTCCCAGATTCAGTTAAAGTCCCAATTAACTGCTCGAGAGATGTTACAACTATTAGGCCACATGGCATCCACCGTGCATGTGGTTCCATATGCTCGCCTTCACATGAAGGCAGCTCAATGGACTTTGTCCACCCAATGGACTCAGGCATCAGGTTGCCTGTCAGACAAAATAGCAAATTCCAGTCGCCTTTTTTGGTCTCTCCAGTGGTGGAAGTCCTCTCAAAACCTGTTGCTGGGGTCCCCTTTTCAGCAACCACTACCCCAAGCAACTCTCACAACAGATGCTTCTCCAAAGGGTTGGGGAGCTCATCTTTGGCGTGGCCCTTAGGCGGGGCACGATAAGCAAAAAGCTACATCCTAACAAAGTCATCTGAGGAGAACCCTCTCTCCCCCGGAGACAAGTAACCGAAGCTCCAGCCACTCTGAAACCTGCATTCACAAAAGAGATCTTTGAATGTCAATCCCTCCCCCTACACCAAGATCTACCACTAAAGCAGCAAACGCAGAGGCCACGTCCTACACCCAAGTACAGCTGAGCTCCCATAGAGGGTCGAGATCGCGTACTTCACCTCCTCCACAGAACTTCAATCACAGCAAGTATACTCTTCACAAACTTCATCCAACTGACTTTTCCCTTTCTTAACTTCTTACATTACTGTTGTCAGTAGCAGCTGTCAGTAACAGTCTCACATTACTGTTACCAATCAGCCATTACATGTATAATACTGTAGAAATACTGTTCCAGTAGCTGTCTCATTTATATTACATGTATAATACTGTAGAAATACTGTTGCCAGTAGCTATCTCATTTATAAAACTGTTTCCAGGTTTTCAGACTATCACTAACAGCAATTAATCACACATTGTATTAATACTAGTAGCTAATTGTTAACAGTAACTAGTTCTCTCACCCTCCTCTCGGATATTGATACATTGTTATATTGTCATCTGTAGCACATATACTATTGTATTGTTATTTGTAACCCAGTAGCTACAACACTATAGAGTGTATCCTATTAGTCATCTACTATTGCCAGTAGTCACCCAGTTCATCGAAAACTGTCACAGACAGCTATATACCATCAATACACAGACACATCCACTAGTCCCCATTCCCAGAGCCCCGTTCTCAGAATTCCTTTGCCCACCAAAATATATACACAATGTCTCCCACAAGACAGGTAAACCTCCCACTCACTCTCATTCTAATAACTCTCCTAACTCAACACATCTACTCATACAAAACCAATCAAAACCCCTATAATCATATCCCCATCATACATAATCGTTACAGAAACCCATATAACAACATTATCACTACCCACAACCCGCACCAAAACACACCACACTGTTCAACCTTTACACACACTCACAATAATTACTCAAGCAATGACTCAAACAGACACCATCGCAGACTCATCCAAATAAAACACCAGCCACACACTGGTCTAAGCGACAACACAACCAAAATAGATACCCAAACAAAGCTCATCTTAATAAACGTTAGATCCATACGAAATAAAATACCAATCATCAACGACATGATAAAAGACACAAACCCGGAAATCATCTGCATTACTGAAACATGGCTCACTCCCACAGACACCGTACTACTAAACCAGTTAACATCACATCAATATGATACATTCAGCTGCCATCGGGATGCAAAAAGAGGAGGTGGCACTCTCATACTCGCTAAAAAAGACCTACAATTCACCTTAACATGCTTAAACAATATAGATGGAATAGACATCATCAACATAGAAAATAGAACCCTTGCACTTACTCTCATATATAGACCCCCTTCAACTGATCAAAAAACCTCTCCTCCATCTTAGAACTTGCATGCACAGCATCACCAAACAAACCTCTCATAATCCTAGGTGATTTGAATCTCCCTTCCCTGAATAACTCTCAATCAGACAATTTCATAGATGCTATGACCCAAATGGGTTACACTCAGATAATACATGCTCCCACCCACATAAAAGGCAACACCTTAGATCTCATCTTCCTTCCCTCCTCCCTTCTTAATAACCAACACCAACATACCCCTCCAACAATAACAGAGGTACCATGGTCTGATCACTACCTTATCACACTCCACCTCCCAGCTCAAGCAACACTAAACACAACAAACTCATCACTCCACATATCACGTTTTACACACTTTGACAAAGCTAATTTCCTTGACAAAGTATTACCCATACTCAACACAAACCTCCCAGACATCGAATCCGCTGTAAACCACTGGAATCAAACAGTCCAGAAAGCAGCTACCCCCACACATACCATGCATAAACAAGTAAAAAAGACAGAAAAATGGTTCACGAGAGAACTAGCAAATATAAAAAAACAATTGAGGAAACAAGAAAAGAAATGGAGGAAAACTAAATCTGACGAAAACAAATCCCAATATATGACCACCCTCAACAATTACAAAAATGCAATTAACAAGTCAAAAAAGGATTACCACTCCAAAGTAATAAACATGGCTATCAACCGCCCCAGAGAACTATTCGCAATCGTAAAAACATTGACAAAAGCTAAAAACCAAGAGCCAAAACAGTCGACTATAAGCATACAGACCTTAGCAACCCACTTTGCAGAAAAACTAAAGTGCAAATCCAACACCATACCAATAACACTACCTACAAACACTGAATCTAATAACACATGGACCTCCTTCAACACGATAGATCAAAAACACCTTCTTAGGATCATAACACTTATCAACACCACAACTTCTCCACTTGACCCATGTCCTGTGTCATGGATCAGATGCACAAAGGAAGAACTCGCTGAAAACATCCAACAAATGGTGAACCAATCCCTTGTCCAGGGCATCATGCCCAACGCCCTAAAACTCACAACACTTCGACCAATAATAAAAAACAATAAACTTGACCCAAAAGACCCAAACTCTTACCGACCGATAGCCAGCATTCCATTTATAGCTAAAATAATAGAAAAAACATCCAATTACAATTACAAGACCATATCGATGAACACAAACCCTTAGACTCTCACCAGTTTGGCTTCCGCCCCTACCACGGTGTAGAAACCCTTCTAACTACACTGATAGACTTCCTCATCAAAGGCACAGATGATAGCAGTCAAGGCTTCCTACTCCTCTTCATAGACATCTCTGCCGCCTTTGACAACATCAACCACCTTACTTTGATCAATAGACTAGAAAATCTAGGAATAGGTGGGACAGTACTCAATTGGTTTAAATCTTACATCACAAACAGACTAATACGTGTTCAAATAGACCAGGAAGTGTCAGAAACCTTCCCCCAAGGACAAGGAATACCCCAGGGATCCGCCCTTTCTGCCCTCCTTTTCAACCTGTACCTCCAACCCATTACAAAAATATTCAGAAAACACAAAATTAGTCACTTTATCTATGCTGATGACATCATGCTTGCTCTCCCCATATCCACCAAAAAAAATCCTACCTACGATGCCCTATCAAAATGCATGGTGGAGACCACCTCTTGGATGGAATCTAACTACCTTAGCATCAACCTCAAAAAAACTGAGGCAATGTTCGTAACAAGATCACCCGTGACTGAGGACACCTATCCAACATCAATCTCAATCATAAATACAACTATACCCGTCAAAAAAGAGGTAAAATACCTAGGGGTAATAATAGACCATACACTCACCATGCTACCACATATAAAACAGACGGTAAAAACCATATTCTACAAACTCAAAACCATACAACACCTAAGACCCCTTCTTGACACCCATGACTTTAGATCAGTTGTCAACACACTCATCACCCCACACTTTGACTATTGTAATAGTCTCTTAATTGGCCTACCACAAAAAAGTACATACCTACTCCAAAGAGCCCAGAACATCTGTGCCAAAGTAGTCACAAAAGCCCGCCTAGTAGATCATGTAACCCCAATAATGCTGGAACTGCATTGGCTCCCTATAAACAGCAGAATCAGATATAAAATCCTCCTAATCACATTCAAGCTCCTGAACAACATCGCCCCATCATATCTATCCATGCTATTACATGCCCCATCAGAATCAAGAACTCGCAGACTAAACGCAACACACTCACTTGAAATACCAAATTCATTCAAAAAAACTAAAAAATCCACCAGCACCAGAGCCTTCTCATTCACTGCCCCCATGCTCTGGAATAATCTCCCAATAAACCTTCGGATCATAAAAGACCTCACCCAATTTAGAAAGGAACTCAAGACATACCTTTTCTCCGAACACTATAAAATCCCATATCCCCAAGTCCAACCACACACCATCCCCAAACACTCAAACACAAAGCCCTAAAACCGCACTCAACTACCCACACACATACACCCACCACATACTCCCACCACATACACCCAAAATACTCCCAAGAGATGAAAAAAGGAAATAAATTCCTCCACACACACACATATGAAAGGTAGAAAACTCTGACTACCTATAAAAAGGTAGAAAAACTCTGATCAACACTACGCTACAGAAACTTATTAATGTATATAAAATGTAAATAGTTTTGACAATTAATGCACAGTTATTTGTATAAAGTTACAATGTTATAAATCTCTGTTAATAACTATTATCTGTATAAAGTTAAAAAAATCTCTGTTCCATGTAATGTATACATTAGTATACAAATTTGTTTACTTGTTCCATGTAAACCGCCCCTGATCTCTGGAAGGGGCGGTATAGAAGAAATAGATAAATAAATAAATAAATAAATAAATCTACAAAATCTCTCCACCCAGGGCATCTGGTCTCCACAGGAAACTTCTCTGCATATCAATCTTTTGGAACTCAGAGCAATATTCTTAGCTCTCAGAGTGTCCCATACCATGCTCAGCTACAGGACAGTCCTCATCCATACGGACAACCAAGTAGCCATGTTCTATGTGAACAAGCAGGGCGGGACTGGCTCTCTGTTACTTTGCAACGAAGCTTTGCGACTGTGGGCCTTCGCCAGAGAACATCACATCCATCTTCTGGCAGTATATCTTCCAGGCGTTCAAAACTCTTGGGCGGACAGACTCAGTCGAGTTCTGCTTCCACACGAATGGTCCCTCCACATGGACCAAGTAGCCAGGATTTTTCGAATTTGGGGAACCCCGGACATAGACCTCTTTGCAAGTCCGTGGAATGCCAAACTTCCCCGGTTCTGTTCCAGAATTCCGTGTCAGGGAGTTCAGGCCAAGGATGCCTTCCTCCTTCACTGGGGTCAAGACTTCCTTTATGCCTTTCCACCAATTCCCCTAATTCCCAAAACACTATTCAAGCTTCAGAGAGATCCAGGGACCATGATCCTCATAGCACCACATTGGCCACGCCAAATGTGGTACTCTCTACTTCTGCATCTCTCTCAAGCTCCCTCCCTGGACTTGGGCTCTGCACCAGACCTTCTCTCCCAGGAAGAGGGAACATTATGGCACCCAAACCCCCAGTCGCTCCATCTCAGGGCTTGGTTGCTGAGGGCTTAGACCTTCAAGATTTTCATCTCTCTCAGCAAGTCAGAGATGTTATTCATGCCTCTAGAAAGCCTTCTACTAGACGTTCCTATGCTTTCAAATGGAAAAGATTTACCATTTGGTGTTCAGAGAAGGGTCTAAACCCTCTTGCAATACCTCTGAATTCTCTACTAGAGTATCTCCTGCATCTATCCCATGCAGGTCTGAAAACAAATTCAGTAAGAGTCCATTTGAGTGCTATTGCAGCATCCCTCAAGCCTCTCAATGGACAACCTATTTCCTCTCATCCTCTTATAGCAAGATTCATGAGAGGCCTTCTTTTAACTAAACCTCCCATTAGACCACCTCCAGTGGCATGGGACTTAAACCTGGTTCTTGGCCAGCTCATGAAGCCACCCTTTGAACCTTTAGCCACCACCTCCTTGAAATTTCTTTCTTGGAAGGTTATTTTTCTCATTGCAGTCACCTCAGCATGCCACATCAGTGAGTTGCAAGCTTTGGTGGCTAATCCACCTTATACAAGGTTCCATCATGATAAGGTAGTCCTCAGGACCAATCCACACTTTATGCCTAAAGTGGTCTCGCCTTTTCATCTAAACCAAGAGGTATATTTACCTGTCTTTTTTCCAGGACCTCATGCATCAAGTGCAGAGAGGAATCTTCATACCTTGGATTGTAAGAGAGCTCTTGCTTTTTACTTACAAAGAACACAGCAACATAGAAAGTCTTCTCAACTCTTTGTTGCTTTTGATCCTTCTCATTTAGGACTTCCAGTCTCTAAGAGAACACTGTCCAACTGGATTGCTCAGTGTATTTCTTTCGCCTACCAGAGTAGAAACCTTTCTCTGGAGGACCATGTCACAGCTCACAATGTGAGAGCCATGGCAGCCTCAATGGCTCATCTAAACTCTGTGTCCATCGACCAAATCTGTCGAGCGGCCACCTGGGCCTCGGTTCATACCTTCACAGCCCATTACTGCTTGGACAAGGACTCCCGCCGGGATGCCTTGTTTGGTCAGGCTGTTCTCAAACACCTGTTCCATTCCTAATCAACTCCTACCCACCTACCCTGGTTGGATGCCAGAGATCCATGGGAGGAGGTAGAGTCCTTTTCAAGGACATACAACCTGGGGTCTTCCCCTGGCATCTGCAGCTAGGGAATCCCCATATGTGAAGACTCATTCCTGCTTGTTCCTGGAGATAGCACAGTTACTTACCTGTAACAGGTGATCTCTGGGAACAGCAAGAATAAGTCTTCACAACCCACCCACCTCCCCTAGGAGTTGTATCTCTCTATCTTTCTTTCCTTTCCTCTCTCTCTCTTTGTCTCAGCTTTAAAACTCGAACTGGAGAGAGGCGGTTGGGAAAGGCGGGAAGGCAGCGCGCAGGCGCTGTGGGATGTTCCCAAAGGTTTTCTTACTGGACGCTGGGGAGTGTTCCCGCGCAGGCTCCGTCGGTACTGATGATACCCATATGTGAAGACTTATTCCTGCTGTTCCCAGAGATCACCTGTTACAGGTAAGTAACTGTGCTCTCACTAATTAGCTATCTAAATGATTGGAGCAGCTAATTGTTTCTAATACTGTCTTTAAATTGTTTTTTACAGCAGTAAGTATTCTTTTTGTGTATGTATTCCTCACAACTCCCTTTTAATCATTCTCCAAAGGAAATTCCTTTTTTAAAGAAGTTCCAAAGCAGAACTTAAAACTTCAGAATAAGCTAAGGTATAAGTGTTCAACAAAAAATACAACCCCTGATTACAGGAACTGCACTTATATTTGTGCCCAAATATATCAGTTCCCCGTATTAAATATGTAGCTCTATTTATTGGTCCAGGTTGGTTCAGTCAGCTTCTTCTCGTCGCAGGATCTCAGGAACTCTTCTTTCTTGTGTCTTTTTGGAAAATTTTCTTCTTTATTTCTTAGTTTTTATTAATTCTCTTTAATTCACCCAACTTTATAATTCCATTCTAACCCTATTTTCCCACCCCCCGTATAGTAACCCTATCAAAAACTGGATCAATTTTGCAAGCTTGCTAGGATTTTAAAAATCCTTCCTCAAAAGATTTTTCCCTTTTTTCTCACAATCAATCAATCAATCAATCACTTTCAGCCCTCAATCACAACCCATTCAAATCTTCACTCATCCCCATTCAACCTATCCTCTCTTACTCTGGCACTCACAATTAAAAGAAAAAATAAAAACCCAAGAAAATGCTTAGGATTCCTTTAAACATCACCCTCCATTGACATAGCCTTTACACTGTGACATTATACAAGGAACTCCCCCCCTTAAGAAAAACAAATTGTGGAAATAAAAAAAAAATTCTGTTCTCTTAACAGCAGTTTTTAGCCAAGTAATGAAATTTTCAAATGTCTACAAATCTTTAGACTGTCACAGCCTTCTCAGTCTCTCATGCCAGATACCTATCCTGTTACCATTTAAAGTAAGAGGGAAAAGAGTAAAAAGCATAAATTTCCCGCTTTTACAGCTTTTCTTATTACTCAAGAAACATCTACAGCTCAACTACAAAAAACCCCTAAAACACTAATCCACTCACAATTGTTCAAAACCTATTCACCATCGTTCTAAACCATTCAGTACATCACAATTATTCAACCATTCGCTCTCACCGAAGCCTCTGTCACCATACTCCCCAACACATGACTACTCAGCTCAGCATTTAACCCCCAACTGTCTCTCCACTCAAACTTGCCAACATTCTAAACTTCCAGAGGAAAAGTGTTCTTACACCTGCTTCAGTCATGAAATAGTCCCAGCACTAGTTAAATGGAAGCTTATTCCCCCAATCCTCTGGAAATTCCCACTATAACAAGCCTACAGACATCATTTAGTAATTTTTAAAAATGTCCCTTTAAATTCTACACTACCAATTCAAAAAACTCCCAAAACTCTTACACCAAAATCTAGGAAACCAAAACAAAAGTTACAGTGAATTCTAGAACCGTTAAACCCTATAGGGGACAAGGAGACATGTAGGCTAATTTCTCCCTAAGGACCCTGTTTACTAAAGATCTTCTCCCATTTTGTGTCTGTGGGGAAAAATGCTTAGTAAAAAATGCGTCAACTCGAGTTTTGCCCGTCACATTACAGGGCTGCCTCAGGACTGAAACATGCAAATACCTAACACCCCTTCAGGAATACCCAGACCCCTCAGTTGGGGGTATTTGAATGGAGACGGCAAATGCACTCTCAGACGATCAGCCAATGCGTTTAAAGCGCTGTCATCCAATCCAAGGATTCGTTCAATCCAATAGGCTAGACGGCGTTCAACACAAAAATCTATTTCTGCTTGAGCCTTGCCAAGCGGGGCTCAGTTTGGCCGGTCCTAATCCCGTCCAGGACAAAGCACAGGAGTTGGTGCCAGTGATGAAAAAATCAATGCAGTGCTGTACAATGGGAGCTGTTAAAATTCTGTTGTTCAGTCGAGATTTATCTTCGCTCAGGCGTGCTCTGACTGGACGGCAGGTTCTACCTTCATATAATCTAGCGCAGGGGCAAATAATGACATATAGCACCTATGCTGTCTGACAATCAGAGAGCAGTCTCAATGGAAATGTGATACCACTCATAGGATTAGTCCATCGCTCTATATCCAATAATGTGGCACACATGATACGGCCCATGATGTCCTTGTCCTTGAGGTGATGAATGTTGCCTAGAAAAATCAGAATGAACTAAGATGTCTCTGAGGTTACGCGGCTGAGTGAAAGCAATGCAAGGACCTGCCTGAAAGACCTTATGCAGAGCTGGTGGTAGAGATGAAGACAGTGTCTGAATCAAAAAAGCATGGGACAAATACAGAGGATCTCTAAAGGAAAAAAGGGGGCAGTTGTAGTAGCTGATATGGAAGGACAGACTAGATAGGCCATGTGGTCGTTTTCTGTATTCATGTTTCTATGTAAGAGAAAATATTTGTATACTCAGCGTGTAATCAAACTCTGGAATTTGTTACTGGAGGATGTAGTAAAAGCTGTTAGATAACTGGGTTTAAAAAAAGGTTTGGACGTTCCTGGAGGTAAAGTCCATAAACTATTATTAAAGAGGACTCTGGAAATCCTACTGCTTGCCCCAATACAAGCATTGTGGAATCTGTGTCTTTTTGGGAACCTGCTAGATTCTTGTGATCTGGTTTGGCCACTGTTGGAAACAGGATACTGGGCTTGATGGACCTTGGTGTGACCCAGTATAGCATATCTTATGTTCTTATCTATAAGATTTTTCTCTGCTCCTGGCCCGCTGCAAATTCTGCTCATTTTTGTATGCTGTGAAATTGAGACATAATCATTTAGACGAGTGTCACAAGTGGTTTTAAATATGGACCACACTGATGTCTATGTGAGAAATCCAAAAAGGCGCCTCTTCAAGGCCTATGTACCTTTATAAAATTAGGCTCCCACATCCAGCCCTGATATTGTGAAAGTTCCCTCACTCAAATGTACACCTGATCGGAAGAAGGTGTAAATACGCGCGCACATTTATAATATATGTATAGGCATTAGGACTCCATCCAAACCACATGCCCAGGAATCATATAAAAGTAGGTGTATGTTTTCCATCTGCCTATTTTTTATGGGCGTATACATTTGGGCAACGTTACATGCCAGAAAGGGCTTTTATAAAGCGAGCTATACACATTTTACCCTCCACTATGTCTAAGTTTAAAAACCCAATTTACAAACTGTACCTGAGAACTGAACTCTGTGAATGTTGGTTTGAGTTATTTTTAACAACTTGTATTTGTGTTTGTGGTCTGGCAATTTCCATCTCCTTTCGGGCTTCCATTTTAATCGGAACAGACTTTTATTAGATTAAAGCATCATGATTCTAAATGTGTAGCTAGGATTTTTTGCCCCTATTTATTTATTTTATTTATTTAGCTAAGCTAATATACCGCTTAGTCTAAAAGTCAAAGCGGTTTACAGAAAATGAAAATCCAAAAGAAGCTTACACGGAACAAGGACTTAAATTAAGGGAAAAGCAAAGGAAAGGACATTGAAAGTTTGCCTAATTTACATATACTGCAAAACAGCCCTATAGATAGTCTCATCAGTCACTAGGTGGTTGATGAAGAGGAAAGTCTTTATAACACATCTTCACTGCCCCTACTCCTCCTTGATCTTGTTGGCAGCTTGACCCCTGCTAGTAGTACCGGGAGATGATATCTAGGAGGTCAGAGTGCTTGTTAGGGCAGGAGCGACTGGGGTTCACTCTGGCCCCCACTAAACACCAGAGGACCCCTGGTAAGAGCCGAAAGAAGTTCCGTGGCCAGGGGCTCTGATTGATCAATGGATGTTCTGAGAGTGAGGAGGGCTAACCTGATCCCTTCACTGGCTCCTTTCACAAAAAGCAGGCCTCACTTGGGGGCCGCTGTCTCCTTGTTGCAGCCAGGAGTGTGCAATTTTCCTGGCTGAGCAATACTAATGTAAGAGCTCAGAATGCTATTATTTTTCTGCATTCTTTGTAAAATCTGCTTCTGCTGCACATACTGACAGAAGTAGATGTGCATATTGCACACCTGTATGTCCTTATACGTATTTTACAAGAAGCTCTGGTATGGACACCTCAGTTCCTCTCTTGACATCCTATGCAAAATAGGACTCTAAACCAATATGATATGGTGGAACCAGGACCTAAAACACTTTAAATTTAAAAAAAATCAGAAAAGCAGAAAAAAAACCCATAGTAGCTTAAAAAAAACCCCACAATAATATTCTCAACCTGCATTATGTGGAGAATTTGATGTACACGTAAACGGAAGCCACCTAAAACAAGTAAATGTTTTAGGTCAGTCTTTGTCTCAAGATTTTCAGATAAGGCTAAAAGACTAATGGATAGATCAAAAGGGACTCCATCTCTGGATTGTAATAAAACAGACTCTTATCCTCGATCAAGGAGCATTTCAACAGTAGTTAAAAGTAGCAATTTCTTACTGCTCCCATGCTGCCCTTGTCTTGGTTATTGATTGTAAGAAAAGGTAGGTGAGCAAAGGTAGTTAAGTACAACACCAGTATCCAACAACCACAATTCACTAATAGAAAATACATCAATAGCAGAATCAACAGCCAAATTGTAACAGATGGATACCTTACCTTGTATATATCTGTCTCTATTTAAACACATGGAAATGTCATCAACAATTGACATAGCATTAAAAGATGAACGGGGCAAGGCAAATCTTAGCAAGGCTTTCTGGGACCTTTTTTTAATTTTATTAAATTGTGATCCTTTATTCAAATTGTATTGCCCTCTGCCTCAAATAATAGCAGTAGAGGAAGAATCGGTACAACATAAATCTGACCGGCAAATCTTATAAACACAAAAAGGATCTGATGCAATAAAATCAACAGGTACCAAAAGATAGATGCACAACAAAGCAAGCAAATAAGCTGAAATAAGTACAGTTATCTGGAGCTCTCGATAATGCTCTGAAGGGCTCTGCTTTTTGGCGAGCTACCTTGAGGCATTCACTGCGCCTAAATGGGAGGGACTTGGGCTCTGCCGTGGGGAAACTGCAGGGCTCAAGGAACTCTAAACAGACATTTCTTGAGGGGGTGTGCTAGTTTCAACTGAAAGTTTTCCTGACTTTGGGCATTTTTTCATGCTTGTTTTGTCTGTTAGCTTTTAGCACCTGTACTGTTTGCATACTAGAGCTCTCATACACATGCAGATTGTATGCATGTTAATTTGTAGATAGCCATGTTATAGGTGCCCAAACGAACTGAATCAGCCATGATGAATGTGCACACACCTTACTGCATACTAATCTGACTGGCTTGGGGGTATGCCAGTATCATCTTGCTTAGTCTGAATAGCCCTCCAGAGCTGAGGCTCATGGCCATTCTAATTTTGTTCACACTTAATCATCTGTAAGTAGTGATTCATAATAGAAGATTTATTGTCTGTTGCTTTTGCCTGGATCTCACAAAGACGGTAGGGCCTTAACCGCGGCTTCCCCCTTATAGACTGGAAGCCTTACAGTGTTGCAGCCACATGTCTCTGGTTATTTATGCAGCACAGGAATCTTGCAGAACGGAAGCCTGTGTCTTGATCATGGATCTGGAGCAAATGAAAGGCAGCAAAACTGGAAAGTATCAGAACGGTGTCACATTCCTAAATGACCACTAGAGCGGACACAACAGACTAAAGGCTTCAGTAGGAGGTAAATGTTTTTAGGGTTGGGTTGATGGTGCTGTACTAGAGAAAGGATCTTTGAACCTGTGCCAGAGTCTTCAAATGGGAAGGGCAAGGAAAGGGAAGGAAGGGAGAGGACGGAAGAAATAAGTTCACTTTGTCACTAACAAAGCTTTAGCAGCGAGAGCACAAACATGGCAGTCAAATAGGCAGGAAATATGTCCTTGATACTGTGCATCCAAGATAAAATAAAATTGATTCAGATGGGGGGAGGACGGTGCATAGTGCAGTTGGAAAGGTCATGGAGCTGCAAGAAGATAAAATTGTCAGATATTTTTATGGATGGAATTTCTGATTCCCACTGTGACATTTAGACTCCATGGCTGAGGGCTTTAGATTATACATTTATTTTCTATCCCTAATCTCTACCTCTAGTGTATTTTTCATGTTGAATGCTGTTGAAGTTGTCATGGCTTTCAAAACATTGTTAGAACATTATACCGGAAGGGCCTTGAAACAGCTGAGTTTCCTATGTTACGTTGCTGGTATCCTATCACTGGAAGTCTCATTTGCTTTAAAAAGCATAGTTAGTGCTTCTCTGACTGAAGGAGATACAACAAGATAAGAGCATATGTTTAGGGAAAGTGTTAGATGTGGTGTGCTAGGATTTCAGCAAGGCCTTTGACACAGTTTTGCATGCATAACAAAAAAGAACAGACTGAATGCCCTAGTTATGGACTGTAAAGCGACTGAAACCCCAGTGCAGTAAGTTGTGCATTTAGAATGCTGTACTAAGCTTCAGCATAAAGTGATCGAGCGTATGCACTAAGAAACCTTTTTCTCCCAGTGCAGTAAACTAATGACATGCAGATTACAGCGGCATTAAAAAGTGTGCACTGACAGAAAAAGCGGTGCATATCACTGTGGCAATCTGTAGCTATTTGCTGCATTGTGAGTACAATGTCTCCCTGTCCACTGTGCATCGGTGTGGATTGGCTGATGCATTCACAAGAAGGGAACCGTTTTATAAAAAAAAATAAAACCGTCCAGACTCCCTGACTCTTGTCCTCTACCCCCACTCTGCAAAAATTCCCTGGTGGGTCCTGGAACCTCCCCAATCCACTTCACAAAAATTCTCTGGTGACCCATTGGGCCTCTGACCCCTCACCCAGGGCTATCTGGTCCAAAACACCCTGGCCTGGGCGTCCTGAGCCAGGGTATCCTGTACAGGGAGGCCTTTGACCAGAGAGCCTCTATACTGTGGAGCAGACCCCCCCCCCCCCCCTTCTCCCAAACTTATTACCTGCTCCAAGGAGGAGTCCAGCAGTGTCCTTTTTCTTCATTTTGCCATCTTGAAAAGTGGTGGTGTCTGATCCCTTGCACTGTATTAGGAAGCTCCACTAAGAGTCGGTCTGCCAGAACTTGAACTATACATAAATATGTCAAATATATAACACTGCACATAAGTTAACTTGTTACTCGTCTGCCCTCCCCGTCCCCTGTTTAAGCATTCTTTGTACACTGGTCAAGCGTTCTTTGTATACAATTGAGTTATACTGTAAACTGTTTTGATTGAAGGATAAAGTGGTATAAAACAATGGCTAAATAAATAAATAAAATAAAACAACTAAGGGCGTGCTTCCCTTATTTGGGAAGCATTGCATTATTTGGCAGACTGAACCCTAGCAGTGTCCCCAGATACACCACAAGGGGTCATTTTGGAAGATGGCAGGAGCATGTGCATATTGCTCCTGCCTCCTTGGTATTAGAGTTCGTGAGGGCTGAGGTCCCGTGTGGATTGGGGTGTCCACTGGGGCCACCAGGGTTTTTTGTGAGGGTCAGGGGAGGAGGCCACTTGGGGGCCATCAGGGAGATGTTCAGAAGGTGGTGGTGGGTAGGAGGTCCGGGGACCCACTTGGGCCACCAGGAATCTTAGGTCATCTGAGGTAAAGTGCTACACGTCTCCTCAGATGACTCTCTTAATCCTGAGCTGCATCTTTACTCCGTTCCTGATCTGGAGTAAAGATACAGAGTTACAAGTTTTAGTGCAGTCTTTTATGATGGAAGTAATTTGTCATTCGGCATTTTGCATGCCTTTTAGTGCAGTGATTTTTACCACCAATTGATCCATGCTAAAAGTTCCTACTGCATCAAGAGTAAGATTAGCCCCGGAACATCTTGAGTAAACTGGTACAGGGAAGGAAGGATATTGCAGCTTTATTGCACTGGGGCCTGACT
The DNA here is from genome assembly GCA_033557465.1 of Ichthyophis bannanicus. Lineage (NCBI taxonomy): Eukaryota > Metazoa > Chordata > Amphibia > Gymnophiona > Ichthyophiidae > Ichthyophis > Ichthyophis bannanicus. Next base: position 296,653,451 of record CM066037.1, read on the forward strand.
AGGTTAGAAACTGGTTGAGAGGGAGGACATAGGAGATGGTGGTGAACTCTGTTCACTCTGAGGAAAGGAGAGTTAATCATAGTGATTGGTCTTTGATCAAGTGCCACAGAGATTGTTCCCTTGACAGGTTCTGCTAATTTTTGCAAACAGTACTGTGAATGAGCTATTGAGAAGGATTAGTCTTTTTTGCAGATACCAACACGTTGGAAGGTGTGGAAAATCTAAGGAGTGATTTAACAAGGCTTGAGGAGTGGTCTAGAGTTTGGCAGCTAATATTTTTAATATTAAAACGTAAGGTCCTATATTTGGCTTGTAAGCACCCAAGGGAACAGTGCAGTATGGACTGATGTTCTGATGTGCACAGAATGAAAGGAATCTCGGGATGATCATCCTGGATGACTTTAAGGTGGCAAAGCAATTTGAGAAGGCAGTGGCGAAAGCCAGGAGGATGCTGGGTGAACGGGCAAAACAATAACAAGAAGGAAATGTGATGAGGTCTCATCTGCAAAATACAGAGATGTTGTTTAGAATACTGTGTAGAGTTCAGGTGACACACTTCTAGAAGGATATAAATCAGGTCCGTCCAGTGGACAGCTACCAAAATGGCCAATGGTCTTCAAAGATTAATGGCAAATGCTTAGAATGGCCTTCAAAGGTTTATACTAGAGACAAAAACTGTGTAAGAGTTCAAGAAGACATAAATGGAGGGGAAAGGGGGGATAGTAATACTGAGAGGGAGTTCAGGGTGGGCAGACTGGTTGGGCCTTAGTCTCTTGCCTGCTGGCATTTTCTCTCTTACAGAATGGATCTGTCAGTTGGTTGGACCTGGTAAATTGGATTCTGGCTCTTTGCAATAGTATGGAGGCTGGCACGTGCTTGAGCAAGGTATTCATATATATTCTCTGATCAGGTTAGCCATGCAGACAGAAACTGTGGTGTCCATTTTATTAGCCACAATGGAATCCAACATTTCTAGGCGTGGCTTTGCCAAAACACTATGGTGAGAGAATCATTGGGAAGGGGGCAATTTAAGGTGGGAATCGTGGTGTTTATTAATTTATATTTTTGTTGCCATAAGAGGGTCATTTTAAAAGGTTTAGCCATGATTTGGATGTCTGACGTTGTGCACGTGGAAGTCAAAATCATGGACGCGTCTCCGCAGCCATTCCACAAATGACATCACAGATGTCTCTGGTGCAGGGACATCCAAGTAGGCACAGGGGTCTGGCAGAGGTGTGTTCACGGAGGAGCAATGGACTTACATGTCCCTGTTTGATCTCAAAAATGGCAAAGACATCTGTAGGCACGTCTGTTTTTACCTGTTCGAGGCATGAATAGGCATCAGAACAGTGCTTGTTTTCACCTTAAAACATCCAGAGAGTGTAGAGAGCATGGAGAATTAAGTGACTAGCCTTAGATCACAAAGGCCCGCACTGGGATTTGAACCCTGGCCACCCTGCTCTTAAGCCACTACTCTAACCACTATGCTAATAGGTGTCTTGGTTCTGAAATGCTATCTTGGTGATATCTATATAGACGTTTGATATACGTGCATATCAGACACATCCACATTTCCGAAATCGTGCCTGAACTTGCACGTGCCTGTGTTTTTTCAGACGTCCTGGTTTTGACATCCCAGATTGCACTTGGACATATTGTGAAATGTGCCTCTTAATCATTATACTAACGACTGATATATTCTTGTAAGAGGAAGGAGTCCGTAGATAGGTTCCAGTAGTTATAGGATATTACATCTAACAGCAGGCTGTAGTTCCATGGGATATTCCCTGCTATTCATCAGAATCGAAACAAATACAAGCCAATGTAAAGCCACAATATATGAAAAGAAAGCAAAAGGGGTGACATAAAAATAGGCAAGTCAAAGGAATAGCTAAGGTACAAAGGAACTTTTATATAAAGGGGAAATCCTCAATAGATATTCAACCTCAAACTATAATCCTCCATCCCAAAATATTTTATGTATCTCAATCTTTCTGAAATGCAAAAAAAAGAGTGCAAATCTGTCATTGGATAAACTTTCCCCTAATGAGTGACTTCAGATTTTAGCATTGTAATTTAGAAAGTTCAATGTGAACCTCACCATTGCTCTAAAGAAATATATTTAAAAATGCACTAATTGTAAAGAAAAGCATGCTTCTCAGTATGTCAACACACGCAGAGGAGAAATATCCACAAGATTCTTCCAGATCAGTATGGTATGTGTAGAACATAAGATGTAGCCAAGATAGTAGTGAAAAGAATACTAGATGATAGTGCTGAACATGAACTATGCCAGATTTCTAAGGCCTGCACCTGGGGAATGTCATGTGTTGGGTATAAATCAGCATTCAGGTCAGCTCGGTGGCAGTGCTCTACCCTGCAGTATGGAGGGACCTGGATTTCATTCCTGGCTTAGGTCTTCTGATCTCCAGGTCAGTCAGTACAGCGGAAGCTGTGTTGATGGCATTTACAGCTGATTGGCAGGGCGGGAACAACAGGCGGAGAGAGAGCGACACAGCTGTAATACAGTGGCAATCCCTAATGACCAGTTGAAGGCCTTTGATAGTAGGGTTCTGAAAGGAGCCCTGACGCACAGCCCCCCGCAGTGCCCTGCAATGTCTGAAAGGAAGCAAATGGAATATATTTAAAGTAGCAAATTCATACTGAAGCATAACATGTACTTAGTATCCTCCATTTTTTTTATTTATTAGGATTTATTAACTGCCTTTATAAAGAGGTATAGCTTGACATAGATAATTTACATTATAGTTACAATATAACTATAGTAAAATTACCAAATGTCTCTATAAAATATAATTAGAACAGCGAGGTAAACCTGGAAATTGCAATAATATACATGGTCAGTAACATACACATTAAGACAGCACAACAGAACATTCATATCATAGAAATATGATAGAATGTGAGTATAATACAATGAGATATCGTAATAGGGAGCAGAGGGGACATATGTTGTTGGAATAAATAGACAAGATGGGAAAATGAAGGCATTCCAATAAATAAAAGTGGTTGGCTAGACTGAGGTTTAACATTGTGGGGCATGTTTACTAAAGGTTCATGTGCGTTAAATGCCACTGAGCCCATAGAAAGGACTGTGGATACTTAACGCACATTAAAACCTTTAGTAAACATGCCCTGTATGGTATAGTAAAATAAGTATGTAATAAAAGTTCCATCATCTCCCCCCCCACCACCCTTTTCTGTCTGTCTATGTTGAAAAGCATTCCTGAAGTCATGCCTTTGCATGCTTTTCCCACTGTTCTTTTTTTTTATTTGTGGCTTTCAGAGTGCAGTAGTTGAATGTCCTAGTATTTGAGATTTTGGGATAGCAGAATTAGCTACAGATGTTCAATATTTTTCACCTTCGCTGGATTATGTTAGAGAGAGCTGCAGGGCAACCAGAAAAAGGTTTGAATTGGTGGGCCTCTTGTCCTCTTTCAACAAAATCATCTCTGTAACTTCTACTATTACGTTCAAGTGAAATACATAAATTTGATGTCTGTCCCTGTATGCTAATGAGTGTTTCTTTTTTTTTTTTTTTTTTGTTCAGATGCTGCATTTGGGCTGGGTGGTTCCTTTTTTAAAGTTTTTTTTTGGAAGACAAAAAAGTGCAGCTTTAAGGAATAAAGGCATGCATTAAAAGCAGAATTTACTACAAGAAAAGGAGCTCAAAGCAACTGTTACAAAAAAAAAATTAGCGACAAAAGAATTAAGACAGCACAATAGAACATTCATATCATAGAAATATGATAGAATGTGAACATAATACAATGAGATATCGTAATAGGGAGCAGGGGGACATATGTTGTTGGAATAAATAGACAAGATGGGAAAATGAAGGCATTCCAATAAATAAAAGTGGTTGGCTAGACTGAGGTTTAACACTACGGTACTTTCATTCCAAGATGAATCATTTGGAGCCTAAGAGCTTGTCCTATGTGCCTCAGGTCAGCTGCCATGCATGACAAATTAACTCTAGTAAGGAAAGACCTAGCTGCCATGCATAAAGAGGTGACTCTACTGAGGGAGGAAATGGCTGCAATGAAACGCACCTCTTCTAGGATACAAACTGAACAAAGTCTACCACCGCTCCCACAAAGAATCAAACACCCTAGGAACAAATGGATCACAGTGGGTTCTGGAAGATTGTGACCTGTAACACAGAGACATCCTGTACATCAAGAGATATCCCTGCATAATGCCTTCTCTGCCTTGACTAATGAGGATGCTCAATCCAAAGAAACTGAAGGGCCCTTAAATGAGTCAGACAATGTCCAATCTCCTGCTAAAGCATCAAATATGAAGAAAACCTTACCAAACAGAAAACTACTACTACTTGGAGACTCCATCATCAGAGGCACCAACTTGGGAACACAGTTCAAAGGAGAGAAAATAGTCATAGGCCTACCAGGCTCGACAGCCAGCAGGAATACAAACCAAGTTGTTGAAGTACTTAGCACAAAAAGTGAATACTCCAAACTTGATGTTGTTATCCACTTGGGCACAAATGACCTGGCTAGAAACAGTGCCTCTACAGTCCAAAAGGACTTCCAATCTCTGGGAGAGAAACTCAAGCCCATTGTTAACACTGTTGCATTCTCAGAGGTTTTGCCTGTTCTTGGTAAGGAGACAAAAAGGCTGCATTGCATTAACAGCTTTAATACATGGCTCCAGACCTGGTGCAAACAAGAAGGATTCAGATTTATTGGCGACTGGGGAAACAGATTGACCAACAAAAGACTATACTGTGCTGATGGACTACATCTCTCTGTCGCAGGGAAAAGAATCTTAAGTGAAAAATTCAGGCAGTATGTGAATATGCATTTAAACTAGGAAAAGGGGGGTGACGGATGTGGAAGGTCAAGACCTGCACGCCACCCCCTGCAAAAGCAGAATAACATCAGAAACAGCCACACTTTTAAACCACACATCAAAAACAAGTGGGAAGATGTGGGCAGAACAAAATCAATGCAAAAACACACAAGCCACGTAAATGCTGGAAAGCAATGAGCACAAATGCTCAAAGCTTAGCCAACAAAATTCCGGACCTGGAAGCCCTAATGGTGGAAATGGATTTGGACATTGTGGCAATTACAGAAACATGGTTTAATGAATCGCATGATTGGGATATAGCCATAGCTGGCTATAATCTATTCAGAAGAGACAGAGAAAATGGAAAAGGAGGAGGAGTAGCCTTGTATGTCAAAAGCAATACTAAAGCTACTGAAATGCAGGGGACATGGGGAAAAGAAGAAGCACTCTGGATTGCATTGGAAAGAGGAGATGGCACTGTCATCCATACTGCTGTAGTCTACAGACCTCCGACTCAAATTGAAGAGATAGATAATGAATTGATAGATATTGCCAAGATAGCCATAAAGAGGGAAGCGATCATTTTGGGTGACTTTAATCTACCTGATTTGGATTGGATTACTCCTTCTGCACATCTGGAAAGAAGCAAAAAAACTGTAGATGCTCTCCAAGATGCATCACTTAGACAAATGGTCATGGAACCAACCAGGGAAAGCTCAACGCTGGATTTAGTGCTCACCAACGGTGATAGCGTGTTGAATGTCTATGTGAGTGCCCCTGTGAGCAACAGCGATCATCACACGGTGTGGTTTTAGATAAAAGCCAAGGTACAGGCCAAACATAGCAAGCTCAAAGTCCTAAACTTCAAAAACACTGACTTCAAAAAATGGCCGAGTACCTAAAGGAGGAGGTGACAGGGTGGAAGGAGATAAGGGAAGTAGAATTGCAATGGGCTAACCAGGGGTCTCAAACTCCAGTCCTGGAGGGCCGCAAACCATTCAGGTTTTCAGGGTATCCCTAATGAATATGCATGAGATGTATTTGCATGCACTGCCCCATTGTATGCAAATATATCTCATGCATATTCATTAGGGATACCCTGAAAACCTGACTGGTTTGCGGCCCTCCAGGACTGGAGTTTGAGACCCCTGGGCTAAACTAAAGGTGGCAATAAAAGGGGCAACAGATAAATATGTAAAAAAAGTAAATAAAAACAAGAGGAGAAGGAAATCTATTTGGTTTTCCAAAGAAGTGGCTGCTCAAACAAATAAAGGCAAAAAACACAGCTTTCGCAAAATTCAAAAGCTTGCAAACAGAAGAACACAGAAATGAGTACAGGATCAAACTCAAAGAATCAAAAAGAGAAATAAGGATAGCAAAATCAAAGGCAGAGGAAAAGATGGCTAAAGATGTTAAGGGTGGCGACAAAACTTTCTTCAGGTATATTCAGGAAAGGAAGAAGATCAGAGTTGGAACTGCAGGACTCAGAAGTGCTGGGAAAGGACTCGTGGAAAGTGACATAGAAAAAGAGAAATTGTTAAACAAATACTTCTGCTCTGTTTTTACTGAAGAAAATCCTGGAGATGGACCAGCTGTGACTCCCAAATATAAAAATGGGAATTAAGTAGATACCACACCATTCACAGAAGATGAAGTGTTCGAACAACTTACAAAACTGAAAGTGGACAAAGCCATGGGACCGGATGGGATACATCCCAGGATACTGAAAGAGCTCAGAGAGGTTCTTGCAGGGCCATTAAAGGATGTATTCAACAGATCCTTGGAAACAGGAGAGGTTCCTCAGGACTGGAGAATGGCTGATGTCGTACCTCTACACAAAAGTGGTGACAGGGAAGAAGTGTCAAACTACAGACCCGTGAACCTTACCTCGGTGGCGGGAAAAGTAATGGAGGCGTTCCTGAAAGAGCAAATAGTGAACTTTCTCAAAACCAACAGGTTGCAAGATCCGAGGCAACATGGTTTTACTGAAGGACAGTCTTGCCAAACAAATCTGATTGAGTTCTTTGACTAGGTGACCAAGGAACTAGATCAGGGGCATGCGATGGATGTCATCTACCTGGATTTCAGCAAAGCCTTTGATACTGTTCCTCATAAGAGGCTTGTCAACAAACTCAGTAGCTTGGGGATGGCTCCCAAGATGGTGAACTGAATTAGAAATTGGTTGACAGACAGACGACAGAAGGTGATGGTACATGGAGCTCACTCGGATGAAAGGAAGATGATTAGCGGGGTGCCCCAGGGTTCAGTCCTGGGCCCGGCACTGTTCAATGTATTTGTGAGGGATATTGCTGAAGGACTGAATGGAAAAGTCTGTCTTTTTGCAGATGACACAAAAATTTGCAACAGAGTGGACTCCCCGGAGGGAGTGGATAACATGAGGAAAGATCTACAAAAGCTGGAAGAATGGTCTAATGCTTGGCAATTATGATTTAATGCGAAAAAATGCAGTGTCATGCAGTTAGGTAGCAGAAATCCAAGGGAAATGTACCCAATAGGGGGCGTGAGGTTGGTGTGCATGGTTCAGGAGAAAGACCTTGGTGTGATTATCTCTGATGATCTCAAGGTGGCAAAACAGTGCGACAAGATGGTGGCAAAAGCCAGGAGAATGTTGAGCTGCATACAAAGAGGGATTACCAGCAGAAAGGAAGAGGTACTTATGCCACTGTACAGGTTGCTGGCGAGGCCTCACTTGGAATACTGTGTTGTTTTGGAGACCATATCTTGCAAAAGATGTAAAAAGGCTGGAAACTGTTCAGAGGAAGGCGACCAAAATGTTTTGGAGCCTGTGTAAGAAACCCTATGAGACTTGAAGACCTAAATATGTACACTTTGGAGGAGAGGAGGGATAGGGGAGATATGATTCAGACCTTTAAATACTTAAAGAGGAATGATGAACAAACAAACCTCTTCCAAAGACGGGAAAGATGCAAAACTAGAGGGCATAACATGAAGCTGCTAGGTGGAAAATTGAAAGGCAATGTCAGGAAATATTTTTTCACTGAAAGGGTGGAGGATGCTTGGAATGCTCTCCTGATGGAAGTGGTGGGGGCAAACACGGTGACGGAATTCAAAACAGCATGGGACAAGCACTGCGGATCCCTTTATAGCAACAGGATAAAAACAAAATAAACTGAACCATCTAACTTCTCAACAAATAGGGGTGTCCTACATGGTGTGGTGGGGCCGCCCCTAAACAAAGACATGGGGAGGGGTGGCCTGCACAGAGCGACAGGTGCACCTACTCTTGCCGTATATTTGCTGGGCAGACTGGATGGACCATGCTGGTCTTTATCTGCCATCATTTACTATGTTACTATGACTTGGTGAGGAGCTTGGGGATCTTGTAAAATGTCGTGGGTTTATTCCTATAAATGGTAATCCATGATAAATCATGTTGTTGGTGCTTAGCTGTGCCCTGGACTAAAGGGCAAGGGGGATCAGTGAGGAAATTGTACAATTGATGTCTGGATCCTGATTTTGCTCTTGCTTTCACCATGTCACTCTATTTCATTTAAAACTAAATTTCCCCATCTCAAAACTGGAAAAAAAAATTTTCAGCGAGGTTCATTTGAAATTGGTGAAAAAACAATTCCCTGGTAATAGCCTGTCTTTCTCGCTATCTGTGCCGTATTCTTCGACCACGATGACCTGAACTAGAAAGTCTAGGCATTTTTCTGTATCATGAGCCCCCGGTTACTCATGTCTATGTAGACTTGGTACCCTACTGACGTGACCTTCCTATGCAAGTATTTTTTCTAGTTGGCCCGGGTGGGGGGGAGGTGGCACTCGGACAGGAAGAAAGGTTGGCTGACTGCTCTCAACAGTGCTTTCCTCTTAAAAGCCTTTTCTTTCTGTTAGGAAGTGTGGCGAGACTTAGCTTTTGCCAGCTGCTGACAGCCACACTTGGCTAAGGGCTAGGATAATGAAGGTATTGTGAAGGAATATAAAGCCTTTAGAGCACAGAAACAGTGATTGACTACCATCTTAATCTAAATTGGTCAAAATACACTTTTCTTGTTTTCCTTTCTCTTATTAATTTTTGTTATTTACTCCACTGTCTTATCCCCAATCATCTCCAAAGTTCCATTCTGCTTGCTCATTTTCAGTGTTGAAAGGCCTTAATGGTTTTGTGAAACATGTTTATGTGAAAAGAAGGATGTGCTTGTTTAATATAGAAATGTAAGCCTGTTCATGAATTGTCAGCTTTGTATATCTATAAAGAAATATTAAATGAAAACTTCTTTTTTTGTTCTATCAAAACAAGTTTAAAAAAATGAGCATTAGGCAGATCCTTTGTGAAGAGCAAGACCAGATCAAAGCCAACAGTCCAAGCCCATTAATGAAGGGATATAAGTTACACATAGTTGTTCATTTTGTAATGTAGGTAATTGGAACTCGCATCACAGGACTTTCAATCATGGTATAGTGCTCTAATTAGCAGGCCAAACTTGCTGCATGATTCTTGTCTTCTTGTTTTGTCTTGAGAATGGATCTCCATATTGCCATAAATACAGTGGAACTGGTTCAGTCGGGACCAAAAAGCCCCAAGGCACTACTGCGTTGAAAAACCAAACCTTGCAGTGACCACAAAACTGAAAGAAGCACAAGGAGAAATAAGATTTGACAGAATGTTTTGCAAAAATAAATAAATGGACCCAGCAAAACTTAAAAAAACCCATTTAATGCAAATTAGTTTATGGGTTCTGAGAAATTGACCAATGACAGCAGACTGTGGCATCCACCTGGAGCTTCAGTGCCTCTAAGGACCCATTAGCTCTACAGAACCAGATGAATGCTGCTTTTAGTTAAAGGAGCTTCATATCTTTACAGGTATTCATGTACTGTCACAACTTGGCTACACTGAAAGTTAGTTTATAGTATCTGTTTATAGGGAGTGATATGTATAGAAATGTGTGCTCGTGGTAGCAGTAGTGTAGTAGATCTTGGGGACATAGTTGCTGTGCTGTATGCAAGTGACATAAGAACAAAATACCTTTATGCTTATATAGAATAGTTAAAATATTTAGCATCATGGGTGAAGGTGTGATCTAGTAGTTAGTGCATTAAACTATGAGAAGATTTTAAATGTAATAGAAGATTTGCCTCAGAGTTATCTTCAGCAAATCCTTTTATATTTTGTTCAATAGCCATGGGGTGGTGATATCCCTTTCTCTGTGGACGTCCCATGCCATTTGGACACCGGAAATATGCTGACAGGCTACTCATCCTAGAGATGGATGGATGCATACGTTTTCTGAAATACTGAACAGAATTATGACGAGTGTTGTGATCCTGGCTGATGCCATACAAATCAATTCTTATTACCCTGTCGTATCTATAGATCCTAGTATCCATACAATGACCCATTCTGTAATGAAGGCACCAGGAAAGCTAACTTTGCTCTTGTATTGCAGACTTTCACAGCATGGTGCAACTCTCACCTCCGGAAGGCTGGCACACAGATTGAGAACATAGAAGAGGATTTCAGGGATGGGCTTAAATTGATGTTACTGTTGGAAGTCATCTCAGGTGAGTAGCACTTACCAGATCCTCATCCCTCTCGGCTGCATTGCCATATTCTGAAGATGTTCTTCTTCTCCCATGGAACTGGCATGGAAGTGTGCCTTCATTCAAAGGTTGTGGCACGCTGTTAGTCTTGCAGAGGCTGCAGGCAATAACTTTGTCTCACAAGTTATGTAGAACATACTTAAAGCATTTTTCATATAGGACATGTAGGACCCCAAGGAGATGTGCAACTGTGACCATCCCCCTCAAGTCTCTAGGGATAGGAGTGGCCAGGTAGGTGAGAAGAAATGCCATTGTGAGCCACAGGGCCATGTAGGATGTTGTACAGCGATTTTGTAGGTTAAATAAATATATTTAACATGGGAGTTTCTGCATTCCATTGTTGCCATCATTTGGTGTTAATGAGGGCATCGAAGGCTGCACTGGGCCAGGACTGCCCTATAATAGGCACTTAATACCTCTGATACATGTGTGATATTGTATGCTATGGTCACAGAGAGCACTGTGCAACCAAATCACCCAATCAGTGGATGTTGGGGTGGGCCTATAAGCGGTAACGTGCCAGATACAAACGGCTGTCTTTGGGTGACACTATCGTGAGGCATCTAGCAAATGCTGGGCCATATGCATGGCTGCATAGAGGACAATTTACAAACCAGTTGTACCCAGCATTATGGTGCTGCCTGCATTGCTAACCTGGGTAGAGTTAGCAAGTCCTGGCACCTACATAGACACCCCTACACAAATACACGCAGCCCCCAGCCACTTCAACCCTACACACACATGTACATCTCAATGTCATGCAGACCCTGCACCCATAACAGCACATACGTTCAAGACACTGCAATGTGACCTCCACGTCTGTGTGTGTCAGGAGTGGTGACAGCCTCTGATTATATTACAAAGCATTCAGGCACACACATATGTTTATAAATATGTTTTATGAGATTGTTAATGTTAATTGTTTAATCTTCTGGGGGGGGGGGTCATAGACATTTTCAGCAGCTCTAATGGGGTAACATCAGATGCACCTTTGTGAAGTACCTGTATAATTGCTGGGAATGTGCTTGCCTTTGGAACAAGATAGGGAAAGTTTAGGCCTGATTTAGTAAGCAGTCCAACGAAAAGCACAACACCACGTGCGGTAGCAGTCCAACAAAGAGACGTGGATAGCAGGGAAGGTAACGTAAATGAACCTTTATTGAACAAACATCAGCCACTGGCCCAACACAGGCCGTGTTTCGGAAATCCCTTCTTCAGGGGCTTAAATGGCTAAGACAAAATATAACACAAACAACATAACAAAAGTTAAAAAACCAATTAAAACCAAATAATCTAAAACAGCGGACTTGAACGATTATATGCTTTGTGTAAAAAATATATATATATACACAATGTTATTCTTGAACGGTGGAACAAATAAGTACGGCTAACATAAACATAAAGAAATGTAAACAATAAAATGTAATTAAAACTTTTAAATTAGACAGAGTGGAAAAACTAATATAGGGATAATTAAAAAGCAAGTGTAAGAATGACCGAAATAACATATAAATTACACATACCTGTGTCACTAATCTGTATGACTCAGACAAGAGTATAAAATTATATACTCAGAAATAAGCTAATAAGAATAAACAATAAAAAAGTAAATATATCAATAACAAAATAATATTAAAAACTTATTACAATATACATTTAAAAAGTACATCCATGTCAATAAATAAAATACATGTGTTACAATAACATATAGATTGAAATCATAAAATAAATCTATAAAAGATCATAATACAAAAGCAAAATGCAAGAGAGATGAAGACAAATAGACATGTGAAGACTATTAAAAATAAACAATATATATAACACTATGTTACCTGACCCTGGATAATCCTTCTATGGGTTTAGGTGTGCAATCTATGAGGTATAAATAAAACAACATGTATTGTGTGAATTAAAACAGCTGAACAGTGTAATGCATGTTTAAAAATTCAACATAAACATATTGAAACTCCAAAGTAGGCAATGAAAAATGTTAGAAATATGACTCCCTAAACTGATTGTAGTGCAAAAGAGGGAACTAAGGTCTATGTGAAATAATAATAAAACGTAAAATTATAAAACTATATTATGAGCAAATATTCAAATGTCAGTGAAAATAAGTGTAGTTAAAACAAACTCCGAACTTGCAATATTGGTATTTTGGGCAACTGGAAGTAAAAGATGAGAAAATGAAAAAGAAAATGCACTGAACAATGTCAAACCAATGAGTCAATAGCTTCATGGATTACAACCTCCCGCACATTGCGAATGAAAAGAGGGCGAAAACCAACTAAATGATGTAACTGTGTGATACAGTGAAGACGATAGAATGAAAACACCCCTACAAGAAAAGTTGGGCTGCGATATTAACAATGTTATAGACAACAATAGAAACATAAACCAGGTAAATCATGAATTGAATACGAAAGTCTGAATGAAAAATTGCTGTGAGTTGTGCCCGTGGGTAGTTGTATGAATACATAAAATGCAAACAGCCACGTTATATAGCAGGACGGGCAATCTTCGATCTAGCCATGCGCTACTGTTGTTACAGCCCAATTGGAAGTAAAACGCAGAGTAAATTAGTATCTAATAAAAAGTATAATGAGCCAAAGAATAAACATACAGGTACTCCTGTTATAGCCAATTGAAATTAAACCACGAAGTGAATAAAAAATAAAAAATGTCTGAATAAAAATTACTATGAGCAGTGCCCAGGGGTAGTTATGTCAATACCTAAAATGAAAGCAGCCACGCTATAAAGCAGGTCGGGCAGTCTCTGATCTAGCCATGCACTACTGCTATTACAGGCAATTGGAAGTAAAACACAGAATCAATATAAATAATTATAACTTTATTAAATGTTAGGAACCGCGCATATGGCAAGTCAGGCACCCTTGATTGAAGAGTGTGAACGTTGTGATAAAAAGAAGTTGGAAAGTGCAGAGCTCCAATTTCGAACAAACCTAGCCTGAAGCATTAAGAGTATGGGCGCCAGTGGCTATGCCGTTCTGTATTTAAAAGGAGAAATAAAAATAAATAATCTTTGTGAACAGATGACATTGAGGGGTTACAAAAATGGTGAAAATAAAGCTTGCTCCAAATGAAACAAAATAGCAATAAAACTAATAAAAATGGACGTAATAAATACTCACTGCCACAAAATAAGAGAATCTACAAACCAGCACCAACCGCGCCAAAATCAGCTTTCTCTTTTTAATCTCAAAACGCCGACGGCTGCGCAGTGTAAAGGTAAAGTAAGAACGAGGCTGGTGACGTCAGGAGGAATATGCAAATAAATAGGGGATAGGGATGCAACAAAGCAAAAAAAGGGGGGCTAAAAGAAGTAAAAAAGATAAATAAAACCGTCAACAATAGCGGACATGATAGGCTGGTAAATAAAAATAAAAATAATAAATATGATAATAGTAATAGAAACAATAAAAATTACCCCATGTTGGATCACCCTGAGTAAACAATTAGGAGGATGACTGGTACATATAAACACAAGAAGCCATAGAAACTAGTAGCATGTGTTTCAAAGGAAAAATCAGTTGTGCAAATACATTTGGTCTGTAAAAATTGTCCTACTGGCAAATTATTTTGCAATGCAGCATTATGAAAACTTGAGTAGTGCAGTAAATGATTGCGATCTGTTGGCTTTCTATATAAAGAAGTGGTTAAACAATCACCAGATATAATCAATAAATCCAAAAAAGGAATCTGAATGGGATCGTAAGTCAATTGAGCAATATTAAAAGAGGTGCAATTGATAAACCGCTTGTTGCGCATTGGCAAACGGCAGCACATAAGATATCTGATTTAAAATTCTTTGTTATCAAAAAACTTAAATTCAATTGGCGTGGTGGCAATGTTGACAACACTCTTTTACGATTAGAACAACGTTACATTTTTAATCTGCATAGCCTGTATCCTGAGGGTCTTAATATGGAAAGTGATTTTTCAGTTGTTCTTTAATATGGCCACTCCTCAGACCTGTTTTTATTTTTATTTTTTATTTTTTAATTATTTATTCATTGGATTTTTTAATTTTTTATTTTTTATCCTTTTTAGTTATTTACAGCACACGATCTGTTTGTTGAATTTTTTAATTTTTTAATTATTTATTTATTTTTTATCCTTTTTAGTTATTTATAGTACACGATCTGTTCGCTCATTTTTGTTAAACATGGTTTGTTCTGTCCCAATTCATTTGATGCCTTATTGACGTACAGTGCCTGTCTACATGGCTAAATACATGTTTGGTTTTGGCACCTAATGGGGCACCATCTTTTGTCCTTTTTATTTTTCACGTACTTTCTCACATGTTTCTATGGCTTCTTGTGTTTATATGTACCAGTCATCCTCATAATTGTTTACTCAGGGTGATCCAACATGGGGTAATTTTTATTGTTTCTATTACTATTATCATATTTATTATTTTTATTTTTATTTACCAGCCTATCATGTCCACTATTGTTGACGGTTTTATTTATCTTTTTTACTTCTTTTAGCCCCCCTTTTTTGCTTTGTTGCATCCCTATCCCCTATTTATTTGCATATTCCTCCTGACGTCACCAGCCTCGTTCTTACTTTACCTTTACACTGCGCAGCCGTCGGCGTTTTGAGATTAAAAAGAGAAAGCTGATTTTGGCGCGGTTGGTGCTGGTTTGTAGATTCTCTTATTTTGTGGCAGTGAGTATTTATTACGTCCGTTTTTATTAGTTTTATTGCTATTTTGTTTCATTTGGAGCAAGCTTTATTTTCACCATTTTTGTAACCCCTCAATGTCATCTGTTCACAAAGATTATTTATTTTTATTTCTCCTTTTAAATACAGAACGGCATAGCCACTGGCGCCCATACTCTTAATGCTTCAGGCTAGGTTTGTTCGAAATTGGAGCTCTGCACTTTCCAACTTCTTTTTATCACAACGTTCACACTCTTCAATCAAGGGTGCCTGACTTGCCATATGCGCGGTTCCTAACATTTTATAAAGTTATAATTATTTATATTGATTCTGTGTTTTACTTCCAATTGCCTGTAATAGCAGTAGTGCATGGCTAGATCAGAGACTGCCCGACCTGCTTTATAGCGTGGCTGCTTTCATTTTAGGTATTGACATAACTACCCATGGGCACTGCTCATAGTAATTTTTATTCAGACATTTTTTATTTTTTATTCACTTCGTGGTTTAATTTCAATTGGCTATAACAGGAGTACCTGTATGTTTATTCTTTGGCTCATTATACTTTTTATTAGATACTAATTTACTCTGCGTTTTACTTCCAATTGGGCTGTAACAACAGTAGCGCATGGCTAGATCGAAGATTGCCCGTCCTGCTATATAACGTGGCTGTTTGCATTTTATGTATTCATACAACTACCCACGGGCACAACTCACAGTAATTTTTCATTCAGACTTTCGTATTCAATTCATGATTTACCTGGTTTATGTTTCTAATGTTGTCTATAACATTGTTAATATCGCAGCCCAACTTTTCTTGTAGGGGTGTTTTCATTCTATCGTCTTCACTGTATCACACAGTTACAACATTTAGTTGGTTTTCGCCCTCTTTTCATTCGCAATGTGCGGGAGGTTGTAATCCATGAAGCTATTGACTCATTGGTTTGACATTGTTCAGTGCATTTTATTTTTCATTTTCTCATCTTTTACTTCCAGTTGCCCAAAATACCAATATTGCAAGTTCGGAGTTTGTTTTAACTACACTTATTTTCACTGACATTTGAATATTTGCTCATAATATAGTTTTATAATTTTACGTTTTATTATTATTTCACATAGACCTTAGTTCCCTCTTTTGCACTACAATCAGTTTAGGGAGTCATATTTCTAACATTTTTCATTGCCTACTTTGGAGTTTCAATATGTTTATGTTGAATTTTTAAACATGCATTACACTGTTCAGCTGTTTTAATTCACACAATACATGTTGTTTTATTTATACCTCATAGATTGCACACCTAAACCCATAGAAGGATTATCCAGGGTCAGGTAACATAGTTATATATATATTGTTTATTTTTAATAGTCTTCACATGTCTATTTGTCTTCATCTCTCTTGCATTTTGCTTTTGTATTATGATCTTTTATAGATTTATTTTATGATTTCAATCTATATGTTATTGTAACACATGTATTTTATTTATTGACATGGATGTACTTTTTAAATGTATATTGTAATAAGTTTTTAATATTATTTTGTTATTGATATATTTACTTTTTTATTGTTTATTCTTATTAGCTTATTTCTGAGTATATAATTTTATACTCTTGTCTGAGTCATACAGATTAGTGACACAGGTATGTGTAATTTATATGTTATTTCGGTCATTCTTACACTTGCTTTTTAATTATCCCTATATTAGTTTTTCCACTCTGTCTAATTTAAAAGTTTTAATTACATTTTATTGTTTACTTTTCTTTGTGTTTATGTTAGCCGTACTTATTTGTTCCACCGTTCAAGAATAACATTGTGTATATATATATATTTTTTACACAAAGCATATAATCGTTCAAGTCCGCTGTTTTAGATTATTTGGTTTTAATTGGTTTTTTAACTTTTGTTATGTTGTTTGTGTTATATTTTGTCTTAGCCATTTAAGCCCCTGAAGAAGGGATTTCCGAAACACGGCCTGTGTTGGGCCAGTGGCTGATGTTTGTTCAATAAAGGTTCATTTACGTTACCTTCCCTGCTATCCACGTCTCTTTGTTGGACTGATTTAGTAAGCAGACATATTGAATCACCATGAGGCCAATTCCGATTGGGGCATGTCCAGCCCGTCCAGACGTCCAAAATCTGTACGGGCCGGATTTGCACCTGATTCTGATCCCATGGGGGCTATACATCCCCATGGGATCAGAATTGAGTACCACTTGGCTGGAGAGGCTGGCGGTGCCCTGAAATTGGCACACAGGACATGCATGAACATCCCTGGCTGCCCAGCCGGGCTCCTGCTGGAGCCCCGATTGCCAGCGCTGCATTAAATCAGCTGTTCCCCACTGCCTGACCCCCGATTGGGCCTTCTGAAGCCAGGATCGGGCTGCAGGGAACACCCTGCCCATTCTCACCTTCTCTGCCAGTCCTGCCACTGTCCGCTGCAAACCTTGGAGAACTTATTCCACTTCCGAGGTGAAATAAGTTCCCCGTGTAGAGGGACGATCCCGGATGTACAGGGCCGACACCAGAATCGGCTCTGTACGTCCGGATTCGAGGTCCTGCCTTCTCCCCGCCCTCGCTCCTCCTCGGCCTGCTGGCAGAATATATCCATCAAACCAGGGAGGGTGATCACTAGGGCTCTGAAGTAATATGGCTAGATTTTCAGAGGCAGAGAGTAGCCTAAGGTGCCTGATCCCCTAGCACTTCCTCTGCATGTGAGGGTAAGGGATAATGTGGCCTCAGCACTAAGCTCAGTAATGTGCCTTAAAAGGAAAGGTCAAGAGGCAGTAAACTGGGGATACAGTGGACTCCACAGCTCTACCTGGAAGGTGCAGGTTTGAGACACAGGAGATCACGGGTTCAGCTCTATTTAGAGACCAAAAACAAGCAAGGGCAGCATAGGGGTGTGTTTATAATGACCACCCTCTTACTATGTTTTAAACAGAGAACATGAACTGACATGCAACTACTTACGAAATATATGGGGGGGACACCCCCAAGAACAATGCATGACGTAAAAGTTCAGAAAGCAGTATGTGATTGCACTACTCTAGATAATGATGATCTGTGAGGCACGATGTCCTATGTTGTCTTGGCAAAGTGCAAGTGATGTATGCTGTCCCCATCCTCAAAACGCGTACATCACTGGTCATTCCAAGGTGGTCTCCCAATATGGTACTGTCCATTTATTATCCAACCTAGCTCCAGGGAACTGCATGGTAGAGGTGCATGAAGGCATTGATGCATACATTCAGCACAGCTAGAGAGTGGCGCATGGAGATATGCTCCATGACATACACCTCACACAGATGATGATGGCTGCTTATCTAGGTGCAAGACACCCACGCACATGCACAAACACGCAGCCCTCCCTGAGCTCAGGCCCTGGAAGCATGTCTGGTTGCACAGGGATGCTAGGCATGGTGGGCCTAGTACCTGACCACATGTGTTCATGGGCAAAATATGAAGCTCCTATGTCCTTTCACAGTCCCAGGACATAGGCAGGCCCATCATGTAGCAATTACCCTATTGTTGCTGAGCATTATCAGAGATGGATCATGCTCCTGACTTGCACCAGCAGGTATGTGCCTGTGTAAGAGAGCAACATGGGACATGTCAAATCCCAGGAGCATTCACAATGTCATGACATGATACGGTAATATATCTAGCATCTTATGCACCCACCAGAGACATGAGTGGGTAGCCCTGGTAGCAATCCAGTGTTGAAATATAGCAGACACCATGGCTGCAGAGCCAGCATCACCCTTACCCAAGAACCAGACAACAGTGCTTGTGCTTAGAGAGGTCACCAGCATGTATGGTGTATGCTGCAGCTGTAGAGCAAACTGAGATAACTGGAAGGGTCCTGTATGTCTACCACAAATTCTTGCAGTACAGATGGCCACTAAAGGTGACTTATAGCCATGGCCATGTGACAGGGACCACATAGAGCATGGCAATGGCGGACCACAGCTACTGTGTACATGTGCGATGCAGATCCTGTAAATATCAATATGGTGGATACACACGGATACTCATAATGACCCGTAATTGTCACAGATTGCATAACATGCTTTCTAGCACAGGAACAGAAAGTGGTGGTTATGGCAGTTCTGCATCATCGCTGGAATCCAGTGGGCAGTGTCCATAGGGGAGATGTGCTCATGTGACTAACCCTGTCACTGTCTGGGGTTAGGATGGAACATGGCAACCATAGGAACACCAGTTCAGGGCATAGCTACAGGCCATGAGGGAGCTGGCTCAACAGGGAAGGGGGCTGCAACCCAAACCAAAGGTTCAATACCAGTTTCAGATAATGAGGAAAGGGGATCAACAGGGTGGGAAGATTATATAATCCCCCTATGACTGATACCACTGTTAACATTTTTGTTAAGTGCTGTCAAGTTGGTGAACATTTTAGAGCTGCTAAATATTAAAGGCATGCTAATTACCTTACCAGACATTAGTAAGGGAGTGATTGTCAACCATCACCGGAGAGGCACAGATGACTGCACCTCAAACTGTTTGTAGAATTTAGACCACCCCTCAAGCTGAAGGTTTCACACCCCTTACTCCACACACAGCCCTGCCTCCCTACTTACTATGTAGTCTGTCTGCTTGGGAGGAGGGTGCCTTTCTAAGGACAGGTGAGGCATACATATGTCCATGTGGAGGGAGGGGAGACATCCTGTGTTTGCTGTTGATGCACTGTAGGCAAATATGCACAGGCAAATACATTAGGGAGAGTGTTATAGGCACCTGGAAGCACAGTCCTAGACCTGCACGTCCATTTCTGTAGCCAACTGGGTACCTTCCTCCCTCAAAAGGCTGCACAACAACAGCAGTGCAAGCCGTGGTGGCAACACTTTTGGCCTGTGATTCATGAAAGGCACATTCATGTCCCTCACATTGTCTATCACCAGCCCATAACATGCCTCACACCATACCATCTGGAGCGGGTCTTGGACAACTCGGTGCGGGCCAACTCAGCGTGCCATGTTGCGTTGTCCTAGATCCATTACTGGTCACATACGTGAGGTAAAATTTGGAAATGTCAAAGTGCAATAGTAAATGCAATAATAAAACATCCATAAACATTGTATTAAGCTATCTGATAATTTCAGATTTGTCAAATTAAATCTGAAAAGGCCAAAGTGTAATAGGAAAACATCAAAAAAGATTTTGTTATGCTATCTGATAATTATGAGCTATGGCACGCAAGTATTCTATAGGGCGTCTATTGCCATAATCTGACACAGTCTTTGAAATACGTTGATCAGCTTTGCGGTATTTCCTCAACTTGGCTGGAGGACTGTGGCCTGAAACGAGCTGTTCATAATAAGCATCTCTGCCCTTCTGCACCTTTCTGAGGCCATCAATGACCTTCTAGATCGTGGGATGGCACATTCCAAGTTTGGCTCGGAGGTGACGATGAGCAGCTTCAGAATGGTTGTTAGTACAATTCTTGGCGCTCAGTGTTCTATCAAACAGATTCCACATAGATGGAGGAAACGGAGGAGATTGTCTACTGTTTCCTCTCCTATTTGGGCGACTGATGTAGCTGCCCTCAAACCAGTTGAGCAGAGGATGAAGCTCTTCAGGCAGGTGTCCTTCCAGAGCAGCACATAATCTCCCAAATCTGGGACAGGCACAAATGCTAAGGCCACAACCATTTTGGTTTTAAGGGGTGAACTCTGTGTTTATGTCGCATTCTCGAATAACACCTATCAATGCCAAATGTTTCCTTATGTTCTGAACCAGGTGAAAGAAGCAGCCTTTTAAAGTTCGCCCTTAAAGTCAAAATGGTTGTGGCTGCTGAGTTGGCCTGCACTGAGTTGGCCACGATGAGTTGTCCCATTCCCATCTGGAGCAGTGTAGCAGCATGGCTATCCAGGCAGCTGCCTAGGGTAGTGGTCACGGGGGAGGGGACAACAAAGTGCAGGGAATTCAAAACTCACCAATGGATTCAGACTGCAAGGGGGGGGGGGGGGCATTGGCTCACGGTCAGCCATGGCAGCCCACACCTTGAACCTACACCGGGGGTTGCCTGCATTTTTCTGGGACCTTTATAGATGACAGAACACAGATAATCCATTGGTGCTATCATTATTTACCATGTTTCCTAAGTACATCTGCACATCATGAGCAACCATGGCGAGCTGTATGTTTGGCACTATCACTCTTTGTCTATTGCATCTCTTTACAACAGCAGCTCCCTACATGTGGCTACACCTGTCCCATACAATGGCCACTCTGACTTGGCTTATTTAGATCTGTATACATCTGCTATCTGGGGCAACCGTGCATGCTTTGTAACAGTCTGCTTTGTGGTAATGCTTGTCAGGTCATGGAAGTGGGGAAATGGGGTGGGGTGGGGTGGAGGGGGGTGGGGGGGGGGAAGTGTCTGGATCATCTTACCTAGTAGCCAGCCTCTGAAGACTTCTCCACTCTCAAATCTTACACAGATCCCAGACTAGGTGAGTATATATGCATCGTGGCAGGATCCCTGGGTATCTTGGGACAACATCTGTTATTTCTTCCAGTGCATTGCACACAACTTGCATATTCAGGGAGTGGAATGATTTTCTGTTGCGGCATGTCAGCTCCCTCCGTCGAGGGGGCCTCAGGGCCACATGTGTGCAGTATATCAACTCCAGTACAGAAGGAAATCCAGCCACCTTATGAAATTGCAGCATTGTCAGTTTCCTCTGCTGTGCTGTCTGGGAAAATGCAGTATTTTCCGATGTGTGGATCAGGAAAGCACTAAAACTGTGTGATGCACTTTGAAACTGCCGATTGGCTTAGACCTGTAGTCGATGTCAGCATAGATTAGAAGCTACCCATTGCTAAGAAGGCAAGTGCTGTTGTTGCCTTTAGATGGACGGGCACTGAGGTGGAGCTCCAAGTGCTGACAGAGCTGATGGATGGCTGCCCTATCAGACCTAAACGTATTGAGACTTGGTTCATCTTTGAGGTCATGTACTGGCTTCTCAGCCTAGAGACCCTCTGATAGGGTAGTCTTGCTGTCCTCTTGCTTTCTCTGTCTGCCTCATGCAGCACTGCCCTTCCTCAATGCTTTAAGGATGCCAAAACTAGCTCCTCCTGTGCATCTGTCAGACCTTACTATGCATACATGCCCTGCCACTCTCACTTGCAGGGACACTCACACATACATATACAAACCCACAGGTCTAAGATGGGATAAGTGCTGAGGATTTCTAGTTGTGAAATAGCATGGGAAAGATGGATCAACTAGTGTCTTATGTCATTGCAAATTAGACATACCAGATGGGTCTTACTGATTGTCCATATTACGTGCCTCTGCGTAAGATTCAATGGGAAAATGTTAGACTGTATAAAACAGTGACTACATGGGAAAACATCAAGCAGCCAAATGTAAAACAAGATGACTTGGAGATTAAATAAAGATAAAGACAGTAAGCAGTGGGTACTGCTTCTGTAAAAGAAACAATGTGGTCCTTTACCATTTGCTAATCCATGTTTAATCAGCTTTATTTTAAATGGATTTCTTATAGTTTTCAGTCACATTATTATAGATTAATTCTGCATTCTCTTATTAACTATTTCTTTTGTTTCCTTCACAAGTGCTCCACTGGGCTTCTAGCTCAGTCAAAATCAGGGCCGAGATCTGGTGCCATGAGTTCATAACTACCTAGAAATGTTTTACCCATTTTATATCCCTTTCCCAAATTCATTGACCAGGCTATTGAGGTGATGGTGTTCAGGAGGGAGCTATGCACCAGGACTCAAGAAAACCTGCAATTATGGGCCCTGTGCAGTGTTGAGAAAGTTTGACTATCCTAGGATAGTCTGTAAGAGAAAAATAGCCCCATTTAAATAATTTGGATGAAGAGGATATATTTTGATTGTATGAAAAAATGTATGAAACCTTCATTCAGTACCTGGCATCTCCTTGAATAGCAATAGCTTACAACTGAAAGATTCCCTTTTCTGAATGTAACATTGATTAGTTTCTTGCGTCATTCTGGAGGACATCCAGCCCATCCAGCCCATTCTTCCACACAGAACTATTTCAACTGTGTGACAGCTCATTTCAGGTCTTGCTACAACATTTTAATAAGTTTAGGGCTGTTGTCTGCCTGGCCCATGTTTGGCTCGGCTTCAGTTCCTAGTCTGATATACTCCTCTAGAGTTTTCTGATATATAGCAGGATTCATGGTTCTCATCAATGATGGCAAGCTATCCAGGTCCTAATGCAGCAAAGTCACCATATACTATATCTTCACTGCCATGCAAGTCAGGATGATGTCGACCTTCAGGAAATAAAATGGAAATTGTGTTTTAGCTATCCTCCTCTCTTATAAAAAGAGATTTACTGCCAGCAAAAGTTCAAGGAAGACCATCTGGATGTCCGACACAATTCTTGGAATAAGGCTCTCAAAAATTGAACTTTTGAGTCACAACAACAAACTTTGTTTGAAGACAAAACACTTCTTTGAAAATAAGAAGCTCATTCTCACTATCAGGCATGTTGGTGGAGTTAATCCTGGTATGGAACTGCTTTTCTGCCTCAAAGTGTACTGCTTACCATCATTGATGGAACCACTCGATATCAGAAAATTCTAGAAGAAAATATTGGACCATCTGTTGGGGAATGGAAGCTGAGCCAAAAGTGTGTTATGCAACAAGACAGACAACCCTAAATACTCATGCAAATCCACAACAGAGTGGCATGGCCCACTCTTAGCTCAGCTTCCATTCCCCAACAGATGGCCCAATATTCTCTTCTAGAATGTTTTGGATTTGCCAAGTTGAAGTCCTGACCTAAGCCTTTTGAAATGCGGCAAGACCTGATGTGTGCTGTTCAGACAAGGAAGCCGTCAAATGTCACACAGTTCAAACTGTTCTGTATAGAAGATCGGGCCAAAATTCCTCAAGGGCAGTGTAAGACTGATCAACAATTACAGGAAATGTTTAGTTGATGTTATTACTGTTCAAGGAGGTGCCACTACTTATCAAATAAAGAGTTCACATACTTTTTTCACAGACGAATATTTATTAAACCTTTTTGTTGAACAAGTAATCAGAATATATCCTTTTTCTCTGACGTATTTATGCAATGCAGTTATCTATTCTTCTTATCATGGTTTTTAGATTAGGATCCAGTCATGTTTTTTGAGTATAAATTGTGCTAAAATATTAAACATTGTACATGGTTCACAAACTTTTTATCTCCAGGAACAAGCAGGAATGTAGTCTTCACATATGGGTATCGTCGGTACCGATGGAGCCTGCGTGGGAACGCTCCCCAGCGTCCACTAGGAACGCTTTTGGGAGCATCCCTCAGCACATGTGTGCTGCCTTCCCACCTTTCCAACTGTCCCTCTAAAGTTCTTCGTTTTCCGCAGAGCCGACAGGACACACACCCTGTCATTGCAGAAAATATTTTCTTTAATCTTGTTTTCTTGTGGTCGCGTTTGCCTCCACACGACGCCTACCGTTACCGCCGGTTCTTTTCTTTTCTTTTCTTCTTAAAAAAAAAATTCTGAATTGTTTCTCTTCAGAAACTTTTCTTTTTCGGTGCTAGGCGCCATTTTGGTCACTAGGCCCCATTTTTCCTTAAAGATGGAAGAACCAGCTAGTGGTTTTAAAAAATGCACTAAGTGTGGCGGTACCATTTCCGTCACCAACATGCATGACTGATGTC
Source organism: Ichthyophis bannanicus (assembly GCA_033557465.1). Classification (NCBI taxonomy): domain Eukaryota; kingdom Metazoa; phylum Chordata; class Amphibia; order Gymnophiona; family Ichthyophiidae; genus Ichthyophis; species Ichthyophis bannanicus. The sequence goes on from CM066037.1 coordinate 296,678,239, forward strand.
TTAAATGTTTAGGCCCTGACCATTCTCCATCTGAGTATCTCTCTTGTATGGAAATGACTAAAAGAGGAAGACAGAACCGGGCTGCAAAGCTCGGTACCCTCTTTTCTTCAGATGCCAGGTCCATTGCATCGACGTCTTCAAGAACCTCTTCTTCCTCCCATGGATCTCAGGTAACTAAACATAAAAGCCGGTCCTCAAAGGGTAGCTCTCCTGCTAAGCATCGAGAGGCCATTGGCATTGCCCTTGAGGGAACCACACTGGCAAAACAGCCCCGGCGGGAGGCTTTGGCCTCCAAAGCATCAACGGGGTTCCAGGATGTTCTCGAGGCCTCGACCTCGACAGAAGTACTGATGCCATGCTCAGAGGTCCCGGCCACCTTCACCGGTACCGACATCCAGGCATCGGCAGCATCGATAGACCAGAGATTCCTTGCTACCGAGCGCAGTATTGCAGCTGCGGTACCGTTGAGACCGATGGTTCAACGGGCATCGGCACCGGTACCGGCACAGATACCGGTACCAGCACCGATGGTACCGGCCCCAGGGGGGAATTCTTCCCATGCCATCTTTGCCGGGCATCGAAAGATCGGTACCGGATCAACTCGGTACCGACTTAAATCGATACCGGGACCGTGCCTTACATGAACAGTGATCAGAGATACTTTGAATCCTCCGATTCCGATGACTCTGATAATTCTGCCGGTACCAGAGTTTTTCTCCAGGAAGACTCTTCTTCTCCCCAACGCAGAATGTCGCCTCTAGAAGACCTGTCTTTTCAGGATTTTATTTGTGATGTTGCAAAGGCCATTCAATCATGGTAGCTCCTGAAAAGGAACCTAGAGCAAAGGAATTGGAAATTCTCCAATATCCTAAGGCTCCAAAGGAGGCAGCCACTCTGCCCATTCATGAAATTCTTCATGATCTGATGCTCAGAATGTGGGAGACACCTTTGACCACATCTCCTCATTCTAGGAGGCTTGATACCATGTATCGAGTTCCACCATGTCCTGGATTTCAAAAGACTCAGCTGCCACACCATTCAATGGTAGTGGAGTCAGCCATGCGTAGGATGAAAAGTGCAAAGAGACATGCATCCAGTCCTCCAGGTCGTTGATGCAGGACTCTTGATGCTTTTGGACATCGAACGTTTCAGGCTTCCATGCTTTCAGCGAGGATCAGCTCATATATTTTATATATGGGAATGTTCCTCAAAGAGGTCACAGGAGATTTGGAGCTTATGAGCCCACTTCTCCCAGATGACAGACAAGACTTCCTTACACAAGTCAGGCATGCTCAAGATGTCTCCAAGTTTGTGAATCGTGCAGCCTTTGATGCTTTGAATGCATCAGCAGAACCTCTGCTATTGCCATTGGTGCACGACGGATTGTCTGGCTTCAGGCATCAGACTTGGAGATTTGGGTACAGGATAAATTAGGCAACATCCCTTGCACAGGAGAAAACCTCTTTAGCAATAATTGGCAGGAAAAGGCTAATGAGATAGATGCTGACAATATCACCTTAGATAGATTGTAAAAATCTACAGCCACTCCAGTCAAAAAGAAACCCTATAAAAAATGCTCTTTCAGCAAAAAGAGGAAGTTTTATCCATCCTATACCCAGCAAAGCCAAGCTCACGGTCAAGTTGCCCAAAGGGGACAACAACAGCAATTTAAACAGCAAAAGAAGCCAAAAGGCCCGAGAGCTCAACCAGCTCCGCAGGTTCAGCCCCCTCAAGGGCTTTGACTCCTTCCTAGAGAGCTTAGCCTTCCTGCCTCTGAGGGGACCAGAACCCCTAAATATTCCAGGCAGGCTGTGTCATTTTGCCAACAGATGGCACCAAATAACAGCAGAAAATTGGACTCTGTCCATTGTAGGAGAGGGGTACAAGCTTGATTTTCACAGCATGCCCCCTCCTACAATCCTAAGGCAGTTCAATTCCCAGACCTCTGCAGACAATCTGCTGAATCACGAGGTCTCAACACTTCTTGCCCAAGGGGCAATAGAGGAAGTACCCATCCTCCAGCAGGGTACAGGGTTCTTCTCCCCCTATTTTCTTATTCCAAAGAAAACAGGGGGACACAGACCCATTCTAGACCTCAGAGAATTGAATAAATACCTGTTCTGAGAGAAGTTCAAAATGATTTCTCTAGGAACTCTTCTGCCATACCTTCAAAGTCAGGATTGGCTTTGCTCTCTAGACTTAAAGGATGCACATACGTTGTGATGTGGAGAGTATGGTTGAGTCTATGGAATTGGAAGAAAATCAGATGTTTACCTTTAAAGAAACAGACAGGCAAGGAATCAGTAGCTCTCAAACTGCAGGCAGAGAAAGAAAACACGCAGCTACTGAGGACAGGACACACCCAAGCTCTGCTAATCCAAGGGCAGGCTTGTAAATTAATGAGGGACACCTGGGTGAAGGGGAGTGCATGGTAGTTCAGAGACACTCTTATAAACCCAGGGAAATATTGGAGGAAAGGACGGACAGAGAGAACAGCCAGAGAGAGGACAACAGGAACAGGAGTACCAGGACGAGGCAGCACACGCAGCAGCACCCTGGAAAGGGGGGACACACGGAAGCAGCACGCTGGAAGGAAAGATGCAGGAAACCAGCACTCGAGAGAGCTGACCAGGGAGAACACTGGAGAATTCAGTGGGGAGAGAAGCACCAGAGAAAGGCCCAGAGAGTTCACTGTGGAGGAGAACGGTGGAGACTTCCGAGGGAATCTCAGAGGTGAAAGCCCTAGTCAGAAAGAAAGCCAGGATTGCAGGGAAACTGCAATTGGTTTTAAAATTAGGAGAGCTGTGCCAGAGAGAAGTGCTGATAAGGGTCAGGCTGCAGTGCTAACCGTTCCTGAACCAGCTAAAGAGCTGCAACTTCCAAAAAGGTGCGTGAATAAAAGGGTAGCCAAAAGTGCCATAAGCCAGTTAGAGGCATTGTGTCATTTGATGCAAGAAAAGAATCCCCACGTTCCTGGTGGAAACCCTGTGCATAGGGAAAAGCCTCAGTGGAGAAAGGTTCTGGAACTTTTAGAGAATATTAAGCCTGAAGTTTTTCATGTTGGCTTAAAGCCAGATTTACCGGACACAGGCCCTGAGGAAATGCAGATAGACTATTATGAATCTGATGAGGGGTCTGAAGATTCAGTAATGGATTGTTCTCTGTGCAGGAAGGCAGAATAAAAAGTTCTTGGATAAAAGAAGGGAAAAGCCTATAACCTGAATGTCCTAGAAGGCAGTGTGGAAAGAGGGAGAAATGTGTTTAGCCAGGAATGCTAAAGAACCCTGTTGCTGACGAAAGGATATTTCTTTTGGGTTTGAAGAGAAGAGAAGCCTTGCTTGATTGCTGAATGATTTGAAAAACAGCGACACATGTTAAAAGGCTACATAAAGCAGTTTCTTTGTTTGGTTTGGTATAAAAGCCTATGGATTATTGTTTGGAGAAAAGAATCCTGTTTGTTTTGCGTTGAGCCTTAATGCTCTTTAGAAAAAGAAATAAATTCCTGTGTTTTGCCTTGTAAACCCTCGGTCTCCACACTACTTGTTTTTTTCTAAACAACACAACTACAAATCCCAGCAGCCTCGGCGCAGGATGAGGAAGAAAACTCTATAATTAAAGGACTAACAAGTGCAGCCCTAAGCCCATAGGCTGTTGCCTGGGCCAGGGGCCTCCACAACGTCCATTCTGATCCATCCAGATCACAGGAAATTCTTACGATTCCTTTTCAAGGGAAAACACTTCCAGTACAGGGTTATTCCCTTTGGTCTGGCTTCAGCACCAAGAGTTTTCATGAAATGCATGGCAGTAGTAGCTGCATTCCTGCGAACCCTAGGGATATTCGTCTTCCCTTACTTGGACGACTGGCTCATTCGAGCCCCCACGAGTGCAGAAGCCAGCTCTGCACTGTCTCGCACAATGCGAATCCTCCAATACTTGGGATTGGTAATAAACTTCCCAAAATCCCAACTTGTTCCTTCCCAGTCTCTGGAGTTCATAGGAGCCTGTTTAGATACCAGACAGTCAAGGGCTTTCCTTCCACAGGCCCGGTGTCTTCGCATAGTGCAACTAGCTTCTCAAGCAGCGGGAAAATCCTCCCTAACTGCTCGAGAACTGCTACAGTTACTGGGACACATGGCATCCACAGTTCATGTAGTTCCCTATGCTCGCCTCCACATGCGAGCAACCCAGTGGACCCTATCCACACAGTGGACACAGGCCACAGGACGTCTGTCAGACAAGATATCAAACTATCATCGTCTGATCTTGTCCATTGAATGGTGGCAGTCACTGGAGAATCTTTTAGTGGGGGTCTCCTTTCCAACAACCACTATTCCAGGCCACCCTAACAGATGCATCACAGGTTGGTTGGGGAGCATACCTGCATCATCTCTCTACCCAGGGCACCTGGACTCCACAGGAGGCTTTTCTTCACATAAACCTCCTAGAATTAAGAGCAATCTATTTAACACTGAGTATTCCATGCCCAGCTCAGCTACAAGACAGTCCTAGTCCAAACGGACAATCAAGTAGCCATGTTGGAAACAGGATATGGGCTTGATGGACCTTGGTGTCTGACCCAGTATGGCATATCTTATGTTCTATGTGAACAAGCAGGGCAGAACAGGCTCTCTGTCGTTATGCAACAAAGCTTTACGACTTTGGGCCCTCGCCAGAGAACATCAAATCCACCTTCTCGTGGTATATCTTCCAGGCATTCAAAACCTTTGGGCAGACAAACTCAGCCGGGTACTGCTGCCTCACGAATGGTCTCTCCACCTAGACCAGGTGACAAAGATATTTCACATCTGGGGGACTCCAGACATAGACCTCATTGCAAGTCCACTGAATGCCATACTTCCCCGGTTCTGTTCCAGGATTCCGGCTCACAATTGCCAGGCAAGGGATGCCTTCCTCCTTCACTGGGGTCAGGACTTCCTCTATGCCATCCCACCTATTCCCCTCATCCCCAAAACACTTTTCAAGCTTCAGAGATCCTCATAGTGACATGGTGGACACGCCAAATGTGGTATCCCCTGCTTCTACATCTCTCTCAAGCTGTGCCTCTGGAGTTAGGGTGTGCTCCAGATCTCCTATCCCAAGATAGCGGGACCCTATGGCACCCAAATCCCCAGTACCTGCATCTCATGACCTGGTTGCTGAAAGCTTAAATCTTCAGGATCTCAACCTTTCCCAACAAGTAAAGGATATCCTTCAGGCTTCTAGAAAACCTTCCACAAGACGATCTTACGCCTTCAAATGGAAACGTTTCACTATATGGTGTTCCCAGAAGGGGTTAAACCCCCTGGTGAGACCTTTGGAAGTGATACTAGAGTATCTACTTCATTTATCAAATTCTGGTCTAAAGACCAATTCAGTAAGAGTCCATCTTAGTGCAATTACAGCTTCCTATAAGCCTCTAAATGGACAACCAATTTCCTCTCATCCTCTCATATCCAGATTTATGAGAGGTCTTCTGTTAACAAAACCTCCCATCAAACCACCACCGGTGGCATGGGATTTAAATATAGTTCTTAGGTAGCTCATGAAACCGCCCTTTGAACCTTTAGCCACTACTAACCTGACATTTTTGCCTTGAAAGTCATCTTCCTCATTGCAATCACCTCTGCATGTCGCATTAGTGAACTGCAAGCGTTAGTGGCTGATCCTCCTTACACTAGGTTTCACCATGATAAGGTTGCCCTCAGAACTCATCAACACTTTATGCCAAAGGTGGTTTCGCCTTTTCATTTAAATCGATCAATTTATCTTCCTGTATTCTTTCCGAGGCCTCATGCCTCTAATGCAGAGAAGAACCTTCACACTTTGGACTGTAAAAGAGCCTTAGCTTTTTATCTACAAAGAACACAGCAACATAGAAAGTCTTCTCAACTTTTTAGTGCTTTTGATGCTAGTCATTTGGGACTTCCAGTCTCCAAGAGGACTTTATCCAATGGATTGAACAATGCATATCCTTTGCTTATGAGAGTAAGAGTCTTCCTTCTCAAGGCCATGTCACAGCTCATAAGGTGAGAGCCATGTCAGCCTCTATGGCTAACCTTCACTCTGTGTCTATTGATGACATTTGTCGAGCAGCCACCTGGGCTTCGATACATACCTTTATAGCCCACTACTGCCTAGATAAAGCCTCCCGTCGGGATGCCTTCTTTGGCCAGGCTGTTCTTCAAAATCTCTTTCAAACTTAATACAACTCCTACCCACCAATCCTGGTAGGATGCCAGAGATCCATGGGAGGAAGCATGTCCCACATCACTATAGGTGGCAGCTTCCTGGGTTCATCTCCCTGGCATCTTCAGCTAGGGAGTCCCCGTATGTGAAGACTACATTCCTGCTTGTTCCTGGAGATAGCGTAGTTACTCACCTGTAACAGGTGATATCCGGGAACAGCAGGAATTTAGTCTTCACAACCCACCCACCTCCCCTAGGAGTTGTCTCTCTAACTCTCTGTCTCTTTCCTCTCTCCCTCTATCCTTTCACTCAGCTACAAACTTAACTGAAGAGGGACAGTTAGAAAGGTGGGAAGGCAGTGCGCATGTGCTGAGGGATGCTCCCAAAAGCGTTCCTATTGGACGCTGGGGAACGTTCCCGTGCAGGCTACGTCGGTACCGACGATACCCATATGTGAAGACTAAATTCCTGCTGTTCCCGGAGATCACTTGTTACAGGTGAGTAACTATGCTTTCTTAGCACTAGTATCTGGCTATTAGGTGTCATCACTGTTCAATGACTGATTTCCTCTATTCTTCCTAACACCAATTTTTCCCAGGGGCTATGAATGCTGCCCCTATAGCATCTCAATCTGTGGACCTGAGCCAGCTCCCTTCACATTGCCGTACAACATGGCCACTGAACTGGTGGCCTACCTCTATAAGCTATTGCTCTGTGGGAGAGGGGTAGTAAGGGATGGAGGGTTTTTCTTGGATATTAAGATTTGACATTTTTATGTGATCTAATTTCATAACAGTATATTTCTTAGATAATTTTATCTCTACTCCGTATTTACTTGGGTAGAAAATTGTATCCAGTAGGAAAGAAATGCTTCCAAGGTTGAAAGGACAGAATACATTTCTTGTAAATGGAGGGATGGATATATAACTGTACTTTTTCAGCAGCACCTGAGAGCGATATATTCAGCAGTAGTCTGTATAGTGCCACTCAATATTCTCCATCACCGCCTTGGCACTATCTGGATAGTATTAGGCTGCTGAGCAAGGGCAGAGATGCAATTTATCCTCTAGCTGTGATTTTCAGTGCTGCTGTACAATAGCTAGCCAGATAGCTTAGCCAAGCAAAGAGCGGAGAAAACAGACCACGGCCACACTGGGATAAGCTATAATTCAAACTTTATTGAGGACCTGTCAAAACTTGCCATTTGATGCAACTTTTATGTTCCTGGATATGTTTCTTATCCTTTCTAATCATTTTGCCTACATAAAGAAGATGGTATGGGCAGATTATAACATAAATCACATGCATAGATTTACTATCTGTCCTATGTCACAGCTTATATGAAGAACTGTCTTTGGGGACACTGTTGAAAAAAGATTTTTTTTGGTTGGACTATCACGTTAGAGGTTTTTTTTCAACAGTGTCCCCAAAGACAGTTCTTCATGTCAATAAACACAAAAGTGTACTTAGCTGAAGAGTTTGTCTCAAAGGAGTCCAACAAGCAAGTCAAAATGGAAGACGCCTAGTCACAAACGCCAACATCTTGTCATCTGTTGTTCACTTCAATGGCGTTCCTCCATCCATACAAAAGCTCCACAAGGGGAATCTTCTCAAAATCGCATCAATTTAAAAGCGTAAAGTTCACTGTCTTTGGGGATGCTGTTGAAAAAAGATTTTTTTTGGTTGGACTATCACGTTAGAGTTTTAACGGATAGGACAGCTATATAGTGCTGTACAGTCCGTCTTTTGGATCCACAGGGGGTCCATTTAAAAATAAAATTAATTAAAAAGGAGGGCTCACTTCGAGAGAAGGAATGTTCCTTCTCATGGTGAGTGATCCAACAAAAATTAATTTAGTATATACGAGTACATTTTGAACAAACGTTGATGTTTTACGGTTCCTGTATGGAATTAGGGAATGTAGTTTAGTGAAATCAAGTATTGATAAGATTTATTGGGGTTGATTTCAGTGGGTGTATTTGATACTATAATTTTTTTTATGTAGGCAAAATGATTAGAGAAGTTAAGAAACATATCCAGGAACATAAAAGTTGCATCAAACGGCAATAAAGTTTGAATTATAGCTTATCCCAGTGTGGCTGTGGTCTGTTTTCACTGCTCTTTTCTTGGCTTTGGAGTCTTGTGGAGATATTCCTCTCCCCCTTGCTCCAGCCAGATAGCTTATGACAGCAGACTATCCTAAATGGCTCTCAGGCCAGAAGGTCGGGGGTTCAAATCCCACTAGAAGACAGCAACCTTGGGCCGGAAGGACTGGGGTTTCTAGTCCCACAGGTGCTCCTTGTGGTCTTGGGCAAGCCACTTAACCCTCCATTGCCCATGTTCCCTGTAAGTATTAGTGTATGTGTCTCATATCCCCTCGTGTTAAATGTATCCCCAATTGTGTTGTGACCACTTTGATTGAAGGATAAGGTGGTATACAAAACTGTCTAAATAAAATAAATAAATAAATAAAATTCTCCAGGACCAAGCAGGAAGTCAGTCCTCACTTATGGGTGACGTCGGCGCCGACGGAGCCCTCGCGGAGCAATTTTCCCCAGCTTTCAAAGAAAGCCTTTGGGAATTGCAGCGCGCATGCGCGGTAGTCTTCCCGCCCGAAGGTGCCATCTTAGCCAGTCTTCTTTTTTCCGCGGAGCCCTACAGACGTCCCCGTCTTGTCCCCGCGTAAAAGTTGATTTTCCTCTGTATTTTTCCTTTTTTCTTTCGGTTCGACGCCGGTCGTTTTCCCGCCCGGACTCGCGACGCCGGTCTCGAGTCCTCTAACGGTTTTTTCGGTTTTTCTGACTTAGTCAGCTTTCGTTTTCGTTTTTTTCCCTGGCAGCCCGGTCCTTTGACCTCGCAGGGGCCCTTTTTCCCCCGATGGCTGCCAGTGGCTTTAAGCGGTGTGGTCGGTGTGACCGAAATATGTCACTCACCGACTCACACGACCTTTGCCTCCGCTGCCTGGGCCCAGATCACGAGGAACTGATCTGTGGGCCCTGCAGCAAACTGTCCTCGAAGGCGTTGAGAAGTCGGCGGCATCAGCGCGAAAGAATCTTCGCTGACCCCAGCCGTACCCGGACCTCGTCGGAGGCCTCACTGTCGAAAGGCTCCAGTTTGGACCGTCGACGGAGCTCCTCCGACCGGGGTTCTCCCTCCGGGGACCATCGACGGAAGGAAAAACCCGCGCGAGGGCGGCGTCGGTGGACGCTCCTGGCTCCGCGAGGGCCAGGTCGCATAGCCCCGACAGCCGCCCCGGGTCCTTGGAGAAGGAACACCTCCCGAAGCGACCTCGCCTGGAGTCGGAGATGCCTGCCCGGGTAAGTCCTGTTGTCCTTCTGGACTCGCCTCCGCGTCAGCCGACGTCGGGCCCGACGCCGTCGGGGCCCGAGTCGGGGGCTGCTGGGTCGCCTGAGCTCGGACTCAGGTTGACGGCCTTGGAGAGCAGATTGTCTGCCTTCATGGACCAGCAGCGGGCACTGCTCGCTGGCTTCGCTGGCGTCGCTGCCCCGACCGCCGGGACGTCGACGTCCAAGTCGACCCCGGAGACCGAGCCGATCCTCGAGTCGATGAGAACTCGAGTCGATCCTCGGTCGAGGTCGCCCTCGGCCTCCCGTTCGGGACCGAGGTCGCCGACGCCGACTCCCTCGGCGTCGGGGCGGCTGGCGCCGCACCCTGCCCGAGCCGACCCCACCGAGTCCTCGTCGGAGTCGGTCTGGGAGTCTGAGGAGGAAGAGTCACCTGATTCTTTCCGGACTCGGTGTGTCCCATCGGACTCTCCGGAGTCCGAGCCTCGGAAGCAGTCCCCCCCGGAGGATGCCCGGTTCTCGGATTTCGTTAGGGATATGGCCAAGGCTTTGGCCTTCCCTGCGGACCCCGAGGAGGAGCCTCGAGCCGAAGAGCTCGACGCCCTCCAGTATGACTCTCCCGCGAGGGAGCACTTTACTGTGCCGGTTCCTCCTATGCTGGAACGACTACTCTTCCGCATGTGGGAGAGTCCGGCCTCCTCGCCGGTCCTGAGCAAGCGGGTCGATTCTATCTATCGAGTCCGCAAGAGCCCTGGCTTTCAAAAGGCGCAGTTGCCACACCATTCCATGGTAGTGGAATCGGCCATGCATCGTCTTAAGAGCCAGAAGATGCACTCCTCGGTGCCTCCTGGAAGGGAGGCCCGTAACCTGGATGGCCTTGGCAAAAAGTGCTTCCAGGGCTCTATGCTCGCCTGTCGTGTCCAGACTTACCAGCTCTACATGGGCATGTATCTCAGGGATCTGGCTAAAGAGCTAGCCGGCTTCTCCGCTGGTTTGTCCGAGGAACCCTTGCGGAGGTTCCTAGCCTTGTCCACAGGTATTCGGGAATGCTCAAAGTTCATGTCCCGAGCAGCCTATGATGGCTTTGAAGCCTCGGCTCGAGTAGCCGCAGCCGGCATCGGTGCCCGCCGACAGGCTTGGCTTCAGTCGTCCGACCTTGAGCCCTGGGTACAGGACAAGTTGGTCGATGTCCCCTGCCGAGGCGAAAACCTCTTTGGCAAGCCCATGGCGGAAAAGGCTGCACAAATTGAGACTGAGACTCTCACCAGGACCAGGCTTTCTAGGAAGACCTCCGCCCCTTCCCAGAAAAAGAAGGGCTCGGGAAAAAAGTCCTTTTACCCGAGGAAGGCGGCTGCCTACAAACAATACCCCCATTATCAGGCCCCTGCAGCTCCCCAACAGGGCCAGCAGGCCAAGGGACGGGGTAACGGGTCCCGTAGGCAGCAAGCCCCCAAGCCTGCGCCACCAGCCCCTGCTCAGCAGGGTGGGGGTTTTTGACTCGCTCAGCATAGCCTCTCCCCCCCCGCTGGTTCCCCCCAGCACCGGAGGCCGGCTGGTTCACTTCGCCGACAGGTGGTCCAGCATCACCGCAGATGCCTGGGTGCTTCAGGTCGTGCGAGAGGGCTACCTTCTCCACTTCCATCAGGTCCCTCCCTCCTATTTTCCCGGGAGAGCCTCCGCGCCCCCCTCTGCACAGGGAGTTGCTCCTTCAGGAGTTAGCAGGTCTTCTGCAGGATCAGGCGGTGGAACCGGTGCCACACCACCTGAGAGGTCAGGGCTTCTATTCAAGGTATTTTCTGATACCAAAGAGAACAGGAGGCCTCCGACCCATCCTGGACTTGCGCAACCTCAACAAGTTCCTTGTGCGGGAGAAGTTCAAAATGCTTACCCTTGGAATCCTTCTGCCCTACCTCCAGCAGGGAGATTGGCTATGCTCCTTGGATCTAAAGGATGCTTACACGCACATCCTCATCCACCCAAGCCACCGCCAATACCTAAGGTTTGTGGTGGCAGGAAATCATTACCAGTACAGAGTACTGCCCTTCGGCCTGTCCTCCGCACCGCGAGTCTTCACAAAATGTCTCGCGGTCGTGGCGGCCCATCTCCGGCTTCACGGCCTCTATGTTTTTCCGTACCTCGACGACTGGCTCATCAGAGCAGCATCCGCTCAGGAGGTCACCACCGCCACGTGCCGCACGGTGACTCTGCTGCAGCACTTGGGCTTTGTCATCAACTTCGCAAAGTCCACTTTGCTCCCCTCACAGGATCTCGAGTTCATCGGCGCAAGGCTGCACACCCCTCAGGCGCGAGCGTACCTACCGCTCGACAGGGCTCAGCGGCTCATGGACCTAGCCGACCGCTTTCGCAGCCAGCCCCTGGTCTCCGCCAGGCGCTTCCTGAGACTGCTCGGCCATATGGCTTCCACCGTCCATGTGACCCCCAATGCCCGCCTGAATATGCGGCCTGCTCAGTGGTGTCTCCGCCAGCAGTGGCGACAGGCCACGGGCGGCCTAGCAGACCTGGTGCGCGTCTCCGAGCCGCTGGTCTCGTCTATCCGGTGGTGGCTCCGGCAGCCGAACCTGGTATTGGGAATGCCTTTCCAGTCACCTCAGCCGACCCGGGTGCTGACCACCGATGCATCCCTCCTGGGCTGGGGAGCCCATTGCCAAGAGGCGCGTACTCAGGGCCTCTGGACCAAGTGGGAGTCTGCTCAGCAGATCAACTTCCTGGAGCTCAGGGCGATCCGCCTAGCTCTCAAGGCCTTCTCCCACCTGACCTCCCAACAGTCCGTCCTTGTCCAGACGGACAATCAAGTTGCCATGTTCTACGTGAACAAGCAGGGGGGCACGGGCTCCTTCCTCCTCTGCCGGGAGGCACAGAAGCTCTGCTCTTGGGCCGTCGGTCACGGCATTCTCCTCAAGGCAGTTTATCTCCCGGGCCAAGAAAATTGCCTGGCGGACAAACTCAGCAGGGTCCTCCAGCCGCACGAGTGGCGTCTGGACCCCTTGATCGTTCAGAAGCTCTTCCTCAGGTGGGGCCTCCCCACAGTGGATCTCTTTGCCAGTCCTCACAACCGGCAGCTTCCTCGCTTCTGCTCTCGTCAGCCTCACCCCCTTCGGGTGGCGGCGGACGCCTTTCTGATCTCATGGTCGGGGAGCCTTCTGTACGCTTTCCCTCCCATCCCGTTAGTCTCTCGGACCCTTTTCAAGGTTCTCCGAGACAAAGCTTTCATGATCCTGGTGGCCCCTCGCTGGCCCAGGCAGCCGTGGTTTCCGCTCTTGCTGCAACTGGCGGTGGAGGATCCAATCCCTCTGGGGGTGCAACCGGATCTCCTCACCCAGGATCAGGGGTCCCTACTGCACCCCAACCTCAGGTCTCTCAACCTCAGGGCCTGGCTGCTGAGAGGGTAGTCCTTGCTCCTCTCCTCTTGCCGGCAGAGGTGGAGGAGGTCGTCTTGGCTTCGCGACGGCCTTCTACCCGCAAATGCTACGCCCTTAAATGGCGTCGCTTTGCAGTCTGGTGTACCCAACAGTCTCAGGATCCCTTCTCCTGCCCGGTGTCGGTGATCTTACAGTACTTGCTACACCTCTCTAATCTGGGACTTAAGTCCAACTCCGTCAAAGTTCACCTCAGTGCTCTTTCCGCACATCATGTGCCGGTGGACGGCAGACCTCTCTCCAACGACCCTCTCGTAGCGAGGTTTCTCCGAGGTCTCCTACTACTTAAACCACCTCTGCGCCCGCCAGCGCCTGACTGGGACCTGAATGTGGTTTTACAGCGGATCACCTGTCCGCCTTTTGAACCTATGGCTACCTGCTCTCTCCGTTTTCTGTCTTGGAAAACGCTGTTCTTGATAGCCCTCACTTCCGCTAGGCGCGTAAGTGAATTGCAGGCCCTCGTGTCTGATCCCCCCTACACTCGGTTCTACAAGAATAGGGTAGTCCTACGGACTCACCCAAAGTTTCTGCCTAAAGTGGTCTCCCCTTTTCACTTGAATCAGGAGGTGGTACTTCCAACCTTCTTTCCCAGACCACACTCCAGCCGAGCTGAGACGGTCCTCCATACCCTGGACTGTAGAAGGGCGTTGAACTTCTACCTTGACCGTACGCGGGAGCACCGTAAAGCTGCGCAGCTTTTTGTGTCCTTTGACCCCAATAAATTGGGGCTCCCGGTCTCCAAGCGTACTCTGTCCATCTGGGTTGCGGACTGTATCTCTTGGGCTTATGGGGCAGCCGGACTCGCCTTAGAAAGTCGAGTCACGGCTCATTGCGTTCGGGCAAAGGCCACGTCAGTGGCTTACCTCCGCTCTGTTCCGCTGGCAGACATCTGCCGGGCCGCTACTTGGTCTTCGAGCCAGACTTTTGCGGTCCATTACTGTCTCGAGAGGGAGTCCCGTAGGGACAGTGCTTTCGGACAGGCAGTCCTCCGTAATCTCTTTGAGGTCTGAGCAACTCCTACCCTCCATCCCGGATGTGGGCTACCGGTGGGTGATAATTCAGCGAAGATTCTATCCTTCTGTGCTGCTGAGCTAGAGGGAGCTCATTTTTGTGCTTAGGGTCTCCGGTAGCCTTGAGCTTGGGAGTCCCATAAGTGAGGACTGACTTCCTGCTTGGTCCTGGAGAAAGCGTAGTTACTCACCTGTAACAGGTGTTCTCCAGGGGCAGCAGGAATCAGTCCTCACTACCCTCCCTCCTCCCCTTGGAGTTGCAATCGTCTGCTTATGTTCTTTTTGCAAATTTTTATGCTGTCTTTTTAGCTATGTCATCTGACTGGCTAAGATGGCACCTTCGGGCGGGAAGACTACCGCGCATGCGCGCTGCAATTCCCAAAGGCTTTCTTTGAAAGCTGGGGAAAATTGCTCCGCGAGGGCTCCGTCGGCGCCGACGTCACCCATAAGTGAGGACTGATTCCTGCTGCTCCTGGAGAACACCTGTTACAGGTGAGTAACTACGCTTTATCCATATAGTGGCACAGAAAACCACTGTTATATGGATAGTGCTGGTGGATATTTAGTATCAGCTACTCTCCAGATACCAGCACTTAATATCTGCTTTTTATTTAGCCTCTGCAGCCAGAATTTTACAATAAATGCTGTCAGCTGTGGCTAAATATTGACTATCCATTCTATAATTGTGTGACTAGAACTTTCCAAACCATCTCCTTCCTAATCCGAACACCTGGTGAATATTCTGCATTTGTCCTGCTGCTGAATGCATGAAACAATTCATTTTCAAATAACGCCTTGCTTATCATTGATCAGGTGAACGCTTACCCAAGCCAGAAAGGGGCAAAATGCGAGTGCATAAAATCTCCAATGTGAACAAGGCCTTGGATTTTATTGCCAGCAAAGGCGTCAAGCTGGTGTCAATCGGAGCCGAAGGTAAGCTGGCCACTCTAACTCCTCTGTGCTGTGCCTCATAGAGAAATGGTATGGGGGGGGGGGGCGGGGGACAGCATAAGGCTGGTTGCTGTGACTTCTTGGCACCGTCTTAGTGTGAACCTTTTGGCTATAATTTATCAAAGTTGTCTGAGTGCTAGTACACAGATGGCATTCACCTTGGGCATCTTTAATATGGCCAGCGCCCTCTCCAGTAAAGAATGAATTTTTGCAATCTGGTTTTTACTTTACTGGGCTGAAAGGGGGAGAGGAAGGAGGAGGACTGGGGAAAGGAAAGGGAGGTGGTTACAACTTTTTTTTTTTTTTTTTGAAGCCCACCCATAGGAACAGGAGAGAGCTGTTGGCCCTTTCAACTTAACCCTGAAGAGGAAAAGGCTTGGTCGAAGAGCCAGGTTTTTATCTGCGGTTTGAAGTGTCGTGTGTGACAGTTCACATCTCAGACTAAGTGGCAAGGAGTTCCATTCTATGGAATTGTTAGATTCGGTTTGGTGGTAGGATGATAGGTAGGAGGTGTTGACTGATTGGTCCTAAGGGAGCAGGATAAGGTATAGAGGACAATTCATTTTGAAAGATGAAGTAGAAGTCCTTTGTGGTGACAGGGCCAAATTTACTTTGTTGGCACCCATTAGCAACAATAGAGTGGGTTCTTCCACCCCCCATTGGCTCTGCCCCGATGTCCTGCTTACTAACGTAACCCAGTATCCGAACAACAGCAGCAAGATCGTTAATTAAATTCAGCCTGGGACTGCCCAGGCCCTATAGCATCCTGCCTTCTCCTTTCCTCCTGCAGAGTTTCTGTGGTAACAAGAAGCTCTGTGAGAAGAAAGGAAGTGACGCTAAGGGGCCTGGGAGGTCCCAGGCTGAATTTAATTAATGGACTTGCTGCTTCCGCTCAGGGACTGGTTTGCGCCGGTAAGCAGGACATAAGGACAGAACCAATCAGTGACACGATCCACTGAACTGCAGCATCAGGCTCAGATCGAGGCATGGCAGTTAAGGCAATACTTTGGCGTCTATCAAAATTTGGCACCAGAGACAGTTGCCTCCCAGATCCCCATAAGCCATACCCCACCATCTTCTCTTTCCTGAACCATGTAAGTCAGACACGCCCCTTTCTCCCCCTAAGCCTCTAACTGTCCCACCTCTGCTGCCACTGTTGCCTCTGGGCTGCCAACACTGCTTTCAAATCACAACCTGCAGTGGCTGATGCCACTACCTTCCATCCAGCCTTCATAGCTATGCTAAGGCCACCTATCTCTGTCCAGCCCATATTTTTGGGAATTTAGCAAATTAGTGCTATTACATATGCTCTGGACAAATGATAAGCAGGTGCCGAATTCCCCAGGGCGTAAGCTGGGCTTCACTAACAGATGTTGCTGTTATAAGGGAAGCATCATATGCTTGCATGAATTAGTGTAAGACAAAGGCCACAGCTGTTACAGAATAATTTAACAGAATCCTTTGTAGTGGCAGGTCACAATTGCCTTATCTTGAACACCATAGGTTATGTTTTCTTGTAAATGGATTCCATGCATTTCTTGGAGAGTTAAAATGAATGCAGTATATCTAACACCCCTGTTTCTGTTAGCAACGGATGATGCGAGTGACTGCCAAATATGTCAGCTTTATTCTGTTAGATCACTGTTTTTAGAACTTCTGGAAATCAGTAAGGTCCTTCATCGGAAATGCAGAGGGTGGGAGGGAAAGTTCTACTGTCAGATTCCTCTTACAGATCTTCCAAATGCAGTTTGTACAACAATATAATAGTTCTAGGGTAATTTTTACAGTTCAAAATTCTGGGAGTATTCAAATGTGGAAATTGTAGAAGATTTGGTGTTTTATAGTTAGTTGTTGCTATTAAAAGATTATGGGCCCGATTCCATTCCGGACGTTGATCCCCTCTGTACATCCAGTCTGAACTGGACGTACAGAGGGGATAATGATTCTGATCCCTCAGGGCACGTCTAGCTCCACAGGATCAGAATCACAAACAGTCCTGCACTTGCAGACCAGCACAGTGATTCAGTCCGGCCCGCACATGCAGGACTGTTCCCGGCTAACTTGGTCAAGGGTCCTCAGTGGAGCCGCGGCACCATGACACGTTGCCATGGCACCGTGGCTCCATTGCAGAGCCACGATGTCAGTCGCCAGAAATTAAAACTAATTCCCCACAGCCCAATCTCTGATCTGGCCTCCTACGGCCAGGGTCGGGCTGCGGGGAATGTCCTCTGGGCCCCCTGCCCCATCCACGCCCCAGCATTTTAAAAAATGGCACGTCCAGGGAAGTTATTCCACCTCGGAGGTGGAATAACTTCCCCGCACATGTCGCCAGCCCTGGACGTACAGGGCCAACATTAGAATTGGCTCTGTACATCCAGGGCCGACAACAGCCCAGACTGCGCTCCGAACTGCCCCTTTTCTGCTCCCGTCTAACTTTCCTGCACAACCGGCGGGGAAGTTAATCACAGCCAAGTGAAGGCACGAATAGCAGGGATGGACGGCCCGTTGGGCCATCCATCCCCACTTTTCTTGGCACAAAATAACCCCCTGTATAAATAAACTTATACACCCCTCAGAAACCTCAGTACTTAATTAGTTTTATCTTAATTCTACCCTTGGAAGATCCCCTGACAGATCATGCAAATTACTCTTAAATTTTACAAGGAGGAGAAAAGACCTCAGTAGTATGTGCTTTCCCTCTACACAACGGCTATAGACTGCCTCAAGGGGAGCTGCCAACAATCACCATGTTGGGTCAGAAAAACTCCTCTCCTTTCATTTTTATTTAATTCAACTTTTTATTTTTATTTAATTTAATTCAACCTATAGTTTTATAATCAAACAGTTCTAAACCGCACCACTTAGCAGCATCAGGATAACTTTTCCATCTCTCTCAATTGCAGTGGCCCCAGCTACCAACCAACACTGTCAACTACGCTCTCAGGAACCTAAAACATAATGAGACAATAAGCCAGAAACAATTCACTCATAAGAAACACCACAGCTCTCAGTCATTTAGCTTTACTGTGTCTTCTGGAGATCTTCATGCATCAAGCCCTACGAGGACCTTCGTTTCAAATACCATGCTTCATCGGGGGCCGTTATTTGAAGTAGCTTTCTTATTCTGGCTCTACCTCCTACCAATCCCAACCTGTTTTAATTCTCTCCTGAACCAATCAAAGTGCATGGGAGGAGTTTTCCACTCAAATTCTAAAGAACATTCGATTAAAGATACACTCAATGACCAATTCATCAGAAGAATATTCCCCATTTGATGGAATTATTCAGCCATAAGGATTCAAGTATGCATAACTCAAAAATCCATCGCTGTTCACGCTGCAGGAGGAGTTGTCCCTGATCTCCTCCCCGGATATTAAAGGGTACATGATCTATCACAATACATCGCAAATCAAAAAAGTAATGCTTATGTAGCTGGCAGTGCACAACCATAGGTGCCTCTTGCTTCCTCTTCAAAAGGTAATGTTTATGCTCTCTTAACCGTGTTTTTAAAGGGCGTATCATTTTTCCTATATACACCTTATTACATGGGCAACACAATGCATATACAACGTATCTTGAAGTACAACTTGTAGCTGATCGCAAACGAATTCTTGTTGATCCAATTGTCATACAGTTGTCTTCCTCCAATAAGGGACAACATTGGCACTGGCCACACTGAGCGTGACGAGGGTTCAGATTCACATATGACTGCTTCACTGCAGGACACAAAAAATCACTCAAATTCATGCCCCTATGATAGGCAACTCTAACTTGACAGCCAATAAAGCAAGGATGAGCAGATAGAATAGACCAGCGATGGCGAACCTATGGCACGCGTGCCAGCTGTGGCACGCGAAGGCCTTGCAGCTGGCACGCGGGAAGGTCCGCAATCGAAAAAAAAACAAACCCCTGTCTGCTGCCGCTGTCGGGGCCTCCGCGGCAGAATCGAGCGTGCCGCGGGGCCCCCCTGTACCCGGCAGATCCTGCCCTCCCCGTAGCAACTCTCTCTTTGGAGCTACAGTCAGACGCGCCGGCTTGCAGAGCGCGAAGGAAAGAGTTTCCCTTTCGCGACTCCGTTAAGCCCGCGGGGGCTGATGGGAACTTCCCATCAGCCCCCGCGGGCGTAACAGAGCAGCGAGGGAACTCTTCCCTCGCGCTCTGCAAGCCGGCGCGTCTGACTGCAGCTCCAAAGAGAGAGCTGCTACGGGGAGGGCAGGATCTGCCGGGTACAGGGGGGCCCCGCGGCACGCTCGATTCTGCCGCGGCGGCCTCGACAGCGGCAGCAGACAGGTTTTCTTTTTTTTTTTAATTTTCCCTGGCTGGCCTGGGCTGGGGGGGTGGGGGTTAGGAGTGGTGATGGGCTGGGCTGGGCTGGGGGGGGGTTAGGAGTGGTGATGGGCTGGAGGGGGGTTAGGAGTGGTGATGGGCTGGGCTGGGGGGGTTAGGAGTGGTGATGGGCTGGGCTGGGCTGGGCTGGGGGTTAGGAGTGGTGATGGGCTGGGCTGGGCTGGGCTGGGGGGGTTAGGAGTAGTGATGGGCTGGGCTGGGCTGGGCTGGGGGGTGTTAGGAGTAGTGATGGGCTGGGGTGGGGGGGTTTAGGAGTGGTGATGGGCACTGGGCTGGGGGGGTTAGGAGTGGTGATGGACACTGGGCTGGCTGGGGGGGTTAGGAGTGGTGATGGGCACTGGGCTGGCTGGGGGGGTTAGGAGTGGTGATGGGCGCTGGGCTGGGGGGGTTAGGAGTGGTGATGGGCGCTGGGGGGGTTAGGAGTGGTGATAGGCGCTGGGGGGGGCTTAAACTAAAAATTGAGTGATGGGGGATTAGGACTGGGAGTGGGCTGATGGGGAGGTTAGGACTGGAAATGGGCTGGTGGGATTAGGACTGGGAGTGGGCTATGGGGGGCTAGGACTGGTAATGGGTTGGGGGGGTTGCTAGGACTGGAAATGGGCTGAGTGGAAGGGGGCTTGAACTGCAAATAGCTGTTGGGGATGGGGCTTGGAATGGAAATGGGCTGAGGGGAAGTGGGGGGCTTGAACTGCAAATAGCTGTTGGGGACGGGGCTTGGAATGGAAATGGGCTGAGGGGACGTGGGGGGCTTGAAGAAGGGAATGGATGCTGGGTGAGACTGGAACTAGAAGGGAGCTGATGTTGGGGGAGGATTAGAATGGGATGGGGCTGGGAGAGTAAAATGGAGAGGGGAAAAATATTTTGTGTAGGAGGGATGAAAATCTACAATTGGCCAGGTATTGGGAGAGTAATTGGGGATTGAGGATGGAGGGGTAAAATTTGTGTGGATGAAATAGGAATGAGGAAAGAGCAAAAGGAGAAAGATTAGTATGTTAAAGCAGATGTAGAGAGAGAGAGAATGGAAAAAAAACTAGAAGAGAGAAGAAAGGACAAATGGACAGCAGACGATGGAGAGTTAGCAGAAAACATGAAGAAACCAGAAGAAAATGGCTGGACCAATTGCAACTGAAAAAAAATGCACAAAAGGTAGAAAGATATCTCTTTATTTTGAATTTATTAACTGGAATATGTCAGCTCTGGGAAATGTGCATCATTAACATCTGCGCTTTGTTTGGTACAAGAGGAAATTCCTATTTGACGTTGCCACTTGTTCTCTTTCCCCAGTATTCACTGAAATGTATTGGTTTAATATTTGCAGTGTTGCCTTTTGATAGGTAGGGTATGGTGCTTTGTGAGTCCTGGTAATGCTGTCAGGATACGGCGGGTTTGCTATGGGTTCTAAATGGGCAGCGTTTGTAGTAGTTCCTAATGTGCCTGGCGGTTGGCACTGGATTATAGTAATGTAGAAATCTTTTAGTCTTTCTTTATCCATACACTCATTAAGAGACATGTTTACTAAAAGTTAGTGTATGGTAACATTATGCAAATATTTATGCAAATAAGACCACTTATGCAAATGACGTTCTGGCACTTTGAGGAAATTCTTTGGTTTTGTGCGGCAGTTTGGGCACTCGGGCTCAAAAAGGTTAGCCATCACTGGAATAGACCATTGTTTTGTTATTGCCACCACTATCTGTGAAGAGTAAAAATGATAAGGCAGAACAAAATTTATACATTCATTCTCTTCCAATCCCGACTCCACTAACTCATTTCTTACAGAGCCCAACAAACACTCTATTATCTACTCTAATACACCCCCCATCAGAAACTAGAACGCGCAGACAAAATGCAACTCATTCCCTCAACATAAAAGCAACCTTCAGAAAAACTAAAGCAACAACAGGGCCTTCTCCTTTGCTGCCCCCACTCTCTGGAACGCAATACCACTAACCCTCCGCATGATAAAGGACCTTCATCAATTCAAAAAAGAACTTAAAACCTACCTCTTCACAAACCACTTTGAAATCCCCTATAAACAAAAAACCTCTCCCCAACGATCACAGAAACACATCCACAGTACTCAAGACAGAACAAACGACTAACACAAGAAAACCTTACACACTCCACCCAACACGCAAAAGACTTACCCAACCTGTTTGTTCTATCGCTCTTGTAAATAACTACTTGCAATTAGTTATGTTATGTTCCATGTAATATAACCTGTATATAGTTTAAAAACACTGTTCCAGATAACGTATAAAAGTATGTTCCCTGTAATAACACTTGTATATAGTTAAAACCATGTTCCATGTAAAGTATACAGAAGTATACAAATTTTTGTTCACTGTTCAATGTAAACCGCCCTTGATCTCTGGAAGGGGCGGTATAGAAGAAACTGTTAAATAAATAAATAAACACTCCCGATGGTTATTAAAAGCATGCTTCCAAGCCTTTGGTACTGAGCCTGGATATCCCCGAATCCTGAACTTCTCATTCAAAATTTGAGTCTGACAGTGATAATCAGCAGATGAAGAGCATATATGCCCCTTCCATGGCAAAGTTATATATCTTTATCTTTATCTTTATTCACGGATTTAATATACCGCTCTTTACCGGTGGCATCAGAGCGGTGTACAATAATAAAAATACAAGCTGCAGAAACAGGAAAGGAACACCATTATGTAGAGAACAGGACAGGAGGAGAAAGGAAAGGTTATAGGTAGTACGTCAAAAGAGGAACAAAATCAGGTAACAATAACATACAGTTGGTACTATCATGGGGGAGGGGAAAGGGAGACAGGTGGGGGAGGGAGACCAAAAGCGGTTGCAAAAAAGGTGAGTCTTCAGCCTGGATTTAAAAGTCTTGTATGAGGGCTCCAGGCGGAGGGCGGCGGGGAGCGAGTTCCAAAGTCTCGGACCTAGAAAGAAAAAGGCTGAGGAGCGGGTGGACTCGAGATGGGCCTGTGAGGGGGAAGGGAGGGACATGCGATTCAGGTGAACTGATCTGAGGGAACGGTATGATGAGTGTAGATGAATGAGACCGGCAAGATAGAGGGGAACCCCGGTATGGATAGTCCTGTGTACATAAATAAGAATTTTGAACTGAATGCGGTAAGGAAGGGGAAGCCAGTGTAGGTGGATCAGAATGGGGGTGATATGGTCAAAACGAGATGCATGGGTAAGGAGACGTGCAGCAGCATGATGGACTAGTTGTAATCTACGCAGTTGGGTTTGGGGGAGGCCAGCTAGAACTACATTGCAATAATGTAAGCGGGAAACAATCAGGGATAGTATCAGGGTAGATAGGGAGGAAGCTGATATGAAGGGACGGATGGCACGGAGTTGACGCAGAGTGAGGAAAGAGCGCTGCACAACGGAGGAGATATGGTCTTTGAAGGAGAGAGCGGAATCCAGGGTGACTCCAAGGTATCGCAAGGATGAGACTACTGGTAGGGGGGTACTGGACAGGATGGGGGCAGAGGAGGGGATCGGGGCACCAGAGGTAAACCAAATAGCGAAGGATTTAGAGGAGTTTATATGCAGCAAGTGGGAAGAAAACCAGGCAGAGACTGAGGACAGGCAGGAGTTGAGGGGGGCAAGATCCGGAGTGGCAGGGTCTGTATGGTGAAGGAGAATGATATCATCGGCGTAATAGTGGGCGGAGATACTATGTTGCTGGACGAGGAGAGCAAGGGGGGCCAGAAAGATGTTAAACAGAAGGGGGGCAAGAACAGAGCCCTGAGGAACACCACAGGGAAGGGCAGTGGGAGGGGAGGAGGAGGAGCCTGTGGAGACGGAAAAGGTGCAGTGGGAGAGAAATGAGTGAAACCAGGAAAGGACAGAACCGGAAAGCCCAATGTCATGTAATCGAGACAGGAGGAGGGGTAATGGTCTACAAGATCAAATGCGGCAGATAGATCCAGAGAAACAGCGATAGTGATGGAACCGTGGTCATGTGCGGTGTGGACTTCATTAAGGAAAGAAAGCAGAATGGATTCTGTGCTGTGATTAGGACGGAAACCTGACTGGCGGGGGTGAAGTGACAGGGTGGCCTCCAGGTGAGAAGAGAGCTGTGTGTAAACCAGTTTCTCGAGGAGTTTGGAAAGGAAAGGGAGATTTGAGATCGGGCGCCAATTTGCCAGGGAGGATGGGTCAAGAGAGGCCTTTTTCAGAATGGGACGGATGATGGCATGCTTCCAGATGGTGGGGAAGGAACCAGAGGATAGACTAGAGTTGAGGATGGAGAGTAGATAGGGAGAGAGGGCCAGAGATGGGTCTAGGAGCCACTGGGAAGGGATGGGATGGGAGGGGCAGGTGGTCTTTCGAAGCGAAGAATATACCCTGGAAAGATCTGAGAGGGACACAGGCTGGAAGGAGGACCATTTATGAGAGAGAGAGGGTGGGTTGGAGGAGGGGGGGGAGGGGGGAGAGTCAAACGACGGAAGAGCAGAGGAGAGGGGAGGGGGGCAGGAGGGAAGGAGTGACCGAAGGTCTTGGATTTTGGTGCAAAGTGAGAGGCCAAAAGGGCAGGGTCGGGGTCATTGGGGAAGGGGCTGGAGAGGTGAAAGAGTAAGAGGCAGAGAGGGAGCGAAGGACAGAGTAGAGTTGTCGAGTGGAGTTTGCGGACTGGGAGATACGGGAGGAGAAATAGTCACGCTTGGCGGAATGAAGCAGGGAACGGTAATGGGAGTGGCAGTGGCGAAAGTGTGCCAGAGAGTTGGGGGAGGGATGCCGACGCCAACGTCGTTCGGCGCGGCGCAGGTAGGAACGATGGAGGAATAGACCAGGGTGAAACCAGGGATAGCGATGCTGGGAAGAGTGGGAGGAGGGAGGCCGACATGGGGCAAGCTGGTCCAGTGCAGCCGAGAGAGTAGTGTTCCAGGACTGAGCCTGGAGGTCAGCAGGGAGCGAGTGGAAATCTGAGGGGAAGAGGGACTCAGAGGAAGGGAATTGAGAGAGAACCACAGGAGTAAGACGACGAACCAGAGGGGGGGGCAGAGGGGGATCTGCCATGAGTGGATAGAGAAGAGGGGATAGGGAGGGAGAAAAATAAGCAGAGGTGGTCGGACCAAGGGACAGACAAGGTACGGAGGGAGGCGGGGACCGCAGGGGAGGAGGAGTGAGATATAATCAAATCCAGGGAGTGACCAGCAGAATGGGTAGGCACATTGGTGTGTTGTAACAGAGAAAGGTCAGAGAGGAGGGAGAGAAAGGAGGAATCACGGGAGGAGGAAGGGGAGTCAGAGTGAATATTAAAGTCCCCTAGGATCAGAAGATGTGGGTGGCTGAGGGAAAGTTCTGAGAGAGTTTGAACAAGGGAATCCCAGCGGGGGGCAGATAGAGCAGGAGGGGCATAGGCCAGGTAGAAGTAGAGTGGTGGGGAAGAGTTGAGACAAAGAAGGAGAGATTCTGGATAGTGGAGAGCAGGGGAGGTGACCTCCTGGAGGGCTAGGGAGGAGCAGAAGAGAACAGCAACCCCCCCACCACTCCGACCCTGACGACAAGTAGATAGGGCGGAGTAGCCGGGAGGGAGACATCGGTTCAGGAGAGGCTCTTCGCCTTCTCTGAGCCATGTCTCGGTCAGAAATAGGGCATCAACCGAGTGTTGAGAGATGAGATTTTGGATAAGAGAACCCTTTGAACGGGCGGAGCGGCAATTCAGAAGGGCCAACTGTAAGAGGATGAGAGAGGAAACGGGGGATGGATGGGGGATTGGAGGTGAAGGAGTGGTGGAGAGCGGACAGGGAACAAGATTAAAAGGATTTCTGGTGAAAGTACCCAGGGGAGCAAGGGAAGGCGGGGGCCTCCACCCCCAGAATGCAGGAATTGCAGACATGGCAGGCGAAAGTACAGGGGGCGATGGGGCAATGTGGGAGAATAAAAGAGGAAACAGCAACAGGAGAAGGGTCCAAAGAAACGAGGCCTTACCGGAGGTGGACACACAGGAGGATCGGGCAGGCCGGCAGCGACTAGACAGCATGAAGAACGGAAACCCTGAGGTCAAGAAACGGGGTACGCAGCTACGGACTCGCCCCCACGGACTCGCCCCAAGGAGCTCGCCCAAGGAGCAGACCTGCTCCTTGGTCGCGCTCCTTTGGCGCACACCCACGGCACGCCGCGCTGGAATGCAATTTATGTGATGGGGGCACCTTGAGATCACGCGGTCGTGGGCAGCACGACCGCGTCACATCCGGTTGGAAATGCAGCAATAATAGCACGTAGCCAGGTGGGGTTAGCACAGAAACAGCACCGGGTTTGCACCTAAGGATGGAGGAGAGAGAGTTACAACAAAATAATAATACAAATTACAGTAAACTACAGATAGAGATACCAATTAGAGAAGACAGAGTGCTGAACAGAATACTAAACATACATATATAAGCACGGACATAACAGGGCTACACTAAAAACTGAGGGAGACAAAAATAATACATCAACAATCGGATGAGGGTGGGAAGAAGGCAGGAGGAACTTAGCAACAGAACACAGTAATGGCAGCTGGTGGAACGCCGCGCTGGAATGCAATTTATGTGATGGGGGCACCTTGAGATCACGCGGTCACGGGCAGCGCGACCGCGTCACATCCAGTTGGAAATGCAGCAGTAATAGCACGTAGCCAGGAGGGGTTAGCACAGAAACAGCACCGGGTTTGCACCTTGAGATCACGCGGTCGCGGGCAGCGTGACCGCGTCACATCCGATTGGAAATGCAGCAGTAATAGCACGTAGCCAGGTGGGGTTAGCACAGAAACAGCACCGGGTTTGCACCTTGAGATCACGCGGTCGCAGGCAGCGCGACCGCGTCACATCCGGTTGGAAATGCAGCAGTAATAGCTCGTAGCCAGGTGGGGTTAGCACAGAAACAGCACCGGGTTTGCACATCAACAATCGGGTGAGGGTGGGAAGAAGGCAGGAGGAACTTAGCAACAGAACACAGTATATTGAGAGATAACGAGTATGTGCAATATCTGAGTACTTGTAATGTGGCTATTCAATTTGAAATGCAGTGTGATGAGGCTGCAATACATTTCCTGGATGTACAAGTGAAGAGGACTGCAGAAGGTTTTGTGACTAAAGTGTATTCTAAACCAACAGATCGGAATACGCTGCTGGCATATAATAGTTTTCATCCAGCTTCACTATGAAACAGTTTGCCTTACAATTTTTGTGGTATCAGTGTATATGCCCTTCATCTGCCGAATAGCTTGTCGGACTCAAATTAGAATTGCCTATTGTAGGGGCAAGAATTTGAGAGATTTTTTGAGTCCTGCAGTGAAGCAGTCGTATGTGAATCTGAATCCCAGCCACGTTCAATGTGGCCAATGTCAATGTTGTCCCTTAATGGAGGAAGGCAATTGGATCAACAAAAATTTGTTTGCGATCAGCTACAAGTTGCACTTCAAGATACGTTGTATATGCATTGTGTTGCTCATGTAATAAGGTGTATATAGGAAAAACTATGCAAAAATACACCCTTTAAAAACACAGTTAAGAGAGCATAAACATTGCCTTTTGAAGAGGAAGCAAGAGGCATCTATGGTTGTGCACTGCCTGCTACATCAGCATGACTTTTTTGATTTGGGATATATTGTGATAGATCATGTACCCTCTAATATCCAGGGAGGAGATTGGGGACGTCTCCTCCTGCAGCATGAACAGTGATGGATTTTTGAGTTTACGTACACTTGAACCTTTAGGGTTAACTAATTCCATCGAATGGGAAGTATTCTTCTGATGAATGTATTGGTCATTGAGTGTATCTTTAATTGAATGTTTCTTTAGAATTTGAGTGAGAAAGCTCCTCTCATGCACTTTGATTGGTTCAAGAGAGAATTTAAACAGGTTGGGAGTGGTAGGAGGTAGAGCCAGAATAGGAAAGCAAATTAGAATAAGGGCTTCTGATGAAGCATGGTATGTGAAAGGATTCATGCATGAAGATCTCCAGAAGCTAAGTGATTGAGAGCTGTGGTGCTTCTTATGAATGAATTGTTACTGGCTTATTTGTTCTAGGCTCCAGGGAGTATAGCCAACAGTGTTGGTCGGTAGCCGGGGCCACTGCAATTGAGAGATATGGAGAGGTTATCCAAATGCTGCTAAGTGGTGCAGTTTAGATCTGTTTGATTATAAAACTATAGGTTGAATTAAACTAAATAAAAATAAAAAGTTGAATTAAATAAAAATGAAAGGAGAGGAGTTTTTCTGACCCATGTTGGCAGGTCCCCTTGAGGAGGTTCGTAGCCGCTGTATAGAGGAAAAGCACACGCTACTGGGGTCTTTTCTCCTCCTTGTAGTATTTAAGAGTAATTTTCGTGATCTGTCAGGGGATCTTCCAAGGGTAAAACTAAGATACACCCCACAAAAACCTCAGCACTTAATTAGTTTTATTTGATATTCCTCGGCAAGGCGTTTTTGTTTGGTTATAAATAAACGTATGCAGTATGATATCGTGGCAGTACTCTACAAAGTTTTGTTCAGATTCTATGGTCAAGAAAAGGACAGCTCTGAAGTTGAGTAGATTTATTTTATTTTTCTATACTGCTTTATCTACGAGTCAAAGCAGTTTACAGATGTGATTTTTCCATAGATGTTTAGCAAAAGACTGAAGGATGTATCACTGAGCTAAGGCATGGTACTGTGACGCTTGGGTCCCTTGTTCAGGTCTGTGCTCATTCTGACAGTCCTCCCCCCTAGGTTGTTTACCTACTATAATTTATTAGCAGTGCTTCATATTGAATCTGTTCCTCATTACACAATATAATCGAGATGACACCCATCCAGTTTTTTCTGCGTTTGCTCACTTCTATCTGGATGAATGTAAGAAAATATACTTGGCCTTATTTTCCCGAGGTTTCTTCTGGATGCTGATCCTTGGGTCTCCTCTCTCCTTCAGCTGGCTGAGATAGAGCAGTATGTCATACCTGATCTCCAGGAACAAGCATGTAGTCTTCACATATGGGTACCGTCGGTACCGACGGAGCCTGCCGGGAACACCCCAGCATCCAATAGGAAAGCTTTTGGGAGCATCCCACAGCGCCTGCATGCTGCCTACCCGCCTTTCCCAACTGTCCCTCTCCAGTTCTTCGTTTTCCGCGGAGCCAACAGATTGCACACCCTGTCACTGCAGAAAAAAATCCCTTCTATTCTTCTTTTTTGTGGTCGTGTCTGCCTTCCCTCGATGCTACACTGGTACCGCTGGTTCTTCTTTCTTTTCTTCTTAAAAAAAAACAAAAAACTTTCTTCTGGAGTGTTTCCAGTAATTTTCTCTTCAGGTGCCACGCGCCATTTTGGGCACTAGGCCCAACTTTTTCCTTCAAAATGGAAAAACCTGCTTCGGGTTTTAAAAAGTGTTCTAAGTGTGGCGGTACCATCTCCATCACAGACACCCATGAATGGTGCCTCAAATGTTTAGGTCCTGACCACTCTATTTCCGAGTACGTTGCCTGTGGGATGATGTCAAAGAGGGGCCGGCAAAACTGAGCTGCTAAACTTAGCACCCTTTTTCCTTCCGATGCAGCCTCCGTGACATCAACGTCTTCCAGGGATTCGTCTTCCTCCCATGGATCTCAGGTATAAATCAAGCCGGTCATCAAAAGGTAGATCTCCTTCTAGACATCGAGATGCCTCTGGGGTTGCTCTTGAGGGACTTTCACCGGCAAAATTGCCCCGGCGGGAGGCTTCGGCTTCCAAAGCACTTACGGGGCTCCAGGATGTTCTCGAGGCTTCAACCTTGGCAGAACTACCGGTGCCATGCTCTGGGGTACCAGCCGCTTCATCCAGTACTGATACCCAAGCATCAGCAGTGTCGATAGACCAGAGATTCTTGGCTATTGAATGCAGTCTGGCGGCTCTTCTCACGGCCTCGATGCCCCTAAAACCGCTTCACACAATTCAACCAGTACCGGCACCGACTGCATCGACATCGGCAGGTATTCTACTGGGACCAAGTCATGCGTGTCTATCCGCCATCAACAAGTTGGTACCGGACCACTCCGATGCTGACTTTGATCGGTACCGGTACCATGCCTTGCACGATCACCCGGATCAGAGATAGTTTGAATCCTCGGATGAGTCTGAAGACTCTGAAAGCTCTGCCGATGCCAGAGTACATCTTCCTGAGGATTCCTCTTCTCCTCAGCATAGGATGTCTCCACCAGAGGATATGTCCTTTCAGGATTTTATCCGAGATGTGGCCCGAGGTCTTTCCATCACAGTGGCTCCTGAAAAAGAGCCTAGGGCAAAGAAATTAGAAATCCTGCAATACCCTAAAGCTCCCAAGGAGGCAACTACCTTACCTATTCATGAGATCTTGCATGATCTCATGTTAAGGATGTGGGAAACACCTCTAACCACATCTCCTCACTCTTGAAGACTCGACACAATGTATCGAGTTCCTCCTTGTCCTGGGTTTCAGAAGACTCAATTACCACACCATTCCATGGTGGTGGAATCAGCTATGAGAAGGATAAAGAGTGCAAAAAGGCATGCATCTAATCCTCCAGGATGTGAGTGTAGGACTCTTGACGCCTTTGGACGTCGAACCTTCCAGGCTTCCATGCTTTCTGCTATGATCAGTTCCTATATCTTATATATGGGAATGTTCCTTAAGGAGGTCACAGGAGATTTAGAGCTTATGAGCCCTCTCCTTCCTGATGATAAGAGGCAAGATTACCTCGCCCTTGTCAGACATGCCCAGGATGTTTCCAAGTTTGTGAATCGTGCAGCCTTTGGCTGCTTTGAGTGCATAAGCAGAACCTCTGCCATTGCCATAGATGCACGTAGGATTGGCTGGCTCCAGGCATCTGACTTGGAAATTTGTGTACAGGATAAACTAGGGAATATTCCTTGCACAGGAGAGAATCTCTTTGGCAAGAATTGGCAGGAAAAAGCTAATGAGATAGATGCTGACTATATCACTTTGGAAAGATTGTCTAAATCTACAGCTGATCCTGCGAGGAAAAAATCATATAAGAAACCATACTTCAGTAAGAAGAAGAAGGTTTATCCCTCCTATACCCAGCAGGGGCATCGTTTAGGTCAGTCTGCCCAAAAGGGACAGCAGCAACAACCTAGACAAAGAAAGACAAAAGCAGCTAAGCCTCAACCGGCTCAGCAGACTCAGCCTCCACAGGGACTTTGACTCCTACCTAGAGAACTTTGCCTTCCTGGCCCTGAACGGCCCAGAACCCTCTACCATCCCAGGATGGTTATGTCATTTTGCCCCCAGATGGGGTCAGATAAAAGCAGAAAATTGGACTCTGTCTATTGTAAGAGAGGGGTACAAGCTTTATTTCCTCAGCATGCCCCCTCCTACAATGGTAAGACGGTTCAATTCTCAGACCTCTCTCAACGACCAGTTAGGTCAAGAGGTAAAGTTACTGTACTTCTTGCCCAAGAGGCAATAGAAGAGGTACCCATTCCCCAACAGGGTACAGGGTTTTACTCCCCCTATTTCCTTATTCCAAAGAAAACAGGAGGACACAGACACATTTTAGACCTCAGAGAATTGAACAAATTCTGTTCAAAGAGAAGTTCAAAATGATTTCTCTAGGAACTCTGCTGCCATACCTTCAGAGTCAGGATTGGCTTTGTTCTCTAGAGCTCAAGGATGCGTACACTCATCCATCCAACTCACCGAAAGTTCTTTCGCTTTCTGTTTCAAGGGAAGCACTACCAATACAGGGTTCTTCCCTTTGGCCTGGCCTCTGCACAAAGGGTGTTCACAAAATGCATGGCTGTGGTGGCAGCATTTCTCCGCACCCTTGGAATATTCGTCTTCCCTTACTTAGACAACTGGCTCATTCGAGCCCCTTCAGAGCCAGAGGCCAGGGTTGCCCCCTCTCACACAATGCGTATCCTTCAGTATTTGGGACATCTCATAAACTTTCCCAAATCGATCCTTGCTCCCACTCAATCCCTAGAGTTTATAGGAGCTCTGCTGGATACCAGACAGACAAGGGCCTACCTTCCGCAGCCCCGCTGCCTTCGCATTGTGCAGTTAGCTTCCCAAGCAGTGCTAAAACCTCACCTCACTGTTCGGGAAATGTTACAGTTGCTAGGCCACATGGCATCCACCGTGCATGTCGTTCCTTATGCTCGCCTCCATATGAGGGCAGCCCAGTGGACTTTATCCACTCAGTAGACTCGGGCGTCAGGTTGCCTGTCAGACAAAATAGCAATCTCAGATCGCCTTATTTTGTCCCTCCAATGGTGGCAATCACCCCAAAACCTTTTGGTGGGGTCTTCTTTTCAGCAACCCCCACCCCAGGCCACTCTAACAACAGATGCTTCACAGGTGGGTTGGGGAGCCCACCTGCAAGGCCTCTTTACCCAGGGTACCTGGACTCCACAGGAGGCCTATTTACCCATCAATCTCCTAGAACTCAGAGCAATTTTCCTTGCTCTTCAAGTATTCCACACCCAACTCAGCTACAAGACAGTCCTAGTTCAAACGGACAATCAAGTAGCCATGTTCTATGTGAACAAGCAGGGCGGAATAGGCTCTCTGTCGCTTTGCAACAAAGCTTTGCAACTATGGGCCCTCGCCAGAGAGCATCAGATTCATCTCCTTGCGGTGTATCTTCCAGGCATTCAAAACGTTTGGGCAGACAGGCTCAGTCGAGTTCTGCTTCCACATGAATGGTCTCTCCATGCAGACCAGGTGGCCAAATTTTTCAAATATGGGGAACCCCGGACATAGACCTCTTTGCAAGTCCGCTGAATGCCAAACATCCCCGGTTCTGTTCCAGAATTCTGGCTCAGGGTTGTCAGGCCAGGGATGCTTTCCTCCTCCATTGGGGTCAGGACTTCCTGTATGCCTTTCCACCCAGTTCCCCTAATTCCCAAAACCCTGTTCAAGCTTCAGAGAGACAGAGGTCATATGATTCTCATAGCTCAATGTTGGCCACGGCAAATGTGGTACCCTCTGCTCCTGCATCTCTCTCAAGCTCTGCCTCTGGAGTTAGGATCTGCTCCAAATCTCCTTTCTCAAGAGGACGGGATGCTGTGGCATCCCAATCCCCAGTCTCTGTATCTCAGGGCCTGGTTGCTGAAAGCCTAGAACTTCACGGTCTTAACCTTTCCCAGCAGGTAAAGCATATCCTTTATGCTTCCAGAAATCCTTCCACAAGACGCTCTTATGCATTTAAGTGGAAAAGGTTTACCATATGGTGTTCGCAGAAGGGTCTTAACCCTCTTGCGATACCTCTGGAATCATTACTGGAGTATCACCTTCATTTATCAAATGCAGGGCTTAAGACCAATTCAGTGAGAGTTCATTTGAGTGCTATTGCAGCTTCTTTCAAGCCTCTAAATGGACAACCTATTTCCTCTCATCCTCTCATAGCGAGATTTATGAGAGGCCTTCTTTTAACTAAGCCTCCCATTAAGCCACCACCGGTGGCATGGGACTTAAATCTGGTTCTTGGGCAGTTCATGAAACCGCCTTTTGAACCATTAGCCACTATCTCTTTGAAATTCCTTTCCTGGAAGGTCATCTTTCTTATTGCAATCACATCAGCACGTCGCATCAGTGATTTGCAAGCGTTGGTGGCTGATCCTCCTTCTACAAGGTTCCATCATGATAAGGTAGTCCTTAGGACTCATCCACACTTCATGCCAATATCATTTTAAAGGTGTGGTCTCCAGAATTGCACACAATACTCCAAATGTCCTATTTTGGGAGATTGGTTCACTGGATCTATTTGTAAGAGCTGGGGTTATATGGGCTAAATCAGTGCTTTCCCAACTTTTATCCCATATTATCCCCATTTTAGCAACTGAAAAGTCATGTGACCGCAGATGTTGATGAAATCAACATAGCAGGCCTCCAGCCTCCTTCCCCTCCCTCCACTCATCTAAAACAGGAAGGTAGCAGCAACAGTAGTGGCTAGAGCAGCAGTAGTCAGCACAGGGTCCCTTGTGTCAGTGTGCAGTGTATACTTACAGACCCCAGTACTCAGCATGGGTTTCCAGTCTAACAGGAGGCTTACCCAGGTGGGGGTATGTTCCCTGCTCAAAGGTCACATGCTGGTCTGGTGACCGCCTCTGCTTAGCATAGGTCACAGTGAAAGCCCAGAGCGAAGGGGAAATGGCCATGTTTATATGACCCCCATCTACTGATGTGACCCCATTTGGGTCCCGACCCCATGTTTGGGAACCACTGGGCTAGATGGTATTGGAAGCTCCTGAGTTAGAAACATGTATTAGCTCTGTCCTGATGTTCCTGGAGAGTGCAGTTAGGAGTGTAGCACTGAGATGACTTTGAGTACATTGTTTGCTCGAGAGGTACAGAATTTGAGAAAAAAGCGCAGGCGGTATTTTTAATTAATTAATTAGCTGTTTTTTTCTTTACCACGGTATCTACAGTAAGAGTCACAGCGGTTTGCATGTAACAACATAGCTCAACAGGGCTTTACAGAGAACTGATTATATTACAAATGAACAATATAAAATGAAAATAGAACAAGATTATCAACTTAATATAAACAGAGCATTAACTTGGAAGGGAAGGGAGGAAGGCGGGGACAAGAGGAATTGTATTAGGTTGTGGGTGGTGGAGGAAGGGGTTGTAGGATGGGAAGGGGGAGAGAGGAATGGTTTGGAATGCCCATTGGGGTAGATGTCCATTTTTCTACTTTAAGTTTGGCCCAGGTAGAAAACCTCTGAAATAGATGGTAGAGAATAGACCTGGCAGAGATATTGAAGCTCCTGGGAAAGACTGAGACCCAAGCCTTAACATCTCTTTTCTGGAAGACTTCTTCATAACATAGCCACAAGTGTGAGTACATGGGTAGGGCTAGGGAAGGGGGAGACAACAGAGGATGAGAGACTTTCCAGCTAAGAAATAACTGCAGTAAAATACCGTGGAGGGAACTGTCTTACTGGGACAAAAGGGTTCAGATGAGGCACACACACACACACACATTGCTGAGCTCCTGATTCAGAGAACTAACCTAGAGGGAGCAGCCTGTGCCAATAGTTAAAATGTTCAAGTCTGGAAAGTTAGACTATTAAACTCCAGTGTCTTGTGGAAAAAGCAGCTTAGCTGTTACCCTAGGAAATAGACTGGTCTAAACCTGCATTTATTGTACGGAAGGTGATTGGGTTTGCATTCATATCCACACAGAGGAATGTATCCTTTTAGAGAGAGTTATCCACCTGAGGCCTGGTACAACCTCCAATTAACTTTTGTTTCGTCTCTCTCCCCTTCAATCTGTTCAACACTCTGCCGCGCGACTAATCTTCCGCCAGCCTCATCATGTCCATATTACTCCTCTTCTCAAGTCACTTCATTGGTTCCCTATCCGTTTCTGCATCCAATTCAAACTTCTCCTGCTGACCTATAAATGCATTCACTCTGCGGCCCCTCAGTACCTTTCTTCCCTTATCTCTCCTTACAACCCCCTTCGGGAACTCCGCTCTTCTAGCAAACTGCTTCTATCTGAGCCCTTCTCTCCTACTGCTAACTCAAGACTTCGCTCCTTTCACCTTGCTGCACCTTACGCCTGGAACAAACTACCTGTGTCTGTACTCCAGGCACCTTCCCTAACCCTCTTCAAATCCAGGTTGAAAGCTCACCTCTTCGCTGCTGCTTTTGGATCTTGACTCACCTGATCTCCTTTTTGTCCCCTTGTTTTACCCCTGCGTACACCTCTGTGTTTTGTTTTACCCCTGTTTACACCTCTGTGCTTTGTCTTGACTAGATTGTAAGCTCTGATGAGCATGGACGGTCTCTTTTATATGTCTGTGCAGCGCTGCGTACGACTGGTAGCGCTATACAAATGCTCATCAGTAGTAGTAGTAATAACCCTAGAATCGTCATGGCATCCTCCTGGAATATTGGCTATATTCATATATAAAAGACACAAAGGGATGGACTGGGTTCTAATTTTACAGGAAGTCGGAAATCATATTAGCTTGTTGCTTTTTCTCTTACTGATAATTTGGATATTGTAGGACCTGTATAATAGCTTCTGGGTGCAATAGACACATAACGGATCAATTTTCAAAAGCACCTGAATGTCTTTAAAGACCACCTTGGCACTATCAGTCATGCTAGGGCAGTCCATTGGTGGAGTGGGGGCAGAGTGGCAAATTGTCCATATGGTGGCGATATTCAGTGCTGCTATGCTGATAGCTAGCCACATTTCATAGGATAGAAAAAACCCTTTCCTAATGGCTATGCAGATAGCCTGTCCATGTAGTGGCGCTGAGTATCGCAGCCATACAGATAGTGCTGGCATTGCCCTCTAGTAGTGCTGAATATCTGGCACTTATTTAGCTGCTGTGGCTAACGGATACAGATGAATGTTCTTACTCTTACAGAGATTATTTTAAGTATAATTTTGTGTTCAGGAGCTATTGTAGTTCATATTTGGTTCTGTGATCAGGCCATGCATGCATTCATATAATTCTTACTGAAGATTATTTTAAAAAGTCTAGAGTAAGAACCTGGGTGATGAGTCAATTGAAAGAAATTTCTGTTCAGAAATAGAAATTAGAAACTAGTATCAATTAGGGATGCTCTGAAGGAGATAGTCCATGAGAAGTGGAGTCCAGGGTCCAGAAGAGAGAGCGAGAAGAAAAAAAATGAGTTGTAGAAACAATTAAAGGCACTTGGATGAAAACATCAATTAGATCCTGCAACAGAGACAATGCACAGCCTGATAAGAGTGAGGCATAACTTTTAATGCATTTTTAAGAATATAAGATGCCATACTGGATCAGACCAAGGTCCATCAAGCCCAGTATCCTGTTTCCAACAGTGGCTAATCTAGGTCACAAGAACCTAGCAGTTTCCCTAAAAGAAAAGGTTCCTCAATGCTTGTATTGGGGCAAGCAGTGGATATCCCTTTAATAATGGTTTATGGACCTTTCCTCCAGGAACTTGTCCATACCTTTTTAAACCCGGCTACACAAACAGCTTTTACTACATCTTCCAGTAACAAATTCCAGAGTTTGATTGCATGTTGAGTGAAAACATATTTTCTCTTTTTTATTTAGATAGTTTTGTATACTAACTTATCCTTCAATCAAAGTGGTCACAACACAATTGGAGGATACATTTAGCATGAGGGGATATGAGACACATACACTAATACTTACAGGGAACATGGGCAATAAGTGGCTTGCCCAAGACCACAAGGAGCACCTGTGGGACTAGAAACTCCAGTCCTTTCAGCACAAGGTTGCTGTCCTCTAGTGGGATTTCAACCCCTGACCTTCTGGCCTGAGGTAACTTGTCCCAACCACTAGGCCACTCCTCCCTTATTACTCTTAAATAGGTTACCCTGTAGCTTCATTGCATGCCCCCTAGTCTTTCTATATTTTGATGGAATAAACAATCTATCTACATTTACCCTTTCCACTCCATTCATTAATTTATAAACCTCTATCATATCTCCCCTTAGCTGTCTCTTTTCCAGGTTGAAGAGCCCTAACCTTTTTAGCCTCTCTTCATAGGGGTATTAGAGCTGAATTTATGATGAGTAAAAGCAGAATCGGTATTTTATGCAAATGAGGAAAATTTGATAAATTATTTGCAGTGTAACTTTATCAAAGAAAAATGCAAAGTACGATTCAACTTGCTGTATTTTGAAAGGACATACTCTCATTGGGCATGGGTGCACACACGGGGGGGTCATTTTTAGAAGCCCTACTTGTGCTTTGGATGTCCAGAAATGGGCGCAGAGGCATCCAAAGCACAAAAACATAGTATCTTACTAACTCTAAAAGGAGGCTCTCTTTGACACCATGCATGTACTATGCCAAGCATTTGCAGTAAATTTGAGAGACTGAGATCATACTCCACATACCCTGGTTCAGAAGTGAGGTTCATAATTGTCATGGTATGCATAGAACCGCCCATTTTGAGAAACTGCCCCAATAGAAATATCTCCAGAGCCATTTTAGAAGCCAGTTCCTAAGCATGGCATCCAAGTCTGAACAGGGGCGTGGTGGAGGCGTTCCCAGGGACGTGGATGTCCCCACATTTCAGAAACATTCTGGACGTCTGGCGTCCTGTCTAAGTTTAAACCTGCTCCAGGCATGAACAGGCATCTAAAAAGTGCTTGTTTGGCTGAAAAACATCCATAGGGTGTAGAGGAGAAAAGCACTCCATCATCCCCAGTACTCAGCATAATTTCAATGATAGCAGCAGTGGGATATGAACCCCGACGTCCCTGTTGCTAGTCCACTACTCTAACCATTAGGTTATCCTAGATGTCTGGGTTCTGAAATACTATTCTGGTGATGTCTATATAAATGCCTCTGCAAATATCCCTTATTGGGCACATTCACGTTTGTGAAATCGCATCTGTACATGGACGTGCCTGCTTTTTTTTTCCCAGACCTTCTGGCTGATAAGTTTCAGATTGCATTTGGGTGTCCCTTCTAAAATTCCCCTCATAATATATACAAGTGTCATTCTAGTATATGTGATGCATTTCAGTTACTTGCACAGTACAGGGCGCTGCTTGTCTCTCTCTTACTGTTGTTGCATCTGCCTTTCTCCTCTTCCTCCTCCTCGTCCATGCTGTCTTTGGGCATTGCTAAAAAAGAAGGGACTTCCCAAAGGGATAAGCCCTAAGACAACTAGAACGTCGCTGGAGACGTACCAAGTCAGCCTCCATACAGAACTTATACCAGTTAAAGCAAAAAGAATATAACAACCTCATCAACCAACAGAAGAAGGAATACCACACAAACCTGATCCTGAAGTCTGCAAACAAGCCAAGAGAGCTCTTCGAATTAGTAAAGACCCTCACCAACAAACCCTATAACAGGAATGACAAGCAAATAGACCCACAGACCTTCACAGACTACCTCAAGACCAAATTTGCCACCCTCCCCAAGGATAACACGAATATCAACAACAACAAGCTCCCTCCTCCCAACCAAATATGGGACAAATTTAGCATTCCGTCTGCATAGCAGATCTCAAACATCATCACATCTCTGACATCAGCACCGCCCCCACAGATCCATGCCCCACAACTTGGATCAAAGCAGCAAAAGAAGATCTGATCCAAATCATCCGCAAAAGAGTTCACAACTCTCTTACCACAGGAATTATGCCTAATGTCCTGAAGCTAGCCACAAAAGGCCCAATCCCCAAAAAATCCCCTCTAAGTAAAACTGACCCTGCCGCCTACAGACCCATCTCAAGCCTCCCCCTCATAGCGAAGATCATCGAAAAGGTGGTCCAACATCAACTTCAGCATCACATCAACATCCACGCCCCCCTGGACCCTAATCAACATGGCTTCCGACCAAACCATGGCATTGAAACTCTACTGATACACCTCTTTGACAAGCTGATCCAGGTTATTGACAACATCAAGAAGGGCGTCCTCATGATCTTCATAGACATTCCCTCAGCATTTGACACTGTTAACCATACAACCCAGCTAGCAAGACTACAGGAAGTTGGCCTACACTGCACCACCTTGAACTGGGTCACATCCTACCTCACTGACAGACAGCTCCAAGTCATATGAGGCTCAGATACCTCCCAGCCTCTGAGAGCCACCCAGGGCATCCCGTAAGTCTCATCCCTCTCTGCCCTCCTATTTAACCTATACATACAACCCATCTGCTCTATCATCAAGAACCACAAGATACAATACACCATCTACGCAGATGACTACATGATATTCGCCCCCATAAACTTGGACAACCCAGACTACTCCAACCTAGCCAATTGTCTTCAGCAAATGACAAGCTGGTTCCTGGAAAATAACTTGTCCATAAACTATAACAAAACAGAAGCACTACTCCCCTCCAAAAACGCCACCTTCTCCCCCACACCCACCATCAAGCTGAACGACATCACAATACCAGTAAAGCCCGAAGTGAAATACCTCGGAGTGATTATCGACAAGGACCTGAATCTACAGTCTCACAACGCCAGAACCACAAGGAACGCATACCTCAAAATGAGAACCATCAGGCGCCTCAAACCCATTCTCTCACAGGATCACTTCCGTACGGTCTGTCAAGCTCTCATCACTCCCACATTAGACTATTGCAACCCCATTTACCTTGGGCTCTCAAAACAAGCACTCCAGCCTTTACAGATAGCACAGAACACTGCCACCCGCATAATAACAGGCGCCTCGGGGCACGATCACGTTACCCCCATCCTATACCACCTCCACTGGCTCCCAATCAGCTCCCGAATCCGATACAAAGTATTCCTAAACATATTCAAAATAAAACAGAACCTCTCAGCAAACTGCCTGCAACTCCTCATCAAAGCTGACCAAGGCGCCAGACCCAGAAGGAAGAGAACCTCAGACACCATCACCACCCCCAAAGAATTTGCCAGAACAAAACAAGATACCTCAAGAAGAGCACTATCCCTGGCGGCACCCGCTCTATGGAACTCTCTCCCTGATGATCTGAGATCAACCGTAGACTTCAAGGACTTCAGAAAGCTGCTCAAAACAAAACAGAACACTATAAGGATTTCACATGAACAGCACCAGCCTTCTCCAACCTATGCATGACCCCTGCATCCCCCTGCTACCTGTATATAGCCTCGGTTCATAGCTCACAATGTATATAGCTCACCAGTTAATCATTCACATTGCTCTCCCACACCACACATATCGATATATCCACTGCATGTATTCACCTCCCACACTACCTCTTGATTGTTTTGATGTGCTAACCGCTTTGATTTAAAGATAAAGCGGTATATTAAATCCTTTTAAATAAATAAATAAGATAGAATAAGAGAGTATCTCCTCTGGCTTAGCCGCTGAAACAGATAGCCTCAGATTTTCAACAGTGATTTGTATGATCAGAAATCCATATATGTGCAGGCCATACAGTATTAATATTTTAGCCCATCAGAGGTGGCTCTATCATTAGGCAGAGTGAGGCAGCTGCCTCAGGTGGCAAAGTGTTTTGAAGGAAACAGCCCAGCTATGGCAACCTCACTCTGCCTTTGACCTACTGCTGCCACCACCACCGCCACTTCTCCCCGGGTCTGTGGCGGCAGTGGTGATATCAACCCCCCTCCCCCTCCTGACGACAAGCGACAGCTTAAAAAATATGCAAGCAAAAGCGCAGGGTCTTCCCGACTCCAGCACACTTCTAAGACTCTACTGTTCCCATCCTCTTCTCACACATACATCAGAGGGGGTGGTACCAGCAAAGACTTACAAGCGTGTTTGAGTTGGGAAGACCCCCATGCTTTTGCTTGCATTTTTTTAAGCAGCTGCTCGTTGAGAGAAACAGCAATGGCAGCAGTTTGGGGGCAGAAAGGAGGGAGGCCACATTGGGCATCGACTGCTGGGGGTGGGGGGCCGCAAAGGTGGAGGGTAGATGATGAGCATGAGTTGCAGGGGGGTGGCGGTGGAGGGTAAATGATGGACACAGGAGGAAGGCAGGGGGAGAGATGATGGATACCAGGGGCAGGGGGACAGATGATGGCCATGGGATGAGGGGGGCAGTGAGCAGAACTTTGCCACAGGAAAGATGAAGAGCAGATGCTAGGCATGGGGAGAATAGGGGAAAAGGGGAAGATGCTAGGCATGATGGTGGGACATAGGGGAATGGAGGGCAGATGCTTGACATGGGGGCATGGGGTGGAGATGGGGAGAGAGTAAATGCTGGACATGGGGGTAGAGGAAGAGGAGAGAGGAGGAAAGTCTAGAGAGGCGAGAAGGGAGGAAGAGGCTAAATGCTGGACATGATGGGTGGGGAGATGCTGGAAGCAGGAATGGATAGAGGGGGATATATTGGACACAGGCAGAAATAGGTAGAGAGAATGGTGGGGGGGGGGCGACAAAAATAGGCTGCTGCACTCAATGAAGCGGGAGATGCTGGTCATGGAGGAGGAAGAGAGAAAAGGGATGGAATAAGAGGCTGGGGAAGGAGAGAACTGTGTTGAATAATGGTAGATACAGTATTAAGGGGGGATTGAAGATGAGATGGTAAGAAGCAGGAGCAAAATCTGAATTGACAAAGAGAGAAATAAATGGAAGAAAGCTGAAAGGAAATGATAAATACAAGAGATGTAAGGAGTGAAGAAGATGGAGGAGAGAAGTGGCAGATGAGCCGGAAACCCTAAAAAGCGAATTACGAGAGGAAAGCAGAATCTGGAGACTGAGATCATCATGGTGATAGAATAAAACAGCAGTCATCAAAGGTAGAAAAATGTCATTTTATTTTTAATTTAGTGACTGGAATATGTAGTTTTTGGAGCTTACGTATTTTGTTTTTATATTTTGCACATTACAGGGGCATGTGCATCTCTTTCTATTTCCCTGATGTACTGCATGCAGTGGTATAGCCAAGGGCGGGTCTTGGTGGGCCATGGCCCCTCCACTCTGGCATCCCCACCTAATCAGTGGCAGAAGAACAGTCAAATGAGAGGATAACTGGAGGCAGTGTCAACATTGGCACTGCTTTGTGCCCATACAGGTTAATCTCAGGCCCAGGACCGGTCCCAGAGTTGGTTCTAGGTGTTGGCACCCTGCCCCCCCCCCCGCCCCCCATGGCTGTCATAATCTATTGTTTATAGTTGAATGCCCTGTTCTTTGCCATCCCCCACCCCCCAAAAGCTATCATCCTAGGTGACCCCCTAGTTTGCCTAATGGTTGGGCTGACCCTGCCTGGGCCCCACAAAAAAAATCAGTCTTGGCTGCGCCACTGATGTAGAGTTTGGCTTCTTTGGGTTTCAGTTTAATTTTTGTCTACATATGCCTATTTTTAGTTTGTGCTGATTTATTCCTTACTTGGTGAGGATCTATCTATTTTCTGAGTGTGTGACCAAAGCCAGACATTCTGTTAGCATAGAGTTTCTATGTAGGGACTGGTAGTAATCCGGTTTATTCAGTTTTCTAAATAGGGATGTGGATATTCTAGGGCCACTGCAATATTTACTGTGCTGCTCTTTTCTAGCTAGGCCTTTATGTGAGTTTTGAATGTTAATGCTGTTACAGTATGGTCGATTTTCTCTGTAGGTCCTAGGTCTTTTTTGGCAAGGTTTTGTATGTCCAGTACTGGTGAGAATTTATATTGCTGTTAACTACGATGAAACCACAATTGGAAATTATTTTTGGTATGTTGATTTCTGTGGGAAATGTCCTATTTTGCTGTTCACCCATTGTTAGAAGAGGGTTTTCTTTGGATGCAAGATATATGCTCAAAGAGAAAATGAGAACCTCAGCACAGCTGAAAACGCCAAAATAAAATTAGTTATAATAATTATCTCCAGGAACAAGCAGGAATGTAGTCATCACATATGGTATCGTCGGTACCAACGGAGCCTGCGTGGGAACGCTCCCCAGCGTCCAATTAGAAAGCTTTTGGGAGCATCCCACAGCACCTGCGTGCTGCCTTCCCGCCTTTCCCAACTGCCTCTCTACAGTTCTTCTTTTTCCGCGGAGCCAGCAGGTCGTTGTTCCTGTCACCGCAGAAGAATTCTTCTTTCTTTCTTTCTTTTTTGTGGTCGCTTTACCGGTACCGCCGTTTCTTTCTTCTTATTTTCTGTTAAAAAAAATATATCTATACTACGTTTTTTCCTATTTTTCTTCAGGTGCACGCGCCTTTTTGGGCCTTAGGCCCAAAAACCTTTTCTTACAATGGAGAAACCTGCCTCAGATTTCAAAAAGTGCACAAAGTGTGGCGGTACCATTTCCGTCACCGACACCCATGTATGGTGTCTAAAATGTTTAGGTCCTGACCACTCCATCACGGATTGTATGTCCTGCGCCATGATGTCTAAAAGAGGTCGGCAGAACCGAGCTGCTAAGCTCAGTACCCTGTTTCCCTCTGATGCAGCTTCGGTGGCATCGACGTCTTCCAGGGCTTCCTCTTCCTCCCGTGGATCTCAGGTAACTAAACATAAGTCTAGCCGGTCCTCAAAGGGTAGATCTCCTTCTAAGCATCGAGATGCCTCTGGCGTTGCCCTTGAGGATTCTGCACCGGCAAAATTGCCCCGGCGGGAGGCTTCAGCTTCCAAAGCATTATCGGGGCTCCAGGATGTTCTCGAGGCCTCGAGCTCGGCAGAACTACCGGTGCCATGCTCTGGGGTACCGGCAGTCTTCTCCGGTACCGACATCCAGGCATCGGCAGCGTCGATAGACCAGAGATTCCTGGCTATTGAATGCAGTCTGGCGGCTCTCCTTGCGGCATTGACGCTCTTGGAACCGCGACAGACAATTCAGCCGGTACCGGCCCCGGCATCAGTATTGGTACCGGTACCGATAGCATCGGCATCGATGTCTGCTTTACCGGTACCCAGTCATCCGATGCCGTCCAGTACCGATACCCCGGTACCAATTACTCTCGGTACCGACTTCGGTCGATACGGGTATCGGGCTCTTCAAGAGCATCCGGACAAACGGTACTTCGAGTCCTCAGAAGAATCTGAGGATTCTGATAGGTCTGTTGATGCAGGAATGCTTCTCCCAGAGGAGCCGTCCTCCCCTAAGCGCAGGATATCTCCTCCAGAGGATATTTCCTTCCAGGATTTTATCAGGGGGGTGGCTCGGGGTCTGTCCATTACGGTGGCCCCTGAAACAGAGCCAAGAGCCAAGGAGTTGGAAATTCTACAATATCCCAAAACTCCTAAGGAGGCAGCTACCTTGCCCATTCATGAGATTTTATATGATCTCATGTTAAGGATGTGGGAGACACCTCTTACCACCTCTCCTCATTCTCGCAGACTGGATACTATGTATCGAGTCCCTCCTTGTCCTGGTTTCCAAAAGACTCAGCTTCCTCACCACTCTATTGTAGTGGAATCAGCTATGAGAAGGATCAAGAGTGCAAAGAGGGATAGAAGACAGGATTTTCTCACGTTGGTCAAACATGCCCAAGATGTTTCTAAATTTGCCAACCGTGCAGCCTTTGACTGCTTTGAGTGCATAAGCAGAACCTCGGCTATTGCCATAGGTGCACGTAGAATTGCTTGGCTCCAGGCATCTGAT
Source organism: Ichthyophis bannanicus (assembly GCA_033557465.1). Taxonomy (NCBI): domain Eukaryota; kingdom Metazoa; phylum Chordata; class Amphibia; order Gymnophiona; family Ichthyophiidae; genus Ichthyophis; species Ichthyophis bannanicus. The sequence continues at coordinate 296,722,418 of CM066037.1, forward strand.
CTAGAGCTCTGGGTACAAGACAAATTGGGAAATATCCCTTGTACTGGTGAGAACATGTTTGGTAGAGATTGGCAAGAAAAGGCCATTGAGATGGATGCTGAAAACTCCACCTTGGATAGATTATCCAAGTCCACAGCTGATCCTGCTAGAAAGAAATCTTTTAAGAAACCATTCTTTTCTAAGAAGAAAAGATATTATCCTGCCTATGCTCATCAGGCACGTTCAGCAGGTCAGCTTGTCAGGAAGGGTCAGCAACCACCCAAACAGAAGAAAGCAAAGACTGCTAAGCCTCAGACAGCCCAGCAGTCTCAGCCTCCACAAGGCCTTTGACTTTCAGCTAGAGAACATAGCCTTCCTGGCTCTCGGGGGACCAGAGCTTTCCACCATTCCAGGAAGGTTATGTCATTTTGCCCCCAGATGGGGGCAGATAGCAGAGCATTGGACACTCTCCATCATAAGGGAGGGGTACAAGCTTCATTTTTCAAGCACGCCCCCTCACACAATAATAAGGCAGTTCAATTCTCTGACCTCTCTCACCAACCTGTTAGGTCAGGAGGTCGCTATCCTTCTTGCCCAAGGGGCAATAGAAGAAGTACCCGTTCATCAGCAGGGTACAGGGTTCTACTCCCCTTATTTCCTTATCCCAAAGAAAACAGGGGGTTACAGACCCATCTTAGACCTCAGAGAATTGAACAAATTCCTTGTCAAGGAGAAATTCAAGATGATTTCTCTCGGATCTCTGCTGTCATACCTTCAGAGTCAGGATTAGCTTTGTTCTCTAGATCTCAAGGATGCATACACCCATGTCCTCATCCATCCAACCCACAGAAGGTTCCTTCAGTTCCTTTTTCAAGGAAAGCACTACCAATACAGGGTGCTTCCTTTTGGCCTGGCCTCAGCACCAAGGGTGTTCACAAAATGCATGGCTGTAGTAGCAGCATTTCTCCGCACTCTAGGGATATTCGTCTTCCCCGACTTAGACGACTGGCTCATTCGAGCCCCAACAAAGTCAGAGGCCAGGACTTCTCTATCCTGCACAATGTGTATCCTTCAGTATTTGGGGCTGGTAATAAACATCCCAAAATCCAGTCTAACTCCCACTCAGTCTTTAGAGTTCATAGGAGCTTTGCTGGATACCAGAAAGGCAAGGGCCTATCTTCCCCACGCCCGATGCCTTCGCATGTTGCAGTTAGCTTCTCAAGCAGTGCTAAAACCTCATCTCACTGCTCGAGAAATGTTACAACTACTAGGCCACATGGCATCTACTGTGCATGTGGTTCCCTATGCTCGCCTCCATATGAGGGCAGCCCAGTGGACTTTATCCACTCAATGGACCCAGGCATCAGGATGCCTGTCAGACAAAATAGCAAACACAAGTCGCCTTATTTTGTCCCTCCAGTGGTGGAAGTCCACTCAAAACCTGTTGCTGGGGTCCCCTTTTCAGCAAGCCTTACCCCAAGCAACTCTCACAACAGATGCGTCTCCTATGGGTTGGGGAGCTCATCTGCAAGACCTCTCCACCCAAGGCACCTGGTCTCCACAGGAGACTCATCTACATATCAATCTCGGAGCTCAGAGCAATCTTCCTCACTCTTCGAGTGTTGCACACCCTGCTCAGCTGCAAGATAGTCCTCATTCATACGGACAATCAAGTAGCCATGTTCTATGTGAACAAGCAGGGGGGAACAGGCTCTCTGTCGCTTTGCAACGAAGCTTTGCGACTGTGGGCCCTCGCCAGAGAGCATCAGGTTCATCTCCTGGCAGTGTATCTTCCAGGCATACAAAACTCTTGGGCAGACAGACTCAGTCGAGTTCTGCTTCCACACAAGTGGTCTCTGCATGCAGACCAGGTAACCAAGATTTTTCAAATTTGGGAAACCCCGGACATAGACCTCTTTGCAAGTCCGTGGAATGCCAAACTTCCCCGGTTCTGTTCCAGAATTCTGGCTCAGGCCAGGGATGCTTTCCTCCTTCATTGGGGTGAAGACTTCCTGTATGCCTTTGCACCCATTCCCTTAATTCCCAAAACCCTGTTCAAGCTTCAGAGAGACAGAGGCCATATGATTCTCATAGCTCCACATTGGCCACGGCAAGTGTGGTACCCTCTGCTTCTACATCTCTCTCAAGCTCCCTCCCTGGAGTTAGGGTCTGCTCCAAATCTCCTATCTCAGGGGGACGGAATGTTATGGCATCCCAATCCCCAGTCTCTGCATCTCAGGGCTTGGTTGCTGAAGGCCTAGATCTCCATGATCTTAATCTCCCTCAGCAAGTAAAAGATATTCTTTTTGCTTCCAGGAAACCTTCCACAAGACGCTCCTATGCTTTCAAGTGGAAAAGGTTTACCATATGGTGTTTGCAAAAGGGTCTTAACCCCCTTGCGATACCCCTGGAATCATTGCTGGAGTATCTCCTTCATTTATCCAATGCAGGACTTAAGACTAATTCAGTAAGAGTCCATTTGAGTGCTATTGCAGCTTCCTTTAAGCCTCTAAATGGACAGCCTATTTCCTCTCATCTTCCTATAGCAAGATTTATGAGAGGCCTTCTTCTAACTAAGCCTCCCATTAGGCCACCACCGGTGACATGGGACTTAAACCTGGTTCTTGGGCAGCTCATGAAGCCACCTTTCGAACCTTTAGCTACTACCTCCTTGAAATTCCTTTCTTGGAAGGTTATCTTTCTCATTGCAATCACATCAGCACGCCGCATTAGTGAGTTGCAAACGCTAGTAGCTGATCCACCTTATACAAGGTTCCATCATAGAAACATAGAAATATGATGACAGAAAAAGACCACATGGCCTATCTAGTCTGTCCTTCCATAACAACTACAACAATCCGCTTTTTACCTTTAGAGATCCTCTGTGTTTGTCCCATGCTTTTTTGAATTCAGTTACTGTCCTCATCTCTACCACCTCCAGTGGGAGACTATTCCACGGATCCACTACTCTTTCCGTAAAGAAATATTTCCGCATATCACTCCTGAATCTATCTCCCTTCACCCTCATCCCATGTCCCCTCGTAGCAGAACTTGCTTTCAATTGAAAGAGGCTCTCTCCCTGAACATTTATGCCACAGAGGTATTTAAACATCTCAATCATATCACCTCTATCCCGCCTTTCCTCTAAGGTGTACATATTAAGATCCTTCAGTCTGTCCTCATATGCTTTATAATGAAGACCACTAATCATTTTAGTAGCCACCCTCTGCACCGACTCCATCCTGTTCACATCCTTTTGAAGGTGCGGTCTCCAGAATTGCACACTATACTCCAAATGAGGTCGCACCAAACACTTATACAGAGGCATTATCACCTCCTTTTTTCTGCTAGCCATTCCTCTCCGTATGCACCCAAGCATCCTTCTAGCTTTTGCCGTCGCCTTTTCTACCTGTTTAGCTACTTTAAGATCATCAGACACAACCACGTCTAGGTCCCGCTCTTCTTTAGTGGAGAAAAGTACTTCACCACCTATACTATATTGCTCCCTTGATTGCTGCAGCCCAAATGCATGACCTTACATTTTTTAACATTAAATCCCAGCTGCCAAATTCTAGACCATTCTTCAAGCTTAGCTAGATCCCTCCTCATGTTATCTACCCCTTCCTGGGTGTCTACTCTATTGCAGATTTTGGTATCATCCGCAAAGAGGCAAACCTTACCTGAAAGCCCTTCCGCTATATCACTAACAAAGATGTTAAAAAGAATCGGACCAAGGACAGATCCCTGGGGCACACCACTGATAACATCCTTCTCCTCAGAGTGAGCTCTATTTACTTGTACTCTTTGTTGCCTCCCACCCAACCAATTTCTAACCTAAGCAGTAACTTTAGGGTCCATCCCTAGGGTGCTCAGTTTGTTTATAAGTCGCCTGTGAGGAACAGTGTCAAAGGCTTTACTGAAATCTAAATACACCACATCTAGAGCTATCCCTCGGTCCAACTCCCTGGTCACCCAGTCAAAGAAATCAATCAGATTTGTCTGACAAGACCTGCCTCTGGTGAATCCATGCTGCCTTGGATCCTGTAATCCGCTGACAAGGTAGTCCTTAGGACTCATCCACACTTTATGCCAAAGGTGGTCTCGCCTTTTCATCTGAACCAAGCGGTCTACCTACCTGTGTTTTTTCCAAGGCTTCATGCATCAAATGCAGAGAGGAATCTTCATACCTTGGACTGTAAAAGAGCTTTAGCCTTTTACTTACAAAGAACACAGCAACATAGAAAGTCCTCTCAACTCTTTGTTGCTTTTGATCCTTCTCATTTGGGACTTCCAGTCTCCAAGAGAACACTGTCTAACTGGATTGCTCAGTGTATTTCCTTCACCTATCAGAGTAAGAATCTTTCTCTGGAGGGCCATGTCATAGCTCACAATGTGAGAGCCATGGCAGCCTCAATGGCTCATCTGCACTCTGTGTCTATCGACGACATCTGTCGAGCAGCCACCTGGGCCTCGGTTCATACCTTCACAGCTCATTACTGCTTGGACAAGGACTCCCGCCGGGATGCCTTGTTTGGTCAGGCTGTTCTCCAACACCTGTTCCATACCTAATCAACTCCTACCCACCATCCCTGGTAGGATGCCAGAGATTCATGGAGGGAAGTGGAGCCCTTCTCAGGGACACACAACTTCTGGGGTCTCTCCCTGGCACCTAAAGCTAGGGAGTCCCCATATGTGATGACTACATTCCTGCTTGTTCCTGGAGATAGCATAGTTACTCACCTGTAACAGGTGATCTCCGGGAACAGCAGGAATTTAGTCCTCACAACCCACCCACCTCCCCTAGGAGTTGTATCTCTCTATCTCTTTCCCTTTCCCTCTCTCTCTCTTTGTCTCAGCTTTAAAACTCAACTGGAGAGAGGCAGTTGGGAAAGGCGGGAAGGCAGCATGCAGGCGCTCCCAAAAGCTTTCTAATTGGACGCTGGGGAGCTTTCCCGCGTAGGCTCCGTCGGTACCGACAATACCATATGTGACAACTAAATTCCTGCTGTTCCCGGAGATCACTTGTTACAGGTGAGTAACTATGCTTTATTTGTTGATATAGATTGCATCATGGTTCTTGCTTTGATTTTGCTCCTTGGTATGTGATCACCTTGCATCTCCGTGTCTTTTGCAGAATATTTATTTACATTAAAAACCACACCAGTTCAGTGTCAAAATTTTCTATGTTTTATATTGGATTCCCAGGCTAGATAATTAAACTGCAACAATTTTTGCTGCATGTAAACATTGCAAAGGATATTTTTAAAGAAATTATATAGCCTGGAAATATATATTGCTTTTTTTCTTCTTGGGGCAACCACCTGAGTGAGGGGAACCCTTGTACCTAGACTAGAGCTCTGAGAAGGTCCCTCCATTTTGGGCTGCGGGGGAAAAGGGTGGCCAGCTCATCTCTCGCCTCAGGCAGCAGATTGTCTTGAGCTGCCCCTGTAGCCCATTATAGTATGATTTATATGCATCAATCTGTGAATCTCTTGTGAAATTGTGACTTCATATCCACCAAATATCTCTACAGTGCTAGTTAATTAGGTGGAAAATAAATAAATTGATTGATTAATTTTTTTTTTTTACTAAGGGACATGTTTACTAAGCCCCATGCTAGTAGTGCGGGTTTGAACCGCATTACTAGCATGGAGTACAGCATTAGATGCAGTGAGACAGAGACGGCCATCTCTCGGAATCCAGTGTTGCTCGTGGCATTAACACCACCGCAGGGAGCAACTACTGTCGCCCATTGTGCTGGTGCTATTTTCTCCCCACCAAGCGCTGGCCGTGTGGGCTTTCAAGGCCTGTAATAGTGGCGCCACAGCAGGAATGCCCTGCCCAGGTGCCGCACAGATGCGTGTTGCCCGGGTAGTGTGCGTTTTTTAGCACGGTGTCAAAAAAGAGCACTACCCCCACGCTAATCAGATAGTGTGCTTTAGTAAACATGCCCCTCAAAGTCTCAGCTGAGTGGCATTCCAAGGTCGGGTGCGCTGTATTTGGCTTGTGCGGCCCTTTTCATGACCTGCCCATTGGACATTCAGTTTTACTTTGTCGCTTTGTGTTAAGGTGCCTAAAATGAAAAGGAGGAATTTGCCTTACTCAGATGACTTTCTGCCCAGATACACATGAAAATACTTAATGGGGGAGATAATGTTTTCGGAGTACACGTTCTATTCTTAGGGATTCGGTAGCTCTGGATAATCTCCCTGCAGGGAAATCAGCAGGTGCAGATGGATTTTTCCTCCTTTTATCTTCCCTGTTACTAGGAATCTTAAAGGAAACTATGACCACAGGGCTGACTTGCTAAGCTCTCCCTTTGATTTCAAGTGAGTAAGAATTCTTCATAAAACTGGTAAAAGGCCCATTTTGCATTTCATACAGATCTACAGGAAAATTGCAGCCAAACCTTATCACAAAGATTGGAAAGTTTCTACTGCAGAACACAATCTGGTTTTATTAAAAGCAGGAATGCAGCCGATAATGTCTGGAGAGCACTAAATTTATTTCAGCAGTTCTGTGAGATGGGCCGCGCTCCAGCTTTTTATTGCAGTAACTGCCAAAAAGACAGTTTATCATATCGAGTGATGGCTCAATCTTTTTAAGTTAATGGGAAGACTTAATTTTGAATCAGATTTTTTTTTAGCTTGATTAAAGCTCTATATTGTAGTCTGACCACAGCCTACAAATAAATAGAGAGCTATCGCAGCCTCTGATTTTATCCAGTGGAATTCCTTCTCCACTGCTTTGTGCAATTGCAAGTTCATTGCTTCAGCTGGTGGCTCAAGTGAGAAAATACAGCAGGATTGCCAATGGCAAATACTGAACATAAGCTGCTATTTTATATATTTTGGGGAATTTATGTTTAGCTTATGCATTTTCGGTAGTAACTAAAGGCATGTTACCTTCCAGGTACAAAAAGTATTTTCCTTTCCACAGAAAATTTGCATAAATTTTATATGGTCACACATAGCAGTATGGCAAACAAAGTGGTATGGAATGACACGTCTTTAGAAAAGCCTTTTTATCTCCTTCCATTGCTTGCCCATCTATAGAGAGTTTGAATATTTTCTGACTATCTCAGGGGCAGCAGAAGGGCTTTTTCTTTGGGGGGGGGGGGGGACCAGGCACTGTCCCAAGCTCCGCTCCAACTGCCCTGCAGGCCGAGACCCTTCCTATTCTGCTCTCTGGGATCCGATCTCCACTGGCAGGCAGGAAGGGTTTTTGCCATGATCGTGGCTTTTCTTCTGCTCGCGGGGGATGGGATCCCCACGGGCAGCCTGCCGGCCGCGATCATGGCAAAGACTCTTTCTGTCTGCCTGCGGGAGGATCCCAGGACAGATCGGAAGGATTTAGTTATGATCCCAGCCCCCATGGGCAAAAAAAGAGACATTGCGATCGTGGCAAAGACCCTTGCTGTTCTCCCCATGGGAATCTGATCTCCCGTCGTCAGACAAGAAGGGTCTTTGCCACGATTGCGGCTACTCTTCCTCTTCTGACCGAAAGGGATGGGATCCCCACAGGTAACTTGCTGCCTTCCAGCTATGATTTTTGGTGGTCCGATGCCTATGATGACTATATCCTTTAATTTACAATTTAATATTTTTAAGGAATTTGAAGGTGTTAGATCACAGTGTCACCTTTAGCAAAACATATTTCTGTTCCAACTCAAATTAACAAACGATACAGTCTGAAGTACTCTATTATCCCAAATAGAAATGGGTATAGTTGTAATGAAATATATATTGGCCTCTCTTATCACAGAGGGCTTGATGCAGAAACCCTGTGCCAGAGTACAGCGCCGAAGCTCTGGTGCAGGGTTTAGAGCATACATTTTTTGCTCAGCGATGCTGTAAGCAGTGGGCTAAGAGGCTGAGTTCAAATCCCACTAGGGTTCCGTGTGATTTTGGAATGGAAGAGTAACCTGGAAGAGTAACCTTGTGGCCTTGGGCAAGTCACTTTACCCCCCATTGCCTCGGAAGAAAGGTCTGGCAATCTATTTCCAGTCCCCCTTGCCAAGAAAACCCAGGGGCTACTGGGTTGCCAGGAGTTGGCATTGCCTCAATGGCAACACACATACACACTGTAAGCAAACAGTATGCAAATGAGCTGTGCTAAGCTAGGCACATGTGCATGGGGTCTGCGTCAGCAGCACCCCTATAATCTGCACAAAAAAAAACCAGTTTTGTACTTGCACAAATTGGCTGGAATGCTATGCGGCGCATAACAACAATATTATTCTGTGCAGAAGTTCTGCTCAGAATGTTTTTCATAACCGCCCCTTTTATTAAGAGCAGAACCTATTGCTGTTATGCACTGCATAGCATTCCCATAGATGTGCTTAACAGTGTTCCAGCACACTTCCCTTTGGCTTTTGGAGGGGGGGGGGGGGGGAGGGTGTTGAACACCGTCTTCAGCAAAGCCAGACAAACGTTGTGGGGGCTGTTCGCTCAAAAACCAACCATAAACTCCTCACTAGCACTGACCGCAGACCTATGAGCTAACCCTTAATGTCTCCTCAAACCTCATGTTAACATCCCAGTGTTGAGCTGAGCCTTCTGGTTTTCTGCGCACTTCTCTGTATCTGTGCTGCATAGCTGCTTGCTTCATTATCATTGGTTTAAATGCAGCCTGCGCTGCCGCTAGCAGAGGCCTCATATTAGATCTCTTCCTACGTTCTGCGCTGCAGGCCATCCCCAGAGTTGATTCAAGGTGATAGCATTCTATGCAGAGCTTAAGCTTTCCTTATCGTCCCTCCAGTCTAGTCCTGCACCATAAGGTAGTGCACCTCTTCCAGCAGCTTGGGAGACTGGGCATGTCACAACTTTGATGACATCAGGATACTTAGGCAGCTGGCAACACCCCCAGCCTCCTGTAAGCTCAGTCTCCTAGCAGCTGGAGAAGGTGTCTATCAGTGGGACTCACTGAAGGAACAACTAGGAAGAGTTTCTCTAGATTTTTGGGTTGGCTGGTTTAGTCAGTATAGTTAGGGGTTCTTTCCCTTTAAATTTTAGAGCTTGACTGCTCTTGCCGATAAAGTAAAAAAGACAAAAAAAAACCCCAACAAGGACAAACAGCTTACAGCATGAGCAGACCGGATTGCAGGGGCCGAAGTGGTGCCGGCTGGTCAATCGAGGTTTGGCTCTGCTCCCGAACCCCTCCTGTGCGGGTGAGGAGCGTCGAGCACGGCAAGAGTGTTGGTGCAGTGGCGTGCTCTCAGTGGCGGTAAGTCCCCGACGATGGGGTTCAGTGTCGGGAGGGTTGCGGTAAGCGATTTTGTCGGACAGCCGTCCTGCAGGTGCTTTGCTTGTTTTCGCTGACTTATTCGGACCGCGTGTTCAGTCTGGGAAAGTGAAGCTCCGTTTCTTCTTTTTCTGCCATTTTGTTTGGGCGGGAAGCAGAGCCGCGGCAGCAGGGTTTCTTTTGGGAATCTGTCTGTCTGAAGAGCAGTTTGTTTTCAGCGGTTAGTTTGGAGGTGCCTGAAGGTTTTTTTTTTTCCAATATTCTGGGCACACGTTTGCTACTGTTCAGTTTTCAGCAGTGTGATTTGAAAAAAAAAAAAGAAAAGAAAAGAGAGCACGAATCACTATGCCTGCCAAACCACAGTGTGGGGTTTGTGGGCAATGCAGAAACTCACTATTGGCGGAGGGGGTCTGCAAAGGGTGTGCTGCTGAGACTCACTCCGCAGAGCAATGTATTTTAAATGACGCTGTTTCGGAGTCTAGCTCAAGGGAGCAGGGACCTGGAGCTTCTTCTCAAGCGGAGGCTAGGGGTCCTTTGTCTCCCCAGGAAGCTCAGCCAAGAGCTTCCTTGATGCAGGGAGCTGCGCAGCCAGTCCCAGGTGGATTTTCCCCTGAGTTTGTTTTATTAATGCATAAGGCCTTTTGTATGAAGCAATGGGAGGCTAAGGGCCTTACGCCTAGGAAGAGAGGAGCTTCAGAAGACGTTTTGGAGGAGCAGCCGGGTACCTCTCAGCCCGCCAGTAAGTTGCGTCGGCAGGGCCAGTTGGCTAATGAAGTGGGCTCAGGTTCCTCAGAAGACGAACAGGACCTGGAGGAACAGGAAGTGGAGGAAGATGTGCTGCCTCCGGAAGAGGACTCTTAAATTGTCAGGGTTTTCCGTAAAGAGGAACTGGCAGGACTGATTTCGGAGTCGCTTAAGATGCTTAATATGGCACCGGCAGGAGCACTGGAGGAGGATGCGTTGTTGTTGTTGTTGTTAAGTGCCGTCGAGTCGGAGTCGACTCATGGCGACCCTCTGGATAGCTATCCTAAATTGTGTTCGGTCTTGAGTCAGGCGGCTCACTGTTGACAGACTGGTACCCGTAGCTGCTGTTATTGTATCGATCCATCTCATTGCTGGCCTTCCTCTTTTGCGCTGACCTTCTATCTTGCCAAGCATGATGTCTTTCTCTAATGATCTCTCTCTTCGCATGACGTGTCCAAAGTATGAAAGTCAAAGTCTTGTCATCTGAGCTTCTAAAGAAAGCTTAGGTTTGATCTCCTCTAGTACCGACTGGTTTGTTCTTCGGGCAGTCCATGGTATACACAGTATTCGCTGCCAGCACCATAATTCAAAGGCATCAATTTTCTTCCTGTCTATGTTTTTCACTGTCCAGCTTTCACATCCATATGATGTTATTGAAAATACCATGGCTTGAACAAGTCGAATCTTTGTATGGAGAGAGACATCTCTGCTCTTGAGAATCTTATCTAGATCTTTCATAGCCATTCTGCCAAGAGCAATGCGTCGTCTGATTTCTTGACTGCTTGTTGCTTCTTTATTGATAGTTGATCCAAGTAGGTTAAAGTTGTTCACGATTTCAATTTCTTCTCCTAAAACGATGAACCTGTTGATTATGCCAGTTGTCATGATCTTTGTCTTCTTTACATTAAGGTGCAGGCCCATTTTGAGACTATGTTCTTTGATTGTGAGAAGCAAATGTTTCAGATCATCTTCACTTTCAGCCAGTAATGTGGTATCATCAGCATAGCGAAGGTTGTTGATGAGTCTTCCACCACACCTCTATTGTCTTAATACAATCCTGCTTCTCTGATGATTTGTTATGCATATAAATTAAACAGGTAGGGGGAAAGTATGCAGTCTTGTCTTACACCTTTGCTTGTTTTAAACCATTCTGTTTCTCCTTGTTCCGTTCGAACTGCTGCTTCTTGATCAATGTACAGATTGTGCAAGAGTATGATCAGATGTTCTGGTATACCCATGCTTCTTAATGTGGCCCAGAGTTTCTCATGGTTTACAGAGTAAAAAGCCTTGCTATAGTCGATAAAGCACAAATAGATATCCTTTTGGTATTCTTTAGTCTTTTCAAGGATCCATCTCAGATCCGCAGTGATGTCTCTCATTCCTTGCCCTTTCCTGAACCCTGCTTGCACTTCAGGTAGTTCTTGTTCCAGGTATGGTTGTAGTTTCTTTTGAATAATCTTCAGTAGAATCTTGCTGGCATGTGGGATCAGAGCAATTGTGCGATAATTTCCACAGTCAGTTGGATCACCTTTCTTTAGTATTGGTATAAACACAGATCTTTTCCAGTCAGTTGGCCATGATGTTGTCTTCCATATTTCTTGGCAGAGCCTTGTAAGTACGGTAACAGCTGCATCAGATTGCTGCAATGCTTCTATGGGAATGCTATCAATGCCTGGTGCTTTGTTCTTTGATAAGGCTTTCAATGCTGCTTTAACGTCTTCTTTCATCACCAATGGTTCCCGATCATAAGGTACAGGTTGAAACGGCTGTTGGTCCACTTGATCTTTATCATATAAAAACTCTGTATATTCCTTCCACCTTTTCTTGATCTTCTCAGCATCATTCAACATAGAACCTTGAGCATCTTGTAACATTCCAATTCGAGGCTGGAACTTTTTCTTTAACCCTTTCCAGGCCGAGCCCAAAACTCTTGGGATCCAAAATTCTGACTAAATATTCCTATCAAATGGTATATAATACATGACAATAGCAGAAGGAAAATCACTATTAGAACATATTGAATAAGATAGGTACAATTTTCCTGAAATATGCAAAAATTAACCCGGCTATAGAATGTGGATTAAAAATTTAAAGTAGACCTTGAAAGGGTTAACTCTCGTAGCTTTAGGAAAGCTGATCTTGTTCTTCCTCTAATAGTTTCTGCTTCTATTTCCTTGCATGTGTCATTGTAGTATTTTTCTTTGTCTTGTCTTGCTGCACGTTGGAAATCTCTGAGTTCTGTTATTGTCTTTCTTTCTCCTCTGGCTTTAGCTTCTCTGCGTTTCTGAGCAATTTTCAGAGTTTCTTCCGTCATCCATTTTGACCGTTTTGGCTTTTTCACCTTTTGTAGAGACTTCTCGCTTTCTTCCAACACAACCTTCTTGTGGCCTAGTGGTTGGGGTAGGGTACTTCAGGCCGGAAAGTCGGGGGTCTAAATCCCACTAGAGGACAGCAACCTTGGGCCGGAAGGGCTGGGGTTTCTAGTCCCACAGGTGCTCCTTGTGGTCTTGGGCAAGCCACTTAACCCTCCATAGCCCATGTTCCCTGTAAAATAGTTATCTCCAAGTTATAATGCCCTGTTCAATGTAATTTCAGTTTGTTCAATGTAAACCGCACTGATGCAGAATAGCGTGGTATATAAGAGAATGTAAATAAATAAATAACTCTTCTGGAGCTCTGTCATTTGTATCTAAAGCAGCAAATCAATTTTGCAGGCAGTCTTTAAATTCCAGTGGTATATTCTCAAGGTCATATTTTGCTGCATTCATGAGTGGTTTGCTCTTTTTCAACTTGAGCTTGAGTTTGCATACTAGTAGTTGATGATCTGTACCACAGTCAGCTCCAGGTTTTGTCTTTGTTGATGTTATAGAACTTTTCCATCGTTGACTTCCACAGATGTAGTCAATTTGATTTTTATACAATCCATTGGGTGAAGTCCATGTGTACAGTCGCCGCTTGGGTTGATGGAAGAAGGTGTTCAAGATGAATAGATCGTTGGTCTTGCAGAATTCTATCGGTCTTTCTCCAGCTTCATTTCTGTTGCCAAGTCCATATTTTCCAACTACTTTGTCTTCTTCTTTGTTGCCAACTTTTGCGTTCCAGTCACCCATGACTATCAGGATATCCTGTTTGCATGTTCTGTCAATTTCAGCTTGTACTTGTTCATAGAACTCTTCAATTTCATTCTCTTCTGCAGCTGTTGTTGGGGCATATACTTGAATTATAGTTGTGTTGATAGGCATTCCTCGTAGACGAATAGAGATTAAGCGTTCACTGACTGCATTGTATTTCATTACAGTTCTTGCAAGTTTCTTCTTTATTATAAATGCAACACCATTTCTTCTTTGTCTTTCATTTCCAGCATAGTAGACCATGTGATCATCTGATGCAAAGTGCCCAATGCCAGTCCATTTCAGTTCACTGACACCCAACAGATCAAGTTGTACACGTTCCATTTCATTCTTGACCACCTCCAACTTCCCTTGGTTCATGCTTCGTACGTTCCATGTTCTAATGCGTAAGACATCTTTACAGCTTCTGACTCTCATTTCATGCGCAGCTACATCAGCAGTCAGACGTCCCGAGGGCTTTGATCCAACCACATCATAAATGCTGGCTTTACTCTGAAAAGTCTTCAGCTCTTCCCCAGTAGCTAGTTGAGTGCCTTCCGACCTGGGGGTCTCATCTTCCAGCACTATAGCACAATTTGTTTTGTTGTAACTATCCATTGGGTTTTCATGGCAAGATACAGAAGTAGATTGCCGGGCCTTTCTTCCGCGCAGTTTAAGTTTGGTGTTGTTGCCGTTGTCACAGAAATGTGATCCTCCGCCGTCAACACTATCCCATTCTGCTGCTGCCCTGATGGGTGGTTTGTCTTGGTCTGTCACCTCAACTGAGACCTGTCCATCTTGGGAGACCCTGCCAGCAATGTTCCCTCTAATGTTCTGTAGGCTGTGTGCGCATAAAATATCAGCTGTGCAGCTTTTGAAGGAAGGTTAAATTTTTGTGCGCCACATAACGACACTCGGAGTTAAATACTTTAAAATTTGACTACACATCAGAATACAGTATGTACACCACATTGATTGCACTAGAAAATATTGTAGAACTTGTGAAAACCGTAAATACACAACAACTTTTAAATTTTAAGACGTCTGTGTTGTTTTCTATCAGAATCAGAACCGTAATTTTTGTGCGCTCTGTTGCAAAGTATGTGCGCTCGCTCGGTGAGATGTGTGCGCGCGCACACGCGCACAGCTTAGAGGGAACAGTGCCTGCCAGTAGTTAGACTACCGATAGTTTAGCTCTCAGCATCACTGATGCACACAAGCCCTCACAGCACGACAAGCTGCAAACCAAGTGAGGATGCATTAGAGCAGTGGTCCTCAACCCAGTCTTCTGGGGCCCACAGGCCAGTCAGGTTTTCAGGATACCCACAATGAATATGCATGAGATAGATCTGCATACAATGGAAGCAGTACATGCAGATCTATCTCATGCATATTCATTGTGGGTATCCTGAAAACCTGACTGGCCTGTGGGCCCCAGAGGACTGGGTTGAGGACCACTGCATTAGAGGATCCTATTCTCCAGGCGGTGCGGAAACCCCAGAAAGTTTTCCCTTTGCACAGAGTTATTAAGCAGATGATCTTAGAGGAATGGGAGCTTTCTGAAACAGGTCTCAAGGGGTCTCATATCATGTCTCATTTATACCCGTTGGTGGAGCAGGATAAGGACATGTTTCATTCGCCTAGAGTAGATGCTGCATTGTCAGCGGTGACTAAGAAGACCACTATCCCAGTGGAGGGTGGTGGTGCTCTTAAGGATGTTCAGGATAGGAAGCTTGATACTCTGTTGAAGCAAGCTTTTGATGTGAGCGTGCTATCCCTCCAGGCCTTGGCTTGTGTTGCCTTGGTGGCGCGTGCCTCCTTGCGCTGGGCACAGGGTCTCCCGGATACAGCTGAGGCGGATAAGACTGTGGAATTGGCGGCTAGATTGGAATCGGGCAAGGCTTACCTTTTAGGATTTGGTAAGGACACTTTCAAACACCATGGGATCGATTCTGGCGGCGCGCCGTTATCTCTGGCTCCGGAATTGATCGGCGGACGTGTCTTTCAAGACCTGTTTGAGTAAGTTGCCCTTCAAAGGGAAGCAGTTGTTCGGGGAGGACCTCGATAAATTGGTTAAGGATTTGGGGGAGTCCAAGAGAGGTCGTCTCCCAGAGGATAAGCCAAAACAGGGTAGAGTTCCCGGGCACATGAGGGGTCAGTCTCAGGAGATCAGGCGTTTTCGGTTGGTGAGGTTTTCACCATTTCAGAGGGGACATTTTGCTCCTAGGACTCAGACCTTTCGGGGATTTCAGGGCATGGGCAGAGGATATTATGGTACCGCCGCTTCTTCCCCGAACCAGCGAAAGCAACAATGAAGTGAGGGGAACCCAGGATATCAATGCTTGACCCAGTGCAAGCATTGTGGAACCTGTATCTTTTGGGGAAACTGCTAGGTACGTATGACCTAGATTGGCCACTGTTGGAAACAGGATACTGGGTTTGATGGACTTTGGTCTGACCCAGTATGGCATATCTTATGTTCTTATGTTCTTACCCAGGTAGGGGTGCTTCCCGTAGGAGGGCGATTAAGGGAGTTTTACCATGCCTGGGTCCGAGTCACGACAGATCAGTGGGTTCTGAGAGTAATTCGAGAGGGTTACGCGCTCGAGTTCGCCAAGCCACTGTCGCCGGCCTTCGTTCGATCTCCCTGTCGGGCAAGGGTCAAGGAGGAGGGTGTACGATTAACGTTACAATGCCTTTTACGGTTGAGGGCAGTAGTCCCGGTACCCGCAGATCAGTGTGGTACAGGTCGGTACTCCATCTACTTCATTGTGCCAAAGAAAGAGGGTTCGTTTCGGCCTATTCTTGATGTCAAATGGGTAAACAGGTGTCTGCACGTTCCTTGTTTTCATATGGAGACGCTTCGGTCAGTGATGGTGGCGGTCAGAGAAGGAGCGTTCTTGACCTCCTTGGACCTTATGGAGGCGTATCTTCACATCCCTATTCATCCGGATTACTATCTGTTTCTCCGTTTTGCAGTCCCGATGGGGCATTTCCAGTTTCAGATGCTCCCTTTCGGTCTTGTGACGGCTCCGCGCATTTTCACCACGGTCATGGTGGTAGTGGCAGCCGCGTTGAGGTGCGAGGGTATTCTCGTTCACCCTTATTTGGACGATTGGCTCATTCGAGCAAAGTCCAAAGAGGAAAGTGTGCACGTAACAAAACGTGTAGTCAACTTCTTGTCCAAATTGGGCTGGGTGATCAATATAGGCAAGAGTCATTTGGCACCTTTGCAGGATCTCGAGCACCTGGGGGCGCGATTCGACACGCGAGTTCCTCGGAGGAGAGTGTTAGCTCTTTGGCGATTGGTGAAACAGTTTCTACGCATGACAAAGCCAATGGCTTGGCATTATCTGCAGCTGTTGGGTACCATGGCAGCAACGATCGATCTGGTTCACTGGGTAAGGGTGCACATGAGACCCTTACAGAGGTCTCTGCTGCACAAGTGGTCCCATCAGCGTCAGCCTCTATCTCACCATCTAGTTTGCCTCAGGCAGGTACGGAAGACGCTCTGATGGTGGCTGAGCGAAGCGAACCTGCCGGTCGGGGTCCCCCTGGAATCCCCATGTTGGCTGCCTCTAACGACGGATGCCAGCCTGTCCAGCTGGGGGGCGCATTGCGAGGGGCAAGTAGCGCAAGGTTCCTGGACGCAGGAAGAACAGACATGGTCTATAAATCACCTAGAGATGAGGGCGGTCCGGATGGCCCTGCAGGAACTTTTACCTCGGGTGCTTGCTTGCGCGGTGCGAGTCTTCTCCGACAATGCCACCATGGTAGCATACATCAACAGGCAGGGCGGCACATTGGAGATTCTTTATGCCAAGTTAGTGGAGAGGGGGAGGAGAGCTAGACCAATAAGGAAATATACCTGTTGATTGTCAAGTGGGAATCCAAGGTGTAAAAACCGTAAAACCTGAACTTCATCTCTATAAGGATGTTCTGAATCATGACCTCAGTCTGGGGCAGTTGTCCTTTTATGGCAACCAAATGGGCTCTTTTTTTTCCATGCCAAGCTTGATCTTATGAGCTTCTATCCATTCTGTGGCCTTATCCAGACACCAGTTTAGTGGGGTAAGATCTGGGCAAATGGGATCACAACTATACAGCATGTGAATGTCATCAGCAAAAGAAAAGATTGCCATCCCAAAGCCTTGCAAAGCAGTGAGTAAAGGAGCCAAAAAAGGAATTTGAACAGAGTAGAAAGAGACTAGATCCTTGGGATACTCCAGACGCCATTGGTCTGGGAGTGAAATGAGCTGGGTTCCAGGCTACCAGGTAATAACTATTAGACCAGCGGTTCTCAACCTGTGGGTCGCAACCCCCACGGGGGTCGCCACAGGATTTAGCAGGGGATGCCTCACTCCTCCAAGTTAAAAAAAATTTTTTTTTTAAAGTGTACAAATTGCTGCCGCTGCCGAGTCTGCTTCTCGGCAGCAGCAAACTCACCGCCTCCCTTCTAATGCAGCCACGGCTCCCTGCCTCTTAGGGAACCGCAGCTATGCCTTTAAAACCATTGCGGAGCCTTCCTGTCTCTCGACGGGCTCCATGAAGCATTGTCCCGCCTCCAAAGGAAATTGTTTACTACTTCCTTTGGAGGCAGGACAATGCTGCACGGAGCCTGTTTAGAGAAAGGAAGGCTCCGCAACGGCTTCACAGGCACAGCCGCGGTTCCCTAAGAGACAGGGAGCCATGGCTGCAGAAGAAGGAGGCAGATATGGGGAGAGGGGAGGAGGGGGCAAGGAACCTGCAATGGGGCTGACATGGATAGATGGGGGGCTGACATGGACGGAGGGGGGCTGACATGGATGGAGAGAGGAAGGGAGGGAGGGGGCTGACATGGATGGAGGGAAGGGGGGCAGACATGGACAGGGGGGCTGACATGGAGGGAGGGCTGACATGGACAGAGGGGGGCTGACATGGATGGATGTACATGGAGGGATGGACATGGAGGGAGGGGGCTGACATGGATGGATGGAGGGAGGGGGCTGGCATGGACAGGGGGGCTGACATGGAGGGAGGGCTGACATGGACAGAGGGGGGCTCACATGGAGGGGAGGTAGGGGGCTGACATGGACAGATGGGGGGCTGACATGGAGGGAGGGAGGGGGGCTGATATGGATAGGCAATGTGCGGTGAGGTACAGTTGGTGTATAGTTTGGTCAGAAACGTTGACGGGGGTTAGGGTAAGATGAGGATAGAGTCAGGATCTAAATGCAACGGTAAAGAGGTGGGTCTTCAGCCTGGATTTGAAGAGTGCCAGGGAAGATGCCTGGCGCACAGATGCAGGTGGCTGTTCCAGGCGTATGGTGCTGCAAGGTGAAAGGAGCGCAGTCGGGAGTTTGCAGTGCGGGTGAAAGGCATTGATAGAAGTAATTTGTTAGCGGAGCGCAAATTACGAGAGGGGACGTAGGGGGAGATAAGAGATAAGAGGTATTGAGGGGCCATAGAGAGTGCATTTATTGGTCAGTAGGAGAAGCTTGAATTGTATGCAGAATTGGACAGGGAGCCAGTAAAGCGACTTGAGAAGAGGAGTAATGTGGGCATGACGAGGCTGGCAGAAGATTAGTCGAGCAGCGTGATTTTGTATGGATTGAAGAGGGAGGAGGTGGCTCACGGGGAGACCAGCGAGGAGTAGGTTGCAGCAATTGAGGCGAGAGGAGATCAAGGAGTGGACGAGCGTTTTGGTAGTGTGTTCAGAGAGGAAGAGGCGGATTTTAGTGATGTTGTAGAGAAAGAAGCGGCAGGTCTTAGCTACAAGCTGGATATGAGCGGAGAAGGAGAGAGAGGTGTCGATGATAACCCCTAGATTGCGGGCCGAGGGAACAGGGAGGATAGTAGATCCATCCACAAGGACTTAGAGAGGGGGAAGTGGGGGGGAGGAGTTGGGTGGAAAGACAAGGAGTTCAGGCTAGGACTGGGAATGGACTGATCGGGGGGGAGGTTGGGACTGGTAATGAGCTGATGGGGGGGTAGGACTGCTAATGGACTGATGGGGGGCTAGCATTGGAAATGAGCTGATAGGTAAGGTTAGGACTGGAAATGGGCTGATTAGAGGAGTCTAGGACTGGTAATGGGCTGATGGGGGGGGGGGGGTAAGACTGGTGATGGGCTGATGGGGGGTAGGACTGATAATGGGCTGATTAGGGGAGCCTAGCCCTGGTAATGGGATTGAGGGGGGACTAGCACTGGAAATGAGCTGATTAGGGGAGGCTAGGACTGGTAATGGGCTGATGGGGTGGGTTAGGACTGGTAATGGACTGATGGGAGGCTAGCATTGGAAATGAGCTGATCGGGGGGGGGGGTGCTATGACTGGGAATGGGCTGGTTAGTGGAGGCTAGGACTGGTAATGAGCTGATGGGGGGTAGGACTGGTATTGGGCTGATTAGAGGAGGCTAGCACTGGTAATGGTGTTGAGGGGAGACTAGCACTGGAAGTGAGCTGATTGGGGGGCTTTGACTGGGAATGGGCTGATTGTGGGGAGGGGAGGATAGAGCTGCTGGCCCTGGAAGAAAACTGTGGGCTAAGGCTACAAATGGGCTGATACGAGGGGATGGGAGAATGGAACTGGAAGGGAGTGGATCTGAGAGGGGCTGCCATGGTATTTGTACTAGAAGGGACTGGTCAATGGGGAAGGAGGGGGACTGGAAGGGAATGGACACCAGTGGCAGTCATGGGAATGCAAGTTGACATTGGAAGGTACTGGGAGTGAGGACTGGAAAGGGACTGATACTGGGAGGGTTACTGGGACTGGAAACAGGCTGATGGAAAGAAGTGAAGAAAACAAAAGAAGAGATAAGAAATGGCAGATGGACCATAGGCCACAGAAAGAGAGCTAAGAGAAGGGCAGGAAAGCAGAAACCTCAGATCGGGACCAGCATGATCAGAGAATAAATTGGTCAGACAACAAAGGTAGAAAAAATAATTTTATTTCATATTAGTGATTTGACTACAAAATCATAATAATTTTTAAATCAAATATTGTTACTTGTTATTGGGATTAATTATTGTGGTTTAAATAAGTAAATTTTATAAATAAAAACATAATGCAAAGGCCTATAATATATTAATAATTCAACAAATGATTACAGCGACAATGCGCTAACGGTAAAGGAAGAGAGAGACATTTGATTTTATCATTGGGGGTCATCACAAGTTGACCAATGGTAAAAGGGGTCACGGTACAAAAAAGGTTGAGAACCACTGTATTAGACAGATATAATGTAAACCAATCAAGTATGGTGTCAGTGAAACCTGGGGTCTTTAAATGGGTTCATAGGATTTGGTGCTTTAATATATCAAAGGCTGAGTGTAGGTTGTATCTCTGCTTGCATCAACTATTCAACCGGATTCTCTTAAGCTAAGCATGGCCACCAAAGTTCTTTCAGTGCTATGGCTGACTTGAAGCCTGATTGAAAAGGATGAATTGTATTATTTGTAGTCAGTTTTCAAAACTGTATTTAGTTTAGGGGTATTTAGTGAGAAGTGTATGCATGCCTTGGGAATTCTTTTGGCTTTTCGAAGTGGAAGTTCACGCTGGCTTTCACTTTAAAAGTCCCTCCCCCCTTCCCTGAAAATTATTCTCACACACACACACAACTGCTATTTAGTATGCATAAGCTTGGGGGATTGAATTTCGCAAAAGTATGTGTATAAGTGCAAATCCTGCCCCAGCCCCTCCTTTGGGAGCACTTCTTCCAACAGCAGGTAAAATTATGTGCAAGCAGGCTAAATGCCTTCAACTTTATCTGCACATATGGACGTTCTAAAATTGTCCAGTCTTTCCACAACTAAAGCAATGCTATACCTGCAGAAATGGCATGTAGAATTTCCTTCCCTATTAGCAAACTTTTTAACTTCCTGTCCAGTGAGATGGTGTACGACTCCGAGGTATTGCACAGTTAAATCTGTAATGTCATGAAATTCTTAATACACGTGATGCAACGTACTATCTAGAATGTGTCGACCAGAATTAAGATATCGATGTCCCTGTGGACACAGTTCTGGCGGTATTTCAGAAAAGGGTCTGTCAAACATGATGCCTTTTCTAAAATACTAATAAGGAGATGCAGGAGTGAATCATGTGTGTGCCGATAGGTGGTGCCAAAGGAACCATTTTACAAATCCGTACGTGGGGAAAAATCAGTGGAGGAAATGTGGCAACTTCCTCATGAAAATGCCAGCACGTAATCTCTGCTGTAAAATGCTGCCTGAAACAAGCACTTTAAAAAAAATACCTAAAGGAAGCAAATGTAAATCCCAACATGGACAATTTTGGTCATGCATGTTTATTCCCTATTTTCAGTGGGGAATACCTTATTTATTTATTTGGTATAAATTTGTATACCGCTACTTCCAGCGATCAGAATTTTGACACCCCCCCCCCCGAGACTCCCTCCCCCAGACCACTCCCTAACCATAACCCTGACATGCCCCTTGCAACTTCTATGTAGTAAGGACATCCACGTGTAAATTCAGCCCTTTCTAAACTGACCATTTCCACATGCACATGCATGATTTTACACGTGGAAATTGTGACTAAGGCTTTTAAAATAATCCCCTTTATAACATGAAGCTTATAAAACTGACCCCTTTTTTGTGCAAAATTTTTTTAAAAAATTATAATTGATTCAAATGTGTCTTTTACAGTTCAAATCAGTAGGATTGTTCATAGTTCATTTTTTTTAAAGATTCAAACTGCAAGGCAGCTATGTCCACTTTTAGATCAGGAATTGTTTGCAAATCTGGTTCAGGTATTCCTCTTTACCTTTTTTAGATTATTACAATGTTACTTACGTCAGTGTACCAAAAAAGCCTTTGTACTCTGTTCAAATAGTGCAGAATGCCACTGCACAGAGGATTTTTTTTTTTTTTTGGCGTGATAAAATGTGATCATATATCGCCTCTATTGAAAGCCCTACACTGGCTCCTATTGAAGATTAGATGTTAATTCAAATGTTCGTTTTTGGTTTTTAAAGCAGTTTGGCTGGAGTCTGAAAATGAATTGTTCATATGCCTGACATATCGTAGTCCTCCTTGCAGCTTGCATTTCAGCCTTGGGGCATATTTGCTAAAAAGAGACACTGTACACACCACATGTTAAGCCCTGAAATTTAGCGTAGTGGTGGTATCTGACCCATGCTAACATATGGAGGTGTGCCGGCCTATCTTCATGCAATTAGCATGAGTCCAGCACCACCCATATGCTAAGCGTTTTGCAACAATTAATGCATTGAGATGGCGGTAAGTGTACTCATGCGAAGTGCAACATTGGCAGTTAGTGTATGCTATGGCGTCCCGTGCTAATTGCATTGTGCATACCCTGTTCCTGAACTGCCATGTCTCTGCCCCAACCCGTGCTAAGTGGTTAGAGTGGGAAATTTTTGGCACACGATAACTGTTATCGCAGTGCCCTTAACACATGGTAAATCCCATGCTAACCATTAACACGCTTTAATAAACATGCCCGAAGTAGATAAGATCTTGTCTTTACTATTTGTGGCCCAAGCTTGTGGATTACTCTTCCATATTTTGTTAAGACAAGGGAGGGATGTGGTCGTATTTCAAAAGTTGTTGAAAGCTTTTCTCTCTCAAAGGGCCTTTTCTTTACTATAATTCAGGAGACATATTTTATCTGGAAGAAATTTTAAGGTAGTTAAATTGTGTGAGATTTGATTTCATATATATCTTTGGATGTTATCCTTTTTTTTTTTTTTGTAGTATTTTATGATGAGTTTGTAACATAATGAAATATTCTACTGCAAGCCATACGGAGGTTATAGGATGTGTGGTAAATAAGCTTAATAAATGAAATGAAAATTATCCCACAAAACCATGCATACTTTTCACGTGAGATGCATGTAGGCATTTTCTTGGGTGGAATCGCTAAATATGCGCACAGATTCTATATGTGTACATTTACCCATCTCTCAAGTTGGTGTAAATATCCATGGCTTCAATTCGGGCTGATTTCTGTTGCCTTTGCCCTACTAATTTTATAAAGACACATAGGCACCTATGTTTTCCTTATAAAATAAGCTAAAAAAATAGGCACCCTCTTACTCTTAGCAACCTGTTATAAAATTACGGACCCAAGATAAGCACCTCAGTATCACATACAACAAACCGCAATAAGAGCACTTTAGTTAGGTATCACTCAGTTTTTGACTATCATAATCAATAGTAAATACACAACCAACTAAACCTATGGTATCCATGAGGCTACTTGAGGATTGCATCACCAAATCTAGTAAGACAACAGCAGTCACTAACAAAACAATTTTAGTTGAAAGTTCCACCCAACTAAATTACATGTATTACATTTAGACTGGGGGCCTAAATTTTTTTAATTTAATTTTTGTGATAGTCCATTAACTCCATAGAAATGTTTTACGTCATTTTAAATCTTATTTGAAAGATTAGTTTTAAAATAGTCATTATTTAAGCTTCCATTGGTGCATTCCAAACATTGGGCGCCGTTGCTGAAAAAGTTCTAGTCTGTAGCAGAAGCCCAAACAAGAACTGCATGAAACATTGTCCCCCCGCCGCCCCCAAAAAATGTTTTGAAAACGTAACAAAACTTTTTTCCCCCATTCACACCCCAGTCCACTTCAGCTGGTATACTCTAAGTAGACTACTGCCATTTGCCTATAAAAAGCAGCTTTCACCCCTTCTTTAGCGACTTCTGCCTCATAAGTCCTAGATCTAAACCAGTGGTGTCAATTCAGCCCAACGGCCCCTGCAATGCAGGGGGACTTCAAGGGAGGAGGGACCCCACATGCAGCTGCTCTCTAATCTTAGCAGGCAGACTCTTCCCACTGTGGAGGCCCATTCTAAACATTTTGCTTCTAGAGCCATCATTTCTCTGCCTTAATTCGGAGGTCTTATACACGTAAAGTCGATTTAGGGTGCATTCTTTACACTCATAAAATGATCTGAACCAGAAGTTCCAAATGAATGAATATCCCCTATCTTAGACCCTTGTCATGTAAGACTCAAAATGTTACTGTCAACATCTTACACTGATTACTGGCCTACACTGGTAACCAATTGAGAATTCTAAGTGACAACACGGCGCTCTCCCTACCCAGTTTCTCCTTTTATTACCACAACGTTTTATATTAGTTGCAGTTGTTTTTTTGATAGCACCAGCACTGTTTGTATGTAGTTCTATCATTAGGTAAACTAGGTGGTTGCCTAAACCGCAGGTCCTTTGGGGATGCCCCTTGCCTCCGCTGCCACCCCTCTCCAGGGCCTAGAGTAGCAGCAATGGCTTTGAAACTGCAATGCAGCGCTTACCTAGATTTGCTGTTGCTGTGTTGCATTTCTTGCCTTCAATTATCTCTCATTTCTACCCTCTTCAGATGCAGACTTCCGGTTAGCATAAACTGGAAATCCACATCAGAGGGGTCAAGAAGCAGCAGATAATTGAAGACAGAAATTGCGATGTACTGCTGGCTATCTTAGGTAAGCCCTGCATCGTCATTTTGAAGCCATTGCCACTGTTGCAGGCCCCAGAGAGCGGCGACAGCCACATCGGGAGGGGGGTGGGGTGGCAGGATGGAGGGCCCGCCTTGGGCGCTTCCTATCCTTGCACTGGCCCCGCATACAAAGAAGTGAAGTAATGTGCATTTTTATGCATGTATTACTTGCCTGCTTTATAAACGAAGGTACATGCATACTCTGCTTTATAAAATGCCGTGTAAGTTCTCAAAAACCCTTGCTCATTTCAGCCATGAACAATTACACCAGCCCTATGTACATGCCCACGCTTAGACTTTTCAAGAGTATGTAACTGAACTGTTTGCTCTGACCAGACTCTGCCCCTGAAGATGCCCACGGTGAAAAGATACGTGTGACTGACCCAATGCGCGTACTTCCAGAATAGTAACTGCATCAAGTATTTTCATAAATGCCTAACCTACCTAGATTTAAAAGCATGTGTAAATCTAGGCACGGCTAAGGAAATTACCCTGGCTAGCAGAACTTAAACACCAGCGTATACCAATTCAGTCACTGCGCTGGCTGAATATAGGCCAGAAAGGTTTTTTGCACCTGCTTTTGTATATGCTTAATTTTCTCACTTTTGTCGTTTTAAGTTTTCTCCCTTCTTCTTGCCGTCTGATCTCTGGTCGGCCAAATAATAGTAGATACGCATTTTGTGTCAATTAGAAAAATAGAAGATATCTGTGTATACTCCCGGGTGCTTGCATAGAACAGTAAGAGCCATAAATACTTATTTCCATTAAAACTGTGTTCCTCCTGGCCAAATGTGCAATATATAACCCAGAAGGCTCAGGGCTGAGAAATCATGAATATGCAAGATCATTGACATTTCAGTCCAGATCTTCATACCAGCCAGTATCCTGAATATTAATATCAACATTTCAGTCCTCTTAATTGACTGCCAAGGAAGATGAATGTGATCGATTCCCTTCTGGCATGTCACGGCAGGTTATTAGTGGTTTTCATATATTAAATAAAGTGAAACATTTTTCTAGGGGTGGAAATGTCAGTCTAGAGACTATAAAGCCCAATCACCTTTTAAATGTATGGCCCATGTACAAAGCAAATTGCCCTTTGTTGATACAGTTACAGCAGCGTAGAAATAATGGTGTCAGAAGGCATGTCGTTTACATAGATGGACAGAAAACCACTTGGTTAGAATCCTTTTGTAAAAAGCTAACAAGAAGTACTGAAGACTGAGAACCAGGGATCAGATCTCGCCTTCACCAGTGAATCCCCTTGTAACTCTTAACAAGTTACTTCTGGGGCTAGTTACTAAGGTGCAGTAAAATCTCACATTTTACTGCAGCTTAATTTACCGTGGCAGTCACTAACTTCCGCAAACTCAGTACTGCAGGTTAATAATTCCCATTGTAAAAGAATAATGCAGCTTAGGATCAAGCTCATAAACTGAGTTCTGCTATGCTGGAGCATTCTTAAAGGGGCTGGTATGTTTTAGTTAGTTCAGTTTGGGGGTTCCCCTCCCCCCTCCGGCCGCAGCAAAAATGGCAACCTCCCTGCAAGGTCACAACATGCTGCCGAAGACTCCCGCTTCTTTGAACCCACATTCCAAGATCCTCTACTCCTACCCCACTCCAAATCTCCAATTTACAATATGCCAGCCCCTCCTCCCTGAAGAGACACTCTTTCCTATGGCTTACCCTCAATTTCTGGTGTCTAGTGGGTTACGGGCAGGAGTAATCCCCTGTTGTTCCTGACCTTCATGGTGCTGGGTTGAAAATGGCATCCACGACCCCTAGTAGAGGTCTTGTAGCACGTGGATGCCATTTTGAACCCAGAGCCATGATGATCAGGAGCGACAGGGAATCACTGCTGCCTGTAACCCACTAGATGACCAGGGATCAGTGGTGGGCAGGGAGGGGATGAGGGGTCCCAAGGGGTGGTAGAGAACTTGGGAAAAAAGGTTTTGGGGAGGTGCGGGTCTGTGGCAGCATGTTGTGGACTTCTGGGAGGAGTGCTGAAGTACTGCATCTTTTATTTCAGTTGGAGAGGGAGAGGACCGATAGACTCTGCTACATAACTAAAGTCAATCACAAAAGGCAACAAGCCAATCTTATGAGCCAAAACCCACCACTCGGCTCAAGCAAATGCACAAACTAGAAGAGTGAGGGCAACAAGATACACTCCCATGTAAGAAGAAATTTTTGTCGGACTATATACTACCTTGTCCGGGGATATAGAAAACCAAACCTCCCAGACCCTGGTAAATCGTAGTTCATTTTAATCAAACCAGCAGTAAAAAGTAAATTCAAACTTAACTGTCACGGCAAATTTTTCAAGGTGAAAGACACACACGACACAGTCCTGCGTTTCGGGCACAAATTTAAGACGCCCTGCTTCAGGTCAGCTTTGTCATCACCGATCAAAAAGCCGGGCGTCTTAAATTTGTACCCGAAACGCAGGACTGTGTCGCGTGTGTCTTTCACTTTGAAAAATTTGCCGTGGCAGTTAAGTTTGAATTTACTTTTTACTGCTGGTTTGATTAAAATGGACTAAGATTTACCAGGGTCTGGGAGGTTTGGTTTTCTATACCCCCGGACAAGGTAGTATATAGTCCGACAAAGATTTCTTCTTACATGGGAGTGTATTTTGTTTCCCTCACTCTTCTAGTTTGTTCATAACTAAAGTAAAATTGGGTTCAATGCAGTTCAACACTTTTTATAATAATGAGGTATTTTCAGGACCGGTTCATCCACTAGGCGGGCTAGGTGGCTGCCTAAGGCGGCAGTCTTTAGTGGGTGGCGCAGCAGGCCATGTGCTTCGGCACACATGTCCGGCCACTTCTAACCTCTTGAAGTTTTGTCGGAAGGGGTCAGAAGCAGCAGGCCATATGCCATAGCCGCCCCCCACGCCAGAATCAGCGGCAGTGGGGGGGAGAGGGGGTGCTAGCATTGCTGCTGCTCAGTATGGGGGGGGGGGGCAGGGCAGCACAGCCAGGGCTTCTGCCTGAGTGGCAGAAACCCTTGGGCCGGCCCTGAGTATTTTGCATCTTATCAGGCAGTGCACACTGGAGTAATTTAAGCTGTGTTATGGTAAATTGATGCATATTATTGCCCTTTTAAGGTGTGTTAAGGGGCAAGAAAATGTGCATTATTCCCATAACACACTTCAGTGACTATTCCCCTTTATCTCTTCTTGCTTTAGGTACCCACTTCGATTGCAAGCTCTTTAGGAAGGAAATTCAGACTGTGCTGTAAGCCTCCTCAAGCTTTATTTGGAAAAGCAGACTAAAACTCCAAAAATGATTACTCCTCCTCACAGATGCCGTTTTCACAAGCAGTTTCTCTCCAGCTTTTTGGAAATTGTTTTCTACTGCCATTTATTAGTGCTGCTTCCCCCCTCCCCCGCCCCCATTCCTGAATGGGATAGGACATATGCTCTTTCTGTAACATCTGCTTCTCTTTTTCTCACCCCCAGAGTCCTTTCCTCTTTATTCTTCTCTTTCAATCACTCCCTCCTTCCCCTCTGGTCCAAAAGGTCTTTTTCTTTTCTCCTCGCTTTTTCTCTTTCTCTTCCTTCTTGTTCCTCATCAGTCTCTCTCACTTGCACCCAAACTCATCTTACCAGGCTCTCTTATTCCCTCACCTAAGTCCAATCAATCCATTTCACATTCTGCACCCCCCCCCCCTCCACCCCAACTTAGTCCCCCTCCAGCTTCTCGTTCCCATCAGTTTCTTTCTCTCTCCTTCCCACCACCTTCTTCCACCAGTCTGTCTCAAACGCCCCCTCCCCCATTACCAGCAGCTCATCTCCACCAGTTTCTCTCTGACCCTGCTACTTAATGATTTCCATTCTAGACCAACTCCGAAATAGTACATGGTCTACACAAAAATACAAAGCGGATCTAAATGTGTATATAGAAGTGTGACAGAGCTGATATAATGGGAGAGATTCAAAAAGATCAATTGGACACAAGAAGCAAACCTTTTAGAGGCAAATTTATGCTGTAGAATAAGAAGTCATGGTATGAGATAGACCTTGGGGCGACATTAGGAAATATTTCTTCATCTCAATGTTGGCTGGTGTATGGAACAGCCTCTCCCAATGTAGGTAGTGGAAACAGCAACCAGTAAAGAAATTAAGAACGTATGGGATGATAAACATATTTGGATCCCTAATGGCAAGAAGAGGAAAGCTAGGGGTTGGCTAGGATATGTGGCATCATGGGAGGTGGGGTGAGCTGAATGGACCTGATGCTCCTTGGCTGCTGCCATTTTCTATACCACAGACCTAATCTAATTTTCTTTCTAAAAAATATTGAAATGTGCGGTAAACCAGCTTTTAAACATCGCATGTTTAGGATTTGGAAGCGAGTTCTGATCTCATGAGTTAAGATGGAAAACTATTCTGTAGTCCAAATGTGTTAGCTTCTGGATTTAGCAGGCACTTTTTGGGGGGGAGTGGGGGGTCGGGGGGTCCTACACTAGCCTTTTTTGTCAATGTGATGGCTCTTTCTTTTTGAAGGTGACAGAATTCCCCTCAAAGCTAAAAGAGAACCTGCAAGAAAATGAAAAGGTGGCTGCTTTAATTTGAAGTAGGCCATTGTTTTGTCTGCGTCACTGAGAAGAGCTTTGAAAGCTTCATCTCTGGTGTAGCCAAAGAACAGATCTGTAATGGTCACTTTTATATACAGATACACCACCAATTTTCCGTAAGTGGTAAGTGGTTTTCCATGCAAGCTCATATGAGCAGCAGAAAAGCATTGAATGACCTAAACTGACTGCATCTCCTCCCCTAAAATAGAGAATTACTAAGTGGTTAAACTGGGTCCAACATGTAGTACAGATACACCCCGAACTCTTTTGGTCCGTCAAAACTGATAATCCAGTTTGGATTATCAGTTTTGCCGGACCAAAAGAGT
The DNA here is from genome assembly GCA_033557465.1 of Ichthyophis bannanicus. NCBI lineage: Eukaryota > Metazoa > Chordata > Amphibia > Gymnophiona > Ichthyophiidae > Ichthyophis > Ichthyophis bannanicus. The sequence continues at coordinate 296,751,879 of CM066037.1, forward strand.
TCGGGGCCGTACCAAGCCATAAATGCGCCTCCCGCCCCACATCGCAGGTCTGTCATTTACCCTATGCCCAGCATCTCACCGACCACATTTTCCGACTCCACACTGGCATGTTGGCCTGTTTCTCCCTACTCTGACATATGCTCACATCAGAGGAGGAAAGGACCAGACCAGCCATTGAAGCGCAGAGTTGCAAAGACCCATGTTTGAATGGCTCATCTGGTCCCTCTCTCCTGTGAGCATACGTCAGAGGGAGGGAGGGGCAGGCCAGTATGCAAGTGCAGAGTTGGAATGACCTGCTCTTTTTTTTCAGTTAGAGGAGGTCCACTGCCAAGAGAACATGAAGAGACAGCAGGGCAAGGGCGGGCAGCCGAGGCCAGCCAACACAAATGCACCCTGTGTGGCTGCACCGCTCCTTTGTCTGGATTAAGAGGTGCTGGACCACCAGTTGCCGGAAAATCGGTGGTGTATCTGTACTACATGTTGGACCCAGTTTAACCACTTAGTAATTCTCTATTTTAGGGGAGGGGATGCAGTCAGTTTAGGTCATTCATTGCTTTTCTGCTGCTCATATGAGCTTGCATGGAAAACCACTTACCAATATTAGAATTAATGCAAAGCCATTCATCTTTTTATTTTCCTTGAAAAGCCACAAATTCCTTCATTTGGTCTATGATGCTTTATACCCATAGTTTCTCCCCTCATTGTTTTTCCACTTTGGTAGGATGAACCCCTGCTCTAATATTCTATTTTAGGACATTGCATAGGAGAGACTTCTCACAGCCTGCTTAGTCTAGCTTTGGGTTGACTTCTTTCTGGTTTTTATTAATTTAAAATCCACCTTTTAATCATCAGTCTTTTATCTGCTGAAAGTGTAGTATCAGAAGCTGAAACCTCCTTATGATAGTTTCCAGAAGAGCACAATCTCATCGTTACGTACATGTATGATGGTGCACGTATGTTCTGCTAAGTTTGGTTAACAAACATGCTTTGTAAAGGACGCCTCAGCCCATGGAATGCTGTGACGAGTTAGTGTAATTTTGCTGTGAGCTGGAGGAGTAGCTTAGTGGTTAGAGAAGAAGGCGGTCTTCAAATCCCGCTTTCCCACTGATGCTCCTTGGGACCTTGGGCAAGTCCCCTCACCTTCCATTCTCTCAGGAGCAAACTTAAATAGTAAGTCCATTTGGACAGGGAAATATCTTGCGTACTTGAGTGTAACTAGCCTTGAAAGAGATTTACATGCAACGGAGGCAGTGCATATAAATCTATCTCATGCATATTCTTTGTGGGTATCCTGAAAACCACACTGGGACTGGCTTGAGAAACACTGATGTAAATCAAAGATGAAGATTTAGCTTCTCAATAAAATCTAGTCTGGTCGGCTTTCGAGGAGATGATAGCTTGTTCTGAGTGCTGTTATAAATGTATCCTAGTCTAAATAACTAGCTAGGCATACTGTATTAAGCTACTCCTGTGTTATGCAGAATTCCTTGTGCTGAACTGGAGGATTATTGCATGAGGTGTTGATAAGAATGATTTGCATACTGCTTCCAGTTCCTTGTGCTGTCTTTAGGCTGGTATGACTGTACTGGGTCCTGTGGTTGCACCCAACGGTCTTAGAGAGGTTGGCGGGAAGAGGAGGGTTAGCAGAAGAGCTGGCTTTTATTAGGTCCTCCCATGCCCTCAAGTACAGCTGAACCTCTTTCCCCTCTAAGCGGTAGAAAGTGATCAAACATTTCTGAACTACCTGCTCTTCTCCAGAAGCAGATTGAGTCACTCTGCTTTAAGAACCAGTTGGCTGCAGGAGGTGGAGAATTAGCAGTCAAAAAGAGCACTCTTCTGCAATGGCAGGAACAATGAGGTTGGACGTGGAGATACTGACAAGCTGAGACACATACCTGATATAGTAGTGAATTGTTGGGCCTAGCATTTCATTATAGCAACAGGCATGGCTCACACCTAACGGTGATGCTGCTGATTCATAACTAAAATATAATTTCAAAGTTATCTACATCCTCTGTAGCTGTGTCCATTCCAAGTCCATGTATTGTTTTTGAACAGTATTTGGAAAATTGTAAGTACTCCAGTTTTGGGATGGATTGGCACCAGAGTCCTTTCAAGGGCCTGTGATTTAAACATTTTGCTACTTGTGATTTTTTTCTGTGGTCCTTGATACACCTCTCCTCCTGGAATGTTTTGATCTTCTTTCTCTGAGAATGTTTTCATTATGTCGCTTTTGCAGAAATCGTGGATGGCAATGCTAAGATGACATTAGGAATGATCTGGACAATCATCCTTCGCTTTGCTATTCAGGATATTTCTGTTGAAGGTAAGAAGATCATGCCATCTTTTATTGCACCTTTGTTACAGGTAAATTGTTGGTTTAAGAAATGATGCGAGAGCACCTTCAGATATGGACATGTGGTCAGGAAAAATAGACTGGCTGAAGCTATCCCAGTGACGGCAATTTCAGGGGTATGCAGTTAGGACAGATGGAAAGCCTCATTTTGCATAGAAATTTGAGGAAGGAATTGAGATGTCCAAGTCTGGAGTGCTCAGTTCTCACTCTGTTTTACAAAAGGCTCTACCAAACGCAGAGCTGCTTGTAAAATACTGTATGTACAAGGATGTGCAAGTATGCATGGGTATCTGCTGCCACGTATAGTGGGAGCAGAGATTTTCAAAAAGAAAATGCAGGGAAAAAGAACATCCCGCGCTCTTACATTAGCATTGCCACAGCCAGGAATACTGCGGGTGCCTGGCTGCAGCAATGAGATAATGGGGCCCAAAGTCAGACCCATTGTTTGTGAAAGGGGCCGACAATTTACCCTCAAGATACCCTCAACGTTGGTCAAAACTCCACCTCCCTCAGCCCTTACTAGTGGTCTCCCTGGTATCTGTAGAGCGCCCAATTCAAACTGATGCCTATTGCTGAGGGTTCAAACTGCCAAGTAAGGTAAGAATCTGAGGAGGGAGGAGGGGTAGTAGTGGGTTGTGATTGATGTTTTGGGAGGGACTTCCAAGAGTGGGGGGGAGATGCTGTTTTTTTGCACATGTTCCTTAATTGAGTCCTCAGATCTCAGCTGGGAGCTGACACTTTTGTGTGTGTGCTTCAAGACAAATGCAAAGCCTCCATAGAATTTTTTTCAAGCTAAATGTGTGTTCTGATTTTGGGGCATAGCCAAACTACACGCCCACCACTCCTGGGGATATACATACCCAAATAGCAACTTGCTAAACTTGCTCTCTAGAATTGTATGTCATCTAGGCATGCAAATGCTGCTAATTACCCACTTAGAAGTTTATAAAATGACGTGCATTGTGCAGAAGGAACTAATCCTGTATACCAGTGATGGCTAACATTTTTGAGCCCGAGTGCCCAAACTGCTGCACAAAACCAAAGAATTTCCTCAAAGTGCCAGCACGTCAATTAAAGCTCCATTTGCATAAGGTGCTTCATTTGCATAAATATTTGCATAATGTTACCATACACTAACTTTTAGTAAACATGCCTCTTAATGAGTATATGGATAAAGAAAGACTAAAAGGTTTCTACATTACTATAATCCAGTACCAACCGCCAGGCACATTAGGAACTACTACAAACGCTGCCCATTTAGAACCCATAGCAAACCCGCCGTATCCTAACAGCACTACCAGGACTCACAAAGCACCATACTCTACCTATCAAAAGGCAACACTGCAAATATTAAACCAATACATCTCAGAGAACAACAATACATGACCTACTGGGGAAAGAACAAGTGGCAATGTCAAATAGGAATTATATAAACAGAATACCTCAGCTCAGTTACACATGCAGAACAGACCATTACCAAACAAGGAATCACAATTTAGAAACAGGAAGACAATAATTAAACTGGGAACCCCAAAAGCCAAACTTGGAATATACAACAACACTGTAGAAATAAAACTATATATTAATTTCCTCTTGTACTAAACAAAGCGCAAAAATTAATGATGCACATTTCCCAGAGCTGACATATTCCAATTAATAAATTCAAAATAAAGATATTTTTCTACCTTTTGTGCATTTTTTTTCAGTTGCAATTGTTCCAGCCACTTTCTTCTGGTTTCTTCGTGTCTTCTGCTAACTCTCCATCTGCTGTCCATTTGTCCTTTCTTCTGTCTTCTTGGGGTTTTTTTCCATTCTCTCTCTACATCTGCTTTAACATACTAATCTTTCTCCTTTTGCTCTTTCCTCATTCCTATTTCATCTACTCAAAATTTACCCCTCCATCCTCAATCCCCACTTACTCTCCCAATACCCGGCCAATTGTAGATTTTTTATCCCTCCCACACAAAATATTTTTCCCCTCTCCATTTTACTCTCCCAGCCCCATCCCATTCTAATCCTCCCCCAACACCAGCTCCCTTCTAGTTCCAGCCTCATCCAGCATCCATTCCCTTCTAGTCCCTGCATCAGCCCATTTCCAGTCCTAGCAGCCCCCCAACCCATTTCCAGTCCTAGCAACCCCCCAACCCAATACCAGTCCTATCCCCCCCTCATCAACCCACTTCCAGTCCTAACCCCCCATCACCCCATTTTCAGTTTAAGCCCCCCCCTATAACCCATTACCAGTCCTAACCCCCCATCAGCCCACTTCCAGTCCTAACCCCCCATCAGCCCACTTCCAGTCAGCCCCCCATAGCCCATTGCCAGTCCTAACCCCCCCCATCAGCCCACAGTCCATTACCAGTCCTAACCCCATCAGCCCACCTCAAGTCCTAACCCCTCCCCAGCAGCCCATTTCTTGTCCCAGCCCCCCATAGCCAATTATCAGTCCTAAACCCCCCATAGCCCATTACCAGTCCTAACCCCATCAGACCACCTCCAGTGTTAACCCCCCATCAGCCCATTTCCAGTCCTAACCCCACCCAACAGCCCACCTCAAGTCCTAACCCCTCCCCATCAGCAGTCCTAACCCCCCCTAGCCCATTAGCAGTCCTAACCCCCCCTCTCTAGCCCATTAGCAGTCCTAACCCCCCCCCATAGCCCATTACCAGTCCTAACCCCCCATCACCCCATTTCCAGACAGCCCCCATCAGCCCACAGCCCATTAGCAGTCCTACCCCCCCAGCCCATTAGCAGTCCTAACCCCCCCTAGCCCATTAGCAGTCCTAACCCCCCCCTACCCCATTAGCAGTCCTAACCCCCCCCCCCTAGCCCATTAGCAGTCCTACCCCCCCCTAGCCCATTAGCAGTCCTAACCCCCCCCCATGGCAAATTAAAAAAAAAAAAAAAGCAGCTGGCTCTGGCTTCTGCCGCGGCAGCGGCAGAATGCAATGTCCCGTGGGGCCCCCTCCGCCCGCTAAGCCCCTCTGCAAGGGCTTTCAGATTCGCGAGGGAGAGCGTCTCCCTCGCGTCTCTGTTAAGCCCGCAGGGGCTAATGGGAAATTTCCCATCAGTCCCTCGCGTCTAAAGGGGCTGATGGGAAATTTCCCATTAGCCCCTGCGGGCTTAACAGAGACGCGAGGGAGACGCTGTCTCCCTCGCGAATCTGAAAGCCCTTGCAGAGGGGCTTAGCGGGCGGAGGGGGCCCCGCGGGACACTGCATGCTGCCGCGTCCGCGGCAGCAGCCAGAGCCCGCTTTTTCTTTTTCTGCGGACCTTCACGCGTGCCAGCTGCAAGGCCTTCGTGTGCCACAGCTGGCACGCGTGCCATAGGTTCGCCATCGCTGCTGTATACTGTAAAACATTTGAGCAAGGTTTTCCGCTATTTAGGAAAATGTGAAAAATTTGTGTTCGGTAGTACATTTGATTAGTAGACTGATTTTTCTGAGTGATTTTTAACATTTTAATCAGCTCTTTTCATGAGTTTGTTTGGTTTGTACGTTTGATATTAGTATGAGTTTTCTTTTTGTTTTTAATTTGATATTTTGTATATGTTTATATTTTTATTATTTGTTTAATACAACGACTGGCAATGAATGCAATGAAGCATAAATAAAATACTTAGGCATTACAAAGAATAATACTCTGTTTACTGACCTGGTGACCTTTCAGCCAGTCAAGCTTTTATGGTATCTTCAATGAATATGCATGAGAGAAATCTGCATACACTGGAGATGACTAAATGTATATTTTACCTCATGCATACTGACTGTTTTCCTGATAACCTCACGGGTCATCACCATGAGACATTTGGGAAGTCCTGTAGCTTGGTTGGGAAGATCCACCTTGGTCATATGGATTGCACTATCAAAGGTGACTAGAACCTGATGTGACCCAGGTCATCATGACTAGGATAACCTTGAAAAGCACTAGGAAATCACGTACGCATATGGTTTGCACTTCCTCCCTTGTTTATTTGTTAACCAGCACCCTTGCAATTCTTTTGCACTTTATGGGATAAGCAGATTTTAAGGTGTACTGCAGATCTCTTTCTGAGAGTATCTGGTTGGTTGATTGCTGCATGTAGGATGTCATTTGTGATCAGATCCAGTGGTAGTAAGATAGTGGACTCTCCAGCATTACTCCCATCACTCCTTCCTCTTTCTCAGAAGACTGGAAAGAAAATGGAGACAGACAAAAGACCCAATCCTCCTACACCAGTACAGAACCCAACAAATCCAATATACCAACACAATCAACCAATGCAGATGAGAACACCATCCAAACCTCATTATAAGATCAGTTAGGAAGCTTATGGAACTTTTCAACATTATGTGAACTCTCATGGGAGATCCAGAAAAAAACACCACCCCTGAAATATACCCCCAAAAAATGGCCAACTATCTAAGTAACAAATTCAATAATCAAAATTAAATAAGCTCAACGACATCTATCCAGTCCCACAACCTGGTGCACAGAGAATTATGGGGTACATTCAATATCCCATCCACCCAACAAATCGAAGATATTGTCTCCTCACTTAACACCACTACTTCACCTTCAGAACCTTGTCCTGTGGCTTGGATAAAAGCAATAAAGGAACAGCTTAAATACTCGCTTCACAAGATAGCCACAATGTCACTCACCCAAGGATACATGCCTACTTCTCTCAAACAAGCAACTATTCAACCTCTACTCAAAGATACATCCCACGATAAAAATTACCCAGCCGCGTACAGACCAATCTCCAGCTTATCATTCATTGCCAAAGTCATAGAAAAAATAGTTCAAAGGCAACTTCAAGATCACATAGACCAACACCAACACTGGTTTAGACCCAACCATGGCACATAGACTTTACTATTATCCCTATTCGACTGCCTTATGAGAGGAATAGACAGTGCAAAAACAGGATTTATTCTAATTTTTATGGACATATCCTCTGCCTTTGACACCGTCTCCCACATCATCCTACTCAGACACCTACAAGAAATTGGCCTACATAACATAACTCTAACACGGTTCAAATTCCATCTTCAAAACCGACAGCAACAAGTCAAATGCGGAACGGCTAAATCAAAACCCTTCCCCTCATACCAAGGAGTCCCACAAGGTTCTTCACTCTCTGCAATGTTATTTAACATCTACATATAGCCAATATGGGAAACTATTATAAAACACAAAATCCAGTATAGATTATATGCAGATGATATCATGCTATACATGCCAGTCGATATACACAACCCTGACCTCAACTATAACCGCATGTGTGGATGGCATGATCATCTGGCTCAATAACAACCTCTCCATAAATTACAAAAAGACGGAAGCACTCTTTATTACCAGGAACACCTCAATTACCCCACCACAAACAATCTACATGCAACAAAGGCAAATAACAGTAAAGAAAGAAATCAAATACCTTGGAATTATCATGGACCAAAACCTCTCCATGCAACCCCACATAGCAAAATCTACTGCAAACACCTACCATAAAATGAAGATAATAAGGAGACTTAAACCAATTTTAGCCCATGATCACTTCCGCACTATCTGCCAAGCAATAATCACCCCAACACTGGACTACTATAACACACTTTATCAGGGGCTCCCAAAGCAAACCATCCTACCACTTCAAATTGCACAAAATACTGCAGCTCGACTTATCTCAGGAACAAATAATCATGAACACATCATCCCCATACTCAATCATCTACACTGGCTCCCAATCCAATCCTGCATCAGATATAAATCAATCTTAGTCATCTTCAAAATCATACACCAACTATCGGCTTATAGCCTACAAGACACCATAATAAGAGACACAAGTACCCAGCCCAGGAGGAACAACAATAAGCATACGATTATCAGGGCCGGATTTACCTTGAGTGAGGCCCTACGCCAACAAAAATTGTGGGCCCCCAGCAGGGGCGGCCCAAGGGGGGTGCGGGGCCTCATTTGCATAAGGGGGCCTCATTTGCATAACTATTTGCATAATGTTACCATATACTAACTTTTAGTAAACGTGCCTCTTAATGAGTGTATGGATAAAGAAAGACTAAAAGATTTCTACATTACTATAATCCAGTGCCAACCCATAGCAAACCTGCCATATCCTAACAGCACTACCAGGACTTACAAAGCACCATACTCTACCAATCAAAAGGCAACACTGCAAATATTAAACCAATACATTTCAGAGAACAACAAAACATGACCTACTGGGAAAGAGAACAAGTGGCAATGTCAAATAGGAATTATATAAACAGAACACCTCAGCTCAGTTACACATGCAGAACATAGACCATCACCAAACAAGTAATCACAATTTAGAAACAGGAAGACAATAATTAAACTGGGAATCCCAAAAGCCAAACTTGGAATGTACAACACTGTAGAAATAAAACTATACATTAATTTGTTCTTGTACTAAACAAAGCGCAGACTTTAATGATGCACATTTACCAGAGCTGACATATTCCAATTAATAAATTCAAAATAAAGAGATATTTTTCTACCTTTTGTGCATTTTTTTCCAGCTGCAATTGCTCCAGCCACTTTCTTCTGGTTTCTTCGTGTCTTCTGCTAACTCTCCATCGTCTGCTGTCCATTTGTCCTTTCTTCTCTCTTCTAGTTTTTTTCCATTCTCTCTCTACATCTGCTTTAACATACTAATCTTTCTCCTTTTGCTCTTTCCTCATTCCTATTTCATCCACTCAAATTTTACCCCTCCATCCTCAATCCCCACTTACTCTCCCAGTACCCGGCCAATTGTAGATTTTTTATCCCTCACACACAAAATATTTTTCCCTTCTCCATTTTACTCTTCCAGCCCCATCCCATTCTAATCCTCCCCCAACATCAGCTCCCTTCTAGTTCCAGCCTCACCCAGCATCCATTCCCTTCTAGTCCCTGCATCAGCGCATTTCCAGTCCTAGCCACCCATCAGCCCATTTCCAGTCCTAGCAACCCCCCAACCCAATACCAGTCCTAGCCCCCCCATCAACCCACTTCCAGTCCTAACCCCCCATCACCCCATCACCCCATTTTCAGTTTAAGCCCCCCCTATAACCCATTACCAGTCCTAACCCCCCATCAGCCCAGTTACCACTTACAAAAATGTTTTCTTTCGCGATTTAGTTTGTGAAAACTTTTCAATAATTGTATCAAAAGTCAACGCAGAAGTAACGTCATTTTCAATTGACATGACTGCCAGAGAATTCAGTCTTTTCTGCGTCATCGTAGAACGAAATCTATTTTTTATCAGGGAAAGCTTTGAAAAAGAACGTTCCCCTTCGCAGATAGTCACGGGAAGCGTTGAAAACAAGCGGAGGGCAGTGGAAACATTCGGAAATGTTGAATCCACTACAGGATTTTTTTTCAGCCATTTCAGTAGGTTTTGGGGGTCACGATCCAAATTCAAATCCGCGGCCATTCCAGAAAATGCCACAAATTCCTCTTCACACCCGCTTTCCAGATCACAATTGTATTTTTGCTGCAAATGGATTACATCTTCTCTGAGAGAGCCAACATCATTCTCCTTCAGTGATTTGATGAAAGCAAAGTCTTCAGAAATCTGCTTGTAAGCATTCCGGCGTTGAGATAAACATGCAAGCAGTTTGTCAAGTATGACATATACACTCTCAACACGGAATTTTTGTGCACCTTGTAAAGCAGCATTCGGCTCACCTGCTTCTTCAAAAACCTGGCATCTTTTTGGTCGATTCCGAATGAAACGAGAGGTGTAGTCTTGTTGGATGTCCTCCATGAGCTCTTTTGCTTCTTTCTCCAGGTTGTCGAAGTCATCACGCATTCCAGCAACGAATGTTTCCAAAGAAGTAAACAAAGAAACGCCGACACTGATGTCAATAGACACACTTTGCAAGGCAGTGTTGATTTTTTTGACATCGCTGCAAGATCTTGTGCCACAGAACACACATGAATGCGGTTTCCAACAGACACATTTTACCCGCCAAGGCTGCTGCTAAGCGTCGGGCATCACCCTTCTCGTCTTCATTTTCTGCGATACTATTCAGCATAGTATAGATGTTGGCATAGTTGAGATGTAGTGCTTTCACGGACTCTGAATGGCAATGCCAACGGGTAGATGATAAAGTTTTCAAAGTCAGAATTCGTCCATTTTCGTTCGGTGTGAGTCCTGATGTCAATGAACTCCACCGCTTTGTTGAACCAACCGAAAACGCATACAGTTCTTGGACGAGACCAAAAAAGTTAACAGCGTCCAGACAGCAATTTACACTAGCAACTCCAACCAAATTTAATGAATGTGCTGCACAAGGTATGTAGTCAGCCATTGGGTTAATTTCCCTCAGTTTTGCTTGGAGACCGGCGTATTTCCCAGCCATGTTTGCTGCGTTGTCGTAGCTTTGTCCTCGGCAGTTATCCAGAGACAATGACATTTCATTTAGTATATTCAACACATCTTGGTAAAGGCTGTCGGCTTTGTGACTTTCAATTGGAAAGAATTTTAGAAACCGTTCAGTTGTTTCACCAAACTTGTTAACGTAGCGCACAATAAAAGTTAGTTGGTCAATGTGACTAACGTCTGGAGTGGAATCAATACATATGGAATAGTACTTCGCGTCGTGAATTTCATTTAAAATGACAGCCAACACGTCTTGTCCCATTTGCTCGATGAGTTCATCACATACAGTGGAAGACAAATAGCTAATTTTTCCACTTCCTTTATTTCCAAAACGAGATATATGGTCGGCAAGGAAGGGGTCGAATTTGGCTAAAAGTTCCAAAATTCCCAGATAGTTTCCGTTTTGCACAGAACCAAATAATTCGGTATCTCCTCGAAATGCTAGGCCACGTTGAGCAAGGAACTTTATCACTTCAACAACACGCCGAAGAACTGACTGCCAATATATCTTCTCTTCGTTCATCTGTTTCTGAAGCTTTTCGTCGATGCACCCTTTCGCTGAAACACGTGCTAACCAGGAACTGAGTGATGCTCGGTGTTCTGCACTACTTTCGTGAAGCTTGATCACTTTACCGCAGTTGCTCCAATCGTTGAATCCACAGGAGGCAAACTGCGACGTGGACCTTGAAAGCAACTTACAGAAAAAACAGTAAATGTTCCCATTTGATGGCGAATAAAGCAGCCAGTCTCGGTAATACTTCTCATCATTTGCTTTTCGTCCGTAAAGAAATTCCTTCGCAAAACGGCGTGTTCTATTTCCCATAGTTCTTTCTGATGACATGAAACTATCATCGTGATGTTGACATGCAGCTGGACCATTAACAATCCAATAATCGACGTCAGAAGCTGGAAGGAATGTTTTCCAGAGACCCACATCATGAGGTGGTGGTGGTGGAGAACTAGAAATATTCTCCTCAGGTACATCGGGTTGTGGAGTAACATCAGCAGTATCGGAAGTTTGAGGAGTAGTGTCAGTAGTATCCAAAAGATGTGGAGTAGCCGCGTCATTCACATTCAAAACTTCTGATTCTGAGACAGCTTGAATTTTCGTCGATGGAAGAAGAAAGCTGGTAATCTTGGGAATTTTGGTGGTTGATTCGTTTTCTAGCATTTTCTTTTTTCGTTTAGATGCACCACTTTCATATTTTTTCATGACTACTGTAAGGGGGGACTTAGAGAGACTGAGAGCGCTTGAGTTCTACCAGGAAAAACCCCTGCGCTTGTAGCCTGTAGCCTAAGCACTTAGTAAGCAGTAGCAACCAGTACAGAGAAGCCAGGGGCAATTGGGAAGCCTCAAGGAAACAAACCAATAGCGGACAGGCAAAAAAAAAGCTTTTGATGCATGCAGTTAGAACCTCATGAAGATGAGTGGACGGACCAGTTTTAGGTCAGGTAACCTATATGCAGCCTCAAGTCTATATGCACTAACCTACATGCAGCGCAGCCTGAAGCCTAAGTTAGGTAAGTTATACCAGGAAAAACCCCTGAGCTTGTAGCCTGTAGCCTGTAGCCTAAGCAGTAGCACTAGCAACCCCAGTACAGAGAACCCAGGGGCAATTGGGAAGCCTCAAGGAAATCAAGGAAAACAAACCAATAGCAGACAGGCAAGGACTACCCCCCCGGTAATGCTCGCGTGGTTTGCATGTGCCTTGTCCTCGCGATGGGCGTGATGTCAGTGTGTTCGTTCTGCTGCAACTGTGCCCGCGCCCCCCCCCCCGCGGCCCCCCCCCGCGACCCCCCCCCCGCCCCGCTCCGCTCGAAGCGTCAGAATTCGCCATAAGAATGACCGCACCTACCGCTTCCGGACCTGGTGTAGCTGAGCAGGCTGCCGGCATCATGGAGGCTGAGGCTGAGGCAGGCGGTCGGCGCTGTCACTTTGGAGCGAGGGGAAGGCTGACGCTGGCCGGAAGTGACGTCGACGGCTCAGGAAGTGAAGAGGAGCCGGGTAAGATGGCCGCTGCCATCGGAGGCAGCATAGAAATCGGAGCCCCATGTTCACTGCGGCGGGAGACGGGGGCCTGGGAAGGCGCGTCTCCGGCCGAGCTTGCGACTTCGGCGTTTTCGCTACCACGGAAAAATCTCTGCCGGACTTTAAACTCTCTCTAGAGAGCGAGGGATGGGGACTCTTGTGGGCCCTTGCAAGCTGTGGGCCCTACGCCATGGCGTACATGGCGTATGGGTAAATCCGGCCCTGACGATTATCACACCCTGTGGATACCACAAGACCTTACAAGCTACATCTGGAAGGGCACTATCACTTATTGCTCCATCAGTATGGAACTCACTCCCGGATGACATGCACGCAACTACAGACATTAAGGACTTCAGAAAGAAACTAAAAACACTTCTTTACACAGATCATCTGAGATATATCACCTAACCACCTGAATGAAGTCATGACACAATCCTCCAAATTGGACCCATCGCCATGTACAACCAACCTGATAAACACGTCATATCAAAATGTATATAGTTTTGTCATGCAATAATGACCCTATACATAGTTAATCCTGTTACCTCTCTTCTCCCCTCCCCTGGTCGAGTATTCTTGTATATTGTTTATTCGTTCTATGTATAATGTTGAGTGAAGAACAGAGCGTTATAAAAAAAATGGTTAAATAAATAAATAAAATTAGGAACTGGGCAACATTCTGGGGAAGGGAGGGACTTTTTGGAAGGGATGGAATTCACCTTAACCAGGATAGAACAAGGCTGCTGGCATTAACCTTTAAAAAGGAGAGAGAGCAGCTTTTAAACTAGATAATAGGGAAAAGCAGACAGTCCTTCAAGAGCACATGGTTCGGAAGGATGTTTCTTTGAAGGATACTAGCACAAGAGGGAAGTTAAGGCATTCTGACAGAGAGGTTCCAATAAAGATAAAAGTAACCCAGATGCTATTATGTACAGAGCAGAGCTGAAAGATTCCAAATTACCCCTATCTACTGATGACCATATTAATATGAATAAAATACAACCTCTAAAATGCTTGCATACAAATGCTAGACATCTACAAAATAAGAAGGGAGGGTTAGAATATATAGCACTAAATGAAAGGTTAGATATGATCGGTATCTCAGAGACCTGGTTGAAGGAGGACAACCTATGAGACACTGTGATACCTGGGTACAGACTATCTTGACTCACCTGATCTTCTTTTTCTTTCTTCTTGTTTTATCCCTGCCTACACCTTCTATGTTTGTCTTGACTAGATTGTAAGCTCTGATGAGCAGGGACTGTCTCTTACATGTCTGTGCAGCGTTGCGTACGACTTGTAGCGCTATACAAATGCTCAGTAGTAGTAGTAGTAGTATTGCAATGATAGGGTAGATCAAATTGGTGGAGGGGCTGTACTTTACATTAGAGATGGCACTGAGTCAGATAGGACTAAAGTTTTGTATGAAACAAAATACACTGTGTAATCTCTATGGATAGAAATCCCATGTAAAAGGGGAATGTGATGGCAGTGGGGGTGTACTACTGACCACCTGGCCAGAATGAACAGATGGATGATGAAATGGTAAGGAAAATCAGGGAAGCTAACAAAAGTTACAACACAGTAATAATGGGTGATTTCAATTACCCCCGTATTGACTGGGTGAGTGTCACAGCAGGACATGCTAGGGAGATAAAGTTTCGAGATGAAATAAATGAGTGATTCTTGGAACATCTGGTTCATGAACCAACAAGAGGGGAAGCTATTTTGGATCTAGTCCTTAGTGTGGAACACAGGATCTGGTGCAAGGCATAAGAGTGTTGGGGGCCACTTGGCTATAGTGATCATAACATTTGATTTAATAAATGGAAGCAGGACAGCAAGGAAATCCATAGTACTATCTTTTTAACTTTCAAAAGGGGGACTATGATAAACTGAGGAAAATAGTTATGAAATAACTAAAAGGAACAGCTGCAAAGGTTAAAGATGTACATCAAGTATTGGCGTTGTTTAAAAATACTATGTTGGAAGCCCAGACTAGATGTAGTCTATGCTTAAGAAAAGTGAAAGGAAGGCCAAAAAACTACGAGCATGGTTTAAAGGCAAGGTCAGAGAGGCTGTTGTAGCCAAAAAAAAGGAGCCAGATGATGAAAATGGGAAACTTAAGCACTGGCAAGTTAGATGTGAGGCATTGATAAGGCAGGCAAAGAGAGAATTTGAAAAAAAGTATGCTGTGGACGTAAAAATGCATAATAAAAACTTTTATCAATTACATTCGTAGCAAAAATCTGTGAGAGAGTTAGTTGGACTACTGGATGATAGAGGGGTAAAAGGGGCACCATGGGAGGACAAGTCCATAGTGGAGAGACTGAATGAATTCTTTGCTTTGGTCTATCTCCAGGAACAAGCAGGAATGTAGTCTTCACATATGGGTATCGTCAGTACCGACGGAGCCTGCGCAGGAATGCTCCCCAACGTCCAATAGGAAAGCTTTTGGGAGCATCCCACAGCACCTGCATGCTGCCTTCCTGCCTTTCTCAACTGTCCCTCTCCATTTTTCGCGGAGCCGACAAGTCGCACATTCTGTCGCCGCAGAAAAATCCCTTCTTATACTTCTTTTTTGTGGTTGCGTCTGCCTTCCCTCGACGCTATACTGGTACTGCCGGTTCTTCTTTTCTTGTTTCTAAAAAAAACAAACAAAAAAACCACTTTTTTTCTGGAGTCTTTCTCCAGTAATTTTTCTTCTCGGGTGCCACGTGCCATTTTGGGCACTAGGCCCAACTTTTTCCCTCAAAATGGAAAAACCCGCTTTGGGTTTTAAAAAGTGTTCTAAGTGTGGCGGTACTATCTCCGTCACCGACACCCATGAGTGGTGCCTCAAATATTTAGGTCCTGACCACTCTATTTCAGAGTGTGTTGCCTGTGGAATGATATCAAAAAGGGGCCGGCAAAACCGAGCTGCTAAGCTCAGCACCCTTTTTCCCTCCGATGCAGCCTCCGTGGCATCGACATCCTCCAGGGCTTCATCCTCTCCCATGGATCTCAGATAACTAAACATAAATCTAGCTGGTCCTCAAAGGGTAGATCTCCTTCTAAACATTGAGATGCCTCTGGCATTGCCCTTGAGGGACTTTCACCGGCAAAATTGCCCTGGCGGGAAGCTTTGGTTTACAAAGCACTAACAGGGCTCAAGGATGTTCTTGAGGCTTCAACCTCTTCAGAACTACTGGTGCCATGCTCTGGGGTTCCGGCCGCTTTAACCGGCACCAATATCCAAGCATCGGCAGCGTCCATAGACCAGAGATTCTTGGCTATTGAACGCAGTCTGGCGGCTCTTCTCACGGCCTCGATGCCCCTGAAACCGCTTCAGACAATTCAACCAGTACCGGCACCGACTCTGGTACCGACACTGACTGCATCGACATTGGCAGGTATTCTACCGGGACCGAGTCATGCATCTCTATCCAGCATTGACAAGTTGGTACCGGACCACTCCGATGCCGACTTCGATCGGTACCGGTACCGTGCCTTGCATGATCACCCGGAT
Organism: Ichthyophis bannanicus; assembly: GCA_033557465.1. Lineage (NCBI taxonomy): Eukaryota > Metazoa > Chordata > Amphibia > Gymnophiona > Ichthyophiidae > Ichthyophis > Ichthyophis bannanicus. The sequence continues at coordinate 296,768,157 of CM066037.1, forward strand.
CGGAGATACTTCGAATCCTCGGATGAGTCTGAAGACTCTGAAAGCTCTGCCGATACTAGAGTACTTCTTCCTGTGGATTCCTCTTTTCCTCAGCGTAGGATGTCGCCACCAGAGGATATGTCCTTTCAGGATTTTATCCGAGATGTGGCCCGAGGTCTTTCCATCATAGTGGCTCCTCAAAAAGAGCCTAGGGCAAAGGAATTAGAAATCCAACAATACCCTAAAGCTCCCAAGGAGGCAGCTGCCTTATCTATTCATGAGATCTTGCATGATCTTATGTTAAGGATGTGGGAAACACCTCTAGCCACATCTCCTCATTCTTGAAGGCTCGACACCATGTATCAAGTTCCTCCTTGTCCTGGGTTTCAGAAAACTCTATTACCACACCATTCCATGGTGGTGGAATCAGCCATGAGATGGATGAAGAGTGCAAAAAGGCATGCATCTATTCCTCCAGGAGGTGAGTGTAGGACTCTTGATGCCTTTAGACGTCGATCCTTCCAGGCTTCCATGCTTTCTGCTAGGATCAGTTCCTATAGCTTGTATATGGGAATGTTCCTTAAGGAAGTCACAGGAGACTTATGGTTATGGTTTAGGCATTTGATATACCGCCCTTTACTTACGCATCAGAGCAGTTTACATGTATACTAACAGGTACTTTTTTATTCCCTTGTCCCCACAGGGCTCACAATCTAAGTGTACTTAGAGCTTATGAGCCCTCTCCTTCCTGATGATAAAAGGCAAGATTATTTTACTTTTGTTAAACATGCTCAGGATGTTTCCAAGTTTGTGAATCGTGCAGCCTTTGACTGCTTTGAATGCATAAGCAGAACCTCTGCTATTGCCATAGGTGCACGTAGAATTGCCTGGCTCCAGGCATCTGACTTAGAAATCTGGGTACAGGACAAACTGGGGAATATACCTTGCACAGGAGAGAATCGCTTTGTCAAGAATTGGCAGGAAAAAGCTAATTAGATAGATGCTGACAATATCACTTTGGATAGATTGTCCAAATCTACAGCTGATCCTGCAAGGAAAAGACCCTCTAAGAAACCATTCTTCAGTAAGAAGAAGAGTTTTATCCCTCCTATACCCAGCAGGGACATCGTTCAGGTCAGTCTGCCCAAAAGGGACAGCAGCAACAACTTAGGCAACAAAGGAAGCCAAAAGCAGCTAAGCCTCAACCGGCTCAGCAGACTCAGCCTCCACAGGGGCTTTGACTCCTATCTAGAGAACGTTGCCTTCCTGGCCCTGAATGGCCCAGAACCCACCACCATCCCAGGAAGGTTATGTCATTTTGCCCCCAGATGGTGTCAGATAACAGCAGAAAATTGGACTCTGTCTATTGTACGAGAGGGGTACAAGCTTCATTTCCTCAGCATGCCCCCTCCTACAATAGTAAGACAGTTCAATTCTCAGACCTCTCCCAAGGACCGGTTAGGTCAAGAAGTCACAATGCTCCTTGCTCAAGGAGCAATAGAAGAGGTGCCCATTCCCCAACGGGGTACAGGGTTTACTCCCCCTATTTCCTTATTCCAAAGAAAACAGGAGGACACAGACCCATTCTAGACCTCAGAGAATTGAACAAATTCCTGTTCAGTGAGAAGTTCAAAATGATTTCTCTAGGAACTCTGCTGCCATACCTTCGGAGTCAGGTTCTCTAGATCTCAAGGATGCATACACTCATGTTCTCATCCATCCAACTCACCAAAGGTTCCTTCGATTCCTGGTTCAAGGGAAGCACTACCAATACAGGGTTCTTCCTTTTGGCCTGGCTTCTGCACCAAGGGTGTTCACAAAATGCATGGCTGTGGTAGCAGCATTTCTCCGCACCCTTGGAATATTAGTCTTCCCTTACTTAGACAACTGGCTCATTCGAGCCCCTTCAGAGCCAGAGGCCACGGTTGCTCTGTCTCGCACAATGCGCATCCTTCAGTATTTGGGACTTGTCATAAACTTCCCAAAGTCCAACCTTGCTCCCACTCAATCCCTAGAGTTTATAGGAGCTCTTCTGGATACGACAGACAAGGGCCTTCCTTCCACAGCCCCGCTGCCTTCGCATTGTGCAGTTAGCTTTCCAAGCAATGCTGAAACCTCACCTCACTGCTCGGGAAATGTTACAGTTGCTAGGCCATATGGCATCCACCGTGCATGTGGTTCCTTATGCTCGCCTCCATATGAGGGCAACCCAGTGGACCTTATCCACTCAGTGGACTCAGGTGTCAGGTTCCCTGTCAGACAAAATAGCAAACTCAGATCGCCTTGTTTTGTCCCTCCAATGGTGGCAGTCACACAAAAACCTTCTGGTGGGGTCTCCTTTTCAGTAACCCCCACCCCAAGCCACTCTTAACAACAGATGCTTCACAGGTGGGTTGGGGAGCCCACCTGCAAGGCCTCTCTACCCAGGGTACCTGCACTCCACAGGAGGCCTATCTCCATATCAATCTCCTGGATCTCAGAGCAATCTTCCTTGCTCTTCGAGTATTTCACATCCAGCTCAGCAACAAGACAGTCCTAGTTCAAACGGACAATCAGGTAGCCATGTTCTATGTGAACAAGCAGGGCGGAACAGGCTCTCTGTCGCTGTGCAATGAAGCTTTGTGACTATGGGCCCTTGCCAGAGAGCATCAGATTCATCTGCTTGCGGTGTATCTTCCAGGTATTCAAAACTCTTGGGCAGACAGACTCAGTCGAGTTCTGCTTCTACACGAATGGTCTCTCCATGCAGACCAGGTGGCCCAAATTTTTCAAATTTGGGGAAACCTCGGACAAAGACCTCTTTGCAAATCCGCTGAATGCCAAACTTCCCCGGTTCTGTTCCAGAATTCCGGCTCGAGGTTGTCCTCCTTCATTGGGGTCAGGACTTCCTATATGCCTTTCCACCCATTCCCCTAATTCCCAAAACCCTATTCAAGCTTCAGAGAGACATATGATCCTCATAGCTCCACGTTGGCCACGGCAAATGTGGTACCTTCTGCTCCTACATCTCTCTCAAGCTCCGCCTTTGGAGTTAGGATCTGCTCCAGATCTTCTTTCTCAAGAGGACGGGATGCTGTGGCATCCCAAACCCCAGTCTCTGCATCTCAGGGCCTGGTTGCTGAAAGCCTAGAACTTCACAGTCTTAACCTTTCTCAGCAGGTAAAGGATATCCTTCATGCTTCCAGGAAACCTTCCACAAGATGCTCTTAAGCATTTAAGTGGATAAGGTTTACCATATGGTGCTCACAGAATGGTCGATCATTACTGGAGTACCTTCTTCATTTATCAAATGCAGGGCTTAAGATAAATTCAGTGAGAGTCCATTTGAGTGCTATTGCAGCTTCTTTCAAGCCTCTAAATGGACAACCTATTTCCTCTCATCCTCTCACAGCAAGATTTATGAGAGGCCTTCTTTTAACGAAGCCTCCCATTAAACCACCACTGGTGGCATGGGACTTGAATCTGGTACTTGGGCAGCTCATGAAACCGCCCTTTGAACCATTAGCCACTACCTCTTTGAAATTCCTTTCCTGGAAGATTATCTTTCTCATTGCAATCACATCAGCACGTCGCATCAGTGAATTGCAAGCGTTGGTGGCTGATCCTCCTTATACAAGGTTCCATCATGATAAGGTAGTTCTTAGGACTCATCGACACTTTATGCCAAAGGTGGTTTTGCCCTTTCATTTAAACCAAGCAGTTTACCTTCCTGTATTCTTTCCAAGGCCTCACGCCTCAAATGCAGAAAGGAACCTTCATACTTTGGACTGTAAAAGAGCTTTGGTCTTTTACTTGCAAGGACACAGCAACATAGAAAATCCTCTCAACTCTTTGTTGCTTTTGATCCTAGTCATTTGGGACTTCCAGTCTCCAAGAGGACACTGTCTAGCTGGATTGCACAGTGTATATCTTTTGCCTATGAGAGTAAGAACCTTCCTCTTGAAGGCCATGTCACAGCTCACAATGTGAGAGCCATGGCAGCCTCAATGGCTCATCTTCACTCTGTGTCTATCGACGACATCTGTCAAGCAGCTACTTGGGCTTCGGTACATACCTTCACAGCCCATTACTGCTTAGACAAGCACTCCCGTCGGGTGCCTTGTTTGGTCAGGCTGTTCTTCAACACCTGTTCCAGACTTAATCAACTCCTACCCGCCATCCCTGGTAGAAACATAGATACATAGAAACATGATGACAAAAAAAGACCACATGGCCTATCTAGTCTGTCCTTCCATATCAACAACTACAACAGTCCACTTTTTATCTTTAGAGATCCTCTGTGTTGGTCCCATGCTTTTTTGAATTCAGTTACTGTCCTCATCTCTACCACCTCCACTGGGAGACTATTCCATGGATCCACTACTCTTTCTGTAAAGAAATATTTCTGCATATCACTCCTGAATCTATCTCCCTTCACCCTCATCCCATGTCCCCTCGTAGCAGAACTTGCTTTCAATTGAAAGAGGCTCTCTCCCTGAACATTTATGCCACGGAGGTATTTAAACATCTCAATCATATCACCTCTATCCCGCCTTTCCTCTAAGGTGTACATATTAAGATCCTTAAGTCTGTCCTCATATGCTTTATAATGAAGCCCACTAATCATTTTAGTAGCCACCCTCTGCACCGACTCCATCCTGTTCACATCCTTTTGAAGGTGCGGTCTCCAGAATTGCACACTATACTCCAAATGAGGTCGCACCAAAGACTTATACAGAGGCATTATCACCTCCTTTTTTCTGCTAGCCATTCCTCTCCGTATGCACCCAAGCATCCTTCTAGCTTTTGCCGTCGCCTTTTCTACCTGTTTAGCTACTTTAAGATCATCAGACACAATCACGCCTAGGTCCCGCTCTTCTTTAGTGGACAAAAGTACTTCACCTCCTATACTGTATTGCTCCCTTGGATTGCTGCAGCCCAAATGCATGACCTTACATTTTTTAACATTAAATCCCAGCTGCCAAATTCTAGACCATTCTTCAAGCTTAGCTAGATCCCTCCTCATACACCTTCCTGGGTGTCTACTCTATTGCAGATTTTGGTATCATCCGCAAAGAGGCAAACCTTACCCGACAACCCTTCCGCTATATCACTAACAAAGATGTTAAAAAGAATGCCAGAGATCCATGGGGGGAAGTGGAGCCCTTTCACAAGGGCACACAAAACCTTTTGGGGCCATCTCCCTGGCATCTGCAACTAGGGAGTCCCCATATGTGAAGACTACATTTCTGCTTGTTCCTGGAGATAGCATAGTTACTCACCTGTAACAGGTGATCTCCGGGAACAGCAGGAATTTAGTCTTCACCACCCACCCACCTCCCCTAGGAGTTGTATCTTTCTATCTCTCTCTCTCTTTCTCTCTTTCCCTCTCTCTTTTGTCTCAGCTTTAAACTCAACTGGAGAGGGACAGTTAGGAAAGGCGGGAAGGCAGCATGCAGGTGCTGTGGGATGCTCCCAAAAGCTTTCCGATTGGATGCTGGGGAGCGTTCCTGCGCAGGCTTCGCCGGTACCGATGATACCTATATGTGAAGACTAAATTCCTGCTGTTCCCAGAGATCACCTGTTACAGGTGAGTAACTATGCTTTACTGAAGAAGATGTAGGAAAGTTACTCATGCCTGAAATGTTATTTAAAGATGATATATCAGAAGAATTGAAAGAAATATAGTTAAAGCGGGAAGATGTATTACAAGTATTTGATAAATTGAAGAGTAGTAAATCAGCTATACCAGATGGTATACATCAGATGCTGTTGAAACAACTGAAATATGAAATTTTAGACCAACTATTAGTAATCTGTGAACTATTCTTAAAATCATCTGTAGTACCTGAAGATTGGAGAATGGCCAATGTATTGCCAATTTTAATAAAGGTTTCCAGGGGTGATCCGGGAAACTACAGACCAGTGAGCCTGACATCCGTACTGGGCAAAATGGTAGAAACTATTATAAAGAATACAATTACTAAACATGTAGATAGTCATGGTTTAATGGGAAAAAAACAACATGGATTCAGCCAAGGAAAGTCTTGTCTAATTCATCTGTTACATTTTTTTGAAGGTGTGAATAAACAGGTAGACCAAGATGAGCCAGTTTCTATAGTGTATCTGGATTTTCAGAAAGCCTTTGACAAGTTCCCTCATGAGAGACTCTTGTCGAAATTAAAAAGTAATGGGATTGGAGGTAGTGTACTATTGTGGATCAGGAACTGGTTAAAAGATAGAAAGCAGAGAGTAAGGTTAAATGGCAATTTTTTGTCAATGTACAAAGTTGTTAAAACCAAGAGGATTGTGAAGAATTGCAAAAGGACCTTAATAAATTGGGAGACTGGGCGTTGAAATGGCAGATGAAATTTAATGTGGACAAGTGCAAAGTTACGCACCTAGGAAAGAACAACCCAAACTACAGTTACATGATGCAAGGTTCCACATTAGGAGCCACTATGCAGGAGCTTCTGGGTCGCCAGGAGTCAGGACTGACTCGAAGGCACACATTGCATTTGCATGCAGGAAAAAGATTTAGATGTCATCGTGGATAATATGTTGAAACCCTCTGCCCTGTGTGCAGCGGCAGTCAACAAAGCAAATAGAATGCTAGGAATCATAAGGAAAGGAAACGACAATAAAACCAAGGATATTATAATGGCTCTGTATTATTCCATGGTGGGACTACACCTTGAATATTGTGTGCAAGTCTAGTCACCATATCTTAAAATGGATATAGTGGAATTAGAAAAGGTATAGAGAAGAGCCATCAAAATGGTACAGGGAATGGAAGGATATCCCTAAGAGAGAGGCTTAAAAGGTTAGGGCTTTTCAACATGGAAAAGAGACGGCTGAGGAAAGATATGTTAGAGGTCTATAAATTAATGAATGGAATGGAATGGGTAACCATGGAACAGTTGTTTACGCCATCAAAAATTAGAAAGACTAGGAGGCATGCAATGAAGCTACAGTGTAATCCATTTAAGACTAATAAGAGAAAATATTTTTTCACTCAACATGTAATCAAACTCTGGAATTCGTTACTGGAGGATGTAGTAAAAGCTGTTAGTGTAGCTAGGTTTAAAAAAGCTTTGGACAAGTTCCAGGAGGAAAGGTCCATTAACCATTATTAAAGAGGATCTGGGAAATCCACTGCTTGCCCTAGGAAAAGCATTGTAGAACTTGTCTTTCTGGGAACCTGTCAGTTTCTTGTGACCTGGATTGGCCACTGTTGGAAACAGTATACTGGGCTTGATGGATCTTGGTATGACTCAGTATGGCTTATCTTTTTATCAGGCAGAATGGATCTGGGAATGTCACAGGTGATCATAACAGTTTCATTCTCCTCAATTCTCTTAGGGTTGTGATACCAGAGCTTTTTCGGGCAGTGATGTTGTAGTGGTTACAAATCCCTCTCTCATCAATGATTAGGTTGGTTTTGGAGCACATTAAGGATCCATCCACATGTTCTGGGGCAGTTTCTCCAAACAGGTTAGTTTGCGCATATCATGATAGTCCTGAATCTTGTACCTAAACCAGGGTATGTGAAGGATTGCCTCATTCTCAAATTTACTACTAAGGCTTGCCGTAGTACTGGCATTGTTCTAAAGAGAGCCTCCTTCTGGAGTTCATAAGATGTTACATGTGTGATTGGAGATTCCACTTAATCAGGCCCATGGCTCCCAATACAGTGGGATATATTTCTTTATCTTTCTGCCACACTTTCTTGGTATCTGACTGCATTTCTTCTCTCTTTCCATGTGATTCACAGAATAATCGCTTGGAACCGACCCCTCTATTAATTTTCTGATATGTGTATTTCCTTCCTGTACATTGGAATTAATTTGAGCTATAGTATCAACACTTTCATCAGGAAATATCATTACTACCTGCTAAAACTTCAGCAGCACTTCATTTCATTGGTTTTTTAATTAGTTTTGGCTGGGAAATGACATAAAATGAAACACTCAGGGCCTAGCATCAGCAAAGTTCTTTTAGCTTAAATTTACAACACAGAAAAGAGCTTTCTGGTTAAATTTAGAACCCAGCAGAGAGCTTGTACTTTAAATTTCATAAGAAGTTAGAGCCTAGCAGCAGCTAAGAGCTATAATTTAAATCAAATTAGAATATAACTTACCTCAGCAGCACAAGACAGGGTACTGTGTAGCAGCCCTCTTTTAATAAGTGTTAATTCCCTCCCACCCCTGGGATAATCGTAGCTTTATAGGTACTTACACATCTTAAAAGACAGGAGGTGCTCTCAGGTGAAGCTCATTACCCAAATCAGTCATACACTAAGGACCTGAGATTAGTTAAGCTTCAGGTGAACAAGGTATATTACACGTATTAGGTTCAGTTTTATTAGTATAAATATCCATAGCAACCCTTAGTAAGTAAAGAACTTAGATCTAAACACAAACATAAAACTAAGATGCAGACAGCAGTCCAGCAGCGGGATGGGGGCTTTCCAGTCTTTTGCATTGAGTGTCACATGTATGATTTTCTCCCAGTTGGTGAGAGGTCTTACGTGTGCACTAGGTGCAAGGAGCTCTTTGCTCTCAGGGAACGAGTCCGTTCTCTAGAGGCTAAAGTAGCAGACTTGGAAAGCATAAGACAGACAGAGAGGTACATAGACGAGACCTACAGGGATATAGTCCTGAAGTCCCACCTCCAGTCTGGCAGCATCCCTGTTGCCATGGAGGAGAGAGGTCACGTGACAGGAGAGCATCACCCTGGTGTGGCAGGAAGTGATCCTGTAACTAGGACCTGTTCTCCAGGTGATGTAAAAACCTCTCGCACCGAGGAAGTTTCTCCAGGGCCATGTGCCCATGAGGGAAGGGTTAGGACAGCCGTTATAGTTGGTGATTCGATCATTAGGCATGTAGATAGCTGGGTGGCTGGTGGACGTGAGGATCGCCTGGTAACATGCCTGCCTGGTGCGAAGGTAGCGGACCTCACGCGCCACCTAGATAAGGTCTTAGATAGTGCTGGGGAGGAGTCTGCTGTCTTGGTACATGTTGGCACCAATGACATAGGAAAATGTGGTAGGGAGGTTCTGGAGGCTAAATTTAGGCTTTTAGGTAGGAAGTTGAAATCCAGAACTTCCAGGGTTGCATTCTCCGAAATGCTTCCTGTTCCACGCGCAGGACCCAAAAGGCAGACAGAGCTCCGGAGTCTCAATGCGTGGATAAGACAATGGTGCAGAGATGAGGGGTTTGGATTTGTTAGGAACTGGGGAACATTCTGGGGAAAGGAGGGGCTCTTCCGAAGGGGTGGGCTTCACCTTAACCAGGATGGAACCAGGCTGCTGGCATTAACCTTTAAAAAGGAGATAGAGCAGCTTTTAAACTAGATATTAGGGGAAAGCCGACAGTCGCCCAAGAGCAGATGGTTCGGAAGAATGTATCTTTGAAGGATACTACCAAAAGCAGAGAGGTTCCACAAAAGAGTAAAGTAGCCCAAATGCCCTCAAGTATGGAGCAGACAGAGCTTAAAGATCCCAAATTACTCATGTCTAACAGACAAATTAATATGGATAAAATACATTCTCTAAAATGCTTGTATGCAAATGCTAGAAGTCTAAAAAATAAGATGGGAGAGTTAGAATATATAGCACTAAATGAAAGGTTAGATATGATTGGAATATCAGAGACATGGTGGAAGGACGACAACCAGTGGGACACTGTGATACCTGGGTACAAACTATATCGTAATGATAGAGCTGATCAAATTGGTGGAGGGGTTGCTCTCTATGTTAGAGAGGGTATTGAGTCAGAAAGGATTAAAGTTTTGCAGGAAACAAAATCTGCTGTAGAATCTATATGGATTGAAATTCCATGTAAAAGGGGGAAGGCAATGGCAGTGGGGGTGTACTATCGAGCGCCTGGCCAGAATGACCAAATGGATGATGAAATGCTCAAAGAAATCAAGGAAGCTAACAAAAGTTACAGCACAGTAATAATAATGGGTGATTTCAACTACCCCGGTATCGACTGGGTCAGTGTCACGTCAGGACATGCTAGGGAGATAAAGTTCCTAGATGAAATAAATGACTGCTTCTTGGAGCAGCTGGTTCATGAACCGACCAGAGGGGAAGCCATATTAGACCTAATCCTTAGTGGAACACCAGATCTAGTGCAAGAGATAAGGTTGTTGGGGCCACTTGGCAATAGTGATCATAGCATGATCGCCTTTGATTTAATTAGTGGAGGAGGGATAGTAAGGAAATCCACAGTACTACCTTTTAACTTTCGAAAGGGAGACTATGATAAAATGAGGAAAACAGTCAAGAAAAAACTAAAAGGAGCAGTTGCAAAGGTTAAAGACGTACATCAGGCTTGGCTGTTGTTGAAAAATACTATCTTGGAAGCCCAGACCAGCTGTATTCCACGCTTGAAGAAAAGTGGAAAGAAGTCCAAAAAACTGCCAGCATGGTTTAAAGTTGAGGTCAGAGAGGCTGTTGTTGCCAAAAAAGCATCTTTCAGGAAATGGAAAAAAGAGCCAAACGACGAAACCTGGAAACAGCACAAACACTGGCAAGTCAAATGCAAGGCATTGATAAGGCAGGCAAAGGGAGAATTTGAGAAGAAGCTTGCTGCAGAAGCAAAAACGCGAAGTAAAGACCTTTTCAAGTACATTCGTAGCAAAAAACCTGTGAGAGAGTCAGTTGGTCCATTAGATGATAAAGGGGTTAAAGGAGCACTAAGAGGCGACAAGGCGATAGCAGAGAGACTGAACGAATTCTTTGCTTCAGTCTTTACTGAGGAAGATGTAGGGATGTTACCCATGACTGAAGTGATATTTAAAGGTGCAGAAGAATTGAAGGAAATATCGATACATCGAGAAGATGTATTACAACTATTAGATAAGCTGAAGAGTAGCAAATCACCTGGGCCGGATGGTATACATCCAAGGGTATTGAAAGAACTGAAATATGAGATTGCAGACCTGCTATTAGTAATCTGTGAACTATCATTAAAATCATCTCTAATACCTGAAGATTGGAGGATCGCCAATGTAACACCAATTTTTAAAAAGGGTTCCAGGGGTGATCCGGGAAACTACAGACCGGTGAGCCTGACGTCAATACCGGGAAAAATGATAGAAACCATCATAAAGAATAAAATTACTCAGCATGTAGATAGTCATGAACTAATGAGAGACAGCAAACATGGCTTTAGACAAGGAAGATCTTGTCTTACTAATCTATTATGTTTTTTTGAAGGAGTAAATAATCAGGTGGACAAAGGTGAGTCAGTTGATATTGTGTATCTGGACTTTCAGAAAGCCTTTGACAAGGTCCCTCATGAGAGACTTTTGGCAAAACTAAAGAGTCATGGGATAGGAGGCAGTGTACTATTGTGGATCAGGAACTGGTTAAAAGATAGAAAGCAGAGGGTAGGGCTAAATGGCCAATTTTCCCAATGGAGAAAGGTGAATAGTGGTGTACCCCAGGGATCTGTGCTGGGTCCGCTGCTTTTTGACATATTCATAAATGACCTGGAAAGTGGAATAACGAGTGAGGTTATCAAATTTGCAGATGACACAAAGCTATTTAAAGTTGTTAAAACCCAAGAGGATTGTGGAAAATTGCAAGAGGATCTTGATAAATTGGAAGACTGGGCATCAAAATGGCAGATGAAATTTAATGTGGACAAGTGCAAGGTTATGCACCTAGGGAAGAACAACCCAAACTATGGTTACACGATGCAAGGTTCCACATTAGGAACCACCACCCAGGAAAAAGATTTAGGCGTCATTGTGGATACCATGTTAAATCCCTCGGCCCAGTGTGCAGCGGCGGCCAAGAGAGCAAATAGAATGCTAGGTATGATAAGGAAAGGAATGGAAAATAAAACAAAGGATATTATAATGCCTCTATATCGTTCCATGGTGAGACCGCACCTTGAATATTGTGTGCAATTCTGGTCGCCGTATCTTAAAAAGGATATAGAGTTATTAGAAAAGGTTCAGAGAAGAGCCACCAAAATGGTAAAGGGGATGGAAGGATACTCCTATGAAGAAAGGCTAAAAAGGTTAGGGCTCTTTAACCTGGAAAAGAGACGGCTGAGGGGAGATATGATAGAAGTCTATAAATTAATGAGCGGAGTGGAACGGGTAAACGTAGATCGATTGTTTACCTTATCAGAACATAGAAAGACTAGGGGACATGCAATGAAGCTACAGGGTAAACTATTTAAGACTAATAAGAGAAAATATTTTTTCACTCAACGTGTAATCAAACTCTGGAATTTGTTACCGGAGGATGTAGTAAAGGCTGTTAGTGTAGCTGGGTTTAAAAAAGGTTTGGACAAGTTCCTGGAGGAAAGGTCCATAAGCCATTATTAAGAAGGGACCCAGGATATCAATCAACAAGTGGAATCCTACAGACCCATATCTAGCATTCCACTACTCGCGAAGATCATTGAAAAGGAGGCCCAAAGGCAATTGCAGGATCACATTGACTCCGCTGCACCGTTAGACCCCTGCCAACATGGTTTTAGGGAATTCCATGGAGTGGAATCCCTCCTTACCACTCTCTTCTGCAAAATAATCACTGGCATTGACGACATCCGTCAAGGATTTGCACTCATCTTTCTGGACATCGCTGCAGCTTTTGATTCAGTAAATCATGAGCTTCTACTAGGACGTCTGATTGACAAAGGCATTAATGGAAGAGCACTTGAATGGTGCAGATCCTACCTGTCTGAAAGATGGCAGCATGTTCGTTCTGGAGGGATAAATTCTGAACCTTTCCACCAAAGCCAAGGAGTCCCTCAAGGATCCTCCCTTTCTGCTCTCCTGTTCAATATTTACATGCAGCCAATCTGTAATATCATCCGGTCTTTCAATGTTGATTGCATGTTATACGCAGACCATGTCCTGCTTTACATTCCCTTCTCTACCGAGCATCTGGACCTCTCCCCACTAACGAGTTGCTTCAATGCAATATCTGACTGGCTCCTGTCTCAAAACCTCAGAATACAACATAAGAAAACAGAAGTACTCTTCATTACAAGGAATCCCAATTTTACACCCCCACAATATCTTAAAGTAAAAGAAGCGGAGTTACAATCTAAATCCTCAATACGATATTTGGGAGTCACCATAGACCAACGCCTTGACATGAAGGCCCACGTAGGAAACATAGTAAGATCAGTTTACTACAAGATCCGCTCACTTAGACATTTACGTTCCATTCTTGATCCAACTGATTTCCGCACAATCTTCCAGGCGCTGGTTATACCTCATTTCGACTATGCCAACGTCATATTACAAGGTCTTCCCCAATCTACATTAAACCCGCTTCAGCTAGCCATGAACACGGCAGCAAGAGTCATCCACGGAGCCTCCAGGAACGATCACGTGACGCCTCTGCTGATACAGTTACATTGGCTACCCATTCAAGCTAGAATAGTTTTCAAGACCCTGATAATTACTTTTAAAGCTGTTAATAATCTCACATCTGCATCCTTATCCTCCCTCATCCATATCACATCTCCAAATAGAGCAAGAAGATCTATGGCTATAAACTCCCTAAAAATCCCGAAGGAACTTACTGTTTGCACTAAATCGACAGCCAACAGAGCCTTCAGTCTCAGTGCCCCAAAATGCTGGAACGCACTACCCCCTGATATCCGGGCTATTAAGAGCATAATACAGTTCAGGAAAGCCCTCAAATGCCACCTCTTCAACAAGTACCTTATAGAACCCAATGGCATCACCTAGAGCTCAATAGCACCCACTGATACTAGTCCCAGATAAATTTATGGTATTTCAACAACACACCAAGTTTGATATTCAATCCTATAGTGGGCTGGTGTTTTCCTATGAAACCTCTGTGCATATGATTCCATGTAGTATTCCATGTAATATGTTTTGTAAATAGTTACCCCGGTTATCCAAGTTATTTATGCCCTGTTACCTGTAATCTCATACGTGTTAAATGTACTGAGCATTTTGTTCTATGTGAACCGCGCTGATGATGAATAGTGCGGTATATAAGAGATTGCAAATAAATAAATAAAATAAATAAATGCTTGAACCAATACAAGCATTGTGGAACCTGTGTCCCTTGGGGAAACTGCTAGGTACATATGACCTAGATTGGCCACTGTTGGAAACGGAATGCTGGGCAGGGCCGGATTTACCTTGAGTGAGGCCCTACGCCAACAAAAATTGTGGGCCCCCAGCAGGGGCGGCCCAAGGGGGGTGCGGGGCCTCATTTGCATAAGGGGGCCTCATTTGCATAACTATTTGCATAATGTTACCATATACTAACTTTTAGTAAACGTGCCTCTTAATGAGTGTATGGATAAAGAAAGACTAAAAGATTTCTACATTACTATAATCCAGTGCCAACCCATAGCAAACCTGCCATATCCTAACAGCACTACCAGGACTTACAAAGCACCATACTCTACCAATCAAAAGGCAACACTGCAAATATTAAACCAATACATTTCAGAGAACAACAAAACATGACCTACTGGGGAAAGAGAACAAGTGGCAATGTCAAATAGGAATTATATAAACAGAACACCTCAGCTCAGTTACACATGCAGAACATAGACCATCACCAAACAAGTAATCACAATTTAGAAACAGGAAGACAATAATTAAACTGGGAATCCCAAAAGCCAAACTTGGAATGTACAACACTGTAGAAATAAAACTATACATTAATTTGTTCTTGTACTAAACAAAGCGCAGACTTTAATGATGCACATTTACCAGAGCTGACATATTCCAATTAATAAATTCAAAATAAAGAGATATTTTTCTACCTTTTGTGCATTTTTTTCCAGCTGCAATTGCTCCAGCCACTTTCTTCTGGTTTCTTCGTGTCTTCTGCTAACTCTCCATCGTCTGCTGTCCATTTGTCCTTTCTTCTCTCTTCTAGTTTTTTTCCATTCTCTCTCTACATCTGCTTTAACATACTAATCTTTCTCCTTTTGCTCTTTCCTCATTCCTATTTCATCCACTCAAATTTTACCCCTCCATCCTCAATCCCCACTTACTCTCCCAGTACCCGGCCAATTGTAGATTTTTTATCCCTCACACACAAAATATTTTTCCCTTCTCCATTTTACTCTTCCAGCCCCATCCCATTCTAATCCTCCCCCAACATCAGCTCCCTTCTAGTTCCAGCCTCACCCAGCATCCATTCCCTTCTAGTCCCTGCATCAGCGCATTTCCAGTCCTAGCCACCCATCAGCCCATTTCCAGTCCTAGCAACCCCCCAACCCAATACCAGTCCTAGCCCCCCATCAACCCACTTCCAGTCCTAACCCCCCATCACCCCATCACCCCATTTTCAGTTTAAGCCCCCCCTATAACCCATTACCAGTCCTAACCCCCCATCAGCCCAGTTACCACTTACAAAAATGTTTTCTTTCGCGATTTAGTTTGTGAAAACTTTTCAATAATTGTATCAAAAGTCAACGCAGAAGTAACGTCATTTTCAATTGACATGACTGCCAGAGAATTCAGTCTTTTCTGCGTCATCGTAGAACGAAATCTATTTTTTATCAGGGAAAGCTTTGAAAAAGAACGTTCCCCTTCGCAGATAGTCACGGGAAGCGTTGAAAACAAGCGGAGGGCAGTGGAAACATTCGGAAATGTTGAATCCACTACAGGATTTTTTTTCAGCCATTTCAGTAGGTTTTGGGGGTCACGATCCAAATTCAAATCCGCGGCCATTCCAGAAAATGCCACAAATTCCTCTTCACACCCGCTTTCCAGATCACAATTGTATTTTTGCTGCAAATGGATTACATCTTCTCTGAGAGAGCCAACATCATTCTCCTTCAGTGATTTGATGAAAGCAAAGTCTTCAGAAATCTGCTTGTAAGCATTCCGGCGTTGAGATAAACATGCAAGCAGTTTGTCAAGTATGACATATACACTCTCAACACGGAATTTTTGTGCACCTTGTAAAGCAGCATTCGGCTCACCTGCTTCTTCAAAAACCTGGCATCTTTTTGGTCGATTCCGAATGAAACGAGAGGTGTAGTCTTGTTGGATGTCCTCCATGAGCTCTTTTGCTTCTTTCTCCAGGTTGTCGAAGTCATCACGCATTCCAGCAACGAATGTTTCCAAAGAAGTAAACAAAGAAACGCCGACACTGATGTCAATAGACACACTTTGCAAGGCAGTGTTGATTTTTTGACATCGCTGCAAGATCTTGTGCCACAGAACACACATGAATGCGGTTTCCAACAGACACATTTTACCCGCCAAGGCTGCTGCTAAGCGTCGGGCATCACCCTTCTCGTCTTCATTTTCTGCGATACTATTCAGCATAGTATAGATGTTGGCATAGTTGAGATGTAGTGCTTTCACGGACTCTGAATGGCAATGCCAACGGGTAGATGATAAAGTTTTCAAAGTCAGAATTCGTCCATTTTCGTTCGGTGTGAGTCCTGATGTCAATGAACTCCACCGCTTTGTTGAACCAACCGAAAACGCATACAGTTCTTGGACGAGACCAATAAAGTTAACAGCGTCCAGACAGCAATTTACACTAGCAACTCCAACCAAATTTAATGAATGTGCTGCACAAGGTATGTTGTCAGCCATTGGGTTAATTTCCCTCAGTTTTGCTTGGAGACCGGCGTATTTCCCAGCCATGTTTGCTGCGTTGTCGTAGCTTTGTCCTCGGCAGTTATCCAGAGACAATGACATTTCATTTAGTATATTCAACACATCTTGGTAAAGGCTGTCGGCTTTGTGACTTTCAATTGGAAAGAATTTTAGAAACCGTTCAGTTGTTTCACCAAACTTGTTAACGTAGCGCACAATAAAAGTTAGTTGGTCAATGTGACTAACGTCTGGAGTGGAATCAATACATATGGAATAGTACTTCGCGTCGTGAATTTCATTTAAAATGACAGCCAACACGTCTTGTCCCATTTGCTCGATGAGTTCATCACATACAGTGGAAGACAAATAGCTAATTTTTCCACTTCCTTTATTTCCAAAACGAGATATATGGTCGGCAAGGAAGGGGTCGAATTTGGCTAAAAGTTCCAAAATTCCCAGATAGTTTCCGTTTTGCACAGAACCAAATAATTCGGTATCTCCTCGAAATGCTAGGCCACGTTGAGCAAGGAACTTTATCACTTCAACAACACGCCGAAGAACTGACTGCCAATATATCTTCTCTTCGTTCATCTGTTTCTGAAGCTTTTCGTCGATGCACCCTTTCGCTGAAACACGTGCTAACCAGGAACTGAGTGATGCTCGGTGTTCTGCACTACTTTCGTGAAGCTTGATCACTTTACCGCAGTTGCTCCAATCGTTGAATCCACAGGAGGCAAACTGCGACGTGGACCTTGAAAGCAACTTACAGAAAAAACAGTAAATGTTCCCATTTGATGGCGAATAAAGCAGCCAGTCTCGGTAATACTTCTCATCATTTGCTTTTCGTCCGTAAAGAAATTCCTTCGCAAAACGGCGTGTTCTATTTCCCATAGTTCTTTCTGATGACATGAAACTATCATCGTGATGTTGACATGCAGCTGGACCATTAACAATCCAATAATCGACGTCAGAAGCTGGAAGGAATGTTTTCCAGAGACCCACATCATGAGGTGGTGGTGGTGGAGAACTAGAAATATTCTCCTCAGGTACATCGGGTTGTGGAGTAACATCAGCAGTATCGGAAGTTTGAGGAGTAGTGTCAGTAGTATCCAAAAGATGTGGAGTAGCCGCGTCATTCACATTCAAAACTTCTGATTCTGAGACAGCTTGAATTTTCGTCGATGGAAGAAGAAAGCTGGTAATCTTGGGAATTTTGGTGGTTGATTCGTTTTCTAGCATTTTCTTTTTTCGTTTAGATGCACCACTTTCATATTTTTTCATGACTACTGTAAGGGGGGACTTAGAGAGACTGAGAGCGCTTGAGTTCTACCAGGAAAAACCCCTGCGCTTGTAGCCTGTAGCCTAAGCACTTAGTAAGCAGTAGCAACCAGTACAGAGAAGCCAGGGGCAATTGGGAAGCCTCAAGGAAACAAACCAATAGCGGACAGGCAAAAAAAAAGCTTTTGATGCATGCAGTTAGAACCTCATGAAGATGAGTGGACGGACCAGTTTTAGGTCAGGTAACCTATATGCAGCCTCAAGTCTATATGCACTAACCTACATGCAGCGCAGCCTGAAGCCTAAGTTAGGTAAGTTATACCAGGAAAAACCCCTGAGCTTGTAGCCTGTAGCCTGTAGCCTAAGCAGTAGCACTAGCAACCCCAGTACAGAGAACCCAGGGGCAATTGGGAAGCCTCAAGGAAATCAAGGAAAACAAACCAATAGCAGACAGGCAAGGACTACCCCCCCGGTAATGCTCGCGTGGTTTGCATGTGCCTTGTCCTCGCGATGGGCGTGATGTCAGTGTGTTCGTTCTGCTGCAACTGTGCCCGAGGCCCCCCCCCCCCCGGGGGCCCCCCCCGCCCCCCCCCCCCCCCCCCCCCGCTCCGCTCGAAGCGTCAGAATTCGCCATAAGAATGACCGCACCTACCGCTTCCGGACCTGGTGTAGCTGAGCAGGCTGCCGGCATCGTGGAGGCTGAGGCTGAGGCAGGCGGTCGGCGCTGTCACTTTGGAGCGAGGGGAAGGCTGACGCTGGCCGGAAGTGACGTCGACGGCTCAGGAAGTGAAGAGGAGCCGGGTAAGATGGCCGCCGCCATCGGAGGCAGCATAGAAATCGAAGCCCCATGTTCACTGCGGCGGGAGACGGGGGCCTGGGAAGGCGCGTCTCCGGCCGAGCTTGCGACTTCGGCGTTTTCGCTACCACGGAAAAATCTCTGCCGGACTTTAAACTCTCTCTAGAGAGCGAGGGATGGGGACTCTTGTGGGCCCTTGCAAGCTGTGGGCCCTACGCCATGGCGTACATGGCGTATGGGTAAATCCGGCCCTGATGCTGGGCTTGATGGACCTTGGTCTGACCCAGTATGGCATATCTTATGTTCTTATGTTCTTATGTAACACATGATCATTTCCCTGGTGTTTATAAAATAACAGCTAATCCCTAAAAATTAGTGGACCATTAATTGGCAGCAAGGAAAAGCTTAAGCTACCCTTCTCTCGTCGTCTTTAGTTTAATTACTGAGGAGCAGGGGTGCTGAGAGCCAGCATGCGCCCCAAGGCAGGCAACCTTTCCAGGCCCTCTGCAATGTTTGAAAATTTATGTTAAAGGTACTGGAGTAATAAATGTCAAAATGAAATAAATGACTGTTAATCATGTTGTGAATACCATGACAGTCATTCCAGAAGGACTGTAATTGAAAAACAGTAACGCGCTGAAATTGTTCATTATTTAAAAAAAAAAAAAAAATCAAGATAGGCTAGGGCCCTGCCCCCTCTTCATTGGGTCTGCTGGAAAGATACTTATGAAAGTTCCTCCCACTTTTATCATGCCTTTGATGATCCTGTGCTTTGTCATAACCTTGAGTAAGAATCTCACGTGTATGTAAAGTATGAATGTCTTTAGATTCAGGGAAGGGGATGAGGCAGGGCTGTGATATAAGGTGTGCACACCCTTTATTTCAATAAAGTCAAAGAGAAAAAATAAATATTAGGACAAAAATGAAAGAAAATGATAAATAGGGGAGCTTATAGCAGACTAGCACTTCCACATTAAGTACTGTAGGTTTCAATACAAATTCCTGGGAGAGTGGGACACCTTCAGCCTCGTGTTTGTCTGTATGTTAGAAATTCTCTTGTATCTATCCATCAGCTTAATGCTTACTTAGAAGAAGTAGCACATAGGTGAGGAATGTGATGCTTGCCTGGCATCAAATTCTTTTAAGAATCAAGTTGTATATTGCCAAATATAGGCCACTCTGTACATATGTGTGTGCTGCTATGGAACCTTGCATACACTTCTACTGTCTCTAGTATTATTCCCATAACCCCAAATGGGAGAAACACCTTAGCATTATGGAGGTAATTTTATAAAGTCCTCTCCACGCATATGTGGTCTCTTATAAAATACCGACTGGCGTAAAAGTACACTCATTGGCATGAACCCGTGAACTTTGCCAGCAGGCGTAACTAGGAGCGCAGTCTGGGCAGAATGCGAGCACAGTTCACAAGTACGCATGTTGATGATGATGAAATAATCAATGCATGCACTTTTGTCCTTTCTGCCAATGTAGCTTTATAAAATAGCTCCTTAGTAGGTGTTTACTTGCCCCCTCTTAAACTAGGTGCCCCTTTATAAAATTACCCTCCACGTGCTTAGGGTGGAACGAGGCAGCATTAAAATAACTGCCCGAAGCAGGTCGTGAAGCAGACACGCCTGGACACTGAGGAAGGAGGCTGAACGGTGAGCCTTTGGAATTGCTCATTGCCATCCAGAGGTTTTAGTAAACTTTACAGTTTCAGAAAGGATCCTAACTTAATTTTTTTGGAGTGGAACACCAAATGGATGCAGCTGAAAATACTTATTTGAGAGTTCCTCGTTAAACTAAATTGCAGGAAGTCCAACTATGCTTAATCAGG
The DNA here is from genome assembly GCA_033557465.1 of Ichthyophis bannanicus. Taxonomy (NCBI): domain Eukaryota; kingdom Metazoa; phylum Chordata; class Amphibia; order Gymnophiona; family Ichthyophiidae; genus Ichthyophis; species Ichthyophis bannanicus. Next base: position 296,788,616 of record CM066037.1, read on the forward strand.
AACTCCATATATGGACAGAAGTCAATTAGACTTGCGTTAGACCTTATGTCATCCTCTAGAGGAGGATCCAACCCACTGTGGGAGTAATTTTTGAAAAAAAAATATTTATTTATAGTCCTTTCTATGTTAGACACAAGCAAATATCTTGTTGCAGAAAATGAAATGATTCCATTTGAAATTAATGCATTAAAGAAAACATTCTAAGAAATCAGATATCAAATTTTCCAGTAGTCCTTATAATTTCACTGGTCATTCAACAGTTTGAAAATAATCTCCCATGTTTTAAATTTTTGATTTCTCTTTAAAGTTTTTTTAACTTTAATTTCTATGAAATATTTAAAAGGTCCCATTTTACAGACCCTATGCTGATGCTGGCTAGTGTTTCGCCATATTGCATCGGGGTACACTCAGGGCCTGAAATATTACTTTCGGCTTTCAGACTAGACTGCAGTCTACAGCTTTCTGTTTACGAAAATATAGTGGCAACTTCTCAGAAAAGTGCATGTGTCAAATGAAGCTGATGTGAACTGATTCATCGTTCGGGCCACAAGAAGAGAAGTATTATATTGGGGTATATATTCCACTTTTTGTTGGTTTGCCAAATGCCATTATTTTTGAAGAGTGTGTATTTAAAACTAACTAACTAAATAAAACAGAGGCTTTGAAAGATGGAATAAACTGGTTTGTGTTTCAGGCAAAATCCATTGGTCTCCTGTGATCCTTACTGTCATATGGGCAGGCTATCTGGATTAGGCAACATGTCGCAAAAAGGTTGCATTTGAATTTGGCTCTTCCTTTCCTTCCAGAATTTCTTGTTCGTTCTTTCCAAGCAATGTAATTTGGAAAGAATTATACAAAAGGAGTTGAAAATATCTGTGGACAAAATTACTCTGACAAGTTAATGGAGTGGGATGAAGCTTGACATGTAGGGAAAAAACAGTAAAAAGACAGTTAAAAAATGGGCCAAATCAGACCAATGCCTTTTTATTGTTAGAAGGTGTTTTGGCTTCTGTAGCATAGAAACTCATATCTAGTGAGACACATAGCATTTAGCAAATTGATCCTTTCAAACTTTTTTCCCTGTTCTATATTTTCCAACCCCCAAAACAGCCCCCACTCCCCAAAACTAATGCCCACAACTGCCCGTCATCCCTCTAATTGCTCCCATAGCCCAAATCTACCCCTTGCATATGTCCCACCACTCAGTAAACCACCTAAATCCCAAACTATTCCTCTGAAACTGCTTCTCCTCAACTGTTTCACCACCCTGCAAACTGCCCTACCTCCAAAATCTATGTCCTCACAACTGCCTCCACCACTCCCGGCTGCCCTCTCGCAGATACCATACATGCACAGCACACACAACAGAAATACACAGACACTCGCACATGCAGGGATTGCAAATAATTCACTAGCTATGATGTGCTGCATCTTTTCTTAGTTGCTATGTATGCTGTCATCTTGGCACTGGCAAACTAGGAACATACCTAGGGACAAAGTTTAGGGGTGGGGGCACTGTCTGCTCAAGGCTTTGCACGCAATTAGCTTGTGTGCAAAACGTGTTCTTGCATTGAAAGTGCACTAAATGGTGCACCAAAACGGAGCTAACCTATCCGCAAAGCCTAACAGACCTTTCTGCATTGGTCCATGTTAGCAAGCCTGTCTTGCCTGCTTGTAGTATAACTAGTAGCAGAGACTATGGGTCGCATCTAGCCAATGTTAAGGCTATGGGGACGGAACACTGAAAGGCTGCTCTAGTCACAGGAGAGGAGGAGGAGGAGGAGGTGAGCTGGGAGGAAGTTCCTGTGCTATACAAGTGAAATTTCTGCATGTGGTTGGAGGGAGGGGTGGGGCAAAAGAGAAATGAAGCTCCCTAAAGCCCCAATATATTTCTTTTGGAAATCATTCCAACAACTGCAGCACATACATACACTGATTCACTGTAACATAGTGATTTAGGAATTGCACCTTTCAAACTGCCCTCTTCTCTCTCCTCCTCGCCTGATCAGAGACACACAGGAAGCCAACACAGATATATGTTCACGCATATTCACACACACACACACACCTATCCACTAATGCATGTACTGTACCCACACACACATATATACAAAACAGACATGCAAATGTTCATACACACACATGCAAAGGAGTTGGAAAGAATTCCATGAGCCATGCTCTGCATGCATTCTCCATGTGTTCCCTAATTGATGAGGGTATGTGGGTACTTGGAATAGAGACAGAAAAGTACTGGAAAGGGAAGGAGGGAAAGATGTAAGGATGAACAGACCTGGACACTTCTCTTTCCTTTCTCCATTCAGCACGAGATTCTAGAATCCTACTGTCTCCCTCACCCCATCCTTTCTGCTTCTCTTCCACGTTGATATGATACCTAAAACTCCCAGAAGAACAAAATCAAATACGCAGGCAAACAGCAGCGCTGGGAAAGTACTTTTATTTTTATTATGCAAAATAATTTTTCATTATTTAAATATTCAAAATAATTCAAATATGTGTAAATAGGCAGCAGAATTTCAGAACATTCTATTCAGCTGTAAAACTGAGGGTTGAGGACTGTGGGGTATATTCATGCTTTCAAAGACTTTACTTCTGGTTTGTTGACAATATATTATAAAATTCCAAGTTTCAAATGTTCCTTATATCCAGAGTAGGAAACTGTTTATCATTGTATTGCCTCTTGTTTGCTGCATAGAAACATCTGCCAAAGAGGGCTTACTGCTGTGGTGTCAGAGGAAGACTGCTCCGTACAAGAATGTCAATATTCAGAACTTTCATATCAGGTAAAGAGACTGGCGGGACTGGACAGGGGCAGGTTTCTTTTCTGATAAAATAAAATTTCACCATCAGAAGTAGGCAGATCATACTCTGTAGTATTTGAGCTCTATAGATGGCTACCGGTGGCATGAACTATACCTTGGGACTACTAGCTGTCCCGCTTCAGTTTCAAAGGAGAGTCCCTGTGCAAGTCACTCAGGAGTAGTCGATGTACTGGTGTTATAAACGCTGAAGGAAGTGCTCCAGTTCAGCTTCCTCTGATGTAAACTTCAAAATCCAATACACATCAGATGGAGAGAGGCCCAGAGTCCATAAAGACAGTGCATCCCTGAATGTTTCTTAAAGATACTTTATTCACTAACAGAGAAGTCTCTCTCTCCAGAAACAAGCAGGAATGTAGTCTTCACATAAGGGTATCGTCGGTACCGATGGAGCCTGCGCGGGAACGCTCCCCAGCGTCCAATAGGAAAGCTTTTGGGAGCATCCCACAGCGCCTGCGTGTGCTGCCTTTCCGCCATTCCAACTCTCCCTCTTCAGTTCTTCATTTTCCGCGGAGCCGACAGGTTTATTTATTATTTATTTATTTAACAGTATTTCTAAACCGCCTTATCATAATAATCAAGGTGGTATCACAGCAAACAATCTGGTAGTGTGAGTGTGTTATACATGCAGTGAGGGTGAAAATTTAGCTGGGTGCGTGTTGTGTTGTGTGCTAGATTAGTTTGAGTTATGTACAATGTGGGCTATATACAGTGGAGCTAAAAACATCTTATATACATACAGTGTTAGGCGGTGACGTGTGCTGATATACAGCTATTTAGACTATGTGATGTGTCCATAGTGTTCTATGAACAGCATGGTTTTCAGCTGTTTCCTAAAGTCCTTGAGGTCTGTAGTTGCCCTCAAATCGTCCGGTAGTTTGCATACCCTGTCACCGCAGAAAATTCTTTGTTACTACTTTGTTTGTTTTTTGTGGTCACATCTGCCTTCATTCGACACCTACCGGTACCGCTGGTTCTCTTTTCTTCTTTTCTAAAAAAAAAAAAAATCTTTTCTGAAGTACTTTTCTTCAGAGGCCTTTTCCCTCTCGGTGCTAGGCGCCATTTTGGGCACTAGGCCCATTTTTCTTTTAAAATGGAAAAACCATCTAGTGTTTTAAAAAAATGTTCTAAGTGTGGCAGTACCATATCCGTCACCGACACCCATGACTGGTGTCTCAAATGTTTAGGACCTGACCATTCTCCATTGGACTGTCTCTCCTGTAGAAAGATGACCAAGAGGGGCCTGCAGAATAGAGCTGCAAAACTCGGTACCTTTTTTGCCGTAGGTGCGATGTCTGTTGCATCGACGTCTTCCAGGGCTTCATCTTCCTCCCATGGATCTCAAGTAACTAAACATAAGTCTCCTAAGACTAGCCAGTCCTCAAAGGGTAGATCTCCTTCCAAGTATTGAGATGCCATTGGCGTTGCCCTCAAGGAAAGTTCACCGGTAAAACAGCCCCGGCAGGAGGCTTCGGCTTCCAAAGCACTAACGGGGCTCCAGGATGTTCTAGAGGCTTCCACCTCTGCAGAACTACTGGTGCCATGCTCTGGGGTTCCAGCAGCTTCTATCGGTACCAACACCCAAGCATCGGCAGGAGCGATAGATCAAAGATTTCTCGCTATCGAACGCAGTCTGGCGGCTCTTTTAACAGCTTCGTTACCACTGAAACCACTTCAGACAATTCCACAGGTACCGGTACCGGCCTCGGCGGGTATACCCCCCATGCTGAGTCTAGAGTCAATCTCCGGTATTGAGAGATCGGTACCGAGACACCTCGATATCGACTTCGATCGATAACTGGTACCGTGCATTGCACAAACATCGAGGTCAGAGATATTTTGAATCCTCCGATTCCAATGACTGATGACTCTGCTGGTACTAGAGCAGTCCTTCTGGAGGATCCATCTCCTTCTTCTCAGCGGAGAATGTCTCCTCCAGAAGACATGTCCTTCCAGGATTTCATACGTGATGTGGCTCGAGGCCTTGCAATCACGGTGACTCCTGAAAAGGAACCTAGAGCAGAAGAGTTAGAAATTCTTCAGTACCCTAAGGCTCCTAAAGAGGCAGCTACTCTGCCCATTCATAAGATTCTTCATGATCTTATGCTGAGAATGTGGGAAACTCCTTTAACCACATCTCCACACTCTCAGAGACTCGATACCATGTATCAAGTTCCACCCTGTCCTGGTTTTCAGAAGACTCAATTACCACACCATTCAATGGTAGTGGAATCAGCGATGCGTAGTATATAGAGTGCAAAAAGACATTCTTCCAATCCTCCAGGCTGAGAATCGAGGACTCTCGATGCCTTTGGCTGTCGATGCTTCCAAGCTTCCATGCTGTCAGCTAGAATCAGCTCATACATCCTTTACATGGGGATGTTCCTCAAGGAGGTTACAGGAGACTTGGAACTTATGAGCCCACTTCTTCCTGACGATAAAAGAGAGGATTTTCTTACTCTGGTCAGACATGCCCAGGATGTTTCCATGTTTGTGAACCATGCAGCCTTTGATTGCTTCAAATGCATCAACAGAACTTCTGCTATCTCCATCGGTGCACGTTGTATTGCCCGGCTTCAGGCATCAGACTTGGAAATTTGGGTACAAGATAAACTGAGAAACATTCATTGCACAGGAGATAATCTCTTTGGCAAAAACTGGCAAGAAAAGGCTAATGAGATAGACTCTGACAATATCACTTTGGACAGATTGTCAAGGTCTACAGCCAACCCAACAGAGAAGAGATCTAATAAAAAACCCTTCTTCAACAAGAAATAAAAGTTTTATCCTTCTTACACCCATCAGGGTCACTGTCCAGTTCATGTTGCCCAAAAGGGACAAAAACAACAAACTAGACAACAGAAGAAGCCAAAAGTCCCAAGAGCTCAGCCAGCTCAGCAGGCTCAGCCTCCTCAGGGGCTTTGACTCTTTCCTAGAGAACTTAGTCTTCCTGCCCCTGCAGGGTCCAGAACCCTCTACCATCCCTGGCAGGTTATGCCATTTTGCCAGCAGATGACCCCAAATAACATTAGAATATTGGACTCTGTCCATTGTACGAGAGGGGTACAGACTCCATTTTCACAGCATGCCCCCTCCTACAATCATAAGGCAGTTCAATTCTCAGCTGCTTGTCACTGATCTCTTGAGTCAGGAGATCACGGCACTTCTTGCTCAAGGAGCAAAAGAAGAGGTACCCATACCTCAACAAGGTATAGGGTTCTACTCCCCCTATTTTCTTATCCCAAAGAAAAAAGGAGGACACAGACCCATACTGGACCACAGAGAATTGAACAAATATCTGTTTCGAGAAAAATTCAAGATGATCTCTCTCGGAACACTACTGCCATACCTTCAGAGTCAGGATTGGCTATGTTCTCTAGATCTAAAGGATGCATATACGCATATTCTCATCCATCCAGATCACAGGAAATTCCTTTGATTCCTTTTCAAGGGAAAACACTTCCAATACAGGGTTCTTCCCTTCTGTCTGGCTTCTGCCCCAAGAGTTTTCACAAAATGCATGGCTGTAATAGCTGCATTCTTAAGAACTCTGGGGATATTCGTCTTCCCTTACTTGGACGACTGGCTCATTCGAACACCCACTGCTCCAGAAGCCAGCTTCGCTCTTTATCGCACAATGCGAATCCTTCGCTACTTGGGATTGGTCATAAACCTTCCAAAATCCTATCTCGCTCCTTCTCAGACCCTGGAATTCATAGGAGCTCGCTTAGATACCAGACAGTCAAGGGCTTTCCTTCCACAACCCTGCTGTCTACGTATAGTAAAGCTGGCTTCCCAAGCAGCGGCAAAGGCCTCCCTAACTGCTCAGGAAATGCTTCAGCTTCTGGGACATATGGCATCCACCGTCCATGTGGTTCCCTATGCTCGCCTTCACATGCGAGCAGCGCAGTGAACCCTGTCTTTTCAGTGGACACAAGCCTCAGGTCGCCTGTTGGACAAAATAAGAAACTCAAAATGACTTATTTTGTCCCTCCAATGGTGGCAATCACTGGAAAACCTACTCATAGGCTCTCCTTTCCAGCAACCTCTATTCCAAGCCACTCTAACGACAGATGTGTCCCAGTTGGGATAGGGGGCCCACTTGCACGATCTCTCCACCCAGGGTCTTTGGACCCCACAGGAGGCTTGTCTCCACATAAACTTCCTAGAACTCAGAGCAATCTTCCTTGCTCTTCGAGTATTCCAAGCCCAACTCAGCTACAAGACAGTCCTAATCCAGACTGACAATCAAGTAGCCATGTTCTATGTGAACAAGCAGGGTGGAACGGGCTCTCTGTCATTATGCAACAAAGCTTTACGACTATGGGCCCTCGACAGAGAGCATCAAATCCACCTCCTAGTGGTATAACGTCCAGGCATTCAAAACCTTTGGGCAGACAAACTCAGCCGAGTACTGCTGCCATATGAATGGTCTCTCCACTCAGACCAGATTGCCCGAGTATTCCAAACCTGGGGAACCCCAGACATAGACCTCTTTGCAAGTCCACAGAATGCAAACTTCCCTGGTTCTGTTCCAGAATTCCGGCTCAAAACTGTCAGGCAAGGGATGCTTTTCTTCTTCACTGGGGTCAAGACTTCCTCTATGCCTTCCCACCCATTCCCCTCATTCCCAAAACACTATTCAAGCTTCAGAGACAGAGATTGTATGATACTCATAGCTCCACATTGGCCATGGCAAACGTGGTATCCTCTGCTTCTACGTCTCTCTCAAGCCACACCTCTGGAGTTGGGTTATTCTCCAGATCTTCTCTCCCAGGAGAACAGGACGCTATGGCACCTGAATCCACAGTCCCTGCATCTCAGGGCCTGGTTGCGGAAAGCCTAGAACTTCAGGATCTCAACTTTTTTCAACAGATAAGATATCCTTCAGGCTTCCAGAAAGCCCTCCACAAGGCGGTCATATGCCTTCAAGTGGAAACGTTTCACTATATGATGTTCTCAAAGGGGACTTGACCCTCTTGAGATACCTTGGAATCATTAGTGGAGTATCTCCTCCATTTATCAAATTCTGGTCTTAAGACCAATTCAGTGAGAGTCCATCTTAGTGCTATTGCAGCTTCTTACAAGCCTCTAAATGGACAACATATTTCCTCTCATCCACTCATACCAAGATTTATGAGAGGTCTACTCTTAACAAAGCCTCCCATTAAACCACCACCGGTGGCATGGGATTTGAATCTTGTTCTCAGGCAGCTCATGAAACCGCCCTTTGAGCCTCAGCCACTACAACTCTAAAATTCCTTTCTTGGAAGATCATCTTTCTAATTGCAATCGCTTCTGCACAACGCATTAGTGAGTTACAAGCCTTAGTGGCTGATCCTCCTTATACAAGATTTCACCATGATAAGGTCGTTCTTAGGACTCATCCTCACTTTATGCCAAAGATGGTCTCGCCTTTCCATCTAAACCAAGCGGTTTACCTTCCTGTATGCTTTCTGAGGCCTCATGCCTCTAGTGCAGAAAGGAACCTTCATACCTTAGACCATAGGTGTCAAACCTGTCCTGGAGGGCCACAATCCTGCCAGGTTTTGGGATAGCCCTAATGAATATGCATATGCATTAGAGATATCCTGCCAACCTGACTGGTTTGTGGCCCTCCAGGACTGGATTTGGAGACCACTGCTTTACACCTCTGTCATTTAAGATTGTGAGTGGGCAAGGTGCAGATGTCCAAGACATCAAAAAGGTTAGATAGAATTTGTCACATTCCTCCTCACTTCTCACCACCACCAAAATATTGTCCATTAGACATCTTTTTGGTGGTGGTGAGAATCGAGGATGAATGTGACACATTCTAGCTACCCTTTTGATGTCTAGGACATCTGTACCTTGCCCACTCACCATCTTAAATGACAGAGGTGTAAAGCAGTGGTCTCCAAATCCAGTCCTGGAGGGCCACAAACCAGTCAGGTTGGCAGGATATCTCTAATGCATATATATCTCATGCATATTCATTAGGGCTATCCCAAAACCTGGCAGGATTGTGGCCCTCCAGGACAGGTTTGACACCTATGCCTTAGACTGTAAAAGAGCCTTAGCTTTTTACCTGCAAAGAACACAGCAACATAGAAAATCTTCTCAGCTTTTTGTTGCTTTTGATTCTAGTCATTTGGGACTTCCAGTCTCCAAAAGATCTCTTTCTAGCTGGATTGCACAGTGCATATCCTTCACTTATGAGAGTAAGAGACTTCCTCTCGAGGGCCATGTCACAGCTCACAATGTGAGAGCCATGGCAACCTCTATGGCTAACCTTCATTCTGTGTCTATCGACGACATCTGTAGAGCAGCCACTTGGGCTTCAGTACGCACTTTTACAGCCCACTACTGTTTAGACAAGGACTCCCGTCAGGATGCCTTGTTTGGCCAAGCTGTTCTTCAGCATCTCTTACAGACTTAATGCAACTCCTACCCACCATCCGAGTTTGGATGCCAGAGATCCATGGGAGGAAGCATGACCCATCTCACCATGGATTTGCAGCTTCCTGGGGCCATCTCCCTGGCATTTTTCAGCTGGGGAGTCCCCATATGTGAAGACTACATTCCTGCTTGTTCCTGGAGATAGCGTAGTTACTCACCTGTAGCAGGTGATCTCCGGGAACTGCAGGAATTTAGTCTTCACAACCCACTCACCTCCCCTAGGAGTTGTCTCTCTATCTCTCTTTTTCTCTCTCCTTCTCTCCTTTGTCTCAACTACAAACTCAACTGAAGAGGGAGAGTTGGAATGGCAGGAAGGCAGCACGCAGGTGCTGTGGGATGCTCCCAAAAGCTTTCCTATTGGACGCTGGGGAGCATTCCTGCGCAGGCTCCGTCGGTACCGATGACACCCATATGTGAAGACTAAATTCCTGCTGTTCCCAGAGATCACCTGTTACAGGTGAGTAGCTATGCTTTATTGTCCTGTCATGTGATCACGTGAACGTAAGCATATCTTGCCATCAGGTTAGTTAGCCCCTTGACAAAGCCATCCTGCATTGCCTGATAGCTGTTCGGTGAATACTAGCTTTGTCAAGGGACTACTTGTCTTTTCTGCCCCTTCACCATCTGCCCTTGACGCTGTACAAAAATGGCCCCAATGGGGCAGGTTAATTCCAGTTGTCCCAATTTTGGAGGGCTGTGCAGTTGGTTAATGACCTTTCTGAGAACCAGAAGTCTTGGTGTGCTTGTGACGCTAGTGTTCTCTCGTCTACAGTTGGAAGGATGGTCTTGGTTTCTGCGCCCTCATTCACAGACATCGACCAGAGCTGATTGACTATGGCAAGCTACGAAAGGTATTAGCAAGAGTTACAGCTAGACATACTAAATGCTACAGTTTTGTATTTTCCAATGCATGCACTGCCAACCTCTTCATCTAGGTGGGCTTCATACATCCCTCCCCCCACCCCCCGAAAAAGCCTGTTGAATTGAAGAAAGTCATACTGCCTGTTGATCCAGGTGTTTTTTTTCTTACATTTCTAATGGATTCGTGAACCAGAAATAATGAGTCACCCATACTTTTTTCCTGTGTTGGGCTCATTATGCATAACAGAGGCTGCTGCTCTGAGCTGAAGCTAACATCCTTGAGCAGTTGTGTAGGTGTGAGATATGCAGCAGGCTGTCACTGAAATATCCTGTCAATGGAATGAGTCCAACAAAATGAGACTCCCAGGCGAATTCTGTACAACACAGAGTGTGCACAGAATCTCCCTTTTCTGCAGACTTTCACAGTTTCTTCTGCAGCATATGGGAGGACTGGAGGGAAAAGGAAATGGCTGGAGTCTCTTTCCCTCTCTCCCCCTCCGCTGTCTGTTCTTTCTTCTGTACTGTTAAAATGTGTTATTTTAGTGTTAATTCACGTTAATAAAAATTTGGTGCCACTGAACAAAATGGGATCTTTGTTAAAATAAGGTGCTTTAACAGTAGTGCACCTTAGTAACTCTGGCCCTGGTTGTGCGAATGGCACAGTGCCCAAATTCTCGTGCAGTTCTCTAGAAACATTGGCCAACATCCAGGAACACGAATAGCGGGGTTGGACATCTGGGATGGGCATCCATTCCCCGTACAGGCCCTGGATGCAATTCCAGGCACAGCGCTCTCCACACGCATAGGCGGTATGTGCGGCGAGCTCTGTACGGGTACAGGGGTGGGAGAAGGAGGGCTGGAGGCGGTGAGTGGGTGGAGCGGTGGTGGGCTGCTGCAACCAGATGTATAGGGCCAATTCAGGTCACGGCCCTCTATGTCCAGAGGTGGCAGGATAGACATGGGGACTTATTCTACCTCGGAGGGTGGAGTAAGTCCCATGAACAGAGGGGATCGGGCCAGACAGCCTCACCACAAAGGAGGAGCAGCTGCAGAAAGGCGCCTGCCGCCTGAACCCAGCCCCGGCAGACCCGGCCGAGGGTTGGGTGGTGGGGAACGGTGAGCCTGGTCGCTGGCGGGCCTTGCGAGCTCCTGCTGCGTATCCTGATGCCATGGCAATGGGCCACCACAGCACCAGCACACACGCAGGAGCCCTGTGCGGCAAGAATGGGCAGGCACTTGGACATCAGCCAGCATAGAATGTTGTTCACACCGGCCCATCCAAGTGCCTTGATTCTGCAACCGCGGGAACATTTAGCTCCTGCGTTTGCAGAATTGGGTTTAACTCCGGCCCGTACAGTTTCTGCACGTCCAGATGGCCCGGATGTGCAGGACACAGAATCGTGCTCATTGAGAACAGTGCAGCATGGCTCACTCTCAGAGTTGAGGAGCGAGAGACTTGTTGGGAAATGTGCTAGAGAAAGGGAAGGAGTGGTCTATTGCCTTATGGTTAGGGCCTCTGGATTTTAGGGATTTTCATTTGGCAGTCTGCAAATCTCAAGAGGAGTTACGGGTAGCATGGACATCTTTCAGCTGCTGACGTTTATTGCATTGACCGGTGTGTTGCTATAAGCACTACCCATGTATGTGGCATCGAATAACCGATGAGCAGGCATTTACACGGTTAACTGGCTCTTAACCATGTAAATGCCTTTTGAATTTCAGGTCCGTGGATCTTTGGAGTAAGAATTGTTTTCTGTTTTTAAACTTGAATTACTGCACAAAGACAATGGTGTAAAATGTGCATAGAATGTTTAAATTTTATTATGCCAACTTAATCCCCAGGAATAACCAGAACTGTATCCTTTGAGGAGCCCATAACTTCCCCCTCTTACCTCAAAGTTAAAGATGCAGGGTTTAGTACTAGTAAACATGGATTAATAATTTCATGGTTCCGGTTTTTTTTCTTTTTATTCAGCAGTCATGAGTTTTCATTTGCAACTATCTGGGGATTTTCCTCTATTTTATATTTCTTCTTCTGCCCCCAATGGATCTAGTTATTGCTATGATGGTACCAGTCGGAGAGTCATGCATTAATATTCCATCCCGGGCTCTTTCCGATCGGCCCTCAGTCTGGTTAATGAGCATACCCCCCCCCCCCCCCAGCCAATCTGTGGAGAGGAAGACCCGACTCGAGGATTGATCTGCAGGCCTTCCTCATGGCAGAGAACCAAACCGTGGATTATGTTGGAAGAACTTGTTTATTTCTTTAAAACCAGCCAGGCCCGACACAGGCCGTGTTTCGCAACACCTTCTTCAGGGGCTTATTGGCTAAACACATAAATATTAAAAATTAAAAATGAAAAATAATGGAAATGAATGTAAACCATACAATCATAATATAAATAAGGAGAATTAAGAATAATCATTGTGACACATGGACTAAGTAAAAACCATATTATGAACAATAAAAAGAAGGTAAATCAAATCATGCATTACTTTAAAAAGTACATATAAACCATGAAACAGAACTATAGGTGAAGCACCACACTTAAAAACATGCATACCATTAAATACACCATGAATTGTTATGGACACTTATAATTGCACATATAAACATAGTATAAATAGTTACCAACATATTAAAAATAAATAAATAAATAATATTATGTTAATAACTAATAAATAACACATCATAAAAATCTAAAGCTAATAACTCAAAAGAAAAACCTACAGGAGTGTGACAGCAAACAAAGGCTTTCTAACTTGGAAAAAATCAAAAGAGGGAGAAGAAGAATAAATAATTGTGCAAACATAACGGGTAAAACAAATAAATAGTGTAAAAGCAGCTAAAAAATGTACATATATGTAGGATAAAACAAAATAATAATTAATGAAAAAAAAGAAAGAAAAAATCAATACTAAATACATGCCTGTTTTGGGAACCTATCTTTTGTTGTCTTGATGGATGTCCCAGACAATCTAACCCAAAATTAACACATTATTATGTACATAATACATAACACATTATCAGACAATTAAATTAAAACCAAAGGATGTCATATGACCAAAGTAATAGTTAATTAATGGCTCTAAAAATTATGTTAAAAATAACTACACTTATTAACTGTGATAGCTATTATGTATATAACCCATTCATTTACCTAAAATCATAGCACAAAAATACACTTATTTAATTAAAACTATTTAGATGAAACTCCTCACGAGTAAGACTAACTTGATTCTTCTATATGTAAAGGACATTAAAAGCTTTGCACCAACTGTTCATAACAGTGTGTGTCAAGTGACTTTCTCATGGCACTACTAATCCACATACTTTGGCCATCCCCCAAATTTGTGTTAACCAGCTGTACAGGGTTGTTCTTAAACCACCGAAGGGACTTTCTTTATAATGGAAAATACTCGATTGCTAATGGGTTAATAACATATTCACCTATGCAGAAAGACATCGCTGGTGGCATTGAAATGAATTATCAGCAAACCGCCGATTTTAAAAGGCACATACTGAACCCTAACCAATCTATTAATCACATATGAACTAACAAGCAGTGGGGTGCCATTGAAAGTGCAAAAGGGGTAGTATAGTTTTATACTTGAGGATCGAGGGTAACTTACTATTTAATGAATAGTGCTCAACTATGCACATATTAAGAAACCTTTTAAACCTAAAACAGGGAATTGCACAAGAGACAAGAGTGAATTATCTACGAACCGCCGACGTGCTGAACCCGGGGGCGCTTCACTTGAAACAGTCCATGAAACGTTAATGAACTATTGCACAAAGAAACCAATGGGAATACAGGACAAGAAGTACAAATTGTACAAATTGTACTTTAAAACAGTGTTGCAATGAGGTCCCCAACAAAATAAATATGTATAAATGTATCTAAAACAAGACACCTAAATTATATTCGCAGATCTTAAAATTACACTTACTAAAAATATGCTGCTGAACACGTCAACCGCAGCCATCAATCATAAGATGTATGCTGTTCCTTCTTTCATTGTAAAAAACGCCAACGCATGCGTTTTTATTTATTTATTTACTTCTCTTATATACCGCGCTATTAAAATCAGTGCGGTTTACAATTGAACAAAAAACATACTGCAATGTCACATGACAATTGAGTTTTTACATTGAACATGGACGAGATAACCTGGAGGTAACAGGTGTAACTAATTACAGAGTAATTATTCATGGAGTATGGTGAGAAATTATACATATAGTATAGCTTGGTTTCAACATATTTATAAGAGGTTTAATCAATAAGATGTGTGATCAGTACCAATAATAAATAAGAGAGGGGATATGGTGGTAGAGCTAGTCATTTTCTTTATGGTGTTGGATTTTGGGTGGGGTGGAGTAGGGTGTAGGATGTGAGGATGGGTGGTTGTTTCTGGGATTGGATTCTGGGTAATGGATGAGGAAAAGGTGTTGTTTGAGGGCTTTTCTAAATGACAATAGGTCTGGGGTGGAACGGAGCTCAGTGGGGAGGGCATTCCAGGTCATGGGTGCAAATAGGGAGAAGGCTCTATTGGCAGTAGCCTTTTTGCACTTAGTTAGAATGTTGGGGATCTCTAGAGTGTTTGCTTGATTAGATCTCCTGTTCCTGTTGAACGGCCGTCTTTGAATGAGTTTGCTGATGGGTGAGGTGATCTGGTTCCTTAGGGCTTTGAATGTTAGTACTAGGGACTTATACTGGATTCTAGCCTGAAGTGGAAGCCAGTGGAGATCCATCATGACTGGGGTTATATGTTTAGCTCTTGATGTACCTGCAAGTACCCTTGCTGCAGCATTCATTGCAAGGCGAAGAGGTCCTAGTGTTGACTGAGGGAGGCCATGAAGGATAATATTTGCAAAGTCTAGATGTGGGAGCACCAAGGCTTGGAAGATAGTTCGGTAGTCATTAAAGTCCAATAGGGGGCGCAGGTGACGTAGTATCCGGACCTTATGGTAAATTGCTTTCGTGATGTTCTTCACATGTGTAAACATGTCGAGTCGTTGGTCAAGCGTGATGCCGAGATAGCGGATAGTTGATTTTGCTATCAACTCAATATTATCAGAGCTGTATTAAGAGTGGGGCTGCTGATAAGCCCCTAGTACTCCATTGGCAGGAAGCTAAACATAAGATTTCGGACCTCCGGTTTTTCATTATTAAGAAAGTTAAGTTAAACTGGCAGGGGGTGATGTTGACCGTACAATTTTACGGTTAGAACAACGTTTCATTTTTAACTTGGACAGTCTACATCCCCACGGATTAAATATGGATCAAGATCTGTCCGTTTTTCTTTAAAAAAAAGGCACTTATTACCTCGTTTTTTTCATTTTCTTCTCTGACAATTGGACTGGTTCAATGTATAATGAAGTTTACAACTTGTCCTTACTTATTTATAAAATTTAACTTATTCAATTCGGTTTCCAAATATGGTTGTTAGGGATTTTTTATTGTATAATGTTTAAGCTTTTGTTTATTTGTGGCATTATACATAAGTGTAGTTCAGCCGGTTGACAACTGGTTCTGGTTTATACAACTTTCTAATTAGTTTATATAATAGGATTATAACTTTTAGACATATTTTTATAGTATCTACCTATGCCAAAAGATCCATATGGGAGCATGTTGTTTTGGCTGTTGTCCCTCTTTTTGTCCCCATCCTCTGGATGGGATATGTTTAGGCTGATGGCTAGCCCAATACATATATATAGGCTCACTATGGAAGAAACATTTGAATCAGGGAGAAACAATTTGGTTTTTTGGTGTCGAATTAAACATAGTCGTTTCATTTATTCTTACCCAATGATATTATGTTTCACTTCCTGAAGATCATTTCGTTTTTTATAGCATGTTAATTATGGTCTCTATGGCTTATGGTCGGTCCTCACAATTTAACAGTGAGCAACATCATTTACATATGACGGTCATCACGTCCTCTCACATTGATACAAAGACACTGAGAACGCATGCGTTGGCGTTTTTTACAATGAAAGAAGGAACAGCATACATCTTATGACTGCCTGGCTGCGGTTGACGTGTCCAGCAGCATATTTTTAGTAAGTGTAATTTTAAGATCTGCGAATATAATTTAGGTGTCTTGTTTTAGATACATTTATACATATTTATTTTGTTGGGGACCTCATTGCAACACTGTTTTAAAGTACAATTTGTACTTCTTGTCCTGTATTCCCATTGGTTTCTTTGTGCAATAGTTCATTAACGTTTCATAGACTGTTTCAAGTGAAGCGCCCCCGGGTTCAGCACGTCGGCGGTTCGTAGATAATTCACTCTTGTCTCTTGTGCAATTCCCTGTTTTAGGTTTAAAAGATTTCTTAATATGTGCATAGTTGAGCACTATTCATTAAATAGTAAGTTACCCTCGATCCTCAAGTATAAAACTATACTACCCCTTTTGCACTTTCAATGGCGCCCCACTGCTTGTTAGTTCATATGTGATTAATAGATTGTGTGATGATGCAGAGGGCTTAAACACCAGAAAAAGGGGTTTAAAACAACTTCTTTCCCCAAATGCACAGAGCAATGCAGGCAGGGAAGGGGTTAAAGCACCAGCCCAGAGAAACTCTCTGCATAGAAAGTCAGTGAGAGAGCCACACCCCAGCTCCATGACAACCCAGGGAGCTGACGTAAGAGGCAAGGGGGTGGAGACAAACCGGATAGGGCAGCCCCATGCTCTTAACCAGGATGGAACAGATAGAGAGTTAGATGGAGAAGGGGAGTCTGTTTCAGATACACTTCCAGGTGGTATTCAAGATTCAGTTGGAGAGTCAGGTCGTGACTCTGACTGGGATTCAGAAGGAGGCAAAGGAAGGAGCAACCACTACCAGGATAGCACACGGTGCTTGGGAAGTTGCCAGCAGGATTGCTCAGAGAAAGAGAGGTCTCTGGAAAAGCAGCTGAGAAAGCTTCCTCTGAGGGAGAGACATTACCACGGGCCAAACAGCAAGGAGAAGCAGGTTAGAAGCTACTTTAAATCTCATGGGGAGAGGCTAGAAACCTTACCCAGAAGAGACAGAAGTTCTTCCCTGGAATCTTCCCTAGACGCTGTGGGTACAGGTGGGAGATTGAGCAAAAGTAAAGTTCTGTTTGATAAGCTGCATAAACGTTCCCAGGGCAGGCAGCCTGTTACTAGCAGAAGCTCTGAGAATAGCTCAGCTGCTCTTAAGCAAACAGCTGATTATGTGCTACGGAGATGAAGGCTAGAGCCAGACCCTGCTAAGCAAGTTGCTACACGGGAGATAGTGAAGCACAAAGACAGAGACTTGCCTTTTTACCAACCTGTGAAAACCAGACATACTAGAAGAAAGCTAAGCCAGTTTGATTACCTTAACCCTGTTTAAAAGGAAGCTGGTAATTCTAGTTCCTCTCAGATACCACGAAGTGGAAAGAGTTATAAATGGAAACAGCTTAGAAACCAATTAGAACAGTGGAAGCCTGTTGCTCTGCAGTACCCTGATACTAACCAGAATATATCTGACTCTGAAGTTGAACCAATGCAAATTGAATCAGCTATAACAGATAGCAGTTGTTCTGAGATGGAGGCAGAGTGTGCTTACTGTTGTCATAACTAAAGCTGTATATCTTTATGCTTGTGATAAGTGCTGGAGAAGTTACTTCATGCCATTGAGTTGTTGCACGTGGAGAAGCAGCGTTCTGCTTGAGTGTAAAACTCAACCACATTAAGCAGTTGTGAACTGTGAATGCTATACAACTGAATTAGCTGCAAAGTAAAGCTGTTCGGAACTGAAGAGAAGTTTGGACAACCTGTATATATTTGAACTGACAACCCTGAGAAGGATCAGGTTGGACTTTGTCACATCTTGGACTTTATTTGGCATTAGAAAGTATCCACATTTTGTTTCTGTTCAGGGGATGGTAGATAACAAATTCCTGTGCGACAATAAAGTTATTGTTACCACTCGACCTTAGCTGTCTTCGTTTGGTCCACAACTACACGGAACCTAGACATCAGCACTTACAAGGATTTATAAATAATATAGTCACGTCCCCCCTCTTCCAGGCAACCGCCTATATGGAGAGGTAATGGATGTGGGGGGGCGTGACAATTGGTTAGGGTTCAGTATGTGCCTTTTAAAATCGGCGGTTTGCTGATAATTCATTTCAATGCCACCAGCGATGTCTTTCTGCATTGGTGAATGTTATTAACCCATTAGCAATCGAGTATTTTCCATTATAAAGAAAGTCCCTTCGGTGGTTTAAGAACAACCCTGTACAGCTGGTTGACACAAATTTGGGGGATGGCCAAAGTATGTGGATTAGTAGTGCCATGAGAAAGTCACTTGACACACACTGTTATGAACAGTTGGTGCAAAGTTTTTAATGTTCTTCACATATAGATGAATCAAGTTAGTCTTACTCGTGAGGAGTTTCATCTAAATAGTTTTAATTAAATAAGTGTATTTTTGTGCTATGATTTTAGGTAAATGAATGGGTTATATACATAATAGCTATCACAGTTAATAAGTGTAGTTATTTTTAACATAATTTTTAGAGCCATTAATTATTACTTTGGTCATATGACATCCTTTGGTTTTAATTTAATTGTCTGATAATGTGTTATGTATTATGTACATAATAATGTGTTAATTTTGGGTTAGATTGTCTGGGACATCCATCAAGACAACAAAAGATAGGTTCCCAAAACAGGCATGTATTTAGTATTGATTTTTTCTTTCTTTTTTTTCATTAATTATTATTATTTTGTTTTATCCTACATATATGTACATTTTTTAGCTGCTTTTACACTATTTATTTGTTTTACCCGTTATGTTTGCACAATTATTTATTCTTCTTCTCCCTCTTTTGATTTTTTCCAAGTTAGCCTTTGTTTGCTGTCACACTCCTGTAGGTTTTTCTTTTGAGTTATTAGCTTTAGATTTTTATGATATGTTATTTGTTAGTTATTAACATAATATTATTCATTTATTTATTTATTTTTAATATGTTGGTAACTATTTATACTATGTTTATATGTGCAATTGTAAGTGTCCATAACAATTCATGGTGTATTTAATGGTATGCATGTTTTTAAGTGTGGTGCTTCACCTATAGTTCTGTTTCAGGGTTTATATGTACTTTTTTAAGTAATGCATTTGATTTACCTTCTTTTTATTGTTCATAATATGGTTTTTACTTAGTTCATGTGTCACAATGATTATTCTTAATTCTCCTTATTTATATTATGATTGTATGGTTTACATTCATTTCCTTTTCATTGAACAATATGGATCAACAATTGACTAAATATATTATATTTATTTTAATTATTTTAACTAATTTGCCTTATTGTTAACCCTTGTTATTTTTCCTATATTACCATTGTACTGTTATGTTTATACTGTGTTTGTTTCCCTTGCCTATAACCTTTGTATTTCTTGTGACCGCTTTGATTGAAGGAAAAGGCGGTATAGAAAACTTGTTAAATAAATAAAATAAATTATTTTTCATTTTTAATTTTTAATATTTATGTGTTTAGACAATAAGCCCCTGAAGAAGGTGTTGCGAAACACGGCCTGTGTCGGGCCTGGCTGGTTTTAAATAAATAAACAAGTTCTTCCAACATAATCCACGGTTTGGTTTGGTTCTTTGACTTGGCACGTGGATAAGTGCTCTTTCGGTGGTACCAGTGGTGCAGCATGCTTCCTCATGGCAGTGCATAATACTTGCCACTAGTTTTGACCCCTCTTGCTTCTGCTTTTGGTATATCTAAGCAGTAAGTGGAATCCTTTCACCGCCCAACAGCTCTGATGTGGCTGAAAAAAGAGCTCCCAAAATAATTGTTGAAACGTTTTGGAAATTTTGGCTTTTCCAACTAGGCCATGGCATGGGTAGCTGAGCCCCACTGTTGGAGAGTGGCGATGGAGGCCCATAGAAAATGGAGACAACCTCTGCTAAATGAATCTCACCTAAGACTGTTTTGGCTCTAGCTTGCTTTCAGCCTGTAGTGTGAAGCTGTGTAGCTTTCCAATCCATCCTGTAGATATGGCATTGCCTCTCCTGGGACCCTGTCACCAGCAGCAGACCATGCTGGTGAAGCCCTGAATATGGCCTCTGATGCATTTTATAAAGCACACATTAAGGGCAACCTCCAATAAAGAGAAGAAGAGATGGTACCAGTATTTTGATTTCTCAATGATCCAAAAATCTAACACACTTGTGAGGAAAAATATTCAACAAAGCTGGTTTATGCAGACACCTGGGTACATGCAGAGTCTAAGCAGCCAGTTTTCTTTTGCATGTGTATCTATGGCTGCTTTTGTGTCTCTTCCTGTTTTTAATTCATGTTTGTGTTCTCCACATGCATTACGTCCGGCCAGCTAGTTCTTTCGAGCTAAGCCTTCTCCCAACCACATTTGCACCTGCATCCCATAAGTCATTTAACCATGCATACTGGCCACTCTTCCCCTTCTCCTGCCCCCGGAACTGCTTTATGTATGCATCTCGCCACTCTTTCCTCCCCTGCCCCCATCCTCAGTCATTGTCCTTGCTCATTCTGACACCAAATATAAATCACTTGCCCAAGGTCACACAAAAGCTGACGTTAAAACCCAGGAGTTATTGATTTCTAGCTTTGTGTTATATTTGCACTAGTATAGGAGCTATAGTTGGGCCCCACCCCTTCCCGAATAACAAATTGTCTGCTATTTTGAATTTAAGCATTTTTATAGGGCCCAATATTATCTGGCTAGCAACACTTGCTATCCAGATACGTGTTTCTGACTGATGTTATGGCCTCCTTCGACACAGACTTCCAATTTGCATAAACTGGAAGTCTGTGTTGGGGGGGGGCTGGAAGCAGCAATTAGTAAAATACTGAAACCACAGCACAGTGCTGCAGCCCTAAGGTAAGCTCTCCATCACGGTTTTGTAGCCATTACCTCCACTGCAGGCCCCAGAGAGGGGCAGCAGCGGCAAGATGGAGGGCCCACCTAGGGCGCCTCCAGTCCTTGCACCAGACTAGTTTCAGAAGCAGAACAGGTAACCATCAATGCATCTGTTTTTTTTTTTTAATAATTCAATCTGAGGCGATTTTCTAACAATGAAGATGAGAGAGCCCCAAAGTAATATATTAAAATAGTGCGCCCAGTATCATCGCCTAATGAGAATGGCACAAATAATACAATGTCTTCAGCATAAATATGAAACATGGCATTTAATGTGACGTAAAATATCACATAATGAAGTCAAAGATATATTAAAGAAGATAATGAGGACCCCTGATGAATTTTTCTGCGGAGAGTGAATAATGGCCACCAGAGCTCTCTGCAATTGATTGATAAGACTGAAATGGAACCATGAACACTGTACTTCCCATCCCTAATTCAGCTAATCTGGCTAAAGGAATATGGGGGGGGGGAGGGGGGCCATCTAATCCTCTCAGTAAGTGATCTAACAGATTTAAGTACAGTCTCAGGACTGTCCCTGCTAAAACTCATGTTGCTAGAGGTGCAAAATATGTGATTGAAATAATTATCCAACTGTGGACGTATTACTTGTCCTCAGGGGTGGCCCAAGGGGGGTGCGGGGCCATGTGCGGAGACTTGGTGCGGGGCCTCATTTGCATAAGGACCTCATTTGCATAAATATTTGCATAATGTTACCACACACTAACTTTTAGCAAACATGCCTCTTAATGAGTATATGGATAAAGAAAGACTAAAAGATTTCTACATTGCTATAATCCAGTGCCAACTGCCAGGCACATTAGGAACTACTACAAACACTGCCCATTTAGAACCCATAGCAAACCTGCTGTATCATAACAGCATTACCAGGACTCACAAAGCACAAGACCCTACCTATCAAAAGGCAACACTACAAATATTAAACCAATACATTTCAGAGAACAATAATACATGACCTACTGGGGAAAGAGAACAAGTGGCAATGTCAAATAGGAATTACATAAACAGAATACCTCAGCTCAGTTACACATGCAGAACATAGACCGTCACCAAACAAGAAATCACAATGTAGAAACAGGAAGACAATAATTAAACTGGGAACCCCAAAAGCCCAACAACACTGTAGAAATAAAACTATAAATTAATTTCCACTAAACAAAGCACAGACGTTAATGATGCACATTTCCCAGAGCTGGCATATTTCAGTTAATAAATTCAATAAAGAGATATTTTTCTACCTTTTGTGCATTTTTTTTCAGTTGCAATTGCTCCAGCCACTTTCTTCTGGTTTCTTCGTGTCTTCTGCTAACTCTCCATCGTCTGCTGTCCATTTGTCCTTTCTTCACTTTTCTAGTTTTTTTCCATTCTCTCTCTACATCTGCTTTAACATACTAATCTCTCTCCTTTTGCTCTTTCCTCATTCCTATTTCATCCACTCAAATTTTACCCCACCATCCTCAATCCCCACTTACTCTCCCAATATCCGGCCAATTGTAGATTTGTCTTCCCTCCCACACAAAATATTTTTTCCCTCTCCATTTTCACTCTCCCAACTCTATCCCATTCTAATCCTCCCCCAACATCAGCTCCCTTCTAGTTCCAGCCCCACCCAGCATCCGCTCCCTTCTAGTCCCCGCATCAGCCCATTTCCAGTCCTAGCTCCCCCATCCGAGTCCCTCCATCAGCTCATTTCCAATCCCAGCCCCCCCCCAACAGCCCATTTCCAGTCCTATCCTAGCCCTCCATCAGCCCATTGCCTGTCCTAGCCCCCCCCTCACTCAG
The DNA here is from genome assembly GCA_033557465.1 of Ichthyophis bannanicus. Lineage (NCBI taxonomy): Eukaryota > Metazoa > Chordata > Amphibia > Gymnophiona > Ichthyophiidae > Ichthyophis > Ichthyophis bannanicus. The sequence continues at coordinate 296,811,491 of CM066037.1, forward strand.
CCCATTTCCAGTCCTAGCTCCCTCCCCTCACAGCCCATTTCCATTCCAAGCCCCCATCCCCATCAGCTATTTGCAGTTCAAGCCCTCCTTTCACTCAGCCCATTTCCAGTCCTAATCCCCCCATCACCCCATTTTCAGTCTTAGCCCCCCATAGACCATTACCAGTCCTAAGCCCCCCATTAGCCCATTTTCAGTCTTAGCCCCCCGTAGCCCATAACCAGTCCTAACCCCCATCAGCCCGTTTCCAGTCCTAGCCCCCCATAGCCCATTTCCAGTCCTAGCCCCCCCATAGCCCATTACTAGTCCTAACCCCCCATCAGCCCATTTCCACTCTTAGCATCCCCATAGCCCATTAACAGTCCTAAGCCCCCCCATCAGCCCACTTCCAGTCCTAAGGCCCCCCATCACCCCATTTTCAGTCTTAGCCCCCCCATAGCCCATTACCAGTCCTAACCTCTATCAGCCCATTTCCATTCCTAGCCCCCCATAGCCCATTTCCAGTCCTAGCCCCCCCCATAGCCCATTAATAGTCCTAACCCCCATCAGACCATTTCCACTCTTAGCACCCCCATAGCCCATTACCAGTCCTAAGCCCCCCATCAGCCCACTTCCAGTCCTAAGGCCCCCCCATCACCCCAATTTCAGTCTTAGCCCCCCCATCAGCCCATTACCAGTCCTAACCCCCATCAGCCCATTTCCAGTCCTAGCCCCCCCATCAGCACAGGTCGAGTCCTCGCCCCCCCTTTTGCCCATTTCCAGTCCTTCCCGCCCATCAGCCCATTTCCAGTCTTAGCCCCCCCATAGCCCATTACATCCTAACCCCCCTCCATCAGCCCATTTCCAGTCTTAGCCCCCCCATAGCCCATTACATCCTTACCCATCAGCCCATTTCCAGTCCTAACCCCCCATTAGCCCACTTCCAGTCTTAGCCCCCCCCATAGCCCATTACCAGTCCTAACCCCCTCCCCCATCAACCCACTTCCAGTCTTAGCCCCCCCATAGCCCATTACCAGTCCTAACCCCCCCTCCATCAGCCCATTTCCAGTCTTAGCCCCCCCCATATCCTATTTCATCCTAACCCATAAGCCCATTTCCAGTCCTAACCCCCCATTCGCCCACTTCCAGTCTTTGCCCCCCCATAGCCCCTTACCAGTCCTATCCCCCCCTCCCCCATCAACCCACTTCCAGTCTTAGCCCCCCCATAGCCCATTACCAGTCCTAACCCCCCTTCCCCCATCAGCCCTGATAGATTTTAAAAAAAAACGGCTGCTGCTGCCACTGCCGCCGTGGCAGCAGCAGAATCAAATGTCCCGCTGCGGGGCCCCGCCTGCCCGGCAGAGCCTCCCTGAGCTCCCGAGTCCCTCCTAATGCGTTGAAACGCATTAGGAGGGACTAAGTGTTTCAACGCAATATCCGAATGGCTCCTCTCCCAAAATCTGCGTATCCAACATAAGAAAACGGAGGTCCTGTTCATCTCCAGAAATCCTGAGTTTACACCACCTAGCCACTTGGAAGTGGATAACGCCGAGTTGCAAGTAAAATCAGCTATACGGTATCTCAGAGTCACCTTGGATCAGAACCTCAACATGAAGCAGCACATAGCCAAAACAGTAAGAGCGATCTACTTCAAGATCAGATCCCTCAGACACATACGCCCCCTACTCGAACTGAGCGACTTCCGCACCATCTATCAAGCCCTCATCATCCCTCATTTTGATTATTCAAACGCCATCCTACAAGGACTCCCTCAGGCAACCTTACATCCCTTACAACTCGCCATGAACAGTGCAGCGCTAATCCTCTTCGGAGCACCAAGGAGAGAGCATATCACACCCCTCCTGAAGCAGCTGCACTGGCTCCCCATTCAAGCCAGGATTAGCTTCAAGACCTTAGTGATGACATTCAAGGCTATCAAGGGACTCTCCTCCTCGTCACTATGTGACCTCATCCAAACACCCATAACCAACAGGCTAAGAAGAACCGCAGTAGCCAACATGCTAGCAATACCGAGGGACATGACAAAATGCTCCAAAGTAACATCAAACAGAGCCTTTAGTCTAAGTGCCCCAAGTCTCTGGAACTCCCTACCACCATACATCAGAGCCATCCCCAACCTGAGCCAGTTCAGGAAGGCCTTAAAACACCTCCTCTTTATTAAATACCTCAGACTCCCCCGAATCCCAGCCACCATGTATGATCAACGCACAATAACTCCATCTCACATGTATATAGTTACCTATTTCAATGTTCCGCACATGTAGATAGTTTCCCCTGTTATCCAAGTTGATTGCTCCTGTTCATTGTAATGACCTGACTCTAGTTTATTGTCGGATACTGTTTGTTTTTATGTAAACCGCGCTGATCGCAAATAGTGCGGTATATAAGAAATGTAAATAAATAAATAAAAATAAATAATGCGCGGGCTTTCAGAGTCGCGAGAGTTTCCCTTTCTTCTCGTGGCTCTGTTAATCTCGCCGGGGCTGATGGGGTTTCCCATCAGCCCCGACAGGATTAACAAAGCCGGGAGAGGTTAGAGAAGGTCAATTTTGGGCACACTACTGTTTCAGACTATCGGGCAAATAATCTTGGGATAATGAAGCCCCTGCTAGATCACATAGATATCAGGCAACCTTATCGCATGCCATTTTCACAAAGCTCACTGGAATGAAATCAAGAGGAGAGCTAGGTGCATGCAAATGTGACAGAACATTCAGAACTGCATCTCTTATTATCTTGGAAAGAGTAGTCCAATCCCCACTGGTTGAAATAGATGGCAAAGGATCCAAGGCTACACAGGGTACAGTTGAGGGGAACCCGCTGCTTCAGGAAAATAATAATTCCCAAATTGTTCTGCAGTAGGACTTGACTCCTACAGAGGGAGTTTGCAGCAATCTACCTACCACGGCAAAAGGCTCTCTAGGCCATGAATGCTGATTTTAATTTTAAAGAAAAATAAGAGCATTGGGCCTCAAAACATTGCAATCAGTTTTCACTAAACATCTGAACATATTGTCCCTTATCTGTGTTTGGTTAGCCTAAGGCCGGCTTTAAGATGTTGGCGCCCCTAGGTAGGATCAGAGAGTAGTGCAGAGGGGAGGCTTCCCCCTAGAGATTGTAGAAGAAGGTCACCAAGCAGGCGGAATCGGGCTCTGTGTAGGCCAGGCATTTGGTGCCTTGTGAATCTGGCGCTCTAGGTAGCTGCCTATATTGCCTATGCCTAAATTCGGGCCTGGGATAACCTATCCATATAGTGGTTGCTCTGGCTACACTAGCTGCATATTTAGCTCCAGCCGCAGACTGGATGCTGGCCCTGAATATATCTGGGTTTTATTACCTGTTATGGCCAGTGTTTAAAAAAAAGCAAAAGCATATTGCCACTGCTCAATATTGACCCAGTAGTGTCTTCCATTCATATAGAAGCTCTCCATGATTTACAGCTCTAGGGGGTGCAACTGGGAAAAGGTAGGCCCTGGGAAGTTATCCGACATCATCATCGGTGTCAATAGAAAGTCTTGGCAAAATCTCAAGAATCTTCAACTCCTATAATGTTGCCATCCAAGAAAGGAACAAAACTAACCCAGAGGCTAGAATACCACAGAGAGACAATGGCCACAAATTTGAATTTAATGATCTAGGTATATTGCATTGGGGTCTTACATCAGAAAAGCCTTTAAGGAGCACTGGTCGCTTCCTGACTTTTTGATTTCTGGTAAGAAGTATGCATTATGTCACAGAAATCAAACTGAATGAGATTACCAAATGAGTGTGGCTTTCATACCAGAAATGAAGAGCTGATAGTGAGAGAATCCTCTGTTGACACATCGTGTTTGCTTAAGGCACAGTTCCTGTTAAAGCTGACCCACATGTACACACACACACTGCACCAGGACAGGCCTACAAAGGCTAGGAGGATGTGAACTCCTGGAACGGATAAATAGAGTGCAACCATCACATTTTTATCCTTTCGTTAGTGGAAAGCTCACTTTGCTAGTTTCTGTAGAGTAGGAGTTCTCAATCCAATCCTCAGGACACACCAAGCCAGGCAGATTTTCAGGATAACCACAATGAATATGTATGAGGGAGATAGCTTGCATGCCCTGCCTCCATTGTAAACAAATCTGATGCATATTCGTATTCATTGTGGTATCCTGAAAACCTGACTGGCTAGGCATGTCCTGAGGACTGGGTTGAGAACACCGGCTGTAGATTCATGGCAGCTAAAAAAAAAAAAAAAAGCTGATGCATTTATAAGTTCTTAATTATTGCTATTCTAGACACAACAGGCATTTCTGTTTTCAGTTTAATTCTTGGAAGAAAAGCAAATTGGCATATCCATTTAAAACGGCAGCACCCTCCAGGTCTGACTATGTAGGATAACTGTTACAGCAGTATATAAATCCCCTATTCGCCATTCTTTGTGACCTTGAACAAAGTCATTGGAACCTTCCTGTTATGATATACAAACAGGATACACATACATGCAAATAATTTAGCTATACACTCAGAAGAAGTACTCTGTTCACCAAATACTGTACAGCAAGAACTAATCAACTTTAACTGCAAATTTTGCTGAAGCCGGGTGCACTGGTGACAGGATCCTCAAGTTTAGTGTGTCATAGACAGATTTCCATGGAGAGTGATCTTCCACATAATGCAAAACAAAAATGAGCAGTTCTTTAGTTCAGGCTAACCTCAGGGCTGGTGTTAGACATGCTGAGATGCAAGGTAGAAACTTAGGAGGGAGCCTCCAGTCTAGGTTCCCCTCTCTGGGTGGTCTTCTCCTACTTTCCATGGTCCCTGAGACATCTGCAGTCTAATCTATGCCCCTCCCTCTGGTCTTCTCCCACCACTACTTCCACGCCTGATCATGGCTCCCCTTTTCTCCTAACCCTTTCCCTATTTCCCTTTCTTGGCTCTGCTCCCACTGCTGTCACCAGCCTCTCTTCTGGATCCTCACCTTTCCCAGGTCTTGTCTTTCGTCTTTCTCCTTCTCTTCCTCTCTCCACCCATGGCACGTTCCTGAATTCTGTACTGTACCCCCTGGCTTCTACCCCTCCTTTCCTTCCCCTTATTCAGATGGTCCCAGCTTGGTTCACTTTTCAGGCTGCAGCAATAGGAAAGAAAATTAAGGTGGCAGATGTGGATTTTCTTGGTAAAAGAAGCAGATATTCAAAGGGGCCATGCTGGCTTTCTTTCCCATTGCCAGTGCTAAGTTTCTTTAACACCTTTGTCTTCTCCTAGTGCTTGCCCTGACTAACCTTCTTGGCAGTAGTACACCTGGCTCTCCTTCTCCTGCCTCCCTTTTTGCTGCTATGCATATTGCTGTACGTGTTCTCATTTAGGAATATATACCCATTTGCCGCCACTTATATAACACATGTAGGATATATAGAAAAGGCAATGAATTTGTATGGCCTCCCCAATGGAAAGGCACAGCAGTCAATCAGTTGACAATCAGTCTTAAAAGAGTATATGTGACACCGGGAAAATCAGTGCTCTCCATTGCCGTGATGAGTTAATGCTATGTTTCCGATTTTTGTGTGTTCATACCATTCTTTCAGCCACTGTCTCTCCTTTTGCCCAGGATGACCCTCTCACTAACCTGAATACAGCTTTCGACGTAGCAGAGAAGTACCTTGACATTCCCAAGATGTTGGATGCGGAAGGTAATTAAGATTATGATTGATCAGTAAATTGCACAAATGCTTTCAGTGGATTAACAAGTATTGCAACTCTGCCTCCTCCTAAATAAAAAGGGGCTGCCTGATGTGTACAACCCTTCCCAGCCCCCACCATCCCTCCCCCCCCCCAAACGATAGACACTTATACGTTGTTTTCTGTGTTGGCTTTTGAATTCAGATCAGTGGTGTTTGTGTCTGCTGTCTAGTTCAATAGATAAAGCAGGACTACAGCTTTCATAAAACACTATTTTGCAATGTGAATTACAGCATAGAATCCCATCTCCCCAAAGTGCCAGTGCAGTAGCCCTGCAATCTTCAGGAGTCTATCATAAGATTCAAAGAAGTGTCTGGAGCTCCTTCTGCACTAGCCCAAGGGCCCACTGTTCCCTTCATATCTTGCATTCCAGGGTTTGTGCTTGGCAGCTTCCTCACAGAGCTCGTTATCTGTGGTGTTTGCTTTGCATGTAAAAAGAGCAGCCGTAGTAGTAAATTTTAAAAAGTGAGATCATATCCATTCTATTCTGGCTAAGAATGAGGTTCATTCCTATTATGGTATCTGTACACAGACCCGTTTGGAGACATTACCCTGAAGGAACTCATCTGTAGCTATGGCAATCCTCCTACCTCCTTCTGCTTCCTTTGCCAGAGATAATAGCCCCAGTTGCTTTTTCTTTTAAAATGACAGATCGTTCATGAAATTACTTGCGATCTGTATTAGAAACATCAGATTGAGAGCATCTGAGGGGGCCTTCAGGGCCGATACTGAGAAATATTTGGAATTTTCGGAGAAATAAAATAAGTGAGGATACAATCACAAGACCTAAGACAGAATGGCTCTCTCTTGGTGAGAAGCTTGGTATGTTAAAACATATGAGTCTTGTTTTTCCAATTTGTCTCAAGTCCTGCATACAGTGCAAGCCTTCCACCCTCCTCAAATTTTTTTTAAATTTTTCTTCCTTCCATTCCTCCTCCTCTTTTGATGGCTGAACATGCTCTTAACCACGGATTTTTCTTGACAGACATCGTTGGAACTGCCCGTCCTGATGAGAAGGCCATCATGACCTATGTTTCTAGCTTCTACCACGCCTTTTCAGGAGCCCAGAAGGTATCCCAGTATTCCAAGCTCACTCCAAGCAGCACCTTGCTCCTGTTGATAATGTCCAAAACTTTTCTTTTTTTTTCCCCTCCTTTTTCTTTTCTCTAGCCGCCGGGTATATTCTCTCTTGGTAGGGTTTGCGACTGTTCAAAGTGGTACCTAAATGAAATGGGAGGTTATGGAAGATATTTTGGGTCTCAAGTGAGAGGCAAAAAATATGCCGTGGCTCCTTGTTAAATTTCTAAAGTTCTGGTGCAGCAACAGCACAGTCTCTTCCTTCCTGAGACTTCGTCACCCATGTTCACTTTATCTTGACTCTAAAACCTAAGTATATGTTTCCTTTTATTATGCCCTGCCTTAGAAATTTCAGCAAGGCCTATTGAGTGCCCTGAACATATGGTTTCTGGACCACAAGTTATTAAAGAAATGATAGTCCTTTTGCATTGTGCGCATGTTGAAAGCTCTTGCTTTGATTTTGTGCAGGTTATTTGCATACAGAATGGCGATGGCCACATTTTTGTTGTATTTATCTTGATCACAGGAGGATGACACCATAAAATTACTTATTTACCTCCACTAATTCTTTTTAGAAGAAAAGGTGTAGAAGTCTTTATTGCAAGGCCCATGTAGATTTGTAGAATTTGTTCCTTTGTAGGCTATTGTTTGACTCGGTAATCTTCTCCTCCTCTTCCTACTCCTCCTCTGGGCTTCCAGGTCAGTCAGATCCAGAGCAGGGATGTGATGACATAAGCCTTCATTTGCATCTACCTGGTGATTTCTTTTCCCATATTTTATATCCCTTCCCAACTTACTTTGGTCTAGTCTTTGCAGCAACACACCTTAGCTGGGGGTCAAGAACCAGGACTCATTCAGGAACTCTACAATCTTAAGTTCTAGATCTAGCCACTAGGTGTCGTGATTGCACAATGATGAACTCCCTTCCCCAGTAGCATCTCCAGTCCTGGCTAACCAGGAAGCAGAAGACCTGATTAGGAATGAAACCTAAGGCCCTCCACATGCTAATGTGCAGCACTGCTTATAAGCTATTGGGCTGATCCCTTGTCTAGCCTATAATATGCTAAAGAAAGTAAATGTCCCATTTGCTGGAGGTGTCTAAAAATAGCACTGTATTTATTAAATAAAGAACTTTAAGATATGTCTGTTTTTTTCATTGACATCCTTCCCATTTTTTAATTCCTGTAACCACAGACCCTAGAACTAGAATCAGAACAGCAGACTGGGGCGCATTGCTTCATCTAGGATGGCCATCTAGTATTACACATCTCTAGGCCTCAAGTGGAGAAGTAGCCTAGTGGTTAGAGCAGCAGACTACTACCCAGGAGATCTGGGTTTGTTTCCCACTTGCACTCCTTGTGACCTTCGGCAAGTCACTTTACCCTCCATTGCCTTGGAAGAAAAGGCCTGGCAGTCTACTTCCGGTCATACCTTGCCAAGAAAACCCAAGAGCTGCTGGATCACCAGGAGTCAGCACTGACTTGAAGGCATTTAAAAAAAACAAACAACCTGATTTTAGAACATAAAATACCTTTTGAAGCAGGCTAACATTGATAGCTTTGATGTCCTCAACATTATATCCTGGTTCTAATACATCCTTAGCCTAGATATTTGGTTTATTCTTCGCTAGCTTTCTTATCTCGCTGTTCCACCTCCCTTTCTTTTTGAGCTGTCCTATACCTCTGGCTGTGAGCCCATTACAAGACAGATCCCCAGAGGTCAAAGCTAAGACTGAGCTCTGTGTTTGCAAAGAATTACAGTTCTTATCTTGGAAGGAAGAGTTTGATCAAGGAGGACATTTATTCTAAATTGTTGAGGGAAGAAGACAAGGTATTCACTTTATTTTTTTATTGGTGTAGGCAGGCATTATTTTTCAAAATATTTATAATTAATTGGGCTCATTTATATAAAGGCAAACTCTTTTTCATTATTGATGTTCTTTGTAAATTGCTTTGACTTTTATGTTTTTCTTAATGTAGTTTTTTGTGTCTTTATTAGACCAGTTTAGTAACCTGTAACATCCGTGGAAGTGATGGTGCCAGCTGAGGTTGCTATGACTATGACTAATTTTTTTTTATCTTTTCTCTTCATAAGTTTTTTTGAAAGTTTTTGCTCATAATTGTACATAGAAAGGAGTATTCTATTTGCAGAGAACCCTTGAAAAGACGTATCAAGTAGGACTTGAAAACAAATTTGCTGTATGTAAAAGATCTGCTACCAGTGCACACATGCTGCCAGCATACGAGTTTGAGAGGGGGGGGGGGAGAAGGACAGGAGGGCGAAGTAGTGCCACTTTGAAAGTTGAGCCAACCCTGCCAGTTTCTCTCTGATGCGACTCCCGGCTCTCCGCATGGAATCTGTGTTTGGCCTGTGCTGCAATGCATGGTGGGGAGGGGAGGGGGGAGTGTTTTCTCCTGCCCCCTGCCCTTCAAGCTCTCCCATGACTGTGTATTATTCGGTGTGCTCTGCTTCTCACTTTATCCTTTCAACCTCTTCTTTTCCTTCTTTGCACAGATATTATAGGCACGCTAAGGCCGGATGAAAAGGCCATTATGACCTATGTTTCATGTTACTACCACGCCTTCTCAGGTGCGCAGAAGGTGAGATTTTATTCCTAACAGATCCCCACCCCTCATCTAGGAAAAGAGAAAAATCTACCCCCAGTTTCTCCTAGGGACTATCTCAAATCTTTTCTTATTGCCACACAATCTGGGGAAAACCGAGCAAAATGTTATACCACATGGCTTGAACCTTTCTCTATTCAGTCATTTAATTTCTGAACAGGTGTTTTGAAGAAATAAATGAAATTACCCCATTTCTTCTGATTTCTAATCCTGCATTCAGTCTGACCCAGATCTTCCCAAATTTAATCTCTTCTGAACTGATGTAGGATTGCCATCTTTTTACACCAAAAATTGAGGGAGGAAACTATAGAGTGTGCTGAGCGATTGGTTAATTGGTAAATCTATCTCTTTATGAAATAAACTTCAGAAATCATATGACACCAATTGCATATGATCCACCAAAACACAGCATAAACTCCCTAGAGTTTCCTGTTAGTACGTAGTTGATGCCAGTCACACTTTTTTAGCCTTTTCCAAAACATCTGAAAATGAGATTTCTATTTTCTAATGCTGTAAAGCCTTAAATAGGATGAAATTGTTCCTCTGTGTTTTGCTATTCAACTTTGCTATATACCCAAGATGCTTCTATATTTTAAATATAGTGGACAAATTCCCCCGTACCCTGTTTCTTATTCATTTGGACATTAGAAGCTAATTTGGTGGTAAGCATTGTCACTGCAGGAACTATAGATAGCATACATGGTTTTCTTGTGTTAGGATTTCAGCATTATCCTACAAAAGTAAAGTCAATAAGGGTCAACGTTTGCGCAACATTGGACAGTAATTTGGGACTGAATTTCATGAAGAAGCAGCTGGTGATGATGGTCATAGTGTTGGGTGAGGCGTCTAATGGGGAGAAAGTATTGAACAAGTACAGAGAAGCCCTTTAATGCCTTAATTAACCATTAAACATAAGCCCCGTTTGGTCATGCGGGCGCCTCTGTTTTTGTCCATCTATAATTGGGTGTTGCTAGCCCCTTGTTCATTCTCTCATCGCGCCTGTGGAAGCTTCCATGTTACTCTGGCACCACAATTGTGCTGCTAGACCATTGCCCTATGGGTGCTTCCATGTCTGGTTCTGATATACTGAATACTGGATCATATACTACAATGTAATTTTGGGAATAGTACTACCTAGAGCCATATACTTCATTACTGCTTTTTATACTATCATGTATACACCCTAGATTGTATCCATGTATGGAGTACTGTGGTGGTACTCAGGCACGGTCATACTGCAAAGACCAATGTCCTGTCTGTTAGGATGCTTTATTGTCTCAACTATCGCTCCTGAAACCCCACTGTTTCCCAGCACAGTTCTCTTCCTGTAAGCAAATACCATTTTTACAACATACAGAGGCATGCAAATAGTTAAAGTGTGCTGATTTTATTACATACACATGAAATACACCAGATATACTCTAAATGCCTAATACTTAATTTTGGGGTCATTGCTTTTCCCTTTTTACTTTTGTCTTCTTTGAGATGATTTTACCTTGCCACCCTTGAGACGCATCTCTTCCATGGGTATATCAAGATATTTGAACATTTCTGGCTCTCACATAATAGATAAAAATATGCACATTTTTAACCTGCATTAATAAATGGGCATTCCAGGCCATGTAGCTAAGTTGGAAAAGTAATATACATGGTACTGTTTAGTTTTCAAAAGCACCTACGTGATGAGATAGACCAAAAACTATACCCAGATAATTTGAGGTAGATTTTCAGACACAAATACCTTTTGCTTGTATTTGAATATCTACACCTAAAGCAACAGTTATTAAAATACACTGGAACTGGATGGATGAGGTAATGAAAAAAGGGAAGAACCAGAGTCGCACTTGACACCATTCCAGTTGCCTTGAGTGACCTTAGGGAAGGAGCAGCCTAATGGTTAGAGCAATGGGCTAGAACCAGGTAAGCCAGGATTTGACTCTCACTGCTGCTCCTTGTGATCTTGGGCAATTGCTTAACCCTCCATTGCCTTAGATGCACACTTATTTCGCAAGACCTCTGAGGATCGAAAAATAACGACTGTACCCGACTATAACGTGCCTTGAACTTCTGAGAAAAGCGGGTGCTAATTCCATTTCCCTTTCCTGCTTCCCTTCCCCTTGGTGGAATCCCCTTCTGCAGCAATAACATTTAGTTATGAGTTATTCTAAAATGACTGTGCTTTCCCAAGAGGAGGAGGATTGCTGATCCCCGAATGATTTGGGTTGGGAAGTAACTTACCAGGATTTCACTTGCCTGTTCCTAGCAGGGACATCCATCTTTCCTACGAAGCACCTCAGCCCACCAGCAGCTTCGTAGGACTGTTGGGGGCCGCCTGTGAGGATATGGAGGGATCTGGGGCTATATGCAGAGACTCATCGCGAGCCTAATTTGCACAAGTCTGTATTGGCTGGAAAAGCGGGGCTGTGCATGAAAATCAGTCACTCAATCTCAGGGCTGACCCTGGTTACCAGTGCCACTCTTACCAAGACATCTTGGACTGCCCTGAATTCCTGCATAGGTCAGAGAGCTCTCACGTTGCTGGTTATAGTGTGTATAAAGATTGATCAGTGCGTTCTTAGCGCTAGACTGTCTCTTGCTGAATTGGGAAACTTATTCTCTGCTCATTTTTCACCCAGATGCTTTCACGCTGCAAGCTCGGAAAGGGAGGTCACATGATCAGCGTTCTACTGCTTTTCTTTTATTCTGAGTCTTAAAGGTACAGGCTGCTGCCTGATGAGTGGGGTCATTCTTGTTGTTTTCCGTTCTGTTGAAGATTTACAGTACTCACACCTCCTGGTTTTGCATTGTCTTAACTACTTTCCACTTACACAGCACTGAAGTTGTAAAAGTGTTTGCATGGATTTTTCTACTGGTTATTTTTCCTTAAAAATAAGATTACTGTTTTAATGGGGGTTTTAACCATTGAGATTTTTGCCATGAATTTCTAACAACTCACCAAGAGGGCAATATACTAATCTATGTCAATGTTTTTGTAAAACATTAGCATGCAATCAGATTGCAATTAGCGTGTAGAATTTTGTTTGTGTATGTTAATTAGTAAGCATGTGCATTCATTTGAAATGGCATGGGAAATATCAACACTGTTATTTCATATTGTTTTTAATCTGAAACAACATGAACAAACATGTTTGGTTTTTTTATAGTGTTGTAGGCCTGATCTCGCCTGGCCTCAAACCAGTGTCTGTTTGGAAGGCACTAGTCTTTCAGGAGGAGTTATGTTTCCGGGAGGGACCAACTTTGGCCAGTCTTTTCTTAGCTGTGTGTTGTATTTCTGGTAATATTTGATCCTGTTTCCTGGTTAGCCCAAGTTTCCTTGTCTTGGGCTCCTTTGAAAATCCTTCCAAAACGTTTTGCCTTGTGACTCTATTGAGTCCTACTCTAGAGACATACTCCAAACACTCTTCCTGTGTTATGTTCTGTGACAGAAATTCCGTGAATTGATGTCTTAAGTTTCTAAGATATGGTTTCACATAATTTCTGAACGGATCACTAATTATAAAACTAGGGTTTGGAATAGACTTGATAAATTTCTCTGATAGTATAATAGTAACTGGGAATATCACACAAGAATTCAACAAGTGAACATTTTTAACAAAGGTTTCAAACTTACAGGGCTAGGAATATGGCACAAGAAAAGTCTTTGAAGTAAGTCTGTAGAGTAAAAGTTGATAAATTCACAAGGCAAACAATTCATGAAGTGATTTCCCACAGAACTTAAGGCCAGTCAAACTTTGAGCCATCCTGGAAACAGAAATCAATATTACCAAATACATAAGACAGTAAAATAGGTTAGCTAGAGCCAACCCACTAGAAGAAATAATGGCTCCTCCTGAAAGACCTAGTGCCTTACTGCCTGAAGGGCACTGAATTTGAGGCCAGCCCATGACAACTTGCTAACAAAACTTGCTATACACACTCTAATTTTGGATTTATTTGCCCAGAAACCTCTAGTAAACGTTCAGGCATTTGGGGGGGGGGGGGGGGGGCGGAGGGGTGAGCAGCAGCCACAACCACCTCCTTAATTAACAAAATTGCCTGAAATGAAAATTTATGAAGACAAAATGAAACTGAATTAAAACTTTATAAAATCAAAACGAAAAAGGTCAAAAAAGCAAAACCCTCAGACAATACAGAAAACAAACAAAACAATTTTTTGCTGTGTGCACACTCCTGTTAATTAGTTCTCAAAACTTTTAATTTAAAACCCAGAGGAAATGAGATGTAAAACTATGAAAAACAGATAGTTACCTATTAACATACAGATAAATAATGTGCGTTAAAATGTGTAAAAACGAGACAGATCTGTTAATGCAAAAAAGTGGCTATATCTCGGAAAAGGTGGAGTTAAGTTTTTGCGATAACATCTGTGTTTTGCTAGCAGTAAACATATCATCTTAACTTAAAACTCAATTTTCATTCCATTAACATGAGCTTTTGATGTCATGATGGTGCACTTTAATACTAGCTAAGACTTTTTTCTCTACAGGGAGAATTTAGTTGCAGAGAGAATTCCGAAACCTTAAAGAAAAACTTATGTATATAGTATTTTGATATGTGATGTAGAACTACAGTGGTTTGTGACCCACTGGTGATTATAGTGCAGAGAATTATGGCAGTGTATTTATAACAGATCCTTATATAATATAGGTTACTTATAATGGTAATTGTGTTCTCAGGGTAAACTTTGTAAATTATTGGCATAGTAGTCGGTCTAGTATAATAGATTTCTTTAGCAACAAGAGGATTGACTCCCAGTGTGTGCTGTAGAGCTTGTAAGCCTATTAGCCTTACAACCTTCTGTGCCTGCTTGTCACCCATCAGTATGGAATTCTAAATCTGGTTTCTTTTCTGTAACGCAACGTTATCTTCTCTCTGCTCCTACATATGTTCAACACTGTGCACACAGATGGCACTTTGAAGGATCACTGTATAAATTGTGACCCAAGTAGCCCATGAAAACAGATTATTCGGACTTTCCAATATTAAATCAGGTTTCTGATGGGTGCGGGGTTTTTGAGAGTCTTGTTTCCAACTCAAAGGTAGTTGGAAATACAGTAGTTATACATAAGAGGCCAAGAATGTCTGTCTGGGGGCAAGATAACTCTTAAAAAATTTAATGGAATGGAATCAAATTTGTCAAGACACATCAAGTTCAAAAATAGGTCACATCGGACCAGGACTTCCAGAAGAAATAAGCTCCCCAAAAATGGTCCAAAGCATTTCTCTGGGAGAAGCAGTTAGGGACTTCCTCCTTTGAAAATGCTTCTTCCCGATAATCCTAGTCACAGGCAACACAGAGCCACTGCACAGACTGCTTTAATCACTAGGCCACTCTCTTCAAAGAATGAATTTGTACAGTCCTCATGGTCACTCTCAAACTGCTGCCACTGCCACACTCATTTAATTTAATTTTATTATTGTATCCAGACCAATGGAATATTTGGGTACTGCACCATTCAGATTTCCTCCTCTCCTCCAAGTCAAACCACACACACATGCAAAGGGATTGGAAAGAATTCTGTGAGCCAAGCTTCGCATGCTTTCCCAACTTGTGATCATATCAGCATGCACCTTTCTCAGAAGTAGCTAAAACAAACTAAAGAGTAAATTAGCCCCATAATTTTCCTTTCTTATTCTTTTTTATTTATTTGGAGCCAGTGCTGAGATCCTGGTTCCAGAAACCATCATTCACAACTACCTATTTTTGCTTCATTTTAATAGACCCATCCATCTAGCAATAGTTCTGAGGCCGGGAGCCACGTATCATGTTCTTTCCAGAACTCTGCATCATGGGCTCTAAATCTCTACTCCCCAGCCAAATATAGCCAAATATTGGCAGACCTAATTCAGAAATAAGTCCTTCGCATGGCAGCTCAGCACAATTTCACTGAACCACCAGGCGAGCCCAATAAAACATTTAACTAGATAGCAGAACTCCATTAGAAGTGAACAGGCATATCACTGTCCATGTGGTGAAAATTTGAACCAGTCCATGAATTTAACATTCTGTTGTGCATTTTCTTTCTTGTTGTCCTGTTCTTCCATGGAGGTGGCACCTAGTAGATGTGAGGTAGTAAGGACCATTTGGTCCAACCAATCTGCCTCTTCCATATTTCCGCTGCATCAGACTCTCTAGCCCCAATTTTATGTTGTTTGAGTTTGCTTTTTCTTTTTGGAAGCTGAATGCAACTATGCCAGTACATTATACATATCAGCTTTTGTCGTCTAGGATTTTTTTTGAACCATCTGTTCCATATGATTATGCAAATGATCGGGGCCCTTCCCTCCCTCTCTAGTAACAGATATTCCCTCCTCCACTCTGCCCATCCCTCCTCCATCTGCTCACCATTGTACGCTGTATCTGTCCCAAGTATTTTTAATTCCTGTTGCAGTTCTGGTAGTGGTTAATTGCTAATAAGATATTCCATTCATCTATTGTCCTTTTAGCAAAGAAGTATTTCTTCCACCTCTGTCCTTTTGGATTCATATCATGACCCTTTGTCCTTGTATTTATTTTTTTATGGAAAACATTTTATTTAGAAATTTGTATATACTACTCGTCATCAAATTCTAAAGTTTTTCCAATAAAACATACACAGTGTTTGACAAATTACATAATTTGATGATGGTTTTATCTTTATTAGCAACAATATGCATAGTATGGATTCAACTTAATCCTCTATTTTACTGTTTATTATGTAAGAGATTAGGAATTGAATTAGGGTGGAGTGGAGGAGTAGCCTAATGGTTAGAGCACTGTCTTGAGAACCAAGAGACTAGGGTTGGAGTCCCACTAGCACTCCTTGTGGCCTTGGGCAAGCCACTTAACTCTCCATTGTTCAGAAAAAATCCAAGTTATCAATGCCCCTGTTTAATGTACATTACCAAGTTTAAGTTACAATGTAAACCGCTTTGATTGAAATGATAAAGCAGTATAAAAAAACATTAAATAATTAACTTTTTGGACTGGCCATGCTTCAGGCTTCTTCTGAAAGTCCTTTATATTCGACATGAATCAAAGAGTCTGGGTTAACAGGTTCCCAAAGAAGAGGTCCTGTAATGAGACATGCACAATGCTGTGCTTCCACTTTTTTTTCCCCATGGTGCAACAAAGGCACTTCCAGGAACCCGGAGTCTTGTGAGCATAAGAAACATTTCAGTTGATGGTTTATATCTTCTTCCAGTTTGAATGTGTCTATCACATCCCCTCCTTTTCCTTTCCTTTCCTCTTTCAATACCCACATTTTTAGCTCCTCAAACCTTTTCAGTAGCCCATTTCTGAACTGCTTACATCCTTCCAGCACTGTAGGCAGTACTCAAGGTGGGAGTCTCACTAGTGACTTAGACAAGGGCAGTACCGTTTTGTTTTTCCTGCTGACAGTATCGCTCCTTATCTTCCCGAGCATACTGTGACTTTACGTGGCCTGCTCCTTTATTGCTCTAACAGCCTTCAGGTCACTGGAGATGATCACTCCCACATCTGTTTCCTGCTTGACACCATCTACTGAAAAGTAGTTGAGCAATTAGGGACCTGGATCCCAGGGCCAGCCCCAGAGTCAGTTCAAGGTGTTGATGCCCTAGGCAAACCTTAAGTCATACGTCCCCTCTGGCTGTTAGAATCTATTATTTAGCTTTGCATACCCTGCTCTTTGCTCCCCCCCCCGCCCCCCGTGAAGCTTCTGCCTAGTTTGTCTAATGGTTGGGTTGGCCTTGCTTGGATCTGTGGTTTGTGCATTACTCATACCATTTGAGAGAGGAATACCTGATGACTACGGACCAAGATTCTATCACGTGGTGTCTGCCAAAAAGAACACATTCCCCTCCCCTCCCCCCCACCTCCTTTGCTATGAGTGAACCAAATATCTCTACTGGCTAAAGCCTAGAATGAGAGCTCTACTGGTGCAGACCTGTTTCCCTTTCTCCTCTACTATCTGCAAAGTTCAGCCTTTCACCATGTGCCTCTCCTCCCTCCTTTCAGGGTCTGAGCTCATCAGCACAGAGATACCTGCCACTAACACCAATTTTTAAAAAGGGTTCCAGGGGTTAACCGGGAAACTACAGACCGGTGAGCCTGACGCCAGTACCGGGAAAAATGGTAGAAACCATCATAAAGTATAAAATTACTCAGCATGTAGATAGTCATGGCCTAATGGGAGACCGCCAACATGGTTTTAGACAAGGAAGATCTTGTCTTACTAATCTGTTATGTTTTTTTGAAGGAGTGAATAAACAGGTGGACAAAGGTGAGACAGTTGATATAGTGTATCTGGACTTTCAGAAAGCCTTTGACAAGGTCCCTCATGAGAGACTTTTGGCAAAACTAAAGAGTCATGGGATAGGAGGCAGTATACTATTGTGGATCAGGAACTGCTTAAAAGATAGAAAGCAGAGGGTAGGGCTAAATGGCCAATTTTCCCAATGGAGAAAGGTGAATAGTGGTGTACCCTAGGGATCTGTGCTGGGTCCGCTGCTTTTTGACATATTCATAAATGACCTGGAAAGTGGAATAACGAGTGAGGTTATCATATTTGCAGATGACACAAAACTATTTAAAGTTGTTAAAACCCAAGAGGATTGTGGAAAATTTCAAGAGGATCTTGATAAACTGGAAGACTGGGCATCAAAATGGCAGATGAAATTTAATGTGGACAAGTGCAAAGTTATGCACCTAGGAAAGAACAACCCAAACTATGGTTACACAATGCAAGGTTCCACATTAGGAACCCACCACCCAGGAAAAAGATTTAGGCGTCATTGTGGATGCCATGTTATAACCCTCGGCCCAGTGTGCAGCGGCGGCCAAGAGAGCAAATAGAATGCTAGGTATCATAAGGAAAGGAATGGAAAATAAAACAAAAGATATTATAATGCCTCTATATCGTTCCATGGTGAGACCGCACCTTGAATATTGTGTGCAATTCTGGTCGCCGTATCTTAAAAAGGATATAGCGATTTTAGAAAAGGTTCAGAGAAGAGCCACCAAAATGGTAAAGGGGATGGAAGGATACTCCTATGAAGAAAGGCTAAAAAGGTTAGGGCTCTTTTAACCTGGAAAAGAGACGGCTGAGGGGAGATATGATAGAAGTCTATAAATTAATGAACGGAGTGGAACGGGTAAATGTATATCGATTGTTTACGTTATCAGAATATAGAAAGACTAGGGGACATGCAATGAAGCTACAGGGTAAACTATTTAAGACTAATAAAAGAAAATATTTTTTCACTCAACGTGTAATCAAACTCTGGAATTTGTTACCAGAGGATGTAGTAAAGGCTGTTAGTGTAGCTGGGTTTAAAAAAGGTCTGGACAAGTTCCTGGAGGAAAGGTCCATAAACCATTATTAAGAAGGGACCCAGGATATCAATGCTTGACCCAGTACAAGCATTGTGGAACCTGTGTCTTTTGGGGAAACTGCTAGGTACGTATGACCTAGATTGGCCACTGTTGGAAACAGAATACTGGGCTTGATGGACCTTGGTCTGACCCAGTATGGCATATCTTATGTTCTTATGAACAGGCAGCACAGCTCCCAAGACATTTACAAGGAACAATAGAAATTACCATAAGAATATTTTGCACTGCATCCAGGTCCAGTGTATCTTTTTATGCTCACTTGTTTTTCTCCTTTTATTTTAATGTTTGATTTAATTTTGTATGGAAACAATGCACCACAGTTTAGCTTGGAAAATAATTTACAACCCAAGTAATGTTTTACAGTCTCTTTGGAAGTAGCTTTCTTTTTGCCTCATAAATGTAAACACTATTTTAGAAGTCATGCTATTTTTGGATGCTTTTCTTGTAAGCCATTACAATCATGTCTCTACAGAAATTATTTTCTACAGGGCTTCTGTATTTAGTTTGGGTGCCCTATCTTGACAAGTCTGATGGTTGAGGGGCATCTATTATGCTCTCAATAAATGTATTTGCATTTATATATTTTAAATAGGACCTCTTTAATAAAGGTGGCACTATGTTGATCCTTACTCAATAATGATTGTCCACTTAGTTATCTGCCAATTGTTTGACAGCTGCATGGGGCATGCAGAGTGAGAGGAATAAGAGTAACCATTTCTGTACTTTCATGTACAATCCTGGGGGAAGCTTTCTGCTCCCAAAAGCCGCCTCTTTAGGAGGAGCAAAGAAGTATAGCCACTGAGTCAATTATAGTCTTCCTCCCATTCCCTTTTTCCTCCCCTTCCCCCTCCCTCTCCCCTCTCCCCCATCCCGCACAGGATCTATTTCATCCTTCTGGGGCTGCCTGGCCAGTTCTCACAGACAGAACCAAAGAAAAGATCTATTTTTTTGAAGGTCTATGTTGAAAGCACTTTGGAAAAGCTATTGGGCTGTTGCCAGCTTCTAGTCTGTTTTTTCCAGTGAACTACTAACATGCATAGTAGGACAGATAAACACAGAGATCCTGGAAGCTGCTCCGACTTTCTTTTTTGCTGGCTCCCATTTAATTTCTCTAAGTCTGAACCCCCAAGAAGGCCACAGTGGGTACCTCAATGCCTGCTACTGGCTAAGGACTACTACTACTACTGAGCATTTGTATAGTGCTACAAGTTGTACGCAGCGCTGCACAGACATGTAAGAGACAATCTCCAAGAACAAGCAGGAATGTAGTCTTCACATATGGGTATCGTCGGTACTGACGGAGCCTGCGTGGGAACGCTCTCCAGCGTCCAATTAGAAAGCTTTTGGGAGCATCCCACAGAGCCTGCGTGCTGCCTTCCCGCCTTTCCCAACTGCCTCTCTCCAGTTCTTCGTTTTCCGCGGAGCCAGCAGGTCATTGTTCCTGTCACCGCAGAAAAGTTTTCCTTATTGCCCTTCTTTTTTGTGGTCGCGTCTGCCTTCCTCGACGCTTTACCGGTACCACCAGTTCTTCTTTCTTTCTTTCTTTTCTTTAAAAAAAAAAAATATATATATATACTTAGTACTTTTTTCCAAGTGCACGCGCCATTTTGGTCCAAAATTCCTCCACAATGGAAAAACCCGCTTCGGGTTTCAAAAAGTGCACCAAGTGTGGCGGTACCATCTCCGTCACCGACACCCATGAGTGGTGTCTGAAATGTTTAGGTCCTGATCACTCCATCACAGATTGTATGTCCTGTGCCATGATGTCTAAAAGAGGTCGGCAGAACCGAGCTGCTAAGCTCAGTACCCTGTTTCCCTCTCATGCAGCCTTGGTGGCATCGACGTCTTCCAGGGCTTCCTCTTTCTCCCGTGGATCTCAGGTAACTAAACACAAGTCTAGCCGGTCCTCAAAGAGTAGATCTCCTTCTAAGCATCGAGATGTCTCTGGCGTTGCCCTTGAGGATTCTGCACTGGCAAAATTGCCCCGGCAGGAGATTTCAGCTTCCAAAGCATTATCGGGGCTCCAGAACGTTCTCGAGGCCTCAACCTCGGCAGAACTACTGATGCCATGCTCTGGGGTACCGGCTGTTTTCTCCGGTACCGACATCCAGGCATCGGCAGCGTCGATAGACCAGAGGTTCCTGGCTATTGAACGCAGTCTGGTGGCTCTCCTTGCGGCATCGACACCCTCTGAACCGCGTCAGACAGTTCAACCGGTACCGGTACCGACAGCATCGACATCGGTGTCCGCATTGCCGGTACCCAGTCATGCGATGCCCTCTGGTACCGATACACCGGTACCGATTCCCCCCGGTACCGACTTCGGTAAGTACGGGTATCGGGCTCTTCAAGAGCATCCGGACAGAAGGTACTTCGAGTCCTCAGAGGAATCTGAGGATTCTGACAGTTCTGTCGGTATGGGAATACTTCTCCCAGAGGAGCCTTCCTCCCCTAAACGCAGGATGTCTCCTCCAGAGGATATTTCCTTTCAGGACTTCATCAGGGAGGTGGCTCGAGGTCTGCCCATTACTGTGGCTCCTGAAACAGAGCCCATAGCAAAGGAGTTGGAAATTTTGCAATATCCCAAAACTCCTAAAGAGACAGCTACTCTACCCATCCATGAGATCTTGATGATCTGATGCTAAGAATGTGGGAGACGCCTCTTACCACCTCTCCTCACTCTCGTAGACTGGATACTATGTATCGAGTCCCTCCTTGTCCTGGTTTCCAGAAGACTCAGCTTCCTCACCACTCTATTGTAGTGGAATCAGCTATGAGAAGGATCAGGAGTGCAAAGAGGCATGCCTCTAATCCTCCAGGATGTGAGTGCAGAACTTTGGATGCTTTTGGACGTCATACTTTCCAAGCTTCCATGCTTTCTGCCAGGATCAGTTCCTATATTTTATATATGGGAATGTTCCTGAAGGAAATCACAGGAGATTTAGAGGTTTTGAGCCCTCTTCTTCCTGAGGATATAAGGCAGGATTTTCTCACATTGGACAAACATGCCCAGGATGTTTCTAAATTTGTCAACCGTGCAGCTTTTGACTGTTTTGAGTGCATAAGCAGAACCTCTGCCATTGCCATAGGTGCACGTAGAATTGCCTGCCTCCAGGCATCTGATTTGGAGCTCTGGGTACAAGACAAACTGGGCAATATTCCTTGTACTGGTGAGAACCTGTTTGGCAAAGACTGGCAAGAAAAAGCCAATGAGTTGGATGCTGACAACTCCACCTTGGATAGATTATCCAAGGCCACAGCTGATCCTGCAAGAAAGAAATCTTTCAAAAAACCATTCTTTTCCAAAAAGAAAAGGTTTTATCTCCAGGAACAAGCAGGAATGAGTCCTCACATATGGGTACGTCGGAACCGACGGAGCCTGCGCGGGAAAGCTCCCCAGCTTCCCAGAAAGGAAGCTTTTGGGGCCTCCCACAGCGCATGCGCGCTGCCTTCCCGCCTTCCTGACCAACTCTCTTCAGTTCTTCTTTTTCTGCGGAGCCAGCAGGTCGTGTTCCTGTCACCGCTGAAGAAATTGTTATTTTAATTTGTTTCTTTGACCGCGTGTCTGCCTTCCCCGATTCCGGACCGGTACCGCCAGTCTTTTTTCGTTTATTTAAAAAAAAAAAAATAATAATAATAATTACTTTTTCTTCACTTGGTGTATTTTTTCTGTGAGGCCTCTAGGCCTTCTCAGGTCTCCCTCATGGAAAAACCAGCTTCTGGTTTTAAAAAATGCACCAAGTGTACCAGTACTATTTCAGTCACAGATACCCATGAGTGGTGTCTTAAATGTTTGGGGCCTGACCATTCCATTCTGGATTGTCCATCCTGCTCTCTGATGTCCAAAAGGGGCTTACAGAACAGAGCAGCTAAGTTTCATATGCTGTTTTCTACCGATACTCCAGCATCAACATCCTCCAGGTCTTCTTCTCCTGACGGATCTCAGGTAACCAAACATTCTTCAGGCAAGTCCTCAAAAGGCAAATCTCCCTCTAAGCAGCGAGAGGCCCTTGCATTTGACTCTGAGGACCCTGCCCCAGCCAAACAACCCCGGCGGGAAGCTCCGGCTTCCAAAGCTCCTCCTATGGGGTTACAGGTAGACATCGATGGCACGGCCTCGACCGATCTCCTGTTAGACTGCTCTGGGGTACCGGCTAACACCGGTACCGACATCCAGGCAGTTGTGGCGACTATGGGTACCACGGTACAATCCATGCAGCAGGCCTTACTGGCTTTCATTAATGCTGCAACGCCATCGGTACCGCGACAATCGGTTCCGACTCCGATTCCGGTACCGCAACCTATACCGGTACCCAGAGCATCTACTTCCAGTAGCATGCCGGTTCCGGTCTCCAGTTCCGGAGATTTCCTCGATACCGCTCCGATTCCCGGTACGCCCGATGTCGATACCGATCGGTACGCGTATCGATCTCTGGAAGCAAATAGGCGATACTTTGAATCCTCTGAAGATTCTGATACTTCAGATGATTCTGCTGACGTCTCTTTTACTCTTCCTGAGGAGCCCTCTTCTCCAAAAAGGAGAATGTCTCCTCCAGAGGATTTGTCCTTTCAAGACTTCATCATTGAAGTAGCTAAAGGACTTTCCATATCTGTATCCTCTGAAAAGGAACCTAGAGCAAAAAATTGGATATTTTAGGATACTCTAAGGTTCCCAAAGAGGCAGCCACCTTACCCATACATGAAATTCTTCAAGAACACATGATGGACTTGTGGGAGGCTCCTCTCACCCTATCTCCACATTCTCGACGTTTGGACACCATGTATCGGGTTCCTCCTTCTCCTGGTTTTCAAAAGACTCAGCTTCCTCACCACTCTATTGTGGTGAAGTCTGCTATGAAAAAGATAGAGTACCAAAAGGCACTCTTCTACCCCTCCAGGAAGAGAATGTAGGACTCTGGATGCTTTTGGGAGAAAAATCTTCCAAGCTAGCATGCTTATTGCCAGAATCAATTCATACAGTCTCTATATGGGCATGTTTTTGAAAGAGATTGCATTAAAGATACGTCAGTTTCTCCCCTTTATCCCAGAGGATAAGCAAGAGGAGTTCCTTCTTTTGCTAAAGCAAACTCAAGATGTTTCAAAGTTCTCCAACAGAGCAGCTTTTGACTCTTTTGAGGGGGCAAGCAGAGCCTCTGGCATTGCCATAGCTGCTCGCAGACTGGCTTGGCTCCAGGCCTCTGATTTGGAACCCTGGGTACAAGAAGGCTTGGGCAATCTGCCCTGTACAGGTGAAAATCTGTTTGGCAAGGAGTGGCAAATCAAAGCCACTCAAATGGATGCAGAGAATGCTGCTTTAGATAGACTTTCTAAGTCTACCTCTACCCCTGCCAAGAAAAAACCTTTTAAGAAACCTTTCTATAAAAAGACCAGATTTTCCACAAATACTGGCCAGCAATCTTCCCAAGTTCGCTTTGCTCCTAAGCGTCAGCAAACTAAACAGGCCAGAACAAAGTCTACAGGGGCTGCTACAATCCAGCAGTCCCAACCCCCTCAGGGTTTTTGATTTGATTCTAGAGAACTTAACCTTTCTGGCTCTGCAACAACCAGAACCTCTCACCATTCCAGGAAGGTTAACTCATTTTGCTCCCAGATGGGAACAAATCACATCAGAACCGTGGACCCTCTCTATCATCAAAGAGGGCTACAAACTACATTTCTCCAGCCTTCCTCCCCATTTCATGGTGAGACAATTCAATTCTCCCCCTTCTCTCCTGTACCTGTTGGGCCAGGAGGTGACCACTCTTCTCGCCCAAAAGGCAATAGAAGAGGTTCCTCTTCCTCAACAAGGGTCAGGTTTTTACTCCCCTTGTTTCTCATTCCCAAGAAAACAGGGGGGTACAGACCCATTCTGGATCTCAGAGAATTGAACAAATTCCTATACAAGGAGAAATTCAAGATGCTTTCTCTAGGCACTCTCCTTCCATACCTACAGAGTCAGGACTGGCTTTGTTCTCTAGATCTCAAGGATGCGTACATACATATACTCATCCATCCATCCCACAGAAAATTCCTACGGTTTCTGTTCCAGGGAAAACATTTCCAATACAGAGTCCTTCCCTTCGGTCTAGCCTCTGCTCCAAGGGTATTTACCAAATGCATGGCAATAGTAGCTGCATTTCTACGCACTCTGGGAATCTTTGTCTTCCCATACCTGGACGACTGGCTCATCCGAGCTCCATCTCAGTCCGAGGCTCAGACTTCCCTGGACCACACCAGACGCATACTGCAGTATCTGGGACTTGTCATCAATCTGCCAAAGTCTCAACTCACCCCTACTCAGTCCCTAGAATTCATAGGGGCCTGGCTAGATACCACCACTGCAAGGGCCTATCTTCCTCAGGCCCGTTGCCACCGTCTAGTGCACTTGGCCTCTCAAGTTCAGTCCAAAAGCCACTTGACGGCCAGGGAGATGCTACAACTGCTAGGCCACATGGCATCCACAGTTCATGTGGTGCCTTATGCACGCCTACATATGAGAGCAGCTCAATGGACTCTGTCCACCCAGTGGACACAAGCATCAGGAGCTCTCTCAGACCAAATAGCAACCTCAAAACGTCTTTTTTGGTCTCTCCAATGGTGGATATCCACTCAAAATCTGTTGTTGGGGGCCCCCTTCCAACCTTTGTTACCCCAAGCAACTCTCACTACAGATGCCTCCCAAGCAGGTTGGGGAGCTCATCTCCAAGACCTCTCCACTCAGGGCACTTGGTCTCCACAGGAGACCACCCTTCATATCAACCTTTTGGAGCTGCGAGCAATTTTCCTTGCTCTCAAGGTCTTTCATACCCTCCTCATCAACATGACAGTCCTTGTTCATACCGACAATCAAGTAGCCATGTTCTACATAAACAAACAAGGAGGGACTGGCTCTCTGTCGCTTTGCAACGAAGCTCTAAAACTGTGGGCCTTCGCCAGAGAGCATCAGATCCATCTCCTGGCAGTGTACCTCCCAGGAATCCAAAACTCTTGGGCAGACAGACTCAGTCGAGTTCTGCTTCCACACGAATGGTCCCTGCACATGGATCAGGTACTCAGAATCTTTCAGGAATGGGGAACCCCGGACATAGACCTCTTTGCAAGTCCGTACAATGCCAAACCTCCCCGGTTCTGTTCCAGGATTCCGTGTCAGGGAGCTCAGGCCAAGGATGCCTTCCTCCTTCATTGGGGTCAGGCCTTCCTATATGCCTTTCCACCAATTCCCTTGATTCCCAAGACTCTATTCAAACTTCAGAGGGATCAAGGATCTATGATCCTCATAGCTCCACGCTGGCCACGCCAAGTGTGGTACCCTCTACTTCTGCATCTCTCCCAGGCACCCTCCCTGGATCTGGGAGCTGCTCCAGACCTTCTGTCTCAAGAGGAGGGGACTTTGTGGCACCCAAACCCCAAATCCCTTCACCTCAGAGCTTGGTTACTGAAGGCCTAGACCTTCAAGACTTCAATCTTTCTCAACAAGTGCAAGATATCCTCCATGCATCTAGGAAACCTTCCACCAGGCGTTCTTATGCTTTTAAATGGAAAAGATTTTCCATCTGGTGTGCTGAAAAGGGTCTTAACCCTCTAGCACTATCTTTAAATTCTTTACTCGAATATCTCCTGCATCTTTCCAATGCAGGACTTAAAACCAATTCTGTAAGGGTCCATTTGAGTGCTATTGCAGCATCTCTTCAGCCTATCAATGGGCAATCTGTTTCCTCTCATCCTCTTATTGCAAGATTCATGAGAGGTCTAACTTTAACTAAGCCTCCCATTCAGCCTCCTCCGGTGGCATGGGACTTAAACGTGGTTCTTGGTCAGCTTATGAAGCCACCCTTTGAACCCTTAGCCACTACCTCCTTGAAATTCCTTTCCTGGAAAGTCATTTTCCTTATTGCAATCACTTCTGCTCGCTGCATCAGTGAACTGCAGGCTTTAGTGGCTAATCCACCTTATACAAGGTTCCATCATGATAAGGTAGTCCTTAGGACAAATCCCCACTTTATGCCTAAAGTGGTCTCACCTTTTCATCTTAATCAAGAGGTATATTTACCTGTCTTTTTTCCAGCTCCTCATGCATCCAATGCAGAGCGGAACCTTCATACTCAAGACTGTAAAAGAGCTCTTGCCTTTTACCTCCACAGGACACAGCAACATCGAAAGTCTTATCAACTTTTTGTTGCTTTTGATCCTTCTCATTTAGGACTTCCAGTCTCAAAAAGAACACTGTCCAATTGGATTGCTCAGTGTATTTCGTTTGCTTACCAGAGTAAGAACCTTTCTCTGGAAGGCCATGTCACAGCTCACAATGTGAGAGCCATGGCCACATCTATGGCTCATCTTCATTCTGTATCCATTGATCAGATCTGTCGAGCAGCCACCTGGGCCTCCGTTCATACCTTCACAGCCCATTACTGCTTGGACAAGGACTCCCGCCGGGATGCCTTGTTTGGTCAGGCTGTCCTCAGACACCTGTTCCATTCTTAAACAACTCCTGCCCACCTTCCCTGAATGGATGCCTGAGATCCATAGGAAGATGAGGAACCCTTGGGGGGGGGGGATCTCCCCGGCATCTTAGCTAGGGAGTCCCCATATGTGAGGACTCATTCCTGCTTGTTCCTGGAGATAGCACAGTTACTTACCTGTAACAGGTGATCTCTGGGAACAGCAGGAATTAGTCCTCACAACCCACCCACCTCCCCTAGGAGTTGTATCTCTCTCTCTCTCTCTTTTTCCTTTCCTCTCTCTATTGTCTCAGCTTTAAACTCGAACTGAAAAGAGTTGGTCAGGAAGGCGGGAAGGCAGCGCGCATGCGCTGTGGGAGGCCCCAAAAGCTTCCTTTCTGGGAAGCTGGGGAGCTTTCCCGCGCAGGCTCCGTCGGTTCCGACGTACCCATATGTGAGGACTAATTCCTGCTGTTCCCAGAGATCACCTGTTACAGGTAAGTAACTGTGCTATCCTGCTTATTCCCAGCAGGGACGCTCTGCAGGTCAACCTGTCCGGAAAGGTCAGCAACCACCCAAACAAAGGAAAGCAAAGACTGCTAAGCCTCAACCGTCTCAGCAGTCTCAGCCTCCACAAGGCCTTTGACTTTCATCTAGAGAACTTAGCCTTCCTGGCTCTCAATGGACCAGAGCCTTCCACCATTCCAGGAAGGTTGTGTCACTTTGCCCGTGGTGGGGGCAGCTAACAGCAGAATATTGGACACTCTCCATCATAAAAGAGGGGTACAAGCTCCATTTTTTGAGCATGCCTCCTCCCACAATGGTGAGACAGTTCAATTCTCAGACCTCTCTTATCAACCTATTAGATCAAGAGGTCACTATGCTTCTTGACCAAAGGGCAATAGAAGAAGTACCCATTCCTCAACAGGGTACAGGGTTTTACTCCCCCTATTTCCTTATCCCAAAGAAAACAGGAGGACACAGACCTATTTTAGAACTCAGAGAATTGAACAAATTCCTGTTCAAGGAGAAATTCAAGATGGTTTCTCTAGGAACTCTGCTGCCATACCTTCAGAGTCAGGATTGGCTATGTTCTCTAGATCTCAAGGATGCATACACTCACGTTCTCATCCATCCATCTCACAGAAAGTTCCTTCGGTTCCTTTTTCAGGGAAAGCACTACCAATACAGGGTGCTTCCTTTTGGCCTGGCCTCTGCACCAAGGGTGTTTACGAAATGCATGGCTGTGGTAGCAGCATTTCTTCGCACTCTAGGAATATTCGTCTTCCCTTACTTAGACGATTGGCTCATTCGAGCCCCATCAGAGTCAGAGGCCAGGATTTCTCTGTCTTGCACAATGCATATCCTTCAGTATTTGGGTCTAGTCATAAACGTCCCAAAGTCCAGTCTAACTCCCACTCAGGCTTTAGAGTTCATAGGAGCTTGGCTGGATACAAGGAAAGCAAGGGCCTATCTTTCTCAGACCCGTTGTCTTCGCATGGTGCAGTTAGCTTCTCAAGCAGTGCTAAAGCCTCATTTCACTGCTCAGGAGATGTTACAACTGCTAGGCCACATGGCATCTACCGTGCATGGGGTTCCCTATGCTCGCCTCCATATGAGAGCAGTCCAGTGGACTTTATCCACTCAATGGACCCAGGCTTCAGGGTGCCTGTCAGACAAAATAGCAAACACAGATCGCCTTATTTTGTCCCTCCAATGGTGGCAGTCCACTCAAAACCTGTTGCTGGGGTCCCCATTTCAACAACCTTTACCCCAAGTAACTCTCACAACAGATGCTTCTCCATTGGGTTGGGGAGCTCATCTACAAGACCTCTCCACCCAAGACACTTGGACTCCGCAGGAGACTCATCTACATATCAATCTCTTAGAGCTCAGAGCAATCTTCCTTGCTCTTCGAGTGTTCCACACCCTACTCAGCTGCAAAACAGTCCTTATTCACACGGACAACCAAGTAGCCATTTTCTACGTGAACAAGCAGGGAGGAACAGGCTCTCTGTTGCTTTGCAACGAAGCTTTGCGACTAAGGGCCCTCGCCAGAGAGCATCAGATTCATCTCCTGGCAGTGTATCTTCCAGGCATACAAAACTCTTGGGCAGACAGATTCAGTCGAGTTCTGCTTCCACACTAATGGTCTCTACATGGAGACTAGGTGACCAAGATTTTTCAAATTTGGGGAACCCCAGACATAGACCTCTTTGCAAGTCCATTGAATGCCAAACTTCCCCGGTTCTGTTCCAGAATCCCGGCTCAGGGCTCTCAGGCCAAGGATGCTTTCCTCCTTCACTGGGGCCAAGACTTCCTTTATGCCTTTCCACGCATTCCCTTAATTCCCAGGACCCTATTCAAGCTTCAGAGAGACAGAGGCTGTATGATTCTCATAGCTCCACATTGGCCTCGGCAGGTGTGGTACCCTCTGCTTCTACATCTCTCTCAAGCTCCCTCCCTGGAATTAGGGTCTGCTTCAGATCTCCTATCTCAGGAGAACGGAATGTTATGGCATCCCAATCCCCAATCTCTGCATCTCAGGGCTTGGTTGCTGAAGGCCTAGATCTCCATAATCTTAACCTCCCTCAGCAAGTAAAGAATATCCTTTATGCTTCCAGGAAGCACTCCACAAGACGCTCTTATGCTTTCAAGTGGAAAAGGTTTACCATATGGTGTTCGCAGGAGGGTCTTAAGCCCCTTGCGATACCTCTGGAATCATTACTGGAGTATCTCCTTCATTTATCCAATGCAGAACTTAAGACTAACTCAGTGAGAGTCCATTTGAGTGCTATTGCAGCTTCCTTCAAGCCTCTAAATGGACAACCTATTTCCTCCCATCCTCTTATAGCAAGATTTATGTGAGGCCTTCTTCTAACTAAGCTTCCCACCAGTGGCATGGGACTTAAACTTGGTTCTTGGTCAGCTTATGAAGCCACCTTTCAAACCCTTAGCTACTACCTCATTGAAATTCCTTTCTTGGAAGGTTATCTTTCTCATTGCAATCACATCAGCACGCTGCATCAGTGAGTTGCAGGCGCTAGTAGCTGATCCATCTTATACAAGGTTCCATCATGACAATGTAGTCCTTAGGACTCATCCACACTTTATGCCAAAGGTGGTCTCGTCTTTTCATCTAAACCAAGCGGTCTACCTGCCTGTGTTTTTTCCAAGGCCTCATGCATCTAATGCAGAAAGGAATCTTCATACTTGGGACTGCAAAAGAGCTTTAGCCTTTTACTTGCAAAGAACACAGCAACATAGAAAGTCCTCTCAACTCTTTGTTGCTTTTGATCCTTCTCATTTGGGACTTCCAGTCTCCAAGAGAAGACTGTCCAGCTGGATTGCTCAGTGTATTTCCTTTGTCTATCAGAGTAAGAATCTTCCTCTGGAGGGCCATGTCACAGCTCGCAATGTGAGAGCCATGGCAGCTTCAATGGCTCATCTGCACTCTGTGTCTATCAACGACATCTGTCGAGCAGCCACTTGGGTCTCAGTTCATACCTTCACAGCCCATTGCTGCTTGGACAAGGACTCCCCTTGGGATGCCTTGTTTGGTCAGGCTGTTCTTCAACACCTGTTCCATACCTAATCAACTCCTACCCACCATCCCTTGTTAGATGCCAGAGATCCATGGGGGGAAGTGGAGCCCTTTCACAGGGACACACAACTTCTGGGGTCTCTCCCTGGCATCTAAAGCTAGGAGTCCCCATATGTGAAGACTACATTCCTGCTTGTTCCTGGAGATAGCATAGTTACTCACCTGTAACAGGTGATCTCCGGGAACAGCAGGAATTTAGTCTTCACAACCCACCCACCTCCCCTAGGAGTTGTATCTTTCTATCTATCTCTTTCCCTTTCCCTCTCTCTCTCTTTGTCTCAGCTTTAAACTCAACTGGAGAGAGGCAGTTGGGGAAGGCGGGAAGGCAGCACGCAGGCACTGTGGGATGCTCCCAAAAGCTTTCTAATTGGACACTGGGGAGCGTTCCTGCGCAGGCTCCGTCAGTATCGACGATACCCATATGTGAAGACTAAATTCCTGCTGTTCCCGGAGATCACCTGTTACAGGTAAGTAACTATTCTGTCCCTGTTCATAGAGCTCAGTCTAAAACTCGTGGTAAACCAGGAAGGATTCTTTATTATTCTATTGCACATACATCAGTTCACCAGCCCGACACGAGCCGTGTTTCGATCAATCTTTGTCAGGGGCTTCTGGTGTGCTGCATCCATAATATATAAATAATTAAGAACATAAATAACATCACAACTCACCATATTTAAACAAAGATAAAGATATGACCATAAAATAATAAATAACTAAAAACCGTATATAAACCATGTATAAAACCGGGCGTTACTCATATAAAACCATATAACTTAATGTGACATACATGGATAAAAAACAACAAATAAATAACCATGAATGATTAATAAAATACATGATTCTTGAAAGGGTGTTCTAATACTATACCTTAATTGGTTGATATTTCTATTATGATGACTTTACTAAAACAAAACAGAAACATGTGACCATTTGAGCTTACTATATCAACAGGAAAGGTCTTATGAACAAATAAATACACTCATGCTAAATCGATCCTACACTCTTTCCTGTGTTGGAACTAAGAGCCGAAGTGAATAGGAAAAAGATGCCATATCATTTCATCTACTTCTCTAGGGCGCAAACTTCCTCATACATATTCAATTAATTTTTAACACTATATTAAAATTAGGAGCCGGAGTGAGTGAGATCAAAGGAGGGTTTACATATCACTTCATCTATTTCTCTAGGATATAGATTTACACATATACATTCAATAGATTCTGATCACTAATTTTCAACTACTCGTATGACATCTATTTTAAAATTCTTCCCCATCATTACACTATCCCTACCATTTTCATTTGAAATGATTCTGGACAGCACCCAAATTATTCTTGTACCTTCTCACTTTTCAGTAGCACGGGGAACCGCTAAACTCATCGCAGTCTTCTCTCATATGATCCATCAAAAAAACGCCCACTCCTGCGCTGTCTTAACTTTCACTATTCCATCTCCCTCTACACTGCCCTGTAGGGCCTCTGGCTCAAGTTCCAGATGCCTCCCTTCGATCAATTCAAAACCCCTACACTGCCCCCGGAGTATTCCTCCGTCTGCTCTTCTAAACTTTCCCTCCGCCAACCAGCTCCTCCCTGTTGATTTCCTTACCCTTATGGCAGAGACTCTGGCCTCTCTTTGGGACTTGCGTCTCTCTACTGCCCTTGACTTGCTTACCTCTTTGCACCCCCGCCGACTTCTGCATGCTTCCTGTCATCCTTGGTATCACCCAGGTCTGTGTTTGCACGGTAAGCAGCTCCGCCATGCGGAACGACTGCGGAGGAAGTCTAAGACCCCCGATTCTCTGCAGCATTTCAATCACTGCCACCATCTCTACCGCTCTCTCGTCACAGTACACCCCTAAATAAAGGCATCGGGAGAGGTTACCTGCACCTTCTCTTGCCGCCTTGCTGGGCAGACTAGATGGACCATACTGGTCTTTATCTGCAGTTATATACTATGTTACTATGATGATCACAATAAATATGCATGAGTTCTGCATGTGTTGCCTCAGTACATGAAAGTTTACATCATGTGTATTGTGGCGCCGCCCCTACTAGGCGGTTGCCTAGTTAAGGCCGCGGGCCATCACATATCTTATATTTTTACTTGAACTCCAGGGTTCAGGCCTCTGGAGGTGTAGTTGTGTGTAAAAACAGTCCAAGTGGATTTCAGGCCAACACAGGAAAAATTTATTCGATTTTATCGTTTTACAGTCAGGCTTTGCAAACAGGCCTTTTGCAGAAAATCTTGACCACCATAACAGAAAGAAGGATATTTTCTCCAAATCAAAACTTTGTCACCAAACTATTTCAGCAGTGCTATAAACAAACTGTCTCTTCCAGCAGCTTAACAGAAGAATTTCTTTTCCAAAAACAAACACAGTTGAAAGTAATGGCAATTAGCAGAGCCCAGCAAACCTATAGCTTCCTTCAACAACTTAAAGTTTCAGCTACGGACATCTTCTGCTTGTCAGCACAAAATACTAGAAAATTGCTGCATTAAAACATTCACTTCAGCACAGATATTGTTGGTGCTTTAACCTTGAGAGTTCTTTCTCTCTATTCTAAGCTTTCTGGATACAAAAATCAGGATAAACGGTTTTCTGGATTTCCCTCTCAGTTAAACCGTTAGGTTTTCCTTAATCTAAAGTCATGCAGAAAGAGCATTCCATCAATGAATCTGTGGAATCCTGTTCCTCTCCACCAGGTTCTATTTCCATGTCTTCCTCCTCTGCATTACATGTCACAGGGTTTAAAACAGGCTCGGGAATTTCAAGTTTGACTTCTTTTAAAAGTCTGAACAGTCTTTCCCACTGAGCTTTCCTTCCCCCTTCTGGGTTTGTAGTATAGCTATGAGACTTCTTCCCCTTTAATAAACCCTTTAAAGGCTTTGTCTCTCTCAGCTTATCTTTAGGAACATTCTTCCTGGCAGGCTTTCTACAAGATACAATTTCTTCCTCAGAATCTTGTAAGCTTATCTCTGAGTCTGGGTTATATTCCTTAACCCCCACAGACTTTTCTCTCCTACCTCTGAGCTTGGCTGTGAACCTCCTACAGCATGGGCTCTTCCAGGAAGTAGCGTCGTCTGAATCAGAGCTGCCTTGGGAATCACTGCAGTGTCTGTTTCCAGACCCTCTAGGCTTTCCAGCACTGAAGATTTGTTCCTCTTCAGTCTGGTCTGAGACTTCTTGCTCTAGCTTACTTACAGCCAGCCTTCTCACTTCCTCTCTCTTGGAAGGAGTGTGATTAGCCCTGGTTCTGGCTCCTTCACAACTGCTGTCTCTGAAGCTGTTCCCGTGTCTCCAACTGGATCTGTTGCCTGAACTGCACCTGCTGCCTTGTGTTCCTTTTCTGTTTCTGTTCCTGCTTGAACTCTCTCTGAAGTCTTCACCTCGAGTTCTGCTTTCACTTCCTCCCTTGCTCTGTGTTCGTGTGAGCTTAAATGTTTGAAAGTGGCGTTCCTCTCCTGGCCCCACCCACAGGTGTTTCCTATCTCTAATAATGGAGTCTGGGTGTGGTCTGAGCCTGGCTTTTGAAGTGTGTTTTTTTCCACTACCCTCCTTCTGGAACATGTGTTTTGGTGAGCCCTTCCCCCACACAGAAGAAAAAGTTTCATTTTTTTCTGTTTTCCAGGGCTGTGCTGCACTCTCCTTACCACAGTATTCATTGTTGATGATCAAACTGGCTGGTCTTCAGGGAATGGTCTAAGGATATATCTGTATTGTAGGACTCTGCGTCCAATATAACCAGGTGTACTAACCACCCACCCCTGGGATATCGTAGCTTTATAGGTGCTTAAACCTCTTAAAGGAAAGGAGGTGTCATATTCACTCTCAGGTGCAGCTGCTTATCCTTATCAGGCATACATTAAGGACCTGAGATTAGTTAAGCTTGAGGTGAACAAAGTCCACTAAACATATTAGGGATAGTTTTATTAGTATAAGTATCCCCAGCAATCCTTAGTAAGTAAATAACTTAAATACCTAAACACGACCCTAAAACTAAGATGCAGACAGCAGTCCAGCAGCGAGATGGGGGCTTTTCAGTCTTTTGCATTGAGTGTCACATGTATGATTTTCTCCTAGTTGGTGAGGGTTTGTACGTGTGCACTAGGTGCAAGGAGCTCTTTGCTCTCAGGGAATGAGTCCAATCTCTGGAGGCTAAAGTAGCAGACTTGGAGGACATAAGGAAGACAGAGAGGTACATAGAAGAGACCTAAGGGATATAGTCCATAGAGGAGAGAGGTCATGTGATAGGAGAACATCACCCTGATGTGGCAGGAAGTGATCTTGTAGCTAGGACCTGTCCTCCGGGCGATGTAAAACCCTCTTGCACCGAGGAGATTTCTCCAGGGCCATGTTGCCCACGAGGGAAGGGTTAGAACATCCATTATAGTTGGTGATTCAATCATTAGGCATGTAGATAGCTGGGTGGCTAGTGGATTGAGGATCACTTGGTAACATGCCTGCCTGGTACGAAGGTAGCAGACCTCACTTGAGACCTAGACAAGATCTTAGTTGGTGCTGGGGAGGAGTCTGCTCTCTTGGCACATGGTGACATAGGAAAGTGTGGTAGGGAGGTTCTGGAGGCTAAATTTAGGCTTTTAGGTAAGAAGTTGAAATCCAGAGCTTCCAGGGTAGCATTCTCCGAAATGCTTCCCTTTCCATGCGCAGGACCCAAAAGGCAGCCAGAGCTCTGGAGTCTCAATGCGTGGATGAGACAATGGTACAAAGAAGAGGGGTTTGGATTTGTTAGGAACTGGGGAACATTCTGGGGAAAGGAGGGGCTTTTCCAAAGGGATGGGCTCCACCTTAATCAGGATGGAACCAAGCTACTGGCATGTAATCTTTAAAAAGGAGAGAGAGCAGCTTTTAAACTAGATAATAGCGGAAAGCCAACAGTCGCCCAAGAGTGCATGGCTCAGAACAATGTGTCCTTGAAAGATACTAGCAAAAGTTTGAAGTTAGGGCATATCAGCAGAGAGGTTCAAATAAAGACAAAAGTAGCCTAAATGCCCTTGAGAACAGAGCAGACAGAGCTTAAAGATTCCAAATTACTCCTACCTACCGATAGCCAGATTAACATGAATAAAATACAGCCTCTAAAATGCTTGTAAGCAAATGCCAGAAGTCTAGAAAAATAAGATGGGAGAATTAGAATATATAGCACTAAATGAGAGGTTAGATATGATTGGTATCTCAGAGACACTGTGATACCTGGGTACAGACTATATCTTAATGCTAGAGCAGATCAAATTGGTGGTGGGGTTGCACTTACGTTAGAGAGAGCATTGAGTCACAAAGGATTGAAGTTTTGCAGGAAACAAAATTCACTATAGAATCACTATGGATTGAAATTCAATGTAAAAAGCGGAAGGCGATGGCAGTGGGGTTGTACTATCGACTGCCTGGCCAGAGTGAACAAATGGATGATGAAATGCTCAAAGAAATCAGGGAAACTAACAAAGGTTGCAACACAGTAATAGTAATGGGTGATTTCAATTACCCTGGTATCGACTGGGTCAGTGTCATAGCAGGACATGCTAGGGAGATAAAGTTTCTAGATTAAATAAATAACTGCTTTTTGGAGTAGCTGGTTCATGAACTGACCAGAGGGGAAGCCATTTTGGACCTAGTTCTTAGTGAAGCACAAGATCTGGTGCAAGAGATAAGGGTGTTGGGGCCACTTGGCAGTAGTGATCATAGCATGATCGCATTTGATTTAATAAATGGAGGAAGGACGGTAAGGAAATCCAGAGTACTACCTTTTAACTTTCAAAAGGGAGACTATGATAAAATGAGGAAAATAGTTAAGAAAAACTAAAAGGAGCAGTTGCAAATGTTAAAGATTTACATCAAACATGGGTGTTGTTTAAAAATACTATCTTGGAAGCCAAGACTAGTTGTATTCCACGCTTTAAGAAAAGTGGAAGGAATTCCAAAAAAACTTCCATCAGGAAATGGAAAAAAGAACTAACTGAAGAAAACTGGAAACAGCATAAGCACTGGCAAGTTAGACTCAAGGCATTGATAAGGCAGGCAAAGAGAGAATTTGAAAAGAAGGTTGCTGTGGAAGCAAAAACATATAATAAAGACTTTTTCAAGTACATTTGTTGCAAAAAAAACCTGTGAAAGAGTCAGTTGAACCATTAGATAATAGAGGGGTAAAAGGGGCACTGAGGGGACAAGGCCGTAGCGGAGAGACTGAATGAATTCTTTGCTTTGGTCTTTACTGAGGAAGATGTAGGGATGTTACCCATGACAGAAATGGTATTTAAAGATGATAATGCAGAAGAATTGAAAGAAATATTGATACACCGGGAAGATGTATTACAACTATTTGATAAACTGAACAGTAGCAAATCACCTGGACCAAATGGTATACATCCAAGGGTGTTGAAAGAACTGAAATATGAGATTGCAGACCTACTATTAATAATCTGTGAACTATCATTAAAATCATCTGTAATACCTGAAGATTGGAGGATGGCCAATTTAATGACAATTTTTAAAAAGGGTTCCAGTGATGATCCGGGAAACTACGGACCGGTGAGCCTGATGCCAGTACCAGGAAAAATGGTAGAAACTGTTATAAAGAACAAAATTACTTAACATGTAGATAGTCATGGCTTAATGGGAGACAGCCAACATGGCTTTAGACAAGGAAGGTCTTGTCTTACTAATCTGTTATGTTTTTTTGAAGGTGTGAATAAGCAGGTAGACAAAGGTAAGTCGGTTGATATAGAGTATCTGGATTTTCAGAAAGCCTTTGAGAAGGTCCCTCATGAGAGACTTATGGCGAAATTAAAAAGTTATGGGGTAGGAGGCAGTGTACTATTGTGGATCAGGAGCTGGTTAAAAGATAAAAAGTAGAGGGTATGGCTAAATGGTCATTTTTCCCAATGGAGAAAGGTGAATAGTGGAGTACCCCAGGGATCTGTGCTGGGTCCGCTGCTTTTTAACATATTCATGAATGAACAGGAAATGGGAATAACGAGTGAGGTTATCAAATTTGCAGATGACACAAAACTATTTAAAGTTGTTATAACCCATGAGGATTGTGGAAACTTGCAAGAGGATCTTGATAAATTGGAAGATTGGGCATCCAAATGGCTGATGAAATTTAATGTGGACAAGTGCAAAATTATGTACCTAGGAAAGAACAACCCAAAATATGGTTACACAATGCAAGGTTCCACATTAGGAACCATCACCCAGGAAAAAGATTTAGGTGTCATTGTGGATAACATGTTCAAACCCTCCACCCAGTGTGCAGTGACAGCCAAGAGAGCAAATAGAATGCTAGGTATCATAAGGAGAGGAATGGAAAATAAAACAAAGGATATTATAATGCTTCTGTATTGTTCCATGGTGTGACCACACCTTGAATATTATGTGTAGTTCTGGTCGCCATATCTTAAAAAGAATATAGCGTTATTAGAAAGGTTACAGAGAAGAGCCATCAAAATGGTAAAGGGGATGGAAGGATACCCCTATGAAAAGAGGCTAAAACGGTTATGGCTCTTCAACCTGGAAAAGAGACGGTTGAGTGGAGATATGATAGAGGTCTATAAATTAATGAACGGAGTAGAATGGGTAAACGTAGATCGATTGTTTACGTCATCAGAATATAGAAAGACTAGGGGACATGCAGTGAAGCTACAGGGTAACCTATTGAAGGCGAATAAGAGAAAATATTTTTTCACTCAACGTGTAATCAAACTCTGGAATTTGTTACCGGAGGATGTAGTAAAAACTGTTAGTGTAACTGGGTTTAAAAAAGGTTTGGACAAGTTCCTGAAGGAAAGGTCCATAAACCATTATTAAAAGGGACCCGGGATATCACTGCTTGACCCAAAACAAGCATTGTGGAACCTGTGTCTTTTGGGGAAATTGCTAGGTACGTATAGGGTTGCCAACTGGCTCCAGATGCGCCCGACAGGCTTGATCCAGTCCTGCATTTACTCCATTGCATGCAGGGACATGTAGTTCTGATTTCCCCATTGCACTACATAAGAAAAGCAAGACTACAAGTCCATGCATGCAATGGGGTAAACACAGGACTGGAATCAAGCCTGTCGGGCGCATCTGGAGCCAGTTGGCAACCCTAGGTACGTATG
This sequence comes from Ichthyophis bannanicus, assembly GCA_033557465.1. Classification (NCBI taxonomy): domain Eukaryota; kingdom Metazoa; phylum Chordata; class Amphibia; order Gymnophiona; family Ichthyophiidae; genus Ichthyophis; species Ichthyophis bannanicus. The sequence continues at coordinate 296,850,446 of CM066037.1, forward strand.
ACCTAGATGGGCCACTGCTGGAAGCAGGATACTGGGCTTGATGGACCTTGGTCTGACCCAATATGGCATATCTTATGTTCTTATGTACTTCGGATATAGTGTATATTTTTTTATGTGCTAAACTTAACTGTTTTGGACCGAAATCCCATCAAACCCTGTATCCTGTTTTCAACAATGGCCAATCCAGGTCACAAGAACCTGGCAGGATCCCAAATATTAAGTCCATTCCTTGTTACCCTACACTCAGGAATAAGCAGTGGCTATCCTAAGTTTGTTTTAAAAGTGCTACCTACTAGCATCCTGGAGTGTTCCTTCATCTTGGTACTTTTTGAAAGAGTAACTAGCCATTCCCTCTTTACCTCTTCAACCACACTCATGATTTTATAGATTTCATCATATCTTCTTTCAGCCATCTCTTCTCCGAGCTTCTTCATAGGGGAGCTGTTCCAACCCCTTCATCATTTTCTGCGCCTTTTCTAGGTGACCAGAATTGCACGATAATCAAGGGCCCTTTTACTAAGGTAAAGTAAAGAGTTACTGTATGAAGCAGAGTGTCGTACCCTTTTAGGGCAGTCCCCCCTACTTGGATTCCAACTTGGATTCTTAAGCTTTACCTAACCCTTCTAACAGGAAGGAAAAAACAAGACACATACATAGAAAATCAATTATAATAATTCCAGAGCTCTAGAAGGAAGACCGTCAAAGGGAGCTCTGCACGGTAACTGTTAATGCACAGCTGTGACATCACATGTTAATTTGCATGGTAACTAATTTATTTATTTATTTAGACAGTTTTGTATACCGCCTTATCCTTCAATCAAAGCGGTCACAACACAATTGAGGGATACATTTAACACATGGGGATATGAGACACTGTCACACTGCCCCCCTAGTGGTGATGGCGTGGCACGACAGAAGGGCGTGGACAGGAAGGAGAAAAGTTTGTTTGTGGAGGAGGTTGGTTCTCTTGCAGGGCCCAGGCTTCTACAGGCCTGGTAGCCTTCTGTATAACTAACACTCCCAAGAATTTACAGTCCGAGTATAGGGAAATTGTAAGGCTTTTATTTCCCTCTTTGCAAACAGGTTCTTTAGCCCAGAATACAACAACACATGAAAAGAAATATCCTTGCTTCAGGTTAAAGGAAAACACGTACTGAAAACACTGTTAACTTCACAGCACAGGTAAATGAAATACAGCATCCACTTTTATCCCCAAACCACAGCTATGCCTCTGCTAGGGCTCAATCCTTTCTGATAGGCAATAGTTAACGTCCATGGGAATGTCCAAGGGGTCCTCCTGGTATTCGACCTGCATGGGCTCACAGTCCAGAATGTTTGGAGGCTCTCCTTCAGGCTTTCTGCCTAGCGCTTGGATGATGCGCCAATAGTCAGCGTTACAAGGTAAGTCCTGGCTTTGTATATTTTTATACTGAGGATAGTCTCTCCTGCATACAGTTCCTTCTCTAGTAGGCTTCCTGTTAACTGCAGGTCTGTACTTTGTTTCATGAAGGCCTCTTGAAGGACAGCATGCTCTAGGGCCTGACTCTTTCTGGGTCACAGCATTCATAAAATCATCATTATAAAATTGGCATTTACCTTTTCTTCTAAGGTGGTCTCCGGGAGGTGAAGGCTGAGGCTTGGGCCTGCTGGGTCTTGGATTCTCAGGTGCCCAGCTAGGCCTCTGGTTCCTAGTTCTGCCTTCTGCTGGAGTCAGGGTATACTGGTGCTATGGTTCCTTTCTTCCACGGCTTTGGAAGTGACCCTTCTCAATTCCTCTTTCACCCCTTTCACTGCCGTTCACTGTTGCTCCTTCTAACAGTTGCTGGTTCCTATTAAAGTTAGGCCTGGGACTCTCTGTTATAGTCCACCTTCTTTCAGGGTTAGCTTCTTTATAAAACCTTTCCCTCCTGGAAAGTATATCTTTTCCTCTTTTGCAATGTTTAAAGTAGGTTTCTGTACCTGGCTTGGCTGGGTCTGCTAGGCCGGATCCCTTGGTCAGGACTCCTCTCCCTGGATCCTCCAGATATCTGTAAAACTCTGGAACTGGCACTTCCTGCAAGACTCCTTGACAGTCTCCTTGCCCATCTGGAGCTGTCTGCTAATCTCCTTGTCTTTCTCTTTCTCGCCAACCTCCTTCTCTGTACCGGTCTCTTTGCCACTCTCCTTGTCTCTCTCTTTCTCTCCCACAGGAGTCTGAATTAGAGTCTTTTTGCCACTCTCCTTGCCTCCCTGACTTCCTCCAGTCATCTGAGCATTTAAGAGGAGTTCTTCCCTTTCTGTATTGGGTGTTGGCTGGAATTACATCATTGGCTCTAAGGCGTGGTTCTTCAGACCTCCAGAGGTCTCTCTGGCTCCCTCTATGTGGCTCCTCATGATGCTGCAGCCCGTCTTTACTTCTTTTTTCTGTGTTTAAAACCTTTCCTTCTGCCTGCAGCTGGTCTGCGGTGCCACATATTCCCCCTCTTAAAATATGACGGGCTGGTGAAGCCTCTGCCACACAGCACGGAATACGCGACATTGCGTCCGCATTAAAGTGTAGTTTCCCAGCGCGATGTTCGATTCTGAAATCATAAGGCTGTAAAGCCATGTACCATCTGGTCAATCTACTGTTTTTATTCCGCATGGTATGCAACCATTTCAGAGGGGCATGGTCGGTTATGAGGACAAATTTTCTTCCCGTTAGATAAAATTTGAATGTCTCTATGGCCCACTTAATAGCGAGACATTCTCTCTCAATCGTAGCGTACTTTCGTTCCGCCAGTGATAACTTTCTGCTCAGGAACAGAATAGGATGCTCTGCCCCATCCTGTATCTGGGACAACACGGCACCGAGGCCCATCTCCGACGCATCCGTTTGCAACAAGAAGGTCTGATGGAAGTCCACCCCGCGTAGCACGGGCGCTTGGCATAGCTTTCCCTTCAAACGCTGGAAAGCTGTCTCCGCCGTCGGTGTCCACTTTATTAAGTTTGGGGCGTTTTTTCTCAGCATCTCAGTGAAAACATGGCTCTCCTCCGCAAAGTGTGGTATAAAGCGTCGATAATAGCCGATAAGGCCAAGGAAGCTCCGCAACTGCTTCTTATGTTGTGGGACAGGGAAGTTCCTGACGCTTTCAACTTTATCTTGCAGAGGACGTACTGTTCCCCGACCCACGAGATGACCCAAATATTTAACTTCCTTCGCCCCGAAGGTACATTTTTTTGGGTTGAGCGTGAGGCCGGCTTTTCTCATAGCCTCCAATATAATGCCCACTTGGTGTAGATGATCTTTCCAGGTGGCACTATGGATTACCACGTCATCCATATAGGCCGTGGCGAACGCTTGGTAGGGTCTTAGAATGATGTCCATTAAGCGTTGGCACGTGGCCGCTGCCCCATGCAGACCAAACGGCATTCTACAAAATTGGAAGAGACCTGAGGGCGTACTGAAGGCAGTCTTGGGTTTGGCATCCCGCGTCAAGGGGACCTGCCAATACCCCTTCGTCATATCTAATGTCGTCAGAAATTTTGCTTGGCCGAGCCTGTCGAGCAACTCCTCAATTCGAGGCATGGGGTAAGCATCGAAAGTGGATACGGCATTCAGTTGACGAAAGTCAATACAGAAACGTAGCGACCCGTCTGGTTTTGGCACCAGTACCACCGGGCTACACCACGGACTGTATGACTCCTCAATGACCCCTAATTGCAGCATTTCTTCTACTTGCTTGACAATTTCTTGACTCTTAGCCTCCGGCAAGCGATAAGGGCGTTGCCGGATGATTTTTCCCGGCGGCGTTAGAATTTCATGAGCCACTAGTGATGTTTCTCCGGATATCGGAGTGAGGACATCAGTGTATTCCTCTAGTAATTGAACTAACTCTTTTCGTTGGCTTACGGAGAGCTCTTCGCCCATCTTGGGCAGGGATTCTTCTTTACACTCCTCTATTTGAGGGCCAAGATCCTCTTCTGGGGGTTTGTTTCCTACGGCCACGAAGCCTTCCATCTCTGCCCTCCCGGTGGAGCCGAAACCATCCGTTCCTCGGCTAGTGGGAGCTAGCATGGCGACTTCTTCCAGGCTGGGGAAACCCACTCGCTCACAAATTAGTTGAGCTATTCTGTCCCCCACTTGGACTTTAAAATCCTCGTCCGAAAAGTTGCAAAGGAGTACTTTCAAGACACCCCTGTAGTCAGGGTCCACTACTCCTGCAGCCACATCCAGGCTGTGTTTCGCAGCCAGTCCTGACCGTGGAGCTATTCTCCCGTAACACCCTGGAGGTAGTTCTAGTTGTAGGTCGGTACTGACCAACTTGCGTCCTTGGCACGAGATGACCTGGTTTTCCGTGCTGTAGAGGTCGTAGCCGGCGGCTTGTGCTGTGGCTCTTTGCGGACATCGGGCTTTCTCCGAAGTCCTACAAAACCTCATCACGAACTTTTTTGGCGCCTCCCGTGATTCTTTCTCTCGCTTTTCCTTCGGCTTTTCCCACAGCGGGTCAGGAACCATAGGGGTAGTAGTCGCAGCTAGGCTGTTTCGCTGGGTACTGGAAGAATCAGCCAGCTTAGACGGTAACTCCGTGTTATCCATAGACTCATGCCAACTACAGGTGGAACATGGGATTTGTTTTTCTGTTGGAGACAAGCCCTCTTTAAGGCTCCTCTGGAACTGCAGCCAGTCGCGACCCAATACTAGTTCTTGGGGCAATTTTGGCACGACTGCTATCAGCATTTCTTTCCTTATTCCCAAACCTTTGACCCATAGCCTGTAGAGAGGATAGCTTGTGGCAGCCCCATGAATACATTTTATTTTGACACTGCCTTCTGGATATTCAGGTACTGATCCTCCCTGGCCTTTGATCACAGACCACAACTTCTGGGACATCATCGTTTGATCAGCGCCTGAATCCAGAAGCGCACTTACATCCACTCCATGTATTTGCACAGACAATACAAATCCCTCTCGGACTGTCTTTGGGGTTTCCCCCACAAAGGCAGTGCGAGTGTTACAATCATTCCTTAAATGACCCTTTTTACCACAGGTAAAACAATGCCTACCTTCTTGCTTATCTAGAGGGTAATTGCTTCTCACATTTCCACACCCTGGTCGGGAAGGGTTCCCTATCTTCCGGGCTTCCATACCTAAGGCTGCCTTGGGGCTACCTATCCTATGTTGGGTGACTTTCTCAGCCTCTAGGTACCTCTCTGTCAGGGTTATGGCCTCAGTAGTGGTACAGCAATTTTGCAACATAAGGTAGTTCTGTACCCTACTGGGCACCGCTGTCATGTATTGTTCCAATACCAGGGCGTCCATTAGTGTCTCTACATTTTTTCTTTCGGGCTGTAGCCACTTGTATGCTAAGCTCCTAATTCTGTGTCCCAGGGCTTTTGGCGTCTCACCCGCCCTAAGGGTAGTAGCCCTAAACATTTTATTGTAAGACAATGGGGTGAGTCCTAGGCGATCCCTAATCGCTGATACTACCTCTTCGTAGGTGTTGGCTAATGCAGGCGGCATTGACCGGTAAGCAGCCAGTGCCTCGCCCGTAAGGGACGCTGCTAGACGTATTGACCATTGTTCTGGGGGCCAATTCGCTGAACTAGCTATTCTGGTGAAGGAATCTAGGAAATCGTCCACATTATCCTCAGGACTCAGTTTTCCTACCACCAAATCATGGCAAGTCCATTGTCCAACCGCTTGCTTGTTCAAGCCAGATGCAGTCGACTTCTCTTCACTGAGTTTTGCCATTTCTTCTCTTTGTTGCGCCAACCAGCTTTCCATGGTCTGCAACACGGGTGCCTGCTGTGCCTGCATGGCCTGCAGCGCTTGAGCCTGATTCTTCAGTGCCACCTCTGCCTGTTTGTCAAACTGGTGGGCCATCCACGCGCATAGCTCTCTTGGCTCCATGGTGAAACTGCAAGAAAAGAAAAAGACACAACCAAGTGCGGCTCTCTAACCCTTTTTCCTTTTTTTTTTTTTTTTAAACTTCCTCCGGTGTCCCACACTAGACAGGCTTATTTACATGTTACCTGATTCTGGTGTGTAATCAGCATTGGGATGGAAGTTGCCGTTGCTCGCCACTGCTCTCCGTCTGAGAATTTGGCTACCGGATTTTCTCTGTTCAGGATTTCCTCTCAATCCATTCCGGATCCTCAGCTACTCCGCGCCGGGTTTTCTCTTCCGGTTCAGTTTTTCAGCTGATCCACTCCGAGTTTTCGGGGTGTTTTTTTTTTTCCAGCAGCACAACCAGACTTTTTTTCTTTTTCCTCAGGAATTTTAATCCTTATCCTTTTTTGTGATGTAGTGAATTTCTAGGCAAAATCCAACAACTACGCCATTTTCCCCATGTCACACTGCCCCCCTAGTGGTGATGGCTGGGCACGACAGAAGGGCGTGGACAGGAAGGAGAAAAGTTTGTTTGTGGAGGAGGTTGGTTCTCTTGCAGGGCCCAGGCTTCTACAGGCCTGGTAGCCTTCTGTATAACTAATGTAGCAGCAGAGCGCAGACAAACCAATAATACCAGGAGTCTGTTCAGAAGGTCCAAATCATTTATTTGTGCACAAGGCTCAAGTAGAATCAAATTCAAAATGGCTGAGCAAAGTTCTCTGGCAATACAACAACTTTTATAGATTTCTACTCCATTCTAGGTATAGGAAAACATTTCATTGGTCCCGGTACTCTCCCGTACCTCCCGTACCCCTTCTATTGGTCCCGGTATTGATATGATTATCCAATTATGTTCTCTCAGTGGGCTCAGCACCTGCTTACCCCCCTTCTAGTCCCAATTACAATGGTCAGTTCGCCAACTTGTTACTTTCATACTTCCAAGGCCATTGAGCCAATTTGTACGTGTGGGGAAGCAGGGCTCTGTAACTCATCTGTCAACAGTCTTAATTAAATCCCTTGCAGATGTACTTTCTTATCAGTGACTTTTAAACATATTTTTCTGTATTTTTCCATCTTCCAGTTCTGCTTGTCTAAGCTAATTCAATACTTTTACTGAGTTCTAATCCTACAATAGCAGCATGTTGGGGGATGTGTAATTCCTATGAGCCTCTTCACAGGCTTCATTTACAGGTCAAGCTAGTTAGGCCTGCCTGCTTATGTCAGACACTGTGGATCACAGGCCTTCACCTGCCACATTCCCCCCTTTGATTAATCTCACCCTATTACTTAATAAGGTGTGAGAATTAAATCACTTCAAAATAGTTATGCTAGGGTTCTCGAATTTCGACCATATGTAGGAGGCTTTGGTTGGTACAAGGCCATAATCTTAGCTGCGGTCTTCCGCTCTACTGTACTTTCAATAGTACTATGAATAGATCGTATACAACATGGGATTAGACATGGTAATAACAAAATAACAGCAACAAGTATTAGTACTAATATAAGGAAAGTTTTAAGTCCTCCCAGCCATGAGAAAAGATTAGCAAACCAGTTAGGGAATTTCAATGAGTGCCAAGTCTGTACTGGCACATAAGCATGTCTTTGCATATCTTTAGCAATTTCTTCAACTACTTGACCCTTATCATCTATTTTTAAACAACAATTAGTTAAATTCAGCTTACCACATACTCCTCCTTCAGCTGCCAACAAATAATCAAGTGCTGAGCGATTCTGATATATAGCAGTGCGCATTTGAGTACTTTGTCTAGCTAAGAGTGTAAGAGCTTGACTAGTTTCATTAGTTATTATTTCAACTACTGCTTGCAAGCGAATAATACGATTAATCATATAAACTGGGGTTCGATAACCGTACATACCATCATCATTCCAAGTGGCGGGCCCATTTATTTTATTTATTTATTATTTATTTTTATTTCTTATATACCGCGCTCTTTTAATCAGTGCGGTTTACAAATGAACAAGTTAAACACAATGGTACAATCAGCATTGGTTTTTTTTACATTTAACAGGGTGCAAAAACTAGGAGGTAAACAGGGTTAACTATCTACAAAATATAGTGTTAACTGTATACAAGGTATAGGGTTAACTATATACAAAATGTGAATAGGGTTAACTATGAAATGGCAATTTTTGGGTAAATACATGGTAGCAGTGACATAGAATCTTATAGTACAGTATAAATATAAATAGAATATTATTGGAGTGTGACTGAGAGGATCAGTAGAATTAGCCATTTTCTACCGGGGATAACTGGGAAAGATCAGTATGTGAGCTGTGTTCATTTGCGGTTGTTTCAGAGTAGTATGCTAGAAACAGGTGGTATTTTAAGGCCTTTCTGAATGTAGTGAGGCTAGTAATGGATCTGAGTTCAGGTGGGAGGGCATTCCAGGCCCTAGGTGCAAACAGTGAGAAGGCTCTGGAGGCTGTGGTTTTAGAGCATTTGGTAAGGATTTTTGGTAGGTTGATGGAGTTCAGAGCAGCAGGTCTCCTAGCTCTGTTCATTACGGTGACTTGAATCATATTGCTGATTGGTGATATGGCTGGGCTCTTGACAGCTTTGAAAGTCATGACTAAGGTTTTGTATAGGGTCCTGGCCTGGAGGGGTAGCCAGTGTAAACTCTTCAGTATTGGAGTTATGTGTTCTGAACGTGGAGCACCTACAAGGATTCTAGCAGCTGAATTCATGGCTAACCGGAGGGGATTTAGGGTAGATTGTGGGAGACCGTGTAGTATGATATTAGCAAAATCCAAGTGAGGTAGTACTAGGGCTTGAAAAATAGTGCGGAAGTCAGAGTAGTCAAGGAGAGGTCGGAGATTACGTAAGGAGCGAATCTTTTGGTAGGTTAAGTTGTTGTTTTCTTAATGTGTGCTGACATATCAAGCCGCTGATCCAAAGTAATCCCTAAGTATCGGATCGTGGGTTGTGCTTTCAGTTCGATGTTGTTTACTTGCAATGATACTGGTGGTGTAAAAGTTGGGTTCCGTGTTATGAATAGGACGTCTGTTTTGTTATGATTTATACGTAGGTTCTGTTTGAGAAGCCAGTTTGAAACCTCTTCGAAGCAACGCACTATTGGTGTAAAATCTGGTTGTTTTACATTAAAAGGGGCATATAACAGGATGTCATCTGCATATGCTAGACATTGAATGTTGAAGGTACGTATCAGATCACAGATCGGCTGCATATATATATTGAACATTAGTGAAGACAATGAGGATCCCTGTGGGACGCCTTGTTTAAGTGGGAATGAATCAGATGTTACTCCTCCTGTTCTGACTTGCTGCTGTCTATCGGTTAAGTATGATTTGCACCAGTTAATGGCTAAACCATGAATACCCTTGTCTTTGAGGCGCTGTAGGAGAGTATAATGGTTTACTGAGTCGAACGCAGCAGCTATATCGAGAAAGATGAGAATGAACCCTTGATAGATATTGTCGATGCCTATGATTAGGTTATTGAATAGGGTTGTGAGAAGGGTGTCGACACCATGATCTTCTCTAAAGCCGTGTTGTGCGGGGTCCAGGGGTGCTTCTGAGTCGACATGTTGTTGTATTTGTCTCTGGACTACTTTTTCCATGATTTTAGCTAATAAGTGGATGCTAGAGCCCAGGAGCTTCTGGGTCGCCAGGAGTCAGGACTGACTCAAAGGCACACATTGCATTGCAGAGATAGGTCTAAATGATTCGACTTTTGCTGGGTCTAGCTTGCTGTTCTTGAGGAGAGGGCGGATGGATGAGTGCTTCAGGCTCTGAGGGAAGGATCCAGTTGAGAAGGAATAGTTTACGATCATGCTTATAAATGGACTGAGTTCATGTCGTAGTTCTTTAATCCATTTAGCTGGGCAGGGGTCGTTAGGTGCCGTAGTTAGATTAATTGATGCAATTATTTCTTCGATCTCTTTATTGGATACTGGGGAGAAAGTATCAAGCAAGGTTAGCCTGGGCACAATCTGTGAGGTGGGAGTTGGAAATGCTATGGGGGGCGAACTAGTCTGTATCATTTTTGATTGTAGATATTCAGCATAATCTTGGGGGTGTGGCATAGGAGGTTGGGTTGTTGTTGGATCACCTGATAAGGATTTGACGATATTAAAGAGGTCGTGTGGCTTGTTTAAGGACCTCATTAATGTATCAGAGTGGTATTTCTTTCTTTTCTCCAATGACATCTTCCGGTGAGATTGTAAGTATGAGTTGTATGCTATTAGTGCATCAGGAGATCGGGAGGAGCGCCAGCGTCTTTCAAGTCTGCGTAGGTGTAGGATAGATTCTTGAAGTTCTGGTGAGAACCATGGTTTGTGTTTACCCTTGATCTTGGTCCTGACGGTAGAAGGGATGCAGGCAGCGGCTTTCAGTGTGTTGTCCCAGTTGGTTACCAAGTCGTCTGGAGAGGGTAAGTTTTTGTGTAGGTCAGGTAAGATTTTCTCCAAGATTTCAATTTTATTGAAAGGACGGAATCGTGTTTCAAGTGCACTTGGTGGGCGATCTGATTTGTTGTTGTTGTTGGATAGTTGTTCTATGGGGATGTTAAAGATGATTAGATTGTGATCGGACCAGGGTACAGGGGATATGGAGATAGGGAGCTTCTGAGACGTGTTGAGTACTGCTTGAGGAGCGAAGATTAAATCCAATGTGCCACCTTTGGTATGTGTGGGAGTATCAATAAGTTGATCGTATCCTAAATGGCTCATGGCTTCAAGAAATGCTGAGGAGTGTGAGGTTTGTAGCGATGGTAGGTTAAAATCCCCTACTAGCCAGTTGGGGGGTTGTGGGTTGGAAGGGTTACATGCCATATTGATTATTGATGGGAGGTCATCTGGGGAGGGTGATGGTGCACGATAGAGTAGATTGATCGTACAGCTCCTATTGGATATGGAAAGAGCATCGAGGTGTGGGGTACTGAAGGTATTGCTCAGTTTGAATTGGAGGTCTGATTTGGCAAGGATGAGTATGCCACCGCCTCTCTGATTAGCTCTGTGGCAGGTATAGATGGAAAATTCTGGTGAGATCATCATGTTGATGAGAACGTTATCATTATCGGTTAACCATGTCTCCGTTATCATCAGAATGTCCAAGTTATGTGATGTTATCAGATCTGTAACTGCAGGCCATTTGGAACGAATAGATCTGGCATTTATTAAGGCACATTTGAGTATTCACTTGGACTTGTTTTTGTTTTTGTTTTTCTCAGTATGGACTTTGTCAACAGGCAGCAAAGGTATATGTAGGAGATGTGAATAGGATACTCTAGTTTTTGCGGTAGAGGGGCAGGGAAGTTTCATTGAACACCTTCCCATACTATAAAGGATAGGGATCTGCTTAATGCAAGGGTCTAGGGCCAGTGTTGGGAAAAGGAACGCTGCTATGAGCAAGAGTAAGAATAAGTGAAGTGTATGGTACGTGATAGGGGACATGGCTATAGATAGTGTGGTCAGCTGGAGAGGTGTGAGAGAGTTCCCTGGAATAGTCAGGGGAGAAAAATGGAGTAAAGCAAGTAAGCAGATTATCACTAGTTGTGTGCTTTATTGCCTTAGTGGTGTGATAGATTGTCACTAAGTGACTTTACCTTGGTGTTAGAGAGAGGTAGACGTGATAGCCTTCAATTTGCAGAAGATATAACTGAGAGTGGGGAGAACTCAAATTTGGGAATGCAGTTATCTGTGAGGATTTATCTAATTACCTTCAGTTGCGAGAGTAAGGTACTGTCTAACTTGAGGTATACTTTTAGACCATAGCTTGATCAGTGTGCTATTAGTATATGGTATAATAAAGACAGATAGTATGCTAGCAGTAAACGTACATAAAAGGAGTTATCGGTAGACTAAATTCTAGGCAAGGTAATTAGTTACTGACCGACCACGCTGATCCAATAGGATACTGCCTCAGAAGGGCGGGAATAACAGCTAGTTGGGGAGAGAGTCCAAAACACATTCTGAGCTTATAGTCTCTTTTATGGTAAGTTGGTCCTGATAACACATGTGATGTAAGGACTTATGATGATCTGGAACTGTAGATTGTTGAATGGGTGCTATGATATCTTTGTCTCCCTCCTGTCGTGCCCCGCCTAAGGGCCACGCCAAAGGGCCCTCTTGCGAGGCCCGCAAGGCGCGGGCGCGCCTGCCTGCGGCTCCTTTTTAACTTTGCCGCTGAAACCTCCCACAGTCCCGATTGGACTGGAGTGCAGGAGGGAAGCAGATGCTGTACTGTGCTCACCCCGATCGGGGAGCTCTCCGAAGATGGCTGCTGCAATAGGGGGATTTCTCCTGCCTGCGGCTCCTTTTTAACTTTGCCGCTGAAACCTCCCACAGTCCCGATTGGACTGGAGTGCAGGAGGGAAGCAGATGCTGTACTGTGCTCACCCCGATCGGGGAGCTCTCCGAAGATGGCTGCTGCAATAGGGGGATTTCTCCTGCCTGCGGCTCCTTTTTAACTTTGCCGCTGAAGCCTCCCACAGTCCCGATTGGACTGGAGTGCAGGAGGGAAGCAGATGCTGTACTGTGCTCACCCCGATCGGGGAGCTCTCCGAAGATGGCTGCTGCAATAGGGGGATTTCTCCTGCCTGCGGCTCCTTTTTAACTTTGCCGCTGAAACCTCCCACAGTCCCGATTGGACTGGAGTGCAGGAGGGAAGCAGATGCTGTACTGTGCTCACCCCGATTGGGGAGCTCTCCGAAGATGGCTGCTGCAATAGGGGGATTTCTCCTGCCTGCGGCTCCTTTTTAACTTTGCCGCTGAAACCTCCCACAGTCCCGATTGGACTGGAGTGCAGGAGGGAAGCAGATGCTGTACTGTGCTCACCCCGATCGGGGAGCTCTCCGAAGATGGCTCAATGATTCTCTCTGGTGGCCAATCATCACCCTGCCACTTCTCCCACTTGCCTACTTGGAGGGGTGATCTCTTTTGTCTCAGTGCTCTTTTGTGTCGGTGGGTAGTGTATACTGGGTATCCTAATTGTTCTCCATGTTCAGTGTTTAACAGGAAGAAAGAAGGTCTGATGGTCCCCAAGACACAGGCTCCTCCCCATTGTGGCGGGAGTTGTGCATACGCTCGGTTTCCACAGATCCAATATAAGCCAGGTGGGGCTTGCCAGACATGAGTTTTGGCAAGATTAGTCCATAAATCAGCAAGTTCAGGAAATCTGGCTAAAGGGTTAGGGGGTTCAGGGTGTTTAATTCCTGACCACCATGACGTTTTCTTGGTAGTGGCATTATAGAATTTCTGGCTAAGACAGACCAGCTGTCCTACCTGTTGGGTGAACTGAGGTCCAGTTCTGGTATAGCAAAGACGTCCAACAATTGAGTGCGCTAACACCCATTCGCTAGTAGCCTTATGTAATTCAGTCTGATTGTAAGTCAGAGAATAATTTAATTCTTGAGCTTCCCATGGCCACTGGTCACCCATTTGGGTTCCGCCACAGAAATAACAATCTGAGATCTTTAAACTAGATACTACTGCTCCGGCTAATTCTAAGAATAAATTCTGAGAAGGATGAGGGATTTCAAACTTATTTACATGCATGGCCTCATAGAAGGTATTGTGGATATGATATTTAGATGACTTGTGGGCTTGGGTATTCAATCTGATATACACAATGGTTCCCGGATCTATTGCTCCACCAGCAATATGTAAACCAAACTTGTATCCTTGTTTCCAGGCATTGGGATTGTGTATACGTAAGTGTAAGGGGTTACAAGCATCTTTCTGACATTTATCATTTGTTGTTGACTTGGTTAACGTGGCCATTCGTTTATCTATCTTTTCGTCAACTATACCATCATTCCATGTAGCATAAAAAACACATTCCCAATTTGGGCAATAGTAATCTGCTTCTGGGGCAGTACTATAGCCTGGTTCCTTTTTACCTGTACACTTTCTCCATCCTATGGCACCTTCTGGGCACATATACTTATGGTCATTTCGATACGCTTTTTCCCAGGTACCACAGCTGGAGCGACTATCTCTATTTATAACATTACAGGCATCGAAATTCAAAACAACAGGTCTAGTAATGTCTTTAAGTGGTGGTGTAGCAGTTATTATAGGTCCATCCGCATCCTTCCATCGTATTTCCAACGTGTAATAGGATGGATTCTGATGCGTATTATAGCATACTCTAGATTTACCATTAGTGCAAACATTTAGTTCAGTGGTGTTATATATACACCGAGTCACTTTACCAGTGCAGGTATAATAAGAATGGTAAACCAAAGTCTGAGTTACTTTCAGTCCAGTTCGAGTAGAAGTAATGCAAGCAGTGCATGGAGGTAAGGCATAAGTCAGTTCCAAACCTCCAAAGCAGGCAACCAGGGCAAAGCAAAGGTAAAGATACATGTTGATTGGAGTTCTTCTGAATCCTCAGCTTGCAAATCTTGACCACGACGTTCTTTTCTTCGTCCCGTTCGCTAATGAAGCAATTCAACGGGTGCTGGGTGTTGATTGAAGATCCTCAAGTTGTCCATCACACCTCAACCAACTTAGCAATTTCAGTTGGTTTTTGAAGTATGGTTAATTAATGTAGTATCAAAGTAGTGTGCAAAATCACACACAGATTGGGTTCGTTGAAACAAAACTGTTGCTGCATGGAAAACAGCAATCCTCTTCGAAAGACTTGGCTACTGCAAGGCACTGTGACACAGTGTCTAGGTTGCTGGTTGCCGTCTCAGAGTAACTCGTAATGGTGCATCACGATGCTGTTCTGCTGTCCACTGCTCAGGTTCAGGATCAGCGACGGGCTTGACTCTGCTGTGGTGGATCCAGGCGTCGATCTCCGCTCCCTTTACTGCAGTTGGGGTAGACAGGATGACGGTGTATGGTCCCTTCCAATGGGGTTCCAACGGTGTCTTCTTCCAATCTTTGATCCACACCGAGGTACCAGGCTGGTAGGGATGCAGGGGTTCAGTCAGGTTGATAGGCAACTGATCTTGGATCCACGCATGGAGAGTCTGCAGAACAAAACTAAGAGCTAGGAATTCTTGTCTGGTTATTTCTGAACCAATTTGGGCTAAACTTCCTTTAATTCCCTGCACTATTGGTGGGGGTTTACCATACAGAACTTCAAAAGGGGAAAAACCTGTTGACTTTACAGGAGCTGAGCGTATTCTAAGTAAAGCTATTGGGAGCACTTGAGGCCACTTCAAGTGTGTCTCCTGACAAAGCTTAGACATTTGGGCTTTTAGGGTACGATTCATTCGCTCAACTGTCCCTGAACTCTGGGGTCTATATGCAGTGTGGAGCTTCCATTGTATCTGCAAAGCTTTTGCTAACTGTTGAGTAACCTGGGAGACAAATGAGGGTCCATTGTCTGACCCTATTACTGCTGGAATTCCAAACCTAGGGACAATCTCTCTCATTAAAACTTTGGTAACTTCTCGGGCTTTCTCAGTTCTGGTTGGGAAGGCTTCTACCCACCCAGAGAAGGTACAGACTAATACTAATAGGTAATGATATCCATTGGCTCTTGGCATTTCGGTAAAATCAATTTGGAGGTTGTGCATGGGGGTTACACCTCCTGACTGAACTCGGGGTGCTGTTATAAGGCCTTGCTTGGCATTATTTTTGGCACAAGTTAGACATTGACGTGCTACTGAAGCTGATATGGTTGTCAATAGAGTAATGTAAAAATGTGGTCTGAGTGCTTTTTCCATAGCACTTTTCCCATAGTGGGTGGCTTCGTGAAAGGCTTTGACAAAGGATGGTCCTAATAGTTCGGGAATTACTATTCGTCCAGGGGGTTGACTGCCTTCTGCTGGTGGCAGCTCAATCCATCCATCTTTCAGTACTCCATCTTCCTTGTTACAATAGTAATCTAATTCTTTGGTGGTATATCGTGGTGTCCATAAATTTAAAGGTACTGGAAACAATGCTGCTTGCATTGGCATAGCTTGGGGTGTAATTTGTCCTGTCATAGCTGCTTGTCGTGCTGAGGTATCTGCAAACCTATTTCCTCGGGTAACTTCTCCTTTTCCTGCTTGATGCCCTCTGCAATGCATGACAGCTACACGTGTTGGGGCCCATACTGCATAACATCAGTATCTCGGGGCCATACTTGACTGATTTTCCTCCGGATGTGATGAGCCCTCGTTCCTTATAGAGAGCTCCATGGGCATGTAGGGTAGTGAAGGCATATTTGGAATCTGTATATACATTCAACACAAGATTTGCTCCTAATAATAGTGCTCGGGTGAGTGCTATCAATTCTGCTTTCTGGGCTGATGTGCCTGAGGCTAGGGCTGATGATTCAACTACTTCATGTTGAGTGACAACTGCATATCCGGCACAGCGTCGTCCATCGAGGATGAGACTGCTCCCATCAACATAATAAATTTGGTCAGGGTTGTCTATAGGCACATCTGTCAGGTCAGGTCGGCTTAAGAATACAGTGTCCATGATTTCGATACAGTCATGCTCTGGGAGTTCTTCACTAATGGGTATCAAGGTGGCTGGATTCAAGGCATGACTCACTTCCAGTTGTATCTGTGGGTTTTCACATAGCATACTCTGATATTTCAACATTCGGGAATTGGTGAGCCAGTAATTTGCTTTTTGTTCCATGAGGGCAAGGACTGCATGTGGCACAGTGACTCGCATATTCTGTCCTAAAGTGAGCTTGTCTGCTTCACTCACCAATAATGCTGTAGCTGCAACTGCTCTCAGGCAAGGTGGCCATCCCTTGGCCACAGTGTCCAGCTGTTTCGATAGGTATGCTACAGGTCGCTCCCAATTTCCCAATTTCTGAGTCAACATGCCTAAGGCATTTCCCTGTGCTTCATGTACAAACAAGTGGAAGGGCTTGTGAACATCTGGTAGTCCAAGTGCTGGTGATGACATTAATTCTTCCTTTAACTTCTTGAAGGCCGTATCCTGTTCAAGTCCCCACTCCAGTGGCGACTTTTCTTCTCCTTTTGTGGCTTCATACAGTGGTTTGGCAATTTGGGCGAAGTTGGGTATCCAGATTCGGCAATATCCTGCCGCTCCCAGAAAGGCTCTGACTTGCTTTCTGGTTGTTGGGGTTGTAATTCTGGAAACTGCTTCTTTTCTCTCTCTGCCTAATCTTCGGCTTCCTTGGGTTATACGAAAACCTAAGTATTTCACTTCTTTTTGACATAGTTGTGCTTTTGCTCTGGAAACTTTGTATCCAACTTCATTTAGTAACTGCAAGAGATCTTTGGTGGCTTGTATACATTCACTTTCTGATACGGCAGCTATCAGCAGATCGTCCACGTACTGGAGAAGCACTCTCTTCCCTGGGGCCACTGGATAGCTTGAAAGGTCTTGATTCAGTGCAGCACTAAAGATGGTAGGCGAATTCTTGAATCCTTGGGGTAATCGTGTCCATGTGAGTTGGCCCCCTCTTCCAGAGATGGAGTCCTGCCATTCAAATGCAAACAATATTTGACTTACAGGGGCTAATCTTATGCAAAAGAATGCATCTTTCAAATCTAGTACAGTAAAATGGGTAGCTTCAGCAGGTATCAGTCCTAGAAGAGTATAAGGATTGGGTACAACTGGATGTATAGTTTCAACTGCGTCATTCACTCTCCTTAAATCTTGCACTGGGCGGTAATCATCTGTTCCAGGTTTCTTTACTGGCAAAAGTGGAGTGTTCCATGGGGATTGACATACTTTCAATAGGCCATATTCAAGTAATCTTTGCAAGTGGCGATGAATGCCTTCAATTGCAGTTCTTGGGAGAGGGTACTGTTTGACATGTACTGGTGTAGCACTAGGCTTGAGGGTTACAATTACTGGAGCTATATGTTTGGCTAGGCCTGGAGGACTGCCTTCTGCCCATACTCCAGGTGGTGCATGGATGTTCTTTAAAGTTTGTTCGAAATAAGTGTCCTGGATAGAATCATCAATGTAATATCTCCATTCTTCTTCTCGGGGAACTGTCAGCAGCATTATTCCTGCTGGTTTGTCTTGGGGATTTACTGTCATTTGCATTTCTCCTTTTTCAGAGAAAGATATTTGTGCTTGAAGTTTGGCTAACATATCTCGTCCCAGTAGTGGCACTGGACATTCGGGCATGTAAAGGAATTGATGAGTTATTTGCTGTCCTCCCAGACTGCATATACGATTTTGAAGAAAAGATTTTGTAGCTTTGGCACCAGTTGCTCCTATAATGGTGACTGCTTTTGTAGAAAATGGGGCTATCTTTTTGTCTACTACTGAATGTTCTGCTCCAGTATCAACCATAAAGTTCATGACTTGGTCTCCTATTTGTATTCCGACCATAGGCTCCTGGAGACCTAAAGCAAATTCAGAGCCCGGTCTGTCCTAATCCACGTCATTTTCATCATAGACTGTCGTAGTCAATGCTTGGATGGCTCCTCCTCTTTCTCGCTGGAATTGTTCTCGATTGGCTCCTCCACGGTTTCGGGACGGCCTCGTCTTTCTTCTCGCCAATGATGATTGTTTTCGTCATCTTGCTGGGCGTCTTCGAGTTGCGGGCATGCATCTCTCCAATGTCCTTCTTCTCTGCAATAGGCGCATTGGTTTACGCCTAGCTGCTGGGGCCGGCTTCCACTTCGGCCCCGCCCCCTTCCTCTGCTCCGTCGACTAAGGGTACCTCCCCTTTTCTGTTCCACTATGGCCGCAGCCAAAAAATCAGCTTTCTTCTTCATCTTTCGATCACATTCTCTCTGACTTTCATTATCACGATTCACATACACTTTATGAGCGACTTCCAGTAACTGAGTTGTATTCATGCCCGCAAACCCTTCTAATTTTTGTAATTTACGTCTAATGTCTGGTTGAGACTGGTTTACAAAAGCAGAATTCACCATACACAAACTTCCTGGTGCCTCGGGATCATAGGGAGTATACATTCTATATGCTTCAGTTAGTCTTTCATGAAATTCTGCAGGGCTCTCATCTACACCTTGGATAACTCCTGCAACTTTGGAAAGGTTCATAGCTTTCTGGCCCCCCCTTTTCAGACCTTGTAAAAAGCCTTGGCGAAAACGGGCTAGGGCTGTGGCTCCTATCTCTGTATTTGGATCCCATCGGGGATCTTCATTCGGGAATTCTTTCTGGGCCGCTTCCCGATGGTCTATTCTGTTCGTCCCCGGTCCTGGAGCTACAGGGTTATCCGCCAGCCAATCAATGGCTGCTTTTCTAATTCGTGCTCGCTCCTCTGTCGTGAATAGAGTGGTCAGGAGCTGGCGGCAATCTGCCCAAGTGGGTTGGTGAGTTTCCATAATAGTATTCACTAATTCTGTAAGTTCTAAGGGTTTATTGGTATAGGAGGCATAATGTGTCCTCCAATTTAACAAATCAGTTGTAGAGAAAGAGACATACACATAACTTAGGGGTCCCGCTACCACCTCATCATTATCATTCTTTACGGGCACCCCTGGGACTTGCCGTAAGGGCATCATCTTGGCAGTAGATATCTTTTGGGATCTAAGGGATATTTTCGTAACTGTCTTATCAGGGGTCACCTTCTTCTTTTCTACATGTTTCACTTTGGATGTACTTTTTGCTGGCAAACTAGTGCTGGCAACCAGTTTTACACTGTCAGTATCACTTATGGAAGTTTCAGTTTCTAATTGCTCTATTTCTGTATCTGACTCTCCTTTTTCTGTCCCGGACGATTCATCTTCAAACAAAGGGGACTCTTCTTCCTGTTCTTCAGGTAATAGCTCTGGGGTGGGGTCCCGTCTTGGCTGTCTCGGAGTTTCTGGGGCGGGACGCCGGGCAGCTCTTACTGGGCCTGGGGTTCGAGGCTGTCGGGGAACCATTTCTGGGGAATCAGGATCTACCAGGATGGGCTTCTTCCTGGACTTCTTATCCTGCCCTTTCATTCTAGGCTGTTCTGTTTTCTGACTACAATCTGTCTTCGCTAACATTATTCTGCACTGTTCTTCATAACAGCACTGCGCCCAAGGGGGCGGATCTTCACAAATACTTAACCAAGAATCTATATAGGGGTACTGATCGGGGTGCGCTATCCGCACTCTACGGTGTACTAACTGGATAATTTCTACATTAAAAGTTCCCTCTCGGGGCCAGGTAGGGTCTAGATCGGGCCACTCCCTAGTTCACAAAATTTGTAAACGGGCTGCTGTCATTTTAATACCATAATCTCCAGAATATCCCTCTTTAAAATGTGCGATCATACATTCTAATGGAGTGTTCCTAGTAGACCCCGCCCCTCCCATTTCGATGTGTGCGCGCAACAACAGACAAAAGGGAAAAGGAGGGCGGACCGTGGGTAAGGGGTCCTCACGGCCCTGGAAACGTATAAGGAGAACAAGTAACAAGACAAGACGACAATCGCTTCCCCCTTTTCGCGACCTGAACGCGGTCGCCTGGTCAGGAAATGCGCTACTCAGGGGTCCGCCTTCACTTGGTCCGTGCTGCCAGACCTCTCATCCACACTTCATTCACACAATCATGCTAGCAACGTATCCCAGAATGCATTCGTTTCTATCTATTCTGACTAGTCTTATTGAATTTCCAAAATACAAAAAGATGGGGGTTTCGCCCTGCGAATACTCATGCGGGGTTACTCGGCCCGTCTTGGAGAGGTGATCAGGCTCTCTTACCAATTTCCAAATTCCAAGTTCAAATGGCAGCACTGCTCTTTCTTATCTGTCTAGACATAACAAATCAAAACTCTACTCACCGGATCCGGTCCTCAAACTTCCCAAGCAGGCGCATGAGTTGGACCTCGGACTCCCCTCACTCGGGTTCGAGGCGTTGGCTCCAGCCGGGCTCGGCACCGCCGAGATCCGACCAGCTCCCTCCGATGCAAGGGACCGGCGGCGCCAGGGAGTAGCCCCCGTCGGAAGGGCGCGATCCCGGCAGGACCAAGCCTATAGAGGCGGAAAGTCGTGGTATATTGCCCTATATACACTCTGATTCCACAACTTCCCGGCCAACGCACCAAGAATATGTAGCAGCAGAGCGCAGACAAACCAATAATACCAGGAGTCTGTTCAGAAGGTCCAAATCATTTATTTGTGCACAAGTCTCAAGCAGAATCAAATTCAAAATGGCTGAGCAAAGTTCTCTGGCAATACAACAACTTTTATAGATTTCTACTCCATTCTAGGTATAGGAAAACATTTCATTGGTCCCGGTACTCTCCCATACCTCCCATACCCCTTCTATTGGTCCCAGTATTGATATGATTATCCAATTATGTTCTCTCAGTGGGCTCAGCACCTGCTTACCCCCCTTCTAGTCCCAATTACAATGGTCAGTTCACCAACTTGTTACTTTCATACTTCCAAGGCCATTGAGCCAATTTGTACGTGTGGGGAAGCAGGGCTCTGTAACTCATCTGTCAACAGTCTTAATTAAATCCCTTGCAGATGTACTTTCTTATCAGTGACTTTTAAACATATTTTTCTGTATTTTTCCATCTTCCAGTTCTGCTTGTCTAAGCTAATTCAATACTTTTACTGAGTTCTAATCCTACAATAGCAGCATGTTGGGGGATGTGTAATTCCTATGAGCCTCTTCACAGGCTTCATTTACAGGTCAAGCTAGTTAGGCCTGCCTGCTTATGTCAGACACTGTGGATCACAGGCCTTCACCTGCCACACTAACACTCCCAAGAATTTACAGTCCGAGTATAGGGAAATTGTAAGGCTTTTATTTCCCTCTTTGCAAACAGGTTCTTTAGCCCAGAATACAACAACACATGAAAAGAAATATCCTTGCTTCAGGTTAAAGGAAAACACGTACTGAAAACACTGTTAACTTCACAGCACAGGTAAATGAAATACAGCATCCACTTTTATCCCAAACCACAGCTATGCCTCTGCTAGGGCTCAATCCTTTCTGATAGGCAATAGTTAACGTCCATGGGAATGTCCAAGGGGTCCTCCTGGTATTCGACCTGCATGGGCTCACAGTCCAGAATGTTTGGAGGCTCTCCTTCAGGCTTTCTGCCTAGCGCTTGGATGATGCGCCAATAGTCAGCGTTACAAGGTAAGTCCTGGCTTTGTATATTTTTATACTGAGGATAGTCTCTCCTGCATACAGTTCCTTCTCTAGTAGGCTTCCTGTTAACTGCAGGTCTGTACTTTGTTTCATGAAGGCCTCTTGAAGGACAGCATGCTCTAGGGCCTGACTCTTTCTGGGTCACAGCATTCATAAAATCATCATTATAAAATTGGCATTTACCTTTTCTTCTAAGGTGGTCTCCGGGAGGTGAAGGCTGAGGCTTGGGCCTGCTGGGTCTTGGATTCTCAGGTGCCCAGCTAGGCCTCTGGTTCCTAGTTCTGCCTTCTGCTGGAGTCAGGGTATACTGGTGCCATGGTTCCTTTCTTCCACGGCTTTGGAAGTGACCCTTCTCAATTCCTCTTTCACCCCTTTCACTGCCGTTCACTGTTGCTCCTTCTAACAGTTGCTGGCTCCTATTAAAGTTAGGCCTGGGACTCTCTGTTATAGTCCACCTTCTTTCAGGGTTAGCTTCTTTATAAAACCTTTCCCTCCTGGAAAGTATATCTTTTCCTCTTTTGCAATGTTTAAAGTAGGTTTCTGTACCTGGCTTGGCTGGGTCTGCTAGGCCGGATCCCTTGGTCAGGACTCCTCTCCCTGGATCCTCCAGATATCTGTAAAAATCTGGAACTGGCACTTCCTGCAAGACTCCTTGACAGTCTCCTTGCCCATCTGGAGCTGTCTGCCAATCTCCTTGTCTTTCTCTTTCTCGCCAACCTCCTTCTCTGTACCGGTCTCTTTGCCACTCTCCTTGTCTCTCTCTTTCTCTCCCACAGGAGTCTGAATTAGAGTCTTTTTGCCACTCTCCTTGCCTCCCTGACTTCCTCCAGTCATCTGAGCATTTAAGAAGAGTTCTTCCCTTTCTGTATTGGGTGTTGGCTGGAATTACATCATTGGCTCTAAGGCGTGGTTCTTCAGACCTCCAGAGGTCTCTCTGGCTCCCTCTATGTGGCTCCTCATGATGCTGCAGCCCGTCTTTACTTCTTTTTTCTGTGTTTAAAACCTTTCCTTCTGCCTGCAGCTGGTCTGCGGTGCCACAACACATACACTAATACTTACAGGGAACATGGGCAGTGGAGGGTTAAGTGGCTTGCCCAAGACCACAAGGAGCAACTGTGGGACTAGAAACCCCAGTCCTTCCGGCCCAAGGTTGCTGTCCTCTAGTGGGATTTGAACCCTCAACCTTCTGGCCTGAAGTACCTTGCCCCAACCACTAGGCTACTCCTCCGCTCTAGAAAGCAGGTCAGGGAGGATTTATTTATTTTTATTTATTTACATTCTCTTATATACCGCGCTATTCTGCATCAGTGCGGTTTACATTGAACAAACTGAAATTACATTGAACAGGGCATTATAACTTGGAGATAACTATTTTACAGGGAACATGGGCTATGGAGGGCTATGGAGGGTTGATCTGACTAACCATTTTCTTGCTGGATCTACCTGCCCAAACCGCCCCAACAAACAGACCCAGCAAGAAAATGGTTAGTCAGATCAATCCTCCCTGACCCAAATCACCTAGATCCAGGAACTTATGCACCAGTGTAAATGAAATGTAGATAGTTTCCCCCTGTTATACCCAAGTTACTACCCTGTTTATTGTAAATACAATGTGGCTTGATGCATTGTAGTATGTTCTGTTTAATGTACACCACACTGATCTGAATAGCGCGGTATAGAAGAAATGTTAAATAAATAAATAAAAATAATAAATAACTTCCACACGTGGAAGGGAGCAGGAAACAGGTGGGGAATAAGCAGGTTAGGGATATGGCCAGCATCTTTCAATTAATACATGGTAAGTTTACCATCTGCTGTCCCCACTACAGATAGCATGGATGCATTGGCGATGCAAAACTGTGGCTGGTCAACTATGGAAAATCCTTCAATATCCATAAAGCAGAGCCTCCCCCCTCTTCTCAATATCTCCTGAGGCTCTTACCAGAGGTTTCCTGGTGGCTAATGGAGAGGGGGAGGGCAGCAGCAATTCCTGGGCACTCCTGCCCTGTTGGTGGCCTGGTGTTCAGAATGGAATCTCTGACCCCTGGCGGTTGCCTCGTGATACTACTGTTTGGGGTGAAGCTGCCTGCCAGATGCTGGATATTAAAATTCTGCGGTAAATGACAAATGTGCATTTACAGAAGTACTCATGTTAAATAAAAGCCAGTCTGCTATGGCCCTTGTTTGAAAAGCTTTGTTTAGTTTTTGCACAGCTAAGCAGTTTGAGTAAGCAAGATTATATTAAGCTGAATTAATACTGGACAACTAAACAGAACCATAAATCAAAGCAAGTTTGCAGCTGTGTGCACCAGAGGCTCAGACCTGCTCCATGATTTTCAGATATATGGGCATTTACTTGAGTTTAGCTCAGATCTTATCACTGGTAGCCCAAAATGATAGTATATCGCTTACAGATCACTGCCTCCTTTAACAAGAGCTGGGACCCTGCCTAACCTTTTTAAACCTCCTACTATAAATTCCATTGTTAAAGTACATTTCTTGCCATCAGGTGTCCAAGTAATCATATGCACTATGATGGAAATGAGAGAGGACTGACTGGTTCAATGAGAAGGCATGGCTTAGTGATTTAAAGCAATAGTCTTAAAACCAAGGAAACCAAATCTCATTTCTCCTACTGACACCCTTTGTGACCGTGGGCAAGCCATTGGTTGCCTCAGGTGCCGACTTTAATTGTAGTGGCCTAATATTCAGTGGGGCTTATTCATTTAGCAGCACTTGCTAAGCAGATGAGTCTTGCCAATGGTATTATTCATCAGAACAATGCCAGCCCCTCTCCTGCTCATTGACAACTCACTCCAGATACTCTGGCATGCTTTCCTGCAGCGGACGGTCTCTTCTCTCCTCCATTCTCATCCCTTCCCTTAGACAAACCAAGTGTACCTCGGGATCTCCACTGTTGCCCAACCACTAGACCTTGTTGTACCCAAAACCCAGGCCCCTCATATTACTCATCGGTCAGCTCCCAGGTACCACCCCAGCCTTTGCCTTCTGAAAAGGCAACTCAGGACTGCTGAAAGGTCCTGGCAGAAGCCCAGGGACACAGCTTCTCTTCTTTTCAAGAATTGTCATTGCCATTATAGGGCTCAAATCTCTGCTGCTAAAAAAGATCACTTCTCATCCCTCATAAATGTTTCCGCTCCTAATCCTACAGTCGTTTTCTCCATTGCTGCCTGCCTCTCAAACCTCAACACTTCTTCCCCTGCCCTCCCTATGAATGGGCCTTCTTCAGATGACTTGGTTGATTTCTTTGCCTCAAAGATTTCTGTAGTTTGACTTGGCTTACCAGTTCACCCGACTTTTGTCCCTTCCTTTCCTCCAGACTCTGCTAGATTTGATCTTTCCCACACCTGGAGCAAATTTACCCCAGTAAGTCTCACAGCTGTAATAAATTGGTCTCTACCACCAGGAAATCTGCATGTGCCTTAGGCACCATTCCTTCAACCTGGCTGGTTGAAAATTCGCTGAGCCTCATCACCATTATTCACCCCACGATAGAAACTAGCCTGTCTTCCACCCATGTTCCCCTGGCCTGGAAAAAAACACTTTCTTTTCCCCCATCTAAAGGGTCCTAAACTGGACCCTTTGGACCCAGTGTACTATTGTCCCATCTCCAATTTGCAGTTCATCTCAAAACTCGTTGAGTGCCCAATCCTCCCTCAACTCACAGATCATTTAGAATATACATTAATCCTGCACCCTCACCAACTGGGCTTCCACTCTTTCCATAGTACTGAGACCATTGTGACCGCCGTCCTCAACAACCTCCACTGCATTCTTGATCAGGGATTATTTTCATTGACCATATCACTTGATCTCACTGCTGCCTTTGATCTGGTGGACCGTAAACTTCTTCTCTCACAAATATTGGGATCATCCTCCGAGACAATGTTCTTTCCTGGTTCTCCTCCTTCCTTTCCAATAGGATATATCAGGTCACTTTGGCCCCCTACTACCTGGTGTCGCCAATACTGTTTAACATCATCCTCAGCCCCTTTGCTAACCTCATTCAGTCCCTGGGTATCCTATTCTGTACGTATGCTGATGACATCCTCCTCATTGCCCGTATTGACAGTTCTCTCTGATTTTTCTGAGGTTAATGCTGCCCTCGATAGCATCTGCTCCTAGCTTTATACAAATACCTTAAAACTTAACCCATCCAAAACTACTGCCACGTAGATCACTGGCTCCAGCACAGCTCCATCCCTGGCCTCATCTCTTGGCTCCACCTCCATCGCTCTACACGCTTCCTTAAAATCTGGGTGTCCATATTGTCTCAGAACTTTCCTTCACATTTCATATTAATCACCTCACTAGGTCAGCTTTCATTGCCTTGTGCAGATTTCATGTTTTGCGCCCTTTCCTTGACTCTGCCACACAAATTTCCATTCTCCTCAGCACCATAACTGCACATCTTGATTACTGCACCATTGTCTTCTCCAGTCTCCCTATCTATCAGTTGAAGTGGCTTCAAACAATTCAAAATACTGCCACCAATGCACTAGCGCATGCCATGAAATATGATCATGCGACGCCACTCTTTTTCCAGTACCATTGGCTCCCATTTCCTCAGCATATTAGGTCTAAAATCCTTACCTTGACTCACAAGGCCTTGCACAATAAAGCCCCCCAGTATCTGTCTTTTCTCGGTATTCCATATGTGCCCCCCCCCCCCCCCAGTTGCCTTCACTTCCCACTCCCTTCACAACAACAGACTTGTTCAACCTTCACCGTTCCGGGCCAAGTATGAATCCACCAGACAAATGGCTTTCTTCTTTGTGGTCCCAACCCTTTGGAATTGCCTATCTTCCTATGTGCACCTCAAGCTCTCATTCCCAAAGTTTAAATCCCTCCTCAAAACATATTTATTCGAGCAAGCCTTTGACTTAGAGTGCTGCATAAAACTTGAATATAAATATGTTTCTCTCTACATGTGGATGTTAGTCCCTCTGTTTTTTCTTTCCTATACAATGCTGGAATTCGTTTTTCCCAGTTTAATTGATCCTGTTTGCCCTAACTAATAAATGATAAACGATAGTGCTGCTGTACCTTAGACCACTTTGGCACTGTCTGGATTGCTTTGGGTGGAGTGGGAAATTATCTGAATAGCAGAGATTTTCAGCACCACTATCTAGATAACTATTCCCATAACTTGGGACAGCAAGAAAGCTGTCCTATGTGGATAACTATCTAGATAACATGCTGAAAATTGCTACTATCTGGACAGTGTTGGGCAGCCAGCACGGAATATGGATATTCAGCACCGGTTAGTGTCTAGAGTTTAAATATTGCCTTCTAAGCTTTCTAGATGGTATTGCTGTTACCTGCCTTGAGCATTATCGGGAAATGTGAGCTAAAATGCATTTGCACATTGCAGCTGAAATGTGTGCCTTTTTGAGTCAATGCTGATTCC
Source organism: Ichthyophis bannanicus (assembly GCA_033557465.1). NCBI lineage: Eukaryota > Metazoa > Chordata > Amphibia > Gymnophiona > Ichthyophiidae > Ichthyophis > Ichthyophis bannanicus. The sequence goes on from CM066037.1 coordinate 296,877,699, forward strand.
TGGTAACCCAGTAGCTCCTGGATTCTTTGGCAATGTGACCAGAAGTAGATTGCCAGACCTTTCTTTCAAGGCAGTGGAGGGTTAAGTGACTTACCCAAGGCCACATGACGTGTTAGGAGAAATTGAATCATGGTCTCTTGGTTACAAAGCCAATGCTCTAACCATTAGGTGGCTACTCAGTTCTTAAATTTAAATTTGGATAAGATAGCAGTTATGGCCATTTTACATGAAAGTGGCACTATGTTAGGAATAGACAAACATTGGCTAATATCCCCTGTATACAATTTAATAAAAGTACTTGTCTTTCTCTTTACCATGGTTTGGACTTGGTCCTTGTATCTTACGTGGAATTGTGCTTTTGTGTTGGCCTAAAGGCTAAAGGACAGCGGCATAAATTCAAATTAAGGGCCTCCATAGCAGCTGTAGCGGTGGGGTGGGGGAGCAACTCTTTCCCCCATGGCAGTGGCAGGAGGGATGGTAAAATGCTCCTCCCCCCTCTCTCCGAAAATCCAGCAGCAGGTAAACTTTATTTACTTATTTAAAAGAACATTGTGGCCCCTGCGTACCGCCTCCCTCTGCCTTTTCCCTTTGAAAGTGTCTGACAATGGTAACTATGAAATCATGTTGTCGTGAGACTTCAGCCCGGCAGTAGGAGCTGTTTCTCCGGCTGCAGTACATGTGAAGGGAAAAGGCAGAGGGTGACAGTACATGGTGTGGCAAAGTTCTTTTCAGTAAATGAACTGTGTTGTACTCTGCTTCCCCCCCCCCCATACAGTGCACGATAGCAGGGTCATATGGACCCCCTTCTTACTGTAATCCCCCTGCAATGTGGGGGCTTCTTGGGTGGAATTTATGCCACTACTAGAGGAATATTTTCTACAAGTTGATCCCTTGATACAGAACCGGATTTAAGATTTTGGTGCCTATAAGCAAAACCAGACAATTCCAGGGGAGGAAGGTTCTAGAGAGCCTAAAGACTGGAGAGTCGGAAGACGAGCAGAGGAAAGCTGTAATACAACATCTGTACCCCCTGAAGCAGCACATGCAGGCTGCACTTTGGCCTAGGTATTTGTTGCTGTCAAAATTTGTCAACCTAGGCAGCTGCCTGTATGAAAATCCATTCCAGCCTCTTGTCATTCCTTGCTGATAGAGTCTGCGGTAGCAGCTGTCTTATTTTATATCTTTATAGTCCACTCATCACAGCTCTGAGCAGATTACATAGGAGAAAAGACAAACTTACAGATGAGGCAAGATCAAATGCCTCATTAAACAGAAGTGTCTTAGGCTGCTTCACACCACAGGCCATCAGGACAAGCAATCCATGAAATAATTGTCACTGTTGAAAAGGCACATGCATTGCACATACCGCTTATTAGCATATCTAATAGAAGAAAGAATTACTAGCACTTGCTGTGAGGAGCAAAGCAATCAAAGTGACTGATAAAAAGACAGAACTGAAAAAGAGTGCTTGAAGAGCCTCACCACAAAGGGTCTTCCAAACCATTATCTGATCAATTTAAGTTTTGATTGCAGGCATATAGGAACATAGAAACATAGAAATATGACGACAGAAAAAGACCACATGGCCTATCTAGTCTGTCCTTCCATATCAACAACTACAACAGTCCCCTTTTTTCCCTTAGAGATCCTTTGTGTTTGTCCCATGCTTTTTTGAATTCAGATACTGTCCTCAACTCTACAATCTCCACTGGGAGACTATTCCACGGATCCACCACTCTTTCCGTAAAGAAACATTTCCACATATCACTCCTAAATCTATCCCCGTTCACCCTCATCCCATGTCCCCTCGTAGCAGAACTTGCTTTCAATTGAAAGAGGCTCTCCCCCTGTACATTTATGCCATGGAGGTATTTAAACATCTCAATCATATCACCTCTATCCCGCCTTTCCTCTAAGGTGTACATATTAAGATTACCTTAAGTCTGTCCTCTTATGCTTTATAATGAAGACCACTAACCATTTTAGTAGCCATCCTCTGTACTGACTCCATCCTGTTTATATCCTTTTGAAGGTGCGGTCTCCAGAATTGCACACTATACACCAAATGAGGTCGCACCAAAGACTTTTATACAGAGGCACTATCACCTCCTTTTTTCTGCTAGCCATTCCTCTCCGTATGCACCCAAGCATCCTTCTAGCTTTTGCCGTTGCCTTTTCTACCTGTTTAGCTACTTTAAGATCATCAGACACAACCATGCCTAGGTCCCGCTCTTCTTTAGTGGACAAAAGTACTTCACCCCCTATACTACAGAGTGGCCCAAAAAAAGTGAGAACATCTCGTAAATTAAAAGCTTAAATAGTTTACTTATTTACCTTTTTTAGCTATATAACGTCTTCATTTCGACAATTTCCGGTCGCCATCTTTTTTTTTTTTTAAATTTGTCAATCGTTTACATCTGTCTTTTTGAATTTTTAAATAACTTATGCTATGAGATGTTCTCACTTTTTTTTGGGGCCACCCTGTATATTGCTCCCTTGGATTGCTGCAGCCCAAATGCACGACCTTACATTTTTTAACATTAAATCCCAGCTGCCAAATTCTAGACCATTCTTCAAGCTTAGCTAGATCCCTCCTCATGTTATCTACACCTTCCTGGGTGTCTACTCTATTGCAGATTTTGGTATCATCCGCAAAGAGGCAAACCTTACCCGACAGCCCTTCCTTTATATCACTAACAAAGATGTTAAAAAGAATCGGACCAAGGACAGATCCCTGGGGCACACCACTGGTAACATCCTTCTCCTCAGAGTGAGCTCCTGTACTCTTTGTCACCTCCCACCCAACCAATTTCTAACCCAAGCAGTAACTTTAGGGAACTCAGTTTATTTATAAGTCTCCTGGAAGCCAGTGAAGAGAAATTATACAGAGTAATGTAATCAAACTTTATATATCCAGTCAGAAGCCACAGTGTGGTACTTTGTGATATTTGTAGTGCTGTGGTGGTTGAGGCCTGTAAAACCAACTGAAAATCATTAAGCTCCAAAAACTGCTGAAGGTCTTACAGTAATCACAGTTTCCACATTAGGAGTCTCACCACCCAGGAAAAAGATTTAGGCATTGTCATGGATAATCCTTGAAACCCTATGCTCAGTGTGCAACAGTAGCCAAGAAAGCAAATACAATGCTAGGAATCATAAGGAAAGGAATGGAGAATAAAACAAAGGGTATTATAATGCTTCTCGATTACTCCATGGTGCAACCACACCTTGAATATTGTGTGCAGTTCTGGTTGCCATATCTTAAAAAAAAAAAAAAAAAAAAAAAAAAAGGGTATAGTGGAATTAGAAAACGTATAGAGAAGAGTAACCGAAATAATGAAAGGGATGGTAGGCTACCCATGTGAGGAAAGACTTAAAAGGTTAAGGTGCTATAGCTTGGAAAAAAGACAACTGTGGGAAGATATGATTAGAGGTCTATAAAATAATCAGTGGACTTGAATGGGTAAATGTAGATTGGTTGTTTACTGATTCAGAAAGTAGAAAGACAAAGGGATATGCAATGATATTACAGTGTAGCACATTTAAGACTAATCGGAGAAAATATTTCTTTACTCAACATTTAATCAAAGTGGAATTTGCTGCCAGAGGATGTAGTAAAAGCTGTTCGTGTAGCTGGGTTTAAAATTTTGGATAAGTTCCTGGAGGAAAAGTCCATAAACCATTATTAAACTGCACTGGGGAAATCCCCTGACTTCCCCCTAGGAGATAAGCAGCATGGAATCTTTTTACCTTTTGTGAACCAATAGGTACTTGTGATCTGAATCTGCTACTGTTGGAAACAGGATACTGGGCTCAATGGACCTTTGGTCTGACCTAATATGGCATATCTTATGTTTAAAAAAAAAAAAAAAGGGAAGGAAAGAGAGGCCACAGTATGCTTTTTTCATGGACACACAAATCCAAAACAAGAATCCATTGTGACACCAAGATATATACTTAACCTCCAAACGAACAGGAATCTTGATATCTGAGAATGAAATGGATTCTGGAAAAATTACTGAAGAATTCCTTGAAACAAAGCAAGCTTCTATTTTCGCAAAATTTACCACCAAATTATTACATATCAACCCTGTAGAAATAGCACAGTAACATCAGAATTGAAAATAGGAAAATAAATCATAATATCAGCATATACAGTATCCTACATGAAAAGTAAGTTTTCCTCATTTTGTTCAGTTTCTATTGAGCTATCAGAATGGCCGCTTGTGCCAAGTCTTTTGCCACAGTGCTTTGTGCTGCTGCCTGAACCATGCGACTGATCCTGACATTTTAACTGTGCAACTTTTCCATTATAATTATGAAAAGGAAGAAAATTTCACTTAGCAAAGAGTAATGATTAAAACAGAACTGAAAACACATCCTTGACGGTGTCACGCTGCAACTTGTTAGAAAGAGAACATGTGAGTTTGTGATATGTTAGTCCATCCACAGTGAGGAAGATAATACACTGATCTCTGCTGGCAATGCATTTCTAAGAGGGCGGGATCTGTAAATCTGATGATTTTAAAATGTATCTGACTGGACACCATAAAATGGAAAGGTGTAAATAGTGGGGAAGGGTCACTATTTGAATGCCATTGGTCTTGAGAAAAACATAAACGTGGCCTAATGTAATTCATGATGGTGTTCACAGGGATGTGTATTGTTAGTGCACATCAACTTGATTTAACACGTTCAACTTCGAGTTTACAGATGTACAATTGATTGGCATACATTTAAACGTTCTAATGCAAGCTTAAAAATAGTTTTTATTAAAGCAAGCATCTGAAACAAACTGGAAAGAAGTCCAACAATGGGGAAAAAATCTGAAAAATCCCAAAATGAACAAAAAACGTTTTGCATGTTCACATCTCTTTATAAAAAAGCCCTATAACCATGTACACAAACATATATCCAGTGCAGTTTCATACTGTTACGTAGCAAATGTATCCCAGGGCTGCAGGGGTGAAGCCCAGGAAGCTGAAATGTATTGTGCCCCGAGTAGACACTCAGCCACAGTAACACTGCCCACTGTCTAAAACCTCCATGTATCTTCAGACAAGAGAGGCTATATAGCTTTTAAGCTGAATAATTCTGGAGCTCATAATCTGGGAATAATATGCCAAAGGGAAAGGTGTGGACTCTGTGCCAATGCATCCAGCCACTGCTTTAATGTCGGATGAAGCGCAGACACTTTTGGGGTCTTTTACTAATGGGTGCTAAGCTGTTGCACCTAATGCACCAACACATGAACTGTCGGGGTGGAAAGCATTTCTCTGGCAGTTAACATGGAGCCCTACCTCCTAGCATGGGCGGCTGTAGCGCAGGTGCACCTTAATGTCATCTCAGCAACATAACCAGTACATGGGTGTGCTTGCCGCCACCCCTTGAGGGGCACTGTGTGTGCCCACACTAATGGCAACATTCATGGTTAACACGTGACCATAACGGTTGTGCTAACCACAATGCACAATCAATGCCCATGTTATGTCCCTAACCTGCCCAGTTTCCACCTAATTGTGTGCTATCTGGTTGTTAGCTTGGGATTTAACTGTGGGGCCCCATACTAAGAGTGTGGCGTGCTTAATGCACAGCAAACTCTATGCAAATGGTTAGCATACTTAAGTAAACATGCCCCTAAATAGAACAAACTACCAGATAATTTCATTGGTCCACTAACTTTTCAAAGAGCCAGGTTTTTCCATTTTTTCAAAAGCTCAGATAAGCAGCATTGGTTCTTAATGACTTCTGGCCATCATTCCAGATTCATGGAGTGGCTCTCAACAGTGTTTGTTCCCTTGTAGAAACCAGCCTCACATCTTCTATCAAGAGAATAGTTGTAACTCTTTGCAGTCGAAAGGCATATGGAGATAGATACTTGGGAAGAAAGGTAGGAGAGGGGAGATAGAAATGAGGTATTTAAATACCTCCATGGCATAAATGCAGAGGAGGAGAGAGTCTTTCAATTGAAAAATGCAACAAAGGGGCATAGGATGAAGGTGAAAGGGGATAGAGTTGAGTAAGGGGAAAGCCGACAGTCGCCCAAGAGCGGATGGTTCGGAAGAATGTATCTTTGAAGGATACTACCAAAAGCAGAGAGGTTCCACAAAAGAGTAAAGTAGCCCAAATGCCCTCAAGTATGGAGCAGACAGAGCTTAAAGATCCCAAATTACCCATGTCTAACAATAGCCAAATTAATATGAATAAAATACATTCTCTAAAATGCTTGTATGCAAATGCTAGAAGTCTAAAAAATAAGATGGGAGAATTAGAATATAGCACTAAATGAAAGGTTAGATATGATTGGAATATCAGAGACATGGTGGAAGGAGGACAACCAGTGGGACACTGTGATACCTGGGTACAAACTATATCGTAATGATAGAGCTGATCAAATTGGTGGAGGGGTTGCTCTCTATGTTAGAGAGGGCATTGAGTCAGAAAGGATTAAAGTTTTGCAGTCCAAAAGATAGGTCAAGGCTGCAGTGAAGTCAATCTCATGACCGCGAAACACATCCAATATCTGGAGCTCCATCGAAACAGGGTCAGCATCTAGATAAAACAAGGAAACTCCACCAACATTAACAATGGAGTTCTTGGGAACATCAATCAAGCAAACATTGCAGGGTAGAGGAACTCTACTATGAATGTCATGTTTATTCATGGTGACCAGGAGTTCACTCAAAGGGGTACTAACCAGCCAAACATTGTTGACAACAGCAACTTTCGTCTCTGAAAAGTCATCGTACTTGGTCATGGTAACTTTACATTGTTCTTTCACATTTTCAGCAGACAACCCACAAAGAGCCGCAGAAGTGTCCTTCAGGAAAGGTTTACCAGGACACAACCAATGAATGTCTTTACAGCGTTGGCACATGCCGAGATTAGGTACCAGGTATTGACGTGGATCATCATAGTGGTAAGCGAGGTATTCGGGAGTGTCGACCTGTAGATAAACATTCTCAGACCAAGTACCAACATTAATCAGGGATCTAGGGACACAAAAACTTTCTGTGTGACAGTCTGGGACTGTGTAATCAGGAAACCAGGCGCATCCTGCAGCACGACACCAGAAAGAGGGCCAGGCTCAATCAATCTGGCAACCTCGGATCCCGCTAACATCAAAATCAGGTACAGGACTTTCAAAGTTCGGGACTCCATCTGTAAAAGAAAACAAACAGGCTATCCTGCCTCAAGGTTAGTATCACTCACTTCAGCAAGAGGTTCTTCAGGAAGGAGCTTACTGGGATGACACGGTCTAAGCTGATTAATGTGGACCCATTTAAGGGAGCCTTCCCTCTCAGTACCTGACTTCATTCGAATTTGATAAGCAACAGGGGAGGCTTTATCCACAATAGGAAATGGACCATTCCAGCTAGGTAGAAATTTACAGTCTTTGACCTTATTCTTACCAAAATTGTAGTAGAATACCTTATCGCCAATCTGGTATTCATTAGAGGTAGTCCTCAAATCATAGTAGGCCTTCCTACCCCTAGCAGCAGTGTCCAAATTCTTTTGGGCAAAGGCAAAGGCACTTTGCAAGTGTTGTCTTAAATGGGCAACATATTCATGAGCAGTTGTAGCAGCAGCGAGATTCACATCATTAGTCCTATAAAGAAGATGAAGGGGTAAAACCATGTCCCTACCTGTCATCATCTCAAAAGGGGACACACCAGTAGCACGATGACGCGTGGCTCTGATAGCCATCAGGACCAAGGGCAGTTTGATGTCCCAGTCCTTCCCTGAGGAAGAAACATACTTTTTCAAGATACTGATGATAGTTTTGTTTGCTCTCTCCACTTGTCCAGAGGATTGTGGATGATAAGCAATGTGGACTTTGGCCTTCACACCTAGTACCTTCCACAGATGCTTAATGACTTGTCCCGTGAAGTGGGAACCCTGGTCGGATTCCACTCGCATGGGGAGGCCCCACCTGCTGAAAACATGGTTTAACAACAAGGTGGCCGTGGTCTCGGCGGTACAGTTGGGTGCTGGGATGCACTCGACCCACTTAGTAAATAAGCAGGTAACTGTCAACATATATTTGTTGCCTCGAGAGGATCGGGGCATGGGGCCGATCCAATCAATCTGGAGATCAGACCAAGGCATGGTCAGACCTCTGTTTCTCAGAGGAGCTCTATGAGAAGGAGCCGCAGGTTGAAATCTGCAACAGGTCAGACAACCTTTAGTATACAATTGGACATCTTGGTACATGTGGGGCCAGTAGGCCACTTGTTTCAACGTTTCATAGGTTATTCGGTCACCTCTATGACCGGCACAAGGTTCATCATGAGCGTGCTGTAACAAAACTCCTCGGAAGGCCCGAGGTACCACCCATTGCACAATACCATGCTTACTCGTCCGTATCAACAGATCTTTCTGGAGATGGAACATGTCCTTGGAGATGTAGAGGATCCTCAGTTCCTCATCGTCCTGACAATCCTCCAGAGTTAATGGGTGTTCCTGGGGGTTCTGCAGAAAAAGGTAGAAACGTCCAAGAGTAGGATCTTGTTTCTGGGCTTGCACGAGGTCGAGATCTGTGCTCTCGCCACACCATTGAACCACAGGGGGCATGGTGGATAATTGAGTTTGTCGCCGGGTAACCGCCGTCACAATTCGAAGCCCATTAGTCTCGGGGGCCTCAAACTGCCAGAGGTCTCCAGAGACAGCACCCTCCTTGGCAAGCTGATCAGCTAGATCATTTCCAATCTTGTCAGGGTTATCAACACGGGAATGACCTTTCACTTTCTTCCAGTAGATGGTCATGTCATTTTCATGAGCTACCTTGTCCAAGGCCAGAATCAATCCAGCATGTTTGACAGGTTTCCCTTTGGAATTCAGCATATTGTTAGATTTCCAAATGGGTAAGTGGGAAACAAAATTCTGTCGGACATAGTCTGAATCAGTACAGATGGTTAGGGTGTGAACCCCTCCCTGAGCAGCGGACTGGAGAGCTGCCAGGGCTGCAGCTAGCTCTGCATACTGATTAGTCTTGGTACCCAGACGGTACTTGAAGGGTTCACAAGGGTGGTTCTGGTTCCAAACTACACCTATACCTGCTACCAGTTCATGGTCAGGCTCTCGACGGTAAGCACAACCGTCCACATACACCTTGGGGTAGCCTTTACAGAGGTTCTCATCATAAGGACGATGACGAGATGACTCCATTTCGGTGTCTAAATTACCCACTAAAGGTTCTCTGGCGGTGCAATCGTGCAATTCAGCCAGGCCCTGTGCGGCGGCATCCTTGCGGTTTTGAGTATACCTTACCTCTAGGGGCCAGCCCTGAAGTGCTAAGGTCCAGGAGACAATGCGACTGTTTGACACTTGTCCCGATTTAATCCGATCACTGCCTAGGAACTTGATGGGTTGGTGATGAGTCTCAACAACCAGCCTCTCACCTTGGATATAACTGCGGAAATATTGGAGGGCCCAGACTGTGGACAACAAGGATTTCTCACAGTCAGAGTATTTCCTCTCCACTTCCGTTAAAGCTTTGCTGGCATAGGCAATAACTTTCCTATCTGTGTCATGCATCTGGTACAGAACAGCACTCATAGAGTGATCAGTGAAACATAGTTCCACGAAGAATTCTCTGCCACTCTCTGGATAGGCAAGACAGGGAGCTCGACTCAAAGCCGCCTTCAGCTCTTCTAGAGTTGCCTCTTGGTCGGGATTCCATGCCCAAGGTTCATCTCTTTTGAGGAGTTTGACCAAGGGTCGGGAAATCTCCACATATTGATCCACAAATTGGCGTGAATAATTACAAATGCCCAAGAATGAGCGCAGCTCACTCACGTTGGTCGGACGTTTGAGTTGTTGCAAGGCCGCAATTCTCTTCCTTTGAGGCCGCAGTCCCTCAGCAGAAATTTCGTAACCCAAATAATTGAGGGATTTCCGGCACCATTGGCCCTTTGACAAGGACAGCTTTGCTCCCGCAGCTTTCAGTTGCTGGAAAACATGCTCTATTTCTTGCAAATGGTTAGTAAAACTGGTGCTCTTCACCAGAATGGCATCTACATAGACGAGGGTGCCTCTAGTCTCAGCATCAGGCAAAGCCTTATGCAGGAAAATATTGAAGTCTGCTGGGGCATTCAAATAACCAAACGGTGTCCGATTCCAAGTATATTGTCGCCTACCGAAGGTAAAAGCAAGCTTATGCTGATCTTCTGGATGGACAGGTATAGTCCAAAATCCTGAGGCCAGATCCAGGCTTGTAAAGTACCTTGCACCCTTGATGGTGGCTAAGTTCTGTTCCAGATGTGCCATAGGCCATCTGGATAGAGGTACCTTTTTATTAAGCTGGCGATAGTCCAAAGCTAAGCGCCAGCTAGAATCCTTCTTGATGACAGGCCACAGTGGGGCATTGTAAGTGCTGTTGCATTGACGTATAATTCCCTTTTGTTCCAGGGAATTAATGATTTCCTGAACGGATTCATAGGAGGCCAATGGGATTTTATACTGCCTCACAAAGACGGGTTTACTGTTTGGATCCGTAGGAATACGGGTGACATGTAGGTCGGTGAGACCACAGTCATAGGTGTCAGTGGCAAACAGGTCCTTGTGACGGTACAGCAGTTCTTTTAATTGGGCCTTTTCTGACTCATCAGTGCAGGCTTCTGCTTCAGCAAGTTTTCCCGCAACCATTTCGTCAAATCCCAGAACAGGTTTGTTTGAGGGTATTTCAACCTTCTCCTCAATCTCATCTTGGAGAGAGGAGACCTGGATGGCTTGGACAGCATGGGGCTCCCCCCCCTGGTGGGTGAGGGAACTAACAGCCTCATCGAGTTTACTTGACAAAATCAGATGGTCAGACTCGAGGTCCACCTGAGAGGTCACAGCACTATGTGGCCAGACAAACTGTAAGGTGAGGAGGCCTCGGGGTGAGGATCGTACACACGCAGGGGTCCCCCCCCCCCTCACAGATGTTCCAGGAAACAGGGGCTTCCCCAATAATCTGGAGACTCAATTCCACACTCGGGAACGATTCTCCCACTAGGAATCCCAGAGGTTCGCCCTTCACAAGGTGAATGTGATCTGGGTTCGGATTGGTGAGCAATAAGTGTAAGGAGGGAGCTGTGGCCTCCATGCAGGGTATGGGACCCATGGCTAGGCCCAGCTCCTCAAAACGGGAATTTGGACTGAAGAAGACCAAGTTGTCTGAGACCACATGTCCTCGGGTCACCTGTATCGGCAGGGGACAATCCTGTACCCTCCCAGGTATGTGGATGTCTTCTGCACTGACCACTTCACAGACTTGAGGAACTGTCTGACCAGCCCGTAGGGATGGGTGGGCACCAGAGAAATCCACCGGATCTCCTTCCATCCTACTCCAGAGGATGTTGTTCACACAATCCACATAAGTTCCCAGTCGAACAAGGCAATCTGAGCCTAAGGAGAGGGGCACCTCAAGTCCTCTGATGATGGAGAAGGTGTGCCGAAAACCTTTGACCCCAACTTGCAAGGGGAGATTGCAGTAGCCCATTAATGTCTTGAGCCCTTCCCCAGGCACTTGGAACGAAATCTTCGCTCCCATTACCCAATCATGGGTAAGCTGTTGTTTGAGCCGATAGAAAAGAGTCTCACTGATGAGGGAGTGGTCACAGTGGGGTAATAGGTAGGCCCTTTCCTTTTGGGGCCTACCCACCTGCACATATATAAAGGGACCTTTCTCAGCCGAGAATATGTCCGTCAGTCTCCTAGGGTAATCTAGGCAGGGATGGGATGGAGGAGGGGTTTGCACCTCACAACCTTCCACAGGTTCCTTCAGGAATATCTGCAGGCAGTCAGTATCAAGGACAATGTTAGCTACTGAACCTACTGCAATGGCAACCACGTCGCTGATGCCCTGATCCTCATTTCCAGCCCTTTCATACTGGAGCTGAAGGATCTGGGGATCAGCTGACCTCTGGAAATTAATCCTGATGGACTTGTTTGTGCGTTCCACCGAACAAGGACCACTGACTCTGCTGTCATGTTTTACCCTAGCATAAGGTATGGGATGTGTGACCTGTGTCCAGATCACTTCCTGGACGTAGTCCAGAATGGGGCGTAACCTTTTCAGGAGCTCATTGCCAATCAAGAATTCTTCCCCAGGGCACTTAGTAATGATGACAGGATGTTTCACCTGTAATTTTCTAATTTGGAGGTTAAGCCAGACCTGCCCCATTGACTCTATGGGCTGATTTCCATAAGCTGCGAGTGACAAATCACTGGGTGTGACGTGTAGGGTCCTCTGACCCCCCAAGGAAGCAGTGAGTCTATCAAAGAGACTCGAGGTAATCAGGGTAGCCTCAGAGGCTGAATCTATCAGGCTGAATTGTAACAGGAACAGTGTACCTCTGTCCTTTTGGCTTGAGTTTACCCAGAAAGTACTTATGCTTCTTGATGGTGTCGAAGGCTGGACCCTCGCTGTCCATTGCAGGACTGTCACTCTGTGTCCATGGGGTGGCATCTCCAGCTGGTCTGGATATCTGAACTGGCTGCACCTGTGCAATAGTGACCTGTGGGACAAAAACAAAATCGGTTAGTCATTCAGTCTCATTAGAAGGGGAAGAGGAGTCAACCAGTTCCTCCTCTGGCTTCTGAGGCTTTGCTCGTGGCTTAGGTGGAGCACTACTAGCAGAAGCCTCCTGTGAGGAGCTGAATGCAATGGTAGCCTTCATCATATCTGTCAACTCACTTATTCTCTTTTCCAGTTCCTGGTACTTATCAAAACCTGGCTTTCTCTTCCAGTTCCGGTTCTGCTGAGTGAAACTCTGATTCCCAGAGCGCTGCTTAGACCCAGATGACTGGTTATTCTGGGGTGGCCTGGGAGGATTCTGTGGAACAGAAGGAGGAGAGTTACTTTCCAACGAAAGGGTAGATTTTACAGCACTAACACACTGTTTTGGCTCCTTGGCTTTGCTTGGAGCCTTTACTGTGCTGCCAGTATTGGTTGCTCTCATGGTAGGAACAGCTTCAAAAATCCACTCAGCATGTTCTATCACACGTGACAGGGGTTCGTGACACTTTTGTTTCCCTTGCAGGACACGGGAGCATAGAGGATTTCGCTTGCCTTCAGCTCCCTCTGGTGGTCACTGCTGGTATAGTTTGCCATCACTAGGGGGACTTCCCACCCCCCCCTTCACCGCTCCCTGTATGGGGAGGGGTCGAGAGTAGGGTGTTTCACTCCGCCCTGTTTCTCTCCTGTGCTCATGCGCTGATGGGAGAGAACTGACTTTGTTCTGGAAAAGCTGCCTTTCTACACTGGGCAGGGTTTCCAGTGGCAAACTGCCGTCATCTACCCTCTGGTAATTCGAGAAGCCTAGAGGGATCAAATTATCCCTGTACTCTGTCTCGTTACTCTGAGAGGTAGACACACAGGCCAATTCAAAACAATCAGCTCTTAATTGCTGGATTTCGAGGTTAACTCTCTGTATTTCCTGCCCACATTCCTGACGTGCAACAGCTAGCTCTCTCTGGAGACTAGCCGTTCACTGTGTTGCTGCAGTTATAGCAGTCTCTACTGCATTTAACTCAGCTATCAAAGCACTCTCACGTCGCTCATAAAGAGCAGCGACATCTGTTAGTCTCCTGGTCTGGGCGGCTAGTTCAGTTCTACAAACTGTCAGAAATTGCAATTCCGTTTGATCCAGAGCATTCCACTTCCTGAGAGCGGAAACCTGATCTACCCAGCCCTCTGTGTGAACCATCGTTACAAACACAGGAATAGCTGCTAGAATTACGCTGACTCAGTAAGACGCAACTCATTCAGAGATCCTGTAATGTGGGTTCCAAACCCGTCTCAAAAGACACCTCTCTAGCCACAAACCTCAGCATAAACAGCTGCTTGGACCACAATAGGACAATTCAGAAATAGTACACAAATTCTGAGAGACGTAGCTCATTCAGAAAGACTCATCCCGGACAAGCCCCCATTATTATGTAGGGATTATTAGTAGCACAAAAATAAGTTAGACTCTCTGTTGTCCAGGGGAAATAGCTACTAATACCCAGCCCAAAGTTCGGTGAGTTATTCTGGCAATGAGCCACGAAAGAAGTCTGGTCTGCAGATATATATTAGACTTTATTATAGGCAACCAGGTAGAAAAATATACAAACACATATAGCTAATTAGAAACATGAGGTAGAAATTTGTTATAGTACAGATGTACAATTGGACAACGTAATAAATCACTAATTAGTAACCAGACGTCACTGATTCGCTCTGCACTGAGGAAAAGTAAGAAATATATTGCTAACCCCTTGCCCTTCCAGGAGAGGAGAGATAAGCCAGTACCTTAGCTCCGTCGGGCACTCAGGAACAGCACAGTCCAAGGAGGCAGCTCCTAGCTAATGCAGGCTCCAGCCCCATCAGGGGCGAGCCGCAGTAAGTCCGAACCGGAGGTATCTGTGAAAGTCTTATCTCAGACCTTTGGAGGACAGCCTAGCCCACACGTAGTGGCCGTCTGGCGGAAGGCTCAGGGCGCAGGAATCAGGTACGCAGTGCACAGCAGGAAGGAACCGGTGCAGAAGTCTGCATGAACAGGTGGACCAAGCCCCCAACTCTTACTCTTACTAAAGTTCCAGAGCAGATTGCATTATTCTCTGTAAGAATATTCCATCATAGGTCCAATGATTGGTTGGCACCAGGCAGTCTGAGGTGTTCTCAGCGAATCAGGAGGTAGATGATGGGCATCTTCTTGCAAACAAAGGATCCATAGTAAGAAGTCATGCAGAAGCAACAGTATGTAACTTCTGGGCATATGTACAAGTGTCCAAGGCCAGTAAAACTAGCTACAGATAAGCACCAGAGGAGTAGATGTTCTTGCATGTGGGCAGTGAATTAGCCACGGACAATAGCTTCTGTATGCACACTTAGAAACGCTGCGCAAGCAGTTGCTTGGAGGTCAGGTTTGTAGCTGAACACAGCAAAAGTGTAGTGAAGAATCCATCTTGTCTGTTCAGTTTGGTTCAGGCCTGAGTTGCTGAGCAGGCTGGAGATTTGCATGTAGAATTGCAGGGGTACCAGCCCTACAGTGAGACTGCACCTTGAATATTGTGTGCAATTCTGGTTGCCGTATCTTAAAAAGGATATAGCGATTTTAGAAAAGGTTCAGAGAAGAGCCACCAAAATGGTAAAGGGGATGGAAGGATACTCCTATGAAGAAAGGCTAAAAAGGTTAGGGTTCTTTAACCTGGAAAAGAGACGGCTGAGGGGAGATATGATAGAAGTCTATAAATTAATGAACGGAGCGGAACGGGTAAATGTAGATCGATTGTTTACCTTATCAGAATATAGAAAGACTAGGGGACATGCAATGAAGCTACAGGGTAAACTATTTAAAACGAATAAAAGAAAATATTTTTTCACTCAACGTGTAATCAAACTCTGAAATTTGTTACCGGAGGATGTAGTAAAGGCTGTTAGTGTAGCTGGGTTTAAAAAAGGTTTGGACAAGTTCCTGGAGGAAAGGTCCATAAACCATTATTAAGAAGGGACCCAGGATATCAATGCTTGAACCAATACAAGCATTTTGGAACCTGTGTCCCTTGGGGAAACTGCTAGGTACTGTCATGAAGTGGGTATCAATAAAGATGCAAACCTGAAAAGAAACCCTGTTTCTCAGAGAAATCTAGATGTGCAGTTACCTCAAGGCACAGCTAGAGGGGGCAGGAGTGATCATACAGGAGCTAATGAGCCTAAGAGAGCTAATGACTTGCACCTGGGAATGAGCCCGGGAGTTTCAAAGGAAAGATTCCTTTATAAGCAGAAGCTGAATGCTAGCAAGGGAGGAACATCTCTATCGCGAGAAACACCTCTATTGGAAGGAACACCTCTATTGAGAGGGACAGCTCCAGAGGAAGGGCAGAACTGGAACCGGATCCAGAAAGGAGGAACATCTCTATTGAGAGGAACAGCTCCAGGAGAAGGACAGAAGAGAGGAACCCCTCAAAGGAGAGGACAGAGAGAAGGAACAGCTCTGAGGGAAGGAGCAGCTCTAAGAGAAGGAGAAGGACTTGGAGAAAGAATCCTACCTGAGCAAGCCCAAAGGAACAGAGTTCACAAAGGTGGAGTTCAGAAGGGCCAGGCTAAGCGAGCAGCTGTTCAGAGGGAGTCTGCTGGAGAAAGCACTAAAGCTAGAGAGTGTGCCACTCCCTGTTTCCACAACGTTCCTGATTCAAAAGCAGAGAGACGTATCCAGAAAACCAGAGAGATAGGTTTGGAGGAAAGTCTGCAGTCTCTGGGTAATACTAGTCAAGTTTTACCAGGCACCAAAGGAAAGGCAGTTTCTGACAAAGCTAAGTTCTTACTGAAGCACAAAGTTGAATCCACACCAGGTTTTACCAAGCTGCCAGAAAGCACAGCCCTGCCTAGAGCTTATCGGCAAAGAACCTGTTGCAGGAGAAACGTTTCTGGGAGAGAAAACTCCATGGATTCAAACCACAGAGGCTCCAGGTATGAAAGCTTTATTCATGATACTGAATGCTTAACTCCTAGAGGCACTGCTAAAACAAATACTCAGTTTGCAAGGAAGAAACCAGAGTGGTTTCAGAAGATTCCCAGAGAACTTAAAATACAGTCTTATTGGAGGCAAGAGCCTAGAGACAGTCCACATAGACCTGTAACAGACAGGGACAGTGATTACTCTGAGGAGGAATGTAGTGGAGCAGAATCCATGGAAATTGAATATATTTTATTTATTTATTATTTATTTATTTATTACAGGCTCTTATATACCGCTCTATTCAGAATCAGCGCGGTTCACAATATAACAACATACCATAACAACAAACTGTTAGGTTTTACAGAGAACAAGGTCAGAGAACTTGGAATAAAACATGGAACGTCATTACTGCAACTATTTACAAGAGTATTTACAAGAGTATTTACAGGTATACATTACAGGATTTGTTCTTAGTTTGGGTAGTGATTAAGATTGGTTAGTTGTCAAGTAATATTGGGGGAAGAGGTGGGATTTGAGTGCCTTCCTGAAAAGGGATAGATCATTGATAGCACGAATCTCTGGGGGTAGCGCGTTCCAGAACTTAGGGGCATAGAATCTGAAGGCCCTGTTAGATGTCACTGATAGGCATTTTGTCGCTGCTTTAGGGATGATTAGAGTATTTGTTGATATCGTTCTTCTGGATCTGTTGGGTGGGACGGCCTGAATGAAGTCTATTCTGTTCCCATTCCTCAACCAGAAGAAATGGATTGTGGTTTGTGCATGGCCATGAGCCTAGAATCTGTAGCCACTGTATAAATGAGAAGAAGTTTGTTTAATTCTTATTTTGTTGGAATGAAGTGAATTCCTCCGGTTAACCCTTGCACTAATTGTGGAGATTAACAATTAGTCAGCCTGTTAATACTGGTACCTTTTGAAACAAAGGACATTCTTTTACTTTTTCACTGTCTTATTGAACCCTTGCACAGAGGGGAAATAAAGCCTTGTTTTCCCTACACTTGGTTTGATTACTGAGCTCTCATAGGAAGCTGGAAATAAGTAAGACCATTCGCCATTTGTGGACCTTACATTTCATCACGCTCCCTAAAATACTTCTATCGTGGAGCATGCCCATACCCCCAATGGCCACCAGGGGATGCCCTCACGACAGTACATATGACCTAGATTGGCCACTGTTGGAAACGGAATACTGGGCTTGATGGACCTTGGTCTGACCCAGTATGGCATATCTTATGTTCTTAATATGTGGAAATATTTCTTTACGGAAAGAGTGGTAGATGCATGGAACAGTCTCAAAGTAGAGATAGTAGAGACAAGAGCTATATCTGAATTCAAGAAAGCAATGGACAAGCTCGGAATCTCTCTACAGGAAAGAAAGGGACTATAGTAGTTGGTATGGAAGGGCAGATTGGATAGGCCATATGGTCTTTATCTGCAGTCATGTTTCTATGTTCTATGAAAGATTGGCCATTGCAAATATTGCCACACCGTCTCCTTGTTAATTTTAAGAATTATTTTTTTAAGTTACTGCCATTTGTTTTAATGTATTACAAGGTATGGGACCAACTTATTTATATTCAAATATCGGGCAATATTTACAATGTCCAACCTTTCATAGAACATAGAAGCATAAGTTGGTCCCATACCTTGTAATACATTAAAAACAAATGGCAGTAACTTAAAAAATAATTCTTAAAATTAACAGGGAGCTAATGTGGAGTAATTAGGCAGGAGGTTGCTTGGTCCTTTCTCTTACTTGCACCTAAGAAGCATCTTTTCCACCTCATTCTGCAACAATTGTAATTAACCCATTATTTTCTTCAGCAGCCCTATGTAAAGCAGTCTTCAGTTATCCTGAATGAATCTGCCTTTGGCTTATCTCTGATGCTAAGCAGAATCAGAGCTGGCTAGTACTTGGATGGGAGGCCACCTTGGAATACTTTAATGTGATTCTAATCTAGTAACATAGCAGAAATCAGCAGTTAAGAGCCATCTGGCCTGTAAAGTCTGCTTGGTTTCTCTACTTTATGTTGCTCCTTCTAAAGAGAGATCTCTGCAGTCAACAGGTCAAGATAGATCACCCACAACCACAACCACTGATCTAGCTCTTGTCATCACCTCTTCCTTGCTTTCACTACTACACATTTTGTCAAGGATCTTCTCTAGTTCTGTTACAAGTTTGACATCTGCTGGACATTTCCAGATGTATTTTTCCACTTGGTTTGGAACTGTAGTAGGGAGTTTGTCATCTCCTCTCAATAATATTTGAAGATGTCCTAAAATCCTATTGCAGCAGCATGTTGATTGACATTGTCTATCCTGGGGAGCTTGATGCAGCCATACCATGCATCAATACAAGTCTGCTTTGTCATCTCTTTTTTTGACCCTTTACCATAAATATACTCTGTCCATCACAGAGGTTCCCAATTTTATACTCTACTGCTCCTCCTCCAACTGCTATCTCACTCTGTCCCAAGCTTTCTGATGTTCCATAATGGCCATAGTTGCTACTAGCTCTGTCAGTAAGGAAGGTGTCCCAGACATTTACTAGTCTCTCATTAAAAAAAAAAAGTCTTTCCTCTGAATCTTCCCCTCTACAACTTCATTTCATGACCTCTTGCCTTGGAAATTTCCTTTCTATGGAAAAGCACACCTTCTTGTGTTTCACTTAAGCCTGCCAAATGTATCATATCCCCCTCTCTCTTTACTGTTCCAGTGAGGCCATTTTGAATTAAGCTTTAAGGCTTGTACTGCAGGCCAACACCCATTTTGGTAGCCTTTTTCTAAAATGCTTCCATCTTGTAGTGAGAAAAGCTTCATGGAAGAGTCATCCAAAAATCATAAGAAAAAACGGTAAATCCCTGTTCCAGGGTTGGAAACCAGATGGGAGGTTGGGAAAGTCAGGAACAGTTCCCCTTCCACGCACCTCTTTTCTTCCTGCGAGGTATGTAACATGAGACTAAAAAAATAAAATCCTGTTTCTTGATGTTTAATGGCTGTTTGTTTGTTTTTTTCTTTCTTTCCCCAATTCCCTCTTTTTCCATTTGCAGGCGGAGACGGCGGCTAATCGTATCTGTAAGGTGCTGGCTGTAAACCAGGAGAATGAGCAGCTCATGGAAGACTATGAGAAACTGGCTAGTGACGTAGGTGTCTAAATTGTACAACAGAATGACTCTGAAGTTCTTTAATGTAGCAGTGCAGGAAAAACAATTGTAGATAATTTAGTAAGGCTAAAACTAATAAACCCATTAGGATTCCTTCTCTAAATTCAATTGCATATTCAGTTCCTGAGGAAATAGTAGTGTTTACGTTCACAGTGGCGGAAAGGATGAAACTAAGGTTGGGGCATAATTTTGAGCTGATCCTCCTCTGAATCCAAGAATGGAATGTGAAAACAGAGCCATTGTAAAATTATTCTCTTATTCATGTAAAATTTAAATTTTAGTAAAATTATTCTCTTATTCAAGAAATGAACAAGTCAATACTGAAACAGTTCGGTTGCTGTTTGTTTTTATAAATAGTGTTTGTGGCATTTAAAAATATTCTAGATATTAAGTGCTAGTATCTGGATAGTGATTAGCACTGAATATTTGAATAGAGCAGCGTGTGCTGCCGATATTAAGCTTTTTTACGGTCCTGAATATATCGCCGCTCTCTGGGTAACTTGCTGCTTTGCCTACATAGCAGCCCAGCAGTATCCTGATAGTGCTGAGGCAGTGTGTAAAGATACCCAACGGCACTATCTGGAGAGTGCTGATATCCACAGAGTGGCGGCTAAGGCATTTATCTGGCTAACAGCTGTCCTTATATGGATAAATGCCTTTCAGTATCAACCCAGAAATATATACAGTAAGAGCAAAAGAAAGGGAAACTTGGAATAAGAATTGCCCTTTGGATATTTTGAGGAGTCTTCTGATCGAATATTAAATCATATATCATATACAGCTGATGGTGTATTGAGTACTAAGGGGATAAGGGCAAAGACAACTCTAAGAGGACCATGCTGGTGTCCATACTTAGTAAATGACAATTGTCGGTCGAGTAGGTGAAATGTAAAGTAGGGTTCACAGTGTGCATAACTTTAGTCATACAAAAAAGGGTGTTTCTGGGAGTTAATTTAACATTTATAGACCGCTTCATTTCACAATGGAATCTCAGCGGTGTACATAACAAACCATCCATAGCCTATAAAACACAGCAAAACATACTTGATCTACCCCACCCCCCAAAGAATACCAACCCACCCTCAAGCTCAAAAAATCCCAGACAACATCAGCTGTCCTGTTATCTTGCTCTCCATAGGATATCAGCTGAAATATATACCAGTTACTATTCTCTCTGATTTTAGACTTCGGCTAACAAACTATCAGGAGAGGTGTAGCCCTTACTCTTTAGGACTATCTTGGCACCCATATTTTCAAAAGTTGAAGTCTGCTCACTAATCTTTTTTTGACAAGCTGAGATACAAAAGATTACAGTAATCCATATGGGCTGATATTGCCACATGAGCTACCTTCTTCAGATCTGCTTCTGTTAAATAAGCTTGTATCTGTCAGAGCATCAGCAGAGTGCTTTTTGGAAAACGTAACAGAAGCTTGTTTGGTTTGGGGAACTAAAATATCATCGGCACAATATTCAGATGTGGCAGCAAGCATATTTTTTTAAATGCTGGCTGCAGCATTTAAAAAAGACGTATATTCAATTCACCATCTGCATAAATGGCGGCTCTGAATATTCATGGAGAGCACTGGCCACTGGCCACTATACTTTTTAGCTAAGTGGTTTCCCTTAGGATTAACTCTTTTTTTCTGTCCCGAATTAAATCATTTAGCTATATGGATAGCAGCTGAATATTGCCACTATCCTTGTAGCTGGGCAATGCAGTTTCTCTCTGCCCCAGCACTAATCTTAGTGCAGGAGCAGTCAGAAAAATTTCAGTGACACTATGGGGGTAACTTTATAGCCACCTAGATTACATAGGCATGAGTAAGTAGCCACTTATGCACGTCTTTAAATGCCGTCATTTACTATGTTACATGACGCAATTGTGATTCTGTAAGTACTCATGTCAGATCGATAACATATACTTATACTGAGAGTATGCATGGAAGGAGGATTGTGGGTGGAGCACAAGTTTGGGTACATTAAGGGCTTAATTTGTATCGGAACATAGTGGAACAGTCTTCTGGTGCCTCTTGAGGAGGTGGAAGCAGGGCTTGACAAATCCCAGATGCCCACGGGGATCCCATCTTACCCTATCTCTCCCCTCCCCCCACACAACCCACAGTTGCAGGCAGCAGAAGATGAGACCCCTTCTGTCTGCCTGCAGGGATCTGATCTCCCTCGGGCAGACAGAAGGGGTCTTTGCCCCGATTGTGGCTCTCTTCTGCTCACGGGAGATTGGATCCCCATGGGCAGAAGAGGAGGAGAAAACAGTAATCGTGGCTAAAAGCCCCTCTTGTCTGCTCGTGGGAGATAGATCCTCACTGGCAAGACATAGTGGCTCAGAGGCAGCAGGCTGCCTGTGGGGATGCCATCTCCTATGAGCAGAAGAGGGGGGAGATCGTGGCAAAAGCCCCTCCTGTTCTGCCCATGAGAGATCAATCTCCCGTGGGCAGAACTGGAGGGGAAAGCCTGGAAGGCAGTAGGCTGCCTGCAGGCAGAGGACAGCCAGATCTGGGGCCTGCTGAAACTACTACTACTTCTATTGACCATTTGTATAGCGCTACAAGACGTGTGCATGCTGCACAGACAAATGTAAAAGATGGTCCCTGCTCATTAGAGCTTACATTCTAGTCAGACAACACTGTAGCTGTAGACATGGGATACAGCTAGGGGGAATGGTAAGGAAATACAAAGGAGATCAGGTGAGTCAAGATCCAAAAGTGGCAGTGAAGAGGTGAGATTTCAGCCTGCATTTGAAAAAGGTCAGAGAAGGCGCCTGACATACAGACTCAGGTAGTTTGTTCCAGGCATAAGGAGCAGCAAGGTGAAAGGAATGAAGTCTGGAGTTAGCAATAGAAGAGAAGGGGACAAATAGAAGTGTAGTGAAGAGCTGCAGAGTGAATGCACTTATTGATCAGCAGGACAAGTTTGAACTGGTTGCGGAAGCGGATAGGGAGCCAAAGAAGTGAGTTGAAAAGAGGGGTAATATGAATATGACAAGACTGGCGGAAGATTAGCTGCACAGCAGAGTGATGAACAGATTGAAGGGGAGAGAGATGATTCAGAGGGAGACCGGGAAGGAGCAGGTTACAATAGTCTAGACGGGAGGTGACGAGGAAGTGCATAAGTGTCTTAGTAGTGTGTTCAGAAAAGAATGGGCGAATTTTGTTGTTGTCGTAGAGAAAGAAATGGCAGGTTTTATCTATCGGCTGTGTGTGGAGAAGGAGAGAGCGGAGTCAAAGACAACCCCAAAGTTGCGAGCGGAGGAGACAGGAAGGAGTAGAGAGTTATCCACAGAGACTGAGAAAGGAGGAAGGGAAGAGGAGGGTTTAGGAGGAAAAATAAGCAGTTCAGTTTTGGCCATGTTCAATTTCAAGTGGCGGTGAGACATCCAAACAGCAGTGTCAGAAAGGCAGGCAGAGATCCAATGCCGGAGAAATTTCAGGTGTAGAGAGGTAAATCTGGGAGTCATCAGTGTAAAGATGGTACTGAAAGCCATGGGAAGAGATGAATGCACCAAGGGACTGGGTATAGAGAGACTAAAGGAGTGGACCCAAGACAGATTCTTGTGGTACACCAACTAAGAGCGTGATATCAGTAGAGGAGGATCCACCAGAACAAACACTGAAAGAATGATGGGAGAGAGAAGAAGAGAACCAGGATAGCACAGAGCCCTTAAAACCAAGCATGGACAAGGTATCAAGGAGAAGGTTGTGGTCAACAGTGTCAAAAGCAGCAGAAAGGTCAAGAAGGATGAGGATTGAGTAAAGGCCCTTGGATTTTGCCAGGAACAGGTCACTGGAGACTTTGGCAAGAACCGTTTCGGTAGATTGTAAAGGACGAAAGCCAGATTGTAGAGGATCCAGAAGGGCTTGAGAGGAGAGAAAGTTGCCTTAATGGCAGTGAACCGCACGTTCAAGTAGTTTAGAAATGAAGGGGAGGAGGTTCGATAGTGAGAAGGACAGGTAGGGTCTAGTGAGGGTTTCATGGGAGAGGAGTGACCAGAGCATGCTTGAAGGCTGCAGGGAAAATTGCAGTGGAGAGCAATAGGTTGAGAACATGAGAGATAGAAGGGACTATAGTGAAGGAGATGGAGCTTAAGGAGATGGGTGGGAATAGGATAAGAGGAGCAGGTAGTGAGTTTGGATGAGGAAAGTAGGTGAGTGTTTTCCTCTTCAGAGATCATAGAAAAGGAAGAAAGGGTAACAGAGGTAGGGGGGAGGAGAGGGAATAGCTTACCTTGTGGGGAATTGGAATGTGATCGTGTGGATTTTGTCATGGAAGCAGACAGCCAGGGTTTGGGCAGAAAGGGAGGGAGGGAGGGATCGGAGGTGGAGGCACCTAGAGGAGAGTTGAGAGTTGTAAAGAGACAGCAAGAGAGTTAGTCAGATGGATATAATAGTCTTGTTTGAGTGCTGTTGCTGACTGGAAAGAGACGAGCATGAATTTGAAGTGTCGGGGGAAAAAAAGGGTTAGAAGGGAGGGGAGGGGGGATGATGTGCAAGTACTGGAAGGTTAAAAGGATGAATACAGAGGCAAAAGGGCACAATGTGTGTATATATGCCAAAAGGTGCATTCCCTCCACTCAGAACACACTCTCACAGACAAGCACCCCACTCGCATATGACAGAAACACACACACAGGCATCCCACCTCCGAAGCACAGGCACACACATAGGCACCTCACCTTCACACCACACAGTACTCACATACACACACAGAGACACCTTACATCTGCACCCCACACACAGAGGCTCCCCAGCTCTGCAGCACATGCACCATAGCCCTGCACCCACCCATACAAAAACATCCACCACCATCCACCATCCCATGCACAGACGAGCAAACCACCATTGCACCACACAAGCACACACAGATACTTCCTAGATATTTCTGTCTAAAGATGCCTCATACAGCCCCTGCTAGCATAACAAGATACACTTCATCATCTCTCTTCTAACTCTTCCACCTTCCCCAGACATGTATGTTTGCAAATGAAGGAACGTCGGTGGAGGATGAAGGCATTGGTGGGAGGGGGAGGCTGAGGAGATCACAGCCACTGACTCCTAGGATTTTGGACTAGCTCCTCCAAACAAACAAAATTTATCAAGGCCTGGGCAGAAGTATAGATTCCATCGTCCCACCTTCCCTGCCTGCTCTGTGCTGCCGTGGCTGTATTAACACTTCACACAGTCGCAGGAGCATTTTTGTTTCTCCTGCAACTGCGCTGTGCTTTTAGTAAAACAAAATAAGCACTTCCTTCTTTACTAAAAATGCCGAGGCTGGTTTGCTTCAGTACAGCACAGCTGCGGGAGCAAATGAAAATGCCCCTGCGACTGTGATAAGTGTTAATATGGCTGCGGCAGCACAGAACAGGGAGAGGAAGAGAAAAGCACTTCCTGATTTACTAAAAATGCCACAGCCAGGCTGCTTCAGTACAGCACAGCTGCCAGAAGCAAACGATAATGCTCTCATGACTGCATTAACTTAGGAACAGGCAAGGAGAGGTAGAGAGCATGTAGCTGGCTGCAAGTGATGTGGGGGTAAGAGGTGACTAATGGATGGATCTGATGGGATGGGGACCTGGGACTAGGGGGCTGATGTAGAATGAGGAAGGGAGGGATTGGAAAGGGGCTGAGGCACTGGAATATTGGTGGAGAGGCTGGTACTGGAAGAGGGCCAATGCTGGATGGAGGGGCTTTGGCTGGAAATGGGCTGATGCTGGGTTTGGGGGAGGACTGGAAATGGGCTGATACTCATGCTAAGTGATAACTGAGACTGGAATTGGGCTGATACTAGGGCTGGGGAGCAACTGGGATCGGAAACGGGCTGATACTTGGCCTGGGAGGGGACTGAGATCGGAAATGGGCTGATATACTGGGCTTTGGAGGGGGGATTGGGACTGGAAAAGGGCTGATACTGGGGCTGGAAATGGACTGATACTGGGGCTGAGCATGGAAATTGGCATATGCTAGAGGGGGACTGGTGCTGGAAAGGGACTAATTTTAAGGCTGATGGGGGCCTGGTAATGACAAATGCTGGGTTCAGGGTGGGAAAAAGGAGATACTGGGGGAGTGAAAAGGGAGAGGAAGACAGACATTGAGGAGGCTGGGGAAGAAGCAAAGTCATAACCAGAGAAGGGATGAGAGGGTGGAGTAGAAGATCAGAAGTTGGGGTAAGGAGGAGGAAAGGAAGGGTTAATAAGTATTGGAGAAGGAGGTAGATGGGTGGACACTGGGGACATGGAGATGAGGGACAGCAGGTACTTAGGCTTATGTAGAGAATCTAAGATTGGTTGAGAAAACAGAAGAAAGAGTAACATAGGCTGGTATTGAGCATTTAAGTGGGGACTTGGCTTGCGATTGTGAGTGAGGGCTCAGGGACTGGGGTTGTCTGGGGGATTAGAGACTAGGAAGGCAATGGGGACAAAGTGACTGGGTGAGGAGTATGAATAGGGCTATGAGACAGAGTGCAGAAATATGCAATGTTTGAAGGGCCTTGGAGGGTTTGGGGAAGGATTGAGGGTGGCTTAAAAGGTTAGAGGGCTATAGAGTGGGTGGAAGCCACAGGAAGGGGCAGATCTTTCTTGAAGGAGGTGAGAGGGAATAGAAATGGGGTGGGGTGGAGCTAAAAGTGGAAATGAAAACCTGGATAGGAGTTAAGACATAAGAAAGGGCCTGTAGGTGGAGAGAGGATGAGTGCTAGAGAATGAGATGGGGCTGATTAGAGGATGAGAGGTAGAAGGAAGTAGATGCGTCTGATGAGGGGATGCATACAGAGAGTGGAAATGGGGGACTAGAAAGTGAGTAATAGATGGGGACCTAGGAGGTTGGCCAAAATCTCTCCCTAAAACCCCCCTTGGGAACTCCACTCTTCTGGCAAATTGCTTCTATCTGTGCCCTTCTCTTCTACTGCTAACTACAAACTTCTCTCCTTTCACCTTGCCGCACCTTACGCCTGGAACAAACTACCTGTGTCTGTACGTCAGGTGCCTTCTCTGACCCTTTTCAAATCCAGGCTGAAAACTCACTTCTTCACTGCCGCTTTTGGATCCTGACTCACCTGATCTCCTTGTGTTTCCCTTGTGTTGTCTGTCTTGACTAGATTGTAAGCTCTGATGAGCAGGGATGTCTTGTAGTGCTATACAAATGCTCAGTAGTAGTAGTAATAGACAGGTGGGGAATGGGAAGGACTAGGGAAGAAAGGTAAGAAATGGAAAGTTGGTAAGAAGGTAAAGGGCGAAAAGAGAAAGTCTGAAGGATTGAAGGAGGGAGAGGGGGGAATGGAATCTACAGTTAGATAAAAGGCAGATGAGAGAAATGGAGATACTGAAGGATCAGCATCAGAGACAGATGTGGGGAAAGAAGGATGAAGACAGGGAATGTGAAGAAACAGAAAATGGGAATGAGATTCTGGAAAAGGTACAAGAGAGTGGCAGCTTTCAGAGAAAAAATATGTCCGTTTTGATAATGTGCATCTCTGTTTCTCTTTCTTCAGTGTCTGTTTTGAGGTTTTTCCATTTCAATTTTTGTGTATTTTTTTCTAATTTTTAGTTTCTTATTCTTTACTAGGTAATGGTCTGTTTTTGCCTTGTGCAGCTGAGGTGAGAGAGTCTGTTAACATGTTGGTTCTGTGTAGGAATCTGCAGTAGTTTGGCTTGTTCTCTTTTTCCAACTAGACGTTACTGATGTTCTAGAATATTTGCAGTGCTAATTTTTCATAGGTTGGGGGTTGAGTTCTTAGATTTAATGCTGGTATTGAGTGTCTTTTTGCAGGTTTTGTGTTATGACGCATAGGGGTATGTTTACTAAATGGTGGTAGCAGCTTCTGTGCGATATCAGAACCGTGGCCCCATTGATTTCAATGGCACTGCGGCTCCGATATCGCATGAAAGCCGCTACCGCCATTTAGTAAACATACCCCATAGTGTTTGACAGTAGAGGGAGTTGGTGGTATTGTCACTAATCTGAGACCAGTATTTGAATGGAATCTTTTTTTTTTGTATGTTGAGTTGTAAAGTGAAACACCCTATTTCTGCTCTGCATCTGTTGTTGGGAGAGCTTTTTGTTGGTGAATCTTGGAATGCTCTATATGAATGAAAAATTATACCCTATCAGACAAATGAATAAATATGCCCCATTCAAAGGCAATTATGTGTTTGCTGGCAAATCCAAGCCTATGTCTTATCAAAAAATATGCAGAAATTGGGCTAAATGTATATTTGTGGGCCAGGAGGAGGAAGGGTAGCCAGAAAATTATCCAGATAGCGGCAATATTGAGCCACTATTTAGGTAAGTTATATGTTTAGTTTAGGCCTGCCAAATACCCACTCATTGAGCCAATTGTTTAAAAATTCAGCATATGATAAATCAGATCTCAAAAATTATTGTCCCATTTTATTTATTTATTTATTTGCATTTCTTATATACCGCACTATTTGCGATCAGCGCGGTTTACATAAAACAAGATGGTATCCGACAATAAACAAAAGTCAGGTCATTACATTAAACAGGAACAAGTAACTTGGAGAACAGGGTAAACTATATACATATGCGGAGCATTGAATAGGGTAACTATATACATGTCATATGGAGTTATTGGGTATTGATCATATTTGGTGGCTGGGGTTCGGGGCAGTCAGTGAGGTATTTGATAAAGAGAAAGTGTTTCAAGGCCTTCCTGAACTGGCTCAAGTTTGGGATTGCTCTGATGTGTGGTGGTAGGGAGTTCCAGAGACTTGGGGCGCATAGTCTAAAGGCTCTGTTCGATGTTGCTTTGGAGCATTTTGTCGTGTCTCTCGGTATCACTAGCATGTTGGCTACTGTGGTTCTTCTTAGCCTGTTGGGTGTGGGTGGTCGGATGAGGTCACATAGTGAGGAGGAGGAGA
This sequence comes from Ichthyophis bannanicus, assembly GCA_033557465.1. Lineage (NCBI taxonomy): Eukaryota > Metazoa > Chordata > Amphibia > Gymnophiona > Ichthyophiidae > Ichthyophis > Ichthyophis bannanicus. The sequence goes on from CM066037.1 coordinate 296,906,199, forward strand.
GCCCCTTGATAGCCTTGAAGGTCATCACTAGGGTTTTGAAACTGATCCTGGCTTGAATGGGGAGCCAGTGAAGCTGTTTCAGGAGTGGTGTGATATGCTCTCTTCTTGGTGTTCCGAGGAGAATCCGCGCTGCACTGTTCATGGCAAGTTGCAGGGGACGTAAGGTGATCTGAGGGAGTCCTTGTAGGATGGCGTTTGAATAATCAAAATGAGGAATGATGAGGGCTTGATAAATGGTGCGGAAGTCGCCTGGTTCGAGTAACGGGCGTAGGTGTCTAAGGGATCTAATCTTGAAGTAGATCGCTCTTACAGTGTTGGCTATGTGTTGCTTCATGTTGAGGTTCTGATCCAATGTGATTCCGAGATAACGTATAGCTGATTTTACTTGCAATTCGGCGTTGTCCACTTCCAAGTAGCTGGGTGGAGTAAACTCGGGATTTTTGGAGATGAACAGGACCTCCGTTTTCTTGTGTTGGATGCGCAGATTTTGAGAGAGGAGCCCTTCGGATATTGCGTTGAAACACGTAGTCAAGGGGGTAAGGTCTGGACAGTCCAGGGATATTGGCAGGTACAGTAAGACATCATCTGCGTATATCATGCAACTCACATTGAACGATCTAATGATGTTACAGATAGGTTGGATATAGATGTTAAACATAAGTGATGATAGGGAGGATCCTTGAGGAACTCCTTGGCTTTGTAGGAATGGCTCGGATGTGGACCCGTTTGCTCGGACATATTGCCATCTGCCAGACAGATAGGATCTGCACCACTCGAGAGCTGATCCGCTAATGCCTTTCTCTCTTAGCCGACCTAGGAGAATTTCGTGGCAGACCGAGTCGAAGGTTGCCGCTATATCTAAAAAGACGAGTGCAAAACCTTGATGTAAGTTGTCAATGCCTGAAATTATGGTGTCGAAAAGAGTTGTGAGTAGTGTTTCGATTCCGTGTGACTCTCTGAATCCATGTTGAGATGAATCTAGAGGGGCGTTGGTATCAATATGGTCTTGTAACTGTTTGTAGACTATCTTTTCAGTTATTTTAGCGAGCATCGGGATGCTGGAAATGGGTCTGTATGACTCCACCTTTTGAGGGTCTAATTTGGCGTTCTTGAGCAGCGGTCTAACGGAGGTCTGTTTGAGCGTGGAGGGGAAAGACCCGGTGCTAAAAGATAGGCCTATCAATTTAGCTAAGATCGGGGCGAGGGCACATCGCAGATCTTTTATCCAGAATGCTGGACAGGGGTCCGAGTATGCAGGGAGGTATTTAGGGTTGTGATGATGTCTTCAATGGTTCTCTTTGATGGTGTGACAAAGGTAGTTAGAGATACTGATAACTCTTGTTCGTTGGGGGGGTCCGGTATCACCACTTTGTCGGTCTTGCACAGTTTAGATTGCATAAAGACGGCATAGTCCTGCGGGTGTATGGTTCCGGGGTGCTCCGGGGTGGGTTCTTTGGCAAGAGATTTGACCAGGTTGAAGAGGTCATGTGGCTTGTTTAGTGACCTTTTCAGGGTGTCTGTGTGGTATTGTTTCATCCTGTCTGTGACGGCCCTGCGATGTGTGTGTAAGTGCTGGGTGTATGCTGCTTGGTCATTGCTGGTACGTGACTTCCTCCAGCGCTTTTCCAATCTCCGTAGGAGGGTTAATGAAGCCCTTAAGTCAGCTGTGAACCATGGTGCAGATGATTTTTTGTTTGGGGCTTTGGTTGGTGAGGGACGGATTGCGATTGCACTGAGTTTGCTGTTCCATGTGGTGATTAGGTCCTCTAGGTTTTGTGAATTCTTATCAAGGAGTGTGTTTGTTTCGGCTAGGATACGTTCTTTGTTAAATGGGTGAAAACCTCTGGTAGTTGAGTTCGAGTTTATACTTGTGTCCACATTGGGTCTTTGTGGCTTGATGGGGGTCGGAATCTGGAAAGTGATGAGCTTATTTTCCGGCTGACAATCTCCAGGAACAAGCAGGAATGTAGTCTTCACATATGGGTATCGTCAGTACCGACGGAGCCCGCACGGGAACGCTCCCCAGCGTCCAATAAGAACGCTTTTGGGAGCACCCCACAGTGCTTGCATGCTGCCTTTCCTGCCTCTGTACCTCTCTCACTTCAGTTCTTCATTTTCCGCGGAGCCGACAGGACATGTACCATGTCACCGTAGAAATTTTCCTTTTATTCTTTGTGTTTTTGTGGTCGCATCTGCCTTCATTCGACGCCTACTGGTACCGCTGGTTCGTTTTCTTCTTTCTTTTCAAAAAACCCCCAAAAATCCTTATATTTTCTTCAGGGGTCTTTCCCCTGTTTCTGGTGCTAGGCGCCATTTTGGGCACTAGGCCCACTTTTCTTCAGGCATGGAGAAACCAGCTAGTGGTTTCAAAAAATGCTCGAAGTGTGGCGGTACCATTTCCGTCACTGACACCCATGATTGGTGTCTAAAATGTTTAGGTCCTGAACATTGTCCAACAGAGTGCTGCACGAGGATGACCAAAAGGGGCCTGCAGAATAGAGCTGCAAAACTCGGTACCCTTTTTGCCACGAATACGATGTCACTTGCATCGACGTCCTCCAGGGCTTCATCTTCCTCCCATGGATCTCAGGTAACTAAACTTAAGTCTTCTAAGACTGGCCGGTCCTCGAAGGGTAAATCTCCTTCAAAGTAAAGAGATGCCACTGGCCTTGCCCTCGAGGATAGTTCAGCGGCAAAACAGCCCCGGCGGGAGTCTTGGGCTCCAAAGCATTAACAGGGATCCAGGATGTTCTAGAGGCTTCCACCTCTGCAGAACTACTGATGCCATGTTCTGGGGTCGTAGCCGTTTCCACCGGTACCGACACCCAGGCATCGGCAGGAGCGATGGATAAAAGAATCCTCGCTATTGAACACAGTCTAGCGTCCCTCTTAGCAGCTTCGGTACCGCTAAGACTGCTACAGACAGTTCAACAGGTATCGGTACCGACATCAGTACAGGTACCGACAGTACCTGCTTTGACAGGACTACTTCCCCCCATGCCAAGCCTTGAGTCTATCTCGGGTATCGGGGATCAGGAACCGAGACATATCGGTACCCACTTCGAGGGGTACCGATACCATGCGTTACGGAAGCCTTTGAGTCTTCCGATTCCGATGACTGACGATTCTACCGGTACCAGAGCGAACCTACTAGAGGATTCAACTCCTCCTCCTCAATGCAGAAGATATGTCCTTCCAGGATTTCATACGTGATTTAGCAAAGGGCCTTGCAATCACTGTGATTCCAGAAAAGGAACCTAAGGCAGAAGAATTAAGAATTCTACAATACCCTATAGCTCCTAAGGAGGCAGCTATGCTTCCCATTCACAAGATCTTACATGATCTGATGTTGAGAATGTGGGAAACTCCTTTAACGATATCTTCACATTCCCGACACCTTTGTACCGAGTGCCAAGTTGTCCTGGTTTTCAAAAAACTCAGTTACCACACCATTCAATAGTAGTGGAATCGGCCATGCGAAGAATCAAGAGTGCTATAACACATTCTTCTAATCCTCCAGGCCGGGAATCCAGGACACTCGATGCCTTTGGGCGTCTGTGCTTTCAATCCTCCATGCTATCAGCCAGGATCAGTTCCTATATCCTTTATATGGGAATGTTCCTAGAAGAAGTCACAGAAGACTTAGAGCTCATTAGCCCTTGTGTCTCTGAGGAAAAAAGGAGCAGACTACCTTATTTTGGTCAAGCACGCCCAGAATGTCTCTAAATTCATGAACCGTGCTACCTTTGATTGCTTTGAATGTATTAGCAGAACCTCTGCTATATCCATAGGAGCACGTCATATTGCTTGGCTTCAAGCATCAGACTTAGAACAGTGGGTGCAATAAAAGCTGGGAAACATTCCTTGTACAGGAGAAAATATTTTTGGCAAGGGCTGGCAGGACAAGGCTAATCAGCTTGAATCTGAAAATACTACCTTGAACAGACTATCAAAGTCTACAGCCAACCCAGCAAAGAAGAAAATATTCAAAAAACCCTTTTTCAGCAAGAAAAAAAGGTCTTGCCCATCTTACACCTATCAAAGCCACTGTCCGCTTCATGTTCCCCACAAGGGGCAACAACAGAACAGACAGCAAAGAAAGCCGCAAGCTCAAAGAGCTCAACCGGCCCAACAGACCCAGCCCCCTCAGGGTCTTTGACTTCTGCCTAGAGAACTTAGTCATTCTGCCCCTGAAAGGTCCAGAACCCTTAACCATTCCAGGAAGACTATGTTATTTTGCCAAAAGATGGCAACAAATAACATCAGAAAACTGGACTCTTTCCATTGTACGACTGGGGTACAAGCTTCATTTTCTCAACTTGCCCCCACCTACAATAATAAAACAGTTCAATTCTCAAGCCTCTGCCACCAACCTCTTGTGGCAGGAGGTCACATCACTTCTCGCTCAAGGGGCAATCGAAGAAGTACCCATATCCCAACAGGGTTCGGGGTTTTACTCCCCCTATTTTCTTATTCCAAAGAAGACAGGGGGACACAGGCCTATCCTAGACCTCAGAGAATTAAACAAATATTTATTCCGAGAAAAGTTCAAAATGATCTCCCTCGAGACACTCCTTCCATACCTTCAAAGTCAGGATTGGCTATGTTCTCTAGATCTAAGAGATGCGTACACGCATATTCTCATCCACTCAGATCACAGGAAGTTCCTTTGATTCCTGGTCCAAGGAATACGCTTCCAGTACAGAGTTCTTCCTTTCGGACTGGCCTCTGCTCCAAGAGTCTTCATAAAATGCATGGCAGTGGTAGCAACATTTATGAGGACTCTGGGAATATTCGTCTTCCCTTACTTGGACGATTGGCTCATTCGAGCATTGACAGCTCCAGAAGCCAGTTTCGCTCTCTCGAGCAGTGAGCATTCTTCAGTACTTGGGACTGGTTATAAACCTCCCAAAATCTCATCTTACCCCCTCTCAATTTCTCGAATTCATAGGGGCTCGTCTAGACACACGGCAGTCAAAGGCTTTCCTGCCACAGCCACGCTGTCTAAAGATAATACAACAAGCATCTCAAGCATCTCTGAAGGTGTTCCTTACTGCTCGAGAGATGCTTCTACTTCTGAGACATATGGCATCCACTGTCCATGTGGTTCCCTATGCTCGCCTCCACATGCGAGCAGCTCAGTGGACCCTTTCCTCTCAATGGTCACAGGCCTCGTGTCAGCTAATGGACAAGATCAGAAACATCACACATCTGATTTCGTCCCTGCAATGGTGGCAATCTCTGGAAAACCTCCTTGTAGGCTCTCCTTTCCAGCAGCCTCTATACCAGGCCACCCTAACAGATGCGTCCAAGATGGGTTGGGGGGCCCACTTGCACGATCTGTCCACTCAGGGTCTCTGGACCCCACAGGAGGATTCCCTTCACATAAACCTCCTAGAGCTAAGAGCCATCTTCAATGCTATTCAAGTCTTTCAACCTGTCTCAGCAAAAAGACAGTTCTGGTCCAAACTGACAATCAGGTAGCTATGTTCTATGTGAACAAGCAAGGCAGAACAGGCTCTCTGTCGCTATGCAACAAAGCTTTGCGACTATGGGCCCTTGCCAGAGAGTTGCAAATTCACCTGTTTGCGGTATACCTTCCGGGCATTCAAAACTTATGGGCAGACAGACTCAGTCAAATACTGCTGCCACACGAGTGGTCCCTCCACTCATACCAGCTTGCTAGAGTGTTTCAAATCTGGGGAACACCAGATATAGACCTCTTTGCAAGTCCACAGAATGCCAAACTTCCCCGATTCTGTTCCAGAATCCCGGCTCACAGCTGTCAGGCAAGAGATGCTTTCCTACTCCACTGGGGGCAGGACTTCCTCTGTGCCTTCCCACCCATTCCCCTCATTCCCAAGACTTTATTCAAACTTCAGAGAGACAGAGGTCGTATGATACTCATAGCTCCATGTTGGTCATGACAAATGTGGTATCCTCCTCTTCTGCATCTCTCTCAAACCACTCCCTTTTAAGTGGAAAAGGTTCTCTGTCTGGTGTTCACAAAAGGGACTTAACCCCTTTTTGGTGCCTGTAGAGTCGCTACTAGAATATCTCCTCCAATTATCAACGTCTGGTCTGAAGACCAATTCAGTGAGAGTCCATCTTAGTGCTATTGCTGCTTTTCATAAACCTTTCGATTGGCAACCTATTTCCTCTCATCCACTTGTATCAAGATTTATGAGAGGTTTACTCTTAACAAAACCTCCCATTAAACCACCACCGGTGGCATGGGATCTGAATCTTGTTCTTGGTCAGCTTATGAAACCGCCCTTTGAACCTTTAGCCGCTTCAGACCTAAAGTTTCTTTCATGGAAAGTCATTTTCCTAATTGCCATCACTTCTGCAAGATGCATTAGTGAACTACAGGCGTTAGTAGCTGACCCTCCTTATACAAGGTTCCACCATGATAAAGTAGTCCTCAGGACTCATCCTCACTTTATGCCAAAGGTGGTTTCACCTTTTCATTTAAACCAGTCAGTTTATCTTCCTTTATTCTTCCCTAGGCCTTATGCCTCTAGTGCGGAAAGAAATCTTCACACATTGGATTGTAAAAGAGCCTTAGCCTTTTATCTCCAAAGAACTAAGCCACATAGAAAATCTTCTCAGCTTTTTGTGGCTTTTGACTCTAGTCATTTGGGACTTCCAGTTTCCAAAAAAACTCTGTCAAATTGGATTGCAGATTATATATCCTATACTTATCAGAATAAAGGACTTTCTCTTGAGGGCCATGTCACCGCTCACAAAGTGAGAGCAATGGCAGCCTCAACGGCTAACCTTCGTTCTGTGTCTATTGATGACGTCTGCAGAGAAGCCACTTGGGCTTCAGTACACACCTTCACAGCCCACTACTGCTTAGACAAGGACTCCCGTCGGGATGCCTCGTTTGGCCAGGCTGTTCTCCAGCATCTCTTCCATATTTAATACAACTCCTACCCACTGTCCACGGGTTGGATGCCAGAGGTCCATGGGATGAAGCATGACCCATCTCACCTGAGTTCGCAGCTTGCTGGAGTCACCCCTTGGCATCTTTCAGCTGGGGAGTCACCATATGTGAAGACTACATTCCTGCTTGTTCCTGGAGATAGCGTAGTTACTCACCTGTAACAGGTGATCTCCGGGAACAGCAGGAATGTAGTCTTCACAACCCACCCACCTCCCCTAGGAGTTGTCTATCTTTTTCTCTACTTCTCTCCTTTGGTCTCAGCTATAAACTCAACTGAAGTGAGAGAGGTACAGAGGAGGGAAGGCATCACGCATGCGCTGTGGGGTGCTCCCAAAAGCTTTTCTATTGGACGCTAGGGAGCGTTCCCGCGCGGGCTCCGTCAGTACCGACGATACCCATATGTGAAGACTAAATTCATGCTGTTCCTGGAGATCACCTGTTACAGGTGAGTAACTATGCTTTCTCAGCCGAAATTATTGAAAATCTAGTGCTGACTCAATTAGTAAGTTTTATTGATACCAATATTATATTAGACAGTTATCAGTTTGGCTTTTGTGCCAAACATGACACACAAATACTGCTCATTTCAATCTTTGATGATGTTCTTAGAGGGTTTGACCAGAATATGGCCTATTTTTTAGTCCAGCTTTGATACGGTGGATCATGAAATTTGTTTGGATTGTCTTTATTCTCTGGGGATCTCTGGTTGTGTATTTGCATGGTTTTGTTCATTTCTTTCTAGACGTGTGCAGCAAGTTAAAATTGGAAACAAGTAGTCATCCTGGCTTTCTCTGCTAACTGGGATTCCCCAAGATTCTGCCCTGTCTGTAATTTTGCTTAACATATACATCTTACCTGTTCGTGGATTGTTTAGGGATGACATATTGCTTCTATGCTGATTATCTTCACTTTCTGGTTCCAATACATACCATCATATTGGAGGCCGTTGAACATATGAAGTTGTGTATTAGAATGGTGAAATCCTAGATGTCTGCAAACCGATTGGGTTTAAATAAGGGCAAAGCTGGTATTGTATTTCTCTGCAGAGGAATGGTAGCTTCCCCTCCAACACGGATTTCAGTGATTGATCCCAGTGGTTTTCCAATTGATAAATTTAGAAGTTTTAGTTGACCCTTCACTATCTATACATTTGTAGTTAAAAGATATGGCAAAGAAAACGATGTCTAAATTGTGTATGGTATGTTGTCTTAGACTGTCTTTGAATGATGATGATTTTCACTCGGTGGTTCAGGCATTAGTAGTCCCACACCTGGACTATTGTGACAGATTATACCTTGGCCTGTTTAGCATGTCCATTTGGGCAAGTTGCATAAAATGTGGCTGCCTGAATTGTAACAGGGGTGAATAGATTTCTACATGTTTGTCTTATTTTGTCATCATTACATTGTTTGTCATCTCATGGAGGATTACATTTTAAGATCATCACATTGATACATGGAGTATTGAATAACAATATCTGGGTCTGTATTTTTTCATATATGAAATTATATCTTCTCCCTCGGATACCAGATCTGAAGGCTGTTGTCTATTAGATGTTGCCATTATTTTGTCAGGTGTGATTCGATGATGCAGCTCTGTGGAATCTTTTGCCATCAGATCAGAGATGCTTTGATGATACATTGTCTTTTAGAAAGAAGCCCAGAAATTAATTATTTAGTCTAGCATTTCCAGGGATGTGTCTTTGAAGATATAACATTTGAAATTGAGTTCTTTAACTCCAGAAAGTGTTTTGATAGTCAGGCGCTAAATGTGAAGATGTTACCTATGACAGTCGAATACATAGCTGATTGGTTCATGGTATTTGCTGTATATATTGTCTTATTTATTATGTTTGTTTTATTAGTTTAGGTCTCGTTTGATTTTATGTATTTATTGTGTATGTAGTTTGTAGTCCACTTTGAATTTTAGATACTGTGGGTAAGAAATATGGAACAATAAATAAATGATTTTATAATGTAAAATACACACATACATGACTTTGTAAAAATAGGTGTGAAATAAACGCATAACAACGCATGTTCATCTTGTTGTGACACATAAAATTACCCAGGACACACCAAGAAAGCGAGATATTTCGAAAGTGTTTGAGACCACATAGGTTAAGCAGGAAACCAGGAATACCAATACCACAAAGACCTTACACGAACTGTGTTTCGGCAAGAGCTTTCCTCAGGGCTCAAAACTCATGTGTGGTAAAACGTACATAAGAAAACACAAATAATACATGTATCAATAAATAATTCAAAAACAATAAACAAATTAAAACCAATATAAAAAATAAATACTCAAATCATACTATGATTAAAAGGCAGAAATAAACAGGGAGATAAAATAAGTCAATAATTGAATGATTAATTAAATATAAAAAAATTGATATATTAAAAAAATGATATATAAACTAATACATGAACTAGCATGTCGTGTATACAAGAAACATAGAGATAATAAAGATCATAAATACACTTATACAGATGATGCTATTCCAATGTATAAGCATAAAAATGTAGCCTGTGATAAAATTAGATCAATATATATACATAAAGTTCTATGAACAAGTACAAGCTGAAATTGACAGAACATGCAAACAGGATATCCTGATAGTCATGGGTGACTGGAACGCAAAAGTTGGCAACAAAGAAGGCAAAGTAGTTGGAAAATATGGACTTGGCAACATAAATGAAGCTGGAGAAAGACTGATAGAATTCTGCAAGACCAATGATCTATTCATCTCAAACACCTTCTTCCATCAACAGAAGCGGCGACTGTACACATGGACTTCACCCAATGGATTGTATAAAAATCAAATTGACTACATCTGTGGAAGTCAACGATGGAAAAGTTCTATAACATCAACAAAGACAAAACCTGGAGCTGACTGTGGTACAGATCATCAACTACTAGTATGCAAACTCAAGCTAAAGTTGAAAAAGAGCAAACCACTCATGAATGCAGCAAAATATGACCTTGAGAATATACCACTGGAATTTAAAGATGGCCTGCAAAATTGATTTGCTGTTTTAGATACATATGACAGAGCTCCGGAAGAGTTATGGAATGACATCAAGAAGGTTGTGTTGGAAGAAAGCGAGAAGTCTCTACAAAAGGTGAAAAAGCAAAAACGGCCAAAATGGATGACGGAAGAAAGTCTGAAAATTGCCCAGAAACGCAGAGAAGCTAAAGCCAGAGGAGAAAGAAAGATAATCACAGAACTCAACAGAGATTTCCAACGTGTAGCAAGACAGGACAAGGAAAAGTACTACAATGACACTTGCAAGGAAATAGAAGCAGAAACTATTAGAGGAAGAACAAGATCGGCTTTCCTAAAGCTACGAGAGTTAAAGAAAAAGTTCCAGCCTCGAATTGGAATGTTACAAGATGCTCAAGGTTCTATGTTGAATGATGCTGAGAAGATCAAGAAAAGGTGGAAGGAATATACAGAGTTTTTATATGATAAAGATCAAGTGGACCAACAGCCACTTCAACCTGTACCTTATGATCGGGAACCATTGGTGATGAAAGAAGAAGTTGAAGCAGCATTAAAAGCCTTATCAAAGAACAAAGCACCAGGCATTGATAGCATTCCTATAGAAGTATTGCAGCAATCTGATGCAGCTGTTACCATACTTACAAGGCTCTGCCAAGAAATATGGAAGACAACATCATGGCCAACTAACTGGAACAGATCTGTGTTTATACCAATACTAAAGAAAGGTGATCCAACTGACTGTGGAAATTAATCGAACAATTGCTCTGATCCCACATGCCAGCAAGATTCTACTGAAGATTATTCAAAAGAGACTACAACCATACCTGGAACAAGAACTACCTGAAGTGCAAGCAGGGTTCAGGAAAGGGCGAGGAACGAGAGACATCATTGCAGATGTGAGATAGATCCTTGAAAAGACTAAAGAATACCAAAAGGATGTCTATTTGTGCTTTATCGACTATAGCAAGGCTTTTGACTGTGTAAACCATGAGAAAGTCTGGGCCACATTAAGAAGCATGGGTATACCAGAACACCTGATCGTTCTCTTGCGCAATCTGTACATTGATCAAGAAGCAACAGTTCGAATGGAACAAGGAGAAACAGAATGGTTTAAAATAAGCAAAGGTGTAAGACAAGGCTGCATACTTTCCCCCTACCTGTTTAATTTATATGCAGAACAAATCATCAGAGAAGCAGGATTGTATGAAGACAACAGAGGTGTGAAGATTGGTGGAAGACTCATCAACAACCTTCGCTATGCTGATGATACTACATTACTGGCTGAAAGTGAAGATGATCTGAAACATTTGCTTCTCATAATCAAAGAACATAGTCTTAAAATGGGCCTGCACCTTCATGTAAAGACAAAGATCATGACAACTGGCATAATCAACATGTTCATCGTTGAAGGAGAAGAAATTGAAATTGTGAACAACTTTAACCTACTTGGATCAATTATCAATAAAGAAGCAACAATCAGTCAAGAAATCAAACAACGCATTGCTCTTGGCAGAATGGCTATGAAAGACCTAGATAAGATTCTCAAGAGCAGAGATGTCTCTCTCCATACAAAGATTTGACTTGTTCAAGCCACTGTATTTTCAATAACATCATATGGATGTGAAAGCTGGACAGTGAAAAAGACAGACAGGAAGAAAATTGATGCCTTTGAATTATGGTGCTGGCAGCGAATACTGGGTATACCATGGACTGCCCGAAGAACAAACCAGTCAGTACTAGAGGAGATCAAACCTAAGCTTTCTTTAGAAGTTCAGATGACAAGACTTCGACTTTCATACTTTGGACATATCATGCGAAGAGAGAGATCATTAGAGAAAGACATCATGCTTGGCAAGATAGAAGGTCAATGCAAAGAGGAAGGCCAGCAATGAGATGGATCGATACAATAACAGCAGCTACGGGTACCAGTCTGTCAACAATGAGCCGCCTGACTGAAGACCGAACACAATTTAGGATAGCTATCAAGAGGGTCGCCATGAGTCAACTCCGACTCGACGGCACTTAACAACAACATATACATAAATATAAGAAACATGTTAAAGGGGCACCTGTGTGTTTTAAAAGTATGTAGGCTCTAAAATGTCCTCTCAAAAAAACAGACTCGCTTGTTTTAAAAATTACTTGATGAAGCAGCTCATTTGTATTCTCACCCTGCCCCATTTCTCAGTTAAGTATAGCTAGCAGTATTCTGAGATTTGCTGGTATCAGATGCTCCTTTGGCCTGTATTAAGCAACTCTCTGGTGCTGGTGTAGCTTCCACTGACTATTTCTAAGACGTAATATTAGTAGTGAGGCTGTGGCCTCAGTGGACATCGAAGCTAATTGGTCCTCCTGTTTAGATCAGGTTTGGTTTGATCAGATCTATCAACTTGATTTGTTCTCCCCTCTCGTGCATTGGAGTGGATTGCCATACAATTTAATTCATTACTTAAAATACTACTAGAAAAATCAAGTAACAAACACAAACCTAAACATAAGCAGTTAGCAAACAAAATGAATAAGATTCCTCCTGAAAAAGCCAGGCATGTTGTTTCTTTCTAAAATGGAAAATACAATTAATTTCTTCCCTCAGTGCTTTAGCAAAAAATTCCTCAGATTTGGGGACATGTAACTAAAAAGTTTTATTTTGTCTGACAAAGAGTGATGGCAATGGTAAAAGGAATGAAGCGACTGGCAGGTTTATATTTCTGCAGACAAGCAGATCTCTTCAGGGTAGAAAAGTCCTGTATATTACTACTGCCTTCATCTTTTTATTAATACCGTATTTAAATTTTTAATGCCAACAGTGCAGCAACTTTCAGCAACGTTTGGGCCCCTGTTCACTAGAGGGCAGTAATGTTTTTGCAGTAATCGTGTGGTAATTGCCAAAATCTCTGCATTAGCTCTTGGGGCATAGACCCAGCCTTTTTGGAAGGGTTCTCATGCAATTAATGCAGAGAAAAAGTGTCTTCTGTGTGGTAACTGCCTGCCAGCTGGCAAGTGATGCAGAGAGCTTCACCTTTTGGAGTTGACGAGGACTGTTTTGTGCTATCTGCTGCGTTAATGTATGGTAATGACCTCTAAATTAACTGTAAGGTGCAGTCCTTGCCCATTCCACACCGCAAAATTGCATTTTCCTTGTTAGCATGCTAATTCTCCTATTAAACAGATAAACAATGAATGCTGTATATTAACAGCATAGAATAGTTCCTGTATGTAAACAGTTTAGTAAATAAGCTGTTAGTTTTCTAGCAAATATCTTTGGGATGTAAAATATACCCCTGATGCTTATTAATTCTTCCATATTTTATTATTTTTAATGTTTGTTTACATAGTTTGGGCCTAGTACTTTCTACCAGCTCTGTTGGGCTTTCAGTTTACTTGGACCCAACCTCTCTTGGATTACATTATTGTGAACCTTCCTTTGCAATTACCCAGGGTTTTCCCCTGTTTTACAAACCTATACCCCCCTCCCCCCCACCAGCTAGCCCAGTCATTGTAATGATAGTTATTGTCCAAGGGCCACAGGCCATTGCCCCTTTGCTGGGACTTGGTATGCATGCACCTAGAGTTTCAAAGTAGGCAGGGCTGGTCCATCCACTAGGCAAACTAGGCGGCGGGCCTGCGTGGGCAGCGGCAGCAGCATGCATGACCAGCTGCGCCGCAAGCAGCAGCATAAACAGCAGTATTTCCAAAAGCAGTGGTTTTCTTGCCCGCAGCAGGCCATGTGTGCTGAAGGACATGGCCTGCCGCGGGCAAGAAAGCGGCAGCAAAAGGCTGCTGCTTTTTGATGTACTGCTACTGTAGCTGCCCGCCGTCCCCTCCTGAGACAGAATCGGCTGCAGCAGCTTGGGGGAGGGGGTGGCGGAGTCGGCTGCTGGCGGGGTGGGGCGGCAAGGCCGGGGTTTCTGCCTAGGGCGGCAGAAACCCTTGGGCTGGCCCTGACAGTAGGTGTTGCAGTTGATCAATGGTTGAGGCACCATCCTCACCTCCATGACTCCTTTGATCACAGCTCCTATAGTGGAAAGCCTGGAAATCGATGTAGGTTCTCTGTATAGCATTTTTACTGTGCCATGAGGCAAGCTTCACCTGTTCCTGTTGAACTGCCCTGCATTTTCTGCTGTTTTCTTGTAGCTGCTGGAGTGGATTCGCCGTACTATCCCTTGGTTGGAAAACAGAGCTCCCGAGAACACTATGCAAGCCATGCAGCAGAAGCTAGAGGATTTCCGGGATTACCGACGGCTGCATAAACCTCCCAAGGTCCAGGAGAAATGCCAATTGGAAATTAACTTTAACACTCTACAGACCAAGCTGCGGCTCAGTAACCGGCCAGCTTTCATGCCCTCGGAGGGAAAAATGGTCTCTGTGAGTGTCCATACCATTTTTTAAAATTCATTGGCTTTACAAAAGGAGAAATGGCTTTTAACCACAGGTTGACGTCAGACAGATAAGGGCTAATATCTTTTCCTAAACCCTCATTACTGCCTGGGGCTGTAATTAGCACTGCATCCTTTAGCAACACCTGCTTTGGGGGATGCCTTCAAGAAATGTCTTAATCAGGTAGATTGAAATACAGCCTAGTTGTCTGGCAGTTTGGAGGTGCAGGTTTCCCACAGTACACTGGTATTAGTCTTAATCCCATGAAAGAAACAACGTCTCTTCTATATTGACTGTATTTGTATGTAGATGGCTCAGCTATGATTTTGTTTCCTGTTAGCCCACCATAACCAGCTCTACTTTATTAACCACTTCTGGTTCCCAGAAATGTCCATGATTTTTTCTGAAGTTCTTTGGGTCACTCCTTATCCCTCTGTACAACCAAAACACATCAATTGCATTCGGTTTCCAACTCAGCCTCTTACTCTTTGAGCTAGTTAAATTACCGAACTGTTGCTCCCATCTTGCAGTGCTTGGCTTTAAATAATCACAACTTTAAAATTCATTTATGGACTGTCTTTGTGGCATGGTGCAAGGGACTTATCTTTCAGTTCCAAGAAGGCTCTGGTATATTCAAGAGATGACATACTTTAGGGAAGTAGTTCTCAACCCAGTCCTCAGGACACCCACAGCCAATGCGGTTTTCAGGATATCTGCAATGAATATGCATAAGATAGAGGTGAAGCACTGCCTCCATTGTGTACAAATCTATTGAAAGCATTATTCTTTGTGGATATCCTGAAACCCGTACTGGTTGGGTTTGTCCTGAGAACTGGGATGAGGATGACTGCTCTAGGAGAGGGTGATGCCAAAATCAAGAGCTTTCATCGGAGAGGAGAACTCAGCCAATAAGAGAATGTGTTTTATTCAGACAAACCACCCTGGGGAGGAGAGAATGAAAGAATAAAGACCCCATCTTATTTATTCTTAACTCCATTCTGTAGTGATCGCTTGTCAAACATGTTGTCAACGTTTGTTCTATGTGCTACTGTTTCTCTTTTGAAAAGATGAGAGATGCCGTCCAGGCTGTCTCTACCCACTTATGTTCTTCTGGTTGTCTTGGTGTAGGATGTAAACAATGCCTGGGGTGCCTTAGAACAGGCTGAGAAAGGCTATGAAGAGTGGCAGCTGAATGAGATGCGAAGGCTCGAGAGACTGGAGCACTTGGCTGGGAAGTTTCGACAGAAGGCTTCTATCCATGAGGCTTGGACCGACGGTAACTCTGAATCTGGCCTGTCTATTAAAATATTTACATCCTTTCATCCTGTACCCACATCATGGGGATTCTTGTACTCATTAAATTGTCTGAAGGTTATTTTTTCCATTATACTTTAATGTGAAGGAAACAGACTCCTAACATTAGTAATAAAAAGGGTCCCGGGGGGATCCTGGAAACTACAGACCGATGAGCCTGACATTGGTACCTGGCAAAATGGTAAAAACCATTGTAAAGAATAAAATTACTGAACATGTAGATAGTCATGGTTTAATGAGAGAAAGCCAACATGGATTTAGCCAAGGAAAGCCTTGTCTTACTAATCTATTCTATTTTTTAAAGGTGTGGATAAACAGGTAAATAAAGGTGGAGCCAATTGATATAGTGTACCTGGGATTTTCAGAAAGTTTTTGACAAGGTCCCTCATGAGAGACTCTTAGTCAAATTAAAAAGTCATGGGACAGGAAGCAGTTTACTAGTGTGGATCAGGAAATGGTTAAAAGATAGAAAGCTGAGGGTAGGGCTAAATGGCCCATTATCCCAATGGGGAAAGGTGAATAGTGGAGAACCCCAGGGATCTGTGCTGGGCCCGCTGCTTTTTAACATCTTCATAAATGACCAGGAAATGGGAATAATGAGTGAGGTGATCAAATTTGCAGATAAGACAAAATTATTCAAAGGTGTTAAAACACAAGAGGATTGTGAAAAATTGCAAGGATTGATAAAGTGGAAGATTGGATGTTCAAATGGCAGATGAAATTTAATGCAGACAAGTGCAAAGTTATGCACCTAGGAAAGAACAACCCAAACTATGGTTCCACATTAGGAACCACCATGCGGGAAAAAAATTTAGGTGTCATCGTGGATAATATGTTGAAACCTTCTGCCCAGTATACAGTGGTAGCCAAAAAAGCAAATAGAATGCTAGGAATCATAAGGAAAGAAATGGAGAATAAAACCAAGGATATTATTATCCCTCTGTTGCATTCCATGGTGCGACTGCACCTTGAATATTGTGTGCAATTCTGGTCGCCATATCTTAAAAAGGATATAGCGGACTTAAAAAAAAAAAAAAAGTACAGAGAAGAGCCACCAAAATGGTAAAGGGGATGGAAGGATACCCTTATGAAGACAGGTTTAAAAGGTCAGTGCTTTTCAACTTGGAAAAAAGATGGGGTGTCATACACGGAGTGGTGAGTTCACCCCTAAACAAAGACATGGGGAGGGGTGACCTGCACAGAGCGGCAGGTGCACCTACTCTTGCCATCTTACTGGACAGACTAGATGGACCATACTGGTCTTTATCTGCCGTCATTTACTATGTTACTATGATATGATAGAGGTCTATAAATTAATGAATGGAATGGAACGGGTAAACATAGATTGGTTGTTTACACTATCAAAAAGTAGAAAGACTAGGGGACACGCAATGAAGCTACAATGTAACCCATTTAAGATTAATAAGAGAAAATTATTTTTACACTCGATGCGTAATCAAACTCTGGAACTCGTTACCGGAGGATGTAGTAAAAACTGTTAGTGAAGCTCGGTTTATAAAAGTACCTGGAGGAAAAATCCATAAACCATTATTAAAGAGGACCCGGGAAATCCACTGCTTGCCCCAGATCAAGCACTGTGGAACCTATGTGCCTGTGGGAACCTGCCAGGTACTTGTGACCTGGATTGGCCACTGTTGGAAATGGGATACTGGGCTTGATGGGCCTTGGTGTGACCTAGTATGGCATTTCTTATGTTCTTATGAATGGACTGATGCAGTTTTTAAATCTGTAACACTGCTGAGTGTTGTCTAATCTGATACTTGTTCTCAGCAACTCTTGAAATGTTTTGGTTTTTTATACTTTTCCCATTCAAAAGCATGCAGATTGTCTGCACATTCGCCATGACATCCCAACTTTCTATACCTGTTAAATTTACCTGATTGCTATAACTTGGGCATGAGTACTTAGCACATGGCGGCAACCAAAGTTGGGCTGTGTGGCACATACTGGTGCTCATTACATGGAAGGAGGAGCCAAGGGATAAAGATGTATTGTGCTTCCACTATAACTCAATAGAGACTGGTTCTGACTGAGCTCAAAACCCAGAAAAAGAGAAGGAAACTGTTGAGACAAAAGATCCATTGTCTGTGTGGCATTGCCTTGTGGTTCAGATCATAGCACTGTGGCAGTGGGGATTCTGGTTCATCTCCTGGCAGGTATTTAGCCCTTGGGAAAGAAGGTGCCTGCAGGTCTTCCTCAACATAAGAAATGCCACTGAGGTACTGAAAGTAATCTTTTCCATGGAGTGGTGATCAAGAGGTATTCTCCTGCCTTGGAGCAGTACCTGCAGCACTGGGGTCCTTCTTCAGCCTAGCGTGCAGAGGAAAAGGGCTCATGTACCAAAGTACAGTAGGCATGCTTTAGCTCAGCACTCATTAGAAACTATTTGGGCCTAGTTTGACTATTCACACATGCGGTTTATCATCCAGAAAAGTCTGGCCAATCTTGGGATCCTGCAAAAGCCAACATTAAAATCTATAAAGAGCACATGCTGGGACAGATGGAAACACTATTTATTTCTGCTCCATTTACAACTTCATCAATGACTTGTAAATGTAAAACGGAGACTTTTTCTGTTATTGGCTCTTTCTTCAGGAAAAGAAGGGATGTTGCAGCAGAAGGATTATGAAGCAGCCAGCCTGTCAGAGATCAAAGCTTTGCTAAAGAAACATGAAGCTTTTGAGAGTGACCTGGCTGCTCACCAGGACCGTGTGGAACAGATCGCTGCTATTGCGCAAGAGCTGAAGTAAGATTCCCCAACCCATCTACTTCTTCCATGCGCTGCTGCTGCACAGTGCTGTGCATTAGAGTTAGAGAAGAAAAAAGTTGTAGCTTTTCAACCTCAGTGGTTATAAATGGAAATTACACTAAATTGATGTTTTGTTCACCCATTTCCTAGCTGCAGAAATTTGTCTGCCCTGTAGGGGGCGGTAAAAGGCAGAAACAGATATGTTTCTAGCTTGAAGAACAAGATGGACGCATTCTAATATCAGACATGCAGAGGTTCTGGAAGTCTTGTTGGATGGACAGGTAGTGGTACATTTAATTTAGTTGTGTGTCTCCTCCAGTCCTTGTGGGTCATACACCAGTCAGGTTTTCATGATATCCCCAGTGACTATGCATGGAAGCAGTGTGTGCAAATATGTCATGTGTTTACTTTAGGGATATCCTGAAAACCCCAACCAGCGTACATTCCTTAATTTCCCACCCACGTTTTTACTGGACCAGTACATCTATTAAATACAGTTGTGGTCAACATTATTGGCATCCTTGCATTTTAGGTGTGTTGTGTACAATATCTTGAGAAATAATTGGAAATATTCCAATTGTATGTCATCATAATATTTTTATAGTATTTTCTAAGGTATACAAAAAAAAAGATGTCTGTGCAATGTAGACATAGTAATTTCTGAGTTAAAAACAAACTATGACCTGGACAGGATTAATGAGACCCTTCACTAATATTTGGTTGCATCATCCTTGGCAGTGATGACGGCTTCCAAATGTTTCTTGTAGCCATCTATAAGTTTCATACATCTGTCTGTTGCTAGTTTCTCCAACTCTTCAACTGCGATTTGTTACAGTTCATGAATGTTTCCAGGATTCCTTTTACCAATGGCAGATTTCAGCTCTTTCCAAAAGTTCTCGATTGGATTGAGATTAGAATTCATTGCTGGCCAGTTTTTAAAAAGTCCATTTGTTCCTTTTTAACCATTCTTTTGTACTTTTTGGATGTATGTCCTGCTGGAGGATCCATGACCTACGACCCAGACCTAGCTTTCTGACACTAAGTACTTTTGTACTTTTTGGATGTATGTCCTGCTGGAGGATCCATGACCTTCGACCCAGACCCAGCTTTCTGACACTAAGTAGCACATTTTACTCCAAAATAACTTGGTAGTCTTCTAACTTCATAATTCCTTTAATATGTTCCAGGACTTCAGTTCCTGAGGCAGCAAAACAGCCCCACAACATTATGGAACCTCCACTATATTTAACTGTAGGAAGGGTGTTTTTTTTTCCTTATAAGCTTCATTTCTTTGCCTGTAAATGTATATCTCCAGGAACAAGCAGGAATGTAGTCCTCACAAATGGGTATCGTCTGTACCGACGGAGCCTGCGCGGGAACGCTTCCCAGCGTCCAATAGGAACGCAATTGGGAGCATCCCTCAGCACATGCGCGCTGCCTTCCCGCCTTTCCAACTGTCCCTCTTCAGTTCTTCATTTTTTGCGGAGCCAACAGGACCTATTCCCTGTCACCACAGAAAATTCCATCTTTAAAATTCTTTTTTGTGGTCACTCTTGCCTACCGCATGACGCCTACCGGTACCGCCGGTTCTTTTCTTTTCTTTCCTAACAAAAAAAAAACCCTAAACTTTCACGGTTTCTTTTCAGAAACTTTCCTGTTTTGGTGCTAGGTGCCATTTTGGGCATTAGGCCTCCATCTGTCCAAAATCATGGAAAAGCCAACTAGTAGTTTTAAAAAATGTACTAAGTGTGGCGGTACCATTTCCGTCACTGACACCCATGATTGGTGTCTAAAATGTTTAGGACCTGATCATTCTCCAACTGAATGTCTCTCCTGCATGGGGATGACTAAAAGAGGAAGACAGAACCGGGCTGCAAAGCTCGGCACCCTCTTCTCTTCAGATGCCAGATCCATTGCATCGACATCGTCAAGGGCCTCTTCTTCCTCCCATGGATCTCAGGTAACTAAACACAAAAGCTGGTCCTCAAAGGGTAGCTCTCCTGCTAAGCATGGAGAGGCCATTGGCATTGCCCTTGAGGGAACCACACCGGCAAAACAGCCCCGGCGGGAAGCTTCGGCTTCCAAAGCATCGATGGGGCTTCAGGATGTTCTCGAGGCTTCAACCTTGTCAGAACTACCTGTGCCATGCTCAGGGGTTTGGGCCGTTCTTACCGGTACCGACACCCAGGCATCAGCAGCGTCGATAGACCAGAGATTTCTTGCTATCGAACGCAGTATTGCAGCTCTTCTCTCAGCTGCGGTACCGGTGGTCCCAAGGGCACCGTTCCGACATCGACACCGATGCCGGTACCGACACCGGTACAGACGCCGACAATGCCGGTACCGTTGGTACCGGCCCCGATGGTAACTCTTCCTATTCCACCTCTGGTTGTAGTGGATAAAGTGATACCGGGTCACCTCGGTACCGACTTCGATCGGTACTGGGATCGTGCTTTGCAGGAGCATCGGAGTCAGGAATACTTAGAGTCCTCCGATTCCGAAGACTCTGACAATTCTGCTGGCACTAGAGGGTTTCTCTTAGAAGATCCCTCTTCTCCCCAACGCAGAATGTCACCTCCAGAGGACATGTCATTTCAGGATTTCATCTGTGATATGGCTAAAGGTCTTTCAATCACAGTAGCTCCTGAGGAGGAACCCAGAGCAAAGGAATTGGAAATCCTCCAATATCCTAAAGCTCCTAAGGAGGCAGCTACTCTGCCTATCCATGAAATTCTGCATAACTTGATGCTCAGAATGTGGGAGACACCTCTGACTACTTCTCATCACTCTAGGAGACTTGATACTATGTATCGAGTCCCACCATGTCCTGGATTTCAGAAAACTCAGCTGCCACACCATTCAATGATAGTGGAGTCAGCCATGTGTAGGATGAAAAGTGCTAAAAGACATGCATTCAATCCTCCAGGTCGTGAATGCAGGACTCTGGATGCTTTTGGACGCAGAACTTTTCAAGCTTCCATGCTTTCAGCTAGGATCAGCTCATATATCCTATATATGGGAATGTTCCTCAAAGAAATCACAGGAGACTTGGAACTTATGAGCCCATATCTCCCAGATGATGAGACAAGACTTTCTTACTCTGGTTAAGCATGCTCAGGATGTCTCCAAGTTTGTCAATCGTGCAGCCTTTGACTGCTTTGAATGCATCAGCAGAACTTCTGCTATTGCCATTGGCGCACGACGAATCAGACTTGGAGACTTGGGTACAGGACAAGTTAGGCAACATTCCTTGCATGGAAGAAAATCTCTTCGGCAAGATCTGGCAGGAGAAGGCTAACGAGTTAGATGCTGACAATTCTACCTTAGATAGATTGTCAAAGTCTACAGCCACTCCAGCCAAAAGAAAGCCTTATAAAAAACCCTCTTTTAGCAAAAAGAGGAAGTTGTATCCTTCCTATACCCATCAGACTCAAGCTCCAGTTCAGGTTGCCCAAAAGGGACAAACTAGACAACAAAAGAAACCAAAAGGCCAGAGAGCCCAACCAGCTCTCCAGGTTCAGCCCCCTCAAGGGCTTTGACTCCTTCCTAGAGAGCTTTGCCTTCCTGCCTCTGAGGGGTCCTCAACCCCCCAATATCCCCGGCAGGTTATGCCACTTTGTCAATAGATGGCATCAGATAACAGCAGAAGATTGGACTTTGTCCATTGTAGGGGAGGGGTACAAACTTCATTTTCCCAGCTTACCCCCTCCTACAATTCTAAAGCAGTTCAATTCACAAACCTCTGCAGACAATCTGCTAGTTCACGAGGTCTCCACTCTTCTTGCCCAAGGGACAATAGAGGAAGTACCCATTCTTCAACAGGGTGTAGGGTTCTACTCCCCCTATTTTCTTATCCCAAAGAAAACAGGGTGACACAGACCCATTCTAGACCTCAGAGAATTGAACAAATATCTCTTTCGAGAAAAATTCAGATGATTTCTCTAGGAACTCTTCTGCCATACCTTCAAAGCCAGGACTGGCTTTGCTCTCTAGACTTAAAGGATGCATACACTCACATTCTTATCCATCCAGATCACAGAAAAGTTTTACGTTTCCTTTTCAGGGGAAGACATTTCCAGTACAGGGTTCTTCCCTTTGGTCTGGCTTCAGCAGCAAGGGTATTCACGAAATGCATGGCAGTAGTAGCTGCATTTCTACGAACCCTGGGGATCTTTGTCTTCCCCTACTTAGGCGACTGGCTCATCCGAGCCTCCAGAGTGGCAGAGGCCAGCACTGCACTGTCTCGTACAATGCAAATCATCCAATACTTGGGATTGGTAATAAACTTCCCGAAGTCTCAACTAGTTCCTTCCCACTGCCTAGAATTCATAGGAGCCTGTCTGGATACCAGTCAGGCAAGGGCTTTCCTTCCACAAGCCCGGTGTCTGCGCATAATGCAGTTAGCTTCCCAAACAGCAGGCAAGTCATCCCTCACTGCTCAGGAGCTACTGCAGCTACTGGGACACATGGCATCCACAGTTCATGTAGTCCCATATGCTTGCCTCCACATGCGAGCAGCTCAGTGGACCCTCTCCACACCGTGGACACAGGCCACGGGTCATTTGTCGGACAAAATAACAATCTCTCAACGACTAATTTTGTCCCTCCAATGGTGGCAATCATTAGAAAATCTGACAGTAGGGTCTCCTTTCCATCAACCCCTCTTTCAGGCCACCCTAGCAACAGATGCATCACAGGTGGGTTTGGGAGCACACCTGAATCATATCTCTACCCAGGGCACCTGGACTCCACAGGAAGTTGGTTTACACATAAACCTCCTGGAGTTAAGAGCAATTTATTTAGCTCTTCGAGTGTTCCACGCCCAGCTCAGCTACAAGACAGTCCTAGTCCAGATGGACAATCAGGTAGCCATGTTCTATGTGAACAAGCAGGGCAGGACAGGCTCTCTGTCGTTATGCAATGAAGCTTTATGACTATGGGCCCTCGCCAGAGAGTATCAAATTCACCTTCTAGTGGTATATCTTCCAGGCATTCAAAACCTTTGGGCAGATAAACTCAGTCGAGTACTGCTAACTCACGAGTCGTCACTCCACCTAGACCAGGTGGCAAAGATATTTCATCTTTGGGGCACTCCAGACATAGACCTCTTTGCAAGTCCACTGAATGCCAGACTTCCCCGGTTCTGTTCCAGGATTCCGGCACACAACTGTCAGGCAAGGGATGCCTTCCTCCTTCACTGGGGTCAGTACTTCCTTTATACCTTCCCACCCATTCCCCTCATCCCCAAGACACTCTTCAAATTTCAGAGAGACAGGGGTCGCATGATCCTCATAGCACCACGATGGCCACGCCAAACGTGGTATTCCCTGCTTCTGCATCTCTCTCAAGCACCACCTCTGGAGTTAGGGCATGCTCCAGATCTCTTTTCCCAGGAGAACGGGATGCTATGGCACCCGAATCCCCAGTCCCTGCACCTCACGGCCTGGTTGTTGAAGGCTTAGACCTCCAGGATTTCAACCTGTCCCAGCAGGTAAAAAATATCCTTCAGACTTCTAGGAAACTTTCCACAAGAAGATCTTATGCCTTCAAGTGGAAACATTTTACTATATGGTGCTCCAAGAAGGGATTAAACCCCCTGGTCATAACCTTAGAAACGATACTAGAGTATCTCTTTCACTTATCGAATTCTGGCTTAAAGACCAATTCGGTAAGAGTCCATCTTAGTGCAATTGCAGCTTCTTATAAGCCTCTAAATGGGCAACCAATTTCCTCTCATCCACTCTTATCAAGATTTATGAGAGGCCTTTTATTAACTAAACCTCCCATCAAGCCACCACCGGTAGCATGGGATCTAAATCTAGTTCTCAGGCAGCTCATGAGGCCGCCTTTTGAACCTTTAGCCACTACAGCCCTTAGGTTTTTGACCTGGAAGGTCATCTTCCTGATTGCAGTCACCTCTGCCCGTCGCATTAGTGAATTGCAAGCTTTAGTGGCTGATCCTCCTTATACTAGATTTCATCATAATAAGGTTGTTCTTCGAACTCACCCACACTTTATGCCAGAGGTGGTTTCGCCTTTTCATTTAAACCAATCAATTTATCTTCCTGTATTTTTTCCGAGGCCTCATGCCTCTAATGCAGAAAGAAACCTTCATACTTTGGATTGTAAAAGGGCCTTAGCCTTTTACATTCAAAGAACACAGCAACATAGAAAGTCCTCGCAACTTTTTGTAGCTTTTGACCCTAGTCATTTGGGACTTCCAGTCTCCAAAAGAACTTTATCTAAATGGATTGCCCAATGCATATCCTTTACTTATGAGAGTAAGGGTGTTCCTCTTCAGGACCATGTCACAGCTCACAATGTGAGAGCCATGGCAGCTTCCATGGCTAATCTCCACTCTGTGTCTATCGATGACATTTGTCGAGCAGCCACCTGGGCTTCAGTACACACCTTCACAGCCCACTACTGCCTAGAAAAAGCCTCCCGTCAGGATACCTTCTTTGGCCAAGCTGTTCTTCAAAATCTCTTTCAAACTTAAAACAACTCCTACCCACCAGCCCTGGTGGGATGCCAGAGATCCATGGGAGGAAGGATTCTCACCTTCGACGGTGGTATCTTCCTGGGGATATCTCCCTGGCATCTTCAGCTAGGGAGTCCCCATATGTGAAGACTTCATTCCTGCTTGTTCCTGGAGATAGCGTAGTTACTCACCTGTAACAGGTGATCTCCGGGAACAGCAGGAATTTAGTCCTCACAACCTACCCACCTCCCCTAGGAGTTGTCTCTTTGTCTCTTTCCTCTCTCCCTCTATCCTTTCATTCAGCTACAAACTTAACTGAAGAGGGACAGTTGGAAAGGCGGGAAGGCAGCGCGCATGTGCTGAGGGATGCTTCCAAAAGCGTTCCTATTGGACGCAAGGGGAGCGTTCCCGCGCAGGTTCCGTCAGTACCGACGATACCCATTTGTGAGGACTAAATTCCTGCTGTTCCCGGAGATCACCTGTTACAGGTGAGTAACTACGCTTTCTGGTCTGCCTTGCCAAAGAGCTCAAATTTGTTTTCATCTGTCCACACAACATTTTCCCAGAAGGACTGTGGTTTCTCAAGGTGGTTTTGGGCAAAGATCAGAAGTGCATTTTTGTCTGTCTTTGAGCAGTGAGGTCCTCCTTGGCCTTCGCCCATGAAATCCTTCTTTGTTTTGTGCATGGCATATGGTGCAGGTTGAAACCACCACTTTAGATTGCTCCATGTCAACCTTAAGCTCTTTGGATGTTATACGTGATGTTTTTCCAACAGTTTGCACTAACCTTCAAAGACTTCTTGGATTAATTTTCCTCTTTCCACCACATCCTGGGAGGTTCTTGACAGTTCCATGAACAGAAAACGTCTTAATAGCATTGGAAACTGTAGACACAGGAATCCCAAGTCTTTTGAAGATGGCCTTGTATCCCTTTGATGTTTAGTGATATAGCTTTTCTGATGATATCAGGCAGCTCTCTTGTCTTCACCATTGTGAAATTGGAACATGGAGTGAATGTGGCCATTTTAATCATTAGAGCCATCTAGGTGCGGCCCAAGGGTGATGTGGGGACTCAATGAGGGGCCTCATTTGCATATCCACTGCACTTATTTGCATACATTTTAATATATTTTATTTTAAAATGTATATGTTGCCCATCTAACATTTTAAACAACATTCAAAACAACTATTAAGTGATTAATATGAATACTATCTTAACAAAATGTTTACATTGTGTTTCAATACTTTTGGATACACACCTAGACATTCTTTTGCGGGGTTATTCTCTTAAGTGTCCATGGCACACTACATGTACTTCTGAGTTTGTAGTTTATCTTTTAGTTTGTCCATGTCAATTACTTTACATTGGCTGCACAATTTGATTTGTTAAGATCCGTCTGGGTGAACATGCTTCATGCATTCGATCACAGCTTCCCACAGCTCCGATGGTAGAAACTTGTTTGGAGCAGTCACACACGCTTGAAGATCTTTTATGGACAATCATTGATCATGTTCCCATAGACCCCCGTGGAGGCAATCGGGTATTTAAACTTCAATGGCTGGAACAACGTTGGATTTACCAGCTCAATACTGTTCATCCTCATAGTCTCAATCGAGAGATCGATTGGCTGAGCCTGATGTAAACTTAACCAATCATTGCAGGGTTTCCCCCATGACGTGGGTTATCCCTTTATTTTGATTGGTAGCTCAAATGAATGTATGTGATGTCAACTGGCCAATTATTTCACGCGCAGACTCCTGAAAGATTTTAACTTTGGCTTGTTTGTGGCAGTTTGGAAGAAGCCCTTGAGGGACATTACCCAGTGACATCTGATAGAGTCCAATGTTTGGATTCGAAACGTGCACGTCGTGTGATCCTGGAATTAAATTTTTGAAATGAGTTGGGCTTTTGGACACATTTCCATCAAAAGCATCTGCATTTCATAAGAGAAGTGTGGTTCTTTGAGCTTTTTTTTTTTTTAAAAAATGGACGTTGTCAGCATTCGAGAGGGATAAATCCTTTCTCCTGCTGTTTCATCCAACAAAAATTTGAATCAACATAGATTTTGGGAGCTTTCTGCTTTATTGGTGATTCTCTATAATAGCATCTAACATTTTAGGCAGCTTTTAAAGGAGCCCTTCACAAGCCTCTTTTTTTCTCCTGGAAATGACTTAGGGGCATGTTTACTAAATATTAATGTGTGTTAAGTGCCACTGTGCTAATAGAAATAAATGGAATGTTCCTGCACTTAACACACACTAATATTTGTGAATGCGCATTAACTTTGCTAAACACGCCTCTTAATGAGTGTCTGAATACCATTTGCATGGGCAGTGAAGATAAAGAAATACTACCAGATTTCTACATTGCTATACTCCAGTGCCAACTGCCAAGCACATTAAGAAGTGCTATAAACTCTGCTCATTTAGAACCCATAGCAAACCTGCTGTATCATAACAGCCCTACCAGGACTCACAAAGCACCAAACCCAACCTATCAAAAGACAACACTGCAAATATTAAACCAGTACATCTTGGAGAATACCAATACATCTCCTACTAGAGAAAGAGAACAAGTGGGACTGTGTCACATAGAAACTACAAGAATGGAATACTGCAGCTCGGTTAAACATGCAAAACATAAGCTATCACCAAACATAGAACAAAGGATCACAATTTAGAAATATGAAGAAAATAATTTAACTGGGAACCCCAAAACCAAACTTGGAATGTACAACACTGGAGAAATAAAACTATAAATTAATTTCCTCTTGTACTAAATAAAACTTGCGATATTCCAGTTAATAAATTCAAAATAAAGTATTTTTCAACCTTTTGTTCTTTGGGCATTTTATTTTTCAGTCGCAATTGCTCCAGTCGCTATCTTCTGGTTTCTTCATGTCTTCTGTTAACTCTCCATTGTCTGCTGTCCATTTGTCATTTCTTCTCTTTTCTAGTTTTTCCCATTCTCTCTCTACATCTGCTCTAACATACTGATCTTTCCCCTTTCGCTCTTCTTCCTATTTCATCCACTCAAATTTCACCCCTCCATCCTCAATCCCCACTTACCCTCCCAATACCCAGCCCATTGTAGATTTTTCTTCCCTCCCACACAAAATATCTTTTCCCCTCAGCATTCTCACTCCCCCAGCATATTTTTTTTATCTTGCCAGCCCCGTCCCCTTCTAGTCCTCCCCCAACATCAGCTCCCTTCTAGTTCCAGCTCACTTCCAGTCCCAGCTCATTTCCAGTCCCATTCTCCCTCCCCCCCCCCCCCCCCGCATCAGCCCATTTGCCGTCCTAGCCCCTAGTCTTCTTCCATAGCCAGCAGCTCTCACTTCCCCTCCCCTACCATCAGCCTATTTGTATCCCTAGCCCCCAGTTTTCTTTCAGGGCCAGCAGCTCTCTCCTCCCCTCCCCCTCATCAATCCATTACCAGTCCTAGCCCCCCCTCAATCAGCCCATTTAGAGTGCTAGCTCCCTCATCAGCCCATTTTTAGTGCTAGTCTCTGCCTAATCAGCCCATTACCAGTCCTAGACCCCCCCCCCCCCCCAAACCGGAAGAACCCAGCATCTGCCTGAATGGCTTCAGAAGGAGCTGGAGAGGCCCAAGGCCTGAAGCCCGGCGCCCTGCCTCACCTCTGCAGAACCACAAGAGAACAGCATTTTTCTTCTTTCCCATGGCTATGTTAAAGTTCAACCTGCCAGCACACTGAGTGTCAGGAACATATCCTGTCTTGCGTGAGACAGGAAATGCCCTCATTTACCCTCCCGATACTCGGCGCACCCAACTTTAACAGAGCCATGGGATAAAAGGAAAATGTCATTCTTTCTCACTTCTCTGCAAAAGTGAGCCGGGGTGCCGGGCTTCAGGAGCCCTAGCTCCCTCTGAAGCCAGTCAGACAGGCACGGGGCCTCCTTAGATGTGGGGCCATGTGTAGGCAACATTTCAGCACAATGGACTGGTCGGCCCTGGAGCCATCATTTATTGCTTGATTCAAGTCATGTGAGTATTGACAACTGATCACAAGTGCTTCTAATTTTACTGCAATGGGAATGTGATTCTTCTGTTCAAACGGATTTGAATTGTTTGTAAAGGTGCCAATAATCATCTCCTATCTACAAAACCTATACTTATCCCCTCAAATTTACTATTACATCTATAAAAGGAATAATCATGCCTACTCGAACATATTTTTTATCGGAGGTTTTGCCTTGAGGGATACTCCCTCTCGTGGCAAAAATACTCCTTTTTTAATCTATTTTAAAAAGGGACGCAACCCTTGCCATTAACCAAGGGATAATATTATAAACCCTCAGTCAGATCGAAAGTGACTCGTATCAGCGAGAACATTCAACTAGTACTTAGCTGACTCCAGTAGCCGGTGTCATCAATATCTGTTGTTCTGGTCGGCTTCAACCACTAAGGAGCACTACATCATTCTTCCTTCATCTCCAAACACAACACTGGATCATGATGATCCTTCATAATCCACCAGAAGCGATATATTTTCTTATTGTCGCTACTTCCTGGGTTGAATGTACTCAGCCGCAACGTAAATGAAAGTGTGACACTTGCGTTTCAAGCCTTTGATCCTCCTGGCTCTTCTTCAACGTAGATCGATTGTTTACCTTATCAGAATATAGAAAGACTAGGGGACATGCAATGAAGCTACAGGGTAAACTATTTAAGACTAATAAAAGAAAATATTTTTTCACTCAACGTGTAATCAAACTCTGGAATTTGTTACCGGAGGATGTAGTAAAGGCTGTTAGTGTAGCTGGGTTTAAAAAAGGTTTGGACAAGTTCCTGGAGGAAAGGTCCATAAACCATTATTAAGAAGGGACCCAGGATATCAATGCTTGAACCAATACAAGCATTGTGGAACCTGTGTCCCTTGGGGAAACTGCTAGGTACGTATGACCTAGATTGGCCACTGTTGGAAACAGAATACTGGGCTTGATGGACCTTGGTCTGACCCAGTATGGCATATCTTATGTTCTTATGTTATGTTCTTAAACCTGTTGTATATCTGAAGCGTCATCACGTTATCCCACTATTTTTTTTTTTATTTCAAAATAGCTTTATTATGAAATAAACAGGAATTACAATCAAGTCCACATCAAGGAGAAAGCTAGTAAAAGGCATTGAATTACAACAATCTTTTAAACATAATCTCAAAAAGCGGAATAAACAGGGCCCATGAATTATACTATAATAGTCCTATTATACTTGGAAAGGAAGACAAAACATTAACCAGATTCTTTACTAAGCAAAAATACTTCCAACTGATCCGAATCCATGAATACATATTTAGTTCGCTCATAAATCAAAATACATTTGCAAGGATATTTTAACAAGAAAGAGGCACCTATTGCCAAGGACCGAGATTTCAACAGAAGAAAAGCTTTCCTATGTTTCTGAGTAAGTCTACAAACATCAAGAAAAAGTTGAATTGGGCTACCACAAAAAGCCTGATCTTTCTTGGCGAAATACAATCGCATAATCAAATTTTTATCCATCACAGATAAGAAAAAAGCAATTAAGGTAGCGCGCTGAGTAATCTCATCAGTAGATGACTCCAGAAAAGCAGAAACATCCAAAGACTGAGATAAGGGATTACCTCCGTCCTTGACAATAGGAGAAGAGGCCTCCGTAGTAGGCAAAATAGGAACATAATAAACAGAAGAAAATTTTATTGCATTAACATCATCAATTAATAGAACCTCCTTAAAATACATTTGCAATAATATAATTGGTGAAAGATAATGAGTACAAGGAAAATTCAAAAAACGTAAATTTTTTGAACGAACAGCATTTTCCAGTGACTCTATTTGATGGTGCATAATAACATTGTCATGTATAGAAGAAGAAACTGCAGCCTGAGCTACAGTGACCTGACCCTCTAATTTATTCAAACACGATTTACATTTCTTAATGGATTCATCCTGAGCAGACATCTTCTGCACTACTTGCTTAGAAAACTGTGAAACACGGGAAAGTGATGCAGCCAAAGAAACTTCAATGCATGCAAGCACTTCCCACACATCCCGCAGTGAAACATCCGCTGGGGAATAACCGTTGAAGTAGAAGCAGGGAAGTCCAGCACAGACGGAAGAGAAGACATTTTATGAGTATCCACATCTAACAACAAAGATGGAAGTTCTAACTCAGCCAAAAGGGGCTCTCCCCCAGGTTTCCCAACACTAGGGGACAGCACACCTACTGTAACTTCTTCCTGACCGGGTAGGGCAGACCCTTGCGCATTTAAGGAGAAGTCAGAAACAGTACTCACAGAACCCAGGGAAACGTCCTGCTCCATAGAGGGCATCTGTAGATGTTGATCCATAGGGCCCATGATTTTAATAGCCTTAGCACCAGAAGCAACAAACACCTTCTTCCGTTTACCCATGGATTCTCCGGTACTTCTCACCACTCCTCAGTACTCCGAAGGGGCTCGACAAGCCCCTTTGGTCATGCCCCTTCGGGCATGTGACCACGGGTGCGCACCTGCAGGTCGCGTTCCGTGGTGGGCCGGCGTTTTTATTCAGCCCAGGGAGGGTGGGACTGCAGGCTCCTCCTCTTCCTGCCGCGAGCACACGTGCCCCGGTAGCCTCACCAGCTCCCTCGGCGTCTCAGCTGTGGCTGGCGTTTTTATTTAGCCCAGGGAGGGCGGGACTGCAGGCCCCTCCTCCTGCCATGAGAACACGGGCCCCGGTAGCCTCACCAGCTCTTCCCATCCCACTGTTTATAAGTCCCTAAAAGATCATGTGGTTTGCCGTCACCCTATAGGCAATGGCCATCTGAAAAGAATCCCAAACTTCAAAACTTATTCTTTTCATATGAAAGTCCACCAGTCTTGTGATGAATTTAAACCTAAAGGGGCTAATGATTGTAATGTATAAATCCAAAACTGTTCCTGATATTGCAAACGGGATAAGTGGTTCCCACCTCTAGTCTTATCTGGCACAAAATCCAATATTCTCCAGCGTATATTCTGAAAAGTATGATGACATTCGTCACAATGGAGAGCTATCGGCGCTGTCGGTACTCTAGCAGTAATCCTTGAACGATACTGCTGTAATCGTTTCTTCATTGGAAGAGACGTCCGAACCACATAAATTTTATTGCACGGGCATACCAAAACATAAACTACAAATGCTGATTGACAAGTGGTGAAAAAATTACTATAAACCAGCTTTTCCTGGGTAGGATGCTCCCAACTATCCCCTTCTAATGTGGATACGCAAAAATCGCAATTCTCACAACGAAAATGTCCCTTCTCTCCTATATGCGTAGGTTCTTGTACGGTATGCACTACCCAATCTGCTACATTTTGTCCTCTGCGAAAAGCCACCATTAGAGGTTTGTTGAAACTAGAATGTAACGCCAAAATTGGCCAATGTTTCTTCAGAATGTCCATAACATTGGTGGCATTTGGCATAAACGGTAAAATACCCACAAACGGTTTCTCTTCCTGTGATTCATTCCCACTCTGCAACATCCTGGACCCCCACCATTCTGCATGATTGAATCTTGCCCTCTTGTAGGCTTTTTTTTATAATTATTTCAGGATATCCCCTTTCCCGTAATTGTTGTTGTAAATAATATGCCTGTTCCTTAAATTGTGAGTCCATAGAGCAAAGCCGTCGTAGGCAAATGAATTGACCCACCAGTAGGCCTCTTATAAATAGTGGGATAACGTGATGACGCTTCAGATATGCAACAGGTTTGAAGAAGAGCCAAGAGGATCAAAGGTTTGAAACGCAACGTTGTGTCACACTTTCGTTTACGTTGCGGCTGAGTACGTTCAGACCAGGAAGTAGCGACAGTAAGAAAATATATCGCTTCTGGTGGATTATGAAGGATCATCATGATCCAGTGTTGTGTTTGGAGAAGAAGGAAGAATGATGTAGTGCTCCTTAGTGGTTGAAGCCGTCCAGAACAACAGATATTGATGACACCGGCTACTGGAGTCAGTTAAGTACTGGTTGAATGTTCTCGCTGATATGAGTCACTTTTGATCTGACTGAGGGTTTATAATATTATCCCTTGGTTAATGGTAAGGGTTGCGTCCCTTTTTAAAATAGATTAAAAACAGAGTATTTTTGCTACAAGAGGGAGTATCCCTCAAGGCAAAACCTCCGACAAAAAATATGTTTGAGTAGGTATGATTATTCCTTTTATAGATGTAATAATAATCATCTCCTGGCAATGTCCCAGTTTTTATACTATTTCCTAATGTTTCCTTTTTTAATTGGTCTTGTTTTATTGGATTCTTTTATATGTCAAATATGTAGTCCAAAGCCGTTTCACTAGCCACTTTTTCTTTAGGAAATATATCCTCAGCATTTGACACTGTCTCACATAACACCCTTCTAAATCGACTTGCTAATATTGGTCTACATAATACCACCCTCAACTGGTTTCAGTCCTACTTCAGTAACAGACAACAAATGGTCAAAGTCTGATCTAACACCTCACTCCAATTAACACCACACAGGGAGTCCCGCAAGGATCCTCCCTGTCTGCTCTCCTATTCAACATCTATATACAGCCAGTCTGCAATATCTTCAAGAAGCACAAGGTAAGCTATGCCATTTATGCAGACGACATCATGACTTACTCTCCAATACACCTCAACACACCAGACTATACAGCAATTATGTATAGTCTGCAAGTCTGCAGGAAATGAAAAACTCTCTCTCTTCCAACAACCTACAAGTCAACTTCAAAAAAATCTGAAGAACTATTTATCTCACGCAATGCATCCTTTATCCCCCCTACCTCCATCACCCTAGAAGACATGCTGATTCCAGTAATAGAGGAGGTTCGCTACCTATGTGTCACCCTTGACCGATTCTTAAATCTATAAGCTCACATTAGCAAAACCTACAAAAATGCATTCCACAAATTAGCCGTTATCTGCAGACTACCCCCTCTCCTAAGTCAAGATCACTTCCGCATTGTCTGCCAAACACTTATCACCCCCATCTTGGACTACTGTAACACTCTCCTCCAAGGACTTCCAGCTCAAACCATCCGAGCACTTCAACTAGCCCAGAACACCGCTGCCTGCTTCATTACAGGATCAGCCAAGCATGAACACATAACTCTTCTCCTACGTCAGCTACACTGGCTACCGATCACCTCAAGAGCCAAATACAAAACAGCACTAACCACTTTTAAGCTTAGAAATAATATGTCAGCTGGCTCTCTACAGTTGCTGCTATGCGCAGAACCAAACAATAGACCCAAGAGACAAAACACTAGAGAAACTATCCCAATCCCCAGCTCATATACGAAAGCCAATAAGACTACAACGAAGAAGGCTTTTTCACTAGCCGCACCCGCCTTCTGGAACTCACTGCCGGAAAAAATAAGGACAACCAAAGACATCAAAGACTTCAGAAAACACCTAAAAACTTTCCTGTTCTCTGAACACTTCAGAGAGGACACCCAATATACCCCCTCTTGACACATGCCTATTCAAACTACACCTACATACTTCAGTTGTAAATAAGTTATGCTCCTGAGCATCACCTGCATGTTATCCCAACCTTTGTTACATGAGTTCTCTGTAATAGTTCTGTTCAGGTGTTATACTGTAAACCGCTTTGATTCTAATGATAAAGCGGTATAGAAAACATGTTAAATAAATAAATAAAATATTGGACATTAAGGATTGAACTGCAAGGGTGCCAGTAATGTTGACCACAACTGTATATTTTTGTATTCTCTTTGTGGGTCCAAGCAATGGTATCACGTAATTGTAGCTGGGTCTTCTTTCAAGCCTGGTTCTTACCTACCAACCAGCTAGTGAGTCTGTTGCCCCCGGCTCTTTTCTGTGTTTGGCAGTACTGCTGCTTTTAAACGAACAGTCCTGAGCTGCAGATAAATGGATGCTGAGCTTTTGAGGGGGGGAGGGGGAGAAAAAGGGAAGGATACCAAGTTTAGCTAATGAAGTCTGCTTTATTTTTTATGAACCTATTCGCGTGTCTGTGAAGACTGCTAGAAAAGGGTCTCTCCTGTATCCAAGCACTGACATGTTTAGAGGCGTTCTCATACAAATTGAAACTGTTTATTGTAGAATTGGGTATGTTAGTGTAAGAAGAATGGCCTGTTCGTTTTAATAAGTCAGATGACCTATATGGTATTTAGAACAATAGCTGTGCAGACCATTGTGGTAATCTTAACACTGGTTTCCACTTCTAAAAATACTTGTTTTAGATTCATTACACAACCAATGCCACTCTAGCAATCACTACCCAACTCCTCATTTCTGCCTTTTGTGCCTTTATACATTTTTGTTTTTTTTTAATGTCATCGTCAATGCTGATTCCTGGCAACCCAGCACTCCCTGGGTTTTCTTGGAAAGGTATAACCAGAAGTACATCACCAGGCCTTTTCTTTCAAGGCAGTGGAGGATAAAGTGACTTGCCTAAGGTCACAAGGAGTGCCAGTGGGACTCAAACCCTGAATCTTGTGGGTACTAGGCTGTTACTTTGACCTCCAGTCTTCAGTTTTACTCCCCTGCCCTTAGGTTAAAAGCACATACAGAGCAGTTTTCCAAACCTATTTAGGTGGATAAGCACTAAGCAGCTGTTTACCCACATATAGAGGGTGTGGAAAATTTCTCCTACTGCTGATTACAAGGGGAATAAAAAGGAGTAGCTGATTCATGAACAGACAAGAGGGGAAGCCAATTTGGAACACAAGGTCTGGTGCAGGAGATAAGGGTGTTGGGGCAATAGTGATCATATCATGATCGCGTTTGATTTAATAAATGGAGGAAGGATGGCAAGGAAATCCACAGTAATACCTTTTAACTTTCAAAAGGGAGACTATGATAAAATGTGGAAAATAGTTAAGAAAAAACTAAAAGGAGCCTTTGCAAAGGTTAAAGATATATATCAAGCATGAATGGTGTTTAAAAATACTATCTTGGAAGCCCAGACGAGCTGTATTCTATGCTTTAAGAAAAGTGGAAGGAAGTCCAAAAAACTGCCAAGATGGTTTAAAGGTGAGTTCAGAGAGGCTGTTGTAACTAAAAAAGCATCTTTCAGGCAATGGAAAAAGGAGCCAAATGACTAACACTGAAAACAACATAAGCACTGGCAAGTTAGATGCAAGGCATTGATAAGTCAGGCAAAGAGAATTTGAAAAAAAAAGCTTGCTATGGAAGCAAAAATGTATAATAGAAACCTTTTCAAGTACATTCATAGCAAAAAGCCTGTGAGAGAGTCATTTGGACCATTAGATGATAGAGGGATAAACGGGGCACTAAGAGGGGACAAGGCCATAGCGGAGAGACTGAATGAATTCTTTGCTTCAGTCTTCACAGATGAAGATGTAGAAAAGTTATCCATGACTGAAATGGTATTTAAAGGTGCTGCATTAGAAGAATTGAAAGAAATATCGACAAATTGGGAAGATGTATTACAACTATTTGATAAACTAAAGAGTAGCAAATCACCTGGACCAGATGGTATATATCTGAAGGTGTTGGAAGAGCTGAAATATGAGATTGCAGACCTACTATTAGTAATCTGTGAACTATCATTAAAATCATCCATAATACCTGAAGATTGGTGAATGGCCAATGTTTCGCCAATTTTTAAAAAGGGTTCCAGGGGTGATCTGGGAAACTACAGACCGGTGAACCTGACGTCAGTGCTGGGCAAAATGGTAGAAACCATTATAAAGAACAAAATTACTGAATATGTAGATAGTTGTAGTTTAATGGGAGAAAGCCAACATGGCTTTAGCCAAGAAAGATCTTATCTTACTAATCTGTTATATTTTTTTTAAGGTGTGAATAAATAGGCAGACAAAAGGTGAACTGGTCGATATAGTGTATCTGGATTTTCAGAAAGTCTTTGACAAGGACCCTCATGAGAGACTTGGAAAAATTAATAAGATATGGGATAGGAGGCAGTGTAGTATTGTGCATCAGGAACTGGTTAAAAGATAGAAAGCAGAGGGTAGGGCTAAATGGCCAATTTTCACACTGGAGAAAGGTGAATAGTGGTGTACCTTAGGGATCTGTGCTGAGTCTGCTGCATTTTAACATATTGATAAATGATCTGGAAATGAGAATAACAAGTGAGGTAATCAAAGTTGCAGATGACAAAAAATTATTCATAGTTGTTAAAAACCCAAGAGGATTTGGAAAATTGCAAGAGGACTTTGATAAATTGGAATACTGGACATTCAAATGGCAAATGAAATTTAATGTGGACAAGTGCAAAGTTATGCACCTAGGAAAGAACAACGCAAACTATCGTTACACATTGCAAGGTCCCACATTAGAAACCACCACCCAGGAAAATGATATAGGCGTCGTTGTGGATGGCATGTTGAAACCTTCCGCCCAGTGTGCAGTGGCAGCCAAGAAGGCAAATAGAATGCTAGGTATCATAAGGAAAGGAATGTAAAATAAAACAAAGGATATATTAGAATGACTCTCTATTGTTCCATAGTGTGACCGCACCTTGAATATTGTATGCAATTCTGGTCGCCCTATCTTAAAAAGGATATAGCGGAATTAGAAAAGGTACAGAAAAGAACCAATAAAATGGTAAATGGGATGGAAGGATACCCCTATGAGGAGAGGCTTAAAAGGTTAGGGCTCTTCCACCTGGAAAAAGATGGCTGAGGGGAGCTATGATAGAGGTCTATAAATTAGTGAATGGAGTGGAATGGGTAAGTGTAGATCAATTGTTTATGCCATCAAAAAGTAGAAAGACTAGGGGTCATGCAATGAAGTTACAGTGTAACCCTTTTAAGACTGCTAAGAGAAAATATTTTTTTACTCAATGAGTAATCAAACTCTGGAATTCGTTGCTGGAGGATGTAGTAAAAATTGTTAGTATGGCTAGGTTTAAAAAAAGGTTTGGACAAGTTCCTGGAGGAAAAGTCCATAAACCATTATTAAAGAGGACCCAGGAAATCCACTGTTCCCCAGTACAAGCAATGTGGAACCTGTGTGTCTTTTTGGGAAATTGCCAGGTACTTGTGACCTGGATTGGCCACTGCTGGAAACAGTATACTGGGTTTGATGGACCTTGGTCTGACCCAGTATGGCATTTCTTATGTTCTTATGTTAGGGAAAGGAGTGTATGTGTAGAAATTTCATTTGAAAATGTGCACGTGGACTTACTAGCAGCATTCTCTGCTGGTCCATTGACAGTTTCCCTCTGAAAAATAGTAGAAGGTGCTCATGGGCCTGAAAGTATAACAGGCACTGTGAAAATTGGCACTGGAGTGGAGGAGTAGCCTCGTGGTTAGGGCAACAGCCTGTGACCAAAAAGACCAGGGTTCAAATCACACTTGTACTCCTTGTGGCCTTGGGCAAGTCTCTTAACCCTCCATTGCCTCAGTTACAAACCTAGATTGTAAGCCCTCTGGGGACAGGGAAATGCCTACTGTACCTGAATGTAACTCATCTTGAACTACTACTGGAAAGGCGTGAGCTAAAAAGTAAATGATAAATATATAAATTTAGCATAAAGGGGTCTGCAGTCAGACGCGAGCAATGTAATGATGATCTCAGAGTCCGTTTCTTATAGCACTCGGTGGTAGAGCTAGGAAGGCCACACATCAGCACCATGGCACTTGTTTTCATGTCAGGGTTGGTGAAATGGAAATTACTGATAATTCCTTTATGAGAGGTATGTAGCCGCAGCAGTCACCTGCAACCCCAGATCACAGTTGCAGCTCAGGAGACTTGGGGCAGTCCTGGTTCTTCAGTTTACATGGCACTTGCTGGTACCACACACAAAATAGAAGCAAAGCAGAAGATTGAACAGAGAAATAAGACTTTTTTCTCAGCATCTGTACAGAGATGCTGTACAGCATCTGTACACTTTAATTTGGGATTCAAAGGTTTCACGTCTAATGAACTTTGCAAACCTCTTATTCGATTTCCTTCACGATGCAGCAGCTAAGAGTTGCATACTTGAAGCAACCAGTTTTATAAAAATGGTAACTAATCAGAAACCTCAGAAAAACACCACACGTTTTCGGAGAAAAAGAGTTAGTAGTTCACCAAGAAATGGGGATGGGGATCTTAATGTAGCTTGCTACAGCACACCATGGAGGTCTTCACCTTTCTGTAATCATCTGCCTTGTGTGTTCTGCTAAAAGGAAAGAAACCCAACCTTAAAAACACCCAACAGTGACTGTTTTGGCACAACAGCTCCAGCCTTGAGATGAAGGGTTTAATGTGTGAGTTATTAAAAATACAAGTAAATTCTGTGATTATACTTGCCAAGAACACACTTCCAGATGAAGCCCTCAAAGAATCAGGAAGCTTCTATGTTACATAAGACCAGTGCTCAGCTTCTTTTTCAAACATGGTTCCAGATGGAATCAGAGCATGGGTGTAGTTTGCATTCTTGCTTTGGGGAGAGGAAAGGGTAAGGAAGTCATACTGGCAGCAAAGGCAGGGGGACTTGTTCACCATTAGTGCCTGCATCATTTGCTGGGGGGCATGCCCCCCCCCCCCCAACCTACGCCTATGTGTCAGGGAAGATCTTTGATTTTTTTCATTGCAAACATAAGGTGGTTAACAATATTATCATCACTGCATGTGACAGAGACACACAGGGCATTATAATCAATGAGACTGGTATTCAAAGAAAAGCTGAACTCATAAATCTAGAAATCTGTTAAGTTAATTTGAGCTAAGTACATGGAGATACATTCCGTAACGTGCGTCCCGGCCTCTGTGCGTCTGGTCTGAAACGGACGCACAGAGGTAGACACGATTCTGATCCCGCGGGGGCACGTCTAGCCCCCACGGGATCAGAATCGTGTCTAGGCCTGTACGTGCAGGCCCGGGACCTGATTCCCATCGGCCTGCATGTACAGGCCCCTGCCCGGCTAACTCAGTCAGACTCCTGAATGGAGCTGCGGTGCGATGGTGTTCATTTGCCATTCAGGAGCCGCGATCCCTGGCCACCGACCACTTTCTCCTTTCCCTGAAGCTCGACTCCCGATCTGGCCTCCCTTGGCCAGGGTCGAACTGCGGGGAATCCCCTGCACCCTTCACCTGTTTGCCACTGCCAGGTCCTTCCATCCCCAGTCCAGTCTGCCGGCCCCGGACGTACAGGGCCGACTTCAGATTTGGCCCTGTATTTCTGGGGCTGCGGACCACCCACTGCCCACCCTAACTCCGCCCCCACACCATCCCGTCCTTACCCCGTCTAAGCTTCCCTGTACAAACCTTGTTCATACAGGCAGGCTTAGTCAGGGACGGCAAGGGGGACAAATAGACTCCTTAAGAAATAAGCTCCATTACTCTCAATTGGGGCTGCATTATTTAACACACACTAACACATTAGTAAACAAGGCTCCAAATTTGTCTTTTAGTTTAAGCAAATTTAGGATCCTAGGTTTTCAGCTGAGAATTCACCTAAATTATAGCCAATTCTTTTAGCTCGTGGACATGAGCTTTCTGAAAATTGCCACCCTCTATATCCATGGTTTTCAACCCAGTCCTTGAAGCACACTCATCTGGGTGGGTTTTTCAGGATTCCCACAGTGACAATGCATGAGAGAGATTTGCATGCACTGCCTCTGTTCTATGCAAATCTATTCTATGCATATTCATAGTGAATATGCGGAAAACCTGAATAGCTGGGTGTGCCTCAAGGACTGGGTTGAGAAGCACTGCTCTGTGTGGGTAAATTGATATGTGACATTCAACAATACTCATTGTTCAAAAGTGTTCTCAAGGACAGGCTTAAGGACAGGCTGGGGGGGGGGGAGGAGCAGCGACATGTATGGTTTTGAATGTGCATTGTTTAGGAAAAAATATTTGCAGAGGTGGCAGACGTATTTTCATGGGGCAATAAAGCAAACCGAACTATAGTATAGAGTCTAGACCCTGCAAGTCTTATTATTGCCTTGTTTCTATATTAAACACAGTTGCACAGAATCTTGCTTGTAAATATGTAACCGAAAGCCAGGCATTGCAGCCCATCATGCTGGGGCTCTATCATCTTCAGCTTTAGATCCAAAATATTGAAAGAAAAAAGCAAAAAAGCAAAAAAGTAAACTGTTAAAAGCTTCAGTAAACTGATAGAAGATGAGGCCACCATGAATCTTCTTTCACAAATTTTTTTCCCGTTCATATGGGGCTTCTTTAATATTGCTTTCCACTTCCCTGGGTGGCATGCTAGCAGTTTTCACGCCCTTTGCTGTCCAGAAAGGGCAGCTTGCTCGTTATTCCTCTGTTGGTGCACAGGATTTACAGCTGTTTCCTCCTGGCAGTGAGCTGGATTATTTTGACTCTCCGAGTGTGAACGCACGGTGCCAGAAGATCTGTGATCAGTGGGACAACCTGGGAGTTCTGACCCAGAAACGCAAAGAGGCCTTGGAGGTGAGGGAAGCTTTCCCAGCCTAAACCAGTCCAGACTGTCCCTGTTGTATATTCTTTAATCAGTTGAGTACTTTGTTTCCTGGCATTCATTGTACTCCCTATTGCATTTTCTTACGCCAGGAGTCTTGACCAGGAAAAGAAGGTCGGGACACTTGGTTTCAGGTTCATGTTGTGAAAATCTTTCTCTAACTCCTTCTTCATTTGGAATCTTTCAGAGGACGGAAAAGCTGCTGGAGACTATTGACCAACTGTATCTGGAATTTGCGAAGAGAGCTGCGCCCTTCAATAACTGGATGGAGGGAGCTATGGAGGATCTGCAGGACACATTTATTGTTCACACCATAGAAGAGATCCAGGTACCCTGATTGCTGCTTCGGTAGTTCACCTGGCTCTCCAGAGAAGTATATTCTACAGCAGGAAATGCTTCCTGTCGCCTTCTACTGCATGGTGGGAGGAGGGATATAGTGGAAAGTCATTCTTTTAGCATGCAAAAAGGCCGATTTTAGACAGATCATTGAGATCAGATGTCCAGGTCGGGACATGCTCAGTGCTCCCTTCGTATGTTACATAAGGCTCTGCCAAATGTGAAGCCTTTTGTAACAGATATATAAGGACACGCAGGAGTGCACAGGTATTTGTTGGCACGGACAATGGGAGCAGCCATTTTGCAAATATATATGTGCACATATTGTGGCATTAACACGGCAGCTTCCAACACTTACACGTGTGGTGGGGCTAGTTAACTTGTGAAGCTGCAATTTTTTTTTTTAATTTGAAAGAAGAAAAAAAAAAATAAATGGGGAAGGAAAGAAAATAACTTCTGAATCCCTTACATAAAGCCCTGGCCGAACAGAGCACTTTTTCAAAATCTGAATGTGCCTCTGAGCTAGTGCAAAACCAGACGGTGAAATTGGACTATACGCATATTCTCCTTATTATATTGGGATACACGTATAGATTTAAATCTATACGTGTATCCCCATATAATTTTCAGCCTGCCCATACCACGTCTCTTTGAAATCTCTGTCCTGAGAATCAATGCTTATAAATAACAGTTTTCTGAAATTGCCATTTACAATACACATGTATGTGATCTACACATGTAAATGCCGCTGTTTCCACTTGTAGCTGCTTCTAAAATTACCTCCTTTGCCATTCAACTCTTGTTTATCTGCCCACCGTATTGGGTTCCACAAGCTCAACAGAAATAATAAATGAAGCTCACTAAAGGAGCCACTTTTATTGTGACCTTACAGTGGTGCATTTAAGCATCAGAAAATATATGAAACAGAGCTCCAGTAGCTCTATTGGTTCTGGAGAACATGTAATTGTTTGCAGGTTAGTACATAAGATATGTCATACAGGATCCAGAATAAAGGTACATTGAGCCCTTTATCCTGTTTCCAACAGTGGCCAATCCAGGTCACAAATATCTGTCAGGTTCCCGGAAGATAGACAGATTCCATGTTGAGAGAGCTCTTTATGGGGCCTGATAGAAATTATCCGAACATGGTAATACAGTTGCGGTCAACAGTGTTGGCACCCTTGCATTTTAGGCACGTTCTGTACGTAATATTGAGAAGTAATTGGAAATATTTCAACTGTATGTCATCATACTATTAAAATATTATGTTCAAAGTATACAACAAAAAAAAAGATGTCTGTGCAAATTGGATGTCATAATTTCTGAGAAAAAAACAAAATATGACTTGGACAGGATTAACGGCACACTTAACTAATATTTGGTTGCACAACCCTTGGCAGTGATGACAGCCTCCAAACATTTCTTGT
This sequence comes from Ichthyophis bannanicus, assembly GCA_033557465.1. Lineage (NCBI taxonomy): Eukaryota > Metazoa > Chordata > Amphibia > Gymnophiona > Ichthyophiidae > Ichthyophis > Ichthyophis bannanicus. The sequence goes on from CM066037.1 coordinate 296,949,275, forward strand.
AGCCATCTATAAGTTTTGTACATCTGTCTGCTGGTAGTTTCTCTCACTCTTCAACTGTGATTTCTTCCAGCTCATAACTGTTTCCAGGATTCCTTTTACCAATGGCAGATTTCAGCTCTTTCCAAAGGTTCTCGATTGGATTGAGATCAGGATTCATTGCTGGCCAGTTTAAAACAGTCCATTTTTTCCTTTTTAACCATTCTTTTGTAATTTTGGATGTATATTTTGGGTCCGACATCAGGTAGCACATTTTGCTCCAAAATACCTTATTTAGCTAGACTTATATACTGCTTTTCTACAAGTTTTAGTCACAATCTACGTTAAGTGGCTTGCCCAAGGCCACAAGAAGCAACTGTAGGACTAGAGACACCAGTACTTCCAGCCCAAGGTTGCTGTCCTCAAGTGGGATTTGAATCTCTAGCCCTCCAGCCAGTGGTAACTTCCCCAACCACTAGGCTACTCCTCCGAATTAAAGGAATCATGAAGTCCCCTGACTTCATGATTCCTATAATACATTCCAGGCCTCTAGTTCCTGAGGCAGCAAAACAGACCCACAACATTATGGAACCTCCACCATATTTAACTGTAGGAAGGGTGTGTTTTTGTTTTTTTTTTCCTTATAAACTTCATTTCTACGCCTGTAAATGTATTGCTGGCTGCATTGTCAGAGAGCTCAAGTTTGATTTCATCTGTCCACAGAACATTTTCCAAGAAGGATTGCGGTTTCTCAAGTTGGTTTGGGCAAAGATCAGGCATGCTTTTTTATGTCTGTCTGAGCAGTGGGGTCCTCCTTGGCCTTTGCCCATGAAATCCTTCTTTGTTAGTGCGCGGCATATGGCGCAGGTTGAAACCACCACTTCATATTGCTCTAGGTCAGCTTTAAGCTCTTTGGAAGTTGTACGTAGTGTTTTTCCAACAGTTTGCACTAACCTTCAAAGACTTCTTGGATTAATTTGTAACTAAATATCTTGATTGTAAAACATATAAAAAAAACATGTAAAAAAGTATCTTAATATACAGGACATGTAAAAAAGTGTGCAGCTTATTATTCTGTCGTCCAACTCATTGCTATCTTAAAACTAAAGGAAAATTTTAAACCAAGTTGAAAACTTCTTCAACTACAAAATAGTGTGAAGCATTATGATATTACCCATGTTTAAATCATATTTGTGTGGAATACCATGTGTCCTGTTAATTTGATAACATAAATGACACCTGTTGTTTTTTTAACCGATAAAAGCCGTAATACATCAATAAAACAAAAGAGACATTCATAGGGGTCTGTTTACTAAAAGGCCGGTGTTGTGCGGTCCGCGGTACCGAGCGGGTGCCGTATAAGGAGTGGGCGTTCCGTCGTGAAGAACAGAAGCTGTGATTGACAGATGCGCTAAGGTGCGCGGCGCCCGTGTGGTTAGTGCCCTGTGACATTACGGCGTTTGATCTGTGCACATAGATCACACTGCTCACGGTTTTTGGGCTTCCACTATTGTGCTGCACATTGCTGACGGAAACGGTTTCTTTTCCCTGCACAGCACCTCTAACGCGAGTGTTTCACTGGCGGTAAATTTCTTTGCAGATTCGGGCACGCTCCTGTGCGGCGAGTCTCTCCCCTCCCACATTCCGCCCACTGACCCCGTCTCTCCGCCCCTAGGGGGCCTTCCTCCGCCCTCATTTCGCCTTGGCACGCCTCTTTCGCACATTACCGCCCCGCAAATGTGCGCGTTGTCGGCGCACGCTTGCGGGACCCGTTAATGTGCCGCGCACTCGTACGGGGCGCTTAAGAGCACTTAAATACATCTTTTAGAGCGCTCATGTGCGCCCCGTACATGTGCGCCGTTTAGTAAACAGACCCCATAGTTACAAAGTTAAATGAAGCTGACTGACTTCAGGATGTGTCACTTCCGAATATTCAGCCTAATGTGTCCTGAATTGGAAATTCTTTGAACAAACAAAACCTTTTTCTAAGGGACCACTATATTGGGGATATCTTGACACATAAATGGTACAAATTGGGGTTAGCTTGGTTACCAGACAAGTTATCCACATATGGTCTTTAATATTGTTTTTTTATAAGAGAATAAACCTGGCTTTGTTCATTGGACCAAGAGGTTAATTTCTATTTGGTTCAGTAATCTTTCATATTTTGTTAGGATTTTAAGGAGTTGTTTTTATAAACGGGGATAACATTGAAAGTATGAATATAACACTTTTACCCTTCTTATATATAGATAACACTTAGGGGTCTGTTTACTAAACGGCGCACATGTACGGGGCGCACATGAGCGCTCTAAAAAATGTATTTAAGTGCTCTTAAGCGCCCCGTACGAGTGCGCGGCACATTAACGGGTCCCGCAAGCGTGCGCCGACAACGCGCACATTTGCGGGGCGGTAATGTGCGAAAGAGGCGTGCCAAGGCGAAATGAGGGCGGAGGAAGGCCCCCTAGGGGCGGAGAGACGGGGTCAGTGGGCGGAATGTGGGAGGGGAGAGACTCGCCGCACAGGAGCGTGCCCGAATCTGCAAAGAAATTTACCGCCAGTGAAACACTCGCGTTAGAGGTGCTGTGCAGGGAAAAGAAACCGTTTCCGTCAGCAATGTGCAGCACAATAGTGGAAGCCCAAAAACCGTGAGCAGTGTGATCTATGTGCACAGATCAAACACCGTAATGTCACAGGGCACTAACCACACGGGCGCCGCGCACCTTAGCGCATCTGTCAATCACAGCTTCTGTTCTTCACGACGGAACGCCCACTCCTTATACGGCACCCGCTCGGTACCGCGGACCGCACAACACCGGCCTTTTAGTAAACAGACCCCTTATTAAATATAGTTCCTCTGCTTCATTTACACTATCAGTCTCATGACCCCTTTTATTGTGATTTGAGTGGTATTCATGTTTTTTAAGATGTCATATACCATATCGAAGTGTTTTAAGTTTTTGCATCTTATAGATGTTTATTGAAAAAAAAATTCTACTGTATGTTGTATCGTCAAAAAATCTATCTATATTATAAAAAACATTTTTCTGTAATGTACAGTACACTATTGAACAATATTTAATTCTAATTTTTATTATCATCCATTCTTTAAATGTACAACACATTATTGAGATTATCAATCTATTTTGTTATTCACTCCATAGCTAGAGTATAACGCTAAAGATTATCTTCTACGTGAGATTCATCACAGGGTGTTCTAGTGAGTACTGTCTTGAACATTCATAATTTGATGGTTGCTTATTGTCCTCTTTATCCTCTTGACAGTACCTTTTTCACATTTAGTGTCTATAAATGTCTTTTTCTTTGCTGTCCTGCGTTTTGTTTTCTTTTTTATGGTTTCAAAATGATGTATTCATGTATTATTTTTCATGTTTCATTGTGCTATGAGATATATACATATTGTTTATTCTATTTTATTTTACAAGCTGCATACCCCTGAGGAAAGCGTTGCCGAAACGCGTTGGGATTTCATCAAATAAAGGCTCCTGTGACCTTCATTCGTCTCTTGCTTTTTGTGTTACCAGGTTCCCACTGCAAGAGGCCACGCTCTTTCTTGTGTTTGCTGAGCAGTGGGGTCCTCTTTGGCCTTCGCCCATGAAATCCTTCTTTGTTAGTGCGCGGCGTATGACGTAGGTTGAAACCACCACTTCATATTGCTCTAGGTCAGCCTTAAGCTCTTTGGACGTTATACATGATGTTTTTCCAACAGTTTGCACTAACCTTCAAAGACTTCTTGGATTAATTTTCCTCTTCCCACCATGTCCCGGGGGAAGCTCTTGACAGTTCCATGAGCAGAAAAATTCCTAATAACATTGCAAACTGTAGAAACAGGAATCCCAAAATCATTGAAGATGGCTTTGTACCCCTTTGAAGTTTGATGTTTGATGATGAAAACTTTTCTGCAGCTCTCTTGTCTTCACCATTGTGAAAATGGAACAGGTAGTGAATGTGGCCATTTTAAACATTAGAGCCATCATTCATGGATTGATTCAAGTCATGTGAGTACTGACAATTGGTCACAGTTGCATCTAATTTTACTGCATTGGGAATGTGGTTCTTCTGTTCATACTGATTTGAATTGTTTATAAGGGTGCCAAAAATCATGTCCTGGCAATGTCTCAGTTTTTATACTGTTTCCTACTATTTCGTTTTTTAATTGGTCTTATTTTATTTGATTCTTTTGTGGGTTAAATATGTGTGCATATATTATCCAAAGCCATTTTGCTGCCCTCATTTTTTTAGGATATATTGGACATTAAGGAGTTGAACTGCAAGGGTGCCAATAATGTTGACCACAACTGTATCTGAGCTTTTGAAAGCAACCTTGGCCTTTTTTCAGTTGTGATTGGCGTGAAAGTCATTACAGCCTCTGAGGATTCAATTTTGACCTGCCTCCATTGCTGTCCCCTCAGATTCTTCCATTTCTACCCAAGCTCCCTCGAAAGGTTGGGGATTGGCCCCAACACAGAGGGAGAGGAAAAGTGATTCATAGTTGATATGAGTGGCCAGCAGCAAAGAGATTTATGGACTGTAACATTTTAGGTTTTGATCATTGATACAGTTTGAAGGGGACCCTAAGAATTCCCTCCTCTTCTCTCCTATACAGGGATTGACTACAGCCCATGAGCAGTTCAAGGCTACTCTTCCTGATGCTGACAAGGAGCGACAGGCTATACTGGGCATCCACAATGAAATCTCCAAGATTGTCCAGACCTACCATGTGAACATAACTGGATCCAACCCCTATACAACCATAAGCCCTCAGGAAATCAACAACAAGTGGGACCATGTGAGGCTCTACTCCTTCTCACATGCTCAGTTTGTGATCTGTATGTGGTTTTTTTTCAGGGATTCAGGTTCTTGTTCTTGCCTCAAAGGTGGCTATGTTTTTCCTTTCTCTGTGTTTCTGAAATGACTTAATATGCACCAGGTTTATGATATTAATTTCCTTTTAATTCAAAGAAAAAAATGCAGAGCTAAGTCACTAACGGGGTGCTTTCCTAACATAGGGACTTATAAAGTTCATGTACTTTTCTTTTGAGAGATGCCCTGGGAATAAGTCTCCATAGAGATTTAGCACTTGCTTTTTCTCTTTCCAATGGTGCGTGTAGTTTCAAAAATTGATTATTTAGATTTAGCTCACAACATTTCAGTAGTAGGTCAAGATGAATTACATTCAGGTACAGTAGGAATTTTCCTGTCTCCAGGCAGCTTACAGTCTGTACTTCAAGCAATGGAGGGTTAAGTGATTAGCTCAAGTCATAAAAAGCATCAGTGGGATTCAAACCCTGGTTTCACTGGCTCGCTTCTCTAACCACTAGGCTACTCCTTCATGCTATGCACATTATAGCAGTTTCCTCCCTAACCCCACCCATGCAAACACATTCACTGAATGCTCAGATGCTATCAACGTTTCACCATAAGTTGCGCCAGGGAGATATATTTTTAAAACCGCATAAACTCTCATCACCACAGCTCCTTGAAATCTTCCAGGCTGGGTGCTGCGGTGATGAGTTTATGCGGTTTTAAAAGTATATCTCCCTGGCGCAGCTTATCGCAAAACGCTGACAGCGTCTGTGCATTAAACAGTGGAATTTGACTTGGATGCAGTGTGAAAGGGAAGTATCCCAATTTGGTGTTGTCCTAAGTGCAGAGTTGGCATTACCATTATGAAACTAAGTGATTGCCTAGCGCACCAATGTTTAGGGGTACCCTATCGCCGCCACTGCCATCCCTCTCCAGGACCTGCAGTGCGCTTACCTAAAATTGCTGGCACTGTGTCACAGTTCACGCTATTTTTGCAGGTTTTGTAAGACTCTTTTATAAAGGCACATAAGCGTTTTTGTGTCTTTAATTTAAAATATTTATTTTCTGCTTATACTGACAGTCCTAAGCAGATTACAGAATGGAACAAAACAGGTTTAAAATAAATCTTACAGTAGAAAATATTCAGTCGACATAAAACTGAACAAAATTCCAATCACAGTGCAGATCCAATACTTATCCAAGATTAGAATAACAATACAGTTTTCGCCCTGGCGAATTATAATTCCTGATAAATTTTACAATACCTGGTCATAATCATTTATGATTTCCCAGTACAGTTTCACAAATAAAAGTCAATCCCCAAATATTCTCTGACTACTCTAGTTTTTTAAATATTTTTCTAAAGTACTTATAATTAACAATTTCTATAAATTACACAGATAATTGTTCCAATCCATACAACTCTATAACTAAACCATTTATCCATAACATGTTTGTAGACCAAATTTTTAGATGAGGGAACAGACATATCCTTTTGTGCTACACGCACAGTCTAAAAGAAATATTGACATTCACCAAAGAGAACATATATCTGGGGATAAGACCCTGATAAATCTTGAAGGCCAACCACAACAACTTAAAAAGTAATTCTGTCTTTACTTGGAAGCCCAGTGAAATTGAATTAGAAAAAGGGGGTCACCCTTTCCCACCTGTGACCTTTTAATATGAGCTTTCCTGCTACATTTTACAAAACCTGGAGCCAGGAAAGAGATTTACTTTGATAAGCTCAGGTATTTACGGTATTGCAATAATCCATCTGTTTTGGGATTAAAGCTTGTACCACCATCTGAAATCCTTTCTCTCAAAGTAGGAGCAGATCTGCCTAATACACCACAGTTTAAACAAAGGGGTTTTTTCACCAATGCATAAGTCTGTTCATCCATAGGGTTGAATCAATAATCATATCCAAATTTTTTGTTTAGCTAATGAGACTCTCACTCCTGCCAGCATTGGTGATATTGATGGAAATAAATTTATATCATATACCATCCAAAGTAATTTGCTTTTTACAGGATTAAGTTTCATAAAGTGATAAGTCATCCATAAATTAATAACATCAAAAACGCTGGACAACCTAGTGAAGTTCTGGTGTAAATCTAATTGACAGAGAAGGAGTACAATAATTTCCAGGAACAAGCAGGAATGTAGTCTTCACATATGGGTATCATCAGTACCAACGGAGCCTGCGCAGGAACACTCCCCAGCGTCCAATAGGAACGCTTTTGGGAGCATCCCTCAGCACATGCGCGCTGCCTTCCCGCCTTTCCAACTGTCCCTCTTCAGTTCTTCATTTTTCGCGGAGCCAACAGGACCTATTCCCTGTCACCGCAGAAAATTCCATCTTTCTATCTTGGACCTGCAGCATTCGAGGAGATACGCTGCATGGAGTTCTTCCTTCACCTGTTTCTGCGTGAGGTGAATCACATCTTCCCATTGGCTTGTAATTACATCTATTTCATCCTCAGTGTGGGAAAGTAATGCCTCACGTGATATAAATTTTTCCAGAGCGTCATCCCCGAAGCTCAACACGTCCTTCCATGGGGAAAACATGCTACCAACACCAGTAGCATGGTGTTGGTAGCATGTTTTCCCTACGAAACTACTGAGGATGAAATAGATGTAATTACAAGCCAATGGGAAGATGTGATTCACCTCACGCAGAAACAGGTGAAGGAAGAACTCCATGCAGCGTATCTCCTCGAATGCTGCAGGTCCAAGATAATACCAAGAGGTCTAAGGGTGTACAAAGCACCTGGTTTATATCAAGAGGAGAATGGGTTTGTTAAATGCTGGAATGCTATTTTAAACAAGTGTTCATTGGATTTAATGATTTTATTGATTAGCACAGCCAACAAAAAGTCAGAAATATATAAAGCAGAAATTGATGAGAAACTTATAGCATTAAAGGATTTCCAATTCCTTTGCTCTAGGTTCTTTTTCAGGAGCTACCATGATTGATAGGCCTCGGGCCACATTACAAATAAAATCCTGAAAAGACATGTCCTCCAGAGGAGACATTCTGCGCTGAGGAGAAGAGGAGTCTTCCGGAAGAAATACTCTGGTACCGACCGAGTTATCGGAATCGGAAGATTCGAAGCATCTCTGATCCCGATGTTCATGCAAAGCACGGTGTCGGTATCGATCGAAGTCGGCACCGAGTTCGTCCGGTACCGATCTGTCAATGCCCGAAAAAGTCGGCATGGGCAGAATTCCCACTGAGGCCGGTACCATCAGTGCTAGTACCGGTATCGGTACCGGTGCCCGTTGAACCATCGGTAGCGGTGTCAACGGTACCGCAGCTGTAAGGAGAGCTGCAAGACTGCGTTCGATAGCGAGGAATCTCTGGTTTATCGATGCTTCTGAGGCCTGGGCCTGGATCAAGAGGTCTCAACACTCCTTGCTCAGGAAGCAATAGAGGAAGTGCCCATTCCCCAACAGGGTACAGGGTTCTACTCCCCCCTATTTTCTTATTCCAAAGAAAACAGGAGGACACAGACCCATTCTAGACCTCAGAGAATTGAACAAATATCTGTTCCGAGAAAAGTTCAAAATGATTTCTCTGGGAACTCTTCTGCCATACTTCAAAGTCAGGATTGGCTTTGCTCTCTAGATCTAAAGGATGCATATACTCATATTCTGATCCATCCACATCACAGGAAATTCTTACGATTTCTTGTCAAGGGAAAGCACCTCCAATACAGGGTTCTTCCTTTTGGTCTGGCTTTGGCACCAAGAGTATTCACGAAATGCATGGCAGTAGTAGCTGCATTCCTGCGAACCCTAGGGATATTCGTCTTCCCTTACTTGGACGACTGGCTCATTCCAGCCCCCACAATTCCAGAAGCCAGCTCTGCACTGTCTCGCACAATGCGAATTCTCCAATACTTGGGATTGGTCATAAACTTCCCAAAATCCCAACTTGTTCCTTCTCAGACCCTGGAGTTCATAGGCGCTTGTTTAGATACCAGACAGTCAAGGGCTTTCCTCCCACAGCCCCGCTGTCTTCGTATAATTCAACTAGCTTCTCAAGCAGCGGGAAAGTTCTCCCTAACTGCTCAAGAACTGCTGCAATTACTGGGACATATGGCATCCACAGTTCATGTAGTTCCCTATGCTCGCCTCCACATGTGAGCAGCCCAGTGGACCCTATCCATACAGTGGACACAGGACGTCTGTCAGACAAGATATCAAACTCACAACGACTGATCTTGTCCCTACAATGGTGGCAATCACTGGAGAATCTTTTAGTGGGGTCTCCTTTCCAACAACCCCCATTCCAGGCCACCCTAACAACAAATGCATCGCAGGTGGGATGGGGAGCACACCTGCACCATCTCTCTACCCAGGGTACCTGGACTCCACAGGAGGCCTGTCTTCACATAAACCTCCTAGAACTCAGAGCAATCTATCTAGCTCTTCGAGTATTCCATGCCCAGCTCAACTACAAGACAGTCCTAGTCCAAACGGACAATCAAGTAGCCATGTTCTACATGAACAAGCAGAGCGGAACAGGATCTCTGTCGTTATGCAACGAAGCTTTACGACTATGGGCCCTTGTCAGAGAGCATCAAATTCACCTTCTCATGGTATATCTTCCAGGCATTCAAAACCTTTGGGCAGACAAACTCAGCCGAGTACTGCTGCCTCACAAATGGTCTCTCCACCTAGACCAGCTGATAAAGATATTTCACATCTGGGGAACCCCAGACATAGACCTTTTTTGCAAGTCCACTGAATGCCAAACTTCCCCGGTTCTGTTCCAGAATTCCAGCTCACAATTGCTAGGCAAGGGACGCCTTCCTCCTTCACTGGGGTCAGGACTTCCTCTATGCCTTCCCACCAATTCCTCCCATCCCCAAAGCACTCTTCAAGCTTCAGAGAGACAGAGGTCGTATGATCCTCATAGCGCCACGGTGGCCACGACAAACGTGGTATCCCCTGCTTCTACCTCTCTTTCAAGCTGCATCTTGAAGTTAGGGTGTGCTCCAGACCTTCTCTCCCAAGAGAACAGGATGCTATGGCACCCGAATCCCCAGTCCCTGCATCTCAGGGCCTGGTTGCTGAAAGCCTACACCTGCAGGATCTTAACCTTTCCCAACAGGTAAAGGATGTCCTTCAGGCTTCCAGAAAACCTTCCACAAGACATTCTTACGCCTTCAAGTGGAAACGTTTTACTATATGGTGTTCTCAAAAGGGCTTAAACCCCCTTGTGATACCTTTGGAATCGGTACTAGAGTACCTACTTCATTTATCAAATTCTGGTCTAAAGACAAATTCAGTAAGAGTCCATCTTGGTGCAATTGCAGCTTCCTATAAGCCTCTAAATGGACAGCCAATTTCCTCTCATACACTCATAGCAAGATTTATGAGAGGTCTTCTATTAACAAAGCCTCCCATCAGGCCACCACCGATGGCATGGGATTTAAATCTTGTTCTCGGACAGCTCATGAAACCGCCCTTTGAACCTTTAGCCACTACAACGCTAAAGTTTTTATCCTGGAAAGTCATCTTCCTAATTGCAATCACCTCCGCACGTCGCATTAGTTAATTGCAAGCTTTAGTGGCTGATCCCCCTTATACAAGGTTTCACAATGATAAGGTTGTTCTCAGAACTCATCCACATTTTATGCCAAAGGTGGTTTCGCCTTTTCATTTAAATCAATCAATTTACCTTCCTGTATTGTTTCCGAGGCCTCATGCCTCTAATGCAGAAAGGAACCTTCATACTTTGGACTGTAAAAGAGCCTTGGCTTTTTACCTACAAAGAACACAGCATCATAGAAAGTCTTCTCAACTTTTTGTTGCTTTTGATTCTAGTCATTTGTGACTTCCAGTCTCCAAAAGAACTCTATCTAAATGGATTGCATATCCTTTACTTATGAGAGTAAGAGTCTTCCTCTTCAAGGCCATGTCACAGCACATAATGTGAGAGCCATGGCAGCCTCTATGGCTAACCTTCACTCTGTGTCTATCGATGACATCTGTCGAGCAGCCACCTGGGCTTTGGTGCACACCTTCACAGCCCACTACTACCTAGATAAAGCCTCCCGTCAGGATGCCTTCTTTGGCCAGGCTGTTCTTCAACATCTCTTTCAGACTTAATTCAACTCATACCCACCAACCCTGGTAGGATGCCAGAGATCCATGGGAGGAAGCATGGCCCACCTCACTATAGGTGGCAGCTTCCTGGGGCCATCTCCCCGGCATCTTCAGCTAGGGAGTCCCCATATGTGAAGACTACATTCCTGCTTGTTCCTGGAGATAGCATAGTTACTCACCTGTAACAGGTGATCTCAGGGAACAGCAGGAATTTAGTCTTCACAACCCACCCACCTCCCCTAGGAGTTGTCTCTCTATTTCTCTGTCTCTTTCCTCTCTCCCTCTATCCTTTCACTCAGCTACAAACTTAACTGAAGAGGGACAGTTGGAAAGGCGGGAAGGCAGTGCACATGTGCTGAGGGATGCTCCCAAAAGCATTCCTATTGGACGCTGGGGAGCATTCCCGCACAGGCTCCATCTGTACCAACGATACCCATACGTGAAGACTAAATTCCTACTGTTCCTGGAGATCATCTGTTACAGGTGAGTAACTACGCTTTATCAGCATATATATGAAAATGGAGACCAAACTGTTAGATATTCTCCTTACACTCAGATACTGAATAATATTGGTGACAAGGGAGGATCTTTATAAAATAGCCCCAAAATAGGTTCCTAGTTGGATTTGCTATATAGGTGACCTGTTACAAAATTATGTTTCATAGGTCTTTAGACAATACTTTATCCAAAAGTTCCTGCCCAAAGTTATAGGTGCTCTGAGGAAGGAGTAACTTTGGGGCCCTTTTTACTAAAGGTTAGCACACATTAATTGCCATTGCATTAAGTGCCTACAGCCCTTTAATTTCTGTTGGCACAGTGACACTTAATGCACCTTAACCTTCAGTAAAATGGCCCTTCTGTATGTGTATGTATTGGTAGAAATCTGCAAGCATGAGCGTGTTTTTTTATAAAATACCCAGGCCCTACTCTCCAGCCCAGGAATATTTGCACTTTTATAGCATAAAAAGTAAGCACAATTTTTTTCCAGGCATTTACTTTTATGCATGTAAAGACATACTTGAGTGTGTCCTATGCTCTTCTGCCTTCTCAAGTCACTTATAAAATTCCCCTGATCTGTAAGCAGTTTGTATGCTAAGAGCAGGATGGTTTGTGAGGGCTGTAAAGTACGTGCATAGGTCTGTAAAAAGCTTTATCAAAAGTGAAAAGCATGGCAAGAATTTTAGCCAAGTATAAGGAAGCCTTTCTTCTCGAGGAGAGTTGCCAACCACAAAGTGGCAGTGCTGCTCCAGGAAAAATAAGATTGAACCAAAGCAGGTCAAACATTGGTGTCTCTTCTAGCTAAGAAAAGCACTTTGGAGAGATAGCTATCAAAGCAGGCTCAACCACTAGGCAAACAAAAGAGGTCGCCTAGGACAGCAGCTTCAGTCAAAGCAAAGGAACGAATCCTGGCAGCCACACACACTCAGAGTCATCAGTGCGTACTTTTACCTACAGGAAAAATGGGAAATTTGCAAATAGTCCATTTACTCTCATAAATGGCTTTTTGAAATCTCCCTCATTCTGTATATATTTGCAAAATAAATTTGGCTAATTGAAGTGTAATGTTCAAATATGGGTTTTTATAGGATTGTTCTGTGAGGGATGGTGTTGAGATGATTACAGTTGAGTAAGGTGCCTTGCAGCAGCCCTGATGACTGTGATACACACCACAGGCCTTTGACTTCTGGTACTTTGCAGTGGCGTTTGTTATAGATTTACAAATGATCTCAGCACTCTTCAACATAAAAGAATTCTCGATGGTCTCGTCATTTTCTGTATATCCCCCCGTATTTGGTCATTACACAACCAGGTAGGGAGAAATAATCTGGAGCTATTTAAACAGCGCATGGGATGACATTTGGACACTAGCAGAAACCTGTCTTCTTCCTAAGTAGTTCCAGAGTGCAGCCATTGAGTCTGTAAGACAGAATGTTCAGGAGTAGCAAATTGAGTTTGCAACATCTCTATACCAGTCTATGGGATAACCACACCTAGAGTGTTGTGTGCAGCCCCGGTCGCCTCATTTCAGAATAGGTATAGGAAGAGTAGAAAAGGGCAACAGACATGGTAAAGGGAATATTTACTCTTTGAAATATTGCTTACAAAACCAACTGGTAGAAGAATTTAAAAAAATTTAGGAATGTGCTTTTTAGTCAATGAGCAATTCCGCTGTGGAATTTGTTGCCCCAAAATATGATCAAGTCTGGTAGTATAAGAGCGTTTGAAAAAGATTGACAAGTTTTTGAGAACAGGGCTAATGCAAGGATAGTGGACACCCTAAGCGAACCCTCAGCCTTACACTTTAATCCCCCTCAAGCTTTTGATAATTAAACTCAACAATCATGATCATCCCAATGCCACCCCCCCCCCCCTTCCCAACTACATTCATGTAAAATGGCATAAATATTACACTTGGCTTTGTATATATGTAGGGGCCCGCTGCCCCTGCAAGTAAAAGAATGTGCATGGCTCTTTGAGCTTCTTTGGCTGTCAGAATCTATTTTAATTTGACTGCATTTGCTCTTTGATACCCCTCAGCATGATACCATCGTGGCTCCGAGGGAAAACCCATCTCAGCCCATAGCTCGATTCATGAGTGGTCTGCTCCTCTCAAAGCCACTGCTCAAGCCCCCGACAGTGGCTTGGAATCCCAACGTGGTACTCGCCCCGCTAATGCAGACCCCATTCGAGTCACTGGACTTGTGCCCTCCGATGTGATGCATGAGCAAGCTCCAGGCTCTGGTCGCTCACCCTCCATACACCCAGTTCTACCAGAACAGACATGTGCACTGCATGCACCACTGTTTTCTGCTGATGGTGGTCTCTGCATTCCACCTTAATCAGTCGATAGTCCTACTGACTTTCTTCCCCTGGCCTCATGCTAATAGGGGAGAGGTGGCATTGCATACATTGCACTGCCAGCAGGTGTTAGCCTTTTTCCTGGAGCGCACAAAGGTGCACTGGCAGTCCACCCAGCTGTTCATCTCCTTTGACCTCCAGTAAGCTGGGCGCCACTATCTCGAAGTGCACGCTATCCCTTTGGCTAGCTGACTGCATTGCTTACGTATATTCCCAGGCTGGGTTAAGCCTTGAAAGTCATGTCACGGCTCACAACGTCTGTGCAATGGCAGCATTGGTGGCCAACCTCCACTCAGTCTCTGCAGAGAGGATCTGCAGGGCTGTGACATGGTCTTCAGTCCATATCTTTGCAGTCCATTACTATCTGGATGAGGATTCACGACAGAACAGCAATTTTTGGCAGGCTGTGCTCTGGCATCTCTTTGGGTCTTAGAGTCAACTCCTGCCCACCGGTCCTTCTGTCTGTCCAGGCTACCTGCTAAAATCCCTCCGGTCGCTGTTTGCTGAGGATGCTGAATCAGATGAGTCCTTCTGTGGGACTGCCTTACTGTTCTTTCTGGTTTCTCTAGTTTCACTGCCCTTATTGGACTGTTGACCTCCTCAATTTCCAGTAGCCTGTAGCTTGGGAGTCTCATATGTGAAGACTTCTGTTTGTTCACGGAGAAGCATAGTTACCTGTAGCAGTTGTTCTCCATGAACAGCATGAATAAGTCCTCCCCACCCTACCACTTCCCCAGGGAGTTGCTTTTTGGCTCCTACTATGTAATAGACTGGAGAAGATGGTGCCACGGCAGGTGGAAAGGCAGACATGCATGCTCAGTATACCTCCCAAAGGCTTCCTTTGGAAGCTGGAGGGCTCCATCAGTGATGTCACCCATGCATGATGACTTATTCCTGTTGTTCATGGAGAACACCTGGTATAGGTGAGTAACTACACTTTCTGGAACTACTATTTGTATATCATTAAAATAGTTTTTAAAGGTGTAGGCATGGAAGAGTAGCTTAGTGCTTATAGAAGTAGATTGAGAACCAGGGATGCTAAGGTTCATATATCTATTGTACCTGAATGTAACTTGCCTTGAACTGCTACTGGAAAGGTGTGAGCTTTATTTCTCTCCCCACGCCCCCTCCATAAAGAAGCTGTGCTCACATTAAACAGTCTGTGAATGAAAGGACAGGGCGCTCTCAATTGGATCTAAGCACTTTGGTTACAGTTTGGTGAAGGGATTCTGTTCCTCCGTGCATTTGAAAACAGAATTATAGGGTTACGTTTTTGTTTTGTTTTTTTTCTTTTTTCTTTTAAAGCTTGGTGTATTAAACTCATGGGGTCAATTTTCAGTGCTATCAGTCAGTGTATTTTTTTTTAAACACCAATTTTGGAATTTAAAAAAAACTACCCCATCAATTTTTAAAAGTCATCTAGATGTTTGGTGTTGTATTGAACATCTAGGTGTGTTTATTTTCTGTTTGATGTGGCATTATGCATAGAGTGGTATTTAAATATCCCACTCTATGCAACATGCTATGGGATCTGCAGGTAGGATGGGTTAGAGACGTTTTCAGGATGGGACCACAAATACATACATAGACATTTGGCTCTGATGCAGAAGAAACAAGTATTACCTGGGCCATTGGGGCCAAATGCATAGCCTATATGTATAGGAGCCTATATTTGGCAGCTATGCATGTACTTAACACACATAGCTGCCAATATAGAGACAGAAAAAGACCACATGGCCTATCTAGTCTGTCCTTCCATATCAACAACTACAACAGTCTCCTTTTTTCCTTTAGAGATCCTCTGTGTTGGTCCCATGCTTGTTTGAATTCAGATACTGTCCTCATCTCTACCACCTCTACTGGGAGACTATTCCACGGATCCACCACTCTTTCCGTAAAGAAATATTTCCGAAAATTGCTCCTGAATCTATCCCCCTTCACCCTCATCCCATGTCCCCTCGTAGCAGTACTTGCTTGCAATCGAAAGAGGCTCTCCCCTGAACATTTATGCCACGGAGGTATTTAAACGTCTCAATCATATCACCTCTATCCCACCTTTCCTCTAATGTGTACATATTAAGATCCTTACGTCTGTCCACATATGCTTTATAATGAAGATCACTAACCATTTTAGTAGCCACCCTCTGTACTGACTCTATCCTGTTTATATCCTTTTGAAGGTGCGATCTCCAGAATTGCACACAATACTCCAAATGAGGCCGCACCAAAGACTTATACAGAGGCACTATCACCTCCTTTTTTCTGCTAGCCATTCCTCTCCGTATGCACAAGCATCCTTCTAGCTTTTGCTGTCGCCTTTTCTACCTGTTTAGCCACTTTAAGATCATTAGACACAACCACGTCTAGGTCCCGCTTTTCTTTAGTGGACAAAAGTACTTCATCCCCTATACTATATTGCTCCCTTGGATTGCTGCGGCCCAAATGTATGACCTTACATTTTTTAACATTAAATCTCAGCTGCCATGTTCTAGACCAGTGATGGCTAACCTTTTTGAGCCCGAGTGCCCAAACTGCCGCACAAAACCAAAGAATTTCCTCAAAGTGCCAGCACGTCCATTAAAGCCTCATTTGCATAAGGTGCCTCATTTGCATAAATATTTGCATAATGTTACCATACACTAACTTTTAGTAAACATGCCTCTTAATGAGTATATGGATAAAGAAAGACTAAAAGGTTTCTACATTACTATAATCCAGTACCAACCGCCAGGCACATTAGGAACTACTACAAACGCTGCCCATTTAGAACCCATAGCAAACCCGCCGTATCCTAACAGTACTACCAGGACTCACAAAGCACCATACCCTAACTATCAAAAGGCAACACTGCAAATATTAAACCAATACATTTCAGAGAACAACAATACATGACCTACTGGGGAAAGAACAAGTGGCAATGTCAAATAGGAATTATATAAACAGAATACCTCAGCTCAGTTACACATGCAGAACAGACCATCACCAAACAAGGAATCACAATTTAAAAACAGGAAGACAATAATTAAACTGGGAACCCCAAAAGCCAAACTTGGAATATACAACAACACTGTAGAAATAAAACTATAAATTAATTTCCTCTTGTACTAAACAAAGCGCAAAAATTAATGATGCACATTTCCCAGAGCTGACATATTCCAGTTAATAAATTCAAAATAAAGAGATATTTTTCTACCTTTTGTGCATTTTTTTTCAGTTGCAATTGCTCCAGCCACTTTCTTCTGGTTTCTTCGTGTCTTCTCCTAACTCTCCATCTGCTGTCCATTTGTCCTTTCTTCTGTCTTCTTGTTTTTTTTTTTTTCCATTCTCTCTCTACATCTGCTTTAACATACTAATCTTTCTCCTTTTGCTCTTTCCTCATTCCTATTTCATCTACTCAAAATTTACCCCTCCATCCTCAATCCCCACTTATTCTCCCAATACCCGGCCAATTGTAGATTTTTTATCCCTCCCACACAAAATATTTTTCCCCTCTCCATTTTACTCTCCCAGCCCCATCCCATTCTAATCCTCCCCAACACCAGCTCCCTTCTAGTTCCAGCCTCACCCAGCATCCATTCCCTTCTAGTCCCTGCATCAGCCCATTTCCAGTCCTAGCAGCCCCCCAACCCATTTCCAGTCCTAGCAACCTCCCAACCCAATACCAGTCCTAGCCCCCCCTCATCAACCCACTTCCAGTCCTAACCCCCCATAAGCCCATTTCCAGTCCTAGCTCCCCCATCTATTTGCAGTCCCATCCGAGTCCCTCCATCAGCTCATTTCCAAACCCAGCCCCCATGAGCCCATTTCTAGTCCTTTCCTAGCCCCACCATCAGCCCATGTCAAATCCTAGCTCCCCTCCACTCAGCCCATTTCCAATCCAAGCCCCCCATGAGCCTACTTCCAGTTCTAGCCCCTTCATGAGTCCATTTCAATCCAAACCCCCACCACAGCCCATTTCCAATCTTAGCACCCCCCCAACAGCCAATTTCCAGTCCTATTCTAGCCCCTCCATCAGCCCATTTCCTGTCCTAGCCCCCCCTCACCCATTTCCAGTCCTAGCTCCCTCCCCCTCACAACCCATTTCCATTCCAAGCCCCAATCCCATCAGCTATTTGCAGTTCAAGCCCTCCTTCCACTCAGCCCATTTCCAGTCTTAGCCCCCCCATAGCCCATTACCAGTCCTAACCCCCCCATCAGCCCATTACCAGTCCTAACCCCCCCATCAGCCCATTTCCAGTCTTAGCCCCCCCCATAGCCCATTACTAGTCCTACCCCCCCCCAAATCACCATCACCATCACCATCACCAGCCCACTTCCAGCCTTAGCACCCCCCATGGCCCATTACTAGTCCTAACCCCCCCCCCCATCAGCCCATTTCCAGTCTTAGCCCCCCCCATGGCCAATTACCAGTCCTAACCCCCCCCCCCTGGCCAATTACCAGTCCTACCCCCCCCCCCGGCCAATTACCAGTCCTACCCCCCCCCCCCGGCCAATTACCCGTCCTACCCCCCCCCTGGCCAATTACCAGTCCTAACCCCCCCCCCCCATCAGCCCATTTCCATTCTTATCCCCCCCCCATGGCCAATTACCAGTCCTAACCCCCCCCCCCGGGCCAATTACCAGTCCTCCCCCCCCCCCCTGGCCAATTACCAGTCCTACCCCCCCCCCGGCCAATTACCAGTCCTAACCCCCCCATCAGCCCCTTTCCAGTCTTAGCCCCCCCCCCATGGCCAATTACCAGTCCTAACCCCCCCCCCATCAGCCCCTTTCCAGTCTTAGCCCCCCCCATGGCCAATTACCAGTCCTACCCCCCCCCCATCAGCCCATTTCCAGTCTTAGCCTCCCCACCATAGCCCATTACCAGTCCTAAACCCCCTTCCCCCCTATCATCCCAAATTAAAAAAAAAAAAACCCAAACAAAGCGGCTGCTTCTGCCGCGGCAGCCTCAAGAGCTCTGCCGCGGCAGCCTCAAGAGCTCTGCCGCGGCAGCCTCAAGAGCTCTGCCGCGGGGCCCCCCCCCTGCCCGGCAGAGCCTCCCTGCATCATCTACCTTCAAGTCGCAAAACGCGGGCTTCTTTCAGAGCCGCGAGAGTTTCCTTTCTCGCGGGAGAGCCGCGAGAAAGGAAACTCTCGCGGCTCTGAAAGAAGCCCGCGTTTTGCGACTTGAAGGTAGATGATGCAGGGAGGCTCTGCCGGGCAGGGGGGGGGGGGACCCCCGGCAGAGCTCTTGAGGCTGCCGCGGCCGAGCTCTTGAGGCTGCCGCGGCAGAAGCAGCCGGTTTGTTTGGTTTTTTTTTTTTTTAAATTTGGGACCTTTTAAATGCGGACCTTCCCGCGTGCCAGCTGCAAGGCCTTCGCGTGCCACAGCTGGCACGCGTGCCATAGGTTCGCCATCGCTGTTCTAGACCATTCTTCAAGCTTAGCTAGATCCCTCCTCATGTTATCTACACCTTCCTGGGTGTCTACTCTATTGCAGATTTTGATATCATCCACAAAGAGGCAAACCTTACCCGACAGCCCTTCCGCTATATCACTAACAAAGATGTTAAAAAGAATCGGACCAAGGACAGAGTACATATGCATACTGAGCATGTCCATATTTTGACGCATACCCCTACACTTATATGCAGCAGTGCTCAAAATACGCATAGCACTGCTGAATATAGGCATAATTTAAACCATCTACATTAGACATTTCAATCTACAGCCTTCTCAAAATGTACTCCTACATATATTCAGCACTGCTATAACAGTGTGCATTTGCCACTGACCACCAGCCATTATCCAGAAAGGCATACTGTTACCGCTGCTATCTGGATACTTTGTAGGTCCACCCTCGCTTTAGCCGAGCCCCAGCCCCATTTTATACAGATGTTATGGGATTGATCAGTCACATAGTCAGCCCCATACTCTCAGCATAAGATATGCCATACTGTTTGATACTAAGGGTCCATCAAGCACAGTATCCTGTTTCCAACAGCAGCCAATCCAGGTCACAAGTACCTGTCAAGCTCCCACAGAGGTACACAGGTTCCACGTTGCTTATTCCTGGGTAAGCAGTGGATTTCCCGGGTCCTCTTTAATAATGGTTTTTGGACTTTTCCTCCAGGAACTTGTCCAAATCTCTTTTAAACCCAGCTACACTAACAGCTTTTACTACATCCTCCGGTAATGAATTCCAGAGTTTGATTATGCATTGAGTGAAAAAAATATTTTCTCTGATTAGTCTCAAAACCCTTTTTAAGATCTTTGCAGTGCAGCAGCCTCTGCCAGTGTCCTTTTATGCTGCACACTTCAGCTATAAAATTTTTATCATGTGCTCCTTCCTCCCTATATTTCTCTTCCCCCAACAAAGCTTCCATGTAGCTTTTCTCCTGCGCAGCTGCCTCTTTCCTCTTCCCATTCTATTTATTTATCTATCTATACTGCCTTATCTGGGAATCAAGGCGGTTTACAGGAACAAAACGACAAATGTTTACTTAGAACTTTGGTAAAAGAACACATTGAACGGTAAACTTAACATGGAAAGTACAATTGGTACAATATAATTATACTGAATGTATATACATGGCTTGTATATATATACATGCCCTCATTCTGGCACCTGATCTTCCTTTTCCCCAGTTGCCCAGCCCTATTTGCAACACATCCTTGCATAGCCTCACTGCTCTACTTCTCGCTTGGATACTCTCGCTTCTGGCCTGTTAAAAACTCATCTTCATCCCCTTCATCAGTGCATTCTTTCAGTGGTGAATTCTTCATTGCCGGCTGGTATCCTCGCTAAGTTGTGGAAACGTGCCTCTCTTACCCCAGTTTTGAAGAAAGGTTGCAGGGCTATTCATACTGAACACAAATACAGACCTGTCTCTTCTCTCCCTTTCCTGGCTAACATTGCTGAAAAAAATATCTTTTCAACTTAGGGATTTTGTGGAATAAATAATATCCTCCATCCCCGTTGGTCTGTCTTTAGGGCTCTCCACAGTACAGAAACTTACTTAACTTTTATGTTAAGCAAAATACATAAATTCCTTGACTCGGATAAAATAGCTCTCATTATATTGCTAGATCTTTCAGCAGTCTTCAATCTATTTGATCACAGCCTACTTATCGATTGCTTCATTGACATAGGCATCTCGGGAACAGTTCTCAATTGATTTCCTTTCCAACCCCTCATTTTCAGGGGGTGGAAGCTAACAGTACTGTTCCAGTTTACCCCTCTTGCCTCTCCCTCCCTCCCTAATCTCCCCTCGGTCCTTTTTTATTTTTTTCTTTTCTTTTCTTTTTATGTAAACATATTTTCATGTTTGTTTTTATATAATTTGTAAACTGCTCTGGTGCTTTTGTTTAAGGGTGGAATATCAAGATTAAAGAAATAATAAACCATAAATGAGCTACATTTGTAACTTCAATGCATCTCCCTAGCCTTTCTACTTTTTGAAGGAGTAAACAACTGATCTATATTTACCCGTTTCACGCCAATCATTGTTTTATAGACTTCTATCATATCTCCCCTCAGCCATCTTTTTTCCAAGTTGAAGAACTATAACCCTTTTAAGCCTCTCTTCATAGGGGTATCCTTCCATCCCCTTTATCATTTTGGTGGCTCTTCTCTGTACCTTTTCTAATTCTGCAATATTCTTTTTAAGGTATGATGACCAGAATTGCACACAATATTCAAGGTGCAGTTGCACCATGGAACGCAACAGAGCGATAATAATATCCTTGGTTTCATTCTTCATTCCTTTCCTTATGATTCCTAGCATTCTATTTGCTTTCTTGGCTGCTGCTGCTGCACACTGGGCGGAGGGTTTCAACATATCCATAATGACACCTAAATCCTTTTCCTGGGTGGTGATACCTAATGTGGAACCTTGCACCATGTAACTGTAGTTTGGGCAGGACTGGCCTGTCCACTAGGCAGTCATCTAGGGTGGCAGACCTCTATGGGTGGCACAGTGCCTGCAGCAGACAATGTGCTTCGGCACACGTGGCTTGCCACCCCACAAGCCAAACCATGCCACCCTCCCCTCCCCATGCTGAGCCATGCTTCTGCTCCCTGTTGCCGCTGATTCTGGCAGCTGGGTCGGAAGGCAGCTAGGCTCAGCGGCAGCGGTGGCCCGCAGCAGGCCATGTGCTTTAGCACACAAATCCTACCGCTTCCACCCCCCCCCCCCCCAAATTGTGTCGGAGGGGTCAGAAGTGGTGGCCAAGTGTGCCGAAGCAGATGGTCTGCTACCGAGCTGAGCCGTCCCCCAACGGCTTGGCACATAGCAGGGGTGGTGGCATGGCCAGGGCTTCTGCCTGGGGTAGCAGAAACCTTTGGGCTGGGTCTGAGTTTGGGTTGTTCTTCCTTAAGTGCACATTGAATTTCATCTGCCATTTGGACACAGTCTCTCAATTTTTCAAGGTTTTCTTGCAATTTTTCACAATCCTCTTATGTTTTAACAACTTTGAATAGTTTTGTCTCATCTGCAGATTTGATCACCTCGCTCATTATTCTCATTTCCAGGGTCATTTATAAATATGTTAAAAAGCAGTGAGCCCAGTACAGATTCCTGGGTTTCTCCGGGAACAAACAGGAAGTTTGTCCTCACATATGGGTGACGTCAGTGCAGGCGGAGCCCTTGCAGAAGCATCCCCCGAGCTTTCAAAGAAAGCCTTTGGGAATGCCACCACACATGCATGGTGTCCTTCCCGCCCAAGAGTGCCATCTTGCTCAGTCTTCTGTTTTCCACGGAGCCCTTCAGATGTCTGTCTGGTTTTTCCCCAGAAAAAGTTGATATTTCTTAGCCTGAGTTTCATATTCTCTTCAGTAGGTCACTGGTACTCTTCCCACCACCTGAGCTTGCTGCCTCTGGGTTCCTCTCTTTTTTTCGTTTTGGCGCCTTCACGTACTTTTTTTCCAACTGGCAGCGCTGCGGGTCTTCGACCTCGCTGGGGTCATTTTTTACCCAAGGCTACCAAAGGTTCAAGAAGTGTGATTGGTGTGCCAAAATCATGTCCCTTACCAACACACATGACTACTGCCTATGCTGCCTAGGACAGGACCACTACCTCACGGCGTGCAGTCTTTGTAAAAAGATGTCCACCAAGGCCCTCAAGAGCCATCAGCAGCAGCAGCAGCAGCAGCAGCATGATAAGTTCTTCCCGGGGTCCCCAATACCTCTGAAGGCCCAAAGCCTCTGAGTCACGGAATCTCAGGTCACACTTATGGACCCCAATCTATGCCATGGCTTCTCAGAAAGGGGGTCTCCCTCGAAGGAACTCAAGAAGAAGAAAACCTCGAAGGCGGCATCCCTGGACGGCTCTGACAGATCAGGTAAGCTCCGAGCCAGCTTCTGCAACCCTAAACGCTCATCTGAGGGATTGGAGCAGGAGCAGCATACCAAGGTCCCCCAGAAGGACTCGATCGCAGATTGGCCTTTGTCGCCAGAACCTATCCTTGTTGTGGATTCCCCCTCGGGGGAACCGGCGCCAGGCCCGAGTTCCTCTGTGCCTGCACCAATAGCTGCAAAAACTTCTGGATTCAAAATTAGCCCTGGAGCGCAGTCTGTCTGCCTTCATGGACCAGCAGTGGTCGCTGTTGTCCGCTACCACTGGTTCCTCTATCCAGACCACAGGGCCATTGATGTCGAGGACGTCCCTGGTGGCCGAACTGATCCTAGAGACCATTCAGCCTTGAGTCGATCCTTGGCCGAGATCTTGATCCCATTCCCGTTCCACAGGACCGAGGTCCTCCCCAGCTAGCGCACATGGCACCAGCTTTGGGGCCTCCAAGGGATGCAGGTGAGGTTCAGGCTCAGAGCCCATGGGCTACCCTTGCCTCGAGTCTTTGAATGATTACTCAGAGTGGGAAACCAAGGACGAGCAGTCCCCGGACACCCATTGCCACCATGACATCCCTTTGGACTCCCCTCCTTCGGAGCCCCGGTGTCGGTCCCTGCCCGAGGACATGGCATTCCTCGACTTTGTGAGGGAGATGTCCAAGGCCTTAGCATTCCTGATGGAGTTAGAGGAGGACCCTTGGATGGAGGAGCTAGAAGTCCTCCTATAAGAGGTCCCTCCAAGGAAATCGCTCACAATACCCATTCCACCGATTCTGGAATGGCTAATACTCCATATATGGGAGACACTGGCATCGGTGCCAGTTGTGAGCAAGTGGCTCGACTCGATGTACCGGGCCCACCAGAGCCCGGGATTCCAGAAGGCACAACTGCCGCCCAACCCCATGGTAGTGGAGTCTGTCATGTGTCGGCTGAAAAGCCAGAAGACGCACTCTTCGTTGCCCCCAGGTAGGCAGGCCCGCACTTTGGATGCCCTTGGCAGAAAGTGCTACCAGGGCTCGATGCTGATTGGCCAGATCCAGGCCTACCAGCTGTACATGGGCATATACCCGAGAGACTTGGTGAAGGAGCTCGCTGGGTTCTCGGCTGGTTTCTCCGAGGAACCCCTGCAGTGCTTCAGGAACCTAGCTAAGGCCGTCCATGAGTGCTCCAAATTTATGTCGCAGGCAGCCTATGATGGCTTCGAATCGGTGACTTAAGTAGCTGCGGTGGGCATCAGTGCCCAATGCCAGGCTTGGCTATAGTCGTCCAACCTCAAGCAATGGGTTCAGGACAAATTTGTTGATGTCCCATGCCAAGGAGACAACCTCTTTGGCAAACCCATGACTGCCGAGCTGGAGACCGAAATTATGATGAGGACCAGGCTCTCTAAAAAGACTGCTGCCCCTCCTTGAGGGAAGGGCTCAGGTAAAAAGCCTTTCTACCCAAGGAAAGAGGCTGCTTACAAAAACTACCCACATTTTCAGGCCTCCCCAGCAGGGTCAGCAGGCCAAGGGACATGGGCAAGGCTATCATAAGCAGAAGGCTCCCAAGTCCCAGGCTTCAGCTCTGGCCCAGCCAGGAGGGAGCTTTTGACTAATTGAGCATAGCCTCACTACCCCAAGGAGGTCAGCAGCCCACAGGAGGACGTCTAATCCACTACGCCCAAAGGTGACCAGCAACACCGATTCCTGGGCACTGCAGGCGATCAGGGAGGGCTCCCTCCTCCATCTGGCTCAGACACCTCCTCCTTTCTTCCCAGGAGAGCCCCCCAGGTCTCCCCTTACTGAGACCTCCTAATAAAGGAACTCGCAGGTCTTCTTGAGGACAGGCCAGTAGAACCAGTACCCCAACATCTCAGGGGCAAGGGGTTCTACTCCAGGTATTTCCTCATACCAAAAAGAACAGGGGGCCTAAGGCCCATCCTGGACCTGCGAAACCTGAACAAGTTTCTGATGAGGGAGAAGTTCAAGATGCTCTCTCTTGGAACATTGCTGCCTTACCTCCAGCAGGGAGATTGGCTATGCTCCTTCGATCTGAAGGATGCTTATACCCACATCCTCATCCACCCCAACCACAGGCAGTACCTGCACTTCATGGTGTGGGGGCGGCCACTACCAGTACAGGGTACTACCCTTCGTCCTGGCCTCTGCCCCCAGGGTCGTCACCAAATGTCTGGCAGTAGTAGCTGCCTTCCTCCGTCTCCAGGGGGTATTTTTCTTCCCCTATTTGAACAACTGGCTCATAAAAGAAGTCACAGCCACAGAAGTGCAGCAGACCAGGTTCTGCAACATCTGGGGTTTGTGATAAACTATCCCAAATCCCACCTTTTTCTGACACAATGTCTAGAGTTCATAGGAGCAAGGCTAGACGAAAGCCTTCCTCCCCCTGGACCGAGCCAACTTCCTGAAGGCACAAGCCATAGACGTACAACACCGTTCCTCGGTGTCAACTCGGGTTCTGCTATGTCTACTCGGGCACATGGCCTCCACAGTCCATGTCATCCTGGACGCCCATCTGCACATGAGGGCCACTCAGTAGTGCTTTTGAGACCAGTGGACACAAGTCACAGGCCGTCTCCAGGACAGAGTCTCAGTGACCCACCAGCTGGCGGAATATCTGACTTGGTGGCAAAACCTCCATCACCTCCAGTCAGGGATGCCCTTCCAAACCCCCAGCCCTCTCAGGGTCTGCACTACAGATGCCTCCCTGCTAGGATGGGGAGTCCACTGCGAAGAACTCCGTACCCAGGGCAGCTGGTCACAGGCAGAGAGCAGCCAGTAGATCAACCTTCTGGAGCTCCATGCGATATATCTAGCCCTCCAAGTGTTCTGCCACCGCCTGAAGCACCAGCCAGTGCTGATGAAAACAGACAATCAGGTGACAATGTTCTGTGTGAACAAGCAGAAAGGCACAGGGTCTCACACCCTCTGCCGAGAAGTGGTGACACACTGCTCTTATGCAGTTCAACTGTGTATAATCCTGTAAGCGGTATACCTACCAGGCCAGGAAAACACCCTGGCAGACAAACTGAGCAAGGTCTTCTAGCCACACAAGTGGCATCTGGACTCCAACCTGCTCTTCTGACTCTGGGGGACCCCATGGGTGGATCTCTTTGCCAGCCCAGACAGCTACCAGTTGCCCCACTTCTGCTC
Organism: Ichthyophis bannanicus; assembly: GCA_033557465.1. Taxonomy (NCBI): domain Eukaryota; kingdom Metazoa; phylum Chordata; class Amphibia; order Gymnophiona; family Ichthyophiidae; genus Ichthyophis; species Ichthyophis bannanicus. The sequence goes on from CM066037.1 coordinate 296,975,534, forward strand.
CCGGCAGCCACACCCCTCCTGGGTGGTCGCAAATGTGTTTCTCATTCCGTGATTGGAAGTCTCATGTATGCCTTCCCACCCATGCCACTGATTGCCAAAACACTGTTCAAGGCTCTTCACGACAAAGCCTCATTGATCCTGGTGGATCTCAGTGGCCCAGGCAGCTGTGGTTCCTGCTGCTCCTCTGGCTCTCAGTAGAGACTCCAATCCCATTGGGGAGCTCCCCAGGGCTCCTGCCTGAGGAGGGCTCTCTCCTGCACCCCAACATGGGGTCCCTACCACTGACGACCTGGCTGCTGAAAGAATGACCCTAGCCCCTTTCAACTTCTCAGAGGAAGTGGAAGAGATCCTGCTGGCGTCCCGTAAGGCTTCCACCAGGAGAGCTTATGCCTTCAAATGGCATAGATTCTCATTCTGGTGCGCAGAGCAAGGGGTGAACCCATTCTCCTGCCCAGTGCAGCTGGTACTGCAATATTTTCTTCATTTCACAATCCGGGCTCAAATCAAACTCCGTCAGAGTGCACCTCAGTGCCCTGGCAGCACATCACCACCCGGTGGAAAACAAACCCCTCTCGGTCCAGCCTCTGGTGACCCACTTCTCAAGGGCTTCTGCTGTCAAAAAAAAACCCTGTTTACCCTTCGGCAACCAAATGGGATCTCAACGTAGTATTGGCACAGCTCACTCGCGCACCATTTGAGCCTCTAGCTATCTGCCACTTGAGATACCTCTCATGGGAGGTCGTATTCCTAGTGGTGCTCACCTACGCTCACAGGGTCAGCAAGCTCCAAGCCCTAATGGCTGAGGCACCGTATACCAGGTTCTACAAGAACATGGTCGTGCTTTGCACAGACCCCAAATTCCTCCCGAAGGTAGTGTCTTACTTCCACCTCTAACCAGGAGGTGGTGCTGCCCACCTTCTTTCCAAGTCCTCATTCCAGTAGGGCAGACACTGTCCTTCACACCTTGGACTGTAAGAGGGCCCTGTTTTTCTACATTCAGCATATGCAGGGCCACTGGAATGCTGCTCATCTTTTTGCTTCCTATGACCCCAGATGACTGGGGGAGGCGGTAACTAAATGGTCATGACCATCTGGGTAGTAGACTGCATCGGCCTCACCTATGAGCAGGCAGGGCTCACGCTGGATGGCCGGGTCACAGAACACTGTGTTAGGGCCATGGCGGCCTCTGTGACTAACCTGCTCTCCGTCCCTATGCTGGAAATCTTCCAGGCTGCCACCTGGTCTTCAGTTCACATCTTTGCCTAGAAAGGGAGTCCCAACTGGACAGCACCTTCGGCCAGGCCATGCACTATAATCTTTTCAGGATCTAGGCAACTCCTACCCTCCATCCCTTCTGTGTTCAGGCTGCCAGAGTTCTGGTTTCCATTGGACACACGGGTCCTACTGCAGTCTGTATCTGCAGACTCAATTGCTGCTGCTCACGGCTCGCCTTGAGGGTGTCCGTGGTTTTTTCCTACGGGCTTGCGGTAGCCTGTAGCTAGGGAGTCCCATATGTGAGGACTGACTTCCTGCTTGTTCCCGGAGAAAGCGTAGTTACTCACCTGTAACAGATGTTCTCCGGGGACAGCAGGAATCAGTCCTCACAACCCTCCTTCCTCCCCTTGGAGTTGCTTCTTTACCATCTTTTATTTTTTGCTGTCTTCTAACTATGTCAACTGACTGAACAAGATGGCATCCTTGGTCAGGAAGGGCACTACCCATGCGTGGTAGTATCTCCAAAGGCTTTCTTTGAAAGCTGGGGGATGCTTCCACAAGGGCTTCTTCGGCACCGACTGATTCCTGCTGTCTCCGGAGAACATTTGTTATAGGTGAGTAAGTACGCTTACTCCACTATTTACCTTTCTCCATTGGGAAAATTGGTCATTTAGCCCTATTCTTTGTTTTCTATCTTTTTAGCCAGTTCCTGATCCACAAAAGTACACTGCCTCCTATCCCATGACTTTTTAATTTCTGCAAGAGTCTGTCATGAGGGACTTTGTCAAAGACGTTGTGAAAATCCAGATACGTAAATCAACTGGCTCATCTTTATCTATCTGTTTATTCACACCTTCAAAAAAATGTAAGATAGTGAGACAAGACTTTCCTTGGCTAAATCCATGTTGGCTTTCTCCCATTAAACCATGACTACTTACGTGTTCAGTAATTTTGTTCTTTATCGTGGTTTCTACCATCTTACACGGTACAGACGTCAAGCTCACCAGTCTGTAGTTTTCTGGATCACCCATGGAACCCTTTTTAAAAATTGGTGGATAGGGCATTTATACAGATAAATCCTTTTGCAAACTAACCTGATTAGCTTTTCAGGGCTTTGGCCACCCAGGGCCAGATACAGGAATGGGCAACACTAGCATGTCTTTTAGTGGCCCAACCCTTGAAGGCACCAAATGCCTGTGACAACACTCCCCCTTCTCCCATCTCCCTGTTCTTCTGCCCTCCAGCCTACAGGGATACAACTTCCTAGTCTTTTATTTAGATATGTGCATTTGAAAAAAAAATTCTTACAAGAAATACAGTGTCTTATAAGGAAGTCAGGTTTATCTGCTTCTTAAATATTGTATCTCACATTCATACCCCAAATGTTTTTCATAAAGTAATGAGACCGTTGCTCAAGAACAGGAAATCCAAATCCAGAAGAAGAGCGAGAATCCGATCTCAAATAATAAATTAATATACACCTGATACCATAGTCTTAAATCCAGCCTTGTGCTCATCCCTGCCACATCCACTCGTCCTCACTCTCATTTCTGCTGTCAGCATTGCCCCTGTGATCTGCTGCCATGTTTATTATTTCACTGGACTGCCTGAGGTCTGCTGCTGTCATCTCTACTTCTTGTCCTGTATGGCTGTCTCTTGCTGCCATATTCTTTAGTGAGCTTCTGTTTTCCTTCACTGTACAGCTTTTTCCCTCTTTAATTTAGCTCATGCCTTTCCCACTGGTAGTTGAAAGTGGCTTACCTTCAGCTACAGTAGGTATTTTCCTGTCCCCAGAGGGCTTCCAATCTGTTTCTCCCTAAAGCAATGGTGGGTTAAGTGACTGGCCCAAAGGCACATGGGTTTTGAACTCTGGTTTCCTTGGTTCCAACCTTGCTGCTGTAACCACTAGGCAATGCGCCCACTTCTCGGGCGTTACCATCTTCCACTCCACAGCTTCTGCTCTTTCGGGCTTCAGCTGCTGCCACTTCTCTTATCTCTGGCTCCACACACCTCTCAACAGATTTGGAGGTGCCTACATCCCTGAGAGCCATGAAGAGCCAGAGATGAAAGGAACAATGTAGCCAGTAGGAGGTGGGAGACCCCAAGGAGAGAAGAAATTGTGCAGAGGCACTGGCTGGAAGAGAGCAGACGCTGTCGAAGAGAGAGCAGAAAGAATCCCCTAGGCAGTGGTGATAGTCTGATTTTTTTTCTCTTCTCTCTCCTTTCATTCACCATATACTTAAGTTAAAGTAGAAGACCTAAATGTACCTTATCACGATAAGAGAGGCTACTTTTGAAAGCTCTTGGCTTCATTATGGTACATACAGGGTGTTAATACAATGGGATCTGTGGACAGGGAATAAGCATAAGTGTCCTTAACAATAACGGTAACATATAGTTCATGGTCACGGCAAAAATATCCACAGTAAGGAGGAGTTTTCTTGATGACTGGGTATTGGGTGGACAGACAGTACTGTGTATGTAATGGCCTTGTAGGAGAACTTGAACAGCCTTAAAATGCCCCAAGAGTAAGTCCTTGTGAATTGTTTGTAGATCTTGTTGTATCTCAGAACCAACCAGACAAAAAAGAGAAACTGATGCTCATCTACAATTTTAGATAAAGAAAATAATTTCCCTCTACTCGAGCTTTGAGAAAAGCCAAGAGCAAGTCCATGTCTCTAATGTGTAGGCGATCAACGTGGACATGTTCCACAGTCCATCCTCCCTTCCCTGCTGGTTCCATCTTAACTGGTGAAACATTGCTGTGAGAACAGTGATGTGTTGACTAGATTTCATGGGAATCCTTTGTTAAATTAATTTTGTAAAATCAAAATGTCTTGAGTGGTACAGAGCTAGCACGAGCCCTTGGCATAAGATTAGTAGCATGTTGGTGGATGTGATGAAGCTAAAATCTAACATGCTCATGGGATAGAAAAAAAGCATTTGTGCCAGGATTCAGTGCTCAAGATGCAAAAAGTGTATGTGTGTGTGTGCACGTTTGCAACTACCCTGCTGAGTACAGTAGGCCAATTGGTTATAAATTAGCCTCATATAGAGGGTCATTCTGAACTGCATTTAGTGGCTCTGGCTGTCCGATCCAGATGTCCAGACCCACTAAACTCCTGGATCATGCTGGCAGAACAGAGCTCCTTGCATGTGGATATGAGTTGGGTGGAGAGCTTTGTTTGTGGGCAGGAGGGGGCGGGCCGAGGGAGGAGCAAGAGCGGGCAGTGGGCAGCGTCATGCCCTGGACATACAGGGAGCCGGGCTGGGAAAAGAAGATAAGGGGTGCAGGGGGATCCCTGCTGCCCGACCCTGGCCATGGAAGAACTGATCGGAGGTTGGACTGTGTGGAAAGGGGATATCAGGGTTCGGCCGGCAATCATGGCTCCTGCATGGAGCCGCAGTGGTATGGCAACAGGGAAGTGCAAGATATCTGGCTGGAAAGAATCAGGCCACGGTCTGCACGTCCAGGCTGGTAGACCTGATTCTGATCCCACAGGCACGTCTAGCCCCCACAGGATCAGAACTGGGTCTACCGCTGCACGCCATGATTCTGGCAGGCCGTACAGGCGGGGGACGGCCAGTACGGAATTTCCCTCATAGGAAATAGAGGTTTCTTTCCAAAGCCATGCTGAAGACCCTTTGAATGATTCTTGCTGTTCTTGGATCCCAGGTGCGGCAGTTGGTGCCCCGGAGGGACCAGGCTCTGATGGAAGAACATGCTCGCCAGCAGCAGAATGAGCGGCTGCGGAAACAGTTCGCCGCCCAGGCCAATATCATTGGACCATGGATACAGACGAAAATGCAGGTATAGTGATCACAGAAGTTTCTAAACAGTTTTTGCTCTTTTTTTCTTTTCCGAAATGCAGTTGCCCAGCAATAAAGAATGTTTGCCCATGTTTTCTAGTCCATAATAGATTAGTATTATAATGACTATTCTAGATGATAAACATGGTTGCATTTTACAGATATGCCAATTGTTCTTAATTATCCACATGCATTGCACACATGCCTTATTCTCCTGGTGTCTCCAAAAGAGTACTATGAAAAAAAAAATTTTGGAGCTTGGACTTTTGATGACTGACTGCAATGAAAGGCTTTTGCTTTCTAAGAGCCATGAAGCTGACAGCACTGGCAGCAGATATTCTGCATGTAAAAAGCAAAGTGCAGGCATCCTTGCTCAAAGCAGCACTGTCTACTTCTCTTGCCTCTGACCCTCGCCCGTCTCTTTACAACTCTCAGCTCTCTCCTCAAGTTGCCTCCGCCTCCAACCCCTCCCTCCCTTTCTGCCCAAACCCTGGCTGACTTCTTCCGTGACAGAATCCACAAGATCACACTCTAGTTCCCCTCGAGGTCAGCTACTTCCCCTCCTCCCCCTCTTTACTCCCAACCTTTCCCCCCTACCTCTGCTACCCTTTCTTCCTTTTCTGTGATCTCCAAGGAGGAAACCATTCACCTTCTTTCCTCATCCAAACTTACTACCTGCTCCTCTGATCCTATTCCCACCTGTCTCCTTAGCTCCATCTCCCCCACTATAAGTCCCTTCCATCTCTCATATTCTCAAGCTATTGCTCTCCACTGCAACTTTTCCCTGCAGTCTTAAAGCATGCTGTGGTAACTTCTCTCCTCAAGAAACCCTCACTAGACCTACCTATCCTTCTCACTATTGACCCATCTCCCTCCTTCATTTCTAAACTACTTGAATGTGTGGTTCACCGCCGTTGCTTCGACTTTTTCTCCTCCTAAGCCCTTCTGGATCCTCTACAATCTGTCTTTCATCCTTTACATTCTACTGAAACGGCTCTTGCCAAAGTCTCTAGTGACTTGTACCTGGCAAAATTCAAGGGCCTTTACTCGATTCTCATCCTTCTCAACCTTTCTGCTGCTTTTGATACTGTCGACCACAACCTTCTCCTTGATACCTTGTCCTTGCTTGGTTTTAAGGACTCTGTGCTATCCTGGTTCTCTTATCTCTCCCATCGCTATTTCAGTGTGTGTTCTGGTGGATCCTCCTCTATTGCTATCCCGCTCTCAGATGATGTACCCCAAGGATCGGTCACTCTCTACGCCCAGTCCCTTGATGCACTCATCGCTTCCCATAGCTTTCAATATCATCTTTATGCTGATGACGCCCATATCTACATCTCTACATCTCTACACCTGAAATCTCTCCGGCAATCCAAGCTATATATATATATATATGTGTGTGTGTGTGTCAACATTATTAGCACCCTTGCATTTTAGGTGTGTTGTGTACAGTATCTTGAGAAATAATTAGAAATATTCCAACTGTATCTCATTATAATATTGTAATAATATGTTCAAAGAATATACAACCAAAAAAAGATGTCTCTGCAAATTGGATGTCATAATTTCTGAGAAAAACAAAATATAACCTGGACAGGATTAATGGCACCCTTCACTAATATTTGGTTGTACAACCCTTGTCAATGATGACAACCTCCAAACATTTCTTGTAGCCATCTATAAGTTTTGTACATCTATCTGCTGGTAGTTTCTCTCATTCTTCAACTGCGATTTGTTGCAGCTCATGAATGTTTCCAGGATTCCTTTTACCAATGGTAGATTTCAGCTCTTTACAAAGGTTCTCAATTGGACTGAGATCAGGACTTATTGCTGGCCAGTTTAAAACAGCAATTTGTTCCTTTGTAACCATTCTTTTGTACTTTTGGATATATGTTTTGGGTCATTGTCCTACTGGAGAACTGATGACCTTTGACCCAGACCTAGCTTTCTGAGACTAGGTAGCACATTTCACTCCAAAATACCTTGGTGGTCCTCTGACTTAATGATTCCTTTAATACTTTCCAGGCCTCCAGTTCCTCGGGCAGTAAAACAGCCCCACAACATTACGGAACCTTCATCATATTTAACTGTAGGAAGGGTTGGGGGGGGGGGTTTACATATAAGCTTCATTTCTTTGCCTGTGTATCGCTGCATTGAAAAAAAGCTCACGTTTGGTTTAATCTGTCCTCAGAACATTTTCCCAGAATGATTGTGGTTTCTCAAGGTGGGCTTGGGCAAAGATCAGGTGTGCTATTTTATGTCTGTCTTTGAGCAGTGGGGTCCTCCTTGGCCTTCGCCTATGAAGTTTTGTTTAGTGTGTGGTGTATGTTGTGGGTTGAAACCAACACTCCAGATTGCTCCAGGTCAGCCTTAATCTCTTTGGATGTTGTATGTGGTGTTTTCCAACAGTTCACACTAACCTTCAAAGACTTCTTAGATTAATTTTCCTCTTCTCACCACATCCTGGGAGGTTCTTGATGGTTCCATGAGCAGAAAACGTGTTAATAACATTGCAAATTGTAGACACTGGAATCCCAAGGTCTTTGGAGATGGCCTTGTACCCATTTGAAGTTTGATATTTGGTGATAATGGCTTTTCTGATGGTCTCAGGCAGTTCTCTTATCTTCACCATTGTGAAAATGGAACGGAGTCTGAATGTCCATTTTAAACATTAGACCCTTCATTCATTGATTGATTCAAGTCATGTGAGTACTGACAATTGATCACAGGTACATCTAATTTTACTCCAATGGGAATGTGGTTTTTCTATTCAAACTGATTTGAATTGTTTTTAAGGGTGCTAATAATCATGTCCTAAATACAAAAAGTAGGACCCAATGAAAACTAAGTACACTATCTATAATAACCCTCCAAAATCCGCAAAATGGCCAATGAACTACTCAAATAATTGTATGTTTTTGTTGGATTGTTTGTTTTGAAAGGAAAACCTCTCGTGAACAAACCCATAGTTGTCTCTGTTTAAAAAGCATGAGACACCCTTTGCCCAAACCCGCAGGTGGATAACGCATCTCGCGAGACTCACACACTCCACCTATCTTGTTCCAGAAGGACTCTGTATTGCAAGATAGACAAGCCATGTTTAAAGCTGCAACACCGGCAAAATCCGCATGTATGTAATAATCACTATCAGCAAAAGCCCACCGCTGTTGGTCATCTTATGCTATAATTGCTGACCGAAATCATGCCGAATTCAACAGGGTTAGTTAATGGTTTAAAAATCCATATGTCCAAGTGACACAGCACCGTTTCGAGCCCTTAAAAACTCAGGACCCTTCCTCAAGCAGAGTTTGCTTCAAAAACTCCTCCAAGAGGACCGTAGTCCAAAGGCGTTTAATAATCATGTCCTGGCAATGTTCCAGATTTTATACTATTTCCTTTTTTAATTTGTCTTGTCTTATTTGATTATTTTATGTGTCAAATTCATGTGCATACATAATCCAAAGCCATTTCATTGGGCACTTAAATTTGGACATATTGTGTGTATATGTATATATGTATCTATATATCTATCTATATCTATATATCTATCTATCTCTTTATAAGCAAAGCAAAACTTCCAACAGGAACAAACTTCCAGTAAGCAAACAAAGCTCTACTCAGGTTTTCCTAGGAACATTCAAAGCAAAACAAAAGCTTTTTTCCTCTCACCGTTAGCTTGGCTTCTTGCCGTCTCACTGCACAGGATAGCAGGTGTTTAACAAGCACAATTATACAGCTTCAGCTTGTTCTCACTTCTCAGCATAAGTTTCCCCTCTTAACACAGGGAATTCTCAAAACATCTTCCTTGCTTTTCAAGGTTACCTTGCTCTGGAGAGTTTTCTCTTAAGGTTGGCTTTCCTTCAACCCCTCTGTAGCTAAGACTTGGCACAAAGAGCAATCCATGAATATATCTTCCTCATTCAAAGCTGCATCAGGCTCTCCTAGTTGCATTGGTTCTATCTCTCGTTCTAGCTCACTGGGCTTAGCTGACAGCCTCTCATTAGAGCTGAGAGTGTCTCCTGCAACTCTGCACTGCTGAGTATGGGACAGGCTTCTAAGGCTTGTACCTGTGCCTTGGCTTGTAGCAGCTTCTCCTCTCTCGTGCTCTGTACCTCTCTCGGGCTCTTTCCAGCACTCTCCTCTCCTGCTGTTCCTGCTCCTGTTCCCATTGCTCCTCCAGCTCTCCTTGTTCTCCTTGCTAATCTCTATAATCTAACCTAGTCTTAAATCTCCCAGGTTCCAGCTCCACCTCTTCTCTTCCCAGGTGACGGAGATCAGCTTGCCCTCTGGCACCTGGGCAATCAGGGAGCTTACTGAGGTAAGGGTCTTTTACCTTGGGTCTGTATTCACTCTCCCTTACTCCACTAGGGGAACTCTGAAACCTGTTCCAGCTGGGGATTTTCTTGTTTCTAGGTGTGCTTGTGGTTTTATTTCTCTGACCTTGCAAAATAGGTCCTTTTATTAGAGTGAATTCTTTGGGGGTTTTTTTCACTTTCTCCTAACTCAGGATGAGCTTCCTTACCACATACCCCCCTAACCAAAATATTATGGGCTGGCGGAGGTTGTGAGAGTTCCTCCGAACAGTCCGTAATCCTTGCTGAGGCATCATTGTTTTGATGCGGTTTTTCTGCCCTATGTTCTGCGCTGGGTAGACTATCCACTGCAGATCTTTCTTGCCAGGGCCTAAGTACGTTTATGTGATAAATCTGCCTGCGACCCGTATTACTTTCTACTTCATATGACACCGGGCCTACTTGTTTGGTCACTTTCCATGGCCCTTTCCACTGAACCTCAAACTTGGGAGTGGCGCCTGCTACCTGTACTAGGACTTTCTGTCCCAGTGATAACAGGCGAGGCTTGGCCTTCTGGTCCTATCGCTCCTTCTGGCGAGCTTGACTGTCCTGTAAATTCTTCTCGGCCACTTGAGAGGTTCTATTTAACCGCGCTCTTAAATCGCATAAAAAGTGAGGGACTCCCTTAGCCTCCTTTTCCGGCTCTAACCACTGCTCCCTTAACATGTCTAAGAGACCCCGAGGAAGTAAAGTGTCCCATTCCGACACATTCCCGGCTAAACCTCTTCTTAACATTTGTTTCAAGGTTTGATTCAGCCTTTCCACCAGGCCATTAGACTGGGGATGATAAGCGGCCGTTTTCACATGATGAATACCAAAAGCATCCCAAACGTGGGCCAGATACTTTGACACAAAATTGGTCCCACGATCTGTTAACGCTTCTCTGGGGAAACCTACTTCGCAAAACAGCTTTACCACCTCTAAGGCTACTGTTTTGGCCGAGATATTACGTAAGGGTACTGCCCAAGGAAACCTAGTAGCCTGATCCACCATGACTAAAATGTACTGGAATCCTCTGGTTGTTTTAACCAGGGGTCCCACTATATCCATGGCGATTCACCCGATGGGATGCGATATGATGGGTGTTGCGATCAGGGGTACGACTGGAGGTCGGGCAGCCGTGACCCACTGACACGCAGGGCACGAGGCACAGAACCGGGCGGTTTCTTTAAAAACACCAGGCCAGTAAAAACGCAGAAGAATTTGATCTAAGGTCCCCTGTACGCCTTTGTGACCACCTACTGGATGATCATGGGCAAGTTTTAAAACCAACCCCTTAAAAGTTGTGGGCACCACCAGCTGTTTCCTGATCGTCCCTGTCCAGGGATCCTGATTTTCCCTGTATAATATCTCATTGTCTAGAAGGAATCTTGGAAGGACATCTCGTACAACCCGGGCATACTCAAATGCTTGGGTGAGAGCAGGGTCTGCTCGCTGCTCTTGGGGAAAAGTTGGGAACTTTTCAACTAATTCCGCTGGCACCCAGGGTAAACCTTGGCTAACCTCCATCTTAGCCCTTCCCTGTGCCCTACACCGCCTCTTGTGACGTTTCAGCATTTTCCCCTTCTTAACCCTATAAGATGGGGAAGCCACCAAGTCATTGTGTGAGGGTAAAACTCCTAATGAATCCTCTAGGGACTCGTCCTTTTGGTCCTTGGCTATAGACTGGGACCGGGTAGATACAAGGCCAACCTTTGGCCCTAAGCCTTTCTCCAATCCCTTCCTGAACTGCGGCCAGTCTTTTCCCAAAACTAGGTCATAGGGGAGTCTTGGAATCACTGCCACTTGAACCTCTTTCTGTACTCCTAATCCTTCTATCATTAACTTGTACGTGAGGTAAAAAGAAGCAGCACCATGAATGCATCTGATTTGAACCCTACCTTCTGGTCTCCTCTGCTCAGACTTACTCTGGGCCTCTATTGCACGCCAAAGTCTTTGGGGTACCGTGCTTTGGTCTGCCCCAGAGTCCAGGAGAGCATTGGTAGTGATCCCCTGTATGCTAACCGTTAAGAGAAAACCTTCTCCCAGCTGTTTCATATTTGTACCCATTAGGTTAGTGCGGGCTTTGCAACCCTTCTGCAAGTGTCCCAATTTCCCACATCGGAAACATTTTTTCTCAACCCACTTCCCTTCTTGAGCAGGTACACAAATCTTTCCAAACTCAGGATTATTTCCATTCTTCTTTTTTAATACAACAAAACCAACCTCAGCACCTGTTTTTGGAGTACCCCCCTTCTGCTGATGAGCTAACTCAGCCTCGATGTAACGTTCAGTCAAAAGGGTTGCCTCTTCCATGCTTTGGCAGTTCTGCTGAATTAGAAAGGATTGTATGTCTTTTGGCACTGCTGCCATAAACTGTTCCAACGTTACCATATCAATGACCATCTCTATAGTTTTCCCCTCTGTAGCCAGCCACTTTAGTGCTAAGCCACGAATTCTTTGGCTTAGAGCCTTGGGCGTCTCACCAGCTCTCAGGGCTGTCGCTCTAAACATGCGGTGATATACCATTGCTGTTAATCCTAAGCGGTCTTTAATGGCACTTTTCACTGCCTTATAATCCATAGCCTGCGCCGATGGCATAGCTCTATAAGCAGCTAGTGCGTCTCCTGTTAAGGATGTTGCTAAACGCACTGCCCACTGGCTATCTGGCCATCCTATAGCTTGAGCCACCCTCTCAAAAGACTCCAGAAAGTCATCTATATTGTCCTCCGGGGTAAGCTTCCCAAAATTAAATGCTCCAGTGTTATGTAAGTCTTCCAGATTGTCCACATGAGGTATAGCTGCTCCTACTGGTGCTGATACTCCTCCGCTTGCTTCTCTCTGGAGCGTAATCAAGGCTTCCACCAAGTCCCAGCACAGGCTTTTGTTGCTGCTTTATGGCGGCAATTGCACTCTCCTGCGCCAGCTGTGCCATCTCCTGCTGGCATTGGAACTGGTTTGCCATCCAGTTCACCAGCTCTTTTGGATCCATGCCTTGGGTTACCTGTAAGAAAACGAGAGAGAAACACCAAGAGCGGCACCACTCAACAGCCTTTTTTTTTTTATGCCTCCTTTAATGCAGAAGCATTCACTTTTTTCCACAATCCGGTCAAGCCACGCCTAGGTATCTTTTACCTTATTCAGGCGTTGACTCTCGCTTATTAAGGGTATCTTTTCCTCTGGAACTCCAACTGGAACAATCCCTCTGCTCACCAACACTGTCAGGGAAATCCTGCTGCCACTTTCATCGACCTTCGGACTGTAAATCCTTGCAGCTGTATATCCTGAAGTAAACTCCTGGTATATCCTTGAGGGTAAAAATATCTGAAAAACTACGCCACTGTCACGCCCTTGCTCCTTGCATTCAGCATGGAGGGTCATGGTTCTAATAGAAACTTTCTCTTTTCAGCCTTCTCTGACTGGTTCCCCCGCAATGCTTCTTGGGAAATGTAGTTTAACTGCTACACATATGGCTTCAGGTAGAAAAAAAAACTTGTAGTTTGGCTCTTTTTGTAAGGCAATGACAGAAATTTATTAAACTCAAATGCAAGGTTCTTAAATTACCTCTTTCAGGATTATTTCTCCAGGTTTCTTTCAGAAACACAACAGGACATAAGCAAAAGGTCAAAACAAAATATCAGCTTACAGTATTCTTCAGCTCAAAAGCAAAACTCCATTATATGTGTATGTGTGTGTGTGTGTGTGTTTTTTAAAGGACAGAGTATGGAGGTCCAGAGGGAGGAGGAGCAGCCCTGTTTTCATGATTCATTTGGGGTCCCAACCCAAAGTTCAGGGCTCTATCTTCTCTTTGGAAGAAAAAGGACAGAGATCCACCTAGGAATATTCTTTCTTAAAATAACAATTCTCCTGGAACAAGCAGGAAGTCGGTCCTCACATATGGGTGACATCCGTGCCATTGGAGCCCTCCCACCCCAGGGTGCAATCTTGCTCAGTCTCCTTTTTTCTGTGGAGCCCAATGAATGTATGTCCTGTTCCCCCCCAGAAAAATCCTTGACAAAACTATTCCTAAAACTTAGTTTTCTGGTAGGCATACCGGTTCCTCTTCCCACCTCGAGTCGCCGCTTCCTGACCCCTTTTTTTATCGAGGACTCCCTCGAACAGCATTCGCGCCTTTTTTCACCCGGGGGGGGGTCGTCGGCCCCGCCCGGGTGTCTCCCACTATGTCTCCCTGTAGGTTAAAAAGTGTGACTGCTGCAGTCATTACTGACACTCATGACTGCTGCCTGCACTGCCTGGACCCAGTCCATGACAGCACCTCCTGTAACCTCTGCCAGGCCATTTTGGTGAAAACCAACAGGAAATGGTCTGAGTTGCAGGAAAGGTTGTTCCCCAGGTCCGACTTTGCATCCACCTCCATGGCACTGAGCTCCAAGCCCAGCACATCCCGCAACATCTTAGTGTTCTCAGTGTCCCGCAGACATGGAGTCTCCGAGAAGACCCCAGAGCTAGAGAATTAGAAGAAGTTGGTCCGCTGAGATTGCACCAGAGAAATCTGGTAAAACCCCATGGAGGGATTCAGGTGACTCTGAGAAGCGCCCCACCGAAGTCCTTAAGAAGGATTCCTTGGCCGGAAGAGACAGTACAAGGCTCCTTGAGGCCGTAGTCCTAGCCGAGGACACACTGCCATAAGTGCCGGCACCGGGCCTAAAATCCTCGGTGCCTGCGGCAACAGCTGCAGAGCCTTCTGGCTTGGAAACCAGAATGACAGCCCAGGAGTAAAACATCACTGCTATCCTGACCCTGCAGCAGGCAATGATGGCCGGTTGTTCCGCCTCATCTGCCCCAATGATTGGGCCCTGTACTGCAAGGAAGTCCCCGGTTGTCGAGCCGAGCATTGAGTGCCCCTGGCCTCGAGACAGCCTTCGGCACTGGTTGAGGTCCCGATCCCATTCGTCGGGTCTCTGGTCCTCACCGGCCAGTGTCTGCAACTCGTGCCCCAGGTCCTCTGCACACCATCAGCCCTTTGGCACCGGCCTTGACACAAAGAGTCAAAGAGCCTTGGACCTGTTACCACTCGACTCCGAGTGGGAGATTAAGGATAAGGCATCCCCAGACACCAAATGGCACTGAGACAGCCCCTCGGATCAGTCTCCCTCAGCACGCCACTCTTCTCCCGAGGACGTGGTTTTCCATGACTCGATCAGGGATATGGCCAGGGCCCTCTCAGTGCAGACCGAGGCAGAGGAAGGCTTGCGCACCAAGGAGTTCGAGATTTTCCAGTACAATACTCCACCCAAAGAAATCCTCACGGTGCCTATACAGCCGATTCTTGAGAGGCTGACTCCAAATGTGGGAGACCCCAGTGTCTGTGTTGATAGTTAGCCATTGGCTCAACGCTATGTACTGAGTCCAGAAAGGACTGGGATTCCACAAACCCCCAGCTCCCACACAATTTCATGGTCGTCGAGTTGACCATGCAAAAGCTTAAGAGCCAGAAGACCTATTCCTCTGTCCCTCCCCATAGGGAGGCCAGAGCCCTCAAAGCCCTCAGGCGCAAATGTTATCAAGCCTTGATGCTGGGTTGCCAGATCCAAGACTAAGAATTCTATATAGGCATGTACCTAAAGGCACTGGCCAAAAACATTTTGGGGGTTTGCAGCAGGCCTTGCTGGGGAACCTCTACAATGGTTACAAACCCTGACTTCGGGAGTGCAAGACTGTTCTAAATTCCTCTCCCTGGCCACCTATAACCGCTTTAAGTCGGCGCTCGAATTATGGTGGCTGGTATTGGGGCCCAGTGTGAGGCCTAGCTGCAATCCTCCGATCTCGAGGTCCAGGACAAACTGTTCGATGTCCCCTGTACCGGTGAGAACCTCTTCAGCAAACCCATGGCCAACAAACCTGCTGAGATAGTGGCTGACTTTGTGATCCATCAGAAGATCTCCAAGAAAACCTCATCACATCCCCACAAAAAAACTTTGGGGAAAAGGAAAACTTTGGGGAAAACTTTGGGACTTTGCACAGGGTCATCAGTACCAGCCCTACTCTGACCATCAGCAGGCCTCTCATGCCAAGAGGCAGGGGCAGGGGGCTTAGAAAACAAAAGCACCTAAGTCCCAGCCTCCAGCTCCCACCCAGCCTGGGGGAGAGCTTTTGACTCCCAGGGTAGGACCTCCTCTCCCCCAGGAGACCTTCACCAGCACACAGGGAGGCACCTGACCCTCTTCGCCAACAGATGGGCCTCAATCACCTTAAACCGGTGGGTACTGCCAGTGGTCAGGGAGGGATATCTCTTCCACCTACAGCAGATTCCACCCAGGTTCTTTCCAGGAGAACCAGTGCAATCCCTCCTTCACCAAACCCTGCTGCTTACAGAGCTCGCAGGTCTTCTCAGGGACAAAGCAGTAGAATCTGTACCCAGACACCTTTGGAGCGAAGGCTTCTAATCCAGGTTCTTCCTTGTCCCAAAGAGGACTGAGGGCCTCAGGCCCATCCTAGATCTGTGAAACTTGAACAAGTTTCTGGTGAGGGAGAAGTTCAAGATACTCACCTTTGGAACACTGTTGCCCTGCCTCCACCAGGGAGATTGGCTGTGCTCCTTGAATCTAAAGGATGCTTACACACACACCTGATCCACCCCTCCCAAAGGCATTACCTAAGGTTCGTGGTAGGAGGAGAGCACTATCAATACAGAGTGTCACCCCTTGGCCTGGCCTCCTCACTGAGGATTTTCACAAAATGCCCATCTACGTCTGCAAGAGGCCTTCATCTTCTCTTACCTGGATAAATGGCTTAACAGGGGTGGCAAGGCTGCAGAGGCCCACTAAGCCACAGGGCACGCAACTCTGCTGCTACAGCACCTGGTGTTTATCATTAACTACCCCAAATCTCATCTCACTCCAGCCCAGAGTCTGGAGTTCATAGGTGCTTAGTTGGACACCCTGCAGGTCAAGGCCTCTTCTTCCCAGGGAAAGGGCAGACCACCTCAGGGAGTTAGCGGCAAAGGTTCAGCACCATCTCTGTGCCAGCCCATTTCCTCCTCTGCTTTCTGGGCCACATGGCCTCCACGGTCCACATGACCCCACTAGCCCGCCTACATATGCAAACAGCCCAGTGGTGTGTCTGCGCTCAGTGAACACAAGCAATGAGCAGATTGCGGGACAGTATCAGGATAACCCACCAGCTGGCAGAATCCCTCAACTGATAGCAACTCCCCTGCCACCTCTGGGTCCGAATGCCTTTCCAGGCGCCTCTGCCCCAGAGGGTCCTGATCACGGATGCCTCCCTCCTCGGGTGGGGTGCGCACTGCGAGTACTATCGCATGCAAGGCAGCTGGTCCCTGCTACAGATCTGGAACTCAGAGCGATCTTTTTGGCCTTGCGGGTGTTCCGCCACCACCTGAGACACCAGTCAGTACTGATACAGATGGACAGCCAGGTCGCCATGTTCTACATCAGCAAGCAGGAGGGCACGGGGTCGTACTCTCTCTGCCAGGAGGCAGTGGCCCTCCTGTCCTTTGCGGTTCACAACAACATGCTCCTGCGGGTGGTCCACTTCCCAGGCCAAGACAACACCCTGGCAGATAGGCTCAGCAAAGTGCTCCAGTCACACGAATGGCACCCAAACCTCAGGGAGGCCTCTCTGCTCTTCTGCCTCTAGGGGATGCCTTTGATGGACCTCTTTGCCACCCCAGACAACGTGCAGCTGCCCCGCTTCTACTCGCAGCAGCTGCACCCAACAAGGGTAGTGGCAGATGCCTTCCTGATCCTATGGATGGAAGAACTCCTTTATGCCTTTCCACCATCCCCTCTGGTCACCAGGACCCTTTTCAAGGTCCAGCGTGAGAGGGCAGTACTGATACTAATTGCCCCAGGTGGCCCAGACAACCATGGTTCCCGCTGCAGCTCTCCCTGTCGGCGGCACTCCTGGTCCTACTGGACTGTGTCCTGAATCTCCTGACCCAGGAGGAGGGCTTCCTCCTGCACCCCAATCTGGGCTCTCTAATGTTAACAGCGTGGCTGCTGAAAGGGTAGCCTTGGCCCCTTTCAATCTCCATGAGAGGTCAAGGAGGTTCTGTTGGCCTTCCACAAGCCCTCCACAAGGTGTGCGGAGAGGCAGGAGAACCTGTTCTCTTGCCTGGTGCAACTGGTGCTACAATACCTACTGCATTTGTTGCACACCGGACTGAAGTCCAACTCAGTGAGGGTGCACCAGAGGGCGATTGCTGCACACCACCACCCTATCGTAGGGAAACCTCTCTCTAGACAGCCCCTGGTCTCTCAATTCCTCAAGGGTCTCCTGCCATCTAATCCCCTGTCCGCCCCCGGAGGCGGAATGGAACCTCAGTGTGGTGCTCTCACAGCTCACCAGGCCACCATTCTAGCCACTAGTCACTTGACATCTGCGGTATCTTTCATGAGGTAGTTCTCACATCCACTCACAGAGTAAGCGAGCTTCAGGCCCTGGTGGCAAAGCCACCATACACAAGATTCAACAAGAACAGGGTTGTTCTCTGCACTCACCTCAACTTCCTCCCAAAGATGGTATCTCCTTTCCACCTCAACCAGGAGGTGGTCCTTCCCACCTTTTTCCCGCGGCCACATGGAAACTATACTCATACATTGGAATGAAAATAGGTCCTATCTTATCTATAGCGGACCCAGGGCCATCGCAAAGCTCATCAGCTTTTCGTTTCCTATGACCCCAGCAGACTGGGGCTTCCTGTGACTAAGTGAACTCTGTCCACTTGGGTGGCTGACTGTATTGACCTTGCCTTTGAGCGAACTGGGCTCTCCCTGGACCACCGGATCACAGCGCATCGCGTGAGAGCGATGGCCACTCTGTGGCGAACCTGCACTGTACCGGTGACTGAGATCTGCAAAGCCGCCACGTGGTCTTCAATCCATATGTTTGCAGCTTACTACTGCCTGGAAATCGAGTCCTGTCAGGACAGTGCCTTTGGCCAGGCAGTACTCTGTAATCTGTTTGGGGTGTAGGCAACTCCTGCCCTCCTACTCTTTTGTGTTCAGGCTACCGGAGTGATGATGCCGCTGGATGCTAGGGTCTGCAGAGTCTTGCAGTTGGGGACACACTTTCTGCAACTCAAGGCTGCCTGTCTTGGTCGCCTTTAGTGCTGTCATGTTTCGGTCTCAGCAGCCTGGAGTCACATATGTGAGGACTGACTTTGTGCTTGTTGCTGGAGAAAGCATAGTTACTCACCTGTAACATGTGTTCTCTAGGGACAGCAGGAATCGGTCCTCACAACCCTCTCTCCTCCCCAGGAGTTGCCTCCCTACCTTGTTTTATTTTTACTACCGTCTTAGCTATGTCATCTGACTGAGCAAGATGGCGGGAAGGGGATTACGCATGCGTAGTGGCATCTCCCAAAGACTTTCTTTGAAAGCTGGGGAAATGCTTCCACGCGGGCTCCATCGGTGCCGCTGTCACTCATATGTGAGTATTAATTCCTGCTGTCCCTGGAAAACACCTGTTACAGGTGAGTAACTACGCTTTGTTAAATGTTATTTTGTAAGGAGGCACCTAGCTAAAGCACATTTTAAGGCACCTATGTTAAGCCTATTTCATAAAGATAAGTAGGCGCCTACTTATCTTCATAAAATACTAACCTGCATCTACATTGCAGGTGCAGACATTTACAAAGCCCTAGAGTTGGTGACATAAATGTCCAAACCTATATTTTTCAAGTATGCATGTCAATTATGGTATTTTATCATATACTATACATATGTATTTACTTGCTGTGCCCAAACTCTGCCCATGTGCACAGCCATCATCAAACTGTGCAGGTTGCTGCCAAAGCTCATACTTTTACGCTGATTGCTGTTTTATAGGAGTTTGTTTATGTGCATATGTAGCCACATACATGAGGGAATGACTATAAAATAACTACTCGTGTCTTTACATTGTCTATTTCTGGTACTGAAATAGTTTGCAACCCACATATAACATAGTAATATGGTAAATGGTGACAGATAAAGATCAGGATGGCCAGGCAAGTCTGCCC
The DNA here is from genome assembly GCA_033557465.1 of Ichthyophis bannanicus. NCBI lineage: Eukaryota > Metazoa > Chordata > Amphibia > Gymnophiona > Ichthyophiidae > Ichthyophis > Ichthyophis bannanicus. The sequence continues at coordinate 296,994,875 of CM066037.1, forward strand.
AGTAGCAAGTTGTTTACCTTGGGCAGAGGCACACCCATTTCCAAGTGGAATCTGACCAACTTCTCAAAATTGTATCTTTGCCTTTTAAGGGATTTCATTACTGCACGTGCATGTTATCTAGTGCATTGGAGCTATGCCATTTCTATTGAAGCTTCACCCACTAATCCATGCAGCTTACTCCCGGCCTTCTAGTAACCACAGTGCAGCAACTGCCGCTTTGTGTAGATTACATCGGTGCTTTATTACCATCCCCTCCCTGCTGAAAATTCCCTATGCTTATCCCATTTAGCTTAGCATTTTTGTCTCAACTTCTCCGGAAGGACATTCCAGGCATGAAAAAATATTTTCTAATATTGATCCTAATTCTAACCCCTTGAAACTTCAGGTTGTGAATCCTGGCACTTCCTTTCCCATGAATGGATGATTAAATGAGAAAATTTCCCCTGCCCCTCATCCCTGTGCCATTAACCATAGGGTCATTTCTGTCTGTCCAGCGACAGCATGATTTACCAGTGCTCTGAGGAATTCTCTGCATGTGCAGTGTCTGTATAGCAGCAGGTCAGAAGCGAATGCATCGCCAAGAATGTTGAGTTAAAATAAGAAATCATAAAATGCTGGATCCTTCGAGACTAGAAGTTTTTTGAACATGTTTCGGGGAGAACTTCTCTTTACATTTTGAAATACTATGGATTCGTGCAAATTCTGTTTTCTCTTCCTTAAATCTGGGTTTGTGATCAGCTGTTGAAAAAGGAACCAACCTGAAGTATATGCAGGGGAGGCGAGGAGGAGATACATTCATAAAATGATGTAATGACCTCTAGGAATAGCAGTAAATGTTGGTATCTAAAGAGGGGTTTATTCTTTAACTCCTGACTGCTATTCATACCCCACCATGTTAATTCAATAAAACTTCAGCTGCTAATACAGTGCCAATTATGCTGCTTTTATTCTGACAACGCTGCAACATAGGATCTTTTTTCCCTGAGGCTGCATAATGTATAATTAAAATTTTCTGTTTCTTGTTGGCATCAGCTACTGGTAAACACGCTGAGAGGTTCGTGCTGAGGCTTGCCTTCTAATGGTGCCTTTCCTTTGGGGTTTGTTGTATAGGAGATTGGTCGCATTTCCATTGAGATGCATGGGACTCTGGAGGACCAGATCAACCACCTGCAGCAATACGAAAAGAGCATCGTGAACTACAAACCAAAGATTGACCAGCTCGAAGGAGACCACCAGCAAATCCAGGAAGCCCTTATCTTTGACAATAAGCACACCAACTATACCATGGAGGTAAGCTCCTCCAGAACTCTTCACTGTGGGTGTGCTGACCTCTCCAAACCCCCCAAGTGTCCAGTCAGAACTTGGTTTTAATAAGGAAAAAAAACGATACAAGTGCTGCAACGATGTCTCTGAACATGAAGTTTGCTCACATCTGTAGGAGTCGCTCAGTTTGAGTGATTGGAAAATAGGAGCTATGAGAAAGAAGTGATGTTCTGTTGCAGGGGAAGTCTGCATCAGCTTTGATTGTCTATTTGAGGGATGCAGGAATGCGTTGGGGGTTGTTTTTGAGATGGTGGTGATAGCAGAAAGAAGGGAGGGGGACACTGTCATTGGTGCACTAGTTTGCTTAACAGTCCCGAGCTGAGTTTTTGCAGAGTATGTGGGAGGTGGTCTGAAATATCTCGTAGTGACTTTGTGAGTGACATACAGCCTGATGTTCAAAAAGCAAAGCCCCTAAATGTAGGATCCTATGTTACGTTCCTAAATTTGTTCCTGATTTTCATTCAAATATAGAAGCTGAAGTTTTCTGCTAAAAAAATTCACCTAAATTTAGGAGATTAAGATTAATGCTTCAAAATTTGGGCCTGACATTCATTTGTTTAGATTTATGAGCTAATTTGGGCACCTAGTGCTGAAAATCGATGGTAAGTTCCTAACCTTTTTTTCTCCTGCCCTAAATCCACCCCCATTGCCACCCACTTTCTAGCCTCCTAAATGTATACGTTTTTAATTAAATTTTGAGCCCAAATTTAGCCACTCGGCACTAGTCAATTTCTAAAGCCTCTAAATTAGCTGCCTACATCCTTTGAAAATTGACCCCATAGTTTTATTTTAATAGGGGATGGGATGGGCCTAGCAGGGGGCTTTTTCTGCTCTTTTGAACTTCCAGCTCAATTAGGATCTTCCTCTAGAAAACAGATCCAGGAGTCTTTATTTCCAATCGCTTGACGTATATTCTCTTGTTTTAATAACTAGCCTTAACCAAACCATTGCAGTAACAGTCCTTAGCCAGTCACCACTAATCACGATTCCATCCAGAGTCTGGCACATGTGCACCCTGGTTCCAGCCACTAAGTGTCACTACTGAGCAACAGCTGGGCTCTCTCTTCCCAGGAGGTTTGCAGTATTCCAAACTAGCCAGGGAAGTAAAAGCCCAGCCTGTTAATCTTGGGTTTTCTGCACTACCAATGAGCCACTGAATCATCCCTCCAGTTTTATTTTCTAATGTTTTGATTCTATAAAAAGTTTCTTCTTTTCTTCATTTGTCAACACACTATTCATTCTACATTAGCCTAGTTTTGCCATGTGCACTCTGCTGTCCATATTTGCACTAGATAGTGAAGTGGAGAAGTAACCTAGCGATTAAATCAGCAGGCTGAGAACCAGGGAAACCAGAGTTCAAATCCCGACTCTCCCAGTGACGCTCCTTGTGATCTTGGGCAATTCACTTTACTTTCCATTGTCTCAAGTACAACATAGACCATAGGTTGCTGGGGGCAGGGAAATAACTTATGGACCTGTTTGTAACTTACCTTGAGTTTGGCTTTTGAAAAGGTGAGTAATCTAATCAAAAATGCTTTAAAAAAATGCTGTCATAAGGAGCCAAATAGTTTATGAAGATATGCTGTGGGTTTTATGTATGTAGAACCTCGAAATATCGGGATGGATAGTCAAAGCGCTTTAGCCATTTTGCAAACCTGCTAACCAGCTAAAAGGTGCTGTGCCGATTGTGCCGCTGAATATCCGCACAGGCCCTGTAGAAAATGCCCAGTTAGAACCGGGGCGGCCTGTATGCAGAATGGGGGCAGTACCAGTTACTATCCAGTCAGTGGTGATATTCACCTGTTAACCAAATGGCTGAATATCCAGGTTTGAAACGGCGGCCGGTAGGCGCTTTAAATAGCCTAGCTGCCCCTGTTTAATATCCCTCCCTTCCCCATCATTTTTTCTCCAAAAAGCATCAGGTGTGGGTTTTTATTTTTTTTTTACTTTGAATATTTTATATATTAATAAACAATCAAGCAATTACAGCTTGCAAGGCAAATGACAGTATTTCTATAAATCAAATTAGAAAAAGAAAAAATAGAACAGATATGCCATACAGTCCACAAACACAGGCTTCCAAGGTACACAATTTCAAGAAATAGAAGCAAAGAAACTAGGAATAATGTGGACTCTGCAAATCACAGCACTCTAAAGCAGACTCTACACTCCCCCCCCCCCCCCCAACAGATAACATTAGGGAGGGTTGGATGATAACATCGTTCCTGATGAATAAAACGAATCCAGCTTTAACTGCCGAGGTGCAAAGAACATGTATTTCACATCTGTATGTTTTACTACACATTTACATGGAAAATTAAGTCAAAATTGTACACCCAGTTGCAATATTTGAGGTCTCGTGAGCAAAATCTGCTATTTTCTTTTTCTCCGAGTTCATTTTGCAACATCCAGAATAACCCGAATCTTATTATTAGGAAAAGATGCTCCTGCTTCCAAAAAATGATTTTCATGCCCAATTGCTACCAGGATCCAAAACAAATTCTACTGTCAGAGTAGCAATTGACTCTCCAAAATTCAAAGAGATAACCTAGAACATCGAGGTGACTCGAAGAATCAGAAGAAATAATTGACACATTCAAGCAATGGGAGGACAGGCCCTTTCTGGGATTCTCAGGATCTCAAAAAAATGATATGTTTGAAAAGTACTCTTAAGGGGAATCAACGGCATCTCAGGAAAATCGCTTCCTTTGGGCGTTTTCCAGATTCTCCATCTTTGCTCTTACATTCAGATTATTCTGCATCAATATGGATTTTTCTTCCTGCCAATTCCGCACTTTCTCCTCAAGAGATTCCAACGCAAACTTTGTATTCAGATACAGAACCTTCCAGCTGTAACATTTTCCCCGAAACCCCAGAGAATTGCTTACTCAAGGAAACATTTTGAGCTGAAAGTGGCTTTTCAAGAGTTGCAGGAGCTTTCCAGAATATACATCTTGAGGCAATTCTGTAAGTAGCAGCTAAATTTACACAAGATGTCAAGGCAATTTACAGATTAATAATTTAACTAAAACGTGAAGTTACGTGGAATGTATGAACATGAGAACATTGTACTTATAGGTACATTTGGAAGTAAAGAACAAAATTATATACAGGTGGGGATATATTACATAGTGTCACTTAGGCTTTCTTTTCAAAACACTGTCAGACCCAAGGGGATTTAACTATATAGAATACTAGTCTAAGTGGCCGTGAACATGCATAATGAAGCCGCAATCACTTACATCCGCTCTAGAGCATGTATAAATGACCGTGCATATCTTACCTGCATTGCGCCATATTCTATAAAGTGCATGCATCAATTTGCATTCCACCTATGCCCTGCTCAAACACCACCCTTCTGAATGTCTATAGTGAAAGAACATGACATCAGTTCATGGTGCGTATGTTCAGAAAAGTGGCTGACTAATCTCTGTGCATAAGCATCCATTTACGTGTGTAAATCACTAGATACCATGATTTATGTGCCTAAGCCCATATGGAAATCTAACTTCAACATGTAGAATTACCCTTCACAGCTTAGACAGTACCAGTTGAAATGAAACAATACTTATTTCAGAAACAGCCCGAGCAGCCTTCAAGCCTTCAGAAGTCAGTATTTAATGCCCACCATCCTCCGAACTCTTCACTGTCTCACAGACAACCTGCAAAGATTTTCCAGCAGTCGGAAATACTTGGGCAGCTTGCTCTTGCTGTACTGATCTTGCACCAGCCTCAAGAATCCCTTCAATTGCTAGCTGTATTGAAAAAGTCTGCAGTTGCAGGCTCAATGGTGATTCAGTGTCAAAGGGGCCCACAGACGATACCACCCCTGTTTGAGCTTGCTGGAGCCAGGCTGGGTAGCAAAAGTATTCATCATAGCAGAATTTACCATTTTAATGAAATGAGACCAGTGTTTCCTTTCCCTCTGGCCCATGAAAAGAATATAAGAATTCAGCCAAGGCTAAGGTATTTTTAAGAGGAATCCTTATTGTGTGAACAAATATGGTCACTTAGTTTTACTATATGGTTCTCATTCCCATCTGTTGCATAAGGCATCTCTCTCTCTCTCTCTCTTTCTCACATGCACGCACATGTTCACACTGAAGTGTTTATGCATCCAGGAGGAGGAGGATGTAAACACGGTGTAAGGTAGGAGAGGAGCTCCATATACTCAGGGCGCTTGTCCATAGATCACTGTGGGCAGCAGGCCATGTGCTTCGGCACACATGCCCTTCCCCCTCCCTGTGCTGCTGCCGCTGATTCCAGCTGTGGGGGAGGGGGGTGGCTAGGCTCGGCTCGGCTCAGCTGCAGGTTATCAGTGGTATCGTGGCTCAGCACGGTGGAGGGGGGCATGGCTTGGCATGCGGGGGGGGGGGCAGAACGGTTCAGGGCTTCTTTCTAGGGCAGCAAAAACCCTTGGGCTGGCTCTTCATACACTTGTATGCATTCCCCCCCACACACACACAGAACATGAATGCCACCCTTGGTCTGATGTGAAGCACCTTCTTATAGTTTGATCTGATCTTTGTGTAGCTGAGTTGTTTGTTTTATTTAACGTATCTAAATGTCAGCTGGGGGTTAGAAACTTGGGGCTAACTAATCAAAACTGGGTGCTTTTATGCAAACTCCACAGTAACCTGCGGGGTTTGTACCAATAATTGAAGCAAATTCCACACAGGCTTTTGCTTTGATTTATTTATTACGAAAAGTTATATCCCACACAACAACCTAGGCAGGGTACAAAAATCATAAATAATTAGACATAATAAATAAACAAAAAAAAACTCTACACGGTGGAGACCATACTAAATAAAAAGACAAAATGAAACTAAAAAATATTAGAAACCATAAACATAAAAGAATCATCTGCCCTAGATAGGATTATAATTATAGTTAGAACCACAATCATACTATAATCATACTTATAACTACAATCACAATCACCACCTGAACATATACTGATCAAGAGTTATTAGAAGCTGCATGTGCCTGCCTGAAAAGATAAGTCTTAAGCCGCTTACTGAACATGCCAATATCTGCTAGAAGATACATCTCTACAGGAGGCAAATTCCAAAGTCTGGGAGCTTCAACAGAAGAGATTCTTCGCCTTAATTCACAAAACTGTACTTCACAAAAAGCAAGTACATCCAAACGCATGGTGGCCTGAGAATGCAAAGCATGCGGGGGACAATATAGTAACATGGTATATGATGGCCGATAAAGATCAGTATGGTCCATCTAGTCTGCCCAGCAAGGCAGCAAGAGTAGGTTCACCTGCCGCTCTGTGCAGGCCACCCCTATTTGCTGAGATATAAGAGATAGTTGTGTTTATTTTTATTTTATCCTTTGCTATAAAGGGATAAACCCTCAGAACTGTAGACAAAAGATAGTGGTGCAACATGGTTAAGAGATTTAAAAACAATAAGCAAAATCTTATAAACAATGCGCCATTTAACAGGTGATTTCTGCAATATTGGTGTAATATGATATAAACAACTTACTTCAGCAATAGCACGTGTGACTGCATTTTGTACCAATTGCAATAAGCCATTCGCTTAGTAGAGTATTACACTATTTGTGGGAGGATAAGACAAGCATTTGCACTACTGTCTGAAAAATTTCAGCAGACAAAAAATAGTTTCAAACTATGCATAACATTGTTTGAAGAAAGCCCCCTTAGATGCTCCTGAAAAGATAACCTGCAGAAATTGTTACTGCTTTCTTGGCCTGTAATTTTTGCATCTGAAACGATGCACATAATTTTGATGATCCAAAACTACCTGCTTCCACATCTGCAGGTAGATGTATGCATGGCACTGAGCAGCCTTCACACAAGTTGGGAAATAATCAGTTTCTTCTTCAGCAAGTAAAACAATGTTTTAGCAACGGAACTGCCTTTTGATTGCCTTCCCTGGTTACGTATCTTGATTTAGCCATGTAACACTTTATCCTCGTTATCATGAGAGAAATTGCACGCGCCTGACAAGCTGCTCTTCTCTTTCTTCTCTAGCACATTCGAGTGGGCTGGGAGCAGCTACTGACCACTATAGCCAGAACCATCAACGAAGTGGAAAACCAGATTTTAACCCGGGATGCCAAAGGCATCAGCCAGGAGCAGATGAATGAATTCCGGGCCTCTTTCAACCATTTTGACAGGGTAAGTGTTTGTTCTTGCTATTCTCTTCTTTGCAGTAGGGAAAAGAATCCCTGACACAAGGGGCGGGGGGTCCAGTTTTAGGGAAAAAGTGCAATTTCTTACACATTCCAAAGTATATATGGAGAGAATATTGCTCACGGAATCAACTTATATATTATATATCAGGAGAGGGATGATCCCTAATTCAAGGAGTGGCCATGAAGGTATTTTTGGACAAGGGGTTTCTTAACACACATTCTCGAGGTATGCCAACAGGTCTGAAAATGAGCGTGGTTCTTGGGCCCAAATGTATGTAGATAGATTTACATTGCTAGACAGAAAATGATGGCAGATAAAGAGCCAGACGACCTATCCAGTCTGTCCTGCCATACCAAATACTAAGCTCTACAGAGCAGGATTCCTTGGCCAAGAAATGAATCTGGACCATTGACGTGAGAGCACTGAAACTTGACCACTAGTCTACCATTCATTGTGGGTATCTGAAAACTGAGCCTCTCTGCATTTTTTGAGAGCCAGTGTTGAGGATTCTTGCCTCCGGCCAAGCCTTCTGAATGTCTGCCTGGGCCCAGGTGCCTGCTTACAGTAATTGGTGCAAGCAGAAGGAAGGGGTTATGAATTCGACAAATACGAGGGTAATTCTATAAGGGCCTGCTTAGTTCAATTCACATCACGTGTGTATTTACACCTATTCTATAAAGTAGTGTTGTAAGTGATGAGATAAGTTTGTCAACTCTAGGCATACCCACTTACACCAGTCTTAAACTTGGTGTAAATGCCTGTGACTAGATTTGTGATTAATGCATGTAAGTTAGACTGTACTATTCCATAACTTACATGTGTAAATTTGCATTCCACCTACACTCTGCCCTTGTGCTCGTCCATTCAGAACTATGCGCCATTGTCCTGATGAGCACACTTGCAGAATAGAGACTGTCTACGCTCTGCGTGTAAGTGCCCATCCCCACACAGAAATCATTTCAAATAAGCAACTTATGCACGTTGATAGCGTGCAAATGTCTGCAGCTCTTTATAGAATTACCTCCGGTGTCAGTATCATGAAGTTCATAGATGGGGATGGATGGTACTCGGATTCAGATTTTGGTGGTATTATAAGGGGGGACCCCAAGGGAGGCAGTGATGTACCATGGGATCCCATTAGAGTGGCTTTCCTAGTCATTGATAGCTGATCCCTTCCACAGGGGTGGGGGGGAAGGAAGTCCAGTTATAGTGCAGGCTATGTTAAGGGAAACACAACTCATATCCCCTTGTTTTATCGTGCAATAAAAGGAGCAGTAGAAACCTAATAGACAATTGCATTACAGCAGTTTTGCTGCATGATTCTGACACAGACCTGGTGAGGGAGGAAGTAACGAGAGAGATCATATATGCAAACGGAAAGATGCTAATTCCTTTATTTCCAGTGAATGCATGGAAACAAAGCAAGAATTGGCAGCAACTTTCCTTTATTCCTGTAAGCAAAGGAAAAAGGAGTATGTTTGCCAAACGACTTGATTTCTTTAAACTCCCCTGATGTTTCCCTTCCTCTCACTGGTTGACTAGTTTATATTTGGTGTCCAGAATGCGACAGACTGTACCGGAGTAATTTCCCAGTAACAAGTTAAAGCATTTTGGTTAAAAATTGTTTTGGAGGAGTCAATGTTCCCCCAAAGCTGTCCAGAAGTCCGCTGCCCATGAGAGGTTGTGCTGGAGGAGTCGATGTTCCCACAAAGCTGTCCAGGAGTCCGCTGCCTGCACCACTGCCCATGGCAGGAGATGCTGTGATATTCTGTTTTCAGCGCTTGCTTCTCATGCCTGAAAATGTGATATCCCAGGCAGCTTCACCTGAACACTGAGCCAGACCCTCGCTTTCCTTGTAAAGGTCAGACATGACATAAACCACCTAGCACTTTCCATTCCTGGTTTAAAAACACATCAAAACAGAAGCAAATTCTCGGATGAAGGACTCTTTTAGCGAGCCAAGGATTGGTCTTTCTCCTCATCTCACTGCTTTGGGTGAAACAGGGGCTCCCCCATCTCTGCCAACACAATCTTTTTAACTTTAAATGGATCAAAGTCACTTCGTATCCCACCAAAGAAAGAAGTAATGGCAGATGATGCTCACGTTTGGAAGATTTTGGTTCTGGCTTTGTACGCGTTTTTGCTTTAGAAAGCTGACCAAGGCAGAAATAGCAGCAACCAGCTGGACAGCTGGTGGAACCCGCCACGCCCCATATTAACCCTTTCCCTACTCTACAGCTCCAGTACACACCATTCTTTTTCCAACCGCTGCATGTGCTTTGCACAGTACCAGCTGTGAGAAAGCCCTGCCCTTTTCAGCATCCCTATGACTCTTTTCACTTGCCAGTTTCCTCCGTAGCAGTGAACTGGAATAATAACCTTTGCAATCCTGCCCACTAGAGAGTTTATCAGAAGCTTCTGCAGGTAGCTGACATCTCTTTACTGTCAAACAGAAAATGAATGTCAGTGCCAGCCCCGTGCACTCATTATTTAGTAATGTGTCTTTGCACCTGGCTTTTTTTTTTTTTTTTTTAAATTTGGTTTATTTTGGCTTTTTGTCATGGACAGTGTTTTATTTAGACCTAATCTTTTCCATCAACACTTATCTCCCAGTAAAATGTTAAAACTGTGCTGCTCCCTGACGGGAGCACAGTTCTGCTTTTATCCCCAAACTAACATCTGCTAGACCGTGGGACCAGGTGTTTCCGCCTGCTGGCTTGTCCTTGTCTGCTGTCAGTGAGAGGTCAAGTCTGACTGAGCTAGTGCAGGCTTACAGGCCTTCCTTATGGGAGAGAATGAGCTAGGGGTACACATACACTTTCAAAAGAAATCATAGAAAGAGCATATACAATTTGGTTACAAGTGTTAACAATATCTCTTGGTAAAGAGAGGTGCTTTTAAGGCAAGATATTGGGACCAATACATTGCGAATGTAACTGAAGTGTCTTTCTGTAGGGGAGGGTGTTTTGGTTCCCATGTTAGTCATTTTCATATGTAGAAATTGTTACCGAGTGAGCTTGTTCTCACATGCACAAGGACAAAATACAGCCAGAATCTGAATGAGGTAACTTAGTACATAGGCTTTTCACCTTGTCACAGTGGGAGGTAGGGAATTAGTAGCTTCTCCACAGTGAAAAGATAAATGAGAATGGAAAAGGAACAAAACGATAACCGATACGCAATACACCTGAACAGATCAGCGTCATCTAATAGCCTTACAATAAATTGCTGCTTCCTTATAATTAGATATAATTTGGTTTTATCCTAAAACTGGTGTGTATCTCAGAAGGAATAATGGTCAAAAGAAAAAGTTGTAGGTGATAACCTTTTATGGGATTAACTCAACACATTTGTGATTGACTTTTTTTTGTAGATGACAATGCTTTTTTTAACCTAGTCTTTTATTTTGGGTGGGATAAAGCGGTGTTCCCTTTCCACCATTTCAAGTGAAGAAATGTATTAAGGACTTAAGCAAGAGAAATACAGGGCACCATTGCTAGATGCAACCGCCTCTTTCAGTGCAATGAAGAAAACATATTGTAACACACATTGATGATGCTGTTACATTATAAAATCGTGATTTTGCTAAAGAGCTTTCCTGCGTCTGGTCTTGTGCTTGAAATGGATACGAGGGAATCTTACAGGGGCACTGCTAACCTTCACTCAGTATTGTAGTGTACTTTTTTTTCCCAAAGAGCATTGGATCACAACCTGAAATGTATCTAACTTTGTTCACTTTTCTGTTTTATTTTTTTTTCTCTTTCTCATCTGCATGCATGTCTCTTCTCATCCTTTTCACCCCTTTCATTTTTTCCATCGCATGGGGCACTTGTGTCCTCCCCCACCCGGCATCTTCTCACCACCTTTTTTTTGTGTCACCACCCCACCCCCTCACCCTCCCGGCACTGCATGTTCTGCTGCCTGGCACCACACGCAACCAGGACCACAACGGCACACTGGGCCCAGACGAGTTCAAAGCCTGCCTCATCAGCTTGGGTTACGATATTGGAAACGATCCCCAGGTACTGAATATTAGTGTGGAACGCAGCTCACTGTCAAACAAGGGGAAAGAAAATAACATTGTTTTTCTCCTTTTTTTTTCTTTTTTTCTGATCCATCTACCATTTCTGTTATCAAACATTGATATGTCAATTTTCGTGGTCTCTATTCACTGATGGTATTTTTGTATGTCATGTGTTACTGTGGTTTCGTATCTCTTTTCGATTCCTCCATGTTGGCTTTTCACTTTCATATTCATTCCTTTGTCTCCCCGTCTGTTTTGATATTTGCACCATCTCCTTTTGATTTTCTGTTTGATCTATTCATCCTTCATCTTTACATCCATGCTGTTTATTTTTATTTATTTTTTTATTTATTTTTGAATGATTCTTTCATTCCCATTCTCGGGAGTTCCCATCCTTGATGTCCTCCCTCTTTGTCCTCCCTCCCTCTGTTTTGCTCTGAATGTCTTCCCGTGCTTTGTTTTGGTTTCCAAAACATCTTCCATCTTTGTCCAATGTCATCTTTCTTACCCTCCTCTCAAACTTTTTTTTTTTTTAAATATCTCTCTGTCACTCCATTACCTCCTTGTCTTGCCTTCATTGGTCTTGCGTGCTTTTCCTGCCATGTTTCCCCTCCTTTGCATTGCTCCCTCCCGCAGAAGAAGACCGGCATGATGGACACTGAAGACTTCCGCGCCTGTCTTATCTCCATGGGTTACAACATGGTAAAGTAAAGCCAGCTCTTGTTCTTTTTTGGTTATTCATATGTGGCATCCTATGGTGAAATGGGCCAAAATGTAGCCAAGAAAGGTAAAAGGTTGGATTATTGTTTAAAAAAATGAGTAAGGAATCAGAAATGCTGCAAGAGCGTCAGTGTGGATAATCTGAAATGTGAGAATGTTTTGTCAAATTTCTAACAAGTGGACCGATATAGCTTCCTAAATTTGATCACAGTAAGCAGCTAGTCTGTCTAACTCAGCGGTTCTCAACCTGTGGGTCGCGACCCCCACGGGGGTTGCCACAGGATTTATCAGGGGTCGCCTCGCCTCACCTCACTCCGCCGTTAAAAAAAAAAAAAAAAAAAAAGCACCCAAGTTGCTGCCGCTGCCGAGTCCGCTTCTCGGCAGCGGCAGACTCACCGCCTCCCAGTCCCTTCTAATGCAGCCGCGGCTCCTTGCCTCTTAGGGAACCACGGCTATGCCAGTAAAACCGTTGCGGAGCCTTCCTGTCTCTTGACGGGCTCCGTGCAGCATTGTCCTGCCTCCAAAGGAAGTTGTTTACCACTTCCTTTGGAGGAGGGACAATGCCGCATGGAGCCCATCGAGAGACGGGAAGGCTCCGCAATGGTTTTACAGGTATAGCCGCGGTTCCCTAAGAGACAGGAAGCGGCGGCTGTAGAAGAACAGAAGGGCAGTAGCAGGCAGACAGGGAGAGGGGAGGAGGGGGCAGGGAACCTGCAACGGGGCTGATATGGAGGGATGGATGGAGGGAGGGAGGGGTCTGACATGGACAGGGGGGCTGACATGGATAGGGGGGCTGACATTGATGTATGTAGGGAGGGAGGGCTGACATGGACAGGGGGGCTGACATGGAGGGAGGGAGGGCTGACATGGAGAGAGGGGGGGCTGACATGGAGAGAGGGGGGGTTGACATGGATGGAGGGAGGGAGGGAGGGGTGGCTGACATTGATGGATGAATGGATGGAGGGAGGCTGACATGGAGGGAGGGAGGGCTGACATGGATGGATGGATGGAGGGGGGCTGACATGGACAAAGGGAAGAGACAGGGGGACATACTGTACAGACGGGCAATAAATGCTGGACAGAGGGGAGAGACAGTGCGGGTTAGGATTATAATGGGCAGATGGGGGGCTAGGACTGGTAATGGGTTGATTAGGGAAGGCTAGGACTGGTAATGAACTGATCAAGGGCTGGTTGGGACTGGTAATATGCTGATGGGGGGTAGGACTGGTAATGGACTGATGGGGGGCTAGCACTGGAAATGAGTTGATCGGGGAGGTTAGGCCTGGAAATGGGCTGATGGAGGGGTAGGTTAGGCCTGGTAATGGGCTGATTAGGGGAGCCTAGCACTGGAAATGGGGTTGAGGAGGGACTAGCACTGGAAATGAGCTGATTAGGTGAGGCTAGCACTGGTAATGGGGTTGAGGAGGGACTAGCACTGGTAATGAGCTGATTAGGGGAGGCTAGCACTGGTAATGGGGTTGAGGAGGGACTAGTACTGGAAATGAGCTGATTAGGGGAGGCTAGGACTGGTAATGAGCTGATGGGGGGGTAGGGCTGGTATTGAGCTGATTAGGGGAGGCTAGCACTGGTAATGGGGTTGAGGGGTGACTAGCACTGGAAGCGAGCTGATTGGGGGGCTTTGACTGGGAATGGGCTGATTGTTGGGAGGGGAGGATAGAGCTGCTGGCCCTGGAAGAAAACTGGGGGGCTAAGGCTACAAATGGGCTGATACGAGGGGATGGGAGAATGGAACTGTAAGAGAGGGGATCTGAGAGGGGCTGCCATGGTATTTGTACTAGAAGGGACTGCTCAGTGGGGAAGGAGGGGGACTGGAAGGGAATGGACACCAGTGGCAGTCATGGGAATGCAAGTTGACATTGGAAGGTACTGAGAGTGAGGACTGGAAAGGGGCTAATACTGGGGATGGTTACTGGAAATAGGCTGATGGAAAGAAGTGAAGAGATAAGAAATGGCAGATGGACCATAGACCACAGAAAGAGAGCTAAGAGAAGACAGGAAAGCAGACTCCTCAGATCGGGACCAGCATGATCAGAGAATAAATTGGTCAGACAACAAAGGTAGAAAAAATAATTTTATTTCATATTAGTGATTTGACTACAAAATCATCATAATTTTGAAATCAAATATTGTTACTTGTTATTGTGATTAATTATTGTGGTTTAAATAAGTAGATTTTATATATAAAAACATATTGCAAAGGCCTATAATATATTAATAATTCAACAAATGATTACAGCAACAATGCGTTAACAGTAAAGGAAGAGAGACGCATTTGATTTTATCATTGGGGGTCACCACAAGTTGACCAATGGTAAAAGGGTCACGGTACAAAAAAGGTTGAGAACCACTGGTCTAACTGGAAGTTTATTTCACAAATTACGTGCCATCTGTTAACACGTGGTTTGTGTATCAATGCTATTTTTTTCTGCATGTAGTACTGGGCACCCTGTAGAGTGAATTAAGACCCATTCTTTTTGTGGTGATGTAGGTACAATATAAGGATATTACAGAGAGCCTTCATCAAGAAGGAGAAGTAACTATAACTGCTCTCAGCTCAGTGCAGTTTTCTGTGTATTGCATATTGATTAATATTAGCATAGTTCCTAGTTTAAAATCAAATGTGAGCTTTGGGAGGGAGTGTATTGTGTACTGCAGAGTTAAGAGAACTGAGAGGTTTCTTCATCCCCATTTAATATAAAATTCCATTCTTGAGACAAGTCGGTGTTGCAGATGGAACATGCAAGATTTTTATAAATAGAATTACCTTTCCTGTTTATTCAAGCACTTGGTGATTTATAATCATCCAGAATAAATTGTTCCCTCAGACTAAATCCTCTTCATCCATGGCCTACAACAAAGCAGGACAGACATCTTGGGTTGAAACAGTGAATATTAGGGATACTATTTTTAATGATATGATGGGAATTCAATCCATGAATTATGTCTGACACTTTCTATTTAAAGGCCCAAAATGTGGGACAAGGAGTAAATACGTATGATGAAACGTCTATGTGAAATAAAAGTGCTATGGAGGCTTCAAATTTGACCAAATAATGATTTTACACTTCTCAAAAACAGGAGTACCTCAGCATAGCCAAAGAATGCCTCTACCTGATTCCTTCCTTTGTTCCTTACTGCAGGAAAGATGGGGCACTCTGCATATCTTTCAATATCTGTTTTAGTTGCATGTGTATGGGGGAGATAAAAATCTGGGCCAGTCATCTTAAAAGCCTGCAGCCATGCTTTGCAGAGGAGACAAAGTTGGGCTAATCATGGGATAAATGGGATTTGAGCAATACTGGTGCAAGAAGTCACTATTTTCTGATGTCATTGCAGTGGAGTGATCACCACAGGTTAGACGGGTATGGTCTTGAAGAGTACTTGGGCAAGAGATGTACTTGTGGAAAGATCA
Organism: Ichthyophis bannanicus; assembly: GCA_033557465.1. Classification (NCBI taxonomy): domain Eukaryota; kingdom Metazoa; phylum Chordata; class Amphibia; order Gymnophiona; family Ichthyophiidae; genus Ichthyophis; species Ichthyophis bannanicus. Next base: position 297,010,550 of record CM066037.1, read on the forward strand.
TCTACTATTGGCAGTATTTTGCAGCTCATCTAACCTTTCATTTAAATTCTTAGATATACAGTTCGTCCCTCGTTTATCGCGGTTAATCAGTTCCAGACTCTACTGCGATAAGTGAATTTCCGCGAAGTAGGATTCTTTATTTATATCCAAGAGTTTTACCTTCTCCTGGATGATAAGCATCTTCCTCCGGTGCTTAGTTTCATCGTCAGAAGGCTTAGAAGAAGCAGCACGTTTAGGAGACATCATGGGGCTTCGATAAAGGCCTACAGTCCATACGTACAGTAATTTTAATTGTAATACAGGGATGTATAATTGACTCAGACAACCGAGCGTGCGTTGTATCATTTTGACTGTCTCAATCAACTTTTTAATGAATATACATGTATTGGAAAAAACCGCGATAGAGTGAAGCCGCGAAAGTCGAAGCGCGAAGTGGCGAGGGACGACTGTATAGGGAGTTCTTGTATTTCTAAATGGACGTGGACGTCTGTTCATTACCTATAGTTTTATTAGCCTGTGATATTGTTGAAAGAGCTCTTTGCCTGTAAAATAGAATGGGACTCTTCTGGACATGTGTAGCATAGTTATCAAAGTGCATATCCTGCAATGACAGGGAAGAGACTCTTTGGTAGCTGGGTGCACTGTTACCGTGGCTGCTCTTATATATTCATTGCATCAGCACAGTGGTAGTGTGGTCAATTTCAAGTTAGCACAAGTTGCATACAGTGATAATTAGGAAACATAGTAATTCCCTTACTTTTGATGGCATTTACCAAACAATAATGCAGCACACATGATTCTTTGGACAGTAACCCAGTGATTATTTACAATCAGTGTATTCTAGTTTGGGTTTTTGTAAGATTTTACTAACGGCAATCTATTTTAAACTTGTTTCTATTACAGAGATATGTTTGAGCTTGTTCCCCAATTTTGTATGTTTTTTTAAAATTTGTTTCAGACATTCATTTTATTAAAGCTTTTTAATTGCATGCTAGAACTCTTTAATGTGAGCTAATCGACTTAGTATGCATTAAATCGATTTAGCATACACTAAATGTAAGGTGTGCTAACAAATGGATGGTATGCTAAGAAATGCATATCCCTGTTGTATTGTGATGCAGTTCTAGTAGTCAGATGGGTCTTGGAGCAAAATCAAAGTCCTAGCAGGTTGTGAGTGATGTTTTAAAAGACAAAAAATGTACAGGAGTTTAGAGACCACACTGCCGATTCAGAGCCTTCTGACTGGACAGAATTCTAGATGCTCCTGGCTTAAGCGCAATGTGTATTTTTTTTTTTTTTTAACTGAGGGTCGGACCCATCATGGCCTTTTGATTTAGAGTGAGAACCTATCTCAGCTACCTTCACTAGGGACATGATAATAATATCGAGGCAGCTTACAATCTGTGGCACACTGGGAGAAAGTCTATGTGAACTTTTTGCCCACAGGCTTTGCACCAGTTCTCCACATAAGAACGTAAGATATGCCCTACTGTGTCAGACCAAGGGTCCATCAAGTCCAGTATCTGTAACACAAAAATACCTATATATATGGATTTCTTTACTTTCAAAGAACTCCTAATTAGCTGAAAGATAGACCTAAATTTACAAGTTATAAACACTAAGAATAGAAACTCTAATTATACTGTAATCTAGTAAAGATACACAGGAAGGCAAATGAGAGGCATTAACCATATTGAACATAGGACATTTCCTAATATCGGCAAAATTATGATTGGGGAGAACAGAGGATTTTAAAAGTAATCCTCCAAAAAAGGTTTTATAGGCAAAATTTGGCCATAGCCAGAGAAAGAAACATGACACAAACCATTCAGAAAAGCAATTGAAGGCTTACGATGCAGACAGGTGAAAAGTGCAGAGTCGGAAGTCGGTGATGAGCAGCTTGTCTGATGAACAGATGAGAGGTGAGAGGTACAGTGGATACAGTTGTGGATGAGCAGGAGAAGGATGAACAGACCGGATATAGAAGTGGAGGGGAACCAATAGAGTGTTTTGTGAAGAGGTGTCACATGGTTTTAATCATGCCGGAGGAAGATAAGTCATGCAGCTGAATTTTCAATAGAGATTGATGGCTCGGAAGAGTAGATTTCGTGAGATAGTCTACGTGAGAATTTAAGAGGGAATCGGAAAACCATTTTGGTACTGTATTCAGAAAAAAGACAGATTTTTGTGGTGACACAGAAACAGACATTTATTTACTTGACATTTGTAGGCAATCTTCCTGGATTAACCATTCAAAGCTGTTTGCAGACGATATTTAATCCATAAAACATAAAAACAAGCTAAACTTAGAAAGAGGTGGACGTAAAACATTAAAAAGGCTCATTCTAGCAGTGTTTTGGATGTGTGCAGAGAAAGTGAGAAGAGTCCAAGATGACCCCAACACTGAGAGTTCAGGGAACCAGGTGATAGTGTTACCCACTGAGATTGAGAGACAGGGGTGTGTGCTTGGGAGGAGAGAGAAAATTAGCATAGCCAAGACAGAAATTTCTATAAAAGCAGTGTAACCATCCGCAGCATTGAATAAGCACTGGGAAAGGAACAACAAGCAGAATCTATGGGTTCCCTATAGGGGTTTCATCAGGGCCGGATTTACCTTGAGTGAGGCCCTACGCCAACAAAAATTGTGGGCCCCCAGAAAAGATAAAAACGAGCACGCCGGATCAGCTGCGCGCTGTTGGCCCTGATGTCATAAATAAACTGGGAATCCCAAAAGCCAAACTTGGAATGTACAACACTGTAGAAATAAAACTATACATTAATTTGCTCTTGTACTAAACAAAGCACAGATGTTAATGATGCACATTTACCAGAGCTGACATATTCCAATTAATAAATTCAAAATAAAGAGAGATTTTTCTACCTTTTGTGCATTTTTTTTTCAGCTGCAATTGCTCCAGCCACTTTCTTCTGGTTTCTTTGTGTCTTCTGCTAACTCTCCATCGTCTGCTGTCCATTTGTCCTTTCTTCTCTCTTCTAGTTTTTTTCCATTCTCTCTCTACATCTGCTTTAACATACTAATCTTTCTCCTTTTGCTCTTTCCTCATTCCTATTTCATCCACTCAAATTTTACCCCTCCATCCTCAATCCCCACTTACTCTCCCAATACCCGGCCAATTGTACATTTTTTATCCCTCCCACACAAAATATTTTTCCCTTCTCCATTTTACTCTTCCAGCCCCATCCCATTCTAATCCTCCCCCAACATCAGCTCCCTTCTAGTTCCAGCCTCACCCAGCATCCATTCCCTTCTAGTCCCTGCATCAGCCCATTTCCAGTCCTAGCAACCCCCCAACCCAATACCAGTCCTAGCCCCCCCATCAACCCACTTCCAGTCCTAACCCCCCATCACCCCATTTTCAGTTTAAGCCCCCCCCCTATAACCCATTACCAGTCCTAACCCCCCATCAGCCCACTCCAGCGTTTTTTTTTTTAAATTTAATTTTAAGAATTTTCAATTTTTGTGGGCCCTTGTCAGCTGTGGGCCCTACGCCACGGCGTAGATGGCGTATAGGTAAATCCGGCCCTGGGTTTCATACTCTGAAGGTCCAACAACTGCTACTATGAAGACTATTACAGAAGGAAAGAGGGATGAGAATAAGCTGGACAGGAAGGGGAAATCCCTGATGACTCTACCTTTTAGTTAAAGAATGTTCCAGTTGAACTAGAAGTGCAAAGAAATAGTAGGAAACTGCCAAGCAGAAATGAATAAATAATTGGATCAAAGCAAAAACCAAAAACAAATAATTTATTTAAGCACCTTCAAAGAAATTCCAAATATTTTTCGTTTAAAATTTGATGACCCACATCTGGTTTTCACTTAGACATTTATGATAGTAGTAGATTTTCTTAAAATGTGTCCACACTTTGCAATGCCTTTTTCATTACTTCAGAAACTAATCTGGCAAAATGGAATTGCTGCTTTTAATTCTGTTTGGTCTTGCTTCTTTTTTTTATGTGACCTTGACACTTTGCCCTCTGACACTCCAACATTGCAACTCTCCCTGTCAGTTACTATGAGTTTAGCCAAGTTGTCACTGTTGGGCTTGCTGACACCTGTTTGTGTTTCCAGGGAGAAGCTGAGTTCGCTCGCATCATGAGCATTATCGATCCCAACCGCTTGGGTGTCGTGACATTCCAGGCCTTCATTGACTTCATGTCTCGCGAGACAGCAGATACAGACACTGCTGACCAAGTCATGGCCTCTTTCAAGATCTTAGCTGGAGACAAGGTGGGTATCTGACACAGGTCTCCATCTACAACCTTAATTGTTCACCAGCTTCCCAGAACCAAGCAGTGCATTTCTGGTCTTTTGGTTATAGCGATGCCTTTCATTCTGGTTTTGTTTGTCAGCTGTGGCATGTGCAGACAGGTTGAAAGACTGAGGGAGATGCCATCAAGCAAAGTTGCCTTGGCATAGAGGACCATGGGGCTTGATTTGTAAGGAACAGAAGCAGAATGTTGGCTAAAGAATGCATTCTCTCCGAGAGTGAATGAGAATAAACTTGCCTTTTCCTCACTTGTGAACTACTCATTATCGTAACTGCTCTCAGAGTATGTGCCATTCATGTATTTCTGGAAAGGTCTTCTCTTGAGTGAAGAATGTGAATAAACCTTACATTTAATGGGAAATCATCATGTATTCTGTCATCTTGAATGGTGTATTGTTGAGAAGAATGTTAAATGAATGCATGGTGGTTCTTTCATTTGACTATCTGTTGGAATCACTGACCACTGTGAAAGATTATGGCTGGGTGACCTGCTCAGGGATGGTCCTATATTACATTTCTGTTCCCGAGCGGCGCTTATAAACACATAACTGTTTGTTTGTTTATATGCCCAGTGACCATTTGCAACTAAATCTGAGCAACAATTAAGCAAGCAGTATATATAATTACATTTCTAATATGAAAAGAACTAAATGATCTGTTTTGAAACTATTTTTGTAGAACTACATCACTGAGGAAGAGCTGCGCCGGGAGCTGCCGCCCGATCAAGCTGAATACTGCATTGCTCGAATGGCACCGTACGGTGGGCATGACACTGTGCCAGGTGCACTGGACTATATGTCCTTTTCCACAGCACTCTATGGCGAAAGTGACCTTTAACCCTTTCTTGCCCTTGTTCTCCTGGCGCACCTTTCTCTGTATGCAAAGCGGCCTCTACTCGCCTCTTTCTGTCTGTCTCTCCCCCGTCGCTTCAGATAACGAGATACTGTACCACTTCCTGGGGAGCGAGTGGTAGGGAGGATGCTAATTCTACCAGGTCTGCCTGCCCTTTAAGTACCAGTTTACAAATGATGATCTTCAAATGTTTAAAAAAAATGACATCTAAAGAGAGCCACATATTTTATTATAAGAAGTATTTTTCTCTGCCAGTGGAAAACATAAATGAAAAGAAAAAAACGTTTAAATATTGTAATTTTTTTCCATTGTGACATAGTAGGTAACCGAGCACAATGCTACATTTCAGTCATGCTTTTCTTTTTAGTTCTGGGTTTTGGAAATTTTATTTTATTTTATTTTTTAAGAAAAACATCAGCATATTAAAGAGTATTCTGCCCTCTTGTCTTATCTCTGTTGTGCGCCTATTTATGACGGCGCACATGAATGCATGTGCACCCCGAGTTCCATGGTTTCTGGATCTTATGAAAATATTTTCTGAGGACAAACGTAAACTTTTATGTGTATTTTCTAGAAGGTTCCTGCATTTTCAATATTTAATTTAAAAAAAAATTGCAATTATGCCTCCTATGTTATCAGTGCACAGTTTTATTTTTATGTTGCTGAAGTTGTCATGGGTTTCGATCATGAAGCTTACAATGAGATATACTTTGATATTGCTTGTCACAGACTGTATTAAAAAAACATTCTTATGATAACTAAATTCAGACTTCATTCCATTGTCTTATTTGTTAATACATTTTTGTTCTGGAACTAGGTAAAAAAATGTCCTACTGAAACAGATTGGTATTTAAAAACAAAGCAAAATAAAATTCCATATCATTCTACTGCAACAGTCCAGACAAATGGGTTGTGTTCCCCTACCAGCAGGTTGGTGGCAACAAAGAACCAATGAAAAGCGCATGCTTCAATGACATCACTCCCATGCCTCTATCAGCCTCAGCAATCAGAAGTCTCCAGCAGATGGTGGATGGATTTTCTCCTCTCTGAAGAAAATCCGAAGATTTGAGAGGAAAAGATTGATTAAATGCTTGTGAACAACCACCTTGAGGGTGACTCTCTCACTTGAGCGTGAAGTGGGAGGCTCCACTAAGTTGTAGTCTTTTTGGTAGCGATAGGAAGGGGGAAAATTGGTTCATTTTCATGATCTTACCCTTGATAAGAGCCTGTTGAGCAACTAGAAGTTGAAAGGATTTGGAAGGATCCAGAAGAGTACATCTGCCTCACACAGTCTCAACAACCCCTCCCTCCTCTATTTCCCCTTTACTCTCTCCCAAAGTTTGTAGAAGGCTTTCGGTGGGACCTTCCTGCCAGCCATCTCAAACACAATGCTGCAAAGCCAGTGAAGCAGTTTCAGGGGAGTAGAGCTGAGCCCGGCACAGATTCTCTTCCTGGGGCTCTCAGACGGTGAGTACCAAGGCTTGATCTCATCATTGTCCTTGTTGGGGTTCCCAATTCTGTCTGCCTGGGACACAATTAGGGGTGGATTGCTGGCGACCATTGGCATGGTGTGGTGGTTTCCTGCCATTTTCTACACGCGTTAGTAGCATTTTACCTATTGTGCACCTTGTGGTCATGGGGTCCCAGCATGTGTTCCACCCAAGCGGCTCCAACCTGCATTACAGCAAAAGCGCAGTTAACGCACACCCTTTGGGCCACCATGGCCTTAGCACATGCTGTTATAATACTTGCCTTAACTTAACTCTCTGTCGTCTTCCAGGAAACGTTGTTTGGCCTGTGCAAGCAAGGTGCCCCATCTCTGAATTCTGGACTCTGCTCTTCTTGCATGCCAGCTTCTGAGTCATCCCTGGAGGGCTTGCTCCCCCTTCTCTCAGCTGGGGGATGCAGTTAGTCCGGCCTTGCCTGTCTCAGTGCAGGAGATAACGGATGGTGCTGTGGGTAAGGATGTCCAGCTGGTCGGAGGGTCTGGCGACCATGCTGTGAGCTGCTTCTCGTCCTGTAGAGGGGGTCTGTGATGGCTATGCCCCTGGTGTTGGGGGGTCATTTCCGGGAGGAGAGCATCCAAACTCTGGATTGTACTCCCTGGAATTCTTTTCCTTTTTGCAGCAGTCCTGGTGTGGAAATTCAGACCCTGTGGCCTCTGGGTGCCCTCCCCCCCGGCGCAGTCTTATGAGGGGCAGGCTGAGAGTGAAAGCCTGTTCGACCATCTTTGGCTCAGCATCTCTGGCGAGGGGTGCCCCTTGGAGATGGGGATCAGCTGGGATTTGTTCAAGATTTGGAACTGGGCTCTGATGTGGATGAAGAAGTACTCTCGCCTTCAGAAGATTATAAAGAGGCCAATGTGATCCACCTATTCTGGAGGGAGGAACTGATGGCATTGATTGCCAGGGTCTCATCCACCTTGAGCTTGGCGGATGCTCCAGGCACAAAGCAGGAGCTGAAGATGCATTCACACCTGCAAGAGTTGCAGAAATCCACTACTGTCTTCCCATTCCTGGAGTTGCTAAAGAGCGTATTCTGGTCTGAGTAGGATACCCCTGATTCCCCGCCTAAGGGGCTAAGGGTGTACTAGAAGAGTCATGCTGTCCCGGAGAAGGAGTGCATTGTGTCTTGTTTGATATTCCCAAGGAGGAAGCACAGGTCATGGTAGTTACCAGATGGACCACCATTCCTGTGGTAGGCAGATTGGCTTTAAAGGATACTCTAGATCGAAAGGTGGATTTGTGTTGAAGAACCAGTTTGCTGTGGTGGCGGTGGCATCTATTTTTCAGTTGGCGGTATGTGCAGGCCTGATGTTATGAGCCCCACTCCAGTGGATTCAGTTTGTTCCACCAGATGTTACTACCCCTCTTTTGGAGTTGACTACTGCCTTATTTTCTGATGCAATGTACAGCCTGGTATGTCTAGAGCCCAGGGATTGTGCCCTGTTGATAGTGATATGGTCATGGCTTAGCTCTGACATGAGGCAGCAGTTTCATTTTCCAAAGCCCAGTTTCCCATCTGGAATTAGAGGGATGCTTCTGTCTGGTCCAGTTTAGAGAAGCTGGTGAAGGACCTGGGTGAGACACAATTTTTCCACCTTCCAGAGGACATGTCCAAGGGACCTATGAAGCTTCAGGGGCCCCTTTTCCATCAGCCTCCATCCGCTCCTCGTGGGCGAGCTGTTGGGACTCCCGGGGGTCTTGGACTCCTGTCTCTACTGGTCTGGAAAGCCTTTCTTCCCCTCTGCTTATGGACTTCAGGCTCGTTCTCAATCACTTTATAGAGCGCTTGGGCCCAGGGATCCGATCCCATCTAGAGGACAATCTTTCTGGGCCATGCAATGAGGTTTTAGGGACCCATTCTGTGGTTCCTCCAGTCGGGGGCAGGCTTCATCTCATCCTTCAGGAATGGGCCTGGTTCACCAAGAATCTCTGAGTGGTAGTCCCCATTCAGTATGACTAGGTCTTGAAATGCAAAAAAACAATTCCTGCCGCTTTTGTCTTCTCCCCTTGTGGGTATGCAAACAGCAGGGACATTGTGTGAATCACCTTGGACAAATTACCTCTCCTGAATATAGTGGTGCCCGTTCCTCTGGATGATCAGGACAAGGGGTAGGCATTTCATCTATTTTATAGTGTTGACATGGAAGGAACATTCTGGTCCATTCTGGACCTCAAGTGTATCAACGAGCTCTTGCGCGTCATGCACTTCTGTATGGAAACTTTGGGATTCATGATTCAAGTGGTATGCCGAATTCCTGGCATCTCTGGATTTGGCTGAGGCATATTTTCATATCCCAATCTGGGGGATGAGCAAAGTATCTGTTTTGCCATGCTTGGTCCTCTCCTTCAGTTCACTGCCTTGCTATTCAGACTCTCCACTGCCCAAGGACATTCTCCAAAGTCATGATGGTGGTGGCTGCGGTGCCACAGCACCAAGGGATTTGTGTTCACCCATATCTGGACTGCTGGCTCATCCGAGCCCATTCTCTTCAGAAGTGTCTCTGGTAGCTCCCCAAGTAGTATCCTCTCTGATGAGCCTCAGATGTGTGATCAATTGGGGAAAGAGCCAGCTGTTGCATTTCCAGTCCCTGGGAGCACGTTTCAATACTCGAGTGTGTGGAGTCTTCCTGCTAGAGGAGAAAGTCATAGGCTGATGGATTGCCTAGCACTGTTCTATTTGCAGCAGGCTCCCAAAGTCCTGGTTGCTCTTCAGTTCCTCAGAACAATAGTGGCGACAGTTGAGATGGTGCCATGGGCACATGCTCACATGTGGCTGCTCCAACTGTCCTTACTGACTCGGTGGTCCCCAAGTTCACAGTGGTTGAAGCTCAGACTCTCATTCTCAATGATGGTGATGGCCAGCCTGCAGTGATGGCAGCAGCTCAGCCTTCTGAGGAAGGACATGCTGCTGGATGATTGCTCATGGATCCTTCTGACGATGGATGCCAGTGTCTTGGGCTGGGGAGCCAATTGCCAAGGCAGACCGGACCAGGGCCCTTGGAACCACAGGGAGGTGGTATGGTCTATTCAGTTGCCTTGAAGCGAGGGCCATTAGTTTGGCTCTTCTGCATTTCCAGTCCGCAGTTAAGGGCTGAGTGGTTTGAGTGTTTTCAGACAATGCTGCAGTGTCAATCAACAAGGCGGCACGAGGAGTGCCAGCGTAGCCCTGGAGGTGGCTCCCCTGTTTGCCTGTGTGGTAAAGAACCTCCTACTTTGTTGACTCTACACATTGCTGGGGTGGACACTGTGGAAATGGATTTTCTCTACTGACTCCAGGAGAGTGGAAGTTGAGTCAGGAGTTGTTTCATTCTTTCTATGTCACTAGAGTTGCCCCAAGAGGGAGCTGATGGCAACCTGCTCTGATGACAAAGTGGTGTGCCGCTTCTTCAGTCATTGCACGGAAATGGAGTCTGAGGGCATTGGTGCCCTGGCTCAACTTGACAGAATCAACATCTGCTATATAGGTTCCTCCGTGGCCCCTAGTGGGATATGTGATTCTGCATATGGAGCGCCACCTGAAAAGGATTATTCTGGCGGTGTTGGATTGGCCAAGAAGAGTGTGATTTGGAGCTTTGATGCAGCTCCTGCAAGTGTCACTTTTTCGTTTGCTTGCATCTCGGGCCCTATTGTGTCAGGGGCCGCTTGTCCTGGAGGACCCAGCTCCCTCCTTGCTTATGGCTTGGCTCCTGTAAGAGATTGTTAGCGCATATGGACTACTCTCCAGAGGTGGTTTGCCACTCTGCTCAGAGTCCAGAGGAGGTCTACCAACCAACCTGACGTAAGTGCAGATCTGGTGCCTTGCATGCTGGTACAGTGCACAGCCGCTGTGTCCCGAGGCAGCCAGGATGGTCTGGAGAAGGGCCTTTTCTCTTAGCTCCCTAAAGCTTCAGGTGACAGCTTTGGCCTATTTCAGAGGTCTTTTGCATGATGAGTCTCTAGCCTTACACCTAGATGTTTTGCACCTCCTTCAGGGGGGTCAGCATTTGCGTTGTTCCTTCTGGTCTGGGATCTCTTCCTGGAATCTCTGTCTGGTGCTCCAGACCTGTTGTCAGAGCCCTTTGTGCCGTTGAAGCACGCTACTTTGAAGGATTTGACACTCTAGAAGGTCTTCTTGGTTGTGATTTGTTCCGCAAGGTAGATTCTGAGCTGCCAGCTCTCTTGCCAAGATCCTTACCTATCTTTTCTGAGGAGGCTGTTTCCTTTCAGCCTGTGCCTTCCTTCTTCCCAGAAGTGATTCTCCCTTTCATGGAAACCAGGCAGTTTGCCTGTCCTCCTTCTCTAAGGAGCAGGTTCGGGGGAATGGTCAGGATCTTCACCTTCTGGATGTCCAGAGGATGCCTCTCTGGTTCTTGGATGTTATGAATATTTTTCGTAAGTCAAACCATCTTTTTGTGCTGTTTGCTGGCCCGTGCAAGGTGATGCGGCGGCTAAGTCTGCATTGGAACACTGGATTAAGGAGGCTGTTGTCTCAGCAGATCTGTTACAGGACTGGCCGGTTCCAGAGGATTTGTGCGCCCATCCTACTCTAGCGCTTGGGTCCCTGTGAGTGGAGCACGGTAGCTCCTGCAGACATTTGTCGGGCGGCAACATGGCATCACTGTTTGATTACTCATTGTTACCCACATTGAGGTTGTGTGAGGCTTGCCATGTTTCTCCCATATGCTTTGGGATGAATACTGAGGAGACCTCTGGTGACTGAGGCAGATAGAGGCTGGGAGTGATGTTGTTGAAACCTGGGCTTTTCATTGTTTCTTTGTCTCCACCAATCTGCTGGTAGGGGAATACAACCCACTTGTCTGAACTGGTCTAACAGGATTTAAGGACAGGACATTAACTGGTAAGTAAAATGTCACCTTGCATACGATTTTTTTTCTTAACAGCTCTAGTCTGAAATGAGCCTAGAATGGTGTGGTAGCTTGAGAGAGAGCATGTTTTATGGAAAGAAAAGGCTTTTTGATTTATAGTGTGCTGCAGTTGCTCTAGGGCAAAGGTTCTCAATCCAGTCCTTGCAATACACCTAACCAGTCAGGTTTTCAGGATGACCACATGAATATTCATGAGAGAGATTTGCATACAGTGGAAGCAGCGCATGCAAATCTGTCATGCCGTATTCATTGTGGTTATCCTGAAAATCTGACTGGACTGAGAACCATTCTAGAGGGAAGGAGTGTGTTTCAGTTGCTTGGAGGGGGGGGGGAGGGTGATACCATATTGTCTTTTTCCCATACCCTTCGCACCCTCTCCACTCACCTGTCCTCAGTTCTTCCCTTATCTTCCTCTTCTTTCCCCAATCCTTCCCTCCTCGCAACCTCCTCATTCTTTTAGTCTCTCTCCCAGACACATGCTTTCTCTCCTTCCCACTCCATTTTCTTTGCATGCACCTGGCAGTTGGGAGCCTGAGGAGAGGCAGTTGTCAGGACAGGTACAGCACAAAAGTTGCACAGAAAGAGCCGCATGCACACTGCCACTGGCTCTTCCACATATGTGCTTTTTCAGATCTTTTTGCTTAGCAGTTTCTTTCTGCCTCCTTTGTACATCTGGAATCTGGCGCCAGAAGCTTTCATTCACAGCCACCTGGGGATTTTTCCCCCCAATTTATATTCTTCGTTGTACCTAGTTTAGACACTGTAGCAATGTTGCTGAGCCCAGAGTTCATGCACTGGGGTTCTTCTCACAACACTGCAATCATAGCCACTAGGTGTCACTCTTATGCAATTACAATCCCTTCCACCCACCTCTTCCTTTCTTTTATTCCCTCTTTCCCCTGGGGAGGAAGAGGGGTAGTGCATGTTGCCTTTTGTAATATCCCTGACCCCGTCTAGTTCAGGGAGTGGAAAACAGGAGACCATCTGCATGGTGGTGCACAGCACTGCCAGTCACCAGCTTAGCCCAGCAATATTACCTGAAGCACAAAAATGCCACTAAACCCCTAATTATCTGTAGCTATGTAAATTTACAAGTTATTAAACAGCCCAGGATAGAAGCTTTACTTCTAATGTAGTTGAGATACATTGATTACTTTGTTAATTATGATTGTTCCTAATGTTACATTACATTAGGAGTGGAGGATTGGCCTAGTGGTTGGGGCAAGGTACTTCAGGCCAGAAGGTCAGCGGTTCAAATCCCACTAGAGGACAGCAACCTTGGGCCGGAAGGACTGGGGTTTCTAGTCCCACAGGTGCTCCTTGTGGTCTTGGGCAAGCCACTTAACCCTCCATAGCCCATGTTCCCTGTAAAATATATGTGTAAATAGTTAATATGGTTATCCAAGTTGAGATCCCTGTTATTTGTAATTAAGGTGTAATCCCCCACCATAAAATACCTCGATGTTCCATGTAAACCGCACTGATATCAAATAGCGCGGTATATAAGAGAAATAAATAAATACATGTATTAAATGTTGCAACATTGTTAATTGAAAACCGCCTTGACATCTTGATAAGGCGGTATATAAAAACAGCTAAATAAATAAAATAAGATATACAGACAAGACAATGAGAGACATTAACCATATTTAGTATAATGCATTTCCTAACACCGGCAAGGTTACTTTCAGTGAGAAAGAGCAGTCTGTGCCAGCAACTATCTGGATAACACTTAGGACAGCTTTTTTCGCTTTTTTTTCAGTCTTTGAAGATGTTTCTTGGCACCCTTATCCAGATAAAGGCCCTCGAGTCTTTTAGACAAGATAAAATTGATATTTTTGGGAGGAGGTAAAGTCTGTCAAATAAAAGGAAATGTCAAATGGTTTGAACTTCATGGGTGTTTCTCCAGCATTGGTATCCCCCATGATATTCGTCCACTGTTTTATGCAAAGGTTGTACCTGTGATTAAAGCTTTGAGACTTGAGGCTTCCAAAAGGCACACAATGGATATTAGAAGTGGAGAACTGGTGCTATTCTCGGACCTTCTTATATGCAAGGCCTTGTAGCCTGGGATGAGTGAAAAAAAGAGTACAGAGCATGACATTTGCTCATGGGCAACCATGCCGAGACCTGCAGGACTGTCAGTGGAAACAGGAGTGGCACCATTGGGAACATGCCATGTCCTCAGCAGCAAGCAGTACACATCCTGGAGGGTGAAGATAAGTTGTCACATCAAAGTGTCGTACACACTAATAAAAAAAAAAAAACATTAAACAAGGAAATGACAGAAGGCATGCTCATGTGCATGGGTCTCTGACAAATAACAAGGGCACTAACAAGGATTAATTAATTATATATAGCCAAAAATACACTTCATGGTCTTGGGTCTTTTGAAATATTTCTCAAATTCACGCTAAGTAAATGGAATGGAGCACTTGCCTTTTTCTTAAAAAGGTCCACTCCTTAGCAACCAGTATCCCAAAATTGGGATGTGTTTTTGGTGTCTATGATGATTTCCTGGAGTGGAGGAGTAGCCTAGTAGTTAAAGCACTGGCTTGGTAACCACAAGACCAGGGTTTGATTCCTACATGGATAACATGTTAAAACCCTCAGCCCAGTGTGCAGCGGCAGCCAAGAGAGCAAATAGAATGCTAGGTATGATAAGGAAAGGAATGGAAAATAAAACAAAAGATATTATAATGCCTCTATATCGTTCCATGGTGAGACCGCACCTTGAATATTGTGTGCGATTCTGGTCGCCGTATCTTAAAAAGGATATAATTACAGAAGTATACATAAGTTGTTAATTCGTTCCATGTAAACCGCCCCTGATCTCTGGAAGGGGCAGTATAGAAGAAATAAATAAATAAATAAATATAGCGTTATTAGAAAAGGTTCAGAGAAGAGCCACCAAAATGGTAAAGGGGATGGAAGGATAGTCCTATGAAGAAAGGCTAAAAAGGTTAGGGCTCTTTAACCTGGAAAAGAGACGGCTGAGGGGAGATATGATAGAAGTCTATAAATTAATGAACGGAGTGGAACGGGTAAATGTATATCGATTGTTTACGTTATCAGAATATAGAAAGACTAGGGGACATGCAATAAAGCTACAGGGTAAACTATTTAAGACTAATAAAAGAAAATATTTTTTCACTCAACGTGTAATCAAACTCTAGAATTTGTTACCGGAGGATGTAGTAAAGGCTGTTAGTGTAGCTGGGTTTAAAAAAGGTTTGGACAAGTTCCTGGAGGAAAGGTCCATAAACCATTATTAAGAAGGAACCCAGGATATCAATGCTTGACCCAGTACAAGCATTGTGGAACCTTTGTCTTTTGGGGAAACTGCTAGGTACGTATGACCTAGATTGGCCACTGTTGGAAACAGGATACTGGGCTTGATGGACCTTGGTCTGACCCAGTATGGCATATCTTATGTTCTTATGTACTAGCACTCCTTGTGCCCTTGGGCAAATCACTTAACCCTCCATTGCCTCAGAAGAAAGGCCTGGCAATCTGCTTCCAGTTACACTGACAAGAAAACCCAGGAGCTGCTGGATCACCAGGAGTCAGCATTGACTTGAAGGCACACATTGCATTTGATGATTACCTAGCCCTGCTTAGTGGTCTTGTTACTGTCTCAGACTCATGCCTACAAATAGTTCCACTTTTTTAAGTCCCGTTGTTTAATTGTTTTTACAGTGTGTGCAATATTCTTGACATAAATACTCTGTTACTTAATCTTGTCCTTTTGGGATTTGTATTCCTTGTGATTTTTTTATTTGTATGTATTTAGCTCACACCTTTCCAGGAGTAGCTCAAGGTGAGAAACATTCAGATACAGCAGGTATTTCCTTGTCCCCACAGTCAATGGGGAGGGTTAAATGATTTGACCAAGGCCACAGGGAGCATCAGTGGTTCCCAGCTTGCTGCTGTAACTATTAGGCCAGTTCTCTGCCCAATGGATTGATATACAATACTTTCTTCATTGACAACAACAGTGTCATCAGAGCAAGAAAAGTATTTGCATAATCACCAATGACAAGCTCCAAATTAGCTTTTTATTTTCCAAAAGCATCAGCACATATCAGTCTGTGCTTCACTCTTCAGTGAGAATTCCTTCAATATCTGATGACACTGAAATCCTTGTGGCCAAAGTTCCAGACTTAATGTAAAGAGAAGAGAGGTAGGATGACCTTGTCTTGCTCATTCACACTATTTACCCTCACTTGGTCTAGGGGTTTGCTGTAGATATTCTTGATCTAACCAAGAAATTATTTCCAAATCCACACTTTTCTAGAAGGTAGAACAGTTTATCTCACTCTACACAGTCAAAAGTGGGGAGGGGAGGATGAGGTTTGCATTTATCACCAAAATCATCTCTCATGGAGTTTTATCTTCTCTATTCAGCAAATTGATAGTTCTCCTTCCATTATCAGAGCTTTGACAACCCCCTCCCCCCCCCCCTTCACAAACGTGTTCGGTCTCTATGCATCAACTGGGATAAGGTATTCTCCAGGAGCAAGCAGGAAGTCAGTCTTCACATATGGAGGTGACGTCGACACTGATGGAGCCTGCGCTGAGCATTTCCCCAGCTTTCAAAGAAAGCCTTTGGGAATGCTACCACACATGTGTGGTCCCCTTCCTGCCCGAGGGTGCCATCCTGCTCAGTCTCCTTTTTTCCGTGGAGTCCAAAGAATGCATGTCCTGTGTCCCCGGAAAAACTCCTTAAAAATTATCCTCTTAGTGAGTTTTTCCCAGTTTGCGTACCAGTTCCTCTTTCCGCCTAGAGCCGGCACCATCCCCGATGCTGTTCTTGGCTCCTTTCTCTTTTTTTCATCAAGGCTCACCTCGACCACAGTTCGTGCCCTTTTTCACCCAGGGGTCATCGACCTCGTTTGGGTGTGATCCACCATGTCTCCTGTTGGCTTTAAAAAGTGTGATCATTGCACTCAAATCATGTCTGTCACAGACACCCATGACTGCTGCTTGCATTGCCTTGGCCCGGACCACGACAGTACTTCCTGCAACCTGTGTCAGGCCATGACCCCTCAGACCAACAAGAAATGGTTGGAGTTGCAGGAGAAGATGTTCCTGTGGTCCAGCTCTGCTCCTGCTTCCCTGATGCTGAGCCCGAAGCAGAGCACCTCCCATGAGGCCCGGGAGTCTTTGGAGTCCCATGGTGGCAGCTCCTCCGGAAAGATGCTGGATCCTGGCAAGAAAAAGAAAAAATCCTCGAAGCCAGTCAAGGTTCCACCAGGTAAACTTGGTAAGATCCTGCGGCGGAACTCGGGCAACTCCGAGCAGCGCCCTCCTAAGTTCTCTAGGAAGGAGTCCTTGGCCGGTGGTGACTGTGCGAGGCTCCTCGAGGCCACAGTCCTCGTAGAGGACGCACTTGTCAGAGCGCCGGGCCTGAAATTCTTGGTGCCCGTGACGAAAGCTATGGAGTCTTCTGGCATCAAGGCCAGAATGGCGGTCCTGGAACAGAGTATTTCTGCTATCCTGACCATGCAGCAGGCATGATGTCAGGTTCGTCCACATCATCTGCCCTGACAACTGGGCCCCCGACTGCGGTGGCGTCCCTGGGTGTCAAGTCGGGCCCTGAGAGCTGTCTGCCTTGGGCCAGTCCTCAGCACTGATCAAGTTCCCAGTTCTGATCCTGTCTGGTCCTCCCCGACTAGTTTCTGGGAGTCTGACCCAAGACCAGTTGGGGGGCCTTGATTCCTTGGCACAGGCCTCGAGGTGCAGGAGCTCCGAGCCTCGATGCTTTCGGAGTCAGACTGGGAGACCGACGTCGAGGCCTCCCCCAAGACTTCTCGACACCGAGACATCCCCTCTGGAACTCCGATGCCATTCCCCACCTGAGGATGTGGCATTCCATGACTTCATCTGGGACATTGGCCCAAGCCCTCGCGGTCCCCATCGAGTCCGAGGAGGACCTGCACACTGAAGAGCTGGAGATCCTCCAGTATAAGTCTCCCCCAAAGGAGGTTCTATTGGTGCTGGTTTAACCCATCCTCAAATGGCTGCTCCTATGGATGTGGGAGACCGTGGCCTCAGTGCCAGTGGTCAGCCAACACCTCGACACCATCTACAGCATCAAGAGGCATCCAGGCTTCCAGAAGACCCAACTTCCCCACAATTTCATAGTGGTGGAGTCCTCAATGCAAATGCTCAAGAGCCAGAAGACTTTTTCTTCTATACCCCTGGGTAGAGAGGCCAGGGCCCTTGACGCCCTGGGGCGTAAATGTTTCCAAGGGTCCATGCTAGGTTGCCGGATACAAACCTATGAGCTTTACATAAGGATGTACCTTAAAAGCCTCATCCAGGAGCTCACTGGCTTCTCAGTAGGGCTTGCCGGGGAACCCCTGTAACAGTTCCAGACCTTGGTAGCCACCATCTGGGTCTGCTCTAAGTTCCTGTCCCAGGCTGCCTATGATGGGTTCGAGGTTGCAGCCCGGGCAGCAATCGCAGGCATCAGTGCTTGGCGCCAGGCCTGGCTGCAGACCTCTGACCTTGAGTAATGGGTCCAGGAAAAACTGTTGGATGTCCCCTGCACCGAGGAGAATCTATTTGGAAAACCTATGGCCGACAAGGCAGCTGAGATTGAGGCCAAGGTGGTGACCAGGCAGAGACTCTCAAAGAAGACCTCTACCCTTCCCGTAAGAAAGCCTCGGGGAAAAGGCCAACTTTCTCAAGGAAGAGGGTCCTTTCCATCAGAATCACCACTACCAGGTCTTTCCAAGCCAGCAGCACCAGGGACCCCAGCCCAAGGGCCAGGGACACAGACCCAGAAAGCCAAAGGCTCCCAAGCCGCAGATATCAGCTACAGCTCAACCTGGCGGGAGCTTTTAACTCCCAAGGTGGGGCCTCCCTCCCCGAGAGACCCTCACCAGTCCACTTGCTCTCAGAGCTAGCAGGTCTACTAAGGGACAGGGTGGTAGAGCCTGTTCCCCAGCACCTCTGAGGCAAGGACTTCTACTCAAGGTGCTTCCTTGTCCCCATCCTGGACCTCTGAGACCTGAGCAAGTTCCTAGTGAAAGAAATTCAAAATGTTTCCCTTGGGACACTGCTGCCCTACCTCCACCAGGGAGACTGGCTTTGCTCCTTGGACCTAAAGGATGCCTACACCCACATCCTGGTCCACCCATCTCACCAGCAATACCTGAGATTCATGGTAGGGGGAGGCCATTACCAATACAGGGTACTTCTCTTCAGCCTGGCCTCCTCACCAAGGGTATTCACAAAGTGTCTAGCAGTGGTAGCCGCCCATCTGTGCTTATGAGGGGTGTTCGTCTTCTCCTGCCTGGACGACTGGCTTATCAAGGGCGGGACACCCGCAGAGACCAGTCAGGACACAGAACGTACTCCTCCTGCAGCAGCTGGGGTTCATTATCAATTACTCCAAATCACATCTCTCTCCAGTGCAAGACCTAGTGTTCATCGATGCTCAGCTGGACACGATGCAGGCCAGAGCCCTCCTTCCTCAGGATAGGGCATAATTCCTCAAACAGCTGGCAGGGGAGGTCCAGCACCACACAACGGAGCCAACTTGCCTCTTCCTCTGCCTGTTAAGACACATGGCCTCCATGGTCCATGTCACACCCCTCGCCCATCTGCATATGCAGACAGCCCAGTTGTGCCTGCGTTCTCAGTGGACCCAGGCTACAGGTTGACTCTGGGACAGGGTCAGAGTCTCCTGCCAGCTGGCGAGATCCTTCGACTGGTGGCAGAACCAGGTCCTCCTTCAGGCAGGGATGCCCTTCCAGGCACCCCTACCGCAGTGTACCCTGACCACAGATACCTCTCTTCAGGGCTGGGGAACTCACTGTTGAGTTCACCCCACTCAGGGTTGCTGGTCCAGGGAGGAGACTCTACTACAGATCAACCTTCTGCAACTCCAGGCAGTAGCCCTTGCTCTACGTGCGTTCCACTCCCTCCTGTGGAACAGACCCTGTCCACCCTCTGGCAGCAGAATAGGACCTCAACGTGGTGCTCTCCCAGCTCACTAGGCCACCATTTGCATCACTAGCCACCTGCCACCTCAGATACCTATCCTGGAAGGTGGCCTTCCTGGTGGCCCTGATTTCAGCTCGCAGAGTCAGCGAGCTTCAAGCACTGGTGATGGATCCTCCATACATCAGGTTCTTCAAGAACAGGGTAGTGCTCTGCACTCACCCTAAATTCCTTCCGAAGGTGGTATCCTCATTTCACCTCAACCAGGAGATGGTGCTCCCCACCTTCTACCCGTGGCCTCATGCCAGAAGAGCAGAGCTCATACTCTACATACTGGACTGTAAATGGACCCTGTCCTTCTATCTGAAGTGGACCCAGGGCCACCGCAAGGCACCTCGGCTTTTCATGTCCTATGACCCCAGCAGACTGGGGCTCCTTGTAACCAAATGTACCCTATCCTCTTGGGTGGTGGACTGCATTGCCCTCACCTATGAGTGGGCGGGCCTCTCCCTGGAGCACCAGATCACAGCGCATCACATGAGGGAGATGGTCACGTCGATGGCCCTCCTTCGTTCTGTGCTGGTGACAGAAATTTGCAGAGCTGCCACTTACCATTCACACATTTGCAGCACACTACCACCTGAAAAGTGAATCCCGTAGGGACAGTGCCTTTGGTCAGGCAGTGCTGTGTAATATACTTTCTGCACTAACTATACTAACAATTTGGTTCATATTCCTGCTGGCTAAAGAGCCTGAGAGATATCTGACCATCTTCTCTCCTTTTAACTGTGTTCAAGTTGGTGCCTTTGATGATGGAATCTCCAAGTAGTAGTAGTAGTAGTAGTAGTAGTAGTAGTAGTAGTTTCCTGTTTTCTGATTTTTTTTTCTTCATATTTGGTGCATTATCAGTAGATTGGGCATTAACCTTCTCATTTAAGGGCACTTCCGTTTCCACTAATTGGGCACTCTCATTTTCCAGGGAAGAGAAGGCATTATGCAGGGATATGTCTCTGTGTTACAGGTCGCAACCTACCAGAGCCCACTGTGATCCATTTGTTCCTGAGCTGTTTGATTCTTTGTGGGAGTGGTGGTGGATTGTTTTTTTTCAATTTGTACCCAAGAAGAGGTGTGTTTAATTGCAGCTAATTCTTCCCTTAATAGAATCTATTCTTTGTGCATAGCAAATAACTTGAGAAAATAGGACAAGCTCTTAGGCTCCATATGATTCTTTTTAGAATGAAGGCACCACAGCTATTGCATTGAATACACAACATGCTGATTCAGACTGTAATAAAGCAGTGCTAGGACAAGGTGAAAAAGGGAAAAGCTGGGTGTTACACCTAACTGGAGGGCAGATGTCAATCTATATGATGACTATATAGGCAATGCGGGTGGGGTGGGTGGGTGGGAATTTAAGTGCCCCTGACCAGTAGATCTTATGTGACTGAGGGCACACTCAGATATCTGATTTAAAAAGGCTATTCAAGGAATGTAGACAAGCTAAAATATTTCTAAACTTCTAATCAAAAGTTAGGTTGTTTGCCTCTAGACTGTAGATCAAAGTGGCTGTGAACAGATTGAAGAGATATAGATAGGAAAAGCAAGGGAGGGTTTTTTGTGGTTTTTGTTTTTTCTGTGTTTGTCCCCCTTTCTTGGTGAAGTTCATATGTGGTCTCGCAATTTTATAAAAGTCCTTTTATGCATAGAAAACAGACTTAACGTGGAAAAAAGGGGACAGAAGAGGTTGATGGCAGAGGGCAGAAACTGCGAGGCAACACCAGCAAGTTAAGGTAAGTGCTGCCTCATGGTATCCAAGCTATTGGCAGGCTCCGGAAATGGGTGGTGGCAATAGGTGCCCCCCGGAGAGCTCTCACTCTAGGCCATCACCTAGTCCCTCTAATGGAAGTTCCGGCACTGGTAGCGGGGCAGAACTGCTCTCAAACAGCTTGGACCTTAGTGTAAAGTTTTGAGCATGCACGGCCCTTCTTGCACACAGTGGGCTCCTCAGCTTTTTCTCTTCCACTCTACTGAACAGATGTATGACGAGGCTTTCCCCAAAATGTTTTCTACATTTCATAATCCAATGATGTTTGTCATCTTCAGTCTTTATTCTTAATTTCATTTTGTGTCAAATGCTTTGCTTTACTTTGCTTTCTTTATAATGGTGAGTGTTCATCCTTGCCTGTGCTGTGCTGGTACATTCCACAGTGGAAGCCTTGACTTGCACTGGCTCAGATGTCTGGGGCTGAACCATGATCCTGCTCATTCTGTTTTCTGCACAGTTATGTCCATTGATCACTGCAATGACCAGGTGTATGAATTAAGTCATTATTGTTACTACCTTAGAGAGTTCTGCTTTGTCGAGGCAATTCAATAGAGCAGGCATGTCCAACTTCGAATAGGTCGTGATCTACTTTTTCCAGCCAAAAGTGCTGGTGATCTACCACCATGAAAATTAAGTTTCAAATTAGTTTCAAGTTAAATTTTAACCCAATAAAGTTGGAGGATTCACACACCCCCCCCCCCCACCCATTTTTAATGAACCTTCTGTCATTTACTTGGATGTGATCAGCTGTTAAGCAAATTAAGCAAAAACAAAACAGAGAGACGAAGATCCAGTAAGAACTGTGAGGGGAAATGGAAAGTACATTTTTTCTTAAAGTTTTATTGAGTAATAACTTTCTTTAACTGTCTTAATAACGTTCTTTAACTTTTATTGAGTAATTTGTGTTAAATTTAGGTTGAGTATGATCCAGGCAGATCTTGCACAATCTTTAATATTTCGCTCTTGCTCATTAGTGAGACGTCTGAGCCTGCATTTCATCCACCAGCTTTTTGAAGTTGGGTGAATATTGTGTGAGGGCCAGTATCAGGGAATCCTGGAGATGTTCATCTGTCATGTTGGAACATTGTGTACGCTTTGTCATTTTTAGATGGGAAAACGCAGATTCACACAAATAAGTTGAACCGGAACAGAAGTGTACAGCTTCACTGCATCTTCTCAAGTTGGGAAATTTGTCTCTAGGCACTAGCTTCCAAAGCGATTCTTGCTCAGCATGGGTCTTGAGAAAAATGTAATTTTTAAGGGTTAATATTTTGTTTTCAAGAGATGGCTTGTTCAATGAGTAATTGTTACTGATAGCAGCTGCAGTTTCTTTAATGTCCACATCTACTTTGAATGGGTATGACAAGTACTCCACAACTATTCCAATTTTTTGGAAATCACAGAATCTATTTTCAAATTCCTGGATAACAGAACAGATTTCTGTCACATTCTTCTCGTTCTGAGAAACAAAATTTGGATATTGTCCCAGATGGTCCTGCGTATTAGGAAAATGATCAAAAGTGTTGTTTGCAAGGTCAGTCATCATTAGCTCAAATTTGCTCTTGTAGGATGAAACTGTACTCATCATCTCACCAATGCATTTGTTTTTACCGTGTAGTTCAATGTTCATATCACTTAGTTCGCCTGTAAAGTCAGCAAGAAATGCCAGATCACATAACCACTCCTCTTCTTCCAATTCTGCTTGGTCATCTCCCCTCTCCTTCAAAAAACTTCTATTTCATTCAGCAAATCATGAAATCTGTTGCTGAGTAGCCAATTTCGATATAAGTTCTTTGATCTTCAGTTTACGAATTTCACTTTTGGGTGAAAAATCAGCATCAAACTTATTGCTATGTAGAGCCTTATAATGACGTTCCAGATTACCCTTTTTGGGCAAGGATACTGGGGCGTTACAAATTAGACAACAACACTTGTTTTCACCATCATGAAAGTGGTAGGTTTTGCTCTTCTTCGGAACACTCATCTTCGTTATACGGGGGTGGCTGGATGTAAGAAAGACAAATCTGCTAAGTTAGTATAAACACTGGCTGAATCTGGTCCAAAGCTGTCACTGTCCCAAAGTATTAAAAATCAACAGGAACTGAAGACCTCTGGAAGATGTGCAATACAAGGACTGGAGATGCCAAAACCACACATGCAGTTCTAAAAGTAAAAATAAGAATTCATCATACTGGCACCAATAATTATCAAATACCAAGCAATCATCAAAAAAACTCAAACACCTGTCCAGCAAAACAGATAAACTCAAATACCACCAGACGCGATTTAATAAATTCTGCACACAGTGTAGAATCAACGCAAAGGCAAGGCAAAATAAAATTGCAGTGTAGAATCAACACAAAGGCTAGGCAAAATAAAATTGCAGAGGCAAGCAAAAGTCACAGTGGTTTGAACCAATTCGAAGGCAAGGCATAGGCAAGTTAGAACAAAATTGGAAAAGCCCGCAAAATCACAAAATTCTTGACACTTTGTTGTGTCTGCCCGAAAACGTTTAATGAAAGCGAACTATAAAGCAACCAACGACCAGCACACGACACAACTAATACGGTAAGTGTATTCAGGTAAAGCCCGGGCAAATGGATATCACCCGGTATATAACACACTTCTAAGGGATGTTGGGGTGGGGGCAGGAATGGGTGATTCTGAGTGGCAGGAGACCAGGTATGATGCCGGGCCTGTGGTGTCTCGTTGCGGGGTGCGGGGCATGGACGGAAGCCCCCTGGGGTACCCACAAACTATTGGCACAAAAACAACAAGCACCCCCAATACACCCTTAGGCAAGATTCCCGCAGGCAGGGAAAAAAGATAGGCAAAGGATCAGCAGCGGCGGCAAGCCCTCGGCAGACGACCTGCCGGCACGAGCTCTCTCCTAGCGACGGGGCAAGCTGCTGGAGAGATGGAGCCGTGGGGCTGGCGATCTACCTCTGACCCCTCCGCGATCTACAGGTAGATCGCGATCTACTTGTTGGACATGCCTGCAATAGAGGATGCAAGTCAAGCAGAGATTGCTTGTCTCTGTGTGTTGCCTCTCTAAATTGTTAGAAAGAGAATTCCTCTTTGCACGATTGCCCGAGAGGCCCATATGCACAGGGTCAAGATATGGAAGAATCTCTTTGTTGCACTAGCTCCTTTGAAATTCTCAAGTCAGAAATGCCTTCTCTTGCACAAGATCTGTAATGATCTGCGATGAATTACCTTCTTTGGAACCCAAAAGAGGACATCCAGCATGTTGGCGCAGGATCAGATACTCTTTGCAACTATTCACCCTTATTCATCAAGCTATTCGGATAGTGCTGAATCAACAGCTACCTCTTGGTCATATTGTGCAGTGATTAATCCCTGTGCAGATAACTGTATCTTGAGATACTCAGCACTATCATCAGCTCAATCTTCTCAGCCAGAGCCTGTGCTTACTCCCTGAAAGTATTTACTTTATTTGTGCATCAGTCTTTGATTCCAGAACAATCCTCTGCAGATTTAGAACAAGCTTATGCATTCTTACGCACTCTGATTGAGCAATTTGAGAAAGCATCTACGGCCAGGCTATCTCCTGTGCAGTTATAAGATCATTGAATATCTCTAGAGTCCAAGCACTTCCCTTATGGAGAGCATCCAGTAAATACCTATAAGAGAAAAAATTTGCATGTGTGATCAGACAGCGTGCTGCCTTAACTACAAGGTGGAAACAATCTAGTCTTATGTTCCATGTCTCATACAGAACGATGATAGAGGTTATACAGTGATATCATGATTTGTGCTTTGTAGCCTTTCACTACAAATTGTGAAATCCATGATTGTAATCTCTCTTGGGTTCAATGTTTTTTAGTAAAACCAAACCACTTAAGGTGCACCGAATACATTTTCTAATCTCATCTGATTAGCCTACTTCCTGGGTTACCTGCATTTATTGGTTTGATTTTCAGTCAAATACAAACAACCAAGTTTAAAAAATGATAAGAATGATAAACTGGAAAAAAAAGGAGAGAGGGAAGTTCTGTTTGTATGCTCAGAATCTGATCAATATTAAGTCCATGACCTCAATATCAAATAAATTTAATTCTCATATCCAAATCCTTCAAGTTCTTGGGAAAGTTTTGAGCTACTGGGTATTCACCTAAAGAGCACGCCCTTCTAGATTCTTCTTAAGTTTCAACACATATGGAACATCAGAAAAAAGTCAGCAGCAAACAAAAAGAAAGATATTTTGCCTCCTTTGTAACTCGGGTTTCTTCGGTTACCATGTATTTATTTCCTTCTTAGAGAATAATATACAAGCCACCTTTTTATTCTGCTCATGCATTTCCATGGCAACATTCAGGCTTTTCATTCTGATTCTATATTTATCTCCATCTCTTCCTATCAGGTTGGGGTATAAACTTGAATCTTTGCACCATGCTTACTGATGGCTGTTGCAAATCCCCATAAGCAAGGTTTGTTTTTTACTATTCCAGTATCTCATCTGCTAGCTTCCAGTAGTTTCCTCATAAGTTCAAGGCCTGCACTTGTCCTAATTATCTAGATAATTTATCTTTTCAATAACCTCTCATGCACTTAGCAAATACTATTTTTGACTTGTAGCTCCTGTCCCAAACTCTGTTCAGCAACCATTTTTTCTGTTACAGGTTGGACTGCAAGCTTTATGGGAATTGGCAAGGCGTTCAAACGCCATTCAAAGTACCGGCCAGGGCCTACTTCCCAGACTTTGACTATAGATCTGTAGCTGTTCACATTCCAGCCTTCATTCCTTTTCGATGAGAACTGCCCTAAGGGAATCTTTATGTGCAATTCATTGTTTTTCTGCCTGCCTTGTCAATCCTCTGTTTACTCACTCAGCTTCTGCCAAGCCCAAATTTAGCAACAGCTTAGCACCAGATTTTCAAGGCACCAAATACCCAACCTAAAAAGAAGACTGCTTCTCCTTACTTTCAGGCCATTTACATGGGTTACTTCAAGAAAGCACCGCAGACACTATGCCCTTCCTCTAGCTCTCCAAACTTTGGGACCTCTGACACCCCACTGCACCCCTCTCCCACTCTCGGGGATCTACTCTTTGGTCTTGCCCTATGGATGCCAAAAGCTCTGTTCTAGCTCCGAGTTCCAAATTCTCTCATTATGTCATCTCTTTGTGCCATGATGCTATGATGTACTCAACTACAGACACATTAATCTTGCATTAATTGCAGCATCAATCACTTAAAACTCGGAGCCATTTTTACTATTAACTATGCTTTCTTCATCTCCCTCATTTAAATAGACAGTCAAGTAGCACTGTTCTATATTAGCAAACAAAGATGATGTCCTCTTAGTCTGTCAGAAGACAGCAGGCATTTGGGAGTCCAGGGCTGGCATAAATGTCCATGCTTTAACTTAAGATGTGCTTTCTGCTGCTACCTACACCAGTGTTTTATAAAGAAAAGTAGGCACTTCTTTTATAAAATTACTTTCCACATGTCTTCCAAAGTTGTTGACCTTCCAGCATCTTGCTGTCATCTCCTCTTAACATTTCATAAAGGTTTTTCTCCGTATTGAAGTTCTATTTATAGAAACCCCCTGTGTCTGGGTACTTTACTCCAGAGCTAACTTCTCTTGCAGCTACCTATAGAATTTTTGGAGTCCACTTCTTGTAATTTGCTGACAGTGAAGGTACTCTTGCTAGGTGCATTTAACTGCATCAGAATAAGCGAGCTTAAGGCCTTAGTAGCCTTCGAGCCCTATGTTTTAATCTCACCATGATGGGGTTGTTCTACCAACTTGCTTCTTTTTGGCTAAGGTAATAACACCTTTTGTACAGCAATGAGCTAATACTGCTTCCTACGTTTTGTCCAAAATCCAGTAGACATCTATGCAACAAGACCTTTCATATTCTGGACTGTAATAGGCTTTTGCATGCTACCTTTGAAGAATTCACTTGTGTACAAAGTTTTGTTCAGTTTCTTAAAATTTCAGTTTGTCTCCTTTTATCCCAACCGAATAGGCATACCAGTCACAAATAGAACTCTAGCAAATTTCCTAGCATCCTGTTTCCAATTCTGTTATGAACAAGATGGTGCTCATCTCATCTCCAAACTACATGCTCCTCAGATTAAAACTACTTCAGGAACTAGGGTTCTCCCAAAATCTATCTCATTAGATTGTATTTCCTTAGAGTATTTAGCTTCCAGGGGGAGATCAAGGTGAGTTGCACTTGGGTACAGTATGCATTTCCCTGTCCCCAAATGGACTCACAATCTAAGTTTGTACCAGAGGCAAGGAAGGTTTAGGTGGCTTGCCCAAGGCCACAAGGAGTGCCAGTGGGATTTGAACCCTGGTCTTTCTGACTCTAGGCTGTTGCTCTAACCACTAGGCCACTCCTTCACCCTGAAGTGGTGATATAGTCCTTGCTTCATAACTTTGCATTGCACTACTGTCTGAGCCAAATTTTATTAAGGACAGTGCCTTCTAGCAAGCTGACCCTGCCCAATCTGTCTGTGTAAATCTGTAGCTGCCACACAAGCAGACCTAAGCCTGGACTTCACCCACTTGTTTTCCTGATTCAGATTCAATCCTGCTTGCCAGCACAAAAAGCAATGCTCTTTATCTGTAATAGATAATAAGGCACACAATCCCACTCACCACCCTGAGAGTTGCCTGCACTCTTGAGCTTAAGAACTCAGTAGCACATTCACCCCAAGTTAAGAGTTTCTTTCAAGGGCAATATCTTCAACTGGGTTAGTTTTGTGCATATGACAGTAATGAACCTCATTCCTCAGCCGTGGGAGAGTTCTGTTCCAGCACCAGCAGATGACATTACCCTCTTGCATCTCTTATCAATCCTTCTATTAATGAAAAATACCCATTACAGGTCAATAGCATTGCTTTCTATAAGGCTAAACTTGGGTGGAGCATGCACATGTGGAGCCCAATTCCAGAACATGCACATCAGGCCCGCGGGCACATCCAAATTGAAGATGGGCCCGATTTAAATGTGATTCTGCAGCTGCAGAGATAGACACACCCATGGTTTGGAATCGGGGACATAGACATTTTCAGCGCGGCATGAACAAAGTACTATGGAATATGAGATATGGCTATATGCAGCAACGGCTTTGTATGTCCCTGTGCTCATCATATTTTGAAAAGATGGACTTTTTGAACCCGCCTGACTCTGCTATATACCCGCAGATAGTCACACCCCCTGTAAAACGTGCATCTCCTAAGCTGCTCCTCTCAGACAGTATTTTGTTGATGTAAGCTACACATGAATACTGATGATACATAAATGTTGATGCAAACTAGACTATACATACTAATCTGTTGCATGCCCAGAATGCTTCAAATTAATCTCAGTGTACTCTAAGATAGTATAAAAGCAAATAGAACTAGATATGATTGTCATGACATATCTTGCATCACAACATGCATGGCAGTAGAAGACATCCTTAGTTATGCTTGCATTGGTCATCTCTGAAAATAGTCTGTACAATGCTAAGTATGGACCAGAAAAAATCAAAAGAGATTCTCCATAGCAAAATGTCAAAACATATCCCGGTCACTAATAAGGGACCCTCAGAATGGGAGCATTCAACAATGCAAACGGCACTAATACATGCCCAAATGCACCAACATTTCTCTCTACAAATCTGCACATTTTTAGAGATCAATGATCATGCTTCTGGGCATGTCTTAATGCTATTTGCACGGTTGAATGCTCACATTCAGAGGGTCTCTTATTAGTGACAGGGATATGTTTTGACATTTTGCTGTAGAGAACCTGTTCTGATTTATTCTGCATGATCACACTGGCACCTGGTGACGCTGCAGTCATTCCTACGGTCCAGGTACTGGCCAGGCATTCATGTCCCCCCAGATTTGTAGATGCAGATTTGCAGACTCAAACCACACACATATACACACATTCACACTCTCACTTGCAGTCACAAATAACATACCTCTGCCAAAACCATGCCCTGCATCTATAAAGAACTGCTGTGAAGATATAATGGCATGGTGTCTCAGGACACCACATCTGATCTGCATTTCTCAGCCAAACATGGTTCTGCTCCATACTACCTCACATACCATCCCTACATCTACATTCCCATTTTTCCAAACACTGGAATTGTTAGGGAAGCCTAGAATAGCTCCTTTAGCACAAACAGCAAATGTCAGCATAGCCAGAATAAAGACTATTGCAGTGCTTTATATGTCTGTGGGGTGGTTTTTTTATTTTTCCTTAATTTTACAATGTCCCTCACCTGTGCATTCTATTCTTTACAATGACATCTTGTGCCCTCCCAGACAACAGGCACACCAGTTCATTACTGACGTGTCACAGCCATTAATCTCTATGGGACGTGTTGAAGATCAGAGCAGAAAGTTTACTAAGTCCTGGTCTTATTGCATGTTGCTGCTGATATAACGTAGGCATCCGTGGGAAACACTCAGGACATGCAAGGGCCTGTCCTGAATACACTTTTTATGTCTCCGTGGCTTGCCATGCCCCTGTTCTGTCCCCTCCCACCCGGGTTCTGAGATCCCCATGCTCATGCCGTGTACGTGCAAAGCCGTGTGGTTTTGGTTCTAGACATTTAGCGAACCCCCCCCCCCCGTCTATCCAGCACATCTAACTGCCTTATTCATGTCCTAGAATGACCTCCATAACCAATGACACACCAGTACTGATGCTGTCCTTTTTATAAACTGATGGTCAAGTTCTATGCTTAATTAGAAGTCCTAATGGAAATGCAGGTGTTCACATGACTGGGTCTGTCTGGCAGGCTATGCAAGAGACCTTGGAGGCCCGATGCCTATTTAGACAAGATCCTTAAAACTAGGCATAGGAAAGGTGGGTATTGGAGGCTCTAAGTGAGGCTCTTGTAAAGAGGAAGTAAAAAATAGAGTGCTCTAGAAAAAGAGAAATCTGGCAGGTAGTGACACTCTGTGGCTGAGGAATGTATCTTTGGTAGGGGTGTGCTTGTTCTAAATGAATTTTCTCAACTTTTCATGTTTGTTCTACCTATTTGTTGTTTGTGAGTACATTGTATCCATGCTGGAACTTTTTTTTTTAGGATACAATTCAATTGTAAGCACACTAATTTATAGGTATGCGTGCATACAAATGATTCGCAAGTACTTTATTTATTTATTTATTTAGTAGACACTTGTATACCGCTACTTCCTACGATCAGCAGCGGTTAACTTTACAGATCAGGTTGCACTGCACAGTACAGTAATTTGTATGATTTACATTTTGATTGGTTAAAGATTTGATTTGAAACAACACAATGCAGGGTCATTTGATTTACATTTGATTAATTGTGTGCGGGTTTGCTTACCTATATACATATACATTAGGATGCGTGGGTGGGGGTGTGCTACGTATATACATGTATACAATATGACAGATCAATTGGAGATGTCCTTGTCAAAGTGTTGGGACCATCTTGGAGCAGAGGTTACTGGTTAGGTCAGCCTATAATGGGACTGAAAAAGGTGCGTTTTGAGGTTTTTTCTAAATTCTTTTAAGTCACTTATTAGTCGTATGTCGTGAGGCAGCTGATTCCAAAGCAGCGGTGCAACATAAGAGAAAGCTCTGCGGCTTGTTTCTGCTTTGGCCTTTCTTATGCTGTTTGGGACGCTGAGGGTGTTTTGAGTTATGGTTCTTCTGCATCTATTGGATGACTGGATGGCGATTAGATTGTTGAGGTATGATGGGGCTATGTAGTGAATGAGCTTGAAAGTGGTTACTAGTATTTTGTATAAGATGCGGGCAGTAATGGGGAGCCAATAGAGTTCAATGAGTACTGGAGTGATGTGATCAGAGACGCCTTTTTTCATAATGATCCTGGCAGCGACGTTTTGGGCCATTTACAGTATGTTTAGGGTGCCCTTTGGAAGGCCTTGAAGAATAGCGTTGCAGTAGTCCAGGTGTGGAATGATAAGAGCTTGTGCCACTGTTCTGAAGTCAGAGTGGTCGATGATGTTGCGGAGTGGTTGAAGAACTTTTAATTTATGAAATATGGCCCGGTTTGTTGCCCGTAGGTGTTTTTCCATCCTCAGGTTGCTATCAAGTAGTACCCCTAGATACTTTATTTCGGGCTTGGTGTGGTAGACGTTGTTGTTGAGGGTGACGGTGGTGGGCGGGATGAAGTCCTTTTTCTTGGAGATGAACATCACCTCCATTTTTTTGTGGTTTATTGACATGTTGTTCAGTTGTAACCAGGTCTGGAGCATGCTGAGGCATTCCTCGAGTTGGGTGTAGCTTGGTTGGTTTATGTCCAGCTGAGTATACAACATTAGATCGTCTGCGTATATATGATAGCTGATCTTATGCTTCTGTATGATTTCACATATCGGTTTAATGTATAAGTTGAATAGGAGGGAGGACAGAGCTGATCCCTGTGGAATGCCTTGGGTTTGTGGGAATGCGTCAGCTTTTTCATTGTTGAACTGAACCTGTTGCATTCTATTTGATATATATGATGAGAACCATTTTAGCGGGGTCCCCGTTATACCTATGGAGGCGAGTCGGTTGATGAGAGTTTTGTGGTGCACTGTATCAAAAGCAGCAGATATGTCGATAAAGATGAGAATGAACATCTTGCTTCTGATTTCGAGGCCCTTAAGGAGGTTGTCAAGGAGTGCTATAAGCAGGGTTTCCACTCCATGATGCTGCCGGAAACCATATTGATGCATGTCCAGGGCTTTCCTGTCATCTATGTGGTCCTGGAGTTGTTGCTGGACTGTCTTTTCAAAGATCTTGGCTAGGAATGATATGCTCGATATGGGTCGATATGATGTTGGATCACTCTTATTGAGCGTTTTGTTTTTTAAGATGGGCCGTATTAGTGATCTTTTGAGTTGCGTTGGCATGGAGCCTTGCTGGAGTGAATGGTTTACAATGTGGATGATAGGTTGGGCAATTTCACTCTTTGTAGCTTTAATCCAGGCCGCTGGACAAGGGTCTAGAGGGGAGGTTGTGGTGTTTAAGTTGGTGACGATGCTTATGATTTGCTGGTCATCAATACGAAGGAAATTACCCCATTCCGTGTTTTGCTCTTTATTTGCAGATGTGTGTTCTTCCAGTGGGTCATTGTCCATATTCTGGTCTTGAGTGGTGTGGGTGAGTACTTGTGGGTTTAGTTTCTTGGCATAATGGTCTGCTAGAGTTTGGGCCTTTATTGCGCCCGTAGAGACACTGTCTTGTGATGTTTTGGTGAGGGATTTAACAAGTTCGAAGAGTTCTCTTGGCCTATTAATTGCCTTATTGAGCAAATTAGTGTGGTGTGTCTTTTTTGCCAGGTTGGTCTCGTTCTTGTACTTTGTGAGGAGTGTTAGGTATTCCTGTTTTCGTTCTTCGGTTTGGGCTTTTCTCCATTTTTTTTCCAGTTTACGTAGTTGTTTCCTCATCCTGCTTAAGGTTGTAGTGTACCATGGTTCAGATTTGGATAAAGTTGTGGTGTTTGTAGCTTTCCAGGTTAGGTTTGCTGCTACTTCAATTCCTGAATTCCATTGAGCCACCAGGGTTTCGAGGTCCGTTTGTGTGATGTCGACGTGGGTTAAGACGGATGTTGTCAAGGTTTCCTTATTGAATTTTTGGAATCTTCTCTGGAGATGTGTTGCTGGGCAAATTTGCAATCGGTCTTGTATGGTGGATAGGTATAATGAGAGTTTGATTTGGTGATGATCTGACCAAGGTACCTGCGTTATTTGGGTTTCGGGTTTTTTTAGGTCTCTGTGCAGTTGTTCGGATGACATAAATACCAGGTCAAGAGTGTTACCTTTATTGTGGGTGGCCTCCTGGATTATTTGGACAAATCCGAGTTGATCCATGGCTTCAAGAAATGTATTCGCTTGCAAGGGGGGAACGGACGGTAGATTTAAGTCACCCAGGATTATCTGATGCTTTTTGTTTGCAGTAGTTGATATGATCTTCAGTGCGGTGGCCAGTGTTTCGTGGTGTGATGCGGGGGGCCTGTAGATTAGGCAGATGGCCATCCTTTTGTTTTCGACTTTGAGTACATCGACGCACTCAGCTGCGGTTTGCGATGTGTTCGCTAGATGTAGGGAGGCTCTGGCAATGATTAGGACGCCTCCACCTCTTTTGTTGGGGCGAGGGCAGTTTAATATTTTATATCCAGGTTTGGATATTGGGTTTACAATTGCTGAGTCTGTGTCAGTGAGCCAGGTTTCAGTGATGCAGAGGATATCGGGCTTTTCATCTGTGAGAATATTGTGAATAATGTGCGTCTTGTTTCTTAGAGACCTGGTGTTAATCAGGAATAGTGTGATAGGGGTCTGTGGCAGGCTGCAGTGTTGCTGGTTCTTGCTTTGTTTGACTGCGATCCCCGGTCTCCGCAGTTTCTTTGGTTTCGGTTTGCGATAGTTACGTGATTTTCTTGGGGACAGGATAACTGCCCTCTGGTCAGTAAGGGGGACCGGCTGCCCGTAGATAGGGTAGAGAGGACTGTGCAGAAAGAATGTAGGTATCAGGATTGGGCTATGTAAAAATATTGGGCTCCAGGTTTGTGGTAAGTGGTAATACATGGCTGGATTGTATGCACATGTGGATAGAGTTAGGCAAGCGTATAGGGTTAGGATAAATGGTGTGAGGGCCATATCACAGCTGTTTAGGATGCTAATTCTTTAGTTTAGGTGGGTCCAAATGGATGAATGCACGCTCACGAATGCACACCCCTAATCCTTGGCATTGTGGACAGAATAACTGGATGTACTGGATACGTCATCTGCTGTTATATTAGTGGACTCCTGTTATATAAACGCACATTACTGAAGAATGCTTGGATCTCTTTTAGGTTGTGATACTATTTTGTGCTATGCGGGGGATCACGTGATGCAATGAGCTGAAAGAGACGTGCCTTGTTTGGTTCCTGGGCCTAAAAGCCTGTCAGGGTCAGCCCCTGGATCACAGCAATTCTGAATGAGAGCAATAACTGCTTAGACGCAGCAGCAGCATACCCAGAGATCAGCATTGCCTTTCTTTGTCGATGGCGGCCAAGCCAGTGAGGCGGGAGATAGGACAAGCAGTTGAGGCCAAGATGGTGGCCGCATCCCCAGTCAAGCCGCAACTGAATAAAGTAGCACAAATGGTGACAGATTTCAGTGGCTGGGCAGCTGAGGTAGAGCAACGAGTCTCAGATGTAGAAGACATGCACCAAACACTTGTGGCTATTATCAAGTGTCTGGAGACTGTGGTCCAACAACATAAGGATATGCAACCAACTTGTTAACCGCAGCATACAATTTTCTCTGCTGTACTCCACCAGGCTACGCATGGAACACCAAGGTTGTGCATGCTACTTTACAAGCCTGGTTGAAGCCACAAGTTAGCTTGACAGTTTACCACTCACTGATGTATTGAGCAAGTGATTCCAGGATGGGACATTGCGGCCTGGACACTGGGCAATAGTCATTTAGGGCTCTGAAGTTTATTGTGGGGCCAAAACAAGTGCATCTTTAGTCACGGCGGAACAGACAAGTTTGATCAACTGATGGTGGAGTGACATGACTGCCATCCTAAACAATGCCAGCTATTGCCATCATACACCTATAGGGGCTAGTGATGTGAAAGAGTTACTAGGTCCCCCAATCCCAAATTCAGCTAGACAGAGTTAGCCTTCCTGGGTTGGTCGTTGATGTGATGGGGCTAAAAGCTTGAAGTTTTTCCTTTGTCCCCTCATAGCAGAGCTTGCCTTCAATTGAAAGAGACCCTCCTGTGCATTTATGCTACGGAGGTATTTAAAAGTCTCTATCATATCGCTCCTATCCAGCCTTTCCTCTAAAGTATACATATTAAGATCTTTAAGTCTGTCCTCATATGCTAAATAATGAAGACCATTAACCATTTTAGTAGCCACCCTCTGCACAGACTCCAACCTGGTTATATCCTTTTGAAGGTGCGGTCTCCAGAATTGCACACAATACTTCAAATGAGATCGCACCAGAGACCTATACAGAGGCATTATCGCCTCCTTTTTTTTCCTGCTGGCCATACCTTTCCCTATACACCCAAGCATCCTTCTGACTTTCACAGTCACATCTTCTATCTGTTTAGCTACTTTAAGATCGTCAGACACAATTACGCCCAAGTCCTGCTCTTCTTTTGTGGACAGAAGTACTTCACCCCCAGGGCTGGCCCGTCCACTGTGCAAGAATGTTGTATGCACATGGCCTCGCACTTCAAGTGGCCCTGCACCAACAACATTCTGCACATGCTGTTCGGCTCCCAGCAGGGCTGACTTCAGAGGGAGCCAGGGAGGCCCAAGACCCCGGCTCACCTTTGTACAGCCACTGAAGTGAAGAGCACCGTTTTATTTAACTTTGGTGGCTGTGTTCTAGTGTAGATTGCTGGTGCACTGGAGGTTAAAGGGCATTTCCTGTTTCCCAATATTCAGTGCGCCAGCAGCCTATATTAGAAGACAGCTGCCGAAGTGAAAAAAAATGGTGCTCTTCACGTCGGTGGCTGTACAGAGGTGAGCTGGAATCTCTCTGGCTCCCTCTAAAGCCAGACAGACAGGTGCAGGACTTTTCCAGGGGGGGGGGCTAGTACTGGAAATGGCAGATGGGAGGACTAGGACTGGAAATGGGCTGATGGGGGGGCTAGGAACGGACTGGAAAGGGCTGATGGGGGGGCTAGGATGAAATTGGCTGATGGGGGGCTAGGATAGGACTGATGGAGGGCTAGGACTGGAACTGGGCTGATGGGGGGCTGGGATAGGCCTGGAAAAGTCTGATGGGGGCTAGGATAGGACTGGAAAGGGCTGATGAAAGGCTAGGACTGGAAGTGGGCTTATGGGTGGGCTGGGATAGGACTGGAAAGGGCTGATGGTTATGGTTATGGTTTAGGCATTTGATATACCGCCCTTTACTTACGCATCAGAGCGGTTAGGGCTGATGGGGGGCTAGGACTAGAAATGGGCTGATGCAGGGGATGGGAGAATGGGACTAGAAGGGAGCGGATGCTGGATGGGGCTGGAATGAGAAAGGAACTGATGTTGGGGGAAGACTAGAAGGGGATGGGACTGGGGGGGTGAGGATTGAGAGGGGAAAAGATATTTTGTAAGGGAGGGAAGAAAAATATACGATTTAGCTGGGTATTGGGAGAGTAAGTGTGGATTCAGGATGGAAGGGTGAAATTGAGTGGATGATAAAGGAATAAAGAAAGACGTGGAGGGAAGAATAAAAGGGGAAAGATCAGTATGTTAAAGCAGATGTAGAGAAAGAGAATAGAAAAAAACTAGAAAAGAGAAGAAAGTACAAATTTAGCAGAAGACACGAAGAAACCAGAAGAAAGTGACTGGAGCAATTGCAACTGAAAAATAAAATGCTCAAACAAAAGGTAGAAAAATACATTTTATTTTGAATTTATTAGAATATGTCAGCTCTGGGAAATGTGCATCATTAACATATTTGCGTTTTGTTTAGTACAAGAGGAAATTAATTTATAGGTTAATTTCTCCAGTGTTGTTGTAATTCCAAGTTTGGCTTTTGGAGTTCCCAGTTTAATTATTATCTTCCTATTTCTAAATTGTGATCCCTTGTTCTTTGTTTGGTGAGGTATCCTATTCATGTAGCTTCTATTTGACATTGCCACTTGTTCTCTTTCCCCAGTAGGAGATGTATTGATATTCTCTGAGATGTATTGGTTTAATATTTGTAGTGCTGCCTTTTGATAGGTAGGGTATGGTGCTTTGTGAGTCCTGGAAGTGCTGTTATGATATGGCAGGTTTGCTATGGATTCTAAGTGGGCAGTATTTGTAGTACTTCCTAATGTGCCTGGCAGTTGGCACTGGAGTATAGTAATGTAAAAATCTGGTAGTCTTTCTTTATCCAGACACTCATTAAGAGGCATGTTTACTAAAGGTTGGTACATGCTAACATTTACGCAAATATTTATGCAACTGAGGCCCCTTATGCAAATGAGACCCCGTATCCTCCTTGGGTCGCCCCTGCTCATCCTCCACACTGTACCTGCTCCTTCGGATTTTTGCAGCCCAAATGCATGACCCTGCATTTTTTAACATTAAATTTCAGCAACCAAATTCTAGACCATTCTTCAAGCTTAGCTTTATCCCTCATCATGTTATGTACTTCTTTCTGGGTGCCTACTCTATTGCAGATTTTAGTATCATCCGCAAACAAGCAAAACTTACCCAACAGCCCTTTCGCAATATCATTAACAAAGATATTAAAAAGAATCAGACCAAGGACAGATCCTTGCAGCACCACTGGTAACCTCCTTCTCCTCAGTGAGCTCCATTTACCTGTACCCTTTGTCGCCTCCCACTCAACCAATTACCTGAAACGTGTGTGGTTTGGGCAACAGGGTCAAATGCCGTAAGGTTCTAAGAGCTCTAATGAATGAACAGGTGGACTTAACTTTCTTGTAGGAGATTCATCATTCTGAAACAGAACATGCAAACTCAAACAATGGTAGGTTGGTGAGGTCGTTGAAGTGCCCTGCAAAGGCAAGAAGGCTGGGGTTGCCATACTGATTCACAAACAGACAGGTTTTGTTGCCAAACAAACCATGGAAGATCCTGATGGGCTATATGTCATTGTCCAGGGCAAGCTTTGTGGTCAACTGATTGCGTTAGTGAATGTATATGCCCCAAACGGGTGGGAACCACAACTCTATGAACAGATGGGGAAGTGTATGGAAAGTATTGGATCCCTGCCCATTTTAATGGGCGGTGATTTTAACTGTGTCTTCAATGACACCATAGACTGCTCAGGGTTAGCCCAACAAGGGGTAAATAGAAGGACGAGATGGCTTTGGGAGATGTGTGAAGGTTATGATATTGTGGATATGTGGAGAGCCCTTAATCCCTTATACAGAGACTATATGCATATCTCTAGAGCACACAACACTAGCTTGTGTATTGACTTCATCTGGGGCTCATCTAGGTTCTTTGGCTGTGTATGTAAGGCAGAAATAGGGCCAATTACCATTTCTGATCATGCTATGGCTTGGGTGGACTTGTATTGGGAGAGACTGAGGTGGGTGCCTCCTGGCGATACTGGCTGGCAGTGGCCTCCAATGCCCAATTTGGCTCATTCTTGCAGGCGAAGTAGAAGTAGGACAGAGAGACCTATGGAATTCATAAAGGAAACTCCATGTTGTAATGGGAAGCAGCTAAAGTGGTGATAAAAGGGCAGATCATTAGTTATATGGCTAGCCGCAGCAAAGCTCTGAATAAACAGTTGTTGCAACTTGAAAAGGATCTCTGCAAAGCTCATTAAACCTTTACTGCAATCCTACAGCAGAGGGCAAGAGGATCATCCATGCTCTCCACCAGGAGATTGGTACTATCCTGCAGGAGTGGACAGCCAAGTCTATGCTCTACTATAGGTACAAACTATATTGCTTTGGGAATAAATCTGGATGGCTTCTCTCTAGCCTACTAAAGGTGTGTAGTGGACAACAGCCTATATGGGCTCTCCAGGACACACAGGAACAGATAAGGTACACCAAGCCACAGGTGGAAGAGATCTTATGGGACTTTTACTGTTCCTCATACCAGGCAGACCAGGGTTTGATGGTAGAGGTGCAAAGGTTCTTGGAGAGGCTAGCCCTGCAGTGTCTATCGCCGGAGCAGAAGGAGCTACTTAATTCTCCAATCACAGGTCTGGAGGTGGTACAGATGATATAAGGCCTTAAGTCATGCAAAGCTCCTGGACTGGATGGATTTTGTGGAGAATTTTATTT
Organism: Ichthyophis bannanicus; assembly: GCA_033557465.1. NCBI lineage: Eukaryota > Metazoa > Chordata > Amphibia > Gymnophiona > Ichthyophiidae > Ichthyophis > Ichthyophis bannanicus. The sequence goes on from CM066037.1 coordinate 297,049,567, forward strand.
ATTTATTTACATTCTCTTATATACTGCACTATTCTGCATCAGTGCAGTTTACATTGAACAAACTGAAATTACATTGAACAGGGCATTATAACTTGGATAAAACTATTTTACAGGGAACATGGGCTATGGAGGGTTAAGTGGCTTGCCCAAGACCACAAGGAGCACCTGTGGGACTAGAAACCCCAGTCCTTCCGGCCCAAGGTTGCTGTCCTCTAGTGGGATTTGAACCCCCGACCTTCTAGCCTGAAGTACCTTGCCCCAACCACTAGGCCACTCCTCCACGCCAAATTTTACAAATGAATGGCAGTCAGAATGGCGGGACCTCTCGCAGCCTACTATACCGATTTGGTATGTCATCAGTGTTTCCCTTATGAACCAAATTGGGCTGTAATAACAGTCCTTCCTAAACCTGGGCACAATCCCTTGGGCTCCTGGATCCTATTGTCCAATCTCACTTTTAAATTAAGATATTAAAATGCTCACTAAGATCATGGTAGATCACCTCTCCCAGTTTCTGCCACAGCTGGTTCATGAGTCACAGGTGGGATTTGTACAGGGCAGCTATGTTATTAAAAACATGCAGCATATCATTTCATCCTTATATGCAGGCCAACGGGCAAATGTCCATGCCTTTCTTGAAAGCTTTGATGCAGAAAAGGTCTTTAACTGCATTAAATGGGACTACATGTACATAGCTTTGGAAACAATGGAGGTCAGTGTTTTTTTTCTAGATGTGGTGAGACTTTTCTATTTGGATCTGTGAGGGCAGGTGTTGGTTAATGGATCCCTTACCGCAGAATTCCTACTGAGAAGAGGCACATGGCAGGAATGCCCGCTTTCCCCACTTCTTTTCGTATTTACCTTGAAACCATTGCTGATGCATTTCTGAAGTTGTCAGGTGCACGCATTGGTCGTGAGAAATTTCAGATCTCAGCATTTGTGGATGATGTTTTGGCATACCTTAAACGACCACAGCACATGCTTCTGATTCTTTTACACCTGTTTGAGGAATTTGGAACCTTTTCAGGCCTTAAGTTAAACCTGGATAAATCTGAGGCTCTACCTCTGCAATTGGTGCTTTCAATTAGTTGGGGGGGGGGGTGCCTTCCCTCTAAAGTGGGCCAGTGGATTATTTAAATACCTAGGAATACTGTTGCTGGTGATTTTTCCCAACTGTACGGCCTAAATGTGGACCTTTTACTTGCAGACTTGTGGGCTAGGATAGCTCTTTTTAAAATGGTAATTTTCCCCAAATGGTCATATGTAATGCAGGTACTTCCTATTCTTCTGAACTGATGCAATATTCGTAATAACTCTTTGACCAAATCATCAGAGAAATTGACAATATTAAAAAGGGCATTATCCTAATATTTCTCAACATATCACTGCCTTCGACTCAGTGTCACACTCCATACTTAGATGCCTACAAGAAATTGGTCTCTACAATAACACTCTGAAATGGTTCCAATCATACCTAAAGGATAGACAACAGCATATCGGATGTGGGAGAGAAACATCCTCTCCATTCTCATTAACACAAGGAGTCTCCCAGGGGTCAGCAATATCATCCATACTTTTTAACATATACATTCAGCCACTTTGTGATGTCATAAGGAAACATAACATTCACTACAAAATCTATGCCATCGATATCATGGTATACACGCCATTTGATGTCGAAATCCCAGATTACACAAATATAACTGAATACCTCACAGAAATCTTAGATTGGCTAAACTCCCATAATCTCAGCTTAAACTATAGCAAAATGGAAGTGCTCACAATAACTAGAAAAAAGACCTTCAACCATAGCTCCATAATAGCTACAAAAGACGGGACATACTAGGGAGATAAAGTTCCTAGATGAAATAAATGACTGCTTCTTGGAGCAGCTGGTTCATGAACCGACCAGAGGGGAAGCAATTTTGGACCTAGCCCTTAGTCGAACCCCAGATCTTGTGCAAGAGATAAGGGTGTTGGGGCCACTTGGCAAAAAGTGATCATAGCATGATCGCGTTTAATTTAATAAGTGGAGGAGAGATGGTAAGGAAATCCAGAGTACTACCTTTTAACTTTCAAAAGGGAAACTATGATAAAATGAGGAAAATAGTTAAGAAAAAACTAAAAGGAGCAGTTGCAAAGGTTAAAGACTTATATCAAGCTTGGGTGTTGTTTAAAAATACTATCTTGGAAGCCCAGACCGGCTATATTCCATGCTTTAAGAAAAGTGGAAGGAAGTCCAAAAAACTGCCAGCATGGTTTAAAGGTGAGGTCAGAGGCTGTTGTTGCCAAAAAAGCATCTTTCAGGAAATGGAAAAAAAAGCCAAATGACGAAAACTGGAAACAGCATAAGCACTGGCAAGTTAAATGCAAGGCATTGATAAGGCAGGCAAAGAGAGAATTTGAGAAGAAGCTTGCTGTGGAAGCAAAAAAGCATAATAAAGACTTTTTCAAGTACATTCACAGCAAAAAACCTGTGTGAGAGTCAGTTGGACCATTATATGATAGAGGGGTAAAAGGGGCACTAAGAGGGGACAAAGCCATAGCGGAGAGACTGAATGAATTCTTTGCTTCGGTCTTTACTGAGGAAGATGTAGGGATGTTACCCATGACTGAAGTGGTATTTAAAGGTGATACTGCAGAAGAATTGAAGGAAGTTTTGATACATCAGGAAGATGTATTACAACTATTTGATAAACTGAAGAGTAGCAAATCACCTGGACCGGATGGTATACATCCAAGAGTGTTGAAAGAACTGAAATCTGAGATTGCAGACCTGCTATTAGTAATCTGTGAACTATCATTAAAATCATCTGTAATACCTGAAGATTGGAGGATGGCCAACATAACACCAATTTTTAAAAAGGGTTTCAGGGGTGATCCGGGAAACTACAGACCGGTGAGCCTGACGTCAGTACTGGAAAAAATGGTAGAAACCATTATAAAGAACAAAATTACTGAACATGTAGATAGACATGGCTTAAGGGGAGACAGCCAATATGGCTTTAGCCAAGGAAGATCTTGTCTTACTAATCTGTTATGTTTTTTTTAAGGTGTGAATAAACAGGTAGACAAAGGTGAGTCGGTTGATATAGTGCATTTGGACTTTCAGAGACTTCTGGCAAAACTAAAAAGTCATGGGATAGGAGACAGTGTACTATTGTGGATAGGGAATTGGTTAAAAGATAGAAAGAAGAGGGTAGGGCTAAATGGCAATTTTCCCAATGGAGAAAGGTGAATAGTGGAGTACCCCAGGGATCTGTACTTAGTCTGCTGCTTTTTGACATATTCATAAATGACCTGGAAAAGGGAATAATGAGTGAGGTTATCAAATTTGCAGATGACACAAAACTTTTTAAAGTTGTTAAAACTCATGACGATTGTGGAAAATTGCAAGGGGATCTTGATAAATTGGAAGACTGGGCATCCAAATGGCAGATGAAATTTAATGTGGAAAAGTGTAAAGTTATGCAACTAGGAAAGAACAACCCAAACTATGTTTACACGATGCAAGGTTCCACATTAGGAACCACAACCCAGGAAAAAGATTTAGGCATCATTGTGGATAACATGTGTGCAGCAGCGGCCAAGAGAGCAAATAGAATGCTAGGTATCATAAGGAAAGGAATGGAAAATAAAACAAAGGATATTACAAGGCCTCTGTATTGTTCCATGGTGCGATCACACCTTGAATATTGTGTGCAATTCTCGTCACCGTATCTTAAAAAGGATATAGCGTTATTAGAAAAGGTTCAGAGAAGAGCCACCAAAATGGTAAAGGGGATGGAAGAATACCCCTATGAAGAGAGGCTAAAAAGGTTAGGGCTCTTTAACCTGGAAAAGAGACGGCTGAGGGGAGATATGATAGAGGTCTATAAATTTATGAACGGAGTGGAACGGGTAAACGTAGATCGATTGTTTACGTCATCACAATATAGAAAGACTAGGGGACATGCAATGAAGCTACAGGGTAAACTATTTAAGACTAATAAGAGGAAATATTTTTTCACTCAAAGTGTAATCAAACTCTGGAATTTATTACCGGAGATTGTAGTAAAAGCTGTTAGTGTAGCTGGGTTTAAAAAAGGTTTGGACAAGTTTCTGGAGGAAAGGTCCATAAACCATTATTAAAAGGGACCCAGGATAACATTGCTTGACCCAGTACAAGCATTGAGGAATCTGTGTCTTTTGGGGAGACTGCTAGGTACTTATGACCTAGATTGGCCAGTGTTGGAAACAGGATACTGGGCTTGATGGACCTTGGTCTGACCCAGTATGGCTTATCTTATGTGCATTGCTGTCAAAAGTGAAGTTAAATACCTAGGGGTCATCTTTGATAACAACTTAAAATTACAAGCACACAATAAAAGGACAACACAGAACGTTTACCACAAAATGAAAATTATTCAGAGACTAAAGCCCCTGCTAAGACTCAATGACTTCAGAACAGTCCTACAGGCCATAAACACACCAATATTGGACTTTTGTAACTCAATTTACCAAGGCCTGCCAGCAGCAACAATCCATTCACTACAGATGGTACAGAACACTGCTGCTCGCATTCTCACAAGGAACAAACAAATGTGAACACACAACACCAATCTTGGCACTACTTCATTGGCTCCCAATCAGGAGTCGGGCAAGATTCAAGGCTATCACTAGTATATTCAAAATATTCCAGAATGAATCAGCTGAATCATTCCAAGACCTAATAAAAATATACCCCGAAAACCGCCCGTCTAGAACAAACAATAAAAACACTTTAACCACGCCAAAGGCATACTCCAAAGCTAAGCAGTGGACTTCAAATAGAGCCTTTTCACTATATGCGTCAAATCTATGGAACTCCCTACCGAACAATATCAGATGTACGAATGACGCTAAAGAATTCAGGAAAATGCTGAAGACATTCCTATTCATTGATCATTTCGGCAACATCACATCAGACCTGGACAACGACTAGTGAACAATGTCCACGATCATACAACATGACCACAAACTGTAAATAGTTTACTCATGCAAATATGTTATGGAGACATACTGCTATGACACTATGATGTCTCCAAGTTTAGAGTTTTCAAAACACCTTCTTACAATGTAAATGGTTGAGTTCAATGATGGAGTTTAATGTAAACAACCTTGTTCACAAGGTAAAAATTGAGTTTAATATAAACCACCTTGATTTAAGGAACAGGTGGTATATAAATAATGTTAAATAAAATAAGTTGAACAGGGAAGTAAATGCCCTCATGAGGGGACGGCGACTGCAGATACACCTCAGCATTCTGCAACAACCATGGGAAAGGGGAAGTATGATGGTACTGGATGCCAAATGGTATAATGTTGCCTGTCTGTTGCAGACTGTGAGAGACTGTCTGAGTGTGATCCAGGACTATACACCACTTCTCATCGAACAAGAGGTGGCTGCTCCACTGTCACTCTGATTTATACTACACTCTCCCACACAGCTTTTGCATGCAGGGTTACTCTCTTATGTTATCTTCTCCTCAATGTAGCAGGTGTGGCAGTTAATGTGCAACTGTTGTCATTGTAATCCCCAGTAACCTTATTCCTTCCACTTTACGGGAACGGGCTGTTACGCCCAGGTACAGAGGATGGAGCATACTGTTGGTGGGAAACGCAGTAAATACAAGGTTTAGAACAGGAGGTCAAGGAGGACAGACATCCGTTAAGCTTTGAAGAACTGCGAGCGTGCTGTGCTCTCATGACCTGGAATGTCTTCTGCTACCGCCAGGTGCATAGTTATCTTCGAACTGTTAGTCCTCGAGATTTAGAGGGTGAGGTGTGTTTGCACATGGAGGAACTTCTATATGTGGGAAATACAGAGCATGCATGGATAACGACCCTTCACTGAGGCTATTTGGAGCTGGAAGAGGCACCCACAGAGACTGTACTAGCAGCAGCGTGGTCGGCAGAACTAGGCATCACCCTGGAGGGAGATGATCTTCTCGAAGCCCTTCAGAATATTCCACAAGCTAGTTCCTGTGTGGAGATTTGGGAAATGCAATATAAATTACTGAGAAACTCATTTTGCCCCTCTTCAGGCCTTTAGAGCAGGGTGCAGCTCGTCTCCAAACTGTCCTCGGTGTGGCAGCTCCCAAGCAACATTGGGCCATATGTTTTGGATCTGTCCTCGGATTGGGGTGTTTTGGCAATCTTTCTGTCAGTACTTAGTCTGCATACTTGGTGGGTTTCAGACCTTGACTCCCCAAGTTGCACTGTTTGGCTTGATACGACGGGATGCAGGTGTATGGGGCTCGCAGCGTGGATGGTGGGATGGGCCTTAATCCTTGCACGCCACGTAATACTTCATGAATGGCTGTCTTCAAAGGGGCGCATGCTCCATGTGGTGTAAAGAACTGCACAGCCTCATGATCTTAGAGTAGGTGGGAGCATGGTGGAGGGAGCCAACAGCATGAACAATTCCTTGTGGATTGGGAGCCTTACCTGCAGACCCTCACTCTGCGAGAAAGGAGTCAGATTGTTAATGTTCTGTAGAGTTGCAGCAGGTGGTCTGGTCCCAGGAATGTGGTGTCGGCCTCCCTGACGGCCCTGGAAGCAGGAGGGAGAGTGATGGGGTAGGGGGGGTATATGAGAGGGGGCATGGGAAAGGGAGGGGGAGAGATGCCAGTGTGAATGCAGAGGAGGTGTGTGGAAGCTATCTAGGCCCAGGCCAGTTGGACGGGCCTATACACTGTTTCCTGTCATTTTATTCCTGAACATAAATTGGATATGTATAATGTTCTTTTTAGTGATTTGTATAACATGTCAAGGAGGGGTTAGGGGGTGAATAGAGGGGTGTTGGGGAAAAATAAGAAATGTTTAATTGTCAATTGTTCTTTTGGCATGCGCCGGTGTGTATAATTATCACCATGCCCTTGCGATGTTGCATTTGGCTTACAATAAAGTAAGTTATCCTGCTTTCTGCTATGTGAAGTTTGACACTTACATTGCTTCTTTCTTGAGAGAGAACCTATGTGGTCTTGAATGCTCATAAACTACAGTGTCTGGATTATTCTTGTTGACTCAATAAAAGGCTTCATAAGCTAGAAAGACTCCAGTTTTCTCTGAGTCTGCTAAAGCGCAAAAAATCCTATATTTTATAGAAAGAGCACATTTATTTTGGCAGTGCAGTTAATTATCCATCTAAAGCTATTTAAATTTCTCTCCTTTTAATCCCTAACTCTATCTCCATCGGCAATTTTAGGGTAAATTAAAACCCATGTTCTGTAATATAGTGTATGTCCAGTCATCTGTAAATAATTTTAAAAAAGCTAGAATTTATTTATTTATAGCATTGTTTGATATACCACTACGGCTGGAGCATAAAAGCGGTTTACAATAAAAAGAAGAAAAACATGCGGCTGCAAAGAGAGAAAGGAAAAGAACGCCAATTAAATTAAAGAAAGAAGACGGTGAAAGAACAGGAGGGAAGAGACAGAGAGAACAGGACATCGGGAGGGGTCTAGACAAACACAATCATCCTACTTTAAAAATAACAATGGTGGATCTAGGCCTTTGAAAAACAATCATGGGCCAGATCTGCGTACTCCTTAAAGTAGCCTCCAGATTGACAGCATTAGCTGGTAAAACAACTAGAAAAAAAGAGAGAAATTCTGCTGGGGATCTCCTTTGAGTTAAATTTAACATGCAAGATCATAGTATTTACTGTAATTATTACTGCTTGAAAGCAAGGCTACGATTCCATATACCCTAAAGGAAAACAACTGTCAGCAATGAATTTCATCTTAAGCCACCTGCTACAAGCAGCTGCTGCTGTTGCTTATAGAAACACAGAATATCACAGCACATCTGACAGCAAGATCCATTTTAACACAGAAGGGTGTGTTTACTAAACTGCACTAACTGCTAGCACAGGGTTGTGTGCTGAAAATCCTATGGTCATAGGTTAGTATGTGGATGGGCGAAGACAGGGCGGGTAGGAGCAGAACATGGGCGTTAATTGTGCATCTCATCACAGGCAGGAAGGGCATGTGCTGACCATCATTGCTCCTGTTAATGTGCGTGCCCTTAATGCTATCTCAGTGGGTGGCATGAAGCGTACCCATGTGCCGACTTACTCTGGGGCCGTGCATTTGCAATGGCAAGGGGATGGATGCACATGACCCTTGAACGTGGCACCTTCCTCCATGCAGGTTTCTCAGCCTAGACGTGCACTACCAGCACATCCTATTGCAGACATGCTCCAGAGTGCAGGGGCAGTTTAAAGATCCCCTGCTCCCAACAATGGCCAAATCCAGTTCACAAATACCTGGTATATCCCAAAATTAGCCAGACTTATGGCATTTATCCCCAGGGAAAATGCAGTGGTTTTCTCTTGGATTACCTTAATAAAAGTTTATGGCCTTTCCCTCCAGGAACTTGTTCAAACCTTTTTTTAAACCCAGCTGCGCGTTCCAAAATTTAGTTTTGCTTTGAGAGAAAATAGTTTCTCCTATTTGAATTAAATATGCCTCACACTACAGCAGAGTATAATTCAAAACCATGCCAAAAATATATTTGATTTCCCATATCCCATATGTAAATGAAGTGGGAGAAATAAATTCCTCCCTCAGGTTCAGCAGGAGTACATGGATCCACATTTTTCCCAACCGTGCATGTCTGAATTAGTGTAAACGTTTGGTAAATGTGCCAGCCCTCAGTTGGGAAGAAGTCTCTGATATCAACTGCCTAGGACATGTTGCTATTTATAACAAGGTGCTTGGTCTTTATGTCTTAGTTCAATAAAAATGAATTCTCGAAACAGTTCTGAAAGAAAAAGCAAATTACATGTTTCTCCCTCAAGTCCAATATAAAGAAGCATTTGAATAGCTTGTCAGCTGTCTAGGCTGAAACGTTTCAATTCAGGTACTGAGTTCTACCACAGAGTTGCCTTACATTTTTCTAACAACAATGAGCCTGATAGTCAAAGGGAGTCACAGAGTTTGCAGAATGTGCTGCTTCCTTTATTCAGGATATTCAGCGCCACTAACACAGTTAGTTTATGCTTATGTTTGTTTATTCATTTGATATACCGCCCCCCCCCCCCATGACATCGGTGCAGTTTACAACATTCCAAAAAACAAAAGAAAAGAAAGTGGGGCAAATGCCTCAGAAGGGGAAAAGAACTACATAATTCGATAGGAAAGGAAGAGAAGAGATACATTCACGCAGAAACAATCAAAACGATAGAGCTAAGGTAGGGATCAGGAGGTATAGGGGGGGAGGTCAAAGGCAGAGGAGAAAAGGTGGGCTTTCAGAAGGGAAACTTAGAATAGGATTCTTCTAGGTGAAGTGCAATAGGGAGGGAGTTCCATAAAGAGGGGCCGAGGTAGAAAAAGGCTGACTGCCGGGTGGATTGTAAGCGTGCATTGGATGGGGAGAGGAGATGGAGCTGATTAACATGTACACAGCGGAGACTTCTGGTGGGAGTATGAAAAATGAGGCGATCTGCTAAATGCCACCGCTGTATGCCCCAGTGCTAACTGGTTTACATCAGGATGTTCCAGGGATGGCACCTGGCCATAACCGTGCAGCGATGATATTGACCTGCTGCCCCATTATGACTAGCTGGCAAAAGTAAGGCGCAGCAAAGGCTGGCCTAACTTTTGCTGTGGAAGTTAACTGGGCAACGACTGAATATTGTCACTGCCCAGTTAGCTTCCTGCAAATCTGGGCAACACAGATATTCAATGCTGGGGTCCAGATGTGACCCCAGCATTGAATATCTGGGTTCAATGTTTGGCGATGGCTAGCCACGTTAGATCGACCAGCTGTCACCATTGAATATTGGACCCAATGTTCTATCCCTATCGGTATTTTATGTGCCCTCCCAACTCAGCCCAATCACTGCAGAAATGGTCCTCAACTGGGGACTACTTACCAGGACTCTTTTCATTAGGTGCCACTGTTACATGACGACTGGGATGCCCCAACCCATCCTTTCCCTTTGCCCCAAGAGGCTGCCAATGCATCTAAAGACCTTCTTGCTCTCTGCTTAGAATGTACCTTTTGCTCCTTCACAGGTCTGTTTGGAGTTCTAAGGTAGTTACCCTTTTGGGCCCATCGTGTTCCTTGAGGATACCCAAAGTAGATTCCTTCAGACTTCTTGTTGTACATGTACTTGCTTTTGTCAGTTGGAACATGACAATCTCCAAATACTCTCCAGTCTGTACTTAAAAAATAAATAAATAAAACAAACAAAAAATTGTCATCAGGCCAAGCCAGCCGAGGGCAATTCTTCTCATGCTTCAATGCTTAGACGGCCATGAAATCAGGCAGCTGCCTGTTGCTTCTCAGCACCACTGAACCTGAAAACCAGAATCTGGTCTTCTTACTCCACTCCTATTGTGCCCTCTGAATTTCATTACGTATAGCGTCTTAATAGTTCCCTACAAAACACGTGCAAGGAACACCCACTAACCATGCCAGATTCCTTGGTCCATCCTCCATTACATCACTTTGTTGCTCAGCACAGACTGAAGCAGAGAAATTTCTTCACTCTAAAGATAGAGAAACATTTTGGGGCCCTGCTACGCTCATTTTGAAAGTGTGACTAAACAGGTAAATAAAGGTGAGCCGGTTGACATACAAAGTATTTGGATTTTCAGAAAGTCTTTGACAAGGTTCCTTATGAGAAACTCTTGAAGAAATTAAGAAGTCATGGGATAGTAGGCAGTGTACTATTGTGGAGTGGGAACTGGTTAAAAGATAGAAAACAGAGAGTAGAGCTAAATGGCCAAGTTTTTTTAATGGAGAAAAGTTAATACTGGAGTACCCTAGGGATCTGTGCTGGACCCGCTGCTTTTTAATATATTTATAAATGACTTGGAAATGGGAACAATGAGTGAGGTGATCAAATTTTCAGATGACACAAATTTCTTCAAAGTTGTTGAATCAAAAGAGGATTGTGAAAAGTTGCAAGAGGACCTTGTGAAACTGGGTGTCCAAAAGGCAGATGAAATTTAATGTGGGCAAGTGCAAAATAATCCACTTAGGGAAGAAGAACCCAAAATTTAGCTACACAATGCAAGGTTCCACATTAGGAATCACCTCCCAGGAAAAGGATCTAGACATTATCATGGATAATACATTGAAACCCTCCATCCCAGGTGCAGCGGCGACCAAGAAGGCAAATAGAATGCTAGGAATAATAAGGAAAGGAATGGAGAATAAAACAAAGGATATTATAATGCCTTTATAGCGGAATTAGAAAAGGTACAGAGAAGAGCCACCAAAATAATAAAGGGGATGGAAGAATTCACCTACAAGGAAAGGCTTAAAAGGTTCAGGCTCTTTAGCTTGGAAAGAGAAGGCTGAGGGGAAGATGTGATAGAGGTCTATAAAATAACAAATGGAGTGGAATAATTTACCCCTTCAAAAGAAAGACTAGGGGACACGCAATGAAGTTACATTGTAGCACATTAAAGACTAATTGTAGAAAATATTTTTCAGTCCGTGTTTAATTAATATCTGAAATTCATTGCTGTCAGTATAGTTGGGTTTAAAAAAGGTTTGAACAAGTTTCTGGAGGAAAAGTCCATAGACCATTATTATAGTGAACTGGGGAAAACCACTGCTTACCCCTAGGATTATGCAGCATGGAATCTGTCTATCTTTTGGGAAATTGACAGGTACTTATGACCTGGATTAGCCACTGTTGGAAGAGAACACTGGACTTGAAGAACTTTTTCTCTGACCCTGTATGGCATACAAACATAAGAAATGCCATATTGGGTCAGATCAAGGGTCCATCAAGCCCAGTATCCTGTTTACAACAGTGGCCAATCCAGGTCACAAGTACCTGAGAGGGTTCCCAAAAAGGTACACAGATTCCACAATGCTTATCGTGGGGTAAGAAGTAGATTTCCTTGGTCCTCCTTAATAATGGTTTATGGACTTTTCCTCTAGAAACTTGTCCAACCCTTGTTTAAACCCAGCTACACTAACAGCTTTACCACATCCTCTGATAATGAATTCCAAAGTTTGACTACGCATTGAGTGAAACAATATTTTCTCTTAGGGGTATGTTTACTAAACCGTCTTAATGTTACCGGCGTTAGTTGCAGTCTTACTGTGACTAATGCCATATAAGGTAGTGGGCGTTCCGGTCTTAAGGTAGCATTTCGGGTCATTGCGTGATAAAGTCCATTATCGTGCGATAGAGGGAGCAGTGGCACGTTAAGGCGCCTTAGCCTTAATTAGGCGTGCTGACCCTCAAACACAGCAACAGAGGTGTAGCACAATGGTTAATACACTGACTGATGAAACAGCGGTCATGAGTTTGATCCCACAGTGGGCTTAATGAGTAAGGCTGTCTGAGGCATTTTCTTTTTTAATTTAAATTAGTGCTGCCAGCAAACACACCCTCACAGTGCCGTAACCTAAGGTGCCGCATAAGGCGCCCTATAAGGCACTCCAGAGGGCACACTATAAAGTGCACTGTCCGCCAAGGCACCTTATAATGTTCCCTATAGGGTGCCTTATAGGGCGCCTTATGAGGCACCTTAAGGTTACAGCACTGTGAGGGTGTTTTTGCTGGCAGCACTAATTTAAATTAAAAAAGGAAATGCCTCAGACAGCCCTATCAAATAACACCACTGTGGGATCAAACCCATGACCTCTGCCTCCACAGTCAGTGAAGTAACCAGTGGGCTACATCTCTATAGCTACTAACAAACCCCTGGCTGGCTACAGAAGGACTGCAGGTCACCACACAAACTGTCTGCTGTGGTTACCAGGATAGGGTTAACCCACCCGTACCCATGATGCACTGCTCATGCAGATCAGCAGTCTACAGATGATCCCAAGATGGGGTATGCACCCCCACAGCACCTCGGCCTTTTAGGGGGAACTGACCATGTGTGTTACTGGCACAGAGCAGCTACCGACTGACACATTGTGGGGGTACTGTGCTCACCCTGAGGGTGAGGTGGGGCGCCCAGCACCAGGTCCGCAGCACCTGGCTTAGCTGAGATAGGCTATGCTGCAGGTTGCCATCAGTGCCAGTGTGTGATAGGTAGTCCTTGCAGACACACCTAGGATACACCTGTGTCCATCCATATTTCCCAGTCACATCTAGCCCTTGTGGACTATGATGCACCCAGAATAGTGCATATTCTGTGTGGGTGCCATAGTCACATGATTTAAGTGAAGGGGGGTGTTTGGACCCATAGGTGGATTATGTAGCCCCACCCAATCCTCCCTCTGGGGCTCAGGGTGGGGGACAGGATCTCCCACCAAGAGATCCACATTCTACATCCCTGCAATGGTGGCAGTAGAGGGGACCATCAACCCCAGTCCTGCTGGGGAACAGGCACCCTACAGGGCAGTCAATGCAGATCTGTACACATCCATAAGGCAATGGCAGACAGACAGTAGGCCTGGAAATGCTCAGCTGCCCTCCACCACTATCTGACATTCTCCAGCAGCGAGCACAGTGAGTCTCCAGCCACTGTACCCTGCAAGGTGTTCCAGCCATACACATACTAACTGCAGACAGTCTGCTAGCTAGTCCATAGTGCATGTTCCTGGAGAAGATGTGTGCACCCAAAACTGGGATGTGAGCACACACACCAAGCAGATAAGTCAGTGATTGAGCCCCAGAAAAGAGAACCCATAAATATTACTTGAGAGAAATACTATATAGCACTATGGGGGAACCTAGCCATGCCGTGGTCACTGCTCAGTCAGGGTGGAAGTGACCTCCCAGCAGGACATGCTGTGGCCACCCTGTCCTTGCAGGTGGTGGCCGGGCACTACAATGTCCCAGCCATTGCCCTATGCCCTGTGCAGATGTATCCTGCCCGGGCCACCCTGTCCGGACCATACCCACAATACCTTGCTCCTCATTATGCACATTGGCAGGCTAACACTGGAAACAGTGCAAGCAATGTGGGCTGAGTAAGGTGTAGGCAGCCACAACACACTGGATAGACAAACACACACACTCCCACACCTATGCCAGCATTGTGCAAGTATAGAGGCTTTTGGCAGCCCTGGCCACCACACCAGTCCTGGGCACAGTGCAGGCATGGCTATGGTACGCAATACTGTTGTGGTCACTCCCCGGGGTGGTAAACACTGTCAGAAACCAAAACTGAAACACACTCCACAGATATCAGAAAGGTTGCTATGATGCAGCTCTATCAGCAAATTGTGCTTAACTTAGGAATTGTTATCTGCCATTAATCATAGCAACCTTTTGATATATGTGTAACGTATTCCCAAGTTTAGGGCGACATTGCTAAGGTATGCAAGTGCTAGTATTGGGAGATGCTGCTGCGCACAGGGCCCAACAGCCTGACTCTCCATTAGGCTTTGGATAGTAGAGCCTGTGGGTGTGGGTGTTTATGCCCTTGTTGGCCGCTGCTCTAGGGCAGAGGTTCTCAACTCCGGTCCTGGTGGGCCAAACACGGTTCAGGTTTTCATGCTGTCCCTAATGAATATGCATGAGATACATTTGCATACAATGGGGGCGGCGCATACTAATGCAGCACAGGCATATTTATTAGGGACAGCATGAAACCTGAATGGTGTTTGGCCCTCCAGGACTGCAGTTGGGAAACTCTGCTCTAGGGATTGCACATGTTTATGGTGTCTGTGCTCTGTAGAGTAAAATATAGGTCAGGGGTGGGCAATTCCGGTCCTGGAGGGCCGCAGACCAGTCAGGTTTTCATGATGTCGCTAATGAATATTCATGAGATCTATTTGCATCCACTGCCTTCCATTGTATGGAAATAGGTCCATGAATATTCATTAGGGACATCATGAAAACCTGACTGGTCTGCGGCCCTCCAGGACCGGAATTGCCCACCCTTGATATAGGCGTTTCAGGCATGTTTATTTTATCTGCAATAAAGGTTCCATCTTTATTACCACGGTTTAGTACTGGGTAAAATATGGGGAAACAGTTGGCAGGAGCCACAGCTGGGACTTGAACTTGTGACCTTCTGCTCCTGAACACACTGGCTGTGTGTACTGCACCACACGGAAAGTTCATTCCCTGGGGATACCATGACTGTTCGTCAGACAGACCCTGTCTGTTGCATTGCACAGCACCCACCTAAATGGGGCTAGGCCATGGTCTGCTGTGGGCAGATGCCACTGCCCCCTCCGCCACCAGCACCCCTCCGCCACCATGCTGCCATGCCATTATGCCGGTGGTGCTGGTGGTGCACAGTCCCAGGCCATCCAGTATGCTGGTAGGCAGCTGCCTATGGTGTGGGTTCTCGGGTAGGGGTGCCTACATGGACATGCGCACTACCCCCCCCCCCCCCCCCCGCACCGCCTGCCAATGTTATGTGCCCTTGGGGGTACCTGCTGGGTAATCTCCCCTGTGACACCGTGGGACACACACTCGTGCCCATGTTGGACCCCCGTCAGTTGCTGTCTTGCTGCTTTACAGTTTCGGCATTCCTATGTGCCACCTAGGCATCTGCCTAGCCCGCACTGTGCCCCAGCTGGACCACAGCATGTGCCACCTGCAGACCCTGTATCCCATTTACAGCATCAGTACAGTTGCCGTTTCCTACGTGCCCACTCTGCTGTTGCTGCACATGTGCACGCCATAACAAACCTGCCCAATCTAAATGACAGAAACCCTGATCAGCGCTATTTCAATGTGGGATCATTCACTTTGTAGGGGGACAGCGCATAGACCCTTCCAAACATGATATCTTAATTTATACGCTTTGTCAGTAGTGTTTCTTTTTGTTTATCATTAATATCACTATTGGCCAGCTTGGTTATTGGGATTTTAGATGTGGTTCTGGTCCTTTTATATGTTTATTTGTCTTTTTGGTTCCTGAACATGTATCACAACTATCACTTTTCTGGGTTTCCCTGCCTTTGCTGCACATTGCTGACTGAAATGGTTTCTCTTTCCTGCAAATGTGCCTTAACGCGAGGGTTTCACTGGCGTTAGTGTTCAGACCCGGATTTCACAGCGTTAGTGTGCCTGGAGCCTCTCCCCTCCCACTCTCCGCCCACTGACCCCTTCTCTCCGCCCTCTGGGAAGCCTTACTCCACCCTTCAGACCCGGATTTCACAGTGTTAGTGTGCCTTAATGCCGCCGCTGCGTTATCGCACGATAATACCACCGCTGCAACATTAAGACGGTTTAGTAAACATACCCCATAGTCTTAAATGGATTACTTTGTAGCTTCATTGTGTGTCCCCTAGCCTTCCTACTTTTTGAAGGGGTAATTATAGACCTCTATCATATCTCCCCTAAGCCGACTCTTTTCCAAGTTGAAGAATCATAACCTTCTAAGCCTCTCCTCGTAGGGATATACTTCCAACCTCTTTACCATTTTTGTCGCCGCTCTTCTCTGTACCTTTTCTAATTCTGCATTATCCATTTTAAGATATGGTGATCAGAACTGCACACAATATTCAAGGTGTGGTCATACCATGGAGCAATACAAAGGCATTATAATATCTTTTGGTTTTTTTATTCTTCATTCCTTTCTTTATGATTCCTAGCATTCTATTTGCTTTCTTGGCCATGGCTGAACACTGGGTAGAGGGTTTCAATTTATCCACGATAACACTTAAATTATTTTCCTGGGTGGTGGTTCCTAATGTGGAACCTTGCATCGTGTAACTGTAGTTTGTGGTTTTCTTCTCTAAGTGCATAATTTTGCACTGTCCACATTAAATGTCATCTGCCATTTGGATGCCCAGACTCTCAAATTATCAAGGTCCTCTTGCAATTCCTTTACAATCATCTTGTGTTTTAACTACTTTGAATAATTTGCTGTCATCTGCAAATTTGATCACCTCACTGTGTTATTCCCATTTCCAGGTCATGTATAAATACGTTAAAAAGTAACTGTTCCAGCACCGATCCCTGGGATACTCCACTATTCATCTTTCTCCATTGAGAAAATTAGCCATTTAGCCCTACACCTCGTTTTCTATTTTTCAATCCATTTCTAATCCAATCATACATTGCCTCCTATCCCATGACTTTTTAATTTCTGCAAGAGTCTCTCATGAGATACTTTGTCAAAGGCTTTCTGAAAATCAAGATCCACTATATCAACTGGCTCACCTTTATCTACCTGCATATTCACATTAAAAAAATATATGAGATTGGTAAAACAAGACATTCCTTGGCTAAATCCATGTTGGCTTTCTGCCATTATACCATGACTATCTACGTGTTCAGTCATTTTGGGTTTTTTTATAATGGTTTCTACCATTTTGCCCAGTATTGATGTCAGGCTCAATCGGTAGGGCCATTGTATCTTATGTTCTTATCTGCTCAAGATGAAAGAGAACCAGGGCAGAAGGCCACAACCACTGACTTGGAGAAAAAGCAATGTCCTACAGTAGTCAAGTTTTCATAGGGGCAGTGCTAAGATTTAACCTTAGTAATGTGAATCAGAAAACTGGGCAGGCTGGATGTGCCAATTGTTTGATTTTATCTGCTGTTTTCTACTGTGTTTTACTATGTTAATTTGGGGCTTATCCGAAAGCTGGGGTGAAAGGAAAGTTTCCTGACAGGCCCATTAGCACTGCTGTGGAGATAAAACGGGGTTACTTACCTGTAACTGGAGTTCTCCGTGGACAGCAGGATAAGTCAGCCACACCTGGTGTCGTCCTCCGGGCGGCGCCAAGTACGGAAGTGCTCTCTAGAGCTCAGAAAGATGAGACTTTCTGAGCCCGCCCAGGTAGCCCAGGTAGCCCACCCTACCGCTCCGCCCCCTAGCCACCAGTATGTTCCAAGCAAGTTCAGCGGCTAAGGAGCGGTCTCTTCAGGTGGCCTCCTCCAGGGGAGGCGGGTGGGATTGTGTGGCTGACTTATCCTGCTGTCCACGGAGAACTCCAGTTACAGGTAAGTAAACCCGTTTTCTCCATGGACAAGCAGGATTGCGTCAGCCACACCTGGTGTCTCCCTAGCTGGATGTGCTGGGGGGAGGAGGCCCATGCATGGACCTGAATGGATAGATACTCAGTTCAAGTTAACAACACAAGTTTATTAAGGATAGTGAATAGTGCAATAGTACTACCGCAACGCCACCGGTAGCATACCGAGACGCGGGCAGCATAACGGTGCAGTGCAACAATAACCATAACAGTGCAAAACAGTGCAACAATAAGGAGCAACAGTGCAACAGCAACTAGAGGCAGTGTAATCAGTGCAATAGTAACAGCAATAAAGGTGCAACAGTGCGAATCATTAACTAGAGGCAGTGTAAACAATGCAATAGTAATGTCATTTGCGGTCCAAGGCCGTGGCAAGGACGGCCGCTCCGAGCGCACAATCCTCCTGAGAGCGGAGGTCAAGGCAATAGTGTCTCTGAAAGGTGTGCAGTGAGGACCAGGTGGCTGCTCTGCAGACATCGGCTAGTGGCACTGCGCAGAGATTGGCAATTGACGTAGCCAGAGCCCTGAGATGGTGGGGGCCCACTCTTGGGTGTCCTCCACTTGATGGGTCAAGGCAATAGGCGACACAGGCGGAGACCCAGTGGGACAGTGTCCTCTTGTTAACCGGTCTTCCGGGTCTGTTCGGATCAAAAGAGACGAAGAGTTGCTCGCCCTGCCGGATGGCTTGCGTTCTTTGCAGGTAGATCCGGAGAGCCCTGAGGCAGTCGAGGGTGTACAGGCGTCGTTCCTCGTCGGAAGAGTGAGGTTCCGGGAAAAACGATGGAAGCTCTATGGATTGGTTGACATGGAAGGCCGAAGACACTTTCGGCACGAATCTGGGATTAGTTCTCAAAGAAGCATGGCTGTGGTGCAGCTGTGTGTAGGGAGGATGTGAGACCAGTGCGTGCAACTCGCTAATCCTCCTTGCGGAAGTGATGGCCATAAGAAAGAGGGTCTTCCATGAGGCGAATTTCATGTCAGCAGACTGGAGAGGTTCAAAGGGTTCCTGCGTCAGGCGTTGCAGGACCGTGTTGAGATCCTAAGGTGGCACAGGTCGCCTGATTGGGGGCTTCAGATTCGATAGGCCCTTCATAAAGCATGACGTGAGGGGCAGTGCTCCGATGGAAGTGGCCCCTTCCGGTGGCGAATGGAAAGCAGCTATCGCCGAGAGGTGGACTCGGATGGATTGAGTCTGCAGGCCCAGGTTGGACAGGGTCTTGAGGTAATGCAGGACGTGGGGAAGCGGGCATGTGGTGGGTTCCAGGCCTTGGTTCGCGCACCAGATGCTGAACCTTCTCCATTTAAGGCCATAGGATTTCCTGGTGGAGGGTCTCCTGGCCGCTAGTACCACATCTTGCACTTCGGTGGGCAGCTGGAGATTGGACAGGCTTATCCGCTCAACCTCCAGGCAGTGAGAGACAGGGCTCCCAGGTTGGGATGCTGTATTCTGCCCTCGTCCTGGGTCAGTAGGTCCGGTCTGAGGGGTAGTCGCTTCGGGTCTCCCTGTGCCAGGCGTAGTAGCAGGGCAAACCACATCTGGCGTGGCCAGTGAGGAACTACCAGGATGGCTTCCTCTTTGTCCTGAACAATCCTTTGTAAGGTCGCTGCGATGAGGGGTGTTGGAGGAAATGCATACACCAGTGACCACTCCCCCCAACACACGTCGAATGCATCCGCCGCCAGCCTCCTGGCTGACGGGTGTCTGGAGCAGAACAGGGGGCATTTGGCATTCCATTCTGTGGCGAAGAGGTCGATGTCCGGGGGCCCCCAGAGCTGGAAGAGATTGTCGGAGACTGTCCGGTGCAGGGCCCATTCGTGAGGCTGGAGCTGTCTGCTCAGTCTGTCTGCCAGGGTATTCTGGTCCCCGGGGAGGTATGACGCCCGAAGGTGGCAATCGTTTCTCAAGGCCAGGGTCCATATCAGTGTGGCCTCCTTGCAGAGGGGGCGTGAGCCGGTGCCTCCTTGCTTGTTGACATAGAACATGGCCACCTGGTTGTCCGTCTGGATGAGGATTGACTTTCCGCGCAATTGCGGGAGAAACGCTATCAGGGCGTATCTCATGGCCCTCAGTTCGAGGAGGTTGATGTGCAGACGCCTCTCGTGTTTGGACCACTCCCCTTGAGTGCTTAGGGATGGTATGTGGGCGCCCCAGCCAGTGTTCGATGCATCTGTGGTTAGAACAACTTGATGATCGCGGGGGTGGATGTCTTTCCCCACCGATAGGTTGGCTTGCGCTGTCCACCAGCGAAGCTGGGTATGGATTTGTGGAGTCATTCCGATTGTGGTGGAGAGAGGTTGACAACTCTGGTTCCAATGAGTGCGTAAGTGCCATTGGAGTGGGCGCATCCGTAGCCTCGCCGTGGGGAGGACGGAGGTGGCGGCCGACATATGCCCCAGAAGGCACAGAATGTCTTTCGCCGACGAGGTCTCTGCCTTGATCGCCTTGTCCGCTAGAGCTGTGATGGAGCACAGTCTGCGTTCTGGTAGGTAGGCCTTCGAAGCCTTGGTGTCTATCACGGCTCCTATGAACTCTAGTCTCTGGGCTGGCGAGAGGTGTGACTTGCTGAGGTTGATGACGAATCCCAGGGAGGACAGCAGTCTCATGGAGGTCCGCATCGCCTTCCGAAGCTCTTGGGCTGATGGGGCCGTGAGGAGCCAGTCGTCGAGATATGGGAAAACCGCTATGTTCTGCCTGCGGAGGTGGGCCGCAGCTACTGCCACGCATTTCGTGAAGACCCGCGGAGCGGGGGACAGTCCGAAGGGGAGGACCCTGTACTGGTAGTGTTGGTATAGCACTTGAAAACGTAGGTACTTCCTGTGCGACCTGTGAATGCGGATATGGGTGTATGCGTCCTGCAGGTCCAGGGACGCCATCCAGTCGCCGGTCTGAATCAGGGGAAGGATGGTGTTCAGGGAATACATCCTGAATTTTTCTTTGATGATGAATTTGTTGAGCCGGCGGAGGTCTAGGATGGGGCGGAAGCCGCCCGTCCGTTTGGCAATGAGAAAGTATCTGGAGTAAACCCAGAGCCCTTCTCGGGAGGAGGAACCTCCTCTATGGCCCGAGAATGCAGTAGTCGCAACAATTCCGCGGCCATTGTCAGATGCAGATGCTGAGGGGTGTCGCTGGCTGGTGGGGAGTTCTGATGCGGAGGGGCTACGAAGCGTATGCGGTAGCCTTCTCTGATGACTCGCAAGACCCAGGAGTCGGAGGATATTCGCTGCCACTCTGGTAAAAAATGGGTCAGGCGCCCCCCGGTTCGTAGGGTACGCCGCGATCTGGCGTCAAAAGGACGGGCCGCTTTTGTTAGTGGGCGTGCTCGTCTTCTTCTGTTTGCGGTCCCTCTGTGAGTTTCGCTGGTGGGACAGTCCTTGGTAAGAGTTGCTCTTGTACCTGTTGTTTTGCCATTTGTTGTTGGAAAGGTACCTCTTGTTGGAGAAGTAGTAAGGCTTCCTTTGAAACTTGTTCCTCTGGGCGCTGCTGTGGCGCTCGAAGCCGTCCTCTGCCAAGGTCTGAAGCGTGGTACAATGTTCTTTCATATCATTGACCGCGTCTTTCACCTTGTCGCCGAAGAGAGACTCGCCAGAGCAGGGCGTGTCCGCAATCTTGTCATGCGTGTCGTCCCGCAGGCCAGACGCCCTCAGCCATGCCCATCGCCTTGCTGAAATGGCGGTTCCGGCGGTTCTCAGCGCTGTATCAAAGGAATCAAAGGTTGCACTTGCGAGATGCTTGCTGCATTCAGCCATGTCCGCGATTGCCGTTGATGCCAGGCTCTGAGATTCCTTTGGGAGACAAGACAAGGTGGCCTTCAGGTTAGCCATGCATGCATCCTGGAAGAGGACTTGCTGAAATTGATGGGCCGCAATCTTTGCGCTTAGCATGGCTCCTTGATACACCTTTCTCCCGATGTCGTCAAGGAGCTTGTGATCCCGACCGGGCGGGCTGTTGGCATGTGTACGTGAAGACTTGACGCGCTTGAGGGCTGACGACACTACAATGGATTGATGTGGCAGTTGTGAGGCTGCAAATCCTGGAACAGGCTGCACCTGGTATTTTGTTTCCAGCCTTCTGGGAAAAGGACGGCCAGAAGCCGGGGTCTGCCAGATCCTCAGGTGACTGTCCCGTAGTGTTTGGTGAATAGGCAAGGAGAATGCGGTCTTCGGGGTGGCTAGGTACTTCAACACCTCCGGTACCGGTTCCTTCTTGTCGTCCCGGCCTTGTAAGGACAGGGTGGACGCAAGTTTGAGGAGGAACTTGGGATAGGTGAGGTCCTCCGGAGGGGGAGCCTCCTCTGGCTCCTGGGAGACTGCCCTGTCGGGGGTCGCCTTTTCGCTCTCGCGGGCGTTAGACCCCACAACTTGCCTTCCAGGTTCGTCCCCCTTCGGCTTCAAGGGGGGGGGTCACCCAAGGGTCCGCTGCATGGTGAGGGTGCCCGGTACTCCCCTGCAGGCGGATCTGTCTCTCGGGGGGTTGGTTGAGAGTCTGCTGGTAGAGGGGTTTGCTGAGGCAGTTGTGCAGGAGCCGGCATGGATGACTGTCTTAAAAGCTGGGACAGCAGGCGTACCATGGAGCTGGATGTGGACTTGCTCCTATGGCTTTGGCTGGGGCTGGATGAGGTAGAAGGGCTCACCTGACTCCTCCTCCGCCTCTGGTGCCGATGCTTCCTGCGTCTGGAGGAATGGGAGCCTCTGCGCTTGCTGCGACGCTGACAGGGTGAGCTGCTGCTGCTGCTGCTAGAGCTGGGGCTGCGATGCCGCTTGCTTTTGTGTTTCCGGCTCCGTTTGTGGTGATTTGAGCGGTTGTTGCTAGCGCTGCTGCTGCTGCTGCTGGAAGTCCTTTTTCTGCGCTTGTCCTTTCCCCCGCGGCGAGATTTGTTCCGGTGTGCGGGGGATTCGGCTCCGAGGAGAGGAGAGTTTCCATGGCTCCCCTCCGACGCCGAATGACATCGAGGCTCATGGGCGGAGCTGGAGGATCGGCGTCGACAGGCATCATTCGCAGCGTCAGCGTCAGGGACTACAGGCTTGCCGTAGGAGGGGGTGGAGCTGGAGGACTGCTTCCCTGCTGTGGAGGACCTGAGGCCGGCGCCATTTTCAGGCCCCGCATGGCTCTCACCGACCCGTCTCGTAGAGAGGGAGGTTGCAGGCCTTATTCCTCCTGGCAGGACCACCACGGGCGACAGGCATGGCGGTGGGGGATCCGATGAGGCTATTTCTGCACCGCGGTCATGGATGGAGGCCGCACCGGGCGCATCCAGAGCCGGGGCATTCAGCAGATTTGCAGGAGCAGAAGCAGGTACCGGGAGGGTAGTACTTGCGTTTTCAGAGAAAAGCTCCTTCAGGTTGTGTCCGCGGATCTTCCGGGTTCTAGGGGACATTCTCCCGCATGGCTCACAGTCCTCGGTGTTATGATCCGGCCCCAGGCAGCGCAGGCAGCTGCCATGTGTGTCTGTGATGCTCATCTTTCCTTTGCAGAGCAGGCATTTTTTAAATCCCGGTTTAGTCATAGCTAATACTCAATAAAAATAACAAAATGTGAGAGAGAGAGCAGTGTCCGTCTTGCTGGCAAGGCGGAAGGAAGAATACTGGTGGCTAGGGGGCGGAGCGGTAGGGTGGGCTACCTGGGCGGGCTCAGAAAGTCTCATCTTTCTGAGCTCTAGAGAGCACTTCCGTACTTGGCGCAGCCCAGAGGACGACACCAGGTGTGGCTGACGCAATCCTGCTCGTCCATGGAGAAAGAATTTGTCAGTATGTACCTAATGTGAATATATAGGAAAAACTTTGTTATTGGTGTAACTTCCTTTTCACTCTTGGGGGAGGCACACCTGAAGCAGAGGATAAGACAAAAGTCCACCTTCAGAGGCTGCATCTATTAGATGCTTCTGCAAAGTCTGGGAACAGATTCTGGGACAGGATTAGCAAATTCTGGAAGACCTTAGGAATCACTTACACTTCCTAAACTCACACAAACGTCATCTAGTTCACATGTTACTAGATGTCCAAAATTTAAGCACAGTAGGAAAAATGGAATGGTAAGGAAACAGTCTGCAAAATCCACACTGGATAGACAGACACACACTCCACACACCTATGCCAGCATTGTGCAACTATAGAGGTGTTTGGCAGCCCTGGCCACCACACCAGTCCTGGGCACAGTGCAGGCATGGCTATGGTATGCAATACAGTTGGGGTCACTCTGTCAGACACCAGACCTGAGGCACACTCCACAGACATCAGAAAGGTTGCTATGATGCAGCTCAATCAGCCAATTCTGCTTAACGTAGGAATTGCTATCTGCCAGTTATCATAGCAACCTTTTGATAGCTGTGTACAGTTTTCCCATGTTTAGGGTGGCATTGCTAAGGTATGCAAGTGCTAGTATGGGGAGATGCATGCAGGGCCCAACATCCTGCCTCTTCAGGAGGCTTGGGATAATGGAGCCTGTGGGTGCAGGTGTGTCTGTCCCTGTTGGCCGCTGCTCTAGGGCAGAGGTTCCCAACTCCAGTCCTGAAGGGCCAAACACTGTTCAGGTTTTCATGCTGTCCCTAATGAATATGCATGAGATACATCTGCATACCATGGGGAGCGGTGCTTGGTGCCTGAATGGTGTTTGGCCCTCCAGGACTGCATTTGGGAGATTCTGCTCTAGGTAATGTTCATGTTTATGGTGTCTGTGCTCTGTAGGGTAAAATGTAGGTGTTTTGGGCATGTCTACGTCATCTGCACTACAGATTCTGTCTGTATTAGCACGTTGTAGTAGTGGGTAAAATACGGGGGCTGGGTTGGCAAGAACCACAGCTGGGACTTGAACCTGTGACCTTCTGCTCCTGAACACACTGGCTGTGTGCACTGCACCACTTTGTTGCCACAGAGATGGTGCATTCCCTGGGGATACCATGGCTGTTCGTCAGACAGGGCCTGTCTGTTGCAGTGCATGGCACCCACCTATACAGGGCTAGGCCACGGTCTGCTCTAGGCAGCTGCCACTGCTCCCTCCACCACCAGTACCTCTCTGCCACCCTGCTGACATGCCCATCTGCTGGTGGTGCTGGTGGAGCACAGTCTCAGGCCATCCATTGTGCAGGTAGGCGGCTGCCTATGATGCAGGTTCTGGGGTAGGGGTGCCTGCATAGATGTCCACGCTTCCCCCCAGCACCGCCTGCCAATGTTCTGTGCCCTTGGGGGTACTGCAGTGCCAGGCCCCACAGTACCTGCTGGGTACTATCCCCTGTGACACTGTGGGAAGCACACTCGTGCCCATGCTGGGCCCTCATCAGTTGCTGTTTGGCAGCTCTACTGTTTCAGCATTCCTATGGGCCACCTAGGCATCACCCTAGTCCGCACTGTGGCCCAGCTGCAGCACAGCATGTGCCGTCTGCAGCCGTCTGTGTCCCCTTTCCCAGCATTTGTCCAGTTGCCCATTCCGACATACCCGCCCTGCTGTTGTGGAACATGTGCACGCCATAGGAAACCTGTCCAATGGAGAGGGAAACCCTGATCAGTGCTATTTCACTGTGGGATCATTCACCTTGTATGGGGACGGAGCATAGATCCTTTCAAAATTCATATCATTTTTTGGAGCTTTCTTGGGAGTGTTTTTTTATGTTTCCCATTAATATCACTATTGCCCAGCTTGGTTATGTTTTTTTTATATTTTGTTGGGGTCATTTTCAATGTTTATTTACACTTTTGTTCCGTGCACATGAATCACACTTATCACTTTTTTGTAGGTTTCCCTGATTTTGCTGTACATTGCTGACAGAAATGGTTTCTCTTCCCTTTAAATCAGCTCTAACGCCAGGGTTTTACTGGCATTAGTTTTCAGCCTCGGATTTCACAGCGTTAGTGTGCAGAGAGCCTCTCCCCTCCCACTCTCCGCCCATTGACCCCTTCTCTCCGCCCCTGGGGAGCCTTCCTCCGCCCTCTGGAAGCCTTTCCCCGCCTTCAGCGCTCGTTTGCACCGCTGCGCGCATTATCACGCGATAAGATACCTGTGCGCCTGATAAAGCGCCATTATCGCGCGATAAGGTACCTTATCGCGCGATAACCTCACAGAGCGCACATTAAGATGGTTTAGTAAACATACCCCTTAATTTTCATGGTGGTAGATCACCGGCACTTTTGGCCGAAAAAAGTAGATCACAATCTGTTCAAAGTTGGACATGCCTGATTTATAAAATGGCTCTGGAGACGTCCATGTGCATGTCTCTAGACATCCAAAATCACAACTAACACTTTTAAAATGACCCCCATAGGCTAACTATGTGTTCACTGGTGAGTGCATAATTGCCTTTGAATATTATTCCAATAGAGCATAATTCATTCATATAGAATATTCCCAGATTAGTCAATAAAACTCTCAATAGTGGGTGCAGAGCAGAAGTAAGATGTTCCGCTTTACAGTTCAACACACAAATACAATTCTGTTCAAATTCTGGTGTTGCATCGGCAACACAAACTCCCTCCACTGCTAGATACTGTGTAAAGCAATACAAAACTCTTCAAATAGGCACTCAGAAAGTAACGCCATACCAACACCAAGTCTAAAAACTCACACTGCACCAGACCGCCTGTAATAGTTTCAAAAACCACAGGTTGGGGACCGCTGTTCTAGAATACAAATAAACCTCCAGTTGGGAAAAGAGAATATGCCGGACCACTACAGATCCCTATACAGAACTCCATATGTTAACACACTCCCTCATCTTTATCATGCAGAGAAAATGCAGACCATCACTTACCAAAGAATAAGAAACTAAAAATTAGGAACAGATATGCAGACAAACTAAAAGAAATGGAAAACCCAAAAAACACACGCTGAGCAGCTGAACACTGAAGAAAAAGAAATACATTTCCTTCTGTACTGAATAAAATATAAGAAGTACACTTAGAAAACTAGCATATTTCATCTAAAAAATGGCAATAACATTTTGTACCTTTGTTTCAGATTATTTTATTTTTCCAGTTAGGTTTGGACTTGGTCTCTCTTTACCACTTCTTCTTGTTGGTTTTCTCCCAAGTTCTTTTTCAGGATCTCTCTTCCATTTTCTATTTCTTCACTCTCCCTGTCCTTTCATTTCCTTCCCTACATTTCTCTCTGACCTTGATCCTTTTCTGTTTCATCTTTTTTTTCTCCATTTCTCTCATTTTCCTTTATAGCTAACTATATTTGTGGAGAAGGCCTCGCTACCTCCTGTCCCTTCCTTATGTCTTACCCTCTATTCAGGCTCCCATTTCTACCTTATTTATTTATCCTATAAGATCTCCACAATTTACAATAAAAAACCCCTATTAATAAAAATACAATAAAAAGAAAAATAATAAAAAATCATAACATTAAAAATAAAACAAAAAGCAATATACAGCAGAACAGACTCAATTTAACTAAAGGCCTTACTAAAATTGAAGGCTTTAACTTTCTATCTCAAAGCCAGAAAATCTTTAGTGAGACGAAGTTCAGGGGGAAACGGTTTAAAATACGAGTCCTATACCCAGTAGGGGATGCTGGATACCTTTACTGCCCTGAGATCTTAAGGACTGCATGGGACTAGGATTTCCGAAGCAACCTAGAGATGGATATCCGCACTCAAATTCAATGACTTAAAAATCAGTATCACTAACCTAAATAAAACACAAAACAATAAAGGCAAAAAATGAAGCCTTTTAAATGGGGGAAATATGATCAACAAATTTAGCAACTGTTAAGAAGCATGCAGCTGCATTTTGAATTCTCTGGATTGGCTTTAAGTATGACTTTGGCAGACCAAACAATATAGTTCTACAATAATCCAGGGGACTCAGAACTAACGATTGTACGTACTACAGTCCAGAAATCATCAGAAGGAAGAATGTATTTCAGCTGCCTTCCAAGATGCAGTAAAAAAGGAGCACTTAACTACTTCCCTAATATAAGGGCAAAAAGGAAAGCCAGGTATCTAAGAGTATTCCTAAATAGCGTGCTTGATCAGAAAACACAATTTGATAAAAACCAATGGAAACCATAGGTGGTAACTGTACATCATGATAATGATGGATTACCAAAAGTTCAGTTTTGGCAATGTTGAGTTCAAGCCCATGGGTTTGCAGCCATTCCGATATATGATGTACACAATTGGAAAGAGTCACTAAGACAGATTGAATGTCTTTACAGAGAAGGAAAAACAACATTATATCATCAGTGCACAGCCGATACACACTTTAGAGAATGCAGCAAATAGTACAAAGGACCAACATAAGTGGTGAATAGTAATGTTGACAAAGATGAACCTTGAGACCCAGTCAGACAACTTGCTCTCAACAAACACATTTTGTTCTCTGTCAGACTGAAACTATTTAAAAACAAACTTGTGCAGCCCGCACATCCTCAACCTCTCAAGGAGGGTAACATGCGATACCGAATCTAAGCAGCTGCAATGTCTAGAAAAGTGGATCTTTACTTGGGACACTGTTGAACCATCGGGCCTTAATAAAGAACTGGACTGGACTAGCATCCTTTGACTTTCTTTGGGGACTGTGTTTACTTCACAGCTATTGGTTCCTGCTGTTATTAAGTCCTTGGGACTTGCTGCTTGGTTCAGATCACTAATGAGCATGCGTCAGCGTTTCGGAGAGGTGGAGAGGCCGGGTTCACATTTTTTTGGCAGTTCATTTAAGCGTTGATACAGGGCGTGGAAATTGCATATTCGCCCGAAACGCAGTGCTGTGTACTCTTTAGTAACTGCTGCTGTCAATCATTTGCTGTGAAGTGGGACTGGACATTTCACTACTGTGGTCACTGTCTGTTCTCCCATGAAGATGAATTAAAGGCGGGGAGACAGCGGTTCAGATAAGTACCACTTTTTTCTTTGCATACTTCTACAAATTCTTTTAAATTTTGGATTTTGGAGTAGGTGACATCTAATGGTGGTGTTTTTACCTTATTAACGGCTCCGTGGTGGGCCTATTGAGTGGTTTAAATAAAACCGAGTAAAATGGAAGTTACAGCTTCGAAAGGCTAGTTTGTTCCTCAGGGCTGATCTTCCGACAAAAAAAACCAAAACACACTTACACGTTAGCTCACATTTTTTACTCTATTTTTGGTTTGGGGGTTTATTTGGGTAGAGTAGGGTTATCTTGTTATTTTTTGGCAATGTCTAGAAAGGCAACTAAAATACCATTACCCTTTCCTAATAGACTTAGCCAATTATCCAGCAATGAAACTAATAAAGTCTCAGTGTTTCAACCATTTAACATCTGTTAGTGATATTGTGGAAGGGCTGTCTGGTAAATGTTTGCTTGTTTGCAGATGATACCAAAATCTGCAATAGAACAGATATCCAGGAAGGAATAGATAGCATGAGGAGGGATCTAGCTAAGCTTGAGGAATGGTCTAGAATATGGCAGCTGAAATTTAATGCTAAAAAATGCAGGGTCATGCATTTCAGCTGCAAAAATCCAAAGGAGCGGTACAAGGAGGTGAGGTACTTCTGTCCACAAAAGAAGAGCGGAACCTGGGTGTAATTGTGCCTGACAATCTTAAAGTAGCTAAACAGGTAGAAAAGACAACTGCAAAAGCCAGAAGGATGCTTGGGTGTATAGGGAGAAGAATGGCCAACAGAAAAAAGGAGGTGTTAATGCCTCTGTATAAATCTCTGATGTGACTTCATTTGCAGTATTGTGTGCAATTCTGGAGATCACACCTTCAAAAAGATATAAGCAGGTTTGAGTCGGTGCAGAAGGTGCCTACTAAAATAGTTAGTGGTCTTCATTATGTAGCATATGAGGATAGACTTAAAGATCTTAATATGTATACTTTAGAGGAAAGGTGGGATAGGGGTGATATGATAGAGACAATTAAATACCTCTGTGGCATAAATGCACAGGAGGGTCTCTTTCAATTGACAGCAAACTCTGCTACGAGGGGACATAGGATGAAAGTGAAAGGGGATAGACTCAGGAATAATATGCAAAAATATTTCTTTATGGAAAGAGTGAATAGTCTCCCAATGGAGGTGGTGGACATGAGGACAGTATCTGAATTCAAAAACGTTTGGGACAAATACAGAGGATCTCAAAATGTAAAAAGGAGACTGTTGCAGTGGTTGATATAGAAGAGCAGACTAGATAGGCCATGTAGTCTTTTTCTGCCATCATGTTTCTATGTTTTTATTATGAAAACCAAACTGGTATCTATCCAAAAAGAACATTTCTTAACATGCTGTTGCAATTGCATCATTACCATATATTCAATAAGTTTTGTCAAGTAATGGAAACTAGCCTAAAGTTCTTCATTTTAGTTGTATCCAGGTGAGTCTTTTTCGGGAAAGGGCAGACAGCCGACCATTTAAATTCAGAAGGTAATAAAGAAGCACAAAATGAACTACGGTATTAATCAGTTCCATTATAAGAGGTGTAAAAACAGCTCTACAAGATTTAATTAAGTGGGAATGGGGGGGACGGGACAATATCTAACCTAGAAGGAACTACAGAGACACACTCAAAATGTTCTTTGACCTGTGCCTCTGAGATTGTTTCAAATTTCTCCCATTTATGGCCCATACAATCAGGAACAGCAATAGTTAAATCACCAGTCCCATCTCCACTACAAACAGGCCTACCTAGTTTAGATTGCAAAAATAAAGCATACTGTTGAGGGTCAATAGACTCTGATTCTGAAGCCAATGTACCCCTCTAAAAAGTTCCCTAGGTCAAGATGACACAGAACTCAAATGGGAAGTATAAAATCTTCGCTTGACCCTTACAACAATCTGCTGGTAATCCTGTATCATCAATGAGATATAAGTCCCCTTATATTCCACAGAAAGCATAGTTACTTAACTGTAACAGGTGATCTCCGGGAACAGCAGGAATCAGTCTTCACATATGGTGATGTTCCCGATCGAGCCCACGCAGGAACACTCCAGTGTCCAATAAGTAAGCCTTTGGCAGCACTCCTCTGCGCCTGCATGCCTGCCTTCCTACCTTCCCAGCTTCTCTCCTCAATTGAGTTTGTAGCTGAGAAGAAGAAGAAAGAGAAAAAGAACCCTACAACTCCTAGGGGAGGAGGGCGGGTTGTGAAGATTGATTCCTGCTGTTCCTGGAGATCACCTGTTACAGGTGAGTAACTACGTTATCTAGGAACAAGCAGGAATGCAGCCTTCACATATGGGACTCACTAGCTCCCGTTACCAGACTGATATGGGGGGATAGTAGTGCGATCCCTGAGGCAAAAACCTGTAGCCGAAGAGTCTGAAAGAGTTGTGGGCCATTGGACTCTATTCCAGAAGGCAATACTCCCCTGATGATAGCCTGGTATCTTGTAGAAGTCAGGGACGAAGGGTAGGAGTTGAATTTAAGTTCCAAAGAGATGCTGGAGTACAGCCTGGCCAAAGACAGCATCCCGACGGGAGTCTCTATCCAGACAATAGTGTACAGCAGAAGTATGAATGAAGGACCAGGTATGCCTGGTATCCTCAATGGCTACTGAATGCAGATTAGCTACGGATTTTGCCATAGCCCACACATTATGAGCAGTGTCATGACCCAAGTAGTCCTGCTTGTATATAAGCAAAAGAGATGCAATCTACTATCCATTTAGTTAGAGTACACTTCGTCACCGGTAGACCCAGGTGACTAGGATCAAAGGAGATGAATAATTGAGAGGATCTTCTGTGATCTTTAGTTCTATCCAAGTAGTGGGCCAGCGCTCACTTGCAGTCTAAGGTAGCGCTACTTCAGCCTGAGATGCATGTGGTCTAAGGAAGAAAGTTGGGAGGATTACTGACTGGTTTAGATGGAAGGAGCAAACCACCTTCGGGAGGAAATGCGGATGGGTACACAGAACCACCTTGTCATGGTGAAACCGAGTATAGGGCAGATCCAACATTAGAGCTTGCAGCTTGCTGATGTGGTGAGCTGAAGTGAGAGTAATAAGGATGATGATCTTCCAAGATAGAAACTTCAATGAAGTTGTGGCTAAAGGTTCGAAAGGTGGCTTTAGAAGCTGAGCCAGAACCACATTCAGATACCAGACCACCGGAGATAGCATAATGGGTGGCATAGACAACAGGAGACCCCGCATGAAGCATGCTACTAAGGGGTGTGAAGAGAGAGGCTGTCCATCCACTGGTCTGTGAGAGGCTGCAATGGCACTAAGGTGAACTCTCACTAAGTTAGTCTTAAGACCTGTCAAGGACAGGTGGAGGAGATATTGTTAGAACAACTCCACTGGGCAAGAAAGAGGGTCAAAGTCTTTTGGGGAGCACCAAAGGGCAAATCTACGCCATTTGACTGCATAAGGTTGCCTGGTGGAATCTTTACATGCTGCAAGAAGGACTTCTTTGACAGCCTGTGGAAGGTCAAGGTCAGCGAGCACAAGCCTTTCAGCAGCCAGGCTTATGGAGCAAAGAT
Source organism: Ichthyophis bannanicus (assembly GCA_033557465.1). Lineage (NCBI taxonomy): Eukaryota > Metazoa > Chordata > Amphibia > Gymnophiona > Ichthyophiidae > Ichthyophis > Ichthyophis bannanicus. Next base: position 297,081,847 of record CM066037.1, read on the forward strand.
TGGGATGGAGGAGCATCCCATGGTCCTGGGAGAGGAGGTCGGGCACACATCCCAGGTTGAGAGGCTGAGTCTGCGCAACACAAAGAAGCATAAGAAACCAAGGTTGATGGGGCCAAAAGGGAGCTATGAGACTCATCAAGCGCTTGTTGGCCTGTAGGTTAAATAGCATCTTGGGTATAGCATCTATTGTGGATCAGGAACTGGTTAAAAGATAGAAAGCAGAGGGTAGGGCTAAATGGCCAATTTTCCCAATGGAGAAAGGTGAATAGTGGTGTACCCCAGGGATCTGTGCTGGGTCCGCGGCTTTTTGACATATTCATAAATGACCTGGAAAGTGGAATAACGAGTGAGGTTATCAAATTTGCAGATGACACAAAACTATTTAAAGTTGTTAAAACCCAAGAGGACTGTGAAAAATTGCAAGAGGATCTTGATAAATTGGAAGACTGGGCATCAAAATGGCAGATGAAATTTAATGTGGACAAGTGCAAGGTTATGCACCTAGGGAAGAACAACCCAAACTATGGTTACACGATGCAAGGTTCCACATTAGGAACCACCACCCAGGAAAAAGATTTAGGCGTCATTGTGGATACCATGTTAAAACCCTCGGCCCAGTGTGCAGCGGCGGCCAAGAGAGCAAATAGAATGCTAGGTATGATAAGGAAAGGAATGGAAAATAAAACAAAAGATATTATAATGCCTCTATATCGTTCCATGGTGAGACTGCACCTTGAATATTGTGTGCAATTCTGGTCGCCATATCTTAAAAAGGATATAGCGATTTTAGAAAAGGTACAGAGAAGAGCCACCAAAATGATAAAGGGGATGGAAGGATACCCCTATGAAGAAAGGCTAAAAAGGTTAGGGCTCTTTAACCTGGAAAAGAGACGGCTGAGGGGAGATATGATAGAAGTCTATAAATTAATGAACGGAGTGGAACGGGTAAACGTAGATCGATTGTTTACGTTATCAGAATATAGAAAGACTAGGGGACATGCAATGAAACTACAGGGTAAACTATTTAAGACTAATAAAAGAAAATATTTTTTTACTCAACGTGTAATCAAACTCTGGAATTTGTTACCGGAGGATGTAGTAAAGGCTGTTAGTGTAGCTGGGTTTAAAAAAGGTTTGGACAAGTTCCTGGAGGAAAGTTCCATAAACCATTATTAGGAAGTGACCGAAGATATCAATGCTTGACCCAGTACAAGCATTGTGGAACTTGTGTCTCTTGGGGAAACTGCTAGGTACATATGACCTAGATTGGCCACTGTTGGAAACAGAATACTGGGCTTGATGGACCTTGGTCTGACCCAGTATGGCATATCTTATGTTCTTATGTTCTAAGGAGATGGGTGGGTATGCATAGAGCAGCCCCTTTCCCCAATGGAGACGGAAGGCGTCTGGGGCCTGCTGGTGTAGAGGCCAAACCCTGGAGCAGAAGCGAGGAAGCTGCATGTTTTGTGGAGTGGTGAAAAGATCTATGAGAGGGGTTCCCCACGTTTGAAAGATCTGAGGCACCTTCTCTCGATGTGAGGTCCATTTGTGCGAACGAAGAATATGGCTTAATTTGTGCATTAGGAAGTACACCACTCTCAGGTGGATGTGGTGGGAGATGGCAAAGGACCATAGGTGAATTGCCTCTTCACAGAGGGGGCGGATTCTGTCCCCCCCCCCTGTTTGTTTAAGGGAGGAGTGGCTCAGTGGTTGGGACAGGTTACCTTAGGCTGGAAGGCCGGGGGTTCAATTCCCACATGGGGACAAGCAACTTCAGGCTGGAGGGACTGGGGTCTCTAGTCCCATGGCCACTCCTTGTGGCCTTGGGCAAGCCACTTAACCCTCCATTGCCTCAGGTACACTTAGATTGTGAGCCCTTCGGGGACAAGGGAATAAAAAGTACCTGTTAGTATACATGTATACATGAACCTTTGCCCACTACGCACCAAAATGTTGGAACGACCTCCCTCCAGAAATCAGAGCGATCCGAGACCTTCTACAATTCCGGAAAGCAATAAAACACCACCTCTTTCTGCTCCATTTCTCTCAAGCTGCCATCCCGACTCCAAGAAACCATCCCCCTTCCCCTACTAGAGCCCCCTACACAACATAACGCTCAAGCCCCAAGCATTCTCTCGCCAGCCCGGAAGCATCTTACATACTTTCAGATCAAGTATCATCTATTATGCCATATCTTTATGTATATAGTTTTATGTATTCCGCATCTATCCTGATATATGTCAATATGTAAATAGTTACCCATGTTCTCCAAGTTCTATTCCCTGTTATAATGTAAACTCAGTCATTCTTCTCTGATCTGAGTATTCCTTGTTAAATGTAAACCGCACTGATAACAAATAGTGCAGTATATAAGAATTGTTAAATAAAAATAAATAAATAAAAATGTAAACCGCACTGATTCTAAAGAGTGCGGTATAAATAAATAAATAAAATAAAATAGAACATGGTAACCTGGTTGTCTGTTCTGACTAGAACAGATTGCCCTGATAGCTGGAGTTGAAAAACCCAAAGAGCATTTGTCAGTGCCCATAGCTCTAGCAGGTGATCTGCAGTGCAGATTTTTGTTGTGTCTACAGCCCCTATGCGGTCAGGTCATTCATATGAGCCCCCCCAACCCAGTTCGGAAGCATCCATCATCAGGGTGCATCAGGGTGAAGGCATCTGAAAGGGTAACCTGAAGAGTAGGTTTTGTGGGAGTCACTACCACTGAAGGGATGTGATAAGTTGAGGTGTGATGTGCATCTTCTCCCTGAGGTGACCCTTCAATTGTGTCCATTGAGAAGACAGAGTCCACTGTGCCTGACACAAATGTAATTGAGTGTAGAGGATGACATGGATCATGGAGGCCATGTGTCCCAATAGCCGTTGCATCTCTCGAGCTGTTACACAGTTCTGATGTTGTATCTTTTTTGCCAGCTCAATGAGGCGGCAAGCTCAGACCTGCAGTGTGTCTAGGAGTGCTCCAATGAACTCCAGTCATTGGGTCAGAGCAAAGTGGGACTTTGGGAAGTTTACGAGGAAACCCAAGTGAAGTAAGGAAAGACGAATACCCCTAGGGTGCATAGGTAGGCAGCGACGACTGCCCATGCATTTTGTGAAGACCCTTGTGACAGATGTTAGACTAAAGGGGAGAACTCTGTATTGGTAATGGTTGTCTTGAAACCCTTTACCATTTTGGTGGCTGTGCAAGGGATGTATCAGTGCATGCGTGTATGCCTCTTTTAAGTCTAGAGAACAGAGCCAATTGTGTCTCTGGAGGTATGGAAGAAGAGTTCCTAGGGAGATCATTTTGCATTATTCTCGGACCATGACACAAATCTGTAAGATCTAGAATGGACCTGAAGCCTCCTGTTTTCTTAGGAATGAGAAAGTATGGGGAATAGAAGTCCAACTTTTCTTGTGGAGGAGAAACTCTTTCTATGGCACCTTAGGACAACAGGGTCATAAAGTCATAAGATATGTCATACTGGGTCAGACCAAGATCCATCAAGTTCAGTATCCTCTTTCCAACAGTGGCCAATCCAGGTCACAAGTCCCTAGCAGTTTCCCAAAATGACACACAGGTTCCACAATGCTTGTATTGGGGCAAGCAGTGGATTTCCCGGGTTCTCTTTAATAATGGTTTATGGATCTTTCCTCCAGGAACTTGTCCAAACCTTTTTTAAATCCAGCTACACTAACAGCTTTTACTACATCCTCCAGTAACGAATTCCAGAGTTCGATTACGCATTGAGTGAAAAAATATTTTCTCTTATTAGTCTTATTGCATGTCTCCTAGTCGTTCTACTTTTTTGATGGTGTAAACAATCAATCTATGTTTACCCGTTCCATTCCATTCATTAATTTATAGACCTCTACCATATCTCCTCTCAGCTGTCTCTTTTCCAGGTTGAAGACCCCTAATAACCTTTTAAGCCTCTCCTCATAGGGGTATCTTTCCATCCCCTTTATCATTTTGGTGGCTCTTCTATGTACCCAATTCCGCTATACCTTTCTTAAGATACAGCGACCAGAATTGCACACAATATACAAGGTTTAGTGTCACCATGGAATGGTAGAGAGGCATTATAATATCCTTTGTTTTATTCTCTCCATTCTTTTCCTTATGATTCCTAGCATTCTATTGGCCTTCTTGGCTGCCACTGTACACTAGGCAGAGGGTTTCAATGTATCATCTACGATGATGCCTAAATCTTTTTCCTGGGAGGTGGTTCCTAATGTGGAACTTTGCATTATGTAACCATAGTTTGGATTGTTCTTTCCTAGGTGCATAACTTTGCACTTATCCACATTAAATTTTATCTGCCATTTGAACGCCCAGTCTTCCAATTTATCAAGGTTCTCTTGCAATTTTTCACAATTCTCTTGAGTTTTAACATCTTTAAATAATTTTGTGTCATCTGCAAATTTGATTACCTCATTCATTATTCCCATTTCCAGGTCATTTATGAATGTTAAAAAGCAGCGGACCCAGCACAGATCCCTGGGGTACTCCACTATTTACCGTTCTCCACTGGGAAAATTGGCCATTAAGCCATACCCTTGGCTTTCTATCTTTTAACCAGTTCCTGATCCACAATAGTACACTGTCTCCTATCCCATGATTTTTTAATTTTGCCAAGAGTCTCTCATGAGGGTCCTTGTCAAAGGCTTTCAGAAAATCCAGATACACTATTATTGACTGGTTCACGTTTGTCTACCTGTTTATTCACACCTCCAAAAAAAATATAACAGATTAGTAATACAAGACCTTCCTTGGCTAAAGTCATGTTTGGCTGTCTCCCATTAAACCATGACTATCTGCATGTTCAGTAATTTTGTTTATAATGTTTTTTATCATTTTGCCTGATACTAACATCAGGCTCACCGCGGTCTGTATTTTCATGGCTCACCCCTGGAACCTTTTTAAAAATTGGCATTACATTGGACATTCGCCAATCTTCAGGTATTACAGATGATTTTAATGATAGTTCACAGATTACTAATAGTAGGTCTGGAATCTCATATTTCAATTCTTTCAACACCCCTGGATGTACACCATCTGGTCCAGGTAATTTGCTACTCTTTAGTTTATGAAAGAGTTGCAATACATCTTCCTGGTTGATTGATATTTCTTTCAATTCTTCTGATACATCATCTTTAAAATACCATTTCAGTCATGGATATCTTTCCTACATCTTCTTCAGTAAAGAACGAAATAAAGAATTCATTCAGTCTCTCCGCTATGGCCTTGTCTCCTCTTAGTGCCTCTTTTACCCCTCTATCTCATCTAATGGTCCAACTAACTCTGTCACAGGTTTTTTGCTATGAATGTACTTGAAAAAGTTTTATTATGCATTTTTGCTTCCATGGCAAGATTTTTTTCAAATTCTCTCTTTGCCTGCCTTATCAATGCCTTGCATCTAACTTGCCAGTGCTTATGTTTCCAGTTTTCATCATTTGACTCCTTTTTCCATTTCCTGAAAGATGCAGAAGCAGCACTCCGACTCTGGCAGACGAATCAGCCTGATCACGATGTTCCTGCAAGCAATCAGGCTGATTCATCTGGTGGCGGCACTCCAGCTGTTTTCATGTTAGATTTTGCTGCCTCTGGCCTGCCTCTGCCTTCCCCCCGCTGCTTTTTTTTTTTCTTGCTGCAAGGATTCTTGAGAAAAAAAAGTGGCGGGAAGGCAGAGGCAGGCCAAAGGCGGCAAAATCTAAAATAACAGCAGGAGTGCCGCCCCCGGATGATCAGCCAGTGAGCCAGATCACTTGCAGGAACATCCTAGCGGGCAGTGGCAGCACAGAAAGAGAGGTGAAGGTTGAAAAGCGGTAGATAGATGGCATAAAAAAGAGTGAGATTGAGAACTGGATAGTAAGGAGTAGTGAAATCTGGGTGGCCAGAGAGAGATAAATGGAAGAAAGGTGGAAAGAAAAAAATCAATATCCAAGATGGAAGGAAGTGAAGAAAATAAAAGGAGAGACAAGAAATGGCAGATGTAGTAGAGATCGTTATAAAGAGAGCTAAGAGAAGAAAGAAACCTCAGATCGAGACCAGCATGATCAGAGTATAAAATGGTCAGACAACAAAGGTAGAAAAAATAATTTTATTTTCAAATAATTGGACTTTGCTCTATTTTTATATTTTATGCAGTCCATAGCCCATGTTCCCTGTAAAATAGTTATCTCCAAGTTATAATGCCCTGTTCAATATAATTTCAGTTTGTTCAATGTAAACCGCACTGATGCAGAATAGCGCAGTATATAAGAGAATGTAAATAAATAAAATAAAAAATAAATAAAAAAGTACAGGGAAATACATCTTTTATTTGTCTGGTATTGCACTGCATGCAGAGTCTGGCTTCTTGGGCTTTCAGTTTAATTTTTGTTTACATATTTTTATTTTCACTTTAGGTTATCCTCGCTTATTCTGTACTTGGTGAGGGTCTGTGTTCTGAGTGTGTGACTGAGGCCAGGTGTTCTGTTAACATGGAGTTTGTACGCAGGGACCTGTATTGTAGTAATCTGTTTAGCTTTTCAATAAGTGTATGGATGTTCTAGGACCCACTACAGTATTTATAGTGCTGCTTTTGTCTTGATAGGCTCCTTGTTTTATTAGTTTTGGAAGTTTATGCTGGTATGATATAGTTGATTTGGCCTTGTCTTGTAGATCATCAGTGACTTTTGTAGGGTTTTGTATTAGTTCACAATATGCCTGTTACTGGAGAATGTTTGTTAGTGAAATGATCAGAATCAGAATGTTTTTTAATATATTGAATTCTGTGGGTGAATGTCCTATCTCTGCTTGCACCCATTGTTCAGGGAGAGGTTTCTGTAGATGCAGAATATATATTCAAAAAGAAAGAGAACTATAATGCAGTTTATAACAAAATGAGTTATTATTTTATAATTTGGTATTATAAACTGTGCTGTGATTCTCACTTTTTCTTTTAGTTCCTTGGTGTATGAACATCTTGCATTTCCTGTTTTTTCAGAGGGTGGGAGGTGCTGTGTTGGGGCGCCAAGTCACTCATGTTATGTGAAAGTGGGAGGTGCTGCATGGTGCTGTCAAGTCCCTCTTTTTGGCATATTTAGCAATATGTTTCCTAAGCTTTATTCATAAGAAGTGCCATACTGGGTCAGACTAAACGTCCATCAAGCCCAGTATGCTGTTTCCAGCAGTAGCCAATCCAGGTCACAAGCACCTGGTAGGTTCCCAAAAAGATACACAGGTTCCACATTGCCTCTCTTGGGACAAGCAGTGGATTTCCTGGGTCCTCTTTAATAAGAGCTCTAAGTAGCTCTGTTTGCTTTTTACTAAAATTGTGATTAAAATGGACATTTCATTTGAAGAGGGAATTTTCCTCTCTATGAGCAGCAGTAGTCAAACAAAAAAATAACTTTTGTTAATTTATATATTTATGGTGCTCTTATTGCCTGGTCCTTTTTTGTATTTGTTAACTTAGTGGCTGGGCGCATTGGGTGCTATGTTTTGGATATTTCTGAGTAGATGACAGCAAGGCACCAGTATCGCAGAGTACAGCTGAGGAACAATGGTCATCAGATGGTAGGCTGGACATTTGCTATTTGCTTTTGGGCTGGCATCGCATCTTTTTGGAATCTAAATCTATGTTCCCTCTGGTCTTCACTGCTTTCTTTGTATGGTCAGTATTGCAGCTCTTCTGTCTGCTCATTCCTGAAGAAAAGAGAAACAGGAGAAGCCTGTTACCGACATTATTCTTAATAAACATCAATGTTGTTTATACCCCTGAGCTTGAAAATTTAATTCCTCTGGGAAGGACGGTGAGGCAGACAGTATGCATGTCATTGTAGTGAGAGCACACTATGATTTGTTTAGTCAAAGATATTTTATAAAGCCAACCAATCTTTCAATCCTTTTCCACTGCCTCTGGAGATACCATAATTGTCATCTGTTTTTCATATTTATATGGTAAGTAATGTCATCGGGCCCAAAACGGATGCTGTTTGCTCCACTCTGGTTTGAACACTGGCTCTTTAAAGAATACCAGCTGGATATTACTAGTGTTCTGACCTTGATATTATATTGTTCCAGAGCTTTCAACCTTACCTTAGGACAACATCACCTGAAATCAACTAGATTGAAATGTTCCCTGTTTATGTACAGTCCCGTCAGGACAAAATAACTTTCTGCAGACCGCACCTTGAAAAGGAGATGGGGATGTAGCTAAGCGGTTGCCGGTCCATTACACTGGAATTCATTCCAGCTTCACTTTGTTTAGAAAATGATTTGCTAACATTTATAAAAAAAAGCCTTAAGATTTATTTGTTTTCACAAGTGTTTTCTTCTTTCTAGGTTTTCCTAGGAAATTTTACTGGAGGATTTTGTTAGAAATTTTTATGCAGGTATTTCTTTTTTAGGTTTCTTGGCATTTTTATGAATTTGGGATTATTGGGGTCGATATTCAGCCCATTGGTGTATATTAAGCAGCAATTTTTGGATAGCCAGAATGCATACTGCTTAAGAAAAAGCTTTTTTGCTGTCCTAAATTATGTGACTTGTTATCTGGATAGTGGTGCTGTAAATCTCCGCCATTCAGATAAATGGCAGCTCTGCCCTAGCTCCACTGCTAGACTGCCCTAGCACTATCAGAGAGAATATTCGGTGATATATCCAAAAGTGCCACTGAATATTAGGCTCAATGTCACGTATCCATCCAGTTAGTAGGTCACTAGTATACCCTGCTGTGGGGGGAGCAGAGGAGAGGGAGAAGACATCTTGAGGATGGCAGAGTAGGAGGAAGGTTAGAGAGGGCAGGTTGGGGATAGACGGAAAGGTTGGGGGAGGAGAATCGATTGAGGATGAGAGAGCAGATCTGGGATCAAGGGAAAGGAGGAGGATCCGGACTGAGGGAGAAAGTTGGAACCTTCTGATCTGCTCCCTGCTCCTGTGGCCCACTGCTGTAACTAACTCAAGTCAGGCTCGGCAGAAACAACTTGTATCTCACACTCTGGCTTTCTTCATGATCCTCTCTCTTCTTCATGCCCATCCCCAGTCCTCGCCCTTCTTCTCCCCCACCTCCACCCAACCCAACTTTCACATCCCTGATCTTGTCTCCTTGTCTCCTTGGTGCCATAAACTCTCTCACGTCCACCTTCTACAACTGATCCATTCTCTTATCCCTCCACAGATCTTTTCACATATACTCCCCTCAAACTCATTGCTTGCCTCTTGTTTTCAGCCACCTAAGCCTGACTCGGCTTTGAACCACAAGGAACACCATAGTTCCCACATGGCTCAAAGTGCAAGGTCAAGCCTCAGGAAACAGAAGAGGAGGAGGACCCAACCTGAGACATGGCTTCTTCTTCATGCACTAAATTTCTCTGATTTCAGGGGGAATGGCAAAATCTGCAGCAAGAGCCATGTTTAGAGCAAAATCATGCAAACGTGGGGCTCTGACTACAGAAAATATGAAAAGTATTCTCACCTTACCAGTGTGGAATGTTCCCTCACTGACCTGTGCCTATTCACTACTAACTGGAGTCTAATTTTCCAGAAAAGCTCAGCTGGGTCTATCCAGTGATTTCCAGCAGCATTATCTGGATAGAGCCACTGAAAATCACCACTGACTGCTCTGGCACTATACAGCACTATCTGTACAGTGACAGAACAGTAATGTTTGGACTGCCATTCGGATAGCTATCCAGATAGCGGTCTGAATATCACTGCTCACCACGCTGTCCTGATATTCAGTACCGGCCACAATTGGGATACCAGCAATGAATATCCAAATTATATTTAAAACAATTTAAAACAATATTGGCCCATTAGTAAATATAATCCTAAGTAAGGCATTAATCGATCGCTGCCCCATTGATGTCTGAAAGCTCACCAGTTCTTTGATGTTCTGCATCTGCCCAAATCTCTCACGCTGGTCCTTCATCATGCTGTCTCCCTCTCTCTCTCTTTCTCTGGCCATTTGGTGCTTAGATCTCATTGGTCACTCGCTGTCCAACTCTCTGTCTCTGTTTTTCTGGTCTCTTTCTTCCTGTGTCTGTCTCTGGTCCCTCATCTTGCAGATTCAGGCAACTGTACAAGCATGACCATTTGTACACATAAATAAATAAAGTGGCTAAAACTAAAGCAGATAAAACATATATACTACTAACAATAGTAAAATAAAATTACAAAAAACAGAAAGGACTGTGATGGTGTTTGGTTGTTCCTCTGGTCAGATTACATTTCAGTCAGACCTGATGGCAGGATAAAATAGCTATGCAGAGGTTTTTTTCCTGATCATTCTTTTGTGGCAAGTCTTATTTTCTTTTGTCTGGGAGCAGTCTCTCCAAATTGTGGTTAGTTTTGTGCATACCAACCAGTCATGAACCTCACTTCTAAGCCAGGGTATGTGGAATATGATCTCAGTTTTTCAAATTTACTGCTAATGTTCAACATAGTACGTGTATCATGCCAAAAGGAGCTTCCTTCTGCCGGCCCGGGTGGGTGGCAGCAGCGGCACACATGAGTGGTGGCAGCGGCAACCATGGGCGGCCATGCCGCCCCCCCCCCCAGATGCCAGCGATTCCATTTGGCAGGAGAAGCAGACAGCAGCAGCGGCAATATTTCCAAAAGCAGTGGCAAAAAGCCGCCCACCTCCCCCTCCCGAGACACAATAGGTGGCAGCTGGGGGGAACGGTAGCAGTAGAGCTAGGGGGAGTGGTGGCAGCTGTGGCGGGTGGCGAGGCTGGGGTTTCTGCCTAGGGTGGCAGAAACCCTTGGACAGCCCTGATGGGTAGTATGTCAAGATGTGCTTGGAAATTCTTCTTTATCAAGCCTGTGGCTCCCAATCGAATGGGAAATATTTCTGTATCTTACTTCCACATTTTCTTGGTCTGACTGTATTTCTTGGTACTTCAGGATCTTCTCCTTCTCCATGTGATTCACAGAATAATCACTTGGAATGGATACCTCTATTATCAACACCAATCTGGCGTTCTTCTCCTTTACCACTATGTCGGGTTTCCTCGCATCCAGTTTCTTATCCGTTGGAATGGGAATGTCTCAGGTGATCATATCCTCTTCATTCTCTGTAATTCTCTTAGGGTCATGATCCCAATGCTTTTCAGGCACAGTGATGTTGTAGTGCTTACAATGGCTGAGGCGTATTACTTTATTGTGCCTTTCTGTACAGAAATTTTCAACCATCAGAACTTCACAGCCAACTAAGAGGTGAGTCACTGTTTCCTACTCCTTCTTACAGAATCAAGCTATGTCTGTTTTGCCAGTTTTTTCAATGTTCGCTGTAAACCATCTCGTCTGTAATCTGCTGTCCTGGGCTGCAGCTATCAATATCTCTCATCCTTCGGTTTCAGTTCACCTTTCCTTAACCATTCATGTGTCCATTCTTGATCGACAAAGAGTTCCTGGAGTAATACTTTGTAAACTACCTCGTTCCTAATCTGCTGCTTTGGGAAATTGGAATCTTTGTATTCTGGACAGTACATAAGGAAGTAATTAGCCGCACCATCCTCAATGTGTTTGATCTCGGAACTAAGCAGGGTCGGGGCTGCTTAGTACTTGGATAAAAACATAAGAACACCTTGAAATAAAAAGCAGGTGTTGTAGGCTTGCCATGTGAAAGAAAGGCGTGCATCTACTTCCGGTTGCACTTTGCCAGGAAAACCCAATTGACAGTCACAAAATTACTCCTGCTGGCATTCTGCAACCAAAATTTAAAAAATCTGTGTCAAAAGGCCTAAATCATGCAGAATTCTGCATACCTTATCAAAATAACAAAGGATATTGTTTTTGAGTGATAGTTTTCTAATAAAGAAATGCAAAATTTTGAATTATTGTGTGCAGAATTCCAGCAGGACTACAAAACGGACAACTATCCACAGGGACGCCTACTAGAGTCAACATTGACTTGATAGCACTGAACAGGAGGAAATGTATTTGTGTCTTCATCATTGCACTGCACACAAGTGGCAATTTTCAAAGTGCCTATGTACTTCAAGCTAATTTTCAAAGGGAAAACAGTGCAAGACTCAAGGGTGAAGGGGAAGAATATGTAGACACTAGATGATTAAAGCAGAATTGTTTAACAAATATTTCTCTTCTGTGTTCAGGGGGCTGGGAATGGGACCTCTGAAAACAAACACAATTAGAAAGGGAAGTGGGGGAGAACTTGAAATATTTTCAGAAGACTGTGTTTGTGAGGAGCTAGCTACACACTAAAAGTGGGCAAAGCGATGGGGCCAGACAGGATTTATCTGAGGGTATTAAAGTACTGAAGACTCCACTATTTGATCTTTTCAATGCTTCTTTAGAATCGGGAGTGATTCGGGAGGACTGGAGATGGATGAATGTGGTTCCTGTCCACAAAAGCGGAAGTAAGGAAGAGGTTGGTAACTACAGACCAGTTAGTCTGACCTCTATGATGAATAAATGAAAGTGCCTAATTTTTGCTAGCTACTGAATATTGCCATTAGTGGGCTATCTTTGGGTGCATTAATTGCTCTATCGGCCCCTGAGTGTCCTGAAGTGGCTTATACTGAATAAGAAACTGGTTGAGTGGGAGGCACCAGAGAGACTTAGTAAATGGAGTTCATTCTGAAGATAGGGGAGTTGCCAGTGGCATGCCACGGGGGTTGGTCCTTGGTCCTGTTAAGCGATATTGCATTTTTGTAAGCGATATTGTGGGAGTTCTGCCCGGAAAGATATGCCTCTTTTCCAAAATCTGCAACAGGGTAGACACCTTGGAAGTTCTGGATGACATGAGAAGGAATCTAGTGAAACTTGTAAAATGGCTTAGAATTCGGCCGCTAAGAATTAAGCTAAAATATGTAAGATCATGCGATTGGGCTGGAAGAACCCAAGTAAGCAGTACAATATATAGGGGATGAAGTACTTCAGTGCACAAAAGAGCAAGACCTGGGAGGGGTCATATCAGTTGATCTTAAAGTGACCAAACGGATTGAAAGACAATGTGAAAGCCAGAAGGATGCTTGGGTGCATAAGCCGAAGAATGGCCAGCAGGAAAAAGTATAAGCTTTATTGAGACCTCATTTGGAGACCACGCCTTCAAAAAGATATAAACAGGATAGAGTCTGTCCAGATGGCAGCTACTAAAATAGTCAATGGTCTTAATCATAAGGCATATGGAGATAGAATTAAATATCTCAACATATATACTTTGGAGGAAAGGGCAGGAGATATGATTGAGACGCCGAACTATCTCTGTGGTATAAATGCACAGGAGGTGGCCTTCCAGTTGAAGAAAAGCTCTGGGATGAGAGGGTGAAGGTGAAAGGGGATAGACTCAGGAGTAATCTTTTCTAAGGATATATTTCTTTATGGAAAGAGTGGTAGGTGCATGGAGCAGCCTTCCCAATGGAGGTGGCAGAGACAAGAACTGCGTCTGAATTCAAGAAAGCATGGTGAGAGGAATGGTTTGTAGAACTTAATAGTTCTTATGGATGGGTAGACTGGATAAGCCGTCATTGTTTCCTATGGGCCCAATATTGAACTGGGCAGGCTATGTGCCACTGTGTCACATAGCTCTACCTGCTGACCCTTAACCCCCAGATATTAAATGCCGCGGTGACCACATTGAATATCCGGGGCTGCCACATATGCCCTGGAGCCGCCGAAGCTATCACAATATTGCCACTACCTGGTTAGCAACAGTCTCCGGCTCTTCCACCCCAAAATGCACCGATGCTAACTGCGCAGCATCGGGGCATGTAGCAGGGTTAGAAGGGGATATTCAACAGTACTAACCATGTAGTGCCGTTGAATATCCTGATTTAAGCCTTTTACATGGTTTACCGTGTAAATGCCTTTTGAATATCGGGCCCTATGTTTCTATGAATGCTTCATCTAAATGGTCAAATTTGGCCACCTAAATTTAGGAGAAAATTCAGCTAAGAGGAAGTCGGCAACAGGGCATCGGAGGGGGGCAGAAGTACAAACAGCCCTGCAGCGCCAGAAGTTTAGGTAAGTGCTGCAAGGCTGCCTTACAGGTGGAAATTTGCTTTTTAAAATGACCTCCTTAAGGGGCATTTTCAAACCCATTTGCCCATGTGAGTGAATGAATAAAGGTCTATTGGAAAACTGCCCAGGCTGCATGCAGGTAAAATTCTCCTGAACACATTTCCATTTCCGCATTCAGCGGAGGGCAGGTTTGTACAACGCCTTTAGTTTTATGTTTTCAAAACTAGGCGTATTGTTTGAGTTGCAAAAAGTACCAGCAGAAAAAACGGGTGCAGCAGTTTGCAGATACTTTTTCTTAACTCGGCAAAAAAACCACCAAAACACCCCTGTGAGAACACACTATAGTACTTTTTGTCGGATGTTACAGGAAAGGAACATGTATCAGAACTATGTCCACCACTCAGTTACATCCTTTTAATAAATATTTTTAAAAACAAAAGGAACTCCGCTACTTAGCTGGATCAGAAGTGTCGAAACTCAAAATCTTTGAAGCACGACGTGCACGTTTCGGGTCTATAACCCTGTTTCACGTGCTGCCATCACCATATTCTTCAAATCAACCACCATCAAACGCTGAAACCAGCTGTTCCCTCATAAGGGTCAAACTCTTCCAAGAATGGCTAATTTTTGCTGTCAATCACACCAAACCACCAATGAAACACCAGGAACACCCCACTAACTCAGGGGAATCCTGCGTTCACCGGATGACGTCAAGAAATACTAAACCAATCAATTTCTTTGTTGAGGCCATCAGGATGTACAGTCCATAGTTGAAAAATCCAACGTTGCTCACAACTCTGCAACTTATTGATACGATCCCCACCTCGAGGATCTGGAGGTATATAATCAATCACAGACCAACTTAAATCCTGGAAAACATGACTGAAGGAAAGGCAATGTTCAACCATCGGAGCTGTTTCTATTTTTTGCCGCATGTATCATAGTTCTGATACATGTTCCTTTCCTGTAACATCCGACAAAAAGTACTATAGTGTGTTCTCACAGGGGTGTTTTGGTGGTTTTTTTGCTGAGTTATTATTAGTTACCACTAAATTGGGGGTTTGTTGAGTTGTTGTTATATGATACTTTTTCTTAGGCAATTAAAAACATGGGCAAAATTACAGGTGGAAAAGGCAACTCTAGACTCTACAATAATGCAAGGCAGCTTAATTAGTAGAGGAGAAACAAGGGGAAAAACTGGAGATTAATTAGGGCTTCTACTAATGTATTAGGTTGGAGAAAGAAAGGACAAACTACGTGCCTTGCAATCTGTACCCGATAGCACATTCTCCATTTCCTGGTATCTGGCTTTTCCATAGCTAACTGATCCCTGTCAGTTCTGTGTACCTTTTTTCCTTCAGTTTTGTGTCTGTCATCTCATCTTCTTCTCCATGGTCCGTCACCATCCTGAGTGTTTGCCTCTCTCTAGTCCGTTGCCACCCTGTGTCGCCTTCTCTGGGCCTTTCCTTCCTGCATCTCTGTGTAGTCACTTGCCGTCCTGTATCTGCTCCTCTGGTCCCACTTTCATGCACGTCTCTTCTTCGTCTTTTGCCATGCTGATACTTCCCTCTTTGCTCCCTCGTAGTCCTAGTAATGTCATGCAACACAATATGAGCAAAGGACATATTAAGTGCCTCAGAATGTTTGTTTCTATATTAATATATAAGTGTAGGATATAGAGGGGGTAATTTTATAAAAGGCTGCCTAGACTGAGTGCAAAAGCAGGTGCTTATCAGAAGAATGAGAGCTTATGTGCCTTAATAATAGCAGAAATCCAGCAGAAATCATGGGTAGAATACATGGGTAAAGTGTGTGCTGTATAACCTATATGAATACTTCACAACTCCACCCATACTCTGCTCAAACTCCACCCCAGAACCAGGGGCGGCCAAACGTGGGTGGGGAGCCATGTGACTCAGTGCGGGGCCTCATTTGCATAAGGGGCCTCATTTGCCTAAATATTTGCATAATGTTACCATACACTAACTTTTAGTAAACATGCCTCTTAATGAGTGTATGGATAAAGAAAGACTAAAAGATTTCTACATTACTATAATCCAGTGCCAACCGCCAGGCACATTAGGAACTACTGCAAACACTGCCCATTTAGAACCCATAGCAAACCCACCGTATCATAACAGCACTACCAGGACTCACAAAGCACCATACCCTAACTATCAAAAGGCAACACTGCAAATATTAAACCAATACATTTCAGAGAACAACAATACATGACCTACTGGGGAAAGAGAACAAGTGGCAATGTCAAATAGGAATTACATAAACAGAATACCTCAGCTCAGTTACACATGCAAAACATAGACCATCATCAAACAAGGAATCACAATTTAGAAACAGAAAGACAATAATTAAACTGGGAACCCCAAAAGCCAAACTTGGAATGTACAACACTGTAGAAATAAAACTATAAATTAATTTCCTCTTGTACTAAACAAAGCGCAGACGTTAATGATGCACATTTCCTAGAGCTGAAATAAAGAGAGATTTTTCTAGCTTTTGTGCATTTTTTTTCAGTTGCAATTGCTCCAGCTACTTTCTTCTGGTTTCTTCATGTCTTCTGCTAACTCTCCATCATCTGCTGTCCATTTGTCCTTTCTTCTCTCCTAGTTTTTTTCCATCCTCTCTCTACATCTGCTTTAACATACTAAACTTTCTCCTTTTGCTCTTTCCTCATTCCTATTTCATCCACTCAAATTTTACCCCTCCATCCTCAATCCCCACTTACTTGCCCAATATCTGGCCAATTGTAGATTTGTCTTCCCTCCCACACAAAATATTTTTCCCTCTCTATTTCACTCTCCCAGCTCCATCCCATTCTAATCCTCCCCCAACATCAGCTCCCTTCTAGTTCCAGCCCCACCCCCTCCCTCCTCTCCCTTCTAGTCCCTGCATCAGCCCATTTTTAGTCCTAGCCGATCAGCCCATTTCCAATCCTATCCTAGCCCCACCATCAGCCTATTTCCAATCCTAGCTCCTCCATCCATTTCCAGTCCTATCCAAGTCCCTCCATCAGCTCATTTCTAATCCAAGCCCCCCATCAGCCCATTTCTAGTCCTTTCCTAGCCCCACCATCAGCCCATGTCAAATCCTAGCTCCCCTCCACTCAGCCCATATCCAATCCAAGCCCCCCATGAGCCTACTTCCAGTTCTAGAGCCACCATGAGTCCATTTCAATTCAAGCCCCCACTACAGCCCATTTCCAATCTTAGCACCCCCCAACAGCCCATTTCCAAACCTATCCTAGCCCCTCCATCAGCCCATTTCCTATCCTAGCCTCTCCACACTCAGCCCATTTCCAGTCCTAGCTCCCTCCCCTCACAGCCCATTTCCATTCCAAGCCCCCTCCCCATCAGCTATTTGCAGTTCAAGCCCCCCTTCCACTCAGCCCATCTCTAGTCCTAGCAACCCCCCAGCCCATTATCAGTCCTAGCCCCCCCATAGCCCATTACCAGTCCTAAGCCCCCCTCCACAACCCATTACCAGTCCTAAGCCCCCATCAGCTCACTTCCAGTCCTACCCCCCCTCCACAGCCCATTACCAGTCCTACCCCCATCAGTCCACTTCCAGTCCTACGCCCCATCAGCCCATTTCCAGTCTTAGCCCACCCATCAGCCCATTACCAGTCCTAACCCCCCCATCAGCCCATTTCCAGTCCTAGCCCCCCACCCACATAGCCCATTACCAGTCCTAATGCCCCATCAGCCCATTTCCAGTCCTAGCCCCCCATAGCCCATTACCAATCCTACCCCCCCATCAGCCCACTTCCAGTCCTAACCCCCATCAGACCATTTCCAGTCTTAGCCCCCACCCCCATAGCCCATTACCAGTCCTAACCCCCCATCAGACCATGTCCTGTCCTAACCCCCCATAGCCCATGTCCTGTCCTTACCCCCCATAGCCCATTAACTGTCCTAAACCCCCCATCAGCCCACTTCCAGTCTTAGCCCTCCCATAGCCCATTACCTGTCCTAACCCCCCCATCAACCCACTTACAGTATTTTGCCCCCCATAGCCCATTACCTGTCCTAACCCCCCATAGCCTTTTACCAATCCTAACCCCCCCCCCCCATCAGCCCACTTACAGTCTTAGCCCCTCCCTCCATAGCCCATTACTAGTCCTAACCCCCCCCCCCCCTATCAGCCCAGCTAGGTAATAAAAAAACACAAACCAGCTGCTGCTGCCACCGTGGCAGCGGCAGAATCGAGCACCCCGCGGGGCCACCCTGCTCTGCAGAGTCCTCCTTTCAGCATCAGCTCCCAAAGCGCGGGCTTTTCAGAGCCGCGAGAGGAGACGCTCTCCCTTCGCAACTCTGGCAGCCGATGCTGAGGGAGTTGATGCTGATAGGAGGATTCTGCAGGGCAGGGGGGGCACCACGGGGTGCTCGATTCTGCCACTGCCACTCTGCACATGGAACAGGTCCTTCAACTGGCATTGGGATCTCTGTCTGGACAGAGGCAGAAGCTGTAACGGGGGCAACAGCTTTAGCGATACAATTTTTCCCAGCCATTGTTCTGTTCGTGTAGCTTAGGTATCTGTTAAAGCAAAAGAGAGAGATCTACCAAAGTACCAGCTGGTTTCTCACAGCTGGGGGATGTAGAAAAACAGTGGGCAAAACTGAAAGGGGATATTTTAAGGGCAACCAACCTTTTTGTTAAAACGGTAAATAAAGGTAAGGAAAAGGAGACCGCTATGGCTTTCGAAAGAAGTAGCTGAAAAGGTGAAGAAAAAGAGGGAGGCCTTCATGAAATACAAGAGATCACAGAGAGAGGAAGACAAGCAATTATATTAGAGAAGCTAGCAAAGTAGTCAAGAAAGCAAAGATTCAAAAAGAGGAGGAAATAGCCAATGCAATAAAATGGGGGGATAAGACATTTTTCAGATATGTTAGTGAGAAGAGGAAGGGCAAAAGTGGTATTGTCAGACTCAAGGGTGAAGGGGAGGAATATGTAGAAGCTGATGACGATAAAGCAGAATTGCTTAACAAATATTTCTGTTCTGTGTTCACAGATGAAGAACCAGGAACAGGACCTCAGAAAACACCCACAAACAGGAACAGAAGAGAAGAGCGTCTTGAACAATTTTCAGAAGACTGTGTTCGTGACAAACTAGCTAAACCTAAAGTAGACCGGATGAGATATGCCCTATAATACTGAGGGAACTTGGGGACGTTCTAGCAGCTCCACTGACTGACCTTTTCAATGCCTCGTTGGAGTCGGGAGTGGTGCCAAAGGACTGGAGAGAGGCTCATGTGGTGCCTTTACACAAAAGCGGAAGTAAGGATTTGGTTGAAAACTACAGGCCAGTTAGTTTAACTTCGGTGTTGAGTAAATTATTGGAAACGCTGCTGAAAGAGAAAATAGTGAGGTTTCTGGAGTCCAGCGGATTATAGGATCCAAGGCAGCATGGATTCACCAGAGGGCAGGTCTTGTCAGACAAATCTGATTGATTTCTCTGACTGGGTGACCAGGGAGTTGGACCGAGGGAGAGCCCTAGATGTGGTGTATTTAGATTTCAGTAAAGCCTTTGACACCGTTCCTCACAGGTGACTTATAAACAAACTGAGCACCCTAGGGATGGACCCTAAAGTTACTGTTTGGGTTAGAAATTGGTTGAGCGGGAGGCGACAAAAGGTACAAGGTAAATGGAGCTCACTCTGAGGAGAAGGAAGTTACCAGTAGTGTGCCCCAGGGATCTGTCCTTGGTCCGATTCTTTTTAACATCTTTGTTAGTGATATAGCAGACAGGTCTGTCGGGTAAGGTTTGCCTCTTTACGGATGAGACCAAAATCTGCAATAGAGTAGACACCCAAGAAGGTGTAGATAACATGAGGAGGGATCTAGCAAAGCTTGAAGAATGGTCTATAATTTGGCAGCTAGGATTTAATGTTAAAAAATGCAAGGTCATGCATTTGGGCTGCAGTAATCCAAGGGAGCAATATAGTATGGGGGTGAAGTACTTTTGTCCACTAAAGAAGAGCGGGACCTAGGCGTGGTTGTGTCTGATGATCTTAAAGTGGCTAAACAGGTAGAAAAGGTGACAGCAAAAGCTAGAAGGATGCTTGGATGCATACGGAGAGGAATGGCTAGCAGAAAAAAAAGAGGTGATAGTGCCTCTGTATAAGTCTTTGGTACGGCCTCATTTGGAGTATTGTGTGCAATTCTGGAGACCGCACCTTCAAAAGGATATAAACAGGATGGAGTCAGTACAGATGGTGGCTACTAAAATGGTTAGTGGTCTTCATTATAAAGCATATGTGGACAGACGTAAGGATCTTAATATATACACATTAGAGGAAAGGCGGGATAGAGGTGATATCATTGAGACATTTAAATACCTTTGTGGCATAAATTCACAGGGGGAGAGCCTCTTTCGAATGAAAACATGTACTGCTATGAGGGGACATGGGATGAGGGTGAAAGGGGATAGATTCAGGAGTGATACGCGGAAATATTTCTTTACGGAAAGAGTGCTGGATCCGTGGAATAGTCTCCCAGTGGAGGTGGTAGAGATGAGGACAGTATCTGAATTCAAAAAAGTATGGAACAAACACAGAGGATCTCTAAAGGAAAAAAGGGGGCTGTTGTAGTTGTTGATATGGAAGGACAGACTAGATAGGCCATGTTGTCTTTTTCCGTCATCATTTTTCTATGTTTCTATTTAGGAATCTTCATGTTATAGATCCATTGACTTCCACTATTCTCTCATCACCTCTTTCCTCCACCTTGTCTTCTAAGTCTGTTGATGAGGCTATTGTTTTCTATAATACTGCTCTCTCCTCTGCTCTGGATGCTCTTGCTCTGTCCATGCCATGTCCTGTGAGGCACTCTATACCTCAAGCCCTGTCTGTCTTCAACTAACCGTTATCTACACTTCTGTGCCTGCTCAGCTAAGTGCATTTGGCTCTAATCCTGCTCCCTTTCTGACTTTCTTCATGTTTGTCTCCTTCCAATCAGTCATAGCACTTGCCAAGCAAGACTACTATGTCCATCTGACTAACACTCTTGCACTCTTGCCTTTGATCCCCGCTGTCTCTTCTCAACTCTCAACTCTCTCCTCAAGGCGCTTCCATCTCTGATTCCTGTTCAAACCCTAGCCGACTATTTCCATGACAAAGTACACAAGATTACACTCCGGATCCCCACTAGATCAACTTCATTCCCCCTTCCCCCTCTTCAGTACCACCTTTTCCCTTCAATCTGTTACCCTTTCATCCTTTTCTAAGATCTCTGATGAGGAAACCTCTCATTTTCTTTCCTCCTCTAAACTTACTACCTGTTCTTTTGATTCTATCTCCACTCATCTCCCAAGCCCCATCTCCTTCTCTGTCATCCCTTCCATCTCACATATTCTCTACCTATCACTCTCCACTGCAACTGTCCCTGCAACTGTCAAGCATGCTGTGGTCATACCTCTCCTCAAGAAACCTTCACTTGACCCTACTTGTCCTTCTAATTATCATCCCATCTCCCTCCTTGCCTTCATTTCAAAACTTCCTGAATGTGCAGTTCTCTGCCATTGCCTTGAATTTCTCTTTTCTCAAGCCTTGCTAGATCCATTTCAATCTGGCTTTCATCCCTTATACTCTCCAGCGACTTGTTCCTGGATAAGTCCAAAGACCTTTACACAGTCCTCATTCTTCTTGACCTTTCTGTTGCTTTTCACACTGTTGACCACCATCTTCTCCTCGAGACATTGTGCTCACTTGGTTTTAGAGGCTCTGACCTGTACTGGTTCTCTTCTTATCTCTCCAATCACTCTTTCAGTGTTTGTTCTGGTGGTTCCCTCTCTACTGCGATCCCACTCTCAGTGTACCCCAAGGGTCTGTTCTGGGCCCTCTCCTTTTCTCTCTCTATACCCAGTCCCTTGGTGCTTTGATCTCCTCCCATGGCTTTCAGTATCACTCTTATGCTGATAACTCTCAGCTCTATCTATATATTCCTGATATTTCTCTGACACTCCAAGCCCGCATCTCTGCCTGCCTATCTGACATCACTGCCTGGATGTTCCACCACTGTTTGAAATTAAACATGGCCAAAACAGAACTTCTTATTTTTCCCCCCTAAACCCTCCTCCCCCCCCCTTCCTCCTTCCTTTATCCCTGTATATAACACTCTTCTTCTTCCTGTTTCCTCAGCCTGCAACCTTGGGGTCATCTTTGACTCCTATCTCTCCTTCTCCACACATATCCAACAGATAGCTTATAGTTTTATGTTTTCACCTTGTTCCCTGTAAACCGTTTTGACTGGTAGAAAAACGGTATAGCAAAATCAAATAAATAAATAAACAGCTAAAACCTGTTGTTTCTTTCTCTATAACATTAACAAAATGTGCTCCTTTCTTTCTCAACACATTACTAAAATACTTATCCACTCTTTAGTCACCCACTGTTTTGACTATTGCAACCTTCTCCTTTCTAGTCTCCCCCTGAGTCATCTCTTTCTCCTTCAATCTGTTCAGAACTCTGCTGCGCGGCTAATCTCCTTTTCTCAAGTCACTTTATTGGCTTCCCTTCCATTTTCGTATCCAATTCAAACTTCTCCTTCTGACCTATAAATGCATTCATTCTACTGCTCCTCACTACCTTTCCTCTCTCCTTTCTCTCTACAGCCCTCCTCATGAACTCCACTCTTCCACCGGCCTGCTTCTCTCTACGCCCTTTTCTTCCACTGCCAATTCTAGACTTTGAGCCTTTCACCTTGCTACTCTGCTGCTCCTTATGCCTGGAACAAACTATCCGAGTCTGTATGTCAGGCTTCATCTTTCCCCCTTTTCAAATCCATGCTGAAGTCTCACCTCTTTGTGGCTTCTTTTAGATCCTGATCCCTTGTTTTCCTTGTGTCTCCTTACCTTTCCCTATTTGTACCCTTTTCTCAACTACTGTATTGTCTGTCTTGATTAGATTGTAAGCTCTGACGAGCAAGGACTGTCTTTTATATGTATCTGTACAACACTGCATATACCTTAGTAGTACTTGAATAAAGCAGATATTTTTAGCAAATAGATCAGAGGAATCAAGGCTAGGATGTTTGAGCTGAGAGATGATAATTGCTTGTTTCCATAGATCACCTGTTGAAGAAGAATTTTCTGTCATAAAATGCAGGATACTGAGAGCCCTACCTGAGGCGTTTTAACAAGCCATAATGGCAGAGGATCAGAAGGGTGAAGTAGCTGGCCGCATGGAAGCCAGCATTTTTTCAACTAGCAACATAGAAGTCTTGTTAAAGGAAGAGCAGATAGTAGCTATTGGAAGGGTGTTAGTATGGGGCAGGCCATCAGTAGGAGTAGCTGTGGAACTTGCAATGTCATTAGAGGGAAGGGAATGAGATGAATGAGTGAATATTATCAATTTTAGCTTTAAGGCTAGTGGCGAGTTGATTGTCAGAGAGGCAGTTAAGAACATATATAAAAACATAATAAATGCCATACTAGGTCAGACCAAGGTCCAACAAGCCCAGTATGCTGTTTCCAACAGTGGCCAATCCAGGTTCCCAAAAAGGGGTATATAGGATCCACAATGCTTGTCCTGGGGTAAGCAGTGGATTTCCAGCGTCAATGGTTTATGGATCTTTCCTCCAGATATTGGTCCAAAGTTTTTTTACACCTAGCTACACTTTAACTCCCTCAATTGGTTTGCAGCTTGTCGTGTTTTAAGGCTTGTGTGCATCAGTGATGCTGAGGGCTAAGTATTGGTAGCTTAACTACTGGCAGGGTGGTCTCCCAAGATGGACAGGTCTCAGCTGAGGTGCCAGACCAAGACAAACCACCTATTTGGGCAGCAGTAGAATGGGACAATGTTAGTGGCAGAAGATCACATTTCTGTGACAACGGCAACAACACTAGAATTACCTGCGCAGAAGAAAGGCCTGGCAATCTACTTCCGTATCTCACCACGGAAAACTAGTGGATAGTCGCAACAAAAGGAATAGCATTATACTGCTGGAAGATGAGACCCCCCAGGTCAAAAGGCACTCAACTGGTTACTGGGGAGGAGCTGAAGACTTTACAGAGTAAAGCCAGCATTTATGATGTGGTTGGATCAAAGTCCTTGGGATGTCTGACTGCTGATGTAGCTGAAATGAAATGAAAATCAGAAGCTGCAAAGATGTCTTACATATTGGGACACGGAACGTATGAAGCATGAACCAAAGGAAGTTGGAGGTGGTCAAGAAAGAAATGGAACATCTACAATTTGTGGATAACATTTTAAAACCCTTGGCCCAGTGTGCAGCAGCAGCCAAGAGAGCAAATAGAATGCTAAGTATCATAAGAAAAGGAATGGAAAATAAAACAAAGGATAGCCACTTAACCCTCTATAGCCCATGTTCCCTGTAAAATAGTTATCTCCAAGTTATAATGCCCTGTTCAATGTAATTTCAGTTTGTTCAATGTAAACCACACTGATGCAGAATAGCGCGGTATATAAGAGAATGTAAATAAATAAATGCCTCTATATCGTTCCATGGTGAGACCGCACCTTGAATATTGTGTGCAATTCTGGTCACCGTATCTTAAAAAGGATATAGCGTTATTAGAAAAGGTTCAGAGAAGAGCCACCAAAATGGTAAAGGGGATGGAAGGATACCCCTATGAAGAAAGGCTAAAAAGGTTAGGGCTCTTTAACCTGGAAAAGAGACGGCTGAGGGGAGATATGATAGAAGTCTATAAATTAATGAAGGGAGTGGAACGGGCAAACGTAGATCGATTGTTTATGTTATCAGAATATAGAAAGACTAGGGGACATGCAATGAAGCTACTTGGTAAGCTATTTAAGACTAATAAAAGAAAATATTTTTTCACTCAACGTGTAATCACTCTGGAATTTGTTACCAGAGGATGTAGTAAAGGCTGTTAGTGTAGCTGGGTTTAAAAAAGGTTTGGACAAGTTCCTGGAGGAAAGGTCCATAAACCATTATTAAGAAGGGACCCAGGATATCAATGCTTGACCCAATACAAGCATTGTGGAACCTGTGTCTTTTGGGGAAACTGCTAGGTACGTATGACCTAGGTTGGCCACTGTTGGAAACAGGATACTGGGCTTGATAGACCCTGGTCTGACCCAGTATGGCATATCTTATGTTCTTATGTTCTTCTTGATCTGTTGTGTGTCAGCGAACTGAAATGAACTGGCATCGGGCACTTTGCATCTGATGATCACATGGTCTACTATGCTGGAAATGAAAGACAAAGAAGAAATGGTATTGCATTTATAATTAAGAAGAAACCTGGAAGAACTGTAATGAAATACAATGCAATTAGAGAACACTTAATTTCTATTTGTGTACGAGGAATGTCCATCAATACAACTGTAATTCAGGTATATGCCCCAATAACAGCTGCAGACGAGGAAGCAGTTGATGAGTTCTATGAACAAGTACAAGCTAAAATTGACAGAACATGCAAACAGGATATCCTGATAGCCATGGGTGACTGGAACGCAAATGTTGGCAACAAAGAAGAAGGCAAACTGGTTGGAAAATACAGACTTGGCAACAGAAATGAAGCTGGAGAAAGACTGATAGAATTCTACAAGACCAACGATCTATTCATCTCAAACACCTTCTTCCAGCAACAAAAGTGACTGTACACATGAACTTCACCCAATGGATTGTACAAAAATCAAATTGACTACATCTGTGGAAGTCAACAATGGAAAAGCTCTATAAGATCAACAAAGACAAAACCTGGAGCTGATTGTGGAACAGATCACCAACTACTAGTAAGCAAACTCAAGCTAAAGTTGAAAAAGAACAAGCCACTCATGAATGTAGCAAAATATGACCTTGAGAATATACCACCAGAATTTAAGGGCTGCCTACACAATTGATTTGCTGCTTTAGATACAAATGACAGAGCTCCAGAAGAGTTATGGGATGACATCAAGAAGGAAAGTGTTGAGAAGAAAGTGAGAAGTCTCTACAAAAGATGAAAAAGCAATAATGGCCAAAATGGATGACCGAAGAAACTCTGAAAATTGCCCAGAAACGCAGAGAAGCTAATGCCAGTGGAAAAAGAGAGGCAATTGCAGAACTCAACTGAATGCAGAACTCAACAGAGATTTCCAACATGCAGCAAGACAAGAACAAGGAGAAGTACTACAATGATGCATGGAAGGAAATAGAAGCAGAGGAAGAGCAAGATTGGCTTTCCTAAAGCTACTTGAGTTAAAAAAAAAAAACATTCCAGCCTCAAATTGGAATGTTACAAGATGCTCAAGGATCCATGTTGAATGATTCTAAGAAAATCAAGAAAAGGTGGGAAGAATATACAGAGTCAATATACCATAAAGATCAAGTGGACCAACAGCCATTTCAACCTGTACCTTATGATCAGGAACCATTGGTGATGAAAGAAGTCGAAGCAGCATTGAAAGCCTTATCAAAGAACAAAGCACAGGGCATTGAAGTATTACAGCAATCTGATGTTGCTGTTACCTACTTACAAGGCTCAGCCAGGAAAACATCATGGCCAACTAACTGGAAAGATCTGTGTATAAATACCAATACTAAAGAAAGGTGATCCAATTGACTGTGGAAATTATCACACAATCGCTCTGACCCCACATGCCATTAAGATTCTACTCAAGATTGTTCAGCAGAGTCTACAAAGATACTTGGAACAAGAACTGCCTGAAATGCAGGAAGGGTTCAGGAAAGGGCGAGGAACGAGAGACATCATCTTGGATGTGAGATGGATCCTTGAAAAGACAAAAGAATACCAAAAGGATATCTATATGTGTTTTATCGACTACAGCAAGGCTTTTGACTGTGTAAACCATGAGAAACTATGGTCCACATTAAGAAGCATGGGTATACTAGAACACCTGATTGTTCTCTTGCACAACCTTTACACTTACACTGATTAAGAAGCAACAGTTCCAACGGAACAAGGAGAAACAGAATGGCTTAAAATCAGCAAAGGTGCATGACAAGGGCTGCATACTTTCCCCTTACCGGTTTAATTT
Organism: Ichthyophis bannanicus; assembly: GCA_033557465.1. Classification (NCBI taxonomy): domain Eukaryota; kingdom Metazoa; phylum Chordata; class Amphibia; order Gymnophiona; family Ichthyophiidae; genus Ichthyophis; species Ichthyophis bannanicus. The sequence goes on from CM066037.1 coordinate 297,108,805, forward strand.
ATATGCAGAACAAATCATCAGAGAAGCAGGACTGTATGAAGACAACCGAGGGGTGAAGATTGGTGAAAGACTCATCAACAACCTTCGCTGTGCTGATGATATGCTTTTACTGGCTCAAAGTGAAGACAATCTGAAACATTTGCGTCTCAAGAACAAGGAACATAGTCTTAAAATGGGCCTGCACCTTAATGTAAAGACAAAGGTCCAGACAACTGGCAAAATCAGTAAGTTCATTGTTGATGAAGAAGAAATTGAAATAGTGGACAACTTCAACCTACTTGGATCAAATATCAATAAAGAAACAACAAGCAGTCAAGAAATCAGACAACGTATTGCTCTTGGCAAAATGGCTATGAAGGACCTAGACAAGATTCTCAGTAGCAGAGATGTCTCTTTCCATACAAAGATTTGACTTGTTCAAGCCATGGTATTTTCAATAAAGCCATATGGATACAAAAGTTGGACAGTGAAAAAGATAGACAGGAAGAAAATTGATGCCTTTAAATTATGGTGCTTGTGACGAATATTGTGTATCCCATGGACTGCCCGAAGAACAAACCAGTCAGTTCTAGAGGAGATCAAATCTAAGCTTTCTTTAGAAGTTCATATGACTTCAACTTTCATACTTTGAACACATCATGCAAAGAGAGAAATCATTAGAGAAAGACATCATGCATGCAAAGGTAGAAAGCCAATGCAAAAGAGGAAGGCCAGTAATGAGATGGATCGATACAATAACAGCAGATAAGGGTCCCCCTCTGTCAACAATGAGCCGCCTCTGATTGAACACCAAACACAGTTTAGGACAACTATCCAGAGGGTCGCCATGAGTCGACACTGACTCAACAGCACTTAACAACAACACACTTTTACTACATCCTCTGGTAACGAATTCCAGAGTTTGATTGCGCATCGAGCGAAAAAATATTTTCTCTTATTAGTCTTAAATGGTAAACATTGTAGCTTCATTGCGTGTCCCCTAGTCTTTCTATTTTTGATGGAGTAAACAATCGAGCTATGTTTACCCATTCTACTCTATTCATGAATTTATAAACCTCTATCATATCTCCCCTCAGCTGTCTCTTTTCCAAGTTGAAGAGCCCTAAACTTTTAAGCCTTTCCTCATAGGAGTTCCATCCCCTTTACCATTTTAGTTGCTCTTCTCTGTACCTTTTCTAATTCTGCTATATCCTTTTTTAAGATATGGCGACCAGAATTGCACACAATATTCAAGGTATGGTCACACCATGGAACGATACAGAGGCATTAAAATATCCTTGGTTTTATTCTCCATTCCTTATCTTAGATTCCTAGCATTCTATTTGCTTTCTTGGCTGCGGCTGCATACAGGGCGGAGGATTTCAATGTATTATCCATGATGACGCCTAAATCCTTTTCCTGGGCGGTGGTTCCTAATGTGGAACCTTGCATTGTGTAACTGTAATTTAAATTGTTCTTTCCTAGGTGCATAACTTTGAACTTCTCCACATTCAATTTCATCTGCCATTTGGACGTCCAGTCTTCCAATTTATCAAGGTCATCTTGCAATTTTTCACAATCCTCTTGTGTTTTTACAACTTTAAATAATTTTGAGTCATCTGCAAATTTGATCACCTCACTCGTTATTTCCATTTCCAGTCATTTATGAATATGTTAAAAAGCACCAGGCCCAACTTAGATCCCCTTGGGTACTCCACTACTCACCTTTCTCCATTGAGAAAATTGGCCATTCAGCCCTACTCTCTTAATCTTTTAGCCAGTTCCTGATCCACAATAGCACACTGCTTCCTATCCCATGACTTTTTAATTTCGCAAAGAGTCTCTTATGAGGAAACTTGTCAAAGGCTTTCTGAAAATCCAGATACACTATATCAACTGACTCACCTTTATTTACCTGTATATTCACACCTTCAAAAAAGATATAACAGACTCTGGAGCTCTGCTTGCCTTTTTGGTCCTGCATGTGGAATAATACAATGTCTGCCTTTGAGTCACTGCTGACTCCTGGTGACCAATGTTCCCTCTAATTTTCTGTAGGCTGTGTGCGCATAAAATATCAGCTGTGCAGCTTTTGAAGGAAGGTTAAAATTTTTGTGCGCCACATAACGACACTCGGCATTATATACTTTAAAATTTGACTACAATACAGTATGTACACCACATTGATTTTAATCAAATTAAATGAAAACAGACGATTACTAAATGAAGCAGAAAATTTCTAGTAATTACAATCACAACTTTTAAATTTTAAGACGTCTGTGTTTTCTATCAGAATCAGAACTGTAATTTTTGTGCGCTCTGTTGTAAAGTATGTGCGCTCACTCGGCGAGGTGTGCGCACACGCACACGCGCACAGCTTAGAGGGAACAGTGCTGGTGACCCAGCAACTCCTGGGTTTTCTTGGTAGTGTGATTGGAAGTAGATTGCCAGGCCTTTCTTTTGAGGCAATGGAGGGTTAAGTGATGGACCCAAGGCCAAATGGAGTGCTAGTGGGAATTGAACTGTGGTTTCTTGGTTACCTAGCCAGTGCTCTAACCACTAGGTTACTCCTCCTCAGTTAACAGAAACCTTGCAGGGAATTTGAGGGGGGCTAAATGAGATTAAGTTTATTTTGATTATTGTGACCATCAATAACCCACTCAGGCCTAGTAATAAAGTCAACCAGGATATTGGTGTTAGGTATTGGGCACTAAGAGGGTTACACATCTCATTCTAATGAGAGGCAGAAAGACAGAGAAGACAGTTAATAATAAAAAAAATGCTAACCGATTCACCTAAGTCATCAAATTTTGCCCACCTAATTTAGGAGAATTTTCAGTTGAACTTTAAAAACCTAAATTTTTGGTTGAAAATGATCCTAAATTTAGGAACGTCAAATGGCTAGAGGAAAAAAAACTGTGGGTGGTTCCATGAGGTAGCATGAATGCAAGCGTTCTAGGCTTTTCCAGTATTCTCTGGGAGATATCTGTATCAATGCAATAGTATAGCTCATTCATCCTCTCTGTTCTATTTGAGCTTCTTCCAGGGCCAGTGCAAAGATGTTGGGCACCCTACGCGAACCTTCAGCCTTACGCCTCCATATTTTGCTAAACTCAGTCATGTTTGTCCCAACACCACTCGAACCACAAAAATCCTGGAAGAATGTATAAATTGTACCTCATAAGACTTTGCTTTGTATGCATGTGTGTGCCCACAATCCCTGCAGGTAAAGGAATGTGCTAATGGTTCTTTGAGTGTATCTGGCTGTTACGTTCTATTTACTTTACTTTGACTTCTACTATTCTTTGCTGCCCCTCAGAAGTGGCCCTGGATTCATCAATGATTGTAAAGTTCACTCTGTTGTTGTATTATCTTCATCTTTATGATGTTTGCTGCACTCTAAAATGTTGAATCAAATAGAAATTCAGGAAATTGGTATGCTGGAGAGTTGCGGGATTTTAATACTAGCAATCTAAGGCACAATTGCAAAAATGTTCTCCATCGGTATCGAAGAATAGTTCATTTATATTTCCTTTCCTTGTATCTATATTTTTATTTCTCGTTGTTTTCGTCTTCATGTCCTCCCCCAACCCACCCACCCACCCACCCTCTTTCCTTGTTCTTTGCCTGTCCTGTGCTGTGCTACCTTGCTTCATGGCTGCACCATGTTTTCTGCTTACATAATAGCTTTGTTCACTTACTGTTCTTTGTTCGTTTAGTTCTTCACTGTCCCTTTGGTCCTTCACCATCTTACATTCTTTTCTGGTCTTTCCCATCATTTGTCTGATTCATCTGTCATTTGAAAGCACAGGAGATATGAAATACCCAACAATATTGACTGTTTGTACATCATCACCTGTCATCGTCATTCTATATTTTGTCTCCTGATTATCTGCACTGGTGGGAAATATGCATGCACACATTTCCACCTGCTAGATTGTATGAATGCTTTCTCTGACAAGCACTCAACTTTTCAAACATTCAAACCAGCTCCAACATCTGCCCTAAGACCACACCAAGAAACATGTCCACTTACAGTGGACAAAAGATTTGACTACAAAAATCTATATAATACCTAGCCCTAAAGGCGGGTAAAGATATGCACATAGGGCCTGATATTCAGTTAGGTCAGCTAGGCATGAGTACAGTGCCTAGCCTTTGCTGCCATCCTCTAACCCTGGATATTCAATGCCAGGGTCATATGCAGCCCTGGCATTGAATATCCGGGGTTGCCGCACATGCTTGGAAGCCGCAGAGACTAACCTGATAGCGGTGATATTGCACTGCTGCCTCGTTAGCTTCTATGGGTAAAGATAGGCCAGCTTTTGCAATGCCTATCTTTTACCTATAGAAGCTAATTGGATAACGGTGCAATATCGCCGCTACCCAGTTAGCCTCTGTCACCACCCATGACACGCCCCAGAACACCCACAACACGCCCCGATGCTAAGCAGTTAGCATCAGGGCGTGTAGGGAAGAAGATTGAGGATATTCAGTGGCACTAACCGTGTGCCATTTAGCACATTCATTTATTTGCTGTAGGGGGAAGCATTCCTTGGGGTGAAGTAGGGGCTAAGAGAGAGAGGCTAGTGGAGACAAGAAATAAATGTGCGAGAGAGACACTGTTGGAGACAGAGAAGAAGAGAGAGAGTAATGGGGTCTGTGCCAAATGCAAGGCTGCTGGCCCAAGTGTTGGTTCAAGGTGTTGGTGCCTAAGACAAACCTTAAGCCTTATGCTCTTCCCCCCCCCCCCCCCGATGTCAGAATTTATTATTTAGCTTTGACTACCTTCCTCTTTGCTGCCTCCTGATAGCTGCTGCTCTAGGCAACTGCCTAGTTGGCCTTGTGGTTAGCTCAACCCTGGTCCGAAGATGTATAAGAGACTTGAGGACCTAAATATGTATATCCTAGAGGAAAGGAGAAACAAAGGAGATATGATACAGATGTTTAAATACTTGACAAGTATTAATGAGTGAACAAGACTTTTTCCAAAGTTAGAGAACAGCAGACATGAAATGAAGCCGCAAGGAAGTAAACCTAAAAGCACCATTAGGAAACACTTGAACAGAAAGGTGGTGGATGCCTGGATTGTCCTCCCATCGGGCTCTGATTGGACTGCTCCCTCTAGTGACTGAGGTCGGAATTGCGCTGGCTTGATCGAGGGCAGGAACCTACTGGAAGCTTTGGATAGTATTCCGACACTTGCCATGTAGGTGAATCTGCGAGATTTGCAATTTCGGTTGCTGTGACGCCTCTACTTTGCACCTCAGAGGGTGTGGCGAGCAGGGCAATCTGTAACTGACATTTGCCCTTAGTGTGAGGCCAGAGCGGTGATCCTTGGTCATATGCTCTGGCACTGCCCTGTTGTAGTGCAGTTCTGATCTTGTGTCTCATGCTATCTTTCTGGAAGAGTCCTGGAGGCATCTGGACTGTCGCTGCGATTATATTGGATATATGGAAGGGGGTTGACACACCCAATGGTGCAGCGCAGACATGGTTATGGCTAGCGTTAGTGTTTGTTCGCAAATCCATAATGCAAGCCTGGTTAGACAAAGGGGGTCCACAGTATTAGCAGTGGCAAAACAGCCTTTACGGTCTCTTGTTTGAATGGGAGAAGGTGAGGGGTCATGTTCCACGCTGGCCCTCCTTCCTGGAGGTATGGGGCCCCTACCCTTCAATCCTTGCCACATAGGACCCGCAACCGCATACTCAGTGTCATTGTGGATGAGAGGGAGTATGTCTGTTGGAAAATGGTTAAGAAGGCTACCATATGGAGCACGGGGAGGGGGGAGGCACCTGCCTGGGAGGTGAAGGTGGGTGGGTAGGTTGGGGTTGACTTCTCAGCGACATGTTTTCTCTGGTTGCTGTGAAGAATCCACATGAACGGGAGCTTCTCATCAATCCCTGCTTAGTTCCTTTGATAAGGGGAGGGGATTTGACTCACTAAGCTGAAGAAGTGGGGGCAGCTCACTTTTGTTTTTTTCCTGTTGGCCTGCATGTTCTTTTCATTCACTCTTCATTCTCCCTTTCTCTTTTTTGGCTCCTAAACAAGTGAGTTTTCTCTGCTGCTTGCCATTGTGTTGTTTATTTGTTGGAGGGTGGAGGGATTGGGTCTGGGTAGCTTTGGATAGTAAATGGAAAAACAAATACTGTGCTCTGCTGCTTTTGTATACACATTTTTGTTTCCTGGTTTATGGTCACTTGCTTTTGATAAAAATGATTTTTCCTAAAAAAGGAACCGAGGATTCATAGATAGAGCAAGAGAATGGAAGCATTAATCTACATGCAGCAGCAATCAGAACCTTAAAAACCTTACTTGGCAAACTACTGTAGATAGGTCTTTACCTATTGCCATCTGCTAAGCTACTATGAAACAGGATGTGCATCTGAGAGTACCCAGACAGCACTCCTATTGAGAACTGTCTGGGTAAAGTTGATAAGGTTACGAAAACCTCCATTAATAGTTCACCTAAAGATCTTATCTGCTGAATACTGGGTTAAAGTATTCCAGTAATTTTAGCAAAATAGACCCTGCTAAAGGAGAGAGACTGGTGGAGAGAAGGTGATAAAGAGAGAGAGCATGGCCAGGACAGGGAGGAAAAGAAAGTGAGAGAGAGAGACTGATGAAGACAGAGGAAAAGGGGTAAAAAATGAGCCTGGTGGAGAGAGCCACTCATGGAGAAAAGAAAAAGTGATTGAGAGAAGGTAGAAAAGAAAGTAAGAGAAGTTGGTGAACAGAATGTAGAAAAAAATGGAGAGACAGCTCAAGAAATTGGTCAAAACTTGGTGAAAAAAAGAGAAGAGGGGAGAGAATCTTGTGAAAATAAGGTGGAAAAGAAAATGAGACACTGGTGGAGACTGCATGAAAATGAAAGAGAGAGGTGAAGAACGGGTGGAAAAAAGCTAAAAAATGATAGAGAAGTTACATAGAAACATAGAAATATGACGACAGAAAAAGACCACATGGCCTATCTAGTCTGTCCTTCCATATCAACAACTACAACAGTCCCCTTTTTTCCTTTAGAGATCCTCTGTGTTTGTCCCATGCTTTTTTGAATTCAGTTACTGTCCTCATCTCTACCACCTCCACTGGGAGACTATTCTACGGATCCACTACTCTTTCTGTAAAGAAATATTAACGCAAATCACTCCTGAATCTATCTCCCTTCATCCTCATCCCAAGTCCCCTCGTAGCAGAACTTGCTTTCAATTGAAAGAGGCTCTCCCCCTTAACATTTATGCCACGGAGGTATTTAAACATCTCAATCATATCACCTCTATCCCGCCTTTCCTCTAAGGTGTACATATTAAGATCCTTAAGTCTGTCCTCATATGCTTTATAATGAAGACCACTAACCATTTTAGTAGCCACCCTCTGCACCAACTTCATCCTGTTCACATCCTTTTGAAGGTGTGGTCTCCAGAATTGCACACTATAATCCAAATGAGGTCGCACCAAAGACTTATACAGAAGCACTATCACCTCCTTTTTTCTGCTAGCCATTCCTCTCCGTATGCACCCAAGCATCCTTCTAGCTTTTGCCGTCACCTTTTCTACCTGTTTAGCTACTTTAAGATCATCAGACACAACCACGCCCAGGTCCCGCTCTTCTTTAGTGGACAAAAGTACTTCACCCCCTATACTATATTGCTCCCTTGGATTGCTTCAGCCCAAATGCATGACCTTACATTTTTTAACATTAAATCCCAGCTGCCAGATTCTAGACCATTGTTCAAGCTTAGCTAGATCCCTCCTCATGTTATCTACACCTTTTTGGGTGTCTACTCTATTGCAGATTTTGGTATCATCCGCAAAAAGGCAAACCTTACCCGACAGCCCTTCCACTATATCACTAACAAAGATGTTAAAAAGAATCGGACCAAGGACAGATCCCTGGGGCACACCACTGGTAACATCCTTCTCCTCAGAGTGAGCCCCATTTACCTGTACTCTTTGTCGCCTCCCACCCAACAAATTTCTAACCCAAGCAGTAACTTTAGGGTCCATTCCTAGGGTGCTAAGTTTGTTTATAAGTCGCCTGTGTCAAAGGCTTTACTGAAATCTAAATACACCACATCTAGGGCTCTCCCTCGGTCCAACTTCCTGGTCACCCAGTCAAAGAAATCAATCAGATTTGTCTGACAAGACCTGCCTCTGGTGAATCCATGCTGCCTCGGATCCTGTAATCCGCTGGACTCCAGAAACCTCACTATTTTCTCTTTCAGCAGCGTTTCCAATAATTTACTCACCACCGAAGTTAAACTAACCAGCCTGTAGTTTTCAACCACATCCTTATTTCCGCTTTTGTGTAAAGGCACCACACATGAGCCTCTCTCCAGTCCTTTGGCACCACTCCCAACTCCAACGAGGCATTGTTGAAGAGAGAAACAGATAATGAAATATGAGAAATGGAGAATAGTGTAGACAGGGCGGAAAAGAAAGAGACTGGAGAAAGGTAGATGAAAGAAAGACAAGGTGGAAAGAGAGCGAGACTGGTGAGACATACTGGTGAGACATACAGTTGGAAGGAGACTGTTGGAGAGAAGAAAAAAGAGAAGGAGAATGTTGGAGTCAGTAGTAACGAGAAAGAATGGTAGAAACAAGGTGGAAATGAAAGAGGAAGAATCAGAGGTAGACAGAAATGCGAGTATAAAATAAAGACTGTTGGAGATAGGGTAGAAAAGAGACAAAGAGTGTGTGAAAGATTGGTACAGATAAATCATAAAAGAGAAATATCAATATTCAAAAGATTTGTCTGGGTAGCTTTGGATGTTACCAAAAGAAATCTTAATCTTTTAAATCCCCCCTCCCCCCAAACCACTTACCATAAAACTTATCTGATTCTCCCACTGCAGAGACAGAGCTCTGTCAGGGACACAGCTTGAGATTATCTAGAGCAGGCATATCCAACTTCGAACAGGTCGTGATCTACTTTTTCCGGCCAAAAGTGCCAGTGATCTACCACCATGAAAATTAAGTTTCAAATTAGTTTCAAATTAAATTTTAACACAATAAAGTTGGAGGATTTCCCCCCTTATGTCATTTACTTGGATGTGATCAGCTGTTAAGCAAATTAAGCAAAAACAAAACAGAGAGACGAAGATCCAGTAAGAACTGCGAAGGGAAATGGAAAGTGCATTTTTTCTTAAAGTTTTATTGAGTAATAACTTTCTTTAACTGTCTTAATAACTTTCTTTAACTTTTATTGAGTAATTTGTGTTACATTTAGGTCGAGTATTGATTCCAGGCTGATCTTGCACAATCTTTAATATTTCACACTTTGAGACGTCTGAGCGTACATTTCATCCACCAGCTTTTTGAAGTTGGGTGAATATTGCATGAGGGCCAGTCTCAGGGAATCCTGGAGATGTTCATCTGTCATGTTGGAACGTTGTGTACTCTTTGTTATTTTCAGATGGGAAAATGCAGATTCACACAAATAAGTTGAACCAAAACTGAAGTGTACAGCTTCACTGCATCTTCTCAAGTTGGGAAATTTGTCTCTAGGCACTAGCTTCCAAAACGATTCTTGCTCAGCACGGGTCTTGAGAAAAATGTTATTTTTAAGGGTTAATATTTCTTTTTCAAGAGATGGCTTGTTCAATGAGTAATTTTTACTGATAGCAGCTGAAGTTTCTTTAATGTCCACATCTACTTTGAATGGGTATGACAAGTACTCCACGACTGTTCCAATTTTTTGGAAGTCACAGAATCTATTTTCGAATTCCTGGATAACAGAACAGATTTCTGTCACATACTTCTCGTTCTGAAAAACAAAATTTGGATATTGTCCCAGATGGTCCTGCGTATTAGGAAAATGATCAAAAGTGTTGTTTGCAAGGTCAGTCATCATTAGCTCGAATTTGCTCTTCTAGGATGAAACTGTACTCATCATCTCGCCAATGCATTTGTTTTTACCTTGTAGTTCAAGGTTCATATCACTTAGTTTGCCTGTAAAGTCAGCGAGAAATGCCAGATCACATAACCACCAGATCACATAACCACTCCTCATCTTCCAACTCTGCTTGGTCATCTCCCTTCTCCTTCAAAAAACTTCTTATTTCATTCAGCAAATCACAAAAACTTTGCAGAAATGTGTGCCTACTTAGCCACCTTACATCTGTGTGCAAAATGATTTCTGCTGCCCCTTCATCAAGAGTAAGATTGAAAAGCCATCTTTGAAGTGATCTTCCATGAACTGAATTTGCAATTTTGAAAGTGATGTCCATGACAGTCTTGTATTGAGTCTTTTGCTTGCCAAAACTTGCTGGTGAATGATGCAATGGTAAGAAAGGACATTCGTCATGCTGTCTACAGAGGGCTATGAAACCATTAACCTCACCTGTCATTGCTCTTACTCCATCAGTAGTGATGGAAACAAGTATATGCAATGGAAGATTACACTTTGTCACAAAAGAATGGAAAGAACTGAATATTTCCTGACCGGAAGTTCTCCCTTTTAAAGAAATCATTCCAAGTAGTTCTTCTTTAACACTGAAGTCTTCAGAAACCATCCGGATAGGGGAGAATCGCCGCTGTGAGGGAGCTGCCGTGCATTTTTTCAGCTGCACGGTTCAGCGCAGCGGGATCTGGAGAGGCTTGTTTGGTGATCGGGCAGGCGGGAGGAGGACGTGCCTTGGCCCGGAGGACCCTGCTGTGCCTTATAAAGCCCTCAGGTATTGTACGCGGCCGCGTGTCACGGCCCGCGTAGCGTGGCCTAAAGGGGCGTGGCTCAAGGGGCAGGACACGCCCCTTTGGCACCCCTTCGGTGCATGTGAGGTGTCGTGTGGTGTGTCCATTTGGAGCCGATTCCAGCATTATGGGCAAAAGGAAGGCGAAGGTTGGTGATAAATCTGGGGCTGGTAGCTCAGGAGAGAAAGTGGCGGGCCCTATGGACAAGCATGTGACTGTCCTGCTGCCTGGTAATCGATCTCCGGAGGAGGTCTCATTGAGTCCTGTTCTCCGGTCTCCTCCTCCTTTTCCTCTTCCTGCTCTTTCATCCACTATTTCTAGTAGTCCTCCTGAGCAGATTCCCCCTGTTCCATGCCCTATATTTCCATCTGTAATAGAACCTGGGACTTTAGCTTCTCCTGCGGGGGAAGTAACTTTGCATGATATATGATCTGCAATTCAAAAAATAGATGTACGTTTAACTTCTACTGTATCCTCTTTGTGTAAATTTTCCCAAGATGTAGTGGATAAGTTACAATATATGGATAATCAATTAGGTTCAGTTGTAAAGCTTGCTACCAGCACTGATTCTCAATTTCAGTCTAGCCGTAATTCTGATGTTGCCTTTATACGTGATTCTTCAGCGATATCTTTTCGGCTTGAGGCTCTTGAGAACCGTGCTAGAGCGTGTAATTTACGCTTTCTTAACTTTCCTATGACACACCTAATGTCCTCTGATATACTGTTGGGTAAATATTTTTTGGAGATTCTGCATTTGGAGGGGGATTTTCATACAGCTCAGACGGTCCATATGTATTATTTGCCTCTTGGTTCTTCTTCCACTCCTCGGACTGTTGGGGTTTCGGCCCCTTCAGTCTCTTCAGTGGATCAGAATTTAACAGCCTTCTTGGAAGATTCTATGGATAATATCTCAAAACGTAACACTTTGGTAGTTCAGTTTATCTCTGAATCAGCCAAACTGCGGGTTATGAGAGCATACTTTAAGCATCGGGGCACTTTATTTTGTGGTCAGGTTATCCAAATCTTCCCAGATGTCTGTCGTCATACGCAGATTCGGCGTAAGCAGTTTCTGATATTAAAACCACAGGTGGTGGCGTTAGGGGCAATCTTCTTTCTTAAATTTCCTTGCCGTTGTGTGATTACCTTAGGGGGACGAACTTATGTGTATAATGATGTTAATGCCTTGAAATGTTTCTTGGATTCAAAAGTAGAGGGAGGTATAATTGTTGAGGAGGAATGATTTTTTTGTTTTTCAGCTCCTTTATGTGGGGTGTGTAACCCCTTATTTCTTATAACTTGATTGATTCTATTTCTATTGTTATTAGATGTGTTTCTTTTTATATATGGAAAAAAAATTTCTTGATTGTATTAGCTATTTCTTTTTTAAAGATGTTCTTGTTTGTAATTTCTTGATGCACTGGAAAATCCTTAAATAAAAAAATTAAAAAAAAAAATGGTTAAGAAGGCTAAAAAAAAAAAAAACCATCCGGATAAAGACTAGTAACTGGGCTATGTCTCTTATGTCTGTAGATTCATCCAGTTGGAGTGAGAAAGCAACACAATTTGAAACATCCTCCAACAATTGTTCAGTTGTATCTCCACACATCTTTTCTATTCGACGCACGACGGTGTTTCTTGACAATTGTATATCTTGAATAGCAGCTATGATCTCTTTCTTATTTTTAAATCCTTCAAAAAGATTGTCAGCTGCTTCAAGAAAACAATCGTTTACAAATTCCCCTTCAGTGAAAGGTTTGCATTTCTTTGCAATCAGGTTGCTGACCTTGAAGGATGTTATGGTTGCATTGACCGAATGTGACCTTGGCTTCGCCATCAACTGTTGCTGAGTAGCCAATTTCAATTTAAGTTCTTTGAGCTTCAATTTACGAATTTTACTTTTGGGTGGAAAATCAGCATCAAACTTATTGCTATGCAGAACCTTATAATGATGTCCCAGATTACCCTTTTTGGGTAAGGATACTGGGGCGTTACAAATTAGACAACAACACTTGTCTTTCACCATGATGAAGTAGTCCATTTCCCATTCATCATGAAAGTGGGTAGGTTTTGCTCTTCTTTGGAACACTCATCTTCATTATATGGGGTGGCTGGATGTAAGAAGGCCAAATTTGCTAAGTTAGTATAAACACTGGCTGAATCTGGTCCAAAACTGTCACTGTCCCAAAGTATTAAAGATCAACAGGAACTGAAGACCTCTGGATGATCTGAAATACAAGGACTGGAGAAGCCAAAACCACACATGCAGTTCTAAAAGTAAAAATAAGAATTCATCATACTGGCACCAATAATCAAATACCACCAAACAATCATCAAAAAAACTCAAACACCTGTCCAGCAAACCAGATAAAATCAAATACCGCCAAACAAGTTCAAATACCACCACACGCATTTTAATAAATTCTGCACAGTGTAGAATCAACACAAAGGCAAGGCGAAATAAAATTGCAGTGTAGAATCAACGCAAAGGCTAGGCAAAATAAAATTGTAGAGGCAAGCAAATGTCACAGTGGTTTGAACCAATTCGAAGGCAAGGCATATGCAAGTTAGAACAAAATTGGAAAAGCCCACCAAAATCACCAAATTCTTGACAATTTGTTGTGTCTGCCCGAAAACGTTTAATGAAAGCGAACTATAAAGCGACCAACGACCAGCACACGACACAACTAATACGGTAAGTGTATTCAGGTAAAGCACGGGCAAATGGATATCACCCGGTATATAATACACTTCTAAGGGGTGTTGGGGCGGGAGCAGTAATGGGTGATTCTGAGAGGTAGGAGACCAGGTATGACACCGGGCCTGTGGCATCTTGTCGCGGGGCGCAGGCAGTGGCCTCCTGGGGTACCCACAAACTATTGGCACGAAAACAACAAGCGCCCCCAATACACCCGCCCCAGGCAAGCTCCCGCAGGCAGGGAAAAAAGACAGGCAAAGGATCAGCAGTGGCGGCAAGCCCTCGGCAGACGACCTGCTGGCACAAGCTCTCTCCTAGCGACGGGGCGAGCTGCTGGAGAGATGGAGCCACGTGGGGCTGGCGATCTACCTCTGACCCCTCCATGATCTACAGGTAGATCCCGATCTACCTGTTGGACATGCCTGATCTAGAGAGTGCCTTTAATGTCCGATTATAACTTACTTAGAATTGTATAAGAAAGGTGAGTTATAACCACTGAATTGGGATTAAAATGATCTGGCTAACATTACACAGATAGAGACCACTGGATGGTCCCAGAGACAATGCAAGACTAGTGGAAAGAAATAGAGAAAGAAAGACAGGGTGGAAAAAAGAGAAAGAAATAGGGAGGAGTAACTCAGTGGTTGGGACAGGTTACCTCAGGCTGGAGGGCCAGGGGTTCAATTCCCACGTCGGGACAAGTAACCTCAGGCTGGAGAGACTGGAGTCTCTAGTCCCATGGCCACTCCTTGTGGCCCTGGGCAAGCCACTTAACCCTCCATTGCCTCAGGTACACTTAGCTTGTGAGCCCTTCGGGGACAAGGGAATAAAAAAGTGCCTGTTAGCATATATCTGTAAACTGCTTTGACCCGGTGAAAAGCGGTATATAAGCACAGCTAAATAAATATATACTTTATTAGAGCACCATTCACCAGAAGAAATAGCAAGGAATAAGGGCAGAAAGAAAGAATGGTGGAGATAGACTAAAAAAGACAGATTGAAAGAGAAAAAAACTGGTGGAAACAGGATACAAAAGAGAAAGAGAGAAAACTGGTCGAGACAGGGTAGAAAGCAGAAAGAAAGAAAGTGGAGAAAATGAAGAGACAGCAAGACTTACAGTTAATTGGAAAAAGAGGGGTTGACATTGGAGGACACAGGGTGGAAAAGAGAAAAACATATATTCAAAAGACTTGTTTGAGCTGCTTTGGGAGGTACCCCAAAATAATCTTAATTTTAAAATCCCTCCACACCACCCAAATGTATCTGGTTAGCTTAAGGAAGAGCATGTGTCAGGGGCACAATTTTGAGACTGGCTGGAAAGCACTTGTATTGAGTTCCAGTAAGTTAAGCGCCATTAATACCTCATCTAATCTTCTCTGGAAAACATCAACTAGATAACTTTATCCAGATAAATGGTGGGCCTTATCTGGTGAAATCCACTGAATGTCAGGGATTAAAGTAATCTATCCAATTCTAACCTGGGTGCGATATTCCAAAGACACTTTTCAGGGTAAATGAGAAAGAGAGGGAGACACTGATAGAGGGAAAAAGGAAAGTGAGAAAGAAGAGAGAGAGACAGTTTTGTGAAGGAGACAGGAAGCAAAAGAGAGTGATGAGGAGAGAATGGAAAAAGGAGGCAGAGAGAAAGATACTGGTTAACATATGGCACAAACAAATGAGAGAAAACAGAGACTGGGAGATACAAGGTAGAAAAAATAAAACCCTGAAGGAGCAGAAACAGGTTGGAAGATAGACTAGAGGAAGCAAGGTAGAAAAGAGACTGATGAGGATAGCAAGGAAAAGGATGAAAAAAAGACTAGGGAGAAAACAGAGGCAGAGAGGGACACAGGTTAGAGACACATTGGAAGAGTAAGAAAGATTGGTACAGACAAGGTGGAAAAAAGAAAGAGAGAGACTGGTAGAGACAGATGGAAAAAGAAAGAATGGTAGAGTTTACGTGGAAATCGGATACAGAAACTTGTGGAGAAGAGACTGGGAGAAAAAGAGTAAAAAAGAGAGACAGTGAAAGGGAGTTAATGAGGGACTAGTGGTTACAATATGGAAAAGATGGAAAAAGAAAGAGATGGAAAGAAGTGGAAAAGAGATTGAAAGAGTAGGGTGAAAGAGAGATGGGTGGAAAAAAAGGCTGATGGAGATAGAGTGGAAAAGAGAAAATCAGAAAGACTGGTGAAATATGGAAAAAAGAAGGTGTTGGTGAGGATAGAGTAGAAAAGACAGAAAGAGAAATGGTGGAGTCAGGGTAGAAGAAAAAGAGAGGGAATTTGAGATAGACTAGAAAAGAGAGAATAGTGGAAAAGAGATTCCTCTAGAAACATAGAAACATGACGGCAGAAAAAGACCACATGGCCTATCTAGTCTGCCCTTCCATATCAACTACAATAGTTCCCTATTTACCTTTAGAGATCCTCTGCGTTTGTTCCATGCTTTTTGAATTCAGGTACTGTCCTTATATCCACCACCTCCACTGGGAGACTATTACATGCATCTACCACTCTTTCCATAAAGAAATATTTCCGTATATTACTCCTGAGTCTATCCCCTTTCACTTTCATCCTATGTCCCCTCGTAGCTGAAGAGCTTGCCTTCAATTGAAAGAGACCCTCGTGCATTTATGCCATGGAGGTATTTAAATGTCTCTATCATATCACCCCTATCCCACCTTTTCCTCTAAAATATACATATTAAGATCCTTAAGTCTGTCCTCATGTGCTTCATAACGAAGACTACTAACCATTTTAGTAGCCACTCTCTGCACCAACTCCAACCTGCTTATATCCTTCTGAAGGTGCAGTCTCCAGAACTGCACACAATACTCCAAATAAGGTGGCACAAGAAACTTATACAGAGGAATTATCACCTCCTTTTTTCTGCTGGTGATTCCTCTCCCTATACACACCCAAGTATCCTTCTGGCTTTCACAGTTGCCTTTTCTACCTGTTTAGCTACTTTAAGATAATCAAACACAATTACGCCCAGGTTCCGCACTTTCTTTGTGGACAGAAGTACTTCACCCCCTACACTGTACAGCTCCTTTGGATTTCTGCAGCCCAAATCATGACCCTGCATTTTTTAGCATTAAATTTCAGCTGTCATATTCTAGACTATTCAAGTTTAGCTAGATCCCTCCTCATGTTGTCGACTCCTTCCTATGTGTCTACTACTCTTGCAGTTTTTGGTATTATCTGCAAACAAGCAAACCTTACCCAAAAGTCCTTCCACAATATCACTAACAAAAATGTTAAAAAGAATTGGGACCAAGGACAAATCCCTGCGGCACACCACTGGTAATCTCCTTCTCTTCAGAGTGAGCTCCATTTATCTGTACACTTTGTCGCCTCCCACTCAACCAATTTCTAACCCAGTCATTAACTTTAGAGTCCATCCCTAGGATGCTCAGTTTGTTTATAAGTCACCTGTGTTGAACGGCTTCACCACATCTAGGGTTCTCCCTTGGTCCAAAACTCCCTGGTCACCCAGTTAAAGAAATCTATCAGATTTGTCTGATAAGAGCTGCATCTGGTTTATCCATGTTGCCTCGCATCCTGCAATCCTTTGGACTCCACAAACCTTATTATTCTCTCCTTTAGTAGCCTTTCCAATAATTTACTAACCACAGTAAACCTCTCTCCAGTCCTCTGGCACCACTCCCTACTCCAAAGAGGCATTGAAAAGATTAGACAGTGGAGCCGCTAGAATGTCCCCAAGTTCTTTCAGTATTCTTAGTTGTATCCCATCTGGACCCATGGCTTTGTCCACTTTTGGTTTAGCTAGTTCCTCTCGAACATAGTCTTCTGAAAAACATTTGAGATTCCTGTCGCTTCTGTTATTTGTAGATATTTTCTGAGGTCCTGCTCCAGGCCCTTCATCTGTGAACACAGAATAGAAATATTTTTTAAGCAATTCTGCTTTATCCTCATCATTTTCTGCATATTCCTCCCCTGCACCCTTGAGTCTGACAATACACTTTTGCCCTTCCTTCTTTCACTGACTTATCTGAAAAATGTCTTATCCCCACATTTTATTGCATCGGCTATGTCTTCTTTTTTTTGTACCTTTGCTTTTCTGACTACTTTGCTAGCTTCTCTAAGTTTCTCCAAATATAGATGCCTGTCTTTCTCTTTCTGTGATCTCTTGCATTTCATGAAGGCCTCCCTCTTTTTCTTCACCTTCTCAGCTACTTCTTTTGAGAACCATAGCGGCCTCTTTTCCTTTTACATTTATTTACCTTTCTAACAAAAATGTTGGTTACCTTTAAAATATCCCCTCTCAGTTTTGCCCACTGTTTTTCTACATCCCCAGATGTTACTATCCTGCTAACAACTCTCCCCCCATCCATGCAAAGTTAATTTTCTTAAAGTCTAAGATCCTTGCTTCTGAATGGATTTTATAAGCTCTGGTACTAATACTGAACCACACCATTTGGTGACTACTGGATATGAGTTGATCTCCCACTGCAACATCAGAAACACTTTCCCTGTTGGTAACTACTAAGTCTAGAATGTTAAACTACAGAGAAATTGGAGGAGACAGCGATGATGGTAAAAATAGGATAGAAGACAAAGAGAAGTTTGCGCACAGATAATGCAATATATACACAAATACCATTACGCCAAATGCAGAAAAGAGATTGATACCTGTGTAAACAGAAGAAAAAAGTATACGCACACAGCAATGCCAAGCATATTTAAATAATATGCAAATGAGCTGCGCATCTTAAAATGGAATGTTAATAAGGTCTGCGCCCAATGCAGAGAAACATAACATGGCAGTAGGAGCGCCATTATCACTACACCTGGTCTGAGGTGACTTAAAAATCTTGCGCATGTAGGGAAAGACTGTTTTAGGGTATGTACTGTAAACAGTTACCTTCAACATGAAAATTTTCTGCATGTATCTTTCAGCATACAAGTGAAAGTTCGTCGTTCAAGAAAATAATTTCTTTTGCTTCTTATCTTTGTGTGTTCTTTGGACTCACTTAAATCATTCTCCATTTACTGTTACAGTATGTTTCTTTGTTGTGATATCATAAAAAATGTTTTTGG
The DNA here is from genome assembly GCA_033557465.1 of Ichthyophis bannanicus. Taxonomy (NCBI): domain Eukaryota; kingdom Metazoa; phylum Chordata; class Amphibia; order Gymnophiona; family Ichthyophiidae; genus Ichthyophis; species Ichthyophis bannanicus. The sequence continues at coordinate 297,127,235 of CM066037.1, forward strand.
GCGAAATAGTGTTGATTATTATGGCAAGCGCCAAAAGAAACTGAACGTCCTATGCGCATAACATGAGTGTTTGACATTTATGCGCATGTGCACATGGCCATTTGTAGCGAATCTATTGTTTGCACACAAATTGACTCCCCTCCTTTCTAACTTATGCTGAAGTGTTGCGCACAGCTCATTTGCATATATACCTTTTGCTGCATACCAGCACTGAAGTTTCGTGCTATCGGTGTGCTACGAAAACGCATACATAACTAACAGCACACGACTTCAGCGCTGGCTTTTTGCATCGGCCTGAAAGAGATTTTTGGGGACTGGATGGAGAAGAGAGAGATTGAGAATTTTGGAGAGAGGGTGGAAGAATGAGGAGAGAGAGAGAGAAGGGAAAGTGGTGAAAACATAGGAGACAGAAGAGAGGAAGAAAGACATTAATGGAAACAGTCGAAAAGAGAGGGGGGGAATTAGTAGAAACAGGGTGGAATGGAGAAAGAGAACATTTAAGACAGGGAGAAGATACAATAAGATAGAGAAAGACAAACCTATGCAGGACAAAATGACTGGTGAAGAAAGGGTAAAAAAGAAGGCATTGAGTATGAAATACTGATGCAAACAAGAAAGAAGCCGATATTCAAAGATTTGTTGGAGTTTTTCAAATATATATTTTTTCATATTACCCCTCCTACTCCACTTAACCGCAGAAGTGATACAGTTACCTCAAGGCAGAGTTAGAGGCATGTTACTAGCACAGCTTAAGACTGAGAAGGTGCTAATTTTCAGAATTGTCTGGATAGGTTAACCAGGTAAGTCAGGCCCTACTAATACTGGATAACTTCAACCCAATATTCAGTAGATTTAACTGGGTTACTCTAGGGAGCGAGTCTAGCCACTAAATATATCTGTTTAAAGTAATCTGGTTAATTTTGGTTAATTTTACTAGAACAGAATTGAATGAATATCAGCATGAAGGTAAAAGAGAGGGAGTGAAAGAATGTGGAAAATATTAGAGAGACAGGACAGTCAAGCCAGGAAGGAAATGAGAAAGAAACTAGCAGAGACAGATCAGAAAAGGAAGAGAGAGAGAGCCAGTGATTAGCAGAAACAGGATAAAAAGGATAGAAATATTGGTGAAGACAGAGTGGAAAAGTATGAGTGATTCATGGAAACAAGGTGAAAAAGAGACAGCAAGAAAAACTGATTGAGATGAGGTGGAAAAGAGAGAAAAACAGCTACTGGTAGAGACAGGCTGCAAAAGAGAGGAGGACTGGTGGAGATTGCAGTTTGTTGGAAATCAGAGCACTCTCCCACACTACACACTTGGTGTTCCTGTATGCAATCAATATATTTAATGGAAAATTTGACAGCAATCCAGCAGGACCTTCTCCCGCAGTTTGACAAAGTTGGGAACCTTTTGTGACTAAATATGATTTGTAAACTCTGTCCATTATGTGCCTCTGGGGGATGGGGGGGGGGGGAGGGTTGAGGGAGATGTGGTACTGAGTTGTAAGTTAACTTAAAACTGTTTCAATAAACTTTACTTTACCAAAAAAGAGAGGGATACAGATGGAAAATAGAACAAATTTTGTGAGGAATGAGTGGAAATGGAGAGATTTGTGGAGACAAGATGGAACAAAGAGAGACTAAGCAAGGTAGAAATAAGGTTAAAAAGAAAAAGTGAGAGAGATGACTGGACACATGATGTAAAAAGACATAATGGAAGAAAGAAGTAAATAGAGAGAGTGAGATTAGCAGAAACCAGAAGAAAAATAAGTATCATAGACATAGAGCCCGATTCCAAGAGGCAAGATGGGCCTGTTTGGATCCAATTCTGGACCGTGGGAAGAAAAACGTTCCCGTGGTAGCTAGAATCGTGCCCAAGGATGGTCCGTCATGCCCCTGCTGCCGAGGGAGGAGTGGCCTAGTGGTTGGGGCAAGGTACTACAGGCCGGAAGGTCGGTGGTTCAAATCCCACTAGAGGACAGCAACCTTGGGCCGGAAGGACTGGGGTTTCTAGTCCCGCAGGTGCTCCTTGTGGTCTTGGGCAAGCCACTTAACCCTCCATTGCCCATGTTCCCTGTAAGTATTAGTGTATGTGTCTCATATCCCCTCGTGTTAAATGTATCCCCCAACTGCGGGATATAAATGCAGCTAAATAAATAAAGGTGCCACCAACTCCGGTGTTTCCGGTCCCCCTATTCCCCACCACCTGACCCCTGGCTAGCCAGCTGGGCCTGGATTGGACAGCGGGGAGCAACCCACACCTGGCCCTTATAACACATAAAATGCTGCTTATGCCATCTTCGAGGGTGCATCGAACTGAATTGGCCTTGTACATGCTTCCAGTCAGGTGCACCCCCTCCCGCCCCCTGCCGACTCTCCCAATCCTGATATAGAAAGAAACTAGCAGTAATGGGGAGAAAAAAGATAGGGAGATCTCTTCCTCTCTCTTTTTCCCTTTCCACCTTGTCTTTTCCCATACCTGCGTCTCAGAATCGGGCCCAATGTGTGGAAAAGCAAAAAGAGGCAAAAAGAGAAATAGAGGAAAGGAGATTGATGGAGAGTGGAAAAAGAAGAAGAGAGCTAGAATACTAGAGACAGAGATGAAAAGAAAGAATAATGAAGATGAATAGCAAAGAGAGAAAGAGAACTGTGGAGATGGGGAAGAGAAAAAAGGAATGACAGTGGCATGTGGACAAACGATTGAAAACAAGAACCGGAGAATCAACTATGAACAGCATAGTTCTTCAACTGATTCAGTTTTTCATCGCACAGTATCACTCATCATCACATATGCTCCATGGAAAGTTTCTTTTTGGTAGCCTGGATGGACAGAAGGGCCTTGGTGGAATGGAGTTGGAATCTAATCCCCAAACAGATGCCAGGGTGCAGATTGGCTGAAATTGCTGTCATGTCAGGAATCCCCATCCAGATAGTAATGTGATGTGAATGTATGGACCGAAGACCACGTTGCAGCCCTGCAGATCTCTTCCATGGAGACTGAGCACAAGTTGGCCATCGACGCAGCCATGGCTCTGACGTGAGCTGTGACATGATCATCAAGGCTCAGGCCAGCCTGGGCATAAGTGAAAGAGATGCAGTCCACTAGTTATATTGACAAAGCGCATTTGGAAATGGCAGCCCCTAGATTGTTGGGGTCAAAAGAGAAACAGCTGGGTGGACTGTTGTGGGTCTTCGTTTGCTCCAAGTAGAAAGCCAAGGCTCGAAAGAAAATTGGCAGAACTACTGACTGATTAAGATGGAAAGCAGATACCACCTTCGGGAGGAAATGCAGATGAGTGCGTAAGACCACTCTATTATGATGGAACCTGATATATGGCAGGTGAACCACCAGAGTCTGGAGCTCACTAACAGGGCATGCCGAGGTAACTACCACCAGAAACAAGACCTTCTAGGTCAGGAACTTCAGAGGCAGGAAGCGACTGGCTCAAAAGGAGCTAACATAAGCTGCATCAAGATCACATTGAGAGATCCCACGTCACTGCCGAAGGCTTGAAAGGAGGTTTAGAGAGGAGAAAGCCCCACATAAAGTGAACCACCAAAGGCTGAACAGAGATGGACTTCCCTTCTGAGGCGCGATGGTAGGCCCCAATCGCACTCAGATGGACCAGACAGAGTTGGATTTGAAACCTGACTCCGAGAGGTGCAGGAGGTACTCAAGCAGCCTGTTGATGGAGCAGGAAAAGGGATCTGAGCCCAGTCAGCGCACCAGGAAGTGAACCTCCTCCATTTAAAAGCATAAGACCGTCTCATAGAAGCCATCCTAGAGGCCAACAACCTCCATCACTCCCTCAGGGGTAGGTTAAGCTCTGACAGGACTAGCCACTCAACATTCACGCAATGAGGGCCAAGGATCAGACCACTGGGGTGGGTCAAGCTGCTGCCATCCTTCTGTGAGATGAGGTCTGGAGCAGAGCCCAACTGCAGGGATGCCCACCGGGAGAGCTGAAGCAGGAGGAAGAACCACGGCTGCCTGGGCCAATATAGCGCAATGACGATCATTGTGTCCCTGTTGGCCTGGAGTTTCAGCAGGATCTTTGCAATGAGATTATAGATGGGTACATGTATAGCAGGCCCTTCCCTCAGTGCAGAAGGAAGACATCTGGTCTGCTGCGCGAGGCGACCCTGGAGCAGAACTGATCCACTTGGGTGTTGTGTGGAATGGCATGACATTCTTGTTCAGAGTCCATTCGTGTGGCTGGAGGATGCGGCTCAGCTGGTCTGCCAGGGAATTCTGCTCCCCGGGCAGATAAGTGGCTCACAACTCCATACCATGAGAGATGGCAAACTTCCACAAGCGGAAGGACCCTGTGCCTCCCTGCTTGATTACATAGTACATCGCCATCTGATTGTTTTGATTCAGAGCAACAATCTGGTTAGCAAGAATATCCTGAAAAGCCCTGAGGGCGTTTGCTATGGCCTGCAATTCCAAAAAATTGATTTGATGGAGGCTCTCCTGTTCAGACCAAATGCCTTGCATGTGAAGGCCATCCAGAGCACTCCAACCTTGCTTGGACACGTCCATCGTCAGTCAGTATCCCACGAGTTGTAATCTGACACTTCCGCTGCATGATTCGTTATCTGACACTTCCGCTGGGTATCGCGGACTAAGGACATCAACTGCTGCAGACAAGCCAGTGGAAGAAAGGCCTGAGCTTTTTTCATCTCGAGGAGGGCCCCTATGAACTCCAGATGCTGAATGGGCTGGAGGTGGGACTTTGGGTAATTAATCACAAATCCCAACAGCTCTAGCACATGAATGGTCAACCGTGCTGATTAATGGATTCCATCCGGAGTAGTGCTTTTTGTGAGCTAGTTGTCCAGATAAGGGAAGACAAAGACTTGCAGTGTCCTGAGATAGGTGGCCACCACCGCGAGGCACTTCGTGAAGACATGGAACACGTAGGCCAGTTTGAAGGGTAGTACTCAGTACTGGAGGTGCTGTTCCCCAGAAAGAATCAGAGATATTTCCTGTGGGCAAGATGGATCGGTATGTGTGTATACACATCTTTAAGATCGACAATCGTCTTTTTGGAGATTCTGAGAGACCATCTTGAATTTTTCTCACACCAGGAAGCTGTTGAGGTTTCTGAGGTTCAGAATGGGCCAAACCCTCCCCTCCATCTTCTTGGGGACCAGGAAGTACCTGGAGTATAACCCCCGCCCGACCTGAGCTGGAGGCACAAGCTCTACAGTGAGACTGGTCAGAAGGATGGAGATTTCCCCTTGTAGAAGGTCGAGGGGATCACAGGGATATGCCCTTGGATGGGGGGGGGACCTCTCAATGTCAATGCACCCTCGGCAGATCCTAGAGGGGCCATCAGGACCAATGCTGGTGCTAAAGATGCTGAATCAGAGTGCTGACCAAAGAGGGACTCTCTCTGCTTTTCTCGACTCTTCAGACATCATTTTGGACTATTTGCAGCACTCACAAGTTAGAGGTTATGAGAGTCCACCTGTGAGTGAAAAGGATGAGCCGCCTCCTCCCCCAGCAGAGAGTTCTCCTCTGTGGTCACTGGTAGATTGGCTATGCTCCGAAGGAATTAGTCAAAACCAAGTCCCCAGTTTGGATTGCAGAGCGGCTGAGCCTTCTGCAGTTTCTCTCGTTGCTGTGGCAAGGGGCCTGCACCCTTTGATGTGAGTTCTGAGGGCTTGAGAAGTAGTGGTGCTTATGCTGATAGAAGGTCTTCTTCTGGCCACCCTGATACCTCCTGTTAAAGGGATCAGTGGTTTTCCTCGAGAACCTGGTGAGGGTGTTATGCTGCTTCTCTATCCCCGGCTTTTGCCTCTATCTGCTCCCCAAAGAGGTTCTCTCCTTGGCATGGCACATTTATTTTATTTATTTATTTATTTACATTCTCTTATATACCGCGCTATTCTGCATCAGTGCAGTTTACATTGAACAAACTAAAATTACATTGAACAGGGCATTATAACTTGGAGATAACTATTTTACAGGGAACATGGGCTATGGAGGGTTAAGTGGCTTGCCCAAGACCACAAGGAGCACCTGTGGGACTAGAAACCCCAGTCCTTCCGGCCCAAGGTTGCTGTCCTCTAGTGGGATTTGAACCCTCGACCTTCCGGCTTGAAGTACCTTGCCCCAACCACTAGGCCACTCCTCCACATTTGCCAGCTTATTCTTCAATGACTGTTCTAGGTCATAAGATTGGAGCCAGGTGAGCCGGCGGGCCTCACTGCCCATCGCCGCTGCCCTGCAAGTCGACTCAAAGGCATCGTAAGTCGCCCAGACCACGTACTTCAAATAGTCCTTGCCATGATGGCTCACTAGGCCATGAAAGGAGTCCAATTTTTCTGTGGGGAGGTACAAATCCAATTTGGCAAGATCCAGCATGATGTCCTTCAAGAACATGCTCATGTATAGCTGGTAAGAGAGAGCCCTGGCTACTAGCTCTGGAAACACCTCCTTCCAAAGGAGTCCAATGTCTTAGCCTGTCTGCCTGGGAGCATCAAGGAATGAGTCTTAGAGTTCTTAATTCTGCTTAGGGTGGACTCTACCCTAAAGTTGAGGCTTTTCAAACCTAGAGGCCTTTTGGACCCGGTATATTGAGTCCAGCCTCCTGCTGACAGAGGGCACTATGAGGGGGTTCTCCCACATCCTCATCTGCAGCCTCTGTAGGATCTGGTGCACCGGCACCATAACTGTCTCCTTAGGGATTGAGGGACACTGAAGACTCTCCAGCTCCTCCACTCTAGGCTCATCCTCCATCTCCATCAAAAATGGGATGGCCTTCGGCAAGAAATCCTGGAAGGACATGTCCTCTGGAGGGGATTTTCGGTGTTTATGCAGAGGGGAGGGGCCTGATGTAAGCTCAGGAGAGCTCCTGTTTGACGGAACCTCTGATTCTACATTGGTAGCCCAGCCATCAGAGTCCGACTCTGAAAAGAAGTTGAAGCATCACTGAGACTCTTGTCTGGTGCTCCCTCTGCCAAGGGGAGTGGAAGCATTGATGTGATCGATGTGGTGTTGAATGTTTCCAAGGTTTCGAAAGAACATCGGACCCCCAACACATTTGAGAATGAGATGGCCCCAGTAGGAGCTGGCCCCCCAGTGTCGATGCCTCAGTTCCCAATGATGCGATAACGTGCGATAACTATGCCATAGCACCAAAGCACCAATCTGCTATTTTGCAGAATCACTGCCATATGGGCCTTGAGGTCCTGGAGGCATTCATCCATGGCTGCCATCTCTGAAGGCCTTGGGGCCTGAGTCATTTTGACCATTGATTCCGGCATCCCTGTGGGGGTATCGGCATGGTCTCAGTCATCAGGAGGTGGTCAGTACTCCTCTAGAACCCTGGACATCATTTATCTCACTGGGGCACCTTTGCAGGCTGCCTCATGGCCATCACTTTCGACATCATGTTGGGAAGGGCTCCGATACCGATGCATGTGGGGATTAGCCCGGTGCTTTGAGGGGTCCACCTTCAACATCGATGGAGTCAAAGTCATCCTTCTTCGATTGAAAGTGGAGATCAATTGAGGCCTGTTCTGTGTCACCGTGGCCCTCAGCTCCAAATGAGCTTGAGAACCTCTCAATGTCGATGCACCCTCAGCAGATCCTAGAGGGGCCATCAGAACTGATGCCGGTGCCAAAGATGCTGAATCAGAGTGCTGACCAAAGAGGGACTTTCTTCTTTTCTTGACCCTTCAGGCATCTCCTTGTCATCTGCAAGCACAAATTACAAGAGGGCTGGTGATCAGGACTCTGACACTGGAGGCACCAGTTGTGCTTGTCAGTGACCGAGATGGTCCTGGCATATTTGTCAGTGACCGAGATGGTCCTGGCCAGCTTTTGGGATATGTCTGGGAAAATGGCTGTGGTGAAATCAAATGGCTCAATGGTGCCAGACGCAGGAACTAACGAGAACAGAAGAAAAATAAAGTTACCAAAAAGAGCACCGGAACCAATGAGTGGAAACACGATCGACTGGACCAATGCTACAGACGGCAGGTGGAATGAAAAACCAAGTTAAAAACAAACCCTGAAGGGGAAAAAAGAAACATCTGCCGGCATACTGTGCCTATATTTAAGGTGCAGGAGCTAACCAGGCAGCATGCAATATTGCTGCTGTCCGGTTAGCTTCAGCAGCTTCCTTTGTCTGTGGTGATCTCCGGATATTCAATGCCATCGCCGTGCTATTGAATATCCGGGGGTTAGAGGATATTGGGGCCCATAGTACCTGAGCAGAGTTAGAGATCACTCATTGATCTCACACCAGATAGACTTGTGGTAGCTGAATAAGGTATTCATAAACTCCACCAGTGACTGTGAAATTGCTAAAAAAGGTATCAAGTTGTGTGTGGTGTATGTGGCGTCTGTGTAGCATGTTTGTGTATGTGGTATATGTGATTTGTGTGTCTGTGTGTGCATATATATGTTTCTCTTTGTTGTATGTTTGTAGTGTCCGTGTGCAGTTCTGTTGTGTGTTTGCAGTGTGTGTATGTGTGTCTGTGGTGTTCATCTGTGTGTGCGGCGAGGTAATTGTGAGAGCTTGTTTTTAGGAGTGGGAACAGTTATCTGAGTGCTGGGGCAGTTGCAATGCAGGACTTTTTAGGGTAATGACAATAAGCAGGATGGTGAGTTGGGGGGAGGGGCAGTTTTTAGGGGGATTGGAAAAGGGAGTGCAAAAGGAGCAATTGCAATTACAGTGTATGCTACAGAAGCTGGAACTCCTTCTCCCATTGAAATATATTCAGCTAGTTCTTTTAGGGGGGCTTATTTGTCTGGAGTTTGTAAAATTTTCAGTTATTTTGCACCTGGACAGATATTCTCTACCCCTTTTATATAATTTTTTTCAACTTCCATTGGGTTGGAAAGAATAAAAAACAGTGCCAGAGTAAGCATATAGGCTATCTGTACAGCAGCTGAATATTGCTGCTGTACAGATAGCTGGCAGCAGTCACCACATTATACATATATTAAGCACCACCACCTGTATGTATTTCTTTAAACATTACAGCTGGCATTCAAAAACATTTGGAGACCAATAGGTTCAAATATTGACGTAGGGGGTAGAAAAGAGAGATCTGATGAGACGGAATGGAAAAAGGAGAGAATGAGGGAGATAGTTGTAGACACGGAATAAAAAAAAATTCAACAGAGAGAACCCAATGCTATTAAGGTAGAAAAGAGAAAGATGCCAAGGGGTGACCCCAGCAAGCTGCGAACCCAGGTGAGTTGGGTCATGCTTCCTCCCATGGACCTTTGGCATCCAAACTGTGGATGGTGGGTAGGAGTTGAATTAAGTATGGAAGAGATGTTGGAGAACAGCCTGACCAAACGAGGCATCCCGAGGGGAGTCCTTGTCTAAGCAATAGTGGGCTGTGAAGGTGTGTACCGAAGCCCAAGTAGCTGCTTTGCAGATGTCATCAATAGAGACAGAACGAAGGTTAGCTGTTGAGGCTGCCATTGCTCTCACATTTTGAGCCATGACATGGCCTTCAAAAGAAAGTTCCTTACTCTGATATGTGTAGGATATGCAGTCTGCAATCCAATTTGACAGAGTTCTTTTGGAAACTGGAAGTCCCAAATTACTAGAGTCAAAAGCCACAAAAAACTGAGAAGATTTTCTATGTGGCTTAGTTATTTGGAGATAAAAGGCTAAGACTCTTTTACAATCCAAAGTGTGAAGATTCATTTCTACACTGGAGGCGTGAGGCCTAGGAAAGAATATAGGAAGAAAAACCAACTGGTTTAAATAAAAAGGCAAAACCACCTTTGGCAGAAAGTGAGGATGAGTCCTGAGAACTACTTTATCATGGTGAAAACCTTGTATAAGGAGGGTCAGCTACTAATGCCTGTAATTCACTAATGCGTCTCGCAGAAGTGATGGCAATTAGGAAAATAACTTTCCATGAAAGAAACTTTAGGTCTGAAGTGGCTAAAGGTTCAAAGGGCGGCTTCATAAGCTGACCAAGAACAAGATTTAGGTCCCATGCCACCGGTGGTGGTTTAATGGGAGGTTTTGTTAAGGGTAGGCCTCTCATAAATCTTGATATAAGTGGATGAGAGGAAATGGGTTGTCCATCGAAAGGTTTATGAAAAGCGGAAATAGCACTGAGATGGACCCTCACTGAATTGGTCTTTAGGCCAGATGTTGTTAATTGTAGAAGATACTCTAGTAGCAACTCTACAGGTACTAAAAAGGGGTTAAGTCCCTTTTGTGAACACCAGAGAACCTTTTCCACTTAAAAGCGTAAGAACGTCTTGTGGAAGGTTTTCTGGAAGCCAGGAGGATATCCTTCACTTGTTGAGAAAGATTAATATCCTGGGATTCTAGGCTTTCAGTAACCAGGCCCTTAGATGTAGGGCCTGGGGATTGGGATGCAGTAGGGATCCGTCCTCCTGTGACAGGATATCCGGAGCATTCCCCAACTCCAGAGGAGTGGTTTGAGAGAGACGCAGAAGAAGGGGGTACCACGCTTGACGTGGCCAACGTGGAGCTTTGAGTATCATACGACCTCTGTCTCTCTGAAGTTTGAATAAAGTCTTGGGAATGAGGGGAGTGGGTGGGAAGGCATAGAGGAAGTCCTGTCCCCAGTGGAGTAGGAACGCATCTCTTGCCTGACAGTTTTGAGCCCGAGATCTGGAACAGAATCTGGGAAGTTTGGCATTCTGCGGACTTGCAAAGAGGTCTATATCTGGTATTCCCCAGATTCGAAACACTCGAGCAAGCTGGTCTGAGTGGAGGGACCACTCGTGTGGCAGCAGCATTTGACTGAGTTTGTCTGCCCAAGAGTTTTGAATGCCTGGAAGGTATATCGCAAACAGGTGAATTTGTAACTCTCTGGCGAGGGCCCATATTCGCAAAGCTTCGTTACATAGCGACAGAGAGCCTGTTTTGCCTTGCTTGTTCACATAGAATATAGCTACCTGATTGTCGGTTTGGACCAGTACTGTTTGGTTGCTGAGATGGCCCTGAAAGACTTGAATAGCACTGAAAATGGCTCTCAGCTCTAGGATGTTTATGTGAAGGGAAACCTCCTGTGAGGTCCAAACACCCTGAGTGGAGAGATCGTACAAGTAGGCACCCCAACCCATCTTGGGCGCATCTGTCGTCAGGGTAGTTTGGTATAGAGGCTGCTGGAAAGGAGAGCCTACAAGGAGGTTTTTCAGGGATTGCCACCATTGCAGGGATGAAATCAGACGTGTGGTATTTCTGATTTTGTCTGTTAGTCGACCCGAGGCTTGTGACCACTGAGAGGAAAGGGTCCACTGGGCTGCTCGCATGTGGAGGCAAGCATAGGGAACCACATGGAGAGTGGATGCCATGTGTCCCAACAGTTGAAGCATCTCCCGAGCAGTAAGGAATACCTTTACAGATGCTTGAGATGCCAGTTGTATTATACATAGACAGCATGGCTGGGGCAGGAAAGCCCTTGACTGCCATGTGTCTAGATGAGCCCCTATGAATTCTAGAGATTGAGAGGGGGTAAGATGAGATTTTGGGAGGTTTATGACCAGCCCCAAGTATTGAAGAATTCTCATTGCTCGAGAGAGAGCGAAGCAGGCCTCTGGAGCTGTCTATGCTCGAATGAGCCAATCGTCTAAGTAAGGGAAGACGAATATTCCTAGAGTCCTCATAAATGCTGCTACCACTGCCATGCATTTTGTGAAGACTCTTGGAGCAGAGGTTAGTCCGAAGGGAAGAACTCTGTACTGGAAGTGTCTTCCTTGGACCAGGAACCTAAGGAACCTCCTGTGATCTGAGTGGATAAGAATAAGCGTGTACGCATCTCTTAGATCTACAGAACATAGCCAGTCCTGACTTTGAAGGTATGGTAAAAGTGTTCCGAGGGAGATCATCTTGAACTTTTCTCAGAACAAATACTTGTTTAATTCTCTGAGGTCTAGTATTGAAGTCAGTACCGAAATGTCTCGGTTCCTAATCCCCGATATCGGACATCGGCATGGGGGGAAGCAGTCCTTTCAAAGCAGGTACTGTCGGTACTGGTACCGATACCTGTGGAACCGTCTGTTGCGGTCTTAGCGGTACTAAGGCTGCTAAGAGGACCGCTAGACTGCGTTCAATAGCGAGGCTTCTGTGATCCATCACTCCTGCCGATGCCTGGGTGCCGGTACCAGTGGAAGCGGCCACGACCCCAGAGCATGGCACCAGTAGTTCCGCAGAGGTCAAGGCCTCTAGAACATCCTGGAGCCCCGTTAATGCTTTGGAGCTCGAAGACTCCCACCGGGGCTGTTTTGCCAGTGAAGTATCCTCGAGGGAAACGCCCAAGGCATATCAATATTTTGAAGGAGATTTTCCCTTCAAGGACTGGCTAGTTTTACTTTTGGTTACCTGAGATCCATGGGAGGAAGATGAAGCCCTGAAAGACGTCGATGCAATTCACATCGTGTCGGAGGCAAAAAGGGTACCGAGATTTGCAGCTCTATTCTGCCGGCCCCTCATGGTCATTCTCGTGCAGGAAGAGACACTCCGTTGGACAATGTTCAGGACCCAAAAATTTTAGACACCAATCATGGGTGTCGGTGACGGAGATGGTACCGCCACATTTTAAGCATTTTTTGAAACCACTAGCTGGCTTCTCCATGCTTGAAGAAAAATGGGCCTAGTGCCCAGAATGGCACGTAGCACCAGAAATAGGAAAGATCCCTGAAGAAAAATATATGTTGTTTTTTTTTAAGAAAGAAGAAGAGAACCGGTGGTACCGGTAGGCGTCAAATGAAGGCAGACGCAACCACAAAAAACAAGAAATAAAGGTAGATTTTCTGCGGTGACAGGGTACCGTGTCCTGTCGGCTCCGCGGAAAACGAAGAACTGAAGTGAGAGAGGTACAGAGGCGGGAGCGGGAAGGCAGCACCGTATGCGCTGTGGGATGCTCCCAAAAGCTTTCCTATTGGATGCTGGGGAGCGTTCCCGCGCGGGCTCCGTCAATACCCATATGTGAAGACTACATTCCTGCTTGTTCCTGGAGATAAATTGTGTCCTAAATTTTCAGTTCTATGTTCCAGCTCTACAAATGTTGTGCAGGCTGAACTCCTCTCATGGATAAAAGAACAATGAAGAAAAGTTTCTTTATAAGAAGCTCAGCACTATGCAAAAGGATAATATCATCATTAACGAGGAAGAACTAGACTGTAAGAGAAACTATAATAGAATCAGTAGAAGACACAACAGGAGAGCATGTCCCAGAAGCCCCATCTAACCTGCCTATCCCAACTTACAATGAATCTCTCATTTCCTCATGATCAATTAAATCACTAGCCTCTGCTGAAAAATTAACTTTGCCAGATTCACTAGTACTCACCATACCACCGACTCTCTCAAGGTGACACTCCCCCCCCCCCCCCAGGTACACTGTATCCCTTCCCACTGAATTAGCACAGTTACCAGTGACAAACTCATAAGCCTATGTATTGGAGCATAAGGAATAAGATGCATGAAGTTGGCTCAAAGTGAACTTGCCATTCCAACAGTCAGGCACTCACATCCTACCTGCAATAATGGATGCCTCCCATGTATTAACAAGCTGTGAGTTCAAACGTTCTGGACTAGAGCTTTTTTGCAAAGTTGGCTGTGACAAGAAGGCATGGGTGGATTATCACAAACCTTACATTTCCCTATTATACAACAGAGAGAACGAGGTGAATAGTGACAACAGATCAGCCAGGAGCTTGAGCTCCTAAAGCTTCCCACTTGGTAAATACAGTATTTCTAACCTTTTCTTTTTTAGTATCACATAAGCTGCCCAGGGGAGATTATGTTTAATTAAGTGAAGGTGCATATTAACCCCCAGAGTCTGTTCCATGAATAATAGTGTCTAAGGTACATTGATGTATCACCCAGGCCCTCGTTCTCTCAAACCCTACCTCCTTCCTCCTTCCTGCAGCAAGCATAAAGGTTGGACTTTGTTTTTTTAGAGACCTCTTCTACAAAGTTGATCCAGTTATCTCAGCTTCTTTGAGGCTGCTTTTAATCCTCATGCCCCTCACTCTCTTGTTCACCACTTATGTGTATCTTACCACTCTTATGGATATGTTTACTAAATGGCGGTAGCGGATTCCGTGCGATATCAGAGCTGCAGCCCCATTGAAATCAATGGGGCCCCAGCTCCAATATCGCACGGAGTCTGCTACCGCCATTTAGTAAACATACTCCTTAGTCCCCAGTCTTGTGGTGTTCTTTGTTTTGATTAGATTGTAAGCTCTGATGAGTATGGACTGCCACTTACATCTATATATACAGTGCTCTGTGTATGTCTTGTAGCGCTATACAGGCAGAAAGAAAAGGAATAGAAATAGAAAAAGACTGATGGAGAAGAATGGAAAAAGAGAACAGACTAGTGGAAACTATTTGAGAAAGACAGACTGATGGAGACATGAGTAGATAGAGACATGGAGGGACCCTGGTGGAGACAGGGTGGAAAAGAATGAGAGACTAATGAAAGCAGTTGGGAAATAGAAATAGAAACACAGCAACACAGGGAGAAGGTAAAAAAAGAGGAAACAGATTAATGTAGACAAGGTGGAAAAAAAGATAAATAGAAGAGTTTATAGGGAATGAGTGGAAAAGAGATACTGGAGATACAAAGTGGAAATGTGAGAAATACAGTTTGAGACAGGCTAAAAAAAGAAAAAGAGAGAGTTAGTTAGTAGTGGAGACAATCTCTCTCTGTTCCTTTTTCTCTATGCTTTTAATTGATATGTTGTCTCGTTTTTATTTGGTACTGTATGTTTTAAAGTCTTATTTCTAATGTTCATTATTCTAATCATAGAATTATTATGATTAGTGGAATAGAAAGCAGAATAATTGAATAAATAAAGAGAGAGAGACTGGTAGAATTGAAGAAAATGAGAGGGAGAGAAATGCCTGGAAAAGGCATGCAAGAAAATAGTGAGAAACACTGCTGGAGAAAGGGCGGAAAAGAAGAAAAAGTAGAAAGATAAAAAAGAAAAGTCTATGAAAAAACTGTAGTAAAGATAGAGAGAATGATGGAGAAAGTGGAAAAGAGGGAGAAAGAGATTGCTGGAGATAGGGTCAAAGAGAGAGAGACTGGGGGTTGAGAAAGTAGAAGAGAGTGAATAAGGGAAGAGAGCAATAGGAAAAGACATAGTGAAAAAGAGCAGAGAGAGAAAGAGAGAGACGGGTAGAGACAGAATGGAAATGGGAAATATTTATTTATTTACCTGATTTTATATACTGCCTTATCTCTACGTCAAGGTGGTTTACAAATAACATATTAAAGAGAACTTAACATTGACAAATAATGTTAGGTTAGGTTTGTGGAGAAATGGTGGAAAAAACACAGTGGAAAGACTGATTGGAAAGATAAAACAGAGACAGAAAAAGAGACTGTGGAGATAGCATGGAAAAGAAAGAGGAGGAAACAGGATAGGACAAAAGAATGAAAGGAAGATACAAAGAAAACGGGGTAGAACAAGAAAGACTGAAGAAGACAAGGTGGGAATGATAACATGAGACAATAGGAGGAAACAAAGACGGAATTGAAAAAAAAGACAGACTGCTGTAGCGATAGTAGAAATGAAAATAAAAGAGAAAGATACGTAAAGAAACAGGAAACATAGAAAATGACAGCAGAAAAAGACCATATGGCCTATCTAGTCTGTTCTTCCACATCCACTACAATAGTGCCCTTTTATCCTTTAGAGATCTTCAGTGCTTGTCCCATGCTTTCTTGAATTCAGATACCATCCTCGTCTCCACTACCTCTACTGAGAGATGATTCCTCGCATCTACCACTCTTTCTATAAAGAAATATTTACACATATTACTCCTGAGTTTATCTCCTTTCAATCTCATTATATGTCCCTTCGTAGCAGAGCTTGCTTTCAATCGAAAAAGGCTCTCCTCTTGGGCATTTATGCCATGGAGGTATCATATCTCCTCTATCCCGCCTTTCCTCTAACGTATACATATTAAGAGATCTTTAAGTCCGTCACCATATGCTTTATAACAAAGACCTCTAACCATCTTAATAGTCACTCTTTGCATCGCCTCCATCCTGTTTATATCCTTTTGAAGGTGTGGTCCCCAGAACTGCACACAATACTCCAAATGTGGTGACAATAGAGACTTATACAGTGGCACTATCACCTCCTTTTTCTGCTGGCCATGCCAAGCATCCTTCTGGTTTTTGCAGTCCATTTTCTACCTGTTTAGCCACTTTCAGATTATCAGTAGCAATCATGCCCAGGTCCTGTTCTTCTTTCGTGGACAGAGGTTCTTCGCACCCTACACTGTACCAATCCCTTGGATTTTTTCAGCCCAAGTGCATTACTCTGCATTTTTTAGCATTAAATCTCAGCTGCCAAATTATAGACCATTCTTCAAAATTAGCTAGATCCCTCCTTATGTTATCTACTCCTTTCTGGGTGTCTACTATATTGCAGATTTTGGTATCATCCGCAAAGAGGCAAACCTTACCCAACAGCCCTTCCGCAATATCACTAACAAAAATATTAAAAAGAATCAGACCCAGGGCATACGAGCGGCACACCACTGGTAACCTCCTTCTCCTCAGAGTAAGCTCTATTTACTTGTACCCTTTGTCACCTCCTACACAATCAATTTCTAACCCACAGTCACTTTAGGGTACATCCCTAGGGTTCTCAGCTTGTTTATAAGTCGCCTGTGTGGATTGGTGTCAAAGACATTACTGAAATCTAAGTACACCATATCTAGGGCTCTCCCTCAGTCCAACTCCCTGGTCATCCAGTCAAAGAAAATCCATGCTGCCTCGGATCCTGCAATCCATTGGACTCCAGAAACCTCACTATTCTCTTTTAGTAGCATTTCCAATAATTTACTCAACACAGATGTTAGACTAACCGGCCTGCAGTTGCAGCCTCCTGTAGTTGTCACAAGATAGCTAGAGACAGGGTGGAAAAAATAAAGATAAGTTTCATCTGTTTATCTCACCACGGTATGGTAAACAGATATTTATTTATTTAGCATCACTTATATACCGCACTATTTAGAATCAGTGGGGTTTACATATAACAAAAATGTGTGCAGTGCAGGCAGAACCTACACTGGACTTACAATGAGCAGGGGTTTCTAACAAGGCTAACAGGGGTAACTATATACAGGCAAAGCTGGTTGTCACCGGCTGCGTGAGCAGCTCACAACTATTTACAGGTTTGGCCTAACTATATACAGATTGGCAGGTTAGTATGTATGCATTGTTCCAGTTGAGGGTATTGGGAACTAGAGGGCGGGGCTGCAAATATGTGTGGTAGCTGTATGAAGTTCTCTATGGTGGAAACAAGGTGGAAAGGAGAGAGAGAAAGTAATGGAGACAGTGTAAAAGAAAGAGAGATGAGACATATTAGAAAAGAGAGTGAGTGCCCTTCTCTGCCACTGAGAACTCCAGACTTTGTTTATTGTATCTTGCTGCTCCATATGCGTCGGGCTCCTTCTCTAGCCCTATTTAAATCCAGACTAAAAACCCACCTCCTTTTGAAGCCGCTTTTGGATCCTGATGCTCCTCATTCTCTTGTCCACTACTTATGTGTGTATCTAGTCCTAGTTTCACTATGTGTTATGTCTTGATTAGATTGTAAGCTTTGATGAGCAGGAACTATTCTTGCATCTATATGTACAGCGCTGCATATGCCCTGTAGCACTATGCAAATGATTAGTAGCAGAATGAAAGACCGGTGTAGATATAGTAGAAAATAGGGAGAAAACAAACTTGCAGAGAAAGGATGGAAACGAGGGAGACTGATGTAGATAGAGAGATACAGGGAACAGAATGGAAAAGAAAATGTTAGAGAGGGGTGATTTAGTAGCAAAGAGAGAGAAAATATTGGTAGAGACAGGGTGGAAAAGAGAGAAAGCTTGTTGAAACAGAGAAGCAAAATAGAAGAAAGAGAGAGAGAGGCTAAAAGTGATAAGATGAAAAAAAGAAAATGGGGAATAAGAAAAAAAAAACATACAGAAAGAGAAAATGTGACAGTGGAAAAGATACAGAGGAACACTAGGGAACTTGGGATAGAAGCAAGACAGAAAGATTCTGAAGTCAGGGTAGTAAGGAGAGCAAGAACAAGACTGTTGAAGGTTGGAGGGGAAAAGAAAAAAGATAGGTGTAAAGGTAGTGGAAAAGAGAAAAAGCAACAGAAAAGCTTGTGGAGACAGGATGGAATAGAGGCAAGAGAAAGACCCACACTGGTAGAAACATTGTGATAGAGAGAGAGCTCCTGGTGAGGACAGACTGGAAAGGAAAGTGAAAGAACAGAATGATGGCAATATGAGAACAGAAAGAAAAATAGAAAGACAAATTGGCGGAGACAGGGTGGAGAAGAGAAAGACTGGCAGAGAAAGGTTGAAAATGAGAGCAGCTGGTGAAATACAGTAGGAAAATTTTAAAAAAGAGATTGAAAGGAACTGGATGGAAAAACGAGAAAGAAATAGAGAGATTAGTGGAAAGTGAGATATGTGGAGACAGGGTAGAAAAGAGATACACAGAGACAGAAACTGGTATAGACAATGGCAGATAGAGATTTGGTAGAGACAGTAGAAAAAAGAGATACTGTTGGAGACAGTATAGAAAAGAGAAAGATTGCACTGGTCAACATTGGAATCGTTACTGACTTTAAAAGGCCCTAATCTGTAGTATCATGGTGAGCTGAACACAAATATAACATTAAAAAAAATTTATTGGCTCTCGTTTTGAAGATATTGCATGTAGTTCATTTTTGACGTTTCACCGTGTAAATTTATCCAGTAGGACATCAACAACATCCCAAATAAGCCTTGAATGATGTAAAATTGCATCACATTGCATAATACCAGCATGCAAACATCATCCAGAGTTGATTGCATCATTTTCTGATGCAATGCAATACTACTACCAGACGGCTGCTGAAGACATCTGACGTCAGCAGTGTACTATACGCACTCAGAAAGGTTGAGCATTTAAAATATTTCAGACTGTGTGTGAGACAGTTTAAGCTACTGTTACATGTAACTTTTATTAATCATATAATTTTAGCCATTTAGGTACAATACAGAACAGTAATGCCGCGAAAGTGTGTTAATACCGTTGACAATTTCTGCTACATTTGTGGGGAAGTGACATTTGCCAACCAGAAGAAAAGTATCACTTCTCAACTGAAGAAGGCATATCATCTTTACTTCGGATGCAAGATTGGTGACCAAGACAAGCCTTGGGCCCCACATATATACTGCGCTACATGTACAACACAGCTTTCACAGTGGTTGAATTGCAAAAGATCATCAATGCTGTTTGCAGTCCCCATGGTGTGGAGAGAGCCAAGCAACCACATAAATGACTGTTACTTCTGCTTGGTGGTTCCTCTTTCCAGCGGAATAACGAAGCAAAAGAAGTCGAGCATAGTCTACCCAAACATTCCGTCTGCATTGAGACCAGTTCCACATGGTGAGGGACTTCCTATTCCAGAACCTCCATCAGAATATTCTCTTGATTCATCTGATGAGGACAAGGGTGAGCCAACCTGTTCTCCTGGTCTGTCAGCATGCAGTGACCCAGATTTTCACTGGGATTCATTATCAACTCCACACAGAATAACACAGGAAGAACTAAATGACCTGGTTCGTGATTTGGACTTATCCAAGAACAAGGCAGAATTGCTAGGATCAAGACTCCAACAATGGAATCTTCTAGAAGACGATGTCAACATTACTCCATATCGAAAGCGCCACCAGCAGTTGGAGCCTTTCTTCAGAAAGGAAAGTAATCTGGTATTCTGTTCCGATATTGAAAGCTTCATGAATGCCTTAGAAATCACTCATGACCCACAAGACTGGAGACTATTTATAGACTCTTCGAAACTGAGTCTGAAGGCTGTGCTTTTGAACAATGGAAACCGTCTTCCATCTATTCCAGTAGCGCATGCCATCCACATGAAAGAGACATACAATAACATAAAGCATCTACTGACGTCCATTAACTACAAAAGTACAGCTGGCACCTCTGTGGTGACTTGAAGGTAGTTGCCCTTTTAATGGGACTGCAGCAGGGATATATAAAATACATGTGTTTCTTATGTGAGTGGGATAGCCGAGCAAGGGATTGGCACTACTTGCGGAAGGAATGGAATCGCTGACAAAATGTAACAGTTGGAGAGAAGAATATCCAGCACCCAGCTCTGGTTGAGGCTCACAAAATCCTGCTACCACCCCTTCACATCAAACTAGGTTTGATGAAAAACTTTGTGAAAGCCATGGACCGCTCTTCACCAGCTTTCCGATACCTGCATGAAAAATTCCCTTGACTCAGCGAAGCAAAAATTAAAGAGGGAATTTTTGTGGGTCCTCAGATTCGAGAGCTCTTCAAAGATGACCGGTTCAACAACTTGCTGCAGGGTGATGCGAAACAAGCATGGAATGCTTTTCGCCTAGTGTCAACAAACTTTCTCGGGAATGTTAGGGCAGAAAACTACAAGGAACTAGTAGAAGACATGCTGATGCAGGATCAGAAACTTGGCTGCAATATGTCTCTAAAGATCCATTTCCTTGATTCCCATCTCTATTTCTTTCCTGACAACTGTGGTATGGTTGGTGATGAACAGGGCGAACGTTTTCACCAGGATATCGCAACAATGGAGCAAAGATACCAGGGAAAATGGTCCACTACAATGCTGGCTGACTACTGCTGGACACTCCCCAGGGAAGCTCCCGAACAGCTGTACAAGAGACAGGCGAAAAAATCTAAGAAGTAGTCTATGACTTGGTTTTTTACAGATATTAACCGAAGGCCTATTATATTTACTATTGACATGCATTTCGTGATGTAAACATTAATTCTTGTAGATTACAAAAAAACTAGAGCCAACTTTGCAATTTCACTGTCATATTTGTGTTCGGCATATAAAAATTGATAAGAAATGACTATTTTTATTTCAGTAACATGACTTTTGTAAAAATTTGTTGACCAGTGTTGTTGGAGACAGGGTGGAAAAGAGGAAGAATGCATTGTAGAGATAGTAGAAAAGAGAGAGTAAGCAACAAAAAGACTTGTGAAGACAGTGGGAAAAAGAAAGACAGGCTGGCAGAAACTGTGATAAACTGAAAACGAAAGAAGGGTTGGAACAGAATGGAAAAGAGAGAGAGAAAATTATGGAGAAGGGAAAAGAGAAAAAGAGGTAGAAAATAATTTGGTGGAGATAAGGTGAAAAAGTGAAAGAAAAAGAGTGATAGAGACAGACAGGAAAAGATACAGAGTGGCTGGTGGAGGCAGGGTGAAAGAGAAACAGAAAGAGATAGGTGGAGTTATACTGGAAAAGTAATTGCATGAGACTGGTTGAGACAAGGTGAAAAAGGGGAAATTAGGTCTTACTTGATAATTTGCTTTCCTTAAGTTCCTCCAGTGCAGTCCAGATAATAGAGTTGTCACTCCCCACCTGCAGTTTGGAGACTGAGCATGCCAAGACTGAGTCACCTACTTAGGCCACTGGCACGTCCTTCACGACTCAGTATTCTAATGACAAAGCAGACCCCACCCAACGAACAGCTCTTACAGCACTCGTATTAAAAATTTAACTAGAAAAACTGCCAGAACACTGGCTGAACAGAAGCAGAGCTAAAGAGCTCCTGCTGTTATCAAACCTCATGCCTACTTTTTCTGTATATTGCGCTTTGTTCTAGAAACGTGTTTTTTTGTTTTTTTTTCGTTAGCAGGAAACCTGTATGCTTAGTGAGGACAACCTCACCCAATGTCTGAAGAAGGAGGAGACCTTGGCATTGTCTGCCATCGCCATCCAGTCCACACCTGGGAGGCCCTACCAATCCACTATCAGGTTGAATGCCCATGAGGCAAATTCGAGGAGGTGATAGGTCAGGAAATCTATTTCCAGAATGTCCTTGCTTGCGATGTACTGGGCTGTACTACTACTACTACAGCACTTGGAGGTGCAGTTCCACGCAGGGCAACAGTAGACATTTCCCAAGCTAATCCCAGGCACTTTGTTCTGCCCTGGCTATTGAAATAACCACCATGCCCATGGTTACTTTACTTGAGAGGATTTGCACAGTGCGCTCCCGTGGAGCAGCTTGCTTAAAGTGCAGCAATGCCAGATAGATGGTCCTGGCCTCCAGGCGATGGATGGCCCATTTTGCTTTCAATGGAGACCACTGACCCTATGCAGTCTGGTCAAGACAATGAACTCCACAACTGGAAAGACTGACATCAGTGGTGAGGAGCACCTGGGCTAGAGTTTCGAGGGGCATCCTCCTCAACATGTTGTCAGGGGAGGCCCACCAGAGGAGGCTGTGTCGATAAGAGAGAAGAAGCAGGAGTTGGACTCTATAGTCCTGCGAGCACAGGAACCAGTCAGTCAGCAAAGCCCCCTGTAGAGGACGCACGTGTGCTTGTGCAGAGGACATCAGCTCTACGGTTGCAAAACGGGCCGCTGCACCTAACTGCGAGTGTTTGCTGTGATCCTGCCTTTCCTGTCTGATGTCCCCGGTCTGTGCAGGCCATACACCATTTTTCTTTCCTTAAGGGCCTACAGCTCCTGGTCAGTTGGAGACTGGTTTCAGTGCAGCTTGGCCAGCTGAGACCCCAAGGAGTATTAAGAGACACCCCTCTGGTGGTTATCTCCTTCCTGGGACGAGTTCCTGGCTATGAGAGCCAGTGTAACTCTGTGGTGCATTAGGATCAGTGCCTACCTCATTGCCCTGATGCCTTGGCTGCAGTAAGTGGCGATGGTTCCCTTGTTGATCGTCTCTACACCACTTGCACAGCCAATTCGGGGAAGACTTCTGCCAATTCAGCGTCCCTGTTAGTGGTTCTGGCTCCCGATGCAGTTGAGGCTTCGTTGCCATCTTCCACATCAGGGATTATCAATGCTCTTCTCCAGGCAGACCTGCTGTTCCTGCAATCCTGAATTTCACCATGGGACCAGCTCCTGTGGCTGACAGGGAGTCTTCTCTCCCTCTGTTTCCATAGTCACAGCGCTGTCAGCCACAGCAGTCGCTAGTGTTTCAGCCACAGCGGCTGTCGGACCCCGCAGCAGCAGATTTTTTACCCATCTTCCAACATGTTTGTGGGCTATGGAAGGGTGGTCAAGGCCTTGTTCCCTCTCGGCCAGGCCCATCTTTGCCACTCCTCCGATAGTCCTTGCAGGCCGTTCCTGCAAATGATCAAGAGGGCAGGACTCTGTCCGGGCACCAGTGCGGCAACTATGCCCCCGAACCAACTCCACATTGACATCTTCAGGTCCAGGATTGCCCTGGCTAAGACCAGAAAACAAGGGAGGAGTCCTGGACTCGACTGGAGAAACTCAAGGAAAGCAAATTATCATTCCTCCAGTCCAATCCAGACAACAGAGATGTTCCAGAGCAATCACTCTCAGGCGTTACTCGCAAGCCAGGCCTGAAGCACTGCCGACCCGAAATGGGCATCCCCCGCTGCCTGCACATCGAGACAGTAATGACGAACGAATGTGTGCAAGGACGACCAGATCGTTGCCCTGCAGATGTCCACCAGTAAAACAACGAAACCGCTGCCCAGAAGGCCGCATGAATCTAGTAGAATGCACTCTCCACCCCCAACGGAGCTTCTTGTGACGCAACAAGCACACAGACGCTATAGCCTCCTTGAACTGAGCAATGGAGGCTTTGGATGAGGCCTCCCCCTTATGCGGTTCCCCCAAAGAGAACAAAGAAGTGATTTGACTTGCAAAATGGTTCAGTCCACTTCAGATACTTGCTCAAAGTCCACCGCACATCGAGCAAACGCAACTGATTGTCCTCCATCTTGTACCACACAAAAACCGGCAGGGACAACAGCTGATTCAAATGAAAGAGCAAAATCACATCACCTTGGGTAGAAAGGAGGGTACTGGCCGAAGCACCAATTTTTCCTTTGTCATCTTCAAAAACAGTTCCCGACAGGACAATGCTTGAAGCACGGAGATCTGCCACACCAAACAAATAACCACCAAAAAGACTGTTTTCAACGTTAGATCCTTTGAAGTCAATGCACCTACTAGTTCAAAGGGCACCTCTGTTAGCCCTCGCAACACTAGGTTGAGGCTCCACAGGGGAACCAAGGACCAGAGTGGTGGCCGGACCTGTTATATGACCTACAAGAACCAGACCACATCCGGATGAGGGATGAGATCCCAATGACTGTGCCCTGGACTCTACCCTTGTAGAAAGTAATAGCTGCCACCTGAAGCCGTAATGAGCTCCTAAGCCAAACCTTTCTTGCAGTTGGCTTGCAGGAAAGCCAGCACCTCCAGTAGTGCCGCCTCTGCTGACACCAGTCTTCAAAATCGCGCCATACTCTGACATGTGATAAACACATGGAACGCTTATGGTCCTTCAGTATAACTGTAATCACTGCCGCTAAATATCCTCACTTTCTCAATCAAGCCCTCTCAAAGCCAAGGTGCAACTCACCTGCGGAATGAGAATGGGCCCTTGTCTCAAGAGGTCCGGCACCTCCAGCAGGTGCTATGGACACTCCATGGCCAAACGCAGCAGATCGGTATACCACAGGCGCCTCAGCCAGTCCAGTGCTATCGATACCACTGGCCCCGGATGCGACTCTATCCTTTGCAGAACTCTCACTATCAGCACTCACGGCAGGAAGACATACAGGAGTCCGTCCACCAGCCAGCGTGCCCAAACCTTCTGACATCCTCTCTCTCCACCTGTTCAAGAAACAAGTCACCTTCACATTCCCGAAGGTCACCATGAGATCCATAATCGCCTGACCTCACTTTTGATGATCTGAGCTAACACGTCGTTGCTCAGGCACCACTCCGCTGTGTCCAGGTGCCATCGACTGAAATAATCGGCTGCTACATTGTCCTTGCTGGTCATGTGCGGTGCTGATAGAGCCAGGAGGTTGTCTTCCGCCCAGCTCAACAGTGAAGCTATCTCGTCCACCAGGGGAATACTCCCTGTACTGCCCTGATGATTGATGTAAGCCACTGTTGTGGCATTGTCGGAGACCACCCGCACCACCTTTCCCTGCAGAATGTTCGGAACTCCTGCAACGTGAAAAACACTGCCCGCATTTCTAATCTGTTGATGGACCACTGGTTTCTTCCTGCGTCCAGTGCCCTGGCGCTACCCACAACACGCAGTACACCCCCTAGGCATTCAAGCTGGCATCCATTGTTACCAGGACCCAGATTAGTTGTCCCAGGAGAGCCACCAGCGCAGAGACCCTTGAGCCAACCGTGGGCATGGCACCCTCCAGTACAAGGACTGCATCTGAGTAGACCAATACTGCAGAAGTGCCCTCTGCAAGGGTCGAATATGTGCCCTCGCCTATGGTACCATGTCTATGGTTGCTGCCATGGATTCTAGCGCCTGCCGATAATGCCAGGCAGATGGCGCTACCATCCTCCGAATGCCTGACCTGCGATTGTATCTTTGAGATATACTAAGTCCTGGCTGGGCCACAGATGACTCTTGGTAAAGTTGACGACCCAGCCGAGCTGCTGCAGATAGGCAACCACTCGATCCGTCACCACTCTACTCTCGTCCAGTGTTTTTATTCACACAAGCCAGTCGTCCAAGTATGGGTGCACCAGCTCTCCCTTGTGAAGCGCCGTCACGACCACCACCATAACTTTCTTGAAGGTCCTTGGCACTGCTGCCAGCCTGAACGGGAGCACTTGAAACTGAAAATGTCCCATTGGTACCGCGAAACACAGAAATCTCTGATGATCTGGCTGTATGGGAATGTGCAGGTAGACCTCGGTGAGATCCAAGGTTGTGAGGAACTCGCCTTGCTGTACCGCTGCGATATCTGACCGTAGCGCCTCCATATGAAACTGTGGTACTCTTAAAGCTCAGTATATATACTGGAGATCCAAAATGGGCTGAAAGGTTCCCTCTTTTTTTGGGGACCACAAAATAGACTGAGTATCAACTGCAGCCACATTGCTCCAGGGAAACTTCCACCACTGCATCCAGCTGCTGCAGCCACCACAGCGTATCGCGCAACGCCACGACCTTCTGTGACACATCGCAGGGGAAGTTGACGAATGCGTCATTCAGGGAGGGGCCAGGCTAATTCTAGCGCATAACCTTCGAGAATGACCTCGAGCACCAACCGATCGGAGGTAAGCTGGACCCAGCTGGAATAGAAGTCCTCCCACCAGGACCAGTCCATCCTGGGCCACTTATCACATTGCATTGTCTTAGGTCCCGCGGGGGAGGAGGAGGGGAAGAATCCTCTGCTCAAACCCATGTAACCCAAAAAGGACTGCCCCTAGGGCAGATAGTGACCTCGGGAATGAAGGGGCAAACTGCACTGCCCTAAACATCCTAAAGTCTCAAGTTTGCCCTTGCATTGACTGCCCCGATCGCCCCAGCTAGGGCTTATCCTTAGGCAGGTGACCCAGCTGGAATAGAAGTCCTCCCACCAGGACCAGTCCATCCTGGGCCACTTATCACATTGCATTGTCTTAGGTCCCGCGGGGGAGGAGGAGGGGAAGAATCCTCTGCTCAAACCCATGTAACCCAAAAAGGACTGCCCCTAGGGCAGATAGTGACCTCGGGAATGAAGGGGCAAACTGCACTGCCCTAAACATCCTAAAGTCTCAAGTTTGCCCTTGCATTGACTGCCCCGATCGCCCCAGCTAGGGCTTATCCTTAGGCAGGCGTCCACATTTCGTATCCGTCAACTCCTTCACCAACTTCTCCAGCGCCTTGCCAAACAACAGTTTTTCTCGGAAGGGCAGCTTGCTTAGCCTCGCCTTTGAGGTTCCATCCGCCACTCAATTCCTCAACAAGAGCAACGTCTAGTGGCCACCACTGAGGCCATCCCTTTGGCCGAGGAGCAAATTGGGTCATAGCAAGCATCGGCTAAATATGCCACACCCGACTCCAATTTAACCGCTTCCGAGGATCTCTTGCGTCCAACACAAACAATCTCTTGCCACATAGGCTCTGCAGATGGATGTCTGCAATGACATTGCACCAAAATCAAAGGCCTGCTTCAGCAGGGTCTCCAATTTATGATCTTGTGTGTCCTTGAGAGCCACACCCCATTCAACGGAGATCATAGTCTTCTTTGCAACTGCTGACACCAAGGCATCCACTCTGGGTGCCCTCAGCGGCTCTCTTTCCTGTTTCTGTCAAGGGGTACAACCTAGACATGGTTTTCATCCCCTTCAAACCTGCCTCTGGCACTTCTCATTCATCTTGTATCATCTGCTTGATCACTCTATGAACCGGGAAGACAGCTTGGGGCTTCTGTACTGCTTGCAACAACGGGTCTTCCAACTTATTCTTTTCTTTCACACCTCCTTTTGGGATGTTAAGTACCGCTAGCAACTGAGCTATTAGTGTTGCCAGTTCCTCGAGCCAGAAGAATCTTACCAGTCTCAGCTCGTCCCCCTGTTGGATCTCGCCGTCTTCAAAGTCACCTATTGCGGACTCCCCCCACATGTCTGCCTCACCTTCCGCCTGCT
This sequence comes from Ichthyophis bannanicus, assembly GCA_033557465.1. Classification (NCBI taxonomy): domain Eukaryota; kingdom Metazoa; phylum Chordata; class Amphibia; order Gymnophiona; family Ichthyophiidae; genus Ichthyophis; species Ichthyophis bannanicus. Next base: position 297,154,677 of record CM066037.1, read on the forward strand.
TCTCTGACACCTCCAAGAGCAGGGGAGCCAGCGTCCTCACAGGGGTTTTGAGCCACCGCCCGGCACTTAGCCAGGGGGTTCGCCCTCCACCTTGTCTGAATCCAGGAGTTCAATTGTCCCCTTCTTCTGGGTCCTAGGTGTCCTCTCAGAGCTAGCTCCTGCCTCCTGCCACATGCAGAAAGTCTTTTACATCAAAAGCACAAACTCTGGCAAGAACGTCCCCAGAGCGGGTTGTGACTGCCCCGCCCCCCCCCCCCCCCTCCTTGGATGTACAGGGCTTCAGAGAGCCTGCACCCCACTTTCCTTTTTGCTTGCAGGAGGAAGCTGGGCCCAGCCCTTCTCTTGCTGGCACTCCCCGCATCCCTCCTGAGGGTGGGGGGTCCCGAGGGATCCAGGGTGGGCATATCAGCATCCCCCGTGCCCTCCTGCCTATTCTCCTCCAATTGATCTTCCATTGATTGGGACACTACCTCACAGCCGCAGCAAAAACCTCGGCTGAGGGAGCCCTGGCACACTTCTCATGCCACACAAATGGGCTTGGGCATTCTTCTCTGCAGTCACTGGGAGGATCACGAGTCCAGGAAAACAAGAAAATATGAGTGCCACAGTCCCCAAGCATCTGGAGCCCTTGCACACCACCCAGCTCTCTCGTCTCTCACTCCTGGCTTCCCCCAGTGATCCCCAATCGTGACCTGCCACTCGCAACCAAAACAAAATGGTACCAGTGCAGCCCACCAAAATATCTATGAGTGTTCCATGGCTCCCCCCCGTGCCCTTAGTCCAAGTCCACACCGAGTCCACAGTGCACCGAGGCCTCCCTCCCCAAAGCAAACTCCCAGATTACTTCTCAGCACCATGTCGCTGCTCTCAGGACCACCCTTCCCCACACTGGTGGTCTTCGCAGCACACAGGATTCCTACACTGGGCCTTCCTCAGACCTCCTCTCCCCCAGGAGGGATCGGGAGGTACAGATACCTACAAGTCTGGGGCTGCGTCAGTCAAGGCCTGCACTGACTGCCTTTCTCCATCTGTCTCTGTTCTCCAGTACAGCAGGTTCTATTTTCTTTGTTTTTTGGGTTTTTTTTCAACTTTAGCTCTAGTCAGTGAAAACCCATTGCTTTTGCCCTCTCTTTTTTTTTTCTAAATCATTCTCCAGTGGAGTCCGGACTACAAACAGTTACCCTCAAGCTGCTTGGAGACTGAGAATACTGAGCTTTGAAGAAGGAGGTGCCAGTGGTCTAAGTAGATGACATAATCAAGATTTGGCATGCTCAGTCTCCAAGCTGCAAGTGGAGGGTGACAACTATTGTCTGGACTGGATTGGAGGAATGATAAGGAAGAGGCATTTATAGAGAGAGTAAGAGAGACAGACACTAGGGGGGACAGGGTAGGAAAGAGTAAAACAGAGAGAGTGGTATAGACATAGTAGAAAAGAAAGTGAGAGAGCGTCTGAGGAAGTCAGTGTGCAAATAAGAGAGCGAGAAAGGCTTGTGTAAATAGCGTGGAAAAGAGATTGGTGGGGACAGTCAGAAAAAATTGAGAGAGACTGGTGAAGATGTGGTGGAAAAATGAAAGACAAGGTGACAAACGGGGTGGAAGAAACTGGCAGATGGTTGAGACCTTGAAAAGTGAGGGAATGTGAAAAAGTGACTGCTAGATTAAAAAAGAAAGATTGGGTGAGATGAGGAAAAGAAACAGATAAAGGCTGGTGTGAAGTAGAGCTGAAAAAATAAGAGACAGAATGAAAGGATAGAAAAAGAGAGAAAGACTGGCAGAAACAGGATGGCAAAGAGAGAGAGACCTGTGGAATCAGAGTGGAAAAGAGACAGACAGATGGCACCAGGATGTGTAAACAAAGATACTGGTGAAGACATGGTCAACAAGAAAGAGAGGCTGAAGGAAACAGTGAAAAAGAGGAGACAAGAGGAGACTGGGTGAAAAAAGGAAATAGCAGGAACAGGGTAAATGAGAGAGAGAGGTAGATAGCTTGGGAGAGAGTAGAAAAGAGAGAGACTAGTAGAGACATGGTGTAAAAGAGCGAGAAAGAAAGACACTAGCGAAGACAAGTAGAAAAGAGACACAAAAACTAGTGCAAACAGAGTGAAAAAAAGTGAGAAAGATAATGAAAAAGAGACATACACTGGGAAAGGGGGTAGAAATGGGATAATGGAGGAGACTAGGTGGAAAACAAAAAGAAGCGTAGTTACTCACCTGTAACAGGTGATCTCTGGGAACAGCAGGAATTGAGTCTTCACATATGGGTGACGGCACCGACGGAGCCCGCGTGGGAACGCTCCCCAGCATCCTATAGGAAAGCTTTTGGGAGCATCCCACTGCGCCTGCGTAGCTGCCTTCCCACCTTTCCAGCTCTCCCTCCTCAGTTGAGTTTGTAGCTGAGATAAAAGGAGAGAAGGAGAGAGAGAGATAGAGAAATACAACTCCTAGGGGAGGTGGGTGGGTTGTGAAGACTCAATTCCTGCTGTTCCCAGAGATCACCTGTTACAGGTGAGTAACTACGCTATCTCCAGAAACAAGCAGGAATCTAGTCTTCACATATGGAACTCCCTAGCTTGGAGATGCCAGGGAGATGACTACAGAGTGAGCTGTGAAACACAGGGCAGGTCATGTATCCTCCAAGGATATCTGGTATCGAATCCCAGGACGGGGGGTAGGAGTTGATCTAAGTCTGAAAAAGATGCTGGAGAACAGCTTGGCCAAACGAGGCATCTCGGCGGGAGTCCTTGTCTAAGCAATAATGAGCTGCAACGGTGTGGACAGAGGACCAGGTTGCTGCTTTGCATATCTCATCAATCGCTATTGAGCGTAGATTTGCCATGGAGGCAGCCATTGCTCGTACGTTGTGTGCTGTAACATGACCTGTAACAGCCCAAGTGAAAGTCCTGCACCTTCATATGCAAAAGATATACAGTCTGCAATCCATTTAGAGAGTGCTCTCTTAGAAACTGGCAGACCTAGGTGACTTGAGTCAAAAGCAACGAAAAGCTGGGAAGCTTTCCTGTGCTGCCTGGTTCTCTGGAGAAAATAGGCCAAAGTACGTTTGCAATCCAGAGTGTCAAGGCTTTTCTCTACACTAGAGGAATGAGGCCTAGGGAAGATAGTATAACTGTTTATTAGACAGCATGCCTGTTTAAATGTTGACCATAACTGATTTCTAGACAACGTGCCTGTTTAACTGCTGAATGTAACTGTTTACCAGACAGCGTGCCTGCTTAATTGCTGACCGTAACTATCACTAGACACAGAGCCTTAATCGCTTATTGGAGTAGGTCCTGCTGCAATTGGCCTAGTAGACCACACACTCACCTACGAGCAGATAACATTCTTTCCTCAACCAAGATTACCGCAGGAGCAACCAAGGAGATGCACCCAATTATAGCTTTAACTAGTATATACATCATCGCTGGATTTCCCAGTGGATTACATGCCTTTAACCCAAGTCTCAACTTTATCCCAATACTCCAGAGCGAGGGAAAAAGACGGACAGAAAACCTTCACCACTCCTCAACAGAAGCTAATCGCACACTTCACCCCCACCTGCTGCACATCTCACTACAACACCATCAAAAAAACCCAGCTAGAGAAACATCAGCACCAACACCCGCTGAAGTGCGCCCTCATCAATGTCAGATCAATACGTTCAAAATGGCCGGACGTCACCGACCTGATAACCCTCTACGACCTGGACATCCTGATGATCACGGAGACATGGCTATCTGACTGCGACAACGTCCTGCTCAACCAAATGCTACCTCCCAAGTTCTCACTCTACACCTGCCACAGAGCCAACCAGAGAGGGGGGGAGCTCTCATTCTTGCAAAAGCTGAACTACAATTCCAATTAAACAACGCCACTAGCACAACCCACCTAGATACAATCACAATCGAAAGCGACCACTGAACAATCAATCTACTATACAGAGCAACAACATCATCACCAGAGGACCTCTCAACTATAATTAACCTAGCTTGTAGCACAAATAAGCCACGATCACTAAACTGGATACTAGGTGACTTCAATTTACCTACCCTGCAGGAAACTCAAGCCGCTGCCTTCCTTGAAGCACTCGACGAGCTGGGATATAAACAACTAGTAAACGCACCTACACACGTGAAGGGGAACAAACTTGATCTGATTTTCGCTCCACAAACGGCACTAGAAGCAACCTACAACCCAGCATTAACCATAACACCAGTACCTTGGTCCGATCACAGTCTGCTTAGATTCCAAATGCCCACCCAACAGCACATCCAGAAGACCAACAAAGCTACTGCCTTTCTAAAAATGCCAGCGAGAAGATTTAGACCTTTCGTCAAGGAAGAAATACTTGAGAAAATCCTTCCATTCCTTGAGAACTCAGCCCCCAGACTGGACGAAATGATTTATAATTGGGAAAACAGCTTCAACTCCATCTCCCACCGTGCAGCCATGAGCAAAAAGCCAAGGAAATGGGAGCATGCAGCTTGGTACTCCAAAGAGCTCCGCTCATCACTCCTCCACCTATGCAAGCTAGAGAGATGTTGGTGCTAACCACACTCCTCTGAAGTGCTCAGTGAATATAACTTATACTTATTTTATTTATTTATTTAACATTTCTTATATACTGCCTTTGATGATATCAAGGCGGTTTACATTGAACAAACTGAAATTACACTGAACAGGGCATTATAACTTGGAGATAACTATTTTACAGGGAACATGGGCTATGGAGGGTTACGTGGCTTGCCCAAGACCACAAGGAGCACCTGTGGGACTAGAAACCCCAGTCCTTCTGGCCCAAGGTTGCTGTCCTCTAGTGGGATTTGAACCCCTGACCTTCCAGCCTGAAGTACCTTGCCCCAACCACTAGGCCACTCCTCCACTCCTCCATACTTGAAAAAACATCATGATGAAATAGCGGAGAGAAGGAAGCAGTTCCATACTGACCTCCTGAAGTGCTCAATAAGCAAACCGCACGACCTATTCAACATTGTAAAGACATTAGCGAAAGAACCAACACCAGACCAACCATACATGCCACACCCACAGGCATACTCTGACTACCTACAATCAAAGATGATCCTGACCACAAGAGCACAAACCTCCCAAGTTGCACCCCTAGGCACAAGCCGCCACCACCGCCATCTTTACTGTCCAATTTCAACACCATATCAAACAAAGAGACTGAAGACACCATCGCCTCCATCAACACCTCCACTGCACCTAATGACCCATGCCCAGCACCCTGGATAAGAGAAATGTGTTGCGAACTAAGCCAGTTCATGAGTAAATTCTTGAATCAATCACTCTCAACGGGATCCTTTCCACAAAAACTAAAAAACACATCCATCAGACCGTTATTAAAAAACAACAAGTTGGACCCATCAAAAGTCGAATCCTATAGACTGATATCAAGCATACCACTGCTTGCCAAAATAATCGAAAAGGTTGTACAACACCAAATTCAACACCACATTGATACCGAAGCACCACTGGACCCAGCCCAACATTGTTTCAGGGAAGCACACGGTATTGAAACCCTCCTCGCCACCCTCTTCAATACCTTAATCTCAGGAATCGATAATGTCCGGCAGGGCTTCACCCTCATTTTTATGGATATCGCAGCAGCCTTTGACTCTGTGAGCCATGAGATACTCATAGAACGTCTCGAGGAAAAGGGAATACAAGGCACTGCCCTAAATTGGTGCAAATCCTACCTGTCCAACAGATGGCAACATGTGAGGTTCAGTACCACAACTTCAGAACCATTCCTACAAAAACAAGGTGTGCCCCAGGGATCATCACTATCGGCATTAATGTTTAATATTTGCATGCAGCCCATCTGTACTCTGATCCGATCATTCAATATCCAATGTCTAGCATACGCAGACGATATCCTTCTATACATGCCATTTGCAACCAACCAACCAGACTTCGCCCCGCTAACAAGATGTTTCGATGCAGTAGCGGACTGGCTCCACACGCAAAACCTTCGGATCAACCATAACAAGACAGATGTCCTCTTCATCACGAGGAGCCAAGAATTCACCCCCCCATCCTCCCTAAAAGTCAAGAATGCAGAACTGATAACCAAATCCACAATTAGATACCTTGGTATCACGCTGGACCAAAGGCTGGACATGAAAACACACATAAAAAATACAGTAAAAACAATATACTTCAAAATACGGACACTTCGACAGCTAAGAGCACAACTGGACCCCAGTGATTCCCAAACAATCTACTAAGCCCTTGTACTCCCACACTTTGATTACGCTTATGTTATACTATATGGGCTCCCACAGGCAACGCTACATCCGCTCCAACTTGCAATGAACACAGCTGCAAGAGTCCTAGTTGGGGTATCAAGGACGGACCACATCACACCAATATTGATGAACCTTCACTGGTTACCCATCCAGGCCAGACTAAGGGAGGAGTAGCCTAGTGGTTGGGGCAAGGTACTTCAGGCCGGAAGGTCGGAGGTTCAAATCCCACTAGAGGACAGCAACCTTGGGCCGGAAGGACTGGGGTTTCTAGTCCCACAGATGCTCCTTAACCCTCCATTGCCCATGTTCCCTGTAAGTATTAGTGTATGTGTCTCATCTCCCTGCGTGTTAAATGTATCCCCCAATTGTGTTGTGACCGCTTTGATTGAAGGATAAGGCGGTATACAAAACTGTCTAAATAAAATAAATAAATAATCTACAAGATCTTAGTCCTGACCTTCAAAACCCTAAACAACCATCCCCCCACATCCATTAACGAGATGATCCACATTACACCCCCAAACAGAATCAGAAGATCCATAACGGTAAACACCCTGATGATCCCAAAAGAAATGACAGCATGCTCAAAAGCAACATCTAACAGGGCCTTCACGATATACGCACCCAGAGCCTGGAATGCCCTTCCCACCGACATGCGAGTCATTACTAGCCTGACTCAATTCAGGAAGGTGCTGAAGCATCATCTGTTCATAAGACACTATCCAGAAACCAGCTATAGAAACCAACCAAAGAGCACTCACATCAAACATTGCCAGCCCAAGCTGGTTAGTCTTGAATAGACTTTAGCTTGAAACATAGGCATCATTGTAAATAAACTATAGAAAAGTTACCCCAGTTAAATCCAAGTTTTAATTCCCGGTTCACTGTAAATACCATGCAGACCCTCTGCACGGTATATTGTTTCTGTTGAATGTACACCGCACTGATATGAATAGCACGGTATATAAGAGAAGTTAAATAAATAAATAAAATACCGACTGGTTTAAATGAAAAGACGAAACCACCTTTGGCATAAAGTGAGGATGAGTCAGTCCTAAGGACTACCTTATCATGGTGGAACAGTGGAAGGCAATAAGGAAGGTGACCTTCCAAGAAAAAAACCTCAGAGAAGTAGTGGCTAGGGGTTCAAAGGGTGGCTTCATAAACTGTCCGAGGACAACACTGAGGTCCCATGCCACTGGTGGAGTTAAGAGAAGACCCCCTCATGAAGCGCACCACAAGCGGCTGAGAGGAAACAGGCTGACCAACTAAGGGCATGTGAGATGCCGCAATGGCACTTTGGTGGACCTGTACAGAATCGGTTTTGAGTCTGGAGGATGAGAGGTGGAGGAGATATTCAGGTAACGCTTCCACCGGAACTGAAAAGGATTAAGATCCCTTTTTGAACACCAGAGAGAAAATCCGCCGCTTGAAGCTAATAGGATGTCTCTAACCTGTTAAGAGAGGTTAATGTTCTGGAGTGCTATGCCTTCAGCAGCCATTCTCTCAGATGTAGGGACTGAAGGTTTGGATGAAGCAGTGTCCCATTCTCCTGTGATAGGAAATCTGGAGCACACCCCAAATCTAGTGGTTGGCTTTGAGAGAGACACAGAAGCAGCAGATACCATGGCTGTCGTGGCCAACATGGGGCTATGAGGATCATGCAGCCCCTGTCTCTGGAGTTTGAAAAGAGTCTTGGGGATGAGGAGAATGGGAGGGTAGGCATATAGGAAGTCCTGACCCCAGTGGAGGTGAAAAGCATCCACAGCTTGACTGTTGTGGGCAGGCGTTCTGGAACAGAAGCAGGGAAGTTTGGCATTCTGAGAACTCACAAACGGGTCTATATCTGGGGTTCCCCAGATCATAAGAACATAACATAAGAACATAAGATATGCCATACTGGGTCAGACCAAGGTCCATCAAGCCCAGTATTCTGTTTCCAACAGTGGCCAATCTAGGTCATAAGTACCTAGCAGTTTCCCCAAGGGACACAGGTTCCACAACGCTTGTATTGGTTCAAGCATTGATATCCTGGGTCCCTTCTTAATAATGGTTTATGGACCTTTCCTCCAGGAACTTGTCCAAACCTTTTTTAAACCCAGCTACACTAACAGCCTTTACTACATCCTCCGGTAACAAATTCCAGAGTTTGATTACACGTTGAGTGAAAAAATATTTTCTTTATTAGTCTTAAATAGTTTACCCTGTAGCTTTATTGCATGTCCCCTAGTCTTTCTATATTCTGATAAGGTAAACAATCGATCTACGTTTACCCGTTCCACTCCGTTCATTAATTTATAGACTTCTATCATATCTCCCCTCAGCCGTCTCTTTTCCAGGTTAAAGAGCCCTAACCTTTTTAGCCTTTCTTCATAGGAGTATCCTTCCATCCCCTTTACCATTTTGGTGGCTCTTCTCTGAACCTTTTCTAAAATCGCTATATCCTTTTTAAGATACGGCGACCAGAATTGCACACAATATTCAAGGTGCGGTCTCACCATGGAACGATATAGAGGCATTATAATATCCTTTGTTTTATTTTCCATTCCTTTCCTTATCATACCTAGCATTCTATTTGCTCTCTTGGCCGCCGCTGCACACTGGGCCGAGGGTTTTAACATGGTATCCACAATGACGCCTAAATCTTTTCCTGGGTGGTGGTTCCTAATGTGGAACCTTGCATCGTGTAACCATAGTTTGGGTTGTTCTTCCCTAGGTGCATAACCTTGCACTTGTCCACATTCAATTTCATCTGCCATTTTGATGCCCAGTCTTCCAATTTATCAAGATCCTCTTGCAATTTTCCACAATCCTCTTGGGTTTTAACAACTTTAAATAGTTTTGTGTCATCTGCAAATTTGATAACCTCACTCGTTATTCCACTTTCCAGGTCATTTATGAATATGTCAAAAAGCAGCGGACCCAGCACAGATCCCTGGGGTACACCACTATTCACCTTTCTCTATTGGGAAAATTGGCCATTTAGCCCTACCCTCTGCTTTCTATCTTTTAACCAGTTCCTGATCCACAATAGTACACTGCCTCCTATCCCATGACTAGTTTTGCCAAAAGTCTCTCATGAGGGACCTTGTCAAAGGCTTTCTGAAAGTCCAGATACACAATATCAACCGACTCACCTTTGTCCACCTGATTATTCACTCCTTCAAAAAAACATAACAGATTAGTAAGACAAGATCTTCCTTGTCTAAAGCCATGTTGGCTGTCTCCCATTAGGTCATGACTATCTACATGCTGAGTAATTTTATTCTTTATGATGGTTTCTACCATTTTTCCCGGTACTGACGTCAGGCTCACCGGTCTGTAGTTTCCCGGATCACCACTGGAACCCTTTTTAAAAATTGGTGTTACAATGGCGATCCTCCAATCTTCAGGTATTAGAGATGATTTTAATGATAGTTCACAGATTACTAATAGCAGGTCTGCTATCTCATATTTCAGATCTGAAAAATGCAAGCTATCTGGTCCGCATGGAGAGACCACTCGTAGGGCAGAAGTACTCGACTGAGTTTGTCTGCCAGGAGATTCTGTTTGCCAGGGAGATTCACCACTAGAAGGTGAATATGATGCTGTATGGCAAAAGATCACAGGTATAGGCTTGCATAGTGCCCGAGAACCTGTTCCACCTTGCTTGTTCATGTAGAACATAGCTACTTGATTGTCCATCTGGACTAGAACTGAGTGGAAGCGAAGGTGGTCATGGAACAACCTGAAAGCATTATGGATGGCTCTGAGTTCCAATAGATTTATGTGAAGTCATGCCTCTTGTTGAGTCCAAACACCCTGAGTGGAGAGATTGTCCAGATGAGCTCCCCAGCCCAATCTGGACGCATCCGTTGTCAGGGTAGATTCGTGTAGTGGCATCTGAAAAGGTGACCCTACCAGAATTTTTTCTGGAAATTGCCACCATTGGAGACAAGATGAGACATGCAGAGATCATGATTTTGTCTCCCAGATGACCGGATGCTTGAGCCCATTGTGAAGCTAGGGTCCATAGAGTTGCACACATATGCAGACGAGCATAAGGAACAACCACATGTACAGTGGATGCCATATCACCCAGCAGTTGAAGCATTTCTCGAGCGGTGAGGAAAGATTTCAGACATGCTTGAGTGATTAGAGCACAGCGGGCTTGGGGTAGAAAAGCCCCTGACTGCTGAGTGTCTAGGACAGCCCGTATGAACTCTAGGGTCTGAGAAGGGGTGAGTTGGGATTTTGGAAAATTTATTACAAATCCCAAGTGTTGAAGCACCAGTATGGTATGTGAGAGAGAAGAACTGGCCTCTAGCGCTGTTGTTGCTCGAATTAGCCAGTTGTCTAAGTAGGGGAAAACAAATATCCCCAGAGTCCTTAGGAATGCAGCCACCACTGCCATGCATTTTGTAAAGACTCTTGGGGCAGAGGCCAGGCTGAAGGGTAGGACCCTGTATTGATAATGTTTTCCCTGAAAGAGGAATCCCAGGAACCTCCTGTGTTCTGCGTGAATAAGGATGTGGGTACATGCATCCTTTAGATCTAGATAACAGAGCCAGTCCTGACTGGAGATAAGGGAGAAGAGTGCCCAGAGAGAACATCTTGAATTTCTCCTGAAGCAGATACTTGTTCAGTTCTCTGAGGTCCAGGATGGGCCTGTATCCTCCTGTTTTCTTCGGGATAAGGAAGTAAGGAGAGTAGAACCCCAGGCCCTGCTGAGAGAGTGGCACTTCCTCTATCGCACCCTGTGCGAGAAGGGAGGTAACCTCCTGTAACAACAGAGTGGTGAGAGGAAGTCGAGAACTGAACTCTCTTGGAGTAGATTGAGGGGGCATACTTTGGAAGTGAAGTTTGTACCCTTCTCTTACTATAGAGAGAGTCCAATGCTCTGATGTTATCAGGTGCCACCTGTGGGCGAAGTGACATAGTCTGCCTGGAATGCTGATGGGATCTGGGATCTCCAGAGGCAGGACGGCTAAGTTCCCTAGAAAGAAGTCAAAGACCCTGAGGAGGCTGGATCTGTTGAGTTGGCTGAGATCTGGGAGTCTGAGCCTTTCTCTGTTGCTTTGGTTGCTGCTGCCCCTTTTGGGGAGCATGGACCAGACAGTGCACAGTATAAGAAGGGTAGTACTTCTTTTTCTTGTTGAAAAAAGGCTTCTTTGTAGTCTTTTTCTTAGCTGGGTTGGCAGTGGTCCTAGAAAGCCTATTGAGAATGGTATTCTCGGATTCCAGCTGAGAAGCTTTGTCCTGCCAGTCCTTGCCAAAATAGTTTTCTCCTGTGCAAGGAATATTCCCCAGCTTATCTTGAACCCACTGTTCAAGATCAGATGCTTGTAACCAAGCAATCCTACATGTACCAATGCATATAGCTAATACATTCAAAGCAGTCAAAGGTTGCCCTGTTCACAAATTTGGAAACATTTTGGGCATGCTTTACAAGGGTGAGGTAATCAGCCCTTTTCTCATTGGGGAGAAGAGAAGCCATTAATTCTAAAACCTTAGCTACCTCCCTAAGGAACATACCCATGGTAGAGTATGTAAGAACTGATTCTGGCCAATAACATGGAGGCCTGAAAGCATTGATGACTGAAAGCATCGAGGGTTCTCGATTCCCTGCCCAGAGGATTCGATAAATGTGTTTTGGTACTTTTGATTCGATGCATTGCAGATTCCACCACCATGGAATGATGTGGTGATTGCGCCTTCTGAAAACCGGGGCGCTCAGGTACCCAGTACATAGTATCGAGCCTCCGAGAATGTGGAGAGATAGTTAAAGGTGTCTCCCACATTCTGAGCATAAGATCATGAAGAATTCGGTGAATAGGAAGGGTAGCAGCTTCCTTTGGGGCTGCAGGATATTGAAGAATTTCAAGCTCCTTAGCTCTCGGTTCCTTCTCCAAGGTGACCATAATGGAGAGACCTCAAGCAACGTCGCAGATAAAGTCTTGAAAAGACATATCCTCCGAAGGGGACATGCGATGTTGTGGGAAAGAAGAAGGATCCTCTGGGAGAGTCCTCATCTCCCGGGTACTGGCCGATTCATCATCAGAGGATTCGAAATACCGATGGGCAGGGTGCTCGCACTCAGCCCATCTGCGATACCGGTCGAAGTCAGCATCCGAATGCTTCGGTACCAGACCCTTAATGCCAGACATCGAGTCTAGGGCTGGCATGGGTGGTAGCGTGGAGAGCAGCAAAAAAGCCGATGCAGACACATTCGGTACCGATGGCTGCGGAACCGATTGTAATGGCTTTAGCGGTACCGAAGCTGCTAGTTAGGCCGCTAAGCTCCGCTCAATGGCTAGGATATGTTGATCCATGGAGCCAGCCGATCCATGCTTGGGTATCAGTACCTGAACTGTGGGCCATGATCCCTGAGCATGACACCAAGAGCTCTCTCTGGAGGTGAAGGCCTCGGAAGCATCTTGGGACCCCGTTAAAACTTTGAAGGTAAGAACCTCTTGCTGGGGTTGTTTGGCCGGTGTGTTCCCTTCCAGGGCAACGCCTAAGGCATCTCGATGCTTAGAAGGAGATCTACTCTTGGAAGACCGGCCAGCCTTTGAGGAGGACCTGGGTTTCGATACCTGAAATCCCTGGGAAGAAGATGAAGCTCTCGATGACGTGGATGCAACGGACATTGCATTGGTGGTAAAGAGGGTGCTGAGTTTCGCAGTTCTATTCTGCAGGCCATCTTTGTCATCTTCCTACAGAGAGGGCATTCCGACAGTTGATGATCTGGTCCCAAAAATATTAGACACCAGTCATGGATGTCGGTGGCTGGAATAGTACTGCCACATTTGGAACACTTTTTAAAACCACTAGCTGATTTATCCATTTTGGAAGAAGGAAAAAAGGGCCTAAGCCCAAAATGGCACCGAAGCCCCTTGAGGGCCCTCAGAAAAAAACTTTTTTTTTTTTTTTTAAAGAAAGAAGACATTAGGAAAAACACCGATGATGTCAGTACTAGCGTCGACGGGAAGGCAGATGTGACTACAAAAAAAGAACTATTACATTTTCTGCTCCCTGTCGGCTCCGCGGAAAATGGCGTGGGGTCTCAGAAAGAAAGTCGATAAGACTATCTCCTGATTGAGATGGAAGTCCGAAACAATCTTCGGCAGGAACTTGGGGTGCGTACGGAGGACCACCCTATTCCTATAGAACCTAGTGTAAGGGGCATTAGCCATCAGAGCCTGGAGCTCACTGACTCGGCGGGCCGAGGTCAGAGCTACCATGAAGACCACCTTCCAGGATAGGTGCCGAAGTGAGCATGTCGCCATGGGCTCAAAGGGTGAACGCGTAAACTGCATGAGCACTACATTCAGGTTCCATTCCACTGGGGGAGGCCGAACGGGCGGCTTGGACAGCAAGAGACCCCGTATAAAGCGGGAGACCAAGGGCTGTCCCGAGAGGGGCTTTCCCTCGACGGGGAAGTGATTCACCGAGATGGTGCTCAAATGCACCCTGACGGAATTCGACTTCAGACCTTCCTTCGAGAGATGGAGGAGGTACTGAAGGACCCACCGAGTGGGGAAATAGCATGGGTCGATCTGGAGCCCGGAGCACCAGACTGAAAAGCATCGCCACTTGAAGGCATAAGCTCGTCTAATCGAGGTCTTCCTTGACACGAGGAGGACCTCCTCGACCTCCTCCGGGAGACCGAGCAGGAGCGGGAACCAGGGCTGTCGAGGCCACGAGGGAGCTACGAGGATCATCAATGCCCAGTCCCACTGAGCCTTGAGGAGGGTCTTCACAATGAGAGGAGTGGGAGGGAACGCATAGAGCAGGCCGGAGGACCAGCTCAGAAGGAACGCATCTGGGCCCTCCCTGCTCGGGTTTGGCACTGGGCCGAAGAAGTGGGGGAGCTGTGTGTTCAGCGGGCTGGCGAATAGGTCCATGGTTGGAGTCCCCCACAGATGAAACAGCCAGCTGGCCACCCCCAGATCCAGCCGCCATTCATGAGGGCGGAGGATTCTGCTGAGTCAGTCTGCTAGGACATTTTCCTGACCTGGGAGGTAGACTGCCTTGAGGGTTATCCCCCGATGGAAGGCGAAGGAGCAGAGAAGGACCGCTTCCCGGCAGAGGGAGCGTGATCCAGTACCCCCTTCCTTGTTGATGTTGAACATCGCCATGCGGTTGTCGGTCTGCATGAGCACCAACCTCCCTGAGGTGATCCCCGGAGCTCGAGAAAGTTTATATGCTGTTGAGACTCCTCGGGCGAGCACTGCCCCTGCATGCACAATGCACTAAAGTGGGCTCCCCCCAACCCCAGCATGGAGGTTGCAGGGGTTTTGCCACCAGCTTAGGGACAGGCAAATGCTGTGGGAGACCCTTACGGGGTCCTTGAGGTGGCCGACGGATGGGCTCCACTGGGCGCTGAGCACCACTGAGCTGTCCGCATGTGCAGGCAGACGTTGCGAATCACATGGACAGGCCATATGCCCCAGGAGGTGCAGCATAGTTCAGGCCATGACCCGAGGGGTGCTCTGGACCTGAGCCGCCAGGCCTCGAAGGCGGTCGGCGCAATACGCTGGTAGAAAAGCGGTTGCCCGCTGAGTATCGAGGCATGCACTGATGAATTCTAAGACCTGCACCGGTTTGAGGTGGGACTTGGGACAGTTGACCAAGAAACCCAGGCACTCGAGCAGCAGAATCGTGCGTGACGCCACCAGGCGGGTTTCCTCGACCAAGGATCCCGTGACGAGCCAGTCGTCGAGGTAGGGGAAGACTGGTACGCCCTGATGCCCGAAGGGAAGCGGCGACCGCGGAGAGGCATTTTGTGAAGACCCGCGGGGCAGATGCTTGGCCGAAAGGGAGCACCCCTGTATTGGAAGTGCTCTCCCCGCACCCTGAAGCACAGGTACTACCTGTGCTGGGGGTGAATCAAAATGTGGGCGTAAGCATCTTTTAGATCCAAGGAACATAGACAGTCGCCCTGTTGAAGGAAGGGCAGCAGAACGCCAAGGGATAACATCGTGAACTTCTCCCGTACTAAAAAATTATTTAGCTTTCGGAGGTCAAGGATGGGCTGCAGACCCCCGTCTTCTTTGGGACGAGGAAGTACCGGGAATAGAAGTCCCGACCTCGGAGGTGCGATGGCACACTCTCGACCACTCGCTGGGTGAGGAGGTTGACTAATTTCTGCTGCAGGAAGACCTGATGCGCGGAGAGTCAAGGAGGCTCCACTGGGGAGAAGGGATGGGGAGGCCTGTCGAAGCAGAGGCGATAGCCATCCCGGATAACCCAGAGGACCAGGTGTCCGAGGTGATGGAAGCCCACTGAGGAGCAAAAGAGGACAGGTGTCCCCCCACCGGCTGCTGAGTCGCCAGAGGGTAAGAGACTATGCAGCTGGCATCAAAACCCCTGCGTGGGTTGCGGCGGATCTGGAGTTTGGGCTTTGGGCCCTTTTGGCTTGCGGTGATCCTGGCCAGACTTCCCTAATGCCAGAGTGGTCGGCATAGGAGTGGGTGGGTATGGTGGATAGCCCCAGTAGGGCAGGCCCTTCCTCGGAAAGACAGATTTCTTGGCCTGTTGCTTCTTTCGAGGGAGGGTGGAGGTTTTGCGCGAGACACGGGTCCGGGTGACGAACTCCGTCTATCTCCGCGGCCTTGTCCTCCATCGGCTTTCTGAAAAGCTGCTCACCGAGGCAGGGTACATCCAGGAGTTTCTCCTGTACCCACTGCTCCCAATCTGAGGATTGGAGCCACACTTGGCGACAAGCCCTGATGCCAGCAGCTGCCACGCGAGCCAAGGAGTCGAAACCATCGTAGGCAGCATGGGAGAGGTACTTTTGAGCAGTCCACAACCTACTTTAGCAGGGTACCATACCTATTAAGGGGTTCACCCTTGAGGCCCGCGGAGAAACTTACGAGCTCCTTTGCCAAGTTGCACAAGAGCATGCCTATGTATAACTGAATGCGGCAGGATAGCATGGAACCCTGGTAGGCCCTCGACTCCCTGCCCAGGGGAACTGAAGAGTGAGACTTCGGACTCTTCTGCTTTCTCATGGCCAACTCCACCACCATGGACGTATGGGGGAGTTAGGTTTTCCTGAACCCAGGGCCACACTGGACCTTGTACATGGTGTCAAGGTTCTTACTCATGATGGGGACCAAGGCAGGCACCTCCCATATGCGGAGCAGCAGCCTGGAAAGGAATGGGAGGAACTGGAACAGTAAGAGACTCCCGAGGTGGGGACTCATACTGAAGAATGTCGAGCTCTTCAGCTCGAAGGTCCTCCTCAGCCTGGGTGGCCAGGTTGAGAGCCCGTGCCATATCCCGAACAAACACCAGGAAGGAGGTGTCCTTGGGTGGTGAGCACTGCTGGAATGCGGGCAGGGAGGGTTCCAACGGAAGGTCCCGATGGGCACGGGTTTCCGGGGAGGTATCCCCATCGGACTCCCAGTCCAAGAGGGCAGAAGAGGAATACGAACTGGCCTGGTCTCCCCAGAGGAACAGGAAGGTGAGCAAGACCGATGATAGGACCCTCTTGAAGCCCGCAGATCTCAGGTGCTTCTTGGACAGATTTTGGCGTCCCATGCAAGGGAGCCGCAATCTCTGGGCGCAAGTCAGCGAAGCTGGCTGTGAGCACCTGCTGGGAAGCAATGAACACAGAAACGCTGCATTCTAGCACCAGCATACGGGACTCCTACGCGTGCGTGGGGCCCTGCGACGCTGACTCCAGGGTCACCGGGTCGGGCGTCAAGGAGGAGAGAGGGTCCTCGCCGGGACGGCCCTCAAGAGACTGGACGTCATTGCCAGAGGCCTCCATATCTGTGCGAGGTACCTTGTGGGGCTGCTCCTTATCCGACTCTCAGGAACGCAGAAGGGGGCTAAGCGACCGATTGTGGAAGTGCTCGTGCTTGTCAGGAACCCCCGACAGTGACTTCGAGGCTTTCTTCTTCTTGCACTGCTCCACTTCAGGAGCCCCTGGTCGGAGTGCTGCTGAGAGCGCGGGGCCGAAGTGGGGGATCCCACTGGCGGAGAGACGACCAAGGGTGCCACAGGGGATTCTGAGGCGGGTTTCCTGAAAATGTCTTCGGACCTCTGCTTATGACTGAGCAGGGCTTTTTGGAGGACATTTTCTTATACAGCAAACAGAGCTCTGGATCATGGTCAGCCTCGAGACACTGCAGGCAACAACAGTCATGGTTGTCCACAAGCGACATGTTCTTAGAGCACCTATCGCATTTTTTGAATCCAGTGGCCATAGGGTTAAAAATGGCCTCCGCGATGTCGAAGACCCATGCGGCCAGAGGTTGGAGGAAAAAAGGGCACGAAACCCATTAAAGACAAAAAAGGAAAACTTCCCCTAAGGCTCCAACAGATAGAGCAGGGGAAGGGTAGGTAGAGGACCGGTGCAACTGGAAAAGAAGTTGGCCTATAGGCCGAAAATGAAATACTTTTTCCGAGGGACGAGGATGTGCGTCTGAAGGGCTCCGCAGAGAAAGGGAGACTGAGCAAGATGGCACCCTTGGGCGGGAAGAGGACCACACATGCGTGGCAGCAATCCCAAAGGCTGTCTTTGAAAGCTGGGGAATTGCTCTGTGCGGGCTACGTCGATGCTGACGTCATCCATAAGTGAAGACTGACTTCCTGCTTGTTCCTGGAGAAATAGGAGTTACTACTACTACTGATTACTTGTATAGTGCTACTAGCCGTATGCAGTGCTGTACAGATACACGTAAAAGACAGTCCCTGCTCATCAGAGTTTACAATCTAGAGAGAGATTGGTACAGACAAACTAGAAAAGTGAGAAAGAGGGAAGGTATGGAAAAGGAAACAAAGAGAGCTGGAATGCTAGACAAAGGACTAGTGGAAGACAGAATGGAAGAGACAAAGAGTGAGAGATTTTGGAGACAGGGTATAAAAATGTGAGAAAGCAAGACTAGTGGAGATAGGGTAGCAATAAGAAAAAAATAATAAAACTGTGGAGACATAGTGGTAAAAAAGAATAAAAGAGTGATGAAGACAAGATGGAAAGAGAGACATACAAAGGCGAGAGAAAGACTTGAGGAGAAATGCTAAGGAAAGATGGGGATAAACTGGAAAAGACAAGGTAGAAGAGAAAGCGGGCAAAAGAGAGATGAAAGATGGGTGGAGACAACATAGGAAGAGACAGGCACACTAGGTAGAAAAAAGAAAGGCTGGTGAAAATAGGATGGAAAAGAGAAAGAAAGAGACAGACAGACTAGAGAAAACACAGTGATAAATAGAAGAGGCTGAGAGATACTGAAGGAAACAGTGGAAAAGAGAAAGATGGAGGGCGATAAGTAGACACAGTGAAAATATAAATAATAGAGTGACAGTGGTAGAGACAGGATGGAAAAAAGAGAAACTAGTGGAAACAGAATAGGAAAGAGAGACTGCTATAGACAAAGCTGAAAAGAGAGAGAGACACTGGTGCAGGCAGCATAGAAAAGAGGGAGAATGGTAGAGAAAGGATAAAAGAAAAAGACAGGTGAAAAGAAGGGAGAAAGAGAAAATTGGACAGCAGAAGAGAACAGGAAGAGGGGGACTGGCATGAAATTCAAACAGAGAAAAGAAAGAATGGTGAGGATACACTAGAAAAGAGAGACTGGAAGTGTTATGGTGATATAAGGAGAGTGAGAGGGAAAGACAGAGATGCAGATTCATAGAGAGAGAAGGTGGAAAAACAGAAGGAAAATCTGGTACAGAGAAGGTGGAAAGAGAGAGAAGGAAAATCTGGAACAGAGATGTTGAAAAAAGAGAGAATGAAAAAGATGAAGACAGGATGGAAAAGAGACAAAGGGAATAAAGAAGACAGGGTGAAAGAAGGAGAGAGTTGAAAAGAGAGACTGGTGGACAGAAGGTAGAAAAGAGACACAGAGACTGAGGGCACTGGGTGGAAAAGAGAAAGAGATAAGCAGAGAAAGTGTGGAAAAAAACAAGGGGAGAGCAATAGAAAGAGAGAGAGACTGGAGAAATGGTCAAAAAGAGGGGAGGAGAGGCAGACTGATGGAGGCAGTATGAAAAAGAGAATGGCAGGGACATGGTAGTAAAGAGAAGAGACCGAAAAAAGGAAACAGTGTAGAAAGAGAGATTTGAAAAGAATGAGAGTAGAAGAGGGAGAAAACTGGTAGGGATGGGGAAAAGTGTGGAAAAGTAGTATAGACAAATTCGATAAGAGATTGAGAGAGATGATAGAGACGAAGATAGATATTCAAAAGATTTGTCTGGGTATTAGAGAGATTGTGAGAGAGATAGAGGCAAAGATCGATATTCAAAAGATTTCTTGATAGTTTGGCTATTACTTGAAGAAATCTTGGGGCCCAATATTCAGTACCGGCAGCTAGCGCTGCTAAAGTGGCTAGCAGCCAATGCTGAAATTTAAAGCTTGATATTTAATGCCGCGGCCATATCTGGGCTCCGGCATTGAATATCTGGGCTGCCTGGATTGCTGCGAAGCTAACCAAGCAGTGGTGATATTCAGTCGCTGCCCAGTTAGCTTCCGCAGTGAAAGTTAGGTCAGGGTTTACCATGCCTGACCTTTGATGCATGTCACTAACCGGAAATGTGGCTCAATATTGCCGTGGTCTGGTTAGCGATGAGGGCCACCCCAGAACCCCCCTCCCCACCCCACATGCCCCGATGCTAACCTGTTAATCAGTGCGTGTAGCAGCAGCACCTACAGATATTCAGTGGCACTAATTGTGTTACTAGAATAGAAACATAGAAATATGACAGAAAAAGACCACATGGCCTATCTAGTCTGTCCTTCCATAACAACTACAACAGTCCCCTTTTTACCTTTAGAGATCCTCTGTGCTGGTCCCATGCTTTTTTGAATTCAGTTACTGTCCTCATCTCTACCACCTCCACTGGGAGACTATTCCACGGATCCACTACTCTTTCCATAAAGAAATATTTCCGCATATCACTCCTGAATCTATCTCCCTTCACCCTCATCCATGTTCCCTCGTAGCAGAACTTGCTTTCAATTGAAAGAGGCTCTCTCCCTGAACATTTATGCCACGGAGGTATTTAAACATCTCAATCATATCACCTCTATCCCGCCTTTCCTCTAAGGTGTACATATTAAGATCCTTCAGTCTGTCCTCATATGCTTTATAATGAAGACCACTAATCATTTTAGTAGCCACCCTCTGCACCGACTCTATCCTATTCACATTCTTTTGAAGGTGCGGTCTCCAGAATTGCACACTATACTCCAAATGAGGTCGCACCAAAGACTTATACAGAGGCGTTATCACCTCCTTTTTTCTGCTAGCATTCCTCTCCGTATGCACCCAAGCATCCTTCTAGCTTTTGCCATCGCCTTTTCTACCTGTTTAGCTACTTTAAGATCATCAGACACAACCACACCTAGGTCCCGCTCTTCTTTAGTGGACAAAAGTACTTCACCCCCTATGCTGTATTGCTCCCTTGGATTGCTGCAGCACAAATGCATGACCTTACATTTTTTAACATTAAATCCCAGCTGCCAAATTCTAGACCATTCTTCATGCTTAGCTAGAATAGAAACATAGAAACTGAATATCCCACAGAGCAGCATTTACACAGTTTGCTGGTTTGCAAACCATGTAAATGTCTGAATATCCCCTCCCCCTTCATTTTTAAAATTCTTTCCCTCTCCCGACTCTTACTGCAAAATTATCCTAGGAAGAAGATAGAGGTGTTTCAGGGAATTAGCCCAAGGTTACTTGGCTGCCTGGTTGAAGTAGATCAGATAAAATTGGGATAACTTTAACCATATACATTTAATGGTAGGACATAGCTGTTTAAATCTGAATATAAGAGTAAAGTAACTGAGCCAAATTTATCTTGATAGAATCTACTGAATATCACCACCATGGTGAAAGAGAAAGCTAGAAAGAGAGACTACTGGAGACCACGTAGAAAAGAGAGAAAAAATAGATATAGTGAACACAGGGAGAAAAAAAATAAAGAGATGAAGACTGGTAAAATAGAGTTGAAGAATAGAAGGGAAGACTGGTGTAGACCAGGTGAAAAATAGAGAAAGATACAGAGAAACAGCTAGTACAGGGTGGAAAAGAGACATAAAAAATGAAAAAACAGGATGAGAAAGAAATGGAAAGAGACTTGTGGAGACAGAGTAGAAAAGAGAAACAGTAAGACTGGTGAAGAACAGGGTGGGAGAGAAAGAGAGGGAAAATAAACTAGTGGATGCAGGGTGCAAAAGACAGAGGGAGAGACAGAAATACAGAGTCTTGGGGGTGGGGGAAGAGAAAGACAGCGACTAGAAGATACAGGGTAGGAGAAAGGAAACAGGAGAGAGGAGAAAATAGAAACAGAAAACGACAGCAGATAAAGACCACATGGCATATTAGTCTTTCCAGCCATAAAAGCTATTACGTTCTACAAACCCTTCCTCTCCCTCAGAGATCCTCTGGACTAGTCCCATGCTTTTCTGAATTCATATACAGTACTTGTCTCCACCATCTCCACTGGGAGGCTGTTCCATGCTTCACCGCTCTTTCTATAAAGAAATATCTCCTATCACCTTCATCCTATGACCCTACAGATGTATTTAAAGGTCTCTATCATATCACCCTCTCCCACCTTTCCTCTAAAGTATACATATTGAAATCTTTAAGTCTATCCCCATGTGCCTTATGACAAAGACCGCTGACCATTTTAGTAGCTGCCCTCTGGTCCGACTTCATGCTGTTTATATCCTGTTGAAGGTGCGATCTCCAGAATTGGAAAAAATAGTAACTGATATAAGCAAAAACTGGTAGAGACAATGAAAAAGAGAGAGGGTAGGGAAAGAGAGATTAGTGGAGACTGGGAGAAAAAGAGAGAGAAATACATGCATACACTAGTTGGAAAAGAAACAGAGAGAACAAATAATCAAATAATTTGTTCAGGTAGTTTTGGGCATTATTCAAAGAAATCTTAGGGCTCGATATTCAAAAAGACTTATATGGTGAGCAATGAAGCTGACTGCACAAGTCCTTTTTTAAAATTTCCATATGTTATATGGGTAACTTATACATTCATCATGTTGTGGCAAGTTATACAGGTCAAAGTTACCCATATGCTCTGAGGGTGGCTTGGGTGCAGGCCGAAGGCTCTTCAACAATTTGTCATCTGGAGATCAGTAAAATTAAGATGCTCTCCAGATAACATATCTGTTTAAGTCAGGCCAACAAAATAGTGAATAGCACCACTGAATATATGAATAAAGTAAAGCACAAGAGCCATCACTTTCACTTTCTCTGGTGGATGTTGCTGTTGAAGATGAGGCTCTTAATGTTTAAAATTCCCTCCTCTCCTCCCTCCTAGCTACCACAAAATGTATGCAGTTTTCTCCAGGCAAAGATAGAGAGGTATGTCAGCAATACAGCATTCTCCAGTTAGAATTAGTCTGGTAAATCAGGATCCACTAATGCCTCTCCTAAAGTTATCTGGATAAAATTATCTGGACCGCTCTGTTTGAAGGCACTGAATATCTAGGGGTAAAGTCAAATCTGCTGAATATTTGCTCCAGTATGGAAGAAAGATTGAGAAGAGAGAGTCAGTATGGAA
Organism: Ichthyophis bannanicus; assembly: GCA_033557465.1. Lineage (NCBI taxonomy): Eukaryota > Metazoa > Chordata > Amphibia > Gymnophiona > Ichthyophiidae > Ichthyophis > Ichthyophis bannanicus. Next base: position 297,177,464 of record CM066037.1, read on the forward strand.
AAAGGGGGGAGATAGATTTGTGTAGACAAGGTAGTAAAGTTGAAGAGAAAGAGAGACAGACTGGTGACGATGACATGGAAAAGGGGGGAGAGGTATGAAGAGAGAGAGAAACTTGTGCAGACAGCATAGTAAAGATATGGAGAAGGAGATTAATGTAGGACATGGTGGAAAAAAGAAAGACTAGTAGAGACAGGAATGGGAGAAATACTGCTTGACACAGGAAGGAAAATGAAAAGAAAGATAGATTAATGTAGATGGTATGGAGAAAGGGTGGAAAGAAAAAGGGTAGAGACAGCTAGATACAGGGTGGAAAAGAGAAAGACACTGAAGATCGATAAACTGAGCAACTGGTAGAGACATAGTGGAAAAAAAGGATAGAAAAGGAAACAATTTTTAGAGGCAGGGGTAAAAGTGTGTAAGAGAGAGGGTGGAAGTAAGAGAAAAAGAAAGTAACACTGGTGGAGACATTGTTGAGCCTGAGATTCCTTTAGGGGTACATCCGGGCCATCCAGGTGGTTCCCAGGCAGGCCCGTTTGGCCCCGATTCTGGACTGTGGGAACAAAACGTTCTCGTGGTAACCAGAATTGGGCCCGAGGATCGCCCGGCATACCCCAGCCTGTCTGTGGGGACATCTTCCCCACAGGCTCCCTTGGTTGCCATGGCTCAGCCCCCCTACTTCCTTACCACCAGACCCACGGCTTGCCAGTCAGGGCCTTGATCGGGTGGCAGGGACCACCCTGCACCCGGTCCCGGCCCCAGGGGGGTCCCCCTGCCCCGATTACCCCAAAAATGCTGCTTATACCACCTTTGTGGTGGTATAAGCAGCACGTATGTCCCCACGGGCCCAGCAGCACGTACGGGGCTGTGACCTGAATCGGCCCTGTACATGATCTGCTGGGCTGGCCCGCCCCCTCTCTGCCCAAACCCGCCATCTCCTGCCCCCTGCCGACTCTCCCGATCTTAGAGCACGGGATATGCGGGGAGGGCAGGAGGGGGAAGTCCAGGCAGCTTGCAGGGCTGTACATCCCACCAGGATGTGCAGCCCCGCAACTTGCGTTTCGGAATGACCTCCATAGTGGTAAAGCGAGCGAGTGCCTGGTGTAGACCAGGTGAAAAAGAGAAGGGGGACTTATGGAGAATGGGTAGAAGAGAGAGAAAGTAGAAGAGGAGGATGAGTGCAGAAAGGATGGAAAAGATATAGAGAGATTGATGAACTAGGGTTAGATGAGAGAAAAAGAGAAAGAACTAGGACCTGATAGATAGTACAATGAAAGAGAAAGGTGGAGATAGGATAGAAAAGCAACAGAGAACTAGAAACTGAAAGATGGTAGAAAAAGAGGGACAAGTGGAGATGGGGTAGAAAAGAAATAGAAGGAAAAAGACTGGTGAAAATAGCCTGTAAAAAGGAAAGAGAATAAGAGAGACGCTAGAGAGAACAAGGTGTAAAGGGAGGGAGAGAAACTGGCAGAGAGAAAGTGACAAGAGAAAATACAGGAATATGAAAGTTAAAAAATACAGGAATATGAAAGTTAAAAAAAAAAAAAGAGAGAACAACCGGTGGGGATGGAAAGAATAAGAGTGAAAGAAAGAGGGAGTGATGGAAATAGGGGCAGAAAAGACAGTAAGATTAGTGGACACAGGATAGAAATGAGAAATAGGAGAAAAGCAGAAAAGAGAAATGACCTGTTGAAGGCAGAATGAAAGAAAGAAAAGCTGAAGATAGGGCACAAAGAGAAACAAAGAGGATGGAGGAGACAGCATGGAAAAGAGAAGGAGGGCCAGAAACTGTTGTAGATAACGTTGGAAAAAGAGAGAGAGACTCTGAAACAAAGAGTAAAAAAGAGAAAGAAGAACAGACAGGCATACAGGTAGTGATAGGGCAAAAAAGAGGAGAAAAAGACAGACTGGGTGGAAAATTGAAAAAGACAGAGAAACTGGCATTGACATAGTGGGAAAAAAGAGAGACTTTTGGAGATATAAAAAGAAGACCATCTGAGGGACAGGGGAGACAGAGAGAAAGACTGGATGAGACATGATGTTACTGAAACAATGCAATGTGTGCCTTCGAGTCAGTGCTGACTCCTGGCGACCCAGAAGCTCCTGGGTTTTCTTGGCAGTGTCGTCGGAAGTAGATTGCCAGGCCTTTCTTCCGAGGTAATTGAGAGTGAGAGTGAAAAAGAGAGGGTGATTTGTGGGGAACCATGTAGAAAAAAGAAAGACTGGTTGATCTAGAATAGAAAAGAGAGAATTAGACTGGTGGAGAAAAGGTAGAAAAGAAAGAGGAAGAGAGAGAGATTAGCAAAGAGAAATGAGAGGTATAGATACAGATTAGGAGACAGGTGGAAGAAAGAGAGACCAATTAAGACTGGCTAAAAGAAAACAAGCTAGAGAAATACTGGTGGAGAAAGTTGGGAAAAAAGGAGTGACTGGTGGATACAATCCTAAACAAAAACATTGAGTGATGGGTACAACTCTAGCCACCTCACTCAGCAAATTAGATGGGCCATGCTGGTTTTTATCTGCTGTTATTTACTATGTTACTATGATTGTATAGAGGAAAAGAGACAGAGACTTGTGCAGAACAAAGACAAAAAGAGAGAGAGAGACTGGTGGAGACAAGATGGAAAACTGAAAGAGAAACTGGCGTGAACATAGTGGGGAAAAAAGACAGACAGAGACTTTGAGAGACATCATAGAAAAGAGGCAGAGGGAGGGGGACCTTGTGAAAAATGAAGAAAATGAGGTGAAAAAAGAGAAAGAATCAATAGTGAAGACAGTGTGGAAAAGAAAGAAAGAGAGATTACTGGAGACAGGCTGAAAAAAAGAGAAACGGAACAAAAAGAGACCAGGAAAACAAAGGGTGAAAAAGGGAAAGAAAAACATTGGTGGAGACAGGGTGGAAAAAAGAAATAGATACAGACACAATAGAAGAGAGAGAATGGAAAGACAAAGGGAGAGTGATTGACACCCAGCAAAAGAAATACAACAATAAACAAGGTGTAAAATAAAGAGAAATGGATAGAAACTGTGTGGAAAGAGAGAGAGAGAGAGAGAGAGAGAGAGAGAAACTAGTGGAGATTAAGAGAGAAAGATACAGGAAAACTAGTAGAGGCCAGGTGAAAAAGAGAGTGGAAACAGGGTGGAAAATAAAGAAAAAGAGAGAAAGAGAGAGAGAGAGACCTGTGGATACAGGACAGAAAACTGAAGAAAGAACAAAAGAGAGATACACTTATTGAGATGGGGGAAGAGAAAGGAGAAGAATGACATTTATAAACAGGGTGAAAGAAAGAGAACACTAACAGAGACAGGGTGGAAAAGAAAACAACAGACTGATAGACTGATAGAGGCAGGATAGAAGAGAGAAAGAGAGAGAGATGAGTGCAGACAAGGATTAAAAGAAAGAGAGAAACCGGTAGAGACAGAATAGAAAAGAGATATATAGAGAGAGACTGGTATAAACAGAGTGGAAAATAAAGTAGATTGGTGGACAAAGGATAATAAACAAAAAGAGAAAGACAGACATGCACAGAGAAAACAGAGAGAGAATGATGAAGAAAAGGATGAAAGAGAAAGAGAGACTGGTGGAGAGAGTTTAGAAAAAAGAGTGGCTGGTGAAGACAGTGAAAGAGAGAGAGAAAGAAAGAGGATATTGGTGGAAAACCAAGCAGAAGAGACTAGTGGAGACAGTATGGAAAAGAGAGGAGGAAAACGGACTAGCGTAGACATAATGGAACAGAGAAACAGAAATACTTGTAAAGAAAGGATGCAAAAAAGAGAGATTTGTGGAGACAGGCTAGAAAAGAGGGAAATATTAAACAATGCCAAATAAGACTGTACCCCCCCCCCCACCCCAACCAGGACAAGGGTCTGCGCTATATGGGCGAGCAAATCATCGGCAAAGGTCGACACCTTTAATTCGGCCGTACCCATGCGGATCCCCATCATCTCCCTTCTACTATCCATCGCATCCAGAGAAAGTACAAACAGTAAGGGGGAGAGGGGACAACCCTGTTCTGTTCCTCGCTGTAAGGAGAGCAGTTCTGACACTGTCCCATTTACCAGGATCTGCGCCAAAGGCCACGAGAAGAGGGAATGGACTATCTTCAAAAAGGCCTCTCCTAGACCATACTCTGGCAGCACAGTGAACAAGTAATCCCATTCAACTTGATCAAACGCTTTCTCCCCATCAAAGCTGATAAGCAAGGAAGGTATTTTGTATTCGTAAACCCACTTTAAAGAAGCTTGTATTTTCCTCAGATTGCATGCCGCATAGCAGCCTCGGACAAAAACTACCTGACTCTCGTGAATAAGACCCAACAGTAGCAGGGCCAGGTGATCAGCCATTATTTTAGCCAATAATTTGACGTCAAATAAGGAAGATAGGACAGTAGGACTCCACCTTCAGCGGATCCTTCCCAGGCTTCGTTATAAGGGTTATAAACACCCGGTTAGCATCCGGGGAACACTCCCCCTCCTCCACTCTCTGCAAAAACACCTCTTCTGGGGAGGGGGGGTGGTCACCTGATCCTGTGTCCTGTATCCTGGTCCTGCAACAGTTTGTAAAACTCCACACTAAATCTGTCCAGGTCAGGTACAGCAATGCACCCGCTGGACCTCCTCGGCCATAATCAGTGCTCCCAGCTAAGTCGCTTGCTCATCAGTAAGCTGGGGCAGATGCACCTCCTTTGAGCTATGCTGCCACATGAGCAGGCAAAATTCTCTCCCCCGCATAAAGGTCCCGGTAAAACACTCGGAAAATTTCACCAATCTCCCTAGACTGCTAGTAATGTACGCCCCCCCCCCCCCCAACATTTCAAAGTTACATCACCCAACGGGACACCTGGGCACCCCTAAGACAGCGCACCAACAACTTGTCAGCCTTGTTCCCTTTTTGATAAAGATGGAACTTGTAATACATTAAGGATTTCTTCGCCCTCTGGTGCAGCAATTAATTTAAGGCCGCCTGAGTCTCCAGCAAGCGAGCATGATCACCTGCCACCTGGGTCTGGGGAAATCACTTCCGCTTGACTATCATCTGCTTCTCTAAATAAAGAATACAGGCATTCATTAGCCGGCAGTGACGTGACGTATACACTTTAATGTCCTCCTGCAGAACAGCTTTGGCAGTTTCTGTAAATATCCCAGTGGTATCCACATGTTGGGCATTATTGGCTGCAAAATCCTGCCACCACTCCCACAGATAGGGTAGGAACTGTTCCTCTCAATATAATTCCAAAGAGAATTGCCAAATGCACACCGCCTGCTCTGGGGGTTGCCAGCCAAGATCAATCCAGATCATCACATGATCCAAAATTTCACCAGGACCAATCACCGTGTCCTCCCGTGGGCCCTTGATAAATGAGTGTAATTCTGTTTCATAGGGTATAGGACATGCCAAGAGTCAACAAGGTCTAACTGGGACCTCTATCTCTGTAGAATTCGCGCTGTTCCAGTCTACCCCGACACAACCCTGCAAAGTATCCACAACCGGGTCCAACACTCCATTCAGTTCTCCCCACCATTAGCTGCTGATCCTGTAATTGCTCCAATTTTGAGGCCATCCACGCATAAAATTGGGAATCAGGGGCATTAGGCTCTTAAATGTTACAGAGGATGACTGGGATCCCAAAGAGTTTCCTCCTCAGAATTACATATCAACCCCCCTCATCTCTCCATTCCAGTTTACATTCAAACAACACCTTCTTCCCAAAGAGAATAGTCATGCCCCCTTTTTTCTCCACCACCGGACGGACCACCGGGCCATCATAGACCTGACACACCCAGTCCTGAAACAGGATACTGGGCTTGATGAACCTTGGTCTGACCCAGTATGGCATATCTTATGTTTTTAACTTAGCAGGTTCCATAGCGTTCTGATGAATCTCCTGCAGAAACGCCATCTCACACCGAGCGGCGAGCATAAGCCCAAAGGACCTTATGGCACTTGACTGGCGAACTCAGCCCACAAACATTCCACAAAATGACTCTTAGCCCCCATCCCACTGTAAGATACAATCACACATGCATATCCCAATCCAGCGGGTCAGGAGACCTACCTTCCATATTCTCTGGCCTTTGTTCTCCTCTCTATTCCTCTTCTATGGCTCCTCATCACATTGTCTTCCTCTTCTTCATACTCCCTAACTGTTTCCCCTCTTACCAGCACCTTCACTCCTCCCCTCCTTATCCCCCCTTTACTGTCCTCACTTCCCCCTCCATTCTGTCTTCTACCCTATCATCAGCTCTTGGGCTTCATCACTTTCTCCCTCTCATTCAGCCATCTCCTCTCTCTCTAAGGCAGCCTCACCTTCGTTTCTGCCGTACTGTCTCCTCTCTAACCCGTATTCTGCTACTCCTTCTCCTTCTCTCATCCGAGATATCAACCCCAATCCTGGCCCCCCTAGACTCTTTAATCTTATCCATATCCCTCTCCTTTCCCCTTCCACTCTCCCTTTCTCATGTGCCTTGTGGAACGCACACTTTGTCTCTAATAATTTTTTTCCATTTATTATTTATTAATAACGTCACATCACAACATTACACTCATAAGTACATCCTCTTATTTTTACATTAGTTCTATCTAACTATCCCCCCCCCACAGACCTCCCCCCCCCTTATCCCCACATATTCCAACCCTTGATCTTAAGAACACAGCACCATCACTCTAATCACATATCCTATACAAAGCACTACAGTTAACTAGCCAGAAATTCCAGTTTTCACAGAACACATATCTAGGGCATGCATACTCCACTCAATTTTTAATCTATTGAGTACACCAGCCTCTATGCCCACCATTCCAGGCAACCCTATATACCTTTCCTGTGACTCACAGCATATTGTATAACATTGCTCATAACCTTCTTTTTCATATGTCAGAGGCCTCAACTTCTCCACCTCCTACTGGGCTTTGTGTCTTCCTCTCCTTATCACGCCATTTAAGATAGGGGGCCCCATGTCGTTTGAAATCCCAATAGCCTTCGCTGTCGAATGACAGTAAGGCAATACATCAAGTAGAAGTGGTCCACTCTCCTCTGAACTTCCCCAAGGGTTGGAGTATGCACTTCCCTCCAATTCCTTGCAATCAGTTGCCTCATAGCCACACATACTATTTTTACACCATCTCTGCCCTTTTTCTTGTCCCACCTCCTCCCCCACATTCAGCAGGGCCAAACAGGGACTCAGGGCTATATCTTTTCCCATAACTGCACTGATCCACTCCGCCACTTCACCCCATTTGGACTGAATTTTAATACATCCCCACCAAATATGTAGGAAGGAGCCCAGTTCTCCACACTCCCTCCAGCACAGGGCAGACCCTCCTCGCCATTTCTGCATTCTTTGGGGCGTCAAGTACCATCTATATAACATTTTGTAATTGTGTTACAAAATATTACTAGACAGGACCCCTTTAAAGAGTCCCTTGCATATTATCGCCCAATGGTCCCCATCCCAGCATTTGTTTAAGTCCTTCTCCCAGGCCTTCCTATGTGTCCATGCCGCACAGTTTACTATCTTCATTGCTTTATATAATTTGGATATTAACCCTTTAACCACCTGCTCCTCCAACAGCCCATCTATAGCATCCCCTTTCTCTCCCATCACCCTTCCCCCATTCTCTTACAAAAGTGTATTGCTTGCACGTACCTATACCTATCCACATCCGGCAACTGATATTCACACTGAAGATCCTCAAATGTCATCCACTCTTCTCCTTCTTTAAATTGCTCCATGTATCTCAACCCCTTTTGAGCCCATCTTCTAAAGGTTGGATCTTGTGTTCCCGGAGGAAACTCCAAATTATCAAGTAATGGTGTAAATTTGGAACATCCCTGAGGGCCATACCATCTGGCATGCCATTTCCGCCAATACTGTAAAGTGATCCTTATAAAAGGGTTAGCATTCCCCCAACCAAAGATTCCACATTCTTAACCCAAATTATATTGGCCAGGCTCATCCCTTCCCCTACCCCATAATTTTCCAGCTCTACCCACTCGACATGGCCCCTAGATACCCATTCAAACGCAGCCCTCACCTGAGCCGCCTCATAATATCTCATTAACTGTAGCATTCCCATAACACCCAGCTTCCTATTGGCACATAAAATATTCCTAGCTACCCTAGGTTCTCCCCTTTCCAGACAAACAACATAAGCCGGTCTTGCAATTCCCTCAAGAACACAGCAGGGACCTCTACCGGTATGTTCATAAATAAGTATACGAGCCGGGGTAACAAAATCATTTTTCTCAACTCCATTCTACCCAACCAGGATACTTCATATCCCCCCCCCCCCCCCCATCTCTCAAGTTCCTTCAACAACATGCTCTTAGCCGGAAAATAATTCTCTTGAAATAACTTATCTCTCTGAGCTGTAAATTGCACACCCAGGTAGCGTATACTACGTTTTGCCCATCTAAAAGGGAATTCTTGTTTCAGCCCTTCCAACCTCTCTTTACTAATCGTTATATTTAAAATCTCCGTCAGTGGGGTTCATGCAAAAGCCAGACAATTCTCCATATTTAGCCAACTCATCCAGTATCGCCTGAAGTGACCTTGACGGCTCTGTTACAAAAAACAAGACATCATCCGCAAACAACGATATTTTATGGTAGACCCACCCCACTTTTACCCCTATTATGTCCCCACAGTCTCGGATCCTCTGGGCCATTGGTTCCATAGCTATTATAAAAAGTAACGGGGAAAGTGGACACCCCTGTCTTGTCCCCCTTTGCAGCTCAAAGGCTTCTGTTGCTGAACCGTTAATTTTTAAGCATGCCATCGGTCCTTTATATAAAATCCGTACCCAGTTTAAAAAAGTTCCAGTAATCCCCACCCTTTCCAATGTCTGAAAGAGAAAGGGCCAACTCACTCTATCAAAAGCCTTCTCAGCATCCACTGCTAAGAGGGCAAGCTCTGCCTTTGCTCCCTGTCCATACCATATCAAATTAAGGGCTCTTCTGATGTTATCAGAAGTGTATCTCCCTGGCAGAAAGCCTGACTGATTGGGGTGTATCAATTCCCCTATATGAGGTAACAGCCTATTTGCTAATATCCTAGTGAAAATTTTAAAATCACTGCCCAAGAGGGATATAGGCCTATATGAGCCACGTTGGATCCTTCCCCTCCTTGTGCAAAATACTAATCTCTGCTAATCTCAATGAGGCTGGCATTATATTTTCCTTATCAAAGGAGTTATACATTTTTGTTAGGGGGCCTACCAATGAACCCACGAACACCTTGTAAACCGATTTGGGAATCCATCCATCCCAGGGGCTTTATGAGCCCGCAGGCATTAATCACTGTTATCACCTCATACTCCCCAATCGGTTGTGAGAGCTCTTCTGACTCTTCTCTTTTCAGACAGGGCAGCTTGGTATTATCTAAATACTTCCGAATTTCCTCATCCGCTACTTTAGTGTCTGGTGTAGACAGCTCTTGGTAAAACTGAACAAACCTCTTCTCAATCTCTTTCCTCACCCACTTTACTTGCCCAACCTTACCCTTCACTTTCACTATAGTATTTCTAGATGCCAGTCTTTTAATGATAATAACCTTCCTGTCTTGTTGCTAAATTCAAAATTCTTTTGCCTCAACAATGTCAGCTCATGTTGAATATCCTTCATATTCAATTCGCTCAGCTCCCCTCGCTTTCTAATCAACCTCCCTCTCACCTCTGCATTCCTGATATCCTGCTTCAATTGCTTTTCCAGCTCTTTAATAGAGGCTAGCAAATCTGTTTGCTTCTGAAGTTTTAACTTTTTCTTGTGTGCTCCTCCTACTGCTATGAGCCTCCTCCTTATCACCGCTTTCAGGCATTCCCATACAATCCCTGGAAAGCATTCACCAGTGTCATTCAATACAGTGTCCCACGCCAGACTATTGCAGCGCCTGCAACTGATAGGACTGCGCAAGAATACTCTGAAATGGTTCACCTCATACCTGGAAGATTGAACCCAACAAATAAAATGTGACCAAAAAAAATAATTGCAGTTCGCCGTCACGCAGGGAATACCTCAGGGATCAGCCTTATCAATGCTTTTCAATATTTATATCCAACCCATATGCAACATTATCAAACAACACAAACTCTACTATCACATCTATGCTGATGACATCATGGTGTATGCTCCAATCAATCTACAAGCACCTAACACCATAACGATAACCAAATGTATTGAAGACATGAATGCCTGGCTCACAGCCAACAACCTGACAGTCAACTATGATAAAACTGAGGCAATGTTCGTCACCCGAAACACTAACTTTATCCCACCACAGTCTATTAATATTCTAAACAAACACATAATAATCAAAGATGAAGTCAAGTACCTGGGCATCACAATGGACAGAGCCCTGAACCTGAAATCTCATATCACCAAAACTGCAAACAAAGCCTACCAACGTCTGAGGACTATAAGAAAGATCAAACCATTGCTCCGCCAAGACCACTTCCGCACGGTATGCCAAATACTCATCACACCTCTGCTTGATTATGGAAACTCATTATATCAAGGCCTCCCTCAGCATACCCTACACCCACTCCAAATGGTGCAGAACACTACAGCACGCATTATTACAGATACTCCAAGATCTGAGCACATCACCCCCATCTTACAACAATTACACTGGCTCCCAATGGTGGCCAGAGCAAAATTTAAAACAATCCTAATTATCTTCAAAATCATCCATCATCTATCGGCAGATGCACTACAAGAAATCATAACAAGAGATATCAGTAATAGACCAAGAAGGAACAATAATGACAATATGATCGGCACACCTGCAGGATACCACAAGACTAAACAAAATACTTCAAGAAGAGCTCCTTCACTACTGGCATCCACACTATGGAACTCCCACCCAACAAGCCTAAGAGCATTAGAAGACATCACAGACTTCCGCAAGAACCTTAAAACTCTGCTCTTTACAGAAACTTATGAGCAGATAGACAATAGTACCCACTCGAGCTAACCCCGCCAACTCAATACCCATTCAGCCCAACTAGACTCACGAAGATACCCTCATGCTAAATGTAACCCTCCAACCGTGCTGTCTAAATGTTGTTAAATACCCTCATGTTAAATGTTGTAAATCACTCACATGTTAAACGCCAATTGTGTTGTCATGTAACCACTTTGATTGTAGGATAAGATGGTATACAAATCTGTCTAAATAAATAAATAAAATACTATATACTCCTCTATTTCCCCCTTGATCTGCTGCAATACTTCCTCGTCTTCTAATAGGGATTCATTCAACTTCCACCCCATTTTTGCGGGTCTCGGGCTCCCCATTGATATGCTACAAGTAACTGGAGCATGGTCAGACCACGTCCTTTCTCGTATCTCACAGGCTTCCACTTCCATTACCAAAGTCTTATCTATTAGAAACAGGTCAATCCGAGAATACCCCTCATGCACAGAAGAGTAAAAGGAATAATCTGCCCATAATTTATCTCTCTCCAAAGATCCACCAGCTCCAGCCCGTCCATCATTTGTTTCAATCTTAATCTGTGCCTTCGGGGGGGTCGAAGCTGTCTCCTTCGAAGTATCCATCAGGGGGTTAAGCACCACATTAAAATCCCCCCTACTATCATCTGTCCTTCAGCTTTACTAAACAATATATTTTGGAGTCCCCTGAAAAATTCTGCCTGGTTAGTATTGGGAGCATATACACTAACCAAGGTATATATCTTTTTGTCCCCATTTCAACTTAACAATCAAATATCGCCCTCCTTTATCTCTAATTACTTCACCCACTTTACCCATGACCTTACTAGACATAAGTATCCCTACTCCCCCTCTCTTTTTTTCTACTTTATTTTGAAGCAAAATACTGTTGGGGGAAGAGAGGATGACCTACCCGCCCTTCATCTTTGGAAAGTAAGTGTGTTTCTTGTACAAAGACAATATCGCCCTTCAATCTAACACATTCTTTAATAAGCATTTGCTTCTTGTGAAAGGAGTTCAGGCCTCAAACATTTATGGTCACCATTTTAAGCATAGCCATTTAACCTTTTCAACCACCTCCGGATTGCTGGTTCCATCCTCATACTCTCTCCCCCTTCCCCCCTCCCCACCCCCTCCCTTCCCCCCTTCCCCTTCTCTCTTACCTCCTCCCCCCCCCCCCCACTACCCCCATCCGATCTACTTAGTAGATCTTTTCTAGGTGTCGTCAGACCAGGATAGCACACCCATACTCCTTCTCATTTTCCCCACACAAAGAATACCATCTCTCTTCTTTTTTTTTTCTTTCTTTCTTTCTTTCTCTTCTCCTCTCCCACACTCCCATTCCAACCAAACCGATTAATTTCTTAACAATAACAAACATAACACCACTTTAAACTTGTGAACAATATAACTTCGTTCAGCAGCTTACTCTCTTCATCCTACCCTCTGACCGACATTTCTGCCATTAACTTTTAATGTCCAGTTTCCCTAAGGGAAGTTCACGTTGCCGCATCTTCATTCTCTCCTGCTGGCCTCTGCTTCCTCAGCCTCTTTTCCCCTCCAGATACTCTACTCCACCTCAGCTGTGTACTTTTGGGGGAGCTCGCCGCCTCCGGAGGTCTCTGTCCGCTCATCGAGTTCACCGGAAGCTCTGACCAGCCTGCTTGCTTCATGCTAGCGATCGTGGCCTCTACTGAATGAACCACATATGCTTTAGTGTTAGTAGTGAACTGCAGTTCCACTGGGAACAACCATCTCTATCTAACATTCTCCTCTCTGAGCCTTCGTGTCACCATCTGATATTCTTTACGCTTCTTCATAGTAATATTCGAAATGTCCACAAACACTTCTACTTCGGCTCCATTCAATTGTATTTTTCCCAGTTTCCTGGCTGCCTTGGTTACTAACACTTTAGTTCTATACTCGTGCAGGCAGCATATTATATCTCTCACCCTGTTTTCCCTCCGAGGGCCAAGTGATCTGTGCACTCTATCAACAATGAGGCAAGCTGCCTTAAGAACTGCGCCACAGAATTCCTCTGCCATGGTGAGATAATTTACTGTCCCTTCCCCCTCTGGGAGACCAAGTATTCTGATATTAGAGCGGTGGGATCTATTCTCCAAATCTTCTAGTTTCTGCCACAATTCCCCTTTTGCTTCATCCAATGAGATCACTCTCTGCTCACAATTACTATGCTGCACCTCATGCTCATCCATCCAGTTCTCCAGCTCTTCCAGCCGTGCACCAAGCGAAACCATGTCATTCTTTAAGTCCTGAAACCAGCTCTGCACCTCGGTTTTAAAGATACCTAACTCCTGCTTCGTTGACTCAAACCAATTTTGTAAATCCTCTCAAAGACTTTGTATCTTGCTGGCATTTTCTTTCGTGGCTCCCCTGTCTCCCACTCCTCCGGAATCACCGCTACTCACCGCCATTTTGTTCACATGGAACTTTGAGCCCGCCGGCCCCTTGAAGGAGAAGGACTTCAAATCCACTCCCGATTTCTTCCCTGACATCGAAGTTTGAAGGGGGTTCACCGCCACACTCCCCTTTGTTCTGGCTTAGGTCGGGTTGTTTTTTATTGCGTTTCTTTGCTATTTGGGGTTATTCGCTTGCCATCCTCGTCGGAGCTTAACATTTAGGCAGCCATCTCGGCGCTGACATCACCGGAACTCCTCTAATAAACTTGCTTTTACTCATGATCTCTTTATCTCTAATGCTCTAAATCTCCTTGCTCTAACTGAGACCTGGATCCTCCCAGATGATGCTGCATCTATTGCTGCTCTCTGTCATGGGGGCTATCAGTTCTCCCACACGCCTCGTCCCGCTGGCCGTTGTGGCGTTGTTGGGCTTCTACTTTCTCCCTCTTGCCAATTCCAACCCCTCCTGCTGCCTCAGTCTCACTCCTTTCTCTCCTTTGAAGTCCACTCCATCCGCCTTTTCACTCCACTTCCTCTCCGGGTAGCTGTTATTTATCGACCTCCTTACAAGTCTGCTTCTACCTTTCTCACTGACTTTGACTCGTGGCTTTCCTTCTTTCTGGATTCCTCTTCCCCCACTCTTATTCTTGGGGATTTTAATATTCATGTCCTCTGATCCTTATGCTTTAAAGCTCCTCTCCCTTACCTCCTCGTTTGACCTCCAACTTTGTTGCACTGCTCCCACTCACCAGCATGGCCATTGCCTTGACCTGATATTTTTCTCTAGTTGCTTACCCTCGAACGTCTGTAGCTCAGTTCTTCCCTTATCTGACCATCACCTTTTAAGCTTTAATCTTCATCACCCGCTGCCTTAGCCTCATCCTGTCTCCTGCAACCTATTTAGAAATCTTCATGCTATTGATCCCTTGGCTCTCTCTTCCACTATTTCTTCATCTCTTTCTTCCACTATGTCATCTAAGTCTGTTGACGAGGCACTAACTTCTTATAATGCTGCACTCTCCTCTGCTGCACTCATGCCACGTTCTGTGAGACGTTCTGCACCCCAACCCTGGCTTTCATCCACTACCCGCTATCTATGTTCCTGTGCCCGTTCTGCTGAGCGTGCTTGGCTCATATCCCGCTCCCCTGCAGACATTCTACACTTCAAATTCATGCTTGTCTTTTTCCAGTCAGCCATAGCTCTTGCCAAACAAGACTACTATTTCCATCTGACTCACTCTCTTGCCTCTGATCCTCACTGTCTCTTCACTACTCTCAGCTCTCTTCTCAAAGTGCCTCCGCCTCTGATCCCTCCCTCCCTTTCTGTCCAAACCCTGGCTGACTATTTTCATGACAAAATCACCTTCCAATTCCCCACAATGTCAGCTACTTCCTCTCCTCCTCTCCTCTTCACTCCCAAACTCTCCCCCTACCTCTGCTACCCTCTCTTCCTTTCCTGTGATCTCTGAAAAGGAAACTGCAAACCTTCTTTCTTCCTCCAAACTCACCACCTGCTCCTCCGATCCTATCCTCACCCGCCTCCTAAGCCCCATCTTCTCCACCGTTGTCCCATCCATCTCTCATATTCTCAACCTATCGCTCTCTCCACTGCAACAGTCCCTGCAGACTTCAAGCATGCTGTAGTCACACCTCTCCTCAAGAAACCCTCACTTGATCTCACCTGTCCTTCTACTTACCAAACCATCTCTCTCCTTCTCTTCATTTCTAAACTACTTGAACGTGCGGTTCACCGCCGCTGTCTCGACTTCCTCTCCTCTCATGCCCTCCTGGATCCCTTACAGTCTGGCTTTCGTCCTTTAAACTCTACTGAAACGGCTCTTGCCAAAGTCTCTAGTGACTTGTTCCTGGCAAAATCCAAGGGCCTTTACTCTGTCCTCATCCTTCTTGACCTCTCTGCTGCTTTTGACACTGTTGACTACAACCTTCTCCTCGATATCCTGTCCTCGCTTGGTTTTAGGGGCTCTGTACTATCCTGGTTCTCCTCCTATCTCTCCCATCGCTCTTTCAGTGTGTGTTCTGGTGGCTCCTCCTCCTCTGCTACCCCGCTCGCAGTTGGTGTACCCCAAGGATCTGTCTTGGGTCTGCTCCTTTTCTCTCTTTACACCCAGTCCCTTGGTGTGCTTATCTCCTCCCATGGCTTTCAGTACCATCTGTATGCTGATGACTCCCAGATCTACCTCTCTACGCCTGAAATCTCTCTGGCAATCCAGACCCGGATCTCTGCCTGCCTTTCTGACATTGCTGCCTGGATGTCTCACCGCCGCTTGAAACTGAACATGGCCAAGACTGAACTTCTTATATTTCCCCCTAAAATCTCCCCTCCTCTTCCTCATTTCCCAGTCTCTGTGGATAACTCTGTACTCCTTCCTGTTTCCTCAGCCCACAATCTGGGGGTTGTCTTTGACTCCTCTCTCTCTTTCTCCTCACATATCCATCTGATAGCTAAGACCTGCCATTTCTTTCTCTATAACATCAGCAAAATCTGCCCTTTCCTTTCTGAACACACTATTAAAATGCTTATCCATTCCTTAATCACCTCCCGTCTTGACTACTGTAACCTACTCCTTGCTGGTCTCCCTTTGAATCATCTCTCTCCCCTTCAATCTTTTCAACAATCTGCTGCGCGACTAATCTTACGCCAGCCTCGTCATGCCCATATTACTCCTCTTCTCAAATCATTTCATTGGCTCCCTATCCATTTCCGCATCCAGTTCAAACTTCTCCTGCTGACCTATAAATGCATTCACTCTGTGTCTCCTCACTACCTTTCTTCTCTTATCTCTCCTTACAACCCCCCCCCCCCCCCCTCGGGAGCTCCGCTCTTCTAGCAAACTGCTTCTATCTGTGCCCTTCTCTTCTACTGCTAACTCCAGACTTTGCTCCTTTCACCTTGCTGCGCCTTACGCCTGTGGAACAAACTACCTGTGTCTGTACACCAGGCACCTTCTCTAACCCTCTTCAAATCCAGGCTGAAAACTCACCTCTTCACTGCTACGTTTGGATCTTGACTCACCTGATCTCCTTTTTCTTTCCCCTTGCTTTATCCCTGCCTACACCTTCTGTGTTTGTCTTGATTAGATTGTAAGCTCTGATGAGCAGGGACTGTCTTGTACATGTCTGTGCAGTGCTGCGTACGACTTGTAGCGCTATATAAATGCTCAATAGTAGTAGTAGTAGTAGTAAGAGACCTCCCCAGCCAAAGGCTCCTCCCCTATATTGGGCCTTCCTCTTCAAAGTTACCCCATCATCACCAAACTGATCATAACTACAATTACCCAATCCGCTCCCCCTACCTCCCCCCCATCCCTTTCCTCCAATCTAATCCCTCCTGCCCCCCCAAAACTCTTCTTTACTCACCCATTCTCATTCAAAATGTCATCTATCAATGTGTCGGAAACCCCTCCTCATACACACAGCCATTCAAAGCCCTCCCCTGTCTCATCACTCACTCCAGTAGCCACCAAACCCAGTCTGAAGCGCACTCCTTCTTCCCCCTCCATCTCCACCAGCCCTCTGTCTTGCCCTGCCTTGTCAGTCAACCCCATATTTGCCCACAACCCTCCTGCTAATCCCCTCCCTAACACTAGGAAGAACATATAACAACATGCAACCATGAACTTCAGGAAGGGATAGACAGAGAGAGAAAGCACACCAAACAATATCCATTCTGGTGCTCCACTGCATGAGGACACTGCCAGAAACTGCCACCCTCTGCCCCCTTCCCCCACCAGTCAATAGGGGGCCACTCCTAGCACGGCGCACCCTCAGCCCCACTGGGCTCAAGTAATCTGAAGGCAGGGGTGGTCAGCTTCCTCATCCAAACCAAGGGGGGACCAAAGAGCAAACAAAATGCCACCCCCAACCAGCCTATGCCACCAGAGTTCACGGATAGTCTCTTCCACAGTCCTAGTTTTCTCCAGACCTCCACACTCCGGCCTGCCCTACAGTCTCACAAATAAGGGAAGATCAGCACCTCTCAGGACATCAGGTGTTCTGCTCTAGTAATAGCTCCCATCATTCTCCACCTTCCACGGGCCAAGGAAGGATTCTTGTACATATTTCTGAGCCAGGTCCACACTGCCAAAAGTATGAGAGGTCCCGTTATGGTATATCCGCAGTCTTGCTGGCTGCTGTCAAGTGAACTTGACATTGGCAGCAAAAAGATGCTAGCAAATTCCGGAGTACACTCTCTGATGGCTTAACTGCAGGGAATAGTCCTGAAAGATAAGGATCTTAAATCCCTCATGCTGAAGATGCCCCTGGCCCTGCGCCTCTCCCGTAAGTTCAAAAATCAGGCTAGGACCACCCATAGCCAAACGGTCCACCTCCCGCAATGGGCCCCACCCGATCAGCCCGTTCAATAAGGAGCTTACCGCAGTCCTCTCCCAACATGAGGGTCAGGGGCAACAGAGTCTCAAGGAACCCTTGCAGGTCTCCACTTCCTTGATGGATTCAGGGATGCCTACAACCGCAAGTCATTTTGGCAGCTGTGGTTCTCCAAGTCATCAATCTTGTCCGCTTGCTTGCTGACCAACTCCTTAAGGGATTTAAATTCTTTGATAACTCCCTGCACCGCCTCCTTGGTCTGGGCTACATGAAGCTCTGCTTCCTGCAGGCAGTTCTCAAAGCCCTCGTTGGCTCTAGATATGGAGTCAAGCTTGCCCTCCCACTGCATCAAAGTGGCCAGTTAATGCGTCCACCACTGCCGTGGTCACTTCTTCCACTAATGCTGGCTGGGCCGGAAAGCATGGTGAGGGCAGCCCATCTGCCATCTTTGATCTTGCTGGCAGGGACCTGGTCCTTCTCTTTCTGTGATGATTTCATGGTGCACCGGCTGCCAATCACACTGCAGCGGTCAGGACCCAATGTGGAAGCTGTCGGACAAGTTGTACGTGGGGGAACAGCCAGTTTCAACCCTGATTAATGGCAGCAAGAGGGAGGGAGTCCCAGAGAGCAGCAGAGACGTGTCCTCCCGCTCTCAACACATCATGTGATCCCCCAAGAGGAAAAGATTAAAAAGAGAATGAGAAATAGACAAAGAATTTTGGAAATAGACTAGAAAGGCAGAGTAGAAAAAGCGAAAGCAAGAGACTGGTGGACCGCAGGTTGAAAGAAACAGAATAGATTTTGGAGACAGCATGCAAAATACAGGAAGACAGAAAAAAAAAAGATACATAGAGATGTGGTGGAAATAAGACACACATACACACATGTGGAGAGAGTGGTGGGGAGTGGGTGTAAAAGACAGGAAGAGATTGCAGAGACAGTGTGGAAAAGCAAGGACAGAGCAAGAGACAATGTAAACGTTGTAGAAAAGAGAGGAAGAGAAAGACTGAGATTAGAAAGAGAAGAACTAAAAAAAAAAGAAAGAAGGCTGCAGGCAAGGTAGAAGCCAGGAGGAGAATGGTGGAGCTAGGATAGTAAAAATAGACAGACAAACAGAAACAGATTGAAGCTGGTTGGCAGAAAGGCTTGCTGAGAATGGGTGTAAAAGAGAGAGAAAGTGGTGAAGACAAATAGGGTGAAATAGAAAGATTTTTGAAGATTGGTCTATACTGTAGACAGGTTGTAAAAGAAAGAGAGTGAGACCCCTATATTCAAACAATTAGCTTGGCAGGTTTTGTGAATACCCAATAAAATCTTAATTTTGAAAATTCCTTGCCCCCACCCCCTTCCTGACCTACAAAAAAATTTATAGAGGTGTCTCGAGCATACATTTTGGGAGTACCCAGGAGAGTACTGGCATTCAGTGTTTTCTGGTTTAAAAGTCATTAGGATAAGTCAGGGCCCACTAATTAGTTCATTAAAGTACAGTTAACACCCTCTCTCCCAACAAACCAAATTGGATAATGGGTGATTTCAATCTCCCATCTTTACCCCAAAGCCATGCAAATGCGTTCCTTGATGCAATGGAAGACCTAGGTCTCAAACAAATCATCAATGAACCCACACACACAAAGGGGAACATTCTTGACATGGTTTTTGTTCCACACCCAGTCATGGACCAAAACCACAATCCTCCAATATCAGTCATGGATGTATCCTGGTCCGACCACAAATTGATCATCATCCAGATACCCATCAACAATGACCAGCCGAACGGAAGCCGACCTTCGAGCATCATCTCTCGAACTGCCACTAGATGCTTTCGCCCCTTCGATAGGGAACACATCCTGTCGGAGACCCCATCACTCATCAACAAAACCACACCGGACCTTGATGAACTAATCGCTTACTGGAACTCTAGCCTGCTTGCCATCTCACAACACTCGAACCCTAAGAATACAGCAAGGACAAAAAGAAGCTCCGCCCCATGGTTCTCCCCTGAGCTGCGATCGTCTCTTACGCAACTACGTAGACTTGAACGCCGATGGCGCCGATCGCGCTCAACTGAAGATCAGACCGCTTACTGAACCCACCTTGCAATACACCGAGAAACAATCACTACCAAAATGAGACAATATCACACTGACACCCTAAAGAGGTCTCTGAACAAACCACGTGACCTCTTCAATCTGGTCAAATCCCTCTCAAAGGAACCATCTCCTGAACAACACAGCGAGATTCACCCGCAAGAATTCGCTGATTACCTGCAATCCAAGATTGTGCAAACCAACAAGGTGTTAGCGGTCCCATATCAAGAACCAACAGGCCTATCCCCACCTAACATATTTTCCACACCATCCACTAAATGTATCGAGGACACCATAGCTTCTCTCAACACCTCCACTGCACAGACTGACCCATGTCCAGCTTTTTGGATCAAGGAGCTACGTGATGTGTTCAGCCCTGTCATCGCAAAAATAATGAAACTCTCCTTCACAACAGGATATTTTCCCACTTCACTCAAGCAGACTTCCATTAGGCCACTATTGAAAAACCCCAAACTTGATCCCCAAAGAGTTGACTCCTACTGGCCAATAGCCAGTATCCCCCTCTTAGCCAAAATAATTGAGAAAGAGGCACAACGGCAAATTCAAGATCACATTGATGCCGCTGCTCCCTTAGACAGCTGCCAACATGGGTTCAGAGAATATCATGGGGTCGAGACACTACTCGCTGGTCTATTCAACGACATCATCACAGGAATTGACAACATCCATCAAGGTTTTGTGCTCATCTTCCTAGACATCGCCGCGGCATTCGACTCCGTGAGTCACGAAATTCTCCTTGGAAGACTGAAAGAGAAGGGCGTCTGCAACAGTGCACTAGGATGGTGCAAATCTTATCTGGACGGTAGATGGCAATATGTGAAATCTGGATCAGAAGAGTCAATACATTTCCATCAAAAGCAAGGGGTACCTCAAGGCTCTTCGTTATCCTCCTTACTTTTCAATATCTACATGCAGCCCATCTGCAATATCATAAGATCATTCAATGTGAAATGTTTGATATATGCAGATGATATTCTCTTATACATGCCCTTCTCCACAATTCACATGGACCTGGCCCCACTCACAGACTGCTTCAATGCAGTTTCAACATGGCTCCAGACACAGAACCTACGCATTCAACATAAAAAAACAGAGGTGCTATTCATCACCAGAGACGCCAACTTTACTCCCCCATCCCACGTCAGTGTCAACGAAGCTGATTTGCAAACCAAAGATGCAATAAAATACCTGGGAGTTACTTTGGACCAACATCTCGACATGAAACGCCACATAAGCAACATAGTCAAAGCCGTCTATTTCAAAATCCGTTCACTCAAGCACCTACATTCCCTGTTGGACCCAGATGATTTCCGAACCATATATCAAGCGTTGATCCTGCCGCATTTTGACTTTGAAAATGCCATCTTACAAGGTCTCCCCCAATCCATACTAACCCCCTTACAGTTGGCCATGAATGCCGCAGCTAGGGTCCTTTACGGAGCATCCAGAAACGACCACGTGACCCCCATTCTCAAACAGCTGCACTGGCTACCGATCCATGGGAGGATCACATTCAAAACCCTTCTATTAGCTTTCAAGGCAATCAAAGGTATTTCAGCCTCCTCACTCACACATCTTATCCACATTGTCCCCCCCAACAGATCCAGAAGAGCAACAGCTGTCAACTTGCTAGCAATACCAAAGACATCGACAAAGTCCAACACGACAACCACAAACAGGGCATTCAGTTTTTATGTCCCCAAATGCTGGAATGCTCTACCCCCTGACATTAGGGCCATAGCCAATCTATATCAGTTCAGGAAGGCTCTCAAAACCCACCTTTTCCTCCAATACTTCCCAGACAGCAATTGAACCTAGATATACCTCTCAGGAAATGACCCAATCTAGAAAGGCCCTTACATGCATTATCTGATTTTTACCTATCCTTCCAGTGTAAATAGCTTATGTATATAGTTAACCCCGTTATCCAAGTTTGTACTCCTGTTCGATGTAAAACCTGACAACTTGTTGTTATGGTCGTTAAGTTATGATGTAAACCGCGCTGATACGAAATAGCGCGGTATATAAGAAATTGTAATAAATAAATAAACATTACCTGGATAGAGCCTACTGAAGTTTGGCCATTGTATGGAGGAGAAAGAGACAGGAGGAAACAGGATGGGAAAGGTAAAGAGAGAAAGACCAAGAGAGACTGGGAGATGGAGATAAAGAGAGACTACTGGAAACAGTATAGAGAGGGAGAAACAGCAGGAGAATGGTAGAGACACATTGAAAGAGAATGAGGGACTGGCAGACAGAGGATGGAGAAGAAAGACAGTCAGAAAGACAAAAGATTTGTGGAGACATGGTGGGGAGATGGGAGCAGGGAAGATGGAACACAGTGATGGAAAGGATGGAGAAGACAGCATGGAAAGAGATAGACTGGAAGAGAAAGGGTAGAAAAATTGAAAAAATGAGAAAGGGAGACAGCTGGATTCAGGGTGGAAAAGAGACAGAATGTAGCAGTCAGAATGAAAAAGAGAAAAGAAAGAGATAGAGGCGGATGCAGAGAGGGTGGAAGACAGAAACAAATGGTGCCATAATGGGGGGAGAGAGAGAGAGAGAGAGAGAGAGAGAGAGAGCGAGAGCGAGACTAATGGAGACAGAGTTAAGAACAAGATACAGAAACAATGGTGAAGACCAAGATGAAAAGGCACAGAGAGAATTAGACTGATAGAGACAAAGTTGAAAAGAGAAATACAGGAAGAAATTGAGTGGGAAAAAGAAAGATGGATGGACATTTTGTGGAAAGAGAGAGAGAATAAAAAAAAGAAAGACTTCTGAAGACAGGGTAGAAAAGAGATAGAGGCAGACAAAAAGTGCTGTAGATACAGTGAAAGAGACTGGTGGTGAGGAATAGAAAGAGAAAACATAATGGAAACAATGTACTAAAAAAATGGGAAAGATGGAACAGAGAAAAACAAGAGAAATGCTAATGGGCAAAGAGGAGAAAAAGAGAGAGAGACTAATGGTGACAGAGAGGGAAAAAGAGATTGATGGAGGTGACCAAAAAAGGATAGATGAAGATAGGGAAGAAAAGGACACAAACATAGAGAGGCTGGTGTAGGAATAATGGACAAGCAAGAGACACAAAGAGGCTGATGGACACAAGGTGGGAATGAATAGAGAAAATCTGGTGGAGACAAGGTAGAAAAGAAGGAAGAGAGATTGGTGGAGAGGGAGTCAAAAGCAGGGAGAAAAGACTGATGAAGGTAGGCTGAAAAAGAGAGAGACAATAAAAACTTGTGAAGACAGGATAGAAATGAAAAAGAGATAGAAATATGGTTGGAGACAGGGGAAAAAGAGAGACCAGGGGAGGAAAAAGTGGTAAAGAGAGAGTAAGACTAGTGGAGGCCAGGTGGAAAAGAGAAAAAGAGAAAGATTTGTAGATATATGGAAGAAAAGATAGAAAGAAATGGTTGGAGACAGGATAGAAAAGAGAAAAAGAGAAAATCTAGTGAAGCAGGTTTGGAAAAGAGACAGACAAAAAGTGACAGGGTGAAAAAAAGAGAGATTGGTTATAAATGTCAGACTGATGGAAGAATAGTTGAAGAGAGATAGGGTGAAAAACTAGAGATACACAGAAAGACAATGGAGGAAAGAGTAAAAAGAGAGAGCAAGACAAATGATGACAAAGTGACAATAAGAGAAAGAATGAAGGGGACAGGGTAGAAGAAAAGGAAAGACATACAGACTGTGGAGAGGAGCAGAGAAAGAGACTTGTGGAGATATGGGTGGAAAAGGGAGACTTGTGGAAACTGTGTGGAAAACAAAGGGCCAAACACTGGTAAGACCCATGGAAGAGAAAGAGAGAGAGAAGAAAGACTGGTGAAGATAGTTTAGACACAGTCACTGGTGAAGAAACAGATAGAAAAGAAAAAAAAAGAGAGATTGGTTGAAAGGTTGAAAAGATAGAAAAATGACAAGAGCAGAGATTAAAGGAGAAAAAGAGCAATATTCAAATGATTTGTCCAGCTAATTTTGAGAAAGGGGAAGAGAGACACTGGACCTGATAGGGTGGAAAAGAGATAAAGACTTCTGAAGTCATGGTGTAAACACAGACCGAAGTGTTTGTGGAGACATAAAATGCAAAAGAGTAGTGGAGAAAGGGTGAAAAGCAAATATATAATGGGAGTATAGTGTGACAGGGTTCAAAAGAGAGAGGGGAGAGAGACATTTGGAGGCAGATTGGGAAATTGAGAAAGATTTATCAGAAGTAACAGGATGGGAAAAAAGAAAGAGAGAACAAAAGATAGCTCTAAACATATTGAAAAAGACACAGAGAGACAGAATATTGGAATCAAGGTGTAAAAGAAAGAGCGAATGGGAAAGAGCAGGAAAAGGGAACGTGGATAAAGTAGAAAAGAGGGAGAAAATGATGGCTAAGTACTGGATGGAAATGAGAGAGAGACATTTCTGGAGACATGGTAGAAAACAGAAATGGTTGAAAATTGAGAAGAGGAAAGACAAAGACAGACAGTGATGAAAACGATAGAAAAAGGAAGAGAGAAAAAGAGAGTGGGAGAGACTGGTGAAGACATATTAGAAATGGAGGACTTTTGAAGACAGAGAAAGACAGGTGGACAGAAAGTGAAAACAGAGATAGGTAAAGAGGCAAAGACTGGCATACACAGTGAGGAAAGAGAGAGGCAGGATGAAAAGGAGAAATAGACCGATATTCAAAAGATTTGTCCAAGTAAAGTGAGGGGCTACCCTGAAAAATTCTTACTAGTCAATATTAGGCTTTGGTAGTTGGAGCTTTTTAAACAGTAGCCACTATGGCCAATATCTAGATAGTGTCCGGTACTGAATATCCAGATTCAGGAGGAGGCCAGCACCACTATCTGGATAGCTAATCAGATAAAGTTAGGACAGACATCTTGCTGTTCTGTTTCCAGCTAGTTCTCTGACTAGTGGACTAAATATTGCCACTAATAACTCCTAACTCCACCCAAACTCTGTCCCCAGACTTCCATGGCACTATCCGGATAGTGCCAAGGAGGTCAGAGGAAATATTCAGCAGCACTATCCGATACTGCTACTGAATATCTGGTTAGCAGGTGCTGCTTAACTGGATAAATGCCTTTGAATATATCTGCTCCTTACTGTTCTTACTGTGCAAGGGGTGGTGCTCTTTGGCGTACCCCTGCACTGAAAGCTGGCCTAAAGTAAATCCATTAGTATATTGTAACTAGTTATATTCTATGGTGTAACCTTTCTTGAATATCATGCTAAAACTTTCCAGATAACTATATCTACATAAAGTCCTAGCCTCACAGTGGAAAAAAGAGTGAGAAAGAGATATGGAGGAAGAGAGCAAAAAAGAGAGACTGGAAGACAGATGGCAGAAAAGAGATAAAGTACTTGTGGAGACAAGATGGAAAAGAGAAAAAGAATTAGAATAGTGGAAACAGGATGGAAAAAAAGGGAATTCAAAAAGAAAATGAAAGATCTGTGGAGAGAGGAAGAGAGAAAGAGATGGAAACTTGTGGCAAGATGGTGAAAAAAAGAGAAATAGACTGGTGTAGAAAAGGTGGAAAAGAGAAAATAAAATGGTGGAGACATGATGGCAAAAGGAAAGGCAGTTCAAGAGAAATAGAAACTGGTAGAGAGGGAGGAAAAAGATGGTGGGGAGACTCATGGAAACAAGTGATGGAAATAGGATAGAAGAGAGACAGAACAGTTGATTCAGGGTACAAAAAGAAGAGAATGATAGAAATAGTAGTGCAGATAAGGAATTACAGTTCAAACTATAGGTACACGATGGATGTTCCACATCGGGAGTTACTGCCTAGGAAAAGGATCCAGAGGCGTTATCATGAATAATATGTTGCAATCCTCTACTCAGTGTGCAGTGGCAGCCATGAAAAAAATAGAATATTAGGAATACGAAGGAATTGTGAATAAAATAAAGAATATCATAATGCCTCTATCACTCCATGGTACTGTATGACCACACCTTCTGGTCACTGCATCTCAAAAAAGATATAGCAGAATTAGAAAACGAACAGAGAAAGGTGATCAAAATTATAAATGGGGTGAAACAATACCCCTAAAGTTGTTAGGGCTCTTTGCCTCGGAGAAGAGATGGTTGATAGAGATTTATAAAATAAGTGGAGTGGAGCAGGTAAATGCAAATTGGTTGTTCACTCTTTCAAAAAGTAGAAAGACTAGAAGATAAACAATGAAAGGCCTGATATTCAAAGGCTTTTACATGGTTTACAGAGCTGTAAACCGTGTAAATGCCCCTTAGCATCAGGGTGGGTGTGTTGGGGGCGTTACCCGGGCATAACAGTGGCAATATTCAGCTGCTGCCTGGTTATCCCTCAATGAAGAAAGTTAGGTGCAGCAAAATCTGCTGTCCTAACTTTCGACACTGGAGCTAACTGGGAAGCAGCTGAATTTCGCTGCTGCACTGTTAGCTTCTGCGCTGTGTGCGGCGACCCCGGATATTCAATGCTGGTGGCCAGATATGGCTCCAGATTGAATATCCAGGGTTAAAGTTCTGTGGCAACAGCTATGCACTTTAGAGGCGCATAGACATTGCAAATGAATATCGGGCCCCAAGTTATTAAGCAGTGCATATAAGACAATTTGGAGAAAATATTTTTTCACTCGTAATTAAGTTCTAGAATTCATTGCCAGAGCATGTAGTAAAAGCTGTTAGTGTAGCTGGGTTTAAAAATGGTTTGGATGTTCCTGGAAGAAAAGTCCATAAAGCTAAAGTGGACTTGGGATAAACAGCATGGAATCTGTCTATCTTTTAGGATCCTGTGATCTGGATTTGCCATTGTTGGACCCTTTGGTTTGACTCAGTATGGCAAATCTTACGCTCTTAAAAAGGCAGGAAGAAGGATTTGTGGAAACAGAGGAAGAGAAACTGGGAAAGAAAGAGACAGACCAACTGGTGGAGATAGGGTGGAAAAGAGAAAGCAAAAAGAGTAGATGATGAAGACAGAGTATAAAAGGGAGAAAGAGATACAAGGGTGAAAAATGGAGAATGGCACTAAATGAGTTAGAGGAAATGAGAGAAAGATGTGGAAGATACAGAGTATGTTTATGTTTGTTTATTTTCATTTGATATACCGCCTTTAACAAAATAGCAGCAGGATGGTGTAGAAGACAATATACAGGAAGATAGAGTAGAAGATAAGGCAGACACTGGTTGAGACATGGAAAGGAGAGAAGGAAAGAATGGTGAAGATAGGAAAGAAAAGAGAAAGAAAAAATGGTATAGACAGATCAAAAGAATATTTAGAAAGACAGATTGGAATGGAATGATAGAAAGAGAAAGACTCAGAGACAAGGTGGATACGAGAGAAAACAAGAGAGAAATTGGTGAAGTCTAAATAAAAGAGAGAAAAACACTGGTGAAAAATTAATGGCGATATAGTGGAAGAAAGAGAAAGACTGAGGAACTAGACTAGTAAAAAAAGGTGGAAAAGAGAGAAAGAATGCTGGAAACAGGGGAAAGATAGAAATAGAGATAGTGAGTCAGAATCTGGTATGAACCAGATGGATAAGGGAGAGTGACAGGGTAAGACTAGTGGAAATATGATGGAATAGAAAGAGAGAAAATGACTGGTGTAGACAGTGTGGAGAGAAAAAAACTAATAAAGACATGGTGGAAAAGAAAGAGACACAGAGAGATGTGGAAACAGAGTGGAAAGGCGGGAGAAAGAATAAAGAGATCTGGATAAAGGGATTGCTAAGAAAAGAATGGAATGAAGTGAAAGAAAGACTCATGAAGATAGGGTGGAAAACAGACAGAGAGAACCTGGTGGAATCTGGACAGAAAGGAAAGAAGAGGACTAGTGGAAAATGGTGGAAAAGAAGTAATTAGATCTTACCTGCTAATTATTGTTCCTGAAGGAACGACAGTCCAGTCCCTTACTTCTGGGGTTACGCAACCCTTCCAGCAGCTTGGAGGCTGAGCCCAACCTTTTTGGGGCTGGAGCGGTATAAATACCACTGTAACCACCCACAGACCCCAGTAGACGAATGACAAAGCAGACTTAATGAACTTTCAATAGTAACTTGAACCACATCACACAGCACAGGAATATTTAACCAATTAAGGACTCTTTTTTTTTTTTTTTTTTTTTTTTAGGATTAGGAGAAGGAGTGGAGTGAGGCCAACAGCCGGAGGTGGTTTACTTGCGACCGACCGAGTCAACCTTCAACTGCCCTCCTGTGCCCATAGCAGACCCCACGCTCGGTCCGCAGCTCCGCCCTTGGCTAATAGGCCGAACCGGCTAACGAAATCCGGGTGGGATCAGGGACTGGACTGTCGTTCCTTCAGGAACAATAATTAGCAGGTAAGATCTAATTACTTCTTCCTTATCGTCACTCCAGTCCAGTCCCTTACTTCTGGGATGTACCAGAGCAGTTCAATCCTGGGTGGGATTCGTCATGCCGGACTGCAGAACCGCAAAACCAAACCGAGCGTCCGCTGAACTCTGAACATCCAGCCTGTAGTGCTTGGTGAAGGTATGTAGGGAGGACCAAGTCGCCGCCCTACAGATATCCAGAGGAGGAACTAGACTGAATTCTGCACAGGAGGTAGCTTGTGCACGAGTCGAGTGTGCACGCAGTCCCACTGGGACCTGCTTCCCTTTCAGGATATAGGCGGAAGCAATTGCTTCTCTGATCCACCTGGAGATGGAGGCCTTGGCCGCCGCCTCCCCCTTGTGTGGACCTCCGAACTGAATGAATAGCCGGTCGGACTTCCGGAAGGGAGCTGTGCGAGAAAGATAACGCTTCAAGGCCCTCTGGACGTCTAGGAGGCGAAGCTTGCTGTATCTACCTTCATGCCTGTCGGCCGGGAAGGCCGGGAGAGTAACTGCCTGGTTCACATGGAAGGGAGAGCTAACCTTGGGCAAAAAGGAAGGAACCGTGCGCAGGACTACCTTGTCATTGAGAAAGGCTAGAAAGGGGGGCTGAGCGGACAGCGCTTGGAGTTCCGAGACCCGCCTGGCCGAGCAAATAGCGACCAGAAAAACCGTCTTCAGGGTTAGATCCTTTAAGGAGGCCCTCTTTACTGGCTCAAAGGGTTCCCCGATCAAGGCATTTAGCACGAGGTTGAGATCCCAAGGGGGGATGATCACCCTCCGTTGAGGGCGCAAACGTCTAACCGCTCTTAGGAACCTGGCCACCTCCGCGTGGGCCCCGAGGGACTTACGGCGGACCTTACCTCTATAGCACGCGATTGCGGCCAGCTGGACCCGTAAGGAGCTGTGCGCTAGACCCTTGTCAAACCCTGCTTGCAAGAATTCTAGGACCTCCGGAACCGAGGCCAAAAGGGGTTTCCTTCGGTGTTCGGCACACCACGCTTCGAAGATGCGCAAAACTCTTACATAGGAGAGACAGGTGGAGCGCTTCTTAGCCTTCAACAGTGTCGAGATTACCACTCCTGAGTACCCTCGCTTCAGGAGCCTCGCCCTTTCAATAGCCATGCCGTAAGCGAGAATCGATCCACGTGAGGCATCCGGACCGGGCCTTGTCTCAGAAGGTCCCTTCTGCAGGGGAGCCACCAAGGTTGGTCGGCGAGCAACCTCACCAGATCCGCATACCAGGGGCGGCGAGGCCAATCCGGGGCTATGAGAATTATGAAACCCTGGTGAGTCTCCACTCGCTGGAGAACTTTTCCGATAAGGGCCCAAGGGGGGGAACACAGAGCAGACCTTCCGAAGGCCATTTCTGGGACAGGGCATCCAGGCCTTCGGACATTCTTTCCTTCCGTCGACTGAAGAACCGATCCACCTTGGCGGACGAGAACCATGCCATGAGATCCATGACTGGGAGCCCCCAACGGGCAACTATTTGATCGAAAACCTCCTGCTCCAGTTCCCACTCCCCGTGGTCTATCTTGCACCTGCTGAGGTAATCGGCCGTGACGTTGTCCAAGGCGGCCACGTGCTGAGCTGAAAGTGCTTCCAATCGAATCTCCGCCCATTGGAAAAGAGCGTCCGCCTCCTTCTCCAAGGCGGGACTGCTGGTGCCGCCCTGGTGGTTGATGTAAGCCACCGCGGTGACATTGTCGGAGAGCACGCGAACTGCTCTTCGTTGCACTAAGGACTCGAGAGACTTGAGCGCTAGGACAACGGTCCTCAATTCCAGTCTGTTGATCCTCAATTCCAGTCTGTTGATGGGCCAGAGAGACTCCAACGGTGTCCAGCGACCCTGGACGAACTGGTCTTCGCAATGAGCCCCCAAACCCGCCAGACTGGCATCCGTCGTCAACAGCAACCACTGATGGGGCTCGAGGGGCATCCCGCGACCCAGATTTCTCGGGCACCGCCACCAGAAGAGGGCCCGTTTGGTCCGCGGGGCGCAGGGTAACTGCATGGACAATGGATGGTGCTGAGGAGACCATCGACGCAATAGAGCCCGCTGTAACGGTCGCATGTGAGCCCTGGCCCATGGCACTACTTCTATCGCCGCCGCCATGGTTCCCAGCAGCTGAAGATAATGCCACACTGAGGGGATTCGTCTGTTCAGAAACTGCATGACTAGTAGCCTTAGGTCCCTTGACCTCGTAGGGGACAGGAATACTCTGCCTCTGCTGGTGACGAACCTTGCTCCGAGGTACTCGAGGTCCTGGGAGGGAGTCATCCTGCTTTTTGCTCGATTGATGACCCACCCCAGCTCTTCTAGAACTTGAACCACTCTGACAGTAGCCGAGCGACTTTCCTCTTCTGACTTTGCCCTTATCAGCCAATCGTCCAGGTAAGGGTGCACTAGTATTCCCTCTTTCCGTAGGGCCGCCGCCACAACCACCATCACCTTGGTGAAAGTCCTTGGGGCCGTCGCTAGGCCGAAGGGCAGAGCCTGGAATTGGAAGTGACCTCTTGGCACTGCGAATCTGAGGAACTGTTGGTGGGACTTCCTGACCGGGATGTGCAAGTAGGCTTCTGTCAAATCGAGAGATGTTAGGAACTCTCCGCCCCTCACGGCTGCTATGACTGACCGTAGGGTTTCCATCCGAAAGTGTGGTACCCTGAGACAGCGATTGACCTGCTTTAGATCCAGGATCGGGCGATAAGACCTTTCTTTCTTTGGTACCACAAAGTACATCGAGTACCGACCCGTACCGCACTGATCTGGAGGTACTGGGACTACGGCCCCGAGTGCTATTAGTCGGGCGAGCGTTACCTCCACCGCCGTCCTCTTCACCGAGGAGCCGCAGGGAGACTGAACAAAGGCTGGAAGTATTTGCTTTGCAAATTCGAGAGCATAGCCCTCTCTGATCACCTCTAGGACCCATTGGTCGGACGTGACCCGGGTCCAGGCTGGGAGAAACTGCCGTAGACGTCCACCCACCGGCAGCCCGACCCCCTGGACCCCCGTCCTCTCATTGTTGTTTTCTAGGACCGAGGAGGGAGCCGAGGTACCAAAACCTCGACCTGCTCCTCGAAACCCTCTAAAACCTTGTCCCCTTGAAGGAAAATGGCCCCTGGGGAAGGAGTTTGACCTGGCTGGGCGAAACCTCCGAGAGTCCCTAGGTTGGTTACGCACTGGGTCTAGGGAGCGCCCTTGCTTAGGTCTGTCTTCCGGAAGTCTGCCTCCCTTAGACTCGCCAAGGTCCTTCACCAGCTTCTCTAAATCTTCACCAAATAACAGCTTCCCCTTAAAGGGAAGTCGACTCAGGCGAGTCTTCGAGGATGCATCGGCTGCCCAAGTCCGTAGCCACAAATAACGCCTAGCTGCCACCACCGAGGCCATATTCTTGGCTAGGCTTCTGATGAGGTCATACTGACTATCCGCCAGGTAGGCTGCCCCGAATTCCAATCTAGCAGCGTTGGCCTGCCTCTCGTCTGCGGAACTCTCCGCTGACTGGAGCTGTTGTGACCACCTTAAACAGGCCCGCGCCATCCAAGCTCCGGAAATGGAGGCCTGCAAGGCGAGGGCGCTTACATCAAATGCCTGCTTCAGAAGCGCGTCCAATTTTCTGTCTTGAGAATCTCTCAGAGCCGTGCTGCCCTCGACTGGGATCGTGGTCTTCTTAGTAACTGCTGATACCGCTGCATCCACCCTGGGGGACCTCAGCAGTTCTTTGTCTGCCTCCGGAAGAGGATATAGGCGAGTCATGGATCGGACCCCCCTTAAACTTGACTCTGGTTGATCCCATTCTTCCTGGATCATCTGACGTACCACCCTGTGGACAGGAAAAACCTTCTGCGATCTCCTGAAGGCCTGGATTAACGGATCCTCTAACGCCTCCTCCTCCGCTGGCGTGTCTGAGGCTACATTGAGCGCTTTCAGCGACTCATTGATTAAAGCCGGGAGCTCCTCCCGACGAAAGACTCTAATTATCCGTGATTGTTCTTCTTCTGGGATCTCCCCTTCTTCAAGCTCCTCCTCATCCTCGTCCAAATCTTTGTCCGAGTTCTCCTCCTCCGGGGTCCCCTGCGAGAGGGACGCGAGGGGTTCCTCGCAACTCACCCGAGGGCGCTTAGGTAGGATCTCGGACTCCGAGTTGCTTGCTCTCCTGGTTCCGGCCAACTTGTCTTCCGCCGACGGACCAGCCTCCCCTGTTCCAAAGCCCTGCTTACGCAAGCAATAGGCCTTGTGAAGCAGGAGGATGAAGTCAGGGGAGAAAAAATCCCCGACCCCCCCATCCCCAGCGGGTAGGTGGGGCATGGGCAGAGGAGGAGTGGGTAGGTCCAAGGAAGTAGGAGGAGGAAACTGGGACCCCCCCTCCCCCCCTAGGGGATCTCCGGATCCCTGAGAAGACTGTGTCATAGTCAAGCTAATCTCTTGCTCCACGGAGGCAGCCCCTGCAGCACAGCCCCTGCAGATCGCTGCCTCCGAAGAAGTACCTCTGCGAACACCACAGGATGGGCACCTGGGCTTGGCCGCCATGTTCTGGATAGAGGCTACTGCGGTCCTTCCTGCTCCGGGCTGGGGCAATTGTCCTAACCAAGTACAGGCAGGAGAGCTCAAGTACAGCTTAAAAAATAAAAAAGGAAACAGTCTGCACAGACCAAGAGACTACCCCTTTAAGAATTAAATAATGAAATTAAATAATAAAATTAAAATAAGCTAACATTAAACGAAAAATTTAAAGAAAAGCAGAGGAATTACAAAATAAATTCCAATCCCTTAATTCAATGCCCCAGTACTTGCGGTTTGTGGATTCATTCTGTAGAAAAATGCTGTGCCCGACTCAGCGATTCCTGGCCGTTGGCTCTACACGTGGTAGGCCTCACCACGTGGAGCCTGAACGGCGGATCGCGAGTCTTCCTTCTGACCGGCTTAAGCCCCGTTGGCAGAATGGAGCTGGAAACCGTGTTTCACCCCGATCTGAAGGAACCGCCGCTTTAAATCGCTCCCCCGCTGCTTTTTTTTTTTTTTTTTTTCCGTGCGTCTGGAGCCCCGGAGCTCACCTCTGCATCCGGGACTTTGCCGGCGGTGAATACTTGCATCGCGGCGTTGCCTCAAGCGCTCAGCCACCAGAAGGGCTTCGGCGCGAGGCGAGGCAGGGCAGGGCTGCGGTGAAATTGAGCAGGAGCCCTCCGAATCGGCAGCAGAGGAGGTCTGAAGGTTTTCCTCGATGCTGCATACAGCACACCACCTCCGATCTCAGGCCCGGCCAGAGAGGGGGGGGGGGGGGGGAGAGGAGCAGGGAGAAACTTAAAGGTACAGATGCAGAAAGGAAAATAAAAGGTAAATAAAGGTAAATAAAGGTAAATAAAGTAGATCAAGTAAATAATAATACAAAAGAAATTTAAACTAAAGGAAGACTCCAGTAAGCCCTAGGCTTACGGAACCCTCCAGCTGCTTGGAGGCTGAGAATACTGGGGTCTGTGGGTGGTTACAGTGGTATTTATACCGCTCCAGCCCCAAAAAGGTTGGGCTCAGCCTCCAAGCTGCTGGAAGGGTTGCGTAACCCCAGAAGTAAGGGACTGGACTGGAGTGATGATAAGGAAGAGTGAAATAAAAAATAATAGAGACAACGGAAAAGAAAGAGAAAGATAGAATTTGGCATGGACTAAGCATAAAAAAGAGGGAGAAGGTGCATACAGTTTTGAACAGAGAAAGCAAGACTGGTAAAGATATGATGTAAAAGAAAAAGAGAGAAATAGGGTGGAAAGGGGAAAGAGAAAGAGACTGGTGGAGACGTTCTGTAGCCAGGGATTCAAGAGACAGGAGATGGGAAGGAAAAGATAAAGAATAACGGAGCAAAAACAAAAACAAAAATAATATATATATATGGGGGGGGGGGGAGGGAGAGTGAGAGAAAAACAGGTGGGCACAGTACTACACAGAAAAGCTCCTAGAGAAGAGAGAAAGAATAATGCAGATAGGAGCAAAACAGAGAGAGAGACTAGTAAAGACAGTATAATAGAGAGAGAATATGCAAAAAAGATTGATTGAGACATGGTAGCAAAAAGAAGTATGAAATGGTGAAAGAGAGGTAAACACTGATGAAGACGGCTATAGAGAGAGACAATGTGTAGGCAGGGTAGAAAGTAAAGAAACAAAGAGAATGGTTGAGACAGACTGGAAAAGAAAAAGTGATAGAAAAACTGAAAGAGACAGGTGTTAGAAAGAGAAAGAATGGTGAAGTCAGGATGGAAGAGAAAGGAGGAAAAAAAACCTGTGTCAAAAAAGGAGAGATATTTACAGATCAATATTTAGCCAGCGTGATCGCTGCACTAAGTTAAATGTTGGTTGGATATGCATGTAACACAGTGGTAGTACAGTGATTGCACCAGCCCTATCTGTTCAGTACAGGTCTTGCCCTATCCTCTCCACTCACAGCAAAATTAGTCTGGTTAGGTTACCTGATGGTAGAGTTAGAGGTGTGGCAGTGTAGGAGAAGAGGGGAACATGAGATTAACTGGACAGCACTGATATTTGGTGGTGTTTTGTTAATCTTTACAAGGTAAATCAGGCTGCACTACTAGCACACCTACAATTCCGTATTTGAGTAGAGTTCTACTGAATATTGGCCCCAGCGTGCAAAAGACGGACAGACCAAGAAAGAGAATAGTTAAGAGAGAGGAAAAATGAAAAAGAGAGGTGAAAATGATGGGACAGAAAAAGAGAGGCTGGTGCAGACAAGATGGAAACGAAATGGAAGAACGAGCAAGAGAGACTTTAAGGAGACACAATGGAAATAGGAAATGAAGAGCGAGAGATACTAGAGTAAAAAATAAGAAAGAGAGACTAGGGGACAGGCTGGAACGAGGAGAGACTGGTAAAACAAGAGAAAAAGAGACAGAGAGACTGACTGGTGGGTTGCCAGGCTCCACCACTCAGATTTCACTTTGGGAATATTGCTATTACTGCAGTTGGCACAGACTAACAGAACACAGAAAATTGAGAGGAAGCCCATTGGGAGGATCTGGGCTGCAGCGATTGAGGGAGGGAATGGGAAATCCTCCACACCCACCCTCACCCCTCCATTTTGCCTATAGGTGCCTAAATTGTTAATCCAACCCTGGTCAGCATTGGTGAAAGGGAGGAAGAAGATAGTGATGATAGTGTGGTAAAAAGGAGGATTGGTAGACAAAGGTTGGGAGGATTAGAAGAGTGGGATGAAAAGGTTGAGAGAGTTTGGGCCTTTCTGAGAGGCAAAGGGGAACCCTTTCCCCTCTCCCACCACAGTCCTCAAAGGTGAGGCCCTCTCCTACTACACATTCTGGTTTTGTAGCTCTTTTCCCATGAAAGGTTGACCGCCATGATTTAGTCCCTTGCTGTTTCTTTGGTCCTTCGTCGTCTTGTATCCTTTTCTAGTCCTTCACCATCATCATGCATCTGTCTGACCTGAGCACAGGAAAAGTGAAATAGTTAACAATATTGACTGTTAGCATGTATTATTTGCCTGTCTTTGTCACTCTGCATGGCAGAGATGTCAAACATATGACCCATGGGCTGCTTCTTGTGAACAAAGCTACCTGATTCAGCCACTTGAGCATGGGACAGAAATCACCCCCAAGTGCTTACTTTGCAATGGCAGCAGCAGCCAGAGGGACAGCTGCATCAGCACACACATCCCCAGCACAAAGAGCTTTAAGCACATTCCACAGAAGAGTAAAAGGCAGGAGGAGCAGAGTTGCAAGCCTGGCAGAAAGTAGGAGGGACAGTGCAAACTTGCATTTTTTTCTAATTTGAGCAGAGCTCCTTCTCTGGATTATAGCAGTATGCGGCTCTTAAAGATCTCATTTCCGGAGACCTGGAAAGGAACTTGACTCAAATTAGAAAAACATGTCAGGGTTTGCATTGTTCTCACCCTGACAGAAGGATGCTGTCTGTGGGGGAGGAAGGGAAGGAGCGAAGGGATGTTCTGGACAAGTTGAGTCTTTCATGATTTTACCCCAGTTGGATGCAATGTTGTAAATCAGGACTGGACTATCCTGTCTCTGATAACTTAGAGTTAACTGGTAATTCTGTTAGGAGCTTTTCAGTCTCTGTTTCTTCTCCTGACAGCCCCATTTTCCCCTTCCTCACCCTACCAATCCCAATGCAGTCCCTTTTCCCCAGTCCCTATGAACTATGGACACAGCAGCATTTAGTACATGTTAATGTTTGTTAGCACGCACTGACCTTTAGTAAACATGACCCTATGTCTGTTTAGATCCTAGCTATCCTTTTTTTTTGCAACTAAAATTTTTACTCAACATCTAGTTAGAAACATAGAAAAATGATGACAGAAAAAGACCACATGGCCTATCTAGTCTGTCCTTCCAAATCAACAACTACAACAGTCCCCTTTGACAACTTCAAGTATCCCAACTATACAGAAAGACATATAAACATAAAAATATACATGATATCAACAAGTAGCATGTTTTCAAACTTTTGCATAATTGTATTACAGTAATACTACATGTAGATACTTGATTCAACCCAATATCCCAAGCCATCTAACCCTTAAAAGTACCATTGTAACCTTCAGCTTCATGACTGAACTCCCTCCTCATTGTTGATACTACCAGATGATCCTGTCTAGTTATTCTTTACTCCATTGTTACTCTTCTTGTTCCTCCCCCAACCCCCTCCCCTTGTGCATTTCTTACGAATACGAGTGAGCTATCCTCAGGCACACCTCCCTCCCAGTAACCAAAAACTAAATTCCTTTGCTTTCTACTATTGTTACATAAACTGCCTTACATAATGGTAGTTTATACTCTGCTTTGATGAATTGGACTCTTTGCTTTCACTTTACTGTACTGGACTGTTAACCTTCATTCACTCCCCTTTGCTTCTATCAAATATATGGGCCCCATCTTCTTCGAGAGGGTCATTTTATGGCACTAACTAGCACTTATCTCAGATATTTGATAGATAAAATCTAAGCGTCGCAGAATCTTTCCCTTTTCTGGACCTTTGGTGTCTTTCCATGTACAGGCAATTTCCATGTGGACTGCTACAGCTACCTTCTTATCCTCCCTATATCCGCCGCTGCCGGGACACGCCAACTCCTCCCTCCTCAGCTCCTGCCCAATCGGGGCAGTGGGAGCGGGAACAGCAGAAGCCGGCAGGAGTGAAAAGCGGCGTCCCTGCTTGCAGAGACGCCGCTGCCGGGACACGCCAACTCCTCCCTCCTCAGCTCCTGCCCAATCGGGGCAGTGGGAGCGGGAACAGCAGAAGCCGGCAGGAGTGAAAAGCGGCGTCCCTGCTTGCAGAGACGCCGCTGCCGGGACACGCCAACTCCTCCCTCCTCAGTTCCTGCCCAATCGGGGCAGTGGGAGCGGGAACAGCAGAAGCCGGCAGGAGTGAAAAGCGGCGTCCCTGCTTGCAGAGATGCCGCTGCCAGGACACGCCAACTCCTCCCTCCTCAGCTCCTGCCCAATCGGGGCAGTGGGAGCGGGAACAGCAGAAGCCGGCAGGAGTGAAAAGCGGCGTCCCTGCTTGCAGAGACGCCGCTGCCGGGACACGCCAACTCCTCCCTCCTCAGCTCCTGCCCAATCGGGGCAGTGGGAGCGGGAACAGCAGAAGCCGGCAGGAGTGAAAAGCGGCGTCCCTGCAGGGCGCGCCTGCGCCTTGCGGGCCCGCGCCTGAGGGCCTCGCAAGAGTGCCCTTTGGCGTGGCCCTTAGGCGCGGCACGAAGGCGAGCAGAAGGCAACAACAAATGAAACAGCTACGCCAACAACATCTCAGCAGAACCCAA
The DNA here is from genome assembly GCA_033557465.1 of Ichthyophis bannanicus. NCBI lineage: Eukaryota > Metazoa > Chordata > Amphibia > Gymnophiona > Ichthyophiidae > Ichthyophis > Ichthyophis bannanicus. Next base: position 297,215,409 of record CM066037.1, read on the forward strand.
CAAGGACTAGACCGAGGAGAAGGACGTCAGAACCGCAAGTAGAATTCTCACAACACATCACACATTTCCTACCACCACACTGTCTCCTCAACTACCCACACCCTAACGGATCCGGATCTCCCTCCACGGGACAGGCTCCCCTCACGGGGACAGGCTCCCTCCATGGGGACAGGCTCCCTCCACGGGACAGGCTCCCTCCACGGGGACAGGCTCCCTCCACGGGACGCTCCCTCCACGGGGACAGGCTCCCCTCACGGGACAGGCTCCCTCCACGGGACAGGCTCCCCTCACGGGACAGGCTCCCGCACCGAGTTCAGCTCTTCCCAATTGGGGGATTTGAGCGGCAACAAGAGCACAGCCAGCCAGCGGCAGAGTGCTGCCCAATCGGGGCAGACTCAGGACCGTATAAGGAACAGCGCGGCAAGAAGGAGCACAAAGGAACTACAAAGGGAGAATCACAGCCACACGTACACCAGAAGAAAAACAACAGAATAACAGAGGAAAAGCCACAGCAAAACAAGCAACAGACAAAGACTTAAGAAAAACAGGCATCGCCCTAACAGAACATCACAAAAGACCAAAATGCACGCCACATACTTCCTCCCACTCTACCTATTCGTCACACAACTCCTCCCACCAACCACACACCTCCACTACCCACAAGCAAACACAACATGGTACCCACCAACAGCATTGCCATATTTAGAACCACAGCACACACACAAAGAAACACTCAGAACTTCCCAGACAAAAAGACCAAACAGACACAAATCAAACTCCCAATCCTGCACAAAGGAAGCACATGTAACAGCAACCTCCTCAACAAAGACAACAACGATTGAACTCATAAACGCCAGATCAGTCCGCAACAAGATACACACTCTTGTAGACCACATAGAAGAGCGACAGCCCGACATAATATGCATCACAGAGACATGGCTCAACCCTACAGACAATGTACTACTCAACCAACTAGTACCGGACAACTACTCAGCGTACAACTGCCCACGCACCCACAAGCGTGGAGGAGGAGTCCTAATAATAGCAAAGACAAAACTAAAGTTCAAGACACATAGCCTCACCAATACACAGCAATGTAACACAATCAGCATCAAGAACAAAAACATTGCAATCTGCCTAACTTACAGAGCACCCAGAGCTCCACCCGATGAATTAGCCTTCAATCTCGAAGAAGCCTGTGCTATAACAACAAACAACAAACCAGCGCTACTGATTGGAGACTTCAACCTCAAGTCCACCAATGCCAAAGACGCAGAGGCCTTCCTTCAAGCAATGACCTCACTTCAATTCACACAGATAAATGCTCCAATGCACAGACATGGATCATCTCCAGACCTCATTTTCGCATCCAATTACCTAACATCGAGAGACCTGATTTCCCCACCCACCATTACCCCAGTGCCATGGTCTGACCATTACTTAATTGAGACAAAGCTGCGATCTCAAGAGGACCAGACAAACGAAAGAACAAACATCTCCCACACACAAAGACGATTCAAGCATTTCGACAGGGACGAATTCATACAGGACACAACACAACACTTGAACATTACTACAGATGACCTAGAGGAACAAGTTTCCAGCTGGAACAACATCTTAGCTAACGCCGCCAAACCATCTGGTGTCGGGCACGAGAAACACCACCACAACAGGAGACAAAATAAACCATGGTACTCAGCAAAAATACGACAGGAAAAGAGGGAGCTCAGGAAGATTGAACGGAGATGGAGAAAAAACAAAACAACAGCCGACCAACATCTTTACCTAACAAAACAAAAACAATACAATGAACACATCAACCAATCAAAGAGGGAATTCCACACAAACATGATAATTACTTCCATCAACAAACCCAGAGAGCTTTTCGAAATAGTCAAGATCCTCACAAAAGAGCAAACAACAGAAGGGGAAGTACAAGTTGATCCACAAGAATTCGCCGACCACATCAAAGACAAATTTCACTCCACAGAGCGTACAACACCCAGTGGGACCACCAGGACAGACATACACACCAAAACCTGGGGCACATTCTACTCACCCTCAACAGAACAGATATCCCACATCATCTCTACAATCAACACAAGCACTGCTCCTACAGACCCATGCCCAGTATCATGGGTCAAAGCCACCAAATCAAACTTCATTCACACCATACATAAAATAGTACACAACTCACTCACTCAAGGACTCATGCCAAAGCAACTAAAGCTTGCCTCAGTAAGACCCATCACAAAGAAAACAACTCTCGACAAAAAAGATCCAGCAGCATACCGACCAATCTCCAGCATACCCTTCCTGGCAAAAATCATCGAAAAAACGGTACAACTACAACTACAGGAACACATCAACAAACATGAAACACTCGACGACAACCAACATGGCTTTCGTCCCAACCATGGAGTCGAAACGCTACTGATCTACCTCTTCGACAGCATCCTAAGAATAATTGACAACACCAGGAAGGGAATCATAATGATCTTCATCGACATCTCCTCAGCCTTCGACACAGTAGACCACAACACACTCCTGGAAAGACTAAAGAACACTGGTATACACGGTATCACATTGAAATGGTTCCACTCATACCTATCCGAAAGACAGCTACAGGTCAAGGTGGGACACAACACCTCCCGACCCATAAATGTCCATCAAGGAGTACCTCAAGGATCCGCACTCTCAGCACTCCTATTTAACATCTACATCCAACCGATATGCAACATCATGAAAGAGAACAACATTCAATACACAATATATGCAGACAACATCATGATATACACCCCGACATCAATCGACAACCCGGACTTCTCCAAGATAACAGACTGCCTTACCCAAATGACGAGTTGGTGTCAAAACAACAACCTCGCAATAAACTACAACAAGACCGAAGCTTTAATCATCACTCGGAACCAAAGCTTCATACACCCGCCAAATATCAAGATACAAAACACTACTATACCAATAAGATCAGAAGTGAGATACCTCGGAGTTACTCTGGACAATAAACTAAACCTCAAGCCACACATAGACAAAACAATCCAAAAAGTCTACTACAAGATGCGAATCATCAGGAGACTGAAACCACTCCTTGCCCCAGAACACTTTCGTACCGTCTGTCAAGCACTGATAACCCCAATACTGGACTTCTGCAATCCGATATACCTTGGACTACCGAAACAAGCCCTCAAACCACTCCAGCTAGCACAAAACACTGCAGCACGAATAATATCCGGTACTGCAAGACAGGACCACATCACACCTACCTTAAAGGACTTACACTGGCTCCCAATCGGTGCACGCATCAGATACAAAACTATCATAAACCTATTTAACATAAATCAGCACACATCAGCCAACAGCCTACACAGCCTCATTCAACCAGACACCAGCACTCGTCCTAGAAGAAAACAAACACACAACCGAGTCAGCACCCCAAGTGAATTCAAACACACACACAAGGACACAACAGACAGAGCACTCTCCATGGCTGCTCCAACAATATGGAACAAACTACCGGACGACTTGAGGGCAACTACAGACCTCAAAGACTTTAGAAAACAGCTAAAAACCATGCTGTTCATAGAACACTATGGACACATCACATAACCTAAGAGAATGTATAACAGCCCATGATACCGCCTGTATAGAAAATGTCTTGTAGCACCACTGTATATAGCCCACACTGTACATAGCTCAAACCATTCTAGCACACAATACAACACACCTTGTACATAGCTCAACCCAATCTAGCACACAATACAACACACACTCAACTAAATTTCTCCCTCACTGCATGTTTAACACACGCACTTTACCCGATTGTTTGCTGTGATACCACCTTGATTAATAAGATAAGGCGGTTTAGAAATACTGTTAAATAAATAAATAAATAAATAAATAAATATCCTCCCCCCATTCATGGAGCCCATGGAGCCCATCCACCCCATCATGTCTTTACCTACTTCTCCCATTCTATGTTGTTTGTATAATGGGGCAGGCCCACCAAACATGTATATAAGTCCTTACTTCTCCACATCCTTTCCAACAGAGAGTTCCCTTGCCTACTCATTTTGGCCATCCTTTGTGGTGTCAGATATGTACGATATAGTATCTTCTCACTGTGCTCCTCTATTGCAGTTGAGGCTGAAGGGATCTTTGTAGCTTCAAAAATGTTATTCTATCTATCCTCATTCCCAATGTCCTCCCAGCTCTGTCTCCCACGCGTTTTGATGGCACCCTTGGTAACTTTCCTGCCCCAGCCCCCTATGTATCAGTGTGATAAGGCCCTTTACTTTGAAAACCTTTTCTGAACATTTCTTCAAAGGGTAATTCCTCTTTGCTGAGTTCCGCCCCAATCCCTTTTGTCGGAGGAAATGTAACTGATGATAACCATACCAGTCTTTGCTTCCCAGACAGAATTCCCTCTGCAATTCTTCAAAAGCTCTCAGCTTCCCTCCACCCATTAACACCTGCCCTATATATTGCAAACCCTGCACAGTCCACCTCTGAAAATGTTGGGACAAACCTCCCTCTTTAAATCCTTCACAGGTTGCTGTACATTGTAATCAAACCTCTCCCCCTTTTTCAACCAATCAGGTCTTTTCTTTTTTGTCAAATCTTCAGAGTATGGGCCACAAACGGATTCAATTCTTTACTCTCTAACCTCTTGACAGTACTTTCCCACAGGCTGTCCATCAGAGGCACTGGACCCCACTGCTCCTGCTCAATCTGCACTCATTGACAATCCTCTGGACCTCTCCGCCAATGCAATATGGCTTTCAACTGTGCTTCTTTATAATATTGTATTATGTCCAGAGCGCCCACTCCTCCCACTCCCCTTCTTTGACACATCACCACCATACTCATTCTTGAAGGGCGGTTTCTCCAGATATAGGAGAAGATTCTTCTTTGTAATAGCTATAGCATCTGAGATGGTACCTCAATGGGAAGAGGGAAAAATAGAAACAGTAATCTTGGAAGGATATTTATCTTTACTATGGCTACTCTGCCTAGCCATAAGAAGAAGACTGGTTTATCCCATCTTATCAGGTCATCCATTATTTTTGCTACTAATGGGTTCTTGCCAATCATGGTCACCTGTACTCCTAGATATCTAAGCTGTTTTGTAGACCATTTGAATGGATAGGCTGCCCATAATCTGGTTTATAATCCAAGCTCCATGTGAAACTTCAATATTTCAGTTTTCCCCATGTTCATTTTGTAACCCGAAACCAGGCGCCTGTATTTCCTTTAAAAGGTTTGGGAGGGATGTTAACAGACTGCTCAACATGTAGATTATATCGTCAGCAAATAGGGACAGTTTGTACTCCTCCGTTCCCACTGTTATGCCCCGGCTATCTTGTTAACTTCTTATTCTTTAAGCTAGGGGTTCTACCACCATAGTGAACAGAAGGGGGGGGGATAGTGGGCATCCCTTAAGGTGCCTCTTTCCTAACAATATTTCTATTGAATAGGATCCATTAATCCGGATGCATGCTTTTAGGTTATCATAGATCCATTTTTTAAAATTTTGTCCAAACCCCATTCCCCTTAACACCCCAAACATGAAATTCCATTTGACTCTGTTGAATGCTTTTTCAGCATCCACAGCCATCAACAAAGAAACCAATTTGTCCTTTCGGGCAACCCAAATTAAATTTAGTAATTTGTGAATACTATCACTAGCTTGTCGCCCTGGTATAAATCCTGTTTGATCGACTTTTATTAATTTTGGAAGGAACTGTTGTACTCTTATGGCTAGTATCTTTGCCATTGTTTTAGCAACAAGATTAATCAGGGATGTGGGTCGATACAACCCACATAACCCAGCACCTTTCCCTGGCTTCGGCAGTACAGCTATCCTTGCCACAGTCATTGATCTTGGAAGTCTGCCACCAGTTAACATTGCATTAAACAACTCTTTTAACTCAGTCCCCACTTCTGCTTGAATTGCTTATAGAACTTTGCAGCAGTTAGGCTATTTAGGCTCGGAGCCCTCCCCTCTTTTAGTTTGGTTAACCCCGCCTCCCACAGAAACTTTTGCACCTCCTCAAGCTCCCTCCCCTGCTCTGACTGAAAACGTTTTTGGTAAAAGTTACAAATTAATTCTTGGATATTGGACATTCCAAATTCCCACTGTCCTGCTGATTTTTCAATTTGAGTATCTGCTGCTTGGTACATCTCTCTCTTAATTGCCTAGCTAAGTACCTTCCTGGTTTATTTCCTTCAACAAAATATGCATGCTTTAATTTTTTTCATTTGAAAAGCCCATTCTACCAACTGTATCCGATCTAATTCTCTATGAGTCTGTTCTATTTGGCATAGTAGTCATTTCCCACCTTATTTTTATGCTCATTTACTAATAATTGTAGTTTAGTTTGTAGTTCCTCCAGCTTTTCTTTGTCTTTTCTTTTTAGTTGCTAAGACTAAGAGGGACCCCTCTTATCACCGCCTTCATTCCATCCCATACAACATCTCGGGAAGTTTCATCTGTAGCGCTATTCACAAAATATTCTTTAATGGCCATTCTAACACTCTGAACCCCCTCAGGCTCATCTAGCATTGATTAATTTAACCGTCAGAAACGCAAACCTCCAGTATCACGATGTATGGCTATGTCCGCTCTGACTGGTGCATGATCTCACCACATTATAGGGCCTATTTCTACTCTCTCCAATTGATCTATTAATCACCCATCAACCCAGAGCATATCTATCCTGCTATATGATTTATGTGGATGGGAGAAGTAGGTATATTACCTGCTTGTCCCATTAAGGTGTCTCCAAGCATCCACTACCCTTAATTTTAACATCAGTTTCTTCATTCTCATTCTACCTCCCCGTTCCCTCTCATCCCCATCTCCCCGAGAAGTGTCTATCTTGGGGTTTATGGTGAAGTTAAAGTCATCCCCAATTATTAAGGACCCGTCTTGGTGTTCTTCCAAATATTACATTAATTTTGTATAAAAGTGGCCCTGGGCACATTGGGCGTGTATATAGAAAAAACATAGAAAAATGATAACAGAAAAAGACCACATGGCCTATCTAGTTTGTCCCTTCCATATCAACAACTACATAGAAACCATAGAAAAATGAAGACAGAAAAAGAAAAAGGTTACTGTAGGTTTCAGGGGGGTTTTCCTCCACAGTCAGAGGCTGGTCTCAAATCCATGACCTTTTTGGTCATAAGACAAGTAACTTGCAAAGAAAGCCATGGGCGCATATATGACATAACGTGAGAGCTTTGCCATCCAAGAGTTCCGTCCAAATTAGGAACTGACCATCACGGTCTCTTATCACTTCCTTTTCTTCAGTTACTAGGTCCCCAGAGAACAATATTCCCACCCCTCCCTTTTTGGGGTTTTCCACGTTAGTTGCTAAGTAAAGCTTTTCAAAACCACCCATACGGAGCCCCACCCATTGTGACTTTTTCAAATGGGTTTCTTGAATTAGGAGTATATCTGCTTTTAGACAGGTTCCTTCCTGCGCCAGTGCTCACCTCTTTTGCCAAGTATTGAGTCCATGTACATTAAGTGTTATAATCCATAGAACATGTCCCATTTTTAAGACCTTTAGTATCCACTTCCTGCTTTCCTAGGATTACATTATATTGGTTTGTAAACTGTGTTCCCCACCCCCTCCCACTTACCCCTACCTTTTGCCCCCTCCCCCTCCCCTAACCAGAGTCTCCTCTGCTCCTCCACACCATCAGATGTAACGCCATCCCACCCAGTCTGCCCTTTTTACTTCCCAAGTATCCTGTGTTTCCATTCCCCATTTTCACTTCACTCATCTAACCAGTCCCAATTAAATTAAAAGTCGCAGTCACCCTTCTTTACAACTTAACCCATTCGTGCATTCACTCATGCATTCACTCATAGTCATACAGCCTCCCTCATTTCCAATCTTAATTGACCAAATTGTCTTATTTATAACCAGTGTATCAGTGTATTCATCAACTCTTTTCTCACCTCTGAGATATATGCTTTGCCCTCTGTCCGGCAGATTATTTCAAATGTTCCATGTTCTGCCCTTGGTTGTCACCCAGCATATACATATGTTTTTTTCAGTCCACTTCTTTTTGATTTTTTTGTCTTTCTGTTCAACCCGTTGCCACTTCTTCCCCATGTCTTGTCGCGTCTCAGCTGTGTTCTCGAGCTCTGGCACCAGTGTGATTCCCACATCTTTCATTGCTGCCACAAGTTCTGGTAAAGTGAGGGGCTCAGCATGTTATCACGTTTTTGGGAAATGCTAGTCCTACCAGGTATAGCCATTTATATTTGATACTGTCCTCTCTCAATTGTGCAGTGTAGGTACTCCAGATTTTGTGACGTTGCAGGGTAGCAAATGCAAGGTCTGCATAGAGAGCGATTTTATTACCTTGCCATTCAAATCATCCTAGGTTGCTGCAATTTTTTCTTTTATGGCGTAGTCGTGTACACAGATAATAATATCTCGTGGTTGATCTTTGTGTCCAGGCCCCAAGCGATCTGTGTGCCCTGTCTAATTTGATCTCCAGTGTTGTTTCCGTGTCCTCCGTGTCTGCCAGCACCACTTTACAGATTTCGTGTGCAATTTTAAAACAGTCACAGTAAGTTTCCCCTTCTGGGACACCTTTTATACGTAGATTGTTCCTGCTTGTTCTGTCTTCTAAGTCTTCCAAGTTTAAGGTTAAAGCTTCTTTTGCCAATTCCAACCCTTGCACTCTGTAATGAAGACTTTCAGTTTTACCTTCCAACTCTTCTATATGACCTTCTGCACCATTCACCCGATTTCCCACATCATGTAGCTCTGACCTGATTTTCTGCTAGAACTTCCTCCATATCATTTTTTAATCTAGCGATTTCAGTTCTTAACTCTGTGAGCCAAGATTTCAGTTCCTCCTTAGAAATTGGTAAAAGTGCTCCTGTGCCACTCTGCCCCTTGTTCTCACTGCTCACTTCTTGTTTCCTGCTTGGGCAGCCTCTCGTGTGCCGTTTTTTCCTTTTCTTTCTGCTCCCCTCAGACAAAGGAAAATGCATAATCACACAGATCTGCTGTTGTTTTGCGAGTAGTGGTCATTGTTCACTGCTGTGTATATTTTCGAATGGCTGCAGCTACCACTGGTGACGTTTCTTCCACTTTGGGGAACTTTTTACCACTAAATTTTGCTTATTTCAGAAGAACTATTCCTCTAGCCATCCATGTCAATCAGATGACATCACTTCCCCCTAGACCCTAACTATCCTATAGCTCTCTCTAATCTCTTGTTGTCCTGCATTTAGTTACTCTTGCTGTCTCGGACTCTGTGTTCTTTTGAGGGCCATTTGACTTCTATCCTCGTTGTTTCCTATATGAAAAAATATAATATTTATTCTATTTTGAATATTTTTATTGATTTTTTCTGAATCATATTATCAAAATATTTTTCCCCACAAAATTTTGGTAATGTCTTTTGTATACATTAAGTCCACTATTTTTTCTATATCAGCATATCCTTTGTTCTTGTCACAGAATTATAAGCAACTCAATATTTTCATATCTAAATAACTAATAAATTCTGCCATTTAAACTTGAAGTAATGGACCATTTGACAGACATGCGGTACTACTGTGTTTAAATGAGACCCAGTAGAGCAAGGTTCTGATCTTGAGCTTAAACCTCTTTTTCTCAGGTACTCAGCTGGTGATGCTGTTGAGACCACATTCACAGATGTGGTGTGGAAATGATGATTTCCAAGATATTGGTCTGACCTGATTTGTACTTTGCATGTGTTGGATTCCATCAGAAAGCAGCAGTCAATAGCTCTTAGCAGAAGCCGGTCTCTGCAGTAATTTGAATATTCAGGAGGTAGAAATGGGTAAAACCACCACAAATACTATTTGTAGTATAAATGGAAATGGAAAGTTCATTTACTTGGTTCAGAAGCTGAGATAAAGGATGAGATGTCCATAATGACAAGCTGTTCCTTCCTCCATTGTTACCATAGTTCCTCCCAGGAACCCTTTAGGAAAAAGGACTAAGCCAGACAGGCTTTACCCAGATTTCCTGTCTGACAGTTCAGAAGCCATTTCCAGGCCCAAATAATTCAGTTTAACCAAAATTAAAATCAGATACAGTTCTTTGCGCCAGCCTGACTTCCAGCCAGCCAGTTCATAGACTCAGTTCAAAAACGAAAGATGCAAACATTTCTGACTCCAATAACCAAGTTCAGGCTTTCTTTAAACCCAAATCTATGCACAATACTTTTATTCCTTTTTAATGCCTTTCTCCCTTTAGATATTGGAAAGACTAATTATGCCAAATACCCTTAGTAGCTCAACAGATGCACGTGCTGACAACCTCTCACTGGCACTGAAAAGAATTATTATTTCTGATTCCAAGAGCAGAGAGAAATCAACCTTCAGACCTGAACATCCATGCTCATTACAAACAATGGCTTTCTTTGACCTCTCCATCTTCATGCATATCTCTTCTGGGTAAGGAAAAGTCCTCTTCATTCAGTGGGGAAAATCCCCCTCAGCCCTGAACTGTCCCCCATGGTAGTAAATCTCCTTGGCTTTTTAGTTTGGAGTTGTTGCTCTTAATGAGCACATGTTCACAACTTTCAGGGCATCATCCTCAACCTAGTCCCCCTAATCCCAGTCCATAGACTCATGGGAGATGTAACCCTGCAGGAGACCATATTGCACTACAGCTCTGTCCAGCCTGTTTCTGTCTTTAAGATGGTACTTGATCTCTATAAGGAGAGGATTTTCCTCTAGCCTCTAACATTCATCACTATTTATGAGTGGATCTGCATCTGCCCATCACATACTACAGCAACCACCTAGAAATTAGGATTTTTTTCCCAGAAAACCTGAGGATCTTTCCTAAAACTGGGAGATTCAGTAATTATGAGTGAGTCCATCATTTTTTGATTGCTGTTCATTTGTTGCATCACAGCCCCCCTAAAAAAAAATATCCGGTTCCTATCGACTATTTTTGAGATAATGTGTTACTTACTTTTATCTCTAGTGATGTAAGTGTAGGATCCCAGCAGTTCTCTTCCAATGCCCAAGACTGCTCTGTTCAGTCACAGTAGTAAACCATTCTTCATTCAGGTGAATAGATTTTCCAATATTCTGATTCTAGTAATCAGTCAAATGGAATCTAGTTCAGCTATAGGTATGTTGTCTTTTTCTGAAAACTGTTGAGGATGATAAAAGATTAAATATCAAAAAGTAAATTCTCTTCTGGCATAATGTCCCGTTTCACTTTCTCAACTGTAATGGGCATAAATAACCCAAAGCAGCTTGGATATTTAACCATGCAGCATTATTACAGTGCTGTTGTTGCATCATGCACTGCAGATAAGCAGTTTTTGTCGGATATACTGCCGTGGAGAAGGAAAAATCCACTCCACAACACAGACACTCCTTTTAATCAAGTTTATTCAAGACTCTAATCAAAAAGAGTAGTCCTTTTAAAAAAGCATTCAAGACCTATCTGAAGCACCACGGAGCAGGCCAATTTAGAACATAAGATGTACCATACTGGGTCAGACCAAGGTCCATCAAGCCCAGTATCCTGTTTCCAACCATGGCCAATCTAGGTCACAAGTACCTGGCAGTTTCCCCAAAAGATACAGGTGCCACAATGCTTGTATTGGGGCAAGCAGTGGATTTCCCGGGTCCCCTTCCTCCAGGAACTTATCCAAACCTTTTCTAAACCCAACTACACTAACAGCTTTTACTACATCCTCCAGTAACAAATTCCAGAGTTTGATAACACGTTGAGTGAAAAAATATTTTCTCTTATTAGTCTAAAATACACTGTAGCTTCATTGCACGTCCCCTAGTCTTTCTATATTTTGATGGCGTAAACAATCGATCTATGTTTACCTGTTCCACTCCATTCATTAATTTATAGACCACTATCATATCTCCCCTCAGTCGTCTCTTTTCCAGGTTGAAGAGCCCTAACCTTTTTAGCCTCTCTTCAAAGGGGTTTCCTTCCACCCCCTTTACCATTTTGGTGGCTCTTCTCTGAACCTTTTCTAATAAACTATATCCTTTTTAAGATATGGCGACCAGAATTGCACACAATATTCAAGATGCGGTCATACCATGGAACGATACAGAGGCATTATAATATCCTTTGTTTTATTCTCCATTCTTTTCCTTATGATTCCTAGCATTCTGTTTACTTAGGGTTTTCAACATGTTATCCATGATGACGCTTAAATCTTTTTCCTGGATGGTGGTTCCTAATGTGGAACCTTGCATCGTGCAACCATAGTTTGGGTTGTTCTTTCCTAGATGCATAACTTTGCACTTGTCCAGATTAAATTTCATCTGCCATTTGGATACCCAATCTTCCAATTTATCAAGGTCCTTTTGCAATTTTTCACTATCCTCTTGGGGTTTAACAACTTTGAATAATTTTGTGTCATCTGCAAATTTGATTACTACCTCACTCGTTTTCCCATTTCCAGGTCATTTATGAATATGTTAAAAAGCAGCGGACCCAGCACAGATCCCTGGGATACTCCACTATTCACCTTTCTCCATTGAGGAAAATTACCCTCTGCTTTGGTCTTTTAACCAGTTCCTGATCCACAACAGTACACTGCCTCCTATCCCATGACTTTTTAATTTCACCAAGAGTCTCTCATGAGGGACCTTGTCAAAAGCTTTCTAAAAATCCACATACACTATATCAACCGACTGTCTACCTGTTTATTTACACCTTTAAAAAAACATAACAGATTAGTAAGACAAGACCTTCCTTGGCTAAAGCCATGTTGGCTATCTCCCATTAAGCCATGACTATCTACATGTTCAGTAATTTTGTTCTTTATAATGGTTTCTACCTTATTTCCTAGTACTGATGTCAGGCTCACCGGTCTGTAGTTTCCCAGATCACTCCTGGAACCCTTTTTAAAAATTGGCGTTACACTGGCCATCCTCCAATCTTCAGGTATTCCAGATGATTTTAATAATAGTTCACAAATTACTAACAGTAGGTCTGCAATCTCATATTTCAGTTCTTTCAACACTCTTGGATGTATACCATCCAGTCCAGGTGATTTTCTACTCTTCAGTTTCTCAAATACATATAATACATGTTCCTGATGTATCAATATTTCTTTCAATTCTTCTATGGCATCACCTTTAAATATCATTTCAGTCATGGGTAAAATCCCTACATCTTCCTCAGTAAAGATTGAAGCAAAGAATTCATTCAGTGTCTGTGCTGGACTTGCCATCTCTTAGTGCCCCTTTTACCCCTCTATCATCTAATGGTCCAACTGACTCTTATAGGGTTTTTTTTTGCTATGAATGTACTTGAAAAAATCTTTATTACACATTTTTGCTTCCACAACAGCAAGGTTCTTAAATTCTCTCTTTGCCTGCCTTATCGATGCCATGGATCTAACTTGCCAGTGCTTATGTTGCTTCCAGTTTTTGTCATTTGGCTCCTTTTTCCCATTTCCTGAAAGATGCTTTTTTGGCAACAATAGCATCTCTGACCTCACCTCTAAACCATGCTAGCATTTTTTTTTGGACTTCCTTCTACTTTTCTTAAATCATGGAATACAGCTGGTCTGGGCTTCCAAGACAATATTTTTAAATACTATCTTTCCAACTACAGTTGGATCAAAGCCACCCTACCTGAACTCACACAGTTCCTAGCCAAACTCAAACAAACCTGCCAACTACACGGCTACCTACCGGCCTGCCTAAAAACCTTCTCAATTCACTCCCTCCTAAAAAAGCCCCACCTTGATCCCTCAGCCCATTCTCCTACAGACCTATCGCTAGCTTGCTATTCCTATCCAAAATAGAAAAAAAACAGTCCAAACCCAACTACAAGATCACCTTGACATGCACCACTCAACTCACAGCAACATGGCTTTCGACACCAGCATGGAGTCAAAACCTTCCTAACTGCTCTACTTAACAACCTCATAAAGGGAACCCAGAATATCCACCAAGGTTTCATCATGATTTTCCTTGACATCTCCACTGCTTTTGACACCATCAACCACAACATCCTCCTACATCACCTCCAATCAATTGGAATCCAGGGCACCATATTAAGATGGTTCAAGAACTACCTTCCCGACATAACACAGCTGATAAGAATTGGGTCACTATCCTCGTCCCCCTACACTCAAACTCAAGGCGTCCGGCATCCTCCAAGGTTCCACCCTCTGTGCTCTCCTCTTCAACATCTAACTACACCTCTGTAGCATCATTCAAACTCACAATGTCAACTACCACATTTACACAGATGGTATTATGCTCTACACACCACTCAACCTCAATAACCCATCATACCTCAAGTTTCAACAGTGCTTCTCTGAGGTCTCTCAGTGGTTATATGATAACCACCTATCCATAAACCTGAAAAAAACAGAAGCTCTACTCATCACCAGGCCTCCTTCATCCCCCCTGACTCCATCACTCTCAACAGCACTTAAATCGTAATCAAACCAGAAGTTAAATACCTCGGGATCACCCTTGACCGCCACCTCACACTAAAATCACAAATAGCAAATACAGCAAAAGCAATCTATCACAAAACTCGCACACTACAACACCTCCGCCCCCTCCTTGCCACCTCTGACTTCCGATCTGTCTTAAAAGCCCCCATAGCCCCCTACACTGACTACTGTAACTAAATATATCACGGACTCCCCAAATCATCGCTCCACCCCCTCGAAATGTCATTACACACAGTCACAAGAATCATTACAAACTCACCTAAATATGAGCATATTGCCCCATCCTCAAACACCTCCACTGGCTCCCGCTACAAAGTAGAATACTCTACAAGATCCTGCTAATGACACACAAAGCCCTCTTCCACCACTCCTCCACCTACCTCAGCACTCTCATCACCCCCCCATCAATCACTCAGATCCTGGAAAACCTCCATCACAAACACACTATCTATCCCCCAATCCATAACAAAGAGTACCCAACAAGCCTCAGCCAGAGTCTTTGAATTTTATGCCCCTACCACCTGGAACACCCTTCCAGACTACTTAAGAAACACCACAGACTTCCTAACCTTCCACAAACTTCTCAAAATTCACTTCTTCACCCTGCACTTCACCCCCCCCCCCAACAGCTCAACAACTAAACACCCGTCACAACCTGCTCCCAAAACACAAACACACAGGTAACAAACTTATTGAGCACCACATGAATGCACAGTCAATCTAGATACCTGTGCATAATTAACCTTCACAATTGCCCTACCCTTGTTCACTCTACAAAGTTATTATGTTCCAATGTAAACTTTCTTGTATTATATCTCTTGTTTGCTGTAAACTGCTTTGACCTGTGCGAAAAGCGGTATATAAACCTAGCCAAATAAACAAACAACAAACCCGCTTGATGTAAATCTTTAACCTTTGCGACTGCTTTTAGTTTTTTCTTAACTATTTTCCTCATTTTATCAGTGTCCCTTTTGAAAGTTAAAAGGTAATACTGTGGACTTCCGGTGACGTCACGGAGCTCATGGCAGCTTGAACGCCAAGCTCCGTCCTAATCCCATGTAACAGAGCAATAAAAGTGAGCCCCCATCGGTCACAGTGGAGCGAGAGCGACCATCTAGGAGCGCGATGGCAGCCCGGAAAAAATTAGAGGGCTTTCAATCCCCGTACGTGCGCCGAGAACTGATGGCAGCCGCGGAGAAAGAATCGGCAGGAGCGGGTGCACGTGAGAGCGGAGGGGCCTCGGAGGACGAGGATGTCACCGATGCTGAAGGGGAGGAGGAGTTGCCCCTGAGGAGATGGCTGCATGACTTTAAGATCGATATGAAGAGAGAGCTGCAAGCAATGAGAAAAGATATGCGGGATACCTTGCAGGAGATTCAGCAGGAGCTGGGCAATCTCGGGAGTCGGGTGGAAGAATTGGAAAACCACGTGGAGGATTGTGAGGGGGAGGTGCGCGGCCTAATGACCATGCAGGGCGCACTACAGTCCAAACATGAGGACTTACTGGAGAAAGTCGAGGAAATGGAGGATCGGGCAAGGAGAAATAATTTACGCATCAGAGGAGTGCCGGAGGAGGCCGGCCCCAAGGACTGTGTTGAGTTGGTGCAACGGCTTTGTTGCCATGTGCTGCAACTGGGGGACATGACGGGTACGACTCCGGAGCAGATAGGTGTGGAGCGGGCCCACCGGAGTTTGGGGCCACGGAGGGAGAAGCAGACACGGGATAATAGCGTGTTTGAGCAGTGTCCCGCTGAAGGAGCGAATACTCAATGTGGCTCGAAAGTTTGGGAGAGTGGCCTGGGAAGGAGCGGAAATTGAAGTGTACAATGATCTCTCAAAAGGTACTTTGGAGCGTCGAAAAGCCATGAAAGATGTGACCGCATATCTGCGGGGGAAGAATTTCCGGTATCGTTGGCTGTTCCCGTTTGGGGTTCTGGTCTCCATAAATGGCCTGAACCGTAAAGTGAAGTCACCAGAGGAGGCCTGGGAGCTGTTAAAGGAATTAGGGTGTGACGGCCTTCCAGTGGCGGGGCAGGCGGTGCGGCCGACCACCTCAGCAAGTGGCAAAGAGCGGCAGCGGAAGCAACCTAGCTCCCAGTGGCAACGTGTGGGGGAGCGCGGGAAGCGTTTGCAGCGACTGAGCCGGGAACAGCAGTCAGATGTGGCAGAGCGGACGTCCTGATCTGGCGAACAGTGAGAGCGGCTTAGATGTTCGCAGCACACCTGAGGGGGGTGTTAGCGCCCTTTTGCTCATGGTAATGAACACTGGACTATTAGGGCCTACGGGTGTTGGGAGAAGATAATGGGAGGTAGGGGGGAAGGTTAAGGGCTGGGGACGGGGGGGAGGAACCGGGGGTTGGGGGGGTAGTAGTAAGGGCGAGGTACAGAAAGGCGGGGTAGATGGGGGCGGGAGGGGAAGTGGTGGGATTGGACGTCAGGACTGGGAGGACGGGCAGACCGGGAAAGGTAGCGGGGGAAGGGGGGGGCACAGGGGGGTTGGGGGGGGGTAGGGGGGAGAGGGAGGGGATGGGGACGCCAAACAGGGGGGGCTGGGGAACAATGGGGATGAATTGGAATGTTGCGTATAGGCACCATTAATGTGCGGGGTTTGAACTCGCCCACCAAGAGGGGAATGTTTTTTCGGGAGGTGGAGAGGGCTCACTGGGATGTGGTCCTACTACAAGAGACGCACCTTAGGGCCCGGGACGTGGGGCGGATGATGCGGCATCGGCAATACCCGGATCAATTCTTTTCCTGCACTAAAGGGGGGGGACGGAAGGGAGGAGTGGCAATCTTGATACGGGGGGGATGTGGGATACAGGTGGGGGCTTCGTTTAAGGATCAGGAGGGTAGGGTAGTGGGGATCACTGGGAAGATGGGTGGGGAGGACATAGTGATTGTGGGGGTGTATGGACCGAATGGGCAGCAGGGGGGGTTTTGGGGGGAGGTGAGGGCTTTACTGGATAAGGCGGGAGGGGGGGGGAAGGTGTTAGTGGGAGGGGATTTTAACGTGGTGTTGGACCCGGGGTTAGATCGAAGGCCAAAGGGGGGGGATGGGGGGCGTAAGAATAGAGTAGGCTTGAAAGGACTGATGCGGAGTTATAACTTGCTGGATGTATGGCGTGTGATGTATCCACAAGGGGAGGGGTATACTTTCTACTCGGCTCCACACAGAAGTTGGAGTAGGCTGGATATGCTCCTGATTGATCAGCGATGGATGTCTGAGGTCCAAGATGGGGGGGTGGTGCATATTGGGTGGTCGGATCACAAAGGAGTGGAGCTTCACCTCCGCAACCCCAGGAACAAAGGGGGGGTATTCTGGCGGTTGAATAATACTCTCCTGCGGGACCGGCGAGTGGTGGAGGATGTGCGGGGTGTTATTAAGGAGTATTTGCATATCAATGATACCGGAGAGGTGCGGGATGTTATGGTATGGGAGGGCTTGAAGGCAGTGGTACGGGGGAGGTTTATTATGTGGGGTTCAAAGAAGAAGAGAGAGCGGGCACAGCTTGAAGAAGCATTAAAGAGGGAGGTGGGGGCGAAGGAGGAGCGGTTTAGGGAGACGGGATCGGGGGAGGATCGGGTCGCGATGGAGCAGGCGCGGGATGCGTTAAAGGGTCTACAAGTGGAGAAAGTGGCCTTTCTTTTACAGAGAGTGCAACAGACCCATTATGAATTTGGGGATAAAGCGGGGAGGCTCCTGGCGCGACGGTTACGGAGAAAGGCAGGGATGTCCACGATAGCGTATATAGAAAGGGGGGACGGTCGGCGGTGCTGGGGAGAAGATGAGATTAGGGAGCGGTTTAGGGAATTCTATCTCGATTTATATAGAGAGATGGACGGGGGGAACGAGGGGGAGATATCGGCCTATTTAGATGGGATTATGCTCCCAGTGTTATCGGAGGAAGCGGTGGAGCTTCTAGAGGAGGAGATCTGTGAGGAGGAAATAGGCAAGGTGGTGAAGGGGCTAGCAGGGGGGAAGTCTCCGGGCTTAGATGGCCTGACGGGGCCTTTTTATAAGGTCTTCTGGGGGGAACTGAAAGGGATAATGTGTAAGGTGTTTAATGGGGTGTTAGGGGAAGGGGGGGAACTGTCCCGGGATATGCTGACAGCTGGAATAACGGTCCTGTTAAAGCCGGGGAAGGACCCGGGGAAATGTAGTTCCTATAGACCGATATCTCTACTGAATGTGGATACTAAAGTGCTCGCCAAGGTATTGGCCGGGAGGCTGGCGGAGTGGCTACCGGGGCTCATTCAGGGTGATCAAGCGGGCTTCATTCCCGGGCGGCAAGCAGCGGATAATATTCAGAGAGCGGTAGGTGTGGTTTGGGAGGCGAGGGAAGGTCGGGAGGATCTGATTCTGATGTCTATCGATGCTGAAAAGGCCTTTGATAGAGTCCATTGGGCCTTTCTGATGCGGGTAATGGAGCGCATGGGATGTGGACCCAAGCTCATGGGGTGGATTAGGGCGTTGTATCGGGGACCTCGGGCAAGGATCAAAGTGAATGGGCGGTACTCCCGAGATTTTGCTCTGGGGAGGGGGACCCGGCAGGGATGCCCCCTGTCCCCACTTTTGTTCGCTATGGTGGTGGAACCCTTGGCTGAGAGTATACGGCGGAATGATAAGATATGGGGCTTGCAGAGAGGACGGCGGAAACATAAAATCTCATTATATGCAGACGATATTCTGCTTTATTTAGGTCAACCCTCCAGCTCGTTACCGGAGGTGATGCGGGAGGTGGAGAGATATGGAGCAGTTTCGGGGTTTAAGATGAATGTGGATAAAACAGAGGTGTTGAAGGTGCAACTGGATGTGGGGGTGGAGGAGCAGCTACGGCGGCAGTTTCCCTTACGGTGGGTTAGTGGGTCTTTGGGGTACCTAGGGGTCCGTATTACTGATCGGTATGAAACACTTTATCAAGCTAATTATCCACGGTTGTTCCAGGCTATAGGCAGGGATTTGGGTGGGTGGATGGGGTTGGAGATATCCTGGCTGGGGAGGATAGCGGCTATTAAGATGAATGTCTTGCCCCGTCTGCTATATTGCTTTCAGGCCTTACCGGTAGCGATTCCGGTAGGGGCGCTGCGGATGTTACAACGGAGGGTTTTTACTTATATCTGGAAACGGAAACCGCCCAGGGTGGCGCGCGAAGTGATGTACGCACCTAAGGCAGAGGGGGGATTGGGGGTCCCAAATCTGTTGGCCTATTATAGGGCGGCCCAGTTGGTGCATGTTATGCACTGGAGGACTGGGGGGGGGGAGAGGCCCTGGGTGTCCTTGGAGGCGGAGAGAGTTAGGGGGGGTCATTTGACAGCATGGCTTTGGGCGGACGCTGAGGGGCGAAGAAGTTTGGGGGAGGGATCACCGGCGATGCGACAGGGGGCAAAGATCTGGGATAGTGTACGGGGCGGAGGGGGTAGGCAGTCACTTAGGGGTTATTCCTTGCTGACACCATGGAGGGGGGCTAGGGGGTTCCACCCGGGTTGGGAAGGAGGGCGATTTGACGAGTGGACGAAGAAAGGGTTATTGTGCAGTTATCAGTGTTTGGAGGAGGGGGAATTGAAGAGCTTTGAGGCTGTTAAGGAGGAATTCCAGTTGGAGGAAAGGGACCGATATGCTTATTTGCAGGTTCGCTCGTTTCTGGGGAAGGTGGTGGGAAAAGAGGGATGGAGTAGGGAACTTACAGGGTTGGAAGCACTGTGGTTTGGGAAAAGGGGGGCCAGGGGCATGATCTCGGGGCTTTATAGGGTGGTGGGTGGTACGCAGGGGAGGAAGTATCGGTATATGACGGAGTGGGAAGGGGATTTGGGGCGCACGGTTACAGCGGTGGAGTGGAAGCGGGTGTGGGATCAGACTAGGCGGGGGCTCCTGTCCAGCCGGTCCACGGAAAACAGTTATAAGGTTTTGCTGAGGTGGTACTATACTCCTAGCCGCCTACATAAGATGTATGCGGGGGTATCTCCCTTGTGTTGGAGGGGGTGTGAGGCAGTTGGGACTTTCTGGCATGTGTGGTGGAGTTGTGAGAAAGTGCGTGAGTACTGGGAGCGGATTGTTGGATGGATACAGCAGCATCTCGGGTTGGAGATTCCACTGGCTCCTACCATCTGTTTACTGTCCTGGTGGGAGGAGGGGCATGGGAACAGGGGTGGTAGGGCGGTGGTGGCTTGCTTGAGCGCTGCTCGCTGCGAGATCGCAGCGGCCTGGCGGCAGACCGAGTTGCCTGGGATGGGGCAATTTGAGAAGCGAGTTCGACACATGGTGTTGATGGAAAAGTTAACAGCTGCACGTAGACAGACCTTAGCCCGCTATGAGGAACAATGGGGGGTACTGGGGGGCGTCCTGGGGGTGGGAGGGGGGGGGAATGGGGTGGGGTAAGGGGGGGTGTGGAGGCAGTAGGGGGGGGGAGGGTTTGAGTTATTTTTGGGGGGGATGGGGGGGGTTGGTAGAAGAGGGCATACATAAGGGAATGGGCGAGTATATAATATGGAGTATATTGTTGAATAGACATATTGGCTGTTAAGCATCTCTTGTTTAATGGAGAAAGTGTTATTGTTGTTTGCGGTTATCGTTATGTGATGGAAATGATATCAATAAACAGTTAAATACAAAAAAAAAAAAAAAAAAGGTAATACTGTGGATTTCCTTGCCGTCCTTCCTCCATTTATTAAATCAAATGTGATCTCCTGCTATGATCACTATTGCCAAATGGCATCAACACCCTTATCTTTTGCACCAGATCTTGTGTTCCACTAAGGACTAGGTCCAAAATGGCTTCCCCTCCTCTGGTTGGTTTATGAACCAGCTGCTCCAAGAAGCAGTCATTTCATCTAGAAAATTTATCTCCCTAACATGTCCTGCCGTGACACTGACCCAGTTGATACCAGGGTAATTGAAATCACCCATTATTATTACTGAGTTGTAACTTTTGTTAGCTTTCCTGATTTCTTCGAACATTTCATTATCCATTTGTTAATTCTGGCCAGGTGGTCGATAGTACACTCTCATTGCCTTCCCCTTCCCCTTTTTACATGGAATTTCAATCCATAGAGATTCTACAGTGAATTTTGTTTCCTGCAAAACTTTAATCCTTTGTGACTCAATGCCCTCTTTAACATAGAGTGCAACTGCTCCACCAATTTGATCTGCTCTATCATTACGATATAATTTGTACCCAGGTATCATAGTGTCCCACTGGTTGTCTTCCTCCCACTATGTCTCTGAGATACCAATCATATCTAACTTATCATTTAGTGCTATATATTCTAACTCTCTCCCATCTTATTTTTTATATATCTAGCATTTGCATGCAAGCATTTTAGAGGCTGTATTTTATTTGTATTAATCTGGTTATCAGAAGGCAGGAGCAAATTGGAATCTTTAAGCTCTGTCTGCTCTGTACTCAAGGACATTTGGGTTACTTTTGTTTTTATTTGAACCTCTCTGTCAATATGCCCCCTAACTTCAATTGTTTGCTAGTATCCTTCAAGGATCCCAACACAATGTGCATCACATTTCGAGCCAATAGGTGCTAGAGGGTATTCCAGTCCACTCCCTAGACCATAGCTCCACTCTTCTGATGGCATGCACTTATATAGCCAAAAATCAAAACCCGCTACTTTT
This sequence comes from Ichthyophis bannanicus, assembly GCA_033557465.1. Classification (NCBI taxonomy): domain Eukaryota; kingdom Metazoa; phylum Chordata; class Amphibia; order Gymnophiona; family Ichthyophiidae; genus Ichthyophis; species Ichthyophis bannanicus. The sequence continues at coordinate 297,237,517 of CM066037.1, forward strand.
GAAGAAAATGACGTGTGACATAGTTCTGACTGAGTGCCTGAATACACCAATGTAAAGCAGGTATGAGGCCATGTAAGGAAACCACCTGCATGATTGGCTATTCTATAACAAGCTGAATCCATCCAACTCCATGTTCAGCTCTTTTGGGGACACCATATCTACTTCAAAAACCCAGCATTGTTCAGTTCACTGAAGTTTAAAGGTACAATCGCCCCCCCCCCCCCCCCCCCGGGAGTCAGCCAGCACATGGTCTATTATCCTCCATTGCAATTATTGGAAGGAATGGTCATATGCAAGGTAATGTTCAACCACTGGGGCAGAACTAGTAGAAGTATTCAGTCTAGAAGCATGTTTGTTCAAACATATCCTCATGGGACGGGTGATATGACCCACATAAAAAAGCTCACAAGGACAGATAATCAAATACACCACAAAACTAGGCAAACAGGTGGCATGCCAATGTGATCACAATGTCCTACCCATCCTAGGGTCCAACCATATTAAGCCTTCCAATGTAGAGGGACAGTGTTGACAGCCACCGCAGGCAACATGTCCTGGTTCAGCATGACAAGCTGGAGGGTGATCCAAAACAGTTGTAGAATGAACCACTCTATCCCTAATATTTGTCCCATGGGATTAGGCTATCATCAAAGGCTTAGATAAACAAGGATGCAGTCGTAAAATTGGCCAGTGTTTCCACAGAAATTGAATAACTGTAGAGGTATCCTGCATAAACAGAAGAACCCCAACCATTCTGTCAATCTTATTAAAGAGGTCCTTGCCCTTAGGGGTGGAGTGGATTTTTCCTTCTCCATGGCAGTATAGCCGACAAAAACTGCTTTGATACCCCCAGCCCAGAGATGCCAACAGCAGATCATCCCATCAGTGAGATTTATCTCCCAAAACAGTGAGACTGAGTGAAGGTGAAAGAATGAAAATTTCTAGATGGTATGTCCAGAGTATAAATCTAAAAAAAAAAACCAGTAAAGACGTGGAAGGCAAATGTCCGTGACCCTTGTTGGTACCCAGAGTATAAATCTAGACAGATTAAGTACTGTATTGGCTTGCAAATTAAATAAGGAAAGCAAATTATTAATTTGGTGCTGCTGAAGGGGTAAGGGAGTCGAGGCAATATTGAGTGCGCATTTAAAAGAAATTTGCTCAGGTAATCCCTGGTAAATTCTCCAGGATGAAACTGACCTTTACTCAGGGGCTAAACATATGTGCACAATACTTTTTTATTATTTTTATTTATTTAATAAACATTTTTATACCGTGCTTTCCAAAGATCAAGCGCGGTGTACAAGGAACAAGGTATGAAATGCATGGAAATGCAAGTTCATTTACATAAAACTTGTAGAACTGGTCACGTGATGCGAGCAGAGTAGTGGTCACATCCTGAGAGTGCTCCGTGCCCCACTGCCCAAACCGGCGATTTAGAACCGTGCAAATCCCGCGGATAACCAGCGAAAAGGTCCCCCGGGTGTTTTGGAAGATAAACAGAGCTCCGGAGTGAAGTTTGGTGGACAGATCGTATGGCAGTGGCACCCAAGGCGACCAGGAGAGAGCGGGAGCGGGTGGCCGGCTCCAGCAAAATGGCTGACATGGCCACAACGTCCAGCTCACCCAAATCCCCTGCCTCACTGGACACGATGTCAGCGGCGGTGGCCGCGGCCCTTTCGCCCCAATTTGAGGCACTCCACGAAAAAATGGATAGCCTGCGTGCCTCAGTGGACAGCCTTGGGAATCGACTCCAGGAGGCGGAAGACCGTCTGGGGCATGCCGAGGACAAGATCGGAACGTTGGAGACGGAGGTTGCTGGCCTCAGGCACCAGCTCGTAACACACGAGGCAAAGCTGGATGACCTGGAAAACAGGTCCCGGCGTAGCAACCTCCGATTTATGGGGATTCCCGAGAGCATCGCCGACAGGGATCTGCAGGGCTATCTGGAGGTGTTTTTTGCACAGCTACTGGACGGCGATGTGAGTGGCGGCCCGATCCGTATTGAACGAGCACACCAGGTCGGCAGTAAACAGGCGAGGGACACCCGGCCTAGGATTGTGCTGGCAAAGTTTGCCTTCTTTCCACAAAAAGAAAAGATCCTACGAGCAGCCCGACAGAAAGGGGAAACTCTCTACAATAACTTCAAGATCCGCGTGGCACAAGATTACTCAGCGATGCTGAGTAAGAAGCGCCGTGAATATGCCCCTCTCTGCGAAAAACTTATTGGCGCTGGAATCCGATTCGCGGTGCAATATCCGGCTAAATTACATATAACCTACGAAGGATCCCACCACGTGTTTGCAGCGGCTGCTGAGGCAGAGGGCTACGTGAACCAACTGACCGCAAGAGGACAGACATCCCCCCTGCCACCTCGCTGAGCTTCTTGGAGCGACCTGTTGGGTGATGGCTGGCTTTTCCGCTGAGAGGGCAGCACATGGCAACCGGGGGGAAAAAATAGGCCTCAGCATCAATCAGGCCTGTATCTTTGACTGTCAGCCGAATAACAATGTACCTATCGGATTGTTTATCCTGTTACAAACTTGCGTTGTAGTGTCTTGTTACCTTGTTTCTGATTTTATGGGGCTGTTTAGTAATGTATCTTGCTGAAAGTGCCTTTCCCTTTGTTTCTTTTTCCCAGTCCCTGGAGAGTTCGTCCTCCGAGGTAGGCTGTGCACCACTTTGCAGTATTGGGGGCAAGATGTTTATTATTTATGTACTTTAATTATCTTTATCTATTTTAATTATATTTATTTAATTCCTCTATCAGTACCATTATTATTAGGCCCCGGGGACTGTGGTTATGCCCGATGAGTAGGTTCTGGACTGTAGTATTGCCGGGTGGGGGTGGGGGGGGAGGGACCATACTAAATGGGTGGGTGCGTGCGCGGCGTTGTCTTGCTGTGTGGTTTTGGGCGCCCCCCCTCTTACTTGTCCCACTTGTCGGGGAGACCCGGGGGGTTGGCGTAAGCCTTGCCGGGCTGCGGGGCTGGCTGAATGGGTGCGGTACGTGTCCTCGTTGGCACTGCAGCTCTCTGTCGGCGACGGCATTTGCTGGACCCTGGGGCTGCCCTGCGGCCCTGTCCTAGTTGGAGATTCGGGGTTGGTTTCAGTTTACTCTCATAAGGGGCTGGGTTACCTAATGGCTTTATTATCCTCCCCGGGGATCTGAGAGGTCTGGAGACTTGAGCATAAGAGTTTCCCTGAATGGTAGAGGATTTAGAACAGATCAGGGGTCCCGCAGGGAGGTGACTGAATGGTCCGCGGGCGCTCTGGTACACTGGTCAGTGGGCGGGGGGTCGGACACACCCAGTGTGACCTGGGTTGGACTTCTCTAGAGTGGGGAGGTGGAGAAGGCCCTGAGTACAAGGGGGAGAGAGGGTTGGGGCAGAGATTGGAGTGGGGAGGGGTGGTTAGGGGGGGTTTTGGGGGGGGGAGCAGGTGGGGGTGCAATGGGATCCTGAGGTCATGCGGATGATAAACTTTGAGCTATTAGGAGAGTGCGAGAGTGGGCCCCAGGCTGGGGGGGCTCAATTGCAGATATTTACGTTATTGGTCTACGAGTGGTGTTATAACCCGCCTTAAGCTGAAGATCATATCTTGGAACATATGTGGAATAGGCAACCCCATTAAACGTTATAAAATACTGCAGGCTCTAGCCCGGCTGCAATGCGATATCGCCTTTCTGCAGGAAACCCACCAGACTGCTGAGGAACATGCGAAGTTACAGAGGGACTGGGTGGGGCAGAGCTGGGGGGCTCCGGCACATGGGAGAAAAGCTGGGGTGGTTCTGCTGATTCATAAACGTGTGCGCTTTGTACTAGAACGGCAATATGCTGACCCCAGAGGCAGATATCTCTTGGTATATGGCTCCTTGGAGGGGAGGCGGGTGGTGCTGGGTAACCTCTATGCCCCTAATGTTTTGGACAATGCCTTCTATGCTCGCTTAGCCTCGCAGGTCGAGCAGTTCCCGGAAGCCCCTCTGATCCTCGCGGGAGACTGCAATGGGGTAATGGATATCAATTTGGATACTACAGGAGGAGGACAGGAGGGATGGCGGGTCCCGACCACTAAAGCCCTCCAAGGGCTGCGACGCCGCCTCGGGTTGGAAGACCCGTGGCGACTACTCCACCCACTGGAGCGAGACTTCACGCATCAGTCGCGGGCCCATGATTCCAGTGCACGGATCGACTATGTTTTGCTCTCGGAACGATTGTTCGCACAAGTGGAAAAGGCAGAGATTGGTCCGGGTACGATATCTGACCATACGCCAGTGTGGGTAGACTTGCGGTGGGGGGACCCCGCTCCCCTGCAGCGCATATGGCGGCTCCCTTTGGGGCTATACGTAGATGCAGAATTTCATACCTACTTGGCACAGAAATGGGACGAATTCATGGATAATCATCGGCAGCACCGCGAGGACCCTGAATTACTATGGGAAACAGCGAAGGTGGTCTTACGTGGGGACATTATTGCGTATGGGGCACGAAAGCGGAAGTTAATAGCATCACGTATAGTGCAGTTAGAACGACATGTTGTTAAGGCTCGTCGGCGATGTGCAGGGAACCCCACGGGAGATAATAAACGCCTTCTTTGGGAGTTGCAATCGTCTCTCAATGAACTGCTCCACCAACGGGCAAAGAAATCCCTGTTCTATTACCGATATCAACTCTATCGTTTTGGGAACAAACCAGGGCGGCTCCTGGCGCGTTGTCTACGTGGTAGCCGGGGATCCCGCTCTATTGCGGCATTGCGAGACGACCGGGGCCAGCTGCACACAAGTAGATTCAGAAACTATATCAGGGAACCACAGGGTCGCTGGCAGCCATGGAAAGTTACCTGCAAGATCTGCACCTCCCAACGTTGACTGTGGAGCAGCGTTCGGTGCTGGGTGCACTGGTGACAGAGGAGGAGATACATACAGTAATAAAAAAGGCTAGCTGCTACAAATCGCCTGGCCCGGACGGTTTTGGAGCAGAGTTCTATAAACTACTGACAGGCCGCCTTACCCCAGTATTAACTGAGTTATACCACAGGAGGGCAGAACAAGGGAAGTTTGCCTGGGGACTGAATCATGCCTTTATCACTCTGATTCCTAAACCTGGTAAAGACCCCCTGCAGGCTGCCTCTTATAGGCCCATCTCTCTATTGAATTTCGACCTGAAGATACTCGCAAAGGTGCTAGCGAATCGCTTGGCTGACGTACTGGGGGGCCTGCTGCATGAGTCACAGGTGGGTTTTTTGCAAGGGAGACATGCGGTGCGGAACCTGCGGAAGATTCTAGCCTCTATGGAATGGGTGCGTAAGCGAGAGATACCGTCCCTGTTGGTCAGTTTCGACGCGGAAAAGGCGTTCGACCGGGTCAACTGGGACTACTTGGAGTTTCTCTTACCCCGTTATGGGCTGGGTGATCCTTTCATTGCAATGGTGAAGCTACTGTACACATACCCTACCGCGAGTATTCTATGCAATGGGACTATGTCTGATTCATTTAATCTCACCCGAGGCACACGACAGGGATGCCCACTTTCCCCGCTATTATTTGTGTTAACTATCGATCCTCTGTTGCAGAGTATAGCCGGCTCTAATGCGATTTGTGGTATCCCCATTGGACCTGGTGGATTTAAACTGGCCGCCTTTGCAGATGATATTTTAGTTCATTTATGTGACCCACAACGCTCGTTGTCAAATCTACTTGCCGAATTTACTAGGTATGGTACCTTCGCGGGCTTACGGATTAATCAAGACAAATCAGAAGCATTGGATGTTGGGGGTCGACTACAACAGAGTTGGGAGGGGAACTTCCCGTTGCGATGGGCGGACAACTCCTTTACGTATCTAGGGATTACACTCACTAGAGATACATCAGCATTGTATAAACAGAACTTTGAGCGTATGTGGCGTAACATTCGATCACAAATTCGGGCCTGGATGCCGCTCCCCCTGTCCCTCCTGGGCAGGGCAGCAGTCTTGGGGATGGTAGTACTACCGCGGATTCTTTATTGGTTACAAACCTTACCGGTCTGGCTACTCCGTCGTGACCTTCATCGTATCGAACGGGAGTTTCGCGGTTTCCTTTGGAGAGGGGCTCGAGCGCGTATCCCGCTGTGCCGTCTAAGGGGGGGCTGGAAAACGGGGGGGATTGGTGTACCGGATCTTGGGGCCTATGCTTTGGCTTGCCAAGCTAGGCATCTGGGGGATTGGCTCGGTAACACGGAGCTCTATACCCCAAGGGAGGTGGAAGAGGCTTTGGTAGCACCGCACTCATTGCTGGCAGTTCTTCACCTCCCGAGGGCAGCTCTGCCGAGTCACCTAGTGAAAAGTGTGTTGATACAGGCGGCGCGCTGTACGTGGCAACGGTTGAACGCACTGTGGGAGAGTTCCCCAGAGGCTTCGAGCTGGCTGCCGCTGCAGGGGAATGCTTTATTCCCCCCGGGCTCGGAGTCGGCTCCTTTCGTTCAGTGGGCACAGGTCGGAATACGACTTTTGGGGCACGTTGTCGATTCAGATGGGCTGTGCAAGACTTTGGAAGTGCTTTGTCATGAATATGACTTGTGCCCCAGGACTTCTCTGTTCCCGTACCGGCAGCTATCACATTATGTGTACTCTGTGGCGAGACGGGAACTACAGAGTGACCGTTCCGCACGGATCTTAGAGTTCTTCGCCTTGGGCACTGAGGACAAACCAACTATTACACACTTCAAGAAAGCTTTGGAACCTTATGCGAAACCTGTAGATTACTCGGCAGAGGAGAATTCTTGGGCGCGAGAGCTGGGCAGTGAGGTCGCTCCGGGATCCATAATGGCGGCGTTGTGCAAGGTGGCCGGCCTGGCGGAGGGAGCTCGCTGGCGGGAAATCCAGTTCAAGAGTATTGTCCGAGCTCACTTCTCTCCGAAGAGGGCATTACGTAGTCATCTTACAGACAACGGGGGGTGTCCGAAGTGTGCGAATCGACTAGCGGATCTAGGTCATATGTGGTGGGGCTGCCCATACATTCGCCGTTACTGGTTGAAAATAGCAACTTTCTTGAGCGATATCTTGCAACAGCGGGTCTGCTGGACAGGGCAGCTCATAGTGCTGGATCAGTTGGGACCACTCCACCCGAAGGGTAAATGGCAGCAATTGTTGGTACGGAAGGCATGTCTGGTGGGAAAGGGCCCTGTCCTGCGGTGGTGGTTGGAGCCTGCAGCCCCCTCCTACTGGGAGTGGCGAAACGGGTTTCATCATTATATGCTTCTAGAGAGGCGGAGTGCACAGAGACACCCCCGCAGTTGGGCCTCCTTTCTCATGGTGTGGACACCCTATGTTCAGCATTTAGGGCCCAAAGTACGAAGCGAGATTCTATGTTTGGGATAGAACTCGGGGAGACGTTATCTATAGAAGAGAATAGACCTCCGATGACCTCATGGATCCTGGGAGGGAGGGGTGGGGGGGGGGAGGATGGGGGAGAGGGGGGAAAGGAAAGATAGGTAGATGGGATTTGGGTATTGTACTGTGACAATGCCCTGAGGCAGCGGATAAGAGACAACCCTGCCCAGGGTACATACAGGCATTTAAACCTGACTATGTAAAGTAAAATATGAAGCAATGTTGTAACGGTTGTTGTGAGGTATTGTATTGTTTCATGTGCTTCTAATAAACATTTTTCAAAAAAAAATAAAAAACTTGTAGAACTATATACATATAAAATACACTTTCACAACATAGGTACTTTTAGCTTCAGGGAAAACAGACAGAAAAAGGGGAAGCATGGGCATTTGATTCTGAAATCCTTGCTTGTACTTTGCAGAGAAGCCAAGCCTCACTCATTAGGAGTGTGCCACACTCTTTTAAAGGCCCTCTCAGTCACATGCTCTTTGAGTCCTTTCTCTCAAGCATTAGAGCACTAATCCTGACCATTGCTTTCATGAGAAACAAGCTTAAGGGAAGAAAAACAGAGTGCCCAGCCAGTAGCAAGAAATCTGAGCTCATCTCCCTGCGTACTACCCTCCTCCTCCACCGTCCCTTTTCCCTGTACCTATGAGAACAGGTGCTGTGAAACCTCTGCACATTATTTTAACCACTGAGTGGAGAACAATTTTCAGCCCAGAGAATTTATCCAGGTTTCCTACACTTTATCTGTATCCTTTCAGATTTATAATCTGGATGCACCATCTGAAAAAAATCTCACTCTTTGGACTTGAATCTCACACTCAAAGATAGTAAATGTCACTCTTTGGGGTGGTTTGTCCTTGGCAACTCTGACCTTATTAGTGCATTTTACATCTGCAGCAAAGCAGTTGCAAATTCTATAAATACTTTTCTAACTGTGGGCTTCCACGGTCCAGATTTTCAAAGGAGCACTATTTATATGACATTGTCCTCACTAGAGAAAAACATACAAACTACACACACAAATTAAAAAGGAGAGCAACCATAGATACACTCAGATGGAGATAAACAACAGAGAACAGACACACAGGCAAATGCAAACCTAGATGGTGAAGAAGAGACACGAGATGGAGATAGACACAGGCAGACAGAAACACAGACACACAGATGGACACACACACACATAGATACACAGAGATGGAGGAAGAGACACAGGCACAAAGACAGACAGCTGGACAGCTGGATAGAGAGGCAGTCAGACACAAATACAGATGAAGAAGGAGAGTCACATACATAGATTGATGGGAACACATGGAATTTTCTTCTCAAATTTTGTGCCTTAGATCAACAGGTAATTTGGTTTATTTTTATACTATTGCTACTTTCATTAATCAAAACAAGGCAGATTATAAAATAAAAAAAAATGTGTGAAAACAGTACACAATACATGATTCCCAGCCCTCAGGGCTGACTGGGTCTCAGGAGCTAAGTGAACGTATCAGCCACCAGGCACAGGAAGGTGTGCTCAGATTTCTTCCCAATGGTGAAAGCACCTGGCTTTTCTCCTCTGAGGTTTGCCCTCTTATGAAAGCAGTGATTGAGGATCAGTGCACTGGCACTGGAGGAGCTAGTAAGAGAGGGGGCTCACAGAGCATATGAGTGTCTTCAAATGGGTGTGATTTAGTGTCTCTACCAGCCCCAACAGACCTGAGGTGTGGAAGATCTGATTCAGGGATGAAACTGAGAATCTTCTGTATGGCAGTTCACAGCGCAGCCACCAAGCTGGCTCTACAGTTCCCCCTTTAGCTTTTTAGGTTTGTGTTATCAATGCACCCTCTTGAGCCTATTTTATAAAGAAAAGCAGGTGCATACTTTTCTTTATAAAATAGGGACATAAGTGTCCAAAAACTTAGTTAAACCTAGGCATGGGCATTAGGCTACGGCAAATGCCCGCACCTAGATTTCTAAAGAACGCAAGGAAGTTATACTTCTTTATAACTTATGCACGTAAATAAATTTGTGCTATGCCCATGCTCTGCCTCAACTCTTCTCATGTGCATGCCCATAGTGAAAGTACACGGCAGTCTTATGCGCAAATTTACAGAATAGCAACTGGCTAAAGTATATGCATAAGTGCCCATTCATGTATGCAGGTCTTTGAAAATAGTTGATGTACGCATGTAAATGGGACATATCTTTACATGGCTCCTTATAAAATTTACCACCTAGAAGTGGAAGATTCTAATACTATATAAAAATTGTTAATGATCAGTGGAGATTTATACTTACAATGGTCCTCAGACGCGTGGATAGCCAGCAACACATTTGGAAAAGAAAGAGAGAGATATTAGAGAACATTTTGGACAAAGAGTAGAAAGATGAAGGTATCAGAAAAGAAAAGAGAGTGATGGGCATAGGGTGCAAAGATAGGTAGGATGGAGGAGACCATATGGAAAAGAGACAGAAAGAGAAAGATAGGTGTAAACCTGATGGAAATAAAAAAAAGGGAGAGAAAGAGAGAACTGGAAGAGAGAGGGTGGAAAAAAAGAAATATTAGAGGAGATAGGATAAAGAAGGAGAAACAGAGAAAAAGAGAGAGACTTGTGGAGAAACAGTGGAAAAGACACAAAGAGAAACTGATGGAGAGCGAGTTACGACACAGAGGAAAGATTCGTAGAGAGAAGGTGGAATAGTGAGAAGAGACACAGAGATGAAAATATACTGTACAGAAAAGGTAAAGAGAGAATGAAATTAGGTGGAACCAGAGTGGAAAAGAAAGAAGTCTGGTGACAAGGTAAAAGTAAGAGAAAATGATGGAGACGGGGATAAAGAGAAAGACAGATATAAATAGAAACTGATGAACACAGAGTGGTAAAGAGGAAGAGAGAGATTCATGGGGACTGGATAAAAAAGAGAAAGAAAGACAGAGTAGAATAGAGAAAGTGACATTAATGAAAACTCTGGACAAAAGTTAGAAAAGTAAAGAGAGCAAGTAAAAAAGGAAAAAGCAAAAAAGAGTGAGAGACTGGTGGGCACAGGGTGAAGAGACACATAAGATGGAGGAGACCACATGGGGCCCGATTTTCGAAGGCATTTACATGGTGTGTAACTTCCCTAGTTACCAGTGTAAATGCCTTATCCGGGATTTTCAAAGGGTACCTACACAGGGAGTGCCCTTCGAAAATCCTGGATATGTCCCTAACGCGCCCAGATGCTATCTGCTTAGCATCAAGGCATGTTAGGGGCGTTCTGGGGCGGAGCAGAGGCAGGCCATGGCGCTAACCATGTAGCACCAATTTTCAATGCTACAGTTAGCACTCTGCGCCTTAAAAGCACTGGGGCTAACCGTGTAGCATCGAAAATTAGCGATACATGGGTAGCAGCTCCTATGGCTTCCTGGCTGTGCGGCAACACCCTGATTTTTGATGCTGGGGCCATATATCACCCGGCAGGGAAAATCCTGGTTAGGTGGGAGAAGGGCAGGCTATGCACTGACGTGGCACATAGCACTGCCCAGGTCAAAATTGGGCCCATGGAAAATAAAGACAAAGAAAGATGGAGACATGTAAGAAATAAGAGACAAAGAGAGACATAAGAGGAGAGAGGAAGAAAAGAGAGACTGCTATAGGTGCACAGGGTTGGGCGGAGACGGTCCTCCACACCTTGGAGACAGGGTAAAAGAAGGAAAAGAGGGAGAGAGAGTTGAAAAGAGAGACTAGAGGAGAGTGTGGAAAAAGACAAAGAGAGACTAGTGTGTAGTGAATTAAATAAGATAAAGAAAGACTGGTAGGTTAAGGTGGAACAGTAAAGAGAAAGAGAGACAGATGGAGAGATGAGAAGAGAGTGTAAAATTAAGTAGAAAAGAAAAGTCTGGAGATGGTGGAAATAAGAGAAAGAATAGTGGATTCAGGGTAGTATAGAAAAAGAGAGGCAGACATAAACTGGCAGAGACAGCATGGCAAAGAGAAAGAGATTCATAGACACTGGATGTAAAAGAGAAAGAAAGAGAGGGTAGAAATCAGAGAGAGAGAGAGAGAGTGGAAGACTGACATATAGACAGGTTGAAAAGAAACACTAAAATTCAAACAATTCAAAATGTATCTTGTTTTTTTCAGGACAAAGATAGAAAGTATGTAAGGGACGCATCTCAAGATTACCTGGTCATTGCTCTTATCCACTGTTGTCTAGTTAAAGGTAGATATTTAATAGCTGAACTTATTGGTATAAATCCATTGAATACTGGGTTAAAGTAATCCAGCATACATTTCCTGTATAAAATTCACCAAATAATGACCCCTTGGTGGAAGGGAAAGAGAGAGAAAGACTAGTCGAGACAGGAAGGAAATGAGAGACTGATGAAAATAGAAAAAGGGAATAAAAGAGAAAGAAAGAGAGCATACATAAAGCAGAGAGAGAGAGAGACAGACTGGTGAAACATGGTGGAATAAAGAAAAAATCATGACAAAGAATGCTGGAGACAGACTGGAAGAGAAAAAGAGGAACGTGGAGACAGGACGGAGAGAGAGAAGGGAGAAAGAGCCTTGTGAAGACATGTTGGTAAAGAGATAAGGGAGGAGAGAGAATGGAAAAGAGTGAGGAAAAAACTAGTGAAGACAGTAGAAAGAGAGAGAATGACTAGAGAAGAAAGGGTAAAAAATGAAAAAGAGAAAGACAGCTGGATACACTAGAAAAGAGAGAGGGACAATAGAAGTAAGGGTGAAAAAGAGAAATAATGGGTGGAAACATTGTGAGAAAAAGTGAAACTAATGGAAGCAAAGTGATAAAGAGACATCAAGATAGAGAAACTTCTAGAGCCAGGGTAAAAGAGGTACAAAGATAGCAAGACTGGTAGAGATGGGGTTAAAAAAGAGAGAGCTATATCAACTTGTGGAAATATGGAGGTAAAGAGAGAGAGTGGGAGTGGAGACAGGATAGAAAAGAGACAACAAGAAAAACTAATGAAGTAGGTTTGCACACCAGAAAACAGAAAGACAGACAGACCAAAAGGCACAGGGGAGGAATAAAAATAGAAAGGAGAGATTTCTGGAGACAGGATGAAAATGAATGAAAGAGAGAGAGAGACGGTTGAGTCAAACTATAAAAGAGAGAGTGAGAGAGACTGATGGAAGAAGACTGAAAAAAGACAGAAATAGTGGTTGAGACAGGAAACAGTGAAAAAGAGAAATTGAGAGAGAACAATGAATAGTGAGAGAGATAGCAGAAAAACTTGTGGAAATAGAATGTGAAAAAGAGAAAGGGGGAAACGGAGAGAAAGAGAGGTTGATAAAGAGAGGTGGAGCAGAGAAAAATAGTGGAAACAGGATAGAAAAGAGAGAGAGACTGACAGAGTAGAAACAGTGAAAGACTGGTAGGCACCCAGTGAAAGAAAAAAAATAGAGAGACAGCTTGGAAAAAAGAATTAGTAGTGGAGAGCCAGATAGAAAAGAGAAACTACTGGATATAGGGTGAAATAGATTAATACTGTAGAAGACAGTATGGAAAAGAGATTTGTACAGGTAATTTTGGGAAAGCAGAAGAGAGATAATAGAATAGATAAGGTAGAACATAATAAGAAAGACCTTTGGAGATATTGTAAAAATAAAGGACTGATGGAGAAACGATAGAAAAGAGAAAAAGAGAGATTGGGTGTGGGGGAAGTAGAATGAAAACAGAGAGCATGATTTGTTAATGGTTTATTAAAATTTGATTGACCATCCTTCCAGGATACAGAATAGAGGAGAGAAGGTGAAAATAAACAGATGAGGTCTGGTGGAGATGGTGGAAATGAGAGAGGGAGAGTCCAGTGGAGACAGAGCGAAAAGAGAGAGAGACCAGCAGAAACAAAGTCAAAAAAAGGCACAGAGCCAATGGGGCAGACCAGGTGGGAAAGTGTAGTTATTCACCTGTAACAGGGGTTCTCCGGGGACAGCAGGAATCAGTCCTCACATATGAGTGACGTCGGCACCGACAGAGCCCTCGTGGAAGCATCTCCCCAGCTTTCAAAGAAAGCCTTTGGGAGATGCTACCATGCATGCGTGGTCCCCTTCCCACCCAAGGGTACCATCTTGCTCAGTCAAATGACATAGCTGAAGATAGCAAAGTAAAGAATGGTAAAGGAACAACTCCAAGGGGAGGAGGGAGGGTTGTGAGAACTGTTTCCTGCTGTCCCCGGAGAACATGTGTTACAGGTGAGTAACTACGCTTTCTCCGGTAACAAGCAGGAAGTCAGTCCCTCACATATGGCACTCCCCAGCTACAGGCTACCGGGAGACCCGTAGCAAAAATTGGGCCCCCTCAAGGGGAACCGCAAGCAGCAACAATTCAGTCTGGTGTACAGACTACAGTAGGACTCCTGTGTCCAATGAACCAGTACTCCGGTAGCCTGACCCTGAAAAGATTATGGAGCAAAGCCTGGCCAAAGGCGCTATACCGTTGGGATTCTCTTTCCAGGCAGCAACGGGCTGCGGAGATATGGACTAGACCAGGTGGCGGCCCAGCAGATGTCTGCCATCGGGACAGAGCGCAGATTTGCCACCGAAGCCGCCATGGCCCGGACACGATATGCGCTGTGACGTGACTGTCCAATGGGAGCCTCGCCTGCTCATAAGCGAGGGCAATACAGTCCGCCATCCAAATGGACAGTGTATGCTTAGTCACTGCTTCCCCCATCCTGCTGGGGTCACAGGATACGAGGAAGCTGGGAGGCTTTGCAGTGGTCCTGAGTGCGTTGGATATAGAAGGACAAGGCCCTCTTACAGTACATGTGGAGGACCGTCTCTGCCCAACTGGCGTGAGGTCTCGGAAAGAAGGTAGGAAGTACCACCTCCTGACTGAGATGGAATGAGGATACTACCTTCGGAAGAAATTTGGGGTGTGTGTGGAGCACCACCCTGTTCTTATAGAACCTGGTATAGGATGCTTCAGCTACCAAAGCTTGGCGCTCGCTAACCCTGCGAGCGGAGATGAGCGCAACCAGGAAAACCACCTTTCACAAAAGGTAGCAAAGGTGAAAAGTAGCCAAAGGCTCGAATGGTGGAAAGGTGAGCTGCCCCAACTCCACACTGAGGTCTCATTCAGTCGCTGGAGGGCGAACCGGGGGCTTAGATAAGAGCAGTCCCCGTAGGAAGCAGCCCACCAGAGGTTGGGCTGAAAGGGGCTTACCATCTACCAGGTGGTGGTGAGCCACCAGGGCACTGAGGTGCACTGTAACAGAATTAGACCTGAGCCCGTAGTGAGAAAGGTGGAGAAGGTACTGCAACACCATAGCCACTGGGCAGGAGAAAGGGTCAGCCCTTCGCTCAGCACACCAAGCTGAGAACCTACGCCATTTGAAGGTATATGCCCTCCTCGTAGAGGCCTTATGGGAGGCCAGCAGAACATTCTCCACCAAAATGAAAGGTGGAGATGGGCCAGGGCTACCCTCTCAGCAGCCAAGCCATGAGCGAAAGAGATCCCAGGTTGGGGTGTAGGAGAGAGCTCCCCTCCTGAGATAGAAGCCCCGGGGTGGTCCCTAGAAGTATGGGGGCTGCTACTGCCAACTGCAGGAGCAGCGCCATGGTTGCCTGGGCCATTGGGGGGCTATCAAGATGAGCGAGGGCACTGTCGCGAGGGTCTTCAATAAGGACTTGGCAATCATTGGAGTCGGAGGGAAGGCGTACATGAGGCCCCCCCCCCAACCATGGGACTAGAAACACGTCCGCCGCCAACCCTGGAGGGGTGAGCCTGCCAAGAGCAAAAGCAGAGCAACTGGAAGTTGTCCGGACTGGCGAACAGGTCCATCACGGGATCCCTCTCAGAGTCAGAAAAGCCGACTGGCTACCTTGGGGTCGTGCTGCCACTTGTGCGGTCAGAGAACCCTGCTTAACCTATCGGCCAGTAGGTTGTCCTGTCCTGGCAGGTACACCGCTTTGAGGAAGATATCCTGCTGGGCTGCAGGGCACGTGACCCCATGTTCCCTTGCTTTTTCAGATAGAACATGGCCACCTGGTTGTCCATCTGGTCCAGGACTGGCCGACGGTGGGGGCGATGGCCGAAGGCTCTCAGGGCAAGGTGAATGGCTCAAAGCTCCAGGAGATTGATTTGCTGGTTGCTCTCATCTGGCGACCAGCAGCCCTGGGTGTGGAGTCCCTCACAATGGGATTCCCAGCCAAGTAGGGAGGCATCCGTGGTGAGGACCATCGAATTGGCCTTGGAAAGGCAGCCCTTTTCTAGGTGCTGGGACACCTGCCACCAGACAAGAGAGTCCGCCAACTGGTGGGACACCTGAACTATGTCCCTGAGGTGGCCGGTGGCCTGGGACCACTGGTCCCGGAGACACCACTGCACCGTTCTCATGTGGAGACGGGCATCTGGAGTGACGTGGACCGTGGAGGCCATGTGCCCAAGGAGGCACAGAAGATGGTGGGGCAGACACTGAAGGACAGTGTTGTATGTCCCGAGCCAGAGATCTGAGGTGATCTGCCTGGTCCGTGGGCAAGAAAGCCCTTGACTGGCAGGTGTCAAGCTTCACTCCAATGAATTCCAGGCACTGGGTCGGAATAAGGTGGGACTTGGGGTAGTTTATGACGAAGCCCAAGTGCTATAGGACCTGGATGGTGCGTGCAGTGGCTCATCAGCTCGAGGATCCTCCTCTGACTCGGTCGGAAACACCAGGGCCTTAGACATTCCTTGACAAAGTCTAAGAATCCCATATCCTCTGGCAGAGACCTTCTCTGAGGTTCCGAGACTTGGGAGTCTGAGGGGACGTCGCAGTGTCGACAGGTATCCGGTGACTTGTCATCCTCCGTCTCCCACTTGGAGGGCTGTTCCACAGGCCTCGAGGGGCCCGACTCTGCCCAGTCTGCCCCCAGCGGCCCCCCCATCAAGCGGGAAAGCGAGCATGACCTCGGCCGAGGATCGATTCGAGGTCACAGGGTCTCGAGGATGATCGGCTCGGTTTCTGGGGTCGACTTCGACGTCAAACACTGGTGGTTGGGGAGGAGGAACTGGACGTGCCGGACAACAGCACCCGCTGCTGGTCCAAGAAGGCAAACAAACTGCGCTCCAAGGCTGCTATTCTGGACTCCTAGCCAGAAGGCTCCGCAGCCTTTGGTGTGGGCACCGAGGAACTCAGGCCCGATGCTGGCTCCCCCGAATGGGAGTCCTTGATGGGGATAGCCTCCGAGACTTGAGACCGGTCCACCACTCGATCCTTCGGCGGGACCATGGCCAGCCGCTCCTTCTCCGATGCCTCGGGCAGGTGCCTGGGGCTGCGGGACCAGGCCCAAGAGGAGCCCTGTCTGTCGGAGCCATCCAAGGATGCTGCCTTCAAGGGTTTCTTCTTCCTCCTGTGTTCCCTCGAGGGGGACCCCCTCTCTGAGGACCCATGACAGTGCTCGGGTTCGGAGAACTCCTCCTGAGATGTCGGGGCCTCAGACGAGGCCCTGGCCTTCGAAGGCATCGGGGAGTCGGGGAAAAACGTATCGTGCTGCTGCTGGTGGCTCTTTAGGGCCTTGCTAGACATCCGTTTGCATAAATTGCAGGCCGCCGGGTCGTGGTCCGGCCCAAGGCAACGGAGACAGCAGTCGTGTATGTCGGTTAAGGACATTAGCTTAGAACACCGATCACGCTTCTTGAAACCACTGGTAGCCATAGGGGAAAAAAGAACCCCAGCGAGGTCGAAGACCCTCCGAGCTGCCAGCGGGGATAAAAGGCGCCCAAAAGGAACACAAAAAACACAAAAAATGAACTGTGCTCGACACCGAGGCACCAAGGTCGGTAGGCAGAAAGAGTACTGATGTGATACCAATGACAAGTTAAAAACTCAAGAAGAAAAAATCAACTTTTTGCGGGGGAAAGACAGATGACATCTGAAGGGCTCCACGGAAAAAAGGAGATGCTCCGCGTGGGCTCCATCGGTGCCAACGTCATCCATATGTGAGGACTAACTTCCTGCTTGTTCCTGGAGAAAGTAAAGATTTTGGACACCTGGAGACTGAGCAAGATGGCACCCTTGGGCGGGAAGGGGACCACGCATGTCATCTCCCGAAGGCTTTCTTTGAAAGCTGGGGAGATGCTCCGCGTGGGCTCCGTCGGTGCCTATGTCACCCATACGTAAGGACTGACTTCCTGCTTGTTCCCGGAGAAAAAAGGGTAGAAACTAGTGGAGAGAGGATGGAAAAGAAAGGGATACAGAAACACAAGTGGAGACATGGAGCCCAATTCACGGAGGGGGATGTCCAGGTCATCTGGACGTCCCCAATGAAGATGGGGCTGTGTGGACCTGATACTGGTCCGCAGGAACAAAACGTTCCCACGGTAGCCAGAATAGGTCCTGAGGACGGCCCGGCATGCCCCTTCCACCTGTGGAGATGTTGTCCCCACCAGTGCCCCCGATATCTGCGGCTCCAGCCCCCCATTTCCCCACCGCCTGACCCACGGCTGGCCTACTGTGGCCTGGATTGGTGGCGAGGGGAGCCCCCACACCCCCCCCCCCGCACCCGCCCCGGCCCCAGGGGGGAATCCTTGGGTCCGATCAGGACAAAAGTGCTGCTTATACCACTTTTGAGGTGGTATAAGCAGTACATTCCCCGGCAGCAGGTACATGGCTGTGACCTGAATCAGCCCTGCACAAGCTGGTGGGCTGGCCCACTCCCGCTCCGCCCCTTTCCCACCGGTTCTCCCTATCCTGATGCACAGGACATACAGGGAGAGTCGGAGGGAGAATCGGCCCCAGACGCCCTGCAGGACTGCATGTCCCGCTGGACATGCAGCCCCGAAACCTGTGTTCAGGAGTGGGAAACAGAAAAGAGTGCTATATAAAGGGTGTAAAATAAAGGAAAGAGCAAAAAATAGAAACATGTATGGAAATAGAGTGGGAAACAGAGAAAGAACAACAGGTGAAACATAGAAAAAAGAAAGAAAAAAAGACTAGCAAAGGACAGGTTGGACAAAAGAGGAAGATACTGGAGGAAACATGGTGAAAGCAGAGAGAGACAGACAGAAAAAAGAACCTAGTACATAAGAACATAAGATATGCCATACTGGGTCAGACCAAGGTCCATCAAGCCCAGTATCCTGTTTCCAACAACAGCCAATCTAGGTCACATGTTACCTAGCAGTTTCCCCAAAAGACACAGGTTCCACAATGCTTGTACTGGGGCAAGCAGTGGATATCCGGGGTCCCCTTTAATAATGGTTTATGTACCTTTCCTCCAGGAACTTGTCTAAACCTTTTTTAAACCCAGCACTAACAGCTTTTGCTACATCCTTACACGTTGAGTGAAAAAATATTTTCTCTTATTAGTCTTAAATAGGTTACCCTGTAGCTTTCATTGCATGTCCCCTAGTCTTTCTATATTCCGATGATGTAAACAATCGATCTACGTTTACCCGTTCCACTCCACTCATTAATTTATAGGCCTCTATCATATTTCCCCTCAGCCGTCTCTTTTCCAGGTTGAAGAGCCCTAACCTTTTTAGCCTTCCATCTCCTTTACCATTTTGGTGGCTCTGCTCTGTACTTTTTACCTTTGTCCGTAAAGACAAAGTAGAATAGGGAGAAAAAAAGAGGGCAGATACACTATGGAAAAGAAGAGAGAGAGAGACTGGAGACATTAGAACAGAGATAGGGGAAAGTGTCATGAAAATAGGCAGGAAAATAAAATAATTTTGAAAACAGGATGAAAGAATGAAGAAAAGGTGTGAAAAAAGAGAAAGGTTGTGAGAGACAGGTGAGGACACAGGGTAGAAAGAATGGTGTAGACGGCATTAGAAAATAGAAAATGTTTTACATGGAGATATGGTGAAAATTAGACTGATAGATGGAGACAGATATTGCGGGCAAGAGAGAGAAAGGAGAAACAAGGAGGAAAGAAGAAAGAGAAACTGGAAAATAAAAAGTAAAAGAGGGAGAGAGCGCAGAAAAGAGAGAGACAGGTGGAGAAAGGCTGGGAGAGAAAGCGTCTATGTATCTTTATAAAATACTAGCATAAATCTTCAGACATTGTGGCTGTAATGTCCACACATGTTCATGTGTATTCTATAAACTATACATGTAAATTGTGACTCTGCCTTTGCTCCACCAAAAATCTTCCCTTGAACATGCCTATCCTATACCAGAGTTGTGTAAAAGTATGCATATTCTTGTCACCGTGTGTACATTTACGTGGTGTTAATTTTAAAAGAGGCATTATAAAATTACCTCCAGAGTAAAAATGAGACAGAGACTGGTGGGCACAAGGAGGAAAAGATAGAGACAAAAGAAAGAAAGACTAAGCCTGGAAAGTGGGAAAGAGAATTGGAATACTAAAGCTAAAGAGAGGGAAATAAAGACTTGTGAAAAATGAGGGAGGAGAGAAAGAGAGGGAAAGAGAGAGACTGGTGGGAAAGAACAAATGTACGAAACAGCCGGATACAGAATGGAAAAAAAGAAGAGAATGGAGCAGACAGTGAAAGCAAGATGGATGAGAAAGGGTAAAAAAGAGAGGTTAAAAGAGACACGGTGGAGAACGGACAGACACACATATTTGTGGAAAAACAGGGCAGTAAAGAAAGAGAGAGATGGAGACTAATGGTTACAGATTGGAAAAAAAGATATAGAAACACTGATGGAGAAGGTGGAAAAGACAGAAAGAGGGAGAGTATGGCATGGCAGGGTAGAAAACAAACAAAAAATAATAGAGAAAAAGACAGAGGATAGAGGAGATAGCGTGAAATAAATAAAAATGTAGAGAGATACCAGGGTAAATAAAGAGGAAAAGAGACAAAATGAGAGATACATACTATGTGGGAAAAAAAGAGAGAGAAAGGGAAACCGGTAGAAAAGAATGGAGGAAAAATACTGGTAGAGATAAGGTGAGAAAAAGAGATAGTGGACATAGTGTGGAAAAAAGAGAAATTAGGAAGTAAAAAAGAAAATGAGGAGAGAGGCACAGAAAGGAGAAATTAGACCTTACCTGCTAATTGTCTTTCCTTGAGTTCTCTCCGGGCCAGTCCAGAACAGATGGGTAGTCAAATCTCCCTCCTCTAGCAGCTGAGGACTGAATACTGATTGTTGTTGCTAGGATACCCAGCTCTCCCCTGGTGACAGCAGCCAGTCTTATTGTCCTCAGCAGCTGAGCTGGATGTGAAGATTTGACTCCCCACAAAGTTCTGTTCTATTAGTTCTGTGGCCTCTTTTGTTATTTTCTTGGAAGAGTTTCACAGAGTACTGAGTGCTTTACCCTAGCAGGGTATTTAGCACTACCATATTGTTGAGCTGATTAATGTGCTGGTGTCTGTTAGCCATGTACTCGGCTTAGAGAATGGGACAGAGCCTGTCTCCTCTTCTCTATTCAGTATCCTAGTTGGGAACAGACATGGGAGCCCCAGCTTCTGTTACCTGCTGCATTTCCTTTCTGCTCCGTGGGCCGCTGGCAGCGGTTCTTTTCTTACCGAGAGCTCTTCTTCCTGACCGACAGCTTCTTTCAGGTATTTTTAGTGAGCCGCGGCTGTTTCCCTCCCCCCTCGTATTTCGGGGCCTTTGTTTCCCGCGGGTGCTTTGCGGCAGTGTACAGGGATTCGCTGTGTTTTCGGGGTCCTAGCGTTCTCTCCGTGCTGCGGGTCTCGAGTACTATGCCGGATCAGTTGGGAGGGCAGACGGCGAAAATGCAGGCATTAGGTGAAAGCGCGGGAACGGCGGCCATCTTAGCTGAGCCGTCCGTTTCAGCAGTCCCGCTATCTAAACCTTGCAAACGTAAAGTTAAATCGCGCCATTGTACGGTGGAGCAGGAGCAGCCTGTGGGGCCAGCGCTGCCAGCTCTGCCAGAGGAAATTGATCCACTTCTTTCACCAGAGTTTATTCTGGCGTTTCACAAGGCTTATTTGATTAAGAAGGCGCAGTCTCCTGGGCAAGTTGTGACAGACTCGCTGATGGCTCCGGCTGGAGTTTCTAGCCGGTCTGAGCTCGGAGAAGGGGTTTCTTCTTTCTCGGCTCTTAGGGAGACTAAGGTTGATGATATTTCTCTGACGGCTGAAGCCGTGGGACCAGAGGAGGGAGAGCTCCTATCAGACCCGGGTTTGGACTCCTGGCCAGCAGATTTGGAGGAAGGGGAATTAGGGCCCGGGGAGGACCCTAATGTTTTTTGGGTTTTTAGGAAGGAGGAGTTGCCGGCCCTGATTTCACAGTCTCTATTGGCTCTCAGCATTCTTCCTCCAGTAGTTCAGCAGGAACCGTTAGAGGATCCTTTGTTACAGGGGTTCAAGTCCGAACAAAAATGTTTTCCCCTGCACAGAGTCATCAAACAGATGATAGAGTCCGAGTGGGAATGTCTGGAGGCTTCCTTGCGGGGAGCTAGGACTATGGCGCGCTTGTATCCGGTGCCCCAGGAGGAAAGGGAGCTCCTCCGTATGCCTAAGGTTGATGTGCTGGTTTCGGCGGTCACCAAAAAGACCACCATCCCAGTGGAAGGAGCTGCGGCTCTTAAGGATATGCAGGATCGTCGGTTAGAGGGGCTCTTAAAGCAAGCCTTTGATGCTAGCGCCCTGGCGCTGCAGGCGTCCGTCTGTGGAGCCTACGTGTCCAGAGCTGCTATTCGATGGAGTCAGCTGGCTTCTGGTCCTGCGGGAGATGCTTCTCCTTCTGGAGAGGGAGCTAAGCTGGAATCAGCGGCAGCGTATCTAGCAGATGACTTCTATGATTTGATTCGCATTTCCGCAAAAGCTATGGCTTCCATGATTGCCGCCCGTCGGTTTCTTTGGTTGCATAATTGGGTGGCGGATGTTTCTTCCAAGGCCCGTCTCAGCAAACTTCCATACAAAGGTAAGCTTCTCTTTGGGGAAGCTCTGGAGAAAATTGTTAAGGATTTAGGTGACTCCAAGGGAGGACGCCTACCCGAAGATCGTCCTCGGGCAACTAAGCAGAACTCCTTCCCTAGGGATCAAGGGCATGAGTTTCGCCGCTTTCGGGGAGCCCGCTTTGCTCCTTATCAGCGGGGTCGGTTTCAGTCCCGAGGGCAGTCCTTTCGGGGCGCTAGAGGTTCCGGCAGGGGTTACTTTGGATCCGCTCCAACGTCTCTTAAAAAGCCACAATGAAGTGAGGCCGGTCCAGGCGGAGATTCCAGTAGGAGGTCATTTGCAGGAGTTTGTCTCCGCCTGGGCCGCCATTACCACCGACTAGTGGATTCTGCAAATTATCAGAGAGGGCTATGCTCTCGAGTTCGCTGGTCCTCTGGCGGACGCGTTTGTTTTCTCTCCATGTGGTCCGGTCGCCAAGCGGGCGGTGGTCCGCGACACCTTGCAACGCTTGCTGCAACTCCGAGCCGTGGTTCCAGTTCCCCCAGACCAGTACGGCTTCGGTCGATACTCGATTTATTTTGTGGTGCCCAAAAAGGAGGGCTCCTTCCAGCCCATTTTGGATTTGAAGCACGTGAACCAGCGTCTGCGGGTCTCTCATTTCCGGATGGAAACTTTGCGATCAGTGATCCGCTCCGTGCGTCCGGGAGAGTTTCTCTCCTCCATCGATTTGACAGAGGCCTATCTCCACATTCCTATCAGACCGGATCATCAGCGATTCCTTCGGTTCGCAGTTCCAATGGGTTATTTTCAGTTCTGGGCGTTGCCGTTCGGGTTAGCGACGGCGCCGCGCACCTTCACGAAGGTGATGGTGGTGGTGGTGGTGGCGGCTCTTCGCAGGGACGGAGTCCTAGTTCACCCTTATCTGGACGACTGGTTGATTCGAGCGGCGTCACGAGAAGAGTCGGTCAGGGCGACCGCTCGGGTAGTGTCCTGTCTCGAGGGTCTGGGATGGATTGTGAACCAGGCGAAGAGTCGGCTTCAGCTGGTGCAGCAGCTTACGTATCTGGGGGCGTCCTTCGCCACAGACAGGGGGCTGGTTCTCTTGCCTCCGGAGAGGGTTCGGAAGCTTCTCTCTCACGTTTCAGCGTTTTTGCGTGTTCGGGCGCCGACAGCTTGGAAGTATTTGCAATTACTGGGGCTGATGGCAGCAGCCTTGGATCTGGTGCCTTGGGCCCGGGCACGCATGCGTCCGCTCCAGCAGGCCCTGCTCTCGCGGTGGTCTCCGCAACATCATCCGCTTTCTCGTCGCTTAGCCTGTCCCGACCACGTGAGGCTCAGTCTTCAGTGGTGGTTGGTTCCGGACCATCTTCTCGCAGGCGTTCCCCTAGCACTCCCGGAGTGGATTTTGGTCACGACGGATGCCAGTCTCTCCGGCTGGGGAGCGCATTGTTTGGCTCACGTAGCGCAGGGCTCCTGGTCGCCGGAGGAGAGTCTGTGGTCCATCAATCGGCTGGAACTGAGAACAGTATATCTAGCGCTGTTGGAGTTTGCAACTCTTCTGGAGGGCAAGCCGGTGCGCATCTTTTCCGACAACCTTGTAACGGTCTCCTACATAAATCGTCAAGGCGGAACGGGAAGTCTCCATCTCCTGGAGGAGAGCCAACGCTTGTTTCACTGGGCGGAATTGCACCTTGTGGCGCTGTCGGCGTTTCATGTGGCAAGAAAAGACAATATACAGGCCGACTATCTGAGCCGCAATGTGCTGGATCCGGGAGAATGGGAACTCAACGCGGAGGTATTTCACGAGATCACCCTCCGTTGGGGTCAGCCAGTTCTGGACCTCATGGCTTCGCAATGCGAAGGCGGAGCGCTTTTTCAGCAGGCGCAGAGAACATATGTCGGAGGGTCTCGACGGCCTGGTGCAACCCTGGCCGTCGCAGCACCTCCTGTATGTATTTCCTCCGTGGCCATTGGTGGGTCGAGTCATTCAGAGGGTAGCCAATCACGGAGGTCGGGTGATCCTTATTGCTCCAGATTGGCCCAGACGCCCTTGGTACGCTGATCTGATGCAGCTTCTGGTGGAACCGCCATGGCGGTTACCCGCTCGAGCGGACTTACTGCTGCAGGGACCCGTTCCGATGCCCCAGGCGGATCGATTCTTGCTAAATAAATAAAAATGTAGAGAGATACCAGGGTAAATAAAGAGGAAAAGAGACAAAATGAGAGATACATACTATGTGGGAAAAAAAGAGAGAGAAAGGGAAACCGGTAGAAAAGAATGGAGGAAAAATACTGGTAGAGATAAGGTGAGAAAAAGAGATAGTGGACATAGTGTGGAAAAAAGAGAAATTAGGAAGTAAAAAAGAAAATGAGGAGAGAGGCACAGAAATAGGGAAAGGCTAGTGGAGACATGGTTGAAATAAAAGTGGGAGAGAGGAGACTGGGGAAGAAAAGTGAAATTAGATCTTACCTGTTAATTGGCTTTCATTGAGTCCCTCCACTCCAGGACCGACTAGTGGGTTGTCACACCTCACCAGCAGCTTGGAAACTGAGCATGTCAACTCTTGATGACATCATCTTGCATAGGCAGCTGGCATCACTTACCTGCCCCAGTATACTATTGACAAAGCAGGAAAGCAGATTCACAGGAGCAACAATTAAGAAACAATGTCAAAAACACTGAAAAAAAAAACAATTAGATGTACTCTTCAGAGCCAGAATCGCCATCACACACTGTGCCTCAGAATCTAGGGAGCATCTGGGACTGGACTGGAGGGACTTAAGGAAAGCCAATTAGCAGGTCAGACCTAATTTCACCTTCCTTATCATCCAACCTGTGGGATGTACCATAGCAGTACTAACCTCAGGAGGAACCTGGACCTGCGAGCTCAGCCTGAAGAAATGCCGACCTAAACCGCATATCCCCTACTGTCTGTACATCCAGGTGATAATGTTTCACAAAGGTATGCAAGAATGACCAAGTCGTTGCCCAGCAGATGTCCAGAGGTGGAACCAAGCTGTCCTCCACCCACCATGACGCCTGTGCAAGGGTCAAATGAGCCCTCAACCCTTTGGGCCACTCCTTCTGTCTCAACAGGTAGGCCAAGGCTATGACCTCCCTCGCTCACCTGGAAATCAATGCCTTGGAAGCTGCCTTGCCTTTCCGTGGTCCCCCAAACAGGACAAACGATCTGACTTGCAAAACGTCTCAGTCCGCTTCAAATAGTGCCTTAGCACCCGGCGCACGTCCAGGAGGCATAACTGGGGCTTCGCAGCTGACATTCCCGCCCCCGAAAATATTGGCAGTGACAGGTTGATTGAGGTGAAAGGCCAAACCCACCTTGGGTAGAAAAGAGGGTACTGGTTTCAACACGACTTTCTCCTTTGATATGGAGAGAAAAGGCTCGCCTGTAGTTCCGAGATCCTTCTAGCCGAACAAATTGCCACCAAGAACATCATTTTCAATCAAATCCTTCAAGGTGCAAGCGCCTAGCGGTCAAAGGGCACCTCCATCAAAACTGACAACATTAGATTGAGGTCCCAAGGAGCAACTAGATATCTCACAGGTGGCTGAGCCTGCTTCACCACCTGAAGGAAATAGACGATATCCAGATAGACCATCAGGGAAAGCCCCTGGACTCTTACCTGATAATAAGTTAGGGCCGCCACCTGCATGAGAAGCAAATTACAAGCCAGGCCTTTCTCCAACCCAGCCTGCAAAAAAGCCAGAATATCCAGCACAGATACCGACAGGGGTCGACAGTCATGCTCCAAGTACCAGCCTTTGAATACTCTCCACACACATACATATGATAGAGTAGAGGAGCACTTGTGAGCCTTCAACAAGATTGCAATCACTGAGTAGCCTCTTTTCCTTAACCTCGCCCTCCCAAGAGCCAGGCCATAAGTAAGAATTGATCCTCCTGAGGCATCAGCATGGGACCCTGTGAGAGTAGATCGGCCTGGGTTGGCAGTTGCCATGGACTATCCACCGTCAACTGAACTAAATCAGCATTCCATGGCCTCTGCGGCCAATTGGGAGCCACTAGGATGACCAGCCCCGATGCACCTCAATCTGTTGCATCAGGCGCCCTATGAGCACCCATGGGGGAAACACATAGAGCAGCCCATCCATGGGCCACTGTTGCACTAATGCATCCAGCCCTTCCAACATCCACTCTTTTCTTATGCTGTAGAAACAGGCTGCTTTTGCTTACTCAAAGGCTGCCATCAGATCCATGATCGACTGTCCCCAACGCTGTACCAGCTGAGCAAAGACCATTGCATTGAGGGTCCATTCGCCGGGTCCAGGCGAAAATGACTGAGATAATCGGCTGTTACATTATCTCTGCTGGCCACATGAGCTGCCAAGAGTGCCTGCAAGTTTGCCTCTGCCTAGCACAGAAATGGGCCCCACTTTTCTCCCTAGGTCAATGCTGCTTGTGCCCCCCTGCCAACTGATGTAGACCACTGTGGTGGCATTGCCTGAGGACACTCTTACCACCTGTAGCACCAAGAACACTGCTCTCATCTCAAAATGGTTGATGGGCCATGCGCTCTCTTCTGTCGACCAGCGGCCTTGTGCAATCTGGGCCTCGCAATGTGCTCTCCAATCCGTGAGTCTAGCATCTGTCATCAATGGGACACTTTGTGGCGACTCCAAGGGCGTCCCTGCTAACATCTTGTCTGGTCTCAGCCACCAATGGAGAGATACCCTGGTGCCTACAGGACAAGGTAACAGCCTCGTGAGCGGGTGGTGTTCAGGCGACCACCTCCGTAACAGGGCTCTCTGCAATGGCAACATGTGAGCTTAGCTTAGGCTCAGGGTACCAACTCGATGACACCATGCCACTGACCCCAACACCTGCAGGTAATGCCATGCTGTCAGGGCTGTCATCTTCAGAAACTGTCAGATCTGACCTGCAGGGTGTGTAAACCTGTCTACTGGCAATGACACTCGGCCCCTGTCTGTCTGAAACCGGTGCCCAAGTACAGCAAATCCTGTTATGGCTCCAGGCAGCTCTTGACAAAACTGACGACCCAGCCTAGTTGTTGCAGTTGATGACTCGATCCATGGCCTTCTTGCTCTCCTCCTGGGATTTTGCCCAAACCAGCCAATTGTCCAGATAAGGATGCACTAGAATCCATTCTTGCTGTAGCACCACCATGACCTTGGTAAAAGTGCGCGGGCCAACACTTGAAAATAGGAAATGCTGATGCTAGGATCGAATTGGAGGGTGGAAATATGCTTTGGTAAGGTCAAGCGACATCAGAAACTCTCCCTCTCTGACAGCCACAATAACCGACTGGAGTGTTTCTATGTGAAATCGAGGCACCTTCAGACAATGGTTGACGTGCTTGAGATCCAAGATGGGCCTGAATGAGTCCTCCATTTTGAGAACCAAACCACGAAGTATATGGCGTATCGACCCAGCCACACTGGTCTTAGGGAACATCCACCATCACTTTTAACTGCTGAAGACATCGCAGTATGTCTCCCACAGCCTTGACCTTGCATGGCAACTTGCATGGTGACCATACAAAGACAACTGCGAGAGGTCAGGCAAATTCGAGCACGTACCCCTCTCGAATGAACTCTAGCACCCACTGGTCAGACATGATCTGGACCCAAGTGGAGTAGATGCCCTGCAGATGATCCTCCATGGGAACCACACAATCCCAAGCCCCTCTCGCTTCATTGTGGCTTCTTGGCCACAGAGGAGGAAAAGATATAGAAGCTCCTGCCTGTTCCTCGAAAACCTCAAAAGGCCTGTCCTCGGGAGGGAAAATGCCCCCCCCCCCTCTGGTAGGGTGCAAACCGAACTGCTTGGAAGTGACAAAAATCACATAACTGGCCCTGCACCGAGGTCACAATTCTCACTGGTTTTTGCTTAGTCTCTGGGAGTCTACCTCCCTTTGACTCCCCTCAAATCCTTCACCAATTTATCCAGGGCTTCCCCGAACAAGAGCTTACCCTTGAACAGAAACTTACTCAAATGGGTCTTGGAGGACACATCCACCATCCAATGCAGCCACAAATATTGCCGAGCGGCTACCACCGAGATTATACTTTTAGATAAGCCTCTAATAAGAAGCTTAGCCACCTTTGGAAGCGGGTGCTGCGAGTCCTTAGCCCCTTCTAAGATCCCTTGTTCCCAGCGCAAACATGCTCCAGCTATGAAAACGCCGCAGACCGACGCCTGCAAGATCAGGCATTAATATCAAATGCGTGCTTGAGTAAAGTCTGTAATTTCCGATCCTGCACATCCTTCAGGGCCATACTGCCCTCCACAGGGATAGTGGTTTTCTTTGTGACCGCACACGGACACCACCTGCATTCACCTTGGGTGGGCGCAGTAGCTCCTTTTCTTGCTAACAGGTACAACTGCGCTATAGTCATTGTACCCTTCATGCCAACTTACGGGATACGTCCCATTCATCCTATATCATTTGCTTGATCACCTGATAAAGCAGAAACACTGTCTGCCTCCTCCTGATGGCTTGGAACACCCTGATGGCCCAGCACCGCAAATTCCTCCTGGTGGAAGACACGCACAATCCAAGTGTCCACCCCCCCTGTGAAATCTCACCTTCTTCTAATGTGAAGCACGCCATGATATGACCGATACTTAAGAGCAACAACCTAAGCCCCTCTGAACCAAAATCATACCGTCCCATCTCCAGCCTTCCATTCCTTGCAAAAATCATTGAAAAGACAGTGCAAAGACAACTTCAGGACCACATTGACATGAATGCCCCACTGGACATCCATCAGCATGGCTTTAAACCCCAACACGGTGTGGAAACACTACTCACTTCCCTCTTTGACAATCTCCTAAGAGGCATGGATAACATAAAGAACGGATTCCTGCTAGTGTTCATGGACATCTCGGCAGCCTTTGACACTGTATCCCATGCCAGGTTACTACAACGCCTGCAGCAGATAGGAGTATGTAAGAACACTCTGAAGTGGTTTACTTCCTACTTGGAAGATCGAAAGCAACAAGTCAAATGTGCCAAAAAGAAATCACTGCAGTTCCCCGTCACGCGTGGAAAACCACAAGGTTCAGCCTTGTCATCAATGCTCTTTAATATTTACATCCAACCCATATGCAACATTATCAAACGCCACAAACTCCACTATCACATCTATGCTGACGACATCATGGTGTATACTCCAGTCAACCTATTAGCACTTAACACCACAACAATAACCAGATGCCTTGAAGACATGAATGCCTGGCTCACAGCCAATAACCTGACAGTCAACTACAATAAAACTGAGACAATGTTCGTCACCAGGAACCCCAACTTCATTCCACCACAAACTATCAGCATTTTAAACAAACTCATAGTAGTCAAAGATGAAGTTAAACCTGGGTATCACAATGGACAGAGCTCTGAACCTGAAATCCCATATCACCAAAACCACAAACAAGGCCTATCAACGTTTGAGGACCATCAGAAATATCAAGCCAATACTCCGACAGGACCACTTCCACACAGTGTGCCAAGCACTCATCACACCTCTGCTTGATTACGGAAACACGTTATATCAAGGTCTCCCTCAGCAAACCTTACACCCACTCCAAATGGTGCAAAACACTGCAGCACGCATCATTACAGACACTCCAAGAACTGAGCACATCACCCCCGTATTACAGCAACTGCACTGGCTCCCAATGATAGCCAGAGCAAAATTTAAAACAGTCCTGATCATCTTTAAAATCATTCACCATCTCTTGGCAGACGCTCTCCAAGACATCATAACAAGGGATATCAGCAATAAACCAAGAAGGACCAATAATGACAACATGATCAGCACACCTGCAGGATATCACAAGACTAAACAAACAACTTCAAGAAGAGCTCCTTCACTACTAGCGTCCACACTTTGGAACTCTCTCCCAATGAGCCTGAGGGCATTAAATGACATCATAAACTTCCACAAGGCCCTTAAAACCCTGCACTTTACAGAAACCTATGAGCAGACAGACAACAATCTCCACCCGAACGGTATTGCAACTACCTCCGCGAACTCGATACCCACTCATACCAACTAGACATACGAGTTCATTGTATAATGTTAAGTACCCTCATATTAAGTGTAACCCTCCAATTGTGATGTGACCACTTTGATTGAAGGATAAGGTGGTATACAAATCTGTCTAAATAAATAAAATAAATAAATAATGTAGATTCTGCCCCTGATTCCATCCTTGCTCCAGAGTCCTCCCAAGAATCACTGTCCAGATGTCTTCAGCTAGGTCCAGGTTCATCCTCAGACTTCCTGTCTGACAGGACATCGGACAGACCTCTCTTCTTAGCTCTCTCATGAGCCCCTGAGGTGCCTTGTCCCCCACACTGCTTCATGGAAAAAGCCTTATGCATATAAGCAGGACAAATTCAGGGGACAAGACCCCCTCCCCCCCGTAACTTCCTCTGTGGCTGATTCTTTGGATGTAGAGGGCCGGGGAGACCTGCTCTCCCTGTGCCTAAGCTCAGGTACTTGCAGAACAGGGCTGTCGGATCCCACCAAGATGGTTGCCGCTGCTGCCAAGGCCACAGAAGAACGGAGAGCCCCCAGGAGCTGGAGCAGGGGCAACCCTCCAGATGCCCCCTTGCACAACCCTCTTAGTCTTATCTTCCAGCAAACCTTCCTCTGTTGATCTGGACTCTGCTGCACAGCTGCAGTAAAACCCTGCAGCAGAAACAGAGCCCTGACGGGACCCACAGGCCAAACACATAGCCTTCATAGGCATACTGTCCCCACCTTACCTTCTCTCTCTTCATAGTAACATAGTGTATGACGCCAGATAAAGACCAGTATGGTCCATCTACTCTGCCCAGCAAGGTAGAAAGAGTAGGTGCACTTGCCACTCCCCGCAGGTTACCCCTCCCCATGCCTTTGCTTAGGGGGTGTACCCACCGCTCCGTGTAGGTTACCCCTATTTGTTCAGATATAAGAGATAGTTATGCTTATTTTGATTTTATCCTATTGCTAAACGGGATCCACTGTGTCTGTCCCATGCCATTTTGAATTCTGTCACTGTGTTTGCCCCCACCACGTCCATCGAGAGGGCATTCCAAGCATTCACCATCCTTTCAGTGATAAAGTATTTCTTGACATTGCCTTTTAGTTTACCCCTTGCAGCTTCATGTTATGCCCTCTAGTTTTACAGCTTCCCCGTCTTTGGAAGAGGTTTTTTTGTCCATTAAGTATTTAAAGGTCTGAATCATATCTCCCCTGTCCCTCCTCTCCTCCAGAGTGTACATATTTAGGTCTTCAAGTCTCTTCTCATAAGTCTTCTGACATAGGCTCCAAATCATTTGGGTTACCTTCCTCTGAACCGCTTCCAGCCTTTTTATATCCTTTGTGAGATACGGTCTCCAAAACTGAACACAATATTCCAAGTGAGGCCTCATCAGTGACTTGTATAGTGGCATTAGTACCTTTTCCTTTCTGCTGGTAATTCCTCTCTATATGCAACCCAGAATCCTTCTGGCTTTTGCAACCACTTGTCACACTGTTTCGCCACCTTGAGATCATCAGAAACAATCACTCCGAGGCCTTCTCCTGGTCCATGCACATCAATCTCTCGCTCCCCTATCACATACAATTCCCTTGGAATTCAATGCCTTTCTGCTTCTTTAATTTTTTACTTTTGTTTTTTTTACTGCCTTTACAAATTCAGGATGCAGAGAAAAAAAAAAACAAAATGCACAGGAGATCTCCCCCAGTGTCCAGAGCACGCCCGGAGAGACACCCCCCCCCCCCCCCATTGCTTCTAAATTATGCTTCTGGCAAAATGGCACCAATTCCCATAAGGTGCCAAAAACAGCCACATGGCCCCACAAGCCTCCTCAAATCCAAGGTCACTCCCTGAATGGTGTACCTGCCATGAGGAAGGCTCCCCATAAGAACAGTAACTATGACTGCTTCGCTCCAAAACTTCTGCTATCTCCCCCGCATGCTCCTGGCATGATTCGAGTGATGCCGCTGGCGGTGGGAATCCTGTGAGGACCTGAGAATATTTTGCGACGTCACTGTCAGCAGCTCCTCACCCAGTTAAGGGATCGGGAGCCACCGTCGCAAAACAAAGCTTAAGCTTACCATCCCACTGCCCAGGGCCGGATCGCTATTTTTCCTGTCTTTTTTTTTATTTTTAAATTAAAGGGTCAGAGCCTCCAACTCAGAATCCCTTAAAACAAGCCCAAACAAGGGTTGCTGCTAAATGAACAACCCAATCTTCCCTTTTCCTCTTTCTTTTTTTTCCTTAGTTGTCCCTTCAGTGAGTCCAGACAAGTAGAATCATGCCTCTCCAGCTGTTTGGAGACTGATAATACTGGGGCTGGAAGGTGGTGATGTTATCAAGAGTTGTCATGCTCAGTCTCCAAGCTGCTGATGAGATGTGAGAACCTATAGGTCAGAACTGAACTGCAGGGATGATAAGGAATGGTGGAAGGAACAGAGAGAATTCTGAAGACAGGGAAGCAAACAGAAGAAGAGACAGACATAGACAGGAACAAATGGAGACAGTATGGAAAAGAGATATAGACTCTGGATAAGAGAGAGAGAGAGAGGAAAAGATAGACAGAGAGGACTGATAGAGACAGAATGTGGAAGACTGGTATGAAGTGGAAAAGAAAAAAAAGAACCAATATTAAGATTTGCTTACATAGTTTTAGGGATTACTCAAAGAAATCTTAATTGTTAGAATTCCCTCCCTCCATTCCTCTACTTACCACAAAATCTATCCAGTCATCTCAGGCAGAGATAGAGCTGTATCAGGGAGGCTATCTGAAGTTACCTGGAGACAGGTAACAATGCAATTTTTTCATTTAAATATGCTGAATATCCAAGGGTAAAAGCCCTAGCTGAAACTTGGCCCCAGAATGGAAGGAAAGATAGAGAAACCAAGACCATTAGAATAATGGTCACAAGAAAGATTTGTGGAAACAAAATACTAAAGAGAAAGAAAATGAAAGACAGTTGAAAACAAGATGGAAAAGAGAATGAGAAGGTCAGTTGGATACAGGAGCAAGAGAGGACAGACTGGAGGAGACAGGGAAGAGAGAGAGAGAGAAAGGAAGAGAAAGGGTAGAAAAGAGAAAGAAAGACTTATGGAGATGATAGTAAAGAAGAAGAAATGCAGAAACCAGTAGAGAGAAAGTCATAGATACAGAGTCAATGTTGAAGACTGAATAAAAAAGGAAGACAAACCTGTTAAGTGCAGGGTGGAAAATAGAAGAAAAGATAGACAGAGAAAATTAGAACAACTAGTGGAGACATGGTGAAACGAAATAGAGAGAAAGACAATGGTGGAAAGAGTAAAAGAAAGAAAAGGCGGAGTTGGAGTGAAGAAGAAAAGAGGAAGTAGACTGGTGGAGACAAATTGGAAAAGAGTGAGTGATTGAGGAGAATGATGTAGAAAGACTGGTGGAGATTGGGTGGAAAAGACAGACAGAAACTGGCACAGAAATATTGGAAAAAAGAAACAGAAATACTCAGAGATGATGGCAAAAAGAAAGAGCTCAATGAAGGCTAGAAAAGAAAGAGGGAAAGATTAGTGAACATAGAATTGAAAAGAGAAGATAGAGAACTACAGACATAGAGTAGATAGAAGAGTTAGTAGAAGACATTGTAGTAAAAGGGTCTCAGGGTCCACAGAAAGTGGAAAAACAGGATGGTGGAGACAATGTGGAAAAGGAAAAAAAAGAGAGACAGAATTGGAGACATGGTCCCTCCCGTACTCAGTATTTGCCATCCAGTGTCCTGCCACTCCTCCTCCCCTGGACTGACCATCGCTGTTTACTGTTGTCCTTTCTCCTTCCCCCTCCAGGGGTTCGCCAGTTCCCCACCGTAGACCCTCCCTCCCAGGTACGTAACGTCACACCACCCCTCTTAATCTCCAGCACTTCCCCCCAGCTGACGCCCTCTTTTCCTCCAAGTTCTCCTCTCTCCCCGTGGACCAGCAGGGTGATACCTGGACTTCCACCGTCTCCTCCACTATTGACACCATAGCTCCACTCTGTCCTGTTTCCTTTCATCCTTCTTCACACCACCCTTGGTTTCACCCAGGTTTGTATTTGCAACACACCTACCTTCGTCGCGCAGAACGTTTATGGCACAAACATCCCTCTGATACCTCCCTCACTGCCTTTCGGCATGCATAACAACTCTAACGCTCTATGATAACCTCCGCTAAACAGGCTCATTATTCAAATCCCGTCACATCTTCTTCCAACTCATCTAAATGCCTTCATCAAGTCCTTAATTTACTTTCCTTATCTTCTACCTCCTCTCCATCATCGGTGCCCCTTTCTACCGCTCCCAGCCCAACCACCCTCGCTTCTTTCTGCTCAGATAAGATCCAGTCCCTCCGCTCTTCATTTAGTCCATCTTGATCTTTTCTTTCATCCCTCACTTTTGCTGTCCAATCAGGTCCTAACACGTCCCCTTCGGTTCCCCTGCACTACGGTGTCCCTCAGGGCTTTATCCTCATCCCCCTCCTCTTGGAAAAGAGAGAGTGAATAGTGGAGACAGGTTGAAAATGGGGGGGCGGGGGAGGGAAGAGAGAGAGAGAGACAAATACTTGAGGAAAAAGGGTGGGAAAGAAAGATTTATGGAGTCAGGATTAAAAAAAGAAAAGGAAAGAGAAGAAAGAGCAGGAGAGACAGCATAGTTACTCACCTGTAACAGGTGATCTCCAGGAACAGCAGGAAAGAGTAGTTACTCACCTGTAACAGGTGTTCTCCAGGAGCAGCAGGAATCAGTCCTCACATATGGGTGACGTCGGCGCCGACGGAGCCCTCGCGGAGCAATTTCCCCAGCTTTCAAAGAAAGCCTTTGGGAATTGCAGCGCGCATGCGCGTCCCCTTCCCGCCCAAGTGTGCCATCTTGCGCAGTCTGATGACATAGCTAAAAGACAGCAAAAAAATTAGCAAAAACGAAATGATAGGACTGCAACTCCAAGGGGAGGAGGGAGGGTTGTGAGGACTGATTCCTGCTGCTCCTGGAGAACACCTGTTACAGGTGAGTAACTACTCTTTCTCCAGGACCAAGCAGGAAGTCAGTCCTCACATATGGGACTCCCTAGCTTAAGGCTACCGGAGACCTCAAGCGGAAAAATGAGCCCCCTCTAGCTCAGTAGCACAGAAGGAAGGAATCTTCTCTGAAAACGCCCCCAACCGGTAGCCCAACATCAGGGCCGGAGGGTAGGAGTTGCCTAAACCTCAAAGAGATTATGGAGGACTGCCTGTCCGAAAGCACTGTCCCTGCGGGACTCTGTCTCCAGGCAGTAATGGGCTGCAAAAGTCTGGCTTGAAGACCAAGTAGCGGCCCGGCAGATGTCTGCCAACGGAACAGAGCGTCGATGAGCCACTGACGCAGCCTTCGCCCTAACACGATGAGCCGTGACTCGACCCTCCAACGAGAGGCCGGCCGCCCCATAAGCCCAAGCGATACAGTCAGCAACCCATATGGACAAAGTACGCTTGGAGACAGGTAGCCCCAACCTATTGGAGTCAAAAGAAACGAAGAGCTGAACAGCCCTCCTATGCTCTCGCGTACGGTCAAGGTAGAAGGACAAGGCCCTCCTACAGTCCAGGGTATGCAGGACCATTTCAGCCCGGCAGGTGTGCGGCCTGGGAAAGAAGGTCGGAAGAACCACTTCCTGGTTGAGATGAAAAGGAGAAACCACTTTTGGAAGAAACTTAGGGTGAGTCCGTAAGACTACCCTATTCCTGTAGAACCTAGTGTAAGGAGGATCAGACACTAGGGCCTGCAGTTCACTAACGCGCCTAGCAGAGGTAAGGGCTACCAAAAACAAGGTTTTCCAGGAAAGAAAACGAAGAGGGCAGGTAGCCATAGGTTCAAAGGGCGGACAGGTAATCCGCTGCAAGACCACATTCAGATCCCATTCAGGGGCTGGTGGGCGCAAAGGAGGCTTAAGGAGAAGGAGGCCTCTGAGAAAACGAGCCACCAAAGGGTGGTTGGAAAGAGGCCTGCCATCCACCGGTGCGTGATGCGCAGAGAGAGCACTGAGGTGGACCCTGACAGAGTTGGAATTAAGGCCCAGATTGGAGAGGTAAAGCAAATATTGCAAGACCACTGTCACCAAGCAGGAGAAGGGATTCTCAGACTGCTGAGCACACCACACGGAGAACCGACGCCACTTAAGAGCATAGGACTTCCGGGTGGAGGGCCGCCTGGAGGCCAAGACGACCTCTTCCACCTCCCGAGGCAGCAGGAGGGGAGCAAGGACTACCCTTTCAGCAGCCAGGCCATCAGATGAAGGGACCGGAGGTTGGGGTGTAGGAGAGTCCCCTGATCCTGTGACAGGAGATCGGGTTGAAACCCCAGAGGAAGAGGAGTGTCCACCGCCAGCTGCATCAGAAGCGGGAACCAGGGCTGTCTCGGCCACCGGGGAGCCACTAGGATCATCGAGGCTCTGTCTCTGAGAACCTTGAAGAGCGTGCGAGACACCAGTGGCGTGGGAGGAAAGGCATACAAGAGGCCTGTGGACCATGGAATCAGAAAAGCATCCGCCGCTACTCTGAGAGGATGCGGTTGTCGAGAGCAGAATCTGGGAAGTTGCCGGTTCAGAGGACTGGCAAAGAGATCCATGGTGTGGAGGCCCCACTTGAGAAAGATCCGCTGAACCACCAATGGATCCAGTCTCCATTCGTGTGGTAGGAGGATCCTACTTAGCTTGTCTGCCAGGTAATTTTCCTGACCTGGGAGATAGACAGCTTTGAGGAGGATGCCGTGTTGGACGGCCCAAGAGCACAGTTTTTGTGCCTCCTGACAGAGAAGGAAGGAGCCCGTTCCACCTTATTTGTTCACGTAGAACATGGCAACCTGATTGTCCGTCTGGACCAGCACAGACTGGTGAGAAGTGAGGTGGGAGAAGGTTCTCAGAGCTAGGCAGATGACTCTGAGCTCCAGGAAGTTTATCTGCTGAGCAGACTCCCAAGGAGTCCAGAGGCCTTGAGTACATGTCCCTTGGCAATGTGCTCCCCAACCCAGGAGAGAAGCATCGGTTGTTAGCACCTGAGAAGGCTGAGGAGATTGAAAATCCACCCCCAGCAGCAGGTTTGGCAGATGAAGCCACCACCGCAGAGAAGAGACCAGCAGGTCGGATACCTGTACTGAGTCCGCCAGGCTCCCCGTGGCCTGATGCCATTGAGTGCGAAGGCACCACTGAGCAGGTCGCATGTTCAGGCGTGCATTGGGGGTCACATGGACCGTGGAAGCCATATGGCCGAGCAGTCTCAGAAATTGCCTGGCAGAGACCAGGGAATTGCTGTGAAAGTGGCTGGCGAGATCCATGAGCCTGTGTGCTCTGTCTAGAGGCAGGAAGGCTCGCGCCTGAAGTGTGCTCAACCTTGCTCCGATGAATTCGAGATTCTGAGAGGGGAGCAAAGTGGACTTTGCGAAGTTTATGACAAAGCCCAAGTGCTGGAGCAGAGTTACAGTGCGATGAGTGGCCTGAGTGGCCTCTTGGGAAGACTGGGCCCTGATGAGCCAGTCGTCCAGGTATGGGAACACAAAAAGGCCTTGAAGTCTTAGATAGGCCGCCACCACCGCTAGGCTTTTGGTGAACACCCTGGGGGCGGAGGATAGGCCAAAGTGCAGTACTCTGTACTGGTAATGATTTCCTCCCACAACAAACCTGAGATATTGTCTGTGGTCTGGATGAATAAGGATGTGAGTATAGGCATCCTTCAGATCTAAGGAGCATAGCCAGTCTCCCTGCTGGAGGTAGGGCAGCAGGATTCCAAGGGTAAGCATCTTGAACTTTTCCCTTGCCAGGAACTTGTTGAGGTTTCGCAAGTCCAGGATGGGTCTGAGGCCTCCTGTTCGTTTTGGTATCAGAAAGTACCTGGAATAAAAGCCTTGACCCCTCAGGTGGTGGGGCACCGGTTCCACAGCCTGCTCCATAAGAAGACTTGCCAACTCCTGAAGGAGTAAGTTCCTGTGCAGAGGGAGTCTTGGAGGCTCCCCTGGAAAGTAGGAGGGAGGTACCTGGTGAAAGTGAAGAAGATAGCCTTTTTGAACTATATGAAGCACCCAGGTATCTGATGTGATGGCTGACCATCTGTGGGCAAAGTGGACCAGCCAGCCTCCTGTGCTGAGAGAAACCAGCGGAGGGGAAGAGGCTATGCTGATGGAGTCAAAAACCCCCACCCTGCTGAGCAGGAGCAGGGCCGGTGTTGTGGGCTTGGGGGCCTGCTGCCTACGGGACCCATTACCCTGTCCCTTGGCCTGCTGACCCTTTTGGGGAGCTGCTGAGGCCTGATACTGAGGGTAGTGTTTATAGGCAGCTGCCTTCCTCAGGTAAAAGGGCTTTTTCCCCGAGCCCATCTTCTTCTGAGAAGGGGTAGAGGTTTTTCTGGACAGCCTAGTCCTGGTCAGAGTCTCAGTCTCGATCTGTGCAGCCTTTTCAGCCATGGGCTTGCCAAAGAGGTTTTCACCTCTGCAGGGGACATCGACCAACTTGTCCTGTACCCATAGCTCGAGGTCGGATGACTGAAGCCAAGCCTGTCGGCGGGCACTGATGCCGGCTCCGGCTACTCGAGCCGATGCTTCGAAGCCATCGTAGGCTGCTCGAGAGATAAACTTCGAGCACTCTCGAATACCAGTGGACAAGGCTTGGAACCTCTGCAAAGGTTCCTCGGAGAGACCAGCAGAGAACCCGGCAATTTCTTTTGCCAGGTCTCGGAGATACATGCCCATATAGAGCTGGTAGGTCTGGACTCGACAAGCAAGCATAGAGCCCTGGAAGCACTTCCTACCGAGGGCATCCAGGTTCCGGGCCTCCCGGCCGGAAGGCACCGAGGAGTGCATCTTCTGACTCTTGAGTCGATGCATGGCCGATTCCACCACCATGGAATGGTGCGGTAGTTGTGCCTTTTGGAACCCGGGGCTCTTGCGGACTCGATAAATGGAATCGACCCGCTTGCTTAACACCGGCGCCGATGCCGGGCTCTCTCACATGCGGAAGAGAAGTCGTTCCAGCATCGGAGGAACCGGTACAGTAAAGGCCTCCTTCGGGGGAGAGTCATACTGGAGGGCATCGAGCTCTTCGGCTCGAGGTTCCTCCTCGGGATCCGCGGGGAATGCCAAGGCCTTGGCCATATCCCGCACGAAGTCCGAGAACCGGGTGTCCTCCGGAGGGGACCGTCTCCGAGGTTCGGACTCGGGTGAGTCCGATGGGACGCACAGAGTCCGAAAAGTACCAGGTGACTCTTCGTCCTCAGTTTCCCAAGGCTGACTCCTCTGAGGAGGAATCGAGCGGCTCCAGTCGGGCGGGCACTGATGCCCTCCACTCCGACACCGAGAGTGTCGGCGTCGACGACCTCGGTCCCGAACGGGAGGCCGAGGGAGACCGCGACCGAGGATCGACTCGAGCTCGCATGGACTCGAGGATCGGCTCGGTCTCCGGGGTCGACTTGGACGTCGACGTCCCGGTGGCCAGGGCAGATGCACTGGTGAGGCCAGCGATCAATGCCCGCTGCTGGTCCATGAAGGCAGCCAAACTGCTCTCCAAGGCCGTCAACCTGAGTCCGAGCTCAGGAGACCCAGCAGCCCCCGACTCGGGCCCTGACGGCGTCGGGCCCGACGTCAGCTCCTTCGGAGGTGAGTCCACGAGGACTACAGTACTCACGTGTCCAGGAGACTCCATTTCGAGACGAGGATGTTTCGAAGGCCTCTCCGACTCCGAGGACCCAGGACAGCTATCGGGGCTATACGACCTGGCCCTCGAGGAACCAGGAGCGTCCACTGACGCCGCCCTCGCGGGTTTCTTCTTCCTATGATGTTCCTGGGCAGGAGACCCCTGCTCAGAGGAACTCCGACGATGCTCAGGACTGGAGTCCTGGGACGTCGAAGCCTCTGACGAGGTCTGGGCCTGGCCGGACGCGGAGTCAGAGAAGATTCGTTCTCTTTGATGCTGCCGACTCCTCAATGAAAAAAAAATAAAGAACGGACCCGATACCGGCGTAGCGGGTCCGGGCGGGAAAAAGATCCGGCGTCGAACCGAGAAAAGAATAAGAAATAAAATCAACTTTTTCTGCAGCGATCACAAACAGCGTCTGTAGGGCTCCGCGGAATAAAGAAGACTGCGCAAGATGGCACCCTTGGGCGGGAAGGGGACCGCGCATGCGCGCTGCAATTCCCAAAGGCTTTCTTTGAAAGCTGGGGAAATTGCTCCGCGAGGGCTCTGTCGGCGCTGACGTCACCCATATATGAGGACTGACTTCCTGCTTGGTCCTGGAGAATTTAGTCTTCACATATGGGTATCGTCAGTACCGACGGAGCCTGCATGGGAACGCTCCCCAGCATCCAATAGGAAAGCTTTTGGGAGCATCCCACAGCGCCTGCGTGCTGCCTTCCCGCCT
The DNA here is from genome assembly GCA_033557465.1 of Ichthyophis bannanicus. Taxonomy (NCBI): domain Eukaryota; kingdom Metazoa; phylum Chordata; class Amphibia; order Gymnophiona; family Ichthyophiidae; genus Ichthyophis; species Ichthyophis bannanicus. Next base: position 297,278,047 of record CM066037.1, read on the forward strand.
TTCCCAACTATCCCTCTCCAGTTGAGTTTAAAGCTGAGACAAAGACAGAGGGAAAGAGAGAAAGAGAGAGATAGAGAGATACAACTCCTAGGGGAAGTGGGTGGGTTGTGAAGACTAAATTCCTGCTGTTCCCGGAGATCACCTGTTACAAGTGAGTAACTATGCTATCTCCAGGAATAAGCAGGAATGTAGTCTTCACATATGGGGATTCCCTAGCTTCAGATGCCAGGGAGAAACCCCAGAAGTTGTGTGCCCTTGTGAAAGGGCTCCACTTCCCCCCCATGGATCTCTGGCATCCTACCAGGGATGGTGGGTAGGGGTTGATTAAGTATGGAACAGGTGTTGGAGAACAGCCTGACCAAACAAGGCATCCCGGCAGGAGTCCTTGTCTAAGCAGTAATGGGCTGTGAAGGTATGAACCGAGGCCCAAGTAGCTGCTCGACAGATGTCGTCGATAGACACAGAGTGAAGATGAGCTATAGAGGTTGCCATGGCTCTCACATTGTGAGCCGTGACATGGCCTTCAAGAGGAAAGTTCTTACTCTCATAGGCAAAAGAAATACACTGTGCAATCCAGTTGGACAGTGTTCTTTTGGAGACTGGAAGTCCCAAATGACTAGGATCAAAAGCAACAAAGAGCTGAGAGGATTTTCTATGTTGCTGTGTCCTTTGCAAGTAAAAGGCCCAAGCCCTTTTACAGTCCAAAGTATGTAGATTCCTTTCTGCATTTGAGGCATGAGGCCTTGGGAAAAATACAGGAAGGTAAACCGCTTGGTTTAAATGAAAAGGTGATACCACCTTTGGCATAAAGTGTGGATGAGTCCTAAGGACTACCTTATCATGATGGAATCTTGTATAAGAAGGATCAGCCACCAATGCTTGCAATTCACTGATGCGACGTGCTGATGTGATTTCAATAAGAAAGATGACCTTCCAGGAAAGGAATTTCAAAGAAGTAGTAGCTAATGGTTCAAAAGGTGGCTTCATGAGCTGCTCAAGAACCAGATTTAAGTCCCATGCCACCGGTGGTGGCTTAATGGGAGGTTTAGTTAAAAGAAGGCCTCTCATAAATCTCGCTATGAGAGGATGAGAGGAAATAGGTTGTCCATTTAGAGGTTTGAAAGAAGCTGCAATAGCACTCAAATGAACTCTCACTGAATTGGTCTTAAGCCCTGCATTAGACAAATGAAGGAGATACTCCAGTAATGATTCCAGAGGTATCGCAAGAGGGTCAAGACCCTTCTGCGAACACCATATGGTAAACCTTTTCCACTTGAAAGCATAAGAGCGTCTTGTGGAAGGTTTCCTGGAAGCATAAAGGATATCCTTTACCTGCTGAGAAAGGTTAAGACCATGAAGTTCTAGGCTTTCAGCAACCAGGCCCTGAGATGCAGAGACTGGGGATTGGGATGCCACAGCATCCCGTCCTCCTGAGACAGGAGATCTGGAGCAGATCCTAACTCCAGGGAGGGAGCTTGAGAGAGATGTAGGAGCAGAGGGTACCACACTTGCCATGGCCAATGTGGAACTATGAGAATCATATGGCCTCTGTCTCTCTGAAGCTTGAACAGGGTTTGTGGAATTAGGGGAATGGATGGGAAGGCATACAGGAAGTCCCGACCCCAATGGAGGAGGAAGGCTTCCCTGGCCTGACAACCCTGAGCCAGAATTCTGGAACAGAACCGGGGAAGTTTGGCATTCAGGAGATTTGCAAAGAGGTCTATGTCCGGGGTTCCTCAAATTTGAAAAATATTTGCCACTTGGTCTGCATGGAGAGATCATTCGTGTGGAAGCAGAACTCGACTGAGTTTGTCTGCCCAAGAGTTTTGAATGCCTGGAAGATACACCGCCAGGAGATGAATCTGATGCTCTCTGGCAAGGGCCCATAGTCGCAAAGCTTCGTTGCAGAGCGACAGAGAGCCTGTTCCGCCCTGCTTGTTCACATAGAACATGGCTACCTGATTGTCCGTTTGAACTAGGACGTCTTGTAGCTGAGCTGGGTGTGCAATACTCGAAGAGCAAGGAAGATTGCTCTGAGTTCCAGGAGATTGATGTGTAGATAGGTCTCCTGTGGAGTCCAGGTACCCTGGGTAGAGAGGCCTTGCAGGTGAGCTCCCCAACCCTCCTGTGAGGCATCTGTTGTCAGAGTGGCTTGGGGTGGGGGTTGTTGGAAAGGGGACCCCACCAAAAGGTTTTGGGGTGACTGCCACCATTGGAGGGACAAAATAAGACGATCCGTTTGTTATTTTGTCTGACAGGCAACCTGATGCCTGAGTCCATTGAGTGGATAAAGTCCACTGGGCTGCCCTCATATGGAGGCGAGCATAAGGAACCACATGCACGGTGGATGCCATGTGGCCTAGCAATTGTAACATTTCCCGAGCAGTGAGGTGAGGCTTTAGCACTGCTTGGGAAGCTAACTGCACCATGTGAAGGCAGCGGGGCTGTGGACAAGTGCAAGGTAATCCTGCCTGTTATCATCAGGACGGAGGGGGCTCATAATCTCTAAATCTCCCGTGACCTCCTTAAGGAACATTCCCATATATAATATATAGGAACTGATCCTGGCAGAAAGCATGGAAGCCTGGAAGGTTCAACGTCCAAAGGCGTCAAGAGTCCTATACTCACGTCCTGGAGGATTAGATGCATGTCTTTTTGCACTCTTGATCCTTCTCATGGCTGATTCCACCACCATGGAATGGTGTGGTAGCTGAGTTTTTTGAAATCCAGGACAAGGAGGAACTCAATACATGGTGTCGAGCCTTTGAGAGTGAGAAGTGGTTACAGGTGTTTCCCACATCCTTAACATGAGATCTTGCAAGATCTCATGAATAGGTAAAGTAGCTGCCTCCTTGGGAGCTTTAGGGTATTGCAGGATTTCCAATTACTTTGCCCTAGGCTCTTTTTCAGGAGCCACTGTGATGGAAAGACCTCGAGCCACATCTCGGATAAAATCCTGAAAGGACATATCCTCTGGAGGAGACATCCTACGTTGAGGAGAAGAAGAATCCTCAGGAAGAAGTACTCTGGTATCGGCAGAGCTTTCAGAGTCTTCAGACTCATCCGAGGATTCAAAGTATCTCCGATCCGGGTGATCATGCAAGGCACGATACTGGTACCGATCAAAGTCGGTATCGGAGGGGTCTGGTACCGACTTGTCGATACCAGATGGATAAGCATGACTCGGTCCCGGTAGAATACCTGCCGATGTCGATGCAGTCAGTACCAGTACCGGTACCGATGTCGGTGCCGGTACCGGTTTTATTTATTTATTTTATTTAGACAGTTTTGTATACCACCTTATCCTTCCGGTTGAATTGTCTGAAGTGGTTTCAAGGGCATTGAGGCCGTGAGAAGAGCCGCCAGACTGCGTTCAATAGCCAAGAATCTCTGGTCTATCAATGCTGCCGATGCTTGGGTATCGGTACCTGATAACGCAGCCGGTACCCCAGAGCATGGTACCAGTAGTTCTACCGAAGTTGGGGCCTCGAGAACATCCTGGAGCCCCGTTAGTGCTTTGGAAGCCGAAGCCTCCCGCCGGGGTAATTTTGCCGGTACAAGTCCCTCAAGGGCAACGCCAGAGGCATCTCGATGCTTGGAAAGAGATCTACCCTTTGAGGACCGGCCAGATTTATGTTTAGTTACCTGAGATCCATGGGAGGAAGATGAAGCCCTGGAAGACGTCGATGCCACAGACGCTGCATCGGAGGGAAAAAGGGTGCTAAGTTTAGCAGTTCGGTTTTGCTGACCCCTCTTCGACATCATCCCACAGGCAACACATTCCGAAATAGAGTGGTCAGGACCTAAACATTTGAGGCACCACTCATGGGTGTCGGTGACGGAGGTGGTACCGCCACACTTGGAACACTTTTTAAAACCCGAAGCGGGTTTTTCCATTTTAGAGGAAAGTTGGGCCTAGTGCCCAAAATGGCACGTGGCACCTAAGGAGAAAAAAGCTGGAAAAGACTCCAGAAGAAAAGTTTGTTTGTTTGTTTGTTTTTAGAAAAAAGACAGAAGAATTGGCGGTACCAGTGTAGCGTCGAGGGAAGGCAGACGCGACCACAAAAAAGAAGAATAAATGGGAATATTTTCTGCGGTGACAGGATGTGCAACCTGTCGGCTCCATGGAAAACGAAGAACTGGAGAGGGACAGTTGGGAAAGGCGGGAAGGCAGCACGCAGGCACTGTGGGATGCTCCCAAAAGCTTTCCTATTGGACGCTGGGGAGCGTTCCCGCACAGGCTCCGTCGGTACCGATACCCATATGTGAAGACTACATTCCTGCTTGTTCCTGGAGATCAAGATTACTCACCTATAGCAGATGTTCTCCGTGAACAGCAGGATAAGTCTTCACATTTGGATAACATCTCCAATGGAGCCCATGCAGGAACTCTCTGGGCTACATCTTCTAGAAGTTTTTAGAAAGTTCTCTGCACATGCGTGCCTGTTCCCACTTGCTGCCACTGTGCCTAAGGAACTCAGTCTACATAAAGAGCTTAGCAACCAACTTCAAGGGGATGTAGGAGGGCAGTGCAGACTTATCCTGCCATCCATGGAGAATATCTGCTACAGGTGAGTTACATTTGAGAAACTCCCATTTGAGAAATCCTCGCTGCAGGTTGCCTAAACAAACAAAAAAAGAAATGAGGAGGTGTTACAATAATTGCCTTATGACATTGTTAAAACCTGTTATAAATATTAAAGATTGAAAAAAAAAAGAAACATGCCATAAGTGGCAGGCATAAAGAACTAATTTTGTTGCCAATGAGGCTTTAATATTTTTATTAATGGCAACCTGAACAGGAGAAAAAGGGCGAAGAGGGGAGTGGAGTTGGATTCTAAACCTCAAATAGATTCCAGAGGACCGACTAATTGAAACTGCTGAGATATGAGTGTGTGGACTGATGTCCAGGATGCAGCTTTGCAAATGTCCTCCATGGAGGTTGACTGCAAGTGAACCACTGACTCACTCAGCCATGGCTCTGACATTGTGAGCCATGATATAGATCAAGTATCAGGCCTGCTTGAACATAAACAAAGGAGATGCAATCTGCTAGCCAAAGTAAGTTCACTTTGTTATGGCAGCCCCTGCTCTGTTGGGGTTAAAAGAAACAAAAAGCTATGTTGACTTTCTAAGGGCTTTAGTCCACTCCAGATGGAAGGCCAAGGTTCTCTTGCAGTCTAATGTGTGCAGTACTCTTTCCCTTTTATAGGAATGAGGTTTGGGGAAAAATGTTGGAAAGACTATTGATTGGTTAAGGTGAAAGTCTAACTCCACTTTAGGAAGGAATTTAGGATGCGTACCAGCACCACCCTATTATGGAAAAATTTAGTATAGGGTGGATCCACTACTAGAGTCTGGAATTCACTAATTGTGTGCTGAATTTAGCTGCCACCAGAAAACAATACCTTCTAGGTTAGAAACTTCAGTCCACAGGTATTCTATTCAGCTGGGTTAATACCAAGCTGAAATCCCTTGACATAACTGGTGGCTTTAGGATTTGGACAACTAAAGGGAATTGGATTTAGCTCATGTCTTTACTCAGAAGTTCAAAGTGAGTTACATTCAGGTACAGTAGATATTTTTCCTGTCCTGGGAAGGTTTACAATCTAACTTGCACCTGAGGCAATGGAGGGTTAGCTGACTTGCCCAAGATCACAAGGAGCAGCAGTGGGATTCAAACCCTGGCATCATCCATGGTTCTAGCTTGCGGCTCTAACCATTACACTATTCCTCTACATGTTAAGTGCCAAATGCACTGAGGTGAACCCTTACTGAGCTGGTCTTGAGCTCAGACTATGAGAGGTATAGAAGGTATTCTATCAGTTTTTATGTGGAGCAGGAGAATGGATCTACAGCTGATTCTTACACCAGATGGCAAACCTCTGCCATATGATCTTCTGGTGGAAATTCTTCTGGAAGCCAAGATGACATTGGCTACTCTAAATGGCAGGTTCAGAGAAGTAAGTTCTAGCCTTTCAACATCCAAACTGTGAGGGCTAGGGATGATATTGGGATGCAGAAGTCTGCCCTGATTCTGCAAAATCAAGGCTGGAGAGGTGCCCAGATGCCTGGGGTTCCAAATAGACTGATCTTGTAGCAGAGGAAACGATGGCTCTCTGGGTCAAAAAGGGGAAATGAGTATCATTGTGCCTCTGTCTTGTTGAAGTCTCAGAAGAGTTTTCACTATCAGAGGAATGGACAGATACACATTCATAAATCCCTCCCCCCCCCCCCCCAATAAGGAGGAAAGTGTCTGAGGCTAGTTTGCTGTGTGACCTTGTTCTAGAGCAGAATTGACGGACCTGCTTGTTTCTGGGGGAATTGCAAAGACCTCTATTGAGGGAGTGCCCCACTCTTGATAGTATGCAACCTCCCTGTCCAAAGTCTATTCATGTGGATGAAGAACTTGGCTCACACTGTCTGCCAGAACATTGTTGTCTCCCTTCTAGATACAGTGGCATCCCATGAAAAATCGCAGAGTTCAACAATCTGACTGTCTCCCAACACAAGAGTTATGAGCCCGATCGTTCATGCTTATTGATGTAGAACATTGCTGCTTGGCTGTTTGGTTGTCACCAAACTGCCATCTTCCAATCTCTAAAAGCCTTTAAAGCATTTGCACTTGCTCTCAGTCAAGGAAATTTATCTGATGAAGGCTCTTCAACTTAGATGCATGTCATGAGAAGCTTTGCTAAAGAGGCTCTTGAAATGCAGATCCCTTCACCAAATGTTTGGAGAGCATCCACAAGGAGAGAGATTTTTGCAGAGGTTTGGTGATGGAAATGAGGTCTCTGAGGCTGTGAATGGATTGAGTCCATTGAGTGCTCAGGGTCCACTGAGATTTTCTGAAATAAAGTTGAGACAAGGAGAGTGACAGGGACTAACATTTTCAACATGGTTTTTGCTGAGACCTGCTGACTCATGTGAACCTCCTTCACCTGCTGCATCAAGCGCATGAGCCAGTCTGGAGGAAGAAAAGCTCTTGCCAGAGTCTTGTCTAGCAGGGCTCCAATGAACTTGAATTGATGGGACTTTGGGTAGTTTATGATGAACCACCTGGATGGTGTGTGTACGAATTCATGAATTCTTTCCTGCGTAATGCTGTTGATCAATCAGTCATCCAAGTAGACAAACATGTGTAATCCCATTCTGGATAGAAATGCTACAATGACCGTGAGGCATTTGGTGAACATGCACATAGTGGTCAAAGGACAGAATGCAATACTGGAAGTGGTATTTTCCCACAACAAATTAGAGAATAGTTCTTGTGACTGGGATGTATCTGAATTTGTGTGTAAGTACTCTGTAGATCCAGGTAACCTAGCCAATCTCCATTTTGAATGTAAGGGAGTAGGAGGCTGAGAAAGCATCCTGAACTCAGATCCAGAATGGAGCAGAAGCCTCCAGTTTTCTGTGACACTAGGAAATACCTTGAGTAAACTACTTGCCCTTCTTCTCCAAAATGTTTTGATGGCATTGACATATTAAGGGCAGAAATTTCCCATAGAAGTAGCTCTTGCTAATTGAGAGACTAGGAAATGAGGTCTTGGGAGGGCAATTTGGTGGGATTTCAAATAGGCGTAATCAATACTCCTGGTGGATTATTATCAGTACCCAAAAATTGGAGGTGATTAGGAGTCGCCATTCTGTGAAATAAGTGAAAGTAGTAGATTCTCCTCTGCCCTTCACTCTCCTGGAAGAGGAGATTGCATCAAAAAAGGGCCTAAATCAAGATATCTGTGTTCTGAATCTTGTCTCCATAGAGATTCTCTCCACAGCAAGGCATGGCGCTTCAGCGAGCTGTTGCTGCATTCTGGGCTGTATGAGGCCTGGAGCAATGAGAATTTCTGGGCGCCAATACTCATAGCAGAGGCTCTTGATGCCATAAGAAAAATATTTGTTGCTCAGACTATTTTTCTTCCCTTGTCCCACTAGGGAGCAGAAACCCGCAACCTTCTCTTGAAAAAGATCAGCATAATCCTCTAGGCTGCCAGTGGTACAGTATTCTGCAAGTGTATGCCCATGTAGTGCTGGTAGGTAGGACAACACATGGGAAGGAAGCATGGAGTATAAAAACTTTCTCTCAAAAGAATCTAGGTCTGAGTCTCTCACCCTGGGGTCACCGAGGAGCATGACTTGGAGCTTCTAGCCCTTTTGAGAGTGGATATGGCCACCATGGAATGGTGAGGATGCTGCAGCTTCTTGAATCTGGGAGCCTTTTGGACTCTCTACATAAAATTGACCTTCTTGTTCACAGAAGGCACAGGGGGGTGGAGGCTCCTATCTTCTCATCTGCAGCATCTGAAGGATGCGGTGCATGGGCACCATCACTACTTCCTTAGGGGGATCAGGATATTGGAGGATTTCCAATTCTTCTGCCCTAGGTTCGTCCTCTGTATCCAGCTTAAATGGGATATATAATATTAGCCACATCCCTGACGACATCATGGAATGTCATATCTTAGGAAAGTGACTTGTGGTGCTCATAAGGAGACAGTAGCTCTGGGGACCTCTCCTCCGAAAAGTACTCAGTCAAAGTCAGTTTTCCAGGAGCACTTGGAATCAGACTCAGACAAGAACTTTAAGGACGTCTGAGTATCTGCCTGGACCAGTTTTCAAGTTGCTAAAGAATTGGACCTCCTCCAGGAGTCATGGTTCGTCAATCTGCTCTGATGCTTCAGGGGTAATGCCTCCTCCAATGCACTTGATACCAAGATCAGCCAGGCATTGGTCAGTGTTGAGGCATTTTTGGGTCTCAAAGATGACCCATCTCCTTGTAGGCAGTTTCAGTGTTTCCAGAATTGGCTCTATGGCTCGATACTGCTGCTTGGGAGGTGTAGAAGCGAAGAACACCTGCATGCAGAGTTTCTGCATGATCTTGTCCTCCATTCTCTTAGTCAAGTGCTCCTCAAGGGCTGCTGCAAGCAAAGCCATCAGGAGTTCAGCAGGATCAGTTGATGTCTCCAGAACCGTCAAGGGGGAATCAGCTAGCTGGTCACAGACCCTTGGAATCTGGTGTCACTCTTCCAATGTCATGGAGATTGAGCAACCCTCCCTTCAGGGCTGCTTCAGGAAGACAGTATCATGCTCCGATGAACTCAAGATGACAATGTACCATAGCCTCCACCTAATGTTTGACATTGGTAGCCCTTGGAAGCCAAAGACTAATCCTTCCTCCTCTTCAGGCTGGAATTAGTAGGTGACTGATCCTTGACCACTTTGCTGATGCTTGGTTCAGAATTAACTTGAGCACCCCCCAATGCCAATGCACCGCCAGCCTCCGATGCAGCCCGAGTCCATAATAACCGATGTGACCGATGTCACTGGACCGATCTTAATGCCAAAATTTGTGTGCACTTTTCCTCGTGATCCTTAAAACCCCTCTTTGCCACCTGTAAGCAGAGTGAACAAACAAAGGTGTCATAATTGGGCCCCAGAAACTTTAGGCACAGTTGGGTATCTATGATGAACATGAGCCTAAAGCACTTGGTGCACTTCTTGAAACCGCTGGCACGTTTCTGTGAGATAGCATATGAAAAAATAGCAGAAGCGAAATTAAATGACTCAGTTGTGAAATAAAAGAAAATTCTTTCATGGCCGGATGCGTCTGAGGTCAAAGGGGGCCTAAGCAGTGCTGAACGGTAAAAAACGGAAACTTGTAAAATGACTGAAAAAACACTAAGGAAACTAAAGCGAATTTGAAAACACATTTAAAATGCAAATTTAGTCAAGAGAAAAAACTTAGAGTGAACATGGCACTATCAGACTGTGCAGAAAAGTAAAGACCGAGCTCCTCAGGTGTAGCAGTGGCTGGTGGCAACAGGCATGCATGCATGCACCAAGAACTTTCTAAAAACTTCTAGAATAGTAGCTGAGAGAGTTCCTATGTAGCTCCATCTGTGACATCACTCAAATGTAAGGACTTTTTCTGCTTGTCCACAGAGAATGAGAGATACAAGGTAGAAAAAAAAAGCAGAGTATGTATGATGCAGACAGTATGGAAAAGAGAAAAATCGGTAGGGACTGGGTAAAAAAAGAGATAGCATAGAAATGTGAAGAGGAGACTATATAGAGAGATAAACTAGCAGAGACAGATAAAAAAAAATTTGAGAGACGGAGAGAGAGACTGGAGGAGAAAGCATGGGAAAGAGATACAGAGAAAAGGAGCATGGTAGACATAGGTTGGAAAAATATGAAATACAGGAGCAGACAGGGTGAAAAAGAAAGGGTGAGGCTGTGTGGAAAAAAGCAGAAAGAGAGAGACTGATGGACAGAGGCTGGAAAAGAATAAAACAGAATGACTGTTAGAGACAGGATGAAAAAGAGAGAGCCTGGTGGATAAAGGGAGAGAGAGAAACACCTATGTAGATAGAGATATGGTGGAAAGAGAGAAGGAATGACCACAGGAAACAGGATGAAAAAGAGAAAGGCAGATTGGCAGAAGCGGGTTGGACAAAAAAAGAGTAACACCTGGAAATATGGAAAAAAGATAGAAAGAAAGAAAAAAAAGACTGGTAGAAAAGGTGGAAAAGAGAGAGGAGAGACCACTAGAGATGCACAATTTAAAAAAGGAAGGGAAGAGAGAGAATGGTGTAGACAAGATTTAAAACAGAAAGAGAGAAAAAAAGCATTTAAAAAAGGAGGAAACAGGGAGGTACACAGAGAGAGAAGGGCATATGCTCTATGGAACAGAGAAACAGAGGGCTAATTTTATAACAGGACACTTATAGGCCATGTATGTGTATAAAAGTTATTTGTGTGTAAAAGCATTAGCGCATTGAAAAAAAGTTTTAGAAAACTACTCCCAAAAAGACTGGTGGAGACAAAGTATAAAAAGAGAGAGAGACTGGAAGCATTCAGAAATAGTAAGAAAGATGAAAAAATAGACTGATAGATATAGGAGAAAACAGAAGGACAAGGGAGAGGCAAAATACTTAAGGAGACAGGATGGAAAAGAGAGATTGGTATAGAGAAAGTGGAAAAGAGACTAGTGGAGAAATGGTGAAAAGGAAACTGGTGAAGACAGGGTAGAACACAGAGAATGGTAGGGAAAGGGTCGACAGAAAAGGTACTGGTAGAGACAGGTTGGAAAAGAGAGAGAGGGACTGGTGCAGACATGGTGCTAAAGAGAAAGAAAGAGACATAATAGTAGAGAGCCAGGCAGAAAAGAAAAACTGGCAGAAACAGTATGGCTAAGAGAGAGAGACTAGCATAGATGTAGTGGAAGAGAGGGAAAGAAAAATGCTTAAGCAGAGTGATAAAAGGAGAGAGAAAATTGTTAAGGGATGCTAGACAAAAAAGAGAAAGAAAACATTACAGAAGACAGAAAGAAAAAAAGAGAATAAGAAAAAGATGTTTGGTGAAGAGAGTGTGGAAAAAAGATGAGAGAGAATGAGCAACTGGGTGTGAATGGATAGAAAGGACAGTGAACAGACTGGAAACAGAAAAAGACATATGGAGACATGATGGCAATAACAGAGAAAGAAAGAAAGACAGGGAGAATGAATAAGAGAGGCTGTTAGAGGGACAGAGACATAGGTAGAGACTAGAAGGAAAAGAGAAAAAAAAACAGAGGAGAGACTAATGGAGAAGGGATTGAAAAGAGATAGACTGGTGAGGGGTGGGTGTAAAACAGAGAGAGAGAAATTGGTAGAAACAGGAAAGAAGAGTGAGGATAGAGACAGAGAGGGAAAGATGTAGACACTGTAGAAAATAGAAAGGAAGAGAGACAGTGTAGATAAAAAAGAGAAAGAGAAAGCTGGAGACAGGATGAAAGTGAGAGAATGGTGGAGATAGGATGGTAAAGCAAAAGAGACATTCCCAGAGTCTAGGTATAAAAGAGAAAAAAACACTGATGGAGACAGGGAGGAATAGAAACAGAAAAAGAATTTGGAAGACCAATATACAGATAAGTTGGAAAAAAAGAGACCAGTATTCAAACATTTCTCCAGATAGGTTTTGCAATTACTTAAAAATATATTTTTTAACTTCTTTGCCTCCTCCCTTGACCCCTACCCAGGGCCGGATTTACCTTGAGTGAGGCCCTACACCAACAAAAATTGTGGGCCCCCAGCAGGGGCGGCCCAAGGGGGGTGGGGGGGGCCTCATTTGCATAAGGGGCCTCATTTGCATAAATATTTGCATAATGTTACCATATACTAACTTTTAGTAAACGTGCCTCTTAATGAGTGTATGGATAAAGAAAGACTAAAAGATTTCTACATTACTATAATCCAGTGCCAACTGCCAGACACATTAGGAACTACTACAAACACTGCCCATTTAGAACCCATAGCAAACCCGCCGTATCCTAACAGCACTACCAGGACTCATAAAGCACCATACCCTAACTATCAAAAGGAAACGCTGCAAATATTAAACCAATACATTTCAGAGAACAATACATGACCTACTGGGGAAAGAGAACAAGTGGCAATGTCAAATAGGAATTACATAAACAGAATACCTCAGCTCAGTTACACATGCAAAACATAGACCATCACCAAACAAGGAATCACAATTTAGAAACAGGAAGACAATAATTAAACTGGGAATCCCAAAAGCCAAACTTGGAATGTACAACACTGTAGAAATAAAACTATACATTAATTTGCTCTTGTACTAAACAAAGCGCAGACGTTAATGATGCACATTTCCCAGAGCTAGTCCACCAAAAAACAGCAATTTGCCACATAGGCAACCAGAAGTCAATAAGGAGACGTGGCAAGAAGTTCCAATATCGCCTTTATAGTGCCTGAAAACCCAAGTAAAAAACAAGTTAAAAACCACATCAAATAATTAAATTGGTCTTGGGCAAGCCACTTAACCCTCCATAGCCCATGTTCCCTGTAAAATAGTTATCTCCAAGTTATAATGCCCTGTTCAATGTAATTTCAGTTTGTTCAATGTAAACCGCACTGATGCAGAATAGCGCGGTATATAAGAGAATGTAAATAAATAAATAAATATAAATTAAAATGACAAGCATATAATAATCAATTAAGCACATAACACATAATAAATAACAATAAATAGACCAATAAACTTAGTGTGATAAACAATTGATAAAATGCCCTATATATAAAAAACAATGATAACATGTGTACAACAACATAAAATACCACGTACACTATAAAAGCATTTCAACATAGAATAGAGAGAGAGAGAGGAGGACCAAGGAAAAATTGCAATATCCATCATATAAAAAACTACATAAAAAGTGTATTGCAAATAAAACAACAAGAACAAGCTAATAATTAAAGTAATATAATTGTTACTGTATAAGCACAAGAGAATTAAACAACGTTGAATTAGAGGAAACATAAAAGGAACATTTAAAAGAAAAAGGAAGGAGTGAATCAATAGGATTATGTGAGATTATGAAATATGTAGATACCTATCCAAAAGAAACACAAAACCAATTTATGGACGTCAGACCAAATAACTAAAAAATTAAAAAATTAAAACTTGCTAAATAAAAGTGCCAATACCGATGTAGACAGCCAATGTGGATAACGGATCTCCTTAGATGGCAAAGCAGAGGGAGCCACTTGCCCCTCACATGCGCTGTGAAATGAACTATGTACAATAAAAAATAAAAAATAAATAATATGAGATACCATATAAAAAACATATCTATGCAAGTATCTTAAAACAAAACCCATCTATGGGGGTGTGCAGAGCAGCATATTCAGACCCAAATCCATCAAACGTGCCCCAATGTGACAGCCCGTGTGATTCTAGCCATCCTCAGAGATGCAAGGCCGACGGGACCCCTACCCCTCACTACTATCATAAATAAAACATTATATAAATAAATAAATAAATAAAAGACCAACTGAACAATAAAAATATATATACATAACTGCTACCATGAGCCAAATCGCCAACTTAAATTGCAGCAATAGCGAAGGGATTTGTAGATATGCTGACACACTAAACTAAAGCTGGTGCTGTATCGCACTGACCAGATCACGCCACCGGCATAGCAAAAAATAAAAATAAAAATCCTCTGTGCACAGCTATAGAAGAACCAAAGCTAAGTGACAATACATAATAACCCTTTTTTTAAATTATTCATTTTATTGCACAAATACCGGCACTTCAAAATGATAAAACTAAACCAAATCAAACCTGTAACACGAACAGTGAAGATGCTGTCGGCAAGCAAAACTGAAAGCGCTAATTCAAAACAAGACGCCCGCACATGCGCTTCTAACTTTTAAACTAATCTCATGGTGGGAAAAGAAACCATCCACACAATGTATCCCATAGAGTATCACTCGATACTTAGGGAGCAAGCAAATTAGGCATAGTGACCTAATGAGGATCGGCACATATATACAGGGGATTAACAGAGCCGCGAGAAAGGAAACTCTCACGGCTCTGAAAGAAGCCCGCGTTTGGGGATTCAATGCAGGGAGGCTCTGCCGGGGGCACTCTTTGCGCCCCCCGGCTCACTCCACCAGCCTTCACTCGCTCTCGATCCCCGCAATCCCTCGCGCTGCTTCCTCTAAGGGCGCCAGCGAGAGGTGCAGTTCCCAGACATGATAGACTGAAGACGCCATATTGTTAAAATTTTTGTGGGCCCTTGCCAGCTGTGGGCCCTACGCCACGGCGTACGTGGCGTATAGGTAAATCCGGCCCTGCCCCTACCTACTACAAAATTTCTCTGGTTCTCTCAGGGGAAAGATAGAAATGTGTCAGAAACCCAGCTAGAGGTTACCCAGAGAATGCTGATAATAATCAGCATTGTCCAATTAAAGTTAACCAGGTATATTTAGTTGTGGTGCTTACTCATACAAATTCATTGAATTCTGGAGTAAAATAAACCAGCAAACATTATCTGGAAAGAGACCTCTGAATATTAGCTTCTGGGTAGAAGAGAGATACTTCTACCCTGCCTGCACTGCACAAGTTTGTTGACTACACCGCACTGATTCGAAAGAGCGCGATATAGAAAAGACATTAAATAAATAAATACTAATGGAGACTGGGTGAAAAAGGGAGAGAGAGAGAGAGACTGATTAAAAAAAAGGTAGAAGAGAGAAAAAACTGAGACTAGTAGAGATATGGGGTAAAAAATAAAAAGAAAGCAAGGTAGCAAAGAAAGTGGTGATGAAAGGATGGAGAAAAAAAGAGAGAGCCAGAGACTTGTGGAGGCATGATGGCAAAACGAGAAAGATGGGAAGAGACAGGGTAAAAAGAGAAAGTGATAGAGAGACTGGTGAAAACAGGGTGGAAAAAGAAAGAGATTGGAAAAGAAAGGACAAAAAAGTGAGAAACAGACAGGAATAGATACCAAGATAAGTGGTGGAAGAGAAAACCTGTAGGAATAATGGTGAAAAAGATACAGAGAAAGAGAGAGATGGCTAGAAACAGATTGGAATAGAGAAACTAATGGAGATACAGTGGTAAAGAGATAGAGACTTCTAGGGCCAGAAAAAAGACAGAGACTGTTGGAGACAAGGTTAAGAAAAAGACACACAAGCACGGAGTGAGAAAGGGTGGAAAAGAGAAAGAAATAGCAGGATATGGTTTATGGTTTAATTTGGTTTATAATTAAAAGCAAAGCGGTTTACAAAACAAATATAGAAACATAAAAATTAAACAAATTTCATGGACTGTTATTGAGATACAACATACAACTAAGGTACACACTAGGGATAAAGCAAAGGGAGAGAAGTTACAAACGTAAGGAGAAAACAAAAGGAAAAAAGAGGGAGTACCAGACTGTAACCACCACACCACTTCAGAATATCAAAGGCGCATTCAAACAGGAATGTTTTCAAGTCTGTTTTAAATGATTTGTAAGTGGAAGCAAGATGCACATGTGAAGGGGAGAGTATTCCAGGGAGAAGGAGCAACAAAGAAAAATGCTGAGTATCGAGTTGACTCATAATGAGCCTTGGAAGGAGGTGGAATGGAGAGGCGATTACCATGCACTGAACGGAGCAGTCGAATGGACACATAGTGAGAGATGAGAGCGGAGAGATACATGGGAACTTCGTCAGTGAGTGCTCTAAATGCTAGGGAAGGAATCTTAAATTGAGCACGAGTGGAAAATGGAAGCCAGTGATGTTCTGTCAACAGAGATGTGACATGGTGAAATTTATGTGCGTTGTAAACGGATGGCCGTGATTTGGACTGATTGGAGTCTCTTTGGACTGATTGGAGTCCCACATAAATTGAACTGCAGTAATCAAATCGTGAAATGATGAGGCACAGAATAACAGTCTTTTGTGCTGGTAAATCCAAAAATGGGTGAATGACCTGGAACTGCCGAAGAGCATTAAAAGAAACTAATTTGTTGAGTAAAGGAGAGGTGGGAGTCAATATTAATACCAAGATCTTTGAGTACAGAGACGAGTGGAATGGGAGCCCTGCGCAGTAGGGGTCTGAGGATAGGAGGGTATGGATGAACTGGAGAGCCAAATTGCTGCAGTCTTTTGAGGATTGAGGTGGAGACAATTGCTGTGAAGCCAGTCGGCAACTTTTGAAAGACAGGAATTAAGGGAGGCTAGATTAGGCAAAGAGGATTGGTGTATGTCATGAGCAAGGTATCATCAGCATATAGATATGAGGTAATCCCGGATTCTTGAATAAGGGTAGACAGTTGACTCATGAAGATGTTAAAATGTAGAGGGCCAGGACTGAATCCTGGGGCAACCCACAGGGGAGAGAAAGAGGGGATGAGAGGTGGGAACCTACAGAAACCTGAAAAGAATGATCAGAGAGAAAAGACGGGAACCAGAGAAGAACAGTAACACATAACAGAGAACAGAAAGCAAGATATTGTGATCTACCATGTCAAATGAAGACAAGAGATCCAAGGAAACAGCCATGGCAACATCCTCTCTGTCAAGGGCAGTATGGACATCGCTAAGGAAAGCAGTAAGGATAGTCTTGGTACTATGTAAAGGATGGAACCCAGATTGCCAAAGGTGAAGTAAAAAAGTACACTTGATATGAATTAGATAACTGAAAACATAAGGTTTAGCAAGTTTGGAAACATATTGGAGGTTAGACACTGGGCAGTAGCTGGAAGGAAGTGAAGGATCCAAAGCAGTTTTCTTTAACCCTTTGAAGGCCTACATAATAAAAAGAACAGGAGCACACTATTAGGTACACCACATAACAAGTTAGACAATTTGTATGCCAACGGGATGAATAGGTGATTGATGTATGATTATCCACCCATACCGAGCCAGAGATCGTATTAGAGCAATACATACAGGAGCCACAGGGAAAATGGCCAGCCTGTATATGAAATGTAGGGGGGCAATCAATTGCTGCTGCTGTATGAACCAAACGATCCCTTAGATTTGCTCTCTTCGGGAATACGCTATCTGAAGTTGACCCCGGAAACATGCATGCAGACCCAATACTGGCCAAAATCTATGTAAAAGTTTACTGACTGCTGACGAGCCCCTCATATAAGGGAAAATTCCCGTAATCAAACCTTGAGATTGTTGGGGAGCCGCAGCAACAAAAAGCCACTCTCTATGCAGATGTCTAGCTTATAGGCCATATAAATCACTCTTCGAGGATAGCCACGTGAGAGTATTATTTATTATGTCGGCCACACATCACGTTCTTTTAAAATCCGATTGGCAGAACATGCTTCTCGTTTGAGGACGAGAACTTTAACAGCTCCTATGGTAGAACACTGCTTGCAGTCATTGCATGATTTTCAAGACTTGAGATGGCGTGTCTTGAATTTCATACCTGAACATCCAAGAGGCGGTGATTGTCTCCAAGCGCTTCAGAACTCTGAACAAAGATGGATCTTTCGACTGAGCTCTGTGCGGCCGCATGGTATGAATATGCAAATAGATTGGCACACTGTTTCTTAAACAATACATTTTTCCAACAAAGGTTTAGGGGCAGAGCTTTGTTTAATGATCCCTCCCCATGACTACCTTGATTGGATCTTCCTTCTCTAGCCCTTTGATTGGAGCACCTTGAAGTGATTAAGCAAATGTTTGCACAGCCCGTACTTATAAAGACGCAGTTTTTCCAGTTTCACAAGTTTTCGGGCTGAAAGTGCACAGAGGATTAGACCTGAAGCAGGGGATTATCTTTAAATACCCCGAAACGTGTCACGTCGTCCTTCCGCTATCTGTGGCATTTCTACACAGCCTTTCTCAACAAACTCAGCTAAGTAACGTATAATAGATGCTGTCTTCAAAATATTAAGACTGTGTTCTTATTTAATAAAATGGACGGGCCACAACGGCATAAGGTTGAATTCCTTTAGCTTGGTTGGCCATTCCGACAAAAAAATCAAGTTACTTTAAATGTTTTTCTGCACAACGGACCTATTTGATACCGGGTTTTACTTTTTACATTTGATAATTCTAAACTTGGTAGAGGGTGCAAAATTATTTGGAAAACACGCACTATGCCTTCTTTTAAATATTTGCCAGCCAGACATCACCTTTGACATCAAAATATGGTAGGCAGGGCCAGATGGGCCAGGGGCAAGCGACAAATCAGAAAATGGAGCCTGAAAGACAGTACAGCAGTCTCAAAATTACACAACAGGTACAAACTTGCAGAGAAACAAACATTAACACTATCTTTCTTGAAACGCCGTGCTGTACCTTTTTTTAAATGTTTGCAAGACATCACCTATTGATGTCAGGATACAGTGGGTGGAGCTAGGCGGGCTGGGAGGCAAGCAACGAATCAGCGAGGGAAGCCTGGAAGACAGTACGGCAGTCTCAAAATTACACAATAGGTACACAGCTTGCAGAAAAACAAACATTAACACTATCTGTCAAAACACCCACACTGTGCCTTCTTTTAAATGTTTGCCAGATGTCACCTCTGATGTCTGGATACGGTAGGCAGAGCCAGGTGGACCAGGAGGCAAGTGATGAACCAGCAAGGGGAGCCTTTGATGTCGGGATACAGTGGAGCCAGGTGGCCTAGGAGGCAAGTGACGAATCAACAAGTGGAGCCTGGAAAATAGTACAACAATCACAAAATTATACAAAAAATACACTACATAGCTTGCCGAGAAACAAACATTAACATAAAAAGAAAGAGATGGATGGACATCATTTGGACAAAAGAGAGAAAGTAAGTGATGAAGACAGTAGTAAACAGATTAAAGGAGACAAAAGAGAGAGAGATACTGGAGGAATTGGGGTAAAAAGAGAAAGAATGATGGGTGAAAACATTGTAGAAAATAAAGAGAATGAAAAGAGACTGATGGGGATAGGCTGGATAAAGAGAGAGAAAGAGGGAGAGAGAGACTGATAGAAATAAGGTGAAGAAAGAGAATATGAAAGAGAGACTGCTAGCCACAAGGTGGATATAGACAAAAAGGGACTGGCTGATACAAGGTAGAAAGAGACTGATGTAGATACATTGGACAAGAGAGTGACTGCTGGAGATGGTACAAAAAGAGATTGGAAAAGATGGAGTATAAAAGAGAGAGTTTTATAGGATTGGAGGGAAATTCTGAAACGTACACGTCCAGACAGCGGGCACATCCAAATGGAAACAGGAATAGTCAGATTCCACATCATGCGGGGATAGACGCAGCTACGGGAACTAAATAGACCACATAGACGTACAAGGCATGGCCCGCATAAAGCGCTACACTGTACGAAGACAGATATATGCTGATAATGACTTTGGATATCCCCACGCTCATTGTATTCTGAAAAGATGTACATCTGCGACCCTTCCCATCTCCATGATATACTTCCGAACGGCCGTGCCTCCCTTGAAAACGTGCAGCATTTAAGCAGCTGTAGTCATGGACAGTGCTGTTATGAGGCAGAAGTACAATGTAAGTTGATGATACCCATAGGAGAATGCAAGTTAGACAATAGAAACTAGTCTTTGACATGCCCAGAACACCAAAAAGCAATCGCAGTGCACTGTAATGTAGCAGGAAAACAGGTGGCGCATGATCCATCTGACACAAGAAGCAGTGCAGCACTACATACATGGTAATAGACAACCTCCCTAGGCATGCATGGTGTGGACATCTCAGGAACACGTCTGTACAATGGCACATGAACCCAGCAGAACAGGCCCCCCATAGCGAACCAGCCAAATATTTCCCTATCACTAATAAAGGGCCAGTGGAATGACAGCTGTCAGCAGTGCAAGCACCACACAGAGATGCCCAGAGACACCAACGTCACTCCCTACAACTATGCACATTGTGTAGAGCAATGCTGGTGCACCTTGGCATGGCGAACTGTGTGCCGCTCTGTTCCACATCCTCCTGCTGATGTGACAGGGAAGTGTATGGACAAGTAAGTGAATGTGGACCTATCCTGCTCACACCTGCCTGTTCTCACTTGCGCATATGGTGATGCTGCAGTCAGCCCTACGGTCAAGGTACCTGCCAGGTATACTTGTCGCCTCCCCGAATATGTAGATGAGTAATCTCAATCCCCTCTGTGCAGCCCTCCAATCCCACACATACACACACACTCACTTGCAGTACCACAGAAGCAGTTGTCTGCCAACAGCATGCCCTGCACCGAATAACAGATGATGGAATGGAAACCATGGATATCAGTACTTCCAACCCATCATCATACCAGATCACTACATTTCCAGATGCATACTGACATATACGATACCTACACAAGTGGACCTCAAACAGTCACAGAGCTTGCTTTAGGCCAAAACAGCCCATTAAGTATCAGCCTCAAGAGTCAGACCTCATATGCGCATTGCAAATCATAAGCCCACATAGTAACCTGTGCACACGATTTGTGCCTTAGGGCCACTGGTGTAGACTTTCACCATTATTGTGTTCTGTATCCGGGGACTGTACATATTGTATGGGGCATATTGTAAAGGTCCGCTGTGTGGAGCGCAACACTCCAGCTGGCAGGGTGCTGCACCTGGCACTGATGACTGGGCTTACATCACCAGTATCATTTTGAGGATGTGGGTATTGTTAGGGGACCCATGCTTTGCCCCTTTAGCTCAGTCAGCAAATGCCAACATAGCCAGTAAGAGCATCTGTGCTCATATACATGTGTGGGGAGGGTTTCTTTTTTGGTACTGCAACCTCTAACCTCCCTCTCTTCTGCTCTCTGTTCAGGAACACTGCATGCTGTGGTTTCCAAGCCTGCACACACACAGTGCACAGCATAGACCACACATCCATTCACCACTATGGGCTGCATTGAGGAGCAGGGTAGAAATATTTATAAGTCCTACCTTTATTTCACCTTTCAGCAGGTATAACCTGGACGTCTGCGGGAATAACTGTGGATGTACACAGGTAGCACTGGAATACGCTTTATACGTATCTGTGGCTGGCCACACCCCCATTACACCCCCTCCCACTCACGTTCTGGGATCCCCATTTATGTGCTGTGTATGTGCAGGGCCGCGATTGTGCAGAATACGATTTTAGACATTTTCACAAGAAACACGTACGTCCTGCACAGGCGGCTTATTCGTGGTTCAGAATGACCCCCATAGAGTTTGCAAGTGTGAGAGAAAGCGTCTGGTGGGAAAGTTGAGCAAAAGAACAGTGGAGATAGGGAGGAAAAATAGACTGAGAAAGAATGGGAAAGACAGGGCAGAAAAAAGAAAAATAAATTCTGATGTGCAAAGAGTGGAAAAGAGAGAAAAAGAGGTGCTAACGGGGACAGGATGGAAAAAAGAGCTTGATGAAGATGGTGGGAAAAGGACTGTTAGGGAAGAAAAGAGAATGGCATAAAAAGTATAAAATATAGCAAAACAACTGAGAGACTGGTGGAGACAAGGTGGAAAAGAATGAGAGAGAGACTGGTAGAGACAAGGTGGAAAAGAAGGAGGTGAGACAATGAGACAGGGTGGAAATGAGAAGCTGGTAGAGACAAGGTGAAAAGAATGAAAAAATGGTTAGAAGAGAGTGAAAGATGAAGATAGGAAGGAAAAAGTGAAGTGTGTGAAAGGGAGAAAAAAGAGAAACACTCATGGAAACTGAATGGAAAATAGAGAGATTTCTGGAGATAGGGTAAGAAAGAGATAGGTATAGACAGGAAAAGAGAGACTCTAGCGAAGACAGAGTATCAAAGACAGAGAGGGGGTACTTTTATATGGAGGTGCCTAGTTTTAGGCGCCAACAACATGTATAAATGTTGGTAATCATTTACGTGCATAAGTGGCCATATGTAGGTAAATTACCTCTTTTAAGATACTGACTACTCTGAAAGTACATGCATCGTTTGCATGGTGAGAACATTTACTGTGGGTGTGCAGATGGGCGAAGTTTGGGGTGGAGCATGAATGGTGCAAGGAAGTACACGCGTTGATTTTAGAATACGCAAATTTATATAAAGTAGGCATGGTCATTTATACAGTTCTAAGACTAGTGTAAGTGATCACGCCTTATTTTAATGAGCATTTTCTGCCTTTTATGCCAGTATTTTACAAAGTCAACTATGCACATATTGGATTTTATAAAACAGGAATAAAACAGGCGCAATTTTATAAAATTGCCTCAGAATGTGGAAAAGACTGGAAGAGATAGGGTAGAAAGGAAAGAAAGGCAAACATGAGTGAAGACAAACAGGAAAGGACAGAGAGAGAGACAATGGCACAGACAGACAGGGTAGAAAACCGAAAGAGAGAGTGAGAGAGTATGGGGGAACCAGGGTGTAAAAAGAGTGGCAGAGAGTAATATTAGTAGATACAGAGTAGAAAATAAAGAGAGAGAAAAGACATGGTAAAGAAAGAGAGAGACAAGACAGTGACAAATAGAAAGAGAGATTGGTAGAAACAGGATAGAAAAGAAAGGGAAACTGCTAGAAAAAGTGAAACAGGAGAGAGAGCGAGAGAAACTGAGAATTCAGGAGACAATGGTAGAGACAAGTTGGCATGAATAAAAGAAACTAGTGAAGATAGGCTGGAAAAAAGACAAAAGAGTGTGTTGGTAAAAACAGTGACTAAAAAGAGAGAAAGACTTATAGAAAAAAAAAGAAGGAAAAGTGAGAGGGAGGCTGACACAGACTGGAATAGACAGATACTAAAAAAGTCGATCCCGGAATTAACTGGACAAATCTTTATTTTTTTTTATTCTCCCCTTCCCACTCATGGCAAAATTAGTCTGGTTATTTAAGGATGGAGTTAGAAGTATGGCAGGGAGGAGATTTGAGAAAATAATTATTTTATCTCACACCTTTCCAGCAGTAGTTCAAGGCAAGTTACATTTAGGAATAACAGGCATTTCCCTAGCCCTGGAGGACTTACAATCTAAACATTCATAAAATGTTTATGTTAACGTACTGGAGTTCCATGGATTACTGGCCCCAGAATGGAAGAGAATGGTGGACAGGATGGGAGAGAGCTAGTGGGGAAAAAGACTTGTTGAGACATGGTGTAAAAGGGACAAAAAAGGATGAGGACAGCAAGAAAAATGAAAGTGAACTATTAGAGAAAAACAAAGAGAATAATGGAGACAGGCATGGAAAAGGGAGAGAGCAAGAGAGACTGCTGAAGAAAGACTGAAAAGAAAGCAAGAAAAGAAGGAGGTGAGACAAAGAGACAAAGTACAACTCACCTAGACACACTCGCCATAACAAATGACACCTGTACCATCAACCTATTATACCGAGCTCCCACTCCATCTCCAGGTGACCTTCCCTCCATAAACAATATTGCTGGTAACCCCACCAACCCACGCACCCTAAACTGGTTAATAGGCGACTTCAATCTGCCATCCCTACATGACTCGCACTCATCAGCCTTCCTCGATGCAATGAACCAACTTGGCTAGAACCAACTGATTGATGCTCCCACCCACAACAAAGGAAACAAACTTGACTTGATCTTCGCACCCCACGCTGCTATCAACTCCACTGAGAGTCTGTTGATCTCAATAACACCCATTCCTTGGTCAGATCATAACCTACTTCTCTTTGACATACCCAACATCCACCCCAGCAACAATTGTAAAAATAGTCAACATACCCTTAGAAACACGGTAGCATGCTATCAACCTTTTGATAAGAATGAAGTCCTTGAGAAGATCTTGCCTCTCCTCACCAATACCTCTACAGACCTTGACGATCTAGTATTGAACTGGAACGATGCGTTCAAGGAGGCTGCACACCTACCAGCCAACACCAAGAGACAATCAAAACGCGAGCATGCACCTTGGTACTCCCAAGATATACGAAAGTCTCTAATCCAGCTCCGCAAACTTGAAAGACATTGGCGCCGCTCACGGACATCTGAGGCTCTATGCGCATACTCTGCACACCTACAAGCTCACAGACAGATGACAATGGAAAAGAGAAAACAACACCACTCTGAAACTTTGAAAAGATCCATGAACAGGCCCCGTGACCTATTCTCCATTGTGAAAACCCTCACAGGCGACTCTACCCCTCCCCAAGACCAAATGCCTCACCCACAAATCTACTCAAACTACCTTCAGTCAAAAATCATCCAAACCAACATTAACGCCTCCCCCACACCCCCATCCCTGCAGACATCATCCCGCAACCAACTGTGATGTCACAATTCCACGAGGTCTCTACCAAACAAATCGAAGAAATCTTCTCTTCTATTAACCTTACCACAGCACCTAATGACCCCTGTCCCTCCAGCTGGATCAAAGAGTTGCGATCTACCCTCAGCCCAACCATAAGCAGGATCCTCAACCAATCCTTTACAACAGGTTCCTTCCCACAAAGCCTGAAATTCACATCAATCCGCCCACTGCTAAAAAACTGCAAACTCGACCCATCCAAAGTTGAGTCATTCAGACCCATCTCAAGCATCCCTCTGCTGGCAAAAATTATAGAGAAGGTAGTTCAACTACAAATTCAACAGCACATCGACACTGAAGCACCACTGGACCATTCACAACATGGATTCAGAGAAGCATATGGTATAGAAACCATCCTTACTACCTTATTCAACAACCTAGTCATGGGAACTGATGATCTACACCAAGGATTCATCCTTATTTTCATGGATATTGCGGCCGCGTTTGATTCTGTGAACCACGAGACACTATTACTCCGCCTCAGAGACAAAGGTATACAAGGTCTGGCCCTTAGCATGGTGCAGGTCATATTTGCGCGACAGGCCACAACAAGTCAGAGTAGGATCCACTACATCTGACCCATTCATACTCAAACAAGGAGTCCCCCAAGGTTCGTCCCTTTCATCTCTCATGTTTAATATATATATGCAACCCATCTGCGACCTTATCCGCTCGTTCAACATTCAGTGCTTAGCATATGCAGATGATATCCTGATGTACTCATCCTTTAAGCTTGACCAACCGGATTTCTCAGCAATAACAAAATGCTTCGATGCAGTTTCCGAATGGCTCCTCTCCCAAAACTTACGCATTAATCACAGCAAGACCGATGTCCTTTTTGTCACTCGAAATCAGAAGTTCATACCACCGCCATCCCTTCGAGTCAACAACTTCGACCTCACAGTCAAACCTACCATCCGGTACTTGGGCATCATCCTCGATCAAAAGCTGGACATGTCACCGCATATCAAGAATATCACTAAATCTATCTATCACAAGATATGGTCAGTACGCCACCTTCGACCACTACTTGACCCTTCTGATTTCCGCTCCATATTCCAAGCACTGGTAACCCCCCACCTTGACTTTGCCAACATTATCCTCCTTGGGCTCCCGCAAGCAACATTGAACCCGCTTAGGCTAGCCATGAATTCTGCAGCAAGAATACTCACCGGAACATCTAGATCGGACCACATAACTCCAGTCCTGATGAGCCTACACTGGCTGCCTCTACATGCTAGAATCATATACAAAGCCCTCGTTCTAACTTTCAAGGCCTCAAAAAATCAGCCCCACACCCCGCTCACCAAGCTCATCCAACCTATGCCACCCAACAGAAGCAGACGCTCGTCATGTTTGAACAAACTAGAAATGCCTAAAACACTCACGAAATGTTCAAAGACAACATCCAATAGAGCCTTCTCACTATTTGTACCAGGAGCATGGAACTCTCTCCCCCCAGAAATTCGTTCCATCACTAATATCATTTCATTCAGAAAGGCCATCAAACATCATCTGTTCCTAAAATACTATTCCAATCTCATTCCCCCCAGCCAATCCCAACATAATACACATCTTCACCAAAACTCACTTAACACAACCCCAACTAGAAAATTCATTAGCCTGACACTCCTCCTGTTACTTATCCGTTTTTCACATTACAATGCCTAAGCATGCCCTTCATATGATGTTTAAACCTCTACTTACATAACACTGTACATAGTTTTTCTCCCCTGTTCATCCAAGTTTGTATCCCCTGTTTATTGTAAACTCAGTGTAACATGTTACATTGTTGCATACTTTGTTCAAATGTAAACCGCACTGATTGTAATAGCGCGGTATATAAGAAATGCAAATAAATAAATAAAATAAATAAATAAAAGAGACAGATAGAGAATGGTGGAGATAGAGTAGAAGAGAAAGAGACCAGGAGATAGGAAGGAAAGGTAGAGAAAGAGGAAAAGAGAGAGAATGGTAGAAACAAGGTAGAAAAAAAGAAAGAGTGATAGCATCCAGGGAGAAAAGAGAGGCTAAGAGTAGTGGATACAGGTTGGAAAACACAGACTGGTTAAGACCTGGTAGAAAAGAGACAGAGAAACCTGCAAATAGAATGAAAAAGATTGATTGAGAGAGACAGAGGCAGGTGGAAGCAAGACAGAAGAGAGACAAGAAGAGATATTTGAGGAGATAGGGTGGAAAAAGAGCAAGAAACTGCTAAAGACAAGCTGAAAAACAGAGCAAGAAGAGGCGTGAAAGAGAGGGTATGGAGACAGGGTGGAAAGGGGAAAGAAGAAGGAACTGGTGGAGACTAACAAAACAAGGAAGAAAGAATGGTGGGGACAGGACAAACATTAAAGGAAAGAGGTGGAAAGGAGAGCGGAAGCGAATGGAGTAGACAGGAAAAAACAGAGAATGGTGGAGCAAACTGGAAAAGAGAGAGAAGGAAGATATGGAAACAGCAAAGAAGAGAGAGAGCGAGAGAATGGTGGAGAGTGGGATTCAAAAAGAGAGAAAATGATGGAAACACAAAGGAATTCTGAATTCTAAAAATGCTGTAAACTGCCTTGACTACTTGAGAAAAGCAAACTAAAAATCCAAGGGCCCAATATTCGAAGGCTGTAAACTGTGTGAATGCCCCTAAGTGGGATCAGCGAGACTAACATGGTTAGATGCCACTGAATATCCCAGAGTAATGTCGCTATATACGCCGTTGCTAACAGCTTAGCACTGGGGCATGTCGGGGACAGCACCTGGGAAAGTGTAGCTACTCACCTGTAACAGGTGATCTCTGGGAACAGCAGGAATTTAGTCTTCACATATGGGTGACGTCAATACCGATGGAGCCCACGCGGGAATGTTCCACAGTGTCCAATAGGAAAACGTTTGGGAGCATCCCACTGCGCCTGCATAGCTGTCTTCCCACCTTTCCCACTATCCTTCCTCAGCTGTTTTTGTAGCTGAGATAAAAGGAGAGGAGAAAAGGAAAACCTACAAATCCTAGGGGAGGGATTGGGTTGTGAAGACTAAATTCCTGCTGTTCCCAGAGATCACCTGTTACAGGTGAGTAACTATGCTATCTCCAGGAACAAGCAGGAATGTAGTCTTCATATATGGGACTACCTAGCTGGAAGATACCAGAGAGAGACCTCGGAACCAGTAGTGGTTTGCCTCAGGAGAGGCTAAAAGAGGTCATGGATCCTACATGGATGTCTGGTATCGAAACTTTCAGAACGGAGGATAGGAGCTGCTCTAAGTCTGAAAGAGATGCTGGAGAAAAGCCTGGCCAAACATGGCATCATGGTGGGAGTCCTTGTCCAGACAGTAGTGAGCAGCAAAGGTATGAACTGAAGACCAAGTTGCTGCTTTGCAGATTTCGTCAATAGCCACAGAATGTAAGTTTGCCATCGAGGTGGCCATGGCCCGAACATTATGGGCAGTGACATGGCCTTCAAGGGATAGGCCTGCCACATCATAAGCAAAAGTGATGCAATCTGCTATCCATTTGGAGAGGGTTCACTTGGATACTGACAACCCCAAATGATAAGGTCAAAGGAAATGAACAATTGAGAAGTCTTTCGGTGTTCTCTAGCCTCTGAAGGTAGAATGCTACAGCAGTTTTACAGTCCAGAGTGTGGAGGGTTGCCTCTGCCCTAGATGAATGCAGTCTAGGGAAAAAGACAGGAAGGTAAACTGCCTGATTCAGATGAAAGGGCGAAACCACTTTGGGCATGAAGTGAGAATGAGTCCTAAGGACAAACTTGTCATGGTGGAACCAAGTGTGTAAGGCGGGTCGGCCACCAAGGTCTGAAGCTCACTAATGCATCTTTTGCTGAAGTGAGGGCAATGAGGAAGATGACCTTCCAAGATAGAAACTTAAGCGAGGCTGTGGCTAAAGGTTCAAAGGGCAGTTTGAGAAGTTTTTCCAGAACAACATTAAGGTCCCATGCCACTGGTGGTGGTCTGATGGGAGGCTTGGTTAACCGAAGTTCTCTCATAAAGCGTGAGACAAGCGGCTGTGAGGAGATGGGCTGCCAATCTAAGGGATGATAAAAGGCTGCAATTGCACTTAAGTGCACTCTTACCGAGTTGGTTTTGAGACCAGAGGAGGAAAGATGGAGGAGATATTGGAGAAGTAGCCGAGAAGGGATTAAGATCTGTTTGTGAACATCAGAGTGAGAATCTATGCCACTTAAAGGCATAGGAATGTCTGGTGGATGGCTTTCTGGAAGATAAAAGGATATCCTTAACCTCCTGAGAAAGGTTAAGGTGCTGAAAAGCTATGCCTTCAGCAGCCATGCTGTGAAGTGGAGAGACTGCGGCTTGGGATGGAGCAGTGTCCACTCCCTCTGAGAGATTAAATCTGGAGCAGATCCAAGATCTATCAGCTGAGTATGAGACAGACGTAGAAGGAGAGGAAATCATGGTTGATGTGGCCAGCATGGGGCTATGAGTATCATGGAGCCCCTGTCTGCCTGAAGTTTGAACAGAGTTTTGGGAATCAGGGGGAATGGGGGGAAAGACGTAAATGTAAAATAGGCCTTGCCCCCAGTGGAAGTGAAAAGCATCCACCTGTTGACTGTCCGAAATGAGAGTCCTGGTGCAGAGGCGTGGGAGCTTCGCATTCTGCGGGGTGGCAAAGAGGTCTATCTCTGAAGTTCCCCAGTTCTGAAAGATGTAGGATACTGTGTCTACATGAAGAGACCATTCGTGGGGAAGAAGGATCCCACTCAATTTGTCTGCTAAAACATTTTTGTTTGCCTGGAAGATACACCGCTTGTAGGTGGATGTGATGGGCAATGGCAAAGGTCCAGAGATGTAGAGCCTCCCTGCAGAGGGACTAAGAGCTACTTGATTGTCGGTTTGGACCAGGACTCTGTGGTAAGAAAGGTGCTCCTGAAATACTTGAAAGCATTGAAGATTGCTCAAAGTTCCAGGAGATTTATTTGGAGTCATGACTCCTGTGGTGACCAGAAACCTTGAGTGGAAAGATGCCATAGATGAGCTCCCTAGCCTAGTTTGGATGCATCTGTCGTTAGGGTACATTGATGTGGAGGCATCAGAAAAGGTGACCCTACGAGGAGATTTTCTGGGGAACATCACCACTGGAGAGATGCCATCAGAAGGGGAGATACAAGTATCTTGTCCCCGAGATGGCCTGATGCTTGAGTCCACTGGGAAGCCAGAGTCCATAGGGCTGTGCGCATGTGGAGATGGGTATATATGACTGCATGCACCGTTGATGCCATATGACTCAGAAGTTACAGCATTTCCCGGGCAGTGAGGTAGTCCTTGAGACGTGCCTGAGCCAAGTGCAGCAGAGTTGGGGCAGAAATGCCTTTGACTGTTGAGTGTTTAAGAGAGTTCCTATGAACTCTAGAGTCTGAGTGGGAACTAGTTGGGAATTTGGAAGATTTACGACAAATCTCAAGTGCTGACACCTGCATGGTGTGTGAGAGAGACAGCTGGCTTCCTGAGAGGTGCTTGCTCTTATAAGTCAGTTGTCTAAGTAAGGGAAGACAAATATCCCCAGAGTTCTTAGGAATGTAGCTACGACCGCCATGCACTTTGTGAAGACTCTTGGGGCAGAGGCTAGTCCGAATGGAAGGACCTTATATTGATAGTGTCTTCCCTGGAACATGAAGCGTAGGAATTTTCTGTGTTCTGAATGAATAAGGATATGAGTGTTTGCTTCCTTTAGATCTAGAGAACAGAGCCAGTCCTGGCTCTGGAGATAGGGGAGAAGGGTCCCTAGAGAGATCATCTTGAACTTCTCATGTATGAGAGACTTGTTTAGGTTTCTGAGGTTCAGAATAGACCTGTATCCTCCTGTTTTCTTTTGAATGAGAAAGTAAGGAGAATAGAAGCCCATTCCCTGTTGGGAAGATGGAATTTATTCTATTGCACCTTGTAGTAGAAGGGAGGTGACCTCTTGTAGTAGCAGAGCAGTGAGAGGGGGCTGAGAACGATACATTCTTACTGAGGTAGAGGGGGGCAGGCTTTGCTGATGAAACCTGTACCCTTCTCTCACTATTCTTAATGTGCAATGTTCTGAGGTGATCAGATGCCACCTGTGGGCATAATGGCACAGCCTGCCGGCAATGTAAAGAGGACGGAGGTTCTCCAGAGGCAGAGCAGCTATGTTCTCTAGGAAGGAGTCAAAAACCAGGAGCAGCCTGAGTCTACTGACCTGGATGTATCTTAGGAGTCTGAGACTTCCTTTGCTGTTTTGGAGGCTACTGTCCCTTTTGAAGAGCATGATACTGACATTGAGAAGCAGGTGTGTAAGAAGAATAATACTACTTCTTTTTAGTAAAGAAGGCTTTCTTTGCTGCTGCCTTCTTTTTAGCTGGTTTGGCAGTGAATCTAGGAAGTCTATTCAGGGTAGTGTTCTCAGATTCTAACTGAGATACTTTGTCTTGCCAATCCTTGCCAAAAAGGTTTTCACTGATGCAAGAAATATTACCCAACTTATCTTGAACCCATGCTTGCAGCCATGATCCGATCCGATGCTTGCAGCCATGCAATTCTGCGTGCGCCAGTGCAGTCGATGTAACTCTACTGGTGCACTCAAAGCAATCAAATGTTGCCCTTTTGCCAAACTTTGAGATGTTCTGAGCATATTTGACAAGGGTGAGGTAGTCTGCTCTCTTGTCGTCAGGGAGAAGAGAAGTCATTGATTCTAAATTCCTAGTTACCTCTTTAAGAAACATACCCATGTAGAGTATGTGGAAACTAATTCTGGCTGATAGCATGGAAGCCTGAAAGCAACCTCAACCAAAAGCATCAAGGTTTCTCAATTCCCTACCCAGAGGGTGAAAGGAATGAGTGTCCGCGCTTTTGATCTGACGCATTGCCAATTCAACTACCATTGAATGGTACAGCAATTGTGTCTTTTGGAAAATGGGACATTCCAATACAAGGTACATGGTATCGAGCCTTCGAGTATGTGGAGAAATAGTAAGGGGTGTCTCCCACATACGAAGCATGAGGTCATGGAGAATGTGGTGAATGGGAAGTGTAGCCACTTCCTTAGGAGCTGTTGGGTATTGGAGAATTTCCAATTCTTCAGCTCTAGGCTCTTTCTCCAATGTAACTGTTATGGAAAAGCCTCTGGCAACATCGCGTATAACGTCTTGAAAAGACATGTCTCCTCTGGCTGGGACATGCGACATTGCAGAGACAGAGACTGGTCTTCTGGTAGACTTTGTAGGCCTCGAGTATCGGCCGATATATCTTCTGACGAATCCGATTCCGAAGACTCGAAGTATCGACGGGCAGGGTGTTCATCCTCTGTCACAACTCGGTACCGATCGAGGTTGGGTCAGTGCTTGGAATCTGTTTAGTCAGAACCTCAATACCAGAGGTACAGGCATGGGCGGTAGCATAGCTAATGGCATGTAACCTGATGCAGTTTGCATCGGTACCAAAGACAGTACCGGCATTTGCGGAACCAACTGTAAAGGTTTTACTGGAACCGAAGTTGCCAGTAAGGCCACTAAGCTCCTCTTGATGGCCAGGATGCACTGATCCATGGAGCTCGCCGATGCTTGGCTATTGGTACCGGAGTTGAGGGACATGATCCCTGAGCATGGCACCAGGAAATCTCTGGAGGTGGAGGCCTTGGGAGCATCCTGGGACCCTTCGATGGCTTTGGTGGAAAGATCCTCCTGTCGGGGTTGTTTGGCCGGTGTATCCCTCTCAAGGGCCACGCTCAGGGCATCTTCGATGCTAGAAGGAGATCTACCCTTGGGGGGGTGGCTAGTCTTCGATGAAGACTTATGTTTTGATACCTTAGATCCATGGAAGGAAGATGATGCCTTCGATGACGTCGATGCTAGAGAGACGGCGTCAGAGGCAAAGAGGGTGCCCAGCTTTGCAGCCCAATTCTGTAGGCCTCTCTTCATTATCTCCCTGCAGAGGGGACATTCTGATGGTTGGTGGTCAGGACCAAGGCATTTTAGACACCAGTCATGGGTGTCGGTGGCCGATATGGTACTGCCACACCTAGAACATTTCTTAAAACCACTAGTGGGTTGGCCCATTGCGTCGGTGACAAAATGGAAGGCCTGGGCCTAAAATGGCATTGATGCACTTGAAGAAAGTAAAACTTTCTCCTTTTTTTTTAGAAAGAAAAAAAGAAAGAACCGACAGGGAGTCGGTACCAGCATCGACAGGAAGGCAGACACAAACCACAAAAATATGAAAAACAGGAATTTTCTGCGGTGACAGGATTTGCTTCCTGCCGGCTCCGCAGCAAATGAAGAACTGAGGAGGGAGAGTGGGAAAGGCAGGAAGGCAGCTACACAGACGCAGTGGGATGTTCCCAAAAGCTTTCCTCTTGGACACTGAGGAGCATCCCGTGCGAGCTCCATCGGTACCGACGTCATCCATATGTGAAAACTACATTCCTGCTTGTTCCTAGAGATTAACCATGCAGCAGAAAATACTCAGCCACTGCCCACTTATCCCTCAGTAGCAAAAATTATGCGCAGCAAAGGCTGTCCTAACTTTCACCACCAAAGCTAACCAGGCAGTGGTTGAATAAGGCCCTGGATTGAATATCCGGGATTAAACCATCATAATCAACAACACAGCCATCCCTGTTAAACAATAGGTAAAATACCTAGGGATAATATTAGATCACACACTCAGTATGCTCCCCCACATAAAGCAAACAGTAAAAACGCATTCTTTAAACTAAAAACCATACAGCACCTAAGACCTCTTTTCGATACCCATGATTTCAAGTCTGTAGTCAACTCATTAATTACCCCCCACTTCGACTATTGTAATAGTCTACTGAAAGGCCTGCCACTTAAAAACACAAATATACTACAAAGAGCCCAGAACATCACTGCCAGGGTGGTCGCAAAAGCTCGCCTAGCTGATCACATAACCCCCATTTTACATGAACTACACTGGCTCCCAATAAACAGCCGGATAAAATATAAAATACTCCTTACAACATTCAAACTGCTCAACAACATCTCCCCCTCCTACCTACCTTCTCTCCACCAGAATCCAGATCAGGCAGACAAAATGCAAGTCACTCACTTGTCATACCCAAACCCATCTGCAGGACAAGAAAACCACAAGCTCCAGAACCTTTTCTTTTGCTGCCCCCACCCTCTGGAATGAACTTCCACTAACTCTCCTCATGACAAAAGACCTCCAACTATTCAGAAAAGGACTCAAAACACTCCTTTTCACTGAACACTTTGAAAACCCAACTGATACCCCTCACCTCCCACGAACAATCTCTCAACAAATACAGTACCAACCTACTAACTTTCCCCCTCCCTCGCCCCCTACTTAAACAACCCCAGAGCCTTGCCCCACCCATCCGAAGAAAAAGCTAAGTTTAGAATAGGCTGACTCCTGTATATATGTAAATAGAAAGTTGACACACAAGTTTGTTTGTACACTATGTTCCCTGTAAATAGTTAATACCACTGTTCCATGTAAAAGTTGTTCAATTGTTAACTGTAAACCGCCCTTGATCTCTGGAAGGGGCGGTATAGAAGAAATGTATAAATAAATAAATAAAGTTCAGTGACGACAGCTAGAGGCACATAGCCATCACAAATCAATATCAATTTATTATTAGCAATATATTTCCAGTTAAGAAAACAGAACAAGCTGGACTAGACAGAAACAACAAATTAGCAAATTGGTTATGTTCACAAATCACAGAAATCCTTTGCCAATACAGAATAAGTGACCATAAATTACATAGAAATATGTGGACAAAAACTGAACTCTATTCTTCTATCCTTCATTCCTTTGCCTTCAGTCCCAAGCACACTGCCTAGGAGAGGAGAGCCTAGAACAAGAAGAAGAACTCTGAATGACTCTCCTGCCTGAGATTTGGTATACTGGCTAACAGTGCAGGCCCTATGTGTTCATGCATAACAAAATCCTTGATGCCACCCTCAAAAATCTGCTACATTTGAGGCATTCCCTGCTCTGCCTAATGGAAGAACCAGTATTGGGGAGAGAGGGGGAGAAAGAGACTATTGGTGACAGGGTAGGAGAATGAAAAACTGGTAGGCACAGGTTGGGAGGATTAGGATAGTGAGAAGAAGGCTGTTCTGGATGAAGAGGAGGTTGAGAGGGTGAGGCCCTCTTCTACTACACATTCCACCATGACCACCATGATTTAGTCCCTCGCTGTCTCTTTCGGTCCTTTCACCATCTTGCATCCTTCTCTGGTCCTTCACCATCATCATGCATCTGTTTAACCTGTTTGTGTGCACAGGAGAAGTGAAATGCTTAATACTGACAGCAGCCAGCATGTGTTTGTCACCTGGCTTTGTCACTGTCTATGGTGCTTCCTGATTCCTTTGAGAGTCCATCACTGTCCTTCTCTCCATGTCCTCACCCCCCCCCCCCCCCCCCACTTCCCCCTAACCATCTTCTTTCCTTGTTCTCTGACTGTACTGTTACTTCACTTACGGCTGTACCATGTTTTCTGGTTCCCTCACTTTTCTGTATCTCTGTGATCTCTTACTCTCTGTGTCTATTTAGTCCCTGTGGCTCCCTCCAATCCCTTGTCCTGCATTTGGTTCATCTCTTGCTGTTGTCTGTCTCTGGCTATGGGAGATGGGAAATACCCAAGAGTTGCCAAGCTAACCCATGCTCCATGAGTGAGATTTGTTGCCAGTTCTGGTTTTAAATTTGTATTGTATATTTGTAGTCCCTGAGTTTACCCATTGAAATCAATGCTGCAGGCCCCATTATGCAACAGGATGAGATTGCCAGAAATCCAGGACTGCCTTAAAAATCTCACTCACTAGGCAACTTGGCAACTCTGAATACTCACATTACTGACTCTGCTATTGCTTTTGTTTGCATGAGTTCTCTAGTTGTCTCCTGGTCATCAGGATCATTTTACTTCCATTCCCCGCTGCTTCCTATGTGAGAAAAATACAGCTTTATTCTAATGAGACATATTAACAAAATATTATCTCTCACAAAATCTAGTTAATGTTTTATATAGTTTAGTTTAGTTTATTTGACATTTGATTGCCTGCTTTTGACTCCCCTATGGGGTGTCTCAAAGTGGATAACAATTAAATACCAATCTTCCAATAATTTATATAGTCCAAGCACACTACATACACCAAAATGAACACTAAAAGCATTAAGGGACATGTCTACTAAAATTTGCACTGCTAGTGCGTGATCAGACCTAAATACGAGTGCAGGGGTGGCGCTCGAACCCTGCTATAAAATGGAGGCATGCCAGACATACTTTGAATCACAGAAACTTGATTTACAGATGCAGATTCAGTTCTGATAAACCAACTAGCACTCCCAGATTATAAAGTATACCACTGCCCAAGATCAAACAAAAGTGGAGGAGGTGTCATAATTCTAGCCAAGAAGGACGTAAATACAACCATACGTACTAGCAAAAAAATTGAGGATATGGACTTGCTAACCATTGAAAATAAACACACAATAATATCTCTAATATATAGACCTCCTTCTCCATCCCAAGACAACCTAGCATCTATCCCGGAAACAGCTTGTACTACAACACTAAATAAATCCCATATTATCCTTGGAGATTTAAATCTTCCGTCACTCCTCAGCACCCACTCAACCCACTTCATTAACGCCATGTCTGACATTGGCTTCCAATAAGTCGTACAGATCCCAACACATAGAAAAGGCAATGTCTTGGACGTTATCTTCCTGCAAAACGATATCACCCAAAACATGCACTATAAAAATCCAAGATCCACTCCCCTACCATGGACTGACCATTTCCTTATTGAATGTGTAATACCTACACCAACTGCCCAAAATACACATTATGAACAACAAACATTTCAAAGCAAATACAAACCTTATGAAAAGGAATCCTTCCCGAATAATACCCTACCCCACTAGACCTACCCTCACCGACCTGGATGATATTATACAGAATTGGAATTCCACCATAGCTAATGCTGCCCTAGCTCCTCCCACACACAAGAAAACAAAGCAAAAAACCATGAAAACATGGTACACAACTGAGCTAAGGAAACATAAAACAAAAACTACACTCAATTGAGCATAAATGGAGACACACAAGATCAGAAGATGACAAAAACAATACATGCTTACTCTAACAGCTTACAAGGATGCAATCAACATGAGGAAGAAGGAGTATCATACTACATTACTCAACAAATCTCTCAACAGGCCAAGAGAATTATTTTCTATTGTTAAATCATTAACAAGGTCACCCACCCCTGACAAAGACAAAATAGTTATAAACCCCCAAATCCTAGAAAATAATTACATGGAGAAACTGGACCCGTCACTCATGAACGACACCTTCCCTAAACCCCCCCCCCCCTCCCCAGCATATAATCCAATGACTTCCACTATGCTTGTCAGAATTCAAGGTCTACTTTCCATTATATTGATAGAAAGCAGCTCAAGAACATAATAACCACTATTAACACTACCACATATCCCCCAATGACCCCTGCTCAGTAAGCATCCTGGAGATGGTTAATCATTCTTTAAAACAAGGTTACATGCCATCAGTCTTAAAACAAGCAACACTACAACACTACGACTAAAATCAACATCTGCTGACAAACACCATCCTAGTTCATATAGACCCATCTCTAGCATGCCGTTCCTAGCAAAAATTATAGAAAAAACAGTCCACTTACAACTTCAAGATTATATTGAGCTAAACTCACCCCTCGACGAACAACAGTATGGGTTTTGTCCCCAACATAGTGTTGAGACCCTGATGCTATCTCTCTTAGACAAACTCATACATGGTTTGAACTCAGCCAGACAGGCATTTATACTAAATTTCATAGACATTGCATCGGCATTTGACGGTATTGACCACCAAGTACTCATCAGAAGACTAAAACAGATAGGCTTACAAGAAATAGTCATTCAATGGTTTGAGTCCTACCTATCAAACTGCTCCCAGCAGGTCCAGATTGGTCAGAAATTATCCACCATTTTCAAACGAAAACAAGGCATCCCACAAGGATCCTCCTTATCTGCCCTACTGTTTAATCTGTATATACAACTAATATGCAACATCTTTAGAAAACATAACATACTATATCATCTCTATGCAGATGATATAATGATGTATCATCCCATAGACACTTCTAACCCAGACTACTCACAGATAACTACATGCATGCCTGGGACGAGATAACAGATTGGCTCACTGCACACAATCTGAAAATCAATTATAAAAAAACAGAAGTACTCTTCGTCCATAAAAATCCGAGCTTCATTCCACCCAAAAAATTCTGTTACAAGAAATTGAACTTGAAGTCAAGGAGGAAGTAAAATACCTAGGCGTAATCCTTGACCAGACACTAAAAACATGATCTCCCATATAAAATCAATCACAAAAACATGATCCAACACGTAAGGCCATTCTTAGAAGAACATGACTTTAGAACAATCCTAAAGCACTCATAACCCCCCACACTGATATTACTGCAACAGCATCCTAAAAGGCCTACCAAAGAAATCTATTCACCAGCTACAACTGGCCCAGAACTTGGTAGCACACATATTATATAAGGCTCACCACACTGATCACATCAACCCGATCCTCTACAACCTTCATTGGCTACCAGTTGGAGTAAGGATGAAATACAAGTACTTGATGATCATATTAAAGCATCATAACAAAATACCGGCAACTCCTCTATCTACTAATATCTCCTACGGAATCAAGACTTCAAAAAAATTGTTCACAAAACACATACACTATATCAAACCACATCCATAACATCAACCACTCTACCAGCACCAGAGCCTTCTCTTATGTAGCCCCTGCCCTATGGAACACCCTCTCCCAGATAACTTAAGATCAGTTCAAGATCTTCCACAATTTAGAAAAGAGCTAAAGACATATCTGTTCAGTGAGTATTATGGAAGTCACCATAATACCACCCAACCTCCAGATACATAGCCACACCTAGACCCAATCTCTCATTAAGAATGCCACAGCTTATTACAAGATTGTACAAAGTTAAGCTATCACTGTATGTAGCTTCCTGTAAGATAGTTCATTATGTTAACTGTACATAAGTTATTATGTTCAATGTAAAGTGTTTCCAGTTGTTCTATGTAAACTGCTCCTGATCCCTGGAAGGGGCGGTATATAAAAACTTGTTAAATAAATAAAATAAAAATAAATACCCAAGTTGCTAGCGCTGGTTTTGCATCACTTCTGCACTCCTACTGTCTGGCACTGGATGCACTTAAAGTCATCTATTGAGATGGCAGTATGTGCACCAGTGTTAAGTGCAATATTCCCAGGGAGCGTGTGCCAAAAATGTCCACACTACCCACAATGTGCATGCTCCACCCCAGCCTGTGCTACTTGAGTAGCATGGGATTTTTATCGCAGCCACATTTTTAGCATATGGTACTTTTGGCTGCAGTGCACTTAGCGTACATTGATCCCAATGCTACTTGATAGTACACATGTCCCTAAATCCGCTTTTTTTTTTTATAACTGCATCTTGTTCTGTCACTGTCTTACGATTTCTTGTTCCCTCACTGATAGGCAACAAATAATATCGTCATACCTTTGTTACCAGCCTAGAAGCTATTTGTGGTGACATTTTACTTACCAGATAAAGCACAGTTACTAGCCTGTAACAGGTGTTCTCTGGGAACAGCAGGAATCAGTCCTCACATATGGGTGATGTTGGTACCAATGGAGCCCGCGCGGAGCATTTCCCCAGCTTTCAAAGAAAGCCTTTGGGATATGTTACCCAAGAATGCCATCTTGCTCAGTCAGATGACATAGGATGGACGGCAGTAAAAACTAAAACAAGGTAGGGAGGCAACTCCCAGGGGAGAAGGAAGGGGGTTTCTCCAGGAATAATCAGGAAGTCAGTCCTCACATATGGGACTCCCTAACTCCAGGCTGCCGAGGATCGAACCCAGACAGCACCAACGGTGATCAATGAGATAACTGAGTTACAGAAGGTGAGCACCCACTGAGAGACTCTGCAAGACTCCAGTGTCCAGCAACACTGTCACTCCGGTAGCCTGAACACCGATG
Source organism: Ichthyophis bannanicus (assembly GCA_033557465.1). Classification (NCBI taxonomy): domain Eukaryota; kingdom Metazoa; phylum Chordata; class Amphibia; order Gymnophiona; family Ichthyophiidae; genus Ichthyophis; species Ichthyophis bannanicus. Next base: position 297,317,637 of record CM066037.1, read on the forward strand.
CGGCCATTGCCCTCACGCAATGCACTGTGATCCAGTGCTCGAGGGAGAGGTCAGCTCACTCATAGGCGAGGCAATACAGTTCGCCACCCAAGTGGACAGAGTTTGCTTAGTCACAGGGAGTGCCCCAGTCTACTGGGGTCATAAGATACAAAAAGCTGAGGTACTTTCCAATGGACCTGAGTCTGTTGCAAATAGAAAGACAGAGGCCCGCTTGCAATCTAGTGTATGAAGTATTAATTCCTCCCTGAAAGCATGAGGCCACGGGAATAAGGTGGGGAGGACTACCTTTTGGTTGAGGTGGAAAAGGGATACCACCTTCGGGAGGAATTTGGGGTGTGTGCAGAGCACCACCCTGTTTTTATAGAACCTTGTATATACGAGTTTGCTCACCCTTTGAGGGCCACCAAGAAGACCATTTTCCAAGACAGGTATCTCAGGTGGCAAGTGGCTAGTGGCTCAAATAGCGGTTTAGTGAGTTGGGACAACAGGAGGCCCAGGATAAACCTAGAGACAAGGGGCTGCCAGAGAGGGGTTTTCCCTCGATAGGGTGGTGATACGCAGCTATGGCACTTAGATGCACCCTCACCGAATTGGATTTCAGCCCAGTATGCAACAGGTGCAGTAGGTACTGAAGAATCAGTTCCATATGACAGAAGGGATTCTCCTCTTTCTCCGCACACCAGACAGAGAACCTTTTCCATTTAAAGGCATATGCCCGCCTGGGGGAGGGTTTTCGAGAGGCTAGTAGGATCTACTCAACTTCCCCTGGAAGGTTGAAAGGGGCCAGTGCTACCCTTTTCAGCAGCCACACCGTTAGCGACCCCAGGTTGGGGTGCAGAAGTGAGCCCTCCTCCTGGGACAGGAGGTCCAGGGCCTGGCTCAATGGGACTGGGAGTGTCTGAGGAGGCAAAAAGATCTATCATGGGCTTGTCCCAGCAGTGAAAGAGTTACTTCGTCACCTTGGGTTCAAGTGCCAATCATGTGGGCGAAGGACTCTGCTTAGCCTGTCTGCTAAGCCGTTGTCCTGGCCGCTCGCAGGAGCATGCTGTTACGCACTGTGAAGGAAAGGAGGGCCACCACCTCCTGGCAGAGTATGAGCAGGGGCTTGTTGATATAAAACATGGTCACCTGGTTGTCTATCTGGATCAACACAGGTTGGTGCCGCAGGCAGTAGCGGAATGCTTGCAGGGCCAGGAAGATTGCCCTGAGTTCGAGGAGGTTGATCTGAAAGAGGACTCCTCCTGGGACCAGTTGCTTTGCATATGGTGGTCCCCGCAATGCACCCCCCAATCCAGGAGGGAGGAATCCATTGTCAGGGTCCTCTGCGGTGCGGATGCCTGGAATGGCATTCCCACCTATAGGAGGTGCAGTTCTGTCACCAGATGATGCATTCTGCCAGTTGGCGGGTGACTTTGACTCTGTCCCGTAGTCTGCCCGTGGCTTGAGTCCACTGTGAGCCGAGGCACCATTGGGCTGTCCGCATTTGTAGGCGGGCTAGCGGTGTGATGTGGACCATCTAGGCCATGTGGCACAACAGGCGGAGAAGGAAGCGAGCCGGTACTGACTGGCGGTGTTGCACCTTTCCTGCTAGTTGAATGAGGCAGTCTGCCCTTTCCCTTGGGAGGACAGCCTATGAACTCCAAACTTTGGGTTGGAGTGAGTTGGTACTTGGGGTAGTTGATGACGAACCCCAGGTGCTGCAGCAGGAGCGTTCTACCCTCTGCAGCCTGCCTGACCTCTGAGGCCATCCTGACCCTGATTAGCCAGTCATCTAGGTAGGAGAAGACAAAAGCCCCTTGAAGATGCAAGTGAGCGGCTACCACTGCCAAGCACTTGTTGAAGACCCTTGGTGAGGAGGCCAGGCCGAAGGGCAGCACTCTGTACTGGTAGTGCCCTCCTCCCACCAGAAACTGTAGGTACTGCCTGTGTGAGGGATGGATCAGTATGTGAGTGTATGCATCCTTTAGGTCCATGGAGCACAGCCAATCTCCCTGGTGGAGGTAGGGCAGCAGTGTTCCAAGGGAGAGCATCTTGAACGTCTCCCTCACCAAGTTTTGCAGGTCTAGTATTGGCCTTAGGCCCCCTGTTCTTTTGGAGATAAGGAAGTACCTTGAGTAGAAGCTCTTCCTCCACAGATGCCTGTGTACAAGCTCCACAGCATTGTCCCTGAGCAGACCTGCGAGCTCTGAGAGCAGAAGGGTCTGGTGAAGTAGAGATTGCACTGGTTCTCCTGGAAAGAACCTAGGTGGTACTTGTTGAAAGTGGAGGAAGTATCCCTCCTTTACCACCTGCAGCACCCACTGGTCCAAGGTGACCTTGGCTCACTTGTGGTCAGTGTGCCAGGAGACCCCCTGTGGGCTGGTAAGGGTCTCCCAGGGAGTAAAGCTTCCCCCTGGTTGGTCTGGAGCCAGCACTTGGAGCTTCTGAGCTCCATGGTCCTGTCTCTTAGGGTGAGATCCCTGTTGCTGGCCCGAGAAGGACTGGTATCAGTGCCTCTGTTGGAAGTGCCCCTTTTTCTTGGGGAATAGGGACCTTTCCCCCGAGAGTTTCTTGCGGGAGAAGGAAAAGGTCTGAGAGCCTCTGGTGGGTCACCACTTCGGTTTCTCTTGGCCGCCTTGTCGGCCAGGGGTTTGCCAAACAAGTTCTCACTGGTGCAGAGGACATTGAGTAGTTTGTCCTAGACCCACTGCTCAAGGTCTGAGGACTGTAACCAGGCCTGGCATCGAGCTGCAATGCTGGCCGCTGCTACTCAGGCTGCTTACTCAAGAATCTGTCGTAGGCTGCCCAGGAGAGGAACTTTGAGCAGTCCTTGATCCTGAAGGTCAGGGCTCGGAATAGATTGAGAGGTTCCCCGGCCAGCCCCACCAAGAACCCGGACTCCTGGGTCAGGGCCTTCAAATACATGCCTATGAATACTTCATAGGCCTGGAATTGACACCCCAGCATCGAACCCTGGTAGCACTTGCGCTCAAGGGCACTGAGGGCTCTCGCATCCCTGCCAGGAGGAACAGAAGAGTAAGTCTTCTGGCTTGAGATTTTGCATGGTTGACTCAACAACTATGGAGTTATGTGGGAGTTGGGGCTTGTGGAATCTCTGCCCCTTCCAGATGTGGTATATGGCATCGAGGCATTGGCTGACCACCAGAACCAACGCTGGGATCTCCCAAATTCGTAGTAGTAGCCGCTCGAGAATTGGCTACACTGGCACCTTGAGAGTTCCTTGGGTGGAGACTTGAACAGGAGACTCTCCAGCTCCTTGGTGCATGGATCCTCCTCTGCCTCAGTTTGCACTGAGAGGGCTCTGGCTATATCCCTAACAAAGTCATGGAAGGCCATGTCCTCGGGAGGAGAATGGTGCCGGGGCGCTGGCAGAGACAGGTCCGAGGGGACATCTCGGTGCCATCTGGTTTCTGGGGAGGCCTCGTCATCGGTCTCCCACTCGGAGTTGAGGGTGGGACGTCCGAGGCCCTATGACTCCTTGGCTTGAGGCACGCTCCGAAAGATCAGGGTCCTCCCGAGGACCTGAGGTTCGAGTCTCGGAAACTTGCCGGAGAGGATTGGATTCCCGAGGAATGGGACCGGGACCGAGGTCTTACCCGAGGCAGGTGGCACTCGGAAATTGGCTCGACGACAGGGGACGCCCCTGCAGTCGGAAGCTCGGTCGTTGGGACAGATGATGCAGACAAACCTGCCATCATTGCCTGCTGCATGGCCAGGATAGCAGTGATGTTCTGTTCCATGGCTGCCATTCTGGATTCCAAGCCAGAAGGCTCTGCAGCTTTCGGCATGGGCACCAAGGGTATCGGACCCGGCGCTGGCACTCTTGCAAGTGCATGGTCTCCGTCGGCCACGGCATCCATCCTGAGGAGCTTGGTGGGCTGTTTCTTGGAGTCACCCAAGTCCCTCCAGGCAGTCTTACTGGTTTTCTCCGGTAGAACCTCAACAGACTTCGAGGATTCTTTTTTTTTTCGGGCTCCGAAGTCTGTTCGGAGGAGCCACGGGACTCCAAGGACACTCAGCCTTCTTGGGAAGTGCTGGGCTTGCAGCTCAGCTTCAGGGAGGCCAGTGCTGAGTCAGACCTGGGAAGCAGTTTCTCCTGCAACTCTGACCTCTTTTTATTGGTTTTCGGCATCATGGACTGGCACAGGTCGCAGGAGGTGCTATAATAATCCGGTCCCAGTTTGCGTAGGCAGCACTTATGGGTGTCGGTGACAGACATGGTTTGACTGCAGCGGTCACAACATGGTGAGGAAGCACCCGGCCGGGGTTGACGACTCCCAGGCAAAAAAAGGTCGCGAATGCCGGTCGAGGCGAGCCTCAATCAAAAAAGAAGGAAAAGAGCCAAGAACAGTGCCAAGCCCGGTGCCGGCTCGAGGCGGGAAGAGTAACCAGTACGCAAATGGAACAGCTAATTTTTTAAGGATATAGCAAGGATTTTTTCCAGGGAAATTGGACCAACATCCATTGGGCTCTGCATAAAAAAGGAGACTGAGCAAGATGGCACCCTTGTGCGGGAAGGGGACTATGCATGCTTTGAAAGCTGGGGAAATGCTCCGTGCAGGCTCCTTCAGTGCCAATGTCACCCATATGTGAGGACTGACTTCCTCCTTATTCCTGGAGAATATCCTTTCCTTGAGTCCTGCTAGACCAGTCCAGACAAGTGGGTTGTATTCCTCTACTAGCAAATTGATGGAGACAGATAGCCAATGAAATGCCCAAGTTTTAATGACATCATTCCCATGCCTCTATATTAGCCTGAGCCACAAAAGGGCATCTCAGTATTCGTCCCATCCTCAATGCGGGCAATAATGATGAATCAAATAGTAGAGAAACTATGTACCAGAGATATTGAACAGCAAGCTGTCAGTAGGATATGGACCTGCAGACCAATCATATAAATCATAGCAGATTAAGGTAACACCGCAACATAACAGACCAAATAGTAGTTCCAGGGGTGGGTGCTGGACTGGTCTAGCAGGACTCAAGGGAGGGACATTATCTGGTAAGTAAAATGTCACCTTCTATATCATCCTGCTAGACAAGTCCAGACAAGTGGGACATACCAAAGTTACACCTCCACTGGACAGGAAGAAGATATAGCAGCTCGTAAATCTTGAGCCAATCCAAAGGCCATGTCGCCCGAGAATGGACATATAAGCAGTAATGCTTGACAAAAAGTGGAAGGTGATGCCCACGTTGCCCCTGACAATGTCTGAAGGGGTTACCAAGCCACGCTCCACCCATGAAGATGCTTGTGCTCAAGTAGAATGGGTGCACAAACAGGGGCGGCTCAAGACAATCTACTGTCTGAGGTGAGAGATGAGCTAGTGCCCCCCTCCACAGCAGCCCAAATGGAAAGGCCTTCTCAGTGCTCTAGTTGGGGAACAGGGGGTCCCCTCACTCAGGACACCGGTCAGGTGGTTGCCTCAAGAATAAAGAAAGCAATATGTTTCCAGGCTATATAATTTAAAAAAAAAAAAAAAACTCTTTGCAATGATGTTTATACAAAGCAAAAATTGTAGCTGTTGATTTATTTATTTATTTTTATTGAGAATTTTGAAATATAGAATTCCACTTAACAAAAGAAAACCACGTAAATAGAGCACAAATAAACAGTATAGGAAAATAGAGAGGTCAAGTCCACATCATGGGAAACCGATGTCATTCAAAAAAACAAAAGGAGAAAATGCAAGAAATTAGGCAAAAAGATGCTACATAAGGAGGCAATAATTCGGTAGACCCTAAACCAATAATCCACTACTTCTTCCTATCAAGCAGAAATTTCTCTAAGTGGGAAACATCTTGGAACACAAAGGTGGATCCCCTTGAAGAGTAATACATTTGCAAGGAAACCGTAGATAAAAGGTAGCCCCAAGGGTTAATACCTGAGCCTTTAGATCCAGGAACTGCTTCCTACGAAGCTGTGCACTCCGTTTCACATCTGGAAAAACATTTAACTTCTGTCCATAGAACTGGACAGCTTTATGCTTAAAATAAACTTTAAGATATTTTACTTTAACTGCTTCAGAAGAAAAAATAACCAAACATGTAGCACGCTTCAAAATGGCATTGGTAGTCTTCCACAAAAGCTGTAAGATTCTGACTCTCTGATGGATGGAGTACATCCAGACACCATTCAACTTGTTAAGCAGTCACTCGAGGTGGTAGGAGTCCCTCTTAGTCACAAGGAGGGGAAGCACCTGTAGCACGCAGAGCAACTTGGGAAATATAACCATCTTATATAGCGCTATATGCCCACCCAAAGAGACAGGGAGATAGGACCATCGCATTAAGTGGTCATGTGTGTATGAAATAAGCACCTTCACATTTAAGTCATATAACTTCCCTGCTTACGGGCATCAGAATGCCCAAATACTTACAAGTTTGTATGTAGCCCATTTAAGAGGGAAATCACCCGACCAATCAGATTGAACCTTTGAGCATAAAGGGAGGACCTCCGATTTGTCAAAGTTTAATTTTAGACCAGAGAATCTCCCAAACTCCTCAAAGATATGCAATAAAGTTGACAAAGTTTCCTTTGGGGAGCCCAGATATAAAAGGATGTAGTCTACAAATGCCAAGACATGAAATTCCTCCTTCCCTATCGAAATTCCTCCTTCCCTATACATGCCCCCTCAAGCCCGGAATGCATCCACAATTGTTCAAGTAGAGGTTCAAGTGTCAAGACAAAGAGAAGTAGAGAGATAGGGCGCATCCCCATCGAGTCCCGCGTTGCAGGGTAAAATCGGTCATCAGAGAGCCATTCACTAAAATTTGCCCACGTAGGTCTGAGTATAATAACTGAATTACAACAGTGAAGAAACCATCAAGTCCCATTATACCCAGCACCCTAAAAATGTATCAATATTTCCTTCAATTCTTCCGCACCTTTAAATACCACTTCAGTTGTGGGTAACATCCCTACATCTTCCTCAGTAAAGACCGAAGCAAGGAATTCATTCAGTCTCTCCGCTATCACCTTGTCGCCTCTTAGTGCCCCTTTAACCCCTCTCTCACAGGTTTTTTGCTAAGAATGTACTTGAAAAAGTCTTTATTATGTGTCTTTGCTTCTGCAGCAAGCTTCTTCTCAAATTCTCCCTTTGCCTGCCTTATCAATGCCTTGCATTTAACTTGCCAGTGCTTATGCTGTTTCCAGTTTTCGTCATTTGGCTCTCTTTTCCATTTCTTGAAAGATGCTTTTTTGGCAACAACAGCCTCTCTGACCTCACCTTTAAACCATGCTGGCAGATTTTTGGACTTCCTTCCATTTTTCTTAAAGCGTGGAATACAGATGGTCTGGGCTTCTAAGATAGTATTTTTAAACAACACCCAAGCTTGATGTAAGTCTTTAACCTTGCAACTGCTCCTTTTATTTTTTTCTTAACTATTTTCTGCATTTTATCATAGTCTCCCTTTCAAAAGTAAAAAGGTAGTATAGTACTGTGGATTTCCTTACCATCCCTCCTCCACTAATTAAATCAAATGCAATCATGCTATGATCACTATTGCCAAGTGGCCCCAACACCCTTATCTCTTGCACCAGATATGGTGTTCCACTAAGGACTAGGTCCACTATGGCTTCCCCTCTGGTCTGTTCATGAACCAGCTGCTCCAAGAAGCAGTCATTTATTTCATCTAGGAACTTTATCTCCCTAGCATGTCCTGCCGTGACACTGACCCTGTCGATACTGGGGTAATTGAAATCACCCATTATTATTACTGTGCTGTAACTTTTGTTAGCTTTCTTTATTTCTTTGAGCATTTCATCATCCATTTGTTCATTCTGCCAGGCGGTCGATAGTACACCCCCAATGCCATCGCCTTCCCCTTTTTACATGGAATTTCAGTCCATAGAGATTCTACAGCAAATTTTGTTTCCTGCAAAACTTTAATCCTTTCTGACTCAATGCCCTCTCTAACATAGAGCACAACCCCTCCACCAATTTGATCAGCTCTATCATTACGATATAGTTTGTACCCAGATATCACAGTGTCCCACTGGTTGTCTTCCTTCTAACATGTCTCTGAGATTCCAATCATATCTAACCTCTCATTTAATGCTATATATTCTAACAATCCCATCTTATTTTTTAGACTTCTAGCATTTGCATACAAGCATTTTAGAGACTGTATTTTATTCATATTAATCTGGCTATTGGTAGGCATGGGTAATTTGGGATCTTTAAGCTCTGTCTGCTCCATACTCGAGGGCATTTGGGCTACTTTACTCTTTTTTGGAACCTCTCTGCTTTTGGTAGTATCCTTCAAGGATACATTGTTCCAAACCATGCGCTCTTGGGTGACTGTCGGCTCTCCCCTATTATCTAGTTTAAAAGCTGCTCTATCTCCTTTTTTATGTTTCAATCTGTTTTATTGACATTTTAAGTATCCCAGACAGCTGGCATCGCCGTTATCCAACAATGTAACAAACAGTAAAAACAACAACAATTGTGCACCGTAGCCCATCCGGGCCACAAGAGCAAACAGCAGAAAATACATGGCAAGTTCAAAACAACTGAAGTTACATAATAAAAGCCAACTTATCACAAAAGGGAACAACAGATGCCAGGGAAGCACGTTGACACCTAAGACCCCATGTGATAGCGCGTGCTCAAGACTGCTAGCCAGCTGTCCTCCCCCCTCCCCCCCAGAACAGACTCAGAAACCCGCAAACATACATAAACCCCACTATCCAGCTGAGGGGGAAATGCCCGGGGGGCCATACCGAACCCTGCGGATATAGGAAACATCATACCAACAGGCCTGGGGTGTGTTCTGCTCCCAGGCCCGCCTACTTCGAAAGGCGCCCGAGAGAGCCCCCCGCACCATCCCTACCCTGCCCTAGCCCACCAATACCACCCCCCAGCCCCCCCCCCCCCCATATTCCAAAACATTCAATTCAATTGACAGGGTTTTACATGCTGCGGCTGTTGAATAAGACTCACACATACCCCACGCGCACCAGGCTGTCTGCGAGAGAGAAAACAAAAACGCCCAACGGGACCCCCCGAGGGGAATCCATTAAGATAAACAAAGGTGAAAGTGAATAGCGAAACATACATAAGACCAGAGGAAACAAATTATACAACCACAAGTCAAAAACTCCGGGCAAACTCAAAATTCTGCTACGCTCAGTCGGCGGTAAAGATTGCAGGTGAGGACCCCAACATTCCAGGAAAGATTGCCACCGCCGTTCCACCCCACTAGCGCGCAGCTTTTCCATAAGCAGGACCCTGTGTAAATGTATTCTCCAAAGGCCGTAGGTCGGTCCCTGACCAGCTAGCCACTGTTGCAGCACCGTCATGCGAGCAGTTACCAACACCAGACGCAGCCAACGCAGCCCCGCGGAGCCTAGCTCCGCCTCCCACGTCTCGTCCCAAACATCCAGCACCAGGTTACCAGCTGTAAGAGGAACGGTCCGCTGCAAACACATCGTCAGATAGTCCAGTACCCGCCGCCAAAAGGCCTGGACCCGTGTACAACCCCAGAACATATGGCCCAACGACGCCCGAGGCTCCACGCACCGGGGGCAACAGTGGGAATCCCCCACTCCAGCACGCCAGGCCCGAACGGGAGCGAAATACAATCGGCGGGTAATTCTATATTGAGTATCCCTGTGAACCACCAGCACGCTTAGGGAGGGAATAGCAGTCAAACCACGTAGGAGCCCCTCAGTCGTGATCTCAGTATCGAGATCTGCCGTCCACGTCTGAGCCAACACATCAATATCGAGCGGCACAGCCGCCTCCCACAACATTTTATGAAGCCAGGATACACGCGTCCCAGACTCGCCTCCCAGTAGCGCCATCTCAAGGTCAGAACAAATCTCCCCCCGCAAATGTCCCCTAGGGAGCGAGCGAATATAGCTACTAAGTTGCAGGTAGGGGAAAACGTCTCGATCTCCCAATGGATACCATTGGCGAAGAACTAAAAAGTCCTCCACCCCGCCCACCGTGATTAGCACATGCTCCAGATTCACAAGCCCCATCCGTTCCCAGCGTATGAAGCACGACCCTTCCAGACCTGGAGAAAAAGCTGTATTACCGCGAAGAGGAAGATAGGGTGAGAAGGATGCCGAGATCCCGCGGCTCAAACAAAGATGCCGCCACGCTGTCCGTATTGGGTCCAACATAACCTGCAGAAAGGAAACCCCCAACCCCCTAGGCGGCGAAACATGTAAAAGATACCTCAGGCGAAAGGGTCGCGCCACAGCCCGGAGCATCTCTAAGGGGGAGAAATCATCCAAGTCCCATATCCAATCGCGGACGAACCGCAACAGACAAGCGACATTATATTTACGTATATCCAGGAGGCCCATCCCTCCCAACGACCGGGGCTGCCATAGCACCTCAAGACACACCCGCGGCCGTCGCCCCCTCCACAAAAACCGATTCAGCAAGCGCTCCAGTCTTTTAAGATCTAAGCGCTTAACAAGCAGCGGAAGGGTCTGGAGCGTATACAACACCTTAGGGAAGATGGCCATCTTGCATAAGGCGACGCGCCCTCCCAGGGACAATGGCAAATCACACCACTTATCCACACAAGTCATCACCGCCTGGAGTATCCTGGAAACATTCAGTTGGTATAAGTCCCTCGGGTTTGCCGGCAAATATATACCCAAGTACTTGAAATACCCATCCGCCCATCGGAGGGGGAAGGCGCCCTGCCATCCTTGTTGCCCCTCCTCCCCGGTCTGCAGGGCCTCAGATTTATCTAGATTGAGACGGAACCCCGAGGGCCGCCCATAGTCCTGAATCAGATGTAACAGCTTGGGCAACCCCTCACGGGGCTCCGCCAGATGTACCAGAAGATCATCAGCGAAGGCCGCCACTCGGAACTCTTCTTTCCCCACCGAAATACCATGAAACTGCTCTGCGGAGCGTATCCGAACCAAAAGGGACTCTAAAGTCAAAACAAAAAGGAGAGGGGACAACGGGCAACCCTGACGAGTCCCCTTCTGAATCTCGAAGTCAGCTGTCATGGACCCATTAACCAACAAAGCTCCAATCGGGTTGGCGTACAAGAGGCGTACTACTGCAACAAAGAAACCAGTAAAGCCCATCGCGTCCAAGACTTGGTACATAAAACTCCAATTAACTCTATCGAACGCTTTTTCGGCGTCAAAGCTTATAAGCAACGAGCGTGACCCCATCTCCCGTGCAACACAAAGGGGAAGCAAAATACGTTGAAGGCTATACGCCACATGGCGACCCCGGACAAAGCCCACTTGGTCCCGATGAATCAGGGCCGGCAAATAGTTAGCTAATCGATCAGCCATGATTTTGGCCAACAGCTTAATGTCCACATTGAGGAGCGAAATGGGACGGTATGAGCCGGGAAGAAGGGGATCTCGCCCCGGTTTAGGTAAGATAGTAACCAGGGCCTTGTTGGCTTCAAAGGGGAACAGCCCTCTCTGCACCAAGTCCTCAAAATAGCCCACCAGGGGGGACACCACACTAATTCCCAAAACTTTGTAAAACTCGCTACGGTACCCATCCACACCAGGGGCCCGGCCAGTTTTAAGATTCCGAATGCCCGCCTGCACCTCCTGCCCCGAGATAGGCTGATCAAGAGCCTGAAGATGTTCCTCACTTAGCCTCGGCAGGGCACATCGGGCCAGAAAATCGCACCCGTCCTGCTCCCTGTCGCCCTCGCTCGCATACAACCGCCGAAAAAAATCAGAAAAGACATTTTCGATGTCCTTTGCATTGCGGCGAAGAGTCCCATCTGGATGTCGGATGGCCCCAATATTTCGAGGCCCCCCCGCAGGCTTCAGCAATGAGGACAGCAACTTGCCCGCCTTGTTGCCATGCTGATAGAGCCGATATCGGTAGTACAACATCGACTTTTGGGCCCTCCGATGAAGAAGCATCTCCAGTTCAGTCTGAAGTTCTCGCAACTTGCGCTGATTTTCGGCGGTCCTATGCCCAGCCAGCACTCTTCGCGCTCTACCCAGATCATGTTCCAGCCACAGAATCCGCTGATTAAGCCGCCTTCGCCGCTGGTTTTGATAGCTGATGATCTCATCTCAAAGGACAGCTTTACCCGCTTCCCAAAAAAGGGCCGGGGATATCTCCGGCTGGTCATTGAAGAACACGTATTCCTTCCAGCGTTCCCGGACATATGCCTCGAACTGCGCGTCCCCGCTGAGATCTAACGGATATCGCCAAAGACGGTTTTGGCAAGTGCTACTGCTACGAAGTTCCAAAAGTACCATCGCATGATCGGACAGAACCACAGGCCCAATCTCCGCCTTACTGACCCAACCAAACAGCGCTTCAGAGACTAAGAAAAAATCGATTCGGGACCACGTGCCATGAGCACGAGACAGGTGAGTATAGTCCCTTTCTCCAGGGTGCAGTACCCGCCAAATATCGAGGAGCTTATGTGCTTCACATATCCCCCCAAGTCGCCGCCTAGCCTTCCGGCTACCCCACCGCATCGAGCCAGAGCGATCCACATCAGCCGCCAATACTTCATTGAAGTCCCCGCCCATAATGACCTGGTACCCACCAGTATCCATCAAAAAACGCGTTAAAGCTATATAAAATCCGGCCTCATAAACATTGGGACCATAGATCGAGCACATAGCCACTTTGGTTCCATTAAGCAACCCCCATACACAAACGTAGCGGCCTTCCGTGTCCATTACTACTCTCTCTTCGACCCAGCTAGCAGATTTCGCTATTAAGATGACTACCCCCCGCTTTTTTCCAACAGCCGGGGCCCCATACACATGCGAGATACGGCCTTTGCCTAGCTTCGCATGCTCCACCTCAGACTGATGCGTCTCCTGCAACATAATAACACTCAACCGTTGACGGTTCAGGTGCTGCATCACTTTATAGCACTTCATCGGTGACCCCAGTCCACAAACATTCCAAGAAGCTATTCTAGACCCAGTGAAATATCCAGAGTACAGCAATTCGCCTTTGTAAAAGGCGGCGGCCCCCCCAGCCTGGGGCCCCCACCTGCCTTCACAGCTCACCTGTCACAAACAGCCAAACAAACATATCCACCAAACATCCAACCGCTCCCACATGCAAACCCTGTGTACTGAACACATAGCCCCCCCCCCCTCAGAGCCCAGACCGTGTCCTTGTAAGGATCCCCCGATTGTTGATACCCCGCCCTCCCCTCCCCCCCAACCCACCCATCTCCCCCCCACCCCATCCTCCCCCCATCCACCCCACCCTCCACTAACCGCCGAGCTGTCCGCTCTGGCCTCACCACGACTTCTTAAGCATGAGGGACCCGCCTCCCCCCCTTTCCCAACCACCTAACCAAAGTATCCCCACCATTCACCTCCTCCCTTAGCTCAAGGAGCAGTCCCCCACCTCTCCCCACTCCTCAACGGCCAACTGCCCGCATCCCCTGCTGCCTCCTCTGCACTAGTAACCCCCACCCCTTCAGGCCACCCAGAGCCCAGCCGTCATCGCCCACTTCCACCACTGAGTCCCTAGGGCATCCCAGCAACTACACCCCGAACTCCAGGTGCAAAGAGGCAAATTAACAAAAGGGGAACAAATTAACAAAAGCGGAACTCCCCCCCCCCCCCCTTCCAGCAATCCGCCACCCCCTCTACCAGATTCCGCATAAAATTAAAGTGAGCTAGCAGCAATAGGACAGCCCAGCCCGGAGCCGCGGGCACACTAGAGAGCACCACACAGCACAACTCAGTAAATGCAATTGAACATCTTAATGAAATAATTTAAACAAGAATGAAATTAAATTTATAACTTAGCGTAAGTGCAATTAAATAATTTATATCAAAGAGGACTGAAAGTAGCATAAGTAAAGCGTGGACTCGAAGTTGGGGAGCAAGAATAGGGACACACAGCGGTAGCAGTAGAAAGAAAAAGGAAAAATACAAAGAGTTTAAAACAAGATAAATAAAAGGAAAAAGAGAATTATACATATTAGAGAATACAATGAATGTAAATATGGTTGAAATGGATTAGAATAAAATAAAATAAAATAAGCTGAAATACAAGACATAAAATAAGGTTAAATTATCAGGAGAATAAGACGAGATCCAGAAAATGAAAATAAATGGGAATTAAATTAAGATAAAATAAAATAAAGGGAAGGGAGAGAGGGGGGGGGGGAGCGCAACCAAGGTGCGGGTAGAAAAAAAGCCACAATAGAAGGCACCATTAATATGGAAAACCCAGCTTCAAAAATGGCAATAGTTTAAACAATCCTACTGACGACCCGCCGCCCCCCAGGAAAGGAAAAGAAAAGAAAGAGAAAGGAAGAAGAAGGTTCAGGAGAGAGTGAGGAAAAGACAAAGGAAGAAAAATTAAAGAACTCCCCAGCAATAACCAGTTCTGCCTCCGTACAACTACCTCGGACGGAAAGGGTTCAAAAAATTACAGCAAACTTTAAGGAGCCACCAAAAAAACCCCTGTAACATGTGCGGCAGCACAAAACAAAAAATGTCAACATTACAAAACACCCAAACTCAACCAGGCCAAATACAGTCGATGGCCCCACTAAGGTTCCAGCCCGCGCCTAGGCAGATCAAGGGGGGGGGCCACCCTCCCGGCCTGGGGGTATATTCCTTACAGCGTCCCAGACAGAGTATCTTAGAGTCAGACCCCAACCTCAGGGCCATAAGGCCTGCTCAAAAAGAGCTCCATAACAAAAGATAAAAATGCTGTAATAGGGGGTCACAAATCGCTCGGAGTTCTGCAACCCAGATGCTCCTCTCTTTCAGCCGAGGCTATCACAGTAAGTCATTGCTTCTTCCGGAGTAGTGAGCGTCCGACGACCACCTTCGCCTTCCACTCTGAGCGTTGCAGGGTACGCCAATGCAAAATGAACGCCCTTTGCGACCAAATGCCCGCAGGCCTCTTTAAAGGCTTTCCGGCGCAGCAAGACCCCAGCCGAGTAATCCTGAAAGATCAGGATTCGGCGGGCATTCACTCCCGAACTTTGCTCCTGCCACGAGGCGCGCAGCACTCCCTCCTTCTGCGCTGCATTTAAGAAGCGGGCGATAACAGCTCGGGGTCTGTTCTCGCCGGCTCGGGGGGGTCCCAGCCGATGCACCCTTTCCAAGACAATGCCGCCAATACCCTCCTCCAAGGGTAGATGCACCGGTATCCATTTCTCCAGGTAAATTCTCAGGTCCTTGTCCGGCACTGACTCAGGAATTCCAATGAATCTTAAGTTGTTGCGTCTGCTGCGATTTTCCAGGTCTTCCAATTTATCCTGGTGCTTTGCGAGGGCCTCTTCCAACTTTTTAATTCGCGCCTCATCCTGAACCCGCGTGTCCTCCAGGGTGCCGATGCGGCGTTCGGTTTGCTCCACTCGACCTGCAAATTCTGACACCCCTTGTGCTACTGCAGAGAGTTGCGTGGCCAGTCCACCGAACCGGTCTTCCAGGGCAGACACCACCGCCTTAGACACCTCGGCCACCATCGCCGCGGTGTCCGCCGGCATCAGAGCACTGGAGGCCGCCTCCGCCATTTTGGTCTCACCGCCACGCGGCTTTTCCCTTCTGGGGGTTTTTGTGGCCATACAGGTCGGTTCCCCAGCCCAGGCACACAGCTGGAGGGAGCTCCGATTGGTACAATTAGGATTCCCCCTCGCTGAAGCAAAAATGGGGTAGTTAAATCGGGAAACTGAATGAGGGAAAGAGAGCGGGTTCCGGAGCTAAGAGGGATACGTCCCGCTCAGCTCACCATGCCACCGGAAGTCTCCTCTATCTCCTTTTTAAAGGTTAATGCCAGCAGCCTTGTTCCATCCCGGTTAAGGTGAAGCCCATCCCTTCAGAAGAGCCCCTCCTTTCCCCAGAATGTTCCCCATTTCCTAACAAATCCAAAACTCTCATCTCTGCACATTGTCTCATCCACGCATTGAGACTCTGGAACTAGGCCTGCAGTGTTTTAATTTAAGAGGTTCAAGTAACTAGATTTTATTCTTCATCCCGCCCTTAGTCTTCCTCTTTCCACCTTTTAGCTACTTACCAGATCTCGACTTCCTACATTACCTCCCTCATATTCCTTTCCCAGCCTGCTATTCCCCATCTTTCAGCCACCCATTTCTACCCTTTGTACTCCTTGCAACCCCAGCCTCATCTATCTCTGCCTCTCATCACCTCACCAACCACAGCTTCTTCCCTGCCACTCATCCCCTCTTTACCTTCACCTCCAACTTCTCAAAATGATCGGGGGGGGGGGGGGTACTAAACATAACGCAAATTATCCCTCCCTGTACCTATGAAGGAACTTGCTCAATACTGGGGGTGCTCAGCACCCACAGAGCTGGCACCTATGCACCCTGTCCCTTTGTTATGTTTTAGTCCCTTATTTAGCCTTCCATTCCCCCTCTTTTAGCTCTCCTTTATCAACCTGCTCTCTCTCATCTCCTTCAAAGACCTGTTCCTGTCCTTTCTTTCTCATCCTCTTCATAGTCCTCTGTGCCTTTTCCCCTTTCCCCAGCATTCATTGTCCCTGCCTCACCCATCCCCAACATCCACTCCTTTGCCTCTTCTCCCATACTTTCTTCTCCCCTTCCCAGTATACATCCACATACCTCATCTTCTAATATTCATTTACCCTGCCTTTCCTCCACCTTAACATCAGCATACATTCCTCTGGCCCTCCATCCACCCCTCTCCCTGCATATGCCCTTGCTTCTCCCTCCCTTACAGTATATGTCCTCATTCCCCCAACATCCCCACTTCTGCCATCTCGAACCTCCTCATCAGCCCCCAACCCTTGCATTAGACCACAGCCCCAACATCCAGCTCCCTTTTTCCAGTCCTAGAATCAGACCTCTTCTTCTATACCCCATCCTTTAATTCTCAGCCCCCTTATCCCAGTATCAGTCTCTGCATTAGCCCCAGCCCCCCCCCTTCCCAGTCCCTGTGTTAGCCCCCAGCCTCTACTTCCCAGACCCTGTGTTAGCCTCTAGCCCCTATCTCCCAACCTCTGATTAGCCCTCAGCCCCCTATACTCGCAGTTCTATGTTAGCTCCCAGCCTCCACATTGGCCCCAAGCTCTAGCTCCAGCCCCTGCATTAGCACTAGTCCTTGGGTTGGCAGCTGACCCCCTTGTAGCATCCGCAACTCTTAGCATCTACACTCTTCTCCCAGGCGCAGGTCCAGCATAATTTTCACGCCCCTTGTCATGGTGTAGATCTATCAGAACCTATGGAGATAGGTAAAACTGCAGAGAATGGATCTGACACTGACAGCTCAGAGAAGCACATGGCCCAGAGTTGCTGTAGGCAACATATACAAACAATGTCACAAGGTGGGAGAACACGCCCAAGCAGCAAGCAGGCTCAGGATTCATTAGATAATGAAGGGCAGCTGAGAGGGGGCGGAGTTCAGGCAGACACTACGACACACGCACATAAAACTAACTCACCTGAAGTTAGGGGGGGGGCAGAGCTGATGGAACCAGATGTGGTGGAGCCGAGAGGATGAGTGGTGGAACAAGGTGTGGATCCAGGAGAGCTGAGAGAGCTGAGAGATCCAGTTCCAGAGCAACAAGGGACAACCACAGAGACTGCTCCAGAGAGCAGCATACAGACAAGCACAAGCTCAGTGATGTTTACCACGAAGGTAGCAGAGAACACGGTCTTGGAGCCAGGTTTAGGAAAGCCGAGGAAGCTAGCCACCCCAGCTGCAGGCACAGAAGGGAAAAGGAGTTCTGGCCTGAAGACGTTTTCATGTCAGAGGAAAAGCTGAAAGGAAAAGGCAGTAGGAACCTTCCGTCCTGGCCAAGCCCTGTTAACTCAGCTGTACCGAAAAACTCCAGTCTAAGGGAGCTAGAAGGTAGGCTGTTTAATTCTAATATAAGGAAAGCTGAATCCAGAAGTTTTCCCTGCAGTTGTCAGAGTTTGTGGGGCTCTCAGGGAAGAAACTATAGAGAATGTGGTAATCTTCCATTCCACTCTGTTACTGAGGAGGAGGGGAAGTCTCAGTGCCGTGAGGAGAGACTGTTTGGCAATAGCACTTTTTACAATCCGAAAGAAGGGCAGTCTGAAGGGGAATGTGAGGAAATGCAACTTGATATTCATGGGGAACAACCCTCAGATGATTGCATGGATTGTACACTCTTTATGCTGAAGAGGCTGTTAAGACTTTCTAATAACAGGAGTGAAAGAGAGAAACTTACCTGTTTGTAAAAAGGACTGTTTTGAGCTACCTATTGTTCTGTTCATAGAAGCTGAAGATAGAAGCAATATTTTGGGTTCCTGTTTGTTTCCTTTCTTTTGTACCAGAAGTATGGTCTTTTTGTCTTTGTTTCCATTGATATAAAATCCACCCGGAAGGGGAATAAAAGTCCTGTCTAAAGCCTTACCACCCAACTGCAACTCACTTCTTTACTAGCTTGTGGGACTACAACACCCAGAGGGCAGTGCAGGGCCCTCTACACCACTCCCCTTGCTGGTTTAAGATAAGCCCCAGTGAAATACCCATGCCTTTGCCTCTGGGGACCTTCACTGGGTGACACCCTGTCTCCCCCTTCTTTCTCTGTCCCCCCAGCCCCTATCCAGCATCCCCCTCCCCATTTCTTCCCTTGCTAGCCCCTATTCTCCCCTCAAAATGTATTCTGCCTGCGGCAGTGACTACAATAACAAAAAACAATAGAAAAGGACCGATAAAGCATAGTTGTGATGACTGTGGAACCTCCCAGCCTAAGCAATCTTAAAACCTCTTCTGCTTCCCACCTCCCTGACACACACTTTTTACTGCCATCTGGGTGACAACTGAGACATAATATCTTTCACTAAGACATTGGTAGAATTCACCATAGTCCAGATATCCCCAAGAGAAATATCCTAGGAGGAAGGGAGGTTCCCAGACACCTAAGTTATTTCAGCAAAACATAGCAGTTTAGGAACTGACACCACCAACAGGACAAGCACCAGTCTCACCAACAGGAAAAGCACTAATCTCACCCACATCGTCTCCTGTTGGGGGGGAGGGGAATCAGCTCGTCAATCCTCTGGAGGCGCTCCCCAGGAGGAAGGGGTGGAGTTTCAAACTAGCCCTCAATGTAGAGGGGGAGTTTTCTGGGATTTCTATCTCCAAACCTTGACCTGAAGCGGGAACAGCTATAAGACGTTTATTCAATCAACCTGTTGCCAGACGTTTAGGTGTTGAAGCACCGCTTTCTTAGCACTTCTCCCATTACGCTTGCCATCTCCCTTAGACATGAATCGCCATTACTAAGACGCAGCGGAGAGAGCCCCAAAGGCCCCGGAAGTAGCACCGACTTTTGGTGCCCCTTCGGCCACGTGCCCGCAGCCGCATGGCAACACATAGAAACATGACAGCAGAAAAAGATCACATGGCCTATCTAGTCTGCCCTTCCATATAAACTACAATAGTCCCAGTTTTATCTTTAAAGATCCTCTGTGTTTGTCCCATGCTTTTCTGAATTCAGATACTGCCCTCATCTCTACCACCTCCACTAGGAGACTATTCCACACATCTACCATTCTTTCCATAAAGAAATATTTCCACATGTTACTCCTGACTCTGTCTCCCCTTTCACCCTCATCCTATGTCCCCTCATAGCAGAGCTTGCATTCAATCGAAAAAGACTCTCCTCCCCTGTGCATTTTTTATCCCACAGAGGTATTTAAACATCTCTATCATATCTCCCTCTATCCTGCCTTTCCTCTTAAAGATCTTTAAGTCTGTCCTCATATGCTTTATAATGAAGACCACTAACCATTTTAGTAGTCACCCTCTGCTCCGACTCCAACCTGCTTACATCCTTTTGAAGGAGAGGTCTCCAGAATTCCACACAATACTTCAAATGAGGTTGCACCAGAGACTTATAGCAAGGCATTATCTGCATGGAGTCGAGACCCTCATGACCACACTGATGAACACTCTCCTCATAGGAACGCAAGAAAAACACTCTGGCTACGCCATGATCTTCCTTGACATATCTGCAGCTTTTGACACCATCTCCCACAACATCCTCATACACAGACTACGGACAATTGGGATCAAAGACACTGTACTACAATGGTTCCAATCATATCTAACTAACAGAAAGCAACTAATCCGCACCAGCAACACGGCATCCCCCCCGTTCCAACAACACCAAGGAGTCCCCCAAGGATCCACACTATCAGCCATGCTTTTCAACATCTACCTCCAACCACTCTGCTCAGTCATACGCACTCACAACATTAGCTTTCACATTTACGCAGATGATATCATGCTCTATGCCCCCATCACAACCACGAACCCAACAAACACCCACCTATCAACATGGCTTCACAGAGGTGTCCAACTGGTTACAAGCAAACAACCTCTCCATCAACATAAAGAAGACAGAAGCCCTCATAGTCACAAAAGACCCAGACTTTACACCACCTACACACTTCAACATAGGCACCACAAACATTCAAATACAACCACAAATAAGGTACCTGGGCATTATCATCGACCAAGCACTCACCTTAAACCAGCAAATCACCAAAACCTCCGGAACTATATTCCACAAAGCAAGGACAGTCCAACGTCTCAGACCCCTTCTTGAACATCAAGACTTCAGAACTGTAATGCAAGCCATGACGCTCCCACATCTGGACTACTGCAATATATTATACCATGGACTTCCAGCCACACAGACGAACCCCCTCCGAACAGCATTGAACACCACGGCGAGAATCATTCAGGGAGCAAAGAAGACCGACCACATCACCCCGATTTTGAAAGACCTACACATACTCCCCCTCGAAGCAAGGACTAAATACAAAGCCATCCTACTCACCCACAAAGCCATACATCAAACACGAAACTCCCAACTTCACACCCTACTGTCTCGACCAGCTCACGGCAGAACTACCAGACAAGCCTCCAGCAACTCACTCACCATCCCTCACAAAAGAACCAAATGCTCGCAACGGACCTGCAATCGAGCCTTTGAACTGTATGCTCCATCCTTATGGAACTCTCTACCAAGCTGTCTCCGAAATAACACCGATTTACTATCTTTTAGAAAGCAGCTGAAAACCATCCTGTTTCAGGAATACCTCAACATGACGCCCACCAAAAAGCGAAATAACCTCTGATCTCACCCACCATGACCACCCAACTTATACTATACTAAGCCAACCTTGTCCAAAAATCTGTCTACGTCCAAAGTCTGTCCTATGTCTTACCTTGAAATCATCAATGTAGCCTCCCCGGTGACGGCCCCACCCCTACACGTAAATTCCCCCTCCCCCTTTATGTAACGCCGCTTTGACCCGGTGAAAAGCGGGATATAAATACAGCTAAATAAATAAATCACCTCCTTTTTTCTGCTGGCCAATCCTCTCTCCCTATGCACCCAAGCATCCTTCTAGCTTTCACCATCGCCTTTTCTACCTGTTCAGCTACTTTGTCAGACACAATCACGCCCAGGTCCCGCTCTTTTTTGTGTGGACAAAAGTACTTCACCCCCCCCCCCCCAACACACACACTGTAAACGATTTCCTTGCATTTTTGCAGCCCAAATGCAGGACCCTGCATTTTTTAGCATTAAATCTCAGCTACCAAATTCTAGATCACATTCTTCAAGCTTAGCTAGGTCCTTCCTCATGTTATCTACTCCTTCCTGGGTGTCTACTCTATTACAGATTTTGATATTATGTGCAAAGAGGTAAACCTTACCCGACAGTCCTTCCGCAATATCACTAACAAAGATGTTAAAAAGAATCGGACCAAGGACATATCCCTGTGGTACCACTGGTAACCTCCTTCTCCTCAGAGTGAGCTCCATTTACCTGTACCATTTGCCGCTTCACACTCAACCAATTTCTAACCAATCAGTAACTTTAGGGTCCATCCCCAGGGTGCTCAGTTTGTTCATAAGTCACCTGTGCAGAATAGTGTCAAAGGCTTTACTGATATCTAAGTACACCACATCTAGGGCTCTCCCTCAGTCCATCTCCCTGGTCACCCAGTCAAAGAAATCAATCAGATTTTTCTGACAAGACCTGCCTCTGGTAAACCCATGCTGCCTCGGCTCCTGTAATCCACTGGACTCTAGAAATCTCACTATTCTCTCTTTTAGCAGTGTTTCCAATAATTTACTCACCACAGTTTAGACTAACCAGCCTGTAGTTTTCAACCTCATCCTTACTTCCACTTTTGTGTAAAGGGACCACATGTGCCTTTCTCCAGTCCTCTGGGGCCACTCCCAACTCCAAAGAAGCACTGAAAAGTTCAGTCAGCAGAGCCTCTAGAATGTCCCCAAATACCTTCAGTATTCTCTGTCTTCTGAAAATTATTTGAGCTCCTCGTCACGTCTGTTCCTATTTCTGGGTGTTTTCTGAGGTCCTGTTCCTGGCCCCTGATCTGTGTCCTCAGAAAGCGTAGTTACTCACCTGTAACAGGTGATCTCCGGGAACAGCAGGAATTGAGTCTTCACATATGGGTGACATCGACACTGACGGAGCCTGTGTGGGAATACTCCCAAGCGTCCTATAGGAAAGCTTTTGGGAGCATCCCACTGCACCTGCGTAGCTGCCTTCCTGCCTTTCCAACTCTCCCTCCTCAGTTGGGTTTGTAGCTGAGATAAAAGAAGAGCGAAATACAACACCTAGGGGAGGAGGGTGGGTTGTGAAGATTCAATTCCTGCTATTCCTGGAGATCACCTGCTACAGGTGAGTAACAACGCTATCTCCAGGAATAAGCAGGAATGTAGTCTTCACATATGGGACTCCCTAGCTTGGAGATGCCAGGCAGATGACCCCAGAGAGAGCAGTGAAACACAGTGGGTCATGTATCCTCCCAAGGATCTCTGGTATCAAAACCCGGGACAGGGGGTAGGAGTTGTTCTAAGTCTGAAAGAGGTGCTAGAGAACAGCCTGGCCAAACAAAGCATCCCAATGGGAGTCCTTGTCCAAGCAATAATGGGCCGCAAAAGTGTGGACAGAGGACCAGGTTGCTGCTTTGCAAATTTCATCAATTGCCACTGAGCGTACGTTTGCCATGGAGGCAACCATTGTTCGCACATTGTGTGCTGTGACATGACCTTCAAGAGAAAGTACCTTACTCTCATAGGTAAAAGATATACAGTCTGCAATCCACTTGGAGAGTGTTCTTTTGAAAACTGATAGACCCAGGTGACTGGAATCCAACGCAACAAAAAGCTGTGAAGTCTTTCTGTGTTGCCTAGTTCTCTGAAGATAAAAGGCCAAAGCACGCTTGCAATCCAGAGTATGTAGACTTATTTCTGCACTACAGGCATGAGGTCTAGGGAAGAAAACAGGGAGGTAAACCGACTGGTTCAAATAAAAAGGCGAAACCACCTTTGGCATAAAGTGAGGATGAGTCCTAAGGACTACTTTATCATGGTGGAACTGTGTATAAGGAGGATCAGCCACTAAAGCCTGGAGCTCACTGATGCGCCTTGTAGAAGTGAGGACAATTAGGAAGATGACTTTCCAAGAAAGAAACTTCAGAGATGTAGTGGCTAGGGATTTGAAGGGCAGCTTCATGAGCTGTCCAAGGACAAGACTGAGATCCCATGCAACAGGTGGAGGCTTAGTTAAGAGTAGACCCCTCATAAAGTGCGCCACAAGCAGCTGAGAAGAGACAGGTTGTCCATCAAAGGGCAGGTGGAAAGCCGCAATGGCACTGAGGTGGACTCTTACCGAATTAGTCTTGAGTCCAGAGGATGAAAGGTGGAGAAGATACTCAAGTAACGCCTCCGCGGGAACGGAAAAAGGGTTAAGATCCCTCTTTGAACACCAGATTGAAAACCTTCTTCACTTAAAAGCGTAAGCACACCTTGTGGAAGGTTTCCTTGAAGCCAAAAGGATATCTTTAACCTGTTGAGAGAGGTTGATATCCTGGAGTTCTAAGCTCTCAGCAACCACACCATCACATGTAAGGACTGGGTGTTTGGGTGCAGAAGCGTCCCTTTCTCCTGGGATAGGAGATCTGGAGCACATCCCAACTCCAGAGGATTGGCTTGAGAGAGACGTAGAAGCCGTGGATACCACGTTTGACGTGGTCAGCATGGGGCTATAAGGATCATATAGCCCCTGTCTCTCTGAAGCTTGAAAAGAGTCTTGGGGATGAGGGGAATGGGAGGGTAGATATACAGGAAGTCCTGACCCGAGTGGAGGTGGAAAGCATCCACCGCCTGATTGTTCTGAGCAGGTATTTTGGAACATAAGAGGGGAACTTTGGCATTCTGATGACTTGCAAAGAGATCTATATCTGGAACTTGTGTCTCTTGGGGAAACTGCTAGGTACTGTGATAAGGAAGCTTATCATAGCTCAGGAAGGAGCTATAGAAAAGGTGAAGTGACTCTGAACAAGCAACCTGTCAGTTCTGGTAGAAATAAGAAAACAGAATTTTCCCATAAAAGACTACCAGTCCCAGAATGCACCAGGTTTCCAACAGCCATTAGAGGAGCTGAAGTGGGGAAACGTGTGTTCAATCAGGAGGGCTCTATGAGGTAATCCCTAAGCACTCATCTCAAAGGGCAGGGCCTGATTCAGCACAGCTGCGCTGTATTAGGGGGGAGCACTCATCTAGGCAGAATAAAGGTAGAGTTTATTCTGCAGAGAATCAGCTTGAGCTTGATCATCTTCATCATCAGGAGGATCATCAGAAGCAGAAGCCAAACCGGACGGACAGAGAGGGAAAGAAACCCTTTGGAAGAAGGAAGAGAAAAGCCTTTGAGAAGTCTAGAAGAGTCCAGAGCAGTACGTATACTGGGAGGCATTCCAAGGGCCAGCATACACCACTGGACTGGGGAAAGCCAGAGGAATGGTGCTGCAGAGCTAGGAATCTCCAGACGGTACCTGTGAGGGAGACGGCTGCACGTGGAAGGGACCCTAAGACTCGTGCCAGAAGGTATGTGAAGAGAGATCCAGTGTCCAGGGATCTGGATTGGAAGGCTGGACATAAGAACTGGACTACATACTGGCCAGGCTATATAGAGAGGAACTCTAACAGCAATGGAAGCTCAGGTATGAACACTGATCTATGCCTTAGCTATAACCTTGAAAGACAGCAGGGAAACAAGTATTCTCCTGAAAGTGCTCCATTGGGAGATTCATCTGTGCCAATCCATGATATTGAACCCATGCTTGTTGAAGAAGAGGGGGTGATAGCAGATGAAGAATCTGTTTACATGGACTGCTCTCTGTCTAAACTCCTTTGGTGATTTTCTGTTATAAAGTACAGCAACCATCACAAAGAAATACAAACTTGTTCTTTAATCTACTCAGAAAAGCTCTTGAGTAGGATTTTTAGCCACGCAGTAGAAAGCAAGCCAGCTAAGGGGTTTCAGCTGGATAACTGCTAGCAATTGAGCCTTACCTAATTGCTTGTGAGCTAGGAGAGAATCACTTCTGAATCTATGTGGGAAGATATAAGAAGTTAACCTGAAAATAACAGTTTTTTTCTTTCTTTGTGGCTTTTGGTTTGTTGTTTGATACTTGCTAAGAGAATGTTAGCTAAGCCTACAGAAAAGACCAGTTTGTTATCAACCAGGTCTTATTTCTTTTGCTTTGATTGCCTGATAAGTTAAAATGTTGTTTTCCTGATTTTGTTTTTTCAAGTTTAACACTGAAAGCAAGTAACCTGATTTATGTGCTACCAAGCATATCTGTGTTGGGAGAAATAACCCCATATATAAATATCTTATTGCCTTTACACTTGAGCACAACTAAATTATTGTGAGCAGCTGTGTCTGGTGTGAATGAACTGCATTGCCCACAATCCCTTGCAAATCATATAGATATATGCACTTGCCAAGACTGTGAAGATTCTCACCCAGGCAGCCGTCTGACAAATGGCGTAGTTTTTCGGATTGCTTTTGCACAAAAGGGATTTACTTGCTGAGGATTACAACTAAAGTTCAAGTTTAAAGCTGAAAAAAAAGATTTTCCCTCAACTGCATTTTGGAGGAGAAGTGGATGTTCCAGGCAGCTGTCCCAGGAGGAAAAGACCCTGTGCAGAGCTGGATTCATCACTAGCACAAGGTAATAAGTACCTGGGCATGTCTAGTGGTGGATGGGAGTAAGGCACAGGGGTAATTGGAAAAAAAAAAAAGTAGAAAAAAAAACCACACCTGTTTGGAAGGTGGTGCACTTTGTTTTTTTTTTCTTTGTTTCTTGCAGGGATCAAGATGGATCCAAGGGAACTAGCTGAATGGATGGCAGCCCAATTTAGCAGGCAACAGGAGCTAGCGCAGCAAGCTCAGGACACTGCTATGAAAGCCTTAATGGACCAGCAGAAGCCAGTGCTTGATCTGGTGCAAGCCCTAGTTCAGCTGCAGAACCAAAGTGGAACAGATGCAGGACCAGCAGTAAATACTGGTACACCACATGTGGACAGTGTGGGACTCAATCAGGGGATTGGGGCATTTAGTTTTGGGAAGCTAACTCCAGATGATAATGTTGATGATTTTCTAGAGTCTTTTGAAAGAGTGGCACAAGCATTAGCATGGCCAGAGACCCAGTGGGCAGTAAGGCTGGCAGCCTCATTAACTGGAGAGGCGCTTGCAGCTTATAGAGCAATGCCAGCAGCCCAGGCTTTGAATTATAAGGAAGTAAAGGCTGCTATTAGAGATCGCCTAGGGTTGTCTATTTCAGAGTATAGGCGAATGTTTAGAGCTACTACATTGAGAGTGGGTGAAACACCCAGGGCTCTGAGTCAGAGAATCAGAGGTTTAGCTGTAAAATGGTTGGAGCCTGAGCAAAAGACGGTAGAAATGTTATTAGACATTATAATGCTTGAACAATTTATGTCTGCGGTCCCTAAAGATTTGCACACTTTCCTTATACAGCAAAATTGCCAAAATCTTGGAGAGGCAACCATGCTAGCAGAGAGATTCTTGGAAGCCACGCAGGCTTGCCATAGAATGGGTGGCCCTCTGAAGATTGGTGCGGAGGCAAGATGTGCTGTATCAGAAAAGAAAATAATTAAAAATGTTTCTGAAAATGAATGTACTGTATCAAACCAGATGACACAGTGGAGTAGAAAGAAATGTTTCAAGTGTGGAAAATGGGGACATTTAGAAAAGAGATGCCAGACACACACTAGCTTAATGGGGGTGGATTTAAAACAGCCCAAAGAAGGATTTCTTTTGTTGGTTGATGTGCAAGGAATTACCACAAATGCTTTGTTAGACTCTGGGGCAGACCAGAGTATGATGTCAAAAAGGCTTTGAAAGAGAATAGAGGCCCAAGAAGGATTTGTGCCTAGAACCCCTGAAAGCCAAGTTCACATCAGATGCATTCATGGTGCTGCAACATCATATCCCACCTATAGGCTAAAGGTTAAGTGCCTGGGGGAACAAGAGGAAGTCCTGTTAGCAGTGGTGCCTAGGCTACCCTTTGATTTGGTTCTAGGAAGTGACTGGCCAAGATTTAAGCAGGGTCTAGTGGAAGGACTAGGAAAGAAGGAGGGAGAAGGTTTAATGGTAATAGCTCCCGGGCCTTTATTTGGAAGTCCTCAGACCCCAGCTAAAAAGATGGTTAAGCGTCCAGAAGACCAAGCTACCCCAAAGCAGACATTCGTCTTAAAGTACCATAGGGTCACAGAGAAGGCCCAAGCTCCTAAGCGGGCAACCCCTCAAGCTGCTGGGTTTGACCTGTGCAGCATAGAAAATGTGACTGTACCTAGCCAAGGGAGAGCACTGGTTGACACCGGTCTCCAAGTGGAAATACCTATTGGATGCTATGGGAGAGTAGCCCCAAGGTCCGGATTAGCCCTTAAATATTTCATCGATGTGGGTGCGGGAGTAATTGATCCCGATTACAGGGGCAATATTAAAGTTTTGTTATTTAATTTTGGACAGAATGATTATCACGTGAAGACAGGAGACAGAATTGCCCAATTGATCTGTGAGAGGCTGGGTTTTCCACCTGTGGAGGAGGTCACATCCCTGGAAAATTCTGAGCGTGGAACCAAAGGCTTTGGTTCTACTGACGTCAAAGGGGTTTAAAAGCCTAGCTGCCACCTGTGCCCGAGAGAGGGAGGTGAATGAAGAGGAAGATTTGGGACCCCAGGTATCTGATTGTAAAGAAAAATCAGAGCCCCAAATAGGTGAGGACCTGACAGTGGTACAACAGGAAGAAATTAGGAAATTGCTTAAAGAATTCCCAGATGTGTTGACACCCATACCTGGGGAGACACATTTGGTTGCCCATGAAATAATAACTCCACCTGGGAAATTAGTTCGTCAAAGGCCATACCGCTTGCCTGAAGCCAAGAGACAGGAATAGTGGCACAAGTCCAGGAGATGTTGGACATGGGAGTAATAGAGGAGTCAAAGAGTCCCTGGAATAGCCCCATTGTCCTGGTGCCGAAGCCTGATGGATCTTTAAGATTTTGTATTGACTTCCGGCAGGTAAACGCCATATCAGTTTTTGATGCATATCCAATGCCAAGAATTGAAGAGCTGTTGGACCAGCTGGGACAGGCTCAATACTTAACCACCCTTGATATGACAAAAGGATATTGGCAAATCCCTCTCACCAGGGAGTCGAAGTCGAAGACTGCGTTCAGCACCCCCGTTGGCCTTTTCCAGTTCAAGAGGATGCCTTTCGGACTGCATGGAGCAGCGGCTACCTGCCAAAGGTTAGTGGATCAGGTACTTCGACCCCGCCAAAATTATGCTTTTGCATATATGGATGATGTTATAATCCATAGTAACACCTGGGCGGAGCATCTAAAGAGGATCAGGGCAGTCTTGTGCTCCATGAAGCAAGCGGGAATCACTTTAAACCCGAAGAAGTGTGCCTTTGCAAATAGGGAGGTAAAATACCTGGGCCACCTAGTGGGAAGAGGAAAAATTAAACCTCTAATGAGTAAAGTAGATAGCATCAGGAATTTTCCTCCTCCAACAACAAAGAAACAACTAAGAAGTTTCTTGGGACTTATTGGATACTACCGCAGATTTATACCGCAATTTGCAGAGAAAAGTGCAATTTTCACGGATATGCTGCGGAAGAATTGTCCAAACCAGCTAAAGTGGACACCTGAAGCTGAAAAAGCTTTTTCAGTCCTAAAAGGAAAATTGTGTACAGGACCGGTACTGAAAGGGGTGGACTTCAAGAAACCCTTTCTGGTTCAAACAGATGCATCGGACGTAGGGCTAGGAGCGGTTCTATCCCAGTGTCATGAAGGGGAGGAGCATCCTGTGATGTACCTGAGCAGGAAGTTGTCACCGGCTGAACAAAAGTATTCCACAATAGAAAAAGAATGTTTAGCGATAAAGTGGTCAGTGGAGGCGTTAAGGTTTTACCTTACAGGGAGAAAGTTCCAGTTGGTCACAGACCATGCCCCACTTAAGTGGTTGCAGGAAATGAAGAACCACAATGCCAGGTTGACACGCTGGTACATGGCCTTACAGGCATTTGATTTTCAAGTGGAACATCGTGCTGGGAAGTTACACAAGAATGCGGATGCCCTTTCCCGTATTACGGACTGTAGAGAAGAAGTTTCACCAGTTACACCAGTCCGTAATAACTTAAGCAGGGGGGTATGTGATAAGGAAGCTTATCATAGCTCAGGAAGGAGCTATAGAAAAGGTGAAGTGACTCTGAACAAGCAACCTGTCAGTTCTGGTAGAAATAAGAAAACAGAATTTTCCCATAAAAGACTACCAGTCCCAGAATGCACCAGGTTTCCAACAGCCATTAGAGGAGCTGAAGTGGGGAAACGTGTGTTCAATCAGGAGGGCTATGAGGTAATCCCTAAGCACTCATCTCAAAGGGCAGGGCCTGATTCAGCACAGCTGCGCTGTATTAGGGGGGAGCATTCATCTAGGCAGAATAAAGGTAGAGTTTATTCTACAGAGAATCAGCTTGAGCTTGATCATCTTCATCATCAGGAGGATCATCAGAAGCAGAAGCCAAACCGGACGGACAGAGAGGGAAAGAAACCCTTTGGAAGAAGGAAGAGAAAAGCCTTTGAGAGGTCTAGAAGAGTCCAGAGCAGTACGTATACTGGGAGGCATTCCAAGGGCCAGCATACACCATTGGACTGGGGAAAGCCAGAGGAATGGTGCTGCAGAGCTAGGAATCTCCAGACGGTACCTGTGAGGGAGACGGCTGCACGTGGAAGGGACCCTAAGACTCGTACCAGAAGGTATGTGAAGAGAGATCCAGTGTCCAGGGATCTGGATTGGAAGGCTGGACATAAGAACTGGAATACATACTGGCCAGGCTATATAGAGAGGAACTCTAACAGCAATGGAAGCTCAGGTATGAACACTGATCTATGCCCTAGCTATAACCTTGAAAGACAGCAGGGAAACAAGTATTCTCCTGAAAGTGCTCCATTGGGAGATTCATCTGTGCCAATCCATGATATTGAACCCATGCTTGTTGAAGAAGAGGGGGGTGATAGCAGATGAAGAATCTGTTTACATGGACTGCTCTCTGTCTAAACTCCTTTGGTGATTTTCTGTTATAAAGTACAGCAACCATCACAAAGAAATACAAACTTGTTCTTTAATCTACTCAGAAAAGCTCTTGAGTAGGATTTTTAGCCACGCAGTAGAAAGCAAGCCAGCTAAGGGGTTTCAGCTGGATAACTGCTAGCAATTGAGCCTTACCTAATTGCTTGTGAGCTAGGAGAGAATCACTTCTGAATCTATGTGGGAAGATATAAGAAGTTAACCTGAAAAGAACAGTTTTTTTCTTTCTTTGTGGCTTTTGGTTTGTTGTTTGATACTTGCTAAGAGAATATTAGCTAAGCCTACAGAAAAGACCAGTTTGTTATCAACCAGGTCTTATTTCTTTTGCTTTGATTGCCTGATAAGTTAAAATGTTGTTTTCCTGATTTTGTTTTTTCAAGTTTAACACTGAAAGCAAGTAACCTGATTTATGTGCTACCAAGCATATCTGTGTTGGGAGAAATAACCCCATAAATAAATATCTTATTGGCTTTACACTTGAGCACAACTAAATTATTGTGAGCAGCTGTGTCTGGTGTGAATGAACTGCATTGCCCACAATCCCTTGCAAATCATATAGATATATGCACTTGCCAAGACTGTGAAGATTCTCACCCAGGCAGCCGTCTGACAGTACATATGACCTAGATTGGCCACTGTTGGAAACAGAATACTGGGCTTGATGGACCTTGGTCTGACCCAGTATGGCATATCTTATGTTCTTATGTTCTTATGATTCCCCAGATCTGAAAGGAGATTCTGCTTGCAAGGGAGATGCACCGCTAGTAGGTGGATCTGATAGAAACATAGAAACATAGAAAAATGACGGAAAAAGACCACATGGCCTATCTAGACTGTCCTTCCATATCAACAACTATAACAGTCCCCTTTTTTCCTTTAGAGATCCTCTGTGTTTGTCCCATGCTTTTTTGAATTCAGATACTGTTCTCATCTCTACCACCTCCACTGGGAGACTATTCCACGGATCCACCACTCTTTCTGAAAAGAAACATTTCTGCATATCACTCCTGAATCTATCCCTTTTCACCCTCATCCCATGTCCCCTCATAGCAGAACTTGCTTTCAATCGAAAGAGGCTCTCCCCGTGTGCATTTATGCCACGGAGATATTTAAACGTCTCAATCATATCATCTCTATTCCGCCTTTCCTCTAAGGAAGGCGTACATATTAAGATCCTTAAGTCTGTCATCATATGTTTTTATAATGAAGACCACTAACCATTTTAGTAGCCATCCTCTGTACTGACTCCATCCTGTTTATATCCTTTTGAAGGTGCGGTCTCCAGAATTGCACACAATACTCCAAATGAGGTCGCACCAAAGACTTATACAGAGGCACTATCACCTCCTTTTTTCTTCTAGCCATTCCTCTCCCTATGCACCCAAGTATCCTTCTAGCTTTTGATGTCGCCTTTTCTATCTGTTTAGCTACTTTAAGATCATCAGACACAACCACACCGAAGTCTCGTTCTTCTTTAGTGGACAAAAGTACTTCACCCCCTATACCACAATGACACCACCGATACACCCAGGGCATGATAACATACACACAGTCTGAATACGACTGCCCAAACTGTATATAACCTAATATGTAAGTAGTTCAGAGAATGTCGTGTATTCCATAGCAGTACCCGTGGCATACCTGTTGACGAAGAGCTCAGTTGTACATAGTTGTATATCGTTACTCCTGTTAAACCCAAGTTGTATAAACCTGTTCTCTGTAATATACACTGCATGCTCCACTGCTTTGTACAAATTGTTGTTACATGTAAATCGCGCTGATTTTAAAGAGCGCGGTATAGAAATAAATATATATAAATAAATAAATAAATAAACTATATTGCTCCCTTGGATTGCTGCAGCCCAAATGCATTGACCTTGCATTTTTTAACATTAAATCCCAGCTGCCAAATTCTAAACCATTCTTCAAGCTTAGCTACATCCTTCCTCATGTTATCTACACCTTCCTGGGTGTCTACTCTATTGCAGATTTTGGTATCATCCGCAAAGAGGCAAACCCTACTTGATAGCCCTTCCGCTATATCACTAACAAAGATATTAAAAAGAATCAGACCAAGGACAGACTGTGGCACACCACTGGTAACTTCCTTCTCCTCAGAGTGAGCTTCATTTACCTGTACCCTTTGTCGCCTCCCACTTAACAAATTTCTCACCCAAGCAGTAACTTTAGGGTCCATCCCTAGGGTGCTCAGTTTGTTTATAAGTCGCCTGTGAGGAACGGTATCAAAGGCTTTACTGAAATCTAAATACACCACATCTAGGGCTCTCCCTTGGTCCAACTCCTTGGTCACCCAGTCAAAGAAATCAATCAGATTTGTCTGACAAGACCTGCCTCTGGTGAATCCATGCTGCCTCGGATCCTGTAATCCACTGGACTCCAGAAACCTCACTATTTTCTCTTTCAGCAGCGTTTCCAATAATTTACTCACCACCCACCGAAGTCAAACTAACCAGCCTTTAGTTTTCAACCACATCCTTACTTCCGCTTTTGTGTAAAGGCACCACATGAGCCTCTCTCCAGTCCTTTGGCACCACTCCTGACTCCAACGAGGCATTGAAAAGGTCAGTCAGTGGAGCTGCTAGAACGTCCCAAAGTTCCCTTAGTATTCTGGGGCGTATCCCATCCGGTCCCATTGCTTTGTCTACTATAATTTTAGCTAGCTTCTCACGAACACAGTCTTCTGAAAATTCTTCAAGATGACCCTCGCTTCTGTTCCCGTTTTTGGGTGTTTTCTGAGCTCATGTTCCTGGTTCTTCATCTGTGAACACAGAACAGAAATATTTGTTAAGCAATTCCGCTTTATCCTCATCAGCTTCTACATATTCCTCCCCTTCACCCTACCACATTTGCCCTTCCTTTTCTCACTAGCATACCTGAAAAATGTCTTTATCCCCCCCCCCCCCCCCATTTTATTGCATTGGCTATTTCCTCCTCTTTTTGAATCTTTGCTTTCCTGACTACTTTGCTAGCTTCTCTGTTTTTCCAAATATAGATGCCTGTCTTCCTCTCTCTGTGATCTCCTGTATTTCATGAAGGCCTCCCTCTTTTTCTTCACCTTTTCAGCTACTTCTTTCGAAAACCATAGCGGTATCCTTTTCCTTTTGCCTTTATTTACCATTTTAAGAAAAAGGTTGGTTGCCCTTAAAATATCCCTTTTCAGTTTTGCCCACTGTTCTTCTACATTCCCCAGCTGTTCCCATCCCACTAATGACTCCCTGAGGTATTGGCCCATCTTGGCAAAGTTAATTTTCCTAAAATCTAAGATCCTCACTTTTAAATGGATTCTATCAGCCCTAGTCCTAATACTGAACCACACCATCTGATGATCACTGGATGCAAAATGATTTCCCACTATAACATTAGAAACATTTTCGCCATTGTTAAGCACCAAGTCCAGTATGGCCCCTTCACGTGTGGGATCTGTTACCAATTGCTTGAATAGTTCTCCATGTAGAGAATCCAGGATTTCCTTACTTTTAGATGATACTGCAGCAAGAATGTGCTAATCAACATCTGGCATATTGAAATCCCCTATCAGTAGCATTTTCCCATTCCTAGCAATGCTGCATATTCTTCAATTAACGCTCCATCCACCTCTTCCTCCTGTGAGGGAGGTCTGTATATCACACCAATGCAAACAGATTTCTCTTTCCCTCTTTCTAGTTTAACCCACAGTGCCTCCTCTCTCCCTTTTAAGCTATGTAATTCCAAAGCTTTAATATTATTTTTTACATATAGTGCCCTCCTCCTCCTCCCCTTCTTCCTACCCTGTCATTTCTGAATAAAGTATAGCCCGGTATAGTTATATCCCAGTCATGGTTTTCTGTGATGGTGTATGGCAAACGACCACAGATGCAGGGCTTCGTTGCACAATGCCTGAGAACCTGTTTCACCTTGTTTATTCACTTAGAATATGGCTACCTGATTTTCTGTCTGGACTAGAACTGTTTTGGAGTGCAGGTGGTCCTGAAACACTCTGAGAGCATTGAGGATGGCTCTGAGTTCTAACAGGTTTATGTGAAGTCGAGCCAGAAATTGCCCAGATGAGCTCCCCAGCCCAATTTGGACACATCCGTCGTCAGGGTAGACAGGTGCGGTGGCATCTGAAAAGGTGACCCTATGAGAAGGCTTTCTGGTGATTGCCACCATTGGAGGGATGAAATTAGACATGCAGAGATCATGATTTTGTCCCACAGACGACCTGATGCTTGAGTCCACTGCGAAGCTAGGGTCCATTGATCTGCATGCATGTGCAGACGAGCATAGGGAACCACATGTACAATGGAAGCCATATGATCAAGCAACTGAAACATTTCTCAAGCAGTTAGGAAAGTCTTCATACCTATTTGAGAAGCTAGTTGAACTATCCGAGCGCTGCGGACCTGTGGTAGAAAAGCCCTTGACTGCCGCGTGTCCAGGAGAGCCCCTATGAACTCTAAGGTTTGAGAAGGGGTGAATTGGGATTTGTAATACATCTACAAAAATCCCAAGTGTTGAAGAGTCGGCATTGTGAGAGAGAGAGAAGAGCTGGCCTCTAGAGCTGTTGCTGCTCGGATGGCCAGTCGTATAAGTAAGGAAAGACAAATATCCCTAGAGACCTTTGGAATGCTGCCACTACTGGCATGCATTTTGTGAAGATTCTTGGGGCAGAAGCCAGGCCGTAGGGTAGGACCCTGTACTGGTAATGTCTTCCTTGAAAGAGGAATCGAAGAAACCTCCTGTGTTCTGCGTGAATAAGCATATGTGTATATGCATCCTTTAGATTAGAGAACAAAGCCAATCCTGAGTCTGGATGTAAGGGAGAAGTGTTCCAAGAGAGATCATCTTGAATTTCTCCTGGAGCAGATACTTGTTTAATTCTCTGAGGTCCAGAATGGGCCTGTATCCTCCTGTTTTCTTTGGTATAAGGAAGTAGGGGGAGTAGAAGCTCAGGCCTTGTTGAGAAAGTGGCACTTTATCGCACCTTGAGCGAGAAGGGAGGTAACCTCCTGGCACAAGAGAGTGGTGTAAGGGGACTGAGAACTGAATTCTCTTGGAGTGGAGGGAGGGGGCATACTTTGGAAGTGAAGTTTGTACCTCTCTGCCACTATGGAGAGAGTCCAATGTTCTGATGTTATCTGGTGCCACCTTTGGGCAAAGTAACATAATCTGCCTGGAATGTTTACTGGCTCTGGAATTGGCAGAGGTAGGACAGCTAAGTTCTGTAGAAAGGAGTCAGAGGCCTTGTGAAGGCTGGGTCTGCTGAGCCAGCTGAGCTCTGGGGGCCTGAGCCTTCATTTGTTGCTTCACTTGTTGCTGTCCCTTCTGGGACGCATGGACCGGACAGTGCACAGCATGGGTATAAGAAGGATAAAGCTTCTTTTTCTTGTTGAAAAAGGGTTTCTTTACCAACTTTTTCTTAGCAGGGTTGGCAGTGGTCCTAGAGAGCCTATTTAGGGGGATATTCTCAGACTCCAGCTGAGAAGCTTTGTCCTACCAATCCTTGCCAAAGAGATTTTCTCCCATGCAAGGAATACTCCTCAGCTTATCTTGCACAGTGCACTGCTCAAGATCAGATGCTTGTAACCAAGCAATCTGACGAACACCAATGCAGATAGCAGAAGTTTTGCTAATACACTCAAAACAATCAAAGGTTGCTCTGTTCATGAATTTGGAAACATTCTGGGCATGTTTTACAAGTGTCAGGTAATCAGCCCTCTTGTCATTAGGGAGAAGAGGAGCCATTAATTCTAGATCTTTAGTCACCTCCCGAAGAAACATACCCATGTACAGTATGTATGAACTTATTCTGGTCGATAACATGGAGGCCTGAAAACATCGATGGCTGGAGGCATCGAGAGTTCTCGCCTCATTGCCAGGAGGATTAGATGAATGTGTCTTAGCACTTTTGATTCGATGCATTGCTGATTCCACAGCCATGGAATGGTGTGGTAACTGCGTCTTCTGGAAACTGGGACACTGCGGTACCCGGTACATGGTATTGAGTCTCCGAGAATGTGGAGACATCATTAAAGGTGTTTCCCATATCCTAAGCATGAGGTCATGCAATATCCGATGAATGGGTAAGGTAGCGGCCTCCTTAGGGGTTGCCGGATACTGAAGGATTTCAAGTTCTTCAGCTCTCAGTTCCTTCTCGGAGGTCACCATAATGGAGAGACCCAGAGTCACATCCTGTATAAAGTCTTGAAAAGACATGTCCTGCGGAGGAGACATACAGCGTTGTGGGGAAGGAGAAGGATCTTTCGGAAGAGCTTCTCTGGTACCGATCGATTCATCGGAAAAATCGGAATCAGAAGACTCGAAGTATCGACGGTACCATCAAAATCAGCATTGGAATGCCTCGGTACCGGACACTCGATGCTGGACACAGATTCTAGGGCTGGCATGGGTGGTAGCGTGGAGAGCAGCGCAATGGTCAATGCAGAAACATTCGGTACCGGCGTCGGTACCAATGACTGTGGAACCAATTGCAAAGGCTTTAGCGGTACCGAAGCTGCCAGCAAGTCCACAAGACTCTGCTCAATGGCCAGGATACGCTGATCCATGGTGCTCCCTGTCGGCTCCGCGGAAAACGAAAAACTGAGGAGGGAGAGTTGGAAAGGCAGCTATGCAGGCGCAGTGAGATGCTCCCAAAACCTTTCCTATAGGATGCTGGGGAGTGTTCCTGCGCGGGCTCCGTCGGTGCTGATGTCACCCATATGTGAAGCCTACATACCTGCTTTTTCCTGGCGATCAGAAATATTTGTTAAGCAATTCCGCTTTATCCTCATCAGCTTCTACATATTCCTCCTCCCCTTCACCCTTGAGTGTGACATACCACTTTTGCCCTTCCTCCTCTCATTAACGTATCTGAAAAATATCTTATCCACCATTTTATTGCATTAGCTATTTCTTCTTCTTTTTGTATCTTTGCTTTCCTGTCTACTTTGCTAGCTTCCCTAAGTTTTTCCAAATATAGCTGCCTGTCTTCCTCTCTCTGTGATCTCTTTTATTTCCTAAAGGCCTCCCTCTTTTTCTTCACCTTTTCAGCTACTTCTCCTTTTCCTTTTACATTTATTTACCTCTCTAACAAAAAGGTTTGTTGCCCCTAATATATCCCCCCTTCAGTTTTGCCCACTGTTTTTCTACATCCCACAGCTGTTTCCATCCCGCTAACGACTCCTTGAGGTTTTGTCCTATCTTGGCAAAGTTAGTTTTCCTAAAGTCTTTTGAGAGGATTTTATCAGCCTTAGTCCTAACATTGAACCACACCATCTGGTGATCACTGGATGCGAGATAATCTCACACTATAACATCAGAAACACTTCCTCCATTGGGAAGCACCAAGTCCAGTATGGCCCCTTCATGTGTGGATTCTGTTACCAGTTGCCTGAATAGTTCTCCCTGTAGAGGGTCCGGGATCTCCTTGCTTCTAGATGACAAGCCGAGTTTTAAACCACCAGCGAGCCAATGACAACCGTCGAAGGGTGTGACTTCCTGGTAGTATGGTCCTGCTCTTCTGCCCAGGGTCTTCTGGAGCAAACTGCAAAAGTAAAGCTCACTGATCAGCTCAGGCATGGTCCCAGCAGGAAGTTCCTTTCTTCCCACTTGATGTTACAACATGCTGAACTTTAAACCAACAGCAAGCCGATGATAACTGTTGAAAGGTGTGGCTTCCCAGCAGCAATGGTCCTGCTGCCCAGAGTCTTCCAGAGCAAACTCTAAAAGTAAAGCTCGCTAGTCAGCTCAGGCATGTCCCAGCAGGAAGTTCCTTTCTCCCCACTGGATGTTACAACATGCCAAGCTTTAAAAATCACCAGCGAGCCACTCACAACAGTTGAAGGATGTGGCTTCCTGGCAGTGATTGTCCTGATGCCCAGGGTCTTCCAGAGCAAACTCCAATAGTAAAGCTCGTTCCAATAGTAAAGCTCGCTAGTCAGCTCAGGCACAGTCCCAGCAGGAAGTTCTTTTCTTACTCAGGAGTGATATCATTAAAACCATTGTTTTTATAACTGCTTTGAATGCTTTGGCAAAAAAGGTGGTTTATAAATGTTTTAAATAATAATAATTAAAACCTGGGCATTTCATTGGCTATCTGTCTCCAACAATCTGCTGGTAGGGGACTACAACCCACTTGTCTGGATTGGCCTAGCAGGATGATATGGTAAAGTGGGTTCTACATTTTAATAAATAGCATGAAATACCTAAAGAAAAGAAATAACAGAATTAGAAAAGGTACAGAGAAGGGCGACTAAACTGATAAAGGGGTTGGGAAGGATATCTGTATGAGAGGAAAGGTTTAAAAGGTTAGGTAGGGCTCTTCGGCTTGAAAAAGAGACAACTGAGGAGAGATATGATGAGTGGAGTGGAATGGGTTTAACATAGACTGATTGTTTACTCCTTCAAAAAGTAAAAAGACTAGGGGACTCGCAATGAGCTTCAATGTTGCACATTTAAGACTAATTCAGAAAAAATATATTTTTTACTCAATACGTAATCAAACTCTGGAATTAAATGCTGGAAGGATGTAGAAAAAAGCTGTTAATGTAGCTGGTTTCAACAGAGGTTTTGACAAGCTCCTGGAGGAAAAGACCATAAACCATTATTAAAGCAGACTGGGGAAATCCACTTCTTACCTCTGGGATAAGCAACACGGAATCTGTCTACCTTTTGAGAACCCAACAGGTACTTGTGACATGGATTGGCCACTGTTGGAAAAAAGGTTACTGGGTTAATGGACCTTTGATCTGACCCAGTATGGCATATCTTATGTTCTTATGAACCTTCAAATCTGGTGTTTCATTGGCCCCCAAAATTCTTTAAACTATTTCTAATCTCATTACAGTTTTTCTGTCCAGGTCCTAATCTATTTATTCTCTAGCCTTGCACATTTTCATTTCTATATCTCTAACCCTGGTTTGTTGTGCTTGTTTAAAAGAATTGCTTTTCACTTTGTCAATGTGCTCATTATCTCCCAAAGCATTCAACTATAACAACCTAATTCTTCAGCACAGATAGATCTTTGTAAAACCTAGGAACCATATTTTCCCAGAAAACATGGGGAGCTATCTTAAAACTTAGACAATTTAATTTACAGTACCATTACTGACCAAAAGGTGACATTATCTTAATAGATCATAATAGATGATACTGACATCTTGGGACCACTGCCAGTAGTGTATCCTGCATAGGGCAAATGGATAACAAGTTACCAAGAAAATGAGTGCAACCTTTTTACTTGTTTTCGGAACACTTCTTTTTTCATGTACCTTCCTTTCTCTTTCCCCACTATTGCTTTTTTGTGTATTTTCTTGCCCATCTATCTGGTCCTTGTTCCTTTCTGTACCTCTGTCCCTTGTTCTCTTTTCTTACCCTTCTCTTGTTATTTTCTGTACCCTCACTCCTGTTTTTTTCATTTATGTCTGTGTCTCTTTCTTTATAAACCCCTTTCTGATTCTTTCCTGTACCTCTGCTCCTGTTTTTCTTTACCCCTCCTCACTTCATTTCTTTCTCCCCTTTCCATATTCTCAATTTATTTATTCTTCCTCACTCCCGTTTCTTTCTCCTGCTCTTCCCTTCCTTACTCACTCTCCTTTCCTACTTCACTCACTTGCATTGGGTCACCTGCTTCTGTTTTTCTCATGTTACACTCACTCTGTTTAAAGCTGGATCAACCAGGACTAAGCTAGTTGAGTAGTTACTGACTTAGTCCACCATTTCTTGATTGCTGTTCATTTTTTGCATCAACACCAACACCACACTGAAAACAATACCAAGTTTCAAGTGACAAGATGGAAGAACAGCTCCTATCCACTATTTTTCAGATAATGAGTTACTTACTTCTATCTTTAGCCATGTGGGTGTAGTGTAGGATCACAGATCTTTTTGTCGAATGTCCAAGGCTGTTCATGTTCTGCCACAGTAGTAAACCATTCTGCATTCAAGTGAACAGATTTTCTGATCCTCTTAGTCTTCAAGTCTGATTCTAGTAATCTGTCAAATGGATTCCAATTTAGCTACAGATATATAGGCCTTATCTTCTTTTGAACACTCTTGGAGGTGATAAAAGATTAAAAACATCAAAAAGTAAATACTCCTCTAGCATAAGGTTTTCATGCATCTGCTTTGCTTTCTTGACTGAAATGGGCACAACCCAAGGTAGGTTGGGTATTTAAACCTGCAGCATTATTACAGTGCTGTTGTTGCATCACGTGCATCACCTTTCCTTAAAAGCTGTGAAGACCTTATATGTAGCCCATGTAGTAGCCCTGCAGGTTACAGAGGACATCATTGTTTGGGAAGGAGGTAGCAGGGGTCTGCAGTTGCCCTTTTTTGACCAGTAGGTTTTCCTTTTTCTTTTTTCTTCCAATTCAGTAGGAACCAGTGTTAGGATCTGGTACTATGAGTCTTTGTTCACAGCTACTACCTGGGCATGTATTCCCCCTAGTTTAATATGCCCCACTCTTCCAATGTTCCTGGTTTGCTCACTACAGCAACTGTCCTGAGGCCAGGAGCCATACACTAATATTCCTTTACAAAGTCATAATACAAACTCTAAATCTGGCCTCCACCGGTCACCCTTAATGATTTCCATAGTTCTTTCTTCCCTCAGGGGCTCTGAATGCTGTTTCCAAAACATCCCCAGCTCAGAGATGCCAACAACCAACTATCCCACCATCTCAAAAGAAGGAGTGCATGAGAATTTGATTCTGAAATCCTTGCTTAAACTGTGTTGGCACACATAACATCTGCCACTAAGCAGGTACAAATTCCACAAATACTTCTTCATGGATTTCTTTATATGATATTGCCCCCACTAGAGAAGAACACTCAAACCACACACACAAAATGGAGGGAAAAAGTGAGCAATCACAGAAAAACAGGAAGGAAATACTGAGAAGGGAATAGACCCACACAGTGGAGGACAGACACATGGGCAAATAAACCTAGACAGAGAAGAAGAGGCATGAGATGGAGATGGACATTGGTAGACAGAAACAGATACATACATTCACAGAAGGAGAGAGAAAAATGCGCACACACAGAGATTGGAGGGAAAGGCACAAGCAGACAGAGACACATGGTTGGAAAAGAGGGCAGTCAGACATAGATATAAATGGAGAAGCAGAACAACACACAACAATGAAGGGGACAACTTTCCCTTCTACACTTTTGTGCCTTAGAAAAGTAGCTCAGCTGTTAACTTGGTTTATTCATATACTATACCTTCTTTCCTTTAAAAAAAATAAGGCAGTTTATAGAATACCCTGAGGGGTAGGAATCATGTATTATGTGATGTGTGACATAATACATGATTCCTACGCCTCAGTGCTGACTGGGTCTCAGAGCTAAGTGAACCACCTATCAGCCACCAGAGGCAGAAAGGAGTGCTCAGATTTCTTTCAACTGGTACAGCCACTTAGCTTTTTTCCTCCAAGGTCTGTCTCATTATGGCGTTCCTTCTCCTTTCTTTTTCTCACAGCTCATCTTTTACTTTATAAACCACTCAGATGTCCCGGTGTTGGGCGGTATATCAAATGACTCGATAAAGATAAAAAGCAGTGATCAGGATCTGTGCAATGGCACTGAGAAGCTACTGAGACGGGGGGCTCACAGAGTGTGTGAGAATGAGACAGTCTCCAAATGAGTGTTCTTTAGCATCTTTGCCAGCACCAGCAGACCTGAGGGGTGGAAGATCTGACTCAGGGATGACATTGAGAATCTTCTGTATGGCAATGCACTGCCATGCCACTGAGCTAGCTCTGCAGTTCTCCCTTTAGCTTTTTAGGATTCACCAAAATGGTAATAAACTGCATTTCCAGAATTGTCTGCTTCAAGAATGAAAGTTGCAAGAAAGAATAATAGTTGGAACATTCTAACATTACATAAAAAGATTCATGAGCGGTAGTAAATTTATACTCACAGGAGCCCTCGGCAACATTGATAGCCCAGCAATGCATGGTGGAAAAGAGAGAGAGAGATAGATTAGAGAATATTTTGGAAAAAGAGTAGAATAAAGTGCATAAAAAAAGAAAATTAGATCCTGGAGGATACAGGGTGGAAAGGTAGGGTGAAGGAGAGTATATGGATGAGAGACTAGTTGAGAGGAAAGAAAAAATGGAGAGAGTGGTGGAGGTAGAAAGAAGAAAAGAAACTGGAGGAAACAAGGTAGAGATGAGAGAAAGTGTAATATCCGGAGATGGGAAAAAAAGAAAAACAGAGTGAAACTGATGGAAAGTGGTAAAAAGAGAACAATAGACTGGTGGAAGCCAGGTGGAAAATAGAATAAGAGAAAGATGTGAAAAAATATGGAGGAAAAGAGATAGAAAGATGGATGCAGACAGGATAGAAATGAGGCAAACAGACATTGGTAAATAGGTTTAGAAAATAAAAGAGAAAGACAGATGGGCCAAAAGAGAAAGGGTGGAAATGAGAGAGTCGAGCTTAAAAGAGACAGAGAAAGACTGATAGAAGAAGACTGAAAAGAGGAAGAGGAACTGGTGGAGAAGGTGCAAAACTAGAGTATCAGAGAGATACTGGAGAAAAAAAGAGTGGAAGAGAGAGAAAGAGAAACACATGGAAACAGTGAAAAGACAGAGAGAATCGTGGGGACAGGGTAGAAAAGGAAGACGTGAAAAGCTTGTGGAAACAGTGAGTGAAAGAGAGAGAGAGAGGCAGAGAGAAAGACTGATAAAGACTGTAGAAGATAGAAAACTAGTACAAGGTTATAAAGAGAAGCACAGATAGACTGATGTAGACAATGGAAAACAGAAAAGGCAAAAGAGACTAGTAGCGACCCATTGAAATAAAAAAAAAAGGAGAGGCAGCTTCAAATAACTAGAGTTAGTGGTGGAGAACCAGGTAGAAGAGAATATTGGAGACATGGCAGAATAGACAGGAGACACAATGGAAAACAGAAAGACAGAGAGCAGTATTCAAAAGATTTTATTGGTAATTCTGGAAAAGGGGGAGAAAGACGATAAAATAGACAAGGTGGAAAAGAATGAGAAAAACTTCTGGACACATGGTGAAAACAGAGAGAGACTGATAGAGAAAATATAGAAAAAAAAGAAAGAATAAGTGTGGGAAGACAAAAGAGAGGAGAGAAGATAGAAATAAAGAGATAGGGTTTGGTGGAGATGAGCGTGAGAAAGAGCATGGTAAAGACGTGGAGCCCCATGCAGAAAGGGGCCTGCCCGGCCTATCCTGGCATCGAAAATCTAGAAGGGCTGGATTTGCACCTGATTCTGATCCTGCAGGAGCTCAAGAGCCCCCGCAGGATCAGAATCTGGTGCAGAGGGATTGGATGGGTAGGATGTGTCCCGGATCCAGGCCCCTTGGTCGCGCTCCCTCCCTGTCCAGTCCTGCCATGGCTAATGCATGGAGCCCGCCCAGTGCCATGGTGTCCCATCACATGGCACTGAGACACCATGCAGTAGTTGCGCTCACCCCTGGGACCCAGAATAGCCTGCTTTCCCCGCTGCCCAACCCCCAAATGGGCCTGCCGAGGCCAGGGTTGGGCTGCGGGGAATCTCCTGTGCCTTTCCTATCTTTCGGGGGATCCACTGCCGCACTCGAGGTGATGTATTCCACCCGAGGTAGAATAAATCACCTGTCCATTTTGTCCAGCCCGGACTCAGCCCTGTATGTCCGGGGTCTGGGGTCCCGCCTCTGGCCCTCCCTGTCTCCTCTCCCTGCCTGCCCCTTCCCGCCCCTGTCCAGAGCTCCCCGCACAGCAGGGCCCTGAACATGCAGGGAGCTCTGGACCAGGAATCAGATCCTGATGAATAGCGGGGGTTGGATGTCCACCCCAGACATCTGACCTCACTATTAGGGACTCTGCATGCTGCCCAGGGTGAATAATAGAGAGACCGGCAGAAACCAAAAGACAGACAAAGAGACTGTGTGGAATAAAGGAGTAAAGAGAATAGGCAATGTGGAAAAGAAAAAGGGTAAGGAGTGGAGAGAGGAAGGAAAAGAGAGATACAGGAACACTAGTGGAGACAGTGGAAAATACTGAAAAAAAGAGACTGATGTATACAGAGTAGAAAATGAAGAAAGACAGGTGGAAACAGTGGCAAAAAAGAATGAAAGAGAGACTTGTAAAGACCGATGGACAGAAGAAAGTGAGAGAGACTGGTGGAAATATGGTAAAAGGCAAAGAGAGACAGAAAAAAGAACCTGTTTGAGGCACTATAAGAAAAGAGAGAAAGGTTGGTGTAGACAGGGATAAAAATGGAAAGAGAGAAATGTAGAAGGAAATAGGGTGAGAAAGATGCGGCATGCTCTGTGGAAAATGAGAAAGACCTAGAGGAAGACTGGTAGAAAGAGTGCAAAAGGAGAGAGTGACAGAAATACTCAAGAAGATAGAAAAGATAGAAAAAGAGTGTGAGATTAGCAGTTAAAAGGTGAAAAAAAAGAACAAGGAGAGACAAAGACACTTGTGCAGACAGCATGGAAAAACAGACAAACTAGTGGAAACAG
The DNA here is from genome assembly GCA_033557465.1 of Ichthyophis bannanicus. Classification (NCBI taxonomy): domain Eukaryota; kingdom Metazoa; phylum Chordata; class Amphibia; order Gymnophiona; family Ichthyophiidae; genus Ichthyophis; species Ichthyophis bannanicus. The sequence goes on from CM066037.1 coordinate 297,362,538, forward strand.
GATAGAAGAGAGGGAGAGATACTGGTATACACAAAGTGAAAAAGAGACTAGTGGGCAAAAGGTAATAAAGGGGAAAAAGACGCTGTTAAAGACGGTTGAAAACAGAAAATGGTAGAGAAAGACTGGAAGAAAAAGACTGGTGGAGAGATTGGTGAGAGACTGGTAGAGACAGGGTGGAAAAGAGAAATGCTTTTGGAGAAATGTAATTTAAAAAGGATTTGTGAAGATAGGATAGAAAGGGAAAGTGTGCTAAAAACAGGGTGGAAAAAAGAATGAGAATTTAGGAAAAGGGGTGTAAGGATGAAGGTTGGAAAAAAATAGAAAAGCGGCCAGGGACAGGTGGACACAGGGTAGAAAGATACAAAGTATAGTGTAGACAGCATGGAGAATAGAAAAACATTTACATGGCGATAATAATGTCCAAGGCTGTTCATGTTCTGAATAGATTTTCTGATCCTCTTAGTCTTCAATTCCGATTCTAGTAATCAGTCGAGTGGATTCCAGTTTAGCTACAGATATGTTGCCTTATCTTCTTTTGAACACTGTTGAAAGTGATAAAAGATTAAACATCAAAAAATAAATTCTCCTCTGGCATAAGGTTTTCATGCATCTGCTTCGCTTTCTCAACTGAAATGGGCACAACCCAAGGTAGCTTGGGTATTTAAACCTGCAGCATTATTACAGTGCTGTTGTTGCATCACAAGCATCACTTTTCCCTAAAAAGCTATTAAGACCTTATTTGAAGCCCTGCAGGTTAGTCAGGAGGTATCATTGTTTGGGTAGGAGGTTGCAGGGGGTTTGCAGTTGCCCTTTTCTGACTGGTATGTTTTCCTTTTTGTGTTTTCTTCCAACTCAGTTAGGAACCAGTGTTAGGATCTGGTACTATGAATCTTTGTTCTCAGTTACTACCTAGTTTAATAAGCCCCACTCTCCCAATGTTACTAGTTTGCTCACTACAGCAACTGTCCTGAGGCCAGGAACCATATACTAATATTCCTTTGCAAAGTCATATTACAAACTCTAAATCTGGCCTCCAAATGTCACCCTTAATGATTTCCATAGCTCTTTCCTCCCTCAGGGGCTCTGAATCCTGCCTCCAAAACATCCCCAACCCAGAGATGCCAAACGTGGACCATCCTACCGTCTCCCGACAAAGAAACTGGAGGCTACAAGAGTGAGAGAGTAGAAGAGAAAAGTGGAGAAAGAGTGTCTACGTGTCTTTATAAAATACTAGCATAAATCCTGCAGAAATTGTAGCTATAATGATCCCAAGTATATTTACATGTTTGTAAATCATAGTTCTGCCAAAAACCCGCCCTTGAACATGCCCATACCCAAGTTGTGTACAACTATACATATTCTTGTCATTGCATGTACATTTGTACATTTACGCAGTGCTAATTTTATAAGAGGCACTTCTTATACTTATAAATTTTATTTATTTAACATTTCTTATATACTGCCTTTCATGATATCAAGGCGGTTTACATTTGACAAACTGAAATTACATTGAACAGGGCATTATAACTTGGAGATAACTATTTTACAGGGAACATGGGCAATGGAGGGTTAAGTGGCTTGCCCAAGACCACAAGGAGCACCTGTGGGACTAGAAACCCCAGTCCTTCTGGCCCAAGGTTGCTGTCCTCTAGTGGGATTTGAACCCCCGACCTTCTGGCCTGAGGGACCTTGCGTACCATGTTTTTATTAAAGTACCCCAAAATAAAAAAAGACAGAGAGACTAGTGGGTGCAGGGGAAAAGTGGTCTAGTGGGAAAAGAAAGAAAGAGAGACCAGTGAAGACATGATTGAAAAAAAAAAAAGAAGAGAGGAAGACTGGGGGAAGGAACACAGAGATGACGGAGACAGGGTATCATTGAAACAAAAGATTATACGGCCTATTCAGTCTGCCCTTCCATGCAATGCCCTTCCATAGCAGCTACTAAACTCTGCAGTCCTTTTTTTCTTTTAGAGATCTTCTGTGTTTGTCCCATGCTTTCTTGAATTCAGATATAGTCTTTGTCTCTACTACCTCCATTGGGAGTCCATGCATCTACCACTCTTTCTTTAAAGAAATATTTCTGGTGGTCACGTGATGTGGTGAGAGAGAAGAGATGTGTTCTAAGCTCTCTCCGGGGTTCATCCCCACACTGCAAAATTTTCTGTCAAAAAACCCCCACTGAATTGAATCCCACGACTGCCCAGGGTATGCCCCTTTACCGACACTGGCGCCACTGGTCAATACAAATGAAAGCCGCAAGAAAAGACTGGAAGAATTTGGGGCGGGGCTGCCCAAGATGGCAGAGTCATCCACTTCGCCTGCATCTCCACTGCAGGTAATACTGGTGGAAGAGGTGACGGTGGCTGTGGTGGGAGCATTGAGCACTAAATTGGAGGAGCTAAACGGCAAGTTAGATACCATGGTGCGAACCTTTACAGCCTTCGGAAATTGCTTACAGCAGGCTGAACATCTGATATCTAAGCAAGAAGATGCTCTCACAGAGGCCAGGAAAGAATTACAGCAGCCTGCCTTGCTGAAAAGCTCGATTACCTCGAGAATAGCAGTTGTCATAACCTGCGACTTCTAGGAGTCCCGGAGAGTGTCAGAGTTGCAGAGCTTAGAGGGTATCTGTAAACCTTACTACAGGATGGCTCTGTCACTGGGAGGCTCCGGTGGGGACCTTATTATAGAACAGGTGCATCAGGTTGGCCCCTGGGCCCGAAAGACCAACGACCCTGGGCAGTACTGGCATGTTTCCTCAACTATACCCAAAAGAGAAGAAATACTATGTTCTGCCTGCACAAAAGGACCAATCCAGCATGAAAGAGTTAAAATAAAAATCCTCCAGGACTACTCACCCATACTCAGCCAAAAACGACAAGCAAAGGCGGGGATATGTCAAAGACTGGTGGATGCTAAAGTGAAATTCATTGTCTTATACCCTGCACGCATATGGATTTTTGCAAATGGGGCATCACAAACATTCAAACTCTGCTAGGCTTGCTGACAGGCGAGAGCAGGAAATGAAGACTTTATGCCATGTGGAACCGAGTGGGGCGTGCTGGCTGGAGAGGTGGAGGGATGGGCTGTCTTTTTCTCCAAAGTGAGCGGAGCGGCAGGTATCGGGACACTACTGCTTTTTTTTTTGAGCCATCCTGAATCTGAGGCCTGGCCAACCACTAGCTCTGATGCCTCCTTGCCCTGAAGATGGACTGCGGAACCACAGGAGGGCAAATGCTGCTACATTGAGATACCTAGGCAAGAAATGACATTCCCAGAAATACAGACAGTTTGCTAAAGTTAAGTTGCTTTAAAATTCAATGCCCATTTAGAGACCTACAATACTGGAGCCCTACTAGATTCCTCTCCAAGCAAGGCTAAACACACATTAATGACAAAATGAAAATGTAATATATCTGTTACGTATGGCTTGAGTTCCTGTGCGCAGTGTAAGTGCACCTGTTGCGCTCGGGAGTTGTAATATGTTTCAGTAAACAACATTTCCAAAAAAAGAAATATTTCCACAAATTACTCCTGAGTTTATCTCCTTTCATCTTTATCCTATGCCCCCTCATTACAGAGCTTTCTTTCAACTGAAAGAGGCTCTCCTGTGCATTTATGCTATGGAGGCATTTAAAATGTCTCTGTCATAGCTTCCCTCTCCAGTTTTTCTTCCGAAGTATACATATTGGAGATCTTTAAGTCTGTCCCCATATGCCTTATGACGAAGCCCACTGACCATTTTGGTAGCCACCCTCTGCACCAACTTCACCCTGTTTATATTCTTTTGTAAGTGTGGTCCCCAGAATTGCATACAATACTCTAAATTAGGTCTCACCAAAGACTTATACAGAGACACTATCACCTTCTTCTTCCTGCTGGCCATTCCTCTCCCTATGCACCCAAGCATCCTTCTCGCTTTCACCGTCAAGTTCTCTACCTGTTTAGCCACCTTAAGATCATCAAAAACAATTATCCCTAGGTCCTGCTCTTCCTGGACAGCAGCACTTCACCCCCTATACTGTAACCACTCTCTTGGATTTTTGCAGTCCAAATGCATGACCCTGCATTTTCTAGTATTAAATATCAGTTGCCAAATTCTCAACCATTCTTCAAGCTTCCCTAGACCCCTCCCTCATGTTATCTACATCTTCCTGGTTGTCTACTGCAGATTTTGGTATCATCCACAAAGAGACAAATCTTACCCAATAGCCCTTCCACCATATCACTTGCAAAAATGTTAAAAAGAATCAGACCAAGAACAGATCTCTGTGGCACACCATTGTTAACATCCTTCTCCTCAGAGTGAGCTCCATTATCCTGTACCCTTTGTTGCCTCCCACTGAACCCAATTTCTAATGCAGTTATTTTAGGGTCCATCCCTAGGGCACTCAATTTATTTATAAGTCACATATGAGATTAGAAGGGGACGTCTACAGACCAGCTTCTAAAATGGCTCTAGAGACATCTCTATACCCATTTTTGGACTTCCAAAGCATGAACAAAGCTTCCAAAATGACCCCCATAGTGTATTTGATGTAGTTGAATATATTTTAGTAAGGAGTTGTAAGTAAAGATCAAGTAACTGTTATTTTAATTGTACACTGCCCTGCTGTGTGTGTGAAGGAGCGGTATATCAAGCACAATTAAACATAAACAGCATCAAAGACTTTACTGAAATCTAAATATACCATGGCTCACCCAGTCAAAAAATGAATGAGATTTGTCTGACAAGGTCTGCCTCTAGAAAAACCATGCCGCCTCAGATCCAGTAATTTGTTGTATTCCAGAAACTTCATATCCTCTGTTTTAGCAGCATATCCATTAGTTTGCTCAACACAGAGGTAGTAAACTGAAGAGACAGACAAACTGATCCAACAATGTGAAGGACAGACATTCGGGAAGACTGTGGCAACAGAGACAGACAGACTGATTGAGACAGGGTGGAAGAGAGACAGAATGTGCTGCTCAGCTGTCCACGTGTCCCACGTGTGTGCAACATGACACATTTCAGGTTGAACAACCCTGCTTCAGGCTTTGCAGGATGACACACGATTGTCCTTCTGAATGCTGCTCTGAATTTGTCCTGCAAAGCCTGAAGCAGGGTTGTTCAACCCGAAACGTGTCACTTCGCACACACGTGGGACTTCAATTGACTAAGGAGAGTTTCGTCAGCTAAGCAGTTGCTCTTTTATCAAGGTTTTCACTTTATAATATGATTAAAATTGCCACACTGCTGTGGGGGAGAGAGAGGTTTGATTCCTCCACCTTTGACGGTGTACCCAACAAAAAAAATAGTTTGGATTCTTCACTATGCTGTGAACTTGTTTTTTTTTTTAAGATTTATTTTTATACAAGTTTGGAACCAATATTTTAGAACCAACATTTCAAAGAACACATGTTTCTGAACCCTTTTTGCTGTACTTAACCCTCTCCCCCGATTGATTCTAACCCCCCCCCCCACCCCCTTCCCCCCCCCACCTCCTCCCCCCCCCCACCTCCTCCCCAGGAGGCATCTCATCGCTTAACATAGTCCAACAAAGGTAACCATAATTTGTTGAATTTCTCCTGCTTCTGGCGGCGTGTTGCTGTTAGTTGCTCCATCAAGACAATTCGTCGCAGTCAACTCTTCCACTGATCCATTCCCGGTAGCCGGATCTGCTTCCACGCCCTAGCAATTTCACTGCGGGCAGCTTGAACACATGCCCGTATGGGGCGCTCATTCTTCCTAGTACTCTCTTCAGGCCAAATTCCAAGCAGACAAAAGCCCAGGTCCAATCCCATTCCCGCCCCAAACACATCAGATATCCATTCACCCACCTCCCTCCACTATACACGAACCATTGGACACTCCCCCCACACTGCCTCCAACACCTATCAGACACTCCTGGGAACATCCTATGCAACCTCATCGGTGTATAGTACCACCGATAAAGCAACTTGTAGGAAGTCTCCCGCAACGCTACAGACATTGCTTGACGGACGATGTTCACATGCACTCTCCTCCATTCCTGTTCATCCAACTCTCTTCCCAGTTCCCTTTCCCACTCCCTATGATGCGGGAACCTCTTGGGTGGACCCCCCCTAAACCTCTATATAAAAGGGTTATCAGCCCCCTCGATTTCTCCCATCCCACCCACAACGCTCCTCTATCATCTGTAGCCTCTTCCCAGCTCTCTCGGATACCTTTTTGACTTAAAAAATGCTTAACTTGCAGATGGGGAAAAAAGTCCCCACTATGCAAGTGGTATTTCACCCGAAGATCTGAAAAGGAGATCAAATCCCCATTTGCAATAAATTTATCAAAAGTATCTAGCCCCTCTCTCTCCCATCTCTTAAATACTCCCTTCCATCCCGGAAGAAATCCTGAAGTTGCCCGCACCGATGCCAGCACTGAAAAGCTTGATCGTGGAGCAAACTTCCTCCGCACCTTACGCCACTGCATTAACAAGTGCCACATATAAGGGTTTCCCTCCACCTCCCTCCAGGCTGGGGGGCCCATCATCCAGGGTAAATATTTCAATCGTAACTCCACTGCCCAGTATTGCTCCACATCCCGGAAGCGTTTGGATTTTCCACCCTTTTCCCTCCATTCAAACACCTGACGCAGCTGAGCCACCTTGTAGTACCTCCCCAATTCCGGTACTCCCAAGCCTCCCCTCCCCCCCGTCCCTATTAGCATACATTACCCTTCTACTCACTCTAGGCTGACTATTCCCCCACACAAAAGTAAACACATGGCTCTGCAAATGGCGCAATTCCTTCTGACTTACCCGAATCGGCAACGTTTGAAACAAGTATAATAAGTACGGTAATAAGTTCATTTTCAGAGCCGCAATCCTCCCCAGCCAAGACAACTCCTCCCCCTCCCATCTGGCCATATCCTTCCTCAACTGCGCGGATAACAGAGGATAATTCGCACCATAAAGACCTAGTGGGTTAGCCGTGACCTGAACTTCCAAATAATGAATAGATCTACTCGCCCACCGAAATGGAAATGAGGCCTGCAGGCTCCCAACCACCTGAGGCTGTAATGTGAGCAACATTGCTTCCGTTTTATCCCAATTAACTTTGAACCCCCGAAAGCCCCCCATAAGCCTGTAACTGACGCATTAAAACCGGAAGGGAGATGATCGGCTGTGTCAAAGTAAAGAGTAAATCATCAGTAAACAAGACAATCTTATGCTTGGTTGAGCCCACCTCTATCCCCTTAATATCCTTCACCGACCAAATCCTAGCTGCCAATGGTTCCATAACTAAAGCAAAGAGCAAGGGGGACAGTGGGCACCACTGTTCCCTCTAAGCTGTGCGTGTGTGCGCGAGGACACACCTCGCCGAGTGAGCGCACATGCTTTACAACAGAGCGCACAAAAATTATGGTTCTGATTCTGATAGAAAACAACATAGACGTCTTAAAATTTAAAAGTTGTGATTGTAATTACTAGAAATTTTCCACTTCATTTAGTAATAGTCAATTTTCATTTAATTTGATTAAAATCAATGTGGTATACATACTGTATTCTGACGTGTAGTCAAATTTTAAAGTATATAACTCCGAGTGTCGTTATGTGGCGCACAAAAATTTAACCTTCCTTCAAAAGCTGCACAGCTGATATTTTATGCGCACACAGCCTACAGAAAATTAGAGGGAACATTGGTGGGCACCCCTGCCACATCCCCCGTCCCAAGGAAAAGAACTCAGAATAACCCCCATTGACATGGACCGCTGCCTCAGGTGCCACATATAAGGCCTTTATCCACGACCTAAAATTAGGGCCTAAGCCTATGTATTCTAATACTGCCATAAGAAAATCAAAGTTGACCCTATCAAAGGCCTTTTCCGCATCAATAGAAAGAAACATAGCCCGCTGTTGTTCCTTCTTTGCCAGCCAGCCCAGCTGAAGAACTCTCCGTATCCCATCCGCCGGTTGTCTGCCCTCAATAAACCCAGATTGATCCAGGTGAACCAGCCCCGGAATGCATGGACCCAATTGCAATGCCAACACCTTGGCCAAAATGTTTACATCAATGTTCAATAATGAGATGGGACGATACCATCCGCATACGGCCGGATCCTTCCTGGGCTTAGGGATTACCACCATGGCAGCTTGATTCATCGACGCTGGTAGGGCACCTCCCTGCAAAACAGCTTTAAACACTCTCGTCAGTATAGGACCCAGCACCTCCGACATTCTTTTATAAAACACACCCGAGAATCCATCAATTCCTGGAGCCTTACCTGGCTCCAAGCGCTTAATAACTCCCAGCACCTCCTCAAGACCAATTTCCACATCCAAACCCTCCCCCTCTGATTCCTCCAACCACGCACTCCCTTTCCCCCCATTCTGCAAGTACTGTCTAATGGCCTTGTCCCCCCCCCCAGCCTCCGCTGTATATAGTCCCTTATAGTAGTCCTGAAACTGGTCCCTAATGTCCCGTCCTTTGAACAACATTTTATCCCGAGGACCTTTTATTTTCGCAATGGCCTGTCTCCAACTCTGAGCCCGTAGTTTAATGCTCAAGAGATGGCCAGATTTGTTATCAAATTCATAATATCTTTGTCTAACTCTCCCCAACTGATATGACACCCGTTCCAACTGAAGGGCATTTAACTGCCTTCTAATCTCCTCCACTTGGCCCCTCAGCCTAGGCTCACCCCTCTGTTTATGGGCCCTCTCCAACAACACCAACTGTCTGGTAAGGCGCTGGACTTCCTCCTCCCTCTTCCTCTTCCTCTGTGCCCCCTCTTAAACAAGATGACCCCTCACCATTGCCTTTAACCCATCCCACAGGACCCCCATACTAACTTTCCCATTATCGTTCAAATCCATATATTCACAGATTACCTTCTTTATCCGCTGACCAACCTCTTCTCCCTGGAGGAGGTAATCATTCAACCTCCAGAAAGTACACCATCCAGCCTCCCATGGCGATCCAAACCACGCCTCCACCAGAGCATGATCAGACCAAGTAGCCACTCCTATCCGTACTTTATCTAACGCCTCCTTCCAATAATTGTCCCCAAAAAGATAGTTGATCCAACTATACGAGGCATGCACCGCCGAATAGAATGTATGTCTCTTGCCAGTGGGTGAGCCAATTTCCACAAATCATCCAGTTCATAGTTTTGCAAGCACTTCTGAAATTTCCTCAAGCCCGGGTCCCTCCCCCCTCGTTTCCCTGATCGACCATCCAACGCTATATTACAATCCCCCCCCCCCCCACACCAAAGGTTTCCCTTGAATCTTCCAATCCAACCACTTACCCATATCCTCCCAACCCCCCCCCCCCCCCCAGCGCTATTCGGGCCATACACTGAAACCAAAGTAACCTTATCCCCCCCTATCTCCCCCAACACTCCCACTGCCCTTCCATCTGCTTTCCTAAATACCTGCCCCACAATAAAAGGAACATCCTGCCTAATTAATATGGCAACTCCAACCAACCTATGGTCACCTTCCTCCGCTGCAAAGAAGCATTGAAATTTGCCCGAATGTAACAAGCGCTCATCTCGCCTGCGCAAGTGAGTCTCTTGCACAAAGGCTACCTGCCACTGCCGCTCCCGCAATTCCCACCACAGCAGTTTCCTTTTCTGTGAAGAGTTTAGTCCCCACACATTTAAACACCCCACTTTCAGACCAGAAGCCATTCCCTAAATCCATCCACCCGCCCCCATTATGAGATTGTGCCTCCCCCCCCCCCCCATCTCACGTAGCTCTTCTCCGCTTACCACCAAGGAAGGGACCTCCCCGGGGACGCTGTGCCTTCCCCCTTCCCACTCTTTTAACTCGAAATGCATTAACATTAAAACATACATTATAACTTATAACTTATATCTTCACAAAACCTCCAACCACTCTGTCCTCCTCTCCCAAATCTTCCCTCCACCCTGACCAGATCCCCTCAACCAGCCTCGTTTCCCCCCTTTTTTTCCCCCCCCTTTTAAACATACAAAACCCAGTAGCTTAAACATCACATGTTCCAAGTCCCAGTCACTGATGTGGAGGCCTCTCCATTATTCTCTCTATTTCCCGACGCTTCAGCCTTCCTCTGAAGGCACTGTCCCTTCACCGGAGCTCTCTCCCATTCTGGAAAAGCCCCTTTGTTCCCCGAGCGAACCAGAGCTTTTGCCTGCTCAGGCAAGTTAGGAGCACCCTCTTGCCTCAAGATTTTCCAGGCCTCCTCCGCTGTACACACTCTGAACCCACTACCATTAATGTCCATCAAGAGGGCAAAGGGGAAAAGCCAACAATACTTCACCTTCTCTGCCCTTAGGTACTGCGTGACTAGCCGCATGTCCCTCCACCACTGTAAGGTAGCAGCTGACAAATCGTTGTACATTTCCACACTCTGTCCTTCCCAAAGGAAACACCTCCTACTGCTTGCCAATCGCATCACCCGCTCCTTTTGGCCATATGAAGTCAAACAGGCCACGATGTCTCTTGGCTTACCAGACCGCGGTGGCCCCAATGCTCTATGGGCCCTCTCCACCAGAATGGGCACACCCTCGGTGGCTCCCATCTCATCCTGCAGCAGGAACTAACAGACCTTCTGTACCACTGCTGCTGCATCGGCAAATGCCTCCGATTCCGGCAAGCCCCTTAGCCGCACATTGTTCCGGCGTGAGCGGTTTTCAAGATCTTCTGGTTTATTATTTAGTAAATCCTGCTCAGCTTGTAAACTCTGCATTTGGGCCGCTGTCTCTTCATCTCTCTCTACCAACTGATTGGCCTGCTCCTCCAGCGTCTCCACTCGGTGACCCAGCTCCCTCATGTCCTCTTTAATTCCTGCGAAAGTCTCTTTGAGCTCCCCCCGAGTGGCGATGATCTCACGTTCAGGGATCTCATCCAGCCCCAAATATCGCCTCTGGTGCATCCCTTGTTGGCCCGGTCCAGCTCCTCCTCGGATTCCTTTCCCGACGTCATGTGCTCTTGTAGTTCTCACGCCTTTCGCTCTCTGCCCTCCGCATACGGGGATTTAAATTTGACCAGCTTCTTCCGTACCGACATCTCCGATCCTCTGGGTCTCCTCGGCCAACAACACCTTGGCTAGGGAAGGGATAAAAGTCGCTAATTTCATCTTTATATCAGCGTCCCGACAGGAGCTCTCAGATTAAGCTGCCATCGCCCAGGTGATGTCACTTCCTCCTGCTGTGATCTTTTTATTGTATTTACGTTTAAACGTTGGCACCACGAGGCTGTTTGCAAACAGGAAGTCAGCATCGGGCAGTCCAAGGGGGCAGAAGTTTAAAGGTAAGCACCCCGAGGCTGTTTGTGGCCATTGCCGCCACTGTACATCTCAAGAGGGGTGACAGCGATGGCAATGGGCAGCCTGAAGGGCCTTTGCTCTAGGCCACCACCTAGTTCACATAAAGAGTAGTTACTCACCTGTAACAGGTGTTCTCCAGGAGCAGCAGGAATCAGTCCTCACATATGGGTGACATCGGCGCCGATGAAGCCCCAGCGGAGCACTTCCCCAGCTTTCTATGAAAGCCTTTGGGAATGCAGGCATGCATGCGCGGTTCCCTTCCCGCCTAAAGGTGCCATCTTACCTCAGTCAAATGACATAGCTAAGAACAGCACACAAAAATGAAAAAATAAACTATGTACAACTGCAACTCCAAGGGGAGGAGAGAGGGTTGTGAGGACTGATTCCTGCTGCTCCTGGAGAACATCTGTTACAGGTGAGTAACTACTCTTTCTCCAGGACCAAGCAGGAAGTCAGTCCTCACATATGGGTGACTCCCTAGCTCTGGGCTACCAAGGAACCCAGGGTGAACAAGAGAACTCCCTCTAGTCTCAGCAGCAAAGAAAGGCTTTCCAAGGACACAACCTCCACCGGTAGCCCAACAGAGGGCAGGAGGGCAGGAGTTGTCTAAACCTCAAAGAGATTCCGGAGTACTGCCTGGCCAAAAGCACTGTCCCTACGGGACTCCCTCTCCAGGCAGTAATAGGCCGCAAAAGTCTGGCTTGAAGACCAAGTTGCAGCCCTGCAGATGTCTACCAAGGGCACAGAGCGGAGATGAGCCACTGAGGCAGCCATTGCCCTGACACGATGGGCCGTGACCCTACCCTGCAAAGGAAGGTCAGCCGCCTTGTAAGCCCAGGTGATATAGTCAGCCAACCAGATGGACAAGGTACGCTTGGACACAGCCAACCCCAACTTATTGGAGTCAAAGGATACGAAGAGCTGAGTAGCCCTTCTATGCCCCTGCGTACGGTCAAGGTAGAAGGATAAGGCCCTCCTACAGTCCAGGATATGCAGGACTGCTTCAGCCCGGCTAGCATGAGGCCTAGGGAAGAATGTTGGAAGAACCACCTCCTGATTGAGGTGGAAAGAGGAGACAACTTTAGGGAGGAACTTGGGATGAGTCCTGAGGACTACCCTGTTTCTGTAAATCCTGGTGTAAGGCCTGTCACAGACCAGGGCTTGAAGCTCACTTACTCGCCTAGTCGAGGTAAGGGCTATTAGGAAGAGAGTCTTCCAGGAGAGGAAGCGTAGTGGACAAGTATCCATCGGCTCAAAAGGTGGGCGAGTCAGCTGCTGCAAGACCACATTCAGCTCCCACTCAGGGAGAGGAGGACAGATGGGAGGCTTGAGCAAAAGCAAGCCCCTGAGAAAGCGGGACACCAAGGGGTGACCAGATAGAGACTGCCCCTCTACCAATGAGTGGTGAGCTCCTAGAGCTGAGAGGTAGACCCGAACAGAATTGGACTTAAGTCCCTGATTGGATAAGTGCAGTAAATACTGAAACACCACTGGCACAGTACAGGATAAAGGATCCTCTGTACGTAGGTGACACCACACAGAAAACCTCTTCCACTTGAGAGCATAGGTTTTCCTCGTGGACTGTTTCCTAGAGGCTAGGACAACCTCCTCAACTTCCTGAGGTAGGCCCCAGGGAGCCAAAACTACCCTTGCAGCCTCCAGGCCATCAAATTGAGAGACTTGAGATTGGGGTGCAGAAGTGAACCCTGGTCTTGTGTGAGAAGGTCGGGTTGCAACCCCAGAGGTAGTGGAGGATCCACCGCCAGTTGAAGCAGAAGAGGAAACCAAGGCTGTCTCGGCCATCTGGGAGCTACCAGCAGGACCGAGGCTTTGTCCTGAAGAATCTTGAACAGGGTTCGGGCCACCAAGGGCGTGGGAGGAAACGCATAGAGGAGGCCCTGAGACCAAGATATCAGAAAAGCATTCGCTGCTATCCGCAGAGGATGTGGTTGCCTGGAGCAGAACTTTGGCAGTTGCTTGTTCAGTGGACTGGCAAAAAGATCCATCAAAGGAAGACCACATTTGAGAAATATCTTCTGAACTACCGAAGGATGCAGCTGCCACTCGTGGGGCTGCAGAATTCTGCTTAACCTGTCTGCCAGGTAGTTGTCCTGGCCTGGAAGGTAGACAGCCCTGAGGAGCATGTTGTGCTTGAGGGCAAAAGAACACAGGTCCTGGGCCTCTCGACAAAGGATCCTGGACCCGGTTCCGTCCTGTTTGTTCACATAAAACATGGCAACTTGATTGTCTGTCTGGATCAGGACAGACTGGTGAGTCAGGGTAGGAGTGAAAGCTTTGAGTGCTAAGTGAATAGCTCTGAGTTCGAGGAGACTGATCTGCTGTGCAGCTTCCCAGGGAGACCAGAGGCCCTGGGTGCACATGCCCAGACAATGTGCTCCCCAGCCTTGCAGGGAGGCATCTGTGGTTAGCACCACTGTGTAACCTGGAATCTGAAAGGGCACTCCTTTCAGCAGATTGGGTGGGTGTAGCCACCAGTTGAGGGAGTGCAGAAATGGTCTGGACACCCTTATCCTGTCTCTGAGGCTGCCTGTGGCCTGGGACCACTGAGTTTGAAGACACCATTGTGCAGGCCTCATATGGAGCCTAAACTCACTCAGGGTCTAGTATAATTGAATGATTACTCAAAGTAACACTAAGAATCCACATTCAATATCTTATTCGCGTTCAGTAACTTAGGCTTACTGAATGAAGGAGCATGAGAGCAGACTCCGTTGTGCCCGGAAAGAAGCACCATTGTCTCCCATTGTTTGCAACACGATCACAAATTTGCACACCTCCGTTGTTGGTGCATCGAAGAGGTACCCCATGCTGGCTTTGGAAAATCAAGGGACCAACTTTTATTATATAAAGAGCAGCAATGGATTTATGTTTTGGACACAGTGCAACCCGGGGGTCTAAATGCCGGCATTGAGTGGACGGCATGTCTCTAGGGAGGCGTGTCCACAGTAGTGAGTTTTTCAGGGGGGTGGGGCTAACGGTCTCTTTAAATATGGCTATTCCGTCATCCGGTACACATGCGCGGCGTCTTTTGGGATATCCCAGGGCACTGAAGGGAGCAAATCCTTTAAGACAGGTGAATTGGCGCACACATAAGGTATCACTCATTGATTTTGTTATACCTCTTAACAAGTGCATGATGTGATTTTTCGCAGGAGTTCAGTCATTAATTGACATTATTTTTTGCAGATGATATATAAGAAGATATGACTTTTGCTATTCGTCCCTTGAAAAAACCCATAAGGAGAAACGCACAGGCGCCTATATAGTTGGCGTTGGGACACGAATCGGGACAATAATTTTTTGAATATATCAAGAGAATAACTTCATATCACATGAAAATGCTAAGTACAACTTGTTATAACTCATAAACTGTGTTTGGTTGCATGTGATATGATTTTTTATCAACATTAGCCGTTGATGTTAACCGGCACACAACTGGGGAGATCACAGTACCCAGAATTAAGTGCCAGAAGGTTGGTTCCGAGGCTTTTGTTGTTTAATCCTAAGTTACTGAACGCGAATAAGATATTGAATGTGGATTCTTAGTGTTACTTTGAGTAATCATTCAATTATACTAGACCAGCGATGGCGAACCTATGGCACGCGTGCCAGCTGTGGCACGCGAAGGCCTTGCAGCTGGCACGCGTGAAGGTCCGCAAAAAAAGAAAAAGCGGGCTCTGGCTGCTGCCGCGGACGCGGCAGCATGCAGTGTCCCACGGGGCCCCCTCCGCCCGCTAAGCCCCTCTGCAAGGGCTTTCAGATTCGCGAGGGAGACAGCGTCTCCCTCGCGTCTCTGTTAAGCCCGTAGGGGTTAATGGGAAATTTCCCATCAGCCCCTTTAGACGCGAGGGACTGATGGGAAATTTCCCATTAGCCCCTGCGGGCTTAACAAGAGACGCGAGGGAGACGCTGTCTCCCTCGCGAATCTGAAAGCCCTTGCAGAGGGGCTTAGCGGGCGGAGGGGGCCCCGCGGGACACTGCATGCTGCCGCGTCCGCGGCAGCAGCCAGAGCCCGCTTTTTCTGTTTTTAAATTTGCCGGGGGGGGGTGTTAGGACGGGGACTGGGCGGGGGGGGGGGGGAGGACTGCTAATGGGCTAGGGGGGGGTTAGGACTGCTAATGGGCTAGGAGGGGGGGTTAGGACTGCTAATGGGCTAGGGGGGGGGTTAGGACTGCTAATGGGCTGGGGGGGGGGTTTGGACAGCTAATGGGCTAGGAGGTGGGGTGTTATCACTTCTAATGGGCTAGGGGGGGTTAGGACTGCTAATGGGCTGTGGGCTGATGGGGGCTGTCTGGAAATGGGGTGATGGGGGTTAGGACTGCTAATGGGCAGGGGGGGGGGTTAGGACTGCTAATGGGCTAGAGAGGGGGGGTTAGGACTGCTAATGGGCTAGGAGGGGGGGTTAGGACTGCTAATGGGCTGGGGGGTTAGGACTGCTAATGGGCTGGGGGGGGGTTAGGACTGCTAATGGGCTAGGAGGGGGGGGTTAGGACTGCTAATGGGCTAGGAGGGGGGGTTAGGACTGCTAATGGGCTAGGAGGGGGGGTTAGGACTGCTAATGGGCTAGGGGGGGGTTAGGACTGCTAATGGGCTGGGGGGGGTTAGGACTGCTAATGGGCTAGGAGGGGGGGTTAGGACTGCTAATGGGCTGGGGGGGGTTATGACTGCTAATGGGCAAGGAGGGGGGGTTAGGACTGCTAATGGGCTAGGGGGGGGTTAGGACTGCTAATGGGCTAGGAGGGGGGGTTAGGACTGCTAATGGGCTAGGGGGGGTTAGGACTGCTAATGTGCTGTGGGCTGAAGGGGGCTGTCTGGAAATGGGGTGATGGGGGTTAGTACTGGTAATGGGCTATGGGGGGGGTTAGGACTGCTAATGGGCTAGAGAGGGGGGGTTAGGACTGCAAATGGGCTAGGGGGGGGGGTAAGGACTTCTAATGGGCTGATGGGGAGGGGTTAGGACTTGAGGTGGGCTGTTGGGTGGGGTTAGGACTGGAAATGGGCTGATGGGGGGTTAACACTGGAGGTGGTCTGATGGGGTTAGGACTGGTAATGGGCTATGGGGGGGTTTAGGACTGATAATGGGCTATGGGGGGGCTGCTAGGACTGGAAATGGGCTGATGGGGAGGGGTTAGGACTTGAGGTGGGCTGATGGGTTAGGACTGGTAATGGACTGTGGGCTGATGGGGGGGTTAGGACTGGCAATGGGCTATGGGGGGCTGACTGGAAGTGGGGGGTTAGGACTGGTAATGGGTTATAGGGGGGGCTTAAACTGAAAATGGGGTGATGGGGGGTTAGGACTGGAAGTGGGTTGATGAGGGGGGGATAGGACTGGTATTGGGTTGGGGGGCTGCTAGGACTGGAAATGGACTGATGCAGGGACTAGAAGGGAATGGATGCTGGGTGAGGCTGGAACTAGAAGGGAGCTGGTGTTGGGGGAGGATTAGAATGGGATGGGGCTGGGAGAGTAAAATGGAGAGGGGAAAAATATTTTGTGTGGGAGGGATAAAAAATCTACAATTGGCCGGGTATTGGGAGAGTAAGTGGGGATTGAGGATGGAGGGGTAAATTTTGAGTAGATGAAATAGGAATGAGGAAAGAGCCAAAGGAGAAAGATTAGTATGTTAAAGCAGATGTAGAGAGAGAATGGAAAAAAAAAACAAGAAGACAGAAGAACGGACAAATGGACAGCAGATGGAGAGTTAGCAGAAGACACGAAGAAACCAGAAGAAAGTGGCTGGAACAATTGCAACTGAAAAAAAATGCACAAAAGGTAGAAAAATATCTCTTTATTTTGAATTTATTAACTGGAATATGTCAGCTCTGGGAAATGTGCATCATTAATTTTTGCGCTTTGTTTAGTACAAGAGGAAATTAATATATAGTTTTATTTCTACAGTGTTGTTGTATATTCCAAGTTTGGCTTTTGGGGTTCCCAGTTTAATTATTGTCTTCCTGTTTCTAAATTGTGATTCCTTGTTTGGTGATGGTCTGTTCTGCATGTGTAACTGAGCTGAGGTATTCTGTTTATATAATTCCTATTTGACATTGCCACTTGTTCTTTCCCCAGTAGGTCATGTATTGTTGTTCTCTGAGATGTATTGGTTTAATATTTGCAGTGTTGCCTTTTGATAGGTAGAGTATGGTGCTTTGTGAGTCCTGGTAGTGCTGTTAGGATACGGCGGGTTTGCTATGGGTTCTAAATGGGCAGCGTTTGTAGTAGTTCCTAATGTGCCTGGCGGTTGGTACTGGATTATAGTAATGTAGAAACCTTTTAGTCTTTCTTTATCCATATACTCATTAAGAGGCATGTTTACTAAAAGTTAGTGTATGGTAACATTATGCAAATATTTATGCAAATGAAGCACCTTATGCAAATGGGGCTTTAATTGACGTGCTGGCACTTTGAGGAAATTCTTTGGTTTTGTGCGGCAGTTTGGGCACTCGGGCTCAAAAAGGTTAGCCATCACTGTACTAGACCGTGAGTGAGTTTAGTTTTTCTATATACAATGGAAGGTCAATCTACGTGGCAAAAGACTTTTAGTTTCCCCCTGGATTACATCACAGCACTATTGAAAGAAAAAACGCCATTCACGCAGACTGATATTGCTACCGGTAGCGCTACCGTTGAAGCACTGTGGGATGAGGTTCTGAAATTACACAAAAGGAAACTTAGAACTGAATTGCATCGTTCGTCTCTCTTGGAATACATTACCCGACAACAAATACCGAGGGGTTTAAGAATTTATAAGGAACCCAGAGTATCTTCAGCTGACACCATGTTTATTGACAAATGGAATAAGATACTGAACAAATGTTCACTGGACCTAATGGTCCTATTGATTGATTCGGCTAAAACACAGATGGAAGGATTATCAGTCGAGCTGGCCTCTCATATGTCAACGTTAAAGTCTAAGGAGACTGAAGAACAGTTTTCTGCTCATCAGGATCTCATGAAAAAACAGATAGAGGCAGAACGACAGGAAGTTATGTCTAAAAAGATTAAGAAATTGAAACGTGATGGGGCTGATTATACTATGGGATACGTCTATCCATGGATGGACATCAATAGATGACGCAGGAAGGCCAAGAAGCATGTTGGCTTTGAAGATACCACGGACGACGGAGGAAGTTCTGACTCTAGTAAATCGTCACGGGAGAATTTTTTGGATGAAACAAGAAATGGCCGTCCCCGAAGAAGAAAAGAGGAACCGAAAGTACAAACATCGGGCCAAGGGAAATCCAAACCTCGGGGGAAATGACATCCCCTAGTTTAGTGGTTAACACCACGGAACAATTGATTCCACCAGAGATTGAAAATCTTCTGAATAGGGGTTTGTCTTATGTACCCAACATTAAATTTGATTCGTTCCAGTTTCATGTTGATCTTGAGGATTTAGTACGTAAACTTCATTTAAAGCATTACTTTTCGACAGCACCAGGGATTGCTGATAAGCAGGAGCCTGGAGATGCAAGGCGGGTTAGATTAGCTTTAAAGTCACATTGGACACCGCCGGGGCCCATCCATCCCGCTATTACCATCTTTAGGGATTTGGTATTACGGGACGTTAAGGCATTGGAAACGGCTCACTCTATAAGCAACACCCGTTTATCTCGAACACAACGTGTTACTTTGAACGAATTAAAATCTTGCACAGATTTAGTCATTCGCCGGGCAGATAAGGGTGGAGCAATTGTATTACAAACCAGAGTTTATTATTTGGAGGAAGCAATGCGACAACTTGGAGATGCCTCCACCTATCAGGTTTTAACACACGATCCCAGCGCTGAATTACAGTTCACCATTAAACAACTCACCCAGGCAGCTTTAACCAACAAATTAATTTCAAAGAAGGAATATCATTTTTTGAATGTCTCGAGTCCTCGTTTTGCTCAATTTTACACAGTCCCGAAAGTGCATAAGCACATTACTCGGCCTCCTGGTCGTCCTATTGTATCCACCAAGGGAACAATTTTAGAACCTCTATCTACGTATTTGGATTTCTTACTTAAGACCATTATTGATAGAAATTCCATCTTTCATACGTGACACAACTCATTTTTTGCATATACTGGAGGGGCTATCTTCGTGGGCAATGCACGATGACATCATCTTAGTGACCTTGGACGTCCAATCATTATACACAAGTGTCCCTCAAGAAAGGGCTCGTGAATTGATCAAAGAAGTGTTGGCCAATAGAGGTGACTTATCGTCAGCCCAGCTACAACTTTCGGAGGAACTTACGCGGTTGACCTTATTTAAGAATTTTTTTGAGTTTCAAGGCGTATTGTACCTTCAAATATCGGGGGTGGCCATGGGTGCCACCTGTGCCCCGTCGGTAGCAAATCTATATATGGGGAATTTTGAAAAGAAGTGGTTTCCAGCTTGTCTAACATCAAGGCATGGTACCGTTACATAGATGACGTTTTCATGTTGTGGCAAGGTACTGAGTCCACCTTACAGCTGTTTTTCCAATGGTTGGACTACAGGGACGTCAATATAAAATTTATGAGCGTGTCACATAGAGACACCATTACTTATTTAGATTTAAAAAATTTTCGGGAACCTACGGGATGGGGCACATCAACTTTTCATAAATCTGTTGATCGCAATGCTTTGCTTCACTACGACAGTGCCCACCCCCCTCGATTGAAGGACAGTTTACCGATATCGCAGTTTCTTAGATATCGGCGAAACTGTTCCACAGTACAAGATTACAAGCAGCAGTCTCATCATTTGAAACAGAATTTTTTGGATAGAGGATATCCCCGCTCTTTAGTTCAACGGGCATACCAATGGGCTCTTTACAACGACAGGAATTTATTGTTATCTCCCCGTGGTGATTCGGGAAGAGAAGAAAAAATCAATTTAGTGACGCGTTATTCTCCACTAAGTTCTAGCATGCAAAAAATTCTTAAGAAACACAGTGCGTTGTTGAAGATAGTGCCAGGTCTCCATGATAAATCAGTACGATGTGTTTGGAAACGGAGCCGTAATTTGAAGGAACATTTAAGTCCCACTCGATTGAGATCTTTTTCGTCTCTTGATCAATCCACCCAGCAGGGGGGTCACAGTATTTGTGGACATTGCACTATTTGCAACATTACTATTGAGGGATCATCTTTTGAGCACAAGGGTAAACGATACTGGATTATACAAGCTACCACTTGCGAATCTACACATGTGATTTATGCGATTTGTGCCCATGTGGATTGTTATACATCGGTAAGATGATTCGCTCATTCGTTATTAGAATGAAGGAGCATGAGAGCAGACTCCGTTGTGCCCATAAAGAAGCTCCGATTGTCTCCCATTGTTTGCAACACGATCACAAATTTGCACACCTCCGTTGTTGGTGCATCGAAGAGGTACCCTATGCTGGCTTTGGAAAATCAAGGGACCAACTTTTATTATATAAAGAGCAGCGATGGATTTATGTTTTGGGCACAGTGCAACCCGGGGGTCTAAATGCCGGCATTGAGTGGACGGCATGTCTCTAGGGAGGCATGTCCACAGTAGTGAGTTTTTCAGGGGGTGGGGCTAAAGGTCTCTTTAAATATGGCTATTCCGTCATCTGGTACGCATGCGTGGTGTCTTTTGGGATTTCCCAGGGCATTGAAGGGAGCAAATCCTTTAAGACAGGTGAATTGGCGCACACATAAGGTTGATTTTGTTATACCTCTTAACAAGTGCATGATGTTGTGATTTTTCGCAGGAGTTCAGTCATTAATTGACATTATTTTTTGCAGATGATATATAAGAAGATATGACTTTTGCTATTCGTCCCTTGAAAAACCCCATAAGGAGAAACGCACAGGCGCCTATATAGTTGACGTTGGGACACGAATCGGGACAAGAATTTTTTGAATATATCAAGAGAATAACTTCATATCACACGAAAATGCTAAGTACAACTTGTTATAATTCATAAACTGTGTTCGGTTGCATGTGATATGATTTTTTCTCAACATTAGCCGTTGATGTTAACCGGAACACAACTGGGGAGATCACAGTACCCAGAATTAAGTGCCAGAAGGTTGGTTCTGAGGCTTTTGTTGTTTAATCCTAAGTTACTGAACGCGAATAAGATATTGAATGTGGATTCTTAGTGTTACTCATATGGAGCCTGGCATTGGGGGTCACATGCACTGTCGAAGCCATGTGGCCTAGAAGTCTCAGGCAGAGTCTGGCGGAGACCAGGGACCTGCTGAGAAACTGACTTGCCAAGGTCATCAACCTTTGGGCTCTGTTTTCTGGCAAGAATGCCTTTGCCAGGAGAGAGTCCAGCCTTGCCCCTATGAACTCCAAGTTCTGGGAAGGGAGCAAAGTGGACTTTGCGAAGTTTATGACAAACCCCAGGTGTTGTAGAAGAGCAATGGTCCTGAGGGTGGCTTGATTTGCCTCCTGACCTGTCTGACCCCTGATGAGCCAGTCGTCCAGATAGGGGAAGACAAAGATGCCCTGATTTCTCAGGTAGGCCGCCACCACTGCCAGGCACTTTGTGAAGACTCTGGGGGCGGAGGTGAGGCCGAAAGGCAGCACTCTGTACTGATAATGGTTTCCTCCCACGATGAACCTCAGGTACTTTCTGTGGTCTGGATGAATGAGGATGTGAGTGTACGCATCCTTTAGATCTAAGGAGCATAGCCAATCTCCCTGCTGGAGGTAGGGCAGAAGGGTTCCAAGAGTAAGCATCTTGAACATTTCTTTCACTAGGAACTTGTTGAGGTTCCTGAGGTCCAGAATTGGACGAAGGCCACCGGTCCTTTTGGGCACCAGGAAATAACTGGAGTAGAATCCATGACCGTGCAAGTGGGGAGGCACAGGCTCCACCACCCTGTCCACCAATAGACCCTGAAGCTCCTGACGGAGAAGGTCTGTGTGCAGAGGAGGCCTTGGAGGCTCCCCTGGAAAGTATGGGGGTGGCAGTTGGTGGAAATGGAGGGCATAGCCCTTGTGGACTATCTCCAGCACCCAACTGTCCCCGGTGATAAGGGGCCACTGTTGGGCAAAGAGGGCGAGACGACCTCCTGTGCAGGGTTGGGAGAGCAGTGGAGCGGCTATGCTCAAGTAGTCAAAAAACCCCACCCTGCTGAGTGGTAGCAGGGGCCTGAGGCTTGGGGGTCCTCTGCCTACGGGGCCCATTACCCTGGCCCTTGGCTTGCTGACCCTGGGGGGCAGCTTGGGCAGCCTGATATTGTAGGTACTGTTTGTAGGCAGTGCCTTTCCTCGGGTAAAAGGGCTTTTTACCCGAGCCCTTCTTTTTATGAGAAGGGGCAGAGGTCTTCCTCGACAGCCTTGTCCGAGTGAGGTGCTCGTTCTCGAGCTGTGGCCTTCTCGGTCATGGGCTTGCCAAAAAGGTTTTCACCTCAGCAAGGGACATCGACCAACTTGTCCTGAACCCATGGCTCGAGGTCCGATGACTGCAGCCATGCCTGGCGTCGAGCCGCGATGCCAGCTGCCGCAACTCGGGCCGAAGCCTCTAAGCCATCGTAGGCGGTGCGGGACATGAACTTCGAGCAGTCCCGAATCCCCGAGGACAAGGACTTAAATCTCTGCAAGGGTTCCCCGGAGAGACCAGCAGAGAACCCGGCCAACTCCTTGGCCAGATCCCGCAAGTACATGCCCATGTACAACTGGTAAGACTGGACACGGCAAGCAAGCATCGAGCCCTGAAAGCACTTCCTACCGACGCCATCGAGGTTTCGGGCCTCCCTGCCAGGAGGCACTGTGGCGTGCATCTTCTGACTCTTCAGACGATGCATGGCCGATTCCACAACCATGGAATGGTGTGGTAGCTGTGCCTTTTGAAAGCCAGGGCTCTTCCAGAGCCGATAGATAGAATCGACTCGCTTGCTAAGAACCGGCGCCGAGGCCGGTGCCTCCCACATACGGAAGAGGAGCCGTTCCAGCATCGGAGGAACCAGGACAGTAAAGGCCTCCTTTGGAGGAGAGTCATACTGCAGCACCTCGAGCTCTTCAGCTCGAGGCTCTTCCTCGGGATCCGCCGGAATAGCCAAGGCAGTGGCCATATCCCGGACGAACTCCGAGAACCGGGTGTCCTCTGGGGAGGACCTACTCCGGGGCTCAGACTGCGGTGAGTCCGAAGGGACGCACCGAGTCTTAAAGGTATCAGGAGACTCCTCGTCCTCCGTCTCCCAAGCCGACTCGTCCGAGGATGAGTTGGGGTCTGACCCCGCGGGGCCCTGGAGCACCCTCCCCGATGCCGGAAGCACTGGCATCGAAGCCCTCGGTCCCGAATGGGAGGTTGAGGGAGACCGCGACCGAGGTCGACTCCGAGCCACGATGGACTCAAGTATCGGCTCGGTCTCCGGGGTCGGGGTCGACTTCGACGTCGATGTCCCGGTGGTCGGGGCAGATGCACCAGACAGGCTGGCCATCAGTGCCTGCTGCTGCTCCATGAAGGCAGACATTCTGCTCTCCAAGGCTATCATCCTGAGACTCAGCTTGGGAGACGCAGCAGCCACCGACTCGGGCCCCGGCAGCGCCGGGCCCGATGTCGGCTCCCTGGGAGGAGAGTCCACGAGGACTACGGGGCTTACGTGTCCAGCAGACTCCGGCTCCACACGAGGAACTTTGGCAGGCTTCTCCGGTTCCACAGGCCCGGGGCGACGGTCGGGGGTCTTAGACCTGGCCCTCGAGGAGCCAGGGACCTCCGACGACGACGCCCTCGTGAGCAGTTTCTTCCTCTTGCGTTCCCGGTCGGGGGACCCCCTGTCCAAGGAGCTTCGACGACGCTCGGGATCGGAATCCCGAGATGTCGAGGCCTCAGACGAGGTCCGGGCCCGGCCGGAGGCTGAGTCCGAGAAAAGCCTATCCTTTTGCTGTTGGCAACTTCATAGTGCCTTGGAAGACATTTTTCTACAGGCCCCGCACGACTTAGGATCATGGTCGGGACCGAGGCACCGAAGGCAGCAGTCGTGTGTGTCGGTGAGAGACATTAGTTTCTTACACCGATCACACTTCTTAAAACCACTGGAAGCCATCGGGGAAAAAAAGAGTCCCCGCGAGGTCAAAGGACCGGCCTTCCAGGGAAAAAGAGAAAAAAGGGTGTGAACGCCAGCCACGAAGGGCAAAAACCTAAAAAGAAGAATCGGGCTGGATACCGGTGTACCGAACCCAGCGGGAGGGGAACCGGCGTCGAACCGGTAGAAAAAGAGCAAAAAATCACTAAAAAATCTAATTTTAACCGGGAAAACTGGACACACGTCCGGTGGGCTTCACGGAAAAAAAGAGACTGAGGTAAGATGGCACCTTTAGGTGGGAAGGGAACCGCGCATGCGTGCCTGCATTCCCAACGGCTTTCATAGAAAGCTGGGGAAGTGCTCCGCTGGGGCTTCATCGGCGCCGATGACACCCATATGTGAGGATTGACTTCCTGCTTGGTCCTGGAGAATAGTAGTGCCGGCCCTATGTGGAAGACTAGAGTAGAATTGGAAAAGAAAGGGAAGGGCCTATATTAAAAAGATTTGTTTGTGTAGCTTTAGGGATTACTCAAAGAAATTTTAATTTTTAAAATTCATCCCTCTCTCCAGTTCCCTGTACTTACCACAAATATAGCCAGTTATCTCAAGGCAGAGATAGAGCTGTACCAAGGAGTGATGTGAAATTACCTGAAAAGAGCTGATAAAATGTATCTGTATTCAAAGATGCAGGATTAGGGGCAAGCGGGTACCTGTCCAAAAAGTTATCTGGAGAATGGGGAAATTCTCTGAATGATTTATCCATTTAAGTCAGACCAGTGAAATAACAGACCTAACTAAATAAATAAGTGGCAGTGCAGGTCAACACATAAATGTACAGAATCTACAAATTAAAGAATTGTGTATCTGGGGGATGTAGCGCTGAATATCAGGCTCTTGTTTTAAATTTCTCCCTTTCTCCTCTTTCCCCTCCAAGTTATTGCACAGTCTATCCAGTTATCTCAGCACAGACATAGCATATATCAGGGACAACGTCTGAGGTTACACAGAGCTTAAATTTAAGCAGATATATTAGTTCACCTAAAGTTAACCTGATAACTTTAACCTGTTATATGTAGCAGCACACCTTATTCATTTAGATACACTGAATATCGAGGGATAACGTTGAAATTAAATTTACCTGAATAAAGTTTAGTTTACTGCTGAATAAGTTTGATATATTGCTTTTTGACCCGAGGGATGCTTCAAAGCAGTTTACAATACAAATCAAGAAAAGAAAAAGTAATCTTAATCATAATAGAGGGAGAAAGATCAAAAGGGGATGGCCCCGGGTGGAAGAAAGATAGAGAAAAAAAGACTGTAGAAATATAGAAACATAGAAATATGATGACAGAAAAAGACCACATGGCCTATCTAGTCTGTCCTTCCATATCAACAACTACAACAGTCCCCTTTTTACCTTTAGAGATCCTCTGTGTTTGTCCCATGCTTTTTTGAATTCAGTTACTGTCCTCATCTCTACCACCTCCACTGGGAGACTATTCCACGGATCCACTACTCTTTCCGTAAAGAAATATTTCCGCATATCACTCCTGAATCTATCTCCCTTCACCCTCATCCTATGTCCCCTCGTAGCAGAACTTGCTTTCAATTGAAAGAGGCTCTCTCCCTGAACATTTATGCCATGGAGGTATTTAAACATCTCAATCATATCACATCTATCCCGCCTTTCCTCTAAGGTGTACATATTAAGATCCTTCAGTCTGTCCTCATATGCTTTATAATGAAGACCACTAATTATTTTAGTAGCCACCCTCTGCACCGACTCCCAGGGGCGGCCCAAGGGGGGTTCGGGGCCATGTGCGGAGACTCGGTGCGGGGCCTCATTTGCATAAGGGGCCTCATTTGCATAAATATTTGCATAATGTTACCATACACTAACTTTTAGTAAACATGCCTCTTAATGAGTGTATGAATAAAGAAAGACTAAAAGACTTCTACATTACTATAATCCAGTGCCAACCGCCAGACACATTAGGAACTACTACAAACACTGCCCATTTAGCACTGCCCATAGCAAACCCGCCGTATCCTAACAGCACTACCAGGACTCATAAAGCACCATACCCTAACTATCAAAAGGAAACGCTGCAAATATTAAACCAATACATTTCAGAGAACAACAATACATGATCTACTGGGGAAAGAGAACAAGTGGCAATGTCAAATAGGAATTACATAAACAGAATACCTCAGCTCAGTTACACATGCAGAACATAGACCATCACCAAACAAGGAATCACAATTTAGAAACAGGAAGACAATAATTAAACTGGGAATCCCAAAAGCCAAACTTGGAATGTACAACACTGTAGAAATAAAACTATACATTAATTTGCTCTTGTACTAAACAAAGCGCAGACGTTAATGATGCACATTTCCCAGAGCTGACATATTCCAATTAATAAATTCAAAATAAAGAGATATTTTTCTACCTTTTGTGCATTTTTTTTCAGCTGCAATTGCTCCAGTCACTTTCTTCTGGTTTCTTTGTGTCTTCCGCTAACTCTCCATCGTCTGCTGTCCATTTGTCTTTTCTTCTCTCTTCTAGTTTTTTTCCATTCTCTCTCTACATCTGCTTTAACATACTAATCTTTCTCCTTTTGCTCTTTCCTCATTCCTATTTCATCTACTCAAATTTTACCCCTCCATTCTCAATCCCCACTTACTCTCCCAATATCCGGCCAATTGTAGATTTGTCTTCCCTCCCACACAAAATATTTTTTCCCTCTCCATTTCACTCTCCCAGCTCCATCCCATTCTAATCCTCCCCCAACATCAGCTCCATTCTAGTTCCAGTCCCACCCAGCATCCGCTCCCTTCTAGTCCCCACATCAGCACATTTCCAGTCCTAGCCCCCCATAAGCCCATTTCCAGTCCTATCCTAGACCCACAATCAGCCTATTTCCAGTCCTAGCTCCCCCATCTATTTCCAGTCCCATCCGAGTCCCTCCATCAGCTCATTTCCAATCCCAGCCCCCCATGAGCCCATCAGCCCATGTCAAATCCTAGCTCCCCTCCACTCAGCCCATTTCCAATCCAAGCCCCCCATGAGCCTACTTCCAGTTCTAGCCCCTTCATGAGTCCATTTCAATCCAAACCCCCACCACAGCCCATTTCCAATCTTAGCACCCCCAACAGCCAATTTCCAGTCCTATTCTAGCCCCTCCATCAGCCCATTTCCTGTCCTAGCCCCCCCCTCACTCACCCATTTCCAGTCCTAGCTCCCTCCCCCTCACAACCCATTTCCATTCCAAGCCCCCGTCTCCATCAGCTATTTGCAGTTCAAGCCCTCCTTCCACTCAGCCCATTTCCAGTCCTAGCAACCGCCCCAGTCCATTAACAGTCCTTGGCCCCCCCCCCCCCGAGCCCATTAACAGTCCTAACCCCCATCAGTCCATTTCCAGTCCTAGCCCCCCCATAGCCCATTACCAGTCCTAACCCCCCCCATCACCCTATTTCCAGGCCTAGCCCCCCCATCAGCCTATTTCCAGTCTTAGCCCCCCATAGCCCATTACCAGTCCTAATCCTCCATCAGCCCATTACCAGTCCTAACCCCTCCCATAGCCCATTAACAGTCCTAACCCCCATCAGCTCATTTCCAGTCTTAGCTCCCCCCATAGCCCATTACCAGTCCTAAACCTCCCCATCAGCCCACTTCCAGTCTTAGCATCCCCCATGGCCCATTACTAGTCCTAACCCTCCCCCATCAGCCCACTTCCAGTCTTAGCCCCCCCCCAATAACCCAGTACCAGTCCTAAACCTCCCCATCAGCCCATTACGTCCTAACCCCCCATCACCCTATTTCCAGTCCTAGCCCCCATAAACCATTACCAATCCTAAGCCCCCATCAGCACATTACCAGTCCTTACCCCTCCCCTAGCCCATTACCAGTCCTAACCCCCATCAGCCCATTTCCAGTCTTAGCCCCCCCCCTACCCCATTACCAGTCCTAACCCTCCCCATCAGCCCACTTCCAGTCTTAGCACCCACCCATGGCCCATTACTATTCCTAACCCTCCCCATCTTCAGCCCACTTCCAGTCTTAGCTCCCCCCCCCATAATCCATTACCAGTCCTAAACCTCCCCATCAGCCCATTCCCCATTCCAGTCTTAGCCCCCCCCCATAGCCAATTACCAGTCCTGACCCCCCATCAGCCCATTTCCAGTCTTAGCCCCCCAATAGCCCATTACCAGTCCTAAGCCCCCATCAGGCCACTTCCAGTCTTAGCACACCCCCCATAACCCATTACCAGTCCTAAACCTCCCCATCAGCCCATTTCCAGTCTTAGCCCCTCCCCAAAGCCAATTACCAGTCCTAACCCCCCCATCAGCCCATTTCCAGTCAGCCCCCCCCCATAGCCCATTACCAGTCCTAACCCCCCCCCATAGCCCATTACCAGTCCTAACCCCCCCACATGGCCCATTACTAGTCCTAACCCTCCCCTATCCGCCCACTTCCTGTCTTAGCCTCCCCCCCCCCATCGCCCATTACCAGTCCTAAACCCCCTTCCCCCCCTATCATCCCAAATTAAAAAATAAAAAAAAACCGCTGCTTCTGCCGCGGGCCCCCCCCCCCCGTGCCCGGCAGAGCCTCCCTGCATCGTAGGCTAGCGTTGAATCCCCGAACGCGGGCTTCTTTCAGAGCCGCAAGAGTTTCCTTTCTCGCGGCTCTGTTAATCCCGCCAGGGCTGATGGGATTAACAGAGCCATGAGAAAGGAAACTCTCGCGGCTCTGAAAGAAGCCCGCGTTCGGGGATTCAACGCTAGCCTACGATGCAGGGAGGCTCTGCCGGGCAGGGGGGGGCTCTGCCGGGCAGGGGGGGGCCCCGCAGCGGCACTCTTGATGCTGCCGCGGCAGAAGCAGCTGTTTTTTTTTTTTTTTAACTTGGGATGAAGAATGTTTTTTGCGCGGGGCTCCCTGAAACGCGGGGCCCTGTGCAAAAAACATTCTTGCTCAATGGACGGGCCGGCCCTGCCGACTCCATCCTGTTCACATCCTTTTGAAGGTGCGGTCTCCAGAATTGCACACTATACTCCAAATGAGGTCGCACCAAAGACTTATACAGAGGCATTATCACCTCCTTTTTTCTGCTAGCCATTCCCCTCCGTATGCACCCAAGCATCCCTCTAGCTTTTGCCGTCACCTTTTCTACCTGTTTAGCTACTTTAAGATCATCAGACACAACCACGCCTAGGTCCTTCTTTAGTGGACAAAAGTACTTCACCCCTTATACTATATTGCTCCCTTGGATTGCTGCAGCCCAAATGCATGACCTTACATTTTTTAACATTAAATCCCAGCTGCCAAATTCTAGACCATTCTTCAAGCTTAGCTAGATCCCTCCTCATGTTATCCACACCTTCCTGGGTGTCTACTCTATTGCAGATTTTGGTATCATCCGCAAAGAGGCAAACCTTACCCGACAGCCCTTCCGCTATATCACTAACAAAGATGTTAAAAAGAATCGGACCAAGGACAGATCCTGGGGCACACCACTGGTAACATCCCTCTCCTCAGAGTGAGCTCCATTTACCTGTACTCTTTGTCGCCTCCCACCCAACCAATTTCTAACCCAAGCAGTAACTTTAGGGTCCATCCCTAAGGTGCTCAGTTTGTTTATAGGTCGCCTGTGAGGAACAGTGTCAAAGGCTTTACTGAAATCTAAATACAACACGTCTAGGGTTCTCCCTCGGTCCAACTCCCTGGTCACCCAGTCAAAGAAATCAATCAGATTTGTCTGACAAGACCTGCCTCTGGTGAATCCATGCTGCCTCGGATCCTGTAATCCGCTGGACTCCAGAAACCTCACTATTTTCTATTTCAGCAGCGTTTCCAATAATTTGCTCACCACCGAAGTTAAACTAACCAGCTTGTAGTTTTCAACCACATCCTTACTTCCGCTTTTGTGTAAAGGCACCACATGAGCCTCTCTCCAGTCCTTTGACACCACTCCCGATTCCAACGAGGCATTGAAAAGGTCAGTCAGTGGAACTGCTAGAACGTCCCCGAGTTCCCTCAATATTCTAGGGTGTATCCCATCCGGTCCCATCGCTTTGTCTACTTTAATTTGAGCTAGATTCTCACGAACACAGTCTTCTGAAAATTGTTCAAGATGTCCCTCGCTTCTGTTCCTATTTGTGGGTGTTTTCTGAGGTCCTGCTCCTGGTTCTTCATCTGTGAACACAGAACAAAAATATTTGTTAAGCAATTCCACTCTATCCTTATCAGCTTCTACATATTCCTCCCCTGCACCCTTGAGTCTGACAATACCACTTTTGCCCTTCCTCTTCTCTCTAATATATCTGAAAAATGTCTTATCCACCCATTTTACTGCATTGGCTATTTCCTCCTCCTTTTGAATCTTTGCCTTCTTGACTACTTTGCTAGCTTCTCTCAAGTTTTTCCAAATACAGATGCCTGTCTTCCTCTCTCTGTGATCTCTTGTATTTCATGAAGGCCTCCCTCTTTTTCTTCATTTTTTCAGCTACTTCTTTCGAAAACCATAGTGGTCTCCTTTTCCTTTTACCTTTATTTACCATTTTAACAAAAAGGTTGGTTGCCCTTAAAATATCCCCTTTCAGTTTTGCCCACTGTTTTTCTACATCCCCCAGCTGTTCCCATCCTGCTAAGGATTCCCTGAGGTACTGGCCCATCTTCGCAAAGTTAGTCTTCCTAAAGTCTAAGATCCTCACCTTTGAATGGATTCTAACAGCCCTAGTCCTAATACTGAACCACACCATCTGCTGATCACTGGATGCAAAATGATCTCCCACTACAACATCAGAAACACTTTCACCATTAGTAAGCACCAAGTCCAGTATGGCCCCTTCACGTGTGGGGTCTGTTACCAATTGCCTGAATAGTTCTCCGTGTAGAGAATCCAGGATCTCCTTACTTCTAGATGATACTGCAGCAGGAATGTGCCAATCAGCATCTGGCATATTGAAATCTCCTATCAGTAGCACTTCCCCTTTCCTAGCAATGCTGCGTATTTCTTCAATTAACTCTCTGTCCACCTCTTCCTGTTGTGAGGAAGGTCTGTATATCATACCAATGCAAATAGATTTCTCTTTGCCTCTTTCTAGTTTAACCCACAATGCCTCCTCTCTCCCTTTTAAGCTCTGTAATTCCAAAGCTTTAATAGTAGTTTTTACATATATGTTTATGTTTATGTTTATTACATTTGATATACCGCTCAGTGCTACTCCTCCTCCCCTTCTTCCTACCCTGTCCTTTCTGAATAAAGTATAGCCAGGTATAGTTACATCCCAATCATGGTTTTCTGTGAACCATGTTTCTGTAACTGCCACTAAATCCAAGTCAGCCACTCCCACCAAAGCTTCAACATCAGGGATCTTATTTCCCATGCTATAGGCATTTATACACACTGCTTTCCATATGTTACCCCCTGTTACCCATTTCCATAAAGGTATTTAATGTATCACCTACCTGGGGGCTTTCACCTACCTGGGGGCTTTCTTCACCCATCCCCAATGAATCTAGTTTAAAGCCCTCTTCAGTAGATTAGCCAGTCTACTACCGAAGACGCGTTGACCTTTCTTGGACAGATGGATGCCATCTCTGCTCTGCAACCCTTGGAACAACATCCCATGGTCTAGGAAACCAAAACTCTCTCGATGACACCATCCACGCAGCCATGCATTCATCTCCAGGATGCGAGCCTCTCTGCCTTGGCCTTTACCCTCAACAGGGAGGATTGAAGAGAACACCACCTGTGCACCTAACTGCTTCACCCTCTGTCCCAGAGTCATGAAGTCACTTTTTATACGTTCTGAGGTATACCTGGCAGTATCATTTGTTCCAACATGGATTAGCAACATTGGGTAATAGTCAGTGGGCTTGATGAGTCTCGGCAAACTCTCTGTAACATCGTGGATTTTGGCACCAGGCAGACAGCATACCTCTCTGAACATCAAGTCTGGTGGGCAGATGGATGCCTCAGTACCCTTCAGAAGAGAGTCTCCAACCACCACTATCCTTCGTTTCCTTCTGGTCACTGATTCTGCAACTTTGGGGTACTTGAGCTCTGGTTCTTCCCTTTCCAGGGATGCTTTCACCTCCTCCACTTCCAGGGCTGCATAATGGTTCTTCAATTCAAGGGCTGGAGAAGTTGGATTGGTGATTTTGCAGGCCCTGTTGACTTGTGTCTAACCATCAACATTCTGTTGGCACCCATCTTCTCCTCTGTTGGAGAGCTTGGTTGCTGCAAGAAGCATCTCATCAATGTACTTCTCACTGTCTTGAATGCTCCTCAGCCTCACCACCTTCTCTCTGAGTTCCTCCACTTGTTTCCTCAGAGCTTCAGCATGCAGGCACCCTGCACATGGAACCGGTCCTTCAACTGGCATTAGGACCTA
Organism: Ichthyophis bannanicus; assembly: GCA_033557465.1. Lineage (NCBI taxonomy): Eukaryota > Metazoa > Chordata > Amphibia > Gymnophiona > Ichthyophiidae > Ichthyophis > Ichthyophis bannanicus. Next base: position 297,395,211 of record CM066037.1, read on the forward strand.
TGTCTGGACCGAGGCAGAAGCTGTAACGGGGGCAACAGCTTTAGCGATATGATTTTTCCCGGCCATTGTTCTGTTCATGGAACTTAGGTATCTGTTAAAGCAAAAGAGAGAGATCTACCAAGTACCATCCGGTGTCTCAGCTGTCCTTTCAGAGAAAAAGCAGTTAAATCTCTTTAATTATATTCAAAATGTGCTGGTCCAAGTCTCTGTGCTTTGTTAAATATGAAAGGAATGAGAGCAAGAGAGACTGATGGAGTCAGGGTAGGAAAAGGCGGAACCAGAGAATAAGAAAAAGAGACAAAGAGAGCGACTTTTGAGACTAGATACTAAAGTAAGAAAGAGAGAGGAAGAGAATGTTGAAAACAAGATGGAAAAGAAAATGAGAGGGACAGTTGGGAACAGCGTCAAGAAGAGACAGAGAGACTGGAGAAGATATGAAAAGAGAGAGATGGGAGGAGAAGGGGTAGACAAAAGAAACAGGTGAAAAGAGAGTGAGAGAAAGGCTGGTGTAAACAGGGTGGAAAAAGAAAGGAAGACTGGAGAAGAAAGAGTAGAAAAGTGAGAGCTAGACAGGGAGAGACAGCTGGATAAGGAATTGGAAAGAGAGAGACTGTAGGAGTTATGGTGAAAAAGAGAGAAATGAAACAGAGCTGTATGGAGACAGCATGAAACAGAGAAACTGATGGAGGCACAGTGGTAAAAGCATACTCACAGAGACTTCTAGGGCCAGAAAAACAAAGTCAGTTAAGAAAAAGATACAGAAACACTGAGGAAGAAGGGGTGGAAATGAGAGAAAAATAGAGTAAAGGAGGAAACGGAAGAACTAAAAGAAAAAGATAGATTGACATTATTTGGAAAAAAAAGAGAGAAAGTAGCAGTGACACGGTGGTAAAGAGAGTGAGAAAGAAAGCGTAGTTACTCACCTGAAGTAGGTGTTCTCCGTGGACAACAGGAGTAAGTCCTCACATATGGAAGATGTCACCGATGAGCCCTGTGTGGGAATGCTCCACAGTTTCTATTGGAAGCTACATGTGAGTAACTACGCTTTTTATGTGGACAAGCAGGATGTAAGTACTCACATATGGAACTCTCAAGCTACAGGCTACCAAAAACCAAGGAAGCCAAAATCTCAACAGGGGCAACAGAACTGGAGAAACAAAGTGAACAGTGAGGGGGACTCGACTGATTCAGCATCTTCAGTGCACAGCTTCATTGAGGAGTTCTTTTTGGTAGCCTGGATGGATAGAAGGGCTAGTGGGAAGGAGTTGGAACCTAATTCCCTAAGAGATGCTGGAGCACAACTTGGCTAAAGTTGCCATCACATCGGGAATCCCCATCCAGACACTACTGAGTTGTGAATGTGTGGACCGAAGCCCTGCAGATCTCCTCCATGGAAACAAGCGCAAGTTGGCCGCTGATGCAGCCATTGCTCTGCCATTGTGACGGGACCATCAAAGCTCAGGGTTGCCTGGGCATAGGCAAAAGAGATGCAGTCTGCTAGCCAAATTAACAGAGTGCATTTGGAAACAGCAGCCCCCAGCTTTATAGGGTCAAATGAGACGAACAGCTGGGTGGACTTATGGAGGCCTTCATCCACTCAAGGTAGAAGGCCAAGGCTCGTTTGCAGTCCAATATGTGCAGCATGGCCTCCCCTCTGTTGGTGTGAGGCCTAGGGGAAGAAAGTTGGCAGAACAACTGACTGAGGTGGAAAGCAGATACCACCTTTGGCAGGAAATGCGGATGCATACGTAAGACCACTCTATCAGCCACCAAGGCCTGGAGCTCACTGACATGGCGTGCTGAAGTGACCGCAACCAGGAATGAGACCTTCTAGGTCAGGAATGTGAGAGGACAGGAAGCAAGCGGCTCAAACAGAGCTGACAAGAGCTGTGCCACAACCACATTAAAATCCCAAAACACCACCAGGGGCTTGAAAGGAGGCTTAGCGAGGAGCAAGACCCACATGAAGTAAACCACCAAGGGCTAAGCTGAAATTGGCAGCCCCTCCAAGCCACGATGGTAAGCCCCGATCGTGCTCAAGTGGACTTGGACAGAATTGGACTTGAAGCCTGAGTCCAAGAAGTGCAGGAGGTACTCCATCAACTTGTCCATGGCACAGGAGAAGGAATCCAGGGCCCAGTCAGCACACCAGGAGGAGAACCTCCACCATTTAAATGCATAAGATCTGCATGTTGAAGCTTGCGGGAGGTCAGAAGGATTTCATTAACATTCTCAGGCAGGTTGAGCTCCGCAAGGACTACCCACTCAACATCCAGGCCATAAGAGCTAGGGATTGGATATGGGGTGAAGCAAGATCCCATCCTCCTGAGAGATGAGGTCTGGGGCAGAGCCCAGCTCCAGAAGCTCCCACTGCGAGAGCTAGAGCAGCAGGGGGAACCACGGCTGCTGGGGCCAATATGAGGCAATGAGAATCATTGTGCCCTTGTTGGCCTGAAGTTTCAGTAACGTTTTCACTACAAGTGGAATAGAAGGGTATTGTGGCGGTCGCGCCCCTACCAGGCGGTCGCCTAGTAGGGACGGGAAGCCATCTTGAATTCCTCTTTACCAAGGATTGTAGTTGTGTATAGAGATAAATGAACCAAGTGGTTGTTTCAAGCACACAGGAATTTTATTAGCTTCCGTGGCAAGTGGGTAACAAATCTTTAAAGCAGTTGTACACTCAGGTCAAAGAAAATAAAGGATAATCTTCTCCCTTAAAGCAAAGCTTACAACCAGTGTTGTAGTAGAATTATCTACACAGGCTTTCTTTTCTTTTCCCTTTATGATGCTTCTCAGTTTCGTAATCATAAAACACAGGTATTTACAATTCCTAACTTCTCACTGCTCACAGGCTTTCATTACTTAGCCACAATGCACATATCACAGTCCATCTCAGAACAAGCTGAAGTCAGGTCACTTTCTTTACTTTCTACCTCCATGCTTTCTGCTGAGCTGTATCTTGGCAAAGTTTGAAAACGCTCGGGCACTTTTTGCTTAATGGTCTTTAACAGGTTAAACAGCCTATTTCACTGAATGGCCCCTTCTCCTCTAGGTAGGACTTCAACGGGCTTCTCCTGTTCAGTTTCTCCTGAAAACCCCCTCTTCCTAATCCGGGTTTTCTCAGGCCTAAACCTCTCTTCAGAGTCAGAGCAAGAAACACAGGGTTTTAGGTTTACTGCTTTCTTTCTCCTACCTTGGAGTCTTGTTGCAGCACCTTCCTGGCTGAGGCTTCTGTGGCTTGTGACTTTCTCTGCCTCTGAGCTAGACAGGGAATCAGGGTAAGATCTCCACTTCCCTTCCTGGGGCTTCTGCTGCCTGCAGACAGACCCTTCATCAGAGGAGTCTAAGCACTCTTGCCTTAGCCTTCTCAAAGCCAACCTTTTCTCTCTCTCCCTCTTGCCAGTCTGTTTGGTCCTCTGCCTGGAACCTTCTCTGTAGTTTCCTTGGCTGCAGTGCTGGCTGCTCTTGTCTCTGCTGCTGCTCTCTTTGTGGCTGCTTCTCTCTTGGCTGCTTCTTGCTTGGCTGCCTTTCCCTTGGCTGCCTCCCTCTTGGCTGCTTCTCGCTTGGCTGCTTCTTCCAACTTTGTTTGTTTTCCCAAACTTAAACGTTGAGCAGGGCACCTCCCTCTCTGACTCCACCCACTTGTACCTCCTACTCTTACCTGGGGTTGTCATGGAGTCTGGGAGTGGCTTAACCCTAGCTCTACCCTCTTGGTTTCTCTCAGGGATTTTGCTGTGGTGTATGTGTTCTAGTGCACCCATCCCCCGAAAAGAAGAAAAAGTTCTTCTTTCTCTTTTATTTCCATGCTGAGCTGCACTCTCCTTACCACATATCCCCCCCCCCCTTAGACTATTACGGGCTGGCGCATTAACCCGCGAACAGCACGTAATACAAGGCATGGGTTGAGAATCATCACCAACTCTTAGGGCTAGCTGGACATTCCCTATACGCTCCTGCCATAGCCTCAACAGATTAATATGGTATACCTGTTGCTTTCCCCGTCCAGTATTCACAGCATAAGACACTGGTCCGAGCCGTTTCGCTATTTTGTAAGGGCCTTTTCAGGAATTCTCAAACCTAGAGTTTCCTGCAGCTACCATTACCATAACCTTATCCCCGACCTTTAAGAAACGTGGCCTTGCTCGCCGGTCATGATAAGTTTTTTGTTTACTCTGACTCCTTTTTAAGTTTTCCTCCGCTACAGTGGCTATCCGCTGTAAGCGATTCTTCAGGTCTGTTAGGAATCTGGGAACCTCTTGTACATCCTCTACCGGTGCTACCCATTGTTCCCTTAGTATATCCAGCACCCCGCGTGGAGTTCTCCCATACATAAGTTCGTATGGTGATGTGCCTGTAGAGGTTTGTCTCCTCTCTCTGCATGCATAAAGCACGAAAGGCAACATTGTATCCCACTCACTCAACCTTCCCTCCAAACTCCTTTTTAACAGGTTCTTTAAGGTTTGATTGAACCTTTCCACTAACCCGTTGGTTTGGGGATGATAAGCTGCTGTGCGGATATGTCTGATCCCAAATGCGTCCCATACCTGAGCTAGGTGACGGGACATGAAATTTGTTCCCCTGTCTGTTAAGACCTCACGAGGGAACCCTATTTCGCAAAATAATCGTATTAGTTCCATAGCTATCAAATGGGCAGACGTGTTTCTTAACGGGATAGCCCACGGAAAACGAGTGGCATGGTCCATTATGACCAAAATGTATTGGTGACCCCGGGGTGTTTTTAGCAAAGGCCCCACTATATCCACCCCCAACCTATGTACCGGTTTATTCATGACAGGGAGAGGAATCAAAGGTACCTCCGGTGGATGGTTACTTGAGACCCTTTGGCAAGCCGGGCACGAGGCACAGAACCTCGCTGTCTCTGTATATACGCCTGGCCAATAAAACCTAGCAAGGACCTGATCCAGGGTGCTCTGCACACCCTTGTGTCCCCCTACTGGGTGATCGTGGGCCAATCTTAAAATGATATTCTTAAAAGAAGAAGGTATCACCAATTGCCTTCTTAGATCTCCTGTCCGTGGATCTATATTCTCCCTATATAGTAGGTTACTATCCATAAAAATCTAGGTAGAGCCTCTGATCCTTTCCAGGCGAACTCACATGCTCGCACCAAAGCGGGATCTGCTTTTGCTCATCAGGAAATGAGGGAAACTTCGCTATTAACTCCTCAGGAACCCAAGGCAGCTCCTGACCCAACATTAACTGACCCCTATTCTTGGCCCTGACGCACCTCTCCCGCCGCTTTTCGGCCTTTCCTTTCCTGGGGGCATCCTTGGCCGGGTTATTAAGTCCTCATGAAAGGAGGTCCCTGGTATCGGCTCCTCCTGGGAATCTATCTCTTCCTCCGCAGGTTTTGAGCTTGCGCGTGTGGTTACCAAGCCTGTTTCCTCCAGCTGTTTCTCTACCCCCTTCCTGAACTGGGACCAGTCACGGCCCAATATCATATCATGTGGGAGTCTAGGTATCACTGCTACTGCTACCTCCCTTCCACTGCCTAACCCCTTTATCCTAACACTCTGGAGAGGATAGGTGGAGGCAGCCCCATGGACACATTTGATTTTAACCTGCCCCCTTGAGGACTCTTGTAAGCACTGTCTCTGGGCCTCTATCTTTTTCCACAGCCTGCTGGAAATCATGGACTGGCTGGCCCCTGAGTCTAGTAGAGCTTCTGTAGGTATCCTTTCCACCTCTACAGATAGGAGGAATCCCTCACCTATCTCCTTGGGACGTGTGATTACAAAAGCTTTCCTTACTTGACAGTTTCTCTTAAGGTGACCTGGCTCACCACAAGAGAAACATTTCCTCTGCAGGTTATATCTGCCTTCCATGGGTTTATTCCTTTCTATCTTATGGCTAGTAAAGGTTGCATTCCTTTCCTGCATTTCTGCACCTGCCCTCTGGAAAACGCCCTCTTTCTTGAGGCTTAACTTCTGGGCCTCCAGAAAGCACTCAGCCAATGCAATGGCTTCCTGGGTGTTTTTACAGTTCTGCATTACCAGAAAACTTTGCAACTCTTTAGGTACAGCTTCTGTAAATTGTTCCAGTATCACAGTACCAATAACAGAGTCTATACTGCCATTCTCGGGTACAAGCCATTTACACACTAAGCTTTTTATTCTATGGTATAAAGCTTGGGGTGTTTCACCCTCCTTCAATACACATGCTCTCAGAAGCCTCTGATAGACCAAGGGACTTAACCCCATCCGATCTCTTATGGCCTTCTTTACATGCTCATACTCAGCTACCAATGCAATCGGCATTTCCCTGTAGGCTGCTAAAGCCTCCCCACTAATTATCTACACAGGCTTTCTTTTCTTTTCCCTTTATGATGCTTCTCAGTTCCGTAATCATAAAACGCAGGTATTTACAATTCCTAACTTCTCACTGCTCACAGGCTTTCATTACTTAGCCACAATGCACATATCGCAGTCCATCTCAGAACAAGCTGAAGTCAGGTCACTTTCTTTACTTTCTACCTCCATGCTTTCTGCTGAGCTGTATCTTGGCAAAGTTTGAAAACGCTCGGGCACTTTTTGCTTAATGGTCTTTAACAGGTTAAACAGCCTATTCCACTGAATGGCCCCTTCTCCTCTAGGTAGGACTTCAACGGGCTTCTCCTGTTCAGTTTCTCCTGAAAACCCCCTCTTCCTAATCCGGGTTTTCTCAGGCCTAAACCTCTCTTCAGAGTCAGAGCAAGAAACACAGGGTTTTAGGTTTACTGCTTTCTTTCTCCTATCCTGGAGTCTTGTTGCAGCACCTTCCTGGCTGAGGCTTCTGTGGCTTGTGACTTTCTCTGCCTCTGAGCTAGACAGGGAATCAGGGTAAGATCTCCACTTCCCTTCCTGGGGCTTCTGCTGCCTGCAGACAGACCCTTCATCAGAGGAGTCTAAGCACTCTTGCCTTAGCCTTCTCAAAGCCAACCTTTTCTCTCTCCCTCTTGCCAGTCTGTTTGGTCCTCTGCCTGGAACCTTTTCTGTAGCTTCCTTGGCTGCAGTGCTGGCTGCTCTTGTCTCTGCTGCTGCTCTCTTTGTGGCTGCTTCTCTCTTGGCTGCTTCTTGCTTGGCTGCCTTTCCCTTGGCTGCCTCCCTCTTGGCTGCTTCTCGCTTGGCTGCTTCTTCCAACTTTGTTTGTTTTCCCAAACTTAAACGTTGAGCAGGGCACCTCCCTCTCTGACTCCACCCACTTGTACCTCCTACTCTTACCTGGGGTTGTCATGGAGTCTGGGAGTGGCTTAACCCTAGCTCTACCCTCTTGGTTTCTCTCAGGGATTTTGCTGTGGTGTATGTGTTCTAGTGCACCCATCCCCCGAAAAGAAGAAAAAGTTCTTTTTTCTCTTTTATTTCCATGCTGAGCTGCACTCTCCTTACCACAGTATGCATACAACAGGCCCACTCCTTAGTTGAGGAGGAAGGCATCTGATACCAGCCAGTCCCTGGCCACAATGCTGGAGCAGAACTTATCCACCTGGGCATTGTGCAGAGTGGCAAACAGATCTATCACAGGGCTACCCCACTCCTGAAAGATCCAGCCCACAACCTCCCTCACTTGTGCGGCTGGAGGACGTGGCTCAGTTGGTCCACAGGGAAATGAGTTCCCTGAGCAGGTAAATGGCTCTCAGCTCCATCCCATGAGCAATGGCAAACTTCCATAAGCAGACTGCTTCCCAGCTTAAGAGGTATGACCCCATGCCACCATGCTTGTTGATGCCATGCTACCTGATTGTCTCTCTGAATCAGCACTGTTTGGTTGGATAAATGAACCTGGAATTCCTGAACAGCATCGGTAATAGCCTGCAGTTCCAAGAAATTGATCATGTGCAGGCTGTCCAGATAAGCCCCTCAGCCCAACTTGGATGCATCCATCATCAGTGTCCACTGGGGTGGTGACGTCTGAAATGGGAGACCTCTGAGCAAGTTCTGCGGCTCCCGCCACCAGTGCAGGGACTCGACTAGAGGTGCAGTGACTGCCATCCAATCCCGGAGGCAGCTCGTGGCCTGTTTCCACTGCACCATCGAGGCCATATGGCCAAGCACCTTCAGCATCCCCTGGGACATGTTTATGTTTATGTTTATTTCGAGACTTGATATACCACCCCCCCCCCCCCCATTACATTGGGGTGGTTTACAATATTATTAGGAGACAAAAAGGAAATAGAAAAGAAAAGGAACTACAAATTAATGTACAGGATAAAAGAGAAAGCGATAGACAATCATGCATACTCAGGAAGGGAGAAAAGGGTAAGGAAGGGTAGAAGAGTCAGGGAGGGTTTTCAGAAGGGACCGAAATTTAGGGTAGGACTCCTCTAAACGCAGGGCTGTCGGAAGGGAATTCCAAAGGGATGGGCCAAGATAGAAGAAAGCAGATTGTCTGGTTGACTGCAGGTGGGCATGAGTTGGAGAGGGTAGGTAGAGATGCTTAATGTGTACTGAACACAAACTACAGGAAGGAGTGGAAAAGTCAGTAGATCTGCTAGGTACTGAGGAATATGAGTGTAAATAGCGCGGTGTACCAATATGAGTAATTTGAATCTGATCCGGAAATCTAATCGAAGCCAGTGGAGCTGAGAAAGAAGAGGGGTAATGTGATCCCGTGGAGAGGCATAAAAGATAAGCCGGGCTGCAGCATTTTGAATTAACTGTAATCAATGGCGCTAGTATTTGGGAACACCAGTAAGAACAAGGTTACAAAAATCCAATCTTAAGATAACCAGTGAAAGTAGAAGTGTGATAAGGGCTTGTGGAGAAAGAAACGGTCTGATTGCCCTTATCCTTCGAAGGAAGATAGAAAAAAGAGCACCGTGACACGAGGGAAAAGTGATCATGAAAAGACAGGTTAGAATCCAGGAGGACACCCAAGTAGCGAAGCTTCGGAACGATAGTAATAGGTGTACCTGCGAACAAAGGAATTAGTGAAGGACAAGGGGAACTATGTGGGAACCAAATGGCTGCTGTCTTGGCAACATTGAGAACAAGACAGTTATTGGAGAGCCAGGTGGAGATCATGGCTAAGCATGAGTCAAGAATGGTAATATCCAGGCATACGGAAGAGGTGTGATGTAGTAGAAAGATGTCGTCGGCATAGTAATAGGCTGACAGGTCGAGCTGTTGGACCATGAGGGCTAATGGAGCTAGGAAAACATTGAAGAGTAGAGGTGAGCGAATAGAACCCTGAGGAACCCCACACGGCAAAGGGTGAAGTGGTGAAGCAGAGGCAGAGGAACCAGGTGACTGCAAACGTCCTAGAGTGTAAGAAGGAATGAAACCAATGGCAAACAGTTCCCCGAAGACCTGCCTCCCATAGCCTAGAGAGTAGAAGTGAGTGATCTACTAGGTCAAACGCTGCAGATAGATCAAGAGATACCGCCACCGATATATCACCCCGGTCGTGAGAAAAGTGGATTTCATTCAATACGGCGGATATGATGGACTCTACACTATGGCCTGGTCGAAATCCAGACTGGTGAGGGTGCAGAAAGTGAGTTGTATCAAGGTGATGGGAGAGTTGTGAGAAGACAGCTTTTTCCAGAAGTTTGGAGGGAAAGGATAAATTGGAGACCAGTCGATAATGAGCTGGTAATAGAGGGTCTAAAGAGGGATTCTTTAAGAGACCGCGGACCAAAGCATGTTTCCATGGGTGGGGGAAGATACCCGTACTAAGACTGGAATTAATTATAGTGAGTAATGGGGGGGAGCAATTCCAGAGACGGTTCAGCTAGCCAAGCAGTTGGTATAGGATGTAATGCAAAATGAGTTTTATAAGTGGTGGACACTAGCTTGAGTAGTTCAACAGAGGTGAGAGGGTAAAATTTAGTCCAAGAATGGAAGAGAAGAGAAACTGAGGGAGGGGAAATGGGTGGGGGAGAAGCCAACGGCTGAGGACAAAAAGGGAGAGAGGCGCGTAAATCTTGTGTCTTAGAAGAGAAAAAGGAGGCAAGCTGTAAAGAGTCTGGCCTAGATGAAGGAGTGGAGATTGTAGAAGAGGATTGTATGCAGGAGAGAGTCTGGAGAGTGGAAAATAACTGGCGGGATCTATTTGGGGCAAGCGTTATAGCAGATGAGTAGAAATCACACTTAGTCTGCTGAATACTGGTACGGTATTGCTGATGGCAAGTTTTAAAGCGTTGATACATAGCCGGAGACCGACTCTTCCTCCAGAGGTGGATACCTGATACCTCTGCTATGTATCATGGACCAGGGCCATGAACCTCTGCATGTGATCCATCGGGAGAAAGGCCTGAGCCCGAGTGGTGTTGAGAAGCACCCCTATAAACTCTAGCAATTGGGAGGGCTGTGGGTGAGACTTCGGGTAACTGACCACAAACCCCAACCACTTGAGCACTTGGATGGTCAGCTGAGCTGGATCCTGTCTGGGGTGGAACTCTTTATGAGCCAGTCATCCAAGAAGGAGAAGATGAAGATGCCCAGAGTCCAAAGGTAAGCGGCCACAACAGCAAGACACTTTGTGGAGACTCATGACACTGATTCCAGACCGAAGGGAAGTGCCGATCCCCTAGGTTGAATCTGAGGTATTTACTGTGAGCAGGGTGGATCAGTATGTCCGTATATGTATCCTTGAGATCCTGGGAGCATAACCAATCACCCTTTTGCAGGACAAGCAGGGTCCCCAGTGAGACCATCTTGAACATCTCCTGCAGCAAGTAGATGAGGTCTCCGAGGTCCAGAATGGTCCAGAACCCTCCCATCCTCTTGGGGACCAGGAAATACCTGGAGTAGAAGCCCTGCCCAATCTGAGCTGGGGGCACTGACTCTATGGTAAGATTAGACAGCAGAGCAAAGATCTCTCCTTGCAGCAGGTTGAGCTGCTGGGGGGTCTATGGGATACTCCCTCTGAGAACTGGAGCCAGGCGAGCCGGCGGGCCCCAATACCCACCGCCACAGTCCTGCAGTGGATTCAAAGGCATCGTAAGTCGCCTAGTCAATGTAATTGGAGCAATCCTTTCCATGGCCCACCAGGGTGCAAAAGTAGTTCAGGCACTCCAGGAGGATGAACAGGCCAAACTCAGCCAGAGCCCATATGATATCCTTCAGGAACATGCCCATGTAAGGCTGATATGAAAGGACCCTGGCCACAAGCATAGTGCTCTGGAAGCTCTGCCTGCCAAAGGAGTCCAAGGTCCTCGCCTCAATGCCAGGGGACAATGAGGAGTGAGTCTTGCTAATCTTGATCTTCCTCATCGCAGACTTCACCACCAGGGAGAGGTGTGGTAATTTAGATTTATCAAACCCTGGGGCCTTTTGGACCCAATACATCAAGTCCAGCCACCTGCTGACTGATGGCATTGTGAGGGGATTCTCTCACATTCTCATCTGCAGCTGCTGCAGAATCTAGCACACTGACGCCATCACAGCCTCCTTGGGAGTCAAAGGATACTGAAGGATCTCCAGTTCCTCTGCCCTGGGCTCATCCTCCAACTCTAGGAGGAAGGAGATGGCCTTGGTCATATCCCTCATAAAGTCCTGGAAGGACATGTCCTTCGGAGGGGACATGCACTATTCATGTGGAGGAGAAAGGTCTGAGGGGAGTTCGAGAGATCTGCTCTCAGACACCTCCGATTCCGCCTCAGTCTTCCAGCTATCAGTCTGACTCTGAGAGGAAGTTAAGTCTGACCTCCTCCCTTCACTGTCTCAGGCTATGCAGAGAGGCCAAGCATTGATGGGGACCGATGGTGCATCGAGTGCTTCCGCGGTCTCACCAGGACATTGGACCTTGACACGCTGGAATGGAAGATGGCCGTGGGAACTAGTGTCTAATCTGATCACCGGGCCAATGCTCCTGCCTCACGGGCAGTGTATGGATTTTGAGAATCGACTTCACTGACCACAGTGGCGATGCCCTAGGCACCAGCTTGCTGCGTGGCCAACATCACCATCATACTGGCTTTAAGGGCCCAAAGGCTCCTCAAGGACTGCCATCTCCGAAGGGCATTGGGGCAAGAATTCTACTTTGGCCACCAACTCTGGCACCCCTGTCAGGGAATGCATTGGGGAGTACCTGGCGTCCCTCTGGTGCCCTGGGGGATGGTTCCTCCCATCGGGGTACTTTAGTGGGTCACTCCCAGCCATCGTTCTCCATGTCGCATTGGGAAGGGTTCCGGTGTTGATGCATATGGGTCTTGACATGGTGCTCAGATGTCCCCTTCAATGCCGATGGGGGCAATGAAGAGTCCATCCCCAATTCCGGGCGAAGGTCAATTGGAAGCCCTCACTCTGAGCCACCACGGCCCCTCAGTGTGCCCAGGCACTTCTCAGTGATGATGTCTTTGCAGGGCTGCATGAGGACATCGGGACCACATCCGGGGCCGAACATGCTGAATCTGATGGCCTTAAGAGGGACTCCCTCTGCTTCTCCTGACTCTTCAGGCCCCTCCTTGTCATCTGCAGGCACAGATTACAAAAAGCAGACTGGTGTTCAGGATCTAAGCATTGAAGGCACCAATTGTGCCGATCAGTGACCAAAAGGGTCCTAGCACATTTGGTGCACTTCTTAAACTCACTGGCTGGTTTCTAGAACATGTCTGGGAACACGACTCCTGCAAGATTGAAAGGCTCAATGGTGCCAGCTGTGGGGAAAAAGAAAAGGCAAAAAAGATGAGCAAAAAGCAAAAAACCAGAGCGTCAGCACTGGGGTCAACACTACTAATGACAGGTGATGAAAACTACGTAGAAAAAAAACCCAAGAAGGGTAAAGCGAAAAATACTTTTCTGACGATCGCATGAACACGTCCTAGGAGCTCTGCAGAAAAGGAAGACTGGAGATGATGGTGCCATGGCAGGCGAGAATGCAGGTACGCATGCACGGTGCAGCCTCCCAGCTGAGGAGCATCCCCGCACTGGGCTTCGTCGGTAACATCACCCATACGTAAGCACTTACTTCATACTTGTCCACGGAGAAAATAGTGACAACAGTAGATAAAGCACATAGACTTGAGAAGACAAGTTGAAAGGAAGAGAAAATGAGAGATACTGGAAGAATTAGGATAGAAAAGAGAGAAAGAAAACATGGTAGAAGAAAAAGAGGATGAAAGGGAGACTGATGGAGATGCTAGAGATTAGTCAGGATAAAGAGAGGGAGGGAGGGAGAGAGAAACGTTCGGAAATAAGGTGAAAGAAAGTGCGAGAGAATCTGCTGGAGCCAAAGTGGAAAAAGAGAGACAAAGATATTGGTTAAGAAAGGGCAAAATTTAGAGAGAAAGAGAGTGATTGTGAAAAATTGCAAGAGGACCTTGAGAAATTGGGAGACTGGGTGTCCAAATGGTAAATGAAATTTAGGGACTTGTTTACAAAGCCACGGTAGCAGTTTCCGATCGTTATCGAAGCCGCGGCCCCATTGTTTTCAATGGGGCCGCGGCTCCTATAACGATCGGAAACCGCTACCGCAGCTTTGTCAACAAGCCCCTTAATGTAGACAAGTGCAAAGTTATGCACTTAGTTCCCTAACACCCAAAGTATGGTTACATGATGCAAGGTTCCACGTTAGGTATCAACACCCAGGAAAAGGAGCCTAGGCTTCATTGTGGATAATAAATTGAAACCCTCTGCATCATGTGCAGCTGTGGCCAAGAAAGCAAATGGATGCTAGGAATCACAAGGAAAGGAAAGAGTAATTAGACCTTACCTGCTAATTAGCGTTCCTGAAGAGACTCCAGTCCGGTCCCTTAACTTCTGGGTTGTGCTCCTCTACCAGCAGCCTTGGAGACTGAGCTCTTCAAATCTTTTTCACCTGATGATCCTCCAGTATAAATATCACTGGCTCCTCCCATCAGATCCAGCATACTATTGACAAAGCAGACTTAATGGAGAGATATTAAAAACAACTAACCAAAACCGAATACCCTAACAGAATCGCAACTGTACGCTGAACTCCAACAAAAAGATGGAGAAGCGTACTCCTGAATGGCCTCTCAAGGGCCCCACTCCCCCGACCCCTTGGAGAGAAAGATCTTCATCCCACATCCCCCAAGAGAAAGATAGAGAAGGAGACCCTGACCCGAACTTACCCTTAAGTTCAAGAGGCCCATGCCTATGGCATATTGAGACTGACAGGTGAACCTCCGGCACCACCTTACCTGAAACAACAAAGGCGGAATCTTCCGTAACCTACCCCAAGTTTCGGGACGATCTGACCCAACTGGGCGGGATCAGGGACTGGACTGGAGTCTCTTCAGGAACGCTAATTAGCAGGTAAGGTCTAATTACTCTTTCCTAGGCGTTCCTCCAGTCCGGTCCCTTAACTTCTGGAACGTAACAGAGCAGTTCACCTCCGGGAGGGCCCTGACAGAGCGGACCGAAGCACTGCCGACCCAAACTCCGCATCTGCTGAGGCCATCACATCCAACCGATAGAACTTAGCGAAGGTATGCAACGACGACCAAGTCGCCGCCCTACAAATCTCCCTGGGTGGAACTAAGCTGAACTCCGCCCACAAGGTAGCCAGGCCCCTGGTTGAATGGGCCCGGAACCCTACCGGGACCGGCCTACCCTTCTGAATGTATGCGCTGGCAATGGCTTCCCTGATCCATCTGGAAATAGAACCCTTAGCCTCCGCCTCGCCCTTGCGCGGCCCACCGAACAACACAAACAGACACTCCGACTTTCGGAACAACGCCGTCCGCCGAACATAATGTCCCAAAATTCTCTTCACGTCCAGCCTGTGTAAAAGCAACTCCTCAGCCCCTTTCCCCACCCCCAGGAAGGAGGGAAGGGAAATTGACTGATTCACATGAAACGGCAAAACCACCTTGGGCAGAAACGACGGAACCGTCTGCAAAACCACCTTCTCCTTGAAGAACGACAGAAAGGGAGGGCAACAAGACAACGCCTGCAGTTCCAAAACTCGCCTCGCTGAGCAAATGGCCACCAGAAACACCGTCTTGAGGGTCAAATCCTTCAAAGAGGAACGCTTAATCGGCTCATAAGGTTCGCCCCCTAGGACATTCAACACCAGATTAAGATCCCAGGGAGGAACAGCCACCACTCTCTGAGGTCTCACGCGCCTGACCGCCCTTAGAAATCTAGCTACGTCTGAATGCTGCCCCAGCACCTTCCCCTTTGATCTTGCCTCTATAGCAGGAAATGGCCGCTACCTGAACCCAAAGAGAGCTGGCAGCAAGCCCCTTCTCCAACCCTGCTTGCAAGAATTCTAACACCTCTGGCACTGAGACCCCCAAGGGACGAATCTTCTGATCCGCGCACCAACTCTCAAAGATGCGCCAAACCCGAACATAAGACAGGCACGTAGAACGCTTACGCGCTCTCAACAAGGTGGCAATCACTGCTCCTGAATAACCTCGCTTAAGCAGCCGTGCCCTTTCAATAGCCAGGCCATAAGCGAGAACTGATCCACCTGCGGCATCCGCAACGGACCCTGGCGTAATAGAACCGCCCTCGCCGGCAGGCGCCACGGCCTGTCGGCCAACAGTCTT
Source organism: Ichthyophis bannanicus (assembly GCA_033557465.1). NCBI lineage: Eukaryota > Metazoa > Chordata > Amphibia > Gymnophiona > Ichthyophiidae > Ichthyophis > Ichthyophis bannanicus. The sequence continues at coordinate 297,410,671 of CM066037.1, forward strand.
ACGAGATCTGCATACCACGGACGACGAGGCCAATCCGGAGCTATAAGGATCACCCACCCCTGGTGGGCCTCCACCCTTTGCAGAACCTTTCCTATCAGCGCCCACGGAGGAAACACATAAAGCAGCCCCTCCGTAGGCCATCTCTGGACCAGAGCATCGAGGCCCTCCGACATCCGCTCCCTCCTTCTGCTGAAGAAGCGGCTGACCTTGGCCGACTAGAACCTCGCCATCAGATCCATGATGGGCTGACCCCACCGACGGATCACCAGCTCGAACACCTGTGGGCAGAGCTCCCACTCTCCGGGATCCACTCTGCGTCTGCTCAGGAAGTCCGCTTCCACATTCTCCACTCAGGCCACATGCTGCGCCGACAGTGCCACCAGATGAGCTTCTGCCCAATCCAACAGCTCCGTTGCCTCTTCTTCCAAGGGAGTGCTGCTTGTGCCGCCCTGCCAGTTGATATAGGCTACCGTGGTCACATTGTCCGAAAACACCCGGACCGCCTGCTGGCGAACCCACTGCTCGAAGGCCCGGAGCGCCAGAACTACAGCTCGCAATTCCAACCTGCTGATGGACCACAGCGCCTCCTCCGGAGTCCAAGTACCCTGTGCGAAGTGCCCCTCACAATGCGCTCCCCAGCCCGATAAGCTGGCATCTGTCGTTAACTGTAACCACTTCGGTACTTCTAAGGGCATACCCCTTTCCAAGGTGCCCGACCGGAGCCACCACAGCAGGGATTCCCTCGCTTCTTGCGTAATGGGGAGCCGCATCGACAGGGGCTGACTCTGATACGACCACCGACGGAGGAGAGCCCGCTGGAGGGGTCGCATGTGGGCCCTGGCCCACGGAACCCTCGATCGTCGCCAGGTAATGCCACGCCACCTGAAACTGACGAACCAGCAGCCACAGCGCATCTGCCCGCTGAACCGGAAGGAACACCCTTCCTTCCCTTGTGTCAAAACTTGCCCCGAGGTACTCTATCACCTGGGATGGAAACAGCATCCTCTTTGCCCGGTTGATCACCCACCCCAGACTCTGCAGGAAACCAACTACTCTGTCCGTGACCTTCCGACTCTCCTCCTCGGACTTGGCCCGAATCAACCAGTCATCGAGGTACGGATGGACTAGGATCCCTTCCTTGCGCAGCACCGCCGCCACCACTACCATCACCTTGGTGAAGGTGCGTGGCGCCGTCGCCAGGCCAAAGGGCAGAGCTTGGAACTGAAAATGTCCCCTTGGCACAGCAAACCGCAGGTACTGCTGATGAGACTCCCGGATTGGAATATGTAAATAGGCCTCCGTCAGATCGAGAGATGTCAAAAATTCTCCCTGCCAAACTGCTACTATTACGGACCGCAGGGTTTCCATCCGAAAATGCGGAACTCTGAGACATCGACTGACGCGCTTTAAGTCGAGAATTTGACGGAAAGTGCCTTCTTTTTTGGGCACCACGAAATAAATGGAGTACCGACCGCACCCGCACTGGTTGCTGGGCACCGGCACCACCGCTTCCAACTCCAGCAGCCTGTCCAGAGTTTCCTCTACTGCCGCCCTCTTTGCTGCGGCCCTGCAAGGGGAACAAATGAACCCTGGAGAGACGGTGCTTGAGAATTCGAGAGCATACCCCTCTCGAATTACCTCCAGCACCCACTGGTCGGACGTGACCCAGGTCCAAACGGGAAGAAACCGCCTCAAACGGCCTCCTATCGGCAGCACCCCCGTTTGGACCCCCCCCCCCTCACTTCATTGCGACTTTCTCGGACCCGCGGATGAGGAGGAGGTGCCGAAACCTCTTCTGGCCCCCCGAAACCCCCGGAACCCCTGACCTCGAGAGTTAACACGTCCTCTCTGAAACGGGGCATACCGCGACGCCCGAAACTTGCGGGATTCCCGCTGCTGAGTCCTGGCGGGAGTAGAAGAGCGAGACTGCTTCTGACGATCCTCAGGGAGTCTGCCCCCCTTAGACTCTCCCAAGTCCTTCACCAACTTGTCCAATTCTTCGCCAAACAGTAGCTTGCCCTTGAACGGCAACTTACTAAGACGAGTCTTAGAGGAACCATCTGCAGCCCAACTGCGTAACCAGAGATAATGCCGAGCCGCGACCACCGATGCCATGCTCTTAGACAAGCTTCGAACCAAGTCATACTGGCTGTCCGCCAAGTAAGCTGCCCCTGATTCAATCTTGCTTGCTTCTCCCTGTGAAGTACTAGCAGAGTCGCCCGATGGCTGGAGCTGTTGCGACCACCGCAGACAAGCGCGCGCCACCCAGGCGCTACACACCGAAGCCTGAAGGGCCAGGGCACTGATGTCAAAGGCCTGTTTCAACAGCGTGTCCAACTTTCGGTCCTGCGCATCCCGCAGAGCCGCACTGCCTTCCACCGGGATCGTTGTCTTCTTGGTAACTGCTGAGACCGCTGCGTCCACTTTCGGCGATCTCAATAGCTCCCTGTCTTGATCCAGTAAAGGGTACAAACGGGCCATAGACCTCACACCCCTCAGGGCCGAATCCGGCTGATCCCATTCCTCCTGGATCATCTGCCTCACCACCCGGTGCACCGGGAAAACTTTCTGAGTCTTCCTAACCGCCTGAATAAGCGGATCTTCGAGGACCTCCTCCTCTACTGGCCCACTCTGAGCCATATTAAGAGCCTTTAAGGATTCAGAAATCAAAGACAGTAACTCCTCCCGGCGAAATACCCGAACAATCAGGGTTCTCTGTTCCTCCTGAATCTCGCCCTCTTCGAGTTCCTCCTCTTCCTCTCCCAGATCCGGCTCAGACAACTCTGTCTCCCGCTCCTCGACCACAGAGAGGGGAGGCGACGCGTCCTCAGCCATCCTTTGCCGCTTCTGCGGTACAACAGGACCCCCCTCACCGGGGTCCAGGCCTCTCTTGGATGGGCCGTCTCCTGCGCCCTGCTTCTGCTCCTGCTTCCTAAGGCAAAAAGCTTTATGCAGAAGCAGCACGAACTCCGGGGAGAAATCACCCAGGCCAATCCCCTCCTGCCCGGCCGGCAATGAGGAAGGACCTGGAATGTGCAGCATAGCGGCCTGCCGCTCCACAGCCGGGGCCAAAAGACCCTCTGGCCCCCCAATTGGGACACCACCTCCCCTGCACTCTGAGGAGTGCCCTCTGCTGCTTCCAGAGCCAAGGAAGCCTGGATTTCCTGCTCCACCGAGGTGGCCTCCATAGCACACCCTCTGCAAATGCCTGCCGCCGATACCGCCCCACGCTTAGCATCACACACTAAGCACTGAGGCCCGGCTGGCATACTGGTCCTGGACTTCCTTGCACTAATAGAACTACAATCCCCGATTACTTTCTTCTTTGATTGTATTTTTTTTTTAAACAAACTGTAAATTTAAACAACAAAGCAATTAATAATGTAGCTAATAAAGGGAACCCTCTCTGAGCTCCCCAGAGAGCAGCCCGATATGCGGCCTGCTCTCCTGCGCGCCAAAAACGCGCGCGCGAACAAAACTACCAGGGCGATCCCCTCCCCCTTCCAACTTGACCCGTACCTCTGGTGCTGCCTTCCCAACCAGCAAGGATCCTCCAGCGAAGCTTAAACGGGCTACTGCTACCGTGGTGCAGTGCCACGCGGTCCTCCGCTCCACTCAGCCGCCTCCTTTCTGTGCCGCTGAGCTCCGGCATGCCGATCAGCTCCCTGCCACATGCTCGGCCTCCACTCGGGCTTCGGCACGGGCGGGCCAGGGATATGAAAAACCAGACTCTGCTCAGCCCGAACTCCACTGCCTCTCGCCGCCGCTCCCGCACCCGACGGCTCGAGAGGCGCCGCTGAGTGTTTCCTTCTGTGCTCAACCCTTCGGGAACAGCCGCTAAGGTAGCCACAGAGAAGAGAGAAGAGGGAGGGGAAGGATCTCTCTCGCCAAAATCCTACTAATCATCTACACTCGCCCCACCAAAAACAAAACCAGCACAAAGGTGCCTTCCAAAAAGAGAATTAAATAAAGAATAAGAAAGAAACTTCCTAGACCTCTCCACTAAGCCTCTCAATGGCTTAGTACTCCTTCCAGCTGCTTTGGAGACTGAGCTAAACTGGATCTGATGGGAGGAGCCAGTGATATTTATACTGGAGGATCATCAGGTGAAAAAAATTTGAAGAGCTCAGTCTCCAAGGCTGCTGGTAGAGGAGCACAACCCAGAAGTTAAGGGACCGGACTGGAGGAACGCCTAGGAATGGAGAATAAAACCAAGGATATTATAATGCCTCTGTATCACTCCATGGTGCGACTGCACCTTGAATATTGTGTGCAATTCTGGTCACCATATCTTAAAAGGATACAGCAGAATTAGAAAAAGTAATGATAAAGGGGATGGAAGGATACTCCTATAAGGAAAATCTTAAAAGGTTAGGGCTCTTCAACTTAGAAAAAAAATGTCTTAAGGGAGACATGGTAGAGGTTTATAAAATAATGAATGGATGAATGGAGTGGAATGGGTAAACACAGATCGATTGTTTACTCCTTCAAAAAGAAGAATGTCTAGGGGGGCATGCAATGAAACTACAATGTAGCACATTTAAGACTAATCAGAGAAAATACTTTTTTTCACTCAACACCTAATCAAACTCCGGAATTTGTTACCAGAGGATGTAGTAAAAGTGTGGCTGTGTTTAAAAGAGGCTTGGACAAGTTTTTGGAGGAAACGTACATAAACCATTATTAAAGAGAACCAGGGAAACCCACTGCTTACCCCTGCAGGATGGAATCTGTCTACCTTTCTGGGAACCAGACAGGTACTTATGACATGGATTGGCCACTGTTGAAAACAGGATACTGGGCCTGATGGACCCTTGGTCTGACCCAGTATGATGTCTCATGTTCTTATATTCTTATGATATAGTTGAAAAGAGAAAGAGAGACTGCTGAAGACAGGGTCAAAAAGAGAGATTGGAAAAGATGGGGTGGAAAATAGATAAAGTACTTACAGGCACAGAGAAAAGAAAGTGCGCGAGAGAGTCTTGTAGGGAAAATGAGGAAAAGAAATGAAGAACAGAGGAAACAGAGTAGAAAAAAAACAATATGAGAAAGACTGGAAAAGACAGGGCAGAAAAACAAAAAAAATACTGATGGACAAAGTAGAAAAAAAAGGAAAAAGAGAGACACTGATGGAGATGGTTGGAAAGGGCCAGTTTGACTTAGGGAAGGAAAGAAAAAAAGACAGAATGGTGCAGAAATAGTGGAAAATAGAGTTAAAGATAACAGAGAAACTGGAACAGAACCAGAGAGTGAAATAGACTGTGGAGTCAAGGTAGAAAAGAATGAGGAAGAGATTGGTGAAGACAGAGTGAAAAAGAAGGAGGTGAGAGAGACAGGGTGGAAAAGAGTGAAAGAAAAAAGACTGAAAGAGAATGAATGGTGGAGATTGGATGGGAAATAGAAAGTCTGTGCAAGAAAACGACTGCTAGAGAAATGGAGGAAAATAAACACACATGGAGACAGGTTAGAAAAAAAGAAAGAGAGAGAGAGACTGCTGAAGATAGGGTAGAAAATGGAATGAGATAATAGAGGAGAGACTAGGAGAAGAGAGGTGGAGACAGGAAAAAGAGACAGAGAAGTTGACAAAGAGTGCAAAAGGGAAAGAGTAAGAGAGAGAGACTAATAAAGACAAAGTATGCAGAAATGGAAGACTGAAGGAGCTAGGGTAGAAAAGAGAAAGAGAATAGTTTACACAGGATAAAAGTGAAAGAAAGAAACAAACAGGAAAGAACAGAGAGACAATGGGCAGAAAGGGTAGAAAACAGAGAGAGAGACTGAGTGGACACAGTGTGGAAAATAAAAGAGAGAGGAGAGAGAGGCTGGCAGTGTAGGATAAGAGAAAAAAAGACTAATAGATACAGGCAGGGGGGATTAGGAGAGAGGAAGGCTCTTGTGGATGAAGAGGAGGTTGAAAAGGTTGGTTCTTTCTTAGAGGTGAGGGGGATTCTTCCTTCCTTTCCTCTCCCCCACTCCAGTCCTAAAAAGTAAGGCCTCTCCTACTACACATTCTGCGTTTGTGGCTCTTTTGATGTGAAAGGTTAGCCATCATAATTTTGTCCCTCGCCGTCTTGCATCATTCTCTCGTCTTTCAACATCATACATTTGCTTGACCTGTTTGGAAGCAAAGGAAAAGTGAAATACTTAACAATATTGACTTAGCATGTGTTATTTACCTGTCTTTGTCACTCCACATGGGGCGTCCCAATTCCTATGTGAGACCCTCACTGTCCTTCCCCCAACCATCCTCTTTCCTTGATCTCTGCCTATACTGTTAGCTTGATTTATGGCTCCACCTTGTTCTCTGGTTCTATCATTCTTCTTTGTCTCACTGTCTTACTGCTGTGGGTCCCTTTCACTAATGCCTCGCGTGCATTAACAGGCAATAAGCATGTGTTATCTGCCACCACTCATATAGGAATAAAATGGGTCATGACTGCAGATAGCACTTGCTATTGCCTTAGTGCACATCTCTGAGCGTAGGAGATAGCAAATATAGTACTGAGTCTATCACCTTTGTTTGCATGTGTTCTTTACCTGTCTCCAGGTCATCAGAGCCATTTCACTTCTATTCTCCACCGCTTCCTGTGTGAGAAAAATTTTATTAGATAACACGGCATTTATTCTGTTTTGAATTGTTTTTATGATTTATTTTCCGAAGAATCACGTGTAAAAGCTTCTAGTACAGTTTATTCTAATTAGACACATTATAAAAATATTTTCGCCCAAAACCTTTGATAATATTTTTGTATATATTAAGCCCACTACTGAAAGAGCAGAGTCAAACGATCATAATCTGGGTCTCCAGGAATGCCCTGGATACAGCAAAAGCAGCCATTGGCACATACCTGCTGTAGTGTCATCTAGAAGTAAGGAGATCCTAGATTCTCTTATAGGGAGAACTATTCCAGCAACTGGTAACAAAACCCACATGCCTTTGAAGGGGCCATAATGGACTTCAGGTTCACCAATAGGGAAAGTGTTTCTGATGTTATAGTGGAAGATCTCACATCCAGTGATCACCAGATGATGTGGTTCAGTATTAGGACTAGGGCTGATAAAGTTCATTCAAAAACAAGGGTCTTAGACTTTAGGAAAACTAACTTTGCCAAGATAGGACAATACCTCAAGGAGTCGTTAGCAGGATGGGAACAGCTGGGGGATGTAGAAAAGCAATGGGGAAAACGGAAAAGGGATATTTTAAGGGCAACAAACTTTTTTGTTAGAAAGGTAAAAAAAATGTAAAAGGAAAAGGAGGCCACTATGATTCCCAAAAGAAGCAGCTGAAAAGGTGAAGAAAAAGAGGGTGGCCTTCATGAAATACAAGAGATTGCAGAGAGAGGAAGACAAACATCAATATTTGGAAAAACTTAGAGATGCCAAAAAGTAGTCAGGAAAGCAAAGATACAAAAAGAAGAAGAAATAGCCAAGGCAATTAAATGGGGGACAAGACATTTTTCAGATATGTTAGTTAGAAGAGAAAGTGCAAAAGTGGTATTGTCAGACTCAAGGGTTAAGAGGAGGAATATATAGAAGCTGATGAGAATAAAGCAGAATTGCTTAACAAATATTTTTGTTCTGTGTTCACAGATGAAGGACCAGGAGCAGGACCTCGGAAATTACCCCCAGTAGGAACAAAAGTGAAGAGGATCTTGAACGATATTCAGAAGACTATGTTCGTGAGGAACTAGTTAAACTAAAAGTAGACAAAGCAATGGGGCCGGATGGGATACATCCAAGAGTACTGAAGAAACTTAGAGAAGTTCTAGCGGCTTCACTGTCTGACCTTTTCAATGCTTATTTAGAAGTCAGGAGTGGTCCTAGAGGACTGGAGGAAGGCACATATGGTCCCTTTACCCAAAAGCGGAAGTAAGGATGAGGTTGAGAACTACAGGCCAGTTAGTCTGACCTCTAATGAGTAAATTAATGGAAATGCTGCTAAAACAAAGTGATAGTGAGGTTTCTGTAGTCCAATGGATTGAATGGGTGCCCAGAGACTGACTGAGGGAGAGCCCTAGATGTTGTGTACTTAGATTTCAGTAAAGCCTTTGACACCGTTCCACCACAGGTAAGTGGGAAAAGAGTAGAGGTAGAGGAGTTATAGATGACGGAGTTGGTGCAATTAGAGAGAAAAGACTGGAACCATTGCAGAACAAGGCCATGAAGGCTGGCAGCTTGCAGACTGGAGAGGAGGAGGAAGTGACTAACTAGATCAAAAGCTGAGGACAGGTCGAGAGAGATGGCCAGAGATAAGTCTCTCTTGTCCATAGATTTGCGTGTTTCGCTAAGAACATGAAAAAAGGATGGTTTCCGTGCAGTGGCCAGCTAGGAACCCTGATTGTCGCAGATGGAGAAAGCTGTTTTTTTTCCAGATAATCTGCAAGCTGTGCATAAGAAGGGGAGATTGGAGACTGGGTGATATTAAAGCTTGAGTAGAATAACTCTGAGTGATGAAGTCACCAGTAACAAAAATATGACCTTCCAAGTCAGGTGTTTTAGAGTACATGAGTCAAGTGGGTCAAAAGGAGCTTTCATCAGCTGGGTTAAAACAAGGATGAGGTCCTAAGACTGAGGATGGCTTGATGAGAAACTCCAATAGAAGCAAACCCCCCACGAAGCGAACAACTAAAGTCTCTTCTACATACACATGGTATGCACCAATTGCACTAAGGTAAACTCTAACAAAGTTGAACTTCAGATCGGACACTGAAAGATGTAGTAGATACTCAAGCAGTTTGTGTGGGACAGGGAAAATGATCATTACAGTCTTGTTGTCACACCAGAAAGCAAACCTTCTCCATTTAAAACTGTATGACTTTCTAGTGGAATTTCTTCTGGAAATCAAAATGATTTCAGATACACATCAAGCAGGTTCAGGGGAGTCAAGGCTTATCCTTTCAACATCCAAACTGTGAGGACAAGAGATTTGACACTGGTAAGTAATACTGCCCTCTGCTTCTGTGTGATTGGTGTTGGGGAATCCTGCAGCCTTATGAGACTTTTTCTTTTTTTTTTGTGTCATCAAGTCAATGTTGACTCATAGTGACCCAGCTACCTCTGGGTTTTCTAGGCAATGTATCACTGGAAGTAGATTGCCAGCCTTTTCTTCAGAGACAATGGAGAGTAAAGTGACTTCCCAAGGTCACAAGGAGTGCTAGTGGGAATCGAACCCTTGATCTTCTGGATACTAGGCAGTTGCTCTAACCACTAGGCTACTCCTTCTTATTTTTATTGAACTATATTATCAAATGGTCATCCAATCTTAGGACTGACTTGTCCCAAATGGTCAATTTTAATTATAAAATTTGAAAAAGATAAAAATCTACATAACTTCCCTATAGGTCAAAAATACTTCTGATACAGCCTGTGTTCCAAAAAGAGGAATTAAGCAGGTCTGCATCAGGGCTAAGAAAACCTATCTGCAATCCTGACATACATTAGCCAATTTTATCACCAAGTTTCTCATTCAGCTCCCTTTGAGCACAGCACTGGGAAGATAACACGTTGAAACCCTCTGCCCAGTGTGCAGCAACGGCCAACAAGGCAAATAGAATGATAGGAATCATAAGGAAAGGAATGGAGAATAAAACAAAGGATATTATAATGCCTCTGTATTGTTCCATGGTGCGACCGCGCCTTGAATATTGTGTGCAATTCTGGTTGCCATATCTTAAAAAGGATATAGCGGAATTAGAAAAGGTACAGAGAAGAGCCACCAAAATGGTAAAAGGGATGGAAGAATACCTCTATAAGGAGAAGCTTAAAACATTAGAGCTCTTCAATCTGGAAAAGAGACGGCTGAGTGGAAATGTGATAGAGGTCTATATATTAATGAATAGAGTGGAACAGGTAAATGTAGATCAATTCTTTACACCATTAAAAAGTAGAAAGACTAGGGGACATGCAATGAAGCTACAGTATAACCCATTTAAGACTAATAAGAGAAAATATTTTTTCACTCAACGCGTAATCAAACTCTGGAATTTGTTACCGGAGGATGTAGTAAAAGCTGTTAGTGTAGTTGGGTTTAAAAAGGTTTGGACATGTTCCTGAAAGAAATACATAAACCATTATTAAAGAGGACTCAGGTAATCCACTGCTTGCCCCAGTACAAGCATTATGGAACCTATGTGTCTTTTTGGGAAACTGCTACATACTTGTGACCTGGATTGGCCACTGTTGGAAACAAGATACTGGGCTTGATGGACCTTGGTCTGACCCAGTATGGCATTTCTTATGGGGCAGTGATTGGGAGCGTCAGCTTATTTATAAGGAACAATCTTGGATTTTTCATCTAAAGAATGTTCAACCTATGGGTCTCAATATAGAAGTAGATTGGATGTCTCATTTAAGCATCATTTCATGATGAACCACTTGTTGACACTAAGAAACGTTTGCCTCTTCTTCATATAAAACTCGGACTGATGAAAAACCTCATGAAAGCGATGAACAAGGAAGGTGAAGTATGTCAATACTTGAGACAGATGTTTCCAAGAATACACATCATCAATGACAAGTGGTTTAAAGATCTGCTAGTTTGGCCTGAGAAAATTTCATGGAAGGCATTCGGGGATGTTGTTGAGAATTTTCTTGGCAATTACAGGGCACCAAACTATGTCCAGCTGGTTGGCAACATGCTTCAAGCAAACAAAACCATGTTGCTGAAGACTCATTTTCTGCATTCACACTTGGACTTCTTCCCTGCTATTCTTGGTGCAGACAGCGATGAACATGGTGAAAGGTTTCACCAGGACAGAGAACTAGATCAAGGGCATGCGATGGATGTGATCTATCTAGATTTCAGCAAAGCCTTTGATACTGTTCCTTACAGGAGGGCTTATCAATAAATTGAACAGCTTGGGGGTGGATCCCAAGGTGGTGAACTGGATCAGAAATTGGTTGACTGACAGATGACAGAAGATTATGGTAAACAGAACTCACTTAATGAAAGGAAGGTGATTAGTGGCGGGCCCCAGGGATAGGTTCTGAGACTGGTACTGTTCAATGTATTTGTGAGTGATATTGCTGAAGGACTGAATGGAAAAGTCTGTCTTTTTGCAGAAGACATGAACATTTGCAACAGAGTGGACTCCCCTGAGGGAGTGGCTAACATGAGGAAAGATCTACAAAAGCTGGAAGAATGGTCTAATGCTTAGCAGTTAAGATTTAATGTGAAGAAGTTCAGTGTCATGCACTTGGGATGCAGAAAAGCTTCCATCCTTTCCCAAGGAGCAGCAAGCTGATCTCGCTCTTACGCGGGCATTTGAATACGCCCAGGTGGAAAAGGATACCTTTCCAAGGTTCCTATTAGATCAGGGGGAGTGTTATACAGGGAAAGTCTGGATCCCCGCTCTGGGACCATCCGTAAGCAGCTGGTGGTGCCTACGGCATTTAAAACGGTGGTTTTGAGATTAGCTTACGACCACCCGGTAGGAGGTCATAAAGGAGTACAGGGGACTCTGGACCAGATATTAGCTCGTTTTTACTGGCCAGGCGTTTTCAAAGAGACCTCACGATTTTGAGTCCTGCCCTTCTTGCCAACGAGTCACCTCCGGTCGTCCATCAGAGGTACCCATGCTCCCCATGCCCGTAATATCAGAGCCCATTCGCAGAATGGCAATGGATATAGTGGGCCCTCTGGTGAAGACACCCCGAGGGTTCCAATACATGTTAATCATAGTGGATCAAGCCACCAGGTTTCCCTGGGCCATTCCCCTGCGTAATATATCCGCAAAAACGGTAGCTTCCGAGGTGATAAAATTATTCTGCGAGGTAGGTTTCCCACAGGAGGTGCTCACAGACCGAGGCAGTAATTTCATGTCTAAATATTTGGCCCAGGTGTGGGACGCCTTCGGGATCCAACATGTCAAAACTGCCGCGTATCACCCGCAGTCAAATGGCCTGGTAGAAAGACAAAACCAGACACTGAAGCAAATGTTAAGGCGAGGCTTGGATGGTAACATGGCAGAGTGGGATATGATGCTTCCCTTTGTCTTGTATGCCTGCTGAGAGAAAATACAGGCATCCTTGGGAGCCTCCCCTTATGAAGTAATGTATGGGTGGGCTCCACGAGGAGTTTTGGATATATTGCGAGAGCAGTGGGTTGAGCCTGAGGTGGAGGAAACAGGTGTACCCCATTTTTTGAGGGATTTAAGGGGACGGTTGCACCGCACCTCTCAAGTGGCGGAGAAAAATTTAAGAGCCAGTCAGTTGCGCCAGAAAAATGACTACCATCGGGGTACAAAACCCCGCCAACTAGTTGTAGGTGAGAAAGTAGTAGTAATGGTGGCGGGCGCCAGCCCAATATTTGAGAGCCAGTGGAAAGGGCCATATAAAGTGGTCAAATAGGTGGGCCCCGTATCTTACGCGGTAGAAAACGGGAGGGGCCGCCAACAGGTGTACCACGTAAATGTTTTGAGGCCCTGGCATGAACGAATAGCGTTCGCTCATCTGGCTGAAGTACAGAGAAATACAGACACCCTAGCAAGAATTACGAGCTGTGCGGGTGAAATCTCGCCAGCCCGTAATATCTTAAGGGGGGGATATGTGATGAGGAGAGCCCTGTTGAACTGATGGAAATAGGAAAAGATAGTGAATATACCTTTAAGGAAAGAGATATTCCTGAAATTCACAGGTTCCAGACTGCAGTCAAAGAAAGAAAGCACGGAGTTGATAGAGCCAGTTTGCCACACCCAAGCTCTGCTGACGTAAATGCAAGCTTAGGGGGTAATGGCAAACACCTGTGCAGAGACAGAGAAAGGCTAGCTAAGAAGCAGCCTTATAAACCCTGCTCAGAAGGGGAGAAGGGGGTGCAGGATCACGTTGCGGTTCAAACTGTTTGTGTTCCAGTTCCAGTCCAGAATCTTGGGCAAGTTCAGAGAGTTCAGCGTGTTTCAGCTATTCCAGGAGTTCAGAGAGAGGAACTCAGAGGAGGAAACATCAGGGGAAGGAGAAGGACGTGGAAGGAGCCTGAGAGCCAAGAAACCACGTGTGCTTTGCTTAGAGAAAGAAAGCAGGGAAGTCTTCTACCTCGGGTCTCTGACCAAAGGGTTCAAGCTGCTCAAAGGTGGGTGAACAAGGCTATAGCTAGAAGTAACCAGAACCCAGCCTGGAGCATGGAACCGTGGCTGAACAGCGAAGAGGAACCAAGGCAACTGAACCAGAGAGAGATATCCCATACTAAAGGTACAGACATTCCTTACCGGGGAAAACAGTGCTAGAGGGAGGTCCAGGGATTTCCCCACAGCATTCACCGAGGAGCAGATTGTGGGAGTTTAGAGCCAGATGTATACGTCTTAGAACAAGAGGATATGCAAGTGGACTGTGCGGATCAAAACTCCATATCCGATGAATTGCCAATGGAATGTACATTATGCCAGACAGAAGCTATGAAAGTCTGTTGATAAGAAAGGCCTGATAAAGAAAGGTCTTGAGAAGCAGTGTGAATGACCCTAGTTTTGTTTTGCTAAGAAATACCTACTAACACAAGAGAATGTTGCCAGCTTCTACATTTTTGTGTTTAAAGAAGCAGAAGGTAAATGAGGACATTTAACTTTGCTTAAACAGAGAAGCTGTATTTTGTTTTGCTGATTATCTTATGAAAACAACTGCACATGTTTTAAAAGCTTATGAAGCTTCCTCAGTTTCAGCTTATGTATAATTTTTGAAGTATTGTTTGGAGAAGAATATCCTGACATTGTGTGTTTGAACCTTAGTGCTTTTTGGGGAAAAATAAACTTTTGTCTTTGCCTTTAACCCTTGGCTTACACGACTATCCTTGAACGAGGAAAACTACAAGTCCCAGAATGCCTCACTGTGGACAAGAATAGTGCTTAATTCCTTTATTAGAGGACTAAAATTGGCAGCCCTATGCCTCTAGGCCCTGGCCGGGGCTGGGGTCATGACACATATATAATACAAACTTCTTCTTAGCTCAACATTGTACAATTTTGTTTAAACATCCATCTACCATCAACTTTGCTGTTGTCTCCAGTTATCTATTACAACATTGCATATTACCTATTCTGCAACCCTCCCCCCACCCCTCCCTCCCCGCGCAATTAACCCCTTCTTTTATACATGCGTATTTCTTAGTACTGTTCTCTCATAATTATCACTTATATATATGTATGCATGCTTTCGCCAGTTGGCTCCATATCAAAGCTGTTACACTCGTACGCTCTAACAATTTACAATGGTCCTCCCACCCTCTCTCCTGCTTTCCATTTTCCCAACCAATTCCACACCCTCCTCCATTGTTCCTCACTCTTATTCCCTTTCCCATGTCTCAACCCTGTCAATCGATACATCAAACACAGATCTACCATTCTTCTGATAAAACCTGCACTCTGAGGTTTCCCCAACCCTGTCCAATGTTGTGCTATCTCGCTTCTTGCTGCCACTATACAGTGGTGCCTTATTACTCTGTTTATAATCTTTCTTCTATCGATCTAATGGGCAATGGTTTAGTACTTGACTTCTCAGTCGGGCGGATAATGTTTGAATATATGGCTCCCACAATTTTAAGAAACATTCCCATGGTTGGGTATGCCCCCTTGATTGTTCCCATTCATATTAACATAAGCTGATGTAAGGCTAATTTCCATGGTCGTATTGACGGTTCTCCCGGAAACAGCCATGCAGTTAAAATGCTTTTACGTGCTATTAACAGTGAGAGGCGTATCCATCTGTTTTCCACTCCCCACCATCCTGCATTTCCATTCCCTTTCTGTCCAATATCCAAAATTGCTTCTTGGGGATTTGATTGTATTGAGGTCCTCCTGACTCAGCTCATGCACTTACTTAAATGTCTCCAGAACTTCATTATCACCAAAACATATGACCTAACATTGCTTTAGGGGCATTGCATTGAGGGCAATTTGAAGAGTTTGAAATTTCAGCTCTATATGCCCTGGAAGGGGCAAAGTGAAGTCTTCTGAGTATGCAGAATTGCATTTCTCTGAGGTTAGCATTTGTCATTAATTCAGGGGTCTGGGCCAATGCATAAAGGATCTCAGCCCCCCTCAAGGGGGATATCTAAATCCGCTACCCACTGGCCTGCTATCCCAGTCACATCAGGCAACGTTTCTAAATCTGATAGATTTTTCCGTATATCTGCAATACGGGCTCGACCCTCTCCCCTGGCTATTAGCACTTCTTCAACTTGAGATATAATGCAGTGTTTTATTGCCTCCCTTGGTAATGACTGGACATTACTCTGGACTTGTAGATATGGGAATGTGTCCCTTGCAGACAGGCCAAAGCGTTCCTGTAATGTAGAGAAGGGTATTATCTCCTGCTTCTTATACCACGTTCCACTCCTTCCAGTCCCTGTTTTTGCCACTGGTAGTTTGTCTGTCCAGTCAAGCCAGGCTGGAAGGCCGTGTTTCCCTGCCATGGGAGATAAGGCGTGGTCTCCGGCGTCCACCCCAGCCTGACACAAAACATATGCAATCCCTTACAAACCGATGTTATCATAGCATTCTGTGGAATCAAAGTGCAAGCATGTGGTGCATATAAGAACATAAGATATGCCATACTGGGTCAGACCAAGGTCCATCAAGCCCAGTATCCTGTTTCCAACAGTGGCCAATCTAGGTAATACATACTGTCGTCACTCCCCCTTGTGGCCAGGCGGTTGCCTAGGGCTGCAGGGGTTGTGACGATTGACCTTTGCTAAAACTTGCCTAAACTCATGTAGTTGTGTCCCCGAAAGGATTATAGCCAAGTGCAAGGTCGCAGGAAAATTTCTTTTATTCTCAGAAATCAGGAATTCCAAAACCAAGTCAATTCTTTAACATGAATTGATTGAAGATAAGGGAAAACAAAACTCAGGATACTTCTCCAAACATAACAATACTCAAGCCCTTTATACAGTCCCTGGCTTGCTGTAGCCTTTAAACTGACATTCAAGTAAAACTTTACTTTCAATGATATTCTGTACTTGGTCTTCAGGAGGCGCTGTGCCACCCTCCGTTGTTCCACAGCAGGTGTAGCACAGTTCCTGACTCAATCAACTGCTTTCACACGTAGTGTAATTCCTTCTCAGTTGTAATACAAACTTTCAGCCTAGCTCTGGCCCAAGCAGCATTAAATGAAACAGCATTAAAAGCATAAAAAGCATGGCTAAAAGTACTGGCTTAAAAAGTCCTGGTAAAAGGAACTTCCTCAGTTCTTTTACCTAATACATGGTAACTCAGAAATATACATTAACTTCACCCAGCTGGGTTTTTTTCTTCACTCAAACCCTCTTTGGTCCTCTTATGTTTCTCTTGCACAAATAGCACAGCTTATTTCCATATCTGAAATGCTATCTGACTCTCCAGAGACTCCTACCTCCATTTCCTCCACACTTGATTCTCCTGGGTCATTGTTTTCCTGGGTATGCTCTTGGGAAGCCTCCCCAGCCTGCAGAGCCTTCAGTAGTTTTCCCCAGGCACTCTTAACCGTGAGAGAGCTAGCGGGGGAAGGGCAGGGAAAACCCCTTTCCTCTAATAAGCCTTTTAACCGATGTAAAGGGCTCACCTTAGTAGGGTTTTCTGCTGACAATGTCCTTACTGGGTAGAGAGTTGAGCCAAGACCCTTTTGAGAATATTTCCTCCTCTGAGGACTCTTCTCCCGAGGTTTCCACAAGCCTTGTCAGCCTTTTACTCCTGGCTCTCACCGGCTTCTGTGCAAGGGATTCCCCTGGACTTCTTGTCCTTCCTTCCTGGAACCCTTGTGTCCTCTGTGTCTTTTTCTCTCTCTTTCTCTCCTCCTGAGGAAAGTCTCTTATCTCCTCCTCGTGTCTGTGTCTATGCTTGCCTTGGTGCTTGCTCTGAGCCTGTCCTCCGTCAGGAAAATCTGCTGTATGAGTGCAGTTTTTCTTCCTAAATGTTTGGGGCTGTCCTATCCCTTCTGACTCCGCCCCCAAACCACTCCCTTCTCCTCCCTCTATCTCCATGGGAACAGGGGGTGTGTTTTGGTCTGCAGTTCTCTTTGAGAAACTTTTCTCTTTCGTATCTGAGTTAACCCTTTCAGAGCCTGCAGTTCTTTGGGTGAAAGGAAAAAAAGGCAGTTTTCCCTTTATTTTTCTGCCCTCAGCAGCTGCTTCTCCACCACAATACCTAGCAGTCTCCCCAAAAGACACAGGTTACACAATGCTTGTTCTGGGTCAAGCATTGATATCCTGGGTCCCTTCTTAATAATGGTTTATGGATCTTTCCTCCAGGAACTTGTCCAAACCTTTTTTAAACCCAGCTACACTAACAACCTTTACTACATACTCCAGTAACAAATTCCAGAGTTTGATTACACGTTGAGTGAAAAAATATTTTCTTTTATTAGTCTTAAATAGTTTACCCTGTAGCTTCATTGCATGTCCCCTAGACTTTCTATATTCTGATAAGGTAAACAATCGATCTATGCTTACCCGTTCCACTCCGTTCATTAATTTATAGACTTCTATCATATCTCCCCTCAGCCGTCTCTTTTCCAGGTTAAAGAGCCCTAACCTTTTTAGCCTTTCTTCATAGGAGTATCCTTCCATCCCCTTTACCATTTTGGTGGCTCTTCTCTGAACCTTTTCTAATAACGCTATATCCTTTTTATGATACGGTGACCAGAATTTCACATAATATTCAAGGTGCGGTCTCACCATGGAATGATATAGAGGCATTATAATATCTTTTGTTTTATTTTCCATTCCTTTCCTTATGATACCTAGCATTCTATTTGCTCTCTTGGCTGCCGCTGCACACTGGGCCGAGGGTTTTAACATGTTATCCACAATGATGCCTAAATCTTTTTCCTGGGTGATGGTTCCTAATGTGGAACCTTGCATCGTGTAACCATAGTTTGGGTTGTTCTTCCCTAGGTGCATAACTTTGCACTTGTCCACATTAAATTTCATCTGCCATTTTGATGCCCAGTCTTCCAATTTATCAAGATCCTCTTGCAATTTTCCACAATCCTCTTGGGTTTTAACAACTTTAAATAGTTTTGTGTCATCTGCAAATTTGATAACCTCACTCGTTATTTCACTTTCCAGGTCATTTATGAATATGTCAAAAAGCAGCGGACCCAGCACAGATCCCTGGGGTACACCACTATTCACTTTTCTCCATTGGGAAAATTGGCCATTTAGCCCAACCCTCTGCTTTCTGTCTTTTAACCAGTTTCTGATCCACAGTAGTACACTGCCTCCTATCCCATGACTCTTTAGTTTTGCCAAAAATCTCTGATGAGGGACCTTGTCAAAGGCTTTCTGAAAGTCCATATACACTATATCAACCGACTCACCTTTGTCCACCTGTTTATTTACACCTTCAAAAAAACATAACAGATTAGTAAGACAAGATCTTCCTTGTCTAAAGCTATGTTGGCTGTCTCCCATTAGGCCATGACTATGTACATGCTGAGTAATTTTATTCTTTATGATGGTTTCTACCATTTTTCCCGATACTGACGTCAAGCTCACCGGTCTGTAGTTTCCCGGATCACCCCTGGAACTCGTTTTAAAAATTGGTGTTATATTGGCGATCCTCCCATCTTCAGGTATTAGAGATCATTTTATTGATAGTTCATAGATTACTAATAGCAGGTCTGCAATCTCATATTTCAGTTCTTTCAACACCCTTGGATGTAAACCATCCGGCCCAGGTGATTAGCTACTCTTCAGTTTATTTAATATCTTCCCGATGTATCAATATTTCCTTCAAATTCTTACGCACCTTTAAATACCACTTCAGTCATCGGTAACATCCCTACATCTTCCTCAGTAAAGACCGAAGCAAAGAATTCATTCAGTCTCTCCGCTATCGCCTTGTCGCCTCTTAGTGCCCCTTTAACCCCTCTATCATCTAATGGACCAACTGACTCTCTCACAGGTTTTTTCCTACGAATGTACTTGAAAAAGTCTTTATTTTGCGTTTTTGCTTCCGCAGTAAGCTTCTTCTCAAATTCTCCCTTTGCCTGCCTTATCAATGCCTTGCATTTGACTTGTCAGTACTTGTGCTGTTTCCAGGTTTCGTCGTTTGGTTCTTTTTTCCTTTTCCTGAAAGATGCTTTTTTGGCAACAACCACCTCTCTAATCTCACCTTTAAACCATGCTGGCAGTTTTTTGGACTTCCTTATACTTTTCTTAAAGCGTGTAATACAGCTGGACTGGGCTTCCAAGATAGTATTTTTCAACAACACCCAAGCTTGATGTAAGTCTTTAACCTTTGCAACTGCTCCTTTTAGTTTTTTCTTAACTATTTTCCTTATTTTATCATAGTCTCCCTTTCGAAAGTTAAAAGGTAGTACTGTGGATTTCCTTACTATCCCTCCTCCCCTAATTAAATCAAAGGCGATCATGCTATGATCACTATTGACAAGTTGCCCCAACACCCTTATCTCTTGCACTAGATCTGGTGTTCCATTAAGGACTAGGTCTAATATGGCTTCCTCTCTGGTCGGTTCATGAACCAGCTGCTCCAAGAAGCAGTCATTTATTTCATCTAGGAACTTTATCTCCCTAGCATGTCTTGCCATGACACTGACCCAGTCGATACCGGGGTAATTGAAATCACCCATTATTATTACTGCGCTGTAACTTTTGCTAGCTTCCTTGATTTCTTTGAGTATTTCATCATCCATTTGTTCATTCTGGCCAGGCGGTCGATAGTACACCCCCACTTCTATCGCCTTCCCCTTTTTAATGGAATTTCAATCCATAGAGATTCTACAGCAAATTTTGTTTCCTGCAAAACTTTAATCCTTTCTGAATCAATGCCCTCTCTAAGAGCGCAACCCCTCCACCAATTTGATCAGCTCTATCATTACAATATAGTTTGTACCCAGGTATCACAGTGTCCCACTGGTTGTCCTCCTTCCACCATGTCTCTGATATTCCAATCATATCTAACCTCTCATTTAGTGCTATATATTCTAACTCTACCATCTTATTTTTTAGACTTCTAGCATTTGCATACAAGCATTTTAGAGACTGTATTTTATTCAAATTAATTTGGCTATTGGTAGATATGGGTAATTTGGGATCTTTAAGCTCTGTCTGCCCCATACTCAAGGGCATTTGAGCTACTTTACTCTTTTTTGGAACCTCTCTGCTTTTGGTAGTATCCTTCAAGGATACATTCTTCCAAACCATCCGCTCTTGGGCGACTGTCGGCTTTCCCCTATTATCTAGTTTAAAAGCTGCTCTATCTCCTTTTTAAGGTTAATGCCAGCAGCCTGGTTCCATCCCGGTTAAGGTGACGCCCATCCCTTCGGAAGAGCCCCTCCTTTCCCCAGAATGTTCCCCAGTTCCTAACAAATCCAAAACCCTTATCTCTGCACCATTGTCTCATCCATGCATTGAGACTCCGGAGCTCTGCCTGCCTTTTGGGTCCTGCACGTGGAACGGGAAGCATTTCGGAGAACGCTACCCTGGAAGTTCTGGATTTCAACTTCCTACCTAAAAGACTAAATTTAGCCTCCAGAACCTCCCTACCACATTTTCCTATGTCATTGGTACCTTCATGTACCAAGACAGCAGACTCCTCCCCAGCACTATCTAAGACCTTATCTAGGTGGCACGTGAGGTCCGCTACCTTCACACCAGGCAGGCATGTTACCAAGTGATCCTCACGTCCACCAGCCACCCAGCTTTCTACATGCCTAATGATCTAATCACCAACTATAACGGCTGTCCTAACCCTTCCCTCATGGGCACATGGTCCTGGAGAAACTTTCTCGGTGCGAGAGGGTTTTACATCACCTAGAGGACAGGTCCTAGTTACAGGATCACTTCCTGCCACACCAGGGTGATGCTCTCCTGTCACGTGACCTCTCTCCTCCATGGCAATAGGGATATAGTCCTGGAGGTGGGACTTCAGGACTATATCCCTGTAGGTCTCGTCTATGTACCTCTCTGTCTTTCTTATGTTTTCCAAGTCTGCTACTCTAGCCTCTAGAGAACGGACTTGTTCCCTGAGAGCAAAGAGCTCCTTGCACCTAGATAAAGCAGGCAAAGGGAGAATTTGAGAAGAAGCTAGCTGCAGAAGCAAAAACGCAAAATAAAGATTTTTTCAAGTACATTCGTAGCAAAAAACCTGTGAGAGAGTTAGTTGGTCCAATAGATGATAGAGGAGTTAAAGGGGCACTAAGAGGCAACAAGGCGATAGTGGAGAGACTGAATGAATTCTTTGCGTCGGTCTTTACTGAGGAAGATGTAGGGATATTACCCATGACTGAAGTGGTATTTAAAAGTGCGGACGAATTGAAGGAAATATTGATACATCGGGAAGATGTATTACAACTATTAGATAAACTGAAGAGTAGCAAATCACCTGGGCCGGATGGTATATACATCCAAGGGTGTTGAAAGAACTGAAATATGAGATTGCAGACCTGCTATTAGTAATCTGTGAATTTTCATTAAAATCATCTGTAATACCTGAAGATTGGAGGATCGCCAATGTAACGCCAATTTTTAAAAAGGGTTCCAGGGGTGATCCGGGAAACTACAGACCGGTGAGCCTCACGTTAGTACCAGGAAAAATGGTAGAAACCATCATAAAGAATAAAATTACTCAGCATGTAGATAGTCATGGCCTAATGGGAGAAAGCCAACATGGTTTTAGACAAGGAAGATCTTGTCTTACTAATCTATTATGGTTTTTTTTAAAGTGTGAATAAACAGGTGGACAAAGGTGAGTCGGTTGATAAAGTGTATCTGGACTTTCAGAAAGCCTTTGACAAGGTCCCTCATCAGAGACTTTTGGCAAAACTAAAGAGTTATGGGATAGGAGGCAGTGTACTACTGTGGATCAAGAACTGGTTAAAAGATAGAAAGCAGAGGGTTGGGCTAAATGGCCAATTTTCCCAATGGAGAAAAGTGAATAGTGGTGTACCCCAGGGATCTGTGCTGGGTCCGCTGCTTTTTGACATATTCATAAATGACCTGGAAAGTGGAATAACGAGTGAGGTTATCAAATTTGCAGATGACACAAAACTATTTAAAGTTGTTAAAACCCAAGAGGATTGTGGAAAATTGCAAGAGGATCTTGATAAATTGGAAGACTGGGCATCAAAATGGCAGATGAAATTTAATGTGGACAAGTGCAAAGTTATGCACCTAGGGAAGAACAACCCAAACTATGGTTACACGATGCAAGGTTCCACATTAGGGACCACCACCCAGGAAAAAGATTTAGGCGTCATTGTGGATAGCATGTTAAAACCCTCAGCCCAGTGTGCAGCGGCAGTCAAGAGATCAAATAAAATGCTAGGTATCATAAGGAAAGGAATGGAAAATAAAACAAAAGATATTATAATGCCTCTATATCGTTCCATGGTGAGACCGCACCTTGAATATTGTGTGCAATTCTGGTCGCCATATCTTAAACAGAATATAGCATTATTAGAAAAGGTTCAGAGAAGAGCCACCAAAATAGTAAAGGGGATGGAAGGATACTCCTATGAAGAAAGGCTAAAAAGGTTAGGGCTCTTTAACCTGGAAAAGAGACGGCTGAGGGGAGATATGATAGAAGTCTATAAATTAATGAACGGAATGGAACGGGTAAACGTAGATCGATTGTTTACGTTATCAGAATATAGAAAGACTAGGGGATATGCAATGAAGCTACAGGGTAAACTATTTAAAACTAATAAAAGAAAATATTTCTTCACTCAACGTGTAATCAAACTCTGGAATTTGTTACCAGAGGATGTCGTAAAGGCTGTTAGTGTAGCTGGGTTTAAAAAAGGCTTGGACAAGTTCCTGGAGGAAAGATCCATAAACCATTATTAAGAAGGGACCCAGGATATCAATGCTTGACCCAGTACAAGCATTGTGTAACCTGTGTCTTTTGGGGAGACTGCTAGGTATGTATGACCTAGATTGGCCACTGTTGGAAACAGGATACTGGGCTTGATGGACCTTGGTCTGACCCAGTATGGCATATCTTATGTTCTTATGTTCTTAAGGCCTCTCACCAACTGGGAGAAAATCATACATGTGACACTCAATGCAAAAGACTGGAAAGCCCCCATCTTGCTGCTGGACTACTGTCTGCATCTTTGTTTTAAGCTTGTGTTTAGATCTTTAAGTTCTTTACTTACTAAGGGTTGCTATGGATATTTATACTAATAAAACTGTACCTAATACATTTAATATACCTTGTTCACCTGAAGCTTAATTAATCTCACGTCCTTAGTGTATGACTGATTTGGGTAACGAGCTTCACCTGAGAGCACCTCCTGTCCTTTAAGATGTGTAAGTACCTATAAAGCTACGATTATCCCGAGGGGGGGGGTGTTGGTGAGGGAGGGAGGGAAATAACACTTATTAAAAGAGGGCTGCTACACAGTACCCTGTCTTGCGCTGATGAGGTAAGCTATATTCTGATTTGATTTAAATTATAGCTCTTTGCTGATGCTAGGCTCTAACTTATTATGAAATTTAAACTACAAGCTCTCTGCTGGGTTCTAAATTTAACCAGAAAGCTCTCTTCTGTGTTTTAAATTTAAACTAAAAGGACTTTGCTGATGCTAGGCCCTGAGTGACTATTAAATTTAAACTACAAGCTCTCTGCTGGGTTCCAAATTTAACCAGAAAGCTCTCTTCTGTGTTTTAAATTTAAACTAAAAGTACTTTGCTGATACTAGGCCCTGAGTGACTATTAAATTTAAACTACAAGCTCTCTGCTGGATATGAAATGTAACCAGAAAGTTCTCTTCTGTGTTTTAAATTTAAACTTAAACTGCTGCTACTAGGCCCTAACTGATTTAACAAAAAATAGTGGGTTCACAGATTAATTAGCTTTAATAGAAAGAATTCCTTTCAGAAAATTCCTAGAAGTATATACTCACAATTGCAGATCTCTCTCCAGAAGTAACAGTTCCCTTTTCTAGTCCTTCAAGACTGTAATATGTAATATGTATGTAATATGTATTTGAGAGAAAGTGGGGCCACCAATACCCTTTCGGCCTCCAGAGGAGTATAGTCCTCAGAAGCATACAGCCAATCCTTCAAATAAATCACACACATAAAAATAAATAAATAAAATAATTATGTCGGCACACACATGCCAAGTTGTAATTCATGATGTAGGCCTAATCCTCCATGTGCCCATGGGTTTTTCAACGCCTCTATGCATATTCGGGCTCTTCTGCCTTTCCAGAAGAACAGGGTCAATACGTGATCATATTTTTTCCACTCCTTATGTCACAAAAGTATTGGCAGGACTTGCAGCACATACAGCCACCTAGGGAATATTGTCATTTTATATAGAGCGATCCGACCGCTTAATGATAATGGCAAATCTTTCCATCGTCCAAGTCCTTAAGTAGTGTCGTGATACTACTTGTATACAGTTGGTATGGGTCTGCTGTAATCCATACACCCAAATATTTGAATTGGCCCCTGCCAATTTCAGCAGGAACTGCCCTGGCCATTTTTGTTGTACCTCAGTTAAAATTGATAGAGCCTCTGACCTGTCCAAATTTAATTTCAGTCCTGCAAAGGTTCCATATAAGTGGTATTCTTCCAACAATGTTTCCAGCTTGCTCATCGGGTCCCTCAAACAGACCAACATATCGTCAGCAAAGGCAGACACGTGAAACTCTTCTTTCCCGAACTGTATGCCCATTAGAGAAGGATGTGTGCAGATTCGTTCTAAGAGGGGTTCTAGTTGTAGTACAAACAAGAGTGGTGAGAAAGGGCACCTCTGCCTCTCTCCAGTGGAAAGATCCGCATGGTGTGCCAGTTCACCAACAGTGCTCCACAAGGTTTAGTATACAAAAGACGGATCATGTTGACAGATTCCCCAACTATTCCAAACTTTCCCAGTACCATGTACATATACTCCTACTGAACCCTGTCAAAAGCTTTTTCAGCATCTTAACTGATAAAGATGTCCAGATGCTGCTTCCTGATGACTTCATATAGAGCCGCTAGCATCTTTCTTACATTGTGTGCTATCGTACGGCCTTGGACAAATACCACCTGCGAGTCTCCTATTAGTTTGGGAAGTAGAGGGGCCAAACGCTCTGCCATTATCTTGGCTAAGATTTTGATATCAACATTGAGCAACGATATAGGTCTGTAAAAGCCCGGTAATAAGGGGTCTTTCCCCGGTTTGGGAATTACTGTTATAAGAGCTTGATTGGGTTCATATGGGAAGTCTCTTCTTTTAACTAGGTCCACAAAGTATTCCACCAACGGTACTGCCACCTTATCTGACATTATTTGAAAGAACTCTGCCTGGTAACCATCTGGGCCTGGGGCACATCTTTTCTGCAATTTCCGAAAGCATTGCTGAACCTCTTGAGCTGTTATCAGATTGTTTAGCTTCGCCACTTCTTCTGCCCCCAAGGATGGCAAGTGTGAGGCTCTTAAAAATTCTATTGCTGCTTCTCTATCACGGGGTCAGCTTTATATAATCTTGTATAGTATTCTCTTAAGATATCTTCCAGGTCTTGTTGGGCAGTTTTATTTCCATAGCAATGTAGGCGATAGCAATAATAAAACATTGACTGGCATGTCCTCTGGTGTAAATACAGCATTCAATTCCGCCTGGATAGCTAGCATGTTGGTTTTGTGTTCCCCCGTTGGTTGGACCCCATATTTCCGTCAGGCCTTCTGCAGGTCTTTTTCCAATTGGACTAAATGTAGAGTTTGTGGGCTTTTTTTGGTCCCACTATAGGCTATGATATGGTCTCGCAGCACCACCTTAGCCATTTCCCAAAAAAGAACCGGGTTGTCCTTGTGTGCTCCATTGTGTTCTTCATATTCCACCCATTGTGTCCGCAGAATGTTTGAAAGTCTTTGTCTTCCGCTAAGTGGAGGGGAAATCTCCATTGACAGACGGTATGATCTTCTCCCCATTCTAATTCTAGACTGATTAATGCATGGTCCAATATGGCTATTGGATCGACGTCTACTTTATGAACTCTCTCCCCACTATAGCTGTTGCCACCAGGAAGTAGTCTAACCAGGACCCTGTACTGTGGGCTCTGGATATATGAGTGTATTCTTGCTCCATAGGATGCATAATTCTCCAAACATCTATAAGGTCGTAACCTTCACATAGCCCTCTAAATCTATGAGAACTCCTTTGATCTCCTCCGCCTCTCCAAGCCATTTGATCCATGGCTTCATCGAGCACACAGTTGAAATTGCCTCCCAGTATGATTCGAGAGGCATCTTCACCTGCTAGTTGCTGTGTTAGTTGTTGATTGAAATGAGCATTATATTTATTCGGATCATAAATGTTCCTGAAGGTAATTGGCTGCCCTTGCAATTTGCCTCGGAGAAATAGATAATGACCTTGGGGGTCTGCATATATTGCCTCCACCTTTATCTCGACACGCTTATGAATTAAGATGGCCAACCCTGCCTTCTTTTCTCCAGATGAAGCATTGCATACTTCCCCCAACCACCATCTTTTCAGCTTTTGGTGTTCAATTTTAGTAAGGTGGGCATCCTGTAAAAGCGCTATATCTGCTCCTTTGTCTCTAAGCATTTTTAAGATTTTTTGTCATTTAATGGGATGCCCAATTCCACATACGTTCCAAGAGATGAATACAATCCCTTACCTGGCCATTCCCTATCTTGTGGAAGCAAACTACCATGCTCAAAGTTTTGTTTTTTTTTATTTAGTCTTATGCTTTTACAATAAAAAAGGAAAAAAATACACACATGCCATAATACATTTGCACATGTTAAACAGTTCACATCAATGGTGAGCCCCAAAAAACCAGAATCACCCCGAAACAAGTACTTAATCCCTTTTATCATATCATGAGCAGCAAGGGAAATAAAATCCAAAAGAAAACACAAATTATAATATTTCAACCCTTACCCTGCAAGAAAATCTCCAACTGAGAAGGCTAAAAAAAAAACATACCTCACACCTTGATAAAGCGTAGTTACTCATCTGTAACAGGTGATCTCCGGGAACAGCAGGAATTTAGTCTTCACATATGGGTATTGTCGGTACCGACGGAGCCTGCGCGGGAATGCTCCCCAGCATCCAATAGGAACGCTTTTGGGAGCATCCCTCAGCACCTGCCTTCCCGCCTTTCCAACTGTCCCTCTTCAGTTAAGTTTGTAGCTGAGTAAAAGGATAGAGGGAGAGAGGAAAGAGACAGAGAGATAGAGAGACAACTCCTAGGGGAGGTGGGTGGGTTGTGAAGACTAAATTCCTGCTGTTCCTGGAGATCAAGTGAGTAACTACGCTATCTCCAGGAACAAGCAGGAATGTAGTCTTCACATATGGGGACTCCCTAGCTGAAGATGCCAGGGAGATGACCCCAGAAAGCTGTCACCTATAGTGAGGTGGGCCATGCTTCCTCCCATGGATCTCTGGCATCCCACCAGGGTTGGTGGGTAGGAGTTGTATTAAGTTTGAAAGAGATTTTGAAGAACAGCCTGGCCAAAGAAGGCATCCCGATGGGAGGCTTTATCTAGGCAGTAGTGGGCTGTAAAGGTATGTACTGAAGCCCAGGTGGCTGCTCGACAAATGTCATCAATAGACACAGAGTGAAGGTTAGCCATAGAGGCTGACATGGCTCTCACATTATGAGCTGTGAGATGGCCTTGAAGAGGAAGACTCTTACTCTCATAACCAAAGGATATGCATTGTGCAATCCATCTGGATAAAGTCCTCTTGGAGACTGGAAGTCCCAAATGACTAGAATCAAAAGCAATAAAAAGTTGCAAAGACTTTCTATGTTGCTGTGTTCTTTGTAGATAAAAAGCTAAGGCTCTTTTACAGTCCAAAGTGTGATGGTTCTTCTCTGCATTAGAGGCATGAGGCCTCAGAAAGAATACAGGAAGATAAATTGATTGATTTAAATGAAAAGGCGAAACCACCTTTGACATAAAGTGTGGATGAGTTCTGAGGACAACTTTATCATGGTGAAATCTAGTGTAAGGAGGATCAGCCACTAACACTTGCAATTCACTAATGCGACGTGCAGAGGTGATTGCATTTAGGAAGATGACCTTCCAGGACAAAAACGTCAGGGTATAATAGCAAAAATATAAAAAAAGACATCCAAGAAACAAAAAACAAAAGCATTCATACATGAATATGATAAAGGCATATGCGGGATGAAATCAAGCAAACAGCACATACCAGCAGGATCGCTTGAGCGGGAAATGCCACGCAAGTGCAAAGAGGCCAACTAAAAGGGCAAAGGAGAACCATCCCATGATAACGTCATCATGATTGACACCTTATATAAACAGAAGGAGAATGAAAGACTACTGTAGATGCCATAAAGGAAATGAGTATAAATAAACAAAAAACATAAGGAGCAATAACAAAACCTTAAAAACACATATACAAACTGAATAATAAAAAAAGTAAAATAAAAAGCACAGATAGGATCGCAATCCGAGGGAAATGTATATAGAAACATACCAAAACTTTAAGGGGCAACGTGAAAACAAAAAACTCTACAAAGGCAAAAAACTCTAAAAACAACGGACTGAAATTAAAATTAAAGGATAGCACAGTAACCCTAATCTGTGAAAATTACAAGAAAGGAGACCATTAGAGAGCTACATCTGCACGTAGTGGGTAGTGCAAACCATAACAGCGAAAGTGCAATGTACTGGGTGCAGTCAAACAAATCATACTAGCGAAAATATGGAAAAAAAGGGAGCATTCAAAGCAAAATCGTACATGCTTAAATATGATAAAAAATATACAGGAAAAAATAAAATCAAACAAACAGCGCATACCAGCATGATCGCTTAGGCAGGAAACGCCGCGCAAGTGCAAGGAGACAAACTAAAAGGGCAAAAGAAGACCCACCATTGAAAACGTCATCGTGATTAGCACCTTATAAAAACGGAACGAAAATAAAAGACTACTATAGATGCCATAAGGGACATAATGTAAATGAATAAAAACACAAAGTGCAATAACAAAGAGCACACATACAATCTGAATGGTAGAAAAAAGTATAGCCCAACAAAAAAGATCGGAACAGCAGGTAGGATCGTGATCCAAAGGGGATAAGAGGCATAAAAAGCTGCAATAACAATACATCAAGTACAATAAAAAAATCATAATAGCAAAAATTTGGAAAAGACATCCAAAAAACGTTCATGCATGAATATGATAAAGGCATATGAGGGATGAGATTAAACAAACAGCACATACCAGCGGGATCTTTTGAATGGATTATATCTTTTGCCCATCACACTGTTTGCTTGTAGGCACTTTTTTCTTCTCTTTTTCTTTTGTTACCCACGTGATAGCCATTTCATCATAAAGTTCTTATGTTGTATATCAATTACTCTTAGGTTAGGTGATATATATATATATATATATATATTGTGATATATTTTGTGATGTGTATTCAGTCTCTTATATGCATTTTATTGTTCCTAATATTTTACATTTGTTTGCATATTGTTTTTTATGAATTGTATTTTCATCCTTCTCGATCCTTGCTGCACAAGTTATCTGTAAGTATGTTTATGTAGCTGTTTATTTAATGATATTTGCATGTTTTTACCTATTCCCCTGTAGATTGGGAAGAGTGGTTCGGTCCACCATTTTCACGATTGTTTGTCCTTTCATGGTAATGTATTTCATTTTTATGGCATAAAATTGAGAATGTTTTTATTGCTTTATTACCATTGTATTCTTATTTTTTATTTATTTTTAATATTGATGTTTGTGTCTGTCTGTTTTAGACCCCTGAAGAAGGCCTCCGGCCGAAACCGTTGAGTTGGGTCTGCTAATAAAGAATTTTTATACCACTTCTCTGTGTTTGGCCGTGGTTTCTAGCTTCCGCTTTGCTCGACTGTTTCTCCTGCGGAAGACTTTCTTCTTTTCCCTTTACCGTTTGGTTACAACTTGTGGTGACCCCCAATGATAAAATCAAATGCGTGTCTCTTCCTTTACCGTTAACGCATTGTCACTGTAATCATTTGTTGACTTATTAATATATTATAGGCCTTTGCAATATGTTTTTATTTATAAAATTTACTTATTTAAACCACAATAATTATCACAATAACAAGTAACAATATTTGATTTCATAATGATGATGATTTTGTAGTCAAATCACTAATATGAAATAAAATTATTTTTTCTACATTTGTTGTCTGACCAATTTATTCTCTGATCATGCTGGTCCCGATCTGAGCCTTCTGCTTTCCTGTCTTCTCTTAGCTCTCTTTCTGTAGTCTATGGTCCATCTGCCATATATTATCTCTTCTTTCGTTTGTCACTTCTTTTCATCAGCCTATTTCCAGTCCCAGTAACCCTCCCCAGTATCAGCCCCTTTCCAGTCCTCACTCTCAGTACCTTCCAATGTCAACTTGCATTCCCATGACTGCCACTGGTGTCCATTCCCTTCCAGTCCCCCTCCTTCCCCACTGACCAGTCCCCGTCCTTCCCCACTGACCAGTCCCTTCTAGTTCAAATACCATGGCAGCCCCTCTCAGATCCACTCCCACTCCCTTCCAGTTCCATTCTCCCATCCCCTCGTATCAGCCCATTTGTAGCCTTAGCCCCCAGTTTTCTTCCAGGGCCAGCAGCTCTATCCTCCCCTCCCCACAATCCGCCCATTCCCAGTCAAAGCCCCCCAATCAGCTCGCTTCCAGTGCTAGTCCCCCCTCAACCCCATTACCAGTGCTAGCCTCCCCTAATTAGCCCAATACCAGTCCTACCACCCCCCATCAGCTCATTACCAGTGCTAGCCTCCCCTAATCAGCTCATTACCAGTGATAGTCCCTCCTCAACCCCATTACCAGTGCTAGGCTCCCCTAATCAGCCCATTACCAGTCCTACCCCCCATCAGCCCATTAACAGTCCTAGCCTCCTCTAATCAGCCCATTTCCAGTCCTAACCTCCCCGATCAGCTCATTTCCAATGCTAGCCCCTCATCAGTCCATTACCAGTCCTACCCCCCTATCAGCACATTACCAGTCCCAAACCCCCCTTGATCAGTCCATTCCCAGTCCTAGCCTTCCCTAATCAACCCATTACCAGTCCTAGCCCGCTCCATCTGCCCATTATAATCCTAACCCGCACTGTCTCTCCCCTCTGCCCAGCATTTATCCCCCGTCTGTCCAGTATGTCCCCGTCTCTTCCCTTTGTCCATGTTAGCCCCCTCCCTCCCTCCATCCATCCATCCATGTCAGCCCCACCTCCCTCCCTCCATGTCAGCCCCCTGTCCATGTCAGCCCCCCTCCCTCCCTCCATGTCAGTCCCCCCTCTGTCCATGTCAGCCCTCCCTCCATGTCAGCCCCCCTCTGTCCATGTCAGCCCCCCTCCCTCCATCCATCCATGTCAGCCCTCCCCCCTCCCTCCCTGTCAGCCCCCTCTCTCCATCTCAGCCTCCCTCCCTCCCTCCATGTCAGCCCCCTCCCTCCATCCATCCATCCATATCAGCCCCTCCCTCCCTCCCTGTCAGCCCCCCTCTGTCCATGTCAGCCCCCTCCCTTCCTCCATGTCACCTCCAACTCTGTCCATGTCAGCCCACCCACCCTCCCTCCATGTCAGCCCCGTTGCAGGTTCCCTTCTCCCCTCTCCCCATGTCTGCCTCCTTCTTCTGCAGCCACGGCTCCCTGCCTCTTAGGGAACCGCGGCTATGCCTGTAAAACGGTTGCAGAGCCTTTCTGTCTCTAAACGGGCTCCGTGCAGCATTGTCCCGCCTCCAAAGGAAGTGGTAAACAACTTCATTTGGAGGCGGGACAATGCTGCACGGAGCCCGTCGAGAGGCAGGAAGACTCCGCAACTGTTTTACAGGCATAGCCGTGATTCCCTAAGAGGCAGGGAGCCACGGCTGCAATAGAAGGGAAGCAGTGAGTTTGCCGCTGCCGAGAAGTGGACTCGGCAGCGGCAGCAACGTACACGGCGGAGTGAGGCGACCCTTGCTAAATCCTGTGGCGACCCCCATAGGGGTTGCGACCCACAGGTTGAGAACCGCTGATTTAGAGGCTTATAGGAAGCTGAAATTGCACTAAGATGGACTCTTACTGAATTTGTCTTTAGACCAGAATTTGATAAATGAAGTAGGTACTCTAGCACCGATTGCAAAGGTATCACAAGGGGGTTTAAGCCATTTTGAGAACACCATATAGTAAAATGTTTCCACTTAAAGGCGTAAGAATGTCTTGTGGAAGGTTTTCTAGAAGTCTGAAGGATATCCTTTAACTGTTGGGAAAGGTTAAGATCCTGCAGGTCTAGGCTTTCAGCAACCAGGCCCTGAGATGCCGGGACTGGGGATTCGGGTACCATAGCATCCTGTTCTCTTGGGAGAGAAGGTCTGGAGCACATCCTAACTCCAGAGGTGCAGCTTGAGAGAGATGTAGAAGCAGGGGATACCACGTTTGTCGTGGCCACTGTGGCGCTATGAGGCTCATACGACCTCTGTCTCTCTGAAGCTTGAGAATTGTTTTGGGGATGAGGGGAATGGGTGGGAAGGCATAGAGGAAGTCCTGACCCCAGTGAAGGAGGAAGGCGTCCCTTGCCTGGCAATTGTGAGCCGGAATCCTGGAACAGAACCGGGGAAATTTGACATTCAATGGACTTGCAAAGAGGTCTATGTCTGGAGTCCCCCAGATTTGAAATATCTTTGTCATCTGATCTAGGTGGAGAGACCATTCGTGAGGCAGCAGTACTCGGCTGAGTTTGTCTGCCCAAACGTTTTGAATGCCTGGACGATATACCACGAGAAGGTGAATTTGATGCTCTCTGGCGAGGGCCCATAGTCATAAAGCTTCGTTGTATAATGACAGAGAGCCTGTTCCGCCCTGCTTGTTCACGTAGAACATGGCTACTTGATTGTCCGTTTGGACTAGGACTGTCTTGTAGCTGAGCTGGGCATGGAAAACTCGAAGAGCTAGACAGATTGCTCTGAGTTCTAGGAGGTTTATGTGAAGACAAGCCTCCTGTGGAGTCCAGGTACCCTGGGTGGAGAGATGCTCCCCATCCCACCTGTGATGCATCTGTTAGGGTGGCCTGGAATGGGGGTTGTTGGAAAGGAGACCCCACTAAAAGATTCTCCAGTGATTGCCACCATTGTAGGGACAAGATCAGTCGTTGTGAGTTTGATATCTTGTCCGACAGACGTCCTGTGGCCTGTGTCCACTGTGTGGATAGGGTCCACTGGGCTGCTCGCATGTGGAGGCGAGCATAGGGAACAACATGAACTGTGGATGCCATATGTCCCAGTAATTGCAGAAATTCTCGAGCAGTTAGGGAGGACTTTCCCGCTTCTTGAGAAGCTAGTTGCACTATGCGAAGACAGCGGGGCTGTGGGAGGAAAGCCCTTTACTGTCTGGTATCTAAACAAGCTCCTATGAACTCCAGGGTCTGAGAAGGAACAAGTTGGAATTTTGGGAAGTTTATGACCAATCCCAAGTAGTGGAGGATTCGCATTGTGCGAGACAGTGCAGAGCTGGCTTCTGGAATCGTGGGGGCTCGAATGAGCCAGTCGTCCAAGTAAGGGAAGACGAATATCCCTAGGGTTCGCAGGAATGCAGCTACTACTGCCATGCATTTCGTGATTACTCTTGGTGGGGAAGCCAGACCAAAAGGAAGAACCCTGTATTGGAGGTGTTTTCCCTTGAAAAGGAATCATAAGAATTTCCTGTGATCTGGATGGATCAGAATATGAGTATATGCATCCTTTAGATCTAAAGAGCAAAGCCAATCCTGACTTTGAAGGCATGGCAGAAGTGTTCCCAGAGAAATCATTTTGAACTTTTCTCGGAACAGATATTTGTTCAATTCTCTGAGGCCTAGAATGGGTCTGTGTCCTCCTGTTTTCTTTGGAATAAGAAAATAGGGGGAGTAGAACCCTGTACCCTGTTGGGGAATGGGTACTTCCTCTATTGCTTCCTGAGCAAGGAGTGTTGAGACCTCTTGCTCCAATAGATTGTCTGGAGAGGATTGGGAATTGAACTGTCTTACGATTGTAGGAGGGGGCATGCTGTGAAAATGAAGCTTGTACCCCTCCCCTACAATGAACAGAGTCCAATTTTCTGCTGTTATTTGGTGCCATCTGTTGACAAAATGACACCACCTGCCTGGAATCTTTAGGGGTTCTGGACCTTTCAGAGGCAGGAAAACTAAGTTCTCTAGGAAGGAGTCAAAGCCCTTGAGGTGGCTGAGTCTGTGGAGCTGGTTGAGCTCTCGGGCCTTTTGGCTTCTTTTGTTGTCTGGATTGTTGCTGTTGTCCCTTTTGGGCAACTTCACCCTGAGCTTGCCCTTGCTGGGTATATAGGATGGATAAAACTTTCTCATTTTGCTGAAAAAGGGTTTTTGTATAGGGTTTCTTTTTGGCTGGAGTGACTGTAGATTTTGACAATCTATCTAAAGTGAGATTGTCAGTATCTATCTCATTAGCCTTTTCCTGCCAATTCTTGCCAAAGAGGTTTTCTCCTGTGCAAGAGATGTTTCCTAATTTGTCCTGTACCCAAATCTCCAAGTCTGATGCCTGAAGCCAGGAAATCCGACGTGCAGCAATGGCAATAGCAGACGTTCTGCTGATGCATTAAAAGCAGTCAAAGGCTGCACGATTTACAAACTTGGAAAGGTCTTGAGCATGCTTTACAAGAGTAAGGAAGTCTTGTCGTTTGTCATCAGGGAGAAGGGGGCTCATAAGCTCCAAGTCTCCTGTGACTTCTTTGAGGAACATTCCCATATATAAAATATATGAGCTGATCCTAGCTGAAAGCATAGAAGCTTGAAATGTTCGATGCCCAAAGGCGTCAAGAGTCCTGCATTCACGACCTGGAGGATTGGATGCATGTCTTTTTGCACTTTTCATCCTACGCATGGCTGATTCCACTACCATTGAATGGTGTGGAAGCTGAGTCTTTTGAAAACCAGGACATGGTGGAACTCGATACATGGTATCGAGTCTCCTAGAATGAGGAGATGTGGTCAGAGGTGTTTCCCACATTCTGAGCATCAAATCATGAAGAATTTCATGAATGAGCAGGGTAGCTGCCTTTTTGAGAGCCTTAGGGTATTGGAGTATTTCCAATTCCTTTGCTCTAGATTCTTTTTCAGGAGCTACCGTGATTGATAGGCCTCAGGCCACATCACGAATAAAATCCTGAAAAAACATGTCCTCCGGAGGAGACATTCTGTGTTGAGAAGAGGAGTCTTCCAGAAGAAGTACTCTGGTACCGACAGAGTTATCCGAGTCATCGGAATCGGAAGATTCGAAGCATCTCTGATCCTGATGTTCATGCAAAGCACGGTATCGGTATCAATCGAAGTCGGCACCGAGTTGGTCCAGTACCGATCTGTCGATGCCCGAAAAAGTCAGCATGGGCAGAATTCCCACCAGGGCCTGTACCGTCGGTGCTGGTGCTGGTATCGGTATTGTTACTGGTGCTGGTACCAGCATCGGTATCGGTGTCAGTACCGGTGCCCGTTGGACTGTCGGTAGCGGTGTCAACGGTACTGCAGCTGTAAGGCGAGCTGCAAGACTGCGTTTGATAGCGAGGAATCTCTGGTCTATTGGCGCTGCCGATGCCTGGGTGTTCGTACCGGTAGAAGCGGCCGGAACCGCTGAGCATGGCACCAGTAGTTCTGACGAGGTCGAGGCCTCGAGAACATCCTGGAACCCCGTTGATGCTTTGGAGGCCGAAGCCTCCCACCAGGGCTGTTTTGCCGGTATAGTTTCCTCAAGGGCAATGCCAATGGCTTCTCGATGCTTAGAAGGAGATCTACCCTTTGAGGACCGTCTCTTATATTTAGTTACCTGAGATCCATGGGAGGAAGACGAAGCTCTGGAAGACGTTGATGCAATGGACATTGCATCTGAAGAAAAGAGGGTACCGAGCTTTGCAGCCTGGTTCTGTCTTCCTCTTTTAGTCATCCCCATACAAGAGGAACACTCCGATGGAGAATGGTCAGGGCCTAATCATTTGAGACACCAGTCATGGGTGTTGGTGACGGAAATGGTACCGCCACACTTAGTACATTTTTTAAAACCACTAGCTGGTTTTTCCATTTTTCAGAAAAATGGGGCCTAATGCCCAAAATGGCGCCTAGCACCAAAAAGAAAAAGTTTCTGAAGAGAAACACTTCAGAAGTATATATATATAGATTTTTTTTTAAAAGAAGAAAAGAGAACCGTCGGTATCGGTAGGCGTCGAGCGGAGGCAGGCGCGACCACAAGAAAAACAAGTTTAAAGAAGAAATTTTCTGTGGTAACAGGGTATGTCTCCGCGGAAAACGAAGAACTGAAGAGGGACAGTTGGAAAGGCAGCGCGCATGTGCTGAGGGATGTTCCCAAATGCGTTCCTATTGGATGCTGGGGAGCGTTCCTGCTCAGGCTCCGTCGGTACCGACTATACCCATATGTGAAGACTACATTCCTGCTTGTTCCTGGAGATACCAAATTACATTTACAGGGAAACTTTAAATAAAAAGAGGCTCCCAGGGCCAGGACCCGAGGTCGCAGCTCCAGGAAGGCCAGCCTATGCTTCTGAGTAACCCGTGATGCATCAGGAAAGATCTGTATAGTCTGCCCAAAATATTTCACCTGTTTTTTTTTAAATAGAGCTTTAAGACCAAGTCTTTGTCGGACTCCATTAGAAAAGTCACCAAGAGAGTTGCTCTTGAGGAAATTTCCTCCAATGACGTCTCTAAATAAGCAGACAAATCAAGGCTTGGCCCACTTAATTGATCCACCTCCTGCCCATCCAAGCAAACATCCTTAAGTGTCCCCTTCACACCCTTAGGCAAATAATACATTTTTGCTTCAGGGTGCAATAGGTTATCCTTAAGATATTTGGAGAACAAAATCCCAGAGGACAAGAAATGAGTACAAGGAAAAGTCACAAACCACAAATTTTTTGAACGAAAGGCATTCTCACAAAATTCACTCTGATGATGCAAAGCAAGAGAATCTTGTACTGAGGAGGCAAGGGCAGATTGGACTAATGAGGTCTGAGATTCAAGTTTAGAACATCGATTATCACATAAAGAAAATTTAACCTCATGCTCGTCAAGAGCAGCCACCACCTCCTCAGAGAAAGTAGAAGTACAAGAAAGAGCAGATTGCAAAGATAATTCAGTCTGTTTCACCACTTCCCATATATCTTTAAGTGAAATATCTTGCGGATGTTCAGGTTCCTCAGAAACCTCTAAGAAACTAACTGGTTTAGGTAACACAAATTTCCAATGTTCCCCTACTCTTCTTATGTAGAGCAGGGAGAGCATTAACAGAATTTCTACTCAGGTTGGGAGGAGTAAAACCCAACGAGGTTGAGGAGGAGGCAGAGACAATACTCACAGCTGGAGACTTCTTCCCGATGGCGGAAGCTGCAGGAACTTTCTCCATAACTCCAAAATGAGTATCAAGAGAACCAACAACCTTAACAGCTTTTATCGTCGAGGGAGCAAAAGATTTCTTTTTTCGTTTCCCCATGCCAAGAGCAAGCAACTCCCTTACTCCTCCTTCGTGCCCCGAAGGGGCTGCAAAGGGGCAGACCCTGCCCCTTTGGACAAGCCCCTTCAGAGCACGCACCCATGGCCATGCGCCCACGGTGGGGCTGGATGAAATAGCCCTTACAGCCACACGTCACAGGCTAGTGCAGAGCAGCTGGAACCAGGGTCCAAATCAAGAGGGAAATGCAGCAAACAGGAACAGAGCACTCACCTACCATGCTCAAATTTATCATTCCTGCCATCTGAGGACCCTCCCAGCCTAGGGTCCCCAAAGCCAGTACGTCTATTTTGGATGTCCCTGTCATCAGAGTTCTTCCATGCACTCCTGTATCAGACCACTTTCTGATCAGTATTTTTACCCTATATTGCCTACCCCCTTCCCCCCTCCCCTCCTCCTGTCTCATTAGAGTCCTATTACTGTCCATACCCATCTCTTACTTCTCCCTCCCTCTCTTCCTAGACTCCTAGTATGTCAGTATAGGGCTCCCCCTCTAACCCTGTAATACTGGGCGTCCTAATTTGATCTTTTTCTTATGGAATATTCGTTGCTTCAAACTATAACTGACTGGCTGCTAAATTCCTAAGCTTCTAGTCGAATATTATTAGTTCCCTTGGGAATTTATCTCCTCCTCTACTAAAGTTTCACTCTTATATCCCTAAACCACTCCCGCTTTCTCGTTCTTCTACCCATCCCATCATATTTGCCCTCCTCCCCCGGCTTTTATCTTAAACGGTCTCTGTTGTCCTCTCCACAGTCGGGTTCCAGAGTGAGCACACAGAACATTGGGGAAGGGGAGAGGACATGAGGCCCATCATGTTTGCCCAACTCTATATCGTCATCCCTTCCTCACCTCTCCCTCACCTCCCCCCTCCCTGCTCCTTTGGCTGCACGCAATATTCTTTCTTGGTTTCTCACCTTGTTGATCCACCAACGATAATTCCTACTGACCCTTTTACTTCCAGGTTCATCCCCCTGGTATGATGAGTAGGAAGCAGAAAAGGTCAGAGAGCAAAGAGGATGGCACAAAGTGTGCATATCAAAGTAAAGGAGAGCCCAAAAAGAGAAAAACAATCTTGATTCACATAGACTGCACCATCCTAATGTTAGCTTATTTGTACCCTATCTATAGTTAGTTAACAATTCTCCCATAAGACTACATTGGCTTATACATAGAAACATGACGACAGAAAAAGACCACAAAGCCTATCTAGTCTATCCTTCCATATCAACCACAACATTCCCCTTTTTGCCTTTAGAGATCCTCTGTGTTTGTCCCATGCTTCTTTGAATTCAGATACTATCCTCATCTCTACCACCTCCACTGGAAGACTATTCCATGGATCCACCACTCTTTCTGTAAAGAAATATTTCTGCATATCACTCCTGAATCTATCCCCTTTCACCCTCATCCCATGTCCCCTCATGGCAGAGCTTGCTTTCAATCAAAAGAGGTTCTCCTCCTGTGCATTTATGCCACGGAGGTATTTAAACTTCTCAATCATATCACCTCTATCCCGCCTTTTCTCTAAGGTGCACATATTAAATCTGTCCTCATATGCTTTATGATAAAGACCACTAACCATTTTAGTAGCCACCCTCTGTACGGACTCCAGCCTGTTTATATCCTTTTGAAGGTGTGGTCTCCAGAATCGCACACAATACTCCAAATGAGGTCGCATCAAGGACTTATACAGAGGCACTATCACCTCCTTTGTTCTGCTGGCCATTTCTCTCCCTATGCATCCAAGCATCCTTCTAGCTTTTGCTGTCGCCTTTTCTACCTGTTTAGCTACTTTAAGATCATCAGACACAATCATGCCTAGTTCCAGCTCTTCTTAAGTAGACAAAAGTACTTCACCCCCTATACTATATTGCTCCCTTGGATTGCTGCAGCCCAAATGCATGACCTTG
This sequence comes from Ichthyophis bannanicus, assembly GCA_033557465.1. Taxonomy (NCBI): domain Eukaryota; kingdom Metazoa; phylum Chordata; class Amphibia; order Gymnophiona; family Ichthyophiidae; genus Ichthyophis; species Ichthyophis bannanicus. The sequence continues at coordinate 297,449,986 of CM066037.1, forward strand.
CATTTTTTAACATTAAATCTCAGCTGCCAAATTCTAGACCATTCTTCAAGCTTAGCTAGATCCCTCTTCATCTTATCTATACCTTCCTGGGTATCTGCTCTATTGCAGATTTTGGTATCATCCGCAAAGAGGCAAAATTTACCCTACAGCCCTGCCGCTATATCACTAACAAAGATGTTAAAAAGAATCGGACCAAGGACAGATCCCTGAGGCACACCACTGGTAACCTCCTTCTCCTCAGAGAGAGCTCCATTTATCTGTACCCTTTGTCGCCTCCCACTCAACCAATTTCTAACCCAAGCAGCAACTTTATGGTCCATCCCTAGGGTGTTCAGTTTGTTTATAAGTCACCTGTGAGGAATGGTGTCAAAGGCTTTACTGAAATTTAAATACACCATATCTAGGACTCTCCCTTGGTCCAACTCCCTGATCACCCAGTCAAAGAGATCAATCAGATTTGTCTGACAAGACCTGCCCATGGTGAATCCATGCTGCCTCGGATCCAGTAATCCATTGGACTCCAGAAACCTCACTATTTTTTCTTTCAGCAGCGCTTAATTTACTCACCACCAAAGTTAAACTGGCCTGTAGTTTTCAACCACATTCCGCTTCTGTGTAAAGGGACCACACGTGCCTCTCTCCAGCCCTTTGGCACCACTCCCAACTCCAACGAGGCATTGAAAAGGTCAGTCAGTGGAGCTGCTAGAACGTCCCTAAGTTCCCTTGGTATTCTAAGGTGTATCTCATCTGGTCTCATCGCTTTGTCTACTTTAAGTTTAGCTAGTTTTTCACGAACAAAGTCTTCTGAAAATTGTTCAAAATGCCCCTCGCTTCTGTTCCTGTTTGTGGGTGTTTTCTGAGGTCCTGCTCCTGGTTCTTCATCTGTGAACACAGAACAGAAATATTTGTTAAGTAATTCTGCTCTATCCTGATCAGCTTCTACATATTCCTCCCCTTCACCCTTGAGTCTGACAATACCACTTTTGCCCTTCCTCTTCTCACTAACATATCTGAAAAATGTCTTATCCCCCCATTTAACTGCATTGGCTAGTTCTTCTTCTTTTTGAATCTTTACTTTCCTGACTACTTTGCTAGCTTCTCTAAGTTTTTCCAATATAGATGCCTGTCTTCCTCTCTCCGTGATCTCTTGTATTTTATGAAGGCCTCCCTCTTTTTCTTCACTTTTTCAGCTACTTCTTTCGAAAACCATAGCGGTCTCCTTTTCCTTTTACCTTTATTTACCATTTTAACAAAAAGGTTGATTGCCATTAAAATATCCCTTTCAGTTTTGCCCACTGTTTTTCTACATCCCCCAGCTGTTCCCATCCCGTTAATGACTCCCTGAAGTATTGTCCTATCTTGGCAAAGTTAGTTTTCCTAAAGTTTAAGACCCTTGCTTTTGAATGGATTTTTAACAGCCCTAGTCCTAATTCTGAACCACATCATCTGATGATCACTGAATGCAAAATGATCTTCCACTATAACATCAGAAACACTTTCACCATTGGTAAGCACCAAGTCCAGTATGGCCCCTTCACGTGTGGGTTCTGTTACCAGTAGCCTGAATAGTTCTCCCTGTAAAGAGTCCAGGATCTCCTTACTTCTAGATGATTGTGCAACAGGAATGTGCCAATCAACATCTGGCATATTGAAATCCCCTATCAGTAGCACTTCCCCTTTCCTAGCAATGCTGCGTATATCTTCAATTAACTCTCCATCGACCTCTTCCTCCTGTGAGGGAGGTCTGTATATCACACCAATGCAAACAGATTTCTCTTTCCCTCTTTCTAGTTTAACCCACAGTGCCTCCTCTCTCCTTTTTAAGCTCTGTAGTTTCAAAGCTTTAATATTATATTTTACATATAGTGGAAGGTACTTTGCTATGTAGTGATGTATGGTGTATTAACAAAAACATGGCCACTTATATAGTTATAATGTATAATCAACATTACCTTCCCATTTGCTTTTCCTTTCCAGGATGTCATTCTTCATCCCTAACGGAAAGCATCACCAAATGGTCTCTCTAACAATATTAACCACTTATGAACCTTAATGTCTTGCTCTGTTACAACGCTGGGCCTCCAATTGTGCCCAGCTTGACGGCTCAAAGTTTTCAGTCTCTATACACTTACAGTGTAGTTCTGCATTAGGCTTCTTCCATGATAGCTTTTTGGTATATGCTGTCATCTTGGAGAAGGGCTTCACTCATTTTGTCTCTTTTCCTGGTCATGCTTTAGATGTTTGTCGTACCCGGGTTTCCAGTTAAATTGCCCCACTCTAATATCCTTCTCTTAAAGTCCCCCTTATCGGCAGTTATCTTAAGCAATCTTGTGTTGGTTAGGTAAACAGTTATAGACCTGGCTGTATAGTTACTCACTACCCCATAATCTTGGTTTAGGGGTCTCACATTATTATAGGCATTTCTTATTTCAACTTCTCACTCCTTCACTAATTTTTAATTACCAACCTTGTTTTTAACTTGCGTATTATAAATGTTCTGTGCCTCTTCTGGATCTACAAAGGTGTGCTGGTGTCCGTTTAGACATAGTCTAAGTTTCGCCGGATAGAGGAGTGCAAATCTGATGCCTTCGCTTACAAGGGAGCTGCAGACGGTCGAGAATGCTCTCCTTTTTTGGGTTACTGTGGTGACAAGTCCTGAAAGAAGGGCTCCTTCATTTTCAATACGACTTTGATTCCTAGCTGCCCGCAGTACTGTTTCCTTTTGCTGGAAGCTGAGAAACCATACTAGAACTGCTCTTGGTCGGGTAAGCCCTTCTCTACACTGCCCAACTCGATGCACTCTTTCCAGCTGCAAGCTTCCTGCCATGCTGGTAAGTTGCAGACTCCGTGGAACCCAGTTTTCTAGGAAGCCGCAAAGGTCCTTATTGGCAATCGATTCAGGCAGACCCACCAGCCATCCTCTATTTTCCAGCTCGTCAATTTTATTGTCACTTCTAAGCGCCTTTTCCTCTAGTTGCTGGATTCTCCGCTCCAACTGCAAAGCTCCATCCTCCACCACTGAAATCCTATTTTCTGCGTACTGTAAGCATCCAGTGAATTCAGTTATTGATCCATTTAGTCTATCCAATTGGACTGTTATACTGGTGAAACAGTCGTTTAGGGCCCTTACCACTGCTGCAGATATCTCCTCTACTAAAGCGGTGCCATTTCTGGGCTCGGCAGTGGCGTACTAGATGCCATTTTGATGTCGCCCCCCCGTGGGGTTTTTCTTTCGGCGATTCCTTTGCCGCCATCTACTAATGTACTCATTCTAGGTCCCTTGTGCTGTTTAATATTGGTCAGCTTCAGTTTTGACTCAGTCAAGGGAATTGCACGGTCCGTTTGTAGGGTTTAACAGTAGGGAGCCACGGAGCCGAGACACACGCATCTGCCTCAGCTCATCGCCAACCCGGAAGTCCCTTTTAAATATTTTAAAAGAGTATTACTGAACAAATAAACCTTTTTCAAAGACAGGGAAGCTGCAAAGCTAGAGGCCATAACATGAAACTGCAAGGGGGTAAACTGAAAGGCAACATCAGGAAATACTTTTATTTTGAAAAAGTATTTCCTGATGTTGCCTAACTAGCTCTTATATCTCAACAAATAGGGGTGACCTGCATGGAGCGGTGGGTACACCCCTAAACAAAGGCATGGGGAGGGATGACCTGCATGGAGCAGCAGGTGCACCTACTCTTGCCACCTTGCTGAGCAGACTAGATGGACCATGCTCATCTTTATCTGCAGTCATATACTATGGAGTCTATTCTGTCCTGCGAATAGTGGGGATCCCGTTATTCGCTCCCCTGCTGGCCCTGTCAAAAGCCTCCCTGTACGAACAACGCGTTTGTAAAGGGAGGCTTAGATGGGGGTGGGAGGGGGCATTCCGGAGGCAGAGTGAAGGCGGGGCATGGACAGTCCATGACCCTGGATGTATAGGGCCGATTCTGAGGCTGGCCCTGTATGTCTGGGGTCAGCAAATTGGACAGGGGCTTATTCCACCTCAGAGGTGGAATAAGTCACCCTGGACATCGGGGGACAGCAGGCCCAGGCAGCAGCAGAAAGGTGAGGGGGTGCAGGGGGTTCTCTGCAGCCTGACCCTGGCCATGGAAGGCCAAATTGTGGGTTGAGTTGCGGGGAAAGAGGATTATAGTGGGTTGTCGGGGACTGTGGCTACTGAATGGAGCCGCAGTGCCAATGCAACGGGATGCCATGACACCGCTGCTCCATTTAGGAACCTCACTGAGGTAGCCGAGCAGGTGGCTGTGTGTGCAGACCAATTGGAATTGGGTTCCGGCCTGCATGTACCAGCCCTAGACCCGATTCTGATCCCGCGGGGCACGTCTAGCCCCCACGGGATCAGAATCGGGTCTATTTCTGGGTGTCCCGATTCTGATCAGACGCACAGGGGCCTGGACGCACACATTGGAATGTGCCTCTATATTACTATGACATTGTGACAATGGAAAAGCGGTATCAGGGCAACTGGAACCCATCAATGATGGCCGACTATTGTTGGACACTGAGACGAGAAGTATCAGATGCTGAGTACAAATGAAAATCAGGAGCAAAACATTAAATTAGTGCAAGAATCATTGTGCGATTAAACATACTAAATTCAGTCAAAACTTCATGTTTCTCCAAACTCCTACATGATACAGTCTATCTGAAATTATATTTGTGTTCACCTTGAAGCTGTCTATTATAATCACCAAACGTTTTTCAGGAAACAAAACTTTTGAACAAATTTGTTGTCCGATGAGGCCAGCCCTGCTATTTCAACCCACAGTTCTTCCCAGTGCTCCTTGGACCCCATATTTTGTCAGCCCCACTGATCAGGCCCCCATCTCTAAAACATATATAATTAATATTTTTAAACACCCAATTAAGGCAGCTTTTGTAGTGAGCTTGGTTAGGATGGAGGTATGTTTCTCTTTAAGAAGAAATGAAAAAGATTCTCAAACTGCATGCCAATCATAGTGTGTGTGAGAAGACAAAACCCCTTTGAAAATGATAGCAGCATCCCAGAGGCACTTTTGTGCTTGATTGAACATGATGTAGGCAGATTCTTAAATATTAATGTGTATCATGGCTGTGTATAGTATGTACGAGTGTTTTGAGGAAGCTTTTGTCATTTATATTATAATAGATTGGGATCAGCATTATGTTCTTAGTGCTCTGCCGTGTTTGCTAGGAATAGCTGCTTTTGCTGCTCTCTTAGTCGAATGAAATACAGCTATATGACTTTCTGAAGAGTCTACTATGTTTATATATTAAAGTATTGGGTTCTAAGGCAAATTGGTTTATATTACTCTAAAAATGATGTCAGTGTGCATCTGTGATTAGCTTTAGTTTATGCTTAAACTGGTGTCCTAGATTATTGGTTTACAAGAATTATTGGTGGATCCAGATTCTTAGGGTGGATTACTTTTATGACCTAAAAGAGGTAATGACGATTAATCAATTCTTTTATGGGAAAAACAATATTTGTGAAAACATTGCACATGTGAATACTTATAAGTGTTATCTAACTACAGCTATCCCAACAGAGAGTGGAAAGTTTGAGTGAGATCTCCAGGAATTGGGTTTGTGATTTACTTTATTTTTTATAAATGAAAAAAATAGTTTGTTTGGTATAATATTTCCTGTATTGTTTTCTTTCTTTTTGTAGTTTATATGTGTGTTCTGGTGCCCCTGGTGTGGACCTATAGTGAAACTAGCTATGCTGGACTTTTAATATTAATTTCTAATATTGATCTTTTAAGACTGTTTTAAGCTTTAATTAAAAATATTTTATGAACTATTTATGCTCCCTCACTCTGGTGTTACATTTCAACTGGCAGAGGGCCTAGGGTGCCTCAGTTCCTGCTGCTATTCTCCATCTGTGTTTTTCAACTTATTTCCATAACATTCTGATGATTCTGTCCTCTCCTCCAGTTCTTTTCTTTGTCACCCATCCATGTTCTTCTCTCCCTCACATAGCCCCAGTTTAAGGCTATTGTGGTAGGCCAAGGCCTATGATCCACGCTGATTGAAGCAGGCAGGCAGGCCTAAGCAGCTTGACCTTTAAATGAAGCCTGTGGAGAGGCCCAAAGGAATTACACACTCCCCTAAATGCTGCTACCATAGAATCGAAACTTAACTGAGCACAATTAAGTATAGCTAAGCAGAATCGAAACTTAGAGAATATAGAAAAACAAGTTTTAATTGGAATTGATAAGATGTGTGAAGCTGCTATGGAATTAATTAACTCTGTTGAAAGAAAGGTTACAGTGCCCTGCTTTCCCACATATTCCAGCTGGTTAGCGACCTTGGAGGAGAAAAGTATCAAAGTTGGAAGAACTGACCATTGTAATTGGTACTGTAAGGGGGGGTAGCAGGTGCTGAGCCCAGTCAAAGGTCTTCATTGGATTACTACGTAACGGTACCGGGACCAATAGAAGGTGTAAGAAGGGTTACCGGGACCAATGAAAAGTTTGTCTATGTCTAGAATGGGAAAGAACAGTATAAAAGTTGTTGTTTTGCTAGAAACCATTGCTCAGCCATTTTGAATGTGATTCTGCTTGAGTCTTGTGCACAAATAAATGATTTGGACCTTCTGAACAGACTCCTGGTATTATTGGTTTGTTTGCGCTCTGCCGCTACATATTCTTGGTGCGTTGGCCGGGAAGGTGTGGTCCGTCAGAGGGTATATAATCTGATATACCACGACTTTCCGCCTCTATAGGTTTGGTCCTGCCGGGATCGTGCCCTCCCGACGTGGGCTCGCTCCCTGGCGCCACCGGTCCCTTGAATCGGAGGGAGCTGGCCAGGCCTCGGCGGGTGCCGGACCCGGACGGAACCAACACCTCGAACCCGTGAGGGGAGTCCGAGGTCCAACTCATGCGCTTGCCCAGGAGTGGGGACCGGATCCGGTGAGTATAGTTTTCTTGGTATGTCTAGACAGATGGGTCAGATCTGCAGCTTGGAACTTGTAAACTTGTAATTTGAAAGGCCTTAAAACTTTGGAATTTTGGTAAGAGAGCATGATCACCTCTCGGAGGCGGTCCAAGTAACCTTGCATAGTGTATGCGCGAGGTGAACCCACTGCCCTTTTGGAATTTGGAATTTGAATTTGCATTTGGTAAGAGAGCTCTCAAAGCGGTCCGAGTAACCCTGCATAGTGTATGCGCGGGGCAAAACCACCGTCTTTTTGATTTTGAATTTGATAAGCCTAGTCAGAAGAGACAGGACTGGGTTTTTGGGATACGTTGCTAGCATGATTGTGTGAATGAAGTGTGATTGAGAGGTCTTGCAACACAGACCAAGCGAAGGCGGACTCCTGAGTAATGCATTTCCTGGCCGGGCGACCACGTCCAGGTCGTAAAAAGGAGGAAGCGACTGTCGTCTTGTCTCGTTTTGTGTATCCCTGAATGTTTCTAGGACCGTGAGGACCCCTCACCCGTGGTCCGCCCTCCTTTTCCCTTTTGTTTGTTGTTGCGCACACACATCGATATGGGAGGGGCAGGGTCTACCAGGCACACTCCGTTAGAATGTATGGTTAAATACTTTAACAAGGGATACACAGGAGATTATGGAGTAAAAATGACTGCATCACGATTACAATTGTTGTGTACTAGAGAGTGGCCTGTATTAGAACCCCAGTGGCCCCGAGAGGGAACCTTTACCATAGGAATTATTCAGTCAGTCCACCGGAAGGTGCGAGCAGCGCACCCCAACCAGTATCCCTATATAGATTCCTGGTTAAGTATTTGTGAAAGCCCACCCCCTTGGGCTCAGCGCTGTTATGAAGAACAGTGTAGAATAATGGTAGCGCTGACAGAGCAGACACAGAAGGCAGGGAAAGAAAAGAAGCTTGAAAAGAAACCTGTCTATGTTGATCCTGATTCACCAGAAGTTATAATTAGACAGCCCCAAGCTCAGTGCCCCGCAAGAGTACCACCGCGTCCCGCGGCAGTCCCCCGGGACCGGGAGGATCCACCCCCTCGCCAGCCAGAAGACCAGTTAGATGAGCCGTCTCATGAAGAGGCTGATCAGTCTGGGACAGAGACTGAGGATAAGCAGGAGTCAGAGCAGGAAGATGAAGACGCATCTTCCCTGACTGAGACAGAAAGTGAAAAATCAGTTGTCAGTGCTAGTTCATCTGTTGCAAGCGAGGCTCCCCAGACTAAGCGACTCTCGAAGCTGAAAGCCCCCACCAAGATACCGAAAGTCACTACCAAGAAGCAGAAAGCCCTCTCGAAATTATTAGCCCCCCTGCGGCAAGTCCCGGGAGTGCCCGTGAGAGATGCAGATGATCAGATAGTACCGGGGCCCCTAAGTTTAATTTATGTGCCTTTCTCCACTACTGATTTGCTGAACTGGAAATTACATTATGCCTCCTATACTGACAAGCCCCAAGAGTTAACAGAACTAATGAGCACAATTATGCAGACCCATCAACCCACTTTTTTTTTTTTATTACAATTTCTTATATACCGCGCTATTTAGCATCAGCGCGGTTTACATCATAACTTAACGACCATAACACAAGCTGTCAGGTTTTACATCGAACAGGAGTACAAACTTGGATAACAGGGTTAACTATATACATAAGCTATTTACACTGGAAGGATAGGTAAAAGTCAGATAATGCATGTGAGGGCCTTTCTTTCTAAATTGGGTCATTTCCTGAGAGGTATATCTAGGATCAATTGCTGTCTGGTAAGTGTTGGAGGAACAGGTGGGTTTTGAGCGCCTTCCTGAACTGATATAGGTTGGCTATGGCCCTAATGTCAGGGGGTAGAGCATTCCAGCATTTGGGTACATAAAAACTGAAAGCCCTGTTTGTGGTTATCTTGTTGGACTTTGTCGAAGCCTTTGGTATTGCAAGCAAGTTGACAGCTGTTGTTCTTCTGGATCTGTTGGGAGGGACAATGTGGATAAGATGTGTGAGTGAGGAGGCTGAAATACCTTTGATTGCCTTGAAAGCTAATAGAAGGGTTTTGAAGGTGATCCTCCCATGGATCGGTAGCCAGTGCAGCTGTTTGAGAATGGGGGTCACGTGGTCGTTTCTGGATGCTCCGTAAAGGACCCTAGCTGCGGCATTCATGGCCAACTGTAAGGGAGTTAGTGTGGATTGGGGGAGACCTTGTAAGCTGGCATTTGCAAAGTCAAAGTGCGGCAGGATCAACGCTTGATATATGGTTCGGAAGTCATCTGGGTCCAACAGGGAGCGTAGGTGTTTGAGTGAACAGATTTTGAAATAGACGGCTTTGACTATGTTGCTTATGTGGCGTTTCATGTCAAGATGTTGATCCAAGGTAACTCCTAGATATTTTATTGCATCTTTGGTTTGCAAATCAGCTTCGTTGACACTGACGTGGGATGGGGGAGTAAAGTTGGCGTCTCTGGTGATGAATAGCACCTCTGTTTTTTTATGTTGAATGCGTAGGTTCTGTGTCTGGAGCCAAGTTGAAACTGCATTGAAGCAGTCTGTGAGTGGGGTCAGGACCATGTGAGTTGTGGAGAAGGGCATGTATAAGAGAATATCGTCTGCATATATCAAACATTTCACATTGAATGATCTTATGATATTGCAGATGGGCTGCATGTAGATATTGAAAAGTAAGGAGGATAACGATGAGCCTTGGGGTACCCCTTGCTTTTGATGGAAATGTGTTGACTCTTCTGATCCAGATTTCACATATTGCCATCTGCCGTCAAGATAAGATTTACACCATCCTAGTGCACTGTTGCAGACGCCCTTCTCTTTCAGTCTTCCAAGGAGAATTTCGTGACTCACGGAGTCGAACGCCGCGGCGATGTCTAGAAAGATGAGCATATATTAATTGTACCTTGACTGAAAAAGAAAGCTTTTATGTGCTGGTGACAGTCCATGCAACTTAGCGGTAAGGCTATCATTCCCTGGCCTATTTACCTGTTCTCCGGGAACAAGAAGGAAGTCAGTCCTCACATATGGGTGACGTCGGCACCGACGGAGCCCTCATGGAAGCATCCCCTCAGCTTTCAAAGAAAGCCTTTGGGAGATGTCACCATGCATGCTTGGTCCCCTTCCCGCCAAAGGGTGCCATTTTGCTCAGCCTTCTTTTTTCCATGGAGCCCTTCAGATGTTTGTCTGGCTTGTCCCAGGAAAAAGTTGATTTTTCTCTCCGAGTTTCACACTCACCTCCGGTATTGCACCAGTACTCTTCCTGCTATCTTTCCTAGCAAAGATCATTGAAAAAGCAGCCCTCATCCAACTGCAAGACCACCTCGATGACCATGAAACCCTGGACGAACAGCAATACGGATTCAGAAAGAATCATGGGGTCGAAACCCTGCTTTTGGCCCTGCTTAACAACTTCCTCAAGGGCCTGGAAGACAGAAAGAAAATGTTTATTCTCATTTTCATCGACATCTCTGCCGCTTTCGACACTGTCCATCATCTAACCCTCCTTAACAAGCTGGCATCGATTGGAATCTTAGGAACCACCTTGAAATGGTTCTCATCCTACATAACGAACAGAAGGCCGCAGGTCCAATTCAACAGAGAAAAAGCTGAGGCCTTCACTCAAACTCAAGGCATACCGCAGGGTTCGGCACTCTCGGCGCTACTTTTTAACATTTACATGCAACCCCTCAGTGGAATATTCAGGAAATATGGCATTAACTACCACATATACGCAGACGATATCATGCTGTACACGCAATTAGAGGCCGCAGAACCTAATTACGCTCAGCTTGAAACCTGCATGGGAGAGATGTTGGGATGGCTAAAACAAAACAATATGTCGATTAATCACAAGAAAACGGAAGTAATGTTTATATCCAGTAAACCTGACTTCGAACCGCCTCCAACAATCACATTGTGCAACAACACTTACAACACTAAAATGAAATTAAATATCTAGGAGTCACAATTGACAGCAAACTAAAGATGGAAAAACACCTCAGCAACACCAACAAGACCATCTTTCACAAGCTTAGAGTACTACGACCCCTGCGGAATATACTTGATCCATGTGACTTCTGGTCGGTTGCACAAGCGCTCATCATGCCTCACCTAGACTACTGTAACGCCATCTTACAGGGTCTACCAAAGAAAATGACCAATATATTACAATTGGCACAACACGTGGCGGCAAGGATCATCATGCGATCAAGTGTCACTGAACATATCACACCTGTATTGATTGATCTGCACTGGCTACCAATCGTTGCCAGGATTCAATACAAAACATTGGTAACTACGTTCAAACTAATACTTGGTCAGATTGCCGTCAGCTCCTGTCTACTTTATTTACTACTGAGGAGTGGACAAGAATTATGCGAGCAGCTGTTAATTGGCTAGCAGATAATCCCCAAGCAGAGGGACCACCCGGAAAGCACAGTTACTTACCTGTAACAGGTGATCTCTGGGAACAGCAGGAATTAGTCATCACATATGGGTACGTCGGTACCGACGGAGCCCGCGCGGGAAAGCTCCCCAGCTTTTCAGATTAAAAGCTTTTGGGGCCTCCCACTGCACATGCGCGCTGCCTTCCCGCCTTCCTGACCAGCTCTCGTCAGTTCGAGTTTAAAGCTGAGACAATAGAGAGAGAGGACAGGAAGATAGATAGATAGAGATACAACTCCTAGGGGAGGTGGGTGGGTTGTGATGACTAATTCCTGCTGTTCCCAGAGATCACCTGTTACAGGTAAGTAACTGTGCTATCTCCAGGAACAAGCAGGAATAAGTCATCACATATGGGGACTCCCTAGCTAAGATGCCTGGGAGATCCCCCTCCAAGGGTAAACCATCTTCGTATGGATCTCAGGCATCCATCCAGGGAAGGTGGGCAGGAGTTGTTTAAGTATGGAACAGGTGTTTGAGGACAGCCTGACCAAACAAGGCATCCCGGCGGGAGTCCTTGTCCAAGCAGTAATGGGCTGTGAAGGTATGAACCGAGGCCCAAGTGGCTGCTCGACAGATCTGATCTATGGACACAGAGTGAAGATGAGCCATAGAAGTGGCCATGGCTCTCACATTGTGAGCTGTGACATGGCCCTCCAGAGAAATGTTCTTACTCTGGTAAGCAAAAGAAATACACTGAGCGATCCAATTGGAAAGTGTACGCTTGGTGACTGGAAGTCCCAAATGAGAAGGATCAAAAGCCACGAAAAGTTGGGAAGACTTTCGATGTGGTTGAGTCCTGTTGAGGTAAAAGGCAAGAGCTCTTTTACAATCCAGAGTATGAAGGTTCCTCTCTGCACTGGATGCATGAGGAGCCGGGAAAAAGACAGGTAGATATACCTCTTGATTAAGATGAAAAGGCGAGACCACTTTGGGCATAAAGTGGGGATTCGTCCTAAGGACCACCTTATCATGATGAAACCTAGTATAAGGTGGATGAGCCACTAAAGCCTGCAGTTCACTGATGCGGCGAGCCGAAGTGACTGCAATAAGGAAAACAACCTTCCAGGAAAGAAATTTGAAGGAGGTAGAGTCCAAAGGCTCAAAAGGTGGCTTCATAAGCTGACCTAGAACTAGGTTCAAATCCCATGCTACCGGGGGAGGTCGGATGGGAGGTTTAGTTAGGGTCAGGCCTCTCATGAAACGTGCAACAAGAGGATGAGAGGAGACAGGTTGTCCATTTATAGGTTTTAAGGATGCTGCAATAGCACTCAAATGGACCCTTACTGAATTTGTCTTAAGGCCTGCATTTGAAAGATGCAGGAGAGAGTCCAAGAGGGAATTCAAAGGAAGTGCTAGAGGGTCAAGACCCTGCTGAGCACACCAAATGGAAAAACGCTTCCATTTGAAAGCATAAGAACGCCTCGTGGAAGGTTTCCTAGAGGCATGAAGGATATCTTTCACAGGCTGAGAAAGATTAAAGTCTTGAAGACTTAGGCCTTCAGTAACCAAGCTCTGAGATGTAGGGATTTGGGGTTTGGGTGCCACAAAGTCCCCTTCTCCTGAGACAGGAGGTCTGGCGCAGCTCCCAGGTCCAGGGAGGATCCCTGGGAGAGATGCAGAAGTAGAGGGAACCACACCTGGCGTGGCCAGCGGGGAGCTATGAGGATCATAGTCCCGTGATCCCTCTGGAGCTTGAACAGAGTCTTGGATATGAGAGGAATGGGTGGAAAGGCATAGAGGAATTCCTGACCCCAATGCAGGAGGAAGGCATTGTGGGCCTGAGCTCCCTGACACTGAGTTCTGGAACAGAACCGGGGAAGTTTGGCATTCCACGGACTTGCAAAGAGGTCTATGTCCGGGGTCCCCCATTCCTGAAAGATTCTGCGTATCTGGTCCATATATAGGGACCATTCGTGTGGAAGCAGAACTCGACTGAGTCTGTCCGCACGAGAGTTTTGAACTCCTGGAAGATACACTGCAAGAAGGTGAATTTGATGCTCTCTGGCGAAGGCCCATAATCTGAGAGCTTCGTTGCAAAGCGACAGAGAGCCTGTCCCTCCTTGTTTGTTTATATAGAACATGGCTACCTGATTGTCTGTCTGAACTAGGACAGTCAGGTTGACAAGGAGGGTATAGTAGACCTTGAGGGCAAGGTAAATTGCTCGCAGTTCCAGGAGGTTGATATGAAGGGTGGTCTCCTGTGGAGACCAAGTGCCCTGAGTGGAGAGGTTCTGAAGATGAGCTCCCCACCCTGTCTGGGAGGCATCTGTTGTGAGGGTTGCTTGGGGCAACAAAGGTTGGAAGGGGGCCCCCAACAACAGATTCTTGGTGGATGTCCACCATTGGAGGGACCAAAACAGACGGCTTGAGGTGAGTATTTGGTCGGAGAGCGCTCCAGATGCTTGAGTCCACTGGGTGGCCAAGGTCCATTGAGCTGCTCTCATATGCAGACGAGCGTAGGGCACCACATGTACCGTGGAGGCCATGTGGCCCAGAAGTCGCAGCATTTCCCGGGCTGTCAAATGACTGCTGGACTGAGCTTGGGAGGCCAAACTCAGCAGGCGTTGGGCCCTGAGCTGAGGCAGGTAGGCCCTCGCAGTGATGGTGTCTAACTGGGCCCCTATGAACTCGAGAGACTGAGTAGGGATTAGTTGAGACTTGGGAAGGTTTACTACCAGTCCCAGATACTGCAGAAGACGCCTTGTGCAGTCCAGGGAAATTTGGGCCTGGGACTGAGATGGAGCTCGGATGAGCCAGTCGTCCAGGTATGGGAATATGAAAATTCCCAGGCCTCTTAGAAAGGCAGCTACGACTGCCATGCATTTGGTGAACACTCTTGGAGCAGAGGCTAGACCGAAGGGGAGTACTCTGTACTGGAAATGTTGTCCCTGAAACAGAAATCGAAGGTATTTTCTGTGGGATGGGTGGATGAGTATGTGTGTATACGCATCCTTTAGGTCTAGAGAACAAAGCCAATCCTGACTCTGAAGGTATGGAAGGAGAATGCCCAGAGAAAGCATTTTGAATTTCTCCTTGAAAAGAAATTTGTTCAATTCTCTCAGATCTAGAATTGGTCTGAAGCCCTCTGTCTTCTTTGGTATTAGAAAATAAGGGGAGTAGAATCCCGTCCCCTGTTGAAGAAGAGGGACCTCCTCTATTGCCCCTTGGGCAAGGAGGGAGGAGACTTCCTGACCCAAGAGGGTCAGGAGAGATGGGGGAGAATTGAACTGCCTCACCATAGTATAAGGAGGAAGGTCGGAAAAATGGAGTTTGTAACCCTCTCTGATGATAGAGAGGGTCCATTGCTCTGATGTAATTTGCTCCCATCTGGGAGCAAAGTGAGCTAACCTTCCGGGTATGGTGAGGGGCTCTGGTTGTTCTAGAGCCAGAAAAGTTAAGTTCTCTAGGGGCAAGTCAAAACCCCTGAGGGGGTTGAGCCTGCTGAGGCGTAGCAGACGCCGCAGGCTTTGACCTTGCCTGTTTAGGTTGCTGACGTTTAGCAGCAAAACGAGGCTGAGAGGATTGTTGGCCAGTATTTGTGGAAAATCTGGACTTCTTGTAATAAGGCCTCTTAAAAGACTTTTTTGGCAGGAGTGGAGGTAGACTTAGAAAGTCTATCTAAGGTGGCATTTTCTGCGTCCATTTGAGTGGCCTTAATTTGCCACTCCTCACCAAATAAGTTCTCACCTGTACAGGGCAGATTCCGTAAGTCATCTAGGACCCAAGGTTCTAGATCAGAAGCCTGGAGCCAAGCAAGACGTCGGGCTGCTATAGCAATGCCCGAAGCCCTACCAGCACCCTCAAAGGAATCAAAAGCTGCCCTGTTGGAGAACTTTGAAATATCCAAAAGGTGTTTCACTAAGAAAATGAACTCCTCCCTTTTATCCTCAGGGATGAAGGGGGCAAAATGCCGAACTTTTAGAGCGATTTCACTGAGAAACATGCCCATGTAAAGACTATAGGAATTAATCCTGGCTATAAGCATAGTAGCCTGGAAAAGATTCCTGCCAAAAGAGTCTAGAGTCTTACATTCTCGCCCTGGAGGAGTAGAAGAGTGCCTTTTGGTACTCTTTATCTTCTTCATTGCAGACTTCACCACAATAGAATGGTGAGGCAACTGGGTTTTTTGGAAACCAGGAGAAGGGGGTACACGGTACATGGTGTCCAACCTGCGAGAAGAAGGAGACAATGTTAGAGGAGCCTCCCATAAGTCCATCAAGTGTTCTTGAAGGATTTCATGGATAGGCAGGGTGACTGCCTCTTTAGGAGACTTAGAGTATCCTAAAATATCCAGTTTCTTTGATCTGGGTTCCTTTTCAGAGGATGAAGCAATAGAAAGACCTTTAGCTATTTCTATGATGAAGTCCTGAAAGGACAAATCCTCTGGTGGAGACATTCTCCTTTTAGGAGAAGAAGGCTCCTCAGGAAGATCAAGGGAGAACTCATCAGAATCATCAGAGGAGTTAAAATCCTCTGAAGAAGCAGAGTATCCTCTATGTGCTTCCAACGCACGATACGCATACCGTTCGGTATCGACATCGGGCGTACCGGGTATGGGATCGGTACCGGGCAAAAGCCCGGATCCGGCATGCGGAACCGATCTGCGTTTGGAAGACGATGGCCTCGGTTCCGGTATGGAAGCCATTACCGGAACCGGACCCGGTACCGCTGGCCGCGGTACCGAGGGCGTAGCAGCATTAATAAAAGCCAGAATGGCCTGCTGCATGACTTGGACAGTATTGCCCATAGACGCCACTGCTGCCTGGATGTCGGTACCGGTATGGGCCGGTACCCCAGAGCAGCACAACAGGTGATCTGTCGAGGCCGCACCATCGATGTCAACCTGTGACCCCATGATTGCTATGGAGGCCGGAACCTCCCGCCGGGGTTTTTTGGCCTGGGCAGAATCCTCGAACTCAGAATTGAGAGCCTCTCGATCTTTAGAAAGAGATTTGCTTTTAGAGGATTTGCCCACTGGAGTTTTGGTTACCTGAGATCCATCCGGAGAGGAAGACCTGGATGACTGTGATGCTTCTGAAGGAAACAGCACATGGAACTTGTTGGCCCGGTTCTGCAATCCACGTTTTGACATCTGGGAGCAGGATGGGCAGTCCGGTATGGAATGGTCAGGTCCTAAACAATTAAGACACCATTCATGGGTGTCTGTAACAGGAATGACAGCACTGCACTTGGTACACTTTTTAAAAGCAGGAACTGGCTTCTCCATGAGGAGAATTTGTGTAGGCCTGAAGGCCTAACAAAGTACCAAGCTGTGCTGAAGAAAAGAAAAAAAAATATATATTTTTTTTTAAAGAAAGAAAGAGAGACCGGCAGTACCGGTTTCAGAATGGGGAAGGCAGGTACGCGGTCTAAAGAAAACAATAAAATTAACAATTTCTTCAGCGGTGACAGGAACACGACCTGCTGGCTCCGCGGAAAAAAAGAAACTGACGAGAGCTGGTCAGGAAGGCGGGAAGGCAGCGCGCATGTGCAGTGGGAGGCCCCAAAAGCTTTTAATCTGAAAAGCTGGGGAGCTTTCCCGCGCGGGCTCCGTCGGTACCGACGTACCCATATGTGATGACTTATTCCTGCTTGTTCCTGGAGATTAGATAATCGCGAAGCAGCAAAGAAAGAATTCCCAAACGAGGATCCTCAGTGGGATCCGAACACCGAAGTAGGATCCAAAGCTCTAGCACGCTTTCGCCAAGGCCTTTTACAAGGTCTGCGAAAGGGGGGTCAGAAAGCCATGAATCTCACCAAGACAGCTGAAGTGCTCCAAGGCGTAGACGAAAGCCCAGCAGTATTCTATGAGAGATTATCTGAAGCATACAGAATGTACACTCCCTATGACCCAGCTGCACCAGGAAGTCTATGCATGGTGAATGCCGCTTTTGTCAGCCAGTCTCAACCAGATATTAGACGAAAACTACAGAAATTAGAAGGGTTTGCGGGCATGAATGCAACTCAGTTACTGGACGTTGCTCATAGAGTGCTTGTGAATCGTGATAATGAAAGACAGAGAGAAAGTGAACGTAAAATGAAGAAGAAAGCCGATGTTTTGGCTGCAGCGTTAGTTGAACAGAAAAGGGGAGGTTTCCCTAGTCAGAGGAGTAGAGGAAGAGGGAGGGGCCGAGGAGAAAGCCGGCCCCCACTAGGCATGAATCAATGCGCTTATTGCAGGGAAGAAGGACATTGGAGGAATGCATGCCCGCGACTCGAAGACACTTCCCGTGATGAAGGAGAGAACGCCCCTCAGAGAAAGAGAGGCCGACCCCAGAACCGCAGAGGAACCAATCGAGAACAACTTCAACGAGAACGAACGGAGGCCATACAGGGAGTGGCAGCCGCAACCGCCTATGATTTAGATGAAACAGATTAGGACAGACCGGGCTCCGAATTCGCTTTGGGTCTCCAGGAGCCTATGGTCAGTATACAAATAGGAGACCAATTCATGGACTTTATGGTTGATACTGGAGCAGAACATTCTGTAGTAGATAAGCAGATAGCCCCTTTTTCTACAAGAGCAGTCACCATTGTGGGAGCAACTGGTACTAAAGCCACTAAGCCTTTTCTTCAAAACCGCATATGTAATTTAGGGGGACAGCAAATAACGCACCAATTCCTTTACATGCCCGAGTGCCCAGTGCCACTACTGGGACGAGATATGCTAGCCAAACTGCAGGCCCAAATATCCTTTACTGAGAAAGGAGAAATGCAAATGACAGTAAATTCAAAACCTGCTGGACTAATGGTGCTCACTGTTCCTCGAGAAGAAGAATGGAGATATTATAGTACCGAGCCAATCCTTGATACCTATTTCGAACCTACTCTGAAAAGCATTGAAGCCCCTCCTGGAGTATGGGCAGAGGGCAATCCACCAGGCTTGGCCAAACATATAGCTCCAGTAATTGTGAATCTCAAGCCTAGTGCAGAACCAGTACATGTCAAACAATATCCACTCCCAAGAGCAGCAATTGAAGGTATACACCGCCACCTGTTGAGGCTACTGGAGTATGGCCTACTTAAAGTATGTCAGTAACCATGGAACACTCCTCTTTTGCCAGTAAAGAAGCCTGGGACAGGTGACTACCGCCCAGTGCAAGACCTAAGGAGAGTGAATGAAGCAGTTGAAACCATACATCCAGTTGTGCCAAATCCCTACACTCCTAGGACTGATTTCTGCTGAAGCTACCCACTTTACTGTTTTAGATTTGAAAGATGCGTTCTTTTGCATAAGATTAGCCCCAATTAGCCAATTGCTGTTTGCCTTTGAATGGCAGGACCCTGTCTCAGGAAGACGGGGCCAGCTCACTTGGACACGATTGCCTCAAGGATTCAAGAATTCACCCACCATTTTTAGTGCCGCGCTAAACCAAGATCTTTCCAGTTACCCTGTGGCCCCTGAAAAGAGAGTACTCCTCCAATATGTGGATGACCTACTGGTAGCTGCCACATCGGAAAGTGAATGTATACAAGCCACTACTGACCTCTTGCAACTATTGGATGGAGCTGGATACAAAGTTTCCAGAGCAAAAGCACAGCTATGCCAAAAAGAAGTAAAATACTTGGGCTTTCGCTTGACTAAAGGAAGCCGACAATTGGGACGAGAAAGAAAAGAAGCAGTGTGCAGTACCCCAACCCCAACTACCAGAAAGCAAGTCAGAGCCTTTCTGGGAGCAGCAGGGTACTGCCGGATATGGATACCTAACTTTGCTCAGATTGCCAAACCACTATATGAAGCCACCAAGGGAGAAGAAAAGTCGCCACTGGAATGGGGACCTGAGCAAGACGCAGCTTTCAAGACCCTGAAGGAAGAATTGATGTCATCACCAGCACTCGGGTTACCAGATGTTCACAAGCCCTTCCACCTATTCGTGCATGAGATGCAAGGGAACGCTCTAGGCATGTTGACTCAGAAATTGGGATATTGGGAGCGACCCTTAGCATACCTATCGAAACAATTGGACACTGTGGCCAAAGGATGGCCACCATGTTTGAGAGCAGTTGCAGCTACAGCATTATTAGTGAGTGAAGCAGACAAACTCACCTTAGGACAGAATCTACGCGTCACAGTACCACATGCGGTACTTGCCCTTATGGAACAAAAAGCAAATCATTGGCTCACCAATTCTCGAATACTGAAATACCAAAGCATGCTATGTGAAAATCCACAAATACAACTAGAAGTGAGCCATGCCTTGAACCCAGCCACACTGATACCAGTCAGCGAAGACCCTCCAGAGCATGACTGTATAGAAGTCATAGATACTGTATTCTCAAGTCGACCTGATCTGACAGATGTGCCCCTAGAGAATCCTGATCAGACCTATTTTGTGGATGGAAGCAGTCTCATCATCAATGGACGACGCTGTGCCGGGTATGCAGTAGTCACCCGGGAGAAAGTCATTGAATCATCAGCTCTTGCATCAGGCACATCAGCCCAGAAAGCAGAATTGATAGCACTCACCAGAGCACTAGTATTGGGTGCAGGACTTCTGTTGAACGTATACACGGACTCAAAATATGCCTTCACCACTTTGCATGCACATGGAGCTCTCTACAAAGAACGAGGGCTCATTACGTCGGGAGGCAAATCAATCAAATATGGCCCAGAAATATTGATGTTACTAGATGCAGTATGGGCCCCTACACGTGTGGCTGTCATACACTGCCGAGGACACCAAGCGGGAAAAGGGGAAGTTGCCCAAGGAAACAGATTTGCTGATGCTTCAGTACGTAAAGCAGCCATGACAGGCCAAATTTCACCACAAGCGACGCCAATACAAGCAGCATTGTTTCCAGTACCCCTTAATTTATGGACACCACGATATACCACCAAAGAATTGGATTACTACTGTAATAAAGAAGAGGGAGTACTGAAAGATGGATGGATTGAGCTGCCGCCACCCGAGGGCAGTCAACCCCCAGGACGAATAGTGATCCCTGAATTATTGGGACCAGCCTTTGTTAAGGCCTTTCATCAAGCCACACATTACGGGAAAAGTGCTATGGAAAAAGCACTCAAACCACACTTTTGTATCGCGCTGTTGGGAGCCTTGTCAGCCTCGGTAGCCCGCCAGTGTCTGATTTGTGCCAAGAATAATGCCAAACAGGGTCCCACGCCAGCACCCCGAGTTCAGCCAGGAGGTGTTACCCCCATGCACCACCTGCAAGTAGACTGTACCGAAATGCCAAAAGCTGGCGGGTACCGTTACTTGTTAGTATTAGTCTGTACCTTCTCTGGGTGGGTGGAAGCCTTCCCCACCAGGACTGAGAAAGCCCGAGAAGTTACTAAAGTTTTGTTAAGAGAAATTATCCCCAGATTTGGAATTCCAGCAGTAATAGGGTCAGACAATGGGCCCTCATTTGTATCTCAAATTACCCAGCAGTTAGCAAGTGCCTTACAGATACAATAGAAGTTACATACCGCATATAGACCCCAGAGTTCAGGGAAGGTTGAGCGAATGAATCGAACTTTAAAATCCCAGATATCCAAGCTATGTCAGGAGACCCACCTGAAGTGGCCCCAGGTTCTCCCAATAGCCTTACTTAGAATATGCTCAGCTCCTGTGAAGTCATCAGGATTTTCCCCTTTCAAAGTTATGTATGGCAAACCTCCACCGATAGTGCAGGGTGTAAAAGGTAGTTTGCCACAGATTGGTTCAGAAATAACCAGACAAGAACTTCTAGCTCTTAGTTCTGTTCTGCAGACTTTCCATGTGTGGATACAGGACCAGTTGCCTATCAATTTGACGGAACCCCTGCATCCCTACAAGCCTGGTACCTCGGTGTGGATCAAAGATTGGAAGAAGACACCGCTGGAACTGCATTGGAAGGGGCCATACACCGTCATCCTGTCTACCCCAACTGCAGTAAAGGTAGCAGAAATCGATTCCTGGATTCATCATAGCAGAGTCAAGCCAGCAGCAGTTCCAGATCAGGACCAGTGGACAGCAGAGCCACACCCTGACGTCCCTTTGCGTCTTACCCTACGGAGGCAGCCAGCAACCTAGAACTCCTCGGGGACACTCATGAACTACAGTGTCCTACAGTAGACAAGTCTTTCGAAGAGGATTGCTGTTTCTAATACAGCAAAGACATTTGTTTTCTTCATCGAATCTTCCATAAACTTTTGTCAGGCCAACTACGATTGGTAAGTTGGCATCACAGCGGGACATTTGAGGATCTCCAATCAACATTGACACCCGTTGAATTGCTTCATTAGCAAACGGGTCAGCATTGCGCCAAGAAGAAGAGGACGTCGAGGTCAAGATTTTCCGGTGGAGATCCAGAAGAACTACAATCAACATGCATCTTTATTTCTATTTTGTTTTGGTTGCTTGCCTGGGGCGCTTTGAACTTGCTCATGCTTTGCCCCCATGTACTGCCTGCATTACTTCCACTCGGACTGGAATGAAAGTAACTCAGACTTTGCTTTACCATTCTTACTACACCTGTACTGGTACGGTAAGCAGGTGTATTTATAACACCACTGAACTGAATGTTTGTACTAAGGGAACTACTAAAGTTTGTTTTAATCCACATCAGAACCCATCCTATTATACTCTAGAAATACGATGGAATGATGCGGATGGAGCTTTACTTAATGCTACCTCCCCACTTACCGATCCTACAAAGTATGCTGTCTTGTATTTTGATGCCTGTGATGCCATTAATAGAGATAGTCGTTCTAAATGTGCCAATTGGGAGAAAGCTTATGCCCATGCTGATAAATATATGTGTCCAGAAGGAACCACTGGATGGGGGGCATGTACAGGTAAACGAGTTTTAGCCAATGAATATAGTACAGCCCCAATTGAGGATTACTATTGCCCTAAGTGGGAATGTGTTTTCTATGCCACATGGAAAACTGGTATGGTAGAAAATACCAGAGACAATCGAATGGCTGCTTTAACTAAGCCGTATGTAAAGAATTTAGAAAATTGTAAGAAAGGTGCCTGTAATCCATTAGAATTGTTCATAGCCAATCCTAGCGCATGGAAACAAGGGTATAAGTTTGGCCTACGTATTGCAGGTTCTGGATCAGATCCAGGGACCATTGTATATATAAGATTAAATACCCAAGCCCATCGATCATCTAGGTACCATATACATAACACTTTTTATGAGACTATGCATGTAAATAAGTTTGATATCCCTCACCCTTCCCAGAATTTGTTTCTAGAGTTAGCTGGAGCAGTGGTCTCCAGTCTCCATATTTCAGATTGTTACTTTTGTGGTGGAACCAGAATGGGTGACCAATGGCCCTGGGAAGCCCAAGAGTTGAATTACTCAATAACTTATAATCACACTGAATTGCATATGACCACTAGTGAATGGGTCTTAGCACACTCCATAGTTGGACGTCTGTGTTATGCTCGAACTGGACCCCAGTTCACCTTGCAGGTGGGACAGCTGGTCTGCCTCAGCCAGAAGTTTTATAATGACACTACAAAGCAGACGTCCTGGTGGTCAGGAGTTAATGAATCTGAACCCACTAATCCATTAGCAAAATTCCCTGAGCTTGCCGATTTATGGACAAATCTTGCCCAGCCTCATGCTTGGCAAGCCCCACCTGGTTTGTATTGGATCTGTGGAACTCGAGCATACGCCCGACTCCCTATTCATTGGGGAGGAGCGTGTGTCTTAGGAACCATTCGACCTTCTTTCTTCTTGTTACCCACAAAACATGGAGAACAATTAGGATACCCAGTATACACTAAGAGACAGAAAAGAGCAGCTCTCCAGATAGGCAAGTGGCAGAAATGGGATGGGGATGATTGGCCACCTGAGAGGATTATTGCCTATTATGGACCTGCCACTTGGGAGGAAGATGGCACTTGGGGGTATCGGACCCCGGTGTATATGATAAACCGTATTATACGTCTACAAGCAGTAGTTGAATTAATTACTAATGAGACTAGTCAAGCACTTACACTTCTAGCTAGACAAAGCACACAAATGCGTACTGCAATATATCAGAATCACTTGGCCATAGATTACCTGTTAGCAGCTGAAGGAGGAGTATGTGGAAAGTTGAATTTAACCAATTGTTGTTTGAAGATAGATGACAAAGGTCAAGTAGTTGAAGAAATTGCTGAAAATATGCGAAAACAAACTTATGTGCCAGTACAGACTTGGCATGGTCTTAAAATACCCAATTGGTTTGAATCTATTTTCTCTGGATTATGAGGACTTACTACCTTTGTTATGATAATATTAGTATTGGTAGGTTTATTTCTGTTATTACCATGTATAATTCCTTGTTGTATGCGCTCTATTAACAGTGTTATTGAGAATACAGTGGAGCGGAAAACCGCAACTAAGATTTTAGCCTTATGGCACCCTAATCCTGCTACATATGGTCGAAACCCGACCCCAGTGTAATTGAGTGATTTAAATCTCACACCTTATTAGTATTAGGGTGAGATTAATCAAAGGGGGGAATGTGGTAGGCGAAGGCCTATGATCCACGCTGATTGAAACAGGCAGGCAGGCCTAAGCAGCTTGACCTGTAAATGAAGCCTGTGGAGAAGCCCAAAGGAATTACACACTCCCCTAAATGCTGCTACCATAGAATCGAAACGTAACTGAGCACAATTAAGTATAGCTAAGCAGAATCGAAACTTAGAGAATATAGAAAAACAAGTTTTAATTGGTATTGATAAGATGTGTGAAGCTTCTATGGAATTAATTAACTCTGTTGAAAGAAAGGTTACAGTGCCCTGCTTTCCCACATATTCCAGCTGGTTAGCGACCTTGGAGGAGAAAAGTATCAAAGTTGGAAGAACTGACCATTGTAATTGGGACTGTAAGGGGGGGAAGCAGGTGCTGAGCCCAGTCAAAGGTCTTCATTGGATGACTACGTAACGGTACCGGGACCAATAGAAGGTGTAAGAAGGGTTACCGGGACCAATGAAAAGTTTGTCTATGTCTAGAATGGGAAAGAACAGTATAAAAGTTGTTGTTTTGCTAGAAACCATTGCTCAGCCATTTTGAATGTGATTCTGCTTGAGTCTTGTGCACAAATAAATGATTTGGACCTTCTGAACAGACTCCTGGTATTATTGGTTTGTTTGCGCTCTGCCGCTACACTATAAGAATCAAAGCATCGTTGCTTCTTGCTTTGCAGGGCAACTTTGCAAAGACTTCAGAAACCTGCTTCTCCTCCTCTGTGAATGTAGACAACTCTCTAAAGGACTCTGGAAACCGGCTCCACATTCTCCAGTGCTGGAAAGCAATTCTCCAGCAATGTAAAACTCACAAAAGACCTCTTCACTTTCATGGCTCACCAAATGGGGCAGCTCTCAGGCTTGTGGAGCATAAAATCCTGCAGGCTCACTGGCACGTGTCTGCAACTCACCTTCAAACTGAGTGCACCAGGCAAGGTGGCATCACCCTGCCTTTTATGACACTTCACACATTGAATACACTAACTGATCATCAGGATTGGCTGCCAACATCCACATGATACCAGGTCACTCTAAGGTCTTCAGCCATCTTGCAGGCAAACTCTTTCCTGGCTTCATTTTTGCAGGTTTCAGATCCATACATCCTCCAAAGAATTTCTTCGCCTTTTCTTTGTCACAGAAGTTCGCACAGTCAGAAGCAAAAGTAAGTTATTGCAGAAAAATAGAATATTTAGCATTATAAAGAATTAATTTCTAGTAAAATCAAAAGTTGGAATAAAGGATGAGATTTCCATAATGACAAGCTGCTCCCCTCCTCCATTGTCTCTATAGTTCCTCCAGGAACGTTTCAGGAAGAAGGCCTGAAGCCTCAGAATTGAGTGTTTTAGTCACTCCCTCCATGGGAAATGTACAGCCATGGCTTCTGCACCAGCAAGCACAAAAGTTAACTAAGCCAACAAACGGGCAGAAAACACTGCTTCTTCAGCAGAGACCAAGAGCATTGGCTCAAGATAAATCTCCAGAATGTAGGACACTCCTTCACTGCGGGTCTCACCTTTCAGACTCAGAAGACGCCACTATTGTCATCCTTTGGTCTTAAAAGCATAACCCTCTTTTACCAAACTCTTGCTTACATAAAACTGAAAACACTGTTCAGCACATATAGAGGTTAAGGACCTGACCTTTGGACAAGGGTCACATGAAAACACCAGTGAACTATTTTAGACTACTAAGTGGGGTAAAATAATTTTATGGATATGACTGAAGCGCACAATCCTCAAACTACTATTGATGGAGAGACTTCAGAGGATATTACAGCTTTATCCCAATTCCTTACACTAATTCACAAAATCCTTCACACAGGGATTCCCTCTTACCTCACCTCCCTCATCATTCTCCATGCTCCACACCGCTCCTTCCGTGCACTTCACTCCTACCGCTTGCACCTCCCCTCTGCCTCCCAAACCAGGTACAGATCCACCCGACACTCTGCCTTCTACTTCCTCGGCCTATACCTCTGGAATATTCTCCCCCCTGACCTCAGACTGGTACTTTCCTACAACGCCTTCAAATCTCAACTAAAAACGTTTTTGTTTCAAGCTGCCTATGACATCCCCATCACATGACCTGCCGGTCCCCCTGCTGATGCATCTGTTCCATCCCCACCTCTCTCCTTCCTCCTTACCTAGTATGGCTGTGCTCTTCTATCCTATGATTTTATGGAGTTCTTTTCTGCCTTTTAACTATTTATTTTATTGTAAACTGCTCTGCCATTTTGTTGAAGGGTGGTATGGTGGAATTAGCACTTACCTGCTAATTGGCTTTCCTTGTACCTCCAGTCCAGTCCCGACCTGTGGGTTGTCATACCTTACCAGCAGCTTGGAGACTGAGCATGTGAATGCTGATGACATCACCTCTCCTAGGCAGTTGCCTCCTCCTGCTAACTCCAATATTCTATTGACAAAGCTGAACTCACAGTAGCAGCAAGTAAGAAATTCCTTGTGCCAAACTGATCAAACTAACTCTCCTCCCAAGAGGGCAGAAAACTCGCCCCCCCCCCCCCTGTATGGACTGAAAAGCCATACAAACTAAATTTTGCATTTTGTTTTCTCTTCTGCTTCCAAAACCAAGACTTCTGCACCCCCCCTCAAAGGAGTCAAGCCTTGCCTTACCAAACCCGGCTACCGCATATAGATTACCTTCTCTTCTTCTGAACCGGGATCGCCAATCCATACTATATTGTAGAGAACCAGGAAGGGTCTGGGACTGGACTAGAGGTACTCAAGGAAAGCCAATTAGCAAGTAAGTCCTAATTCCACCTTCCATATCCTACCTCCAGTCCAGTCCCAACCTGTGGGATGTACTAGCAGTACTAACTCGGGAGTGACCTGTGAACCCAGCCTGAACCACCGCCACACTGAACCTTGTATCTTCCACCTCCTGGATATCCATTTCTAGCAAAATTGCTTGAGAAACCCGTGTTCTCTCAACTGGCATCCCAGGTTGAGGCAACTAATATTCTCCATCCGTGTCAGTCTGGCTTCCGTACAGGCCAAAGCATGGAATCCATTCTCCTTGCTTTGCTGAATGAGTTACATGTTGCACACGATCGAGGGGAGATCACTCTGGTTGTATCTCTAGATCTCTCCTCTGCCTTCAACTTAGTAGATCATTGTACACTGCTCTCTTGCCTTCATGATTTTGGGATTCGGGGTACTGTGCTGCAGTGGTTTCACTCATTCCTCTCCTCCCGTAGCTTTTCTGTTCATTTAAATGACATGTCGTCCTCATCATTCCCTTTAATATGTGGAGTTCCTCAGGGATCTGTGCACTCATCATTGCTCTTTAATATTTTTCTGGCTCCTCTGCCTCCACTCATTCAACAATATCCCGTGTCCACATATCTCTACGCTGATGATATTGTTCTTCTTTACCATACATCCCCAGTTGCAATTGATCTCTCACCACTTAATGATTGTGTTACCCACATTACCACTTGGATCTCTAATAACTATCTTCATCTCAACCCATCCAAGTCTAAGGCCATGTGGGTCTCCTAAGCACCCCCTGTCCAATCATTGACCCTCAGTTAAATTCCACTATTATTCCCTTAGTTTTCTCATTCCGCTATTTGAGTGTCACTTTGGATTCTTCACTCTCCTTTCATGAGCATGTACCCATTCTTGTCCGTCGGTCTTTTTGTGTACTTCGTTAGATTCAAGCAGTCCGATCATTATTAACACCTCTTCACTTACTACCCTCTTACTGGCGTTGGTGATGAGTAGGCTGGACATTATTCTAATGTCGCTCTTGCTGGTCTACCCCTTTATCAACTTCAGCCTTTACAATTGCTGCAAAATACAGCAGCCAGCCTCATTACCCATACTAGGCATTCTGATCATATTACCCCTCTGCTGATACGTCTTCATTGGTTACCCATCCGTTACAGGATTCAATATAAGTTTTTAATTTTGACACATAAAGCTATCTTTACCTCAATTCCTCAATATTTACTAAATCTCATATCTATTCACATTCCATGCTGACATCTTCGTTCTCTTCATGAAAATCGGCAAGTTCTCCCATCCCTTTCTCAGGCTCATCTAGAGCTAATGCGTCATGCCGCATTTTTCTTCCTCAGTCCTTCACTCTGGAATGCTTTGCCATCCCCGCTTCGCCTTGAATCTTTCTACTTGAAATTTAAAACACTACTCAAACACACTTATTTCAACAGGCTTATAACATTCCTGGTTTGATCCTCATTAGATTCCTTCCCTCCTGCTTCTTTCCTTCTCTGTTGGCTATCTTTTTGCCTCTTATAGCTTTCCTATCACATAAATGGCGTTCTTTTCATGTTTTCTACAATGCGGTTGTTTTATTGTAAACCGCTCTGATGCCTTGGCCTGGACGGTATATCAAATGAAAAATAAAGATAAAGATAATGCTTCACAAAGGTATGTAAGGACGACCAAGTCGCCACTCTACAGATTTCTTCCACCGGCGAAACTAGACTAGCTTCCGCTGAAGACACGGCTGTGCTCGGGTCAAATGAGCCTGCAAAACCTTGGGCAACTCCCGCCACTTCAACAGATAGGCCAAAGAGATGGCCTCCTTCATCCCCACCTGGAGATGGAAGCCTTGGATGCTGGCTCTCCTTTGCGTAGTCCTTAAACAGGACGAACAACCGGTCTGACTTCCGAAACAGACTTGTCCGCTTCAAATACCGCCTGAGCACTCTGCATATATCTAGGAGGAGGAGCTGGGCGGCCTCCTTTGATGCCCCCTCCCCTGTGAATATTGGGAGCAAGACCGGTTGATTCAGGTGAAAAGCTGAGACCACTTTTGGTAGGAATGAGGGCACTGGCCTCAACACCACCATTTGTTTAGATATAGAAAGAAATGTCTCGCAACACGAAAGCGCCTGTAGCTCCAAAATCCTTCTGACCCAACAGATTGTCACCAAAAAGACAGTCTTCAAGGTAAGATCCTTCATGGTACAACTGCCTAAGGGCTCAAAAGGCACCTCCGCCAATGCCGGCAGAACCAGATTGAGGCCCCAAGGCAGCATGGTCACTCTCACCATGGTACCTGTTTCACTGCCCTCAGAAAATGGACCACATCCAGGTGGGCAGCCAGGGACACCCCTGGACCTTTCCCTGATAAAAGATGAGGGCTTCCATCTACATGCCAGCCAGGCTTTTCTCCAACCCAGCCTGGAGGAATGCCATCATATCCAGCACTGATGCTGAAAGAGGTCTACATCCACGCTCCTCACACCAGTTCTCGAAGACGTGCCACACCCTCACATACAACAGAGTGGTGGAACACTTCCAGGCCTTCAACAAAGTTTTGATTCCTGAAGCAGAATAGCCACGCTTCTTTAACCATGCCCGCTCAAGAGCCAGACCATATGTGCGAATTGATCCACTTGAGGCATCACGATGGGCCCCTGTGAAAGCAGGTCAGTCCGAGCCGGTAGCCGACATGGATGATCCACTGTGGGCCAAATCAGGTCTGCGTACCACGGCCTCCTCGGCCAATCAGGGGCTATGAGAATGATGAGACCCCAGTTGCCTCGATCCTTTGCACCACTCAACCTATCTGTGTCCACGGAGGGAACACATACAGCAGCCCCCCCATGGGCCACTGCTGCAGCAATGCATCAAGAACTTCCGACCTATGTTCTCTCCTCCTGCTGAAAAACTGAGCTGCCTTCACAGACTAGAAGGTCGGCATGAGGTCCATGACCGGCTTTCCCCAACGCTGCACTAACTTCGCAAATACGTCTGCATTAAGGGGTCATTCGCTGGGGTCGAGGTGAAAACAACTGAGATAATCTGATGCCACATTGTCCTTGCCAGCCACATGCATGGCCAAGAGTGCCTGTAAGTTGTCCTCTGCCCTGTCCATCAGCAGAGCAATCTCGCTTTCCAGCTGCATACTACCAGTGCCTCCCTGATGATTGATGTATGCTACTGTGGTAGCAGTCTCCAGCCGATTAATGTACCACTCACTCTCCTCTGGTGACCAATAGCCTTTTGCTATCTGATCCTCGCAATGTGCTTCCCATCCTCAAAGACAGGCATCTGTCGAGAACTTGTCCCACCGGAGCCACCACTTCAGAGCTGTCCTGGTAACTCCTGGGCAAGGGAGCATCTGCCGACCATCTCCACAATAATGCTCTCTACAAGGGCTGCATGTGCACCCGCACCCATGGAATCATCTCTATGGATATTGCCATCGAACCCAATAGTTGCAAATAATGCCAAGCAGTCGGACTCTTCATCTGGAGAAACTGAGCCTGCAAGGAGTGTATCCTGTTCTCCGGCAGCAACACCTGACCCTTGTCCATTCGAAACCAGGCTCTCAGATAGATTATATCCTGCAACGGCAGCAGCTGGCTCTTGGCAAAGTTGACTATCCAGCCAAGACTCTGTAGGCAAGCAACTGCTCTCTTTGTGGCCCACGTGCTTTCCTCTCTGGACTTTGCCTGCATGAGCCAGTCATCCAGATAGGGGTTTACCAGAATGCCTTCCTGACGGACTGCGGCCGCCCCCGCACCTTGGTGAAGGTGCGGGAAGCAGTTGCCAAGCCAAAGGGCAATGCTTGAAACTGAAAATGACCCATGGATACTGTGAAGCGTAGAAACATCTGATGCTCGAGATGAATAGGGATATGCAAGTAGGCCTCCGAGAGATCAAGGGATGTCAGAAACTCTCTGGACCTGATGACTACAATAACCGACCGGAGGGTCTCCCTGTGGAAGCACGGGACCTTTAGACAACAATTCACGTACTTGAAATCCAAGATGGGATGGAAGGAGCCCTCCTTTTTGGGAACCATGAAGTATACGGAGTATCGACCATAACTGCACTGCACTGGTCTGGGGGCACCAGCACTACGGCCTAAAGAGCCTGCAGTCACCAGATGCTCTCCCGCATGGCCCGCGCTTTGAGTGGAACCTAGCAGGGACAGTGAACAAATGCCTACTGGAGAGGCCAAGAAAATTCAAGTCCGTAGCCCTCTCTTATGATTTCTAGCACTCCCATTGGTCAGTAGTGATATGGACCCAAGTAGAGTAGAAATCCTGCAGTTGTCCCCCTACAGGCACCACTCCCACCTGGGCCCTCCTCACTTCATTGTGGCTTCGTAGAGGTGCCAGAGGAAGGGGCGTAAAATACCTTATCTGTTCCTCCAAATCCTTCAAAGACTGTCCCCGAGAGGGAAACCGTCCTCGCTGGTTTGGTGCAAAACCATCTGCATGGAACCTCTGAAAATCAAGCAACTGAATCTGCACTGAGTCCGAGTCTGAACCACCTTTTGTTTACCCTCAAGGCAGTCTACCACCCTTGGACTTTCCCAAGTCCTTCACAAACTTGTCCAGAGCTTCCGCAAATAAGAACTTCCCCTTGAACGGAAGCTTACTCAGGTGGGACTTGGAGGAGACATCTGCCGATCAATTACATAACCAGAGGTAACGCCACGCCACCACAACGGAGGCCATACTCTTGGATATTCCTCTAATCAGATTGTAAAAGGCATCCGCCAAGTAGGCCACGCCAGATTCCAATTTAGCCGCCTCTGTCAGCAGCGAATGTGAATCTCCCGCTGATTGCAAGATTCCTTGAGCCCATCGAAGACAAGCACGTGCTAGCTCTGAAGGCTCCACAGACCGATGCCTACAAGCTCAGGACAATAATGTTAAACACCTTTTCCTTTTTATATCTCTATCCCTGTTTGTGGTGCTTGTTGTCTAAATACACTTTGTCAATACGCACATTACCTTCTGAACCATTCAAACTACAGCAATCAAATTTTCTAGGTGGTTAGAGCTATATGAAATCTAGAAACCATAATGTTTTCTAGAAAACTTAGGGTGCTAACCAAAAATTGGGAAAACTTCATTCATAGGTACCATCCCTGGCCAAGATCATAATTGATGGGACTGACATCCTGTGGCAATTGTGGATAGTGTAGCCTGCACAGGCAGAAGGATGAGTCTGTTAACAAGAAATGTTCCTGTTCTCTTCTGTACCCCTCTTTTGTTACTTTCTGTACTCTCATTCCTGTTTTTTTCATATCTTCCTGTTACCAAACTAGCACAATCAGGCTGCAGAATTTGTCAAAATTACCAATCTATTTGCAAATTAAGTGAATATAAACTGGTTAATTTGTGATTTTTGGACTGCACAGTTTTATAAATGATTAAAAATGTCTTTGAAGCTTTTTATAATAAATAATTAAAATAGTAAAACAGTAAGAGTATAAGAAAACCAAGAAGATTTTGGAGGTTTTTTAGACCTATGATGGTCTAAAAAAACAATTAATTTTTTGTATGGCTTAAAGTAAAAGTGGAATTGAATTTTCAGCAGATTCATATTTGTTGTGCCTATTCCTTTCTGAACCCCTTCTAATTCTTCCTGTACCAGTTATTCTTTACCCCTTTTCCAGACCCAGTACCCTCACTTCAGTTCCTATCCCCCCCATCCAATATTCTCTATTTTCTCACTTCTCCTCCACCCTAGTTTCTCTCTCCTGTTCTTCCCTTTATTAGTTGCTCTCCCATCCTACTTCACTTGCACTGGCTCACCTGCTTGCTTTTCCCATACTCATTTTAAATTTTGATCGGATTCAGGCAATTCAATAGTTACTGAGTTGGTCCATCATCTCTTAATTGTTTATTTTTTGCATCAGAGCTACTTGAAAAAAATTAAAGGCTCCAAGTAACAAATTGGAAGAATAGTTCCCATCCATTATATTTTAGGCACGGGGTTACTTACTTTCATCTCTAGCAATGTATGTGTAGAATCCTATCTCTTCTCTTCTAACACCTAATGCTGTTTATTTTCTGCCACAATAGTAAATCATTCTGCATTCAAGTGAATAGATTTTCCATTGCTCTTTATCTTCCATTAATCTGATTCTAGTAATCATTCAAATGGAGTCCAACTTAGCAGCAGGGATGTTGTCCTATCTTCTTCTGAACACTGTAAAAGGAGATAAAAGATAAACATCAGAAATTAATTCTTCTCTGGACTAAGGTTTTCATCATGTATCTGCTTCACTTGCTTGACTGAAATGGGCACAACCCCAAGATAACTTGGGTATTTAAACCTGCAGCATTATTACAGTGCTGTTGTTGCATCACGAGCATCACCTTTCCCTAAAAAGCAATGAAGACCTTATCTGGAACCCTGCAGGTTACAGTCAGGAGGCATCATTGTTTAGGGTGGGAGGATGCAGGGCTTTACAGTTTACTTTATTTTTGTCCTAGTAGCTTTGCTGTAGCAAAGTACAGTCAATGAATAAGTCCAGGAGTCGATTGACAGGATCCAAGTCAGTTTATTGTGCACAAGGCCCAGTCAGTCAAAGCAGCAAAAGGTACTGAGCGAGGGTTTATTCAGAGACATAACTTTTTATACCGCTTTTTCAGTTTGATACATGAAAACGTTCTATTGGTTCTAGCTCGATACATGCAAACTTCTCATTGGTTATACATTCCCTTTGTCCAATTAGAAATCCCTCCGGAACCTAGCAACCGGCCCCCTCCTTTAGGATTGCTTGAACAATGGTACAGTTCTAGATCTCGTTACTTTTCTACTGCAAGGTTAACTTCAGCTTCTGGAATGCATATACTGTTACTTTTCTGTTCTTTCACATACAAGAATAATAGAAGACTTATGCATTCATGAAAACTTCTTATTAAGCATTTTAAAACATCTTTCTTATTTTTCACAGATTTTTGGTTCTTTTCTAGCTATAATGGGAATTAGGATCCAGGCCTAACTTACAGGCCTTTCATAGTAGCAGGCCATGCTAGGCCATAGCCTACCTCATTCCCCCCTTTGATTATTCTAACCCGCAAGTGAGGAAGGGTGAGAATTAAATCAATCATTAGTCAATTAGTACATTATACTGGTGTAACAGCATCAGCATTATGGGGTATAGGGTGATATCGCCACATAGCTAATACTTTCGTAGCTGCCTTCCGCTCAATAGTGTTATCAAGTGATGATGTTATCATGCGTAAGCAAAGGGGTAGGAACAAGGGAGCAATAAGCACATGGCTAATATGAATAAGACAATCAACATAAGGGATTTAAGACCACCAATCCAAGAAAATAATGACCCAAACCACCCATCCATTTTCAAACTGTGCCAAGTCTGGATAGTGTGACGCTCGCGCCCCTACCAGGCGGTTGCCTAGTAGGGACGGCTGGCCATCTGTATCCCTTCGAGGGTTGTAGTTGTGTCAATAAGGAAAGCCAAGTGGTTATTTAAAGCGCACAGGAAATTTTTATTCGGTTTCCAAAGTTGGCAAGTGATGAACATAAAAATTCTTTAAGCACTTTTTCCAGACAAAAGAAATACAGGATAATTTCTCCAAATCAAAATGTCCAAACAAAACTCACAGCAGTTTCTATTCTTCACTGCAATTGTTTGCCATTTCAAAACACAAAAGCATTTGTAAAACTCTTCACAGCTTCCAGCCTGCTGTTGCCACGCCCCATACAAACAGTTCTAGCTGTTTGGGCCTTCACTGAAGTTTTGCAGTTTAAGCTTCCTAAAAGAGAGATTCCTAACCTCTTGTCTTCAGGGTTACTCTTCTCTTTCAACTCGAAACTGCTTTAACTTGCAACAGCTTCCTTTGGTATTTCACTGTATTCTAACACACATTACTATTATATTTTAGTGCACAGCTCACATTCCATCTCAGAAGTTTCTGACTCAACAACACTTTCTTCAGGGCCTACTTCCATGCTCTCCAGTGAGCTACAGCTAGGTGCTCTTTGAAAGTGCTCTGGTAACTTTTCCTTAAGAGTCTTTGCAATGTTAAACAGTCTCTCACTCTGCCTGGCCTTGGCTCCTCCAAGCCAGTCTCCTGTGTGTCTCTCCTGCTTAACCTCCCTCCTGAGATACTTCTTGCTGTGCTGAGGCTTCAGGTGTCTGAAAGTCTCCTCTGAGTCAGAGCAAGAACTATTCTGGTGGCACTGCTCATTCTCTGCGTACCTTCCTTGGCTGCCTTTGTAAGGGTTCCTCCATTTGCTGCTCTCCTTGGCTGCAAGGGTTTTCCACAGCTTGGCCCCAGACCTCTCCTGTCTGTGCCTCCTGGGAATTGGACTTGAACCTGGGCTAGGCCTTGAACTGCAGCTGCCACTGGTGCTTTCTCCTGCACTCCTCCTGGACCTTCTGCTCACAGCTCCTTCCTCCTCCTGCTTCCAACTCAAACTGTGCCTCTCTCTTTTGTTTGCTCTTCCTCTGTTAACTGTTGAGCTGGGCAACTCCCTTCCTAGCTCCTCCCACTTGGACCTCCTACTCCTCTGCAGGGTTGTCCTGTGGTCTGTGATTGGCTTACGCTTAGCTCTGCCCTCTAGGTTTCTTTCAGTGCTTCTAGTATGGAGCCTAGGATTTTGGGCTCCCATCCCCCACAATGAAAAAAAATCCTTCTTTTTTTCAGTTTTCCCTAGCTGGGCTGCACTCACCTCATCACAATAGGCACAAAGGTCTGCTCTCTCATCTGGATGGCTAAATCTTCAACTACATGCCCATTATTATCAATCTGTAAACAACAATTACTTAGATTCAACTTCCCACATACCCCGCCTTCAACTGCTAACAAATAATCTAAAGCTAAGCGATTTTGATAAATGGCTGTACGCATTTGCATACTCTGTTTTGCTAGAAGGGTTAGTGCTTTACTGGTTTCATTGGTTATTATTTCAACAACAGCTTGCAAACGTATTATTCGATTAATCATATAAACAGGGGTACGATATCCCCAAGTCCCATCCTGCTCCCAAGTAGCAGGTCCATAGTATGCGATGATTCTCTCCGGTGGCCATTCTTCACCATCCCATTTGTTCCATTGACCTATTTTCAAGGCCTCTTTCAGCTGTCAACTTCTGTACACAGGATATCCCAGCTTTTCTCCCTGGGATGTAGGCAGAAGGAAAAAGGATGGTCGTATGGTTCCCAATACACATGCGCCTCCCCAGAGATGAGGAAGTCTGGCATATGCTCAGGTTCCGCAAATCCAGTACAGTCCAGGTGGTGCTTGCCAAGAATGATATGCTGCTAAGTTAGTCCAGATACTGGCAAGTTTGGGGAACTGAACAAGAGGATTGGGAGGTTCAGTAGTATTGACGCCGGACCACCAAGAAGTCTTCTTAGTGGTACTGTTGTAGAACTTCTGATTGAGACAGACCAGCTGCCCCACTTCCATATTAAACATGGGTCCATAACGAGAAAAACATAAGTTACCCACAATGGAGTGAGCCAATACCCATTCACTTGTGGTATTGTGTATATTAGTCTGATTATATGGAACAGAATAGTTTAGTTCTTGTGCCTCCCAAGGCCATTGGTCTCCCATTGTTGTCGCTCCACAAAACAAACAGTCTGAAACATGGAGACTAGATGCAACTGCTCCTGCTAATTCGAGGAATAAGTTCTGGGAAGCAGGAGGAATTTCAAACTCTGATTTCATGGCTTCATAGAAAGAATGATGTATACGATAGGGTGAGGATATATGGGTGTTGGTATTTAATCACAGATATAAAATAGTCCCAGGATCTATACCACCACCTGCAATACACAATCCAAACTTGTATCCTTGCTTCCAGTGGCTGGGGTTGGCTATGAAGAGTTGGAGAGGATTACAGGCCCCTTTCTGACATTTCTTTGGCTCTGACAGTCCAATCTTTGTTAAGCTACCTTTTCGATGATCTCCATCTCGTCCTGTTGGTGCATTCTTCCAGGTAGCAAAATATACACATTCCCATTTTGGGCAAAAGTAATCATGTTTAGATGAAGTGGTGTAGATGGTGGCTGCGGTACTCTTTCCAGTACATTTTCCCCATCCATAGGCTCCCTCTGGACACATGTACTTATCATCATAATAGTATGCTCACTCCCATGACCCACATCTGTGGCAAGCATTTCTGTTGATTGCATCACAAGCATCAAAGTTCAGGGTGATAGGTTTTGTGGGGCTGGTGAGATGTTTTGTTATATTCAGGATGGCTCCATCTTTATTATTCCAACATATTTCAAATGTATAGTAGGATGGGTTCTGTCGAGGGTTGTAACAAGTCTTACTTTTCCCCTTTGTGCAAATATTCAATTCAGTGCCATTATAAATACACCGGCTAACTGTACCAATGCAAGTATAGTAGGAATGATAGAGCAAAGTCTGAGTAATCTTTTGTCCAGTTCGGGTGGTGGTTATGCAAGCTGCACAAGGGGGTAGAGCAAAAGTCTTTTCTAAGATTCCCAGGATCACCACTCCCACAAAGCAATAGTGGAGGAGCATGATGATTACAGTCTCTGGAAGTTAACTGGAAAGTTGAGAATGATGATCTGTGTTGAGCTTGCTTCTGTTTCTGCTGCGATGGTCACTTTCACGTGACGTAGGTGGATTCTGAAGTTTCTTCTATAATATGGCTGTCTCCTCAAGGTGAGTCGCAATGGAGTCTCGGGATCATTTGCTGATGTCCATTGGCCAGGATCAGGAGCAGCTGCTGGCTTCACTCGACTGTGGTGGATCCAGGGTTCGAATTCTGCAACTTTCACTGCGGTGGGTGTTGACAGGATAACAACATATGGTCCCTTCCAATGTGGCGCCAGTGGGGTTTTTCTCCACTCTTTCACCCACACAGACGTTCCCGGCTTGAAGGGATGCAGAGGTTCAGTCAGGTTGATGGGTAGTCGGTCTTGCACCCACGTTTGGAGTTTCTGCAAAACAGAACCTAAAGCTAATAGTTCTTGTCTAGTTATTTCAGATCCTATCTGTCTCATGTCTCCCTTTATTCCCTGCACTATGGGTGGAGGTCGCCCATACAAAATCTCAAAAGGGGAGACTCCTAAGGATCTGGTTGGAGCTGAACGTAGCCTAAGAAGGGCTATGGGTAAAACCTGGTGTGTTTCTTGGCAAAGTTTGGATAACTGAACTTTCAGGGTTCTATTCATACGTTCTACTTTCCCTGAACTCTGGGGTCTGTAAGCAGTGTGTAATTTCCATTTTATTTGCAAAGCTTGAGCTAACTGTTGGGTCACTTGAGATACAAATGATGGACCATTATCTGACCCTATAGTTGACGGTATTCCAAATCGGGAATGATCTCATGGAGCAATGCCCTAGTGACTTCTCGGGCTTTCTCAGTTCGGGTGGGGTAGGCTTCTACCCACCCTGAAAATGTGCAGACTAACACTAACATATAGTGATATCCATTTGCACGGGGCATTTCAGCAAAGTCTATCTGTATATCACTCATGGGGGTCACCCCTACTGACTGAATTCTTGGGGGTGGAACAGGACCTTGCTTAGCGTTATTCTTGGCACATGTCAGGCATTGCTGCGCCACTGAGGCAGTCAGGGATCCTAGCAAAGAAATACAGAAATGGAGTCTTAAAGCTTTCTCCATGGCTGTTTTCCCATAATGTGTGGCTTGGTAGAAAGCTTGGACAAAGGCTGGCCCTAGTGCTTCAGGGATGACTGTAGGACCTGGGGGTGGACTACCTTCTGGAGGTGGTAGCACTATCCAAACTTGTTCTGTTAAGACTCCTCCCTCTTTTTCACAATAATAGTCTTAACTCTTGTGTAGTATATCGGGGTGCCCATGAACTAAGGGGCACAGGGAATAGGGCTGCTTGCATTACAGTATCTTGGGTCCTTACTTGTCCTGTGGTGGCTGCCTTTCGGGCTGTGGCATCTGCAAATCTATTCCCTCGAGCAATTTCTCCTGCTCCTGCCTGATGACCTCGACAGTGCATGACTGCCACTTGTTTGGGGGCCCACACAGCATCTAATAACATCAATATCTCGGGCCCATACCTAATGTCCTTACCCCCTGAGGTGATTAACCCTCGTTCTTTGTACAGGGCTCCATGTGCGTGCAAAGTAGTGAAAGCATATTTGGAATCTGTGTACACATTTATGCGGAGTCCCTCTCCTAATGTCAAGGCTCTGGTGAGGGCTATCAATTCAGCTTTCTGTGCAGAAGTTCCTGGGGTCAGGGCTGAGGACTCAACTACCAGATCAAGGGTTACCACTGCATATCCAGCACAACGATGTCCAATGATGACCAGACTGCTTCCATCTACAAAGAAAGTCCGTTCTGGGTCCTCTAGAGGGACATCCGTCATATCAGGGCGACTTGAGAATACAGTGTCCATGGTTTCTAAGCAATTATGATCAGGTGGCCCAGGACCAATTGGAAACAGTGTAGCAGGGTTCAGAGCTTGGCTAACTTTCAACTGTATCCGAGGGTTTTCACACAACATGCTTTGATACTTCAACATTCGTGCATTGGTTAGCCAGAAATTTCCTTTGTGTTCCATGAGAGTCAGGACAGAATGTGGCACGGTGACTTGAAGAGTTTGTCCTAGTGTGAGTTTGTCTGCTTCGCCCACTAGGAGGGCTGTTGCTGCAACAGCTCTTAGACAAGGGGGCCATCCTTTTGCAACTACATCCAATTGTTTTGACAGATAAGCTACTGGTCGTTGCCAGGATCCAAGAGATTGGGTCAATACTCCCAATGCGTTTCCTTGTGATTCATGGACAAAAAGATGGAAAGGCTTCTGAACATTTGGAAGACCTAAAGCTGGAGATGACATCAAGGCCTTTTTCAAAGTTTGGAATGCTACATCTTCTTCAAGTCCCCAATCTAGTGGGGATTTTTCCATTCCTCTGGTGGCTTGGTATAGTGGTTTTGCAATCAGGGCAAAGTTGGGGATCCATATGCGGCAATATCCTACT
Organism: Ichthyophis bannanicus; assembly: GCA_033557465.1. Classification (NCBI taxonomy): domain Eukaryota; kingdom Metazoa; phylum Chordata; class Amphibia; order Gymnophiona; family Ichthyophiidae; genus Ichthyophis; species Ichthyophis bannanicus. The sequence goes on from CM066037.1 coordinate 297,489,527, forward strand.
GCCCCCAGGAAGGCTCCTACTTGCCTCCTAGTGGTTGGAGTGGGGATATTACATACAGCTTCTTTGCGTTCTGGTCCTAAACGCCGGATCCCACTGGACAACTGGAATCCTAGATACTTGACTGCAGTTTGGCATAATTGTGCTTTGGCTCTTGAAACTTTGTATCTGGCATCTTTAAGAAGGTACAAAAGTTCACTAATAGCTTGCAGGCATTCACTTTCTGAGTTGGTGGCTATGAGCAAGTCATCTACATACTGAAGAAGAACCCTCTTTCCTGGGTCCACTGGGTAACTTGAAAGATCTTGATTCAGGGCAGCACTGAAGAGAGTAGGTGAATTTTTGAATCCTTGGGGCAATCTAGTCCAGGTGAGTTGACCCCGCCTTCCTGTTGTGGGGTCTTGCCGTTCAAAAGCAAATAAAAGTTGACTGGTGGGTGCTAGGCACACACAGAAAAAGGCATCTTTCAGGTCCAGGACAGTGAAATGAGTAGCCTCAGCGGGGATCAGTCCCAAGAGAGTGTAAGGATTTGGTACTACTGGGTGTATAGTTTCAACTGCATCATTTACTCGCCTTAGATCTTGTACTGGGCGGTAGTCCCCTGTCCCAGGCTTCTTTACTGGGAGAAGGGGGGTATTCCAAGGTGACTGACATTCTTTGAGAAGTCCATACTTCAGCAGTTTCATCAGATGATGGTGAATTCCTTCAATGGCTGGTCGAGGGAGAGGATACTGCTTCACATGTACTGGCTCCACTCCTGGCTTGAGGGTGACAATGACAGGGGCTATGTTCTTCGCTAGGCCAGGTGGATTATCTTCTGCCCAAACTTCAGGTGGGGCTATAAGGTTGGTAGGTATACAGGGACTGGTTGACTTTATTGCAGGTGCACTATAGAACCGCCACTCTTCTTCTCGGGGAACAGTCAGCACCATTAATCCAGCAGGCTTTAGGTTCACAGTCATTTTCATTTCTCCCCCTTCAGCAAAGGATATTTGGGCCTGGAGTTTGGCAAGCATGTCTCTGCCCAATAGTGGAATAGGGCACTCAGGCATATACAAGAACTGGTGCGTTATCTTCAGTCCCCCTAGCTCACACATGCGGTTCTGCAAAAATGGTTTTGTGGCTTTATTTCCAGTGGCTCCTATTATTTTATTTATTTATTTATTTATTTATTATGGTGACAGATTTATTTATTATGGTGACAGATCGTGAGGAGAGTGGAGCTACTGGTTTGGCTACTACTGAATGTTCTGCTCCTGTATCTACCATGAATTCCATATATTGGTCCCCTATCTTTAGATTGACCATAGGCTCCTGGGGACCCAGGGTGAACTTGGAGCCCGGTCTGGCCTAGTCTTCATCTATGTCATCCAGGTCATAGCCCGTTGCTACCGCCACTCCCTCAATGGCTTCTTCCCTCTCCTGTTGGAACTGCATTCGATTCATTCCTCCTCTTCTTCGAAATCTTCCTCCTGACCTCCAAGGACTCCCTCCTCCCCTCGCAGGGGCGGAGTCCAAATGCGGGCACTCATTTCTCCAATGTCCTTCTTCCTTGCAGTAGGCACACTGATTTGCACCTAATGGAGGCCTTTCACTTCCACGGCCTCTTCCACGTCCTCTAGTCCTCTGATTAGGAATACCTCCTCCACGTCGTTCGGTTATAGCAGCAGCAAGAAGATCTGCTTTCTTCTTCATCTTTCGTTCACTTTCTTTGTCTCATTAATTCTCACGATTCACAAATACTTTCTGAGCGACTTCCATTAACTGAGCTGTATTCATGCCCGCAAATCCATCTAATTTCTGCAATTTTCGTTTTATGTCTCTCTGGGACTGACTAACAAATGCCGCATTTACCATGCGTAAATTTTCCTGAGCAGCGGGATCATATGGGGTATATAGTCTATAAGCTTCAGACAACCGCTCATAAAAGGCCGCTGGGCTCTCATCCGGACCCTGGAGAACTTCCGATACTTTTCCAAAATTCATGGCCCTCTGGCCTCCCCTCTTCAGGCCCTGCACTAAGGCCTGGCGAAATCTAGTTAGGGCCGCCGCCTCCCTTTCGTCAGTCGGGTCCCACCCGGGATCTTCGTTGGGATATTCTGCAACTGCGGCCTGTGGGGGATTTACTGCCCCCCTCTCTACAGGGTTCTCTTCTAACCACCGGAGGGCTGCTTGCCCGATCCGGCCTCGCTCCTCAGTGGTGAAAAGGGTGGACAGGAGCTGGTGACAATCGGCCCAGGTAGGCTGATGGGTTTGCATAATACTAGACATTAATTCTGTTAATTCCTGATGTTTGGCTGTATAGGAAGCATAATGCGGTTTCCAGTTTAATAAATCTGTGGTAGAAAAGGGTACATAAACTAAGCTGGTTGGTCCTGGCGCCATCTGTCCCTGATCATTCAAAACAGGAATTTCAGGCACTTGGCGTAATGGCATTAGATGCCCTGCTTTCTCCTTCTTCTTGGGAGTTACGCTTCTTAACTCATAAGGCTCTCGGGCACCAGTTTCCTTAGAGGGTGACCCTGAACTGATAGGAGAACTTCCACTTTCTATCTCATCAGAAGACTCAAGTCCCCCTGCTGTACTTGGGCCTGACCCGGAACTTTCACTCGGGGTAGGGCGCTTCTTAGGCTGTTGCTTCTGTATTTTCTGGGGCTCCTCATCGGGCTCTACTTCAAGTCGTGGGGCCATGGGGACTAATTTCTGTGGGTGCCGGGGTAAATTATCCAGAATATCTGAAGACTCTGGGTCAGAATATACTGGCGAATTCTCTTCCTTAGCTTTTGTGGTTCCCCTAGTAGTAGCTACAAATATTTTACAATGCTCCTCATAACAGCGCTTCATCCATGATGGCTTCTGTTCGCATATACTCAACCAGGAATCTATATAGGGGAACTGATCGGGATACACTCTCAGTATAAGCTGATGAATTCGTAAAACTGTCTCAAAATCAAAGGTGCCCTCTCGGGGCCATGAAGCAGCTAATGCGGGCCACTCCCTTTCACATAATATTTTTAATCTGGATGGAGTCATTTTTATACCATAATCACCCGAAAATCCTTTACGGAAATTCTTGATCATACATGCCAACGGAGTTTGCGTGGACTCCGTCCCTCCCATAATGTAAACGTACCTGCCTACGCTACTACCTGCGTACGTTACGTACCCTACGTCCCTACGTACACATAATGACGTACAAGACAACGTACAATAAGGATAGGTAGTATGGCTGTAGGTAAGTGGTTCGTACAGCCCACGGAACACTGGGGGGGGGACAAACACCACTCGCTTCCTCCTGTTCGAGACCTGGGCGCGGTTGCCCGGCCAGGAACTGCGCTACTTAGGAGTCCGCTCTCGCTCGGTCTGTATTTCAAAACCTCTCACTCACGCACACGCAAGCATATTTCAACAAGATATCATATTTCAATATTTCAAGTGCCCAGGTTTTCTGACTAACTGACTTTTCCAAACAAACAAGAAGGGTCGATAGTTTCGGCTTCCGCTTTCCTTACGCGGAGCTTACTAGGACCGCCCTTATAGGAGGTGATCAGGCTCCTTTTTCTCGCGCACACTCATGCGAGATTTCCCAGATTTCTCAGTTAGTCTACACCAAATTTACCAAATTGGTCTTGCACTCGCAAGACGCTGTCCCAGGCTGTTCTTTCTGACTATTTAATCACAAAAATGTCTACTCACCGGATCCGGTCCCCGATACCTCACCAGCTTCTGAGTTGGAACCTGGACTCCCCCGGGTCGGAGGTGTTGGCCAGCTGGACCCGATGGCCCGCCGAGGCAGGCGGAACCCTCTCTGGCTCAAAGGGGCCGGCGGCACCTGAGGTTTCCCCCGCGGTCGGACAGACACGGTTCCAACCGGGCCAAACCTCAAGGCGAATTACGTGAATTATTCACTTGAATACCATTTACCACTCGCACTTCCCGGCCAATTCACCAAGAATATGCTGTAGCAAAGTGCAGTCAATGAAGAAGTCCAGGAGTCGATTGACAGGGTCCAAGTCAGTTTATTGTGCACAAGGCCCAGTCAGTCAAAGCAGCAAAAGGTACTGAGCGAGGGTTTATACAGAGACATAACTTTTTATATCGCTTTTTCAGTTTGATACATGAAAACGTTCTATTGGTTCTAGCTCGATACATGCAAACTTCTCATTGGTTATACATTCCCTTAATTTGTCCAATTAGAAATCCCTCCGGAACCTAGCAACCGGCCCCCTCCTTTAGGATTGCTTGAACAATGGTACAGTTCTAGATCTCGTTACTTTTCTACTGCAAGGTCAACTTCAGCTTCTGGAATGCATATACTGTTACTTTTCTGTTCTTTCACATACAAGAGAATAATAGAAGACTTATGCATTCATGAAAACTTCTTATTAAGCATTTTAAAACATCTTTCTTATTTTTCACAGATTTTTGGTTCTTTTCTAGCTATAATGGGAATTAGGATCCAGGCCTAACTTACAGGCCTTTCATAGTAGCAGGCCATGCTAGGCCATAGCCTACCTCAGCTTCTCCTTTCTGTGTTAGACTGCTGGTGCCAATACTCCAATTAGTGGATAAAAGTATGTGCCTAGTTTTCACAGCATATATACTTTTATCTGGAGGAGTAGCCTAGTGGTTAGAACACTGGCTTGGTAACCAAGCAACTAGGGTTCAAATCCCACTAGCACTCCTTGTGGCCTTGGGCAAGTCACTTAACCCTCCATTGCCTCGGAAGAAAGGCCTGGCAATCTACTTCTGGTGACACTGCCAAGAAAACCCAGGAGCTTCTGGGTCACCAGGAATCAGGACTGACTCGAAGGCACAAATTGCATTTGCATACTTTTATCTACAGGGAAAACCGACGGCAGGTGGAGGCAAAGTAGGCATGGGGATTTGATTCTGAAATCCCTACTTGTACTTTGTTGGTGCACTTTATATCGGCAGCTAAGCAGGTGCAAATTTCACAGATACTTTAGTACTGTAGCGGCAGAGCGCAAACAATCCAATAATACCAGGAGTCTGTTCAGAAGGTCCAAATCATTTATTTGTGCACAAGACTCAAGCAGAATCACATTCAAAATGGCTGAGCAATGGCTGTTAGTAAAACAACAACTTTTATACTGTTCTTTCCCATTCTGGACATAGGCAAACTTCTCATTGGTCCCGGTAACCCTTCTTTCACCATCTATTGGTCCCGGTACCACTACGTAGTTGTCCAATGAGGACCCTTGACTGGGCTCAGCACCTGTTTCCCCCCTTACAGTCCCAATTACAATGGTCAGTTCTTCAACTTTGATACTTTTCTCCTCCAAGGTCGCTAACCAGCTGGAATATGTGGGAAAGCAGGGCACTGTAACCTTTCTCTCAACAGAGTTAATTAATTCCATAGAAGCTTCACACATCTTATCAGTTCCAATTAAAGCTGTTTACTGTCTTTTCTAAGTTTCGTTTCTGCTTAGCTATGTTCAGTTAAGCTGAGTTAAGTTTCAATTCTATAGAGGCAATATTGGGGGGGGGGGGGGGTTCATTCCTCTGGGCCTAACCACAGGCTTCATTTACAGGTCAAGCTGCTTCAAGCAGCATGGATCATAGGCCTTCGCCTACCAAAGTACCTGTAGACTTTGGCTCAGATTTTAAAAGAGAAACTATTTATATGGCATTATTCCCACCAGAAAAGATAAAAACAAATGAGGGGAAAGAGAGTGCACCCATATGGATACAGGCCATGCTTATGTAACCCTTCTTCTCAAGTCACTTCACTGGCTTCCTATCAGTTTTCACATCCAATTCCAACTTCTCCTACTGACCTACAAGTGCATTCATTCTGTGACTGCTCGCTACCTTTCCTTTCTTATCTCACTCTACACCCCTCCTTGGGAACTCCACTCCTCTGACAGATCCCTTTTATCTGTGCCCTTCTCTGCCACTGCCAACTCCATACTTCATGCATTCCACTTGCTGCTCCATATGTCTGGAACAAACTACCCGTGCCTCAGGTTCCTTCTCTAGCCCTATTCAAATCCAGGCTAAAAACCCACCACTTTGAGGCTGCTGTTAGATCCTGATGCTCCTCACTCTCTTATCCACTACTTATATGTATTTTACTATACTCTAGTCCCCAGTTTTGCTGTGTCTTTTGTCTTGATTAGATTGTAAGCTCTGAAGATCAGGAACTGTCTCTTATAACTTGTATGTACAGAGCTGCATATGCCTTGTAGTGCTATACAAATGATTAATAGTAGTAGTAAGAGAGACGCACAGATACACCCAGTGGAGAAGAGTCACATAGGCAATCACAGACCTAAATGGAAAGGAAGAGACACATGGATGGAAGGGTGCATGAAAAGCAATAAACAAATGTAAACTAGAGGCAGACAGAAGCAGAAACACTTTCAGAGAAAGAGATAGATACATACGCATATATAGAGATGGATGGAGAGACACACACAGCCAGAGAGAGGCCATAGGTGTCAGAATGGAGTGGGCCATATGGGCCCAGGCCCCAGTAAATCTTTGCCTGCCAGGTGCCAGCAAATTGTAGGGAGGCTGCGATCACAGTGTTCCCCTCCTTTTCTGCCTGCGGGGATCCCATCTCCCACAGGCAGAAAAGAGCAGTAGTGATCGCAGCAAGGACTCCTTCTGTCTGTCCGTTGGAGATTGAATCCCTGCAGGCAGAACAGGAGGAGAAGGTTCCGACTGCAACCTCCATACAGGTTGTCTGCCCACAGGGATTTTATCACCTGCGGGCAGAAGAGAAGGGAATGGTCGTGATTGCGGAAAAGGCTCCTTCTGTCTGCCTGCAGGAAACAGATCATGCACATTGCATTAGATCATGCACACTACAGGCCCAGTATTCAGCAGCAGCGGATAGCACAATTACAGTGGCTAGCCATAGCTGTTGAATGCTAAACTCGGATATTCAATGCCAGATATTCATGGCCGGCGAAGCAGGAAGCTAACCGGGCAATGGTGATATTCAGCCACAGCCCGGTTAGCTTCAGTAGCGAAACTTAAGACTGAATATTGCTGCTGACCAGTTATCCATGGGCGCAACCCACAGACACTTCGATGCTAACCACTTAGCACTAGAGCACCGAGCAGTGGCATTAACTGTGTTAGTGATGCTGAATATCCCACTTAGCGGCATTTACACGGTTGCAGGTCTGCAGACCATGTAAATACCTTTGAATATCAGGCCCTACATTCGCAGAGAAGCACGAATGTGAGTCTTCTATTCTGAATGTCGTTCCCATGCAGTTAGCTGTAAGGTCTTGTGGACTATCCTGGTATTTATTTATTTAACTGGTTTTATATACCGTTTTTCTGCAAGGCAAAATGGTTTACATTGAACAAGAAGGAACATTTACACAGGACGGTTAGAACTATGTACAGGTAACTTTGGTATAAATATTACAGTGTTACAATGAACATAAGAACAAAAATGGCTATTTACAGATGGCCTGGAGGCTTTGTGGTGAGGCGTTCTGTTCGCCTACTAGAAGGAAGAGCTGGGTGAAGGAGAGTGTGGGGGATGGGGGGGTACAGGTGATGGGTGGTGCAGGGGGGTTAGGGGGGTGAGTGGTGGGATTGGTGAGGAGGTGCGGGGTATAATCTTGAGGGGGATTTGTGGCAGTGGATGTGTTAAAATATTCTTCAAAAAGAAAGGTCTTGAGATGTTTTTTGAAGAGGGTGTGGGATTGGAGGGCCCGTATGGTGGGGGGCAGTTTGTTCCAGTTGGTGGGGGCATAGAATTGAAAGGCTCTTGTGCAGGTGCGTTGAGGTTTCTTGGAACTCTGTGCAGGTAGTAGGAGGAGGTTTGCTGTGTTTTGGTGCCGGAGTCTGCTGTTATTGGGGCGCTCAAGTAGAAGTTGTAGCTGTTTCTCCATTGTGTTGAAAAGGGCTCTGTGTGTGAGGACAATGGTCTTAAACCTGATACGGGATGCAACTGGCAGCCAGTGTAGGAATTTCAATATGGGCATGATGTGGGAGTGCCTGGTTGCTCCGGCAATGAGACGTGCAGCTGTGTTTTGGGCCAGCTACAGGGGGGCGAGGATGGTCTTAGGTAGTCCTTGTAGGATGGAGTTGCAGTAATCGATGAGGGGTGATGGAGGCTTGACAGACTGTGCGGAAACTATCATATGGTAGAAGAGGGCAAAGAGTTCTGATTTTGTAGTAGATATTTTTGGTGGTGTTTAGGATATTTATTTATTTAAAAGTATTTATATCCCACTTTATCCTTTAATCAAAGCGGATTTCACTGCATACCAATCAGATAGGGTAGTGCAGGGGTGTCGGCAGGCAGTGGCTGTGAATTTAGTGTTCATGAGTGTGTGGATAGGTAAATCTTGATTATGGGTGCAACATATACAGGTTGAGCTATCTACATTGGGCTATATACAATTTACAGAGAGTAATAGGATGTATTGATGTTGTGAATGTCATTTCTTGAGTAACTCGTTTTGTGGTGTGGTTGGGGTGGATTGGAGGTCTTCGTTGAATTGTTCAATGAATAGGGTGGTTTTGAGTAGCTTCCGGAAATCCTTTATATCTGTTGTTGATTTTAGGTTATCTGGGAGGACATTCCAGATAGCAGGGGCAGCAAGAGAGAAGGCTCGCATGGATGTGGATTTGTTTGTTCTTGTGAATAAAGTAGGTGTTGGTATATTGTTTTTGGTGCTGTTTCTGTCTGGTCTTTTGCTTGTTTTGGTTCCAATAAGTTCTTGTAGTATTTCTGCTGAGATGTTGGTTTTAATTTTGAAGATGGTGAGCGCTGATTTATATTTTGTCCATGAGGAGATTGGTAGCCAGTGTAGATCTTGTAGTATTGGAGTTATATGGTCTTGTATAGAAGCGCTAGTGATAATGCGGGCAGCAGTGTTCTGGACTATTTGTAGGGGGTGGGTGATTTGTTTAGGTAGACCTTGGAATAGTATATTACAGTAGTCCAGCAGCGGTGTAATGATGGCCTGGCATACTGTACGGAAATGTTCTTTATTGAGGAGGGGTTTTAATCTCTGGAGTGTTGCTAGTTTGAAGACTGTTCTGGATATCTTGTTGATATGCGGTTGTAGGGTGAGTTGTTTGTCTAGGATCACTCAAAGGTATCTGACTTCCTCTTTTATTGTAATTGATGTATTGAATATGTTGATAGCAGTAGGAGGAATGAATGAGGAGACTCTCGTGATGATAATTGCTTCCGTTTTTTTTATGTTGATGTTTAGACTGTTGTTAGCCAAGTTGTTATTTCTTGAATGCATGTTGATATTTTGGTATAGTCTGGGGAGTCCAGTTGAATAGGGGTATATGCCATGATGTCGTCAGCATATATGGCGTATTGTATCTTGTGTTTGTTAAATATTTTGCATATAGGTTGAATATAGATGTTGAAGAAGAGAGATGATAATGCTGAGCCTTGGGGAACTCCTTGTGTGGTCTTGAAGGGTTCTGAGGTGAGGTTCCCAGATTTTACTCTTTGGTGTCTATCCTCGAGGTATGATTGGAACCATTTTATTGTTGTATCTTGTAGTCCAATCTCCGTTAGTCACTTCAGTAGGATGTGATGGGAAACTGTGTCGAATGCCGCTGATATATTGATAAATATTAGTAGGAATCCCTGCTTCATCTTGTCTATTCCTTTGATTATGTTATTGAATAGATATATGAGTAGTGTCTCAACGCCATGTTTTGGACGGAATCCGTGCTGGTGGGGATCTAGTGGGGCGAATTTGTCAATGTGATCTTGGAGCTGTCTCTGTACAATTTTTTCAGTTATTTTAGCCAGGAATGGGAGGCTGGATATTGGGCAGTAGGTTGATGGGTCGGTAATGTTGGATGAGGTTGATTTAGGAATGGGGCGGATAGTAGATTGTGTGAGGGCTTTTGGCATGTAGCCCTGGGTGAGAGAGGTGCTCACTATCTTTTGGATGAATGTGCTGAGTTCTTTGGTGGATTTAATCCAAGTTACCGGGCAGGGGTCAGATGGAGAGGTGGTGGTGTTTAGTGCAGTGATGGTTTGTTCTATTTGTTTTTTTGATGGAATGCTGAAGTTCTTCCATTGATTGGTAGTTGCAGAGTCATCTGTTGCTGGTGTGTCTATAAGGGGGATGTATTCATGTTGTTTGTTAGTGCTGTTCTTGGCTGTTAGGTAATCAGCAAAGGCTTGCGGGTGTATTTTACTTTCATCTTTCATTGTTGGGTCATTTGTTAGGGTACAACAATGTTGAAGAGTTCTTTAGGTTTATTACAGGATTTTAGTACAAGATTTGTGTGGTATTGTTGTTTATGCTTGTTTATTAGGTTACTGTAATTCTTTTGCATCTCCTGGTATTTTTTCAGTGTAGTTTCTGATTTGTTGCATCTCCAGCAACGTTCCAGTTGTCTTAGTTTTCTTTTGGATTGTCTTATTGTGTTAGAGTACCATGGTGTAGATCTGGACCTGTTTTTGTTGTGGTGTGAGTTCATTCGAGGTGTTAGTTGAGATGCAGCAGATATGGTTCTGCTGTCATTTACTATGTTACTGTGTTACTATGGTGGTATTCCATGAGTTGATGGTTTTGTCCAGGTCGGTGAAATCTTGGGTTAGGGACTGCATGGTATCTTTGAGGAATTGCTCTTTGTTGAAGGCTTTGAAGTGTCTTGTTGGCTGTTCCGTTTTCTGGGCTGTCTGACCGGTATTGAGGTGGAGTTCAAATGATATGGCATGGTGATCTGACCAAGGTATTGCTGTAGTTTTAGGTGGTGTTATGAGATCTTTATCTAGGGTATTGGTTGGAACGAATATGTGGTCTGGTGTGGAGCCAGAGCGATGTGATGGGCCCGATAAGATTTGCTTGAGTTGAATAGATTCCATTGCTTTGTGAAATGTGAGTTCAGTTGTTGTTGTGGCAGATGTGAGGTTTAGTTCTCCTAGTACAATGAGAGTCTTGTGTGGTGAGTTAGCTGCATATATCATGTCCAGGATGTTGGATGTGTCCTCTGATGGAGCATTGGGGGATCGGTATATTAAGCAGATGGATAGGTGTTTGTTTTCTGTGTTGATGAATTCACAGTGTTTGGAACGTTTGGAGGATGATATCTTGAGCTTTAATTCCGATCGGGCAAGGATTAATACTCCACCTCCTTGTTTGTGGGTTCTGGGGCAGTTCTAAGCTGTGAATGCTGATGGTGTTATTTGGTTCAGTATTACCTGGTCTGTACTCTTGAGCCATGATTCAGTAATGCATAGGATGTCAATGTTGTTTTCATAGATGTAGTCGGTGATAGTGTTTGTTTTGTTGCATACTAATCTTGCATTTATCAGGCCTATGGTTAAGCAGGTAATATATGGAAAGTGCAATTGAGATATGTATATTTGTGTTGATGGTTCTCTTTGAGTATATTTGGTAGGTCTCTTGCTGTGTGGTCTGTAGTGTGCAGATGTGTATAAAGGTCGATATATGGTAGGGATGTATGATATATGCAATGTAGGAGGAGCTTGTAGGGTTGTAAGGTAGTTGGTGTAGTAAAATGCATCTGTTTGATAAGAGCATAGGGTGAGAATTAGTATACAGCATACATTTTTAGGATGAGTGTTCTTTTGTGTTTTTGTTGTCCGTATAGGAGTTTGCAGCTTTTGTGTGTAGGAATAGTGTGATGGGGTTGATGTTCCATGCTATTGTCCTCTATGTGGGGTGAGCTCTTCACCGTAGGATTGTGTTCTTGGTTGTTAATCTGGAGGGTATCTATTCTGTGGTGGGTTGGCTTATCAGAGCTTGGCTATATTATCAATATATAGACATGTAACAATAAATAGACATGTAGCAAATATATGGCAATACAACATGTTGCAAATATATAGCAATATATAGACATATATTAAAGTTATACAGGTGGACTACTAATCAACATAGTATACAAATGCAGTATTATACAAATAACAAATACTGGTAATACAGTTACTTTGTTTAATTATAGGTTAGTTCCGGTGTTTACTTGCAGTGAGCAGTTCCTATAGATGTAGGATCAGATCAGGTGGGTGGTCGGATATGAGGCTGAAAGTTCAAGAGGTGGTCCAGGGTTTACACCAAGGAACTTGATCTGAGGTTTGACCTGAATTTCAGTGTCACCCAGTTTGATGCTATGTGGGGGGTTGAAGCTGGGATCTCTAGAGAATGTGAAGGAGCTCTGTTTTGCTGAAATTGATTGTGAGATTGTGCAGCTGTAGCCATGCAGTGACTTCTGTGAAGCAGGTTGCAAGGATGGAGTAATCAGGGGAGGTGGTGTTGAAGGGGATGAAGATCATTATATCATCTGCACAGAGTTGGTATCCGACGTTGAGGCTCTTGAGGATGTGACAGAGGGGCCTGATGTAGATGTTGAAGAGGAGGGAGAAGAGGGCCAATCCTTGAGGTACTCCTTGTGGGAGGGTGGATGGCGATGAGGATTAGTTTCCAGTTCTCACTTGTTGGGTTCGTTGGGAGAGGTAGGAGTGAAACCATTGTAGTGGGGTGCCTCGGATGCCGATAGTGTTAAGTTGATTGATGAGGGTCTGGTGGGATACCGTGTTGAAAGCTGCAGATATGTTGAGGAATAATAGGATAGAACCTGAGCGGGGTTTCTCTGTCCCAGTTATGAGTGTGTTAAGGAGAGAAGTGAGGAGGGTTTCCGCACTGTGGAGTGGGCGAAATCCATGCTGGTTGCTGTCAAGTGGGGCAAATCTGTCCAGGTGCTCCTGAAGCTGAATTTTTACTGCTTTTTCAATGATTTTAGAGAGGAAAGGGATGCTGGCAATGGGTTTGTAGGATGCAGGTGAGGTGGGATCAAGGTTGGGTTTCTTCAGTAGGGGTCTAATGGAGGCTTGTTTGAGCGAAGGGGGAAATAGGCTTGGTTGAGGGAGGCTTGGAGGACTGTAGAGATGAGTGGAAGCATCAGGATCTTTGTTTGCTTAATCCATGTTACTGGGCATGGATCTAGGGGGGAGGTGGTGGCGTTGATGAGGGTGATGATGTTCTTGAGTTCCTCTGGATGGACATCCCGGAAAGAGGTCCAAGGCTGGGTTGTAGGGGTTGAGAATGGTTAAGATAGATGTGGCAGAGTGGTTATGTTTAGCTATAAGAAAATCTGTCATCCCTTGGGGGTGGGTGGTGTCTTCCTGGCGAGGCTGGGATGGGTCATTTGTGAGACTTCTGACGAGTTGAAAGAGTTCTCTGGGCTTGTTTATGGCATGGAGTAGTAAATTGCTGTGGTGTTCCCGCTTGGCATTGAGAGTGCTGGTGGAGTATGCTGCACATTAGTCACAGTAGATGGTCAGCAGCTGTGGGTCTTTGTTTTTTCTCCATATTTGTTCTAGTTTTCTGAGTAGGCGTTTCTGATTTTTGAGGTAGAATGAGTACCAGGGGGCATGGTGTTGGGGGGGTTTTGGGATGGTTGTGTTGTGGAGCTTGAGAGGCTGTGGTGGTGATGATGGTGTTCCAAGTTTGAATAAAGAGATTGAGGTCTGAATGTTGAAATGCTTGCTTTAGATGATGAATGGTTTGCTGAATGAAGGTGTCTTCATGGAAGTTTGTGAATCTTATTGTTGTGTGAGGTTTGGGCAGTGTGGGATGTTTGAGCTGGGGGTTGGGTAGGGTGATGGTCAGATCAAGGGACAGGAGTAGATGAGTGAGTGATTGAATGGGAGGAGAAGAGTAGTTCGTTGGGTAGGAAGAGCAGGTCCAGGGCACCTCCTTTTTGGTGTGTAGAAGTCTTGATGAGTTGGGTGAATTGGAGGTCATTCATAACTTTGAGAAAGGTGTTGCTGTGGGTAGAGTCTGCTGAGGGTAGGTTAAGGTCTCCAAGTAGGACAAGGTGTTGTTGGCGTGGGACAATGGAGCAAACTACTTCAAGAAGGGAGTACAGTTGGTCTGCCTTGTGGTGTGGAGCTCTGTATACAAGGTATATGGTGAGGCTTTTGTTGCTTATGATGAGGATGTCAAGTCCATGAGAGGATGATGTGCTGGTGGTGGTGAAGCAGAGTTGTTTGTTGGAGAGGATGCAGACCCCTCCTCCTCTGCTGTTGGTTCGTGGGCAGTTGTGGATGTGGTGGGTATCGGTGTTGAGCTAATTGAGGAGTACATTGTCTGTCTCAGTGAACCAGGTCTCGGTGATGAAAAGGAGATCAATTAGGTTGTCGGTGACGTGATCAGCAAGGGTTTGGATTTTGTTCCTGGCGGAATGGGCGTTGGTTAGACTGCATCTAATTGGTTGAGTGGGGTGTGTGTCAGGGAATGTTGTCGTGGAGAGGGGTGAGGTGGGAGTGTGGAGTAGGTGTGATTGTTTCCTGTGTTGCTGGCTGTATTGAGGAATTGGACTGCAGTGGATTATGGGCTTTGGGAAGTGAATGATGGGAATGAAGGAGGGAAGGGTGAGGTAGGTTGAGAGGCAGTGTGCTAGTAGAGATGAGAGGTATATAAGTGTGAGGTATTTGGGTAGTATATCCATGTTTGAGTAACTTGTTTCGTGTGAGTAGGCTGGGGTAAGGGTAAGAGAGAGAAGGATTATTGCTAGGGAAGAGGCCTTTAGCAAGGTTGGTGGAGAGACTTACGGAAGTGAGATTAGTGTTGGTTTCAGGTTACGGCGTCCTGTGTGGTTTCAGATGTTTAGATGAGGTCTGGAGTGGGCTTCTGGTTAGTTGGAGAAACTTTTTGTGTTTGCCTACGCTCCCCGCCTGCCACGCCAAAGGGACCTCTGGCGAGGCCATCAGGCGTGGGCCCGCCAGGCACGGGCGCGCCCTTCAGGTGATTGAAATTTAAAAGTCCTGCTGGGGCCTGATTGGCCTTCGGTGCAGGCTCCAATCCTCCTCCCTGTGCTGGACGCCGATCGGGCGGGCAGATGGTGATGTTCGTGCCCTTCGGGTGATTTAAATTTAAAAGTCCTGCTGGAGCCTGATTGGCCTTCGGTGCAGGGAGCAGGAGGAGGCTCTGATCCTGCTCCCTGTGCTGGACGCCGATCGGGCAGGCAGATGGTGATATTCGTGCCCTTCAGGTGATTTAAATTTAAAAGTCCTGCTGGGGCCTGATTGGCCTTCGGTGCAGGGAGCAGGAGGAGGCTCCGATCATGCTCCCTGTGCTGGACGCCGATCGGGTGGGCAGATGGTGATGTTCGTGCCCTTCATGTGGTATAACTTGCATCATCTTGTCTTGCAAGATTTTGTGGCATTTTACTATATTTGAGATTAGAGAAAGTGAGACAGTCTCCTCAGGCAGCAAATTTGGGGGGGGGGGGGCAGAGAAAGTGCCCCCAAATGCTTCTGCAGTAGCCATCTCACATTTTTTGGATAGAGGGTGCATAGGTAACAGTGCTGAGACACTGGAGATGTGTAAAGGACAGACTTCCACCTGATGGAGCAATGTGAAACTGATGTATTTATTTAATCGCTTTTGTTTTATCAGTCAAAGTAGTATACATTGTAACTTAAACTTGGTAATGTACATTAAACAGGGACATAGATAACTTGGATTTTTCTGAGGTAATGGAGGGATAAGTGATTTGCCTAAGGTCACAAGGAGTGCTAGTGGGAATTGAACCCTGGTCCCTTGGTTCTGAAGCCAGTGCTCTAACCATTAGGCTACTCCTCCACTCCAGTACCATCTAGGTGCCAAGGCATTGCTGCCCTGTGTCCCCCGCAGCCCCCTCTGGTGGCGGCGTAGTGGTTCCACGGGGCTGGGGAGCGCATAAGAATAGGGGTATTAGGGTTGACCTGTTCCGAGGGTCATGAGGTAGCGGCCCTCTGTGTCAGCCTCGTGGTCAACTTCCCAATAAAGCAACATTTAGCCAAGTGTAGGGAAAAAGAAAAGGCATTTATTTCACCCTTTACGCAAACGGTTCAAAATATGCGGTTGAGAAAAATAACAGGGCTGTATCCTTTCTTGTATCAAGTGCAATTCACAAAAACATTCAAAGTAACATTGTTAATCTTCACAAACTCAAAACATAAGGCATCTTGTATTCTCTTCATACATTTGGTTGCTCCAAATAACTTAAAACTTTCCTATTGTGCAATAATTACAATCCATGGGTTCCACGGCCTCATTAACCTCAGATTCCCCTGGCATCCACTCCATTTCTGAGGGGTCTGACTCTGAAACCTCAGGAAGGTTGGATTCAGGCTTTCTAAAAGCATGCCATACTGTGTTCCAATGTTGGCTTGTCAGTTTGGGGCATCGGCTTTTAGCTATATTGTAGAACCCTGGATTTTCTTCTGCTACAGGATTAAAAGTTCGCTTATCCCAGCATTTATTATTACTAGCCTTTTTCCTAGAGAGATTATCTGGTACTTTTGGCATAAAAGTGTCCTGATCATACAGATAAAAGTTATTCCTTTGTTTCTCTCTTGTGCTAGGCTTAGGTAAGCACTTGCAGGCAACCACTGTTTCACCTTTTAACTTCCTGCAGGCTCTTTTGGGAAAGGCTTGAGGCCTAGCCTGAATGTCCTCCACTTCTTGCAGGCTCAAGTGTTCCCTGGGTGTCTTTCCTCCTTTAGAATGGGGAGTAACTCCTCTGAGGCATGGCTGCTGCTGAGGCGCTTGTCCTCCACTTCCACCCCTGTGGCAGTTGGCTACTGGCCGCGCCCTCTCAGCACTTCCCTGTTCCCCAGGCCTCTGAGTTTTCCATTCCTCTTTCAGGTTACTTTTATAAAAACTTTTAAAAGTACCTTTTTCTCCTTGGGTATTCCTTGCAACCGGATATCTCTTCCTTAGCTTGTATCCCAGTCCTTCTCCCTGGATAGGGCTTCCTTTCAGGCTGGAAGGGAGAGCACCTCCTCCCTTGGCTGCTCTCTGCAATGCTGCTCCTTCCAGTTGTAGCTGGCCTTCCTCTGGGCCTGCTCTTGGGCCTTCACCTCGGCCTGCTCTATGAGTTATTCCTCGGTCTGCTTCTCGGCCTACTCTCTGGCCTGCTCTCCAAGCTGCTTCAACTCCTTGAGCTGTTCTGGGTCTGACAGTGACTCCAACTCTCCGAGCTGCTCTTTCCAGTCCGGCTTTGATGCTCACTCTGGCGCCGTCTCTGTCTCTCTCTCCGATCTGCTCTGCTTAACTGAGCTCTGTCCCTGCTTAAATCGGGACTAACTGATTCAAGGTCCTGCCCATAGAGGCGTGGTTCCTCTGCTTCCAGGCTTGCTCTCCTGCTCCCTCTATGTGGACCTTCAGGAAATTGCATGTAAATCTTGTTTTTTTCAAGATTTAAAACTTCTTTTCTTTCTGTCAGAGGGTCCGCAGTATCACACCTGGTGCTGAGGAGAGTGATGGAGGAGCTACTCAGACAGGAAGGAGCTCCTTGGTACTGCCTATACTGCTGACTGCTTTCTTCAATCTGTGCTGGCATCGAGAGCATGTTCAAAACTCGTGGTGCTAGACTTGCTGTATGCTGATCTTTCAATAAGAACATATGAAATGCCCTATTGGGTCAGACCAAGGTCCATCAAGCCCAGTATCCTGTTTCCAACAGTGGCCAATTCAGGTCACAAGTACCTGGCAGGTTCCCAAAAAGGCACACAGGCTCCACAAAGCTCATCCCAGGGCAAGTAGTGGATTTCGTGGGTCCTCTTTAATAATGGTTTATGAACCTTTCCTCCAGGAACTTGTCCAAATCTTTTTTAAACCCATCTACACTAACAGCTTTTACTGTATCCTCCAGTAACGAATTCCAGAATTTGATTATGCATTGAGTGAAAAAATCTTTTCTCTTATTAGTCTTAAATGGGTTACATTGTAGCTTCATTGTGTGTCCCCTAATCTTTCTACTTTTTGATGGCGTAAACAACTGATCTACGTTTACCCATTTCATTCCATTCATTAAATTATAGACCTCTAGCCATCTCTTTTCCAAGTTAAAAAGCCCTAAACTTTTAAGCTTTTCCTCATAGGGGTCCTTCCATCCCCGTTACCGTTTTGGTGGCTCTTCTCTGTACCTTTTCTAATTCCGCTATATCCTTCTTAAGATATGGTGACCAGAATTGCACACAATATTCAGGGTGTGATCGCACCATGGAACGATGCAGAGGCATTAAAATATCCTTGGTTTTATTCTCCATTCCTTTCCTTATGACTCCTAGCATTCTATTTGCCTTCTTGTATGCCACTACACACTGGGTGGAAGGTTTCAACATATTATCCAAAATGACCCATAAATCTTTTTCCTTGGTGATGGTTCCTAATGTGGAACCTTGCATCATGTAACCATAGTTTGGGATGTTCTTTCCTAGGTGCATAACTTTGCATTTATCCACATTAAATTTCATCTGCCATTTGAATGTCCAATCTTCCAATTTATCAAGGTCCTCTTGCAATTTTTCACAATCCTCTTGTGTCTTACCAGCTTTGAATAATTTTGTGTCATCTGCAAATTTGATCACCTTGCTGTTCCCATTTCCAGGTCATTTATGAAGATGTTAAAAAGCAGCGGACCCAGCACAGATCCTGGGATGCTCTACCTTTCTCCATTGAGAAAACTGGCCATTTAGCCCTTCTCTCTGCTGTCTATCTTTTAATCAGTTCCTGATCCACAGTAGTACACTGTCTCCAATCCCATGACTTTTTAATTTGGCCAAGAGTCTTTCATGAGGTACCTTGCCAAGGCTTTCTGAAAATCCAGGTACACTGTATCAGCCCATTCTACATGTTTATGGACAGATTAGTAAAACAAGATTTCCTTGGCTAAATCCATGTTGGCTTTCTCCCATTAAACCAGGACTACATTTATTTGTTTATTTAAAATCTTTTCTATACCGTGCTTTTTAGAATCAGTGCGGTTTACAGGTAACATTAATTTGTACAATGCAGGCTGAAACAACCATTGTACTTACACAGAACAGGTATGGTACCTTGGGTATCAAACGGGTTTCAAACTATGTACAAATTGAGCAATCATATCCCGAATATGTTGTGGTGACAAGACATGCTCTGACTACTATTTACAGGCTGGACAATTATTTACAGGTTGGACAGTTGTATTAATGGATGTGGTTGCATCAACATTACGTGAGTGTGCTGGTGGTGTCGTCATGGTGGGTGGGAGTATGCTCAGTTGTGATGTATCACTGGTGTGGGAATAATGTAGAAGGAAAAGATGGTGCTTTAGTGCCTTCCTAAATTGGGTAAGGTCAGTGATGGCTCAGATGGTGGTTGGGAGGGTATTCCAGCAAGTAGGTGCGTAGAACACAAAGGCTCTGTTCTTTGTTGCCTGAGAGCATTTCATTATTGCATTGGGGATTACGAGCATATTGGCAGCGAATGTTCAGTAATTTTATTTATAATAGTTTCTACCATTTTGCCCAGTACTGACGTCAGGTTCACAGGTCTGTAGGTTCCTGGGATCACCCCTCGAACCCTTTTTAAAAAATGGCATTACACTGGCCATTCCCTAGTCTTCATGTACTACAGATGATTTTAATGATAGTTCAGATTACTAATAGTAGGTCTGCAATCTCATCTTTCAGTTCTTTCAACACCTTCGGATGTATACTATTCAGTCCAGGTGATTTACTACTCTTCAGTTTATCAAATAGTTACATCTTCCTGGTTTATTGCTATTTCTTTCAATTCTTCCAATATAGCACCATTTCAGGCATGGGTAACTACTTCCCTACATCTTCTTCAGTAAAGACTGAAGCAAAGAATTCATTCAATCTCTCCCCTATAGCCTTGTCTTCTCTTAGCGCCCCTTTTACTCCTCTATCATCCAATGGTCCAACTAGCTCTCATTTATTTTTTGCTCCGAATGTACTTGAAAATGTTTTTATTATGATTTTTGCTCTCACAGCAAACTTTTTTTTCAAATTTTGCCTTTGTCTGCTTTATCAGTGCCTTGCATCTAACTTGCCAGTGCTTATATTGTTTCCCGTTTTCATCATTTGGCTCCTTTTTCCATTTCCTGAAAGATGCTTTTTTGACTACAACAGCTTCTCTAACCTCGCCTTTAAACCATGCTGGCAGTTTTTTGGCCTTCCTTCCACTTTTCTTAAAGCATGGAATATATCTGGCCTTGGCTTCCAAGATAGCATTTTTAAACAATGCCCAATGCTTGATGTAAATCTTTAACCTTTGTAGCTGCTCCTCTTGTTTTTTTCTTAACTATTTTCCTCATTTTATTATAGTCTGCCATTTGAAAGTTAAAAGGTAGTATTGTGGATTTCCATGTCGCCCTTCTTCCACTTATTAAATCAAACACAATCATACTATCTTGGAAGCCCAGACCAGCTGTATTCCACGCTTTAAGAAAAGTGGAAGGAAGTCCAAAAAACTGCCAGCATGGTTTAAAGGTGAGGTCAGAGAGGCTGTTGTTGCCAAAAAAAGCATCTTTCAGGAAATGGAAAAAAGAGCCAAACGACGAAACCTGGAAACAGCACAAGCACTGCCAAGTCAAATGCAAGGCATTGATAAGGCAGGCAAAGGGAGAATTTGAGAAGAAGCTTGCTGCGGAAGCAAAAACACGAAGTAAAGACCTTTTCAAGTACATTCGTAGCAAAAAACCTGTGAGAGAGTCAGTTGGTCCATTAGATGATAAAGGGGTTAAAGGAGCACTAAGAAGCGACAAGGCGATAGCGGAGAGACTGAATGAATTCTTTGCTTCAGTCTTTACTGAGGAAGATGTAGGGTTGTTACCCATGACTGAAGTGGTATTTAAAGGTGTGGAAGAATTGAAGGAAATATCGATACATCGGGAAGATGTATTACAACTATTAGATAAACTGAAGAGTAGCAAATCACCTGGGCCGGATGGTATACATCCAAGGGTGTTGAAAGAACTGAAATATGAGATTGCAGACCTGCTATTAGTAATCTGTGAACTATCATTAAAATCATCTCTAATACCTGAAGATTGGAGGATCGCCAATGTAACACCAATTTTTAAAAAGGGTTACGGGGTGATCCAGGAAACTACAGACCGGTGAGCCTGACATCAGTACCGGGAAAAATGGTAGAAACCATCATAAAGAATAAAATTACTCAGCATGTAGATAGTCATGACCTAATGGGAGACAGCCAACATGGCTTTAGACAAGGAAGATCTTGTCTTATTAATCTCTTATGCTTTTTTGAAGGAGTTAATAATCAGGTGGACAAAGGTGAGTTGGTTGATATTGTGTATCTGGACTTTCAGAAAGCCTTTGACAAGGTCCCTCATGAGAGACGTTTGGCAAAACTAAAGAGTCATGGGATAGGAGGCAGTGTACTATTGTGGATCAGGAACTGGTTAAAAGATAGAAAGCAGAGGGTAGGGCTAAATGGCCAATTTTCCCAATGGAGAAAGGTGAATAGTGGTGTACCCCAGGGATCTGTGCTGGGTCCACTGCTTTTTGACATATTCATAAATGACCTGGAAAGTGGAATAACAAGTGAGGTTATCAAATTTGCAGATGACACAAAACTATTTAAAGTTGTTAAAACCCAAGAGGATTGTGAAAAATTGCAAGAGGATCTTGATAAATTGGAAGACTGGGCATCAAAATGGCAGATGAAATTTAATGTGGACAAGTGCAAAGTTATGCACCTAGGGAAGAACAACCCAACCTATGGTTACACAATGCAAGGTTCCACATTAGGAACCACCACCCAGGAAAAAGATTTAGGCGTCATTGTGGACACCATGTTAAAACCCTTGGTCCAGTGTGCAGCGGCGGCCAAGAGAGCAAATAGAATGCTAGGTATGATAAGGAAAGGAATGGAAAATAAAACAAAAGATATTATAATGCCTCTATATCGTTCCATGGTGAGACCGCACCTTGAATATTGTGTGCAATTCTGGTCGCCGTATCTTAAAAAGGATATAGCGATTTTAGAAAAGGTTCAGAGAAAAGCCACCAAAATGGTAAAGGGGATGGAAGGATACTCCTATGAAGAAAGGCTAAAAAGGTTAGGGCTCTTTAACCTGGAAAAGAGACGGCTGAGGGGAGATATGATAGAAGTCTATAAATTAATGAACGGAGTGGAACGGGTAAACGTAGATCGATTGTTTACCTTATCAGAATATAGAAAGACTAAGGGACATGCAATGAAGCTACAGGGTAAACTATTTAAGACTAATAAAAGAAATATTTTTTCACTCAACGTGTAATCAAACTCTGGAATTTGTTACCGGAGGATGTAGTAAAGGCTGTTAGTGTAGCTGGGTTTAAAAAAAGGTTTGGACAAGTTCCTGGAGGAAAGGTCCATAAACCATTATTAAGAAGGGACCCAGGATATCAACGCTTGAACCAATACAAGCATTGTGGAACCTGTGTCCCTTGGGGAAACTGCTTGGTACATATGACCTAGATTGGCCACTGTTGGAAACAGAATACTGGGCTTGATGGACCTTGGTCTGACCCAGTATGGCATATCTTATGTTCTTATGCTATGATTGCTATTGCCAAGTGGCCCCAACACCCTTATCTCTTGCACCAGATCCTGTGTTCCACTAAGAACTAGGTCCAGAATAGCTTCCCCTCTTGTCAGTTCATGAACCAGCTGGTCCAAGAAGCAGTCATTTATTTTATGTAGAAATTTTATCTCCGTAGCGTGTCCTGCAGTGACATTAACCCAGTCGATATTGGGGTAATTGAAATCACCCATTATTACTGTGTTGCAACGTTTGTTAGCTTCCCTGATTTCTCTTAACATTTCATCATCCATCTGTTCATTCTGGCCAGGCGGTCAGTAGTAAATCCTCCCCTGCCATCGCCTTCCCCTTTTTACCTGGGATTTCTATCCACATTCTACAGTGTATTTTGTTTCATGTAAAACTTTAATCCTGTGTGACTCAATGCCCTCACTAACATACAGCGCAACCCCTCCACCAATTTGATCTACCTATCATTGCGATATAGTTTGTATCTAGGTATCACAGTGTCCCTTTGATTGTACTCCTTCCACCAAGTCTCTGAGATGCCAATCATATCTAACCTTTTATTTAGTGCTATATAATCTAACTCTGCCATTTTATTTTGTAGACTTCAAACACTTGCAGATAGGCATTTTAGAGGTTGTATTTTATTCATATTAATTTGGTTATCAGTTGATAAGAGTAATTTGGAATTTTTCAGCTCAAGGTATCTGGGTTACTTTTGTCTTTATTGGAACCTCTCTGTGAGGGTGCTCTAACTTCCCTCTTTTGCTAGTATCCTTCAAGCATACATCATTCCAAACCATACTTACAAATGCAGATTTCTTTCCAGCAGTAGCAGTCCCTTTTGGTAGTCCTTCAAATCAGTCCTCACATATAGGACTCCCCAGCTACAGGCTACCGAAAAGACCTGCAAACATCTCAACGGGGCAACTAGAAAAATGAATCAAGAATAACAGCATGAGTAATCTCTGAAAGGTTCTGAGAGTAAGCATCCAGCATGGACATCAACAGCAGGTTGACTCTGCGGTAGAAATCTTTTAAGTATTTCTGTACTTCTGAGAAATTCTCAAAATCTTACGGAAAAGGGAATTCTTTGGGTTAAAGAATCCAGTGTATTTGCTAATTCACCCTGGGCTCAGTAGCTCCAGGGAGCTTTTAACTTAAATTTAAATACATTGCAGGATGGATGGGAGAAGAGGAGGAAGAAAGGGAGCAGCAGTAGGAGTGGGAGGGAGAGGAAAGAAGGGAGTGATAGAAGGTAGAGTTGGGGATGCGTATGAAACTATGTAAACTAAAGAGAAGAGATGGGATTGAGGTGAGCATTAGGAAGTAGAAAGGGACAGCGACAGGGAGGTGTTTGAAAGCAGTGGAAGGAGATGAGTCTGTGAAGGGGTATGAGAGGTTAGAAATAGAGCTGGGGAGGTGGTTAGAGGGGGTAATGGGAATCTGGGTGTGGGTAACAAAACAGAAGGGGCTAATGACAGACTATAGAGAAGAGAGGCAGAGGAAAGTAGATGGGGATTGGGGAGAGGGTGAGTAAAGATGACATAATAGAGAGTGAGTGAAAGATGGAAGGAAATAAGGTTCTCAAGGGCCAGTGCAGGTCTCATGGGGACTCGATCCATTGAGTGTTTAAAAAAAAAAAAAAAAAAGAATAGTTACATTCAAGTACAGTTATGGTCAACATTATTGGCACCCTTGCATTTTAGGTACAGTCAAACCTCGGTTTTCGGTTGCCCCGGTTTTCGTCGGTTTCGGTTTTCGACGTCTTTTCCCGACTGAGATCTTGTCTCGGTTTTCGTCGATGCCTCGGTTTTCGTACACCCTGGTCTGCAGACAGTACACTGCCTGCCCAGTCCCGGCAGCACCCCCCCCCCCCCGGACTCACCGATCGCGTGTGCCTGCAATACTGTCACCTTCGCGCTGGTCTGCATACACTACACTGCCTGCCCAGTCCCGGCAGCCCCCCCCCCCCCCCCCCCGGACTCACCGATCGCGTGTTGAGATCTGAAAGGCAGGTGAGCAACATCCTCGAGCCAGACATGCAAGGATTGCAGAGAGGAAGGCCCCGATCTCTCCACCGCCTGCCTGTTCTCTGGAGCGCCCCCTCAGGCTCGGAGGTAGCATGGTAAGCAGGAGATGTTGAATGAATGTGGCAGGCAGTTCTTTCTCTTGCGGGGTTGAGACGGAGTCAGCGATCAGATTGGTGTCCTAAAGTCTCGTTGTGTTTGCTGTGCTGTGGACGATCGGGCAGCTGAGAGAAGTGCTGGCTGAGACTTCGGGAGCTCGTGCTGCTGCAGCAATTGCCACATGGCTCCCCTTCCAAACAATAACCTCTCCTCCTCCCTCTCCCCTCAACAAGAGTCTTCAATAAAGTTAAATGTGATGTTAAATGTTCATTTATCCATTTCATTAGTCATTTATATGTATTTCTCATTGTTTTCTGTATGTAAAAATATAGTTATTCTCTATAAAATGTACTTTTTGTCAATATTTTTGGGTGTCTGGAACGGATTAATTGAATTTACATTATTTCCTATGGGAAATCTTGCTTCGGTTTTA
Organism: Ichthyophis bannanicus; assembly: GCA_033557465.1. Classification (NCBI taxonomy): domain Eukaryota; kingdom Metazoa; phylum Chordata; class Amphibia; order Gymnophiona; family Ichthyophiidae; genus Ichthyophis; species Ichthyophis bannanicus. The sequence continues at coordinate 297,514,418 of CM066037.1, forward strand.
GTCCGTTTCGGTTTTAGTCAGACTTTTTGGAACGGATTAATCATGAAAACCGAGGTTTGACTGTATTTGTATTTGTGTACAGTATCTTGAGAAATGATTGGAAATATCCCAACTGTAATCATCTTATTTTAACAGTATGTTCAAAAGTATACAACAAAAAAAGATGTCTGTGCAACTTAGACATAGTAATTCTGAGAAAAAACAAACAAAATATGACCCGGACAGGATTAATGGCACCCTTCACTAATATTTGGTTGCACAACCCTTGGCAGTGATGACAGCCTCCAAACATTTCTTGTAGCCTTCTATAAGTTCCATACATCTGTCTGCTGGTAGTTTCTCCCACTCTTCAACTGCGATTTGTTCCAGCTCATGAATGTTTCCAGGATTCCTTTTATCAACGGCAGATTTCAGCTCTTTCCAAAGGCTCTCGATTGAAATCAGGACTCTGCTGACCAGTTTAAAACAATCCATTTTTTCCTTTTTAACCATTCTTTTGTATTTTTGGATGTATGTTTTGGGTCATTGTCCTGCTAGAGGACATATCATTCCAAAATATCTTGTTAGGCCTCTAACTTCATGATTCTTTTAATACATTCCAGGTCTCTAGTTCGTGAGGCAGCAAAACAGTCCCACAACATTAGGGAACCTCCACAACATTCAACTGTAGGAAGGGTGGTTTTTTTCCTAGCTTTCTGACAATAGGTAGCACATTTCACTCCAAAATACCTTGGTAGTCCTCTGACTTCAATGTCCCTTTAACACATTCCAGGCCTCCAGTTTATGAGGCAGCAAAATAGCCCTACAACATTATGGAGCCTGCACTATATTTAACTGTTGGGTGTTTTTTACCTTATAAGCTTCATTTCTTCGCCTGTAAATATGCAGGGTGGCCCAAAAAAAGTGAGAACATCTCGTAAATTAAAAGCTTAAATAGTTTACTTATTTACCTTTTTTAGCTATATAACGTCTTTATTTCGACAATTTCCAGTCGCCATCCTTTTTTTTTAAAAATCTGTCAATCGTTTACATCTGTCTTTTTGAATTTTTAAACAACTTATATGCTAGAACAGTGATGGCTAACCTTTTTGAGCCCGAGTGCCCAAACTGCTGCACAAAACCAAAGAATTTCCTCAAAGTGCCAGCACGTCAATTAAACCTTAACAACAAGATTTTAGTATCTAAAAACTCTTTATAAAGTTGCCTGAACTATGTAACATCATTTGTAAAGGTTGGAATCTTTGTATTGTCAGAGAATCAATTTGATTCACAATCCTTTGGTTTTCATTTCAATTTATTGGCAATTTATAATGTTTTAATGATTTCATTCAATTTAATGAATTTAGGAAGAATTTGATTCAGTTACACAATATATTTTAAATGTATTATTCACATAACATGTCAAATGTATCCTGAGTAAAAAAAAGATAAACTTCTTAAAACTGTTAACTGTGTCAGGACTCGGTGTGTATTCCCAAAGAATCTATACATGAAAAAAATTAATGTGATGTTTGTTGTTGCATGCATGCTGATAACTTGTCAAAGAGATATCTTTCTACCTTTTGTGCATTTTTTTTCAGTTGCAATTGCTCCAGCCACTTTCTTCTGGTTTCTTCATGTTTTCTGCTAACTCTCCATCATCTGCTGTCCATTTGTCCTTTCTTCTCTCTTCTAGTTTTTTTTTCAATTCTCTCTCTCTACATCCGCTTTAACATACTAATCTTTCTCCTTTTGCTCTTTCCTCATTCCTATTTCATCCACTCAAATTTTACCCCTCCATCCTCAATCCCCACTTACTCTCCCAATACCCGGCCAATTGTAGATTTTTTATCCCTCCCACACAAAATATTTTTCCCCTCTCCATTTTACTCTCCCAGCCCCATCCCATTCTAATCCTCCCCCAACATCAGCTCCCTTCTAGTTCCAGCCTCACCCAGCATCCATTCCCTTCTAGTCCCTGCATCAGCCCATTTCCAGTCCTGGCAACCCCCCAACCCAATACCAGTCCTAGCCCCCCCATCAACCCACTTCCAGTCCTAACCCCATCAACCCATTTCCAGTCAGCCCCCATAGCCCATTGCCAGTCCTAACCCCCCCATCAGCCCACAGCCCATTACCAGTCCTAACCCCATCAGCCCACCTCAAGTCCTAACCCCTCCCTATCAGCCCATTTCCTGTCCTAGCCCCCCCATAGCCCATTATCAGTCCTAACCCCCCCATAGCCCATTACCAGACAGCCCCCATCAGCCAACAGCCCATTACCAGTCTTAACCCCCCATAGCCCATTACCAGTTCTAACCCCATCAACCCACCTCAAGTCCTAACCCCTCCCCATCAGCCCATTTCCTGTCCTAGCCCCCCCATAGCCCATCAGCACTCCTAACGCCCCCCAGCCCCCCATAGCCCATCAGCACTCCTAACCCCCCCCAGCCCCCCATAGCCCATCAGCACTCCTAACCCCCCCAGCCCATCATCACTCCTAACCCCCCCAGCCCCCCCATAGCCCATCAGCACTCCTAACCCCCCCCAGCCCATCAGCACTCCTAACCCCCCCCAGCCCCCCCCATAGCCCATCAGCACTCCTAACCCCCCCCAGCCCATCAGCACTCCTAACCCCCCCCAGCCCCCCCATAGCCCATCATCAGCACTCCTAACCCCCCCCAGCCCCCCCCTCGCCCATCAGCACTCCTTCCCCCCCCCGCCCAACAGCAATCCTAACCCCCCCCCCCCCCCCCGCCCAGCCCAGCCCAGGGAAATTTTTTTTTTTAAAAGCTGTCTTCTCCCGCTGCCGGGGCCGCCGCGGCAGAATCGAGTGTGCCGCGGGGCCCCCCCTGCCCAGCACAGCCTGCCCTCCCCCTCTATCCGCTCTCTCGTTGCAGCTCACAGTGACACGCGCCGGCTTTCAGAGCGCGAAGGGATTAGTTTCCCTTTCGCAGCTCTATTAAGCCCGCGGGGGCTGATGGGAACTTCCCATCAGCCCCCGCGGGCTTAACAGAGCAGCGAGGGAGAAACTCTTCCCTCGCTCTCTGAAAGCCGGCGCGTGTCACTGTGAGCTGCGACGAGAGAGCGGATAGAGGGGGAGGGCAGGCTGTGCTGGGCAGGGGGGGCCCCGCGGCACACTCGATTCTGCCGCGGCGGCCCCGGCACCGGGAGAAGACAGCTTTTTTTTGTTTGTTTTTTATTTTACTTGCGGACCTTCCCGCGTGCCAGCTGCAAGGCCTTCGCGTGCCACAGCTGGCACGCGTGCCATAGGTTCGCCATCGCTGTGCTAGAAGATGTTCTCACTTTTTTTGGGCCACCCTGTATAGCTGGTCTGCATTGCCAAAGAGCTCAAGTTTGGTTTTATCTGTCCACATAACATTTTCCCAGAAGAATTGTGGTTTCTCAAGTTGGGTTTGGGCAAAGATCAGGTATGCCTTTTATTCTGTCTTTGAGCAGTGGGGTCCTCTTTGGCCTTCACTCATGAAGTCCTTCTTTGTTTAGTGCACAGCATATGGTGTGGGTTGAAACCACAACTCCAGATTGCTTCAGGTCAGCCTTCTTTGGATGTTGTATGTGGTGTATTTCGCACTAACTTTCAAAGACTTATTGGATTAATTTTCCTCTTCCCACCACATCCTGGGAGGTTCTTGAAAGTTCCATGAGCAGAAAACTTCTTAACAACATTGCGAACTGCAGACACATGAATCCAAAGATCTTTGGAGATAGCCTTGTACCCTTTTGAAGTTTGATGTTTGGTGATAATGGATTTTCTGATGATCTCAGGCAGCTCTCTTGTCTTCACCATTGTGAAAAGGTAACAGGGAGTGAATGTGACAATTTTAAACATTAGAGCCATCATTTACTGGTTGATTCAAGTCTTGTAAGTACTGACAACTGATCATAGGTGCATCTAATTTTACTGCAATGGGAATGTGATTCTTCTGTTCAAACTGATTTGAATTGTTTATAAGGGTGTCAATGTTCCCTTTTTTATATTATTTCCTACTATTTCCTTTTTTAATGGTCTGGTATTATTAGATTCTTTTATGTGTCACTGGCCACTTTTTTTTAGGAGATATTGGAGATATTGGAGATATTGAAGTGCAAGCAGGGTTCAGGAAAGGACGAGGAATGAGAGACATCATTGCAGATGTGAGATGGATCCTTGAAAAGACTAAAGAATACCAAAAGGATATCTATTTGTGCTTTATCGACTATAGCAAGGCTTTTGACTGTGTAAACCATGAGAAACTCTGGACCACATTAAGAAGCATGGGTATACCAGAACACCTGATCGTTCTCTTGCGCAATCTGTACATTGATCAAGAAGCAGCAGTTCGAACGGAACAAGGAGAAACAGAATGTTTTAAAATAAGCAAAGGTGTAAGACAAGGCTGCATACTTTCCCCCTACCTGTTTAATTTATATGCAGAACAAATCATCAGAGAAGCAGGATTGTATGAAGACAACAGAGGTGTGAAGATTGGTGGAAGACTCATCAACAACCTTCGCTATGCTGATGATACCACATTACTGGCTGAAAGTGAAGATGATCTGAAACATTTGCTTCTCACAATCAAAGAACATAGTCTCAAAATGGGCCTGCACCTTAATGTAAAGAAGACAAAGATCATGACAATTGGCATAATCAACAGGTTCATCGTTGAAGGAGAAGAAATTGAAATTGTGAACAACTTTAACCTACTTGGATCAACTATCAATAAAGAAGAAACAAGCAGTCAAGAAATCAGACGACGCATTGCTCTTGGCAGAATGGCTATGAAAGACCTAGATAAGATTCTCAAGAGCAGAGATGTCTCTCTCCATACAAAGATTTGACTTGTTTAAGCCATGGTATTTTCAATAACATCATATGGATGTGAAAGCTGGACAGTGAAAAAGACAGATAGGAAGAAAATTGATGCCTTTGAATTATGGTGTTGGCGAATACTGTGTATACCATGGACTGCCCGAAGAACAAACCAGTCGGTACTAGAGGAGATCAACCCTAAGCTTTCTTTAGAAGCTCAGATGACAAGACTTCGACTATCATACTTTGGACACATCATGCGAAGAGAGAAATCATTAGAGAAAGACATTATGCTTGGCAAGATAGAAGGTCAACACAAAAGAGGAAGGCCAGCAATGAGATGGATCGATACAATAACAGCAGCTACGGGTACCAGTCTGTCAACAATGAGCCGCCTAACTGAAGACCAAACACAATTTAGGATAGCTATCCAGAGGGTCGCCATGAGTCGACTCCGACTCGACGGCACTTAACAACAACAACATTGGACATTAAGGAGTTGAACTGCAAGCGTGCCAATAATGTTGAACACAATTGTACGTGGGTATTTCCCTATTCTCGAGTTTAGAAAAGACAGAGGAAAACAGAAACCAGAGCCTGGAACCAACATGATTAGAAAAATAAAATGGCCAAAGGCAGAAAATTAATTTTATTTTCAATTTAATGATTGGAATATTTATCTGTAAGGATGGTGTTAAGATATGGCTGAGGCCCAGCACAGGGCAAAAATTTGGGAGGGGGTCCAGAGCAGAAATTAGGGAAGGGAACCAAAGCCCTCTAGTAGACTGTGCCTTCTTCAGTTTCAGACAGGCTTGGGACCTTCTCTGGCATTGGGTTCCAGGGCAATTACGGTACTCTCCCTCTAATACCAGACTGATATCTGCTGTCTCTTCTTCCAGTAATAGGTGTCTTAATGTTCTAAGATGTTAGGTGATATTTGTAATGGTTATTTTATAGGTAGGATAGAGTTGGTGTTGTTTGAGCCCTGGCAGTGCTGTTATGGTATGGCAGGATTGGTATAAGCTCCAACTGGTCGTTCTGCAGCAGTTTTTTATTATTTCATAATATACCTGGTAGTTGGCACTGGAGGGAAGTTGTGTAGCTGTTACTGATGTGACACCAAAATGTAATATTAAACTTTAAATGAATATTTTAAGAGCATGATATCCAGTTATAAGTTTTTACAGGACCAGTCTCGGAGTGAGGGTCATGAATATTGCTTTAATAGTGAAAATCTGGGATGGAGCTCCATGAACCTGGGCGGATTATTTTAAGTATCTATTAATGTCTCTGCCCATTGCTCCTTGGCACTATCATCCCTTCTCTCTAGTTCCCTCCTTACACTCAGCTGTCCCGTCCCAGCTGACAGCAGACAAGGAGAGTCTGTGGTCGGGTGCTTCTCTAACCTGTTTTTCCTGTCACCAACATTTCTTATGGTGTACAGTAGAAATCTTTAGAGCACCAAACAGGTCAAACAGCTGATCTGAGCTGTGAACCATGTGGGCAGGAGAGACAGAGGTGACAGGAAAAGCGGAATAGAGAAGCACTAAGCCTGCTGCACTGCTAGTTGCGCTCTCCTGCTGTCAGCTGGGATTGGATCACCTGAGCGGAAAGCAACAGGTGGGGGAGAGGTGGATAAGGATGCAAATGTAAATGTTGGTCCTTGGTTCAGAAGACCCATTGTATTCCACTGACGGTTTAATTTAGTTTAGTTTATTCAAATGCTATACTACTTTCTTTAAACCCAACAAAACAGTTTACAAGATGTATAAAAATACAACACAAGATACATAATTCCCAACTCCCAGGGCTGATTGGTTTGTCCAGTCGTCCAGGTATGGAAAGACAAAGATGCCCTGGTTCCTGAGATAGGCCGCCACCACCGCCAGGCATTTGGTGAAAACCCTGGGTGCAGAGGTTAGGCCAAATGGAAGTACTCTGTACTGAAAATGCTTTCCTCCCACTACAAATCTGAGATATTGTCTGTGGTCTGGATGAATGAGGATGTGAGTATAAGCATCCTTTAGGTCTAAGGAGCATAGCCAATCTCCCTGCTGGAGGTAGGGCAGCAGTATCCCAAGGGTAAGCATCTTGAACTTTTCCCTCTCCAGGAACTTGTTGAGATTTCGCAAGTCTAGGATGGGCCTGAGGCCTCCTGTCCTTTTTGGTACCAGAAAGTACCTGGAATAGAAGCCTTGTCCTATCAGGTGGTGAGGCACCGGTTCCACCACCTGCTCCTGTAGAAGACTTGCTAACTCCTGAAGGAGAAGGTTCCTGTGTAGAGGGAGTCGTGGAGGCTCCCCTGGAAAATAGGAGGGAGGTAACTGGTTGAAGTGGAGCAAATAGCCCTTCTGGACTATGCTCAATACCCAGGTATCTCTTGTTATAGCTGACCATCTGTGTGCGTACAGGGTCAGCCGGCCTCCTGTGCTGAGTGGAGCCAACAGTGAGGGAGAGGCTATGCAGTGGGAGTCAAAAACCCCGCTCCCTGCTGTGCAGGAGTCGGAGCTGGCGGATAGGGGATTTTCTGCCTACGGGGCCCATGTCCCTGCCCCTTGGCCTGCTGACCCTGTTGGGGAGCTGTAGAGGCCTGGAAGTGAGGGTAGGATTTGTAGGCAGAGGCCTTCCTTGGGTAAAGGGCTTTTTCCCCAAGCCCTTCTTCTTTTGAAAAGGAGCAGAAGTCTTCCTGGACAGCCTTGTCCTGGTGAGAGTCTCAGTCTTGATTTCTGCAGCCTTTTCAGCCATGGGTTTGCCAAAGAGGTTCTCACCTCAGCAAGGGACATCAACCAACTTGTCCTGGACCCATGGCTCGAGGTCAGATGACTGTAGCCAGGCCTGACAGCGTGCATCGATGCCGGCCGCTGCTACTCGGGCCGAAGCCTCGAAGTCATCTTAGGCTGCTCGAGATATAAACTTTGAGCACTCTCAAATACCCGATGACAAAGCCTTGAACCTCTGCAAAGGTTCCTCGGAGAGGCCAGCAGAGAACCCAGCAATCTCCTTTGCCAGGTCTCGAAGGTACATGCCCATGTACAGCTGGTAAGTCTGGACACGGCAAGCCAGCATAGAGCCCTGGAAGCACTTTCTACCGAGGGCATCCAGGTTCCGGGCCTCCCTGCCGGGGGGCACCGAGGAGTGCATCTTCTGACTCTTCAGACGATGCATGGCCGATTCCACAACCATGGAGTGTTGTGGTAGCTGTGCCTTCTGGAACCCAGGACTCTTACGGACTCGATAAATGGAATCAACCAGTTTGCTAAGAACCGGCGCCGAGGCCAGTGCCTCCCACATGCGGAAGAGGAGCTGTTCCAGCATCGGAGGAACCGGAACAGTAAAGGCCTCCTTGGGGGGAGAGTCATACTGCAGGGCCTCGAGCTCCTCGGCCTTGGCCATATCCCTCACGAAGTCCGAGTACCAGGTATCCTCCGGAGGGGACCTTCTGCGAGGCTCAGACTCCGGTGAGTCCGATGGGACGCACCGGGTCCGGAAAGTGTCTGGGGAAGCCTCGTCCTTCGTCTCCCACCCTGACCCCTCCAAGGAGGAATCGAGCGGCTCCGGTCGGGCGGACACCGATGTCATCTGCCCCGACGCCGAGGGTACTGGCGTCGACGACCTCGGCCCCATACAGGAGGCCGAGGGAGACCTTGGCCGAGGATCAACTCGAGACTTCATTGACTCGAGGATTGGCTCGTCCTCCGGGGTCGACTTGGACGTCGAGGTCCCGGTGGTCGGGGCAGATGCACCGGTGAGACCGGCGATCAGCACCCGCTGCTGTTCCATGAGGGCAGCCAAACTGCTCTCCAAGGCCGTCAACCTGAGTCCGAGCTCAGGAGACGCAGCAGCCCCCAATTCGGGCCCCGATGGCATCGAGCCCGACGTCAGCTCCCCCGGAGGAGAGTCCACGAGGACAACAGTACTCACGTGACTCGGGGACTCCGTCTCCACACGAGGCAATTTGGCAGGCCTCTCCGGCTCCGAGGACACGGGACAGCGGTCGGGGCTATGCCACCTGGCCCTCAAGGTACCAAGAGCGTCCACCGATGCCGCCCTCGTGGGTTTCATCTTCCTTTTGTGCTCCCGTGAGGGAGACCCCCGCTCAGAGGAGCCCCGACGATGCTCGGGGTCGGACTCCCGAGACGTCGAGGTCTCTGACGAAGTCCGGGCTCGGCCGGATACGGATTCAGAGAAGATCCTTTCTCGTTGATGCTGACGGCTCCTCAGCGCCTTAGAGGACATCTTGCCACATGGGCCAGAGATCATTGGGTCATGATCGGGCCTGAGGCACCGGAGGCAGCAGTCGTGTGTGTCGGTGAGAGACATCAGCTTTTTACACCGATCACACTTCTTGAACCCGCTGGCAGCCATCGGGGGAAAAAGGGCCCCTGCAAGGTCAAAAGACCAGGCTGCCAGTGAAAAAGAAAAAAGAGCGCGAACACTAGTCTCAAAGGACAAAAAACGAAAAAACAGGTCCAGGCTCGATACCAGTGTACCGTCCCCAGGCGGGAAGGGGAACCGGCGTCGAACCGGCAAGAAAAACACAAATCTTCGAAGAAAAATCGACTTTTAACTGGGTGACCAAGACACACGTCTGTCAGGCTTCGCGGAAAAAAGAAGACTGAGCAAGATGGCACCCTTGGGCGGGAAGGGGACCGCGCATGTGCGCTGCATTCCCAAAGACTTTCTTTGAAAACTGGGGAAATGCTCCACACGAGGGCTCCGTCGGCGCCGACGTCACCCCATATGTGAGGACTGACTTCCTGCTTGGTCCTGGAGAATCTTCTATATGAAATTGCACAGCGCATTCAGTGAACTGGCTATGCAGCTGCTTTTAGCTTTTTTATTTAGAATCATTAAGGTTTCACCCAAATCCTAAGAAACTATCCTGTCAATATTTAAACTCCGCAGCTGGTATTTTTTTAAATGATGGCTGTAACAATGCCTCTGTTGAGTTCTTTAGTATTAATTTTGGTATTTAACATGTCAGTTTGAAATGTTTTCCATTCTTATGCACTCCTGAATTTTCTTTTAAGTACCTTTACTGTAAATGCAATATGGGCCCGATTCTGTGCTACGAATAGCAGGGATGGACGTTCCAACAGTTGTACGGGGAAGTTAGACGGGGCGGGGAAGGGGAGGATCGTAGGCGGAGGCAAGGCCGGCGACTTGTATGGGGAAGTTATTCCACCTCCGAGGTGGAATAACTTCCCCGTATGTAAAGGATTGGTGGCACGGGGCTTGGATTGGGGGGGGGGGGCCCAAGGCATTCCACGTAGTCTGACCCTGGCCTTAGGAGGCTGGATCGGGGTCGGGTTGTGGGGAATGAGTCCATCACCAACATCGCAACTCTTCAATAGAGCCGCGATGCCATGGTGCCGCAGCTCCATAGAAGAGCTTTGACTGAGTTAGCTGGGCACAGTCTTGTACGTGCAGGCCGGGCTGAATCGCAGTCCCAACCTGCACGTACAGGACTGTTCACGATTCTGATCCCGTGAGGCTCAGACCAGATGTGCAGAGGGGATCTACATCTGGGACAGAATAAGCCTGTATGTGCTGAATCAGTGCTGACTCCTGGTGACCCAGCAGCTCCTAGGTTTTCTTGGTAGTGACTGGAAGTAGATTGCCAGACCTTTCTTCCAAGGCAATGGAGGGTTAAGTGACTTGCCAAAGACCACAAGGAGTACTAATGGGAATTGAATGCTGGTCTCTTGGTTACCAAGCCAGTGCTCTAACCACTAGGCTACTCCTCTAATCCCCTTTGTTGTATGGTCTTTGCAAAAGGTTTACCTACTGAGCTGTCATTCTTTTTTCTGTAATAGCTTAATGGTATGTCTATGAAGATTGATATGTGTCCTTCAATTTTGCCTTGTTTCACTGATGTAGTACCTCTCCTTGCTTTTTTTGCATTGGATCATGTACACATTTATAGAGAAGGATGCATGTGATTCTTTTATTCTGTCTTGCCCATGCAGGTAACTGTAGGGTCTTTGATATATACTGGCATAAGCTGCATTATGGTGTCTTCTTGCAGGTTTATAGAAATTTAATGTGGACAAGTGCAAAGTTATGCACCTAGGAAAGAACAACCCAAACTATGGTACACGATGCAAGGTTCCATATTGGGAACCACCACCCAGGAAAAAGATTTAGGCGTCATCGTGGATAACATGTTAAAACCTTCCGCCCAGTGTGCAGCGGCAGCCAAGAGAGCAAATAAAATGCTAGATATCATAAGGAAAGGAATGGAAAATAAAACAAAGGATATTATAATGCCTCTTTATCGTTCCATGGTGCGACCGCACCTTGAATATTGTGTGCAATTCTGGTCGCCGTATCTTAAAAAGGATATGGCGTTATTAGAAAAGGTACAGAGAAGAGTCACCAAAATGGTAAAGGGGATGGAAGGATACCCCTATGAGAGGCTAAAAAGATTAGGGCTCTTCAACCTGGAAAAGAGATGGCTGAGAGGAGATATGATAGAGGTCTATAAATTAATGGAGTGGAACGGGTAAATGTAGATAGATTGTTTATGTCATCAGAATATATAAAGACTAGGGGACATGCAATGAAGCTACAGGATAACCTATTTAAGATTAATAACAGAAAATATTTTTTCACTCAATGCATAATCAAATTCTGGAATTCGTTACTGGAGGATATAGTAAAAGCTGTTAGTGTAGCTGGGTTTAAAAAAGGTTTGGACAAGTTCCTGGAGGAAAGGGCCATAAACCATTATTAAAAGGGACCCAGGATATCACTGCTTGACCCAATAAAAGCATTGAGGAACCTGTGTCTTTTGGGGAGACTGCTAGGTACTTATGACCTAGATTGGCCACTGTTGGAAACAGGATACTGGGCTTGATGGACCTTGGTCTGACCCATTATGGCATTTCTTATGTTCTTATGGTATTTGATATACTACCCTTCGTAATGGCAGAGCGGTGTACAATAAAACAAAATTACATAAAACACAATTTAAAAAGGAAAAGAACGCCATTTAAAATGATAGGGCAGTTAGAAGAAAGTGGGGAGAGGGAGCAGAATCTGATGCGGTCTAGGGAGGAAGATCATAGGCAAGCTAGAACAGATCATTTTTTAGGGCAGACTTGAATTTGGGATAGGAAAACTCAAGATGGAGAATGGCAGGGAGGGAGTTCCAGAGACTGTTTCCTCCATTTCTGACATAAAAAGGCTAGTATACTGGAGTACCATTCTGGTGCCTACAGCAGGTCACGTTATCTGTTAATTGATATCAGTATTGAAGCTGAAGTTGATATGGGATAGGATGTCTTCAAATTAGCTTTGCAACAGCTTCTACTCTATATTTATTGGCCAGGGATGTTGTCTTTAGGAGCCTGTAACATGCTGCTAAGCCATATGCATGGGCGATGCTGTACAATGATTCTACATCCATTGTGACAAGGAGGATGTCGGGTGGTAGCAGTTCAATGTTTTTTAACATGTTCAGAAAATCTGTAGTATCTTGTAAGAAGCTATTTGTTTTTTTCACTAAGGGCTTGAGGATCCCTTCTATTAGTCCAGATATGTTCTCTGTGAGTTTGTTAATACCAGATATAATTGGCCTGCCAGAGTTTCCAAGTTTGTATATTTTAAGGAACATATAACATAATAACAACATGATAATGATGGCAGATAATGACTAATGTGGTCCAGCCAGTCTGCAAGTGGCAACCGAAGACTGACTTATCAGGTTTGCCAGCTCAGATTGTAGCTGTTTTGGAGATAAGTTAATGACATTTTTCAGTTGCTTTGTATACTATGTTGAATCCTTGTTATATTTCTGGCAAGATGCATTCTGGCATTCATATTTATCCAATGGGTCCTAAGTATTAGGTGATTTATTCCAGCTGCCAGTCTGGTCTTTTGCCTCAGGTGTTATATTTTTTTGGTTGAGTGCAAATACAGCTCTGATGCCGCGTGTTTCTTGGCATAAAATTTATGTACATCTTTCTTCAGCTGCTCTCCAGCTGTTAATGAGCCCTACCAGATTTAAACTCACAGCGGTCATTAGGCACGTGCATAGCAGGAACACATGGTGGAAAAAAAAAGACAGAGAGAGGTTAGGGAACAAAAAACTGAATTTTGAAAAAAGGGTAGAAAAAAAGAGAGAGCAAGAGACTGGTGGGCACGAGGTGGAAAGATAGGATAGTGGAGACTGTGGAAAAGGAAGAGAGTGAAATAAATAAGGTGCAAATAAGAAAGAGAGAGAAGGAAACTGGTTGGAGGAAAGAGGGTAAAAAAAAAGAGTACTACAGGTGGAGACAAGGTAGAAAAGAGAGATACTGGAAGAGACAGAGTAGAAAAGGGAGAGAGAATGGAAAATACACAGAAAAAGACTGATAAAAGAGCATAAAAGAGAGAGAAAAAGATTAGAAGAGACAGGGTGGAATAACAAAGAGATATAGACACAGCAGGCATTGTAGAAAAGACAGAAAATAAGAGAGTGAGATTAGGTAGAAAGGGAATGAAAGAGAAAGAGAAGGCTGGAGTTATGTCTTGTTTGATATAAATATGTTATGGACCATGAAGGGGGTTAGGTGGCGGGTCCATAATACTGAGAGAATAGGAGGGTTTTCAGGTGTTTATGGAAAGAGGAAAGGTCGGTGATATTTCTTATAGTGTCCAGCAGACCGTTCCATAGGGATGGTGCAAAGAATTCAAATGCTCTGCGACAAGTTTGCTGGTTAGACTTAAGAACATAAGATATGCCATACTGGGTCAGACCAAGGTCCATCAAGCCCAGTATCCTGTTTCCAACAGTGGCCAATCTAGGTCATACGTACCTAGCAGTTTCCCCAAAAGACACAGGTTCCGCAATGCTTGTATTGGGTCAAGCATTGATATCCTGGGTCCCTTCTTAATAATGGTTTATGGACCTTTCCTCCAGGAACTTGTCCAAACCTTTTTTAAACCCAGCTACACTAACAGCCTTTACTACATCCTCCGGTAACAAATTCCAGAGTTTGATTACACGTTGAGTGAAAAAATATTTTCTTTTATTAGTCTTAAATAGTTTACGCTGTACCTTCATTGCATGTCCCCTATTCTTTCTATATTGTGATAACTTAAACAATCGATCTACGTTTACCCGTTCCACTCCGTTCATTAATTTATAGACTTCTATCATATCTCCCCTCAGCCGTCTCTTTTCCAGGTTAAAGAGCCCTAACCTTTTTAGCCTTTCTTCATAGGAGTATCCTTCCATCCCCATTTTGGTGGCTCTTCTCTGAACCTTTTCTGATAACTCTATATCCTTTTTAAGATACGGTGACCAGAATTACACACAATATTCAAGGTGCGGTCTCACCATGGAACAATATAGAGGCATTATAATATCTTTTGTTTTATTTTCCATTCCTTTCCTTATGATACCTAGCATTCCATTTGCTCTCTTGGCTGCCATTGCACACTGGGCCGAGGGTTTTAACATGTTATCCACACTGACGCCTAAAACCTTTTCCTGGGTGGTGGTTCCTAATATGGAACCTTGCATTGTGTAACCATAGTTTGGGTTGTTCTTCCCTAGGTGCATAACTTTGCACTTGTCCACATTAAATTTCATCTGCCATTTTGATGTCCAGTCTTCTAATTTATCAATATCCTCTTGCAATTTTCCATAATCCTCTTGGGTTTTAATAACTTTAAATAGTTTTGTGTCATCTGCAAATTTGATAATCTCACTCATTATTCCACTTCCCAGGTCATTTATGAATATGTCAAAAAGCAGCGGACCCAGCACAGATCCCTGGGATACACCACTATTCACCTTTCTCCATTGGGAAAATTAGCCATTTAGCCCAACCCTCTGCTTTCTATCTTTTAACCAGTTCTTGATCCATAGTAGTACACTGCCTCCTATCCCATGACTCTTTATTTTTGCCAAAAGTCTCTGATGAGGGACCTTGTCAAAGGCTTTCTGAAAATCCAGATACACTATATCAACCGACTCACCTTTGTCCACCTGTTTATTCACACTTCAAAAAAACACAACAGATTAGTAAGACAAGATCTTCCTTGTCTAAAGCCATGTTGGCTGTCTCCCATTAGGCCATGACTATCTACATGCTGAGTAATTTTATTCTTTATGATAGTTTCTACCATTATTCCCGGTACTGACGTGAGGCTCACCGGTCTGTAGTTTCCCAGATCACCCCTGGAACCCTTTTTAAAAATTGGTGTTACATTGGCGATCCTCCAATCTTCAGGTATTAGAGATGATTTTAATGATAGTTCACAGATTACTAATAGCAGATCTGCAATCTCATATTTCAGTTCTTTCAACACCCTTGGATGTATACCATCCGGCACAGGTGATTTGTTACTCTTCAGTTTATCTAATAGTTGTAATACATCTTCTCGATGTATCGATATTTCCTTCAATTCTTCCGCACCTTTAAATACCACTTCAGTCATGGGTAACATCCCTACATCTTCCTCAGTAAAGACCGAAGCAAAGAATTCATTCAGTCTCTCCACTATCGCCTTGTCGCCTCTTAGTGCCCCTTTAACTCCTCTATCATCTAATGGACCAACTGACTCTCTCACAGGTTTTTTGCTACGAATGTACTTGAAAAAAATCTTTATTTCGCGTTTTTGCTTCCACAGCAAGCTTTTTCTCAAATTCTCCCTTTGCCTAATTTATCACTGCCTTGCATTTGACCTTCCAGTGCTTGTGCTGTTTCCAGGTTTCGTCGTTTGGCTCTTTTTTCCATTTCCTGAAAGATGCTTTTTTGGCAACAGCCTCTCTGACCTCACCTTTAAACCATGCTGGCTTTTCTTAAAGCGTGGAATACAGCTGGTCTGGGCTGCCAAGATAGTATTTTTCAACAACACCCAAGCTTGATGTAAGTCTTTAACCTTTGCAACTGCTCCTTTTAGTTTTTTCTTAACTATTTTCCTCATTTTATCATAGTCTCCCTTTCGAAAGTTAAAAGGTAGTACTGTGGATTTCCGTACTATCCCTCCTCCACTAATTAAATCAAAGGCGATCATGCTATGATCACTATTGCCAAGTGGCCCCAACACCCTTATCCCTTGCACTAGATCTGGTGTTCCACTAAGGACTAGGTCTAATATGGCTTCCCCTCTGGTCGGTTCATGAACCAGCTGCTCCAAGAAGCAGTCATTTATGTCATCTAGGAACTTTATCTCCCTAGCATGTCCTGCCGTGACACTGACCCAGTCGATACCAGGGTAATTGAAATCACCCATTATTATTACTGCACTGTAACTTTTGTTAGCTTCCTTGATTTCTTTGAGCATTTCATCATCCATTTGTTCATTCTGGCCCGGTGGTAGATAGTACACCCCCACTGCCATCGCCTTCCCCTTTTTACATGGAATTTCAATCCATAGAGATTCTACAGCAAATTTTGTTTCCTGCAAAACTTTAATCCTTTCTGACTCAATGCCCTCTCTAACATAGAGTGCAACCCCTCCACCAATTTGATCAGCTCTATCATTACGATATAGTTTGTACCCAGGTATCATAGTGTCCCACTGGTTGTCCTCCTTCCACCATGTCTCTGATATTCCACTCATATCTAACCTCTCATTTAGTGCTATATATTCTAACTCTCCCATCTTATTTTTTAGACTTCTAGTATTTGCATACAAGCATTTTAGAGACTGTATTTTATTCATATTTATTTGGCTATTGGTAGACATGGGTAATTTGGGATCTTTAAGCTCTGTCTGCTCCATACTCGAGGGCATTTGAGCTAGTTTACTCTTTTTTGGAACCTCTCTGCTTTTGGTAGTATCCATCAAGGATACATTCTTCCGAACCATCCGCTCTTGGGCGACTGTTGGCTTTCCCCTATTATCTAGTTTAAAAGCTGCTCTATCTCCTTTTTAAAGGTTAATGCCAGCAGCCTGGTTCCATCCCGGTTAAGATGAAGCCCATCCCTTTGGAAGAGCCCCTCCTTTCCCCAGAATGTTTCCCAGTTCCTAACAAATCCAAAACCCTTTGACTTTGTTCTGGAACATGGAATAGTGAGCTTATTGATTGCAGAGGATCTTCGTAGTCTGTTTGTAGTGGATGTCTGTAAGAGATTGAAGATTGGTGGCTGGATGAGAGTGTAGTGTTTTATGTGTCAGGAGTAGAGATTTAGCGTAGTTACTCACCTGTAACAGGTGTTCTCCGGGGACAGCAGAAATCAGTCCTCAGATATGGGTGACGTTGGCGCCGACAGAGCCCGCGTGGAGCAAATCCACAGCTTTCAAAGAAAGCCTTTGGGAACTGCTACCATGCATGAGCGGTCTCCTTCCCGCCCAAGGGTGCCATCTTTCTCAGTCAAATGACATAGCTAAAAAGACGGCAAAAACAAATGAAGCTAATAGGACTGCAACTCCAAGGGGAGGAGAGAGGGTTGTGAGGACTGATTCCTGCTGTCCCCGGAGAACACCTGTTACAGGTGAGTAACTATGCTTTCTCCAGGAACAAGCAAGAAGTCAGTCCTCACATATGGAACTCCCCAGTTACAGACTACCATGAACCTATAGCCAAAAAAAGGCTCCCTCATCGAGAGCTACAAGCAGCTGCAATGAAATCTGTATTACGGACTAACAGGACCTCTGCGTCCAAAGGAACTAGCACTCTGGTAGCCTGAACACAGAAGGGTTGGAGGGTAGGAGTTGCCTAGACCCCGAAAAGGTTACGGAGCACTGCCTGGCCAAAGGCACTGTCCCCTAGGGACTCTCTATCCAGGCAGTAATGAGCTTCAAAGTTATGGACTGAAGACCAGGTGGTGGACAGGCAGATGTCTGCTGGAGGAACTGAACGCAGGTGAGCAACTGATGCTGCCATAGCCCTGACTCGGTGCACCAGGACACGGCCTTCCAGCGGAAGCCTCGCCTCCTCATAAGCCCAGGCAATACGGTCCGCCACCCACGTGGACAGTGTACGTTTGGTCACCGCCACCCCCAGCTTACTGGGAGGCTTTCCAGTGGCCTTTAGTACATTGAATGTAGAAGGACAAGGCCCTCTTAAAGTCCAAAGGTATGGAGGACTGCCTCTGCCCGACTGGCATGCTGTCTGGGAAAGAAGGTAGGGAGGACCACCTCCTGGTTGAGGTGGAAAGAGGACCCCACCTCCGGGAGAAATTTGGGATGTGTGCGAAGCACTACCCTATTCTTGTAAAACCTGGTATAAGGCTTCTCCACCACAAGGGCCTGGAGCACACTCACTCTTCATGCAGAAATGATGCAACCAGGAAAACCACTTTCCAGGAGAGATAGCAAAGGTGACATGTAGCCAGAGGCTCGCAGGGCAGCAGGGTGAGCTGCCCCAATACCACATTGAGATCCCATTCAGTCGCCGGAAGACGAACCGGGGGATTAGACAGGAGTAGGTCCTTTAGGAAATGGGACCCCACTGGATGGACCAAGAGGGGTTTCCCGTCCACCTGATGGTGGTTCGTCGCCAGGGCACTGAGATGCACTCTAACAGAGTTAGACTTGTCCGGTCCTGGAGAGGTGGAGAAGGTATTGCAACACCATGACCACTGGGCAAGAAAAGGTGTCGAACCCCCATTCAGTGCACCAAAATGCAAACCTACACCACTTAAAAGCATAAGGCCGTCTGGTAGACACTCTGAGTGAGGCCAGCAAAACATCCTCCACTTCTTTCGGAAGGTGGAGCAGGGCTGAAGTCACCCTCTCAGCAGCCACGGCACCAGCGAGAGGGAGCCGAGATTGTGATGCAGAAGAGAGCCCACCTCCTGGGAAAGGAGCCATGGAGCTGACCCCAAGGGGGATGGGGCCTCCACCGCTAGATACAGAAGCAGTGGAAACCACGGTTGTCTGGGCCACCATTGGGCTACCAAGGTGACTGAGGCTCTGTCATGGAGAATCTTGAACAGAGTCTTAGCGATCAGTGGTGTCGGGGGAAAAGCTTACAGAAGGCCCTCTGATCATGAGACCAGGAAGGCATCGGTGGCCACCCTGGCAGGGTGTGGCTGCCTTGAGCAGAAATGGGGTATTTGGTGATTGTCCAGGCTCGCAAACAGGTCCATCACCGGTTCCCCCCAGGTTTAGAAAAGCCCACTGGCTACTCCTGGGTCCAGCTGCCACTCGTGTGGCTGGAGCATCCTGCTGAGTCTGCCGGCCAGCCAATTGTCCTGGCCCAGCAGGTATACCACCATGAGGAGAATGCCCTGCCGGACTGCATAAGAGCACAGATCCAGGGCTTCTTGACAGAGGGCACGGGACACCATGCCCCTCTGTTTGTTCACATAGAACATGGCCAACTGGTTGTCCGTCTGCACTAAGACAGACCTGTGGCCCAGGCGATGCCGAAAAGCCTTCAGGCCGAGATGAATTGCCCGCAGCTCCTAGAGGTTGATCTGTTGAGCGCTCTCGCCCGGGGACCAAGTACCCTGGGTGCAGTATCCCTGGCAATGGGCTCCCCATACCAGCAGGGAGGCATCTGTAGTGAGGACCTTTGAGTGGTGAGGGGCCAGGAAGGGCATCCCCACCTCCAAGTGTCGGGGCAATAGCCACCAGGTCAGGGACTGTTCCAGCTGCCTGGTCACTCTGACTCTGTCCTGGAGATGTCCCGTGGCCCGGGACCATTGGTCCCTGAGGCACCACTGCACTGTTCATATGTGGAGGCGGGCATCTGGAGTGGCATGCACCATGGAGACCATGTGCCCGACGAGGTGCAGTGATGCCTTGCTGACACTGAGGGACGGTGCTGTATATCTCTGGCTAGCACCATGAACCTGGCTGCCCTGTCTGCAGGTAGGAAGGCCTTTGACTGAAGGGTGTCGATCCTTGCCCCATTGCATTCCAGTTCTTGTGACGGGCAAAGATTCGACTTGGGGTAGTTGATAATGAAACCCAACTGTTGCAGGACCTGGGTGGTGCGTGCCGTGGCCTGCTGCACTTCAGGGACTGTAGCACCCCTGATGAGCCAGTCGTCGAGATAGGGGAAGACAAAAATCCCCTGAAGCCTGAGAAAGGCAGCGACCACTGCCAAGCACTTTGTGAATACCCTGGGGGCCAAGGCAAGGCCGAAGGGAAGCACCCTGTATTGAAAATGATAACCCCCCACCACAAAGCGTAGGTATTGCCTGTGGTTTGGATGGATTAGGCTGTGTGTATAAGCATCCTTTAGGTTTAAAAAGCATAGCCAGTCTCCCTGGCGGAGGTAAAGCAGCAATGTTCCAAGGGAGAGCATCTTACATAGAAACATAGAAATATGATGACAGAAAAAGACCACATGGTCTATCTAGTCTGTCCTTCCATATCAACAACTTCAACAGTCCCCTTTTTACCTTTAGAGATCCTCTGTGTTTGTCCCATGCTTTTTTGAATTTAGTTACTGTCCTCATCTCTACCACGTCCACTGGGAGACTATTCCACGGATCCACTACTCTTTCCGTAAAGAAATATTTCCGCATATCACTCCTGAATCTATCTCCCTTCACCCTCATCCCATGTCCCCTCGTAGCAGAACTTGCTTTCAATTGAAAGAGGCTTGCTTTCAATTGAACTTCTTCCTCACCAGGAATTTGTTGAGGTTGCGCAGGTCGAGGATGGGTCTGAGGCACCCTGTCCTCTTTGGCACGAGGAAGTACCTGGAGTAGAACCCCTTGGCCTTGAGGTGGTGGGGCACTGGTTCCACCGCTTGGTCCTCAAGAAGGCCTGTCAACTCCTTCAGAAGAAGGTCCTGGTGAAGGGGAGATCTGAAGGGCTCTCCTGGGAAGTAATGAGGAGGTACTTGGCTCAGGTGGAGGTGGTAACCCTCCCTAATCACCTTTAATGCCCAGGAATCGATGGTGATAGCCCCCCACCTGTGGGCATACAGGGTGAAGACCTCCTGTAGGCTGTGGCTCAGGCACCGATGCATTTGGGCCCGAAGCTGGCTCGCCCTGAGGGGAATCTTCGACTAGGACACTGTGTACTTGCCTACACCGATCCACGATCGGATCCTTTTGAGGAACCTTGGCTGGATGCTCCCTCTCCGACATCTTGGGCAGACACTCGAGGCTCTGCAACCGGCCCCAGGAGGAGTCCGGCCGATCGGAGCCATCCAGAGACGCTGCCTTCGAGGGTTTCTTTCTTCTTTTTGGTTCTCTCGAGGGAGACCCCCGACGATGCTCGGGTTCGGAGTACTCCTCCCGAGGCGTGGAGGCCTCAGATGAGGTCCTGGCTCTCATAGGCTTGGGGGAATCAGGAAACCTTTTATCATGCTGCTGCTAGCAGCTCCTCAAGGCCTTCGAGGACATCTTCTTGCACAGGCCACAGACCGTCGGGTCGTGGTCCGGGCCG
Organism: Ichthyophis bannanicus; assembly: GCA_033557465.1. Classification (NCBI taxonomy): domain Eukaryota; kingdom Metazoa; phylum Chordata; class Amphibia; order Gymnophiona; family Ichthyophiidae; genus Ichthyophis; species Ichthyophis bannanicus. The sequence goes on from CM066037.1 coordinate 297,535,503, forward strand.
AGGCACCAGAAGCAGCAGTCATGCGTATCGGTTATGGGACATGATCTTCCCACACCGATCGCACTTTTTAAACCCACTGGTAGCTATGGGGGAAAAAGAACCCCAGCAAGGTCGAAGACCATTCGGGCTGCCAGTGAAGAAAAAAGGGCGCGAAGACGCCCAAAGAAAATTGAAAACTCGAAGTAAAAAAGGAATCGACCCGATACTGAGATTGGGGTGGGAAAAGGTACTGCGCAAGACTGGAGACAAGCCAAAACAAGCTAAAAAAAAATCACTTTTTCCGGGACAGAAACAGACAACGTCTGCTGGGCTCCGCGGAAAAAAGGAGACTGAGCAAGATGGCACCCTTGGGGAGGAAGGGGACCGCGCATGCGTGGTAGCAATTCCCAAAGGCTTTCTTTGAAAGCTGGGGATTTTCTCTGCGCAGGCTTCATCGGCGCTGATGTCACCCATATGTGAGGACTGACTTCCTGCTTGTTCCTAGAGAAATATTTGATTCTGCTGGGGAGGGCAGCCAGTGGAGCTGTTTGAGGATTGGGGTGATGTGATCTCTATATACCTGTGGGCGTATATTGAGACAACTAGATGTGTGTGTGTGTAGTCGACTCAATGCTGAATCCTGGGTAGAAAAGATACAGGGTAGAAAAGAGGGTAAAAAAAAGAGAACAGAAAGAGGGAGATAAGTGCAGATAGGGTGAAAGAGAATCTCATGGAAACATAGTAGCAAAGAGACACAGAAAGAGAGAGACTTCTAGAGCCAGGATGGGAAAAATACAAAATGTTGAAAGACTGGTAGCACATGACTAGAAAAGAAAGATATAGAAGCACTGATAAAGAAAGAGTACAGAAGAGAGAGGGAGACTGGTGGAGACAGAGTGTAAAAAAAGAGCAGAAAGAGCCCTTCCAGGGGAGGATCCAAGATGGCATGAGGCAGATGCACGTGGGCTGCACGCATTTCCTGACGGGGAAAAAGCAGAAAGCCAAGGGGGTTAAGATGCCCTCTTTAGCCCCTTTGATTTCTTCTCCCTTACCTGGGGCAGTTTTTGGGCCACTTGATTCTTTTCGCCCATATGCAGCAGCAGCCAGTGGTATCGGGGAAGGAAAGCCTGATTGTGCAGCCGCCGGGTCTGTCTCTGATATAGACACTCTCTTCCCCCTGAATTATGGCATCCTCCGAAGGTGGCACTGTTGCAGACAGCTTCTGGAGTACCATGGCAGTAGGACCTCCCTTCCTCGGGAGAGTTACTCAGTCGTCAAGAATTGGACCCAGAGCTGCGAGTGGGAAGTGCTCAGGCTCTCCCAGATCAACATTCTCACAGCGACCCAATGGAGGTGGCAGCAAATTCGACTGTCTTGTAAGGTCTGAGCTGAGCTCCAAGCATTATGGGGCTGGTTGCAGGATGCTCTCTCTCTTTCTCCCTGATTTGACCGGAGATTTTTACCCTTGAATCGATATGGCCTGCTATTATGAAACTGGGGGAAGCCCCTGTTACAAAAGTTTCAAGTTTGTTGATGTAAGTTTAAAGTAATTGTGCTTCTATTCGAAAGGATGCAGAAAAAGTGTTAGCAGTCCAGAATACATTAACAGAGGTGCAATCCTAGGCTGCTTCTTTGGAAGGACATTCCGACTCCTCCATAAAGGACTTTGTAGCTGTTAAATCAAAGTTGGAGCAACTTGATAATGCAGCTAGAGCAGAAAATGTAAGACTTATTTCCCAAGGGGTATCCACTGTATCACCTAGAGTTATGTTTTGATCCTATCTCATTGAAATGTTGGATGTACTCCCTGAGTCGCACCCTCCGATAGTTAAGATTTATAACATGCCTATCGTAAAAAAAGCTGCGGGTGTAGGAGAAGTTGCTGGATTGTAACAGGTTGATGTGCTTGATGTCCTGCATTACTAGAAAGTTCTCAAGAAGAACCGGTTGTGCCTTCTACATTGCTAGTTTCCTTTGCGTTACTTTCAAATAGGGAATGGTTATTGAAAATGTTTTTTAAGAAAAAAATTTGATGTTCAGAGGGCTAATTCTTATGTTTCCGGACTTATCCAGGGAAACACAGTGGAGGAGATGGGATTTTCTTCTTCTTTGCCCTGGAGTCCGGCAGCTAGGAGCTCTGTTTTTCCTCAAATACCCATGTAAAGGCTTGGTTAAATATCCATCTGTATCTTACATTTCCTATAAGCCTTCCCAGCTGCTGGCCTTCCTTAGCGCTCGCCGCCCTGTGATTTCGAATGTGCCCCGTGATGTTAATGGGGCTGGATGTTCGGTTCTGTCTCTGTTACCTTCAGCTGTCCATTATCAATATCTTTTCTTTTTCTTGGATCCCCTACTTATTGTGGGCTAGAGTAGGTAAGGTTAAATTGTGTTTTTTTATTCCTCTGTAGTTGGTCTCTGTGCCATTATCTTTTGAATTTATTACGAAACTCTGTCTAATTTCTGTACAAGATGTTATTCTTAGATTTATTGTAAAATGCATAAATACAAAATAAAAAAAGACAGAAAACAGAAAGAGATGGGTGAACATTTTCAGGAAAAAAAGAAAAAAAACAAACAGAGAGAAAGATACTGGTGGAGACAAGGTAGAAATGAAGGGGAGAGAGATAAACTGGAAAAAATAGGGTAGTAAAGAGAGAGAGACTGGAGGAGAGAGAAGAGATATTTAGGGGTATGTTTACAAAGCAGCGGTAGTGGCCTCCGTGCGATATCAGAACCGCAGCCCTATTGAATTCAATGGGGCCGCGGCTCCAATATCGCACGGAGGCCGCTACCGCTGCTTTGTAAACATACCCCTTAGAGTAGAAAAGAAAGAGAATAATGGGTGAAAATAGGGTAGAAAAAAAGGGAGACTGGTAGAAATAGCATGGACAGAAGAGACAGTAAGACAGGAGGCAGGATGTATATACAGGGTGGCCCAAAAAAGTGAGAACATCTCGTAAATTAAAAGCTTAAATAGTTTACTTATGTACCTTTTTTAGCTATATAATGTCTTTATTTCGACAATTTCGGGTCGCCATCTTTTTTTTTAAAATTTGTCAGTCATTTACATCTGCCTTTTTGAATTTTTAAATAACTTATATGCTACGAGATGTTCTCACTTTTTTTGGGCCACCCTGTATAATAGATAAGTGAAAGAGAGACTAGTAGAGAGATAGTGGTAAAAAGTGAGAGACTGATGGAGGCCAGGCAAAAAAGAGATACAAAGAGAGGCATGGAAATAGGGAGAAAGAGGGAGACAGATGGAGACAGTATTAAAAAAAAGCACAGATAAAAACTGGTAAAACAGGTTTGGAAAACAGAAAAGTGAAAGAGAGACTGAATATCATAGCAGGAACAGCTCAAGGCAATCTGTTGCCTGAGTGAAAGGATGCTCTGGTACGTTCTCCCCCAAAGCAACCTAAACTGGAGGGTAGGGAGGGGGCCTTCTGAGATTTCCAGCCAGGGAGCAAGGGGTCCGGACCATCACAAAGAATTCTGTTCAGTTATCTTCTCCAAGAAAAAAAGAAAGCAACATATTCACAGGTTATAGAAATAAAATAAAACCTATTTATATGCAACAAACATTGTAATGGTTTAATTATGTAGCCTGGAATTCTATTATAAAACATGCCATCTCCTGACATAGCACATGATGTTAAATGTAAATATATATTTTGCAAAAAACAAAGGAGGTGCATGATGCTCAAACACCATGGAACAAATAATTAAGTTTATATTAATGTTATACACTGCATTGTAGTTTTCACTTTTTTTAACATGTATTCTGCATTCATAGAAACCCCTTCCCTAACGATGGGTGCAGAGTAGCACTATGACATTTTCTCATAGAACTCAACATACAAAATACATTTATGATTCTGATGTCATATCAGTAACAGCATCATAAACCCTCTCCATTATCAGGCATATTGTGAAGTAATACAAAACTTTACAAAAGTCACTCAGGATCTATAGAGCAAATTAACTACACCGTAGCAGCACCATCTTCCAAAACTCACAACAAAGAGCTTACCCAGAAAAGAGCAGCATCATTAACATTACAGTGGACCTAGAACATTCATACACCTATTGGGAAAATTGAATAAACTGGTTTACTACAGAACCCTACAGAACATTTGGCCTTTGTGACATACTCAGAATACTGACAGGCCAGGGGGTGAAGCCAAGATGGCAGAGCATTGAGGTAGATCACCGGATCGCTGTGTAATAATTTTTTTCCTCAGTGAATTATGCTTCTATAGAAGAGAGGGAAGGGGCTAACCAAATCCCCCAAGGTCATGCCTCCAGGCATTAAGTAACAGTGAATCAATCCTCACTCCAATCAGGCCCTTCTGGTGATGTTGCTGCCAAACTTCCCAGTGCAAAAGATGCTGGCGAAAGTGTTTGCCTGAGAAAGTTTGAAATTGCTGCAACAAGGTGCAGAAGCCAATATGAGTTGTGAGGAGCCTGGAGGAGGCATCTCTGACGGGTGGTAATAGCTTCCACACCGAGCTCTGATGGTAGTCCAGTGCAACATTGGCAATTTCTAGTCCTTTTGCCACAGATGAAAGCTTGAACAACGAAAGAAAGAGTGATGCTGGAACTAATTCTGGTAAGACTGATATGCCCGTGTCTTCTTTAGGTTCCTTGTCTGGTGACATGCCTTTGCAAACAATTTGGACCTTGCAAAATAAGTTGAATGCCAGAGTTTCCCAGTCATCTAAAGATTTAAATGTGTTATTTTTAAAGAATAGAGTTTCACAACAGCAAGATTCATTCATAAAGGACACTAAATTGACTCCTAGAGATGGACTTCAAGAATTCAAAGTCTGTGACTGGCACATTGGTTAAAAATAGTGTTGATACATCAGAAGCTGGAGAATTATGAGAATCATATGAGATATTTAAATCGGTGTCTATTAAACTTTCCCAAAATTCCTACCTTATCCCCATCTGAGGCTTTTAATAAATACTTAGTAGAACTTTTTGGAATTCCTGGAAATTGTTGTCCTCCTAGTAATAAAGCCTGTTTTCTACCTAAATGCAAGGAGACATTTCCAACTGCTCCTAGTCCAATGGATATATCTGCTTTATTAGAAACTTCATTTAATGATATCCAGGATCATGGAACTCTTGCAGTTAACTTCATATTTGAATCAGATTTATCTTATATATTAAAGTTATATTTTGAAAACATTAAATCATTCTTTCTGAGGGCAATCTATATGTATGGATTTCTCCCAATGTATCTAGGGCTATCCAAGAAAGGAGAAAGTGTTTTCTTGTTTTGAGATCTGAAGTTTTGGCTTCTGGGGGATACATTCCAACTGAGATATCCTTGTAAATGTATAATTAAGTACCTCAGTGTTAGATACATGTTTTTTGACTAACTGAAATCTTCTGGATGTAAAAAGATTGTCTGGTATTCTTGTGGCATCTCGACCTGAAGAGGGTTAGAATGCTGTTAGATAATAGGATTATCGAGCCTGTGTGCTTAAAGCCTGAATCAATTTATGGTGAATTTTCTTATTGTTCCACTGATTTTTTCTTTCTTTCCCCTGTTATATCAGGGTCTTCAGTTTTAGTTTATTCTTTGTTTTCCTTATATGCATATTGACTTTGATGTATATCTCCAAGTTTCTTTATACAAGCAGATGCTTGTTATTAGTTTGTTAAAATGAATAAACAAAATTAAAAAAAATATATAGACAGGACCATACCAAGCTAGAAATGTGCCCTGTGCAACAAACAAATCTGGTGCGCCCCCCCCCCCCCCCCACCCCCCGGGCTCCAACCACATTCAGTAACTCACTCTTTGAGCTTCCTGGAAGCCCAGTGATGATATCAGTGCCCTTTCTGTACCTGCGTCCTATGCGGCCACACCGCTCACACACTCCTTGGTATGGCCCTGTAGACAGACCTTCACCAAGTACAGAATAAATGACCACAAACTAAAAATAGAAATATGCAGACAAAAATTAAACTGAAAGCCCAAGAAGCCAGACTCTGCACGCAATGCAACACCAGAAAATTAGAAAAAGGTACATTTTCCCCTGTACTGTGCAAAATATTTAAAAAAGCACATATAGGGCCCAATATTCATAGGATTTAAGCTCATAACGTTGAGAGTTAGGCTCCTATATTGGCTTTTCTGAAAATTTACTAGGGTTGGGTGCCTACATTTTTTTCTTAAAATTTCACTGAACTCCTAGAGGGGATAGTCAACACGATTAATGTGGTCAGCAGACCTGCTAACCAAGTTAACTGCAGTCACCGGGATAGTCCGTGGCATTACAGTGGTGTGCAAAAGTCTGGAATCACTTGTAAATTTGACGTTTTTTCAACTTTGTGACCTTATATCTTAATTTATTTTTCCTCCCATTGGCTTTTTCTGTGTATCTCATGATAAGTGATAGATTTGGCTATTAGGGCCAACTTTTAGGGGTATGTTTACTAAACCGTTTTAATGTGCGCTCTGTGACGTTATCATGCGATAAGGTACCTTATCGAGCGATAATGGCGCTTTTTAAGGCGCACAGGCACCTTATGGCGCGATAACGCTTGCAGCGGCGCAAACGAGCCCTGAAGGCGGGAAAGGCTCCCGGAGGGCGGAGGAAGGCTACCCAGGGGCGGAGAGAAGGGATCAATGGGTGGAGAGTGGGAGGGGAGAGGCTCTCTGCACACTTAACGCTGTGAAATCCGAGGCTGAAAACTAACGCCAGTGAAACCCTGAAACCCTGGCGTTAGAGCTGATTTAAAGGGAAGGGAAACCATTTCTGTCAGCAATGTACAGCAAAATCAGGGAAACCTACAAAAAAATGATAAGTGTGATACATGTGCACGGAACAATAGTGCAAATAAACATTGAAAATGACCCCAACAAAATATAAAAAAAAAGATAACAAGCTGGGCAATAGTGATATTAATGGGAAACATCGAAAAACACTCTCAAGAAAGCTCCAAAAAAAGGATATGAATTTTGGAAGGGTCTACGCTCCATCCCCATACAAGGTGAATGATCCCACAGTGAAACAGCGCTGATCAGGGTTTCCCTCTGCATTGGACAGGTTTCCTATGGCGTGCACATGTTCCACAACAGCAGGGCGGGCATGTCGGAATGGGCAACTGGACAGATGCTGGGAAAGGGGACACAGAGGGCTGCAGACGGCACATGCTGTGCTGCAGCTGGGCCACAGTGCGGACTAGGGTGATGCCTAGGTGGCCCATAGGAATGCTGAAACAGTACAGCAGCCAGATAGCAATTGATGAGGGCCCAGCATGGGCACGAGTGTGCTTCCCACAGTGTCAACAGGGGATAGTACCCAGCAGGTACTGTGGGAACTGGCACTGCAGTACCCCCAAGGGCACAGAACATTGGCAGGCGGTGCTGGGGGGAAGCGTGGACAGCTATGCAGGCACCCCTACCCCAGAACCTGCACCACAGGCAGCCACCTACCCGCACAATGGATGGGCTGAGACTGCGCTCCACCAGCAGCACCAGCAGACAGGCATGTCAGCAGGGTGGCAGAGGGGTACTGGTGGTGGAGGGGGCAGTGACAGCTGCCCAGAGCAGACCGTGGCCTAGCCCTGTGTAGGTGGGTACCATGCACTGCAACAGACAGGCCCTGTCTGACGAACAGTCATGATATCACCAGGGAATGCACTGTCTCTGTGGCAACACGGTGGTGCAGTGCACACAGCCAGTGTGTTCAGGAGCAGAAGGTCACAGGTTCAAGTCCCAGCTGTGGTTCCTGCCAACCCAGCCCCCATATTTTACCCACTACTACAACGTGCTAATACAGACAGAACCTGTAGTGCAGATGACGTAGACATGCCCAAAACACCTACATTTTACCCTACAGAGCACAGACACCATAAACATGCGCATTACCTAGAGCAGAGTCTCCCAAATGCAGTCCTGGAGGGCCAAACACCATTCAGGTTCCATGCTGCCTCTAATAAATGTGGCTGTGCTGCATTGCTATGCACCGCCCCCATGGTATGCAGATGTATCTCATGCATATTCATTAGGGACGGCATGAAAACCCAAACAGTGTTTGGCCCTCCAGGACTGGAGTTGGGAACCTCTGCCCTAGAGCAGCGGCCAACAGGGCAGACACACCTGCACCCACAGGCTCCATTATCCCAAGCCTCCTGGAGAGGCAGGATGTTGGGCCCTGCGTGCATCTCCCGATACTAGCACTTGCATACCTTAGCAATGCCACCCTAAACATGGGAAAACTGTACACAGCTATCAAAAGGTTGCTATGATAACTGGCAGATAGCAATTCCTACGTTAAGCACAATTGGCTGATTGAGCTGCATCATAGCAACCTTTCTGATGTCTGTGGAGTGTGCCTCAAGTCTGGTGTCTGACAGAGTGACCCCAACAGTATTGCGTACCATAGCCATGCCTGCACTGTGCCCAGGACTGGTGTGGTGGCCAGGGCTCCCAAACACCTCTATAGTTGCACAATGCTGGCATAGGTGTGTGGAGTGTGTGTCTGTCTATCCAGTGTGTGGTGGCTGCCAACACCCTCCACAGCCCACACTGCTAGCACTGTTGCCAGTATTGGCCTGCCAATGTGCATAATGAGGAGCAAGGTACTGTGAGAATAGCCTGGATAGGGTGGCCTGGCCTGGCCGCATCTGCAAAGGGCATAGGGCAATGGCTCAGACATTGTAGTGCCCGGCCACCACCTGCACGGACAGCATGGCCACAGCATGTCCTGCTGGGAGGTCACTCTCACCCTGACTGAGTAGTGACCACAGCATGGCTAGGTTCCCCCATAGTACTATATAGCATTTCTCTCATGTGATATTTATGGGTCCCTTTTGGGGCCCAATCACTGACTTATCTGCTTGGTGTGTATGCTGACATCCCAGTTCTGGGTACATGCATCTCCTCCAGGACCATGCACTATGGACTAGCTAGCAGATTGTCTGCAGCTAGTATGTGTCTTGCTGGAACACCTTGCAGGGTGCAGCGGCTGGAGGCTTGCTGCTGGCGAATGTCAGATAGTGGTGGGGGGCAGCTGAGCATTTCCAGGCCTACTGTCTGTCTGCTATTGCTTTATGGATGTGTACAGCTCTGCATTGCCTGCCCTGTAGGGTGTCTGTTTCCCCAGCAGGACTGGGGTTGATGGTCCCCTCTACTGCTACCATTGCAGGGAGGTAGAATGTGGATCTATTGTTGGGTGATCCTGTTTCCCACCCTGAGCCCCAGAGGGTGGGTTGTGTGGTGGTACATAATCTGCCTATGGGTCCAAACACCCCCACCCCCCTACATCATGTAACCATGGCACCAACACAGGATATGCACTATTCTGGGTGCATCATAACCCATAAGGGCTAGACATGACTGAGAAATACAAAAAGACACAGATGTAACCTAGGTGTGTCTGCAGGAACTACCTATCACACAAAGTAGCAGTGATAGGGACCTGCAGCATGCCGTATTTCAGCCATGAAAGGTGCTGTGGACCTGGTGCTGGGCACCCCACCTCACCCTCAGAGTGAGCACAGTACCCGCACAATGTGACGGTCTGTGGCTACTCTGTGCCAGTACCACACACGGTCAGTTCCCCCTACCAGGCCGAGATGCTGTGGGGGTGCATACCCCATCTTGTGCCCATCTGTCGACTTCTGATTTGCATGTGCAGTGCATCATGGGTACGGGTGGGTTAACCCTATCCTGTTAACCACAGCAGACAGTTTGTGTGGTGATGTGCAGTCCTTCTGCAGCCAGCCAGGGGTTTGTTAACAGCTGTAGCCCACTGGTTACTTCACTGCCTGTGAAGCCAGAGGTCATGGGTTCAAACCCATGGTAGGGTTATTTGATAGGGCTGTCTGAGGCATTGTCTATTTTTAATGTACATTAGTGCTGCCAGCAAAAACACTCTCAGAGTACTGTAACCTTAAGGTGCCTCATAAGGCGCCCCATAAGGCACCTTATAGGGCGCCTTATAGAGCGCTTTATAAGATGCCTTATAAGGCGCCCTATCAAGCGCCTTATAAGGTGCCTTATAAGGTGTCCTATAGGGGACATTATAGGGTGTCTTGGCGGACAGTGCACTTTATAATGTACCCTATGGAGTGCGTTATGGGGTGCCTTATGCGGCACCTTAGGTTACGCCACCATGAGGGTGTGTTTGCTGGCAGCACTAATTAAAATAAAGGTAAAATGCCTCAAATATCACTACCTAAACATAAAGGGTGATGCCTCAGCCAGCCTTATGCAATAGGCACACTGGGGGATCGAACTCATGACCCCTGTATCATCAGTCAGTGTATTAACCATTATGCTACACCTCTGTTTCGATGTGTGCATGTCTGGGCGCCTACTTAAGAGTACCGTGCGTTAACGCGCTTAGCGGCGCTTCGCCCGATAATGTGCGCAGCAGCGCACGTTATCGCGCGCTAATCCCGTTTTGCTACTTTAAGACTGAAACGCCCACTCCTTTTATGGCAGCCTGCACACTAACGCCGGGCGCACGTTAAGACGCTTTAGTAAACATACCCCTTAGTATTGGTTTGGCCCTTATTTTCTGAGTTTGTGCCCCATAGTTGTCCTGTTGATAGATTTTCTGTGAAAATCGCGTAATGTACATCATTGGCCAACGATATATTATTGTAAGTATTTATTTATTTATTTATTTATTTATTTATTTAACAGTTATTTATATACCGCTCTTTCCCTAGTATCAAGTGCGGTTTACATGGAACAGTAGGTTAATTGGTATGTAATATACCAAGTCAGTTTACATAGAACAGATAATTATAATTTACAAGGAATGTTGTAACATTAAAGGTATAACATATTAGAACATATATACATTGTTAGTTTAAATCTATAATCATCATGTGAATGAGAGTGTGGTATGGTTAATAGTGTATTAGTGATATTTATTTTGAAAATAGAGTATGTAATAATAATGTATAAATGTTAGCCTGTATCTATTTGAGTATTCTGTTCTGAGGGTGTATTGTAGTGTAATATGAATAAGTGAGTTTTTAATTTTTTTCTAAATTCCTTTATATCAGATAGCAGGCGAATGTTGTCAGGTAGATTGTTCCAAAGAATTGGAGCAGAGTGTGAGAAAGCTCTCTTATTTGTTTGTTTTCTGGCTTTTGTGAAATCTTTTGGTATTGTTAAGGTATTTAAGTTTCTGCTTCTTTGGGATCGTTTATCGATGTCTATATTAATCAGTGTATTGAGTGCCGATGGTGCAAGATTATTTATAAGTTTAAATGTAGTGACAAGAATTTTATATTTGATTCGGGAGTAAATAGGTAGCCAATGAAGTTGAGCCAAAATTGGTGTAACATGTTCAAGTGGGCTTATATTCATAATCATCCTGGCAGTTATGTTCTGAATTATTTGTATCTTTTTAATATTTTGTTTTGAAATGCCATTAAGTATTGTGTTTGCATAATCAAAATGTGGGGTGATGATAGCATGAATTATATTAATAAAGTCTTGTAGATGAATCAATGGTCTTAATTGTTTTAGTGTTTTGAGTTTGTAATGTATTTTTTTAGTTAGATATTTATATGTGAATCCATATTTAGATTATTGTCAAGTATCACACCTAAATATTTTATTTCTTTTTTTGTATTTATTTCATGAGTATCTAGTGTGATCGTGTTTGGGGGTATGTATGTTTGATTTTTAGTGATGAATAATATATCAGTTTTAGTAAAGTTGATAAGTAGATTTAAGTATGCTTTAAAATATGATTGACGCATGCCAGATTTCCTTCAAATTAATGTATGTGGCCTTGAAAAAGGCCGTTTTTATGTGTCAGTGATGGCTCAGTATTTGATGGGCCACCCTTTGTTCTTGATCACCTGACTGCACCATGTCGGCATTGAATGAACCAGTCTGACAAGGTGATCGTTGGTGACATCGCGGTTCCAAGCTGCAATGAGTGACTCAATCAGCTCACGCTTTGATGTCGGATGCCTCTTGGATATTTCCAAGGCCACCTTGTGCCACAGATTCTCGACTGGATTCAGATCTGGAGACTGGGCAGGCCAGTCCATTGACTTGATGTTGTTCCGCTGCTTCCAGCTTATCATTTGTCTGGAGCGATGGCAGGGTGCATTGTTATCTTGGAACAGGAACTGGCCAGGAAACAGCTGGTGTGCTGATGGCACCATGCATTTTTGCAGTATGGTGATGTACTTGGCCCCATTGACCATTCCATCGACGATGTGAAGACGTCCAATGCCACTGGCAGCCATGCAGCCCCAGACCATGACCTTCAACGGATGCTTCACAGTGAAGTTGAGACACTCAGGCTTGAATTCCTCTCCAGGAAATCTCCTCACATAGGTGTGGGCCTGGTTACCAAACAGGCAGAAGGTGCTTTCATCGCTGAATAACACCTTTTCCCACATTTCAGTCGACCAGGTTGAGTGCTTTCTCGCCCACACGATCCGGTTGCACCTTTGTATGTCAGTCATCAGTGGCTTATTTCGTGCTTTGCAGCCCCGGAGACCATACTGCAGGCACCGGCAACGAACTGTTGATGAGCTGACACTGACCTCACTCTTGTCTGACCACTCTCGAAGTAGCTGAGGAAAGGTCAACTTGCGATTAGTCAGTAAAATCCGTCATAGTGCACGGTCCTGGCGTGATGTTGATGCACGTGGACGATCTGAACGAGGCTTGTCCACCACTGAACCCATTTCTTTCTTCTTCTGTACAATCTTAACAACAGCGCTCTGACTGCAGCCAACTTTCCTGGCTATCTGATGGCTTGAAAATCCTTCCTCGCTCATAAAGGACACACGAACACGCTCCTCCAACGTCAGGGTCCGAGTCATCTTCATGGTCGATCCAGAAAGAGTATGAAATTCAAAAATTCCGCGTGTTTTTATAGCTGCACTATTGGCTAGATATCTGCATTGTGATTGGTTAGTGAAACCAGCCTCCTGAATGGTCAGAAATAACGTGTGCATATTGGATAATCTCGATCCAGTTTTGACACAGGATCCACAAAAATTGCAGTAGCTATCTCCCAGTGTCTGTAAAGTATTTAAATTGGAAGCAAGGAGTGCAAAAAAGTCAACTCTAATAGCCAAATGTATCCCTTTAAACGTGGTAGAAAGATGAATATGCTGGGCTAACGCAAAATTTAAAAAAAACGTTAGAAAGTACGAAAAACGCAAAACTCCCAAGTGATTCCAGACTTTTGCATACCACTGTAACATGGTTAGTGCCACTGAATATCCGAGGGTGCTGCCACTGGATGCACTGATGGTAGCTGGCTAGCATCTGTGTTCCAGGGCGGTACCCGGCGATAACTGGGCAGCGGCAATATTAACTTGCTGCATGTTTATCACTAAGTGGTGAAACTAAGACACCTGAAAGGGTGGCCTAACTTTCATGGCAGAAGCTAAACAGGTAGGAGCTGAATATCGCTGCTGCTCAGTTAGCTTCTCTGCTATCCAGCTGACCCAGAGAGTCAATGCTGGTGGCCGGGTATGGCCTCGGCATTCAATATACGGATCTTTAGTTCAGTGGTGATGGCTAACCGCTTTAGCAGTTAGCCGCCACCACTGAGTATTAGGTCCCTAATTTATAGTTTATTTAAAACGTGACATACTACTCTTCATAGCAAGAACAGAGTGGGGAAGAGTGGGTGGCAATGGATGTAGATTTAGGGCAGGGAAAAAGGTTAGGAGTTTACTACTGATTTTTAGCAGTAGGTATATCTAAGTAGTCTCATAAATCTAGGCAAATAAATGGCAGGCCTAAATTTGGGAGCATAGGGGTCATTTTCAAAACAATCAACATGGTTAGCAGACCTACTGAACATGTTAATCACGGCAGGCAAGATATTCAGCCATACTAACATGGTTAGTGCTGTTGAATATCCCCAGTGCCGCCGCTGAACACCCTGACGCTAGCCAGCTAGTATTGCGGCATTCCGAGGGCAAATCGGAGGCAGTTCCCGGGGATAACTGGCTAGCAGCAATATTCAGCTGCCAGTCAGTTATCCCTCAGTGGTGAAAGTCAGGCACCTGAAAGGCTCATCTAACCTTTGCTGCTGAAGCTAACTGGGCAGTGGCTGAATATTGCTTCTGCCTGGTTAGCTTCTGCACTACCTGGCTGACCTAGATATTCAATGCTGGGGGCCAGATGTAGCCCCAGCATTGCATACTGTCATACCCCGCCCTCTGCCTTAGGCTTGGAGGGCTGGGGTAGCCATTATTTTTCTCTATTGAAGGTTAATCAACCAACTTTCCTCTCGTGATGCATGCTGGGAAAAGTAGTTTTCCTTCTGATAGAAAATAGTCATGAAGCCAGAGTTATAGGTAAAACTATAACAAAGTTTATTTCTCCCAAAAGCAAAGGTTCAAAGTAAGTTGCACCAGGATACTTCTCCAGTATTTGTTCAAAAAGGTTCTTTATACAAGTGTGCTGGCTGAGCTTTTACATTCATTCAATCCAAATGCAGCTGCTTCTCACGTATACAGAAAAAGAACAAAACATGGCAGCTTCCTTTACCAAAGAAAATATCTTCTTTTCTTTAGGTTACACTCAGCTTATACTATACAGTTTAGCAAAGGCTTTCAATACTGTCTGCAAAGCACAAAGTACAATCCATAGGTTGTTCTGGCTGTAAGGAATCACTCTCCTTAGAGTCCACCTGCATTGCTTCAGGTTCTTGTGCTACACTGTCTTGCTTTAAACTACTGACAAATGCCTCAGGGTGTTTTCTCCCTAAAACTCCCTGTAGGTCTTTTATCCACAGCTCTAGGGAATAGGGATAAGCAGTACCTGAGCCTGAGGAAACTCCTCTCTGCAGCTGTGCGGCTATCTCTTGCCAGCTCTGCGGAAACAGTCCCTTGTCCCTTAGCTTAGGTTCCTCCCTGGAGCTCTGCCACGGTTCTCCGTTCAAGGCTGGGCTCTGCAGACTTCTGCACTGAGTCTTAGGCACCCACCTCTGAATTCTCTGATCCTTTTCCTTCAGTGCTGGGAAGGTTTTTCTGCTCTTTCTCTCTGAGCACTCCAGACCACCTTCGTGTCCTCTCCCCTTCTGCTTTGCTTGCTTCAGTTCCTTTCCTCCACATGGCTTCCTTCCTCCAGCTACTGCGTTTCCTCCAACTGTGCTCTCTCTCGTGCTGCTCCCCCTCGGGCTGCTCTTGCTGCTCTCCCTCATGCTGCTTTTGCTGCTCTCCCTCGTGCTGCTCTCCTGACTCACTCTCCAGCCCTGGTTTATATCCCTGTTTTCTGATCAACCTCCCTGACTCTCTAGACAGGTGTTTGTAATCAGTTTCCAAGCCTTTTGCTACGTCATCAGGGCTTGGGTGTGTCAGCTTAGCTTTTGAATCCCTGTGTTTGTTTTCTCCAGAGAAATGCTGGAACATGTGCTTTGCAGGGCTGTGACCTTTCCTAAAGGTAGAATCATTCTTTTCTTCTACTTCCATGGGCTCACTAGAGTCTTCCTTATCACATATCCCCCCATTAAGATATTACGGGCTGGCGACATTTCACCCGCACAGCTCGTAATCCGCGATAGGGCATCGGCATTCTGGTGCAACCTTCCCGCTCTGTGCTCTATCTTAAAGTTGAAGGCTTGTAATGCCATATGCCAACGGGTCAGACGGGCATTATGGTTCTTCATTTGATTCAACCATTTTAAGGGCGCATGGTCCGTGATCAATAAGAACCTCCTTCCGGTGAGATAAAATCTAAGGGCCTCCACTGCCCATTTGATGGCCAAACATTCCCTTTCAGTCATTGAGTATTTCTGCTCCGCCTGGGACAGCTTTTTACTCAGGAACATCACCGGATGTTCCGTTCCCTCATACATCTGCGATAGAACCGCTCCCAGGCCTGTCTCCGATGCGTCTGTTTGGACGATAAATGGCTGCCCAAAATCCATGCCATGCAATATTGGTGCTTTACACAGCTTCCCTTTTAATACTGTGAAAACCTTCTCCGCCTCCGGGGTCCACTTGAGGTTGTTCGGTGAATTTTTCTTAAGCATGTCTGTAAATAAGGAACTCTCCTCGGCGAAACGAGGGATGAAACATCGGTAGTATCCGATTAGGCCTAAAAAGCTCCTCAGCTCTTTTTTATTCATGGGCCTAGGAAAGTTTTTAACACTATCTATTTTATTCATCAGAGGTCTGACCATACCTCGCCCGACCATGTGTCCGAAGTATTTCATCTCTTTTCCGGCGAACATACACTTCCCTAGGTTCAGGGTAAGACCGGCCCATCTCATAGCACGTAGCACTGCTTCTACCCTAGCTAAATGTTGAGCCCAACTGGAACTGTGTATGATGATATCGTCCATATAAGCCACGGCATACTCCTGGTGTGGACGTAAAACGTGGTCTACCAATCTCTGGCAGGTTGCCACTGCACCATGTAGACCGAAGGGTATCTTTCTAAACTGGAAGAGTCCGATGGGTGTGCTGAAAGCAGTCTTCGGTCTTGACTCTCGGGTCAGGGGAATTTGCCAATAACCCTTGGTCATATCTAATGTAGTTAGAAAATGAGCTTGCCCCAAGCGATCTAATAATTCCTCAATGCGGGGCATAGGGTATGCATCAAACATTGAAATGGTGTTCAACTGCCTAAAGTCTATGCAAAACCTCAAAGTGCCATCAGGTTTTGGCACTAGCACAATGGGGCTACACCAGGGACTTTTGGACTCTTCTATAATCCGAATTTCCAGCATCTCCCGTACCTGGGCCACTATCTCCTGTTTTCTGGCCTCCGGCAGCCGATACGGTCTTTGCCTCACCACCTTCCCAGGTGGGGTTATAATTTCATGGGCCACTAACTTGGTCTCTCCGGGGATCGGTGTCAAGACATCCATAAATTTTGCCAGTAATCCAGCTAGTTCTTGCCTTTGCCGCAAGGAAAGTTCATCGCCTACTCGAGGCTCTGGTTTCGACTTGCATTCCGCCAGTTGCGGACCTAAATCCTCTTCCACTTTCTCCTCAGTGGTGGCAGTTAATCCTTTCACCTCAGCTCGTCCAGTGGATCCGAGCCCTCCGGTTCCTCGATTCGTTGGAGTCACCATGGGTACTTCTTCTAACAAGGGAAACCCTACCCTCTCACAAATGAGCTGAGCAACTTGATCACCCACCTTTACCAAGAAATCCTCTTCCCCAAAATTGAACAGCAATACCTTAATTACGCCCCTGTAATCTGGGTCAATAACACCCGCACCCACGTCTAGAAAATGCTTTAAGGCCAAACCAGAGCGTGGTGCAATCTGGCCGTAATACCCAATGGGAATTTCCATTTGTAGGCCAGTGTCTACTAGGGCCTTTCCGTGTTTGGGGATAATTTTTTCTACAGCGCTGCACAAATCATAGCCCACTGCGTTGGGTGAGGCTCTCTGAGGACTCTGCTCTTTCGGAGATACTTTGCAAAACTTTAATACAAATTTTGGCTTGTCTGGTGAATCATTTTTCAGAGGTCGCTCCTTCTGACCTGGCTTCCTGGGCTTTTCAAACAGTGGACTGGGCACCACTGTTACCATAGCCTCCGCCCTCTGATCAAAATCTTGTTCTAGCCTTTCTTCTGGATCAAACTCAGTTCTCCCTTGAGACCTAAACTGTCTGTCTTTCCTGACGTATCTCTGTCTTTCCCTTTTTACACCTATCTGCAAGAGAAGCTACTAGGTCATCGTGTGCTGGTAGTTCACATAGTGACTCATCAGGGGGTTCATCCTTTTCACCTGGGGTTGCTGACTGGGATCGAGTAGATACCAGACCCACTTTTGGATGTAGGCCCTTCTCCAATCCTCTTTTGAACTGGGGCCAATCCCTACCTAGCATTAGGTCATGGGGTAATCTCGGGACTACAGCTACCAGGACTTCCCTTTGTGTTCCTAACCCCTTTATTAGCAGCTTGTACATGGGATAAAAGGATGATGATCCGTGGATACACCTGATCCTGACCTTTCCCTCTGGTCTGCTCAGTACGGATTCACTTTGTGCTTCTATTGTCTGCCAGAGTCTCTTAGAGATCATACTCTGGTCAGCACCTGAGTCTAGAAGAGCATTGACAGAAATGCCCTAAACATCAACATTCAGCAGGAACCCTTCTCTTATGTGATTCACATTGGCACTTATTAATGCATTGCGTGTACTGCATTCCTTTTTCAGGTGACCTAGCTTTCCACATTGAAAACATTTTCTCATTATCAAATTACTTTCTTGCTTAGGCAAATAAGCTTTCATACATTCCACCTTTTGCCTTGGTCCTCTTTCTGATCTTACAAAACTAGCCTCCGCTGGCATTCTCAGAGCGCCCCCTTTTTCCTGACCAGCCAATTCTGCTTCTAGATATCTTTCGGTCAGCAGGGTTGCTTCTGTCGAGGTCTGGCAGTTTTGTAATATCAAGTAGGACTGAATTTCCTTAGGTATCGCATTCATGAACTGTTCTAATACAATTGCATCTATTACAGTTTCCATGGTTTTACCCTCCGGAGCTAACAATTTTACAGTTAAGGCTTTGATCCTTTGGCACAGAGCCTTAGGTGTCTCACCAGCTCCTAACTTTGTAGCTCTCAACATGTGATGGTAGACCATCAGAGTTAAGCCTAAATGATCTCTTATGGCCTTTTTTAGCTCCCCATAATCCGTAGCAAGTGCTGCCGGCATGGCCCTGTAGGCTGCTAATGCCTCTCCTGTAAGGGATGTGGCTAGCCGTACAGCCCACTGTTCTATTGGCCACCCCACAGTATGGGAAACTCGCTCAAAAGCTTCAATGAAATCATCCACATTATCTCCTACTGTAAGTTGTCCAAATGAGGAAGTCCCACAAGTTTGTGGTCCTACCACACAGGTATGTGTTGCTTCTTCCAGCGGTGATGTGCTTGACGTAGCTCCCACTGTCGCTTTCTGACTCGCAAGCAATGCCTCCATTAAGTCTAGCATAGGCTTCTGCTGGGCCTGCAGAGCGGCCGCAGCCTGCTCCTGCGCATGATGAGCCATCTCCCTCTGCTTCTCAAACTGGGATGCCATCCACTGCAAAACATCTTTGGGATCCATCTTGGTAGTTTTTCTCTGCAGAAAGAAAAAGACAAACACAGCCCACCAAGTGCGATATCACCAGACTTTCAGCTAATCTCCCTTAAGCTAAACGTTTGGAATCTCTCTTTTTTCTCACTTGAATCCCATATTACCCATGCCCAAATACTCGTTACCTGAGCATAGGTGTCGATTCACGCCTTGAAAAGTAGAGTATCGCTGGTCTCCAGTTGCTCTGGCCGACCTGCCAACGATTCTTCACTCTGCCCTCCAGAGTACAGCTTAGCAGTAGGTACTTGCAGAAAACCTTCAGTGAAAATCCTGAAGTGTTTTTGTAAATCCTGATGTAACGATCATCCAACAACTACGCCACTTGTCATACCACGCCCTCTGCCTTAGGCTTGGAGGGCTGGGGTAGCCATTATTTTTCTCTATTGAAGGTTAAATCAACCAACTTTCCTCTCATGATGCATGCTAGGAAAAGTAGTTTTCCTTCTGATAGAAAATAGTCATGAAGCCAGAGTTATAGGTAAAACTATAACAAAGTTTATTTCTCCCAAAAGCAAAGGTTCAAAGTAAGTTGCACCAGGATACTTCTCCAGTATTCGTTCAAAAAGGTTCTTTATACAAGTGTGCTGGCTGAGCTTTTACATTCATTCAATCCAAATGCAGCTGCTTCTCACGTATACAGAAAAAGAACAAAACATGGCAGCTTCCTTTACCAAACAAAATATCTTCTTTTCTTTAGGTTACACTCAGCTTATACTATACAGTTTAGCAAAAGCTTTCAATACTGTCTGCAAAGCACAAAGTACAATCCATAGGTTGTTCTGGCTGTAAGGAATCACTCTCCTTAGAGTCCACCAGCATTGCTTCAGGTTCTTGTGCTGCACTGCCTTGCTTTAAACTACTAACTAAAAATTATTCCGCCCTTCCAGATGAGTATGAATAGCAGATATTTAAGCGTTGAGGCAGAGCCGAAGGAAAGAGTGCGGTTCTAAACGCAGTACTGTGTTCGTTGAGATCTGCAATGGTGAACTTTAATTTAATTAGGTTTGTGATGTAGCATTAGGTTTGAATGCAATTACTTCACAAGTTTTTATACGGTGGTTTGGTTACCATAATAGTAATTAAAAGGGAAGTCACGCTTCAAGAGGGAGAAATCTCTCAGGGCAATAACTTCCGACAAAAAAATATTATACACAACTTCAGTATTTAGTATCAGTCACCTTGGATTCACTCGATTGGTGGGATAAGATTTGCTTTAAACTACTGGCAAATGCCTCAGGGTGTTTTCTCACTAAAACTCCCTGTAGGTCTTTTAACCACAGCTCTAGGGAATAGGGATAAGCAGTACCTGAGCCTGGGGAAACTCCTCTCTGCAGCTGTGCGGCTATCTCTTGCCAGCTCTGGGGAAACAGTCCCTTGTCCTTTAGCTTAGGTTCCTCCCTGGAGCTCTGCCACGGTTCTCTGTGCAAGGCTGGGCTCTGCAGACTTCTGCACTGAGTCTTAGGCACCCACCTCTGAACTCTGGACCTTTTCCTTCAGTGCTGGGGTTTGAAGGTTTTCCTGCTCTTTCTCTCTGAGCACTCCAGACCATCTTCGTGTCCTCTCCCCTTCTGCTTTGCTTGCTTCAGTTCCTTTCCTCCACGTGGCTTCCTTCCTTCAGCTACTGTGTTTCCTCCAACTGTGCTCCCTCTCGTGCTGCTCCCCCTCAGGCTGCTCTTGATGCTCTCCCTCATGCTGCTTTTGCTACTCTCCCTCGTGCTGCTCTCCTGACTCACTCTCCAGCCCTGGTTTATATCCCTGTTTTCTGATCAACCTCCCTGACTCTCTAGACAGGTGTTTGTAATCAGTTTCCAAGCCTGTTGCTACGTCATCAGGGCTTGGTTGTGTCAGCTTAGCTTTTGAATCCCTGTGTTTGTTTTCTCCAGAAAAATGCTGGAACATGTGCTTTGCAGGGCTGTGAACTTTCCTAAAGATAGAATCATTCTTTTCTTCTACTTCCATGGGCTCACTAGAGTCTTCCTTATCACAATACCCAGGTTTAAAGTTCAGTGGTGATGCGCTGCCATTGAATATCCTACCTCATACGTTTTAAGCTCCTAAATTAGGATGAAATTTCTGCTGAAAATTTAGGTTTATAAGTGTGACTGAAAATAGGGCACACACTTAGGATACTAAATTTAGGAGCTTAACTTTGTTTGAATACTGGGCCCATCAATTCCAAAAATTGATACATTCCAATCAGAATTGAAAATCAATTTTTATGTTATCTTTAATCTCTGGGTATTTTATTTTTCTATTGTCTTGTTTCCAGTTTCTAGTTTCTGCTTTCCTCTAACTCTCTTTCTAGGATCTGCAGTCGATCTGATATGTTTTCTCTTCCTTCCCATCTTCTTCCTCCCCTACATCCATCATTAATCTTTTCCTTTCAGCTTTGTTCTATTTATTTTTCTCTTTCTCTATCAACTCAGATTTCACTTATGATCCTTTTTACTGCATCTACCTACTACTTTTCAACCCAATCTTCCCATTCTTGATCTCTCTCTCGTTCTCCATCTTCTTATTCCCTGGTCTTTCACTCTCACCTTTCTCTCTTCCCCCATATTCAGCATCTTTCAGAATTCTTTCCCCTCTGTTCAACATCTCCCCATCCCATCCAGCACCTGCCATGCTCCCTCTCTCTCCCCCACCCAGTCTTCCCCATCTTTCCCCCATCCAGCATCTCTCCTCTTCCTCTCTCTTCCACATCCAGCATCTCCCCATCCCTCCCAATGTCCAACATCACTCCTTTCTCTCTCCTTATCTCCCTATGTCCAGCATCACTCCTCTCTTTTGGTCCCTATCCTCTCATGTCCAGTATCTCCCCTCTCTCTCGCTTCTATCCTGCCCATGCCAAAAATCTCCCCTCTTTCCCTACCTCCACCTGCATCAAGCATCTCCCCTCTGTCTCTCTATGCCCCCTCCCATTTGTCCAGCGTTCCCTCTGTGCCTTTCTATGGCTCCCTGTGCCCAGCATCTCCCCTCCATCTCGCTATACCTCCTATGTCCAGCTTAGTGATAACTGGGCAGCAACTGCATATGCCACTGTCCGATTACCGCTGGGTTCTGCCTCCACTTCACTCCAGGAATACCCCGATGTTAACTGGCTGACAGCACCCGGGGATATTCTGCAGCACTAACCATGTTAATGCCTCTGAATATCCCGGTTACCATGATTAACGTCAATTTCTTTCAATATCGGGCCCATTGTTTCTAAAACAAAACTGGACATGAGTAAATTTATGCTTGCTCATAAACAGGAATAAATGTTTATGGCTTGAATCTATGTGCAATTTCTGCCCCTTTTTGCCCTAGTAGTTTATAAAGGCATATAAGTGCCTATGAGGGTCATTTTAGAAGCTCTAGTTGTAATTTGGACATCTGAAAACAGGCATTCAGATGTGCACAGTAGAAAGACTAGGGGACACACGATGAATCTACAATGTAGCAGATTTAAGATTAATCATAAAATATTTTTTCACTCAACGTATAATCAAACTCTGAAATTCATTGCCAGAGGATGTAGCAAATGCTGTTAATGTAGCTGGGTGTAAAAGAGGTTTAGGCAAGTTCCTGGAGGAAAGGTTCATAAACTATTATTAAAGCAGACTGGGGAAATCCTCTGCTTATCCCTGGGATAAGCAGCAAGGAACCTCTTTACTTTTTGGGAACCTGACCTGGATTGGCCACTGTTGGAAACAGAATACTGGGCATGATGGACCTTTGGTCTGACCCAGGATGGCATTTCTTATGTTCCTAGGACGTCCCCAGAGCTACTTTAGAAAGCATAAAGATACACATTTATGTGCGATTATGTCCAAATCGGCCATGGGTGTACCTGTCAGAGGTGGATCCATAAAGATATATGTGAACGCAAGATTTTTGACCAGCATTGCACATCTGCTACTGCCATCGGGGACATCCATGGCTATAACTGCTCCAGGCCATGAACAGGATTTGTAAAGATGCCTGTTTCAGCAATAATCTACCTAGATTTAAGCAAAGCCTTTGATACTGTTCCTCATAGGAGGCTTATCAACAAACTCAACAGCTTGGGGATGGGTCCCAAGATGATGAACTGGATCAGAAATTGGTTGACTGACAGACAACAGAGGGTGACGGTAAACGGAACTCACTCGGATATAAGGAAGGTGATTATCAGTGTGCCCCAGGGTTCGGTCTTGGGACCAGTTTTGCTCAATATATTTTTGAGTGATATTGCCGAAGGGCTGAATTGAAAAATCTGCAACAGAGTGGACTCCCCTCAGAGAGTGGGGAACATGAGGAAAGATCTACAAAAGCTGGAAGAATGGTCTAATGCTTGGCAGTTAAGATTTAATGTGAAGAAGTGCAGTGTAATGCACTTGGGAAGCAGAAATCCAAGGGAACTGTATGTGATACGGGGGCGAGAGATTGATGTGCACAGACCAGGAGAAAGACCTTGGTGTGATTGTTTCTGATGCTCAAGGTGGCGAAACAGTGTGACGAGGCGGTGGCAAAAGCCAGAAGGATGCTGGGTTGCATATAGAGAGGAATTATCAGCAGAAAGGAAGAGGTACTAATGCCACTGTAAAAGTCGCTGGTGAGGCCTCACTTGGAATATTGTGTTCGGTTTTGGAGACCGTATCTCGCAAAGGATATAAAAAGGCTGTAAGCGGTTCAGAGGAAGACGACTAAAATGATTTGAAGCCTGCGTCAGAAGACTTATGAGAAGAGACTTGAAGACCTAAATATGTACACTCTGGAGGAGAGGAGGGACAGGAGAGATGATTCAGACCTTTAAATAGTTAAAGAATATTAATGGACAAACAAACCTCTTCCAAAGACGTGGAATCTGTAAAACTAGACGGCATAACATGAAGCTGCAAGGGGATAAACTGAAAGGCAATGTCAGGAAATACTTTTTCACTGAAAGGGTGGTGGATGTTTGGAATGCCCTCCCGATGGAAATGATGGGGGCAAACACAGTGACAGAATTCAAAATGGCATGGGACAGACATAGTGGATCCCTTTATAGCAACAGGATAAAATCAAAATAAGCATAACTATCTCTTATATCTGAACAAATAGGTACACCTCTAAACAAAGGTATGGGGAGAGGTGACCTGCACGAAGCACCAAATGCACTTACTCTTGTTGACTTGCTAGGGAGACTAGATGGATCATACTGGTCTTTATCTGCCGTCATTTACTATGTTACTATGTAATAATAGAAGGAAAATGCCTGTTCACTCTGTTGATGCCAAAGATACTTGCCAGTATATAAGGCACAAATTTCTCTAAGCACTCATGCAGTAACACTTCCCCATTTGCAAATGGCAGGCTGGGACATGCAAGGGGGAGAGATATATGGCTACATCATGTGATAGAGAGAGAAAGAGAGAGACACTGATGAGAACAGAATGGAAATAAGAGACTGAAAGAGATAGCAAGAAAGGGGCAGTTGGAGACAGGGAAGAAAAAAAGAGAGATACAGAGAGACTGGAGCAGGAATAGTGGAAAAAAAGGAGCAAGAGTGGCAAAAAGACTGGTGAAGACAAGGTGGAAGAGAAGGAGAGAGAGAAAAAGATTGGTGGAGACAGAATGACAAAGAGAAAGAGTGAGATTTCTGCCGGGTGGAAAACAGAGGGTGAGAGATTGGTGAAGATAATGGCAAACAGAAAAAGAAACAGACTTGTGTAGACATAGCTGCCTTCAGGCAAGTAAAGAGCTAACTGTCATCAGCTTCTGCTCCCTGATTGGGGTTACACAGCCCAGCAGAAATCCATCTGTCCTGCTTATTGAACTCCAGCCTAATTGGGGCTGTCTGAGAGGGGGAGGAGTCAGCTCCATTTGAAAAGCAGCTGCCTTCAGGCAAGTAAAGAGCTAACTGTCATCAGCTTCTGCTCCCTGATTGGGGTTACACAGCCCAGCAGAAATCCATCTGTCCTGCTTGTTGAACTCCAGCCTAGTTGGGGCTATCTGAGAGGGGGAGGAGTCAGCTCCATTTGAAACAACTACAGTTATCCTGCTATCACTGAATGACCTCTCATTCACCATATAAGCTGTAGTTATACTGCTATCACTGAAACACTGGTACTATCACTAGCATCATTATCAAGTATTATCACTAGTATTAATCACTGATGTTAATGTTATAGCTTCTTTGTCACTCTATAATCTGCAACTATCCAGCTATCACTGAAATACTGGTATTAATGTTATATCTTCTCATTCATCAAGTAAGCTGCAGTTACCCTGCTATCATTGAATTACTTGTATTAATGTTATAATCTCTTATTCACCCTGTAAGCTACTATTATACTGCTATCACTGGGACACTGGTATTAATATTATAGTTTCTCATTCTCCCTGTAAGCTACAGTTATCCTGCTATCTCTAAATAGCTTCTCATTCACAAT
This sequence comes from Ichthyophis bannanicus, assembly GCA_033557465.1. Classification (NCBI taxonomy): domain Eukaryota; kingdom Metazoa; phylum Chordata; class Amphibia; order Gymnophiona; family Ichthyophiidae; genus Ichthyophis; species Ichthyophis bannanicus. The sequence goes on from CM066037.1 coordinate 297,560,939, forward strand.
ATCATCTGCAGTTATACTGCTATCATTGTGACACTAGTATTAATGTTATAGTTACTCATTCTTCACGTAAGCCTCAATTATCCTACTATCACTGAAACACTAGTATTATCAGTAGTATCTCTACCACAGGTAATTATCACTGATATTAATCACTAGCACTATTCTATTTATTGAACCTATTACTAGTTAAAACATAAAAAGTAAATCTAAATACAAACCAAAAATGCATAAACAATTCCTTTCTCCCATCAATGCTATACTTATAAGTATCACAATCCTTACACTGATTAACCTAATAAAATCCATAGATAATAAGAATAATAGACCAATTCCCATAATACAAAGAATATCAAAACATGATAACTTAATACACCCATTCATAATAGGAACCAACCTTAGATCTAGACAATCTAGACTTTTATATATAACAACAACAAAAATAGGCAACACACCACACTCACCTCAGACACAGAAATACACAATTCTCACCTGCCAACTCATTAATGCAAGATCTATGAAAAACAAACTACCAATTTTTGTAGACATTATCAATGATGATAAACCTGATATCCTTTGTATAACAGAGACCTGGCTCAAAGATACTGACTCAGTATTCTTAAACCAATTAAAGACACCTGAATATGAGATCTTCCATACTCACAGAACACTAAAAAAAGGAGGAGGAGTACTTATAATAATAAAGAAAAACCTCAATGCAAAATTAATATCATCTAATAATATAGATAATGTTGACATACTCACCATAAAAATTAAAAACACAACTATATCATTAATATATCAACCGCCAGAATACAACATAGATAATATTTACAATTTAATTGAATTACTAGCATCATCCACAGATACAAATCCTGTAATACTTATGGGAGACTTTAATCTTCCTTCAATACCCAACAATCACTCTAATCAATTCTTAGAAATGATAAATAATTTGGACTTTCACCAAATAATAACTGAACAAACACACAATAAAGGAAAAACTCTTGACATGGTCTTCCTACCAAACTCTCTACACAACCTATATAACTCTGAATCCCTCTCAAACATTCCAGTCCCCTGGTCTGACCACTATCTTCTAAAATTCAATATAACCATCACCTACAACAATCAAACTAAAAGACCACAACGTCCTCAAACTAATAGATTCAGAAAATTCAATGAAGAAGAATTTCTAGATCAAATAATACCACAACTAACACAAACACCCACAAATCTTGAAGAATCTATCAAAAACTGGAACAATATAATCTCTAAAGCAGCTGAAAGTAATCCAAAACAATCACACCAAAATATAAACAACAATAAAATTGAAAAAAGACATGCTCCATGGTTTAATATATCTATCAAAACATTAAAAAGACAACTAAGAAAAGAGGAAAGGAAATGGAGACAATCAAAATCATTAATAAATCATGAGAACTACACTAATACACTACAAATTTATAAACAAACAATAAACAACTCCAAACAAAATTATTATTCTAATATAATCTCAAGAGCCACTAATCGCCCAAGAGAACTATTCTGTATAGTACAAAAACTAACAAACAAAACACTAAATTCTGATGAAATATCAATTGATATCTCCCCACAAGAATTAGCTCAATACTATATCAATAAAACAAAGCTACAAATAACACCTCTAAAAAAAACTCAACCACAAATTCAAACACAAACAAAGCAAGCTACATTTGATAACTGGACCAACTTCAACTTAATATCAAAATCTACTCTCAAAACTACAATAACTAACATTAATACAACAACCTCATACCTTGATCCATGCCCAGTTGATTGGATAAAGAAGACTTTCTCAATACTCTCTTCTTTCATTCTACCCTTAGTGAACCTATCCTTACAAAAAGGCTACTTACCACCATCTCTCAAACACGTTCAAATACGACCTATACTTAAAAATAACACATTAGATAAATTATCCCCAAAATCATACAGACCCATATCAAGTATTCCTTTTATGGCCAAACTTATTGAACAAATTGTACAAATTCAACTACAAGACTTTATTGACACATTAAACCTCCTTGATGAACATCAATATGGCTTTAGACCCTTCCATGGAGTAGAAACCTTGCTAACGTTCCTTTATGACACAATATTAAGAGGTATTGATAATCCTAAACAAGCCTTTATTCTTGTTTTCCTTGACATATCAGCTGCATTTGACAGTGTTAATCACTTAACAATGTTAAACAGACTTCAACAAATTGGAATTACATCTACTGTTTATAATTGGTTCAAATCATATCTATCAAACAGAACTCAAACAGTAAGAATCCACACCCAAATTTCTAACACCTTCAAACAAACTCAAGGTCTCCCGCAGGGTTCTGCATTATCTGCGCTATTATTTAATATTTACTTACAACCAGTTTGTAACATCTTTAAACGTCACAATGTTTATTATCATATCTACGCTGATGATATAATGTTCTACCTCCCATTTGAAATCCCACACCCACCTCTTCAAAAAATAACAGAATGTTTCAATGAACTAACTGAATGGCTCAAAGAACAAAATCTACTTATCAACTTTACTAAAACTGATATATTATTCATCACTAAAAATCAAACATACATACCCCCAAACACGATCACACTAGATACTCATGAAATAAATACAAAAAAAGAAATAAAATATTTAGGTGTGATACTTGACAATAATCTAAATATGGATTCACATATAAAATATCTAACTAAAAAATACATTACAAACTCAAAACACTAAAACAATTAAGACCATTGATTCATCTACAAGACTTTATTAATATAATTCATGCTATCATCACCCCACATTTTGATTATGCAAACACAATACTTAATGGCATTTCAAAACAAAATATTAAAAAGATACAAATAATTCAGAACATAGCTGCCAGGATGATTATGAATATAAGCCCACTTGAACATGTTACACCAATTTTGGCTGAACTTCATTGGCTACCTATTTACTCCCGAATCAAATATAAAATTCTTGTCACTACATTTAAACTTATAAATAATCTTGCACCATCGGCACTCAATACACTGATTAATATAGACATCGATAAACGATCCCAAAGAAGCAGAAACTTAAATACCTTAACAATACCAAAAGATTTCACAAAAGCCAGAAAACAAACAAATAAGAGAGCTTTCTCACACTCTGCTCCAATTCTTTGGAACAATCTACCTGACAACATTCGCCTGCTATCTGATATAAAGGAATTTAGAAAAAAATTAAAAACTCACTTATTCATATTACACTACAATACACCCTCAGAACAGAATACTCAAATAGATACAGGCTAACATTTATACATTATTATTACATACTCTATTTTCAAAATAAATATCACTAATACACTATTAACCATACCACACTCTCATTCACATGATGATTATAGATTTAAACTAACAATGTATATATGTTCTAATATGTTATACCTTTAATGTTACAACATTCCTTGTAAATTATAATTATCTGTTCTATGTAAACTGACTTGGTATATTACATACCAATTAACCTACTGTTCCATGTAAACCGCACTTGATACTAGGGAAAGAGCGGTATATAAATAACTGTTAAATAAATAAATAAATAAATAAATAATAGAAATGAAAAAGCAACAGAGGCTTGTGAAGACATGAGGAAAAGATGGGAAGAGAGAGACTGGTGGAGATAGAATGGAAAAAAAGATATTGGAGAAGACAGAATGAAAATGAGAACGAGAGAGAGAAATAGTTGGAGACTGAGCAGAAGAGAGAGAGTGAAACTGGTGGAGAAAAACTGGTAAAAAGAGCGTTAGAGACTGGTAGAGACCAGGTGACAGGATAGAATAGATGTACAGAATAAAAACTAATGAAGTGGGTATGGAAAACAAAAGAGAAACAAAGAGAACTTAAAAGGGAAATGGTGGAAAAAAGAGAGAGTGATTTTTCAAGACAGGTTGAGAGAGGGAGAGAGAGAGACTAGTTGACTCAGGCTAGAAAAGAGACAGAGAGAAACTGATAGAAGTGTAAAAAGAGACAGAGAGAAATTGATGAAGACAGGGTGCAAAACTAAAATCAGAGTAGAGGAAAGAGAAAGAAATTGAGACAGAGAAAAACTTTTGGATAAGAGAAAGAGAGAAATTTGTGAAGAATGGGTAGAAAAGAGAGCGAGAAAAGCCTATGGAGACACAGCATAATGGAGGAAAACTAGTGGAAATATAAAGAGAGACTGGCCGACGATTGTATATAGTTCGCCTGTTATCCCTGTTAAATGCCCCGTTTATTGTAAGCTCATTGTAGACCTCCTACACTGAACGTTTTTGTTACTTGTGAACCACATTGATGACAAATAGCGCGGTATAGAAAAAAACATTAAATAAATAAATAAATAAAAGATGTAGGAAGAATGGAAAACAAAAAAAAAGCACAGAAGAGACACAATGATAGTGAAAAATAGAGAAGAAAAACTGGTGGTGACAGTACGGCAAAGAGCGAGTTATTGGTAGTGTTTCCTTTCCGTACTTCCTAGATAATTCCTATGTCTAGAGCTACTGTGTTGTCTGTCTTGACTAGATTGTAAGCTCTGATGAGAAGGGACCATCTTTTACATGTGTCTGTGCAGTGCTGCGTTCATCTTGTAGCGCTATGCAAATATTCAGTAGTAGTAGTGGTAAAAAAGAAGGGTGGAAAAGAGAAAGGGAGAGAACAATATTCAAAAGGGTTGTCCGGTTTATTTTGGAAAAGGTGAGAGAGACACAGACAGTCACAGAGTGAAAAAGAGAGAGGAGACAACTTCTGGAGGCAAGATGAAAAGACAGACTGATAGAAATAAAGCAGAAAAGAGAGGAAGACAGAGTGGTACATAGACGAGACCTACAGGGATATAGTCCTGAAGTCCCACCTCCAGTCTGGCAGCATCCCTGTTGCCATGGAGGAGAGAGGACACGTGACAGGAGAGCATCACCCTGGTGTAGCAGGAAGTGATCCTGTAACTAGGACCTGTCCTCCAGGTGATGTAAAACCCTCTCGCACTGAGGAAGTTTCTCCAGGGCCATGTGCCCATGAGGGAAGGGTTAGGACAGCCGTTATAGTTGGTGATTCGATCATTAGGCATGTAGATAGCTGGGTGTCTGGTGGACATGATGATCGCCTGGTAACATGCCTGCCTGGTGCGAAGATAGCGGACCTCACGTACCACCTAGATAAGGTCTTAGATAGTGCTGGGGAGGAGTCTGCTGTCTTGGTACATGTCAGTACCAATGACATAGGCAAATGTGGTAGGGAGGTTCTGCAGGCTAAATTTAGGCTTTTAAGTTGGAAGTTGAAATCCAGAACTTCCAGGGTAGCGTTCTCCGAAATGCTTCCCGTTCCACGCGCAGGACCCAAAAGACAGGCAGAGCTCCGGAGTCTCAATGCGTGGATGAGATAATAGTGCAAGGATGAGGGTTTTATTTATTTTATTTATTTAACAGGTTTTTTATACCGCCTTTTCCTTAAATCAAAGCGGTTACAAAGACATACAAAAGCTAAACATAGGCATGGGAAGTGAAAGGTGGGATACATAACATGGTGAACTATTACAAAAAACACAATGTAGAGAGGTTACAATTAATATGAGTTGGTTAAGTGTCATAGCCGTAGTGCTCAATGAAAAGAACGAACTTTAGTTGTTTTCTGAATTCCTTCAGTTCCTCAATGGATCGTAGGTCGGGGGGGAGAGAGTTCCATATTTGAGGGGCCGATAAGGAAAGAGCTCTTTGTGAGGTGAGTTTACAGACTTTAGTATAGCTACTTGGGGTGCCGAGGGTGTCAGCTGTGGTTTTCCTTCTAGGTCTTTTGCTGGTGTTAGGGAATAAGAGGGCTTGGAGACTGATTGCTGAAGTCTTATGTCTGATTTTGAATATATTGATGACCAACTTGTATCTGATACGGAGGCTTATTGGGAGCCAGTGGAGTTCTTTAAGAATTGGGGTGATGTGGGCTTGAGTAGAAGAGCCGGCGATTATTCTGGCAGCTGTGTTCTGAGCCATCTGAAGTGGCTTTAGGGAGTGTTTCGGGATTCCGTTGTAAATAGGGTTACAGAAGTCAAGAATTGGAGTTATTAGAGCTTGACAGACTGAGCGGAAATGTTGTTGGGAGAGAAGGGGCTTCAGGCGTCTAATAATTTTCATTCTATAGTAAGCGCTTTTAACAGTTCTTCTGATATGAGATTGAAGGTTGAGTCGCTTATCAAGGGTTACTCCGAGGTATCTTACTTCGTCCTTTAACGGTATTGTTGTATTTTTAAATTTAATAAAAGGTGGGGGGCTGAAGTCAGTGTTTCGAGTAATGATAAGAGCTTCTGTTTTGTTATGGTTCATGGCCAGGTTGTTGAGAGTAAGCCAGGCAGACATGTTGTCGAGGCAGTTCGTAATCTTGTTATAATCGGGGCTGTTCAGGTTGACTGTCGTGTAAATCATTATGTCATCAGCATAAATAGTATAATCTATTTGATGGGCAACCATGATGTTGCATATTGGTTGGATAAAAATGTTGAAAAGAAGAGACGAAAGCGCAGAACCTTGGGGAACACCTTGTTTAATCTTAGTGGGTAGAGAGGTGACATTATTAATTTTTACCTTGAACTGCCTATCAGTTAAATAAGATTTAAACCAATTTAGGACAGTGCCAGTAATGCCAATGCTTTGGAGTCTGGTTAGTAGGATACTGTGGTCCACTGTGTCGAAGGCCGCTGATATATCTATAAAAATCAATAATGTTCCTTGATTGTAATTGTCTATGGTGTGGATGATGTCATTGAACAGATAGAGCAGTAAGGTTTCAACTCCATGATTAGGGCGGAAGCCATGTTGGTGAATGTCGAGCGGGGCATGTTCGTCAATGTGGTCCTGAAGTTGTAGTTGGACAGTTTTTTCGATGATTTTAGCAAGGAGAGGTATACTGGAGATTGGCCTGGATTGCTCTTTTCTAGGTTAGTTTTTTTTGGGGATAGGCCTTATTGTGGCTAATTTTAGTTGTTCCGGCATTATTCCTTGGATTTGTTAGGAACTGGGGAACATTCTGGGGAAAGGAGGGGATCTTCCGAAGGGATGGGCTTCACCTTAACCGGGATGGAACCAGGCTGCTGGCATTAACCTTTAAAAAGGAGATAGAGCAGCTTTTAAACTAGATAATAGGGGAAAGCCGACAGTCACACGAGCGCATGGTTCGGAAGAATGTATCCTTGAAGGATACTACCAAAAGCAGAGAGGTTCAAAAAAAGAGTAAAGTAGCCCAAATGCCCTCGAGTATGGAGCAGACAGAGCTTAAAGATCCCAAATTACCCCATGCCTACCAATAGCCAGATTAATATGAATAAAATACAGTCTCTAAAATGCTTGTATGCAAATGCTAGAAGTCTAAAAAATAAGATGGGAGAGTTAGAATATATAGCACTAAATGAGAGGTTAGATATGATTGGAATCTCAGAGACATGGTGGAAGGAGGACAACCAGTGGGAGACACTGTGATACCTGGGTACAAACTATATCGTAATGATAGAGCTGATCAAATTGGTGGAGGGGTTGCGCTCTATGTTAGAGAGGGCATTGAGTCAGAAAGGATTAAAGTTTTGCAGGAAACAAAATTTGCTGTAGAATCTCTATGGATTGAAATTCCATGTAAAAAGGGGAAGGCAATGGCAGTGGGGGTGTACTATCGACCGCCTGGCCAGAATGAACAAATGGATGATGAAATGCTCAAAGAAATCAAGGAAGCTAACAAAAGTCACAGCGCAGTAATAATAATGGGTGATTTCAATTACCCCGGTATCGAATGGGTCAGTGTCATGGCAGGACATGCTACGGAGATAAAGTTCCTAGATGAAATAAATGACTGCTTCTTGGAGCAGCTGGTTCATGAACCAACCAGAGGGGAAGCCATATTGGACCTAGTCCTTAGTGGAACACCAGATCTAGTGCAAGAGATAAGGGTGTTGGGGTCACTTTGCAATAGTGATCATAGCATGATCGCATTTGATTTAATTAGTGGAGGAGGGATAGTAAGGAAATCCACAGTACTACCTTTTAACTTTCAAAAGGGAAACTATGATAAAATGAGGAAAATAGTTAAGAAAAAACTAAAAGGAGCAGTTGTGCAAAGGTTAGAGACTTACATCAAGCTTGGGTGTTGAAAAATAATATCTTAGAAGCCCAGATCATCTGTATTCCACGCTTTAAGAAAAGTGGAAGGAAGTCCAAAACACTGCCAGCATGGTTTAAAGGTGAGGTCAGAGAGGATGTTGTTGCCAAGAAAGCATCTTTCAGGAAAGGGAAAAAAGAGCCAAATGACAAAACCTGGAAACAGCACAAGCACTGGCAATTCAAATGCAAGGCATTGATAAGGCAGGCAAAGGGAGAATTGAGAAGCTTGCTGCGGAAGAAAAAATGTGAAATAAAGACTTTTTCAAGTACATTCATAGCAAAAAACCTGTGAGAGAATCAGTTGGTCCATTAGATGATAGAGGGGTTAAAGGGGCACTAAGAGGCGACAAGACGATAGCGGAGAGACTGAATGAATTCTTTGCTTCGGTCTTTACTGAGGAAGTTGTAGGGATGTTACCTATGACTGAAGTGGTATTTAAAGGTGCGGAAGAACTAGTTCCTGGCCTGGGGGCCATTGCCACTCTCCCTGTCCGGACGGGTGGCGGCGGTAAAGATGGTGATTCTGCCGAGGTTGCTGTACTGGCTGCAAACTTTGCCGGTATGGCTATACAGGAGGGATATGCGGCAGGTGGAGCGGCTGATTCGGACCTTTCTGTGGCGAGGGGCGCGGGCACGTATCCCCCTGATACGGCTGGTGGGGAGGTGGCGCGAGGGGGGATGGGGCTTCCAGATTTGGGTATCTATGCCCTGGCCTGTCAGGCATGCCATCTTGGCGATTGGCTTGGGCAGACGGCAATATACACGCCTACACCTATGGAAGAGGTGTTAGTAGCACCCCTCTCGCTGTTAGGGGCTTTACATACTCGATCCAAGGACCTACCTAGCCGCCTGGTGCATAGCGTTTTATTTGGTTCGGCCCAGCGGACCTGGCGGTACCTTAATGCTCGCTGGGGGATGCCCTGGACAGCGTCTAGCTGGTTGCCTTTGCAGGGCAATGTTCAGTTTGCCCCTGGCTCGGGGACATGGGGGTTTCGGGACTGGCGACAGAGGGGCATCCGCCTTGTAGGGCACTTGGTGGATGCCAGCGGTTGCTGTAAATCTTTTCAGGCCCTTGGCCAGGAATACGACCTGACGGCCAGGCATACTTTTGTGTTTTTACAGGCCTCCCACTATGTTTCTTCCTTACCTAGGGAAGCGCTGGCATCGGAGCGCTCCGAGCAGTTGTTGGGGTTCTTTGCATTGGGGGAGGAAACTCCTCCCACGATAGCGGGCTTGAGGGCCCGCCTGGATAGCTTTCGTACCCCGGTGGATTACAGGGGGGTGGAGGCTGCTTGGGGAGTGGAGCTGGGGAAGGAGGTCCCCCCGGGCACTATTAGCACAGCATTATGTCGGATAGCTACTCTGGCGGTGGGGGCGAAGTGGAGAGAGGTACAATTCAAGTGCCTCACTAGAGCCTATTTCTCGCCTCGTCGCGCTCTGCGTAGTTGTTTGACGGAGGATGGTCGGTGCCCCCGCTGTTCAGCGCCTTTAGCTAACCTGCTACATATGTGGTGGGCTTGCCCTCATATTCAGCCGTACTGGGCCCGGATACGAGCATATATCAGCGTACTGTTGCAGTTGAGGGTGCGTTGGATGGGTGCCTTTGTGGTCCTGGACAAACTGGACCCCCCCTGTCCAGCCCGGCGGGCTGATAGGTTGTTAATGCGGAAGGCTTGTCTGGTGGGGAAGGGCCCGATTCTGCGCCTATGGCGCGAGCAACGAGTTCCCACGTTTGTGGAATGGCACAACTGCTTCCATCAGGTAATGTTGATGGAGCGGTGGCAAGCACGGGGCAGTGTCAAGCGGTGGACCACTTTCATTCAGTTATGGGGTGCCTATATTGAGACCCTAGGAGCCAGGTGTCGGAATGAGCTCCTCCACATTGGCCTATAGGGGGTGGAGTGCAGGGGGCGTGGGGAAAATACGGTGGATGGGGTGTGCAGCTGGGGGGGGGAGGGTGGGGGGGGAAGGGGGTGGGAGGGGAAATATTATAAAATACTGTATTCATTGCAGGAAGGTGCCCTCCGGGTAGGGATAAGAGTGTACCCCCCGGAGATGGTGTGTTGTCGGATTTTGAATACTTGTCTGTGATGAATAAAATAAAGCTATGAAAAAAAAAAAGGTGCGGAAGAACTGAAGGAAATATCGATACATCGGGAAGATGTATTACAACTATTAGATAAACTGAAGAGTAGCAAATCACCTGGGCTGGATGGTATACATCCAAGGGTGCTGAAAGAACTGAAATATGAGATTGCAAACCTGCTATTAGTAATCTGTGAACTTTCATTAAAATCATCTGTAATACCTGAAGATTGGAGGATCACCAATGTAACGCCAATTTTTAAAACGGGTTCCAGGGGTGATCTGGGAAACTACAGACCGGTGAGCCTGACGTCAGTACTGGGAAAAATGGTAGAAACCATCATAAAGAACAAAATTACTCAGCATGTAGATAGTCATGGCCTAATGGGAGACAACCAACAGGCCTTTAGACAAGGAAGATCTTGTCTTACTAATCTATTATGTTTTTTTGAAGGTGTGAATAAACAGGTGGACAAAGGTGAGTCGGTTGATATAGTGTATTTGGACTTTCAGAAAGCCTTTGACAAGGTCCCTCATCAGAGACTTTTGGCAAAACTAAAGAGTCATGGGATAGGAGGCAGTGTACTATTGTGGATCGGGAACTGGTTAAAAGATAGAAAGCAGAGGGTAGGGCTAAATGGCCAATTTTCCCAATGGAGAAAGGTGAATAGTGGTGTACCCCAGGGATCTGTGCTGGGTCTGCTGCTTTTTGACATATTCATAAATGACCTGGAAAAGGGAACAATGAGTGAGGTTATCAAATTTGCAGATGACACAAAACTATTTAAAGCTGTTGCAACCCAAGAGGATTGCGGAAAATTGCAAGAGGATCTTGATAAATTGGAAGACTGGGCATCAAAATGGCAGATGAAATTTAATGTGGACAAGTGCAAAGTTATGCACCTAGGGAAGAACAACCCAAACTATGGTTACACAATGCAAGGTTCCACATTAGGAACCACCACCCAGGTTTCGGATTTAGGCGTCATTGTAGATAACATGTTAAAACCCTTGGCCCACTGTGTAGTGGCGGCCAAGAGAGCAAATAGAATGCTAGGTATCATAAGAAAAGGAATGGAAAATAAAACAAAAGATATTATAATGCCTCTATATCGTTCCATGGTGAGATCGCACCTTGAATATTGTGTGCAGTTCTGGTCGCCGTATCTTAAAAAGGATATAGCGTTATTAGAAAAGGTTCAGAGAAGAGCCACCAAAATGGTAAAGGGGATGGAAGGATACTCCTATGACGAAAGGCTAAAAAGGTTAGGGCTCTTTAACCTGGAAAAGAGACGGCTGAGGGGAGATATGACAGAAGTCTATAAATTAATGAACGGAGTGGAACGGGTAAACGTAGATCGATTGTTTACGTTATCAGAATATAGAAAGACTAGGGGACATGCAATGAAGCTACAGGGTAAACTATTTAAGACTAATAAAAGAAAATATTTTTTCATTCAACGTGTAATCAAACTCTGGAATTTGTTACCGGAGGATGTAGTAAAGGCTGTTAGTGTAGCTGGGTTTAAAAAAGGTTTGGACAAGTTCCTGGAGGAAAGGTCCATAAACCATTATTAAGAAGGGACCCAGGATATCAATGCTTGACCCAGTACAAGCACTGTGGAACCTGTGTCTTTTGGGGAAACTGCTAGGTATGTATGGCCTAGATTGGCCACTGTTGGAAACAGGATACTGGGCTTGATGGACCTTGGTCTGACCCAGTATGGCATATCTTATGTTCTTATAAAAGGGAACCTAGTGGAAAACAGAGAGATTAGCGAAAGCACTAAAGAAAAGAGAAAGAGATCGAGATTGGTATAGACAAGACTGAAAACTGAGAGAGTAAAACACAAGGGGCCCGAATCTGTGCCACGAATAGCGGGGATGGACATCCCAATAGGACGTCCATCCCCACTATTCATGCCTTCCCCCGCCGCGTCTAACCTCCCGCCAGTTGTGCAGCGAAGTTAGATGGGGGCGGGGAAGGAGTGGCTCAGGGCGGAGTCTGTGTGGGCGGTGGGCGGTTTCCAGCCTTGGGCATACAGGGCCGATTTTAATGTTGGCCTTGTACGTCCAGGGCCGGCGACTTGTGCGGGGAAGTTATTCGACCTCTGAGGTGGAATAACTTCCCTAAACACGTTTTTTCTTGTGCTCGGGGCACGGATGGAGTGGGAGGGGCCAGAGGACATTCCCCGCAGCCCGACCCTCACCTTGGAGGCCAGATTGGGGGTCGGGCTGCGGTGAATAAGCTTTTTTTTCCAGCGGCCGGCATCACGGTTCTTTAATGGAGCCGCGGTGCCATGGCAACATGATGCCATGGCCCCGCGGCTCCATTGAAGAGCCTTGACTGAGTTAGCTGGGAAGGTCCTGTACGTGCAGGCCGAGCTAAATCGCAGTCCTGGCCTGAATGTACAGGACTGATCGCGATTCTGATCCCGCGGGATCAGAATCGCGATCCCTTCTGTACGTCCAGCTCAGACCAGGCATACAGAGGGGATCTACGTCTGGGAAAGAATGAGCCTGAAGAGGAAAAAGAGTGGCACATAGAGAGAGAAGGGGATGCTGTAAGGAAATAAGAAAGAAAGAAAGACTGGTAGAGACAGGATTGAAAAGAGACCTAGACAGAAAGAGAGACTGGTGGACACAGAGTGGAAAATAAAAAAGGAAGAGACGGAGATACTTGTAGAAAGATCATAGAAACAAGTGATAGGAGCTAATGGAAACAAGGTACAAGAGGGAGACAAAGATAGAGACTGGTGAACAAAACGTGAATAAAAAAGAGAACACACTCGTGAAGACATGGTAGAAGGCAGAGAGTTAATGGTGAAGAAAGGATGGAAAAAGAGAGTCTGAGAGACAGAAAAGAAGAAAGAGACAGAAAAGAAAGGCTGGAAAAGGTAGAGAGTGACCAGTGGACACATGGTGGCACAGAGAGAGATTACAATAATTGGTGCAAAACAAGATGGAAAAACGATAGTAGTGGAGACAAGGTAGAAATAAGAACAAGAAAGAGAGAGAGAGCCTTGTAGTGAAAATGTTAGAAAATTAAAGATTTGGGCAGAGAGTCTAAAAAAAAGAGTGTGGAGAGCATAGTGAGAACAAATGGAAAAGAGAGAATAAAAAGACAGAGACAGAGAATTTTGAACGGAATGTATAAAGGAAAAGAGGTGGTAGAAAAAAAAAAGAGAGGGAGAGATAGGGTCAGATGGACAGGGTAGAAAGCGTAGTTACTCACCTGTAACAGGTGTTCTCTGGGGACAGCAGGAATCAGTCCTCACATATGGGTGGCGTTGACACCGACGGAGCCCACGCCAAGCAAATCCCCAGCTTTCAAAGAAAGCCTTTGGGAATTGCTACCATGCATGCGTGGTCCCATTCCCGCCCAAGGGTGCCATCTTGCTCAGTCAAATGACATAGCTAAAAAGATGGCAAAACAAATGAAAATAATAGGACTGCAACTCCAAGGGGAGGAGGGAGGGTTGTGAGGACTGATTCCTGATGTCCCCAAAGAACACCTGTTACAGGTGAGTAACTACGCTTTCTCTGGGAACAAGCAGGAAGTCAGTCCTCACATATGGGACTCCCCAGCTACAGGCTACCGTGAACCTATAGCCAAGAAAGGCTCCCTCATCGAGAGCCACAAGCAGCCGCAATGAGAACCCGAACCAGGGAAATAGGACCTGCGTCCTAGGAAAGTAGCACTCTGGTAGCCTGAACACAGAAGAGTCAAAGGGTAGGAGTTGCCTAGACCCTGAAAAGATTATGGAGTACAGCCTGGCCGAAGGCATTGTCCTGTCGGGACTCCCTATCCAGGCAGTAATGAGCTGCGAAGGTATGAATCAAAGACCAGGTGGTGGCCCGGCAGATGTCTGCCAGAGGAACAGAGAGCAGGTGAGCCACTGATGCCACCAGGGCCCTGACCCTATGAGCCATAAAACGGCCTTCCAGCGGAAGCCTTGCTTCCCCATAGGCCCGGGTAATACAGTCCACCACCCATGTGGACAGCGTACGCTTGGCCACCGCCTCCCCCAGCTTACTGGGGTTGTAGGAAACAAAAAGCTGAGAGGCTTTCCAGTGACCTTGAGTATGTTGAATGTAGAAGGACAGAACCCTCTTACAGTCCAGGGTATGGAGGACCGCCTCTGCCCGACTGGCATACGGCCTGGGAAAGAAGATAGGAAGAACCATCTCCTGGTTGAGGTGGAACGAGGAGACCACCTTTGGAAGGAACTTGGGATGTGTGCGAAGCACCACCCTATTCTTGTTGAACCTGGTATAAGGCCTCTCCGCCATGAGGGCTTAGAGCTCATGCACCCTACAGGTGGAAGTGAGCACAACCATGAAAACCACCTTCCAGGAAAGATAACAGAGGTGGCACGTGGCCAACGGTTCAAAGGGCGGCCGGGTGAACTGCTCCAACACTACATTGAGATCCCATTTGGTCACCAGGGGGCAGACCAGGGGCTTCGACAGGAGTAGGCCCTTTAGAAAACAGGACACCACTGGATGAACTGAGAGGGGCTTTCCATCCACGTGATAGTGGTTCACTGCTAGGGCACTGAGATGCACTCTGATGGAGTTGGACTTAAACCCCGTCCCGGAGAGGTGGAGAAGGTACTGCAATACCACAACCACCGACAAGAGGAGTCTACCCCTTGCTCAGTGCACCAAAGCACAAATCTGCAGCACTTAAAGGTGTATGCCCATCTGGTAGACGCTCTGCACGAAGCCAGCAACACCTCCTCCACGTCCTTCGGAAGGAGTCACCCTCTTAGCAACCACACCGTCGGCGAAAGGGAGCTGAGGTTGGGATGCAAAAGAGAGCCCCCTCCTGGAAAAGGAGCCGTGGAGTTGATCCCAAAGGAATCGGGGTCTCCACCGCTAGCAGTAGAAGAAGCGGAAACCATGGTTGCCTGGGCCACCATGGGGCTATTAGGATGACTGAGGCTCTGTCGTAAAGGATCTTGAACAGTCTTGGCGATCACAGGCATCAGGGGGAAAGCATACAGAAGACCCACCGACCATGAGACTAGAAAGGCATCGGCTGCCACCTTGGTGGGGTGTGGCTGCCATGAGCAAAGGCGGGGCAACTGGTGATTGTCCGGGCTTGCAAACAGGTCCATCACCGGTTCCTCCCAGGTCTGGAAGAGCCCGCTGGCTACTTCCCAGTCCAGCTGCTACTTATGTGGCTGGAGCACCCTGCTGAGTCTGTTGGCCAGCCAGTTGTCCTGGCCCGGCAGGTATACTGCCTTGAGGAGAATGCCTGCCAGACTGCATAGGAGCACAGATCTAGTGCTTAATGACAGAGGGGCACGGGACCCTGTGCCCCCCTGTTTGTTCACATAGAACACGGCAACCTGGTTGTCTGTTTGCACCAGAACAGTCCTGTGGCCCAGGCACTGCCTGAAAGCCTTCAAGGCGAGAAGGATTGCCCGCAATTCCAACAGATTGATCTGTTGGGCACTCTCGTCTGAGGACCAAATTCCCTGTGTGCAGTATCCCTGGCAATGGGCTCCCCAGCCCAGCAGGGAGGCATCTGTGGTGAGGACCCTCGAGTGGTAAGGGGTCTGGAAGGGCATCCCTGCCTCCAGGTGATGGGGCGAGAGCCACCAGGTCAGGGACTATACCAGGCGCCTGGTCACTCTGACTCTGTCCAGGAGATGTCCCGTGGTCTGGGACCACTGGTCCCTGAGGCACCACTGCGCAGTTCGCATGTGGAGGCGGGCATCTGGAGTGACATGGACCGTGGAGGCCATGTGCCCCAGAAGGCGCAGCAGATGCCTTGCTGGCACTGAGGGACGGTGCTTTATGTCCTTGGCTAGGGCCATGAGCCTGCCTGCCCTGTCTGCAGGCAGGAAGGCTTTCGACTGAAGGGTGTTGATCCTTGCCCCAATGAATTCCAGCTCTTGTGCTGAGCAAAGGCTGGACTTGGGATAGTTGATTACAAACCCCAAGTGCTGTAGGACCTGGGTGGTGCGAGTTGTGGCCTGCTGCATCTCGGGGGTTGTAGTGCCCCTGATGAGCCAGTCATCAAGATAGGGGAAGACAAAGATCCCCTGAAGCCTGAGGAAGGCGGCGACCACCGCCAGGCACTTTGTGAATACCCTGGGGGCCGAGGCAAGGCTAAAGGGGAGCACCCTGTATTGGTAATGATTGCCACCTACCACAAAGTGTAGGTATTGCCCGTGGCTTGGGTGGATTAGAATGTGTGTGTAGGCATCCTTTAAGTCCAAGGAGCACAGCCAGTCTCCCTGGCGGAGGTAAAGCACCAATATTCCAAGGGAGAGCATCTTGAACTTCTCCCTCACCAGGAATTTGTTGAGGTTGCGCAGGTTGAGGATGGGCCTTAGGCGCCCTGTCCTCTTTGGCACGAGGAAGTCCCTGGAGTAGAACCCCTTGCCCTTGAGGTGGTGGGGCACTGGTTCCACCGCATGGTCCTCGAGAAGACCTGCCAACTCCTTCAGAAGAAGGTCCTGGTGAAGGGGAGACCTGATAGGCTCTCCTGGGAAGTAGTGTGGAGGCACTTGGACTAGATGGAGGAGGTATCCCTCCCTGATCACCTGTAATGCCCATGAATCGGTGGTGATGGCTCCCCACCTGTGGGCATACAAGGCGAGCCGACCGTCTGTGGGATGCCCAGCTATGGTTGGGAGAAGGGCCATGCTGCAGGAGTCAAAAACCTCCTCCAGGCTAGGCCAGAGCCGGAGCCTGGGGTTTGAGGGCCTTCTGCTTGCGCGGGCCATGCCCCTCTCTCTGTCCCTTGGCCTGCTGCCCCTGTTGGGGAGCTGGGGAGGCCTGGTAAGGGGGGTAGTTTCAGTAAGCAGTGGACCTCCTCGGGTAAAAGGGCTTTTTACCCGAGCCCTTCTTACGGGAAGGGGCAGAGGTCTTCTTAGATGAGCCATGTCCTTGTCATGAACTCAGTCTCCAGCTCAGCGGTCTTGTCAGTCATGGGTTTGCTGAAGAGATTCTCCCCCTGGTATGGGACATCGACCAACTTGTCCTGAATCCATTGTTCGAGGTCCGACATGCCGCCGACTTGAACCCGTCATAGGCCACCTGAGACATGAACTTAGAGCATTCATGGACAGCTTTGGACAGGCCCTTGAAGTGCTGCAAAGGCTCCTCGGAGAGACCAGCTGAGAATCTGGCGATTTCCTTTGCCAGGTCTCTCAGGTACACGCCCATGTACAGCTGGTACGCCTGGATCCGACAATTCAGCATTGCGCCCTGGTAACACTTCCTGCCGAGAGCATCCAAGGTGCGGGCCCTCCCTACCAGGGGGCACCGAGGAGTGCGTCTTCTGACTCTTCAGTTGATGCATGGCTGACTCCACAACCATGGAGTTGTGTGGCAGTTGTGATTTTTGGAACCCAGGGCTCCAGCGGACTCGATATATCAAGTCGAGCCACTTGCTGATTACCGGTGTCGTCGCCGGCGTCTCCCACATGCAGAGCATAAGTCGTTCCGGGATAGGAGGAATGGGCACAGTGAGGGCTTCCCAAGGGGGAGTCTCGTACTGGAGGATCTCGAGCTTGTCGGCTCGAGGATCCTCATCGGACTCCGTCGGAAAAGCCAAAGCCTTGGACATATCCGGCACGAAGTCCAGAAAACCCATATCCTCCAGTGGGGACCTTCTCCGAGGTTCAGATACTGGGGAATCAGACGGGACATCTTGATGACGATGAGTGTCCAGGGACTCCTCGTCCACGATCTCCCAAGCGGAGGCCTCTGAGGAAGACTCGTGGAGCTCCTCGGGCATCAAGGGTCCCGGCGCCATCCGTCCCAACACCTGCAGGCTCGGTGGTGACGACCTCGGTCCCTACGAGCGGGAGGCCGAGAGCGAACTCGGCCGAGGATTGACTTGGGCCTGTAAGGCCTTGAGGATCAGCTCAGCCTCCAGGGTCGACTTCAACGTCGAGAGCACAGTGGTTGAGGTGGAGGAACTGGACGTGCCGGACATCAGTGCCCGCTGCTGTTCCATGAAGGCAGTGACACTGCACTCCAAGACCACCATCCTGGACACCAGTCCCAGAGGCTCCGCAGCCCCCAGCTCGGGTCCGAAGCCGGTTCTCCCAGAGGGGAGTCCTCGACTAGGACAGTATGTACTTGCCTAGGCCGATCCGCGACCAATGTCCCTGCCAGGAACCTTGGCTAGGTGCTCCTTCTCCGACGCTTTGGGCAGGCGCTCGGGGCTCCATGACTGGCCCCGAGAGGAGCCAGGCCACTCAAAACCGTCCAAAGACACCGCCTTTGAGGGTTTCTTCCTTCTCTTCGGTTCCCTCGAGGGAGACCCCCTCTCGAAGGAACCCCAACGATGCTCGGGTTCGGAGTGCTCCTCCCGAGGCATGGAGGCTTTGGACGAGGTCTTGGCTCTCGGAGGCATGGGGGAGTTAGGAAAAATCTTATCATGCTGCTGCTGGCAGCTCCTCAAGGCCTTCGAGGACATTTTTTTACACAGGCCACAAACCGCCATGTCGTGGTCCGGGTCGAGGCACAAGAGACAGCAGTCATGCGTATCGGTGAGGGACATGATTTTCCGGCACCGATCGCACTTTTTGAACCCGCTGGTAGCCATGGGGGGAAAAAGGACACCAGCAAGGTCAAAGACCCTTCGGGCTGCCAGCGAGGGAAAAATGGGCGCGAAGAAAGTGTAGTTACTCACCTGTAACAGGTGTTCTCCAGGGACAGCAGGAATCAGTCCTCACATATGGGTGATGTCGGCGCTGACGGAGCCCTCGTGTGGAGCAATTTCCCCAGCTTTCAAAGCTTGCTTTTGGGAATGCCTCACGCATATGCAGTCCCCTTCCCGCCCAAGGGTGCCATCTTGCTCAGTCAGATGACATAGCTAAAAAGACGGCAAAAAGAATAAAAAGCAATAATAGGACTGCAACTCCAGGGGAGGAGGGAGGGTCATGAGGACTGATTCCTGCTGTCCCTGAGAACACCTGATACAGGTGAGTAACTACGCTTTCTCCAGGAACAAGCAGGAAGTCAGTCCTCACATATGGGACTCCCTAGCTACAGGCTACCGAGAACCTATAGCTGAAAACAGCAACAGCAGCGAGAGAACTTCTCCGAGAATGCATCCCCCACTGTAGCCTCACACCAGAGGGCCGGAGGGTCGGAGTTGCCTAAATCTCGAATAGATTCCGGAGTACCGCCTGACCGAAAATGCTGTCCCGTCGGGACTCCCTCTCCAGGCAGTATGGGCTGCAAAATTCTGTCTTGAAGACCAAGTTGCGGCCACTGATGCGGCCTTAGCCCTGACACAGTGGGCCATGATACAACCCTGCAGCTGAAGGTCAGCTGCCCTGTACATCCATGCAATGCGGTCTGCTACCCAGGTGGATAACGTGCGCTTGGAGACTGTAGACCCAGTTTACTAGGGTCATAAGAGACGAAGAGCTGAGAAGCCCTCCGATGCCCCGCGTACGCTCCAGGTAGAAGATGAGCGCCATCTTACAGGCCAGGGTATGCAGAACTGCTTCTGCCTTGTTGGTATGTGGCCTGGGAAAGAAGGTGGGAAGAACCACCTCTTGGTTGAGGTGAAATGAGGAAACCACTTTTGGGAGGAATTTGGGGTACGTGCGGAGCACCACCCTGTTCTTGTAAAACCGTGTGTAGGTCTATCTGACACTAGAGCCTGCAGCTCACTCACACGCCTAGCCGACGTGAGCGCTACCAGGAAGAGCACCTTCCAAGAGAGGAAGCGCAGATGGCAAGTTGACATCGGCTCGAAAGGAGGGCGAGTAAGTTGCTGCAAGACCACGTTGAGATCCCACTCCATCGCCGGAGGGTGGCTTGGAGGTTTCAGCAGGAGCAGGCCCCTGAGAAACCTGGCCACCAAGGGGTGAGCTGAGAGAGGCTGACCGTCTATCGGTGCATGGTTAGCCGACAAGGCACTCAGGTGGACCCTGACTGAGTTAGACGAGGCCCAGCTCAGAAAGATGAAGCAGGTACTGTAACACCTTGGGAACCTGAGATGAGAAGGGTTCCACAGCATGTTGGTGACACCACACTTGGAACCTGTGCCATTTACAAGCGTAGGATTTTCTGGTGGATGGCCTCCTGGAGGCTAACAACATTTCTTCCACCCCTTCAGGTAAGAGAAGAGGCACAAGGCCTACCCTCTCAGCAGCCAGACCATCAAATGGAGGGATCTGGGATTGGGGTGCATGAGGGAACCCTGCTTCTGGGTGAGGAGGTCAGGCTGATCCCCCAAGGGGAGAGGGGTTTCCACCGCCAGTTGAAGAAGAAGTGGGAACCAAGGCTGTCTGGGCCACCTGGGCGCTACCAGGATCACCCAGGCCTTGTCCCTGCGAATCTTGAAGAGAGTTCGTGCTACCAGAGACGTAGGCAGAAAAGCATACAGGAGGCTTCCCGACCAAAGGAGAAGAAACGCATCAGCTGCTACCCTGAGGGGGTGCGGATGTCTGGAGCAAAACTGGGGCAACTGACGATTTTGTGGACTGGGAAAGAGATCCATGGATGGGAGGCCCCAGTGGTTGAAAATCTTCTGGGCAACCTCCCTGTTCAGTTGCCATTCGTGGGGTTGAAGAACCCGCTTAGTCTATCTGCCAGGCAGTTCTCCTGGCTCGGTAGGTAAAATGCATGGAGAGACATGTGTTGAACTGCAAAGGAACAGAGATCCAGAGATTCCTGGGCAAAGGATCCGCGACCCTGTGCCGCCCTGTTTGTTCACATAGAACATAGCCACCTAGTTATCCGCCTGTACTCGGACAGACTGGTTGGAGAGGACAGGAGCAAAGGCTTTTAGAGCTAAGCGAATGGCCCGGAGTTCCAACAGGTTGATCTGGAGTGTGGCCTCCTGAGGAGTCCACTGACCCAGAGTGCAAGAGCCCTGACAATGGGCTCCCCAGCCCATCAAAGAGGCACCCCTGGTCAGCACCCTGGTATGCACGGGGAGCTGGAACAGTACCCCCCGCAGGAGGTTCCCTGATTGTGACCACCACTGCAGGGACTGCACCAGGGGCTTGGATACTGCCACTCTGTCGGCCAGGCATCCCGTGGCCTGTGACCACTGGTCCCACGGGGCCCACTGAGCTGTCTGCATGTGCATGCGTGAGAAAGGAGTAACATGAACCGTGGAGGCCATGTGGCCGAGCAGGCATAAGAACCTCCATGCTGACACCTGGGGTACTTGGCTCACCATGCCCACCTGAGACAGCAGGCGGTCTGCCCTGTCCAGTGGCAAGTAGGCCCTGGCCTGCAGGGTGTCTAGCCTTGCTCCTATGAATTCCAAGTTCTGGGTGGGGAGCAAAGAGGACTTTGCGTGATTGATGATGAACCCCAGATGCTGAAGCAGAGCGATTGTGCGAGCTGTGGCGTGGTGCGCCTCCTGAGCTGACTGGCCCCTTATGAGCCAGTCATCTAGGTAAGGGAACACAAAGATGCCCTGGTTCCCGAGGAAGGCCGCTACCACAGCCAGGGACTTGGTGAAAACCCTTGGAGTGGAAGCTAGACCAAAGGGAAGCACTTTGTATTGAGGTATTGTCTGTGGTCTGGATGTATGAGGTATTGTCTGTGGTCTGGATATATGAGGTTGTGTGTGTAAGCATCCTTTAGGTCCAAGGAGCATAGCCAGTCTCCCTGCTGGAGGTAAGGCAGAAGTATCCCCAAGTGAAAGCATCTTGAACTTTTCCCTCACCAAGAACTTGTTGAGATTTTGCAGGTCCAGGAGGGGGCGAAGGCCTCCTTGTCTTTTTGGTATCAGGAAATACCTGGAGTAAAAGCCTTTCCCCTGCAGGTGGTGGGACACCGGTTCCACCGCCTGATCCTTAAGAAGACCAGCCAACTCCTGCAAGAGGAGGTTCCTGTGCAAGAGGGGTCCGAGATGCTCTCCTGGGAAATAGGAGGTAGGTACTTGGCTGAAATGGAGAACATAGCCATCTTGGACTATCCTTAGAACCCAAGTATCGGATGTAATGGCTGGCCACCTGTGGGCGTACAGGGACAGCCGACCTCCTGTGCAGAGCCAAACCACTGATGGGAGAGGAGCTATGAAGTGGGAGTCAAAAACCCCCTCCCTGCTGGGCAGGAGCCGGAGCTGGAGGCTTGGGGGTTTGAGGCTTACGAGGGCCATTCCCCTGTCCCCTGGCCTGCTGCCCCTGCTTGGGAGCTGGGGAGGCCTGGTAAGTGGGGTAGTTTCTGTAAGCCTGTCCCTTCCTCAGGTAAAAGGGCTTTTTCCCCCGAGGCCGTCTTCCTGTGAGAAGCAGCAGATGTCTTCTTCGACAGCTTTGTCCGGGTCAAGTACTCGGACTAGAGTTCAGCAGCCTTTTCAGTCATGGGTTTGCCAAAGAGGTTATCGCCTCGGCAGGGGACATCGACCAACTTGTCCTGTACCCAGGGCTCAAGGTCAGACGTCATAGGCTGCTCGAGACATAAATTTCAAGGACTCTCTGATCCCAGTGGACAGGGTCTTGAAGCGCTGCAAGGATTCCTCAGAGAGGCCAGCAGAGAACCCGACAATCTCCTTTGCCAGGTCTCTTAAGTACATGCCCATGTACAGCTGGTATGTCTGGACATGGCATGACAGCATCGAGCCCTGGAAGCACTTTCTGCCAAGGGCGTCCAGGTTCCGGGCCTCCCGGCCGGGAGGCACCAAGGAGTGCGTCTTCTGGCTCTTGAACCTTTGCATGGCCGATTCCACAACCATGGAGTTGTGCGGCAGCTGCGCCTTTTGGAACCCAGGGTTCTTACGGACTCGATAAATGGAATTGACCCGTTTGCTGAGGACCGGCGCTGAGGCCAGGAACTCCCACATGCGGAGCATCAACCGTTCCAGCATCGGAGGCACAGGTACAGTAAGGGCCTCCTTCGAAGGAGAGTCATACTGGAGGGTGTTGAGCTCCTTAGCTCGAGGCTCCTCCTCAGCATCTGCAGGGAAAGCCAAAGCTTTGGCCATATCCCTAACAAAGTCCGATAACCTGGTGTCCTCCGGGGGCGACCGTCTCCGAGGTTCTGAACCCGGGGAGTCTGATGGGACGTACCGGGTCTGGTAGGTATCTGGCGAGTCTTCCT
The DNA here is from genome assembly GCA_033557465.1 of Ichthyophis bannanicus. NCBI lineage: Eukaryota > Metazoa > Chordata > Amphibia > Gymnophiona > Ichthyophiidae > Ichthyophis > Ichthyophis bannanicus. The sequence goes on from CM066037.1 coordinate 297,584,257, forward strand.
CCTCCGTCTCCCAAGCCAAGCCCTCCGAGGAGGACTCGATGGGCTCTGGCCTTGAGGGCTTCGAGCGCACCCATCCCGACACCGATGGCCCCGGTGACGACGACCTCGGTTCCGAACGGGAGGTCGAGGGAGACCTTGGCCGAGGATCGACTCGAGCCCACATGGACTCGAGGATCGGCTCTGCCTCCGGGGTCGACTTAGACGTCGAGGTCCCGGTGGTCGGGGCGGATGCGCGAGTGAGACTGGCTATCAGCGCCCGCTGCTGGTCCATGAAGGCAGATACGCTGCTCTCCAAGGCCGCCAACCTGAGACCCAGCTCAGAAGGCTCCGCAGCCCCTGGCTTGGTTCCTGATGCCGGGACCGATGCTGGTTCTCCCGGAGGAGAGTCCACAAGGACAACAGGCATTACCTTGTCCGATGCCTCTGGCTCCGTACGAGGTATTTTGGCAGGCCTCTCCAACTCGGCAAACCCGGGGCGGCATTCAGCACTCCGCGACCTGGAACCCGAGGGCCCCGGCCGATCGGAGTCTTCCAGAGATGCAGCCCTCACGGGTTTCTTCTTCTTACGGTGCTCCCGGGTGGGAGACCCCCACTCAGAAGACCCCCGACGGTGCTCGGGTTCAGATTCCCGAGACGTCGAGGCTTCTGACGAGGTCCTGGCCCAGACAGATCCAGACTCGGAGAAAATAGTCTCGCGCTGGTGCTGCCTGCTCCTCAATGCCTTGGAGGACATCTTGCCATACGGACCACAGACCACCGGGTCATGGTCGGGTTCGAGGCAGTGGAGGCAGAAGTCATGGGTGTCGGTGAGGGACATAGGTTTTTTGCACCGATCACAGTTCTTAAACCCGCTGGCAGCCATCGGGGGAAAAAGGGCCCCTGCAAGGTCGAAAGACTGGATTGCCAGTTAAAAGAAAAAGAGCGCGAACGCTAGTCACTAAGGGCAAAAATGAAAAAGTTAGCCGGACTCGATACCGGTGTACCAAGCTGAGGCGGGAAGGGGAACCGGCGTCGAACCGGTACCAAAGACGGTAGAAATAGCCAAAAACAATCAACTTTTTTTGAGGAAAATGGGACGATGTCTGTCGGGCTCCGCGGAAAAAAGAACACTGAGCAAGATGGCGCCCTTGGGCAGGAAGGGGACCGCGCATGCGCGAGGCATTCCCAAAGGCTTTCTTTGAAAGCTGGAGAAATTGCTACACACGAGGGCTCCGTCTGCGCCGATGTCACCCATATGTGAGGACTGACTTCCTGCTTGTTCCTGGAGAAAGAAAAAAATCAAAGGAAAGGAACCGACCCAATACCAAGGCCGGAGGCGAGAACGGTATCATTGTGAACCGGAGAAAGCCAAAAGGCACAAAAAAAATCAACTTTTCTTGGAACAGATACAGACTACGTCTGTTGGGCTCTGCGGAAAAAAGGAGACTGAGCAAGATGTCACCCTTTGTCGGGAAGGGGACCACATATGCGTGGTAGCAATTCGCAAAGGCTTTCTTTGAGAGCTGGGGATTTGCTCCGCGCGGTCTCTTTTGGCGTTGACGTCACCCATATGTGAGGACTGACTTTCTGCTTGTTCCCAGAGAAAGAGACAGAAAGTATCATCAAGGCATCATGCAAAAATAGAGAAAAGGAAAAAGACAAAGATATGATGGAAATGAGAAAGAAAGACAGGGAAAGAGATTGGGGGAAAAAGAGAGAGTGAGAGATGGTGGCAGAGTCTGGAACAAACAGGATAATAAAAGGAACATGAAAGGAAAAGAGAGAGAATGAGTAATGGAGAAAGGGAGAAAAAGACAAAGGCAGAGAGAAATAGAGAGACCAGTAGGGACTAGATTAAAAAAAAAGAGATCAGTAGAGACAGGAAGCAACAGTGAGGAGAGAGACAGGAAGACACTCAAGGAGACATGGTAGTAAAGAGGGGGGAAGACTGGTGAAGACAATGTTGAAGGTAAAGAGAGAATGATAGAGACAAGGCAGTAAAAAGAAGAAGCGAGCAACATAGAGAGAAAATGGTGAAGACATGGAAAAAGAGAGAGAAAAAGAGGGATGGAGACTGAGTGTAAATGAGAATGACTAGTGGAGACCAGAGCAGAACAAGGAGACCAAGAGTGTGGAAGACATGTATAGACAAGTTGGAAAATAAAGAAATAGACCTATATTCAAAATATTTATCTACATTTTAATTTTAAAAATTCCTTAGCACCCATTCTCTCCCTTGCGGATTATAAAACCTTTCAGTTATATCAGGGAAAAAGGTATGTGGCAACACAGCTCGAGATTACCTAGAGAACGCCGATATTCACTGTTGTATAATTCAAGTTATCCAGGTATATCAAGATTCACTAATAGCTTCCAAAAATTATCCAAGAAAATTTATCTTGCAAACTTTACCTGGATGCAGTTCACTGAGGGTAACAGACAGAGAGAGAGAGAGAGAGAGAGAGAGGAAGAGAGATTGAGGGTGTAGTAGAGAATAGGAAGGAATGAAAGAGAGACTGGTGGAAACAAGATGGAATAAAAAGACAAAAAGGAACAGATTGGTTGAGAGAGAGAGAGACATAGAAGAAATGGGAGAAAGTAAGACAAATGGACACAGATCCTCATGGTGGGCCATCTGGACAGCATCAGAGCAGAGCTGAAAGCACTCACATAGGCACTGTTGGGCCAACGGGGTCTCCACTCCTCCCCAATGCCACCCACTCCCAGATGGGAGGGAAGTGGGTCAGGGAAATGGAACATGCCGCTGCGATGACCATCATGTTCAAATGTGTAAATAAAATCCAGTTACGTGTTTGTAACAACTGTGTCTGAGTCATTGTTCCCCTCTCTAGCACATGCATGACAATAGTCCCTGGCACTCACCATCCCTGTGCTTACTACCAATTGGGAGGCCCAACAAAGCTGCTCAGAACCCCTTGAACCCTGTACACAGACCATGATGTATACCACACTGAGCCATAGATGCAGTGCCATAGCGATGGAAAAAGAAATGTAGGACCTGCAGATGCCACCCAGCCTTATTCGCCCACTCAGCCATCCTGACATGGTCCCTTTTCTCTTGGCACCTCGACAGCGCCATTGTCCCCAGCACATGTACCCATGGTGCCCTAGGGCCTATGACTGTCCCCCCAGCTTTGCGATGCAACACCCATAACCATGGCCCACTGTTGTCTTAGTGCACCATGTCTATGCGCTTCTGTTCAGCAGGCACTCACCCTGCACAGTCTTTCAGCACAACTGATGTCCACAAGACAACCAAGGGCTCCATGGTCATGCAAGTGAGCATCCAGGATATAGCACCATGTCAACATACAGACATCAGCCACCCATCCAGACAATTCCAGAAGGCATGTATATATGGATCGCCCCCACCCCTGTCCGCTATTGTCCACAGTGAACTCTGGATGTGCAGCCTAAGCCCCCATGCCCATCTGGACCCATTTACCCCATGCTAGCAGTGGCGACAGTCATGATGTCAATTCCATAAATGTCCAGTTGGGACATCCAGATTGTGAGGAAGTTCACACGAACAGTCCTCAGGTATCTGCAAATGCAAGGAATCAGGACGTTTAAAAATGCTGCACCATATGTGCATATGGTGGAGTGTGCAACATCAGCATATGACAGATGGCAGAGGCTTGAAGCTATGACACCAAAGGTAAAGATCTCGAGTAGAAAGCAGAACGTCTGTCCAGGCAAGGTGGAATGGCTGGTGCATCAGCTCCCTGACAAACACCACAACCTCCATTGCCTCAGGTACGCTTAGATTGTGATCCTTCTGGGACGAGGGAATAAGAAGTGCCTGTTAGAATATATCTGTAAACTGCTCTGATACACACAGTAAAGGGCAGTATATCAAGTGCATAAACCTGTTAGGTAACGCTGGCTCCAACTATAGCACCCACCACAAGGAGCATCTGTGATGTGACATCAGTATAACGCTCAATGTATCACTGCAACCGCGACACTGAGGACTACAACAAGAAATGGAGGGCAATTAAATGAATGGCCAAGGTGAAGGCTGCTGACCAAGGTCCCGAAGGTCAAGCACCAGCACTGACCGAGCAGGAAGAATGGGTACTGGGTACGATGGACAAGGAGTCACTGAGTGGTGTCAGCAATCTGGATACCTCACGGTCCTCGCAGCAAACAGGTGGATAGCAGAATACTGTAATGTAAGGTGAATGGTTAGTCATCCCGGCACCACAGCTGAGTAGGAATTCAGGGACAGGCAGCCTGATGTTTCCTACTTACCTGCAGGCACCAGAGTTGTTGGCAAGGTGGTGCAGCAGTCCTTGGATGAAGGTGAGGGTGGTCTGGGGAGGGTCAGCCAGGAGTCTAGTTCACGCACATTAGACATGGGCACTCAGCAATTTCAGAGACAGGAAGAAACAGGCGGCATGGCGGATGGTGAGCCACATCTGCAGGATAAAGCAGAGGATGAGCACATGGAGGAGATGGCACAGGTTCAGGTGGCTCAGTACCAGTGGCACAGTAGACCCACCTGTTGAGGAGGCAGCATCTGGCCTAGAAGAGGAGGGCCTAGTAGCCAGCTGTCACAAACAGCAGCTTATTCGACATGAGAAGCGATTACTATGCCAAAATGAGGAGCTTCTGGAGCTGAAGCAAGCGTACACTGGCATTCTCGAGGGCATTCTCCATACACTGCAAGAGAGAAATGACAGTGATGAGCATACGCAGCACAGGCTGGAAGACATCATCCAGTCCCTAGAGATTCTAGTGGTACATGGGGCATTCTGGTATCCCACCATACCCAACCGGTGCAGTTCCCTGGCAATACACTCACCATGGTTATCTGTGCCAACTACAGCAAATCCAATGGATAACAGTACTACAGGTCCGTGGCCCCATGGCCAACATAGGCTATCCATAAGCAAAATCCTTGGTACAGCCCCCATCAGCACTGGCACCCACAAAAGGTTCCCCAATTTTCACTTTGCGGTAGCGCAAGATGCTGCAGGGTCAGGAGAGCAGGGTCCTAGCTCCTCAGAGTCCAGGGAAGGCATCCAGGATGACTGATGGGTCCACGCAGAGGCACTGTCAGTCACAGAGGGTCAAGACAGGAAGGGGAACGGGGTCACTGCAAGGATAGGGGGAAGTGTACCATGTAGGCATCAACATGTCTGTGTTGTACATGCGTGGGTGTGCAGCTATGATGGAGATGGATGTCATAGATATGTGAGCAGGGTGGGTGATGGCAGCAGGGGTTTGAGGGCAGAATGCATGGCAGATTGGTGATCAAGTAGCTGCTTGGGCAGGGATGCTACGGGGCAGTGTGGGGGCCTCTGTGGTGAAGGGGCCAGCGTTAGGGTAGTGCATAATGTTCGTGTGAAGTGCTGGGCTATTATGATCTCTGATGGGGATGGGCAATGGGCGACGGTCGAGGGAGGACAGGCAAAGAGATCCTTTTGTACGTTTACTGTGATGCTCAAGAATAAAACACGTATCTCAGGAGAAATGGTTCTATATCAGTCTCTGTCTTGCTCACTGCCCGTCTGTATGGCAGGCCTGTGACATCTGTGCCAGTGTCTGAACCCTCTACAGTGTTGTCCTCATTGAGTGCATTTATTTATTTTATTTATTTTTTATTTATTTAATTGGATTTTTATACCGCCTTATCATGGGCTGTCTCCTCCTCTTAGCCAGGTTGTGTAGCATATAGCAGGCCATGAAGATCTTGCACACCTTTTGCAGGCTATACAGCAGCACACACCCTGACCTGTTCAGGCAACGGAAACTTTTTCAGCTGGCCAAATGTGCACGCGATGATGGAACGAGTTGACCTGTGAGCCCAGTTATAGTGCTCCTTTGCCTCACTGTGTGAGGAAACAGCAGGAGTCAGCAGCCAGCTCCATAGTGGTTGCCACAGTCACCTGTATCAAGGAATATAAAGGGATGGGGTCAGTCAGAGGGTGTCAATGGCCACATGTCACAGCGTTCCCTCTCACAGCAATTCCTTTGCTTTTTTGCCGACTCCAACCCAGCCTTTCATTTTGCATGTGTGCTTCCTCCTCCTGCTTCGTGACACTTGCTATAACCATAGACTATGCCTCAGTCTTGGAGGCTGTAATTAACCAAGGAGCCAGGTGCCTGTGATCTCCCCACTGCTGAAGGGACTGTAAAGCATAGTAGTTGGTATGGAAAGCAGACTGGATAAGCCATATGGTCTTTATCTGCTGTCATGTTTCTATGTTATTTGAGAAAAGACAAGGTGACATTTTACTTACCAGGAGGGAGGAGTGGCCTAGTGGTTGGAGCAAGGTACCAAAGGCTGGAGGGTCGGTGGTTCAAATCCCACTAGAGGACAGCAACCTTGGGCCAGAAGGACTGGGGTTTCTAGTCCCACAGGTGCTCCTTGTGGTCTTGGGCAAGCCACTTAACCCTCAATTGCCCATGTTCCCTGTAAGTATTAGTGTATGTGTCTCATATCGTCTCGTGTTAAATGTATTCCCCCAACCACTCTGACCCAGTGAAAAGTGGGATATAAATGCAGCTAAATATCCTCTCCTTGAGTCTTGCTAGACCAGTCCAAACAAGTAGGTTGGTGAAGATAAAGAACCAATGAAAAGCCCAGGTTTCAATGACATCACTCCCATGCCCCTATTCACCTCAGCCACTAGAGATCCCTTCAGCATTCACCCCAAAGCATAAGGGAGAAATATGGCAAGCCTCACACAACCTCCACATGGGCAACAATGAGTAATGAAAACAGTAGAGATGTACAGGAAAGCAAAACAGAAGGCTGTCAGTAGAAGATGAACCTGTAGAGCCAAGTATAAAATCTTAGCAGACCCAAGGGTACAGCAGCAAGAAAAAAAACCAGAGAAGTACAGTTTCAGGAGCAAACCCTGGATTGTCTAGCAAGACTCAAGGAAAGGACATTAGCAGGTAAATAAAATGTCCAGAACAGGCGTGGGATGTACCAAAGCTACAACTCCACTGAGCAGGAAGGAGACACAGCAGCTCACAAAACCCCTTGAGCCAAAGGCTGTGCTAGCACACATGAACATCTAAGCGGTAATGCTTGACAAAAATGGAAGGTGATGTCCACATCGCTGCCCAACAAATATCTGCAGGGGCTACCGAACTCCACTCTGCCCATGAGGATGCTTGTGTTTGGGTAGAATGGCCATGCAAACCCTCCAAAACCAACTTGTTCTGCAACAGACACGCTGAGGCAATGGCCTCCTTAATCCAGTGCTCCAAAGTTGACTTAGCTGCCACCTCCTCACCCTTGTAAGCAAAACAGCACAAAAAAAAGATGGTTGGACTTATAAAAGGAAGGAATACATAACCTCCAAGTAGTGCAGAAGCACCCTCTGGACATCCACAAGGTGAAGATCCTTATTCTTCCCCTGGCACCGCTCCTTAGAGAAGGAGGGCAGGCAAACCACCTGGTTCATGTGAAAGGAAGAAAGCACTTTAGGCAAGAAGGCAGGCACAGGCCGAACACAGACAGCCTCCTGTAAAAAAGACAGATAAGGATCCCGGCAAGACAGAGCAAATCACGACCACAAAGCCATCTTGAGCATCAAAACCTTTAAAGTAGCGTGCTTCAATGGCTCAAAGGGCTCTGCCATTGGGGCCTGAGCACCTGACCCAGATCCTAGGAAGGGATCACAGACCAGAGGGGAGGATGCAGACATCAAACCCTATGGAGAAAGCACGCGACGTCTGGGTGCAAGGCCAGGGACTTACCAGCCACCAGACCTCAGAAACAGGCCCGAACTGCTACCTGAACGTTCAAGGAGCTAAGGAAGAGGCCTTTTCCCAGGCCATCCTGTAGAAAGGCTAGTAAAGATGACACCTTGGCGGCTTCAGGAGTCAAATGTCTAGCACTGCACCATTGCCCAAAGAGGCACCAGACCTGTACTTATGCAAGCTTGGTAGACATCCTCCGGGCTCTGAACAAAGTGGAGACCACCACTGGAGAATAGCATTTATATGCTAGCTGTCTCCTTTCAAGAGCAAAGCCGTATGCGAGAAGGGAACTGGGTCCTCCAGGATGATTGGTCCCTGCCACAATAGGCCCCAAGATAGAGGTCACTGAACAGGAGGCACCTGCAGGAGTTGTATCAGATCTCTGAACCATGCTCTCCTTGGCCAATCCAGTGCCACCAGAACAATCCTGCCCAAGTGGCACTCTATAAGCCGAATCACATGGCCCATCAGGGGCCATGAAGGAAACACCTACAGCAGGCGCTGACTTGGGCCAAGGCTGGGTCAGGGCGTTGACACCCTCGGATCTCATCTCCATTTTGTTACTGAAGAAGCAGCAAGCTTTGGCACTGGAATGGGTCACCATCAGATCCATTTCGGGGTGACCCCAGCAGCGCAGAATCAACTGAAACGCCTTCTGATACAACTCCCACTTTCCAGGATCCAGAGCGTGCCTACTAAGGAAGTCTGCTTCCACATTGTTCACTCCAGCAAAGTGCTGAACCATCAAGGCTAGGAGGTTCTTCTCTGCCCAGGCAAACAGGAGATCCCTCTCCAGAGTTACCCCGGCACTCTCATGCCACCTTATCGATTGACATAGGTCACTGCCATGGCATTGTCCGAAAACACTCGCATCACTTGGCCCTCAAGCAGGGCCCAGAAATGCAAAAGAGCCAACCTGATGGCCCTCGCCTTGAGGTGGTTGATGGACCACACTGTTTCTCTGTGGTTGCAATGGCCCTGGGCCATTCGGTCTTGGCAGTGGGCTCCCCAGCCTGAGAGACTGGCATCCGTCATCAGCAGGATCCAGAAGAAATCATCCAGTGGCACGCTCTTCCTCAGATGTCAGGACTGCTGCTGCCACCACTGCAGGCTGGACTTCACCATCAATGGGAGTGGAAGCCACTGAGCCAGCAAGGACCACTGGAGCAGTTACATGTGGGTATGTGCCTATAGCACCATCTCTGTGGTCACCGCCATCAATCCAAGGAGCTGTAGATAATCCCTGTCTCTAGGAGCCTGCTGTGCACAGAACAGCATCAGGCAATCCAATAGTCTTTTGACTTTCTCCTCCGGCAGGAAATCTCTGTCCACTCGAGTGTCGAAATGCTCCCAGGAACTCCAGGGGCTGGGAGGGCAACAGCTGGCTCTTTCCCTGATTGATCACCCAACCGAGGCTTTCCAAAAAGGACACCACTCAGGATGCCACCCAAGATGCCTCTGAAAAGGGAAGGGGTCCGGATGGGCCAGTCATCCAGATATGGCGACACATATCCCTTGGCACTGCAGTGCCACAGCTGCCACCACCATGAACTTGGGGAAGGCCCTCAGGGCGATAGATAGCCTGAATGGGAGGGTATTGAACTGATAGTGAAAGTCAAGCACAGCAAGACGCAGATACTTCGCTGATCCACCCATATCGGGATATGAAATTATGCCTCGGCTAGATCTAAAGAAGCCCAAAACTCCTCTCGTCACCTACTTGAATTATGGAGAGCAAGGCTTTCATCTGGAAGTGCAGGATGCGCAAGTGCTTGTTGATCCCCTTGAGGTTCAGAATGGGCTGGAAGGGATCGTCCTTTTTTGGCACCACAAAATAGAGTATCTGTCTTTGCCCTGCTTGTTCTGGGGAATGGGCACTATGGCCCTTAGGAGCAGCAACTTGCGCATGATGGACCGCACCACCGCCCTTTTGGTTGCAGACCCAGAAGGGGAAGTGATGAAGGCATTTGGAATTGGATCCTTGCATTGCAGCTTAATGGTGTCCAGCAATGTTCCCTCTAATTTTCTGTAGGCTGTGTGCGCATAAAATATCAGCTGTGCAGCTTTTGAAGGAAGGTTAAATTTTTGTGCGCCACATAACGACACTCGGAGTTATCTACTTTAAAATTTGACTACACGTCAGAATACAGTATGTACACCACATTGATTTTAATCATTTTAAATTAAAATAGACGATTACTAAATGAAGCGTAAAATTTCTAGTAATTACAATCACAACTTTTAAATTTTAAGACGTCTGTGTTGTTTTCTATCAGAATCAGAACCATAATTTTTGTGCGCTCTGTTGTAAACTATGTGCGCTCACTCGGTGAGGTGTGTGCGCGCGCACATGCGCACAGCTTAGAGGGAACAGTGGTGTCCAGCATCCAGTGATCCTTGATGACCCAGGTCCATTCCTGAAAGAGGCAAAGCCTGCCTCCAACCCAAGGAACTGGGGAATGGGCTGCCAAACCTTCACTGCACAGTCCAGGAGGATCCATCTCTGCAGGAGACTGAGTCCCTGGACCCACAGGCCCCACAAAAGGACTGAGAGCAAGCTCAAAGTCTGGAAGCTGAGGAGAAGAAAGGCTTTCCAGGTTGGTAATGATGAAAGTCCCGAGATCCCTGGGAGGACTGCCAGTTCGCCCACAGTGGACGGACGGAGGCTGATGAGAAAGGAGATTCTGCTCAGTTCATAGACCCCTTGGACCTGCCTTCCAGTAGTCATTTATTTAATCTAGAAACTTTATTTCCCTAGCATATCCTGCAGTGACACTGACTCAGTCGATACTGGGGTAACTGAAATCACCCATATTATTACAGTATTGTAATTTTTGTTAGCTAACCTGATTTCTTTGAGCATTCCATCATCCATTTGTTCATTCTGGCCAGGCAATCGGTACACCACCACTGCCATCGCCTTCCCCTTTTTACATGGAATTTCTACACAGTGCCCTGATCTGTGCTTCTAAGGTAAAGTCTTACCAATTTCCTGGGTGATTCACAGTCCTTGGTTTGATAGAAGGGGCCTTTCAAATTGCCACTTTGAACTGTCACTTACCTTTAACACCTATTTAAGACAACTTCACAGATCTTTTGCTTCCTAACTGGAGGGCCTCTTTGTAAAGGTCACTAGAAACAAGTTTAGTTCTTTGTACTCAGAGACTATTTATTCTACTTGTATGCTAAGGTATACTCTGGTTTGATTTAAATAAAAAAGCTCTCCAGAAACAAAGTTACTTCAGTAATTATTTACTCTATTTTTCTTTCTATGCTAAGCTATACTCTGATTTGATACATAGATTTATCTGCTTTAACCCAAAGATTACCCTTTTTCCCCAAGACTTAGAATATATTCCAGAAGATACATACTTACAAGTGCAGATCTATTTCAAGTTGTAGTAGTCCACAGCGCTAGCAAGGGGATCTCAGAACATGGGCAAGAGGGGGCAGACCAAGGGCATGGTCAGCCACAGAGATATATAAAGCGTATTCAGGAAAGGCCCGTGTACGTTTTGGGTGTTTCCTGCAGACGTCCACATTATTCCTGCGGAAATGTGGAATAAGGGCAGGACTTCAAAAATATTCTGCTCTGCTCTTCAATGCATCCCACACTGAGGAACGGTTGTGCAGTTATGTTCAGAACTGTTGTGTCTGAAGTCTGGAAGAACACAAGATGCAGTTATAAAGAACAGAAAGCAGAGGTAAGGGAAGGTTGTAAGGTAATAAAATACTGATAAACACTCCTACAGACATATTAAGAAGAGCAATTGTGTTTATGCTGGCTATGCTGACAATGGCTTTTTGTGCTAAAGGAGCAAAGCCAGGGTTCCCTAACATTTTCTATGTGCTGTAAACTGGGACAGGTGATGTAGGGATAGTATGTGAGTGAGTATGGCAAAGGTTCTGGTTTGGGTGAGAAACATGGATCAGATTTGTAGTCCTGGGACACCATGCTATTATTTTATACCAACTGTTGTCTATAGGTGCAGGAAATATTTTTGGTAATTGTATGGTTATTGTGATTGCAAATGAGAGAGAGAGTGTGTGTGTGTGTGTGGTTTGAGGGTTGCATGGGAGGATATGGTGTATTCATCCACAATTCTGGGGGGATATGAATGCCTGGCCAGTATCTGGACCGTAGGGATGACCGCAGTGTCACCAGGTGCCAGTGTGATGGGGCAGCCATACATCAGCTGTGCCAGGCACTGGGAGACATGATTGATGTTGTGCCAAAATCCCTCAGGTTATGCCATGAGGCCTAAATCCTTTCCCAGTCCAGGATCTATGCAAGCTGCGAGACTAGTGATATATCTGGAGTCTGGTTATCTAGGTATGATGTCACAGGGATTCCCCCCTCCCATACCCACACAGGTCTCACCAGGGTAGCAGTGCCAAAAGGCAGACTGTGGGAAGGCCCAAAAGCAATGATCAATTATAAAAACAACACAGCATCCAATTAAGTAGGACTCATGCAGGTATCACAGGCAGTGTACACTCTGGATGGAAGACTAGTACAAAGCAGGGAGACATGCTCTTCGGGAACAGTCATTCCATCAGCCACTGGCAGCCCTCATTATATCCCTGCAATGCTGCCAACTAACACCGATCCACCAAGCAGTGGCCCACAGCATTGCAGCCTACACTTAGGGTCCTTGGCTCCAAATCCTTGATCCCCCCCCCCCATCCCTCCCACCTCCCTCCCTATGCCCTACACCTGAGGATACCGGCACTGGAATTGCATCCACAGCCATTTGTACCATAGTCACTGAGGTTTTGTGAAATATGCAAAGGCATATATCTCATCTGCAGCCAGCTGGTGCATGAGGTTAACCCACTGCACAAAAGACAGGGGATCTTCATCCATCTACTGCTGCAAAATCACTTTCTTCACCCCCATACTCCAATCATAAGAAATCTACTCTCCACCATCTGTAGCTGTTTTTTTCGGAACAGGCTGTCCTCTCCCAGAAGTAGCAAGTTATACCTCCAATCAAACGTTTTGCGGACAAGTTCCTCCAGACATTGCAGCACCAGCTTCCTCAGCCCCAGGAGAATGGGGCATTCCAGAAAGGCATGCAGGAAGGTTTCTTCTCAGACCATGCACTTCGCACAAGTGCATGGTCCGAGAAGAGACCATGATTTCCAGGCGGGCGCCATGCTCCCTTATAAGGCATCTCCTATGTAGGATCTGATATTGATTTTCCTGGAACCGGGCAGATCCAATCACTTTAGGGATCTGTAAGAAGCATTTCTCCAAGTGATCCACCTCCAGTTCCTCTTCCAACCCCTCTGCCCACAGTTGCACCTACACCGCCAGAGGGCAGTCTATTCCACAGCATTTTGTACCAGTGGGACAGCATGTTCCATTTGGTTGCAAAGTTTCAGAAGTCTTTATCACTCTCTTGTATTGCTATCCCACCTGGCTGTGCCATCTGTACAGTCCTCCAATAGTGCCGAAGTTGCAAGTATTGAAAGATGGGGAGGACAGGGGAACCTACACATTCCCTAAGGTATTCCCAAGAGGGATAATTCTTCCTCCCCACTCCCACAACTGTCCCAAATCTAACCAGCCTCCTTCATTACAGGCTTGATATATGCTAACACCATGTCCCAGCTCAAAGCCCGGGGTTAGCAGTAATTTTCAAGAAGGGAGTGACCAGCCAGCTATGGTTATGCAGCTTCTCCCACCATCGCCATGCCTGTATCAGAGGATCTAACACCACCTTATACTCAGGACAAGCCAACCGCACCTTCCCCCCATGTAAGATATTCATAAAGCTAAACAGCCAAATCTATTTGTCAAAGAGTCCCTAGGGAGCATAGCGTGCCGCTGTTGTATAGGCATCATGGATCTACCAAACAAGAGCTGCCACATTGTACAGTCTCAAGTCAGGCAGACCCACGCCGCCCCTCTCTGACTTTGAATCAACTTGGCAAAGCTAATCTACATTCTCCTCCACTGCCAGAGGAACATCCTCATAGCACTCATAAGGATTTTTTCATCTCCCCGTTGCACCCAGCGGCTCCATCCGAGTCTGCATATAGGCCAGTCTCAGGGCCCACAGCTCAGCCAACCCCTGCTGCAGCGCACGGTTTTGTTGGGTCTGATGGGCCTTAATATACCCTATCAATCTACGCTTTTGCCGCCGCCCAATAGGTATCAAGTTCCACCTCCGCCCCCCCCCCCCCCGCCCCATTCTCCTCTTCATACTCTTGCCAAGCCTTAAGCAGAAAAGTTTGAAATTCGGGGCTTTGAGTCGAAACTGGATTTAACCCCCAAATATGGTCCCCTGGCTAAGCCACAATAATGAGAAGCACTTGCAATGCCGTGTGGTTAGAAACCAGCGGTGGCTGGATATCAGCCGCAGCTAGTTTGACAAAGAGACTCTCGGAGAGCAACAAGTAATCAACGCAGCAGGCACTTTGTGTGGTTCAGAGTAATGGGTGAACTTGGTCTCAGTATATAGGGTCTGCCAGCCGTCAAACGGCTCGAGGTCCGCACACAATAAATTAATCCCTTTGTGCTCCGCCACTCAGGCAACCATGCGTGGCGGCTGACAGTCAATACAGGCATCCGCCACCATATTATAATCACATCCCAGTACCAAGTGGTAGTATCAGATCGGCTAGTTTTGCAATAAGGTCTAGAAAAAAGGCCTTGATATAAACATTACAGACATACACACTTCCCAATACTATCTTTTTACCCTGGAGAAGCTCCCAGACCACGATGTAATGCCCCTTTGGGTCACAAACCAACTGATGCAATTCAAAAGTAACCCGCTTGCTGACCAATATCACCACGTCCTGCTGCAGGGAATTACAGGGGGCAGAAATGACCTCAAGCACCCACCATTTTTTAAGCTTCTGATTTTCTGGGGCAGAAAAATGATCTCCTGCAGGAGCACTACATCGGATCCTAAATTTCGGAGGTATGTAAGGACTCACTTTCACTTTATGGGAGAATGCAATCCCTCCTCATTTAGGGTAGTAATTTTGACCTCAGCCATAAGCCAGATTTGTCCGTTCAAAATTGTGAAGTCTCCTTGAGGACTTCCCAGCGCAGTCCCCCTGGGTAAAACAATCTGATTTGGTAATGCTACATGCCAAATGCATGGTTGGTGGGCGTTTCTGTGGGCAGCCTATCTTGAGCAAGCTTCTCTCTTTTCAACAGCTGCTTGTTCGGCGTTTTCTGGCGGTTGAAGGAAGTTTGGACACACTACAATTCATTGAGAGCACTTGATACAGAGGCTTCAGGCCTCGAAACGTGCACGTCGTGTGACGGACCAGATAAGTGTGATTTTTATATTTGTTTTATGAAAACGATTAGGGTATGAGAACATTAAATGAATAAAAAAAGGGGAATGTACTGCGTGTGAGGTCGAGGTTTTTTCTCTTCCTCTTGCGGTTTATGCCCAACAAAAATATGTTGAAGTGTTGAGAGGGGGATTCACGGTATTGCATATTATTGGCTATTTACTTTTTGAATACCGTTTTTCTGGGACATGCCAAGTGCAGGCATCCTTGCGCCCCCACCCCCTTTTACCCTGCCCACACACCCAAAACTTGTACTTGCATCCTTCCTTAACACAACAGCCATTTTGTATTGTCTCTGAACCCCTTCCACTCCCATGTAAACTTTATGGCCACTCAATCCCATCCCCCCCACATTCTACTTCCGCACTCTCAGACATGCACTGGACACACCCCAAGTCCCCCCACCACTGTTCCCCCACATCCATACTAGACAGACCCACACAGTACCACACAGTCAAGTTCATAAAACTCCAGCACAAGGCTGCCCCTGCTTTGCTCACATTAGCCAGTCCATAACACTGAGTCCCTCACATGCTCCCCATCTAGATGACAACCTACCCACCCACCCCTACACCTGACCCCACCCCAATATGGTTCACAAGTCAGGCAATAAAAAGGGTCCCACCTGGAAGCAGAGGGGGAGGGAGACAGGGGTCGGGAAAGGGGGGGGGGAGTGAGGGAGGAAATACCGGGCCGGAAAGAAGAGGGGGGGAAATAATAGTAGAGGTTAAACCCCCAGCAGAGGCCACAGCAAGAGATAAGACGACAAGATGATCAAGGCAGTTAGCGCACATGGGAAACCCAAACACTTGGCCTTCAGCAATCAGCAGATCCCATGACAGTCACCAACCATCTGCCATAGCCGTAGTGCATTCATTGGTTGCCCTGCGTTCCCATTGCTCCAAGCCATGTGAGGAATTGACGACCCTTTTCCATGGTGTTCAGGTGCACTGTGCGGCCATCCTGTGTGATTCTAAGCTGGTGTGGAAACATGAGCGCAAAGCGCACCCCTATCTTGAAGAGCTCTGTGCAGATGAGTGCAAACTCACATCGTTTAGCCACGATCCAGCTGGGGTAGTCAATGAAAAAGAGAAGGTATTTATTATTTTAGTCTACAGTTTTCCGTTTCCTGAATTCACGCAGAAGCTGCTCTTTTTCCACCCAGATGACAGAGCGGGCAATAGCAGCTCTGGGGCAGTCTTTCTTGGCAATGGTTTTGGGGCCGATGTGATGAGTGCACTCACAGCACCAAGCACCCTCCCCCACTGGCAGGCCAAGCTGCACAGTTTTCATGATCTTCAAGATGCTCAAGGAGGCGGCCCTGTTCTCAAGTCGGCACCTTCACAGGGTCTCTAGTCCCCGGGTCACTTCTTCTTGGGTCCCAACACATGCCCTGACCTCTGCAATCCAATGGGCTTGGGTCTCGAAATATTCCCATATATCCTCCACTGCTGACTGGAGCTTGGTGAGGCGGTCCTCATGTACCGCTGTTATGAGAAATCTCCGTTGCTAAGTCACCCGCCATCATTGAGGCCGGTTTCAAGCTTTCGGCAGCTATCTTTAAAGCAGCATGCTTGCAGGTCTCTTAGTTAACTCGCGGACCCTTCTTGGGCATGCCACACTCCACCACAGAATCTGCTGCCTCCCGCTGCTCGAGGAAGGAGCCCAACTTACGGCAGTCCAAGGCTCAGTAAATTTGCTGGCTTTTAGCAGATTTCAGAGGATGGGAATCGGGAGCTTCTCCCTCACGTGTCTATCAGTTTTCCGCGCATCACCGGACATCCTTTACGTTCTCTTATACCATATAAGGATGCACTGGGATTACCTAGCGCTTTTCAGGGTCTGAGAAAACTGGTATATGATCTAGGTTGCAGCAGCAGTCATTTGTCATTGTAGTTATGTCTAGTTTGCATCAGCAAACTACTGTCAGTGTGAAGAGCAGCTTAGGAGCTGCTCGTTTTACCGAGGAGGCATGGCATCCTGGAGAAGGGCAGGATCTGAAACGTGCAACTTTTCAGAATATGGTGGGTATGGGGATGTCCAAAATGTTTACCTGTGTCCCATAATAATGATGGGGGACGTGTTTCTCCATGATATCGCATGGCCCGTGCCTGCACTCATGTGCGGACCTTGCACCGGATGCATGCATGGGCCAGCTGAATAGGGCTTTGTCTGTGCCACGCCAGACATGTTTGTCTCCCCGATTCCGGACTCCTGGGGATGTCTAGACCCGCGGATGCAGTTCAAATGAGGCCCGTTTTCAATTTAGATGTGTCCGTGGACCGGACGTGCATGCTATGGAATCAGGCTCATATTGTCTTCTCGCTGTCCTATGTTTTTTGGACCCTCCCAGTTTTAAATGTAACCCATACAATATTTTCAAACCTAAATTAATAACTAATAAATTCTGCCACAAAAATCCTTTTCTAGTCAAACTTAGGGTCATGCTTACTAAAGGTTTTAAAGTATCCACTGCCCTTTTATTTCTTTAGGTACAGTTGCGCTTAACATGTGTTAATTTATTTATTTATTTATTTATTTATTACAATTTCTTATATACCGCACTATTCGGTATCAGCGCGGTTTACATTACAACACAATGACCATAACAACAATCTGTTTGGTTTTACATAGAACAGGAGTACAAACTTGGATAACAGGGGTGAACTATATACATGAGATATTTACACGGAACAAGACTGGGGTAACAATAACATAATAAACGTAATTAATGCACTTTAAACTTTAGTAAACATACCCCTTAAAGTAAATAATCAGTTTGAAAGCCAAATGGTACTGCTGTGTTCAGTGACGTGCACAAGGTTAGAGTTCTTTTCCAGAGCTTGGCCTCTTTTTTTCGGACCGGTCATTACTGGAATACTGTGGAAACTGCATTCATAGGCCTTAGAAAAAAAAACAATTCCAAGTTATTTGTCAAGGGACCCCTCCAACTGGCCAGACTCGGGTTATACATTTGCTGGGTTTCACGAGGTAGCAGCAGTCAGTGGCTCTTGGCTAAGGACTCTCAACGGAACAACTTGAATATGCAGGAGCAGGGTTAAAATGGGCAAAACAGTCAGATAATTGTGAATCTTTAGACTCATGACACCATAGCTCAATATAGGCCAGTTTTGAATGAGCTAGACTTCCAAAAGAGCAGGACGAAATGGCTAGACCGTCTCAAACATTGTACAGTAATAAACAAGCAGAATGTTTTCCAAGACATGAAATCCATACCCAGATAGACAAAAAATAAATAAATATCATAGCATTCTTAACAATAAAAAAACTAAATTACTCTAATTAGATGTTTCAGTATCCTGCTATCATCAGGAATAAAGTACTCATATTCAATGTAAACTTCAAATAAAAATCAAACTGGGAAAATCAACTATGGACTATCACTAAAAGCCAGCCCTGCTTTTCCGACCCTTAGCTCTCCCACTACTCTTTCTATACCAGCTCTTCCCAGGATTAGTCCCAGAGTTGTTTGAGGTGTTGGTACCCTAGGCAAACCTTAAGTTTTACAACCCCCATTCCCCCAGGCTGTCAAAATGTATTGCTTAGCTTTGAATGCTGTGCTCTTTGTCACCCTAGATGACGGCCTAGTTTGATGGTTGGCCCAGCTCTAACTGTTCCCCAGATTCCCACCATCCCCTCTTTTTCTTTGCTGGATAGAATCTGCCAGTGTCAGAAATTCAAATTATGGGTCCCCAAGAAACTATTTTTAAAGGGCCTCTAGAGTCAGGGAAGTCAAATCAGAAAATATGGGAGCAGCTGCAAGTGGACCCTCTTCTTCCTTGGAGCCCCCCTGCACCATGGGGCTGCTTGAGCAGAATTTATGCCACTGGCTCCTCCTTCTATCCTTCAACTGGTCGGGCCTGGGGAGACAGAGCTCATCCTGCTATTTTCGATCTATGTTTTTGAACTTACATGCATAACATTCCTGATGACTCTGCCCTCTAGTTCTTCTGTCATCCATCCATGTTCTCTCCTTCAAACAGTGCCAATTTTGACTCTTCTCTCTCCTTCTCCACACACATCCATCTGATAGCTAAGACCTGCCGTTTCTTTATAACATCAACAAAATCCGCCTATTCCTTTCTGAACACATTACTAAACACTTATCCACTCTTTAATCACCTCCCATCTTTACTATTGTAACCTACTCCTTGCTGGTCTCCCTTTGAATCATTTCTCTCCTCTTCAATCTGTTCAACACTCTGCTGTGCGGTTAATCTTCTACCAGCCTTGTCATGCTCATATTACCCCTCTTCTCAAGTCACTTTATTGGCTCCCTATCCATTTCCGCATCCAGTTCAAACTTCTGCTGATCTATAAGTGCATTCATTCTGCAGCTCCTCACTACCTTTCCTCTCTTATTTCTCCCTTTACCCCCCTTGGGAACTCCGCTCTTCTGGCAAATTGCTTCTATCTGTGCCCTTCTCTTCTATTGCTAACTCCAGATTTCGCTCCTTTCACCTTGCTGCACCTTACACCTGGAACAAACTACTTGAGTCTATATGTCAGGCGCCTTTTCTGACCCTTTTCAAATCCAGGCTGAAAACTCACCTCTTTGCTTCCACTTTCAAATCTTGACTCACCTGATCTCCTTTTCTCTTCCTCTACAAACCACAGGCAACTCTCCAAGGGACTCTGGAAACCTATTCCACATTCTCTAATACTGGAAAATTACTCTTCATTCCAGGGATGCTTTCATGGCTTATCAAGGAGGGGCAACTCTCAAGCTTGTTGAGCATAAACTCTTGCAGGCTAACCAGCACATTTTTGCACCTTCTCTGCACCTGGACAAGATACCATCACCCTGCCTTTTATGACACTTCACACATTGAATGTAGTGACTCAACAAGATTGGTTGCCAACATCCACCATGGCACCAAGTTCCTCTGTCTTCACCTTCCTACAATCAAACTCTTTTTTTACTTCTTTTTTGCAGACTTTATATCTATGCAGCCTTAGAAGGGTTTTGTCCTCTTTTCTTTGACTAGACAGTCAGTAGTAAAAGTGAGTCGCAGCAGTGAAATAGATAGAATATTTAGCACAAATAATTCATTCCTGGCAATATCTAGTACAGTTCATTTACTTAGTTCAGATGTTAAGATGTTGTTGTTAAGTGCCGTCGAGTCGGAGTCGACTCATGGCGACCCTCTGGATAGCTATCCTAAATTGTGTTCGGTCTTCAGTCAGGCGGCTCATTGTTGACAGACTGGTACCCATAGCTGCTGTTATTGTAGCAATCCATCTCATTGCTGGCCTTCCTCTTTTGCGTTGACCTTCTATCTTGCCAAGCATGATGTCTTTCTCTAATGATCTCTCTCTTCGCATGATGTGTCCGAAGTATGAAAGTCGAAGTCTTGTCATCTGAGCTTCTAAAGAAAGCTTAGGTTTGATCTCTTCTAGTACCGACTGGTTTGTTCTTCGGGCAGTCCATGGTATACACAGTATTCGCCGCCAGCACCATAATTCAAAGGCATCAATTTTCTTCCTGTCTGTCTTTTTCACTGTCCAGCTTTCACATCCATATGATGTTATTGAAAATACCATGGCTTGAACAAGTCGAATCTTTGTATGGAGAGAGACATCTCTGCTCTTGAGAATCTTATCTAGGTCTTTCATAGCCATTCTGCCAAGAGCAATGCGTCGTCTGATTTCTTGACTGCTTGTTGCTTCTTTATTGATAGTTGATCCAAGTAGGTTAAAGTTGTTCACGATTTCAATTTCTTCTCCTTCAAGGATGAACCTGTTGATTATGCCAGTTGTCATGATCTTTGTCTTCTTTACGTTAAGGTGCAGGCCCATTTTGAGACTATGTTCTTTGATTGTGAGAAGCAAATGTTTCAGATCATCTTCACTTTCAGCCAGTAATGTGGTATCATCAGCATAGCGAAGGTTGTTGATGAGTCTTCCACCAATCTTCACACCTCTGTTGTCTTCATACAGTCCTGCTTCTCTGATGATTTGTTCTGCATATAAATTAAACAGGTAGGGGGAAAGTATGCAGCCTTGTCTTACACCTTTGCTTATTTTAAACCATTCTGTTTCTCCTTGTTCCGTTCGAACTGTTGCTTCTTGATCAATGTACAGATTACGCAAGAGAACGATCAGGTGTTCTGGTATACCCATGCTTCTTAATGTGGCCCAGAGTTTCTCATGGTTTACACAGTCAAAAGCCTTGCTATAGTCGATAAAGCACAAATAGATATCCTTTTGGTATTCTTTAGTCTTTTCAAGGATCCATCTCACATCCGCAATGATGTCTCTCGTTCCTCGCCCTTTCCTGAACCCTGCTTGCACTTCAGGTAGTTCTTGTTCTAGGTATGGCTGTAGTCTCTTTTGAATAATCTTCAGTAGAATCTTGCTGGCATGTGGGATCAGAGCGATTGTGCGATAATTTCCACAGTCAGTTGGATCACCTTTCTTTAGTATTGGTATAAACACAGATCTTTTCCAGTCAGTTGGCCATGATGTTGTCTTCCATATTTCTTGGCAGAGCCTTGTAAGTACGGTAACAGCTGCATCAGATTGCTGCAATACTTCTATGGGAATGCTATCAATGCCTGGTGCTTTGTTCTTTGATAAGGCTTTCAATGCTGCTTCAACTTCTTCTTTCATCACCAATGGTTCCTGATCATAAGGTATAGGTTGAAACGGCTGTTGGTCCACTTGATCTTTATCATATAAAAACTCTGTATATTCCTTCCACCTTTTCTTGATCTTCTCAGCATCATTCAACATAGAACCTTGAGCATCTTGTAACATTCCAATTCGAGGCTGGAACTTTTTCTTTAACTCTCGCAGCTTTAGGAAAGCCGATCTTGTTCTTCCTCTAATAGTTTCTGCTTCTATTTCCTTGCAAGTGTCATTGTAGTACTTTTCCTTGTCCTGTCTTGCTGCACGTTGGAAATCTCTGTTGAGTTCTGCGATTGTCTTTCTTTCTCCTTTGGCTTTAGCTTCTCTGCGTTTCTGGGCAATTTTCAGAGTTTCTTCCGTCATCCATTTTGGCCGTTTTTGCTTTTTCACCTTTTGTAGAGACTTCTCGCTTTCTTCCAGCACAACCTTCTTGATGTCATTCCATAACTCTTCCGGAGCTCTGTCATTTGTATCTAAGGCAGCAAATCGATTTTGCAGGCAGTCTTTAAATTCCAGTGGTATATTCTCAAGGTCATATTTTGGTGCATTCATGAGTGGTTTGCTCTTTTTCAACTTTAGCTTGAGTTTGCATACTAGTAGTTGATGATCTGTACCACAGTCAGCTCCAGGTTTTGTCTTTGTTGATGTTACAGAGCTTTTCCATCGTTGACTTCCACAGATGTAGTCAATTTGATTTTTATACAATCCATTGGGTGAAGTCCATGTGTACAGTCGTCGCTTGTGTTGCTGAAAGAAGGTGTTTGAGATGAATAGATCATTGGTCTTGCAGAATTCTATCAATCTTTCTCCAGCTTCATTTCTGTTGCCAAGTCCATATTTTCCAACTACTTTGCCTTCTTCTTTGTTGCCAACTTTTGCGTTCCAGTCACCCATGACTATCAGGATATCCTGTTTGCATGTTCTGTCAATTTCAGCTTGTACTTGTTCATAGAACTCTTCAATTTCATTCTCTTCTGCAGCTGTTGTTGGGGCATATACTTGAATTATAGTTGTGTTGATAGGCAATCCTCGTAGACGAATAGAGATTAAGCGTTCGCTGACTGCATTGTATTTCATTACAGTTCTTGCAAGTTTCTTCTTTATTATAAATGCAACACCATTTCTTCTTTGTCTTTCATTTCCAGCATAGTAGACCATGTGATCATCTGATGCAAAGTGCCCGATGCCAGTCCATTTCAGTTCGCTGACACCCAACAGATCAAGTTGTACACGTTCCATTTCATTCTTGACCACTTCCAACTTCCCTTGGTTCATGCTTCGTACGTTCCATGTTCCAATGTGTAAGACATCTTTACAGCTTCTGACTCTCATTTCATGCGCAGCTACATCAGCAGTCAGACTTCCCGAAGGCTTTGATCCAACCACATCATAAATGCTGGCTTTACTCTGAAAAGTCTTCAGCTCTTCCCCAGTAGCTAGTTGAGTGCCTTCCGACCTGGGAGTCTCATCTTCCAGCACAATAGCACAATTTGTTTTGTTGTAACTATCCATTGGGTTTTCATGGCAAGATACAGAAGTAGATTGCCGGGCCTTCCTTCCGCGCAGTTTAAGTTTGGTGTTGTTGCCGTTGTCACAGAAATGTGATCCTCCGCCGTCAACACTATCCCATTCTGCTGCTGCCCAGATGTTAAGATAAAGAATGACAAACTATTCTGAGGCAGCCATAAGGTTTAGCTGTGGGTAACCCTCCCCCAGCCATGAGGATTTTACATAGTGATCAGCTTGCTAAGAAAAGACATAAAGGTTTCAGTAGGCACCCTTCCCCCCCTCCAGGCCTGAGCACAATACCTTCTTGCCCAGAAATCAGCAGACCAGAGCATACCGGTTTGGGCAGGTCACCCAGGCACCTTCCCAGGGGCTACTGATTGGTGGACAGAAAATACCTGAGACGAATGCGATTGTAGAATGAGTTTAAAATTGTACTGTATATAAGACATTGTGGGACGTCCTTCATGGCTCAGATTTTTTTGTGGAGACTGCCGGCACTCTGTCTGAGCCTGTGCGCACATTAAAAGATCCTGTTTGCATTCCAGCCTGTCTGTGTGTTTCCTTCTGTGGGTGAGAGAGAGAATGAGAGCTTTTTCACAGCATTTGCTGCAACAGTTCCTTCCTCCATTGTCCCCCTAGTTCCTCCCAGGAACTCTTCAAGAAGGCCTAAGGTTCAGAATACAGTATTTTAGTCACTCGCTTCCATGGGAAATGTGCAGCTACTGGCTTCTGCAACAAGCATAAAAAGAAAATCAGCCAAGAAAAAGGCAGAAAACACTTTTTCTTCAGTAAACAGGAGACTGAAAGCAGAAACTGAAGGCAAAAACCCAGAATGTACAATGGCATTCCCTCACTGCAAGTCTCACTTACATCTTACGAACTCCAGAAAGAAGCTCTCTTTGGCATGATGCAAGTACTATGTCGAGCATTAGCAGTTGATTTGAGACTGAGATCATACTCCACATACCCTGGCTTAGAAGTGAGGTTCATGACTGTGTTGGTATGCATACAAAACTAACCCATTTGGAGAAACTGCCCCAAGACAAGCCTCACCTTTCAGATCCAACCTCCTTTTACCACATACTTGCTTAACCCTTTCCAGGCCGAGCCCAAAACTCTCAGGATCCAAAATTCTGACTAAATATTCCTATCAAATGGTATATAATACATGACCATAGCAGAAGAAAATCACTATTAGAACATATTGAATAGGATGGGTACAATTTTTCTGAAATATGCAAAAATTAACCCGGCTGCAGAATGTCGATTAAAAATTTAAAGTAGGCCTTCAAAGGGTTAAGCAAAACAGAAAATACTGTTCAGTATAGATGGAGATTAAGAAACTGACTTTGGAAAAGGGTCACATCAAAACAGCCATCCTAATTTAAAATGCCGAGTGAGGTAAAATAATTCTATGGATGGAATTAAAGTGCCTAACACTCAAGCTACTATTGATGAAGACAATGTTAGATGATATCATAACATCTTCTTAACACTCAATACAAAAGACAATTCCAATTCCACCCTATCTCTCAGAATACTATAAAGGATCATATAAGTTCTGAAACATTTTTAACCATTACTTTTTTTAAACAAGAAACTGATGAAATTGATTTGGGTTCCCTGAGCAACGGGCCTCCAAATCTACAGTTACATTGACCACAAAAGTTTCTTAAACCACTGCTCACACTGTAGCTTTTCTCTGTCCAGCTCCTATTCTATTCTCTAATCTTGTATGTTTTCATTTTCCTATCTCTCCCCATTATCTAAAAACAATTGTGTATGTTTTCACTTTGCCTGTCTGTCTATGTGTACATTATGCCCCATAGCATTCAAACTAAAGCAACCAAGTTTATAGGATAGGTAGAAACATAGAAGATGATGCCAGATAAAGAACATTTGGTCTATCCAGTCTGCCCATCCATACTAACTACTGAGCTATCCAATCCCTTCCTCTCCAGAGATCCTCTGATAGAAACTGAGAAAAATAGAAACAGAAAATGTAGATTTATGAAAATCAAATGTTTTCCCAGAAAACTTAGCTGAAAATTGTGAAAATTTCATTAACAGTTCTATCACTGGCCAAAAGGTGACAATATCATAATAGATTATGCTGACATCTTGTGACAGATGAGTTACCAAGATGTGAATGTTGTGAGAAAACAAGATGTCTCATAAGAATTTCTCTGCACCTTTTTCTGTAACCCCATCTCTATTTTTTATATACCTCAACTCTTTTCCTCTCTCCCCCAAATTCTTTATGTATCCCTACTTGTTTTTCTCTATACCAAGAAAGCACAGTTACTTACCTGTAACAGGTGATCTCTGGGAACAGCAGGAATTAGTCCTCACATATGGGTACGTCGGAACCGACGGAGCCTGCGCGGGAAAGCTCCCCAGCTTCCCAGAAAGGAAGCTTTTGGGGCCTCCCACTGCACATGCGCGCTGCCTTCCCGCCTTCCTGACCAGCTCTCCTCAGTTCGAGTTTATAGCTGAGACAATAGAGAGAGGAAAGGAAGATAGATAGAAGATACAACTCCTAGGGGAGGTGGGTGGGTTGTGAGGACTAATTCCTGCTGTTCCCAGAGATCACCTGTTACAGGTAAGTAACTGTGCTATCTCCAGGAACAAGCAGGAATAAGTCCTCACATATGGGGACTCCCTAGCTAAGATGCCTGGGAGATCCCCTTCCAAGGGTTCGCCATCTTCGTATGGATCTCAGGCATCCATCCTGGGAAGGTGGGCAGGAGTTGTTCAAGTATGGAACAGGTGTTTGAGGACAGCCTGACCAAACAAGGCATCCCGGCGGGAGTCCTTGTCCAAACAGTAATGGGCTGTGAAGGTATGAACTGAGGCCCAGGTGGCGGCTCGACAGATCTGATCTATGGATACAGAGTGAAGATGAGCCATAGAAGTGGCCATGGCTCTCACATTGTGAGCTGTGACATGGCCTTCCAGAGAAATGTTTTTACTCTGGTAAGCAAAGGAAATACACTGAGCAATCCAATTGGAAAGTGTACGTTTGGAGACTGGAAGTCCCAAATGAGAAGGATCAAAAGCCACAAAAAGTTGGGAAGACTTTCGATGTGGCTGAGTCCTGTTGAGGTAAAAGGCAAGAGCTCTTTTACAATCTAGAGTATGAAGGTTCCTCTCTGCACTGGATGCATGAGGAGCCGGAAAAAAGACAGGTAGATATACCTCTTGATTAAGATGAAAAGGCGAGACCACTTTGGGCATAAAGTGGGGATTCGTCCTAAGGACCACCTTATCATGATGAAACCTAGTATAAGGTGGATGAGCCACTAAGTGACTGCAATAAGGAAAAGGACCTTCCAGGAAAGAAATTTCAAGGAGGTAGAAACCAACGGTTCAAAAGGTGGCTTCATAAGCTGACCTAGAACTAGGTTCAAATCCCATGCTACCGGAGGAGGTCGGATGGGAGGCTTAGTTAGAGTCAGGCCTCTGATGAACCTTGCAATAAGAGGATGAGAGGAGACAGGTTGTCCATTTAGAGGTTTTAAGGATGCTGCAATAGCGCTCAAATGGACTCTTACTGAATTCGTCTTAAGGCCTGCATTAGAAAGATGTAGGAGATAGTCTAGTAGAGAATTCAAAGGAAGTGCTAGAGGGTCAAGACCCTGTTGAGCACACCAAATGGAAAAGCGTTTCCATTTGAAAGCATAGGAACGCCTCGTGGAGGGTTTCCTAGAGGCATGAAGGATATCTTTCACTGGTTGAGAAAGATTGAAGTCATGAAGGCTTAGGCCTTCAGTAACCAAGCTCTGAGGTGTAGGGACTTGGGGTTTGGGTGCCACAAAGTCCCCTCCCCTCCTGAGACAGAAGGTCTGGCGCAGTTCCCAGGTCCAGGGAGGGTACCTGGGAGAGATGCAGAAGTAGAGGGAACCACACTTGGCGTGGCCAGCGTGGAGCTATGAGGATCATCGACCCGTGATCCCTCTGGAGTTTGAACAGAGTCTTGGGGATCAAAGGAATGGGTGGAAAGGCATATAGGAATTCCTGACCCCAATGCAGGAGAAAGGCGTCGCTGGCCTGAGCTCCCTGACACGGAGTCCTGGAACAGAACCGGGGAAGTTTGGCATTCCACGGACTTGCAAAGAGGTCTATGTCCGGGGTTCCCCATTCCTGAAAGATTTTGCGTATCTGGTCCAGATGTAGGGACCATTCGTGTGGAAGCAGAACTCGACTGAGTCTGTCTGCCCGAGAGTTTTGAACCCCTGGAAGATACACTGCCAGAAGATGGATTTGATGCTCTCTGGCGAAGGCCCATAATCTGAGAGCTTCGTTGCAAAGCAACAGAGAGCCTGTCCCTCCTTGTTTGTTTACGTAGAACATGGCCACCTGATTGTCTGTATGGTTGACAAGGAGGGTATGGAAGACTTTGAGGGCAAGGAAGATTGCTCGCAGTTCCAGGAGGTTGATGTGAAGGGTGGTCTCCTGTGGAGACCAAGTACCCTGAGTGGAGAGGTGTTGAAGATGGGCTCCCCACCCTGTTTGGGAGGCATCTGTTGTGAGGGTTGCTTGGGGCAACAAAGGTTGGAAGGGGGCCCCCAACGACAGATTCTTGGTGGATATCCACCATTGGAGGGACCAAAACAGACGTTTTGAGGTGAGTATTTGGTCGGAGAGCGCTCCTGATGCTTGAGTCCACTGGGTGGCCAAGGTCCATTGAGCTGCTCTCATATGAAGACGAGCGTAGGGCACCACGTGTACCGTGGAGGCCATGTGGCCCAGAAGTCGCAGCATTTCCCTGGCTGTCAAGTGAGTGCTGGACTGAGCTTGGGAGGCCAAGCACACCAGACGTTGGCCCCGGACCTGAGGAAGGTAGGCCCTTGCAGTGGTGGTGTCCAACTGGGCCTCTATGAATTCCAGAGACTGAGTAGGGATGAGTTGAGACTTGGGAAGGTTTACCACCAGTCCCAGATACTGCAGAATGTGTCTCGTGCGGTCCAGGGAAATCTGGGCCTCTGACTGAGATGGAGCTCGGATGAGCCAGTCGTCCAGATATGGGAATACAAAAATTCCCAGACCTCTTAGAAATGCGGCTACAACTGCCATGCATTTGGTGAACACTCTTGGAGCAGAGGCTAGACCGAAGGGAAGTACTCTGTACTGGAAATGTTTTCCCTGGAACAGAAATCGTAGATATTTTCTGTGGGATGGGTGGATGAGTATATGTGTGTACGCATCCTTGAGATCTAGAGAACAAAGCCAATCCTGACTCTGAAGGTATGGAAGGAGAATGCCCAGAGAAAGCATTTTGAATTTCTCCTTGTATAGAAATTTGTTCAATTCTCTCAGATCTAGGATAGGTCTGAATCCCCCTGTCTTCTTTGGTATGAGAAAATAAGGGGAGTAGAAACCTGTCCCTTGTTGAAGAAGAGGAACCTCTTCTATTGCCCTTTGGGCAAGGAGGGAAGAGACTTCCTGACCCAACAGGGCCAGGAGAGATGGGGGAGAATTGAAGTGCCTCACCATGGTATGTGGAGGAAGGTTGGAAAAATGAAGTTTGTAGCCCTCTCTGATGATAGAGAGGGTCCAGTGCTCTGATGTAATTTGCTCCCATCTGGGGGCAAAGTGAGCTAACCTTCCGGGAATGGTGAGGGGCTCTGGTTGTTCTAGAGCCAGAAAGGTTAAGTTCTCTAGGGGCAAGTCAAAACCCCTCAGGGGGTTGAGCCTGCTGAGGAGTGGCAGACGCTGCAGGCTTTGACCTTGCCTGTTTAGGTTGCTGACGCTTAGCAGCAAAGCGAGGCTGAGAAGATTGTTGGCCAGTATTTGTGGAAAATCTGGCCTTCTTGTAGTAAGGCCTCTTGAAAGACTTTTTCTTGGCAGGAGTAGAGGTAGACTTAGAAAGTCTATCTAAGGTAGCATTTTCTGCGTCCATTTGAGTGGCTTTAATTTGCCAGTCTTTACCAAATAAGTTCTCACCTGTACAGGGCAGATTCCGTAAGCCATCCAGGACCCAGGGTTCTAGGTCAGAGGCCTGGAGCCAAGCAAGTCGTCGGGCTGCAATAGCAATGCCCGAAGCTCTACCGGCACCCTCAAAGGAATCAAAGGCTGCTCTGTTGGAGAACTTAGAAACATCTAGAAGCTGTTTCACCAGAGAAATGAACTCCTCCTTTCTATCCTCAGGGATAAAGGGGGCAAAATGCCGTACCTTTAGGGCAAGTTCCCTTAGAAACATGCCCATATACAGACTGTATGAATTAATCCTGGCTATAAGCATACTAGCCTGGAAGATTTTCCTACCAAAAGAGTCTAGGGTCTTACATTCTCGCCCTGGAGGGGTAGAAGAGTGCCTTTTGGTACTCTTAATCTTTTTCAGTGCAGACTTCACCACAATGGAATGGTGAGGCAGCTGAGTTTTTTGAAAACCAGGAGAAGGAGGGACCCGGTACATGGTGTCCAACCTACGGGAATGAGGAGACAACGTTAGAGGAGCCTCCCATAAGTCCATCAAGTGTTCTTGAAGGATTTCATGGATAGGCAGGGTGACTGCCTCTTTAGGAACCTTAGGGTATCCTAAAATATCCAATTTCTCGGATCTAGGTTCTTTTTCAGAGGATGTAGTAATAGAAAGTCCTTTAGCTACTTCTATAATGAAGTCTTGAAAGGACAAATCCTCTGGTGGAGACATTCTCCTCTTTGGGGAAGAAGGCTCTTCAGGAAGAACAAGAGACAGAGTCATCAAAATCCTCAGAAGAATCAGAGTATCCTCTATTTGCTTCCAACGCACGATACGCATACCGCTCGGTATCGACATCAGGTGTACCGGGTATGGGATCGATATCGGGCAAAAACCCGGATCTGGCATGCGGAACCGATCTGCGTTTGGAAGACGATGGTCTCGGTTCCGGTATGGGGGACGGTACCGGAACCGGACCCGGAACCGCTGGATGCGGTACCGAGGGCGTCGCAGCTTTAATAAAAGCCAGAATGGCCTGCTGCATGGTCTGAACAGTATTGTCCATAGACGCCACTGCTGCCTGGATGTCGGTACCGGCATGGGCCGGTACCCCAGAGCAGTCTAACAGGTGATCGGTCGAGGCCGTGCCATTGATGTCAACCTGTAACCCCATAGATGGAGCTTTGGAAGCCAGAGTTTCCCGCCGGGGTTGTTTGGCTGGGGCAAGGTCCTCCGACTCAAGATTGAGGGCCTCTCGATACTTTGAAGGAGATTTGCCTTTTGAGGACCTGCCCGAAAAAGGTTTGGTTACCTGAGATCCATCCGGAGAGGAAGACCTGGATGACTGTGATGCTGGATTATCTGAAGCAAACAGTACATGGAATTTGTTGGCCCGGTTCTGCAAACCACGTTTAGACATCTGGGAGCAGGACGGGCAGTCCGGAATGGAGTGGTCAGGCCCCAAACATTTAAGACACCAGTCATGGGTGTCTGTAACAGAAATAACAGCACTACACTTGGTACACTTTTTGAAACCAGGGGCTGGTTTCTCCATGAGGAGAATTTGTGTAGGCCTGAGGCCTAACCGAAGTCACCAAGTTGTGCTAAAATAAAAGTTTTTTGTTTTTTTTTTAAGAAAAGAAAAGAGACCGGCGGTACCGGTTTCGGTATAGGGAAGGCAGGTACGCGGTCTAAAGAAACAAACTAAAATAAGAATTTCTTCAGCGGTGACAGGAACACGACCTGCTGGCTCCGCGGAAAAAGAGAAACTGAGGAGAGCTGGTCAGGAAGGCGGGAAGGCAGCGCGCATGTGTAGTGGGAGGCCCCAAAAGCTTCCTTTCTGGGAAGCTGGGGAGCTTTCCCGCGCAGGCTCCGTCGGTTCCGACGTACCCATATGTGAGGACTTATTCCTGCTTGTTCCTGGAGATACAGAGAAAATGACAGCAGATAAAAACCATACAGCCTATCCAGTCTGCCTATCCATACCAACTACTAAGTTCTACAATCCCTTCCTCTCCTCAACTTGGCCCTTGTTCCTTTCTGTACCTCTGCCCTGCTATCTTCTATTTCTTTATCCTACTTCTCATGCCTGTTCCTTTCTGAACCCCTTCTGATTCTTCCTGTACCTCTGCTCCAGTTCTTCTTTATCCATGCTCCAGGTCCAGCACTCTCAGGTCTATTCCTTTCCTTTCTCCCATAGTCTTGATTACCTCTCTTCTGCCCGCTCCAATTTCACTCTCCTGTTCTTCCTTCCTTACTTATTCTCTCATCCTTCTTCACTTGCACTGGTTCACTTGTTTTTATATTTCTCATGATCATACTTCAGTTTAAATCTGAATCAACCGGCAATTTAATCATTACTGAATTGGTCCATCATTTCTTGATAGCTGTTAATTTTCTGAGTTAGAATCACACTGAAAAAATAACCAAGGTCCATTTGAGAATAGCCCCTATCCACTATTTTTGAGATAATGGGTTACTTACTTTCATCTCTAACAATGTATGTGTAAAATCCTAGCTCTTCTCTTCTAACACCTAAGGCTGTCTGTTTTCTGACACAATAGTAAATCATTCTGCATTCAAGTGAATAGATTTTCCAGTGCTTTTTATCTTCCATTAATCTGATTCTAGTAATCATTCAAATAGAGTCCAACTTAGCTGCATGTATGTTGTCCTATCTTCTTCTGAACACTGTAAAAGGAGGTAAAAGATTAAACATCACAAAGTAAATTGTCCTCTGGCACAAGATTTTTATGCATTTGTTTCACTTTCTTTTTTTTTTTTTTATTTATGAATTTTTAATCATATTACAAAGAAACAATCATGCAACAAGCACATAATAAGTAATAAAGAAAAACTTAAAGAAATCCACCATATGAAAACCACTTCAAGAAGAAGTTCTGCATAATTAAAAGAAAACAGAAATGGCCCCCGGAGAAGTCTAAATCAATACTCCTAAAAGAGACTTTACTCAACCCTTATCTTTTAAAAAATCAATCAACTGCATAGGATCAAAAAATAGATACCGTTTACCCTGAAAGATAATAAGACATTTACATGGGAACCGAAGGTGAAAAACAGCACCAGCGGCCAACACGCGTGGACGCAAGTCTAAAAAAGCTTTGCGCCGTAGCTGAGTGGCCCTGGATACATCAGGGAAAATTTGAATTGTATGACCACAAAACTTTTCCGATTTTTTAGGAAAATAAGCCCGCAATATTTTGTCTTTATCCAATTCAGAGGTAAAGGAGACCAATAAGGTAGCCCTAGAGGGAATATCATCGGAAGTAGTTTCTAAGAAAGCTGAGATATCTAAAGTGGAAGAAAGGACTTTATCAGTGGTAACTTGGTCTGGTATGGAAAGAGCTTCTCCTACCCCCTCAGCTTGTTGATTTAAACTCCTCAAAGGCAAATAATTCATTTTGGAAATTGAAGAAACCTGAAAATCAGTGATCAGCAAAATCTCTTTTAAATATTTTTGGAAAAGGATCATAGGAGATAGATAATGTGTGCGGGGAAAGTTCAATAAACGAAGATTCCTAGAACGCAACACATTTTCTAAGACCTCATCTTGTCGATGTAAAGAAATACAATCTTGAGCAAGGGAGGCTAGCACATCTTTGTTAGCTAAAACATCCGTCTCTAAGGAAACAGCTCCTTGCTCAAGAGACGACATCCGTTTGTCATGATCTGCAAGTTTCTGAACAGTAGAATTCAGAAACACGCTGCAGCGAAGACCCCAAAGCTGATTCGATATGAGAAATAACCATCCAAATATCTTTTAGGGACAGGTCTGCAGGCGGCGTTTGGGGTTGACTCCTCCCATTCAAGAGGCTAAGCAGTTGTCCGTTTTAGAGTCGTCATCAACGCAAAAGATCTGCCCGGTTGAGGAGACCGATGTGCTCTTGGGTTCCTTTTTGCGGTTAGGAAATGAGCTTCCTCCCCCTTTACCTTCAGTGGTGACTTTTACATTGTTTCACTTTCTTGACAGAAATGGGCACAACCTAAGCTGGTTTGGATATTTAAACCTGCAGCATTGTTACAGTACTGTTGTTGCATCACCTGTATCACCTTTCCTTAAAAGGTGCAGGAATATGTAGTTGCCCTTTTGTTTTTCACCTGATAGTTTCTTCTTTTTGTTTTTTCTTCCAGCTCAATAGGAGCCAATGTTAAGATTCTTGAATCATGAGTCTCATTCATAATTACAACATGAGGGTATTTTCCCTTAGTTTAATAGAACACCCTCCCACTTTTCCTAGTTTGGTCATTGCAGCAACTGCCTGAGGCCAGGAGCCATGCGCCAGCATTCCTTTGGAACACCATATTACAAACTATAAGTCTGGCCACCAGGTATCACTCTTAATAAACATGGCTTCTTCCAGAGATGCCAAGGGCTGGCGTGGCCATTAGACAAACTAGGCAACTGCTTAAGCGTGCCTATGGTCCGGGACAGTCCATTGCCACTCTCTGGGACCTGCAGAGGTAGCAATGGTTTCACACAGCCCTGCAGCACTTACCTAAACTCCAGTGCTGCAAGGCTGCTTGGCTTCCACCCCCTCTGATACCCGATGCCAGCTTCCTGTTTGCATGGGGGTGGAAGCTAATCAGTCATTTCCACCTCCATGCAAAAGGAAGTCGGCATCAGACATCAGAGGAGGGCGGAAGCCAAACAGCCTCGCAGCACCCGAGATTTAGGTAAGTGCTGTGAGACTGTTTAAAGCCATTGCTGCTGCTGCAGGTCCCAAAGAGGGGTGGTGACAGTGGGGGCTGGGGAGGGAATGGGAGCAGGAGCAGGGGCGCAAGGGATGAGGTTCGTCTAAGGGTGCCTCATATCCTTGCAGTTTGACCATCCCAAACAATGAGATTTACTGTCCTAATGAGTAATATTGAAAGCATAAGAGCACGATTTTTTAGACATGTGTCTGGAACAGGGTTTCTCAACCCAGTCCTCAAGGCACGCCTAACTAGGGTTACCAACTTTTTCACCGAGAAAAACCCGACACCTGTGGCTCGCCATGCTCCACCCATTCTCCGCCCCTAGTCCCACCCCTGCCCCGCCCCCAGCCCCACCCACAAAAATTACCGAGGATACGTGTAGGCTAACTTCCTTGGTCATAATAATTAAACTGGGAACCCCAAAATCCAAACATGAAATGTACAACACTGGAGAAATAAAACTATAAAGTAATTTCCTCTTGCACTAAACAAAAACGCAAAGATGTTAGCAATACACACTTCCCAGACCAAACATATTCCAGCTAATAAATTCAAAATAAAAAGTATTTTTCTACCTTCTGTTTGGGCGTTTTATTTTCAGTTGCAATTGCTCCAGTCACTTTCTTCTGGTTACTTCATGTCTTCTGCGAGCTATCCATTTGTCCTTTCTTCTCTTTTAGATGTTTTCCATTCTCTCTCTATTTCTGCTTTAACATACTGATTGTTTCCCTTTTGCTCTTTCCCCCAATTCTTTCCTTATTCCTTTATCATCCATTTAAATTTCACCCTTCCATTCTCAAGCCCCTCACTCTCCCAATACCCAGCCCATCATAGACTTTTCTTCCACACAAAATATTTTTTCCCCTCTCCATTCTCATTCCCCATCTATTCTAGTCCTCCCCCAAAATCAGTTCCCTTATAGTTCTAGACCCACCCAGCATCCACTCCCTTCTAATCCCATTCTCCCATGCCCCACATCAGCCCATTTCCATTCCTATTCCAGCTCTTCATCAGTCCATTTCCAGTGCTAGCCCTCACATCACAGACCATTTCCAGTCCTAGCCCCCCCCCCCCCATCACAGCCTATTTCCAGTCCTAGCCCCCCCCATCACATCCCATTTGCAGTCCGAGTCCCCCCGCACCATCACATCCCATTTGCAGTCCTACCCCCCCCCCCCACCATCACAGTCCATTTGCAGTCCTAGCCCCCCTAATCACAGCCTATTTCCAGTCCAAGTTCTCCCTCCCTCCACCATAGCCCATTTCCAGTCCAGGTTCCCCCCCCCCCCCATAGCCTTTTTCCAGTCCAGGTCCCCCTCCCCATCACAACCCATTTCCAGTCCATGTCCCCCCCCCCATAGCCCTTTTCCAGTCCAGGTCCCCCTCCCCATCAAAACCCATTTCCAGTCCATGTCCCCCCCCCAAATAGCCCTTTTACACAGTCCAGGTCCCCCTCCCCATCACAGCCCATTTCTTTCCAGTCCAATGCCCCCCATAGCCCTTTCCAGTCCAGGTCCGTCCCCCCCTTCACAACCCATTTCGAGTCCATGTCCCCCTAATCACAGCCTATTTCCTGTCCAAGTTCCACATCCCTCCTCCATTGCCCATTTCCAGTCCAAGTTCCCCCCCCCCAGCCCTTTTCCAGTCCTAGTTCCCCCCCCATAGCCCTTTTCCAGCCCAGGTCCCCCTCCCCATCACAACCCATTTCCAGTCCATGTCCCCCCCCCCCCAGCCCTTTTCCAGTCCAGGTCCCCCTCCCCATCAGAACCCATTTCCAGTCCATGTCCCCCCCCAGCCCTTTTCCAGTCCAGGTCCCCCTCCCCATCAAAACCCATTTCCAGTCCATGTCCCCCCCCCCCCCCATAGCCCTTTTACAGTCCAGGTCCAGGTCCCCTCCCATCACAACCCATTTCTTTCCAGTCCAAGTCCCCCCCCCCCCCATAGCCCTTTTCCGGTCCAGGTCCCCCCCCCCAACCCCCCATCACAACCCATTTCCAGTCAAATTTCCCCTCCTAGCCCTTTTCCAGTCCAGGCCCCCTCCCCCTCATCACAGCCCAGGCAGTCCTTGGCCTCCCCCCCACAACCGCGGCTGTCTGAGGCTTTAGAGGGAGCCGGGGAAGCCCGCGCGAGGCCTTTAACCTTTCCCACCAATCGCGGCTTCACAGGAACAGCCGCCAGCGTGAAGGAAAAGGCTCTTCACGCTGGCAGCTGTTCAGAGGGAGCCGGGGCCTCGCGCGGGCTTACCCGGCTCCCTCTGAAGCCCTCCGGGTTGGGAGAAAAGCCGATTTTTTGCTCTGG
Organism: Ichthyophis bannanicus; assembly: GCA_033557465.1. Lineage (NCBI taxonomy): Eukaryota > Metazoa > Chordata > Amphibia > Gymnophiona > Ichthyophiidae > Ichthyophis > Ichthyophis bannanicus. The sequence goes on from CM066037.1 coordinate 297,620,396, forward strand.
CCGCTCCCGATCTTGCGGCCAGAGCAAAAAAACCGGCTTTTCAAGGGCCGGTTTTGCCTCTGCGCCGGCAGCCGGCCTGGCCATGGAAAAACCGGCCAGGCCGGCTGAAAACCGGCCAGTTGGCAACCCTACGCCTAACCAGTCAGGTTTTTAGGATAACCACAATGAATATACATGAGAGAGATTTGCTTGCACTGCCTCCATTTTATGCAAATATCTCTCATGTATATTCATTGTGGCTATCCTAAAAACCTGACTGTCTAGGTGTGTCCCAAGGACTGGATTGCGAACCCCTGGTCTGGAATATAAATCTAGAAAGATTTAAGTGCTGTGTGGTAGGCTATGGCCTAGCATGGCCTGCTACTATGAAAGGCCTGTAAGTTAGGCCTGGATCCTAACTCCCATTATAGCTAGAAAAGAACCAAAAATCTGTGAAAAATGAGAAAACTGTTTTAAAATGCTTAATAAGAAGTTTTTATGAATTCATAAGTCTTTCATTATTCTCTTGTGTGTGAAAGAAAAGAAATGTTTCAATACATGCATTCCTGGAGCTAGGGACAACCTTGCAGTAGAGAAGTAACAAAATCAAGAACTACACCATTGTTAGAACAATCCTAAGGGAGGGGGCTGGTTGCTAGGCCCCGGAGGGATTTCTAATTGGACAGGTGCAGGGAACGTGAAACCAATAAGAAGTTTGCATGTATCGAGCTAGAACCAATAGAAAGTTCTCTTGTATCAAACTGAAAAAGAGGTGTAAATGGTTATGTCTCTGTAAAAACCTTTGCTCAGTTCCTTCTGAAGCTTTGACTGACTGGGCCTGTGCACAATAAACTGGCTTGGACCCTGTCAATTGACTCCTGGATTTATTCATTGATTGCACTTTGCTACAGTATATTCTTGGTGCATTGGCCGGGAAGTGCGAGTGGTAAATGGTATTCAAGTGAATAATCCACGAAATTCGCCTTGAGGTTTGGCTCGGTTGGAACCGTGTCTGTCCGACCGCGGGGGAAACCTCAGGCGCCGCCGACCCCTTTGTGCCGGAGAGGGTTCTGCCTGCCTCGGCAGGCCATCGGGTCCAGCTGGCCAACACCTCTGACCCGGGGGAGTCCAGGTTCCAACTCAGGAGCTGGTGTGGTATCGGGGACCGGATCCGGTGAGTAGACATTTTTGTGATTCGATAGTCAGAAAGAACAGCCTGGGACAACGTCTTGCGTGCGCAGGACTGATTTGGTATATTTGGTATAGACTAACTGGGAAATCTCGCATGAGTGTGTGCGAGACGAGGGAGCCTGATCACCTCCCATAAGGGCGGTCCTAGTAAGCTCCACGTAACAGAAAGCCGAAGCCGAAGCCATCGACCCTTCTTGTTTGAGCTAGTCAGTTAGTCAGAAAACCTGGGCACTTGAAATATGATTTCCTGTTGAAATATGATTGTTGGTGTGAGTGAGAGTTCTTGGAATACAGACCGAGCGAGAGCGGACTCCTAAGTAGCGCAGTTCCTGGCCGGGCGACCGCGTCCAGGTCGCGAAAAGGAGGAAGCGTGTGGTGTTTGTCCCCCCCAGTGTTCTGTGGGCTGTACGGACCCCTTACCTACAGCCATACTACCTATCCTTATTGTTCGTTGTCTTGTACGTCATTACGTGTACGTAGCGTACGTAGTTAGTAGAGTACGTAGTCAGTGTACGCAGTTACGTTCAGATTATGGGAGGGGCGGAGTCCACGCAAACTCCGTTGGAATGTATGATCAAGAATTTCCGTAAAGGATTTTCGGGTGATTATGGTATGAAAATGACTCCGTCTAGATTAAAAATGTTATGTGAAAGGGAGTGGCTCGCGCTAGCTGCTTCATGGCCCCGTGGGGGCACCTTTGATTTAGAAACAGTTTTTCGAGTTCATCAGCTTATACAAATAGTGTATCCTGACCAGTTCCCCTATATAGATTCCTGGTTAAGTGTGTGTGAACAGCAGCCCTCATGGATGAAGCGCTGTTATGAGGAGCGCTGTAAAATATTTGTAGCTACTACTAGGGGAACCAGAAAAGTTAAGGAGGAGAAGCCACCTGTGTATTCTGCCCCAGAGTCCCCAGATATCCTGGCTAGGTTACTCCAGTACCCACAGAAGTTAGTTCCCCCAGCACCACGGCCTGAGGTGGAGCCAGATGAGGAGCCTCAGAAAATACCACTGCAGCAGCGTAAGAAGCACCCTAACCCGAGTGATAGTCCCGAGTCAGGCCCAAGCATGTCGGGGGGGACTCGAGTCCTCTGACGAGATAGAAAGCGGAGGCTCTCCTGCCAGTTTAGGGACACCCACCAAAGAGACTTGTGCCCGGGAACCTTATGATATAAGCGTAACTCCCAAGAAGAAGGAGAAAGCAGGGCACCTAATGCCATTACACCAAGTGCCTGGAATACCTGTTTTAAATGATCAGGGCCAGATGGCGCCAGGACCAACCAGCTTAGTCTATGTACCCTTTTCCACCACAGATTTATTAAACTGGAAAATGCATTATGCATCCTATACAGCCAAGCCTCAGGAATTAACAGAATTAATGTCTAGCATTATGCAAACCCATCAGCCTACCTGGGTCGATTGTTGCCAGCTCCTGTCCACCCTCTTTACTACTGAGGAGCGAGGGCGAATCTGGCAAGCAGCCCTCCGTTGGTTAGAAGAAAACCCTGTAGAAGGGGGAGGAATAAACCCCCCGCAAGCAGCTGTTGCAGAATATCCCAATGAAGATCCCGGGTGGGACCCGAATGATGAAAGGGGGGGCGGCGGCCCTAACCAGATTTCGCCAGGCCTTATTGCAGGGCTTGAAGAAGGGAAGCCAGAGGGCTATGAATATCGGGAAAGTATTGGAAGTTCTCCAGGGTCCAGATGAGAGCCCAGCGGCCTTTTATGAGCGGTTGTCTGAAGCTTATAGATTGTATACCCCATATGATCCCGCCGCTCAGGAAAATTTATGCATGGTAAATGCGGCCTTGTCAGTCAGTCCCAGAGAGACATAAAGCGAAAATTGCAGAAATTGGATGGATTTGCGGGCATGAATACAGCACAGTTAATGGAAGTCGCTCAGAAAGTATTTGTGAATCGTGAAAATGAACGAGACAGAGAAAGTGAACGAAAGATGAAGAAGAAGGCAGATCTTCTTGCTGCTGCTATAACCGAACGACGTGGAGGAGGTTTTCCTAATCAAAGGACCAGAGGACGTGGAAGAGGCCGCGGAAGTGAAAGGCCTCAATTGGGTGCAAATCAGTGCGCCTACTACAAGGAAGAAGGACATTGGAGAAATGAATGCCCGCATCTGGACTCTGCCCACGCAAGGGGAGGAGGGAGTCCCTGGAGGCCAGGAGGACGATTTCGAAGGAGGGGAGAAATGAACCGAACACAGTTCCAGCAAGAGAGGGAGGAAGCCATTGAGGGAGTGGCAGTAGCAACGGGCTATGACCTGGATGACATAGATGAAGACTAGGCCAGACCGGGCTCCAAGTTCACCCTGGGTCCCCAGGAGCCTATGGTCAGTTTGAAGATAGGGGACCACTATATGGAATTTATGGTAGATACAGGAGCAGAACATTCAGTAGTAGCCAAGCCAGTAGCTCCTCTTTCCTCACGATCTGTCACTATTGTTGGAGCCACTGGAAATAAAGCCACAAAGTCATTCTTGCAGAACCGCATGTGTGAACTAGGGGGACAGAAAATAACGCACCAGTTCTTGTATATGCCTGAGTGCCCTATTCCACTACTGGGCCGAGACTGCTTGCTAAGCTCCAGGCACAAATATCTTTTACTGAAGGGGGAGAAATGAAAATGACTGTGAACCCAAAGCCTGCTGGATTGATGGTGCTCACTGTTCCCCGAGAAGAAGAGTGGCGGTTCTATAGTGTACCCCCAATAAAGTCAACTAGTCCCTGTATACCTGCCAACCTCATAGCCCCACCTGAAGTATGGGCAGAAGATAATCCACCTGGCCTAGCGAAGAACATAGCCCCTGTCATTGTCACCCTCAAGCCAGGAGTGGAACCAGTGCATGTGAAGCAGTATCCTCTCCCTCGACCAGCTATTGAAGGAATCCACTGCCATTTGATGAAACTGCTGAAGTATGAACTTCTCAAGGAATGCCAGTCACCTTGGAACACCCCCCTTCTCCCAGTAAAGAAACCTGGGACAGGGGACTACCGCCCAGTACAAGACCTAAGGTGAGTGAATGATGCAGTTGAAACTATACACCCTGTAGTACCAAACCCTTATACTCTCTTGGGACTGATCCCCGCTGAGGCTACCCATTTCACAGTCCATGACCTGAAAGATGCCTTTTTCTGTGTGCGCCTAGCCCCCACAAGTCAACTTTTATTCGCTTTTCAATGGCAAGACCCCACAACAGGAAGGCGGGGCCAGCTCACCTGGACCAGGTTACCCCAAGGATTCAAGAATTCACCTACCCTCTTCAGTGCTGCCCTGAATCAAGATCTCTCAAGTTACCCCGTGGACCCAGGAAAGAGGTTTCTTCTTCAGTATGTAGATGACTTGCTCATAGCCACCAACTCAGAAAGTGAATGTCTACAAGCCACCAGTGAACTCTTGTACCTTCTCAAAGAGGCTGGATACAAAGTCTCAAGAGCCAAAGCACAACTATGCCAAAATGAAGTCAAGTATTTAGGATTCCAATTGTCCAGCGGGATCCGACATCTGGGACCAGAACGCAATGAAGCTGTATGCAGTATCCCTACTCCAACCACTAGGAGGCAAGTAAGAGCCTTCCTGGGGGCCGCGGGGTACTGTCGCATATGGATCCCCAACTTCGTGCTGATTGCAAAACCACTGTACCAAGTCATCAAAGGAATGGAAAAATCCCCACTAGAATGGGGACCTGAACAAGATGCAGCATTCCAGTTCCTGAAAAATGCCCTGATGTCATCCCCAGCTTTAGGTCTTCCAGATGTTCAGAAGCTTTTCCATCTTTTTGTCCATGAGTCACAAGGAAATGCATTGGGAGTATTGACTCAATCTCTTGGATCTTGGCAGTGACCAGTAGCCTATCTGTCAAAACAATTGGATGTAGTTGCAAAAGGATGGCCCCCTTGTTTGAGAGCTGTTGCAGAAACGGCCCTCCTAGTGGGCGAAGCAGATAAACTCACACTGGGACAAACTCTTCAAGTCACCGTGCCACACTCTGTTCTGACTCTCATGGAACACAAAGGAAACTTCTGGCTGACTAATGCACGAATGTTGAAATATCAGAGCATGCTGTGCGAAAACCCCCAGATACAGTTGAAAGTCAGTCAAGCTTTGAACCCTGCTACGTTGTTTCCAATTGGTCCTGGGCCCCCTTATCATAATTGCTTAGAAACCATGGACACTGTATTTTCAAGTCGCCCTGATTTGACCGATGTCCCTCTAGAGGACCCTGAACGAACTTTCTTTGTGGATGGAAGCAGTTTGGTCATCAATGGACATCATTGTGCTGGATATGCAGTGGTGACCATTGATCTGGTAGTTGAGTCCTCAACCCTGACCCCAGGAACTTCTGCACAAAAAGCTGAATTGATAGCCCTCACCAGAGCCTTGACATTAGGAGAAGGACTCCGCATAAATGTGTACACAGATTCCAAATATGCTTTCACCACTTTGCATGCACATGGAGCCTTGTATAAAGAGCGAGGGTTGATCACCTCAGGGGGTAAGGCCATTAGGTATGGGCCCGAGATATTGATGTTATTAGATGCTGTGTGGGCCCCCAAACAAGTGGCAGTCATGCACTGCCGAAGTCATCAGGCAGGAGCAGAAGTCACCCGAGGGAATAGATTTGCAGATGCCACAGCCCGGAAGGCAGCCACCACAGGACAAGTTAGGACCCAAGATACTGTAATGCAAGCAGCTCTATTCCCTGTGCCCCTCAGTTCCTGGGCACCCCGATACACTACAAGAGAGTTAGACTATTATTGTGAAAAGGAGGGAGGAGTCTTGACAGAACAAGGTTGGATAGTGTTGCCACCCCCAGAAGGTAGTCCACCTCCAGGTCCTACAGTCATCCCTGAAGCATTAGGGCCAGCCTTTGTTCAAGCTTTTCACCAAGCCACACACTATGGGAAAACAGCTATGGAAAAAGCCCTGAGACCCCATTTCTGTATTTCACTGCTAGGATCCCTGACCACCTCGGTGGCACAGCAATGTTTGATATGTGCCAAAAATAATGCCAAGCAAGGTCCCGTTCCACCCCCAAGAGTTCAGTCAGTAGGGGTGACCCCGATGAGTGATATACAGGTAGACTTTGCTGAAATGCCTCGTGCAAATGGATATCACTATATGTTAGTGTTAGTCTGTACATTTTTGGGATGGGTGGAAGCCAACCCCACCCGAACTGAGAAAGCCCGAGAAGTCACTAGGGTATTGCTTCATGAGATCATTCCCCGATTCGGAATACCATCAACTATAGGGTCAGATAATGGTCCATCATTTGTATCCCAAGTGACCCAACAGTTAGCTCGAGCTCTGCAAATACAATGGAAGTTACACACTGCTTACAGACCCCAGAGCTCAGGAAAAGTGGAACGTATGAATAGAACCTTGAAAACTCAGTTATCCAAGCTTTGCCAAGAAACACACCTAAAGTGGCTCCAAGTTCTCCCTATAGCCCTTCTTAGGATACGTTCAGCTCCCACCAGATCCCTAGGAGTCTCCCCTTTTGAGATTTTGTATGGGCGACCTCCACCCATAGTGCAGGGAATAAAGGGAGACATGAGACAGATAGGATCTGAAATAACTAGACAAGAACTATTAGCTTTAAGTTCTGTCTTGCAGAATCTCCAAACGTGGGTGCAAGATCGACTACCCATCAACCTGACCGAGCCTCTGCATCCCTTCAAGCCAGGAACGTCCGTGTGGGTGAAAGAGTGGAGAAAAACCCCGCTGGCGCCGCATTGGAAGGGACCGTACGTCGTCATCCTGTCAACCCCCACCGCAGTGAAAGTTGCAGAATTTGAACCCTGGATCCACCACAGTCGAGTGAAGCCGGCAGCTACTCCTGATCCTGACCAATGGACGTCAGTGAATGATCCTGAGACTCCATTGCGACTCACACTGAGAAGACAGCCAGCGTTATAGAGAATCTTCCTTCATCACGCGAGAGTGACCATCACAGCAGAAACAGAAGAAAACTCAACAAGCTCATCATACCCAACTTTCCAGTTGACCTCCAAAAACTGAAATCACAATTTTCTTCCATTATTGCCTTGTGGGAGTGGTGATCCTGGGAATCCTGGAAAAGACTTTTGCCCTACCCCCTTGTGCAGCCTGCATAACCACCACCCGAACAGGACAAAAGATTACTCAGACTTTACTCTATCACTCCTACTATACTTGCACTGGTACAGTCAGCCGGTGTATATATAATGGCACCGAACTGAATATTTGCACAAAGGGGAAAATTAAGACTTGTTATAACCCCCGACAAAACCCTTCATATTATACATTTGAGATACGCTGGAATGATGAAGATGGAGCCATCCTAAATGCGACAAAACCTATTATCTTGAACTTTGATGCTTGTGATGCAATTAACAGAAATGCTTACCACAGATGTGGGTCATGGGAGCGAGCATACTACCATGATGATAAATATATGTGTCCAGAAGGAGCCTACGGATGGGGACGGTGTACAGGAAAGAGTTCTACAGCCACTACTTACACCATTACATCTAAACATGATTACATTTGCCCAAAATGGGACTGTGTATATTTTGCTACCTGGAAGAATGCACCGGTGGGACGAGATGGTGATAATTGCAAAGGCAGCTTGACAAAAATCAGACTACCAGAGCCCAAGAAATGCCAGAAAGGTGCCTGTAATCCTCTGCAACTCCTCATAGTCAACCCCAGCCAATGGAAGCAAGGATATAAGTTTGGGTTGCGTATAGCAGGAGGAGGTATAGATCCTGGGACTATCTTATATCTGCAATTAAACACCAAGACCCATGTATCCTCACCCTATCGTATACATCACTCCTCCTACGAGGCCATGAAAGCAGAGTTTGAAATTCCTCCTGCCTCTCAGAACTTGTTTCTTGAGCTAGCGGGAGCAGTTGCATCTAGTCTCCACGTTTCAGACTGTTTATTCTGTGGAGGAACTACGATGGGAGACCAATGGCCTTGGGAGGCACAAGAACTGAACTATTCTGTTCCATATAATCAGACTAATATACACAATACCACGAGTGAATGGGTATTGGCCCACTCTATTGTGGGTAACTTATGTTTTTCTCGCTATGGACCATTGTTTAATATGGAAGTGGGGCAGCTGGTCTGTCTCAATCAGACGTTCTACAACAGTACCACTAAGAAGACGTCTTGGTGGTCAGGAGTCAACGCTACTGAACCTTCCAATCCTCTAGTTCGGTTTCCCAAACTTGCCAGTATCTGGACTAACTTAGTAGCATATAATTCTTGGCAAGCACCACCTGGACTGTACTGGATTTGCGGAACCCAAGCATATGCTAGGCTCCCTCACCACTGGGGAGGCGCATGTGTATTGGGAACCATACGATCTTCCTTTTTCCTTTTGCCTACATCCCAGGGAGAACAACTGGGATATCCTGTGTACAAAAGTCGACAGCTAAAGGAGGCCTTGAAGATAGGCCAATGGGACAAATGGGATGCGACATCTGAAGAATGGCCACCTGAGAGAATTATCTCATACTATGGACCTGCTACTTCGGAGCAGGATGGGACATGGGGATATCGTACTCCTGTTTATATGATTAATCGAATAATACGTTTGCAAGCTGTTGTTGAAATAATAACTAATGAAACTAGTAAAGCACTAACCCTTCCGGCAAAGCAAAGTATGCAAATGCGCACAGCCATTTATCAAAATCGTTTAGCTTTAGATTATTTGCTAGCAGCTGAAGGCGGGGTATGTGGAAAGTTAAACTTAGGTAATTGCTGTTTACAGATTGATAATAATGGGCATGTAGTTGAAGATCTAGCCACCCAGATGAGAGAGCAGACATTTGTGCCGGTCCAGACCTGGCACAGTTTGAAAATGGATGGGTGGTTTGGGTCATTATTTTCATGGATTGGTGGTCTAAAAGCCCTTATGTTTATTGTACTATTCATATTAGCCATGTGCTTATTACTCCCTTGTCTCCTACCCCTTTGCTTACGCATGGTAACTTCAGCAATTGATAACACTATAGAGCGGAAGGCAGCTGCGAAGGTATTAGCTATGTGGCAATATTACCCTATACCCCACGATGATGCTATTACACCAGTATAATGTGTTAAATGACTAATGAGTGATTTAATTCTCACCCTTTCTCACTTGCGGGTGAGAATAATCAAAGGGGGGAATGTGGTAGGCTATGGCCTAGCATGGCCTGCTACTATGAAAGGCCTGTAAGTTAGGCCTGGATCCTAACTCCCATTATAGCTAGAAAAGAACCAAAAATTTGTGAAAAATGAGAAAACTGTTTTAAAATGCTTAATAAGAAGTTGTTATGAATTCATAAGTCTTTCATTATTCTCTTGTGTGTGAAAGAAAAGAAATGTTTCAATACATGCATTCCTGGAGCTAGGGACAACCTTGCAGTAGAGAAGTAACAAAATCAAGAACTACACCATTGTTAGAACAATCCTAAGGGAGGGGGCTGGTTGCTAGGCCCCGGAGGGATTTCTAATTGGACAGGTGCAGGGAACGTGAAACCAATGAGAAGTTTGCATGTATCGAGCTAGAACCAATAGAAAGTTCTCATGTATCAAACTGAAAAAGAGGTATAAATGGTTATGTCTCTGTAAAAACCTTTGCTCAGTTCCTTTTGAAGCTTTGACTGACTGGGCCTGTGCACAATAAACTGGCTTGGACCCTGTCAACTGACTCCTGGATTTATTCATTGATTGCACTTTGCTACAGCAGCTGTATTGGTTTGAAAAATTAAAAAAATATATATAAAATGATATTTAGCTTTGTTGCCACTGAAAGGATAAAACAGAATGGAGACAATTTGAGGGCAATTTTCAAATGAATCTGTCCAGGTAACAAAGCAATTACTACTACTACTACTACTGTGGCAGGCAATGGCCTAGAATAGCCTGTAAACGTATGAGAGGCCTGTGAGCTAGGCCTGAGTCCCAACCCCCACCTGAGAATAGTAATGCTGAGAAAAACCAAAGTCAATAAAAGTTAGAGAAACTGCTTTAAACTGCTTCTGATAAGTTTGTATGAATCCCTTATTGAATTCTTCTATGCTGATGACAGATATGTTCCAGTGCTCTGTATTCACACATTCTCTAAGCTAGAAGTGACCTTGTAGGAGAAATGTATCAAAGTCTAAGAACTGTGCCTTTGATAGAGAAGTCTGAGCAGGGGGAACAGAGTGCTAGGCCCAGAGAGAGTTCCCAATTGGATAGGTGCGGGGGCATTGGGACCAACAGAAAGTTTGCCTATGTTAAACTGGAGAAGAAAGGTATCTAAGGAGTTGTTTACTGGACTCCATTGCTCAGACCTTTTTGAATGTGACATTGCCTGAGACTTGTGCACAATAAATTGGCTTGGATCTTTGAACTGACTCCTGGTATTATTCATTGCGTGCACTTCGCTGCAACATATTCCTGGTGCATTGGCCGGGAAGGTGGGGTACGTGAATGGTGCGCAAGTGAATATACCACGTATTACCGCCTCCAGGTTTGGTCCGGTCGGGACCGCGAACGACCGACAGTGGGGGAGAACCCAGGCGCCGCCGGTCCCCTTGTATCGGAGAGGGTTCTGCCCTGCCTCTGCGGCCTGCCTGGTCCGACCGGCCAACACCTCCGAACCCGAGGGGAGTCCAGGATTCAACCCAAGGAGGAACTGGTTGTGCAGTGCATTAGTTACCGGATCCGGTGAGTAGCAATTTGTCTGGTTTTTAGTCAGTTAGCTATGGGAAAGTCTTGCATGAGTATGCGCGAGACTAATATGGTTTAAGGTACCGAGAGCTTGATCACCTCTCAGGGTGTGGCCGAGTACTCCTTGCATGAGTAAGCGCGAGGACGATACCCCACCCCTCATGGATAAGTAAGGTAGGCCTTTATGGAATTTTGGAAACCCGGTGGCATGCCTGTTTGTTTGAGTGAATGAGAGGTCTTGAAACACAGACCATGCGAGAGCGGACTCCTGAGTAGCGCAGTTCCTGGCCGGGCGACCGCGCCCAGGTCGCAAAAAGGAGGAAGCGTTTGGTGTTTGTCTCCCTTACTGTTCCGTGGGCTGTACGGACCCCTTACCGGCAGCCATACTACCCGCCCTCTTTGTCTGCTGTCTTGTACGTCATAATGGGAGGGGCGGAGTCTGTGCAAACTCCGCTGAACTGTATGATCACGAATTTTAAGAAGGGATTTAGCGGTGATTACGGGACGAAAATGTCTCCGTCCTGATTAGAAATATTGTGTGGTAGGGAGTGGTCGGTGCTGGACGCCGTGTGGCCACCGGAGGGTACTTTTGATATTAGAATTGTGTCCCGAGTGCATGGGATAGTACGTAGACATTACCCCGACCAGTTTCCCTATATAGACTCCTGGTTACATATTTGTGAAAGGCGACCCCCCTGGATGAAGCGCTGCTGTGAGGAGCAGTGCAGGATAATGTTAGCAACTACGAAGGGGGTCCTGGGGGCTAAGGAAGAAAAGCCCCCCATTTACTCAGCCCCAGAATCTCCAGTAATCCCGAACTATCCGCTCCTGTTTCTGTATAGACCAGTCCCATCAGCTCCATCGTTACCCCGAGTAGAGCCAGGGGAAGAGAGAGTCCCTCCAGCTAATTTGCCTCCACCCCATCAGCCACTTCCATTGCCCGAAGGAGGGCAACCCCCTCCCCGAAGCAGGAGTCCCAGTCCCGAGCAAAGTTCCACGGCAGAGCCGCCGTCTTCTGAAGGAACTGCCAGCGGGGGATCAACTGCCCGTCCAGGGTCACCCATTAGTCTAGGCCCCAGCGGAGGAGCCACCGCTGGGCCTGCAAATTTGTGCTACGCCCTCCGAAGCAGAGGGGCGGGCCACAAAGAAGTTCGCCAGATGCCATTACGCCAGGTCCCCGGATTACCTATTCTCAATGAAGAGGGTCAGGTTGTGGCCGGGCCAGCTAGTCTCGTTTATGTGCCCTTTTCTACCACAGATTTATTGAACTGGAAAAAACGCACTATGCCTCCTATACTGAAAAACCCCAAGACCTGACAGAATTAATGTCTAGTATCATGCAGACCCACCAGCCTACCTGGTCTGATTGCCGCCAGCTCTTGTCCACCCTTTTTACTACTGAAGAGCGGGCACGGATAGTGCGAGCAACCACTCGATGGCTGGAAGAAAACCCTGTAGACGGGAGAGACCTAGATCCCCGACAGGCAGCTGCCACAGATTTCCCGAATGAAGATCCAAGATGGGATCTGAATAGTGCAGATGGGAAGAAGGCCCTCGTCCGTTTCCGCCAGGCCCTACTGCAAGGCCTGAAGAGGGGAGACCAGAAAGCCATGAATGTTGGGAAGGTAGCAGACGTTCTTCAGCGCCCAGATGAAAGTCCAGCCGCCTTCTATGAATGATTATCTGAAGCTTATAGACTTTATACCCCATGTGATCCAGCAGCCCAGGAGAATTTGCATATGGTGAATGCTGCTTTTGTGAGTCAGTCCCAGGGAGACATAAAACGGAAACTGCAAAAGTTGGAAGGATTTGCAGGCATGAACACAGCACAGCTAATGGAAGTTGCCCAGAAGGTATTTGTGAATCATGATCAAGAATGTAAAAGGGAAAGTGAAAGAAAGATGAAGAAGAAAGCCGATCTGCTTGCTGCAGCTCTAGTTGAAGGACGTGGAGGAGGATACTCAAACAGAAGGACCCGAGGATGGGGAAGGGGCCGAGGGAGCACTCGGTCCCCCTTAGGTGCAAATCAGTGCGCCTATTGTAAGGAAGAAGGACATTGGAAGAACGAATGCCCGAATAGTAGCTCCACCCCCTAGAGGGGAGGAGGGAGCACCGGGAGAGCAGGGGGGCGATTCCAGCAATGAGGAGGAATGCAGCGCGCACAGTTCCAGCAGGAAGAAGCCGCCGTAGAAGGAATGGCGACCACCAAAGACGACTATGTGGATGAGGACTAGGCCAGACCTGGCTCCAAGTTTTCCCTGGGTCCCCAGGAGCCTATGGTCAACTTAAAGATTGGGGACCAGTACATGGACTTTATGGTGGATACGGGGGCCGCACATTCAGTAGTGGCTAAGCCAGTGGCTCCTTTGTCTTCCCGATCTGTCACAATTGTTGGCGCTACTGGAACTAGAACCACAAAACCTTTTCTGCAGAACCGCGCCTGTGAACTGGGGGGACGGAAAATAACGCATCAGTTCCTGTACATACCTGAATGCCCAATTCCCCTCTTGGGCCAAGACATGCTTGCTAAGCTCCAGGCGCAGATATCCTTTGTTGAAGGAGGAAAAATGGAAATGACTGTAAATTCGAAATCTGCTGGCCTGATGGTGCTGACTGTCCCCCGAGAAGAAGAATGGCGGTTCTATAGTCTACCTTCATTCAAAGCAGCTGGCCCCTGTATACCCACCAGCATCTCAGCTCCGCCCAGAGTGTGGGCGGAGGATAATCCTCCTGGCCTAGCAAAGAATATAGCTCCTGTGCTCGTCACCCTTAAACCGGGAGCAGAACCAGTGCATGTGCGACAATATCCTCTCCCACGACCAGCAATCGAAGGCATTCATTGTCACCTAAAGAAATTACTACAGTATGGACTTCTCAGAGAATGCCAATCGCCTTGGAACACCCCCCTCCTCCCAGTCAAGAAGCCTGGGACAGGTGACTACCGCCCAGTGCAGGATTTGCAGCGAGTGAACAATGCAGTTGAAACTATACATCCGGTAGTACCAAATCCTTACACTCTTCTGGGACTGATTCCAGCAGAAGCTACACATTTCACCATTCTGGATTTAAAAGATGCCTTCTTCTGTATACGCCTGGCATCCGCCAGCCAACTCTTGTTTGCGTTTGAATGGGAAAACCCCACTACAGGAAGACGAGGTCAACTCACTTGGACTCGATTACCTCAAGGATTCAAGAATTCACCCACCATCTTCAGTGCAGCTCTCAACCAAGATCTTTCAAGCTACTCTGTGACTCCAGGAAGAAGAATCTTGCTCCAATATGTAGATGATCTGCTCATAGTCACCAACTCCAAGACTGAATGTGTGCAAGCTACCACCTTGCACCTCCTGAATGAAGCCGGATACAAGGTCTCAAGAGCCAAAGCGCAGTTGTGCCAAACAGAAGTGAAATACCTGGGGTTCCATCTGTCCAGAGGAATCAGGAAATTGGGACTCAAGCGAAAGGAAGCAGTATGCCGCATCCCAACCCCCACCACCAGAAAGCAGGTGCGGGCCTTCTTGGGAGCTGCGGGCTATTGCCGAATATGGATACCCAACTTTGCACTTTTGGCAAAATCCTTGTACCAAGCCACGAAGGAGTAGAATGATCTCCCATGGAATGGGGCCCAGAACAAGATAGAGCATTCAAATCGCTAAAAGCAGCATTAATGTCATCACCAGCCTTGGGCCTACCAGATGTACAGAAGCCATTTTGTCTCTATGTCCATGAGTCAAGTGGGAACGCGTTGGGAGTCTTGACTCAGCCTCTCGGATCCTGGCAACGACCTGTAGCCTATCTATCAAAACAATTGGACCCTGTTGCAAAAGGATGGCCACCTTGCCTAAGAGCCGTTGCAGCCACAGCCCTCTTGGTGAGCGAAGCTGACAAGCTCACTTTGGGACAGAATCTTCAAGTCACTGTACCGCATTCTGTTTTAACCCTAATGGAACACAAAGGGAACTACTGGTTCACCAACGCACGAATGTTGAAATATCAAAGTATGCTGTGTGAAAATCCTCGGCTACAAATGAGTGTCAGTTAAACCTTGAACCCTGCTACCCTACTGCCGACTGGTCCAGGCCCTCCTGACCATGATTGCCTAGAGGTAATGGACACTGTATACTCAAGCCGCCCAGACTTAACTGATATCCCCTTGAGCAACCCTGAAAGGACTTTCTTCGTGGATGGAAGCAGTCTCGTTATTAATGGACAACGATGTGCTGGCTATGCAGTGGTGACCCTGGACATTAGGGTGGTCCATAAAAATGAATTCCTTTGCTCCCTGGCCTGATTCTGGTTCCATTTAGGTAGAAACCACTGTGTACAAAGTTTGAAGCCAAACAAATAATATTTAGGGGTGGCTCAACAAGTCTTGAGATTTCCCCCTGGGAGCAGATGACGAAATGTTGCATCATCTTGTATCATCCACTCAGTTCCACGCTGATTACATTTGATTGCGTCATATTTGAACTAATCTCGTCTCTGAGAGGTGGCAAAGACATTGTACTATTATCTTTGTATCTTTATTCTTTTCAGATGGCGAAAAAACATGGTTTTTATCTCATTGAAGAAATGTCCACCACAATTCTGGGGGCCAAGCTCCCCAGCAAGGAGCAAGTGTTAAGTGTATTTTTACATCACCATATGACATTAAACAAAGGCGTTAGTGAAAGTGCATCTATTGTAACAAGTGAAGTAGAAGCTTACTGGGAAAAGGCCAGGCTTCCTGTTCAAAGAAATGACAAAATTCAAGAAAAAGTAAAGAAATTGTTCAATCAGTGGAAACTTTTGAAGAAAAACAAAGGGAGAGGAGGGAAGCAAGAGGCAAATGAAAAAGAATTCCAGGTTGCAATGAAAAACCTATTTGATGTGGCGCATGCCAATGCAATGTCTTTAATTCATATTCAAGAAGACAAAGAATTCTTAATAGCGCAACGAGAACCAGGGCGCCGTGGCTCAATGTGCGCGATGGACAAGAAACTGGCCAACACGGAAGCAAGATCGCAACAGCGAGAAGAAGAACTGAAAAGGCGCAGACAAAAACATGTTGCCGAAGCCGAGGCAACTACAAGCCAAGTTCAGCTGGAAGGATCTTCTTCCTCAGCAGAGTCAGGTGAAGACTCGTCGACATCTGCGGATTCAGATAATGGACAGAAGAAAGCAACTCCACAAACGAAGCAGTTTCGACCTAACAATGTCTGGACCCCAGAGCTTACAGCAGCCCTGGATCGGACAGGGACAACGGATCGCAATGCTCTGTTTGTGGTAGCTGAAACCGCCAGAAGTCTGGGACATTATCCTGGGGAGCTCAATACCAGCCGCTCCAGCATCAAGCGCCATAGAGAAAAGCACCGTCAGCAACAATGGACGGACCTGCACAACGCATTCAAAGCCGAAGGCAAAACATGCATTGTGCATTGGGATAGCAAGTTATTGCCATCTCTCCTCTGTTCAACCACATCCGTTGACCGCCTTCCAGTTTTGATAACGGCTGTCTCCACTGGAGAAACACAACTTCTTGGTGTACCAAAACTGACATCAGGAACGGGCGAGAATCAAGCTGCAGCAGTTTATGAACTGTTACAGGAATGGATGAAAAGGTTGCAGGCTTCTGCTTTGATACAACTGCATTGAACACGGGACGTCGATCAGGAGCGTGCATTCTTCTAGAACAGAGACTCCGTCGCACAGTCCTTCATTTGGCATGCTGCCATCACATTTACGAAATAATTCTTGGTGCAGTATTCTCTACATGCTCTGGAGCTTCATCGGGTCCCGATGTCCAACTCTTTCGCCGGTTCCAAAAGAATTGGGGCTCCCTTGACAAGTTCAACTATCAAACTGGAAAAGACTTGGAGGTGCTGCAACCTGACAGGGATCGCATCATGAAGTTTGCGGAATTCAAGTTGGCACAGGGCAATCACCGAGATGATTACCTGGAATTCTTGGAGTTAACGATTGTCTGCCTTGGAGGTAATCTTCCTAGTTTCAATTTCAAGAAACCCGGAGCTTTCCATCATGCCAGATGGATGGCAAAAGTCTTGTACTGTCTCAAGATTTGGATGTTCCGAGGACAACTCAAAGATCTTACCCAACGGGAGGAGTCCTGTGTTCGTGATGTGAGCATTTTCTCCATCCTGATTCATGTGGAAGCCTGGTTTTCTGCCCCTGATGCCGCAGTTGCTCCTCAAACAGATTTGGAGATGCTGAAGAAACTACACTCTTACCACAATGACCGTGTTGGAAGAGCGGCCAGAGACAAACTGCAACAGCATCTGTGGTATGTGTCAGAGGAGCTTGTGGCACTGTCACTGTTCGATGAAGCTGTTTCAGCACCAACAAAGCGGGCCATAGTGTCGGCCATGATCCCGGCAGAATCAGATGAAAGCGATGAGGATGATGACGAAGACGAAGATCCCCCAAAGCGGGTCGAATTGAAAAGTTCCATGATTCCACCACTTTCATCTTTTGCAACTCGCAAGTCAATCCGTTTCCTGAAACACTTCGACATCAACAGTGATTTTCTTAATGCAGACCCAGAAGACTGGGAAGAGAATGCATCATTCAAAGACGGTCTGAAGAAAGTAAAAAATCTTCCAGTGATCAACGATGTGGCTGAGCGAGGGGTCAAACTCATTGAGGAGTTCAACGGCCGACACACCACAAAAGAAGAAGCAACTCCAGTTCCTTCTGGGTGTTGTCTCGCAACACCATAAGATGTTCCCCACATCGTCAAAGTCCTTACTAGCATCTGGACCACATTGAGTGCTTGGCAAGCATGATACCCCCGTCTATGAGCGGATAATACCCAGTGGTCTGACGAACCCTGGGGGGGATCCAGGGGCCTGATAAATAGGGACCTTGAGCCACCCCTAAATATTATTTGATTGGCTTCAAACTTTGCACACATTGTTTTCTACATAAATGGAACCAGAATCAGGCCAGGGAGCAAAGAAATTCCTACTTTTATTTTTTTCCCCTATGGCAGTGGACCACCCTACTGGACATGGTAATAGAATCATCAGCTCTGGCCTCGGGAACTTCAACACAGAAGGCCGAATTAATAGCCCTCACTCGAGCACTGACAATAGGGACTGGGATCCTTCTGAATGTATACACAGATTCTAAGTATGCCTTTACAACATTACATGCCCATGGAGCTTTGTACAAAGAGCGTGGATTGATAACCTCGGGAGGCAAGTCCATCAAGTATGGCCCAGAAATATTGACTTTATTGGAAGCAGTATGGGCCCCCAAACAAGTTGCTGTAATGCACTGCTGAGGTCACCAGACCGGAGATGGAGAAGTGTCCCAAGGGAACAGATTCGCCGATGCCTCAGCCCGGGAAGCAGCAATCACTGGGAAAATTTCTGTCCCTAGCATTACAGTTCAAGCAGCCATATTTTCAGTACCTCTCAGTGCTTGGACACCTCGATACACCCTAAGTGAACTGGACTACTACTGTCAAAATGAGGGGGGGCAGTTATCAGAGACCGGATGGATAGTGTTGCCACCACCCGAGGGAGGCTCACCCCCTGGTATGACTGTGATCCCTGAAGCCCTGGGTCCAGCCTTTGTCCACGCCTTCCACCAAGCTATACGCTATGGGAAAACTGCAATGGAGAAAACTCTGAAACCATATTTCTGTATCTCACTGTTGGGACCCTTAACTGCCTCAATAGCCCGAAAATGTGTAACCTGTGCAAAGAAAAATGCCCGGCAGAGTCCTGTCCCACCTCCAAGAGTTCAATCAGTGGGAGTTACCCCCATGGGAAATATCCAAATAGACTTTGCAGAAATGCCACGAGCAAATGGATATCACTACTTATTGGTTCTAGTTTGTAGTTTTTCTGGGTGGGTGGAGGCTTTCCCCACCAGAACTGAAAAGGCCAGAGAAGTCACTAAGGCTCTGCTCCATGAAATCATTCCTCGGTTCGGAATACCCTTGGCCATAGGGTCAGACAATGGGCCCTCCTTTGTGTCACAAGTAACTCAGCAGCTAGCCCGTGCTTTACAAATACAGTGGAAGTTATATACAGCTTATAGACCCCAGAGTTCAGGGAAAGTAGAGAGAATGAACCGAACCCTGAAGTCCCAGTTGTCCAAGCTCTGTCAGGAAGCTCGCCTGAAGTGGCCCCAAGCTCTCCCCATAGCCCTTCTCAGAATATGTTCAGCCCCCACCAAGTCATTAGGAGTTTCCCCATTTGAGGTTTTGTATGGGCGACCCCCGCCCATAGTTCAGGGGATAAGGAGGGATATGAGTCAGATTGGATCAGAAATCACTAGACAAGAATTGTTGGCTCTAAGTTCTGTCTTGCAGGGCCTCCATACCTGGGTGCAGGACCAGTTGCCTATCAATCTGACAGAGCCATTGCATCCTTTCAAGCCTGGAGCCTCGGTGTGGGTCAGAGTGGAAGAAGCCACCGTTGGCGCCTCATTGGAAGGGACCATATGTCGTTCTGCTGTCAACGCCAACAGCAGTTAAAGTAGCAGAAATCGACTCCTGGATTCACCACAGTCGAATAAAGCCAGCAGCAGCAGTTCCTGAGAGTCATCCTTGGACTTCGACTGCTGATCCTGCATCACCATTGCAACTTACACTGCGAAGCCAACCACCACCATCGTGAGGATTTGAAAACCCTACTCCTGGAAGTTGAGGAAGGAGAAGTCTTCAAGTTCTGAGTTAACAAAATTTCAGTTTATCCATCATCAGAGACTATGATCATGATGATCACCTACTACTGTTTCATCTTTGCGGTAGCCCTGGGACCCCTTGGAACAACTTTTGCCCTGCCCCCTTGTGCAGCTTGTATAACCACTACCCGAACTGGGATGAAGGTCACCCAGATTTTACTTTATCACTCTTACTACACTTGCACTGGTACAGTCAGCCAGTGCATGTATAATGGTACAGAACTGAATATCTGCACAAATGGAAAGACTCGTACCTGTTTTAGTCCCAGACAGAATCCTTCTTACTATGTCCTGGAACTACGATGGAATGATGAGGATGGAGCCCTCATAAATGCTACAAGTCAACTCTCTGATCCCACCTGACCTGTACCCCTGTATTTTGATGCTTGTGATCTGATAAACAGAAATGACTATTATAAGTGTGGGTCATGGGAACAAGCTTACTACTATGATGACAAGTATATGTGTCCCGAAGGTGCATACAGATGGGGAATATGCACTGGGATACATTCTCCATCCACTTATGGTAAGCCATCAAAAGATGACTATTTCTGTCCAAAATGGGGCTGTGTGTACTATGCTACCTGGTCTGGTAGCCCTACTGGACAAGATGGAGATAATCGCAAGGCCAATTTAGAGAGATTACCCCTACTGGAACCTCAGAAGTGCAAGAAAGGTGCTTGTAATCCCCTACGGCTCCTCATCCTCAACCCGAGCCAGTGGAAGCAGGGATTCCGATTCGGTCTACGTATAGCAGGAAGTGGAACTGACCCTGGAACTTTTGTATATATCCAGCTTAACACGAAAACTCATGTCTCTTCACCTTATCGAATACATCATACCTTTTTTGAGGCCATGAAGGCAGAGTTTGTAGTTCCCCACGCTTCCCGAAATTTGTTCATTGAACTAGCTGGAGCTGTAGCATCAAGTCTCCATGTCTCTGACTGTCTCTTCTGTAGGGGAACTCAGATGGGAGACCAGTGGCCTTGGGAAGCGCAAGAATTGAACTATTCTGTACCATACAACCAAACTGATCTGCATAAAGTTACCAGTGAATGGGTCCTAGCTAACCCCATTGTTGGTAACCTATGTTTTGCTCGTGCTGGACCACAGTTGACTATGCTAGTGGAACAATTGGTCTGTTTAAACCAGAAGTACTATAATGCTACTACCAGAAAGACATCCTGGTGGTCAGGTGCCAATGCCCCGGAACCCTCCAATCCTCTGATTATCTTTCCTAACCTTGCCAGGTTATGGACAAATCTGGCTTCTCACAATACCTGGCAAGCTCCACCTGGACTGTATTGGATCTGTGGAACTTGAGCATATGCTAGACTCACTGCTAACTGGGGAGGTGCGTGTGTTTTGGGGACCATAAGACCTTCCTTCTTCCTCTTGCCTATTTCCCACGGGGAACAACTGGGATTTCCCATATATAGAAGTCGACAAAAGCGAGAGGCTCTGAAGATAGGCCAGTGGGACAAATGGGATGCGACATCTGAAGAATGGCCACCGGAGAGAATTGTTTCTTACTATGGACCTGGGCACAAGATGGCTCTTGGGGTTACCGCACCCCTGTGTATATGTTAAAAAGTATTATACGTTTGCAAGCTGTTGTTGAAATAATAACCAATGAAACTAGTAAAGCACTAACCCTGTTAGCTAAACAAGCCACGCAAATGCGTACAGCTATTTATCAGAATCGCTTAGCATTAGATTATTTACTTGCAGCTGAGGGAGGGGTGTGTGGAAAGCTGAATTTAACTGTTTGCAAATCGATAATGAAGGACAAGTTGTAGAAGATATAGCCAATCACATGAGAAAGCAAACCTATGTACCAGTCCAGACCTGGCATGGCTTGCAACTCGATGGATGGTTTGGTTCTCTGTTTTCAGGGATGGGCGGCCTGAAAACACTTGTGTTCATTGTCTTGTCAATATTGGCTATCTGCTTGTTTCTCCCATGTTTCCTACCCTTATGCTTGCGTATGCTGAACTCAATTATTGATAGTACTGTTGAGCGTAAAGCAGCTACAAAGATATTAGCTATGTGGCAATATTCCCCTATACCCCAACATGATGCTGATGACCAAGTGTAATGTATGATTTGATTCTCACCCTTTCTCACTTGCGGGTGAGAATAATCAAAGGGGGGAATGTGGCAGGCAATGGCCTAGAATAGCCTGTAAACGTATGAGAGGCCTGTGAGCTAGGCCTGAGTCCCAACCCCCACCTGAGAATAGTAATGCTGAGAAAAACCAAAGTCAGTAAAAGTTAGAGAAACTGCTTTAAACTGCTTCTGATAAGTTTGTATGAATCCCTTATTGAATTCTTCTATGCTGATGACAGATATGTTCCAGTGCTCTGTATTCACACATTCTCTAAGCTAGAAGTGACCTTGTAGGAGAAATGTATCAAAGTCTAAGAACTGTGCCTTTGTTAGAGAAGTCTGAGCAGGGGGAACAGAGTGCTAGGCCCAGAGAGAGTTCCCAATTGGATAGGTGCAGGGGGCATTGGGACCAATAGAAAGTTTGCCTATGTTAAACTGGAGAAGAAAGGTATATAAGGAGTTGTTTACTGGACTCCATTGCTCAGACCTTTTTGAATGTGACATTGCCTGAGACTTGTGCACAATAAATTGGCTTGGATCTTTGAACTGACTCCTGGTATTATTCATTGTGTGCACTTCGCTGCAACACTACTTATCACTTGTAAAGCACTGCAAGGCATATGCAGCACTGTGCAGATATATGTAAAAGAGAGTCCCTGCTCATCAAAGCTTATAATCGAATCAAGACAGACAACACAAATTGGGAACTAGAGTGGATCTAGGGAAATGGTAAATTATTTGTATTCCCATATAAACATCCCTAGTAGTTAGAGCAACAGCCTAGCACTCAAGAGATCTGGGTTCAATTCCCACTGGCACTCCTTGTGACCTTGGGCAAGTCACTTTACCCTCCGTTGCCTTGGAAGAAAAGGCCTGGCAATCTACTTCCTGTCATACCTTGCCAAGAAAAACCAGGGGCTGCTGGGTCGCCAGGAATCAGCAGTGACTTGATGGCACTTAAAAAAAATAAAATCATTCAAGTTTAGCACCCTTGTTCTGTGTAAGCTTCTTGGTTCATGTTATATGTAAACCGCTCTGAATCTATGATAGGGTGGTATAAAAAAACAGTTAAATAAATAAAGATGCACATAAGTGGTGAACAGGAGAGTAAGGGGATCAGGATCCAAAAATAGCATTGAAGAGGTGGATTTTTAGCCTAGATTTGAATACAGTCAGAGATGGAGCCTGACATACTGACTCAAGTAGTTTGTTCCAGGCATATGGAGCAGCAAGGTGGAAAGAACAAAGTCGGGAGTTTGCAGTTGCAGAGAAGGACACAGCTATAAGGGATCTGCCAGAAGAGTGGAATTCCTAAGGAGGGATGTAGGAAGAGAAAAGAGGAAAGGTAGCGAGGGGCTGCAGAGTGAACTGGATGTGGAAACGGATTGGGAGCCAATGAAGTGACTTGAGAAGAGGGGTATGTGAGCATAGTGAAACTGGCAAATTAGCTGTGCAGCTGAGTTTTGAACAGATTGAAGAGGGGGAGAGATGATTCAGAGGAAGACTAAATAGAGAATTTACCCAGTTACCTGGATATATTCTCCAGGATGAAACTTCCCTCTACTTAGTGGCTAAAAGTATGTGCCCAGGTTTCAAGGCAGGGAGAGGCAAAGTATATATGGAAGTTTGATTCTAAAATCCCTGCTTGTACTTTCTTGGTGCACTTTGCATCTGCAGCTAAGCAGGTACAAATTCCACAGACATTTTAGTACCTGTGGAGAGGCCAAACAAACCAATCTCTGCTCCTGTCCCCAAGCTCTCTAGCTGTTGATGTGGGGTTGAGTAAAATATTAACCAAGCTTTGGCTTTGACCCCAGTGGCCCACTCCATTCTGCTGGCTATGATTGCACTGCCGCTGAGCCTCTGATGAGAGAAGGGTTCATAAAGTGTGAGAGTGTTCAAATGAGTATGATTTGATATCTGTGTCAGCCTCAGCAGACCAGGAGTGTGGAAGACATCAATCAATTGAGCATCTCCTGGATGAAGGTGCACAGCACTGCCACTGACTGGCTCTGCATATTCCTGTATTACTTTTTACCCGCTGAGGCCTCAATGCAGAACCCTGCTTTAGAGCTCAAACTTTCATAATGCAAGTTTGATGCAGACGTTTTGCTCACTGATACTGCAAGCAAACAGCATGCAAATGAATTGTGTGCAAAACGTCTGCACTAAACAAGGAGAACAAATTGTGCAAAACAGGAGTCTGCATTATCTTGCACAAAAAAGTTTGGTGCTTGTGCTGAAATGCTATATTGCGCATAAACAGAATTATTCTACAGTTCTGCTCAGAATAATATTGGTGTTAATAAATAATGCCATTATTCTTCACATTTATATTATTCTTCATAGAAATTATGTGCAGAATAATGATATTTATGTGCCAGATAACATTCCAGCATATGCACATACCAGCATACTTTCCCTGCTGATTTTCTTCAGCATTCTCTTTAGTAATGCCAAAAAGGTTGTGGGTGCTATGTGATCATGAAAGAGGCATAAATTCCTCACCAGCACTGAATGCAGACCTACAGTATGAGCTAACCCTTAACGTCTTCTTGGACCTTTGGATTTTAATGCACACTTCTCTCTATCCATACTGCATAATTAATTGATTAATTACCATCCATTTAAATGCAGAGTGCTGCCATTAGCAATCATCTGTACATTGATTATGCTCGCGTTAGACCCCTTCCTGTATTCTGCGTCCACACTAGTGCAGAAAATTGTGCTCAAATACTGAGCTATCACCTGTGCACTTTGCTGAATCAAGCCCTGAGTCATTAAGGTTGCACCAAAAAAACAATAGTGAAAAACTGGCCTAACACCCTATCTCATGCTATTTTAGCCCCTCTCCCCTAGTACCATAAAACAACACTGTCAGGCTGCATGGAACACAACAGATCTGAGGTACTTAAAGCGTGAGCTTCGAAAGACAAAGATAATGGCGACATTCCAAATCCTCATGAGACTGTGAAGCATTCATGAGCATGATGCAATACCAGGATACCATCAACAGAACCAAAAAGGAATATCACACAAAACTAATATTTAAATCAATTAATCGTCCTAGGGAACTCTTCAACATAGTAAGTGCAACACTGAAGAATCCTACAACAGTGACCAACCCTGACTCCCCCTCACCACACGCATTCTCAAATCACTTTCAGACCACTATCTCACAAGCTAAGAACCCTATGCCCTCTACACTCCTAACTCCATATGAGAGCCCTTCGCCTTGCATCTGGAGTGAGTTTAGCCCCATTCTGGAAAGCCAGCTTAAAAACATTATTATAGGCCTTAATATAACTTCCCAGCTTGACCCATGCCCAGTACAATGGATCAAATCAACATCCGCGGAGCTAGCCCCAATAATTCTACTGATAATAAATAGCTCCTTCTCCCAAGGATACCTATCAAAACGCCTTAAACATGCATCCATACGTCCAATCCTTAAAGGCTCAAGACTGGATACAACTCTTCCAAGCTCATTCAAGCCCATCTTTAGCTTACCCTTCCTAACCAAGATAATTGAAAAAGCAATCCATATGGAGGTGCAAGACCACGCTGACACACATGCCCCTCTTAACCAACAACAGCACGGTTTCAGGACTAACCACAGGGTCAAATATCTTATTACCATACTCATGGACAATCTCATCCTGGGCACTAAGAAACCCCATCAAGGATTTGCCCTCATTTTCCTTGATGTAAAATTTGTCTTTGAGTTAGTACCCCACAATGTTCTACTACTTCAACTTCAAGCAATTGGCCTATGCAGCACCACCCTCAAATGGTTCTCTTCTTACCTCACCTCGAGACAACAAGTACGTATAAATGGGATAGCCACCACTCCTTCCAACCTAACCCAAGGAGTGCCTCAAGGGTCTGCACTGTCTGCATTTCTGTTTAACGTATTCATCCAACCAATCTGTAATATCATCTACTCTCACAATATCCTGTATTACTCATATGCAGACGACATTATATTGTATATCCCTATCTCCACCCTTGTTCCAGTATACACTCATCTGATAGACTGCTTCAATGCTGTCTCGCAATACAACAAAAGACGGAGCTACTTCATGTAACCAGAGATCCCTGTTTCTCACTTCCACCATACATAGATATGAGTGGAGAAAAGATCCACACTAAATCTAATGTAAGATACCTTGGGGTCACACTGGCCAAGGTCTTACTCTATCTCAGCACATAAACTCCACTATAAGCCTTGTCTACCAGAAAATCAGAACAGTCAAAGTCCTCAAACCACTCCTGGACCAAACCCACTTTCGGACAGTTTTCCAAGCCTTAACTCTGACTCATTTTGATTCCTGTAATATCCTGCTAGTGATTACTAGCCTCATCAATACACCCGCTGCAGACAGCTATGAACACCGCTGCAAAAGTATTAACTGGCACCCCCAAACGTGAGCACATTATCCTGATACTCAATAACCTCCATTGCCTTCCAATAAAAGCCTGTGTTAAGTACAAAGCATTGATCATTACCTTCAAAGCGCTCCACCATCTATCACCAGATAAGAACATACTGTAAGAAATGCCATACTGGGTCAGACCAAGGTCCATCAAGCCCAGTATCCTGTTTCCAACAGTGGCCAATCTAGGTCATAAATACTTAGCAGTCTCCCCAAAAGACACATGTTCCTCAGTGCTTGTATTGGGTCAAGCATTGATATCCTGGGTCCCTTTTAATAATGGTTTATGGACCTCTCCTCCAGGAACCTGTCCAAACCTTTTTTAAACCCAGTTACACTAACAACTTTTACTACATCCTCCGGTAACACACACACAGTAACACAGTATATGACGGCAGATAAAGACCAGCATGGTCCAGCAAATTCCAGTTTGATTACACGTTGAGTGAAAAAATATTTTCTCTTATTAGTCTTAAATAGGTTACCCTGTAGCTTCATTGCATGTCCCCTAGTCTTTTTATATTCTGATGATGTAAACAATCGATCTATGTTTACCCGTTCCACTCTTCATTAATTTATAGACCTCTATCATATCTCCCCTCATCTGTCTCTTTTCTAGGTTGAAGAGCCCTAAACATTTTAGCCTCTCTTTATAGGAGTATCCTTCCATCCCCTTTACCATTTTGGTGGCTCTTCTCTGTACCTTTTCTAATAACACAATATCCTTTTTAAGATACGGCGACCAGAATTGCACACAATATTCAAGGTGCAGTCGCACCATGGAACGATACAGAGGCATTATAATATCCTTAGTTTTATTCTCCATTCCTTTCCTTATAGTAACATAGTAAATGACGGCAGATAAAGACCAGCATGGTCCATCTAGTCTGCCCAGCAAGATGGCAAGAGTAGGTGCACCTGTCGCTCTGTGTAGGCCACCCCTCCCCATGTCTTTGTTTAGGGGTAAACCCACCACTCCATGTAGGACACCCCTATTTGTTGAGACATTATATATTTGTTGAGACGTTATATGGTTACGTTTATTTTGTTTTTATCCTATTGCTGTAAAGGGATCCTCTGTGTTTGTCCCATGCCTTTTTGAATTCCGTCACCGTGTTTGCCCCCACCACTTCCATCGGGAGGGCATTCCAAGCATCCACCACCTTTTCAGTGAAAAAATATTTCCTGACATTGCCTTTCAATTTACCCCCTTGCAGCTTCATGTTATGCCCTCTAGTTTTACAGCTTCCCCGTCTTTGGAAGAGGTTTGTTTGTTCATCATTTCTCTTTAAGTATTTAAAGGTCTGAATCATATCTCCCCTGTCCCTCCTCTCCTCCAAAGTGTAAATATTTAGGTCTTCAAGTCTCTTCTCATAAGGCTTCTGACGCAGGCTCCAAATCACTTTGGTCGCCTTCCTCTGAACAGTTTCCAGTCTTTTTACATCTTTTGCAAGATATGGTCTCCAAAACCGAACACAGTATTCCAAGTGAGGCCTCACCAGTGACTTATACAGTGGCATAAATACCTCTTCCTTTCTGCTGGTAATCCCTCTTTGTATGCAGCCCAACATACCTATAATACCTAGCATTCTATTTGCTCTCTTGGCCGCCGCTGCACACTGGGCGGAGGGTTTTAACATGTTATCCACGATGATGCCTAAATCTTTTGCCTGGGTGGTGGTTCCCAATGTGGAACCTTGCATCGTATAACCATAGTTTGGGTTGTTCTTTCCTAGGTGCATAACTTTGCACTTGTCCACATTCAATTTCATCTGCCATTTGGATGCCTAGTCTTCCAATATATCAAGATCCTCTTGCAATTTTCCAGAAACCTCTTGGGTTTTAACAACTTTAAATAGGTTTGTGTCATCTGCAAATTTGATAACCTCACTCGTTATTCCCTTTTCCAGGTCATTTATGAATATGTCAAAAAGCAGCGGACCCAGCACAGATCTCTATGGTACTCCACTATTCATCTTTTTCCATTGGGAAAATTGGCCATTTAGCCCTTCCCTCTGCTTTCTATCTTTTAACCAGTTTGTGATCCACAATAGTACACTGCCTCCTATCCCATGACTTTTTAGTTTTGCCAAGTCTCTGATGAGGGTAAAGGCTTTCTGAAAGTCCAGATACGCTATATCAACCAACTCGCCTTTGTCTACCTGTTTATTCACACCTTCAAAAAAACATAACAGATTAGTAAGACAAGATCTTCCTTGTTTAAAGCCATATTGGCTGTTTCCCATTAAGCCATGACTATCTACATGTTGAGTAATTTTTTTCTTTACAATGGTTTCTACCATTTTTCCCAGTTCTGACGTTAGGCTCACTGGTCTGTTGTTTCCCGGATCACCCCTGGAACCCTTTTTAAAAATTGGCGTTACATTGGCGATCCTCCAATCTTCAGATATTACAGATGATTTGAATTATTAGTTCACAGATTACTAATAGCAGGTCTGCAATATCATATTTCAGTTCTTTCAACACCCTTGGATGTATACCATCCGGTCCAGGTGATTTGCTACTCTTTCAGTTTATCAAATAGTTGTAATACATCTTCCCGGTGTATTGATATTTCTTTCAATTCTTCTGCAGTATCACCTATAAATACCACTTCAGTCATGGGTAACATCCCTACATCTTCCTCAGTAAAGACCGAAGCAAAGAATTCATTCAGTCTCTCCGCTATAGCCTTGTCCCCTCTTAGTGCCCCTTTTACCCCCTATCATCTAATGGTCCAACTGATTCTCTCACAGGTTTCTTGCTATGAATGTACTTGAAAAAGTCTTTATTGCGTGTTTTTGCTTCATCTAGAAACACTTAGAAAGACCACCTGACAACCAGCCCAGTACTCAAACTACTCTTATTATCCCTTCAGACAACCAGAAACACAATGCTTGAACATCAAATAGGGCTTGTTCCCTATTCATCCCGAGACTCTGGAATACTCTACCAGATGACATCCACACACTACAAGATCTCAAAATATTTCCAAAAGAAAATAAAAACTTACCTGTCCTACTGTTCAATGTAAACCACCTTGACTTGTTGAAAGGCGGTATATAAAATGGGTTAAATAAATAAATAAGAAATAATTCCAGAATTGTTTGCCTAATTATATGAATGCTGCAAAAAGAATTAAGTGGTGTTCTAATGATATATATGCTCAGCTGCCGGAAGACACGTGGATCAAATATTAGCCAGTGAATCAGCAGGGAACAGACAATTCTTTGGAAAGGGTCAGATTTTATGGCCTTTGGCTGTGGACTTGCAGGAGATTAGGAGGCCTTACAATAAATCCTGATAATTTGTTTTTAGTTCATGAGACTAGAGAGGGTAATTGATTACATTCTGTAAAATGGTAAAAACCTAGCTTTTTCCATGTTAAGGGCTAGACCACTATAGAAAAAATATGGAGTTTTGTTGATGCAGCTTTTCTTGTTTTTACCTTGATTTTTGCAGTATTTGTCTTGTTTAGTTTTAAGGGGAGTCGATGTTTATGAATGATGAATTGGTCCACATACATTTGTTTGGTTTTCATATATTTTTTTTCTTTTTGTTTGTACACCGCCACCGGGAAGGCAATCCAATACAAGAGGTAAATCAAATAAACTAGATCATATACAAATCAGTTATTTATTTAAACTTCTATTTATAAATATTGTATCACCCTCCCAATCGGAAGTTGCGCAGCACGATGTACCTTTTTTTCACAGCACATACTAGTAGATTTATTGGAACAGGGGATACCGGGTTTCAGGCTTCCAGAAGACAGGATTAAAAAAAAGAAACAGTTTAAAAAAGAAACGGTTTCAGCAGCTTCAATATAATTGTTCCAGCTCTCTTGCACAGAACTTTGTTTAAAAAGATATTTTTTTTTTCAGCCATGAGCCCCATAGACAAAAGAGTCTCACAGAAATTGACCTCATACACTTAATACACATTTTTTAAGAACACGAACGTGCACCCGAAAACAACACAACAGGTGAAATCGTATTTCCGGTGTTGAGAAGCGGGCTCGTTTCCCCGACGGCCGACGTCATATCCAGCGAAGGCGGGCTCTAGCTTTCCCCTTCCGATTCCAGTAGTCCTCGTCCTGAGTTACGATTATCCTACTGGACTGGGTGAAAGCGGTGTGTGGCGGCATTAACGATCTTTCTTTCACGGTGGGTGAGTTGCTGGCATGAAAAGAGCGCGCCGCCCGGGGAGGCGGATTACTCGGCTTCGGCGCCACTCCCGTTGTCTGTGACTAAAATGTCGGTTGTGACTCGGCAATTACCTGTGGCGAGCCCTAGCTTCCTCCCCTTCCCCCGCCCCAACTGCCTTTAGGATGTTTTCGGAGAGTTTCCTCGCTTTTCTGTGGTGAAAATGGACGCGGGGAGTCTGATCGAGGCGGTGGGCCCTTGTGGGAGCTCTTCGGCCTAGTTGTCCTTCGATCGTGGGTTCTGACCGAATTTGCGTCACCGCTATAGAAAAGGGAGAAGCGGGACACCTGGTGGGACGGGAGAGAGCGCTTCCTTCGATGGGCGATCGGCGGGCGGTGAACTAAGATTGCTTGGAGACGGATTACTGTGAAATACTACCTCGGTGAACCTGCTCCGCGTGTTTTGCTCGAGGGCTGAGAGGGCGGGCTGCTGGGGTTCGCCGTCACCTTTGTGTTCCTGCCTCCCAGAGGAGTCGGGACATTCAGCAGGCGCCACCGCTTCGGTGCCTGTACGTTCACAAGCCTCCGTTCTGGTGAGTTAGTTTTACGGAGCCTTGATATTTATACTTCGGTCAATTTGTGTATATCGGTGCTGCTGAGCTGGTCAATGTTTTGATTCTCTTGCGGATTTAAAGCTGACGGAGTGGATTCTTGACCTGGAAAGCTCATGCCCCAATAAATTGGCTTGTCTCGAAGTTGGCACCAGCAATATTTTATCTATTTTCTTTTGCTATTCGAACTAATATGGCCACTCCTCGGGCTTGCCGATTTAAATATATTTATTTTTAGTATTTCGCTCACACCTTTCTAGGGGGAGATACAGTTTATATTCGGGTACGCTACACTATGCATTTCCCTGTCCCCAAAGGGCTCACAATCTAACAGGCCGGTGCAGAAAACTAGCGTGCATTTAAGCACCGCCACTTTTAAGTACACTTATTGCTACCGCCAGATACAAAAAAGATACGTACGCGTGTGTAAACAGCAAAGGGAAAACTAGCGCACAATTAACGGCAAGAGTATTTTTAGATGTATTTAAATCATAGGCAAATGAGCTCCACCCGATGCAGAAAAATGCATAGAGGATATTGCAACCAGCCTATATTCTTTATGCCTAGGTCTGAGGTGCCTTAAACATCTAGCCCCCCAGGAAAATATTTTGATAGCAATGGGCTTTCCCTGATGCCATCAAAATACTGTCGGGGGGGGGGGGGCGGGCATCGCAAATCCATGGTGGCCCAGCGGCCCCAATTTTTTTGGGAGAGCATGTGGCTTGCTCTCCCAGTTTAATGCTGCCATTTTGCGCACATTTTAACGCACAGCTCATTCACATATGAGCTCCCTTCTGCATGCCGGCGTTGAAGTGTTATTGGTGCACTGCAAAGGGGCGTTAAAAGTTGATAAGAACGTGACTTCAGCGCCAGCTTTCTGCATCGGCCTGTATGTTTGTACCTGAGGTAATGGAGGGTTAAGTGGCTTGCCAAAGACCACAAGGAATGCCAGTGGCATTTGAACCACTAGGATACTCCTCCACTCCAAAATGTCTCTCTTTTTCTTGTTAGTCTATGGTAAACTACTAAATCTCACATAACATAATTGATTTGGAGATAGTGTGTATGCTGTAGTTACATGAGTTTAAAAGGAAAAATTAAACTACTTTGAATTTTCTTTTTTATAAATGTCACATTTGTTGATAGAATTGTTAAGATTACCTACTGATCTTTGAAAACAGAGTATAAAGAGCCCATTTAAAGCAAAAACACTATCACAAACAAGTTTCCATAATCTTTCTACTTTAAATCTTAAGATACATCACTGTAAAGGTTAATTGTAGTTGGTACTAAATTGAAAGTTGTATACTGCTTTTTCGAAGAGGGCTCAAGCAATGGCTTGCATTATAAGAAGAAAAAAACAGCAAAACACAACGATCACAATATATGAAACTCCAAGGAAATACAGCAGACCATAACATAATTATGGCTGTGGGTCATTTTTATGGAATATATAGCTGGCTAGGCTTCATTTGGAAATGGATGTAAAATTTCAGAACAAATTAAGGCTTTTGCTTTCTACAGATTTTCAAATAATGATCCTGTGAATTCTATGGTGCTGATCAAACTTTATTATTTGTATTAAGGTGGTGTTTGAAAGCTCTCATTTTTAGAAGCTGCTTTTGTGAGGCACCTAGAATTCTAGGATGTATGGAATAGAAATCAGATTAAGTAAAGAAAACAACTTGGGCCAGCCTATTAGCCCAGGTGGGAAGTGTTAATGCTACCATGCTTCATATATTTGGGACTACCTTTTCAGGGCTATACAAATTTCAACTCTTTGGTACCAAGTAAACCAGTACACCACTCTGAGTGTGACTGTTGGAAAAAGCCATCTGAGGTTGGGGGGGGGGGGGCGGGCTGCTTTAAGTATAGTAACAAAATTAAAATAAACCCCTTACCACAAACATAACCTAAATGATTTCCACTGAATGTGCTAGTCGATAACCACCTTTGAAATAATTTTCTATAAAGCTAGTGTAAATATTTATTTTTAGCATTAAACACTTTTAATACAAAAATATTTCCAAACATTTCATATACACTAGCCACATACATACATGGCAAAATAATACTCCCCTCCCCCACATTCCTTTTGGTCAATGTCGGGGATGGGAATATTAGTTCGCCTTGTATATGGGTATAGTGTATTAGTAATGTTGGAGAATATTTTTATGTTAAGATGTTTAATGCTAAAAGTAAATATGAGTTTTATAGAAAATTATTTAAAAGGTGGTTTATTGGCTACCACATTCTGTGGAAATAATTATTTAGGTATACTAACTGCAGTTAGCTTAGTTCTAATGATATGTGTCAAAGTATAAACAGGAGTAGTGAAATATACCCTCCATTCCTTTAATTTTAGCAAATGGAAGCACATTTTATAATATTTATTTATGGGGTGTCTTTGTTTTGGTTTTGCATTTACAGATGGAGACTTGAATAAATCAGTGTAGCTAAATAAGGTGCACATAGTTTTAACACAGTTGAGCTATGTATAGAAACACAAATTCCTAATCGTACCTCCAGGCCAGTTCAGTTACATGTGGGTTGCCACCGCCCACCAGCAGCTGAGGACTGAGCATGACAGAATGCTGACATCACAGTATAAGAGTTCCTCCTTCAGCTCAAGGATCTAGTCTCCTGTTGATAAAGCAGTTTGCAGCTCCCCTATACCAAATATCAAAACCAAGGGAACCCTGCTCAAAGTGTCTGCGGATCTCCGAAGCAATATGCTAATCAGTCATGGGCTATACTTTTGTGCTCCCATTTTTCTGGGGGTGGTTTTTTATATATAGCATTATATACGGTGCAAGAGCCAGACCTGGCAATCAGGGCCATCTAGCCAGGCTTACATTAAAGATCTTTATCTCTATTCATGCCCTTGCTAAGCCAACTAGGTAGCCCAAATGAAATAACTCGCCGTGCAATGCACTAAAAGAAAGGGAGGCTCCTGGACTGGTCTGGAGATACTCGGTGAAAGACAATTAGCAGTTAAGATCTAATTTCCTGATCGTACCTCCAGGCCAGTCCATTTACACATGAGATGTAACAAAGCAGTGCCTACGGCGAACCCAGCCTGAAGCACCAAACTGCATCTGCAGTAGCATGCACATCCAACTGTTAATATCTTGCGAGTATGTGAAGAGACAACCAAGTTGTGGCCTTACAAATCTGTACCGGCGGTACCATACCAGACGGCCCAGGATGCGGTCTGTGGTCTAGTAGAATGTGCCCACAGCCCTTTCGGAGGCACCTTGTTCTATTTCTCATAAGCTGCAGTGATCGCTAACTTCACCCACTGGGCAGGTGAGGCCTTAGAAGCTGCTTTTCCTCTCCGCGTTCTGCCAAATAACACAAACAGACCTTTTGTTTTCCTAAGGTGCTGATGCAGGACCCTGTGCAAATCCAACAAATGGAACTGATGTTCCTTCTTGGAGCCTCCCAGCGCTGGGAAGGCAGGCAGAGACAGTCCGATTCAAATGAAAGCAGGAGAGCACGTTAGGAAGAAAGGAAGGTACCGGCTTCAGCACCACCTTCTCCTTAAATACAAATGGCTCCCTACAGGACAGAGCCTGGAGCTCTGATATACGTCTTGCTGAACAAATTGCCACCAGAAAAACTGCCTTTAAAATAAGGTCCCTTAGAAATGCCCCTGCTAAGGGCTGGAGCTGAGGCTCTGTCAAGGCCTCCAAGACCAAATTAAGATCCAAAGGTGGAACTGCTGCCTGCAAGAGAGGACAGGCCTGCTTGAATGCCTTAGGGAAAAGAACCACATCCAGATGCCCCGCCAAGGTGCATCCATGAATCTGCCCTTGGTAGTAAGCGATTGCTGCCACCTGCACCTTTAAGGAACTGAGCGACAATCCCTTTTCCAGATTGCACTGCAGGAACTGCAAAACTTGAGGGAGACAATGACGATGCGGCCCGCAACCCCTGAGACAAGCACCAATCTTCAAATATGTGCTAGACATACACATAGGCCAGCGAGGTTTATATTTTCCTAGAATTTAAACATGGTAGCTATGATGGAGGGCAAATAGCCCCTACTCTTTAGCCTCGCCCTTTCAAGAGCCAAGCTCTAAGCAATCCAATCCACCTGTGGCATGAGCCCTTGGAAGAACAGATTAATTTGGTCCAGAAGTCTTCAGGGGCTGTTGGCCAGAAGCCGAATCAGGTTCGCATACCACGGTCTCCGTGGCCAGTCTGGCACAGTCAAAATTACCAAACCTTGATGGCGCTCTATTCGCTGTAGAAGTCGGCCTGTGAGTGCCCCTGGCAGAAAGACATACAGGATCCTGTCAGTTTGTCATGCCTGAGAGAGCGCATAGAGTACCTTGGACATGTGTTCCCGGCATCTGCTAAAAAAAAAAAAAATGCCCAGCCTTGGCATTGCTCAGAGTAGCCATAAGATCAGTCACTGGTGTCCCCTGACCCCCAATGAACCATAATCTCGTGAAACATTGCCGCATTCAATTCCCACTCTCTGGCTCCAGCCGATGTCAACTGAGAGTCTGTCTGAATGTTGTCCTTTCCTGCCACATGTGCTGCTGAGAGAGCAAAGACAATTAGCAGGTAAGGTTTAATTTCGCCTTACTAGCTCTCTTATCGGAGATGAGCTCAACAGACCTTTACTAATACTTTTACCAATGCTGAAGAAAGGTGATCTGACTGACTGGAAATTATCGCACAATCCCCCTGATCCCACATGCCAGCAAGATTCTACTTAAGATCATTCAGCAGAGACTACAGCCATACCTGGAATGAGAACTGCCTGAAGTGCAAGCAGAGATCAGGAAAGGGCGAGGAACAAGAGACATCATTGCAGATGTGAGATGGATCCTTGAAAAGACAAAAGGATATCTATATGTGTTGTATCGACTAAAGCAAGGCTTTTGACTGTGTAAACCATGAGAAACTCTAGGATGCATTAAGAAGCATGGGTATACCAGAATACTTGATCGTTCTCTTGCACAACCATTACATTGATCAAGAAGCGACAGTTTGTTCGGAACAAGGAGAAACAGGTTTAAAATCAGCAAAGGTGTATGACAAGGCTGCATTCTTTCCCCCTACCTGTTTAATTTATATACAGAACAAATCATCAGAGAAGCAGGACTGTATGAAGACAACCGATGTGTGAAGA
The DNA here is from genome assembly GCA_033557465.1 of Ichthyophis bannanicus. NCBI lineage: Eukaryota > Metazoa > Chordata > Amphibia > Gymnophiona > Ichthyophiidae > Ichthyophis > Ichthyophis bannanicus. The sequence continues at coordinate 297,656,411 of CM066037.1, forward strand.
TTGGTGGAAGACTTATCAGTAACCTTTGCTATGCTGATGATACCACATTACTGGCTGAAAACTAAGACTATCTGAAACATTTGCTTCTCAAGATCAAGGAACATAGTCTTAAAATGGGCCTGCACCTTAATGTAAAGACAAAGTTCCTGACCAACTGTCAAAATCAATAATTCATTATTGATGGAGAAGAAATTGAAATAGTTGACAACGTTAACCTACTTGGATTAACTATCAATAAAGAAACAACAAGCAGTCAAGAAATCCGACGACGCATTGCTCTTGGCAGAATGGCTATGAAGGACCTAGACAAGATTCTCAAGAGCAGAGAGGTCTCTCTCCATACAAAGATTTAACTTGTTCAAGCATGGTATTTTCAATAATGTCATATGGATGCGAAAGTTGGATAGTGAAAAAGATACAGGAAGAAAATTGATGCCTTTGAATTATGGTGCTGGCGATGAATACCGTTATCCCATGGACTGTCTGAAGAACAAACCATTCAGTACTAGAGGAGATCAAACCTGAGTGTTCCTTAGAAGCTCAGATGACAAGTCTTCAACTTTCATACTTTTGGACACATTGTGCAAAGAGAGAGATCAGTAGAGAAAGATGACATGCTTGGCAAGGTGAAAGGCCAGCAAAGAGATGAATCAGTTTACAATAACAGCAGCTGTGGGTGCCATGCTGTCAGAAATAAGCAGCCTGAATGAAGTCCAAACACAGTTTACGACAATTATCCAGAGGGTTGCCGTGAGTGGACACAGACTCAACGGCACTAAACAACAACATATGAAAAATGGAATTGTATTGGGCTTATGAAGAAAAAGATGTGTATAGCAAGATTTGAAAGCTTTTCAACAGATACATCCCCCTAAAATCATCATTTTTTTTGCTATTTCATACAGTTTAGTCTTGATGACATTTTATGGACATAAGAAGCCAATAATTTGGTTGCTTTGGAAGAACTTCTACAAACCGGTAGAAACTGAGTAAAATTAGATATTACAATATAGCTGGTCCAACATAGATTTTACTAAAGTGTTATGTTGATGCACAGGACTAGGAAAGACAGGCTAGTGCCCAAAATGTATCACCCACTGCCAAGTGCGAGAGCTAGGGCTAAGGCTGTGAAAAGCAGTGGGAGCCATGTGCCATAAGTACAGTCAGGCCAATGCAGAAAGCTAGTGCTAGATGTGCGCTGAATTGGCTTTTTACTTTCCCGACAATGCACATATTCTAACGCACGATACAGCAAGGGTATGGTATGTAAATGAATGATGTGGTAACTGTGTCCATGCAAATGAGCTTCCACGGCATTAAACTGGGAGAGCAAGCCAAATACATGAGCACAGGAATTCTGTGCTGGTCTGGCTTGTGCTCTGGGCACTGTGGATAATTTGCATATCAGCCCTGACAGTATTTTGATTACATCGGGGATTATTGTGGTTTTCAGGGGGCAGTCCTTTCGGGGCTTTCTTCTTTCTCTCCCACAGCGCCTAAAAAGTCCTAATGAAGCGAGGCTCACCCACACAAGGATACTACCTATAAGGGGTCAGCTGCGGAACTTTTACCCATTGTGGGTGCAGATTACATCCGACCACTGTCTTGGAAGTGGTCAGGAAGAGCTATGCATTGGAGTTCAAGATCACTTGCGCGGATGCCTTTGTCCTCTCTCCATGCAAAGCCTCTCGCAAGCGATAGGCTGTGCAGGACACGTTAACAAGGATCCAGGACCTGCAAGCCAACCAATGTGTTTATGGTTGATACTTTATTTTATTTTATCGTTCCGAAGAAAGGAGGCTTTACGGCCCATTCTTGATCTCGAGCACATCAATCAATATCTCGGAGTGTCTCGATTCTGCATGGAGACACTTTGGTTGGTTGTGGCAGTCAGAGTGGGAGAATTCTTGACTTCCCTCGATCTGATGGAAGCTTACTTGTACATTCCGATTCGGCTGGAACATCAACAGTTCCTAAGGTTTGCGCTGCCTATAGGCCATTTCCAGTTTCAGGCACTTCCATTCGGACTAGCATCCGCACCACGCACATTTACAAAGGTAATGATGGTAGTTGCGGTGGGTCTGCGGCAGGAAAGTATTCTCATACATCCTTACCTGGACGGTGGGTATTCCAGGCAAAGTCGAAGGAAGGAAGCGAGTGGGTCATGGTGAAAGTGATTGCACACTTGCAGAGTCTCGATTGGGTGATAAACTTCACAAAGAGTCCGCTGCAGCCCTTGCAGGACCTGGTCTACCTTAGGGCCTGTTTTCAAACAGTGACAGAGTGTGTGTCCCTGCCAGAGGGCCGAGTGCGGACACTGCAGGGGCAGATCCGAAGTTTTTGTAATAGTGCCACGCCGTGGGTGTCTTTATATCTACAGGTATTAGGCTCCATGGTGGCAACCATTGAGCTAGTGCCATAGGCATGGGTGCACATATGCCCGTTGCAATGGAACTTGTTGCACAGCGACAGCAGCTGTACCTTCCCCAGCCCTGTCGGGCGAGCGCGCAAAGATCGCTCCAGTGGTGGCTGATGGGCAACCACCTTTGGGTGTGCATGCCTCTAGGGAGTCCCAACTGGATCCTGCTGAGGACAGATGCCAGTCTCACAGGCTGGGGGGCTCATTGCGAGGGGCACATCGCACTGGGGCAGTGGTTGGCTCAGGAGTCATCATAGTCAATCAGCTGTCTTTGAGTTCACACCGGTATTCTTGGCCTTGCAGCAGTTCCGCTCAGACAATGCCACAACAGAAGCATACTGCAATCGACAAGGAGGAAATGCAGTGTGACCTTCAGAGGACCAAGCAGCCCTGTTGTAAGCCTGGGCAGAGGAGCATCTGCATGCTTTCTCGGCAATGTATGTGGTAGGAAAGGACAATGTGGTTGTCAATTTATCTCAGCTGGGTACATATAGACTCAGGAAAGTGGACACTAAATGATGTGGTGGTTTCTCAACTAGTCAGATGGCGGGGCCAAATGATTATGGGCCTGGTACCTGCGTACGACTCAAAAGCGTCGTGGTTTTACAGTAGAAAAAGAGCAGATGTCTGGAAGGTCTCGATACGCTGGTCCAACGGTGGCTGGCGCACGGACTGCTTTTCTATTTCCTCCTTGGGTGCTCGTAGGGAGAGTAGTAGAGAGGATAGAAGTGCACCAAGTCCTTGTGCTGATTGCTCCCGATTGGCCTCGTCACCCATGGTATCCCGACCTGGGGCGCTTGATGGTGGACAGTCCCTGGTGTCTCCCATTTCGGCCAGACCTGTGGACACAGGGGCTTATTCTGATGCCACAGGTGGATCGATTCTCATTTACGGTTTTTCTATTGAGTGGGCAAGGTTACGGAGACAGGATTATTCAACATCGATAATTTTAATGTTAAAGGCCAGATAGTGCTCCACGATGCTGGCTTACATGAGTATGGAGAGTTTATGAGGATTGCTGTCACTCGCTCTCAATTGTGGTGCCAGAGGTACATGCTTTACAGGCAAGGTTTGAGAGGTTTAGCTTGTAGCTGCGACGTGCATCCATAGGGTGCAATCTCTTGCTACAGGGGCAGAATCCAAGGAGTTTTTCTGGGGGCGCACTGGACATTGTCCCATTTCTTAGAGTGGTGAAGCAAGAGTGTCTGCCGCTGAGGACGGTGGTGCCTGTTTTGGGATCTCAATTTGGTGTCGCCTGTATTAACGGAAGCCCCATTTGAATTGTTAGGGTCCTGGTGGGTGAGGGAGGCAATATCTTCAGTGTACTTAATGTGACGCAAGCCGGTTCCTTTCGGGTTGAGGGTGCACTCGACTTGAGCACAGTCTACGTCATGGGCGGAGTCGAGGTTGGTTCCGCTAGGAAATATTTGTCAGGCGGAAACCTGGCCTTCCCTGCACACTTTCATCAAGCATTATAGGTTAGATGTTCAGTCTGGGGGGTATTCGCATTTTGGGTCGGTAGTTATTCAAGCCAGTCTGGTGGGTCCCTCCCAAGTTTAGTACTGCTATGGTACATCCCATAGATGCGGGACTGGACTGAAGGAACGATAAAGAAGGTGAAATTCCTTATCGTTCCTCCAGTTCAGTCCTCTATCTCTGGTTTGTCAACCTCCTCCTGCAGCTTTGGAGACTGGTATGTCAGAATGATATCACTGGATATAGCCTGCTGCTCACTCCTCTCAGCCCCAGTGTGACCAGTCTCCATGCAGCAGGAGGACGTCGAGCCTGGTAGAGGCTCTCTGGAGGAATAGATAAGGAGCTTAGAGATAGTATAGTGGGATTAATTTGATTTGTGAGCTGGGGTGGCTGTTTAAAATTCGGAAAGACCTTGGGCTTTCTTGCTCCCTGTCTCTGTAAAAAAAAAAATGAAAACAATAGCGGCAAGCAGGAGAAAGGGGTTAATCTTCTCTCTTATGCGTCAGGCTCTCTCCCCCAGGACCTTTCGGTGGAGAGCACCTTCTGATCGGCGGCTGACTGCCCGGACCGCGTGGCCTGCTTGGTTGCGGCTTCGGAGGGAATTCTTAGTGGTGCAAGCTGCTGGCGTTTAATTAAGGCAGCACGGCTTTTGCAGCAGCGATCAGTCGGCGCGGACCTGGCCGGTGAGGAAGTCCAGTTTCAGGCTGCGCTTTGAGGCAGGGAGCCCCGGCTCTGAGCGCGCTGGTTGTCAGCAGCTTTTGGCGCTCTTTTTCTCAGCTCCAGCTGTCCTGGCAGCCATTTTAGGCTGCGCGGTGAGCCGCGTGACTGACAGGTGCCGGTCAGCTCCAGAGAAGCAGCATCGGGAGGTAATCTTGTTAGTTTGCCTTTCTCTGTAGCTATTCTTTAGTGTAGTTACTTCCTTTAGTTTGCTTGGTTTTCTTTCCTTTCCTTTTTTTTTTTTTTTGGCGATCGAGCTCCTCCGCGGGGGGGGGGGGGGGGGGGGGTTTGTGGGTTCTCTCTTCTCGTGTCAGGGGTAGCTAGAGTAATAGTTTTAGGATGCTCTGGGTTGACTGGGCTTCTATTTCCTTTGCAGAAACCTTCAGGTGCACCAAAAAAAAAAAAGAGGAGATTTATAGATCTGCATAGCCTCTGCTTTCAGTTATTTTTTCTGGCTATGTCAGGGCGCCCACAGTGTATTATCTGTGGGACCCGAAGGGGTACGGTTGCTGCTTCAGGGGTGTGCCGGGGGTGTACAGCCCTCTCCTCAGCGGTGGAGCAGCAAATGGATATAAAAGAGGTTCCTGACGTGCAGGGGAGGTTGTTGGCGGCAAATGTGGCTTCGCCTCATTCCCCTGCACAGGAGTCGGCAGTAGAGGACTTAGCGGGGCCGTCGGAGACACGGCAGGCTCAGTCCTCGGACCTCGGGGGGGTTCAGTCCTGACTTTATTTTGCTCATGCATCAGGCATACTGTCTCCGGTGTCAGGGTAGAATTCCGGGGCAAGGAAACCTTCCGAGCACCTCCAGCTGTCGGAGGCGATTGAGGAGGGTGGCGAGGAATCGCCAATCCCTAAAAAGCCTCGGACGCGTCTTTCCGCATCTGCAGAATTGGACTTGCTGGACGGTGATGAGGTTGATTGGGACCAGGAGGAAGGGGCGCCGGATCTCGGGGAGGGAGAGATCCCTGAGCCTGAGGATCAGGCTAAAATCATTCAGGTCTTCCGTAGGGAAGAACTTTCGGAGTTGATCACAGAATCCATGCAGATACTGAATCTCTCCACTCCGCCTCTGGTGGAGGAGGAAGTGGAGGATCCGGTCATTCAGGCGGTCTGTCAGACGCAGGTGGTGTTCCCTGTTCACAGGGTGGTGGACAGAATGATCCAGGACGAATGGGATTGTCCGGAGATGGGGCTTTGGGGTATTTGGACCCTGAATAGGCTCTATCCGTTATCAGAGAAAGATAAGGACAGGTTCAAAGCACCCAGAGTGGACGCGGTGGTATCGGCAGTTACAAAGAAGACCACTATCCCGGTGGAGAGCAGCGCGGCCTTGAAGGATGCTCAGGACCGGAAGGTGGATGGGTTGCTGAAGCAGGTGTTCGAGGCGGATTCACTGTCCTTGCAGGCATCCATCTGTGGAGCTTGGGTGGCTAGAGCCTGCTTGCGCTGGGTCCAGCGGCTGAGGCAGTCTCCCCATATGGATCTTGAGGAGCTCAAGGAACTGGGTCGCTTGGAATCAGGAGCGGTGTATTTGGCAGACGTGCATTATGATTTGATCAGAGCGCTGGCTAACAGCACAGCATCTGTGGTAGCCGCGCGCAGATCGGTGTGGTTGCGGAATTGGGCGGCTGACGGTTCTTCTAAGTCGCGCCTTAGTAAGTTGCCGTTTTAAAGGCGGATTGCTTTTTGGAGAAGACTTGGATAAGTTGGTTAAAGACCTGGGGGAGTCCAAAACGGGCCGGCTCCCGGAAGATAAGCCGAAACAAAGTAGGCCCGGTCTGGGATATCGGGGTCAGTTTCGGGAGGTCCGCAGGTTTCGGGCGACGAGGTTTGGAAGTTTCCAACATGGTGGTTTTCCCTTTTCGGGTCCACGGGTTCCATGGCTTTCAAGGAGCCAATAGAGGTTTCTCCTCAAATCCCGTGCCCACGCCTTGCAAGTCCCAATGAAGTGAGGTGGGTCCCGGCGGAAGGGCCTCCTATAGGAGGACGGCTGCGGGAGTATCTTTCTGCTTGGACCCACATCACCTCCGACCAGTGGGTGTTGGAGATTATTCAGCACGGCTATGCGCTGGAGTTGGCACGGCCGGTAAGGGACTCCTTCGTCATGTCTCCATGCAGGAGGTCCAAGAGGGTGTTAGCGGTCCGTGGAACCTTAGAATGGCTCCTCCAGTTGGGGGCCGTGGTAGAGGTACCGAAGGAAGAGTGCGGCATGGGGCAGTATTCCATTTATTTTGTGGTGCCAAAGAAGGGCGGCACGTAAAGACCCATCTTGGACCTGAAAGCCGTGAATCGTTGTCTACGGGTGCCACATTTCCGTATGGAAACCTTATGCTCGGTCATAGTAGCAGTGCGTCAAGGGGAGTTTTTGACGTCGCTGGATCTCACGGAGGTGTATTTGCACATTCCTATCCGAGCGGCGCATCAAAGGTTTCTACGGTTCGCTCTTCCATGGGGTCACTACCAGTTCCAAGCCTTGCCTTTCGGTCTGGCAACCGCGCCACGAACCTTCACCAAAATTATGGTGGTGGTGATGGCGGCAGCTTTGCGCAAGGAAGGGATTTTGGTGCACCCCTATCTCGACAATTGGTTGATTCGGGCCAAGTCCGAAGCAGAGAGCGTTCGCGTGACAAGCAGCCTTGGTTGGGTGGTGAATCCGGCCAAGAGCCGTCTCACGCCGTCACAGGATCTGGAATATTTAGGAGTATGGTTCGACACAGAGAGGTCAGGTGTTTTTTCCGCACGGCAGAGCTCTCGCTCTTCGGAAGCTGGTTCAGAAATTTGGGTCGGTGCCAGCGCTGTCGGCATGGTCCTATCTTCAGGTGTTGGGAACGATGGCGGTGACGTTGGAAGCGGTGCTGTGGGCCAAGGTACATATGCGGCCTTTGCAAAGAGCCCCCCTTCGCCGATGGTCGCATCAGTCCGATCCTTTGAGCAACCGTCTGCCGTGTCCACTCCATGCCCAGGCGTCGCTTCGGTGGTGGCTCCTCCGGTCATCCCTGAGGTAGGCATGCCGCTGGAGCAGCCGCTGTGGCTTCCTCTGTTAACGGACACAAGTCTGGTGGGTTGGGGAGCACACTGCGGGAACAGATTCGCGTAGGGGTGGTGGTCTCCCCTCGAGGCGTCCTGGTCGATCAATCGTCTGGAACTGCAGGCGGTGGCTCGGGCGCTGGTAGTGTTCAAGGAGCTGGTGTTGGGTCGCGCAGTTCGCGTGCTGTCCGACAACACGGCGACAGTCGCCTACATCAACCATCAAGGCGGCACGGGGAGTGCAGCTATGGAGGAAGAAGCGGACGTGTTGTTCGCTTGGGTAGAGAAGCGGCTGACGGCGCTTTCTGCGGCGCACATCGCAGGAAAAGAAAACGTTCAGGCGGACTTTCTCAGCAGAGTACGAGTAGACGTGGGGGAGTGGGAGCTACATCCCGACGTCTTTGCGCAGTTAGTGGATCGCTGGGGGTGGCCCATAATGGATCTGATGGCGACCTTCCAGTTGGCAAAGGCCAGCTGATTCTTCAGCAGAAGACGGGAAAGAATGTCGGAGGGCATCGACGCGCTGTTGCAGCGGGGGCCAACCGAGGGAATCCTATACGTATTTCCTCCGTGGGCGTTGATAGGTCGGGTGGTACAAAGAATCGAAGCACATCCAGGAAGAGTTCTCCTCGTGGCGCCCGACTGGCCGAGGTGGCCGTGGTATGCGGATCTAGTGCGTCTCCTCGATGGTCAGCCATAGCGCTTGCCAATACGGGCGGACTTGTTACTTCAAGGTCCTCTTTTCATGCCCCAAGTGAATCGGTTCTAGCTTACGGTTTGGCCATTGAGAGGGGGCGTCTGAGAAAAAAGGGTTGTTCCTTATCGTCACTCCAGTCCAGTCCCTTCACTTCTGGGTTACGCAACCCTTCCAGCAGCTTGGAGGCTGAGCCCAACCTTTTTGGGGGATGGAGCGGTATAAATACCACTGGGACCTCCCATCCACTCCAGTATTCTCAGCCTCCTAGCAGCTGGAGGGTTCCGTAAGCCTGGGGCTTACTGGAGTCCTACCTTGATTTTCTTAATTTCCTGAATGTTTCCTAATTTTTGCTTAATTTTACTTCAGTTATTTAATTTTGCCTTTATTTCTTTAGCGCTTTTGGGGGCTCTGCTCCTTTAAGAATTGCCTCTCTCTCCCTCCCCCCCCCCCCCCCAGCTCCGACGCGGCTCGCAGAGCAAAGCCGCGGGTCTGCAGCAGCGAGGAGGTGCTCTGCTCTACCCAGCTTCCTGCACTTCTAGCTCTACCGTCTTCGGGGGAAACAGCCTCGCGCCGAAGCCCTGAAGGTGGCTGAGCGCTAGAGGCTGCAACGACAACGGGAGGGAAGCCAACCATCCCGGCCCGACGCTGCTGACCGCGGAGAAGAACCGCGCGGTGCCCAGGTTATCTCACGGCGCGATCAGACGCCGATCACACTCGTGCTTCAGAGGGGGCTCAGCGCCGGTCTCAGCATTGGAGAGCAGGCAGGCGCCAGAGTCCTTTTTCCCCGAGCAGGCTCCACGTGGTGAGGCCTACCACGTGTAGAGCCCTCGGGTGGTATTCGCAGCATCGGGCCCAGGATCTTCAAGCTACAAACAGCAAGTACCTCCCTTAGGGGACAAAGGAGTGTTAGCCACTAATTTTAATTAATTTTGATTAAAATTTTTTTTTTGATTTATGCTAGATTTCGATTTTAATTTATTTAACGTTAATTTTAATCGCTATTAACTTATTGCAGCCCAATTGGGTTTAGTTTAAGGTAATCCGTTTAAATCTCCTAGGGGTAATTAAAGGATTTGTTTCCTAAGGGAAATTGGGCTTTGGTTGCAAGGGCCTACAAAGATAAGCCCCAACCTTTCCCCATGGCATCTAAGCCACGCTGTCCTTCATGTGGTACGCGCAGGGGCACCTCCGCAGAGGCAGGAATCTGCAGGAGCTGCGCCGCAGTGGCTGCATCAGTTGAACAGGAGATATTGCAGCCTTCCCAGGGATCATCAGACCCTCTAGTAGGGGATGGGGGGTCCCAGGGTTCAATCTCTACCCCCTCGGAGCTACCCACGCCTCCCCTACTCCCTCCGCCCCCACCCTCGAGTGCAGGAGGGGACGGAGAATTTTTCTCCCCTGACTTCATCCTTTTACTCCATAAGGCCTACTGCCTGCGCAAGCAGGGCCTAGGAGCAGAGGAGGTTACCACACCAGTGGAAGAAAGATCAGCCAGGCTCCTCGGGGCTATCAACCCGGAATCTAGCATCCCTTCTAAGCGTCAGCGTCTGGATGGGGAAGACCTCCTACCATCCTTTTCCCAGGGGGCTCCGGAGGAGGATGGCTCGGTGAAGGATTTGGACGAGGATGAGGAGGAGCTGGAAGAAGGAGAGATCCCGGAAGAAGATCAATCTCGGATAGTTAGGGTCTTTAGGCGAGAGGAGCTTCCGGCGTTAATTAATGAATCCTTAAAAGTACTCAATGTGGCCTCAGATATACCATCGCAGGAAGAGGCATGGGAGGACCCCTTAATACAGGCCATTAGGAGATCCCAGAAGGTCTTCCCGGTCCACAGGGTAGTGCGCCAGATGATCCAGGAAGAATGGGACCAACCGGAATCCAGTTTAAGGGGAGTCAGAACCATGTCTCGCCTATACCCTCTCCCAGAGACAGATAAGGAACTGCTAAAATCGCCCAGGGTGGATGCAGCGGTATCTGCAGTCACTAAGAAGACGACTATCCCAGTTGAGGGCAGTTCAGCCTTAAAAGACGCACAAGACAGGAAGCTGGATACACTCCTGAAACAAGCCTTTGATGGTAAGCGCCCTCGCATTGCAGGCCTCCGTGTCAGGAGCTTGGGTAGCTCGAGCCTGCTTAAGATGGGCTCAGCAGCTTCAGTCAGAGGACTCTTCAGCCGAGATCCAGACGAACTTGGCCAGAGTGGAATCCGGCGCAGCCTACTTGGCGGATAGTCAGTATAACCTCATCAGAAGCCTAGCCAAAAACATGGCCTCGGTGGTGGCGGCTAGACGTTATCTGTGGCTACGTAATTGGGCAGCTGATGCTTCCTCGAAGGCACGCCTAAGTCGGCTCCCTTTTAAAGGGAAACTCTTATTTGGGGAGGATCTGGAGAAGCTGGTCAAGGATCTGGGCGAGTCTAAGGGAGGTAGACTCCCAGAAGATAGACCAAGACAAGGCCGCCCCCAAGCCCCAGTGCGCACACAGCCTAGGGAGGCGCGGAGATTTCGAACAGCCAGATCAAATCCCTTTTCCAGGGGCCGGTTTCCCTCTAAGGGACAAGGTTTCAGAGGTTTTCGAGGGGCAGGTCGGGGATTTGGGGCTTCCTCCTCCTCCTCCTTCTCGGGCCCTAGGAAACAACAATGAGGTGTCGGGGTCCAGGGGGAAGGACGGCCGGTAGGCGGCCGCCTGAGGCTGTTTCTCCCCGCCTGGACCCGTGTCACGTCCGATCAATGGGTCCTAGAGGTGATCAGAGAAGGTTATGCACTAGAATTCGCAAAGCAAATCCCACCAGCATTTGTTCAGTCGCCCTGTGCCGCTCCAACAAAAAGGGCAGCAATCGAGTCTACTCTTGCCCGTCTAATAGCCTTAGGGGCGGTAATTCCAGTACCTCCAGACCAGTGCGGATCCGGTCGGTACTCGATTTACTTTGTGGTACCAAAAAAGGAGGGTTCCTTTCGGCCAATCCTAGATCTAAAACAAGTCAACCGCTGCCTCAGGGTACCTTACTTTCGGATGGAGACCCTACATTCAGTCATAGCGGCCGTGAGGGGAGGGGAGTTCCTCACTTCCCTCGACTTGACGGAAGCCTACTTGCACATCCCGGTCAGGAAGTCCCATCAACAATTCCTGAGATTCGCAGTACCAAGAGGCCACTTTCAGTTCCAGGCCCTGCCCTTTGGCCTAGCCACGGCTCCCAGAACGTTCACCAAGGTAATGATTGTAGTGGCGGCCTTCCTAAGGAAGGAGGGAATATTAGTACACCCCTACTTGGACGACTGGCTGATCCACGCAAAGTCGGCACAGGAAAGCCATTTGGCAACGTCCAGAGTGATTCAGGTCCTAGAGGAGTTGGGGGGTGGGTCATCAACCGGACAAAGAGCAGGTTGACTCCCTCTCAGGAACTCGAGTACCTCGGAGCAAGATTCGACACCTTCAGGGGCAGGGTATTCCTGTCACGGTCAAGATCAAGGGATCTAAGAGTTCTAATCACGCAGTTTCTGGGCAGACGAAATCCCTCAGCATGGCGGCATCACCAAGTTCTGGGAACTATGGCGGCATCAATAGAGGTGGTGCCATGGGCCAGGGCCCACATACGGCCGCTGCAGCGGGCGCTATTGCGTCGGTCTCCCCAGCATCAGCCCCTCTCAATGCAGTTACCTTGCGCTCCGCGGACCAAACAGTCCCTCCAATGGTGGAGGTGTCCGAAGAACCTGGACCGCGGAATGCCCCTCGATCCCCATCAGTGGTTGCTGTTGACGACGGATGCCAGCCTGTCAGGCTGGGGAGCGCACTGCGAGGACCAGTTCGTCCAGGGTCGCTGGTCACAGTTGGAATCACAGTGGCCCATCAACAGACTGGAATTGCGGGCCGTCACTCTGGCTCTCAAGGCATTCAGGATATTAGTGCAGGGAAAGGCAATTCGCGTTCTCTCCGACAATGTCACCGCGGTGGCCTACATCAACCACCAGGGAGGCACCAGCAGTCACGCCTTAGAGAAGGAGGCGGACTCTCTTTTCCAGTGGGCGGAATCCCGACTACTGGCTCTCTCAGCGCAGCATGTGGTGGGCGAGGACAACGTCACTGCCGACTTCCTCAGCAGGTGCAAGATAGACCACGGAGAGTGGGAACTAGAACAAGAGACCTTCAACCAGATAGTAGCCCTTTGGGGTCGCCCAGTCATGGACCTCATGGCACGGTTCTCTACAGCCAAGGTGGACAGATTCTTCAGCCGAAGGAAGGAAAGGATGTCCGAAGGGCTAGATGCCCTGTCTCAAAAGTGGCCTTCGGAGGGCCTTCTCTATGTATTTCCCCCTTGGGCTATGATCGGGAAAGTTCTCCAACGGGTGGAGTCTCACCAGGGCTTGGTAATCCTCATAGCTTCGGATTGGCCTCGCCACCCATGGTATGCCGATCTGATCAGACTGCTCGCCGACCGTCCTTGGCGGCTTCCTTACAAAAGGGACCTGCTGAGGCAGGGTCCGGTCCGGATGCCTCACGTGGATCGGTTCTCGCTTACGGCCTGGCTATTGAGAGGGCGCGGCTTCTAAAACGAGGCTACTCAGGAGCAGTAATCTCGACTCTGTTGAAGGCCAAAAAGCGCTCGACCTGTCTTTCTTATGTAAGGGTTTGGCGCATCTTCGAAGCTTGGTGCGTGGAGCATCGTCGGAAGCCACTTTCGGCCTCGGTCCCGGAGATTCTGGACTTCTTGCAAGCAGGTTTTGAAAAAGGTCTGGCGCATAGCTCCTTGCGGGTTCAGTTGGCGGCTATCTCTTGCTATAGAGGAAAGGTCCGGGGTAAACCCTTAGGGGCACACCCGGACGTCTCCAGGTTCCTAAGAGCGGTTAGTCGGCTACGTCCGCAACGGAGATCGGTCATCCCTCCTTGGGATCTTAACTTAGTGCTAAATGCCTTGATCGGGGAACCCTTTGAGCCAGTGAAGAGAGCCTCCTTAAAGGATTTGACTCTAAAGACAGTCTTCCTGGTCGCCATTTGCTCGGCCAGAAGGGTCTCGGAATTGCAGGCGCTTTCTTCCCAGCCCCCCTTCCTGTCCTTCCTCAAGGACAAAGTGGTTCTGCGTACAGTGCCGTCCTTTTTACCCAAGGTTATCTCTCCTTTTCATGTGAACCAGACAGTTACCCTACCAGTCTTAGCGTCCAAGGGGCAGGAAGGTAGAGACGACAGGCTGCGTCTACTAGACGTCCAGAGGGCCTTGAAACGTTACCTCTCTCGCACAGTGCCATTCCGAAAGTCCGACCGTCTATTCATCCAGTTTGGAGGGCCGCACAAAGGTGAGGCGGCGGCCAAGGCTTCCATCTCCAGGTGGATCAGAGAGGCGATTGCCTCCGCTTACATCCTGAAGGGGAAGCAGGTTCTGGTGGGGCTGCGGGCCCACTCCACTAGGGCTCAGGCGGCCTCTTGGGCGGAATTTTCCCTGGTACCTCCGCTGGACATCTGTAGGGCAGCGACTTGGTCATCGCTGCATACCTTCTCCAAGCACTATAGGCTGGACGTGCAGAGTGCAGCGGACGCCCGGTTCGGTCTAGCGGTTCTTCAGTCCGGTATGCCGGAACCCACCCAGGGGTGAACTGCTCTGGTACTTCCCAGAAGTGAAGGGACTGGACTAGAGTGACGATAAGGAAATAGTAATTGGATCTTACCTGCTAATTGCTGTTCCTGAAGGAACGACAGTCCAGTCCCTGATCCCACCCGCTTCCGGCAACCGTTTCAGACCTCGGGTTCATGGCAAGGCAATGTTTCGGACGTAGGACCGGTACGGCAGGAAGAAGACCGGGAGGAAGCCAGCTCGGGTAGAAGCAGACATCTCCTCAGGCTGTTCCCAGGCCTCCTCTCCTTTTTTTCCCTTTACATATATAAAAAAAAAAAAAATTTCAATATATATGCCTGTTGCATAGGTTTGAGTTTTTATTTTAGGTTACGTTATGGAGTTTTCAGTAGAAGTTAGATCTGCTTTTTCAATCGAATACTGGAGTGGGTGGGTGGTCCCAGTGGTATTTATACCGCTCCATCCCCCAAAAAGGTTGGGCTCAGCCTCCAAGCTGCTGGAAGGGTTGCGTAACCCAGAAGTGAAGGGACTGGACTGTCGTTCCTTCAGGAACAGCAATTAGCAGGTAAGATCTAATTACTATTTCCGCTGCGGTCGTGGCTACGCTGCTTCGAGCGCGTCAGCCGTCCACGTCTTTGGCTTATGTACGTGTCTGGCGTGTCTTTGAGGATTGGTGTTCGAGACAGCAGATTCGTGCATCCACGGTTGACATCCCCTCGATCTTGGGGTTCCTGCAGGACGGGTTTGATAAGGGTCTTGCAGCCAGTTCTTTGCGTGTGCAGTTGGCGGCTCTTTCCTGTTATCGCGGCAAGGTTAAGGGAGTGTCACTTGGTACTCATCCTGATGTGGTATGCTTTCTGAAGGCGGTTTCTCGGTTAAGACCGTCACGCAGAGTGTTGGTTCCGCCTTGGGACCTGAATTTGGTGTTGGCGGCATTGTCCAAACCGCCCTTTGAGCCCTTGCCTTCAGCTTCGGTGAAGGATTTGACTTTGAAAACAGTGTTCCTGGTGGCGATTTGTTCAGCTAGATGCATTTCGGAGTTGCAGGCGTTGTCATGTAGGGGAACTGTTCTTAGCCTTTTCAAGGGAGAAGGTAGTGCTTCGGCCAGTGCCGTCCTTTTTACCCAAGGTGGTGCCTCCTTTCCATTTGAATCAAGCGGTTTGTCTGCCAGGTCTCGGGGCGACGGAGAAATGGATTCCAGTTTGCGACATTTGGACATGAAAAGGGCTTTGCGTAGGTATTTGAAGGTGACAGAGCCATTTCGCAAATCTGATACACTATTTGTCTTGTTTGGAGGAGTGCGCAAAGGGGAAGCGGCGGCGAAGGCTTCGATTGCCCGGTGGGTTCGAGAGGCCATTGCTTCCGCCTATCTGCTCCAGGGTCGGTCAGGGGCTGCGGGCGCATTCCACGAGAGCGCAGGCCTGTTCCTGAGCGGAGCACAGTCTAGTTCCGCCGGGGGATATTTGTAGAGCGGCGACTTGGTCATCCCTACATACGTTTAGTAAGCATTATCGGCTGGATGTAGCGGCTACGGATGCTCGTTTCGGTTCGGCGGTGTTGCAGGCCGGAATGCAGGGTCCCTCCCACTGATTACTGCTCTGGTACTTCCCAGAGGTAGAGAACTGAACTGGAGGAACGATAAGGAAATGGTAATTACACTTACCTGGTAATTGTAGTTCCTTGAGTGACGACAGTTCAGTCCTCCATCCCGCCCAGAGTTTTGCAGGCAGCATCCACCGATGAGGGCAAAGAGGAAGAGGTTACAGGTAGGTTTTCTGTTTCGTACATTGTGTGGCAGTCCAGGGCGCAAGAAGGCCTTCATGGGTGTTTGTAGATGTTAACAGTAGTTGGATTAGTTTACATTGATTGGTTTTTGCTACTTATTTGTTGCTCCTTTTGAGGTTACTTTGTTAATAGTTCACACTGGGGCTGAGAGGAGTGAGCAGCAGGCTATATCCAGTGATGTCATCATTCTGATGTACCAGTCTCCAAAGCTGCAGGAGGAGGTTGTCAACCCAGAGGTAGAGGACTGAACTGTCGTCACTCAAGGAACTACAATTACCAGGTAAGTATAATTACCATTTAGGCCTTACCTGCTAAGTGACGTTCCTTGAGTGAGTCCAGTCCCGATCCCACCCTGAGGGTTTTATTCCATAGGAAACTAGACATCTCCGGTCCTGAAGAAAGTCGGCTCATAGTTTTTGGGCTGGAGTTGAGTTTGTGGTCAAAAGGTCTGAATGTCAGGAACAACATGGGGTTCTGTGGAGCACATCTCGACGGAGTTGGAAACAGACGTGTTCATATGGGGTCTCTCTCAGGTTGTGGGGTGCTGTTTCTGCCTGAGGGGGCTCCATTGTAGGTAGATAAAGTGAGTTTTTCTTAAATGTTGCTTTTGTGAGTCTGCTTTGTCAATAGGATACTGGCTGTGGTGGGAGGTGCCACCTGTATATATACCCTGATGTCATAAATCATGACATGCTCAGTCTCCAAGCTGTTGATGAGCTGATACTACCCATGGATGTGGGACTGGACTGGACTCGCTCAAGGAACATCAATTAGCAGGTAAAGCCTAAATTTTAACTTTCCCCCACCCAGGGAACCACTGATACTATTAGAAACCTCCAAGCTAAACTACAGGTCCCCACCGTTGCTCTTCTTACAAGGTGAGGACATCATTCTGTTCCCGTGAAGGTAACTGGGAGAGGTAGGGCTTTCACAAGATCAAGAAGGTTGTTCTCTGATCACCAACATCCTTAGATACCAGTCTTTCCCAGACCACCAGTTGGCGCAATGCATTGTGCCACTCCCATCTACATGGCCCTTCCGAAGTCCACCATTGCTGAAGAATACATTGCTTGGTGACCAAACATCCTTTCCAGACCAAGAGCTGAGGTCTTGCTCCCCGGAGCACCAGGGATTCAGTGTTGTCCAAAACCACAAACCCTGCAGAAAAGGCAAAAGCTTGACCTAAAACACTTATAAAAACCCTCCACAATGGACAGAGTCCCAGAAATGCTGCACCCAAGGGCAGCTCCAAAACACATGCCCTAAGTATGCCGGTCCCTCCCCACACTATGGGCAATTTCTTGATTCTGCAAAACAGTCTCTCCATGCCCAATAGGGAGAGAAACAAGCCCTTTCCAGAATCTTAAATTGCACCTCATGGAGTTGCGTCCCCTGCACTATTGGGGAGGATATGGGCCACTGCAGCGGTCCACCCAAAACCCTCAAGGGATATCCCCAGTTTCCCCTCATAGTCACACATTAAATGATCGTGGGGGCAAGCCTTATCCAAGTCCTTCAAATCTTTGGAATAGGCCACCGACAGCTGTTTCTCAAATATAATCCAATTATCTATTTAGCCCTTTTCCCAATCTCTCGCTCCCTAGCATGCCCATATAGTGGTGTAACTGTTGGTATGTAAAATGCTGCCCCCAGATAGCCAAAACATATCACGAAGGGACGAAAAAACCCCCAAATGTCCATCCTGATCTACTACATATCATAATTGGATAAGCCCCAGTGAACCCCAAGCATGAAAGGAGTGGAAGTCGATATTGGGTGTAAAAGCTACATTCTCTTGTAAGGGCAGGTAACCAGTCACCTTGGAAGAGAGCCCCCAGAAACCGCACAAGGCCTTCCATAACCCTCCTTACCACCTTAATGAAAGAGGGGTGTAGAGGGCCACCCAGGCTGCCTCAAAAGCTCTGGGTGTGAAAACCGATTGCCCGTCCACCCATCTTGTACATATCTAAGGGAGCAGGCAAGGTTATATTTGGATAGGTCTGTGATCTCCACCCCTCCTCAGTTCCAAGATCTGCAATCTCCCCACCATTTAAGTGTGGTGTGTGTTTGTTTTTTCCCTTTCTACAGTAAGTTGAGGAAGCAGGCTAACACAATTTGTGGGCGGGACTCTCCTGCCCTCATAAGTCCCATGTGGTGGACCCGCTCGATGATTAGCTGTATTTCTTGATGCTCTATTGAAGAGTCTTTGTATATTTTTCCGCCTTGGACTCTGCTGGGTAAACTTTGCAGAAAATAGTAATCTCAGCCCAGTCATTTTGGTGGCATCTGATTGGTCAAGGCAGCCATGGTACATGGATCTAATTTTGCCTAAGTGTGGGCAGCAGTCTCCAGGTTGCCACAACAGAGGCTCCTTGTTCAAGGTTCAATCCTCATGGAGGATTCCTCCTATCTTGGACCTTGAGAAGTTGTGTTTGAGGAGAGGTTATGCAGAGGAGGTAATCGCTAACTTGTTACAGGCTCATAGGCAGTCAGCTTACTTAGCTTTGATGTCTGATGTGCTGAAAGGACAGTTATAACTTTATAATGCTTCAGTAGCGCACATGCTATCTTCCTTGCAGGAATGGCATATGAAGGAGTTGACAGCTCAATAAGAGTTCATGTTGCATTGCTAGCCTGTTTTTCATGAGCTGCAATGTTTGCCACGGTCAAGGGTTTGCCAAAGAGGTTCTCTCCCTGGCATGGGACATTTAACCAACTTGTCCTGAACCCATTGCTCGAGGTCTGACGACTGTAGCCATGCTTGGCGGCGTGCACCGATGCCTGCTGCAGCTTTTACCTTTATAGAAACATAGAAACATGATGACAGAAAAAGACCACAAGGCCCATCTAGTCTGTCCTTCCATAACAACTACAACAGTCCACTTTTTACCTACATAGAAACATGATGACAGCTACCCGGGAAGGTGTGCCTTTGGCTTTGCATCCAGATGTTTCTCATTTCTTTAGCGGTGTCTCATCTTAGAACTTCGGTAAGAAATGTTTTCCATATCTGAATTTGGTCCTTTGAGCTTTGGTTAAGGCTCCATTTCATATCCTCCCTCCAGTCCAGACACATAGGTTATGCCTCCTCACCAGCAGATGGAGACTAAGAATGAGAGGATTTGATTTCATCACATAAGGGCTTTGTGCATCACTTGTCTGTCCAGTATTCTCAGTTTCCAGCAGATGGTGAGGAGCTCTGTGCGTAAATTAGAATAGGTAGGAGAGAAGAGGCCATTAAAAACAAATAAATAAAATCTTATGCTGTGACTGGACAGGAAGGAATTGTCTTCGTGGAGAATCGGGATCTGTTGAGTCAGTGACTGTTCCTCCTGTGTAGTTGGGTGTAAACCCGGTGGTCTGGGCCCCTGCCTCCTTGCTTGCTGCTTCTGTGAGCTGGGGGAAATTTAATTTCAAAAGGCTCATTCCCTCTCTTCAACGTGCCGAACTGAAAGGCGAGTTCTCTCCTGACTAAGGTAATGTACTGTGTAAAAAAAAAAAAGAGCAAATTGTCAGTACAGACAAATAGGTAAGGAGGGGGGGGGGGGCAATTCGGGGCTTCAGTCAGCATTGGGGTTCTCTGCCACATTATTTCTTTTGCTTCCTTAGCAGTGGGAGTCTGAAGCACAAGTTTTTTTCCCTGGGGGATTCTCGTATAATTAGAGCAGCAGCAATGCCAATATGTTTGCTATCAGTCTCTGCCACAAGGAAGGTCACACAGCCATAACATCCTTAGGGATATTCATTCAGGAGCGGGAGCAAAGTTAGAAATCACAGGTTCCTTAGCGTCCCTCCAGTCCCTTTCCTCCGGGTTGTGCTCCCCTTCCAGCAGCTTGGAGACGGAGCTTATCAATTTGATGACCCTCTGGTATAAATACCACTGGCGCCACCCACCAGTTCCAGTAAGCTCAGTCTCCAAGCAGCTGGAAGGAGGCAGTAAGCCAGGGAGCAGGGCTTACTGGTGAGACACTTAAGAACTAGAGGGGTTAGGTTTAGGACTCTTTGGTCCTGTTTATTTTTTATTCCTATATTATCTTAATTTTCTTTTATTCCTTTAGTTTGCTTCAAAATCCTTGGTTCTTTTCTTCCTTGAAGGAGAGATTGTGAGCGAGATTCCCCCCTGTTTTTTCCCCTCTCTGGTGCGGGGGACAAGAGGAGGCTTTCAGCGGTCTGCATCAGGGGCAGTGAGGCGGAGAAGTACTGGCTGGCGCACAGAGGGAATCCTGCCTGTCCTTCCCACCTCACGCCGAAGCCCTCAAGGCGGCTGAGCGCGGGGGCAGGGAATCGCTGGTGAAAGGAAAAAGACCACATGGCCTATCTAGTCTGTCCTTCCATATCAACAACTACAACAGTCCCCTTTTTTTCCTTTAGAGATCCTGTGTGTTTGTCTCATGCTTTTTTGAATTCAGTTCCTTATCATTCCTCCAGTTCAGTCCTCTACCTCTGGGTTGTCAATCTCCTCCTGCAGCTTGGAGACTGGTATGTCAAAGTCATGACATCACTGGATATAGCCTGTCGCCCTCTCACTTCCATTCCAGTGTGACCAGTCTCCATGCAGCGGGAGGACATAGCGAGCCCTAGGGAGGGCTCTCTGGAGTAATTGATAAGGAGCTAGTTGGTTAGAGGATAATTGGAGTGTGATTTCTTTTTTTGGTTTTAGTGGTGGTTTAAAAAAAAAAAAAAGGTTTGATTTCAGAGGAACAGCTATAGGCCTTCTTGCTCCCTTCCTCTGTGGGCTCTGATTTCTGAGAAGAGGTACAGACTCGGGACATCGAGTTTGCTACCCCTTAATTTGAAACTCCTTTAATTGGCTCAGAGGTTCTCTCCTTCCTGACTTTTCGGGGGCGAGCCCTTCTCGCAGACACTTTTTACTTGAGCTGCGGTGCCTGCCTTTGACGACGCCGGAGGTAACAGCTGATTCTGGCAAGAGAGTTCGGCAGAGGCTGTCCGGCACAGAGCTGACTTAACGATCAACGGATCCGGTAAGAGGTATCCGGGCATAAGGGCTGCATTTATTTGCAGGGAACTTGGGCTGGCAAGCGCCGGTTAAGTGTGGGGCCGTTTGGCGCCCTTTTCCCTGTCAGCGGCAGTCTCTGCGGCCATCTTTTTTGCCACGGAGAGGCCGCGTGGAGAACAAAAGTCCCAGAAGTCGGCTTTGCAAATATTTTTTGGGAGCACATTCGTCATTTCTTTGTTTTCTTTATTGCCCATTTAATTTCCTTTCTTTGGGGGACTTTCAAAGGGGCTAGTATATTTCTCGACGTTTCAGGCCTTCCAAAGGGGAAGGGGGGCTGTAGGTGGTTCTCGTGTCCGAGAGAGGAGGAGGATAAAATACAGACAACTTGCTTCTATGTTTTTAGTCTGTTTCTTTATTTTGTTTAATTTCGTTATTTAAAAAAAAAAAAAAAAAGGGCCTGGACTCAGCAACGGGTGTCTGAGTAGTCTTATGGCATCAAGACCCCAGTGTTTGGTGTGTGGCACCAGGAGGGGTACAGTAGCCGAGACGGGGGTGTGCCGGGGCTGTGCAACCCTCTCGTCCACAGTGGAGCAGCAGATGGATCTTAAGGAAGTTCCAGAACCGCAGGGAACGCATGCAGGGGAGAAAATAGGTTCCCCGCGGTCGCCGGCGCAGGGCACGGCATTGGAGGAGCTGGCGGGACCCTCTGAGTCTGGTTTTGGAGACTTCAGCCCTGAATTTATTCTGCTTCTGCATCAGGCCTATTGCCTGCGGCACCAAGGCCATGGCTCAGCTCCCGGGGCGCTGGGGCGTTTGGCTCAGCAGCCCAAGGTAACGGTGGAAATAGGTCAGGAACCACCAGCATCTAAAAGAGCGAGAATGGGGGATTCTCCGTCGGGCGACGGTGAGTGACGTGTGGTCCCTGGATATGGAATGGGGACAGGAAGAGGGTGAGCAGGATCTAGAGGAAGGAGCGATCCAGGAGCCCGAGGATCAGGCAAATATCAGGGTTTTCCGTAAGGAGGAGCTTGCGGCCTTAATAGCGGAAACCTTGCAGATGTTGAATTTGACTGTGCCAGCAGCAGTAGAGGAAGAAGTCGAGGATCCCGTAATTCAGGCGGTTAGACAGACACACGTGATTTTTCCAGTGCATAAGGTGGTTGATAAGATGATACAAGACGGATGGGATAGGCCGGAGGCAGGTCTGCGTGGCATACGGACCATGAATAGGCTCTACCCATTTGCCGATAAGGATAAGGACAGATTCCGGGCACCACGGGTTGATGCGGTGGTGTCGGCGGTGACGAAAAAGACCACGATGCCGGTGGAAGGTAGTGTAGCTCGCAAAGACGTCCAGGACTGTAAGGTTGACGGGTTGCTGAAGCAGACGTTTGAGGCGGATGTTCTTTTGCTCCAAGCCTCCATCTGTGGGTTTGGGTTGCCAGAGCGTGCCTGCGATGGGTCCAACGTCTTCGGCAGAACTCGCACATGGATCTGGAGGACTTGAAAGAGCTGGATCGGCTTGAGTCCGGGACGGCATACTTGGCGGACGTGCATTACGATTTAATCAGGGCACTAGCTAATAGTACAGCGTCTGTTGTGGCAGCCCATCGGTCGGTGTGGTTGCACAATTGGGCGGCAGATGGTTCGTCTAAGTCCCGACTTAGCAAGCTACCTTTTAAGGGAGGGTTGCTTTTCGGGGAAGATTTGGTAAAGTTAGTGAAGGATCTGGGGGAATCCAAGGTGGGTAGATTCCCAGAGGACAAGCCAAAACCAGGAAAGTCTGCTCAAGGATTCCGCGGCCAGTTTCGGGATTTCCGCAGGTTTCGATCTCCGAGGTTTGGGAGCTTCCAAAGGGGCCAGTTTCAGTCGTGAGCCTCAGGGTTTCGCGGGTTTCTGGGGGCAAATCAAGGTTTCTCCTCCTCACCTGCCTCTGCAAACCGTAAGTCGCAATGAAGCGAGGCGGGTCCCGGCAGACAGGGTTCCCATAGGCGGGCGACTCAGGGAGTTTCTGTCTGCTTGGACCCACATTATCTTCGACCAGTGGGTGTTGGAGATCGATCAACACGGATATGCGCTGGAATGGGCTTGTCCCATACGCGATTCCTTCGTCATGTCTCCTTGCAGGGGTCCCAAGAAGTCCGCGGAGGTGCGCCTTACGTTGGAAAGGTTGATACGGTTGAAGGCGGTAGTCAAGGTACCAGAACCCGAATGGGGCGTGGGTTGCTACTCCATCTTGGACCTCAAGGCCGTAAATCGTTGTCTCCGGGTTCCGCATTTCCGGATGGAGAGACTATCTGTCATCGTGGCAGTGCGCCAGGGGGAGTATTTAACATCGCTAGACCTTACGGAGGCATACTTGCACATTCCCATTTGCGAAGCACACCAGAGGTTCCTGCGATTCGCTCTTCCCTGGGGTCATTATCAATTCCAGGCATTGCCCTTCGGGCTGGCAACGGCGCCGCGAACCTTCACCAAAGTGATGGTGGCGGCGGCGTTGCGCAAAGAGGGGATTCACGTGCACCCTTACCTGGATGATTGGTTGATTCGGGCCAAGTCCGAGGAGGAGAGTGTCCGGGTGACCGACAGGGTGGTACAGTTCTTGCAGAATCTGGGGTGGGTAGTAAACCCCATAAAGAGTCGTTTTGAACCCCTCTCAGAACCTAGAATATCTCGGGGTACGCTTTGACACGAAGAAGGGTCGTGTTTTTGTCAGACAAGCGGGCCGAAGGGTTAAGGGCTTTGATTCGCCAGTTTTTAGCGCAGCCAGCGCCGTCGGTGTGGGCCCACCTTCGGGTGCTAGGAACAATGGCGGCGACATTGGAGGCGGTACCGTGGGCCCAATTTCACGTGACCACTGCAAAGGACTCTTCTGCACCGTTGGTCACATCAGGCCGATTCATTGAACAAACGACTTCCCTGCCCGTCCGAGGTCCGACTCTCGCTAAGGTGGTGGTTACGCAGGTCGTCTCTAGCGGCGGGCATGCCGCTGGAGCAGCCGGATTGGCTGCCGCTGTTGATGGATGCCAGTTTGGGGGGCTTACTGCGGGAACCGATTTGCGCAGAGGCTATGGTCCCCCCAGGAAACCTCCTGGTCGATCAACCGGCTGGAGCTCTGAGCGGTAGCTTGAGCCCTCCAGGCACTCGAGGACTTGGTACAGGGGCAGCCGGTGAGGGTGCTCTCCGACAACTCGGCCACGGTGGCCTACGTCAACCGACAGGGCGGCACGGGGAGTGCCGCGATGGAAGAGCAGGCAGACGAATTATTCAAGTGGGTAGAACGGAAGTTGTCCGCGATCTCAGCGGCGCATATTGCAGGGAAGGACAACGTCAAAACGGACTTCCTCAGCAGGGTTCACGTGGATGCAGGGGAGTGGGAATTGCATCCCGACCTGTTCGAGCAGATAATAGCTGGCTGGGGAATGCCTCGGATGGATTTAATGGCGACCTTTCGGTCGGCAAAGGTGAGCAGGTTTTTCAGCAGAAGGCGAGAACGGATGTCTGAGGGTATAGACGCACTGTTACAGCCCTGGCCGTCCGGTCTCCTTTATGTCTTTCCCCCGTGGGTGCTGATAGGCCGAGTGGTTCAAAAGATCGGGGCTCATCCAGGACGAGTTCTTCTCATAGCGCCCGACTGGCCGAGGCGTCCTTGGTACGCGGATCTAGTGCAGCTTCTCGACTGCGAACCATGGCGGTTTCCGTCAAGAGCGGATCTGTTGCTTCAGGGTCCACCATGCCTCAGGTGGTATGGCCATTGAGAGGGCTAGGTTGCGGAAGAGAGGCTACTCATCGGCGGTCGTAGCCACTTAGAGTCCGCAAACGGTCGACGTCTTTGGCGTATGTGCGGATCTGGCACATCTTTGAAGATTGGTGTTCCCGGCGTCAGGTCCGGGCGGCCACAATTCCTATTCCTTTGGTATTGGAATTTTTGCAGGACGGCTTTGACAAAGGGCTGGCAGCCAGTTCCTTGCGCATACAGCTGGCTGCCCTTTCTTGTTATCGCGGTAAAGTCAACAGAGTGTCCTTGGGAGCTCATCCGGATGTGAGTCGCTTTCTGAAGGCGGTTTCGAGATTGCGACCGGTGCGGAGAGTCTGCATTCCATCGTGGGATCTTAATCTCGTGTTGACGGGGTTATCTCGTTCCCCTTTTGAGCAGTTGCGTCGAGCATCGGTAAAAGATGTGACGCTGAAGACGTTTTGGTGGCTATTTGCTCGGCGAGGCGCATTTCGGAGTTGCAGGCGCTATCCTGTAGTGAGCCTTTCTTATTGTTTTCTAAAGATAAGGTGGTTTTGCGTCCAGTTCCGTCCTTTTTGCCTAAGGTGGTGTCTCCATTTCACTTGAATTGGACGGTGTGCTTACCTGTTCTGGGGGATGCGGGGGTAGATGCTCCGGATCGCACCTTCCGCTCTTTGGATGTGAAAAGAGCGTTGTGGGAGTACTTGAAGGTGACGGAGTCTTTTCGCAAGTCGGAAAGGTTGTTTGTCTTCGGGGGACGATGCAAAGGGGAAGCAGCAGCTAAAGCGTCCATTGCCTGGTGGATTCAGGAAGCTATTGCTTCTGCCTATATGATTCAAGGGCGATCGGTCCATGGTGAGTTGCGGGCGCATTCCACCAGGGCGCAGGCGTGTTCTTGGGCGGAACACAGTTTGGTTCCGCCAGCGGAGGTTTGTCGAGCGGCCACTTGGGCGTCGCTGCATACGTTCAGTAAGCATTAGACTAGATGTCGCGGCAGCGGTTGATGCCCGTTTCGGGTCGGCGGTATTGTCTGCTGGCTGGAAGGGTCCCTTCCACTGAGTACTGCTCTGGTACATCCCAGAGGTAGAAGACTGAACTGGAGGAATGATAAGGAAATAATTACTTACCTGGTAATTGTAGTTCCTTGAGTGATGACAGTTCAGTCCTCCTTCCCACCCGGGTGAGTTAAGAATGAGCAAGGAGGATTACAGGTAAGCCTGGTTGCTTTCAGTTGCGGGTGACGTTCCCTATGTCAGGGAAGGGGGTACGAAAGCCTTACCAAACGCAAAAAAAAAAAAAAAAGGGTGGGGGTGTTTTATAGAGGTAGTTGAACTGTTTTTCAAGAAGTTACTATTGCCTACTTATTTTTGCCCCTTTGAGTCTGCTTTATTAATAGTTCACACTGGAATGGAATTGAGAGGGTGGCAGGCTATATCCAGTGATGTCATGACTTTGACATACCAGTCTCCAAGCTGCAGGAGGAGATTGACAACCCAGAGGTAGAGGGCTGAACTGTCGTCACTCAAGGAACTACAATTACCAGGTAAGTGTAATTATCATTTAGTGTCCTCATCTCTACCACTTCCACTGGGAGACTATTCCATGGATCCACCACTCTTTCTGTAAAGAAATATTTCGCATATCACTCCTGAATCTATCCCACTTCACCCTCATCCCATGTCCCCTTGTAGCAGAACTTGCTTTCAATTGAAAGAGGCTTTCCCCCTGAACACAGAGGTATTTAAACATCTCAATCATATCACCTCTATCCCGCCTTTCCTCTAAGGTGTACATATTAAGATCCTTAAGTTTGTCCTCATATGCTTTGTAATTCCTCTGCACCGATTCCATCCTGTTCATCCTTTTGAAGGTGCAGTCTCCAGAACTGCACATTAAACTCCAAATGAGGTCGCACCAAAGACTTATACAGAGACACGATCGCCTCCTTTTTTCTGTTAGCCATTCCTCTCCGTATGCACCCAAGCATCCTTCTAGCTATGGCCATCGCCTTTTCTACCTGTTTAGCTACTTAAAGATCATCAGACGCAACCACGCCTAGGTCCTGCTCTTCTTTAGTGGACAAAAGTACTTTACCCCCTATACTATATTGCTCCCTTGAATTGCTGCAGCCCAAATGCATGACCTTAAATTTTTTAACATTAAATCCCAGCTTCCAAATTCTAGACCATTCTTCAAGCTTAGCTAGATCCCTCCCCATGTTATCTACACCTTCCTGGGTGTCTACTCTATTGCAGATTTTGGTATCATCCGCAAAGAGGCAAACCTTACCCGACAGCCCTTCCGCTATATCACTAACAAAGATGTTAAAAAGAATCGGACCAATGACAGATCCCTGGGGCACACCACTGGTAGCATTCTTCTCCTCAGAGTGAGCTCCATTTACCAGAACTTTGTCGCCACCCAACCAATTTCTAACCCAAGCAGTAACTTTAGGGTCCATCCCTAGGGTGCTTAGTTTGTTTATAAGTCGCCTGTGAGGAACAGTGTCAAAGGCTTTACTGAAATCCAAATACACCACATCTAGGGCTCTCCCTCGGTCCAACTCTCAGGTCACCCAGTAAAAGAAATCAATCTCATTTGTCTGACAAGACCTGCCTCTGGTGAATCCATGCTGCCTCGGATCCTGTTATCAGCTGGACTCCAGAAACCTCACTGTTTTTTCTTTCAGCAGCGTTTCCAATAATTTACTCACCACCGAAGTTAAAGTAACCAGCCTGTAGTTTTCAACCACATCCTTACTTCCGCTTTTGTGTACAGCAGGGGTCTCAAACTCCAGTCCTGGAGGGCCGCAAAGCAGTCAGGTTTTCAGGGTATCCCTAATGAACATGCATGAGAGCTTTGCATGCACTGTCCCCATTGTATGCAAATATATCTCATGCATATTCATTAGGGATGCCCTGAAAACCTGACTGCTTTGCGGCCCTCCAGGACCGGAGTTTGAGACCCCTGGTGTAAAGGCACCACACGAGCCTCTCTCCAGTCCTTTGGCACTACTCCTGCCTCCAACGAGGCATTGAAAAGGTTAGTCAGTGGAGCTGCTAGAATGTCCCCAAGTTCTCTCAGTATTCTAGGGTGTATCCCATCCTGTTCCATTGCTTTGTCTACTTTGTTCGTGAGAAACTAGCTCAACTTAGTCTTCTGAAAATTGTTCCTCGCTTCTGTTCCTGTTTGTGGATGTTTTCTGAGGTCCTGCTACTGGTTCTTCATCTGTGAACACAGAACAGAAATATTTGTTAAGCAATTCCGCTTTATCCTCATCAGCTTCTACATATTCCTCCCCTTCACCCTTGAGTCTGACAGAGGCTCCCTGCGTTCAGAAGAGCGAGTTCGGGCAGGCAAAGACAGTGGCGGGAAACCGCATGGTGTGTTGGCTGCCGTGTGGCCACCGATGGCGTGGCTCAACGCAGCCTACTACGGCCCGGGGGTGAAGCAGAACAGCTGGAGAAGGTATGTTTTTCCTTTTGCGCGCCTTCTAGAGGGCAGTACAGGGGAAACCTTTGACTTGGGGGAGCTGGTCTTGGGCCCCTTTGACTTGGTTTATTTAAAAAAAATAAATAAATAAAAGTATATGTATATAGATATATATAGTTAGATATATATATATATCTAACTCTAAACATATCTATATAATATAGATATGTTGCTCCTGCTGGTGGCAGACCAAGCAACACCTGAGGGCAGGCGTGCCTTTCCAGTTCCCCACTCAGCAGGTCCTCACCACGGACGCCTCATTGCTAGGTTGGGAAGCCCACTACAGGAGCCTCTGCACACAGGACACCTGTTCTAGGGCCGAAGCCCACTAAGATCAACTTTTGGGAATTCAGGGCCATATTCCTGGCGCTCAAGGCCTTCCGTCACTGTCTCCAGCGCCTGCCGTTGCTCATCCAGATGGACAACCAAGGGGCAATGTTCTACATGAACAAACAGGGAGGCATGGGCTCCTACACCCTCTGCCAGGAGGTAGTAGCCCTTTGCTCATTCGCAATCAGCCAGGGGTCTCCCCTGAGAGTGGTCTACCTGCCGGGCCAAGACAGTGTCCTCACTAACAGCCTAAGCAGAGTCATGCAACTGCATGAATGGTGGCTAAAACCCCAGAGTAGTCCAACAAACAAGCACAAGTCCACGTGCTATGCAGAAACCCAGTACAACAACGTGGACAGCGAAGAGGAAGGAAATTCTTTCATTGGTCACCTTTAGCCTATGGCCCTCCTGGTCACCAAGAACCTATTCAAGGCCCTTTGGGGCAAGGCATTGCTAATCCTTGTAGCTCCCCCTGGTGGCCTAGGCAGCCATGGTTCTTATAGCTGCTCCGCCTAAAGACGGAACACCCGGGAACTCCCCGGGGCTGTTGACTCAGGAGTGCTCCCTCCTTCACCCCAACCTGGAGTCTCTGCCATTAACAGCATGGCTGCTAAACAGGTAGCCTTGGCTCCCTTTACCCTCTCGGTGGAGGTGATCCTGCTGGCCTTCCACAAGACGAGCTTATGCCTTCAAGTGGTGGAGATTCTCTGTGTGATGCTTGGAGAAACGGGTAGACCCCTTCTCCTGCATGGTGGCGGACTCAAATCCAATTCAGTCAGGGTGCACCTATGTGCCCTTTCAGCACACCACCACCCTATCAAGGGCAAGCCTCTCTTGGCTCAAGACCTACTGCTCTCCATGCTCCTAATCTGCCCCCCCTGGTGCAATGGGACTTCAATGTAGTGTGACGTATCTGGACTTTCAGAAAGCTTTTGACAAAGTCCCTCATCAGAGACTTTTGGCAAAAGTCATGGGATAGGAGGCAGTGTACTATTGTGGATCAGGAACTGGTTAAAAGATAGAAAGTAGAGGGTAGGGCTAAATGGCCAATTTTCTCAATGGAAAAAGGTGAATAGTGGAGTACCGCAGGGATCTGTGCTGGGTCCGCTGCTTTTTGACATATTCATAAATGACCTGGAAAAGGGAATAACAAGTGAGGTTATCAAATTTGCAGATGACACAAAACAATTTAAAGTTGTTTAAAACCCAAGAGGATTGTGGACAATTGCAAGAGGATCTTGATATATTGGAAGACTGGGCATCCAAATGGCAGATGAAATGTAATGTGCACAAGTGCAAAGTTATGCACCTAGGAAACAACAACCCAAACTATGGTTACACGATGCAAGGTTCCACATTGGGAACCACCACCCAGGAAAAAGATTTAGGTGTCATGGTGGATAATATGTTGAAACCCTCCGCCCAGTGTGAAGCGGCAGCCAAGAGAGCAAATAGAATGCTAGGAATCATAAGGAACGGAATGGAAAATAAGAGGATATTATAATGCCTCTATCATTCCATGGTGCGACCGCACCTTGAATATTGTGTGCAGTTCTGGTCACCGTATCTTAAAAAGGATATTGCGTTATTAGAAAAGGTACAGAGAAGAGCCACCAAAATGGTAAAGGGGATGGAAGGATACTCCTATGAAGAGAGGCTAAAAAAGTTAGGTCTCTTCAACCTGGAAAAGAGGCGGCTGAGGGGAGATATGATAGAGGTCTATAAATTAATGAATGGAGTGGAACAGGTAAATGTAGATCGATTGTTTACGTCACCAGAATATAAAAAGACTAGGGGACATGCAATGAAGCTACAGGGTAACCTATTTAAGATTAATAAGAGAAAATATTTTTTCACTCAGCGAGTAATGAAACTCTGGAATTTGTTACCGGAGGATGTAGTAAAAGCTGTTAGTGTAGCTGGGTTTAAAAAAGGTTTGGACAAGTCCCT
Organism: Ichthyophis bannanicus; assembly: GCA_033557465.1. NCBI lineage: Eukaryota > Metazoa > Chordata > Amphibia > Gymnophiona > Ichthyophiidae > Ichthyophis > Ichthyophis bannanicus. The sequence continues at coordinate 297,686,560 of CM066037.1, forward strand.
GGAGGAAAGGTCCATAAACCCTTAAAGGGGACCCAGTATATCACTGCTTGACCCAATACAAGCATTGAGGAACCTGTGTCTTTTGGGGAGACTGCTAGGTAATTATGACCTAGATTGGTCACTATTGGAAACAGGATACTGGGCTTGATGGACCTTGGTTTGACTCAGTATGGCATATCTTATGTTCTTATATAGTTAGAGAGAGAGAGAGATATCTAATTCTAAAATACATGTATACTTATAGATAAGTTTAGTTTATAATTCGTTTTTTGTGGCAGTTCACTATGCCGGTTAGACCGCAGTGTTTAGTTTGCGGGGTACAGTGTCAGACACTGGTGTCTGCAGAGACTGCCTCTGTTGAACAGGAAATACAGATGGGTATATCCCACGATCAGGGGATCCTCTGGAAGTGGGGCGTGTGCTGGCCTCTCCTCTGTCTTTAGTCTTAGAGCAGTCGGCCCCTCCGCTGTCTCAACCCGTGCCCTCTACTTCCTCGGGAATACTAGGAGGAGGAGGATGGGCGGGGGTTTCTCCCCTGAAGGTGTTTTGTTTGCGCCAGCAGGGAGCGAGTGGGTTGTCAACCGCATAGGGATGCGTGTCTGCAAGGTAGGGGGGGGTCAAGGAGCAGGGGGAGGTGGTGGTTCCGCCAATGCGGGCTAGACTTGCGAATGAGGCTACTCACCGATTCCCCTCTGTCTGAGACTCTGGAGGTCGAGGCCTCTGACAGGGACTTTGGGGAAGATGAGGAGGAACTCGACGAAGGAGAGATTCGAGAGGAGGAACAGGCCCGGATTGTTCGAGTTTTCCGTCGGGAGGAGCTCCTGGCGTTGATTGGCGAGTCCCTGAAGATGCTCAATATGGCAGTGGGTGTTCCAGCAGACAAAGAGGTGTTGGAAGATCCGCTGATTCAGGCAGTCAGGAAATCTCAGAAGGTTTTCCCAGTGCACCGGGTAGTTTGACATGATTCAGGAGGAATGGAATCAGCTGGAGTCCGGTTTAAGGGGGGTGCGGTCTATGGCATGCTTGTACCCTATCTGGTTAAATTGGTGAAGGAGCTTGGCGAGACTAAGGGAGGCAGGCTCCCCGAGGATAGGCTGAAGCAGAGCCGTACGCCCGCTCCAGTGCATAGTTAGCCACGGGAGTTTCAGAGGTTTCGTGCGGCTAGGTCGGCGCCCTTTCAGAAGGGCCGTTTCCTCTCTAGGGGGGCAGGGTTTCTGGGGGTTTTGGGGCCTCTTCCTCCTCGGGTCCTAGGAAGCTACAATGAGACAACGGGGGCCCAGGAGGGAGTTCTGTCTGTGGGAGGTCATCTAAGGCAGTTTTCTTCGCAAGGGCCCGGGTCACGCCCAATCAATGGGTCTTGGAAGTGGTACAGGAAGGATGTGCTCTAGAATTTGCGAGGACGGTTCTCCCTTCGTTCGTGCAGTCTCCTTGCAGATCTCTGCCCAAGGTTTCAGCGGTAGAGGAGACTCTGGCAAGGCTTTTGGCATTGGGAGCAGTTGTGCCGGTGCCCAAAGACCAGTGCAGCGGCGGTTGATACTCCATCTAGTTTGTGGTACCAAAGAAGAGAGGGCTCCTTTCGGCCAATTTTCGACCTGAAGCGGGTCAATAGTTGTCTTCGGGTTCCTCACTTTCACATGGAAACTCTGAAGTCTGTAATAGTGGCGGTGCATGCGGGAGAGTTTCTGACGTCTCTCGACCTCAGAGGCGTATTTGCATATTCCCATTCACGAGTCGCATCAGCAGTTCCTTATCGTTCCTCCAGTTCAGTCCTCTACCTCTGAGTTGTCAACCTCCTCCTGCAGCTTGGAGACTGGTATGTCAGAATGATGACATCACTGGATATAGCCTGCTGTGCTCTCTGTTCCCCTCCAGTGTTACCAGTCTCCAGGCAGCGGGAGAACGTTGTGAGCCTGGGAGAGGGCTCACTGGAGTAACAGATAAGGAGAGAGTAGGATTAGAGTAGTTAATTTTGGGTGTATTTTGAAGTAGTGTTACATTTTTTTTTTTTAAGTTGGTTGAGTTTATAGCGTTCTTTGCTCTCTGCCTGTCACCCTGTTAAAAAGAAAAAACAACAAAAAACCCAAAACGGCTCTGCAGATTTAAGAAGCAGGCGTTGGGGGGTGACAGCTGGAGGATCTCTCCCCCCGGACGCTACGGGGGAGAGCCTTCTTTCGGAGGTGTGCACCCCGTCGAGCCGCTGGGACTGCAGTTTGCGGTCTCGCGGGCTTGAGCAGCTGCAGGCAGGTTGCCTTTACTTTTGAGTGGCTTTTGGATGTGCAGCGTGGCTCCGGAGCAAATAGGGAACGGCACAGACCTGCCTGGTAAACCTGGCACCGGCGACAGACTGCGCTGGCAGGAGAAACTGTCTTCTGAAGACTTTGCGGGCTTAAACATCGTAGTTTGGCGTGCTTTTGAGCTTCGGGGTTCCCGGCGGCCATTTTAGGCAGCGCAGGAAACCGCGGAGCTGTCCCACATCGCCGGGAACTGAGCAGGTAAGCTGTCAGCATTTCCCTTTTGGGCGATTTGCTTTTCGGAAGGTTTCTTTTGGCGGTTTACTTAGCTGGGGAATCAGTGTTTTATTTAGTTGGATACTTTCCCTTTATTTTTGCCGTGGGTGTGAGAACGCCGCTGAGGGGGGGGGGGGGGGTGGGGAAGCCTCCTCGTGGCTGCTACAGCCCAGCAGGAGCAGAGTGGGAGCAGTTAGTTCTTTAGAGTTCTGGACTGGCAGATGGTGTTTGTTCCCTTCTTAAAAAAAAAAATCAATAGATAATCAAATAACTGAATTTCCATTAATTTTCCGGAATAGAAAAAGGACAGTTGGACTTGCCAGATTTATGGCAGGGTGTCCGCAGTGTGTGATCTGTGGTACCCGGAGAGGCTCGGTGGCAGTCAGGAGTGTGCTGCGGCTGTGCTTCTCTCTCTTCCACGGTGGAGCAGCAGATGGACCGTAAGGAGGCTGCGGATCTGCCTGTGGGGCAGGCATTGGCGCTGACGGAGTCCCCTCAAGATACAGTGCAGGAGTGCCTCGTGGAGGAGCAGGCTGGGTCCTCTACAGTGTTGCCAGGGGCGCTGTCAGAGGATCCTGTGGAGTTTTCTCCGGAGTTCATATTAATGCTGCACAAGGCGTTCTGTTTGCGGCGCCAAGGTAAGTTCGCAGACACTTTGTCACTTGCCGCTTCGGCTTTGCCGTTAGCAGGTCCAGTCGAGGGAGGCGAGGGGCCCTTGGCCCCTAAAAAAGCTAGGGTGCAAGCTTCCTCGGCTGTGGAGAGAGAGTGGCCAGAGATCGAGGAGTCTGACTGTGTGATTGAAGAGGGTGTGCAGGATCTGGAGGAAGGGGAGATCCTGGAGCCTGAGGAGCAGTCTAAGATCATTAGAGTGTTTCATAGAGAGGAGCTCCCGGTGTTGATTATGGAAGCGATGCAGATGTTAAATCTGGCAGCTCAGCCTTCCACAGAGGATGAGGTTGAGGATCCCGTTATTCAGGCAGTTCGTCAGACACAGGTGGTGTTTCCGGTGCATAAGGTGGTGGATAAGATGATTCAGGATGAATGGAATCAGCCAGAAGCGGGACTCAAAGGCGTACGCATGCTAAATAGGCTCTATCCGCTGGCTGATAAGGAAAGGTTCCGGACACCACGGGTTGATGCTGTGGTATCAGCGGTTACCAAAAAGACTACCATCCCAGTAGAGGGCAGCGCTGCCCTGAGGGATGCGCAGAACCGTAGGGTGGATGGTTTCTTGAAGCAAACCTTCGAGGCTGACTCCCTCGTTGCAAGTATCTATCTGTGGGGCCTGGGTGGCGCGGGCGTGTTTGCGTTGGGTGCAAAGGTTGCGTCACTCGCCTCATTTGGATCTCGAGGAGCTCAAGGAGCTGGGGCGCCTGGAATCCGGAGCAGTATATTTAGCGGACGTGCACTATGATTTGATCAGAGCGCTCGCAAATAGCACAGCGTCCTTGGTGGCCACGCGCAGATCGGTGTGGTTGCGTAATTGGGCGGCGGACGGTTCCTCCAAGTCTCGGCTCAGTAGAAACATAGAGGATAAAGAGAGGCTACCATTCAAGAGGCTGCCGTTCAAGGCAAAGTTGCTCTTCGGGGAGGATCTGGACAAATTGGTGAAAGACCTCGGGGAGACCAAGGCTGGTAGGCTTCCAGAGGACAAGCCGAAACAGGGAAAGTCTGGTCAAGGTTTTAAGGGCCAGTTTCGCGACTTTGGGAGGTTTCGGTCGCAGCGGTACGAGTCCTTTCAGAGGGGCCGGTTTGCGTCCTGGGGTCAAGGTTTTCGGGGCTTTCGAGGGGCTAGTAGAGGCTTCTCGGGTTCCGTATCAGCTCGTAAGCCACAATGAGATGAGGCGGGTCCCAGCGGAGGAAGCTTCCATAGGCGGGAGGCTCCGTGAGTTTCTATCCGTTTGGACCCTCATCACTTCAGACCAGTGGGTGCTAGAGATTATTCGTCATGGGTATGCGCTGGAGCTGGCGTGGCCCGTGCGAGATTCCTTTGTCATGTCCCCTTGCAGGGGTCGGGGAAGACTCGGGCGGTTCGCGGCACCTTGCAGCATCTGCTGCAATTAGGGGCGGTTGTGGAGGTTCCAAAGGCAGAGTACGGTTTGGGTCTGTACTCCATTTATTTCGTGGTGCCAAAGAAAGGCGGTGCGCTGCGGCCTATCTTAGACCTCAAGGGCATAAATCGGTGCCTAAGGGTGCCTCACTTCCGTATGGAAACGTTAAGGTTGGTGATTGTAGCAGTGCGTCAGGGGGAGTATTTAACGTCCTTGGATCTGACGGAGGCCTACTTGCACATTCCCATCCGGGAGGCTCATCAGAGGTTGTTAAGGTTCGCTTTGCCCTGGGGTCATTATCAGTTCCAAGCTTTGCCCTTCGGCCTTGCGACGGCGCCGCACACTTTCACCAAAATTATGGTGGTGGTGGCGGCGGCGGCGTTACGCGAAGAAGGAATCTTGGTGCATCCGTACTTCGACGATTGGTTGATTCGTGCGAAATCCGAAACGGAGAGCATTCAGGTGACGAGCAGGGTAGTGCAGTTTTTGCAGAGTCCTGGCTGGGTGGTCAATCCGGCCAAGAGCCGTCTTCAGCCTTCCCAAGTTCTCGAGTATCTGGGAGTTCAATTCGATACTCGCAAAGGACAGGTGTTTTTGCCAAGCAGGAGAGCGCAGGCGTTGCGCAGTCTGGTGCGCAGGTTTAGAGCTACTCCGGCTCCGTCGGCGTGGTTGTATCTCTGCGTTCTTGGAACAATGGTGGCGACTCTGGAGGCGTTGCCTTGGGCCAAAGTACATATGTGACCATTGCAGAGGGTTTTACTGCGCCGCTGGTCGCATCAGGTGGACCCGTTGAGCAAGCGACTTCCGTGCCCGCTCAAGGCGAAGCAGTCGCTTCAGTGGTGGCTGGTTCCGTCGTCGCTAGCGGCCGGAATGCCCCTGGAGCAGCCGCAGTGGATTCCATTGATGACGGATGCCAGTCTGGCAGGCTGGGGAGCCCACTGCGACGATCGGTTTTCGCAGGGGCTTTGGTTTCCGTTGGAAGCTGCGTAGTTGATAAACCGGTTAGAATTGCGAGCGGTAGCAAGAGCGCTGCAGGCGTTCGAGGACTTAGTGTCGGGACGCCCAGTTCGGGTGCTGTCGGACAATTCCGCGATGGTCGCCTACATCAATCGGCAGGGCGGCACGGGGAGTGCAGCGATGGAGGAGGAGTCAGATTTGCTGTTGGTGTGGAGAGTCGATTTCGGCGGCGCACATTGCAGGGAAGGACAATGTGATGGCGGACTTTCTCAGCAGAGTTCAAGTGGATGCCGGGGAGTGGGAGCTACACCTCGAAGTCTTTGCGCAGTTGGTGGTACAGTAGGAGACGCCCGTCATGAACGTAATGGCGACCTTTCATTCTGCAAAGGTCCCGCGGTTCTTCAGCAGGAGACAAGAAAGAATGTCAGAAGGCATAGACACGCTGTTGCAGCGGTGGCCGACCTCGGGTCTCCTTTACTTTTCCTGCCGTGGGCGTTGATAGGTTGAGTGGTTCAAAGGATAGAGGCTCATCAGGGAAGAGTGCTTCTGGTTGCGCCTGACTGGCCAAGGCGTCCGTGGTACGCGGATCTGGTGCGGCTCCTGGACGGCAGTCCTTGGAGGCTTCCGGTAAGGCCGGATTTGTTGATGCAGGGTCCTCTGTTCATGCCTCAGGTGGATCGATTCTTGCTTACAGTATGGCCATTGAAAGGGCTCGGCTAAAGAAGGGCTATTCGGCGTCTGTGATATCTACGCTAATCAGGGTGCGTAAGCAGTCCACGTCATTGGCATATGTGCGGATCTGGCGTATTTTTGAAGATTGGTGCTCACGTCGGCAGATTCGGGTGGCTACTGTCACCGTTCCATCTATTCTTAACTTCCTCCAAGATGGGTTTGACAAGGGCCTAGCGGCTAGCTCCTTGCGGGTACAATTAGCAGCTCTGTCCTGTTATCGCGGCAAGGTTCAGGGTATAGCTCTGGGAGCTCATCCGGATGTGTTGCGTTTCCTTAGAGCGGTGTCTAGGTTACGTCCTTCGCGTAGGGTGTCAATTCCGCCTTGGGATCTCAATTTGGTTTTGTTGGCGCTTGCCAAACCGCCCTTTGAGCCTTTGCAGCGGGCGTCGTTGAAGGACTTGACGTTAAAGGCGGTGTTTCTGGTGGCAATCTGTTCCGCGAGGCGCGTTTCTGAGTTGCAAGCTTTGTCCTCTAGGGAACCCTTCTTGACTTTCTCAAAAGAAAAAGTCGTCTTGCGGACAGTTCCGTCATTTTTGCCGAAGATGGTATCTCCCTTTCATTTGAATCAGGCGGTGTGTTTGCCAGTTTTGGGGTCCGTAGAGGGGGAGACTGAGGTCCACAGTTTACGGCGTTTAGATGTCAAGAGAACTTTGCGTCAGTATTTGAAGATTACAGATTCTTTTCGTAAGTCGGATCGGCTGTTTCTGTTTGGTGGTAGGCGTAAGGGAGAGGCGGCGTCAAAGGCTTCCATTGTGAGGTGGTTTCGGGAAGCGATATATTCCGCCTATTTGCTTCAGGGTCGCGCAGTACCGGATGGTCTGCGGGCTCATTCTACCAGAGCGCAAGCGGTATCTTGGGCGGAACATGGCTTGGTTCCTCCAAGTGAGATTTGTAGAGCGGCCACCTGGTCGTCCCTGCATACGTTCAGTAGACATTACCGTCTTGATGTCGCGGTGGCTCAGGATGCTTGTTTCGGGGCTGCGGTGTTGCGTGCCGGCTGGAAGGGCCCCCCCCCCCCCAGTAATTACTGCTCTGGTACATCCCAGAGGTAGAGGACTGAACTGGAGGAACGATAATTACACTTACCTGGTAATTGTAGTTCCTTGAGTGACGACAGTTCAGTCCTCATTCCCGCCCAGGGGTTTTTTGTTTCCCGGAGGGGAGCAGCCGGGTGACGCGTGGACAGTCGCTACAGGTAAGTTCGTTGTTTTCAGCCATTCATTCGGGGAAGGTATCTACATAACAGGTGCGGTGGCAGTGCAGGGCATAAAGAAGCTTTGTCTGCAGGTTGTTATAATATCCTAGTTATTTTAGTTTAGATTGCAAGTTGCGTTATACCTACTTATTTGTTGCTCCTTTGAGTCTGCTTTGTTAATAGTTTACACTGGAGGGGAACAGAGCAACAGGCTATATCCAGTGATGTCGTCATTCTGACATACCATTCTCCAAGCTGCAGGAGGAGGTTGACAACCCAGAGGTAGAGGACTGAACTGTCGTCACTCAAAGAACTACAATTACCAGGTAAGTGTAATTATTTTCTGCGGTTTGCAGTGCCAAGAGGACACGTTCAGTTTCAGGCTTTGCCGTTTGGCCTGGCAACAGCCCCGTGCACCTTTACCAATGTAATGGTGGTCGTGGTTGCGGCACTACGCAAAGAAGGGATTCTAGTCCACCTGTATCTAGATGATTGGTTGATCCGGGCCAAGTCCAGAGAGGAGAGTATAAAGGCAACTGCCAGAGTAGTTGGACTCCTGAGAAGTCTGGGGTGGGTGATCAATCTGGTAAAAAGCAGATTGGTCCCCGCTCAAGAGATCAAGTATCGGGGGCGCTCGTGAGCCCAATCAAGATGGCCACGAACCCATGAGGCTCCTCTACTATTTCTCCCTAATCCTGGTTAATCCGTTATCAACTATGATGTTACTGGATTGAAAAAGTGCTGATTAATAGTGCTAAGATAGCTCCGTAGAACGATGCTACCAAATCTTTTATCTTAACAGATGGCTAAGAGTTCCACGTTCTCCCTGTTTGACACCCAGAGGGGAGTTGGGGTCAATGGGACACTAAATAGCACAGGATGAAACTCGGCAAGATCGTTGCCGCCGGCTACCCCTACTGAAGCTCTTTTCTGCTTGTATTCTGCCTTGGATTATAGGCCCCACAAAGTACTTCTGAAGAAACCCTCTCATCACAGTGAGTTACAATAAAAGAAATGGTTGCCGTTTATGTTGGGGCGTAAAGAGTGAAACAGAGGTCCACCAAAGCGTTAAACCCTTCATTAGGCTCCTACAGTCAGGCTAACAGTCCCCGGGTGCTGATTGCAGGCGTTCGCTGAACCCCATAATTTAGCCGCCATTACAAAAATATCTATGTGAAGTCCAGTGGAACGCAGAAGGGGGCTCCAATATCGGCGAGAAATTGTTGTGTGCTCTCCCTGGAACGCACAGTGGTGCTGACGACACTCTTGACTTGTAGAGAGAGCGCAGCGGCAGGCGGCCCTGAATCCTAAACTGGCTGAGTTGTGGAACGCAAATAAGGACAGGCAAGATGGCTGCCATTTCTTTTTAAAAGGTTCAGCTGATTGATCGGTTCTGACGGAGATCGAGTGAATTTGCGATCGGCTCTTCAGGGATCCGTCAGAGTCTTTCCACTAAGCAGAGGATTAACGCTCTTGGTTTATACCGGTGCAGTAAGTCCTTGCCTGCTTTTGTAGGAAGCAAGTTGCATCTCCAGATTTCTTCTTATGGGTTATTCCATGCCCTAGCTGAGAGCTCCATCTAGTGACTCTTTTAGGTATTGAAAATAAAGGACAGTACAATCCTTTTCTATACGTTTACCGGTCAAAGTTACCCTTCTCGCAGTGTTATTGATATAAAAAGTGATTACCTCTGCGGGTAAGTGGGATTACAAGGTCAGTTGCTGTCTTACATTAATTATAGACAACAGGGTCATCCTGGGAAAATTGAGGCTAGTTCGGGAAACGAATCCCTCTTAAGATCCACATCCCTTGCCCAAGTGGGAGTTAGCTTCTGATGAGTTTCTGACCTCCTACTGATGCACCACTTGACTTGAAGTGCCCCTCGGATCTGTGGATTTATTTAATTAATTAATTTATTTATTTAAAGTCTCTTTTATACCGCGCTATTCAGCATCAGCGCGGTTTACAATAAACAGTGAACATACACATTTCCAATAGTACTTTGTGTTTACATATGAACAGGATAATCAACTTGGCTAACAGGGTAACTATGTACAACCACAAAATATACAATATATTTATTTATATATATAAATATGTACAACCACAAAATATACAATATATACAATTTGTAGGCTGATCATGTGTTTGTATGGTTTTAGACAGTGGTAATTTGGGTGGTTTCGGCAAATGTCGCTGGTCAGTTGAAGTTCTCCCGGCCATTATAGTTTCCTGGTGGTGTGAGAGGGATAGCCGGTGATTAGGGGAAGCGGGTCAGCCTGATCCAAACCTTGAGTCTTATACCGAGCATGAGAGGCTACAAGATCGAGAAAGCTGCTTTGACAAACAAAACATGGCCACTACAAAATCCTATGCATCTTCCTTATCCAAGTTTGCTAGATCATCGGACTCTCTAACAGCAAGCTCTTCAACTACAGCTGAAGGAGCCTCCGTTTCCAAACCCAATTCAGTGGGACCGCAGGCTCCTGTTACGAAAGCAGATTTTTTGGGAATTTTAAAGGAGCTTAAGCTTTTCCGACAGGATTTCACCAAGGCAGTGAATGATATCCAAGCTGATCTTAAATCACTTGATGACAGGGTGACACAAATTGCGATCAATATAGAGGAGCAAATGGATTTGACCGTGGCTTTCCAATCTAAAATTGTAGAATTGGATCAACTCACAAAAGATCTTAAGGAGAGACAAGATGAGCTTGAAAACAGGCGAAGGCGCAATAACATCAGAATATTTGGTCTACCCGAACAATCCGGAGGTCTGGAGGATACTGCGGCTCTAATCCAAGAGCTTTATGCCTTTTGTGTGCCGAATGCCTCTCATCCTGTGCGTTTAGAAAGGGCACACTGATCCTACGGGACCCGAAGGGCTTCTATGTTCAACCTCGCGCAGTTATCACCTGTTTCAGCTTCTTTGAAGATAAAGTGGCCCTTATGAGAAGTCTAAGGGGCAAACGCTCGGTGGTCTTTAAAGGACAAGAGATTCAGATATACCAAGACTTCTCTCAATATACCTTGGAGCGACAGAAGTTTCAAACCCTTAACTCAAGCGCTGAAGAAGCACGCAATTTTATTTATTTACAGTCTCTTCTATACCGCGCTATTCAACATCAGTGCGGTTCACATGACGACAAAACCTTTATATGGTGCAGGAATCTGCATTGCATTACAATAAACAGGTGCTTAAACTTGGGTAAAACCGGGATAACTATTTACATATAGACATTACATAGATGGGGATTTCCCTTTGCTTTAATGTTTGACTGGAACAATAGTACACAGATCTTGGATCTGTCAGCAGCAATGGAGTTTTTAGACCTGATGCAACATGGTGATCGCCCATCACGTCCAAGAAGTACAGATGCAGAGTGGGAGATGTCCTCGCCTAAGACGCAAAGTACCTAGATCTCGCAAGTCGTCCAACTCAGATCTTGATTCAAATCTTCAAAAAGAAATGGACATTTCCGCTCCTACATGATACCATTATGCTTGTTATTGTTTGCTGTGGGTTTTGTCTGGGGTAGTTTATTTTTTTCTTGCAATGTTTAGGGTGGGCCTCAACGAGGCAACTTAGGTTCTGAGGTGGGTTAGCTGAAACTGAACGAAGGGGGTAGGGAGGAGGTGGAGGAGGTGGGTCATGGTGGTATGAGGAGAGAGGAATGAGGTTGGGTGGAAAAATTTGCCTAAGGGATGCACGGAGAACTAAGGAAGCACTTTATAGGGCTATGTCTTTTTACATTAATGAGATGAAGGATGGGAGGGAGAGGGAGAGGGCTTGTCATATACTTATTCACACTGCCTTCTCTGGTGACACTAGTGTTCTGACTTTTGTGATGTTTATATGTCTAGTTTGCGTCCTGCATATATAGGAATGTATGGGCGGGTGGGTGGGTCTTCTGACCCGGGCATCAAACTGCTCCCCTTGAGCAAATGGGACACGCTTTATGATCAGCTGAGGGCTGTGGGAAGAGAGGTTAGTGGTCTTAAGGGAAAGAGGTTTGCTGTTAAAGTATAGGGATGGTAGATAATTGGGTTAATTTTAGGATGAAAATTCACAAGTGGCTTCATTCAATAACTGGGAATGGTTAGGGCTATTTCATGGAATGTGCATGGCTTAAATAACCCATGCAAAAGTAGGAGGGTTTTAAACCAGTTGTGCCGGGAGAAAGCTGAGATAATCTTTCTTCAGGAAACCCATTTCTCCAAGCGTGACCGCTTTTGAGTCTGCTAGAAACAGGTTTCCACAAATACTCCTGGCTAACTTCTGTTCAAGGAGGAGGGGGTGTTGCTATTCTGTTTTCCTCTACATGCACCTTTCAGCTTTTAACGAATTTACAGATCCGGGGGGAGGGGGGGTCGTTTTCTGATTCTGGTGGGTTCTATTCAAGGGATCACTATGACTCTCGTAAATGTATATCTTCCTCCAGCATTAGTGGGGAGTTCCTTGAATGATCTTTCCAAGGCACTTCAGAAATTCAGTCAAGGTGAATTGTTCATAGGAGGAGACTTTAACTGTGTCTGTTCAGAGATGGACTGTTTGAAGTCGGATTTCGGGGAATAATTCGGGAATTTTATTAGAGAAATGGGTTTCACATTTTGATCTGTGTGATGTTTGGAGACGAATACATACTCTGGAAAGGGATTATACTTTTTACTCTAAGGTACACAATTGTCACTCTCGTATTGATAAGTGGTTTGTCAAGGTCAGGGATTTTACGACTGACTCTGGCAAATATTGGAACCATGGGCCCATCGGACTATGCAGTCATTTCCATTGAAATTTCGTTGGGGAAGAATGAGTCCTCACCTCATCGGTGGGCTCTGCCTCGCGGGTTATTACTTTGGAGTTTGCCTCTGCAAAGGTTGGACGGAGTTTTTGGACTTTAATGACTCCTCAGATGTATCCAGAGCTCTGCTGTGGGATGCTGTGAAGGCGGTTTTGCGAGGGCATCTCATCTCTGTCGCGTGCTTAAAAAGCGTCTAGTGGGCGAACAGGAGGATTTGCGGAGAGAGATTGTGGAACTGGGAAAAATAACATAGGAGGGGAGGGGGGATAAGGTGTGGAGATTGTTGACAAACCATAGGGGGGAATTGGCGGCCCTCGAGTCGGAACACGTGGCCTCGCTATTCCTAAGAACAAGACAACGTTTTACGAACAGGGGAATAAAGCTGGGAAGTTGTTGCTGTGGCAATTAAAACATCAGTGGCAGCGTCATAGAATAGAAGCCATCAAATCTACACAGGGCCAGGTTTTACATGGGTCTCGGGATATAGCGGCCACCTTTGCTAGATTCTATGAGCAGTTATAGTCTAGTGAGACATCTGCAGTTGCCACGGATATTCACGAGTGGCTGCGGGAGGCTTCGCTCCCTCAGCTTTCAGCAGAAGGAAGGGGGACCACATAGATCGCCTATTCACTCTTCAGGAGGTTCAACATGTTATGAAGAACCTTAAAACTGCTAAGGCCGCAGGTCCGGATTTATTACCAGCAGAAATTTACAAGGTGTTCTCAGATTTATTTGCCCTGATGCTGTTGACAGTCTTTAATGAAATTCTTTCCAACAAAACTCTTCCAGAATCCTTTTATCAGGCGACTATTGTGGTGATCCCGAAAGCTGACAAAGATCCAATGTAGTGCTCCAACTATTATCTGATCTCTTTTCTAAACCAGGATTACAAAATTTTCACCAAGCTACTAGCTAATCGTTCAGCGTCTTTAATCCCAGATATTGTTCATCCAAATCAAACGAGTTTTATAAAAAATAGATATGGTTTTGAAAATGTGCGACGGTTGATTAATGTCTTGCAGGGCCTAAAATCTAAAGTTGGGTCTTTTGGGATCCTATCACTTGATGCTGAGAAAGCTTTCGACAAAATTGAATGGTCATATCTTTTACCGGTCCTCCAGGAGTTTGGTTTCGGGACCTCATTTTGTATATGGATTGCCTCTTTATACACCAGCCCCCTGGCCTCGGTATCCATAAATGGTGTCATTTCGTTACCCTTCCTATTAGGTAGAGGCACGAGACAAGGATGCCTACTTTCTCCTTTGTTTGCCCTCGTGATGGAACCCTTAGCGGCCCATATCAGGTTAAGAGCCGAGGACATATGTATCCATCTAGGTTCTGAATGGCATTCGATCTCATTATATGCGGACGACACGCTGATTTATTTAAGTGATCCCTCCAGATCCTTACCCACAGTGCTAAGTATTTTAGAACGCTTTTCATATGTATCAGGATTTACTATAAATAAGCAAAAGTCAACATTACTTAGTTCCTTATCGTTCCTCCAGTTTAGTCCTCAACCTCTGGGTAGTGAACCACCTCCTACAGCTTGGAGACTGGGCATGTCAAACTCATGACATCACTGGATATAGCCTGCTGGTCTCTCGCATCAGCCCCCAGTGAACTAATCCCAGTGTGTCCAGTCTCCATGCAGCAGGAGGACGTAGTGAGCCTAGCTTCTGGGTTCACTTGGGGGAATAGATAAGGAGCATTTAGTGTGACAAATTCTATTCTGATTTTACTTTAGATTTTTACCTTTAATTTTACTTTTAATTCAGTTACCTTTGGTTAATTGACAATCAGGGATTAGTTCCCTTTAGTAGTTAGGAGCAAATTTCCTGATATTTACAGTAATTTTAAATTTGAGCCTGGCTCTTTAAAATAGTAGCAGCTCCCGCCTTCCCTCCTTGTCAGTTATTTTCACTTGCTGCAGGCATTCGCTGGTGCGGATCTCTCTCCCTGGACGGTATGGGAGAGAGCTCAGGGACCCGTACAGCCACACTGAAGCTGTGTGAAACGGAGCCTCTCCGTTGCTGCAGGATTTTAATTTTACTCCGTGGAACCAGCTGAGTGGTCCTCACCGTGGCTGCCGGGCGCAGCAGCGTGGCTTGAGGATCGGATGAATTCAAGGCGGTAGGAGCAGGCTGCGTGGCCTTCGGCCCTGCAGGTAAGGCCTTCGGGCTCTGTCGGTCTGCTGAGGCCTCCTTTTTGCAGCAGCTGTTGGTGCCAGAATTCGTTGACAAAGGGGCGGCCATTTTCTCTCTAGGTATTTGGACTGCATGGCGGTGTTTCAGTGAGCTGCCTGTGTGAGGAAGACGACAGGCAGAATAGCTAGATTTTTAGGTCTAGTGTTTTTCTTTTTGTTTGTAGGGTTTTTTTATTTTTTTTGAGGCTCGGGGGGGGGGGGGGGGAGTCTGCAGCCTTAAGGGGGCTGTTGTCAGTCCTCCTTTATTTTTAAGTTTATTCTTAGTTTTATAGGACAGCAGTTTTGGCATTGATCTCTGATGCCACATGTTCTCTCCCTCCTAATCATGTCTCTGAGGAGCATCTGTTAAGTCCCGGGTTATTAGGAAAATTGCCAGTTTTTAGGTTCTTCAAGAGCAGAGCCCTAACTTGTAGTTGGAAGGAGGGACAGGCTGGAAGTGTGCTTGAGACAGTAGCTCTCTTTTTTTGTATTCACGGTCTGCAAATGTATTCTATAGTGAAAGTTGCCCAAACGCCTGTGGTTTCACAGGGACGGGTTTGGGAAACCTTATTATATATTTTTTTAATATCCTAACAGTTAAACTCTCAACCAAAAAGTGCCTGTGCTACAGTCTATGACCACCAGAGGGCAGCTGGTACACTCAGTAGTGCCTTTCTGTGGCTGTGTGTATGCAGCCATATCAGATTGATCTCTGCAAGTCAGGGAAGAAGTAACCACAGGGCCACCTCATGGGCACTCAGGGGTTAGTGACTAAACAAGCAGCTGTAATGTTATGCAAATCAAGATTATATGACCAAGATTTAAAGCTCTTAACTTCTGTATCGTTTGCCGGGCTCTGGTGCCCTAAAGGCCACCGGATGGCAGCGCTGCTCATGAATCGCATATAGTATTCAGTGCCCCCCATCCCTGGGGGGGTTTGTAAAATACGAAATCGTATTCCTCATCAGGTTCACACAGGCAGCAACCTCTAAGACCTCCACTTGCAGGGTTGTCGGTGTATCCCACTGCTATTTCTCTGACTGCAGGAAGGTGGGGGGGGGGGGTGCCTTTGTGTTTCATAGCTCCACTTAGCCCTTCCCAGGAAATTCTCATCTATTTCTAGAGCCTGTGCTGTCAGAGCGGGGCTTTAAGCACTTAGCAGGGGCACTGACCCGTCTGTGCCATCTTGTTAAAGGGCCTGTGCTGAGGGTGAAGAGAAGGACGTCTAGGTAGCACAGTTTGGGGCTTAGCGCTCCAGGGCACTGGAAGGTTTCATAGCGGAAGTCAATATGTGTATGCTCCGTGCATTCAGCCTATGTTCAAGCATGCTCACTGCACTGTGTTTGGGTGACAGGTGCTGGGTCACCCGTATATGTAGATGTGCATTTTGTATGTGCTCACAATTGCTTAGGCATGATTTTTGGGTGCACTCTTTGCAGAGTGAGACTGCATTTCTTTGCTCGGACTGTATTATCAGGCTAAGGTAATTTCTCCAGTAATGGGGGGATGTCGATTGTAATAAAGTGCGTGAGGTCCTCACAGTGTTACATGGGGTTGGAGATGCAGTAGTGGGATCTGCTGTGGAGTGAGCCGTCGGGAGGAGCTACAGTGTCAGTCACCAGTTTCCCTTTCTCTTTGGGCTTTGCCCCCAGATCCTAGCCCCTCTTTCTCTCTGATGTCCAGGACGCAAGGTCCCCGGCCCACTGGACAATCTATTCTCAGCCTTTTCTCAATGCTGGCAGAAGGACTGGGAGAGTGAGAAAGGAAGACCAGGAACCAGCATCAGCTCTGATGTGTCTCCACTGCCAGTGTTTGCTACGTCACATATTCCCAGTCAGTTATTTGAGTATACTGATTTGCCTACAGGTCAGGGTGGCATACAGTCGATTACGGTATTTCTATTTCCCTTGTCCCTGAAGGGCTCACAATTTATGTTTTAGTACCTGAGGCAGAGGGTTAAGTCGCTTAACGAAGGCCAGAAGATCCACCTGTGGGACCAGAAACCCCAGTTTTTATGGCCCAAGGTTGGTGGTCTTGATTGGAATTCAAACCCTTGGTCCTCTGGCTACTTGCCTCAACCACTAGGCTGCACTGCTCCGTGTGAGCTGGCCATGGGGCCAGGTGCAGCCTGTTACTTCCAAGGCAGAGACCTTGGGGAGGTTCCGTTCATAAGGATACAAGAAATGCCATACTGGGTCAGGCCAAGCTCTTTCAGGTCCAGTATCCTGTTTCCTAGGGTAGCCAATCCAGGTCTTAAGGACCTGGCTGGTTTCCAAAAAGACGAATAGGCTACTCAATGCTTGTATCGGGGCAAGCGGTGGATTCATGTGTGCTCATATTTTAAGGGTTCCGTAGGATGTACAACAGATGTGACGCTCAGTTGGGTGTGTGCCTTGTAGAACATCTTGAATTGGTGAAAGTTGGTATAAAAAACAACATAAGAACATAAGATATGCCATACTGGGTCAGACCAAGGTCCATCAAGCCCAGTATTCTGTTTCGAACAGTGGCCAATCTAGGTCATATGTACCTAGCAGTTTCCCCAAGGGACACAGGTTCCACAATGCTTGTATTGGTTCAAGCATTGATATCCTGGGTCCCTTCTTAATAATGGTTTATGGACCTTTCCTCCAGGAACTTGTCCAAACCTTTTTTAAACCCAGCTACACTAACAGCCTTTACTACATCCTCCGGTAACAAATTCCAGAGTTTGAGTTAATAATTTTCCAGCTTCTCTCTAATAAAAGGTTATGGACCTTTCCTCCGGGAGCTTGGCCAAAAACTTTGTTAAACTCCGCTACATTCGGAGATCGTTTCGCGCAAGGCTCTTGGAGTACACAGGAGACCCAGTGGTCAATCAACCGACTGGAAATGTGAGCGATACGCCGGGCGTTGCAGGCGTTCGAAGCTACGGTGACAGGTCGAGTACTGTCCGACAACTCCGTGGCGGTGGCCTACATCAATCGGCAGGGCAGAACCGGAAGTGTGGCCATAGAGGCTGCAGTAGAGGGTCTGTGTGTGTGGATAGAGCTTTGGCTGCCAGCGTTTTCAGTGGCGCATGTTGCGGGTAAGGACATTGTGATGGCGGATTTCCTCAGCTGGGTCCGAGTAGATGCCAGAGAATGGGAGTGGCATCCAGAGGTGTTCGCACAGATCAGTCGCATATGGGAACAGCCAGTAATGGACCTCATGGCGGCGTTTCACTCTGCGTAAACGGGTCACTTCTTCAGCAGACAACGCGAAAGGAGGTTGGAAGGTATCGGCGCACTGTTCAATGGTGGCCGCCGTCCTGTCTTCTCTGTCTTTCCACCAGGGGCACCCATAGGTCGAGTGGTTCTGCGTATCGAAGCGCTTCAGGGAAATGTGTGGTTGGGGGACTCGGGCTGGCCGAGGCACCTGTGGTATGCCTTCCTCATATGGTTGCTTGACGGGAATCCATGGAGGTTTCTGACATTGGAGATTCTGTTGCTATGGAGTTCCCCTTGAATGCCTTAGGTGCATCATTTTTTGCCTACGGGGTGGCCATTGAAAGGGCAAGCTTAAGGAAAAAGAGTTGCTCGGCAGCAGTCTTTGCCATCTTGCCGCAAAAAAAAAAAAAAAGTGTCTCTCCCTTGCATATGTGCGAATATGGCGCTTCTTTGAGGATGGGTACTCATGGAGGCATGCTCACATGACAACAGTGTCAGTTCCCTTGGTATTAGGTTTTATGCAGGACGGGTTTGGTAAAGGCAGGTCCTGGAGAGTTCAGTTAGCAGCTCTGTCTTGCTATAGGGGCAAAGGACAGGGAGTGGCTCTCATGCACAGGTCGATGTGGTACACTTTCTCAGGCGGTTACAAGACTGTAGCCCTCTCGTAGGATATTAAATCGACCGGGGAAGCTCAAGTTGGTTTTAGGATCGTTAGCTAGCGCACCATTGGGGCCCTTGCAACAGGTGTAGGTTAAGGGTTTTGCCTTGAAGACGGTATGTTTGATGGAAAAAAGAGCCAAACGACGAAACCTGGAAACAGCACAAGCACTGGCAAGTCAAATGCAAGGCATTGATAAGGCAGGCAAAGAGAGAATTTGAGAAGAAGCTTGCTGCGGAAGCAAAAACGCGAAATAAAGACCTTTTCAAGTACATTCGTAGCAAAAAACCTGTGAGAGAGTCAGTTGGTCCATTAGATGATAGAGGAGTTAAAGGGGCACTAAGAGGCGACAAGGCGATAGTGGAGAGACTGAATTCTTTGCTTCGGTCTTTACTAAGGAAGATGTAGGGATGTTACCCATGACTGAAGTGGTATTTAAAGGTGCGGAAGAATTGAAGGAAATATCGATACATCGGGAAGATGTCTTACAACTATTAGATAAATTGAAGAGTAGCAAATCACCTGGGCCGGATGGTATACATCCAAGGGTGTTGAAAGAACTGAAATTTGAGATTGCAGAACTGCTATCAGTAATCTGTGAACTATCATTAAAATCAACTCTAATACCTGAAGATTGGAGGATCGCCAATGTAACACCAATTTTTAAAAAGGGTTCCACGGGTGATCCGGGAAACTACAGACCGGTGAGCCTGACGTCAGTACCGGGAAAAATGGTAGAAACCATCATAAAGAATAAAATTACTCAGCATGTAGATAGTCACAACCTAATGGGAGAAAGCCAACATGGCTTTAGACAAGGAAGATCTTGTCTTACTAATCTGTTATGTTTTTTTGAAGGAGTGAATAAAAACAGGTGGACAAAGGTGAGTCGGTTGATATTGTGTATCTGGACTTTCAAAAAGCCTTTGACAAGGTCCCTCATCGGAGAATTTTGGCAAAACTAAAGAGTCATGGGATAGGAGGCAGTGTACTATTGTGGATCAGGAACTGGTTAAAAGATAGAAAGCAGAGGGTAGGGCTAAATGGCCAGTTTTCCCAATGGAGAAAGGTGAATAGTGGTGTACCCCAGGGATCTGTGCTGGGTCCGCTGCTTTTTGACATATTCATAAATGACCTGGAAAGTGGAATAACGAGTGAGGTTATCAAATTTGCAGATGACACAAAACTATTTAAAGTTGTTAAAACCCAAGAGGATTGTGAAAAATTGCAAGAGTATCTTGATAAATTGGAAGACTGGGCATCAAAATGGCAGATGAAATTTAATGTGGACAAGTGCAAGGTTATGCACCTAGGGAAGAACAACCCAAACTATGGTTACACGATGCAAGGTTCCACATTAGGAACCACCACCCAGGAAAAAGATTTAGGCGTCATTGTGGATACCATGTTAAAACCCTCGGCCCAGTGTGCAGCGGCGGCCAAGAGAGCAAATAGAATGCTAGGTATGATAAGGAAAGGAATGGAAAATAAAACAAAAGATATTATAATGCCTCTATATCGTTCCATGGTGAGACCGCACCTTGAATATTGTGTGCAATTCTGGTCACCGTATCTTAAAAAGGATATAGCGATTTTAGAAAAGGTACAGAGAAGAGCCACCAAAATGGTAAAGGGGATGGAAGGATACTCCTATGAAGAAAGGTTAAAAAGGTTAGGGCTCTTTAACCTGGAAAAGGGACGGCTGAGGGGAGATATGATAGTCTATAAATTAATGAACGGAGTGGAACGGGTAAACGTAGATCGATTGTTTACCTTATCAGAATATAGAAAGACTAGGGGACATGCAATGAAGCTACAGGGTAAACTATTTAAGACTAATAAAAGAAAATATTTTTTCACTCAACGTGTAATCAAACTCTGGAATTTGTTACCGGAGGATCTAGTGGAGGCTCTTAGTGTAGCTTGGTTTAAGGAAGGTTTGGACAAGTTCCTGGAGGAAAGGTCCTTAAACCATTATTAAGAAGTGACCGAAGATATCAGTGCTTGACCCAGTACAAGCATTGTGGAACTTGTGTCTCTTGGGGAAACTGCTAGGTACATGTGACCTAGATTGGCCACTGTTGGAAACAGAATTCTGGGCTTGATGGACCTTGGTCTGACCCAGTATGGCATATCTTATGTTATGTTCTTATGGTTATCTGTTCGGCGAGGCGATTTTTGAAGTTGCAGGTATTGACCTGTCAGGAATCGTTTTTTTGTCTGTCAGAAGGTGGCCTGGCGGCTGGTTCCATTGTTGCCAAAGGTGGTTTCTACGTTCACCTAACTAAAATGGTCTCTCTTCCAGCGCTAGGTGCGGCGGAGGGGAGCATATTGAACCATAGCTTGCGCTGCGGCAGTGTTTAAAGGTTTCAGAAACTTTCGCAAGGCGTTTCATCTCTCTTCGGGGTGTTTGGAGGGTCCCGCAAAGGGAAGCGGCGGCGGCGAAGGAGTCCATTTCTGCATGGATTGGAGCGGCGAGCGCATTGGCTTATCTTTACGGGACCGTACAGTCCCAGGGAGCTTACAAGCTCACTCTACCAGAGTGCAAGCGTCTTCTTGGACGGAGCACAGTTTGGTTCTGCCAGTGGACATCTGTAGGGAGGTCTCTTGGTTGTCTCTCCATACTTTCAGTAAGCACTACTGCCTAGATGTTCTGGCAGCTAAGGATGCCGTTTTCAGGGAGGTGGTGTTGAGATCCAGTTGGAAAGGTTCCTCCCAATGATTACTGCTGATACATCCCAGAGGTTGAGGACTAAACTGGACGAACGATAAGGAAATAGGAAATACACTTAACTGGTAATTGTGGCTCCTTGAGTGACTCCAGTTTAGTCCTCATTCCCGCCCGGGGATGGGGTCTTAGCAGTGGTCTTTCTGTTGGGGGAAGTGCAAGGTTAAAAGTGGATATAGGCCTTCACTGGTGTTCAGTCGTTTTGATGCTTCCATTTGTTTTGCGCTATATTGTTATATTATATTATGATATTATTATATATATTGCTATATTGCACTGGATTGTTTAGGGCTAGGCATTCGACAGGAGAGCATGCAGGAAGCAGTCCCTTTCCTTCTGGAAGGGAGTAGTAGGTAGATAGGTTATATGTTTTGCGTGCCCTTGAATATACGTAATAAGTTTAAAAAAAAAAAAGTTACTGATTTTTTTTTTTTGCTCCTTTGAGTCTGCTTTGTCAGTAGTTCACTGGGGGCTGATGGGAGAGACCAGCAGGCTATATCCAGTGATGTCATGAGTTTGACATGCCCAGTCTCCAAGCTGCAGGAGGAGGTTCACTACCCAGAGGTTGAGGACTAAACTGGAGTCACTCAAGGAACCAGAATTACCAGGTAAGTGGAATTCCTATTTGTCTGTCCCATTCCTCAACTGGATGTTACTCTACCGGGGTGGTGGACCATTTTAAGTACCTTGGTATTGTAATACATCGGGATATCTTGAGGTTGTATAGTCTGAACTATCTTCCTCTCTTAAAATCGCTCAAACTAGATATGGAACATTGGGGTTCTTGTTCGGTCTCTTGGCCTGGCCAAATTAATACTTCTAAGATGTTGGTTTTACCAAAGTTGCTCTTTCTGTTTATGCAGTTACCTATCTCTCTCTTCCGGGCACTTTTTTCAAGTTTCTTTGGCAGGCTGTAGTGCGATTTCTATGGATGGGGAAACGTCTGTTCATTAGTTGGAGCATTCTTACGCTTCCATAGTGGTCCGGGGGGATGGTGTATCTGACCCTGAGATGTATTACTCCTGTATTTGCTTGAGATCATCATTATTGTTGTGGAGAATTAACTCCGGGGCTGAATGGGCATTGTTGGAAAAGGACTGGTTGAGACTGATTCCATTGGTAGCGGTATCCTTTCTCAGTGATTCACTAGAGATAGCTAAGGTGAAGGCACATGTGTGTATTGGCCCTTGCTGGGAGGCATGGAGGAAGATTTGTAAGCAGTTGAGTCTGTTTTCCAATCGCCTTATACTGTTTTAGGGGCCATGGGGTTCATTCGAAGCATGAAAAAGGGAATGGATTTAGACTTTGCCCAGACGAGGCTCTCTTCCTTGTATGAGAGCTCATGTCCCTTGCCTAAGTGGAGGATGGAGGCACGTTTAGGGGGTCTCTTCTGCCAATTCCAGTATCTCCAACTATCTCATTGTCTGGTTACTCTGTGTTCGGAGTTGGACTGGGCTAGGAGCCCCAGACGATGGGAGCAAGACCTTTTTTGAGTCCACGAAACTCCCTGCTCTTATTGCACGGCTTTATCGGAATATTGCAGACGATTTACCTGCTCTCTCCCTACTTTGAGACTTCCTCAGCAGAGATGGGAGGCAACGTTACCGGGAAAGGAGCAGGATTTCTGGCTGGAAGTTTATTCTTACTTGCATTTGTGTTCTTTCGCTTGTGTTAATCCACTCTTAGCCTATCCTTCGCACATAAAACAAACTTCCAGAGCAATCTTCTACAAACTCGGATCATTACAACATTTAAGATTGCTATTAGACAAGGACGACTTCAGGACCATTGCCCAAGCACTAATAATGCCTCATCTGGACTATTGCAATGGGATTTATCAAGGCATAACCAAAAAAACCCTTAACACACTCCAAATGGCTCAGAATGTTGCAGCCCAAATAATCACCAAAGCCAAGCTATCTGATCATATTTCCCCCATCCTCTACAACCTCCATTGGCTCCCTGTTGCCAGCAGGATCCAATATAAAACCATAGTTACCACCTTCAAATTAATCAACAAAATTGCACCATCACATCTTGCTACCCAGATAAAAAGTCCCCCGGAAAACAGAATTAGAAGGAGGAACCTCTACTCTCTATCCTAGTACCTGATGACATCAGAAAATCAAAGCAGATAACAAGTAAAAGTGCCTTTTCCTATGTTTCACCAATACAATGGAACAATCTGCCAGCTCAGCTAAGGGAGACTAAAGACCTCCAAGATTTTTGAAAGGATCTGAAAACATACTTATTTACACAGCACTATTATAACCGCGACCATTCCACCGAAAGAGCCACACAGACTCAGACTGACCATTCTAATGACTACCATCCTTTAGAACCTTAGCCGTAATCTACTTCAGCACAGACAATTGCACTCTCGCACTCCACATAAATGCATATAACTCTGTACATACATTCCGGAGCCCACTTGTGCGTACCCGAGTTGTAAAAAGTTGCTATGTTCAGCTGCAGTAGTGTAAATAGTTAATGTCTCAACCATGTTCAACTGTTCTTGTAATGTTTTAATGTTCAGAAGTTTAATGTATGGTTACTGTTCATTGTAAACCGCCCCTGATCTCTGGAAGGGGCGGTATATAAAAGTTTTCAAATAAATAAATAAATACACACACAACTCAGGATCCTTTACCATCTTTCAATAACGCCTGTAGATCTTTTTCAATGGAAGAGAGCTGATGACGTGCTATGCTGGCAGCTGTGTGGACGTTGAGGCACCTTTTGATCATATGTGGTGGTACTGTCCCCACATTCAAAGCTATTGGAGGAAGGTGGTGGGACATCTTATGGGGAGGTTACAGGTAACTCTTCCCTTTGATATGGAGACTTGTTTATTGGGGGTTCTTCCTGAGGATTCCAGTAGTGTTCCTCTTTGGAAATTGGTTCAGGCACTGCTACTAGCGGCCAGGTCGGTGATGGCTTGTTTCTGGAAGCGCAGTAGAGCACCGAGCTGGGAAATTATCGGTTGGAAAAAATTACTGCTTCAGTTTGTGGACATTCATTTCAAGAAGAGGAACTGTGGAGCTTGGTTCTGCAAGAGGACAATTGAGGGTTAACGATTTCCTGTTGTAACCTTGATTTGAGGTTCTATTCTCTTAGCTGCTTTATGAGGTTGTCACTCTTTTCTTTCTTCTCTTCCCTTTGTTCTTCTGGGTTCGAAGGGTCAGAATGGGTGGGAGTGGGGGACGAGCAGGATGTGGTAAGCCTCGGTCCCATTAAGGGACTTGTAGTCTTTCCATTTTAGGCTCTTTATTGTCCTGATGAGAAGGGAGCTAAACGCCTTAAGAAGCCGGCAACGAATGGGGGGGTGTTGCATTGCCTCTGATTTGTGGCAGCTTTACCACTGGTCCAGTTAAGTGAAAAGGGATCTGTATATGTACTGTCTTTGTTTTGTATCTGTATTGTTCTGTTGTTCTGTTGCTTTGTCCTGCTCTGGGCTGTTCTGTGAGGGGGGGGGGGCTTGGGTATTGTTATCTAGCGATATAACGCAGGGGCTTAATTAGTTAGTTTAGTGTTGTGTTTTTTTAATGCATTTATAGGCAGAGTTAGACGTATGGGCTGCATAATAGTGTTGTTGCTGCTGTTCTTCCCTATCTCTGTCTCTCTCTCCTAGCAGATGGCTGATATGGCTGTTGAAACTGGAAGATTATATACCTCTATGTTTTGGTTTGAGTTGAAGTGTATGCTCTTTGAAAATGCTCAATAAAATTTATTACATAAAAAAAAAAAGAGATCGAGTATCTGGGAGCGTGATTCGACACCTGCGCGGGCAGAATATTTTTGCCGGTTCAACGAGCGAGAGTACTCAGGCGCTTGGTTCGCTAGTTTATAGCCAGGAAGGCGCCCTTGGCTTGGCACTATCTGCAGCTTTTGAGGACCATGGCGGCGACGATGGAGTTGGTGCCCTGGGCCAGGGTTCGCTCGTCTCATCAATGGCAACCCTTTTCGATGGCACTTCCCTGTTCCCCAGCAACCAGGGGGGCCTTGCAGTGGTGGCTCCATCTGGGAAATATGGAGAGGGGTATGCCTCTCGAGTCCCCGTGATGGATACAGGTAACGATGGATGCCAATCTGACTGGTTGGGGTGCCCACTGCAAGGGACACTTTGCCCAGGGTCTCTGGAGTGCCCGGGAAGCCCAGTGGTCCATCAACAGGTTGGAATTGCGGGTGGTGGCTTTGGCTCTTAGGGCGTTCGAGCAGTGGGTCCACCATAGGGCGGTCTGAGTACTCTGACAATGTGACAGCGGTGGCCTACATGAACCGTCAGGGCGGTATGAGCAGTTCTCCCCTGGAGGAGGAGGCAGAGAGTCTGCTGGAATGGGCCAAAGCTCATCTAGTGGCCCAACATGTAGCCAGAATAGAAAATGTCACGGCGGACTATCTCAGCAAGTGCAGGGTGGATTGCGGCGAGTGGGAGCTCTGTAAGGATGTTTTCGAGCAGGTGAAGCGCTGTTGGGGGGTCTCCTGTCATGGATCTGATGGCACGATGGGAGTCAGCCAAAGCGAGCTGATTCTTCAGCAGAAAGAAGGAAAGAATGTCGGAGGGCCTGGATGCGCTGGTTCAGAAGTGGCCTATGGAAGGGCTCCTGTACATGTTTCCTCCATGGGCTCTCATAGACAGGGTCTTCCAGTGGCTAGAGGCTCACCTGGTATGGGTGGTTCTGATAGCCCCAGACTGGCCTCGGCGGCTGTGGTACGCCAACCTCATTCGACTCTTGACGTCGCGATGAGGGATGACCTTCTCGTGCAGGGTCCTGTGCGGATGCCGTAGGTGGATAAGAAAGGATATTACGGAACACTGATCTCGACGTTACTGAAGGCCCATAAGCGGTCGACCTGCCTTGCTTATGTGTGAGTTTGGCGCATATTTGAGGGCTGGTGTGAAGATCTGCAAAACGGCCTATGGCTGTTTCAGTCCCTGAGGTATTGGATTTCTTGCAGGTGGGTTTCGAGAGAGGCCTGGTGGCCAGCTCCTTGTGGGTGCAGTTGGCAGCTATTTTCTGTTATAGGGGCAAGATTCAGGGAAAGGCATTGGGCGAGCACCCAGACGTATCTCGGTGCCTGCAGCCTCAGCAGAAGTCGTTTGTACCTCCCTGGGAGCCGTACGAACCGGTGGAGCACGCCTCTTTGAAGTACTTGATTCTCAAGGCGGTTTTTCTGGTGGCTATTTGATGATGATGCGGTATAACTTCAGCTAGCGGATGGTCTCTCAGGTGACACACAAGCTGTTACAGCTAGAATGGAGTCCGGAGCTGCCTACCTGGCGGATAGCCAGTACGACCTCATTAGGAGCCTAGCTAAGACAGTATTTTGATGGCACTGGTTGCTTTCCCCAGTGCCTAGATCATCTCCTCCTCAGATGTTCAGGCATTGGAAAAGGCTCCCAATGCCATCAAAATACTATCTCGGGCTGTGCCCCACAATAAAATGATCCCTGGTGGTCTAGTGGCCCCTTCCCCACCACCACGCATTAAAAAAAAAAACACCCTGGTGGTCTGGTGGCTTCCAAATTCACCTTAAGTGGGAGTGCTGCTTATGGGTTCCCGCTCTGTTAGCCATTTCGTAAAATGGTGGTGCCTGGCCCTGTGCTGTGTATACTGGAATACACCAGGTGAGGTCAGATTTGCCATATAAGGTGCTTTCTGGGCTCTGCACCCATTCCACCAGGGCACAAGCGGCATCCTGGATGGAGGCTAGTCTCATGCTGCCCTTGGATATCTGTAAAGCAGCCTCATGGTTGTCTTTGCATACCTTCCTATGGCATTACTACCTCAATGCTCGCGCTAAGGAAGGGGCATGGTTTGGGTCCTGGGTGTTGCAGACCAATCTCGTGGATCCCTCCCATTTGTAAGTATTCTGGAGTACATCCTATGAATATGGACTGGAGGGACAATATGGAAGGTGAAATTAGAACTTAGCTTCTAATTTTCTTTCCTTGAGTCCCTCCAGTCCAGGACACCTCCATATGTTCTCAGCTTTCAGTTTAGTAATCCTGGATATTTGGGAGATTTCCCCAAAGTGAGTGTTGTGGAGTGGATTGACGGGCATGCACCAACTCGGACATTCATGTCTGGGTTCTTTTTGAGGGGATTCGGAATCCCATGGACCTTTATAGGGTGGATGTCTACTATTTCCAAGTCTATAAGTTTCCACTCTGTATGCCATTAATTCAGAGTTCCTTATCGTCTCTCCAGTCCAGTCCCTTTCTTCTGGGTTGTGCAACCCTTCCAGCAGCTTGGAGGCTGAGCCCATCATCGTTTTGATGATGATGCGGTATAAATACCACTGGCACCACCCACAGGCACCAGTATTCTTAGCCTCCAAGCAGCCGGAGGGTTCCAGTAAGCCAGAGAGCTTACGGGAGTCTTGTTAGTTATTTCCCTTTCATTTATTTGAGTTTACTTTAATTTTAACCTTTGTTTTCCTCTGTTATTTTAACACTCTATGCCTTTAAATTTTAGCTCCTGCTCCTCTTCCCCCCCCCCCCTCCATATCTTGCTCTCTCTCCCTCTCAGTGCTCGATCTCCCGGCCCAGAGGAGGAGGTTTACCTGCAGTAGCGAGGAGGACCGGAGAAGTCTTCCCTCGCTAGCGCAGCCGGCCAGCACCCCAGGGTCCTTTCCGGTGGCCTGCCCCGCCTCGTACCGAAGCCCTTCGGGTGGCTGAGCGCTTGAGGCGGCGCTGCGGCCTTCCCTGTCTCGTGCCGCAGCCCCCGGAACGGCTGGGCGCTTGAGGCGGCTCCAGAGCCCAGAAGCAATTGCCGGATCAGGCAGAGGGTACGACGACCGGCGGCGTGAGTAGAGCTGCCGACCGCTGGCCCGGTCTCCACGTGGAAACCAGCGGAGGACGGCTGGTTTCCTCGTGCCGGACAGCACACTGAGGAGAGGAGCAGCAAGCTCGCCACGGCTCCGCCGGTGGTGGAGGACCCTATCATTCAGGCGGTGCGTCAAACTCAGGTGGTGTTTCCGGTCCACAAGGTTGTGGATAGAATGATCCAGGATGAGTGGGATCTGCCTGGTTTGGCGCTCCGAGGAGTTCGGACTATGAAGAAGCTGTATCCCTTGACGGATAAAGACTGGGACAAGTTCAGCTCTCCCCGGGTTGATGCGGCAGTTTCGGCGGTTACTAAAAAGACCACGATCCCGGTGGAAGGTAGTGCGGCTTTAAGAGATGTGCAGGATCGTAAAGTAGATGGCTTGTTGAAACAATCCTTTGAGGCCGATGCGGTTTCGTTGCAGGCTTCCATTTGTGGGGCCTGGGTGGCAAGAGCCTGTCTCCGATGGGCGCAGCATCTCCATCAAACGGCTGCATTGAACCAAGACGGTGTCAGGGAACTTGAGCGTCTGGAGTCGGGTACTGCATATTTGGCAGATGTGCATTACGACCTGATCCGGGCGCTGGCGAATAGTATGGCTTCACTTGTTGCGGCTCGCCGGTCTCTCTGGCTCAGACAGTGGGCGGCAAATGGCGCATCCAAGTCTAGATTGAGTAAGCTGCCGTTTAAAGGAAACTTATTGTTTGGTGAGGATCTGGACAAGCTGGTCAAAGACCTGGGGGAGTCCAAGGGCGGGAGGCTGCCGGAGGACAAACCTAAACGAGCCAAATTCTCTCCGGCCCCCACGGGTCAGTTTAGAGATTTCAGGAGATTTCGGTCATCTCGTTTGGCTTGTTTTCAAAGGGGGCGGTTTGCTCCTCGCGGGCAGGCCTTTCGGGGCTTTCGCGGAGCAACTAGAGGTTTCGCCGTGTCGTCCTCTGGGTCCGCCCGGAAACCACAATGAAACGAGACGGGTTCAGACAGAGCTTCTTCCCGTTGGGGGGCGCCTTCGGGGGTTTCTCTCTGTCTGGGCCCAAATAACGACGGATCAGTGGGTGTTGGAGATCATTCGCGACGGCTATGCTCTGGACTTCGCGAGGCCGATTCGGGACTCTTTTGTGCTGTCTCCTTGCCGAGGCCGCGTCAAGTCCATGGCGGTCCAACAGACACTCGACAGGCTTCTGCAGCTAGGCGCCGTGGTCCCGGTGCCGTTGGAGGAGTATGGCCTGGGTCGGTATTCCATTTATTTCGTGGTGCCAAAGGAGGACGGCGCCCTCCGGCCTATTCTCGACCTCAAAGGGGTCAACCATTCTCTCCGCGTCCCGCATTTCCGGATGGAAAAACTCAGGTCAGTGATCGTGGCGGTGAGGCAAGGGGAGTTTCTGTCGTCCCTCGATCTCACGGAGGCTTACCTTCATGTCCCTATCAGAGTGTCCCATCAACGATATTTGCGCTTCGCGCTGCCCTGGGGGCATTATCAGTTCCAAGCTCTTCCTTTCGGTCTGGCTACAGCTCCGCGGACCTTTACCAAGATCATGGTGGTGGTCGCGGTGGCGCTTCGAAAGGAAGGGATTCTGGTTCACCTTTATCTCGATGATTGGTTGATCAGGGCGAAGTCCGAGAGCGCGGCGGCCACAGTAAAGGTGGTGTCCTTTCTACAGAGCCTTGGTTGGGTGATCAACCCGTTCAAAAGCCAACTGGTACCGACTCAGAGCCTCGAATACCTCGGAGTGCGCTTCGATACGCAGAGAGGGGAGGTCTTTCTGCCGGTTCGCAGGATCGAGGCACTGCGGCGTCGGCTACGGGAGTTCCTTTTGATTCCGGCGCCTTCGGCTTGGAGTTACCTTCGGTTGCTGGGGACGATGGCGGCGACCCTGGAGGTGGTGCCTTGGGCCCGCTTTCATATGAGGCCCTTACAGAGGTCTCTGCTCCGCCGGTGGTCGCATCAGACGGATTCCTTAAGCAAACGCCTTCCTTGCCTGGTCAAAGTCAAGCAGGCCCTTCGCTGGTGGCTGAGGCCTCGGTCCCTGTCCTTGGGTGTATGCCTTTGGAGCCGCCTCAGTGGCATCCGTTGATGACGGATGCCAGTCTGGTGGGCTGGGGGGCCCATTGCAGGGATCTTTTCACGCAGGGCGTTTGGTCTCCGGAAGAAAGCATGTGGTCGATCAATCGCCTGGAGCTCCGCGTGGTCTGGTTAGCCCTCGGCCGGTTCGAGCCGCAGGTGACGGGACGAGCGGTCCGGGTATTGTCCGACAACGCGGCGATGGTAGTGTAATCAATCGGCAAGGCGGTACTGGCAGTGTGGCGATGGAGGCGGAAGCGGACAATCTGTTCCTTTGGGCGGAGTTGCGCTTGACGGCGATCTCGACGGCGCACATAGCAGGGAAAGACAACGTGCAGGCCGATTTTCCTCAGCAGAGTCCAGGTGGATGCGGGGGAATGGGAGCTGCATCCGGATGTGTTCGAGCAGCTCGTTTAGAGATGGGGCCCGCCCATCATGGATCTGATGGCAACTCTTCAGTCCGCGAAGGTGTCGTGCTTCTTCAGCAGGAGGCGAGAGAGGATGTTCGAGGGCATCGACACGTTAATTCAACCTTGGCCAATGGCGGGGCTCCTGTATGTCTTTCCGCCATGGGCGCTCATCGGGCGCGTTCTTCAGCGGGTCGAGGCGCATCGGGGCCGGGTTCTGCTGGTGGCTCCGGACTGGCCGAGACGCCCTTGGTACGCCGATCTCATGCGATTGTTGGACGGCGCCCCGTAGCGGTTGCCGGTGTCCGAGACGCTGTTAATCCAGGGTCCGCTTCGGATGCCTCAGGTGGATCGATTCTCGCTTACGGCTTGGCCATTGAAAGGGCGCGCCTGAGAAAGAAAGGTTATTCCAGGGAGGTTGTTTCCACTTTGCTTCAGGCGCGGAAGCGTTCCACTTCATTAGCGTATGTGCGAGTTTGGCGGATATTTGAGGATTGGTGTTTGCGACGACAGTGTCGTGCAGCTACGGCCTCGGTTCCGGTGCTCTTAGCCTTTCTACAGGACGGCTTCGAGAGAGGCTTGGCGGCCCTAGCCTGTTATAGAGGCAAGGTTCAAGGGGGGGTCCCTTGGTGCGCATGTCGATGTAGTGCGTTTTCTTAAGGCAGTGTCCCGGATGCGGCCGGCTCGTCGGATTTCCGTCTTGCCCTGGGATCTTAATCTTGTCTTGGGGGCTCTAGCCAAGGAGCCCTTTGAGCCCTTGAATCAGGCGTCGATTAAGGATGTCACCTTGAAAACTTTTTTTTTTTTTTTGTGGCCCTTCGTTCAGCGCGGCATATTTCGGAGTTGCAGGCGCTTTCTTGTCGGGAGCCGTTTTTGTGTTTTTCTAAGGAGAAGGTGGTGCTGTGCACCGTTCCGTCTTTTTTGCCGAAGGTTTCCTCTCCGTTTCATTTGAATCAAGCGGTCTCTCTGCCCGTCCTAGGAGCTGGCGGAGCTGGAGTTGCCAACCGCGGATTACGCCGTCTCGCTGTCAAGAGCATTGAAACATTATTTGAGAGTTTCCGAATCCTTTCGCAAGTCGGATAGGCTTTTTGTGGCCTTCGGGGGTCCGCGGAAAGGGGAGGTGGCGGCGAAGGCGACTATTGCCAGATGGATTAAGGAGGCCATTGTGTCTGCCTACGTTTTGCGCGGGCGACCGGCGCCGGTGGGTTTGAGGGCGCATTCTACTAGGGCGCAGGCGGCTTCCTGGGCGGAGCATGGCTTGGTTCCGCCGGTGGATATTTGCAGAGCGGCTACGTGGTCCTCTCTACATACTTTCAGTAAGCACTACCGCCTAGATGTGTTGGCGGCCAAGGATGCCTGTTTTGGGGTGGCGGTTTTGCGCTCCGGATGGCATGGTCCCGCCCGTTAGTACTGCTCTGGTATATCCCAGAAGTGGAGGACTAAGCTGGAGGAACGCTAAGGAAGTAGTAATTACACTAACCTGGTAATTGTAGTTCCTTTAGTGACGACAGCTTAGTCCTCCTTCCCACCCGAGAGAGTGTCAGTTGTCGGAGCGTGTTCGGTGCACGGCAGTGCAAATGTCAGGTAAGTGATTCCACTCTTTGGTGGCTGTGCCCTGCTCTCTGGTTCCTTGGTGTGGCAGTGGAGCTGGGGTACGGCTGCGGATGCAAGTCGTTTAGCCCAAGGGAAAATTGGTTGGGCTATCTTGTTATCGGTTCAGTGTTTAGTTCTTTTAGAACTTTAGGTTTGATTTACTGTCTTAGCTACTTATTTGTTGCTTTTTTGAGTCTGCTTTGTCAGAAGTTCACTGGGGCTGATGGGACGTTCCAGTATGCTATATCCCGTGATGTCACAAGTTTGTCATATCCAGTCTTCATGCTGCAGGAGGAGGTTCACAACCCAGAAGTGGAGGACTAAGCTGTCGTCACTAAAGGAACTACAATTACCAGGTTAGTGTAATTACTACTTATAATCCGTATCATCCCTATGTAGTTTGGATAACTTAACATTTTTTGTTTCTTGCCGGAAAGAGTCCAGTTGGGATTGCAATTTCTTCATATGAACCGCAAATTCATCCTCTTTCTCCTCGGTCCACATGAAAGAGACATACGATAACAAAGCATCTACTGACTTCCATTAACTGTAACAAGTACAGCTGGCACCTCTGTGGTGACTTGAAGGTAGTTGTCCTTTTAATGGGACTGCAGCAGGGATATATAAAATACATGTGTTTCTTATGTGAGTGGGATAGCCGAGCAAGGGATTGGTACTACTTGCGAAAGGAATGGAATCGCAGACAAAATGTAACAGTTGGAGAGAATATCCAGCACCCAGCTCTGGTTGAGGCTCACAAAATCCTGCTACCACCCCTTCACATCAAACTAGGTTTGATGAAAAACTTTGTGAAAGCCATGGACCACACTTCGCCAGCTTTCCGATACCTTCATGAAAAATTCCCTCGACTCAGCGAAGCAAAGATTAAAGAGGGAGTTTTTGTGGGTCCTCAGATTCGAGAGCTCTTCAAAGATGACCGGTTCAACAACTTGCTGCAGGGTGATGCGAAACAAGCATGGAATGCTTTTCGCCTAGTGTCAACAAACTTTCTTGGGAATGTTAGGGGAGAAAACTACAAGGAACTAGTAGAAGACATGCTGATGCAGTATCAGAAACTTGGCTGCAATATGTCTCTGAAGATCCATTTCCTTGATTCCCATCTCGATTTCTTTCCTGACAACTGTGGTATGGTTAGTGATGAACAGGGCGAATGTTTTCACCAGGATATCGCAACGATGGAACAAAGATACTAGGGAAAATGGTCCACTACAATGCTGGCTGACTAATGCTGGACACTCCCCAGAGAAGCTCCCGAACAGCTGTACAAGAGACAGGTGAAAAAATCTAAGAAGTAGTCTATGACTTGTTTTTTTACAGGTATTAACCGAAGGCCTATTATATATTTACTATTGACATGCATTTTGTGATGTAAACATTAATTCTTGTAGACTACAAAATAACTAGAGCCAGTTTTGCAATTTCACTGTCATATTCATGTTCAGCATATAAAAATTGATAAGAAATGACTATTTTTATTTCAGTAACATGACTTTTGTAAAAATTTGTTGACCAGTGTAATTTGGTTTCTTTTTCGGGGTTCTGGGCGGGCAGTAAATCCCTTGGGGGGGGGGGGGTATTTTCTAATGTGTCAGAAGTCAGGTCAGTGACTTAAAATAGATTAGCCCTGACAGAGCAGTTAAGCTTCAAAGTTCTAGTCCTTACATTTGTGTAAACAAAAAAAAAAACAAAAACCTAAATTAGTACCCCGAGCAGTATACATAATATACTGTCAGGCTTATGGCAGCACGGCCACAGTGTGTGGTTTGCGGCACCAGGAGAGGAAAGGTTGCCGATTCAGGAATTTGCCATGGCTGCGCGGCACTATTTTCCACTGTGGAGCTACAGATGGATGCAAAAGAGCTCCCGGAGGTGCAGGTGGCGGCGGGGGGAGAATTGCCTGAATCAGCGCAACTGATTGTGCAGGAGTCCCCCCTGGAGGACACGTCAGGTTCGTCTGGGACTCTGTTGGTCCCAGGGTTGACAGATCTTGGGGACTTTTGCCCTGATTTTATTTTAATGATGCACCAAGCCTTTTGCTTACGGCGGCAGGGCAAGTTGCCCGGAGCGTTGCCGCTTCCTTTCCTGCTTCAGCGGACAGACGTACCTGAGGGGGGGGGGGGAGCGGGGCCGTCTGCGCCCAAGAGAGCAAGGACTCGGGTGCTCTCTTCCACGGAGGGCGATTGGCCGGACATAGAGGACTCCGAATGGGGGCATGAGGAAGGGTTGGAGGATCTGAAGGAAGGGGAGATCCCAGAACTCGAGGATCAGGCTAAGATCATAAGGGTCTTCTGTAGGGAGGAGCTGGCGGCGTTGATTACTGAATCTATGCAGATGTTGAATCTCGCTACTCAGCCCATTTAGTGAAGAAGAGGTCGAGGACCCGGTTATTCAAGCTGTAAGGCAAACGCAGGTGGTGGTTCCGGTTCATCGAGTAGTTGACGGAATGATCCAGGAGGAGTGGGATCAGCCGGAAGCGGGCCTGAGAGGAATACGGACTATGAATAAGCTTTATCCCTTAGCCGACAAAGATAAGGAGAGGTTCTGCTCGCCTCGGATAGATGCGGCGGTTGCGGCAGTTACAAAGAAGACCACTATTCCGGTGGAAGGCAGCACGGCCTTGAAGGATGTGCAGGACCGTAAGGTCGACAGTCTGCTAAAACAGGTGTTTGAAGCAGATGCGCTGTCATTGCAGGCATCTATTTGTGGGGCTTGGGTGCCACGAGCGTGTTTGTGCTGGGTTCAGCGACTATGTCTTTTGTCCCACCTGGACCAAGAGGAGCTCAAGGAGCTAGACCGCCTGGAGTCTGGGACAGCGTATCTAGCGGATGTCCATTATGACTTCATCAGAGCTCTCGCAAATAGCACGGCTTCGGTAGTGGCAACCCGCAGGTCAGTGTGGTTGCGCAATTGGGCAGCGGACAGTTCCTCCAAGTCCCGGCTCAGTAAATTGCCCTTGAAAGGTAGATTGCTATTTGGGGAAGATCTGGATAAATTAGTGAAGGATCTCAGAGAATCCAAGACTGGTAGGCTCCCGGAGGACAAGACGAAACAGGGGAGGCCCGGACTGGGCTTCCGGGGCCAGTTTCGGGATTTCCGGAGATTTCGCATGTCGCGTTTCGGTGGATCCGTCAGAGGACGTTTTACTTCGCGGGGCCAGGGATTTTGGGGTTTCCGAGGAGCGAATAGAGGTTTCTCCTCAAATCCCGCTTCAGCGGCACGAAAGCCACAATGAGATGAGGCGGGTCCCGGCAGGAGGCTCTCCGATAGGCGGGAGGCTCTGGGAGTTCCTTCCTGCCTGGGCCCACATTACGTCCGATCAGTGGGTGTTAGAGTTCGTCAGGGTTACGCGCTGGAGTTGGCGCGTCCCGTGAGGGATTCATTCGGTCATGTCGCCCTGCAGGGGAAAAGAGAAAACCTTGGTGATTTGCAGTACATTGCAACTGCTCCTGCAATTAGGGGCGGTTGTGGAGGTACCGGAGGCAGAGTACGGTGTGGGTAGGTACTCCATTTATTTCGTGGTGCCAAAGAAGGGCCGAGCCTTGTGGCCCATTTTAGATTTGAAGGGCATAAATCGTTGTCTTCGGGTGTTGCATTTCAGGATGGAAACCTTGCGATTCGTCATTGTGGCAGTGCGGCAAGGAGAGTTCTTGACATCCCTCGATCTCACGGAGGCGTACTTGCACGTTCCCATCCAATCAGCGCATCAAACGTTTCTGAGGTTTGCCTTCCCTTGGGGGCACTATCAGTTCCAAGCGTTGCCCTTTGGTCTGGCAACAGCCCTTCAAACGTTCACAAAGGTCGTGGTGGTGGTGGTGGCGGCGCTGCGCAAAGAAGGAATCTTAGTGCATCCATACCTAGACGATTGGTTAATTCGAGCCAAGTCCGAGGCAGAGAGCGTCCAGGTAACAGAGTGGTAAAGTTTCTTCAGAGTCTGGGTTGGGTAGTCAATCCAGCCAAAAGCCGGTTGACACCGTCTCAGAACCTAGAGTATCTGGGGGTGTGGTTCAACATGAGAAGTGGAGAGGTGTTTTTACCAGAGAGGAGAGCCCAGGTGCTCAGATGGTTAGTTTGCGGGTTCAGAGCCACGCCTGCACCGTCGGCATGGTTGTATCTTCAACTGGTGGGGACCATGGCAGCGACGCTGGAAGCAGTACCTTGGGCCAAGGTTCATATGAGGCCGCTGCAGAGGTCTCTCCTTTGCCGATGGTCGCATCAGAAGGATCCTTTGAGCAAACGGCTGCTGTTTCCCTTCAAAGTCAGACAGTCTCTTCAGTGGTGGTTGCTGCCAGCGTCCTTGACGGCCAGGATGCTGCTGGAGCAGCCGGATTGGCTTCCATTGTTAACGGACGCCAGTCTTGGGGGCTGGGGAGCCCACTGCGAGAGCAGGTTTGCGCAGGGGTCTTGGTCTCCTCTGGAGAGCTCGTGGTCAATCAATCGTCTAGAGCTCCAAGTGGTCTACCGGGCACTTCAGGTGTTCGAGACGGAAGTGCAGGGTCGGTCAGTCAGAGTGCTATCCGACAACTTTGCGGCAGTCGCCTACATCAATCGCCAGGACGGCACAGGAGTGCAGCCATGGAAGAAGAGGCAGACTTGTTCGCTTGGGTAGAGATTCGCTTGTTGGCGATTTTGGCGGCTCACATCGCAGGAAAGGACAACGTGATGGCCGATTTTTCTAAGCAGGGTTCCGAGTGGATGCGGGGGAGTGGGAGCTGCATCCGGACGTCTTTGTACAGATAGTTTGCCGTTGGGGAAGCCCAATAATGGACTTAATGGCGACCTTTCAGTCGGCAAAGGTCAATCCTGTTCTTCAGCAGAAAGCGGGAAAGAATGTCGGAGGGCATAGACGCGCTGTTGCATCAGTGGCCGGCCCCAGGCCTTCTGTATGTCTTTCCTCCGTGAGTTCTGATCAGCCGCGTGGTTCAGCAGATAGGAGCGCATCCGGGAAAGGTTCTTCTGGTGGCACCCGACTGGCCGAGGCATCCGTGGTACGCAGACCTGGTGTGTCTCCTAGACGGAGAACCTTGGCAGCTGCCGGTGAAGGCAGACCTGTTGCTGCAAGGCCCTCTCTTCATGCCTCAAGTGGATCGATTCTCTCTTACGGTATGGCCATGGAAAGGGCCAGGCTAAAGAAGGGCTATTCGGCGTCGGTCGTAGCTACGTTACTTAGAGTGAGGAAACAGTCCACTTCTCTAGGGTACGTTTGAATCTGGTGTATATTTGAGGATTGGTGTTTCTGGTGACAGATTTGAGCGTCTACAGTTTCCATTTCTTCGATATTTCTTAAGTTTCCTGCAGGACGGTTTTGATAAAGGCTTTGCCGCTAGTTCTTTGAGGGTGCAATTGGCGGCTCTTTCCTGTTTTCGCGGCAAGGTACAGGGCATTGCACTTGGTGCTCATGCTGATGTGTTGCGTTTTCTCAAAGCAATTTCTAGGTTGTGGCCCTCGCGTAGAGTGGTGATTCTGTCTTGGGATCTCAATTTGGTGTTGTCGGCATTATCAAAACCGCCCTTTGAGCCGTTGTTTCGGGCTTCGGTGAAGGATTTGACCCTAAAGATGGTATTCCTGGTGGCGATCTGTTCAGCTCGGCGCATCTCGGAATTGCAAGCGCTATCGTGTAGGGAACCGTTGTCTTTTTCTAGAGAGAAGGTGCTGCGCCCAGTTCCGTCTTTTCTGCCTAAAGTGGTTTCACCCTTTCACCTGAATCAGTGTCCTTACCAGTTCTAGGTTCGCTAGAAGGGAGCGACCTGGACCGCAGCTTACGCCATTTGGATGTGAAGAGGGTGTTGAAGCAATATTTGAAAGTGACAAAGCTATTTTGTAAGTCGGACCGTCTGTTCGTGGTGTTTGGCGGGGTGCGCAAAGGGGAAGCAGCAGCGAAGGCTTCCATTGCAAGATGGATTCGAGAGGTCGTCTCTGCATACTTTCAGTAGGCATTACCGTCTTGACGTGGCAGCTGCGAATGATGCCCGTTTCGGATTGGCGATGTTACGTGCCGGTTGGAAGAGTCCCTCCCAATGATTACTGTTCTG
Source organism: Ichthyophis bannanicus (assembly GCA_033557465.1). Classification (NCBI taxonomy): domain Eukaryota; kingdom Metazoa; phylum Chordata; class Amphibia; order Gymnophiona; family Ichthyophiidae; genus Ichthyophis; species Ichthyophis bannanicus. The sequence goes on from CM066037.1 coordinate 297,724,505, forward strand.
GTACTTCCCAGATGTAGAGGACTGAACTGGAGGAATGATAAGGAAATGATAATTACACTTACCTGGTAATTGTAGTTCCTTGAGTGACGACAGTTCAGTCCTCAATCCCACCTGCAGTGTTGCATAATTGGTATCAGATCAGTACCGTGAAAAAAAAAAGAGAATAAAAAAAGTATTACAGGTAGGTCTGAATTCCGGGTTGTTTTCACTTTTCCCTTTGCCTACGTATGTGTGTAGCAGGGAAGGGTATAAAAGATTTGCCTAGATAGATAAATGGTTGGTTTGTTGTTTTATAGCTACTTATTTGTTGCTCCGTTGAGTCTGCTTTGTTAATAGTTCACACTGGGGCTGATGGGAGTGTCCGGCAGGCTATATTCAGTGATGTCAGGATTCTGACAAGCCAGTCTCCAAGCTGCAGGAGGAGGTTGACAACCCAGAGGTAGAGGACTGAACTTTTGTCACACAAGGAACTACAATTACCAGGTAAGTGTAATTATCATTTCCATCTGCTTAAAGGGCATAATCCATTAGTTCTGAACTGGTCTGGTAGGACTTGAGGAGAGAAAATTAGCAGGTAAGACCATATTTTCTATTAATTGTGAGATCTTTAGTTTATCATTTTATTCAGCTATGAAGAAACACATTTTGGTCTGCATATTGCTTCATTGTCCATTTTAAATTACACTAAAATGAGTTATACTAAAGTGTGTGGATTGTTTTTGTGGCACGTGTTTGTTTGTTTTTAAGTAGCATTAGCTGCATTTGTGGCTAACATTATTGGCACCCTTGCATTTTAGGTATGTTTGCAATATCTTGAGAAATAATTGGAAATTTTCCAGCTGTATGTTAAAATATTTTAATAGTATGTTCAGAGGTATAAAACAAAAACAAAAAAGATGTCTACATCTTAGACGTAGTTTCTGAGGGAAAAAAAACAAAACATGACCTAGACAGTATTAATGGCACCCTTCACTAATATTTGTTTGCACAACCTTTGGCAGTGATGACAGCCTCCAAACTTTTCATGTAACCATCTATAAGTTTCGTACATCTGTCTGTTGGTAGTTTCTCCCACTTTTTCAACTGATCTGTTCCAGTTGATGAATGTTTCCAGGATTCCTTTTGCCAAAGGCATATTTCAACTATTTCCAAAGGTTCTCAATTGGATTGAGATCAGGATTCCTTGCTGACCATTTTAAAACCGTCCATTTTTTTCCTTTTTAGCCATTCTTTTGTACTTTTGGATGTATGTTTTGGGTCATTGTCCTGCTAGAGGACCCATGACCTTTAACCCAGACCTAGTTTTCTGACACTAACACGTTGCACTCCAAAATATCTTGGTAGTTCTCTGACTTCATGATTGCTTTAATACGTTCCAGGTCTCCAGTTCACGAGGCAGCAAAACAGCCCCACAACATTATGGAACCTTCACCATATTTAACTGTAGGAAGGATGTGTTTTTTCCCTTTATAAGCTTTACTTCTTCACCTGTAAATATATTGCTGGTCTGTATTGTCAAAGCTCAAGTTTGGTTTCATTTTGTGGTTTCTCAGGGTGGGTTTGGGCAAAGATCAGGCATACCATTTTGTCTCTTTGAGCAGTGGGATCCTCCTTGGCCTTCACTCATGAAGTCCTTCTTTGTTTGTTTAGCGCGTGGCCTATAGTGTGGGTTGAAACCACTGCTCCAGATAGCTCTGGTTCAGCCTTAAGCTCTATGCATATTGCACATGTGTGTTTTTTTCCAACAGTTCGTACTATCCTTCAAAGACTACTTGGATTAATTTTCCTCTTACCACCACGTCTTGGAGGTTCTTGACAGTTCAGTGAACAAAAAATTCCTTATTAGTCCAGTCCAGTCCTGCACATCTGGGTAGTGTGCTTCTTCTAGCAGCTTGGAGACTGAGCATGTCATTTGTTGACACCAGTGTACTTATGCAGCTGGCACCACCCACCAGCCCCAGTAAGCTCAGTCTTCAAGCAGCTAGAGGATATAATGAGCCAAGGTGTTAGACTCACTGAAGGGACAACTAAGGAGCTTAGGTTTAGTCTGTTAACTTTACGATTAAGGGAAATAAGCTGCTGTTTTATTATTATTTTAGTGTTTTTAGTTTTGTTAGACTTGCTGAAAAAAGAAAAGAAAAAGGAGCTAAGGCCTGCAAAGAGGCAGCTGAGGAGGAGATGTGGGGGTGGGCTGCTGGTAGTGGCAGCATCCTGGAGGCGTCTCCCAAACCAGTTACCGGGTGAGGAACTACCACGTGGACACAGACCAGCACACAGACAGCTTCCTGGGCAGCCCCTCAGTGCCGAAGCCAGCATGTTGCGGCCGAGCGCAAGGAGAAAGAATGGTGCAGTTGGCTGCAGTCCAGAGCTCGTCTGTGCACAGAGGAAAGTGACGGAAAGTGGGGCCAGGCAGCTGAAACGATCAGAGGAGTATGTGAGACGCGCTGGTTAGAAGTGTGGCCTGCAACCGCATGGCTGGGTTTTTTTTTGCTGCAGTGCGGGAATGAAAGGCACCCTTTTTCTTTCTTCTCAACGTATCTGTAGTTCAGCCAGACTATTCCTAATCGTCTCTCCAGTCCAGTCCCTGAATGCTGGGTTGTGCCCCTCTTCCTGCAGCTTGGAGACTGAATCTGTCAACCTCTTGATGACATCAGGATATATATAGCACTGTTACCACCCACCAGCCTCAGTATTCAGTCTCCAAGCGCAGCTGGAGAGAGCAGCAGGCTAGCAGTGTCAGTCTGCTGGAGAGACATTAGAGATTTTGTTCTTTATTTGGATTGTTTTATTTTGGTTTATTTGTCCCCTTTAGCGTAGTTAGGTCCTTTCTGGGTTCCTTCCTCTCCCTCCCCCCCCCCCCTTGTCCCCTTTGGGTGAGGAGACTTGAGGCTGACTTCTCCCGTTAAAAACAGCCAAAGGGGAACAGAGGCGAGTTGAGCGGCAGAAAACACCGACAGTTGGCTGGTTAGTCTGCCAGGAGTCTCCTCGCTGTAGCAGAGCCTCCGTTTCGGTTCCCTGCCTCGTGCCGAAGCCCCACAGTGGCTGAGCACATGGGCGGACAGGCAGTGCAGTGCAGCAATCTCTTCGTGCGCCTGGAAAGGGGAGCGCTGTGCAGGCAACTGCCGGGAGAAGCAGGTAGAGGGGCCCATTTAAGTCGCAGGCGGCGCGGCTTGCTTGTGCCGCGGGCGGGATAGGACAGCGGTTCAGCAGGAGCTGTTCTTCCCGCGGAGGCCTTCGCGCGCTTTTCTGTTTCAAACGCTGAGCTGGGCTGCGAGGGGGGAGGTGGAGAGGAGAAACCAGTTTCGTTTTTTGCCTGTTTTTCCTGCCGTTTCGGCGGGGAATGAAAAAAAATAAAAAAGGGGGCAATTGGTTAAACGTTTAGCAGTTTGTGTGTATGTATATATATCTATATGTATCTATCTATCTATCTATATATATATACACACATGTATATGTCTATATTTTTTCTATATAGTCCTATATAGATTTAGACTTAGATGGGGTATAGGTCTATATCTGTTTGAAGTGTATATGTATTGAGAGTTTCTTCTGTAAAAAAAAAAAAAAAAAAGAATAAATAAGATAAAATAAAACTAAAATATAACTGAGTCAAAGGACTATGCCGGCCCGTCCGAGGTGCCTAGTTTGTGGGGCACGCAGGGGGACAGTGTCTGAGGCCGGTGTGTGCAGGGGCTGCGCTCTGGAGGCGGCCTCAGTGGAGCAGGATTTTCAGACAGCGGATGATTTGCTCCCGATGGCTTCTGGGGCTCCGGAGGCAGGAGAAGCATCGGAAGAGCCCCTAGGAGAGGGATCCCTGCCACTGGGGCAGCTGGCGCCCTCCCAGCCGCTTCCTAGTACTTCCTCGGTGGAGGGAGGCCCCTGCGGTTTTTCCCCAGAGTTTGTGCTCTTGTTGCACAAAGCTTTCTGCATGCGTCAACAGGAGGGTCTGGGGGGCTCTCGCAAGCGGCAGAGGGTGGAAAAACCCATTTCGGAGTTGGGTCTCCCTCCCAAGCGAGCCAAAATTGATGAGGAGGAGCTCCTTCCCCCGGATTCGGAGGTCCTAGATTCGGATAGAGAGCTGGGGGATGAGGAGGAGCTCGAGGAGGGCGAGATCCCGGAGGAACAGGTGAGGATTGTGAGGGTCTTTCGCCGTGAGGAGTTGCCTGCGTTGATTGAGTCATTGAAGGTGCTCAACATATCCACGGGAGTCCCAGGTGACGAAGAAGCATTGGAGGACCCATTGATTCAGGCGGTCTGGAAATCTCAAAGAGTTTTCCCGGTCCATAAGGTGGTCTGGCGCATGATCCAAGAGGAGTGGGATCAGCCGGAGGCCGGGTTAAGGGGGGGTACGCTCTATGTCGTGTTTGTACCCCTTACCGGAGGGGGAAAAGGACATGTTGAAGTCTCCTAGGGTAGATGCGGCGGTGGCGGCTGTGACCAAGAACACTACTATCCCCATAGAGGGTAGTGCGGCGCTAAAGGATGTTCAGGACAGGAAGCTGGATACTTTGCTGAAGCAGGCCTTTGACATCAGTGCCATGGCGCTTCAGGCCTCGGTATGTGGGGCCTGGGTGGCCCGTGCTTGCTTATGGTGGTCCCAGCAGCTGCAGTTAGTAGGGGAGTCACAGGCAAGGTCACAAGGAGAGGCGGCTCGGTTGGAGTCCGGAGCTGCATATCTGGCGGACAGTCAGTATCACCTTATTAGGAGTTTGTCGAAGAATATGGCCTCGGTGGTGGCGGCCCGCCGGTATCTTTGGCTCCGTAATTGGGCCGCAAATGCTTCTTCCAAGGCCCGTCTTAGCAGGCTTCCCTTTAAGGGGAAGCTGCTTTTTGGAGAGGATTTGGACAAGTTGGTAAAGGACCTCGGGGAGTCTAAGGGAGGCAGGCTTCCGGAGGATAGACCGAAGCAGGGTCGTTTTACGCCTTCGGGTCGTTCTCAGCCTTCGGGTCGTTCTCAGCCACGGGAGAGCCATAGGTTTAGGCCGGCCCGTCAGAGCTCCTTTCAAAGGGGTCGTTTCCCCTCCAGAAATCAGGGTTTCCGTGGTTTCGGGGGGCTGGAAGAGGTTTTGGCTCCTCTTCGGCCTCCTCAGATCAGCGGAAGCCACAATGAGATAACGGGGGCTCAGGGGGGAGTGCTGCCGGTAGGGGGAAGGCTGCGGCAGTTATTTCCTGCCTGGGCCTGGGTCACAGCAGACCGGTGGGTGCTGGACGTGGTGCGACTCGGTTATGCCCTGGAGTTTGCAAGTCCTGTCCGCCCCTCGTTTGTTCGGTCTCCCTGCGGGACGGTGGCCAGGCGGGCGGCGGTAGAGGAGACTTTGGCAAGGCTGGTGGCATTGGGGGCCGTGGTTCCAGTGCCAGGAGACCAATGCGGATGCGGTCGGTACTCAATCTACTTTGTGGTCCCAAAGAAAGAGGGTTCCTGGCGGCCAATTCTAGACCTGAAGCGGGTCAATCGGTGTCTCCGGGTGCCGCACTTTTGGATGGAGACTCTCAGATCGGTGATAGTGGCGGTAAGGCAAGGGGAGTTTCTGACTTCCCTCAATCTCACCGAGGCGTATTTGCACATCCCCATCAGACGCTCATCAGCAGTTTCTGCGTTTTGCTGTTCCGCAGGGTCATTTTCAGTTTCAGGCTCTGCCGTTTGGCCTGGCGATGGTGCCGCGCACTTTCACCAAGGTGATGGTAGTAGTTGCAGCGGTGCTGCGGAAAGAAGGGATTTTAGTCCACCCTTACCTAGACGATTGGCTGGTCAGGGCCAAATCCGAGGTGGAGAGTTTGAGGGCTACAGCCAGGGTGGTAGCTCTTCTTCAGAGTCTGGGATGGGTAATCAACCAGGCAAAGAGCCGGTTGGTGCCTTCTCAGGAGATAGAGTATCTAGGGGCAAGGTTCAACACGGTCTTGGGCAGGGTGTTTTTGCCGGTTCAGAGAGCATGATGCCTGCGTCAGCTAGTACGGGAGTTTGCAGCACGCAAGGCTCCCTCAGCATGGCATTATCTTCAGGTGCTGGGGACAATGGCGGCGACGTTGGATCTAGTTCCCTGGGCCAGAGCCCATATGCGGCCACTTCAGAGGTCCCTTCTGAGCCGCTGGTCCCATCAGAGGCACTCGCTGTCGATGGCTTTACCCTGGACAGCGGCGGCCAGGGAGTCTCTTCGCTGGTGGCTCTCTCCGGGGGTTCTGGAGAGAGGAATGCCCCTCGAGACCCCTCACTGGGTACAGGTGACAACAGATGCGAGCCTGTCAGGCTGGGGGGCGCACTGTGGGGGGTCGCTTTGCCCAGGGTCTCTGGGATGTTCAGGAGTCGCAGTGGCCCATCAACAGGTTGGAGTTACGGGCGGTAACGAAGGCTCTCGCAGCGTTCCAGCATCTGGTGTTCGGGAGAGCGGTCCGGATTCTCTCGGACAGCGTGACGGCGGTGGCCTACATCAATCGTCAGGGCGGCACGAGCAGCCGTCTCTTGGAGGAGAAGGCGGGAAGCTTCTTGACGTGGGCCGAGGATCATCTAGTAGCCTTGTCGGCTCAGCATGTCGCCGGAGTGGAGAACGTCACAGCCGACTACCTCAGCAGGTACAAGGTAGATCACAGCGAGTGGGAGCTCAACCAGGACGTCTTCGAGCAGGTAGTGCACAGGTGGGGCCCGCCGGTGATGGACCTGATGGTGCGTTGGCAGTCGGCCAAGGCAAGCAGGTTTTTCAGCAGAAAGAAAGAGAGCGAATGTCGGAGGGGTTGGATGCTCTGGTTCAGGAATGGCCCACGGAAGGGCTGCTGTATGTGTTCCCCCCCCTTGGGCGCTTATCGGCAGAGTTCTGCAGAGGATAAAGTCTCATCAGGGGTTAGTAATCCTGATAGTTCCAGACTGGCCGAGATGTCCGTGGTATGCCGATCTGGTTCGGTTGTTGGCGGATCGTCCATTGCGGCTCCCCGTGAGAGAGGACCTCCTCAGGCAGGGACCGGTGAAAATGCCGCAGGTGGATCGGTTCTCGCTTACGGCCTGGCTATTGAAAGGGCAAGGCTGCATAAGAGAGGGTATTCGGGAGCAGTGATTTCAACGTTGTTGAAAGTCCGCAAGCGTTCTACCTGTTTGGCATACGTGAGAGTTTGGCGCATTTTTGAGAGCTGGTGTGAGGAGCGTGGTAAGAGGCCCTTGGTGGTGTCAGTTTCGGAAGTGTTGGATTTTTTGCAAGATGGCCTTGAAAAGGGCTTAGCGGCTAGTTCTTCGCGGGTGCAACTGGCAGCTATCGCTTGTTATAGAGGCAAGGTTAAGGGCACGGCGTTGGGCCAGCACCCCGATGTGGTGCGATTTCTTAAAGCGGTAGGGCGTATGCGGCCTCGTCGGTGTGTGGTGGTGCCTCCTTGGGATCTTAATTTGATGCTGGATTCCCTGGTCGGGGCACCGTTCGAACCGCTCGCCCAGTCTTCTCTGAAGGATTTGACCCTCAAGGCTGTGTTTTTGGTAGCCATTTGCTCAGCCCGAAGAGTTTCGGAGTTGCAGACGTTATCTTGTCGTCCACCCTTTCTTGTTTTCTTTAAGGAAAAGGTTATTCTGAGGACGGTTCCATCCTTTCTGCCCAAGGTGGTCTCCCCTTTCCATGTTAATCAATCCGTGTCGCTTCCTTCCTTCGCTGGCGTGGAGTAGCCGGGAGCAGATGCGCGGCTGCGCCTTCTGGATGTTCGGAGGGCTTTGAAGCGGTATCTGAAGCATACTAAGGCGTGCCGCAGATCGGAGCGTGCGTTTGTATTGTTTGGAGGGCCGCGCAAGGGAGAAGCGGCGGCCAAGGCCACTATTTCTAGATGGATCCGGCAAGCTATTGCTTCCGCTTATATTCTTAAGGGCAGGCAGGTTCCAGTGGGGTTGCGAGCTCATTCCACTCGGGCGCAGGCCGCGTCGTGGGCGGAGTTTAGCTTGGTTCCTCCGTTGGATATCTGCAGAGTGGCCTCCTGGTCGTCTCTGCACACTTTTGCTAAACATTACAGGTTGGATGTTCAGGCGGCGGCAGATGCCGGATTTGGGAGTGCGGTGCTTCGATCTGGTTTGGCAGGCCCCTCCCAGGCTTGAACTGCTTTGCTACATCCCAGCATTCAGGGACTGGACTGGAGAGACGATTAGGAAGAAGTAATTAGACCTTACCTGCTAATTAGTATTCCTGAAGAGTCTCCAGCCCAGTCCCTGATCCCGCCCTGGGTATTCAGTGCCTGTTCGAAGCAGTTTCCAGAAGGGAGTATTGGCTCAAGAGTTCGTAACCGCCAGTGTGGCTGTAGGGGTTCCGGTGGCAAGGCTGTGGGGACCGAGGCGGAACCCTGCTATTGGTAAGGATGTATAGCCTGTTCGGCATTCCGTACGGGTTTGGTCAGGTAAGCCGCCTCCTCTTTGTCCTTCTTGAGGGGGCGGGGGGGGGTTTCGGCTTCTTCCAGGGAGTGTTTTAGTAAGTTTTTAGTTATATTCCTTTTTTTCTAGTTGTCTCTCCGTTAAGTTTGCTTTGTCAACAGGATACTGAGGCTGGTGGGTGGTGCCAGTGCTATATATATCCTGATGTCATCAAGAGGTTGACAGATTCAGTCTCCAAGCTGCAGGAAGAGGGGCACAACCCAGCATTCAGGGACTGGACTGGAGACTCTTCAGGAATACTAATTAGCAGGTAAGGTCTAATTACTTCTTTCCGATGCGGTTTCTTTTATCGGGGGGAGAAATTCAAAACTGCCTGATTTTATTAAGGGGAACAGCAGGCCCTGGTTTCCTTTATTTTGGGCTCATTTCATTTAAGTTGGTTTACTTTGCTTTAATCTTGTTTTATTTTCATTGAGTTTGTTCCCTTGGCTTATTTTGTTTTGTTTTTTGTTTTTTCTTTGACTGGGTTCTTTTGAAGTGGGTTGATTTTCACTCCCGGGTCCCCATTGCAGGCTTAGCAGGCAGTTCACAGGCCTCACCGCCATCCTGGCCAGACTGCAGTGTTTGGTATGCGGGACCCGGTGAGGGGCCGTCTCTGTGGAAGGGCATTTGTATGGGCTGCATGCAGGAGGCCACATCTTTAGAACAGGACCGACAAGACAAGCCAAGGCAGTAGACTTTCTCGCCATCTCGGGAGGCAGAGGACGTAGAGGGGTCCACACAATCGGAGGAACTGACTGCTGGACCTTTGGCCATTCCCGGCCCATCCACCCATCGGGCCTGGGGAGATATGGGGCTTCCGGGTAACTTTTCACTGGAGTTTGTCCTGCTTCTGCACCAGGCATTTGGCCTGCACCAGCAGGGGTAGGCGAGCTGCCCCGCAGCACCGGAACATGGTACTAAGTGGGCAACAGCTGCGAAAGAGGGTGAGACGGAGGCGGTGATGGCTAAGTGTGCTAAGACCTCAGAGGTGTGGCAGCAATTGCCATTATCTGAGGAGCCAGAAGGAGATGACCTAGACACTGAGCTAGATTTGCAGGTGGAAGAGTTGGAGGAAGGAGAGATCCCGGAGCAGGAAGATCAGTCGCAGATTGTGCGGGTGTTCTGCTGAAAAGAGTTGCCGGCACTCATCGGGGGGTCCTTGAAGGCCCTGAATATGCCCACTGGCCTACTGGTGAGGAGGAGACACTGGAGGATCCTTTGCTCCAGGCGGTGTGGAAGTCGCAAAAGGGTGTTACCGGGGCATAGAGCGGTCAGACAGATGATTCAGGGTGAGTGGGATCTGCCGGAAGATAGCCTCAGAGGATTGCGAACCGTGGTGCTCTTGCATCCGCTACCAGAACAAGAGCACAAACTCCTTTGATCGCCTAAGGTGGACTCGGCGGTGTTGGCAGTTGGGGTAATCTGCTAAGCCCTCTAAGTGCTCTTCATGTAAGGGATAGCCGGAGGATTTACTGGGCACTTTTTCACCAGTTTATTCCTCTCATGCATAAGGTTTTTTGCCTAAGACAGCGAGGAGAGGAGCTGGCTACCTTACGCTTGAATGGGTCAAACCGGGCTTTGCCAATGTCACTCTCTGAAATAATGGCACAGACCGAACTCTGTCATTGTAGGAGAAAGCTGGAGGAGCACCCTTGGGGGGAGATGGGTTCACTCCAGTTCGAGGAGGAAGAAGTTGTAGCAGTTGAACAACATATGGAGAGAAGCCCTCAATAGGGACACAGAGTAGGTTGGAGGAGCCTCTCGAGGATCCTCTTTTCCAGATCATCAGGAAGATGCAGAGGGGTTTCCCAAAGCCCCGAGTGATCAAGCAAAAGATCCATTATGAATAGGACATGCCGGAGGCCGCATTGAGGGGAACGTATACTATGATGCGACTGTACTCGCTCCCGGAGAAGGACAGAGACCTCTTGCAGTCCTTAGGGTGGATGCAGCGATTTCAGCAGTGACTAAGAAAACCACCATTACGGTGAAAGGTAGTTACGTGCTTAGGGATGTACAAGATAAAAAGATGAAAACCGTGGCTTAAAACAGATTGATGCACTATCATTGCAGGCATCGGTTTGTGATGCAGGTGTGTTTACAATGGACACAAGTATTAAGTCCTTAGGAAGTGCTCATCTGCTAACAGTGGAAGCGGCCAAGTTGGGGTCCAGCACAGCACATTTGGCAGACTCCTTTTATGATTTGATAACAGGTTTGTCCAAGAGTATTACTGCAGTGGTAGTGGCACATTAACTCTGGCTGAGAAATTGGTCAGTGGCTGTCTCCAAGTTATGTTGTAGCAAGCTGCCCTTCGGGGGGGAGGCTCTTGTTAGAGTACCTCGAACTTGATGATGGACTTGAGAGAATCAAAAGGGGGTCGGCTTCCACAAGATTGGCAGAAGAAAGTCCGGTCCTCCATGCCCCCATGGGGTTAAATGACGAAGGACTAGAAAAGGGGACTGTTACTTCTGGAGAGAGATCTGCAATTGTGAGTATATACTTCAGGGAATTTTCTGAAAGGAATTCTTTCTGTTAAAGCTAATTAATCTGTGAACCCACTATTTTTTGTTAAATCAGTCAGGGCCTAGTAGCAGCAGTTTAAGTTTAAATTTAAAACACAGAAGAGAACTTTCTGGTTACATTTCATACCCAGCAGAGAGCTTGTAGTTTTAAATTTCATAAGTAGTTAGAGCCTAGCAGCAGCAAGAAGCTATAATTTAAATCAAATAAGAATATAGCTTACCTCAGCAGCACAGGACAGGGTACTGTGTAGCAGCCCTCTTTCAATAAGTGTTATTGATACATCGGGAAGATGTATTACAACTATTAGATAAACTGAAGAGTAGCAAATCACCTGGGCCGGATGGTATACATCCAAGGGTGTTGAAAGAACTGAAATATGAGATTGCAGACCTGCTATTAGTAATCTGTGAACTATCATTAAAATCATCTCTAATACCTGAAGATTCTCCAATCGCCAATGTAACACCAATTTTTAAAAAGGGTTCCAGGGGTGATCCGGGAAACTACAGACCGGTGAGCCTCACGTCAATACCGGGAAAAATGGTAGAAACCATCATAAAGAATAAAATTACTCAGCATGTAGATAGTCATGGCCTAATGGGAGACCGCCAACATGGCTTTAGACAAGGAAGATCTTGCCTTACTAATCTGTTATGTTTTTTTGAAAGTGTGAATAAACAAGTGGACAAAGGTGAGTCAGTTGATATAGTGTATCTGGACTTTCAGAAAGCCTTTGACAAGGTCCCTCATCAGAGACTTTTGGCAAAACTAAAGAGTCATGGGATAGGAGGCAGTGTACTACTGTGGATCAAGAACTGGTTAAAAGATAGAAAACAGAGGGTTGGGCTAAATGGACAATTTTCCCAATGGAGAAAGGTGAATAGTGGTGTACCCCAGGGATCTGTGCTGGGTCCGCTGCTTATTCATAAATGACCTGGAAAGTGGAATAACGAGTGAGGTTATCAAATTTGCAGATGACACAACACTATTTAAAGTTGTTAAAACCCAAGAGGATTGTGGAAAATTGCAAGAGTATCTTGGTAAATTGGAAGACTGGGCATCAAAATGGCAGATGAAATTTAATGTAGACAAGTGCGAAGTTATGCACCTAGGGAAGAACAACCCAAACTATGGTTACACGATGCAAGGTTCCACATTAGGAACCACCACCCAGGAAAAAGATTTAGGCGTCATTGTGGATAATATGTTAAAACCCTCGGCCCAGTGTGCAGCGGCGGCCAAGAGAGCAAATAGAATGCTAGGTATCATAAGGAAAGGAATGGAAAATAAAACAAAAGATATTATAATGCCTCTATATCGTTCCATGATGAAGACCGCACCTTGAATATTGTGTGCAATTCTGGTTGCCGTATCTTAAAAAGGATATAGCGTTATTAGAAAAGGTTCAGAGAAGAGCCACCAAAATGGTAAAGGGGATAGAAGGATACTCCTATGAAGAAAGGCTAAAAATGTTAGGGCTTTTTAACCTGAAAAAGACGGCTGAGGGGGAGATATGATAGAAGTCTATAAATTAATGAACGGAGTGGAACGGGTAAACATAGATCGTTCGTTTGTTTACGTTATCAGAATATAGAAAGACTAGGGGACATGCAATGAAGCTACAGGGTAAACTATTTAAGACTAATAAAAGAAAATATTTTTTCACTCAACGTGTAATCAAACTCTGGAATTTGTTACCGGAGGATGTAGTAAAGGCTGTTAGTGTAGCTGGGTTTAAAAAAGGTTTAGACAAGTTCCTGGAGGAAAGGTCCATAAACCATTATTAAGAAGGGACCCAGGATATCAATGCTTGACCCAGTACAAGCATTGCAGAACCTGTCTTTTGGGGAAACTGCTAGGTACGTATGACCTAGATTGGCCACTGTTGGAAACAGGATACTGGGCTTGATGGACCTTGGTCTAACCCAGTATGGCATATCTTATGTTCTTATCGGCGGTTTAATCTCGTACACTTTGTGCCATATCAGAGGGGCAGATTCCCTTCCAGGGGACAGTTCTTTCAGGGGGGCAGGTAGGGGATTCCTAGACCACAGCTCCTAAGAAGTGCCAATGAAGCGAGGCTTGGTCACACCAGGGAACTGCCCGGAGGGGCAGTTGCAGGAGCTTTATCCAGTGTGGGTGCAGGTTACTTCCGATTAATAGGTCTTAGAGTTAGTCGAAGAGGGATATGCGTTGGAGTTGAAGAACGTGCTCACAGATGCCTTTGTCCTATCTCCATGCAGGGCTCCTTGCAAGCAAAGAGCCATGGGGCTTTCCTAACCAGGGCTCTACAGATCAACAAACAGTAAGGATTTGAGGGTTTTGTTTTTATTATATTACATTGCTAGCTCTCTGACTGGGAGCTCTTAAAAGGTTTTTTTTGTATATTTTTTAAAGCAAGGTTACTTTCTTTTTGGTGCTTTAGGGGACCTTTTGCTGAACTCTAGTAACCTCCTCAGGTTTAGAAACTGCTAACACCTAATCAGGTGTTCCCTCCCTGCCCACCCCAACTCCCACCCACCCCTAGTGAGCAGTCTTGCTTTATAGGGCACCTCCCCCTTTAACAAATCACAGAGAATTGGACCAGCACATTTTGAATATAATTAAAGAGATTTAATTGTTTTTTCTCTGAAAGGACAGCTGCGAAACCGGCTGGTACTTGGTAGATCTCTCTCTTTTTCTTTAACAGGTACCTAAGCTCCACAAACAGAACAATGGCTGGGAAAAATTGTATTGCTATAGCTGTTGCCCCCGTTACAGCTTCTGCCTCGGTCCAGACAGAAGTCCTAATGCCAGTTGAAGGACCAGTTCCATGTGCAGGGTGCCTGCATGCTGAAGCTCTGAGGAAACAAGTGGAGGAACTCAGAGAGGAGGTGGCGAGGCTGAGGAGCATTCAAGACAGTGAGAAGTACATTGATGAGATGCTTCTTGCAGCAACCAAGCTCTCCAGCACAGGAGAAGATGGGTGCCAACAGAATGTCGATGGTTAGACACAAGTCACCAGGGCCTGCAAATCACCAATCCAACTTCTTCAGCCCTTGAATTGAAGAACCATTATGCAGCCCTGGAAGTGGAGGAGGTGAAAGCATACCTGGAAAGGGAAGAACCAGAGTTAAAGTACCCCAAAGTTGCAGAATCAGTGACCAGAAGGAAACGAAGGGTAGTGGTGGTTGGAGACTCTCTTCTGAGGGGTACTGAGGCGTCCATCTGCCGACCAGACTTGATGTCCAGAGAGGTATGCTGTCTGCCTGGTGCCAAAATCCACGATGTTACAGAGAGTTTGCCGAGACTCATCAAGCCCACTGACTATTACCCAATGTTGCTAATTCATGTTGGAACAAATGATACTGCCAGGTATACCTTGGAACGTATCAAAAGTGACTTCATGGCTCTGGGACAGAGGGTGAAGCAGTTAAGTGCACAGGTGGTGTTCTCTTCAATCCTCCCTGTTGAGGGTAAAGGCCAAGGCAGAGAGGCTCGCATCCTGGAGATGAATGCATGGCTGCGTGGATGGTGTCATCGAGAGTGTTTTGTTTTCCTAGACCATGGGATGCTGTTCCAAGGGTTGCAGAGCAGCGATGGCATCCATCTGTCCAAGAAAGGTCAACGCATCTTTGGTAGTAGACTGGCTAATCTACTGAAGAGGGCTTTAAACTAGATTCGTTGGGGATAGGTTAAGAAAGCCCCCAGGTAAGTGAAAGCCCCCAGGTAGGTGATACATTAAATGCCTTTATGGAAATGGGTAATAGGGGTAACATATATGGAAAGCAGTGTGTATACATGCCCGTAGCATGGGAAATAAGATCCCTGATGATGAAGCTTTGGTGGGAGTGGCTGACTTGGATTTAGTGGCAGTTACAGAAACATGGTTCACAGAAAACCATGACTGGGATGTAACTATACCTGGCTATACTTTATTCAGAAAGGACAGGGTAGGAAGAAGAGGAGGAGGAGTGGCACTATATGTAATAACTACTATTAAAGCTTTGGAATTACAGAGCTTAAAAGGGAGAGAGGAGGCATTGTGGGTTAAAATAGAGGGAAAGAGAAATCCTATTTGCATTGGTGTGATATACAGACCTCCCTCACAAGAGGAAGAGGTGGACAGAGTTAATTGAAGACATACGCAGCATTGCTAGGAAAGGGGAAGTGCTACTGATAGGAGATTTCAATATGCCAGACGTTGATTGGCACATTCCTGCTGCAGTATCATCTAGAAGTAAGGAGATCCTGGATTCTCTACAGGGAGAACTATTCAGGCAATTGGTAACAGACCCCACACGTGGAGGGACCATACTGGACTTGGTGCTTACCAATGGTGAAAGTGTTTCTGATGTTGTAGTGGGAGATCATTTTGCATCCATTGATCACCAGATGGTGTGGTTCAGTATTAGGACTAGGGCTGTTAGAATCCATTCCAAGGTGAGGATCTTAGACTTTAGGAAGACTAACTTTGCGAAGATGGGCCAATACCTCAGGGAGTCGTTAGTGGGATGGGAACAGCTGAGGGATGTAGAAAAACAGTGGGCAAAACTGAAAGAGGATATTTTAAGGGCAACCAACCTTTTTGTTAAAATGGTAAATAAAGGCAAAAGGAAAAGGAGATCGCTATGGTTTTCTAAGGAGGTAGCTGAAAAAGTGAAGAGAGTGAGGCCTTCATGAAATACAAGAGATCACAGAGAGAGGAAGACAGGCATCAATATTTGGAAAAACTTAGAAAAGCTAGCAAAGTAGTCAAGGCAAAGATTCAAAAGGAGGAGGAAATAGCCAATGCAATAAAATGGGGGGATAAGACATTTTTCAGATATATTAGTGAGAAGAGGAAGGGCAAAAGTGGTATTGTCAGACTCAAGGGTGTAGGGGGGGAGGGAATATGTAGAAGCTGATAAGGATAAAGCGGAATTGCTTAACAAACATTTTTGTTCTGTGTTCACAGATGAAGAACCAGGAGCAGGACCTCAGAAAACACCCACAAATAGGAACAGAAGCGAGGGACATCTTGAACAATTTTCAGAAGACTCTGTTCGTGAGAAACTAGCTAAACTTAAAGTAGACAAAGCGATGGGACCGGATGGGATACACCCTAGAATACTGAGGGAATTTGGACGTTCTAGCAACTCCACTGACTGACCTTTTCAGTGCCTCGTTGGAGTCGGGAGTGGTGCCAAAGGACTGGAGAGAGGCTCATGTGGTGCCTTTACACAAAAGCGGAAGTAAGGATGTGGTTGAAAACTACAGGCCAGTTTAACTTCGGTGGTGAGTAAATTATTGGAAACGCTGCTGAAAGAGAAAATAGTGAGGTTTCTGGAGTCTAGCAGATTACAGGATCCGAGGCAGCATGGATTCAACAGAGGCAGGTCTTGTCAGACAAATCTGATTGATTTCTTTGAGTGGGTGACCAGGGAGTTTGACCGAGGGAGAGCTCTAGATGTGGTATATTTAGATTTCAGTAAAGCCTTTGACACTGTTCCTCACAGGTGACTTATAAACAAACTGAGCACCCTAGGGATGGACCCTAAAGTTACTGCTTGGGTTAGAAATTGGTTGGGTGGGAGGTGACAAAGAGTACAAGTAAATGGAGCTCACTCTGAGGAGAAGAATGTTACCAGTGGTGTGCCCCAGGGATCTGTCCTTGGTCTGATTTCTTTTTAACATCTTTGTTAGTGATATAGCGGAAGGGCTGTCGGGTAAGGTTTGCCTCTTTGCGGATGATACCAAAATCTGCAATAGAGTGGACACCCAGGAAGGTGTAGATAACATGAGGAGGGATCTAGCTAAGCTTGAAGAATGGTCTAGAATTTGGCAGCTGGGATTTAATGTTAAAAAATGTAAGGTCATGCATTTGGGCTGCAGCAATCCAAGGGAGCAATACAGTATAGGAGGTGAAGTACTTTTGTCCACTAAAGAAGAGCGGGACCTAGGCGTGGTTGTGTCTGATGATCTTAAAGTAGCTAAACAGGTGGAAAAGGCAACGGCAAAAGCTAGAAGGATGCTTGGGTGCATACGGAGAGGAATGGCTAGCAGAAAAAAGGAGGTGATAATGCCTTTGTATAAGTCTTTGGTGCGACCTCATTTTGAGTATAGTGTGCAATTCTGGAGACCGCACCTTCAAAAGGATGTGAACAGGATGGAGTCAGTGCAGAGGGTGGCTACTAAAATGATTAGTGGGCTTCATTATAAAGCATATGAGGACAGACTTAAGGATCTTAATATGTACACCTTAGAGGAAAGGTGGGATAGAGGTGATATTGAGATGTTTAAATACCTCCGTGGCATAAATGTTCAGGGAGAAAGCCTCTCTCAATTGAAAGCAAGTTCTGCTACGAGGGGACATGGGATGAGGGTGAAGGGAGATAGATTCAGGAGTGATATGCAGAAATATTTCTTTACGGAAAGAGTAGTGGATCCGTGGGATAGTCTCCCAGTGGAGGTGGTAGAGATGAGGACAGTAACTGAATTCAAAAAAGCATGGGACCAACACAGAGGATCTCTAAAGATAAAAAGTGGACTGTTGTAGTTGTTGATATGGAAGGACAGACTAGATAGGCCATGTGGTCTTTTTCTGTCATCATGTTTCTATGGGGGACACGCTACAATGGCTACTGGGCCTCCAGGCAGTAAGATGGGTGCTGGGCATCTAGGCCTTAAAACGGGTGCCGGATGACCGGTGCGCTTATGGTCGATTATATTTTGTTCCCAAGAAGGAAGGTCCTTTCGGACCATCTTCTTTCTCAAATACGTAAATCAGTGTCTCAGGGTTCCTCAATTCCACATAGAGAAGCTACGGTCTGTTATTAGGACAGTCAGAGGGAGAGTTCTTGATTTCCCTCGATGGGACAGAAGACTCCTTGCACGTTCCAGTTCAAGCAGCACATTCCAATTTGAGCAGAACATCAGCAGTTCTTAAGGTTTGCAGTGCCCTTGGGCCACTTCCAGTTTCAGGCACGCCTTTTTGACTTGGCAAACGTGCCATGCACATTCGCAAAGGTAATAGTGGTAGTCGTAGCTGGACAGTGGCAGGAGGGGATTCTTGGGCATCCTTACCTGGATGACTAGCTCATCAGAGAAAAAATAAACATCAAAGGAAGAAAGCGAGTGGGTCACGGCGAGAGTGATTGCAGACTTGCAGTCTCAGGTGATCTATTTTGCAAAGAGTCAGCTGCGCCCTTCGCAGGACCTGGTTTACCTAGGGGCCTGGCTTCAGACAATGTGTCCTTGCCAGAGGGCAGAATGCGAATGCTATAGAAACACATACGCTGTTTCCTCACTATGAAGACGGGGTGTGGCACTACCTACAGGTGCTGGGGGCCATGGCGGTGACCATTGAGCTTATGCCGTTGGCACAGCTGCAAATGCGTCCTCTGCAAAGGAGCCTGTTGTGAAGATGGTTGGTATAGCATCAACCGCAATCACTTCCTCTTCCTGGTCCAGCGAGCTCCCAGAGATCTCTTCAGTGGTGGCTAACAGGTGAACACCTTCGGTTGGGCATGCCTCTGGAGAGTTCCTACTAGATTCCGTTAACGACAGATACCAGCTTTACAGGCTGGGGAGCTCATTGTGAAAGAAACATCACATGAGAGCGTTGGTTGGCACAGCAGACGACTTGATCGATCAACTGAATCTAGTTGAGAGCGGTGTTCTTGGCAGTGCAGCAGTTTTGCACACAGTTCCCAGGCAAGGCAGTGAGAATGTTCTCGGACAATTGCACAGCGATAGCATATGTCAATGGAGCCGTGTGAACTTAAAGGAAGAAGCTGCCCCGTTATTGGCCTGGGTGGAGGAGAGCCTGCAGGCCTTATCGATGGCACATGTGGCTGAAAAAGACAATGTGACAGCCAGTTTCTCAGCCATGTACTTATCGGCCTGGGGGAATGTTCGCTCAACGGCGAGGTGTTAGCCCCACCGTCTGACCAGTTGCGCAAACAGGTTAGGGGGCTTAAGGCAACAAAAGAATTGGCAACGGCAGCACTGTTTTTCAGTAGAAGAAAGGAGCGGATGTTGGAAGGACTCAATCTGCTGGTCCAGCACTGGCCGTCAGAAGGACTTCTCTAGGTGTTTCCCCCCTTGGGCACTAGTAGAGCGCATGATGCAAAGGATTGAGGTGCGTCAGGACCTCGTCCTGACTATAGTGTCCGATTGACCTCATCGCCCATGATATACCGTCTTGGTACGTCTGGGGCGCACCATCCACATGGATTGCCTCGGCCAGATCGGTTGTCTTGGGAACCCATTTGGATGCCACGGGTGGATCAATACTCTCTTATGGCTTGGCTATTGAGCCAGCAAGGTTACTAGATGGGTCTACTCTGCCCCAGTAATTTTGCTATTGTTGAAGGCCAGGCAGCAATCCATGTTGCTGGATTAAGTGAGTTTTTGAGAACTGGTGTGCGAGCGGTCATGGTCATCCGCTGTCTGCTCTTGTACCAGAGGTACTTGCCGTCTTGCAGACAGGTTTCGAGAGAGGCTTGGCATTTAGCTCCCCCCCACCTCCCGAGTGCAGGTCACTGCTATCTCTTGCTACCGGGGGGGGGGGGGGACGACGACCCCCCCAGCGTGTTTCTCTGCTGGCACACCCAGATGTGGGCAGGTTTCTCAGAGCAGTGAGGCAAGAGCACTCACCGTGAAGGATGGTGGTACCTCCGTGGGATCTTAAGGGGTTGTCTGCATTAACGGAACCACCCTTTGAGACCTTAGGGTCATGTACCCCAATAGATCTGTCACTGAAGGCAGTATTTCTCATGGAAATTTGTTTGGTTAGGCAAATATCTGAGTTGCAGGCTCTATTATGTAGGAAGCCCTTTCTGGTTCTGGTGAAGGACAAGGGGGTTCTCAGGCCAGTACCTTCCTTTCTGTTTAAGGTCCTGTCAATGTTTTCATATAAATCAGACTGACGTTCCTGGCTGATGAAATCCATTCAAAAGTGAAGGTCTTAGACTTTAGGAAAACTAACTTTGCCAAGATGGGCCAATACCTCAAGGAGTCGTTAGCGGGATGGGAACAGCTGGGAGATGTAGAAAAACAGTGCGCAAAACTGAAAGGGGATATTTTAAGGGCAACCAACCTTTTCTGTGCCACTATTTCAGAGAGGACATTGGCATCTATATTTGGAAAAACTTAGAGAAGCTAACAAAGTAGTCAGGAAAGCAAAGGTTCAAAAAGAGGAGGAAATAGCCAATGCAATAAAATGGGAGGATAAGACATTTTTCAGATATGTTAGAAGAGGAAGGGAAAAAGTGATATTGTCAGACTCGAGAGTGAAGGGGAGGAATATGTAGAAGCTGATGAGGATATAGCAGAATTGCTAAAACATATTTCTGTTCTGTGTTCACAGATGAAGAACCAGGAGCAGGACCTCAGAAAACACCCACAAACAGGAAGAGCAGTGTGGGGCATCTTGAATGATTTTCAGAAGACTGTTTGTGAGGAACGAGCTAAACTTAAAGTAGACAAAGCAATGGGACCAGATGGGATACACTCAAGAATATTGAGTCAACTTGGGGACTTTTTAGCAGCTTCATTGACTGACCTTTTCAATGCCTCTTTGGCGTCGGGAGTGGCGCCAGAGGACTGGTGAGAGGCACATGTGGCCCCTTTACACAAAAGCAGAAGTAGTAAGGATATGGTTGAAAACTATAGGCCGGTTAGTCTATCCTCTGTGGTGAGTAAATTATTGGAAACACTGCTGAAAGAGAAAATAGTGAGGTTTTTAGAATCCAGCGGATTACTGGATCTGAGGCAGCATGGATTCACGAGAGGAAGGTCTTGTCGGAGAAATCTGATTGATTTTCTTTGATTGGGTGACCAGGGAGTTGGACCAAGGGAGAGCCCTAGATGTGGTGTATTTAGATTTCAGTAAAGCCTTTGACACTGTTCCACACAGGCGACTTATAAACAAACTGAGCACCCTAGGGGGAAGGACCCTAAAGTTACTGCCTGAGTTAGAAATTGGTAGAGTGGGCAGTGGCATAGGATACAGGTAAATGGAGCTCGCTCTGAGGAGAAGGTTACCATGGTGTGCCCCAGGGATCTGTTATTGGTTCGATTCTTTTTAACATCTTTGTTAGTGATGTAGCGGCAGGGCTGTCAGGTAAGGTTTGCCTCTTTACGGATGAGACCAAAATCTGAAATAGAGTAGACACTCAGGATGGTGTAGATAAGATGAGGAGGGATCTAGCTAAGCTTGAAGAATGGTCCAGAATTTTGCAGCTGAGATTTAATGTTAAAGAATGCAAGGTCATGCATTTGGGCTGCAGCAGTCCAAGGGAGCGATTGTATAGGGGGTGAAGTACTTCTGTCCACAAAAGAAGAGCGGGACCTAGGTGTGATTGTGTCTGAGGATCTTAAAGTAGCTAAACGGTGAAAGCTAGAAGGATGCTTGGGGCAGAGGGAGAGGAATGGCCAGCAGAAGAAAGGAGGTGATAGTGCCTCTATATAAGTCTTTGGTGTGACCTCATTTGGAGTATTCTGTGCAATTCTGGAGACCACACCTTCAAAAGGATATAAATAGGTTGGAGTCGGTGCAGAGGGTTGCTACTAAAATGGTTAGTAGTCTTCATTATAAAGCATATGAGGACAGACTTAAGGAGTTCAGGAAGGAAGAACTAGTGGCATTGATTGTTTAGGTGTCTTCCAGTTTTGGGCTTGGCTGATCTTTTGGTGGCAGAAGAGATGCCACAGTTACACCCACTCTTGCAGAGGGTTGGAAATCCTCCTTGGGCTTTTCCCTTTCTGGAGGATTTAAGAGCATAGTTTGCTCGGAGTGGGACTTGCCTGACTCCCATTGAAAGTAGTCGGAGTCATGAAGAAGCAACATGCTCTGCCACAGAAGCTTTGCACCAGAGGGACGCACACGTCATGGCAATCACAAAGCGGACCACTATCCCAGTGAAGGGTGGTGCAGCCCTAAGAGACCACTTGAATCACAAGATGGAAGCTCTCCTGAAGAGTCTGTTTTTGCCTTGCTGTGGTGTTCTCCAGTTAGTGGTATATGTGATTCTGACTTGCTCTCTTTCAGTGGATTTGGTTGCTCCCTCTGGATGATAACTCTGTCCTCCTGGAATTAGCATCAGCCTTTCTGTTGGACACTATGTATGATCTAGTCCGCTTGGCGGCTGAAGATACTTCCTCCTTGAGGGTGGTGCGATGCTGGCTCTGGCTTTTACACTGGGCAGCAGACTTAGCCACGAAGTCTGAGTTGTCCTGGCTTGCCTTTAAAGAGAAGGTTGTGTTTTTTTGTTTGTTTTTTTAAATTGGGGAGGACTTGGAGAAGCTAGTTAAGCATTTGGGCGAGCCCAAACCTCATCGCTTCCCAGAGGACAGGTCCCAGAGTCCCGAGAAGAGACTGGGTGAGTCATGGTCCTTATCCTCTGTCCTGTTACCTGGAATACCAGAGTTCTCAGGATTCCCATCTAGTATTGCCCTGGAAAGTCCACCTTTTTTTATTCTTTTTCTGGTGTTCAGTCACAGGCACAGCCTTTTGTGGAGCTTGCTGATCCCAGGAGCTTACCGCCTCCAGAAATACCACCACCTGTCCAGCGCAATGATGAGTTGGAGGCCCATTCCAGGGACCTCCAGTAGGCAGAAGGCTATGCCTTTTTCTACCAGGAGTGGGCTCAGGTCACCAAAGAACACTGGGTGCTAGATTCTATAGAGCATGACTATGTTCTGGAATGCAGAGAACCTATTCCGGACACCATCTTCCCATGTGACTCTACAGCCAAGAGGGCTGCTGTTCAGGCTATGTTGAAAAAATTATTTATAAAAACCTTTACCGAGACAAACTAAACCTATAGTGAAGCAAGCAAATTTTTGTCGGAGCAGCTACCACAGAGAGGGGAAAGGAACCACCCCAATCCGCTGCAGCCAGTCCATTTTAATTAGTATAGAAAATAACGTATGAAAAGTGTTTAAAATTTACACTTATCTGATTTAAACGGTGAAATCCAACACCATATCCTTTGTAGAAAAACAGGCAAAAAAGACTAGTATGACAGCCACAGGAACGACGTGTCACGTTTCGGGGTCAAAAAGTAGAACCCCTGCATCAGGTCCCAGCCTTGTCTAGCCAAAAAAGCCGTACAGAGTAACTTCAGCAGGCGGCTTTTATCATGAGAAGGTGTAAAATGCCCGGATAAGGGCCCGCCCATCAAAACAAAAGCTGAATCAGAACGAAGGGAAGGAGGAGCACTGCTCAGCGCCTCCCCCCAGCTGTTCAGAGTATGCTGTCAAACACCCCCATCAGAGGCAATGCAAGGGAAATCAAAGGATCGTGTGCCAATCTAACTGTTGATTCAATCCTGAGGGAGTCACAGTTGCTAAACGATGAATCCACCGTTGCTCCAATAGCTGTAAAGCTTGAAGGCGATTTCCCCCTCGTGGATTAGGGGGGGACCGTTCTGGCGACGGTTTTTGGATGATGTCTTCTTTTTGTGGACGGGGGACATCAATGGATCTGGACATTTTTTTTTGTCATCATTGAATTCATTTAAACAAAACATTCAATTTACTGCCCAGATTCATTCAACATCTATTCAATTTTTGGATGTTCAAATTGAGCTTACTGTTGCTGGTTTTCGTACCTCTTTGTTTCGCAAAGCGGTTCAGAGAAATACCCTTCTCAGATTTGATAGTTATCACCCACCAGCGCTTAAAAGGGGTTTACCATTTGGGCAATTCCTCCGTCTTCGGCGGATTTGCTCTGACAACATGGATTACAAACGGGCTGCGACAGATTTGAGTTCACGTTTATTCTCGAGAGGCTATCCCATTAATTTAATTAATCGGGCTAAGAAACGGGCCAGAAACATCCATCGCGAATGGTTGTTTGCAACCTCTTCTTCTCCACAAGATCAATTAACACAGGTTACTGGAATTCTTCCCTACATTTGTGGCTCAAGGAATGTCGTTGATATTTTACATCGTTTTTGGCCAGTATTGGCTGTTTACCCCTGTTTTCGGCGTAATCTACGCATAGCCTACACTCGGGCTACAAATTTGCGGGACTTCATTGTGCATACTGTTCCTGCTGAAGATCGTCCAGCACGTTTTCATGCTTCAGCTGGTCACTCTGCATGTGGGGCTTGTCCTTATTGTGCTAATACACTAGCTGGTTTGTCATGGACTGATCAACATACTGAAACTCTACATCACTCGGTGGCAAACAGATTGCTTGTCATCGTTCGTTGTATATTTGATAGTGTGTCCCTGCCATTTATACTATGTAGGACGCACTTCGAGATCTTTTAAATTGCGTCTTGGTGAACATGCATCTCGTTTACGTACACGCAATCTGTCAGCACCACTGGTTGATCACTGTGTGACAACATCTCACAGCTTTTCTGACCTTCATTGGCGCATTTTGGACTATGTCCCCCCTAATCCACGAGGGGGCAATCGCCTTCAAGCTTTACAGCTATTGGAGCAACGGTGGATTCATCGTTTAGCAACTGTGACTCCCTCAGGATTGAATCAACAGTTAGATTGGCACACGATCCTTTGATTTCCCTTGCATTGCCTCTGATGGGGGTGTTTGACAGCATACTCTGAACAGCTGGGGGGAGGCGCTGAGCAGTGCTCCTCCTTCCCTTCGTTCTGATTCAGCTTTTGTTTTGATGGGCGGGCCCTTATCCGGGCATTTTACACCTTCTCATGATAAAAGCCGCCTGCTGAAGTTACTCTGTACGGCTTTTTTGGCTAGACAAGGCTGGGACCTGATGCAGGGGTTCTACTTTTTGACCCCGAAACGTGACACGTCGTTCCTGTGGCTGTCATACTAGTCTTTTTTGCCTGTTTTTCTACAAAGGATATGGTGTTGGATTTCACCGTTTAAATCAGATAAGTGTAAATTTTAAACACTTTTCATACGTTATTTTCTATACTAATTAAAATGGACTGGCTGCAGCGGATTGGGGTGGTTCCTTTCCCCTCTCTGTGGTAGCTGCTCCGACAAAAATTTGCTTGCTTCACTATAGGTTTAGTTTGTCTCGGTAAAGGTTTTTACAGGTTTTGATTACCGGGTTTGGTATTTGTTTGTTTGTTGAAAAAATTATTTAGTCTATAGGTGGTCACCGCAGTCCTCTCTGCTGACTGTGCAGTGGCCATCTATTTTGTGTTGCTGAAAGAGGACTGGTCCTTCCATCCAATCCTTGACCTCAAGGGAGGGTTAGTGCACATCTGCAGACCTTGCACTTCATATGGAGACTATGATTAGTGTTCATGGCAGTGCAAAGTTCCTCACATTCTTGAATTTGGCTGAGACCTATTTCCACTTTCCTATATACAAAGATCAGCAATATTTCTTCCATTTTGTCGTCTTTGCTCTCATTTTCAGTTTGCTGCTTTTCCCTTAGTCCTCAGAGCGGTGGAAAGGCCATTCTTGAAGGTCATGGTGGTGGCAGCTGTAGTGCTAAGATGCAAGGGAGGTCTCTTCACTCATATTTGAACTGGCTCGTCTGAGCCAGGTCACATTCAGAAACATCTCTGGTGTTGGTCCAAGTGGTACAGTTCATGGAGAGTCTTGGCTGGGTGATCAGCCATGGGAAGAGCCACTTGAAACCTTCCCAATCACTAGACTACCTGGGAGTGCAGTTTGACACTTGTGTAGGCAGGGTGGTCTTACCTGAGGAGAAAGTTCTGTTGCTCTGCAAGAATGCTGTTCTCAACTGGCAGCCTTCAGGACACAGCAGGCTCCAGAGTTTGGGATTACTGACGGCAGCAGCAGTCAAAATAGTTCCTTATCGTCACTCCAGTCCAGTCCCTTTACTTCTGGGTTGCGCAACCCTTCCAGCAGCTTGGAGGCTGAGCCCAACCTTTTTGGAGGTGGGGCGGTATAAATACCACTGGGACCACCCCTCAACTCCAGTATTCTCAGCCTCCAAGCAGCTGGAGGGTTCCGTAAGCCTAGGGCTTACTGGAGTCTTCCTTCATCTAATTTCTTTTAAAATTACTTTTATTGCCTTTATTACTTTTATTTCCTTTAATTTTATTTCCTAGTGCCTTTCTGCCAGTTAGATTGAGAGTTCTCGGCTCCTTTAACTGCTCCCTGCTCTCTTCCCCTCCCTCCCCCCTCCGGTCGGGCCGGGCTCCGGAGGTAGAGGGGTGCTGGCTGTTAGCCTGAGCTCTTCAGTTGCGGATCTCCTGACTCCCGTGGATTTCCCCGTTTTGCCCTGCCTCGCGCCGAAGCCCTTCAGGTGGCTGAGCGCTGGAGGCAACTCCGGAAGGTAGATTATCGCCGGACCCGTCCCGCAGCCGAAGGACGCGGCGGCGAACTCCGGGTCTTCCGGTCGCGGCGGAGGAGCTTACCCTGCTCAGCACTGCTATTCAGGAGTCGGTTCACAGCTTCTGACGGCATTCATAGCCTCTGCGAGTTATTCCAGGGGGAGAACAGCGACTCAGAACGCGCTCGCGATCCCCCGTTCAGGCTCCACGTGGTGAGGCCTACCACGTGTAGAGCCAACGGGCAGAGGTCGCTGAGCCGGGTCCACCAAGTTTCAAACCGCAAGTACCAAAATGAACTACTCGCAGTTAATCTAATCTGCATTGCTTGTTTTTAATTTTCAATAATTTTAATATTTCTAATCTTCTATTTTTACATAGCCTCGGGGGTGTTATTATCTGATAGAGAACAGAGGGCCTGGTAGTTGCCCTCTCTCTCTCTCTCTCTCTCTCGGGGATATATTTGGTCTGCGGAAGGAGAGAGCAATTCCTCGCAGCAGCGCTTCTGCATTCCTGTTAACTGGGACTCTGACCCATTGCTTATCCCTCCAAACAGGAACTGAGGTACCTGGGAACAAGAACATGGCGGCCAAGCCCAGATGCCCTTCCTGTGGCACACGTAGGGGCACTTCCTCGGAGGCAGGAGTCTGCAGGGGTTGTGCTGCAGTAGCTGCCTCCGTGGAACAAGAAATTAATTTGGCCATGTCCCAGTCCTCGCAGGGTGCGGGAGACCCCTTACAAGGGGAGGGGTTGGTCCCAGTTTCCTTCCCCTAGATCTGCAGATTTACCCACCCCTCCCCCTCCTGCTTCACCTCCTCTTTCGGGGGAAGGGGATACGGGGAATTTTTTCTCCCCAGACTTCATTCTTTTACTCCACAAGGCCTATTGCTTGCGCAAGCAGGGTTCGGGGACAGGGGGGAATGTCCCGACGGCCGAGGCCATATCCAAGAGGACAAGCAACTCAGACTCAGGCCTTCCTCCCAAACGCCCACACTTGGGCGGGGAAGAACCTTTCTCCTCCCTCTCCCAAGGCTCTCCAGAAGAGGATAGCTCTGACAAAGACTGGGACGAGGAAGAAGAAGAACTGGAAGAAGGGGAGATCCCTGAAGAAGATCATTCCAGGATAATTAGAGTCTTTCGGTGGGAGGAAATCGCGGCTCTAATTGATGAGTCCTTAAAGGTTCTCAATGTCTCCTCAGATACGCCAACAGAGGATGAGGCGTTGGAGGATCCGTTAATCCAGGCCATTAGGAGATCACAGAGGGTTTTCCCTGTCCATAGAGTAGTGCGTCAGATGATCCAGGAAGAATGGGACCAACCCGAGTCTAGTCTAAGGTGAGTCCGGTCCATGTCTCGCCTATACCCCCTACCAGAGGCAGACAGAGAGTTACTGAAGTCTCCAAGGGTGGATGCAGCGGTATTAGCAGTTACTAAGAAGACTACTATTCCAGTTGAGGGCAGCACGGCCTTGAGGGATTCTCAAGACAGAAAGCTAGATACCCTTCTGAAGCAAGCCTTTGATGTGAGTGCCCTTGCCTTGCAGGCCTCGGTTTCAGGAGCTTGGGTGGCGAGAGCCTGTTTAAGGTGGTCACAACAGCTACAGGCAGCAGAGGGCCCAACTGGCGAGGCTCAGGCCCACTCTGCTAGACTGGAATCCGGAACAGCCTTCCTGGCGGATAGTCAGTATGACCTCATCAGAAGCCTAGCCAAGAACATGGCCTCGGTGGTGGCGGCTAGGCGTTATCTGTGGCTACGGAATTGGGCAGCGGACTCTTCCTCGAAGGCACGCCTGAGTCGCCTTCCTTTTAAGGGGAAGCTGTTATTCGGAGAAGATTTGGAGAAGTTGGTAAAGGACCTTGGCGAGTCTAAAGGGGGCAGGCTGCCTGAAGACAGACCAAAGCAAGGGCGACCCCTAGCCCCATTACGTAACCAGTCCAGGGACTCCCGAAGGTTCCGCCCAGCCAGGACAAACCCCTTTCCCAGGGGCCGTTTTCCCTCGAAGGGACAAGGTTTTAGAGGGTTTCGAGGGGCAGGCCGAGGTTTTGGCTCGTCCTCCTTCTCCTCCTCTCAGGGAAATAGAAAACAATGAGGTGACGGGGGTCCAGGGGGGAGAGCTGTTGGTGGGCGGCCGCCTAAGGCGATTTCTTCCCGCCTGGTCCCGGGTCACGTCCGATCAATGGGTTCTAGAGGTTATCAGAGAGGGCTACGCTCTCGAATTCGCAAAACAAATACATCCAGCCTTTGTTCAGTCTCCCTGCGGTTCTTCGGCAAAGAGAGCGGCGGTAGAGACAACCCTCACCCGCCTAATAACGCTCGGGGCCGTGGTCCCGGTACCACCAGACCAGCGCGATGCTGGTCGGTACTCGATTTACTTCGTAGTTCCAAAGAAGGAAGGGTCCTTTCGCCCGATACTAGATCTAAAACAGGTCAATCGTTGCCTCAGAGTTCCACACTTCCGGATGGAAACACTACGGTCGGTCATAGCAGCAGTCAGGGGCGGAGAGTTCTTAACATCCCTCGATCTGACAGAAGCCTACCTGCATATCCCGGTCAGGGATTCCCATCAACAATTCCTGAGATTTGCGGTACCAAGGGGCCATTTTCAATTCCAGTCCCTTCCCTTTTGGCTTAGCTACGGCTCCAAGGACATTCACCAAGGTGATGGTGGTGGTAGCGGCCTCTCTACGGAAAGAGGGAATTCTAGTACACCCCTACCTGGACGATTGGCTAATCCGGGCAAAGTCCGAGGAGGAAAGCCACGCCATGACGACAAGAGTGATTCAAGTCCTAGAAGAATTGGGCTGGGTCATCAATCGAGCGAAGAGCAGGATGACCCCCTCCCAGGAACTGGAGTACCTCGGAGCAAGGTTCGACACCAGCAGAGGCAGGGTGTTTCTGTCTCAATCAAGATCAAGAGAGCTAAGACTCCTGGTCACTCAGTTTCTGGGCAGACGAAACCCCACGGCGCGGCATTATCTTCAGGTTCTGGGAACAATGGCAGCGGCAATAGAGGTGGTACCATGGGCTCGGGCCCACATGCGGCCACTGCAGAGGGCCCTATTGCGTCGGTGGTCGCCCCAACGTCACCCCATATCAATGCAGTTACCTTGCGCGCCACGGACCAAACTGACTCTGCACTGGTGGCGGTCCCCAAAGAATCTGGATCGCGGGATGTCCCTTGAGCCTCACCAGTGGTTATTACTGACGACGGATGCCAGTCTGGCAGGCTGGGGAGCTCACTGTGAGGACCAGTTCGTTCAAGGCAACTGGACTCCGCTGGAAGCCCAATGGCCCATCAACAGACTAGAATTGCGGGCCGTCGGACTGGCGCTCAGAGCTCTAGAGGCCTTAGTACAAAAGAGAGCAATTCGCGTGCTATCAGACAATGTTACCGCGGTGGCTTACATCAACCACCAGGGCGGCACCAGCAGTCCCGCCTTAGAGAAGGAGGCGAGCACTCTGTTCCAATGGGCGGAAACTAGGTTGGAAGCTCTCTCGGCCCAGCACGTGGCAGGCATAGACAACGTCACGGCAGACTATCTCAGCAGGTGCAAGATAGACCACGGAGAGTGGGAGCTGGAGCAGGAGACGTTCGACCGGATAGTAGCCCATTGGGGACTCCCAGTCATGGATCTCATGGCGAGGTTCGCGTCCGCCAAGGTGGAACGATTCTTCAGCCGGCGCAAGGAAAGGATGTCCGAAGGCCTGGATGCCTTGGCCCAGAAGTGGCCCTCGGAGGGCCTGCTCTGTGTTCCCTCCCTGGGCTCTGATCGGAAAAGTTCTACAACGAGTGGAGTCTCATCAGGGATACATAATCCTCATAGCCCCGGATTGGCCTCGCCGTCCCTGGTATGCGGATCTGATGAGACTGATCGCCGACCGACCTTGGCGTCTCCCTTGCAAGAGGGACCTTCTGAGGCAAGGTCCATTACGGATGCCTCACGTGGATCGATTCTCGCTTACGGCCTGGCTATTGAAAGGGCGAGGCTCCTAAAGAGAGGCTATTCAGGAGCAGTCATCTCGACCCTGTTAAACGCTAAGAAGCGTTCGACCTGTCTCTCCTATGTTAGGACTTGGCGCATCTTCGAAGCGTGGTGCGCGGAGCACCGACGTAAACCCCTCTCCGCTTCAGTCCCCGAAATTCTAGAATTCTTACAGGCAGGGTTTGACAAGGGGCTAGCTCACAGCTCCCTGTGGGTTCAGCTAGCGGCAATCGCATGCTATAGAGGGAAGGTCCGTGGCAAGCCCCTAGGGGCGCACGCGGATGTCTCCAGGTTCCTAAGGGCGGTGAGGCGCCTGCGCCCTCAATGGAGGTCAGTCGTTCCCCCCTTGGGACCTCAACCTAGTGCTTAACGCTCTGATCAAGGAACCCTTTGAACCAGTGAAGAGGGCCTCCTTAAAGGACTTAACCCTGAAGACCGTCTTTTTGGTCGCTATCTGCTCAGCAAGGCGAGTTTCAGAGCTACAAGCGTTGTCCGCTCAGCCCCCCTTCCTACTGTTTCTCAAGGACAAGATAGTTCTGCGCCCGGTCCCTTCTTTCTTGCCCAAGGTCATCTCTCCCTTTCATATGAACCAGGCAGTTCACCTTCCGGTCCTCTCCGCCGAGGAGGTCGGAGGTAGGGATAACAAACTGTGGCTCTTGGATGTCCGGAGGACCTTGAAACACTACCTCTCCCGCACAGCCCCCTTCCGGAAGTCCGAGCGACTATTCGTTCAGTTTGGGGGTCCACACAAGGGAGAAGCGGCGGCCAAGGCCTCCATCTCCAGATGGATCAGGGAAGCGATTGCTTCCGCCTACATCCTGAAAGGGAAACAGGTGCCAGCGGGGCTCCGGGCGCACTCCACCCGGGCTCAGGCTACGTCATGGGCAGAGTTCAGCTTAGTCCCTCCAGGGGATATCTGTAGGGCAGCAACCTGGTCTTCACTGCATACTTTCACCAAGCACTATAGGCTGGACATCCAGAGCGCAGCGGATGCTCTGTTTGGTCTGGCGGTCCTTCAGTCCGGTATGCCGGATCCCACCCAGGATTGAACTGCTCTTGTACATCCCAGAAGTAAAGGGACTGGACTGGAGTGACGATAAGGAAATAGTAATTAGATCTTACCTGCTAATTAGTGTTCCTGAAGGAACGACAGTCCAGTCCCTGATCCCACCCGGTTAGGACCTATCAGTCAGAAGGAAACTCCGGACCGAGCGTGGGGCCATTTCAGGGTGAAGGGACGCGGGAGAAAGTCGGATCGGGCAACCTCAGGCATACCTCCTCCGTCCGCCCCCTCTCTCTCTCTCTCTCCTCACACTAACCATTTTCTAGTACAAAAAAAAAAAAATGATTGTACATAGTTAGACAATGTTTGATATATAAGTTCTTATGTTGGATTGTTAATGGAAACTCTTTAGGTCTGCTTTTTCAGTTGATTACTGGAGTTGAGGGGTGGTCCCAGTGGTATTTATACCGCCCCACCTCCAAAAAGGTTGGGCTCAGCCTCCAAGCTGCTGGAAGGGTTGCGCAACCCAGAAGTAAAGGGACTGGACTGTCGTTCCTTCAGGAACACTAATTAGCAAGTAAGATCTAATTACTATTTCCTTGGGCACGAGCTCATATGAGACCACTGCAGAGGTCCTTACTGTCTAGCTGGTCTCCAAGCTCTCAGGATTTTTAGGCCAGGCTTTCCCTCCATCCTGCATTGGTGGAGGCAGTCCCAGCATCTGAAGAAGGGGGCATGCTACTGGCAACCTTCAGGACACAGCAGGCTCCAGAGTTTGGGATTACTGACAGATTATCAGCTTGATGGCAGCAGCAGTCAAAATAGTTCCTTGGGCACGAGCTCATATGAGACCACTGCAGAGGTCCTTACTGTCTAGCTGGTCTCCAAGCTCTCAGGATTTTTAGGCCAGGCTTTCCCTCCATCCTGCATTGGTGGAGGCAGTCCCAGCATCTGAAGAAGGGCATGCTACTGGATGATCTTTTATGGCTCATCCTGTTGACGAATGCGAGCCTGTTTGGCTGGGGAGCCCATTGTGAGGGTTAAATGGCTCAGGGTCTTTGGAAGATCCTGGAATGGCCTATCAACCATCATTTGGCCCTTCTACACCTCCAGCTCTTAATCCAGGGCACAGCAGTCCATGTGGTGTTGGACAATGCCATGGCAGTGGCGTATGTGAACTGGCAATGGAGCATGAAGAGTGCTGGAGTGGCCCTGGAGATGACTTTCTTGTTCTCATGGGTGGAAAGGAACCTCTTAGCTTGCTCAGCAGATTTCCTTAGTTGCAACTCCCTCAATCTCGGGGAGTGGGAATTGAGTTGTTTGGCATTTTTTGGCAGATTCTGGACCTCTGGGGTCATCCTGAGATGGGTCTGATGGCAACTCAGTACAGTGCCAAAGTGTGCAGGTTCTTCGGTTGCCACAAGGAAGAAGGCTTAGAGAGCATTACTGCTTTGGTCAGGGCTGAACCAGGGCGTTATCTGCTATGTTTCCTCTGTGGTTGCTCATGGGATGTGTACTTTGCTGCATACAGTGACATATGACTTGGGTTGTCGTGGAGGTGCTGTTTGGCCATGGACCCTGTGATTTGGGGACCTGATGCAGCTCCTGTGAGGACCTCCCCTGTGACTTCTATAGCCTGGGTGCTGTTTTAGCAGAGGCTGTTCCTTCTGGACAGTCCTGCTCCCTTTTCAATTACAGCCTGGCTCTTGAGAAGCAATTATTCAGCATGTATGGGCTATTCTCCTGCTGTGGCTTCTATGTTGCTAAAAGTGAGGAGAGGTTCTACCAGTCTTGCCTATGTGCGCATCAGGTGCCTGTTTTGAATATTGGTGCTGTGAGCATTAGGTTGATCCCAGTATGGCAGACTAACCACCTTGATTACCTTTCTTCAGGATAGGCCTGGACAAGGGCCTTTCCCTTAGTTCCCCAAAGATTCAGGTGGCACCCTTGTCATGCTTTGGAGGCTAGTGGCAGTTCAGCCTATAGCCTCACATCTGGATGTCTCACTTCCTTCAGGGGATACGTCACGTGCATCCTCCCCTGCATTAGTCATTCCCTCTTGGGATCTCTGCTTAGTTCTCTGAGCCCTTTAAGCCCCTGAAGCTGGCTATGCTCAAAGATCCGTCTCTTAAGACCATCATCTTGGTCATGATCTGCTCAGCGAAATGTATTTGAGTTACAAACATTGTCATGCAGGGATCCTTGCTTGTCATTCTTGGAGGAAGCTGGGTACATTTGGCCCGTTTTCCCTTCTCTCCCCCCCCCTTGCCCAAGGTGGTGTCATCCTTTCATGTTAATCAGGTGGTCTGTCTGCCCTCCTTTGAGGCATGAATCAAAGGGAAGGACAAGGACCTTTTGCTTGGTGGATGTCTGTTTCTCTGGTATCTCAAGGTTACTAACTACTTTTGTAAGTCAGACGGTCTAGCAGTGCTTTTTGCAGGCTCACGTAAGGCTGACATGACCTCCAAGTCTACCCTGGGGTGCTGTATCAAGGAGGCCATTGCCTCAGCCCATCTGTTGTGGAACTGGCCAGTTTCATATGGTTTGCGTGCACACTTCACTCGGGTGTAAGTATCCTCTTGGGCATAGCATGGCTCTCACTCCTTCAAACATTTTTCGGGTGGCAGCATGGACATCTGGAAGTCCACACTCGGATGGGTGCTGCCTTAGACTTGGAGGTCTTTAAAATGGCCGTGTCCTCTTTCCACCTAATGGCATAATTTCTTTGATATGTCCCACTTGTCTGGACTAGTCTAGTAGGACTACATGGAAGGTGACATTTTACTTACCAGATGATGATGATTTTCATTTTCTTTTTTTTTTTTTTTTTGAGTCCTGCTAAACCTGTCCAGTAACCGCCCTGTGACCTGTTATGGTTTGTTGTGTTTTTCTGTGGTTGGTCCTGTGGGCCCATATCCTCTTGACAGGTTGCCTATCTGAAGATGATTCTGTACATAGTTATGGGTCCTTGTTCTGTTGAAACTGGTTATCCTGACTGAAGTTGTATGCAGTCAGATATTGTTGACTGTACTTTGGTACGAATACTTTGGTACGAATACAATGCCCCTAGCTGCATTGACTGGTATAGCAGGATGAAGTAATAACACACCTGGAATGTTTTCTTTCTCCATCTTTGCTGGTAGGGGGACACAACCCATGTGTCTGGACTGGTCTAGCAGGACTTAAGCGAAGGACATTATCTGGTAAGTAAAATGTCACCAGATGACCCATAAATCTGTCATTGGCTGTTTCATGTTCAGTACCTTCACATCTTTCTCTATTCTCTATCTAGGGGTTCTGCTCTTTGATGTTCATAAAGTGTAAATTTAGGTGGCTGTTTTTATAGATAATTAGGGATTCTTTGGTACAAAAACTGGTGTATGTTGGCATTTTCACATCCATAGGTGATATTGCTTGGTATCATTTTTTTTCTAATGGAATCATATGTATGTTAGGAGTTTGCACAGAAAATATGTAGAAACTGAGTAGAGAATTTAAGACAAGCTGGAGAGGGTATTAGGAAAAATGGTCTTGTTCTAGTATCTTCAGTAGAAACTCATTTTGACTATTTTTTTTTTGTATCGGAGTATTTTATAGGTTAAAACCTAAAATCAGAAGCCTTAAATATCTTATTGGGGTAAGCCGAAGCAAACCCCCTTCACCTCAAGTAGTGAGTTGGTAAGATGGCTAATCAGAACTAAATTTAAAATTTAAATGAGAGCAAATAGCTGTTGGCCTAGTGGTTGGGGCAAGGTACCTCAGACCAGAAGGTCAGGGGTTCAAATCCCACTAGAGGACAGCAACCTTGGGCCGGAAGGACTGGGGTTTCTAGTCCCACAGGTGCTCCTTGTGGTCTTGGGCAAGCCACTTAACCCTCCATTGCCCATGTTCCCTGTAAAATTTCCAAGTTATAATGCCCTGTTCAATGTAATTGCAGTTTGTTCAATGTAAACCGTCTTGATATCATGAAAGGTGATATATAAGAAATGTGAAATAAATAAAATTATATAATTATCTGTCTCTATTGATCAGAAGTTAGAGGTTTCCAGCAAGTATTTTATCTGTCGCAGTGCTATGGTCAAATAAACCATTAATTTTAAATGCTTAGAAAAGGATTTTGCTTGGGAGGGGGGACCTTGACTAGACTAGACTAGACCAAGGGCCTAGCTACGTCTTATAAAAATCCTCTTCAGAATCTAGTGGTAAGGTTGGGTTGTGAAGGATCATGTTCATCTCAAATATCTGCTGGTGGCAGAAGATGCACATTGCTAACCTTTATATAGCAAAACTGAGGTGATTGGTTGAGATGTGTCTGTACTCGGTAGTACAGCCCCTGCTGATAAAGATTTTAGTTACATGGAATATTACTGCATGATCGATAATGGGCTAGAAAGAGCACTTGCCATCTGCTGGTCCATTTTGCATTTGTCCCTGTGGTTGGGTGGGTTGGTTTTAACATACTGGACATTTTTCTCCAAAATCTTGAGTCAGCATTAGTTAAAGAAAATTGAATGGCATGCCTTGGTATGAGTTTTTGAATGGCATGCGTTGGTATGAGTTAGCAGGGCTCAGGGCTGCTTATTGATGGTCCCTCTGTGGCAGTTATCAAAAGTATATTGGGAGGATTAGAGTTTTTCGGTTACTCCCCTGTCTTGTGAAACAGGCCGCTGTTTCAGATGCACAGCAGACTCAATTTTATGGTTTTTAGAAGGAAGCTAAATGCCTTTATTTTTACTTGATTGACTGGGGTGAAGAAGTTTAGGTGGGCCTGATAACTGGTTGATTGGGTTTTTTCAAACGTTTAGATGAGGGTTCTCTGGTGAATTAGACATCCGATATTGTGTTGTGTGGGATGGAATTTAGTTGTGCAGATGACATTCAAAGCAGTTTACAAGTATTAAAAAAAACAAACTACAAATCAATTTACAAACAAGTGTGTGTGTATAAAAATTCCTTAACTTGCTTGCAGTTTAACTATAGGTTTGCAGCTAGTTATACAAGAAGAGAAATGGTTTCTTCTAACTCTTCCCTTCAAAGGCAATCAATATGAAATATTAAGAGGCTTTAATGCAGGCATGGTTTGACTACTTGAATTAATAGTTTGGTATTCTTGGATTTGAAACCA
The DNA here is from genome assembly GCA_033557465.1 of Ichthyophis bannanicus. Classification (NCBI taxonomy): domain Eukaryota; kingdom Metazoa; phylum Chordata; class Amphibia; order Gymnophiona; family Ichthyophiidae; genus Ichthyophis; species Ichthyophis bannanicus. The sequence continues at coordinate 297,760,723 of CM066037.1, forward strand.
AATTATGCCATCTAAAATACTTGAATGTCAAACTAAAAGCTTTCCGCAGAATGACTTTCCTAGATATGTGTAGCCTGACAGCTTATTTATATTAACATTAGCTATATATATAAATTTCAACGTCTAGTACATTTTACATTGTTTTGTCCAATCAGTAAATATTGCATTAGGTTAATATGCAGGAGCAAAGAAATTGGCCACCATCCTAAAACTTGGGGGCATGTCTACTGAACACGTCTTAATGTTAACACGTGTTTCTTATCGTACCTCCAGTTTAGTCCTCCACCTCTGGGTAGTGAACAACCTCCTGCAGCTTGGAGACCCGGCATGTCAAAATCGTGACATCACTGGATATAGCCTGCTGGTCTCTCCCATCAGTGTGTCCAGTCTCCATGCAGCAGGAGGACGTAGTGAGCCTAGGTACTGGGCTCACTAGAGGAACAGATAAGGAGCATTTTAGTCAGGGTGTTAGCTTTGATCCTAAATTTTAATTTTAACTTTTATTTCCTTGGTTTTTAATTTAATCAACTTCATTAATTGGCTTATTGGATTAATTGGCTTATTGGTGAATGGCCCTTTAAAATAAATAAATAAATAAATAAAAATAACAGAAGCCTCCCGCCTGACTGCCTTTCTCATTTTCTTCCTTTTGGGGCAGTAACTGGGGATCTCCCCTCCTTGATGAGACGGGGGTGAGCTCCGCAGGCAGTGTCCGCACTCGCTTGGGCTGTGTGCTGAGGCAGAGAGTTGCAGCAATCGCAGCACGTTGCCTCTTAGCCGGGACAGCGATTCTCGCCGCGGCACTGCCGGGTACCTTATCCAAGCTCTGGGAGCGATTCTGGGGTCTCCGGCACCGAGGGTAAGCACCCTTCACGTTCTCAGAAGGGTTTCAGGTTTTCTTTTAAACTGGCGGTTTTGGTGCCATTTTCAGCATGACGAGCAGCGGCGCCATTTTAGGCCACTACTCTAAACCGCGTGGCGGGAGTTGCTGCAGCCGATGGTTTCCGAACCGGAAGGCCGTACTGTGGGCAGAGAGCTCACTTTTTTTTTTGGTTCTCTCATTATTCTTTTAACTTTTATTTCCTTTAACCTTTCATTTTTGTTGGGGTTTTTTCCATCTCGGTCCCTTTGGGGGAGGGGGACAGCTGGTGCTTTAGTTCTGTTACTTGTGGGTGGCATTTTCTTGTCTCTTCCTTTTAAAAAAAAAAAAAAAAAAATTTAAGAACAAGGGAGTAGATTGCCTTCAATCCACGTTACTTTGGGCATGGCAGTGGTTGAGGGTACAACTGATGTCATCGTGTCTGCAGTGTGTGGTCTGTGGTACACGCAGGGGCATGGTTGCTGACACCGGAGTTTGTCGGGGCTGTGTTGCTGTTCCACTGTGTAGCAGCAGATGGAACAGACGGGGGTTGTGGAGGCTCCGAGCCCGAAGGCTGCGTCCGGCAGTGAGGCCATAGTGGTTCTGCTGTCAGTGTCATCTCTGGAAGGTCTCGCAGGCCCTTCAGGTGCGGGGCTCACTGTAGGTTCCGAGTCACAGTTGGGGGATTCCTTTCTGGATTTTGTGTTGCTGATGCACCAGGCGTTCTATTTGAGGCGTCAGGGGAAGTTGCCTGACCCTGTGCAGCTGGCGGCCCTTATACAGCCACCTCACTTGGGGGACCCACGGGGCATTGCTCCGAGGGCCCTCAAGAGAGCTCGATCTGGTGAGTTTTCCTCTACAGATCTCGAATGGCAGGACATGGACGAGCCTGGGTTGAGCTGGAAGCCGGTATGGAGGACCTGGAAGAAGGAGAGATTCCTGAACCTGAGGATCAGGCAAAGATCATTCGGGTTTTCTGGAGGGAGGAGCTAACGGCTCTGATTACGGAATCCCTTCAGACTTTAAATCTTGCCACGGTGCAACCAATGGATGTAGAGGATGTGGAAGATCCTGTTCAGGCGGTGAGGCAGGCGCAAGGGGTGTTTCCTGGCACCATGTGGTAGATCAAATGATCCAGGAAGAGTGGGATCAACCCGAGGCAGGCCTGGGGGGAGGGGGGTCCGCACCATGAGCAGACTCTACCCTTTGGCGGATAAGCACAAAGATTCCGTTCCCCTCGAATTGATGTGGCGGTCTCGGCGGTCACAAAAATGTCCACTATTCCGGTGGAAGGTAGCGCGGCCTTAAAGGATGCACAGGATAGGAAAGTGTATGGTTTGTTGAAACAGTCATTTGAGGCTAATGCTTTCTTTACAGGCCTCCATTTGTGGGGCGTGGGTGGCGAGAGCTTGTCTCAACACGTACGCCAGTCTCCGCATCTAGATCAAGAAGGCCTAAGGGAGATTGATCGCCTAGAGTCTGTTTCGGCGTATTTGGTAGATATGCATTATGACCTGATCAGAGCGCTAGCAAATAGTATGGCTTCGTTGGTTGCCGCCCGGAGATCCTTGTGGTTGAGAAATTGGGCGGCTGATGGGTCGTCTTAAGTCACATCTTAGTAAGCTTCCTTTTAAGGGAAGGTGGTTGTTTGGGGAAGATCTTGACAAGTTGGTGAAGGATCTGGGTGAGTCTAAGGGGGGTAGACTCCCGGAGCATAAACCTAAACAAGGAAAATCTTTACTGAACTTCCGGGGCCAGTTTAGAGATTTCAGAAGATTTCGGACTTCTAGGTCGGGTGGTTTCCAAAGAGGAAGATTTGCCTCCAGAGCTCAGGGGTTTCGGGGAGCAAGTCGAGGCTTCGCAGCAGCTTCTGCAGCAACCACCAGGAAAACACAATGAAAGAAGGCGGGTCCAGGCGGAAAGTCACCCGATAGGGGGGTGTCTTCGGGCATTTCTTTCTGCCTGGGCCCAAATCACGTCCAACCAATGGGTGTTGGAGATCATTTGCGAGGGTTACGTGCTGGAGTTGGCAAGGCCAGTGCGGGACTCGTTTGTGATGTCTCCATGCAGAGGACAGCAAAGGACGCTAGCGATTCGTCAAATGTTAGACCGTCTCTTGCAATTGGGCGCTATCGTGCCGGTCCCTGTAGCGGATTATGGTGTGGGTCGATACTCCATTTATTTCGTGGTACCAAAGAAAGACGGATCGATCCGACCTATTCTGGATTTAAAAGGGGTCAGTCGCTGTCTTCGAGTACCGCATTTCAGAATGGAAACTCTGCGGTCGGTCATTGTCACGGTGCGCCAAGGGGAGTTCTTGACCTCCCTCGATCTCACCGAAGCGTATTTACACATTCCCATCAGAGAATTTAATCAGAAGTTTCTGCAGTTCACGTTTCCTTGGGGACATTATCAGTTCCAGGCGTTGCCCTTCGGTCTAGTGATGGTGCCATGCACCTTCACCAAGATTATGATGGTGGTGGTGGCGGCGGCGGCTTTGCGGAAAGAAGGGGTTCTAGTTCACACCCCTATCTCAACGATTGGCTGATGCGGGCGAAGTCAGAGGCCGAGAGCGTTTGGGTTACAGACAAGGTGGTGAAGTTTCTCCAGAGCCTTGGTTGGGTAGTCAATGCGTCCAAGAGCCACCTAGTTCCGTCCCAGGATCTCAAATATCTGGGAGTCCGTTTCGACATGAAGAGCGGAGCGGTATTTTTGCTGCATCGCCGAGTCCAAGTACTGCGACGCTTGGTTCGCAAGTTCAGGGCCGTGTCGGCACCTTCGGCATGAGATTACTTTCGTGTGCTGGGAACCATGGCGGCAACGTTGGAGGTGGTGCCGTGGGCCAGGTTTTCATATGCGGCCGTTACAGAGAGCGCTGCTTCGTCGGTGGTCGCATCAATCCGATTCATTGAGCAAACGACTCCCTTGTCCTCTCTCGGTCCGGCAATCCCTTCGATGGTGGCTGTTTCCGGGAACTCTGACGGCGGGATTGCCTCTGGAACAGCCGGAGTGGCTTCCCTTGCTAACTGACGTGAGACTTGCGGTATGGGGAGCACATTGCGGAGCTCGCTTTGCGCAGGGCACCTGGTTACTACAGGAGAGCAAGTGGTAAATCAACCGGCTAGAACTCGGAGCAGTCGGTCTAGCATTGCAAGTGTTCGAGGCTACGGTGATGGGTCAAGCGGCGTGAGTGCTGTCCGACAATTACGCAACGATGGCCTACATCAATCGGCAGGGTGGCACAGGGAGTGTGGCCATGGAGGAAGAGGCGGAGTCTCTTTTCTCTTGGATAGGAACCTGACTGTTAGCAATATCGGCGGCTCACATTGTAGGGAAGGACAGTGTGATAGCGGATTTTCTCAGCAGGGTCCGAGTGGATGCCTGCGAATGGGAATTGCATCCGGACATATTCGCGCGCATAATTCACAGATGGGGATGGCCCATAATGAATCTCATGGCAACCTTTCAGTTGACGAAAACGAGTCGCTGCTTCAGCAGGCGCTGTGAAAGGATATCGGAAGGAATCGACGCACTGATGCAATGCTGGCCATCGTTAGGACTCCTCTGTTGTTCCTCTGTGGGCGCTCATAGGTAGAGTGGTTCAGCGGATCAAAGCTCATCGGGGAAAGGTGTTGCTAGTGGCTCTGTATTGGCCATGGCGCCCGTGGTACGCAGATCTCATTCGGTTGCTCGACAGGGATTCCTGGAGGTTACCGGTGTCGGAAAATCTGTTGCAGGGGCCTCTGCAGATGCCTCAGGCAGATCGATTTTCGCTTACGGTATGGCCATTGAAAGGGCAAGGTTGAGGAAGAAGGGTTACTCGGCAGCAGTCATTGCTACTTTACTTCGAGCAAGGAAAAGGTCCACGTCTCTGACATATGTGCGCGTATTTTTGAGGACTGGTGCTCGCGTAGGCAAGTATGCGCGTCTACAGTATCCTTGGTGTTAAGTTTCCTGCAAGACGGGTTTGATAAGAGTGTGGCGGCCAGTTCCTTGAGAGTTCAATTAGCAGCCCTTTCGTGCTATAGAGGCAAAGTCCAGGGAGTGGCTCTAGGGCCGCATGCGGATGTTTTGCATTTTCTCAAGGCAGTATCCAGACTGCGACCTTCTCGTAGAATGACGATTCCACCGTGGGATCTCAATTTGGTTTTGGGGCCGTTAATTAAGGAACCATTTGAGCCTTTACCTCAGGCATCTGTGAAAGATTTGACCTTAAAGACAGTGTTTTTGGTAGCCATCTGTTCAGCGCGGTGCATTTCAGAGTTGCAGGCGCTGTCACGTCGAGAGCCATTTTTGACTTTTTCCAGGGAAAAGGTGGTGGTGCGGCCAGTGCCGTCGTTTTTACCAAAGGTAGTATCTCTGTTTCATCTCAACCAAACGGTCTCTCTTCCAACTCTGAGTTCAGCAGAGCGGAACGATTCCGACCATAGTTTATGCCGTTTAGACATAAAACGCGTGTTGCGTCAGTATTTAAAAGTCTCAAACGTTTCGCAAATCGGTCCGGACCGTCCATTCGTGTTCAGGGGCCCTCGCAAAGGGGAGGCAGCTGCAAAAGCTTCCATTTCCAGGTGGATTAAGGAAGCAATTGCGTCAGCATATCTGTTGCAAGGTCGCCCGGTGCCAGCAGGCTTAAGAGCTCATTCTACTAGAGCGCAAGCGGCTTCCTGGGCGGAACACAGTTTGATTCTACCAGTGGAAATTTGTAAAGGGCCACCTGGTCTTCGCTTCATACTTTTAGTAGGCACTACCGCCTGGATGTTCTGGCAGCAAACGATGCCTGTTTCAGGTCGGCGGTGTTGCGTTCTGGCTGGAAAGGTCCCTCCCAATGATTTATTTTTATTTATTACAATCTTTTATATACCGCGCTATTTGGTATCAGCGCGGTTCACATGAAACAAAATCACCAGAACAAGCTATTCTGTGTTTACTGAGAACAGGTGTACACAACTTGGATAACATAGGGGAACTATTTACAAATATTATTTACAAACAGGCGTCATGACAATGCACAATGATCCTAGATATCGTACCAAGCAAGTTGATGAGGCTAACTGATAATGATGGTGTGGCTACTTTTGTTGGTGGATTTGGCTTGGCGTATTGTTGAGTGGGTAGTATTTGAGGAACAGGTGATATTTGAGTGCTTTCCTGAACTGGGTTAGGTCAGTGATTGCACGAATATTCGATGGTAGTGCGTTCGAGCATCTTGGGGCGCAAAATCTGAAAGTCCTGTTTGCCATTGACTGGGTGCATTTTGTTAATGCTTTCAGAATTTAGTGTGTTTATTGCTGTCGGTCTTCTGCATCTGTTAGGCGGAATGGCGTGAATGAGCTCTGTTAGTGAGTAGGATGAAAGACCGTTGATGGCCTTGAAAGTCAGCAGTAAGGTCTTGAAAACGAGCCTTCCATGTATGGGGAGCCAGTGGAGCTGCTTCAAGATAGGCGTCACGTGGTCGTTTCTAGAGGCTCCCTGAAGGACCCTCGCTGCAGCATTCATGGCAAGTTGTAGAGGGTTAATGGTAGACTGTGGGAGGCCTTGTAGGATAGCATTGGCAAAATGCAGTAGAATTATTGCCTGGTATATTGTCCTGAAATCTTCTGGATCTAGTAAGGAGCGCAAATGCCTGAGAGTCCGGATCTTGAAATAGACTGCTGTTACTATGTTACCTATGTGCGCCTTCATATCAAGACGCTGATCCAACGTAACCCCCAGGTATCGTATTGTAGATTTTGTTTGAAGTTCTGCTTCTTTAACTCTTACATGGGGTGGTGGGGTGAAATTGTGGTCCCTCGTGATGAATAGCACCTCCGTCTTCTTGTGTTGAATACGGAGGTTTTGGGATTGGAGCCATTCGGAAACTGCGTCGAAACATTCTATCAGAGGGGAGAGGTTCAAATGCTCTGTAGAGAACGGCATGTAGAGCAGGATATCTGCATATATCAGGCAGTCCACATTGAAAGATCTGATGATATATTGCAGATGGGCTGCATGTATATGTTGAACATGAGTGATGATAGAGAGGAACCTTGCGTGACTCCCTGGCTTTGGTGGAATGGTTCTGATGCTGCTGCTCCAGATGATTACTGCTCTTTTACATCCCAGAGGTGGAGGACTAAACTGTAGGAATGATAAGGAAATAGAAATTACACTTACCTGGTAATTGTCGTTCCTTGAGTAACTATAGTTTAGTCCTCATTCCCGCCCAGGATGAAGCGGTTTGCAGTGGTGGTTCACTTGGGAGAAGTGCAAGACTACAGGCAAGTTGAGCCTTTAATTGCGTCTTGTTGAGCTCTACTCTTCTCGCTTTTCTGTCTATTATTCTTTTATCCTTGGTCAGGCATAGAGTGAAAAATAGAGGGTAAAAAAAAAAGTTTCCTTCTTTTGGGAAGGGGGTTTCGTAGTTAAACATGTCAGATTATGCGTTCAGTTTAAGTTTAAATTTGAATTTATGATAGCTACTTATTTGTTGCTCCTTTGAGTCTGCTTTGTCAATAGTTCACTAGGGGCTGATGGGAGAGACCAGCAGGCTATATCCAGTGATGTCACAATTTTGACATGCCCAGTCTCCAAGCTGCAGGAGGAGGTTCACTACCCAGAGGTGGAGGACTAAACTGTAGTTACTCAAGGAACGACAATTACCAGATAAGTGTAATTTTTATTTAGTTCCACCATGGCCCTTCTTATTTCTCTGGGTACACTGGCAGTTAACATGCCTCTTGGGCACAATCAGAGCAAAGATTTTGTGTGGGGTTTTTTGTCAATTTTTTTTTCATATTTTTGTGAATTTTGGATAGTTTTGCTTTTGCTATTAACCTTTTTTTTTGTAGAGTGAGGTTTGTTTTTGGGTGTTGATGTTAGTGTGTGTATCTTTTATTTATTCCCCCTCCCCCCCTTCTAATTTCTTCCTTACTCATTATTGCTTTTGTGCTGTCAGGATGCCACTCCAGGCTACATTGGCTCCTACAGAAGTAGTCATAGTGGTGACAGCTCTGTTTGGACCGAAGCCACCACCAGGCAGCAATGTTTTGTTCATGAATTTTAAAACCACTGTTAAATGTGAGCATCACAAATGTACTGAATATTTGCTATACTAAATGCTAAATATTCTACTCTACAGTTCCACATTAAGAAACAATGAGTGGTTGCCGTGTTTTCATTGGGCGCCTAAGTCCTCATGCTCGGGAAAGAGATGTCGAAAAATTCTTCAAAGGTTATGGACATATAAGAGAGATCAATCTGAAAAATGGTTTTGGGTTTGTGGTAAGTTCCGAATTTTTTGAATTTGGTTGATTGCCTTGCTATGAAATGTTAGTTTTATTTGCTGGGGTTAAACTTTTCATGGTAATATAATGGTTATGGAGCAGCAGTCAAAAACAATTTAATAATAGTAGCAATTGAAGAAATAGAATTTAGACTTCTGTTTCATAAACTTGTTTTTCAGTGTCTAGTACGTGAACTTTTGGCGTGTGGTAACATTTCCTATGCAATGAGTAAATGATAAAAACAACAAAATCCAACATGTTAAAAGGCTTTCTAAATGGAGGAAGCAGTCGTCATGATTATATTATAAAGAAATTTGTACTCAAATAGGTTAAGCAAACAAAGCATGTCTTAGACCATGCTACTTCAGGTGACTGGAAATGGCTGGCTGACAGTTTTGGAGTAATTGCATCTCAGCACCAACCTAAGGCCCAGTGAAATTCTGTATGTTAGTATTTTTCAACCCTCTCCTGGAGGCGTATCTAATCATTTGGACTTTGAGGCTATTTATAATGAATATGCATATGAGCATTGAATACACCTAGCCCTCCAGTGTATGCAAATATCTCATCGTGCATGTTCTTCTTAGTAATTCTGAAAACCTGACTAGATAGGTATGCCTTTAGGAAAGGGTTAGGAAATGATGCAAATGTTTGCTCTGGACCCTGATAGTCTCTTAGTTGTCTACTTTGAAATTAAAATTAAGTATTGTGGTTGAAAGTATTATAATTCAGAAGGATCTTTTGATATTTTGGAGAGCTGGTTAGTAAGAAAATTTTAAATACTAGGACAAATGTGAGGTGTTGCGTTTAAAAATAAAATGCATAGAATGGGGAATGATTGGCAGAAGTTTTGGTAGTTATAGTTTGAAATAATAAAATTGAGTTAGGTATTTTATAAAGAAAGCAAATTTTGTACTGCAGTGTAGTAATCATGAAGCAATTTTCACTCTAGCCATATTGGCAAGGTATTTCTAGAAGTTTTCTATTCTAGGCCCCACAGTTGGAGACTGCTTGGAAGAAAACAATAGGCAGGCTGGAGTTCATATGGTAAAGGCTGCATGCTATCATGCAGGTTCCTAGTTAGATTTCTGCTTCAGAATTTCCATTCAAGAGGTTAGCTAGAGATGCTCTTGACTGTTCTGGGTCTAAGGATCCTGCCATCAAATGCTCGTTCCTCTTCGTCCCTCCAGGCCAGTCCAAGAATCCATGTATGCTTGGATAGTTGCCATTCCTAAGCGTCCCTCCAGTCCAGTCCCTATCCTCTGGGTTGTGCCCCCCTTCAGCAGCATGGAGACTGAGCATGTCATCTTTTGATGACCCTGGGGTATAAATAGACCTGGTACCTCCCACCAGCTCCAGTTTTTGCTCAATCTCTAAGCAGCTGGAAAGGGGGCCAGTAAGCCAGGGAATAGGCTTACTGGAGAGACCTAGGATTTAGTGCAGGCTTTTGGAGTTCCTGTATCTTTAATTTTCTTTGATTGCTTTATTTCTTTTTCTTTTATTTAACACTTCTGTTGGAAGACTTCCCCCTCCCCCTCCCCCCTCCTTGCTTGGGGGCCTGGAGAAGGAGGCTTGGGCAGCCTGTGGTAACTTAAAAAAAAAAAAAAAAAAAAGGAAGCGGTGTCTGCCCAGGATCCCAAGGTTGCTGTGCCGGGAGAGCTCATTCTTTCTTTCCCACCTCGCTGCTGAAGTCCTTCAGACGGCTGAGCACGAGGGCGGGAAGACAAGGAAATGGCTGAGGAGCTTAGTGGCAGCGCTGGAGCATGTGTGCTGAGGAGCAGAAGAGCAAGCCGGTGAGCGACGGTGGATTGTGTGAGGCTTTGGACGGCTGCGCAATACGGCAGGGCCTGCAGCACTTGGAGGGACGTGTGCAGCGCCGGAGCAGGTACAATTCTCCTGGGGGATTTTCACGTACTTTTTAGGGCTTTGTAAAAACTGGCCCGCAGAGGCAGTCTTAGTGTTAGAGCAGGAGGTATAGCCTACAGGTAGAGTACTGGCTCAGACGGTTGAACAAGGGTTTGAATCCCACTTGTTTCAATGTTCTTCAACTTTTAGTTTAGGAGTTAGGAAAAAAAAAAGGAAACCCCGGTAGGGTTTAGGAGTGCTACAATTAGATTGCCCTTTAGGGTTAACTTTTTTTTTTTGCATAGCTTTCTGGCTCTACTGGATCCATTGCCATGCCGGCTAGACCGCAGTGCTTAGTCTGCGGGACCCGCGGGGGGGGGGGGGGCAGCGGTGTCAGAGAAGGGCATGTGCAGAGGTTGTGCTGCGGAGGCAGCCTCTGTAGAGCAAGGAATGCAGTCGGGTCTGGCGCAAGATCCATTGCCTACCGCCCCCCCAGGAATCGGAACCTCTGGAGGTGGTGATCTGGTCAGGGTCTCTCCTTCCCTTGTCCCTGGAGCAGTCCGTTTTGCCGCTGCCTCAGCTTGGTCCCTCTACCTCTTTGGGAGGTTTGGAGGCTCAGGGTGAAGGTGATTTTTCCCCAGAGTTTGTCTTGCTGTTGCACAAGGCATTTTGCCTGCGTAAGCAGGGGACACTCGGACAGGGAGCTTCGCAGGGACGGGCGAAGGCTCGTCAGTCTGATCCCAGGGGACAGGAGGAGGCTTGCGTGCCACCTGAGCAGGCTAGACTCACCCAGGAGGAAGTTCTCCGCTCCTCTCTCTCCGAGCCTTTGGAGGGGGAGGTATCAGACAGAGAGTTGGGGGACAATGAGAGAGCGCGAGGAAGGTGAGATTCCTGAGGAGGAACAGACCAAGATTGTTCGAGTTTTCCACCGCGAGGAGTTACCGACTTTGATCGGTGAATATCTGAAGGCGCTTAATATGGCGGCGGGGGTTCCAGCGGAAGAGGAGATGCTGGAGGACCCTTTGATTGATTCAAGCGGTCAGGAAGTCCCAGAAGGTTTTCCCTGTACACCAAGGAGTTAAGCAGATGATCCAAGAGGAGTGGGATCAGTCGAGTCTGGACTAAGGGGGGTTAGGTCTATGGCTCAGCTATACCCTTTACCGGAAGGTGAAAAGGAATTACTCCCTTCACCTAGTGTGGATGCTGTGATCTCCAGGAACAAGCAGGAATGAGTCTTCACATATGGGTACGTCGGTACCGACGGAGTCTGCGCGGGAACGCTCCCCAGCGTCCAATCAGAACGCTTTTGGGAGCATCCCTCAGCGCCTGCGTGCTGCCTTCCCACCTTTCCAACTGTCTCTCCTCAGTTTTCGTTTTTCCGCAGAGCCGGCAGGACGTCCTCCTGTCACCGCAGAAACTTTTTTCTTTAATTCTTGTTTTCTTGTGGTCGCTGCTGTTTTCCCGCTGACACCGGTACCGCCGGTGGGTTTTTTCTTTTCTTTTTCTCAAACTCAGGGAGAGTTTTTCCCTCAGTTTCTGTCTTAAAATGTTTTGGGCCTGTAAGGCCTCTCCATCATGGAGCCGCCTTCTCCTAAGAAGTGCCTTAACTGTGGAAATACAGTTTTCTTTTTAGACTCCAATGACTGGTGTCTAACCTGTTTGGGTCCTGACCCTTTTCCTCCAGAGCCATTAGGCTATATTTTTATGAGAAGAGATTTTCCTTTTTGAGTTTCCCTCGATACCGAGTTCCCTTCCAATGTCAGGGCACCAACCATTTCTTCTCTACAGGATCAGGTAACCCACAAACAGTCTGTTAAGACTAGCCAATCCTTGGGTGGTAGGTCTCATGCCAAGCATGATGACGGCTCTGGCCTTGCCCCTAAGTCCCTATTGGCTTTAAAACCCTGGCGGGAGTCTTCGGTCTCCAAAGCATTTCAGGGGTTTCAGGTTGTTCCTGGGGCTCACCCCTCACAGAACATACTTGAGCCATGCTCGGTGGTGGCATCCGCTTCGAGCGGTACCGATACCCCGGCATCGGCACTGGTGTTGAGTGATCCACTCCTCACCAGGGATAGTCATCTGGCGTTCTCGGTACCTTCGGGCCCGATCGATACGTCCCAGATTGACTTTCCAGTATCGGCAGCATCGCCGATATGACCACCGACGCTGGTACCCTCCAGACAGGCATCGATAGACTCGCTTCCTTCGATGCCGAGTCTGGAATCGATATCTAGTCTGGAAAACTGGGTACCAACGCGTCTTGGAACCGATGCTTACCGGTTCCGAATACGCGGTGTTAAGGATACTCACCAAGAGTTTTTGGTTCCCTCGGTACCGATTGAGCAGCCTTCGATATCTGCTTCTATGTCAGTACCGCCTCCGATTCCGGCATACCTATCGGTACCGGTATCGATGCCGGTTCTGGCAGTAGTATCGGAACCAACTACTTCCATGCCTTTTTCACCAGAATCGCTCCTTTCTATACCTAGTTTGGAGTCGATACCCGGCATGGACGATGTAGTACTGACTGTCTCAAGTCATAACCAACAGTACCAGTATCCATCCACTAGGACTCCTTTCCTGCACCGATCCGGTGCCCAGGCTAGTTCTTCAAATTTAGCCTGTCCAGGGATGGTTCCCATTGGAGATCCTTTTCAGAAATTTCTCCTTGACATGGCTACATTCCTTGCTATTCCTATCCCTGGCTATGATCCTACACAAGGCTCTTCTGGAGGAAAGGAAAATATAATGCTACCTTTACATTATTTTTTGCAGGATCTTCTTCTGAAAATATGGAAAACTCCTTTAAGGGTTTCCTCACCTTCCACAGCAACTGATCTTCTGTATCAGATGCCCCCCTCTCCAGGGTTTCAAAGGACTCAACTTCCCCATCATTCCATTGTAGTGGAATCAGCAATGAGGAAGGTAAAAAGCAAGAAGAAGCATTCTTCTTATCCGCCAGGTCGTGCTTCTAGAACACTGGATGCTTTTGGACGTCAAACCTTCCAAGCATCTATGCTGGCAACGAGGATTCTCTCATATATTTTTTTATATGAGTCTATCCCTTCAGGAGGTCACAAAGAAATTGTCTCTTTTGACTCCTTTTCTATCAGAGTCCAAGGCTGCAGACTATTCCTCACTTCTTAGTCATAGCCAAAATATATCTTGGTTTCTCTCTCGTGCTTCCCTTGACTCCTTTGAGTCTGTTAGCAGAACCTCTGCTATAGCCATAGGAGCACGACGTAGAGCCTGGCTCCAAGCTTCAGACTTGAACAGATGGGCACAACAAAGACTGGGTAATACTCCTTGTACTGGAGAAAATCTCTTTAATAGGGAATCTTTACGTCAGGTTGCTCATTGCTCCACTGACTTCCCTGTTTCTGAGGGCTATCCTAAGCCTTCTCCTTCCCCAGTAGGTAGGAAATGCCCTACCAAACCTTCTTTTCCTAAAAGAAGAAGGTTTTATTCTTCTCCTGCCCATCATACAGATGTTCCCAAACAAGGGAAACCTCGCCCTGGTCTGAAGAATCCAAACTCAAGCCAGGAAAATGAACCCTCAATGGAGTTCTAATTAATCTCTTATAACATACAGTTCACTTTTTCTCAACAAAGTTTTTCACTGTTTTTTCATTTATAACTCTACACATGGATTCCTGTTTCCAGGACATCCAACTGCTCTCAGGTAGGCTGAGCTGTCAGGAGATTCATGTCTGTGCATCACAGGATTTTCCTCCTCTTCCCACCATGAAGAGAGGTTTGCCATCTATCTCATGATAGTTTTCCTGTACCACCATGAATTTTTTCCTTCTATAGACTTACCATATAGCAAGTCTACCTTCAGCTCCTATTTTTCTTTACTCTCGTTCCCAGGGCTTCCCCTGTACGAGTGGTACCATACGACTGGAAGGCTTTCTTAGCCTTTCTAGTCTTCCTTTCCTTTCCAGTGTAGAGTTTTTTTTTCTGGAGTAACCTCCCTGCTTTCATTGGGCAGCTCATCAGACATCATCAGGATTTCTCCTCTGTTACAAACAGAAGGATTCTCTGCTGTTCTATTCAGCAGCTGCCCATGCAGGGGTTCCAGTGATTAGTCTACTGGTACTTTCTATAAGTTCCAGTCTTGTCTTCCACTACTTTTTTCTGGTCTTAGTAGTACTTCCAAGATAGTGCTCATCTCTCTTGGAAAATCCTTTTCTGTCGACTCCAAATCCCTGGAATTGGCAGCATATCTGAGGTGGCAGCTGGTTTGCTCCAACAGCCACTTTTATTTCCCAATTCTCCTGCATAGTGCTCTCTGCAATCCTACTGAGAAGCTTTCCACTATGGGCCCTTGCTAGAGAGCATGGGGATTTTTTCTCTAATTACCATCCTATATGAAAAAGGCTTCCTCGGTCATCCCTCATGACTGTAGGGTTTTTTTTACACCCTTCTATTTCCTTTTAATAAAGGACATAAGCCTTCTCTATGTGACAGTCTAAAGAGTTACCCAGTTCCTACAGGGAATAGGCTCTTTTTCCTTGCAGCTTGTCCTCATGGTATCCTAATCCTTCATGGACAGCACATATTTAAGTTAACTACGCATGATACCCCCCCTTGTTCCTCAAGTGGGTCAACCTGGTATCTCATCCTATGCGTTTTCTGTCCATTTACCATGCGAGAGTTCTATAGGACTCAGGACTTGCTGTTTACAGACTGATATTATCCTCTGTTTTTTACACAACCGTCCTGGTTATTTCACTGGATAGCATTCCTGCACCATCTTAGCCAGGGGGAATGGATAAGAACATAAGAATATAAGATCTGCCATACTGGGTCAGACCAAGGTCCATCAAGCCCAGTATTCTGTTTCGAACAGTGACCAATCTAGGTCACATGTACCTAGCAGATTCCCTATATATCTTCTCAAGTAGGTTCCACCTTCTTGTTATTAGATGAATCTTTATCCTTCACATCTCCCATGTGAATGTTCTTATGGGCATATCTCTATCTGCTTAGTTGCAGTCATTTATCTTTAGACATCTGTATACATCTATACGTATATTTCTATATACTTCTCTATAGATACCTATGTCTGTAAGCTGCGTGTGCATATCTTATGCCCCTCCTGAATATATACACATATCTCTATATATCTATATCTATCTATCTAGATATCTATCTATATGTGTGTCTGTCGAGATGCTTCCTTATAGGTAGATATGTACTTACTTACTTATCTCTCTACCTGTCTATCCTTATAAAAGGTTTTTACCTTCCTATAGGTTCCAGACAGTGAGCTCGCATATCTTCATACTGTTCCTCCGTATGGCTGGGGTATTATGAACCACAACCACTACTGTGGTCCTGACAGCTCCTACTTTAACCCTAGGTCTAGGTATCCCTGAAGCTCCATACTTCACTATCTTTCCTATCTCTCAACAGATAGAAAAGACAGGGTGGATCTTCAATAGATCTGAAGTTTCAGCCCTTAAACATCTGTCCTCCTTGGGAATATGGGCTTTTTTCCATACCCCTTCTTCCCTCCAGGACTACGCTATTTATCCAAATCAGTCAGTTTTCCTAAATGTTACTAACTCTGTATCCAAAAGAGTTCCCAGCTTTTTCCATAAAGCTTCCACTAAAGACCTGACGTTTTTGTACTGCCCCAGTTGACACCTGGGTCGCCTGTCAATCTCAAATTTGGATTTTCGCCTTCACTTCAGTGAGGTCACCTTGAAGATTCCTCTATTGGATCTCCCGTAGACTTCATCACCCTCTCTACTTCCTGCAAGCCAGTAAGTGAGATCAATATTGTGTTTGTTCATGTCAATATTTTTCATAAGTATCGTACATACAAGGACTCCTTACCAGTAGTCCTTAAGTTAGCTGGCTTTTCCTACAGCTCCTCTCTTTTCAACTCCTACCCTCCATCCTCAGGATGCCTGGCCATATGAGGTGTAGCATGTTCCAATCCTTGCCATGCTGGGGCTCCAGGCATCTTAGCTTGGGAGTCCCCATATGTGAAGACTCATTCCTGCTTGTTCCTGGAGATAGCACAGTTACTTACCTGTAACAGGTGATCTCTGGGAACAGCAGGAATAAGTCTTCACAACCCACCCACCTCCCCTAGGAGTTGTATCTCTCTATTTTCCTTTCCTCTTTCTCTCTCTTTTCCTTTCCTCTTTCTCTCTCTTTTGGCTTAGCTATAAAATTCAACTGAGGAGAGACAGTTGGAAAGGCGGGAAGGCAGCACACAGGCGCTGAGGGATGCTCCCAAAAGCGTTCTGATTGGACGCTGGGGAGCGTTCCCGCGCAGACTCCGTCGGTACCGACGTACCCATATGTGAAGACTTATTCCTGCTGTTCCCAGAGATCACCTGTTACAGGTAAGTAACTGTGCTGTATTGGCAGTCACAAAGAAGACCACGATACCAGTGGAGGGCAGCGCCGTCCTCAAAGATACCCAGGATAGGAAGCTGGACACACTGTTGTAACAAGCTTTTGACATTAGTGCCCTAGCTCTACAGGCATTGGTTTGTGGGGCTTGGGTGGCCCGAGCCTACTTGCTCTGGTCCCAACAGCTCCAGGTGGCTGGTGACCTTCCCAGTGAGGGACCTGGGGAGGCAGCAAGAATTGAGTCGGGTGTGGCATATTTGGCTGATAGCCAATACGACCTCATCAGAAGCTTAGCAGAGAACATGGCTTCGGTTGTGGCGGCCCGTCGCTACCTCTGGCTCCGCATCTGGGCCGCTGTTGGTTCTTCTAAGGCTGCTTTTTTGGGGAGGGCCTAGATAAATTAGTTAAGGAGCAGGGGGAGTCTAAGGGAGGTAGACTCCCTGAGGATAAGCCGAAGCAGATTTGCGGTACTGCCCCTGCGTGACCACAGCAGAGGGAGTTGTGGAGGTTTCAGGCGGCCCGGTCTCCGCCCTTTCAGAGAGGACACTTCCTTTCTAGGGGTCAGGGCTTTGAGGGGCGGGGAAGGGGTTTTGGCGCCTCTTCCTCCGGCTCGGGGTCTAGGAAGCCACAGTGAGACCACGGGGATCCAGGGGGGAGTACTGCTGGTGGGGGGATGTCTGCGGCAGTTCTTCTCCACCTGGGCCCAGGTCATGTCAGACCAATGGGTCTTAGAGGTGGTTCGAGAAGGCTATGCCCTCGAATTTGCAGGGCCTTCCTTGCAAATCTCTGGCCAAGGTGGCAGCGGTGGAGGAGACGCTAGCATGACTCCGGTTGCTAGGGGTGGTCGTACCGGTCCCCGCAGACCAACGTGGCTGCGGTGGAGACTCCATCTATTTTGTGGTACCCAAAAAGGAGGGGTCGTTTCGTCCCATCCTCGGCTTGAAGGGGGTCAACCATTGTCTCGGGGTCCCTCATTTTCATATGGAAACTCTGAGATCGGTGATTGTAGCAGTGAGGCAGGGAGAGTTTTTGACTTCCCTTGACCTCACAGAGGCGTACTTACATATTCCCGTCTGTCACTCACATCAGCAGTTTCTGCGTTTTGCGGTGCCAGGGGGACACTTCCAATTTCAGGCGCTACCCTTCGGCCTGGTGACGGCGCTGCGCACCTTTACCAAGGTCATGGTGGTGGTGGCCGTGGCCTTTCGCAAGGAAGGGATTCTGGTTCATCCGTATCTCGACGATTGGTTGATTCGGGCAAAGTCCAAGGAAGAGAGCCTAAAGGCCACTTCCAGGGTGGTTGAACTGCTAAGGAGTCTAGGATGGGTCATCAATCTGGCGAAAAGCAGGTTGGTTCCCTCGCAGGAGATCGAGTATCTGGAGGCAAGGTTCGACTCCGGCAAAGGCAGAGTGTTTTTGCCGGCTCAGAGAGTGAAGGTTTTAAGAGATCTGGTGCGCCGTTTCTTGTCCATGGAGGCACCCTCGGCCTGGCACTATCTTCAAGTGCTGGGGACCATGGCGGCGACCACAGAAGCTAGTACCTTGGGCTAGGGCCCACGTGTGGCCTCTTCAGCGGGCCTTGCTCCACCGCTGGTCCCATCAGTGTCGGCTCATGTCCGTGACACTTCCCTGTCCTTTGGGGACTAAGGCCTCCTTGCAGTGGTGGCTCCGTCCAGGGACTTTGGAGCACGGAATGCCTCTCGAGCCCCCCCCCCCCCCATGGTTGCAGTTGACAACTGATGCCTGTCTTTCCGGATGGGGGGGGGGGCTCACTGCGAATGTCGTTTTGCTCAGGGCCTCTGGAGGCCCAGTGGTCCATCAGCAGGTTGGAAATGCGAGCAGTGGCTCTAGCCCTCAGAGCATTAGATCTCCCGGAAGTCGGTCCAGGTGCTGTCCCTGACAACATGACCATGGTGGCATACGTCAGCCGTCAGGGCGGCACAAGCAGTCCTCTCCTGGAGGCAGAGGGCCTCATGGAATGGGCCGAAGTCCACCTAGAGGCCTTGTCGGCACAACACGTGGCCGGAGTGGAAAACATAATGGCAGATTACTTAAGCTGAAACAGTGGATCATGGCAGTGGGAGCTCTGCCAGGAGGTGTACGAGCAGATAGTGTGCCGATGGGGGTCTCATCATGGATCTTATGGCGCGTTGGGAGTCGGCCCAGGCAAGCCAGTTCTTCAGCTGGAGAAAGGAAAGGATGTCAGAGGGCTTGAATGCTCTAGTACAAAGGTGGCCAGCCAGTGGTCTGCTGTATATTGGTCCCTCCGTGGGCTCTCATAGGCAGAGTTCTTCAACGGATAGAGGCCCACCCCGGTTGGGTAGTGCTCATTGCCCCGGATTGGCCTTGGCTTCCTTTGTACGCCGACCTCCATGCGGCTGGTGGTCAACCGCCTTCCGGTGAAGGATGATCTCCTGACCCAGGGCCCGATGTGTATGCCGCAGGTGGATCAGGTCTCGCTTATGGCCTGGCTATTGAAAGGGCTCGTCTGCGAAAATGAGGTTACTCTGGAGCAGTGATATCCACTTTACGGGAGTTCAGCAAACGGTCTACCTGCCTTTCCTATGTGAGGATCTGGGGAATATTTGAAGGCTGGTGTGTAGATAAGCAGAAGGTTCTTTCGGTGTCCATTCCAGAGGTTCTGGAGTTTTTACAGGCAGGTTTTGAGAAGGGTCTTGCAGCCAGCTCATTGAGGGTTCAGTTGGCAGCTATTTCTTGTTACAGAGGCAAGATTCAGGGCAAGGTCTTAGGGGAACTTGTGGATGTAGGACGTTTCCTGAGGGTGGTGCAGCGGCTGCGGCCTCAGCATAGGTTGTCGGTTCCTCCGTGGAACCTCAACCTCGTGTTGGATTCTCTAGCCGCGGAGCCTTATGAGCCCATGCAACGAGCGTCTTTGAAGGACATCACTCTTAAGACAGTCTTTCTAGTGGCTATTTGTTCGGCCAGACGTATTTCGGTCCTGCTATCCTCCATTTTTCTCCTTTAAGGAGAAGGTAGTGCTCCGGACAGTCCCTTCCTTTTTACCTAATGTGCTCTCGCCTTTTCATATGAATCAGACAGTTTCTGTCCCTTCCTTCTCTGGGATGAGGTGGGGGGGGGGGCGATGCACGTTTACGCCGTTTGGACGTGCGTAGTTTTGAAGCGTTACCTAGTTTGCACTGAAGCTTTCCATAGGTCAGAGCGATTATTTGTTTTGTTTGGGGGTTCATGTAAAGGTGAGGCGGCAGCCAAGACTTCGATGGGTCAGGGAAGCCATCGCTTCGGCATATATTTGGAAGGGAAGGCAGGTCCCAGTCGGGTTCCGGGCTCATTCTACTCGAGCCCAGGCGACATCGTGGGCAGAACTTAGTTTAGTCCCTCCACTGGACATCTGCAGAGTGGCTTCTTGGTCTTCTCTGCACACTTTTGCCAAGCAATACCGGTTGGACATCCAGGCCGTGGGCGATGTGGGATTTGGAAGAGCGGTGCTTCGGTCCGGCCTTGCAGGGCCCTCCCAGGTTTGAACTGCTTTGTTACATCCTAGAGGATAGGGACTGGACTGGAGGGACGTTTAGAAAAGGGTAATTAGGCCTTGCCTGCTAATTAGTGTTCCTGAAGGAACTCCAGTTCAGTCCCTGATCCCTCCCAGGTCTTGGTTTCTTTTTACCGACAGGCATCGCCAGCCCAAAGCAACAAGAGAGGGTAAGAGTCCGAAGACTCTCCGCTGGGGGTTCCAGTGATGAGGCGGTGTGGATGGTTGAGCCGCCTGGTATGGGCAAGTTTGGTGTCAGGCAAGCCTTCTCTTCTCCGGGGGCAGTGGGAAGCTCTTCTGGGGGAGGTGGGCGTTGGTACTTGGCAGTTTAGTTTACAGTTTAGTATTATATGCTGTTATATTGGTTTAATTGTCTCTCCGTTAAGTCTGCTTTGTCAATAGGATACTGGAGCTGGTGGGAGGTACCAGGTCTATTTATACCCCAGGGTCATCAAAAGGTGACGTGCTCAATCTCCATGCTGCTGGAAGGGGGCACAACCCAGAGGATAGGGACTGGACTGGAGTTCCTTCAGGAACGCTAATTAGAAGGTAAGGCCTAATTACTCTTTTCTCCAGCAGCTGAAAACTGAGCATGTTAGCTGCTTGACAACCAGTAGAAGAGCTCCCCCTCGAGCCCTTACCTCTAGTCTGTTTTCAGCAGCTGAAGGAGGAGTTCCCCCTGGCCTCATGTGTTTGTGAAGGTGGATAGCTTTCAAGTTTGGCTTTAAAATAATTGCAGAGGAGCCTGCAGTCAACGGGACTGCCGGAAAAAAAAATAAAAATATCAAAAGGAGAAAATCTAAAAAGGAGGTGCTAAGGCAGCTCAAGGGGGCAGCTGGTGAGGGCAGGGCCTGTCCTCCCACCTTGCCCGGGGTTAAACTACCTGGGAACCCCAGATCTCTTTCCCCCTCCTCTGCATAGGGGCCCTGCTCACCCTGTTAGCTACAGGGAGGGGGGTCCTAAAGGCTCCGTCGTGCTGGACGTCTTTCTTGTGGCTTACGCTGTTTTGGCGGCACATAACAGGATCACCTCGGTGCATGCTTGTCCGTGTACTGTGCCGTTTGCGTGTGGGGTCACGGCCTTGGGATTGTGTCGGTGTTGCATTTATCAGGGGCAGCTGTTGCATCAGAGGTTGTCCTTCCTCAGCTCAGGCATGGCTTTGGTAGTGGGAAGGTGGTTGAGATTTCTGATAAGGATGAGGCTGATTTGGCAGGAACCGTGGCCATTATAGAGGCGGCAGCCATTTCAAAGCAGTTAGGGGCTAAGAGCAGTAAGAAGAAAAGAGGAAAATCGGCAGATTCAAAAGTAGCTATGCTGGAGCTGTGACCTCCTGCTGAGCTGCCGGAAGGGTTTTTTTTTTTCACCTGATTTTATTCTTTCACTTCACAGGGCCTATTGCTTAAAGAGGAAGCAGGCTCTGGAGGAACCCTATCCATGACCAGCACAGTCCCGTAACCTGGAGAGGCCATCCTCAGGGGTACAGCCGTGGCTGGGCAATGCAGGTGATGAGGATCTCTCAGGGGAGATAGTCTTGGGGGGGGGGGGGGGAAGGTCTCCCCAAGGTCACAAGCATCAGAGGATCTGGGTGAAGGTCCATCAGACCTCTGGGGAGAGTATTCAGGTATAGAAGGAGACGACCCCAATGTCAATGTTTCGCAAAGAAGCGTTATCGGCTCATATTGCCCACTCCTTGTCGGCGCTCAATATTGTGCCTGTTCCGTCAGCGGAGCCCTTGGAGGATCGGCTCCTACAGGGGTTTAAAGGGGCGCAAACATGTTTCCCAGTGCACAGAGTTATTAGGAAGATGATTGATGCGGGTGGGAATTTCCAGAAGCCAACTCTGCGAGGTAGCCGAGCCTTAGAGAAACTTGATTCGATCCAGCACGAGTACAAGGAGCTCTTCAAGATGCCCAAAGTAGATGCCTTGGTGTCTGCTGTCACTAAGACCACGATTCCAGTAGAGGGCGAAGCAGCCCTCTGAGATTTGCAGGACCGGAGGTTGGAGTCTCTGCTAAAGCAAGTTTTTGACTCCAGTGTGTTGGTGCTTCAGATGGCTATTTGTAGAGCCTATGTCTCCCGAGCCTCCATCCGATGGATTCAAGGCATGCTGCCGGAGGGGGGGGGGGGGTGGGAGGAGAGTGGTGGTAAATGTTTGGATAGGATAAATAGCTAAGCACATTCAATAAATATACATACATTTATTAAGAAACTCGCGATGTTTCATTTTCAACATAATAAGCAATTGCATAAAATTGAAAGTTTTGCTTAGCAACAGGATAAAATAAAAAAAAAAAAAAAAAAAGTTACTATTTCTCTCATCTCAACAAATAGCGATGACCTGCACGGAGCGGTGGATACACACCTAAACAAAGGCATGGAGAAGGGTGATCTGCACAGAGCAGCAGCTGCAACTACTCTTGCCACCTTGCTGGGCAGACTAGATAGACCATGTTGGTCTTTATCTGCCGTCATATACTATGTTACTATATATTCTTAGTCATACCTGTCTTGAGGGACTAGAAAGGGGGACTGTTGCTTCTGGAGAGAGATCTGCAGCTGTGAGTGTATACTTCTGGTAATTTTCTGGAAGGAGTTCTTTGTGTTAAAGCTAATTGATCTGTGAACCCACTGTTTTTTGTTGGATCAGTCGGGGCCTAGTAGCAGCAGTTTAGGTTTGGATTTGAAGCACAGAGGAGAACTTTCTGGTTGCATTTCATGCCCAGCAGAGAGCTTGTGGTTTGGGTTTGGTGGTCACTCGGTGCCTGGTAACAGCAAAGTACTTTTAGTTTAAATTTAAAACACAGAAGAGAGCTTTCTGGTTACATTTGGAACCCAGCAGAGAGCTTGTAGTTTACATTTAATAGTCACTCGGTGTAGCATCAGCAAAGTACTTTTAGCTTAAATTTAAAACACAGAAGAGAGCTTTCTGGTTAAATTTAGAACCCAGCAGAGAGCTTGTAGTTTATATTTCGTAAGAAGTTAGAGCCTAGCAGCAGCTAAAAGCTATAATTTAGATCAAATCAGAATTTAGCTTAGCACAAAAGGCAAAACAGGGTCTATACTCTTTGAGCAACAAATAGTCTTCTAGAGACCTTTACAAAGAGGCCTTCTACCTAGGGGGCAAGAGACCTCTGAAACGTTTTCAATAGGTGTTAACACCAGGTGGCAGATCAAAAGGCCATTTTGAAGGACTCCTCCTATCCAAGCAAGGACTGTTAATTACCCAGGAAGTTGGTCACAGCTTACTTCAGCAGCACAGGCATAAATAGCTCAACCAGAGCTCTGTGATCCTCTGTCTTGAAGGACTAGAAAAAGGGACTGTTACTTCTGGAGAGAGATCTGCAACTGTGAGTATATACTTCTGGTAATTTTCTAAAAGGAATTCTTTGTATTAAAGATAATCTGTGAACCCACTATTTTTTGTTAAATCAGTCAGGGCCTAGTAGCAGCAGTTTAAGTTCAAATTTAAAACACAGAGGAGAACTTTCTGATTATATTTCATACCAAGCAGAGAGCTTGTAGTTTAAATTTCATAAGAAGTTAGAGCCTAGCAGCAGCTAAGAGCTATAATTTAAATCAAATCAGAATATAGCTTACCTCAGCAGCACAAGACAGGGTACTGTGTAGCAGCCCTCTTTTAATAAGTGTTATTTCCCTCCCTCCCTCCCCACACCCACCCACCTGGGATAATCATAGCTTTATAGGTACTTACACATCTTAAAAGACAGGAGGTGCTCTCAGGTGAAGCTCATTACCCAAATCAGTCATACACTAAGGACCTGAGATTAGTTAAGCTTCAGGTGAACAAGGTATATTACACGTATTAGGTACAGTTTTATTAGTATAAATATCCATAGCAACCCTTAGTAAGTAAAGAACTTGGATCTAAACACAAACTTAAAACTAAGATGCAGACAGCAGTCCAGCAGCGAGATGGGGGCTTTCCAGTCTTTTGCATTGAGTGTCACATGTATGATTTTCTCCCAGTTGGTGAGAGGTCTTACGTGTGCACTAGGTGCAAAGAGCTCTTTGCTCTCAGGGAACGAGTCCGTTCTCTAGAGGCTAAAGTAGCAGACTTGGAAAGCATAAGAGACAGAGAGGTACATAGACGAGACCTACAGGGATATAGTCCTGAAGTCCCACCTCCAGTCTGGCAGCATCCCTGTTGCCATGGAGGAGAGAGGTCACGTGACAGGAGAGCATCACCCTGGTGTGGCAGGAAGTGATCCTGTAACTAGGACCTGTCCTCCAGGTGATGTAAAACCCTCTCGCACCGAGGAAGTTTCTCCAGGGCCATGTGCCCATGAGGGAAGGGTTAGGACAGCCGTTATAGTTGGTGATTCGATCATTAGGCATGTAGATAGCTGGGTGGCTGGTGGACGTGAGGATTGCCTGGTAACATGCCTGCCTGGTGCGAAGGTAGCGGACCTCACGCGCCACCTAGATAAGGTCTTAGATAGTGCTGGGAAGGAGTCTGCTGTCTTGGTACATGTCGGTACCAATGACATAGGAAAATGTGGTAGGGAGGTTCTGGAGGCTAAATTTAGGCTTTTAGGTAGGAAGTTGAAATCCAGAACTTCCATGGTAGCGTTCTCCGAAATGCTTCCTGTTCCACGTTCCAAAAGACAGGCAGAGCTCCGGAGTCTCAATGCGTGGATGAGACAATGGTGCAGAGATGAGGGTTTTGGATTTGTTAGGAACTGGGGAACATTCTGGGAAAAGGAGGGGCTCTTTCGAAGGGATGGGCTTCACCTTAACCGGGATGGAACCAGGCTGCTGGCATTAACCTTTAAAAGGAGATAGAGCAGCTTTTAAACTAGATATTAGGGGAAAGCCGACAGTCGCCCAAGAGCGGATGGTTTGGAAGAATGTATCTTTGAAGGATACTACCAAAAGCAGAGAGGTTCCACAAAAGAGTAAAGTAGCCCAAATGCCCTCAAGTATGGAGCAGGCAGAGCTTAAAGATCCCAAATTACCCATGTCTAACAATAGCCAAATTGATATGAATAACATATATTCTCTAAAATGCTTGTATGCAAATGCTAGAAGTCTAAAAAATAAGATGGGAGAGTTAGAATATATAGCACTAAATGAAAGGTTAGATATGATTGGAATATCAGAGACATGGTGGAAGAAGGACAACCAGTGGGAAACTGTGATACCTGGGTACAAACTATATCGTAATGATAGAGCTGATCAAATTGGTGGAGGGGTTGCTTTCTATGTTAGAGAGGGCATTGAGTCAGAAAGGATTAAAGTTTTGCAGGAAACAAAATCTGCTGTAGAATCTATATGGATTGAAATTCTATGTAAAAGGAGGAAGGCAATGGCAGTGGGGGTGTACTATCGAGCGCCGGCCGGAATGACCAAATGGATGATGACATGCTCAAAGAAATCAAGGAAGCTAACAAAGGTTACAGGGCAGTAATAATAATAGGTGATTTCGACTACCCCGGTATTGACTGGGTCAGTGTCACGTCAGGACATGCTAGGGAGATAAAGTTCCTAGATGAAATAAATGACTGCTTCTTGGAGCAGCTGGTTCATGAACCAACCAGAGGGGAAGCCATATTAGACCTAGTCCTTAGTGGAACACCAGATCTAGTGCAAGAGATAAGGTTGTTGGGGCCAGTTGGCAATAGTGATCATAACATGATCGCCATTGATTTAATTAGTGGAGGAGGGATAGTAAGGAAATCCACAGTACTACCTTTTAACTTTCGAAAGGGAGACTATGATAAAATGAGAAACAGTTAAGAAAAAACTAAAAGGAGCAATTGCAAAGGTTAAAGACGTACATCAGGCTTGGCTGTTGTTGAAAAATGCTATCTTGGAAGCCCAGATCAGCTGTATTCCACGCTTTAAGAAAAGTGGAAGGAAGTCCAAAAAACTGCCAGCATGGTTTAAAGGTTTGGTCAGAGAGGCTGTTGCCAAAAAAGCATCTTTCAGGATATGGAAAAAAGAGCCAAACGACGAAACCTGGAAACAGCACAAGCACTGGCAAGTCAAATGCAAGGCATTGATAAGGCAGGCAAAGGGAGAATTTGAGAAGAAGATTGCTGCGGAAGCAAAAACGCGAAGTAAAGGCCTTTTCAAGAACATTCGTAGCAAAAAACCTGTGAGTCAGTTGGTCCATTAGATCAGTGGTTCCCAAACCTATCCTGGGGGACCCCCAGCCAGTCGGGTTTTCAGGATAACCACAATGAATATGCATGAGAGAGATTTGCATACACTGCCTCCATAGCATGCAGATCTCTCTCATGCATATTCATTGTGGATACCCTGAAAACTCGACTGGCTGTGGGGTCTCCCAGGACAGGTTTGGGAACCACTGTATTAGATGATAAAGGGGTTAAAGGAGCACTAAGAGGCGACAAGGCGATAGCGGAGAGACTGAATGAATTCTTTGCTTCAGTCTTTACTGAAGAAGATGTAGGGATGTTACCCATGACTGAAGTGGTATTTAAAGGTGCGGAAGAATTGAAGGAAATATCGATACATCGGGAAGATGTATTACAACTATTACATAAACTGAAGAGTAGCAAATCACCTGGGCCGGATGGTATACATCCAAGGGTGTTGAAAGAACTGAAATATGAGATAGCAGACCTGCTATTAGTAATCTGTGAACTATCATTAAAATCATCTCTAATACCTGAAGATTGGAGGATCGCCAATGTAACACCAATTTTTAAAAAGGGTTCCAGGGGTGATCTGGGAAACTACAGACCGGTGAGCCTGACATCAGTACCGTGAAAAATGGTAGAAACCATCATAAAGAGTACAATTACTCAGCATGTAGATAGTTATGACCTAATGGGAGACAGCCAACATGGCTTTAGACAAGGAAGATCTTGTCTTACTAATCTGTTATGTTTTTTTGAAGGAGTGAATAATCAGGTGGATAAAAGTGAGTCGTTTGATATTGTGTATCTGGACTTTCAGAAAGCCTTTGACAATGTCCCTCATGAGAGACTTTTGGCAAAACTAAAGAGTCATGGGATAGGAGGCAGTGTACTATTGTGGATCAGGACTGGTTAAAAGATAGAAAGCAGAGGGTAGGGCTAAATGGCCAATTTTCCCAATGGAGAAAGGTGAATAGTGGTGTACCCCAGGGATCTGTGCTGGGTCCGCTGCTTTTTGACATATTCATAAATGACCTGGAAAGTGGAATAACGAGTGAGGTTATCAAATTTGCAGATGATACAAAACTAAAGTTGTTAAAACCCAAGAGGATCTTGATAAATTTGAAGACTGGGCATCAAAATGGCAGATGAAATTTAATGTGGACAAGTGCAAGGATATGCACCTAGGGAAGAACAGCCCAAACTATGGTTACACGATGCAAGGTTCCACATTAGGAACCACCACCCAGGAAAAAGATTTAGGCGTCATTGTGGATACCATGTTAAAACCCTCGGCCCAGTGTGCAGCGGCGGCCAAGAGAGCAAATAGAATGCTAGGTATGATAAGGAAAGGAATGGAAAATAAAACAAAAGATATTATAATGCCTCTATCGTTCCATGGTGAGACCGCACCTTGAATATTGTGTGCAATTCTGGTCGCCGTATCTTAAAAAGGATATAGCGATTTTAGAAAAGGTTCAGGGAAGAGCCACCAAAATGGTAAAGGGGATGGAAGGATACTCCTATGAAGAAAGGCTAAAAAGGTTAGGGCTCTTTAACCTGGAAAAGAGACGACTGAGGGGAGATATGATAGAAGTCTATAAATTAATGAACGGAGTGGAACGGGTAAACGTAGATCGATTGTTTACCTTATCAGAATATAGAAAGACTAGGGGACATGCAATAAAGCTACAGGATAAACTATTTAAGACTAATAAAAGAAAATATTTTTTCACTCAACGTGTAATCAAACTCTGGAATTCGTTACCGGAGGATGTAGTAAAGGCTGTTAGTGTAGCTGGGTTTAAAAAAGGTTTGGACAAGTTCCTGGAGGAAAGGTCCATAAACCATTATTAAGAAGGGACCCCAGGATATCAATGCTTGAACCAATACAAGCATTGTGGAACCTGTGTCCCTTGGGGAAACTGCTAGGTACATATGACCTAGATTGGCCAGTGTTGGAAACAGAATACTGGGCTTGATGGTCCTTGGTCTGACCCAGTATGGCATATCTTATGTTCTTTTGTTCTTATACCTATATTTGCACATTGTGGTTACAAAAAAGCCAAAGCTTATTTCATTGTCGTCCCTTCAGTCCAGTACATATAGGTTATCAGCCTCCACCAGCAGCTAGGAACTGAGCACGTGAGATTTCTGATCTTATAGTACAAGAGCTCCCTGCTTAGGCTCCAGAGATCAGTATCTTAATTCCCAGCAGCTGGGAGAGCTTCCTGTGGATGAACTCCACTGGAAGGATTTCTTCAGGCATATTAAAAACAAAAAAATAAAAAATTGAGAAAAGGAAGGGACAATAGCAGAAGCTGAGCAGCTGTCAGGAGCTACAGACTGGGCATTTCCTGTGTGAAACTATTTACTGGTGGGGGCTGGCAAGGCCTATCTCTTAAGCACCAGGACCCTTGAGTGGGTCAGGTGAAGCCCAGGGATCAAATACCTGGTGGTCGAGGTCCCTTTTCCTCCTCAGCCAGACTGTCCAGCATTCCTCTGAGGAGCTCTGCTGACTTTCCTAATTTCCTCTGTTTACTTCATGCTTCTGTCTTTATTCGCTGCTGTGCCTTTAAAGTCAAACTGAAACCAAAGTGTTTACCAGATGGTATTTTGTCTCATCAAGCACTTTTTTAGTGCAGTGGGAAGTTTGCCGTTCAGTTGAGACCACTTGGGGCAGCAAGTACTTCTCTTTTGTTTCCTCCTTCGGGCCATCTGTTTTTTTCAATGCATGTTACAGGCTCCCTTCTGCTGTGCTGTATTTGGGGGGGTGGGGGGGGGGGATGGGATGGGAGGGAGCTGCGGTTTGCTTGACGAGGGTTTTTGCAGAGAAGGTGTTCAGCAGGGAAAGTTTGCCCAGGGTGGTGGTTTTTTTACCGTCTGTGGCATGGATTCTTCTTTGGAAGTGACAGGATTCCTCTTAATCAGGGACTTACTGCGGTTTTCGCAAGAACCTCAGCCATTTCCTCTCCAGTGGCCATTTCACCTCAGCAAGCAAAGAAAAGCCATAAAAATTGTTTCAGCACCAGGGACAACTCAGGCTGCTGTTTCTGGGCAGGCTGAAGAGGGTTTTCTCCTGGCATTTATTTTAGCGCTGCACAGTTGTCTTACTAAAAAACACTTGGGGCACAAGTTTCCAAGGTTTCTAGGTCAGAGAATTTGGCTAACACCCTGCAGGAGGCCTCTCTTACTGCTGAGGTTACTCCAGCTAAAAAGAAACTACTTGAGGAGGCTGCTTGGTTGCACCGAAATTCTCCTGTGTCTACACTCAGAGGAACCTCCGGAAGGGCAGTGAAACTCGGGGGGGGGGGGGGGGGGAACAGCTGCTCCTGATCTGAAGGAGGGTGAAATCCCTCAGGGGGAAGATCCCAATGTGGTTAGTTTTTCACAAGGAGGAGCTGGCCATGCTGATTGCGCACTCACTGGCCGCGCTTAACATTATACTGGCTCCTGCCGTAACAGAAGAGTCCCTGGAGGACCCCCTTCTACAGGGGTTTAAATCCTTACAAATTACCTTACCTGTACACAGATTCATCAAGAGATTGATAGCAATGGGAGGTTCTAGAAGCCAGCCTTAGAGGAGGTCTGACCATGAGCCGGCTGTACCCTTTTCCTCAGGAGGAAAAATATCTGCTGAAGATGCCAAGATTAAGGCATTTACTATAGGCAGTGACCAAAAAGACCACCATTCCGGTAGAAGGTTGAGGCAGTGTTGAAAGGACCCGCAAGACCGCAAGCTGGAAACCTTTTTGAAGCAAGCATTTGGTACTAGTGTTCTGACTCTTCCAGCCTCGATCTGTGGGGCTTATGAGACCAGGGCTTTCAACCCGCTGGATTCAAGGTTTGATGACACGAGATCTGGAATCGCAAGTCGCAGCACCAGAGGCAGCTAAGTTGGAGTCAGCCTCTGCTTATCTGGCTGATGCCTTTTTGATTTGGTACGGGCTTCAGCCAAGACCCTGACTTCGATTATTGCGGCCAGGATTCTGAGTGTCTTCAAAGACTAGGCTCAGTGAGTTTCCCTTTTGGAGAAGCTCTTCAGAGAAGCTTTGGACAAATTGGTTTAAAGATCTGTGTGAGTCTAAGGGCGCTTGATCGCTGGAAGACTGTCCTAAAGGGAAGAAGCAGGGGGCTGTCCCCAGGTATCAGCCTAAGGACTTTAGAAAGTTTCGATTAACTCCTTTCTGCCCCTTTTCAGCGAGGTCGATATACTTCAAGAGGCCAGTCCTTTCGAGGTTTCAGAGGTTCCAATAGGCGGTTCTACTACACTCCTGCGGTCCCTCCCAAAACGTCACAATGCCAGGCAGAGGTAGTTCTGATGGGGGGTAGTCTTCAGCAATTTTACTCTGCCTGGGCATCTATTACCACCAACCAATGGGTGCTGGAGGTTACTAGAGAGGGGTATGCCTTGGAATTGGCTTGTCTGCTCTGAGGCCTTTGTGCATTTGCTTTGCAAAACTCGCTTGAAGAGTGGGCGGCCTGGGATACTTTACAGCGGCTGCTGGATCTCCAGGCTGTGGTGCCTATTCTTCTCGACTAGTGTGGATCTGGTCTTCACTCCATTTATTTTGTTCCACAAGAAAAGAGGGTACCTTCTGTCTCATCTTAGAGCTCCAGCATGTGAACCGGGCTCTGCAGGTGCTGTATTTCTCCATGGAAACCTTAGTTTGGTTATATTGATGGTGGATCTCATGGAAGCGTACCTTCACATCCCAATTTGACCAGACCATTTATTTTTTATTTATTTTTAACAGATTTTTTTATATCACTTTATTTCAGTCAATGTGGTTTACATTGTAACTTAAACTTGCTAATGTACATTAACAAGGACATTGCCTCAGAAAAATCCAAGTTATCAATGGAGGGTTAAGTGACTTGCCCAAGGCCGCAAAGAGTGCTAGTGGGAATCAAACCCTGGTCTCTGGATTCCCAAGCCAGTACTCTTAATCATTAGGCTACTCCTCACCACCATCACCAGTTACCTACATTTTGCAGTGCCAGTGGGACATTCAGTTCTGTACACTGCCATTCAGCTTGGCCATGGCACCGTGGACCTTCACCAAGATCGTGGTGGCTGCTCTGAGACAGGAGGCCATGTTGGTTCATCCATATCTCGCTGATTGGTTGATCAGAGCAAAATCCAAAAGCAAAAGCGCCTCTGCTACCCAGCGGGTGGTGGAGTTTCTCTGGAGTCTCAGCTGGGTACTCAATTTAACAGAGAGCAAGCTTGATCTGGTACAGGATCTGATCTACATGGGAGCCTGCTGAGACACCATGGTGGGGTTTGTCTTCCTGTTGGGCGTAGAAGATTTGAGCTCAGATATGGTTCTCCCTCGGCATGGTACTATCTTCAGTTCCTGAACTCCATGGCTGCGGCCTTGGAGCTGGTGCCTTGGACACAGGCTCACATGTACCATCTGCAGTAGACCCTGCTCTTTCGTTTGGTCTCTGCAGCTACACCCACTTTCAAAGAAGCTGGTTTGTCTGCTAGACATCAGACGGTGTCTCTTCTGGTAGCTGTGGCCGGAACACCTCACAGCAGGAATGCCGCTGGAACCACTGAACTGGATATTGACAACTATGGATGCCAGCATCATGGGATGGGAAGTGCATTGCGAGTCACAGGTGATGCAGGGACTCTGGACCCAGGAGGAGAGCTCTATCGCCTGGAAATGAGGGCAGTCTTTCTAGCTTTACAATATTTCCTTCCTCTGCTTCATCAGAGAGTGATAGGTCTGCTCCAAGAAGGCGACAACAGTAGTGTACGTCAATCAGTGGGGCACAGGCAGTGCAATGTTGGCAGAAGAGATTTGCCCTCTATTGCTGTGGGCAGAGGAGAACCTCAAGGATCTTTTGACAGCCCACGTGGCTGGCAAGGCGCATGTACTAGCAGATTTTCTCAGTCTGCACTGGCTAGACCCAGGAGAATGGGAATTAAACTCTGTAGTTTTTCACGAGATCACCTGTCAATGAGGTGTGCTGGTTATGGATCTCTTGCCCTTTGCTGCCAAGACAGACAGGTTCTTCAGCAGGCGTTGAATTGATGTCCGAAGGCTTCGATGCTTTGACGCAGAGGTTGCTGAGGGGAGGACAACTGTTTCCTCCGTGGCCCTTAATAAGATGTCTCCTTCAACCCATAGAATCCCATCCCGGAAGTGGTTCTCATTGCTTCTGTACTGGTCCCGAAGGCCATGGTATGCTGACCTCCGCAGGCTTTTGATGATAACGAGTCCGTGGCATCTCCTGAACAGAATCAGTCTGCTCTTGCAAGGGCCGATCCTCATGCCTCAAGCAGATCAATTCTTGCTTACGGCTTGGCTCTTCAAAGGGAGTGGCTGAGGTGGAAGGACAATTGGCGGCGGTGATTTGTAGCCACTCTTGAAGGTCCATAAGCGTTCAGCATCCTTGGCTTATGTCAGTGTGGATAGTTTGAGAGCTGGTGTGAGGGCAACTGACTCCGGGCTTTTTCATTCTTGCTTCTAGATGTTCTGGCCTTCTTACAGGCCGGACAGGACAAGGGCTTGGCCTTAAACTCCCTTAGAGTCTAGGTGGCGGCTATCTTGTGCTTCTGTGGGTGTGTTTAAGGGTTCTCACTGGCTGGTCACCTTGATATGGTCCAGTTTCTCAGGACAATGAAGCAAGTGTGACCGTCTTTGCAGACTTTCGTTCCTCCGTGGGACTTCAGCCTAGTGCTATCGGCTCTTACAGGTCATGCACTGCAAAGAGCAGTCCTTGACCAAGGTGGTCATGCAGCGTCGGACTCGTACTTGGACTTAGAGTCCAAATGGAAGACAGGGGACGAAGATTCCCCAGACACAAGGCACCACCATGATGTGCCCTTGGATCTGTCTCCCCCGGCGATCAGATGCCATTCCCCTCCCGAGGACATGGTGTTCCTCGATTTTATGAGGGGTGTGGCTGAGGCTTTGATTATCGAGGCTGAGGAGGATTCGCAAACCGAGGAATTGGAGATCCTCCAATGCAAGGCATCCCTGAAAGAAACCCTTACGGTCCCAGTGCCCCCAGTCCTCAACTGCCTCCTTGCACATGTGAGAAATACTGGCATCTGTATCAATCGATGGCAAGCGCCTCAGTGCCATGCATCGGGTACGCCAAAGCCTTGGGTTCCAAAAGACCCAGCTTCCCCACAACTCCATTGTTGTGAAGTCGGCCATTCACGGGCTTAAGAGCCAAAAAATCCATTTGTCGGTACCACCCGGCAGGGAGGCCAGAACTCTCCTCGGCCATAAATCCTTTCGATGGCAAATCTCCACTGAGGTTCAAGACCCTAATCTCGGTAGTAAAAGAATGCTCTGTCCTGAGCCAATCTGATAGCTTCGAGTCATTGGCCAGGGTGGCCGTCGCCGATATCGGGGCACGATGCCAAGCATAGCTGCAGTCATCCCACCTGGAGCAATGGGTACAGGACAAACTAATCGATGTCCCCTGCATAGATGAAAACCTATTTGGGAAACCCATGACAGATAAAGCAGCAGAGATGGAGACTGAGTATGTTACGAGAACCAGGCTCTCAAAGAAGACCTTGGTGCAACCCTGGGGGAAAAAACCCTTCTTCCCAAAGAAGAAAGAGGTCTTTGGTAGTACTTCACACTTCGAGGTCTTTTCGGCTCCTTAGCAGGGCCAGCAACAGAAGGACTAAGGACATTTATTTATTTATTTAAAAGGATTTCTATACCGCCTTCTCCTTCAATCAAGGCGGTCTACACAGCAAACAATCAACAAGTAATGGTTTGTGTGTGCATGCAGTGATACAGTGAGTGCGTGTACGGTGGTGTGCTGTAGATTCATGTTGAGCTATTTACAGCGTGCGCTATTATACAATCCTATGTCCATGGGGAAGGGGAGGGGAGTTGGTCTGTGCTCTTGACTGGTGAGCACTGTTCCCTCTAAGCTGTGCGCGTGTGCGCACGCACACACCTCGCCGAGCGAGCGCACATACTTTACAACAGAGCGCACAAAAATTACGGCTCTGATTCTGATAGAAAACAACACAGACGTCTTTAAATGTAAAAGTTATGATTGTAATTACTAGAAATTTCCCGCTTCATTTAGTAATCATCTGTTTTCATTTAATTTGATTTAAAACAATGAGGTGTACATACTGTATTCTGACGTGTAGTCAAATTTTAAAGTATATAACTCTGAGTGTCGTTATGTGGTGCACAAAAATTTAACCTTCCTTCAAAAGCTGCACACAGCTGATATTTTATGCGCACACAGCCTACAGAAAATTAGAGGAACATTGCTGGTGAGTAGTTCATGTGACAACCCCGTAGTGCTCGATGAAGAGTGTTGTCTTAAGTTGCTTCCAAAAGTCCATGATGTCGTAGTTCATCTGGGAGGGCGTTCCAAATTGCTGGTGCAGCCAGAGAAAGGGTTCGGTTCATGGTGTCCTTGCAGACCTTGGTGAAGTCTTTTGGTGTATTAACATGGTTGGAAGTGCCCCTCCTCCTCGGTCATGTGCTCCTGTCAGATTGTATGAGTGGTTGTAAGCTGAGAGCTGATGTCTGTCTGATTTTGAATATGTTTGACTGTCTTAATATTTGATGCGTGAGATAATTGGAAGCCAGTGGAGATCCTTCAGAATGGGTGTGATGTGTTCTTGTCTTGCTGTGCCAGATATTATGTGTGCCGCTGTGTTTTGTACTAGTTGCAGAGGTCTGAGTGTCTGTTTTGTGAGACCGAGATAGATTGGGTTGCAGAAGTCTAGTATTGGGGTTATTAGTGCCAGACAGACTGTGCGGAAGTGCTCCGGGGAGAGGAGGGTTTTGAGGCATCGGATTAGTCTCATCCTGTGGTATGCGTTTTTGGTGGTTCTGCTTATGTGAGATTGTAGATTCAGTTCTTTGTCTAGAGTCACTCCGAGGTATTTTACTTCCGGTTTTATGGGTATGGTTGTGTTGTCTACCTTGATGTTCATTGGAGGTATGAAGTCTGTGTTTCGGGTGATTAGTGCCTCAGTCTTGCTGTAGTTTATGGTCAGGTTGTCTTGAAACCAGCTGGTCATGTGCGTGAGACAGTTTATCTTGGAGTAGTCTGGGTTGTTGAGTGTGATAGGTGTGTATATCATGTCATCGGCATAAATTGTGTATTGTATATTGTGTTCTTTCATGATGTTGCATATTGGCTGGATGTAGAGGTTAAATAATAGCGCCGATAGGGCGGATCCTTGTGGTACGCCTTGCAGGGCCTTTATGGGTCGGGATGTGTTGGTGCCGACCTTGACCTGTATCTGTCCGTTAGGTATGAGTGGAACCACTTCAGGGTGGATCCATGTAGCCCATTGTTCTGTAGTCTTTCCAGTAAAGTTCTGTGATCCACTGTGTCAAACGCTGATCAGATGTCGAAGATCATCAGTATTCCGTTCTTGCAGTTGTCTATGAGGTGGAGTATGTTGTCGAAGAGGTATAACAGGAGTGTTCTGAGTCCGTGGTTGGGACGGAAGCCATGTTGGTTGATGTCTAGTGGTGCGTGGTGGTCGACATGGTCCCAGAAAACAAAAAAAAACCCTGAAGCCCTAGGCACTGGCTCAGGCCCAGTCCAGGGGAAGCTTTTGACTGCCCAGGCATGACCTCCACTCCCCCAGGAGGTCCTCGGCTGCCCACAGGGGGGTGCCTAGCCCTGTTTCACCACAGGTGGACAGTCATCACCACTGATACCTGGGTGCTACAAGTGGTCAAGGAGAGCTACCACCTCCTCCTCCTCCTCCATCGGCCACCATACTCATACTTCCTGGGAGAACCCACCAGGCCTCTCTTCCACCAGACCCTGCTCCTCACTGAGCTAGCAGGACCATTCTGGGACAAAGCAGTGTAGCCAGTGCCACAACCTCTCTGGGTCACCTGCTTCTACTCCCAGGTATTTCCTCATGCCCATCCTAGACTTGCGAGAGCTCAAGTTTCTGGTGAGGGAGAAGTTCAAGATGCTCTCCCTTGGAACACTGCTGCCATTCCTCCAGCAGGGATCTTGGCTTTGCTTCTTAGGATGCAAATGTAGACATCCTTTAGGTCTAACTCGCCCAGCCACAGAAAATATCTTTGGTTTGTGGTGGGGGAGAGCACTAGTAATACAGGGGGCTGCCCTTTGGTCTGGCCTCATCTCCAAGGGTCTTCACAAAGTGCCTTGTGGTGGTCACTGCCCACCTCAGGCTTCAAGGGGCCTTCATCTTCCCTTATTTGGGTGACTGGCTCATAAAGGGGACACAGCTACAGAGGCGCGCGCAATGCGCCACCAGATGCACTATAAACGCCCTGCAGCACCTGGGGTTTATTTATTTATTTACGTTCTCTTATATACCTCGTTTTCCTGGACACACACAGCATCCTACTTAGATATTTAAAAGTTACAAACTCTTTCTGGCTTTCTGATCAGCTGTCTGTCCTCTTTGCCAGTCCTCGCAGAGGTCAGGTGACATCTAAGGCTACTCACAGTTGCTGCATCAAGGAGACTGTTTTGGTCTATTTATTGGCTGATAGACCGGTCCCAGTGGGATTAAAGGCCCATTCTATCCGTGCCCAGGCTGCATCCTAGGCAGAATCATAGTCTGAGTCTCCACTGGATATTTGCAGGGTGGTGACATGGTCATTCTTGTCTACTTTTGTGATGCATTACTGTCTGGATGTCCAGGCTTGATTTAAACATGTAAATGATGCAGTTATTTGATAAGAACACGCATCACCCCAATGGCGCATAATTTCACTGTGGCATGCACATGGGCAGAGTTTGGACAGAGTGCACAAGTATACACAAATTATAACATCCTATAATTTGCACACATTCTTTACAAATGTAAATGCTGAATTTTACTACAACTAAAATTCTTCATTAGTGTGTATAATGCAATGCAATACAATCTGTGCAATACAATCTGTGCAATACAATCTGCACACAAAAGAGCTCTTCGGGGGAAGCTGCTTTTTGGCTCCACCCCTCCAGCAGCGTGTCTCAGAGCATCTCTACCCAATCGGGGCACAGCTCTCCATTTAAAAGGAGAACGCCACAGGCGCGCCTGCGCCTGAGGGCCGCGCAAGAGGGCCCTTTGGCACGGCCCTTAGGCAAAGGCACCCCCAAGATCGTCACAGAAACATAACAGAAAAAACGACGCTGAGACCACACCTCCCTCTTGGTACAGCTGAGCTCCCTCGGGGTCGAGCTCGCGTACAATCAAGGAACTGACAATCCACCAACTCACAGTGGAAACGCAGAATACCAACTCCGAAGACGCCGAACTGCCTAAAGAGCTGAAACTCTGGGGCACGTAAGTCACACTCATTTGAGTGATTTTTAAACTATCAACACTGCTTCATTACTTATATGAATTAACTGCACTCCTAACAATAATTGAATGTATAGTTCTGTTTAAATCATCTGATTGCAGCAGCACCACTCTCTACAGCTAGGATTATCCTCCTGCCTCTCATAAAAATACTAATTTAAAGGGTAGAAATTCATGTTTGGGACTAGAATCCAAGATCAGTGTTGGGCACTCTAGTGACTAGTTCCCTCTGGATACTGTTGTTAGCTTCCAGCGTTTACAGGCCATATTAGGTATTACCATGTTTGTCCAGATCGATACTGTAAACCCAGGGATATGCCAGTGTTGTTAACTACCATCGTTTATAGGCCATATTTGGTATTACCATGTTTGTCCAGATTGATACCTTAAACCCAGAGATATGCCAGTGCTGATGCTATGTTAGAGCAATGTCATCTTCAGCTAGATAAGAACATAGGGACTTGGGATGTACCATAGTGGGTCAGACCAAGAGTTCATCAACAGATCCAGCTGCACATACACGAAACAGGCTCCCTCCACGGGACAGGCTCCCGCACCACGACAAACCCAGCTCCACATCCACGGGACAGACCCCCGCAACAGGGCAACCACCACAGATCCGGCTCCACCTCCACGGGACAGGCTCCCTCCACGGGACAGGCTCCCGCACCGCGACAGATCCAGCGTCACATCCACGGGACAGGCCCCCGCACCAAGACGACCGCCACAGATCCAGCTCCACATCCACGGGACAGGCTCCCTCCACGGGACAGGCTCCCGCACCGCGACAGACCCAGCTCCACATCCACGGGACAGGCCCCCGCACCAAGGCGACCAACACAGATCCAGCTCCACACACACGGGACAGGCTCCCTCCACGGGACAGGCTCCCGCACCAAGGCGTCCGCCACAGATCCAGCTCCACATCCACGGGACAGGCTCCCTCCACGGGACAGGCTCCCGCACCGCATCAGATCCAGCTCCACATCCAAGGGACAGGCTCCCTCCACGGGACAGGCTCCCGCACCGCAACAGATACAACTTCACATCCCCAGGACAAGCCCCTGCAACAAGTACAGCTCTCCTCAAAAAAGCAAACAACAGACGAAAACCTAAGGACACAGGCGTCGCCCTATCAGAACATCACAAGCTATCAACATGCACACCACATACTTCCTCCCACTATACCTACTAGTCACACAACTCCTCCCACCAACTACACACCCCCACTACCCCCAAACAAACACACCATGGTACCCACCAACTGCACTGCCATATCTCGGTCCACAACACACACACAAAGAGACACTCGCAACCTCCCAAACAAAGAGACAAAACAGACACAAATCAAACCCCAACACCGGCCCTAAGGAAGCACACGTCGCAACAACCTCTTCCACAAAGAAAACATCAATTGAGCTCATAAACGCCAGATCCATCTGCAACAAGATACACACTCTGGTAGACCACATTGAAGAGCGACAGCCAGACATAATATGCATCACAGAGACATGGCTCAACCCTACCGACAGTGTACTACTCAACCAACTAGTACCGAACAACTACTCAGCATACAACTGCCCACGCATCCACAAGCGTGGAGGAGGAGTCCTAATAATAGCAAAAACAGAACTCAAGTTCAAGACACTGAATCTCACAGATACAAAGCAGTGTAACACAATTAGCATCAAGAACAAGAATATTGCAATCTGCCTAACCTACAGAGCACCCCGTGCTCCACCCGACGAACTAGCCTTCATACTCGAAGAAGCCTGTGCCATAACGTCAAACAACAAACCAGCACTACTAATCGGAGACTTCAACCTCAAGTCCGCCAATACAAAAGATGCAGAGGCCTTCCTTCAGGCAATGTCATCACTTCAATTCACACAGATAGTCAATGCACCAACACACAGACTAGGATCATCCCCAGACCTCATCTTCGCATCAAACTACCTAACTTCAAGAGACCTAATCTCTACACCCACCATCACCCCAGTACCATGGTCTGACCATTACTTAATCGAGACAAATCTGCAATCACAAGAAGACTGGACAAGCGAAAGAGCGAACTTCCCACACACACAAAGACGATTCAAGTCCTTTGACAAGGACGAATTCATCCAGGACACAATACAACACTTGAACATTGACTCAGAGGACCTGGAGGAACAAGTTTCCAACTGGAACAATGTCCTAGCTAACGCCGCCAAACCATCCGTTGACAGGACCAAGAAACAACACCACAACAAGAGACAAAACAAACCATGGTACTCAGCAAAAATACGACAGGAAAAGAGGGAGCTCAGGAAAATTGAACGGAGATGGAGAAAAAACAAAACTACTTCCGACCAACATCTTTACCTAACAAAGCAAAAACAATACAATGAACACATCAACCAATCAAAGAGAGAATTCCACACAAACCTGATAAATTCTTCCATCAACAAACCCAGAGAACTTTTCGAAATAGTAAAAACCCTGACAAAAGAGCAAGCAGCAGAAAGAGAAATACAAGTGGATCCACAGATATTCGCCGACCACATCAAAGACAAATTTCACTCCACAGAGCGCACAACACCCAGTAGAACCAACAGAACGAACGTCCACCCCAAAACCTGGGGCACATTCCACTCACCCTCAAAAGAGCAGATATCAGACATCATCTCCACAATCAACACAAGCACTGCTCCTACAGACCCTTGCCCAGTGTCATGGGTCAAAGCCACCAAAGCAAGCCTCATACCAAACATTCATAAAATGGTACACAACTCACTCACTCAAGGACTCATGCCACAGCAATTAAAGCTTGCCTCAGTAAGACCAATCACAAAGAAAACTTCTCTCGACAAAAAGGACCCAGCAGCATACCGACCAATCTCCAGCATACCCTTCCTCGCAAAAATAATCGAAAAGACGGTTCAACTACAACTTCAGGAACACATTGACGAACACGGAACTCTCGACGACAACCAACACGGATTTCGTCCCAACCATGGAGTCGAAACTCTCCTGATCTACCTCTTCGACAGCATCATAAGAATAATTGACGACATCAGGAATGGAATTATAATGATCTTCATCGACATCTCCTCAGCGTTCGACACAGTTGATCACAATATGCTCCTGGAGAGACTGAAGAACACTGGTATACACGGTACCACTCTAAAATGGTTCCACTCGTACCTAACAGAAAGACAGCTACAGGTCAAGGTGGGACAGGACACCTCCCGGCCCATAAACGTCCAACAAGGAGTACCACAAGGATCCGCACTCTCAGCACTCCTTTTTAACATCTACATCCAACCAATATGCAACATTATGAAAGAGAACAACATCCAATACACAATATACGCAGACGATATAATGGTATACTCTCCGATATCAATCGAAAACCCGGACTTCTCTAAGATAGCAGACTGCCTTACCCAAATGGCGAAGTGGTGCCAAAACAACAATCTAGCTATAAACTACAACAAGACTGAAGCTTTAATCATCACTCGAAACCAAAGCTTCACACACCCACCAAACATAAAGATACAAAGCACCACGATACCGATAAG
Source organism: Ichthyophis bannanicus (assembly GCA_033557465.1). Taxonomy (NCBI): domain Eukaryota; kingdom Metazoa; phylum Chordata; class Amphibia; order Gymnophiona; family Ichthyophiidae; genus Ichthyophis; species Ichthyophis bannanicus. The sequence continues at coordinate 297,801,559 of CM066037.1, forward strand.
ATCGGAGGTGAGATACCTTGGGGTTACTCTGGACAGTAAACTCAACCTCAAACCACACATAGACAAAACAATCCAAAAAGCATATTACAGGATGCGAATCATCAGGAGACTGAAACCACTCCTCGCTCCAGAACACTTCCGTACAGTCTGTCAAGCACTGATAACCCCAATACTGGACTTCTGCAATCCGATATACCTCGGACTACCAAAACAAGCTCTCAAACCACTACAGCTGGCACAAAACACTGCAGCTCGAATCATATCCGGAGCCGCAAGGCAGGAGCACATCACACCTACACTAAAGGACTCACACTGGCTCCCAATCATTGCTCGCATCAGATACAAGACTATCATAAACCTATTTAAGATAAAAGAACACACATCAGCCAACAGCCTCCACCTGCTCATACAACCGGAAACCAGCGCACGTCCCAGAAGAAGTCAAACACGCAACCGAGTCAGCACCCCAAATGAGTACAAGCACACACGCAAGGACACAACAGACAGAGCTCTCTCCATGGCTGCTCCAACAATATGGAACAATCTACCGGACGATCTAAGGGCAACTCCAGACCTCAAAGACTTCAGAAAACAACTGAAAACCATGCTGTTCATAGAGCACTATGGTCACATCACATAACCTAAGAGAATGGATAACAGCACTCCAATCCTCCCAAACAACTGAATATATATAAAATATGATTCTAGCACCACTGTAAATAGCCCACCCTGTATATAGCTCAAACAAATCAAGCACCCAACACATCCCTCACACAACTAAGTTTTATCCTCACTGCATGTACAACACACACACTTTACCTGATTGCTTGCTGTGATACCACCTTGATTATTAAGATAAGGCGGTTTAGAAATACTGTTAAATAAATAAATAAAATACCGCGCTATTCTGCATCAGTGCGGTTTACATTGAACAAACTGAAATTACATTGAACAGGGCATTATAACTTGGAGATAACTATTTTTACAGGGAATATGGGCTATGCAGGGTTAAGTGGCTTGCCCAAGACCACAAGGAGCACCTATGGGACTAGAAACCCCAGTCCTTCCGGCCCAAGGTTGCTGTCCTCTAGTGGGATTTGAACCACCGACCTTCCGGCCTGAAGTACCTTGCCCCAACCACTAGGCCACTCCTCCACTCCTAGGGTAGTTTATCATAAACTACCCTAGGTCCCACCTCACTCCGGCTCAGTGCCTAGAGTTCATAGGGGTGCAGCTGGACACCCTTCAGGTAAAAGCCTTCCTCCCTTAGGGAGAGGTCTGAACACCTCAGGAAATTAGCCGCAGAAGTGCAACGGCGCAGGACACTACCCACCTGGCTTCTCTTCCGCCTGCTGGGACACATGGCCTCCACGGTCCATGTGACACCAAATGCCCACCTGCACACGAGAGCAGCCCAGTGGTTCCTCTGCTCTCAGTGGGCCCAAGCCACAGGCAGGCTCACGGACAGGGTGCAGGTGACACTGGTCAACATTGAAATTGTTACTGACTTTAAAAGGCCCTAATCTGTAGTATCTTGGTGAACTGAACATGAATATAACATTAAAAAAAAATTATTGGCTCTCGTTTTGAAGATATTGCATGTAGTTCATTTTTGACGTTTCACCGTGTAAATTTATCCAGTAGGACATCAACAACATCCCAAACAAGCCTTGAATGATGTAATATTGCATAATACCAGCATGCACACATCATCCAGAGTTGATTGCATCATTTTCTCATGCAATGCAGTACTACTGCCAGACGGCTGCTGAAGCCACCTGACGTCAGCAGTGTACTATACGCAGTCGGAAAGGTTGAGCATTTAAAATATTTCAGACTGTGTGCGAGACAGTTTAAGCTACTGTTACATGTAACTTTTATTAATCATATAATTTTAGCCATTTAGGTACAATACAGAACCGTAATGCCGCAAAAGTGCGTTAATACCGTTGACAATTTCTGCTACATTTGTGGGGAAGTGACATTTGCCAACCAGAAGAAAAGTATCACTTCTCAACTGAAGAAAGCATATTATCTTTACTTCGGATGCAAGATTGGTGACCAAGACAAGCCTTGGGCCCCGCATATATGCTGCGCTACATGTACACAGCTTTCACAGTGGCTGAATTGCAAAAGACCATCAATGCCGTTTGCAGTTCCCATGGTGTGGAGAGAGCCAAGCAACCACATAAATGACTGTTTACTTCTGCTTGGTTTCTACTCTTTCCAGCGGAATAACAAAGCAAAAGAAGTCAAGCATAGTCTACCCAAACATTCCGTCTGCATTGAGACCAATTCCACATGGTGAGGGACTTCCTATTCCAGAACCTCCATCAGCATATTCTCTTGATTCATTTGATGAGGACAAGGGTGAGCCGACCTGTTCTTCTCCTGGTCCGTCAGCATGCAGTGACCCAGATTTTCACTGGAATACATTATCAACTCCATGCAGAATAACACAGGAAGAACTAAATGACCTGGTTCATGATTTGGACTTATCCAAGAGCAAGGCAGAATTGCTAGGATCAAGACTCCAACAATGGAATCTTCTAGAAGAAGATGTCAACATTACTTTCCTTTCTGAAGAAAGGCTCCAACTGCTGGTGGCGCTTTCGATATAAAGTAATCTGCTATTCTGTTCCGATATTGAAAGCCTCATGAATGCCTTAAAAATCACTCATGACCCACAAGACTGGAGACTATTTAAAGACTCTGCAAAACTGAGTCTGAAGGCTGTGCTTTTGAACAATGGAAACCGTCTTCCATCTGTTCCAGTAGCGCATGCATCCACATGAAAGAGACATACTTATTTATTTTATTTATTTAACAAGCACTTATATACCGCAGCTTCCAGAGATCAGCTACGATAACTTAAAGCATCTACTGACTTCCATTAACTATAACAAGTACAGCTGGCACCTCTGTGGTGACTTGGGTAGTTGTCCTTTTAATGGGACTGCAGCAGGGATATATAAAAAACATGTGTTTCTTATGTGAGTGGGATAGCCAAGCAAGGGATTGTCACTACTTGCGGAAGGAATGGAATCGCAGACAAAATGTAACAGTTGGAGAGAAGAATATCCAGCATCCAGCTCTGGTTGAGGCTCACAAAATCTTGCTACCACCCCTTCACATCAAACTAGGTTTGATGAAAAACTTCATGAAAGCCATGGACTGCACTTCGCCAGCTTTCCGACACCTTCATGAAAAATTCCCTCGACTCAGCGAAGCAAAGATTAAAGAGGGAGTTTTTGTGGGTCCTCGGATTCGAGAGCTCTTCAAAGATGACCGGTTCAACAACTTGCTACAGGGTGATGCGAAACAAGCATGGAATGCTTTTCGCCTAGTGTCAACAAACTTTCTTGGGAATGTTAGGGCAGAAAACTACAAGGAACTAGTAGAAGACATGCTGATGCAGTATCAGAAACTTGGCTGCAATATGTCTCTAAAGATCCATTTCCTTGATTCCCATCTCGATTTCTTTCCTGACAACTTGTGGTATGGTTAGTGATGAACAGGGTGAACGTTTTCACCAGGATATCGCAACGATGGAGCAAAGATACCAGGGAAAATGGTCCACTACAATGCTGGCTGATTACTGCTGGACACTCCCCAGAGAAGCTCCCGAACAGCTGTACAAGAGACAGGCGAAAAAATCTAAGAAGTAGTCTATGACTTGGTTTTTTACAGGTATTAACCGAAGGCCTATTATATTTACCATTGACATGCATTTCGTGATGTAAACATTAATTCTTGTAGATTACAAAAAACTAGAGCCAACTTTGCAATTTCACTGTCATATTCGTGTCCAGCATATAAAAATTGATGATAAATGACTATTTTTATTTCAGTAAGATGACTTCTGTAAAACTTTGTTGACCAGTGTGACCTGACACCAGGCTCTTTCGGATAGTGGTAAAACCCAGGTCACCTTCAGGCTAGGATGCCCTTCCAGGCATCCATCCCCCCAGAAAGTCCTCACCATGGACGCCTCTCTAATGGGCTGAGGAGCACCTTGTGAAAGCCTCCAGACACTAGGCTGCTGGTCCCAGAGGGAATCCAAAATGCAGATCAACCTGCTGGAAATTAGGATGATATTTCTGGCCCTCCAAGTCTTCCACCACCAACTGCAGCACCACACAGTGCTGATCCAGACAGACCATCATGTTGCAATGTTTTATGTGAACAAACTAGAGGGGGACGGGGTCGTACCCCCTCTGCCAGGAGGCGGTAGCCCTCTGCTCCTATGCTACACGCAGAGGAATGCTCCTAAGGGCAGTCTACCTCCTGGGCCAGGACAATGTCTTAGCGGACAAATTGAGCAGAATACTCGTCGCATGAGTGGTGCCTGGACCCAGCGGTAGCTTCACGGCTGTTCCAGCTCTGGGGCATCCTGGTGATGGACATGTTCACCAGCCCGGACAATGCGCAGTTGCCCTGTTTCTGTTCCCACCAACTGTACCCGTCTCTAGTAGCAGCGAATGCTTTCCTCCTGCCGTGGCTGGAAGGCCTCCTGTACATCTTCTCTCCAACATCGCTGATAGCAAAGACCCTGTTTAAGGCTCAGCGCAACAGTGTGTCGCTAGTGCTGATAGCTCCTCGGTGCCCAGACAGCCCTGGTTCTCACTGCTGCTCTCCCTGTCAACTGTACCACCGAGCCTCAGGACTATTCTTGCAGGAGCAGGGCTCTCTCCTGCACCCCAGCCTGGGGTCACGCTTGTTTATGGCTTGGCTGCTGTAAGGGTAGCGTTAGCCCCCTTCAGTCTCCCATGAGACGTGGAAGAGATTCACCTGTCCTCTCATAAGGCCTGTACGAGAAGGGCGTATGCCTTCAAGTGGCGCAGTTTCTCTTTGTGGCGCACAGAAAAGCGGACGAACCCGTTTTGCTCAGTGCATGTGATACTCCAGACCTGCTCCACTTATCGCAGGCGGGACTGACTCAGAGTACACCTGAGTGCCATTGTAGTGCATCACCACTTCATTGAGGGGAAATTCCTTTCGGCTCAGCCCCTTGTATCTCTGTTCCTAAGGGCTTCATGTTGTCCCTGTTCGCCCTCCTGTGGCAGAGTGGGACTTTAATGTGGTGCTCTCACAGCTCACCAAGCCTCTGTTTGAGCCTCTGGCCACCTGCCATTTGCAGTACCTCTCCTAGAATGTTTCCTTCCTGGTAGCATTCATATCAGCTCGCAGAGTCAGCGAGCTCCAGGCTCTGATGGCGAAGCCTCCTTTCACATGGTTCTACAAGAACAGGGGGGGGGGGGGGGGTGCTCGGCACACACTCCAAGTTTCTGCCGAAGGTGCTGTCCCTATTCCACCTCAATTAGGAGGGGGTGCACCCAACCTTCTTTCCCAGGCCTCATGCTGGTAGAGCGGTGACCGTTCTCCATACTCTGGATTGCAAGAGAGCCCTGTCCCTCTACCTGCAATAGACTCGGGGCCACCGCAGAGCTCAACAGATTTTCGTATCTTATGACCCCTGTTCTGGGGCTCCTAGTGACTAAATGAACTTTGTCCACTTGGGTGGTGGACTGCATTGCCCTTGCCTACAAGCAAGCGGGGGATTCCACTGGACCAGAGTGTCATGGTGCACTGGGTCAGGGCCATGGCTACTTCCATGGCCAATTTGTGTTCTGTCTCCATGATGGAAATTTGCCGGGTCGCCACCTGGTCTTCGGTCCATACCTTCTCAGCTCACTACTGCTTGGAGAGGGACAGCGCCTTCAGCCAGTCCGTACTCTGTAATCCTTTCGGGGTGTAGGTAACACCTGCCCTCCAACCCGTCTGTGTTCAGGCTACCGGAGTGCTGGTTCTCACTGGATGCTTGGGTCTTGCCTAAGTCTTCCTTGGGATTCAACTGCTGCTGATCACAGCTCACCTTTTGCAGGTTGCTGTGGGTTTTTCTAAAGGTTTTGTAGCCTGTAGCTGGGGAGTCCCATATGTGGGGACTGACTTCCTGCTTGTTCCTGCAGAAAGCGTAGTTACTCACCTGTAACAAGTGTTCTCCACGGACAGCAATAATCGGTCCTCACAACCCTATCTCCTCCCCTTGGATTTGCTGCTTTGCCATCTTAGCTATGTCATTTGACTGAGGCAAGGTAGCACCCTTGGGCGGGAGGTAGACCATGCATGCGTGATGCATCTCCCAAAGGCTTTCTTTGAAAGCTGGGGAGAAGCTTCTGCGCATGTTCTGTCAGCGCTGATGTCGTCCATATGTGAGGACTGATTTCTGCTGTCCCCGGAGAACACCTGTTACAGGTGAGTAACTACACTTTTTCTTGAATGTTAACATAATTTCCTTATAGTCCCTCCAGTCCAAACGCATGTGTTATACTCTATCAGATGGAGGCTGAGAGCCACAGGTTTTGATGTCACATTGTAAGGGTTCTGTGCATATCCTCTCACACCAGTATTTCTCAGTCTCCAGCAGATGGTGAAGAGCTTCTGTGCAGCCTGGACTCCACTAGCTTTTAAAAAAACAAAACAAGAAAAACAGATTGGTTCTTACTATTTTCATTTAAGAAAAAGGGATTTGTTCTTCTATAGAGAATCAATACTGTTAAGTCAGTATTGGCTGTTTTTCTGGGGTACAGAACCGGATGGTCCTAGTCCCTCCCCCACAGCAGTGTCTCCTCTCACATGTGTATTCAAGATGGTGAGTAGTCCTTGGTTTCCCCCCTCCCTCTTTTTAGAGGGTATTCGGTAGGTTTTTGACTTTCTCTGCCTCTTTAAAAAAAAAAAATAAAATAAAATAAAAAAATGCCAATGCAAGGAGACTAAGCAATGTCACTCTTTTAGTGACCCTAGTATAAGTAGTCCAGGGACCGCCTCCTTGAATCAGTTTTGCTCAGTCTCCATGCAGCGGAAGGAGGTGTGAGTCCAGTGGTCCAGGACTCACTAGAGTAACGATTAAGGCAATAGCTAGGTTTTAGGAGAGAGAGAATTTTAAGTTTGGAAAAAAGAAAGAGAAAACGGGGGGTCTGTGCCCCTTTTAAATTGGTGTTTTTGATTGATTGCCTTACAAATTGTTAAAGGTGTAGGTGAGCTTCCCCCCCCTTTCCCCCCCCTTCCCCCCCCTTCTCCCCCCTTCCCCCCCCTTCTCCCCCCTTCTCCCCCCTCTCTGTAGTGAGAGGCGCTGGCAGAGTAGAGTTGAGGGAGTTGTGCAGGGGCCTCCAGCATCTGTTCCGCCGAGGTGGGACAGAGGCTGCCGTGCGCCTTGGGAAGCCACGAGGTGCGGTGGCGAGGACGGAAGTGAAGGCCCGATGGTGAGCAGAGTTCGGGGCCGCCGTCTTCCTGCACAGGAAACTTAAAAGGTATCCCAAGCAGACCGCTCAGTAGCCGGCGAGGAGGTAAGCGCCGGGAGCGGTGGGACAGCGTCCTTGCTGGCTGCGCGGCGGGAAACAGCCAGTTTGTTTGCCTTTGAGCAAAGAAGGCCCGGACCGCGTGTAGGCGCGCGGGAAATGAGGGCTTCGGGGGTTGCTGCGCTGAGGGCTCCCCGGGGGCCTAGATTAACCCTATCTGGTAGGGATTTAGTTGAGGGTATCAGTGGAAGGAGCACTGGTTTAAAAAAAAGGAAAAGATATAGTGAAAAAGGCAGTTGTGCAGTGGTGGTCTGGGTTCTTGCAGGGCACGGTGCTTGTGAGCGCTTTTGATGCCTAATAGGCCTAGGTGCCTCTTGTGTGGGATGCGGAGAAGGACAGTCTGAAGCGGGAGTGTGCAGAGGCTGCACACGCGAAGCTTCCATGGCAGATATGGCCCAGAAAGGGGGGTCCGATGCTACAGGGGAAGCTGCAGGGATAAAAGGCTCCCCTGTGTCCCCAGAGGTAAGTCAGGAGCCCATGGTGGGGTCGTCGGCTCCTGATGGTCCCGTACCCCAAGCTCCTCTGCAGGGGGGCGACTTTTTTCACAGCAGTTCTTGACGTTGCTACAGCAGGCTCTTTGGGGGGGGGGGGTGTCTGGTACCGGATGACTGGACCCACGGGGGCAGAGATCCTGGGGTCAAAGAGACCAGGGGCTGTGTTAGAGGACGCAGCAGGCGGTAGCATAGTCAAAAGGGCTAAACTGCTGGTAGACGGAGAGGTACAGGACTTGGAGGATCAGTCAGACCTGGTGGAAGAGTCAGATATAGAACAGGACTTGGAGGAAGGTGAGATAGCGGAGCCAGAGGATCAGGCGAGAATAGTGCGGGTGTTCCGGAGAGAGGAGCTCTCGGCCCTGATTGCGGAAACGTTAAAGGCTCTGAATGTGCCAGCCTCAGGTCCGGCAGAGGATAGTGCTCTAGAGGATCCGTTGTTACAGGCGATTAGAAAGTTGGAGGGCGTTCCCAATTCATAGGGTGTTCAGGGAGATGATTCAGGAGGAATGGGATACGCCGGAGGCTAGTCTCAAGGGGGCTAGGATAATGGCTCGGCTGTATCCGCTGGTAGAGCCGGAAAAGGACACTTTTAAACCTCCTAAGATGGATCCAGCGGTTTCGACGGTAACTAAGAAGACGACTATCCCGGTGGAAGGAAGTGCCGCTCTGAAGGATACACAGGATAGGAGGTTGGATGCTTTGCTTAGACAGGTGTTTGAGGTGAATGCCCTGTCGATACAGGCCTCAATTTGTGGGGCCTGGGTGGCGAGGGCATGTCTGCGGTGGTCCCAGAGGCTGAAGGGGATCCAGGTGGACGAAGCGGCTGAGGAGGCTGCCCGCATTTAATCAGGGGCAGCATATTTAGCGGATAGCCAGTATGATCTGATTCAGGGCCCATCTAAGAGTATGGCATCGGTAGTGGAGGCGTGGAGGTATCTCTGGCTGCACAATTGGGCGGCGGATGGGGCCTCCAAGGCAAGGTTAGGTAAGCTCCCTTTTAGAGGTAAGCTCCTCTTTGGGGAGGAGTTAGAGAAGTTAGTGAAAGATCTAGGTGAATCAAAAGGGGGCTGGTTGCGGAGGATAAGCAAAAGCAGAATCATCCAGGGGTGCCGTCTAGGAGTCAGCAGAGAGAGTTTAGGCGTTTTCGCCCATCTAGGTTTGGCCCGATGCAGAGAGGTCGGGTGCCCTATAGGTCGCAAGGGTTTCGTGGTTTCCGGGGGGCAGGCAGAGGTTTTTCAGCCTCCTCGTCCCCAAGCACCAAGAAGCCGCAATGAAGTGATGCACTTTTGCATGGAGACGTTACGGTCAGTCATTGTGGCGGTGCAGCAGGGAGAGTATCTGACGTCATTGGATCTGTCGGAGGCTTATCTGCACATTCCGGTCAGGGTGGAGCACCAGCTGTTTCTTCGGTTTGCTTATAATGGCAAGGAGTTTTTGTTGAGATCGAGTACTTCATGTAGATCTGATTTTGTAGTCTACGGCATTTTCTGCCCTTGCCTATTATATAGGGAAGACAATTCGCCCTTTGTATATACAGTTAGGAGAACACTAGTAGGTTGCGGTGTAAATGACGGGAAGCTCCGCTGGTTAGTCATTGTTTACAGACAGGACACACTTTTGATTTGCGGTGCTTTGGGATTAAACAGGTTATCATTGGTTCTAAAGGCATGACGCACGAGCAGTTTAGTTTATAGAGAACAACGTTGGATTTTCACGCTTAGGACAGTTATTCTGGGAGGTCTGAATTTCAATAGTGATTGGAAAGCCTGTATATGATACGGATGTAGGATACCAGTATGAGGTCAGCAAAGGAGGCGGCCCCTGTCACGCTGAGATCGTGACGTCAGACGCGGAGGTGTTTAAATGTTGGGTAGTCGGTGTAGTATTTCGATTCAGGTAACTGGCAAATGAAGTTGTTTGTTAAGCTATGTGAATGATACATCTCTTGCTTGTAGGTGTGAGGTGGTTAAGACTGCTGGTCGGGTAAGATGATTGAGTTCTGTTTTTCTAGAAAGGAGAGTGCATATATAGTTTGTAGCATGGTGTGATAGCACAGTTTTTTGTGTTTGTTTTTTTATTGTTTTATAGTATATCCCCCTGAAGCAGCATCTGTGAAACGCTAAAAGGGACGTCCGGAGTGGCATTGGGGTCAATACTGTAATCATTAGCCTGGAAGTTTGGCCGAAGATGGCAGATATGAATTGATGGACTTTTTTTTTTTTTTTTTTTTAAATAGTAATATCAAGTGTTTTATGCTGTATAATATTTGTGAGGTACTATTTAGAGTCTCAGTGCATATTACGCTTCCAGTTTTCATGGTAATTTCAGTGGATGGAGGTGCTGTTAGCAGACTGTTGATGTAACTAGCCTTTATTTTATTTATTTATTTTATTTAACACTTATTTATATTCCGCATCTTCCATCGATCAGTTGCGGTGTACAATTAACAACAGTTAACAAAGCAGCGTTTGTTTTACATAGAACATTTAACATTATAACTTATTACTTTATAACTTATTACATAGAACATCTTAACATACATAAGTCAGGAATTCAGCAACTAATCAGGATATTTCAACTATAACAGCGTGTAAACAGGAGTACTGTCTGTACTACATTAGGCAGAACATACCAATTGTAACTATATACAAGTAGGAGAATCAAGGCATGGTAATGGGGTGTTATTTATTTAAGTATTGTATATTATCCTTTGTCGTAGGGTGTATAATCGTAATGTGGATAGCCTTGATTTGAATACCTATGCCTATTTTTGGCTTTAGGTGCTCTATGGCGTTCTGAGGTCTGTGCCCTCCGTTGTCACTGTGCTAATAATTTAGTGCTACGTTAAGGTTAATTAGTAGAGCTATTTTTTCGAATTATGAAGTATCATTATTAAGCTCTGGTCTTGGCGTGCTTGCTATTCAGCAGGGGCAGGTGCCTCCAATGAAGCCAAGAGGGACCAGGTGGAGTTGACCCCAGTAAGAGGTCTGCTTCAAGCCTTTTACCCCGCTTGGGTCCAGGTTATGTCCAATCAATGGGTCTTGGAAGTGGTTCACAACGGCTACTGTCTGGAGTTGGCTCATCCTCTCTGACGCTCTTATGTTGCCTCCCTGCAAGGCTTCGGTTAAGGCAAAGGCACTAGCAGACACACTCGAGGGGTTGACCCATCTCCAAGCAGTGGTCAAAGTTCCCTCTGACTAGCTCGATCAAGGTTGATACTCCCATTTATTTTGTAGCTCCAAAGACAGAGGCTACCTTTCATCCTGTTCTTAACCTCAAGAGCCTTGGGCGTACCTCATTTTCACATGGAAACCTTGTGTTTGGCGGTGAAAAAGGGTGAGTTTTTGACATCTCTGGATCTGAGGCCTAGCTACACATATTCAGCTAGATCATCAACAGTACTTTTGCTTTGCTTTGCTGTTCCTATGGGACATTTTCAGTTTCATTCCTTGCCGTTTGGTCTGGCCACGACCCCCTGACAGTGGTAGTGACTGTCCCCTTTAACGTCAGGGGATTCTAGTCCATCCGTACCTCGATGATTGGCTAATCAGGGCAAAGTCCGCTCAGAGTTGAGAGGTGATGCAACGAGAGGTGGCCTTTTTGCAAAGTCTAGGATGGGTGATAAACTTCAGCAAGAGCTCCTTAGTTCCAGCGCAGGAGCTGATATATTTAGGGGCTCTGTTAGACATGGAAAGAGGTCTGGTGTTCTTCCAGTGAACCGGGTCAGAAAGCTGCAAAGTCAGATCAGAAAGTTCTACCGGATGCAATCCCCATCCACTTGGCATTATCTTTATCTCCTAGGTTCCATGGCACCAACCTTAGATCTGAGGCCAGAGCTCATATGCATCCATTGCAGGGAGCACTCTTTACTCTCCGCAGAAGCGCGCATATTCAAAAACCAAACAAAAACATGCCTTCAACAGGTAAAGGCGCGTCCACTCTAGTGATTTGATCCCATGAAACTACAAACAGATGCTCTGGAACCGTCTGAATGGGTGGTAGTCACTACCGATGAAAGCCTGTCAGGATGGGGGGCACACTGTCAAACCCAAGTGTTTCAGGGTTAGTAGTCTCCAAAGGAGACCTCTTGGTCCATAAATTGCCTAGAGATGCAAGCAGCTTTTCTTGCTATCTAGTATTTCTCTCCAGTGCTTCAGTGCAAAGCAGTCAGGGTCTTCTTGGACAATGCAAACACAGTGGCTTACATCAATTGTCAGGGTGGCACAGGCAGTTCCGTTCTGGCAGCAGAAATATCTCCTTCACTGGATGGTGATGAATTACATTTGTTTTATGTAAAATGACTAGGTATGTACCTCTCCATACCTTGTAAACTTTTGTTCATTGTAAACCGCACTTGAACCATGGGAAAGAACGGTATAGAAATGCTTGTTAAATAAATCTGCAAACTTTGTCGGCAGCTCACGTGGCAGGAAAAGAAAATGTTCAGGCTGACTTCCGCAGCTGTCATCACTTGGACCCAGGTGTGTGTCTTGGTCAGTGTTTCTCGAAATAGTTCAGCACTGGGGTCAGCTGATAATGGATCTGATGGCACACCTCCAGTGTCAAAATGGAGCGGTTCTTCAGCCATAGAAAGGAACCGATGTCAGAGGGGCTGGATGCTGTAGCTCAGACATGGCCACGCAACAGCCTGTTGTATGCTTTCCTCTATAGCACTAATAGGCCGTCTTTTGCAAAAAAGAGAAACGTACTGAGGGTTGGTGATTTTGGTGGCACTGGGCTGGTCTCGAAGGCCTTTGTATGCAGAACTAATCTGTTCTTGGTGAGCATTTTGTGGTATAGTACACAATCTTTTTTTCCCAAGGTCTTATACTCTCATCAACCACAAGTGGATCGGTTCTCGCTTATGGCCTAGCTCTTGAAAAGACTAGGTTGAAAAAGAAAGGCAACTCGACTCGGGTCATCATGACTTTATCGGGTCCAAGTCTTTATCCGATGTTAGGTTTTGGTGTGTGTTTGAAGTCTGCTGCTTCTTTCTCTATTACATAAGCAAAATTTGTCCCCCCTTTTCTACTCGCATTACTAAGACCCTTTTCCACTTACTAGTCACCTCCTGACTATTGTAGCCTATTTCTCGCTGGTCTCCCTCTGGATCGTCTCTCTCCCCTTCAATCTGTTCAAAAGTAAGCTGCACGGCTTATCTTCCGTCAGTGTCGCTATGCTCATGTAACCCCTCTTCTCAAGTCACTTCACTGGCTCCCTATCAGTTTCTGCATCCAGTTCAAACTTCTACTGACCTACAAGTGTATTCATTCTGTGGCTCCTCACTCTTTCCTCTCATTTCATGCTCTCCTCCTCGGGAACTCCACTCTTCTGGCAGATCCCTTTTTATCTGTGTCCTCCTCTGCCACTGCCAAATCCAGAATTCGTTCATTCCATCTTGCTGCTCCATATACCTGGAACAAACTACCTGAGTTTGTGCATCAGGCCCCTTCTCTAGCACTATTCAAATCCAGGCTAAAGTCCCACCTCTTTGAAGCTGCTTTGGATCCTGATACTCCTCACTCTTGTCCACTAATTATGTGTATCTTACTGTACTCTGGTCCCCAGTTTCACTATGTGGTGTTTGTCTTGATCAGATTGTAAGCTCTGAGTATGAATTGTCTTACATCTATATGTACAGCACTGTGTACGCTTTGTAGCACTATACAAATGATTACTAGCAATGGTGTGAATAGAGAGGTCTAGGGGCTCTCTCAGCCTCAATGCCGGATTTGCTAGGCTTTTTACAGGCAGGTTTGGAAAAAGGTCTGGTTTTAAATTCCTTGGGTGTTCAGGTGGCTGCTTTAGCATGTTAGAGGTTGTGTGTCAGGTTTTTCATTGGCTTCTCATCCAGACGTCATGCATTTTTCTCAAAGCTGTCAAGCAGCTATGTCTGCCAGTTCGTCAAATTGTTCCTTCTTGGGACCTCAATTTGGTCTCATTGGTTCTAACTGGTCCTCCGTTTGAGCCTCTGGTTTTTTTCCCTTAAAGATCTCATGCTGAAGGTTGTTTTTCTCGTGTCTGTATTCTTGGCTCTGAAGATTTCTGAGTTGGAAGCTTTATTTTGTAGGGAACCTTTTCTTATGGTGTCAAGAGGATAATCTGGAGACCGGTTTGTTCCTTCATGCACCGCTTTGACCCGGTGAAAAGCGGGATATAAATACAGTTAAATAAGGTACACTTTGTCTTTTCGAGTGCTAACCAAGACTCAGATTCTTATCACCTGGGTTTGTTGGACATTTGGAGAGTCCTTTGTCGTTATCTTAAGCGTACTCATTCAGAAAATCGGATCATCTCTTCTGTTGTCTGTGTGAGGCGACTTCCAAAGCCTCGATTGTGTGGCGGTTGAAGGAAGCTTATCACTTATAAAGTTTAACATGGCTTGTCTGACCACCTACTCCTATTATCAGGTGTTTTCTGAATGAGAGTTTGAAGATAGAGCAATTTCCCTCAATTCTCTACATGTACCTTTTGGCTTACTCCCAAAGTCAGCTTTGCAACATCAAAAATAGCTATCTCCAGGAACAAGCAGGAATGAGTCTTCACATATGGGTACGTCGGTACCGATGGAGCCTGCGCGGGAACGCTCCCCAGCTTCCCAAAAAGGAAAGCTTTTGGGAGCATCCCACAGCGCCTGCACGCTGCCTTCCCACCTTTCCTAACTGCCTCTCCCCAGTTCTTTGCCGCGGAGCCAGCAGGTCGAGCCCTGTCACCGCTGAAGAAGTTCTTTATTTTATTTTCTTTCTTTGGTCGCGTGTCTGCCTTCCCCGACTCCGGACCGGTACCGCCTGTCTTTTCTTTAAAAAAAAAAACCTATATATTTTTCCCTCACTTAGTGTATTTTTCTTTTTGGGCCTTAGGCCTCACAAGAAATTTTCCTCATGGAAAAACCAGCCTCCGGGTTTAAGAAATGCACTAAGTGCAGCGGTACTATTTCTGTGTACAGACACCCATGAATGGGGTCTTAAATGTTTGGGTCCTGAACACTCCATTTCGGATTGTCCGTCCTGCTCTCTGATGTCTAAACGGGGTTTACAGAACCGAGCAGCTAAGCTCCATGTGCTGTTTCCCGCTGATGCAGCTTCGGTGGCATCAACGTCTTCCAGGGCTGCTGCTTCCCCCAATGGATCTCAGGTAACCAAACATAAATCCAGCCGGTCCTCGAAGGGTAGATCTCCCTCTAAGCATCGAGATGCCTCTGGGCTTGCCCTCGAGGATCATGCACCGGCAAAACAACCCCGGCGGGAAGCTCCGGCTTCCAAAGCTCCACCTATGGGGTTACAGGTTAACATCGATGGCACGGCCTCGACCGATCACCTGTTAGAATGCTCTGGGGTACCGGCACAACCTTCCGGTACCGAGTTCCAGGCATTCATGGCGTCGATGGATCAGAATGTTCTGTCCATGCAGCAGGCTATCAGTGCCTTCATCCAAGTTGCGACGCCGTTGATACCACAACAATCTCCGTTGTCGGTATCGACTCGGGTACCAGCACCAGCGCTGATACCAGTACCGACTGCATCGGCATCGACCAGGATACCGACTGCAGCGGTTCCTTGTCCAGGGCTGCTCATTGGTACCGATCCGGTTCCGATGATGCCCGATGTCGATACTGCTCGATACACGTACTGAGCGTTAGAAGAGCACCCTGACAGACGGTACTTTGATTTCTCTGGTGATTCTGATACATCAGAGGAGTCTGCTGAAGTATCTATAACCCTTCCTGAAGAGCCGCTTTCTCCAAAAAGAAGAATGTCTCCTCCAGAGGACTTGTCCTTTCAAGACTTCATAAGAGAAGTGGCTAAAGGTCTTTCTATTTCAGTATCCTCTGAATCAGAGCCTAGAGCAAAAATATTAGATATTCTGGGTTATTCTAAGGCTCCTAAAGAGGCAGTCAGCTTACCAATTCATGAGATTCTTTATGAACACATGATTGATTTATGGGAGACTCCTCTCACTATCTCTCCTCATTCTCGCAGATTGGACACTATGTATCGTGTCCCTCCCTGTCCTGGTTTTCATAAAACACAGCTTCCTTATCGTCACTCCAGTCCAGTCCCTTTACTTCTGGGTTACGCAACCCTTCCAGCAGCTTGGAGGCTGAGCCAAACCTTTTTGGAGGTGGGGCGGTATAAATACCACTGGGACCACCCCTCAACTCCAGTATTCTCAGCCTCCAAGCAGCTGGAGGGTTCCGTAAGCCTAGGGCTTACTGGAGTCTTCCTTTAACTAAATTCCTTTAGAATTACTTTTAAATTTATCACATTATTTGCTTTATTACCTTTAGTTTCTTTGATTTCATTTTTAGTGTCTGTCAGCTAGCATTTGAGTTCTGTTCCTTTAACTGCTCTCTGCTCTCTTCCCTCCCTCCCCCCCCCCCCTCGGTCGGGCCGGGCTCCGGAGGTAGTAGGGTGCTGGCTGTTTGCTGGAGATCTCCTGCATTTCCCTGCTTTGTTCTGCCTCGTGCCGAAGCCCTTAAGGTGGCTGAGCGCTGGAGGCATCCCTGGGAGTTGGATTCTGCCCGCCGGTCCCGCCCCGCAGCTGAAGAACGCGGCGGTGACACCCGGGTCTCCCGATCGCGTCGGAGGAGTTTTTTCCTGCACTTCAGGAGGCAGCACATTCTCTGGCGGCATCCTTGCCTCGGCGGCGTTTTATTTTCACCCGGGGGGAGAACAGTGACCTGGAGAACGCGCTCGCGATCCCCCGTTCAGGCTCCACGTGGTGAGGCCTACCACCACGTGTAGAGCCAACGGGCAGAGATCGCTGAGCCAGGTCCACCAGGCTTTAAACCGCAAGTACCAGAGTGAACTACTCAGTTTCTTTATTTGGCATTGCTTGTTTTATTTGGAATTTGAGTCTTATTTTGAAGTTTAAAGTTTAATATTTCTATCTGCTCATTTACTTAGCCTCTGGGACTTGATTTACCGGTAGAGAACAGAGGGTCTGGTGGTCCCCTCTCTCTCTCTCTCTCTCTCTCTCTCTCTCTCTCCCTCTCTCCCTCCAGTATAAATTTGATCTAAGGAAGGAGAGGACAATTCCTTACAGCTGCACCTTCTGCTATCCTTGTAGCTGGGGATCTGAACCAGGGCGTATCCTTCCAATCAGGAACCAAGATCCCTGGAACAAGAGCATGGCGGCTAAGCCCAGATGCCCTTCCTGTGGCACACGTAGGGGCACATCCTCGGAGGCAGGAGTCTGCAGGGGTTGTGCTGCAGTGGCTGCCTCCGTGGAACAAGAAATTAATTTGGCCCTGTCCCAATCCTCTCAGAGTGCTGGAGACCTCTTGCAAGGGGAGGGGGGGTCCCAGCCTCCTTCCACCTCAATCTCAGATTTACCCTCCCCCCCTCCTACTCCCCCTCCCTCGGGGGAAGGGGGTACAGGGGATTTCTTCTCTCCAGACTTTATTCTTTTACTCCACAAGGCCTATTGCTTGCGCAAGCAGGGTTCGGGCTCAGGGGGGAATGCCCCGACGGCCGACACCATATCCAAGAGGGCAAACATCCCTGACTCAGGCCTCCCACCTAAACGCCCGCGCTTGGGCGGGGAAGAACCTCTCTCCTCCCTTTCCCAGAGCTCTCCAGAAGAGGAGGGCTCGGACAAAGACTGAGACGGGGAAGAAGAGGAACTGGAAGAAGGGGAGATCCCGGAAGAAGATCATTCCAGGATAATTAGAGTCTTTCGGCAGGAAGAACTCCCGGCCCTAATTGATGAGTCTTTAAAAGTTCTCAATGTATCCTCAGATGCACCAACAGAGGAGGAGACGGTGGAGGATCCGTTAATCCAGGCCATCAGGAGATCACAGAGGGTCTTCCCTGTTCATAGAGTGGTGCGCCAGATGATCCAGGAAGAATGGGATCAACCCGAGTCTAGTCTAAGGGGAGTCCGATCCATGTCTCGCCTATACCCTCTACCAGAGGCAGACAGAGAGCTACTGAAGTCCCCAAGGGTGGATGCAGCGGTGTCAGCAGTCACTAAGAAGACTACTATTCCAGTGGAGGGCAGCACAGCCTTGAGGGATTCTCAAGACAGAAAACTAGATACCCTCCTAAAACAAGCTTTTGATGTGAGCGCCCTGGCATTGCAGGCCTCGGTTTCAGGGGCTTGGGTGGCAAGAGCCTGCTTAAGGTGGTCTCAACAGCTGCAAGCAACAGAGGGCCCATCTGGCGAAGCTCAGGACCACTCTGCTAGACTGGAATCCGGAACAGCCTTCCTGGCGGATAGTCAGTATGACCTCATCAGAAGCCTAGCCAAGAGCATGGCCTCGGTGGTAGCAGCTAGACGTTATCTGTGGCTACGGAATTGGGCAGCGGACGCCTCCTCGAAGGCACGCCTGAGCCGCCTTCCGTTCAAGGGGAAACTGTTATTCGGAGAAGATTTGGAGAAGTTGGTAAAGGACCTTGGCGAGTCTAAAGGGGGCAGGCTGCCTGAAGACAGACCAAAGCAAGGGTGTCCCGTACCCTCGGTGCGTAACCAGTCCAGGGACTCCCGAAGGTTCCGCCCAGCTAGGACAAACCCCTTTCCCAGGGGCCGGTTCCCCTCTAAGGGACAAGGTTTTAGAGGGTTTCGAGGAGCAGGCTGAGGTTTTGGCTCGTCCTCCTTCTCCTCCTCTCAAGCATATAGAGAACAATGAGGTGACGGGGGTCCAGGGGGGAGAGCCGTCGGTGGGCGGTCGCCTAAGGCGTTTTCTTCATGCCTGGTCCCGGGTCACGTCCGATCAATGGGTTCTAGAAGTCATCAGAGAGGGCTACACTCTCGAATTCGCAAAGCAAATTCCTCCAGCCTTTGTTCAGTCTCCCTGCGGTTCTTCGGAAAAGAGAGGGGCGGTAGAGACAACCCTCGCCCGTCTGATAACGCTCGGGGCCGTAGTCCCGGTGCCACCAGACCAGCGTGGTTCTGGTCGGTACTCAATTTACTTCGTAGTCCCAAAGAAAGAAGGCTCCTTTCGCCCGATACTAGATCTAAAACAGGTCAATCGCTGCCTCAGAGTTCCACACTTCCGGATGGAAACCCTACGTTCGGTCATAGCAGCAGTCAGGGGCGGGGAGTTCTTAACATCCCTCGATCTGACAGAAGCCTACCTGCATATCCCGGTCAGGGATTCCCATCAACAATTCCTGAGATTTGCAGTGCCAGGGGGCCATTTTCAATTCCAGGCTCTTCCCTTCGGCTTAGCTACGGCTCCAAGTACATTCACCAAGGTGGTGATGGTGATGGTAGCAGCCTCTCTACGAAAAGAGGGAATTCTAGTACACCCCTACCTGGACGATTGGCTAATCCGGGCAAAGTCCGAGGAGGAAAGCCACTCCGTGACAACAAGAGTGGTTCAAGTGCTAGAAGAATTGGGGTGGGTCATCAATCGAGCGAAGAGCAGTATGACGCCCTCCCAGGAACTGGAGTACCTCGGAGCAAGGTTCGACACCAGCAGAGGCAGGGTGTTTCTGTCTCAATCAAGATCAAGAGAGCTAAGACTCCTGGTAACTCAGTTTCTGGCCAGACGGAACCCTTCGGCGCGGCATTATCTGCAGGTCCTGGGAACAATGGCAGCGGCAATAGAGGTGGTACCATGGGCTCGGGCCCACATGCGGCTGCTGCAGAGGGCCCTATTGCTTCGGTGGTCGCCGCAACATCACCCCTTATCAATGCCGTTACCTTGCGCGCCACGGACCAAACAGACGCTTCACTGGTGGCGGTCCCCGAAGAATCTGGATTGCGGGATGCCCCTCGAGCCTCACCAGTGGTTATTACTGACGACGGATGCCAGTCTGACAGGCTGGGGAGCTCACTGCGAGGGCCAGTTCGTTCAAGGCAACTGGTCTCCACTGGAAGCCCAATGGCCCATCAACAGACTAGAATTGCGAGCCGTAGGGTTGGCGCTCAGGGCTCTAGAGGCCTTAGTACAAAAAAGGGCAATTCGCGTACTCAGACAATGTTACTGCGGTGGCTTACATCAACCACCAGGGCGGCACCAGCAGTCCCGCCTTAGAGAAGGAGGCGGGCACTCTGTTCCAGTGGGCAGAGACTCGGTTGGAAGCTCTCTCTGCCCAGCACGTGGCAGGAATAGACAACGTCACAGCAGACTATCTCAGCAGGTGCAAGATAGACCATGGAGAGTGGGAACTGGAGCAGGAGACGTTCAACCGGATAGTAGCCCATTGGGGCCTCCCAGTCATGGACCTCATGGCGAGGTTCGCAACCGCCAAGGTGGATCGGTTCTTCAGCCGGCGCAAGGAAAGGATGTCCGAAGGCCTGGATGCCTTGGCCCAGAAGTGGCCCTCGGAGGGTCTACTCTGTGTTCCCTCCCTGGGCTCTGATCGGAAAAGTGCTACAACGAGTGGAGTCCCATCAGGGATATGTAATCCTCATAGCCCCGGATTGGCCTCGCCGGCCTTGGTATGCGGATCTGATGAGATTGATCGCCGATCGACCTTGGCGTCTTCCTTGCAAAAGGGACCTGCTGAGACAAGGTCCATTGCGGATGCCTCACGTGGATCGGTTCTCGCTTACGGCCTGGCTATTGAAAGGGCGAGGCTCCTAAAGAGAGGTTATTCAGGAGCGGTCATCTCTACCCTGCTAAACGCTAGGAAGCGTTCGACCTGTCTCTCCTATGTTAGGACTTGGCGCATCTTCGAAGCGTGGTGCGCGGAGCACCGACGAAAACCCCTCTCCGCTTCAGTCCCCGAGATTCTGGAATTCTTACAGGCAGGTTTTGACAAGGGCCTAGCTCACAGCTCCTTGCGAGTTCAGCTAGCGGCAATCGCATGCTATAGAGGGAAGGTCCGCGGAAAGCCCCTAGGGGCGCACTCGGATGTCTCCAGATTCTTAAGGGCGGTAAGGCGCCTGCGCCCTCAACAGAGGTCAGTCGTCCCCCCTTGGGACCTCAACCTAGTGCTTAACGCTCTGATCAAGGAACCCTTCTAACCAGTGAAGAGGGCCTCCTTAAAGGACTTAACCCTAAAGAGTCTTTTTGGTCGCGATCTGCTCAGCTAGGAGGGTCTCTGAACTCCAAGCGCTGTCCGCTCAGCCCCCCTTCCTACTGTTTCTCAAGGGCAAGATAGTTCTACGTCCGGTCCCCTCCTTCTTGCCCAAGGTCATTTCTCCTTTTCATATGAACCAGGCAGTTCACCTTCCGGTTCTCTCCGCCGAGGAGGGCGGAGGTAGGGATAACAAACTGCGACTCTTGGATGTCCGGAGGACCTTGAAACGTTACCTCTCCCGCACAGCCCCTTTCCGGAAGTCCGAGCGACTATTCGTTCAATTTGGGGGTCCACACAAGGGAGAGGCGGCGGCCAAGGCCTCTATCTCCAGGTGGATCAGGGAAGCGATCGCTTCCGCCTACATCCTGAAAGGGAAGCAGGTGCCAGCGGGGCTCCGGGTGCACTCCACCCGGGCTCAGGCTACTTCTTGGGCAGAATTCAGCTTGGTCCCTCCAGTGGACATCTGTAGGGCGGCAACTTGGTCTTCGCTACATACGTTCACCAAGCACTACAGGCTGGATGTCCAGAGCGCAGCGGATGCTCGGTTTGGTCTGGCGGTCCTTCAGTCCGGTTTGCCGGATCCCACCCAGGGTTGAACTGCTCTTGTACATCCCAGAAGTAAAGGGACTGGACTGGAGTGACGATAAGGAAATAGTAATTAGATCTTACCTGCTAATTAGTGTTCCTGAAGGAACGACAGTCCAGTCCCTGATCCCACCCGGTTAGGACCTAGCAGTCAGACGGAAACTCTGGACCGAGCGGGGGGCCATTTCAAGATGAAGGGACACGGGAGAATAGCCGGATCGGGCAACCTCAAGCATTGCTCCTCCGTCCGGCCCTCCTCCCTCTCTCTCGCTCTCTCTCTTCCTCGCACTAACCATTTTCTATTGGGAAAAAAAAAAATATATATATATATATATATATTTAGAATGTTGGATAGATAAGTTCTTATGTTTGATTGCTAATGGAAACTCTGTAGATCTGCTTTTTCAGTCGAATACTGGAGTTAAGGGGTGGTCCCAGTGGTATTTATACCGCCCCACCTCCAAAAAGGTTTGGCTCAGCCTCCAAGCTGCTGGAAGGGTTGCGTAACCCAGAAGTAAAGGGACTGGACTGTTGTTCCTTCAGGAACACTAATTAGCAGGTAAGATCTAATTACTATTTCCTCACCATTCCATTGTGGTGCAGTCAGCTATGAAGAGGATAAAGAGTACAAAGAGACACTCTTCTGCTCCTCCAGGAAGAGAATGCAGGACCTTGGATGCTTTTGGTAGGAAAATCCTTCAAGCCAGTATGCTTATTGCCAGAATCAACTCCTATAGTCTTTACATGGGTATGTTTCTAAAGGAGGTTGCAGATAAACTGCACACTTTCCTCCCTTTTCTACCAGAAGATAAAAGGGATGAATTCCTCATTTGGCTCAAGCATACTCAAGACATTTCAAAGTTTTCCAACAGGGCAGCCTTTGATTCCTTTGAAGGTGCCAGCAGAGCTTCTGGCATTGCCATAGCTGCTCGCAGAATTGCTTGGCTCCAGGCTTCTGATTTAGAACCCTGGGTCCAAGATGGATTAGGAAATCTTCCCTGTACAGGTGAAAACCTCTTTGGCAAAGAATGGCAAATTTAAAGCCACTCAAATGGATGCAGAAAATTCTGCTCTGGATAGACTTTCAAAGTCAACCTCCATTCCTGCCAAGAAAAAACCCTTCAAGAAGTCTTCTTTCAAAAAGGGCAGATTCCCTACTACTTCTGGCCAACAATCCTCTACAGGTCGCTTTGCTACTAAGCGTCAGCAACCTAGCCAGGCCTAGGACTACAGGGGCTGCTGCAACTCAGCAGACCCAACCTCCTCAGGGTTTTTGACTTGATGCTAGAGAACGTAGCCTTTCTGGCTTTAAAACAGCCAGAACCTCTCACCATTCCAGGAAGGTTAGCTCATTTTGCTCCCAGATGGGAGCAGATTACATCAGAGCAGTGGACCCTCTCCATCATAAGAGGGCTACAAACTTCATTTCTCAGACCTTCCTCCCCACACCATGGTGAGACATTTCAATTCTCCCACCTCTCTTCTCGACCTTCTAGGTCAAGAGGTGGCTACCCTTCTTGCCCAAGGGGCAATAAAAGAAGTTCCCCTTCAACAAGGGTCAGGGTTTTACTCCCCCTATTTTCTCATTCCAAAGAAGACGGGGATACAGACCCATATTAGATCTCAGGGAATTGAACAAATTTCTATGCAAGGAGAAGTTCAAGATGCTTTCTCTGGGCACTCTCCTTCCATACCTTCAAAGTCAGGATTGGCTTTGTTCTCTAGATCTCAAGGATGCGTACACACATGTCCTCATCCATCCATCTCACAGAAGATTCCTCCGTTTTCTTTTCCAAGGAAAACATTATCAATACAGGGTGCTTCCCTTTGGTCTGGCCTCTGCCCCAAGAGTGTTCACCAAATGCATGGCAACAGTAGCTGCATTTCTACGCACTCTGGGAATATTTGTATTCCCATACCTGGACGACTGGCTCATCCGAGCTCCATCTCAGTCAGAGGCCCAGACTTCCCTGGACTGCACAAGGTGCATTCTACAGTATCTGGGACTTGTGGTAAACCTCCCAAAGTCCCAGCTCACCCCTACTCAGTCCCTAGAGTTCATAGGGGCCTGGCTAGATACTACCACTGTAAGGGCCTATCTTCCTCAGGCCCGTTGCCTACGCCTAGTGCAGTTAGCCTCTCAGGTTCAGTCAAAGAGCCACTTAACTGCCCGGGAGATGCTACAACTGCTAGGCCACATGGCTTCCACAGTGCATGTGGTACCCTATGCTCGCCTACATATGAGAGCAGCCCAATGGACTTCGTCCGCCCAGTGGACTCAAGCATCAGGAGCTCTCTCAGACCAAATAGCAACCTCCAAACGTCTCTTTTGGTCTCTCCAGTGGTGGATGTCCACTCAAAATCTGTTGCTGGGGTCCCCCTTCCAACAATTGTTGCCCCAAGCAACTCTCACAACAGATGCCTCCCAAACAGGTTGGGGAGCTCATCTACAAGACCTCTCCACCCAAGGCACTTGGTCCCCACAGGAGACCTTTCTTCATATCAATCTCTTGGAGCTTCGAGCAGTCTTTCTAGCTCTCAAGGTCTTTCATACCCTGCTCAGCTACAAGACAATCCTCATTCATACGGACAATCAAGTAGCCATGTTTTACATAAACAAGCAAGGAGGAACTGGCTCTCTGTCGCTTTGCAACGAAGCTTTAAGATTGTGGGCCTTCGCCAGAGAGCATCAAATCCATCTCCTGACAGTATACCTCCCAGGAATTCAAAACTCTTGGGCAGACAGACTCAGTCAAGTTCTGCTCCCACACGAATGGTCCCTGCACATGGATCAGGTACTCAGAATCTTTCAAGAATGGGGAACCCCGGACATAGACCTCTTTGCAAGTCCATGGAATGCCAAACTTCCCCGGTTCTGTTCCAGAATTCCGTGTCAGGGAGTTCAGGCCAAGGATGCCTTCCTCCTTCACTGGGGTCAGGGTTTCCTGTATGCCTTTCCACCCATTCCCTTGATTCCCAAGACTCTGTTCAAACTCCAGAGGGATCAAGGATCTATGATCCTCATAGCTCCACGCTGGCTACGTCAAGTGTGGTACCCTCTACTTTTGCATCTCTCCCAAGCCCCCTCTCTGGACTTGGGAGCTGCTCCAGACCTCCTGTCCCAGGAGGAAGGGACTTTGTGGCACCCAAACCCCAAGTCCCTTCACCTCAGAGCTTGGTTACTGAAGGCCTAGACCTTCAAAGCTGGAATCTTTCTCAACAAGTGAAGGATATTCTCCATGCTTCCAGAAAACCTTCCACTAGACGTTCCTATGCTTTTAAATGGAAATGATTTTCCATTTGGTGTGCTGATTCTCGACCCTCTAGCACTACCTTTGAATTCTCTATTGG
Organism: Ichthyophis bannanicus; assembly: GCA_033557465.1. Classification (NCBI taxonomy): domain Eukaryota; kingdom Metazoa; phylum Chordata; class Amphibia; order Gymnophiona; family Ichthyophiidae; genus Ichthyophis; species Ichthyophis bannanicus. The sequence continues at coordinate 297,826,321 of CM066037.1, forward strand.
AATACCTCCTGCATCTTTCCGATGCAGGCCTTAAGACGAATTCAGTAAGGGTCCATTTAAATGCTATTGCAGCATCCCTTAAGCCTATCAATGGACAACCTGTTTCCTCTCATCCTCTTATTGCAAGATTCATGAGAGGCCTAACTTTAACTAGACCTCCCATTAGGCCTCCTCCGGTGGCATGGGATTTAAATCTGGTTCTTGGTCAGCTTATGAAGCCTCCTTTTGAACCCTTAGCCACCATCTCCTTGAAATTTCTTTCCTGGAAGGTTATTTTCCTCATTGCAGTCACCTCAGCTTGCCGCATCAGTGAGCTGCAGGCCTTAGTGGCTAATCCACCTTATACAAGGTTCCATCATGATAAGGTAGTTCTTAGAACCAATCCACACTTTATTCCTAAGGTGGTCTCACCTTTTCATCTTAATCAAGAGGTATATTTACCTGTCTTTTTTCCAGCTCCTCATGCATCAAGTGCAGAGAAGAATCTTCATACTCTGGATTGTAAAAGGGCTCTTGCCTTTTACTTACAAAGAACACAGCAACATAGAAAGTCTTCCCAGCTCTTTGTTGCTTTTGATCCCTCTCATTTGGGACTTCCAGTCTCTAAGAGGACACTATCCAATTGGATTGCTCAGTGTATTTCTTTCACCTACCAGAGTAAGAACCTTTCTCTGGAGAGCCATGTCACAGCTCATAATGTGAGGGCCATGGCCGCCTCTATGGCTCATCTAAATTCTGTGTCCATCGACCAGATCTGTCGAGCAGCCACCTGGGCCTCAGTTCATACCTTCACAGCCGATTACTGCTTGGACAAGGACTCCCGCCAGGATGCCTTGTTTGGTCAAGCTGTTCTCAAACACCTGTTTCATTCTTAATCAACTCCTACCCTCCATCCCTGGATAGATGCCTGAGATCCATAGGAGGAGGTAGAACCCTTCCCAGGGTCTCATATCCTTGGGGTTCTCCCAGGCATCTTAGCTAGGGAGTCCCCATATGTGAAGACTCATTCCTGCTTGTTCCTGGAGATAGCACAGTTACTTACCTGTAACAGGTGATCTCTGGGAACAGCAGGAATAAGTCTTCACAACCCTCCCACCTCCCCTAGGAGTTGTATCTCTCTATCTGTCTTTCCTTTCCTCTCTCTCTTTTGTCTCAGCTTTAAAACTCGAACTGAGGAGAGGCGGTTAGGAAAAGCGGGAAGGCAGCGCGCAGGCGCTGTGGGATGCTCCCAAAAGCTTTCCTTTTTGGGAAGCTGGGGAGCGTTCCCGCGCAGGCTCCGTTGGTACCGACGTACCCATATGTGAAGCCTTATTCCTGCTGTTCCCAGAGATCACCTGTTACAGGTAAGTAACTGTGCTTTCTCTTTGCACCCACTCTTTGGAATATATTCGCATATGAACTCTGTGCCTTCAATGATTTACTGGACTTTAAAAGAAAAGATATTCTTATTTAATGAACACTTCTCAGATTAGATGTTTGTATTATGACTTTACAGTAATTTTTGTTTTGGTTTTTTCCTTTCTCTTATTTTTTGTTCCATGCAAGCCTTATGGCATGCTTTCTGTAAACTGCTTAGATTCTTAGATTTACGGTATATAAAATTAGTTAAATATTGCCTGGAACCATGTACTTACTCAAAAATAAGTCCCTTCTGTTTGACTTGCGAGCTCACTCTACAAGAGCTCAAATGATGATGTGGGCCGAGTGTAGTCTCATTCGTCCCATTGACATCTGGCTTTGTCATCGCTTCATACCTTTGTTCGTCACTACCGCATTAATATTCAGACCAGAAGGGAGGTGCGGTTCGGAGCAGCAGTGTTGCAGGCCAGGCTCGTGGGTCCCTCCCAAGGTTGAGTAGTGCTCTGGTACATCCCATGTGTCTGGACTGGAGGGATAAGGAAGTTGAAGTTAGACCTTACCTGCTAGTTTTCTTTCCTCGAGTCTTTCTAGTCCAGAACCTGACCAATTTCTGCTTTCTGGTAGGCAAACTTATATCTAAGAATCTGTGACTTGTAGTTTCTCTTACTGTGGTTTGGATATTGGTCAAACTTTTGCTTGTGATTGCTTTGAATGTTCTTGGCTATCTATGGTGAGCAATCTCTACTTTCATTGTTTAATTGCAATAGTTACTGTATGTTGCTTAAAAGTTCTAACACATCTCTTGCGCAGTCTGCTTTGTTAGAATACTAGTGTGAGAGAATGTGCACAGAACCCTTTTATAGTGTGACTACATCAAAACCTGTGGTTCTCAGTCTCCATCTGCTGGTGATAGGGCATAACCCATGCATCGCAACTGGACGGGAGAGACGAGGAAAGAAAATTAGCAGGTAAGGCCTAAGTTCACCATCCTGCTATACCAATTATACACTCCCACATACCTTAAAGGGCTAATTTTGTATATTATAAATTTAAAAAAATGGAGGTCCAGCTGGTGGGAGGGGGGGGGGGGGTTGGGGGGGGGAGGAGAATCGAGCACTTCTTTACTGCAAAACCCCTCCTCGGTACAATCATCTCCTTATCTTAAGTCTTCCACTATTATTTATGTGCAGGTAAAATTTGATGGCAATACTGTCACTTACTACCAACGCAGCTCACTGCCCCAAAGTCCTGCTCGAGTTTTGTCAAGTGTTGACTGCATCACTACATTGGCTGTGCTTTATTACCATAATGTTTTGAATAGTATGGGGTAGAAACTTTCCTTATGGAGATGTCAAGAATATAAAATATTTCAAGTAATTACCAAAAAAAAGCTGTTTGCATTACAGATCAGACATTTGGAAACAAACATCAGAGAGAGCAAATTGATGCTGTCATATTTCACAAATATTTATAAAACAGAAGTTCCTCCTGTAGTAATGATCAGACATACTGGCCAGGAGGGTAATCATTGTATTGGATTTGTGGTTATTGGCACTGCTGACTATCTTTAGCTTCAAATCATTGTAAAATCCTTTTGACAAGACAGTACATTTGTAATGGAGAATCCTATATGATTATTTTACTTCAAACAACAAATAAACAATTTACTTCAAATTAACAAGTTGGATTCTCCATGTATGCAGCTCTAATATGAATTATTCTGGATTTTTCTTCACTCCAGTGTCATATCTTATCAAATTGCAGCTACTGCTGTAACAGGAATACCCTTAAATACTACCTTGATAAATATAATAGCTAAAGAGAGAAAGTTGTCCATATTTATGCTGCCCATTATGGTTTGAATAAGTAGGGGCAGTGCTCTCAGCTGAGCTATACTCAACATTGCCGCCCCATTCTCTAAGCAACTCTCAACTCCCTACAGCGGCTGCTTTAAAGAATGACTCCCAAGACTGGGACTGCTGCTGTTCCACATATTTATCTACTTCTGTGCCTGTAGACAGGGCAGTGTTTTTCATCTAACAGGTGTGGGATTTTTTTGTTTTGTTTTTTTTTAATTTTCTGTGGAGAGTAAGATTTATTCAGGTACACAACCCCTCTTTCTCTAGGAACAAGTAGGAAGTCCATCCTCGCATATGGGTGATGGCGCTGGCGGAGCCCCCGCGGAAGCATCTCCCCAGCTTTCAAAGAAAGCCTTTGGGAGATGCCACCACACGTGTGGTCCCCTTCCTGCCTAAGGTTGCTATCTTACTCGGTCTCCCTTTTTCCACAGAGCCCAACAGATGTCAGTCTTTCCTCAGAAAAAAGTTTATAATTTTGTGCATAAAATCTTCTTACTTTCTCCACTAGCACCGGTCCCTTTCCTGCCTCCAAGCCCCATTGCCCTGGCATAGAGTCTCAGAACAGTGTTTTCATTTTTCTTCCAGTGTGGTTTTGCGCCTTTTTCTAATGGCTGGCTATGTCGAGGGTCTTTGACCTCACAGGGATCCTTTTTGCCCCAATGGCCAGTGGGTTCATAAAGTGTGATCAGTGTGCAAAGAACATGTCTTTAACAAATACACACGACTGCTGCCTCTGGTGTCTAGGTGCTGACCATGACCCAGAGGTTTGCGCCCTATACAAAAATGTCCCCGAAGGCCATCCAAAGTCATTGGCAGAAGCAAAACGGCCTCTTCCACAGGTCAGATTCTGCCCCAGTATCCTTGATAGCCTAAGGCCCCGCACGGATCCTCTGAGTCGAGTAAATCTCCCGCAGTGCCCGATTGAGCCTTCGGACATTCCGACAAGGGTTCTCTGGAGCAAGAAGAATAATGAATCCTCGGACCTCATCCTGGGAATTGGACACACGCAGCAAGTCCCGTGGCAGGTCCCTTAGTCCCAGGTGGGTATCTAAGGAGTTGGAGTAGGAGCGGCCGGTGAAGGTACTCGGAACAGATGCTGAGGCCTCCAATGATGGGTCACGGACACCCCGAGGCCTGTTCCGTCGAAGACTTCCTCTCCTCACCAACACCAGACCTGATTACCCCAGTGTCTGCATCAAAAGGCTACAAGTGGGAAGTCAGGATGATGGCATTGGATCACAGTGTCGCTGCCTTCCTTGTCTCGCAGCAGGCGTCTGCACGGCCCTGCCGGTGCTTGTGCCGAGACCACAAGGATCTTGATATAGAGTACTCCCTGGGCTACCAAATACGATCCTCGAGAGCCCTGAGCCTTGGGCCGATCCTCGATGAGGGTCTCTCTTCCGCTTCTGTTCCTCGCTGGCAAGCACTTGTGACTCCAGCCAAGCAGCCACTGTGGGTCACAGAGACCTGACCAGAGTCTGATGCCTCAGGCACTGTCCGGCCTAGAGTCCTTGATAGACTACTCGGACTGGGAGTCCGAGGATGAAACTTCCCTGGAGATGCGGAAACACCCCAATCTTCCCTCGGACCAGTCTCCCCCTGGCATCAAGGTGCATGTCCCCCACCCAAGGACACTTCATTCCTAGAGTTTGTCCAGGATGTGGCGAAAGCCTTGTCTCTCACACGGAGTCGGAGGATGACTCTCGCACGGAAGAGTTTGAAATCCTCCAGTTTGAGGCTCCACTTAAGGAGGCTCTGATGGTCCCTGTCCCGCCATCCTTGGACGACAACTCCTTCGGATGTGGGAGACACCAGCGTTGGTACCAATAGTTCTCCAGAAACAAGCAGGAAGTCAGTGTTCACATATGGGTGACGTTGGCGCTGATGGAGTCCCGCAGAAGCATTTCCCCAGCTTTCAGAGAGCTTTTTGGATATGCTACTATGCATGTGTGGTCCCCTTCCCGCCCAAGGGTGCCAAACTGATGGAGGATAAGGCGATGGAGATCAAGACTGAGTTTGTCATGAGGACCTGGCTCTCCAGGAAGACCTCCACCCTTCCCAAACCATCGGGGAAGAGGCCCCCTTTTCACAGAAAAGGCCAACCTTATCAAAATCAAACCCCACAGACCCCACAACAGGGTCACCAGTGCAAAAGAGCAGGCCAAGGCCAACTCAAGCCTAAAGGCTCTAAGCCCCAAACACCTACTCCAACCCAGGTTGGGTCGGGGTTTGACTCCCTGAGCATAGCCTCTCCTCCTGGAGGGGAGCAGCTGTCAACAGGGGGGGGGGGGGGTGTCCAATCCACTTTGCCCACTGCATAACCATCAACACCTTGGCCCTACAGATGGTCAGAGAAGGCTACTTCCTTCACTTGGATTGGATGCCTCCCCCTTTCTTTCCAGGAGAGCCCCCTCTGACTCCCCTGCACCAGGCCCTGCTACTGCAGGAGTTTGCAGGCTTCATCAGGGATGGAGCAGTGGAACCAGTACCCCCTCCACCTCTGGGGCAAGGTGTTCTACTCCCATTACTTCCTGGTCCCAAAAAGAACAGGGAGCCTAAGGCCCGTTCTGGACTTGTGAAACTTGAACAAGTTCCTTGTGTGGGAAAAGTTCAAGATGCTCTCCCTTGGAATATTGCTGCTTTACCTCTAGCAGGGAGAGTGGCTATGCTGCTTGGACCTAAAGGATGCTTACACCCACATCCCTTATTCATCTCAGCCACAGGCAGTACTTAAGGTTCATGGTCAGGGGTGAACACTGCCACTATACCCTTCGGCCTACTCTCTGCACCAAGAATCTTCACCAAATGCCTGGCAATGGTGGCTGCCTTCCTCCATCTATGGAGCCTTCGTCTTTCCATACCTGGATGATTGGCTCATAAAGGGGGACACGGCCTCTGGGGTGCAACAGGCCACGGCCCATACCATCAAGGTCCTGCAACATTTGGGGTTCATGATAAACTACCAAGTCTTACCGCCAACGCAGTACCTGAAGTTCCTAGGAGCTCATCTAGACACTCTTTAGGCCAGGGCCATTCTTCCCCTGGACAGGGCAGATCGCCTCAGGGCCCTGGCCACCAAGGTGCAATGGCATCATGCAGTGTCTGTGCGATCCATGCTCCGCCTACTGGGCCACATGGCATCCACCATCCACATGGATCTCAACGCCTGCCTCCACATATGGGCAGCTCAGTAGTGTGTCCCCTCACAGTGGATATGAGCCACAGGCAGACTCCGGGACAGGGTCTTGATGTCCCGTCAGCTAGCGGAGTTGCTCAACTGGTGGCAGGGCACACAGCACCTGCAGGGGGGGCATGCCCCTTTCAGCCCCCAAATCCCCAGAGGGTCTTCACCACGGACATGTTCCTATGGGGCTGGAGTGCCCACTGCGAGGAACTGCACAGCCAAGGCAACTGGGCCTTAGCAGAGAGCCAGCAACAGATCGACCTGCTGGAGCTCAGAGCCATTTTCCTGGCAATCAAGGTCTTCCACCATCGCCTACGGAACCAGTCTGTGCTAGTCCAAACAGACAGCCAGGTCGTGATGATCCATCTGAACAAGCAGAGGAGCACAGGCTTTCAGCTTGTATGCGATCGATCGGGGAATGCTCCTCAGGGGGCAGTATATCTTCCGGGTCAAGACATTGCCATAGTGGACAGACTGAGCAGGGTCCTCCAGCCGCACAAATGGTAACTAGACCCCAGGGTGGCACAGCGGCTCTTTCAACTCTGGGGAACCTGAGGTCTGGACCTCTTTGCCAGCCCACCTGTGCTCAGCTGCCCACTTCTGCTGTTCCCAACCTCATTTGTCCCAGGTAGCGAAAGACGCCTTCCTCATCTCGTGGTCATAGGGCCTGCTGTATGCCTTCCTTACCATGCCACTATTCGCCCAAACTCTCTCCAAAGTCCTGAAGGACACAGCCTCCATGATTCTGGTGGCCCTGCGGTGGCCCAAGCAGCCTTGGTTTCCCCTGTTGCTCCGCCCTGCGATGGAATTTCCAGTGCCTCTGAGGAATGCCCCGGGTCTACTGACCCAGGATGAGGGCTCCCTTCACCCCAACCTGGAGTCCCTGTCGTTAACAGCATGGCTGCTGAACGGATAGCCTTAGCACCATTCAACCTCCCAAGGAAGGTGGAGGAAGTCCTCCTGGTCTCTTGTAAGAACTCCATGAGACGGGCCTACGCCTTCAAGTGGCAAAGATTCTCGATATGGTGTGTGGAGCAACGGGTTGACCCGTTCTCTTGCCAGGTACACACGATGCTGCAGTACTTGCTTCACCTTTTGCAAACTGGACTCATCCAACTCCGTCAGTGCATCATTCCATAGAGGGCAAGCCTCTTTCTGTGCAGCCCCTCATTACCCGATTTATGTGGAGCCTTCTGCTTTCTAAGCCTAACATCCGCCCGCCCCCGTTGAAATGGGCCCTCAATGTGGTTCTGACGCAGCTCACCAAGCCCCCTTTTGAACCTCTGGCTACCTGCTATTTGTGCTCTTTCTCCTGGAAGGTAGTCTTCCTGGTGGTGTTAACCTCTGCCCGCAGAGTCAGCAAGTTTGAGGCCTTGATGGCCAAGCCGCCTTACTCCAGACTCTACAAAAATAGGGTAGTGCCTTGCACCCACTCTAAATTCCTTCCGAAGGTGGTATCTGCCTTCTACCTCAACCAGAAGGTGGTGCTCCTCACCACCTTTCCATGGCCCCATGCCGACAAGGCGGTGGCAGTTCTTGATACTTTGGATTGTAAGAGGGCCCTGTCTTTCTATCTGCAACGTGCCCAAGGCCATCACAGAGACTCATAGCTTTTTGTTTCCTAGGACATCAGTCGACTGGGGGAGGTTATTACCAAGCAGACCCTATCCACCTGGGTGGCGGATTGCATTGCTTTTGTCCACGATCAGGCTGGGCTCTCGGAGTGCTGGGTCACGGCGCACAACATCAGGGCTATGGCAACCTTGGTTGCAAGCCTACATTCTGTCCCTATGGCCGACATCTGTCGGGCCATCACCTGGTCCTCCGTTCACACCTTTGCAGCTTACTACTGTCTGGAGACGGAGTCCTGATGGAACAGCGCTTTTGGCCAGGCCATACACTACTCCTAGCGCTGCTGGACAACCTCCTCAAAGGTCTAGAAGACAAAAAGAAAATGTTTCTACTCATATTCATCGACATATCAGCCGCGTTCGATACGGTTCACCATGGAACCCTCATAAACAGGCTTAAATCAATAGGGATAGCAGGAACCCCCCTAAAATGGTTCTCCTCGTACATTTCGAATAGAATGCAACAGGTGCAGTTCAACGGTGAAACGGCAGAAGCCTTCACGCAAACCCAGGGCATACCACAGGGCTCGGCTCTCTCAGCACTACTGTTCAATGTTTATATGCAACCACTTTTGCAAAATTTTCCAACATCATAATATCAAATACCACGTCTACGCAGACGATATTATGCTGTACACTCAACTCGACACAGACAACCCAAACTACACCCAACTAGAAGAGTGCCTAAGTGAGATGCAAGCCTGGTTACACCTAAGCAACATGACGATCAATCACAAGAAAACGGAGGCAATGTACATCTCCAGAAAGCCAAACTTCGACCCCCCCGCAACAATCACCTTCTGTAACAATTCATACCAAACGAAGGAAGAAATAAAATATCTGGGGGTAACGTTAGAAAGCGACCTAAAGATGGAGAAACACCTCCGTAAAACCAACAGAGCCGTTTTCCACAAGCTAAGAGTCCTTCAACCGCTAAGGAGCATCATCGAACCACAGGACTTCAGGACCGTTGCGCAGGCACTCATCATGCCATATTTCGACTACTGCAACGCCATCCTTCAGGGTCTCCCAAAAAAAACCTTGAACATTCTGCAAATGGCGCAAAATGTAGCCGCTAGGATCATCACGAAAAAAGGTTTTGCTGATCACATCACCCCGGTATTGATTGAGCTACACTGGCTCCCCATTGCTGCTCGTATAAAATATAAAACACTCACGACCACTTTCAAGCTCCTACATAACATTGCTCCGTCCTTCCTCTCCACCTTGATCTGCTCGCAACCACCCAACAGAAGCAGAAGAACCATCAACTCCAACACTCTCCTCGTTCCAGCTGATATTAGAGCAGTTAAAACCAATACTAGTAACAGAGCGTTCTCATACACTGCACCTACACTCTGGAATCTCCTGCCGCCAGAGTTACGAGCTTGCAAAGACCTAACTGGATTTAGGAAAAACCTAAAGACTCATCTATTCCAGAGTCATTTCAATCTGATTTAACCCAAGGGATCTAAGCTTTACCACCCCGGGAGACCAAAACATATTTATGTACACCTGATCATTTATGTAAAATGTATATATGTATATATGTATTTAGTCCCCATATCCTCAAACAGAACCCGCTTGTGTGATGTGCCTACACTCCGAAACAACCTGTACACCCCCTAATTTTACTGTACTGATTTGACAGTTCTCCTTATGTAATCAGACCGCTGCTGATCGCTGGAAGTGGCGGTATATAAATGTTTGCTAAATAAATAAATAAATAAATACTCCATAATCTGTTTGGGGTTTAGGCAACTCCTACCTTCCAACCTTGCTTGTTCAAGCTACCAGAGCGATGGTTCTCCTTGGACACTGGAGTCCTTAGAGTCACTCATCAGACTGTTGTGGTTGCTTACGGCTGGGCCGTGTTTTCTACAGGTTCTTGGTAGCCTGTAGTTAGGGAGTCCCATAGGTGAGGACTGACTTACTGCTTGTTTTCACCTGTAACAGATGTTCTCCAGGGACAGCAGGAATCCGTCCTCACAACTCTCCTTCCTCCCCTTGGAGTTGCTGTACAATTTTTGCCATCCTCTTTTGTCAGCTCTGACTAAGATGTCACCCTTGGGGAGCTGGGGAGATGCTTCTATGGGGACTCCATTGGCGTTGACATCAACTATATGTGAGGACTGATTCCTGCTGTCCTTGGAGAACACCTGTTAAGGTGAGTAACTATGCTTACCTTGAGTTTCATTCCTTTCCTTTTTATTTATTCCATTTTATGATAGAAATCTAGAAAACAACATACAAAAATGACAGCAGATAAAGACCATATGGCCTAGTCAGTCTGCTCTTCCATATCATTAAGCTTTACAGTTCCTTTTTTCCTTTAGAGATCTTGTCTATCCTGTGCTTTTTTGAATTCAGATATAGTCCTTGTCTTCATTGGGAGACTATATTCCATGCATTTACTGATTTTTCTGTGTTTAAAAAAAATACATATTCCACAAATTACTCCCGAGTCTATCCCCTTTCGCCTTCATCATATGGCTCCTCATTGCAGAGCATGCTTTCAATTGGCTCTCCTCTTGTGCACTTATACTATAGAGGTATTTAAATGTCATGCTCTCATCTCCCCTTCCTTTCTTCCAAAGTGTGCATATTGAAATGTTTGTCTATCCCCATATGCTTTATTACAAAGTCCACTGACCATATTGGTAGCCACCCTCTGCACAGAGTCAATCCTGTTTTATATCCTTTTGAAGGTGTGATCTTCACAACTGCACACAGTACTCCAAATGAGGTCTTGTCAAAGACTTATACAAATGCACTATCACCACCACCACCTTTCTGCTAACCATAATTCTTCCTATGCACCCAAGCATAATTCTCCATAAACTACTTCTAATAGCTGTCACAGCCCTTTCTAAAAGGAGAAATTTTGTTCCATTCATAAATGAGCAGTAGAGATATTGAAGATGATTATCTGTCAGCCATAAAATGTGTATTCTTACTAAATATATATATTCAGAAATGTGTTAAAATGAAAAAGCGGTTTCCTTTTCGTTCTTCTAGTCCAGTCCCGAGCTGTGAATAGTCGCCTCTCTACAGCAGCTTGGAGACTGAGCATGTGACATTTTCTGACCTCACTATAGAAAGGTAGCTGGCACCTCCCACCAGCCCCCAGTATTTCAGTCTCCAAGCAGCTGGAGAGACGTGATCCCATGGACAGGAAATCGCTAAAGGGACAACTAAGATGTTGGCAAGTGTTTTTTGTGGAGAGTTGGCCCTTGAAATGGTTTGGGGGTTTTTAACCTCAGTCTGATTTAAAAAAAAAAAAAAAAAAAAAAAAGCCCAAGTCTGATCAGAGCAGACAGGCAGTAAAATACCCTTTTCCGGGGAAGTAGTTTGCTCCACTTTGGGTGTCTGAGGGCTCAGCGGCTCCCGAACTCTTTGGTGGGTGAGGAGCTGCTGCCTGTCATTGCTGGAATTGGCACGCTACAGAACCCCAACACCGCCAAAGTTCCTCTGTCAGCTGAGCGCCTGTACGGGAAGCTCTTCACAGCTGGCTGCTGAGAGCAGAGAGGTTATTTCCAGGAACAAGCAGGAATGAGTCTTCACATATGGGTACGTCGGTACCGACGGAGCCTGCGCGGGAACGCTCCCCAGCTTCCCAAAAAAGGAAAGCTTTTGGGAGCATCCCACAGCGCCTGCACGCTGCCTTCCCACCTTTCCTAACTGCCTCTCCCCAGTTCTTCTTTTCCGCGGAGCCAGCAGGTCGTGTTCCTGTCACCGCTGAAGAAGTTTTGTTTTGTTTTATTTCTTTGGTCGCGCGTCTGCCTTCTCCGACGTCGGACCGGTACCGCCGGTCTTTCTTTTCTTAAAAAAAAAAAAAAAAAGAGAAACTATTTTTCCCTCACTTAGTGTGTTTTTTCCTCTTTTGGGCCTTAGGCCTCATGAAAAATTTTCCTCATGGAAAAACCAGCCTCCGGGTTTAAAAAATGCACTAAGTGCAGCGGTACTATTTCTGTTACCGACACCCATGAATGGTGTCTCAAATGTTTGGGTCCTGACCACTCCATTTTGCATTGTTCGTCCTGCTCCTTGATGTCCAAACGAGGTTTACAGAACCGAGCAGCCAAGCTCCATGTTCTGTTTCCCTCTGATGCAGCTTCAGTGGCATCGACGTCTTCCAGGGCTGCTTCTTCCTCCCATGGATCTCAGGTAACCAAACATAAAACCAGCCGGTCGTCGAAGGGTAGATCTCCTTCCAAGCATCGAGATGCCTCCGGGGTTGCCCTCGAGGATCCTGCACCGGCAAAACTACCCCGGCGGGAAGCTCCGGCTTCCAAAGCTCCACCTATGGGGTTACAGGTTGACATCGATGGCACGGCCTCGACCGATCACCTGTTAGAATGCTCTGGGGTACCGGCACAACCTTCCAGTACCGAATTCCAGGCATTCATGGCGTCGATGGATCAGAATGTTCTATCCATGCAGCAGGCTATCACGGCCTTCATTCAAGCTGCGACGCCGCTGATTCCACAACAAACTCCGTTGTCGGTATCGGCCCAGGTACCAGCACCAATACCGGTACCGGTACCGACTGCATCGACATCGGCCATGGTGTCATCTGCAGCGGTTCCCTGCCTAGGGATGCCCATCGGTACCGAACCGGTACCGATAATGCCCGATGTCGATACGGCTCGATACACGTATCTATCTTTGAAAGAGCACCCTGACAGTCGATACTTTGATTCCTCCGAAGATTCTGATGCATCGGAGGCTTCTGCTGAAGTATCCATAGCCCTTCCTGAAGAGCCGCCTTCTCCAAAAAGAAGAATGTCTCCTCCAGAAGACTTGTCCTTTCAAGACTTCATAAGAGAAGTGGCTAAAGGGCTTTATATTTCAGTAACCTCTGAATCAGAGCCTAGAGCTAAAAAATTAGATATTTTAGGTTATTCTAAGGCTCCTAAGGAGGCAGTCACCTTGCCAATTCATGAGATTCTTTATGATCATATGATTGACTTATGGGAGACTCCTCTCACTATCTCTCCTCATTCTCGTAGGTTGGACACCGTGTACCGTGTCCCTCCTTGTCCTGGTTTTCATAAAACACAGCTTCCTCACCATTCTATTGTGGTGGAGTCAGCTATGAAAAAGATAGAGTGCAAAAAGACACTCCTCTGCTCCTCCAGGAAGAGAATGCAGGACCTTGGATGCTTTTGGTAGGAAAATCTTCCAAGCCAGTATGCTCATTGCCAGAATCAACTCCTATAGTCTTTATATGGTAATGTTTCTGAAAGAAGTTGCAGATAAGCTGCACACTTTCCTCCCTTTTCTTCCAGAGGATAAAAGGGAAGAATTTCTTATTTAGCTTAAGCATACTCAAGATCTCCAGGAACAAGCAGGAATGAGTCTTCACATATGGGTATGTCGGTACCGACGGAGCCTGCACGGGAACGCTGCCCAGCTTCCAATCAGAAAGCTTTTGGCAGCATCCCTCGCACCTGCGCGCTGACTTCCCGCCTTCTCCAGAGCCTCTCTTCAGTTTTCGTTTTTCCGCGGAGCCGGCAGGACGTCCTCCTGTCACCGCAGAAACTTTTCTTTTTACTTACTTTAATTACTTTAGTTTGTGTTTTCTTGTGGTCGCGGCTGTATTCCCTGCTGCCTCCGGTATCGCCGGTGGATTTTTGACTAAATTCTGAGAAACTTTTTCTTCAGTTTTTTGCCTTAACTTGTTGGGCCTACCAGGCCTCTTCATTATGGAGCCTTCTTTTCCTAAGAAGTGCTTTCGATGTGGAAACACCTGTTTCTTTTTAGACACCAATAGTTTGTGTCTCAACTGTGTGGGTCCTGACCCTTTTTCCCCTGACTTGTCAGGGGATAATTTTGTGAGGAAACCTTCAGTTTTTAGAGTTTCCCTCGATACTGTTTTTTCCTTGGCAGTGAGGGTACCCGGTTTCTCCACTTCACAGGATCAGGTAACCCACAAACAGTCTGTTACGACTAGTCAATGCTTGAGTGGTATGTCCCATGCCCAGCATGGTGACGGCTCCGGCCTTACCCTCAAGAATCCATTGGCGTAGTCAAATCTCCCTCCTCTAGCAGCTGAGGACGGAATACTGATTCTTGTTGCTAGGTTACCCATCTCTCCCCTGGTAACAGAAGACAGTCTTATTGTCCTCAGCAGCTGAGATGGATGTGTGGAGATTTAGCTCCCCACCTGTAACCTGTTAGCATTATTTCTCTTTTTATTTTTCTGGAAGAGTTCACACTGAAGAATCAGTGCTTTACCCTAGCAGGGTATCTAGGCACTTTGCTATTGATTATACTGACTGTTTTTCTGTGGCAGCGTCAGTGTCAGTTGGCCGGGTAAACAGCTCAGAGAATGGGACAGAGCCTGTCTCCTCTTCTCTGCTGGGGGTGCTTGGGAGGAGCGGTTCTGGGAGCCCCAGCTACTGTCTCTCTCCTCAGAGTCTGTTCACTTACCGGATCGCTGGCAGCGGTTCCTTGTGGAGTTGGGAGCACTTCAGCCTAACTGGCATATAATTCAGGTATTGCTTGTGAAGTTTTTACTCAGCGCGCAACTGCTCCGGGGGCTGTTCGCTCGGTCCGCGGTATACAGGAGAGCAAAGGGGATTCGCAGCATCAGTTTTTAACGCTGCAGCCGTCAGGAGAAAGCGTGGGAACGGCGGCCATCTTAGGAGGGCCTTCCGTTTCAGCAACTCCTCTTCCTAAGGCAGGCAAACGCAAGGCGAAGTCTCGTCATGGCGCAGAAGGTACTGCACAGCCTGTGCTGCCAGCGGTTTCAGAAGCGCTCGATCCTCTGCTTTTGGCAGAGTTTATTCTAGCGTTTCATAGAGCTTATTTAATGAAGAAAGCTCAGGCTTTTCTGCCACTTTTGTCAGACTTTCCACAGCTGGCTCAGACAGGGGTCTCTAGCCGGTCTGATCCCAGAGAAGGGGTTGCCTCTTTGTCAGCATTTAAAGAGTCTAAATTAGATACCGTTTCTCTGGGAGCTGAGGCTTTAGGGCCTGAAGAAGGGGAGCTTCTCTCAGAGCAGGGTTTGGACTCCTGGCCCGCAGACTTAGAGGAAGGAGAGTTAGGTCCTGGGGATGATCCCAATATTTTTAGAGTTTTTAGGAAAGAGGAGTTGCCAGCCCTGATTGCGCAGTCCCTTACAGCTCTCAGTATCATTCCTCCGGTAGTTCAACAGGAACCTTTGGAGGATCCCTTGTTTCAGGGTTTCAAAACAGAACAGAGATGTTTTCCTCTACATAGGGTGATCAAACAGATAATAGAATCTGAATGGGAATGTCCTGAGGCTTCCTTGAGAGGGGCTAGGGCTATGGCACGGTTGTATCCTATGCCCCAGGAGGAGAGAGAACTCCTTCGTATGCCTAAGGTAGATGCTCTGGTTTCGGCGGTCACCAAGAAAACTACCATACCCGTAGAGGGGGCTACAGCCCTTAAAGATATGCAAGATCGTTGGTTAGAGGGGCTGTTGAAACAGGCCTTTGATGCCAGTGCTCTGGCGCTACAAGCGTCCGTCTGTGGGGCATATGTGTTCAGAGCTGCGATTCGGTGGGGTCAGCTGGCCTCTAGTCCGAAGGATGAAGTGTCTCCTTCTGGGGAGGGGGCGAAGCTGGAATCGGCGGCGGCGTATTTGGCGGATGCCTTTTACGATTTGATTCGCATTTCCGCTAAGGCTATGGCTTCCATGGTTGCCGCTCGTCGCTTTCTTTGGTTACGGAATTGGGCGGCGGATTCCTCCTCCAAGGCCCGTCTCAGTAAACTCCCATATAAAGATAAGCTTCTTTTTGGGGAGGCGCTAGAGAAAATTGTTAACGATTTAGGGGACTCCAAAGGAGGGCGTTTGCCCGAGGACCGTCCTAAATCAGCTAAGCAAGGCTCCTTTATTAGGGGTCAAGGGCGTGAGTTTCGCCGTTTTCGGGGAGCCCGCTTTGCTCCCTATCAGCGATGTCGCTTTCTGTCCCGGGGGCAGTCCTTTTGGGGCGCTAGAGGTGCCAGTAGAGGCTACTTTGGAGCTCCTCCAGCTTCCCTTAAAAAGCCGCAATGAAGCGAGGCCGGCCCAAGCGGAGCTTCCAGTAGGAGGTCGGTTACAGGAGTTTCTTTCCGCTTGGGTCGCCATTACTACCGACAAGTGGGTACTGCAGATTATTCGCGAGGGATATGCTCTCTAGTTCAATTGTCGTCTAGCCGACGCATTCGTTTTCTCTCCGTGCGGTCTGCTCGCCAAGCGGAGGGCGATCCACGACACGTTGCAGCGGTTGTTGCAACTCCGCGCCATGGTTCCAGTTCCGTTAGGCCAGTGCGGCTTCGGTTGATACTCGATTTATTTTGTGGTACCCAAAAAGGAAGGCTCTTTTCGGCCCGTTTTGGATTTAAAGCACGTGAACCGCTGTTTGCGTGTGTCTCACTTTCGAATGGAAACATTGAGATCGGTGATCCGTTCAGTAAGGCCGGGGAAGTTCCTCTCCTCCATAGACTTGACGGAGGCCTATCTGCATATTCCTATCAAACCAGATCATCAGCGATTTCTTCGATTCGTGGTTCCCATGGGTCATTTTCAGTTTCGGGCCTTGCCGTTCGGTCTTGCGACAGCGCCGCGCACTTTCACCAAGGTGATGGTGGTGGTGGCGGCGGCTTTGCGCAGGGACGGCATTCAGGTTCACCCTTATCTGGACGACTGGTTGATTCGAGCGGCTTCACGAGAGGAGTCGCTGAGAGCGACCGCTCGGGTAATTTCTTGTTTGGAGAGTCTCGGATGGGTTGTGAATCAGGCCAAAAGTCATCTGGAGCCGGTACAACAGCTGACTTATCTCGGGGCCTTCTTCAACACGGACCGAGGTCTGGTTTTATTACCTCCAGACCGGGTTCGGAAGCTTCTCGCTCACGTGTCGAGTTTCTTGCTTGCACGGGCGCCGACAGCTTCGAAGTACTTGCAGTTACTGGGGCTAATGGCGGTGGCCTTGGATTTGGTACCGTGGGCCAGAGCGCACATGTGGCCGCTCCAACAGGCTCTACTTTCGCGATGGTCTCCGCAACGTCATCCCCTTTCTCGTCGCTTGAGCTGTCCCGATCATGTCAGGGTCAGTCTTCAGTGGTGGTTGGTTCCGGAACATCTTCAGGCGGGGGTTCCCCTAGCGCTGCCGGACTGGGTTTTGGTAACTACCGATGCCAGTCTGTCCGGTTGGGGAGCACATTGTTTGACTCACATAGCGCAGGGCTCTTGGACAGCGGAAGAGAGTCTGTGGTCCATCAATCGCCTGGAACTGAACGGTACATCTGGCGCTGTTAGCGTTTGCAAGTCTTCTGGAGGGGAAGCCGGTGCGCATCTTCTCCGACAACTTAGTGACGGTCTCATACATAAATTGCCAAGGCGGGACAGGCAGTCTTCTTCTGGAAGGGAGTCAGCGCTTGTTTCACTAGGCGGAATTGCACCTCACGGCGCTTTCGGCAGCTCATGTGGCAGGAAAGGACAATGTACAAGTGGACTATCTCAGTCGACATGTCCTCGATCCCGGAGAGTGGGAGCTCAATGCCGAAGTGTTTCACGAGCTCAAAGTACGTTGGGGTCAACCGGTAGTGGACCTGATGGTAACTCTGGGCAATGCAAAGGCGGCTCGCTTTTACAGCAGGCGCAGGGAGCATATGTCAGAGGGTCTCGACGGTCTAGTTCAGCCCTGGCCGTTGGGGCAACTTCTATATGTTTCCTCCGTGGCCCTTGGTGGGCCGAGTCGTTCAGCGAGCCATTCAGCACGAGGGTCTGCTGATTCTTATTGCTCCAGATTGGCCCAGGCGCCCTTGGTATGCCGATCTAATGCGCCTCCTTGTGGCTCCACCGTGGAGGTTGCCTGCTCGGACCGACTTACTGCATCAGGGGCCCGTTTGGATGCCCCAGGCGGATCGATTCTTGCTTACGGCATGGCTCTTGAAAGGTGGCGGTTGCGCTGCAAAGGCTATTCAGAATCAGTAATCAACACCTTGTTGCAGTCACGTCGACAGTCCACATCGTTGGCGTACATTCGTGTGTGGTGTGTTTTTGAGGCGTGGTGTGCCGAACGCCGTTTGAGGGCTCGCCTGTCTTCCATTCCAGATATTCTCGCGTTTCTTCAATGCGGGCTTGAGAAAGGTCTTGCTCTGAGCACCTTAAAGGTGCAATTAGCGGCCCTGGCAGTTTTTCGAGGGCTGGTTCGTGGACTACGTCTTTCGTTACATCCGGATGTACTACGTTTTCTTAGAGCGGCTAAGCAACTTCGGTCTCCGTTTCGGCAAGTTATTCCTCCTTGGGATTTGAACCTGGTGATAGGGGTCTTGACAGAGTCTCCCTTTGAGCCTCGTTCCTCAGGTTCGCTGCGGGAGTTATCCTGGAAGACGGCTTTTTTTTGGTGGCCTTGTGTTCTGCTAGACACATTTCAGATCTGCAGGCCCTTTCGTGCCGTCCGCCCTTTCTTCAGTTTTCTGCAGAAAAAGTGGTCTTGCGTCTGGTACCGTCCTTTCTACCTAAAGTGCTGTCTGCATTTCATGTGAATCAACCGGTCTCGCTACCCACCTTCGTGGATTCGGGGGAAGGTTCTTTCGATCGTTTTCTGCGGAAATTGGATATGGGGCGAGTGCTCCGTAGATATCTTCGGGAGACCGAGCCGTTTCGTAAGACTGATCGGTTGTTTGTGTTTGGAGGGCCGTCCAAGGGACAAGCTGCCTCCAAGGCCTCCATTGCACGTTGGGTAAAGCATGCGATTCGGGTCGCGTATGAAGCCAGAGGCAAACCGATTCCTGTAGGTCTTCGGGCTCATTCTACCAGGGGTCAAGCTACCTCGTGGGCAGAATCGGCCTTGGTTCCGCCGGTAGATATTTGTCGTGCGGCGTCCTGGTCTTCTCTCCATGCCTTTTCACGTCATTATAGGTTGGATGTGCTCGCTCGGCAAGATGCGTGTGTGGGGGCTTCAGCGGTGATAGCGGTAATAGCATATATTGAAGTTAAAATACTGTTAAAACTTAAAACATAAATATAGGAAAAACCATTAATACCGGCAAATACATAACATCCAAACTATTAAAAGGTATTACTACTACTACTACTACTACTACTACTACTACATAAAAAAATGAATAAATTACTAAAAGAGAACTCATAAAAGAGGAGAACTATAAGGCAGGAGTGACAAAGGCCTGAACCACCAAAGATGACAAAAACTTATCACTAATGATGACTAATCATGCTACTTGGGTGTGAACTCTATTATATAATATAAATCAGAAACCTTAAAAAGATAAATGTACAAAAGTTTGAACTTTTTAAAAAAAAAAACCCGAGTGGGGAGAAAGTAAGGGAGAGGAACAGGAGTGAACCAAAATTACCTGAGCGGACTACTGAAGTATGGTAGCACAACCGAATGGTGCTAAAATTAATACCACTTTTCATGGCTGAAAGGTGTAGGGGAACAAGAATTGTAGGTTCAAAATTAAAAAATTTTTATAAAATTTTTTTTACTTCAAACAAACTTAAATGTAAAAGAGTGTATGTAATCGCTAAAAGTGACGAACCACCTTTTAGTTCTAAAAAATATAACGTGGTAGCAATGTTTTAAATGAACGCTAATGCATTGGCTACATTAAAACGGTTTCAACCCGTTTAAGAAGCAATCGAAACCAAAAGTGATGTCTGCCACGATTATGCAGAATACACTATATTGCCACACTTTCTAAATAGAGCAAGCTGTGAAGATTTATCACTCCTGCCTTATAGTTCTCCTCTTTTATGAGTTCTCTTTTAGTAATTTATTCATTTTTTTTATGTAGTATTATTATTATTAATACCTTTTAATAGTTTGGATGTTATGTATTTGCCGGTATTAATGGTTTTTCCTATATTTGTGTGTTAAGGTTTTTTTTTTCTTTTTTTTTTTTTCAAAACTTTATTTATAACCATCAAACATAAACAGCAAGTACACAACTGATAACAGTCGCTCCCTAGGGTGGACTCTGATCGCCAGGGGGTGGAACACATGGATGGTTACAGGGTTTTTGAAAGATTGCCCCATCCCCCTCCCCCGCCCAGTCTCCCCCTAAGAAACCCCTCCCCCCCACCGCCCCCAAGCATTACCAACAGGACCAGTGTGTATACCATTACGAAGCAGCAATTAGTCTCCCCATACAGGTAAGTCCATCAACAGCCTAGTTGCAGGATTACATTACGAGTCCGAGGACTCAGATTTTGAATATAGGGCTCCCACAGTAGCCAGAAAGTGGCCCATCGCTTAACATGGCCTCGAGCAGCCCTACACTCCACGAGCATGAGTTGGTGGAAGGAGTTCCGCCACTCCCAAAAGGAGGGAGGGTGGCCGTCCCTCCACCCACGTAGAATTGGCCCTTTACCCACCAGACACGCCTTCCGCACCAGCCATCGGCTCCATTTCCCCTTCGGAGTGGTAAGGCCCATGAGGTCTAGAACGATCAAGGCGCAGCGTTCCAGTCAACAGGTTGTCCAAGGAGGTCGGCCATAAATAAGGCGATTCTCCTGCCAATAAGGGCGTATCCGTCGGCATCCCCACCACATATGGTACAGTGTCGCCATAGGCTCTGCACACCTCGGGCAGCTACCATCCGTAGTCAAGTGGCAGCGAAGGGCCCGCCACGGGGAGAAATGAACCCGAGTCAAGCACTTAACCTGGATTCCCCGCCAGCGGGCGCCATCCGCCAGGCTCGCCACTCTCCGAAGGGCCACCAGAATCGTGTCAGGGGGGATCCCCCGACCCATTTCCGCCCCCCCAAGCCCGTTCCACACCGCGGTAGTCCAGCTGCGGTCGAAACTGCTCCAACCTGAGGTGAAAGGTCCGAATAGACGGCCTTTCGGCTTCAGTGAAACCAAAGAATGCTATTATCTGGGCCGAGCGATCGCTACATAGTTCCGTCCTCGAAAGGGAAGCCACGTAGTGGGCCACTTGCATGTATGCAAAAAACTGCAGGGGCCCCAACTCATACTCGCGGGTTAATGCGAGGAAGGGCTTAGGTTTGCCCGTCAAGTCCACCACATGGCCCAAAGTATGTATACCTCTCTCCCCCCATAGACGGAACGCGGCGGTTTCAGTGCCCAGGGTGAAATTGGCGTTGCCCCGAATGGGTAGCCAGCTCGACACCTGCCAACAACGACCCCAGTAGGCATTCAATTGCCGCCAAGTCTTACAAACCGGGGCCAATAACACGCTGTCCGCCAAATGCGGGGGCCACCTACGTACCTCCAAATGCAAAAGGGCTCTTAGGGAGTGGGGTGCCACGTATGCCTCCTCAAGGGCCCTAGGGGTATAAAGATCGGTGTCACCTAGCCAGTCCCCCAGGTGACGTGCCTGGCAAGCCAGTGCATATGCACCAAGATCTGGGAGCCCCCACCCCGCACCTTCCCCACTAGTCGACGATAGGAGATACGAGCTCTCGACCCCCCCCCCCCCCCAGAGAAGGCCCCGAAACTCCGCCTCAAAACGCCGAATGTCCTGCCGGAGGATCCAAACAGGGAGGGTCTGTAGCCAGTATAATATCCGCCAAATAACTAATTTTATCGTTCTATTATTACTCTTGAGAGATCAATACACACTCTTATGACTGGCAGAGAAGGTTTCAGTAAAAAATAACACCTTATACTGCCGGGTTCTCAGCCCAGAGCTTTAAAATGGTGTTTCTTAACATCAATAACCCTCTGTCAGTTGGTGTGCTATTAAAAATCCTTGAAGACGATTTGTAGCTGTTTAGATGGTAACTTTCTATATAAATTATCTTGAAAGCAATTCAATACTGAAAACGGTATAATACTCAGCTTCTATGTAGTAGCAGCTTAAGGTCTTCATCAATTTTCTGTGTCCTTAAGCTGCTACTACATAGAAGCTGAGTATTATACCGTTTTCAGTATTGAATTGCTTTCAAGATAATTTATATAGAAAGTTACCATCTAAACAGCTACAAATCGTCTTCAAGGATTTTTAATAGCACACCAACTGACAGAGGGTTATTGATGTTAAGAAACACCATTTTAAAGCTCTGGGCTGAGAACCCGGCAGTATAAGGTGTTATTTTTTACTGAAACCTTCTCTGCCAGTCATAAGAGTGTGTATTGATCTCTCAAGAGTAATAATAGAACGATAAAATTAGTTATTTGGTTTCATAATCGTTCAGTGGCCAAAAAATTTTTGTGTGAGTATAATATCCGCGGCAGAAGGACCAATTTAATCGCCGCGATTCTCCCCATAAGGGACAGGGGGAGAGGCAGCCAGGCCTGCAACTGAGTTCTCACCTTGTTCAACATCCGTCGCAAGTTACTCCCATACAGTTGACCCGGCTGACAGGACAGTACAATATATGAACTGGCGCTCAGCCCATCGAAGGGGGAACTCACCCGACCAGCTGCTCCGGAGTCGGCCAGATACATCCAGGGCTTCAGATTTATCCCTATTAATACTAAACCCCGCAAACTGCCCAAAGGCTCGAAACTCCTTCAAAAGAAGAGGCAGGGAGTCCCCAGGGGAAAGCAAGTGCACCAATAAATCGTCGGCAAAGGCTGAAATCTTAAATTCTTGATTACCAATGCCTACTCCCTGAATGGTTCGCATACCCGCCACTCGCCGCAGGAGAGGATCCAGCGAAAGAACAAAAAGGAGAGGAGAGAGGGGGCAGCCCTGGCGAGTCCCCCTCTGCAGCGGAAAGTTCTCTGATAATACCCCATTACAAAGTATCGCTGCAGTCGGATTGACATACAAACTCGCGACCATGTTACAAAACAGCGGCCCTATACCATATTGTGGGAGGATAAATCTCAGATATTGCCAGTCCACCCTGTCGAAGGCTTTTTCTGCATCGAAGCTAACCAATAGAGAGGACAGATGTCTATGCTGGACCCACTCTAAGGACGCGATGATCTTGCGTAAGTTACGGACCGCATATCGCCCCTTAACGAAACCAACTTGTGACTCGTGAACCAGCTGCCCCAAAAAATCCGCCAGGCGATCTGCCAAGATCTTAGCCATTAATTTGAGGTCGAAATTAAGTAGGGAAATAGGACGATGCGAGGCTGCAGAAAGAGGGTCCTTTGCCGGTTTGGGGATAAGGACAATATGAGCATGGTTAGCCCCCCACCGAAAGTAACCCTGCTGTGCTCTCCGGCTATGTACAGCGGCCAACGTTGGGGAAATCTGTTCGTTAAGAATTTTATAGAGTTCGGCGCCCAGGCCATCGGATCCAGGGGATTTGTAGCAACTGGCTTTTGATATAGTCCCTTGCAGCTCAGCCACCGTAATCGGCCGGTCCAACTGTGCTCTTTGCTCTATGGATAGGCAGGGCAGGTCCAGTCCCCTCACATAATCCGCCATCTGCGTGAGGGAGGTCGCCTCCGCAGCATAGAGTTTCTGAAAAAAGGAGCGAAAAATACGCACTATCTCCGGGCTCTCCCTATGTAAGGTCCCCAAATCATCTCGCAAGGCTGGTACCAGTTTGGAACCCCTGGGCCCGCGAAGGCACCGAGCCAGTAACTTCCCGGGCTTGTCCCCATAACGGTACAATTGATAGCGATAATATAATACTGACTTCTTAGCCCGCTGGTGTAGAAGTTCGTTTAATTCCATTTGAGAGTCCCACAACTGCTTTTTAAGCCCTGCAGTGGGAGTTTGGGCCCATCGGCGTCTCAGCTTCGTCACCAATCTCTCTAAGTCCATGATACGTTCGGCCCTCAATCTTCTTTTCCTGGCAAGGAACCCAATTATATCTCCCCGCAGTACGACTTTCGCCGTTTCCCAGAACAGCTCTGGGTCATCCTGATGACCCCTATGATCAGCTTCAAATTCCTGCCACCGCCTCCGAATAAAGGAATGAAATTGCGCATCTCGATAGAGTTCCAGTGGAAAACGCCATTGAAAGGCTCGAGGAGTATTCCCACTCCAAAAGACCTCCAGCCAAACAAAGGCATGATCGGATATCTCTACGGGTCCTATCTGGGCATCCCCGACGTTGGAAAACAGCCCGGCAGACAGCAACAGATAGTCTATACGTGCGCTAGTGCCATGAGCCCGGGAGTGATGCGTGTAATCCCGCTCGGCCAGGTGCAGTAGTCGCCACGGGTCCACCAGCCCCAGCCTGGAGCATAAACGTCGTAATGCCCGAACCGTCGCTATCCTGTCTCTTTGCTCCCCCCTTTTGGAGGTGTCGAGGTCAACATCCATGATCCCATTGAAGTCCCCCCCCAAAATAACGGGGATCTCCGGCAGCGTCTCAATTTTAGAGGCAAGGCGCGCATAGAGGGACAGATCTAGCACTTTGGGACAATACACATTGCCGAGAATTACTGGCCTCCCCTCAAGGACTCCCTGCACCAGCACGAATCTGCCCGATGGATCGACCAAGTCCTTCACCACCTCCATCCTTATACGTTTTATGTATCAAAAGCGCTACCCCTCCCTTCTTACTAAGGGCCGGGGCCCCCCAGACCTGTCCCACCCACTCCCGGCAGAGTTTACGGTGCTCTTCGGCAGTCTGGTGGGTCTCCTGGAGCATAGCGATGTCCGCCCCCTGCCTTGCCAGGGCCTGCAAAATTTTAGCCCGTTTAATCGGGCTGCCCAGGCCACACACATTCCAAGAGATGATCTTAAGCGGCATGTATTACTAGACTTGGCCCAACTGTGTCTATTATGTACCATACAGAATATAGGGAAGACACCCCCCAGCCTGAGGTCCTCCCCCATTTCCCTCCCAATATGATCCTCGCACCTTCTCCTCCTCAACTGGCCCTCTAAGATACAGCTCCCTTTCTCCTCCCCCTCCCCCTTTCTCCCACCCCCCCTCTCTTCCCCTCTAGCCCCCCCTCCCCCCTCCTATCCCTCCCCCTCCCCCTCTCCTCACCACTCCAATTCCTTATTTCTACTACCATCCTCCTCATCTCCTCCAAGTATTCCTAGATGCGTGAGGTACCCCCCCACCCCTCCATTGTACTGGCTCTGCTACAGGCAGTCCGGGGTCCCCCCTGGCGCTTCCCCCCCCTCCAGGCTCATTCCCCCTCCCCACTCCCCCCCCCCCGCCATACATCCCCCAACTACTCATGCCGCCCCCCGCCCGCCTCCCGCATCCAAAGGAAACAGCCAACATCCCTACTTAAAGGTAGGTTAAGCAGACCCCTTACCCCCCCCTCCCTCAACCTAGTTACCATCACCATCTCTTTACAGTCCATAGTAGAAAACTCCTGTCTTGTTCCTCACAGCAACGGTCCTCTCCTCCGGCCTTCAGGACTCGGCCGCCACGGCAGCCCTCCGCCGTATCTCCTCCACGTAGGGCGTTGCTGCTGTCGCGGACTCGAAAGACCGGCGGGTCCCACCATGAGTGAAGATCAACCGGGCGGGATACTGCACCATAAATTTGATATTGTTATCTATTAGGGTCTGGCACAGGGGACCATACTCTCGTCGTCGCTGTCCCAGGGCCGCTGAGTAATCCTGGACAATACACAGCCGGACATTGTCCTTTTGAATGGTCCCTCGCTTTCCGCGCAGCACGCAAGACCGCTTCTTTCTGTGGGAATCTCAGGAACCGTGCTAAGACCACCCTGGGTCGGCCGTCACTGGTTCTCCTAGGCCCGACCCGGTGCACCCTCTCTATTTGCACTAGGGTGCCTTCGGGGTCGGTCGCCAGGATTTGTTTCACCAGGTCCTCTACGTAGGATTGTAAGTCCCGATCCTCTATGGCATCCGGTATCCCAAGAAATCTCAGATTGTTACGGCGGGACCTGTTTTCAAGGTCATCTAGCTTGGCTTCCTGCCCCTGGAGTAACTTTTTCACCCGGGCCATCTTCTGCTGTAGCTCCAACACATGCTCCTCCGATCTCTCTATCCGATGCTCCGCCTCCTGCAGTCGGCCGCCCAGGGCCTCCACCGAGGTTTGGATTAGGTCCATGCGGCCCTGCAGGTCTTCGAACTGCGCAGACAGCGCCCCTGCCACGGCCATGGAGATTTCATCCACCATTCCCGCCGTGGCCTTAGCCTCCCCCTTCAGCGGCGAGGATTGCTCCCCCCCCCCTTGGCGGCAGGGGGGTCTTCTCCTTCTCCAACCGGCGGCCTCCCTTTGCCGCCATCGCTAGAGCCGCTGCGGTGATCTGCACTGGAGGTGGGGTCCCAACCCCCGTCCCCTTTACTCACTGTCAGGCAACGAAGGCCCTGATTGCCTTCCTCCAAGGCGTGTGCTGTACAGGCCCCGTCTCAAGTCCCAGGCGCCGCCAATTCTTCTCAGGCTCCCGTGCACTGGAGGTGGGGTGCAGGTCTCGGGCCGCCGCACGCCAGGGGGAGGGCACGTGTCTCAGGCATCCGTGCGCTGGAGGAAGGGCAGGAGTCTTCAGTTCTTGTGGGCCCGAGGGCAGGGGCAGGTCCCAGCCCCCCGAGAGCCAAGGGTAGGGCACTGGTCCCAGGCTTCTGAACGCCCCTATCCGTTGGCCGCAAGGTACAGGTCTCGGACTCCGGTGCACCGGATGCAGGGCGCTGGGTGCGGGTCACAGGCTTCCACGTGCCGGCGACAGGGCGCCGGTCAAAGGCTCCAATACGTTCAAGATAAGGCGCAGGTCAAAGGCCCCCGCGTGCCAAAGGCAGGACACAGGTCTCGGTCATCCATGTGCTGAATATGAGGCACTTTCCTGGCTGTTCGGCCCTCAAAGATCTCCCGGGAGGGCTGGCAAAGCAGACGGTGGCCCAGACCGAGGCCCATCAACAGTTCTCGGCCCCCCCCAGTAGCTGCCACATCAGCCCCCCTCTCAAGGCCCACACTATAGACATGCAGGGGGAGGCGGGGAGAGGCGAAGTGCTCCAGCCGGAGAGCCGCCGCTGCCGCTGCCGCGGGACCCCGCACCACCCGCCGCTGAAATCCTCGATCGGCCGGCTCACCTCTCAGCGCAGCTTCTCCCACGACGCGGTGTCTGCTGCCTGGGTCTAGGCCGCTTCCTTATTTCGTCGGGTGGGGGTGATAGGGGAGCACCGGGGCACCATTCCTCGCAGCGGTCCGGTCGGGAGAGCCCGGGAGGGGGGGGGGGGGGGCGGAGAGCCCCGAAGTCAGCCCCGGCTACAGCTTTTTCTTCGTTGTGGGGGCGAGGGGGCCCAGAGCTCGAGCAGCGTGCGACTGCTCTGGCTCACCGCATCACCGAAAGTATTATTAATTTCTATGTTTTAAGTTTTAACAGTATTTTAACTTCAATATATGCTATTAATTTCTATTTATGCTTATATATGTTCAGGGATCACATACATTGATAAGAGTTTATGAATAATTTTTTTGTATGATATGATTTTATACTTGTTGATTTATTATTTATATTCTTATTCTTATTGTGTTCCTCCATGTTGTTTTATCTATTGTAATTGTTATTTATTGGTTTTATCATTGTTTTATTCATTTATAATGTATTTTTTAACATCAAGGTGAGCCAACCCCTGAAGAAGATTCTATCGAAACACGGCCAGTGTCGGGTCAGGTCTCCCTCTTTTTTTTATATATTTGGATCAATAAAGTTTGGTGAGAACCTTCACCTGCCTACATCTTGTACTGTGTTGCTGGTTTTACGTGGCAGTGTGCTGTTTTTGGTGCTCACCCCTCACAGAACATACCTGAGCCATGCTTGGGGGTGGTATCCGCTTCAAGCGGTACCGAGCCTCCGGCATCGGCACCGGTGTCGAGTGTTCCACTCTTCACCAGGGATCGTCATCGGGCATCCTCGGTACCTTCGGGACCGATCGATACGCACCGGATTGACTTCCCTCGATCCCAGTCCTGTATGGTGCGGGTAACCAGGAATCGTCCTCTACCATCTTCGGCGCCCTTGGGGCCGGTCGATACGATACTGATGGACATTTTCATATCTCAGCCATGCTCCGGGACGGTACCGGTGTCGATCGGTTCCGATACCCTGGCATCGGCATCGAGGTGGACCGCCTTACCCTTTGCAAGGGGTGGTCATCGGGTATCCTCGGTACCGTCAGTACCGATCGATGTAACCCAGGCTGCCTTAGTGGTATCGGCATCGCCGATACTGCCACCGGCGTCGGAACCCTCACGACATGCATCGATAGCCTCGCTTTCTTCGATGCCGAGTCTTGAACCGATATCTAGTCTCGAGGACTGGGTACCGACGCGTCCCGGAACTGACTCCTGTCGTTTCCAGATAGGCAGTTCCGAAGATCCTAGCCATAACTCTCTCATGCTCTCGGTACCACTGCAGCAGTCCCCGATGGCAACTTCAACTGCTGGTCCTGTATCAGTATCGATGTCGATGCCTGTTCTTGCACCGATTCCACCGATGCCTAGTTTGGAACCGATACCTGGCATTGATGCAGTACCCACTGCCTCTAAGTTAACATGCCAGTATCCCTGTCCATCTACTAGGTTTCTTTCTTCACACCACTGTACGTCTTCTGGTGCTCAGCCTCTTTCTTTAGCCTTACCAGGGATGGTTCCCATAGGAGATCAGTCTTTTTAGGCTTTTCTCCTGGATATGGCAACCTTTCTTAATATCTCTATCCCTGGTTGTGATGCTACTCATGGCTCACCGGCACAAATGGAAAATATGATGCTTCCTTTACATCCTGCTCTGCAGGATCTCCTTCTGAGGGTCTGGAAATCGCCCTTACGACTTCCTCTAGTTTCTAAAACCACTGAGGTTCGGTACTGGGTGCCACCCTCTCCAGGGTTTCAAAAGCCTCAACTTTCTCATCGTTCCCTTGTAGTGGAATCAGCACTACGGAAAGTTAAGAGCAAGAAGAAGCATTCTTCTTATCCGCCAGGTCGTTCTTCAAGAACACTCGATGCTTTTGGTCGTCAAGCCTTCCAAACCTCTATGCTGGCCTCCAGAATTCTTTCATATATTTTTCACATGAGTCTAACACTCCAGGAAGTCACAGAGAAATTGTCTCTTTTGACCCCTTTTTTACCAGAGCCCAAGGCTACTGATTATTCCTTGCTCGTCAATCACAGCCGGAATATATCCTGGCTCCTGTCCCGTGCTTCTATAGACTCTTTTGAGTCCGTTAGCAGATCCTCTGCTATTGCCATTGCAGCACGTCGCAGAGCCTGGCTTGAAGCTTCAGACTTGAGCAGATGGGCACAAACTATACTGGCTCATTCTCCTTGTACAGGAGAAGGCCTCTTCAATAAGGAGGCTTTACGTCAGGTTGCTCAATGCTCCACTGACTCTCCTTCCACTAAAGACCCATCTAAGCCACCTCCTTCTTCAAGGGGTAGGAAATGTCCTACCAAACCTTCTTTCCCTAAGAAAAAGTTTCATTCATCTCCTGCCCATCATTCGGCGGTACCTAAACAAGGGACGCCTCAGCCTAGCCTGAAGTCCTCCAGCTCTGGCCAGTCTCAGCATTCCCAGCAACCATAGGGGCCGGGAATTGTAATCTACAGTTCACTTCTACCCATTAGAAGTTTATTCACTGTGCTCCTCTTTTTCAGTGTACTAACCTGTCGAAAAAGTTTTCAGGGACTACAGACTTTTCCTCTTCTTACTCTCTAGAAGAGCAGTTGCAACTATCCCCTGATAGTTCTATCCCAACTGAACCTTTTTTCCTTCAGTTGACTTACCCTATGGGTATGTCACCCTCCAATTACTTACTCTACCCTCTCAACCGGGTTTTTCCCCTGACTGAGGGGTACCATGCTGAAAAGCTTCTCTAGCAAGCTCGTTCCTCAGACAAGGAGAGGGGATATCTCCTCTTTTTTTCTTGTCTGTTTTTCTTTATTGGACACAGGACAATCTCTCTGCTGTTTCCGTCAGCAGCTGTGCCTGCAGAAGTTACAGTAATTGTATTACTGGTACTTTTCCAAGTTCCAGTCCCTTGTTCAAATTTTTGTCTAGCCTCAGTAGTGATTCCAAGCTATTCGTCATCTATCTTGGATCCTCCTACTCCTTTAGGCTTTCTCACATTATTCTAACCATCTCCTCTCCTAGGATATGGCAACACACCTGACTTCAGTCAGTTTGTCTCATATCTCTCCTGCACAATGCTCTCTGCAGTCTTCAGAGAAGCTTTCTACTATGAGGGCCTTGCTATAGAGCATTGACCTTGTCTCTGAAGCTTCTCTATTAGTAGGGAAAAGCTTATAAACCCTTCCCATGCCTGTGAGGGTTCTCCACACCCTCTAGCCTGGGGTGTTAACACGAGATATCAGTTCTTCTGCGTGAAAATCCAAGGCTGATGTTTACGCATGCTACCTCTGGGTCCCTCCAGTAGGTCCCTCTGGTATCTTCTCTGCGTTTCTGCACATCTGCCATGTCAGTGTTCTGTGGAACTCCCGCCTTGTTTCTTACAGATTCATATGATCATCTGTTCTCACGCGAACATCACGGTTATCTGGTTGGATTGCCTTCCTGCATCCCTCAATCCACGGAAATAGATTCTCTATACATATCCCAAGTGGGTTCACCCTCTTGTAGAGCGCAGAATCTTTTTCTTTTATATTCCCCATGTACAATTATGGGGCTGGGTGGTAGACATGTATCTTCAACCTGTTGTCTTCTATGTAGCATCTCCATATATGTCTACATACCTATATCATTACTCTGGTGGTGCAAAACCATGCCCCACAAATGTATCTATATTTACGTATATTATATCTATATCTATATATATTTTGATACATTTCTCCACCCATATCCTAATATACACTTCTGGACATATATGTGTATGTATATATATGTGTATGTATATTCCATCAACACATTTATATATGTATATGTATGTGTATGTATATGTATGTGTATGTGTATATATATATATGTATGTCTCTGTTGGGGGGCTTCTTAAGGGTTGATATGTCTTACACATTATCACCCTTACTGTCTATACTAAATGTTTTACCTCCTAGAGGTTTTAGACAGTCTATCGCCCTACTTCGCATACCATATTATGCAGAAACTGTTAGGCACCAATAACCACTATGGTGCTAACATCTTCCATTTTTTCTTTAAGTCCTTGAAGCATCAAGCTTCAATAGTTTTCCTATCTCTCGCCAGCTATGAAAAACAGTGTACATCTTTATCTTTGAGTATACAGCTGTTCTCCTTGGGAATAGGGGTTTTTTCCAGTCCCCTTCTTCCCGCCAGGACTGGGCTAGTTCTCCAACTCCGTCAGTCTTCTTCCTTTAGTCCTCAATGTTAATGACCTTATGCCTAAAGGACTTTTCAGCTTTTTCCCATAAAGCTTTCTATTGAAGACCTGACGTCTAATCCTACCCAGTTGACACCTGGATCGTCTACTACCTCCAGGTCTGGACCTTCATCCTCACTGCTGGGAGGTCACCTTGAAGATTCTGCCACTGCTTATCCAGTAGACTCCATCATGCTTTCTACTTCCTACAATACAGTAGGTAAGCTGCATATTTTGAGTGTACATTAAATGTGTTCTAATGCTACTCATCATATATGCCAAGGACTCCTGTAGTCTGTAGGACCCTCTAGTCCTTGGCTATGCTGTTTCTTTCCTCACAGCTCCTTTATTGTCAACTCCTACCCTCCATCCCACATCGGATGCCGGGGATTCCTGGAAACAAAATGCACCCCTGCTCCAGGCTCCTGCATTTTTATGGGATCTCCCCCTGGCATCTCCAGCTAGGGAGTCCCCATATGTGAAGACTCATTCCTGCTTGTTCCTGGAGATAGCACAGTTACTTACCTGTAACAGGTGATCTCTGGGAACAGCAGAAATTAGTCTTCACAACCCTCCCACCTCCCCTAGGAGTTGCATCTCTTATCTTCTTCTTCCTTTCCTCTCCTCGCCTTTGTCTCAGCTTTGAAACTCAACTGAAGAGAGGCTCTTGTGAAGGCGGGAAGTCAGCGCGCAGGCGCGAGGGATGCTGCCAAAAGCTTTCTGATTGGAAGCTGGGCAGCGTTCCCGTGCAGGCTCCGTCGGTACCGACGTACCCATATGTGAAGACTAATTCCTGCTGTTCCCAGAGATCACCTGTTACAGGTAAGTAACTGTGCTATATCTCAAAGTTTTCCAACCGTGCAGCTTTTGACTCCTTTGAGGGTGCCAGCAGAGCTTCGGCCATTGCCATAGCTGCACACAGAATTGCTTGGCTCCAAGCTTCTCATCTAGAATCTTGGGTCCAGGATGGCTTGGGAAATCTTCCCTGTACAGGAGAGAACCTGTTTGGCAAAGATTGGCAAATAAAAGCCACTCAAATGGATGCAGAAAATTCTGCTTTGGATAGACTTTCAAAGTCAACCTCCATTCCTGCCAAGAAAAAATCTTTCAAGAAGTCTTTTTTCCTCAAGAAAGGCAGATTCCATCCTGCTGCTGGCCAACAATCATCTACAGGTCGTTTTGCTGCTAAGCGTCAGCAACCTAAACAAGCCAGGCCTAAGCCTACAGGGGCTGCTGCAACTCAGCAGACCCAGCCTCCTCAGGGCTTTTGACTTGATGCTAGAGAACGTAGCCTTTCTGGCTCTGAAACAGCCAGAGCCTCTCACCATTCCAGGAAGGTTAGCTCATTTTGCTCCCAGATGGGAGCAAATTACAACAGAGCAGTGGACCCTCTCCATTATAAGGGAGGGCTACAAGCTTCATTTCT
The DNA here is from genome assembly GCA_033557465.1 of Ichthyophis bannanicus. Lineage (NCBI taxonomy): Eukaryota > Metazoa > Chordata > Amphibia > Gymnophiona > Ichthyophiidae > Ichthyophis > Ichthyophis bannanicus. The sequence continues at coordinate 297,858,906 of CM066037.1, forward strand.
CAAACCTTCCTCCTCACACCATGGTGAGACATTTCAATTCTCCAACATCTCTCCTTGACCTTCTAGGTCAGGAGGTGGCCGCCCTTCTTGCCCAAGGGGCAGTAGAAGAAGTACCTCTTCAACAAGGGTCAGGGTTTTACTCCCCCTACTTTCTGATACCAAAGAAAACAGGGGGCTACAGACCCATATTAGATCTCGGAGAATTGAACAAATTTCTATGCAAGGAGAAATTCAAGATGCTTTCTCTGGGCACTCTCCTTCCATACCTTCAGAGTCAGGATTGGCTTTGTTCTCTAGATCTCAAGGATGCGTACACCCATGTCCTCATCCATCCATCTCACAGAAGGTTCCTCCGTTTCCTTTTCCAAGGAAAGCATTACCAATACAGGGTGCTTCCCTTCAGTCTGGCCTCTGCTCCAAGAGTGTTCACCAAATGCATGGCAGTAGTAGCTGCATTTCTACGCACTCTGGGAATATTTGTATTCCCATACCTGGATGACTGGCTCATCCGAGCTCCATCTCAGTCAGAGGCCCAGACTTCCCTGGATTGCACAAGGCGCATTCTGCAGTATCTGGGACTTGTGGTAAACCTCCCAAAGTCCCAGCTCACCCCTACTCAGTCCCTAGAGTTTATAGGGGCCTGGCTAGATACTACCACTGCAAGGGCCTATCTTCCTCAGGCCCGTTGCCTACGCCTAGTGCAGTTAGCCTCCCAGATTCAGTCAAAGAGCCATTTAACTGCCCGGGAGATGCTACAACTCCTAGGCCACATGGCATCCACAGTGCATGTGGTCCCCTATGCTCGCCTTCACATGAGTAGCTCAATGGACTTTGTCCACCCAGTGGACTCAAGCATCAGCGGGTCTGTCAGTCAAAATAGCAACCTCCAGGCGCCTCTTTTGGTCTCTCCAGTGGTGGAAGTCCACCCCAAATCTCTTGCTGGGGTCCCCCTTCCAACAGTTGTTGCCCCAAGCAACCCTCACAACAAATGCCTCCCCAACAGGTTGGGGAGCTCATTTACAAGACCTCTCCACTCAGGGCACTTGGTCTCCACAGGAGACCTCTCTACATATCAACCACTTGGAGCTCTGAGCAGTTTTTCTAGCTCTCAAGGTCTTCCATACCCTGCTCAGCTACAAGACAGTCCTCATTCATACGGACAATCAGGTAGCCATGTTTTACATAAACAAGCAAGGAGGAACTGGCTCTCTGTCGCTTTGCAACGAAGCTTTAAGATTGTGGGCCTTCGCCAGAGAGCATCAAATCCATCTCCTGGCCGTATGCCTTCCAGGAATCCAAAACTCTTGGGCAGACAGACTCAGTCGAGTTCTGCTTCCACACGAATGGTCCCTGCACATGGACCAGGTACTCAGAATCTTTAAAGAGTGGGGAACCCCGGACATAGACCTCTTTGCAAGTCCGTGGAATGCCAAACTTCCCCGGTTCTGTTCCAGAATTCCGTGTCAGGTGGTTCAGGCCAAGGATGCCTTCCTCCTTCACTGGGGTCAAGACTTCCTGTATGCCTTTCCACCCATTCCCTTAATTCCCAAGACTCTGTTCAAGCTCCAGAGGGATCAAGGATCTATGATCCTGATAGCTCCACGCTGGCCACGCCAAGTGTGGTACCCTCTACTTCTGCATCTCTCTCAGGCTCCCTCCCTAGACTTGGGAGCTGCTCCAGACCTCCTGTCCCAGGAGGAGGGGACTCTGTGGCTCCCAAACCCCAAGTCCCTTCACCTCAGGGCTTGGTTGCTGAAGGCTTAGACCTTCAAGGTTGGAATCTTTCTCAGCAGGTGAAGGATATACTCCATGCTTCCAGAAAACCACCTACTAGACGTTCCTATGCTTTTAAATGGAAAAAGGTTTTCCATTTGGTGTGCTGAGAAGGGTCTTGACCCTCTAGCACTACCTTTGAATTCTTTATTGGAATATCTCCTGCATCTCTCCAATGCAGGCCTCAAAATGAATTCAGTAAGAGTCCATTTGAGTGCTATTGCAGCATCCCTTAAGCCTCTCAATGGACAGCCTATTTCCTCTCATCCTCTTATTGCAAGATTCATGAGAGGTCTAACTTTAACTAAACCTCCCATTAGGCCTCCTCCGGTGGCATGGGACTTAAATCTGGTTCTTGGTCAGCTTATGAAGCTGCCTTTTGAACCCTTAGCCACCACCTCCTTGAAATTTCTTTCCTGGAAGTTTATTTTCCTCATTGCAGTCACCTCAGCTCACCGCATCAGTGAACTGCAGGCCTTAGTGGCTAATCCACCTTATACAAGGTTCCATCATGATAAGGTAGTCCTTAGGACCAATCCACACTTTATGCCTAAAGTGGTCTCAACTTTTCATCTTAATCAGGAGGTGTATTTACCTGTCTTTTTTCCAGGTCCTCATGCATCAAGTGCAGAGAGGAATCTTCATACCCTGGATTGTAAGAGAGCTCTTGCCTTTTACTTACAAAGGACACAGCAACATAGAAAGTCTTCTCAACTCTTTGTTGCTTTTGATCCCTCTCATTTGGGACTTCCAGTCTCTAAGAGGATACTGTCCAATTGGATTGCTCAATGTATTGCTTTCGCCTACCAGAGTAAGAACCTTTCTCTGGAGGGCCATGTCACGGCTCATAATGTGAGGGCCATGGCCACCTCTATGGCTCATCTAAATTCTGTGTCCATTGACCAGATCTGTCGAGCAGCCACCTGGGCCTCGGTTCATACCTTTACAGCCCATTACTCTTTGGACAAGGACTCCCGCCGGGATGCCTTGTTTGGTCAGGCTGTTCTCAAACACCTGTTCCATGCTTAATCAACTCCTACCCTCCTTCCCTGGATGGATGCCTGAGATCCATAGCAGGAGATAGAGCCCTTCTCAGGGTCTCACAACCTTGGGGATCTCCCAGGCATCTCTAGCTAGGGAGTCCCCATATGTGAAGACTCATTCCTGCTTGTTCCTGGAGATAGCACAGTTACTTACCTGTAACAGGTGATCTCTGGGAACAGCAGGAATAAGTCTTCACAACCCACCCACCTCCCCTAGGAGTTGTATCTCTCTATCTTTCCTTTCCTCTCTCTCTTTGTCTCAGCTTTAAAACTCGAACTGGGGAGAGGTGGTTAGGAAAGGCGGGAAGGCAGCGTGCAGGCGCTGTGGGATGCTCCCAAAAGCTTTCCTTTATTTTGTGGTAATACAGTGCAGGTATTTCCTGATGTCTCTAGACTTACTCAAGTTAGGCGTAAGGGTTTCTTGGCATTAAAATCTCGCACCCTGGCAATTGGGGCTTCATTTTTGTTAAAGTATCCATGTAAATGCATAGTGTTATACGAACAGGTTAAGTATGTTTTTATGGAGGCTGACCAATTGAATCTATTCTTGCTTGGTAAAGAAAATGTGTAGATAATTTTGTTTTGTTACTTCCTGACTATGTATGAGGGTTATTGTATTGATGCGGGGCCCAGTATTTTCTTTGTAAGAGTGTTCTTGGTTCTTTGTCTTATTTGTTCACCGCTCTCCCTTGATGTGGACTTGATTGTAATTCCTTTTCATTTTTTGAAATAAAGTTGTTGAAATTGGGGGGGGGGGGGAGCTTTCCTTTTTTGGGAAGCTGGGGAGCGTTCCCGCGCAGGCTCCGTCGGTACCGACGTACCCATATGTGAAGACTTATTCCTGCTGTTCCCAGAGATCACCTGTTACAGGTAAGTAACTGTGCTTTCCTGCTCGATGCAGCCTGCTTGTGGTCGCTTTCTAGTGTTTGCTGTTGGACCGCAGCGGGTGTTGGAGACCACATGGCTAAATGTAACAGTTTTCTGCTTTGAGCAGGAACTACTTCTATTGTCCTGCTGCTCCTGCCATATGGAGGGGTGGATTCCGGGGTTAGGCCGGATGCTGCGGGTACCTTCCTTCACATTTTTTTATTTTTTATTTTTGTTTTGTGCCTTCGCTGCTTTCCTGGATTGTGCCGGTAACATTGCTTCTGGGCAGTTGGAGGTACAGTAGGCTAGAGAGCGACTTAGCTATCTAGGGTGTAAGAACTATACCCCAGCCAAAGAGCTTTCTGGCCTGAGGGTTAGCTTCGGTGGAGCGCAGCATATTTTTCTCTAAGTATTATGCTCTCTAGACCTACTTGCTTAGCTTGCAGCTCTCGCAGGGGATCAGTCTCTGCCATGGCTAAGAGGTTGAGTCCAGGTCAGTCCAAGAGGTTGTTACTGGAAGGGAGGAAGTACTGTGTATCTGGGGGAGCAGAAGTTTTACCCCCCCCCCCCCCCCCGAAGGGTCTGTCTTCTCCTGCAGCTGGCAGGATAACTGCCTCTATAAGAGGGGGGTGGGGGCAGGGATAGTTTGGCCCCTCTGGTGCTAGAGCGTAGGTGTAGGATCCATAAGTGGAGTAGGCCTTCCACATCTAAGGATTTGTCTGCAGATGCACACTCGGGGGGCTTTTCACCTGAATTTGTCCTTTTCATGCATAAGGCTTTTTATATGAAGCAGCGTGGAGAAGAGGGACCAGTTAGCTCCCAGGGGCAAGTTAAGAAGCGAGGTTTGTCCAGGACCAGTTTGGGTGGCTCTGTGATGGTGGTTCAACCAGACAAACAAACGTTTTGCAGGGATGCTAATAGAGACTCCTGGTTGGATCCTGATGACAACGGATGCTAGTCTGTTAGGATTGGGGGTGCATTGCAAAGCCCTGATAGCCCAGAGTCTCTGATCTCTAGAGACAATGTGGCCGATCAGTCGGTTGGAACTGAAGGCGGTATACTTAGCGCTGCAGGAGTTCTGGCCCTTATTGTAGGGGAAGGCGATGAGTGTTTTTAGACCATGCCACCGCTGCAGCTTACATCAGTCGGCAAGGGGACACAAGCAGCGTGCAGCTGGAAGAGGAAGTTGGCCCATTGTTGGAATGGGCAGAGGGCAATCTGCAGATTCTATCAGTGGCTCATGTGGCCAGCAAGGAAAATGTGGCAGCAGACTACCTCAGTCAGGTCCCATGGGATCCAGGGAAGTGGTCCCTCAGCAAGGCAGTCTTTTGCTCAGTGTGCCGCTGGGGTCATGGATCTGATGGCAACCTGCAAGCCTGTCAAGGCGGAGTGCTTTCACAGCAGAAGACAGGAGCGCATGTTGGAGGGGCTCAATGCGCTGGTATGGAAGTGTGGCTAGCAGAGGGCCTACTGTCTTCCGTTGTGGGTGCTCATAGGTGGATCATGCAAAGAATTGAGGCACATTGGGTTTTTGCCCTTCTAATAGCTCCCGAATGGTGATCCAGTCCAACTGGTGGTCGATCACCCGTGGCGTTTGCTGGTGCGGGACAACCTGCTGGTGCAGGGTCCGATTTCTAATGCCTTAGGTGGCTCGATTCTCTTACAGCCTGCCTCTTGAGAGGGCTCGGTTGAGGAGATGGGATTATTCTGCCTCTGTGATCTCCACCTTGTTGAAGGGGCCCGTAAGTGGTCCACTTCTCTAGCCTATATTAGAGTTTGTAGGATCTTTGAGGGCTGGTGCATGGAACATAGCTGTCTCCCTCTCTCAGCCTATCTGCTGGACATCCTCTTCTTCTTGCAGGTGGGTTTGGACAAAGGTTTGGCTTGCAGCTCCCTTTTGTGTGCAGGTTGCAACTATCGCCTGTTATCGCGGTAGAGTCCAGGGGGTTTCCCTGGCGACACATCTGGATGTTCTCTTCCTGCGAGCAATGAAGCACGTTTGACCCCTGGTTTAGGCAGTGGTTCTCCTTGGGACCTCAATCTTGTGTTGGTGATGGAGGGACCTTTTTGAGCCACTGAGGGCCTGCACCATAACAGATCTGATACTGAAGACTGTCTTTTTAGTAGCCATTTGTTCGGTCAGGTGAATCTCAGAACTGCAGGAGCTGTCACGTTGCGCTGCCTTTCTGGTCCTTCCAGAGAGGTGATAGAAGAAATACCCGCCGGCTGCCCAAATGAAGGCAGTAAAGATCATAGGCCCGATGGATGCCCATGTGAGGGTGCAAGACTCATCTGTATCTGTGTCTGCTTTATCACCGACAGACGGTACGATGAACATATCAGCTGTGAGTACCTCTTCTTCTACTCCTTCTCCAAGCGAATCGGGTTTAACTCCCCCCATCGATGAATCTAAATGTTTGCCTGGGTCGGCCTCTCAGGGTGGGACCCCGGTGCAGGCCGATCATGGTCTAGCCTTACTACCATCGTCTTTTCTTCGTGTTGCTTTTGTTCCGACTTTGCCTCCACCTATGCCTGCTGTATTAACTTTTCCTTCGGTATTGGAAGTTGGTCCTCCGCCTCTGGAGGTTTCCCTAAAGGACATATGGGTGATAGTTTCCCGCATGGAATCAGCTCTGAGTACTTCTTTACAGAAGATTTCCGACTTTTCCAAAGAGACTATCAAAATTATCGGATCATGAAGATCGGGTATTGTCTTTGGAGAGACGGATGGAGGTTCAGGACTCATTATCTTTATCACAAAAGGTTTCTTTTGAAAAGTTTGTTGCAGACTCTATTTTGTTACATCGGCAGGATGAGTTTTTGGAGAATGTTATGAGATCTCATAATCTTCAGATGTTAAATTTTCCAAAAACTCATTTCCTGTCTCCGTTGATCCTACTGCGTAAATATTTTAAGGAGATTTTGCAGTTTACTGATTTTGAAACGATTTCGATTTCTAAACTTTATTATGTTCCTCAGGGTAAGATAGATAGAGATGTGCAGGAAGGTGAGGCAGCCCCTCAGTTAGGGCAGCTTGTCTCATCTCCTTTGGACATCTCGGAATTTATTGAATCTGATGATGTTATATCTTCTAGGGCTACTCTTCTGTAACCCTCTTTTGGACATCATAGAACAGGACTCACAATCCGCAATGGAGTGGTCAGGACCTAAACATTTTAGACACCAGTCATGGGTGTCGGTGACAGAAATAGTGCTACTGCACTTTGTGCATTTTTTAAACCCGGAGGCGGGTTTTTCCATGAGGGAAAAATCTTTGTAGGCCTAAGGCCCCAGAAGAAAAATGCACTGAAAAAGTAGAAGGTTTTTTTTTTTTTTTTTTTTGTTTTTTAAGAAAGAAAAAGAACCGGTGGTACCGTTGAATCGAGAAAGCAGACACGCGACTAAAGAAAAATAAAAGAAAATAAGAAATTCTTCAGCGGTGACAGGAAACACGACCTGCTGGCTCCGCGGAAAAATAGAACTAGAACTGAAGAGAGGCAGTTAGGAAAGGCAGGAAGGCAGCGCGCAGGCGCTGTGGGATGCTTCCAAAAGCTTTCTTTCAGGACGCTGGGGAGCGTTCCCGCGCAGGCTTCATCGGTACCGACGATACCCAAATGTGAAGACTCATTCTTGCTTGTTCCTGGAGATGAGGATCTTCCACCCTGAAAACACAAAGTGACACTGGCTGATTGAGATGAAAGGCCAACAGCACCATAGGCAAAAGGAAGGTACCGGTCACAGTACGTTCTCTTACCCATAGCAAGGGAAGAGCCTTCTCACGCCGACGTGCGCCGAAGGGGCGCCAAAGGGGCGTGGCCTGCCCCTTTCATCATGCCCCTTCGGGCACGCCCCCAAAGGGACGCCTGCGACCGCGTCCCGCGGTAGGGCAGTGGATTTTAAAGCCCTTGGAGCAGACCAGCGACCAATCAGTACAGCCGCTGCAACCAGCAACCATCCAGGAGCGTTCAGCCAGAAAGACAGCAGGAATGAAAGACCTCCATGTGCAGGAAGGTGAAGCAGCCCCTCAGGGCAGCTTGTCTCATCTCCTTTGGACATCTCGGAATTTATTGAATCTGATGATGATGTTATATCTTCTAGGGCTACTCTTTTGGTAAAATTTGTTTCAGAATTAGACAAGGATAGAGTCTTGCGAGCGTCTTTTTTTAAAAAAGAATGAGAAATTTTGTGGATATATAATTCAAATGTTCCTGGATGTTTCTAGGGACACCCAGAGGAGACGTAAATCTTTCCTTGAACGTCGCCCTCGGGCTTTGGCCCTTGGAGCGTCGTTTTACCTAAAATTTCCATGCAAATGTCATATTGTTTACCAAGGGAAGAGATACATATTTTTTGTGGTAGATGAGTTGGTGGCTTTTCTTGACAGTAAGACTTAACTATTTCTTTTTAGTATTGTTAATGATTTCTTAGTTCATCGATAAGATAAAAGGAGTTTTTATTTGTTGCAGGGACCATGCAGGGTCTTTTCTTTTAGTTATATTTGAAAGTACTTCCTTGATGTGGACTATTGCTTTCTGTAGTTAATCTTTTTCTTGTTTGTTTTTTTTGAGGCTGTATATCAGTATGGCTTGTGACTGTATTCTTTTCTTATTGTAATATTGAAATACCTTATAAATAAAAAAAACAAGAGGGTTACAGAATTGGGCAGCTAAGCTCAGTACCCTGTTTCCCTCCGATGCAGCTTCCGTGGCATCGACGTCTTCCAGGGCTGCTGCTTCATCCCATGGATCTCAGGTAACCAAACTTAAATCTGGCCGGTCCTCAGAGTTCATCTCCCTCTAAGTATCGAGATGCCCCCGGGCTTACTCTTGAGGATACCACACCGGCAAAATTACCCCGGCGGGAGGCTCCGGCTTCCAAAGCACTACCTATGGGTCACAGGTTAACATCAATGGCTCGGCCTCGACCGATCACCTGTTACAATGTTCTGGGGTACCGGCAGTTTCTACCGGTACCGATATCCAGACATTGGTGGCGTCAATGGATCAGAATATTCTGACCATGCAGCGTGCCATCACGGCATTCATTCAAGCTGCAACGCCTACGGTACAGCAACAAACCCCGTTGTCGGTACCCGTACCGATTCCGGTACAGGATCCGATCCGGTTCCGATACCAGTACCGCTTGCATCGACATCAGCATCGACGGCAGCGGTACGCTATCCAGTGATGCCTATCAGTACCGGCCCGGTACCGATTACTCCCGATGTCGATACCTCCCGGTACGCGTATCGGGCTCTATGAGAGCATCCAGACAGTCGATACTTCGATTCTTCTGAAGACTCTGACTCTTCAGAGGCCTCAATTGAAGCATCGGGGATCCTTCCTCAGGAACCCCATATGTGAAGACTCATTCCTGCTTGTTCCTGGAGATAGCACAGTTACTTACCTGTAACAGGTGATCTCTGGGAACATCAGGAATAAGTCTTCACAACCCACCCACCTCCCCTAGGAGTTTTCTCTCTATCTTTCCTTTCCTCTCTCTCTCTCTCTCTCTCTCTCTCTTTGTCTCAGCTTTAAAACTCGAACTGGAGAGAGGCAGTTAGGAAAGGCGGGAAGGCTCCCCAGCGTCCAAAAGGAAAGCTTTTGGGAGCATCCCACAGCGCCTGCGCGCTGCCTTCCCGCCTTTCCCAACCGCCTCTCTCCAGTTCTTCTTTTCCGCGGAGCCAGCAGGTCGTGTTCCTGTCACCGCTGAAGAATTTCTTTATTTTCTTTTATTTCTTTGGTCGCGTGTCTGCCTTCTCGACGCCGGACTGGTACTGCCGGTCTTTTCTTTCTTTATTCTAAAAAAAAAAAATAAATAACTACTGTTTTTCTCACTTCAGTGCATTTTTTCTTTCTTTGGCCTTAGGCCTACGAAACATTTTCCTCATGGAAAAGCCCGCCTCCGGGTTTAAAAAGTGCACGAAGTGCAGCGGCACTATTTCTGTCACTGACACCCATGACTGGTGTCTAAAATGTTTAGGTCCTGACCATTCCATTACGGATTGTGAGTCCTGTTCCATGATGTCTAATAGAGGTCTACAGAATCGAGCAGCCAAGCTCAGTACCCTGTTTCCCTCTGATGCAGCTTCGGTGGCATCGACGTCTTCCAGGGCTGCTGCTTCCTCCCATGGATCTCAGGTAACCAAACTTAAGTCCAGCCGGTCCTCGAAGAGTAGATCTCCCTCTAAGTATCAAGATGCCTCCAGGCTCCGGCTTCCAAAGCTTTATCTATGGGGTCACAGGTTGACATCGATGGCTCGGCCTCGACCGATCACCTGTTGCCATGTTCTGGGGTACCGGTGGTTCCCACTGGTACCGACATCCAGACATTGGTGGCGTCGATGGATCAGAATCTTCTGACCATGCAGCGTGCCATCATGGCATTCATACAAGCTGCGACGCCTTCGGTACCGCAACAAACTCCATTGTCGGTACCGACTCAGGCACCGATATCGGTTCCGGTACCGGTACCGATTGCATCGACATCGGCTTTGGTGTCGACTGCAGCAGTACACTGTTCTGTGATGCCCATCGGTACCGATCACTCCTGATGTCGATACCACCTGGTACGCGTATCAGGCTCTGCAGGAGCATCCAGATAGGCGATACTTCGATTCCTCTGAAGACTCTGATGAATCAGAGGCCTCTATCGAAGCATCGGTGATCCTTCCTCAGGAGCCCTCTTCTCCAAAAAGGAGAGTGTCTCTTCCAGAAGACTTGTCTTTTCAAGACTTCATTAGGGAAGTGGCCAGGGGCCTTTCCAAATCAGTGGCCCCTGAGACAGAGCCTAGAGCCAAAAAATTAGATATTTTACAATATCCTAAGGCTCCTAAAGAGGCAGCCACTTTACCAATACATGAGATTCTTTATGATCACATGTTGGGCATATGGGAGACTCCTCTCACCACCTCCCCTCATTTTCGTAGGTTGGACACCATATATCGTGTTCCTCCTTGTCCTGGCTTTCATAAGACTCAGCTTCCTCATCACTCCATTGTGGTGGAGTCTGCTATGAAAAAGATCAAGAGTACAAAAAGGCACTCTTCTACTCCTCCAGGAAGAGAATGCAGAACCTTAGATGCCTTTGGCAGGAGAATTTTCCAGGCCAATATGCTTGTTGCCAGAATCAACTCCTATAGTCACTCTATATGGGGATGTTTCTAAAAAGTTACAGATCTGCAAACTTAATCTCTTTTTATTTCAGAAGATAAAAGGGAAGAGTTTTTCTCACCTGGCTCAAACATGCCCAGGATGTTTCCAAGTTTTCCAACCGTGCAGCCTTTGACTCCTTTGAAGGTGCCAGCAGAGCCTCGGCTATTGCCATAGGTGCACGCAGAGTGGCTTGGTTACAAGCTTCTGATTTGGAACCCTGGGTTCAGGATGGACTAGGAAACCTTCCTTGTACAGGTGAAAACCTTTTTGGCAAAGATTGGCAAGCAAAGGCCACCCAGATGGATGCTGAAAATTCTGCTTTAGATAGACTTTCAAAGTCTACTTCTGCTCCTTTTAAGAAAAGGTTGTTCAAAAAGGGATTTTTCCCCAAAAAAGGGAAATATTATTCTGCTTATGGTCAGCAGGCATCTTCTGCAGGTCGTTTTGCTACAAAGACAGCAACAACCGAAACAGGCCAAGCCTAAGGCTGCTAGGACTGCTACAGCCCAACAGCCTCAGCCTCCTCAGGGCCTTTGACTTACAACTAGAGAACTTAGCCTTTTTGGCTCTAGAACATCCAGAGCCTCTCACCATTCCAGGAAGGTTAGCTCACTTTGCTCCCAGATGGGAACAAATCACAGCAGAGCAATGGACCCTCTCCATCATAAGGGAAGGGTACAAGCTTCATTTCTTAAACCTTTCCCCTCACACCATGGTGAGACAGTTCAATTCTCCAACATCTCTCCTCGACCTTCTGGGTCAGGAGATTGCTACCCTTCTTGCCCAAGGGGCAATAGAAGAAGTACCCTTTCTTCAACAGGGCTCAGGGTTCTACTCCCCCTACTTTCTCATCCCAAAGAAAACGGGGGGCTACAGACCCATCTTAGATCTCAGAGAATTGAACAAGTTCCTATGCAAGGAGAAATTCAAGATGACTTCTCTCGGTACTCTCCTTCCATACCTCCAGAGTCAGGACTGACTTTGTTCTCTAGATCTCAAGGATGCGTACACCCATGTCCTCATCCATCCAACACACAGAAGGAAAGCACTATCAATACAGAGTGCTTCCCTTTGGTCTGGCCTCTGCCCCAAGGGTGTTCACAAAATGCATGGCAGTAGTAGCTGCATTTCTACGCACTCTAGGAATATTTGTATTCCCATATCTGGAATTCCCATATCCGAGCTCCATCCCAGTCAGATTCCCAGGCTTCCCTGGCCTGCACAAGCCGTATCCTTCAGTATCTGGGCTTGTAATAAACATCCCAAAATCCCATCTCACCCCTACTCAATCTCTGGAGTTCATAGGGGCCTTACTGGATACCACCACTGCAAGGGCCTATCTTCCCCAGGCCCGTTGCCTACGCTTGGTGCAGTTAGCCTCCCAGATTCAGTTAAAGTCCCATTTAACTGCTCGAGAGATGTTACAACTGTTAGGCCACATGACATTCACTGTGCATGTGGTCCCTTATGCTCACCTTCACATGAGGGCAGCTCAATGGACTTTGTCCACCCAATGGACCCAGGCATCAGGGTGCCTGTCAGACAAAATAGCAACCTCCAGTCGCCTTTTTTGCTCTCTCCAGTGGTGGAGGTCCACCCAAAATCTGTTGCTGGGGTCCCCCTTTCAACAGGTGTTACCCCAAGCAACCCTCACAACAGATGCCTCCCCAAAGGGTTGGGGGGCTCATCTACAAGATCTCTCCACCCATGGCATCTGGTCTCCACAGGAGACATCTCTACATATCAACCTCTTAGAGTTCAGAGCAATTTTTCTAGCTCTGTCTTCCACACCCTGCTCAGCTACAAGACAGTCCTCATCCACACGGACAACCAAGTAGCCATGTTCTACGTGAACAAGCAGGGGGGGGACTGGCTCTCTGTCGCTTTGCAACGAAGCTCAGAGATTGTGGGCCTTCGCCAGAGAGCATCAAATTCATCTCATGGCAGTGTATCTTCCAGGGGTTCAAAACTCTTGGGCAGACAGACTCAGTCGAGTTCTGCTTCCACACGAATGGTCCCTCCATGGGGACCAGATAACCAGGATCTTTCAAATTTGGGGAACCCCAGACATAGACCTGTTTGCAAGTCCGTGGAATGCCAAACTTCCCCGGTTCTGTTCCAGGATTCCGTGTCAGGGAGTTCAGGCCAGGGATGCCTTCCTCCTTCATTGGGGGCAAGACTTCCTCTATGCCTTTCCACCCATTCCCCTAATTCCCAAGACACTCTTCAAGCTTCAGAGAGACAAGGGGTCTATGATCCTCATAGCACCACGTTGGCCACGCCAAGTGTGGTACCCTCTTCTTCTGCATCTCTCTCAAGCTCCCTCCCTGGACTTGGGATCTGCTGCAGACCGCCTGTCCCCAGTCTCCAGACCGCCTGTCCCCAGTCTCCAGACCGCCTGTCCCCAGTCTCCAGACCGCCTGTCCCCAGACCGCCTGTCTCCAGACCGCCTGTCTCCAGACCGCCTGTCTCCAGACCGCCAGTCTCCAGACCGCCAGTCTCCAGACCGCCAGTCTCCAGACCGCCAGTCTCCAGACCGCCAGTCTCCAGACCGCCAGTCTCCAGACCGCCAGTCTCCAGACCGCCAGTCTCCAGACCGCCAGTCTCCAGACCGCCAGTCTCCAGACCGCCAGTCTCCAGACCGCCAGTCTCCAGACCGCCAGTCTCCAGACCGCCAGTCTCCAGACCGCCAGTCTCCAGACCGCCTGTCCCCAGTCTCCAGACCGCCTGTCCCCAGTCTCCAGACCGCCTGTCCCCAGTCTCCAGACCGCCTGTCCCCAGTCTCCAGACCGCCTGTCCCCAGTCTCCAGACCGCCTGTCCCCAGTCTCCAGACCGCCTGTCCCCAGTCTCCAGACCGCCTGTCCCCAGTCTCCAGACCGCCTGTCCCCAGTCTCCAGACCGCCTGTCCCCAGTCTCCAGACCGCCTGTCCCCAGTCTCCAGACCGCCTGTCCCCAGTCTCTTCATTTCAGGGCCTGGTTGCTGAAGGCCTAGACCTTCAAGATTTGCATCTTTCTCAGCAAGTGAAGGATATCTTTCATGCTTCCAGAAAGCCTTCCACCAGACGTTCCTGTGCTTTTAAATGGAAGAGGTTTACCATTTGGTGTGCAGAGAAGGGTCTTAACCCTCTTGCAATACCTCTGAATTCTTTACTAGAGTATTTGCTGCATTTATCCCATGCAGGCCTTAAAACGAATTCAGTAAGAGTCCATTTGAGTGCTATTGCAGCATCCCTTAAGCCTCTCAATGGACAGCCTATTTCCTCTCATCCTCTTATAGCAAGATTCATGAGAGGCCTTCTTTTGACTAAACCTCCCATTAGACCACCTCCAGTGGCATGGGACTTGAATCTGGTTCTTGGCCAGCTTATGAAGCCACCCTTTGAACCCTTAGCCACTACCTCCTTGAAATTTCTTTCGTGGAAGGTTATTTTTCTCATTGCAGTCACTTCAGCTCGCCGCATCAGTGAGCTGCAAGCCTTGGTGGCTAATCCTCCTTATACAAGGTTCCATCATGACAAGGTAGTCCTCAGGACCAATCCACACTTTATGCCTAAAGTGGTTTCACCTTTTCATCTAAATCAGGTGGTGTATTTACCTGCCTTTTTTCCAGGACCTCATGCATCAAGTGCAGAGAGGAATCTCCATACCCTGGATTGTAATAGAGCGCTCGCTTTTTACTTACAAAGGACACAGCAACATAGAAAGTCCTCTCAACTCTTTGTTGCTTTTTATCCCTCTCATTTAGGACTTCCAGTCTCTAAGAGAACTCTGTCCAATTGGATTGCTCAGTGTATTTCTTTCGCCTACCAGAGTAAGAACCTTTCTCTAGAGGGCCATGTCACAGCTCACAATGTGAGGGCCATGGCAGCCTCTATGGCTCATCTAAACTCTGTGTCCATCGACCAAATCTGTCGAGCGGCCACCTGGGCCTCGGTTCATAACTTTACAGCCCATTAATGCTTGGACAAGGACTCCCGCCGGGATGCCTTGTTTGGTCAGGCTGTTCTCAAACACCTGTTCCATGCTTAAACAACTCCTACCCCCCATTCCTGGTTGGATGCCCGAGATCCATGGAGGGAGGTAGAGCCCTTCTCAGGGACTCACAACCTTGGGGATCTCCCTGGCATCTCTAGCTGGGGAGTCCCCATATGTGAAGACTCATTCCTGCTTGTTCCTGGAGATAGCACAGTTACTTACCTGTAACAGGTGATCTCTGGGAACAGCAGGAATAAGTCTTCACAACCCACCCACCTCCCCTAGGAGTTGTATCTCTTTATCTTTCCTTTCCTCTCTCTCTCTCTTTGTCTCAGCTTAAAACTCGAACTGGAGGGAGGTGGTTGGGAAAGGGCGGAAGGCAGCGCGCAGGTGCTGTGGGATGCTCCCAAAAGCTTTCCTTTTAGACGCTGGGGAGCGTTCCCGCGCAGGCTCCGTCTGTACCAACGATACCCATATGTGAAGACTTATTCCTGCTGTTCCCAGAGATCACCTGTTACAGGTAAGTAACTGTGCTATCTATCTTCCAAGGGCATCACTATCAATAATCGTGTTCTCCCCTTCAGATTGGCCTCTGCTCCAAGGGTCTTCACGACGTGTCTGGCAGTCGTAGCAGCCTACCTGTGCACCTTAGGAATATTTCTTCCCTTACTTAGACAACTGGCTCATCAAGAGTGATACCCCTTAAGTAGTCGCTACATCACTTCATCATACCATCTGGGGTTTGTGGTAAATTATCCAAAATCACACTGAACTCCATCTCAAACTCTGGAGTTCATAGGAGTTAGTCTAGACATGACAAGAGGTTTGGGTCTACTTGCTTGAAGAATACCTTCACCGTCTCGTTTCCCTTGCAATCCACTGTCGTCAACAAACAATCTTCACTGCTAGAGAAATGCTACATCTCCTCTGCCACATGGCCTCCACGGTCCATGTTCCATATGCCCGTCTCAATATGCGCATAGGACAGTGGATCCTCTTCAGATCAGTGGATGCAGTCTACTGGTTGTCTCTCAGACGGGATCATCATCTCATCTCAAGTCCCTCCATTGGTGGCACACAGCCCCAAATCACCTCGTTGAGTTACCTTTTAAAAGGTCTATGCTGCTGTGTACCCTGACTGCCGATGCATCCAAGCACGGCTGGGGAGCACATCTCCATGACCTCACCACACAGGACCAATGGGCCTCTTGAGAGGCTTCTCATCACATAAATTTCTTGGAACTCATGGCAATTGCAAATTCCCTCAGTCTTCTGCCCCCAGCTATCTGGACAAACTGCTAGTTCAGACAGACAGTGAAGTTGCAATGTTGTCAAACAAGGTGGTACAGGCTCTGGCCACCTCTGTAATGAGGCGGTCTGTCTTTGGGGTTTTACGATAGCACATCACATTTATCTCCAAGCTGTTTATCTCTTGGGAGAGAAGAATCATCTAGCCAGCAAGCTCAGCCGGGTCCTTCGTCTGCATGAGTAGATGCTCCATCATCGGATGGCACCCATAATAGACCTTTTCACTGCTCCGCTGAATACCCAGCTACCTTTGTTCTGTTCAAGGATACCCTCTCCAAACAGTGAAAGCTCTGATGCTTTCCTCTTACATTGGGGTCAGGGTCTGCTATATGCATTTCCACCAATTCCTCTCATTCTGAAAATACTCTTCGTTAGTTGGACAGGGGACAAATGATTCTATTCGACTCATTCTGACCCCGTCAGCCATGGTTCCCCCTACATTGTCTGACTCGGGGTCAACCTCTCTGATTAGGCTGTGCACCCAATCTGCTCTCGTAGGACCACAGGACACACTACTTCATCCCAACCTCAAGACCTTGCGCTTGATGGCATGGCTGCTGAACGTTTCATCCTCTCTGACCTTGGGCTACCAGAGGTTGTGACTCAAGTCTTACTGGCTTCCAGAAAGGATTTTACTAGACATACCTACGCCTTTAAATGGTGCAGATTTTCCCTCTTATGCTCCCAGAGAGCTCTCAATCCATTTACTTGTACAGTGGCGCACTTACTGCAGTACCTTCATCTTTCTTCATCTGGACTGAAAACTAATTCCGTCCTAAGTCCACTTGAGTGTGATCTCTGCCTTTCACTGCCCAATTGGGGATTATTAAATTTTCTCTCTTCTGCTAGTAGTATAGTTCATGCAAAGGCTCCTTTTTAATACAGCTACCAAAACCCTTTCCCCTCCCCGCATGTGTTTTTGCCAGGGAAGTTCGGTAGAATGTGGATTTGCAGGCTCCATGGAGAAGTCACTGTTAGGAGATGCAGGAACGTTTCAGACCGTGGCGGAGAAGGCGGGAACGGTGGCCGGTCTTGTAGGAGGCAGCTGTTTCTCCCGCGCTTAATAAAAAGTCAGGTAAGAGAAATCTAAATCAAAGAAGCCTTTGTCGACAGCTCCAGCATCGCAGCTAACTTTTTCTGGGCTGCAGGAGGAGTCAGAGCCATTGTGTTTGGCAGATTTCATTTTGTCAGTGCACAAGGCTTATTGTATGAAGAGGCTCAGTCTCAGTGCAGGGGATCTGCTCCTAAACTATCAGGGTCCCAGAGAGCGGAATTATCTGTGAGGGAAGATCCAGGTGAGGGGCTCCCTCAGATGGGTCTGGAGTTGGAGCATGGTCCAGACTGGTTTAGCCAGCAAACTGCAGGGCTCCCAGCAGCAGAGGACTGGAAAATCCTCTCAAGATTCGGGGCTGAATCCATGGGCCGTAGACGTAGAAGAAGGGGAGATCCTTCCAGGGGAAGATCCCAATATGTTCAGGGTGTTTCGCAGGGAGGAGCTGGGGGCTCTCATTGCGCACACTCTCGCGGCTCTGAATATAGCTCTACCAGAGGTCTAGGAGGAACCACTAGAGGATCCTCGGCTCTTGAGAGGGAGCAATTGCGACGCTGGGGGTATTCGCCGGCGGTTGTAACAACTATGTTGAGGTCCAAGAAGCGTTCTACGTCTTCATCGTATTTGGCGCATTTTTGAAGGTTGGTGTAAGGAGAGGAGCGTTAAGCCCTTTATCGCTACCTTGCCGGACATATTGCATTTTTTGCAAAGGGGACTTGATAAGGGGCTAGCCATGAGTTCACTGAAGGTACACCTAGCAACACTGGCGTGTTATAGGGGCCGGGTGCAGGGTAGCTCGTTAGCTTTGCATCCAGATGTGGTACGTTTTTTTCGGGCGGTTAAGAACCTGCGGCCGCCTGTCAGGTCGGTAGTTCTTCCTTGGGATTTGAATTTGGTTCTGGAAGTGCTAGCAGAGCTTCCTTTTGAGTCTACGGTGACGGTTAGTTTGAGGGAACTGCCCTGGAAGACGGCCTTCCTGGTGGTGTGTTCGGCAAGGAGGATTTCAGATCTGCAAGCACTTTCCTGCAGAGAGCCATTTATACAATTTTCTGCTGAAAAGGTGGTACTACGGCCGGTACCTTCCTTTCTGCCGAAGGTGGTTTCCCATTTTCATTTGAATCAATCTATTTTGCTTCCAACTTTTCAGAATCTTGGGACAACTGGAACAGACTGTTCGCTTCGGAGGTTAGATCTCGGTACTCCAAAGATACCTTAGAAGGACGGAGTCTTTTCGTAAGACAGATCGCTTGTTTGTGATTTTTGGGGGTCACAAGGGACAGGCGGCGTCCAAAGCCTCGATTGCCCGATGGGTAAAGCGGGCTATAGGGACAGTATATTCGGCGTGAGGTAAGTTTCCTCCTCAGGGTCTCAGAGTGCATTCTACTCATAGCCAAGAAACTTCTTGGGCGGAGCACGCGTTTGTGCCTCCAATGGATATTTGTCGAGCAGCGACATGGTCTTCTCTGCATACTTTTGCAAGGCACTATCGCTTGGATGTTCAGGCTAGAGGAGACACAAAGGTTGGGGCTTCGGCTAACCTAGCGGGGCTAACGGGTCCCTCCCGATTTTAGGTACTGCTCTGGTACATCCCTACCAATGTTCCCTCTAATTTTCTGTGGGCTGTGTGCGCATAAAATATCAGCTGTGTGCAGCTTTTGAAGGAAGGTAAAATTTTTGTGCGCCACATAACGACACTCGGAGTTATATACTTTAAAATTTGACTACACGTCAGAATACAGTATGTACACCACATTGATTTTAATCAAGTTAAATGAAAATAGATGATTACTAAATGAAGCTGGAAATTTCTAGTAATTACAATCATAACTTTTAAATTTTAAGACGTCTGTGTTGTTTTCTATCAGAATCAGAGCTGTAAATTTTGTGCGCTCTGTTGTAAAGTATGTGCGCTCGTTTGGCGAGGTGTGTGCGCGCGCACACGCGCACAGCTTAGAGGGAACAGTGATCCCTACATTTCCTGGACTGGCCTGGAGAGACGAAGAGGAAGGAGAAATTAGGCCTTACCTGCTAAATGTCTTTCCTTGAGTTCTCTCCAGACCAGTCCAGGGCCCACCCTGGTGGTTCGTGCAAGTTATCAGGGTGACTAGTTTTACTGGCAGGGGTTTTTTCAGAGGAGGTGTTTATTTTTTAGTTCAGATATTGGAGTAGATGTTTGGACCTGGAGGCTTAGCAGGGCAGAGGCCTGGCAATCAGTTTTTTTCTTCAGGATGGCTCTGCCTTCTGTGCTCTCTTCTAAGAGCAGGAGGGAAGAGTAAGAGTCGTCCTTGGAAAGTTGGTGGAGTGTTTAAAAAAAAAAAAAAAAAAAAAAAAAGCGATTGATCATCAGGGGAAGACAGAAGAAAGAGAACAGAAGGACAAAAGATAGTATTAGGAGGTTGTTAATTTTTTGTTTTTAAAGTTTGTTCAAGTATGTTTAGTTTCAGAGTTAGGATCGAGCTGCTTTGTCAATAGAAGACTGAGCCTCTGGCACTAGGGGGAGCTGGATAGGGTGTCAGCAAGACTGTTTCAGTCCTCAGCTGCTGGAGGGGGCTGACTACCCTACATTTCCTGGACTGGCCTGGAGAGAACTCAAGGAAAGACAATTAGCAGGTAAGGCCTAATTTCTCCATAATGCCTAGACAAATCTTCCCTTTGCTCTTTGTGTATTCACCATGTGCTTTGTAGTAATAGTAATTCTGGCTATATCTTATATTGATTCTTGTATGGATTAATTTGATTTCCTTTATAGCATTTGATAGGATTTTTCAAACAATGTCCTCTGTGTTGGAACAGTTTGCTTGTCTGTGCATGTGATGTGGCGGGTGGTGCAGGGTCATTCAACCACTAGCCATACTAGGCAGGTCCCTAGGGCAGCAGCTTCTGTGATGAGGCAGAGCGCAAGGCATTCAAAGCTAAACAAGAGGGGAGGAGGGGTGGGTTTAAGGTTTGCGTAGGGCTCCTACACCTTGAACCAACTCATGGGCTTTTTCTGGGTGTGTGGGATGAAGAGCTGCGGGGGGGGGGGGGGGGGTGTTTGTGTGTGTGTACATATGTATGTAGTGTGGGAGTGGGGTGCTTATGTGCGTTCTGAGGGGGAATGCAAATTTTGGTATATTCCGATTTGTCCTTTTGTCCCCAAACACCTTGCACTCCCCCCCCCCCCTTCAACCCCTCCTGACTATTCCTTTCAGGTTCTTTCTCCTGCCCCCTCCCCCTAGTGCTCTCACACCTGCCCTTCAGTCCCCCCCCTCCTCTTGCTTTTCCTTTTAAGCCACTGCCCCTTTAAAGTTTTGCTGTCTTAGGTTTTGCTGGGCCAGTCCATAGGCCATCCTCTTCTGCCTTCAGGAGATCGGATCCTCATAGGCAGCCTACTGCCTTGCAAACTGTGATCATGGCCTTCTCCTCCTCCTCCACCCCCCCCCCCCCTGCTGTTCTGCCCATGGGGATTTGATCTCCTGCAGACAGACAATAGGGGTCTTCTAACAGATTCTAATTTTTAGAGGGGGGGTAGGAGCATAATCCCAGGTGTCAGATGTAAATTTCTGGTTATCTTGGTGACCTGGTGCCTGTGATTTATTGAGACTTGATATAGACAATATGAGGAGGGCACTAGCAAAGCTTGAAGAATAGTCTAGAACTTGGCCACTGAGACAGGGTCATGTATTTAGGCTGCAAAAATCAAAGGGAGCGGTATAGTATAGGGGGTGAAGTACTTCTGTTTAGGAGAGGAGAGCGGGACCTCAGGGTGATTGTTTAATCACCTTAAGATCATCAGAAACGGGTAGAAAAGGCAACGGCAAAAATCTGAAGAATTTTTGGGTGCATAGGCAGAGGAATGGCCTGCAGGAAGGAGGAGGTGATAGTATCTCTGTACAAGTCTTTGGTAAGACCTCATTTGGAGTACTGTGTGTAATTCTGGAGACCACACCTTCAAAATGATATAAACAGGATGTTGGTACAGAGGGTGGCTACCAAAATGGTCAATGGGCTTCATCATAGGACATATGGGGATAGACTTAAATATCTCAATATGTATACTTTAGAAGAAAAACAGGAGAGGGGAGATCCGATAGACATTAAATAAAAACGCCATGGCATAAATACTCAAGAGGAGAGCCTCTTTCAATTGAAAGTAAGCTCTGCAGTGAGAAGGCATAGGGTGAAGGCGATAGACTCAAGTAATTTGTGGAAATATTACTTTATGGAAAAAGTGGTAGATGAATGGTATAGTCTCCCAGTGGATGTAGTAGAGACATTCAAGAAAGTATGGGACAAACTCAGATGATCCCTAAAGTTAAAAAAAAAAAAAAAAAAAAAAAAAAAAGACTTTTGTAAAACTTAGTGTCTTTATTTGGAGCTTAATATACCACTCATACAAAAAGCAGTATGTAGTTGGTATGGAAGGGCAGACTGGATAGGCCGTATGATCTTTATCTACTGTCATGTTTCCATGTTTCAGTTGGGGAAGAAGCAGTATTTGGTGCAGGAATGCATAAGAGCAGGGATTTCAGTATCCCCAGCCAGTTAAAAGGATGCTTTGTTACATCCCATTGCTTCAGCACCTGTCAGGTAGACAATGAGGAAATTCATTTTCTTTCCTCAAGTCCTCCCAGACCAGTCCTGAGTCCCTCTCACTGTGATGTATGTAGAGATCTTGAGACTTTATTTCTGGCCTAGGAAAGGTTAATCTCCAGAAATTTGTTATTGGTGTAGTTTCTTTTTTTGCTGTAACTCTGGATGTGTCCCGTTCTCCCACAATCTTTCTGGAAGACTTTAGGAGGTTTTCACATCTTGCTTAATTTCAAGAATATTGAAGAGGAGTTGCTGCATGGTGCCCTATATAAGATAGGCCTTGCCAGTCTTCGTTCTCTTTCCATTTGCTTGTCTATGAGCATAACGCATTGTTTCCAGACTGGTCTGGTAGGACTTGAAAAAAGAAAATTAGCAGTAAGGCCACCTGTTACCTAATTAACATTTTCTTGGGTCTTATCTGACGTTATTCTGGCGATTGTATGAGAAGTCGGATCTAAGATTTCAGTTTTGAAAGTAAATGACCAGATCAGGATAGACAAGAGGTGGGTATAGATTGATACATTTTGGTCGTCTGTGACTGTTTCAGTAGTAAGCAGTAGATGAGGAACAAGGTCAGGCAACTTGGAAATTCAAACTTTAGAAAAGAGGTGCCTTTGTGTTCAGATTTTTGCTTCAGGTGTCATTAGTAGTTCAAAATTATTTTGTCTTGTAAAACTACATGTTTTAAAATCAAGCACAAGGGAGCAACCAAAGATTTTGAATGATTAAGAATTGAGAAGAACTGGAAATGGCTTGTCAGCATGTCATTAAGTGGAAGCTAATGTATAAAATGGTGACAAAAGAGTTATATCTGAAAATATAAGGGTAATCAGGAATATAGCAAATTTTCTACAGTATTTTGTCTGGAAGGTCTCCAGATAGCTGTTTTGTAATTGGTTCAAGCAGTATAGCTGTTTAATATAAATGTTTGGGAACAGTAATGTGAGTGCTTTTGAACAGTCTGGAAATCTTTTTTTGTAGAGAGTAAGGAAAGTCCATGGATGAAATTCAGTATAAAACAGAAATTGCAATAATAAATAAAAATAGCAAACTGTAAAATTCAGAATGTATTTAAGGAAAGGGAGTGCTTTTGTGTTTTGAGATGTAATTTAAGGAAATGCACAAGGTTTGCATTATTGTTACATGATAACCCCAATACATTTTGTTTCCCTCTCCGTACCTCCTTTCATTTAACATAGACAAAGTCTGTTTTGTTTAAAGGCCATTAATTTATTTCAAGGTAACTTTATTATTCCTCTTCGTCTCTCCGGGCCAGTCCAGGAACTGTAGGGTTGTCAACCTTCTCCAGCAGCTGAGGACTGATTTTTCAAAGTCTTGCTGACAGCTACTCCAGCGCTCCCTCTGGTGTCAGATTCAGTCTTTCAGTCCTCAGCAGCTGGAAAGGACATAAGGCTGACAGGCTCCCTGAGGGACGAAGAGGAACGGTGTTTTAGGATAGGTAAAAAAAAAAAAAAAGATTACAGAACTCTGGTGGGGGCCCTAGCAGGATGCTCTTTTCTTCAGAAGGAATCTGCCGCTTTCACATTGCTTAAAGAACAAAAAAAGGGGGGGGGGCCTCGGCTGCACAGGGAGTGCAGTTAGAGGCAGAACCTGCCTCATGGAGCAGCACCGTTACCGGGGGCAGATTAGAAGCTTGACGCTGGGAGCCCCAGAGTACAGCCTCGCGCTCTCTGTCTGGGGGTGATATCTGACTCACCCGCTAGCAACGGGGTTGGTTGCTGGATATAGAGATCTTGGTGTGTGCAGGTAAGAGGGCTCTTCGTTTTTGGTAAGCTCGTGTTCGGCGGGGTTTTCTCTTGGAAGCGCATGCTGCCGGTGTCAGCAGTGTGCGCTCAGTGCGGCAGTCGTTGGGGGCTGTCTGAAGCTGGACTCTGCCGTTTTTGCTTCCGACGCGGCAGTCGGGTACATCGCTTGCTCGGGGGCAGCATGGAAGACAGAGCTGCTGCTTCCGAGCTGTTAGGCGGCCATTTCGTCTCAGGGAAGAAGACGGGAACGGCGGCCATGTTGGACAAGACGTCCGTTTCTGCTTCAGCTCCAGAGAAGCAGGGAAAGAGAAAGGCAAAGTCTAAAAAGCCTGCGCCTGTGGGAATGAGCCCTCAGCCACCTGTTCAGGGGGGTTTAGACTCTATTTTCTGTGGATTTCATTTTGTCCCTTCATAAGTCTTATTGCCTAAAGTTGGAACAAGATAAGAGCAAAACTGCTTCTCCCTCCTCGGGGGGGGGGGGGGGGGGGCAAAGCAGGAATGGCTTCCTTATGGACCTGGGAGAGGGCTCCTCCAAAACTGGTTTAGCAGTTGAGGCAGGCTCCGATGGCTTCGGGCCTCACGCCTCGGGGCTCCTGAGTGCTGAAGAGGGAGAAATTCTCTCAGACTCAGGCCTGGAGCAGTGGACAGGAGATCTGGAGGAAGGTGAAATCACCCTCCAACAACAAAGCACGAGTCCATGTGCTATGTACAAACCCAGTTAAAACGTAGACAGCAGAAAGAGGGATATTCTTTATTGGTCACTCAAAGCCTTTGGCCCGACACAGGCCGTGTTTCGTTGCCTTCTTCAGGGGCAGGCTAAAATATATTAAAAACAATCATAAATACATAAATATAGAAATATTATAATTAGGGGCTAAATTATGATAAAACAGTTGGTATACATATAACAAACTGTATAAATAAATAATTAAAATGAATAAACACCACACATCAGCACGAAACATATAAAGAATAAATAAATTACATTGTAGGTAAAAATGATGAACTACTATATCAGACTACTATTAAAAAACGACATTCTTCTATGAGTACTTATACTTTTGATGTATACTCTGTAAAAGTGTTCAGGGAAAACCACATTGATACGTATATCCAGGTGTAAAAAACATTAAAGATTAAATCTATCAATAATATGCAACATAAACATCATAAAAGGCAAGTACTGCCAACAAAAAACGGAATCAGTGGAACCACGAGTGAAAAACTTCTTATATTGGCAAACTCATAAAAATAAAATTAATACCTGTAAAAGTGATGTATCTCCTTCTAAACTGTACTGTTCGTCAACCGCCGGCAATATCAAACTATGAAACATAAGTC
This sequence comes from Ichthyophis bannanicus, assembly GCA_033557465.1. NCBI lineage: Eukaryota > Metazoa > Chordata > Amphibia > Gymnophiona > Ichthyophiidae > Ichthyophis > Ichthyophis bannanicus. The sequence goes on from CM066037.1 coordinate 297,883,757, forward strand.
ATTATTCATAAAAGATAAGTGTTTTTAATAAAATAAAAATTTTGATAAAATGAAAATTTTTCCGTGCTAAAATAAAAATTTAAATTGAAGGGGATAAATTTAAACACCCTACCATAAGAAAACCCCATTAACAGTATGTGTATCACCTACTAGAATAAACCATATGAGTATTAAAGCCTACTCTTATCCATCAATTCTCATGATGTCATATATAAATTTATAGAAACCTTTTAGCTTTCTCAAACCCCCAGGTTTAAACTCTGATTGTTATGAACGGGAAGGACTCTTTGATATGAGTCATACCTTAGTTAAATTACACATATTTATTTATTTATTTATTTACATTCTCTTATATACCGCACTATTCGGCATCAGCGCGGTTCACATAGAACAAAAAGTCTCAGTACAATAACATGCAAATAAGATGCAAATATGATGACGTGTGACTGACCATTTAACTATGTAGATAGTGAAGGGCATAAAGGGAAAACCTTATTCCTAAAACTGGCAAACGATAATAAATACTCATGTTATAAAAAATATGCAGATCTAATGAGTCGATCCTGCTGATCTGGCAAGGCTCTGTCAGCTATACGAATTTTAAGATTCTACCGTCTACCCACAAACTTAAAAACTACCCGCGAGACTGCAAGTATTATGACTTATGGTGGAAAATGTATTTTGTTGACCTGGCAGGTATAAAATACTCAAATATTTAAAAATTAAAAAATTAAAAATCCTTCATTGGAAAACCCCATTGTGACTTATATGAGTCATACATTCCATATGCAATGACAATATTACACTACTATAACATCTCATACACAAGACAATTATCGTTTGCCAGCTTTAGGAATAAGGTTTTCCCTTTATGCCCTTCACTATCTACATAGTTAAATGGTCAGTCACACGTCATCATATTTGCATCTTCGCAGGAATTTTTAAGCTAGTGCGCAGACGCCGGCGTTTTAGAATTGGTATAGCCGACAGAACTCTGCAGAGCTGTAGTCGGGCCAACGATCTATTAGAGATGTAAGCAAATTTTGTTTCACAAATACATTTATTATGAGTATGCCTGGATCGAATAGATTACTCGGGTCTGTCCTTAGAGTACTATTAGAGGAATGGTTCAAAGTCTCCTTTCGGAAAGGAATAACAAGTGGAGTTGTGATGAGGGATAGACTAATGAATAATTCTCGAATCGTTTATAATCTGAATATGGAGATGATGAAAATTATAAATGTAAGACTTGAAATATGTCTGGGGCTTGACCGCGGTCGCAGGAATCAATATGTGTAATTTAACTAAGGTATGACTCATATCAGAGTCCTTCCTGTTCATAACAATCAGAGTTTAAACCTGGGGGGTTGAGAAAGCTAAAAGGTTTCTATACATTTATATATGACATGAGAATTGATGGATAAGAGTAGGCTTTAATACTCATATGGTTTATTCTAGTAAGTGATACACATACTGTTAATGGGGTTTTCTTACGGTAGGGTGTTAAAAGTTTAAATTGAAGGGGATAAATTTAATTTTAGCACGGAAAATTTTTCATTTTATCAATTTTTATTTTATTAAAAACACTTCTTTTATGAATAATGACTTCTTATGTTTCATAGTTTGATATTGCCGGCGGGTGCCGAATAGTATAGTTTAGAAGGAGATACATCACTTTTACAGGTATTAATTTTATTTTTATGAGTTTGCCAATATAAGAAGCTTTTCACTCGTGGTTCCACTGATTCCGTTTTTTGTTGGCAGTACTTGCCTTTTATGATGTTTATGTTGCATATTATTGATAGATTTAATCTGTAATGTGTTTTACACCTGGATATACGTATCTATCAATGTGGTTTTCCCTGAACACTTTTATAGAGTATACATCAAAAGTATAAGTACTCATAGAAGAATGTCGTTTTTTAATAGTAGTCCGATATAGTAGTTCATCATTTTTATCTACAATGTAATTTATTTATTCTTTGTTTTGTGCTGATGTGTGGTGTTCATTTAAATTTATTTATTTATACTTGTTATGATATGTATTTATACCAACTGTTTTATCATAATTTAGCCCCTAATTATAATATTTCTATGTTTATTTAGGTATTTATGTTTGTTTTTAATATATTTTAGCCTGCCCCTGAAGAAGGCAACGAAACACGGCCTGGGTCGGGCCATAGGCTTTGAGTGACCAATAAAGAATATCCCTCTTTCTGCTGTCCACGTTTTTACTGGGTTTGGAAGGTGAAATCGCTCCAGGGGAGGACCCTAATGTATTTAGAGTCTTCAGAAAGGAGGAACTCGGAGCGCTTATAGTCCATTCTCTGACGACCCTAAATATTGCCTTACCAGCCGCTCGAAGATCCTCTGCTTCAGAGCTTTAAGGCGGAGCAGAGGTGTTTTCCAGTTCACAGGGTGATCAAGCAAATGGTGGAATCGGAGTGGGAATTGCCAGAGGCTACCCTGCGCGGAGCTCCTGCTATAGGGCATCTATACCCAGTTCCACATGACAAGAGGGAGTTGCTTCGCATGCCAAAGGTAGATGCCTTGGCAGCGGTGACAAAGAAGACCACGATTCCGGTAGAAGGCGGAGTGGCTCTCAAGGATCTGCAGGATAGAAAGTTGGAAGCTCTGCTTAAGCAGGCTTTTGATTCCAGTGCTCTTGCCCTGCAGGCTTCAATTTGTGGGGCTTATGTGGCTAGGGCCTCCATACGTTGGCTCCAAGGGGACTCTCACCCTGAAAGTGAGGACAGTCCTTCTCCGGAAGGTGCGAAGTTAGTCTGCAGCAGCCTGTCTCGCAGATGCTTTCTATGATCTGGTACAGATTTCAGCGAAGTCCATGGCGTTGGTGATTGCCACCAGAAGATTCCTTGGCTGAGGAATTGGGCAGCGGACAACTCGCCTAAGACTCGTCTTAGTAAGCTTCCGTATAAGGGCAAGCTCCTTTTTGGGGAAGCGCTTGAGAAGATTGTATAGGATCTGGGAGATTCCAAAGGGGATCTGCTCACAGAGGACCGGCCGAAGGGTCCAAAGCCTGGATCTCTGCTAAAAGGGCAGAGTAGAGACTTCTGCAGGTTTAGAGGTTCTCGGTTCACACCTTATCAGAGAGGACGCTTCTTGTCCAGATGACAGTCCTTTCAAGGTGCGCGGGGGTTCGGACAAGGTTACTTCGGACCCCAGCAGACTTCCACTAAGAAGCCTCAATGAAATGCGGATGGTCCAGGAGGAGGTTCCAGTGGGAGGTCGCTTACGGGATTTTCACTCCATCTGGACCACAACTGCAGACCAGTGGGTCTTGGAGATTGTCCGGGAAGGTTACGCACTGGAGTTCGCTCGGCCGTTGGGCAGAGACCTTCGTGGTGTCTCCATGCGGGTCCGCTTCAAAGCGAAAGGCAGTATCCAATACCCTTCAGCGATTTAATGCAACTTCAAGTGGTGGTTCTGGTACCTCAAGACCAGTGCGGCTTAGGTCAGTACTTGATTTATTTTGTGGTACCCAAGAAAGAAGGGCCCTTCCAGCCTATTTTAGACCTCAAGCACGTGAACCGCTGTTTGAGAGTTCTGCACTTCCGCATGGAGACCCTGCGTTCGGTTATTCGTTTGGTAAAGCCGGGCGAAGTGCTTTGCTCCATAGATCTCACAGAAGCTTATTTGTACATTTCCATAAGACCGGAACATCAGAAATTTCTGCGCTTTGCGGTGCACATGGGCCATTTTCAGTTCTGAGCGCTACCGTTCAGGTTGGCAGCGGTGCCACGCATTTTCATGAAGGTGATTGGTGATGGCGGTGGCCGCATTGCGGAAAGAGGGCATCCTGGTGCACCCTTACCTGGCAACTGGTTGGTTCGGGCGAATTCTGTATTGGAATCGGTCAAGGCAATAGCTCGGGTAGTGGAATTCCTGGAGCATCTAGGTTGGGTGGTGAACCAGACCAAGAGTCTGTTGCTTCCAGTACAGCACCTGGTCTACTTAGGAGCCTTGTTTGACACGTCCGTAGGGGCAGTGTTTCTGCCGAAGGCCAGAGTGCAAAAGCTCTTGCGGCAGGTGATGACGTTTTTGTGTGTGAAAGCTCCAACGGCATGGCGATACTTGCAGCTTCTAGGCTCCATGGTGGCGTCTTTGGACCTGGTACCCTGGGCCAGAGCACATATGCACCATCTACAGCAGGCGTTGCTATTTCGCTGGTCGCCCCAGGTTCATCCTCTGAATCGGAAGTTGGAAGGCGAGTCAGTTTTTCAGCAGGGGCAGAGAATGCATGTCGGAAGGCTTCGACGCTTTGGCTCAGCCTTGGCCGTCAGGCGGGCTCCTTTGTGTTTCCTCCATGGCCGATGATCTGTCAGGTCCTTCGGAGGATAGAGAAACACGGAGGAAAGGTGATTCTCATTGCACCGGACTGGCCAAGGAGAGCTTGGTATGCAGATCTGGTTAGTTTGTTGGTGGATCGGCCGTGGAGACTGCCAGACCACATCAATCTGTTGAACCAGGGCCCGGTTTTAATGCCAGATGTGGATCAATTCTCTTATGGCTTGGCTCTTGAAAGGGAAAGGCTAAAGTGTAGAGGTTATTCATCAGAGGTGATAGCCACGATGTTGAGGGCCAGGAGAAGCTCTACGTCTCTGGCTTATATTCGTATTTGGCGAATTTTTGAAGATTGGTGCGCAGGCCGGGGCATTCGTCCATTCGGCACGTTGGTGCCCGATGTCTTGTCTTTTTTGCAAGGTGGTCTGGATAAGGGTCTGGCTCTCAGTATGCTAAGGGTACATTTGGCGGCTCTGGAATTTTTTCGAGGCAAGGTGCAAGGTTCCATCTTGTCGTGGCATCCTGATGTGTAGAGGTTTCTAAGGGCGGTTAGGAATCTGAGACCTCCGGTAAGGCAAGTGGTTCCGCCTTGGGATTTAAACTTGGATTTGGAGATGCTGACGCGGCCTCCTTTTGACCCCGGTGGGACAGCTCCGTTGAGGGAGTATTCTTGGAAAACCGCGTTCTTGGTGGCGTTGTGTTCGGCTAGAAGGATTTCGGATCTGCAGGCTCTTTCTTGCAGAGAGTCATAAAATCATTTTTCCTCAGAGAAGGTGATGTTGCGCCCATTTCCGTCTTTTCTTCCGAAGGTGGTGTCTGGTTCTCACATCAATCAACTGATCTCACTACCGACTTTTCAAGGCCACGAGAAGTCGACGGTGGGTAGGTCATTGAGGAAGTTAGATCTCGGGAGAGTACTACATAAGTACCTTAAGAGGACGGAATCTTTTCGGAAGACTGACAGGTTGTTCGTGCTTTTTGGGGGTCCTCGAAAAAGAGAGGCAGCTTCCAAGGCCTCTATTGCTCGTTGGGTGAAGCATGCGGTTACGACAGCGTACCAGGCGAGCAGAAAGGCACCTCTAGACGGTCTCAGAGCTCATTCAACTCGGGGCCAAGCGGCTTCGTGGGCTGGGTTTGCCTTGGTGCCGCCGGTGGATATCTGCCGGGCGGCTACTTGGTCGTCACTGCACACGTTTGCGAAGCACTATCAGTTGGATATTCAGGCAAAGGGAGATGCAAATGTAGGGGCCTCGGCCATAGTAGCGGGCCTAGCTGGACCCTTACGAGGTTAGGTACTGCTTTGGTACTTCCCTAGAGTTCCTGGACTGGCCTGGATAGACGAAGAGGAAGAATAAATTATACCTTACCTGCTAATTGTCTTTCCTTGAGATCTCTCTGGGCCAATCCAGGGCCCACCCAATCATTTGCCGAGTTTGAAAGAGGATTTTAGTGGCTCGTTAGGGGTTAAAGACAGCCACATCCGTTTACAAGGGAGGTGGAATGGTGCATAAGTATAGGGAGATTAGTCCATAAGACGCGTAGCTGCTCGGACTATGGGGCTCCCTGGAAGTTAGGGGGCTGCAGGTTACCGGTCATTCCATATTGATTAAAAAAAAAAAAAAAAAAAGAAGCAATCTTGGGTTTTAGCAAGTAAGTTGGCTTGTTTGTTGTTTTTGTTGTAGCGTTTTTAAGTGAGGTTGGCGAAGGTTAATAGGCAGACTGCTTTGACAATGGGTGACTGAGTCTGACACCAGAGGAAGCTGGAGTAGCTGTCAGCAAGACTTTGAAAATTCAGTCCTCTGCTGGAGAAGGTTAACAACCCTACAGTTCCTGGACTGGCCCGGAGAGATCTCAAGGAAAGACAATTAGCAGGTAAGGTCTAATTTCTTCTTATTTAGTATTGGTGGCGATTTTTAAGAGAACCCACCTATAAAATTAATTGTGCTTTGAAGTGTAGTTTGAAATCCAAATGTGAGCACAACTTCGAAAAAACTTTGTGAAAAATATGGTAGCCGCCGCAGTTGACAACGGAGGACTGCTTTGTGTTCTGAGCTGCAGTGGTCATTAGTGCTCTTATTTAGGCAACAGTTAACCTTTGGAAGGTACACTTTAAATCTTCACAATCACATTGTAAAGCTTTTATTTAATGATTTATGTGGTGAATAATTTCCCTATTTGAGGATAAACTGTGCTCTGCGAACAAGGATCTTGTAAACTGTGTCAACTTGTGATCAAATATGAGTATTTTTCTCAGTGTTTCTTGATGTAAAAAATTAGGCACATGAGGTTTGAACTATACAAGAAATCTTTTCCCAAGATTCTATATTTTGCATCCACACGGAATTGTCTGTGATGGACAGAATATTTCAGTACAGTTCAATTCCATCTTATTTTCCCTAAACAAGTTAATTTCCTTCATGGTCTTTCCCTTACATCGGGATATGCTAGGGAGATGGTTTTTAGATGAAATAAATGGTTGCTTCAGTAGCCTGTTTGCACTCTGCCTCCATGGTGGAGATTTGCAAAGCTGCTATTTGGCCTTTGGTTCACGCATTCACATCATGCTGCTCTCTGAAGCAGATTTGGTCGACCGGTGCTTCAGAATCTGTTTGAAGACTAGATCCAACTTTATGCCCCCCAGGTACATTTCTTGCTCTGGGAACAAGTTTGGTCCTCACATATGGGTGACGGCGCTGACGGCGCCCTCGTGTGGAGCAAATCCCCAGCTTTCAGAGAGAAGAGCCCTCAGAGTTGCCATCACGCATGCGCGGTCCCCTTCTTGCCCAAGGGTGCCATCTTGCTCAGTCTCCTTTTTACTGGAGAGCCCTTCAGACGTAGTCCACAGTGTCCCCGAAAAAAGTAGATTTTTCTCCTGTTTCTTTCGACCTGTCGACACCGGTACCTCTTCCCGCCTTAGGCTCGGTACACGGGTATCGAGTCAGTTTCTCTCTTCGGTTTTTATCAGTTTTGACTTGTGGCGTTCGCGCCTTTTTTTTCCTTTTCACTGGCAGCCTGGGTCTTTGACCTTGCAGGAGCCCTTTTCCCCCCAATGGCTACCAGTTTGTTTAAGAAATGATGCCCTCAGTGCCTTGGGCCCGACCATGACCTGATGGTCTTTGGCCTGTGTAGGAAAATGTCCTCCAAGGCCCTGAAGAGCCGCCAGCAGCAGCATGATAGGATTTCTTTCTGAGTCCCCCATGCTTCCGAGAGCCCGGACCTTGTCTGAGGCCTCCACATCTTGGGGGAACATTCCGAGCCCGAGCAGCATCGAGGTTCCTCAGAAAGGGGATCCCCCTCGAGGGAACACAAGGAAGAAGAAATCCTCGAAGGCGGCATCTCTGGATGGCTCCGAGCGTCATGGCTCCTCCTGGGGCTATATCGCGGAGCCCCGAGCACCAGCCGGGATCTTCGGAGAAGGAGCGCCCGGCAAAGGTTCCTCGTCAGACGGATCAGTTGATGCAAATACCGACTGTTCTCGTCGAGGACTCCCCTCCGGGGAAACGGGCGTCGGGCCCAAGCATGTTGGGGCCCGAGCCGGTGGCTGCGGAGCTTTCCAGACTCGAGTCCAGAATGGTGGCTTTGGAGCACAGTTTCACTGCCTTCATGGAGCAGCAGCATGTGCTGATAGCCTGTCCAGTTTCTCTGCCCCGACCACTGGGCCCTTGACATCAAAGTCGACCCTGGAGGCTGAGCCGATCCTAGACATCTTTCGGGTTTGAGTCGATCCTTGGCCAAGCTGTCACTCGGCCTCCCTTTCGGCACCATAGTCGGGGTGATCGGCACTGGGGTCCTCTGCCTGACGAGCCCCTCAATTCCTCCTCAGAGGTGTCGGCATGGGAAACTGAAGATGAGGAGTCTCCGGATACCCACCGACATAGGGATGTCCCAATTCCCTGGTATCAGAGCTTCGGAGAATGTCCCCTCCGGAGGACATGAGGTTCTTGGATTTCGTGCGGGATATGTCCAAGGCTTTGGCGTTCCCCACAGAGACCGAGGATCCTCGAGCCGACAAACTTGAGATCCTCCAGTATGAGGCCCCCCCTCGGGAGGCCCTTACTGTACCCATGTCTCCGATCCTGGAACGACTGATGCTCCGCATGTGGGAGACACCGGCATTGGTGCCGGTGATCAGCAAATGGCTCGACTCAATGTGTCGAGACTGCCGGAGCCCTGGGTTTCAAAAGTCACAACTACTGCACAACTCCATGGTTGTGGAATCGGCCATGTGCAGGCTGAAGAGCCAGAAGATGCACTCCTCGGTGTCTCCCGGCAGGGAGGCCCGCAACTTGGATGCCCTCAGCAGGAAGTGCTTCCAGGGTGCAATGCTGAATTGTCGGATTCAGGCATACCAGCTGTACATGGGCATGTACCTGAGAGACCTGGCGAAGGAATCCACCAAGTTCTCGGCTGGTCTCTCCGAGGAGCCGTTGCAGTGCTTCAGGGGCCTGTCCAAAGCCATCTGTGAGTGCTCGAAGTTTGTCTCGGGCGGCCTGTGACGGGCTCAAGTAGTTCAAGTAGCCTGGGTAGCCGTGGTTTGCATCAGTGGATGCCGCCAGGCTTGGCTACCGTCGTTTGACCTCAAACAATGGGTTCAGGATAAGTTGGTTGATGTCCCATGCCAAGGGGAGAATCTCTTTGGCAAACCCATGACCGACAAGGCTGCAGAGCTGGAGACAGAGTACACGACGAGGACATAGCTCTCCAAGTAGACCTCTGACCCTTCTCGAAAGAAGGGCTCTGGTAGAAAGCCTTTTTACCTGAGGAAGGGTACTGCTTACCTAAGTTACCCCCATTATCAGGCCTCCCTGGCTCCCCAACGGGCAGCAGGCCAAGGGACAGGGACATGGCCCACGTAAGCAGAAAGGCCCCCAAACCCCAGGCACCGGCTCCAGCCCAGCCTGGGAATTGATTTTGACTCCTGCAGCATGACCCCTCTTCCAACAGGAGCCAGGCAGACCACTGGAGGCCAGCTTGCTTTGTATGCCCACAGGTGGACATCCATTACCACCGATGCCTGGGCTTTACAGGTGGTATAAGGTCTCCCCTTCACCAGGACCTTCTTCTGAAGGAGTTAGCAGGCCTTCTCGAAGATCAGGTGGTAGAACCGGTGCCCCACCACCTTACAGGGCAGGGTCTTCTACTCCAGGTACTTTCTGGTGCCAAAGAGGACAGGAGGCCTCAGACCCATCCTTGACCTGCGCAACCTCAACAAATTCCTGGTGAGGGAGAAGTTCAAGATGCTCTCCCTTGGAATATTGCTGTCTTACCTCCGCCAGGGAGACTGGCTATGCTCTTCAGACCTAAAAGATGCGTATACACACATCCTAATACACCCAAGCCACAGGCAATATCTGCGCTTTGTGGTGGGGGGCAATCACTACCAGTACAGGGTACTCCCCTTTATTTTATTTTTTTATTTAGTGTACACTTATATCCCGCTACTTCCAGCGATCAGCAGCGGTTTGCTATACATAACAGTATGGTTGTACAGGCCATGGATTAAAACATACATAATGATTCAGTACAGGACACAAACATTCAGATTACAGGTTTACACTTGATTGCAAGACATTGATTACACAAGTATGTACATATTTACAGGTTGTCGGAGTCTATATGTGTTTGACGTAGTGCTCTTTCCTTGTGCATGGTGAAAGAGTTTATGTGGGATTGAAGTGTGTCTGGAAAAGATGCGTCTTTAGCTTTTTTCTGAATACCAACAGGTCACTGATTGCTCTCAGTTCGCATGGTAGTTGGTTCCATAGCAGTGGCGCTATGAATGAGAACGCTCGGTTGCTGGTGGTTGCAGTGACAGCTCTCAGGCTAGCCGGAACAATGAGGGTATTGAGGTGTGTGGTTCTTCTGCTTCTGTTATTTGGCTGCGATGTGATAAGGGCATTGAGAAACGAGGGTGCTATATTATGAATGAGCTTTGAATGTGGTGATTAGGATTTTGTATTGTATGCGTGCAGTGATGGGGAGCCAATGTAGGTCCATTAGAATTGGTGTGATATGTTCCTTCAGGCCTTTCCTCCTGATTAATCTAGCTGCCACATTTTGCGCCATTTGGAGGATGTTGAGGGTTTTTTTAGGCAACCCTTGTAGTATGGCGTTGCAGTAGTCCATGTGAGGAATGATGAGGGCTTGTGCAATGGTCCTAAAATCTGAGTGCTCTATGATGCTACGTAGTGGGTGCAAGACTTTTATTTTGTGGAAAATGGCTCGATTGGTAATTCGGAGATGCTTTTCCATCTTTAGGTTGCAATCCAGTGTCACGCCCAGGTATTTTAGCTCGCTCTTTGTGGCGTAGACGTTATTGTTCATGGTGACTGTAGGTGGTGGGTTGAAATCTGTTTTTTTGGAAATGAACATCACTTCGGTCTTTGGCCTCACCTCGGCCCCCAGGGTGTTCACAAAGTACCTGGCAGTGGTTGCCGCCTTTCTCAGGCTCCAAGGGGTCTTTGTTTTCCCCTTTCTCGATGACTGGCTCATCAGAAGCACTTCAGCCATAGAGGTCCACCAGGCTGCAACACCTAGGGTTCGTAATCAACTACCCCAAGTCCAGCCTCACTCCGACTCAACAGCTAGTGTTCATTGGGGCCAGAATCGACACCCTTCAGCCGAAGGCCTATCTGCCTGCAAACAGGGCAAGCAGGCTTATGGCTCTGGTAGGACAAGTGAGTCGCAGGTCTGTAGTGTCAGCGAGACGATTCCTGCGCTGCCTCGGGCACATGACTTCCACAGTCCTTGTGACCCTGGATGCCTGCCTCCACATGCAGACCGCTCAATGGTGTCTCAGAGACCAGTGGTCTTAGGCCACGGGGTGCCTCTGGGACAGGGTCAGTGTCCAGGCATCTGATGCGGTCCCTGTCCTGGTGGCTCCAACCGCATCACTTGGAGGCTAGAATGCTTTTCCAGACTCCTCTACACACAAGGATCCTTACCACTGATGCATCCCTGCTGGGTTGTAGGGTTCATTGCCAGGGTTTCCGTACTCGGGGAATGTTGTCCCCGAGCGAGAGGACCCAACAAATCAATTTCTTGGAACTCCGTGCCATCCGCCTAGCCCTAGAGGTTTTCAGGCAGCTCCTGGCCCCAGAACCTGTCTTGGTTCCGGCAGACAACCAGGTGGCCATGTTCTATGTGAATAAACAGGGTGATATGTGGTTCCGTTCCCTATATCAGGAAACCCTGGACCTGTGCTTGTTCGCAGCCCGGCATGGCATTCGTCTCCGAGCAGTCTGCTTGCCTGGCCAGGACATCTGGCTAGCCGACAGGATCAGCAGGATTTTCCAGACCCATGAATGGCAGTTGGACCGCGGGGTAGCCAATGGGCTTTTCCAGACCTGGGGGCAACCAGTGATGGACCTATTTACGAGTCCAGACAATCGCCAGTTGCCCTGTTTCTGCTCCAGGCAGCTCCACCCGCACAGGGTGGCCGCCGATGCTTTTCTGATATCATGGTCCGTGGGCCTTCTGTATGCGTTTTCCCCCGACTCCCAGGTGGCCAAGACTCTGTTCAAGATTCTCCGGGACAGAGCTTCGGTCATCCTTATTGTGGAGTGGGCTGCTTGGAAATTGTAAATAATATGAAAAGCCCTGTGTGAGTGTCATCTGTGCCTGACTCTGGTCCTACTTGATGACGGGAAAGGGAAAAGCATTGTTTCTCATCTTTAGCAGGTGTTTTCTGTAGACAGCAGTATTAGAAACATAAAAAAAGACCACATGGCCTATCTAGTCTAGTCTGTCCTTCCATATCAACAACTACAACAGTACCCTTTTTTCCTTTAGAGATCCTCTGTATTTGTCCCATGCTTCACTTTCATCCCATGTTCCCTCATAGCAGAACTTGCTTTCAATTGAAAGAGGCTCTCCTCCTGTGCATTTATGCCACAGAGGTATTTAAACATCTCAATCATATCACCTCTATTCTGCCTTTCCTCTAAGGTGGACATATTAAGATCCTTAAGTCTGTCCTCATATGCTTTATAATGAAGACCACTAACCATTTTAGTATCCACTCTCTGTACTGACTCATCCTGTTTATATCCTTTTGAAGATGCAGTCTCCAGAATTGTACACAATACTCCAAATAAGGTCGCACCAAAGACTTATACAGAGGCACTATCACCTCCTTTTTTTTTTCTGCTAGCCATTCCCCTCCCTATGCACCCAAGCATCCCTTCTAGCTTTTGCTGTCGCCTTTTCTACCTATTTAGCTGCTTTAAAATCATCAGACCCAACCACACCGAGGTCCCGCTCTTCTTTAGTGGACAAAAGTACTTCACTCCCTATACCAGGGGTGGGCAAACGTTTTCACTCGAGGGCCGCAATGGGTTCATATATTGGACCCGGGGGCCGGACCAAGAGTAGATGGACGGTGTGTATGTGTGAATTAATATAAATTAAATTTAAATTTGTAACATTAAATGTTTAGATTAATTTAAGGTAGAAAAGCATAAAAAGAGTTATTTTACGAAACTTTTATGCAATGTATTTCTTTCTTAAAATAGTACCTTCAATTTTAGTGGCCGTAGTTTGCCCATCCCTGCACTAGACCATGCCTCCCTACTTCCTTCTGTGGGTGGGTCTTTTGGTTTCTGAAGCGTGGTAGCCAAACTGGGGGCTGTCCCACCCGCTTCATCCGAAAAGATGGGGTGGGCAAGATATGAGCGAGATTTAAGATTCTGAATCACCTCACATGAATCTGCAGTTATTGCGTGCCGAAGCGTCAGGAAGTGGGATATCCAGATCCTCCCAAGTGACCAGCCCATTTTCTGTACTAGCCCCCCCATAGCCCATTATCAGTCCTAATCCCCCCATAGCCCATTACCAGTCCTAACCCCCCCATCAGCCCACAGCCCATTGCCAGCCTTAACCCCCCCATAGCCCATTACCAGTCCTAACCCCCCATCACCCCATTTCCAGACAGCCCCCATCAGCCCACAGCCCATTGCCAGTCTTAACCCCCCCATAGCCCATTACCAGTCCTACCCCCCCCATCAGCCCACAGCCCATTGCCAGTCCTAACCCCCCCCCATCGGCTCACAGCCCACTGCCAGTCCTAAACACCCCCCCTCCCCATCAGCTCATGGAAATTAAAATAAAAAAAAAAAAGCTGGCCGCTGCCGCCGCGGCAGCATGGAGTGTCCCGTGGGGCCCCCTCTGCCCGGCTGAACTCTCCCGGTGCGGCTGAAGCCCTCTGCTCCGGCTTGCAGATACGCGAAGGGAGAGTGTCTCCCTCGCGTCTCTGTTAAGCCCGCAGGGGCTGATGGGAAGCAGGGGCTGATGGGAAATTTCCCATCTGCCCCTGCGGGCTTAACAGACGCGAGGGAGACACTCTCCCTTCGCGTATCTGCAAGCCGGAGCAGAGGGCTTCAGCCGTGCCGGGAGAGTTCAGCCGGGCAGAGGGGGCCGGATTAAAAGGTCCGCCGGGCCGTAGATTGCCCATCCCTGCCCTATACTATATCGCTCCCTTGGATTGCTGCAGCCCAAATGCATGACCTTGCATTTTTTAACATTAAATCCCAGCTGCCAAATTCTAGACCATTCTTCAAGCTTAGCTAGATCCCCCCTCATGTTATCTACACCTTCCTGTGTGTCTATTGTAGATTTTGGTATCATCTGCAAAGAGGCAAACCTTACCCGACAGCCCTTCCACTATATCACTAACAAAGATGTTAAGATCGGGCACACTACTGTGCATGGGAAGAGCCGTGCATTCTCAGAAACTTACACTGATTTTGAACTTGGGGATAACTATTCTGTCCCAGCACTGTCCAACAACTTATGTGCCCCATCAGTCTTGTCTATAGAAAGCACCTTTTGCAGGTGAGAAACAATGCCCTTGAGTAAGCAGAATGAAAATACAAACACCTTGTGATAGCAACATTGGCAGTTTCATTAATGCTGTATTTTGCCATTGTTTTATGATTTCCGTATTTAATTTTTTGCTTGAATTTTCTTTAGACTTACAGGTGTTTCTCCAGGACCAAGTAGGAAGTCAGTCCTCACATATGGGTGACGGCGCCGACGGAGCCCCCATGCGGAGCATTTCCCCAGCTTTCAAAGAAAGCCTTTTGGACTGCAGCATGCATGCATGGTCCCCTTCTCACCCAAGGGTGCCATCTTGCTCAGTCTTCTTTTTTCCGCGGAGCCCGACGGATGTGTTTCGTGTTCACCCAAGAAAAAAGTTGATTTTGGTAGTGGAACTGTTTTTTTTCTTCGGTTCGACGCCGGTTTCCCTTTCCCGCCTGAGCCCGGACTTCTTTTTTCAGTTTTTGTCGTTCGTGACTAGCGTTCGTTCCATTTTTCTATTTTTCACTGGCAGCCCTGTCTTTTGACTTCGCAGGGGCCCTTTTTCCCCTGATGGCTGCCAGCGGGTTCAAAAAGTGTGATCGGTGTAAGAAACTTCTCTCTCACCAACACACATGACTGCTGCCTCGGGCCCGATCATGACCCAATGATCTATAGCCCGTGTAGGTAAATGTCCTCGAAGGCGTTGAGTCGGCAGCACCAAAAGGAAAGAATCTTCTCCGCGTCTGGCCGGGCCCAGACTTCGTCAGAGGCCTCGACATCTCGGAACTCCGATCCCAAGCATTGCTGGGGTTCCTCTGAGAGGGGGTCTCCCTCGCGGGAGCATCGCAGGAAGAAGAAACCCGCGAGGGTGGCGTCGGTGGACGCACTTGTCTCCTCGAAGGCCAGGTCGCATAGCCCCGACCGCCGTCCCGGGTCTTCGGAGTTGGAGAGGCCTGCTAAACAGCCTCGTGTGGAACATGAGTCCCCAGGTCACGTGAGTACTGTAGTCCTCGTGGACTCTCCTCCGGGGGAGCCGACGTCGGGGCCCGAGTCGGGGGCTGCTGAGTCTCCTGAGCTCGGACTCAGGTTGACAGCCTTGGAGAGCAGCTTGGCTGCCTTCATGGAACAGCAGTGGGCACTGATCACTGGTCTCACCGGTGCATCTGCCCCGACCATCGGGACATTGACGTCCAAGTCGACCCCGGAGGCCAAGTCGATCCTCTGCCAAGGTCTCCCTCGGCCTCCCGTTCGGGACCGAGGTCGTCGACGCCTGTACCCTCGGCGTCGAGGCGGATGGCATCAGTGCCTGCCCGACCGGAGCCACTCGATTCCTCCTCCAAGGGGTCGGGCTGGGAAACGGAGGACGAGGAGTCCCCGGACACCTTTCGGACCCGGTGTGTCCCTTCGGACTCACTGGAGTCCGAACCTTGGAGATGGTGCCCCCCCGGAGGACATCCGGTTCTCGGACGTCATGCAGGACATGGCCAAGCCTTTGGCCTTCCCCGCGGACCCCGAGGAGGAGCCTCGAGCTGAGGAACTCGAGGCCCTGCAGTATGACTCGCCTCCCAAGGAGGCCTTTACTGTGCCGGTTCCTCCGATGCTGGAACGGTTGCTCTTCTGCATGTGAGAGGCGCCGGCCTCAACACCGGTTCTGAGCAAGCGGGTCGATGCCATCTATCGAGTCCGCAAGAGCCCTGGGTTTCAAAAGGCACAGCTACCGCACCACTCCATGGTTGTGGAATCGGCCATGCATTGTCTGAAGAGTCAGAAGATGCACTCCTTGGTGCCTCCTGGCCGGTAGGCCCGAAACCTGGATGCCCTCGGTAGAAAGTGCTTCCAGGGCTCTATGCTTGCTTGCCGTGTCCAGACCTACCAGCTGTATATGGGCATGTACCTTCGAGACCTGGCAAAGGAGATTGCCGGGTTCTCTGCTGGTCTCTCCGAGGAACCTTTTGCAGAGGTTCAAGGCCCTGTCATCGGGGATCCGGGAGTGCTCGAAGTTTGTTTCTCGAGCAGCCTATGGAGGCTTCGGCCCGAGTAGCTGCGGCCGGCATCGGTGCACGCCGACAGGTCTGGCTACAGTTATCGGACCTCGAGCCATGGGTGCAGGAGAAGTTGGTCCATGTCCCCTGCCGAGGTGAAAACCTCTTTGGCAAGCCCATGGCTGAAAAGACTGCAGAACTCGAGTCAGACACTCACACGGACAAGGCTGTCCAGGAAAACCTCTGCCCCTTTTCAGAAGAAGGGCTCGGGGGGAAAAAAGACCTTTTACCCGAGGAAGACATCTGCCTACAAATCATACCCTCACTTTCCGGCCTCCATAGCTCGTCAGCAGGCCAAGGGGCAGGGACAGGTGCCCCGTAGGCAGAAAACCCCCAAACCACCAGCTCCGGCTCCTGCACAGCAGGGAGCAGGGTTTTGACCCCAGTGGCATAGCCTGTCCTCCTCAGCTTGCCCCCCTCAGCACAGGAGGCCGGCTGACCCTGTATGCTCACAGGTGGTCAGCTGTAACCAGGAATACCTGGGTGCTCAGTATAGTCCAGAGGGGCTATCTTCCCCACTTCCACCAGGTACCTCCCTCCTACTTTCCAGGGAGCCTCCAAGACTCCCTCTGCACAGGGACTTACTCCTGCAGGAGTTAGCAAGTCTCCTAAAGGAACAGGCGGTGGAACCGGTGCCCCACCACCTGAGAGGTCAAGGCTTCTATTCCAGGTACTTTCTAGTACCAAAAAGGACAGGAGGCCTAAGGCCCATCCTAGACTTGTGGAATCTCAACAAGTTCCTGGAGAGGGAAAAGTTCAAGATGCTTACCCTTGGAATCCTGCTGCCCTACCTCCAGCAGGGAGATTGGCTATGCTCCTTAGACCTAAAGGATGCGTATACTTACATCCTTATTCATCCAGACCACAGACAATATCTCTGATTTGTCGTGGGAGGAAACCATTACCAGTACAGGGTACTCCCTTTTGGCCTAACCTCCCCCTCCATGGTTTTCACAAAGTACCTGGCGGTGGTGGCGGCCTATCTCAGGGTTCAAGGACTCTTTGTGTTTCCCTACCTGGACGACTGGTGCATCAGAGGTCAGTCTCCACAGGAGACAAGTCAAGCCACCCTCCGCACTGTCTCTCTTCTCCAGCATCTGGGGTTTGTCATGAACTTCGCAAAGTCCGCTTTGCGCCCCTCACAGAACATGGAGATCATAGGAGCAAGACTAGACACCCTTCAGGCAAAGGCCTTTTTACCTGTGGACAGGGCCCACAGACTGATGGATCTGGCCAGTCAATTCCACAGCAATTCTCTGGTCTCCGCCAGACAATTCCTGAGGCTCTTAGGCCACATTGCAACCACGGTCCATGTAACTCCAAATGCCCGTCTGCACATGAGGCCAGCCCAGTGGGGGCTGCAGGCCACAGGAAACCTGACGGACTAGCCTCTTCTCTACAGTGGTGGCTTCATCTTCCGAATCTGGTGCAAGGGGTGCCTTTTCAAGCACCTCCACACTCTCAAGTGCTGACAGCTGATGCTTCTCTTCAAGGTTGGGGTGCACATTGCCAAGGAGCATGCACTCAGGGCCTGTGGTCTCCTTGGGAGGCCACACAGCAAATCAATTTCCTAGAGCTCAGAGCGATCCGCTTAGCCCTGCGGACTTTCTCTCATGTCCTCTCACCATTCCATCTTAGTTCAGATGGACAATCAAGTTGCTATGTTTTATGTGAACAAGCAGGGGGGGGGGCACAGGGTCCCGACCTCTGTCAGGAGGCACAGGACCTGTGTTCCTGGGCAGTCAGTCATGGCATACTTCTCAGGGTGGTCTATCTCCCTGGGCAAGAGAATTACCTGGCAGACAGATTGAGCAGGATTCTGCAGCCACACGAATGGCAGTTGAATCCTCTGGTGGTTCAACAGATCTTCCTAAGATGGGGTCTTCCCACCATAGATCTCTTTGCCAGTCTACTGAACCGTCAACTGCCCAGGTTCTGCTCCAGACAACCGCATCCTCTCAGAGTAGCAGCGGATGCATTTCTCATTCCATGGTCTACAGGCCTCCTATATGCGTTTCCTCCCACGCCTCTAGTGCCCAAGACACTGTTCAAAGTGATCCGGGACAAGGCCTCGGTGATTTTGGTGGCCCCTGGTTCCCGCTTCCTTTGCAACTGGCAGTGGACACTCTTCTTCCCCTAGGGCTGCAACCCGATCTCCTGTCTCAAGAGCAGGGATCTCTTACACCCCAACCCTCCAGTCCCTCAATCTGATGGCCTGGCTGCTGAAAGGGTAGTTCTAGCACCCTTACTGCTGCCTAGGGAAGTGGAGGACGTGGTCTTGGCCTCTAGGAGGCAGTCCACCCGGATGTCTTATGCCCTCAAGTGGCGTAGGTTCTCCACCTGGTGTGCTCAACACAAGCAGGATCCTTTCTCATGCCTGGTACCAGTGGTGCTGCAATATTTGCTTCACCTGTCCAATCTAGGCCTTAAATCCAACTCTGTTAGGGTCCATCTCAGTGTTCTCTCTGCGCACCATTCACCGGTGGAAGGTCAGTCTCTCTCAAGCCACCCTTTGGTGGCTTGCTTCCTCAGAGGCCTACTTTTGCTTAAGCCTCCAATTCGTCCACCTGCCCCTTAGTGGGATTTGAATGTGGTCTTGCAGCGGCTTACTTGCCCACCATTTGAGCCTATGGCTACTTGTCCTTTGCGTTTCTCTCCTGGAAAGCGTTGTTTTTGGTAGCGCTTACCTCAGCAAGGCGAGTGAGCGAGCTTCAAGCCCTGGCGTCATAGGCACGTACACTAAGTTCTATAGGAACAGGGTAGTCTTACGGACTCACCCTAAGTTCCTTCCCAAGGTTGTCTCCTCTTTCCACCTCAATCAGGAGGTGGTTCTTCCGACTTTCTTTCCCAGGCCGCATGCCAGAGATGGTCTTGCCTATCCTGGACTGTAGGAGGGCGTTGTCCTTCTACCTTGACCGTACGCAGGAGCATCGAAGGGCTGTCCAGCTCTTCGTCTCTTTTGACCCTAATAAGTTGGGGTTACCTGTCTCCAAGCGTACCCTGTCCATTTGGGTAGCAGACTGTATCGCCTGGGCGTACAGGGCAGCCGGCCTCTCCTTGCAGGGTCGAGTCACGGCTCACCGTGTCAAGGCGAAGGCTGCGTCAGTGGCTCATCTCCGCTCTGTTCCGTTGGCAGACATCTGCCAGGCCGCTACTTGGTCTTCAAGCCAAACTTTTGCGGCCCACTACTGCCTCGAGAGGGAGTCCCGCAGGGACAGTGCTTTCGGACAGGTGGTGCTCCATAATCTCTTTGAGGTATAGGCAACTCCTACCCTCCAGCCCTGGTGTTGGGCTACCGTACGGGGGCGTTCTCAGAGAAGATTCTTTTCATACATGCTGAGGCTCTAGAGGGAGCTCAATTTTTCAGCTTTGGGTCCCCGGTAGCCTTAAACTGGGGAGTCCCATATGTGAGGACTGACTTCCTGCTTGGTCCTGGAGAAAGAGTAGTTACTCACCTGTAACAGGTGTTCTCCAGGAGCAGCAGGAATCAGTCCTCATAACCCTCCCTCCTCCCCTTGGAGTTGCAGTCATATGATTTATTTTTGTTTTTTGCTGTCTTTTAGCTATGTCATCTGACTGAGCAAGATGGCACCCTTTGGCGGGAAGGGGACCGCGCATGCGTGCTGCAGTCCCAAAGGCTTTCTTTGAAAGCTGGGGAAATGCTCCGCATGGGGGCCTCCGTCGGTGCCGACGTCACCCATATGTGAGGACTGATTCCTGTTGCTCCTGGAGAACACCTGTTACAGGTGAGTAACTACTCTATCTAGGCACTGACGAGAAAAACACTTTGTTCTATACACAGAGTTCACCTTATTGTTACACCCTACTATATTCCAAATTGATTGTACCTAAATAGTTCATAGTAACTCCAAACTTAAGAGTTCCTTGTTCATATAAACTGTTTTGACTACCCAGAAAAGCAATATATAATATGTGTTAAATAAACTGCCCTCTGAACTGTGTTCCTAACTTTTGATGTACTAATAAACTGGTCCTTAAAACTGTTTGCCATGGTTTGTTTTTTATGTACATTAGATAATATGATGGTTTGGCCAAGCTTGTTAGACTGTTAGATATTTTGGAAGAACAGAATTCTCCTGATGTGTGGTTGTATTTGTGTAAAACCAGCTTTGACTCTTATTTTGTTGGCTTCATAGGAATTTGAAGATCACAGAGATGCTGATGATGCCGTTTATGAACTGAATGGTAAAGAACTGTGCAATGAAAGGTAAATGTTTGATAAGAGCTGTAATTTTGTCATAAAATTTTAGTGAAACCTAGGCTCTAGATTTCTAAGTCATGGAAATATGTAAACTTTGTGAAATGTCACAATACAAATTTCTTGAAGGAATGTTCATATTAGTTTGCTTATGGCATTTTTCATAACTGTTTAGAGTAGAGTAAGAGAGGTATTTTTATACAGTTAATCTGTAGGAAGATGAGATATAAACTTCAGGTCCACAGAAGGATAGATACTTCGAAAGTTTAAAAAAAAATTTGTACAGTGTTATTCCCTTCAAGTTGTGGAAATGCTGAGTGTTTTTTGCTTCTGTAGCCAGCATAAGCAACATCCAATCATTGATAACCACCTGCTAGATGTGCTTATAAGAACTGTTAGCATTTTAGTTGTATGTAAGGTATTTGAGAACAAGCAGGAAGTCAGTCCTCACATATGGGTGACATTGGCGCCGACGGCGCTCTCGCGGAAGCATCCCCCAGTTTTCAAAGAAAGCCTTTGGGAGATGCCATCATGCATGTGTGGTGCCCTTCCCACCCAAGGGTGCCATCTTGCTCGGTTTCCTTTTTTTCCGCAGAGCCCTTCAGACGTCTGTCCGGTCTTTCCCTGAAAAAAGTTGATTTTCTCGACCTGAGTTTCATACTCTTTCCGGTAGTGCACTGGTACTTTTCCCACCACCTGAACTTGCTGACCTGGCATAGGGCCTCTGGTTCTTACCTTTTTTTTCTCCTTTCGGCACCTTCATACCTTTTATCCAACTGGCAGCACCATGGGTCTTTGACCTCACTGGGGTACTTTTTTCCCCCATGGCTACCAGTGGCTTTATAAAGTGTGATCGTTGTGCCAAAATAATGTCCCTAACTGACACACATGACTGCTGCCTTCTCTGCCTGGGGCCAGATCACGACCCCACAGCATGCGGCCTCTGTAAAAAGATGTCCACTAAGGGCCTCGAGCCGCCAGCAGCAGCATAAGTTTTTCCCTGAGTCCCTGGTACCTCCGAAGGCCAAGGCTGCCTCTGAAGTCGCAGAATCTCAGGGTTGTCTTATGGACCCCGATCAATGCTGGGACTCTTCGGAAAGGGGGTCTTCCTTGAGGGAACTCAAGAAGATGACCTCTAAGGCAGCATCCCTGGATGGCTCAAACAGGCCAGGTAAATCCTGAGCCAGGTCTCTCAGTTCTTGACATTCGTTAGAGGGATCGGAAAAGGAGCAGCTTGAGAGGGTCCCCCCGAAGGACTCTACCTTGGACCGGCCTCGGTCGCCAGACACTATCCTTGTTGAGGACTCCCTCGGGGGAACCGGTGTCGTGCCCAATTTCTTTGTGCCCACGCCAATGATTGCGGAGCCTTCTGGACTCAATTCCAGAATGGCGGCCCTGGAGCGCAGCTTATCTGCCTTCATGGACCAGCAGTAGGTGCTGTTGTCTGGTACCACCAGTTGTTCCACCGGGCCATCGATGTCAAAGATGTCTCTGAAGGCTGAGCTGATCCTCGAGAACCTTTGACTTAGAGTCGATCCTTGGCCGAGGTCTCAATTCAGTTTGATCTTCCCTGACTAGTGTGCTTGGTGCCAGCCGTGGGGCCGCCACAGGCAGAGCTCAGGCCTGGAGCCTGCGAGCCATCCTTCCCTTGAATCCTCGACAGACTATTCTGAGTGAGAGACGGAGTGCAAGGAGTCACTGGACACCTGTTGCCACTGTGACGTCCCCTCGGACTCCCCTCTTTTGGAGCCCCAGCATCAGTCCCCACCTGAGGACATGGCGTTCCTCAACTTTGTCAGAGACATGTCCAAAGCTCTAACGAAATCCTCCAGTACGAGGGCCCCCCTGAGGGAATAGTTTATGGTGCCCATCCCACCCATCCTGGAGTCTGCCATGTGTCGGCTGAAGAGTCAGAAGATGCACTTCTCAGTGCCCCCCAGTTGGGAGGCATGCACCCTGGATGCCCTCGGCAGAAAGGGCTACCAGGGCTCGATGTTTATCAGCTGGATCCAGACCTATCATCTGTACATGGGCATGTACCTGAGAGACCTGGCGAAGGAACTCGCTGAGTTCTCTGCTGGTCTTTCCGAAGAACCCCTGCAGCGGTTCAAGAAACTGGCCAAGCTGTCCGTGAGTGCTCCAGATTTGTTTCAGGCAGCCTATGATGGCTTTGAGTCTGTGAATCGAGTAACGGTGGCGGACATCAGTGCCAGATGCCAGGCTTGGCTATAGTCGTCCAACCTCGAACAAAAGGTTCAGGACAAATTAGTTGACATCCCATTCCAAGGAGAATACACCTCTTTGGCAAACCCATGATCGACAAGGCCACTGAGCTGGAGACCAAGTTCATGACGAGGACCAGGCTCTCTAAAAAGACTGCTCAGGTAAAAAGCCCTTCTACTTGAGGAAAGGGGCTGCTTACAGAAATTACCCATCTTTTCAGGCCTCCCTGCTCCCCAGCAGGGTCACCAGGCCAAGGGACATGAGCATGGCCCTCATAAGCAGAAGGCTCCCAAGCCTCAGGCATCGGTCCCAGCCCATCCAGGGGGGAGCTTTTGACTCCTTGGGCACCTTCTCTCCACCCCAAAGAGGTCAGCAGCCCACATGGGGACATCTCATTCATTATGTCCAAAGGCCCTCCAGGTGATCAAGGAGGGTTACCTCCTCCATCCGGCTCAGACACCTCCCCTTACTTCCCAGGAGAGCCCCCCAGGTCTCCCCTTCACCAGGACCTTCTACTGAAGGAACTCACAGGTCTTCTCGAGGACAGAGCAGTAGAACCAGTTCCCCACATCTCAAGGGCAAGGCGTTCTACTCCAGATACTTCCTGGTAACAGAAAGAACAGGGGGCCTAAGACCCATCCTGGACCTGTGCAACCTGAACAAGTTCCTGGTGAGGGAGAAGTTCAAGGTGCTCTCCCTTGTAACATTGCTGCCTTATCTCCACCAGGGAGACTGACTATGTTTCTTGGATCTGAAGGATGCTTATACCCACATCCTCATTCACCCCAACCAAGGGCAGTACCCTGCAGTTCATGGTGGTGGGGGGGGGGGGGGGGGCCGGCCACTACCAGTACAGGGTACTACCCTTCTGCTTAGCTTCCACCCCAAGGGTCTTCAAGTGCCTGGCAGTTGTGGTCACTTTCCTCCGCCCCCAGGAGTCTGTCTTCCTCTACCTGGACGATTGGGTCATAAAAGAAGGCACAGCTGCAGAAGTGCAGCAGGCAACAGCACGCACTATCCAAGTCCTACCGCATCTGGGGATCGTAATATACTACCCCAAGTCCCTCCTCCTCCCTTCAGTGTCTGTAGGGGCAAGACTAGACACCCTCCATGCAAAGGCCTTCCTCCCTGGGGACCGAGCCGACTGTCTCAGGGTACTGGCCTTGGACGTACAACACCATCCCTCTGTGTCTACTTGGGCACATGGTCTCCATGATCCATGTCATCCCAGATGCTCACCTTCACATGAGGACCGCACAGTGGTGCCTTCGGGACCAGTGGACACAGGCTACAGGCCATCTCCAGGACAGAGTTTGTGACCCGCTAGTATCTCGAGGCAGGGATGCCCTTCCAAACTCCAAGCCCCTTAAGGGTTCTCACTGTGGATGCCTCCCTACTGGGAAGGGGATCCCACTGCAAGGAACTCTGCACCCAGGGCAGCTGGTCACAGGACGAGAGCAACCAGCAGATCAGCCACCTGGTGCTGCAGGCGATATATCTAGCCCTCCAAGCTTTTTACCACCGCCTGCGGTGCCAGCCGGTGTTCCAGGCAGACGACCAAGTGACAATGTTCTCTGTAAACAAGTAGGAGGGCACGGAGTCTTGCACCCTCTGCCGCAAAGCGATATTTATTTTATTTATTTACATTCTCTTATATACCGCGCTATTCTGCATCAGTGTGGTTTACATTGAACAAACTGAAATTACATTGAACAGGGCATTATAACTTGGAAATAACTATTTTACAGGGAACATGGGCTATGGAGGGTTAAGTGGCTTGCCCAAGACCACAAGGAGCACCTGTGGGATTAGAAACCCCAGTCCTTCCAGTTCAAGATTGCTGTCCTAGTGGGATTTGAACCCCCGACCTTCCGGCCTGAAGTACCTTGCCCCAACCACTAGGCCACTCTCCACTCGATAGCGTTCTGCTCCTATGCAGTCCAGCATGGCATACTCCTATAGGCAGTATATCCTCTAGGCCAGAACTACTCCCTGGCAAACAGATTGAGCAGGGTCCTCCAGTTGCATGAGTGGCAGCTGGACCCCTGTAGTGGCCAACTGGCGCTTACATCTCTTGGGGAGATCATGGATGGACCTTTTTCTGCCAGCCTGAACTACTACCAGTTGCCTCGCTTTTGTTCCCGGCAAGCCCAACTCTCTTGGATGGCAGCAGACATGTTTCTCATTTTGTGGTCGGAAGGTCTCATGTACGCCTTCCCATCCACATCACTAATTGCCAAAACGTTATTCAGGACTCTCCACGACAATGCCTTCTGATTCTGATAGCCCCTCGATCACCCAGGCAGCCATAGTTCCTACTACTCCGGCTGTCAGGGAGGCTCCTGTCTCAGAAGGGGGGGGGGGGGGTTCTCTCTTGCACCCCCAACTAGGGGTCCCTTTCACTGACTACTAGGCTGTTAAAAGGGTGACCTTAGCCCCTTTCAACCTCTCGGGAGAAGTGGAGGAGATCCTGCTGGCTTCCCTTAAGGCTTCCACTAGGAAAGCATACACCTTCAAATGGTGCAGATTTTCGGTTTGGTGCGTGGAACAAGGCGTTAACCTGTTCTCCTGCCCGGTGCAGCTGGTGCTGCAGTACCTTCTCTATCTATCTCTTGCATCTGGGCTCAAATCAAATTCTGCCAGAGTGCACCTCGGTGCCCTGGCAGCACATCACCATCCAGCGGATTGCAAACCCCTCTCTGTCCAGCCGCTGGTGACCCGCTTCTTGAGGGGACTTCTGTTATCAAAACCCTTTCCACCCCCTGGTGACCAAGTGGGATCTTAACGTAGTATTGGTGCAGCTTACTCACCCGTCTTTTGAGCCTCTGGCTTCCTGCCACCTGCAATACCTGTTGTGGAAAGTGGTGTTACTGGTTGTGCTCACCTCCCCTCGCAGGGTTAGCGAGCTCCAAGCCTTAGTGGCAAAGGCGCCGTATACCAGGTTCTACAAGAACAGGGTGATGCTCTGCACAGACCCCAAATTCCTTTCGAAGGTGGTGTCTCCCTTCCACCTCAACCAGAAGGCAGTGCTACCCACCCTCTTCCCAAGGCCTCATGTCATTAGGGCGGAGACTGTCCTCCACACCTTAGACTGTAAGAGGGCCCTGTCTTTCTACATTCAGCGTACCCAGGACCACCGTAAAGTTTCTCAGCTTTTCGTTTCCTATGACCCCAGTAGGGGGAGGCGGTGACCAAATGTACACTGTTTACCTGGCTGGCGGAACTTTTCACCCTTGCCTATGAGCAGTTGGGGCTCCCGCTGGATGGCCAGGCCACAGCGCACTGTGGCCAGGCCATGGCAGCCTCTGTGGCAAACCTGCACTCCATCTTGCTTCTGGACATCTGCTGGGCTGCTACCTGGTCTTCAGTCCATACCTTCGCAGCTCATTACTACCTGGAAAGGGAGTCCCAACGGGACAGTACCTTCGGCCAGGCTGTGCTCCGGAATCTTTTCGGGGCCTAGGCAACTCGTACCCTCTGACCCTTCAGTGTTCAGGTCACTGGAGTGTTGTTTTCATCGGACACACGGGTCCTACTGCAATCTGTATCTGCATCTGCGGACTAAATTGCAGCTGCTCACAGCTCCCCTTGAGGGCGATCGTGGTTTTCTCCTACAGGCTTGTGGTAGCCTGTAGCTAGGGAGTCCCATATGAGAGGAGTGACTTCTTGCTTGTTCTCAGAGAAAGCATAGTTACTCACCTGTAATAGGTGTTCTCTGGGAATAGCAGGAATCAGTCCTCACAACCCTCCCTCCTCCCCTTCATTTTTTATTTTTTTGCCGTCTTTTAGCTATGTCATCTGACTGAGCAAGATGGCACCCTTGGGTGGGAAGGGCACCATGCATATGTGGTGGCATCTCCCAAAGGCTTTCTTTGAAAGCTGGGGGGATGCTTCCGCGAGGGTTCAGTTGGCACCAGCGTCACCCATATGTGAGGACTGATTCCTACTGTCCCTGGAGAATACCTGTTACGGGTGAGTGAGTACGCTTTCTCTAGTCAACATTTTTTCCAATAAATATTTTTCCAGTTTTAGGAAAAACATTTTATGGCGGTCTAAGGAGTATGTTGTGTAGCTAAGCCTGTCAAGAAATTGATAGCAGTGTACTGAAACAAGTCAGCCACAATGTGAAACTGTCAATAGCTATGTTTTGGAAAATTTACAATGAATGTCTCTAATACTTGCAATCTACCCAGTAGTCTCCGAAATTTTCAGTAACAGGAAAGGGAACAATTTTATTCATGGTTTGACAATGCAAAATAAGTAGTAAGATAGTCATAACTGAAAAGCTGAGAGAATCCAAGGTCAGAGGTCTGGCCGTCTCCTCGTTTCATGGTTGAATGTGTTCCTGTGTCCAAAACAAGTCATGACTGTATTCATCCAGGAACTATATGTATGCATTTATAGCTGTTTGTTTATTTAAACTATTCCCAAGTCTGTGTTTACTTTTACCCGAAAAGTAGAATCTTTGCTGTCATTTAAGTCAGTAGCTTAAATCAGTCACTATTGTGGCTCGGAGGGTAGTGGTTCTTTTAAGTGGAAATGCGCAACATATTTTCAAACCTGCATTATGTTCTTTCAAGGTTATAGGCAGGGTAATGCTATGATGCATAGGGAGAGGCAAAAGCAGCAGAGAAAACAAATGTCTAATGCCTTTGTACAGGTTTATGTTTGTTTATTGGACACTTTGTATACAGTGTTGCGGTATGTTATCTATGTGGTTTACAAACTCATAAAAACATTAGCTGAGATCACCACCAACCTTTGTCCTGCTTCTACTACTAGAGTAGTGCCCAGTTAGAGGCAATTTTCTGAAAGGATATAAACTGAGTGTAAGCAGCCCAGAAAAGGGCTCCTGAGATGGTACAGGCCGAGATGAGATTTAGCCTAACAATGAATATCATGGGTGTGGAGTGTATGACTTTCACATTCCTTCAGGGTATTATTAATGGATAAGAAGCAAGTCATCTCTTTATTTTTCCAGTGGAAAGAAGTCTAAAATGGGAAGTTTTTAGGATGAAATTCTAAATGAGTGAATTGGAAGTAACATCAGAAAATGTCTTCGTAGGAACAATTGTTGAATGCATCGCATATACTGTGATGTGAGGTGATGGAGGCACAAAACAGTAATGGAATTTAAGAAAGCATAGGATAAGTACAACCACCCTCCTACATGGGAATAAATGAAGGGAAATCTTAATTTCTTCCCATGTGGGGGTTCTTGTACGTATCCATGGGAGTTTGACATTGCTCCAGAAAACACAGATAAAGAATTGTAAGGCTAGCAGATAAGAACTATAAGGTTTAGATGGGCCTTATCTGCTATCATTTTCTAAGTTTGTGCAATTCCTGTTAGAAAATTTTAAAAGCAGAAACTCTTGTTTTTTCTCTCCTTTCTTTTTTTTACACTGAGGCTGTCTTGGTGGCTTGGTAGGTGTTGTGTACTGCATTATAAAAAGTCCTGATTCCATTTCCACGCCTGGTCTTCTGGATCTGCTGGGAATGCTGCAGAAGCAGCTTGCACAGCCCCTGGGGAAAGGAGGAAGTAGTCAAGGTCATCACTTAATGATGGCACATAGCAGCTGAATTCAGTCCATGATTGCAGAGTTCTAGAAGACACCCTGATGCATAGTCCCTGGCCCAGAACTATAACTGCAATGACCATGCTAGGTATGTTGAAATAGGAATAACATAGGGGGAAAATCCCCAGGTAGTTTGGAATGAGAGCTGCTGGCACCATACCCAAATCTTATTTTAGTTGAGTGGGAAGTGCCAAGGAGCAAGAAAAACTGCTGAGTCAAACCCCCAACTCCCTCCCCCCACTCCCTTTCCTATAAAAAGAAAATCTATCCAATATTTTATATAGTTAATGTAAATCCATTTTTTTTTTTTACCTAGTAACCACATTTTTTATTTGTATGTAATGTAATTCATGCCTTTCCAGTGGTTAAAGGTGAGTTACCTTCAGGTACAGTAGTTATTTCCCTGTCCTGGAGGGGCTTATAATCTTAAGTTTATACCTGAGGCAGTGGAGGGTTAAGTGGCTTGCCAAGGCCACAAGGAGTATCTGAGATTTGACCCCTGATCTTTCTGGTTCCAGGCTGCTGCCCTAACCACTAGGTGGCTACTCCACCCCTCATTCTGTTCTCTATGGACAAGCGGGATAAACGCTCACATAGAAACATGATGACAGAAAGACCACATGGCCTATCTAGTCTGTCCTTCCATAACAACTACAACAGTCCACTTTTTACCTTTAGAGATCCTCTGTGTTGGTCCCATGCTTTTTTGAATTCAGTTACTGTCCTCATCTCTACCACCTCCACTGGGAGACTATTCCATGGATCCACATCTCTTTCTGTAAAGAAATATTTCCGCATATCACTCCTGAATCTATCTCCCTTCACCCTCATCCCATGTCCCCTCGTAGCAGAACTTGCTTTCAATTGAAAGAGGCTCTCTCCCTGAACATTTATGCCACGGAGGTATTTAAACATCTCAATCATATCACCTCTATCCCGCCTTTCCTCTAAGGTGTACATATTAAGATCCTTAAGTCTGTCCTCATATGCTTTATAATGAAGCCCACTAATCATTTTAGTAGCCACCCTCTGCACCGACTCCATCCTGTTCACATCCTTTTGAAGGTGCGGTCTCCAGAATTGCACACCATACTCCAAATGAGGTCGCACCAAAGACTTATACAGAGGCATTATCACCTCCTTTTTTTCTGCTAGCCATTCCTCTCCGTATGCACCTAAGCATCCTTCTAGCTTTTGCCGTCGCCTTTTCTACCTCTTTAGCTACTTTAAGATCATCAGACACAAGCACGCCTAGGTCCCGCTCTTCTTTAGTAGACAAAAGTACTTCACCTCCTATACTGTATTGCTCCCTTGAATTGCTGCAGCCCAAATGCATGACCTTACATTTTTTAACATTAAATCCCAGCTGCCAAATTCTAGACCATTCTTCAAGCTTAGCTAGATCCCTCCTCATGTTATCTACACCTTCCTGGGTGTCTACTCTATTGCAGATTTTGGTATCATCTGCAAAGAGGCAAACCTTACCCGACAGCCCTTCTGCTATATCACTAACAAAGATGTTAAAAAGAATCGGACCAAGGACAGATCCCTGGGGCACACCACTGGTAACATCCTTCTCCTCAGAGTGAGCTCCATTTACTTGTACTCTTTGTCACCTCCCACCCAACCAATTTCTAACCCAAGCAGTAACTTTAGGGTCCATCCCTTGGGTGCTCAGTTTGTTTATAAGTCACCTGTGAGGAACAGTGTCAAAGGCTTTACTGAAATCTAAATACACCACATCTAGAGTTCTCCCTCGGTCCAACTCCCTGGTCACCCAGTCAAAGAAATCAATCAGATTTGTCTGACAAGACCTGCCTCTGGTGAATCCATGCTGCCTCGGATCCTGTAATCCGCTGGACTCCAGAAACCTCACTATTTTCTCTTTCAGCAGCGTTTCCTTTATCGTCACTTCAGTCCAGTCCCTTAACTTCTGGGTTGCGCAACCCTTCCAGCAGCTTGGAGGCTGAGCCCATCATCCTTTTGATGATGGTGGGGTATAAATACCCCTGGCACCACCCACTGGCACCAGTAATCTCAGCCTCCAAGCAGCTGGAGGGTTCTTGTAAGCCAGAGTGCTTACGGGGTCTGGACTAAGAATTTAGTTATTTTAATTTCCTTTTTGATTCCTTTTTAATTTCTTTGTTTCAGTCTTAATTTAGGATTTAGCCTAGTCCTGCACCTTTAATTCTCCTCTCTCTTTCCCTCCCTCCCCCCCCTCCCTCTTTGCCCTCTGCAACGCGGCTCCAGTGAGGCTCCGGAGGAAGAGGTTTCCCGGTGCAGCGGTGAGGACAGGAGAGCTCTCCTCCCGCGCACACCGCGGCCCGCTTACCAGCATCTTTTCCACGGCCGCGTCTGCCTCGCGCCGAAGCCCCTAGGCGGCTGAGCGCTAGAGGCAGCGCTGACTTTCTTCAGCGGCGTCCCCCGGCCTCGCGCTTCAGCCCCGAGGCGGTCGGGCGCTTGAGGTTTTCTCAGGGAGCGGAGTGGGTGTGGAGCGTGATTCTCTTCCCTGACCGAGAGTCCGCAGCTTCGGCCGGCGTTCTCCCTCCACCCGGCGTTCTCCCTCCACCCGCAGGCCCGGCCTACACGTGGCTGCGGCCTACCTCGTGGGATCCTGCAGAGGACGGCTGGCTCCCTCGTGGCAGCGGATTCAAGCCAGTTCGGCAAACCGCAAGTATTGGGGTTTAATTTCTCCTCTTCCATCTGTTGGATTCTGATTTATTTGAAAGTTTGGAGCATTTTTTGCTTGGTGCCATGTTTCTCCCTTGTTTTTGCACGGCTAGGGGGGAGGGGAGTGCTGGAAGTTTTTTTTTTTGCTGCATAGCATTTACTTTGTTGCTCTTTATTTGGTTTCCTTTTGGTTCCTTTATTTTTAGTTTGTTGCCTTGTTGGTTACCTTAAATTTATTTTCCTTTGGGCCTGGAGGTAGCCCGGTTCAAGAGGTATGACGGGCAAGCTGCGCTGTCCTTCGTGCGGCACTCGTAGAGGCACGGCCTTGGAAGCAGGAGTCTGCAAAGGGTGTGCAGCAGAGGCCGCTTCCGTGGAGCAGGAGATCCACCTAAGTATGTCTCAAGCTCCCCAGGGGTCAGGGGACCCTTCGGAAGGGGGAAGGGAGTCCCACTCTCCCCCCCCTTCAGCTTCAGTTCCTCCAGCCTCTTCCCAATCCCTCCCTTCCCTTTCCTCGGGGGCGGAGGGAGACTGGGGTCAATTTTCTCCTGAATTTGTTCTTCTTTTGCACAAAGCCTACTGCCTATGCAAGCAGGGCCCTGCAGAAACAGTAGCACCAAGGGAAAGTATTGATTTTGTTCCAGGAAACTCTAGATCCCTTGAGCCAGGACCCCTCCCCAAGCGGGCTAGGCTATTAGCCGATGTCCATGTTGAGTCTCCGCCTCGGGACCTCCCTGAGGAGGAGCTTTCGGAAAAAGGAGTTGATGAAGGGGAGGAGCTCGAGGAGGGAGAGCTCCCGGAGGAGGAGCAATCCCGCATAGTCGGGGTGTTTAGGCGGGTAGAGCTCTCATCTCTAATCAATGAGTCTCTAAAGGTACTCAATATGGCTTCGGAAGCTCCGGCGGACGAAGAAGCTCTGGAGGATCCGCTGATCCAAGCCGTGAGGAAATCTCAGAAGGTTTTTTCAGTGCACAGAGTGGTTTGCCAGATGATTCAGGAAGAATGGAACCAGCCGGAATCTACCCTGAGGGGTGTACGGGCGATGTCTTGCCTATACCCATTGCCGGAAACGGACAAGGATCTCCTGAAATCGCCTAGGGTGGACGCGGCGGTCTCGGCAGTAACGAAGAAGACGACTATCCCGGTCGAGGGCGGCGTGGCTCTGAGAGACAGTCAAGATAGAAGACTAGACACCCTTCTAAAACAAGCCTTTGATGTTAGTGCCCTTGCCTTACAGGCCTCTGTCTCGGGGGCCTGGGTGGCTAGAGCTTGTTTGAGATGGTCCCAGGAACTGCAACTGGCTGACGGTCCTTCGGGCAACTCCCAAGGGGTGGCGGCCAAATTGGAATCAGGTTCAGCCTTCCTAGCTGATAGCCAGTATGATCTCATTAGAAGCCTGGCGAAGAATATGGCTTCGGTGGTGGCAGCCAGACGTTACTTATGGTTGCGTAACTGGGCTGCGGATGCCTCTTCTAAGGCTCGCCTGAGTCGACTTCCTTTCAAGGGGAAGCTATTGTTTGGGGAAGACCTGGATAAGTTAGTGAAGGAGCTGGGTGAGTCCAAAGGGGGTAGGCTCCCCGAAGATAGGCCAAGACTGGGTCGTCCTTCCGCTCCGGGGCGGAGTCAGCCAAAGGACTTCCGAAGATTCAGACAACCTAGACCCCGAACCCTTTCCCAGGGGCCGTTTCCCCTCCAGGGGTCAGAGTTTTTGGGGGTTTCACGGGGCAGGTAGAGGTTTTGGGGCCTCCTCGGCGCCTAGAAAGTCACAATGAGAAATCGGGGGTCCAGGAGGGAGAGCTGTCGGTGGGGGGTCGCTTAAGACAGTTCCTTCCCGCCTGGTCCCGAGTCACATCCGATCAGTGGGTGTTGGAGGTGATCCGAGAGGGTTACGCGCTCGAGTTCACAAAGAGAGTAACCCCAGCATTTGTTCTGTCCCCCTGCAGTCCACCGGAAAAAAAAGGCGGCGGTGGAAGTCACCCTCTCGAGGCTCTTAGCGCTGGGAGCAGTGTTGCCTGTTCCACAAGACCAAAGAGGTTTAGGTCGATACTCCATTTATTTTGTAGTGCCAAAAAAGGAAGGCTCTTTCCGTCCTATCCTGGACCTAAAGCAAATCAACCGCTGTCTCAGGGTTCCTCACTTCCGCATGGAAACCCTGAGGTCGGTGATTGCCGCCGTTCGACAGGGGGAGTTCTTGACATCCCTAGACTTGACGGAAGCATATTTACACATCCCGGTCAGAGAGTCTCATCAACAGTTCCCAAGATTTGCCGTACCAGGTGGCCATTTCCAGTTCCAGGCCCTTCCCTTCGGGCTAGCGACAGCTCCCAGGACGTTCACCGAGGTGATGGTGGTAGTGGCCGCGGCTCTTCGGAAATAAGGAATTCTAGTCCATCCTTACCTGGACGATTGGCTGATACGAGCAAAGTCAGAGGAGGAGAGTCACGTAGCGACCGCCAGGGTCGTACATTTCCTCGAGAGCTTGGGATGGGTCATAAATCGCGCGAAGAGCAACTTAATTCCCAAGCAAGAGATAGAGTACCTTGGAGCTCGGTTCGACACCAGGAAGGGAAGGGTGTTCCTCTCAAAGCAGAGGTTATCCGATCTGAGGAATCTCGTTTGCCGTTTTCTGTTAACAAGATGCCCCTCGGCCTGGCATTATCTTCAGTTGCTGGGCACCATGGCAGCGGCAATAGAAGTAGTTCCTTGGGCCCAGGCTCATATGCGGCCTCTCCAGCGTACCCTCTTGCGACAGTGGTCCCATCAACTTCACCCCTTATCCAGGCGGATTCCCTGCCCTCCCGGGATCAGGAGGTCTCTGCGGTGGTGGACAAACTCAAGGAACCTGGGCCGCGGGATGCCACTCGAGTCACTTCAGTGGACCCAACTGACGACGGATGCGAGCTTAGCAGGTTGGGGCGCACACTACGAGGGGCAATTCGCCTAGGGCCGCTGGACTCCGGCAGAGTCGCAGTGGTCTATCAACAGGCTAAAGTTGAGGGCGGTAACCTTAGCTCTCTGGGCATTAGAGCTCTTGGTTCGCCAGAGGGCAGTCCTTGTCCTCTCGGACAACGCTACCGCGGTGGCCTACATCAACCGTCAGGGCGGAACGAGCAGCCCATCCTTGGAGAAGGAGGCGGATGTACTCTTACAGTGGGCCGAGACGCATCTGCTAGCGCTGTCTGCACAGCACGTGGCCGGAACAGACAACGTAACTGCTGATTACCTCAGCAGGTTCAGGATAGACCATGCAGAGTGGGAGCTAGCGCAGGAAGTGTTCGATCAAGTGGTTGCCCAGTGGGGGACCCCAATCATGGATCTCATGGCCCGGTACTCGTCGGCAAAGGCCAACCGGTTTTTCAGTCGCAGAAAGGAAAGAATGTCCGAGGGCTTGGACGCCCTGGCCCAAAGCTGGCCGTCGGAGGGTCTCCTCTGTTTTCCCTCCTTGGGCGCTCATAGGGAGCGTTCTGAGGCGGATAGAAGCTCACCAAGGACTGGTCATTCTCATAGCCCCGGATTGGCCTCGACGGCCTTGGTACGCGGATCTAATGAGATTGACGGCCGACCGGCCGTGGCCACTTCCCTGCAAAAAGGATCTCTTGCGTCAGGGTCCGGTCCTCATGCCCCACGTGCATCGGTTCTCGCTTACGGCCTGGCTATTGAAAGGGCGAGGTTCTTGAAGCGGGGGTAATCGGGCTCAGTAATCTCAACCTTGTTGAGCGCTCGCAAGCGTTCCACCTGCCTTTCTTACGTGAGAGTGTGGCGTATCTTTGAAGCCTGGTGTTTAGAGCGTCGAATCAAGCCTCTCTCAGCTTCAGTCCCAGAGGTCCTGGAGTTCCTGCAGGCGGGTTTCGAAAAGGGTCTAGCCCCTAGCTCTTTGCGAGTCCAGCTGGCAGCTATCTCTTACTATAGGGGGAAGGTCAGAGGTAAATGTCTAGGGCTCCATTCGGACGTAGGAAGGTTTCTGAGAGCTGTTAGACGGTTAAGGCCCCAGCAAAGATCTGTTATCCCTCCCTGGGACCTCAACCTAGTCTTGAATGCCCTATCAGGGGCACCGTTCGAACTGCTGCGGAAGTCCTCTCTGAAGGACTTGTCGCTAAAGACGGTGTTTCTAGTAGCGATTTGCTCGGCCAGACGCGTTTCAGAGCTTCAAGCCTTGTCATCCTGTCCTCCCTTTCTCTCTTTCTTTAGAGATAAGGTAGTCTTGCGTACGGTCCCGTCTTTCTTACCTAAGATTATCTCCCCCTTTCATGTAAACCAGGCGGTCTCTCTGCCCTCTTTCTCGGAAAGGGATCTATCGGGAGACAGAGAAAAGCTTAAGCTCCTGGATGTTCATAGAGTGCTGAAGAGGTACCTCGCACGCACGGCACCTTTCCGGAAGTCAGAACGCTTGTTCGTCCAGTTTGGAGGGCCGCATAAGGGAGAAGCGGCGGCCAAAGCTTCCATCTCGAGGTGGATCAGGGAGACGATTGCCTCGACTTACCTCCTCAGTGGGAAGCAGGCTCCAGGAGTGCTTAGAGCGCATTCAACTAGAGTGCAGGCAGCGTCCTGGGCGGAAAAGAGTTTGGTGCCGCCACTGGATATTTGCAGAGCGGCTACCTGGTCGTCTCTCCATACATTCACCAAGCATTACAGATTGGACCTCCAAGGGGCTTCGGATGCCAGGTTTGGCAGCGCGGTGCTTCGGTCCGGAATAACGAACCCCTCCCAGATTTAGACTGCTCTGTTACATCCCAGAAGTTAAGGGACTGGACTGAAGTGACGATAAGGAAGAAGTAATTAGTCCTTACCTGCTAATTAGTGTTCCTGAAGGAACTTCAGTCCAGTCCCTGATCCCGCCCGACTTTTTCAGATTCAGGTGGTGGACCGAAGGAAAAGCTGGGGAGCACTTTCATTGAGGTTCTGCAGGAAAGAGCGGAGGGCCCTCGCGCCCTCAGGGAAACCTCCTCCTCCTCCTCGTTTCCTTCTCCTCCTTTAAAAAAAAAAAAAAAAAAAGGGGTTTTACTAGCTTAGGGTGCGTGTGAGTTTTGGCAAGTTATCAAATGGTTATGAGTTTTTTATTATATATACTTTAAGTTTGCTTTTGCAATAGATTACTGGTGCCAGTGGGTGGTGCCAGGGGTATTTATACCCCACCATCATCAAAAGGATGATGGGCTCAGCCTCCAAGCTGCTGGAAGGGTTGCGCAACCCAGAGGTTAAGGGACTAGACTGAAGTTCCTTCAGGAACACTAATTAGCAGGTAAGGACTAATTACTACTTCCAATAATTTACTCACCACCGAAGTTAAACTAACCGGCCTGTAGTATTCAACCACATCCTTACTTCCGCTTTTGTGTAAAGGCACCACATGAGCCTCTCTCCAGTCCTTTGGCACCACTCCCGACTCCAACGAGGCATTAAAAAGGTCAGTCAGTGGAGTTGCTAGAACGTCCCCAAGTTCCCTCAGTATTCTAGGGTGTATCCTATCCGGTGTCATCGCTTGTTGAGCTGGTTTCTCACGAACACAGTCTTCTGAAAATTGTTCAAGATGTCCCTCGCTTCTGTTCTTATTTGTGGGTGTTTTCTGAGGTCCTGCTCCTGGTTCTTCATCTGTGAACACAGAACAAATATTTGTTAAGCAATTCCGCTTTATCCTTATCAGTTTCTACATATTCCCCCCCTGCACCCTTGAGTCTGACAATACCACTTTTGCCCTTCCTCTTCTCACTAATATATCTGAAAAATGTCTTATCCCCCCATTTTATTGCATTGGCTATTTCCTCCTCCTTTTGAATCTTTGCCTTCTTGACTACTTTGCTAGCTTCTCTAAGTTTTTCCAAATACAGATGCCTGTCTTCCTGTCTCTGTGATCTCTTGTATTTCATGAAGGCCTCCCTCTTTTTCTTCACTTTTTCAGCTACTTCCTTCGAAAACCATAGTGGTCTCCTTTTCCTTTTTCCTTTATTTACCATTTTAACAAAAAGGTTGGTTGCCCTTAAAATACCCCCTTTCAGTTTTGCCCACTGTTTTTCTACATCCCCCAGCTGTTCCCATCCCACTAACGACTCCCTGAGGTATTGGCCCATCTTCGCAAAGTTAGTCTTCCTAAAGTCTAAGATCCTCACCTTGGAATGGATTCTAACAGCCCTAGTCCTAATACTGAACCACACCATCTGGTGATCACTGGATGCAAAATGATCTCCCACTACAACAACAGAAACACTTTCACCATTGGTAAGCACCAAGCCCAGTATGGCCCCTTCACGTGTGGGGTCTGTTACCAATTGCCTGAATAGTTCTCTCTGTAGAGAATCCAGAATCTCCTTACTTCTAGATGATACTGCAGCAGGAATGTGCCAATCAACATCTGGCATATTGAAATCTCCTATCAGTAGCACTTCCCTTTTCCTAGCAATGCTGCGTATGTCTTCAATTAACTCTCTGTCCACCTCTTCCTCTTGTGAGGGAGGTCTGTATATCACACCAATGCAAATAGATTTCTCTTTCCCTCTTTCTAGTTTAACCCACAATGCCTCCTCTCTCCCTTTTAAGCTCTGTAATTCCAAAGCTTTAATAGTAGTTTTTACATATAGTGCCACTCCTCCTCCCCTTCTTCCTACCCTGTCATAAGAACATAAGATATGCCATACTGGGTCAGACCAAGGTCCATCAAGCCCAGTATTCTGTTTCGAACAGTGGCCAATCTAGGTCATATGTACCTAGCAGTTTCCCCAAGGGACACAGGTTCCACAATGCTTGTACTGGGTCAAGCATTGATATCCTGGGTCCCTTCTTAATAATGGTTTATGGACCTTTCCTCCAGGAACTTGTCCAAACCTTTTTTAAACCCAGCTACACTAACAGCCTTTACTACTACTACTAAATCCAAGTCAGCCACTCCCACCAAAGCTTCAACTTCAGGGATCTTATTTCCCATGCTAAGGGCATTAATACACACTGCTTTCCATATGTTACCCCTGTTACCCATTTCCATAAAGGTATTTAATGTATCACCTACCTGGGGGCTTTCACTTACCTGGGGGCTTTCTTCACCCATCCCCAATGAATCTAGTTTAAAGCCCTCTTCAGTAGATTAGCCAGTCTACTACCGAAGATGCGTTGACCTTTCTTGGACAGATGGATGCCATCTCAGCTCTGCAACCCTTGGAACAGCATCCCATGGTCTAGGAAACCAAAACGCTCTCGATGACACCATCCACGCAGCTATGCATTCATCTCCAGGATGCGAGCCTCTCTGCCTTGGCTTTTACCCTCAACAGGGAGGATTGAAGAGAACACCACCTGTGCACCTAACTGCTTCACCCTCTGTCCCAGAGCCATGAAGTCACATACTGGTGTCATTGACTGAACCTTGCGTGAGAAACCTCTTCCAACTTCTAGAAGCTTTTGAAGTGGCCCAATCCCATCTGCTGCTTCCACATCTCATCTGTCGGTCTGTGGAGCCCTACAGATGCGCTGTTCCATGGTCTGACATTCAGTTCTAATTGCTTATATTCCTGCAATTTGTGAGAGATTTCTCATTGTTCATCTACATACTGTTAGTGTATGCATCCTATCCCTAAGTCTCCTTCAACCAAGTTTTTCAGTCATTGTCAAATTTCCTTAATTTTACCACATCACCACTATAGGGCCACATTTTTAGCTTTCAGGTACCCAGGCTGGATTACATTTGTATCAAAATCAGGTCTTTGATTTCACTGCAACCATTTTTCAGGATGAGATGTCCCAGGGTAAACTCTTCAGAGCAGGACTATGTCTATAGCAGACACTCATAATTAGTGCTGCAGTGCTTGTGGCCTGACCATGAACCACCATCTTGTCACTTATATTGCAAGAGTGGATGAGTAGCCTAGTGGTTAGAGCACTGCCTTGGTTCCCAAGAGACCAGGGTTTGATTCCCAGCAGCACTCCTTATGCTTGTGGCCTGACCACCTTGTCACTTATATTAACAGATGAAAAAAAGAGGACTCAAAGACGACAGACTTTTGATGCAGATAAGTCTGATCCACATGGACTTGGGAGCTGCACTAGATGCTGGCGATGCATCAACATCAAGGAATCAAGCCTACGTGGAGATGAGCCATCGGTAAGGTGTCCATACACTGATTTACACCCAAAGGGGAGGAAGGATTTGTCCTAGTCTTCCCAGACATCAGGGTCTAAAGGAAGAGAGCATCAGGTGGAGGCTGAAATGCATTAGCACCATAATTCAATGGAGCAGCAAGGTTCTGGATGAGCCCTGGCCCTCAAAGCAGTCTCTGTGAGGAACTGCTCATCTTCCTCTCTACCGACGGGACTACATCAGTCTGAGAGGCTGGAACCAGCCTACCGATACTCACCAAAAGATTCTGTAGACATTAGTTGGTCCTGCTGAGGCCTCTGTATCTTTGCTGATGGCAACCCATGGAGTGTCTCATGAGGCCTTGAACAGATAACTACTTTGCTCCATGCAAGACCGCTGCTTTGATGGCATCAAAGATGGCACATTGTAGCATTGAACTGATCCTTGAAACTTACCACCTGCCTGCAGGAGATAGTGGGACCTCGGAGGACTTGATGCCAGTGATTATCCAGCCAGTGTTTATCTCATGTGCATCAGGCCAATGGGTGGCATCAGAGATCATTAGTGCACAGACAGTCCCAAAACAGATCTGCCTCTCATGCAGAGGATCTGACATCTTTTGAGTACCTACCTCTAAGTCTGCATCTGAGCACTCTAGAGACTGAGTATGATTTGGAGTACTTTCTTGCTGGAGAGATCTGAGTTGCCCTCATCTCTTACCATCTCATGAGCAATGAGTGCCTTTACCAGAAGAACTCTCCTTCAATGGTTTTATGAGTTATAGCCAAGTCCATACCATTTTAGAAATAAAGGAGGAGCCCAGGGCAGAATTGGAAATCCTCCTGCTTTGATTCACCCTAAGGAAACGGTGATGGTGCCCATTCATCACATTCTGCAGAGGCTTCAGATGAATGTGGGAGACACCCTACCCCCATGCCCTCCATTCAGCAAGTAGGTAGACTGCATAGTTCAGTAGGTTCCTAGATTCGAGAATCTCTATTTGTCACAGCACTCCATGGTTATTGAATTCACTCTTAAAAATAAAACAAAAGTTCCAAGTCTCACTCTTCAGTGCCCCCAGGGAATAAGGGGTAGTACATTGGGATGTTAGCAAAATGAGACATTAACACAATGAGGGGTAGTACAGTGGGGCGCTAGCATAATGTTCTGAAAGCAGTTCATCTTTTGGGAGGAAATGCTTTCAGAATATTATGCTAATACCCAACATAGCATCCAACCCAGCTCTTCATGG
The DNA here is from genome assembly GCA_033557465.1 of Ichthyophis bannanicus. Taxonomy (NCBI): domain Eukaryota; kingdom Metazoa; phylum Chordata; class Amphibia; order Gymnophiona; family Ichthyophiidae; genus Ichthyophis; species Ichthyophis bannanicus. Next base: position 297,923,901 of record CM066037.1, read on the forward strand.
GCATACATTTGCAAAACGTGTGCAATCTGTGGACAAGTTTGCAGATACTCTGCCTCCATAGAGATCTGGTAGAAAGGCAAGTCAGAGAGACCACAGTCATAGACATACAAGTGGTGTTCATTTGAAGTTTATTGAAGGGACCTGACTTGGCCAAGATTCAGCACACTCAACTACATCTGATATCTATAAATACATTAACCAAAAGTTCAATAAAAACATTAAAAATAACAAAACCCTCCAAAATAACTGACATATACAAAGTCAGGAATTTTGTGTGTATGAGAGCGAGACATACATCTTCTAAACATAACAGCGCGTGACCAACTTGGATGTTAAAAACATGTATACCAATAACCCCCCAAAAACAGACTTAAGTACATCAAAGCAGGAAATGTGAGTATGCTAAGTTATCCGTACAAATTTCTGGAACCCCCCCCCCCCACCACTTGACATAACATGAGGCTCTGGTTTAACTTGAGCATCATGGCCCAAATCATTCAGCAATCCTACTTTATTAGAAAAAAACTGAGCAAATGTATGGGGGATAGATATATCTACTGATCTCCTTTTGGTTTTTTAATCTGCCTACTAACCAGGGTAAATTGTTTTGGGCAATTAACAGCCCCTTTGATTTAGCAAAAATTGCTAATTTTTAATGACATGCATGATGCCAATCATGTTTATGAATTGGCTTCATGTGAATTTTCATCTTTATGAACAGCTCAGATTATTATCTAGGCAAAGTAAGAGAAATAGTTTCCTACTGTGAATTGAAGGGTAGGATCTCATTCCTTTGGAGAGGAGGGAAGAAAAATGGGTCATGAGTTATTAATATTAATTACAGTTGTGGTCAGTATTGGCACCCTTGCATTTCTTAGGTATGTTTTGCACAATATCTTTAGAAATAATTGGAAATATTCTAACTGTTATTATAATATTTTATTAGTAGTTTCAAAGGATTTTGTGGTGGATTTTTTTTTTTCAATACAAGAACAAAAAAAGATATCTGCAACTTGTAGTAATTTCTGAGAAAAAAGCAAAGTATGACCTGGATATGATTAATGGCATCCTTCACTAATATTTGATTGCACTACCCTTGGCAGTGATGACAGCCTCCAAGCGTTTCTTGTAGCCATCTATAAGTTCCATACATCTGTCTGCTGGTAGTTTCTCCTTCTCTTCAACTTCGATTTGTTCCAGCTCATGAATGTTTCCAGGATTCCTTTTACCAATGGCAGCCCAAAGGTTCTCGATTGGATTGAGATCAGGACTCATTACTGGCCAGTTTGACAGTCCATTTGTTCCTTTTTGACCGTTCTTTTGTACTTTTGGATGTATGTTTAGGGTCATTGTCCTGCTGGAAGACCCATGATCTTTGACCCAGACCTAGCTTTCTGACACACAGTAGCACATTTTGCTCCAAAATACCTTGGTAGTCCTCTGACTTCATGATTCCTTTAAAACGTTCCAGGCTTCCAGTTCTTGAGGCAGCAAACAACCCCACAGTATTATGGAACCTCCACCATATTTAGCTTTAGGAAGGGTGTGTATTCCCTTATAAGCTTCATTTCTCCGGGAAGAAGCAGGAAGTCGGTCCTCACATATGAGTGATGTCAGGACTGATGGAGTCCGCATAGCAGCTTCTCACCAGCTTTTAAAGAGAGCCTTTGGGAGATGCATCGTGCATGTGTCGTCCCCTTCCTGCCCAGGGGGTGCCATCTTGCCTCCGTCTCCTTTTTTCTATGGCACCCACTGGACGTGTGTCTCTCTTCCCTGGAAAAAGTGTTGTTTTTTTGTGAATATTTCTTTCTTCGGTCACGTACTGGTTCCCTTTCCTGCCTCCAAGCTCACTTGCTTCGGCTTCGTGTCTCAGGTTGATTATTTTTTTCTCTTCTTTTTTTTTGAGAGTTTCTGGACTGGCTATGCACCCTTTTTCTCTGGTTGGGCCTGAGGCTTTTGACCTCGCCTGGGCTGTTTTCCCTACCATGGCCTCTGCCAGTGCGTTTAAGCACCATGACCAATGCACCCACACCATGTCACGCACCGACCCACACAACTGCTGCCTCCGATGCCTTGGACTTCTTTCTGCAAGAAGATGACCTTCAAAGTCATTAAGAGCTGTCAGCAGCAGTGGGAGTCCTCCTTCCACTATATGGACTCTGCACCGGAGACTCCGGCGACACCGCACTCCAGAGCGCCTGCCAGAACCCTGGGGAGACCGTGCTGCTTCAGAGCCCTGAGGCCACGGGTCCTCCAGCCAGAACACCCTAGAGGAAGAGTCCAAGAAGAGCTGGAAACCCTTGAAGACCGTGTTGGCAGACAAGCCTGGGAAAGTGGGCAAGTCCCCTGGGCCCCAGGCCCTACAGTCCCTGTTAGTCCAAGGGAAAAGAGCTGGAGCGGCTGAACAGACTAACCCGGTGGGAATCGTCAGCATCTGGCAACCAGCCTCGGACCATAAGAACATAAGATATGCCATACTGGGTCAGACCAAGGTCCATCAAGCCCAGTATTCTGTTTCCAACAGTGGCCAATCTAGGTCATATGTACCTAGCAGTTTCCCCAAGAGACACAAGTTCCACAGTGTTTGTACTGGGTCAAGCATTGATATCTTCGGTCACTTCTTAATAATGGTTTATGGACCTTTCCTCCAGGAACTTGTCCAAACCTTTTTTTAAACCCAGCTACACTAACAGCCTTCACTACATCCTCCGGTAACAAATTCCAGAGTTTGATTACACGTTGAGTGAAAAAATATTTTCTTTTATTAGTCTTAAATAGTTTACCCTGTAGCTTTATTGCATGTCCTCCCCTAGTCTTTCTATATTCTGATAACGTAAACAATCGATCTACGTTTACCCGTTCCACTCCGTTCATTAATTTATAGACTTCTATTTTGCATCATATCTCCCCTAAGCCGTCTCTTTTCCAGGTTAAAGAGCCCTAACCTTTTTAGCCTTTCTTCATAGGAGTATCCTTCCATCCCCTTTATCATTTTGGTGGCTCTTCTCTGAACCTTTTCTAAAATCGCTATATCCTTTTTAAGATACGGCGACCAGAATTGCACACAATATTCAAGGTGCGGTCTCACCATGGAACGATATAGAGGCATTATATCTTTTGTTTTATTTTCCATTCCTTTCCTTATCATATCTAGCATTCTATTTGCTCTCTTGGCCGCCGCTGCACACTGGGCCGAGGGTTTTTATTTATTTATTTACAGTTTCTTTTATACCGCGCTATTTGACATCAGTGCGGTTTACAATGAACATAAAACTACACGTCACAAAGATTGATCAGTGCTTACAATGAACAGGACAATAAACTGGGTATACATTAAACAGGTTTCATAAACAGAGAACATGAGAACTATGTACAAAAAGCAACTATGTACAAAGCAACTAAATGCAGCTATATGTTTCTTGATGAGAGGAGGAGCAAGGTGAGATTGGTATCCACAATGACGCCTAAATATTTGGTATCCACGTGGTATCCACATGGTATCCACAATGACGCCTAAATCTTTTTCCTGGGTGGTGGTTCCTAATGTGGAACCTTGCATCGTGTAACCATAGTTTGGGTTGTTCTTCCCTAGGTGCATAAACTTGCACTTGTTCACATTAAATTTCATCTGCCATTTTGATGCCCAGTCTTCCAATTTATCAAGATCCTCTTGCAATTTTTCACAATCCTCTTGGGTTTTAACAACTTGAAATAGTTTTGTGTCATCTGCAAATTTGATCACCTCACTCGTTATTCCACTTTCCAGGTCATTTATGAATATGTCAAAAAGCAGCGGACCCACACAGATCCCTGGGGTACACCACTATTCACCTTTCTCCATTGGGAAAATTGGCCATTTAGCCCTACCCTCTGCTTTCTATCTTTTAACCAGTTCCTGATCCACAATAGTACACTGCCTCCTATCCCATGACTCTTTAGTTCTGATGAGGGACCTTGTCAAAGGCTTTCTGAAAGTCCAGATACACAATATCAACCGACTCACCTTTGTCCACCTGTTCATTCACTCCTTCAAAAAAACATAACAGATTAGTAAGACAAGATCTTCCTTGTCTAAAGCCATGTTGACTGTCTCCCATTAGGTTGTGACTATCTACATGCTTAGTAATCTTATTCTTTATGATGGTTTCTACCATTTTTCCCGGTACTGATGTCAGGCTCACCTGTCTGTAGTTTCCCGGATCACCCCTGGAACCCTTTTTAAAAATTGGTGTTACATTGGCGATCCTCCAATCCTCAGGTATTAGAGATGATTTTAATGATAGTTCACAGATTACTGATAGCAGGTCTGCAATCTCATATTTCAGTTCTTTCAACACTCTTGGATGTATACCATCCGGCCCAGGTGATTTGCTACTCTTCAGTTTATCTAATAGTTGTAAGACATCTTCCCGACGTATCGATATTTCCTTCAATTCTTCCGCACCTTTAAATACCACTTCAGTCATGGGTAACATCCCTACATCTTCCTCAGTAAAGACCGAAGCAAAGAATTCATTCAGTCTCTCTGCTATCGCCTTGTCGCCTCTTAGTGCTCCTTTAACCCCTTTATCATCTAATGGACCAACTGACTCTCACAGGTTTTTTGCTACGAATGTACTTGAAAAGGTCTTTATTTCACGTTTTTGCTTCCGCAGCAAGCGTCTCAAATTCTGTCTTTGCCTGCCTTATCAATGCCTTGCATTTGACTTGCCAATGCTTGTGCTGTTTCCAGGTTTCGTCGTTTGGCTCTTTTTTCCATTTCCTGAAAGATGCTTTTTTGGCAACAGCCTCTCTGACCTCACCTTTAAACCATGCTGGCAGTTTTTTGGACTTCCTTCCACTTTTCTTAAAGCGTGGAATACAGCTGGTCTGGGCTTCCAAGATAGTATTTTTCAACAACACCCAAGCTTGATGTACGTCTTTAACCTTTGCAACTGCTCCTTTTTAGTTTTTTCTTAACTGTTTTCCTCATTTTATCATAGTCTCCCTTTCGAAAGTTAAAAGGTAGTACTGTGGATTTCTCCAGGACCAAGCAGGAAGTCAGTCCTCACATATGGGTGACGTCGGCGCCGACGGAGCCCTCGCGGAGCAATTTTCCCCAGCTTTCAAAGAAAGCCTTTGGGAATTGCAGCGCGCATGCGCGGTCGCCTTCCCGCCCAAGGGTGCCATCTTAGCCAGTCTTCTTTTTTCCGCGGAGCCCTACAGACGTACCCGTCGTGTCCCCGCGAAAAAGTTGATTTTGTTAGTAATTTTCTCTCTTTTTTCTTCGGTTCGACGCCGGTCTTTTTCCAGCCCGGACTCGCGACGCCGGTCACGAGTCCTCCTCTTCTTCTTTTTCGGTTTTTCTGACTTAGTCAGTTTCGTTTTCGGTTTTTCCATGGCTGCCCGGTCCTTTGACCTCGCAGGGGCCCTTTTTCCCCCGATGGCTGCCAGTGGTTTCAAGCGGTGTGGTCAGTGTGACCGAAATATGTCACTAACTGACACACACGACAATTGCCTCCGCTGCCTGGGCCCGGATCATGAAGAAATGATCTGTGGGGCCTGCGGCAAAATGTCCTCCAAAGCGTTGAGAAGTCGGCGGCATCAGCGGGATAGGATTTTCACTGACCCCAGCCGTACCCGGACCTCGTCGGAGGCCTCCGCGTCCAGAGGTTCCAGCTCGGACCGTCGCCGGAGTTCCTCCGACAGGGGTTCTCCCTCCGGGGACCATCGACGGAAGGTGAAACCCGCGAGGGCGGCGTCGGTGGACGCTCCTGGCTCCGCGAGGGCCAGGTCGCATAGCCCCGATAGCCGTCCCGGGTCCTTGGAGAAGGAGCACCTCTCGAAGCGACCTCGCCTGGAGTCGGAGCTGCCTGCTCGGGTAAGTCCTGTGGTCCTCCTGGACTCGCCTCCGAGACCGCCGACGTCGGGCCCGACGCCGTCGGGGCCCGAGTCGGGGGCTGCTGGGTCACCTGAGGTCGGACTCAGGTTGATGGCCTTGGAGAGCAGACTGTCTGCCTTCATGGACCAGCAGCGGGCACTGCTCGCTAGCCTCGCTGGCGCCGCTGCCCCGACCGCCGGGACGTCGACGTCTAAGTCGACCCCGGAGACCGAGCCGATCCTCGAGTCCATGCGAACTCGAGTCGGTCGAGGTCACCCTCGGCCTCCCGTTCGGGACCGAGGTCGCAGACGCCGCGGCCTGCCCGGGCCGACCCCACCGATTCCTCGTCGGAGTCGGTCTGGGAGTCTGAAGAGGAAGAGTCACCTGATTCTTTTCGGACTCGGTGTGTCCCCTCGGACTCACCTGAGTCCGAACCTCGGAAGCAGTCCCCCCCGGAGGATGCCCGGTTCTCGGACTTCGTCAGGGATATGGCCAAGGCTTTGGCCTTCCCTGCGGATCCCGAGGAGGAGCCTCGAGCCGAAGAGCTCGACGCCCTCCAGTATGACTCTCCCGCCAGGGAACACTTTACTGTACCGGTTCCTCCCATGCTGGAATGACTACTCTTCCGCATGTGGGAGAGTCCGGCCTCCTCGCCGGTCCTGAGCAAGCGGGTCGATTCTATCTATCGAGTTCGCAAGAGCCCTGGCTTCCAAAAAGCACAGCTACCACACCATTCCATGGTAGTGGAATCAGCCATGCATCGTCTTAAGAGCCAGAAGATGCACTCCTCGGTGCCTCCTGGCAGGGAGGCCCGTAACCTGGATGGCCTTGGTAAGAAGTGTTTCCAGGGCTCTATGCTTGCGTGTCGTGTCCAGACCTACCAGCTATACATGGGCATGTATCTCCGAGACCTGGCTAAAGAGCTAGCCGGATTCTCCGCTGGTTTGTCCGAGGAACCTTTGCGGAGGTTCCTGGCCTTGTCCACTGGCATATCCCGAGCAGCCTATGATGGCTTTGAAGCATCGGCTCGAGTGGCCTCAGCCGGCATCGGTGCCCGCCGACAGGCTTGGCTTCAGTCGTCTGACCTTGAGCCCTGGGTGCAGGACAAGTTGGTCGATGTCCCCTGCCGAGGTGAAAACCTCTTTGGCAAGCCCATGGCTGAAAAGGCTGCACAGATCGAGACGGAGACTCTCACCAGGACTAGGCTTTCTAGGAAGACCTCCGCCCCTTCCCAGAAAAAGAAGGGCTCGGGAAAGAAGTCCTTTTACCCGAGAAAGGCGGCTGCCTACAAACACTACCCCCAATATCAGGCCCCTGCAGCTCCCCAATAGGGCCAGCAGGCCAAGGGACGGGGTAACGGGTCCCGTAGGCAGCAAGCCCCCAAGCCTGCACCACCAGCCCCTGCTCAGCAGGGTGGGGGTTTTTGACTCCTTAAGCATAGCCTCTCCCCCTCCGCTGGCTCCTCCCAGCACCGGAGGCCGGCTGGTTCACTTCGCCCACAGGTGGTCCAGCATCACTTCAGATGCCTGGGTGCTTCAAGTCGTAAGAGAAGGCTATCTTCTCCACTTCCACCAGGTCCCTCCCTCCTATTTCCCGGGAGAACCTCCACGACTCCCTCTGCACAGGGACTTACTCCTTCAGGAGTTAGCAGGTCTTCTACAGGAACAGGCGGTGGAACCGGTGCCCCACCACCTGAGAGGTCAAGGTTTTTACTCCAGGTACTTTCTAGTACCAAAAAGGACAGGAGGCCTCAGACCCATCCTGGACTTGCGCAACCTCAACAGGTTCCTCGTGCGGGAAAAGTTCAAAATGCTTACCCTTGGAATCCTTCTGCCCTACCTCCAGCAGGGAGATTGGCTATGCTCCTTGGATCTAAAGGATGCCTACACGCACATCCTCATCCACCCAAGCCACCGCCAATACCTAAGGTTTGTGGTGGCAGGAAATCATTACCAGTACAGAGTACTGCCCTTTGGCCTGTCCTCCACGCCGCGAGTCTTCACAAAATGTCTCGCGGTGGTGGCGGCCCATCTCCGGCTTCACGGCCTCTGTCTTTCCGTACCTCGACGACTGGCTCATCAGAGCAGCGTCCGCTCCGGAGGTCACCAACGCCGCACGGTGACTCTTCTGCAGTACTTGGGCTTTGTCATAAACTTCGCAAAGTCCACTTTGCTCCCCTCACAGGATCTCGAGTTCATCGGCGCAAGACTGCACACTCCTCAGGCGCGAGCTTTCCTGCCTCTCGACAGGGCTCAACGGCTCATGGACCTAGCCGACCGTTTTCGCAGCCAGTCCCTGGTCTCCGCCAGGCGCTTCCTGAGACTGCTCGGCCATATGGCTTCCACCGTCCATGTGACCCCCAATGCCCGCCTGAATATGCGGCCTGCTCAATGGTGTCTTCGCAAGCAGTGGCAACAAGCCACAGGCGGCCTAGCAGACCTAGTGCGCGTCTCCGAGCCGCTGGCCTCGTCTCTCCAGTGGTGGCGTCATCGGCCGAACCTGGTACTCGGCATGCCTTTTCAGTCACCTCAGCCGGCCCAGGTGCTCACGACAGATGCGTCCCTCCTGGGTTGGGGAGCACATTGTCAAGGGGCACGTACTCAGGGCCTCTGGACCACGTGGGAGTCTGCTCAGCAGATCAACTTCCTGGAGCTCAGAGCGATCCGCCTGGCTCTCAAGGCTTTCTCCCACCTGACCTCTCACCAGTCCGTCCTTGTCCAGACGGACAATCAAGTTGCCATGTTCTACGTGAACAAACAGGGGGGCACGGGCTCCTTCCTTCTCTGTCGGGAAGCACAGAAGCTCTGCTCTTGGGCCGTCAGTCACGGCGTTCTTCTCAAGGCAGTTTATCTCCCAGGCCAAGAAAATTGCCTGGCGGACAAACTCAGCAGGATCCTCCAGCCGCACGAGTGGCGCCTGGATCCCTTAGTAGTTCAGAAGCTCTTTCTAAAGTGGGGCCTCCCCACGATGGATCTCTTTGCCAGTCCTCACAACCGGCAACTTCCTCGCTTCTGCTCTCGTCAGCCACATCCCCTTCGAGTTGCGGCAGACGCTTTTCTACTCTCATGGTCGGAGAGCCTTCTGTATGCTTTTCCTCCCATCCCGCTAGTCTCTCGAACTCTTTTCAAGGTTCTCCGAGACAAAACTTCCATGATCCTGGTGGCCCCTCGCTGGCCCAGACAGCCGTGGTTTCCACTCCTGCTGCAATTAGCGGTAGAGGATCCATTCCCTCTGGGGTTTCAACCGGATCTCCTCACTCAGGATCAGGGGTCTCTGCTACACCCCAACCTCAGATCTCTCAATCTAATGGCCTGGCTGCTGAGAGGGTAGTCCTTGCTCCCCTTCTCCTGCCGGCAGAGGTGGAGGAGGTCGTCCTAGCTTCTCGGCGACCTTCTACCCGCCAATGCTACGCCCTTAAATGGCGTTGCTTTTCCGTTTGGTGTACCCAACAGTCTCAGGATCCCTTCTCCTGCTCGGTGTCTGTGATCTTGCAGTACCTGCTATACCTCTCTAATCTGGGACTTAAGTCCAACTCCGTCAAAGTTCACCTCAGTGCTCTTTCAGCACATCATGTGCCGGTGGACGGCAGACCTCTTTCCAGCGACCCTCTCGTAGCGAGGTTTCTCCGAGGTCTCCTTCTACTTAAACCACCTCTGCGCCCGCCAGCGCCTGACTGGGATCTGAATGTGGTTTTACAGCGGATCACCTGTCCGCCTTTTGAACCTATGGCTACCTGTTCTCTCCGTTTTCTTTCTTGGAAAACATTGTTCTTGATAGCCCTCACTTCCGCTAGGCGCGTAAGTGAATTGCAGGCCCTCGTGTCTGATTCCCCTTACACTCGGTTCTACAAAAATAGGGTAGTCCTACGGACTCACCCAAAATTTCTTACAAAAGTGGTCTCCCCTTTTCACATCAATCAGGAGGTGGTACTTCCGACCTTCTTTCCCAGACCACACTCCAGCCGAGCTGAAATGGTCCTCCATACCCTGGACTGTAGAAGGGCATTAAACTTCTACCTTGATCGTACGCGGGAGCACCGTAAAGCTACTCAGCTTTTTGTGTCTTTTGATCCCAATAAATTGGGACTCCCGGTCTCCAAGCGTACTCTGTCCATCTGGGTTGCGGACTGTATCACTTGGGCTTATGGGGCAGCTGGACTCTCCTTGGATGGTCGAGTCACGGCTCATTGTGTTCGGGCAAAGGCTACGTCAGTGGCTTACCTCCGCTCTGTTCCGCTGGCAGACATCTGTCGGGCCGCTACTTGGTCTTCGAGCCAGACTTTTGCGGTCCATTACTGTCTCGAGAGGGAGTCCCGCAGGGACAGTGCTTTCGGACAGGCAGTCCTCCGTAATCTCTTTGAGGTTTGAGCAACTCCTACCCTCCATCCCGGATGTGGGCTACCGGTGGGTAATAATTCAGCGAAGATTCTTTCCTTCTGTGCTGCTGAGCTAGAGGGAGCTCATTTTTGTGCTTAGGGTCTCCGGTAGCCTTAAGCTTGGGAGTCCCATATGTGAGGACTGACTTCCTGCTTGGTCCTGGAGAAAGCGTAGTTACTCACCTGTAACAGGTGTTCTCCAGGAGCAGCAGGAATCAGTCCTCACAACCCTCCCTCCTCCCCTTGGAGTTGCAATCATCTGCTAAAGTTTTTTTGCAAATTTTTATGCTGTCTTTTTTAGCTATGTCATCTGACTGGCTAAGATGGCACCCTTGGGCGGGAAGGCGACCGCGCATGCGCGCTGCAATTCCCAAAGGCTTTCTTTGAAAGCTGGGGAAAATTGCTCCGCGAGGGCTCCGTCGGCGCCGACGTCACCCATATGTGAGGACTGATTCCTGCTGCTCCTGGAGAACACCTGTTACAGGTGAGTAACTACGCTTTCCTTAGTATCCCTCCTCCACTAATTAAATCAAAGGCAATCATGCTATGATCACTATTGCCAAGTGGCCCCAACACCCTTATCTCTTGCACTAGATCTGGTGTTCCACTAAGGACTAGGTCTAATATGGCTTCCCCTCTGGTCGGTTCATGAACCAGCTGCTCCAAGAAGCAGTCATTTATTTCATCTAGGAACTTTATCTCCCTAGCATGTCCTGACGTGACACTGACCCAGTCGATACCGGGGTAATTGAAATCACCCATTATTACTGCGCTGTAACTTTTGTTAGCTTCCTTGATTTCATTGAGCATTTCATCATCCATTTGGTCATTCTGGCCAGGTGCTCGATAGTACACCCCCACTGCCATTGCCTTCCCCCTTTTATATGAATTTCAATCCATATAGATTCTACAGCAGATTTTGTTTCCTGCAAAACTTTAATCCTTTCTGAGTCAATGCCCTCTCTAACATAGAGCGCAACCCCTCCACCAATTTGATCAGCTCTATCATTACGATATAGTTTGTATCAGTGTCCCACTGGTTGTCCTCCTTCCACCATGTCTCTGATATTCCAATCATATTTAACCTTTCATTTAGTGCTATATATTCTAACTCTCCCATCTTATTCTTTAGACTTCTAGCATTTGCATACAAGCATTTTAGAGAATGTATTTTATTCATGTTAATTTGGCTATTGTTAGTCATGGGTAAATTGGGATCTTTAAGCTCTGTCTGCTCCATACTTGAGGGCATTTGGGCTACTTTACTCTTTTGTGGAACCTCTCTGCTTTTGGTAGTATCCTTCAAGGATACATTCTTCCGAACCATCCGCTCTTGGGCAACTGTCGGCTTTCCCCTAATATCTAGTTTAAAAGCTGCTCTATCTCCCTTTTAAAGGTTAATGCCAGCAGCCTGGTTCCATCCCGGTTAAGGTGAAGTCCATCCCTTCGGAAGAGCCGCTCCTTTTCCCAGAATGTTCCCCAGTTCCTAACAAATCCAAAACCCTCATCTCTGCACCATTGTCTCATCCACGCATTGAGACTCGAGCTCTGCCTGTCTTTTGGGTCCTGCGCGTGGAACAGGAAGCATTTCGGAGAATGCTACCATGGAAGTTCTGGATTTCAACTTCCTACCTAAAAGCCTAAATTTTGCCTCCAGAACTTCCCTACCACATTTTCCTATGTCATTGGTACCGACATGTACCAAGACAGCAGACTCCTCCCCAGCACTATCTAAGACCTTATCTAGGTGGCGCGTGAGGTCCGCTACCTTCGCACCAGGCAGGCATGTTACCAGGCGATCCTCACGTCCACCAGCCACCCAGCTATCTACATGCCTAATGATCGAATCACCAACTATAATGGCTGTCCTAACCCTTCCCTCATTGGCACATGGCCCTGGAGAAGCTTCCTCGGTGCGAGAGGGTTTTACATCACCTGGAGGACAGGTCCTAGTTACAGGATCACTTCCACACCAGGGTGATGCTCTCCTGTCACGTGACCTCTCTCCTCCATGGCAACAGGGGTGCTGCCAGACTGGAGGTGGGCTTCAGGACTATATCCCTGTAGGTCTCGCCTATGTACCTCTCTGTCTTATGTTTTCCAAGTCTGCTACTTTAGCCTCTAGAGAACGGACTCGTTCCCTGAGAGCAAAGAGCTCCTTGCACCTAGTGCACACGTAAGACCTCTCACCAACTGGGAGAAAATCATACATGTGACACTCAATGCAAAAGACTGGAAAGCCCCCATCCTGCTGCTGTACTGCTGTCTGTATCTTAGTTTTAAGTTTGTGTCTAGATCTTTAAGTTCTTACTATCTTTAAGTTCTTACCATCCTGGTTGAGCACTCCTCCTTGACTGAGCTGGCATTGGGCCAGAGTCTCTCAGTGCCTGTGCCAAAGGCTGGAGAGCCATCTGGCCTCAAGACCAGGATGGGTGGCCTTGGAGCGCAGTTTATCTGCCTTCATGGCCCAGCAGCAGGCTCTGATGCCCGGCTCTGCCAGGTCATCATTCCCAACTACCGGGCCTCAACCTCTAGGAATTCTCCGGACGTCGAGCCAATCCTCGAGCGCCACCAGCCTCGAGAGGTTCCTTGACATCTGTCCCGATCTCTGTTCCTCAGGTCAGAGGTCATACCCAGTGAATGCCCATGGCTTAGACCGCAGGAACCTCTGGGGAGCAGGGACAGTCAGGCTCAGGACCTGACCCTAACATCCAGACCGTTCTCAACACCTCCACTGAGTACAAGTTGGACTGGGAGACTGAGGACAATGAATCCTTGGATACCCGTCAACAGGATGTGCCTTCCAGTCCGTCTCCTACAGGAACCTGGCGCTTGTCCCCGCCCGAGGAGACAGCTTTCCTTGACTACATGCAGGATATGGCTAAGGCACTTGCCTTTGAGACAGTCGGAGGAGGACCCTTGGATCGAGGAACTCTAGATCCTCCAGTATGAGGCCCCTCCAAAGGAGGCAGTCACAGTGCCTGTTCCTCCAGTCCTGGAATGGCTGCTCCTCTGCACGTGGGAAACCCCCACTTCAGCTCCTATAGTGAGAAGATGGCTGGACTGGGTCTGCCGGAGGCCAGTCTTCCAAAAATCACAGCTGCCACACAACTCCATAGTGGTTGAGTTGTCCATGCATTGCCTTAAGAACCAGAAGACGTACTCGGTGCCCTCAGGTAGGGAGGCCTGCGCCTTGGATGCCCTGGGCAGGAAGTGCTGCCAGGGTTCGATGCTCATTGTCTTAATCCAGGCATACCAGCTGTACATGGGCATGCACCTGAGAGACCTAGTGAAGGAACTCACCGGGTTCTCGGCTGGTTTCTCCAAGGAAACCTCTCCAGAAGTTCCGAACCCTGGCCTCGGGTATTAGTCTGATAGGGCTGCAGAGTTGGAATCAGAATTTCTGACGAGGACTAGGCTCTCCAAAAGGACTGCTGACCTTTTCCCAACAGAAGCCTTCAGGTAAAAAGTCTTTCTACCAGAGGAAGTGGAAGGCTTATAGAAACTGCCCTCAGTACCAGGCTTCCCAGCTCCCCAACAGGGGCAGCAGGCCAAGTGACAAGGGCATGGCCCTCGTAAGCCTAAGGCTCCCAGACCCCAGGCACTGGCTCCAGCCAGGCCTGGGGGGGGGGGGGGGGGGGGCATAGCCTCTCTTCCCCCAGGAGGCACAGCCCAGCAGCTCACAGGTGGGCATCCGTTTTTCTATGCTCACTGGTGGCCATCCATCACCACAGACTCCTGGGCACTGCAGGTGGTGAGGGAGGGTTACGTCCTCCACCTGGCACAGGCACCCCTCCATTCTTTCCAGGAGAGTCCCCTAAGACTCCCCTCCACCAGACTTTACTGCAGGAGCTCGCAGGCCTTCTCAAGGACAGAGCGGTGGAAACCAGTGCCTACACACCATAGGGGCAAGGGGTACTACTTCTGGTACTTCCTTGTACCCAAGAGGACCGGAGGCTTCCAGCCCATTCTGGACCTGCGGGATCTAAACAGGTTCCTGGTGAAGGAGAAGTTAAAAATGTTTTCCCTTGGAACACTGCTGCCATACCTCCAGCCGGGAGACTGGCTGTGCTCCTTGGACTTAAAGCATACATATACTCACATCCTCATCCATCCCAACTGCAAGAAATGCCTCAGGTTTGTGGTGGGAGGTAACCTCTACCAATACAGGGTGTTACTCTTTGAACAGGCCTCCACACTTAGGGTATTCACCAAGTGCCTGACAGTAGTCGCAGCCTACCTTTGTCTCCAGGGGGCCTTTGTTTTCCCTTACCTTGACTGGCTTATAAAAGGCCCCACAGCCACAGAGGCACAACACACAACGGCACGCACCATCCTCGTCCTGCAGCACTTGGGGTTCATGATAAACTACCCTCCTCCCAAAACAGTGTCTGGAAATTATAGGGGCAAGGCTGGATACTGTTCAGGCAAAAGCCTTTCTCCCTCGAGACAGGGCTGATTGCCTTAGGACTCTGGCCACTGCCATGCATTGCTGACATTGTCTACCCGCCTTCTGCTCTGCCTGCTAGGTCACATGATGTCCACAGTTCATGTCAGCCCAGACGCCTGTCTTCACATGAGGGCGGCCCCCTTACAAATTCCTTTTAATCATTGATTTTTTAAAAATAACTATGCAAATGGCACTCTGTACATAGTTAATTATCTGTATATAGTTGCGCTGTTCCATGTAACTAATTTTGTTCTATGTAAACCACTTTTGATCCATTGTAAAAAGCGATATAAAAATTACAAATAAATAAAAATGGGGTCTCTTCTCTCAGTGGACCCATGGCCACAGGCTGTCTACAGGACAGGGTGGTGGTGATCCGCCAACTGGCAGACTCCCTAGCCTGGTGGCAAGTCCCCCAGCACCCTCCGGCCGGGATGCCCTTCCAGGCCCCTACCCTCAAGAGGATCCTAACCATGGAAACCTCCCTCTTAGACTGGGGAGCCCACTGTGATGGCCTCTGCACTCAGGGCAGTTGGTTACAGATGCACGGTCTGCAGCAGATCAACCTCTTGAAGCTTCAGGCCATATCCCTGGCCCTCCGAGCCTTCCGTCACCACCTGCAACACCATTCAGTACTGGTCCAGACAGACAATCAAGTGGTGATATTCTTTGTCAACAAGCGGGGGGGGGGGGATGGGGTCATACATCCTCTGCCATGAGGCAGTAGCGCTCTGCTCATATGCGAACCGCCATGGGATGCTACTGCGGGCAGTGTATCTGCTGGGCCAGGACAGTGCCCTGGCAGACAGGCTGAGAAGGGTCTTTCAGCTGCATGAATTGCAGCTAGATCCCAGAGTGGCTTATCGGCTCTTTCAGCTCTGGGGGACTCCATGGATGGACGTTTTCACCAGCCCGGCCAACATCCTGCTGCCCCGCTTCTGCTCCAGGCAGCCACACCCATCCCAGGTAACAGTGGATGCATTCCTCATCCCATGGACGGAGGGCCTTCTCTACACCTTCCTGTCCACGCTGCTGATTGCCAAGACCCTGTTCAAGGTTCAACACAACAGGGCATCCCTGATACCAGTAGCCCCTCAGTGGCCCAGGTAGCTGTGATTCCTACTGCTCCATTGCTTAACCACAGTGCCCCCGGTCCCCCTGGGGATCGGCTGTCACAGGAGGGGAAGACTCCCTCCTACGTCCCAACTTGGAGTCTCTGATGCTAACGGCCTGGCTACTGAAAGGGTAGCCTTGGCCCCTTTCGGCCTTTCAGGGGAGGGGGAGGACCTCATTCTGGCCTCCCGTAGAACCTCCACAAGATGGGCTTATGCCTTCAAATGGCAAATATTCTCATTATAGTGCGCAGAGCGACAGGTCAACCTATACTCCTGCTCTGTGCAGCTTGTGCTGCAGTATTTGCTTCACCTGCTTCAGGCAGGACTGAAGTCCAACTCTGTCAGCATCCACCACTTTGAGGGCAAGTTCCTCTCTGTCCAACCTCTTGTGACCCACTTCCTGTAGTGTCCCTTGTCCAAGTCTCCTGTCCACCCGCCGGCAGCGGCAGAGTGGGGCCTCAACATGCTGCTGTTGCAGCTCACTGCCACACTGTTTGAGCCCTAGGCTGCTTGCCACCTGCGGTACCATTCCTGCAAAGTCATGTTCTTGGTGGCACTCATGTCTGCTTGCAGTGTTGGGGAGCTCCAGGCATTGGTGGTGGACCCACTTTACACGAGGTTCTCTATGAACACGGTCATGCTCTGTATGCACCCCAAGTTCTTTCCCAAGGTGGTGTCCCCTTCCCACCTCAATCAGGAGGTGTGGTGCTCCCACCTTTTTGCATGGCCTCATGCCAGTAGGTCAGAGACTGTCCTTCATGCTCTGTATTGTAAGAAAAAAATGAGTGAACATGTAGATAGTCATGGCTTAATGGGAGACAGCCAACATGGCTTTAGACAAGGAATCTGTTATGTTTTTTTGAAGGTGTGAATAAACAGGTAAACAAAGGTGAGTCGGTTGATATAGTATATTTGGACTTTCAGAAAGCCTTTGACAAGGTCCCTCATCAGACTTTTGGCAAAACTAAAGAGTCATGGGATAGGCGGCAGTGTACTATTGTTGGATCAGAAACTGGTTAAAAGATAGAAAGCAGAGGGTAGGGCTAAATGGCCAATTTTCCCAATGAAAAAAGGTTAATAGTGGAGTACCCCAGGGGTCCGCTGCTTTTTAACATATTCATAAATGACCTGGAAAAGGGAATAATGAGTGAGATTATCAAATTTGCAGATGACACAAAACGAAAGTTGTTAAAACCCATGAAGATTGTGGAAAATTGCAAGAGGATCTTGATAAATTGGAAGACTGGGCATTGAAATGGTAGATGAAATTTAATGTGGACAAGTCCAAAGATATGCACCTAGGAAAGAAAAACCCAAACTGGTTACATGATGCAAGGTTACACATTAGGAACCACCACCCAGGGAAAAGATTTAGGTGTCACTGTGGATAACATGTTAAAACCCTCTGCCCAGTGTGTAGCAGCAGCCAAGAAAACAAATAGAATGCTAGGTATTTTTAGAAAAGGAATAGAAAATAAAACAAAGGATGTTATAATGCCTCTGTATCATTCCATGGTGCAACCGCACCTTGAGTATTGTATACAGTTCTTGTCTCCGTATCTTAAAAAGGATATAGCGTTATTAGAAAAGGTTCAGAGAAGAGCCAACAAAATGGTAAAGGGGATGGAAGGATACCCCATGAAGATTGGCTAAAAGGATTAGGGCTCTTCAACCTGGAAAAGAGACGGCTGAGGGGGAGATATGATAGAGGTCTATAAATTAATGAATGGAGTGGAACGGGTAAACGAGCCCTAACCAGGGCTCTAAAGATCAACAAATAGTAAGGATTTGAGGGTTGGGTTGGTTTGTTTTTATTATATTACATTGCTAGCTCTCTGACTGGGAGCTCTTAAAAGGGTTTTTTGTATATTTTTTAAAGCAAGGTTACTTTTCTTTTTGGTGCTTTAGGGGAACTTTCCTTGAGCACAGTAGGTTGCTGAACTCTAGTAACCTCCTCAGGTTTGGAAACTGCTAACACCTAATCAGGTGTTCCCTCCCTACCCACCCTGACTCCCACCCACCCCTAGTGAGCAGTCTTGCTTTATAGGGCACCTCCCCCTTTAACAAATCACAGAGAATTGGACCAGCACATTTTGAATATAATTAAAGATTTAACTGCTTTTTCTCTGAAAGGACAGCTGGGAAACCGGCTGGTACTTGGTAGATCTCTCTCTTTTGCTTTAACAGATACCTAAGCTCCACGAGCAGAACAATGGCTGGGAAAAATCGTATTGCTAAAGCTGTTGCCCCCGTTACAGCTTCTGCCTCGGTCCACACAGAGGTCCTAATGCCAGTTGGAAGGACCAGTTCCATGTGCAGGGTGCCTGCATGCTGAGGCTCTGAGGAAACAAGTGGAGGAACTCAGAGGAGGTGGCAAGGCTGAGGAGCATTTAAGACAGTGAGAAGTACATTGATGAGATGCTTCTTGCAGCAACCAAACTCTCCAGCACAGGAGAAGATGGGTGCCAACAGAATGTCAATGGTTGGACACAAGTCACCAGGGCCTGCAAAATCACCAATCCAACTTCTCCAGCCCTTGAATTGAAGAACCATTATGCAGCGCTGGAAGTGGAGGAGGTGAAAGCATCCCTGGAAAGGGAAGAACCAGAGTTAAAGTACCCCAAAGTTGCAGAATCAGTGACCAGAAGGAAACGAAGGGTAGTGGTGGTTGGAGACTCTCTTCTGAGGGGTACTGAGGCATCCATCTGCCAACCACACTTGATGTCCAGAGAGGTATGCTGTCTGCCTGGTGCCAAAATCCAAGATGTTACGGAGAGTTTGCCGAGACATCAAGCCCACTGACTATTACCCAATGTTGCTAATCCATGTTGGAACAAATGATACTGCCGGGTATACCTCGGAACGTATCAAAAGTGACTTCATGGCTCTGGGACAGAGGGTGAAGCAGTTAGGTGCACAGGTGGTGTTCTCTTCAATCCTCCCTGTTGAGGGTAAAGGCCAAGGCAGAGAGGCTCGCATCCTGGAGATGAATGCATGGCTGCGTGGATGGTGTCATCGAGAGCGTTTTGGTTTCCTAGACCATGGGATGCTGTTCCAAGGGTTGCAGAGCAGAGATGGCATCCATCTGTCCAAGAAAGGTCAACGCATCTTTGGTAGTAGACTGGCTAATCTACTGAAGAGGGCTTTAAACTAGATTCGTTGGGGATGGGTGAAGAAAGCCCCCAGGTAGGTGATACCCATTTCCATAAAGGTATTTAATGTAACAGGGGTAACATATGGAAAGCAGTGTGTATAAATGCCCGTAGCATGGGGAATAAGATCCCTGATGTTGAAGCTTTGGTGGGAGTGGCTGACTTGGATTTAGTGGCAGTTAGAGAAACATGGTTCACAGAAAACCATGATTGGGATGTAACTATACCTGGCTATACTTTATTCAGAAAAGGACGGGGTAGGAAGAAGGGGAGGAGGAGTGACACTATATGTAAAAACTACTTTTAAAGCTTTGGAATTACAGAGCTTAAAAGGGAGAGAGGAGGCATTGTGGGTTAAACTAGAAAGAGGGAAAGAGAAATCTATTTGCATTGGTGTGATATACAGACCTTCCTCACAAGAGAAAGAGGTTGACAGAGTTCATTGAAGACATACGCAGCATTGCTAGGAAAGGGGAAGTGCTACTGATAGATTTCAATATGCCAGATGTTGATTGGCACATTCCTGCTGCAGTATCATCTAGAAGTAAGGAGATCCTGGATTCTCTACAGGGAGAACTATTCAGGCAATTGGTAACAGACCCCACACGTGAAGGGAACATACTGGACTTGGTGCTTACCAATGGTGAAAGTGTTTCTGATGTTATAGTGGGAGATCATTTTGCATCCAGTGATCACCAGATGGTGTGGTTCAGTATTAGGACTAGGGCTGTTAGAATCCATTCCAAGGTGAGGATCTTAGACTTTAGGAAGACTAACTTTGCGAAGATGGGCCAATACCTCAGGGAGTCGTTAGTGGGATGGGAACAGCTGGGGGATGCAGAAAAACAGTGGGCAAAACTGAAAGGGGGTATTTTAAGGGCAACCAACCTTTTTGTTAAAATGGTAAATAAAGGAAAAAGGAAAAGGAGACCACTATGGTTTTCGAAGGAAGTAGCTGAAAAAGTGAAGAAAAAGAGGGAGGCCTTCATGAAATACAAGAGATCACAGAGACAGGAAGACAGGCATCTGTATTTGGAAAAACTTGAGAGAAGCTAGCAAAGTAGTCAAGAAGGCAAAGATTCAAAAGGAGGAGGAAATAGCCAATGCAATAAAATGGGGGGATAAGACATTTTTCAGATATATTAGTGAGAAGAGGAAGGGCAAAAGTGGTATTGTCAGACTCAAGGGTGCAGGTGGGGAATATATAGAAGCTGATAAGGATAAAGCGGAATTCCTTAAATATTTTTGTTCTGTGTTCACAGATGAAGAACCAGGAGCAGGATCTCAGAAAACACCCACAAATAGGAACAGAAGCGAGGGACATCTTGAACAATTTTCAGAAACTAGCTCAACTTAAAGTAGACAAAGCGATGGGACCAGAGGGGATACACCCTAGAATACTGAGGGAACTTGGGGACGTTCTTGCAACTCCACTGACTGACCTTTTCAATGCCTCGTTGGAGTCGGGAGTGGTGCCAAAGGACTGGAGAGAGGCTCATGTGGTGCCTTTACACAAAAGCGGAAGTAAGGATGTGGTTGAAAACTACAGGCCGGTTAGTTTAACTTCGGTGGTGAGTAAATTATTGGAAACGCTGCTGAAAGAGAAAATAGTGAGGTTTCTGGAGTCCAGTGGATTACAGGATCCGAGGCAGCATGGATTCACCAGAGGCAGGTCTTGTCAGACAAATCTGATTGATTTCTTTGACTGGGTGACCAGGGAGTTGGACGGAGGGAGAGCTCTAGATGTGGTGTATTTAGATTTCAGTAAAGCCTTTGACACTGTTCCTCACAGGCGACTTATAAACAAACTGAGCACCCTAGGGATGGACCCTAAAGTTACTGCTTGGGTTAGAAATTGGGTGGGAGGCGACAGAGTACAAGTAAATGGAGCTCACTCTGAGGAGAAGGATATTACCAGTGGTGTGCCCCAGGGATCTGTCCTTGGTCCGATTCTTTTTAGCATCTTTGTTAGTGATATAGTGGAAGGGCTGTCGGGTAAGGTTTGCCTCTTTGCGGATGATACCAAAATCTGCAATAGAGTAGACACCCAGGAAGGTGTAGATAACATGAGGAGGGATCTAGCTAAGCTTGAAGAATGGTCTAGAATTTGGCAGCTGTGATTTAATGTTAAAAAATGTAAGGTCATGCATTTGGGCTGCAGCAATCGAAGGGAGCAATACAGTAGAGGAGGTGAAGTACTTTTGTCCACTAAAGAAGAGCGGGACCTAGGCGTGGTGGTGTCTGATTTATTTTATTTATTTATTTAGCGTACATTTGTATCCCGCTGCTTCCAGTGATCAGCAGCGGCCTTACACTTGGTGATGTTGGCTGTACCGGCCAGAATTACGAATGCATACAATGTGTTTAGGGATGGGAGGAAGAGCACAGCAAAAACATGGGGTTACAGTTTACATTTGATTGTTGTTAAGGGTTCACACGGTGTATTTACATACATATTTACAAGTGACTGATTGTTAGGACTTTACATAGGATCGTTATATACATAATTACACACAGCAGAGTGGAGTTCATGAGTTTAAGTTGTAGTGCGATTGGAAGAGGTGAGTCTTAAGATTTTTTTCTGAAGTCTTTCAGATCACAGATTTCACGTAGGTCACTTGGCAACCGGTTCCAGAGTGTAGGAGCTATAAATGAGAAGGTTCTGTTACTGGTACATTCGTTAACCTTTGTGAAGGACTTCGGGAGGCAGAGGGTATTGAGGTTCGTTGTTGTTCTACTCCTGTTGTTGGGTAGATTGGATATCAAACTGTTGAGATGAGAGGTTGCAACATTATGGATGAGTTTGAAAGTAGTGACTAATATCTTGTATTGTATGCGGGCCGTGATGGGGAGCCAATGAAGCTCAATTAGGGTGGGTGTAATGTGGTCAGAGTCTTTTTTGCATAATTATTCTGGCAGCAACATTTTGTGCCATTTGCAGGATATTTGTGGTTTTCCTTGGCAGACCTTGCAGTATGGCATTGCAGTAGTCTAGGTGTGGAATGATGAGGGCTTGTGCGACAGATCTAAAGTCAGAATGATCGAGGATGCTACGTAAGGGCTGAAGGACTTTTAATTTGTGGAAAATAGCCTGGTTGGTATTTCGAAGGTGCCTGTCCATATTTAGGTTGCTGTCCAGCATCACTCCTAGGTATTTTATCTCTGTCTTGATGTTGTAATTATTGTTCTGATGATCTTAAAGTAGCTAAACAGGTAGAAAAGGCGACGGCAAAAGCTAGAAGGATGCTTGGGTGCATACGGAGAGGAATGGCTAGCAGAAAAAAGGAGGTGACAATGCCTCTGTATAAGTTTTGGTGCGACCTCATTTGGAGTATAGTGTGCAATTCTGGAGACCGCACCTTCAAAAGGATGTGAACAGGATGGAGTCGGTGCAGAGCGTGGCTACTAAAATGATTAGTGGGCTTCCATTATAAAGCATATGAGGACAGACTTAAGGATCTTAATATGTACACCTTAGAGGAAAGGCAGGATAGAGGTGATATGATTGAGTTGTTTAAATACCTCTGTGGCATAAATGTTCAGGGAGAGCGCCTCTTTCAATTGAAAGCAAGTTCTGCTACGAGGGGACATGGGATGAGGGTGAAGGGAGATAGATTCAGGAGTGATATGCGGAAATATTTCTTTACGGAAAGAGTAGTGGATCCATGGAATAGTCTCCCAGTGAAGGTGGTAGAGATGATTACAGTAACTGACTTCAAAAAAGCATGGGACCAACACAGAGGATCTCTAAAGGTAAAAAGTGGACTGTTGTAGTTGTTGATATGGAAGGACAGACTAGATAGGCCATGTGGTCTTTTTCTGTCGTCATGTTTCTATGTTTACATCAGGATATAGAAAGACTACGGGAAATGTAATGAAGCTACAGGGTAACCTATTTAAGACTAATAAGAGAAAATATTTTTTCACTCAACATGTAATGAAACTCTGGAATTTGTTACCGAAGGGTGTAGTAAAAGCTGTTAGTGTAGCTGGGTTTAAAAATGGCATGGACAAGTTCCTAGAGGAAAAGTCCATAAACCATTATTAAAAGGGACCTGGGATATCACTGCTTGACCCAATACAAGCATTGTGGAACTTGTCTTTTGGGGAAACTGCTAGGTTCTTATGACCTAGATTGGCCACTGTTGGAAACAGGATACTGGGCTTGATGGACCTTGGTCTGACTCAGTGTGGCATATCTTATGTTCTTATCTTATGTTCTTAAGGCCCTTTCCTCCTACCTCCCAGTATACCTAGGGCTGCTGCAAAGCCTTACAGCTTTTTGTCTCCTTATGACCCCAGTCGGCTGAGGGCAGCAGTCACCAAGGGTACTCTGTCCACCTGGGTGGGTGGCAGACTGCATTGCCCTCACCTACGAATGGACTGGGCTCATGCTGGAGTGCCAGGTCACGGTGCACAGCGTTGGGGTCAAGGCTGCTTCCATAGCACACCCGTGGTTCCATTCCTCTGTTGGAAATCTGCCATGCTGTCACCTAGTCCTCTGTCCATACCTTCACAGCTTATTGGAGAGGGAGTCCCAGAGGGACACTGCTTTTGGACAGGCAGTACTGTCATCTATTCGAGGTTTAGGCAACTCCTGCCCTCCGGCCCTTGTGTGTTCAGGCTACCGCAGTGTTGGTTTCTCATTGGATACTTGGGCCTCTCGGGAGTCTGTCTTCTCAAGACTCATTGCTGCTGCTCACGGCTCACCTTTTTCTGGTCACCCATGGCTTTTTACAGGTTTTTTGATAGCCTGTAGCTAGGGTCTCCCATATGTGAAGATTGACTTCCTGCTTGTTCCCAGAGAAGGCATAGTTACTCGCTTGTAACAGGTGTTCCCCAGGGACAGCAGGAATCGATCCTCACAACCCTCCCCCCTCCCCATTGAGTTGCTTTTTGTTTCATTTTTGCCTTTGAGCTATGTCCTCCTGAGGCGAGATGGCACCCTTGGGCAGGAAGGGGACCACACGTGTGGTGGCATCTCCTAAAGGCTTTCTTTGGAAGCTGGGGAGAAGCTGCCACAGGGGCTCCGTCAGCGCCACCCATATGTGAGGGCTGATTCCTTCTATCCCTGGAGATCACCTGTTACAGGTGAGTAACTACGCTTTCTTTGCCTGTAAATATATCGCTGGTCTGCATTGCCAAAGAGCTGAAGTTTGGTTTCATCTGTCCAGAGAACGTTTTCCCAGAAGGATTGTGGTTTCTCAAGGTGGGTTTGAGCAAAGATCAGGCATGCCTTTGTATGTCTTTGAGCAGTGGTGTCCTCCTTGGCCGATGCCCATGAAGTCCTCCTTTGTTTAGTGAGCGCATATAATGCAGGTTGAAACCACCACTTCAGATTGCTCCAGGTCAGCCTTAAGCTCTTTGGATATTGTATGTGGTGTTTTTCCAACAGTTTGCACTATTCTTCAATGACGACTTGAATTATTTTTCCTCTTCCCACCACGTCCTGTGAGGCCATGAGCAGAAAACCTCTTAACATCACAAACTATAGACACAGGAATCCCAAGGTCTTTGGAGATGGCCTTGTACGTCTTTGAAGTTTGATGTTTGGTGGTAATGGCTTTTCTCATGGTTCGGGCAGCTCTCTTGTCTTCACAATTGTGAAAATGGAACAGGGAGTGAATGTGGCCATTTTAAGCATTAGAGCCATCTTTCTTGGGCGATTCAAGTAATGTGAATACTGACAGTTGATTACAGGTGTGTCTAGTTATCTCCTGGAACAAGCAGGAATGAGTCTTCACATATGGGTACGTCGGTACCGACAGAGCCTGCGCGGGAATGCTCCCCTGCGTCCAAAAAGAAAGCTTTTGGGAGCATCCCGCACGCATGCGCGCTGCCTTCCCGCCCATTCACTTCCCTCTCATTAGTTTTCCGTTTTCCGAGGAGCCGGCAGGACATATTCCTGTCACCGCAGAAAATTCTTCTTTTTTATTCTTAGTTTTTTGTGGTCGCGTCTGCCTTCCCTCGACGCCACCGGTACCACCGGTGCTTTTCTTTCTTTTTACTAAAGAATTTCTTCTTTTCTTTAGAAATTTTTCCTGTTTAGTGCCTGACGGTTTCTAGGCCACTAGGCCTCTATCCGTTCCATTATGGAAAAGCCAGCCACTATCCTTAAGAAATGCTCAAAGTGTGGCGGTACAGATATATTTTCAGACACTCATACTTGGTGTCTAAAATGTTTAGCTCCTGACTATTGCCCACTGGAGTGTCTCTCCTGCTGGAGCTCAAACAGAAGAAGTCTTCAGGATCGAGCACAACTCGATACCCGGTTCACATCACACTCGATGTCACCAGCTAGAATATCTTCTTTTTCACAGGATCAGGTAACCAAACAAAAGTCTGTAAAGACAAGTAGCCAGTCCTCGAGTGGTAGATCTCCTGCTCAGCATCGAGATGGCTCTGACCTTGACCTCGGACATTTTGGCAATAAAGCCCCGGCGGGAGTCTTCGGGCTCCAAAGCATTAACGGGGCTTCGGGTTGTTCCCGGGGTTCTTACCTCTATGAACATACCTGGGCCATGCTCGGTGGTTGTGGCCGCTTCCAGTGGTACCAACACCCCGGCATCGGCTATGGTGATGGATGAAACACTCCTCACCGATGAACGTAGTCTAGCGCTCTCAGCTAATTCGGTACCGCTAGAGTTGCTACAGACCATTCCTTGAGTATCGGTATCGGCATCGGTGTCGGTACCGTCCATGCTTGCTTCGACAGACTCGCCTCCTTCTATGCTGAGCCTGGAATCGATCTCTAGCATGGAGGATTCGGTACCGACTCGTCTCGATACCAACCTCGGCCAGTACCGAAGACATCGCTTTAAGGAAAATCCGATGCTTCATCCTTTCAAGTCTTCCGATCCCGATGACTGTGATGAATCCATCGGTACCAAGTCTGAATTTTCAACAAGTCTAGCCTTTACCCCTCATTTTAGAGGGTCCTCCTCAGGGGAGATTTCTTTTCAAGCTTTTCTGCTTGATATGGCAAAGTTACTTGCCATTTCTATACCTGGTAAAGAATCCCCACCAGGGGATTCAGAGACTCTGCAATTCCCCTGGATTCCAAAGGAGGTGATCATGCTTCCTTTGCATCAGATCTTACAAGATCTACTATTAAGAATGTGGGAAACTCCTTTAACGGTATCCCCACATTCTAAGACACTTGACACTATGTACAAGGTGCCACCTTCTCCAGGTTTTCAAAAGACTCAACTTCCTCATCATTCTATTGTTGTTGAATCAGCAATGAGGCGCATTAAGAGTGCAAAGAAGCACTCTTCTTATCCGCCAGGTCGTGAGTTTAGGACTTTAGATGCCTTTGGATGTCGATGCTTCCAGGCATCCATGCTTTCAGCAAGAATTATCTCATATATTTTCTATATGGGATTATCTCTTGAAGAGGTCACAAAGAACTTAAAGCTTTTGAACCCTTTTCTTCAAGAAAATAAAAGAGCAGACTTTTTTTCATATTAGTCAGTCATGCTCAAAATGTCTCAATTCCTTAATCGTGCTTCCCTGGACTGTTTTGAGTCTATTAGCAGAACTTCTGCTATAGCCATAGGAGCACGACGCATGGCCTGGCTCCAAGCTTCAGACTTGGACAGATGGGTACAAGAAAGGCTGGGAAATACTCCTTGTACTGGTGAAAATCTCTTTAACAAGGATGCTTTTTTCCAAGCTAATCAGTTAAACACTGATATTGTTGCTTTCAGAGGATTGTCAAAACTTTCCTCTATCCCAGCCAGTAAAAAATCTCCTAACAAACTTTATTCCCCTAAAGGGAAAATGTTTTATTCTTCTACCCATCATGCAGATGTTTCCAAAGAAGGGCAACATCATACCAGGCTAAGAAAACCAAAGCCTCAACAGGCTCAGCAAACTCAGCAGTCACAGGGTTTCTGATATTTTATTCATTAAATCTTTTTCCTGTTGAGCTTCAGAACCGCTACTTCTTAACAACAGAAGCATTTACAGTTCGTCTCATCCTTACTGAGAGGTCAGTGATACACTGCCTCAATCCTCCACTTTAGGCATGAATCTCTTGCCAAGAGCAATCCATTCTTTTAGCTCTTAGAGCTATTAAGGATAATCATGCCCTACAGGTAACAGGTTTCTCCTCTCCTTTTAAAGTAAACAGAGGAGTTACAACTACTTACAAGGTATGCTATGCCCTTCACCTTGGCAGTTGTCCTGTACGAGGATCTCTCATACTTTGACTGCAGGGGAGCTTTACCTTTTTCAGAGACTTACCAAATTGTAAGTCTTCCCAACTCTGTATTATTCTATCCCTCTTAGTCGAGACTTTCACTCTAAGAGTGATACTATTTGACTGGAGGCTTACCATTTAAGCCATAGGATTGTCTTCTACTCCAGTAAGTGATTTCCATACAGAGTTTCTCCTCTCTGCAATCTTTTCAAATATTTCTTTTAAGACAGCTTATCAGACCATAATTGAGTTTTATCACTTTTAATTATGTCTGTCGGTCCTTTTCCAATCTATAGGACCTAACCTCTTCTGCTGCCTTAATAACCGATAATTCCAAGAGAGGTTCCAAAACCTACTTGGACAATTTATCGTTGCAAGCAACCAGCCTGTCTACTATTCTTAGCCATCTTCAATTCTTTGGCTCCCACAGAATAGATTAGGTTGCACACTGGTAATTAAACAGCCAGATCTTACCTAAGCAACCCACAACATGCTCTCTGCAATTCTACAAAAAGCTCTGCAACTATGGGCCTTTGCCAGAGAGCGTCAGAGCCATTCCTGGTGGGTAACTTCCAGATGGTTAAAAGGCTTTGCCCAGTCATGCTCCCACATGACCGTTTTTTTCCTACTCTTACCATCTTCCTTAAAATTTCCTTTTAGGAAAAATGAACCAGGGCTTAGATCACATGAAAGCATAAAGAATTGCTTAATTCCCTGAGTTGTTCCACATCCAACAGGGATGCATTTCTTTTCACTGCAGTCGGTCCTTGTCTAGTGCATTCCTTCTAATTCCCAATACTTCATTGGAGCTTATGCTGAACAAATAACGCATTATACTCATATTGCCCTCATAGGCGGGCAAATATGGTATTCCCTTTTATTGCGTCTTTTTCTCCACACTGAAGTTATAGAAGGATCCAGACCTGTTGTCTTAAGACTAAGGATTTCTCTGCACCCCTTCACGTAGATCTCCATTTCTGGTTATTCAAAGTCTAGAATTTTTAAAGAAATCTAGACCTATCCTTCTGACTAGGAACATTCCACTGGTTTCCATGTAACCTTCATGGTTCTTCCACGTGTAGCCAGTAAGGGGTTTTCTATCCATATTTTCAAGCAGGTCTTACCCCTTCTTGTTAAGTGAGTCTCTCTGTGTGTGTGTATATATATATATATATATATATATAGATATATATATATATATATATATATATATATATATGTGTGTGTTTATATATATATATACACATACACATCTCACTTTGAAAGATTTGTTACGGTCCATATTAATGCTGTTCCAGCATGCCATAGGGTTTTAAATGGACAACCACTTTCTATGGTAATTACAAACTACCTTCTTTTACTGTAACCTCTCCAGTTACGTTACATCTGAAGCTCTACATGTAAAGTCATCGTCCTAAGTAACATCACTTAGGGAAGACATTACTGTTCTTCAAGAAATTGGAGGCTACACCGCCTACTACAAATATTTCTTTTTTTCTTTTGGATAGAGGGGTCTTAAAGACCCATCCTTTTTCTGCAAACCAGTCAGATTTATCTCCTCTCTTTCCTAGAGCCTTTTTCTGCTCCAAGGACAAAGAGCTTCAAACTTTGGCATACAGAAGCTTTAGCTTCTCATCCAAAGTCCAACACCATTAAACTCCCCCCAGTTTTTTCTTCTGAGATTAGTTCGAGCCATTTAGGCTTCTGACCTCTGCCTGTATTGCAAAATGTATTTCCTCTACTTCACAGTAAGTTATTTTCTTTGAGGATAATGTACTGGCTCTTAGCACCAGACCCATATTACCCTCAACAAATACTTTCGCAATACTTTTGACTAAGGTCCACATTAGAAAATTGGAATCCAATATTTACTAACATTTATGATCTACAGAAGGACTCCTCTCTAGACGCCTTGTTTAGTTGAGCTGTTCCACAGCACACCTTTTTTAGTTCAACTCCTACCCTCCATCCCTTGGATGCCTGAGGTTCTGGGAAATAGCATGGTCCATCGATTAGATTTGCAACATACTGGGACCTCCTCTAGGCATCTCTAGCTTGGCAGTCCCCATATGTGAAGACTCATTCCTGCTTGTTCCTGGAGATAGCACAGTTACTTACCTGTAACAGGTGATCTCTGGGAACAGCAGGAATAAGTCTTCACAACCCACCCACCGCCCCTAGGAGTTCTCTCTCTCTCTAATTTGTCTACTTTCCTCCTTCGGTCTCAGCTACAAACCCAACTGATGAGAGGGAAGTGAATGGGCGGGAAGGCAGCGTGCATGCATGTGGGATGCTCCCAAAAGCTTTCTTTTTGGACGCTGGGGAGCATTATCGTGCAGGCTCCGTCAGTACCGACGTACCCATATGTGAAGACTTATTCCTGCTGTTCCCAGAGATCACCTGTTACAGGTAAGTAACTGTGCTTTACTGCAGTGAGAATGTGGCTCTTCTGTTCAACGGATTTGAATTGTTTGAGAGCCAATAATCATGCCCTGGCAATGTCCTAGTTTTTATACTATTTCCTACAATTTTCTTTTTTTTTTTTTTTTTCCAAAATTTATTTATTAAACACCAATTCAACACAGCATGGAAAACAAACAGCACAGCCGGCCCCGAGGAGGGTGAACTCTGATCCCACCTCAGGGGCCATAAAGAAACAGGCAGGTGGTGTTCTTTTATAACCTTATACAATACAGAGGAAACAATGCATTCCCCCCCAACCCCCCCTTCCCCCCCCAACCCCCCCACCTCCCTCCCCCCCCTTTTTGAGACATGGCCACACCCACCCAAGGACCCTCCCCCAGGCCAGATCAACCGAGAAGGTCACTCAGATAAACAACTAGTCACTCTGAGCAGTCCTCTCATGCTCCATTAGTGCCCACTGTAAAACGTCATTACGACTACGAGGGCCCAGCTGCTGAATGTAGGGGTCCCACAATGACTGGAAAGCAAGCCACTTTGCCGGGCGACCTCGGGCACTCCAGCACTCAGCCAGCATCAATTGATGGAAGTTATTCCGCCATTCCCAATAGGACGGTGGATCCCGTTCTCTCCAGTGACGAAGCAGGGGTCCCTTAGCCACCAAACAGGCCTTACGCACCAAAAGCCTCCCCCATTTACCTTTGGGCGAGGTCAGGCCTAGGCAATCCAAAACAACAAAGAAGTCGTCCCAACCCACCCGTTGTCTCAACAATCCCTGCATGTACATAGAAATCCGTAACCAATAAGAGCGGAGGCGCCTGCAGCTCCACCACATGTGCAAAAGGTTTGCCATCGGTGCAGAACATCTCGGGCAGGTACCATCCCCTGGCAAATGGGTCCGAAGGGCCCTCCGTGGTGAAAAATATGCTGGAGTCAGTGATTTGAAGTGTATTTCCCTCCATCGCACCCCCTCCGCTAAAGAAGCCATACGCCGAAGACCGCTGAGAACAGTGCCCGGCGGGACCTCCCGCTGTAGCTCCACGGCCCATGCACTTTCTACACGCCGGTAATCCGGCGGCGGCCGAAAATCCTCGAACCTTGCCCTAAAACGACGAATAGATGGGATAAAATCTCCCCCCAGGTCGAAGAACTCAATTATCTGCGCCGAGCGGTCAACGTGCAGATCATCTGCCGGCAATGAGTTAACATAATGCGAGAGTTGCCAATAGGGAAACGGGTGCACCAAACCCAGCCCATAGTCAGAGCGAAGCACTTGAAAAGGCCTACACCGGCCCTCATTATCCACCACATGCCCCACAGTCCGTATCCCCTTCCCTGCCCACGCCCGGAGTATGGCGTTTTCCGTGCCCGGTGTAAAATTAATATTCCCCTGTAGAGGAAGCCAGCTGGAAGTTTTCCAGCTTCTCTTCCAGTAATGGTTGAGCTGCCGCCAGGTCCGACGAACGGCTCCCAACAGCACACTGCTGGTAATGTAAAGTGGAAGCATGCGGTCCTCTTGGTGTAAAACGGCTAACAAGGAATATGGGGCAGCACACGATTCTTCCACCCGCCGCGGCGTGAAAATCTCAGTCCCTCCCAACCAGTCCCCCAAGTGCCGAGCCTGGCAAGCCAAGGCATAGGCCCCCAAATCTGGAAGCCCCATACCCCCCTGCTTCCATTTCCCCCGCAGTCTCACGTACGGTATTCGGGCTCTCGCCCCCTTCCATAAAAAGCCCTTCAACATGCCTTCAAGCCGGGATAAATCACGCCGCAGGACCCAGACTGGAAGCGTTTGTAACCAGTAGAGAATCTGTGGAAGGACGACCATTTTAATCGCCGCTATCCTACCAGATAAAGACAGCGGGAGGGATCCCCATGTCTGAAACTGGCCCCGTAATTTATTCATCACTCGCTGCAAATTAGCCGTATAAAGCTGCGCCGTACAAGGCGTCAAAACTATCCCCAAATAGATAAAGGAGCCCTCCGCCCACCTAAGAGGGAAAACACCCCGCCACGCTGCCCGGACATCCCCCAAGACATCTAACGCCTCCGATTTCTCCCGATTGATGCTAAAACCCGCAAACCGACCGAAGACCCGAAACTCCCGCAAGAGCGCCGACAACGAATCCTGTGGGGCGGACAGATGTACCAAGAGATCGTCTGCAAATGCGGCTAGTTTGAACACCTGCCTACCCATCGCTATACCGGATATCTCGCCCGATTGTTCCACCCGGCGTATAAGAGGATCTAAGGATAAAACAAAGAGGAGAGGGGACAAGGGGCAACCCTGTCTAGTCCCCCTCTGGAGCGGAAAGGCTTCCGAAAGCAGCCCATTACACAGTATCGCGGCCCCGGGGTCTGCATAGAGGCATTTCACCATATTACAGAAGGAAGCCCCTAGACCATATCTCGGAAGCAGATCCTCCAGATAGGTCCAACTGACCCTATCAAAAGCCTTTTCAGCATCAAAGCTGATTAGTAGTGTCGTTTGGGCCCTTCGTCGTGCCCAGTCGAGGGACGCCACAATCCTCCGCAAGTTACACACCGCATAGCGCTGCCGTACAAAACCGACCTGGGACTCGTGTATCAACTGGCCCATGACCGCTGCTAACCGCTCCGCCATGATTTTTGCTAGTAGTTTCAGATCAAAGTTAAGCAGTGAGATCGGGCGGTAGGACGCAGCACATAGCGGGTCTTTCCCAGGTTTCGGTATAAGTGTAATATGGGCCTGGTTACTGCCCCATCGAAAAAAGCCCTGTGCCACTCTCCTGGTATGTACCGCCAGGAGGGTCGGGGAGATCAAGTCGTTCAAAATCTTATAGACCTCCGCTCCCAACCCATCGGGGCCCGGTGATTTATAGCAGCTCGCCTTAGTTATAACCGCTTGCACCTCACTCACCGTAATCGGTTGGTCCAACTGTTCCCTTTGCACCTGTGTTAGTTGAGGGAGAGTCAAGTCCGCAAAAAAATCCCGCCGCTCCTGAGGGGAGTCCGGCTCCGCGGAGTAAAGGTCCTGAAAAAAGGATTTAAACACCGCGGCGATTTGAGGGCTAGACGTATGCAACTTTCCCTGAGTGTCTCTTAAAGCCGAGACTAAACGGGAGCCCCGGGGGCCTCGCAGGCAGCGAGCCAACATCTTCCCAGGTTTATCCCCCTGGGTATGCAATCGATACCGATAATATAAAACAGATTTTCTCGCTCGCTGGTGCAAGACCTCATTCAACAAGACCTGGGTCTCCATGTACTGTCTCCGATTCGCAACCGTAGAATGACGAGCACAAAGTCGCCGCAACTTCGTGACTTCCTTTTCTAGGCGTATAATTCGCTCAGACATCAGTCGCCTCTTTCGGGCCTGGAATCCGATAATGTCCCCACGCAAGACTACTTTGGCCGTTTCCCAGACCAATTCGGGATCATCAGAATGGCTCCTATGATCGGATTCAAATTCCTGCCACCGCCGGCGCAAAAAGGAACGAAAGTGAGTATCTGTATAAAGTTCTAATGGGAATCTCCAGAGGCGCGTCCTAGGCTGCTCCGCACCCCAATGAAGGTCCAACCAAATTAACGCATGATCGGAGATCTCCCCTGGCCCTATCCGAGCATCCCGGACCGCAGAAAACAAGGCTCCCGTCACCAACAAATAGTCAATGCGCGCCGATGATCCATGAGCTCGCGACTGGTGTGTAAAGTCCTTTTCCAACGGGTGCAGCAACCTCCAGGGGTCTACAAGTCCCATGCTATCACACAGTCGCAACAGGGCCCGGGTGGAGTGTCGTCGCTCACTGGATCCTCCAGAGGTGGTGTCCAGATCCACATCCATCACTCCATTAAAATCTCCCCCCAGGATTACCGGAGCCTCCGGCAGGATCTCCAATTGAGAAACCAACCTAGCGTAGAGACCCTGGTCAAGGACATTCGGGGAGTAAAGGTTCCCCAAAGTCACCAGTTTTCCTTCTAACATTCCGTGCAAAAGCAGGAAACGCCCAGTGGGATCGAGAAAGAAGTAGTCGAATACAGTCAAACCGAATACGTTTATGGATCAATATCACGATTCCACCCTTTTTTCCCCGTCGCGGGGGCCGCAAAAACCTGTCCAACCCACGCTCTTCTCAGTTTGCTATGTTCTATGTCCAACTGGTGGGTCTCTTGAAGCATGGCGATATCGACAGCATGTCTGGCCAGAGCCTGCAACACCTTTGAGCGCTTCAGTGGGCTCCCCAAGCCGCACACATTCCAAGAAATCAGCCTCAGAGCACGTTAACTAAAGTCAAGCACTGTATCAGCATACAATCACGTATTCCAGAGAGAGCCCCCCCAGCCTGGGGCTCTCCCCCACCGCTGTCAAAGTGACCAACCCCTAGGAAAAGCATCCCCGGGTGAGCGCGACCATGTCTCCCCTTCCCCATCCCCCCTCCCCTCCTCCCCCTTCCCCTTTCTCCCCCCGCCGCCAAGTGGCAACTCATCAGCCACATAACCACCCCCGGGTAGAACAATCCACCCATTCAGATCACTCTGATGCGTCCCGTCTCCCGCGCCCCGGGCACAAACAACTCCAGGCTCAAAAGGGGCCCGAGCTCCAAGTGGCGGGGCGCACGCATCTACTCGCTACTATTCAATCTCCAAACATCCACCAAAATATTTAAATAATTATACACATTATGCTTCCCCCTCACACAAGCCGCTCCCTAAATATTTAACAGGTACTAACAGAACGTTCCTTAAGTAACATTACACTTTTGCTAATAACAAAGAAATGAATATGAAAATCATAAAGATAAAACCTTACGGTTCTATCTGCTTAATTAAACCAGGTTGTACAGCACAGCAAAACAATAGGAGGGGACGAGAAAGAAAAAGGGGAAAAAGGAAAAAAAAAAAATCATATTTTCCACTCCCACATCAAAGGCAGGCCCAAGGGTAAGACATATCAGCCAAGCAATTTGTCTGTAACCTCCGGGGGCTACACGGCTCCAAAATATCAGCTGGTAAGATAGGAGGTTTATTAAGCCCGACCCATCATGACAGGTAGGGGAACCCCCCCAACTGCAATGGTACGCCCAAGGGGACACCCATGGAGAAAGGGGTAAAGGCCGCCCCCTCCAAACTAATAATCGCCCCCCCCCCCAGGGCCTTACTATAATCTGCGTACGGAGAGCCCTGGTAGCCATCAAGACCGCCGTTATAGTACCGCTCCCTCTCGCCAGGGGCCCCTTCCCCCAACTGACCCCCACCATCCATTCAGACTCGAAATGTAGGAAAGGGAGCTAGTTCCCGCGAACTCCCCACCCGCCCCCGCAGCACCAACCCTACGCCCCCCATATCCTTATCATCAATTACCACTCCACTGTCCCCCCCACCCAACACACTCCGTCCCTTCCCTGTACATAGGGGTCCCCTCCCTACCCCCCCCCGCTCCGCCACACCCAGCCAAGGTCCTAGCCAACCCCCCCCCCCCCCTAGATCAAATCAGCTCTCCAAGGGGGGGCCTCCCAGTCATCTCCCTCATTCGGTATAGGGCAAAACCAAGGGAAGGAAGAAGGAGGAAAAAAAAAAAAAAAAAAAAAAAAAAATAAAACACACAACTATCATAAAGTCCGTCATAAAATTACAAGTAATCAAACTTTTAATCCACGATGAAGCCACCCCCAGTGTAGCTGCAGTCAGAACACTCCGCCGGTAGGTAAACCATTGTCCCACATGCCGATGGGGAGCAGGCCAAAGAGTGAGGTCCGACTTCGGTTAGGCTCTTCCCGCCCCTCTGGCCCCAGCACTGCCGAGTACTCCACTCCACCACCACGCGCTGCAAAATTCGCACGTGTCACCGCCGGGATCATGGTAGGCCTCACCTCAGCTCAACCCAATCCGACACAGCCGGTAAGGAGTTTAGTGTCCAACGAAAGTCCCGAGGCTCATCTCAGTACTGGTATCAGGGGGCCATCATCCTCCACCAAACAGCCAGTGCAAGCAATCACATACCAATCCATTTTACAGTCCCGCGCTTGAGGCGGAGGGGCTCCTTTCTTGGGTAATACGCTCCACATAGGAGGCAGCCTCCTCTGCCGAGTCAAAGACCCTATGTGCTCCCCCACTGAAGATATGTAAGCGAGCGGGGTACTGCACTGAAAATTTGATCGCAGCCGCTAGCAGTCTAGTGCAGAGAGGGGCATATGCTCTACGCCGCTGACTCAGGGAGGCGGAGTAGTCTTGGGCAATCCGAAGTGTAAAATTGTCGCAGGTAAGATCGTTCCGTTGTCGGGCTGCCCGGAGGATAGCCTCCTTCTGCGGATATTGAAGGAACTTGGCAAGGACTATCCGCGGCCTAGAATCTCGGGCCTGCCGACTTCCCACGCGATGGACCCTTTCGAGCAGCAGATCGCCGCTTCCCAAACTGCCCTCAAAAAGTCGGGGGAGTAGGTTCTCTACATACCGCTTGAGCTCCTTATCCACGATCGTCTCTGGGATGCCCAGCAGCCGCAGGTTGTTCCTCCTCGACCGGTTTTCTAGGTCGTCAATCTTGGCTGACTGGGCAAGCACCTGGGCCTTCAGCGCTGTCAGCTCCTGAGAGGCAGTCTCAAGAGAGTCCTCCACTCTCCCAATGCGTTCCTCGGCCTCTTGGACGCGACCCCCCAGGGCCCCCGCCGAGGTCTGCAAAGCGTCCATTTTTTCGTGGAGGGCTGCAAACTGCGTTGACAGTGCTTCAGCTACCGCCGCCGAGACCTCCTCTAGGAAGGCCGGTGAAGATGGGGAGTGCGGCGTGGTGTTAGTGTCGGCCATTTTTGCTCCAGCGGCCATACGGTCTTTCTCCCGCCGAGAAGTTTTCACCGAAGCGGCCATCTCGATCCGAGCACAACTCCCCGAATTCCGTTCCAAGGGCCGCAGGGGAGAATATCCAAGGTATCTAGCCCGAAGTAACTCAGCTACGGTTCAGGAATCTGCCGGTTAGGGGCGCGGGGGACCGGAGCACATGCAGAACACGTCTGCTGTCCTCACCGCATCACGTGATCCTCCTGTCAGTGTCACAATTTTCTTTTTTAATCGGTCTTGTTTTGATTCTTTTGTGTCATACGAGGTGTGACAAACGACTGTCCCATAAACGTTTTACTGCAAAATCTACAGAAAAATTACATATTGTCCCCTTCAAAGTAATCCCCCCAGAGTTAATGCACTTCTGCATTCACTTCTACCACGTACAGAAGCACTCGTTATAGTCCTCCTCCTTGAGGTCCCTCAGCTCCCTCGTCACAATGGCCTTCATCTCTTCTACAGAGGTGAAATGAGTTCCTTTGAGCACAGTCTTCAGCCTGGGGAAGAGCCAGAAGTCGCACGGTGCGAGATCTCAAGAATAAGGAGGGTGGTCGAGAGCTGTGATCTGTTTGTTGGCCAAGAACTCCTCACACTGAGCGCGGTGTGTGCAAGTGTGTGGTCATGGTGGAGCAGCCACAGCTTGTCTCTCCACAGAGCCCACCTGCTGCACTGAACCCGGTCATGGAGGTGATTGAGGACCTGCTGGTAGAAGCGCTGGTTGACTGTCTGACCCTCAGGCACAAGCTCATGATGGACCATTCCCTTCTGGTCGAAGAATGCGATCAGCATGACCTTGATCCTTGATTTGGACATATGCGCCGCCTTGGGTCTGGGTGACAGTTGAGTCTTCCACTGCAGGCTCTGTCTCTTGCATTCAGGGTCGTACTGGAAGACCCAAGTTGCGTCTCCTGTGATGACTCTGCCAACCAACTCTGGATCTTCTCCAGTCTTCTCTAGCAAGTCTCAACAAGCATTGACCCGATGCTCCTTCTAGTCGTCCGATAAAAGCTTGGGCACCATCTTGGCGCACACCTTACGCATCCCCAGCTCCTGCACCAAGATAGTCCACACTGACTCCCTGTTCAGGCTGAGCTCCTCAGCTATCATCTGCACCGTCAATCTGCGATCACTCTGCACCAGCTGGTTCACTCTGTCAATGTTCTCAGCAGTCTTTGTTGTGGAAGGCCGTCCTGACTTGGGGGTCATCCTCCACTTCCTCACAGCCAGTCTTGAAGTGTTTGTGCCACTTGAAGACTTGCAGCCTTGACATTGCATCTTCTCCATAAGCCTTTTGGAGAAGTTGGAGACACTCAGTTGGGCCCTTCTCCAACTTAACCAGAAATTTCAAGTTGATTCTTTGCTTCATATTTCTTCCACCTCCAGTTGGGTGACAAAGCGATGGAGCAGTGTGCTACAAAAAAAACCTGAAAAAGAAAAACAGAGATGAAAAATATTATAGCAGAATAGTGGCGAGATGTTGCACAACACAGTGACATAAGCGGTTAGTCAATTGGTATTGATTCATGGGCATGGCAGCCAAAGTCTCGTTTCTTTTTTGTCACACCTCGTATATATGTGCATATATAGTAAAAAATAAATAAATAAATAAATAAAAAAAGTGGCTAGTGAAATGGATTTCAAGGAGATATTGGACATTAAGGGGTTGAAGTGCAAGGGCGCCAACAATGTTGATCACAGCTGTAAAAATAATACTCTGCAGATTCATATTTTGAAAAATATCTGTTTTATATCTATATTTAATTACTTTTAACAACGTAGAGATGCATCCTCTAATCTGTATTTTTCTGTTTTGATGGTCAGTTATAAGTTGGCATTTTATAGAAACAAAATGCAGTTAGAATAGTGTGTATAGTGAGCTAAACTGTTCTAATTGTCTATTATGCTGACAAGGAGCAAGTTTGCTATTTCATTGTGGTTATAATCAATGAAAAATACACCCTCTGAAATCAACCCTAATACATCCACTTATCACTTGATTTACACTAACTATTCCTCCTACTGGAACCACTAAACACTAACACATCCTGAGTGTGTACATGTGAAAAGTGTAATTTTTTGTTGGATCACTCACTATGAGAAGAAACCTTTCCTCTCTCGAAGTGAGCCCTCCATTTTAATCATTTATAAGGACCACATATAGATCCTAAAACCAGAATCATCAGCATGAATAGCTGTCATTACCATTTAAGCCAAAAGTCACTGCTTCCTCAATCATTGGATAACCATTAAATGACATGAATCGTTTCTCTACATGTCTGAAAATCCAAAAAGTACTTAACTGAAGAGGTTCCCATCGATGTCAACCGTGCACTAGGATATTGAAACATTAACGGCCCGACATAATCTGTCTTGCTGCTTTTCACGGTTCCATCTTCCAACTGCTCACCAATTCTGTGCTCTAAAGGCTGATGGGATCTTCATAATAGCAAGGTTCGCGCTACACCAATCAGTGTTTCAAGCCGCTCAGCTTTCCAGCTCTTCCTCAGGCGAGCAGTTGGAAGATGGAACTGTGAAAAGCGGCCAGACAGATTGTCGGGCCGTTAATGTTTCAATATCCTAGTGCGTGGTTGACATCGATGGGAACCTCTTAAGTACTTTTTGGATTTTCAGACATGTAGAGAAACGGTTCATGTCATTTAATGGTTATCCAACGATTGAGGAAGCAGTGACTTTTGGCTTAAATGGTAATGACAGCTATTCATGCTGATGATTCTGGTTTTAGGATCTATATATGGTCCTTATAAATGATTAAAATGGAGGGCTCACTTCGAGAGAGGAAAGGTTTCTTCTCACAGTGAGTGCTCCAACAAAAAATTACACTTTTCACATGTACACACTTAGGATGTGTTAGGGTTTAGTGGTTCCTGTAAGAGGATTTCATTGTGGTAGCAACCATTCTGTCAGGGGAGACCTGTTATACTCTGTGGTTCATTTGTTTTTCTTTGTAAAGACTGCTGTCCAGTTATTTTGTTTGAACACAAGTTGATCTGTAGTCTGGTGTTGCACCACAGAGAAATATTGTTTTTCCTCTTCGTCTCTCCGGACCAGTCCAGGAACAGTCGGGTTGTTAATCTCCTCCAGCAGCTGAGGATTGAAATCTGAAAGTTCTTGCTGATAGGCTATCCGGCTCCCCCTGGTGACAGCAAGCCAGTCTTTCAGTCCTCAGCAGCTGGACAAGGACGTTTGGCTGACAGGCTCCCTGGTGAGACAAAGAGGAATAGACCTTCAAGGCTGAATTGGTGACAGAAAAGACTGTTGGTTGGATTGCTCTAGCAGGGCAGTGTCTTCAGGACAGTAGAGGCATTATGTTGGGGGGGGGGGGAATCCTCGTCTGGCTGGAGTTATAGCAGTCAGCGATCTGGGCAGAGCCTGCTCAAGGTCCGAGGCTCCGTTTCATTGGTAGGTGAGGGAGAACCTGGGGGCCCCAGAATACACCTCTCTGCCTCGGTGACTGATACTCCGCGTTCCGCTAGCAGCAGGAGACGGGAGGGCTGCTGCTTCAGCACGCTGGTGCAGGAAGGATTTGTGAACACGCAAAGGTTAGTGTGTGAGAGAACCGTGTATTGAATTTTGGCCGCAGAGGGATTGTTTCAGCATTACGCACTTGTTACCAGCGTTGGCAGACTGTGTGCAGTGTGGAAATCGCCGCGTGCTGTCGGGGCCGGGTTTTTGCCGTTCGTGTGTATGAGGCAGCGGCAGTGTCGAGAGGCTTTTTGGGGGCTTGATGGAGCCTATTTTACCTTCGGGGGAGCTCGTGGACAGGCCTCAAAGCAAGGAAATTAAAGCGGGAATGGCAGCCATTTTGTCTGGGGCGGCTGTTTCTCCCGCAGCTCACAGCAAGACAGGGAAGAAAAAGGTGAAAGTTAAGAAGCCTTCCTTTACGGAGGTACAGGTGCAGGGACTGCCTGCGGGAGTTCCTGAGGGAGTACAGTCATTGTTTTCGCCGGACTTTATCCTTGCTTTGCACAAGGCTTATTGCTTAAAGGTGGAACAGTCTGGCAGCAGTACAGCTCCTCTCAGCAGCTTGGGGGCTGCGTCAGAGGAGATTAAGGTGGCAGATCCAGGTGAGGGACCTCAAGGGGGCAGAGGTGCAGAGGCAGGTTCCGATGGCTTCGGACCGCTCCTCTCAGAGCCTCAAATGGGAGAGGAAGAGAAAATCCTCTCGGAGACAGGTTTGGATGCCTGGATTGGTGATTTGGAAGAAGGGGAGATGATTCCGGGCGAAGATCCTAATGTTTTTCGGGTATTTCGCAAAGAAGAGCTTGGGGCGCTTATTACGCATTCCCTAGCGGCTCTGAACATTGCTCTCCCGGCGGTTCAGCAGGAACCGCTTGAGGATACCTTGTTACGGGGTTTTAAAGCGGAGCAACGCTGTTTCCCAGTTCATAGGGTGATCAAACAGATGATTGAGTCGGAATGGGAATGCCCAGAGACTACCCTGAAGGGTAGCTGAGCTATTGGGCGTCTTTACCCGGTACCCCAAGACGAGAAAGTGTTGTTGCGAATGCCTAAGGTGGATGCGTTGGTCTCAGAGGTGACCAAAAAGACGACCATCCCGGTGGAAGGTGGTGCGGCCTTCAAAGATCTTCAGGACCGCAAGTTGGAAGCACTTCTGAAGCAGGCCTTTGATTCAAGTGCTCTGGCACTGCAGGCCTCCATTTGCAGGGCGTATGTTTGAAGAGCTTCTATCTGCTGGCTTCAGAGGGAGCCGGGCCAGGACAAGGAGGAGGGCTTGGTGGCCGAAGGAGCTAAGCTGGAGTCAGCATCGGCTTATTTGGCAGATGCCTTCTATGATTTGGTTTGCATTTCAGCGAAGTCGATGGTGTCGGTGATTGCCGCTAGACGGTTTCTCTGGCTCATGAGTTGGGTGGCGACTTAGTAAGCTTCCTTACAAGGGCAAGCTGCTTTTTGGGGAGGCGTTGGAGAAGATTGTGAAGGATTTAGGGGATGACAAAGCTTGGAGCGGTATTCAGAGGTCCAGGTGGAGATTTCATGGTCCTCGGTTTACCCCTTATCAAAGGGGTAGGTTTGTGGCCAGAGGGCAGTCCTTTCGAGGAGCTCGGGGGTTCGGCAGGGGATATTTTAATTCCCAGCAGAACTCCTCTAAGAAGCTGCAATGAGATGCGGCAGGTCCAGGCGGAGATTCCGATAGGCGGATGTTTGCAGGGATTTCTCTCCATCTGGGCCTCCATAACTATGGACAGGTGGGTGCTGGACATCATCTGCGAGGGTTATGCGTTGGAATTCGCTCTTCTACTGCCGGAGTCTTTCGTGAGGTCTCCATGTGTGCCTCAGGCAAAGAGGCAGGTGGTAAGCGACACACTACACCGATTATTACGGCTACAGGCGGTCGTGCCAATACCCCCAGACCAGTACGGCTTAGGTCGATACTCGATTTTCTTTGTAGTACCCAAGAAAGAGGGGTCTTTTCATCCGATTCTGGATCTAAAACAGGTCAATCGGTGTTTGAGTTCCGCATTTTCGTATGGAGACCCTGCGATCAGTGATTCGAGCGGTAAGACCTGGGGAAGTGCTTTCGTCTATAGATCTGACGGAAGCATATCTTCACATTCCCATCAGGGCGGAGCATCAAACGTTTTTGCGTTTTGCAGTTCCCATGGGGCATTTTCAGTTCCGGGCTCTGCCGTTTGGTCTGGCCATGGCACCACGAAGATTCATGAAAGTAATGGTGGTGGTCGTGGCGGCGTTGCGAAGGGAAGGAATTCAAGTGCATCCCTATCTGGGCGATTGGTTGATATGGGCGGAGTCCCTAAAGGAGTCGATTGCCACGACTGCCTGTGTAGTGCAGGTTCTGGAGGGCCTCAGTTGGGTGATCAACCGGGCAAAGAGTCAGTTGCAACCGGTAAGGCAGCTCAGGTACCTGGGAGCATTGTTCGATACAGAGGTGGAGTCGGTGTTTTTGCCCGACAACAGAGTACGAAAGATTTTGAAGCAGGTGCGGGCCTTCTTGCAGTTAAAGAAGCCGACTGCTTGGAGGTACTTACAGCTGCTAGGTTCCATGGCTGCGGCTTTAGACATGGTCCCGTGGGCCAGAGCCCATATGAGACCACTTCAGTGGGCATTGCTTTCGAGATGGTCGCTGCAGCGGCGTCCTCTGTCCGAGGACTGGCGTGTCCAGAGGGCGTGGCAGACAGCTTCCGGTGGTGGTTGAATCCGCTGCACCTTCAGGCAGGGGTGCCGCTGATAGACCCGGAATGGGTGTTGGTCACCATGGATGCCAGCCTCTCCGTCTGGGGGGCTCATTGTCAGGCGCACATGACGCAGGGGGTATGGTCCGCAGAGGAGAGCGGGTGGCCTATCAATCGGTTGGAACTCGGAGCTGTGCGTCTGGTGCTGCGGGAGTTCCAGAGTTGGTTAGAAGGCAGAGCGGTTTGCGTTTTTTCCGACAATCTGGTGGCAGTGTCGTATATCAACCAGCAAGGCGGCATGGGCAGTGTAGCATTGCTGGAGGAGAGTCAGCTCTTGATTCTTTGTGCGGAAGCCCATCTAGTGGCCCTATCGGCAGCGCATGTGGCAGGAAAGGACAACGTTCAGGCCGACTATCTCAGTCGACATGTTTTGGATCCCGGAGAATGGGAGCTGAACGCGGCTGTCTTTCACGACATTACTTTGCGCTGGTGACAGCCAGTCATGGATCTGATGGCGACATTCAACAACGCCAAAGCATGTCGGTTTTACAGCAGGGGCAGGGAGCACATGTCGGAAGGGCTCGACGGCCTGGTGCAACCCTGGCCGGTCAGTGTCTTGCTTTGTGTTCCCGTCATGGCCAATGATCGGACGAGTCATCCGGAGGATAGCGAAGCACGAAGGGAAGGTGATTCTCATTGCTCCGGATTGGCCCAGGCAGCCTTGGTATGCGGATCTAGTGCGGCTATTGGTGGCTCCTCTGTGGAGACTCCCCGGTCGGATCAATCTGTTGTATCATGGGCCCGTGTTGATGCCGCAGGTGGATCAGTTCTTGCTTACGGCTTGGCTCTTGAGCGGGAGTGGCTGCGCCAAAGGGGCTACTCATCAGCCGTGATAGTTACAATGTTGACGTCTAAGAAAAAGTCGACTTCGCTACCGTATGTTCGCGTGTGGCGCATTTTTGAAGTGTGTGTGGAGCATACGACCGTTCTCGGCATCCTTACCTACTATCCTGGCGTTCCTGCAAGGGGGGCTAGAGAAGGGTTTGGCGATCAGTACTCAAGGTACATCTGGCAGCCCTGGCGTGCTATAGGGGGCGAGTGCAGGGGGTCGTTTTATCGGCACATCCAGATGTGCATCGCTTCCTGAGTGCAGCAAGGAATATCAGGCCGCCCATTCGGCAGCTGGTGCCCCCTTGGGATTTGAACTTGGTATTGGAGGCTTTGACGCAGCCTCCGTTTGATTCCATGAAGTTGGGTGGTTTGAAGCATCTGTCTTGGAAGACAGCTTTTCTGGTAGCTCTCTGTTTGGCTCGCCGGGTCTCGGATCTGCAAGCTCTCATGTAGGGAGCCGTACATTGTTTTCGGCAGAGAAGGTGGTATTGTGGCCGGTACCATCTTTTCTTCCGAAGGTGGTGTCCGAGTTTCACTTGAATCAGACGGTGTCTCTTCCGCCCTTTCTGAGCCGGGAAGGGGATAAGGAGAGGCTACCGCTTTGTAGGTTAGATATGGGTCGCGTTCTCAAGCAATACCTGAGGAAGACGAAACCGTTTAGAAGGTCGGATAGGCTGGCTGTTCTGTTTGGTGGTCCGCGGAAAGGGGAAGCGGCCTCCAAGGCCTCCATTGCCCGTTGGATGAAGCAGGCGATAAGTGCGGCATATGAAACGAGGGGCAGGTTGCCTTCCGAGGGGCTCATGGCGCATTCTACTCATGCTCAAGCGGCGTCCTGGGCGGAGTTCGCCTTGGTCCCTCCGGTGGATATCTGTCGGGCGGCGACATGGTCATCCCTCCATACTTTCACGAAACACTACCGCTTAGATGTTCAGGCAATGGAAGGTGCGAGAATGGGGGC
Source organism: Ichthyophis bannanicus (assembly GCA_033557465.1). NCBI lineage: Eukaryota > Metazoa > Chordata > Amphibia > Gymnophiona > Ichthyophiidae > Ichthyophis > Ichthyophis bannanicus. The sequence goes on from CM066037.1 coordinate 297,968,300, forward strand.
CTTGACCATGAGGGCAGGACTCACAGGACCCTCCCTGGTTTAGGAACTGCTTTGGTACTTCCCGACTGTTCCTAGACTGGCCCGGAGAGACAGAAGAAGAAGAAATTAGACCTTACCTGCTAATTCTTTCCTTGAGTTCTCTCCGGGCCAGTCCAGGACCCACCCATATAGTCTGCGAGTGTGCAGGGCGCGACCTTCAGCGGAGCCAGGGGGAAGAGTTTGAGCTGTGTAACGCCGCTGGTAGCTGAAGGGGATGATAATGGACTAGCCGGTTTCGGTGGTTTTGTTTTTTTGTGTTTGCGGAGGTCAGGATGGAGTGGATTTTGGGTTCCTCTTGCGGAAGGGGAAGTCATTTAAAAAAAAAAAAAAAAAAAGTAAAAAGAAATAGAGGATTCGGTTAATAGGTCAAGCGGTGCATTTAATATTGGATGGGATGCTTTGACAATGGTAGACTGGCTTGCTGTCACCAGGGGGAGCCGGATAGCCTGTCAGCAAGAACTTTCAGATTTCAGTCCTCAGCTGCTAGAGGAGATTGACAACCTGACTGTTCCTGGACTGACCCGGAGAGAACTCGAGGAAAGACAATTAGCAGTTAAGGTCTAATTTCTTATTTCTATAAATCTAAGATTTAGAATACATTTGAGGTTGTACTTGAGCAGCATCTGGCTTTATAGTCTATCTCTAAAATTTTAAGACTGCCTTTTCACAGCTGCACCGGTCTTGCCTGAACCATCCCATGCTAACTTGTCTAGAGTATTTATTTATTAAAAAGCCTTCAGAATGTTGTTTAATGTAGTGAGCAGGGACACTATAATCTGTCTCACTCTTAGGTCCAGGAATGCCCTCCATGGCATTTTTTTTTAATTTCTGGAATTTCAATTTACATCCACATGTAAAGACAAATGAAAAGGCAATACATTAAAAAATATTCAAAGGAAAAACATACATAGTTAGACTGCAGTATAAATAGGGGAGTCTACTTGGAACTTCAAATGGAAAAAAAATCATATCACTAGGAGACAATCAAGGGGTCAGGCCACTGCAGTAAGCATACTCATCGCTTGCTACTCTGGATTTTTAGTAACCAAGACTTAGGCTCCTCTCTCGCAAAAAACCCCCCAAAACAAACAGCTGCTTGGGGTCAAAAAGTGCAAATTTCAACATGAAACGTGCACCTAGGGACAGGACCCTTGACTTAAAGGCCAAAAGGTCCTTCTGCCTTTTCTGCATGTCTTGGGAGAAATCAATTCATATTATTCCTAAAATAGTCTTACAACAATGTTCTAATCAGGCTGTAAGGAGAAATAGGCCATTAGGGTAGTCCCCTAAATTATTGCATCCATTGCTGCCAGCTGTGTTGTCCTCCTTTTGAGGCCCTACCCCAGACACATCTCGAGCTCAAACAGAGGGAGGTAAATCCTTCAGCTGGCATTTTCAAAACTTCCTTCATGTTTTTATGGGCCATCTCAATTGGAGATGATAGAGAAAAATAGCCTGGTGTGTCTTAAAATTTCTAAAGTCTCCAAGTTTTCCTGATTTAAGATGTAATAGCTCTTTGTCTCTGATTTGGACACAGCTAAAGTTCCATAACCTCTCCAGCCTGCCTTCTTAGAAGTCTATTTTAATTGCAGACTCGCTGCCCATGTAGGAACCTGAGGGGTACACTGAGACTTGGCCTCCCCCTTGGCCTCCCCATCAGAAATGGCAACGAAGGTCCAGTAAGCCAGCGAGTTGGACATGAGCCAGTGCTCTACTGTTACTTCTATCTCAGATGCTATCTTAGCCCCCTTCCCTGGCATTTAATCTGCTTTTAGAGTATTCTCTATGCTCAGTAACTAGGGTGAGAGCACTAGAGTGGAAAGCATCCCCTCAGTCCTAGTTTGCTATGGCAATACTTCAAATGTGAGCTGGAAAGAAAAGAGGCTGCTGTTGGACAACAAAATGGTGGTAACGGGCTGGGAATGTGGGGCAGAGTCCATTGCCAATTTCAGAGGTTGCAGTGATTTTGATTGAGAACCGCCTCCATTGCTGCAGTCACAAAGTTCAAGCAAGTAGTCTTCTCCAAATTAGAAGTGTTTCAAGCAGATCTGGAAAGGGATCTTCTTGCGATGGAGCAGAGTAGCCAACATAAAGGATGAGCTGCATATGGGAAAGAACAAGGCCTGCATAACAGAGACAAGCTGAATTTGAAGAAAAAAGATCTGGAAAACAAATCATAGATTGAGTTTAGTGGGCTTACTGAAAATATTGCTGATGAGGTACATGGTTTCCTGGAGACTTGTCTCCCACAGGAGTTGCAACCAAGAGGTCTGGATATCCAGCTTTGGACTGAGCAGCCCATATACTGGGAGCAAGAAAAATAAGTTCAGTAGACTGCGGACAGTGATTTTCAAAATTTTGAGAGTTGCATTCAAAATGGCAGTGTTGCAAGTGGTTCATGGTTGGATGCACTGTTCCCTCTAAGCTGTGCTTTAAAGTATATAACTCAGAGTGTCATTATGTGGCGCACAAAAATTTAACCTTCCTTCAAAATCTGCACAGCTGATATTTTATGCGCACACAGCCTACAGAAAATTAGAGGGAACATTGGTTGGATGGCGCTTGGAGTATGACAGCAAAAAGATGTTACTTTTCCAGGTTTATTCGGTCAGAGTAGCAGCGCAGTGCTGAAAGTTCTCTGGATCTTGTACTGTTTTGTACAAATATTTCTTTCCTGCTGTGTCGGGCACATTTAAGGGTAATATATAAGGGAAGAGTCCCTATGTTCAACACTGGCAAGGAAGTAACTGCTTTTCTAGAGAAAATGGGGACAGGGAATGGAAGGCCCATTGACTGACTATAGTGCCAGTAGCCTGGATGTGGTTTGTGGTTGCCCCCCCCCCCCTTGCACTATGACAATATTACTTATGACTGAGTCTTTTGGGGTTCACTTTGGGGCATGGAATACTGCTGTTAGTTTGGCTGGGCTTCCTGCAGAAGATCTGTCATCGAGACTGAGGTGAGGTGTTGTATACCATCAGATGATATGATTTTGGTAGTCAGTTGTCTGGATCCTAAATTGGCTGAGCTGCAGCATGGGTGGAGTCAAGGGCTGAATCTCCAAACTTGGAGTATTTTGGAGGATTAGCCTTAATAGAGCAGTAGGCTGAGGACCAGGGAAGCCAATCACGATTTCCAGTGCTGCTCTTTTTAATCTTGGGCAAGTCATTTCTTCAGGTACGAACATAGGGACATGTGTACATAAGAACATAAGAAATGCCTTACTAGGTCAGACCAAGGTCCATCAAGCCCATTATCCTGTTTCCAACAGTGGCCAATCCAGGTCTCAAGTACCTGGCATGTTCCACAATGCTTGTCTTGTGGCAAACAGTGGATTTCCCGGGTGTTAAGTTCTAATTGAGACGCGCTTGAGAGCTTGCTAACCGCATGTGCAGAGCCATACTAACTGTGCAAATGCAAAACAAATGGCATGGAATTAACCACATGCTATTTGCCTAGCATGTGACAGGGAGAGAAATGGATGAGGTGCAAACTGCGAGCATTGACCACATATAGCGGTTAGCATATGGGTTACTAATGTGCATTCATCAGCCATGTTAGCATGGTTGTGCTTACTGGCACTTCATTGGGTGACATTAAGTGCATTTGTGTTAATGCATGCCAGCAGCATTCACACTTAACGTTTGAATCAGTGCAGTATCTGCTGGGGACATGTCCCCAAAGGTAGCACATGTTTCCTATTCCTAGTGCACTATATCTGCAAAAATATTAGCTCAGCTTAGTGAACATACCCCTTAGATTGAAACCCTTTAGGTATAGGGAAAAATACCTACTGTACCTGAATGTAACTCGCCTAGAACTTCTGAGTGGGTTAAATCCATTTCCTTGGGGTTTTCCCCTTCTTCCTTTCCTTTTATTGGGGCACAATTTAAAAGGGGGAGAGGGGTTCCCCTCATTCTTTGCTGCTCCTCTTGTTGGTGGTAGGTGATTTGAGATCTTAAATACATTTTTGATACCATACAGTACCATATGGAAGAATTTAGAACATAAGATATGCCAAACTGGGTCAGACCAAGGTCCATCAAGCCCAGTATCCTGTTTCCAACATTGGCCAATCTAGGTCATACGTACCTAGCAGTTTCCCCAAAAGAGACATTTCCTTATCGGTCCTACAGTTCAGTCCTCCACCACTGGGTAGTGCACCTTCTCCTGCAACATGGAGACTGGACAAGTCAAACTTGTGACATCACCGGGTATATCCTGCTGGTCTTCTCCCATGATCCCCCAGTGTGTCCAGTCTCCATGCAGCATGAGGACATAGTGAGCCTAGGTGCTGGGCTCACTTGAGAAGCAGTTTAGGAGCAGTTAGTCAGGATTTGATTTACCTTGCATTTCTTTTGCCCTTCTTTAGGTATAATCCTGTAAATTGAATTAATTTTCATTTTCATTTAATTTCATTTACTTTTACTTTATTTATTTTCACCTAGTCTGCCTTAGTGTAAAGGGGGGTTCTGTCCCCTTTCAAAGTTCACGCTGCCAGCTAGCCTCTCTGCTTGGGATTCTTCGGTCTCTGTGCCCGGTGATGATCTCTCCCACAGGACTGTACGGGGGAGAGCTCTGTGGAACACCTGCATTTTGGCAGTGTCCATGTGGCAGATTCCCATCGCGGCGGGAGCCTCAGGCCGTTCGAGGTTCTTTAGCCGGTGGGCCGGGGCTCGCAGCGTCTGCTACTTCTGGTGGCGCGAGGCAGCAGCGTGTCTGGACAGCTCTTCACCCCGCAGCTACAGCGGGGTAACTGCTGCATCCCGACGCCACAAGGGAGTCTCTTGAGTCCGCATGGAGGGGCTCTGAGCTCTTGTCGCCTCTGTGGTGTTTGGCGCCAAACGGGCCTGCTTCGGATTGGTGCCATTTTCTCGGCAGGGCTGAGGCCTCGTGGCGGAGAGCGGAGCAGCCCCGCGTTTGAGCAGACGACGCTGTTCCACGCGGCTACACCCAGATAAGGACTTCCTTTTGCTGTTACTTTTAATTTTAATTCTAATTTTAATTTCCTTTTAATTTTAATTTCCTTTTAATTTCATGATAGTTTATAGTTCTTTGACTGCAATGTGATTGGTTTGGGTTTTACTTCTTGGGGGGTGCCTTTACCTTTGTCTGCATTCTGGCAGTTAGCGACGTCTGTCAGCAGCAGGTTTCCGTGCTAGGATTTGGCCATTCAGGGTCATCGGTGGCACAACCACCTACAAATTGAGCCCTTTCTGAAATTGTCATTTACATAAGGATGCTATTTCCATGTTTATATGCTTGGAAATTGTGCAGACAGCCTCTAAATGTCGTTATGCCATCTGCAAATTTGATCGCCATGCTTGCTGATCTCTTTTCCAGATCATTTCAGTGCAGTAGATGTTACCAGATGCCAGTTCCAGTGCAGATCCCGAGACATTCCACTATTTACGGGTCTCCTGTGAGAAAACTGGCCATTTAGTCCTATTGTGTTCCTGTTTTTGATCCATTTCCCATTCTATAATAGCACATCATCTCCTTCCTCAGGAGAAGTTCATAAGGGGCTTTGTCAAGTACCTTCTAAAACATCCAGATACATATCATTTGGCTTACTCATATGTTTATTAACCCTTTGAAAAGACAGCTTGGTGCTGCTTTTCAGAACAAGTTCTATCATTTAACTGGCACTGAACTCAGATTCATTGGTCTGTAGTTTCCAAGATCGCCTTTGAAGCTCTTTAAAACAAACAAACAAAAAAAAAAAACAATTAGTGTTACATTAGTAACTCTTCAATCTTTAGAGATCATTAATACTAATGTTATGATTGAGTCTGGCTGATATTACGAATGATCACTATTAGACAAAAATTAGCTAGGTTAAGACACTTTGATTTGGTTTTCTGCACTATGTTATCAGAGCGCAGCTTGCCCATTTGGCGGGAACACTGCCCATCTGGGCCATCTGGGGAAAGGCCCCTGCTGGGGATCGTGAGAAGTGTTGCTGGATGGCACAGTCCGGGGCTTAGTGTTCCAGGGTCCTGGAAGGGTTGATAGCGGCAGTCAGGCCTCCCTGTCTTTGCTATGACGGTCACCTAGGTTCAAGCGTCCTGTGTTTTGGGTGACAGGAGTGGGACACCTGGACATGTGGTGCTGGATGTTGGATAGGCTCATACTTCTTAGGTGCACTCTCCTTGAAGTACGTCTGCATGTCCGTGTTCCGTCTGTGATCTCATGCTCAGGTGATTGTTGCAGCAATGACAGAGATCGCTTGGGATATCGTGAGCGGGGTTGTCATGGTGTTGCATGGGGTTGCCAATGCAAGACGGGGCCATCCTGAGGAGTTTGGGCCTCAGTCATCAGCTTTCCCTTCGGTGGCCCGGCTGTCCAGGAGGCGCCGGTCCAGTTCTTCTCTGCCTCTTCTCAATGTGGGCAGGGGGGCTGGCAGATCTGGAAATTCACGTCCACTGCACGTTCTACTGTTTTACCTCTGTCTTGGGGTTCTGAGGTCATGTATTCCCAATCATTTGTTTGGTGGGGTGCTGCTGTCTGTTGTGCAAGACAAGGTGGTCAACAGTCGGAGGCTGTCGTCTATTCCCCTTACCCCTGAAGGTGCTCACAATTTAAGTTTTTTGTACCTGCGGAGGTGTATGTTAAAGGCTAGCAGGCGCACCTGTGGGACCAGAATCCTCGGTTCTTCCGACCTTCCGTTGAGGTGCGCGTGTGGGGTTTACTCCCTTGGTCAGCTAGCAACTTGCTTCACCCATTGGGCCTTCCCTTTCCTCAAGGCATCGTTGCGTCCCACTTCTTCGTGGGGGCTCGCCGCAGGGCCTGGAGTTATGCTCAGCCGGTTCCAGCCAGGGCTGAGTCCTTGGGGGGAGGCTCCGATCCTAACGATACAGGGAGTGCTGGGATCTGTTCAACCAGGTTCCTTCGGGCCCAGCGTACGTCGTCTTTTGCTGGCCGATTTAGGTCTTCGGGTCGTGGCGGTGCTCCGAGAAGACCAGTAGGCTGCACAGTGCTTGTCTTGGAGCAAGCGCGGGATATCTGTAGGTTCATATTCAAAGCCGTCCGGTTACATGTCCCTCCATTGTGGAATGCTGTACTAGTAGGCATACTTCATATGCTGGGCTTACAAGTTGGCTTCCGCGCTGCTTGGCATCAGCCAAGGTGACTGCCGGTTTAGGCTGTGGAGTCAGCCTGGAGGAGGGGCCTTGCGTTCTCTGGACAATGCCCTGTTCGGTTGTGTGCCTTGTGGCCCTTATGGAGTTGTAAAAAGGAAAAAAAAAAAAAAAAAAGAATAATCAAACAGGAAAGCCTTCCTAATTGTCCCCACTTCTTTTTTATAAGGTTCTGTCCCTTTCTTCCGGGAGCTTGGCCGGAGCGTGGTTAGACTCAGCTACATTTTGGGGATCCTTTATGTACAAGGCGTTTTAGTGTACGCAGCACGCCCAGTGTTCCATCGTCTGACTGGAACGGTACGCGGTACGTCAGCCGTGGCAGGCGTTCACGGACACGGTAGCGGATCGAGCGCTGTAGGTGCTGTCTGAGATCTCCGGGATGGTGGCCTATTTCGATCGGCAGGGTGGAGTCGGTCGGGTGGTCAGGGTGGCCCGAGCGAAGGGACAGCGTGCGCGGTTGAAGCCTTGGCGGCCTGCGTTTCGGTGGGGACACTGTGGTGGCGAATGTCCTTAGCGGGGTCCGAGTGTTTGCCGGAGGAGTGAGATTGCATCAGGCGGTGTGCGCGCCGCGTGTGCTCAGATGCGGTCAGCCCATATTGGACCTCATGGCGACCTGTCAGTCTGCGGCGACGGGTCGATGTTTAGCAGAGGACATATGAGGCTACTGGATAGCGTCGACGCATTGGTACGGGGCCTTGGCCCGGTCCATTCTATGCCTTTCAGAGGTCATAGTGAAAATGGCCGACTGGGTCTGGTTGCTAAGATAGGTGCTCTTCATTAGTCAGTGGGGACCATTACCAGTGTATTCTGCAACATTTGCGTGAGCTTGCATAATCTTTACTTGCAACCAATCGAAATACCTGTCCAAAACCAGTTGATGCAGTCACTACTTAAATTTGCCTCGCTTGACAGTAAAAAAAAAAAAAAAAACCAAAAAACAAATTTATTTTATACTGATAGGTCACTCACAGCATATTTGGCGATTCCTCGTCCTGGTGTTAATCATGCAGATAATTTCTGCTCTAGTTGTGGTGATGTGACTTTTACATCACAAAAATGGCATATGACTGTGGCAGTTCAGAAAGCCTACAATTTATATTTTGGCTGCAGAATAAAAGATCAGGATAAAAGCTAGGCGCCACACATATGCTGCAATACATGTGTAGCAGATCTCAGGCTGTGGATGGATGGGAAAAGACCATCAAAGTCTTTTGCGGTTCCAATGATCTGGAGAGGGCCCATGGATCACGTCGGCGATTGCTACTTCTGCATGGTTCCTCCAATTCCGGAGGGTATATCCAGGTGATGTAAGTGGTTGGCCTACTGGCATTGCGTCATGGGCGTGGCTACCAGAGTCTCCTTTCTTTTTTGTCACACCATGTAAAACTCCACATCTTCTGAAACAACGCTGGACTCTGGGGCACTTGACACCCTCTTATATGCCCTTGGTGGATCACGCTTGGTTTATTGCAACTCATTGCTTCGCTGCATTCCACATTCTCAATTAAAAAGACTCCAACTGGTCCAGGACATAGCTGTAGAGCTACTTTGTGTTGCAAAGAATAAAGCCCTTAAGAGGTGTGACAAATAGGGTGTTTGACGCTGGTGGTTTTTTCCATTTCCCTCATTTTGCTTCCCACCTCTGTCTGGATGGACCTCGGTTCCGTTCTCCCTCGTGGAATCCGGCTGTGCCTGTTTAGTTGTCGGTTTGGGACTTACGCAAGAACACTTTGCTTGTAACCTGCGTTCCTTGGACCTTAGGTGAGGTTCCGTCGCTTTCTGGGAGGTCTCTTCGCTGCCTGTCCCTCCGTTGAGGTGGGTTCTGCGGGAAAGCAGCGGTTGCTAACACTTGACACCCTGGTGGGGTCGAGAGCCAAGGGGGAGCTCAAGCGGATTTTTCAGGCGGAGCTCCGGTAGCCTTCTCAGTAGGTCTGTTTCTAGGGCGTTCAGTGTGTTTGCGATGGCGAGTTTGTCTTTCTGAAGCACTAGCGCTGCTTGGGGCAGAGTTCTGTGCTGTTTTCACCAGTGAAGAGGATCCAAGAGGGCTCTCGGTCGTTTCTTCCTGGTTGGCTTACTGCCTGTTGACGTGAGGAGCGGGCTGGGGTCGGTGCCTGCTCTGTTCGTTTAGGGGCCGAGCCGACTGGATAGGTCCCTCCCAATGATTACTGCTCTGGTACATCCCAGTGGTGGAGGACTGAACTGTAGGACCGATAAGGAAATGGAAATTACACTTACCTGGTAATTGATGTTCCTTGAGGGAGTACAGTTCAGTCCTCATTCCCGCCCGGGGATGGATGTTTCAGACGCGAGGCATCAGTTCCGAGTATGCTTTCGGATCCTAGAGTTGGCAATGGGCTCTGATTGGCAGGTAATCGCGAGAGCAACCTTTTCTGCCTATACTCTTCCTTAGTTCTCCTTCCTTCTAGCTCTCTGTCTTCCGCTGTTTGGTGCGCAGGGGGACAGGGGCACGGAGGAGGGTGTTTTCGGCCTTTCTTTTTGGGGCCCTGTGATTTTAAAGTTGAAGTTTGAGCATAGCTTTGTATTTAGTACTTTAACTGGTTGTTTGCTCCTTTGAGTCTGCTTTGACAGTAGGTCACTGGGGGATCATGGGAGAAGACCAGCAGGATATACCCGGTGATGTCACAAGTTTGACTTGTCCAGTCTCCATGTTGCAGGAGAAGGTGCACTACCCAGTGGTGGAGGACTGAACTGTACTCCCTCAAGGAACATCAATTACCAGGTAAGTGTAATTTCCATTTAAATTATGTTGGGGTACATATTTTTACTTTTATCTCCCCCCTCCCCCTCTATTTTTGGGCATTTGAGATAGGGTATGCTTTAGGAGGAATATGATATTCTCCAGGAACAAGCAGGAAGTCAGTCCTCGCATATGGGTGACATCTATGCCAACGGAGCCCTGCGCGGAGCATCTCCCCATCTTTCAAAGAAAGCCTTTGGGAGATGCCACCACACATGTGTGGTCCCCTTCCTGCCCAAGGATGTCGTCTTGATCAGTCTCCCTATAGACGTTTGTCTCGTCCCCCTGGAAAAAAGTTGATTTTCTTGTACTATTTTTTTTTTTTTTTTTACCTTTCCAGCTTGCACTAGCTCCTTTCCTGCCCAAGACCTGCTGCAATTTTTCCATCATGGCACTTTTGCGCCCTTTTCAGCCACTGGCTGCTTCGAGGGTCTTCGACCTCGCTGGGGTTCTTTTTGCCCCAATGGTCACTGGCTTTAAAAAAAAAAAAAAAAAAAAAGTGATGGGTGCTCCAAAAACATCACTCGCCGACACTCATGGTTGTTGCCTCCAGTGTTTGGGCGCAGACCACGACCTGAAGGGATGTTCCTTGTGCAAAATATTGTCCGCCAAGACCATACAGAGCCATCAGCTTAAGCAAGACGACATCTTCCAGAAGGTAGACTCAACCCCGGTTTCCCTGGTAGCCTCATGCCTGAAGACCCTGCACGAATCCTCGGACTCGCGTAAGGCTGCTGCGGCCCCTCTGCAGACTTGTCAATTCTCTGAGAAGGGATTGCCGAAGCATGCATATAAGAAGAGGAAGACCTCGAGAGCCTCGTTTGGGAAAGCAGGCAAGGGTGGGAAATCCCATGCCTGGTTCCTTAGTCCCCGCAGAGCTCCTGAGGAAACGGAGCAGGAACGCCCTTTGAAGGTGTCCAGGGCCGAGATTGTGTCCTTTGGCAATGGATTGCGGTCTCCTGAGACCAAGCCCGTCCCATCAAGGATCCCCTTTCTTCTTCAATGCCTGACCCGGTCACCACAGTGTCGGTGCCCATGGCTGCGACCCCCGAGTGGGAAGCACACATGTTGGCTTTAGAACGCCTGGCATCACAGTGGACGCAGACTCCCGGCCCCGCCGAGACCGCAGGGACCTCGACATCGAGGACTCCGTGGGCTGCCGCTGCAATCACCAAGAGCCAGATGTCTTGGGTGGATCCTCGGTGAAGGTCTACTTCTCACTCCCGATCTTTTTGTGGTCGCGTCTGCCTTCCTGTGGACGCCTATACCGTTACCACCAGTGTTTTTCTTTATTTTCTTATTTCTTTTTCTAAAAAAAAAGAAAGAGTAACTTATTTTTTGAGGGTCTGTCCCCTCTTGGTGCCAGGCGCCATTTTGTGCACTAGGACCTCTTTTCTTCCAAAATGGAGAAACCATCTAGTGGTTTCAAAAAATGTTCAAAGTGTAGCGGTACCATTTCTGCTACCGACACACATGATTGGTGTCTCAAATGTTTAGGTCCTGATCATTTGCCATCGGAGTGTCTCCTTTGTAAAAAGATGACCAAGAAAAGCCTGCAGAACAGAGCTGCAAAACTCTGCACCCTCTTTGCCTCAGATGCAATGTCCATTGCATCAATGTCATCCAGGGCTTCATCTTCCTCCCATGGATCTTAGGTAAGTAAACCTAGGTCTTCCAAGACCGGCCGGTCCTCAAAGGGTAGATCTCCTTCTAAGCATCGAGATGCTACTAGCGTTACCCTCGAGGAAAACATACCGGCCAAACAACCCCGGTGGGAGGCCCCTGCCTCCAAAGCATTAACAGGGTTCCAGGATGTTCCCGAAGCTTCGACCTCCGGTGAACTCTTGGTGCCATGTTCTGGTGTCTTGGCCTGCTCCACCGTTACCGGCATCCAGTCATCAGCAGACTTCATGAATCAACGTATCCTGGCTATTGAGCGTAGTCTTGCGGCTTTATTAGCAGCCTCGGTACTGCTAAAACCGCTTCAGTCGACACAGTTGTCCATACCAATATCGGTACCGAATGTACCTGCATTGACCGATGTGCCTCTCTCCATGCTTCCTCCCATGCCGGTCCTGGAATTGGTCTCCGGCGTCGAGGGTCCGGTATCGAGGCAGTCGGATGTCGACTTCGATCGGTACTGTCGACAAGCAATATGAGAGCATCCGGGCCGACAATATTTCGAATCATCCGATTCCAATGACTCTGTCGGTACCAAGGTGTTTCTTCCGGAGGATCCTTCTCCTTTGCCACAGCGTCGGATGTCTCCCCTGGAGGACAGGTCCTTTCAGGACTTTATACGTGATGTAGTAAGGGGACTCTCGATCACCGTGACCACTGAGAAGGAACCGAGAGCTGAAGAGTTAGAAATTCTTCATTATCCGGCAGCTCCTGAAGAGTCTGCTACCCTTCCCATTCACCGAATTTTGCACGATCTCATGCTTAGGATGTGGGAAACACCTTTAACAATGTCTCCACATTCTTGGAGACTCGATACAATGTACCGGGTACCGCAATGTCCCGGTTTCAAAAAAACACAATTACCGTACCATTCCATTGTAGTGGAATCAGCAATGCGTAGGATTAAGAGTGCTAAGACGCATTCATCCAACCCTCCAGTTAGTGAATCGAGAACACTCAATGCCTTTGGGCGTCGATGTTTTCAGTCCTCGATGCTATCAGCTAGAATAAGCTCTTACATACTTTATATGGGTATGTTTCTTCGGGAGGTTACAAGAGATTTGGAACTCATGGCTCCACTTCTTCCCGATGACAAGGGAGCTGACTTTCTCACTCTAGTCAAACAAGCCCAGAATGTTTCTAGGTTCATGAACCGTGCAACCTTTGATTTGCTTTGAGTGCTTTAGCAGAACCTTCTGCTATCTCCATCGGTGAATGTCGCATTGCCTGGTTACAAGCATCTGATTTAGAACAATGGGTGTAAGACAAGCTGGGAAATATTCCTTGCACAGGGGAAAACCTCTTTGGCAAGGATTGGCAGGACAAAGCTAATTAGCTTGAGTCCAGAAACACCAGATCTTCTTTCCCAGGAGAACGGGACACTATTGCACCCAAATCCTCAGTCTCTACATCTTAGGGCGTGGCTGCTGAGAGCCTAGAATTCCAGGACATCAACCTTTCTCAACAGTTTAAGGATATCCTTTTGGCTTCAAGAAAACTTTCCACAAAACGGGCCTATGCCTTTAAGTGGGAAAGGTTCTCTATCTGGTGTTCAAAAAAGGAACTTAATCCCTTTTCAGTTCCAGTGGAGGCGTTACTGGAGTATCTGCTCCATTTATCATCCTCTGGTCTTAAGATCAATTCAGTGAGGGTCCACCTTAGTGCCATTACAGCTTTCCATAAGCCCTTGGATGGACAATCTGTCTCCTCTCAACCACTTGTAGTGCGGTTTATGAGAGGTCTACTGTTAACTAAACCTATTAAGCGACCACTCGTGGTATGGGATTTGAATCTTGTCCTTGGGCAGCTCATGAAACCACCCTTCGAACCCTTAGCCACTACATCTCTGAAGTTTCTTTCTTGGAAGGTAATCTTCCTAATTGCCCTCACTTCTGCAAGACGCATCAGTGAGCTGCAAGTTTTAGTGGCTGATCCTCCTTATACAAGGTTCCACCATGATAAAGTAGTTCTTAGGACTCACCCTCACTTTATGCCAAAGGTGGTTTCGCCTTTCCATTTAAACCAGTCTGTTTACCTTCCTGTATTCTTCCCTAGGCCTCACGCCTCTAATGCAGAAAGGAATCTTCATACTCTGGATTGTAAAAGAGCTTTAGCTTTTTACCTTCAGAGAACTAAGCAACATAGAAAGGCTTCTCAGCTTTTTGTTGCCTTTGACTCCAGTCATCTTGGATTACCAGTTTCCAAGCGAACTCTTTCTAACTGGATTGCAGATTGCATATCCTTTGCCTATGAGAGTTGGGGACTTCTCTTGAAGGTCATGTCACAGCTTACAATGTGAGAGCAATGGCAGCCTCTTTGGCTAACCTTCGCTCAGTGTCCATTGATGACATTTGTAGAGCAGCCACGTGGGCTTCGTAACACCTTTGCAGCCCACTACTACTTAGACAAGGACTCCGCTCGGGATGCCTTGTTTGGCCAAGCTGTTCTCCCGCATCTCTTTTAGAACAACTCCTACCCGCCGACCCGGGTTCCAATGCCAGAGATCCATGGGAGGAAGCATGACCCACCTCAACCTGGGTTTCGCAGCTTTCTGAGGTCATCTTCCTGGCATCTCTCAGCTGGGGAGTCCCCAAATGTGAAGAATACATTCCTGATTGTTCCTGGAGATAGCGTAGCAGTTGATCTCTGGGAACAGCATGAATTGAGTCTTCACAACCCACCCACCTCCCCTAGGGGTTGTCCTCTCTCTCTCTCTCTCTCCCCCCCCCCCCCCCCCCCCCCCCCCCAGGCTCCGATACCCAAATGTGAAGACTCAATTCCTGCTGTTCCTGGAGATCACCTATTACAGGTGAGTAACTACGCTTTCCCTGCACAGAGGCAGGCTCAGAATGCTGTATGTCTTTCCTCCATGATCTCTCGTAAGGTGAATACGTCTAGCATAGAATGCCATCTGGGTCCAATTGGTTCTGGTGGCACTGGACTAGATGCATAGGTCGTAGTATGCAAATCTGTTATCCCCTCTGCAAGAACATAAAAAATGCCGTACTTAGTCAGACCATGGTCCATCAATCCCAGTATCCTGTTTTCAACAGTGGCCAATCCAGGTACTTATGACCCTGCTTGATGGACCTAGATCTGACCAGGTATGGCATGTATTACGTTATCTTTTTCACTGTCCAGCTTTCACATCATATGACGTTATTAATAATACCATAACTTGAACAAGTCTGATCTTTGTATGGAGAGAGGCGTCTCTGCTCTTCTGAATCTCCAAGAACAAGCAGGAATGAGTCTTCACATATGGGTATCGTCGGTACCGACGGAGCCTGCGCGGGAACGCTCCCCAGCGTCCTGAAAGAAAGCTTTTGGGAGCATCTCACAGCGCCTGCGCGCTGCCTTCCCGCCTTTCCTAACTGCCTCTCTCCAGCTCTTCTTTTCTGCGGAGCCAGCAGGTTGTGTTTCCTGTCACCGCTGAAGAATTTCTTATTTTCTTTAAAAAAAAAAAACAAAAAAAAAAACTTCTACTTTTTTCAGTGCATTTTTCTTCTGGGGCCTTAGGCCTACAGAGATTTTTCCCTCATGGAAAAACCCGCCTCCGGGTTTAAAAAATGCACAAAGTGCAGTAGCACTATTTCTGTCACCGACACCCATAACTGGTGTCTAAAATGTTTAGGTCCTGACCACTCCATTGCGGATTGTGAGTCCTGTTCCATGATGTCCAAAAGAGGGTTACAGAATCGGGCAGCTAAGCTCAGTACCCTGTTTCCCTCCGATGCAGCTTCCGTGGCATCGACGTCTTCCAGGGCTGCTGCTTCATCCCATGGATCTCAGGTAACCAAACTTAAATCTGACCGGTCCTCAAAGAGTTCATCTCCCTCTAAGTATCGAGATGCCCCCGGGCTTACTCTTGAGGATACCACACCGGCAAAATTACCCCGGCGGGAGGCTCCGGCTTCCAAAGCACTACCTATGGGGTCACAGGTTGACATCGATGGCTCGGCCTCGACCGATCACCTGTTACAATGTTCTGGGGTACCGGCAGTTTCTACCGGTACTGATATCCAGACATTGGTGGCGTCAATGGATCAGAATATTCTGACCATGCAGCGTGCCATCACGGCATTCATTCAAGCTGCAAAGCCTACGGTACCGCAACAAACCCCGTTGTCGGTACCCGTACCGATTCCGGTACAGGATCCGATTCCGGTTCCGATACCAGTACTGCTTGCATCGACATCAGCGGTACGCTATCCAGTGATGCCTATCAGTACCGGCCCGGTACCGATTACTCCCGATGTCGATACCTCCCGGTACGCGTATCGGGCTCTACGAGAGCATCCAGACAGTCGATACTTCGATTCTTCTGAAGACTCTGACTCTTCAGAGGCCTCAATTGAAGCATCGGGGATCCTTCCTCAGGAACCCTCTTCTCCAAAAAGGAGAATGTCTCCTCCTGAAGACTTGTCTTTTCAGGACTTTATTAGGGAGGTGGCCAAAGGCCTGTCCATCTCAGTAACCTCTGAGACTGAACCTAGAGCCAAAAAATTAGATATCCTACAATATCCTAAGGCTCCTAAAGAGGCAGCCACCTTACCAATACATGAGATTCTTTATGAACACATGTTGGGCATATGGGAGACTCCTCTTTCCACCTCCCCTCATTCCAGAAGGTTGGACACCATGTATCGTGTTCCTCCTTGTCCTGGGTTTCATAAAACTCAGCTTCCTCACCACTCCATTGTGGTAGAGTCTGCTATGAAAAAGATCAAGAGTACAAAAAGGCACTCCTCTGCTTCTCCAGGAAGAGAATGCTGAACCCTAGATGCCTTTGGCAGGAAAATCTTGCAGGCCAGTATGCTTGTAGCCAGAATCAACTCCTATAGTCTCTATATGGGGATGTTTCTAAAAGAAGTTACATATCATCGGCAAACCTTATCTCCTTTTATGTCAGAAGATAAGAGAGAAGAATATATCACCTGGCTTAAACAGGCACAGGATGTATCCACGTTTTCCAACCGTGCAGCCTTTGACTCTTTTGAGGGGGTCAGTAGAGCCTCGGCTATTGCCATAGGTGCACGCAGAGTTGCTTGGTTGCAAGCCTCTGATTTGGAATCCTGGGTACAGGATGGCCTAGGTAACCTTCCCTGTACAGGTGAAAACCTGTTTGGCAAAGATTGGCAAGCAAAGGCCAACCAGATGGATGCTGAAAATTCTGCTTTAGATAGACTTTCAAAGTCTACTGCTGCTCCTTTCAAAAAGGTTGCTCAAAAAGAGATCTTTCCCAAAGAAAGAGAAATTTTCTTCTTATGGTCAGGCCTCTTCTCAAGATCGTTTTGCTACAAAGAGGCAGCAACAACCAAGACAGGCCAAAACCCAGGCTGCGAGGACTGCTACGGCCCAACAGCCTCAGCCTCCTCAGGGCCTTTGACTTTCCACTAGAGAACTTGGCCTTTCTGGCTCTAGAACATTCAGAGCCCCTCAGCATCCCAGGAAGGTTAGCTCACTTTGCTCCCAGATGGGAACAAATCACAGCAGAGCAGTGGACCCTCTCCATCATAAGGGAAGGGTACAAACTTCATTTCTTAAACCTTCCTCCTCACACTATGGTGAAACAGTTCAATTCTCCAACATCTCTCCTCAACCTTCTAGGTCAGGAGATTGCTACCCTTCTTGCCCAAGGGGCAATAGAAGTAGTACCCCTTCTTCAACAGGGCTCAGGGTTCTACTCCCCCTGTTTTCTCATCCCAAAGAAAACAGGGGGCTACAGACCCATATTAGATCTCAGAGAATTGAACAAGTTTCTATGCAAGGAGAAATTCAAGATGACTTCTCTCGGAACTCTCCTTCCATACCTCCAGAGTCAGGACTGGCTTTGTTCTCTAGATCTCAAGGATGCGTACACCCATGTTCTCATCCATCCAACACACAGAAGATTCCTTCGCTTCCTGTACCAAGGAAAGCACTACCAATACAAAGTGCTTCCTTTCGGTCTGGCCTCTGCTCCAAGAGTGTTCACAAAATGCATGGCAGTAGTAGCTGCATTCCTACGCACTCTAGGAATATTCGTATTCCCATATCTGGACGACTGGTTCATCCGAGCTCCATCCCAGTCAGAGGCCCAGACTTCTCTAGCCTGCACAAGGCGTGTTCTTCAGTATCTGGGACTGGTAATCAACATTCCAAAATCCCATCTTACCCCTACTCAGTCTCTAGAGTTCATAGGGGCCTTACTGGATACCACAACTGCAAGGGCCTATCTTCCCCAGGCCAGTTGCCTACGCTTGGTGCAGTTAGCCTCCCAGATTCAGTTAAAATCCCATTTAACTGCTCGAGAGATGTTGCAACTTTTAGGCCACATGGCATCCACGGTGCATGTGGTTCCCTATGCTCGCCTTCACATGAGAGCAGCTCAGTGGACCCTATCCACCCAATGGACCCAGGCATCAGGTTGCCTGTCAGACAAAATAGCAACCTCCAGTCGCCTATTTTCGTCCCTCCACTGGTGGAAGTCCACTCAGAATCTGTTGCTGGGATCCCCCTTTCAACAGGTGTTACCCCAAGCAACCCTTACAACAGATGCCTCTCCAAAGGGTTGGGGGGCTCATCTACAAGATCTATCGACCCAGGGCATCTGGTCTCCACAGGAGACATATCTTCATATCAACCTCTTAGAGCTCAGAGCAATCTTTCTGGCTCTGAGTCTTCCACACCCTGCTCAGCTACAAGACAGTCCTCATCCACACGGACAATCAGGTAGCTATGTTCTGCGTGAACAAGCAGGGGGGAACTGGCTCTCTGTCGCTTTGCAACGAAGCTCTGAGATTGTGGGCCTTCGCCAGAGAGCATCAAATCCATCTCATGGCAGTATATCTTCCAGGAGTTCAAAACTCTTGGGCAGACAGACTCAGTCGAGTTCTGCTTCCGCACGAATGGTCCCTCCATGGGGACCAGATAGCCAGAATTTTTCGGATTTGGGGTACACAGACATAGACCTGTTTGCAAGTCCGTGGAATGCCAAACTTCCCCGGTTCTGTTCCAGGATTCCATGTCAGGGAGTTCAGGCCAGGGATGCCTTCCTCCTTCATTGGGGGCAAGACTTCCTTTATGCCTTTCCACCATCTCTCTCAAGCTCCCTCCCTAGACCTGGGGTCTGCTCCAGATCTCCTCTCCCAGGAGGAGGGAACCTTGTGGCACCCAAATCCTCAGTCTCTTCATCTCAGGGCCTGGTTGCTGAAGGCCTAGACCTTCAAGATTTGCAACTTTCTCAGCCCTTCATGCTTCCAGAAAGCCTTCCACCAGACGTTCATATGCTTTTAAATGGAAAAGATTTTCCATTTGGTGTGCAAAGAAGGGTCTCAACCACTGTTCCCTCTAAGCTGTGCGCGTGTGCGCGCGCACACACCTCGCCGAGCGAGCGCACACAACTTACAACGGAGCGCACAAAAATTCCGGAGTTCCTGGGTTTTCATATTAAACCTCGATTTTTTTAAGCCCACCGATCTACAGGCATTCTGTAATTACCGGGTAATTCCGTGATGTCACTTCCGCATCTCTGAGTCGTCCTCACTCCTCTCACATGACACAGGCTAAAGAGGGAAATAAAAGGGAGGGGCAGCCAGCTAGTCAGCCTCTCGCTGCTCTTGTGCCTGCCTGCTAGTGCCAGCCACGCGCCTCCTTTGATTCCTCCCTCAGCCAGCCTCCAGTGCCACGTGCAGAGAAGGGAGAGCAACACACTGCACCAGCGAAGAAGAGGAGACCGGTGCTCTGGGACTGCTGCCAGATTGTGTGGGGCTACGTCGGGGATAGGTGAGTGAAACGGGGATGATGGTGGCGCCACCGCCGCGCGTGGTCTTATGTATCAGGAACTGATCTGCAGAAAATACAACACAATCTGATTCAAACTGCTTAATGCAGAGGCGTAGCGTGGGGGGTGCAGGGGGGGCCGGGCGCAACATGGGGGGGGCGCGCTCGCACTCGCAGCTCCTCTTTGCGGGTTGCACGGGGGGGGGGGGTCGGCAGAAAGGTAAGTGCACGCGAGCAAACTCGCTTTTATTTTTTTGTGCTGCCTTGCACCAACTTGTTATAATTGTGCATCATCCCTTCCTCTTTTTCATTACTTCTTTTCAGGAGATGGTTCGTGTTTGACTGGGCTGAATAGATCGCCTTTTACTGCCCGTGGGGAGTGACGTGGGTAGGGCTTTTCCAGATTCCCTCCCCCCCCCCCCGGTAATATTTTGATACAAAATAAAAATATGAAAGTGGTCGAACGGAGCAGGACTCGGAGCTCTCGGTTTTACAAGAGAAATGAGCAGTGCATGCAGGAGTTCCTGGACTTAGTTTCGTATCGATTGGAGGTGTTTCCTGTTTCTATCACATGGCACAGCCAAAGTTGTGGGCTAGAGGGGAAGTTTTCAGTCTGCTGAGCTGAGTTTAGGGCCAGGTCACAGGTGTAGTATGCTCTGGCCAGAGCTTTACTTTCCCAGGGTGAGGCTGAAGACCTCGGGATTGGGGAGGCAGGATAAGTCATTGCTGGGAAGTGTGCTTTTATTTATGGACCCATTTACCCCACAGGCGCCAGTTGGAGGGGGCTGTAAATATTCTTGTTCCCAGCCGAGTAGTGATGGCGAGATGGGTTCCTCAGAAAGGATTGTTGCTGTCTCTGAAACTGCTCTATAAACTTTATTTTTAGTTGTGTGTGTGTTACATTTTGTAATTTATTCTTCATGTTTTGTGTTTATCAGCTGCCTTAGGTAATGGTAAGGTTTAAACTTAATCGAATACATTTCTGCCTAAATGTATGTGCTGCCCACTGGAGGCAATCATAGCAGCTGGCAAATTTAAATAATCAAAGAATAGTTTCCCCCTCACTTTTTTGTGTTTGTGTAGGGAAAATATTTTGCATATCTGCTGCCTAACTTGCTATAAAAGTGCTATATTTATAAGTTGTTCATCAAAGTTTGCTGGGTAGTTTGTTGTGATGCTCCAGTAGGGCCTTTGACTTCCCATCATGTCTTATGTTTGCAATTTTAAGGAGCAGCTTTGGTTGTACAATTATCTATCTCTCTTGCTCCTTTTGGGCTTTCAGCTGAATTGGAACTGGTTTCTGTTAGCCACTGGAGCCACAAGCTTTCATTCATAATTACCTGGGGGTTTTCACCTATATAAGTAGGGCGTCTGTTAACTGTTCATAAATTATAAATGTAGGTGTATATTTTCTAGCTAATTAGGTATTCAAGAGAGTACAAAAATATTCATGTTTAATGGTGTTTTCATACAGCAGGTACTATGGCTGGGCACCTTTTTTCCCGTGGAATCAAATATGTACATTTTTGGAGTGTGTTTAATAAAGGGTGCTTCCCTGGGTAGTATGGGTAAGCATGTGTTATTGGCGCAGCACTAAAGCAGTGCAGTTCTCTGCGCTAAAAACCCACATTGCCTGGGTGGCACTGCTAGCGTGGGCCATGAAAGCCTACTGCTGGACCAGCAGTACAGCACCAGAGAAACGGAAACAGAAATGCATTTCCCCTTAAACATCCAGATTTCAGGCATGTACACGACTTACTGGCCTGTAAATCGTGGAAATGCCTTTCGAGAATTGGGCCCTATGAATCATAGGGCCCAATTCTATAATTCCAAGTGTCGTTATGTAGCGCACAAAAAATGTAACCTTCCTTCAAATGCCGCACGGCTGATATTTTATGCGCACACAGCCTACAGAAAATTAGAGGGAACATTGGTCTCAACCCTCTTGCAATACCTTTACATTCTTTACTAGACTATTTGCTGCATTTATCCCATGCAGGCCTTAAAACAAATTCAGTCAGAGTCCATTTGAGTGCTATTGCAGCATCCCTTAAGCCTCTCAATGGACAACCTATTTCCTCTCATCCTCTTACAGCAAGATTCATGAGAGGCCTTCTTTTGACTAAACCTCCCATTAGACCACCTCCAGTGGCCTGGGACTTGAATCTGGTTCTTGGCCAGCTTATGAAGCCACCCTTTGAACCCTTAGCCACTACCTCCTTAAAATTCCTTTCTTGGAAGGTTATTTTTCTCATTGCAGTCGCCTCAGCTCGCCGTATCAGTGAGCTGCAAGCTTTAGTGGCTAATCTTCCTTATACAAGGTTCCATCATGACAAGGTAGTCCTCAGAACTAATCCACACTTTATGCCCAAAGTGGTCTCACCTTTTCATCTAAACCAGGAGGTCTTTTTACCTGTCTTTTTTCCAGGACCTCATGCATCAAGTGCAGAGAGGAATCTTCATACCCTGGATTGTAAAAAAGCACTTGCTTTCTACTTATACAGGATACAGCAACATAGAAAGTCCTCTCAACTTTTTGTTGCTTTTGATCCTTCCCATTTAGGACTTCCAGTCTCTAAGAGAACTCTGTCCAATTGGATTGTTCAGTGTATTTCCTTCGCCTACCAAAGTAAGAACCTTTCTCTGGAGGGCCATGTCACAGCTCACAATGTGAGGGCCATGGCAACCTCTATGGCTCATCTAAACTCTGTGTCCATCGACCAAATCTGTCGAGCGGCCACTTGGGCATCGGTTCATACCTTCACAGCCCATTACTGCTTGGACAAGGACTCCCGCCGGGATGCCTTGTTTGGTCAGGCTGTTCTCAAACACCTGTTCCATACCTAATCAACTCCTACCCTTAATCCCTGAACTGGATGCCTGAGATTCATGGGTAGAGGTAGAGCCCTTCCCAGGGACTCACAATCTGGGTGATCTCCCAGGCATCTCTAGCTGGGGAGTCCCCATATGTGAAGACTCATTCCCGTTTGTTCCTGGAGATAGCACAGTTACTTGTAACAGGTGATCTCTGGGAACAGCAGGAATAAGTCTTCACAACCCACCCACCTCCCCTAGGAGTTGTGTCTATCTATCTATCTTTCCTTTCCTCTCTCTCTCTCTTTGTCTCAGCTTTAAAACTCGAACTGGAGAGAGGCAGTTAGGAAAGGCGGGAAGGCAGCGCGCAGGCGCTGTGGGATGCTCCCAAAAGCTTTCTTTCAGGACGCTGGGGAGCGTTCCCGCGCAGGCTCCGTCGGAACCGACGATACCCATATGTGAAGACTTATTCCTGCTGTTCCCAGAGATCACCTGTTACAGGTAAGTAACTGTGCTATCTGGTCTAGGTTCGTAATAGCCATTCTGCCAAGAGCAGTGCATCTGATTTCTTGACTGCTTGTCGTTTCTTTATTGATAGTTGATCCAAGTAGGTTAACATTGCCAACTATTTCAATTTCTTCTCCATCAACGATAGTTATTGATTTTGTCAGGATCTTTGTCGTCTTTACATTAAGGTACAAGCCCATTTTAGGACTATGTTCCTTGATTTTAAGAAGCAAATGTTTCAAATAGTCTTCACTTTCAGCCAGTAATGTGGTGGTATCAGCATAGCAAAGGTTATTGATGAGTCTTCCACCAATCTTCACACCTCGGTTGTCTTCATATAGTTCTGCTTCTCTGATTTGTTTTGCATATAAATTAAACAGATAGGGAGAAAGTATGCAGACTTGTCATACACCTTTGCTGATTTAAACCATTCTGTTTCTCCTTGTTCCATTCAAAGAAGGTTGTGCAAGAGAACCATCAGGTGTTCTGGTATACCCATGCTGCTTAATGTGGCCCAGAGTTTCTCATGATTTACAGTCAAAAGCCTAGATGTAGTCGATAAAACACATAAATATCCTTTTAGTATTCTATTGTCTTTTCAAGGATCCATTTCATATCCGTGACGTCACGCGTTCCTCACCCTTCTCTGAGCCCTACTTGCACTTCATGCAGTTCTTGTTACAGATATGGTTGTAGTCTCTGCTGAATAATCTTGAGTAGAATCTTGATGGCATGTACGATCAGAGCGATTGTGTGATAATTTCCACAGTCAGTTGGATCACCTTTCTTTAGTATTGGTATCAACACAGATCTTTTCCAGTCAGTTGGCAGTGATGTTGTTTTCCAAATATCTCCAGGAACAAGCAGGAATGTAGTCTTCACATATGGGTATCGTCGGTACCGACAGAGCCTGTGTGGGAACACTCCCCTTCATCCAATAGGAAATCTTTAGGGGGCATCCCACAGCGCCTGCGTGCTGCCTTCCCACCTTTCTACTTTTCTCACTTTCAGTTCTTCGTTTTCCGCGAAGCCGACAGGACGTGTACCCTGTCACCGCAGAAAATGTATTCTTATTCTTTTGGGTTTTTTTGTGGTTGCGTCTACCTTCACTCGACACCTACTGGTACCACCGGTTCTCTCTTCTTTAAAAAACAAAACAAAAAACACTTGGCTTTCTAAAAGACTTTTTCTTTCAGGGGCCTCTCCCCTTTCAGTACTAGGTGCCATTTTGAGCACTAGGTAGGCCCACTTTTCTTCAAACATGGAGAAGCCAGCTAGTGGTTTCAAGAAATGTTCTAACTGTGGCGGTACTATATCCGTCACCGACACCCATAGTTGGTGTCTTAAATGTTTAGGCCCTGAACATTGTCCATTGGAGTGTCTCCTCTGCAAAAAAATGACCAAGAGGCACCTACAGAATAGAGCTGCAAAACTCGGTACCCTTTTTGCCGCAGATACAATGTCAGTTGCATTGACGTCTTCCAGAGCTTCATCTTCCTCCCATGGATCTCAGGTAACTAAACTTAAGTCTTCCAAGACTGGCCGGTCCTCAAAGGGTAGATCTCCTTCTAAGCATCGAGATGTCACTGGCGTTGCCCTCGAGGAAAGTTCACCGGCAAAACAGCCCCGGCAGGAGTCTTCGGTCTCCAAAGCATTAACGGGGCTCCAGGATGTTCCAGAGGTTTCCACCTCTGCAGAACTACTGGTGCCATTTTCTGGGGTCGTGGCCGCTTCCACTGGTACTGACATCAAGACCTCGACAGGAGCGATGGATAAGAGAATCCTCGCTATCTAACGCAATCTAGTGACCCTCTTAGCAGCTTCGATACCGCTAAGACCGCTACAGACTGTTCCACAGGTATCGGTGCCGGTGCCGAGTGCACCTGCCTCGGGAGGTATGCTTCTGCCCATGCCGAGCCTCAAGTCTATCTCAGGCATTGAAGGGCCGGTACCAAGACAACCCGATACCGACTTCGAGCAGTACTGGTACCGAGTGTTCACGAACACCGGTCACCGAGATACTTCGAATATTCCGCTGATTCTGATGACTCTACCGGTACTAGAGCGATCCTACCAGAGGATCCAACTCCTTCTCATCAAAGCAGAATGTCTCCTCCAGAAGACATGTCCTTCCAGGATTTCATACGTGATTTAGCCAAAGGTCTTTCAATCACGGTGATTCCAGAAAAGGAACCTAGGACAGAAGAATTATGAATTCTACAATATCCCATGGCTCCTAAGGAAGTAGCTACGCTTCCCATTCACAAGATTTTACATAAGCTGTCCTGTCTTTCAAAAGACTCGGTTACCACACCATTCAATGGTAGTGGAATTGGCCATGCATACAATTAAGAGTGCTAAAACGCATTCTTCTAATCCTCCAGGCCGGGAATCGAGGGGACACTATGTCTTTGGGCATCGATGCTTCCAATTCTCCATGTTATCAGCCAAGATCAGTTCTTACATTCTTTATATGGGTATGTTCCTGGAAGATGTCGCACGTGACTTAGAGCTCATGTGCCCTAATATGTCTGAGGACAAAAGGGAGGTTTTCCTTACCCTGGTCAAGCATGCCCAGAATGTCTAAATTCATGAACCGTGCGACCTTTGATTGCTTTGAATGCATAAACAGAACCTCTGCTATCTCCATAGGTGCACGTCGTATTGCCTGGCTTCATGCATCAGACTTAGAGCAGTGGGTGCAAGACAAGCTGGGAAACATTCCTTGTACAGGAGAAAATCTCTTTGGCAAGGACTGGCAGGACAAGGCTAATCAGCTTGAATCTGAAAATACTACCTTGAACAGACTATCAAAGTCTACAGCCAACCCAGCAAAGAAAGTCATTCAAGAAACCCTTTTTCAACAAGAAAAAGAGGTTTTACCAATCATACCCCCATTTGGGCCACTGTCCAGTTCATGTTCCACAAAAGGGACAACAGAACAGACAGCAAAGAAAGCCGCAAGCTCAAAGAGCTCAACCAGCACAGCACTCAGCCTCCTCAGGGGCATTGACTCTTACCTAGAGAACTTAGCTATTCTGCCCCTGAAAGGACCAGAACCCTTAACCATTCCAGGCATGTTGTGCCTTTCTGCCAAAAGATGGCAACAAATAACATCAGAAAACTGGACTCTGTCCATTGTACGACTGGGGTACAAGCTTCACTTTCTCAACATGCCCCTGTATACAATAATCAAACGGTTCATTTCTCAGGTCCCTGCCACCGACCTCTTGTGGCAGTAGGTCACATCACTTCTCACTCAAGGAGCAATAGAAGTACCCATATCCCAACAGGGTACGGGGTTCTACTCCCCCCCCCCCCCCCTATTTTCTTATTACAAAGAAAACAGGGGGACACAGACCTATACTGGACCTCAGAGAATTAAACAAATATCTGTTCTGAGAAAAGTTCAAAATGATCTCCCTCGGAACACTCCTACCATACCTTCAGAGTCAGGACTGGCTATGTTCTCTAGATCTAAGAGATGCGTACATGCATATTCTCATCCACGCAAATCACAAGAAGTTCCTTTGATTCCTGGTCCACGAAAGGCACTTCCAGTACAGAGTAATTCCTTTTGGTCTGGCTTCTGCCCCAAGAGTCTTCACAAAATACATTGCAGTGGTAGCAGCATTTCTGAGAACTATTCGTCTTCCCTTACTTAGACGATTGGCCTCATACGAGCATCACCAGCTCCAGAGGCCAGCTTCGCTCTTTCTCGAACAATGAGAATCCTTCAATACTTGGGATTGGTCATAAACCTCCCAAAATCTCATTTCACCCCCTCTCAATCTCTCGAGTTCTCATAGGGGCTCGTTTAGACACATGGCAGTCAAAAACTTTCCTGCCACAGCTGCGCTCTCTACGTATAATACAGCTGGTATCCCAAGCAGCTTTGAAGGTCTTCCTGACTGCTTGGGAGATGATTCAGCTTCTGGGGCATATGGCATCCACTATCCATGTGGTTCCCTATGCTCACCTTCATATACGAGCAGTCCAGTGGACTCTATCCTCTCAGTGGACACAGGCCTCGGGTCGGCTAACGGACAAAATCAGAAACTCCACACGTCTAATTTCGTCCATGCAATGGTGGCAATCACTGGAAAACCTCCTCGTAGGCTCTCCTTTCCAGCAGCCTCTCTGCCAAGCCACCCTAACAGATGCGTCCATGTTGTGTTGGGGGGAGCCCACTTGCACGAACTCAAAACTTCACATAAACCTCCCAGAGCTGAGAGCCAGTTTCAATGCTATTCGAATATTTCAGGCCCATCTCAGCCTCAAGACAGTTCTGGTCCAAACCGACAATCAGGTAGCTATATTCTATCTGAACAAGCAAGGCGGAACGGGCTCTGTCGCTATGCAACGAAGCTTTGCGACTATGGGTCCTCGCCAGAGAGCTTCAAATCTGCCTTATTGCGGTATACCTTCCAGGCATCCAAAATTCATGGGCAGACAAACTCAGTTGCATACTGCTGCCACACGAGTGGTCTCTCCACTCGGACCACCTTGCTCGAGTGTTTCAAATCTGGGAAACACGAGATATAGACCTCTTTGCAAGTCCACAGAATGCAAATCTTCCCCTATTCTGTTCTAGAATCCCGGCTCATAACTGTCAGGCAAGGGATGCCTTCCTACTCCACTGGGGTCAGGACTTCCTCTATGCCAGGGGTCTCAAACTCAAATTGCTTTGAGGGCCAAATGAGGACTTGTAAAGTAACCCAGGGGCCGCATAAGACACGGAGCCTCATTTGCATAAGGGGCCCCATTTGCATAAATATTTGCATAATGTAACCATACACTAACTTTTAGTAAACATGCCTCTTAATGAGTGTATGGATAAAGAAAGACTTAAAGATTTCTATATTACTATAATCCAGTGCCAACCGCCAGGCACATTAGGAACTACTACAAACACTGCCCATTTAGAACCCATAGCAAACCCGCCATATAATAGCGCACTACCAGGACTCACAAAGCACCAGACCCTACCTATCAAAAGGCAACACTGCAAATATTAAATCAATACATTTCAGAGAATAATACATGACCTACTGGGAAAAGAACAAGTAGCAATGTCAAATAGGAATTACATAAACAGAATAACTCAGCTCAGTTACACATGCAGAACATACACCATCAAACAAGGAATCACAATTTAGAAACAGGAAGACAATAATTAAATTGGGAACCCCAAAAGCCAAACTTGGAATGTACAACAACACTGTAGAAATAAAACTATAAATTAATTTCCTCTTGTACTAACAAAGCGCAGACGTTAACGATGCACATTTCCCAGAGCTGACATATTCCAGTTAATAAATTCAAAATAAAGAGATTTTTCTACCTTTTTTTGTGCATTTTTTTTCAGTTGCAATTGTTCCAGCCACTTTCTTATGGTTTCTTCGTGTCTTCTGCTAACTCTCCATGGTCTGCTGTCCATTTGTCCTTTCTTCTCTCTTCTAGTTTTTTTTTTCCATTCTCTCTCTACATCTGCTTTAACATACTAATCTTTCTCATTTTGCTCTTTCCTCATTCCTATTTTATCCACTCAAATATTACCCCTCCATCCTCAATCCCCACTTACTCTCCCAATACCTGGTCAATTGTAGATTTGTCTTCCCTCCCGCACAAAATATTTTTCCCCTCTCCATTTCACTTTCCCAGCTCCATCCCATTCTAATCCTCCCCCAACATCAGCTCCCTTCTAGTTCCAGCCCCACCCAGCATCCACTCCTTTCTAGTCCCTGCATCAGTCCATTTCCAGTCCTAGCCCCCCCATCAGCCCATTTCCAACCCTAGCTCCCCCCCACTCAGCCCATTTCCAGTGTTAGCTCCCTCCCCTCACAGCCCATTTGCATTCCAAGCCCCCCTTCCCATCAGCCATTTGCAGTTCAAGCCCCCCTTCCACTCAGCCCATTTCCAGTCCTAGCAACCCCCCAGCCCATTACAAGCCCTAACCCCCCCATCAGCCCACAGCACATTACCAGCCCTACCCCCCCCCCATCAGCCCAGAGCACATTACCAGCCCTACCCCCCCCCCCCAATCTGCCCACGGAAAATTAAAACTTTAAAAAAAAAAGCTGGCTGCTGCCACGCAAAATCGAATGTCCCGCGGAGCCCCCCCTGCCCGGCAAAGCCAGCCCTCCCTCCCTCCCTCTCCGCTTCGGCTTAGAACCGCGAAGGGAGAGTTCCTCCCTCGCGACTCTGTTAAGCCCGCTGGGGCTTATGGGAAATTTCCCATCTGCCCCGGCGAGCTTAACAGAGTCGCGAGGGAGAAGCTCTCCCTTCACGGCTCTGAAAGCCGAAGCGGAGAGGGACTGAGGGAGGCAGGGCTGGCTAACATCGGGGAATTCCGGGGGCAGGGCAGACTGCTTTCTCCTTACCTGTCCGCGGAGAGCTGTGCACACTGGAACAAGCACAGGCCGACTAACTGCAGCAGGGCAGGGAATGGATGAGGGCGCGTGGTGCCTCGTGGCATTGGGCTGGCTGCTCAGACTGCTTCTGCCCCCTCCTTCCTGTCTCCTATTGGTTGAGGGCAGACTCGTGAGAAGAGGACTTTGTAGACTCTGTCTAGAAGACGAGATTGCCGGCGCGGCATTTCAAAATACAATCAGGTGAGCGTGGCATCGCGGGCCGCACAAAATGCCTTCCCACCCATTCCCCTAATTGCCAAAACTTTATTCAAACTTCAGAGAGACAGAGGTCGTATGATACATATCGCTCCACATTGGCCATGGCAACGTGGTATCCTCTGCTTCTTCGTCTCTCTCAAACCACTCCTCTGGAGCTGGGAAATGCTCCAGATCTCCTTTCCCAGGAGAACGGATCCTTACTGCACCGGAATCCCCAGTCCCTGCATCTCGGGGCCTGGTTACACTAGATTTCTTGGATATCAACCTCTCAGCAGGTAAAAGATATCTTTCTGGCTTCCAGAAAACCTTCCACAAGGCATTCCTACGCTTTTAAGTGGAAAAGAATTCTCTGGTGTTCACAAAAGGGACTTAACCCCCTTTTGGTACCTGTGGAGTCACTACTGGAGTATCTCCTCCAACTTTCCACTTCTGGTCTTAAGACTAATTCAGTGAGAGTCCATCTTAGTGCTATTGCTGCTTTTCACAAACCTTTTGATGGACAACCTATTTCCTCTCATCCACTTGTGTCAAGCTTCATGAGAGGCCTACTCTTAACAAAACCTCCCATTAAACCACCACCGGTGGCATGGGATCTAAATCTTGTTCTCGGGCAGCTCATGAAACCGCCTTTTGAACCCTTAGCCACTACAACCCTAAAGTTTCTTTCATGGAAAGTCATTTTCCTAATTGCTATCACTTCTGCAAAACGCATTAGTGAACTGCAGGCTTTAGTGGCTGACCCTCCTTATACAAGGTTCCACCATGATAAAGTAGTCCTCAGGACTCATCCTCACTTTATGCCAAAGGTGGTTTTACCTTTTTATCTAAACCAATCGGTTTATCTTCCTATATTCTTCCCTAGGCCTCATGCCTCCAGTGCAGAAAGGAATCTTCACACTTTGGATTGTAAAAGGGCCTTAGCCTTTTATCTTCAAAGAACTAAGCAACATATAAAATCTTCTCAGCTTTTTGTTGCTTTTGACTCTAGTCATTTGGGACTTTCAGTTTCCAGAAGAACTTTATCTAAATGAATTGGAGATTGCATATCCTTTACATATGAGAGTAAAGGATTTTCTCTCGAGGGCCATGTCACAGCTCACAATGTGAGAGCCATGACAGCCTCAATGGCTAATCTTCGTTCTGTGTCTATTGACGATATCTGTAGAGCAGCTACTTGGGCTTCAGTGCATACCTTCACAGCCCACTACTGCTTAGACAAGGTTTCCCATCGGGATGCCTCGTTTGGCCAAGCTGTTCTTCAGCATCTCTTTCATACTTAATACAACTCCTACCCGCCGGTCCTGAGTTTGATGCCAGAGGTCCATGCGAGAAAGCATGACCCATCTCACCTGGGTTTGCAGCTTGCTGGGGTCATTCCCTTGGCATCTATAAGCTGGGGAATCCCCATATGTGAAGACTACATTCCTGCTTGTTCCTGGAGATAGCGTAGTTACTCACCTGTAGCAGGTGATCTCCAGGAACAGCAGGAATTTAGTTTTCACAACCCACCCACCTCCCCTAGGAGTTCTCTATCTATTTTTCTCTACTCCTCTCCTTTGGTCTCGGCTATAAACTCAACTGAAGTAAGAGGTAGAAAGGTGGGAAGGCAGCACGCAGGTGCTGTGGGATGCTCCCAAAAGCTTTCCTATTGGACGCTGGGGAGCATTCTCACACAGGCTCCGTCAGTACAGGCGATACCCATATGTGAAGACTAAATTCCTGCTGTTCCCAGAGATCACCTGTTACAGGTGAGTACTACGCTTTCCTGGCAGAGCTTTGTAAGTATAACAGCTGTAGCAGATTGGTGTATTACTTCAATGGAAATGTCATCAATACTCCGTGCCTTGTTCTTTGATAAGACTTTCAATGCTGCTTTGACTTCTTTCATTACCAATGAATGCTGTTGGTCTACTTGATATGTATGGTATAATGACTCTGTATATTTTTTCCACCTTTTCTTGATCTTCTCAGCATCATTCAACATGGATCCTTGAGCATCTTTTAGCATTCCAATTTGAAGCTTGAATTTTTTCTTGAACCCTGATAGCTTTAAGAGAGCTGATCTTGTTCTTCCTCTAATAGTTTCTGATTCTGTTTGCTTGCATGCGTCATTGTAGTACTTCTCCTTGTCTTGCTGCACGTTGGAAATCTGAGTTGTGCAATCACATCCTGATCTACCCTTCTCACAGGCAATTCCTAAGATTTGTTGTCGAAGGAGGCCACTACCAGTACAAGGACTTCCTTTCGGTCTGACCTCCTCGCTAAGAGCTTTCACAAAGTGCCTAGTAGTAGTAGCCACCCATCTGCTCCTAAAAGGGGTGTTCGTCTTTCCCTACTTGGACGACTGGCTCATCAGAGGCAGTACAGCCACAGACCAGCCAGGCTGCAGAGCATACTATTCTCTTCCTGCAGCACCTGGGGTTTGTCATCAGTTACCCCAAATCACATTTCTCTCCAGCCCAAAACCTGGAATTCATAGGTACTCAGCTGGATATGGTGCAGGACAGGGCAGAACGCCTCAGACAGCTGGCAGGGGAAGTCCAATGCCGCAAGACTGTGCTGGCCCACTGCCTCCTCCACCTGCTGGGCCACATGGCCTCCATGGTCCATGTCACATCCCTAGCCCACTTACACATGCGGACAGTCCAGTGGTACCTGCATTCTTAGTGGACCCAGGCCATGGGAAGGCTCCAGGACATGGTCACAATCACTTACCAGATGGTGAGGTCCCTCTGCTGGTGGCAGGACCTGTGCCACCTCCAGGCCAGAATGCCCTTCCGGGCACCCTCCCCGCAGAGGACCCCTGACCACGGACGCCTCCCTCTAGGAGTCCCTCCTTTTGATCAACCTCCTGGAGCTCTGGGCAGTATTGTTAGCACTGCGAACATTCTGCAGTCACTTGCGAGACAGACCTGTGCTGATCCAGATGGACAACAAGGTCGCAGTGTTCTAGATAAATAAGCAGGGGTGCACGGGTTCGTTCTCCCTCTGCCATGAAGCGGTAGCCCTCCTCTACTTTGCAATGCGCAATGGCATGCTCCTGCGGGCAGTCTACCTCCTTGGCCAAGACAACTGCCTGGTAGACGGACTCAGCAGAGTCCTGTGTCCGCGCGAGTGGCGTCTCAACCCCACAGTGGTGGAGGGGCTGACCTGAGATAGACCTGTTTGCCTCTCCAGCCAACACACAGCTGGCTCTCTTCTGCTCTCCTCAGCCGCATCTGGAGAGGATAGCAGCAGACACCTTCCTGATCTCATGATCAGAGGGGACTCCTCTGTGCATTTCCACAGACTCCTCTGGTAGCCAGGACTCTGTCCAAAATCCAGAGGGCATCGGTGATACTGATTGCCCCCAGGTGGCCCAGGCAACCCTGGTGCTCTCGCTGTCGGCAGTACTTCCAGTCCCCCTGGGTCGAGCCCTAGACCCAAGAGGAGGGTGTTCTCTTGCACCCCAGTGTGGAGTCACTGACGCTAACGGCCTGGGTGCTGAGAGGATAGCTCTGGCCCCTCTCAACTTGCCAGCAGAGGTTGAAGAGATCCTGCTGCCCTCCAGAAAGCCCTCTACCAGAAAGGCCTATGCCTTTAAGTGGCACAGGTTTGTCCCTGGTGTACAGACAGGAAGGAGAATCCCTTCTCCTGCCCTTTACAGCTGGTACTCTAGTACCTGGTGCACCTGAACCTGCCAGGCTGAAATCTAACTCCGTCAGGGTGCACTTGAGCGCTATAGCCACTTACCACTACCCGATTGAGGGCAAACCCCTTTCAAGCCCGCCCCTAGTCTCACGCTTTCTACAGGGCCTTCTACTGTCAGAACCCCCTCTCCATCCCCCCCCCTCCGGTGGGCGAGTGGAACCTCCAACGTGCTGCTCTCCCAGCTTACCAGACCACCATTCGAGCCCCTGGCCACATGCCACTTGCGATATCTGTCCTGGAAGGTAGACTTTTTAGTGGCCTTATCAGCTCGCAGGGTGAACGAACTCCAGGCCCTGGTGGCAGAACCTCCGTACACCTGGTTCTTCAAGAACAGGGTGTGCTCTGCACTCGCCCCAAGTTCCTCCCGAAGGTGGTATCCCCATTCCATCTCAACCAAGAGGTGGTACTTCCCACCATCTTTTCATGATCTCACGCTAGCAAAGAGGAGCTCATACTTCATACACTGGACTGCAAACAGTCCCTGTCCTTCTATATACAGAGGACCTGGGCCACCATGAGGGCGATGGCCATGTCTGTAGCCAACCTCCACTCTGTGCCAGTGATGGAGATCTGCAGTGCCACCACATGGTCTTTAATTCACACGTTTGCAGCTCACTACTGCCTGGAATGCAAGTCCCGCAGGGACAGTGCCTTCGACCAGGCAATACTCTAATATTTTCGGGGTGTAGGCAACTCCTGCCCTTCGATCCTTCTGTGTTCAGGTTATCAGAGTGATGATGCTGCTGGATGCTAGGGTCTTGCAGAGTTTCTCAGTGGAGATTTTCCTTCTGCAACTCACGGCCGCCATTGGTGCTGTTGTGGTTGTCCCTGAAGCCTGGAGCTAGGGAGTCCCATATGTGAGGACTGACTTTCTGCTTGTTCCTGGAGAAAGCGTAGTTACTCACCTGTAACAGGTGTTCTCCGGGAACAGCAGGAATCGGTCCTCACAGCCCTCCCTCCTCCCCTAGGAATTGCCTTCCCTACCTTGCTTAATTTTTTACTGCCGTCTTAGCTATGTCACTGATTGAGAAAGTTGGCCCCCTTGGGTGGGGAGGGGGACCACGTATGCGTGGTAGCATTTCCAATGGCTTTCTTTGAAAGCTGGGGAAATGCTCCGTCGGCATCGATGTAACTCATATGTGAGGACTGATTCCTGCTGTTCCCGGAGAACACTGTTACAGGTGAGTAACTAAGCTTTTTTAGCCTTGATTCAATAGAACAGGGGATTATTAAATGGCAAATGGACATTTTAAGGTTTGTATGTGTGACCTCCTTGGAGTATCTAGACCTAGCTGCAAGATTTGTCTAGTGCTGGACCCTTGGGGGACATCAGACATTCCACTTCTCAGGGTTGGTGTGGCTCAGGAGAGAGGTAAAGGTTGGTAGCTTTCTCATATGGAGATGCATGCTGTATGTCCTCATAAGAGGGACCTCGCTCTTAATTGGTACTATTTTTTTCCGTTTTTCAAAATTGAGTGATAGAGGAGGGCAACGAATGGATGTAAAATGGGTACTTTTTTGAAAAGACATGCATGATTTGATGAGGCAGTCTAGAATGCTACACCTTCTACTTGTTTGTCAAATGCTATTTTGCAAGGAAATGGCCTGTACATGCAAACAGGATTTTATAGAGATTGAGTGACCCAAATGACTTTGTGTATCTTTCTTTATAAAGGAAATATGGACATGGTGTTATCCCCTTACCTTATTTTTCAGTAGTAATGAAAATAGGATTTCATGTTTGAATTAAATGCTAAAAAAAATAATAATAATAATCGCATTTCTCCTTTTTTATAAGGGTTACAATAGAACATGCCAGGAATCGCAGGGGAAGAGGTGGGTTTGGAGGAGGCAGATTTCCTACACGGTTTAGTTATCGTCAACCTCGTGGCAGTGGATCAAGGTAACTCATCAGTAGTAATGTTACTGTGCTTGACCAACTTTAAATAATATATAATAAAGATAAGTTGTTCCTTTATGGAAAATTAGGTCTGCTCAGTGTCTAGCAGTTGAGTTAGAGGCATTGAAAATATAGATCTTTCAGGAAACAAACATTGGTATACGAAACAAAAGTGGAAAATTTTCAGGGACCTAGTCAATCAAAATGTTGTTGTTGCAGCCTACCTTGCCATACAAAAAAGGATATTCTGCCCTCAGCTTCTAGAGAAAACTATCTGGTCACATTGAGTTGTACGTTCTACTGTGGTTCAATGCAGGGCCCAAGGTAGGAAAAGAAAGTTGCAGCCCAGAACATCATCAGAAAAATAAAGCCCACTGAGCCAGTAACAGTGGGAGGAGGTAGAGATAGGAGAGAGGCTGGGGAGAGAAGGTGAAGAGGATAGGAAACCATAAAGCACCCTCTTAAGTCTTGCTTTTCAGCATTTCCTGATCGGTCTTCCAGTTTAGTCCTCCACAATCGGGTAGTGCACCTCCTCCTGCAGCCTGGAGACTGGACCAATCAAATCTTCTGTAGTATATATGCAGACGGAGCTCCCAGAAGCCCCCAGTGTGTCCAGTCTCCTTGCAGCTTGAGGACGTGTGTGCCCTTCCTGGGCACACTTAGTGACACTTGGGGGAGCAACACTAGTTAGTCTTTTTGGGGGTTTGCTTTATCCCTTTCTTTCATTACTTTTTCTTTCCTAGGTAGCTGTCTCTTTGTTGTGTTTTTTTTTTTTTTTTTTAAACAAATTATAGTCACAGGGGGCCTCCCGGGGTGAGAAGCCAGTCCTGCATTGGGCTCCTGCCTTCCTCCCGGTGAATTTGGACAGCCACGGTTGAGCTCTCCCCTAGACTGTACGGGGAAGAGCCATACCTGTTCCAGCATTGCATGTACTTCAGAGCTGCTGGCTGTATCCTGTGCTGATTTGCAGAGCTGGTAGGAATTTCCCTTCATTTCCTTCATCGGGTACTGCAGCTCCCTTCCGTTGCTGTTTTCAACGGGTCTGTCTGCTCCCCGGCGTCCCGATTTCCTACTGTTGGCTTAGATTTCGTTTTTTCTCTCTCTGTGCCCTTAATTTTAGTCCGTTTCTTTTATTTACAATTTACTTTGTATTTTCGTGCCATTTTTTACCGCGGGTGCTCAAGTGCGGCGGCCATTTTGAAGCTCTAAAGGAACTTCTCAGAGCCACTTTTTAACACTTGTGCACGGGTTCCCCTGGCTTTTTTGGGGTTTTTTAAGCTGGCGATTTTGCTCAGGGCACTCCTAGGATTCTAGGGAGTATCTTTAATTTGTAAAAAAAAAAAAAAAAAAAAAAGGTCCAGTGCTTATTTTCATCGGGTTAGTCCCTTTGGAGTGGGCTTTCCCTATTTCTGCTCCCTTCTCTTCCGCTTGCTGGGAGGTTATCAGCAGATGGCTACCAAGCCGCAGTGCGTGATTTGCGGGTCACGCAGGGGTGCGTTGTCTGACTCTGGCATCTGCAGGGGCTGTGCCTCAGCTTCTTCAGACCTGGAACATTCACTTGAACTGAAGGAGCTGCCTCTCCCTGGTGACGCTTCTCTAGCGGGGGAGAGTGTCCCTTCATCGGGCGTTCACCCGTCTGGCTCGGTACCGCCGTCCAACGGGTCTGTCCCTGAGTTGCAGCATGCGGCTCTAGCAGCGCCACCTGTGGATTTTTCCCCAGATTTTGTTCTCCTTATGCATCAGGCTTTCCGCTTGAGCCGGTCCGGTCAGCTGCCGGAGGCGTGGCCCGCGTCCTTCCCTCCTTGCTCCTCAGGGGAGGCTCAGCGCTCTTCTCAGCCGGCCGCCAAGAGGCTCAAATTTGTGGACCTGGATCAGGACACCCTTTGTTTCCCTGATGCTGAGACGGAGGGTGATCCTGATGCTGAGGCTGACGAGTTGGAGGACGGGGAGATCCCGGAGCCGGAAGATCAGGCTCGGATTATTCGCGTGTTTCGTAGAGACGAGCTAGTCCCTTTGATCACGGAGTCCCTTCAGACCCTTAACCTAGCTGTGGCTCGGCCTCTGGAAGATGAGGGTCTAGAAGACCCTCTCATTCAGGCGGTCAGGGACGCCCAGGTGGTGTTCCCTGTACACCGGGTTGTTGAGCAAATGATCCAATCTGAGTGGGATCAACCAGAATCCGGTTTGAAGGGTGTTCGGACCATGAATCGCCTTTACCCCTTGGCCGACAAGGACAAGGACTTGTTCAAGTCTCCGCGGGTGGATGCTGCGGTATCGGCGGTGACTAAGAAAACCACCATCCCGGTTGAGGGCGCCGCGGCCTTAAAGGATGCTCAGGATAAGAAGGTGGATAATTTGTTGAAGCAAGCCTTTGATACCAACGCCTTGTCCCTACAAGCCTCCATTTGTGGGGCGTGGGTTGCTCGGGCTTGTTTACGTTGGTCCCAGCATCTGCGCTCGGGCTCCGGCCTGGATCAGCAGGGGTTGCTGGAAGTTACCCGCATGGAATCCGGGTCGGCTTACCTGGCGAATCTACTTTATGATTTGATCCGTTCCTTGGCTAATAGTATGGCCTCCGTGGTGGCGGCGCGTCGATCCATCTGGTTACGCAACTGGGCGGCCGACGGGTCTTCCAAGTCTCGCCTCAGTAAGCTGCCCTTCAAGGGCAGGCTGTTTGGTGAGGCGCTAGACAAGTTGGTAAAAGATCTAGGTGAATCTAAAGGTGGTAGGCTGCCGGAAGATAAGCCTAAACTCAATAGATCGTCGCCCTCGGCGCGGTCAGTTTCGGGACTTTCGCAGGTTTCGTTCTTCCCGACTGTGGACTTTTCAGCGCGGTCGCTTTGGGGCCTGTTCTCAGGGGTTTCGTGGTTTCAGAGGAGCAGGACGAGGCTTCTCCGGAGCCGCCTCTTCCTCGTCCTCTTCCTTTAATCGCAAGCCACAATGAAGCGAGGCGGGCTCTGGAGGGAAGCCCGGTTATCGGGGGTCGTTTGCACGATTTTCTTCCTTCTTGGGCCCAGATTACGTCAGATCAGTGGGTGTTACAGATTATCGAAGAGGGTTATGCGCTGGAGTTTGCCTCCCTGCTTCAAGATTCATTTGTTATGTCACCCAGCAAGGGAGAGCAAAAGACGCGGGACATCCGCGTAACTCTGAATCGGCTACTCTCCCTGGGGGCGGTAGTTCCCGTCCCTCCTTTGGAAAGAGGCGCCGGTCGTTACTCCATCTATTTTGTGGTCCCCAAAAAGGGCGGTTCCCTTCGTCCAATCTTAGATCTCAAAGGCGTGAATCGCGCTCTCAAGGTGCTGCACTTCCGGATGGAGACCCTGCGGTCAGTCATTGTCGCGGTACGTCAAGGAGAGTTTCTGATGTCCCTCGATCTTTCCGAGGCCTATCTGCACATTCCCATCCGTCCGTCTCATCAACGGTTTCTCCGCTTCGCATTTCCATGGGGCCACTTCCAGTTTCGGGCCATGCCGTTTGGTCTCGCCACGGCTCCCCGCACCTTCACAAAGGTGATGGTAGTGGTCGCGGCGGCCTTGCGCAAAGAGGGCATCTTAGTCCACCCGTATCTCGACGACTGGTTGATTCGAGCGAAGTCCAACCAAGAGTGTGTGCAAGTCACAAACAGGGTGGTGGCTCTCTTGCGATCTCTCGGCTGGGTAGTGAACGAACGCAAGAGCTGTCTGTGCCTGACTCAGGAGCTCGAATATCTGGGAGTACGCTTCGACACGGCGTGGGGCTTGGTGTGTCTGCCGGAGCGCCGTGTTCTGGCTTTGCGGAGTGTCGTCAGCCTATTCCGGGGGATGCCCGCTCCATCCGCGTGGTGGTACCTTCGGCTCCTCGGCACGATGGCAGCGTCCCTGGAGGTGGTGCCTTGGGCGCGCTTCCATATGCGTCCGCTCCAGAGCGCTCTCCTGCGTCGTTGGTCCAACCAGTTCGACTCGTTGAACATGAGATTACCTTGCCCGAAACCGGTTCGCCGTTCGCTCCGGTGGTGGCTCTCCTCCGAGAACCTGAGGCGGGGGATTCCCCTGGAGCCTCCGCTTTGGGTTCCCTTCACGACGGATGCCAGCCTGTCCGGCTGGGGTGCCCACTGCGAAACCTGTTTCACGCAGGGGGAATGGTCTCCCCTGGAGGCCTCCTGGTCGATCAACCGGCTCGAGTTACGGGCGGTGCGGCTAGCCCTCTTAGCCCTCAAAGCCCTGGTCCTCGGTCGACCTGTGCGGATTCTCTCGGACAATGCGACCACAGTAGCTTACATCAATCGCCAAGGGGGCACCAGCAGCGTAGCCCTGGAATCGGAGGCGACGGCTTTGTTCAATTGGGTGCAGACTCGTCTTCCAGCGATCTCGGCAGCGCATATTGCAGGCACAGACGATGTTCAGGCCGATTTTCTCAGCAGGGTGCGGGTAGACCCCGGAGAGTGGGAGCTAAACCCGCAGGTTTACGCGCAAATAGTTCATCGGTGGGGTCCGCCCATCATGGATCTCATGGCGACGTTTCAGTCGGCCAAGATGGGGCGCTTCTTCAGCAGGCGACGAGAAAGCATGTCCGAGGGACTCGATGCTCTCATTCAGCCATGGCCAACGTCCGGTCTTCTTTATGTGTTTCCTCCATGGGCTCTGATCGGCCGGGTCGTTCAACGCATCAAGGGCCACCAGGGTCGAGTGTTGCTCGTGGCCCCGGATTGGCCCAGGAGACCCTGGTATGCCGACCTGGTCAGGCTGCGCGACGGCGTTCCTTGGCTCTTGCCCGTGTTGCCTGACCACCTTCTTCAGGGGCCCTTGCGGATGCCCCAAGTGGGTCGATTCTTGCTTACGGTTTGGCCATTGAGAGGGCTCGGCTAAAAAAGAAGGGTTACTCCCCTGCGGTGATTGCCACCCTCCTGCGGGCGCGGAAAACGTCCACCTCTCTTACTTATGTTAGAGTTGGAGAATCTTTGAAGACTGGTGCTCCCGGCGAGGGGTCCATGCAGCGACGGTTTCCGTGCCCGTCGTTTTAAGTTTTCTCCAAGATGGTTTTGATAAGGGTCTTGCTGCTAGCTCCCTGAAAGTCCAGTTGGCGGCTGTCGCTTGTTATCGAGGTAAAGTTTTGGGCCGTCCCCTCGGGTCTCATCCAGACGTCCGTCGCTTTCTTACGGCGGTTTTTCATTTGCGGCCTTCCCGCAGGATCTTCGTTCCTCCGTGGGACTTGAATCTCGTGCTGCGAGCCCTAGTTCGCGAACCTTTTGAGCCCCTCCGTAGGGCGTCTCTGAAAGATCTCACGCTGAAGACCGTCTTTCTTGTGGCCATCTGCTCAGCGAGGCGTATTTCCGATCTCCAAGCGCTGTCCTGCAGGGAACCCTTTTTGTCCTTTTCCCAGGATCGGGTGGTTCTCCGTCCGGTTCCTTCCTTTTTGCCTAAGGTGGTTTCTCCTTTTCATATGAATCAGGCAGTGTTCCTTCCGGTACTGCCTTCTGGTTCCGCCAAGGCTGTGGACAAGGGGCTTCACTGTCTAGATGTGGGTCGCGTGCTTCGTCGTTACTTGAAGGTTACCGAATCTTTTCGAAAGACCGACCACTTGTTCGTGCTCTTCGGAGGTGCTCGGAAGGGGGAGGCGGCGGCTAAAGCCTCCATTGCCAGATGGCTCAAAGACGCAATCGCCTCCGCGTATCTGTTGCAGCAGCGGCCGATTCCGGAGGGGATCCGAGCCCACTCCACAAGGGCTCAGGCGACCTCTTGGGCGGAATATAGCCTAGTTCCGCCAGCGGACATCTGTAAGGCGGCCACTTGGTCGTCGTTACATGCTTTCAGTAAACACTATGGATGTGTTAGCCGCTCGGGATTCCTGTTTTGGTTCGGCGGTTCTGCGCGCCGGATGGCAAGGTCCCGCCCGGTGTTAACTGCTCTGTTACATCCCGATTGTGGAGGACTAAACTGGAGGACCGATCAGGAAATGAAAATTACACTAACCTGGTAATTGTAGTTCCTGGAGGGTCCAGTTTATTCCTCCTTCCCTCCCGAGTATCAGGTTGTTTAGTGCGGCGTGCTTTTCCGAACGGGTTGGTCCTAAGACGACTTCCTTTTTTCCGTTCTGCCGCGCTCTTCTGAGTGCTATTCCTTCTATTTGACTTTCAGTCAGTTCTCTTGCGATCTTGGCTGTGGACTGTCCTTTTGATACCGGGGCGTCGCTAGGGGCGCGATGCAGTGTTCTGGCTTCCTCGTTTGGGGAGGGGGCTGATATTTTATTGCGGGAAAAGATTTTATTCTTTAGTCTACATTTTTTTCTCTTAGTATAATGTGTTGCTTCGTTAAGTTTGCTTTGTTACTAGTTCACTGGGGGCTTCTGGGGGCTCCGTCTGCATATATACTACTGAAGATTTGATTGGTCCAGTCTCCAGGCTGCAGGAGGAGGTGCACTACCCAATTGTGGAGGACTAAACTGGACCCTCCAGGAACTACAATTACCAGGTTAGTGTAATTTTCATTTTAATATGGCTTCAAGTCACAGATGCCTTCAGTGTGCATCCTTACCCACAAACTAAGGACATTCTGAAGTAGACTAGATATGAGACAGCAAAATGATACTGTTATGCATTTACCAGGGGATCCTTTCTATATAAATCTGAGTATCGTCACCTTTACATGTGTAAAAATTTGTTTTAGTATCATGAGAGAATTACAATATTCCTGCTCCACCTCCTTCCCCCGGACCAAAGTTGAGGCCAAAATTAAACTTTTGAAGAAGGTCTAAAGTGATATCTATGACTACTTTTATATTGTATTTAACAGAAACTATTTCATCTTTGACAAAGATGTTTTTCTCCAGGACCAAGCAGGAAGTCAGTCCTCACATATGTGTGACGTCGGCACCAACTGAGCCCTCGTGCGGAGCATTTCCCCAGCTTTGAAAGAAAGCCTTTGGGAATGCAGCGCACATGCGCGGTCCCCTTCCTGCCCAAGGGTGCCATCTTGCTCAGTCTTTTTTTTCCCCGCGGAGCCCAACGGATGTATTTCGTGTCACCTGGTAAATTGATTTTTCTGCGATTTTTTTTTTTTTTTTTTTTTTCGTGTCCCTTTATCCGGTTCGACGCTGGTTCCCCATCCTGCCTCGGCTCGGTACACTGGTATCGAGCCCGGAACTTCTTTTTCGGTTTTTGTCCTTTGACTAGCATTCGTGCTTTTTCTGTTATTTTCACTGGCAGCCCTGTCTTTTGACCTTGCAGGGGCCCTTTTTCCCCCGATGGCTGCCAGCGGGATTAAGAAGTGTGATCAGTGTAAGAAACGTATGTCTCTCACTGACACACACGACTGCTGCCTCCGATGCCTCGGGCCCGACCATGGCCCGCTGGTCTATGGCCCGTGCGTCAAGATGTCGTTGAAGGCGCTTTGGAGCCGTCAGCATCAACGTGTGAGAATTTTTTTGGAGTCTGCGTCCGGCCGTGCCCGGGCTTCATCAGAGGCCTCGACATCTCGGGAGTCTGACCCCGAGCACCATCGTAGGTCCTCTGAAAGGGGGTCTCCTGCACGGGAGCACAAAAGGAAGAAGCAGCTCTTGAGGGCAGTGTCAGTGGAGGCACGTGGATCCTTGAGGGCCAGGTCATGCAGCCCTGACCGCCGTCCCGGACTCTCGGAGTCGGAGCGGCCAACCAAACTGCCTCACCTAGAGCCGGAGTCCCCGAGTCAGGTAACATCTGTTGTCCTCGTGGACTATCCTCTGGGAGAACCGATGTCAGGCCCGACGCCGTCGGGGCCTGCGGAGTCTCCTGAACTCGGTCTCAGGTTGATGACCCTGGAGAGCAGCCTGATTGCCTTCATGGAGCAGCAGCGGGTATTGATTGCTGGTCTGACCGGTGCATCTGCCCTGACCACCGGGACCTTGATGTCTAAGTCGACCCCGGAGGCCAAGCCGATCCTCGAGTCCATCAAGTCTCAAGTCGATCCTCGGCCAAGGTCTCCCTCGACCTCCCATGTGGGGTCGAGGTCGTCAACGTCGGTGCCCTCGGCAGCGGGGCGGGTGGCATCGAGGCCCACACTGCCAGAGCCGAGGAGGAGTCGGCGTGGGAGATGGAGGATGAGGAGTCTCCTAACACCTTCCGGACCCAATGCGTCCCGTCGGACTCCCCGGAGTCCGAGCCTCAGAGAAGGTTCCCCCCCCCCCTCCCCCGGAGGATACACAGTTCTCAGACTTCGTCAGGGACATGGCCAAGGCTTTGGCATTCCCTGTGGAGGCCGAGGAGGAGCCTCGAGCCGAAGAGCTCGATGCCCTACAGTATGACTTTCCTCCAAAGGGAGCCTTTACTGTTCCGGTTCCTCCGATGCTGGAACGGCTGCTCTTCCCTATGTGAGAAGCACCAGCCTCGGCGCTGGTTCTTAGCAAACGGGTCAATTCCATTTATCGAGTCCTTAAGAGCCCTGGGTTCCAAAAGACGCAGCTACCGCACAACTCCATGGTTGTGGAATCGGCCATGCACAGGCTGAAAAGTCAACAGAGTTTTCTTTGTATTCCTTCAGATCTCTCCTCCTAGACAAGATGGAGGAGAGCTCTGAGCAGGCATGGAGGCAGGTTTTCCTCGTAAGTTGAGGGAACGGGGAGCTGCCTGATGGCGGTGTACTGTATTCAGGGGCTGCTCAAGGCAATCTGCTGCCTGAGGCGAGGGACTATTTTCTTCACCTAGCCCATTTGCCGCCTCATTATTTCCCAGGAGAGCCCCTCAGGTCTCACCTTCACCGGGACCACCTTCTTAAGGAATTAGCAAGTCTTCTCGAGGATCAGGGGATTCTACTCCAGGTACTTTCTGGTGCCAAAAACGACAGGAGGCCTCAGACCCATCCTCGACTTGCGCAACTTCAACAAATTCCTGGTGAGGGAGAAGTTCAAGATGCTCTCCCTTGGAATATTGCTGCCTTACCTCCACCAGGGAGACTGGCTATGCTCCTTAGACCTAAAAGATGCATATGCACACATCCTAATACACCCAAGCCACGGGCAGTATCTGCGCTTTGTGGTGGGGGGCAATCACTACCAGTACAGGGTATTCCCCTTTGGCCTGGCCTTGGGCCCCTAGGGCGTTCACAGTACAGGGTACTCCCCTTTTGCCTGGTAGTGGTTGCCCCCTTTCTCAGGCTCCAAGGGGGACTTTGTATTCCCCTACCTCGACGACTGGCTCATCAGAGGCACCTCAGCCATTGAGGTCGACCAGGCCACAACGCGCACCATTCGGGTGCTGCAACACCTAGGGTTCGTGATCAGCTACCCCAAGTCCAGCCTCACTCCGACTCAACAGCTAGAGTTCATTGGGGCCAGACTCAACACCCTTCAAGCGAAGGCCTATCTGCCTTCAGACAGAGCAGGCAGGCTTATGGCTCTGGCAGGACAAGTGAGTCGCAGGTCTGCAGTGTCAGCAAGACATTTCCTATGCCTCCTCTGGCACATGGCTTTCACAGTCCATGTGACCCTGGATGCCCGCCTCCACATGCGGACTGCTCAGTGGTGTCTTAGAGACTGGTGGTCTCAGGCTACAGGGCACCTCCGGGATAGGGTCAAAGTGTCCAGGCATCTGGTACAGTCCCTGGCCTCGTGGCTCCAACCGCATCACTTGGAGGCGGGAATTCCTTTCCAGGTTCCTCTGCACACGAGGATCTTGACCACAGATGCATCCCTGCTGGACTGGGGGGCCCATTGCCAGGGTTTCTGTACTTAGGGAGTGTGGTCCCCGAGGGAGAGGACCCAACAAATCAATTTTTTGGAACTCCGTGCCATCCGTCTAGCCCTAGAAGATTTCAGGCAACTCCTGGCCCTTGAACCTGTCTTAGTGCAGACAGACAACCAAGTGGCCATGTTCTATGTGAACAAACGGTGGTACGGGGTCCCGTCCCCTATGTCA
Source organism: Ichthyophis bannanicus (assembly GCA_033557465.1). Taxonomy (NCBI): domain Eukaryota; kingdom Metazoa; phylum Chordata; class Amphibia; order Gymnophiona; family Ichthyophiidae; genus Ichthyophis; species Ichthyophis bannanicus. Next base: position 298,013,088 of record CM066037.1, read on the forward strand.
GGAAACTCTGGACTTATGCTCCTTTGCAGCACAACATGGCATTCGTCTCCGAGCAGTCTACTTGCCGGGCCAGAACAACTGGCTAGCTGTCAGGCTCAGCAGGATTCTTCAACCCCACGAATGGCAGCTGGACCGTGGGATAGCCAATTGGCTCTTCCAGACCTGGGGGCGGCTGGTGTTGGACCTGTTTTTAAGTTCAACTTTTTTTATTTGATTTTCCAAATATAATCAGTTACAATATAATTAAGCAAAAACTATTAGTACAACTCAGAGATCCCAGTATAAGGAAAAAGAAAGCAAAATATTATAGTCCACATAAAGGGAGAAAGACTTTTTCAAATTAATAACATAATAAATCTGAACTTGTTTTTAAGTCTGGACAATCACCAGGTGCCCCATTTCTGCTTCAGGCAACCCCACCTGCACAAGATGGCCACCGATGCGTTTCTAATATCATGGGCGGGGAACCTTCTGTATGCGTCCCCCCCCCCCCCCCCCCGACACCTCTGATAGCCAACATGCTGTTCAAGATTCTCCAGGACACAGCCTCTGTCATTCTTATTGCCCCACGGTGGTCCAGGCAACCCTGGTTCCCACTTCTTCTGCAGCTAGCGGTGGAGGCCCTAATTCCCTTGGGGTCCTCCCCACACCACCTATCTCAGGAGGGGGCTCTCTTCTGCACCCCAATCTCAGCTCCCTCAACTTGATGGCATGGCTGCCGAAAGGGTAATTCTCGCTCCGCTCCTCCTTTCAAAGAATATTGAAGAGGTCTTGCTGGTCTCGTGGTGACCGTCGACTAGATGAACGTACGCCTTGAAATGGCGCAGGTTTGCATTGTGCAAGGAGCCAGGAGGTGGATCCTTTCTCTTTCCCAGTAGGGGTGGTTCTGCAATACCTTCTCCACCTCTCTGATTTGGGCCTCAAGTCCAACTCGGTCAGGGTGCACCTCAGTGCCCTTATGTCGCACCACTTTTCCGTGGATGAGAAGCCTCTCTCCGCCCACCCCTTGGTGTCTCGGTTTCTAAGAGGCTTACTTCTCTTGAAACCCCCGGTCCGCCCCCCCCCCCCCCCGCGACCAAGTGGGATCTGAATATGGTGTTAGGGCAGCTTACTAGGCCACCCTTTGAACCGATGTCTACCTACCAGCCATGCTATCTCTTGGAAGGTGGTTTTCCTGGTGGCACTCACATCTGCTCGGTGGGTGAGTGACCTCCAGGCCCTAGTGTCTGAAAGACCCTACACCAGGTTCTATAGGAACTGGGTGGTGCTTCGCACACACCCGAAGTTCCTTCCAAAAGTAGTCTCCTTGTTGCACCTCAGCCAGGAGGTGGTTCTGCCTATCTTTTTTTTCCAAGGCCGAATGCCAGTTGGGCAGAGTCGGTCCTGCATACCCTGGACTGTAAGAGGGCATTGTCCTTCTATTACCAGCGTACGCAACCGCATCGGAAGACTTCTCAGCTTTTCGTATCTTACGACCCCGGCAGGCTGGGGGTAGCGGTATCAAAGCATACACTGTCCACCTGGATGGCAGACTGCATTGCCTGGGCTTCCGATGGAGAGTCGTGTTACGGCCCATAGGGTCAGGGCCATGGCGGCATCAGTGGCTCATTTATGCTCTGTTCCTCTGGCAGACATCTGTTGGGCCACCACCTGGTCTTCTGGTCAGACCTTCGCAACCCATTATTGCCTGGATAGGGAGTCCCAACGGGACAGTGCCTTTGGTCAGGCTGTACTCCTTTTCGATGTCTAGGCAACTCCTACTTTCCGACCCTTCTGTGTTCAGGCTACCGGAATGCTATTCCTTTAGTTTGGATTTCTATTGCGGCTCTTGTGGCTCTCGTAGAGGGAGCCTTTTTTAGCTATGGGTTTTCGGTAGCCTATAGCTGGGGAGTCCCATATGTGAGGACTGACTTCCTGCTTGTTCCCGGAGAAAGCAAAGTTACTCACCTGTAATGGGTGTTCTCCGGGGACAGCAGAAATCAGTCCTCACGACCCTCCCTCCTCCCCTTGGAGTTGCAGTCCCTATTATTATATTTTGTTCTTTTTAGCTATGTCATTTGACTGAGCAAGATGACACCCTTGGGCAGGAAGGGGACCACGCATGCATGATGGCAACTCCCAAAGGCTTTCTCTGAAAGCTGGGGATTTGCTCTGCATGAGGGCTCCATCGGCACCGACGTCACCTATATGCGAGGACTGATTATTGCTGTCCCCGGAGAACACCTGTTACAGGTGAGTAACTACGCTTTACTGAATCATAATTGGATACTGAGGCAACAAGGAATGGACTGTGCTGGTTTTTAAACGGGATAACTTTCTAATCAAAAAAACTTAAAGCTTTTTGTATTACAAGCTGGCATATTTGCGGTTTAATGGAACTTTATATATGAGACTTCTTATTTATTCCTGTAGTAGGTATGGCCCTCCTGTTCGTACACAACACAGAGTTATTGTGGAGAACCTTTCTTCTCGTGTTAGCTGGCAGGTGAGTCTTTATCTTTTCCTCTTTACTCTATTGTTATGGTGAAAATCAGTATCATTTATAAAGCATGTTGTGTTCCATTGGTACCATGATGAGCAATTTCAGTATACCTGTTGATAAGAATATATTTTACATTGAGATGGATCAAACAAACTATTCACTTAATATATGTATAGAATACATTGGTAAATGGCAGCACAACAAACTTTGAGTAAATTGATTGTAAATTTAGAGTGTTTTTCATGATTATATTAAGACTGGATGTCTGTATAAAATGTTAGTGTACTTAGAACTCAAAGATCTCCACAGTGCAAGTTTCTAGTAAGTGGTTGAAAGGTATTCCTGTTAAAATTCTTGGAAATTGTTTAGGAGGATGTTTCAAATCACTTTTTTTGTGTGCAGAAACCAGATATTTGAAGCATCAGTCTGGATATCCAGCATGGATACTCCCCAAGTCTTTAAGATTTCCATGTTCCCATTTGCTGAAGACTTGTTCTGTGGATCAGTTTGTCTCCTGAATATATCTTTTCTTCTATGGATATTAAAAATATCTCCAAAATTATTTATCTTATAAGTGAAGGTAAAATTTGAAAACTTACTTATAGCTTTTCAGTATGATTTTTATTAGTGTAAATAGTTGAAAAAGGACATAGAAGCTAATATAGTACTTGTATTTTTAAAAGGTTAATACATATTTTGTAGTGCTGGTGTTGAATTTAATTGATATACAGATTCCTAAAAATAAGGATCCAGTTACTTCAACCATGTTCACCCTTTATGAGCTCATGTCTTGGATATGTTCTATACGACTTGCAGTTTTTTTTCCATTAAACATCATCTTGGGAGTTGGTGAAAGGGAAATGGAATGGTCATAGAATAATTGATATACAGGAGTAACCCTGTAGCAAGTAAAGATTAAACATCATATCCCAAAATTGTCATTTCAAAGCAAACTCTTGTTTCTCCAGGACAAAGCAGGAAGTCAGTCCTCACATATGGGTGACGTCGGCGCCGACAGAGCCCCTGTGAGGAGCATTTCCCCAGCTTTCAAGGAAAGCCTTTGGGAATGCAGCGCACATGCACGGTCCCCTTCCCACCCAAGGGTGCCATCTTGCTCAGTCTTTCTTTTTCCGGGGAGCCCAACGGACGTGAGTTCGTGTCACCTGGGAAAAGTAGATTTTTTTTTCGGCTATTTTGGCTTTTTCTGTTCTGGTTCGACATCGGTTCCCTTTCCCGCCTGGGCTCGGTACACCAGTATCGAGTCCGGAGTTTTGATTTTCGGTTTTTGTCCTTCGTGACTAGCGTTCGCGCTCTTTTTGTGTTTTCACTGGCAGCCCGGTCTTTTGACTAGCAGGGGCCCTTTTTCCTCCGATGGCTGCCAGCGGGTTCAAAAAGTGTGATTGGTGCAAGAAACCTATGTTTTTCACTGACACACATGACTGCTGCCTCCATTGCCTTCGGCTCAACCATGACCCGCTGGCCTGTGGCCCGTGCGGCAAAATGTAGTCAAAGGCACTTCGGAGCCGTCAGCATCAATGTGAGAGAATTTTCTCTGACTCCGCGTCCGGCCGGGCCTGGACTTCGTCAGAGGCCTCGACATTTCAGGAGTTTGATCCAGAGTGCCGTTGAGGTTCCTCTGACGGAGTCTCCCACCCGGGAGCACAAGAGGAAGAAGCAGCTCACGAGGGTGGTGTCGGTGGAGGCCGCCCAGGACTCTCGGAGTCAGAGAGGCCGTCCAAGTTGCCTCGCATGGCACCAGAATCCCCGAGTCACGTGGACTCTCCTCTGGGGAGCCGATGTCGGGCCCCAAGTCGGGGGCTGCTGAGCTTGGATTCAGGTTGATGGCCTTGGAGAGCAGCTTGGCTGCCTTCATGGAACAGCAGCGGGTGCTGATCGCCAGTCTGACGGGTGCATCTCCGTCCAAGTTGACCCCAGAGACCGAGCCGATCTTCGAGTCAATGAAGTCTCGAGTCAGTCCTCAGTCAAGGTCCCCCTCGACTTCCCATGCAGGGCCGAGGTCGTCGACGCTGATACCCTCGGCGTCAGGGCGGGTGGCACTGATGCCCATATGGCCGGAGCCACTCTATTCCTCCTCGGAGGAGTCGGCGTGGGAGACGGAGGACGAGGAGTCCCTGGACACCACCTGGACCCGGTGCGTCCCTTCGGACTCACTGGAGTCCGAGCCTCGGAGACGGTCCCTCACAGAGGATACCCGGTTCTCAGACTTCGTGAGGGACATGGCCAAAGCTGTGGCCTTCCCTGCGGACGCCGAGGAGCTCGATGCCCTCCAGTATGACTTTCCTCTGAAGGAAGCCTTTACTGTACCGGTTCCTCCGATGCTGGAACGGCTGCTTTTCTGTATGTGGGAGGCACCGGCCTCGGCACTGGTTCTTAGCAAATGGGCCGATTCCATTTATTGAGTCCGTAAGAGCCCAGGGTTCCAAAAGGCGCAGCTACCGCACAACTCCATGGTTGTGGATTTGGCATGCACTGCCTGAAGAGTCAGAAGATGCACTCCTCGGTGCCCTCCAGTCAGGAGGCCTGGAACCTGGATGCTCTCGGTAGAAAGTGCTTCCAGGGCTCTATGCTATCTTGCCGTGTCCAGACCTACCAGCTGTACATGGGCATGTACCTACAAGACCTGGCAAAGGAGATTGCCGGGTTCTCATCTGGCATCTCCGAGGAACCTTTGCAGAGGTTCAAGGCTTTGTCAACAGGGATCCGAGAGTGCTTGAAGTTTATCTCTTGAGCAGCCTATGATGGCTTTGAGGCTTCGGCCTGGGTAGCCGCAGCCGGCATCGGTGCACGCCGTCAGGCCTGGCTGCAGTCATCAGACCTGGAGTGATGGGTGCAGGACAAGTTGGTCAGTGTCCCCTGTCGAGGTGAAAACCTTTTCGATAAGCCCATGACTGACAAGGCTGTGGAAATCGAGACTGAGACTCTCACCAGGACAAGGCTGTCCAGGAAGACTTCTGCCCCTTCTCAGAAAAAGAAGGGCCCAGGAAAGAAGCCCCTTTTCCCGAGGAAGGGGGGTGCTGCCTACAAATCCTACCCTCGGGCCTCTCCATCTCCCCAACAGGGCCTGCAGGCCAAGGGGCAGGGGCATGGGCCCCGTAGACAGAAGACCCCAAAGCCGCCAGCTCCGGCTCCTGCACAACAGGGAGCGGGGTTTTGACTCCCACAGCATAGCCTCTTCTCCACAGCTGGCTCCACTCAGCACAGGAGGTCGGCTGACCCTGTACGCCTATAGGTGGCCAGCCATCACAGGGGATACCTGGGTCTTCAACATAGTCCAAAAGGGCTACATGCTCCACTTCTACCAGCTACCCCCCTTCTACTTTCCAGGAGAGCCTCCAAGACTCCCTCTGCACAGAAACCACCTCCTTCAGGAGTTGGCAAGTCTTCTAAAGGAACAGGCGGTGGAACTAGTGCCTCACCACCTGGAAGGGCAAGGCTTCTACTCCAGGTACTTCCTGGTACCAAAAAGGACAGGAGGCCTCCGGCCTATCCTAGACTTGCGAAACCTAAACAAGTTTCTGGGGAGGGAAAAGTTCAAGATTCTTACCCTTGGGATACTGCTTCCCTACCTCCAGCAGGGAGACTGGCTATGCTCCTTAGACCTAAAGGATGCTTATACTCACATCCTCATTCACCCACACCACCGACAATATCTGATTTGTGGTGGGAGGAAACCATTTTCAGTACAGAGTACTTCCCTTTGGCCTAACCTCCGCCCCCCAGGGTTTTCACCAAATGCCTGGTGGTGGTGCGGCCTATCTCAGGAATCAGGGAATTTTTGTCTTCCCATACCTGGACGACTGGCTCCTCAGGGGCCAATCTCTCCAGGAGACCAGACAAGCCACTCTTCTCACTGTCTCTCTTCTTCAGCATCTGGGCTTTGTCATAAATTACTCAAAGTCCACTTTGCTTCCTTCACAGAACCTAGAGTTTATAGGGGCAAGATTGGACACCCTGCAGGCAAGAGCTTACTTGCCCGAGGACAGGGCCCACAGACTGATGGACTTGGCCAACCAGTTCCAAAGCAATTCTCAGGTCTCCACCAGGCACTTCCTGCGGCTCCTGGGCCACATGGCATCCACGGTACATATGACTCCGAATGCCCGTCTGCACATGCAGGCTGCTCAGTCGTGCCTCAGAGCTCAGTGGACGCAGGCCACAGGCGACATCCGAGACAGAGTAAAGGTGTCCAAACCACTTTTGGACTCCTTGCAGTGGTGGCTACATCTCCCAAACCACCTCAGGGGGGTACCTTTTCAGGCCCCAGCACACACAAGGGTGCAGATGACTGATGCTTCCTTAAAGGGCTGGGGTGCACATTACCAGGGCACGTGCACTCAAGGCCTCTGGTCTTCTCGGGAGGCCACACAGCAGATCAGTCTTTTGGAGCTGCGAGCAATCCGCTTGGCTCTACAGACTTTTTCTCATGCCCTCTCTCACAATGAGGTAGCAATGTTCTACGTGAACAAGCAAGGGGCACAGGGTCCAGGCTCCTATGTCAGGAGGCGCAGGCCCTTTGCTCCTTTGCAGTCAAACAAAGCATGTTTCTCAAAGCAGTTTATCTACCTAGTCAGGAGAACTTCTTAGCAGACAAGCTAAGCAGGATTCTCCAGCCCCACGAATGGCAGTTGAATCCATTGGTGGTCCAGCAGATCTTTCTACGATGGGGACTTCCATCCATTGATCTCTTTGCAAGTCCTCTGAAAAGTCAGCTGCCCAGGTTTTGCTCCAGACATCCACATCCCCTGAGAATGGCAGCAGATGCTTTTCTGATCTCTTGGTCTACGGGCCTGCTGTATGCGTTTCCTCCCACGCCCCTGGTGGCCTGAACTCTGTTCAAGATTCTCCGGGACAAGGCCTCGGTGATTTTGGTAGCCCCCAGATGGACGAAGCAACCGTGGCTTCCACTTCTGCTGCAGTTGGCGGTGGAAACTCCTTTCCCTCTGGGGTTGTAACACTATCTCCTGTCTCAAAATCAGGGTTCCCTTCTGCACCCCAATTTCAGGTCCCTCAATCTGATGGCCTGACTGCTGAAAGGATAGTACTAGCTTCCTTCTACCTAAGGAGGTTGAAGAGGTGGTTTTGGCCTCTAGGAGGCAGTCCACCAAAAGGTCCTATGCCCTCAAGTGGCGTAGGTTCACAATATGGTGTGCTCAGCACAATGAAGATCCTTTCTCCTACCTTGTACCAGTAGTACTGCAGCATCTACACTTCACCTGTCAGACCTAGGCCTTAAGTCTAACTCTGTTCGGGTCCACCTCAATGCTCTATAAGCGCGCGACTCACCGGTGGAGGGACAGTCTGTCGGTTCACCCCTTGGTGTCCCGCTTCCTCAGAGGGTCTGCTTCTTCTCAAGCCTCCGGTTCGTCCACCGGCGACTGAGTGGGATTTGAATGTGGTCTTGGAGGAACTTGCCCACCGTTTGAGCCGATGGCTACTTGCCATTTGCGCTTCCTTTCTTGGAAAGCGCTCTTCCTGGTAGCTCTTACCTCGGCCAGACGTGTGAGTGAACTACAAGCTCTGGTTTCTGATAGACCGTACACATGATTCTATAGGAACAGGGTGGTCCTATGGACCCACCCGAAGTTCCTTCCAAAAGTCGTCGTCTCTTTCCACCTCAACCAGGAGGTGGTTCTTCCGACCTTCTTTCCCAGGCCGCATGCCAGCCGGGCTGAAACAGTCTTGCATACCCTGGACTGTAAGAGGGCATTGTCTTTTTACATAGAACGTACGCGGGGGCATCAAAGGGCTACTCAGCTCTTCGTCTCATTTGACCCTGATAAACTGGGGTTACCTGTCTCCAAGCGTACGTTGTCCACTTGGGTAGCAGATTGTATCGCCTGGGCTTACAAGGCAGCCGACCTCCCCTTGCAGGGTCGAGTCACAGCCCACTGTGTCAGGGTGAAAGCCGCGTCAGTAGCTCATCTCCGCTCTGTTCCGTTGGCAGACATCTGCCGGGCCGCTACTTGGTCTTCAAGCCAGACTACTGCCTCGAGAGAGAGTCCCGAAGGGACAGTGCTTTCGGACAGGCGGTACTCCATAATCTCTTTGAGGTTTAGGCAACTCCTACTCTCAGGCCCTTGTGTTGGGCTACCGTACGAGGGCGTTCTCAGAGGATATTCTTCTCACGAATGCTGAGGCTCTTGAGAGGAGCCATTTTTCAGCTTAGGGTTCCCGGTAGCCTAGAGCTGGGGAGTCCCATATGTGAGGACTGACTTCCTGCTTGGTCCTGGAGAAAGAGTATCTACTCACCTGTAACAGGTGTTCTCCAGGAGCAGCAGGAATTAGTCCTCACGACCCTCCCTCCTCCCCTGGAGTTGCAGTCATATACTTTATTTTGATTTTTTTGCTGTCTTTTATCTATGCCATCAGACTGAGCAAGATGGCACCCTTGGGCGGGAAGAGATGCGCGCTGCATTCCCAAAGGCTTTCCTTGAAAGCTGGGGAAACGCTCCGCACGGGGTCTCTGTCGGCGCCGACGTCACCCATGTGTGAGGACTGATTCCTGCTGCTCCTGGAGAACACCTGTTACAGGTGAGTAACTACTCTTTCTCGTAAGAAAGGTAGATGGGACATGTCTGTAATGAACACTCGGGTGTGTTTTTTAAATATCGAATTAAGCAGCTTTAAAACCATGCTGCATAGCAGTGGGATATATGCATTTTTCACCCAGACGCAGGAGCGCAATTAGAGCTGGCTTGCTTCCCATTCAGTTAAAGGGGGCAACAAGCTAACATAAATGCTTTTGTGACTTTTGTGAAATATGGTTCTAAAGCTGCTCAATGAGAGAAGTATTAGTAGAAAATCAATAGACAACTATATAGGTAGTACTGTACAATGCTAGGACTTTCCTTAGTATACGAGTTCAACTGAAATTTGTGTGGTAGAATTAAAGTGATATGGAAAGGGTTTTTTTGTTTTGTTTTGTTTTTAATAATGGATTCACTTTTTTGTATATACGATGTTCATTTGATTAGCTTTTTCTTTTGATTAAGCAGTAGAAAGGGCTAAAAGGAAAGGCTTATTAAAGCAAGGCATGCATTTAGTTACAGTTTACATATCTCTTCATCATTCCTTCACGATGTGCTATCTGAATGTCCTCATTAGATTTCATACAAATTTGCTAGTGAGAGAGAGAGGCAGTACCAGAGGTCTGTGACTTCAATCAGAATAGTCCCTTTTAGTGCACTAAACAAATATTTCTCCATTCCTCCTCCTCCTCCAAATAAGGTCAAGAGGGACTTTCTTAAAATGCCAACACAATACCATTTTTTAAATTTTTCTGCAGCTTCATCTGCGATAACATTTGAGTGTTTTCAGTCCTAATAGTCAGTAAGACTATGCTAATGTAGATACTTTTTCTTTCTCCGGGATCAAGCAGGAAGTCAGTCCTCACATATGGGTGATGGCACCAATGGAGCCCTCACGGAAGCATCCCCCCATCTTTCAAAGAAAACCTTTGGGAGATGCCACCACGCATGCGTTGTCCCCTTCCCGCCTAAGGCTGCCATCTTGCTCACTTGTCTTTGTTCCGCTGAGCCCTTGAGACATTTGTTTGACTTGTCCCCGGAAAAAGTTGATTTTTCTCTCCGAGTTTCACACGCACCTCTGGTATTGCACCGGTACTCTTTCTGCCTACTGACCTCAATGCCTCTGCGTCGGGTTCGGTCTGTTTGTAGTTTTTCGTTCGTTCTTTTCCTGGCATCTTTGCGCATTTTTTTCTCCCACTGGCAGCCCGGAGAGTCTTTGACCTCGCAGGGGTACTCCCCCCCCCCCCCCCCAATGGCTACCAGTGGCTTTAAGAAGTGTGATTGGTGCTCAAAAATTCTGTTTGACCGACACACACAACTGCTGTCTCCACTGCCTTGGGCCAGACCACAACCCAGCAGCCTGCAGTCTCTGCAATAGGATGTCCAGCAAGGCCCTCGAGCCACCAGCAGCAGCATGATAACTTTTTCCACGAGTCCCCGATGCCTCCAAAGTCCAGGGCCTCGTCTGAGACCCCGACATCTTGGTCCTCAGAAAGGGAGTCGCCATTGAGGGAACCCAGGTAGAAGAAAAAACCTTGGAAGGCGGCGTCCTTGGACAGTTCCAACAGGCTGGGTGCTGCCCGGTCCCGCAGTCCGAGGCATTGGAGAAGGAGCGGCCTGTGAAGGTCCCCTGGAAGGATCCGACTGTAGACCGGCCTCGGTCCCCAGACACTATCCTCATGGAGGATTCCCCTACGGGGGAGCTGGCGTCAGGCCCCTTGGTGCCTGCAATGAAGACTGGATCCTTCTGGTCTGGAGTCCAGAATGGCAGCCCTGAAGTGCAGTTTGTCTGCCTTCATGGATCAGCAGCGGCCGCAGTTGTTCGGCATAACCGGTTCATCTATCCCGACCACCGGGCCCTCGACATCCAAGACGTCCCTGGAGGCCGAGTTGTTCCTGGGCCGAGGTTGCAATCTGAGTCCCACTCGACGAGACCACGGTCATCCCCGGCAAGTTTGCCAGGCACAGGGTATCGGGGGCTCCAAGGCCCGTGGAGCAGCCCTCCCATGAGTCCTCGACGGACTACTGAGTGGGAGATGGAGGACAAGGAGTCCCCTGATATCCATCACCACTGCAACGTCCCCTCTGACTCTCCTTTCTCAGAGCCTCGATGGCGGTCCCCGCCTGAGGATATGGGCTTCCTTGATTTTGTCAAGGACATGTATAAGGCCCTGGCATTCCCGACAGAGTCAGAGGAGGACCCTCGAGCGGATGAGTTGGAAATCCTCCAGTACGAGGCCCCTCCGTAGGAATCGCTCCCGGTGCCTGTGCCTCCCATCCTGGAATGGCTGATGCTCCGAATGTGGGAGACACTGGCTTCGGTGCCGGTGATGAGAAAACTGCTTGACTCTATGTATCGAGTCTGCCGGAGCCCGGACTTCCAAAAGTCACACTGCTGCATAACTGCATGGTGGTAGAGTCTGCCATGTATCAGCTGAAGAGCCAGAAAATGCACTCCTCGGTGCCCCCCCCCCCCCCCCCCGGCAGGGAGGTCCGCACCCTGGATGCCCTCGGTAGAAAGTGCTACAAGTGCTCAATGATCATCGGCTGCATCCAGGCCTACCAGCTGTACATGGGCATGTACCTGAGAGACCTGGCGAAGGAACTCGCTGGGTTCTCAGCTGGTCTCTCCAAGGAACCCTTGCAAGTCTGAGTGCTCCAAATTCATGTCTCAAGTGGCCTATGATGGGTTCGAGTCTGCAGCCTGAGTAGCTGCGGCTGGCATCAGTGCACGCTGCCAAGCTTGGCTACAGTTGTCCAACCTCGAGCAATGGGTTCAGGACAAATTGGTCGATGTCCCCTGCCAAGTAGAGAACCTCTTTGGCAAACCCATGACCGACAAGACTGCCAAGCTGGAGTCAGAGTTCATAACGAGGACCAGGCTCTCCAAGAAGACCGCTGCCTCTCCCCAACGGAAAGGCTCAGGTAAAAGGTCCTTTTACACGAGGAAGGGAGCTGCTTACCGAAACTACCCATCTTATCAGGCCTCCCCGGCTCCCTAACAGGGTCAGCAGGCCAAGGTACATGGACATGGCCCACGTAAGCAGAAGGCGCCAAAACTCCAGGCACCGACCCAGCCAGGGGGGAGTTTTAATATATGCTCAAGGAATCAATCTACCCCAAGGAGATCAGCAGCCCACAGGGGGACGTCTGTCCCTTTATGCCCAGTGGTGGACATCCAGCACAACCGATTCCCAGGCACTTCGGGAAGTCAGAGAGAGTTACCTCCCCCTTATTTCCCGGGAGAGCCCCTCAGGTCTTCACTCCACCGGGACCACTTTCTGAAGGAGTTGGCAGGTCTTCTCGAGGACAAAGCAGTGGAACCGGTGCCCCACCATCTCAAGGGCAAGTGGTTCTTCTCCAAGTACTTCTCCAGGACCAAGCAGGAAGTCAGTCCTCACATATGGGTGACATCGATGTCGATGGAGCCCCCGTGCGGAGCATTTTCCCAGCTTTCTAAGAAAGCCTTTGAGCAAGATGGCACCTTTAGGTGGGAAGGGGACCGTGCATGCGTGCAGTATTCCCAGTCTTTCTTTTTCCGTGGAGCCCAACGGACGTCTGTCCGTGTCACCCGGAAAAATTGACTTTTTTCTTGCGATTTCTTCGTTGTTCTCCGGGTCGACGCTGGTTCCCCTTCCCTCCTGGTTCGGTACACTGGTATCTAGCCCGTCTTCTATTTTTCGGTTTATGCCCTTCGTGGCTGGCGTTCGCGCCCTTTTTTTCTTTTTCCCTGGAAGGCCGGTCCTTTGACCTCGCGGAGGTTCTTTTTTCCCCAATGGCTTCCAGTGGTTTCAAAAAGTGTGATCGGTGTAAGAAACTGATGTCTCTCACCGACACACACGACTGCTGCCTTCATTGCCTTGGACCGGATCATGATCCTAAGGTCTGTGTCCCGTGTGGCAAAAAGTCCACCAAGGCACTCCGAAGCCACCAGCATCAGAAAGAAGGGTTTTTTTCTGACTGTGCCTCCGGCTGGGCCCGGACCTCGTCTGAGGCCTTGACATCTCGGGAGTCTGACCCCGAGAATTGCCGGTGTTCCTCAGACAGGGTGTCCCCCGATCGGGAATGTAAGAGGTGAGGGCAGTGTCGGAGGAGGTCCCTGGTTCCTCGGGGGCCAGGTCTCGGACCCCCGACCGCCGCCCCGGGCCCTTGGAGCAAGAGAAGCCATCCAAGATACCTCGTGTGGAGCCGGAGTCCGCCGGGCATGTAAGTCCTGTTGTCCTTGAGGACTCTTCTCCTAGGGAGCCGACGTCGGGCCCGGCGCCGCCGCCACCAGGGCCCGAGTCGTTAGCTGCTGAGTCTCCTGAGCTTGGACTCAAGCTGACAGCCTTGGAGTGCAGATTGTCTGCCTTCATGGATCAGCAGCGGGTGCTGATGGCCAGCTTCGCTGGTGCATCTGCCCTGACCACCGGGACATCGACGTCTAAGTTGACCCCGGAGACCGAGCCGATACTAGAGACCATGAAGGTTCAAAGTCGTCCTCGGTCACGGTCACCCTCGATCTCCCGCTCGGGACCGAGGGCATCAATGCCGGTGCCTTCGGCGTCGGGGCGGGTGCCACCGAGACCCGCGCGGTCAGAGCCGCCCGGCTCCTCTTTGGATGAGTCCGCTTGGGAGACGGAGGACAAGGAGTCCCCTGATACTTTTCGGACTCGGTGCGTCCCTTCGGACTCGCCGCAGTCAGAGCCCCGGAGTAGATCCCCGCCAGAGGACACCAGGTTCTCGGAGTTCGTCAGGGACATAGCCAAGGCTTTGGCGAGTCCTGCGGACCCCGAGGAGGAGCCTCGAGCCAAAGACCTCGAGGCCCTCCAGTATGACTCTCCTCCAAAGGAGGCCTTTACTGTGCCTGTTCTTCCGATGCTGGAACGGCTCCTCTTCCGAATGTGGGAGGCACCGGCCTCGGCGCCGGTTTTGAGCAAGCGGGTCGATTCCATCTATCGACTCCGTAAGAGCCCTGGATTCCAGAAGGCGCAGCTGCCGCACCATTCCATGGTGGTAGAATCGGCCATGCATCGTCTGAAGAGCCAGAAAGATGCACTCTGCGGTGCCTCCCGGCAGGGAGGCCTGGAACCTGGATGCGCTTGGCAGAAAGTGCTTCTAGGGCTCGATGCTTGCCGTGTCCAGGCCTACCAGCTGTTCATGGGCATGTACTTACGAGACCTGGCGAAGGAAATTGCCGAGTTCTCTGCTGGCCTCTCCGGGGAACCTTTGCAGAGGTTCAAGACCTTGTCCTCGGGAATCCGAGAATTCTCAAAGTTCATGTCCCGAGCGGTCTACGATGGCTTCGAGGCTTCGGCCCATGTAGCGGCAGCCGGCATCGGGGCCCGATGCCAGGCATGGCTGCAGTCATCGGACCTCGAGCCCGGGGTGCAGGACAAGTTGGTTGATGTCCCTTGCCAAGGTGAAAACCTTTTTGGCAAGCCCATGGCCAAGAAGGCTGCTGAGCTCGAAACCGAGCACCTGACTACGACAAGGCTGTCCAGAAAAACTTCTGCCCCTTCTCATAAGAAGGGCTCGGGTAAGAAGCCCTTTTACCCGAGAAAGGCAGCTGCCTACAAACATTTCCCTCAGTACCAGGCCTCCCCAGCAGGGTCAGCGACATGGGCCCCGTAGGCAGAAGACCCCCAAGCCTCCGGCTCCTGCTCCCACTCAGCAGGGAGGGTTTTTTTGACTCCCACAGCATAGCCTTTCCACCTCTGCTGCCCCATCCCTGCACAGGAGGTCGTCTAGCCCTGTTTGCCCACAGGTGGCCACCCATTACAGGAGATGTTTGGGTATTGAGCATAGTCCACAAGGGCTATATGCTCCATTTCCAGCAGTTGCCTCCTCCCTACTTCCCAGGAGAGCCTCCAAGACCTCCTCTGCACATAGACCTCCTCCTTCAAGAACTTCAAGGTCTGCTTCTAGACAAGGCGGTGGAGCCCTGCACCTCCCCCACCTGCAAGGTCACGGTTTCTACTCCAGGTACTTCCTAGTACCAAAGAGAACCGGTGGCCTCGGGCCTATTCTCAACCTCAGGATCTCAACAAGTTCTTGGAGAAAGAAAAGTTCAAGATGCTTACTCTTGGAACACTTCTGCCCTACCTCCAACAGGGAGATTGGCTATGCTCCTTAGATCTAAAGGATGCGTACACTCACATCCTCATTCATCCAGACCACAGAAAGTACCTCATGTTCATTGTGGGAGGAAACCATTACCAGTACAGAGTACTGCCCTTTGGCCTAACCTACGCCCCAAGGGTCTTTACAAAGTGCCTGGCAGTGGTGGCGGCCTACTTGAGGAATCAAGGTGTTTTTGTCTTCCCCTACCTGGTCGACTGGCTCATCAGGGGTCAGACTTACCAGGAGGCCAGGCAAGCCGCCCTCCGAACTGTCTCCCTCCTTCAACACCTAGGCTTTGTCATAAACTTCGCAAAGTCCACTTTGCTCCCCTCCCAGAACCTGGAGTTCATAGGGGCGCGGCTGGACTCCCTGCAAGCAAAGACTTGCAGAAGACAGGGCACAAAGGCTCATAGACCTGGCAAAGCAGTTCCTAAGCATGCCACGGGTTTCCGCCAGACTCTGTCTAAGGCTCCTAGGCCACATGGTATCGACAGTGCATGTGACCCCCAATGCCCGCCTCCACATGAGACCTGCACAGTGGTGCCTCAGAACTCAGTGGAAGCAAGCCACAGGAAGCCTCACAGACAAAGTACGGGTGTCCAAACCATTCCTGAACTCCCTACAGTGGTGGCTACACCCCCCCCCCCCAACTTACTACAGGGGGTGCCTTTTCAGGTGCCTGTCTCCACAGTGGTGTTGACGACCGATGCCTCCTTGCAGGGCTGGGGTGCACATTGTTTGGACAGGTGCACCCAGGGCCTGTGGTCTCCATGGGAGGCCACGCAACAGATCAACCTACTGGAACTCCGGGCTATTCGCTTAGCCCTCAAAACCTTCTCTCACACCTTGGCTCACCAGTCTGTTCGGGTACAGACGGACAATCAAGTGGCCATGTTCTATGTGAACAGACAGGGAGGCACTGGGTCCAGGCTCCTGTGTCAGGAGGCACAGGCCCTTTTCTTTTTTGCGCTCAGGCACAACATGTTTCTCAAGGCTGTTTATCTCCCTGGCCAGGAGAACTTCCTGGCTGACAGGTTGAGCAGGGTTCTGCAGCCCCTCGAGTGGCAACTGCACCCATTAGTGGTTCAAAACATTTTCCTGAAAAGGGGTCTTCCATCCATCTTTGCCAGTCCCCTGAACCAGCAGCAACCCAGGTTCTGTTCCAGGCAACCACATCCCCTGAGGTTAGCAGCGGATGCCTTCCTGATTTCTTGGTCCCAGGGCCTCCTGTATGCGTTTCCTCCCACGCCTCTGGTGGCCCATACCTTGTTCAAGATTCTAAGGGACAAGGCCTCGGTACTTCTGGTAGCCCCCAGGTGGCCGAGGCAGCCCTGGTTCCCACTTCTGCTTCAACTAGCAGTGGAAACCCCACTATCTCTGGGGTTGCAACCCGATCTTCTCTCTCAGGATCAGGGTTCCCTTCTGCACCCCAATCTCAAATCTCTCAATTTGATGTCCTGTAGGCTGCAAGGGTAGCGTTGGCTCCCTGGGTCCTGCCTCAGGAAGTGGAAGAGGTGGTCTTGGCCTCTAGAAAGCAATCCACCAGTAAAACCTATGCCCTGAAGTGGAGAAGGTTCTCCCTGTGGTGTCAGCACCGCAAGGAAGATCCTTTCTCCTGCACTGTGCCAGTAGTGCTTCAGTACCTGCTGCACTTGTCCAATCAGGGCCTTAAGCCCAATTCTATTCGGGTCCACCTCTCTGCTCTGGCAGCTCACCACTCACTGGTGGAGGGACACTCTTTGTCGGTTCACCCCTTGGTGTCCAGGTTTCTCAGAGGCTTACTCTTGCTCAAGCCTCCTCTGTCCACCGGCCCCTGAGTGGGAGTTGAATGTGGTCTTGCAGCAACTGACTCACCCACCTTTTGAGCTGATGGCTACATGTCCTCTCCGCTTCCTTTCTTGGAAGACTCTATTCCTAGTAGCCCTGACCTCGGCCAGGCGAGTGAGTGAGCTTCAAGCCCTGGTCTGTGACAGGCTATACACTCGCTTCTATAGGAACAGGGTAGTCCTTAGGATTCATCCTAAGTTCCTCCCAAAGGTTGTCTCCTCTTCCATCTCAACCAGGAGGTGGTTCTTCCAACATTCTTCCCTAGGCTCATGCCAGCTGGGCTGAGACAGTCCTGCATGCCCTGGACTGTAGAAGGGCAGGGGCATAGTCGGGCTACTCAGCTCTTCGTATCTTTTGACCCTAATAACTTGGGGTTACCTGTCTCCAAGCGTACCTTGTCCATCTGGGTGGCTGACTGTATCACCTGGATTTACAGGGCAGCTGACCTTCCCTTGCCGGGTCGGGTCACAACCCACCATGTCAGGGCAATGGCTGCCTCAGTAGCTCATCTCCGCTCTGTACCGTTGGCAGACATCTGTAGGGGTGCAGCATGGTCCTCAAGCCAGACTTTTGCGGCCCATTACTGCCTGGAGAGGGAGTCCCGTAGGGATAGTGCTTTTGGTCAGGCAGTGCTCCGGAATCTCATCGAGGTTTAGGCAACTCCTACCCTCCAGCCCTCTGGTTGGGCTACTGGTGGGGGTATGTTTCAGTGAAATCCTTTCTCTGATGCTGCGGCTAGAGGGAGCTCATTTTTCAGCTCTGGGTCCCCGGTAGTCTGAAGCTGGGGAGTCCCATATGTGAGGACTGACTTCCTGCTTGGTCCTGGAGAAAGAGTAGTTACTCACCTGTAACGGGTGTTCTCCAGGAGCAGCAGTCCTCACAACCCTCCCTCCTCCCCTGGGAGTTGCAGTTGTACATAGTTCATTTTTACATTTTTTTTGTGCTGTCTTTTAGCTATGTCTTCAGACTGAGCAAGATGGCACCTTTAGGCGGGAAGGGGCCTGCGCATGCGTGCAGTATTCCCAAAGGCTTTCTTAGAAAGCTGGGGAAATGCTCGGCACTGGGGTTCCATCGACATCGATGTCACCCATATGTGAGGACTGATTCCTTCTGCTCCAGGAGAACACCTGTTACAGGTGAGTGACTACTCTTTTTCCTTGTGCCAAAAAGGATAGGGGGCCTAAGGGCCCGTCTTCGACCTGTGCAACCTCAACAAATTCCTGGTGAGGGAGAAGTTCGATGCTCTCCCTTGGAACATTGCTGCCATACCTCCTGCAGGGAGACTGGCTATGCTCCTTAGATCTCAAGGATGCCTATACCCACATCCTTATCCACCCTAACCATAGGCAGTACCTGCAGTTCATAGTAGTACATTTTCAGCAGAGGGTGCTCCCCTTCTGCCTAGCCTCTGCCCCAAGAGTTTTCACAAAATGCCTAGCAGTTGTGGCCGCCTTCCTCAGGCTCCAGGTGGTCTTCGTCTTTCCCTACCTGAACGACTGGCTCATAAAGGGAGGCACGGCCTCAGAGTTGCAGCAGGCCACCGCATGCACCATCCAAGTTCTACATCACTTGGGCTTTGCATTAACTACTCTCTCACCTCCTCCTGACAGTGCCTGGAGATCATTGGGGCAAAGATCAACACACTCCAGTCGAAGGCTTTCTTGCCCAGGGACCGAGCCGATCGTCTCAGGACGTACAGTGCCATCCCTCGGTGCCTGCTCGGATTCTCTTGCGCCTCTCAGTTCAGCCATTGGTGACCTGTTTTCTTGAGAGCCTGCTCTTATCAAAGCTCCCAGTTTGCCCTCCGACAACCGAATGGGGTTGCAGCATGGTGTTGGGGCAGCTCACTCGTCCACCCTTTGAACCTCCTGGCTACCTGCCACCTTTGCTACCTCTCTTGGAAGGTGGTTTTCCTGGTCACGCTTACCTCCGCTTGCAGAGTTAGTGAGCTTCAAGCCCTTGGGGCGGAGGCGCCCTATACCAGGTTCTACAAGAACAGATGGTGCTTCAAGCGCATCCCAAATTCCTGCCGAACGTAGTATTGCCCTTCCATCTCAACCAGGAAGTGGTGCTCCTTACCTTCTTTCCAAGACCTCTCTCCAGTCGAACAGACGGTCCTTCACCCCTTGGACTGTAAGAGGGCCTTGTCCTTATATATCCAATGTACTCAGGGCCACCACAAACCTCTCAGCTTTTCATCGCTTACGACCCCAGCAGGCTGGGAGAAGCGGTGACCAAGTGTACGATGTCCACGTGGCTGGCGGACTGTATCACGCTCGCCTATGAGCAGGCGAGGCTCCCGCTAGAAGGCTGCATCATGGCACACCTGGTCAGGGCCATGGCGTCTTCGGTGGCAAACGTGCGCTCTGTCCTGATGGTGGAGATCTGCTGGGCCGCCACCTGATCTTCAGTCCATACCTTCGCAGCCCATTACTGCCTGGAAAGAGTTCCAACGGGACAGTGCCTTCGGCCAGGCTGTGTTCTGTAACCTTTTCGGAGTTTAGGCAACGCCTACCCTCCAACCCTTCTGTGTTCAGGCTACTGGAGTGCTGGTTTCATCGGACACAGGGGTCCTACTGTGGTCTGTAGACACGGACTCATTTGCTGCTGCTTGCGGCTCCCCATGAGGGAGCTCCTGTTTTTGCTATGGGCTTTCGGTAGCCTGTAGCTGGGGAGTCCCATATGTGAGAACTGACTTCCTGCTTGTTCCCGGAGAAAGCATAGTTACTCATCTGTAACAGGTGTTCTCCGGGACAGCAGAAATCGGTTCTCACAACCCTTCCTCCTCCCCTTGAAGTTGCTCCTTTACCATCTTTTAATTTTTGCTGTCTTTAGTTATGTTGTCTGACTGAGCAGGATGTGGCACCCTTGGGCGGGAAGGGGACCACGCATGCGTGGTGGCATCTCCCAAGGGCTTTCTTTGAAAGCTGGGGGATGCCTCCTTGAGGGCTCCTTTGTTAACGTCATCCATATATGAGAACTGATTCCTGCTGTCCTTGGAGAACACCTGTTACAGGTGAGTAGCTATGCTTTCCATGCTCTGCTTCCTGATGTGCCCTTTTTAGTCAATTTCACAGTGCCAGGTTTGTTCCATCTATCCACCACCATTGTGCCAGTCGTAACAGACATTGGGTTGCGGTTGCCAAATGACAGAAAATTAGTGGGACAGGAAGTACCAGAAGCACAAAACAGAGTTCTATAAAATACAATAGATTTACTGGCTATTTGGGTCTCATGAAAATGAGATTGATTTGCAGAAAATACTGTGAAGCATTCATGTATAGCATAGCAGACTAAAGATTCAAAAAAAAATAGGAGCGCCCAGTTTTTCATTAGAAACTATTAGACCATTCACTGTGGGTTGATTGCCTCTTAAAAAAAAAAAAAAATCTTGAATGCCATTCCTTCCCAATCTCCAACCTCCGTATACTGTGTTTTGTACTAGATTATCCAAAGCATGTGTTTCAATGCATTTTTAATGTCTGAGAAAGCAAGCACCTGCTTACTGAAAAGACAGCACTAAAAGATGAAAATTATGCCCCCTGTTTTCAGCTTGCTGCCACACCCCCAGAAGTGGAATGGCTTTTGCTGCTTTTCTCTTTTTCTGGTAAATTGCTATATAGTGAGGGCAAAAATAAGGAGTTTGGGTGTGTCATATGTTTTCTACTGTTTGATTTATTACATACAGAACTGTCGTATTTTAGAAATATTGCTAAGGATCTTGTTTTCAAGCATCTTTATGATGACAAAGAAATGGAAAGCATAAAATAAGAGAAACAAATTTTTAAAAATGCTTTTAAAAAAGCAACATGATTTTACTATGTTACATGACTCCATATAAGTCAAAATTTCACAGATATCATCTGATGAAGTCCTGTAGTGTTCTGCATTGTCTTTGATTCACAGTGTAATTGTTCATGATGGTCCTTAGCAAATCATAATTTAAATATTGTGTATTTAGGATGGCTCAAAATGTTAGTCCTTAGCTTAAATTACCTAGGTAAGTGTATGAATGTCTTACCTCCTGTTAATATTAAATCAGCAATTAAGAATGGCCATGCTCAAGTTTTTAAAGCTACAGTCCTGTACACACTTCTGGAGGGCAAGAAAAGTGGTGAAACCTCTGATAGTTTTCTGACATTTTATCCTTGTTCCTTTTCAATTTTTCCCTGGTCTAAAGTAATTTGCTGTGCATGCTTGTCTTTATAGGCTGACTACTTCAGTTTTTCGTATAATATAATACAGGCCTCATTCAGATTTCAGAAATAGATTGTATGCAGTAGCACCAGTTGACTTTTCTTGATGTCAGCTATGTTAATGTTCTTAATTTTTAATCTTTTCCTTAAAACATTTCTCTACCTTTTTGGTTCTGCATTTTGGCCTATTGATTTCTTTTAATCTTTTTTTTTTCTTTCATTTTTGACTGTTCTCTAGGGGGGATGGGGGTTTCTCTTCATTGCACAACATTAAAGTATCCAGCATGATGTTGGAGCCTGGAAGCTTCAGCCCTTCATACCTTGACTTTTCCTTCCAGCCCTAGCCATGACTTTCATGATACACATCCATAGCCATGGCACTGGGGCTTTGAGGTAGTGCACAGATGCCATTTTCCTGTTTCACCATCTATCTCCCAGTTATTGATGGCTGCACAGACACACACAATTGCTTTCTTGGAATGGCTGACCTAGCTAGCAATGATGGAAAATCATAAAAAGGCAATGATATGAGAGGGATATATGAGAGATACTACTCTCGAAGTGTGTATAGCACTGTTTTTATTAACATTAAGCCTGACAGAAACCAGACAAATCTGAAATGTTCTTGGATGTCCTGAACTGCTGGTTTGAATTTGTAATGGTACCATAGTAATTATATTTAATGCAGTTTTAACTTCGGAAGCAATGAATAATAGCTAAATTTTCATACAAGTCTAAAAGATGACGTTTTTGTCTGGGAGCTGTAAAAATTCAATTTTTTTATTCTGGCAATTCTCTTGACTAGAATTTTGGGTGTATGTTGAAGAAAAACAAAACATGTTGTTTCCAAATCTATGTATTGCATGTTCTTGAATGCAGTGACATAGGAAATTGGAAAATTGAGCCATCCTGCACTTTTGTAGTGAATATGCTATATAGATTTACTTATTTAATTTTATTTTTTTGTTTGTATTTTTTCCCTCAAATATCTAACAAGTGCATTTTGAACCTCTTTTAACAGCCTTTCTTGGGTTAACCCTCGTTTCTCTTGTGTGGAGGACAGCCCAAGAATTTGGGGTTTCCTAATGGCTGAAATTCTAGGGCTGGGCCTGTTCTGAAGTTTCCTTTTGGTTCCTATGATCCTCCTGTTTGGGCGAACCAGCTCTTGGTTTGACCAGTTTTGAGCAAGATTGGCTAGCACAGGTCAGCCTCAGGTTCTATAGCCACTTCCGGAGATTGTCCAGTGGTTTCAGGGTGTTCCTCAGACTCTATTTTTTTACTGGGGCTCTGGTACATCCTCCCTGCAGCATTTTGGTGCATTCTCCTGCCCTTCTCATGTAAGGGAGAATTTCTGAAAGGCAGTATCTACTTGGCCCGCTAGGTATTGGACAAGCGACTCTTTGCTTAAGGTACCTGCTTTAAATCATCTGATCACATATGGTATATTGTGGTAAGTAGTTTGGGGCTCTAAAATGCTGGTTATTACTTGGGAAAGTTTTAAAAATATACTAACTAAATTTGGCAGCTAATATATAATAATTAAAATTGCCTTTGATATGTTGTGTATTCATCCAAGGCACATGAAGATGTTTTAGTCTGTTCTGTTTTTACATTAAATTATTAGGAGTAGTTGTAATAAATTTCTGGACAGCATAATTTTTTTTTGTTTTTTGCATTATTAAAACGGTCAGTCTAATCTTTCATTTATCTAAATGGTGTGCTATATTTTATTGAGCTGCTTATGGGATAAGTAGATGGGCTAAAATCTGATTTGAATATAGATTTTATATAAGACTCTGGGGACATATTAGTGGTAGCTTGACAATGGGGCTGAGTTTTAATAAGCCAGCCTACCTTTCAGTACAACACAACTTTATAGTGTGGGTTACTAACAATAGATCCACCCCCCCCCCCTACTAACAATAGATTCAGTATAAAATCTCTTAATGTGAGTATGATGGTCTTTAATCTGAATACTACATTTTCAATGCAGGATCTAAAAGATTTTATGAGAAAGGCTGGAGAAGTAACTTATGTGGATGCACACAGAAGTAACAGGAACGAAGGGTAAGACTGTACTTTTTTTCTACAGTCACAATCTCATTGGTAGTACTAGGGAATCATTTAATTGCTACCATCAGTGTATACAGAGCTCTGCAAGGTGCATCATGCAGCCACAGTACCCTTGCTCAAATTGTAAAGTTTTGGAAAAATGTTTGAGTAGGCTAATCAAATGAGAATGTCTAGATTTCTATTTCAGTGTTCTGTCCTGCAAGGTCTGTGACACTAAAACTGTTTAACATGAAGTTATACATCGATCCCGTACCTGCTTGTAGTGATCATAAACGGCTGTGATGCCCTTCAGCCTGGGTGGTATATCAAGAACCTCCTGAACTGTCTTTTTATAGTGGATATAATGTTCTTTCCAGCCCAAACAAGCAAGAATGCAGTCTTCACATATGGGTGACGTTTGTAGTGACGGAGCCCGCATGGGAACGTTCTCCAGCATCCACTAGAAAAGCCTTTGGGAGTACTCCACTGCGCCTTTGTGCCTGCCTTCCCAACTCCACACCTCACTTCTTCGTTATCTCCAGTAACAAGCAGGAATAAGTCCTCACATATGGGTACGTCGGAACCGACGGAGCCTGCGCGGGAAAGCTCCCCAGCTTCCTAGAATGGAAGCTTTTGGGACCTCCCACTGCACATGCGCGCTGCCTTCCCGCCTTCCTGAACAGCTCTCCTCAGTTTCTCTTTTTTCCGCGGAGCCAGCAGGTCGTGTATCCTGTCACCGCTGAAGAAATTGTAGTTTTTTGTTTTGTTTCTTTAGACCGCGTACCTGCCTTCCCATACCGATACCGGTATCGCCGGTCTTCCTTTTTCTTTCTTGAAAAATTATTTTCTTTTTCTTTTATTATTTTTCAGCACTTGGTCACTTCAGTTAGGCCTTCTGGCCTACTTGAATTCTCCACATGGAGAAGCCAGCCCCTGGATTTAAGAAGTGTACCAAGTGTACTGCTGTAATATCAGTCACAGACACCCATGAATGGTGTCTTAAATGTTTGGGGCCTGACCACTCCATTCCGGACTGCCCTTCCTGCTCCCAAATGTCTAAGCGTGGGCTGCAGAACCGGGCCAACAAATTCCATGTGCTGTTTGCTTCAGAGAATCCAACATCACAGTCATCCAGGTCATCATCTCCGGATGGATCTCAGGTAACCAAACCTTCTGTGGGCAAGTCCTCAAAGGGCAAATCTCCTTCAAAGCATCGAGAGGCTCTTAGTTTTGAGGACCCTGCCCCAGCCAAACAGCCCCGGCGGGAAGCTCTGCCTTCCAAAACGCCAATTCAGGGGCTACAGGTTGACATCGATGGCACGGCCTCGACAGATCACCTGTTGGACTGCTCTGGGGTACCGGCCCATACCGGTACCGACATCCAGGCAGCCGTGGCGTCTATGGGCAATACTGTCCAATCCATGCAGCAGGCCGTCATGGCTTTCATTAAAGCTGCAACGCCATCGGTACCCATGCCTCCAGCGGTTCCGGGCCCGGTTCCGGTATCGTCCGCCATGCCGGAACCCAGGCCTTCCTCTTCTAAACGCAAATCGGTACCGTATGGGCTTTCGCTCCATACCGCTTCCATACCCGGTACGCCCGATGTCAATACCGATCGGTATGCGTATCGTGCGTTGGAGGAAACTAGAGAATACACCGATTCCTCTGAGGATTTTGGCTCCTCTGAGTCTGCAGAGCTCTCCCTTGACCTTCCTGAGGAACCTTCTTCTCCAAAAAGGAGAATGTCTCCTCCAGAGGATTTGTCCTTTCAGGATTTTATTTTAGAAATGGCTAAAGGCCTTTCTATCACTACCTCCTCTGAAAGGGAACCAAGGTCAAAAAGATTGGATATTTTAGGATACTCTAAGTCTCCTAAAGAAGCAGTTACCCTGCCTATCCATGAAATCCTTCAGGAACAATTGATGGATTTCTGGGAGAACCCTTTAACTCTGTCTCCTTATTCCCGTAGGTTGGACACCATGTATCGGGTCCCTCCTTCTCCTGGTTTTCAGAAAACTCAATTGCCTCACCACTCCATTGTGGTAAAGTCTGCAATGAAAAAGATCAAGAGTACTAAAAGGCACTCTTCTACACCTCCAGGAAGGGAATGTAAGACACTGGACTCTTTTGGTAGGAAAATCTTCCAGGCTAGTATGCTTATAGCCAGGATTAATTCCTACAGCCTCTATATGGGCATGTTCCTAGGGGAACTTGCCAAGAAAGTGCGGCATTTTGCCCCCTTTATCCCTGAGGATAAACAGGAGGACTTCCTTTCTGTAGTGAAACAACTTTCAGATGTTTCTAAGTTCTCCAACAGAGCTGCCTTTGATTCCTTCGAGGGAGCCAGCAGAGCTTCTGGCATTGCTATTGCAGCCAGACGTCTGGCTTGGCTCCAGGCTTCTGATCTGGAACCCTGGGTTCTAGATGGCTTACGGAATCTGCCCTGTACAGGTGAGAACTTATTTGGTGCAGAGTGGCAAGTTAAAGCCACTCAAATGGACGCTGAAAATGCCACCTTAGAGAGACTTTCTAAGTCCACTTCTACTCCCACTAAGAAGAAGTCTTTCAAGAGGCCTTATTATAAGAAGGCCAGATATGCTTCCAATACTGGCCAGCAATCTTCTCAACCTCGTTTTGCGGCTAAACGTCAGCAAACGAAACAAGCAAGAGCAAAGCCTGCAGCAGCTACTACAGCTCAACAGGCTCCACCCCCTCAGGGGTTTTGACTTGCCCCTAGAGAACTTGCCATTCCTGGTTCTGGACCAACCAGAACCTCTCACCATACCTGGAAGGTTAGCTCACTTTGCTCCCAGATGGGAACAAATCACAACAGAGCAATGGACCCTCTCTATCATCCGAGAGGGTTACAAACTTCATTTCTCCAACCTTCCTCCTCATCACATGGTGAGACCCTTCAATTCTCCATCTCCTCTCCTAGCCCTGTTGGGTCGGGAGATCTCTTCTCTGCTTGCCCAAGGGGCCATAGAAGAGGTTCCTCTTCATCAACAAGGGTCAGGTTTCTACTCCCCCTATTTTCTCATTCCAAAGAAGACAGGGGGATTCAGACCAATCCTAGATCTGAGAGAATTGAACAAATTTCTGTACAAGGAGAAATTCAAAATGCTCTCTTTGGGCATTCTCCTTCCATACCTTCAGAGTCAGGACTGGCTTTGTTCTCTAGACCTGCAGGATGCGTATACACATCTACTCATCCATCCATCCCACAGAAAATATCTTCGCTTTCTGTTCAGGGGAAGTCATTACCAATACAGAGTACTTCCCTTCGGTCTCGCCTCTGCCCCAAGAGTCTTTACCAAATGCATGGCAGTCGTAGCCGCATTTCTCAGAAGCATGGGGATTTTCGTATTCCCATATCTGGACGACTGGCTCATTCGAGCTCCAACTCAGTCGCAGGCCCAGATTTCCCTAGACCGCACAAGGAGCCTTCTGCAGTATCTGGGACTGGTGGTAAACCTTCCCAAGTCTCAACTCAGCCCTACTCAGTCTCTAGAATTCATAGGGGCCCGGTTGGACACCACCACTGCAAGAGCCTACCTTCCACTGGTTCGGGGTCAGCGTCTGCTGAGCTTGGCCTCCCAAGCCCAGTCCAGTACTCACTTGACAGCCAGGGAAATGCTACGCCTCCTGGGCCATATGGCCTCCACAGTACATGTGGTGCCCTATGCTCGTCTTCATATGAGAGCAGCTCAATGGACCCTGGCCACCCAGTGGACTCAGGCGTCGGGAGCACTCTCAGACCAAATACAAACCTCAAACCGTCTGTCTTGGTCCCTCCATTGGTGGATATCCACCAAGAATCTGTTGTTGGGGGCTCCCTTTCAGCCCTTGCTACCCAAGCAACCCTCACAACAGATGCCTCCCAATTGGGGTGGGGAGCCCATCTGCTAACTCTCTCCACTCAGGGCACTTGGTCTCCACAGGAGGCCACCCTTCATATCAACCTCCTGGAACTGCGAGCAATTTACCTTGCCCTCAAGGTCTTCTATACCCTCCTTGCCAACCTGACTGTCCTGGTTCAAACAGACAATCAGGTGGCCATGTTTTACATAAACAAACAAGGAGGGACGGGCTCTCTGTCGCTTTGCAACGAAGCTCTCAGATTATGGGCCTTCGCCAGAGAGCACCAAATTCATCTGCTAGCAGTGTATCTTCCAGGAGTTCAAAACTCTCGAGCAGACAGGCTCAGTCGAGTTCTGCTGCCACACGAGTGGTCCCTACACGTGGACCAGATAAGCAGAATCTTTCAGGAATGGGGGACCCCGGACATAGACCTCTTTGCAAGTCCGTGGAATGCCAAACTTCCCCGGTTCTGTTCCAGGACTCCGTGTCAGGAAGCTCAGGCCACGGACGCCTTTCTCCTCCATTGGGGTCAGGCGTTCCTATATGCCTTTCCACCCATTCCGCTGATTCCCAAGACTCTGTTCAAACTCCAGAGAGATCACGGCTCTATGATCCTCATAGCTCCACGCTGGCCACGCCAAGTGTGGTTCCCTCTGCTTCTACAGCTCTCCCAGGGATCCTCCCTGGACTTAGGAGCTGCACCAGACCTTCTGTCTCAGGAGGAGGGGACTTTGTGGCACCCAAACCCCAAATCCCTACATCTCCGAGCTTGGTTACTGAAGGCTTAAGTCTTCAAGACTTTAATCTTTCTCAACCTGTGAAAGATATCCTTCATGCCTCTAGGAAACCTTCCACGAGGCGGTCTTATGCTTTCAAATGGAAACGTTTTTTCCATTTGGTGTGCTCAGCAGGGCCTTGACCCTCTGGCACTTCCTTTGAATTCCCTCTTAGACTATCTCCTGCATCTTTCCAATGCAGGCCTTAAGACGAATTCTGTAAGAGTCCATTTAAGTGCTATTTCAGCATCCCTGAAACCTATAAATGGACAACCTATCTCCTCTCATCCTCTTGTTGCAAGATTCATGAGAGGCCTGACTCTCACTAAACCTCCCATCAGACCCCCCCCGGTCGCATGGGATTTGAATCTAGTGCTTGGTCAGCTTATGAAGCCACCTTTTGAGCCGTTATTTTCTACCTCCTTGAAATTTCTTTCCTGGAAGGTACTATTCCTAATTGCAGTCACTTCCGCTCGCTCGCCGCATCAGCGAACTGCAGGCTCTAGTGGCTAATCCACCTTATACAAGATTTCATCATGACAAGGTGGTCCTTAGGACGAATCCCCACTTTATGCCCAAAGTGGTCTCGCCTTTTCATCTTAATCAAGAGGTATATCTACCGGTTTTTTTTCCGGCTCCTCATGCATCCAGTGCAGAGAGGAACCTTCATACTCTGGATTGTAAAAGAGCTCTAGCCTTTTACCTTAATAGGACTCAGCCACATCGAAAGTCTTCTCAACTTTTCGTGGCTTTTGATCCTTCACATTTGGGACTTCCAGTCTCCAAGCGTACACTTTCCAATTGGATTGCTCAGTGTATTTCCTTTGCTTACCAGAGTAAAAACATTTCTCTGGAAGGCCATGTCACAGCTCACAATGTGAGAGCCATGGCAACTTCTATGGCTCATCTGCACTCTGTTTCCATTGATCAGATCTGTCGAGCCGCTACCTGGGCCTCGGTTCATACCTTTACAGCCCATTACTGTTTGGACAAGGACTCCCGCCGGGATGCCTTGTTTGGCCAGGCTGTCCTCAAACACCTGTTCCATTCTTAGACAACTCCTGCCCACCTTCCCAGGATGGATGCCTGAGATCCATACGAAGATGGCGAACCCTTGGAGGGGATCTCCCAGGCATCTCAGCTAGGGAGTCCCCATATGTGAGGACTTATTCCTGCTTGTTCCTGGAGATAGCACAGTTACTTACCTGTAACAGGTGATCTCTGGGAACAGCAGGAATTAGTCCTCACAACCCACCCACCTCCCCTAGGAGTTGTATCTTCTATCTATCTGTCTTCCTGTCCTCTCTCTATTGTCTCAGCTATAAACTCGAAACTGAGGAGAGCTGTTCAGGAAGGCGGGAAGGCAGCGCGCATGTGCAGTGGGAGGTCCCAAAAGCTTCCATTCTAGGAAGCTGGGGAGCTTTCCCGCGCAGGCTCCGTCGGTTCCGACGTACCCATATGTGAGGACTAATTCCTGCTGTTCCCAGAGATCACCTGTTACAGGTAAGTAACTGTGCTTTCTGTGCCTTCCCAACTCCTCTCCTCAGGACATGTCGTCCTGTCACCGCTGAAAAACACATCTTTTTTTGGGTGGAACATTGTGCTTCTGCCTTCCTGTCGATGCAGGTCTGTTGAATCAGACATCTGTCCCGACAGTTTTTTTTAATTTTAATTTTGTTCCTTTCATGCAATTTTCACCTCTGAGCTGGGCCTTTAGGCCTCCATAGCCTTATCTTCATTCTGAAGAAACATTTTTGAGGCATGGAAAAGCCAACTAGTGGTTTTAAAAAGTGTACTGGTACCATATCAATCACTGATAAACATGACTGGTGTCTCAAATGTTTGGGGCTTGAACATCAGCCCAATTCTTGTCCTTTGTGCCAGCAAATGACAGAGAGGGGCCTAAAGAATAGAGCCAGACAGTATGAATCGTCGTTCACCTTGGACTCTGTTGTGGCTTCCACTTCTTCGAGGGCAGTGTCTTCCTCTCATGGGTCTCAGGTTTTTTCAGAGTCCGAACATATAAAAGTAAGTCTCTGGCCACTCTGAAGTCATCGGCATCAAAGACAGATTCCGAGACCAGAGAGAAGTCCCAGTATAAGCATTGCGACTCCGCTAGGGGTGCTTTCGACACAGACTGGCTAGCTAAACAGCCCCGGCGGAAGAATCTGTCCTCCAAAGCACAAGGGGGGGCTTCGGGACGCTCCAGAGAGCTTACTGGTTCCATGTTCCGGGACAGTGGTCCAAAGCCCTGTTAGAGATTCCACCTAGACATCGGCCATCTCCCTGGACCAGCGCATGCTGGCTCTCAAGAGGAGTTTGACTGCACTCCTGGCAGTCTTGGTACCAATAACATTGAGAGCTCCAGGAGTGCAGGCTTCAGCACAGAGCCTTCAGCCATGTGTATCTACGCCGATGTTGGCCCTCGAACCGGCATAGATGGAGACCCCTGAGGAGAGGAGGTGGGAAGGCAGGCGCAGTGAAGTTCTCCCCAAAGGCTTTCCTATTGGATGCTGTGGAGCGATCCCGCGCATGCTCTGTCTGTACTGACATCACCAATATGTGACGACCAATTTCCTGTTTTTCCCGGAGATCACCTCTTACAGGTGAGTAATTACATTTTACTGTGAATCAGTGTTAATACAGTATGCTGCAGCTGTTGGGCCTGCTTTTTCTGTAGAATTGCACTGAAACATTTTTTAGCGGGTAGAGGCTTCATTCTCTTCCATCTGCCACCACATGCAGAAACTGAACTTGAACTTCTCATGGCTCACCTCTCTTCCCATGACTAGACCTTGGGGGCAGGGGGTGTGGAGGAGTTTAAGGAGCTGTACATAGCAATTTTAAACTCTGAAAAATGCCTAGATATTTCAGCCTTCCTTCTAGCTTCCAGGCATTAATGTAAACAGGGCCATAGCAAGAGCTGTGCGAGTAGTGTGGCAGCACATGGTATAACTATGGAAGGGGTGCTGATGTCATCACTGGGACTTACAGGAAGCCTGATTAAAGAGCGAGTACCTGTGTGCAACTTTGGGGTGGGGTGAGGTGTCAGTTTCTCAAGTCACACAGGGCACATTTCTAGCTTGCTACAGCCCTGAATGTAAAATCCATCAACCTGCTAGATCAGTCTAGATGAGTGGATTATGCTGCTCACCCAGCAGATGGAAGGAGAACACTGAGTTTCACATCAGCAATATAAGGATTGATACAGACCTGGAACTTGCTAGTATTCTCGGTCTTGAACAGATAGTTGCAGCTTGAGATGAATGTTTTCATGTGGCTTGGCTTCCTGAGGTACAGATTGACCCATGTTAAATCTAGTGGCCTGTTCACTCTTAGAGGAAATGTTCATAGACCAATCCCCTAATTGAGCCAGAGGGGGAACCCTTGGCTATGAACTAGGCCCAGGGGCCCCATTCCTGGTGGACCAAGCATCCCAGTAAGCAGTTGTTGCCCCAAGGGGCTTATGCTACGGATGGGGTGGTGAGTAGCAGCCCTGCAGGGATTAAAGTGTTCCCTCCCCTCCCCCTTCTCACGTCCCACTTCTGTCTCTTCAATGCAGGAGCGACTGTTACTAGCTTTAAGGGTAAAGGTATTAGGGGGGGATTAAAAAAGAGGAAAAGAAAACACCTTATTCAGTGGGACAGAATGAGAGTTTGCCCAGGAGGCAGAGCCACTATCTGGCATTGTTCTCAGTAAATACCAAGTTGTGGCAGGAAAGTGCAGTACCTAGAGAGAGATGGTATTTGGCAGGCTCATACAGTCTGGTGTGACATGAAGATATCAGCAGTGTCTTTGTCAGGCTGCAGTGAACATGCAGCTGAGACTCCAGTGGCATTGCCCACGGTTCCCACAGTATCTCCACCAGCCAGAACACTGGCTGTTTTGTGTATGACTCTTAAGTTTTTAACCACAAAGCAGAAGATGGTTCCTGTTTTCTTCCCGAGCTCCCCCAACGGATGTCTGTACAGTGGATTGGGCTGTCAGGTCACTCTTCTCTGTTTCAGAGGTTGGCAGACTATTTTTCTTCCTCATCGTGATTTATTGCATTCTCTGGGAACAAGCAGGAAGTCAGTCCACACATTTGGGGTGACATCGGCATCGACTGAACCCGTGCTGATTCACTCCTCAGCTTTCCAAGAAAGCCTTTGGGAGTCAGACCACTCATGTGTGGTCATCTTCCCACTCAAGGGAGCCATCTTTCCTCAGTCGTCTTTTTTTTTTTCACAGAGCCCTGCAGACATCCTGTCTGTTGTCCCTGATAAAAGTTGATTTTTCTAAACCACCTACTTGGAGTTTTTTTTTCTTTTTGCCAGTTGGTTCTACCTTCTCGCCACCTGAGTCCACCCTCGCCCATCACATTTTTCTCAGGTCCTTTTTCTTTTTCGGGGTTGGTCTTTTTTCACACCCTCCCTAACTGAGACATCTGAGTTTGATCTTGCGGTTGCTGCCTAACCCCCTGTGTCTTAAGTCAGCAGATTTAAGCAATGTGGCAAATGCCCCTG
This sequence comes from Ichthyophis bannanicus, assembly GCA_033557465.1. Taxonomy (NCBI): domain Eukaryota; kingdom Metazoa; phylum Chordata; class Amphibia; order Gymnophiona; family Ichthyophiidae; genus Ichthyophis; species Ichthyophis bannanicus. The sequence continues at coordinate 298,045,437 of CM066037.1, forward strand.
TACCATGTCCATAACAGACCATCACAGTTGCTGTATCAAGTGCCTTGGTGTGGCTCACGATGACTCCATTTGCCTACTCTGCCTGCAGATGTCGAGCAAGAACCGGAGGAATCGTGAAAAGCAGGGGGAGGAGCTTTTTGGTTCATAGGCCTCTGCTGTGGTGCCGGCCTAGAGTCTGGAATCGTTGCTCTCGGGGACTGTATCTGATGACTCGATGTTGCGTGCACGTGCTCTATCAGAGACCTGAGGTCAGAGAGCCTTGGACCGGGGGTTGTCCTCTGAGGACCTCCCCAGCGGGTCCAAGATCTCATCCAAATCTGATTCCAGAGCCGGAGGCAACCTCCAGTACCTGGCCTTGGAGTCCTCGGCCCAATGCTGAGGGTGATGGCCGGGAGCAGCTTTCGAAGCTACCCCAATGGGAGGAGACTCCCACTTTGTCGAGGGATTGGGCTCTGTCCTCCAATATGATCACCATTGGTGATTTTCCTCTCAAGGGAGTTTGCTTCGGGCTCGATACCTTCGGGGCCCAAACCAGTCTCTGTGGAGTCTACTGGCATCGAAGCCAGGATGGCAACCTTGGAACACAGCCTGGCCACCTTCCTCGAGGCGCAGCAGGGCTCGATGCCCAGAGCCTCCGGGTCGTTCGTGCTGACAACGGGACCCTCCACTTTAAGGACCTCCCTGGAGGATGTCCAGTCAGCATGGAACGATTTGCTCACTCAGAACTGCATCAGTCGGCCTCCAATTCAAGGCATGACTCACCTCAGAGCACCTCTGGGTCAGCGCATTGGGTACCTCGCTCTCCCATCAGTGCCGGTGGCTCATCATTCCGATGACTGTCTGGGCCTCAAGATCTTATCCGGTTCAGAGTTGGGCTGGGAGACCAATGATGAGTTACCTGACACCACGTTACACAGGGATGTCCCCTCTGAACCGTCTCCCCCTCAGGAGCCTTGGAGGTCTCTGCCCGAGGACCTCGCATTCCTTTAGTTTGGCCAGGGGGATATTAAAGGTCCTGGCCATCATGGTATAGCTGGAGGAGATTCTCCAGTGCAAGGACCCTCTGAGGGAGGCACTGACAGTGCCGATTCCCCCTCATCCTGGAGCACTTGCTGTTCAGAATTTAGGAGAGCCCGGTGATAGCGCCAGTAGTGGGCCGGTGACTCGATTCTCAGTATAGAGTATGTAAGAGCCCCGACTTTCAGATGAGAAAGCTGCCTCACAACTCCATGGTGGTGGAGTCTGCTGTGCATTGAATAGAGTCAGAACATACTCTTCGGTGCCCTCTGGTAGGGAGACCCACACCTTGGATGGGTTTGGCAGGAGGAAGTGCTACCAGGGCTCGATGCTCGCAGCCCGCATCCAGGATTACCAAATGTACATGGGCATGTACTTGAGGGATCTGGCAAAGGAGCTCACGGTGTTCTCAGCTGGGCTGGCAGATGAATCTCTCAAGCACTTCTGGGACCTCGTATCCTCTGTCAAGGAATACTCCAAATTCCATACTCTAGCAGCCTTGATGGCTTTGAGTCTGTGGCTCATGTGGCTGCAGTGGGCATTAGTGCCTACCACTTGGATTGGCTACAGTTCTTGGACTTGGAGCAATGGATACAGGACAAACTGGCTGATGTCCCCTGCCACAGAGAGAACCTCTTGGGTAAACCCATGACCGATAAGGCGGCCGAGTTGGAGTCTGAGTTTATGACCAGGACTAGGCTGTCCCAGAAGTCGACTGACCCTTCCCACCAGAAGGTTTCGGGGGGAAAAAACCCTTCCACCTGAATGCAAAAAAGGTTTATGGAAAATAGGCCATAAATTGTGTGGATATCAGGCTCCCCAGCAGGCCAAGGGCCAGGGACACAGCCCCCATAAGCAGAAAGCCCCCAAGCCCCAAACAGTGCCCCTTCCGCAGCAGGGGGGGGGGGGGCTTTTGACTCCTTGGGCATAGCCTGTTTTCCCCCTGAGTGCCAGGACGCAAGGCACATAGGAGGACATCTAGTTCACTTCGCTCACCTCTAGCTGGGCATCACCACAGACGCCTAGATACTGCAGGTGGTGCGGGAAGGTTATTTCCTGCACTTTCACCAGACGCCGCCTCCCTTCTTTCCAGGGGAACTTCCCATGACCTCCCTGCACAGAGAGCTCCTGCAGAAGGAGCTCTAGTCCCTGCTCAAGGATCAGGCAGTAGAGCCAGTCCCTCTGCTCCTCTGGTGCATGGGGTTCTACTCCCGGTACTTCCTCATCCCAAAAAAGACAGGAGGCTTTTGGCCCTGGATCTGTAGGTCCTAAACTGCTTGCTAGTCAAGGAGAAGTTCAAAATGCTATCCCTTGGAACATTGCTGCCCTACATCCAGCGGAAAGATTGGCTATGCTCCTTGGATCTCAAAGATGTCTATACCTACATCCTGATCTATCCTCAGTACAGTCAGTACTTCTATTTCATCATCGGAGGCTGCCACTACCAGTACAGGGTGCTCCCCTTCGGCTTCTCCTCTGCTCCCTGGGTGTTCACCAGATGCCTGACAATAGTCGCCGCTTACCTCTGGTTGCTGAGAATCTGTCTTCTCCTATATGGATAACTGGCTTCTAAAGGCCAGCCCGCTAGAGGAGGTTCATCACGCAGCCCACTGCATCATCAGGATGCTACAGCATCTAGGGTTTGTAATCAACTTCCTAAAGTCACATCTGCTACAGACCCAGTGCCTGGAATTCATAGGAGCCCTTTTGGACTCTACCAAGGCCAGAGCCTTCCTCCTGCTAGAGAGGGCGCAGTGTCTGGTGATCCTAGCAAAGAGGTACAGTGTAGCTCATCTCCTCCCCCTGTCTCCTGCTTTGCCTATTGGGACACATGGTCTTAATGGTTCACATAACTCTGCAGTTCCATCTACGGATGGGACAGGCCCATTGGATCCTCAGTTCTAAGTGGACTCAGGCCACAGGCCAACTGGAAGATCTGGTGTGGATCACCCAGTTTCTGGCGGCCTCTAGCCTGATGGCAGAGTAGACAGAATCTTATGGCCAGCCTACCCTTCCTGGCTCTGCCTGACCAATGCATTCTGACCACAGACACATCCAAGTTTGGCTGGGGAGCCCTCTCCGATGGTCTCCAGTCACAGGGTGCTTGGACTCTGGAGGAAAGTGCTTTCCAGATCAACCTCCTTGTACTCAGAGCTGTGACAAATGCCCTTTGGATGTTCCAGGCCCACCTGTTGGGCCAGTTTGTCCTCATTCAGATGGACAACCAAGTAGTGATGTTTTACATCAAGAAGCAGTGGGGAACGTACATCCTTTGTTGGGAGGCAGTTTGCCTCTCGACCTTCACTGCGGGGAAGGGCATGACCCTCCAGGCATACTATGTACCTGGCCAGAATAATCTGTTCGCAGATCGACTCAGCAGTCCTTCAGCCCCACGAGTGGCACCTCAACCTAGCGGTGGCCACCCCCATCTTTTGACGAAGGGGAACCCTGACGTTTGACCTCTTTGTCAGCCCCGAGAACACGCAGTTGCCACACTTATGCTCCCAGAGGCCAGCCCCGGGTGGTGACAGACACCTTTCTTTTGTCCTGTTTCGGGTACCTGCTGTATGCATACCTGCCTACTCCCCTGGTTCCCAAGACTTTGCTCAAGGTTCAATCGAACTGGGGCTTTGTAATTCTCATTGCTTCTCGGTGGCGCAGGCCGCCATGGTTCCCTCTGCTCCTACAGATGGCCCGAGTGGCCCCAATACCCCTGAGCCAGGCCCTGTACTTGCTTTTACAGGAGAACTAAACCCTTCTCCATCCCAATCTCCAGTTTCTTTCCCTGACGGGCATGGATGCTGAGCAGCTAGCCCTAGCACACCTCCACCTCTCCAGGGACGTGGCGATTGTCCTACTGGCAGTCATGCAAGGATGCCTCTTGGGTTGGTGGCTGCATATGCTGTGTTTTGTGGTTCTCTATGGGGGCAGTTTGCAGTTACTTTTTCATCACAGGTTTCCTGTCATGGAAGGGTCGGTAGTGTTCTCTTCTTAGTCTTCTGTAGTTAAATATGCTGGCTCAGGTCTGTTGCAGAGGCCATGGGTCAGCTGTCAAACTGGTAGTGCATCTGGAGGCATTATGTTTTCTTGTTGGCAAAGGATTGTTCAGATTCTTCTCTTCTGGCTTAGACAGACTCCTTCATTTGATACCTCTGACTACTCTGTCTAATTAGACTAATTATAGATTTCTTATACTGATTGAAAGCGCACAACATAGAAGGCATTTTATCACTTCCAACGTGAATCATCGGGCTACTTTGTAGCACCCTAACCCATTAAAGCTTGGGTTTAAAGGCTATAGCTATGCCATTGTGGCTTTTTTTATATTATTTATTAAAGAAGTTACAAATATGATTGAGTAACATTAAACATAAGACAAAACTTACAAAATTAAAAAAGAAGCTAAGAATTCTTACAGGAAGGTAAAAAAAAGTTCATTTTAAAAGGAATAAACTCAGTTGGGTACATAACCCTTCCTTTTCGAGATTAAAGCATTGTTTGAATATAACATTGAAATTAATTGAACATGAAAGATTACATTAAATGAAATAAAATTTATATTGTAAAAGCTGGAAAGGTTTATCCCTACAAAAGTTATTAAAGAAACATTTCTATAGAAATGGGGTTAAATCAAAAATCCAAATCTAAAATTTACAAAAAATTTTGTTAGAAACAGAATTGCTTCTGCCAGATCCTCCTCCGTAGAAACCCTTAAATCTGATTTGATTAATCTCCAGGAACAAGCAGGAATGTAGTCTTCACATATGGGTATCATCAGTACCGACGGAGCCTGCGCGGGAACGCTCCCCAGCGTCCAATAGGAAAGCGTTTGGGAGCATCCACAGTACCTGCGTGCTGCCTTCCCACCTTTCCCTCTCCAGTTTTTCGTTTTCTGCGGAGCCAACAGGTCGCACATCTTGTCACTGCAGAAAATTCCATTCTTATACTTTTTTTGTGGTCGCGTCTGCCTTCCCTCGACGCTATACCGATACCGCCGGTGGTTCTTTTCTTTCTTTAAAAAAAAAAAAAACTTAGTTTCTGGAGTCTTTCCTTCAGTAACTTTCTTCTGTGGTGCTAGGCACCATTTTGGGCACTAGGCCCAATTTTTTCCTTAAACATCGAAAAACCTGCTTCGGGTTTTAAAAAATGTTCTAAGTGTAGCGGTACCATCTCCGTCACCGACACCCATGAGTGGTGCCTCAAATGTTTAGGTCCTGACCACTCTATTTCAGAGTGCCTCGCCTGTGGAATGATGTCTAAAAGGGCCCGTCAAAACCGGGCTGCTAAACTTAGCACCCTTTTTCCCTCCGATGTGGCGTCCGTGGCATCGACGTCCTCCAGGGCTTCATCTTCCTCCCATGGATCTCGGGTAACTAAACATAAATCTAGCCAGTCCTCAAAGGGTAGATCTCCTTCTAAGCATCGAGATGCCTCTGGCGTTGCCCTTGAGGGATCTTCACCGGCAAAATTGCCCCGGCAGGAGGCTTTGGCTTCCAAAGCACTAACGGGGCTCCAGGATGTTCTCGAGGCCTCAAACTCAACAGAACTACTGGTGCCATGCTCTGGGGTTCCGGCTGCTTCAACTGGCACCGATACCCAAGCATCGGCAGCGTCAATAGAGCAGAGATTCTTGGCTCTTGAACACAGTCTGAGGGTTCTTCTTATGGCCTTGATGCCCCTGAAACCGCTTCAGATACTTCAACTGGCACCAACTGCATCGACATCGACGGGTATACCACCGGGACCGAGTCATGCGTCTCTATCCGGCATCGACGAGTCGTTACCGGATCACTTTGATACCGACTTCGATTGGTACCGTGCCTTGCACGATCACCAGGATCGGAGATACTTCGAATCCTCGGATGAGTCTGAAGACTCCGAAGACTCTGCCAATACAAGAGTACTTCTTCCCGAGGATTCCTCTTCTCCTCAGCGTAGGATGTCTCCGCCAGAGGATATGTCCTTTCAGGATTTTATCCAAGATGTGGCCCGAGTTCTTTCCATCGCAGTGGCTCTTGAAAAAAGAGCCTAGGGCAAAGGAATTAGAAATCCTTCAGTACCCTAAAGCTCCCAAGGAGGCAGCTACCTTACCTATTCATGAGATCTTGCATGATCTTATGTTAAGGATGTGGGACACACCTCTAACCACATCTCCTCATTCCCGAAGACTCGACACCATGTATCGAGTTCCTCCTTGTCCTGGGTTTCAAAAGACTCAATTACCACACCATTCCATGGTGGTGGAATCAGCCATGAGACGGATCAAGAGCAATGTTCCCTCTAATTTTCTGTAGGCTGTGTGCGCATAAAATATCAGCTGTGCAGCTTTTGAAGGAAGGTTAAATTTTTGTGCGCCACATAACGACACTTTGAGTTATATACTTTAAAATTTGACTACACGTCAGAATACAGTATATACACCACATTGATTTTAATCAAATTAAATGAAAATAGACAATTACTAAATGAAGCGGAAAATTTCAAGTAATTACAATCACAACTTTTAAATTTTAAGATGTCTGTGTTTTCTATCAGAATCAGAACTGTAATTTTTGTACGCTCTGTTGTAAAATATGTGCGCTTGCTTGGCAAGGTGTGTGCGCGCGCACAGCTTAGAGGGAACAGTGATCAAGAGTGCAAAAAGGCATTCATCTAATCCTCCAGGATGTGAAAGTAGAACTCTAGACGCCTTTGAGCATCAATCCTTCCAGGCTTCCATGCTTTTCTGCTAGAATCAGTTCCTATATCTTGTATCTGGGGATGTTCCTTAAGGAAGTCACAGGAGACTTAGAGCTTATGGGTCCTCTTCTTCCTGATGATAAAAGGCAAGATTATGTTGCTCTTGTTAAAAACATGCTCTGGATGTTTCCAAGTTTGTGAATCATGCAGCCTTTGACTGCTTTGAATGCATAAGCAGAACCTCTGCTATTGCCATAGGTGCACGTAGGATTGCCTGGTTCCAGGCAACAGACTTGGAAATCTGGGTACAGGACAAATTGGGAAACATACCTTGCACAGGAGAGAATCTTTGGCAAGAATTCGCAGGAAAAAGCTAATGAGATAGATGTTGACAATATCACTTTGGATAGATTGTCCAAATCCACAGCTGATCCTGCGAGGAAAAAATCCTCTAGAAACCGTTCTTCAGTAAGAGGTTTTATCCCTCTTATACCCAGCAGGGACATCGTCCAGGTTAGTCTGCCCAAAAGGGACAGCAACAGCAACCTAGACGACAAAGGAAGCCAAAAGCTGCTAAGCCTCAATCGGCTTGGCTTAGACTCAGCCCCCACAGGGACTTTGACTCCTGTCTAGAGAACTTTGCCTTCCTGGCCCTGAACGGTCCAGAACCCTCCACCATTCCAGGAAGGTTATATCATTTTTCCCCCAGATGGGGTCAGAAAACAGCAGAAACGTGGACTCTGTCTATTGTAAGAGAGGGGTAAAAGCTTCATTTCCTCAGCATGCCCCCTCCTACAATGGTAAGACAGTTCAATTTTCAGACTTCTCTCAACAACCAGTTAGGTCAAGAGGTCACTGTGCTTCTTGCCCAAGGGGCAATAGAAGAGGTACCCATTCTACAACAGGGTATAGGGTTCTACTCCCCCTATTTCCTTACTCCAAAGAAAACAGGAGGACACAGACCCATTTTAGACCTCAGAGAATTGAACAAATTCCTGTTCAAAGAAGTTCAAAATGATTTCTCTGGGAACTCTGCTGCCAAACCTTCAGAGTCAGGATTGGCTTTGTTCTCTTGGTCTCAAGGATGCGTACACTCATGTTCTCATCCATCCAACTCATCGAAAGTTCCTTCGATTCCTGTTTCAAGGAAAGCACTACCAATGCAGGGTTCTTCCTTTTGGCCTGTCTTCTGCACCAAGAGTGTTCACAAAATGCATGGCTGTGGTAGCAGCATTTCTCCGCACCCTGGGAATATTTGTCTTCCCTTACTTAGGCGACTGGCTCATTTGAGCCCCTTCTGGGCCAGATTTTCAATAACCTCATATGGATGTGAAAGCTGGACAGTGAAAAAGACAGACAGGAAGAAAATTGATGCCTTTGAATTATGGTGCTGTGTATACCATGGACTGCCCGTAGAATAAACCAGTCGGTACTAGAGGGAGATCAAACCTAAGTTTTCTTTAGAAGCTCAGATGACAAGACTTTGACTTTCATACTTTGGACACATCATGCGAAGAGAGAGATCATTAGAGAAAGACATCATGCTTGGCAAGATAGGTCAACGCAAAAGAGGAAGGCCAGCAATGAGATGAATCGATACAATAACAGCAGCTACGGGTACCAGTCTGTCAACAATGAGCTGCCTGACTGAAGACCGAACACAATTTAGGATAGCTATCCAGCGGGTCGCCATGAGTCGACTCCGACTCGATGGCACTTAACAACAACTGGGCCAGAAGCCTGTTTTGCTCTGTCTCGCACAATGCGCATCCTTCAGTATTTGGGACCTGTCATAAAAGTTCCAAAATCCAACCTTGCTCCCACTCAATCCCTAGAATTTATAGGAGCTCATCTGGATACCAGATAGACAAGGGCCTTCCTTCCACAGCCCCGCTGTCTTCGCATTGTACAGTTAGCTTCCCAAACAGTGCTCAAACCTCATCTCACTGCTCGGGAAATGTTACAGTTGCTAGGCCACATGGCATCCACCGTGCATGTGGTTCCTTATGCTCGCCTCTATATGAGGGCAGCCCAGTGGACCTTATCCACTCAGTGGATTCAGGTGTCAGGTTGCCGGTCAGACAAAATAGCAAATACAGATTGCCTTATTTTGTCCCTCCTATGGTGGCAGTCACCCAGAAACCTTCTGGTGGGGTCTCCTTTCCAGCAACCCCTACCCCAAGCCACTCTGACAACAGATGCCTCACAGGAGGGTTGGGGAGCTCACCTGCAAGGTCTCTCTACCCAGGGTACCTGGACTCCACAGGAGACCTATGTACACATCAATCTCCTGGAACTCAGAGCAATCTTCCTTGCTCTTCGAGTATTGCACACCCAGCTCAGCTACAAGACAGTCCTAGTTCAAACGGATAATCAAGTAGCCATGTTCTATGTGAACAAGAAGGGCGGAACAGGCTCTCTGTCGCTATGCAATGAAGCTTTGCGACTATGGGCCTTCGCCAGAGAGCATCAGATTCATCTCCTTTCAGTGTATCTTCCAGGCATTCAAAACTCCTGGGCAGACACTCGGTCAAATTCTGCTTCCACACGAATGGTCTCTCCATGCAGACCAAGTGGCCCAAATTTTTCAAATTTGGGGAACCCCGGACATAGACCTTTTTGTAAGTCAGCTGAATGCCAAACTTCCCAGGTTCTGTTCCAGAATTCCAGCTCGAGGTTGTCAGGCCAGGGATGCTTTCCTCCTTTACTGGGGTCAGGACTTTCCTGTATGCCTTCCCACCCATTCCCCTAATTCCCAAAACCCTATTCAAGCTTCAGAGAGACAGAGGTCATATGATTCTCATAGCTCCACATTGGCCACAGCAACCGTGGTAACCTTTGCTCCCACGTCTCTCTCAAGCTCCGCCTCTGGAGTTAAGATCTGCTCCAGATCGTCTCTCACAAGAGGACGGGATGCTGTGGCATCCCAATCCCCAGTCTCTGCATCTCAGGGCCTGGTTGCTGAAAGCCTAGAACGTCGGGACCTTAACCTTTCCCAGCAGGTAAAGGATATCCTTCATGCTTCCGGAAACCCTCCACAAGACGCTCTTATGCATTTAAGTGGAAGATGTTTACCATATGGTGCTCACAAAAGGGTCTTAACCCTTTTGCGATACCTCTAGAATCATTATTGGAGTATCTCCGTCATTTGTCAAATACAGGTCTTAAGACCAATTCAGTGAGAGTCCATTTGAGTGCTGTTGCGGCTTCTTTCAAGCCTCTAAATGGACAGCCTATTTCCTCTCATCCTCTTATAGTGAGATTTATGAGAGGCCTTCTAACAAAGCCTCCCATTAACCCACCACCGGTGGCATGGGACTTGAATCTGGTACTTGGGCAGCTCATGAAACCACCCTTTGAACCATTTTTTTTTGTGCCATCAAGTCAGTGATTCATAGCGACCCAGCTACCTCTGGGTTTTCTTGGCAATGTATCACCGGAAGTAGATTGCCAGCCTTTTCTTCCGAGGCAATGGAGGGTAAAATGACTTGCCCAAGGTCACAAGGAGTGCCAGTGGGAATTGAACCCCTGATCTTCTGGGTACTAGGCAGTTGCTCTAACCACTAGGCTACTCCTCCATTAGCCACTACCTCTTTGAAATTCCTTTCCTCATTGCAATCACATCAGCACGTCGCATCAGTGAATTGCAAGCGTTGGTGGCTGATCCTCCTTATACAAGGTTCCACCATGATAAGGTAGTTTTTAGGACTCATCTTAGGACTTCCAGTCTCCAAAAAGACACTGTACAACTGGATTGCACACTGTATATCTTTTACCTATGAGAGTAAGAACCTTCCTCTTGAAGGCCATGTCACAGCTCACAATGTGAGAGCCATGGCAGCCTCAATGGCTCATCTTCACTCTTTGTCTATTGACGACATCTGTCGAGCAGCTACTTGGGCTTTGGTACATACCTTCACAGCCCATTACTGCTTAGACAAGGACTCCTGCCGGGATGCCTTGTTTGGTCAGGCTGTTCTTCAACACCTGTTCCAGACTTAATCAACTCCTACCCACCATCCCTGGTAGGATGCCAGTGATCCATGGGGGGAAGTGTAGCCCTTTCACGAGGGCACACAACTTTCTGGGGCCATCTCCCTGGCATCTGCAGCTAGGTAGTCCCCATAAGTGAAAACTACATTCCTGCTTGTTCCTGGAGATAGCATAGATCTCCAGTAACAAGCAGGAATGTAGTCTTCACATATGGGTATCATCGGTACCGACAGAGCCTGCGCAGGAATGCTTCCCAGCGTCCAATAGGAAAGCTTTTGGGAGCATCCCACAGCGCCTGCGTGCTGTCTTCCCGCTTTTCCCAACTGTCCCTCTCCAGTTCTTCGTTTTCTGCGGAGCTGACAGGTTGCACATCCTGTCACCGCAGAAAATAATTCCCTTCTCTTCTTCTTTTTTGTGGTCATGTCTGCCTTCCTTCGACGCTACACCGGTACCGCCGGTGGTTCTTTCTTTTAAAAAACAAACAACCTTTTCTTCTGGAGTCTTCCAGGTTTTTTTTTCTCCTCAGGTGCCACGCGCCATTTTGGGCACTAGGCCCAACTTTTCCTTTAAATGGAAAAACCCGCTTCAGGTTTTAAAAAGTGTTCCAAATTTGGCGGTACCATTTCCATCATCGACACCCATGAGTGGTGCCTCAAATGTTTAGGTCCTGACCACTCTATTTCGGAGTGTGTTGCCTGTGGGATGATGTCGAAGAGTGGCCGGCAGAACCGAGCTGCTAAACTTAGCACCCTTTTTCCCTCCGATGCAGCCTCTGTGGCATTGACGTTTTCCAGGGCTTTGTCTTCCTCCCATGGATCTCAGGTAACTAAACATAAATCTAGCTGGTCCTCAAAGGGTAGATCTCCCTCTAAGCATCGAGATGCCTCTGTCGTTGCCCTTGAGGGACTTCCACCGGCAAAATTGCTCTGGTTGGAGGCTTCAGCTTCTTAAGCATTAACGGGGCTCCATGATGTTCTTGAGGCCTCAACCTCGGCAGAACTACTGGTGCTATGCTCTGGGGTACCGGCTACTCCATCTGGTACCGATACCCAAGCATCGGCAGTGTTGATAGACCAGAGATTCTTGGCTATGGAACGCAGTCTGGCAGCTCTTCTCGCGGCCTTGATGCCCTTGAAACTGCTTCAGACAATTCAACCGGCACCGACTCCGGTACCAGTATCGACTGCATCGACATCGGCAGGTATTCTACCGGGACCGAGTCATGCTTATCCATCCGGTATCGACAAGTCGGTACCGGACCCCTCTGATGCCAACTTCGATTGGTACCAGTACCATGCCTTGCACAATCACCCGGATCGGAGGTACTTTGAATCCTCGAATGAGTCTGAAGAGACTAAAGCTCTGCCAATACCAGAGTACTTCTTCCTGAGGATTCTTTTTTTCTCAGCATAGGATGTCTCCACCAGAGGATATGTCCTTTCAGGATTTTATCAGAGATGTGGCTCGCGGTCTTTCCATCACAGTGGCTCCTGAAAAAGAGCCTAGGGCAAAGGAATTAAAAATCCTACAATACCCTAAAGCTCCCAAGGAGGCAGCTACCTTACCTATTCATGAGATCTTACATGATCTCATGTTAAGAATGTGGGAAACAACTCTAACCACATCTCCTCACTTTCGAAGACTCGACACCATGTATCGAGTTCCTCCCTGTCCTGGGTTTCAGAAGACTCAGCTACCACACCATTCCATGGTGGTGGAATCAGCTATGAGAAGGATCACGAGTGCAAAAAGGCATGCATCTAATCCTCCAGGACGTGAGTGTAGGACTTTTGACACCTTTGGACGTTGAACCTTCCAGGCTTCCTTGCTTTCTGCTAGGATCAGTTCCTATATTTTATATATGGGAATGTTCCTTGAGGTCACGGGAGATTTAGAGCTTATGAGCCCTTTTCTTCCTGATAAGAGGCAGGATTACCTCGCCCTTGTCAAACATGCTCAGGATGTTTCCAAGTTTGTCAATCGTGCAGCCTTTGACTGCTTTGAATGCATAAGCAGAACCTCTGCTATTGCCATATGTGCATGTAGGATTGCCTGGCTCCAGGCATTTGACTTGGAACTTTGGGTACAGGATGAACTGGGAAATATTCCTTGCACAGGAGAGACTCTTTGGCAAGAATTGGCAGGAAAAAGCTAATGAGATAGATGCTGACAATATCACCTTGGATAGATTGTCTAAATCTACAGCTGATCCTGCAAGGAAGAAATCCTACAAGAAACCATTCTTCAGTAAGAAGATGTTTTATCCCTCCTATACCCAACAGGGACATTGTTTGGGTCAGTCTGCCCAAAAGGGACAGCAGCAACAACTTAGGCAAAGAAAAACAAAAGCTGCTAAGCCTCAACCAGCTCTGCAGACTCAGCCTCCACAGGGGCTTTGACTCCTATCTAGAGAATTTTGCCTTCCTGGCCCTGAACGGTCCAGAACCCTCCACCATTCCAGGAAGGTTATATCATTTTGCCCCCAGATGGGGTCAGAAAACAGCAGAAACGTGGACTCTACCTATTGTAAGAGAGGGGTAAAAGCTTCATTTCCTCAGCATGCCCCCTCCTACAATGGTAAGACAGTTCAATTTTGAGACTTCTCTCAACAACCAGTTAGGTCAAGAGGTCACTGTGCTTCTTGCTCAAGGGGCAATAGAAGAGGTACCCATTCTACAACAGGGTACAGGGTTCTACTCCCCCTATTTCCTTACTCCAAAGAAAACAGGAGGACACAGACCCATTTTAGACCTCAGAGAATTGAACAAATTCCTGTTCAAAGAAGTTCAAAATGATTTCTCTGGGAACTCTGCTGCCAAACCTTCAGAGTCAGGATTGGCTTTGTTCTCTAGTTCTCAAGGATGCGTACACTCATGTTCTCATCCATCCAACTCATCGAAAGTTCCTTTTCTTCCTATTTCAAGGGAAGCACTACCAATACAGGGTTCTTCCCTTTGGCCTGGCCTCGTCACCAAGGGTGTTCACAAAATGCATGGCTGTGGTGGCAGCATTTCTTCGCACCCTAGGAATATTCATCTTCCCTTACTTAGACGACTGGCCAGGGTTGCTCTCTCTCACACAATTCGCATCCTTCAGTATTTGGGACTTGTCATAAACTTTCCAAAATCCAACCTTGCTCTCACTCAATCCCTAGAGTTTATAGGAGCTCTGCTGGATACCAGACAGACAAGGGCCTACCTTCCACAGGCCCGCTGCCTTCGCATTGTGCAGTTGGCTTCCCAAGCAGTGTTAAAACCTCACCTCACTGCTTGAGAAATGTTAGTTGCTAGGCCACATGGCATCCACCGTGCATATGGTTCCTTATGCCTGCCTCCATATGAGGGCAGCCCAGTGGACTCAGCCCAGTGGACTTTATCCACTTAGTGGACTCAGGCGTCAGGTTGCCTGTCAGAAAAATAGCAAACTCAGATCGCCTTATTTTGTCCCTCCGATGGTGGCAGTTACCCCAGAACCTTTTGGTGGGGTCTCCTTTTCAGCAACCCCCACCCCAAGCCACTCTAACAGATGCTTCACAGGTGGGTTGGGGAGCCCACCTACAAGGCCTCTCTACCCAGGGTACCTGGACTCCACAGGAGGTCTATCTACACATCAATCTCCTGGAACTCAGAGCAATCTTCCTTGCTCTTTGAGTATTCCACACCCAGCTCAGCTACAAGACAGTCCTAGTTCAAACGGACAATCAAGTAGCCATGTTCTGTGTGAACAAGCAGGGCGGAACAGGCTCTGTCGCTATGCAACGAAGCTTTGCGACTATGGGCCGTCACCAGACAGCATCAGATTCATCTCCTTGCGGTGTATCTTCCAGGCATTCAAAACTCTTGGGCAGACACTCAGTCGAGTTCTGCTTCCACACGAATGGTGTCTCCAGGTGGCCAAAGGTTTCCAAATTTGAGGAACCCCGGACATAGACCAGCAAGTCTGCTGAATGCCAAACTTCCCCGGTTCTGTTCCAGAATTCCGGCTCGAGTTTGTCAGGCCAGGGATGCTTTCCTCCTCCATTGGGGCCAGGATTTCCTGTATGCTTTTCCACCCATTCCCCTAATTCCCAAAACTCTGTTCAAGCTTCAGAGAGACAGAGGTCATATGATTCTCATAGCTCCACATTGACCACGGCAAATGTGGTACCCTCTGCTCCTACGTCTCTCTCAGGCTCCGCCTCTGGAGTTAGAATCTGCTCCAGATCTCCTTTCTCAGGAGGACAGGATGCTGTGGCATCCCAATCCCCAGTCTCTGCATCTCAGGGCCTGGTTGCTGAAAGCCTAGAACTTCACGGTCTTAAACTTTCTCAACAGGTAAAGGATATCCTCTATGCTTCCAGGAAGCCTTCCACAAGACGCTCTTATGCTTTCAAGTGGAAAAGGTTTACCATATGGTGCTCGCAGAAGGGTCTTAACCCTCTTGCGATACCTCTGGATCATTACTGGAGTATCTCCTTCATTTGTCTAATGCAGGGCTTAAAATCAATTCAGTGAGAGTTCATTTGAGTGCTATTGCAGCTTCTTTCAAGCCTCTAAATGGGCAACCTATTTCCTCTCATCCTCTCATAGCGAGATTTATGAGAGTTCTTCTTTTAACTAAGCCTCCCATTAAGCCGCCACCGGTGGCATGGGACTTAAATTTAGTTCTTGGGCAGCTTATAAAACCGCCTTTTGAACCATTAGCCATTACCTCTTTGAAATTCCTTTCCTGGAAGGTCATCTTTCTTATTGCAATCACATCAGTACGTGACATCAGTGAATTGCAAGCATTGGTGGCTGATCCTCCTTATACAAGGTTCTATCACGATAAGGTAGTCCTTAGGACTCATCCACATTTTATGTCAAAGGTGGTGTCACCTTTTCATTTAAACCAAGCAGTTTACCTTCCTGTATTCTTCCCAAGGACTCATGCCTCAAATGCAGAAAGGAATCTTCATACTTTGGATTGTAAAAGGGCTCTGGCCTTTTACTTACAAAGGACACAGCAACATAGGAAGTCCCTTCAACTCTTTGTTGCTTTTGATCCTAGTCATTTGGGACTTCCAGTCTCCAAAAGAACACTGTCCAACACGGATTGCACAGTGTATATCTTTTGCCTATGAGAGTAAAAACCTTCCCCTGGAAGGCCATGTCACAGCTCACAATGTGAGAGCCATGGCAGCCTCTATAGCTCATCTTCACTCTGTGTCTATTGACGACATCTGTCGAGCAGCTACTTGGGCTTCGGTTCATACCTTCACAGCCCGTTACTGCTTACACAAGGACTCCCTCTGGGATGCCGTGTTTGGTCAGGCTGTTCTTCAACACCTGTTCCATACTTAATCAACTCCTACCCACCATCCATGGTAGGATGCCAAAAATCCATGGGGGGGATGTGGAGCCATTTCACAGGGGCACACAACTTCTGGGGTCTTCTCCCTGGCATCTGCAGTTAGGGATTCCCCATATGTGAAGACTACATTCCTGCTTGTTCCTGGAGATAGCATAGATCTCCAGGAACAAGCAGGAACGAGTCTTCACATATGGTATCGTCGGTACCGACGGAGCCTGCGCGGGAACGCTCCCCAGCGTCCAGAAAGAAAGCTTTTGGGAGCATCCCACAGCGCCTGCGCGCTGCCTTCCCGCCTTTCCCAACCGCCTCTCTCCAGTTCTTCTTTTCCGCGGAGCCAGCAGGTCGTGTTCCTGTCACCGCTGAAGAAGTTCTTTATATTTCTTTATTTCTTTGGTCGCGCGTCTGCCTTCTTCGACGTCGGACCGTTACTGCCGGTCTTTTCTTCTTTCTTCTTTAAAAAGAAAAAAAAAAAATCCTACCGTTTCCCACTTCTGTGCATTTTTTCCTTTTGGGCCTTAGGCCTAGAAAAATTTTCCTCATGGAAAAGCCCGCTTCCGGGTTTAAAAAGTGCACGAAGTGCAGCGGTACTCTTTCTATCACCGACACCCATGACTGGTGTCTAAAATGTTTGGGTCCTGACCACTCCATCACCGATTGTGAGTCCTGTTCCATGATGTCTAAAAGAGGTCGACAGAATCGAGTGGCTAAGCTCAGTACCCTGTTTCCCTCTGATGCAGCTTCGGTGGCATCAACATCTTCCAGGGCTGCTGCTTCCTCCCATGGATCTCAGGTAACCAAACATAAGTCCAGCCGGTCCTCGAAGGGTAGATCTCTCTCTAAGTATCGAGATGCCTCCGGGCTTGCTTTCGAGGATCCCGCATCAGCAATATTACCCCGGCAGGAAGCTCCGGCTTCCAAAGCTTTATCTATGGGGTCACAGGATGACATCGATGGCTCGGCCTCGACCGATCACCTGTTGCCATGTTCTGGGGTACCGGTGGTTTCCACTGGTACCGACATCCAGACATTGGTTGCGTCGATGGATCAGAATATTCTGACCATGTAGCGTGCCATTACGGCATTCATACAAGCTGCGACGCCTCCGGTACCGCAACAAACTCCGTTGTCGGTACCGGTTCCAGCTCCGGCACCAATATCTGTTCCGGTGCCGGTACCGATTGCATCAACATCTGCTTCGGTGTCGGCTGCAGCGGTACCCTGTTCTGTGATGCCCATGGGTACCGAATCACTCCCGATGTCGATACCACTCGGTACGCATATCGGGCTCTGCAGGAGCATCCAGACAGGCGATACTTCGATTCCTCCGAAGACTCATGAATCAGAGGCTTCTGTCGCAGCAATCGGTACTCCTTCCTCAGGAGCCCTCTTCTCTAAAAAGAAGAATGACTCCTCCAGAAGACTTGTCTTTTCAAGGGTTCATTAGGGATGTGGCCAGGGGCCTCTCCATTTCAGTGACCCTTGAATCAGAGCCTAGAGCCAAGAAATTGGATATTTTACAATATCCTAAGGCTCCTAAAGAGGCAGCTACTTTACCAATTCATGAGATCCTTTATGATCACATGTTGGGCATATGGGAGACACCTCTCACTATCTCCCCTCATTCTCGTAGGTTGGACACCATGTACCATGTTCCTCCTTGTCCTGGCTTTCATAAGATTCAGCTTCCTCACCACTCTATTGTGGTGGAGTCTGCTATGAAGGAGATAAAGAGTGCAAAAAGACACTCATCTAATCCTCCAGGAAGAGAATGCAGAACCTTGGATGCTTTTGGCCGGAGAATTTTCCAGGCCAATATGCTTGCTGCCAGAATGAACTCCTATAGTCTCTATATGGGGATGCTTCTAAAGGAAGTTACAGATCATCTGCAAACTTTATCTTCTTTTATCTCAGAAGATAAAAGGGAGGAGTTTCTCACCTGGCTTAAACATGCCCAGGATGTTTCCAAATTTTTCAACCATGCAGCCTTTGACTCTTTTGAGTGTGCCAGCAGAGCCTCGGCTATTGCCATAGGTGCACGCAGAGTTGCTTGGTTACAAGCTTCTGATTTGGAACCCTGAGTCCAGGATGGATTAGGAAATCTTGCTTGTACAGGTGAAAACCTTTTGGCAAGGATTGGCAAGCAAAGGCCACTCAGATGGATGCTGAGAATTCTGCCTTAGATAGACTTTCAAAGTCTACTTCTGCTCCTGTTAGAAAAAGGTTGTTCAAAAAGGCTTGCTTTCCCAAAAAGGGGAAATATTATCCTGTTTATGGTCAGCAGGCATCTCCTGCAGGTCGTTTTGCTGCAAAGCGTCAGCAACAACCTAAACAAGCCAAGCCTAAGGCTGCAAGGACTGCTACGGCCCAACAGCCTCAGCCTCCTCAGGGCCTTTGACTTACATCTAGAGAACTTAGCCTTTCTGGCTCTAGAAGAACCAGAGCCTCTCACCATTCCAGGAAGGTTAGCCCACTTTGCTCCCAGATGGGAACAAGTCACGGCAGAGCAATGGACCCTCTCCATCATAAGGGAGGGGTACAAGCTTCATTTCTTAAACCTTCCTCCTCACACCATGGTGAGACAGTTCTATTCTCCAACATCTCTCCTCGACCTTCTGGGTCAGGAGATTGCTACCCTTCTTGCCCAAAGGGCAATAGAAGAAGTACCCCTTCAACAGGGCTCAGGGTTCTACTCCCCCTATTTTCTTATCCCAAAGAAAACAGGGGGCTACAGACCCATATTAGATCTCAGAGAATTGAACAAGTTTCTATGCAAGGAGAAATTCAAGATGATTTCTCTCGGTGCTCTCCTTCCATACCTTCAGAGTCAGGATTGGCTTTGTTCTCTAGATCTCAAGGATGCCTACACCCATATCCTCATCCATCCAACACACAGAAGGTTCCTTCGGTTCCTTTTACACAGAGTGCTTCCTTTCGGTCTGGCCTCCGCTCCAAGAGTATTCACAAAATGCATGGCAGTAGTAGATGCATTTCTACGCACTCTAGGAATATTTGTATTCCCATATCTGGACGACTGGCTCATCCGAGCTCCGTACCAGTCAGAGGCCCAGACTTCCCTAGCCTGCACAAGGCGTGTTCTTCAGTATCTGGGACTTGTAACAAACATCCCAAAATCCCATCTCACCCCTACTCAGTCACTAGAGTTCATAGGGGCCTTGCTGGATACCACAACTGCAAGGGCCTATCTTCCCCAGGCCCGTTGCCTACGCTTGGTGCAGTTAGCCTCACAAATTCAGTTAAAGTCCCATTTAACTGCTCGAGAAATGTTACAACTGTTAGGCCACATGGCATCCACTGTACATGTGGTTCCTTACGCTCGCCTTCACATGAGGGCAGCTCAGTGGACTCTGTCCACGCAATGGACCCAGGCATCAGGGTGCCTGTCAGACAAAATAGCAACCTCCAGTCGCCTCTTCTGGTCTCTCCAGTGGTGGAAGTCCACTCAAAATCTGTTGTTGGGGTCCCCCTTTCAACAGTCGCTACCCCAAGCAACCCTTACAACAGATGCCTCTACAAGATCTCTCCACCCAGGGCATCTGGTCTCCACAAGAGACATCTCTACATATCAACCTCTTGGAGCTCAGAGCAATTCTTCTAGCTCTGTCTTCCACACCCTGCTCAGCTACAAGACAGTCCTCATCCACACGGACAACCAAGTAGCCATGTTCTACGTGAACAAGCAGGGCGGGACTGGCTCTCTGTCGCTTTGCAATGAAGCCTTGAGATTGTGGGCCTTCGCCAGAGAGCATCAAATTCATCTCGTGGCAGTGTATCTTCCAGGGGTTCAAAACTCTTGGGCAGACAGACTCAGTCGAGTTCTGCTTCCACACGAATGGTCCCTCCATGGGGACCAGATAGCCAGGATCTTCCGAATTTGGGAAACCCCGGACATAGACCTGTTTGCAAGTCCGTGGAATGCCAAACTTCCCCGGTTCTGTTCCAGGATTCCGTGTCAGGGAGTTCAGGCCAGGGATGCCTTCCTCCATTGGGGGCAAGACTTCCTCTATGCCTTTCCACCCATTCCCCTAATTCCCAAGACACTGTTCAAACTTCAGAGAGACAAGGGGTCTATGATCCTCATAGCACCACATTGACCACGCCAGGTGTGGTACCCTCTACTTCTGCATCTATCTCAAGCTCCCTCCCTGGGCTTGGGATCTGCTCCAGACCTCCTGTCCCAGGAGGAGGGAACGTTGTGGCACCCAAATCCCCAGTCTCCATCTCAGAGCCTGGTTGCTGAAGGCCTAGACCTTAAAGATTTGCATCTTTCTCAGCAGGTGAAGGATATCCTTCATGCTTCCAGAAAGCCTTCCACTAGACGTTCCTATGATTTTAAATGGAAAAGGTTTACCATTTGGTGTGCACAGAAGGGTCTTAACCCCCTTGCAATACCTCTGAATTCTTTACTAGAGTATTTGCTGCATTTATCCCATGCAGGCCTTAAAACGAATTCAGTAAGAGTCCATTTGAGTGCTATTGCAGCATCCCTTAAGCCTCTCAATGGACAGCCTATTTTCTCTTATCCTCTTATTGCAAGATTCATGAGGCCTTCTTTTAACTAAACCTCCCATTAGACCACCTCCAGTGGCATGGGACTTGAATTTGGTTCTTGGCCAGCTTATGAAGCCACCCTTTGAACCCTTAGCCACTACCTCCATGAAATTTCTTTCCTGGAAGGTTACTTTTCTCATTGCAGTCACCTCAGGTCGCCGCATCAGTGAGCTGCAGGCCTTGGTGGCTAATCCTCCTCCTACAAGGTTCCATCATGACAAGGTAGTCCTCAGGACTAATCCACACTTTATGCCTAAAGTGGTCTCACCTTTTCATCTGAACCAGGAGGTGTATTTACCTGTCTTTTTTCCAGGACCTCATGCATCAAGTGCAGAGAGGAATCTCCATACCCTGGATTGTAAGAGAGCGCTCGCTTTTTACTTACAAAGGACACAGCAACATAGAAAGTCCTCTCAACTCTTTGTTGCTTTTGATCCCTCTCATTTGGGACTTCCAGTCTCTAAGAGAACTCTGTCCAATTGGATTGCTCAGTGTATTTCTTTCGCCTACCAGAGTAAGAACCTTTCTCTGGAGGGCCATGTCACAGATCACAATGTGAGGGCCATGGCAGCCTCTATGGCTCATTTGAACTCTGTGTCCATCGACCAAATCTGTCGAGCGGCCACCTGGGCCTCGGTTCATACCTTTACAGCCCATTACTGCTTGGACAAGGACTCCCGCCGGGATGCCTTCTTTGGTCAGGCTGTTCTCAAACACCTGTTCCATACCTAATCAACTCCTACCCCCCATCCCTGGTTGGATGCCCGAGATCCAAGGGGGCAGGTAGAGCCCTTCTCAGGGACTCACAACCTTGGAGATCTCCCTGGCATCTCTAGCTGGGGAGTCCCCATATGTGAAGACTCATTCCTGCTTGTTTCTGGAGATAGCACAGTTACTTACCTGTAACAGGTGATCTCTGGGAACAGCAGGAATAAGTCTTCACAACCCACCCACCTCCCCTAGGAGTTGTATCTCTCTATCTTTCTTTCCTTTCCTCTCTCTCTCTCTCTCTTTGTCTCAGCTTAAAACTCGAACTGGAGAGAGGCGGTTGGGAAAGGCGGGAAGGCAGCACGCAGGCGCTGTGGTATTCTCCCAAAAGCTTTCTTTCTGGATGCTGGGGAGCGTTCCGACGATACCATATGTGAAGACTTATTCCAGCTGTTCCCAGAGATCACCTGTTACAGGTAAGTAACTGTGCTTTACTCACCTGTAACAGGTGATCTCCGGGAACAGCAGGAATTTAGTCTTCACAGCCCACCCACCTCCCCTAGGATTTGTATCTCTCTATTTCTTTCTCTTTTCCTCTCTTTTGTCTCGGCTATAAACTCAACTGGAGAAGGACTGTTGGGGAAGGCGGGAAAGCAGCACGCTGGCGCTGTGGGATGCTCCCAAAAGCTTTCCTATTGGATGCTGGGGAGCATTCTCGCGCAGGCTCCGTTGGTACCGACGATTCCCATATGTGAAGACTAAATTCCTGCTATTCCCGGAGATCACCTGTTACAGGTGAGTAACTATGCTTTTTCAGTGCAGAAAACAGTCTTTCGATACTGACTTTGGGTGGGTGGCATTGCTGTTACAGTTCTAGCTACATCACTAATAACCTGTATAAGAAGAGAACTTCTTCTATAGTCAGTTTCGATGAGCGGTCATACCTTTTCACTTCTAATTCATTTACATTTAGGCGGAGTTGGTGCATTTTTTCCAACTCGCTCTATAACCCAGTAATTGCTTCCAACTCCACGACGACTCCCAGACTGCAGTGTTTTGGATGTTGTAATAATTTAATGCCATAGAGGAGAACCTTAGCCAAAAGGGAATTACAATGATGAAGTCTGCTAAAAATTAAAGTATGAACTTGAATGTTCATCACTCCCAAGTCTAAACTGAATCACAGAGATCTGATGAGTCTTAGAGCCAAGAAACAATTTCTCATAATCATTGAAATCTGGGTCAGGAAGGTGTCCACGAGGACACCTAATTATCTCATACACTTAAGGGGTAGAGTACTTCAACCAAGGATAGGATGAATGATGGAAAAAGTATTTACTACTGAGACAAATAGCCTCCGATTTTGAGGTGCTAAACAAAAGCCTGTTGGACTTGATCCAGTCAGCAATGGAATTCGGAGCACTCAAACATTTTGACCGAAAGTTGGCATCCCAGGTATGATGTGAGATCAGGATCTTGAGTGAATATCATCCTGTGCCGTCTTTACGTTCTGCATCACATGCTCTTTTGGAAATGCCCCCTCATCAACTGAGGCCTGCTTCTACAAAATTTTTGTGTTAATCAGTGGCAGCTCCCATATTGTGGAATGGCCTTCGGTTTTATTGCGATCCGCTAAGGACTATTTAGTGATACGCAGACAGGTTTAAAGCTTATTTCCATATTATCCTGCTAGACCATGCCAGATGAGTGGGTTGTGTTCTCCTACCAGCAGATTAGTGGAGACAGCCAATGAAATCACCAGGTTTCAATGACATCACTCCCATGCCTCTATCAGACTGAGCCACTAGAAGCAACTCAATATTTTTCTGTCTCTAGCAGATGGTGGCTGGATTTGTTTTGGTTCTGATAGAATCTGAACAAGGATCTGATTGAGAGAAGAAAAAAATGATTTCGCTCATGACCGACCACCTCTGCGTGACGTTCTCATTTGAACATGCCGTGGGAGGCTCCACTGAAGTGTGGTCTTTTCGGTAGCCAGAGGAGGAGGGAAATTTGGTTGAGCTCTACACTTATCCTGCTAAGGGCCTGTTGAGCAGCCAGAAAATGGAAAGGATTTGGAAGGATTGGATTTAAGTTGCCTCACACAACCTCAATAACCCCTCCATCCTTCTGTCCCCTGTGCTCTGCCCTGAAGACTGAAGAGTGCTTTCAAAGGTATGTGGCTGCAAGCCAGTTTTAAAAAAATTTTGAAAAGAAAAAAAAAAGGGGGGGGGGGGAGGGGAGAAAACGGCAGGAGTAGCACTGAGCCCAGCATGGTGCTTCCTGCCTGGTGCTCCCAGGGAGTGAGTATTAAGGCTTGACTTGTCATTGCCCTTGTTGGGGACTCCTGAACTCGTCCATTTTGGGGTTTAAGCATGTCGGCATGGCATCAGGGATTCCTGCCCTTTTTCAACGTGATGGTTAACATCTATACGCTTTGCGGCCAAGCGGTTGTAGCGTGCATTCTGCCTTAGCAGCTCCAACACATGTTCCTACTCAAGCGCCTGTTACACACGCTCCTGTACATGCTCTGTTAATGTGCACTTCTATGCCTATGCATCCTTATCAGTGCAGGTATTTGCCTTGCCTTAACTCTGTCGTCTTCCAGGAAATGTTGTTTGACCTGTGGCAAGTGAAGAGCCTCACCAGCTGACTTCCAGAATCCCCTTTTTTGATTATGGCAGCCTCTGACGCACCACTGGAGGGAGGACCCATTTCACTTCTTCCACTGAGGAGATTCTGTTGGCCCAGCATTTTCCATTTCCATGCAGGAGGGGGGACGGTTGGTACTGTGCGTAAGTGTGGCCTTGAGTTCCAGTAATTGTGCTTCTGGCTGCCACTCTTCTTCTGAGGGTTCGGCTAAAGCTGTGTCTCCTGTGGCTGGAGGTCCTTCTCAAGGAGTGGAGCTCCTGAATTCAGAGTTGTCCTCCCCGGAATTTTTCCTTTCTTGAGCAAGCCTGGTCCTTTTGGCATGGAAACTCAGACCCTACAGTCTCTCTGACTTCCCTCAAGCTCATTCACAAAAAGGTCAAGCAGGGTGTAGAAGCCCGGCTTATGTGCCACCACCTAAGCAACCTAGGTGAAGTTTGCATTCTGGAGATGTGTATCAGCTGGGATTTCTCTGAGACTTGGACTTTGGCTTTGTTTCTGATGTTTTGGCCGAAGGATCTGATGCAGAGGAAGGGGTGTTTTCACCTTCAGAGGATCATGAGGAGGCTGGCATTATCTGCCTGTTCTGGAAGGAATAGCCTGCTGCATTGCTTGATAGTTTCATCCACGTTAAGTCTGGCTGACGCTCTAGCAGTGGAGCAGGGGATGCTAATCCATCCACTCCTACAGGGAATGTGGAAATTGACAACAGTCTTCCTGTTTCCAGAGATTTTCAAGAACCTGATCTGGTCTGTATGGGATCTACCTGATTGCCCTCCTAAGGGGGTGAAAGGTGTGTAAGAGGATGTACGCTTTCCCAGAAGTGAAGTATTGCATGGTTCAGCATTCCTATGGGGGATAAATAATAACATAAGAAATGCCATACTAGGTTAGACCAAGGTCCATCAAGCCCAGTATCCTGTTTCCAACAGTGGCCTATCTAGATCACAAGTCCCTGTCAGGTTTCCAAAAGAGTACACAGATTCCACAATGCTTGTTCTGGGGGGTAAGCAGTGGATTTCTTGGATCCTCTTTAATAATGGCTTTTGGACCTTTCCTCCAGGAACTTGTCCATATCCTGCAGAGTTGTCCAAACCTTTTCAAACATAGCAGCACTAACAGCTTTTACTACATCCTCCGGTATCGAATTCCAGATTACACTTTGGGTGAAAAAATATTTTCTCTTATTAGTCTTAAATGGGCTGCAATGTAGCTTCATTGTGTGTCCCCTAGGCTTTCTACTTTCTGAAGCAGTAAATAACCGATCTGTGTTTACCCATTCCACTCCATTAATTTATAGATCTCTATAATGTCTCCCCTCAGCCGTCTCTTTTCCAAGTTGAAGAGCCCAAACGTTTTATGAGCTGAGTCTTGCCTTATAAAGATAACCTTTAATCCCCTTACCATTTTTGTCATTCTTCTCTGTACCTTTTTCAATTCTGCTGTATTATTTTTAAGATATGGTGACCCAAATTGCACGCAGTATTAAGGATGCAGTTGCACTGTGGAACGATAAAGGCATTATAATATCCTAGATAAGGTCTTAGATAGTGCTGGGGAGGAGTCTGCTGTCTTGGTACATGTCGGTACCAATGACTTAGGAAAATGTGGTAGGGAGGTTCTGGAGGCTAAATTTAGGCTTTTAGGTAGGAAGTTGAAATCCAGAACTTCCAGGGTAGCGTTCTCCGAAATGCTTCCCGTTCCAAGTGCAGGACCGAAAAGGCAGGCAGAGCTCCGGAGTCTCAATGCGTGGATGAGACAATGGTGCAGAGATGAGGGGTTTGGATTTGTTAGGAACTGGGGTACATTCTGGGGAAAGGAGGGGCTCTTCCGAAGGGATGGGCTTCACCTTAACTGGGTTGGAACCAGGCTGCTGGCATTAACCTTTAAAAAGGAGAGAGAGCAGCTTTTAAACTAGATAATAGGGGAAAGCCGACAGTCGCCCAAGAGCAGATGGTTCGGAAGAATGTATCCCTGAAGGATACTACCAAAAGCAGAGAGGTTCCAAAAAAGAGTCAAGTAGCCCAAATACCCTCGAGTATGGAGAAGACAGAGCTTAAAGATCCCAAATTACCCATGTCTACCAATAGCCAAATTAATATGAATAAAATACAGTCTCTAAAATGCTTGTATGCAAATGCTAGAAGTCTAAAAATTAAGATGGGAGAGTTAGAATATATAGCACTAAATGAGAGGTTAGATATGATTGGAATATCAGAGACATGGTGGAAGGAGGACAACCAGTGGGACATTGATACCTGGGTACAAACTATGTCGTAATGATGGAGCTGATCAAATTGGTGGAGGGGTTGCTCTGTTAGAGAGGGCATTGAGTCAGAAAGGATTAAAGTTTTGCAGGAAACAAAATTTGATGTAGAATCTCTACGGATTGAAATTCCATGTAAAAAGGGGAAGGCGATGGCAGTGGGGGTGTACTATTGACCGCCTGGCCAGAATGAACAAATGGATGATGAAATGCTCAAAGAAATCAAGGAAGCTAACAAAAGTTTCAATTACCCCGGTATCGACTGGGTCAGTGTCACAGCAGGAGATAAAGTTCCTAGATGACATAAATGACTGCTTCTTGGAGCAGCTGGTTCATGAACCGACCAGAGGGGAAGCCATATTAGACCTAGTCCTGAGTGGAACACCAGACCTAGTGCAAGAGATAAGGGTGTTGGAGCCACTTGGCAATAGTGATCATAGCATGATCGCCTTTGATTTAATTAGTGGAGGAGGGATAGTAAGGAAATCCACAGTACTGCCTTTTAACTTTCGAAAGGGAGACTATGATAAAATGAGGAAAATAGTTAAGAAAAAACTAAAAGGAGCAGTTGCAAAGGTTAAAGACGTACATCAAGCTTGGGTGGTGTTGAAAAATACTATCTTGGAAGCCCAGACCAGCTGTATTTCACGCTTTAAGAAAAGTGGAAGGAAGTCCAAAAAACTGCCAGCATGGTTTAAAGGTGAGGTCAAAGAGGCTGCTGTTGCCAAAAAAGCATCTTTCAGGAAGTGGAAAAAAGAGCCAAACGACGAAACCTGGAAACAGCACAAGCGCTCAATAACAGAACGTGGACAGCAGTAAGGAAGGAATTTCTTTTATTGGTCACCATTAGCCTATGGCCCAACAGAATGTGGACAGCAGTAAGGAAGGAATTTCTTTTATTGGTCACCATTAGCCTATGGCAAAAGCACTGGCAGGTCAAATGCAAGGCATTGATAAAGAAGGCAAAGGGAGAATTTGAGAAGAAGCTTGCTGCAGAAGCAAAAACGCGAAATAAAGATTTTTTTCAAGTACATTCGTAGCAAAAAACCTGTGAGAGTGTCGGTTGGACCATTAGATGATAGAGGGGCAGGCACTAAGAGGCGACAAGGCAATAGCGGAGAGACTGAATGAATTCTTTGCTTCAGTCTTTACTGAGGAAGATGTAGGGATGTTACCCATGACTGAAGTGGTATTTAAAGGTGCGGAAGAATTGAAGGAAATATCGATACATCGAGAAGATGTATTACAACTATTAGATAAACTGAAGAGTAGCAAATCACCTGGGCCGGATGGTATACATCCAAGGTTGTTGAAAGAACTGAAATATGAGATTGCAGACCTGCTATTAGTAATCATTAAAATTATCTCTAATACCTGAAGATTGGAGGATCGCCAATGTAACACCAATTTTTAAAAAGGGTTCCAGGGGTGATCCGGGAAACTACAGACCGGTGAGCCTCACATCAGTACCGTGAAAAATGGTAGAAACCATCATAAAGAATAAAATTACTCAGCATGTAGATAGTCATGGCGTAATGGGAGACAGCCAACATGGCTTTAGACAAGGAAGATCTTGTCTTACTAATATGTTATGTTTTTGTGAAAGTGTGAATAAACAGGTGGACAAAGGTGAGTCGGTTGATATAGTGTATCTGGACTTTCAGAAAGCCTTTGACAAGGTCCCTCATCAGAGACTTTTGGCAAAACTAAAGAGTCATGGGATAGGAGGCAGTGTACTACTGTGGATCAGGAACTGGTTAAAAGATAGAAAGCAGAGGGTTGGGCTAAATGGCCAATTTTCCCAATGGAGAAAGGTGAATAGTGGTGTACCCCAGGGATCTGTGCTGGTCTGCTGCTTTTTGACATATTCATAAATGACCTGGAAAGTGGAATAACGAGTGAGGTTATCAAATTTGCAGATGACACAAAGCTATTTAAAGTTGTTAAAACCCTAGAGGTTTGTGGAAAATTACAATAGGATCTTTATAAATTGGAAGACTGGGCATCAAAATGGCAGATGAAATTTAATGTGGACAAGTGCAAAGTTATGCACCTAGGGAAGAACAACCCAAACTATGGTTACACAATGCAAGGTTCCACATTAGGAACCACAACCCAGGAAAAAGATTTAGGTGTCATTGTGGATAACATGTTAAGACCCTCGGCCCAGTGTGCAGCGGCAGCCAAGAGAGCAAATAGAATGCTAGGTATCATAAGGAAAGGAAAATAAAACAAGATATAATAATGCCTCTATACCGTTCCATAGTGAGACCGCACCTTGAATATTGTGTGCAATTTTGGTCGCCGTATCTTAAAAAGGATATAGCGTTATTAGAGAAGGAACAGAGAAGAGCCACCAAAATGGTAAAAGGGATGGAAGGATACTCCTATGAAGAAAGGCTAAAAATGTTAGGGCTCTTTAACCTGGAAAAGAGACGGCTGAGGGGAGATATGATATAAGTATAAATTAATGAACGGAGTGGAACGGGTAAACGTAGATCGATTGTTTATGTTATTAGAATATAGAAAGACTAGGGAACATGCAATGAAGCTACAGGGTAAACTATTTAAGACTAATAAAAGAAAATATTTTTTCACTCAACGTGTAATCAAACTCTGGAATTTGTTACCTTAGGATGCAGTAAAGTCTGTTAGTGTAGCTGGGTTTAAAAAAGGTTTGGACAAGTTCCTGGAGGGAAAGGTCCATAAACCATTAAGAAGGGACCCAGGATATCAATGCTTGACCCAGTACAAGCATTGCGGAACCTGTATCATTTGGGGAAACTGCTAGGTACGTATGACCTTGATTGTCCACGGTTGGAAACAGGATACTGGGCTTGATGGACCTTGGTCTGATCCAGTATGGCATATCTTATGTTCTTATGTAATTCTCCATTCCTTTCTTTATGATTCCTAGCATTCAATTTGCTTTCTCTGGGAGCAAGCTTGAAGTCGGTCCTCACATATGGGTGACATCAATTCCAACAGAGCCCTGCATGGAAGCTTCTCCCCAGCTTTCAAAGAAAGCCTTTGGGAGATGCACCACACATGCATGGTCCCTTTCCTGCCCAAGGGTGTGATTTTGCCTCTGTCCATTTTTTCCACAGAGCCCACCGAACGTGTATCTGATTTCTCTGGAAAAAGTCAGTTTTTTTTCTCTTGGAAGTTTTTCTTCCCTGGTTGCACCAGTTCCCTTTCCCATCCCCAAGCTCGCTTTCGTCTTGAGTTTGTTTTTTCCTTTTCTTTCTCTACTGGCGTGGTTTGTGCCCTTTTTTACTGGCAGACACCTGGGTCTTCAACCTTACTTGGGAGCCTTTTTCCTCCTATGGTCTCTGCCAATAACTTCAAAAAGTGTGATTGGTGTTCCCGGACCATGTCTCTCACTGACACACTTGACTGCTGCTTCGGGGCAGACCACGACCCCTTGGATTGTGGACTGTAAAAAGATGTCCTCCAAGGAGCAGCAGCAGCATTACAAGATCTTCCAAAGGTCAGATTTTTGCCCCGGAGAGTCTAGCAGCACTGTGTTCCAAGCTCCCTTCCGGGACCCTGGAGCCCTGAAGTAACCCCGCCATCCCTGACACAGGCCGTGTCCCCTCCGAGCGGAGCACCACCCTGGAAGTGGAGCACAAAAAGAAGAAATCTTCCTCGATGGCAGCATCTGTGGACGAGTCGGGATAGGTGGGTAGGTCCCGCGCCTGGTACTGCAGTCCACGTCGTGAGTCCGAGTGGTTGGAGTAGGAGCAGTCTTCCAAGGTTGCCCGCAAAGAATCATCGGCCTCTGGTGATCGGTCTCAGATCCCCGAGGCCATCCTGGTCGAGTACTCTCCCTCGTCGGAACCAGCATCAGGCCTGAGGCTGCGGAGCCATCTGTACTGGAGACCAGAATGGCGAATTTGGAGTGCAGCTTGTCTGCCTTCATGGCAGAGCAGCGGTCCTTGATGTCCGGTTCTGCTGGTTCATCTGCCCAGACTACTGGGGATTTGACCTAGAGGACATCCCCAGATGTCAAATCGATCCTCGAGAGTCATCACCCTTAAATCTATTCTCAACATCTGTCTCTTTCCCAATCCTCAGGACAGAGATCTTCCCCGATGAGTGGCCTCTGTTCCACCCGCAGAGGGGCTTGACGTCACATCCCGGCCTGGCCTAGATGACTCCACCGATTACGAGTTAGTCTGGGAGACAGAGGATGAGGAATCACTAGACACACGTTGCCATCACAACATGCCTTCGGACCCATCTCCCTCTTAGACCCGGTGGCAGTCCCCGCCTGAGGATATGGCCTTCTTGACTTCGTGCGGGACATGTCAAAGGCACTATCATTCAACACAGAGTCTGAGGAGGACCCTTGCACAGAGAACCTTGAGATCCTCCAGTACGAGGCCCCTCTGAAAGAGATGCTTACAGAGCCCATCCCCCGATCCTGGAATGGCTGCTCCTTCATATGTGGGGAAACACCAGCATTGGTGCCCATCATGAGCAGACAGCTGGACTCAATGCATCGGGTCTGCCGGAGCCTGGGCTTCCAGAAAGCACAACTGCCGCATAACTCCATGGTGGTGGAGATGCACTCCTTGGTGCCCCTGGGTAGGGAGGCCTGTACCTTGGATGCCTTGAGCAAGAAGTGCTACCAGGGTTAGATGTTAATCAGCCGGATCCAGGCATACCAGCTGTACATGGGCATCTACTTGAGGGACCTGGCGAAGGAACTTGCCGGGTTCTCGGTTGGTTTCTCCGAGGAACACCTCCAGGGATTCCAGAGACTGTCCTCTGCTGTCAGTGCTCCAAGTTCAAGACTTGAGCAGCCTATGATGGCTTTGGGTCGGCAGCTAGAGTTGCCACAGTGGGCATTGGTGCCTGACGCCAGGCTTGACTACAGTCTTCTGACTTGGAGCAATGCGTTCAGAACAAATTGGTCAAAATCCCCTGCCAATGTGGGAACCTCTTTGGCAAACCCATGACTTATTTATTTATTTAGCCAGTTTTGTATACCGCCTTATCCTTCAATCAAAGTGGTTAGGGATATAACGGGGGGGGGTCTACATTCAACTTAGATGACAAGACATACATATATATCTCCAGGAACAAGCAGGAATGAGTCTTCACATATGGGTATCGTCGGTACCGACGGAGCCTGCGCGGGAACACTCCCCAGCGTCCAATTAGAATGCTTTTGGGAGCATCCCACAGCGCCTGTGTGCTGCCTTCCCACCTTTCCCAACTGCCTCTCTCCAGTTTTCCGTTTTCCGAGGAGCCGGCAGGACGTATTCCTGTCACCGCAGAAAATTCTTCTTTTTATTTTTAGTTTTTTGTGGTCGCGTCTGCCTTCCCTCGACACTACCGGTACCGCCGGTGCTTTTCTTTCTTTTTCCTGAAGAATTTCTTCTTTTCTTAGAAATTTTTTCCTGTTTAGTGCCTGACGGTTTCTAGGCCATTAGGCCTCTACCCTTCCATTTTGGAAAAGCCAGCCACTATCCGTAAATGTTCAAAGTGTGGCGGTACAGATATTTTTTCAGACACTCACACTTGGTGTCTAAAATGTTTAGGTCCTGACCATTGCCCTCTGGAGTGTCTCTCCTGCCGGAGCTCAAACAGAAGTCTTCAGAATCGAGCACAACTCGATACCCAGTTCACATCGCTCTCGATGTTACCAGCTAGCATATCTTCTTCTTCACAGGATCAGGTAACCAAACAAAAGTCTGTAAAGACTAGCCAGTCCTCGAGTGGTAGATCTCTTTCTCAGCATCGAGATGGCTTCGCCCTTGCCCTCGGACATTCTGACAATAAAGCCCCGACGGGAGTCTTCGGGCTCCAAAACATTAACGGGGCTCTGGGTTGTTCCCGGGGTTCTTACCTCGATGAACATACCCTGGGCCATGCTCGGTGGCTGTGGCCGCTTCGAGCGGTACCGACACCCTAGCATCGGCTATGGTGATGGACGAAACACTCCTCACCGATGAAGGTAGTCTAGCACTCTCGGCTACTTCGGTACCGCTAGAGTTGCTGCAGACCGTTCCTCGAGTATCGGTATCGCCTCCGGTACCGGTATCGACATCGGTGTCCGTATCGACATCGGTATCGGTACCATCCATGCTTGCTTCGACAGAATCTCTTCCCTTGATGCTGAGCCTGGAATCTATCTCTAGCATAGAGGATTCGGTACCGACTCGTCTGGGTACCGACCTCGGGCGGTACCAAAGGCATCACTTTAAAGAAAATCCGATGCTTCATCCTTTTCAGTCTTCCGATCTCGATGACTGGGATGAATCCATCGGTACCAAGGCTGATTTTTCTACAAGTCTAGCCTTTACCCCTCATTTTAGAGAGTCCTCCTCGGGGGAGATTTCTTTTCAAGCTTTTCTGCTTGATATGGCAAAGTTACTTGCCATTTCTATACCTGGTAAAGAATCCCTACTGGGGAATTCAGAGACACTGCAATTCCCCTGGATTCCAAAGGAGGTGATCATGCTTCCTTTGCATCAGACCTTACAGGATCTACTGTTAAGAATGTGGGAAACTCCTTTAACGGTATCCCCACATTCTAAGACACTTGACACTATGTACAAGGTGCCACCTTCTCCAGGTTTTCAAAAGACTCAACTTCCTCATCATTCTATTGTTGTAGAATCAGCAATGAGGCGTATTAAGAGTGCAGAGAAGCACTCTTCTTATCCACCAGGTCGTGAGTCTAG
This sequence comes from Ichthyophis bannanicus, assembly GCA_033557465.1. Lineage (NCBI taxonomy): Eukaryota > Metazoa > Chordata > Amphibia > Gymnophiona > Ichthyophiidae > Ichthyophis > Ichthyophis bannanicus. The sequence goes on from CM066037.1 coordinate 298,078,344, forward strand.
GACTTTAGATGCCTTTGGACGTCGATGCTTCCAGGCATCCATGCTTTCAGCAAGAATTATCTCATATATTTTCTATATGGGATTATCTCTTGAAGAGGTCACAAACAACTTAAAGTTTTTGAACCCTTTCCTTCCAGAGCATAAAAGAGCAGACTATTCCTTATTAGTCAATCATGCTCATAATATCTCCAGGTTCCTTAATCGTGCTTCCCTAGACTGTTTTGAGTCTATTAGCAGAACTTCTGCTATAGCCATAGGAGCACGACGTATAGCCTGGCTCCAAGCTTCAGACTTGGACAGATGGGTTCAGGAAAGGCTGGGAAATACTCCTTGTACTGGTGAAAATCTCAACAAGGAGGCTTTATTTCAAGCTAATCAGTTGAGCACTGATGCTGTTACTTTCAGAGGATTCTCAAAACACTCCTCTATCCCAGCTAATAAAAAAATCTCATAAAAAGCTTTATTCCCCCAAGGGAAAAAAGTTTTATCCATCTTCTACCCATTCTGCAGATGTTTCCAAAGATGGGCAACACCACACCAGGCTAAGAAAATCAAAACCGCAACAAACTCAGCAAACCCAGCAATCGCAGGGTTTCTGATATTTTATTCACTTTATCTGTGTGAGGTTTAGAACTTGAACCTACTTCTTTCAACAGAAGCATCTAAAATTCATCTCATCCATGCAGAGATATCGGTCATACATTGACTCAGTCCTCAACTCTGGGCATGAATCTCTTGCTACAAATGAAATCTATCCTTCTAGCTAAGAACTATTAAGGACTATCATACTCCAGAGGTAGCAGGTTTCTCCTTTTAAAACAAAAGGAGAACTAACAGGGTGAACTATACCCTTCACCTTGTCAGTTTCCTGTACGAGGATATCTCATACTTTTAACTGCAAGGGGACCCTATCTTTTCAAAGACTTACTAAATTGTAAGTCTTCTCAACTCTGTATTAATTTCTATCCTTCTTAGCCCAGACATTCAGTCTTTGAGTACTACTAATCAACTGGAGGGCTTATTCTCTAAGCCATAGTATTTTCTTCAATTACCTACTCCAGTAAGTAGTTTCCATACAGAGTTTTCTCCCCTTTGCAGTTCATCTCCTTCTCACATATCTTTTAAGGCAGCTTTTCGGACAGAAATTGGGTATCACTACTCCAAATTATCCCTGTCGGTCCTCTCCAATCTATGGGACCTAACTTTTGTGCTGCCTTAATAACAGATAATTCCAAAAGAGATCCAGAACTCATTTGGACTATTTATTGTTGCAGGCAGTAGGCCTGTCTACTATTCTTAGCCACCTTCAATTCTCTTTGGCTCCAACAGAATAGATTAGGTTGCACACTAGCAATTCAACAGCCAGATCTAAGCAACCTACAACATGCTCTCTGCAATTCTACAACAAAGCTCTGCAACTGTGGGCCTTTGCCAGAGAGCCTCAGAGCTACTCCTAATAGGTAGCTGCCAGATAATGAAGAAGGGCTTCAGCTGCTGAACTCTGCCAGTCATGTTCCTACATGACTGTTTTTTTCCTACTCTTACCATATTTCCTTAAAATTTCCTTTTAAGAAAAGGTAACCAGGGTTTAGACCACGTGAAAGAGTAGAAAATTGCACAATTCTCTGGTGGTTCCACATCTCATTGGAACTTCCACAACAGGGATGCATTTTTTTCACTGCAGTTGGTCCTTATTCACTACTTTCCTTCAAATTTCCTATACTTCATGGTAGCTTATGTTGCACAGGAGAACGCATGATACTCATATTGCCCTCATAAAGAGGCAAACATGGTATCCCCTTATATTGCGTCTTTTTCTCCAGCTACTATTTGAGATTATAGAAGGATCCAGACTTGCCGTTTTAAGACTAAGGATCTCCTCTGCACTCATTCACGTACGTCTCGAGACCTGGTTATTCAGGGGCTAGATCTTTTCAAGAAGTCTAATCTTATCCCTGTAAGTGAAGAACATATTACCAGTTTCCATGAAACTTTCTCTATAGTTCTTCCATATTTAACCAGACAGAGATTCCCATCAATATTCTCAAGTAGGTCTTAATCCTTTTTGTTGCCTCAATATCTGTACAACATCTGACTTTGAAAGATTTGTCTACTGTCCATATTAATGCTGCCCCAGCATACCATAAAACTCAATGGACAACCAATTTCTTTCTCTTTCATTGGAATAAAGGGGATCTTAAAGACCTATCCCCTTTTTTTCTGCAAAGGGTATTTCTGCCTTTTCATCCAAACCAGTCAGATTATCTCCACTCTTTCCTAGGACCTTATTCTGCTCCAAGGACAAGAGGTTCCATTTTTTGGACTTTACAGAAGCTTTAGCTATTCTCAAAAGTCCAACCTCATTGAATTCCCCCAGTACTTTCTTCTGGGGTTAGTTCTAGCCATTAGGACTTCTCATCTCTTCCTGTATTGCAAAATTATTTTTTTCCCTCTACTTCACATTGGGGGAATTTCTTTGAAGATAATGATCTGGCTCTCAACCACAGACCCTTATTTACCCTCAAGTATTTTTGCAATATTTTTGAGTGAGATCCACATTAGAAAATTCAAACTCAACATTTTTCTAATATTTTTAATTTACACAAGGACTCCCCTCTGGATACCTTGTTTAGTTAAGCTGTTCCACAGCACCTCTTTTTTTCTTTTCTAGTTCAACTCCTACCCTCCATCCCTTGGATGCCTGAGGTTTTGAGGGATAAGCATGGCCCATCTTAGATTGCAACATGCTGGGGCCTCCTCCAGGCACCTTAACTTGGGAGTCCCCATATGTGAAGACTCATTCCTGCTTGTTCCTGGAGATAGCACAGTTACTTACCTGTAACAGGTGATCTCTGGGAACAGCAGGAATAAGTCTTCACAACCCACCCACCTCCCCTAGGAGTTGTATCTCTCTCTCTCTTTCCTTTCCCTCGCTCTCTCTCTCTTTGTCTCAGCTCTAAAACTCAACTGGAGAGAGGCAGTTGGGAAAGGTGGGAAGGCAGCACACAGGCTCTGTGGGATGCTCCCAAAAGCATTCTAATTGGACGCTGGGGAGCGTTCCCGCGCAGGCTCCGTCGGTACCGACGATACCCATATGTGAAGACTTATTCCTGCTGTTCCCAGAGATCACCTGTTACAGGTAAGTAACTGTGCTTTCTGGGGGGTTGAGTCCCATGTCTGAGCTGTTGGTGTTTGGTGGCTGTATTGACGTGGCTGCGTTGGTTGGGAGTTAAGGTGCTTGTTCATATGCGGCCATGAACAGGTGGGTTTTGAGGGATTTGTCCTCATGGAGCAAGTTCCATAGGTACGGAGCCGAGAGATAAGGCTGCAGAGTTGGTCTGAGTTCCTGACAAGGGCTAGGCTCTCCAAGAATACTGCTACCCTTCTCCGATGGAAGGCCCCGAGTAAAAAGCCCCCTTACTCAAGGGAAGAGCTTATGGAAACTGCCCTTTAGTATCAGGCCTCCCAAGAAAGGTCAGCAGGCCGAGGGACAAGGGCATGGCCCTTGTAAGCAGAAGTCTTCCAAAACCCAGGCACCGGCTCTGGCACAGCCTGGTTGGAGTTTTTCTCTACCCCCAGGGGGGCCAGCAGCCCACAGGGGGGCGTCTGATCTTGTTTGCCCACTTATGCTCCCAGGGTCAGTGAGCTTCAGGCGCTAGTGGTGGATCTGCTGTACATAGGGTTCTATAAGAACAGGGTGGTGCTCTGCACGCACCCCAAGTTTCTCCTTAAGGTGGTGTCCCCCTTCCTCCTCAATCAGGAGTTGGTGTTCCCCATCTTCTTTCCGCAGCCTCATGCCAGCCAGGCTGAGATCATACTGCATACCTGGACTGTAAGAGGGCCCTGTCCTTCTACCTTCAATATACCCAGGGCCACCGCAAAGCCTCCCAGCTTTTCGTCTCCTGTGACCTCAGTCAACAGGGGCAAGTGGTGACCAAGTGAACTCTGTCCACTTGTGTGGCAAACTGCATTGCCCTCGCCTATGAGCAGGTTGGGCTCTCGCTGGAGCACTGGGTCATGGCCCACAGCATTGGGACCATGGCAGCATCTGTGGCAAATCTGTTCTCTCTGACATCTGCCGGGCCACCACTTGGTCTTCAGTCCACACTTTCATAGCTCATTACTGCCTGGAGAAGGAGTACTGACGGAACAGCGCCTTAGGCCAGGCTGTACTTGTCATCTGTTCGGGGTGTAGGCAACTTCTGTCCTCTGACCTTTCTATGTTAAGGCTACTAGAGTGCTGGTTCTCATTGGACACTTGCATCTTTTAAGAGTCTCTCTCCTTAAGACTTGCTGCTGCTCACGTCTCCCTGTGGCATTTCTACAGGTTTTCGATAGTCTATAGCTTAGTCTATAGCTACAAAGTCCCATATGTGAGGACCAACTTCCTGCTTGTTCCCGGAGAAAGCATAGTTACTCACCTGTAACAGGTGTTCTATGGGGACAGCAGGAATCTGTCCTTACAAACCTCCCTCCTCCCTGTAGAGTTGCTTTCTAATAAGTTTTGCCATCTAGCTATGTCATTTGACTGAGGCAAGATGGCACCCTTGGGCGGGAAGGGGACCATGCATGTGTGGTGCATCTCCAAAAGGCTTTCTTTGAAATCTGGGAGAAGCTTCTAAGCAGGGCTCAGTCAGTGTCACCCATATGTGAGGACTGATTTCCTGCCGTCTTAGAGAAAACCTGTTACAGGTGAGTAATTACGCTTTCTTGGTCGTCGCTGCAGACTGGGGAAAGTGTTTCAGCATATCCACGATGATGCCTAAATCTTTTTCCTGGATGGTGGTTCCTAATGTGGAACCTTGCACCGTGTAACCGTAGTTTGTGGTGTTCTTCCCTAAGTGCATAACTTTGCACTTGCCCACATTAAATTTCATCTTCCATTCGTATGCCCAGTCTTCCAATTTATCAAGGTCCTTTTGCAATTTTTCACAATCCTCTTGTGTTAAAAACATTGAATAATTTTGTGTCTGCAAATTTGATCACCTTGCTGCTTGTTCCTATTTCCAGTCATTTATGAATGTTAAAAAGCAGCGGGTCCAGCACAGATCCCTGGGGTGTACTCCGCTAGTCACCTTTCTCCATTGAGAAATTTGGCCATTTAGCCCTCCCTGCTCTCTGCTTTCTATCTTTGAACCAGTTCCTGGTCCACAGTAGTACACTGTCTCTTATTCCATGACTTTTTAATTTCGCCAAGGGTCTCTCCTGAGGGACTGTGTCAAAGGCTTGCTGAAAATCCAGTTAAACTATATTATCCGGCTCACCTTTTATCTGTTTATTCACTCCTTCAAAAAAATAAAACAGATTAGTAAAACAAATTAGTAAGGATTAGTAATAAAACAGATTAGTAAGGATTACGGCAGTCACGAAGACAACCATTCCCATGGAAAGAAGATCTGCCTTAAAGGATATGCTAGATCAAAAGGTGACCTCTCTGCTGAAGATTCTATTTGCAGTGGTGGCTGCTATTTTTCAGTTGACTGTGTATGCAGGCTTGACGTATCCTTCCCTCCTCCAGTGGATTCAATCTCTGCCGCTGGGTGATAGTACTCTTTCTGGTTGTTGGCTACTGCCTTCCTTCTGATTCCATGTATGATCTAGTCTGCTTGGCTTCTAGAGATATTGCCTTGTCGGTGGTGACGCAGTGTTGGATTCTTGGATATGGCTTCGCCACGGGGGGGGGGGGGGGGGGGGGATGGACGGACATATTCTAAAGCCTGGCTAACTCAACTGGCCTTTTAAGGGAAAGCTGCTTTTTGGGGCTGATTTGGAAGAGTTAATGGACTTGTGCAAGGCCAAGCCTTATCACCTTCCAGAGGATAGACTGAAACTGCCTGGGAAGTGTGCAGGGCTTGTTTCCCTCTGGCCTCTGCCCTTCCATCGCAGATGCACTGGACTGACCTCCGGGGATCTCAGGACTTCCAGTGTTATCATCTTGAAAGCCTTTCTTCGCTGCTTCTGGATTTTGGACCCATAATCCATCCTTTCGAGGGGCTTTTGTGGGCCCAGAGACTTGATCCCTTCCAGAGGGAGTTCTTCCCTTCATCACAATGATGAACATAAGATATGCCATACTGGGTCAGACCAAGGTCCATCAAGCCCAGTATTCTGTTTCCAACAGTGGCCAATCTAGTTCATACGTACCTAGCAGTTTCCCCAAGGGACACAGGTTCCACAATGCTTGTAATGGTTCAAGCATTGATATCCTGGGTCCCTTCTTAATAATGGTTTATGGACCTTTCCTCCAGGAACTTGTCCAAACCTTTTTTAAACCCAGCTACACTAACAGCCTTTACTACATCCTCCGGTAACAAATTCCAGAGTTTGATTACACTTTGAGTGAAAAAATATTTTCTTTTATTAGTCTTAAATAGTTTATCCTGTAGCTTCATTGCATGTCCCCTAGTCTTTCTATATTCTGATAAGGTAAACAATCGATCTACGTTTACCCGTTCCACTCCGTTCATTAATTTATAGACTTCTATCATATCTCCCCTCAGCCGTCTCTTTTCCAGGTTAAAGAGCCCTAACCTTTTTAGCCTTTCTTCATAGGAGTATCCTTCCATCCCCTTTACCATTTTGGTGGCTCTTCTCTGAACCTTTTCTAAAATCGCTATATCCTTTTTAAGATACGGCGACCAGAATTGCACACACTATTCAAGGTGCGGTCTCACCATGGAACAATATAGAGGCATTATAATATCTTTTGTTTTATTTTCCATTCCATTCCTTTCCTTATACCTAGCATTCTATTTGCTCTCTTGGCCGCCGCTGCACACTGGGCCAAGGGTTTTAACATGGTATCCACAATGACGCCTAAATCTTTTTCCTGGGTGGTGGTTCCTAATGTGGAACCTTGCATCGTGTAACCATAGTTTGGGTTGTTCTTCCCTAGGTGCATAACCTTGCACTTGTCCACATTAAATTTCATCTGCCATTTTGATGCCCAGTCTTCCAATTTATCAAGATCCTCTTGCAATTTTCCACAATCCTCTTGGGTTTTAACAACTTTAAATAGTTTTGTGTCATCTGCAAATTTGATAACCTCACTCGTTATTCCACTTTCCAGGTCATTTATGAATATGTCAAAAAGCAGCGGACCCAGCACAGATCCATGGGGTACACCACTATTCACCTTTCTCCATTGGGAAAATTGGCCATTTAGCCCTACACTCTGCTTTCTATCTTTTAACCAGTTCCTGATCCACAATAGTACACTGCCTCCTATCCCATGACTCTTTAGTTTTGCCAAAAGTCTCTGATGAGGGACCTTGTCAAAGGCTTTCTGAAAGTCCAGATACACAATATCAACCGACTCACCTTTGTCCACCTGATTATTCACTCCTTCAAAAAAACATAACAGATTAGTAAGACAAGATCTTCCTTGTCTAAAGCCATGTTGGCTGTCTCCCATTAGGTCATGACTATCTACATGCTGAGTAATTTTATTCTTTTTGATGGTTTCTACCATTTTTCCCAGTACTGATGTCAGGCTCACCGGTCTGTAGTTTCCCGGATCACCCCTGAAACCCTTTTTAAAAATTGGTGTTACATTGGCGATCCTCCAATCTTCAGGTATTAGAGATGATTTTAATGATAGTTTGCAGACCTGCTATTAGTAATCTGTGATCTCGTATTTCAGTTCTTTCAACACCCTTGGATGTATACCATCCGGCCCAGGTGATTTGCTACTCTTCAGTTTATCTAATAGTTGTAATACATCTTCCCGATGTATCGATATTTCCTTCAATTCTTCCGCACCTTTAAATACCACTTCAGTCATGGGTAACATCCCTACATCTTCCTCAGTAAAGACTGAAGCAAAGAATTCATTCAATCTCTCCGCTATCGCCTTGTCGCCTCTTAGTGCTCCTTTAACCCCTTTATCATCTAATGGACCAACTGAGTCTCTCACAGGTTTTTTGCTACGAATGTTCTTGAAAAGGCCTTTACTTCGCGTTTTTGCTTTTTTGCCTGCCTTATCAATGACTTGCATTTGACTTGCCAGTGCTTGTGCTGTTTCCAGGTTTTGTCGTTTGGCTCTTTTTTCCATTTCCTGAAAGATGCTTTTTTGGCAACAGCCTCTCTGACCTCACCTTTAAACCATGCTGGCAGTTTTTTGGACTTCCTTCCACTTTTCTTAAAGCGTGCAATACAGCTGGTCTGGGCTTCCAAGATAGTATTTTTCAACAACAGCCAAGCCTGATGTACGTCTTTAACCTTTGCAACTGCTCCTTTTAGTTTTTTCTTGACTGTTTTCCTCATTTTATCATAGTTTCCCTTTCGAAAGTTAAAAGGTAGTACTGTGGATTTCCTTACTATCTCTCCTCCACTAATTAAATCAAAGGCGATCATGCTATGATCACTATTGCCAAGTGGCCCCAACAACCTTATCTCTTGCACTAGATCTGGTGTTCCACTAAGGACTAGGTCTAATATGGCTTCCCCTCTGGTCGGTTCATGAACCAGCTGCTCCAAGAAGCTGTCATTTATTTCATCTAGGAACTTTATCTCCCTAGCATGTCCTGACGTGACACTGACCCAGTCGATACCGGGGTAGTTGAAATCACCCATTATTATTACTGCACTGTAACTTTTGTTAGCTTCCTTGATTTCTTTGAGCATTTCATCATCCATTTGGTCATTCTGGCAAGGCGCTCGATAGTACACCCCCACTGCTATTGCCTTCCCCCTTTTACATGGAATTTCAATCCATATAGATTCTACAGCAGATTTTGTTTCCTGCAAAACGTTAATCTTTTCTGACTCAATGCCCTCTCTAACATAGAGAGCAACCCCTCCACCAATTTGATCAGCTCTATCATTACGATATAGTTTACACCCGGGTATCACAGTGTCCCATTGGTTGTCCTCCTTCCACCATGTCTCTGATATTCCAATCATATCTAACCTTTCATTTAGTGCTATATATTCTAACTCTCCCATCTTATTTTTTAGACTTCTAGTATTTGCATACAAGCATTTTAGAGAATGTATTTTACTCATATTAATTTGGCTATTGTTAGACATGGGTAATTTGGGATCTTTAAGCTCAGTCTGCTCCATACTTGAGGGCATTTGGGCTACTTTACTCTTTTGTGGAACCTCTCTGCTTTTGGTAGTATCCTTCAAAGATGCATTCTTCTGAACCATCCGCTCTTGGGCGACTGTCGGCTTTCCCCTAATATCTAGTTTAAAAGCTGCTCTATCTCTTTTTTAAAGGTTAATGCCAGCAGTCTGGTTCCATCCCGGTTAAGGTGAAGCCCATCCCTTCGGAAGAGCCCCTCCTTTCCCCAGAATGTTCCCCAGTTCCTAACAAATCCCAAACCCTCATTTCTGCACCATTGTCTCATCCACGCATTGAGACTCCGGAGCTCTGCCTGCCTTTTGGGTCCTGCGCGTGGAACAGGAAGCATTTCGGAGAATGCTACCCTGGAAGTTCTGGATTTCAACTTCCTACCTAAAAGCCTAAATTTAGCCTCCAGAACCTCTCTACCACATTTTCCTATGTCATTGGTACCGACATGTACCAAGACAGCAGACTCCTCCCCAGCACTATCTAAGACCTTATCTAGGTGGCGCGTGAGGTCCGCTACCTATGCACCAGGCAGGCATGTTACCAGTCGATCCTCACGTCCACCAGCCACCCAGCTATCTACATGCCTAATGATCAAATCACCAACTATAACGGCTGTCCTAACCCTTCCCTCAGGGGCACATGGTCCTGGAGAAACTTCCTCGGTGCGAGAGGGTTTTACATCACCTGGAGGACAGGTCCTAGTTACAGGATCACTTCCTGCCACACCAGGGTGATGCTCTCCTGTCACGTGACCTCTCTCCTCCATGGCAACAGGGATGCTGCCACACTGGAGGTGGGACTTCAGGACTGTATCCCTGTAGGTCTCGTCTATGTACCTCTGTCTTTCTTATGCTTTCCAAGTCTGCTACTTTAGCCTCTAGAGAACGGACTCATTCCCTGAGAGCAAAGAGCTCCTTGCACCTAGTGCACACGTAAGACCTCTTACCAACTGGGAGAAAATCATACATGTGACACTCAATACAAAAGACTGGAAAGCCCCCATCCCGCTGCTGGACTGCTGTCTGCATCTCAGTTTTAAGTTTGTGTTTAGACCTAAGTTCTTTACTTACTAAGGGTTGCTATGGATATTTATACTAATAAAACTGTACCTAATACGTGTAATATACCTTGTTCACCTGAAGCTTAACTAATCTCAGGTCCTTAATGTATGACTGATTTGGGTAATGAGCTTCACCTGAGAGCACCTTCTGTCTTTTAAGATGTGTAAGTACCTATAAAGCTATGATTATCCCAGGGGAGGGAGGGAAATAACACTTATTAAGAGGGCTGCTACACAGTACCCTGTCTTGTGCTGCTGAGGTAAGCTAAATTCTGATTTGATTTAAATTATAGCTCTTAGCTGCTGCTAGGCTCTAACTTCTTATGAAATTTAAACTACAAGCTCTCTGCTGGGTTCTAAATTTAACCAGAAAGCTCTCTTCTGTGTTTTAAATTTAAACTAAAAGTACTTTGTTACTAGGCCCTGAGTGACTATTAAATTTAAACTACAAGCTCTCTGCTGGGTATGAAATGTAACCAGAAAGTGGGTTCACAGATTGATTAGCTTTAATACAAAGAATTCCTTTTAGAAAATTACCAGAAGTATATACTCAGTTGCAGATCTCTCTTCAGAAGTAACAGTCCCTTTTTCTAGTCCTTCAAGATGGTTTTGGGGGGCCCATTCCCAGATGCCTCTAGTTGGGGGCAGGCCTCTTTTTTTTCTTTCAGAAGTGGCCCCTTGTCATGAAGGATTGCTGGGTGCTAGTCACCATTCAAAACAACTGTGTACTGGAATACAAGGAGCCAATCACGGAGGCATTTGTCATCTCCCCATATGGTTTGTCAATCAAAAGAGCAGCTGTATGGTTCACTTTTGATGAGTTAATACGCTTGAAAGTGCTGGTGCCAGTTCGCTTGGCCGAATGGGGCAAGGGCAGATATTCCATCTATTTCATGATGTCAAAGGAGGACGGCTCCTTCCAGCCAATTCTCAGCCTCAAGGGAGGCCCATGCTCATTTGCGCATACTGCACTTTTGAATGGAAATGCTGAGATCTCTGATTCAGCAGTATACAGAGGGGATTTCTTCACGTCTCTAGATTTGTGCCTTAGAAGAGAAGCAGAAGCATCTGTTTCTGCGTGTGGGTATCCCAAACCCTGCAGGCAGAAGTGCTGGAAGAGGCCGCCATTGTGGCCGGAGCTTCGGTGTCTGCCCATGGGGATACCGACACACCTGCCCCCCCCGGTGGGCAGAAGTGCAGAAGAGACTGGGAGCTTCAGTATCTGCGAAACTGTGAATGAAGAAATTTAAAGGACCAGTAGTAGTTAATAATGAATGGTGGGTGGGGAATGGAGGGATTTTGTGCACAAGGTGGACTCAAGCCTCTCAAGTCTCCAGAATGTAATCTATATCACCAGTCCTCTGTGGAACTCTGTCCTGGTAGATGAGTCAATCCAATCTGGCAAAAGGAGTGACCTTTTAAACTTCTCCAGTTTAGATTGTCTTAACAAACATATCCAAACTAAGTTGGGGATATGTCAAACAACTGACGAAAGCCCCCCAAAACTCGGACCAACTACCAACGATCCCACCAGAGCTACTGGCTCGACAATACAAACAGCTACAACCTCCACAGAACCCGCAGCTGAACTCACAGCTGAATAATAAGACAACCACAACAGACCTCCATCCTAACCTACACAATGACTGGACCTCATTTAAAGAAACCTCGCCAGATGAAATATCGACCACCATTGTATGCCTCAACACCACCACCTCTCCGCTAGACCCATGTCCCACCGACTGGATAAAGAAAACTAGAAACGAACTGAGCATACCACTAGCTCATATCGTCCTTCTCCCAAGGACGCATGCCAGATGCCCTCAAAACCACAATCATCCGCCCATCACTAAAAAAGCAAAACCTGGACCCACTAGACCCAGCATCTTACAGACCCATAGCAAGCCTACCCTTCACTGCCAAGATAATCGAGAAGATCGTCCAGCAGCAGCTACAGGAACACCTTGATCTCAACAACATATTGGATCCACAACAACACTGATTCCGCCCTCTGCATGGAGTTGAGACCCTCATGACCACACTAATGAACACTCTCCTCATAGGAACACAAGAAAAACACTCTGGATATACCATGATTTTCCTTGACATATCTGCAGCTTTTGACACCATCTCCCACAACATCCTCATACACAGGCTGCAGACAATTGGGATTAAAGACACTACTACAGTGGTTCCAATCATACCTAACCAACAGAGAGCAATTAATCCGCACCAGCAACTCGACATCCCCCCCATTCCAGCAACACCAAGGTGTCCCCCAAGGATCCACACTATCAGCCATGCTATTCAACATTTACCTTCAACCACTCTGCTCAGTCATACGCACTCACATCAGCTTTCACATTTACGCTGATGATATCATGCTCTACGCTCCCATAACAACCACGAACCCAACAAACACCCACCTATCAACATGCTTCACAGAGGTGTCCAACTGGTTGCAAGCAAACAACCTATCCATCAACATAAAGAAGACAGAAGCCCTCATAGTCACAAAGGACCCAGACTTTACGCCACCTCCACACCTCCACATAGGTACCACAAAAATTCAGATACAACCGCAAATAAGGTACCTGGGCATTATTATCGACCAAGCCCTCACCCTACAGCAACAAATCACCAAAACCGCCGGAACTATATTCCACAAAGCAAGGACAGTCCAACGTCTCAGATCCCTTCTCGAACATCAAGACTTCCGAACTGTAATGCAAGCCATGACGCTCCCACATCTGGATTATTGTAATATATTATACCATGGCCTTCCAGCCACACAGATGAACCCCCTCAAAACAGCATTGAACACCACAGCGAGAATCATTCAGGGAGCAAAGAAGACCGACCACATCACCCCGATTTTGAAAGACTTACACATACTCCCCCTTGAGGCAAGGACTAAATACAAAGCCATCCTACTCACCCACAAAGCCATACATCAAACACCAAACTCCCAACTTCACACCCTACTGTCCCATCCAGCTCATGGCAGATCTACCAGACAAGCCTCCAGCAACTCCCTCACCATCCCTCACAAAAGAACCAAATGCTCTCAACGGACCTGCAATCGAGCCTTTGAACTGTATGCACCATCCCTATGGAACTCTCTACCGATCTGTCTGAGAAACAACACCGATCTACCATCCTTTCGAAAACAGCTGAAAACCATCCTGTTTCAGGAATACCTCAACATGACACCCACCAAAAAGCGAAATAACATCTGATCTCACCAACCATGACCAACTAACTCAAACTATACCAACCTGACCATGTCCAAATTCTGTCTAAGCCCAAAGTCTGTTCTATATCTTATGTTAAAATCATCAATGTAGCCTCCCCGGTGATGGCCCCACCCTTATACGTAAATTCCCCCCCCCCCTTCTATGTGGCGCCGCTTTGACCCGGTGAAAAGCGGGATACAAATACAGCTAAATAAATAAATAAATAAATAGTGATGGACTTTACACTCAGGATCTATTACCTTTCCAAGAAAAGATTCCTCAGATAAACATCCTGAAGCTAAGGGCAGTAAAGAATACTCCAAAGACTTTTCAGAGTTTGGCTGGCCAACAAAGTACTATTTCAAATGAACATCCTAACAGCAATGCATTACATCAAGCAGGGAGAAACAGGATCCTGTGTTTGCCAACTGCCATATTCTGAGCTTCCTGTCTCTCAAATGACTATTCCGAGTCACAAATCTGACAGGAAAGGACAATATCATGGCCGGCAAACTGAGCCTTGTACTGCAACCAAAGAATTGGTCTTTGGTCTCAGGAGTGGCTCAGATGAGTTTGGGTAGGGCATGCATATGATGCTCTTCAGAACAAAAGGTACTCTGTTCTGTTCCAAGATAGATAGGGACACATGGCAAACTAGCTTTTGATTCCTTGATCCTGGATTGAGGATGCTTACACCCACATACAGATGCATCTTGCTCACAGGAAGCATCTCAGATTGGTCCTGGGGGGGGGGGGACAACACTTCCAGTACAGTGTGTTGCTTTTGGCCTGGCCTTAGCGCCTTGCGTCTTCACAAAGTGCCTTGCAATAGTAACGGCTTACCTAGGACTCTTGGCAGTGTTTGTCTTCCTCTATCTGGATGATTGGCTGATCACGAGTGCCACTCCAGAAGGAGTCCAAGAATCAACATGATTGACCATTTGGATGTTGGAACTATTAGGGCTTGTGGTAAATTACCCAAAATCCCACCCAACATTTGGAATTCATTGGAGTCCTGTTTGAAACGTATCATGTGAGCGCCTTCCTGCCACATGACCGACTTCACAAATTGACAGCATTGGTGCAGGAAACTCAAGTGAGTCAGCAGGTAAAACAGTTTGCAAGATGTTGACTGTACGAGGCCACCTGGCCTCTACAGTGCATGTCACACCCTTGACATGACTCTTGATAAGGCAAGCTCAGTGAGGGCTCAATGGACCCGGGCCATGGGTCAGTTCGAGCATTGTCTGTTACTTCTCCTCTTATTCAGCCATTACAATGGTGAACAGTCCACTGCAATTTGCTCAAAGGTCTTCCATTCCAAATTGCTTCACCCCATAAAGTCCTGATGACAAACGCATTCAGACAGTGCCCTTTGTTTTATTCTCCATTCTTTTCCTTAGGATTTCTAGCATTCTGTTTGCTTTCTTGGCCGCCACTGCACATTGGGCAGAGGGTTTCAGCGTATTATCCATGATTCTAAATCCTTTTCCTGGGTGGTGGTTCTTAATGGGGAACCTTGCATTGTATAACCATAGTTTGGGTTGTTTTTTCTTAGGTGCATAACTTTGCACTTGTCGACATTAAATTTCATCTGCCATCTGAATGTCCAGTCTTAAAATTTATCAAGGTCCTCTTGCAATTTTTTACAATCCTCTTGCGTCTTAACAACTTTGAGTAATTTTGTGTCAACTGCAAATTTGATCATCTTACTTATTATTCCCATTTCCAGGTCATTTATGAATATGTTAAAAACTAGCAGAGAGCACAGATCTCTGGGGTACTTAACTAGTCCTACCCTCTGCTTTCTATCTTTTTTAAATTTTTTATTTATGCAATTTCAAACACAAGGATACGCTCATTTGCACAAGAAATAGGATATGCCACGGAGAATATCCATTAACAGAAGCTAATAAAACAAGATGGCAATCCCTTCCTAGCCCAAATATATGGGATCCAAGAATAATAAATATAAAAACATACTCTTTCAAGAAAAGGTAGAGACAATTTTACAAATTATGGAGTAGAAACGCTACCAATCCCCATGAGCATTCAAAAAGGAAATTAATTGAGAAGGAAAAAATAAAAATATAGGAAACACCTTCCGGCTTCACAAGGCACTTGCAGGGATACTTGAGAAAAATCCCACCTAGTTGTAAGACCCTCAGCCGTGGTATCAGGAACTCCCTCCTACGGCTTTGGATTTACCTAGTTAGGTCAGGGAAAATGCAAACCAGGCAGCCTTTAAAGACAAATTTCTTTTCCTAAAAAAAAAAAAAAAAAAAAATTTTAAGGAGCCACTCCCTATCAGACACCAAGGCCAGCGTTACCAAACAAGTGGCCGAGGTAGCACGCTGTCAGATTTCTCTAGCAAACCAGTAACATTCAATCAGTGCTGAGATTCCAGGTACTCAGTATGCTATTGGAAACTTTCCGACCACTTGGAACATAGTATATCTTTACTAATGGTGGACATGACTCAGGGGGAATCCCCAATTTTTCCAATTTAAACATCTCCTTAGCAGAAATACCAGACATCCTAGGAAAGTTCAACAGATGCAAATTAGCCAATTTAGAATGATTATCCAGTTCCTTCAAACAAATTTTTAAATTATCGGAATCTTTTATAAAGGCTTATGAATGATTTTCCAAGCGATCGCTCTGAAGAGACAGATCAGCCAAAGATGTTTTAAAGGACTCTGTCATTTCAGAATTCTTAACTCAAATCACAGCATTTTATTGAACCTGTTCCTGAAGATGTTGAACCTGAGAAGTAATAGTTTCATCCAACTGCGTAATAGCAGTTCAAATGGCTTCCAAAGTAAACTGCTCTGGACACTGTAAAGTTAAAGGAAAAGACAAAGCGTCCTGCACTGTCTGTTATGGCTGCTGCAATCATGGAATCCATAGGGAGCAAGCAGGTAGCACTTCAGCCACCTCTGGCAGGTTTCCTTTTGTGATTGGTGTCCCAGATAATAGCTGTTCCCATGGGGTTACACTAACTCCTGCATCCTGTCTGGGTGGCGTCCCCAACGAAGAGGAAAGAGCAGCAGCATTGGATGCCTGAACCACCTCCAAACTGTCTGGGCATGCTCCAGGGCATACCTGATTCTCTGGAAACAAGCAGGAAGTCAGTCCTCACATATGGGTGGCGTTGGCAGGAAGTGCTACCAGGGCTCAATGCTCATCTGCTGGGTCCAGGCCTACCAGCTGTACATGGGCATGTACTTGAGAGACCTGGCGAAAGAACGCGCTGGGTTCTCGGCTGTTCTCTCCGAGGAACCTTTGCAGCGGTTCAAGAGTCTGTCCAAGGCCATCCATGAGTGCTCCAAATTTGTGTCTCGAGCAGACTGACTGGTTTGAGTCGGCAGCCCGGGTAGCCACAGCGTTTATTGGTGCATGCCGCCAGGCTTGGCTCCAGTCGTCCAATCTCAAGCAGTGGGTTCAGGACAAATTGGTAGATGTCCCATGCCAAGGGGAGAACCTCTTTGGCAAACCCATGACCGACAAGGCCGCTGAGCTGGAGACCGAGTTCATGACGAGGACCAGGTTCTCCAAGAAAACCACTGCCCCTCCCCGATGGAAGGGCTTGGGTAAAAAGCCTTTTTATCTGAGGAAGGGAGCTGCTTACAGTAACTATCCGCCTTACCAGGCCTCCCCGGCTCCCAACAGGGTCAGCAGGCCAAGAGATACGAGCATGGCCCACGTAAGCAGAAGGCTCCAAAACCACAGGCAAAGGCTCTGGCTCAGCCAGGGAGGAGCTTTTGACTCCCCGAGCATAGCCTTTCTTACCCACGGAGATCAGCAGCCCACAGAGGGACGTCTGACACTCTATGCCCAGAGGTGGGTGGCCATCACCATAGACTCCTGGGCACTAAGGGTAGTGGGGGAGGGTTACCTCCTCCATCTGACTCAGACACTTCCCCTTTATTTTCCAGGCGAGACCCTCGGGTCTCCCCTCCACCAGGACCTTCTCCTGAAGGATTTGGCAGGTCTTATTAAGGACATAGCGGTGGAACCAGTGCCCCAACACCTCATGGGCAGAGGGTTCTACTCCAATTACTTCCTTGTCCCAAAGAGGACAGGGGGCCTAAGGCCCATCCTCGACCTGCGCAACCTTCCTGCTGCGGGAGAAGTTCAAGATGCTCTCCTTTGGAACATTGCTGCCATACCTCCAGCAGGGAGACTGGCTATGCTCCTTAGATCTCAAGGATGCATATACCCACATCCTTATCCACCCCAACCGCAGGCAGTATCTGCGGTTTGTGGTAGGAGGCAAACGTTTCTAATACCAGGTGCTGCCCTTCTGCCTAGCCTCTGCCCCAAGGGTCTTCATGAAATGCCTGGCAGTCGTGGCAGCCTTCCTCGGGCTCCAGGAGATCTTCGTGTTTCCTTATCTGGATGACTGGCTCATAAGGGGAGGGCACAGCCTCTGAGGTCCAACAGGCCATGGCACGTACCATCCAGGTGCTGCAGCACTTGGGCTTTGTCATAAATTATCCCAAGTCCCACCTCCTGGCGCAATGCCTGGCATTCATTGGGGCGAAGCTCAACACCCTCCAGGCCAAGACCTTCTTGCCCAAGGACTGGACCGACCGTCTCAGGACTCTAACTTGAGACATACAGCACTGCCAGCTTGGCACCTCCTGCGTCTCCTCAGCCACATGGCCTCTACAGTTCACGTTGCCCCCAGACGGGCGTTGCAGTGGTGCCTCCAGGACCAGTGGTCTCAGGCCACAGGCCGCCTCTGAGACAGGGCTGTGGTGACCCACCAGTTGGCGAATTCACTGATCTGGTGACAGTCGCCCCAACACCTAGAAGCGGGCATTTTCCTTCCAGACTCCCAGCCACTCGAGAGTCCTAACCACACACGCCTCCCTGCTTGGCTGGAGAGCCTACTGCAGAGCCCTCAGCTATGAGGGCACCTGGTCGCAAGCTGAGAGTGCCCAACAGATCAACCTCCTGGAGCTTCGAGCAATACACCTCACTCTGAGGGTTTTTTCTCACCCGCAGCCAGTCCTAGTCCAGGCGGACAATCAGGTGGAAATGTTCTACATGAACAAACAAGGTGGTACGGGGTCCCATGCCCTTTGCCAGGAGGCACTGGGTCTCTGCTCGTTTGCAATTCAACAGGGTATCCTGAGGGCAGTGTACCTACCAGGCCAGGACAACTTACTGGCTTACAGTGGCGGCTGGACCCCAGGATAGCCGGTTGACTTTTCCGGCTCTGGGGGGAACCAGTGATGGGACCTATTTGCCGATCCAGGCAACTTTCAGTTGCCCCGCTTCTGCTCCCGGCAAGCCTGTGATAAGGAAGCTTATCATAGCTCAGGAAGGAGCTATAGAAAAGGTGAAGTGACTCTGAACAAGCAACCTGTCAGTTCTGGTAGAAATAAGAAAACAGAATTTTCTCATAAAAGACTACCAGTCCCAGAATGCACCAGGTTTCCAACAGCCATTAGAGGAGCTGAAGTGGGGAAACGTGTGTTCAATCAGGAGGGCTATGAGGTAATCCCTAAGCACTCATCTCAAAGGGCAGGGCCTGATTCAGCACAGCTGCGCTGTACTAGGGTGGGGAGCACTCATCAAAGCAGAATAAAGGTAGAGTTTATTCTACAGAGAATGATCCTCATCCTCGGTTTCATCTGGGAGATCCTCATCTTGGACAGCTTCATCATCGGGAGGATCATCAGAAGCAGAAGCCAGAGCGGACGAACAGAGGGCAAGAAACCCTTTGGAAGAAAGAAGAGAAAAGCATTTGGGAGGTCTAAAGGAGTCCAGAGCAGTACGTATACTGGGAGACATTCAAAAGGCCAGCA
Organism: Ichthyophis bannanicus; assembly: GCA_033557465.1. Lineage (NCBI taxonomy): Eukaryota > Metazoa > Chordata > Amphibia > Gymnophiona > Ichthyophiidae > Ichthyophis > Ichthyophis bannanicus. The sequence continues at coordinate 298,097,538 of CM066037.1, forward strand.
TACACCATTGGACTGGGGAAAACCAGAGGAGTGGTGCTGCAAAGCTAGGAATCTCCAGACGGTACCTGTGAGGGAGACGGCTGCACTTGGAAGGGACCCTAAGACCCGTGCCAGAAGGTATGTGAAGAGAGATCCAGTGTCCAGGGATCTGGATTGGAAGGCTGGACATAAGAACTGGACTACATACTGGCCAGGCTATTTAGAGAGGAACTCTAACAGCAATGGAAGCACAGGTATGAACACTGATCTATGCCCTAGCTATAACCTTGAAAGACAGCAGGGAAACAAGTATTCTCCTGAGAGTGCTACATTGAGAAATTCCTCTGTGCCAATCCATGATATTGAACCCATGATTGTTGAAGAAGGGGGAGCGGTCTTAGATACAGGCTGTGAATATATGGATTGCTCTCTGTCTAAACTCCTTTGGTAATTTTCTGTTACAAAGTACAACAACCATCACAAAGAAATACAAACTTGTTCTTTAATCTACTCAGAAAAGCTCCTGAAGTAGGATTTCAGCCACGCAGTAGAAAGCAAGCCAGCTAAGGGGTTTCAGCTGGGTAACTGCTAGCAATTGAGCCTTACCTAATTGCTTGTGAGCTCTGAGGGAATCACTTCTGAGTCTATGTGGGAAGATATAAGAAGTTAACCTGAAAAGAACAGTTTTTCCCTTCTTTGTGGGATTTGCTTGTTTGATGCACTGCTAAGAAATTATTAGCTAGAGCCTACAGAAAAGACCAGTTTGTTACCAACCAGGTCTTTATTCTTTTGTTTTGATTGCCTGACAAGTTCAGCTGTTGTTTTCCTGATTTTGTTTTTCTAAGTTTAACACTGAAAGCAAGAATCCTGTTTTATGTGCTACCAAGCATATCTGTGTTGGGAGAAATAACCCCATAAATAAATATCTTATTGGCTTTACACTCAAGCACAACTAATTATTGTGAGCAGCTGTGTCTGGTGTGAATGGACTGCATTTCCCACAATCCCTTGCAAATCATATTGATATATGCACTTGCCAAGACTGTGAACATTCTCACCCAGGCAGCCGTCTGACAAGCCTAGCCCTCCAACGCCCTGTCTAGTCTCATGGTCGGAGGGTCTCATGTACGCCTTCCCTCCAACGCTGCTGATTGCCAAGACGTTGTTCAGGACCCTCCGCGACAGGGCATCGCTCATTCTGATAGCTCCCAGGTGACCCAGACAGCTGTGGTTCCCACAGCTTCTGCAGTTGGCGGCAGAGGCCCCATCCCCTTGGGCACCACCCTGGGACTCCTATCTCAGGAGGGGGGCTTTCTCCTGCACCCCAACCTGGGCTCCCTCTCGCTGACAGCGTGGCTGCTGAGAGGGTAACTCTCGCCCCCCTCAACCTTCCTGTTGAGTTTGAGGACATTCTGCTGGCCTCCCGCAAGACCTCTACTAGGAAAGCGTACGCCTTCAAGTGGCACAGGTTCTGTTTGGTGCACCGAGCATAGGGTGGATCCCTTCTCTTGCCCAGTGGCGCTGGTGTTACAGTACCTCCTCCACCTCTCCAAGCTGGATTCAAGTCTAACTCTGCCCGGGTGCACCTTAGTGCCCTGGCGGCGCACTACCACCCAGTTGATATTAAGCCTCTCTCTGCCCATCCCCTGGTAACCCACTTCCTTCGAGGCTTGCTCCTGTCAAAACTTCCGATTCGCCCTCCAGCGCCTGGATGGGACCTCACCGTGGTGCTAGGGCAGCTGACTCGCCTGCCCTTCAAGCTTCTGGCGACCTGCCACCTTCCCTACCTCTCTTGGAAGGTTGTAATCTCCAGGAACAAGCAGGAATGAGTCTTCACATATGGGTACGTCGGTACCGACGGAGTCCGCGCGGGAACGCTTCCCAGCATCCAATCAGAACGCTTTTGGAAGCATCCCAACACGCCTGCGTGCTGCCTTCCCTCCTTCCCAACTGCCTCTCCTCAGTTTTTGTTTTTCCGCGGAGCCGGCAGGACGTCGTCCTGTCACCACAGAAAATTCTTCTTTTATTTTTTAGTTTTCTTGTGGTCGCGGCTGTCTTTCCCGACGCCACCAGTACCGCCGGTTTCATTTTCTTTTCTTGTAAAATTGTCCTTTTTAAGGAATATTTTTTCTTCCTTAGTGTCTCACGGTTTCTCAGGCCTTCTAGGCCTCTCCATTTCCTTCATGGAACCGCCAGCCACTTTCCCCAAGAAATGTACAAACTGTGGCGGTACAACTTTATTTTTAGACACTCACAATTGGTGTCTAACCTGCTTCGGTCCTGACCATTTTCCTTCGGAGCCCTCGGGCAATAGTATTGTGAGAAGAAGTTTTCAACATCGAGTTCCCCTGGACACGCTCAGGGCACCGACCATATCTTCTTTTCCACAGGATCAGGTAACCCAAAAACAGTCTGTTAAGACTAGCCAGTCCTCGAGCGGCAGTTCTCATGCACAGCATAGAGATGCCTCCGGCCTTGTCCTCGAGAATCCACTGGCTTCAAAACCCCGGTGGGAGTCTTCGGCCTCCAAAGCCTGTGTGGGGTTTCAGGTTGTTCCTGAGGTTCACCCCTCCCAGAGCATACCTGAGCCATGCCCGGTGGTGGCATCCACTTCGAGCGGTACCGATACCCCGGCATCGGCACTGGTGTTGGATGAAACATTCCTCACCAAGGATCGTCGTCTGGCGTACTCGGTACCTACGGGCCCGGTGGATACGCTTCAGACCAACTTTCCAGTATCGGTACCGACACAGATACTAGTACCAACGTCGGTACCCTCCAGACGTGCATCGATAGACTCGCTTCCTTCGATGCCGAATCGATCTCCAGTCTGGAGGACTGGGTACCGACTCGCCTTGGTACCAACTCCCGTCGGTACCGAAGGCTCGGTTCCGATACTTCGGATCCGCAACTCTCGGTTCCTCCGACACCGTTAGTTGCCACCGGCTGGCCTTCATCCACCGGTATCAGATACGTACCGAAGTCGGTACCGAAATCCACTTTACCTTTGTTGTCGGTACCTTCCATGCTTTTCTCGTCAGGCTCGCTTCCCTCGATGCCAAGTTTGGAATCGATCCCTAGCATGGACGACCTGTTACCGACTGTCGCTGGTCCTGACCTGCAGTACCAGCGACCACCATTTAAGGATCCCATACTGCACCATTCAGGATCTTCTATTCCTATATACTTAGATAGATCCCTCGGTGCCAACGCTAGTTCTTCATAAGATCTAGCCTATCTAAGGGAAGTTCCCTCTGGGGATCCTTCTTTCCAGACTTTCCTCCTGGATATGGCAAAATCACTTGCCATTCCTATTCCTGGACAAGATCCTACACATGGGAATACAGAATATCTCTCTGTTCCTAACAAAGCAAAGGAGAACATAATGCTTCCTTTGCATCATTCTTTGCAGGATCTCGTTCTACGAATGTGGGCAGCTCCTTTAAAGGTACCCCCACCTTCTAGAGCATCTGATCTTCTATATCAGGTGCCCCCCTCTCCAGGGTTTCAAAAGACTCAACTTCCTCATCATTCCATTGTGGTAGAATCAGCAATGAGGTGAATGAAGAGTAATAAAAAGCACTCTTCTTGTCCGCCAGGTCGTGAGTCTGACACTAGATGCCTTTGGACGTCAAACCTTCCAGACATCCATGCTTTCAGCAAGAATTCTCCCATATATTTTTTATATGGGTCTATCTCTTGAGGAGGTCACAAAGCAATTACATCTTTTGACTCCTTTTCTTCAAGAGCCCAGATGTACGGACTATTCCTCACTGGTTAGTCATACTCAAAATATTTCTAGGTTTCTTACTTGTGCTACCCTAGACTCCTTGGAGTCTGTTAGCAGGACTTCTGCTATAGCTATAGGGGCACGAAGTAGAGCCTGGCTTCAAGCTTCAGACTTGGACAAATGGGCACAAGAAAGACTGGGAAATACTCCTTGCACTGGAGAAATTCTCCAGGACCAAGCAGGAAGTCAGTCCTCACATATGGGTGACGTCGGCGCCGACGGAGCCCTCGCGGAGCAATTTCCCAAGCTTTCAAAGAAAGCCTTTGGGAATTGCAGCGCACATGCGCGGTTCCCTTCCCACCCAAGGGTGTCATCTTGCTCAGTCTTCTTTTTTCCGCGGAGCCCTACAGATGCTGTTTGTGATCGCCGCTGAAAAAGTTGATTTTATTAACTATTCTTTTCTCACCGGATCCTTTTCCCGCCAGGACCCGATACGCCGTATCGAGTCCGTTCTTTATTTTTCCGGTTTTTGTCCTTCGTGACTGGCGTTCCCTCCATTTTTTCTTTTTTCACTGGCAGCCCTCTCTTTTGACCTCTCAGGGGCCCTTTTTCCCCCGAATGCTGCCAGTGGGTTTAAGAAGTGTGATCAGTGTAAGAAACTTATATCTCTTACCGACACACACGACTGCTGCCTCCGCTGCCTCGGACCCGATCATGACCCGATGATCTGTGGTCCGTGTGGCAAAATGTCCTCAAAAGCGTTGGACTTGGCAGCATCAAAGAGAACGAATCTTCTCTGACTCCGCGTCCGGCCAGGCCCGGACCTCGTCAGAGGCTTCGACGTCCCGGGACTCCGGTCCTGAGCATCGTCGGAGTTCCTCTGAGCGGGGGTCTCCTGCCCGGGAACATCATAGGAAGAAGAAACCCGCGAGGGCGGCGTCGGTGGACGCTCCTGGTTCCTCGAGGGCCAGGTCGCATAGCCCCGATAGCCGTCCCGGGTCCTCGGAGTCGGAGAGGCCTTCAAAACATCTTCGTCTCGAGATGGAGTCTCCTGGACACGTGAGTACTGTAGTCCTCGTGGACTCGACTCCGAAGGAGCCGACGTCGGACCCGACGCCGTCGGGGCCCGAGTCGGGGGCTGCTGGGTCTCCTGAGCTCGGACTCAGGTTGACGGCCTTGGAGAGCAGTTTCGCTGCCTTCATGGACCAGCAGCGGGCATTGATCGCTGGCCTCGCCGGTGCATCTGCCCCGACCACCGGGACGTCGACGTCTAAGTCGACCCCGGAGACCAAGCCGATCCTCGAGTCCATGCGAGCTCGAGTCAATCCTTGGTCGCGGTCTCCCTCGGCCTCCCGTTCGGGACCGAGGTCGTCGACGCCGGCCTCGGCGTCAGGGCAGAGGGCATCGGTGCCCGCCCGCCCGGAGCTGCTCGATTCCTCCACCAAGGAGTCGGGCTGGGAGACTGAGGACGAAGAGTCCCCAGGTACTTTTCGGACTCGGTGCGTCCCATCGGACTCACCCGAGTCCGAACCTCGGAGACGGTCCCCCCCGGAGGACACCCGGTTCTCGGACTTCGTGCGGGATATGGCCAAGGCCTTGGCATTCCCCATGGATTCCGAGGAGGAACCTCGAGCCAAAGAGCTCGATGCCCTCCAGTATGACTCTCCCCCGAAGGAGGCCTTTACTGTACCGGTTCCTCCGATGCTGGAGCGACTTCTCTTCCGCATGTGGGAGAGCACGGCATCGGCGCCAGTGTTAAGCAAGCGGGTCGATTCCATTTATCAAGTCCGCAAGAGCCCCGGGTTCCAAAAGGCACAACTACCGCACCATTCCATGGTGGTGGAATCGGCCATGCATCGACTCAAGAGTCAGAAGATGCACTCCTCGGTGCTTCCCGGCCGGGAGGCCCGGAACCTGGATGCCCTCGGTAGGAAGTGCTTCCAGGGCTCTATGCTTGCTTGTCGAGTCCAGACCTACCAGCTCTACATGGGCATGTATTTCCGAGACCTGGCAAAGGAAATTGCTGGGTTCTCTGCTGGTCTCTCCGAGGAACCTTTGCAGAGGTTCCAAGCCTTGTCCACTGGTATTCGGGAGTCCTCGAAGTTTATCTCTCGAGCAGGCTTCGAAGCCTCGGCTCGGGTAGCCGGAGCCAGCATCGGTGCCCGCCGACAGGCTTGGCTTCAGTCATCCGACCTCGAGCCATGGGTACAGGACAAGTTGGTCGATGTCCCCTGTAGAGGTGAAAACCTCTTTGGCAAGCCCATGGCTGAAAAGGCTGCACAGATCGAGACCGAGACTCTGACCAGGACTCGGCTGTCCAGAAAGACCTCTGCCCCTTCTCAGAAGAAGAAGGGCTTGGGAAAAAAGCTCTTTTACCCAAGGAAGGCAGCTGCCTATAAACACTACCCTCATTATCAGGCCTTAGCAGCTCCCCAACAGGGTCAGCAGGCTAAGGGACGGGGTAATGGGTCCCGTAGGCAGCAGGCCCCCAAGCCCACAACTCCGGCCCCTGCTCAGCAGAGTGGGGGTTTTTGATTCCGTCAGCATAGCCTCTTCCCCTCCGCTGGTTTCTCTCAGCACAGGAGGCCGGCTGGTCCACTTTGCCCACAGGTGGTCGGCCATCACCTCAGATACCTGGGTGCTTCATATAGTTCAGAAAGGCTATCTTCTACACTTTCACCAGGTACCTCCCTCCTACTTTCCAGGGGAGCCTCCAAGACTCCCTCTGCACAGGGACTTACTCCTTCAGGAGTTAACAAGTCTTCTTCAGGAACAGGCTGTGGAACTGGTGCCCCACCACCTGAGAGGTCACGGCTTTTATTCCAGGTATTTTCTGATACCAAAAAGAACAGGAGGCCTCAGACCCATCCTGGACTTGCGAAACCTCAACAAGTTCCTGGCAAAGGAAAAATTCAAGATGCTTACCCTTGGAATCCTGCTGCCCTACCTCCAGCAGGGAGACTGGCTATGCTTCTTAGATCTAAAGGATGCCTATACTCACATCCTTATTCATCCAGACCACAGACAATATCTCAGGTTTGTTGTGGGAGGAAATCATTACCAGTACAGAGTCCTGCCCTTTGGCCTATCCTCCGCCCCCAGGGTGTCCACCAAATGCCTGGCAGTGGTGGCGGCCTATCTAAGACTTCAAGGCCTTTTTGTGTTTCCATACCTGGACGACTGGCTCATCAGAGCCCAGTCTTCCCAAGAGGCCACTCAGGCCACTCATCGCACCGTGACTCTACTCCAGCACTTGGGGTTTGTCATAAACTTTGCAAAGTCCACTTTGCTCCCCTCTCAAAATCTCGAATTCATAGGCGCCAGGTTGAGCACACTTCAGGCGCGAGCCTTCCTGCCTCTAGACTGGGCCCACAGGCTCATGGATCTCGCCAGCCACTTTCACAGCAATTCCCTGGTCTCTGCCAGGCAATTTCTGAGACTGCTCGGTCATATGGCTTCCACGGTCCATGTGACCCCCAATGCCCGTCTGAACATGCGACCTGCTCAGTGGTGCCTTCGCACTCAATGGCATCAGGCCACGGGGAACCTGGCAGACTCAGTACAGGTGTCCGACCTGCTGGTCTCTTCTCTGCAGTGGTGGCTTCATCTGCCAAACCTGGTGCTGGGAGTGGATTTTCAATCTCCTCCACCTACTCAGGTGCTGACAACCGATGCTTCTCTCCTGGGTTGGGGAGCACATTGCCAAGGGACATGTACTCAAGGCCTCTGGACTCCTTGGGAGTCTGCTCAGCAGATAAACTTCCTGGAGCTCAGAGCCATCCGCCTATCTCTGAGAGCCTTCTCCCACCTCACTTCTCACCAGTCTGTGCTGGTCCAGACGGACAATCAGGTTGCGATGTTCTACGTCAACAAACAAGGGGTACAGGCTCCTTCCTTCTCTGTCAGGAGGCACAAAAACTGTGCTCTTGGGCCATCCTTCACGGCATCCTCCTCAAAGCTGTCTATCTCCCAGGTCAAGAAAATTACCTGGCAGACAAGCTGAGCAGGATCCTCCAACCCCACAAGTGGAGATTGGATCCGTTCGTGGTTCAGCGGATCTTTCTCAAGTGGGGCCACCCCACCATGGATCTATTTGCCAGTCCTCTGAACCGGCAGCTTCCCAAATTCTGCTCTCGACAACCGCATCCTCTCCAAGTAGCGGCGGATGCTTTTCTGATCCCATGGTCCACAGGCCTCTTGTATGCCTTTCCTCCCATGCCACTGGTGTCTCGGACGCTCTTCAAAGTTCTCAGAGACAGAGCCTCGATGATCCTAGTGGCTCTCCGGTGGCCGAGACAGCCCTGGTTCCCGCTTCTGATGCAGCTGGCGGTGGACACTCCTCTTCCTCTGGGGTTTCAACCCGATCTCCTGTCACAGGATCAGGGGACTCTCCTACACCCCAACCTCCGGTCCCTTCATTTGATGGCCTGGCTGCTGAAAGGGTAGTCCTTGCTCCCCTCCTGCTGCCTCGGGAGGTGGAAGAGTTCGTCTTGGCCTCCAGGCGGCCCTCCACCCAGAAATCCTACGCTCTTAAATGGCGTCGGTTCTCTGTGTGGTGTGCTCAGCAGTCTGAGAATCCCTTCTCCTGCTTAGTGGCGGTCTTGCAATATTTGCTTTACCTCTCCAATCTGGGCCTTAAGTCCAACTCTGTCAGAGTCCACCTCAGTGCTCTTTCTGCACATCACGCACCGGTGGATGGCAGGCCTCTTTCCAACCACCCTTTGGTGGCTCCTTTTCTCCGAGGCCTCCTTCTCCTTAAGCCCCCTTTGCGCCCTCCAGCCCCTGAATGGGATCTGAATGTGATCTTACAGCGGATTACCTGTCTGCCCTTTGAAGCTATGGCTACCTGCCCTCTTCGTTTTCTTTCCTGGAAAACCTTGTTTTTGGTAGCCCTTACCTCTGCTAGGCGCGTTAGTGAACTGCAGGCCCTAGTGTCTGATCCTCCTTACACTAGGTTCTACAGGAATAGGGTAGTCTTACGGACTCACCCTAAGTTTCTTCTAAAAGTGGTTTCTCCTTTTCATCTCAACCAGGAGGTGGTTCTTCCGACCTTCTTTCCCAGTCCGCACTCCAGCCGGGCTGAGATGGTCCTGCATACCCTGGACTGTAGGAGGGCCTTGTCCTTCTACCTTGACCGTACACGAGAGCATAGGAGGGCTGTTCAGCTCTTCGTTTCCTTTGACCCCAATAAGTTGGGGCTACCTGTCTCCAAGCGTACTTTGTCCATATGGGTCGCTGACTGTATCGCCTGGGCTTATGGGGCAGCCGGCCTCTCGTTGGAGGGTCGAGTCACGGCTCATCGTGTTAGGGCGAAGGCCACATCGGTGGCTCATCTCCGCTCTGTTCCGTTGGCAGACAGCTGCCGGGCCGCTACTTGGTCTTCAAGCCAGACATTTGCGGCCCATTACTGCCTGGAGAGGGAGTCCCACAGGGACAGTGCTTTCGCACAGGCAGTCCTCCATAATCTCTTTAAGGTTTAGGCAACTCCTACCCTCCGGCCCTGGTGTTGGGCTACCGGTCGGGGGCGTTTTCAGAGAAGATTCCTTCCTTCTGTGCTTCTGAGCTGGAGAGAGCTCATTTTTCTGCTTGAGGCCTCCGGTAGCCTTAAGCTTGGGAGTCCCATATGTGAGGACTGACTTCCTGCTTGGTCCTGGAGAAAGTGTAATTACTCACCTGTAACAGGTGTTCTCCAGGAGCAGCAGGAATCAGTCCTCACAACCCTCCCTCCTCCTCTTGGAGTTGCAGTCCTATCATTTCGTTTTTGCTAATTTTCTGTTGTCTTTTAGCTATGTCATCAGACTGAGCAAGATGGCACCCTTGGGCGGGAAGGGGACCGCGCATACGCGCTGCAATTCCCAAAGGCTTTCTTTGAAAGCTGGGGAAATTGCTCCGCGCGGGCTCCGTCTGCGCCGATGTCACCCATATGTGAGGACTGATTCCTGCTGCTCCTGGAGAACACCTGTTACAGGTGAGTAACTACTCTGACTGGAAGTTCTGCGTCTCTGACCTTTAGTGTTGGAGGAGGTGAGAATGATCTGTTTCTTGTAATTATTAGGACTTCTGTTTTTTTGAAATTTATACGGAGATTCTGATTGAGTAGCCAATTCGTTATAGCGTTGAAGCAGTTAACACTGTATAGTCCGGGCATGTGACAGTTATAGGTGTAAATAGCAGCACGTTGTCTGCATACATAAGGCAGGATATGCCAAAAGATCGGGTAATGTCACAGATTGGTTGCATATAGATATTAAAGAGCAGAGCAGACAGGGAGGAGCCTTGGGGTACGCTCTGTTTCTGCTGGAAGGGTTCAGATGTGGTGTTGTCAACACAGACTTGCTGCCATCTTCCTTCGAGGTAGGATTTGCACCAGTCCCATGCTCGGTCCTGGATTCCCTTCTCGTGAAGCCGCCTCAGGAGCTGTGCGTGGTCTACGGAGTCGAACGCTGCCGCTATATCGAGGAAGATTAGCACAAAGCCTTTCTTGATGCTGTCTATGCCATTGATAAGTGTATTGGTTAATGTTAGAGTTTCTACACCATGGTTTTCTCTGAATCCATGTTGACAAGGGTCTAGTGGAGATGATGAATCGATATGTTGTTGAATCTGTCTCTGGGTCAACTTCTCGAGGATTTTAGCTAGAAATGGAATACTAGATATTGGTCGGTAAGAATCCTCTTTCTTTGGGTCCTGTTGGTGGTTTTTTAGTAGTGGACGAATGGATGTGTGCTTGAGGGCATCTGGGAAGACTCCGGTTGCAAAGGTCAGCTTTGCGATATTAGCTATGAAAGGGCTGAGTTCTGTGCGCATTGACCTGATCCAGTGAGCTGGGCATGGGTCAGTTGGCACAGTCAGTGTTGATAGTGGCGATATCATCAATGGTCTTTGCTGAGGGAGGTGAGAGTTTGGTAATTGGGAACTGCACCTGGGACGTCTGTGAGGGTTCTTGCGATGATACAGTAGTTATTTTTATTGCTTTGGATTGAATGTAGTTCGCGTACACCTGGGGCTGAATACATTCTTGCTGTGGTGGGGATGGTTGGTTGGTAAGGGATTTTACTAGGTTGAATAGTTCTCTTGGCTTATTTAGTGAGCGGTTGAGGATCTCAGCGTGGAATTTTTTCCTCTTGGCCCAAGTTGATTCACGATGGAGTTTCAGATATTCTAAATAGATGACTTGATCAGCTGTACCACGGGTACTTCTCCATTTTCTCTCTAGTTTTCTGAGGTGGAGAAGTAAAGATCTTAGTTTGGGGGAGAACCATGGAGCAGATTGCTTTCTAACGGCTCGGTTATCGGGTGTTGCATTTTTGTTGGAGGCAGGCTGTTAAGCATATGAGGAGAGGGTATCATTCCAGTTGGTGACCATTTTGTTGAGGTTGGCTGCTGGTCGGGCAAGCTTTGGGAGTGCATGGTTAATCATCTCTTTGTCAAGTTGCTTGAAGCAGGCAGCTCTTGAGATTTCCTTTGTGTTTGGTAGGTAGCTTGTGGTTTGTTGTGCTGGTATCTGAAATGTTATCAGGTTATGGTCTGACCAGGGAACAGGAGTGATGGAGAGCTCAATTTGGCTTATTGTACTCATATTTGGAGGAGTTACGAAGACTAGGTCCAAAAGGTTTCCTCGTTGGGTGGGATCGTCTACCACTTGCTTGTAGTTAAGGTTGGACATTGCCTCTAGGAAGGTTTTGGCTAGGGCAGGTTGGGTTGAAGCGAGGTTAAAGTCTCCCAACAGCCAGTTCGGTTTGGAGGGGTCTTCAGGGTTACAGGCTAAGTCAATGGTATCTGAGAGCTCCTCTGATTTAGCACATGGTGCCCTATAAATGAGGTTGATAGTGTTGAATTTGTTGGTAATAGCGTGTTCAAGTGCTGCGTGCTTTTGGTTAAGTTAGTCCGATATTGCAGCGCTGTTTTTGCAAGTATAAGGACACCTCCACTTCTTTTGTTTTCCCTGTTACAGGTGTATATAGAGAAGTTAGGTGGTGTGAGGTGGTTTAATATGACATTGTCAGTGTCGGAAAGCCAAGTTTCCGTGACCATTAGAATGTCTAGGTTGTGTTTGGCTAATAAGTCTTTGATTACAGGCCATTTATTACGGGCCGAGTGGGTGTTGATGAGTGCACACTTAAAGCCTTGCTGAGGCTTTACTACTTTGTTTCTTGTGGGGGTTGTGAGATCTAAAGATACGTAAAGTAGGTGTGACTGTCTTCTATGATAGGGGTTTGGAGGTAAATGGTGTTGGTTATTGTAGTGTTTCCTGCTTGCACTGAGGATTTGTTGGATAGGGTTGTAGCCATTTGCGAATGCAGCAGTGTCATGAATATGGAGGCGGCCATTTATGTAGGTGTCGTGGGTTGGATCTAGGACAGTGAGAATTGTTTTGGGGTAGGAGGTGCGTTTGTGGTAGGGAATTGGGTGGGCGTGTACAGATTATGAATAGACAGATCAGGTTATAGATTATGGATGAGCATATTGGTTTACAGATACAGATGAGCCCACATTTGAATCAAGGTTACAGTGAAGCTAATATGTTACACAATTGAGCAGTGAAGCTAATTGGTTGCACAATTACCCAAGGTTAGGGAAATCTAAGGTGATACACAGATCGGACGTTAGAGTGGAATAAACTTCCTGTGAGCTGGTGAAATTTGAGATTGACTTAGTTTCTGGTACAGCGAGCATGGAGGTAGGAGTGACTCTTAGCAAACTGAGACCACTGACAGTTTGGAGGTAGAATGAGTCAGGTCACAAGAATTGCAGAATAGTGAGTCTCTCTTTGGCCCGTCCTCTCGAGGGATCGTAGTTGTGCGGTCGCTTGTTCTTCTCTTTGTTCCTCTCGTGTGGCTCATGGGCGCAGTAGAACTGAAGGCTGCAGAGTCTCCGGCTGTATTCAAGGTCCCTGCCTAAGGGCCACACCAAAGGGCCCTCTGGAGAGGCCCTCTGGTGAGGGCCCGCCGGCACGGGTGCGCCAGATGGCGCCCTCTTTAAAGCTGAGCCGGTTAGCCCCGATTGGGCAGCTGTTGTTTCTGGGATGTCCCGCTGCTGAAGATGCTCGATCCCTCCTGGGAGAGCACGCGGGGGATGCTTCTGCTACAACCCCTGGTTCACCCTCTGGCAACCGAATGGGATCTGAATGTGGTCTTGCAACAGCTTACTCACCCACCGTTTGAGCCGATGGCTACTTGCCATCTGCGCTTCCTCTCCTGGAAGGTTCTCTTCCTGGTGGCACTCACGTTGGCAAGGCGAGTGAGTGAACTGCAGGCTTTGGTTTCAGAAAGACGGTACACACTGTTTTACAGAAATAAGGTAGTTCTATGAACCTACCCTAAGTTCCTTCCAAAGGTAGTGTCTCCTTTCCACCTCAACCAGGAGGTGGTTCTTCCAACATTTTTTCCCAGACCGCATACCAGCCGGGCAGAGGTGGTCCTGCATACCCTTGACTGTAGGAAGGCAGTGTCCTACTTGGAACGTACGAGGGGACATCGAAGGGCTCCTCAGCTCTTCGTCTCTTTTGACCCCAGTAAGCTGGGGCTCCCTGTCTCCAAGCGTACGTTGTCCACTTGGGTGGCAGACTGCATTGGCTGGGCGTACAAGGCGGCCGAGCTCCCTTAGTAGGGCTAGAGTCGCGGCCCACCGTGTCAGGGCTAAGGCTGCCTCAGTAGCTCTCTTCTGCTCTGTTCCACTGGCAAACATCTGCCGGGCCGCCACTTGGTCTTCAAGCCAGACCTTTGCAGCCCATTACTGCTTGGATGGAGAGTCCCACTGAGACAGTGCTTTCGGCCAGGCAGTTCTCCGGAACATATTTGAGGTTTAGGCATCTCCGGCCCTCTGGAATCAGGCTACCGGGGGTGGTGTGTGTCTGCTGGATTCCTATCACAGTTGCTGCGGCTCTTCTAGAGGGAGCCATTTTTCAGCTATGGGTTCTCGGTAGCCTATAGCTAGGGAGTCCCATATGTGAGGACTGACTTCCTGCTTGTTCTGGAGAAAGCGTAGTTACTCACCTGTAACAGGTGTTCTCCAGGGACAGCAGGAATCAGTCCTCACAACCCTCCCTCCTCCCCTGGAGTTGCAGTCATATTGTTTTTCTTCTTTTTGCCGTCTTTTAGCTTTGTGAGCAAGATGGCACCCTTGGGCAGGAAGGGAACCCACATGTGCGATGCAATCCCAAAGGCTTTCTTTGAAAGCTGGGGAATTGCTCCGCACGAGGGCTCCATCGGCGCCAACATCGCCCATATGTGAGGACTGATTCCTGCTGTCCCTTGAGAACACCTGTTATAGGTGAGTAACTACGCTTTCTTCCTTTATTTTCAGTATTTCTTTTTTCCTTTTCTATTGATTTTCACTATGGTTCTCACCACTAAACTAAGCCTCCATAGCCTTATCTTCAAGCTAGAAGACAACTTTTTCAGGCATGGAAAAGCCAGTCAGTGGTTTCAAAAACTACCAAGTGTGCCAGTACCATTTCGGCTACTAATAAACATGACTGGTGTCTGAAATGTTTGGATCCTGAACATGAACCCACTTCTTGACCTTTGTGCCAACAAATAACAAAAGAGATGCCTCAAACTGAGGCAGACAGTTTGGATCGTCGTTCCCTTTGGACTCTGTTTCAGTGGCTTCCACTTCGAGGCATGGACGACTTCTCATGGGTCTCAGGCTTTTTTTTTTTTTTTTGTTAAAGTCCAAACACAAAAGTGAGTCAGTCTTTGCCCTTTTCTAAATCTTCGACATCACAATCAGATTTTGATGGCAGGGAAAAGTCCCAGCATAACCATCATGACTCCCCTAGAGGTGCTTCCGATGCAGACTGGCCAACCAAACAGCCCTGGTGCAAGGATCTGTTCTCCAAAGCACAAGTGGGGCTCAGGGGACACTACCAAGGCATCGACCTCCGGAGAGCTGCTGGTTCCATGTTCTGGGACAGTGGCTCAGAGCCCTGTATGCAATTCCACCCAGATATTGGCCATCTCCCTAAATCAGCACATGTTGGCTCTTGAGTTCAGCAGCACTCCTGGTAGCCTTGGTACCAATAACGTCAAGAGCTTCAGAAGCGCAGGCTTCGGCACCGAGCCTACAGCCAGGCGTATCAGATCCTATGCCGGTGCTCAAGCCGGCATTGTCTTGCACCCTGTCAGACGGCTGCCTGGGTGAGAATGTTCACAGTCTTGGCAAGTGCATATATCAATATGATTTGCAAGGGATTGTGGGAAATGCAGTCCATTCACACCAGACACAGCTGCTCACAATTAGTTGTGCTTGAGTGTAAAGCCAATAAGATATTTATTTATGGGGTTATTTCTCCCAACACAGATATGCTTGGTAGCACATAAAAACAGGATACTTGCTTTCAGTGTTAAACTTAGAAAAACAAAATCAGGAAAACAGTTGAACTTGTCAGGCAATCAAAGCAAAAGAATAAAGACCTGGTTGGTAACAAACTGGTCTTTTCTGTAGGCTCTAGCTAATATTTTCTTAGCAGTGCCTCAAACAACAAGCAAAACCCACAAAGAAGGGAAAAACGGTTCTTTTCAGGTTAACTTCTTATATCTTCACACATAGATTCAGAAGTGATTCCCTCAGAGCTCACAAGCAATTAGGTAAGGCTCAATTGCTAGCAGTTACCCAGCTGAAACCCCTTAGCTGGCTTGCTTTCTACTGCGTGGCTCAAATCCTACTTCAGGAGCTTTTCTGAGTAGATTAAAGAACAAGTTTGTATTTCTTTGTGATGGTGGTTGTACTTTGTAACAGAAAATTACCAAAGGAGTTTAGACAGAGAGCAATCCATATATTCACAGCCTGTATCTAAGACCGCTCCCCCTTCTTCAACAATCATGGGTTCAATATCATGGATTGGCACAGAGGAATTTCTCAATGTAGCACTCTCAGGAGAATACTTGTTTCCCTGCTGTCTTTCAAGGTTATAGCTAGGGCATAGATCAGTGTTCATACCTGAGCTTCCATTGCTGTTAGAGTTCCTCTCTAAATAGCCTGGCCAGTATGTAGTCCAGTTCTTATGTCCAGCCTTCCAATCCAGATCCCTGGACACTGGATCTCTCTTCACATACCTTCTGGCACGGGTCCTAGGGTCCCTTCCAAGTGCAGCCGTCTCCCTCACAGGTACCCTCTGGAGATTCCTAGCTCTGCAGCACCATTCCTCTGGCTTTCCCCAGTCCAATGGTGTATGCTGGCCCTTGGAATACCTTCCAGTATACGTACTGCTCTGGACTCCTTTAGACCTCCCAAATGCTTTTCTCTTCTTTCTTCCAAAGGGTTTCTTGCCCTCTCTGTCCGTCCGGTCTGGCTTCTGTTCCTGATGATCCTCCAGATGATGAAGACGTCCAAGCTGAGGATATCCAAGCTGATTCTGAGGATCTCTCAGATGAAACTGAGAATAATTCTGAGGATAATTCTCTGTAGAATAAACTCTACCTTTATTCTGCTTAGATGAGTGCTCCACCCTAGCACAGCGCAGCTGTGCTGAATCAGGCCCTGCCCTTTGAGATGAGTGCTTGGGGATTACCTCATAGCCCTCTTGATTGAACACACGTTTCCCCACTTCAGCTCCTCTAATGGCTGGTGGAAACCTGGTGCATTCTGGGACTGGTAGTCTTTTATGGGAAAATTCTGTTTTCTTATTTCTACCAGAACTGACAGGTTGCTTGTTCAGAGTCACTTCACCTTTTCTATAGCTCCTTCCTGAGCCATGATAAGCTTCCTTATCACAACCCAAAGATTTCTCCATTAGAACTGGTTCATGCCCCCAGTATCCAGCACTCAGACCGCTATTGCTCTCCATTCAGATACCTCTGAGTTATCTGTATTGGCATTGACCGTCGATTTCCACGAAGCATCGAGGTCGAACCCAAGACTGCCGATATTTTGATTTCTTGCCAGACTGATTCAAGTTCTTCAGAATCTTATGGGGGGTCGCTCTATTCCCAAGAGCTTCTTGACATCCCTTTGGACCCTTCGCCATCTCAGGAACGGCATCTGCCCCCACCAGAAGATATGTCCTTTCAGGACTTCATACGTGACATGGCAGCAGGTCTCTCCCTCACAATAGCCTCGGAAAAGGAATCGAAGGCAGAGGAATTGTAGATATTCCAATACCCTCCTGGCCCAAGGAGGCGGCTACCATACCGGTGCATCGTATCCTGCAGGATCTTATGCTTCTCATGTGGGAGGCCCCACTCACAGCTCTGCTTGTCAGCAAGAAACTGGATACCATGTATAGAGTACCGGTGTCCCCAGGCTTCCATAAACCTCAACTCCCTCACCACTCAATGGTGGTGGAATCGGCAATGCGGTAACTAAAGAGCTCAAAGAACCATTCATCCATGCCTCCTGGCAGAGACTTGAGGATACTAGATGCCTTCGGCTGTCTGTTTACAGGCATGTATGTTGGCCTCCAGAATGAGCTCTTACATGCTGTACATGGGCATATTTCTGAAGGATGTCGCCAGGTATCTGGAGTCTTCCACCCCCTTGCTTCCTGAGGATAAGCGAAGTGCATTCCAGACACTCCTCAAGCAAGGCCAGAGCACTTCTAAGTTTCTTACCAGAGCGCCTCTTGGTGCTTTTGAACCCACTATCAGAGCTTCAGCAGTCTGCATTGTGGCTCACAGAATGGCCTGATTACAGTGACCTTGAGTTATGAGTCCAGAATAAACTGGCCAATATCCCATGTACTGGAAAAAACCTTTTTGGCAAAGATTGGAGGGAAGCAGCAGGGGAGATTGAAACAGATGATCTCACCCTAAAATGCCTCTCCAGGAAAAAAGCTGCCCATACAAAAGGAAGGCTCTTCCCAAGAAATCTTTTTATTCTCAAAAGAAGAGATACTATCCTTCTTACCTGCTTTCTGCTGCCTATCTTTCTCCAGGACCAAGCAGGAAGTCAGTCCTCACTTATGGGTGACGTCGGCGCCGACGGAGCCCTCGCGGAGCAATTTTCCCCAGCTCTCGCAGAAAGCCTTTGGGAATTGCAGCGCGCATGCGCGGTCCCCTTCCTGCCCAGGGATGCCATCTAACTCAGTCTTCTTTTTTCCGCGGAGCCCTACAGACGTAGTTTGTTACCACCGCTGAAAAAGTTGATTTCTTTGTTTGATTTCTCGTTTATTTTTTTCTCGGTTCGTGTGTCCTCTTCCTGCCGGGCTTTTGAGCCTGTTCACGTATTTATTTTTTATTCCAACTGGCGTTTTCGCCACTTTTTTCCTTCATCCCTGGCAGCGCGGTCTTTCGACCTTGCAGGGGTTCTTTTTCCCCCGATGGCTGCCAGCGGTTTTAAAAAATGTGATCGTTGTGTCAAACTCATGTCTCTTACTGACACGCATGACTGCTGCCTCCGCTGCCTGGGGCCCGAGCACGACCCTATGAGTTGCGGCCCGTGCAGCAGGATGTCCTCGAAAGCCCTGAGGAGTCGACAGTCCCAAAGGGATCGTATCTTCTCTGACTCCGCGTGGACCTCGTCAGAGGCTTTGACGTCTCGTGGCTCCGGCTCAGACCATCGTCGGAGTTCTTCTGAACGGGGCTCCCCCGGCCGGGAACACCGGCGGGAGAAGAGGCCCGCGAGGGTGGAGCCGGACGGCAGCCCTGGTTCCTCGAGGGCCAGGTCACTCAGCCCGGTCAGACTCCCCGGGCCCTCGGAGGGGGAGAGGCCTTCGAAGCTTCCTCGTCTCGAAGTGGAGGCGCCTGGACACGTGAGTGATATAGTCCTCCTGGACTCCCCCACGGATGAACCGACGTCGGGCCCGGCGCCGTCGGGGCCCGAGTCGGCGGATGCTGGGTCTTCTGAGCTTGGTTTCAGACTGACGACCTTGGAGCGCAGTATCTCTGCCTTCATGGACCAGCAGCGGGCATTGATCACCGGCCTCGCCAGTGCATCTGCCCCGACCACCGGGACGTCGACGCCCAAGTCGACCCCGGAGGCCGAGTCGATCCTAGAGTCCATGCGAACCCGAGTCGATCCTCGGCCTAGGTCTCCCTCGGCTTCCCGTTCGGGACCGAGGTCCTCGACGTCGGAGGAGGTCCCCGGGCCCCGCGTGCACGGAGCCGCTCGACTACCCCTCGGAGGAGTCGGGCTGGGACTTGGAGGAGGACTAGTCACCCGGCTCCTTTCAGACCCGGTGCGTCCCCTCCGACTCGCCCGAGTCGGAGCCCCGGAGGCGCTCCCCCCCGGAGGATACTCGGTTCTCCGATTTCGTGAGGGATATGGCCAAGGCCTTGGCTTTTCCCGCGGATCCGGAGGAGGAACCCCGGGCCGAAGAGCTCAAGGCCCTTCAATATGACTCCCCCCCCCCAGGGAGGCCTTTACTGTACCGGTTCCCCCGATGCTGGAGCGGCTTCTCTTCCGCATGTGGGAAAGCCCGGCCTCGACGCCGGTACTGAGCAAGCGGGTCGATTCCATGTATCGGGTCCGCAAGAGCCCCGGGTTCCAGAAGGCGCAACTACCGCACCACTCCATGGTGGTGGAATCAGCCATGCATCGACTCAAGAGTCAAAAGATGCACTCCTCGGTGCCTCCGGGTAAGGAGGCCCGGACTCTGGATGCCCTTGGTAGGAAGTGCTTCCAGGGCTCCATGCTTGCTTGTCGGGTCCAGACATATCAGTTGTATATGGGTATGTATCTCCGCGACCTGGCAAAAGAAATGGCGGGTTTTTCCGCCGGTCTCTCCGAGGAGCCCTTGCAGCGGTTCCAAGCCCTGTCCACAGGGATTCGAGAGTGTTCGAAGTTCATTTCTCGAGCGGCCTATGATGGCTTCGAAGCATCGGCTCGAGTAGCCGGAGCCAGCATTGGGGCTCGCCGCCAAGCTTGGCTTCAGTCATCCGACCTCGAGCCGTGGGTGCAGGACAAGTTGGTCGATGTCCCCTGCAGAGGGGAAAACCTCTTCGGCAAGCCCATGGCCGACAAGGCGGCGGAGCTCGAGTCAGAGACTCTGACCAGGACTCGCCTTTCCAGAAAAACCTCTGCTCCTCAGAAGAAGAAGGGCTCGGGGAAAAAGCCCTTTTACCCGAGGAAGTTGTTCGCTTATAAGCAGCACCACCCACACTATCAGGCCTCGACAACCCCTCATCAGGGGCAGCAGCCTAAGGGGCAGGGTAACGGATCCCGGAGGCAGAAAGCTCCCAAGCCCACCACGCAGGCCCCGGCCCAGCAGGGTGGGGGGTTTTGACTATGCCAGCATAGCCTCTCCCCTCCCAGGAGCCCTCGCTCAGCACGGGGGGGCAGGCTGACCCACTTTGCTCACAGGTGGTCAGCCGTAACATCCGATGCCTGGGTGTTGCGGGTGGTTCAAAACTGCTACCTCCTACATTTTCACCAGGTGCCCCCCCCTACTTCCCGGGGGAGCCTCCCAGACCCCCGCTGCACGAGGACGTGCTTCTTCAGGAGCTGCAAGGTCTGCTTCAGGAACGGGCGGTGGAACCAGTACCCCCGCATCTGTGCGGTCACGGTTTCTACTCGAGGTACTTCCTGGTGCCAAAGAGAACAGGAGGCCTCCGACCCATTCTGGACTTACGCAACCTCAAGTTCCTGCAGCGGGAAAAGTTCAAGATGCTTTCCCTTGGAACCCTACTGCCCTACCTCCGGCAGAGAGATTGGCTATGCTCCTTGGATCTAAAGGATGCTTATACCCACATCCTTATTCACCCGGACCACCGGCAATACCTAAGGTTTGTGGTGGCGGGGAACCATTATCAGTACCGAGTACTGCCCTTTGGCCTGTCCTCCGCTCCCAGGGTGTTCACGAAGTGCCTGGCAGTGGTGGCAGCCTTCCTCAGGCTTCAAGGCCTCTTCGTCTTCCCATACCTGGACGACTGGCTCGTCCGAGCAGCGTCTGCTCCAGAGGTCGCCCGGGCCACCCAGCGTACGGTGGCTCTGCTTCAGCACTTGGGCTTCGTCATAAACTTCAAAAAGTCCGCTTTGCTTCCCTCTCAGGACCTTGAGTTCATAGGGGCACGGCTGAACACTCGGCAGGCTTGTGCCCCTCTAGAACAGGCCAACAGGCTTGTGGCTCTAGTCGGCAGGTTCAACAGCGAGTCGCCGGCCCCTGCCAGACAGTTCCTGCAACTACTTGGACACATGGCCTCCACGGTCCATGTCACTCCGAATGCCCGTCTACATATGAGACCTGCTCAGTGGAGCCTCCGCACTCAGTGGCAACAGGCCACGGGGAGACTGTCGGACCTGATACAGATTTCCGACCGTCTGGTCTCCTCCCTGCAGTGGTGGCTTCACCTACCCAACCTAGTGCGCGGCATGTCCTTTCAGTCGGCCCCCCATCCCGGGTGCTCACGACAGATGCCTCCCTCCTGGGCTGGGGGGCGCATTGTCGGGGGACGTGCACTCAAGGCCTTTGGACACCCTGGGAGGCTGCCCAGCAGATAAACTTTCTAGAGCTACGGGCGGTCCGCCTAGCTCTGCAGGCCTTCTCTCACCTGACATTCGGTCAGTCCGTTCTGGTGCAGACGGACAATCAGGTTGCCATGTTCTATGTGAACAAACATGGGGGCACGGGCTCCCTCCTTCTATGTCAGGAAGCCCGGAGGCTGAGCTCTTGGGCTGTCGATCACGACATCCTCCTCAAAGCGGTTTACCTGCTGGGGCAGGACAATTGCCTGGCAGACAAACTGAGCCGGATTCTGCTGCCGCACGAATGGAAGTTGAACCCCGTGGTGGTCCAGCAGATCTTCCACCGGTGGGGCTCTCCCATTGTGGACCTCTTTGCCAGTCCCCTAAACAGGCAGCTCCCCAGATTCTGCTCCCGGCACCCTCACCCTCTTCGAGTGGCGCCGGATGCTTTCCTCATCCCGTGGTCCACGGGTCTGCTGTATGCCTTCCCCCCCCCCACACCACTGGTGTCCCGGACCTTGTTCAAAGTTGTCCAGGACAGGGCTTCCATGATTCTGGTAGCGCCCCGGTGGCCGAGGCAACCGTGGTTCCCTCTGCTTCTACAGCTAGTGGTGGACACTCTTCCCCTGGGGTTTCAGCCGGATCTCCTGACCCAGGATCAGGGCACTCTTCTGCACCCCAACCTCAGGGCCCTGCACGGATGGCTTGTCTGCTGAAAGGGTAGTCCTAGCCCCGCTGCTGCTGCCCCCGGATGTGGAAGCCGTCGTCCTAGCGTCTCGGCGACCTTCCACCCGGAAATCTTACGCCCTCAAATGGCGTCGCTTCTCAGTCTGGTGTTCTCAGCGATCTGAGGACCCCTTTGCCTGTCTAGTATCGGTGGTACTGCAATATTTGCTTCACCTCTCCGATCTGGGTCTTAAATACAATTCTGTCAGAGTCCACCTCAGTGCTCTCTGCTCATCATTCACCGGTTGAGGGTCAGCCTCTCTCTTCGCACCCCTTGGTGGCGCATTTCCTCAGAGGCCTCTTTCTGCTTAAACCTCCGTTGCGCCCTCCAGCCCCTGAATGGGACCTCAACGTGGTTCTACATAGGCTTACCTGCCCGCCTTTTGAACCCATGGCTACCTGCCCTCTTCGTTTCCTTTCCTGGAAAACTCTCTTGGTAGCCCTCACATCCGCGAGGCGCGTAAGTGAACTACAGGCCCTAGTATCGGAGCCTCCGTACACTAGGTTCTACAGGAATAGGGTAGTCCTGCGGACCCACCCTAAGTTCCTCCCAAAGGTGGTCTCCCATTTTCACATCAATCAAGAGGTGGTTCTTCCGACCACCTTCCCCAGGCTGCATGCCGGCCGAGCTGAGACTGTCCTGCACACCCTGGATTGTAGAAGAGCCTTGTCCTTCTACCTTGACCGTACACGGGAGCATAGGAAAGCGGTTCAGCTTTTCGTATCTTGATCCCAATCGGTTGGGAGCGCCTGTCTCCAAGCGCACTCTGTCCACCTGGGTGGCCGACTGTATCGCCTGGACTTACGAGGCTGCCGGCCTCTCCTTGGAAAGTCGCGTCACGGCTCATCGGGTCAGGGCGAAGGCCGCGTCCGTGGCTCTCCTTCGCTCTGTTCCGTTGGCGGACATCTGCCGGGCCGCTACTTGGTCTTCAGGTCAGACCTTTGCGGCCCATTACTGCCTGGAAAGGGAGTCCCGCAGGGACAGTGCTTTCGGTCAGGCAGTCCTCCACAATCTCTTTGAGGTTTAGACAACTCCTACCCTCTGGCCCCGGTGTTTGGCTACCGGCCGGATGCGTATTCAGAGAAGATTCCTTCCTTCTGTACTGTGGAGCTTCAGGAAGCTCTTTCGGCTTGAGGTCTCCGGTAGGCTTAAGCTTGGGAGTCCCATAAGTGAGGACTGACTTCCTGCTTGGTCCTGGAGAAAGAGTAGTTACTCACCTGTAACAGGTGTTCTCCAGGAGCAGCAGGAATCAGTCCTCACTACCCTCCCTCCTTCCCTTGGAGTTGCAGTCATTCTTATTGCAAACTTTTTGCTGTCTTTCCGCTATGTCATCAGACTGAGTTAGATGGCATCCCTGGGCGGGAAGGGGACCGCGCATGCGCGCTGCAATTCCCAAAGGCTTTCTGCGAAAGCTGGGGGAAATTGCTCCGCGAGGGCTCTGTCGGCGCCGACGTCACCCATAAGTGAGGACTGATTCCTGCTGCTCCTGGAGAACACCTGTTACAGGTGAGTAACTACTCTATCTGAGCATCCCCAGCAGAGGCAGCAGGGTCCTCGCCAACCCAAAAAAACGAAGGCTTCTAAGCCTCAACCAGCTGCACAAGCACAGCCTGCACTTGGTTTTTGACTCCTTCCTAGAGAGCATCGCCAATTTGCCCCGAGGGCCCTTAGCCCCCTCCACATAGCAGGCAGACTTTGTCACTATGTCACTGTACCCACAGGTTGCACTCATAATATCAGAGCACTGGACGCTCTAGATTATCCAAAGGGTTATTAGCTTTACTTCAAAACCTTACTCCCCCCCCCCCACCTGTTTCACAGGGGATTCTCCCGTAAAACCCCTTCAAAGCACTCTCTCAAAAGGTGATCACCCATTATCCCAGGGTGCCATAAAAAGGAGTTCCTTCTCAAGAAAAGTTGGGCTTCTACTCTCCATACTTTGATTCCAAAGAAAGCAGGAGGCTTCAGGCCCATCTTGAATCTGAGAAAAATTCAAAATGATTTTTCTAGGAACTCTACTATACCTTCAGAGACACGATTGGCTATGTTCTCTAGATCTAAGAGGTGTATACCCATTTACTGATACATCCCTTGCATAGATAGTATCTGCGCTTCATGTTTCAAGGAAACTATTATCAATACCGGGTTATCCCCTTCCATCTAGCCTTTACCCCAAGGGTCTTCACAAAATGCATGGCAGTCATCGCTGCCTACCTTTGCACCATGGGAGTGTTTGTCTTTCCTTAATTAGATGATTGGCTGATTAGGGGAGACTCTCTCCCTTCATCGCACCATCATAGTGCTCCAACACCTGCGATTAGTCATAAACTTCTCAAAAGTCCCACCTCGCTCCAATTCAATATCTGAAGTTCATCGGAGCGCTCTTAGACACTCGACAGACCTGAGCTTTCCTCCCACAGGATGCTGTGCCCACCTCATTGAGCTGTCAAGTGGTACAACAGCAAAGCAGAGTAACTGCTCGAGAGATGCTACGACTATTAAGACACATTTCATACCCTGCACTCGATTACGCATGCGACAAGCACAGTGTACTTTCTTCCCCGTGGACACAAGCGAAGGGTTGACTCGGACAAGATCCTCATCACCCCTCAACTGATCAAGTGAGACTACACCTTGAATATTGTGTGCAATTCTGGTCGGCGTATCTTAAAAAGGATATAGCATTATTAGAAAAGGTTCAGAGAAGAGCCACCAAAATGGTAAAGGGGATGGAAGGATACCCCTGTGAAGAAAGTCTAAAAAGGTTAGGGCTCTTTAACCTGGAAAAGAGACGGCTATGATAGAAATCTATAAATTAATGAATGGAGTGGAACGGGAAAACGTAGATTGATTGTTTACGTTATCAGAATGCAGAAAGACTAGGGGACATGCAATGAAGCTACAGGGTAAACTATTTAAGACTAATAAAAGAAAATATTTTTTCACTCAATGTGTAATCAAACTCTGGAATTTGTTACCGGAGAATGTAGTAAAGGCTGTTAGTGTAGCTGGGTTTAAAAAAAGGTTTGGACAAGTTCCTGGAGGAAAGGTCCATAAACCATTATTAAGAAGGGACCCAGGATATCAATGCTTGACCCAGTACAAGCATTGTGGAACCTGTGTCTTTTGGGGAAACTGCTAGGTACGTATGATCTAGATTGGCCACTGTTAGAAACAGGATACTGGGCTTGATGGACCTTGGTCTGACCCAGTATGGCATATCTTATGTTCTTAAGCCACTTCAGTGGTAGTGTCTCCCACAAAAACCTACTCATCAGGTCACCTTTTCAGATGCCTCCATCTCTATGCACTCTGACAACAGATGCTTCCAAGCTTTGTTGGGGGGTACATCTGAATAATCTTACCACAGAGGGACTGTGGACAGAACAGGAATCTGCCCTGCAGATCAACCTGCTAGAACTGTCTACACCTACAAATGATCTTTGTTTTTTCAACTTCAACTATTGGGGCAACCTGTTCCGTTCCCAGGTGTACTCAATTTCCTAGAATACAGGCTAAGCCATATCCTTTGTCCACATAAGTGGCTGCTCGGATCTTCTAAATGTGGAGAACCTCACTCAAAGATCTTTTTGCCACACCACAAAACACAAATTACACTTTTCTGCTCCAGGGTTCCGTCACTGCATACAGGCCCCAGGTGCCTGCTTTCTCCACTGGGAACAGGGTCTGCTCCACACATTCCCTCCCTTCCCTTTGATACCCAATATGCTGTTCAAGCTACAGGCAGAAAGGGGCTCAATGAATCTCCAGGAACAAGCAGGAATGAGTCTTCAAATATGGGTACATCGGTACCGAAGGAGCCTGCGCGGGAACGCTCCCCAGCGTCCAATCAGAAAGCTTTTGGGAGCATCCCTCAGCACCTGCGTGCTGCCTTCCCGCCTTTCCAACTGTCTCTCCTCAGTTTTCCTTTTTCCGCGGAGCCGGCAGGACGTCCTCCTGTCACCGCAGAAAATTCTTCTTTTAATTCTTTTGTTTTCTTGTGGTCGCGGCTGTCTCCCCGACACCGCCGGTGTTTCTTTTTTCTTTTTCTGTAATTTTTTCCCTTCAGGGTATATTTTTTCTTCTGTCTTAAATTTTTAGGCCTTCTAGGCCTGTCCATGTCCCTCATGGAACCGCCAGCCACTTTCTCTAAGAAATGTTTAAGCTGTGGCGGTACAGCTTTATTTGTAGACTCCAAAAGCTGGTGTTTAACCTGTTTGGGTCCTGACCATTTTCCTCCGGAGCCCTCGGGCTACAGTTTTGTGAGAAGAGATTTTCAACATCGAGTTTCCCTCGATATCAGGTTCCCTTCCAGTGTCAGGGCACCGAACATTTCTTCTACACGGGATCAGGTAACCCACAAACAGTCTGTTAAGACTAGCCAACCCTCGAGTGGTAGGTCTCATGCACAGCATGAAGACGGCTCCGGCCTTGCCCTCGAGGTTCCATTGGCTTCAAAACCCCGGCGGGAGTCTTCGGTCTCTAAAGCCTATAAGGGGTTTCAGGTTGTTCCTGGGGCTCAGCCCTCACAGAACATACCTGAGCCATGCTCGGTGGTGGCATCCGCTTCGAGCGGTACCGATACCCCGGCATCGGCACTGGTGTTGGACGTAACACTCCTCACCAGGGATCGTCATCTGGCTTCCTTGGTACCTTCGGGACCGGTGGATACACTCCAGATTGACTTTCCAGTATCGGCATCGACGCCGATACTACCACCGACGTCGGTACCCTCTAGACATGCATCGATAGACTCGCTCCCCTCGATGCCGAGTCTGGAATCGATCTCTAGTCTGGAAGACTGGGTACCGACACATCTCGGTACCGACACCTATCGGTACCGGACGCTAGGTACCGAGGATGATTACCGAAGGCGTTCAGTTACCTCGGTACCGATTGAGCTGCCACCGATGACTGCTCCGGTGTCTGTGTCGCCTTCGATTTCGACAGCGCTACCGGTATCGGTTCCGGTACCGGTATCCGCAGTAGCATTGGGGCCAGCTCCTTCCATGCTTCCTTAACCAGGGTCGCTCCTTTCTATACCAAGTCTGGAGTCGATACCTGGCATAGACGATGTAGTACTGACTGTCACAGGTCCTGACCTCCAGTACCAACATCCATCCCTTAAGGATCCTTTTTTGCACCGTGCAGGATCTTATCTTCCTATATACTCAGGTAGATCCTCCGGTGCCCAGGCTAGTTCTTCAGATCTAGCCTGTCCTGGGAAGGTTCTCTTTGGAGATCCTTCTTTTCAGGATTTCCTCTTGGATATGGCAAGATCCCTTACCATTCCTATCCCTGGCAAGGCTGTGTTTCTACTGGAGCAAAGGAGAACATAATGCTTCCTTTGATTATTCCTTGCGGGATCTTCTTCTAAGAATGTGGGAAGCACCTTTAAGGGTACCCCCACCTTCTAGAGCAACTGATCTTCTGTATCAGGTGCCCCCCTCTCCAGGGTTTCAAAAGACTCAACTTCCTCATCATTCCATTGTAGTGGAATCAGCAATGAGGAAGGTGAAAAGTAAGAAAAAGCACTCTTACCCACCAGGTCGTGAGTCTAGGACACTAGATGCCTTTGGACGTCAAACCTTCCAGACATCCATGCTGTCCGCAAGAATTCTCTCATATATTTTTTATATGCGTCTATCTCTTCAGGAGCTCACAAAGAAATTATATCTTTTGGCTCCTTTTCTTTCAGATCCCAAGACTGCAGACTATTCCTTACTACTTAGTCATCTTCAAAATCTCTTGGTTCTCCTAGGACAAGCAGGATGTGTCAGCCACACCTGGTGACGTCATCCGACGGCGCCGTGACGGAAGTGCTCTCTAGCTCAGAAGCTTCTGAGCATGTGTGAGGAGACCCCTCCTCCCTGGTCCGCCCCCAGCCCGACCAGTTTTCAATTCTTCCGCCTTGCCTCAAGACGGATCTCAGACTCTCTCTCTCACCAATTTTCTCCTTTCACCCTTTGAAATGCCGAAACCCGGATTCAAACTCTGCCCAACATGCAAAAGGAAAATGAATATATCCGATGCTCACCTGAGCTGCCTCCGATGCCTCGGGGCCTCTCATATCGTGGAGGACTGTGCCGCTTGCGCCCAGATGTCCACCAGGGCGAAGAAGATGAGGGATTACTCCCTGAAAGAATTCCTGGCTGCTCCGGTTCAAGCTGCTGCGTCGGGCTCTGCTGACCGCGGTAAGTCCGCTAAAGGGAAGGCTCCCGCAAAGAAAAAACACCGGGCGGGCCTGGCCCCTGCGCCTCCCCCCCCCGCCGGAGAGATCGGCCTCCTTGGCTTCCGCGGTGCCTGGCTCAAGCTCCCCCACCGCCGGATGCTCCACCGATGCCCCTACTCTGGGCTCCAGCGCTGCTACCGCTTCTCTGTCTCCTTTGCCATGCGGCTCAGGCGGGGGCGTTCAAGATGGCGCCTCCCACGTGGCCGCGCCAGTCTCCGCCCCCAAAGACTTGCCCTCCAATCGGGTGGCCAGGGGCGTCTCCTCCCACCACGATGACGTCGGGGCTTCCCCTCGGCACGGGCTTTCCTCCCCCGCCCGCACACAGAGGATTCCCCTCCAGGAGCTCCCTCGCGCCGAAGACTCCTCCCGCGCCGACGGCTCCCACCGCAGAAGCCACTGCCATAGCACCCGCAAACGCCGCACTGACTCCCGGGAGTCCTCCCGTCGGCGCGGCAATAGCGCAGACAAGGGCAGTAGACACAGGAGCAAGAGACACCGGCAAGAGCGCTCCTATTCACGCGGCGACAGCTGGGACAGCGAGTCATCCCGCGTTCGTCAGAGGGGCAGGAAGTCTAACTCCCATGGGCGCCGGAGCAACACATCTTGTGGATCTAGCACTTCTGAGGCCATATTGCAGCTATTGCAACGCCTGGTGCAACAAACTGCCCCTGCAGGCCGGGAGAACTCCGTTGCGCCCCTTTCGGGGGTACACACTCCTGAGAGGAGGGAGGCATCACCAGAGCACATTCCCTCAGGGCATAGGAGCCCTTCCCCTGTACTGGGACAGGACTCCGAAGGCAGCGCTCCTGAAGAAGAGGGCCCGCAATCTCCTTCGTCCAAGTCTACACCAGATGAACAAGGGGAGGCGCAGACACCGATCCAGGAGGATCTCACCTACCCAAAATTCTTGAAGAAGGTGGTGGCCAGGCTAGGCCTCACCAAGGAGGAGCCCTCTGACGAGAAGGATCCGGAGGTGATGAAATACCTCGGCGGACCCAAGCCAGCCTTGTCTCTTCCCCTGCACCGGAAACTTAAGGACAAACAATCCACCCTCTGGCAGACCCCTGCCTCCGGTCATGCCTGTGCCAGACGCCTGGACAACAAGTACCTACTCCAGACTGCTCCTGGATTTGACAAAGCCCAGCTTCCTCACCATTCTATTGTGGTAGCGTCAGCCCTCAAGAGGTCTAAGTCTTCGCGCACTCAAACGACCCATCCCCCTGGCCGGGACCCGAAGCTCCTCGACGACCTAGGGCGTAAAGTCTTCCAGGGAGCGATGCTGAGTGCCAAGATATCAGCTCATCAATTCCAACACCTGCTGTTCCAAGACGCCCTTCTAGCGGAGCTTAAAGACCATCTCCCCAAGCAAAACCAGCATACAGCCCCACTCCAGGAATTAGCGGAATGCTCCAAACATCTGATGAGCACTGCTTTCGATGCCTTCGACACAGCTATCCGGACAGCTGGCACGGCCATCGCAGCCCGCCGCTGGGCCTGGCTGCGAGCCTCCGGCCTGTCAGATAACACCCATGACAGGATTGCTGACGCGCCTTGCCTGGGTGACTCTCTGTTTGGGGACAAAGTGGCAGATACCGTGAACGGCCTGAAAGAAGACTGCACCACTCTGAAAACATTGGCGGCGGACGGACTCGAACGCCCCTCCTGGTCACAGAAAGGGAGCTATTACTGCAAGCCCTTTGCCGCGTCAAAGAAGTATTACGGTTCCAACCGGCAGTGGCAGCCACCGAAATACAAGCAACACTACAACAAATCGTCCTTTCAGAGACAACCACAAAGAGAACACAAAAACAAACCAGCAAACAACCAGCAAGCTGGTAAGAACTCTTCCTCCTTCTGACTATCCGCTCCTGCGGGCCTTGAGTGCCCCTGCTACCCCACCAGTGGGGGGCCGTCTATCCAACTTCCTACCTGCCTGGCAGGAAATCACCACGGACCAGTGGGTCATCCGGATTATCCAGGTGGGCTACCGCTTACGGTTGTCTTCCCCACCATGGCAACGCACTCAACCCAGCAGCAGACCACCGCTGCATCAGGAAGCTGCCCTTGCGGATCTCCTACAGCAACTCATCAGAACACGAACGATCGAACGGGTTCCCTCCGACGAAATTAACACTGGCTTCTACTCCCGGTACTTCCTCATTCCCAAGAAGTCCGGGGGCCTTCGCCCAATCCTGGACCTCCGCAAGCTGAACAACACCCTCCTGAAGGAGAAGTTTCGGATGTACTCCCTGAACTCCATACTTCCCCTCATCAGACCGGGGGACTAGATGGCCACATTGGATCTACAGGATGCCTACTCTCACATCCAAATCCACCCCTCTCACAGGAAATTCCTGAGATTCGTAGCAATGGGGTGCCATTACCAGTACCGGGTACTGCCCTTCGGACTCTCCCCAGCCCCCAGGGTCTTCACGAACTGCGTAGCGGTGGCAGCTGCACACCTCCGCAAACAAGGGCTCGCCATCTTTCCCTACCTGGACGACTGGCTGATATCAGCACCTTCCGCCACGGAACTCAAGGCGGCGGTGCGAAAGACTACCACGCTGCTGTCCAGACTGGGTTTCCTGCTCAACATGAAGTCCCGGCTAGAACCCACCCAACGCACGGAGTTCATCGGGGCCATAATGGACACGACCTCAGCCAAGGCCTTCCTCCCCGAGCATCGGCAGGAGAGCATCATCCGCCTTGCGAAGAAAGTATCGTCCATGAAGCGAACCAAGGCCCAGGACATCCTGCGCCTGTTAGGTCACATGGCAGCGACTACATCTGTCCTAGCCCTGGCCAGGCTGCACATGCGCACTCTCCAATGGCACCTGCGCTCACACTGGAAGCAACGGTCCCAACCTCTCACCACCCTCATCCCTATCACACCGAGGGTATCTACGAGTCTCCTGTGGTGGATGACCCCTGCCAATCTCAACGAGGGCAAGAGCCTGCAACCCTGCGGCTACCAGGTCATCCTGACCACCGACGCCTCCCCCACAGGCTGGGGAGCCCACCTCTTGCACCTCCGCACACAAGGAGCGTGGAAGAAGACGGAGCGTTCCCTCCACATCAACGCCCTCGAACTCCGAGCCGTCAGGTATGCGCTCCAGACCTTCATGCCGCACCTCGAGGGGAAGACAGTTCTGGTCCAGACCGACAACCAAGTGACGATGTTCTACATCAACAAACAAGGGGGTACGGGCTCCCGCACTCTCTGCAGGGAGGCTATCGAGACGTGGTCTTTGGCCCTAGCACACAACTGCCTTCTACAGGCAACC
This sequence comes from Ichthyophis bannanicus, assembly GCA_033557465.1. NCBI lineage: Eukaryota > Metazoa > Chordata > Amphibia > Gymnophiona > Ichthyophiidae > Ichthyophis > Ichthyophis bannanicus. The sequence goes on from CM066037.1 coordinate 298,128,833, forward strand.
TACCTCCCGGGAGAGCAGAACACCATAGCGGACAGACTAAGCAGGCAGCTCCGGCCCCACGAGTGGACACTCCACGAGGAAGTAGCGGAGTCAATCTTCCGACGCTGGGGGACTCCGCAGATAGACCTCTTCGCCACCGAGGACAATTCCAGATGCCCTCTGTTCTGCTCAAAACGCCCCTCTCCCAGGAGAGTGGCCTCAGATGCATTCGCTGTACACTGGGGGCAGTGGGAACTGATCTACGCTTTTCCCCCAACCCCCCTCATGACAGCCACCATACAGCGCACCATCAACGACAAGGCGCACATCATCCTGATTGCGCCCCACTGGCCAAGACAGATGTGGTTTTCCCTGTTACGACAGCTTTCACAGGAGCCCCCCATCCGGCTCCCGATGAGACCAGACCTGCTCACGCAGAACGGCGGTGCAACCTGGCACCCCAATCTCCAGACACTTGCCTTGACGGCCTGGAGACTGAGAGGGTGATCCTCCAACAACAACATCTACCGGCGGAGGTACAGCGCATCGTACTGGCTTCCAGGAGACCATCCACGAGAAAGTCATACAGTCTCAAGTGGAAACGTTTCAGTATCTGGTGTGCAGGCCAAGGAATCCCGCCAGACTCTTGCCCTGTTCCAGCTGTGCTACAGTATCTCTCCTCGCTCTTCAGTCTGGGCCTGAAGCCCCAGTCAATTAAGGTGCACCTCGCGGCCATCGCGTCCCTGCACCAACTGCGAAACAGCTCGCCCACGGGCTCCATAGCCACTCTTCCCATCGTGACCCGCTTCATGAGAGGTCTCAGGAACCTGCAGCCCCCCGGTCCAGAGACCTGTCCCCTCGTGGGACCTCAACATCGTTCTCCAACAGCTGACACGGGAGCCCTTCGAGCCTCTGCTCTCAGCGGAATCAAAATTTCTGGCCTGGAAGACGCTTTTCCTCATCGCCATCACTTCCGCAAGGAGGGTGAGCGAGCTACAGGCCTTGGTAGCTCACCCCCCGTACACCAAGATTCACCACAACAGGGCGTCCCTCAGGACACACCCGAAGTTTATTCCGAAGATCTCCTCCGTCTTCCACGTCAACCAATCAGTGGAACTACCGTCTTTCTTCCCGGCCCCTCACGGGTCACCTGAAGAACAACGTCTCCACTCACTTGACTGCGTCCGAGCACTGCGCATCTACATTGACAGGACGGCCCCAGTCCGACAAGGGACCCAGCTTTTTGTGTCCTTCGACCCCAACAAACCGGGACGGCCGGTCACCAAGCGCACGCTCTCCCACTGGATATCTGATTGCGTCTCCTACTACCTCCAGAAGGCGGGCGCTCATCCAGCAAACAAGGCGAGCGCGCACCAACTCCGCGCACTGGCCACCTCTCTCGCAAGCGCACATGAGGTGCCAGTAAGCGAGATCTGCAAAGCCGCCACCTGGTCCTCGCACCTCACTTTCCAAAAACACTATTGCCTTGACCTCCAAGCAGAAGCCGACAGCTCTTTCGGAAGAGCGATTCTATCTACAGCGGCGGGTTCCTCCTAGCCCGACGCTGCAGTAGCAGCCTGCAGGGAGTAACTCTGCACTATGTGGTTTCACTATGTGGCTGCTATGACAATGTGGTCGTTATTTGCAAAATGTTTACACTGCTGCACTATAGTATTGCACAGATTGTTCCTTGCACTTTGATTGTTGAACTATTGCACAGATTGGGGTTCCTTGCACTGTTGATTGTTTGCACTATTGCACAGATTGTTCCTTGAATTGTGATTGTTTGCACTATGTTCTGCCTCACTGCTTTGCCTCAACCACATCCGTTGTATTCTGCACTGTTGAGGTTGCAATCCACTGTAGGTCGTTTGCACCAGGAGACCTCAGTGCGTGTGCCTTCGGACATGCTCTTATGTTATTGCTTGTTGCACGAATACGTCTGTTTGCACAATAAACGTTTGTTCTTATCACATGAGGCTTCATTACTGTTCTCCATGGGTACTATCCTGTCTCAGGCCTCCCTCAGCCTCAGCACGTAACAAGTAGCTGGGGAGACACCAGGTGTGGCTGACACATCCTGCTTGTCCTAGGAGAAAACAGAGTTACTTACCTGTAACGGAGTTCTCCGTGGACAGCAGGATAGGTCAGCCACACGATCCCACCCTCCTCCCCTCTGAGGGTGGCCTGCGGTCCGCGCCCCAGCCTCTGGCCGAAGCTAATGACTCACTGGTCGGGCTGGGGGCGGACCAGGGAGGAGGGGTCTCCTCACACATGCTCAGAAGCTTCTGAGCTAGAGAGCACTTCCGTCACGGCGCCGTCGGATGACGTCACCAGGTGTGGCTGACCTATCCTGCTGTCCACGGAGAACTCCGTTACAGGTAAGTAACTCTGTTTTTCTTACTCGTGCTTCCCTAGACTCATTTGAGTCTATTAGCAGAACTTCTGCTATAGCCATAGGGGCACGACGTAGAGCCTGGCTCCAAGCTTCAGACTTGGACAAATGGGCACAACAAAGACTGGGTAATACTCCTTGCACTGGAGAAAATCTCTTCAATAAGGAGTCTTTACATCAGGTTGCTCAGTGGTCCACTGACTTCCCTGTTTCTGAAGGCTATCCTAAGCCTTCTCCTTTCCCAGTAGGTAGGAAATGCCCTACCAAACCTTCTTTCCCTAGGAGGAGAAGGTTTTATTCTTCTCCTGCCCATCATACAGATGTTCCCAAGCAGGGGAGGCATCGTCCTGGTCTGAAAAATCCAAACTCTCACCAGGCTAAACAAACCCAGCAACCATAGAGTTTCTGATTAATCTTTTTTCTGCCTCTTGGGGTTTACAACCTACAGTTGACTTCTTCTCAGCAGAAGTTTTTCACTGTTTTTTCATTCAAAACTCTACACATGGATTTCTTTTCTCAGGACATCCAGTTGCTCCTAGATATGCTGAGCTGTCAGGATATTCATGTCTATGGGTCACAGATTTCTCCTCTTCTTCCTGCCAAGAAGAGAAGTTTAACAACTATCACATGATAGTTTTCTGTACCAACATGAATTTTTTCCTTCCACAGACTTACCATATGGTAAGTCACCCTTCAACTCTTGTTTCTCTACCCTCTTATCCAGGTTTTTCCCCTGTAAGAGTGGTACCATACCACTGGAGGGCTTTTTTAGCCTTTCTAGTCTTTCTTTCCATTCCAGTGTGGAGTTTTTTCTCTTGAGTAAACTCCCTCCTTTTTGCCTGGGCAGCTCATCAGACAAGGACAGGGATTTTCTACTCTTGTTCTGTCTGTTCTTTCTGTTTTACACAGAAAGATTCTCTCTGCTGTCTTATTCAGCAGCTGCCCATGCAGGAGTTCTAGTGATTGGACTACTGGTACTTTTCCACAAGTTTCCAGTCTTGTCCTCCACTACTTTCTGTCTCGCCTTAGTAGTGATTCCAAGACAGTGCTTACATCTTTCTTGGATAATCCTTATCACTACAGGCTTATCACACTATCTTCTATTCTTGCCATCTCCAATTCCTTTGGGTTTGGCAGCATAGTTGACGTGGCTGCTGGTTTTTTCCAACAGCCAGTTCTATCTCCCAATTCTCCTGCATAATGCTCTCTGCAATCCTTCAGAGAAGCTTTCCACTATGGGCCCTTGCTAGAGAGCATGGGTTTTTTTTTCTCTGACTATCCTACATGGTTGAAAAAAGGCTTCCTCAGTCATGCCCCATGACTGTGAGGGTTCTTCACACCCTACTATCTCCTTTTAAAACAAAGGACATAAGCCTTCTCTACGTGAAAGTCTAAAGAGTTGTCCAATTCCTACAGGGAATATGCTCTTTTTTCCTTGCAGCTTGTCCTCATGGTATCCTAATCCTTCATGGACAGCACATATTTAACTAAACACATGATACCCCTTTTTGTCCCTCAAGTGGGTCAACCTGGTATCTCATTCTATGCGTTTTCTGTCCATTTACCATGTTAGAGTTCTGCAGGACTCAGGACTTGCTGTTTACAGACTGATATTATCCTCTGTTTTTTCACGTAACCATCCTGGTTATTTCACTGGATAGCATTCCTGCACCATCATAACCAAGGGGAATAGATTCTCTATATATCTTCTAAAGTAGGTTCCACCTTCTTGTTAGATGAATCTTTCCTCTTCACATCTCCCATGTGAATTTTTCTTATATGCATAGCTCTGTCTGCTTAATTGCAGACATTTATCTTTAGACCTATATATTCATATAAATCTATATACATCTCTATAGATATCTGTCTGTCAGCTACGTGTGCATATGTTATGCCCTTCTAGATCTCACTATAGATATATATATATATATGTATCTGTCGAGATACTTGTTATAGGTAGATATGTATTTACATACTTATCTCTCTTACTGTCTATGCTCATAAAGGTTTTATCTTCCTATATGTTCCAGACAGTGGGCTTTGCCCATGTTCATGCTGTTCCACAGTATGTTTGGGGTATTATGCACACAACCACTGCTGTGGTACTGACAGCTCCTACCATAACCCTAGGTTTAGGTATCCCTGAAGTTCCATGCTCCAATATCTTCCTACCTCTCACCAGTTAGGAAAGACATGGTGGATCTTCAGTAGATCTGAGGTTTCAACTCCTCAGACACCTGTCCTTTCTTTGGGAATACAGGGTTTTTTCCATACCCCTTCTTGCTTACTGCTACATATGTAAATAGTTGATGTGCATGTTTCCCTAAGTTATCCAAGTTGTATTTCCTTGTTCTCTGTAAAACTAACGTTTGTTCATTATGTTTCACTGTTCCATGTAAACCGCGCTGATACTAAATAGTGCGGTATATAAGAAACTAAAATAAATAAATAAATAAATAAATCGGTCAGTCTTCCTCTTTTGCTCCTAACTGTGAATAACTCTGTAGCCAAAAGAGTTTTCAGCTTTTTCCATAAAGCTTCCCACTAAAGACCTACCGTTTTTGTACTACCCCAGTTGAATCATGGGGTCACCTGTCACTTCCAGATTTTGACCTTCACCTTCACTTCAGTGAGGTCACCTTGAAGATTCCTCTACTGGATCCCCAGTAGACTCCATCAGCCTCTCTACTTCCTGCAATCCAGTAGGTGAGGTCCATATTGCAATTGTTCCTTTCAATATATTTCATGATAATTATCATACATACAAGGACTCCTTGCCTGTAGTCCTATCTTAGGTTAGTTGTTTTCTACAGCTCCTCTCTTTTTCAACTCCTACCCTCCATCCTCAGGATGCCTGGCCATATGAGGTGTAGCATGTTTCAATCTCCAACATGCTAGGGCTCCAGGCTCCTTAGCTTGGGAGTCCCCCATATGTGAAGACTCATTCCTGCTTGTTCCTGGAGATAGCACAGTTACTTACCTGTAACAGGTGATCTCTGGGAACAGCAGGAATAAGTCTTCACAACCCACCCACCTCCCCTAGGAGTTGTATCTCTCTATCTTTCCTTTCCTCTCTCTCTCTCTTTGTCTCAGCTATAAAACTCAACTGAGGAGAGACAGTTGAAAAGGCGGGAAGGCAGCACGCAGGCGCTGAGGGATGCTCCCAAAAGCTTTCTGATTGGATGCTGGGGAGCGTTCCCGCACAAGCTCCGTCGGTACCGACGTACCCATATTTGAAGACTTATTCCTGCTGTTCCCAGAGATCACCTGTTACAGGTAAGTAACTGTGCTTTCTCAGAGCCCCCTTTTGGCCCCAATTGTGGTTTCCTCTGCTTCTTCGCCTTAAGCAGACTCGGCCACTAAACCTGGGATGATGTGCTCCTGAACTCCTCTCTCAGGACAACAGGATGCTCCTCCATCCCAATCTTCACTCCTATGCCTGACAGCTTAAGGGCTAGTGCTCGCCAACCTCTACCCTGCCATAGGTGGTCAAGGGATATCCTCCTTGCATCTCGTAAGGATTCCACCAGGCAATCTTATGCCTTTAAATAGCATAGGTTTGCCCTTTGGTGCTCCTCTAAGGACCTCTACCCCTTTTCTTGCCCAGTGGAGTCGCTTCTACAATATCTCCTCCACTTATCCTTGACAAGTCTTAAGACCAATTCAGTGAGAGTTGCACCTCGATGCCATTGTGGCTTATCACAGACCAGTGGATGGACAGCCTATCTCCTCACACCTCTTAGTAGCACGTTTCTTGTGGGTTTGGGTGCTGTCCCAGCCATCCATTAAGCTGCCTTCAGTGGCCTGGGATCTGAATGTGGTACTGGCACAACATCTAAAGCCACCTTTCAAACCTTTAACAACCACTTCACTGAAGTTTCTATTTTGGAAGGTCATCTTCCTTATTGCCCTCACTTCAGCGAGCTGCAGGCTCTAATAGAGGATCCCCCTCTATTCTCTGTTCCACCATGGCAAGGTGGTTCTGTCTACCTATTCACATTTCCTCCCAAAGGTAGTTTTCTCCTTCCGTCTTAAATCAGTCTGTAATACTCCAGATTTTCTTTCCTAGAGCACATGTGTCTCTGGCTGAAGCAGCACTACGCTAGACTGCAAGCGAGAGCTGGCCTACTACTTGAATAGAGCTAAGGATCACAGAAAATCCTCTCAATTATTAATTTCCTTTGATCCTAGTCACCTGGGCCTACCGATAACGAAACATACTCTATCTAGATGGATAGCAGATTGCATTTCTTTTACTTACTTACAAGCAGGGCTCTTTGGAGGGTCATGTCATTGCTTATAATGTGCAGGCTATGGCAACATCCGTAACTAATCTCCGTTTGGTTGCCACTGAGGACATTTGCTTGGCAGCTACCTGATCCTCCATCTATACGTTTGCTGCACACTACTGTCTGGAAAGACACTCCTTTCGGGATACTGTCTTTTGCCAAGCTGTACTTCAGCACCTTTTTGGGACTTAAACTCAACTCCTTCCCTCCATCCTGTACTTCTACAAGATACCAGACTATCATTGAGGGAGTATCGCCTCCTGGAATAGAGTCCAATGGCCCAGAACTCTTCCAGACTCTTAGACTGCATGTTTTTTGCCTCTGGTATCGCATTACTCTCTTCCCCCCACCCCCATACCATTGCGGTACCTGGGAGCTAGTGAGTCCCATATGTGAAGACTGCGTTCCTCCTTGTTCCTGGAGATGGTGTAGTTACTCACCTGTAACAGGTGATCTCTGGGAACAGCAGGAATCAGTCTTCACATCCTGCCCTACTTCCCTAGGAGTTATAGGGTTCTTTTGCTTTCTTCTCTCAGCTACAAACTCAACTGAGGAGTTAAGTTGGAAAGGCAGGCACATAGGTGCAGTGGAGTGCTCCCAAAGGCTTTCCTGTGGACAATGGGGAGCATTCCCGCCCAGGCTCCTTTGGTGGTGATCACCCATATTTGAAGACTGATTCTTGCTTTCCCTGGAGATTACCCGTTTGTGAGTAACTACACTTCCTTATCGTTCCTCCAGTTTAGTCCTCAACCTCTGGATAGTGAACCTCCTCTTGCAGCTTGGAGACCGGGCATGTCAAAAACTCATGACATCACTGGATATAGCCTGCTGGTCTCTCCCATCAGCCCCCCAGTGTGTCCAGTCTCCATGCAGCAGGAGGACGTAGTGAGCCGAGCTTCTGGGCTCACTTGGAACAGATAAGGAGCATTTAGTGTGACAAATTCTATTCTGATTTTACTTTTGATTTTTACCTTTAATTTTACTTTTAATTCAGTTACCTTTGGTTAATTGGCAATGAGGGATTAGTTCCCTTTAGTTGTTAGGAGCAAATTTCCTTATTTACAGTCATTTTAAATTTGAGCCTGGCTCTTTAAATTAGTAGCAGCTCTCGCCTTCCCTCCTTGTCAGTTATTTTCACTTGCTGCAGGCATTCACCGGTGCGGATATTTCTCCCTGGACGGTACGGGAGAGAGCTCCGGGACCCGTACAGCCACACTGAAGCTGTGTGAGATGGAGCCTCTCCGTTGCTGCGGGATTTTACTTTTACTCTGTGGAACTGGCTGAGTGGTCCTCGCTGCGGCTGCCAGATGCAGCAGCGCGGCTTGAGGATTGGATGAATTCAAGGCAGTAGGAGCAGGCTGCGTGGCTTTCGGCCCTGCAAGTAAGGCCTTCGGGCTCTGTCGGTCTGCTGAGGCCTCCTTTTTGCAGCGGTGGCTGTTTTTGGTGCCAAAATTCGTTGGCAAAGGGGCGGCCATTTTCTCTCTAGGTATTTGGACCACGTGGCTAGCTGCCTGTGTGAGGAAGACAATAGGCAGAATAGCTAGATTTTTGGGCCTAGTGTTTCTTTCTTTTGTTTGTAGTTTTTTTGAGGCTCGGGGGATTCCTCAGCCTTAAGGGGGCTGTTGTCAGTCCTCTTTATTTTTAAGTTTATTCTTAGTTTTATAGGACAGCAGTTTTGGCATTGATCTCTGATGCCACATGTTCTCTCCCTCCTAATCATGTCTCTGAGGAGCATCTGTTAAGTCCCGGGATATTAGACAAATTGACAGCTTTTAGGTTCTTCGAGAGCAGAGCCCTAACTTGTAGTTGGAAGGAGGGACAGGCTGGAAGTGTGCTTTTGTGTATTCTATAGTGAAAGTTGCCCAAACGCCTGTGGTTTCACAGGGACAGGTTTAGGAAACCATAGGATATAAAAAATATATAATGATGGTTAAACTTTCAACCAAGAAGTGCCTGTGCTATGGTGTATGGCCACCAGAGGGCAGCTGGTACACTCAATAGTGCCTTTCTGTGAACATGTGATTGATCATTCTCTGCAAGTCAGGGAAGAAATAACCATAGGGCCTCTTCATGGGCTCTCAGGGGTTAGTGACTAAACAAGCAACTGTAATGTTCTGCAAATCAAGATTATATGACCAAGATTTAAAGCTCAACTTCTGTATCGTTTGTCGGGCTCTGGTGCCCTAAAGGCCACCGGATGGCAGCGCTGCTCATGAATCACATATAGTATTCAGTGCCCCCATCCCTGGGTGGGTTTTGTAAAATACAAAATCGTATTCCTCATCAGGTTCACAAAGGCAGCAACCTCTAAGACCTCCACTTGCAAGGTTGTCGGTGTATCCCACTGCTATTTCTCTGACTGCAGGAAGGCGGGGGGGGGGGGGGGGATTCTATGTGTGTTTCATAGCTCCACTTAGCATACCCTTCACAGGAAATTCTCATCTATTTCTAGAGCCTGTGCTGTCAGAGCAGGGCTTTAAGCACTTAGGGGCACTGACCCGTCTGTGCCATCTTGTTAAAGGCTAAGAGTGAAGAGAAGGACGTCTAGGTATAACAGTCTGGGGCTTAGCGCTCCAGGGCACTGGAAGGTTTCATAGCGGAAGTCAATACTCTGTGTATGCTCCATGTATTCAGCCTATGTTCAAGCATGCTCATGGCACTGTGTTTGGGTGACAGGTACTGGGTCACCCGTATATGTAGATGTGCATTATGTATGTGCTCACAATTGCTTAGGCATGATTTTTGGGTGCACTCTTTGCAGAGTGAGACTGAATTTCTTTGCTCGGACTGTATTAGCAAGCTAAGGTACATTCTACAGTAATGGGGGGATGTTGCTTGTAATAGTGTGTGAGGTCCTCATGGTGTTACATGGGGTTGGAGATGCAGTAGTGGGATCTGCTGTGGAGTGAGCCGTCTGGAGGAGCTAGTGTGTCAGTCACCAGTTTCCCTTTCTTTTTGGGCTTTGTTCCCAGATCTTAGCCCCTCTTTCTCTCTGATGTCCAGGACGCAAGGTCCCCGACCCACTGGACACTATTCTCAGCCTTTTCTCAATGCTGGCAGAAGGACTGGGAGAGCGAGAAAGGAAGACCAGGAACCAGCACCAGCTCTGATGTCTCTCCACTGCCAGTGTTTGCTACGGTCACATATTCCCAGTCAGTTATTTGAGTATACTGATTGCCTACAGGTCCGTGTGGCATACAGTCGATTACGGTATTTCTATTTCCCTTGTCCCTGAAGGGCTCACAATTTGTTTTGGTACCTGAGGCAGAGGGTTAAGTCGCTTAACGAAGGCCAGAAGGACCACCTGTGGGACCAGAAACCCCAGTTTTTATGGCCCAAGGTTGGTGGTCTCAATTGGAATTCACACCCTTGGTCCTCTGGCAACTTACCTCAACCACTAGGCCGCACTGCTCCGTGTGAGCTAGCCACAGGGCCATAGGGCCAGGCGCAGCCTGTTACTTCCAAGGCAGAGACCTTGGGGAGGTTCCGTTCATAAGGATACGAGAAATGCCATACTGGGTTAGACCAAGCTCTTTCAGGTCCAGTATCCTGTTTCCTAGGGTAGCCAATCCAGGTCTTAAGGACCTGGCTGGTTTCCAAAAAGACGAATAGGCTACTCAATGCTTGTATCAGGGCTAGCGGTGGATTCATGTATGCTCATATTTTAAGGGTTCCATTGCATGTACAACAGATGTGACGTTGGGTTGTGTGCCTTGTAGAATATCTTGAATTGGTGAAAGTTGGTATTAAAAAAAAAAAAAAAAATTATTATTTTCCAGCTTCTCTCTAATAAAAGATTATGGACCTTGCCTCCGGGAGCTTGGCCAAAAACTTTGTTAAACTCTGCTACGTTTAGAGATCGTTTTGCGCAAGGCTCTTGGAGTACACAAGAGACCCAGTGGTCAATCAACCGTCTGGAAATGCGAGCGATACGCCGGGCATTGCAGGTGTTCGAAGCTACGGTGACAGGTTGAGCGGTGCGAGTACTGTCCAACTCCACAGCGGTGGCCTACATCATTCGGCAGGGCAGAACCGGAAGTGTGGCCATAGAGGCCGCGGCAGAGGGTCTGTGTGTGTGGATAGAGCTTTGGCTGTCAGGGTTTTCGGTGGCGCATGTTGCGGGTAAGGACATTGTGATGGCGGATTTCCTTAGCTGGGTCCGAGTAGATGCCGGAGAATGGGAGTGGCATCCGGAAGTATTCGCACAGATCGATTGCATATGGAGACAGCCAGTAATGGACCTCATGGCGGCGTTTCACTCTGTGCAAACGGATCGTTTCTTCATCAGACGACACGAAAGGAGGTCGGAAGGCATTGGCGCACTGTTACAATGGCGGCCGTCTTCCGGTCTTCTCTGTCTTTCCAGTCTTCTCTGTCTTTCCACCGGGGGCACTCATAGGTCGAGTGGTTCTGCGTATCGAAGCGCTTCGGGGAAACGTGTGGTTGGGGGCCTCGGGCTGGCCGAGGCGCCCGTGGTATACCTGCCTCATATGGTTGCTCGACGGGAATCCATGGAGGTTTCCGACATTGGAGATTCTGTTGCTACGGAGTTCCCTTCAAATGCCTCAGGTGCATCGGTTTTTGCTTATGGAGTGGCCATTGAAAGGGCAAGCTTAAGGGAAAGGAGTTGCTCGGCAGCAGTCTTTGCCACCTTGCCGCAAAAAAAAAAAGTCTGTGTCCCTTGCATATGTGCATATATGGCGCATCTTTGAGGACGGGCGCTTGTGGAGGCACGCTCGCGAGACAACAGTGTCAGTTCCCTTGGTATTCAGTTTCCTGCAGGACTGGTTTGGTAAAGGCAGGTCCTGGAGAGTTTAGTTAGCAGCTCTGTCTTGCTATAGGGGCAAAGGACATGGAGTGGCTCTCATGCACAGGTCGATGTGGTATGTTTTCTCAGGCGGTTACCAGACTGTAGCCCTCTCGTAGGCTATTAATTCCACCGGGGAAGTTCAAGTTGGTTTTCAGAGCGTTAGCTAGCGCGCCATTGGGGCCCTTGCAACAGGCATAGGTTAAGAGTTTTGCCTTGAAGACGGTACGTTTGATGGTCATCTGTTCGGCGAGGCAATTTTCGGAGTTGCAGGCGTTGACCTGTCAGGAATCGTTTCTGTCTTCAGACAGAAGGTGGCCTGGCGGCTGGTTCAGTCGTTGCCAAAGGTGGTTTCTACGTTCACCCAACTAAAATGGTCTCTCTTCAGCGCTAAGTGCGGTGGAGGGGAGCGTAGTGAACCATAGCTTGCACTGTTTGGACGTCAAGAGAGCGCTGCGGCAGTGTTTAAAGGTTTCAGAAACTTTTGCAAGGCAGATCGTCTCTCTTCAGGGTGTTTGGAGAGCCCTGCAAAGGGAAGCGGCAGTGAAGGAGTCCATTTCTGGATGGATTGGAGCGGCGAATGCGTTGGCTTATCTTCTACGGGACCATACAGTCCCAGGAAGCTTACGAGCTCACTTTACCAGAGTGCAAGCGTCGTCTTGGACGGAGCACAGTTTGGTTCCGCTAGTGGACATCTGTAGGGAGGCCTCTTGGTTGTCTCTCCATACTTCCAGTAAACACTACCGCCTAGATGTTCTGGCAGCTAAGGATGCCGTTTTCAGGGAGGTGGTGTTGAGATCCGGCTGGAAAGGTCCCTCCCAATGATTACTGCTCTGATACATCCCAGAGGTTGAGGACTAAACTGGAGGAAAGATAAGGCAATAGGAATTACGCTTACCTGGTAATTGTGGTTCCTTGAGTGACTCCAGTTTAGTCCTCATTCCCGCCCGGGGATGGGGTCTTAGCAATGGTTTTTCTGTTGGAAGTGCAAAGTTAAGTGGATATAGGCCTTCACTGGTGTTCAGTCGTTTTGATGCTTCCATTTGTTTTGCGCTATATTGTTATATTATGATATTGTTATATATCATGTATATATTGCTATATTGCTCTGGATTGTTTAGGGCTAGGCATTCGACAAAGGAGAGCATGCAGGAAGCAGTCCCTTTCCTTTTGGAAGGGGAGTAGTAGGTAGGTTATATGTTCTGCGTGCCCTTGAATATAATGTTAAGTTTAAAAAGTTACTGATTTTTTTTGCTCCTTTGAGTCTGCTTTGTCAATAGTTCACTGGGGGCTGATGGGAAAGACCACAGGCTATATCCAGTGATGTCATGAGTTTTTGACATGCCCAGTCTCCAAGCTGCAGGAGGAGGTTCACTACCCAGAGGTTGAGGACTAAACTGGAGTCACTCAAGGAAGCACAATTACTAGGTAAGTGTAATTCCTATTTTATCTAGTTTAAAAGCTGCTCTGTCTCCTTTTTAAAGGTTAATGTCAATAGCTGGGTTTCATCCCGGTTAAGGTGGAGCCCATCCCTTCAGAAAAGCCCCTCGTTTCCCCAGAATATTGCCCAGGTCCTAACAAATCCAAAACCCACTTTGTTGCACCATCTTATCCACGCATCGAGACTCCAGAGCTCTGCCTGCCTTTTGGCTCCTGTGTGTGGAATGGGGAAAATTCCAGAGGATGCTACCCTGGAAGTTCTGGATTTCAACTTCTGCCTAAAAGCCTAAATTTGACCCCAGAACCTCCTTCCCACACTTTTCTTTATCATTGGTACCAACATGTACTAAGACAGCAGACTCCTCTACAGCGCTATCTAAAACCTTGTCTAGGTTTGGCATCTGAGGTCCACTACCTTTGTACCAGGTAGGCATGTTTCCAGGCGATCCTCACGTCCACCAGCCACCCAGCTAAATACTTGCCTAATGATTGAATCACCAACTATAGCGGTTGTCTTAACCCTTCCCTCATGGGCACATGGCCCTGGAGAAATCTCCTCTGTGCGAGAGGGTTTTACTTCACCTGGAGGATAAGTCTTAGCTACAGGATCCCTTACTGCCTCACCAGGGTGATACTCTCCTATCTCATGACCTCTCTCTTCCATGGCAACAGGGAGACTTTAAGTACTATGTTCCAGTAGGTCTGGTCGATATACTTCTGTCTTTGTCCTCCAAGTCTGCCACTCTAGCCTCCAGTGATCGGATTCATTCCCTGAGAGCAGAGTGCTGCTTGAATCTAGTGCGCACAAGACTCCTCACCAATGGAGAAAATCATACATGTGACACAATACAAAAGCCTGGATAGCCCCATCTCGCTGTTGGACTGCTGTCAGCATCTTATGGTTTATGGTTTTGTTTAGCTACTTCTGGGGATATGCGTACTAATACAACTATACCTAATATGTTTAATGGACTTTGTTCACCCCAAAATTAATTCATTTCAGGTCCTTAATTTATTCCTGATGAGGATAACTAGCTGAACCTGAAAGTGAATTTGACTACCTCCTTCCCTTTAATAGATTTAAGAGTCTGGGGTGCTTGGGAGGAAAGAAGACTTAATAAAAGCTGGCTTGCTATATAGTGGCCTGATCTGTGCTTCTAAGGTCATGTCAACACTTTCCTGGGTGAATCACACAGCCCTTAGTTTTATATATTACCTTTAAATTAGCTGTGCTGCAGGCGCACCCACATGGCAGGCCTGTGCCTAAGGGCCCTTAGGTGTGGTCTGGGGTGTGCTCTTGCATTCCTTGCTCTCCATGGTGTATACACCAGACTATCAGACTACTGCACTCTAATTGGGTAAGAGCCCTACCTAATACTGATAGTGAGTCAATCTACTGCCTATCTGAATAGTAGCAAAAATGGATTTGAAGTTATGTATGACCTTCCATGTATAGCCATGCTGTTTTTCTATATACTCCTGCTATGTACTATGCCTTCGATCCATCCCCAAAATATAACATCCCTATTATTCAATACCAGTACGAAAGGATCAACAGTGATATATAAATGGTCTGGCCAAAACACAGAGTACAAACGAGAGGCTTATCCATGTCACAACAACCTGCCACAATTCAGGTATTAGGATAGCCGATGTCCCCCCAGTCCTACAACTCTGTTGCTTTCTAATTAATGCTAGATCGATTAAAAATAAAATCCTTATCCTTATAGACTACATTCACAATAATGACCCAGACATGTTAATCACTGAGACGTGGCTTGCAGACACCAACACAGTGCTACTAATTCAAATTAAGCGACCTAACTTTGAGATGTTCCACACTCCCAGAAAAGACAGGCACGGAGGTGGAGTTCTAATATTAGCAAAGAAGGAGCTAAAGCCTCCCTATCAGCTGCCATTAGTAATGAAGGCCTGAGCATTCTGTTAGTCGAAACAAAGCATGTCACGTTTTGCCTGGTATACAGATCGCCAACTCAGGACTTCAAGTACAATCCTAGAAACAGTATGCTCATATACTTACTAGCAAAGAATTAATTCTTCTAGGTGACTTTAATCTTGTCTCACTCCATAATTCGCAGGCATACTCCTCCTTAAAGCTATGAGTGATATGGACTACACCCAAATTGTAAATTCACCAACACAACAAGGGAAACACACTGGACCTAATATTCCTCCCAAATCGCCTACTCGATGATCGTCCCCCCCCCCCCCCCAACCCAAGCTGTTCCTTGGTCTGACCATTACAGCATCACCTTTACGATCACATAAACAAACACGGCTCTTAGTCAAAGTACCAATCCAACTACAAATCTCAGCTTTAAGCCATACAATAAAGACTTATTCCTTCAAGAAATATTTCCTCAACTTAATCGACACCTCTAATATGAATATCCTACTGGATAAATGGAACTCTGTACTATATGCGGCTGCCCCGGCAAACACATGCAAAAGATGTACCAGGTCTAACATATGGTACAACAAGCTTAGAACACTAAAGATAACTCTAAATTGGAGCGCAAATGGAGGATATACAAGCTCCCAGTTGACAGGATACAATACAAGAACTTACTACGATCCTACTAAAACTCCATCAGTAAGAGAAAATCACACTAAGTTACTTATGAAATCTCTGAATCAACCAAGAGAGCTTTTTGAGATTGTGAAATCATTAACCCAATCACCAAGCTTAGAAGATCCCTCTACCTCCATCAGCCCACAGGTGCTAGCCAATTTCTACAGCACAAAATTAGGACTTCATGCCTCAACAAATAGATCAAGCCCTTTACCTAACATTCCTGTTTGGCAATCCCTCGCCCCAATCAATCTGCAACACCTGGATCCAAATTATTACAGCAATAAATGCTGCTACATCCACTGGTGATCCATGCCCAGTCAGCTGGTTAAAAATGTCCTGCAAGGAATTAGCACTGGCCATGCTAAAAATAGTTAACTTATCATTATCCCAGGGCTACATTCCTAAAACCTTAAAGAAAGCCTCCATTCGCCCAATTCTAAAAAGTAAGACCTTGGACAAACTGCAGCCTAACTCATACCACCCAATATCGAGTCTCCCCTACATAGCAAAAATTATAGAAAAGATAGTCCAAAACAGCTCCAAGACCACTTAGATGCTAATGCCCCACTGGACCCACACCAATATGGATTCAGAATGTACCATGGGGTAGAATCCTCATCATAGCTCTCTTTGATAAATTGATTAAAGGAATCAAAGCTCTTAACCAAGCATTCATTATGATATTTCTTGATATCCCGTCAGCGTTTGACTCGATCAATCACAACATACTATTAGCTAGATTGCAGCAAATCGGAGTTAGCGTAACTGCCCTCAGCTGGTTTGTTTCCTACTTGCAGGACTGCACTCAACAGGTAAAAATTGGCCAAGTCACATCTAATGCATACAGTTGACATCAGGGAATTCCACAAGGCTCTGCGCTTTCAGCGTTCTTGTTCAATATATGCCTCCAGTCAATCTAATATTTTTCAGAAGCATAAAGTGAATTATCACATTTATGCTGACGATATGATTTATTTACCAGTCAATACCACAAATGTCAACCTCTAACAAATCGTAATGTGCTTTAATGAAGTCTCTCACTGGTTCTCATTGCACAATCTAAGAATAAATTTCAATAAAATGGAAGCGATTTTCATTACTAGGAACAAAGAATTCACCCTTCCCTCCCCCCATTCAACCTAAAGAAGCTGCAATAGAAGAAAAAGATGAAGTCAAATGTCTAGGCATAATCCTAGATCAAACCTTCAGTCTATCTTCACACATCAGCAAGACAACCCAGGCAATGTACAGAAAAATTAAGATGTTACAACATCTAAGACCTCTACTGGCCCCGTCCAACTTTAGTTAAGTCTTACAGGCTATGATTCACCCTCACATTGACTACTGCAGTATATTACAGGGTCTACCCAAACAGGCATTAAAACAGCTGCATATGGCGCAACATATAGCAGCTCGTGTAATCATGCGAGCATCGAGATCTGAGCATATTACTCCCATATACTACACCAGTTACGCTGGCTGCCTATCTCAAGTAGAATCAAATATAAAAATCTAGTCATTACATTCAAACTACTGCATAACATATCACCTAACACTCTTAAGACAATACCAGACAATAGGCAGAGGAGAGGATGCACTCAAAATTCCCTAGTTCCCCAGCTGACTTCCGCAAGATCAACAAGCAATAGCATCTTTGCATATTATGCCCCAATCCTGTGGAACTCCCTCCCAGCGAAAATGAGATGTAAGGGACCTTGCTGACCTCCGAAAAAGCATCAAGACCCTACTCTCTACAGAGTATTATGGAATTCAACAAGTACATTCAGGTACCTACCCAACATAAGAGACCCTTGCACTTGACACCTCCTACAATATACTGACCTGCTATCCACAATGTAGGTATTCATCTTCATAACTAAATACAAATAGTTCATTGAATGTTAGAAAGTATAACTGGTTACACTGTAAATAGTTGATTACCGTTTTGATGTAAATGTTGTGATGTTTGTAAACGGCTTTGATTGCCTGACAAGGCGGTATTAGAAACTCTTAAATAAATTAAGGGCATTTCAAATTGCCTCTTGTATTTGTCACTTGACTTTAATACCTATTTAAGACTTGGGCAAGCCACTTAACCCTCCATAGCCCATGTTCCCTGTAAAATAGTTATCTCCAAGTTATAATGCCCTGTTCAATGTAATTTCAGTTTGTTCAATGTAAACCGCACTGATGCAGAATAGTGCGGTTTCTCCAGGACCAAGCAGGAAGTCAGTCCTCACTTATGGGTGACGTCGGCGCCGACGGAGCCCTCGCGGAGCAATTTTCCCCAGCTTTCAAAGAAAGCCTTTGGGAATTGCAGCGCGCATGCGCGGTCCCCTTCCCGCCCAAGGGTGCCATCTTAGCCAGTCTTCTTTTTTCCGCGGAGCCCTACAGACGTACCCGTCGTGTCCCCGCGAAAAAGTTGATTTTTCTTTAGAATTACTCTTTTTTCCATTCGGTTCGACGCCGGTCTTTTTCCCGCCCGGTCACGAGTCCTCTTCTTATTTTTCGGTTTTTCTGACTTAGTCAGTTTTCGTTTCGGTTTTTCCCTGGCAGCCCGGTCCTTTGACCTCGCTGGGGCCCTTTTTCCCCCGATGGCTGCCAGTGGTTTCAAGCGGTGTGGTCAGTGTGACCGAAATATGTCACTAACTGACACACACGACAATTGCCTCCGCTGCCTGGGCCCGGATCATGAAGAAATGATCTGTGGGCCTTGTGGCAAATTATCCTCCAAAGCGTTGAGAAGTCGGCGGCATCAGCGGGATAGAATCTTCGCTGACCCCAGCCGTACCCGGACCTCGTCGGAGGCCTCCGCATCCAGGGGTTCCAGTTCGGACCGTCGCCGGAGTTCCTCCGACAGGGGTTCTCCCTCCGGGGACCATCGGAAGGTGAAACCCGCGAGGGCGGCGTCGGTGGACGCTCCTGGCTCCGCGAGGGCCAGGTCGCATAGCCCCGATAGCCGCCCCGGGTCCTTGGAGAAGGAGCACCTCATGAAGCGACCTCGCTTGGAGTCGGAGCTGCCTGCTCGGGTAAGTCCTGTGGTCCTTCTGGACTCGCCTCCGCGACAGCCGACGTCGGGCCCGACACCGTCGGGGCCCGAGTCGGGGGCTGCTGGGTCACCTGAGCTCGGAGTCAGGTTGACGGCCTTGGAGAGCAGACTGTCTGCCTTCATGGACCAGCAGCGGGCACTGCTCGCTGGCTTCGCTGGCGCCGCTGCCCCGACCGCCGGGACGTCGACGTCTAAGTCGACCCCGGAGACCGAGCCGATCCTCGAGTCGATGCGAACTCGAGTCGATCCTCGGTCGAGGTCGCCCTCGGCCTCCCGTTCGGGACCGAGGTCGCCGACGCCGACTCCCTCGGCGTCGGGGCGGCAGGCGCCGCGCCCTGCCTGGGCCGAACCCACCGAGTCCTCGTCGGAGTCGGTCTGGGAGTCTGAAGAGGAAGAGTCGCCTGATTCTTTTCGGACTCGGTGTGTCCCCTCGGACTCACCTGAGTCCGAACCTCGGAAGCAGTCCCCCCCGGAGGATGCCCGGTTCTCGGACTTCGTCAGGGATATGGCCAAGGCTTTGGCCTTCCCTGCGGACCCCGAGGAGGAGCCTCGAGCCGAAGAGCTCGACGCCCTCCAGTATGACTCTCCCGCCAGGGAACACTTTACTGTACCGGTTCCTCCCATGCTGGAACGACTACTCTTCCGCATGTGGGAGAGTCCGGCCACCTCGCCGGTCCTGAGCAAGCGGGTCGATTCTATCTATCGAGTCCGCAAGAGCCCTGGCTTCCAAAAAGCACAGCTACCACACCATTCCATGGTAGTGGAATCGGCCATGCATCGTCTTAAGAGCCAGAAGATGCACTCCTCGGTGCCTCCTGGCAGGGAGGCCCGTAACCTGGATGGCCTTGGTAAGAAGTGTTTCCAGGGCTCTATGCTCGCATGTCGTGTCCAGACCTACCAGCTATACATGGGCATGTATCTCCGAGACCTGGCTAAAGAGCTAGCCGGCTTCTCCGCTGGTTTGTCCGAGGAACCCTTGCGGAGGTTCCTGGCCTTGTCCACTGGCATTCGGGAATGCTCAAAATTCATGTCCCGAGCAGCCTATGATGGCTTTGAAGCATCGGCTCGAGTGGCCGCAGCCGGCATCGGTGCCCGCCGACAGGCTTGGCTTCAGTCGTCTGACCTTGAGCCCTGGGTGCAGGACAAGTTGGTCGATGTCCCTTGCCGAGGCGAAAACCTCTTTGGCAAGCCCATGGCTGATAAGGCTGCACAAATTGAGACAGAGGCTTTCTAGGAAGACCTCCGCCCCTTCCCAGAAAAAGAAGGGCTCGGGAAAGAAGTCCTTTTACCCGAGGAAGGCGGCTGCCTACAAACAATACCCCCACTATCAGGCCCCTGCAGCTCCCCAACAGGGCCAGCAGGCCAAGGGACGGGGTAACGGGTCCCGTAGGCAGCAAGCCCCCAAGCCTGCATCACCAGCCCCTGCTCCACAGGGTGGGGGTTTTTGACTCCTTAAGCATAGCCTCTCCCCCCCCGCTGGTTCCTCCCAGCACCGGAGGCCGGCTGGTTCACTTCGCCCACAGGTGGTCCAGCATCACCTCAGATGCCTGGGTGCTTCAAGTCGTGCGAGAAGGCTATCTTCTCCACTTCCACCAGGTCCCTCCCTCCTATTTTCCGGGAGAACCTCCACGACCCCCTCTGCACAGGGAATTACTCCTTCAGGAGTTAGCAGGTCTTCTACAGGATCAGGCGGTGGAACCGGTGCCCCACCACCTGAAAGGTCAAGGCTTTTATTCCAGGTATTTTCTAATACCAAAAAGAACAGGAGGCCTCAGACCCATCCTGGACTTGCGCAACCTCAACAAGTTCCTCGTGCGGGAGAAGTTCAAGATGCTTACCCTTGGAATCCTTCTGCCCTACCTCCAGCAGGGAGATTGGCTATGCTCCTTGGATCTAAAGGATGCCTACACGCACATCCTCATCCACCCAAGCCACCGCCAATACCTAAGGTTTGTGGTGGCAGGAAATCATTACCAGTACAGAGTACTACCCTTTGGCCTGTCCTCCGCACCGCGAGTCTTCACAAAATGTCTCGCGGTGGTGGCGGCCCATCTCCGGCTTCACGGCCTCTGTCTTTCCGTACCTCGACGACTGGCTCATCAGAGCAGCGTCCGCTCTGGAGGTCACCAACGCCACGCGCCGCACGGTGACTCTTCTGCAGTACTTGGGCTTTGTTATAAACTTCGCAAAGTCCACTTTGCTCCCCTCACAGGATCTTGAGTTTATCGGCGCAAGGCTGCACACTCCTCAGGCACGAGCGTACCTACCGCTCGACAGGGCTCAACGGCTCATGGACCTAGCCGACCGTGTTCGCAGCCAGCCCCTGGCCTCCGCCAGGCGCTTCCTGAGACTACTCGGCCATATGGCTTCCACCGTCCATGTGACCCCCAATGCCCGCCTGAATATGCGGCCTGCTCAATGGTGTCTCCGCCAGCAGTGGCGACAAGCCTCAGGCGGCCTAGCGGACCTAGTACGCGTCTCCGAGCCGCTGATCTCGTCTCTCCGGTGGTGGCTTCATCGGCCGAACCTGGTACTCGGCATGCCTTTCCAGTCACCTCAGCCGGCCCGGGTGCTGACAACAGATGCATCCCTCCTGGGCTGGGGAGCACATTGCCAAGGGGCACGTACTCAGGGCCTCTGGACCACGTGGGAGTCTGCTCAGCAGATCAACTTCCTGGAGCTCAGGGCGATCCGCCTGGCTCTCAAGGCCTTCTCCCACCTGACTTCTCACCAGTCCGTCCTTGTCCAGACGGACAATCAAGTTGCCATGTTCTATGTGAACAAGCAGGGGGGCACGGGCTCCTTCCTCCTCTGCCGGGAGGCACAGAAGCTCTGCTCTTGGGCCGTCAGTCACGGCGTTCTCCTCAAGGCAGTTTATCTCCCAGGCCAAGAGAATTGCCTGGCGGACAAACTCAGCAGGATCCTCCAGCCGCACGAGTGGCGTCTGGATCCCTTGGTAGTTCAGAAGCTCTTTCTGAAGTGGGGCCTCCCCACGGTGGATCTCTTTGCCAGTCCTCACAACCGGCAACTTCCTCGCTTCTGCTCTCGTCAGCCACACCCCCTTCGGGTTGCGGCGGACGCTTTTCTACTCTCATGGTCGGGGAGCCTTCTGTACGCTTTCCCTCCCATCCCGCTAGTCTCTCAGACTCTTTTCAAGGTTCTCCGAGACAAAGCCTTCATGATCCTGGTGGCCCCTCGCTGGCCCAGACAGCCGTGGTTTCCGCTCCTGCTGCAATTAGCGGTGGAGGATCCATTCCCTCTGGGGTTACAACCGGATCTCCTCACTCAGGATCAGGGGTCTCTGCTACACCCCAACCTCAGATCTCTCAATCTAATGGCCTGGCTGCTGAGAGGGTAGTCCTTGCTCCCCTTCTCCTGCCGGCAGAGGTGGAAGAGGTCGTCCTAGCTTCTCGGCGACCTTCTACCCGCAAATGCTACGCCCTTAAATGGCGTCGCTTTTCCGTTTGGTGTACCCAACAGTCTCAGGATCCCTTCTCCTGCCCGGTGTCGGTGATCCTGCAGTACTTGCTATACCTCTCTAATCTGGGACTTAAGTCCAACTCCGTCAAAGTTCACCTCAGTGCTCTTTCAGCACATCATGTGCCGGTGGACGGCAGACCTCTTTCCAGCGACCCTCTTGTAGCGAGGTTTCTCCGAGGTCTCCTTCTACTTAAACCACCTCTGCGCCCGCCAGCGCCTGACTGGGATCTGAATGTGGTTTTACAGCGGATCACCTGTCCGCCTTTTGAACCTATGGCTACCTGTTCTCTCCGTTTTCTTTCTTGGAAAACTTTGTTCTTGATAGCCCTCACTTCCGCTAGACGCGTAAGTGAATTGCAGGCCCTCGTGTCTGATCCCCCTTACACTCGGTTCTAAAAAAATAGGGTAGTCCTACGGACTCACCCAAAATTTCTTCCAAAAGTGGTCTCCCCTTTTCACATCAATCAGGAGGTGGTACTTCCAACCTTCTTTCCCAGACCACACTCCAGCCGAGCTGAAACGGTCCTCCATACCCTGGACTGTAGAAGGGCTTTGAACTTCTACCTTGACCGTACGCGGGAGCACCGTAAAGCTGCTCAGCTTTTTGTGTCTTTTGATCCCAATAAATTGGGACTCCCGGTCTCCAAGCGTACTCTGTCCATCTGGGTTGCGGACTGTATCTCTTGGGCTTATGGGGCAGCCGGACTCTCCTTGGAAGGTCGAGTCACGGCTCACTGCGTTCGGGCAAAGGCTACGTCAGTGGCTTACCTCCGCTCTGTTCCGCTGGCAGACATCTGCCGGGCCGCTACTTGGTCTTCGAGCCAGACTTTTGCGGTCCATTACTGTCTCGAGAGGGAGTCCCGCAGGGACAGTGCTTTCGGACAGGCAGTCCTCCGTAATCTCTTCGAGGTCTGAGCAACTCCTACCCTCCATCCCGGATGTGGGCTACCGGTGGGTAATAATTCAGCGAAGATTCCTTCCTTCTGTGCTGCTGAGCTAGAGGGAGCTCATTTTTGTGCTTAGGGTCTCCGGTAGCCTTGAGCTTGGGAGTCCCATAAGTGAGGACTGACTTCCTGCTTGGTCCTGGAGAAAGCGTAGTTACTCACCTGTAACAGGTGTTCTCCAGGAGCAGCAGGAATCAGTCCTCACAACCCTCCCTCCTCCCCGTGGAGTTGCAATCATCTGCTTTAGTTTAGTTTTTGCAAATTTTTATGCTGTCTTTTTTAGCTATGTCATCTGACTGGCTAAGATGGCACCCTTGGGCCGGAAGGGGACCGCGCATGCGCGCTGCAATTCCCAAAGGCTTTCTTTGAAAGCTGGGGAAAATTGCTCCGCGAGGGCTCCGTCGGTGCCGACGTCACCCATAAGTGAGGACTGATTCCTGCTGCTCCTGGAGAACACCTGTTACAGGTGAGTAACTACGCTATATAAGAGAATGTAAATAAATAAATAAAGACAACTTCTCAGATCTGTTTCCTCCTAATAGGAAGGCCTTTTTGTAAAGGTCTCTAGAAACAAATGTATTTCTACTCCAAGACTATTTACACGATATTACTTTCTGTGCTAAGCTATACTGTAATTTGATTTAAATAAAAGCGCTCTGGGGCTACTGACGTTTAAATCTAAATTACAAGCACTCTTAGGCTTTTGGCTGAAGTTTAAATTAAAGCTTTCTGGGGCTATTGATTACATTTAAGCTAAAAGCTCTTTGTGGCTACTGGAAGTGGGAGGAGTTGCCTAGTGGTTGGGGAAAGTTGCCTCAGGCCAGGAGTTCGAATCCTGCTGGAGGAGAGCAACTTCGGTCCCGGAGGGACTGGGATTTTTAGCCCACAGTTGCTCCTTGTGGCCTTGGGCAAGCCACTTAACCCTCCGTTGCCTCTGATACATAACATAGATTGTGAACTCTTCGGGGACAAGGGAAATATATACCATAACTGAATGTACACCACTTTGACCTGGTGAAAAGCAGTTTATAAACATTGCTAATAAATAAATAAATACCAACTGAGGTTTAAATTTAAATTAAAAGCTCTCTGGAGCTACTGATCCCTGAGTGAAATAGCAAATACGTTGATCAACTTTTAACACAAAGTATTCCCTTTCCCTCAAGATTTAGAGAATTACCCAGAAGCAAAGAAATACTTACAAAGTGCAGATTTCATCTCCAGGAACAAGCAGGAATGTAGTCTTCACATATGGGTATCGACGGAGCCTGCGCGGGAACACTCCCCTCCCCAGCGTCCAATAGGAACGCTTTTGGGAGCATCCCTCAGCACATGCGCGCTGCCTTTCCGCCTTTCCAACTGTCCCTCTTCAGTTCTCTGTTTTCCGCGGAGCCGATAGGACACATACCCTGTCACCGCAGAAAATTTCTTCTTTAATCTTGTTTTCTTGTGGTCGCATTTGCCTCCACACGACGCCTACCAGTACCGCCGGTTCTTTTCTTTTCTAATTAAAAAAAAATAATTCTGAATTGTTTCTCTTCAGAAACTTTTCTTTTTCGGTGCTAGGCCCCATTTTGGGCACTAGGCCCCATTTTTCCTTAAAGATGGAAAAACCAGCTAGTGGGTTAAAAAAAAAAAAAAAGCACTAACCATGTCCGTCACCGACACCCATGATTGGTGTCTTAAATGTTTAGGCCCTGACCATTCTCCATCTAAGTGTCTCTCTTGTATGGGAATGACTAAAAGAGGAAGACAGAAATACCCTCTTTTCTTCAGATGTCAGGTCCAGTGCATCGACGTCTTCAAGAGCCTCTTCTTCCTCCCATGGATCTCAGGTAACTAAACATAAAAGCCGGTCCTCAAAGGGTAGCTCTCCTGCAAAGCATCGAGAGGCTATTGGCATTGCCCTTGAGGGATCCACACCGGCAAAACAGCCCCAGCGGGAGGCTTCGGCCTCCAAAGCATCAACGGGGTTCCAGGATGTTCTCGAGGCCTCGGCCTCGACAGAACTACTAGTGCCATGCTCAGGGGTCCCAGCCGCCCTCAGCGGTACTGACACCCAGGCAGCGTCGATAGACCAGAGATTCCTTGCTATCAAGCGCAGTATTGCAGCTCTCCTTATAGCTGCGGTACCGTTGACACCGATGGTTCAACGGGCACTGACACCAGTACCGATGCCGGTACTGGCACAGATACTGGTACCAGCACCGATGGTACCGGCCCCGGTGGGAGTTCTTCCCATGCTGTCTTTGCCTGGCATCGAAAGATCGGTACCGGATCAACTCTGTACCGACTTTGATCGATACTGGGATCGTGCCTTACATGAACATCGTGATCAGAGATACTTTGAATCCTCCGATTCTGATGACTGATAATTCTGCCGATACCAGAGTTTTTCTCCCGGAAGACACTTCTCCCCAACACAGAATGTCCCCTCCGGAGGACATGTCTTTTCAGGATTTTATTTGTGATGTTGCCAAAGGCCTTTCAATCACGGTAACTCCTGAAAAGGAACCTAGAGCAAAGGAATTGGAAATTCTCCAGGACCAAGCAGGAAGTCAGTCCTCACATATGGGTGACCGACGTCGATGGAACCCCCATGCGGAGCATTACCCAGCTTTCTAAGAAAGCCTTTGGGAATACACCCATGCATGTGTGGTCCCCTTCCTGCCCAAAGGTGCCATCTTGCTCAGTCTTTCTTTTTCCGTGGAGCCCAACGGACGTGAGTCCGTGTCACCCGGAAAAGTTTTATTTCTTTTTCTGCGATTTTCGCTCTTCTGTCCGGTTCGACGCCGGTTCCCTTTCCCGCCTGGGTTCGGTACACCGGTATTGACCCGATCTCTGTTTTTTGTTTTTTGCCCTTTGTGGCACGTGTTCATGCTCTCTTTCTTTTTCCCTGGAGGGCCGGTCTTTTGACCTTGCGGGGGCCCTTTTTTCCCCGATGGCCTCCATTGGTTTTAAAAAGTGTGATCGTTGTAAGAAGCTCATGTCTCTTACCAACACACATGACTGCGCCTGCGTTGCCTCGGGCCAGACCATGATCCCAAGGTCTGTGTCCCGTGTGGAAAGATGTCCACCAAGGCACTCAGAAGCCGGCAGCATCAGAAAGAGAAATTTTTTTCTGACTCTGCCTCCGCCTCCGGACGAGCCCGGACCTCGTCAGAGGCTTCGACGTTTCGGGAGTCCGACCCCGAGCTTCGTCGGGGTTCCTCTGAAAGGGGGTCCCCCAGTTGGGAGCATAAGAGAAAGAGAAAGCTCATGAGGGCGGCGTTGGAGGATACACCTGGTTCCTCGAGGGCCAGGTCCCGGACCCCTGACCGCCGCCCCAGGCCTTTGGAGCTGGAGAAGCCGCCTAAGGTACCTCGTATAGAGCCGGAGTCCGTTGAGCACATAAGTCCTGTTGTCCTCGAGGACTCTCCTCCCAGGGAGCCGACGTTGGGCCTGGCGCCGCCAGGGCCCGAGTCGGTGGCTGCTGAGTCTCCTGAGCTTGGATTCAGGCTGACAGCCTTGGAGTACAGACTGTCTGCCTTCATGGATCAGCAGTGGGTACTGATGGCCAGCTTGACTGGTGCATCTGCCCTGACCACCGGGACGTCGACGTCTAAGTCGACCCCGGAGACCGAGCCGGTTCTCGAAGCCATGAAGGCCCGAGTCCGGACTTGGTCACGGTTCCCCTCGACCTCCCGATCGGGACCGAGGGCGTCAACACCGATGCCCCCGGCGTCGGGGCAGGTGCTACCGGAGCCCGAACGGTCGGAGCCCCTCGACCCTTCCTCGGATGAGTCTGCGTGGGAGACTGAGGATGAGGAGTCCCCCAATACCTTTCGGACTCGGTGTGTCCCTTCGGACTCACCGCAGTCTGAGCCCCGGAGTAGGTCCCCACCGGAAGACACCCGGTTCTCGGAGTTTGTAAGGGACATGGCCAAGGCTTTGGCTGTTCCTGTGGATCCCGAGGAGGAGCCTCGAGCCGAAGAGCTCGATGCCCTCCAGTATGACTCTCCCCCGAGGGAGGCCTTTACTGTGCCGGTTCCTCCGATGCTGGAACGGCTCCTCTTCCGAATGTGGGAGGCACCGGCCTCGGCGCCGGTTTTGAGCAAGCAGATCGATTCCATGTATCGAGTCCGAAAGAGCCCTGGGTTCCAGGAGGCGCAGCTGCCACACCATTCTATGGTTGTGGAATCGGCCATGCATCGTCTGAAGAGCCAGAAGATGCACTCCGTGGTGCCCCCCGGTAGGGAGGCCCGAAGGTTGGATGCCATCGGCAGAAAGTGCTTCCAGGGCTCGATGCTTGCTTGCCGTGTCCAGTCCTACCCAGCTGTACATGAGCATGTACTTGCGGGACCTGGCTAAGGAAATAGCCGGGTTCTCGGCTGGCCCCTCAGGGAAACCTTTGCAGAGGTTCAAGACCTTGACCTTGGGGATCCGGGAATGCTCCAAATTCATCTCCCGGGCGGCCTACGATGGCTTCGAGGCTTCGGCCCGGGTAGCAGCGGCCGGCATCGGTGTTCGACGCCAGGCATAGCTACAGTCATCGGACCTCGAGCCATGGGTACAGGACAAGTTGATCGATGTCCCATGCCGAGGTGAAAACCTCTTCGGCAAGCCCATGGCCGAAAAGGCCGCTGAGCTCGAGACCGAGACTGACAAGGACAAGGTTGTCCAGAAAAACTTTTGCCCCTTCTCATAAGAAGGAGGACTCGGGGAAAAATACCTTTTACCTGAGGAAGTCATCTGCCTACAAACCTTTCCCTCACTATCAGGCCTCCCCAGCTTCCCAGCAGGGTCAGCAGGCCAAAGGGCAGGGACATGGGTCCCGTAGGCAGAAATCCCCCAAGTTTCCAGCTCCTGCTCCTACTCAGCAGGGAGGGGTTTTTTGACTCCCACTGCATAGCCTCTCCGCCTCTGCTGGCCCATCTCAGGACGGGAGGTCGGTTGGCCCTGTTTGCCCACCAGTGGCTGCTCATCACAGGAGATGCTTGGGTACTGAGCATAGTCCAGAAGGGCTATCTGCTCCATTTCAATCAGGTACCCCCCTCCTACTTTCCAGGGGAGCCTCCAAGTCCTACTCTGCATAAGGAACTCCTTCTCCAGGAACTGCAAGGTCTTCTTCAAGACAGGGTGGTGGAGCCTGTACCTCCCCACCTGCTGGGGCAGGGCTTCTACTCCAGGTACTTTCTTCTGCCAAAGAGAACTGGAGTTCTCCGGCCCATTCTGGACCTGAGAAATCTCAACAAGTTCTTGGAAAAGGAAAAGTTCAAGATGCTTACTCTTGGAACACTGCTGCCCTACCTCCAGCAGGGAGATTGGCTATGCTCCTTAGATCTGAAGGATGCGTACACTCACATCCTCATTCATCCAGACCACAGAAAATACCTAAGATTCGTGGTGGGAGGAAACCATTTTCAGTACAGGGTACTGCCCTTTGGCCTAACCTCCGTCCCACGGGTCTTCACAAAGTGCCTGGCAAGGGTGGCAGCCTACTTGAGAAACCAGGGTATTTTTGTCTTCCCCTACCTGGACGACTGGCTCATCAGGGGTCAGACTCTCCAGGAGGCCAGGCAAGCCACCCTCCATACTGTCTCTCTCCTTCAGCAATTAGGCTTTGTCATAAACTTCGCAAAGTCCACTTTGCTCCCCTCCCAGAACCTGGAGTTCATAGGAGCACGTTTAGACCCCCTGCAAGCAAAAGCTTACTTGCCAGAAGACAGAGCCAGAAGGCTGATGGACTTGGCCAGCTGGTTTCTAGACAACCCACTGGTTTCCGCCAGACTCTGTCTAAGGCTCCTAGGCCACATGGCTTCGACAGTGCTTGTGACCCCCAATACCCGTCTGAATATGAGGCCAGCACAGTGGTGTCTCAGAACTCAATGGAGGCAAGCTACAGGAAGCCTCAGAGACAAAGTAAGGGTGTCCAAACCCTTCCTGAGCTCCCTGCAGTGGTGGCTACACCCCCCCCCCCCCAACCTTCTACAGGGAATTCCTTTTCAGGTACCTGTTTCCACTGTGGTGCTCACAACCGATGCTTCCTTGCAGGGCTGGGGTGCACATTTTCTAGACAAGTGCACACAGGGCCTGTGGTCTCCATGGGAGGCCATGCAACAAATCAACCTGCTGGAACTCCGGGCGATACGCTTAGCCCTCAAGGCCTTCTCTCTCACCCTGGCACACCAGTCTGTCTTGGTGCAGACAGACAACCAGGTAGCAATGTCCTATGTGAACAAACAAGGGGGCACGGGGTCCAGGCTCCTGTGTCAGGAGGCACAGGCCCTATGCTCTTTTGCACTTCGACACAATATGCTGCTCAGGGCAGTCTATCTTCCTGGCCACGGAAATTTCCTGGCAGACAGGTTGAGCAGGGTTCTGCAACCTCACGAATGGCAACTGCATCCTTTGGTGGTTCAGAACATTTTCCTGAAATGGGGACTTCCATCCATAGACCTCTTTGCCAGTCCCCTGAACCGGCAGCTGCCTCAGTTCTGCTCCAGGCAACCACTTCCCACGAGATTCGTAGCGGATGCCTTCCTGATCTCATGGTCCAAGGGCCTTCTGTATGCGTTTCCTCCCATGCCCCTGGTGGCCCGAACCTTATTCAAAATTCTAAGAGACAGGACCTCGGTCATCTTGGTAGTCACCAGATGGCCGAGGCAGCCCTGGTTCCCGCTTGTTACAACTGGCAGTGGACACCCCACTCCCTCTGGGGTTGCAACCCGATCTTCTTTCTCAGGATCAGGGTTCCCTTCTGCACCCCAATCTCAAAACTCTCAATTTAATGGCCTGGGGGCTGCAAGGGTAGTGCTGGCTCCCTGGGGCCTGCCTCAGGAAGTTGAAGAGGTGGTCTTGGCCTCTAGGAAGCAATCCACCAAAAAGACCTATGCCCTGAAGTGGAAACGGTTCTCCTTGTGGTGTGACCAACGCCAGGAGAACCCTTTCTCCTGCCCTGTGCCAGTAGTGCTTCAGTACCTGCTGCACTTGTCTAATCAGGGATTTAAGTCCAATTCTGTTTGGGTACACCTTTCTGCTCTGGCAGCCCACCACTCACTGGTGGAAGGACACTCTTTATCGGTTCACCCCTTGGTGTCCCGCTTCCTCAGAGGATTGCTCTTGCTGAAGCCTCCTCTCCATCCACCAGCTCCTGAGTGGGAGTTATTGTTTATTTACATTTGATATACCGCCCCCCATTACATCGGGGCGGTTTACAATACAAGTAAATTCGAAATAAGCAGCAGCTTACTCGCCCTGCCTTTGAGCCGATGGCTATGTGTCCTCCGCTTCCTTTCTTGGAAGGCTCTTTTCCTAGTGGCACTGACCTCGGCCAGGTGAGTGAGTGAACTTCAAGCCCTGGTCTGTGACAGTGTGTCCAATGAAGAGGCCATACACTAGTTTATATAGGAACAGGGTAGTCCTTAGGACTCATCCTAAGTTCCTCCCGAAGGTAGTCTCCTCTTTCCACCTCAATCAGGAGGTGGTTCTTCCAACATTCTTCCCTAGGCCCCATGCCAGCCGGGCTGAGGAAGTCCTGCATACCCTGGACTATAGAAGGGCCTTGTCTTTCTACCTTGAGCGTACTAAGGGTCATAGAAGGGCTACTCAGTTCTTCGTCTCCTTTGACCCAAACAACTTGGGGTTGCCTGTCTCCAAGCGTACCTTGTCCATATGGGTGGCAGACTGTATCGCCTGGGCTTACAGGGCAGCAGACCTTCCCTTGCAGGGTCGAGTCACAGCTCACCGTGTCCGGACAATGGCTGCATCAGTAGCTCATCTCCATTCTGTACCGTTGGCAGACATCTGCAGGGCTGCAACTTGGTCCTCAAGCCAGACTTTTGTAGCCCATTACTTGCCTGGAGAGGGAGTCCCGTAGGGACAGTGCTTTTGATCGGGCAGTACTCCGGAATCTCTTTGAGGTTTAGGCAACTCCTGCCCTCTAGCCCTCTTGTTGGGCTACCGGTGGGATCTCTTCTCAGTGAAATTCTTTCCCTGATGCTGAGGCTTCACAGAGGGAGCTCTATTTTTCAGCCTGGGTTCCTGGTAGCCCAGAGCTAGGGAGTCACCCATATGTGAGAACTGACTTCCTGCTTGGTCCTGGAGAAAGAGTAGTTACTCACCTGTAACAGGTGTTCTCCAGGAGCAGCAGGAATCAGTCTTCACAACCCTCCCTCCTCCCCTGGGAGTTGCAGTTGTACATAGTTCATTTGTTTTTTGTGCTGTCTTTTAGCTATGTCATCTGACTGAGCAAGATGGCACCTTTAGACGGGAAGGGGACCATGCATGCGTGGGTGTATTCCAAAAGGCTTTCTTAGAAAGCTGGGGAAATGCTCCGCATGGGGGCTCCATCGACGTCAATGTCACCATATGTGGGGACTGATTCCTGCTGCTCCTGGAGAACATCTGTTACAGGTTACTCTTTCTCCAATATCCTGAGGCTCCAAAGGAGGCAGCCACTCTGCCCATTCATGAAATTCTTCGTGATTTGATGCTCAGAATGTGGGAGACACCTTTGACCACATCTCCTCATTCTAGGAGGCTTGATACCATGTATCGAATTCCACCATGTCCTGGATTTCAAAAGACTCAGCTACCACACCATTCAATGGTAGTGGAGTCAGCTATGCGTAGGATGAAAAGTGCAGAGAGACATGCATCCAATACTCCAGGTCGTGAATGCAGGACTCTTGATGCTTTTGGACGTCAAACTTTTCAGGCTTCCATGCTTTCAGCTAGGATCAGCTCATATATTTTATATATGGGAATGTTCCTCAGAGGTCACAGAAGATTTGGAGCTTATGAGCCCACTTCTCTCAGATGACAGATGACAAGACTTCCTTATGCTTGTCAGGCATGCTCAAGATGTCTCCAAGTTTGTGAATTGTGCAGCCTTTGACTGCTTTGAATGCATCAGCAGAACCTCTGCTATTGCCATTGGTGCACAACGGATTGCCTGGCTTCAGGCATCAGACTTGGAGATTTGGGTACAGGATAAATTAGGCAACATCCCTTGCACAGGAGAAAACCTCTTTGGCAGGAAAAGGCTAATGAGATAGATGCTGACAATATCACCTTAGATAGATTGTCAAAATCTACAGCCACTCCAGCCAAAAAGAAACCCTGTAAGAAACCCTCCTTCAGCAAAAAGAGGAAGTTTTATCCATCCTATACCAAGCAAAGCCAAGCTCACGGTCAAGTTGCCCAAAGGGGACAACAGCAATTCAAAGCAGAAGAAGCCAAAAGGCCCGAGAGCTCAACCAGCTCCGCAGGTTCAGCCCCCTCAAGGGATTTGACTCCTTCCTAGAGAGCTTAGCCTTCCTGCCTCTGAGGGGTCCAGAACCCCTAAATATTCCAGGCAGGCTGTGTCATTTTGTCAACAGATGGCACCAAATAACAGTAGAAAATTGGACTCTGTCCATTGTAGAAGAGGGGTACAAGCTTCATTTTCACAGCATGCCCCCTCCCACAATCCTAAGGCAGTTCAATTCCCAGACCTCTACAGACAATCTTCTGAATCACGAGGACTCAACACTTCTTGCCCAAGGGGCAATAGAGGAAGTACCCATCCTCTAGCAGGGTACAGGGTTCTACTCCCCCTATTTTCCTATTCCAAAGAAAACACGGGGGACACAGACCCATTCTAGACCTCAGAGTTGAACAATTCTCCAGGACCAAGCAGGAAGTCAGTCCTCACATAAGGATGACGTCGGCGCCAACAGAGCCCCCATGCGGAGCATTTCCCCAGCTTTCAAGGAAAGCCTTTGGGAATGCAGCGCGCATGCGCGGTCCCCTTACCGCCCAAGGGTGCCATCTTGCTCAGTCTTCTTTTTTCCACGGAGCCTGACGGACGTGAGTTCGTGTCACCTGGTAAAGTGATTTTTTACGTTTATTTCGTGGTTTTACCTGGTTCGACGCCGGTTCCCCTTCCCGCGTAGGCCAGGTACGCCGGTATCGAGCCCGGAGTTAGTTTTTCGGTTTTTGTCCTTCGAGACTAGCGTTTGCGCTTTTTTTTCTGTGTTTCACTGGCAGCCCGGTCTTTTGACCTCGCAGGGGCCCTTTTTCCCACAATGGCTGCCAGCAGGTTCAAGAATTGTGATCGGTGCAAGAAACTTGTGTCTCAGCGACACACATGATTGCTGTCTCCGATGCCTCGGGCCCGACCATGACCCGCTGGACTGTGGCCCGTGCGGCAAGATGTTGTCGAAGGTGCTGAGGAGCTGTCAACATCAGCGTGAAAGAATCTTTTCTAACTCCGCGTCCGGCCGGGCTCGGACTTCTTCAGAGGCCTCGACGTCTCAGGAGTCTGATCCCGAGCACAGTCGAGGCTCCTCTGAGAAGGGGGGTCTCCTTCTCGGGAACACAGAAGGAAGAAAAAGCTCGAGAGGGCGACGTCGGATGCTCCTGGCCCCTCGAGGACCAGGTCGCATAGCCCCGACAGACGCCCCGGGCGCTCGGAGTCGGAGAGGCCTTCGAAATTAACTCGTGTGGAGCCAGAGTCCCCGAGTCACGTGAGTGCAGTTGTCTTCGTGGACTCTCCCCCGGGGGAGCAGACGTCAGGGCCCGAGTCGGGGGCTGCTGAGTCTCCTGAGCTCGGACTCAGGTTGACGGCCTTGGAGAGCAGCTTGGCTGCCTTCATGGAACAGCAGCGGGTGCTGATCGCCAGTCTGACCGGTGCATCTGCCCCGACCACCGGGACCTCGACGTCCAAGTCGACCCTGGAGACCGAGTCGATCCTCGGTCAAGGTCCCCCTCAACTTTCCGTGCGGGCCCGAGGTCGTCGACGCCGCTACCCTCGGCGTTGGGGCGGGTGGCATCGAAGCCCACATGGCCGGAGCCACTCGATTCCTCCTCGGAGGAGTTGGACTGGGAGACAGAGGATGAAGAGTCCCCGGACCCGGTGCGTCCCTTCGGACTCACTGGAGTCTGAGCCTCGGAGAAGGTCCTTCCCCCCCCCCCTCCCCCCCCCCCCAGAGGATGCCCGGTTCTCGGACTTCGTGAGGGACATAGCCAAGGCTTTGGCCTTCCCCAAGGATGCTGAGGATCCTCGAGCCGAAGAGCTCGATGCACTCCAGTACGACTCTCCGCCTAAGGAGGCCTTTACTGTACCGGTTCCTCCGATGCTGGAACGGCTGCTCTTCCGCATGTGGGAGGCACCGGCCTCAGCGCCTGTTCTTAGCAA
This sequence comes from Ichthyophis bannanicus, assembly GCA_033557465.1. Classification (NCBI taxonomy): domain Eukaryota; kingdom Metazoa; phylum Chordata; class Amphibia; order Gymnophiona; family Ichthyophiidae; genus Ichthyophis; species Ichthyophis bannanicus. The sequence continues at coordinate 298,162,973 of CM066037.1, forward strand.
ACGGGTTGATTCCATCTATCGAGTCCATAAGAGCCCTGGGTTCCAGAAGGCACAGCTACCGCAGCACTCCATGGTTGTGGAATCAGCCATGCATCATCTGAAGAGTCAGAAGATGCACTGCTCGGTGCCCCCCAGCCAGGAGGCCCATAACCTGGATGCCCTCGGTAGAAAGTGCTTCCAGGGCTCTATGCTGTCTTGCCTTGTCCAGACTTATCAGCTGTACATGGGCATGTACCTCCGAGACCTGGTGAAGGAAATTGCCGGGTTCTCAGCTGGCCTCTCCGAGGAACCTTTGCAGAGGTTCAAAGCTTTATCGGGGATTCGAGAGTGCTCAAAGTTTATCTCTCAAGCAGCCTATGATGGCTTCGAGGCTTCGGCCCGAGTAGCCGTGGCTGGCATCGGTGCATGCCGTCAGGCCTGGCTACAGTCATCAGATCTGGAGCCATGGGTACAGGACAAGTTGGGCGATGTCCCTTGCCGAGGTGAGAACCTTTTTGGCAAACCCATGGCTGAAAAGGCTGCAGAAATCGAGACAGACTCTCACCAGGACAAGGCTGTCCAGAAAGACTTCTGCCCCTTCTCAGAAAAAGAAGGGCTCGGGGAAGAAGCCCTTTTTCCCGAGGAAGGGTACTGCCTACAAATCCTACCCTCAATTCCAGGCCTCTACAGCTCCCCAACAGGGTCAGCAGGCCAAGGGGCAGGGACATGGGCCCCATAGTCAGAAAACTCCCAAATCGCCAGCTCCGGCTCCTGCACAGCAAGGAGCGGGGTTCTGACTCCCACTGCATAGCCTCTCCTCCACAGCTGGCTCCACTCAGCACAGGAAGCCAGCTGACACTGTACGCCCACAGGTGGTCAGCCATAACAGGGGATACCTGGGTACTGAGCATAGTCCAGAAGGGCTACTTGCTCCACTTCAACCAGTTACCCCCCTCCTATTTTCCAGGGGAGCCTCCAAGACTACTACTTCACAGGAACCTCCTCCTTCAGGAGTTGGCAAGTCTTCTAAAGGAGTAGGCAGTGGAACCGGTGCCTCACCACCTGAAAGGGCAAGGCCTTCTATTCCAGGTATTTTCTTGTACCAAAAAGGACAGGAGGCCTCAGGCCCATCCTAGACTTGCGAAATCTCAACAAGTTCCTGGAGAGGGAAAAATTCAAGATGCTTCACCTTGGGATACTGCTGCCCTACCTCCAGCAGGGAGATTGGCTATGCTCCTTAGACCTAAAGGATGCTTATACTCACATCCTCATTCATCCAGACCACAGACAATATCTCAGATTTGTAGTGGGAGGAAATCATTTTCAGTACAGGGTGCTTCCGTTTGGCCTAACCTGCTCCCTGGTGATGGTGGCAGCCTATCTCAGATACCAGGGCATCTTTGTCTTCCCATACCTGGATGACTGGCTCATCAGGGGTCAGTCTCCATAGGTGACCAGACAAGCCACTCTTCGCACTGTCTCTCTTCAGCATCTAGGCTTTGTCATACATTTCGCAAAGTCCACTTTGCTCCCCTCACAGAACATAGAGTTCATAGGGGCAAGACTAGATACCCTTCAGGAAAAGGCTTATTTGCCCAAGGGCAGGGCCCACAGGCTGATGGGCTTGGCCAAAGAGTTCCAGAACAGTTCTCTGGTCTCCGCCAGACAATTCCTGAGGCTCTTAGGCCACATGGCATCCATGGTCCATGTAACTCCAAATGCCCGTCTGCACATGCGGCCTGCTCAGTGGTGCCTCAGAGCTCAGTGGGTGCAAGCCACAGGAGACTTAAGAGACAGAGTAAGGGTGTCCAAACTACTAGTGGACTCCCTGCGGTGGTGGCTACATCTCCCAAACCTTGTCAGGGGAGTGCCTTTCCAAGTGCCGCCACACACACAGGTGCTGACAACCGATGCTTCCTTACAGGGTTGGGGGGCACATTGCCAGGGTGCATGCACTCAGGGCCTCTGGTCTCCTTGGTAGGCAACACAGCAGATCGATCTGTTGGAGTTGCAAGCTATCCGCTTGGCTCTACAGACTTTCTTTCATGTTCTCTCTCACCAGTCTGTCTTAGTTCAGGCAGACAATCAAGTGGCAATGTACTATGTGAACAAGCAGGGAGGCATAGGATCCAGGCTTCTGTGTCAGGAAGCACAAGCTCTTTGCTCCCTGGCAGTCAAACAAGGCGTGTTTCTCGCAGCAGTTTATCTACCTAGCCAGGAGAATTACCTAGCAGACAGGTTAAGCAGGATTCTACAGCCTCATGAATGGCACTTGAATCCACTAGTGGTCGAACAGATCTTTGTAAGATGGGGTCTTCCAACTATCGACCAACTATCGATCTCTTTGCGAGACCACTGAACTGGCAGCTGCCCAGGTTCTGTTCCAGACAACCGCATCCTCTGAGAATAGCAGCAGATGTGTTTCTAATTTCTTGGTCTACGGGCCTACTGTGTGCGTTTCCTCCCATGCCTCTAGTGGCCCGTAGCTTGTTCAAGGTTCTTCAGGACAAGGCCTCGGTGATTCTGGTAGCCCCCAGATGGCCGATGCAACTGTGGTTCCCACTCCTTCTGCAGTTGGAGGTGGACACTCTACTCCCTCTGGGGGTGCAACCCGATCTCCTGTTTCAGGACCAAGGATCTCTCCAGCACCCCAACCTCAGATCCCTCAATCTGATGGGCTGGCTGCTGAAAGGATACTTCTAGCCCCCCCCCCCCCCCCTTACTTCTACCTAAGGAAGTGGAAGAGGTGGTGTTGCCTTCTAGGAGGCAATCCACCCGGAAGTCTTATGCCCTCAAGTGGCGTAGGTTCTCCACCTGGTGTGTTCAGCGCCAGGAGGATCCTTTTTCGTGCCTGGTGCCGGTGGTGCTGCTTCACCTGTCCCGCTTCCTCAGAGGCCTGCTTTTGCTCAAGCCTTCAGTTTGTCCACCAGCCACTGAGTGGGATTTGAATGTGGTCTTGCAGCAACTTACTCTCCCACCGTTTGAGCCGATGGCTACCTGTCATTTACGATTCCTTTCTTCGAAGGTGGTGTTCTTGGTCACTCACATGCCTGGCCGAGGTAAGAGCTAACTCAAGCTCTGGTTTCTGATAGACCATACACACGGTTCTATAGGAACAGGGTGGTCTTACGGACTCATCCTAAGTTCCTTCCAAAGGTTGTCTCCTCTTTCCACCTCAATCAGGAGGTGGTTCTTCCAACATTCTTTCCCAGGCTGCAGGCCAGCCGGGCTGAAACAGTCTTGCATACCCTGGACTGTAGAAGGGCGTTGTCCTTTTACATAGACCGTATGCAGGGGCATCGAAGGGCTGCTCAGCTCTTCGTATCTTTTGACCCTAATAAACTGGGGTTACCTGTCTCCAAGCATACGTTGTCCATTTGGGTAGCAGATTGTGTCGCCTGGGCTTACAGGTCAGCCAGCCTCTCCTTGCAGGGTCGAGTCACGGCTCACCGTGTCAGGGCGAAAGCCGCGTCAGTAGCTCATTTCCACTCTGTTCCGTTGGCAGACATCTGCTAGGCCGCTACTTGGTCTTCAAGCCAGACTTTTGTGGCCCATTACTGCCTCAGGAGGGAGTCCCGAGGGGACAGTGCTTTCGAACAGGCGGTACTCCGTAATCTCTTTGAGGTTTAGGCAACTCCTACCCTCCGGCCCTTGTGTTGGGCTACCGTAAGGGGGCGTTCTCAGAGAAGATTCTTATGGATGCTGAGGCTTTAGAGGAAGCTAATTTTTTCAGCTTTGGGTTCCCGGTAGCCTAGAGCTGGTGAGTCCCATATGTGAGGACCGACTTCCTGCTTGGTCCTGGAGAAAGTAGTTACTCACCTGTAACAGGTGTTCTCCAGGAGCAGCAGGAATCAGTCCTCATGACCCTCCCTCCTCCCCTGGGAGTTGCGGTCATATACTTCATTTTTGGTTTTTTGCTGTCTTTTAGCTATGTCATCAGACTGAGCAAGATGGCACCCTTGGGCGGGAAGGGGACCGCGCATGCGCGATGCATTCCCAAAGGCTTTCCTTGAAAGCTGGGGAAATGCTCCACACGGGGGCTCCGTCGGTGCCGACGTCACCCATATGTGAGGACTGATTACTGCTGCTCCTGGAGAACACCTGTTACAGATGAGTAACTACTCTATACCTATTCCGAGAGAAGTTCAAAATGATTTCTCTAGGAACTCTTCTGCCATACCGTCAAAGTCAGGATTGGCTTTGCTCTCTAGACTTAAAGGATGCATATACTCACATTCTGATCCATCCAGATCACAGGAAATTCTTACGATTCCTTTTCAAGGGAAAACACTTCCAGTACATGGTTCTTCCCTTTGGTCTGGCTTCCGCACCAAGAATTTTCACGAAATGCATGGCAGTAGCAGCTGCATTCCTGCGAACCCTAGGGATATTTGTCTTCCCTTACTTGGACGACTGGCTCATTTGAGCCCACACGACTGCAGAAGCCAGCTCTGCACTGTCTTGCAAAGTGCGAATCCGCCAATACTTGGGATTGGTAATAAACTTCCCAAAATCCCAACTGGTTCCTTCCCAGTCTCTGGAGTTCATAGGAGCCTGTTTAGATACCAGACATTCAAGGGCCATCTCCAGGAACAAGCAGGAATGTAGTCTTCACATATGGGTATCGTCGGTACCGACGGAGCCTGCGCGGGAACGCTGCTCAGCGTCCAATAGGAAAGCTTTTGGGAACATCCCATAGCGCCTGCGTGCTGTCTTCCTGCCTTTCCCAACTGTCCCTCTCCAGTTTTTCGTTTTCCGCTGAGCCAACAGGTCGCACATCCTGTCACCGCAGAAAAAAATCCCTTCTATTCTTCTTTTTTGTGGTCTTGTCTGCCTTCCCTCGACGCTACACCGGTACCGCCAGTGGTTCTTCTTTCTTTCCTTTAAAAAAAAAAAACAACTTTCTTCTGGAGTCTTTCCAGTGATTTTCTCTCAGATGCCATGCGTCATTTTGGGCACTTGGCCCAACTTTTCCTTCAGAATGGAAAAAACCGCTTCGGATTTTAAAAAGTGTTCTAAGTGTGACGGTACCATCACCGACACCCATGAGTGGTGCCTCAAATGTTTAGGTCCTGACCACTCTACTTAAGAGTGTGTTGCCTGTGGGATGATGTCGAAAAGGGGCCGGCAGAACTGAGCTGCTAAGCTTAGCACCCTTTTTCCCTCCGATGCAGCCTCCATGGCATCGATGTCGTTCAGAGCTTAGTCTTCCTCCCATGGATCTCAGGTAACTAAACATAAATCTAGCCGGTCCTCAAAGGGTAGATCTCCTTCTAGACAGCGAGATGCCTCTGGCGTTGCCCTTGAGGGACTTTCACCGTCAAAATTGTCCCGACGGGAGGCTTCGGCTTCCAAAGCAGTAACAGGGCTCGAGGACGTTCTCGAGGCTTCAGCCTCGGCAGAACTACTGGTGCCATGCTCCGGGGTACCGGCCGCTTCTTCCAGTACCGATACCCAAGCATCGGCAGCGTCGATAGACCAGAGATTCTTGGCTATTGAACGCAGTCTGGCGGCTCTTCTCATGGCCTTGATGCCCTTGAAACCACTTCAGACAATTCAACCGGTGCCTGCATCGACATCGGCAGGTATTCTACCAAGTCATGCGTATCCATCCGGTATCGATAGATCGGTACCGGACCACTCCCATGGCTGACTTCGATCGGTACCAATACCGTGTTTTGCACGATCATCCGGATCGGAGATACTTTGAATCCTCGGATGAGTCTGAAGATTCTGAAAGCTCTACCGATACCAGAGTACTTCTTCCTGAGGATTCCTCTTCTCCTCAGCGTAAGATGTCTCCACCAGAGGATATGTCCTTTGAGGATTTTATCTGAGATGTGGCTTGAGGTCTTTCCATCACAGTGGCTCCTGAAAAAGAGCCTAGGTCAAAGGAATTAGAAATCCTGCAGTACCCTAAAGCTCCCAAAGAGGCAGCTACCTTACCTATTCATGAAATCCTGCATGATCTCATGTTAAGGATGTGGGAAACACCTCTAGCCACATGTCCTCACTCTGGAAGACTCGACACCATGTATCGAGTTCCTCCCTGTCCTGGGTTTCAGAAGACTCAATTATCACACCATTCCATGGTGGTGGAGTCAGCAGTGAGAAGGATAAAGAGTGCAAAAAGGCATGCATCTAATCCTCCAGGACGTGAGTGTAGGACTCTTGACGCCTTTGGACGTCGAACCTTCCAGGCTTCCATGCTTTCTGCTAGGATCAGTTCCTATATCTTATATATGGGAATGTACCTTAAGGAGGTCACAGGAGATTTAGAGCTTATGAGCCCTCTCCTTCCTGATGATAAAAGGCAAGATTATCTCGCCCTTGTCAAACATGCTCAGGATGTTTCCAAACTTGTGAATCTTGCAGCTTTTGACTGCTTTGAGTGCATAAGCAGAACCTCTGTCATTGCCATAGGTGCACGTAGAATTGCCTGGCTCCAGGCATCTGACTTGGAAATTTGGGTACAGGATAAATTAGGGATTAATCTCCAGGAACAAGCAGGAATGTAGTCTTCACATATGGGTACGTCGGTACCGACGGAGCCTGCGCGGGAACGCTCCCCAGCGTCCAATTAGGAAGCTTTTGGGAGCATCCCATAGCGCCTGCGTGCTGCCTTCCTGCCTTTCCCAACTGCCTCTCTCCAGTTCTTCGTTTTCCGCGGAGCCAGCAGATCGCGTGTTCCTGTCACCGCAGAAAATTTTCCCTTTTTTTTTTTTTTTGTGGTCACGTCTGCCTTCCTTGACGCTTTACCGGTACCGCCGGGTTTTTTCTTTATTTCTGTATTTCTTTTCTTAAAAAAAAAATCCTTAGTTTTTTCCCTTTTTTTTTTCTAGGTGCACGCGCCATTTTGGACCTTAGGCCCAAGATATTTTTCCATAATGGAAAAACCATCCTCCGGTTTTAAAAAGTGCACCAAGTGTGGCGGTACCATTTCCGTCACCGACACCCATGAGTGGTGTCTGAAATGTTTAGGTCCCGATCATTCCATCTCGGAGTGTATGGCCTGTGCCATGATGTCCAAGAGAGGTCGACAGAACCGAGCTGCCAAGCTCAGTACCCGGTTTCCCTCTGATGCAGCTTCGGTGGCATCGACGTCTTCCAGGGCTTCGTCTTCCTCCCGTGGATCTCAGGTAAATAAACATAAGTCTAGCCGGACCTCAAAGGGTAGATCTCCTTCTAAGCATCGAGATGCCTCTGCCGTTGTCCTTGAGGATGCTGCACTGGCAAAATTGCCCCGGTGGGAGGCTTCGGCTTCCAAAGCATTATCCGGGGCTCCAGGATGTTCTCGAGGCCTCGACCTCGGCAGAACTACTGGTGCCATGCTCTGGGGTACCGGCGGTCTTCTCCGGTACCGACATCCAGGTATCGGCAGCATCGATAGATCAGTCCTGGCTATTCAGCGCAGTCTGGCGGCTCTCCTTGCGGCATCGACGCCCTCGGAACCGCATCAGACTTGTCAACCGGCACCGGTACCGATAGCATCGGCATCGGTGTCCGCATTGCCGGCACCCAGTTATCCGATGCCCTCCGGTACCGATACTCCGGTACCGATTACTCCTGGTACCGACTTCGGTCGGTACGCGTATCAGGCTCTTCAAGAGCATCCTAACAGAAGATACTTTGAGTCCTCAGAGTCTGAGGATTCTGACAGTTCTGTCGATGCGGGAATACTTCTCCCAGAGGAGCCTTCCTCCCCTAAACTTGGGATGTTTCCTCCAGAGGACATTTCCTCTCAGGATTTCATCAGGGAGGTGGCTCGAGGTCTGTCCATTACTGTGGCACCTGAAACAGAGCCCAGAGCAAAGGAGTTGGAAATTTTACAATATCTTAAAACTCCTAAGGAGGCAGCTACCTTGCCCATCCATGAGATCTTGTATGATCTCATGTTAAGAATGTGGGAGACACCATCTCTCCTCATTCTCTTAGCCTGGATACTCTGTATTGAGTCTCTCCTTGTCCTGGTTTCCAGAAAACTCAGCTTCCTCACCACTCTATTGTAGTGGAATCAGCTATGAGAATGATCAAGAGTGCTAAGAGGCATGCCTCTAATCCTCCAGGACGCGAGTGCAGAACTTTGGATGCTTTTGGACGTCGGGTCTTCCAAGCTGCCATGCTTTCTGCCAGGATCTGTTCCTATAGTCTATATATGGGAATGTTCCTTAAAGAAGTCACAGGAGATTTAGAGGCTCTAGCCCCTATTCTTCCTGAGGACAGAAGACAGGATTTTCTAACATTGGTCAAACATGCCCAGGAAGTTTCAAAATTTGTCAATCGTGCAGCTTTCGACTGTTTTGAGTGCATAAGCAGAACCTCTGCCATTGCCATAGGTGCACGTAGAATTGCTTGGCTCCAGGCATCTGATCTGGAGCTCTGGGTACAAGACAAACTGGGAAATATTCCTTGTACTGGTGAGAACCTGTTTGGTAGAGATTGGCAAAAAAGCCAACGAGATGGATGCTGAAAACTCCACTTTGGACATATTGTCCAAGTCTACAGCTGATCCTGCAATAAAGAAATCTTTTAAGAAACCATTCTTTTCTAAAAAGAAAAAATTTTATCCTGCTTATTCTCAGCAGGCACGTTCTGCAGGTCAACCTGTCCGGAAAACTCAGCAACCACCCAAACAAAGGAAGGCAAAGACTGCTAAGCCTCAACCGTCTCAGCAGTCTCAGCCTCCACAAGGTCTTTGACTTTCATCTAGAGAACTTAGCCTTCCTGGCCCTCAATGGACCAGAGCCTTCCACCATTCCAAGAAGGCTATGCCATTTTGCCCCCAGGTGGGAGCAGATAACAGCAGAGCATTGGACACTCCATTATCAGAGAGGGGTACAAGCTGCACTTTCTGTGCATGCCCCCTTCCACAATGGTAAGACAGTTCAATTCTCAGACCTCTCTCATCAACCTGTTAGATCAGGAGGTCTCTACACTTCTTGCCCAAGGGGCAATAGAAGAAGTACCCATTCATGAGCAGGGTACAGGGTTTTACTCCCCCTATTTCCTTATCCCAAAGAAAACGTGGATACAGACCTATCTTGGACCTCAGAGAATTGAACAAATTCCTGTTCAGAGAAATTCAAAATGATTTCTCTAGGAACTCTGCTGCCATACCTTCAGAGTCAGGATTGGCTTTGTTCTCTAGATCTCAAGGATGCGTACACCCATGTTCTCATCCATCCAACTCACAGAAAGTTCCTTCGGTTCCTTTTCCAGGGGAAGCACTACCAATACAGGGTGCTTCCTTTTGGTCTGGCCTCAGCTCCAAGAGTGTTTACGAAATGCATGGCTGTGGTAGCAGCATTTCTCCGCACTCTAGGCATATTCGTCTTCCCCTACTTAGATGACTGGCTCATTCGAGCCACATCAGAGTCAGAGGCCAGGACTTCCCTATCTTGCACAATGCGTATCCTTCAGTATTTGGGTCTGGTCATAAACATCCCAAAATCCAGTCTAACTCCCACTCAGTCTCTAGAGTTCATAGGAGCTTTGCTGGATACCAAAAGGGCAAGGGCCTATCTCTCCCAGGCCCGTTGCCTTCGCATGGAGCAGTTAGCTTCTCAAGCAGTGCTAAAATCTTCCCTCACTGCCCGAGAAATGCTACAACTATTAGGCCACATGGCATCCACAGTGCATGTGGTTCCTTATGCTCGCCTCCACATGAGAGCAGCCCAGTGGACTTTATCCACCCAATGGACTCAGGCGTCAGGATGCCTGTCAGACAAAATAGCAAACACAAATCGTCTTATTTTGTCCCTCCAATGGTGGCAGTCCTCCCAAAACCTGTTGCTGGGGTCCCCTTTTCAACAACCCTTACCCCAGGCAACTCTCACAACAGATGCTTCACCAGTGGGTTGGGGAGCTCATCTACAAGACCTCTCCACCCAAAGCACCTGGACTCCACAGGAGACTCATCTACATATCAATCTCTTAGAGCTCAGAGCAATCTTCCTTGCTCTTCGAGTGTTCCACACCCTGCTCAGCTACAAGACGGTCCTCATTCATACGGACAATCAAGTGGCCATGTTCTATGTGAACAAGCAGGGGGGGACAGGCTCTCTGTCGCTTTGCAACGAAGCTTTGCGACTATGGGCCCTCGCCAGAGAGCATCAGATTCATCTCTTGGCAGTGTATCTTCCAGGCATACAAAACTCTTGGGCAGACAGACTCAGTCGAGTTCTGCTTCCACACGAATGGTCTCTCCATGCAGACCAGGTGGCCGACATAGACCTCTTTGCAAGTCCGTTGAATGCCATACTTCCCCGGTTCTGTTCCAGAATTCCGGCTCAGGGCTCTCAGGCCAGGGATGCATTCCCCTAATTTCCAAAACCCAAATCTCCAGGAACAAGCAGGAATGAGTCTTCACATATGGGTACGTCGGTACCGACGGAGCCTGCACGGGAACGCTCTCCAGCATCCAAAAAGAAAGCTTTTGGGAGCATCCCATGCGCTTGCACGCCGCCTTCCCGCCCGTTCCCTTCCCTCTCAGTTTTCCGCGGAGCCGGCAGGACGTATTCCTGTCACTGCAGAAAATTCTTCTTTTTATTCTTAGTTTTTTGTGGTCGCGTCTGCCCTCCCTCGACACCACCAGTACCGCCGGTGCTTTTCTTTCTTTTTTCTAAAGAATTTCTTCTTTTTCTTCAGAAATTTTTCCTGTTTAGTGTCTGACAGTTTCTAGGCCACTAGGCCTTTATCTTTCCATTATGGAAAAGCCAGCCACTACCCTTAAGAAATGCTCAAAGTGTGGCGGTACAGGTATATTTTCAGACACCCATACTTGGTGTCTAAAATGTTTGGGTCCTGACCATTGCCCACTGGAGTGTCTTTCCTGCTGGAGCTCAAACAGAAGAACTCTTCAGAATCGAGCACAACTCGATACCCTGTTCACATCGCACTCGATGTCACCAGCTAGAATATCTCCACAGGATCAGGTAACCAAACAAAACTCTGTAAAGACTAGCCAGTCCTCGAGTGGTAGATCTCCTTCCCAGTATCGAGATGGCTCTGGCCTTACCCTCGAGGACATTTTTGCAATAAAGCCCCGGCGGGAGTCTTCGGGCACCAAAGCATTAATGGGGCTTCAGGTTGTTCCTGGGGTTCTTAACCTCGATGAACATACCTAGGCCATGCTCGTTGGTTGTGGCCGCTTCGAGCGGTACCGACACCCCAGCATCGGCTATTTTAATGGATGAAACACTCCTCACCGATGATCACAGTCTAGCGCTCTTGGCTATTTCGGTACCGCTAAAGTTGCTGCAGACCAATCCTCCAGTATTGGTATCGGCTTCAGTACTGGTATCGACATGGGTATCGGTGTCGGTACCGTCCATGCTTACTTCGACAGACTCGCATCTTTCGATGCCGAGCCTGGAATCGATCTCTAGCATGGATGATTCGGTACCAACCTCGGGCAGTACCGAAGACATCGCTTTAAGGAAAATCTGATGCTTCATCCTTTCAGGTCTTCCGATCCCGATAACTGGGATGAATCCATCGGTACCAAGGCTGAATCTTCCAGAAGTCTAACCTTTACCCCTCATTTTAGAGGGTCCTCCTCAGGGGAGATATCTTTTCAAGCTTTTCTGCTTGATATGGCAAAGTTACTTGTCATTTCTATACCTGGTAAAGAATCCTTGCCAGGGGATTCAGAGACCCTGCAATCCCCCTGGATTCCAAAGGAGGTGACCATGCTCCCTTTGCATCAGATCTTACAAGATCTACTTTTAAGGATGTGGGGAAACTCCTTTAACGGTATCACCACATTCTAAAACACTTGACTCTATGTACAAGGTGCCATCTTCTCCAGGTTTTCAAAAGACTCAACTTCCTCATCATTCTATTGCTGTAGAATCAGCAATGAGGCGTATTAAGAGTGCAAGAAGCACTCTTCTTATCTGCCAGGTCATGAGTCTAGAACTTTAGATGCCTTTGGACGTCAATGCTTCCAGGCATCCATGCTTCAGCAAAAATTATCTCATATTTTCTATATGGGATTATCTCTTGAAGAGGTCACAAAGAACTTAAAGCTTTTGAACCCTTTTCTTCAAGAACATAAGAGTAGACTTTTTCATATTAGTCAGTCATGCTCAAAATGTCTCTAAATTCCTTAATTGTGCTTCCCTGAACTGTTTTGAGTCTATTAGCAGAACTTCTGCTATAGCCATAGGAGCACGACGCATGGCCTGGCTCCAAGCTTCAGACTTGGACAAATGGGTACAAGAAAAGCTGGGAAATACTCCTTGTACTGGTGAAAATCTCTTTAACAAGGATGCTTTATTTCAAGCTAATCAGTTAAACACTGATATTGTTGCTTTCAGAGGATTGTCAAACTTTCCTCTACCCCAGCTAGTAAAAAATCTTCTAACAAACGTTATTTACCCATTCTTGTTATTAAGCGAGTCTGTCTTTATATCTATATCTAGATATCTAGATATATATATACACACACACACACACACACATACATCTCACTCTGAAAGATTTGTTACGGTCCATATTAATGCTGTTCCAGCATGCCATAGGGTTTAAATGGACAACCATTTTCTATGGTAATCACAAACTACCTTCTTTTACTGTAACCTCTCCGGTTACATTACATCTGAAGCTCTCCATGTAAAGTCATCTTAAGTGACATCACTTAGGGAAGACATTGCTGATCTTCAAGAAATTGGAGGCTACACCGCCTACTACAAATGTTTCTTTCTTTCATTTGGATAGAGGGGTCTCAAAGACCCATCCTTTTTCTGCAAACCAGTCAGATTTATCTCCTCTCTTTCCTAGAGCCTTTTCTGCTCCAAGGACAAATGTTGGCCTACAGAAGCTTTAGCTTCTCATCCAAAGTCCAACCCCATTAAACTCTCCCAGTTTTTTCTTCTGGGATTAGTTCTAGCCATTTAGGCTTCTGATCTCTGCCTGTATTGCGAAATTTATTTCCTCTACTTCACAGTAAGGTATTATCTCCAGGAACAAGCAGGAATGAGTCTTCACATATGGGTATTGTCGGTACCGACGGAGCCTGCGCGGGAACGCTCCCCAGCGTCCAGTAAGAAAGCTTTTGGGAGCATCCTACAGCGCCTGCACGCTGCCTTTCCGCCTTTCCCAACCGCCTCTCTCCAGTTCTTCTTTTCCGCGGAGCCAGCAGGTCGTGTTCCTGTCACCGCAGAAGAATTCTTTATTTTTTTCTTTATTTTTCTGTGTCGCGTCTGCCTTTTTTGATGTCAGACCGGTACCGCCGGTCTTTTCTTTTCTTTCTTATTAAAAAAGAACAAAACTTTTCTTTCTTCAACTGTGCATTGCGGTTTGGGCCTTAGGCCTGAACATTTTCTCCTCATGGAGAAGCCCGCTTCCGGGTTTAAAAAGTGCACGAAGTGTGGCGGTACTATTTCTGTCACCGACATCCATGATTGGTGTCTAAAATGTTTGGGTCCTGACCATTCCATCACGGATTGTGTGTCCTGTACCATGATGTATATTTATCTGTATGTTCAGTATGTATTCTTAAGCTGTATTTATTTATTTTAGTTATTGCCTTCCGAGGGCCACAAGTTTCTTCGGTCTACATACAAAGGTACCTTTGTAGTGCACAATTGCTTGTCACACCCTATTCTGTTTTATTTTATCATAATTCTTAACTTATATGTTATTAATATTGTGTTCAGATCATGTTTCTGTTTTGAATGTATGTTTCATTTAGCGTATCCTCACTTTTTAGTTTTTTATTCTTCTTCTTTGGTTTATAGTATATTTATTGTTTTATCTTTTAAGAGCCATATTTGCATGTCTTATGTGTCATGATCTTGGATCTGTTCTTTCACACTTTTTAATTATGATGATATACTTAATATTTATGTTTTTTATGTTTTTAGTACCTTACCTGATCAACCCCTGATGAAGGTTTGCGAAACACGGCCTGTGTCGGGTTGGTGATAGGTCATTGATAATTTCAATAAAATTGTTTTTCCACTCATCTCACGTTTTGGACTGTGTCTGTGATACTCACGTGAGTACTGCCTTCCTGTTGGACTGTTCTGCACCATGATGTCTAAAAGAGGTCAGCAGAACCGAGCAGCTAAGCTCAGTACCCTGTTTCCCTCTGATGCAGCCTCGGTGGCATCGACGTCTTCCAGGGCTGCTGCTTCCTCCCATGGATCTCAGGTAACCAAACATAAATCTAGCCGGTCCTCGAAGGGCAAATCTCCCTCTAAGCATCGAGATGCCTCCGGGCTTGTCCTCGATGATTCCACACCGGCAAAATTACCCCGGCGGGAAGTTCCAGCTTCCAAAGCATTATCTATGGGGTCACAGGTTGACATCGATGGCTCGGCCTCGACCGATCACCTGTTGCTGTGTTCTGGGGTACTGGTGGCCTCCACCGGTACCGACATCCAGACTCTGGTGGCATCAATGGATCAGAAGATTCTGTCCATGCAGCGCACCGTAACGGCGTTTATGCAGTCTTCGATGCCTTCGGTACCGCAACAATCTCCGTTGCCGGTACCGTTTCCGGTGCCGGTACCAATTGCATCGGCTTCGGTGTTGACTGCAATGGTACCCTGTCCTATGATGCCCATTGGTACCGAACCGGTACAGCTTACTCCCGAGGTCGATCCCACTCGATACGCGTATCGGGCTTTACAGGAGCATCCAGACAGGCGATATTTCGATTCCTCCGAGGACTCTGAGTCGGAGGCTTCGGTCGAGGCACCGGTACTTCTTCCTCAGGAGTCTGCTTCTCCAAAACGAAGAATGTCTCCTCCAGAGGACTTGTCTTTTCAAGACTTCATTAGGGAAGTGGCTAGGGGCCTCTCCATTACAGTGGCCTCTGAGTCAGAGCCTAGAGCCAAGCAATTAGATATTTTGCAATATCCTAAGGCTCCTAAGGAAGCAGCTACCTTACCTATTCATGAGATTCTCTATGGTCTCATGTTGGGCATGTGGGAGACTCCTCACCACCTCTCCTCATTCTCGTAGGTTAGACACCATGTACCGTGTCCCTCCCTGTCTTGGTTTTCATAAGACTCAACTTCCTCACCACTCTATTGTGGTTGAGTCTGCCATGAAGAAGAAAAAGAGTGCAAAGAGACTCATCCTCCAGGACGTGAATGTAGGACTCTAGATGCTTTTGGCCGAAGGATTTTCCAGGCCAATATGCTTGCTGCCAGAATCAACTCCTATAGTCTCTATATGGGGATGTTTCTAAAGGAAGTCACAGATCATCTGCAGACTTTAGCTCCTTTTATTTCAGAAGATAAAAGGCAGGAATTTCTCACTTGGCTCAAACATGCCCAAGATGTTTCCAAATTCTCCAACCGTGCAGCCTTTGACTCTTTTGAGTGTGTAAGCAGAGCCTCGGCTATTGCCATAGGTGCACGCAGAATTGCTTGGTTACAAGCCTCTGATTTGGAACTCTTGGTCCAAGATGAGTTGGGAAACCTTCCTTGTACAGGTGAAAACTTGTTTGGCAGGGATTGGCAAGCAAAGGCCACTCAGATGGATGCTGAGAACTCTGCTTTGGATCGACTTTCAAAGTCTACCTCTGCCCCTGTTAAGAAAAGATTGTTCAAAAAGACATCTTTTTCTAAAAAGGGAAGGTATTATCCTGCTCATGGGCAGACATCTTCTACAGGTCGTTTTGCTGCAAAGCGTCAGCAACCACCTAAACAGGCCAAGTCAGAGGCTGCCAGGCCTACCACAGCCCAGCAGCTTCAACCTCCTCAAGGCCTTTGACTTGCAACTAGAGAACTTAGCCTTTCTAGCTCTGGAAAACCCAGAGCCCCTCACCATTCCAGGAAGGTTGACTTACTTTGCTCCCAGATGGGAGCAAATACCAGCAGAGCAATGGACCCCTCTCCATCATAAAGGAAGGGTACAAGCTTCACTTCTTAAGCCTTCCTCCTCACACCATGGTGAAACAGTTCAATTTTCCAACATCTCTCCTCAACCTTCTAGGTCAGGAGATTGCTACCCTTCTTGCCCAAGGGGCAATAGAAGAAGTACCTCTTCTTCAACAGGGCTCAGGGTTCTACTCGCCTTATTTTTTTATCCCAAAGAAAACGGGGGGCTACAGACCCATATTAGATCTGAGACTTGAACAGATTTCTATTCAAGGAGAAATTCAAAAAGATTTCTCTAGGGGCTCTGCTTCCATACCTTCAGAGTCAGGACTGGCTTTGTTCTCTAGATCTCAAGGATGCGTACACCCATGTCCTCATCCATCCAACACACAGAAGGTTCTTTCGGTTCCTTTTTCAAGGAAAGCACTACCAATACAGGGTGCTTCCTTTTGGTCTGGCCTCTGCACCAAGGGTGTTCACGAAATGCATGGCAGTAGTAGCTGCATTTCTCCGCACTCTAGGAATATTCTTATTCCCATATCTGGACAACTGGCTCATTCGAGCCCCATCCCAGTCAGAGGCCCAGACTTGTCTAACCTGCACAATGCGTATCCTTCAGTATTTGGGACTAGTAATAAATATCCCAAAATCAAATCTCACCCCTACTCAGTCTCTGGAGTTCATAGGGGCCTTGCTGGATACCACAACTGCAAGGGCCTATCTTCCTCAGGCCCGTTGCCTACGTCTGGTGCAGTTAGCCTCCCAGAATCAGTTAAAGTCCCAATTAACTGCTTGAGAGATGTTACAACTATTAGGCCACATGGCATCCACCGTGCATGTGGTTCCATATGCTCGCCTTCACATGAGGGCAGCTCAATGGACTTTGTCCACTCAATGGACTCGGGCATCAGGTTGCCTGTCAGACAAAATAGCAAACTCCAGTCGCCTTTTTTGTTCTCTCCAGTGGTGGAAGTCCTCTCAAAACCTGTTGCTGGGGTCCCCTTTTCAGCAACCGTTACCGCAAGCAACTCTCACAACAAATGCTTCTCCAAAGGGTTGGGGAGCTCATCTGCAAGAGATCTCCACCCAGGGCATCTGGTCTCCACAGGAGACTTCTCTGCATATCAATTTATTGGAACTCAGAGCAATATTCTTAGCTCTCAGAGTGTTCCATACCCTGCTCAGCTACAGGACAGTCCTCATCCATACAGACAACCAGGTAGCCATGTTCTATGTGAACAAGCAGGGCGGGACTGGCTCTCTGTCGCTTTGCGACTCTGGGCCTTCGCCAGAGAGCATCACATCCATCTTCTGGCAGTATATCTTCCAGGCGTTCAAAACTCTTGGGCGGACAGACTCAGTCGAGTTCTGCTTCCACACGAGTGGTCCCTCCACATGGACCAAGTAGCCAGGATTTTTCAAATTTGGGGAACCCCGGACATAGACCTCTTTGCAAGTCCGTGGAATGCCAAACTTCCCCGGTTCTGTTCCAGAATTCCGTGTCAGGGAGTTCAGGCCAAGGATGCCTTCCTCCTTCACTGGGGTCAAGACTTCCTTTATGCCTTTCCACCAATTCCCCTAATTCCCAAAACACTATTCAAGCTTCAGAGAGATCGAGGGACCATGATCCTCATAGCACCACATTGGCCACGCCAAGTGTGGTACCCTCTACTTCTGCATCTCTCTCAAGCTCCCTCCCTGGACTTGGGCTCTGCACCAGACCTTCTATCCCAGGAAGAAGGGACGTTGTGGCACCCAAACCCCCAGTCTCTCCATCTCAGGTCTTGGTTGCTGAGGGCATAGACCTTCAAGATTTTCATCTCTCCCAGCAGGTCAGAGATGTTATTCATGCCTCTAGAAAGCCTTCTACTAGACGTTCCTATGCTTTCAAATGGAAAAGATTTACCATTTGGTGTTCAGAGAAGGGTCTAAGTCCTCTTGCAATACCTCTGAATTCTCTACTAGAGTATCTCCTGCATCTATCCCATGCAGGTCTGAAAACGAATTCAGTAAGAGTCCATTTGAGTGCTATTGCAGCGTCCCTCAAGCCTCTCAATGGACAACCTATTTCCTCTCATCCTCTTATAGCAAGATTCATGAGAGGCCTTTTAGCTAAACCTCCCATTAGACCACCTCCAGTGGCATGGGACTTGAACCTGGTTCTTGGCCAGCTCATGAAGCCACCTTTTGAACCTTTAGCCACCACCTCCTTGAAATTTCTTTCTTGGAAGGTTATTTTTATCATTGCAGTCACCTCAGCACGCCGCATCAGTGAGTTGCAAGCTTTGGTGGCTAATCCACCATATACAAGGATCCATCATGATAAGGTAGTCCTCAGGACCAATCCACACTTTATGCCTAAAGTGGTCTCGCCTTTTCATCTGAACCAAGAGGTATATTTACCTGTATTTTTTCCAGGACCTCACGCATCAAATGCAGAGAGGAATCTTCATACCTTGGATTGTAAGAGAGCTCTCGCTTTTTACTTACAAAGAACACAGCAACATAGAAAGTCTTCTCAACTCTTTGTTGCTTTTGATCCTTCTCATTTAGGACTTCCAGTCTCTAAGAGAACACTGTCCAACTGGATTGCTCGGTGTATTTCTTTTGCCTACCAGAGTAGGAACATTTCTGTGGAGGGCCATGTCACAGCTCACAATGTGAGAGCCGTGGCAGCCTCAATGGCTCATCTAAACTCTGTTTCCATCGACCAAATCTGTCGAGCGGCCACCTGGGCCTCTGTTCATACCTTCACAGCCCATTATTGTTTGGACAAGGACTCCCGCCGGGAGGCCTCGTTTGGTCAGGCTGTTCTCAAACACCTGTTCCATTCCTACCCACCTACCCTGGTTGGATGCCAGAGATCCATGGGGGGAGGTAAAGTCCTTTTCAAGGACACACAACCTGGGGTCTTCCCCTGGCATCTACAGCTAGGGAGTCCCCATATGTGAAGACTCATTTCTGCTTGTTCCTGGAGATAGCACAGTTACTTACCTGTAACAGGTGATCTCTGGGAACAGCAGGAATAAGTCTTCACAACCCACCCACCTCCCCTAGGAGTTGTATCTCTCTATCTTTCCTTTCCTCTCTCTCTGTCTCAGCTTTAAAACTCGAACTGGAGAGAGGCGGTTGGGAAAGGCGGGAAGGCAGCGCGCAGGCGCTGTGGGATGCTCCCAAAAGCTTTCTTACTGGATGCTGGGGAGCGTTCCCGCGCAGGCTCCATCGGTACCGACGATACCCATATGTGAAGACGTATTCCTGCTGTTCCCAGAGATCACCTGTTACAGGTAAGTAACTGTGCTTTCTTTGAGGATAATGTACTGGTTTCTAGCACCAGACCATTACTCTCAACAAATATTTTCTCAATATTTTTGACTAAGGTCCACATTAAGAAATTGGAATCCAATTTTTACTAACATTTCTGATCTACACAAGGACTTCTCTCTAGACGCCTTCTTTAGTCAAGCTGCTCCGCAGCATACCTTTCTTACTACAACTGCTACCCTCCATCCCTTGGATGCCTCAGGTTCTGGAAAACAGCATGGCCCATTGACCAGATTTGCAACATGCTGGGACCTCCTCCAGGCATCTTTAGCTTGGGAGTCCCCATATGTGAAGACTCATTCCTGCTTGTTCCTGGAGATAGCACAGTTACTTACCTGTAACAGGTGATCTCTGGGAACAGCAGGAATAAGTCTTCACAACCCACCCACCTCCCCTAGGAGTTGTTTCTCTCTCTCTCACTCTCTCTCTCTCTCATTTGTCTACTTCCCTCTTTCGGTTTTAGCTACAAACCCAACTGATGGGAGGGAAGGCAGCACGCATGCGCTTGGGATGCTCCCAAAAGCTTTCTTTTTGGACGCTGGGGAGCGTTCCCGCACAGGCTCCGTCGGTACCAACGTACCCATATGTGAAGACTTATTCCTGCTGTTCCCAGAGATCACCTGTTACAGGTAAGTAACTGTGCTTTCAAGCTTCAGAGAGACAGAGGCCATATGATTCTCATAGCACCACATTGGCCACGGCAAGTGTGGTACCCTCTGCTTCTACAACTCTTTCAAGCTCCCTCCCTAGAGTTAGGGTCTGCTCCAGATCTCCTGTCTCAGGAGGATGGAATGTTAT
This sequence comes from Ichthyophis bannanicus, assembly GCA_033557465.1. Lineage (NCBI taxonomy): Eukaryota > Metazoa > Chordata > Amphibia > Gymnophiona > Ichthyophiidae > Ichthyophis > Ichthyophis bannanicus. Next base: position 298,182,910 of record CM066037.1, read on the forward strand.
GGCATCCCAATCCCCAATCCCTGCATCTCAGGGCTTGGTTGCTGAAGGCCTAGATCTTCATGATCTTAACCTTCCTCAGCCAGTAAAAGATATCCTTTATGCTTCCAGGAAAACTTCCACAAGACGCTCTTATGCTTTCAAGTGGAAAAGGTTTACCATATGGTGTTTGCAAAAGGGTCTTAACCCCCTTGCGATACCTCTGGGATCATTACTGGAGTATCTCCTTCATTTATCCAATGCAGGACTTAAGACTAACTCAGTAAGAGTCCATTTGAGTGCCATTGCAGCTGCTTTCAAGCCTCTGAATGGACAACCTATTTCCTCCCATCCTCTTGTAGCAAGATTTATGAGAGGCCTTCTTCTAACCAAGCCTCCCATTAGGCCACCTCCAGTGGCATGAAACTTAAAGCTAGTTCTTGGTCAGCTCATGAAACCGCCTTTGGCTACTACATCATTGAAATTCCTTTCTTGGAAAGTTATCTTTCTCATTGCAATCACATCAGCACGCCGCATCAGTGAGTTGCAAGCACTAGTAGCTGATCCACCTTATACAAGGTTCCATCATGACAAGGTAGTCCTTAGGACTCATCCACACCATGCCGAATGTGGTCTCGCTTTTCCATTTAAACCAAGCGGTTTACATGCCTGTCTTTTTTTCCAAGGCCTCATGCATCTAATGCAGAGAGGAATCTTCATACCTTGGACTGTAAAAGAGCTTTAGCCTTTTACTTGCAAAGAACACAGCAACATAGAAAGTTCTCTCAACTCTTTGTTGCTTTTGATCCTTCTCATTTGGGACTTCCAGTCTCCAAGGGAGCACTGTCCAACTGGATTGCACAGTGCATTTCCTTTGCCTATCAGAGTAAGAACCTTCCTCTGGAGGACCATGTCACAGCTCACAATGTGAGAGCCATGGCAGCCTCAATAGCTCATCTACACTCTGTGTCTATCGATGACATCTGTCGAGCAACCACTTGGGCCTCAGTTCACAGCCCATTACTGCTTGGACAAGGACTCCCGCCAGGATGCCTTGTTTGGTCAGGCTGTTCTTCAACACCTGTTCCATACCTAATCAACTCCTTCCCGCCATCCCTGGTTGGATGACAGAGATCCATGGGGGAAGTGGAGCCCTTCATAGGGGCGCACAACGTCTGGGGTCTCTCCCTGGCATCTAAAGCTAGGGAGTCCCCATATTTGAAGATTACATTCCTGCTTGTTCCTGGAGATAGAATAGTTACTCACCTGTAACAGGTGATCTCCGGGAACAGCAGGAATTTAGTCTTCACAACCTCCCCACCTCCCCTAGGAGTTGTATCTCTCCATCTTTCTCTTTCCCTCTCTCTTTGTCTCAGCTTTAAATTCAACTGGAGAGAGGCAGTTGGAAAAGGCAGGAAGGCAGCACGCAGGCGCTGTGGGATGCTCCCAAAAGCTTTCTAATTGGATGCTGGGGAGCGTTCCCGCGCAGGCTCCGTTGGTACTGACGATACCCATATGTGAAGACTAAATTCCTGCTGTTCCCGGAGATCACCTGTTACAGGTGAGTAACTATGCTTTCTTAAGGTTTAAGGTTTATTTATTTGATAAAAACCGCCTTTCTGGGATAATCAAGGCGGTGTACAATGATAAAATTACATTAAAACTTGGCCAAGGCCGAGAAAAGGAAAAGAAATGTACAATTTGTAAATAGGACAGAAGGAGTAAAGAAGACAAGGACAAGACAGGACACAAAAGGCAAACGTATAGTACTAAGAAGGGGGGGGTCATACAAATGGGGAAGGGGTGTCGAATGCCAGGGAAAATAAGTGTGTCTTGAGGTTGTGTTTAAAGGTGACATATTGAGATTCTAGGCGAATGGAGGGAGGGAGAGAGTTCCAGAGAGCAGGACCAGCAAAATAGAAGGCGGAGAAACGGGTGAGCTGTAGGCGGGCACGAGCGGGGGAAGGGAGGGCAAGACGATTAAGATGGAAGAACGGGGGGTGTACCTGGGAGAATGGAAAGATAGTAGGTCAGCTAAGTAAGAAGGGGTACCAGTGTGAAAGACCTTGTATAGTAGGATTAACATCTTAAATTGGGAACGGAAAGGAACAGGCAGCCAGTGAAGATGGAGAAGTATAGGAGTGACATGATCGCGAATAGAAGAGCGGGTGATAAGACGTGCGGCAGTGTTTTGTATGCGTTGAAGGCGGGACAACTGATTTTGAGGAAGACCAAGGATTAAGGAATTAGAAAAGTCAATACGAGACATTACCAAAGATAAGACCAGTGTGGTCTGAGCTGAGGAAGAAAGAAAGGGAAGTCTCTGGATCCTTGGAGGGCCCATTCCCCCTCTTCCAACGAGGGGACATGGGTGAACCAGCCTTATCGGCCTTGCTGCAGGAGGCAACAGACTGTGCCACCCAAAAGTATGACTGACAGTCTTTGAGCTCCAATGTTCTATCTTTAGGCTGCTCCTCTTCTCGTAAGGGTGGCGACTGCTGTTTCCCCTGATGTTGGGGGCCATACTCCTAGTTGGGAGCTTCTGGCTCCAGGTTATTCTCCACCTAGACGTCATTTTTCTGCAGTAAGTTTGGTTTCTTTGGCGTGTTAACTCGGGCTCTGAGGCCTCCTGGTCCTCTTGGTCTCTTCCCACTTGCTTGGAAGAGGAGCAGGTGGTGAGTTGAAGCCTGGCTCGGGCACCGCCTTCTAAACGTCCTCAATGAAGGTTGGAATCTGAAGATTTGGATCAACTGTCTTTTGACTGTGACCTGGTGTCCAGTCCCACCATCTTGGATGATAATTCCAGCATAGAGGAAGAAGTGCCGTTTTCTTTAGATGATAATCATCTGTTCAGGAAGGACAAGCTGGCAGCTCTGATTGCTTAAGTTTTGACTGCACTGCATTTGGCCAACCCTCCAGCGGCAGAGCAGGGGCCACAAGTCCACCCACTCCTGCAAGGGTTTTGGAAGTTTTCAACTCCCCTTTCCAGAGGTTAACAAAAGCATGATCTGGTCAGAGTAAGACTCTCCCGGTTCCCTGGCAGAGGCTAAAGGTGTGTAAAAAGCTATACACCCTGCCAAAGGAAGGTTGTACTGCCTGGTTCAGCACACAGACGTGGATGCACAGATTACGTCAGTCACTAAGCGGACCACCATGCCAGTGGAAAGCAGAACAGCTTTGAAGGACACCCTGGATCGTAATTTGGAATCTCAACTGAAATATCAATTAACAGCTGCTTCTATCCTCCAATTGGCTGTGTGCATGGGCCCAGTGACTCTTGCACTTCTGCAGTAGATCCAGTCTCTCGTCTTGAAGGATATTACGCCTCTTGGAATCTGCCACAGTCTTTTTGTCAGATGCTATGTATGATCTCGTCACTTGGCGGTTAGGAACATTGCCTTCTCGATGGTGATGTGGTGTTTGATTGGACTTCATCACTGGACAGCAGACACGTCTTCCAAGCTAGCCTTTAAAGGGGCGTTTCTGTTTGGTGCCAACTTGAAGTTGTTTAAGGACTTGGGTGAGTCCAAGCCTCATCGCTTCCTGGAAGATGAGCCAGAAAGGCCTGGGAAGCATATGGGGGTGTTGCTCTCCTCAACATATGCCCATTTTCCTCATTCACATTACCCAAACTCCCATAGATACTGACCCAGAAAGCCTCTCTTTCCTTTTATTCTTCAGGTTTTCAGTCCCAGACTCAGTCCTTTCATGGGGCTTGTGGCCCAGGATCCTACCAACTCCAGAGGTGCTACCTCCAATTTGGTGCAAAAACTGAATGGGGGCCCATTCTGGGAAGCCTTGTGAGCGGCAGACTGTACCTTTTCTACCAGGAGTGGGCCCGGGTCACAGAGGATCACTGGGTGCTGGACACCATTCAACACGGCTATGTCCTGGAATGCAGTGAGCCTATCCCGGATGCCTTCATTGTCTCCCTGTGTGGTTTGGCCAGGAGAACTGCTATCCAGATCACATTGAACAAGTTAGAGTGGAGGAGTAGCCTAATGGTTAGAGCACTGGCTTGGGAACCAAGAGAGCAGGGTTTGATTCCCACTAGCACGGCTTGTGGCCTTGGACATCACTTAACCCTTCATTGCTTCAGAAGAATCCAAATTATCAATGTTCCTGTTTAATGTACATTACCGAGTTACAATGTAAATTGCTTTGACTTAAAATGATAAAGCGGAATAAAAAAACCTGTTAAATAATTAAGTTGCTCCATCTTGCCAGTTCCCCCTGCCGAACAGGGCAAGGACCAGTACTCCATTTACTTTGTGGTGCCAAAAAAAGACTGGTCTTTTCGGCCAATCTTCAACCTCAAAGGGGGGCAATGTTTACCTGCACACACTACACTTGCACATTGAAACCCTACTGCCAGTGATCTTTACGTCTCTGGATTTAGTTGGTTTATTTCCACATTCTGATCAGAGAGGATCAATAGCATTTTCTGTGTTTTGACATCCTTGGCCCTCATTTTCAGTTTGCTGCTCTTCCCTTTTGACCTCTCCACCGCCCCAAGGATATTCCCAAAAGTCATGGTGGTGGCTACTGCGCTGAAGCGCCAAACTATCTGTGTTCACGCACATCTGGACGATTGGTTTATCCCGAGCCAGGTCTCAGTTCACAGCATCTAGGGTTTTGACCCATGTGGTTCACTTTTGGAGAGCCTTGGCTAGGTGATCAATTGAGGAAAGTCATTTGGAGCCCTCAACAGTCAGAGATTCTTCCTGACCAAGGAGAGAGCGAAAAGGTTGTTGCGCCAGCTGTCAGCCTTTTATTTAGTTAGTGCGTTTTATAAGTGTAACTAGCGAACAAACCGCTTTGTGCGATGTACAAAATTGTATACATAAAAATACAAAATGCCACCAGCAAATACCCCAATTCTCAAACCTACTTCTGCCTAACCCCAACCCCTGCAGATGCAAGCAAACTACCTAGCTGTCATCCATTAATCCCACCCACTTCCCAGAAGCCTTTAAAAACAGTCTTCAGCACTCTTCTAAATGAACGCAAATCATTCAAGTGATGCATGTCCTGTGGCAAAGCATTCCACAGAACTGGTGTTTGAACTGAAAAGACTGTATTCCTATGAGCCATGCGCTACCGCTGCTTATACAAAGGAACCACTAAAGGCCTTCCAATCTCAGCAGATTCCCAAGGTTTGGAATTATCTACAGCTTCTTAGCTTACTGGCAGCAGCAATTGAGATGGTACCATGGGAACTAGCCCCTGAGAGGCCGCTTCAGAAGTCCTTGCTGACTCTGGTCTCCTGGCTCACAGGAGTTTGAGGTCAGGCTTCCCCTCCAGCCGGAGGTGGTGGCAGCAACCACAGCATCTGAAGGAAAGGTATGCCACTGGGCAATCCCTTGTGGCTTTTCCTGTCGATGGACACCAGCCTGTTTGGGCTGGGGAGCCCATTGTGAAAAAAAAAATCTCCAAGCTTTTGGAGCTGCCGGGAGGCGGCATGGCCCATCAACAGTCTTGAGGCGAGAGCCATTCATCTAGCCCTTTCACGCTTCTAAACCGTAGTCAAGGGTAGAGCAGTCAGAGTATATTTGAGCAATGCCACGCAGTAGAGTATGTCAGTCGGCAAGGGGGCACAAAGATTGCCCAAGTGACCCTGGAGATGGCTCCTGGTGTGGCTCTTGTTCTGGGTGGAAAGGAACCTTCTAGCTTTGTCAGTGCAACACATTGCCTGGGTAGACAACTTGCCACTCTCACAATCCCAGGGAGTGAGAGTTAAGTCATGTGATGTTTAAGCAAATTCTGTGCATCTGGGGCCATCCTGAGATGAACCTAATGCTGACCCAATCCAGTGCCAAAGTACACAGATTTTTCAGTCTCTGCAGGAAAGCACTCTCCACGGGCCTCAACGCCCTAGCTCAGTCCAGGCTAAAGCACTGCCTGCTGTATGTGTTCTTCTGTGGCTGGCTGTGGGGCATGTGCTTCAACACATAGTGGCATCTGGGCTGGATTGTCCATGGAGGCGCTGGTTCAGGGACTTGATGTAGATTCTGCAGGAACCAACTCTACAGCGGCCCCCAGCCCTTCTCGGTTACAGCTTGACTCTTTGAGAGACATCACTTAACGCATAAGGGCTGCTATTCTGCTGTGATTTTCATGTTCTTCAAGGCGAGGAGAGGTTCCACCATTCTGGCCTACATGCGTGTCTGGTGTCTTTTTGAGCATCGGTGCTGTGGGCATAAGACCTAGAATAAAAAATTGGTCCCTTACAGAGTGTAATTTGATAATTAAAAAAACTAGTATTTAAAACACTATTTTCACCAATCTTCATAGCACAAAGTCGACTAGGAGGAAATTCTTCACCAAAAAATTCGTTTTAAACGCTCCATTAAAAGAAATAGGAGAAAACAGACCTCAGAACAAACAAGGAGTAGATAGCTTCTCCATGACCCTTAGGTCAATGCCATCATACAACCCATAACATCAATGGTCTGCAAAACTCCTTTTTCACATCAATGGTGGTTCTTTCTCATATACAAAAAAAACTGCTAGCAGGAGATAAGAGTGTCTCTTAGCTGCAATAGCATACACTCATCAGCAGTGGAAATCAACCCGCTTCGCTCCCTTACAAACAATCTTCCTGTGTCATAGCAGTCTTGCCCAACTTCTTAAAAAGCATGTTAATGTTTTGCAGGTAATACGCGGGTTGATTGGTAAATGCTTTCATTGTGTTTGGCAGAGGAATCGGAATTTGAAGGAGATACTTAGTCCTGCTATTCTTCCTTTAGTATCCTCAGTTGAATTGTTGCGACCGGGGCATTGGTTATGTGGGTGCTTGTTCAATCTGTACTGTGTCGATGGAGTTGACGGTTTTGACCTATGGGGGGAAAGATTGTCTTCGGAAGCATGCAACTTGCAATTCGGATTTTGTGGTTTATGGTATACGTTGCCCATGTAGATTGTATATCGGGAAAACCATATGCTCTTTTAAAATTAGTGAGGGAACATCAGAGTAGATTACATTGTCAGCAGCGAAAGGCTCCGCTGGCGCAGCATTGTTTAGAGCATGGTCATGGATTTGCTGATCTGCGCTGCTTTTGTATAGATAGATTGGATAAAGGGATGAATGGTATGAGTAGGGAGCAGACCCTTATTAGATGTGAACAGGTTTGGATTTTCCAATTGAACACGGTCAGTCCTGGAGGTCGAAATTTTCAGATTGACTGGGGTCTGTGTTTGAGGCATGCGGCTTTGATTGGTTTGTCTGTGTATGAACGTCAGGTGGTTTTTGTCAAGAATTGATAAGGGTGGAGGTTTAAATTGTCCGTATGCATGGCGTTTTTAGTTATCTGTTTTGGTGGATTGTCTGTTTGGGTTGTGGTTAATTCCCTGTTGGTCGGATATAGAGTTCCTGGTTAAAATGTAAATACTCTGTAGATAATTTGATAGTCTAATCCTTGATTATGGTATTTTTTAAGGCTTGGGTTTGATGAGGAGGGTTTATATGTTTTATTTATTTTTTCCTGTAGTAGTTTTGCATGTATTCCCCTGATGGAGCAATCGACGAAATGCTTTGGGGGACATCCTGTGGTGCATTGGGCAAGACTGCTATGATACAGGAAGATTTTATGGGAGCGAAGCGGGTTGATTTCCACTGCTGAGTGTATGCTATTGCAGCTAAGTGACACTTATCTCCTGCTAGCAGATTTTTTTTTGTATATGGGAAAGAAGAACCATTGATGTGAAAAAGGAGTTTTGCAGACTGCTGATGTTATGGGTTGTATGGGCCTAAGGGTCATGGAGAAGCTATCTACTCCTTGTTTGTTCTGAGGTCTGTTTTCTCCTCTTATTTCTTTTAATGGAGCGTTTAAAAAAATAATTTTTTTGGTAAAGATATTTTTCCTCCTAGTAGACTTTGTGCTATGAAGATCGGTGAAAATATTGGAGTGTTTTAAATACTAGTTTTTGAGGCATCAGACCTAGGCCTGATGCAGCAGATTTCCCATCCCTGTTTGCCTTCCTTCAGGATGACTGGGACAAAGGTCTTTCCCTTAGCTCCCTGAAAATTTAGGTTGCAGCTTTGTTCTGCTTCAGAGGACTGATAGTGGGGCAATCCATAGCCACTCATCTGGATGTTTCCTGTTTTCTTCAGGGGTTTGGCACCTGCATCTTTCTCTGCATTCAGTCGTTCCCTCATGGGATTTCTGCCTGGTGCTCTGGGCCTTGATGTCAGAGCCCTTTGAGCCCTTGAAGCGAGCTACGCTTAAGGATCTAAAGCTTAAAAACGTTTTTCCTGGTTGCAGCCTGCTCAACGAGACATATCTCTGAACTACAGACTCTACTATGCAGGGATCCTTACTTATCCTTCTTGGAGGAGGCCATGTGCATTCATCCTCTTCCTTCCTTTTTGCCCAAAGTGGTATCTTTGTTCCAAGTGAATCAAGTGGTTTGTCTGCCCTCCTTTTCTAAAGAGCAGTGCCATGGGAAGGACACCTGGTGGATGTCCGGGGGTTGCTTTCTGATACTTGAAGTTTACTAACTCCTTTCGCAAGTCCGACAATCTTTGCATGGGGGTATGTAAGGGTGACATGGCAGCTAAGTCTACTTTGGGAAGCTGGATCAAGGAGGCCATTGCCTCAGCGTATCTGTTGCAGTCAGCTGGTTCCAAATGGTTTGCATGCACATTTCACTCGGATGCAAGCATTCTTGTGGGTGGAGCATATCTCGGTTGCCCCTCAGACATTTGTCAGGCAGCAGCATGGGCATCACTTTCTATTTATGTCAAGCATTACCGCTTGGATGTCCATGCTTGAATGAATGTAGCCTTTGGCTTAGAGGTCTTAAAAGCTGCTTTGTCTTCACGCCCAGGAGGCATAGCTTTGATACATCCCGCTTGTCTGGACTGGTCTAGTAGGACTCGAGGAAAGGACATTATCTGGTAAGTAAAATGTCACCTTTTCAGCTGCTTAGACTACTGACATGAACCTTCTTGATGTCAAATTCCCAATAATCTTTAATAGGGCTAGTCACGGTGGTCAGTTCTATTTCACTGAAGCTTACAAAAGGGTGCTGATAAGTCTCTGGTCTTGTAACAAAACAGAAAGCTACGGGCACACTTCAGTTCCGGAAGTCCGAATGATCTCTCTGCAGTTTCATATATGTTTTGTACTAATCAACTTTACTGTATCCAGAATGCCACCACTGAGGCATTAATGCAATGATACATCTGCTAAATTCTGTAAGCTCCCTAATGATACCACTAATGGGATGTCATATGCATATTCCAAAAAAAGTAAAATATAAGCCTAAATCTTTCCTAAGAACTGTGTAGTTTAAAAAAATGGTGTGAAGAGCTCTAGGAGGGGCATTTCTCTTTAAATCTCATGAGAAATGTCCTGTCCCTGAGGAAGGAGTTAATCCAGGCCCATACTTTCTCAGGAAGACCCAATTGTGCACATATTTACAAGAAATCAAATTCTACCAGATGAATGCCAAACTTGGATCAAGTAATGACAGCATTATTGGTTCATTCTTATCCAAAGCATAATAAATCTTATCCAGTATTGCTGACGACAAGGCTTCTGTACGGCCCCCTTTACACACAGATGCATGCAAGTCGAGGAGGTAATTTACATTTGTAATACATCCCACCCTTTGACCTAGTACTTGCCCCAGAGGTACTTGCAAAATGCCTATCTTTGTAGCAGTGTGTCTATGCAAATTGAGGCTGAAAGTGTTCTATGTGAACAAATGGTGATCAAGAGTAAATTTCAAAGTGCCACAGAATTGGTGGATAAAACCATCCTGGTGTTTGAATCACTAGGCTTAATCATAACTTATTCCAAATCTCATTTGAATCTGTTGCCTCAGTTGGCATTCATAAGAGTTTTGCCAGACATGACTTGGGCGTTTCTTCAACAAGAAAGAATCACCAACTCTCGTGTCTATGGTGGAAGGGAATATAGTGTCGGTAGACATCAGCATAGCACACATTGAAATTGCTGGCCCACATGGCTTCAGGGGTGCATGTAACCCTCTTCACACACCTTTACAATGAGGCAAGTCCAGTTGATCACCTCAGTAGAATCGAGCCACTCTTAGCTTGCCTCACATCAAAATCAACTAGCAGCTCGGGGACCCTTTATCTTGGTGACTATCTCAATCAAGCCTGGCCAAAAGAATTCTGTTCCAAATTCCTCAATCTCAAATTATTCTAACAGTAGATGTCTCCAGACTGGACTGCGGTGCCCATGTAGATGGGCTCATCCTACAGGGCTTTTGGTATAAAGATAGTTGTCAGTAGCTGCAAAGGTAGCCCTTTAACTGGTATGTTTAACAGAAAATGTAAAGCATGAACCCTTGTAGGGGTTCATGCAGAAATATAGTCCTATGGCATGGTAGTAGGTATAGCCAAATATATCAATAACTCTCTACCCCTGAAACCAATAATTCCTCTTCCCCTGAAGTTCAAGTGGTAGTGATCAAGAGTTAGTGCACAGATTTTTATTTTTTTAATTTGGGCCAATGGGCTTTTTGTTAACATTGTTTATTTTGCTAGTGTTTAGATTTTAAAATATGCTTTCCCATTGACTGAGTCAGGCTAGTAATTGGCTAGATGGCGTTGATAGCTTGATTTACTCTACTCTGGGAGCACATTGATTGTGTGTGGGATCTTCGGCGTGTTAATATTGAGAGAGGGTAGGGTAGTGCAATTCTTCTTGAGCTACTATTGAAAAAAGTGTGAGCTAAATACAAAATACAACTAACCAGCATTATTTTCCAAACTGAAGTAGTCATCTAATGGCTACAGCAAGAGGCTGAGAACCAGTGAAACCTGGTTTAAATCCCACTGCTGCTCCTTGTAATCTTGGTCAAGTCACTTGACCCTTTATTGACTCAGGTGTGAACTGTTTGTACGCCCTCTGTGGACAGGAAACTACTGTACATGAATGTAACTTAGCTTAAGCTAACACTGAAGAAGACCTAAGCTAAAAATCCATATCCCAACATCTTTTTTTGTGTTCCTCTAAAGCAGGGGTTCTCAATCTAGTCCTCGGGACACACCTAGTCAGTCAGGATTTTGCGATAGCTAGAATGAATATACGCAGGAGAAATTTGCATGTAATGCCTCCAGTATGTGCAAATGTCTTTCATGCATATTTATTGTGGTTATCCATAAAACCTGACTGTCCAGGTATGTCCTAAGGGACTGGGTTGAGAACCCCTGCTTTAGGGTATTGGTACATCGGTCTTAACGCCCACATAGTAGACACTGCCTTTATGTGACATTTTGGAGGATGAGTAGGGCCAGAATCAGACTGATCCTTATTTGTGACATTTTTAAAAGATTCCACTACTGAACCATGTCTGCATATATTGGTACTTCCTTATTGACCCTCTAATCCAGACGCATGGGTTATGCCCTATCACCAGCATTTGGAGACTGAGAACCATTGATTTGATGTGTCACACTATAAGGACCCATTCAGAACTGCTACCTTCAGTATTCTATTAACTAAACAGACTCCACTCTGCATTTAATGAGAGAGAGGACCTAGTGCCTGCAGCCAAGGACTCTTCTGAGCTGGCTGTTAAACGTCGTAGAGTGCAGGATGAGGTAGTGGTTGACCGCATTTCTGTTCTTTCTGGAGTTTCAGAAGATCCATCCAGGCGCTGGGGTACTCTCTCTAGAAAGGAGTTGAAAGAGAAATTCCACCAAGCAAGGATCCCACTATTAAGGTTTTTTGATGGGAAGAACTGATGGTGCTGATTGCGCATTCCTTAGCAGCTCTTAATATCCCTCATGATTCTTCGGAAAAGAAGGCTTCCCTAGAAGATCCCCTGTTGTAGGATGGCATTCGAAAACCTCAGAAGTCTTTCCCGCTGCATAGTGCCATTAAAGAAATGATAGATGCCGAAGGATTAAAAGGTGGCAGATCTGTGGCATGCCTCTATTCTATTCCACCTGAGGAAAAAGACCTTCTCAGCCTTCTGAAGGTGGGTGCGCTGGCTTCGGCAGTTACCAAGAAGACTACAATTCCGGTAGAGTGGTGCAGCACTGAAAGATTCCCAGGACCAAAAGCTGGAAATGGTGTTGAAACAGAGATCACTGCTCTAGCCTTGCAAGCTTCTGTTTGTGGGGCTTATATAGCTAGAGTCTGTTTCTCCAGGACCAAGCAGGAAGTCAGTCCTCACATATGGGTGTCATCGACTCCGATGAAGCCCTAGCGGAGCATTTCCCCAGCCTTCTATGAAAGCCTTTGGGAATGCAGGCACGCATGCGCGGTTCCCTTCCTGCCCAAAGGTGCCATCTTACCTCAGTCTCTCTTTTTCCGAGAAGCCCACCGGACGTGCCTCCTGTCATCCCGGATAAAAGTTTGATTTTTTTCGGCGATTCTCGCTATTTTTTCTTGGACGCCGGTTCCCCTCCCGCCGGGTTCGGTACACCGGTATCGAGCCCGATTCTTCTTTTTCGGGTTTTGCCCTTCGTGGCTGGCGTTCGCGCCCTTTTTTGATTTTCCCCTGGAAGGCCGGTCCTTTGACCTTGCGGGGACTTTATTTTTTTTTTTTTTTTTTTTTTTTTTTTTTTTTTTTTTTTTTCCTTCCCCCCGATGGCTTCCAGTGGTTTCAAGAAGTGTGATCGGTGTAAGAAGTTAGTCTCTCACCGACACACATGACTGCTGCCTTCGGTGCCTCGGTCCTGATCACGACCCTAAGACGTGTGGACCATGTGGGAAGATGTCTTCCAAGGCACTGCGAAGTCGCCAACAGCAGAAAGAAAGGCTTTTCTCGGACTCAGCCTCCGGCCGGGCCTGGACCTCGTCTGAGGCCTCGACATCTTGGGATTCGGATCCCGAGCGCCGTCGAAGCTCCTCGGACAGGGGGTCCCCTGACCGGGAATGCAAGAGGAAGAAGCGGCTCGTGAGGGCGTCGGAGGAGGAGGTCCCTGGATCCTCGAGGGCCAGGTCTAAGACCCCCGGGCCCGTGGAACAAGAGAAGCCTGCCAAAGTTCCTCATGTGGAGCCAGAGTCTGCTGGACACGTAAGCCCTGTGGTCCACGAGGACTCTCCTCCCAGAGAGCCGATGTCGGGCCTGGCGCTGCCGGGGCCCGAGTCGGTGGCTGCTGCGATCTCCCCAGGTGAGTCTCAGAATTGACAGCCTTGGAGAGCAGACTGCCTTCATGGAGCAGCAGCGGGCACTGATGGCCAGCCTGTCTGGCGCATCTGCCCCGACCACCGGGACATCGATTTCGAAGTCGACCCCGGAGACCGAGCCGATACTCGAGTCCATCATGGCTCGAGGTTGACCTCGGTCGCGGTCTCCCTCGACCTCCCGTTCAGGACCGAGGTTGTCGATGCCAGTGCCTCCGGCGTCGGGGCGGGTGCCCCAGGGCCCCGCGGGGTCGGACCCTGGCTCCTCGTCAGACGAGTCCGCCTGGGAGACGGAGGATGAGGAGTATCCCGACACATTCAAGACTCGGTGTGTCCCCTCGGACTCACCGCAGTCTGAGCCCCGGAGTAGATCCCCCTCCAGAGGACACCCAGTTCTCGGAGTTTGTCTGGGATATGGCCTCCGCGTTGGCTATTCCGGTGGACCCCGAGGAAGAGCCTCGAGCTGAAGATCCCGAGGCCCTACAGTACGACTCCTCCGAAGGAGGCCTTTACTGTCCCGGTTCCTCTTCCGGATGTGGGAGGCACTGGCCTCGGCGCCGGTTCTGAGCAAGTGAGTCAATTCGATTTATCGACTCCGGAAGAGCCCTGGTTTTCAGAAAGCGCAGCTACCACACCATTCCATGGTGGTGGAATTGGCCATGCATCGTCTGAAGAGACAGAAGATGCACTCTGCGGTGCCCCCCCGGCAGGGAGGCCCGGAACCTTGATGGTGTAGGTAGAAAGTGCTTCCAGGGCTCGATGCTTGCTTGCCGTGTCCAGTCTTACCCAGCTGTACATGGGCATGTACTTGCGAGAACTGGCCAAGGAGTTGGCCGGGTTCTCTGCTGGTCTCTCAGGGGAACCCTTGCAGAGATTTAAGTCCTTGTCCTCGGGGATTCGGGACTGCTCGAAGTTTGTCCTCCGCCGCCTACGATGGCTTCGAGGCTTCGGCCCGAGTTGCGGCAGCCGGCATCGCGGCTCGACGCCAGGCATGGCTGCAGTCATCAGACCTCGAGCCATGGGTTCAGGGCAAATTGATCGATGTCCCTTGCTGAGGTGAGAACCTTTTTGGCAAGCCCATGGTCGAGAAGGCCGCACAGCTCAAGACTGAGCACCTTACAAGGACAAGGCTGTCTAGGAAGACCTCTGCCCCTTCTCACAAGAAGAAGGCCTCGGGTAAGAAGCCCTTTTACCCGAGGAAGGGCACTGCCTACAAACAGTACCCTCAGTATCAGGCTGCCCAAGCTGCACCCCAGGGTCAGCAAGCCAAGGGGCAGGGTAATGGGCTCCGTAGGCAGAGGACCCCCAAGCCTCCGGCCCCTGCTCCCACTCAGCAGGGTGGGGGTTTTTGACTCCTTGAGCGTAGCCTCTCAGTCCCTGCTCTCCCAACCCTGCACAGGAGGTCGACTCGGCCTCTTTGCCCACCAGTGACCCCACATAACTGGAGACAGTTGGGTGTTGAACATAGTCCACAGGGGCTATGCACTACATTTTCACCAACTGCCTCCGCCATACTTTCCAGGGGAGCCTCCAAGGCCTCCCCTGCATACAGATCTTCTCCTTCAAGAGCTTCAAGGTCTGTTGGTGGACAGGGCGGTGGAGCCTGTGCCTCCCCACTTGCGAGGTCAAGGGTTCTACTCCAGGTATTTCCTGGTACCCAAGAGAACCGGTGGCCTTCAACCTATTCTGGATCTCAGGAACCTAAACAAGTTCCTAGAGAGAAAAATTCAAGATGCTTACTCTTGGAACAATTCTGCTCTACCTCTAGCAGGGAGATTGGCTATGCTCCTTAGATCTAAAGGATGCGTACACTCACACCCTCATTCATCCAGACCACAGAAAGTACCTCAGGTTCATTGTGGGAGAAAACCATTATTAGTACAGAGTACTGCCTTTTGGCCTCACCTCCGCTCCCAGAGTCTTTACCAAATGCCTGGCAGTGGTGGCGGCCTACCTGAGAAATCAAGGGATCTTTGTCTTCCCTTATCTGGACGACTGGCTCATCAGGGGTCAGACATGCCAGGAGGCCCGACAGGCCACTCTCAGAACTATTGCTCTTCTTCAAAGCTTGGGATTTGTAATAAACTTCACAAAGTCCACTTTGCTCCCCTCCCAGAACTTGGAGCTCAAAGGGGCAAGGCTGGACTCTGCCCTGGCAAAGGCATTCTTGCCAGCAGACAGAGCCCAAAGACTGATGGACTTGGCAAATCAGTTTCTCAGCGGGTCAGTGGTCTCCGCCAGACTCTGCCTGAGGCCGCTTGGCCACATGGCTTCGACAGTTCATGTCACCCCCAATGCCCAGCTCCATATGCGGCCTGCACAATGGTGCCTTCGGAGTCAGTGGTCTCAGGCTACAGGCAGCCTCAGAGACAGAATAAGGGTGTCCAAACCATTTCTGGACTCCCTCAGCTGGTGGCTGCACCCACCCAATCTTCTGAAAGGGGTACCCTTTCAAATTCCTGGGTACACAGTGGTGCTGACCACAGACGCCTCCCTGCAGGGCTGGGGAGCTCATTGTCTGAACAAGTGCACCCATGGCCTGTGGTCTCCTTGGGAGGCGGCACAGCAGATCAATCTCCTGGAACTCAGGGCTATTCGACTAGCGCTCAAAGCTTTCTCTCCTACCCTGGCTCATCAGTCCTGGTTCAGACAGACAACCAAGTGGCCATGTTTTATGTCAACAAACAGGGAGGGACTGGGTCCAGACTCCTTTGTCGGGAGGCTCAGGACCTTTGCTCCTTTGCCCTCAAGCACAACATGCTCCTCAAGGCTATGTACCTTCCAGGCCAGGAGAACTTCCTAGCAGACAGGTTGAGCAGGATTTTGCAGCCCCACGAGTGGCAGCTGCATCCTTTGGTAGTTCAGAAGATCTTCTTAAAATGGGGTCTTCCTTTGATAGATCTGTTTGCCAGTCCACTGAACAAGCAACTGCCAAAGGTCTGCTCCAGGCAACAGCATCCTCTGCGGATAGCAGCAGATGCTTTTTCTGATTCCATGGTCTCAGGGCCTCCTGTATGCGTTTCCTCCCATGCCCTTGGTGGCCCGAACTCTGTTCAAGATTCTTCAGGACAAGGCCTCGGTCCTGCTGGTGGCTCCCAGGTGGCCCAGACAGCCTTGGTTTTCACTTCTGCTTCAGCTGGCAGTGGATTCTCCACTGCCTCTGGGGCTGCAACCCGACCTTCTCTCTCAGGATCAGGGTTCCCTTTTGCACCCCAATCTCAAGGCTCTCAATTTGATGGCCTGGAGGCTGCAAGGGTAGTTATGGCTCCCTGGGGCCTCCCTCAGGAAGTTGAGGAGGTTGTTCTGGCCTCTAGGAAGCAATCCACTAGAAAAACCTATGCTCTCAAATGGAAAAGGTTTTCTCTCTGGTGTCAGCTATGTACAGAGGATCCTTTCTCCTGTACTGTACCAGTAGTGCTTCAGTACTTACTGCACTTATCCAGTCAAGGCCTTAAGTCCAATTCTGTTTGGGTCCACCTCTCAGCTCTAGCAGCTCACCACTCACTGGTGGATGGACATTCTTTGTCGGTTCACCCCTTGGAGTCCCGCTTTCTCAGAGGCTTGCTTTTGCTCAAGCCTCCAATCCATCCCCCTGCTCCTGAGTGGGAGTTGAATGTGGTCTTGCTGCAGCTGACTCGCCCACCCTTTGAGCCGATGGCTACTTGCCCTCTACGCTTCCTGTCTTGGAAGACACTCTTCTTAGTAGCCCTTACCTCGGCTAGGCGAGCGAGTGAGCTCCAGGCCCTGGTCTGTGATAGGCCTTACACTCGCTTCTATAGGAACAGGGTAGTCCTTAGGACTCATCCAAATTTCCTCACAAAAGTTGTCTCCTCCTTCCACCTTAACCAAGAGGTGGTTCTTCCAACATTCTTCCCTAGGCCTCATGCAAGCCAGGCTGAAGCAGTCCTGCATACCCTGGACTGTAGGAGGGCCTTATCCTTCTACCTTGACTGTACGCAGGGGCATCGAAGGGCTACTCAGCTCTTCGTATCCTTTGACCCTAATAACTTGGAGTTGGCTGTGTCCAAGCGTACCTTGTCCTTCTGGGTGGCTGACTGTTTCACCTGGGCTTACAAGACGGCTGAACTTCCTTTGCAGGGTCGGGTCACGGCCCACCGTGTCAGGGCAATTGCTGCCTCAGTGGCTCATCTCCGCTCTGTGCCCTTGGTAGACATCTGCAGGGCTGCAACTTGGTCTTCAAGCCAGACTTTTGCGGCCCATTACTGTCTGGAGAGGGAGTCCCGTAGGGACAGTGCTTTTGGCCAAGCAGTACTCCGGAATCTCTTTGAGGTTTAGGCAACTCCTGCCCTCCTGCCCTCTGTTGGGCTACCGGTGGAGGTTGTCAGTGAAAAGCCTTTCTTTGCTGCTGGGACTAGAGGGAGTTCTCTTGTTCAGCCTGGGTTCCTCGGTAGCCCAGAGCTAGGGAGTCACCCATATGTGAGGACTGACTTCCTGCTTGGTCCTGGAGAAAGAGTAGTTACTCACCTGTAACAGGTGTTCTCCAGGAGCAGCAGGAATCCGTTCTCACAACCCTCCCTCCTCCCCTGGGAGTTGCAGTTCTACATAGTTTAATTTTTTCATTTTTGTGTGCTGTTCTTAGCTATGTCATTTGACTGAGGTAAGATGGCACCTTTGGGCGGGAAGGGAACCGCGCATGCGTACCTGCATTCCCAAAGGCTTTCATAGAAGGCTGGGGAAATGCTCCGCTAGGGCTTCATCGGAGTCGATGACACCCATATGTGAGGACTGATTCCTGCTGCTCCTGGAGAACACCTGTTACAGGTGAGTAACTACTCTTTAAGGTGAACACAGAACTTGCCAGAGTCTGATCCAGGACCCTTCTGGGGTGTTATCTGAAGCTGCAAAGCTGGAGTCTGGTTCAGCATATCTGATGGATGCACTTTATGATCTGGTGAGTCTCAGCCAAAAATATGACTTCAGTGGTTTCTACTGGGCATGTCATACAGCTGCATAACTGGAACCTGTGTCTTTTGGGGAAACTGCTAGGGTACGTATGACCTAGATTGGCTACTGTTGGAAACAGGATACGGGGCTCGATGGACCTTGGTCTGACCCAGTATGGCATTTCTTATGGGCAGTGGATGTAGCTTCCAAGACCCAGCTTAGTAAGCTTCCTTTCAAGGGAAAACTCCTTTTTGTTGAGGCGGCTGGAGAAGCTGGTTAAAGACTTGGGAGATTCTGAGGCCCCAAGATTGTCAGAGGACAAACATAGAGGAGATAGATCTGTAGCTTCTGTGAGAGGTCACTTCAAAGATTTCCGAAAGTTTTGTGTATCGCGCTATACTCCCTTTCTTTTTTTTTTTTTTAATTTGTTTATTGAAATTTTATATTCTGACAATACAGTATCAGAAGACAAAAAAAAAGTAGCAATAAATATATCAGCAAGAAACCATCACAAAATAATCATGATCCCAAGTACTTCAGCCCACATCACGGGATAGACAAAAAGGAAAAAATATCCCAAGAAAGCAAAGTCAGGAACACCAAACAAGGATCCCTGACTAACATCATAACCCAACCTACAGATTCCCTCCAACAAAGAAACATATTAAATAGCATAAAAAGATATAAGAGAACCCTCAATACCTTTTTTCCCTTTCTAAGAGCCATCTATCTAAATCAGTGGAAGACATAAAAATAAACTTATCCTGATCCTTAGTAATTATACATTTACAGGGATAGCGGAGAAAAAAGGTAGCATACGCTATACTCCCTTTCAACGTGTTCTCTATTCTCCTAGAGATCAGCCCTTTCGAGGGGGGGGGAGGAAAGAAGTAGGAATTATTCTGGAGGACCTTTGAGAGGCTCCAAGAAGTCCCAGTGAAACAAGGTCTCGTGGCGTTAATTCCTGTGGGAGGTCAGCTGCAGACCTTTTACTCTATTTGGGTCCAAATTACTTCTGATCGGTGGGTGAGAGAAGTTATTCGCAAGGGTTATGCCCTGGAATTGGCTCGACCTCTGACGCTTTTATCTTGTACCCCTGCAAGACTCATGCTAAAGCAAAGATGGTAGCAGATACCCTCGAGAGGCTAGTGCAGCTAGGGACGCGGTGGTCAAATTTACCTCCAGACGAAAGCAAGCTCGGTCGTTACTCCATTTATTTTGTGGCTCCCAAGAAAGAGGGATCTTTTCACACAGTTCTGCATCTGAAGCATGTGAAAGGGCTTTGAGTACCCCATTTTCACATGGAGGCCTTAAGATCAGTCATAGTAGCCATGAGGAAAGGAGGGTTTCTGAGCTCTCTAGATTTGTCCAAAACGTACTTGCATATTCCTATTTGTCCAGGTCAGTGTTTCCTTTGCTTTGTGGTTCCTATGTGACAGTTCCAGTTTCAGACTGTACCTTTTGGCTTAGCCACTGCACTTCGGACTTTTACAATGGTGATGGTGATGATGATGGTGGTGGTGGCTGCTACCCTTCGATGCAAGGGAGTGTTGGTTCATTCTTATAGACAATTTCACTAATAAGAACAAAGTCTGTACAGGAGCATTGGGTAGCGATGGAGCCAATGATAACCCACTCCAAATGCTGTAGGAGGGTTATCAATGTCATCAAGCAGTTTGGAGCCCCTACTCAAGTTCTAATTTATCTTGGATCTTGATTCAACACCAGGATGGACTTGGGTATCCCCTTCCTCTAGAATGCAGCAAGAACGTGCAGGACCAAATCCATCTGCATGGCATTGCCTTCAGCTTCTGAGATCCATGGCAGTGACCTTGGATCTGGTTCCATTGGCCAGAGCGCACACTTGGCCTCTTCAGAAAGCCTTGTTGTCCTAGTGATCCCACACACACACTCTTTGGAAGAGGTTGCATTTCAGGCCTCACTTGGTGGCTAGACTTTGCCACATTGTTGGCGGGAATGCCTCTGGAGCCTCCAAAATGTGTGATAGTGACCACTGATGCCAGTCTTTTCAGATGGTGAGTGCATTGTCCAGCCCAAGGAGCCCAAGATCAGTGGTCTCTGGTGGTGAGGGACTGGTTCATAAATCAGTTGGAGATGCAAGCGGTGTTACTGGCGTTGCAGTCCTTCCTCCCCATACTAGAACACAAGGCAATGAGAGTGTTTTTGGACAATGCGACCACTGTGACTTCAATCATCAAGGTGGCTCAAAGTTCAGTTCTGGCAGCGAAGGTTGTGCCTCTGTTTCTTTGGGTAGATATGCACCTGCCAACGCTCTTGGCAGCTCACGTGATTGGAAGAGACAACATGCAAGCCAGCTTTGTCATTATCTAGATCCAAGGGCGTGGTCCCTGGAGAGCTCAGTGTTTCAAGTCATAGCGTGTCAGTGGGAAATGCTTGTGATAGATGTAATGGCATCTGTATCCATTGCAAAGATGTCCTGTTTCTTTAGCTGCATGCAGGGAAGGATGTCAGAAGGCCTGGATGCTCTGGCTCAAGAGTGGCCAACCGACAGCATCCTACATGTATTCCTGCCGTGGCCTCTCATAGGTCAAGTGCTACAAAAGAGAAGAGCCCATTGAGGTCTGTTAATTCTAATGGCTCCAGATTGGCCTCGGAGGCCCTGGTATGTAGATCTGGTGTAATTGTTGGTGGATAATCCGTGGCATCTTCCTCTGATGGACAACCTACTGGCAAAGGGTCCGATCCTCATGCCGGAGGTTGCTCAAGTTGGCTAGGTTAAGAAAGAAGGGATGCTTTCCTCAGGTCATAGCTACTTTGCTTCAGGCATGTAAGCATTCAACTTCCTTGGAACCAACGCTGTGGAACTCTCTACCTCCTCCCATAAGGACCATCAAGGCAGTGGAGGACTTCAGAAAGAAGCTAAAAACCCATCTGTTGGTAAAGTTCTATGGGGCAGACCTTAGTCAGGTCTAACCACACCCCACCCTAGACACTTTGTCCTAAGACTCCAGGGCAAAACCTACCACACCACCTCGGTCCATAACTAGCAAACCTAATGCACTCATTCCCACCCGCTCCACAGCTCCATTGCCGTGTTAAGATGTTAAGCCTCTCTAGCCTAGATTATACCTTATGTTGATTGTACCCAAGTTTTACCATTTATTTAGTCTGCATTATTGTTCTCTGTAACTCTCATCTCCTGATGTAACAGTTTTCTTTCAAATGCACTTGTTCTTTGTAAATCATCTTGACTGGTAGAAAGATGGTATAAAAGGTTAAATAACAATTTAGGAAGTCAGATCATCTCTTCTATTTGGTGGGCTGCATAAGGGGGAAGCAGCTGTGAAGGCTTCCATTGCACAGTGGATGAAAGAAGCTATTGCTTCTGCATATTTGCTCAAGTATAAGTTGCTTCCGGAAGGTTTGCGGGCTCATTCAACGAGAGCTCAGGTAGCAGCATGGACTTAATATAGTCATTCTGCCGGTGGATATTTGTAGAGCAGCAACTTGCTCATCTCTCCATTCCTTTGTGCGGCACTACCGCCTGGATGTTCAGTCAAGAGATGATGCGCGCTTTGGTGCATGGGTGTTGCAGGCCGGGCTCGCGAGTCCCACCCATTGTTGGGTACTGCTTTGGTACATCCCATGTGTTAAGACTGGATTGGAGGGACGATAAGGAAGGTGAACTTAGACCTTACCTGCTAATTTCCTTGTCTGTCCGGTCCAGAACCCGCCCATTTTGTTTTTGGCAAGCTCTGACATTGGAGAGATTAAGGTACGTATTTGGTTTCTGTCTGGTGCTTTCTCATATGAGCTTTTTAGGATATTAATTTTTAATGTAGATTTTCCCGTTTCCTTAATTGATCTCAAGTTTATTGGGTTGTTCTTATCACTCCTCTGTTTTCACGCTGTAAATAGTTCTGCAAATTGATTTTTGAATATGCTTAATTCTCATCTTGGTAGAGTCTGATTTCTTTATAGGATACTGAAGGTAGCAGTTCTGCATGGATCCAAATCAGGGGTTTTCAGCCTCCACCGTGCTGGTGATAGGGCATAACCAATGTGACTAGATTGGAGAGACTCACGGAAAGAAAATTAGCAGGTAAGTTCTAATTTCACCATGAATGGGCAGCTCCAGAGAGCTGACACTCCTCTCTGCTTCCTAAAAAGCAAATTTCTTTTGACCTTCCTTAATTTAAGAAAGTGGAGTACTGGCTTGAGAGTGAAACTTATATGTTCTAGGTTGTGACTTTAGAATGCTTCAAGTTAGTTGTTAAGGTCGATTAGTGAGATTTACAGCAATGGCTAACTACTATTTGATATGATTTCTATAGTTTCTCAATGGACTGTTTGTAATGGTGTCACTTTTTTCTATGGTGGTCTTTAATGTACATTCTTAATATTGCAGCGTTGTTGAATTTGCTTCATTTGATGATATGAAGAATGCACTGGAGAAATTGGATGGCACAGATCTGAATGGACGTAAAATTAAATTAATTGAAGATCGCAAAAAGCGCAGGTATTAAGGATTGTTAGCATTGTATACCATAAAATACATTAAAAAATATTTCTATCTTAAATTATGTAAATTGCTTTGTTCCCCCTTGGGAGAATAAGGTGGTTTATTATAAGCCTTAAAAACATAGAATTATCAGTGCATGTTCTTGATGTACTCCAGCAGCTGGCTAAAAAAAGTACTGTGGTTGATTTCACAATTTGTTTTGAGAAATAGCTTCTTAACGGCATCTCCTGTCTAGTTCAGAAAGAAATGGGTTATCATATACGTAGTCTTATAATCAAAATGCTCTATTAATACTGTTGTACTACACTTGATAGCTATAATAGCACTCCATAAAGACAATCAATATTGAATGATTTTAAATATAAAAATGAGCTAGTTCCTTTGAATGCCATCAGTAGCTCACATGATAAACCCAACCAATAAAATGGCCAAACACAAGCAGATAAATTTCAAGAGATTAAACGCACAAAATCCACCCAGAATAATTATTTAATATAATTGATGGAACCAACTTTCTTCACAAAAACAGCTAAATGCTCTCCACGGGAGGGGAAAAGATTGTCACACAAACTAAGGATCATTTAATGCTCATAGCATTATATCTAGCTTAAGAACCAAATCGCCATCATTTTTCAGAAAAGCCCTTCTAAAAAATATTTTTAGTTTAAACAAAAGGAGACATGTTGAGGTTTCATAACTGAACAATTTTTGATTGTTTTAAAAATACTCAATTCATATTTTAGGTTCTATCACTTCATGAAGTAGCAAGCTGTTCTTCTGTCAAAGCAGTTCATATATTCAATATATTTTATTTATTTTTAGTGCCATCAAGTCAGTGTTGACTCATAGCGACCCAGCTACCTCTGGGTTTTCTTGGCAGTGTATCACCGGAAGTAGATTGCCGGCCTTTTCTTCCGAGGCAATGAAGGGTAAAGTGACTTGCCCAAAGTCACAAGGAGTGCCAGTGGGAATTGAACCCTTGATCTTCTGGGTACTAGGCAGTTGCTCTAACCACTAGGCTGCTACTCCCCTCCTATATTCAATTTATTATTGCAGATTTCCTATCAGTTCATATTAGCACAATTCATTTATGAAAAACAATTCAGATATTCTGTTCCTCAAACAAAAACAAGTAACACTCGTTTATTTTCCTGAGTCTCAAAACATGCAAATGGCAGCATTCCAACTTACATGCTCAAATAGAGAATTGGCCAACAGCATTCAACCTTATATGCTCATAATAGTATGATTATATATTTGTAAAAATCAGTGGTCATATATTTGTAGAAATTAATGCAAGCATTTCATAATATGAAGCTCACAGGGTAAAAAAGTATACTTACCTTCAAATGTTAATCATTTCATGATCCCTCGATTTTCTTCAACCAGAATGAGCCACCTAAAGCAATTAGAACTGCTGCTAAGCCTACTGTAGGCTGCTGCTGCTATAAGCCAATGCTATAGGTGCCAAGCATTTCGCAGATTGCTGCGTTGAGGCAAAACCAAATCTCCAGGAACAAGCAGGAATGAGTCTTCACATATAGGTACGTCGGTACCGATGGAGTCTGCGCGGGAACGCTTCCCAGCGTCCAATCAAAGAGCTTTTGGAAGCATCCCACCATGCCTGCGTGCTGCCTTCCCGCCTTTCCCAACTGCCTCTCCTCAGTTTTCGTTTTTCCGCGGAGCCGGCAGGACGTCCTTCTCTCACCGCAGAAAATTCTTGTTTTATTTCTTTAGTTTTCTTGTGGTCGCGGCCCTCCAGCTTCGGGGCACCGTCCCCTTCTTCTACACAGGATCAGGTAACCCACAAACAGTCTGTTAAGACTAGCCAGCCCTCGAGTGGTAGGTCTCATGCACAGCATGTAGACGGCTCCGGCCTTGCCCTCGAGGGCCCACGGCTTCAAAACCCCGGCGGGAGTCTTCGGTCTCCAAAGCGTATAAGGGGTTTCAGGTTGTTCTTGGGGTACAACCTGAGCCGTGTCCGGTGGTGGCATCCGCTTCGAGCGGTACCGATACCCCGACATCGGCACTGGTGTTGGATGAAACACTCCTCACCAGGGATGGGCATCTGGCGTCCTCGGTGCCTTCGGGACCGGTGGATACACGCCAGACTGACTTTCCATTATCGGTACCAGCACCGATACTAACACCGACGTCGGTACCCTCCAGACGTGCATCGATAGCCTCGCTTCCTTCGATGCTGAGTCTGGAATCGCTCTCCAGTCTGGAGGACTGGGTACCGACTCGCCTTGGTACCGGCTCCCGGCGGTACCGAAGGCTCGGTTCCGATGATTCGGATCCGCAACTCTCGGTTTCCCCGAGGCTGATTGAGTTGCCACTAGCTGACCTTCATTCACCGGTATCAGACACGGTACCGAAGTCGGTACCGATGTCCTCATTACCCTTACGGTCGGTGCCTTCCATGCTTCGCTTATCGATGCCGAGTTTAGAATCGCTCTCTAGTCTGGAAGACTCGGTACCAATACACTTTGGTACCGACACCAATCGATACCGGTGGCTCGGTACCGAGGATAGCACCCGGAGGTTTTCGGTTACCTCGGTACCAATTGAACTGTCACCGATGACTGCTCCAATGTCTTTGTCGGGCTCGACTCCGACATCGGTACCGGTATTGGCATCGCTACCGGTATCCACAGTAGCATCGTGGCCAACTCCTACCATGCTTTTTCCAACAGGATCGCTCCCTTCTATGCCAAGCTTGGAGTCGATACCTGGCATGGACAATGTGGTAATGACGGTCGCTGCTCCCTGACAGCCAGTACCGGCGGCCATCCTTTAAGCATTCCACACTGCACTGTGCAGGATCTTCTGTTCCTATATATCTGCATAGCTCTGTCGCTGCTCAGGCTAGTTCTTCAGATCTAACCTGTCCAAGGGAAATTCCTGTTGGGGGAACCCTCTTTTCAGAGTTTCCTCCTGGATATAGCAAGATCTCTTGCCATTCCTATCCCAGGACATGATCCTGCACAGGACTCTTTCTACCAAAGCAAAGGAGAACATAATGCTTCCTTTGCATCATTCCTTGCAGGATCTCCTTCTAGGAATGTGGGAAACACCTTTAAGGGTACCCCCACCTTCCAGAGCAACTGATCTCTTATATCAGGTGCCCCCCTCTCCAGGGTTTCAAAAGACTCAACTTCCTCATCATTCCGTAGTTGTGGAATCAGCAATGAGGCGGGTAAAGAGCAAGAAAAAGCACTCTTCTTATCTGCCAGGTCGTGAGTCTAAGACACTTGATGCCTTTGGACGTCAAACCTTCCAGACATCTATGCTTTCTGCAAGAATTCTCTCATATATTTTCTATAGAAACATGATGACAGAAAAAGACCACATGGCCTATCTAGTCTGTCCTTTCTTAACAACTACAACAGTCCACTTTTTACCTTTAGAGATCCTCTGTGTTGGTCCCATGCTTTTTTGAATTCAGTTACTGTCCTCATCTCTACCACCTCCACTGGGAGACTATTCCATGGATCCACTACTCTTTCCGTAAAGAAATATTTCCGCATATCACTCCTGAATCTATCTCCCTTCACCCTCATCCCATGTCCCCTTGTAGCAGAACTTGCTTTCAATTGAAAGAGGCTCTCTCCCTGAACATTTATGCCACGGAGGTATTTAAACATCTCAATCATATCACCTCTATCCCGCCTTTCCTCTAAGGTGTACATATTAAGATCCTTAAGTCTGTCCTCATATGCTTTATAATGAAGCCCACTAATCATTTTAGTAGCCACCCTCTGCACCGACTCCATCCTGTTCACATCCTTTTGAAGGTGCGGTCTCCAGAATTGCACACTATACTCCAAATGAGGTCGCACCAAAGACTTATACAGAGGCATTATCACCTCCTTTTTTCTGCTAGCCATTCCTCTCCGTATGCACCCAAGCATCCTTCTAGCTTTTGCCGTCGCCTTTTCTACCTGTTTAGCTACTTTAAGATCATCAGACACAACCACGCCACGTCCCGCTCTTCTTTAGTGGACAAAAGTACTTCACCTCCTATACTGTATTGCTCCCTTGGATTGCTGCAGCCCAAATGCATGACCTTACATTTTTTAACATTAAATCCCAGCTGCCAAATTCTAGACCATTCTTCAAGCTTAGCTAGATCCCTCCTCATGTTATCTACACCTTCCTGGGTGTCTACTCTTTTACAGATTTTGGTATCATCTGCAAAGAGGCAAACCTTACCCGACAGCACTTCCGCTATATCACTAACAAAGATGTTAAAAAGAATCGGACCAAGGACAGATCCCTGGGGCACACCACTGGTAACATCCTTCTCCTCAGAGTGAGCTCCATTTACTTGTACTCTTTGTTGCCTCCCACCCAACCAATTTCTAACCCAAGCAGTAACTTTATGTTCCATCCCTAGGGTGCTCAGTTTGTTTATAAGTCGCCTGTGAGGAACAGTGTCAAAGGCTTTACTGAAATCTAAATACACCACATCTAGAGCTCTCCCTCGGTCTAACTCCCTAGTCACCCAGTCAAAGAAATCAATCAGATTTGTCTGACAAGACCTGCCTCTGGTGAATCCATGCTGCCTCGGATCCTGTAATGAGTCTATATGAGTTTCTCTCTTGAGGTCACAAAGTAATTACATCTTTTGACTCCTTCCCTTCCAGAATCCAAAAGTGCACACTATTCTTCACTGCTCAAGCATCTCCAGAATATCTCTTGGTTTCTTACTCATGCTTCCCTAGACTCTTTTGAGTCTGTTAGCAGGACTTCTGCTAGAACTATAGGGGCACAACGTAGAGCCTGGCTCCAAGCTTCAGACTTGGACAAATGGGCACAGCACAGACTGGGACATACTCCTTGCACTGGAGACAATCTTTTCAACAAGGAGTCTTTATGTCAGGTTACTCAGTTCTCCACTGACTTACCTGTTCCTAGGGGCTGTTATGCACCTTCTTCTGTCCCAGTAGGTAGGAAATGTCCTGCCAAACTTTCTTCCCATAGGAGAAGAAAGTTTTATGCATCTGCCCATCATACAGATGTTCCCAAACAGGGGAAGCATCGTCCTGGTCTGCAGAGTTCATCCTCTCACCAGGCTCAGCAAACCCAGCAACCACAGGGTTTCTGGTCAATTCATCAGATGCTTGTGACTCTTCGGATTAGAATCTGCAGTTGCTTCTTCTCAATAGAGGCAATCCACTGCTGTCATTCTAAATCCTAAACATGGATCTCTTCCCGAAAGACATCCATTCTTTCTATGTTCTATGAGCTGTCAGGATGTTCATGCTTCTAGGTCACAGGGTTCTCCTCTTTTCCTGCTAGGAAAAGAGGTCTATCCACTATCAAATGATAGTTTCCTGTGCCAGCATGTCTTTTTTCTTTTCTATATACTTACTACTTTGTAAGTTTTCTTCAGCTCCATTCTCTTTACCCTCTTACCAGGTTTTTCCTCTGTAAGAGCGGTATTGCTTCACTGGATGGCTTTTTCTTCAGCCTCTCTAGTTTTCTTACTTTTCCAGTGCGGAGTTCTCTTCTCTGAGTTGACTCCTCTTTTTCAATCTTACTTTAAGCAGTTCATCAGACACGTCCAGAGTTTTCTACTCTTGTTTTGTCCTTTCTGTTTTTAAACAGTACCATTCTTCTGCTGTCTGGCTAGCAGCTGTCAATGCAGGAGCCTTAATGTTTGATCCACTGGTTCTTGTCCACCAGCAACCAGATTTGTCTTCCACTAACATTCTGTCTGGTCTTAGTAGTGGCTCCAAGTCAGTGCTGTCATCTGTCTTGGAAATTTTTTCACTACAAGCTTGTTGGATTGTCTTCTCTTTCTGCCATCTCCATTCCCCTGGGTTTGGCAGCATAGTTGACATAGAACTGGCTGCAGGAGAGCCAGTACCTATCTCCTCATTCTCCTGCATCATGCTCTCTGCAATTCTACAGAGAAGCTCTCCACTATGGGCCCTTGCTAGAGAGCATGGGGGGCTTTTTCTCTAACAGCTATACTAGATGGTTGAAAAGTTCTCCTTTTTAATATAAAGGACATAGGCCTCCTCTTACGTGAAAGCTTAAGGAGTTGCTAATTCCCTGCTTTGGTCCATAGTATTTCCAATAGGGAATATGTTTTCTCCTTCCAGCTCATCCTCATGGTAAGAACGCATGATACCTTTTTGCCCTTAAACAGGTCAGCATGGTATCTCATTCCTATGGGTCTTCTGTTCACTTACCATGCTAGAGTTCTAGAATACTCCGGACTTGCTGGCTGCAGACTGATATCATCCTCTGCTTTTCACGTAACCATCCTGGTTATTCTACTACCTAGCATCCCTGTAGCCATAACCAGTGGGAATTGATTCTCTATATATCTTCTCAAGTAGGTTCCACCTTCTTGTTAGATGAATCTTTCCTCTCCACATTTTCCTATGTGAATACCTTTTTGTAGGCATATCTCTGTCTGCTTCTTTGCAGACTTCCATATAGAGGCCTATATATTCATACCTATAGCACACATCTTACAGATGTTTATGTCTATCATTTGTGTGTATTTTATGCCCTTCATATCTCACTATAGATATATTCTCATATATCTATATGTTGTTTATATCTATATATATCTATATGTATCTACCTGACTGTCGAGGCTCATATAGCTATATGATTCTGACAGATGGGCTTTACCCATACTTATGCTATCCAGCATGTTTTAGGGTCCTACACTCACAACCACTTTCGTGGTAGTTAACACCTACCATAACCTTAAGGTTAGGTACCCCTGAAGCTCTCCATGTTCCAATATCTCTTCTAGCTGACCTCAGTTAGGAGAGACATTGCGGATCTTCAGCTAATCACAGGCTCTAACGCCTCCGGCGTTGTCCTTTCTTTTGGGATACAAGGGGTTCCCATACCCTTTCTCCCCACAAGGACTGGGCCTGTTTGTCCAAATCGGTTAGCTTCTCTCTTTTTGTTCCTAAGAGTGAGCCACTGTGCTGCAAAAGAGTTTGGCTTTTATCATAAAGCCTTCCGCTGAAGGCCCACCGTTTTTGTACTACCCCAGTTTTTCCTACTGGGGTTACCTGTTACCTTTCAGGATTCTGACCTCCATTGCTTTTCCTACAGGGTTACTACTTCCACTTACAGTGAGGTCCTTCTCGAGGTTCCGCTACTGGGTTCCCCAGTAGATCCCATGAACCTCCATACTTCTCTGAAGTCCTGTTAGGGGAGGTCCATATTGCAATATTTTTTTTCTTTGCAATATCATTGATGACAATTATCATCCACACATGGACTCCTTGTCTGCAATCCTATGCTAGGTTAACTGTTCCACAGCACCTTTCTCTCTTCAACTCCTACCCTCCATCCTCAGGATGCCTGGTGTTGTGGGGGATAGCATGTTCCAACCTATGACATGCTGGGACTCCAGGCATCTCAGCTTGGGAGTCCCCATATGTGAAGATTCATTCCTGCTTGTTCCTGGAGATAGCACAGTTACTTACCTGTAACAGGTGATCTCTGGGAACAGCAGGAATAAGTCTTCACAACCCACCCACCTCCCTAGGAGTTGTATCTCTATCTATCTTTCCTTTCCTCTCTGTCTCTTTGTCTCAGCTTTAAAACTTAACTGAGGAGAGGCAGTTGGGAAAGGCGGGAAGGCAGCACGCAGGCGTGGTGGGATGCTTCCAAAAGCTCTTGGGACGCTGGGAAGCGTTCCCGCGCAGACTCCGTCGGTACCGACGTACCCATATGTGAAGACTTATTCCTGCTGTTCCCAGAGATCACCTGTTACAGGTAAGTAACTGTGCTTTGTTGCTTCAAAATAACTGAACACTTCCAAGGCTTTCAGCTCTTCACTGCTTGTAAATTTTTCCTCGGCTCTTCCCAGCAATCATTATCAAATGTTTTTAAATAAGAAAATGATCTGTTTCCTTTGAAATGCCATCAGTAGTTCACATACCAAGCAATAGTGCAAGAGGGTGACGTCCAACTTTCTTGCTTAATTTATTTTGGAAAGATGATATAACACATCTGTTTAATTTTTTACCAGTTCCCATCTGTACTTTTAGTCCTGCAGCTCGATCACAATCAGCCTTCATAAGATTTTAGCACCAGAAGTCTTCATTTGCAATTATACAAGAATTTCCCCGGTTTTTTTCTCCGCTTTTATTGCTTTCCTCACTTAACCCTCCATTGCCTCGGAAGAAAGGCCTGGCAATCTACTTCCGGTGACACTGCCAAGAAAACCCAGGAGCTTCTGGGTCACCAGGAGTCAGGACTGACTCGAAGGCACACATTGCATTTTTGCATTTATTGCTTTCCAGTCTAATCCTGCTATTGCAGTAATAGTCTTCAATTAGGAAGCATACATCATAGCTCCTGGAATCCAGTACATGCACCTCCTAAGTCTGATCAAAGGTGCTGGCTTTGAAATAGCTGAGATTTCATTTCTCCAGGAGTTGTGAAGACTACCTCTTTATTATCCGTAGTTCTGAAGAGCAGAAGTTGAACTTAGGAATCAAATCTAGGTCTCAGATGGTGCAGAACACTGTTAGTCCCCATTTTTCATTATTTACTTTAAGGCAATTTTTAAAGCATTTCCCACATGTAAAGCATGCTTTATTTCTGAGAAATGGCTGTTATAAAATTGTGTGGATATATACAGGTGCAAGCACATGTGCTTTTTCTGTAAACTAAAGGTAAAACATAAGTCCAGTCATGGTGGGTTATAAGACAATATAATCATTCAAGAAACTATCCTCCTTTTAGATTTTTGGAAGATGAAGTATGATAGTTAATAAAATGCATTAAGGGAATAACATATTTGCCCCTTAATATGCGTTAAAGGACAAATCATGTATTTTTACCTGAATGTGTAATTTTACCCCAATGTGCTTTGCATGATATGCAGATATATGCAAAACACCTCATTATGAAAAATGAATGATTCAGCTTGCGCTAAATACAAGCTGTTACTGGAAAAATAATGCCAGCTGAAAGCTGACATTTTTCAAAACGCCTCCCCCCAGGAGTATTGGGCCACATTAAAGAGGAAAGCATCAGAAGAAGGCATGCAGTCCTAAGGTTCCCCTATCCCTGACTACAGCCAAAATTCCGATGCCCTCCGCCCCGACGCCGAGGGTACCGGCGTCGACGACCTCGGCCCCAAACGGGAGGTCGAGGGAGACCGTGGCCGAGGATCGACTCGAGCCTGCATGGACTCGAGGATCGGCTCGGCCTCCGGGGTCGACTTGGACGTCAAGGTCCCGGTGGTCGGGGCAGATGCACCGGTGAGACCGGCGATCAATGCCCGCTGCTGTTCCATGAAGGCAGCGAAGCTGCTCTCCAAGGCCGTCAACCTGAGTCCGAGCTCAGGAGACCCAGCAGCCCCCGACTCGGGCCCTGACAGCGGCTCCCTCAGAGGAGAGTCCACGAGGACAACAGCACTTACGTGTCCAGGAGACTCCATCTCGACACGAGGATGTTTGGCAGGCCTCTCCGACTCCAAAGACTCGGGACGGCTATCGGGGCTATGCGACCTGGCCCTCGAGGAACCAGGAGCGTCCACCGACGCCGCCCTCGTGGGTTTCTTCTTCCTGCGATGTTCCCGCGAAGGAGACCCCTGCTCAGAGGAACCCCAACGCTGCTCGGGGCCGGAGTCCCGAGACGTCGAGGCCTCTGACGAGGTCCGGGCTTGGCCGGACGCGGAGTCAGAAAAGATCCTATCCTTTTGTTGCTGCCGACTCCTCAATGCCTTCGAGGACATTTTGCCACACGGACCACAGATCATCGGGTCATGATCGGGTCCGAGGCAGCGGAGGCAGCAGTCATGTGTTTCGGTAAGAGACATAAGTTTCTTACACCGATCACATTTCTTAAACCCGCTGGTAGCCATCGGGGGGAAAAGGGCCCCTGCTAGGTCAAAAGACCGGGCTGCCAGGGAAAAAAGAAAAAAGGCTCGAACGCCAGTCACAAAGGACAAAAAACGAAAGAGAAAAAGGACCTGATACCGGCGTATCAGTCCGAGCGGGAAAAGGATCCGGCGTCGAAACAGGGAAAATCAACTTTTTCCTCGGGGGAAAAACGAACTACGTCCGTCGGGCTCTGCGGAAAAAAGAAGACTGAGCAAGATGGCACCCTTTGAAAGCTGGGGAAATGCTCCGCACGAGGGCTCCATCGGCGCCGACGTCACCCAAATGTGAGGACTGACTTCCTGCTTGGTCCTGGAGGAGAATGTGTATGTATGAAGGTCCATTGGGTTGATAGACTTTTCATAAACTAAGCTAAAATACCAGTTTTTAGGAAGGCGTTGAAGAGTTGCTAAGGGAGGGTATCTTTTGAATAATTTAGCCCATACATTAACATGCCTAGTAGTGCAGGGCTGCTTTTTGAGGATGGTCTCTCCCTTTACTTTTTACCTTTGCTCATCTTCTGCAGTTGATCAATGACAATAATGCCCCATTAATAGGGTCATTTTTGTAAAGACCTACTTGACAATACAGCAATGGATGAGATAAGATCATCCAGCACAGTACTCTGCCAAAGCAATTTTCTAACACACCTTGATAAGTTGCCCACATGCATTCTGCCTGATGAACTCCAGAAGGAAGCTTGCTTTCGTATAATGGATCAGTGTTCATCTGTTTGTTCATAGGCACAGTAACTTTCAGAAATAAAAAAGGGATGGAAAATCGCCACATTTTGGCATGCAGGAAGAAAATGTGAATGTCAGAAAAGGGTGGAAACCAGTATTTTTAGAGAACTCTGCCTCCAACCCGCCCCCCCCCCCCAACCAATAAGAAACTGTTAGAAACCATTAATGTTGTTCATTGCTGCCTTCCAAAGTCACAGCAGAGTAAGCAGATAGAGATAGGGAAAGTTAAGTGAAACAGTGAGAGAAGACACCTTTAATCATTTTCCCCAACACTTCCAAAGTCATTTTAAGCTGCTATCCATAAGCTCAGCATTTCGCATCATGCTGTTCACTTCCCTTCTGGCGCAGCATGTAGCGGTTTTTTTTGATGAGGGGGGGGAGTGGAGGTGCAGTTTCTCCAAATGTATTAGTTTGTGCAAAGCGCTGTAAGCTAGCATTAGATTTCTCAGATTGTGTAAGCAAAGATCCAGGTAATATTCTTGACAAACAGCAAGCATGCCAGGTGGCCATGCCCATTAAACACCCAATGCAGGTGCTTACACAGTGCCCACACTATGTAGATACATACACCATGCGCTTTCCACCATATGTCCCTTACTGGCCACACACACGTGCTCCTGCAGAACCCTCTGATACGTTGTAACATCTGGCTAGCCAAGATGTCAAGCAACATGCAGCTTGAAGGCGGGACAAAAGGGAAGCACAGAAAGCATTCAGGTACAGGCAGCCACTTGCTAACTGCAAGTCTGCAGCTGACTGCCAACTTGTTTTTTTGCTTGCTGATTTCGTCACATCATGCAATTAAATTTGATAGCCTAGCTGGGCCCCTGCCTGTGGGCAGTTGGACCCCTGTTTTCTCCAGGACCAAGCAGGAAGTCAGTCCTCACATATGGGTGACGTCGGCGCCGACGGAGCCCTCGCGGAGCAATTTCCCCAGCTTTCAAAGAAAGCCTTTGGGAATTGCAGCGTGCATGCGCGGTCCCCTTCCCGCCCAAGGGTGCCATCTTGCTCAGTCGTCTTTTTTTCCACGGAGCCCTACAGACGCTGTTTGTATTCACCGCTGAAAAAGTTGATTTTCTCTCATTATTTATTCTTTTTCGGTTCGCCGGATTCTTTTTCCCGCCCGGACCCGCTACGCCGGTATCGGGTCCGTTTCTTTATTTTTCGGTTTTTTGTCCTTCGTGACAAGCGTTCGCGCCATTTTTTTCCTTTTCACTGGCAGCCCTGTCTTTTGACCTCGCAGGGGCCCTTTTTCCCTCGATGGCTGCCAGCGGGTTTAAGAAGTGTGATCGCTGTAAGAAACTCATGTCTCCTACCGACACACACGACTGCTGCCTCCGGACCCGATCATGACCCGATGATCTGTGGTCCGTGTGGCAAAATGTCCTCAAAAGCGTTGAGGAGTCGGCAGCATCAGCGAGAACGAATCTTCTCTGACTCCGTGTCCGGCCGGGCCCGGACCTCGTCAGAGGCTTCGACGTTCCGGGACTCCGGTCCTGAGCATCGTCGGAGTTCCTCTGAGCGGGGGTCTCCTACCCGGGAACATCATAGGAAGAAAAAACCCGCGAGGGCGGCGTCGGCGGACGCTCCTGGTTCCTCGAGGGCCAGGTCGCATAGCCCCGACAGCTGTCCCGGGTCCTCGGAGTCGGAGAGGCCTTCGAAACATCCTTGTCTCGAGATGGAGTCGCCTGGACACATGAGTACTGTGGTCCTCGTGGACTCGCCTCTGAAGGAGCTGACGTTGGGCCCGACGCCGTCGGGGCCCGAGTCAGGGGCTGCTGGGTCTCCTGAGCTTGGACTCAGGTTGACGGCCTTGGAGAGCAGTTTAGCTGCCTTCATGGGCCAGCAGCGGGCATTGATCGCTGGCCTTGCCAATACGTCTGCCCCGGCCACCGGGACGTCGACGTCCAAGTCGACCCCGGAGACCGAGCCGATCCTCGAGTCCATCCGAGCTCGAGTCGATCCTCGGTCGCGGTCTCCCTCGGCCTCCTGTTCGGGACCGAGGTCGTCGACGCCGACTCCTTCGGCGTCGGAGCAGAGGGCATCGGTGCCCGCCCGACCAGAGCCGCTCGAATCCTCCTCCTCGGAGTCCGACTGGAAATCGGAGGACGAAGAGTCCCCTGGTAGTTTTCGGACTCAGTGTGTCCCCTCGGACTCGCCCGAGTCCGAACCTCGGAGACGGTCCCCCCCGGAGGACATCCGGTTCTCAGATTTCGTGCGGGATATGGCCAAGGCCTTGGCATTCCCCGCGGATCCCGAGGAGGAGCCTCGAGCCGAGGAGCTCGATGCCCTCCAGTATGATTCTCCCCCGAAGGAGGCCTTTACAGTACCGGTTCCTCCGATGCTGGAACGACTTCTCTTCCGCATGTGGGAGAACCCGGCGTTGGCGCCGGTGTTAAGCAAGGCACAACTACCGCACCATTCCATGGTGGTGGAATCGGCCATGCATAGACTCAAGAGTCAAAAAATGCACTCCTCGGTGCCTCCCGGCAGGGAGGGCCCAGAGCCTGGATGCCCTCGATAGAAAGTGTTTCCAGGGCTCTATGCTTGCTTGTCGAGTCCAGACCTACCAGCTCTATATGGGCATGTATCTCCGAGATCTGGCAAAGGAAATTGCCGGGTTCTCGGCTGGTCTCTCCGAGGAACCTTTGCAGAGGTTCCAAGCCTTGTCCACTGGGATTCGAGAGTGCTCGAAGTTTATCTCTCGGGCAGCCTACGATGGCTTTGAAGCATCGGCTCGAGTAGCCGGAGCCGGCATCCATGTCCGCCGACAGGCTTGGCTTCAGTCAACCGACCTCGAGCCATGGGTCCAGGACAAGTTGGTCGATGTCCCCTGCAGAGGAGAAAACCTCTTTGGCAAACCCATGGCTGAAAAGGCTGCACAAATCGAGACCGAGACTCTGACCAGAACTAGGCTGTCCAGAAAAACCTCTGCCCCTTCTCAGAAGAAGGGCTCGGGGAAAAAGCCCTTTTACCCGAGGAAGGCGGCTGCCTATAAATACTACCCTCAGTATCAAGCCTCAGCAGCTCCCCAAAAGGGTCAGCAGGCCAAGGGACGGGGTAATGGGTCCCCTAGGCAGCAGGCCCCCAAGCCCACTACACCGGCCCCTGCTCAGCAGGGTGGGGGTTTTTGACTCAATCAGCATAGCCTCTTAGCTGGTTTCTCTCAGCACAGGAGGCCGGCTGGTCCACTTTGCCCACAGGTGGTCAGCCATCACATCAGATACCTGGGTACTTCATATAATTCAGAAAGGCTATCTTCTACACTTTCACCAGGTACCTCCCCCTACTTTCCAGGGGAGCCTCCAAGACTCCCTCTGCACAGGGACTTACTCCTTCAGGAGTTGGCAAGTCGTCTTCAGGAACAGGCTGTGGAACCGGTGCCCCACCACCTGAGAGGTCACGGCTTTTATTCCAGGTACTTTCTGATACCAAAAAGAACAGGAGGCCTCAGACCCATCCTGGACTTGCGAAACCTCAACAAGTTCCTGGCAAGGGAAAAGTTCAAGATGCTTTCCCTTGGAATCCTGCTGCCCTACCTCCAGCGGGGAGACTGGCTATGCTCCTTAGATCTAAAGGATGCCTATACTCACATCCTTGTTCATCCAGACCACAGGCAATATCTCAGATTTGTTGTGGGAGGAAATCAGTACCAGTACAGGGTCCTGCCCTTTGGCCTATCCTCCGCCCCACGGGTTTTCACCAAATGCCTGGCAGTGGTGGCGGCCTATCTAAGACTTCAAGGCCTTTTTGTGTTTCCATACCTGGACGACTGGCTCATCCGGGCCCAGTCTTCCCAAGAAGCCACTCAAGCCACTCATCGCACTGTCCCTGCTCCAGCACGTGGGCTTTGTCATAAACTTCGCAAAGTCCACTTTGCTCCCCTCTCAAGATCGCGAATTCATCGGCGCAAAGTTAAGCACTCTTCAGGCGCGGGCCTTCCTGCCTCTGGACAGGGCCCACAGGCTCATGAATCTCGCCAGCCACTTTCGCAGCAATTCCCTGGTCTCTGCCAGGCAATTTCTGAGACTGCTCGGCCATATGGCTTCCACGGTCCATGTGACCCCCAATGCCCGCCTGAACATGCGACCTGCCCAGTGGTGCCTTCGCACTCAATGGCATCAGGCCACAGGGAGCCTGACGGACTCAGTACAAGTCTCGGACCTGCTGGTCTCTTCTCTGCGGTGGTGGCTTCATCTGCCAAACCTAGTGCTGGGAGTGGATTTTCAATCTCCTCCTCCTCCTCAGGTACGACCGATGCTTCTCTCCTGGGATGGGGAGCACATTGCCAAGGGACATGTACTCAAGGCCTCTGGACTCCTTGGGAGTCTGCGCAGCAGATAAACTTCCTAGAGCTCAGAGCCATCCGCCTAGCTCTGAGAGCCTTCTCCCACCTCACTTCTCACCAGTCTGTACTGGTCCAGACGGACAATCAAGTAGCAATGTTCTACGCGAACAAACAAGGGGGCACAGGCTCCTTCCTTGTCTGGCAGACAAACTAAGCAGGATCCTCCAACCACACGAGTGGAGATTGGATCCATTAGTGGTTCAGCAGATCTTTCTCAAGTGGGGACTCCCCACCTTGGATCTGTTTGCCAGTCCTCTGAACCGGCAACTACCCAGATTCTGCTCTCGACAACAGCATCCTCTCAGAGTAGCGCCGGATGCTTTTCTGATTCCATGGTCCACAGGCCTCTTGTATACCTTTCCTCCCATGCCGCTGGTGTCTCGAACGCTCTTCAAGGTTCTCAGAGACAAAGCCTCGATGATCCTAGTGGCTCCCCGGTGGCCGAGACAACCTTGGTTCCCGCTTCTAATGCAGCTGGCGGTGGACGCTCCTCTGGGGTTTCAACCCGATCTCCTGACACAAGACTACGGGTCTCTCCTACACCCCAACCTCCGGTCCCTTCATCTGATGGCCTGGCTGCTGAAAGGGTAGTCCTTGCTCCCCTCCTACTGCCTCGGGAGGTGGAAGAGGTCGTCTTGGCCTCCAGGCCGCCCTCCACCCGGAAGTCCTACGCTCTTAAGTGGCGTCGCTTCTCCGTGTGGTGTGCTCAGCAGTCTGAGAATCCCTTCTCCTGCTTGGTGGCAGTGGTCTTGCAGTATTTGCTTTACCTCTCCAACTTAAGTCCAACTCTGTCAGAGTCCACCTCAGTGCTCTCTCTGCACATCACGCACCGGTAGATGGCAGGCCTCTGTCCAACCACCCTTTGGTGGCTCGTTTTCTCCGAGGCCTCCTTCTGTTTAAGCCTCCTTTGCGTCCACCAGCCCCTGAATGGGATCTGAATTTGGTCTTACAGCGGATTACCTGTCCGCCCTTTGAACCTATGGCTACCTGCCCTCTTCGTTTTCTTTCTTGGAAAACCTTGTTCTTGGTAGCCCTTACCTCTGCTAGGCGTGTTAGTGAACTGCAGGCCCTAGTGTCTGATCCTCCTTACACTAGGTTCTACAGGAACAGGGTGGTCTTATGGACTCACCCTAAGTTTCTTCCAAAAGTGGTTTCTCCTTTTCATCTCAACCAGGAGGTGGTTCTTCCTACCTTCTTTCCCAGGCCGCACTCCAGCCGGGCTGAAATGGTCCTGCATACCCTGGACTGTAGAAGGGCCTTGTCCTTCTACCTTGACCGTACGCGGGAGCATAGGAGGGCTGTTCAGCTCTTCGTTTCTTTTGACCCCAATAAATTGGGGCTACCTGTCTCCAAGCGTACTTCGTCCATCTGGGTAGCTGACTGTATCGCCTGGGCTTATGGGGCAGCCGGCCTCTCGTTGGAGGGTCGAGTCACGGCTCATCGTGTTAGGGCGAAGGCTGCGTCAGTGGCTCATCTCCGCTCTGTTCCGTTGGCAGACATCTGCCGGGTCGCTACTTGGTCTTCAAGCCAGACTTTTGCGGCCCATTACTGCCTGGAGAGGGAGTCCCGCAGGGACAGTGCTTTCGGTCAGGCAGTCCTCCATAATCTCTTTGAGGTTTAGGCAACTCCTACCCTCCGGCCCTGGTGTTGGGCTACCGGTCGGGAGCGTTTTCAGAGAAGATTCCTTCCTTCTGTGCTGCTGAGCTAGAGGGAGCTCATTTTTGTGCTTGAGGTCTCCGGTAGCCTTAAGCTTGGGAGTCCCATATGTGAGGACTGACTTCCTGCTTGGTCCTGGAGAAAGAGTAGTTACTCACCTGTAACAGGTGTTCTCCAGGAGCAGCAGGAATCAGTCCTCACAACCCTCCCTCCTCCCCTTGGAGTTGCAGTCCTATCATCTCGTTTTTGCTAATTTTTTTGCTGTCTTTTAGCTATGTCATCAGACTGAGCAAGATGGCACCCTTGGGCGGGAAGGGGACCGCGCATGCGCGCTGCAATTCCCAAAGGCTTTCTTTGAAAGCTGGGGAAATTGCTCCGCGAGGGCTCCGTCGGCGCCGACGTCACCCATATGTGAGGACTGATTCCTGCTGCTCCTGGAGAACACCTGTTACAGGGGAGTAACTACTCTTGCAGGGGCCTGGTTCAGCTGCCTGTATTGCCCATAGGTAAAAGCAGCCCTGTGGGAGTGGCACTGTTGAAGTACTTACAGTATGTAGCTTATAAAATATGCACATTGGTACAGAACACACGGAGTGGAGGAGTAGCCTAATGGTTAGAGCAACTGCCTAGAACCCAGAAGATCAAGGGTTCAAGTCCCACTTGGACTCCTTGTGACCTTGGGCAAGTCACTTTACCCTCCATTGCCTCTGAAGAAAAGGCTGGCAATCTACTTCCGGTGATACATTGCCAAGAAAACCCAGAGGTAGCTGGGTCGCTAGGAGTCAACACTGACTTGATGGCACTAAAAAAAAAAAAACAGAACACACAAAGTTGCTTTTGTCTTGGAGTGCTGTAAACTTTGTGCAAGAGCATTTGTGAGCTTGCAGTTATTGCACAAGCCTATTTTATAAAGCCTCTGTTATAAAATTGCCTCTGTGCAGGCTTGATCCATTCACAGCAAAGGTTCATTTGTAATTTATTTTATCTCCAGGAACAAGCAGGAATGTAGTCATCACATATGGGTATCGTCGGTACTGACGGAGCCTGTGCGGGAATGCTCCCCAGCGTCCAATTAGAACGCTTTTGGGAGCATCCCACAGCGCCTGCGTGCTGCCTTCCCGCCTTTCTCAATTGCCTCTCTCCAGTTCTTCTTTTTCCGCGGAGCTAGCAGGTCATGTTCCTGTCACCGCAGAAGAATTTCTTTATTTCTTTTTGTGGTCGCGTCTGCCTTCGACGCTCTACCGGTACCACCGGTCTTTCTTTACCTATTTCTAAAAAATAAAAAAAAATCTGTTTTCTATTTTCTCAGGTTTTAAAAAGTGTACCAAGTGTGGCGGTACCATTTCCATCACCGACACCCATGAATGGTGTTTAAAATGTGTTTAGGTCCTGACCACTCCATCACGGATTGTGTGTCCTATGCCATGATGTCTAAAAGAGGTCGGCAGAACCGAGCTGCCAAGCTCAGTACCCTGTTTCCCTCTGCAGCTTCGGTGGCATCAATGTCTTCCAGGGCTGCTGCTTCCTCCCGTGGATCTCAGGTAACTAAACATAAATCCAGCTGATCCTCGAAGGGTAGATCTCCTTCTAAACATCGAGATGCCTCTGGCGTTGCCCTCAAGGATTCTGCACCGGCAAAATTACCCCGGCAGGAGACCTCAGCTTCCAAAGTATTATCGGGGTTCCAGGATGTTCTAGATGGCTCAGCCTCAACAGATCTCCTGGTGCCATGCTCTGGGGGGGTACCAGTGGCTTCCACCGGTACCAACATCCAAGCATTGGCGGCGTCCATGGACCAGAGAATTCTGACCATGGAACACAGTCTGGCGGCTTTCCTTGCGGCATCGACGTCCTTGGTACCGCGACAGACAACTCCACTGGTACTGGCACCAGCATTGGCACCGGTACCGATAGCATCGGCATCGGTGTCTGCTATGCTGGTACTCTGTTCTCCGATGCCCTCTGATACCGATTCTCCGGTACCAGTTATTCCCGGTACCGACCTTGGTCGGTACGGGTATCAGGCTCTGCAGGAGCATCCGGACAGACGATACTTCGAGTCCTCAGAATTATCTGAGGATTCTGAAAGTTCTGTCGATGTAGCGATGCTTCTTCCAGAGGAGGAGTCCTCCCCTAAACGCAGGATGTCTCCTCCAGAGGACATGTCTTTCCAAGACTTCATCAGAGAGGTGGCTCGGGGCCTGTCCATTACTGTGGCCCCTGAAACGGAGCCAAGGAATTGGAAATTTTACAATATCCCAAAACTCCTAAGGAGGCAGCTACCTTACCCATTCATGAGATTCTATATGATCTCATGTTGAGGATGTGGGAAACACCTCTTACCACCTCTCCTTATTCTCGTAGGTTAGATAGTATGTATCGTGTCCCTCCTTGTCCTGGATTCCATAAGACTCAGCTTCCTCACCACTCTATTGTGGTGGAGTCAGCTATGAGAAGGATTAGAAGTGCAAAAAGACATGCCTTGAATCCTCCAGGACGTGAATGCAGAACCCCGGATGCTTTTGGGCGTAGAGTCTTTCAAGCTTCCATGCTTGCTGCAAGAATCAGTTCCTATAGTCTCTACATGGGAATGTTCCTAAAGGAAGTCACAGATAATTTACAGACTTTAAGTCCTTTCATTTCTGAGGATAGAAGACAGGACTTTCTCACTTGGGTCAAACATGCCCAAGATGTCTCTAAATTCTCCAACCGTGCAGCCTTTGACTGCTTTAAGTGTATAAGCAGAACCTCAGCTATTGCCATAGGTGCACGTAGAATTGCTTGGCTCCAGGCATCTGATTTAGAGCTCTGGGTACAAGATAAATTGGGAAATATCCCCTGTACTGGTGAGAACCTGTTTGGTAAAAATTGGCAGGAAAAAGCCAATGAAATGGATGCTGAAAACTCCACCTTGGATAGACTATCCAAGTCCACTGCTGATGCTGTTAGAAGTTGTTCAAGAAAACATCTTTTTCTAAAAAGAAAAGATTTTATCCTGCTTATGGTCAGTAGGCATCTTCTGCAGGTCAGTTTTCAACCAAACGTCAGCAACCACCCAAACAGAAGAAAGCAAAGGCTGCTAGGCCTCCACCGGCCCAACAGCCTCAGCCTCCTCAGGGCCTTTGACTTTCAGCTTGAGAACTTAGCCTTTCTGGTCCTGGAAGGACCAGAACCATCCACCATTCCAGGAAGGTTATGTTATTTTGCCCCAGATGGGGGCAAATAACAGCAGAGCATTGGACACTCCATCATAAAGGAGGGGTACAAACTTCATTTTTCAAGCATGCCCCCACACACAATAGTGAAGAAGTTCAATTCTCCGACCTCT
Organism: Ichthyophis bannanicus; assembly: GCA_033557465.1. Lineage (NCBI taxonomy): Eukaryota > Metazoa > Chordata > Amphibia > Gymnophiona > Ichthyophiidae > Ichthyophis > Ichthyophis bannanicus. The sequence goes on from CM066037.1 coordinate 298,225,360, forward strand.
CTCATCAACCTGTTAGGTCAGGAAGTTGCCATCCTTCTTGCCCAAGGGGCAATAGAAGAAGTGCCTCTTCATCAACAGGGCACAGGATTCTATTCCCCTTATTTTCTTATCCCAAAGAAAACAGGGGGTACAGACCTATCTTAGATCTCAGAGAATTGAACAAATTCCTTGTCAAGGAGAAATTCAAGATTTCTCTCGGAGCTCTGCTACCATACCTTCAGAGTCAGGATTGGCTTTGTTCTCTAGATCTCAAGGATGCGTACACCCATGTCCTCATCCATCCAACCCACAGAAGGTTCCTTCGATTCCTTTTGCAAGGAAAGCACTACCAATACAGGGTGCTTCCTTTTGGTCTGGCCTCAGCGCCAAGGGTGTTCACGAAATGCATGGCTGTGGTAGCAGCATTTCTCCGCAATCTGTGAATATTCATCTTCCCTTACTTGGACGACTGGCTCGTTCGAGATCCAGCAGTCAGAGGCCAAGACTTCTCTATCCTGCACAATGCGTATCCTTCAGTATTTAGGGCTGGTAATAAACATCCAAAAATCCAGTCTGACTCCCACTCAATCTTTAGAGTTCATAGGAGCTCTTCTGGATACCACAAGGGCAAGGGCCTATCTTCCCCAGGCCCGTTGCCTTCACTTGGTGCAGTTATCTTCTCAAGCAGTCCTAAAGCCTCATCTAACTGCTTGAGAAATGTTGCAATTGCTGGGCCACATGGCATCCACCGTGCATGTGGTTCCATATGCTCGCCTCCACATGAGGGCAGCTCAGTGGACTTTATCCACCCAATAGACCCAGGCATCAGGGTGCCTGTCAGACAAAATAGCAAACACAAGTCGCCTCTTTTTGTCCCTCCAATGGTGGACGTCCATTCCAAATCTGTTGCTGGGGTGCCCCTTTCAACAACCCTTACCCCAAGCAACTCTCAACAGATGCTTCTCCAAAGGGTTGGGGAGCTCATCTCCAAGACTTCACCCAGGGCACCTGGTCTCCGCAAGAGAGTTGTCTGCATATCAATCTCTTGGAACTCAGAGCAATTTTCCTGGCTCTGCGAGTGTTCCACTCCCTGCTCAGCTACAAGACAGTCCTCATTCATACGAACAATCAGGTAGCCATGTTTTATGTGAACAAGTAGGGGGGAACAGGCTCTCTGTCGCTTTGCAATGAAACTTTGGCACTATGGGTCCTCGCTAGAGAGCATCAGATTCATCTGCTGGCAGTATATCTTCCAGGCATTCAAAACTCTTGGGTGGACAGACTGTCGCGTTCTCCTTCCACACGAGTGGTCTCTGCATGCAGACCAGGTGGCCAGGATATTTCAACTTTGGGGAACCCCGGACATAGACCTCTTTGCAAGTCCGTGGAATGCCAAACTTCCCCGGTTCTGTTCCAGAATTCCGGCTCAGGGGGCTCAGGCCAGGGATGCTTTCCTCCTTTACTGGGGTCAAGACTTCCTGTATGCCTTTCCACCCATTACCCTAATCCCCAAAACAAGCTTCAGAGAGACAGAGGCCACATGATTCTCATAGCACCACATTGGCCACGGCAAGTGTGGTACCCTCTGCTTCTACATCTCTCTCAAGCTCCCTCCCTGGAGTTAGGGTCTGCTCCAGATCTCCTATCTCAGGAGAACGGAATGTTATGGCATCCCAATCCCCAGTCTCTGCATCTCAGGGCTTGGTTGCTGAAGGCCTAGATCTCCAAGATCTTCATCTTTCTCAGCAAGTTAAAGATGTTCTTTATGCTTCCAGAAAACCTTCCACTAGACGTTCTTATGCTTTCAAGTGGAAAAGGTTTACTATTTGGTGTTCAGAAAAGGGTCTTAACCCCCTTGCGATTCCTCTGGAATCTTTGCTGGAGTATCTTCTCCATTTGTTTAATGCAGGCCTTAAGACAAATTCACTAAGAGTCCATTTGAGTGCTATTGCAACTTCTCTTAAACCTCTAAATGGACAACCTATTTCCTCTCATCCTCGTATAGCAAGATTTATGAGAGGCCTCCTTCTAACTAAGCCTCCCATTAGACCACCTCCAGTGGCATGGGACTTGAACATGGTTCTTGGGCAGCTCATGAAGCCACCTTTCGAACCATTAGCTACCACCTCCTTGAAATTCCTTTCTTGAAAGGTTATCTTTCTCATTGCAATCACATCAGCACGCCGCATTAGTGAATTGCAAGCACTAGTAGCTAATCCACCTTATATAAGGTTCCATCATGACAAGGTAGTCCTTAGGACTCATCCACACTTTATGCCTAAGGTGGTCTCGCCTTTTCATCTTAACCAAGAGGTCTACCTACCTGTCTTTTTTCCAGGACCTCATGCATCAAATGCAGAGAGGAATCTTCATACCTTGGACTGTAAAAGAGCTTTAGCTTTTTACTTACAAAGAACACAGCAACATAGAAAGTCCTCTCAACTCTTTGTTGCTTTTGATCCTTCTCATTTGGGACTTCCAGTCTCCAAGAGAACACTATCTAACTGGATTGCTCAGTGTATTTCTTTCGCCTTTCAGAGTAAGAACCTTTCTCTGGAGGGCCATGTCACAGCTCACAATGTGAGAGCCATGGCAGCCTCAATGGCTCATCTGAACTATTGACGACATCTGTCAAGCAGCCACTTGGGCCTCGCTTCATACCTTCACAGCCCATTACTGCTTGGACAAGGACTCCCGCCGGGATGCCTTGTTTGGTCAGGCTGTTCTCAAACACCTGTTCCATACCTAATCAACTCCTACCCACCATCCCTGGTAGGATGCCAGAGATCCATGGGGGGAAGTGGAGCCCTTCTCAGGGACACACAACTTCTGGGGTCTCTCCCTGGCACCTAAAGCTAGGGAGTCCCCATATGTGATGACTACATTCCTGCTTGTTCCTGGAGATAGCATAGTTACTCACCTGTAACAGGTGATCTCTGGGAACAGCAGGAATTTAGTCCTCACAACCCACCCACCTCCCCTAGGAGTTGTATCTTTCTATATCTCTTTTCCTTTCCTTCGCTCTTTCTTTGTCTCAGCTCTAAAACTCAACTGGAGAGAGGCAGTTGGGGAAGGTTGCACGCAGGCGCTGTGGGATGCTCCCAAAAGCGTTCTAATTAGGAGTGGAGGAGTGGCCTAGTGGTTGGTGCAAGGTACTTCAGGCCGGAAGGTCGGGGGTTCAAATCCCACTAGAGGACAGCAACCTTGGGCCGGAAGGACTGGGGTTTCAAGTCCCACAGGTGCTCCTTGTGGTCTTGGGCAAGCCACTTAACCCTCCATAGCCCATGTTCCCTGTAAAATAGTTATCTCCAAGTTATAATGCCCTGTTCAATGTAATTTCAGTTTGTTCAATGTAAACAGCACTGATGCAGAATAGCGCGGTATTTAAGAGAAGGTAAATAAAATAAATAAAAATATAATTGGACGCTGTGGAGCGTTCCCGCGCAGGCTCCTTCGGTACTGACGATACCCATATGTGAGGACTAAATTCCTGCTGTTCCCGGAGATCACCTGTTACAGGTGAGTAACTATGCTTTATCTGAGGAGAGTAAGACCTTTGTGCATGTGTAATAGATATCTAAGTAAGTAAATATGCCTTATGCGGCTTAGTAAAGAGATCCCCAAGTGAAATCCTTCTGGTGTGTTCACATGAGTATGCTGTGTTTAAGTTGTTCTAATGAACAGTAATGTAGTAATGTCCAGGAACAAGCAGGAATGCAGTCTTCACATATGGTTGAACGTCACTGAGGGAGCTCATGCAGGAACACTCCCCAGTGTCCAATAGGAAAGCCTTTAGGAGCACTCCACTGTGCTTGCATTCCTGCCTTCCCAACTCCTCTCCTCAGTTTCTCGTTTTCCGTTGAGCCAGTAGGATGCATTGTCCTGTCACTGCTAAAGACCTTTTTTTTTTTTTGTGCCCTTCGGGGTACATTGTGTTTCTGCCTTCCCGCTGCTGGTTCTGTCGAATCTGACACCAGTCGTGAAGATTTTTTTTTTTTTTTTCAATTTATTTTCACCGCGATTCTCACCGCTAAACTAGGCCTCTAGGCCTCCATAACCTTATCTTAAATCTCAGACAACTTTTTCAGGCATGGAAAAGCCAGTCAGTGGTTTCAAAAAATGTACCAAATGTGCCAGTACCATTTCGGCCACTGATAAACATAACTAGTGTCTAAAACATTTGGGTCCTGAACATGAATCCATTTCTTGCCTTGTATGCCACCAAATGACAGAGAGGCCTCAAGAATCAAGCCAGACAGTTTTTGGATCGTTGTTAGCCTTGGACTCTTGTTTGTTTCAGTGGCTTCCATTTCATAGAGGGCAATGACTTCTTCTCATGGGTCTCAGGCTTCTTCAAAGTTCTAACACAAAAGCTAGTCAGCATTGGCAATTTCCAAATTTTTGGCATTAAAGACCAATTCTGATTCCAGGGAAAAGTCCCAGCATAAGCATCGCAACGCCCTTAGAGGTGTTTCCTATGCAGACCGGCCAGCCAAACAGCCCTGACGTGAGGATCTGTCCTCCAAATCACAAGTGGCACTCCAGGACGCTCCTGAGACATTGACCTCCAAAGAGCTACCGGTTCCATGTTCTGGGACGGTGGTTCAAAGCCCCATACATGATTCCACCCAGACATCGGCCATCTCCCTAGACCAGCATATGCTGGCTCTTGAGAGGAGTTTGGCAGCACTCCTGGCAGCCTCGGTACCGATAACATTGAGAGCTTCAGGAATGCAGGCTTTGGCACAGCCTACAACCAGGCATATTGAGCCCGATGTTGGCCATCTAACCAGCATTGTCTGAGCACCTGAAGCTAATTCCCTCTGTTGGAACTGGCCGATGTTCCCAGTATCCAACAGAATCGGACCACCTTTGCGCTAAGTTCTGATACCACCGAGTATCTGTATTGGCATAGACTGTCGGCTTCCACGAAGCATCAAGGTCGACCCCAAGACCACTAATGCTTCGATTTCTTGCTGGACTCTGATTCAAGTTCTTCAGAATCAGATGGGGGGGGGGTGTCACTCAATTCCCAAGAGCTTCCCTACATCCCTTCGGACCCTTCGCCGCTGCTTCAGGAACGGCATCGGTCCCCACCCCAAGATTTGTCCGTTCAGGACTTTATACGTAACAAAGCCCGCAGGGCTCTCCATCACAGTAGCCTCGGAAAAGGAACATAGGGGGGAGGAATTGGAGATACTCCAATACCCTCCCATGCACAAAGAGGTGGCCACTTTACCGGTGCATCGTATCCGCCGGGATCTTATGCTCCTCATGTAGGAGGCCCTGCTCACAGTTCCGCCTGTAATACCATATGCAGAGTACCAGAGCGCCCAGGCTTCAGAAAACCTCAGTTCCCCCACCACTCAATGGTGGTGGAATCGGCGATGTGCCTAATAAAGAGCTCAAAGAACCATTCATCCATGCCTCCTGGCAGAGACTTGAAGATACTCGATGCCTTTGGGCGTCGATATTTCCAGGCATGCATGTTGGCCTCCAGAGTGAACTCTTACATGCTGTACATGGACTTTCGCCTCCCTGCTTCCTTAGAATAAGCGTAGTGCATTCCGGATACTTCTCAAGTAAGGCTTACCAGGGCCTCTTTTAATACTTTTGAATTTACAAGCAGAGCATCAGTAGTCTGCATTGGGGCTTGCAGAATGGCCTAGTTACAGGCATCAGACATCGAGCAATGGATCCAGTATAAACTGGCCAATATCCCATGTACCAGGAAAATCTCTTTGGCAAAGGTTGAAGGGAAAAAGCAGGGGGGATTGAAACATAATCTCTCTAAAACACCTTTCCAGGAAAACAGCTAACCCATCCAAAAGAAGGCTCTTGCCAAGAAATCTTTTTATTCTAAAAGAGATACTATCCTCCTTGCTCAGCTTCTGTCAACCTCAGCAGAGGTAGCAGGACCTCGCCAACCCAAAAAACCCAAGGTTCCTAAGCCTCAACCAGCTGCTCAGGCACAACCTGCAGCTGTTTTTTGACTCCTTCCTAGAGAACATTGCCAATCTGCCCCTGGAGGGCACCCATCCCCTCCACATAGCTGGCAGATTTTGTCATTACGTGTGGCACCTCATAACATCAGAGCAGTGGATGCTCCAGATTGTCCAAAGGGGGCTATCGACTTCACTTCAAAACCTTACTCCCTCCCCCCCCCCCACCTGCCTCACAAGGGATTCTCCCATACAACCCATTTAAAACACTCTTAAAAGAAGAGGTGATCACTCTGTTGTCCCAAGGTGCCATAGAAAGAGTTCCTCCTCAAGAAAAGTTGGGCTTCTACTCTCCATACTTTCTTGTTCTGAAGAAGACAGGAGGCTTCAGGCCCATCTTGGATCTGAGACATAAACAAATTCATGGTCCAAGAAAAATTCTAAATGATTTCTGTAGGAACTCTTCTACTATACCTTCAGAAACATGATTGGCTATATTCTCTAGACCTAAGAGGTTTACACGCATATCTCCAGGAACAAGCAGGAATGTAGTCTTCACATATGGGTATCGTCGGTACCAACGGAGCCTGCGCGGGAACGCTCCCCAGCGTCCAATTAGAAAGCTTATGGGAGCATCCCACAGCGCCTGCGTGCTGCCTTCCCACCTTTCCCAACTGCCTCTCTCCAGTTCTTTGTTTTCCACGGAGCCAGCAGGTCGTTTTCCTGTCGCCGCAGAAATTATCCCGTATTTTTCATTCTTTTTTTGTGGTAGCGTCTGCCTTCCTCGACGCTATACCGTTAACGCCGGTTCTTTCTTAAAAAAAATAAAAAAATTTGCTCTTTCTTATTCTGGATTTTCCAGCCTTTTTTCTCTCAGGTGCCACGCGCCATTTTGGGCACTAGGCACAAATTTTCCTCAACATGGAAAAACCCGCTTCGGGTTTTAAAAAGTGTTCCAAGTGTGGCGGTACCATATCCGTCACCGATACTCACGAGTGGTGCCTCAAATGTTTAGGTCCTGACCACTCCATCTCGGAGTGTGTTGCCTGTGGGGTGATGTCAGAGGGGTTGGCAAAACCAAACTGCTAAGCTTAGCACCCTTTTTCCCTCTGATGCAGCATCCGTGGCATCGACGTCTTCCAGGGCTTCGTCTTCCTCTCATGGATCTCAGGTAACCAAACATAAATCTGGCCGGTCCTCAAAGGGTAGATCTCCTTCCAAGCATCGAGATGCCTCTGGCGTTGCCCTTGACGGACTTCTACCGGCAAAACTGCCCCGGCAGGAAGCTTCGGCTTCCAAAGCACTATCGGGGCTCCAGGATGTTCTCGAGGCCTCGACCTCGGCAGAACTACTGGTGCCATGCTCTGGGGTACCGGCCGCTTTGTCCGGTACCGATACGCAGGCATCAGCAGCATCAATAGACCAGAGGTTCTTGGCTATTGAACGCAGTCTGGCGGCTCTCCTTGCGGCTTCGGTGCCTTCGGGACCGCTTCAGACAGTTCAACCGTTATCGGCACCGATATCAGTACTGGTACCGACAGCATCGACTTCAGCGACTGTTACCAACACCGAGTCATGCTGTCTCCTCCGGTATCGACAGGCCGGTACCAGTATCGTGCTTTACAAGAGCACCCGGACAGGAGATATTTTTTAATCCTCTGATGAATCTGAGGATTCTGACAGCTCTGTCGGTACTGGAGTACTTCTCTCTGAGGAGCTTTCCTCTCCTAAACGTAGGATGTCTCCTCCAGAGGATATATTCTTCCAGGATTTCATCCGGGAAGTGGCTAGAGGTCTTTCCATTATAGTGGCTCCTGAAACAGAGCCCAGAGCAAAGGAGCTGGAGATTTTACAATATCCTATAGCTCCTAAGGAGGCAGCTATTTTGCCTATTCATGAGATCTTGCATGATCTCATGTTAAGAATGTGGGAGACACCTCTTACCACTTCTCCTCATTCCCTTAGGCTGGATACCATGTATCGAGTACCTCTTTGTCCTGGATTTCAAAAAACTCAGTTACCACACCACTCCATAGTGGTGGTGTCGGCTATGAGAAGGATCAAGAGTGCAAAAAGACGTGCATCTAATCCTCCAGGACGCGAATGTAGGACTCTTGATGCCTTTGGGCGTCGAACCTTCCAGGCCTCTATGCTTTCTGCTAGGATTAGTTCCTACATCTTATACATGGGAATGTTCCTTAAGGAGGTTACAGGAGATCTAGAGCTTATGAGCCCTCTCCTTCCTGATGATAAAAGGCAGGATTATCTTACACTTGTCAAACATGCCCAGGATGTTTCCAAGTTTGTTAATCGTGCAGCTTTTGACTGCTTTGAGTGCATAAGCAGAATCACTGCCATTCCCATAGGTGCTCATAGGATTGCCTGGCTCCAGGCATCTGACTTAAAACTCTGGGTACAGGACAAACTGGGGAATATCCCTTGCACAGGTGAAAATCTTTGGCAAAAATTGGCAAGAGAAAGTTAACGAGCTAGATGCTGATAACATCACTTTGGATAGACTATCCAAAGCTACAGCTGATCCTGCAAGGAGAAAATCCTACCAGAAACCATTCTTCTCTAAAAAGAAGAGGTTTTACCCCCTCCTATACCCTGCAGGTCAGTCTGCCCGAAAGGGACAGCAGACCCCAAAGCAAAGGAAAACAAAGGCTGCTAAGCCTCAACCGACCCAGCAGACTCAGCCTCCACAGGGGCTTTGATTCCCGTTTAGAGAACTTGGCCGCCTTGGCCCTCAACGGGCCAGAGCCTTCTACCATCCCAGGAAGGTTGTGTCATTTGCCCCCAGATGGGGGCAGATAACAGAAAAATGGACTCTTTCCATTGTAAGAGAGGGGTTCAAGCTTCTTTCTTCAACATGCCCCCTCCTACCGTGGTAAGACAGTTCAATTCTCAGACTTCACTCAACGCTCAGTTGGGTCAAGAAGTCAGTTTACTTCTTGCCCAGGGGGCAATAGAAGACGTACCCATTTCCCAACAGGGTACAGGGTTTTACTCCCCCTATTTCCTTATTCCAAAGAAAACAGGGGGACACAGACCCATTTTGAACCTCAGAGAATTGAACAAATTCCTGTTCAAAGAGAAATTCAAGATGATTTCTCTGGGAACTCTGCTGCCATACCTTCAGAGTCAGGATTGGCTTTGTTCTCTATATCTCAAGGATGCGTACACTCAGGTTCTCATCCATCCAACTCACCGAAGATTCCTTTGGTTCCTTTTTCAAGGAAAGCACTACCAATACAGGGTGCTTCCTTTTGGCCTGGCCTCAGCACCAAGGGTGTTTACGAAATGCATGGCTGTGGTAGTAGCATTTCTTTGCACTCTAGGAATATTCGTCTTCCCCTACTTAGGCAACTGGCTCATTCGAGCCCCATCAGAGTCAGAGGCCAGGATATCTCTATCTTGCACAATGCGTATCCTTCAGTATTTGGGCCTAGTCATAAACATCCCCTGACTCATCAGTCTGTCCTCATTCAAACAGACAACCAGGTAGCCATGTTTTATGTAAACAAGCAGGGCGGAACTGGGTCCAGGCTCCTTTGTCAGGAAGCGCAGGACCTTTGCTTGTTTGCTCTCAGGCACAACATGCTCCTCAAGGCTGTATATCTACCTGGCCAGGAAAACTACCTGGCCGACAGGTTGAGCAGGATTCTGCAGCCCCACGAGTGGCAGCTCCATCCTCTGGTGGTTCAGAAGATTTTCTTGAAATGGGGACTTCCATCCGTAGATCTGTTTGCCAGTCCACTGAACAAACAGCTGCCAAAGTTCTGCTAGAGGCAACCGCATCCTCTGCGGAAGGCAGCAGATGCTTTTTTGATTCCCTGGTCTCAGGGCCTCCTGTATGCGTTTCCTCCCACGCCCTTGGTGGCCCAAACTCTGTTCAAGATTCTTCAGGACAAGGCCTCGGTCCTGCTGGTGGCTCCCAGGTGGCCGAGACAGCCTTTGTTTCCACTTCTGCTTCAGCTGACAGTGGATCCCCCACTGCCTCTGGGGTTGTAACCTGACCTTATCTCTCAGGATCAGGGTTCCCTTCTGCACCCCAATCTCAGAGCTCTCAATTTGATGGCCTGGAGGCTGCAAGGGTAGTTTTGGCTCCCTGGGGCCTACCTCTGGAAGTTGAGGAGGTTCTCCTAGCCTCTAGGAAACAGTCCACTAGGAAAACCTATGCTCTCAAATGGAAAAGGTTTTCTGTGTGGTGTCAGCTACGTACAGAGGATCCTTTCTCCTGTACTGTACCAGTGGTGCTTCAGTACTTACTGCACTTATCAAATCAGGGACTTAAGTCCAATTCTGTTCGGGTCCACCTCTCAGCTCTAGCAGCTCACCACTCACTGGTGGAAGGACATTCTCTGTCGGTTCACCCCTTGGTGTCCCACTTTCTCAGAATCTTGCTTTTGCTCAAGCCTCCAATCTGTCGTCCTGCTCCTGAGTGGGAGTTGAATGTGGTCTTGCAGCAACTGACTCGCCCACCTTTTGAGCCGATGGCTTCTTGCCCTCTACGCTTCCTGTCCTGGAAAACACTCTTCTTGATAGCTCTAACCTCGGCCAGGTGAGTGAGTGAGCTTCAGGCCCTGGTCTGTGACAGGCCTTACACTCGCTTCTATAGGAACAGGATAGTCCTTAGGACTCATCCAAAGTTCCTCCCAAATGTTGTCTCCTCCTTCCACCTTAACCAAGAGATGGTTCTTCCAGCATTCTTCCCTAGGCCTCATGCAAGCCAGGCTGAAGCAGTTCTGCATACCCTGGACTGTAGGAGGGCCTTATCCTTCTACCTTGACCGTACGCAGGGGCATAGAAGGGCTACTTAGCTCTTCATATCTTTTGACCCTAATAATTTGGGGTTAGCTGTGTCCAAGCGTACCTTGTCCACCTGGGTAGCTGACTATCACCTGGGCTTACAGGGCGGTTGACCTTCCTTTGCAGGGTCGGGTCATGGCCCATCGTGTCAGGGCAATGGCTGTCTCAGTGGCTCACCTCCGCTCTGTATCGTTGGTGGACATCTGCAGGGCTGCAACTTGGTCCTCAAGCCAGACCTTTGCGGCCCATTACTGTCTGGAAAGGGAATCCCATAGGGACAGTGCTTTTGGCCAGGCAATACTCCAGAATCTCTTTGAGGTTTAGGCAACTCCTGCCCTCCAGCCCCCCGTTGGGCTACCGGTGGAGGTTGTGTCAGTGAAAAGCCTTTCTTTGATGCTGGGACTAGAAGGAGTTCTCTTGTTCAGCCTGGGTTCCTTGGTAGCCCAGAGCTAGGGAGTCACCCATATGGGAGGACTGACTTCCTGCTTGGTCCTGGAGAAAGAGTAGTTACTCACCTGTAGCAGGTGTTCTCCAGGAGCAGCAGGAATCAGTCCTCACATCCCTCCCTCCTCCCCTGGGAGTTGCAGCTGTACATAGTTAATTTTTACATTTTTGTGTGCTGTTTTTAGCTGTCATTTGACTGAACAAGATGGCACCTTTAGGCGGGAAGGGAACCGCGCATGCGTGCCTGCATTCCCAAAGGCTTTCTTGGAAAGCTGGGGAAATGCTCCGCAAGGGCTCCATCGACGTCTGATGTCACCCATAAGTGAGGACTGATTCCTGCTGCTCCTGGAGAAAACCTGTTACAGGTGAGTAACTACTCTATCTCTTGAAACAGCAGGAATCCGTCTTCACAACCCACCCTCCGCTCCTAGGAGTTGTAGGGTTCTCTTATTTTCTTCTGTTACAAACTCATCTGAGGAGAGGAGTTAGGAAGGCAGGCACGCAGGTGCAGTGGAGTGCTCCCAAAGGCTTTCCTTTTGGACGCTGGAGAGCATTCCTGTTTGGATTCCATTTGTGACATTCACCCATATGTTAATACTGATACCTGCTGTTCCCGGAGATCACCTGTTACAAGTGAGTAACTATGCTTTCCTATACAGAGAATGAAGTATGAGGGCCTCTGCAGAAATAGTGTATATTAAGCGAGCAGACTATTTTTGAATAGTCATATATTCCTTGTTAAAAAAGTTGATTTTTTTTTTTTTGTTTCATTTTGCTTTTTTTCACTCAAGAAGCAGGTCACGTTCAAAGAGCTACTCCAGGTCTCGTAGCAAGTCCAAATCTGTTGGTTCTTCCAGATCTGCCAGTAGGTCTCGCTCTCCTAATCATACACCAGAGAAGAAATCTGCACAGAAGAATTCAGATCTTCCTCCTGGCTCTCCTTCTCCTCGTTCAGCAAAGAGAAGATCCCGTTCTAGGTCAAGCTCTGCAGAGAGCCGTAGTTAAGTCTGTTTGAAAAGATAGTTTAATTTCTGGATTCCATATTGATAGATTTTTGGGGAGGAAGAAGGCTGGGTTTGAAAGATGGAGTGATGAAGGTTCACCACCATTCTCGTCACTATTCATAGCCTGTTTTTATTTTGTAAATGATAGTTACTGTAATAAGACAAAAGTTGCCAGGCCCTCAAAGAGAACCAAAAATTGATCCCAGTTTCTATATATTATGACATGGCATGCAATAAGAGTACACACGCAAGTGTTTTAGTCATTGCCCTCACATTGATTTGTTGAGTTGGGTTTTTTTGTAAGCTTTTTATTTTTTCTACATTCCAGTTACACCTACAACATAAGTCTTTTTATACATAGTATGCCCATCTTTATAATTTTAGGACAGGTTGATCCCCCTTTATCCCATGTAGCAAGCACTTCCATCATTCAAACTGCAGCTTGAAAATCCTCAGAAAGGGGGCCTATTCCCTATCACACATGAGCTTTGTTTTTCGGTGTGAAACTATTTCTTTTAGCTTTCTGTTAGTTGATTGTATATTGGATAGGAAGGCCATTAAAAAATCTCTTGATTTGCAGTCATATTGAGGTTTTGTCATCCAGAGTATACATTTTATACTTCAGCATATCTGCCTTGCTTGAATATTTACAAATTTATTTTGTTTTAGAATGCCAGATATGTACCTTTCTCTAGCTATTCCCTTAGCATTGGTTAGTCATTGCACTGCCAACATCCAGTACTGAAGAGCTCCTGGAGACATTCTGACATTTGTCATTATGTTAGCTGAAGTTATTTCAGTTGAATTCTTTTGCGATGTCACATTCCATTATCCCTGTCATTTTGGGTGTCTGGATTTATAGTATATGTTCTGTTTGTAAAATGGAACACATTATGACTACTGGCAGCAAAGGGGTTAAATTCAGTCCCATCCAAAATCATTCTTTCGGTACAGTTAAAATTCTCTTCATATGCCAAGTATAATACTTTTGTGTTATCTTATGTAAATTGGCTCATGATCCTGATGTCCATTAGTAAACTAGCTTTGTTTTCCTCACCTCTTAGATGAGCCATGTATACATTTGGAGGTTAGTGAGCTAGATAACAAGCCCTACTCCCCTTCATTACCACAACAGAGCATATAGTAGTATAACATTTCTCTAGATTAGCTCTGTTTGTGGAACCAGCAGACTAAGTCAAAAGTGGGTGTACTCCAAGAGTAAATGTCAAGTGGTGACAGAACAACTTGGTAATGTCAAAGGCTTGAAGAGGGTTATTTTATGTAAACTTGCTGAATGTATAATTGTTTCAATCACTATGTATGTCTACTTCATAGTTTGATTTTTATTTTTCTGGCTTTTGATTAGTTGAGAGAGGCTGCCTTGAAAAATGTAAAACTGAACTATGTTAAATGTGTTGACCATAGTGTAATAAATGATGATTTTTTTTTCTTGCTTAGCCGATGTAAGTCATTTCTGTTAATCCTAATGCAGATTACTGTACTATTCCTTAGGCTATAGTTTGGTAAAGCCTTCGTCTGAGCCTTTGTGTAGGAACAGAGCATTGAGCTACTGACCAGAGTTTAGTGAGCCATTCTAATAATACAGTAATACTTTCTGTGTATCAGCACTTCTGGTTTAGGTTCCTCCCACTCCCTCTTTTATTGCCAGGCATCTGCCTTCAACCTATTTACGAGCCCTCCCTCACTGCTATTTCTAACATGGGGACGGAAAGGCTTTAATGTCATGGATATCCAGGGTGTGTTATTTTTAATCCCACTCCTTTTCACATCTAGCTCGGTTATAATAGTGGCAATCCTGTAGCTGAGGTCAGAAGGCAAAAACTTAGTGAAACGTCTGGCACAACTGCCCTCAAGCCTAAATTGAATGCCTTTTCTGTGGAGACAAGCAGGGGGATGCTGGCACACAGTGATGATGACGTCCTGGATGGCTGTGCTCTCCAGTCAGCAGTGGAGGCAGACAAGCAACTTTTTTTTTTTGTCATCACTTGATATATCCTTTGGTACAGCACTGAGTGAAGTCAGTATTGCCTGTCTGCCTCCAGCAGGTGGCAAGGGGTGTGAACTGGTTCAGCAGTGAAAGGCAGACCTGACTCTCCTTGCCCATACTAGTACAGAGGCCTTTGATTGAGTCATGAAGGGCCTAATGGCTCAGAGCACGAATACACCCATGTTTCCTGGAGTGGACCACTGTCCTGTTTCCATGCTATTTCCCACAGATTATAAGTGCTGGTAGGCTGGAAGAGGAGCAAGAGAGCCACATGGGGAGGAGGGGGCTCCTGAGAAAGAGGAATCTGTAAGTTGGGCTCAGGTCCCCCTTCGCTCTTGCTGTCCTTAATTACTTTGGATGCCTTTATAAAGGCTAACTTTTCCCATAGACTTCAAATGGGAAGTTCCCCATTGAGTTCAGTAGGAGCTAATTGGCTCTCTGCTGCTATGATTCAAGCAGCTTTAAATTAAAGAGAGTTTTCTTAGGCACTTGGGGCCTCCCCAGTATCCTTGTCCTCGGCTGTTGTGTTGTCTCCCTTGACTAGGTTGTAAGCTCTAATGAGCAGGGACTTGTCTTTTATATGTGTCTGTACAGCACTGCATGTGCCTTGTAGTGCTATACAAATGATCAGTAGTAGTAGACCTCTGTGTGCATTTGAAACCTCCCAAATAGCGTTTTCCCAGTCAGCCAGACAAACCTCAGGATTCCTGTTTTCTGAAGCTGTGCACTTTTCCCTTGGTGTGATTTTTCTCACCTTTTTTTTTGCCTTTTGCTACCATGCTTCTTCGTAGACTAGCAGAAAGGAGTCCTCACGTATGGGTGACGTCCCCGATGGAACCCCGCACAGGAATGCTCCCAAACTTCTATCGGAAGCTTTTGGGAGGTGCCATAGCAGCACCATCTTGATTTAGTCTTTTGTTTTCTGCAGAGCCCCATGGACATATTCCAGACACCTCCATTGGTAAATTTTTCTCTCTTTTCCTCTCAGGATGTTTTTTCTCCTTTTTTTTTTTTTTTTGTCCACCTGTCATCGCAGGTCTCTCCTACCTTTTATCTTTTTTCTCCTTCAATCATTAATTTTAATCTCCAGGAACAAGCAGGAATGTAGTCTTCACATATTGGTATCGTCGATACCGACGGAGCCTGCGTGCGAATGCTCACCAGCGTCCAATAGGAAAACCTTTGGGAGCATCCCACAGCACCTGCATGCTGCCTTCCCGCCATTCCAACTCTCCCTCATCAGTTTTTTCATTTTCTGCGGAGCCGATAGGTCGTATTCTCCAGGACCAAGCAGGAAGTCAGTCCTCACATATGGGTGTCATCGACGCCGATGAAGCCCTAGCGGAACATTTCCCCAGCTTTCCATGAAAGCCTTTGGGAATGCAGGCACGCATGCGCGGTTCCCTTCCCGCCTAAAGGTGCCATCTTACCTCAGTCTCTCTTTTTCCGAGAAGCCCACCGGACGTGTGTTCTGTCATCCTGGATAAAAGTTTGATTTTTTTCGGCGATTCTCGCTATTTTTCTTTCCCGGTTCGATGCCGGTTCCCCTCCCGCCAGGTTCGGTACACCGGTATCGAGCCCGTTTCTTCTTTTTCAGTTTTTGCCCTTTGTGACTGGCATTTGCGCCCTTTTTTGTGTTTTCCCTGGCAGCCTGGGCCTTTGACCTCGCGGGGACTCTTTTTTTTCCCCGATGGCTTCCAGTGGTTTTAAAAAGTGTGATCGGTGTAAGAAGTTGATGTCTCTCACCGACACACACGACTGCTGCCTTCGGTGCCTCGGTCCTGATCACGACTCTGACGTGTGGACCATGTGGGAAGATGTCTTCCAAGGCACTCTGAAGTCGCCAGCAGCAGAAAGAAAGGCTTTTTTCTGACTCAACCTCCAGCTGGGCCCAGACCTCGTCTGAGGCCTCGACATCTCGAGATTCGGATCCCGAGTGCCTTAGTGGCTCCTCGGACAGGGGGTCCCCCGATCGGGAACCCAAGAGGAAGAAGCGGCTCATGAGGGCGTTGTCGGAAGAGGTCCCTGGCTCCTCGAGGGCCAGGTCTAAGACCCCCGACCGTCACCCCGGGCCCGTGAAACAAGAGAAGCCTGCCAAAGTTCCTCGCGTGGAGCCGGAGTCTGTTGGACACGTAAGTCCTGTAGTCCTCGAGGACTCTCCTCCCAGAGAGCTGACATCGGGTCCGGCACCGCCGGGGCCCGAGTCGGCTGCTGCGTCTCCCGAGCTGAGTCTCAGGATGACAGCCTTGGAGTGCAGACTGTCTGCCTTCATGGAGCAGCAGCGGGCACTGATGGTCAGCCTGTCTGGCGCATCTGCCCCAATCACCGGGACATCGACATCGAATTCGACCCCGGAGACCGAGCCAATACTCAAGACCATGAAGGCTCGAGGTCGACCTCGGTCGCGGTCTCCCTCAACCTCCCGTTCGGGACCGAGGGCGTCGACGCCAGTGCCTCTGGCGTCGGGGCGGGTGCTCCTGGGCCCTGCGGGATCGGATCCTGACTCCTCGTCGGACGAGTCCGCCTGGGAGACGGAGGATGAGGAGTCCCCGGACACATTCAAGACTCGGTGCGTCCCGTCGGACTCACTGCATTCTGAGCCCCGAAGGATACCCGGTTCTCGGCGTTTGTCCCGGGATATGGCCGCCGCGTTGGCTATCCCAGCAGACCCCGAGGAAGAGCTGAGGAGCTCGAGGCCCTGCAGTACGACTCTCCTCCGAAGGAGGCCTTTACTGTCCCGGTTCCTCCGATGCTGGAACGGCTCCTCTTCCGGATGTGGGAGGCACCGGCCTCGGCGCCGGTTTTAAGCAAGCGGGTCGATTCGATCTATCGACTCCGGAAGAGCCCTAGCTTCCAGAAGGCACAGCTACCACACCATTCCATGGTGGTGGAATCGGCCATGCATCGCCTGAAAAGTCAGAAGATGCACTCCACTGTGCCTCCTGGCAGGGAGGCCCGAAACCTCGATGGTTTTGGTAGAAAGTGCTTCCAGGGCTCGATGCTTGCTTGCCGTGTCCAGTCTTACCAGCTGTACATGGGCATGTACTTGTGAGACCTGGCCAAGGAGTTGGCCGGGTTCTCTGCTGGTCTCTCCGGGGAACCCTTGCAGAGATTCAAGTCCTTGTCCTCAGGGATTCGGGAATGCTCCAAATTCATGTCCCGTGCTGCCTAAGATGGCTTCGAGGCTTCGGCCCGAGTTGTGGCAGCCGGCATCACGGCTCGACGCCAGGCATGGCTGCAGTCATCGGACCTCGAGCCATGGGTTCAGGACAAGTTGGTCGATGTCCCTTGCCAAGGTGAAAACCTTTTTGGCAAGACCATGGCCGAGAAGGCCGCTCAGCTCGAGACCGAGCACCTTACAAGGACAAGGCTGTCTAGGAAGACCTCTGCCCCTTCTCACAAGAAGGGCTCGGGTGAAAAGCCCTTTTACCCAAGGAAGGGCACTGCCTACAAACAGTACCCTCAGTATCAGGCTGCCCAAGCTGTACGCCAGGGTCAGCAAGCCAAGGGGCAGGGTAATGGGCCCCGTAGGCAGAGGACCCCCAAGCCTCCGGCCCCTGCTCCCACTCAGCAGGGTGAGGGTTTTTGACTCCTCAAGCATAGCCTCTCCGTCTCTGCTACCTCAACCCTGCACAGGAGGTCAACTCGCCCTCTTTGCCCCCCAGTGGCCCCGCATCACGGGGGACAGTTGGGTGTTAAACATAGTCTACAGGGGCTATGCACTACACTTTCACCAACTGCCTCCTCCATATTTTCCAGGAGAGCCTCCAAGGCCTCCCCTGCACACAGATCTTCTACTCCAGGAGCTCCAAGGTCTGTTGGTGGACAGGGCGGTGGAGCCTGTGCCTCTTCAAATGCAAGGTAAAGGGTTCTACTCCAGATATTTCCTGGTACCCAAAAACCAGTGGCCTTCGACCTATCCTGGACCTCAGGAATCTCAAGTTCCCAGAGAAAGAAAAGTTCAAGATGCTTACTCTTGGAACACTTCTGCCCTACCTCCAGCAGGGAGATTGGCTATGCTCCTTAGATCTAAAGGATGCGTACACGCACATTCTCATTCATCCAGACCACAGAAAGTACCTCAGGTTCATTGTGGGAGGAAACCATTATCAGTACAGAGTACTGCCTTTTGGCCTAACCTCCGCTCCCAGGGTCTTTACCAAATGCCTGGCAGTGGTGGCGGCCTACCTGAGAACTCAAGGCATCTTTGTCTTTCCTTATCTGGACGACTGGCTCATAAGAGGTCAGACTTGCCAGGAGGCCCGACAGGCCCCCTCAGTACTATTGCTCTGCTTCAAAGCTTGGGGTTTGTGATAAACTTCGCAAAGTCCACTTTGCTCCCCTCCCAGAACTTGGAGTTCATAGCGGCGAGGTTGGACTCTCTGCTGGCAAAAGCATTCTTGCCAAAAGACAGCTCAAAGACTCATAAACTTAGCAAACCAGTTTCTCAGCAGGTCACTGGTCTCCGCCAGACTCTGCCTGAGGCTTCTGGGCCACATGGCTTCGACAGTACATGTGACCCCCAATGCCAGGCTCCATATGAGACCTGCACAGTGGTGCCTTCGGAGTCAATGGTCACAGGCCACAGGCAGCCTCAGAGTCAAGATAAGAGTGTCCAGACCTTTTCTGGACTCCCTCAACTGGTGGTTGCACCCACCCAATCTACTGAAAGGGGGTGCCTTTTCAAATTCCTGGGTACACAGGGGTACTGACCATAGATGCCTCCTTGCAGGGCTGGGGGGCTCATTGTCTGAACAAGTGCACCCAGGGCCTGTGGTCTCCCTGGGAGGCCGCACAGCAGATCAATCTCCTAGAACTCAGGGCTATTCGATTAGCACTCAGAGCTTTCTCTCCTGCCCTGGCTCATCAATCTGTCCTGGTTCAGACAGACAACCAGGTAGCCATGTTTTATGTGAACAAGCAAGGCGGGACTGGGTCCAGGCCCCTTTGTCAGGAGGCACAGGACCTTTGCTCATTTGCCCTCAAGCACAACATGCTCCTCAAGGCTGTATACCTTCCAGGCCAGGAAAATTACCTGGCCAACAGGTTGAGCAGAATTCTGCAGCCCCACGAGTGGCAGCTGCATCCTTTGGTAGTTCAGAAGATCTGCCTGAAATGGGGTCTTCCTTTGATAGATCTGTTTGCCAGTCCACTGAACAAACAGCTGCCTCGGTTCTGCTCCAGACAGCCGCATCCTCTGCGGGTAGCAGCAGATGCTTTTCTGATACCATGGTCTCAGGGCCTCCTGTATGCATTTCCTCCCACGCCTTTGGTGGCCCGAACTCTGTTCAAAATTCTTCAGGACAAGGCCTCAGTCCTGCTGGTGGCTCCCAGGTGGCCGAGACAGCCTTGGTTTCCTCTTCTGTTTCAGCTATCAGTGGATCCCCCACTGCCTCTGGGGTTGCAACCTGACCTTCTTTCTCAGGATCATGGTTCCATTCTGCACCCCAATCTCAAAACTCTCACTTTGATGGCCTGGAGGCTGCAAGGGTAGTTTTGGCTCCCTGGGGCCTACCTCCTGAAATTGAGGAGGTTGTCCTAGCCTCTAGGAAACAGTCCACTAGGAAGACCTATGCTCTCAAATGGAAAATGTTTTCTGTGTGGTGTCAGCTACGTACACAGGATCCTTTCTCTTGTACTGTACCAGTAGTGCTTCAGTACTTACTGCACTTATCAAATCAGGGACTTAAGTCCAATTCTGTTCGGGTCCACCTCTCAGCTTTAGCAGCTCACCACTCACTGGTGGAAGGACATTCTCTCTCGGTTCACCCCTTGGTGTCCCGCTTTCTCAGAGGCTTGCTTTTGCTCAAGCCTCCAATCCGTCCTCCTGCTCCTGAGTGGGAGTTGAATGTGGTCTTGCAGCAATTGACTCGCCCACCTTTTGAGCTGATGGCTACTTGCCCCCTACGCTTCCTGTCCTGGAAGACACTCTTCTTGATAGCCCTAACCTCGGCCAGACGAGTGAGTGAGCTTCAGGCCCTGGTCTGTGACAGGCCTTACACTCGCTTCTATAGGAACAGGGTAGTGCTTAGGACTCACCCAAAGTTCCTCCCAAAAGTTGTCTCCTCTTTTCACCTCAACCAGGAGGTGGTTCTTCCAACATTCTTCCCTAGGCCTCATGCAAGCCAGGCTGAAGCAGTTCTGCATACCCTGGACTGTAGGAGGGCCTTATCCTTCTACCTTGACCGTACGCAGGGGCATAGAAGGGCTACTCAGCTCTTCGTGTCTTTTGACCCTAATAAGTTGGGGTTGGCTGTCCAAGCGTACCTTGTCCATCTGGGTAGCTGACTGTATCACCTGGGCTTACAAGGCGGCTGACCTTCCTTTGCAGGGTTGGGTCACGGCCCACCGTGTCAGGGCAATGGCTGCCTCAGTGGCTCATCTCCGCTCTGTACCGTTGGTAGACATCTGCAGGGCTGCAACTTGGTCTTCAAGCCAGACTTTTGCGGCCCATTACTGTCTGGAGAGGGAGTCCCATAGGGACAATGCTTTTGGCCAAGCAGTACTCCGGAATCTCTTTGAGGTTTAGGCAACTCCTGCCCTCTGTTGGGCTACCAGTGGAGGTTGTGTCAGTGAAAAGCCTTTCTTTGATGCTGGGACTAGAGGGAGTTCTCTTGTTCAGCCTGGGTTCCTTGGTAGCCTAGAGCTAGGGAGTCACCCATATGTGAGGACTGACTTCCTGCTTAGTCCTGGAGAAAGAGTAGTTACCTGTAACAGGTGTTCTCCAGGAACAGCAGGAATCAGTCCTCACAACCCTCCCTCCTCCCCTGAGAGTTGCAGTTGTACATAGTTTATTTTTACTTTTTGTGTGCTGTTCTTAGCTATGTCATTTGACTGAGGTAAGATGGCACCTTTAGGCGGGAAGGGAACCGCGCATGCGTGCCTGCATTCCCAAAGGCTTTCATGGAAAGCTGGGGAAATGCTCCGCTAGGGCTTCATTGGCGTCGATGACACCCATATGTGAGGACTGATTCCTGCTGCTCCTGGAGAACACCTGTTACATATGAGTAACTACTCTTACCCTGTCACCGCAGAAAATTCTTTGTTACTTTGTTTTTTGTGGTTGTGTCTGCCCTTATTCGACACCTACCGGTACCGCCGGTTTTCTTTCTTCTTTCCTAAAAAAAAATATATACTTTTTCTGAGGTACTTTCTTCAGAAGCCTTTCCCTCTCGGTGCTAGGTGCCAATCTCCAGGAACAAGCAGGAATGAGTCTTCACATATGGGTTTCATCGGTACCGACGGAGCCTGCGCGGGAACGCTCCCCAGCGTCCAGTAAGAAAGCTTTTGGGAGCATCCCACAGCGCCTGCATGCTGCCTTCCCGCCTTTCCCAACCGCCTCTCTCCAGTTCTTCTTTTCCGCGGAGCCAGCAGGTCGTGTTCCTGTCACCGCAGAAGAATTCTTTATTTTTCTGTGCGCGTCTGCCTTCTTCGACATCAGACCGGTACTGCCGGTCTTTTCTTTTCTTTCTTACAAAAAAAAAAAAAACTTCAACTGTGTATTTTCGGTATGGGCCTTAGGCCTGAACATATTTTCTCCTCATGGAGAAGCCCGCTTCCAGGTTCAAAAAGTGCACAAAATGTGGCGGTACTATTTGTCACAGACACCCATGACTGGTGTCTAAAATGTTTGGGTCATGACCAATCTCCAGGAACAAGCAGGAATGAATCTTCACATGTGGGTACGTCGGCGCCGACGGAGCCCGCACGGGAATGCTCCCCAGCATCCAATCAGAAAGCTTTTGGGAGCATCCCTCGCACCTGCGCGGTGACTTCCCGCCTTTCCCACTGCCTCTCCCCAGTTTTCGTTTTTCCGCAGAGCCGGCAGGACGTACCTCCTGTCACCGCAGAAACTTTTTCTCTTAAATCCTTATTTTTTTGTTCTCTTGTGGTCGCGGCCGTTTTCCCGCCGATACCGGCACCGCCGGTGCCTTGTTTTTTTCTTTTAACCACTTCGAGGTCTTTTTCTCCTCAAGTCCCTTCTGAGGCCTTCCAGGCCTTTCCAGCATGGAGCCTTCTTCCCCTAAGAAGTGCCTCCTCTGTGGAGACTTAGTCTTCTTTTTAGACTCCACCACTTGGTGTATATCCTGTTTGGGTCCTGACCCTTTTTCCCCCGGTCCTTCGGGCTTTAGGGTTGGGAGAAGACCCTCTCTTTTTCAGGTATCCCTCGATGCTGTTTTTCCTCCTGAGGTGAGGACATCGATTTATTCTTCTCTCCAGGATCAGGTAACCCCCAAACAGTCTGTTAAGACTAGCCAATTCTTGAGGGGTAAGTCTCATGCCCAGCATGACGACGGCTCCGGCCTTCCCCTCAAGACCCCTTTGGCAATAAAACCCCGGCGGGAGTCTTCGGGCTCCAAAGCATTCACGGGGTTTCAGGTTGTTCCTGGGGTTCGTTCCTCACAGAACATACCTCAGCCATGCTCGGGGGTGGTATCCGCTTCGAGCGGTGCCGATTCCCCGGCATCGGCGCCGGCGTCGAGTGTTCCACTCTTCGCCAAGGATCGTCAACTGGTGTCCTCGGTGCCTTCGGGACCGATCGATTCGACCCAGACTGGCCTTCCTGCATCCCAGCCACGAGCGGGGTTAGTGCCGGCTTCGGACAGGGCCGATTCCCGGCATCGACGCCGGTGTCGAGTGCTCCGTTTGTCACTAGGGATCGTCATCTGGGGTCCTCGGTGCCTTCGATCGTTACGACCCAGACTGGCTTTCCTATGTCCCAGCCAGCCGCGAGGTTGGTTCTGGCTTCGAGTGGCGCCGATGCCGAGTGTTCCACTCTCCACCGGGGCTCGGCGTCAGGTATCCTGGGCCTCGGGGCCGAGCGATACGCCCCAGATGGCTTTTCCTCTTGCTACGTCATACTCGGTGGGGGTACCGGCTTCGGGCGGTACCTATACCCCGACATCGGCGCAGGTGTCGAGTGTTCCTCTCTTCGCCGAGCGGCGTCTTCGGACGTCCTCGGCGCCTTTGGCGCCGATCGATGCGATTCCGATTAACTTTCCGGGATCGGCATCACCGACACCACCACCGACGTCGGTGCCCTCTAGACGGGCGTCGATAACCTCGCTCGGTTCGATGACCAGTCTAGAATCAATATCCAGTCTGGATGACTTGGTTCCGACGGTTTTCGGAACCGACCCTTGTCCCTTCCGGCTACGCAGTACGGTATCGATGTCGACTCCTGTAGTTCCATCGGTGCCTTCGATCCTTTCGATGCCTAGCTTGGAATCGATACCGGGAACTGACGATGCAGTTCTAACTGCCTCGAATTGGAACTGTCGGTATCAAAGCTCTTTGGTTGCCTCAGTATCACTTCGGCAGCCGCTGCTGCCGGCTCCGAGGGCATTGCCATCCCCGATGCCGGTGTCGATGTCGACTCCTGCAGTTCCATCGGTGCCATCGATCCTTTCTATACCTAGCTTGGAATCGATACCGGGAACCGACGATGCAGTACTAACTGCCTCGAATCGGAACTGTCGGTATCATTCTCCATCTAGCAGGATTCCTTTGGTGCACCAGTCCGGTAGGTCTTCTGGTGTTCAAGCTGCTCATTCAACCTCAGCCTACCCAGGAATAGTTCCTCTGGGAGTTCCTTCTTTTCTGGAATTTCTCCTTGACATGGCAGACTTTCTTGCCATTCCTATTCCTGGCCCTACTCTTAACCAAGGTCCTGCAGAAAAAGCAACCATGATGCTTCCTTTACATCCTTCTTTGCAGGACCTTCTTCTGGGGATTTGGCAGTCGCCTTTAAAGGTTCCTGCACCTTCTACAGCCATGCATGTTCTGTATCAGGTGCCCCCCTCTCCGGGGTTTCAGAAGAACCAACTTCCGCATCATTCCATTGTAGTGGAATCGGCAATGAGGAAGGTCAGAAGCAAGAAGAAGCATTCTTCTTCTCCTCCAGGTCGTTCATCTAAAGCACTTGATGCCTTTGGGCGTCAAACCTTCCAAACTTCCATGTTGGCTTCCAGAATTATTTCATATATCTTTTATATGAGTCTAACACTTCGGGAGGTCACAGAGAAATTCTCTTTTTGTCTCCTTTTTTGTCAGAACCTAAGGCCTCTGACTATTCCTTGCTTCTTAACCATAGCAGGAATATCTCTTGGTTTCTTTCTCGTGCTTCTCTAGACTCTTTTGAGTCTGTTAGCAGATCCTCTGCTATTGCCATTGGAGTACGTCGTACAGCCTGGCTGCAGGCTTCAGACCTGAGCAGATGGGCACAACATACACTGGGTAATTCTCCGTGTACTGGAGAAAATTTTTTCAATATCGAGGCTTTACGTCAGGTTGCTCAGTGCTCCACTGACTTTCCTAGTTCTGGAAACCATCCTAAGCCTTCTTTTTCCCCAGGATGTAGGAAATGTCCTACCAAACCTTCTTTCCCTAAGAAAAGAAAGTTTCATCCTCCTTCTGCCCATCCTCCAGATGTCCCCAAGCAAGGGACATCTCATCCTGGTCTGAAGTTCCCAGGCTCTCACCAGGATAATCATAACCGGCAGCCATAGGCTCCTGTATGTTGCAGTCTACAATTAACTTCTTCTTACCAGAAATTCTTCTTCCAACTCTACACTGGGTTTTCTTTTCAGTATGCTTTTGTCCATGGGTCACAGTATTCTCCCTTTCTTATTGCTATAAAGGGAGATCACCACTATCCCATGATAGCTTCTGTCCCCACATGGACATTCTTTCCTTCTGCTGACTTACCATATGGTACGTCACCTTCAACCCCTCTCTTCCAGGGTTTCCCCTGCTTGAGTCGGTATCATACTGGAACGTCTTTCTCTTTCTTTCCAGTGTAGGCTTCCTGTTATCCTTCAACGCATGTTCTGGACAACTCCTCAGACAGGGCCGGAATATCCCTGCTCCCTTGGTCTGTCTTCTCCCTGTTTCATACAGGAGAATCCCCTCTGCTATCTTGTTCAGTTGCTGTGTGTGCAGGAGTTCCAGTGCGTACTTTAATGCTTCTGCACGCTGCTCTCAACTATCTGTGTGCTGACACTCACTGCAGGTTATCTTCTCCTGGCCATGTCCTTATCGAGGATGTGGCAACCTGTCGACTTCTGTCAGTCCCATCTCCTGCACGATGCTCTCTGCAATCGTCAGAGAGGCTTCCCACTGTGGGCCCTTGCCATAGAGCATTGGGCTTTGTCTCTGAGGGTCTTCCATATGATAGAAGAGGCTTATATAGTCATTCCATGGCTATCTAGAAAATTATACCCTCTTGTCTTCCGTTGTGATGCAGAAGACAAGTTTGTTCTGCGTGAATGTCCAAGGAGCTCCCAATCTGGCAGGAATCCCCCCTTTTTTCCTTACAGCTTGGCATTATGTTTCTGCTCCACTTGGACAACGCATACTCTTTTACTGTACATGATACCCCTGAGTCCCTTGGCTGGGTCATCCTGATATCTTGGTCTATGCGTTTTCTGTCCTTGGGATGCATCAGCAGCCTAAAGTGCTCCTGACGTGCTCTCCCCAGACTGATATTGTCCTCTGTTCTTCACGCAACTATACTGCTAATTCCACTGATCTGCATCCCTGTACCACAGAAATAGATTCTCTATACTCTTCGGGTGGTTTTCGCCCCCTACTATTAGATGAAGTTTTTCGCATCACATTTCCCATGTGGATGTTTCTTCTGTGGCCCAGTTGCAGGCAGTATTGTTTTCATGTAGGCATACATGTTTTTGTACCCTGGGTGGGCATAAACCATGCCCATCTATATCTATATATAAATATATATGTCACACTTGTCTAGACATATATATTCATATCTGTATATAGTTTCCTAGATACATATATATATATATATATATATATATATATATATATATATATATATATATATAGGTATGCACTTTCTGGGAGATGGTCATAGCACCCTGTGTATTACCCACTATCTCCCTAACTGTCGGTACTAAAGGGGTCCAGACAGTCCGCTTGCCTATTATCATACGGCTCGGTAACTGGGTCCGGTTATACTCACAATTATTGCTGTGGCGTCAACAGCTTCTATTTTGTTATACACCACCTTATCTATGAGGTATCAAACTTCAATGTCTTCCTATTTCTTATTGGCTAGGAAAGACAGTGTACATCTTCAGTGTTCCGGAGTACCCTCCTGTTTTCCCTGGGAAAAGGGTTTTTTTCCATACCCTCTCTTCCCTTCCGGACTGGGCTAATTCCAGATCGGTCAGTCTTCTTCTTTTAATCCTCAATGTTAATAACTCTGTGCCTAAAAGAGTTCTCAGCTTTTTCACATAAAGCTTTCCATTGAAGACCTGCCGTTCTTCTCCTGCTCCAGTTGACACCTGGGTCACCTGCCCATTCCAGATTTGGAACTTCATCCTCACTGCTGTGAAGTTCCTTTGAAGATTCCACTACTGCGTCTACAGTACCTTCCATCACAGTTCTACTTCCTACAATCCAGTAGGGTAAGCTCTATATGGTACTAGTTCATTAAATGCTTTAATGATACCTGGCATGCATTCTAAAGACTCATCTCCCCTGTGGTCTTTAGTTTTTTGTTGTTCCTCTGCAACTCTTCTCTCCTCAACTCCTACCCCCCATCCCTCAGGGGATGCCGGGGATCCAGGTTGGGAAAATGCCGTCCTGTCCAGGGATACGCATTTTATGGGATCTCCCATGGCACCCTCAGCTAGGGAGTCCCCACATGTGAAGACTCATTCCTGCTTGTTCCTGGAGATAGCACAGTTACTTACCTGTAACAGGTGATCTCAGGGAACAGCAGGAATTAGTCTTCACAACCCACCCACCTCCCCTAGGAGTTGTATCTATCTATTTCCTTTCCTCTTCCTCTCCTTCTGTCTCAGCTATGAAATTCAACTGGGGAGAGGCAGTGGGAAAGGCGGGAAGTCACCGTGCAGGCGCAAGGGATGCTCCCAAAAGCTTTCTGATTGGATGCTGGGGAGCATTCCCGTGCGGGCTCCGTCGGCGCCGACGTACCCACATGTGAAGACTAATTCCTGCTGTTCCCTGAGATCACCTGTTATAGGTAAGTAACTGCTTTCCATCACGGATTGTGTGTCCTGTACCATGATGTCTAAAAGAGGTCGGCAGAACCGAGCAGCCAAGCTCAGTGCCCTGTTTCCCTTTGATGCATTCTCGGTGGCATCGACGTTTTCCAGGGCTGCTTCTTCCTCCCATGGATCTCAGGTAACCAAACATAAATCTAGCCGGTCCTCGAAGGGCAAATCTCCCTCTAAGCATCGAGATGCCTCCTGGCTTGTCCTCGAGGATTCCGCACCGGCAAAATTACCCCGGCGGGAAGTTCCGGCTTCCAAAGCATTGTCTATGGGGTCACAGGTTGATATCGATGGCTCGGCCTCGACCGATCACCTGTTGCCGTGTTCTGGGGTACCGGTGGCCTCCACTGGTACCGACATCCAGACTCTGGTGGCATCGATGGATCAGAAGATTCTGTCCATGCAGCGCACCCTAACGGCGTTTATACAGGCTTCGTCGCCTCCGGTACCGCAACAGTCTCCATTGCCGGTACCGAATCCGGCACCGGCATCGTTCCCGGTACCGACTCCGGCACCGGCATCGGTACCGGCACCGGCATCGTTCCCGGTACCGGCACCGGCATTGTTCCCGGTGCCGGTACCGATTGCATAGACATCGGCTTCGGTGTCGACTGCAACGGTATCATGTCCTATGATGCCCATCGGTACCGAACCGGTACCGCTTACTCCCGATGTCGATCCCACTCGGTACGCATATCAAGCTTTACAGGAGCATCCAGACAGGCGATACTTCGATTCCTCCGAAGACTCTGAGTCGGAGGTTTCTGTCGATGCACCGGTACTTCTTCCTCAGGAGTCTGATTCTCCAAAACGAAGAATGTCTCCTCCAGAAGACTTGTCTTTTCAGGACTTCATTAGGGAAGTGGCTAGGGGCCTCTCCATTACAGTGGCCCCTGAGTCAGAACCTAGAGCCAAGCAACTAGATATTTTGCAATATCCTAAGGCTCCTAAAGAAGCAGCTACTTTACCTATTCATGAGATTCTCTATGATCTCATGTTGAGCATGTGGGAGACTCCTCTTACCACCTCTCCTCATTCTCGTAGATTAGACACCATGTACCGTGTCCCTCCTTGTCCTGGCTTTCATAAGACTCAGCTCCCTCACCACTCTATTGTGGTAGAGTCTGCCATGAGGAAAATAAAGAGTGCAAAGAGACACTCATCTAATCCTCCAGGACGTGAATGCAGGACCCTTGATGCTTTTGGCCGAAGGGTTTTCCAAGCTAATATGCTTGCTGCCAGAATCAACTCCTATAGTCTCTATATGGGGATGTTTCTAAAAAGTCACAGATCATCTGCAGACTTTAGCCCCTTTTATTTCAGAAGATAAAAGGCAGGAATTTCTCACTTGGCTTAAACATGCCCAAGGTGTTTCCAGATTTTCCAACCGTGCAGCCTTTGACTCTTTTGAGTGTGTAAGCAGAGCCTCGGCTATTGCCATAGGTGCACGCAGAATTGCTTGGTTACAAGCCTCTGATTTGGAACTTTGGGTCCAACATGAACTGGGAAATCTTCCTTGTACAGGTGAAAACCTTTTTGGCAGGGATTGGAAAGCAAAGGCCACTCAGATGGATGCTGAGAACCCTGCTTTGGATCGACTTTCAAAGTCTACCTCTGCTTCTGCTAAGAAAAGATTGTTCAAAAAGACAACTTTTTCTAAAAAGGGAAGATACTATCCTGCTTATGGTCAGCAGGCATCTTCTGCAGGTCGTTTTTCTGCAAAGCATCAGCAACCACCTAAACAGGCCAAGTCATAGGCTGCCAGGCCTCCCACGGCTCAGCCTCCTCAGGGCCTTTGACTTGCAGCTAGAGAACTTAGCCTTTCTGGCTCTGGAAGAACCAGAGCCCCTCACCATTCCAGGAAGGTTGGCTTACTTTGCTCCCAGATGGGAGCAAATTACAGCAGAGCAATGGACCCCCTCCATTGTAAGGGAAGGGTACAAGCTTCATTTCTTAAACCTTCCTCCCCACACCATGGTGAGACAGTTCAATTCTCCAACATCTCTCCTCAACCTTCTGGGTCAGGAGATTGCTACCCTTCTTGCCCAAGGGGCAATAGAAGAAGTACCCCTTCTTCAACAGGGCTCAGGGTTCTACTCCCCTTATTTTCTTATTACAAAGAAAACAGGAGGCTACAGACCCATATTAGATCTCAGAGAATTGAACAAGTTTCTATTCAAAGAGAAATTCAAGATGATTTCTCTCGGTACTCTGCTGCCATACCTTCAGAGTCAGGACTGGCTTTGTTCTCTAGATCTCAAGGATGCGTACACCCATGTCCTCATCCATCCAACACACAGAAGGTTCCTTTGGTTCCTTTTTCAAGGAGAGCACTACCAATACAGGGTGCTTCCTTTCGGTCTGGCCTCTGCACCAAGGGTGTTCACGAAATGCATGGCAGTAGTAGCTGCATTTCTACGCACTCTAGGAATATTCGTTTTCCCATATTTGGACGACTGGCTCATTCGAGCTCCATCCCAGTCAGAGGCCCAGATTTCTCTAACCTGCACAATGCGTGTCCTTCAGTATTTGGGACTGGCAATAAACATTCCAAAATCCCATCTCACCCCTACTCAGTCTCTGGAGTTTATAGGGGCCTTGCTGGATACCACAACTGCAAGGGCCTATCTTCTTCAGGCCCGTTGCCTACGCTTGGTGCAGTTAGCCTCCCAGATACAGTTAAAGTCCCATTTAACTGCTCGAGAGATGTTACAACTATTAGGCCACATGGCATCCACCGTGCATGTGGTTCCATATGCTCGCCTTCACATGAGGGCAGCTCAATGGACTTTGTCCACCCAATGGACTCAGGCATCAGGTTGCCTGTCAGACAAAATAGCAAACTCCAGTCGCCTATTTTGGTCTCTCCAGTGGTGGAAGTCCCCTCCAAATCTGTTGCTGGGGTCCCCTTTTCAGCAGTCGCTACCCCAAGCAACTCTGAGAACAGATGCTTCTCCAATGGGTTGGGGAGCTCATCTGCAGGATCTCTCCACCCAGGGCATTTGGTCTCCACAGGAGACTTCTCTGCATATCAATCTCTTGGAACTCAGAGCAATATTCTTAGCTCTGAGTGTTCCATTCCCTGCTTAGCTACAGGACAGTCCTCATCCATACTGACAACCAAGTAGCTATGTTCTATGTAAACAAGCAGGGCAGGACTGGCTCTCTGTCGCTTTGCAACGAAGCTTTGCAACTGTGGGCCTTCGCCAGAGAGCATCACATCCATCTTCTGGCAGTATATCTTCCAGGTGTTCAAAACTCTTGGGCAGACACTCAGTTGAGTTCTGCTTCCACACGAGTGTCCCTCCACATGGACCAGGTAGCAAGGATTTTTTGAATTTGGGGAACCCTGGATATAGACCTCTTTGCAAGTCCGTGGAATGCCAAACTTCCCCAGTTCTGTTCCAGAATTCCATGTCAGGGTGTTCAGGCCAAGGATGCCTTCCTCCTTCACTGGGGTCAAGACTTCCTTTATGCCTTTCCACCAATTCCCCTAATTCCCAAAACACTATTCAAGCTTCAGAGAGATCGTGGGACCATGATCCTCATAGCACCACATTGGCCACGCCAAGTGTGGTACCCTCTACTTCTGCATCTCTCTCAAGCTCCCTCCCTGGACTTGGGCTCTGCACCAGACCTTCTGTCCCAGGAAGAGGGAACTTTGTGGCACCCAAACCCCCAGTCACTCCATCTCAGGGCTTGGTTGCTGAGGGCCTAGACCTTCAAGATTTTCATCTCTCTCAGCAAGTCAGAGATGTTATTCATGCCTCTAGAAAGCCTTCTACTAGACGTTTCTATGCTTTCAAATGGAAAAGATTTACCATTTGGTGTTCAGGGAAAGGTCTAAACCCTCTTGCAATACCTCTGAATTCTCTACTAGAGTATCTCCTGCATCTATCCCATGCAGGTCTGAAAACAAATTCAGTAAGAGTCCATTTGAGTGCTATTGCAGCGTCCCTCAAGCCTCTCAATGGACAGCCTATTTCCTCTCATCCTCTTATAGCAAGATTCATGAGAGGCCTTCTTTTAACTAAACCTCCCATTAGACCACCTCCAGTGGCATGGGACTTAAACCTGGTTCTTGGCCAGCTTATGAAGCCACCCTTTGAACCTTTAGCCACCACCTCCTTGAAATTCCTTTCTTGGAAAGTTATTTTTCTCATTGCAGTCACCTCAGCACGCCGCATCAGTGAGTTGCAAGCTTTGGTGGCTAATCCTCCTTATACAAGGTTCCATCATAAGGTAGTCCTCAGGACCAATCCACACTTTATGCCTAAAGTGGTCTCACCTTTTCATCTGAACCAAGAGGTATATTTACCTGTCTTTTTTCCAGGACCTCATGCATTAAATGCAGAGAGGAATCTTCATACCTTGGATTGTAAGAGAGCTCTCGGTTTTTACTTACAAAGAACACAGCAACATAGAAAGTCTTCTCAACTCTTTGTTGCTTTTGATCCTCCTCATTTAGGACTTCCAGTCTCTAAGAGAGCACTGTCCAACTGGATTGCTCAGTGTATTTCTTTCGCCTACCAAAGTAGGAACATTTCTCTGGAGGGCCATGTCACAGCTCACAGTGTGAGAGCCATGGCAGCCTCAATGGCTCATCTGAACTCTGTGTCCATCGACCAAATCTGTCGAGCGGCCACCTGGGCCTCGGTTCATACCTTCACAGCCCATTACTGTTTGGACAAGGACTCCCGCCGGGATGCCTCGTTTGGTCAGGCTGTTCTCAAACACCTGTTCCATTCCTAATCAACTCCTACCCACCTACCCTGGTCGGATGCCAGAGATCCATGGGGGGAGGTAGAGTCCTTTTCAAGGACACACAACCTGAGGTTTCTCCCTGTCATCTGCAGCTAGGGAGTCCCCATATGTGAAGACTCATTCCTGCTTGTTCCTGGAGATAGCACAGTTTACTTACCTGTAACAGGTGATCTCTGGGAACAGCAGGAATAAGTCTTCACAACCCACCCACCTCCCCTAGGAGTTGTATCTCTCTAGCTATCTTTCCTTTCCTCTCTCTCTCTTTGTCTCAGCTTTAAAACTCGAACTGGAGAGAGGCGGTTGGGAATGGCGGGAAGGCAGCGCGCAGGCGCTGTGGGATGCTCCCAAAAGCTTTCTTACTGGACGCTGGGGAGCGTTCCTGTGCAGGCTCCGTCGGTACCGACGAAACCCATATGTGAAGACTTATTCCTGCTGTTCCCAGAGATCACCTGTTACAGGTAAGTAACTGTGCTTTTTGGGCACTAGGCCCATTTTTCTTTTACAATGGAAAAAAACAGCTACTGGTTTAAAAAAAAAAAAAAAAAAGTTCTAAGTGTGGCGGTACCATAACCGTCACCGACACCCATGACTGGTGTCTCAAATGTTTAGGATCTGACCACTCTCCATTGGATTGTCTCTCCTGTAGAAAGATGACCAAAAGGGGCCTGCAGAATACAGCTGCAAAACTCGGTACCCTTTTTGCAGATGTGATGTCTGTTGCATCGACGTCTTCCAGGGCTTCATCCTTCCTCCCATGGATCTCAGGTAGCTAAACATAAGTCTGCAAAGACTAGCCAGTCCTCAAAGGGTAGATATCCTTCAAAGTATCGAGATGCCATCGGCGTTGCCCTTGAGGAAAGTTCACCGGCAAAACAGCCCCGGCGGGAGGCTTCGGCTTCCAAAGCACTAACGGGGCTCCATGATGTTCTTGAGGCTTCCACCTCTGCAGAACTACTGGTGCCATGCTCTGGGGTTCCGGCCGCTTCTACTGGTACCGAAACCCAAGCATCGGCAGGAGCCATAGATCAATGATTTCTCGCTATCGATCGCAGTCTTCTAACGGCTTTGATATTGTTGAAACCGCTTCAGACCGTTTAACAGGCACCGGTACCGACGGCACCAGCCTCGGCAGGTATACCCCCCATGCAGAGTCTAGAGTCCATCCCTGGTATCGAAGGATCGATACCAAGACACCTCGATACCGACTTCGACCGATACTGGTACCGTGCCTTGCACAAACATCGGGATCAGAGATATTTTTAATCTTCTGATTCCGATGACTCTGCCGATACCAGAGCACTTCTTCCGGAGGATCCATCTCCTTCTCCTCAGCGTAGAATGTCTCCTCCAGAGGACATGTTCTTCCAGGATTTTATTTGTGATGTGGCTCGAGGCCTTGCAATCACAGTGGCTCCTGAAAAAGAGCCTAGGGCAGAAGAGTTAGAGATTCTTCAATACCCTAAAGCTCCTAAAGAGGCAGCTACTCTGCCCATTCATAAGATCCTTCATGATCTCATGCTGAGAATGTGGGAGACTCCTTTAACTACATATCCACACTCTCGCAGACTCGATACCATGTACTGAGTTCCACCTTGTCCTGGTTTAGAAGACTCGGCACACCATCCAATGGTAGTGGAATCGGCCATGTGTAGGATAAAGAGTGCAAAAAGACATTCTTCCAATCCAGGACTCTCGATGCTTTTCGGTGTCTATGCTTCCATGCTCTCAGCTAGAATCAGCTCATATATCCTATACATGGGGATGTTCCTCAGAGGTTACAGGAGACTTGGAGCTTATGAGAGCCCCCTTCTCCCTGATGATAAAAGACAGGATTTTCTTGCTCTGGTCAGACATGCCCAAGATGTTTCCAAGTTTGTCAACTGTGCAGCCTTTGATTGCTTTGAATGCATCAGCAGAACCTCTGCTATCTCCTTTGGTGCACGTCGTATTGCCTGGCTTCAGGCATCAGACTTGGAAATTTGGGTACAAGATAAACTGGGCAACATTCCTTGCACAGGAGAAAATCTCTTTGGCAAGAATTGGCAAGAAAAAACTAATGAGATTTGACTCTGACATTTTTACCTTAGACAGGTTGTCAAAGTCTGCAGCCAACCCAGCAAAGAAAAGACCTAATAAAAAACCCTTTTTCAAAAAGAAAAGAAGTTTTATCCTTCTTATACCCAACAGGGTCACTGTCCAGTCCATGCTGCCCAAAAGGGACAACAGCAACAAACTAGACAGCAGAAGAAACCAAAGGTCCCAAGAGCTCAGCCAGCTCAGCAGACTCAGCCTCCTCAGGGACTTTGACTCTTTTCTAGAGAACTTAGCCTTCCTGCCCCCGCAGAGTCCAGAACCCTCTACCATCCCTGCAGATTGTCAGTTTGCCACCAAATGGCACCAAATAACATCAGAAAATTGGACTCTGTCCATTGTATTAGAGGGGTACAGACTTCATTTTCACAGCATACCCCCTCCTACAATCATAGGACAGTTCGATTCTCAAACCCCTGTTGCCAGTCTTCTGAGTCAGGAGGTCACAATACTTGCCCAAAGAGTAATAGAGGAGGTACCCATACCTCAACAGGGTACAGGGTTCTACTCCCCCTATTTTCTCATCCCAAAGGAAACGGGGGGACACACACCCATTTTGGACCTCAGAGAATTGAACAAATATCTATTCCAAGAAAAATTCAAAATGATCTCTCGAACACTTCTGCCATATCTTCAGAATCCAGATTGGCTATGTTCTCTAGATCTAAAGGATGCTTATACTCATATACTCATCCATCCAAATCACAGGAATTTCCTTTGATTCCTTTTCCAGGGAAGACACTTCCAATACAGGGTTCTTCCCTTCGGTCTGGCTTCTGCACCAAGAGTTTTCACAAAATGCATGGCAGTAGTGGCTGCATTTCTACGGACTCTAGGGATATTCGTCTTCCCTTATTTGGACGACTGGCTCATTCAAGCACCCACAGCTCCAGAAGCCAAATCTGCTCTTACTTGCACAATGCGAGTTCTGCAATACTTGGGATTGGTCATAAACCTTCCAAAATCCCGTCTCGCTCCTTCTTAGTCCCTAGAATTCATAGGAGCTCGCCTAGATACCAGACACTCAAGGGCTTTCCTTCCACAGCCCCGCTGTCTTCGTATCATACAGCTAGCTTCCCATTCCTAACTGCTCGAGATGTGCTTCAGCTACTGGGACATATGGCATCCACTGTACATGTGGTTCCCTATGCTCATCTTCACATGCGAGCAGCCCAGTGGACCCTATCCTCTCTGGACACAGGCCTCAGGTCGCCTGTCGGACAAAATAAAACTCAGAACGTCTTATTTCATCCCTCCAATGGTGGCAATCGCTGGAAACCCACCTCATAGGCTTTCCAGCAGCCCCTATTCCAGGCCACTCTAACAGATGCGTCCCAGTTGGGATGGGGGGCCCACCTGCACGATCTCTCCACTCAGGGTCTCTGGACCCCAGAGGAGGTTTGTCTTCACATAAACCTCCTAGAACTCAGAGCAATCTTCCTTGCTCTTCGAGTATTCCAAGCCCAGCTCAGCTACAAAGACAGTCCTAGTCCAGACCGACAATCAAGTAGCCATGTTCTATGTGAACAAGCAGGGCGGAACAGGCTCTCTATCTTTATGCAACAAAGCTTTACGACTATGGGCCCTCGCCAGAGAGCATCAAATTCACCTTCTTGTGGGTATATCTTCCAGGCATTCAAAACCTTTGGGCAGATAAACTCAGCTGAGTACTGCTGCCACACGAATGGTCTCTCCACTCGGACCAGATTGCCTGAGTATTCCAAATCTGGGGGACCCCAGACATAGACCTCTTTGCAAGTCCACAGAATGGCAAACCTCCCCGGTTCTGTTCCAGAATTCCGGCTCAAAACTGTCAGGCAAAGGATGCTTTCCTTCTTCATTGGGGTCAAGACTTCCTCTATGCCTTCCCATCCATTCTCCTCATCCCCAAAACACTGTTCAAGCTTCAGAGAGACAGAGGTTGTATGATACTCATAGCTCCATGTTGGCCATGGCCAACGTGGTATCCTCTGCTTCTACATGTCTCTCGGGCTGCACCTCTGGAGTCGGGATGTGCTCCAGATCTTCTCTCCCAGGAGAATGGGATTCTATGGCACCCGAATCCCCACTCCCTACATCTCAGGGCCTGGTTGCTGAAAGCCTAGAACTTCAGGAACTCAACCTTTCTCAACAGGTAAAAGAGATCCTTCAGGCTTCCAGAAAACCCTCCACAAGGTGATCATACACCTCAAGTGGAAATGATTTACTATATGGTGTTCTCAAAAGGGACTTAACCCTCTTGCGATACATTTAGAATCATTACTGGAGTATCTCCTTCATTTATCAAATTCTGGTCTTAAGACCAATTCAGTAAGAGTCCATCTTGGTGCTATCGCAGCCTCTTACAAGCCTCTAAATGGACAACCTATTTTCTCTCATCCACTCATAGCAAGATTTATGAGAGGTCTTCTACTAACAAAACCTCCCATTAGACCACCACTGGTGGCATGGGATTTGAACCTTGTTCTCGGGCAGCTCATGAAACCGCCCTTTGAGCCTTTAGCCACTACAGCTCTAAAATTCCTTTCATGGAATTTTCATCTTCCTAATTGCAATCACGTCTGCACGACACATTAGTGAGTTACAAGCTTTAGTGGCTGATCCTCCTTATACAAGATTTCACCATGATAAGGTTGTTCTTAGAACTCATCCTCACTTTATGCCAAAGGTGGTCTCGCCTTTCCACTTAAACCAAGCAGTTTACCTTCCTGTATTCTTTCCGAGGCCTCATGCCTCCAATGCAGAAAGGAACCTTCATACCTTAGACTGCAAAAGAGCCTTAGCCTTTTACCTACAAAGAACACAGCAACATAGAAAATCTTCTCAACTTTTTGTTGCTTTTGATTCTAGTCATTTGGGACTTCCAGTTTCCAAAAGAACGTTCTCTAACTGGATTGCACAGTGCATATCCTTCGCTTATGAGAGTAAGGGGCTTTCTCTCGAGGGCCATGTCACAGCTCACAATGTGAGAGCCATGGCAGTTTCTATGGCTAACCTTCAATGTCTATAGACGACATCTGCAGAGCAGCTACTTGGGCTTCAGTGCACACTTTTACAGCCCACTGCTGTTTAGACAAGGACTCCCGTCGGGATGCCTTGTTTTGGGCAAGCTGCTGTTCAGCATCTCTTTCAGACTTAATGCAACTCCTACCCACTGTCCAGGTTGGATGCCAGAGATCCATGGGAGGAAGCATGATCTATCTCACCATGGGTTTGCAGCTTTCTGGGGCCATTTCATTGGCATTTTTCAGCTGGGGAGTCCCCATATGTGAAGACTACATTCCTGCTTGTTCCTGGAGATAGCTTAGTTACTCACCTGTAACAGGTGATCTTCGGGAACAACAGGAATTTAGTCTTCACAAACCACCCACCTCCCCTAGGAGTTGTCTCTCTATCTCTTTCTCTCTCTCCTTTGTCTCAGCTATAAACTCAACTGATGAGGGAGAGTTGGAATGGCAGGAAGGCAGCACGCAGGCACTGTGGGATGCTCCCAAAGGCTTTCCTATTGGACGCTGGGGAGTGTTCCCGCGCAGGCTCTGTATAGACGATACCCATATGTGAAGACTAAATTCCTTCTGTTCCCGGAGATCACCTGTTACAGGTGAGTAACTACGCTTTTCTTGCTGTAGCACTTCTGTCCTCTGGGTGCCAGTGCTCTGGCTGACCTCTGTCCTAGTCATTGAGCCATTTGACTTTGTTGTGACTATTTTTCCAGCTGTGTCCCAGAAACCCACCAGCGGGTTCAAAGTGTTTCAAGTGCTCTAGGACCTTATCGATCATAAATAACCATAATTGGTGCCTACAGAGCCTTGGGACCCAATCATCAGCCCTCTTGTAATTTGTGTCAACAGATGACAAAAGGAGGACTCGTCATAAGAAGTAGTGCGAATCACTTTTTGGGTCTCAAAAGTCCGATTCATCAGCATAGACTGCATTGGTCTCTATGGCTTCCAAGGTTGTATCAGACCCTGGTGGTGCATCAATGCCGAGGGACTCTTGAGCTCAATTGAAACTGAGCATCCGTACTGCCCCGGAGCATCAGCCATCGACTGACCTCCACCTGAAAATGAGGAAGGATTTGACCATGTCATCTTTGACATCAAGGTGTGACCACACCGAATGTTGGGTGAACACTTGTATGAATCGGCAATGGAGCCCTTTGAGGCATGGCATTGAGTGATGGGGATCCTTGTGAGCGCCCTTCGAAGGCACATGGAGAGTTCATTCTCCAGGATATGTGAGAGGCATCAACGGCAGAAACCTAGCCACTGATACCCCTGTACACCTACCAGATACATCAGTTGAAGTAGCTCAGGTCCGCAGCCTTCGGAATCAGCAGCCATGAATTGTGGTGGTGGTGTTGGTGGTGCAGCGTAATGGGGCCTCGACCTTGGCTGCATAGACATCAGCACCATATGGCCAATTCTAGAGAGACATGTCCTGCCTGCGGGAGAGGCATCAACATTGGGGCATCGAAGGACACCAGTACCTGCCTCGTCGCTACCTCTATCTAGTGTATTGAGGTCTGATGTGCCCTCGATCTAGAAAGGTATCAGGGGCACCATCGCTCCCAAAGGAGCTCCCGATCCCCTTGAAGCAGGAGAGTGATCTAGGCAATGACTCAGAAGTACTTTGACTTCCTCTGAGTTTTACTCATAAGACTGGTCACCAATGTGGAATTGGAGGGTTTGTCACAGGGCAGGTCCCCTGAGCTCCCATTGGACCCTTCTCCGCTTCATGAGTGGCACAAGTCCCCTCCTGAGGACATGACCTTTCAAGAGTTTGTGAGGGATATGGCCAAGGCCGTTCCATTTTCTTTGGAGATTGAAGATGAGCCCAGGGCAGAAGAGTTGGAGATGTTACAGTATTCCTCTGCCCCCAAGGAGGCAGTGACAGTGCCCATGCACCATGTCCTGCAGAGGATACAGATGAGAATGTGTGAGAACCCTCCTCACTGTACGTCCAGTTAATAGCCGACTTGACTCCATGTACAGAGATCAGAAGGCTCCTGAATTTGAGAAGCCTCGGCTTCCGCACCATTCCTTGATGATTGAATCCACCCTAAAGAGAATAAAGAGTATCAAAACGCATTCCTTGATACCTCCCCAGGGAGGGAGGCTCTGACATCTAACACTTTTGGGAGA
Source organism: Ichthyophis bannanicus (assembly GCA_033557465.1). Classification (NCBI taxonomy): domain Eukaryota; kingdom Metazoa; phylum Chordata; class Amphibia; order Gymnophiona; family Ichthyophiidae; genus Ichthyophis; species Ichthyophis bannanicus. The sequence continues at coordinate 298,264,594 of CM066037.1, forward strand.
TGTTTCCAGAGTGCCATGCGTGTTGCCCATATAGCCTCTTATCAACTCTACATGGGCATGTTCTTGAAGAACATCATGTGTGACTCTGCTGATCTGGCCCAGTTCATCCCTCCAGAGAAATTAGATCAGTATCATTCCTTAGTGGTCTCTGGCAAGGACTGTTTGAAGCTCATGGTCTGAAATCTTCGAGACAGCATCCAGAAATGCTGCCATCAGTGTTTGTGCCCTGAGACTCCCTTGGCTCCTGTCAAAAGACCTGAAGCAGTCAGTGCAAGACAAGCTGGCGACATCCCATGCCACGGAGAGAATCTCTTTAGAGTACACATTGAGGAAACAGCTTGCCATATTGAAAAGCAGAATGTTACTCTTTCCAGGCACACATCTAAGCACGTCTCTTATCATAGGTGATACCAAGATGGAAACCAGAAAAAGATCTATTAATCTCATAGGCTTAGGTACTTTCCTGGGCCCCAGACCTCCCAACCCAAGCAAGGCCCCTCAACCAACAACCAGCTGGCTCCTCAGCCTAAACCTGTGTTGGTATTTTGACTGGTTCCTGTGGAGCATAGCCAATCTTCCAACGACTGCTGTAGAAAACACTTTGGTTGGGGGAAGGTTCACTCTTTTTGCATAAAGGTGGCCCCTTATAAGCTCACTCATGGGCTCTACAAATCATTGAAAGCAGTTGTCAACTACATTTAGTGGAACTACCACCAAATTGCCTCCTGCATCATCTCAACCCTCTGCATCAGGAACTGTTTTAGAGAGAAATCGCCGCCCTCTTGTCAGATCTCGTGATCGAGCTCATGCCACCCGAGCAAAGATGTCAGTGGTTTTATTCCAGGTACTTCCTGATCCCCCAAGAAAATGGGGGGATAACATCCCATCCTAGACCTAAGAGATCTGAACCTGTACTTGGTAAAACAAAAATTCAGAATGATTTCTTTAGGTACCCTGCTTCCTTACCTCCAAAAAGGAGATTGGCTATGCTCCCTGGATTTCAAGGATGCCTACACCCACATTCAGGTACATCCAGCTTACAGGAAATATCTCAGAATGGCCTTTGGGGGGAGGGGGACCTAAGATATGCCATACTGGGTCAGACCAAGGTCCATCAAGCCCAGTATCCTGTCTCCAACAGGTCATACGTACCTAGCAGTTTCCCCAAAAGACAAAGGTTCCACAATGCTTGTATTGGGTCAAGCATTGATATCCTGGGTCCCTTTTTAATAATGGTTTATGGACCTTTCCTCCAGGAACTTGTCCAACCCTTTTTTAAACCCAGCTACACTAACAGCCTTTACGACATCCTCCGGTAACAAATTCCAGAGTTTGATTACACGTTGAGTGAAAAAATATTTTCTCTTATAGTCTTAAATAGTTTACCCTGTAGCTTCATTGCATGTCCCCTAGTCTTTCTATATTCTGATAATGTAAACAATCAATCTACGTTTACCTGTTCCACTCCCTTCATTAATTTATAGACTTCTATCATATCTCCCCTCAGCTATCTCTTTCCAGGTTAAAGAGCCCTAACCTTTTTAGCCTTTCTTCATAGGGGTATCCTTCCATCCCCTTTACCATTTTGGTGGCTCTTCTCTGTACCTTTTCTAATAACGCTATATCCTTTTTAAGATACGGCGACCAGAATTGCACACAATATTCAAGGTGCGGTCGCACCATGGAACAATACAGAGACATTATAATATCCTTTGTTTTATTTTCCATTCCTTTCCTTATGATACCTAGCATTCTGTTTGCTCTCTTGGCTGCCGCTGCACACTGGGCAGAGGGTTTTAACATGTTATCTACAATGGCGCCTAAATCTTTTTCCTGGGTGGTGGTTCCTAATGTGGAACCTTGCATCGTGTAACCATAGTTTGGGTTGTTCTTCCCTAGGTGCATAACTTTGCACTTGTCCACATTAGATTTCATCTGCCATTTTGATGCCCATTCTTCCTATTTATCAAGATCCTCTTGCAATTTTCCACAATCCTCATGGTTTTTAACAACTTTAAATAGTTTTGTGTCATCTGCACATTTGATAACCTCCCTCATTATTCCCTTTTCCAGGTCATTTATGAATATGTCAAAAAGCAGCGGACCCAGCCCAGATCCCTGGGGTACACCACTATTGACCTTTCTCCATTGGGAAAATTGGCCATTTAGCCCTACCCTCTGCTTTCTATCTTTTAACCAGTTCCTGATCCACAATAGTACACCGCCTACTATCCCATGACTCTTTAGTTTTGCCAAAAGTCTCTGATGAGGGACCTTGTCAAAGGCTTTCTGAAAGTCCATATACACTATAATCAACCGACTCACCTTTGTCTACCTGTTTATTCACATCTTCAAAAAAACATAACAGATTAGTAAGACAAGATCTTCCTTGTCTAAAGCTATGTTGGCTGTCTCCAATTAAGCCATAACTATCTACATGTTCAGCAATTTTGTTCTTTATGATGGTTTTTACCATTTTTCCCAGTACTGACGTCAGGCTCACTGGTCTGTAGTTTCCTGGATCACCCCTGGAACCCTTTTTAAAAATTGGCATTACGTTTGCCATCCTCCACTCTTCAGGTATTGGAGATGATTTTAATGATAGTTCACAGATTACTAATACTAGGTCTGCAATCTCATATTTCAATTCTTTCAACACCCTTGAATGTATATCATCCGGTCCAGGTGATTTACTACTCTTCAGTTTATCAAATAGTTGTAATACATTTTCCTGATGTATCGATATTTCCTTCAATTCTTCTGCACCTTTAAATACCACTTCAGTCATTGGTAACATCCCTACATCTTCCTCAGTAAAGACGAAAGCAAAAAAATCATTCATTCTCTCCGCTATTGCCTTGTCGCCTCTTAATGCCCCTTTAACCCCTCTATCATCTAATGGACTAACTGACTCTCACAGGATTTTTGCTACGAATGTACTTGAAAGTCTTTAATCTCCAGGAACAAGCAGGAATGAGTCTTCACATATGGGTATCGGTACCGACGGAGCCTGCGCGGGAACGCTCCCCAGCGTCCAGTAAGAAAGCTTTTGGGAACATCCCACAGCGCCTGCACGCTGCCTTCCCGCCTTTCCTAACCGCCTCCAGTAATTCTTTTCCGCCTCTCTCCAGTAATTCTTTTCCGCCAGCAGGTCGTGTTCCTGTCATCGCTGAAGAAGTTCTTTATTTTTCTTTATTTCTTTGGTCGCGCGTCTGCCTTCTTCGACGTCGGACTGGTACCGCCGGTCTTTTCTTCTTTCTTCTTAAAAAAAAAAAAAAACCACTACCGTTTTCCCAATTCTGTGCAATTTTTTCTTTTGGGCCTTGGGCCTAGAAGATTTTTCCTCATGGAAAAGCCCGCTTCCGGATTTAAAAAGTGCACGAAGTGCAGCGGTACTCTTTCAATCACCGACACCCATGACTGGTGTCTAAAATGTTTGGGTCCTGACCACTCCATCACCGATTGTGAGTCCTGTTCCATGATGTCTCAAAGAGGTTGACAGAATCGAGCGGCAAAGCTCAGTACCCTGTTTCCCTCTGATGCAGCTTCGGTGGCATCGACATCTTCCAGGGCTTCGTCTTCCTCCCATGGATCTCAGGTAACCAAACAAGTCCAGCCGGTCCTCGAAGGGTAGATCTCCCTCTAAGTATCGAGATGCCTCCCGGCTTGCCCTCAAGGATACTGCACCGGCAAAATTACCCCAGCGGGAGGCTCCGGCTTCCAAAGCTTCATCTATGGGGTCACAGGCTGACATCGATGGCGTGGCCTCGACCGAACACCTGTTGCCATGTTCTGGGGTACCGGTGGTCTCCACTGGTACTGACATCCAGACATTGGTTGCGTCGATGGATCAGAATATTCTGACCATGCAGCGTGCCATCACGGCATTCATACAAGCTGCGACGCCTCCGGTACCGCAACAAACTCCGTTGGCGGTACCGGTTCCGGCACCGATATCGGTGCCGTTGCCGGTACCGATTGCATCGGCTTCGGTGTCGACTGCAGCGGTACCCTGTCCTGTGATGCCCATCGGTACCGATCACTCCCGATGTCGATACCACTCGGTACGCGTATTTGGCTCTGCAGGAGCATCCAGACAGGCGATACTTCGATTCCTCCGAGGACTCTGATGAATCAGAGGCTTCTGTTGAAGCATCGGTACTCCTTCCTCAGGAGCCCTCTTCTCCAAAAAGAAGAATGTCTCCTCCAGAAGACTTGTCTTTGCAAGACTTCATTAGGGAAGTGGCCCGGGGCCTCTCTATTTCAGTGGCCCCTGAACCAGAGCCTAGAGCCAAGAAATTAGATATTTTACAATATCCTAAGGCTCCTAAAGAGGCAGCTACTTAACCAATTCATGAGATCCTTTATGATCACATGTTGGGCATATGGGAGACACCTCTTACTACTTCCCCTCATTCTCGCAGGTTGGACACCATGTACCGTGTTCCTCCTTGTCCTGGCTTTCATAAGACTCTGCTTCCTCACCACTCTATTGTGGTGGAGTCTGCTATGAAAAAGATAAGAGTGCAAAAAGACACTCATCTAATCCTCCAGGAAGAGAATGCAGAACCTCAGATGCTTTTGGCAGGAGAATTTTCCAGGCCAATATGCTTACTGCCAGAATCAACTCCTATAGTCTCTATATGGGGATGTTTCTAAAAGAAGTTACAGATCATCTGCTAAATTTATCTCCTTTTATCTCAGAAGATAAAAGGGAAGAGTTTCTCACCTGGCTTAAACATGCCCAGGATGTTTCCAAATTCTCCAACCGTGCAGCCTTTGACTCTTTTGAGTGTGCCAGCAGAGCCTCGGCTATTGCCATAGGTGCACGCAGACTTGCTTGGTTACAAGCTTCTGATTTGGAACCCTGGGTCCAGGATGGATTAGGAAATCTTCCTCGTACAGGTGAAAACCTTTTTGGTAAGGATTGGCAAGCAAAGGCCACTCAGATGGATGCTGAAAATTCTGCCTTAGATAGACTTTCAAAGTCGTCTACTGCTCCTGCTAGAAAAAGGTTATTCAAAAAGACTTTCTTTCCCAAAAAAGGGAAATAATATCCTGGTTATGGTCTCCAGGCATCTTCTACAGGTAGTTTTGCTGGTCCTGAGCATCGTCGAAGTTCCTCTGAACGGGGGTCTCCTACCCGGGAACATCGGAAGAAGAAACCCGCGAGGGCGGGGTTGGTGGACGCTCCTGGTTCCTCGAGGGCCAGGTCGCATAGCCCCGATTCCCGTCCCGGGTCCTTGGAGATGGAGAGGCCTGCCAAACATCCTCGTCGCGAGATGGACTCACCCGCTCACGTGAGTACTGTTGTCCTCGTAGACTCGCCTCCGAAGGAGTCGACGTCGGGCCCCGAGTCGGGGGCTGCTGGGTCTCCTGAGCTCGGACTCAGGTTGTGACGGCCTTGGAGAGCAGTCTGACTGCCTTCATGGACCAGCAGCGGGCATTGATCGCTGGCCTCGCCGGTGCTTCTGCCCTGACCACCGGGATGTCGACCTCCAAGTCGACCCCGGAGACCGAGCCGATCCTAGAGTCCATGAGGGCTCGAGTCGATCCTCGGTCGCGGTCTCCTTCGGCATCCCGTTCGGGACCGAGGTCGTCGACGCCGACTCCCTCGGCGTCGGGGCGATCGGCATCGATGCCCGCCCGACCGGAGCCGCTCGACTCCTCCTCCGAGGAGTCAGCCTGGGAATCCGAGGACGAAGAGTCACCTGGTTCTTTTCGGACTCCGTGTGTCCCATCGGACTCCCCTGAGTCCGAACCTCGGAGACGGTCCCCCCCGGAGGATACCCGGTTCTCGGACTTCGTGTGGGATATGGCCAAAGCCTTGGCCTTCCCCGCGGATCCCTAGGAGGAGCCTCGAGTCGAAGAGCTCGATGCCCTCCAATATGACTCTCCCCCAAAGGAGGCCTTTATTGTACCGGCTCCTCCGATGCTGGAACGACTTCTCTTCCGCATGTGGGAGAGCCCGGCGTCATCGCCGGTGTTAAGCAAGCGGGTCGATTCCATTTATCGAGTCCGCAAGAGCCCCGGGTTCCAAAAGGCACAACTACCGCACCATTCCATGGTGGTGGAATCGGCCATGCATAGACTTAAGAGTCAGAAAATGCACTCCTCGGTGCCTCCCGGTCGGGAGGCTCGAAGCCTGGATGCCCTCGGTAGGAAGTGTTTCCAGGGCTCTATGCTTGTCGAGTCCAGACCTACCAGCTCTATATGGGCATGTATCTCCGAGACCTGGCTAAAGAAATAGCCGGGTTCTCTGCTGGTCTCTCCGACGAACCTTTGCAGAGGTTCCAAACCTTGTCTACTGGTATTCGAGAGTGCTCCAAGTTTATATCTCGAGCAGCCTATGATGGTTTTGAGGCTTCGGCTCGAGTAGCTGCGGCCGGCATCGGTGGACACCACCAGGCTTGGCTTCAGACATCCGACCTCGAGCCCTGGGTGCAGGACAAGTTGGTCGATGTCCCCTGCCGAGGTGGTAACCTCTTTGGCAAGCCCATGGATGAGAAGGCTGCACAAATCGAGACGGAGACTCTCACCAGGACTCGTCTCTCAAGGAAGACCTCTGCCCCTTCTCAAAAGAAGAAGGGCGCCGGGAAAAAGCCCTTTTACCCGAGGAAAGGTGTTGCCTATAAATACTACCCTCAATATCAGGCCTCAGCAGCTCCCCCACAGGGAAAGCAGGCCAAGGGACGGGGTAATGGGTCCCGTAGGCAGCAAGCCCCCAAGCCTGCACCACCGGCCCCTGCTCAGCAGGGTGGGAGCTTTTGACTTCCTCAGCATAGCCTCTCCCCCTCCGCTGGTTTCTCTCTGCACAGGAGGCAGGCTGGTCCACTTTGCCCAAAGGTGGTCCAGCATCACCACAGATACCTGGGTCCTTCACATAGTTCAAGAGGGCTATCTTCTTCACTTTCACCAGGTACCTCCCTCCTACTTTCCAGGGGAGCCTCCCAGACTCCCTTGGCACAGGGACTTACTCCTTCAGGAGTTAGCAAGTCTTGTTCAGGAACAAGCCGTGGAACCGGTGCCCCACCACCTGAAGGGCCAAGGATTTTACTCCAGGTACTTCCTGATTCCAAAAAGAACAGGAGGCCTCAGACCCATCCTAGACTTGCGAAACCTCAACAAGTTCCTTGCAAAGGAGAAGTTCAAGATGCTTACCCTTGGAATCCTGCTGCCCTACCTCCAGCAGGGAGACTGGCTATGCTCCTTGGATCTAAAGGATGCGTATACTCATATCCTCATTCATCCAGACCACAGACAATATCTCAGATTTGTTGTAGGAGGAAATCATTACCAGTACAGAGTACTGCCCTTTGGCCTATCCTCCGCCCCCAGGGTGTTCACCAAATGCCTAGCAGTGGTGGCGGCCTATCTGAGACTTCAAGGTCTGTTTGTGTTCCTATACCTGGACGACTGGCTCATCAGAGCCCCATCTTCAACAGAGGCCGCTCAGGCCACTCATCGCACTGTGGCTCTGCTCCAGCACTTGGGTTTTGTCATAAACTTCGCAAAGTCCACTTTGCTCCCCTCTCAAAATCTCGAGTTCATCGGCGCCAGGTTGGACACACTTCAGGCGTGGGCCTTCCTCCCTCTGGACAGGGCCAGGCGGCTCATGGATCTCGCCAGCCACTTTCACAGCAATGCGCTGGTCTCCGCCAGGCATTTTCTGCGACTGCTCGGCCATATGGCTTCCACGGTCCATGTGACCCCCAATGCCCGACTGAACATGCATCCCGCTCAGTGGTGCCTTCGCAATCAATGGCATCAGGCCATTGGGAGCCTAGCGGACTCTGTGCAGATTTCCGACCAGCTGGTCTCATCTCTGCGATGGTGGCTTCATCTACCGAACCTCGTGCTAGGGGTGGCTTTTCAGCCCCCTACGCATTCTCAGGTCCTGACGACCGATGCTTCCCTCCTGGGTTGGGGAGCACATTGCCAAGGGTCATGTACTCAAGGCCTCTGGAATCCTTGGGAGTCTGCTCAACAGATAAACTTCCTGGAGCTCAGGGCCATCCGCCTAGCGCTCAGAGCTTTCTCTTACCTGGTGTCCCACCAGTCGCTGCTGATACAGACGGACAACCAGGTTGCCATGTTCTACATCAACAAACAAGGCGGAACAGGCTCCTTCCTCCTCTGTCAGGAGGCGCAACAGCTCTGCTCTTGGGCAGTCCGCCACGGCATCCTCCTCAGGGCTGTCTATCTCCCAGGTCAGGAAAATTACCTGGCCGACAAGCTCAGCAGGATCCTCCAACCACACGAGTGGAGGCTGGATCCGATGGTGGTTCAGCGAATCTTTCTCAAGTGGGGTCTCCCCACCATGGATCTGTTTGCCAGTCCTCTGAACCGGCAGCTGCCCAGATTCTGCTCTCGACAGCCGCATCCTCTCCGAGTAGCGGCGGATGCTTTTCTGATTCCCTGGTCCACCGGCCTCTTGTATGCCTTTCCTCCCATGCCACTGGTGTCTCGGACGCTCTTCAAGGTTCTCAGAGACAAAGCATCGATGATCCTAGTGGCTCCTCGGTGGCCGAGACAACCTTGGTTCCCGCTTCTGCTGCAGCTGGCGGTGGACACTCCTCTTCCACTGGGGTTTCAGCCCGACCTCCTGTCGCAGGATCAGGGGACTCTCCTGCACCCCAACCTCCGGTCCCTTCATCTGATGGCCTGGCTGCTGAAAGGGTAGTCCTTGCTCCTCTGCAGCTACCTCCAGATGTGGGAGAGGTCGTCTTGGCCTCCAGGAGGCCCTCCACCCGGAAGTCCTACGCTCTGAAGTGGCGTTGGTTCTCCGTCTGGTGTACTCAGCAGTCGCAAGATCCCTTCTCCTGTTCAGCATCAGTGGTCTTGCAGTACTTGCTCTCTCTCTCTAACCTTGGACTTAAGTCCAACTCTGTCAAGGTCCACCTTAGTGCTCTTTCGGCGCATCATCTGCCGGTGGATGGTAGACCTCTATCCAGCCAACCTCTAGTGGCTCGTTTTCTCAGAGGCCGCCTCCTCCTTAAGCCACCTTTGCGCCCGCCAGCCCCGGACTGGGATCTCAATGTGGTTTTGCAGCGGATTACTTGTCCGCCTTTTGAGCCTATGGCTACCTGTCCACTACGTTTTCTTTCATGGAAAACCTTGTTCTTGGTAGCCCTCACTTCGGCTAGACGCGTTAGTGAGTTGCAGGCCCTAGTGTCTGATCCTCCTTACACTAGGTTCTACAAGAACCGGGTGGTCCTACGGACTCACCCTAAGTTTCTTCCCAAAGTGGTATCCCCTTTTCACATCAACCAGGAGGTGGTACTTCCGACCTACTTTCCCAGGCCACACTCCAGCCAAGCTGAAATGGTCCTGCATACCCTGGACTGTAGAAGTGCGTTGACCTTCTACCTTGACCGTACGCGGGAGCACCGAAGGGCTGTTCAGCTCTTCGTGTCTTATGACCCCAACAAGTTGTGGCTCCCTGTCTCCAAGCGTACTCTGTCCATCTGGATTGCTGACTGTATCGCTTGGGCTTACGAGGCAGCCGGCCTCGTGTTGGAAGGTAGAGTCACAGCTCATCGTGTTCGGGCGAAGGCTACGTCGGTGGCTTACCTCCGCTCTTTTCCATTGGCAGACATCTGCCGGGCCGCTACTTGGTCCTCAAGCCAGACTTTTGCAGCCCATTACTGCCTGGAGAGGGAGTCCCGCAGGGACAGTGCTTTCGGACAGGCAGTCCTCCGTAACCTCTTTGAGGTATAGGCAACTCCTACCCTCCATCCCGGATGTTGGGCTACCGGTTGGAGACGTATTCAGAGAAGATTCCTTCCTTCTGTGCTACTGAGCTTGAGGGAGCTCATTTTTGTGCTTAGGGTCTCCGGTAGCCTTAAGCTTGGGAGTCCCATATGTGAGGACTGACTTCCTGCTTGGTCCTGGAGAAAGCGTAGTTACTCACCTGTAACAGGTGTTCTCCAGGAGCAGCAGGAATCAGTCCTCACAACCCTCCCTCCTCCCCTTGGAGTTGCAGTTTCTATGCTTTCGTTTTTGCTAACATTTTGCTGTCTTTTAGCTATGTCATCAGACTGAGCAAGATGGCACTCTTGGGCGGGAAGAGGACCGCGCATGCGCGCTGCAATTCCCAAAGGCTTTCTTTGAAAGCTGGGGAAAATTGCTCCGCGAGGGCTCCGTCGGCGCCCATATGTGAGGACTGATTCCTGCTGCTCCTGGAGAACACCTGTTACAGGTGAGTAACTACGCTTTGTCCTCCTTCCACCATGTCTCTGAGAATTCCAATCATATCTAACTTCTCATTTAGTGCTATATATTCTAATTCTCCCATCTTGTTTTTTAGACTTCTAGCATTTGCATACAAGCATTTTAGAGACTGTATTTTATTCATATTAATCTGGCTCTTGGTAGGCATGGGTAATTTGGAATCTTTAAGCTCGCTCTTCTCCATACTCAAGGGCATTTGGGCTACTTTACTCTTTTTTGGAACCTCTCTGCTTTTGGTAGTATCCTTCAAGGATACATTCTTCCAAACCATGCGCTCTTGTGTGACTGTCGGCTTTCCCCTATTATCTAGTTTAAAAGCTGCTCTATCTCCTTTTTAAAGGTTAATGCCAGCAGCCTGGTTCCATCCTGGTTAAGGTGAAGCCCATCCCTTCGGAAGAGCCCCTCCTTTCCCCAGAATGTTCACCAGTTCCTAACAAATCCAAAACCCTCATTTTTGCACCATCGTCTCATCCACGCATTGAGACTCCAGAGCTCTGCCTGCCTTTTGGGTCCTGCGCGTGGAACGGAAAGCATTTCGGAGAAAGGTTCCCTGGACGTTCTGGATTTCAACTTCCTACCTTAAAAGCCTAAATTTGTCCTCCAGAACCTCCCTACCACATTTTCCTTTGTCATTGGTACCGACATGTACCAAGACAGCAGACTTCTCCCCAGCACTATTTAAGACCTTATCTAGGTGGCGCTTGAGGTCCGCTTCCTTTGCACCAGGCAGGCATGTTACCAGGTGATCCTCAAGTCCACCAGCCACCCAGCTGTTTACATGCCTTATGATCGTGTCACCAACTATAATTTGGCTGTCCTAACCCATGGGCACATGACCCTGGAGAAATTTCCTCAGTGCGAGAGGGTTTTACATCACCTGGAGGACAGGTCCTAATTACAGGATCATTTCCTGCCACACCAAGGTGATGCTCTCCTGTCACGTGACTTCTCCATGGCAACATGGATTCTGCCAGACTGGAGGTGGGACTTCAGGACTATATCCCTCTAGGTCTTGTCTATGTACCTCTGTCTTTCTTATGTCTTCCAAGTCTGCTACTCTAGCCTCTAGCAAACAGACTGGTTCCCTGAGAGCAAAGAGCTCCTTGCACCTAGTGCACACGTAAGACCTCTCACCAACTGGGAGAAAATCATACATGTTACACTCAATGCAAAAGACTGGAAAGCACCCATCTCGCTGCTGTCTGCGTCTTAATTTTAAGGTTGTGTTTAGATCTTTAAGTTCTTTACTTACTAAGGGTTGCTGTAGATACTTATGCTAATAAAGGTGTACCTAGTACGTTTAATATACCTTGTTCACCTGAAGCTTAATTACTCAGGTCCTTAGTGTATGACTGATTTGGATAACGAGCTGCACCTGAGAGCACCTCCTTTCCTTTAAGATGTGTAAGTATCTATAAAGCTATGATTATCCCAGGGGTGGGTGTGTGTTGAGGAGGGAGGGAAATAGCACTTGAGATGGCTGCTACATAGTACCCTGTCCTGTGCTTCTAAGGTGTGACCAACTTCCTGGGTGATTAACAGTCCTTGCTTGGATAGGAGTCTTTCAAAATGGCCTTTTGACCTGCCACCTGGCCTTAACACCTATTTTAAAAGTTTCACAGGTCTCTTGCCCCCTACATAGCAGGCCTCTTTGTAAAGGTCTCTAGAAGACTTTATTTGTTGCTCAAAGTATACTGACCCTGTTTTGCCTTTTATACTAAGTTATATTCTGATTTGTTTTAAATTAAAGCTCTTTGCTTCTACTGGGCCCTGAGTGAGTATTAAATGTTAACTACAGGTTCTCTGCTGGGTTCTAAATCTTACCAGAAAGCTCTCTTCTGTGTTTTAAGTTTAAACTTAACACTAGAAGCCCCAAAGTATGTCAATTGATGCAGATGCATCTTCGAAGTTGTTTACCAGTGCCTTTTGGGGCTTCTAGTGTTAAACTGTTACTACTGGACCCTGACTGATTTAACAAATGCACTGGGTTAACAGATTAATCAGCTTTATTCCAAAGAATTCCCTTCAGAAAAATTCTGAGAAGTATATACTCACAATTGCATATCTTTCTCCAGAAGTAGCAGTCCCCTTTTCTAGTCCTTCAAGACAACATTTCCAGTACAATTGCCTTTTGGCCTGGCATCAGCTCCTCATGACTTCCCAAAGTGCTTTGCAGTAGTAGTGGCTTATCTACAGGCTCAGAGTGTTTGTCTTCCCCTAGTTGGATTATTGGCTGATCAAGAGTACCATGCCAGGAGTCCAAAAATCAACCATTCAGGTTTTGGAACTACCAGGATTTGTGATAAATTACCCAAAATCCCACCTTCAACTCATCCAACATTTGGAATTCATTGGAGCCCTACTTAAAATGACTCATGTGAGCGCCTTCCCACCGTACGACCAACTTCACAAATTGACATCACTGGTGCGGAGAAACTCAAGTGAGTCAGCAAGTAATAGCTTGCAAAATGTTGACTGTACGAGGCCACAAGGCCTCTACAGTGCATATCACAACCTTGGCATGTCTCCAGATGAGGCAAGCTCAGTGGACTCTGAGGACTCAATGGACCTAGGCCATGGGTTGACTCTGGGATTGTTGGTGTTACTGCCCCTCTAGTTCAACCTTTATAATGGTGGGCAGTCCATTCCAAGTTGCTCCATCCCAAAAAGTTCTAACAGATGCATCCAAGCTGAGGTAGGGAGCTCATCTCGATGGATTACACACCCAGGGTGATTGGTCCATCAAAGAGTCTCCACCAAATCAACCTCTAGGAACTAAGGTTGGCGAATGCTCTTAAGGGCTTTCCATTTTCTACATCTGCAAGCAGGGAAGAATGGGTTCGTACCTTGTGTGTTGGGAAGTGGTCAGGTTGTAGACGTTTGCCATCACACACGGGATGGACTTGAGGGCTACATACCTGTCAGGCGAGCAAAACATGGGCAGACAGGCTGAGTTGAGTCCCCTAGCCACACAAGTAGACACCGGACAGGGAGGTTTTGACTTGCATCTTTAAAGAATGAGGAACCCCCTTGATAGATCTGTTTGCCATCCTGCAGAATGCCCAGGGGAATCGGTTCTGCTCCTGAGTAAAGGTACATATACACTGGGCAATCAGAACATGTAATGCAACATGCAGTATTGCTACTTGGAACGCAGCGCGCACGCCAAGCATACATTCACTTTGACATGCTGCACACAGTGTGATCCACCTTGTTTGTGAGCATGCTGCTGCTGTTGGCGCAAGCAAGTCTTCTCAAGAAAAAATGGGAGTTTAGTCCTAGAAAGTGGTGCTATAATTTAGCACATCTCCTCATTTAAAACAAAAAGAAAGCCTTGATGGCGGTGGCACACCAATTTATTAAAAAAAAAAAAAAGAAGAAAAGATCCAGTTCAGAGTTACTTCAAGATTTAAAGTTTCAGCATATGAGTGGACAGTATCAAAACTTCACCTGTATGTCACCTAAAGACTTTGAAAACCTATTAAATATGGTAGGATACAGGATTGCAAAAAAGGAAACAAGTTTTCAAACACACATTTCAATTCAAGACAGGTTAGCTGTAATTCTATGGTTTCTTGCCATTGGTGTTTCATATACAAGTCTTCAGTATCTATTCAGAATATCCAAACAGTCTATTGGAAGAATAATTCCAGAGGTTTATGCAGCACTTACTGAGGCATTAAAAGAAAATATTAAGCTAAGCTTACAAATACTTAATTTCTTAACTTCATTTACCTGAATCATAACTACTTATTTTCATTATTTATAAAATCAAACCTCTAATCAGACAAATCATCAGAAAATTTGGATGCTTGAGGAGATGGCTTGTATGTGGGATGACATGGAAATGGAGTGCAAGTGGATTTGTGTGGAGACTGAGTAGAAGTGGACTACTGTGGAGGCAGTTTCGAGGGCGGTATATATGACCTTATATGATTAGACTGATGTGAAGATTGTTGCAGTGGTTGCATTTGTGAAGGTGGGCTTGGGTATGGCGCTTGCATTGTATGACCTGGTGGTGATGGATGAATGAACCATAGACCACTGTCTGCTTTTACTATGATGTCAAATATAGCATGCCGAACACTTTTCCTAGTTTGTGGTGAATACAAATTCATTTTGGTTGCCACAAAAGCAAAGAATGATTTTATCTAGTCTTTGACAGAGGAAGAGGTTTCTCCTGCATGTATCCCCCATCCCACATTTATAACATGATTTCTCTGTAACTGTTTTGAGTGTCATTGTAAACCGCTTTGATTCTAGGGTAAGGTGGTATAAAAAACTTGTTAAATAAATAAATCTTATTTGCTTTAGTTTTTAAAATGCCCAGAGCATCCTTTATCAATGCACTGTCATCTCATTATCTCCAGGAACAAGCAGGAATGAGTCTTCACATATGGGTACGTCGGTACCGACGGAGCCTGCACGGGAACGCTGCCCAGCTTCCAATCAGAAAGCTTTTGGCAGCATCCCTCGCGCCTGCGTGCTGACTTCCCGCCTTCTCCAGAGCCTCTCTTCAGTTTTCGTTTTTCTGCAGAGCCGGCAGGACGTCGTCCTGTCACTGCAGAAACTTTTTTCTTTTTACTTACTTTAATTACTTTAGTTTTTGTTTTCTTGTGGTCGCGGCTGTATTCCCCGCTGCCACCGGTATCGCCGGTGGATTTTTGACTAAATTCTGAGAAACCTTTTCTTCAGTTTTTTGCCTTAACTTGTTGGGCCTACCAGGCCTCTTCATTATGGAGCCTTCTTTTCCTAAGAAGTGCAGTCGATGTGGAAACACCTGTTTCTTTTTAGACACCAATAGTTGGTGTCTCAACTGTGTGGATCCCTGACCCTTTTTCCCCTGACTTGTCAGGGGATAATTTTGTTAGGAAACCTTCAGTTTTTAGAGTTTCCCTCTATACCGTTTTTTTCTCGGCAGTGAGGGTACCCGGTTTCTCCACTTCACAGGATCAGGTAACCCACAAACAGTCTGTTAAGACTAGTCAATGCTTGAGTGGTATGTCCCATGCCCAGCATGGTGACGGCTCCGGCCTTACCCTCAAGAATCCATTGGCATTACCCCTGCGGGAGTCTTCGGGCTCCAAAGCGTTAAAGGGGTTTCAGGTTGTTCCTGGGGCTCACCCCTCACAGAACATACCTGAGCCATGCTCGGGGGTGGTATCCGCTTCGAGCGGTACCGAGCCTCCGGCATCGGCGTCGAGTGTTCCACTCTTCACCAGGGATCGTCATCGGGCATCCTCGGTACCTTCGGGACCGATCGATATGCACCGGATTGACTTCCTTCAATCCCAGCCGTGTACGGTGCGGGTATCCGCTTCGAGCGGTACCGATACCCCGGCATCGGCTTCGGTGTCGAGTGTTCCACTCTTCACCAGGAATCGTCCTCTACCATCCTCGGCGCCTTTGGAGCCGGTCGATACGATACCGATGGACATTTCCATATCTCAGCCATGCTCCGGGACGGTACCGGCGTCGATCGGTTCCGATACCCTGGCATCGGCATCGAAGTGGACCACCTTACCCTTTGCAAGGGGTGGTCATCGGGTATCCTCGGTACCGTCGGTACCGATCGATGTAACCCAGGCTGCCTTAGTGGTATCGGCATCGCCAATACTGCCACCGGCGTCGGAACCCTCGCGACATGCATCGATAGCCTCGCTTTCTTCTTCGATGCCGAGTCTTGAACCGATATCTAGTCTCGAGGACTGGGTACCGACGCGTCCCGGAACCGACTCCTGTCGTTTCCAGATAGGCAGTTCTGAAGATCCTAGCCATAACTCTCTCATGCTCTCTGTACCACTGCAGCAGTCCCCGATGGCAACTTCAACTGCTGGTCCTGTATCAGTATCGATGTCGATGCCTGTTCTTGCACCGATTCCACCGATGCCTAGTTTGGAACCGATACCTGGCATTGATGCAGTACCCACTGCCTCTAAGTTAACATGCCAGTATCCCTGTCCATCTACTAGGTTTCTCTCTTCACACCACTGTACGTCCTCTGGTGCTCAGCCTCTTTCTTTAGCCTTACCAGGGATGGTTCCCATAAGAGATCAGTCTTTTCAGGCTTTTCTCCTGGATATGGCAACCTTTCTTAATATCTCTATCCCTGGTTGTGATGCTACTCATGGCTCACCGGCACAAATGGAAAATATGATGCTTCTTTTACATCCTGCTCTGCAGGATCTCCTTCTGAGGGTCTGGAAATCGCCCTTACGACTTCCTCTAGTTTCTACAGCCACTGAGGTTTGGTACCGGGTGCCACCCTCTCCAGGGTTTCAAAAGCCTCAACTTTCTCATCGTTCCCTTGTAGTGGAATCAGCACTAAGGAAAGTTAAGAGCAAGAAGAAGCATTCTTCTTATCCGCCAGGTCGTTCTTCAAGAACACTCGATGCTTTTGGTCGTCAGGCCTTCCAAACCTCTATGCTGGCCTCCAGAATTCTTTCATATATTTTTCACATGAGTCTAACACTCCAGGAAGTCACAGAGAAATTGTCTCTTTTGACCCCTTTTTTACCAGAGCCCAAGGCTACTGATTATTCCTTGCTCGTCAATCACAGCCGGAATATATCCTGGTTCCTGTCTCGTGCTTCTATAGACTCTTTTGAGTCCGTTAGCAGATCCTCTGCTATTGCCATTGCAGCACGTCGCAGAGCCTGGCTTGAAGCTTCAGACTTGAGCAGATGGGCACAAACTATACTGGCTCATTCTCCTTGTACAGGAGAAGGTCTCTTCAATAAGGAGGCTTTACGTCAGGATGCTCAATGCTCCACTGACTCTCCTTCCACTAAAGACCATTCTAAGCCACCTCCTTCTTCAAGGGGTAGGAAATGTCCTACCAAACCTTCTTTCCCTAAGAAAAGTTTCATTCATCTCCTGCCCATCATTCGGCTGTACCTAAACAAGGGACGCCTCAGCCTAGCCTGAAGTCCTCCAGCTCTGGCCAGTCTCAGCATTCCCAGCAACCATAGGGGCCGGGAATTGTAATCTACAGTTCACTTCTACCCATTAGAAGTTTATTCACTGTGCTCTTCTTTTTCAGTATACTAACCTGTCGGAAAATTTTTGTTCAGGGACTACAGACTTCTCCTCTTCTTACTCTCTAGAAGAGCAGTTGCAACTATCCCCTGATAGTTCTGTCCCAACTGAACATTTTTTCCTTCAGTTGACTTACCCTATGGGTATGTCACCCTCCAATTACTTACTTTACCCTCTCAACCGGGTTTTTTCCCTGACTGAGGGGTACCATACTGAAAAGTTTCTCTAGCAAGCTCGTTCCTCAGACAGGGAGAAGGGATATCTCCTCTTTTTTTTTCTTATCTGTTTTTCTTTATTGGGCACAGGACAATCTCTCTGCTGTTTCCGTCAGCAGCTGTGCCTGCAGGAGTTACAGTAATTGTATTACTGGTACTTTTTCCAAGTTCCAGTCCCTTGTTCAAAATTTTGTCTAGCCTCAGTAGTGATTCCAAGCTATTCGTCATCTATCTTGGATCCTCCTACTCGTTTAGGCTTTTTCACATTATTCTAACCATCTCCTCTCCTAGGATATGGCAACACACCTGACTTCAGTCAGTTTGTCTCATATCTCTCCTGCACAATGCTCTCTGCAGTCTTCAGAGAAGCTTTCTACTATGAGGGCCTTGCTATAGAGCATTGACCTTGTCTCTGAAGCTTCTCTATTAGTAGGGAAAAGCTTATAAACCCTTCCCATGCCTGTGAGGGTTCTCCACACCCTCTAGCCTGGGGTGTTAACACGAGATATCGGTTCTTCTGTGTGAAAATCCAAGGCTGATGTTTACGCATGCTATCTCTGGGTCCCTCCAGTAGGTCCCTCTGGTATCTTCTGCGTTTCTGCACATCTGCCATGTCAGTGTTCTGTGGAACTCCCGTCTTGTGCCTTACAGATTCATATGATCATCTGTTTTCACGCGAACATCACGGTTATCTTGTTGGATTGCCTTCCTGCATCCCTCAATCCACGGAAATAGATTCTCTATACATATCCCAAGTGGGTTCACCCTCTTGTAGAGCGCAGAATCTTTTTCTTTTCTATTCCCCATGTACAATTATGGGGCTGGGTGGTAGACATGTATCTTCAACCTGTTGTCTTGTATGTAGCATCTCCATATATGTCTACATATCTATATCATTACTCTGGTGGTGCAAAACCATGCCCCACAAATGTATCTATATTTAGGTATATTATCTCTCTCTATCTCTCTCTCTCTCTCTCTCTCTCTCTATATATATATATATATAGATAGATAGATAGATATAGATATTTTGATACATTTCTCCACCCATATCCTAATGTACACATCTGGACATATGTATATATATATATATATATATATATATTCCATCCACATATATATATGTGTCTGTTGGGGGGCTTCTTAAGGGTTGATATGTCTTACACACTATCACCCTTACTGTCTATACTAAATGTTTTACTTCCTAGAGGTTTTAGACAGTCTATCGCCCTACTTC
Organism: Ichthyophis bannanicus; assembly: GCA_033557465.1. NCBI lineage: Eukaryota > Metazoa > Chordata > Amphibia > Gymnophiona > Ichthyophiidae > Ichthyophis > Ichthyophis bannanicus. The sequence goes on from CM066037.1 coordinate 298,283,317, forward strand.
GCATACCATATTACGATGCAGAAACTGTTAGGCACCAATAACCACTGTGGTGCTAACATCTTCCATTTTTTCTTTAGGTCCTTGAAGCATCAAGCTTCAATATTTTTCCTATCTCTCGCCAGCTAGGAAAGACAGTGTACATCTTTATCTTTGAGTACACAGCTGTTCTCCTTGGGAATAGGGGTTTTTTCCAGTCCCCTTCTTCCCGCCAGGACTGGGCTAGTTCTCCAACTCCGTCAGTCTTCTTCCTTTAGTCCTCAATGTTAATGACCTTATGCCTAAAGGAGTTTTCAGCTTTTTCCCATAAAGCTTTCCATTGAAGACCTGACGTCTAATCCTACCCAGTTGACACCTGGATCGTAAACTACCTCCAGGTCTGGACCTTCATCCTCACTGCTGGGAGGTCACCTTGAAGATTCCGCCACTGCTTATCCAGTAGACTCCATCATGCTTTCTACTTCCTACAATACAGTAGGTAAGCTGCATATTTTGAGTGTACATTAAATGTGTTTTAATGCTACTCATCATATATACCAAGGACTCCTGTAGTCTGTAGGACCCTCTAGTCCTTGGCTATGCTGTTTCTTTCCTCACAGCTCCTTTATTGTCAACTCCTACCCTCCATCCCACATTGGATGCCGGGGATTCCTGGAAACAAAATGCACCCCTGGTCCAGGCTCCTGCATTTTTATGGGATCTCCCCCTGGCATCTCCAGCTAGGGAGTCCCCATATGTGAAGACTCATTCCTGCTTGTTCCTGGAGATAGCACAGTTACTTACCTGTAACAGGTGATCTCTGGGAACAGCAGGAATAAGTCTTCACAACCCACCCACCTCCCCTAGGAGTTGCATCTCTTTATCTTCTTCTTCCTTCTCTCTCGCCTTTGTCTCAGCTTTGAAACTCAACTGAAGAGAGGCTCTGGAGAAGGCGGGAAGTCAGCGCGCAGGCGCGAGGGATGCTGCCAAAAGCTTTCTGATTAGAAGCTGGGCAGCGTTCCCGTGCAGGCTCCGTCGGTACCGACGTACCCATATGTGAAGACTAATTCCTGCTGTTCCCAGAGATCACCTGTTACAGGTAAGTAACTGTGCTTTCTGGTTCTGGGTGTTTTCGGTGCTACAAAGTCAGCTGAATCTGGCCAATTTGCACTGCCTTCATTGTCTTGTTCCTCATTTTCTCCTTTGCCTTGTTCATTCTTTTCTTCACCTTGTTCCTGAAAATGAATAATCAAATTAATAAAGAAATATATGTTAGAAGTCACTAATTTTTGCTTTTACAGTTTCCTACTCCTCCCATGGCCTGGATGGAAATAAGATATTTGAGAACATCTGGCACTTTCCTCACCGTGTTGGGGTTATCGATGGGAAACATGATGTATTAGACACCAATGAATACTGGAGCTTTACAGTTACAAAGCACAATTTAGCATTGTGGTGTTCTCCAGGACCAAGCAGGAAGTCAGTCCTCACATATGGGTGACGTCGGCGCCGACGGAGCTCTCGCGGAGCAATTTTCCCCAGCTTTCAAAGAAAGCCTTTGGGAATTGCAGCGCGCATGCGCGGTCCTCTTCCTGCCCAAGGGTGCCATCTTGCTCAGTCTTCTTTTTTCCGCGGAGCCCTACAGATGTTTGTAATTCCCCGCTAGAAAAGTTGATTTTATTTGTCTTTTTTCTCGGTTCAACGCCGGTTCTTTTCCCGCCCAGACCCGCGACGCCGGTTGTGAGTCCGTTCTTTATTTTTTCGTTTTTTTGTCCTTCGTGACAGATTTCGCGCCTTTTTTTCTTTTTCACTGGCAACCCTGTCTTTTGACCTCGCAGGGGCACTTTTTCCCCCGATGGCTGCCAGCGGGTTTAAGAAGTGGGATCGGTGTAAGAAGCTCATGTCTCTTACCGACACACACGACTACTGCCTCCGCTGCCTCGGACCCGATCATGACCCGATGATCTGTGGTCCGTGTGGCAAAATGTCCTCAAAAGCGTTGAGTCGGCAGCATCAGCGGGAACGTATCTTCTCTGACTCCGGCCGGGCTCGGACCTCGTCAGAGGCTTCGACGTCTCGGGACTCTGGTCCTGAGCATCGTCGAAGTTCCTCTGAACGGGGGTCTCCTACCCGGGAACATCATCGGAAGAAGAAACCCGTGAGGGCGGGGTCAGTGGATGCTCCTGGTTCCTCGAGGGCCAGGTCGCATAGCCCCGATTCCCGTCCCGGGTCCTTGGAGATGGAGAGGCCTGCCAAACATCCTCGTCGCGAGATGGACTCGCCCGCTCACGTGAGTACTGTTGTCCTCGTAGACTCGCCTCCGAAGGAGCCGACGTCGGGGGCTGCTGGGTCTCCTGAGCTCGGACTCAGGTTGACGGCCTTGGAGAGCAGTCTGACTGCCTTCATGGACCAGCAGCGGGCATTGATCGCTGGCCTTGCCGGTGCTACTGCCCTGACCACCGGGACGTCGACCTCCAAGTCGACCCCGGAGACCGAGCCGATCCTCGAGTCCATGAGGGCTCGAGTCGATCCTTGGTCGTGGTCTCCTTCGGCCTCCAGTTCGGGACCGAGGTCGTCGACGCCGACTCCCTCGGCGTCGGGGCGAACGGCATCGATGCCCGCCCGACCGGAGCCGCTCGACGTCTCCTCCGAGGAGTCAGCCTGGGAATCCGAGGACGAAGAGTCACCTGGTTCTTTTCGGACTCGGTGTGTCCCATCGGACTCCCCCGAGTCCGAACCTCGGAGACAGTCCCCCCCGGAGGATACCCGGTTCTCGGACCGTGCGGGATATGGCCAAAGCCTTGGCCTTCCCCGCGGATCCCGAGGAGGAGCCTCGAGTCGAAGAGCTCGATGCCCTCCAATATGACTCTCCCCCAAAGGAGGCCTTTATTGTACCGGCTCCTCTGATGCTGGAACGACTTCTCTTCCACATGTGGGAGAGCCCGGCGTCGTCGCCAGTGTTAAGCAAGCGGGTCGATTCCATTTATCGAGTCCGCAAGAGCCCCGGGTTCCAAAAGGCACAACTACCGCACCATTCCATGGTGGTGGAATCGACCATGCATAGACTTAAGAGTCAGAAAATGCACTCCTCGGTGCCTCCCGGTCGGGAGGCTCGAAGCCTGGATGCCCTCGGTAGGAAGTGTTTCCAGGGCTTGTCAGACGGCTGCCTGGGTGAGAATCTTCACACTCTTGGCAAGTGCATATTTCTATATGATTTGCAAGGTATTGTGGGCAATGTAGTTCATTCACACCAGACACAGCTGCTGACAATAATTTAGTTGTGCTCTTGGGTAAAGCCAATAAGATATTTATTTATGGGGTTATTTCTCCCAACACAGATATGCTTGGTAGCACATAAATTAGGTTACTTGCTTTCAGTGTTAACTTGGAAAAACAAAGTCAAAATCAGGAAAACAACAAATGAAAAGCCACAAAGCAAGAAACAAACTGTTCTTTTCAGATTAACTTCTGATTATTTCCCACACAGATTCAGACTAGATTCTCTCCTAGCTCACAAGCAATTAGGTAAGGCTTAATTGCTAGCAGTCACCAGCTGAAACCCCTTAGCTGGCTTGCCTTCCACTGTGTGGGTCAAATCCTGCTTCAGGAGCTTTTCTGAGTAGATTAAAGAACAAATTTGTATTTCTTTGTGATGGTTGCTGCTGTACTTTATAACAGAAAGTTACCAACGGAGTTTAGATAGAGAGCAGTCCATATAAACAGGATCCTCATCTGCTATTATTCCCCCTTGTTCAACAAGCATGGGTTCAATATCATGGATTGGCACAGATGAATCTCTCAATGGAGCATTTTCAGGAGAATACTTGTTTCCCTGCTGTCTTTCAAGGTTATAGCTAGGGCATAGATCAGTGTTCATACCTGAGCTTCCATTGCTGCTAGAGTTCCTCTCTATATAGCCTGGCCAGTATGTAGTCCAGTTCTTATGTCCAGCCTTCCAATCCAGATCCCTGGACACTGGATCTCTCTTCACATACCTTCTGGCACAGTTCTTAGAGTCCCTTCCATGTGCAGCCGTCTCCCTCACAGGTAGCCTCTGGTGATTCCTAGCTCTGCAGCATCATTCCTCTGGCTTTCCCCAGTCCAATGGTGTATGCTGGCCCTTGGAATACCTCCCAGTATACGTACTGCTTTGAACTCTTTTAGACCTCTCAAAGGCTTTTCTCCTCCTTCTTCCAGAGGGTCTCTTTCCCTCTCTGTCCTTCCGGTTTGGCTTCTGCTTCTGATAATCCTTCAGATGAAACTGATGCTCAAGCTGATTCTCAGGATACTGAGGACAATGAAGACAATCCTCTGGATATCCAAGGTGATCATGAAGAAGATGGTCATCTGTAGAATAAACTCTACTCTTATTCTGCTTAGATGAGTGCTCCTCCCTAACACAGCACAGCTGTGCTGAATCAGGCCCTGCCCTTTGAGATGAGTGCTTAGGGATTACCTCATAGCCCTCCTGATTGAACACACGTTTCCCCACTTCAGCTCCTCTAATGGCTGTTGGAAACCTGGTGCATTCTGGGACTGGTAGTCTTTTATGGGAAAATTCTGTTTTCTTATTTCTACCAGAACTGACAGGTTGCTTGTTCAGAGTCACTTCACCTTTTCTATAGCTCCTTCCTGAGCTATGATAAGCTTCCTTATCACAGGCTCTATGCTTGCTTGTCGAGTCCAGACCGCACTGTGGCTCTGCTCCAGCACTTGGGCTTTGTCATAAACTTCGCAAAGTCCACTTTGCTCCCCTCTCAGGATCTCGAGTTCATCGGCGCAAGATTAAACACGCTTCTGGCGCGTGCCTTTCTGCCTCTCGACAGGGCACACAGGCTCATGGATCTTGCCAGCCACTTTCACAGCAATTCCCTGGTCTCTGCCAGGCGATTTCTGAGACTGCTCGGCCATATGGCTTCCACAGTCCATGTGACCCCCAATGCCCGCCTGAACATGCGGCCTGCTCAATGGTGCCTTCGCACACAATGGCATCAGGCCACTGGGAGCCTAGCGGACTCCGTACAGATCTCCGACCCGCTGGTCTCTTCTCTTCAATGGTGGCTTCATCTGCCAAACCTAGTGCTCGGAATGGCTTTCCAGTCTCCTCCGCCTTCTCAGGTCCTGACGACCGATGCTTCTCTCCTGGGTTGGGGAGCACATTGCCAAGGAACATGTACTCAAGGCCTCTGGACTCCTTGGGAGTCTGCCCAGCAGATCAACTTCCTGGAACTCAGGGCTATCCGCCTAGCTCTGCGGGCCTTCTCCCACCTCACTTCTCACCGGTCTGTGCTGGTCCAGACGGACAATCAAGTTGCGATGTTCTACGTGAACAAACAAGAGGGCACAGGCTCCTTCCCTCTCTGTCGGGAAGCACAAAAGCTGTGCTCTTGGGCCGTCAGCCGCGGGATCCTCCTCAAAGCTGTTTATCTCCCGGGTCAAGAAAATTGCCTGGCAGACAAACTGAGCAGAATCCTCCAGCCGCACGAGTGGAGATTGGATCCGTTGGTCCTTCAGCGGATCTTTCTCAAATGGGGCCTACCCACAATGGATCTCTTTGCCAGTCCTCTCAACCGGCAACTTCCCCAATTCTGCTCTCGACAACTGCATCCTCACAGAGTAGCGGTGGATGCTTTTCTTCTCTCCTGGTCCACAGGCCTTCTGTATGCCTTTCCTCCCATGCCACTGGTGTCTCGGACGCTCTTCAAGGTTCTCCGGGACAAAGCCTCAATGATCCTCGTGGCTCCTCGGTGGCCGAGGCAACCTTGGTTCCCGCTTCTTATGCAGCTGGCGGTGGACACTCCTCTTCCTCTGGGGTTTCAGCCCGATCTCCTGACTCAGGATCACGGGACTCTCCTACACCCCAACCTCCGGTCCCTTCATCTGATGGCCTGGCTGCTGAAAGGGTAGTCCTGGCTCCCCTCCTGCTGCCTCCAGATGTGGAGGACGTCATCTTGGCCTCCAGGCGGCCCCCCACCCGGACGTCCTACGCTCTGAAGTGGCGTCGGTTCTCCGTCTGGTGTGCTCAGCAGTCTCATGATCCCTTCTCCTGTTCGATATCAGTGGTCTTGCAATACTTGCTTTGCCTCTCCGAACTTGGACTTAAGTCCAACTCGGTCAGGCTCCACCTCAGTGCTCTTTCTGCGCATCACATGCCAGTGGATGGCAGGCCTCTTTCCAGCCACCCTCTAGTGGCTCGTTTCCTCAGAGGCCTCCTTCTCCTTAAACCACCTTTGCGCCCACCAGCCCCTGACTGGGATCTGAATGTGGTTTTACAGCGGATTACCTGTCCGCCTTTTGAACCTATGGCTACCTGTCATCTTCGTTTTCTTTCTTGGAAAACCTTATTCTTGGTAGCCCTCACTTCTGCTAGACGCGTTAGTGAGCTACAGGCCCTAGTCTCTGATCCTCCTTACACTCTGTTCTACAAGAATAGGGTAGTCCTACGGACTCACCCTAAGTTTCTTCCTGAAGTGGTTTCCCCTTTTCACATCAATCAGGAGGTTGTACTTCCGACCTTCTTTCCCAGACCACACTCCAGCCGAGCTGAGATGGTCCTGCATACCCTGGACTGTAGAAGGGCATTAACCTTCTACCTTGACCGTACGCGGGAACACTGAAGGGCTGTTCAGCTCTTCGTGTCTTATGACCCCAACAAGTTGGGGCTCCCTGTCTCCAAGCGTACTCTGTCCATCTGGATTGCTGACTGTATCGCTTGGGCTTATGAGGCAGCCGGCCTCTCGTTGGAAAGTCGAGTCACGGCTCATCGTGTTAGGGCGAAGGCTGCGTCAGTGGCTTACCTCCGCTCTGTTCCATTGGCAGACATCTGCTGGGCCGCTACTTGGTCTTCAAGCCAGACTTTCGCAGCCCATTACTGCCTGGAGAGGGAGTCCCGCAGGGACAGTGCTTTCGGACAGGCAGTCCTCCGTAATCTCTTTGAGGTATAGGCAACTCCTGCCTGTTGGGCTACCGGTTGGGGGCGTACTCAGAGAAGATTCCTTCCTTCTGTGCTACTGAGCTTGAGGGAGCTCCTTTTTTGTGCTTAGGGTCTCCGGTAGCCTTAAGCTTGGGAGTCCCATATGTGAGGACTGACTTCCTGCTTGGTCCTGGAGAAAGAGTAGTTACTCACCTGTAACAGGTGTTCTCCAGGAGCAGCAGGAATCAGTCCTCACAACCCTCCCTCCTCCCCTTGGAGTTGCAGTTCTATGATTTCGTTTTTGCTAATTTTTGCTGTCTTTTAGCTATGTCATCAGACTGAGCAAGATGGCACCCTTGGGCGGGAAGAGGACCGCGCATTCGCGCTGCAATTCCCAAAGGCTTTCTTTGAAAGCTGGGGAAAATTGCTCCGCGAGGGCTCCGTCGGCGCCGACGTCACCCATATGTGAGGACTGATTCCTGCTGCTCCTGGACAACACCTGTTACAGGTGAGTAACTACTCTTTTGCATTAGTTGGTGGAGATTACAACTTCTTAGTTGCAGATGCAGGATGTTGGAAGAATTTCAGATGGTGAGGTTTTTAAAGACATTAAACTACACAACATAATCCATGATTGCAGCTTGGGATTGCCTCCACCAGAGGAATTTCCAGGACAACACACTAGTTCTTTGCTGCAGATTGTGCATTGGTGCCTAGTGAAAATATATCATACCATACCCAGGAGATCATGAACATGGATCTACTAAATGAATATTCAATTATTGATTAAGCAGAGTTCGCAGAGTGTTGGAGAATGGTTTTGGCATAAGTAGTGCTGTATTTAGAATTTTACGACAACCAATTCTTTTGGAACCCGTAACAGTAGAAACGGTTGTGATGGCTATTATTCATTTACATAATTATCTTAGATGGTATTCACGCAACATTTATACTCCACAAGGATCATTGAACTATGAGTAAGACAGAGTTTTAATGGAAAGTTCCTGGCGCAGTAATCAAAACATGGCTTCCATGTTACCCCTGAGGAATATATACCTAGATCATGATGCTTTTCTTCGTAAAATAAGAGAAGAGCTAGCTAATTATTGTGCAAAACGAGTTCTCCCGGAACCAGCAGGAAGTCAGTCCTCCCATATGGGTGTCGTCAGCGATGACTGAGCCCGCACAGAAGCATCTCCCCAGCTTTCAAAGAAAGCCTTTAGGAGATGCATCACACGTACGTGGTCCACTTCCCATCCAGGGGTGCCACCTTGCCTCAGTTTCCTTTTTTTCCGTGGAGCCCATTGGACATTGTCCAGTTTTCCCTGGAAAGAGAATTTTATTAAGTTTTGTCAAGTTTGCTTACCAGTTCCTTCCCACCCCCGAGCCCGCTTACCTCAGCATCGCTTCTAGGGTTCATCTATTTGTTTTCTCATTTTTTCATCAAGGTGTTTCTTGACCAGCGTTTGCTTCCTTTTTCAGCCGAAGGCCTCGGACCCCTATCAGACCATGGGGACCCCCATTTTCCGATGGCCTCCAGTGGCTTCAAAAAGTGTGACCGATGTGGCAAAATGTCACTCACCAACTCACACGATTGCTGCCTCTGATGCCTTGGCCCAGAGCATGACTCAGACTGCAAACTCTGCAGAACAGTGACCTCAAAAGTCATAAAGAGCTGCCATCCCGGCAGCAGGAAAAAATGTTTCAGAAGTCCAACTCTGTGCTGGAGTCTCCGGTGACACCACGCTCCAGGGCCCTCTCCAATACCTCTGTGCCCCGCGAAGCCAGAGCCTCCTCAGAGTCCCGTGGCCATGGTTCCTCTAAGTGGAAATCCCCGGAGGTGGAGCACAAGAAGGAAAAAACCTCTAAGACTGCTTCGGAGGACAGATCTGGGAAGGAGAAATCCCACCCCAGAACCTGCAAGGATCATATCTCTCACCTTGCCAAGACATCCTATTTCTTCTTATGTCAAATATGTTCTATCCGTCCTTTTCTTTCTCCTTCTGCCTTGACCACCCTCACTAGCCATGGTTATATCTTGGCTTCATTTCTGCAATTCTGTCTTCACAGGTATCACTCACTCAGTTATGTCGCCTACAATTAGTACAAAACACCGCGGTTAGGATCATTACTTGCTCTTCCTGTAGAGATCATGTTACACTGCTGCTGCTTCACTTACATTGGCTTCCTATGAAATTCCGTGTTCACTTTAAGATTCTTACTCTGGTGCACCGAGTTACCTATACCCACACACCACAATACCTCGCTGACCTCCTTCAGTTTCACGTTCCCACATGCAGTCTCTGTTCCCTTCACATCAACCGCCTTCATCTTTCCCCACCCTCACGTGCATATCTTCAATCCACCTGCCACTCTGCTTTCTTCTTCCACGGACCTGCCCTTTGAAATTCCCTGTCTGCACCACTCCAACTAGAACAGAATTACTCTACTTTAAAATCTCAGCTGAAAACCCATCTATTCACCACTGCATACAACCTCCCAGACACTCATGATTGACCTGGTCTATCTATGTTCATCTATATTCTCTTCTTTATGTCTTGTCTTTACATTTTCTGCAGTTTCTTCTTTTCTGTTAAAATTGTAGTTCCTTTCCTTTCTTCTGGCCTTTGTGCCACTATTTGATTGTCAATATGACACTAAACCGCCCTGATGTCATAAAGGGTGGTATATCAAATATAAACAAACTCAGACGTGAGTCGGGGCAGGAGTTTCCCCGTAAGGAGTTGTTGGCATTTGCTGACCAGCCTTGGGCCTCAGAGGCCATCCTCATCGAGGACGACTCCTTGACAGTACTGATGCAGGGCCTAAAGTCTGACATGGAGCCAACTGGTATGGAAACCAGAACGGCAGCCCTAGAGAATAGTATATCTGCCTTAGTGGCCATTCCCTGGGCGTTCATGTCCAGCTCATCTGGTTCATCCTTCCTGACAATTGGCCCTTTCCATTGAGGACTTCCCCAGACGTCGAGCCAGTTCTCAAGTGCCACTGGCCTCGAGAGAGCCCCCCACCCCAGACGAGGTGCTGGTCTGTTCCTCGGGACATCGGTCCTTCCTGGCAAGTGCCAGAGGCTTGGTCCGACGATCCTCCAGAGGTCATGGGCTGCCAAGAGTGGTCCTCGACTGAGGTGATTGCGCAGCATCGGACTTGTACCTGGACTTAGAGTCTGAATGGGAGACAGAGTGTGAAGAGTCCCTGGACACGAGGCGACACAGATGTGCCCTTGGACCCGACACCCTGATGCTATTCCCTGCCCGAGGGCGTCGCATTCCTTGATTTTGTCCGGAACATGGCCAAGGCTCTCACTATCAAGGAGGCCAAGGATGACTCTCACACCAAGGAATTGTAGATACTCCAATACGAAGCACCCTTGAAGCACACCCTTACGGTCCCAGTGCCCCTGTTCCTTGAACACTGCCGCCTCTGGATGTGGGAAACACTGGCGTCTGTACCAATCATTAGTAGGTGCCTTGATGCCATGTACGTGTATGCCAAAGCCCTGGGTTCCAAAAGACCCAGCTTTCCCACAACTCCATGGTCTTGGAGTCAGCCATGAGCTGGCTTAAAAGCCAAAAAGCTCATTTGTTGGTGCCACCTGGCAGGGAGGCCTGAACCCTCGATGCCCTTGGCTGGAAGGCCTTTCAGGGCTCGATGCTAACAGGCAGGATCCAGTCCTCCCAGCTCTACATCAGCATGTACCTGAAGGAACTGTCGAAGGAGTTTGATGAATTCTTGGCAGGTCTTGATGGGGAACCCCTACAGAGGTTCAAGATCCTGATCTCTGCGGTAACAGAATGCTTGAAGTTTTGTCCCGTGCAGCCTACGATGGCTTCAAGTAATTGGCCAGGATGGCTGCTGCAGGCAATGGGGCATGATGCCAGGCATGGCTGCAGTCGTCTGACCTTGAACAGTGGGTGCATGACAAACTGATTGATGTCCCCTGCATAGGAAAGAACCTATTGGGGAAGACAATGGCAGATAAGGCAGCAGCGATAGAGACAGTTTGAGAGCCTGGTTCTCGTTACGAAGACCTCTGTGCAACCCCAGAAGAAACCTCATGGAAAAAGCCCCCCTTCCCGAGGAAGAAAGGAGGCTTTACCAGTACACCGCATTTCCGGGCCTTCCTGGCCCCTCAACAGGTCCAGCAACAAAAAGGCCAGGGACATGGTCCCAGAAAAGAAAAGGCCCTGAAGTCCCAGGCGCTGGCTCCTGCCCAGCTTGGGGGGAGCTTTTGACTACCTGGGCATGACCCCCCCCCCCTACCCCCAGGGGGTCACCTAGCCATGTTTGTCCACAGGTGGACAGCCATCGCCACCGTTACCTGGGTGCTCCAAGTGGTCAAGGAGGGCTACCTCCTCCACCTACAGTGGGTGCCACCCTTGTACTTCCCAGGAGAACCCACCAGACCTCTACTTCACCAGACCTTGCTCCTTACTGAGCTAGCAGGCCTAATCAATGACAAAGCAGTGGAGCCAGTGCCAAAACAAACATCTGTGGGGCACAGGCTTCTACTCCAGGTATTTCCTCGTCCCTAAGAGGACAGGGGGCCTCAGGCCCATCCTGGACCTGCGAGAGCTCAACAGGTTTCTGGTCAGGGAGAAGTTCAAGATGCTCTCCTTTGGGATACTACTGCAGTTCCTCCAGCAGGGAGGTTGATTATGCTCCTTAGAGCTAAAGGATGCCTACATGCACATCCTCATTCATCACAGCCACAGAAAATACCTTCAGTTAATGATGAGGGGATAGTACTACCAATATAGGGTGCTGCCCTTCAGTCTAACTTCGTCACCAAGGGTCTTTACAAAGTGCCTTGCAGTGGCCGCAGCCCACCTTTGGCTCCAAGGGGCCTTTGTCTTCCCCTATCTGGACAACTGGCTCATAAAGGGGGACACAGCTGCAGAGGCACAATGTGCCACCAGGTGTACCATTAACACCCTGCAGCACCTCGGATTCATCATCTACTACCCCAAGTTCCACCTCACTCCAGCCCATCGCTTAGAGTTCATAGGGGTACACCTAGATACCGACCAGGCAAACGTCTTCCTCCCTTGGGAGAGGTCAGAACGCCTCAGGGAGTTGGCCTCAGAGGTACACTGATGCTGGAAGCTACCTGCCCGACTCCTACTCTGCCTGTTGGGATACATGGCCTTCACAGTCCATGTGACCCCATCTACACATGAGGGTGGCCCAGTGGTGCCTCCACTCTCAGTGGACAAAAGCCACAGGCAGGCTCAGAGACAGAGTGAAAGTGACCCATCAGCTGGCAGACTCCCTTGGATGGTGGCAGATTCATGTCACCTTCAGGCCAGGATGCCCTTTCAGGCATCCAACCCCCAGGAGGTTCTCACCACGGATGCCTCTCTGGGCTGGTGAGTGCATTGTGGGATCCTCCAGATGCAAGGCTGCTGGTACCAGAGGAACTCTATGATGCAAATCAACCTGCTAGAGCTCTGGGCAATATACCTAGCTCTCCGAGCCTTCCTCCACCAGCTCCAACACTACTCAGTGCTGCTTCAGACTGGCAATCAGGGTGCAATGTTTTACGTGACCAAACAAGGAGGAACAGAGTCATACTCCCTCTGCCAGTGGGTGGTAGCCCTCTGCTTCTATGCTGCACGCAGAGGGATGCTCCTAAGGATGATGTACAAACTGAGCAGGGTCCTCCATCCACATGAGCATTAAATCTCAGCTACCAAATTATTTGCCATTCTTCAGTCTTAGCTAGATCCCTCATATTATCTACTCCTTCCTGGGTATCTACTCTATTGCAGATTTTGGTATCATCTGCAAAGAGGCAAATCCTACCCGACAGCCCTTCCACAATATCACTAACAAAGATGTTAAAAAGAATATGACCAAGGACAGATCCCTGCAGCACACCACTGGTAATATCCTTCTTAGATTGAGCTCCATTTACATGTACACTTTGTCACCTCCCACTCAACCAATTTCTAGCCCATTTACTTTAGAGTGCTCAAATTATTTATAAGTTGTCTGTGTGGAACGGTGTCGAAGGCTTTACTGAAATCTACAAATGCCACATCTAGGGCTCTCCCTTGGTCCAACTCTCTGGTCACCCAGTCAAAGAAATCAGATTTGTCTGACAAGACCTGCCTCTGATAAACCCATGCTGCCTTGGATCCTATAATCCATTGGACTCTAGAAACCACCTCTGTTTTAGTAGCGTTTTCAATAATTTACTCACCACAGAGGTCAGACTAACCAGCCTGTAGTTCTCAACCTCATCCTTATCCTCCATGCTAAAGGCTTACCTCTTTTGAGGCAACATTTGGATACTAATCCCTTGTTCTCGTCTCCTTTCACATTTGAACCCCCTTGTTTCTCTTGTGTTCTGTCTGATTAGATTGATGACCCAGTTCAATGTAACAGTTTACAAACTGATACACTGTTAGGATATGAGCAAACTATGTTACAATCTCATTTACAATTTTAAGATTGTGGGCAACTGTTACATTTTGTACAGTGCTGCGTATGCCTTTTAGCACTATATAAATGATTAATAGTAGTAGTAATAGTAATGTGCCTTTCTCCAGTCCTCTAGGACCATGCCAGACTCTAAAGCAGCATTGATCAGGTCAGTCAGTGGAGCTGCTAAAACGTTCCCAACTTCATTCAATATTCTAGGATGTAACCCATCCTGTCCCATCGCTTTGTCTACTTATAGTTTTGTCATTTCCTCACAAACACAGTCTTCTGAAAATCATAAAAGATCTCCTTCACTTCTGTTACTATTTATGTGTGTTTTCCCGAGGTCTGGCTCCTGGCCCTCCATCTATGACTACAGAGAAGCCCAATGGGGCAAAGTTCAACTGGAGCATGCCAACAGGCCTTAATGGCCAAGAGCCCCAACTATGTACAGTAGCAGTGATGGTTTTATTTTTTTTTCCTCCTTTTGTAGTGTTGGCAGAATAGAATTGGCCTAGGGGGGATGGAGTTGGATTCTAATCCCCAAACATTGGATGCAGTTGCTGTCGCATCGTGAATCTCCATTTAGGCAGTAGTGAGATAATGTGTGGACTGAAGACCACGTTGCAGCCCTGCAGATCTCTTCTGTGGCGACCAAGCACAAGTTGGCCACCAACACAGCTATAGCGTTGACATTATGAGCAGTGACATGAGCCAAAGAGAGAGTTTGCCAGTCAAATTGAAAGAGCCTGTTTGGAAACGGCAGCCCCTAGCTTATTGGTGTCAAAAGAGACAAAAGGCTGGATGGAATTTCTGTGGGCTTTTGTCCACTCCAGGTAGGCTAAGGCTCACCTGCAGTCCAAAATGTGTAACTTAGCTTCCCCTTTGTGTGCATGAGGTCTCTGGGAATAATGATGGAAGAAAAATCGACTGATTAAGGTGGAAATCGGATACCAGTTTTGGAAGGACTGTAAGGCTGATTAACTACTAGAGCTTGAAGCTCGCTCACTCTGTGTATCGAAGTGACCACCACCAGAAATAACACCTTCCATGTCAAGAACGGCAGAGGACAGGAATTGAACGGCTCAATGGCGTTTTCATGAGCTGCGCAAGAACCACATTGAGGTCCCAAGACACTGTGGAAGGCTTGTAGGAAGGCTAAAAGAGAAGGAAGGCTGTACTGAGATAGGACTTTCCTTCCACATTTCAATGATAGGCGTCACTCTGATCATGGTTTGCCTGAAGTGGAACGGCGAAAGAAGACCTCAAAGTCGCTGTTGGGGCTCCAGACAAGCGTGAGCGGTCTTGCGCTCGTTCCCTTAGCCCTTCTTTGCGTTCCCAAGAGTTGGACAAGGAGTGGCCTCGAAAGGTACCTCATATGGATACAGAGGCCTCCAGCGATGGCGCTCGGTCTCCTGAGGGTCGTCCCGGCGAGGACCCCCTCTCCTCCTCCATGCTAGACCCAGTAACCCCGGTGTCGACGGTGCAGGGATCCACTCCTGAGTGGGAGTCCCGTATGTTGGCACTAGAGTGCAGCGTTTATGCCTTCCTAGCTGCCCAGCAGGCACTTTTACCCAGCACGGCTGGCTCGCGCCTCGAGACAGAGGGTCTCTTGATGGGTGTTCCAAAAACTGCGTTGGAAACCCCCGAGAGCCGCGGGCCTCATGAGGGTCCTCGGCACTAGTCTTGCTTGCTGTCCCGTTCCTTGGGGGTGAGGTCTTACAGAGTCAGTGCCTCCAGTCCAAATGGGCCTCGGCCACTGGGCATGGGGATCAGCCTGACTCAGTCGTCGTCAGACCTCTCTGGGAATCAGACGGGGACACGTCCCCTGAAACCCGTGCCCATAGGGACCTTCCTTCTGTGGCCCATACTCATCTGCCTCATGAAGGCAGTCACCTTCCTAAGACACCTCCTTGGTGTTTGTGCGGGATATGGCTCAAGCCCTCAGTCTGCCCACGCAGACTGAGGAAGAGCAGAGGGCAAAGGAACTCGACATCTTGCAATATGAGTCTCCCCCTAGGGCAGTGATGGCTAACCTTTTTGAGCCCGAGTGCCCAAACTGCCGCACAAAACCAAAGAATTTCCTCAAAGTGCCAGCACATCAATTAAACCTTAACAACAAGATTTTAGTATCTAAAAACTCTTCATAAAGTTGCCTGAACTATGTAACATCATTTGTAAAGGTTGGAATCTTTGTATTGTCAGAGAATCAATTTGATTCACAATCCTTTGGTTTTCATTTCAATTTATTGGCAATTTATAATGTTTTAATGATTTCATTCAATTTAGAAACAGGAAGGCAATAATTAAACTGGGAACCCCAAAAGCCAAACTTGGAATGTACAACAACACTGTAGAAATAAAACTATAAATTAATTTCCTCTTGTACCAAACAAAGCACAGACGTTAATGATGCACATTTCCCAGAGGTTTCATATTCCAGTTAATAAATTCAAAATAAAGAGATATTTCTACCTTTTGTGCATTTTTTTTCAGTTGCAATTGCTCCAGCCACTTTCTTCTGGTTTCTTCATGTTTTCTGCTAACTGTCCATCGTCTGCTGTCCATTTGTTCTTTCTTCTCTCTTCTAGTTTTTTTTCCATTCTCTCTCTCTACATCTGCTTTAACATACTAATCTTTCTCCTTTTGCTCATTCCTATTTCATCCACACAAATTTTACCCCTCCATCCTCAATCCCCACTTACTCTCCCAATACCAGGCCAATTGTAGATTTTTCATCCCTCCCACACAAAATATTTTTCCCCTCTCCATTTTACTCTCCCAGCCCCATCCCATTCTAATCCTCCCCCAACATCAGCTCCCTTCTAGTTCCAGTCTCACCCAGCATCCATTCCCTTCTAGTCCCTGCATCAGCCCATTTCCCGTCCTAGCCCACCATCAACCCATTTCCAGTCCTAGCTCCCCCATCCATTTTCAGTCTGAGTCCCTTCATCAGCTCATTTCCAATCCTAGCCCCCCATCAGCCCACTTCTAGTCATTTCCTAGCCCCATCATCAGCCCATGTCAAATCATAGCTCCCCTCCACTCAGTCCAATTCCAGTCCAAGCCCCCCCCCCATGAGCCTTTCAGTTCTAGCCCCTCCATGAGTCCATTTCAATTCAAGCCCCCACCACAGCCCATTTCCAATCTTAGCTCCCCCCAACAGCCCATTTCCAGTCCTATCCTAGCTGCTCCATCAGCCCATTTTCAGTCCTAGCTCCCTTCCCTCACAGCCCATTTCCATTCCAAGCTCCCCCCCATCAGCTATTTGTAATTCAAGCCTCCCCTTCCACTCAGCCCATTTCCAGTCATAGCAACCCCCCAACCCATTACCAGTCCTAGCCCCCCATCAACCCACTTCCAGTCCTAACCCCCCCATCACCCCATTTTCAGTTTAAGCCCCCCCCTATAACCCATTACCAGTCCTAACCCCCCCCATCATCCCACTTCCAGTCTTAACCCCATCAGCCCAATGCCAGTCTTAACCCCATCAGCCCATTGCCAGTCCTAACCCCCCCCATCAGCCCATTACCAGTCCTAACCACATCAGCCCACCTCAAGTCCTAACCCCTCCCCATCAGCCCATTTCCTGTCCTAGCCCCCCCCCCCATAGCCCATTATCCGTCCTAACCACCCCCCATAGCCCATTAGCAGTTGTAACACCCCCATCACCCCATTTCCAGACAGCCCCCATCAGTCCACAGCCCATTACCAGTCCTAACCCCCCCCCCACCCCCCCTAGCCCATTAGCGGTCCTAACCCCCCCCCCCCAGCCCATTAGCAGTCCTTACCCCCCCCCCCCACCCCCCGCCCATTAGCTGTCCTAACCCCCCCCCCGCCCCTTTGCTGTCATACCAGCCCCCCCCCCCGCCCCAGCCCATTAGCAGTCCTAACAGCCCCCGCCCCAGCCCATTAGCAGTCCAAAAAAAAAAGCTGGCTCTGGCTGCTGCCGTGGCAGAATGCAGTGTCCCTCGGGGCCCCCTCTGAGCCCTCTGCCCGGCTTTCAGATTCGCGAAGGGAGAGTGTCTCCCTCGCGTCTCTGTTAAGCCCGCAGGGGCTAATGGGAAATTTCCCATCAACCCCTCGCGTCTAAAGGGGCTGATGGGAAATTTCCCATTAGCCCCTGCGGGCTTAACAGAGACGCGAGGGAGACACACTCTCCCTTCGCGAATCTGAAAGCCGGGCAGAGGGCTCAGCCGGCGCAGAGGGGGCCCCGCGGGACACTGCATTCTGCTGCGGACCTTCCCGCGTGCCAGCTGCAAGGCCTTCGCGTGCCACAGCTGGCACGCGTGCCATAGGTTCGCCATCGCTGCCCTAGGGAGAGTCTCACATCCCTGTACCACCCATCCTGACCTGGCTGCTCCTCCGCATGTGGGAAGCACCCGCCTCGGTCCCTATTGTCGGTAAAAGACTCGATGCCATGTACAGGGTCCAGCGTAGCTTGGGGTTCCGGAAGACCCAGCTTCCCCATACCTCCATGGTAGTTGAATCCGCGATGCGGAAGCAGAAGAGCCTGAAGTCGCACTCTTCGCTCCCGCATGGTAGAGAATCCCATGCCTTCGACACCTTCGGGCGCAAGACTTACCAGGGATCCATACTAGCGTGCCGAATCCATGCATACCAATTGTATATGGGGATGTTCCTTCACGCCCTCGCTAAGGAGCTCAGCGGTTTTGCCGCAGGCCTCGGAGGCGAACACCTCAGATTTTTGACCCTTCTGAGATCGGTCGCAGACTGTTCAAAATACCTTTCCCGTGCCGCATATGATGGGTTCAAGTCTTTTGCCCATGTGGCAGCAATCTGCATTGGAGCCCGGTGTCAAGCTTGGCTCCAGTCTTCAGACCTGGAACAGTGGGTCCAGGAGAAGCTCTTGGATGATGTCCCAAAGCTCAACCACCGGCGCTGCCCCAGCCAGCCCTGGGGTTTTGATGCCAGATGCATAGTCCCTCGCCTCCTGGCGGCACCTCCACCCTTCGGAGGGGGTGTCCCCCTTTTCACCCCTGAATGGTCGGCCATTACATTGGACACCTGGGTCCTTCAGGTAATCCAGGACAGTTATAGTCTTCCTCTGGACAGACTCCCTTTTCCTGTCTCCCCAGGCTTGCTTGCAGCAAGAACTGAACAACCTCCTCGGTCAGCAGGCGGTCGAGAGAGTTCCGCCGCACCTCCGAGGTCGGAGGTTTTTCTCACGGTACTTCCTCATTCCAAAGAGGACAGGGGCCTGCACCCCATCCTCGATCTCAGGAATCGGAACAAATTTCTGGTGCGTTAGAAATTCAGAATGCTATCACTTGGTAACCTGCTACCCTGCCTCCGGCAGGGCGATTGGCTGTACTCCTTGGATCTCAGCGACGCTTATGCCCACATTCCTGTTCACCCCAAGCACAGGAAGTACCTGTGTTTCAGGGTGCAAGGGGAGCACTTCCAATACAGAGTGCTCCCTTTTGGGCTTGCGTCTGCCCGCGAGTCTTCACGAAATGCATGTCAGCGGTCGCAGCCCACCTCTGGTTACAGGGCATATCCGTCTACCCTTACCTGGTGAGTAGTTCGTCACTGGCACATCGGCAGAGGAAGTTCGCCTCTCGGCATCACGCATGGTTCTCCTCGAGCGCCTCAGTTTCCTGATCAATTACTCCAAGTCCCACCTCGAGCCAGTGCAAACCCTGGAGTTCATCGGCGCTCTTCTCGACAAAGGACGGGTGACCGTCTTCCTCCTTCGAGCATGCGTGGATATGCTCCGTGCTCTGGCTGCCGAGGCCCAAAGTCTGTCCAGGATCTCAGCGTGGGCTATGTTGCACCTTCTGGGGCACATGGCATCGACCGTCCTTCTCGTCCCCCATGCTCGCATGAGCGGCCCAATGGTGCCTCAGCGCAATGGGCCCAAGCCTCAGGCCTCTTCCAGGATCCTATCTCAGTCTCCCACAGCCTCTCCAGTTCCCTGGATTGGAGGCAGAACCCCCAAAGCTGCCTTCGGGGCATGCCCTTCCAGACTCGGCAACACAAGTTTATCTTGATGGCAGATGCCTCACTATTGGGCTGGGGAGCCCACTGCGGCAACCTCTGTACCCAGGGGCGGTGGTCAGCCGAGGAATCTCAGCAACAGATCAACCTGCTCGAGCTTTGAGTGGCCCAGCTGGCCCTGAAGGTTTTGCGTATCACCTGCGAGGCAAGTCGGTGCTCGTGCAGCCTGACAAGGTCGTGATGTTCTACATAAACAAAAGAGGGGTAAGAGCTCTGGCCTCCTCTGTCAGAAGGCAGTTCTCCTCTGCTCCTTCGCTGTATGCCAGGGCATGACCTTAATAGCAGTCTACCTCCCGGGCCAGGACAATGTCCTCATGGACAGACTCAGCAGGCTCCTTCGCCCACACGAGTGGCGCCCGAGTCCGGAGGTGGTTCTCCACCTGTTCCGCAGCTGGGGGACTCTGTCCTTGGACCTGTTCGCCAGCCTGGCAAACATGCAGCTTCCCTACTTTTGCGGGCCGATACCGCACCCAAGCAGGGTGGCTCCGGATGCATTCCTCCTGAGCTGGATCTCTGGGCTTCTGTATGCATGCTCTCCAACTCCTCTCATTGCGAGGACCCTCCACAAGATTCAGTGGGACCGAGCCCCAGTGATTCTCGTGGCTCCTTCATGTCCTCGACAGCCCTCTGTCCCGCTTCCACTCCAGCTCTCATCGTAACCTCCGGTCCCCCTGGGCAGTACCCCAGGTCTGCTGATGCAGGAGGAGGGGCAGATGCTTCACCTGAACTTGGTCTCGCTATCCCTGACAGCCTGGCGACTGAACGGGTGTCTTTAGCCTCACTGCACCTCCCAGAAGAGGTCAAGGAAGGACTCGACGAGACTGGCCTACACCCTGAAGTGGCAGCGCTTCTGGGTCTTTTGCTCCAAGCTCCAGATCAACCCATTCTCCTGCTTTACCCGGTGGGTTCTCCAGTACCTCCTCCACCTCTCGCAGGTGGAGCTGAAATCCAATTCAGTCCAGGTTCACCTGAGCAGCATCTCGGCCAACCACTTCTCCATAGTGGATAGACCCCTCTCGGGCCAGCCTCTGCTCCCGCTTCATGCGGGGCCTCTTACTTTCCAAGTCTCCCATCCGGCCTCCTCCGGCAGAGTGCGACTTGAACATTGTGTTTATGCAGCTGACTCAGCCTCCCTTCAAGCCGATGGCGACATGCTCGCTTCGGCATCTCTCCTGGAAGGTGGCGCTGACCTTAGCCCGGTGAGTCAGTGAGCTGCAAGCCCTCACGGCTCCCTACACAAGGTTCTACAGGAACAGGGTGGTCCTTCAAACTCACCCCAAGTTCCTACTGAAAGTTGTCTCGGATTTCCATCTCAACCAAGAGCTCGTCCTATCGACTTTCATCCTGAGACCCCATGCCAGCCGGGCATCGGCGGTCCTACATATGCTCGATTGCAAGAGGGCTCTCGCCTTCTACCTGCAGCACACCCAGGGTCATCGCAGGTCCGACTGGCTCTTCATTGCCCACGATCCTAATCGCCTGGGGCTCGCAGTCACCAAGCGCACCATCTCCATCTGGGTGATGGACTGCATCACTTTCACTCGGGCAAAGGCTGGGGCCCTGCTGGATTGCCGAGTCACCGCGCACGGCGTCCGGGCCAAGGCGATGTTGGTGGCTTTGCTGCGCTCAGTGCCTCTGATGGACATCTGCCAGGCTGTGACCTGGTCCTCCGTGAATACCTTCACTTTACACTACTGCCTGGAGAGGGAGTCCCACCGGGACAGATCCTTCGGCCAGGCTGTACTCCGTAATTTGTTTGGGGTATAAGCAACTCCTGCCTTCCAACCTTTCTTCTGCGACTTCAGAGAGCTTGGCCCCAAGAGCCCGAGGACTTGGGCTTCCTTCGGTCATCAGCTCCTGCTCACGGCCTCGCAGAGGCATTTTTGGCTTGCAGGTTTCGGTAGCCTGTAGCTGGGGAGTCCCATAAGTGAGGACTGACTTCCTGCTTATTCCTGGAGAAAGCGTTGTTACTCACCTGTAACAGGTGTTCTCCAGGGACAGCAGGAATCAGTTCTCACTACCCTCCCACCTCCCCTTAAAGGTTGCCATTTTTGTTTTTCTTCTCTTGCCATCTGCTGAGTAGGGCTTTAGCTATGGGACCTGACTGAGCAAGATGGCACCCTTGGAGCATCTCCCCAGCTTTCAAAGAAAGCCTTTAGAAGATGCACCACGCATGCGTGGTCCACTTCCCGCCCAATAGTACCATCTTGCTCAGTCTCCTTTTATCTCCAGGAACAAGCAGGAATGAGTCTTCACATATGGGTACGTCGGTACCGACGGAGCCTGCACGGGAATGCTGCCCAGCTTTCAATTAGAAAGCTTTTGGCAGCATCCCTCGCGCCTGCGCAGTGACTTCCCGCCTTCTCCACAGCCTCTCTTCAGTTTTCGTTTTTCCGCGGAGCCGGCAGGACATCCTCCTGTCACCGCAGAAACTTTTCTCTTTAATTGCTTTAATTATTTTAATTTTTTGTTTTCTTGTGGTCGCGGCTGTTTCTCCCGCTACCACCGGTACCGCCGGTGGTTTTTATGCTAAAATCTGTAAAACTTTTCTTCAGTTTTTTTTTGCCTTAACTCTTAGGCCTACTAGGCCTTTTTCATTATGGAGCCTTCTTTTCCTAAAAAGTGCCTCCGCTGTGGAAACACCTGTTTCTTTTTAGACACCAATAGTTGGTGTCTCAACTGTGTGGGTCCTGACCCTTTTTCCCCTGACTTGTCAGGAGATAATTTTGTGAGACAACCTTCAGTATTTACAGTTTCCCTCGATACTGTTTTTTCTTCGGCATTGAGGGTACCCGGTTTCTCTACTTCACAGGATCAGGTAACCCAAAAACAGTCTGTTAAGACTAGTCAATGCTTGAGTGGTATGTCCCATGCCCAGCATGGTGACGGCTCCGGCCTTACCCTCAAGAATCCATTGGCATTACCCCTGCGGGAGTCTTCAGGCTCCAAAGCGTTAAAGGGGTTTCAGGATGTTCCTGGGGCTCACCCCTCACAGAACATACCTGAGCCATGCGCGGAGGTGGTATCCGCTTCGAGCGGTACCGAGCCTCCGGCATCGGCACCGGTGTCGAGCACTCCACTCTTCACCAGGGATCATCATCGGGCATCCTCGGTACCTTCGGGACCGATCGATACGCACCGCATTGACTTCCCTCAGCCATGCTTCGGGACGGTACCGACGTCGATCGGTTCCGATACCCTAGCATCGGCATCGACATGGACCTCGGTACCGTCGATATCGATCGATGTCACCCAGGCTGCCTTAGTGGTATCGGCATCGCCGATACTACCACTGGCGTCGGAACTGTCGAGACATGCATCGCTAGTCTCGCTCTCTTCGATGCCGAGTCTTGAGTCGATATCGAGTCTCGAGGACTGTGTCCCGACGCGTCCCGGAACCGACTCCTGTCGTTTCCCCATAGGTAGTTCCGAAGATCTTAGCCATAACTCCCTCATGATCTCGGTACCACGACAGCAGCAGTTCCCGATGACTACTTCACCTGCTAGTCCTTTATCACTAGCAAGGTTGTTGCCTGTTCTTGCACCGCTGCCTAGTTTGGAACCGATACCTGGCATTGCTGCAGTACCTTGTACGTCCTCTGATACTCAGGCTCTTTCTTTAGCCTCACCAGGAATACTTCCCATAGGAGATCAGTCTTTTCAGACTTTTCTCCTGGATATGGCAACCTTTCTTAATATTTCTATCCCTGGTTGTGATCCTACACATGGCTCACCGGCACAAAAGCAACAAATACAGTTTCCTTTACATCCTGCTCTGCAGGATCTCCTTCTTAGGGTATGGAAATCACCCTTACGACTTCCTCAAGTTTCTAATGATGTTGAGGTTAGGTACCGTGTACCACCCTCTCCAGGGTTCCAAAAACCTCAACTTTCTCATCGTTCCCTGGTAGTGGAATCAGCACTGAGGAAGGTTAAGAGCAAGAAGAAGCATTCTTCTTTTCCACCAGGTCGTTCTTCAAGAACACTTGATGCTTTTGGCCGTCAAGCCTTCCAAACCTCTATGCTGGCTTCCAGAGTTCTCTCATATATTTTTCACATGAGTCTAACACTCCAGGAAGTCACAGAGAAATTGTCTCTTTTGACCCCTTTTTTACCAGAGCCCAAGGCTACTGATTATACCTTGCTCATCAATCACAGCCGGAATATATCCTGGTTTCTGTCTCGTGCTTCTATAGATTCTTTTGAGTCCATTAGCAGATCCTCTGCTATTGCCATTGCAGCACGTCGCAGAGCCTGGCTTGAGGCTTCAGACTTGAGCAAATGGGCACAAACTATACTAGCTCATTCTCCTTGTACAGGAGAAGGTCTTTTTAATAAGGAGGCTTTACGTCAGGTTGCTCAATGCTCCCCTGACTCTTCTTCCACTAGAAACCATTCTAAGCCACCTCCTTCTTCAAATAGTAGGAAATGTCCTACCAAACCTTCTTTTCCTAAGAAAAGGAAGTTTCATTCCTCTCCTGCCAATCATTCGGCTGTACCTAAACAAGGGACGCCTCAGCCTAGTCTGAAGTCCTCCAGTTCTGGCCAGTCTCAACATCCCCAGCAACCATAGGTGCCTGGAATTGTAACTTACATATTAAAAGATTATTCACTGTGCTTTTCTTTTTCAGTGTACTAACCTGTCAAAAAAAAAATTATTTTGTTCAGGTACTACACACTTCTCCTCTTATTACTCTCCAGAAGAGCAGTTGCAACTATCACCTGATAGTTTCTTTCCCAACTGAACATTTTTCCTTCAGTTGACTTACCCCATGGGTACGTCCCCTCTAACTACTTGAGGGCTACCATACTGAACTACTTCTCTGGTCGTTCCCCAGACAGAAGAGATATCCCCTCTTTTCTTGTCTGTTTTCTTTATTCCGCACAGGACACTCTCTCTGCTGTTTCTGTCAACAGCTCTGCCTGCAGGAGTTGTAGTAATTGTATTACTGGGACTTTTCCAAGTTCCAGTCCCTTGTTAAAACATTTTTGTCTAGCATCAGTAGTGATTCCAAACTATCTTGGATCCTCCTACTCGTTAGGCTTTCTCACATTATTCTAACCATCTCCTTTTCTAGGATATGGCAACATAACTGATTTTCAGTCAGTTTCTCTCATAGC
Organism: Ichthyophis bannanicus; assembly: GCA_033557465.1. Lineage (NCBI taxonomy): Eukaryota > Metazoa > Chordata > Amphibia > Gymnophiona > Ichthyophiidae > Ichthyophis > Ichthyophis bannanicus. Next base: position 298,307,792 of record CM066037.1, read on the forward strand.
TCTCCTGCACAATGCTCTCTTTAGTCTTCAGAGAAGCTTTCTACTATGAGGGCTTTGCTATAGAGCATTGTCCTTGTCTCTGAAGTTCCTCTATTATTAGAGAGAAACTTCTCAACCCTTCCTATGCCTGTGAGGGTTCTCCACACCCCCTCTAACCTGGGGTGTTCACACGAGATAGCAGTTCTTCTGTGTGAAAATCCAAGGCATCTACCATGTCAGTGTTCTGTAGAACTCCCCTGCCTTGTTCCCTACAGATTCATATCTTCATCTGTTCTCACGCGAACATCACGGTTATCTCACTGGGTTGCTTTCCTGCATCCCTCAACCCACGAAAATAGATTCTCTATGGATATCCCAAGTGGGCTCACCCTCTCGCAGAACGCAGATTCTTTTTCATTTACATTCCCCATGTACAATTATGGGGCTGGGTGGTAGACATGTATCTCAATCTGTTGTCTTGTATGTAGCATCTCCATATGTGTCTACATACTTATATCATTTCTCTGGTGGTGCTAAACCATGCCCCACAAATTTCCATATATCTAGGTGTATCATCTATATATATATGTATATGTGTATGTGTATATGTATATATGTGTGTATATGTATATATGTGTGTTTCTCCAGGACCAAGCAGGAAGTCAGTCCTCACTTATGGGTGACGTCGGCGCCGACGGAGCCCTCGCGGAGCAATTTTCCCCAGCTTTCAAAGAAAGCCTTTGGGAATTGCAGCGCGCATGCGCGGTCCTCTTCCCGCCCAAGGGTGCCATCTTAGCCAGTCTTCTTTTTTCCGCGGAGCCCTACAGACGTACCCGTCTTGTCCCCGCGAAAAAGTTGATTTTCTTCAGAATTTCTCTTTTTTTCCATTCGGTTTGACGCCGGTCTTTTTCCCGCCGGACTCGCGACGCCGGTCTCGAGTCCTCTTCTTATTTTTCGGTTTTTCTGACTTAGTCAGTTTTTCGTTTCGGTTTTTCCCTGGCAGCCCGGTCCTTTGACCTCGCCGGGGCCCTTTTTCCCCCGATGGCTGCCAGTGGTTTCAAGCGGTGTGGTCAGTGTGACCGAAATATGTCACTAACTGACACACACGACTTTTGCCTCCGCTGCCTGGGCCCGGATCATGAAGAACTGATCTGTGGGCCCTGTGGCAAAATGTCCTCCAAAGCGTTGAGAAGTCGGCGGCATCAGCGGGATAGGATCTTCGCTGACCCCAGCCGTACCCGGACCTCGTCGGAGGCCTCCGCGTCCAAAGGTTCCAGCTCGGACCGTCGCCGGAGTTCCTCCGACAGGGGTTCTCCCTCCGGGGACCATCGTCGTAAGGTGAAACCCGCGAGGGCGGCGTCGGTGGACGCTCCTGGCTCCGCGAGGGCCAGGTCGCATAGCCCCGATAGCCGTCCCGGGTCCTTGGAGAAGGAGCATCTCACGAAGCGACCTCGCCTGGAGTCGGAGCTGCCTGCTCGGGTAAGTCCTGTAGTCCTCCTGGACTCGCCTCCGAGACAGCCGACGTCGGGCCCGACGCCGTCGGGGCCCGAGTCGGGGGCTGCTGGGTCACCTGAGCTCGGACTCAGGTTGACGGCCTTGGAGAGCAGACTGTCTGCCTTCATGGACCAGCAGCGGGCACTGCTCGCTGGCTTCGCTGGCGCCGCTGCCCCGACCGCCGGGACGTCGACGTCTAAGTCGACCCCGGAGACCGAGCCGATCCTCGAGTCGATGCGAACTCGAGTCGATCCTCGGTCGAGGTCACCCTCGGCCTCCCGTTCGGGACCGAGGTCGCCGACTCCCTCGGCGTCGGGGCGGTAGGCGCCGCGCCCTGCCCGGGCCGACCCCACCGAGTCCTCGTCGGAGTCGGTCTGGGAGTCGGAAGAGGAAGAGTCGCCTGATTCTTTCCGGACTCGGTGTGTCCCCTCGGACTCACCGGAGTCCGAGCCTCGGAAGCAGTCCCCCCGGAGGATGCCCGGTTCTCGGACTTCGTCAGGGATATGGCCAAGGCTTTGGCCTTCCCTGCGGACCCCGAGGAGGAGCCTCGAGCCGAAGAGCTCGACGCCCTCCAGTATGACTCTCCCGCAAGGGAACACTTTACTGTACCGGTTCCTCCCATGCTGGAACGACTACTCTTCCGCATGTGGGAGAGTCCGGCCACCTCGCCGGTCCTGAGCAAGCGGGTCGATTCTATCTATCGAGTCCGCAAGAGCCCTGGCTTCCAAAAAGCACAGCTGCCACACCATTCCATGGTAGTGGAATCGGCCATGCATCGTCTTAAAAGCCAGAAGATGCACTCCTCGGTGCCTCCTGGCAGGGAGGCCCGTAACCTGGATGGCCTTGGCAAGAAGTGTTTCCAGGGCTCTATGCTTGCGTGTCGTGTCCAGACCTACCAGCTATACATGGGCATGTATCTCCGAGACCTGGCTAAAGAGCTAGCCGGCTTCTCCGCTGGTCTGTCCGAGGAACCTTTGCGGAGGTTCCTGGCCTTGTCCTCTGGTATTCGGGAATGCTCAAAATTCATATCCCGAGCAGCCTACGATGGCTTTGAAGCGTCGGCTCGAGTGGCCGCAGCCGGCATTGGTGCCCGCCGACAGGCTTGGCTTCAGTCATCTGACCTCGAGCCCTGGGTGCAGGACAAGTTGGTCGATGTCCCCTGCCGAGGCGAAAACCTCTTTGGCAAGCCCATGGCTGAAAAGGCTGCACAAATTGAGACGGAGACTCTCACCAGGACTAGGCTTTCTAGGAAGACCTCCGCCCCTTCCCAGAAAAAGAAGGGCTCGGGAAAGAAGTCCTTTTACCCGAGGAAGGCGGCTGCCTACAAACAATACCCCCATTATCAGGCCCCTGCAGCTCCCCAACAGGGCCAGCAGGCCAAGGGACGGGGTAACGGGTCCCGTAGGCAGCAAGCCCCCAAGCCTGCACCACCAGCCCCTGCTCCGCAGGGTGGGGGTTTTTGACTCACTAAGCATAGCCTCTCCCCCCCCGCTGGTTCCTCCCAGCACCGGAGGCCGGCTGGTTCACTTCGCCCACAGGTGGTCCAGCATCACCTCAGATGCCTGGGTGCTTCAAGTCGTGCGAGAAGGCTATCTTCTCCACTTCCACCAGGTCCCTCCCTCCTTTTTTCCGGGGGAACCTCCACGACCCCCTCTGCACAGGGAATTACTCCTTCAGGAGTTAGCAGGTCTTCTACAGGAACAGGCGGTGGAACCGGTGCCCCACCACCTGAAAGGTCAAGGCTTTTACTCCAGGTATTTTCTGATACCAAAGAGAACAGGAGGCCTCAGACCCATCCTGGACCTGCGCAACCTCAACAAGTTCCTCGTGCGAGAGAAGTTCAAGATGCTTACCCTTGGAATCCTTCTGCCCTACCTCCAGCAGGGAGATTGGCTATGCTCCTTGGATCTAAAGGATGCCTACACGCACATCCTCATCCACCCAAGCCACCGCCAATACCTAAGGTTTGTGGTGGCAGGAAATCATTACCAGTACCGGGTACTGCCCTTTGGCCTGTCCTCCGCACCGCGAGTCTTCACAAAATGTCTCGCGGTGGTGGCGGCCCATCTCCGGCTTCACGGCCTCTATGTCTTTCCGTACCTCGACGACTGGCTCATCAGAGCAGCGTCCGCTCTGGAGGTCACCAACGCCACGCGCCGCACAGTGACTCTTCTGCAGCACTTGGGCTTTGTTATAAACTTCGCAAAGTCCACTTTGCTCCCCTCACAGGATCTCGAGTTCATTGGCGCAAGGCTGCACACTCCTCAGGCACGAGCGTACCTACCGCTCGACAGGGCTCTACGGCTCATGGACCTAGCCGACCGTTTTCGCAGCCAGCCCCTGGTCTCCGCCAGGCGCTTCCTGAGACTACTCGGCCATATGGCTTCCACCGTCCATGTGACCCCCAATGCCCGCCTGCATATGCGGCCTGCTCAATGGTGTCTCCGCCAGCAGTGGCGACAAGCCACGGGCGGCCTAGCAGACCTAGTGCGCGTCTCCGAGCCGCTGATCTCGTCTCTCCGGTGGTGGCTTCAGCAGCCGAACCTGATCTGCGGAATGCCTTTCCAGTCCCCTCAGCCGGCCCGGGTGCTGACAACAGATGCATCCCTCCTGGGCTGGGGAGCGCACTGCCAAGGGGCACGCACTCAGGGCCTCTGGACCGCGTGGGAGTCTGCTCAGCAGATCAACTTCCTGGAGCTCAGGGCGATCCGCCTGGCTCTCAAGGCCTTCTCCCACCTGACTTCTCACCAGTCCGTCCTTGTCCAGACGGACAATCAAGTTGCCATGTTCTACGTGAACAAGCAGGGGGGCACGGGCTCCTTCCTCCTCTGCCGGGAGGCACAGAAGCTCTGCTCTTGGGCCGTCAGTCACGGCATTCTCCTCAAGGCAGTTTATCTCCCAGGTCAAGAGAATTACCTGGCGGACAAACTCAGCAGGATCCTCCAGCCGCACGAGTGGCGTCTGGATCCCTTGGTAGTTCAGAAGCTCTTTCTAAAGTGGGGCCTCCCCACGATGGATCTCTTTGCCAGTCCTCACAACCGGCAACTTCCTCGCTTCTGCTCTCGTCAGCCACACCCTCTTCGGGTTGCGGCGGACGCTTTTCTACTCTCATGGTCGGGGAGCCTTCTGTACGCTTTCCCTCCCATCCCGCTAGTCTCCCGGACTCTTTTCAAGGTTCTCCGAGACAAAGCCCTCATGATCCTGGTGGCCCCTCGCTGGCCCAGACAGCCGTGGTTTCCGCTCCTGCTGCAATTAGCGGTGGAGGATCCATTCCCTCTGGGGTTACAACCGGATCTCCTCACTCAGGATCAGGGGTCTCTGCTACACCCCAACCTCAGGTCTCTCAACCTCATGGCCTGGCTGCTGAGAGGGTAGTCCTCGCTCCCCTTCTCCTGCCGGCGGAGGTCGAGGAGGTCGTCCTAGCTTCGCGACGACCTTCTACCCGCAAATGCTACGCCCTTAAATGGCGTCGCTTTTCCGTTTGGTGTACCCAACAGTCTCAGGATCCCTTCTCCTGCCCGGTGTCGGTGATCCTGCAGTACTTGCTATACCTCTCTAATCTGGGACTTAAGTCCAACTCCGTCAAAGTTCACCTCAGTGCTCTTTCAGCACATCATGTGCCGGTGGACGGCAGACCTCTTTCCAGCGACCCTCTTGTAGCGAGGTTTCTCCGAGGTCGTCTTCTACTTAAACCACCTCTGCGCCCGCCAGCGCCTGACTGGGACCTGAATGTGGTTTTGCAGCGGATCACCTGTCCGCCTTTTGAACCTATGGCTACCTGTTCTCTCCGTTTTCTTTCTTGGAAAACACTGTTCTTGATAGCCCTCACTTCCGCTAGACGCGTAAGTGAATTGCAGGCCCTCGTGTCTGATCCCCCTTACACTCGGTTCTACAAAAATAGGGTAGTCCTACGGACTCACCCAAAATTTCTTCCAAAAGTGGTCTCCCCTTTTCATATCAATCAGGAGGTGGTACTTCCCACTTTCTTTCCCAGACCACACTCCAGCCGAGCTGAAACGGTCCTCCATACCCTGGACTGTAGAAGGGCTCTGAACTTCTACCTTGACCGTACGCGGGAGCACCGTAAAGCTGCTCAGCTTTTTGTATCTTTCGACCCCAATAAATTGGGGCTCCCGGTCTCCAAGCGTACTCTGTCCATCTGGGTTGCGGACTGTATCACTTGGGCTTATGGGGCGGCCGGACTCTCCTTGGAAGGTCGAGTCACGGCTCACTGCGTTCGGGCAAAGGCCACGTCAGTGGCTTACCTCCGCTCTGTTCCGCTGGCAGACATCTGCCGGGCCGCTACTTGGTCTTCGAGCCAGACTTTTGCGGTCCATTACTGTCTCGAGAGGGAGTCCCGCAGGGACAGTGCTTTCGGACAGGCAGTCCTCCGCAATCTCTTCGAGGTCTGAGCAACTCCTACCCTCCATCCCGGATGTGGGCTACCGGTGGGTAATAATTCAGCGAAGATTCTTTCCTTCTGTGCTGCTGAGCTAGAGGGAGCTCATTTTTGTGCTTAGGGTCTCCGGTAGCCTTGAGCTTGGGAGTCCCATAAGTGAGGACTGACTTCCTGCTTGGTCCTGGAGAAAGCGTAGTTACTCACCTGTAACAGGTGTTCTCCAGGAGCAGCAGGAATCAGTCCTCACAACCCTCCCTCCTCCCCTTGGAGTTACAATCGTCTGCTTTACTTTTTTGCTAATTTTTATGCTGTCTTTTTTAGCTATGTCATCTGACTGGCTAAGATGGCACCCTTGGGCGGGAAGAGGACCGCGCATGCGCGCTGCAATTCCCAAAGGCTTTCTTTGAAAGCTGGGGAAAATTGCTCCGCGAGGGCTCCGTCGGCGCCGACGTCCCCCATAAGTGAGGACTGATTCCTGCTGCTCCTGGAGAACACCTGTTACAGGTGAATAACTACGCTATATGTATATATGTGTGTATATGTATATGTGTGTGTATATGTGTATATATATTTGATAAATTTCACCACCCATATCCTAATATACAAATCTGGACATATGTATATTTATCTATCTATAATATATCTATGAATATATACATATCTATTCCAGCCACATATATATATATATATATCCCTATATGTATGTGTTTGATGGGGGGCTTCTTAAGGGTTGGTCAATCTTATTCACCATCACCCTTACTGTCTATACTACATGATTTACCTCTTAGAGGTTTTAGACAGCTTGTTGCCCCACGTCCCATACCAAATTATGATACAGGACCTGTTCAGCACCAACAACCACTTTGGTGCTAACATCTTCTATTTTTTCTTTATGTCCTTGAAGCATCCAGCTTCAATATTTTTCCTATCTCTCGCCAGCTAGGAAAAACAGTGTACATCTTTATCTTCGAGTACACAACTGTTTTCCGTAGGAATAGGGGTTTTCCATCCCCCCTTTCCTGCCAGGACTGGGCTAGTTCTTCAACTCCGTCAGTCTTCTTCCTTTAGTCCTCAATGTTCATGATGCCTAAAGGACTTTTCAGCTTTTCCCATAAAGCTTTCCATTGAAGACCAGACGTCTACTCCTACCCAGTTGACACCTGGATCATCTACTACCTCCAAGTCTGGACCTTCATCCTCACTACTGAGAGGTCACCTTGACGATTCCGCCACTACTTATCCAGTAGACTCCATCATGCTTTCTACTTCCTACCATACAGTAGGTAAGCTGCATATTTTAAGTGTACATTAAATGTGTTTTAATGCTACGCATCATATCTACCAAGGACTCCTGTAGTCTGTAGAACATCTAGTCCTTGGCTATGCTGTTTCTTTCCTCACAGCTCCTTTATTGTCAACTCCTACCCTCCATCCCACATTGGATGCCGGGGATTCCTGGAGACAAAATGCGCCCCTGACCCGGGCACTTGCATTTTTATGGGATCTCCCCCTGGCATCTCCAGCTAGGGAGTCCCATATGTGAAGACTCATTCCTGCTTGTTCCTGGAGATAGCACAGTTACTTACCTGTAACAGGTGATCTCTGGGAACAGCAGGAATTAGTCTTCACAACCCTCCCACCTCCCCTAGGAGTTGCATCTTTTTTATTTTTTCCCTTTTCTCTCCTCGCCTTTGTCTCAGCTCTGAAACTCAACTGAAGAGAGGCTGTGGAGAAGGCGGGAAGTCACTGCGCAGGCGCGAGGGATGCTGCCAAAAGCTTTCTAATTGAAAGCTGGGCAGCATTCCCGTGCAGGCTCCGTCGGTACTGACGTACCCATATGTGAAGACTAATTCCTGCTGTTCCCAGAGATCACCTGTTACAGGTAAGTAACTGTGCTTTTCCACTTAGCCCAACAGACGTATGTCCTGTTCCCCCGGAAAAATCCTTAACAAAACTGTTCCTAAAACTTAGTTTTTTAATAGGCATAGTGGTTCCTCTTCCCACCTCGAGTTGGCGCTTCTCGGCACCGTTCTTGGCCCCCTTTTTCATAGAGGTCTCTCTTGAACGGCGTTCATGCTTTTTTTTTTTGCTGGGGGTTGTGGACCCTGTCCGGTGTCTCCCACCATGTCTCCCGGTGGGTTCAAAAAGTGTGACCACTGCAGTCAAACCATGTCCATCAACATCACCCATGACTGCTGCCTCAGCTGCCTGGGTCTGGACCATGACAGCACCTTCTGCGACCTCTGCCAGGCCATCTCTGCCAAAACCAACAAACTGTTGGAGTGGCAGGAAATGTTTCCCAGGTCTGACTCGGCACCCATCTCCCTGGCACCAGGCTCCAAGCCCAGCATATCCAGAGACACCCAGGCATTCTTGGAGTCCTACAGCCGCGGGCCCTCCGAGAAGACTCCGGAGCCAGAGAAGAAGTCATTGAAGTCTGCCAAGTTTGCTGCAGAGATACCCGGTAAAATCCCATAGAGGGGTGACTCCGAGAAGCACCCCACCAAGGTACTCAAGAAGGATTCCTCAGCCGGCAGAGACCACGCAAAGTTTCTCGAGGCTATAGTCCTCATCGAGGACACACTTCTGAAAGTACCTGTGCTAGGCCTGAAATCTGTGCCTGCACCGAAGGCTGTGGAGCCTTCTGGTGTGGAAACCAGAATGGCGGCCCTGGAGCAGAACATCACGGCTATCCTAGCCCTGCAGCAGGAGATGATGGCCAGTTCCTCCACCTCATCTGCCCCAACTGACCGTGCCCTCTACTTTGAGGCAGTCCCTGGTCGTTGAGCCACACATGAGCACCCTCGCTGTCAAGAGAGCCTTCTGCACTGGTCGAGGTCCCAGTCCTGTTCCTCGGGCATCCAGCCCTCACTGGCCAGTGTCCGCGACTCAGACTCCATATTCTTTGCAGGTCGTCGACCCTTCAGCACTGGCCTCTACACAAGGAGTCGCAGGGCCTTGGACTCATTGTCACTTCTCGACTCAGAGTGGAAGACTGAGGACAAGGTGTCCCCAGAAATCAGAAAGTGAGACATTCCCTCGGACCCGTCTCCCCCGGTGCCTCAACGCCATTTTCCTCCCAAGGATGTGGCCTTCCATGACTTCATCAGGGATATGGCCAGGGCTCTCTCAGTGCAAACTGAGGCAGAAGAGGACCCGCGCACTGAGGAGTTGGAGATTCTCCAGTATGAGACTCCACCCAGAGAAACTCTCACCGTGCCCATAAAGCTGATCCTCGAGAGGCTGTTACTATGAATGTGGGAGAGGTCAGTGTCTATGCCGATAACCGTTGGCTCGTTGCGATATACCACGTACGGAAAGGACTGGCGTTCCACAAACCCTAGCTCCCACACAATTACATGGTCATCGAGTTGACCATGCAAAGGTTCATGAGCCAGAAGACCTACTCCTCCGTCCCAGAAGGGAGGCCCGGCGCAAATGCTATCAGGGCTCGATGCTAGGTTGCCGGATCCAGGCCTATGAGCCCTGCATAGGCATGTACCTAAAGGCACTAGCCAAAGAGCTATCGGGAGTTTGCAGCAGGCCTCATTGGGGAACCCCAACAATGGTTCCAGACCCTGACGGGAGTGAGGGACTGCTCAGAGTTCCTCTCCTGGGCTGCCTATGATGGCTATGAGTCGGTGGTTTGAATTGTGGTGGCCGGCATAGAGGCCCAGCACCAGGTCTGGCTGCAATCCTCTGACCTCGAGCATTGGGTCCAGGACAAACAACTTGATGTCCCCTGTACCAGTGAAAACCTCTTCATCAAACCTATGGCCGACAAAGCTGCTGAGATTGAGGCAGACTTTGTGACCTGTGACCTGTCAGAGGCTCTCTAAGAAGACCATCTCATCCCTGCAAAACAATTTTGGGGAAAAGGACTGTTTTCCCAAGGAAAAAGGTGCCTTTACACAGGGTCACCAGTACCAGCCCATCTCTGGCCATCAACAGGGTTCTCATCCCAAGAGGCAGGGACACGGGGCTCAGAAGGCAAAAACACCTAAGCCCCCAGCTCCAGCTCTCACCCAGCCTGGGGGGAGCTTTTGCCTCCCAGGGTAGTGCCTCCCTTCCCCCAGGAGACCTTCACTAGCCCATAGAGGGGCACCTGGCACTTTTTGCCCACAGATGGGCCTCAATCACTTCTTATCTTTGGTTCTCCAGGAACAAGCAGGAAGTCAGTCCTCACATATGGGTGATGATTGCACCGACGGAGCCCGCGCGGAACATTTCCCCAGCTTTCAAAGAAAGCCTTTGGGAATGCCACCATGCATGCCCAAGGATGCCATCTTACTCAGTCTCCCTTTTTCCACAGAGCCCTTCGGACGTGCGTCTTGTCCCTGGAAAAAGTTTTTGTTCCAACCAGTTTATGTTCTACTGGCCCTCGCTGGTCCTCTTCCCACCTCCCGAGGGTCTCTGCTTCGATCCTGGCCTCAGGGGTTTTACAGCACTTTGCACCTTTTTTAACCGCTGGCTGCATCAAGGATCTTCCTCCTCGCAGAGGTCCTTTTTGCCCCAATTGCCTTCGGTTTCAAGAAATGATAGATGCGCCAAACACATGTCGCTCACTGACACCCATGACTGTTGAATCAGGTGCCTAGGAGCCAACCATGACCCGGAGCTATGCTCCCTCTGTAAGAATATGTTTTCCAAGGCCATCCAGAGTCGTAAGCAGAAGCTGGATGATCTGTTCCGTAAGGCAGCCCCAGTATCCCCGGTAGCCTTCTGCTCTTCAGCCCCGCAAGCTCCGGAGTCTCCAAAGGCTCCTCCCTGGGCTCGGTGGCACTCTGAACAGGGGTCACCTGAACGCGAGCGGAAGAAGGCGGCTTCGAGGACTCTGTCATGGGTACCAGACAAGCGTGAGAGGTCACGTGCCCGGACTCTCAGCCCCTGACGGCAGTCTCGGAGAAGGAGCGATCCAGTAAGGCACCTCGAACTGATACGGAGGCCTCCGGCAAAGGCGCTCGGTCTCCTGAGGACCCCCTCCTCCTCGACACCCGACCCGGTCACTCTAGCGTATGTGTCGCAGAGTACCACTCTCAAGTGGGAGCCCAGATGCTGGCCTTGGAATGCAGCATTTCTGCATTCCTGCTGCCCAGCAAGCACTGATACCTGGCACCACTGGTACATGCCTCGAGACTGCAGGGACCGTGACCTCGAGGACTCCTCGGGCCACCATTGTGACCCCCGAGAGCCTGAAGCGTCATGAGGATCCTCGGCATGGGTCTCTATCTCTGTTCTGCTCCTCGGGCACGAGATCTTTGCAGGTGAGCACTTCCGGCTCCAGGCAGGTTTTGGCCTCTTGAGACCCGGTGTGGGTCACTGACCCGTCTGGAGCCGCCCGACCTCGAGTCCTCTGTGTACTATTCAGACTGGGAGTCCGATGGAGAGACTTCCCCAGAGACTCTGTCCCATCGGGACCTCCCCTCCGACCCTTCCCCGCCTACCCAGAGGCGGCGTCCACCTCCCGTGGACACCACCTTCTTAGAGTTCATCCGGGGTATGGCGTGGGCCCTAGTGCTCTCTACTGAGTCGGAGGAGGAGCCCCACGCTGTGGAGCTGGATATCTTGCATAAGAATATAAGATAGGCCATACTGGGTCAGACCAAGGCCCATCAAGCCCAGTATCCTGTTTCCAACAGTGGCCAATCTAGGTCATACGTACCTAGCAGTTTCCCCAAAAGACACAGGTTCCACAATGCTTGTAGTGGGTCAAGCATTGATATCCTGGGTCCCTTCTTAATGGTTTATGGACCTTTCCTCCAGGAACTTGTCCAAACCTTTTTTAAACCCAGCTACAGTAACAGCCTTTACTACATTTATTTTATTTATTTATGCTTTTCTTTTATACCGCTTTTTCCAGAGATCAAAGGCGGTTTGCTACATCCTCCGGTAACAAATTCCAGAGTTTGATTTACATGTTGAGTGAAAAAATAATTTCTTTTATTAGTCTTAAATAGTCTACCCTGTAGCTTCATTCCCCTAGTCTTTCTATATTCTGATAAGGTAAACAATCAATCTACATTTACCCGTTCCACTCCATTCATTAATTTATAGACTTCTATCATATCTCCCCTCAGCCGTCTCTTTTCCAGGTTAAAGAGCCCTAACCTTTTTAGCCTTTCTTTATAGGGGTATCCTTCCATCCCCTTTACCATTTTGTTGGCTCTTCTCTGAACCTTTTCTAATAACGCTATATCCTTTTTAAGATATGGCGACCAGAATTGCACACAATATTCAAGGTGCGGTCTCACCATGGAATGATATAGAGGCATTATAATATCCTTTGTTTTATTTTCCATTCCTTTCCTTATGATACCTAGTATTCTATTTGCTCTCTTGGCCGCCGCTGCACACTGGGCCAAGGGTTTTAACATGTTATCCACAATGACGCCTAAATCTTTTTCCTGGGTGTTGGTTCCTAATGTGGAACCTTGCATCGTGTAACCATAGTTTGGGTGGTTCTTCTCTAGGTGCATAACTTTGCCTTCTCTGAGGGAGGTGCTCTCGGTCCCAGTTCCTCCCATTCGGAACCATCTCCTATTTCGCATGTGGGAGACCACAGCCCTCTGTCCCAATTGTGAGCAAGCACCTGGAAACTATGTACAAGGTCCAGCGAGGTCTGGGGCTCCGAAAAGCCCAGCTTCCCCACATCTCAATGGTGGTCAAATTGGCCATGCGGAAGCTCAAGAACCCAAAGACTCATTGGTCCATCCTTCTGGGCAGGGAGTCTTGTACCCTCGATGCCCTCAGGCGCAAAGCTTATCAGGGTTTCATGCTGTCATGCCGCATCCAAGTTTACCAATTATATATTGGAATGTTCCTCCGTGACCTTGCTAAGGAACTTGGAGGCTTCATGGCAGGCCTTGACGGAGACCATTTCCAATGCTTTCAGGCCCTCTCAAAGTCCCTCAGGGAATGCTCGAAGTATCTCTTGCGAGCAGCGTACGACGGCTTTGAGTCTTTCACCCGGGTGGCGGCGGCTGGCATTGGAGCCTGCCGCAAGGCTTAGCTCCAGTCGGTCCAGGAGAAGCTGCTGGATTTCCCTTGCCTTGGGAAGCAGCTATTTGGCAAGCCTTTGGAGGATAAGGCTGTGGAGATTGAAAAAGAGTACGTGACTCCTCTCCTGGAAGACTTCCTCCCTTCCCAGGAAGAAGCAGCAAAACAAGAAGCCCTTCTTCCAATGAAAGGGGCTCCCATACAGGGACTACCCGGCCTATCTGCCGGCGTCGACCCCCCATTCAGGGCCAGAGCAAGTCCACGGTCCTTGCAAGCCGAAGGGACCCAAGACCAAACCCCCAGCTCTGGCTCAGCCAGCCTCGGGGTTTTGACACCATCAGCATAGCCCCTCATCCTCTGACAGGGCAACTATCCGTTGGGGGGCGTCTGTTCCATTTCTCCCACAGGTGGGCGTCCTGGGTTCTCCAGGTCGTTTGGGAGAGCTATCGCCTCCATCTGGACCAGGCCCCTCCCCCATACTTTCCCAGAGAACCACGTCTGCTTCTCCAGCACCAGGCCTTCCTGAGTCAGGAACTCGCAGGTCTCCTCGAGGACGGTACGGTAGAACCAGTCCCACCGCAATTCTGAGGATGGGGGTTTTACTCCCGATACTTCCTCGTCCCGAAACGGACAGGGGCCTTCGGCCGATCCTCGACCTGCAGAACCTAAACAAGTTCTTGGTGAGGGAGAAGTTCTTTTGAGGCCTGCTTCTTTCCAAGCCCCCCACACACTCTCCTCCAGCGGAATGAGACCTTAGTGTGGTTCTCACGCAGCTGACCAAGCCGCCCTTTGAGCCCATGGCTACACTGTGGCATCTGTCGCGGAATGTGGCCTGCCTGGTGGCTCTCACCTCCGCCTGGAGAGTCAGTGAACTCCAGGCGCTGATGGCTGAGGCCCCGTACACAAGGTTCTATAGGAACTGGGTGATCCTGTGTACTCACCCCAAGTTCCTTCTGAAGGTTGCCTTGGATTTTCATCTCAATTAAGAGATAGTGCTGCCCACCTTTTTCCCGAAGCACCACACCAACCGGGCTTCGGCAATTCTCCACTCCTGGATTAGAAGAGGGCTCTTTCTTTCTACCTGCAGCAGACTCTGGCCCACCGCAGGTCTGGGCAGCTCTTCGTTTCCTTCGACCCCAGTCGATTGGGGCTGGCAGTCACCAAGCGTACCTTGTCCATCAGGGTGGCGGACCGCATTGCCTTTGCCCAGGCCAGGTTTCCTCTGGAACGCCAAGTCACAGCTCACAATGTCCGAGCAATGGCGACATCTGTCGCTAGTCTGTGCCACTGGTAGACATCTGCTGGGCTGCCACCTGGTCTTCCACTCACACCTTTACGGTGCATTACTGCCTGGAGAAGGAGTCCCATCGGGATGCCACCTTCGGCCAGGCTGTGCTAATAATCTGTTCAGGGTTTAAGCAACTCCTGCTCTCTGACCCTTCTTGTTCCATCTAATAGGAGCGTGGCCATCCATGGACCTGGGGTCCTCGGGCTGCATTCGGCTTTTGACTGGCACCTGCTCATGGTGATGTTGTGCCTTTCTATAGGTCCTTGGTAGCCTGTAGCTAGGGAGTCCCATATGTGAGGACTGACTTCCTGCTTGTTCCTGGAGAAAGTGTATTTCTCCAGGACCAAGCAGGAAGTCAGTCCTCACATATGGGTGACGGCGGCACTGACGGAGTCCTCACGCAGAGCATTTCCCAGCTTTCAAAGAAAGCCTTTGGGAATGCAGCGCGCCTGCGTGGTCCCCTTCCCGCCCAAGGGTGCTATCTTGCTCAGTCTTTCTTTTTCCGCAGAGCCCAACGGACGTAGTTCATGTCACCCAGTAAAAGTTGATTTTTTTTTTTGCGTCTTTGTCCATTCGACGCCAGTTCCCTATCCCGCCTCGGCTCAGTACACCGGTATCAAGTCCGGAACTTCTTTTTCTGGTTTTGTCCTTTCTGACTAGCGTTGGCGCTTTTTCTGTTATTTTCACTGGCAGCCCGGTCTTTTGACCTTGCATGGGCCCTTTTTCCCCCGATAGCAGCCAGCGGCTTAAAAAATGTGATCGGTGTTAAAAACCTATGTCTCTCATCGATACACATGACTGCTGCCTCCGATGCCTCGGGCCCGACCATGACCCCCGCTGGTCTGTGGCCCGTGCGGCAAGATGTCGTTGAAGGCGCTTCAGAGCTGTCAGCATCAATGTGAAACAATTTTTTCAGAGTCCGTGTCCGGCCGAGCCCAGACTTCATCAGAGGCCTCGTCATCTCGAGAGTCCGACCCCGAGCGCTGTCGTGGGTCCTCTGAGAGGGGGTCTCCCGCCCGGGAGCACAAAAGGAAGAAGAAGCTCGTGAGGGCGGCGTCAGTGGAGGCACCTGGGTCCTCGAGGGCCAGGTCGCATAGTCCTGACCGCCGTCCCAGGCTCTCGGAGTCGGAGAGGCCGTCCAAACTACCTCGCCTTGAGCCGGAGTCCCCGAGTCATGTAAGTTCTGTTGTCCTCATTGACTCTCCTCTGGGAGAACCGACATCGGGCCTGATGCCGTCGGGGCTCGATTCAGGGGCTGCTGAGTCTTCTGAGCTCAGACTCAGGCTGACAGCCCTGGAGAGCAGCCTGGCTGCCATCATGGAGCAGCAGCAGGTACTTATCGCCGGTCTGACCCGGTGCATCTGCCCCGACCACCGGGACCTCGACGTCCAAGTCGACCCGGAGGCCGAGCCGATCCTCGAGTTCATCAAGTCTCGAGTCAATCCTCAGCCAAGGTCTCTCTCGATCTCCCGTGCGGGGCCGAGGTCATGGACGCCGGTGCCCTCGGCATCAGGGCGGGTGACATTGAGGTTCACATGGCCGGAGCCTCTCAACGACTCCTCGGAGGGGTCGGCATGGGAGACGGAGGATGAGGAGTCTCCTGACACCTTCCAGACCTGGTGCGTCCCATCAAACTCCCCGGAGTCCAAGCCTCAGAGACGGAGGACTACAAAAGTGGACTGTTACTTCTGGAGAGAGATCTGCAATTGTGAGTATATACTAATGGGAATTTTCTGTAAGGAATTCTTTGTATTAAAGCTAATTAATCTGTGAACCCATTATTTTTTGTTAAATCAGTCAGGGCCTAGTAGCAGCAGTTTTAAGTTTAAATTTAAAACACAGAAGAGAACTTTCTGGTTACATATCATACCCAGTAGAGAGCTTGTAGTTTAAATTTAATAGTCACTCAGGGCCTAGTATCAGCAAAGTACTTCAGTTTAAATTTAAAACAGAGCTTTCTGGTTAAATTTATAACCCAGCAGAGAGCTTGTAGTTTAAATTTCATAATAAGTTAGAGCCTAGCAGCAGCAAAGCGCTATAATTTAAAATTTAAAATCAAATGTGTATAGCTTACCTCAGCAGCACAGGACAGGGTACTGTGTAGCAGCCCTCTTTTAATAAGTGTTAAAGATACTACCAAAAGCAGAGAGGTTCCAAAAAAGAGTAAAGTAGCCAAAATGCCCTCGAGTATGGAGCAGACAGAGCTTAAAGATCCCAAATTACCCATGTCTACCAACAGCCAAACTAATATGAATAAAATACAGTCTCTAAAATGCTTGTATGCAAATGCTAGAAGTCTAAAAAATAAGATGGGAGAGTTAGAATATATAGCACTAAATGAGAGGTTAGATATGATTGGAATATCAGAGACATGGTGGATGGAGGACAACCAGTGGGACACTGTGATACCTGGATACAAACTGTATCGTAATGATAGAGCTGATCAAGTTGGTGGAGGGGTTGCGCTCTGTTAGAGTCAGAAAGGATTACAGTTTTGCAGGAAACAAAATTTGCTGTAGAATCTCTATGGATTGAAATTCCATGTAAAAAGGGGAAGGTGATGGCAGTGGGGGGTGTACTATCGACTGCCTGGCCAGAATGAACAAATGGATGATGAAATGCTCAAAGAAATCAAGGAAGCTAACAAACATTATAGTGCGGTAATAATAATGGGTGATTTCAATTACCCCGGTATCGACTGAGTCAGTGTCACAGCAGGACATGCTAGGGAGATAAAGTTCCTAGATGACATAAATGACTGCTTCTTGGAGCAGCTAGTTCATGAACCGACCAGAGGGGAAGCCATATTAGACCTAGTCCTTAGTGGAACACCAGATCTAGTGCAAGAGATAAGGGTGTTGGGGCAACTTGGCAATAGTGATCATAGCATGATCGCCTTTGATTTAATTAGTGGAGGAGGGATAGTAAGGAAATCCACAGTACTACCTTTTAACTTTGGAAAGGGAGACTATGATAAAATGAGGAAAATAGTTAAGAAAAGACTAAAAAGAGCAGTTGCAAAGGTTAAAGACTTACATCAAGCTTGGGGGGTGTTGAAACATACTATCTTGGAAGCCCAGACCAGCTGTATTCCACGCTTTAAGAAAAGTGGAAGGAAATCCAAAAAACTGCCAGCATGGTTTAAAGGGGAGGTCAGAGAGGCTGTTGCCAAAAAAGCATCTTTCAGGAAATGGAAAAAAGAGCCAAATGATGAAACCTGGAAACAGCACAAGCAACTGGCAAGTCAAATGCAAGGCAATGATAAAGCAGGTAAAGGGAGAATTTGAGAAGAAGCTTGCTGCGGAAGCAAAAACGCGAAATAAAGATTTTTTTCAAGTACATTCGTAGCAAAAAACCTGTGAGAGTCAGTTGGTCCATTAGATGATAGAGGAGTTAAAGGGGCACTAAGAGGCGACAAGGCGATAGCGGAGAGACTGAATGAATTCTTTGCTTCGGTCTTTACTGAGGAAGATGTAGGGATGTTACTCATGACTGAAGTGGTATTTAAAGGTGCGGAAGAATTGAAGGAAATATCGATATATCGGGAAGATGTATTACAACTATTAGATAAACTGAAGAGTAGCAAATCACCTGGGCCGGATGGTATACATCCAAGGGTGTTGAAAGAACTGAAATATGAGATGGCAGACCTGCTATTAGTAATCTGTGAATTTTCATTAAAATCATCTGTAATACCTGAAGATTGGAGGATGGCCAATGTAACGCCAATTTTTAAAAAGGGTTCCAGGGGTGATCCGGGAAACTACAGACCGGTGAGCCTCACGTCAGTACCGGGAAAAATGGTAGAAACCATTATAAAGAATAAAATTACTCAGCATGTAGATAGTCATGGCCTAATGGGAGACAGCCAACATGTTTTTAGACAAGGAAGATATTGTCTTACTAATCTATTATGTTTTTTTGAAAGTGTGAATAAACAGGTGGACAAAGGTGAGTCGGTTGATATAGTGTATCTGGACTTTCAGAAAGCCTTTGACAAGACTTTTGGCAAAACTAAAGAGTCCTGGGATAGGAGGCAGTGTACTACTGTGGATCAAGAACTGGTTAAAAGATAGAAAGCAGAGAGTTGGGCTAAATGGCCAATTTTCCCAGTGGAGAAAAGTGAATAGTGGTGTACCCCAGGGATCTGTGCTGGGTCTGCTGCTTTTTGACACATTCATAAATGACCTGGAAAGTGGAATAACGAGTGAGGTTATCAAATTTGCAGATGACACAAAACTATTTAAAGTTGTTAAAACCCAAGAGGATTGTGGAAAATTGCAAGAGGATCTTGATAAATTGGAAGACTGGGCATCAAAATGGCAGATGAAATTTAATGTGGGTTACACGATGCAAGGTTCCACATTAGGAACCACCACCCAGGAAAAAGATTTAGGCGTCATTGTGGATAGCATGTTAAAACCCTCGGCCCATTGTGCAGCGGCAGCCAAGAGAGCAAATAGAATGCTAGGTATCATAAGGAAAGGAATAGAAAATAAAACAAAAGATATTATAATGCCTCTATATCGTTCCACGGTGAGACCGCACCTTGAATATTGTGTGCAATTCTGGTCACCATATCTTAAAAAGGATATAGCGTTATTAGAAAAGGTTCAGAGAAGAGCCACCAAAATGGTAAAGGGGATGGAAGGATACTCCTATGAAGAAAGGCTAAAAAGGTTAGGGCTCTTTAACCTGGAAAAGAGACGGCTGAGGGGAGATATGATAGAAATCTATAAATTAATGAACGGAGTGGAACGGGTAAACGTAGATCGATTGTTTACGTTATCAGAATATACAAAGACTAGGGGACATGCAATGAAGCTACAGGGTAAACTATTTAAAACTAATAAAAGAAAATATTTCTTCACTCAAAGTGTAATCAAACTCTGGAATTTGTTACCGGAGGATGTAGTAAAGGCTGTTAGTGTAGCTGAGTTTAAAAAAGGTTTGGACAAGTTCCTGGAGGAAAGGTCCATAAACCATTATTAAGAGGGGACCTAGGATATCAATGCTTGACCCAGTACAAGCATTGCGGAACCTGTCTCTTTTGGGGAAACTGCTAGGTACATATGACCTAGATTGGCCACTGTTAGAAACAGGATACTGGGCTTGATGGACCTTGGTCTGACCCAGTATGGCATATCTTATGTTCTTATGTCTCCCCCCCCCCCCCCCCCCCGGAGGATACCCGGTTCTCGGATTTCGTCAGGGACACGGCCAAGGCTTTGGCATTCCCTGCGGACGCCGAGGAGGAGCCTCGAGCCGAGGAGATCGATGCCCTCCAGTATGATTTTCCTCCGAAGGAAGCCTTTACTGTACCGGTTCTTCCGATGCTGGAATGGCTGCTCTTCCGTATGTGGGAAGCACCGGCCTTGGCGCCGGTTCTTAGCAAGCTGGTCGATTCCATTTATCGAGTCCTTAAGAGCCCTGGGTTCCAAAAGGTGCAGGTACCGCACAACTCCATGGTTGTGAAATCAGCCATGCACAGGCTGAAAAGTCAAAAGATGCACTCCTTGGTGCCTCCCAGCCGGGAGGCTCGAACCTGGATGTCCTCGGTAGAAAGTGCTTCCAGGGCTCTATGCTGTCTTGCCGTGTCAGACTTACCAGCTGTACATGGGCATGTACTTACGGGAGCTGGCGAAAGAGATTGCCGGGTTCTCATCTGGCCTCCTTGCAGAGATTCAAAGCCTTGTCTTCAGGGATCCGAGAGTGCTCGAAGTTTATAGATGTACTTTATTTACATATTAGCCAGTCTATTTACAGTAGACTACAATATTGTAACTGTAAAATGTAGATAGTTTCTCCCAGTTCAAATCCTTGTTACGTTCCCTGTTATATGTAAACTTAGGACAGACCTGCCACTGTCTGAGAGTCATATTGTTGCATGTAAACCGCACTGATAACAGAGCGTGGTATATAAGAGCTGTTAAATAAATAAATAAATAAAATATCTCGAGCAGCCTATGACGGCTTCGAGGCTTCGGCCACGGTAGCAGCAGCCGTCATCTTTGCATGCCGTCAGTCTGACGGCCGGCATCGGTGCACACCGTCAGTCGTCAGACCTGGAGTCATGGGTACAGGATAAGTTGATCGATGTCCCGTGCCGAGGTGACAACCTATTCGGCAAGCCCATGACTAGAAAGGCTGCAGAAATCGAAACACAGACTCTCACCAGGACAAGACTGTCCAGAAAGACTTCTGCCCCTTCTCAAAAAGAGAAGGGCTCGGGGAAGACTCCCTTTTTCCCGGGGAAGGGTGCTGCCTACAAATCCTACCCTCAATATTAGGCCTCTCCAGCAGGCCAAAGGGCAGGGGCTTGGGCCCCGTAGGCAGAAAACCCCCAAGCCTCCAGCTCCGGCTCCTGCTCAGCAGGGAGGGGGTTTTTGACTCCCACAGCATAGCCTCTCCTCCGCTGGTGGCTCCACTCAGCACAGGAGGTCGGCTGATCCTATATGCATACAGGTGGCCAGCCATCACAGGGAATGCCTGGGTATTGAGCATAGTCCAAAAGGGCTATATGCTCTATTTCCACCAGCTACTCCCTTCCTACTATCCAGGGGAGCCTCCAAGACTCCCTCTACACAGGAACCTCCTCCTTCAGAAGTTGACAAGTCTTCTAAAGGAACAGGTGGTGGAATCAGTGCCCCACCACCTGAAAGGGCAAGGCTTCTACTCCAGGTACTTCCTAGTACCAAAGAGGACAGGAGGTCTCAGGCCTATCCTAGACTTGCGAAATCTGAACAAGTTTCCGGAGAGGGAAAAGTTCAAGATGCTTACCCTTGGGATACTGCTGCCCTACCTCCAGCAGGGAGACTGGCTATGCTCCTTAGACCTAAAGGATGCTTATACTCACATCCTCATTCATCCAGACCACAGACAATACCTCAGATTTGTGGTGGGAGGAAACCATTTTCAGTACAGGGTACTTCCCTTTGGCCTAAACTCTGCCCCCAGAGTTTTCACCAAATGCCTGGCGGTGGTGGCGACTTTTCTCAGGAATCGGGGGATTTTTGTCTTCCCATGTCTCTTCAGGAGGCCCGACAGGCCACTCTTCGCACTGTCTCTCTTCTGCATCTGGGCTTTGTCATAAACTACGCAAAGTCCACTTTGCTCCCCTCTCAGAATCTAGAGTTTATAGGGGCCAGGTTGGACACCCTTCAGGTAAGAGCTTACTTGCCCGAGGACAGGGCCCACAGACTTATGGACTTGGCCAACCAGTTCCAAAGCACTTCTCGTGTTTCCGCCAGGCACTACCTCCGGCTCCTGGGCCACATGGCATTCACGGTACATGTGACCCCGAATGCCCGTCTGCACATGCGGGCTGCTCAATGGTGCCTCAGAGATCAGTGGACACAAGCCACCGGTGACCTCTGAGACAGCGTAAAGGTGTCCAGATGACTTCTGAACTCCTTGCAGTGGTGGCTACATCTGCCAAACCTTCTCAGGGGTGTACCTTTATAGGCTGCAGCACACACAAGGGTGCTGACGACAGATGCTTCCTTAAAGGGCTGGGGTGCACATTGCCAGGGCGCTTGCACTCAAGGCCTGTGGTCCCCTCGGGAGTCTACACAGCAGATCAACCTTTTAGAGCTGCGAGCAATCCGCTTAGCTCTGCAAACCTTCTGCCATGCTCTCAACAGTCTGTCCTAGTTCAGACGGACAATCAGGTAGCAATGTTCTACGTGAACAAACAAGGAGACACAGGCTCCAGGCTCCTATGTCAGGAGGCACTGCACCTTTGCGGTCAAACAAGGATTGTTTCTCAAAGCAGTTTATCTACCTGGTCAGGAAAACTTCCTAGCAGACAAGCTAAGCAGGATTCTCCAGCCCCATGAATGGCAGTTGAATCCATTGGTGGTCCAGCAGATCTTCCTCCGCTGGGGACTTCCATCCATCGATCTCTTTGCAAGTCCACTAAACCGTCAGCTGCCCAAGTTTTGCTCCAGACAGCTGCATCCTCTGAGGATGGCAGCAGATGCTTTTCTGATCACTTGGTCTACGGGCCTCCTGTATGCATTTCCTCCCACGCCCCTGGTGGCCCGAACTCTGTTCAAGATTTCAGGGACAAAGCCTCAGTGATTCTGGTAGCCCCCAGATGGCCGAAGCAACTGTGGTTTCCACTCCTACAGTTAGCGGTGGAAGCCCCGTTCCCTCTGGGACTGCAACACGATCTCCTGTCTCAAGAGCAGGGTTCCCTTCTGCACCCCAATCTCAGGTCCCTCAATCTGATGGCCTGGCTGCTGAAAGGATAGTGCTAGCTCCCTTACTTCTACCTAAGGAAGTTGAAGAGGTGGTCTTGGCGTCTAGGAAGCAGTCCACCAGAAAGTCCTATGCCCTCAAGGGGTGTAGGTTTATGGTATGGTGTGCTCAGCGCAATGAAGATCCTTTCTCTTGCCTTGTGCTAGTAGTACTGCAGTATCTACTTCACCTGTCAGACCTAGGCCTTAAGTCTAACTCTGTTCGGGTCCATCTCAGTGCTCTGTCAGCGCACCACTCACCGATGGAGGGACAGTCTGTCAGTTTACCCTTTGGTGTCCAGATTTCTGAGGTCTGTTTCTGCTCAAGCCTCCGGTTCGTCCAACGGCAACTGAGTGAGACTTGAGCATGGTCTTGCAGCAACTGACTCGCCCACCGTTTGAGCCGATGGCTACTTGCCATTTGTGCTTCCTGTCGTGGAAAGCGCTCTTCCTGGTGGCTCTTACCTTGGCCAGACTTGTGAGTGAACTACAAGCTCTGGTTTCTGATAGACCGTACACGCGGTTCTATAGGAACAGGGTGGTCCTACGGACCCATCCCAAGTTCCTCCCAAAAGTGGTCTCCTCTTTCCACTTCAATCAGGAAGTGGTTCTTCCAACCTTTTTTCCCAGGCCCCATGCCAGCCTGGCTGAAACAGTCTTGCATACCCTGGACTGTAAGAGGGCGTTGTCCTTTTACATAGAACGTACGCGGGAGCATCAGAGGGCTACTCAGCTCTTCGTCTCGTTTGACCCTAATAGGATGGGGTTTCCTGTCTCCAATCGTACCTTGTCCACTTGGGTGGCAGATTGCATCGCCTGGGCGTACAGGGCAGCCGACCTCCCCTTGCAGGGTCGGGTCACGGCCCACCATATCAGGGCGAAGGCCACGTCCGTAGCTCATCTCCGCTTTGTTCCGTTGGTAGACATCTGCCGGGCCGCAACTTGGTCTTCAAGCCAGACTTTTGCAGCCCATTACTGCCTGGAGAGAGAGTACCGGTGGGACAGTATTTTCGGCCAGGTGGTACTTCATAATCTCTTTGAAGTTTAGGCAAATCCTATCCTCCGTCCCTTGTGTTGGGCTACCGTATGGGGTGCGTTCTCAGAGAAAGTTATTATCATGGATGCTGAGGCTCTTGAGAGGGAGCTAATTTTTCAGTTCTGGGTTCACGGTAGCCTAGAGCTGGAGAGTCCCATATGTGAGGACTGACTTCCTGCTTGGTCCTGGAAAAAGCGTAGTTACTCACCTGTAACAGGTATTCTCCAGGAGCAGCAGGAATCAATCCTCACAACCCTCCCTCCTCCCCTTGGAGTTGCAGTCATATACTTCATTTTGGTTTTTGCTGTCTTTTAGCTATGTCATCAGACTGAGCAAGATGGCACCCTTGGGTGGGAAGGGGACCGCGCATGCCCGCTGCATTCCCAAAGGCTTTCTTTGAAAGCTGGGGAAATGCTCCGCACGAGGGCTCCGTCGGTGCCAACGGAGCCCATATGTGAGGACTGATTCCTGCTGCTCCTGGAGAATACCTGTTACAGGTGAGTAACTACTCTATCTTTACAGTGCACTATTGCCTGGATAAAGACTCCAGAGGTGATTCTCAATTCGGCCAAGCAGTTCTGTGTAACCTCTTTCAAATTTAGACAACTTGCCCAACGTCCATCCGACTACCCTGCAAGAAGTGTTCTGAACGAGCTGTCTTTTGGATCCCGGCTGCAACTTCCGGCTGTACTGGGATGCTTCTCTCGCTCAGTTGTCTTGGGCTAGGGAGTCCCATATGTGAAGACTGACTTCCTGCTTGTTCCTAGAGATAGTGTAATTACTCACCTGTAACAGGTGATCTTCAGGAACAACAGGAATCAGTCTTCACAAGTCACCCACCTCTCCCCATCAAGTTGTCCCATTTTTTCTTATTCTTGGTATGCAAATTTTTTTATTCTCTGCTATCCACGTGTGAGGAGACCAGGCGGGAAGGCAGTCACGCATGTGTGGAGGAACGCGCCCAAAAGCATTTCTATTGGATGCTGGGGAGTGTTCCTGTGTCAGGCTCATTCTGTGCCGACGTCACCCATATGTGGACTGATTTCTGCTGTTCCCGAAGATCACCTCTTACAGCTGAATAACTATGCTATACTTTAGAGGAAAGGCAGGATAGAGGAGAAATGATAGACTTTTAAAAATCCCTTCATGGCATAAATGCACAAAATGAGAGCCTCTTTCGATTGAAAGCAAGCTCTGTAACAAGGGGGACATAGAATGAGGGTGAAAGGGGATAGACTCAGAAGTAACATGCTGAAATATTTCTTTGCAGAAAGAGTTATAGATGCATGGAATAGTCTCCAGTGGAGATGATAGAGACGAGGACAGTATCTGAATAAAAGAAAGCATGGGACAAATACAGAATGTCTCTAAGAGGAAAAAAGGGACTATATAGTAATTGATATGGAAGGGCAGACTAGATAGGTCATATAGTCTTTTTCTGCCGTCATGTTTCTATATTCCTATGTAAATTATAATGGACAGGTTTGTTCTATATTTTACATATTCCAAAAATTGAAGCTTTGCATCTAACTTTCTCTAAGAAAAATTCAAAATGTTTAACTCAATATACGAACTGCTAGGTCATTAATACCATGCTTAGTATTCTGTTTTTAACAGTGACCAATCCAGGTCACAAGTACCTGGCAGGATTTCAGATTCACTATTACTACTATTAAACATGTATATAGCGCTACAAGGCATACACAGCGCTGTACAATCAGTGCTGTTTACTCCTAGAAATAAATAGTGACTTTCCCCAAGTCTAACTGGATAATAACAAATCTCCAGGAACAAGCAGGAATGAGTCTTCACATATGGGTACGTTGGTACCGACGGAGCCTGCGCGGGAACGCTCCCCAGCGTCCAATCAGAAAGCTTTTGGGAGCACCCCTCAGTGCCTGCGTGCTGCCTTCCCGCCTTTCCAACTGTCTCTCCTCAGTTTTCGTTTTTCCGCGGAGCTTGCAGGACGTCTTCCTGTCACCGCAGAAAATTTTTTCTTTAAATCTTTTACTTTTTGTTTTCTTGTGGTCGCGGCTGTTTCCCCGACTCCACCGGTAACGCTGGTGGTTTTTTCTTTTCTTTTTCCTAAAACTCAGGACGTTTTTTTCCCTCTGTTTCTGTCTTGAATTTTTGGGCCTGTAAGGCCTCTCCATTATGGAGCCTTCTTCTCCTAAGAAGTGCCTTAACTGTGGAAATACAGTTTTCTTTTTAGACTCCAATAACTGGTGTCTAACCTGTTTGGTCCCTTCCAGTGTAAGGGCACCGACCATTTCTTCTCTACAGGATCAGGTAACCCACAAACAGTCTGTTAAGACTAGCCAATCCTTGGGTGGTCGGTCTCATGCCAAGCATGATGATGGCTCCGGCCTTGCCCTCAAGACCTCATTGGCTTCAAAACCCCGGCGAGAGTCTTCGGTCTCCAAAGCCTTTCAGGGGTTTCAGGTTGTTCCTGGGGCTCACCCCTCACAGAACATACCTGAGCCATGCTCGGGGGTGGCATCCGCTTCGAGCGGTACCGATAACCTGGCATCGGCACTGGTGTTGAGCGATCCACTCCTCACCAGGGATCGTCATCTGGTATACTCGGTGCCTTCGGGACCGATCAATACCCAGATTGACTTTCTAGTATCGGCAGCTCCGTCGATACGACCCCTGACGTCGGTACCATCTAGACATACATCGATAGATTCGCTTCCTTCGATGCCGAGTCTAGAATCAATATTTAGTCTGGAAGACTGGGTACCGACGCGTCTCGGAACCGACACGCACCAATTCCGGATGCGCGGTACCAAGGATATTCACCGAGACTTTCGAGTTACCTCGGTACCGTTTGAGCAGCCTCTGATGACTGTTTCGATGTCGGTATCGCCTTCGATTCCGGCTCAGCTACCAGTAGCGGTGTCGATGCTGGTACCTGCAGTAACATCGGGACCAGCTCCATCCATGCTTTTTTCACCAGGATCGCTCCTTTCTATACCTAGTTTGGAGTCGATACCTAGCATGAACGATACAGTACTGACTGTCTCAGGTCATACCCGACAGTCCCAGTTTCCATCCATTAGAGATCCTGTTTTGCACTGGACAAGTACATCCTCTGGTGCCCAGGCTAGTTCTTCAAGTTTAGCCTGTCCAGGGATTGTTCCCATTGGAGATCCTTCTTTTCAGAAATTTCTCCTTGACATGGCAACATTCCTGGCTATTCCTATCCCTGGCTATGATACTACACAAGGCTTTTCTGGGGAAAAGGAAAATATAATGCTTCCTTTACATCATTCTTTACAGGATCTTCTTCTGAAAATATGGGAAACACCTTTAAGGGCTTCCTCACCTTCTACAGCAACTGCTCTTCTGTATCAGGTGCCCCCCACTCTCCAGGGTTTCAAAAGACTCAACTTCCCCATCATTCCATTGTAGTGGAATCAGCAATGAGGAAGGTAAAAAGCAAGAAGAAGCATTCTTCTTTCCCGCCAGGTCGTGCATCTAGAACACTGGATGCCTTTGGACGTCAAACCTTCCAAACATCTATGCTGGCAACAAAGATTCTCTCATATATTTTTTATATGAGTCTATCCCTTCAGGAGGTCACAGAGAAATTATCTCTTTTGACTCCTTTTCTTTCAGAGCCCAAGGCTGCAGACTATTCCTTGCTTCTTAGTCATAGCCAGAATATCTCTAGCTTTCTTTCTCGTGCTTCCCTAGACTCCTTTGAGTCTGTTAGCAGAACCTCTGCTATAGCCATAGGAGCACGACGTAGAGCCTGGCTCCAAGCTTCAGACTTGAGCAGATGGGCACAACAAAGACTGGGTAACACTCCTTGTACTGGAGAAAATCTCTTCAACAAGGAGTCTTTGCGTCAGGTTGCTCATTGCTCCACTGACTTCCCTGCTTCTGAGAGCCATCCTAAACCCTCTCCTTCCCCAGCAGGTAAGAAATGCCCTACCAAACCTCCTTTTCCTAAAAGAAGAAGGTTTTATTCTTCTCCTGCCCATCATGCCGATGTTCCCAAACAGGGGAAACCTCGCCCTGGTCTGAAGAATCCAAACTCAAGCCAGGAAAATTAACCCTTAATAGGGTTCCAATTAATCTGTTATAACATACAGTTCACTTCTTCTCATTAGAAGTTTTTTCACTGTTTTTTCATTTAAACCTCTACACTTGGATTCCTGTTTCCAGGACGTCCACTTGCCTTTAGGTATGCTGAGCTGTCAGGATATTCATGTCTATGGGTCACAGGGTTTTCCTCCTCTTCCTACAATGAAGAGAGTTTTGCCAACTATCTCATGATAGTTTTTCTGTACCACCATGAATTTTTCCTTCTACAGACTTACCATATGGCAAGTCTCCCCTCAGCTCCTATTTTTTCTTTACCTTCTTTCCAGGGTTCCCCTGTAAGAGTGGTACCATACCAATGGAAGGCTTTCTTAGCCTTTCCAGTCTTCCTTTCCATTCCAGTGTAGAGTTCTTTCTCTTGAGTAAACCCCCCTTTTCCTCATCTGGGCAGCTCCTCAGACAGGGACAGGATATTCTCCTCTTGTTCTATCTGTTCTCTCTGTTAAAAAAAGAAAGATCTCTCTGCTGTGCCATTCAGCAGCTGCCCATGCAGGAGCTTCAGTGATTGCTCTACTGGTACTTTAAGTTCCAGTATTGTCTACCACTACTTTTTGTCTAACCTTAGTAGTGCTTCCAAGATAGTGCTCATCTATCTTGGATAATCCTTATAACTTCTCTTCTGCCATCTCCAAATCCTTGGAGTTGGCAGCATAGTTGAGCTGGCAGCTGGTTGTCTCCAACAGCCAGTTTTCTTTCCCAACTCTCCTGCATAATGCTCTCTGCAATCCTACAGAGAAGCTTTCCACTATGGGCCCTTGCTAGAGAGCATGAGGGTTTTTTCTCTAATGACTATCCTATATGGTTGGAAAAGGCTTCCTCAGTCACCTCCCATGACTGTGAGGGTTCTTTACACCCTTCTATTTCCTTTTAATAAAGGACATAAGCCTTTCCTACATGACAGTCTAAAGAGTTACCAAATTCCTACAGGAAATATGCTCTTTTTCCTTGCAGCTTGTCCTCATGGTATCCTAATCCTTCATGTTCAGCACATATTTAACTAAATAACGCATGATACCCCACCCCTTGTCCCTCAAGTGGGTCTACCTGGTGTCTCTTCCTATGCGTATTCTGTCCCTTCACCATGTTAGAGTTCTACTGGACTCAGGACTTACTGTTTACAGACTAATATTATCCTCTGTTTTCTCGCAACCAGCCTGGTTATTTTACTGGGTAGCATTCTGCTCCATCTTAACTAGAGGGAATAGATTCTCTATATCTTATCAAGTAGGTTCCACCTTCTTGTTATGAGATGAATCATTCCTCTTCACATCTTCCATGTGAAGATTCCTGTAGACATATCTCTTTCTGCTTAATTGCAGACATTTCTCTTTAGACCTATATATATATTCATATATGTACATATGTCTATATGCTTTCTTTAGATGCATATGTCTGTCAGCCATGTGTGCATAGGCTATACCCCCTGGATCTCGCCATAAACATATCTATCTCTATCTATCTATATATAGATATATATAGATATGCCCCTATATATATATCTATATATATCTACACATATATTTATATATATATATATGTGTGTATCTGTCGAGATACTTCTTTTAGGTAGATATGTATTCACATACTTATCTCTCTAACTGTCTGTGCTCATAAAGATGTTTTTTCCTTCCTATCTGTTCCAGACAGTGGGTTTTCACATGTTCATACTATTTCTCAGTATGTTTCGGTTTTATGCACACAACCACTGCTGTGGTACTGACAGCTTTTACCATAACCTTAGGTTCAGGTATCCCTGAAGCTCCCTATTCCTATCTCCAGGAACAAGCAGGAATGAGTCTTCACATATGGGTACGTCGGTACCGACGGAGCCTGCGCGGTAACGCTCCCCAGCTTCCCTAAAAAGGAAAGCTGCTGGGAGCATCCCACAGCGCCTGCGCGCCGCCTTTCCTAACCGCCTCTCCCCAGTAATTCTTTTCCGCGGAGCCAGCAGGTCGTGTTCCTGTCACCGCTGAAGAAGTTCTTTGTTTTATTTTATTTCTTTGGTCGCGCGTCTGCCTTCCCTGACATCGGACCAGTACCGCCGTTCTTTCTTTCTTTTCTTATAAAAACAAACAAACATATTTTTTCCTCACTTAGTGTGTTTTTCCTCTTGGGCCTTAGGCCTCACGAGAAATTTTCCTCATGGAAAAACCAGCCTCCGGGTTTAAAAAATGCACTAAGTGCAGCGGTACTATTTCTGTCACCGACACCCATGAATGGTGTCTTAAATGTTTGGGTCCTGACCACTCCATTTTGGATTGTCCGTCCTGCTCCTTGATGTCTAAACGAGGTTTACAGAACCGAGCAGCTAAGCTCCATGTGCTGTTTCCCTCTGATGCAGCTTCAGTGGCATCGACGTCTTCCAGGGCCTCTACTTCCTCCCATGGATCTCAGGTAACCAAACATAAATCCAGCCAGTCCTCGAAGGGTAGATCTCCTTCCAAGCATCGAGATGCCTCCGGGCTTGCCCTCGAGGATTCCGCACCGGCAAAACAACCCCAGCAGGAAGCTCCGGCTTCCAAAGCTCCTCCTATGGGGTTACAGGTTGACATCGATGGCACGGCCTCGACCGATCACCTGTTAGAATGCTCTGGGGTACCGGCACAACCTTCCGGTACCGAATTCCAGGCATTCATGGCGTCGATGGATCAGAATGTTCTATCCATGCAGCAGGCTATCACGGCCTTCATTCAAGCTGCGACGCCGCTGATACCACAACAAACTCCGTTGTCGGTATCGGCTCAGGTACTGGCACCAGTGTCGGTACCGGTACCGACTGCATCGACATCGACCAGTATGCGAACTGCAGTGGTTCCCTGTCCAGGGATGCCCATCGGTACCGAACCGGTCCCGATGACGCCCGATGTCGATACCGCTCGATACACGTACCGAGCTTTGGGAGAGCACCCTGACAGTCGATACTTTGATTCCTCCGAAGACTCTGATGCATCGGAGGAGTCTGCTGAAGTATCTATAGCTCTTCCTGAAGAGCCGCCTTCTCCAAAAAGAAGAATGTCTCCTCCAGAGGACTTGTCCTTTCAAGACTTCATAAGAGAAGTGGCTAAAGGACTTTCTATTTCAGTAACCTCTGAATCAGAGCCTAGAGCTAAAAAATTGGATATTTTAGGTTATTCTAAGGCTCCTAAGGAGGCAGTCACCTTGCCAATTCATGAGATTCTTTATAATCACATGATTGACTTATGGGAGACTCCTCTCACTATCTCTCCTCATTCTCGTAGATTGGACACTATGTACCGTGTCCCTCCTTGTCCTAGGTTTCATAAAACACAGCTTCCTCACCATTCTATTGTGGTGGAGTCAGCTATGAAAAAGATAGAGTGCAAAAAGACACTCCTCTGCTCCTCCAGGAAGAGAATGCAGGACCTTGGATGCTTTTGGTAGGAAAATCTTCCAAGCCAGTATGCTCATTGCCAGAATCAACTCCTATAGTCTTTATATGGGTATGTTTCTGAAAGAAGTTGCAGATAAGCTGCACACTTTCCTCCCTTTTCTTCCAGAGGATAAAAGGGAAGAATTTCTTATTTGGCTTAAGCATACTCAGGATATTTCAAAGTTTTCCAACCGTGCAGCTTTTGACTCCTTTGAGGGTGCTAGCAGAGCTTCGGCCATTGCCATAGCTGCTTGCAGAATTGCTTGGCTCCAGGCTTCTGATCTAGAATCTTGGGTCCAGGATGGCTTGGGAAATCTTCCCTGTACAGGTGAAAACCTGTTTGGCAAAGATTGGCAAATAAAAGCCACTCAAATGGATGCAGAAAATTCTGCTTTGGATAGACTTTCAAAGTCAACCTCCATTCCTGCCAAGAAAAAGCCTTTCAAGAAGTCTTTTTTCAAGAAAGGCAGATTCCATCCTGCTTCTGGCCAACAATCTTCTACAGGTCGTTTTGTTGCTAAACGTCAGCAACCTAAACAGGCCAGGCCTAAGCCTACAGGGGCTGCTGCAACTCAGCAGACTCAGCCTCCTCAGGGTTTTTGACTTAATGCTAGAGAACTTAGCCTTTCTGGCTCTAAAACAGCCAGAGCCTCTCACCATTGCAGGAAGGTTAGCTCATTTTGCTTCCAGATGGGAGCAAATTACAGCAGAGCAGTGGACCCTCTCCATCATAAGAGAGGGCTACAAACTTCATTTCTCAAACCTTCCTCCCCACACCATGGTGAGACATTTCAATTCTCCAACATCTCTCCTCGACCTTCTAGGTCAGGAGGTGGCTACCCTTCTTGCCCAAGGGGCAATAGAAGAAGTACCCCTTCTTCAACAGGGGTCAGGGTTTTACTCCCCCTACTTTCTGATCCCAAAGAAAACAGGGGGCTACAGACCCATATTAGACCTCAGAGAATTGAACAAATTTCTATGCAAGGAGAAATTCAAGATGCTTTCTCTGGGCACTCTCCTTCCATACCTTCAGAGTCAGGATTGGCTTTGTTCTCTAGATCTCAAGGATGCGTACACACATGTCCTCATCCATCCATCTCACAGAAGGTTCCTCCGTTTTCTTTTCCAAGGAAAGCATTACCAATACAGGGTGCTTCTTTTCGGTCTGGCCTCTGCTCCAAGAGTGTTCACCAAATGCATGGCAGTAGTAGCTGCATTTCTACGCACTCTGGGAATATTTGTATTCCCATACCTGGACGACTGGGTCATCCGAGCTCCATCTCAGTCAGAGGCCCAGACTTCCCTGGACTGCACAAGGCGCATTCTGCAGTATCTGGGACTTGTGGTAAACCTCCCAAAGTCCCAGCTCACCCCTACTCAGTCCCTAGAGTTCATAGGGGCCTGGCTAGATACTACCACTGCAAGGGCCTATCTTCCTCAGGCCCGTTGCCTACGCTTAGTGCAGTTAGCCTCCCAGATTCAGTCAAAGAGTCATTTAACTGCCCGGGAGATGCTACAACTGCTAGGCCACATGGCATCCACAGTGCATGTGGTACCCTATGCTCGCCTTCACATGAGAGCAGCTCAATGGACTTTGTCCACCCAGTGGACTCAAGCATCAGGGGCTCTCTCAGACAAAATAGCAACCTCCAGGTGCCTCTTTTGCTTTCTCCAGTGGTGGAGGTCTACCCAAAATCTGTTGCTGGGGTCCCCCTTCCAACAGTTGTTGCCCCAAGCAACCCTCACAACAGATGCCTCCCATACAGGTTGGGGAGCTCATCTGCAAGACCTCTCCACTCGGGGCACTTGGTCTCCACAGGAGACCTCTCTACATATCAACCTCTTGGAGCTCCGAGCAGTTTTTCTAGCTCTCAAGGTCTTCCATACCCTGCTCAGCTACAAGACAGTCCTCATTCATACGGACAATCAGGTAGCCATGTTTTACGTAAACAAGCAAGGAGGAACTGGCTCTCTGTCGCTTTGCAACGAAGCTTTAAGATTGTGGGCCTTCGCCAGAGAGCATCAAATCCATCTCCTGGCCGTATACCTTCCAGGAATCCAAAACTCTTGGGCAAACAGACTCAGTCGAGTTCTGCTTCCACACGAATGGTCCCTGCACATGGACCAGGTACTCAGAATCTTTCAAGAGTGGGGAACCCCGGACATAGACCTCTTTGCAAGTCCGTGGAATGCCAAACTTCCCCGGTTCTGTTCCAGAATTCCGTGTCAGGGAGTTCAGGCCAAGGATGCCTTCCTCCTTCACTGGGGTCAAGACTTCCTGTATGCCTTTCCACCCATTCCCTTAATTCCCAAGACACTGTTCAAGCTCCAGAGGGATCAAGGCTCTATGATCCTCATAGCTCCACGCTGGCCACGCCAAGTGTGGTACCCTCTACTTCTGCATCTCTCTCAAGCTCCCTCCCTAGACTTGGGAGCTGCTCCAGACCTTCTGTCCCAGGAGGAGGGGACTTTGTGGCACCCAAACCCCAAGTCCCTTCACCTCAGAGCTTGGTTGCTGAAGGCCTAGACCTTCAAAGTTGGAATCTTTCCCAGCAGGTGAAGGATATCCTCCATGCTTCCAGAAAACCTTCCACTAGATGTTCCTATGCTTTTAAATGGAAAAGGTTTTCCATTTGGTGTACTGAGAAGGATCTTGACCCTCTAGCACTACCTTTGAATTCTCTATTGGAATATCTCCTGCATCTCTCCAATGCAGACCTTAAGACGAATTCAGTAAGGGTCCATTTGAGTGCTATTGCAGCATCCCTTAAGCCTATCAATGGACAGCCTATTTCCTCTCATCCTCTTATTGCAAGATTCATGAGAGGCCTAACTTTAACTAAACCTCCCATTAGGCCTCCTCTGGTGGCATGGGACTTAAATCTGGTTCTTGGTCAGCTTATGAAGCCTCCTTTTGAACCCTTAGCCACCACCTCCTTGAAATTTCTTTCCTGGAAGGTTATTTTCCTCATTGCAGTCACCTCAGCTCGCCGCATCAGTGAATTGCAGGCCTTAGTGGCTAATCCACCTTATACAAGGTTCCATCATGATAAGGTAGTCCTTAGGACCAATCCACACTTTATGCCTAAAGTGGTCTCACCTTTTCATCTTAATCAAGAGGTGTATTTACCTGTCTTTTTTCCAGGTCCTCATGCATCAAGTGCAGAGAGGAATCTTCATACCCTGGATTGTAAGAGGGCTCTTGCCTTTTACTTGCAAAGGACACAGCAACATAGAAAGTCTTCTCAACTCTTTGTTGCCTTTGATCCCTCTTATTTGGGACTTCCAGTCTCTAAGAGGACACTGTCCAATTGGATTGCTCAGTGTATTTCTTTCGCCTACCAGAGTAAGAATCTTTCTCTGGAGGGCCATGTCACAGCTCATAATGTGAGGGCCATGGCCACCTCTATGGCTCATCTAAATTCTGTGTACATCGACCAGATCTGTCGAGCGGCCACCTGGGCCTCGGTTCATACCTTCACAGCCCATTACTGTTTGGACAAGGACTCCCGCCGGGATGCCTTGTTTGGTCAGGCTGTTCTCAAACACCTGTTCCATTCTTAATCAACTCCTGCCTTCCTTCCCTGGATGGATGCCTGAGATCCATAAGAGGAGGTAGAGCCCTTCTCAGGGTCTCATAACCTTGGGGATCTCCCAGGCATCTCTAGCTAGGGAGTCCCCATATGTGAAGACTCATTCCTGCTTGTTCCTGGTGATAGCACAGTTACTTACCTGTAACAGGTGATCTCTGGGAACAGCAGGAATAAGTCTTCACAACCCACCCACCTCCCCTAGGAGTTGTATCTCTCTATCTTTCCTTTCCTCTCTCTCTCTTTGTCTCAGCTTTAAAACTCAAACTGGGGAGAGGCGGTTAGGAAAGGCGGGAAGGCAGCGCGCAGGCGCTGTAGGATGCTCCCAAAAGCTTTCCTTTTTTGGGAAGCTGGGGAGCGTTCCCACGCAGGCTCCGTCAGTACCGACGTACCCATATGTGAAGACTTATTCCTGCTGTTCCCAGAGATCACCTGTTACAGGTAAGTAACTGTGCTTTATCTTCCTACCTCTCGTCAGTTAGGACAGACATGGGGGATCTTCAGTAGATCTGAGGTTTCCAACTCCTCAGACATCTGTCCTTCCTTGGGATTACGGGGTTTTCTCCATACCCCTTATTCCCTCAAGGACTAAGCCAATTTTGTCCGACTCGGTCAGTCTTCCTCTTTTGCTCCTAACCATAATTAACTCTGTAGCCAAAAGAGTTTTCAGCTTTTTCCATAAAGCTTTCTACTAAAGACCTACCGTTTTTGTTCTTCCCCAGTTGAATCCTGGGGTCACCTGTCAGTTCCGGATTTTGACCTTCAACTCACTTCAGTGAGGTCATCTTGAAGATTCCTCTACTGGATCCCCAGTAGATTCCATCAGCCTCTCTACTTCCTGCAATCCAGTAGGTGAGCATCATATGGTGATTGTTCATTTCAATATTATAGTGATTGTTCATTTCCATATATCTTATGATAATGATCATACATACAAGGACTCCTTGTTGGTAGTCCTTTCTTAGGTTAGCTGTTTTTTCTACAGCTCCTCTCTTTTCAACTCCTACCCTCCATCCTCAGGATGCCTGGCCATGTGAGGTGTAGCATGTTTCAATCTTCAACATGTTGGGGCTCCAGGCATCTTAGCTTGGGAGTCACCATATGTGAAGACTCATTCCTGCTTGTTCCTGGAGATAGCACAGTTACTTACCTGTAACAGGTGATCTCTGGGAACAGCAGGAATAAGTCTTCACAACCCGCCCACCTCCCCTAGGAGTTGTATTTTTATATCTATCTTTCCTTTCCTCTTTCTCTCTCTGTCTCAGCTATGAAACTCAACTGAGGACGTACCCATATGTGAAGACTTATTCCTGCTGTTCCCAGAGATCACCTGTTACAGGTAAGTAACTGTGCTTTGCTGAACTTCTTAAATCCAGCTATGCTACATGCTTTGTACTACTACATCTTGACAGTGTGAAAAAATATTTTCTCCAATTAGTAACATCATTTCATGTCCCCCTAATTGTAAACATTTTCCTTTATCCATTTACTCCACCCATGAGTTTACAGTTCTCTCCAAGCTGAAGAGTCCTAACTTCTTGAACCTTTCCTTATAGTAGAACCCGTATCGTTTTGTTTGCCCTTTTTCATACCCTGTCTAATTCCACTATATCTCCTTGAGATTAAACAACCAGAATTGCACATAATACTCAAGGTATGGTTGCACCATGGAGCAATACAGAGGCATTATGATTCTTGCTTTACGATTCTCCTATTCTTCATTCTATTCCTAATAATTTCTGCCATTATTTGTTTTCTATTTTAGTTACTGTCACACAATGAGCAGAGGATTTCAATGTCCTATCCACGATGACAGCTAGATACTTTTCCTGCGAGATGCCTAATGTAGAACCTTGCATCGAGTAGCTATAGATCTCCAGGAACAAGCAGGAATGTAGTCTTCACATATGGGTATCGTCGGTACCGACGGAGCCTGCGTGGGAATGCTCCCCAGCGTCCAATTAGAAAGCTTTTGGGAGCATCCCACAGCGCCTGCGTGCTACCTTCTCGCCTTTCCCAACTGCCTCTCTCCAGTTCTTCGTTTTCCACGGAGCCAGCAGGTTGTCGTTCCTGTCATCGCAGAAAATTATCCTATTCTCCTTTTTTGTGGTCGCGTCTGCCTTCCCTCGACGCTATACAGGTACTGCCGGTTCTTTCTTTCTTTAAAAAAAAAAAAATCTAATTTTTTTTTCGGTACCATCTCCGTCACCGACACCCACGAGTGGTGCCTTAAATGTTTAGGTCCTGACCACTCCATCTTGGAGTATTTGGCCTGTGGGATGATGTCGAAGAGGGGTCGACAAAACTGAGCTGCTAAGCTCAGCACCCTTTTTCCCTCCGATGCAGCCTCTGTGGCATCAACGTCTTCCAGGGCTTCGTCTTACTCTCATGGATCTCAGGTAACTAAACATAAGTCTGGCTGGTCCTCAAAGGGTAGATCT
This sequence comes from Ichthyophis bannanicus, assembly GCA_033557465.1. NCBI lineage: Eukaryota > Metazoa > Chordata > Amphibia > Gymnophiona > Ichthyophiidae > Ichthyophis > Ichthyophis bannanicus. The sequence continues at coordinate 298,344,756 of CM066037.1, forward strand.
CCTTCCAAGCATCGAGATGCCTCTGGCGTTGCCCTTGAGGGTCTTGCACCCGCAAAATTGCCCCGGCGGGAGGCTTCGGCTTCCAAAGCATTATCGGGGTTCCAAGATGTTCGAGGCCTCAACCTCGGCATTACTACTGGTGCCATGCTCTGGGGTCCCAGCAGTTTTCTCCGGTACCGATACCCAGGCATCGGCAGCGTCGATAGACCAGAGGTTCCTGGCTATTGAACGCAGTCTGGCGGCTCTCCTTGCGGCATCGGCACCCTCAGAACTGGTCAGACAGTTCAACCGACTCCGGCACCGGTATCGGTACTGGTACCGACAGCATCGGCATCGGTGTCTGCATTGCCAGCACCCAGTCATGCTATGCCTTCCGGTACCGATACACAGGTACCGATTCCCCCCCGACACCGACTTCAGTCGGTACGGGTACCGTGCTCTACAAGAGCATCGGAATAGAAGGTACTTTGAATCCTCGGAGGAGTCTGAGGACTCTAACAGCTCGGTCGGTACCGGAGTACTTCTCCTGGAGGAGCCTTCCTCTCCTAAATGTAGGATGTCTCCTCCAAAGGATATCTCCTTTCAGGATTTCATCAGGGAGGTGGCTCGGGGTCTTTCCATTACTGTGGCTCCTGAAACAGAGCCCAGGGCAAAGGAGTTGGAGATTCTACAATATCCCAAGGCTCCTAAAGAGGCAGCTACTTTACCTATCCATGAGATCTTACATGATCTCATGTTAAGAATGTGGGAAACACCTCTTACCATCTCTCCTCACTCTCGTAGACTGAATACCATGTATCGAGTGCCTCCATGTCCTGGCTTCCAGAAAACTCAGCTTCCTCACCACTCCATTGTAGTGGGATCAGAAGTGCAAAGAGGCATGCCTCTAATCTTCCAGGACGTGAGTATAGAACTTTGGATGCCTTTGGACGTCGTACTTTCCAGGCTTCCATGCTTTCTGCCAGGATCAGTTCATATATTTTATATATGGGAATGTTCCTTAAGGAAGTTACAGGAGATTTGGAGATTTTGAGTTCTCTCCTTCCTGTTGATAAGAGGCAGGATTTTCTCACACTGGTTAAACATGCCCAGGATGTTTCTAAGTTTGTCAATCGTGCAGCTTTTGACTGTTTTGAGTGCATAAGAAGAACCTCTGCCATTGCCATAGGTGCACGTAGGATTGCCTGGCTCCAGGCATCTGATTTGGAGCTCTGGGTGCAGGACAAACTGGGCAATATCCCTTGTACAGGTGAGAATCTATTCGGCAAAAATTGGCAAGAGAGAGCCAATGAGCTGGATGCTGACAACTCCACTTTGGATAGATTATCCAAAGCCACAACTGATCCTGCAAGGAAGAAATCTTTCAAGAAACCATTCTTCTCCAAAAAGAAGATGTTTTATTCCTCTTATACCCAGCAGGGACATTCTGCAGGTCAGCCTGCCCGAAATGGCTACCACCTAAACAAAGGAAAGCAAAGATTGCTAAGCCTGAACCGTCTCAGCAGTCTCAGCCTCCGCAAGGCCTTTGACTTCCATCTAGAGAACTTAGCCTTCCTGGCCCTCAACGGACCAGAGCCTTCCACCATTCCTGGAAGGTTGTGTCATTTTGCCCCCAGATGGGGGCAGATAACAGCAGAAGACTGGACTCTCTCCATTATAAAAGAGGGGTACAAGCTTCACTTTCTTTGCATGCCCCCTCCCACAATGGTAAGACAGTTCAATTCTCAGACCTCTCTCAACAACCTGTTAGATCAAGAGGTCACTATGCTTCTTGCCCAAGGGGCAATAGAAGAGGTACCCATTCCTCAACAGTGTACAGGGTTTTCCTCCCCCTATTTCCTTATCCCAAAGAAAACAGGGGGACACAGACCTATTTTAGACCTCAGAGAATTGAACAAATTCCTGTTCAAAGAGAAATTCAAGATGATTTCTCTAGGAACTCTGCTGCCATACCTTCAGAGTCAGGATTGGCTTTGTTCTCTAGATCTCAAGGATACGTACACTCATGTTCTCATCCATCCAACTCACAGAAGATTCCTTTGGTTCCTTTTTCAGGGAAAGCACTACCAATACAGGGTGCTTCCTTTTGGCCTGGCCTCAGCACCAAGGGTGTTCACGAAATGCATGGCTGTGGTAGCAGCATTTCTTCACACTCTAGGAATATTCGTCTTCCCCTACTTAGATGATTGGCTCATTCGAGCCCCATCAGAGTCAGAGGCCAGGATTTCTCTATCTTGCACAATGCGTATCCTTCAGTATTTGGGTCTGGTCATAAACATCCCAAAATCCAGCCTAACTCCCACTCAGTCTCTAGTATTCATAGGAGCTTTGCTGGATACCAGAAAGGCAAGGGCCTATCTTCCACAGCTCCGCTGCCTTCGCATGGTGCAGTTAGCCTCCCAGGCAGTGTTGAAAAATCATCTCACTGCTCGGGAAATATTACAATTACTGGGCCACATGGCATCTACTGTGCATGTGGTTCCCTATGCTCGCCTCCATATGAGAGCAGCCCAATGGACCCTATCCACTCAGTGGACTCAGGCATCAGGTTGCCTATCAGACAAAATAGCGCAAACAAGTCGCCTTATGTTGTCTCTCCAATGGTGGCAATCAACCCGAAACCTGTTGGTAGGGTGCCCTTTCCAGCAACCCCTACCCCAGGTCACTCTAACAACAGATGCCTCACAGTTGGGTTGGGGAGCTCACCTGCAAGGCACCTGAACTCCACAGGAGACCCACTTACATATCAATCTCCTAGAACTCAGAGCAATCTTCTTTGCTCTTCGAGTGTTCCATACCCAGCTAAGCTACAAGACAGTCCTAATTCGGACGGACAATCAAGTAGCTGTGTTCTATCTGAACAAGCAGGGAGGAACAGGCTCTCTGTCGCTTTGCAACGAAGCTTTGCGACTTTGGGCCCTCGCCAGAGAGCATCAAATTAATCTCCTTGCGATGTATCTGCCAGGCATTCAAAACTCTTGGGCAGACAGACTCAGTCGAGTTCTGCTCCCACATGAATGGTCGCTCCATGCAGACTAGGTAGCAAGGATTTTTCAAATTTGAGGAACCCCGGACATAGACCTCTTTGCAAGTCCACTGAATGCCAAACCTCCCCGGTTCTGTTCCAGAATTCCGGCTCAGGGTTCTCAGGCCAGGGAGGGATGCTTTCCTCCTCCATTGGGGTCAGGACTTCCTATATGCCTTTCCACCCATTCCCCTAATTCCGAAAACCCTATTCAAGCTTCAGAGAGACAGAGGCCATATGATTCTCATAGCTCCACATTGGCCACGGCAAGTGTGGTATCCTCTGCTCCTACATCTCTCTCAAGCTCCATCTCTGGATCTCGGATCTGCTCCAGATCTCCTGCCTCAGGAGGATGGGATGTTGTGGCATCCAAATCCCCATGCTCTGCATCTCAGGGCCTGGTTGCTGAGAGCCTAGACCTACATGGTCTTAATCTTTCTCAACAAGTAAGGGATGTCCTTTGTGCTTCCAGGAAACCTTCCACAAGACGCTCTTATGCTTTCAAGTGGAAAAGGTTTTCCATATGGTGTTCGCAGAAGGGTCTTGACCCCCTTGCGATACCTCTGGAATCATTACTGGAGTATCTCCTTCATTTATCTAATGCAGGACTTCAGACTAACTCAGTAAGAGTCCATTTAAGTGCTATTTCAGCTTCTTTAAAGCCTTTAAATGGGCAACCTATTTCCTCTCATCCTTTCATAGCGAGATTTATGAGGGGCCGCCTTCTAACTAAGCCTCCCATTAGGCCACCACCAGTGGCATGGGACCTGAATCTGGTTCTTGGCCAGCTCATGAAGCTGCTTTTTGAACCTTTAGCTACTACCTCCTTGAAATTCCTTTCCTGGAAAGTTATCTTTCTCATTGCAATCACATCAGCACGTCGCATCAGTGAATTGCAAGCATTGGTTGCTGATCCTCCTTATACGAGGTTCCATCATAAGGTAGTCCTTAGGACTCATCAACACTTTATGCCAAAGGTGGTCTCACCTTTTCATTTGAACCAAGCAGTTTATTTGCCTGTATTTTTTCCAAGGCCTCATGCTTCAAATGCAGAAAGGAATCTTCATACTTTGGACTGCAAAAGATCATTTGCCTTTTACTTACAAAGAACACAGCAACATAGAAAGTCCTCTCAACTCTTTGTTGCTTTTGATCCTTCTCATTTGAGACTTCCAGTTGCCAAGGGAACATTGTCCAATTGGATTGCACAATGTATTTCCTTTACCTATCAGAGTAAGAACCTTTCTCTGGAAGGCCATGTCACAGCTCACAATGTGAGGGCCATGGCAGCCTCAATGGCTCATCTTCACTCTGTCTATTGGCGATATCTGTCGAGCAGCTACTTGGGCCTCGGTTCATACCTTCACAGCTCACTACTGCTTGGACAAGGACTCCTGCCGGGATGACTTGTTTGGTCAGGCTGTTCTAAAAAAGGGCACCAGCAGGCGCACCCACGCCTGAGGGCCTCGCCAGAGGGCCCTTTGGCGTGGCCCTTAGGCATGGACCTCCTAGAAGCTACACCAAAGAAAGCAGTTTAAACCAGACCTGCACTCAAAACGAAGCCACAGAGACGGAAATCAACTCAATCGAAGCCATACTGCAAGCCGAGTTCCACTTCATGGTCACTCCACTCCTTGGTCAAGCTGCTCACCACAGGACCATACTGTTTCAGTCACTATCGAGAAACACCATCACCTGACTGCTCACTAGAGACAGCGCTCTGTATGCACCGCAACAGAGCTGTAAGGTAACCTGCTATTCTAATAGATCCAATAAGCGCTGCTACACTGACTATCTCATAGTAGCTGTTTCCAGCTTAGATTTCAATGTAGCAGCCTCGACGAAACAGCAGTCTAACCGTAGATGCTAATGTGATCCCTCGATTGTTAAATGCTAATCTAATTTAACTTTCTCGGTGTCCGGCTTGTTGAAACAAAGTATCTCCCTGTAGCTGTAATTGCAAAACATAGTATCTCCCCTGTAGCTGTGATTGTTGAAGCAAACTAACACTCCTACAACTGTGACCGTGACACACAGTATCCTTCACTCCAATTAGGAAACAAAGTAGGGCTCTTTATCTAGGAATTTAATTGTAAGCCTATCTATGCACAAATCCCATACTCCTTCCCTTCACCCACCAACTGAACACACATCCCAAATTCATTACGCAGCCTTGAGAAACCTCATCCAGTCACATTAGACTTAGACAGCACACAGCAGCTAATCATGGCCATCTCCATACTAGCACTTGCAAGCTTCTACCTACGTATCAGTATCATCTATGATTCTAACGCACTCCCACGTGAACATAATCCTATCCCCCTACTCCGTAGCACGAATAAAAAATACTAACGCAGCCAATACCAACCTCCACCAAACCCCTATTACAAGAGAAAGCCACACTTACTCTTTGTAACACTAGAACACACAACTGACACAAAAATCAATAAGCCACAGGTGTTACAAGACCTCAGGTGTGCCCTTATCAACTCACGCTCAGCCCGCAATAAATGGCCAGTCATTACAGACCTATTATCCAACCTTAACCTAGACATACTAATGGTCACTGAAACATGGCTCGCTGACACTGATACAGTCATATTAAACCAACTCACCCCTCCTAACCTCTCAATCCACTCATGCAACAGGGCTAACAGAAGAGGAGGAGGTGTCTTCATACTAGCAAAAACTGATCTCCAATACCGGATGAGTCTAGCCAGAAGCACATGGCACATTGACACAATCACCATTTATAATATACACAACACCATCAACCTCATTTACAGGGCACCAAGCTCTTCTCCAGATGAACTCTCCAACATAATTGACTTAGCTTGTAACCCTGAAAACCCAAACAAACCAAACTGGCTCTTGGGCGACTTTAATCTCGCCTCTATCCAACCCGATGTAGCTAACACCTTCCTTGAGGCAATGACCAATTTCAGCTACATGCAAATTGTACATGAACCCACCCACCAACGAGGGAACTCTCTCGATTTTGTCTTCGCCCCACCCACAGTCACAAACATGAAATACCAATTCGATCTATCCATCACTCCTGTCCCCTGGTCAGACCACAGCCTAATAACATTACAGATGCCATCACATCAGGAGACTCCCAGACAACCAATGATACAGACATTAGCAAACCCTATACGATTCAAACCATTGGACAAGGAAGAGATTACTAAACTTGTACTCCCAAAACTTGCTCAGCCATCATCCACCCTCAACGACTTGGTCGCTAATTGGAATGATACCCTTAAACTATACTCTCAACAGCCTTCCCCTAATAAACAACCAACACCCAATAACCGCCCTGAGAAAAAGCAGACAGCTCCTTGGTTCTCTCCTGAATTACGATCGTCACTACTCCTGAGAAAACTGGAGAGAAAATGGCGGCACAACAATAACACTTCCGACCAAGCTACATACTTAGCTCACCTTAAAACTCATCGTGAATCAATTTGGGTCAAGAGAAAGGAATTCCACTCCAAGCTCCTCAGCCGCTCACTAAGCAAACCACGAGACCTCTTCAATTTAGTAAAATCCTTAACCAAGGAGCCATCACCTCCTCAACAAGAACATACACAGCCTCAACTATATGCCAACTACATTCAATCCAAAGCTGTCAAGACAATCACAGCCGCCATACCAGAATCTTCCCATCCTCCCCAGCATCAGAATCCACTCATTAAGCTCTCACCTCCGTCTGCAAAAAGCATTGAAGATATTATCGCCACCATTAACACCACCACTGCACCAAATGACCCATGCCTGTCCACTGGATCAGATCAATGCGAGCGGAACTCAGTCCAATCATAGCCGAGATCGCAAACCAGTTCTTCAACAGGAACATTCCCATCTGCTCTTAAGCAGACTTCCATTCGACCACTGCTAAAGAACAACCAGCTGGATCCAAAGGAATCCTACCGGCCGATCTCCAGTATCCCACTTCTAGCAAAAATACTCAAGAAAGTGACTCAGAGACAGATCCAACAACATATAGACAGCTCATCCCCCTTAGACCCCTGCCAACATGGTTTTAGGGAAGCGCATGTAGTTGAAACACTCCTGACCTCACTAAGTAACACACTCATCAGTGGGATAGATAACATCAAAAGGGGCTTTGTGCTAATCTTCCTCAACATAGCCGCCATGTTTGATTCAGTTGACCACGACCAACTCCTAATTTGACTCCAGGAGAAGGGAATCCAGGGTCTAGCGTGGGATTGGTGTAAATCCTACCTAGAAGATCGATGGCAATAAGTTCGGATTGGCTCCAACACATCGGAACCTTTCCAGCAAAAACAGAGTACCCCAAGGTTCCTCCCTTTCGGCGCTGCTCTTTAATATATACATGCAGCCGATATGTGAAATCACCCGTTCCTTCGGCATATCTTGCCTTATCTATGCAGATGATGTGCTGATGTTTACACCTATCAGTGTCACATGTCCTAATTATACAGCCTTAGTCGATTGCTTCAACGCAATAACAGACTGGCTCCTCAACCAGAACCTAAGAATAAACGTCAAAAAAACTGAGGTCCTAATTGTCACAAAAAACAAAGGCTTTTCACCCCCTGCGACCCTAAAAGTAAGAGACGCCGAACTCCCAATCAAGCCCACCATACGCTACCTGGGTGTGACATTGGATCAACAGCTAGACTTCAAAGCGCACATAAGCAGCACTGTGAAAACCATCTAGTACAAGATAAAGACCCTGCGACACCTGAGACCCCTGCTGGATCCAGAGAATTTCCGCACAATATTCCAAGCGCTAGTCACACCTCATTTTGACTACGCAAACATTATTCTACATGGCCTCCCCAAGAATACCCTAAACCCGCTTCAATTAGCTATGAATGCTGCGGCCCGTGTCCTGTGTGGAGCTTCAAGGAGAGACCACATAACCCCCATCCTAAGGGACCTACACTGGCTTCCGATAAGTTGCAGGATCTCATATAAAGCTGCTCTCATTACTTTCAAGGCCATTCATAAAATAACGCCCTCATCAATCTCAGCCCTTCTCACCCACACCCCCAACAATAGATCTAGGAGACCATTAGCCGCCAATATGCTAATTATCCCAAGAGAAACTACAAAATGTGCACAATCAACCAATAATAGAGCATTCGCGGCCTACGCCCCCAGATACTGGAACAACCTCCCTCCCAGCATCAGATCGACCAGCGACCTCATGCAATTCAGAAAAGCCCTCAAGCACCATCTGTTCCTTAAGTACTTCTCACAACCCAACAACGTCTCCCCTCCCCCCCCCCCTCACAACCAATCTCTTAATATGATTCACAAAATATGTAATTTACATAACAGGTAATACAGACCAGATTGAACTTGTGATCAATTGTACCGACCCCAGATGTACACTATTGTAATAGAATACCAACTTTGTAAAAAGAAAACCATCCATCATCTATGTCAGCTTCAAATGTACATAGTTTCCCCCGGTTTAAGTCCATGTTAATTTCCTTGTTATATGTAAACTCAGGTCAGAGCTCTACTGTCCGAGAGTCATATTGTTAATTGTGAACCGCACTGATAAGAGAGAGTGCGGTATAGAAGAACTGTTAAATAAATAAACACCTGTTCCATACTTAACCAACTCCTACCCACCATTCCCGGTAGGATGCCAGAGATCCATGGGGGGAAGTGGAGCCCTTTCACAGGGGCACACAACTTCTGGGGTCTCTCCCTGGCATCGGGAGCTAGGGAGTCTCCATATGTAAAGCTACATTCCTGCTTGTTCCTGGAGATAGCATAGTTACTCACCTGTAACAGGTGATCTCCGGGAACAGCAGGAATTTAGTCTTCACAACCCACCCACCTCCCCTAGGAGTTATATCTCTTTTCTTTCCCTCTCTCTCTTTGTCTCAGCTTTAAAATTCAATTGGAGAGAGGCAGTTGGGAAAGGCGGGAAGGCAGCACGCAGGCGCTGTGGGATGCTCCCAAAAGCTTTCTAATTGGACTTTGGGGAGTGTTCCCGCGCAGGCTCCGTCGGTACTGACGATACCCATATGTGAAGACTAAATTCCTGCTGTTCCCGGAGATCACCTGTTACAGGTGAGTAACTATGCTTTCAGGTTGCTTTTAATCTCCCACAATTGAATTTTGAGAAACTTTGAATTATTTTGTGTCATTAACGAATTTGATCACTTCACTCATCTTTCCTATTTCCAAATAATTTATAAATGTTAGTCTATTCTTAATCCTCCCTCCAGTCCAGTACTTGTGGGTTATCTCTGTCCACCAGCAGCTCCAGAAACCAGTATCTTAGTTCCTAGCAACTAGATTGGAGCTCCTGCATGGCTGAGCTCCACTGAATGGACATAGGATTACTTCTATTGAATAGCATTAAAAAAAATAAATAATACTATTGATAAAGCCAGGACAGGGGCTCAGCAGGGCACCGGTGGGAGTTCCCAGAGCATACCTGAGCCTTGGCTGGGTCACTTACCAGGACTGTCAGTTTAAGAAGGGCAAGAGGCAGGGCCTAAACACCATGCCTGTTAGTGAGTAGGTTACAGGGTAGGGGTCAAACACCCAGTTGTCCGGGTCCCTTTCTTCCCCAGCTGGATGGTCCCGTCCCTTGCTTGTAAGATTTGGTTGTCCTTTACATGGATGTCTTTAAGTGAGCTCTCTGGTGTTCTCTGTCTTTAAATTGTATGTTTAAAAAAAAGCAGACATTGCAATGGCTCAGGACTCCTGCCTTCACTGACCTCTACTTCCCACAATAAGAACCCTTGTCTGGTAAGAGTTTTCTGCTGCCCTTTGCAGTCCTTGCCTTCTTCACTTGTCCAGGCCATCAGATTGTGTGTCTTCTCTGTGATGGGGTTTACTGGCTGGGCAGTTCTCTCAGTGATGCAGCTGGGGGTCCGGATGCATTTTGCAAAGTGGTTTTGGTTTACATTTTGACTGCCGGGGCAGCTGTGATCCTTGTTTATGAATGTGGCAGACATGGAGGGAGCTTCGGAAGCTTCTGAGGCTGCTTCTGCTGAAGTTTCAGCACCCGTGGTTTTCACAGGAAGCACAGCCATTTTTCCTGCTCCCTCCATTTTACCTCAGGACTGGGAGAAACATGGTATTAAACCTTCTCAGGGACCTACTGTTGTGGAGTCTGTGGCTTTGGGGGTTCCTGATTCTTCTGCGATTTCTTTTTCTCTGGAGTTTATTTTAAAAATTCATCAGGCTTACTGCCTCTCCCAAAAGCTGGCCAATGTGCCTTTGGCCTCATTTCCTGCCACCAAGTCTGAGCAATTTGCCCCGCCAGAGAGGCCTGTGGCCTCGTGAGCACCCCCGCTTAATAGAAAATATGCTTACGAGGCCTCCTGGATTGAACAGAGCTCTCCACATTCTCCAGCTTCTGATGATGCTCTGGAGGGCACATCAGACATCTGGGGGGAGGTTGCTGGGCTGGAACTGGAGGAAGGGGAGATTTATTTATTTATTTATTTATTACAGTTTCTTATATACCGCGCTATTTAGAATCAGCGCGGTTTACATCATAACAACAACGACCATAATGACAAACTGTCAGGTTTTACATTGAACAGGAGTACAAACTTGGATAACTGGGTTAACTATATACATAATCTATCTACACTGCAGTGTGAGGGCATTTTTAGATTGGGTCATTTCTTGGAGGGGAGGACCCTAATGTAGTGTGAGTGTTTTATCGGGAAGTGCTACCTGTTCTAATTTCTCACTCTTACCGCGCTCAGTATTGTCCCAGTGCCCTTGTTGGCGGAGGAGCCATTGTAGGACCCTTTGCTTCAGAATCGTAAGTCTTCTCAAGCAACCTTCCCTGTTCACCGTGTAATCAAGAAAATGATAGAGGCGGAATGGGGGCAGTCCTGGAGGCCAGGTTGAAAGGGGGCATTCCACAAGAGAAGGAGCTCCTCAAGATGCCTAAAGTGGATGCTGTGGTCTCTGCAGTTACCAAGAAAACTACTATCCCTGTGCAGGACTGTAAGCTTGAGATACTTTTAAAACAAGCCTTTGATACTAGTGTGTTTGCTCTCCAGGCTTCCATCTGCGGGCCTATGTCACCAGGGTCTGCATTCGCTGGATCCAGGGGTTTGGGTCAGCGGACCTGGAACCTGCCAATGTATCGCCGGAGGTGGCTCAGCTCGAGTCAATCTATGCTTATCTGGTTGATGCCTTTTATGACCTGGCACGGGTCTCTTCTAAGACTCTGACCTCTATTATTGCTGCTCGATACTTTCTTTGGTTGCAAAACTGGTCTGTGGATGTGTCATCCAAAACCAGGCTTAGTAAGCTGCCCTAAGGGCAAGTTGCTCTCTGGGGAAGCTCTGGACAAGCAGGTCAAGGATTTGGGAAGGACTTAAGGGCTCACAGTTGTTGGAGGACCGTCTTAAGGACCCTAAGCAAGATACTACTCCCAGGGATCAGTCTTGGGACTGTAGGAAATTCTGAGCAGGTCGTTTTGCTCCTTACCAACATGGTCGGTATGCACCAAGGGCCAGCCCTTTCAAGGGTCCAGGAGAGGCTATTACCCCACCACTCCGGCTCTCCCCCCCCCCCCCAAGAAGCCCCAATGAATAGAGGCTGACCCAGGCAGAAGGGATACTAGTAGGGGGGTGGCTTCAGCAGTCTTATTCCACCTTTGTCAGCGTGACCACCGAACAGTGGGTTCTGGAAGTAATTAGGGAAGGGTATGTGGAGTTTACGCATCCTCTCTCCCCTGCCTTCATTCAGTCTTCTTGCCAGGCCTCGACCAAGCTGCAGGCAGTCCAGATCATGCTACAATGGCTCTTGTCATTAGACGTGTGGTGCTGATTCCGACCAACCAATGCAGGTTAGGTCGATACTCCATCTACTTTGTGGTTCCGAAGAAGGATGGGTCCTTCCACCCTATTCTGGACTTCAGGCAGGTCAATCGTGCCTTGCAAGTCCCTCATTTTCGCATGGAGACCTTACGCTTGGTAATTGTAGCGATCAGGAAGAGGGAGTTTCTTTCCGCCCTTAACCTCACGGAAGTGTACCTTCACATTCCAATCCAACCAGACTATCAGCAGTTTGAGGTTTGCGGTACCAATGGGCCATTTTCAATTCTAGGTGTTGCCTTTTGGGCTGGTCACTGCTCCTCATATCTTTACCAAGTTCATGGTGGTGGTGGCAGCAGCGGCTGTAAAAAAAAACAAGGCATCTTAGTTCATCCATACTTTGATGTTTGGCTGATTAAGGCAAAATCGCAGGCTGAGAGCTTGGCGGCCACCCAGAAAGTAGTGGCCTTCCTGCAGAGACTTGATTGGGTAGTGAATCTAGCCAAAAGCAGTCTCAAGTCAACTCAGGAGCTGGTGTACTTGGGAGCACGCTTCAACACCAAGCTGAGACATGTCTTTCTGCCATCTGAGAGGGCATAAAAACTACAAGCTGAAGTACAGAACTTCTTATGCATGGTGGCTACATCGGCATGGCACTTTCTGAAGATTCTGGGCTCCATGGTAGTGGCCTTGGACCTCATTCAGTAGATGAGGGCTTGCATGAGGCCTTTTTAGTCAGCCTTACTCTTCCTCCCGTTGGTTCCCACAACACCATCCAGTGTCACGGCAGAAGGTCTGTCCCTTGTCCATGAGAATGCTGCTCACCTGGTGGCTGCAGCCAGAACATCTGGCGGTGAGCATGCCACTGAAGCCCCCAGACTAGATTCTAGTACACTTAGATTATGAGCCCTTTGGGGACAAGGGAATAAAAAAGTACCTGTTAGTATATACATGTAAACCGCTCTGATGCATAAGTAAAGGGCGGTATATCAAATGCCTAAACCATAACCATAGTGATGACTGATGCCAACCTCACAGGGTGGGGGGGGGCACATTGTCAGTTACAAGTGACTCAGGAGCTATGGTTTCCAGAGGGAGAGTGCTTAGTTCATAAACAGGTTGAAAATGAGAGCAATATTCCTGGCACTCCGGTTTTTCCTACACCTGATCTCTGGGAGGGCCATACGGGTCTGTTCTGACAACGTGGCATATATCAACTGCTAGGGGGGCACAGGCAGTGTGATACTGGTGGAGAAGGTGTAGCCTCTGCTAATTTGGGTGGAGGGGAATCAGGAGGCGCTCTCGGCAACCCGCATATCAGAAAGAGTAAATGTTCAAGCCAACTACCTCGGTCGGTACCGATTGGACTTGGGAGAATGGGAGCTGAGTGCGATTGTTTCATGAACTGATTGGCATGCCCCAGCAGACTATCTTGGATCTCATGGCATCCGCGTGCAACACAGAGGCGCCCCAGTTCTTCAGTAGGTCAGGGAACCCATGTCTGAAAGCATCGATGCCTTAGTGAAACCATGACCAACGGAGGGTCTGCTGTATGTCTTCCCTCCATGACCCATCATAGGGCACCTGCTCCAACGCATAGAGGATCATTGGGGACAGGTGGTCCTGATCGCTCAAGAGTGGCCTCATTAGCTGTGGTATGTCGATCTGCTTCAGCTCATGGAGGCGCGGCTTTGGCAACTCCCGAGCAGGGTCCAATACTGTTGCTCAGGTGGATCGGATCTTGAACGGGCATGGTTAAGGCACAAGGGCTTCTCAGTGATGGTGGTAGCCACCATGCTTAAATCCTGTAAGCTCTCTACCTCACTAGCCTTTATCAGTTTAGCGAGTGTTTGAAAGTTGGTGCGAAGACGGAGAGCTTCAGCCTCCTTATATCCTAGTGTCTCTGCAGGCAGATCTCAACAAGGGGTTAACTTAGAACTCCTTGTGGGTCCAGTTGGCAGCTCTCTCTTGTTACCGTGGTAAGGTGCACGGTTATTCCTTGGTGGATCTGGGCAGTGAAGCAAATCCGGCTGCCCGTGCAAGCCACAGTTCCTTCGTGGTATCTCAACTTGGTCTTGACAGCCTTGACAGACAATCCATTCAAGCCGTTCATGCTGGCCTCTCTAAAGGATCTTATTCTGAAGATGGTCTTCCTGGTGGCCATTTGCTCGGCACGTTGCATTTCCGAACTACAAGCCCTGTCCTGCAGGGCCCCCTTTTTACTCCTCTCTAAAGAGGTGGTGGTGCTGCAGCAGCATGTGCCATCCTTTCTGCCCAAGGTGGTGAATTTTTATTTGACTCAGACTGTGACCCTTCTGGGTTGTTCTCAGAGGACGGTTGCCAACTTTATCCGCTGGATGTATGCAGAACTCTGCGGCACTACTTAATGCAGATGGAATCCTTCCTTAGGTTGGACGGTCTTTGTCTTGTTTGGTGGTCCTCGCTAAGGGGAGGTGGCTTCCAGGACCTTGGCGGCCCATTGGATAAAGGACACTATCACATCGGCTTATATTCTTAAGGACAGGCTGGTACCTAGTGGTCTTAAAGCACATTCCACCAGGTCACAGACTGGTGCTGCCAGCGGATATCTGTTGCGCAGCCACATGGTCATTGCTACACACCTTTATGCATCACTGCTGCCTGGATGTGCATGCGGCTAATGATGCATGCTTTGGGGCATCTGCACTCCAAGCCGGACTCACAGGTCCCTCTCATTCTTAATCAGTACTCTGGTACATCCCACAAGTACTGGACTGGAGGGACAATTGCGAAGGTGAAATTAGACCTTACCTGCTTATTGTCTTTTTTCTTGAGTCAGTTCAGTCCAGTCCAGTCCAGTCCAGGCCCCCCCCCCCCCCCCCCAATCTTTAGTCTGTGAATGACTTCTTTCTGTAGCCTTTTTAGGTTCTGGCAGAGTGGATGGGTCCAGTTGCTCACAATGGAGAATTCATCTGAGACTTTTTTCTGAGAAACTCATTGCATCTCTCACTGGGGTCTTCATCTCAGGGACCAATGGATGGGCAAGTATGAGCCTGTTTTCTGACTTCCTTCTCATGCTGTATATAGTTCCATGTTTTTTGTTGGTTAAGTGACACAGTTCATTGGAGGCAGGAGGCAAGATGGCGGCGGTGATTAACCTCGGGTGACTTGGACCTCTCGGAGGTGTTCTGCTGTTGGCTGTCGTGTTCCTTAAGCAGAGGAGATGGGCCGAAGGAAATGTAAGCAGACTCCCCTACCCTCGGGGGAGCCCCTTACTGGAGCTGTCGGGCAGAAGACACGATGTGTGAGATTGTCCCTCCGGTTGTTGGAGCTGCATCTTTGGCGGGTCTGGCGTTTTTCTCTGGATCTGAGCATGTCGGGGGTAGTACTTCCCCTGAACAGCGGCCCCCTCCGCCTTGCCCCGGAAGTGTTGCAGCGGCCTCTAGAGTGCTTCCCGAAGGCATGAGAGCTAGCACGCCAGTACAGGGGAGTGAAGAGGGCTCTGAGGTTGGCTGTTTTCACTCAGATTTGCCATCTGGAGTGGGATTAAGCGCGGAGGCTATTCCTTTTTTGGAGGGCAGCCCAACCCAAGCTAGTTGTGCTGTGGTGTCCATCAAGTAAGCTGGCGTGTTGGTGAAGCCCCTGAAAATTACTTTGGAGGTGCTATGGGATGCCATTTCTACCATTCATTCTTCTCTTGAGGCTATTTCTATGTCTGTAAGTACTGAGAGTGATTTTCTTCATACACATATTCAAGAACATTCTAGAGTCCAGCAGGAGCAGGCGGGGAAGTTGGAGAGGCTTAAAGGTGATCTAGAACAGCTCCGGGAGTTGCATGGGACCAACATTAAAGAAAGAAATGTGACCTCTAGGAGACTGGAATATCTGGAAAATCAAGTCCAGAAGAACAATTTAAAACTAATTAATTTTCCTAGGTCTCCATTATACTCACCCTTGGAGATGGTACATAGGTATTTCCAGGAGGTCTTGAAGATCTCCAAGGATGACCTACCACCTTTAACCAGGGTTCAGTATCTTGATGTGGGCCAGAGCAATGTAGGTGCTGTGAGACAAGCTCCACATGAACCCGGAGACCTCACTGGGTTTTTGGAGCTCCACTCTCCTTGTTACCCTGGCTCTCAAATCTGATAAATCCTTAATTCTTCGTTTATATTTTAGAAATTTCACTGAGCAGTTCTTTGGTTCTCATGTTCGCATTTTCCCCGATCTTGCTAGGGATACCCAGCTAAGGAGAAAGGAATTCCTGGGGATGAAATCCAGGGTCCTTTCTATTGGCGGGTCTTTTTTGTTGAAGTTTCCTATAAAGAAAAGTTGTATTTCTTTTTGAACCTCGGCAGCTATTGGAATTTCTTATGGCTAGGGAAGATCACGTGGTTTTGGTTGGCTCCCATACGGCTGATGTATAAGTCTCTCACTGCTATGAAATGTTTTGTTTTTTCCTTATGTCTGTTTCCTGATGCCTCCTTTAATAATAATTGTGGACTAATTTTTGGCTATGTTATATTTTCTTTTATGTTAGAAGAGTATTACTTGTGATGTTGCCAAATTTACTCTATTCATTTCTATGAATTTAATGAAATATTCAATAAAAGATTTAAATTATTAAAAAAAAAGTGACACAGTTCATTGCTCTTTTCACGTATATTCTGGTGGGCATGTTTCCCATGGGTGACCAGCTATGCTCTCTAGAAGTCTGCTTTGTTAACAGGATGCTGGTTTCTGGTGCCTAAAAAGGGGAGTGCTTCTACTGTGACATCAGAAATCTGACGTGCCCAGTTTCTAGCTGCTGGTGGACGGAGATAACCCACAAGGACTGGACTGGAGGGACTCAAGGAAAGACACTTAGCAAGTAAGATCTAATTTCACCTTTCTTCCTAGACAAATTATTTTGTATATAAGGTAGAGGTTAAGAATCATTTAAAACATTAGAAGGGCAATAGCATCTTCCACATCACCATTTTTCTCCTTGGACAAGTAGGAAGCAAACCCTCACGTATGGGTGACGTCACTGATGGAGTTCCGCATGGTAACATGCCCCAGTTTCTACTAGAAGCTTTTGGGAGGCTACACTGTGCATGCATGCTTGCCTGCCTTTCTGCCTGCTGCAGCACAATTTTCTCCATCTTTTTCCATGGAGCCCCCTAGGACATATACTTGCATCATTTGAAAAGGTTTTCTTCCTTTTTGCCCTTAAGGGCCCCTCTTTACTGAGTTTTTCACTGCCTGTCATTGGTAGCACCAACCCTGTGCCGTTGCTTTTTTTGTGTGTGATTTGCAGTCTTTTTTTTTTTTCCCCCACAGCTGGCACCATAGAGTCATTCAACTTGGCCACGGTTGTGTTCCCAGATATGTCTTAGAAGCCAGCTAGCGGTTTAAAAAAAGAATAAAAAATGCACTGTGTGCCCAGACCATCTTGGTCATGTACCAGAACAACTGTTGCCTGCAATGGCTGGACCCCAACCACCAGCCCGCCTCTTGCAACCTGTGCTTGCTGATGATAAGAAGGGGCCAAGGGGCCTGAAGGGTTGGGAGAAGCAGCAGGAGTCCATCTTTGGGCCGATAGATTTTGCATCTTCGAGCCTGACTTCACACTCTGTGTCCTTGGGCACTGCAGGGGCATCGAAAGAAGCATGAACAAACTCGGAGCCGAGGGGCCCCAGAGCAAAGAATCTCAGTTGACCTTCACCAAGAATCAACTGCATCGATCCCGTCGTCATCAAAGAGGGCGTCCAAGCACCGAGCCTAGGTCCACATGCACAGACATTGGAGCCCTTCCTGATGTGATGTAGAGAGTGATGGCGGGGAGCGGCCCACTAAAGTACCCTGATAAGAGGAATCATCATCCAGGGTACCAGAGGGGTACCCGGGCATCTATTGATGTTCCTACCATAGTGGATTCCCCTATAAAGGTGCTGGAGCTGGTGGCCAAAGTAATTTTGGTCCTGATGCCTTCAGAGACTGCAGTCTTGGAGGAATGCATTCAGACCCTCAAAGCCCATATGGCAATTCTGTTGGTCATGCAACCAGCAGGTCCTTCATTGCCTCGGCCATCGCCACCGCAGGCAGTGCAGCCAATTCTCAAGACTCATGTGCTGCCCGCTGATGCAGGTGTATCGGACTGGCGATCAGAATAGACGCTGGCTCTCACAGCCTCCATATCGAACGTATCAAGTTCTGATGCCCCAGTGAGGCTTCGGAAGCACTCTGTGCACCATCGGTCTTGGAGGTGCTCCTCCTCCTCTCTGTGCAGCCAGAGTCAACGCCAGGAGGAGGCCCTACGTTACTTTGACTTCCTTTCGGAGCTGGACTCTATTGGATGGGAGACTGAGATGCCATAGAGGTCTGAGAGCAGATCTCCTGAGCTCACCTCTGACCCCTCTCTTCCTCACAAGTGGCAGACGTTACCACCAGAGAACATGTCCTTCCAGGACTTCATGTAGGATATGGCCAAAGTCATTCCTTTCTCCCTAGAGCCAAAGGACAAGCCCAGGGCAGATCCTTCAGTATCCCTCAGAATCCCTCGGCCCCCCAAGGAGATAGCGATGATAATGGTGCACCAAATCCTGCAGACGTTGCAAATGAGGATGTGCAAGAACCCCCTCACGGTGCCAGTGGTCAGCAGATAGTTGGACTTGATCTATCAGGTCCAGAAGGTCTCAACTCCCTCACCATCTTTTGGTGGTAGAGTCTGCCAGATGGGGGTTTTAGACTCCAGGCTTTGGACCATGGCCCGTCTTCCCCTCCCAGCCTCTGTTCCACCACAGTTGGGTGGAGTGTCTGATACACTTTGCCCACAGGTGGCCCAGCATAACAACCGATGCCTGGGCACTGCAGGTGGTCGTCTATGAGGGCTACCTGCTGTGCTTTGAACAGATTTCCCCCACGTTCTTTCCAAGGGAGTACCCTCTCGAGCATCAACAATGCAAACTACTCCAACTGGAGGTCCAAGCCCTCCTGGCAGAATGGGCAGTGGAACTTGTTCCACCATCCCAAACGGGACAGGGTTTCTACTTCTGCTACTTCCTGGTTCCAAAGAAAACAGGTGGGTTCGCACTCATCCTTGATCTCCGCAATCTCATTTACTTCCTAGTGAAAGAAAAGTTCAAGAATGGTATCCCTTGGAACCTTGCTGCCCTACCTTCAATGAGAAGATTGCCTGTGCTCCTTGGATTGCAAAGATGCCTACGTGCAGATCCTCATCCACCCCCTGCACCATCAGTACCTCCTGTTTATGCTCAGCGGACATCACTATCAGTACAGAGTTCTGTCCTTTGGCCTTCCCTCCGCCCCAAAGGTCTTCACCAAATGTCTGGCAATCATTGCCATCTTCCTCCAGATTCTGGGAATCTTTGTCTTCTCCTACTTGGATGACTGGTTGGTCAGGGCAGAACGCCTGACTAGGTTCAGCAGTCTGTACAGCGTACCATTCAGTTATTGGATCAGCTGGGCTTTGTCACAACTATCCAAAATCCCACTTGCAACCTTCTCAACACCTCTAGTTCATTGGGGCTCTCCTCGACACCACACTGGCTCGAACTTTCCTTTTGCCAGACAGGGCACAATGCCTAGTCACCTTGGCGATGGACATTCAGCATTGCTAAGTTGTCACGGGCTTGGCAGATGCTACGCCTCCTGGGCCACATGGCTTTCTACAGTCCATGCTACCCCCTCAGCCCAATTTCAGATGCATCAGATGTAGTGGGCTCTCTGCACACAGTGCAGGCAACAAGACATTTTGGATAGGGTCACAGTGACTCTGCCCCTCAAGGAGTCCCTGTCCTGGTGGCAGCACCCTGCTCACTTGCTTGCATGGCTTCCCTTCTAGGCCCCGCTGCAGCAGCAAGTCCTAACAACCGATGCCTCCAAACTCGACAGGGGGGCACATCTGAATGGCCTGTCCACACAGGGCCTCTGGACTGCAGGGGAAAGCTGCCATCAGATCAACTTCCTGGAGATTCAGGCTATTGCCAATGCCCTCTGAGTGTTTCAGCAGTAGCTCTCCAACCAGGTCATCCTCATACAGACAATCAGGTGGCCGTGTTCTACCTCAACAAACAGGGCGGCATGGGCTCATATCTCCTCTGCTGGGAGGCAGTCTGCCTCTGGAAGTTCGCATTCTCGCTCGGTATGTTCCTCAGAGCTGTATACCTGCCAGGGGAGCTTCGCGCCCTGGTGGATTGCCTCGGCAGGGTCATTCTGCCACATAAGTGGACTCTGAAGAGGCAAGTTGCCAACTGCATCCTCCAGACGTGGGGCATGCCATCCATAAACCTCTTTGCCACTCCCTGCAACACCCAGCTCCTACTGTTTTGCTCCAGAGTGCCAAGCAAGAATCGCTTGGCTCCCGATGCTTTTCTCCTCTATACCTACCCACCAACTCCTCTGATGGCCAAGACCCTTTTGAAGTTGCAAGCGTACAGTACTACCATGATCCTCATTGTACCACACTGTCCCAGGCAGCCCTGGTTTCCACTCCTTTTCCGACTGTCTCAACGGCAATTGCGCAGACTGGGCTGTGCCCCAGACTTGATCTCGCAGGACGATGGGACTTTGCTTCATCCCACAACCTGTCGTCCCTAGCACTAACGGCTTGGATGCTGAGTGGGTAGTACTCACAGAGCTCTGCTCACAGCAGGACATGGAGAACATATTCCTTGCCTCGCATAAGGACTCGAGACATGCTTACACCTTCAAGTGGCGCACGTTCTCCGTTTGGGGTGCGAACAAGTCTATGCACCCCCTTCTCCTGCTCTGTGGAGTCCATTTTGTCTTATCTTCTGCACCTGTTTGACTTTGGTCTGAAGTCCAACTCTCCAAAACAGAGCACAGAGTACCCGCAACAACCAAAACTAAAGACAAAGGAGCTGGTACCGAAGACTGGCGAAAACTCAAGTGTAGAACTCTTTCTTTATTGTCCCCAATGCATTTTGGCCTGAGCCGCCTTCAGGGGGTATGAATCACAAGCCTCAAAAAAAGAATGAACAAATGAAAACATATATCATAAAATCAATCCAACATCATATCAATATAAAATCATACAACAAATCTAATCAATAAGTAAAAAAATCTTAAAAACAGTCATAAATACTTATGAGAAATAAATATAAGTAAATGATAAAAACCATAAAAACATTAAAAAGGTGCAAGGGTGACATAAAAAGTGTATAATATATATATGAACATAATGACTATGAATGTGCAAAACAGCAATAAATAGCACACTAATATATTATAATAAACAAACATACAAAAGCAATAATATGATAAAATAACACAGGTACACTACCAAAAAACTGCCTCCTGTTTTGCAACTGATTCCTATAGATTTTGGGGTGCTGAATCCAGGAAAAATAGCCAAAATGTTCCATCACGTCACGTTTTCTTGCAAAATTAGATTTCTTACCCATATAAGGAATGTTCACATAATTTCTTTTTAGCCGACTGCAGTTTATTTTCTTGGCCCAAAATAGAGGTTGTAATGGTTAACTAACTAGAAACACTCCCTCATGATATTTTAGAGTGTTTTGTATTCATTTTATACATTAACAGGACAATTGGGAGGCGGGGGGGCTAAATCCAGTACTCGCACTGGCGCATGTTCTTTCCTGTTCGCCTCGCCTCGTTCGCTCTCGCTCAAACACGGTGGTTGCGACATGAACGTTCCTGTCAAATTTCAGTTTCTTGCAAGTTCATTATTACCTTTTGTTTGCTCAGTCGTAATCCAGCTTTATTCCGAAGTGGTTCACTACAGTTGTAGTTTGCAGTGCTGTGTATTTGTGATGGCTCACAGAGCCAGAGGTTGCGTCAACTCTCCGGACAGTTTTTGTTTATTTGTGGGGAATATACCGTGAAAAAGCGGCAGAGGAACATTTCTGCATTTATTAAAAAAGTATATTTCGCCTATTTCGGTTTGAAGTTAGGCGATCAAGACAAACCGTGGGCTCCTCACAAAGTGTGCAAGACATGTGAGGAAGATCTACGCTTATGGATGAAAGGTAAAAAACAAGCATTTCGTTTCGGAATACCTATGATGTGGCGTGAATAAAGAGACCACAGCAGTGACTGCTATTTTTGCTCTTGCATTGTGAAGGGATACAACTTAAAAAATAAGAACGTAATAAGTTACCCCAACCTTCCCTCAGCAATTAGGCCTATGCCTCATAGCAACGAAGTACCTGTGCCTGAACCACCAAAATCTTTGGATCATATTTGTGTGGACGGTTCTGATCATGATGAGACTCATCAGATGGCTTTTCCCGATGAGTCCAGTACTTCCGAGTTTGAAACTGAACCAGATCCGAAACCTGAACTTTTCTCTCAAGCTGAATTGAATGATTTAGTCCGGGATTTAGGACTCCCAAAAGATGCTGCCCAACTGCTAGGTTCTCGGCTTAAACAGAAAAATCTATTGTCACCAGGAACAACTTTTTATTGGTACCGCAACCGCGAGACACAATTTTTGAAGTATTTCAGCAAAGAGGAAGATTTGGTATTTTGCAACGATATATACGGAGTGATGGAAAAGTTTAAACTCAAGTATGATCCTGCTGAATGGCGGCTGTTCATTGATTCGTCAAAAGACAGGATAAAAGGTGTTCTTCATAATGGCAACACATTCGCTTCAGTTCCTATTGCTCACTCTGTTATTCTCCAAGAAAAATACGAGAATTTGGCCCTGATTCTTCAGAAGATTCGTTATGATGAGCATAAGTGGATGATTTGTGGAGACTTTAAAATTCTATCCATGCTATTAGGGCAGCAATCCGGTTTCACCAAATATCCCTGCTTCCTTTGCTTGTGGCGGGAGAATCGGTGTTTTAAAAGAATCGTTCTTCACTTGTCCTCCCTTTTCATTTGCATGCAACTTATGCTGTGGACTAATCTCACGTACGGAACTCCCGTTACAGGTTTGATTTCTGGTTTTAAAATGTAACCCCTCTCGAAGATTTTATATACATTTACACATATATATATATATATTTACTTTGGTTATTCCAGACCACGTATTAGTTTCCTACCGGTGTCTTACTCATTCTTAACTGTCTTTGTCGTTGCAGTGCCGACAATTTTACTGGTTTTTAAATTACCTGTTCACTCACACATGTATATTTGATACAACCTTTGGGTAAGTGTGATTCTTTTAAAATGCGTGTTCATGTGGACCCTAAGGCATTTTCCATAATCCCCGTTGGTTCATCTAAGTTTAAATGTGTGGTTTCACTTTGTTCTACGGGATATAATACATATCACCCGATTAGCGATCATCGTGTTGAGCACTAGTTCTATGGTTCTTTGAAGTCCGCGTCTTTTAGTGATACTTTTAAAACAACCCCATTAATCTTTTGTATTTAGTTTCATACACTGCCATGTTAAGCTGAGTAGCAAGCCGTCTGTGTTTCCATTAATGAGTTTTTTTGATTGGCGTTTTTTGTTCTTGCAATCCGCACCCCTTTGTGGCATGGTTATATGCCGTTTTAAATATTTTTGCAATTCCAGCTCTATTCGGATATGCCTTGATAGCTTCAAAACTGTTTTGTGGCCCTACAAAAGATGTTCCTTCAATTTGTTTTTATCTTGGCAAAAATGGATAACATTTTTACTATTCCCATTCCCTACGGAGTCTCTTTACTTTTGAGAAGTCTCCAGCCATCATTTTTGAATGGTTAACATTAAAAAAGCCTTTTCACATAGTATTTGGGTATTTAACCCCAGAAGCTTTCTTTCTAGTGAGAATATTATGAGATGTAATTTATTTTCTAATTTATTGGCTTATTGTTGTTTCCATCAGAATATTATTATGTATTTATGTATTTTATTATTGTTATTTTAATGTTATTATCATTACTTTTATCAATATTGCCTCACGTTATCTATTATGCATGGTGTTATGTTTTTATCTCTTTTTAACAACTTATCTACATAGTCACAGATATATACATATATATATATTTTATATTTTTATAATATTTATTTATATGTTGATCTGATGTTAATTGAATCATATTATTTATTATAATCTTGTTTTTCAATGTAAACTTCCCTATCTCTTCATCCAGTTTGCCAAGTTTTCTGGCAACGTTTTTATTTGTTGGTTTCTCAGCCCTGCGTTTGGTTGTTTTGTTTTAGTGTGAGTTTTAATCAATTTTTATTGTCTTATCATATGTTTATCATAAAGTTTGCATGTTCAAAGATGTGCCTTACATTTATGGCATAGGAATGTTTGTCTCTCCAGCATGCTACATGCCAGGTGTGTTATTTTAATATATTTCTAATATTTTTAATATTGTTATTTTAATATTTATTTATTATTTTTTCATTGTTGTGTATATGAAGATAGATTTGTATCCCTTCCCCCTGAAGAAGGCGTTGCCGAAACGCGTTGGGGTCTCTATACAATAAAGAAGAATCTGTTCATCCAACGTCTCCTGCCTCTTGTGACTTTAAAATTCTATCCATGCTATTAGGGCAGCAATCCGGTTTCACCAAATATCCCTGCTTCCTTTGCTTGTGGGATAGCCGGGCCCGCGACCTACACTGGGGGAAAAAAGACTGGCCAATTCGGGAGTATTTGAGACCCGGTGAGAAAAATGTTCTTCATGAGAGCTTGGTACCTCGTGATAAAATTCTATTACCACCTCTCCACATTAAGTTGGGTCTCATTAAGCAATTCATCAAGTCCCTTCCAAAAGATGGTGAGTGCTTTCGGTACCTTTGCTCAAAGTTCCCCCGACTTTCTGAAGCAAAGCTAAAGGAAGGAGTGTTTGTTGGCCCCGGATATAAGGAAACTCATTTCAGATGGAGCATTCGCTGAAACGATGTCTGAGAAGGAAAAAGAAGCCTGGGATTCCTTCAAGAAGGATGTTCTCAAATTCTTGGGGAACAGGCGGGATGAGAACTATAAGGATATTGTTGCCAGGATGCTCAATGCCATCAAAGAACAAGGCTGTAACATGAGCCTGAAAGTCCATTTCTTGCACTCCCATGTGAACTACTTTCCCGAAAACTTGGGGGCGTACAGTGAAGAACAAGGTGAAAGGTTTCACCAGGACATCAAGGACGCAGAGAGAAGGTACCAAGGAAGATGGAACACCACTATGATGGCTGATTTCTGCTGGTTGCTGCTGCGGGAAACCCCAGATGAAAAATACGCCAAGCAGCGCACCAAGAGAAGCATTCGGGGGAAGAAGAAACGGGCCCACCAGGAGATTGATTGACCCAAGAATGACTTTAAAATCTAAACTGTGTTGACAAATATCGTGTTTTTACTAAACTTTGAAATAAAAATTTGCTAGTTATTACCACAGTGTCGGATCTCATTTATTAGAATTTTATTTTCACACCATCGGGTGTTTGTCTTCATGTATTGCAATGGTGCGGTTTGCGTTTTCTATTCTTACATACATACCTGTACAACATTTTTTGCACATTTCTTTGCTTTGCTTTGTGTCTAACCTCGCTCTTATATGCTCAGAGTTTGTGCACATGTATGTGGCTGTTTTAAGTGCAGACAATTTTGCTACCATCACAGTGTGTTTTGTTGACATTACTCTATTCTTATGTGCTGCCTTGTTACAATTTTCTTTATTCTTATTTGAATAACTACTAAACAATTAGTATAAAGAATTCATCCAAGAAACTTTTATCTCGATCGCACTCAATCTGAAACGTTCACCTCAAACTGCTAACCCAATGTAGCAAAAAATCTTTACGTGATGGAGCAAATTGGTTACCAGATTTGGATTCAGCGCACCAAAAAACGTAAAAATCAATCGAAACATTAGAGGCAGTTTAAAAAATTTTTTTTTTAGTGTACCTGTGTAATCAATGAAACAATAATATAGTCCAAAGGTCAATATTAAAAAAGTGAATATTTAAGTGATAAAAGGAGATGAGGAAGACATAGATGATAACTTGAGAAATCCAGACTAGGTAAAGAAAAAGCACTAAAAAGGGAGATAAATAAGTGTCTAAATAATAATAGTAATATGGGAGCGGCACAAGGGGAGAGATAAAGATAAAAAACTGACGTAAAATTTCCAAAAAAGGGGGAACCTATCACTCATAATAACTTCACTGTTGTGATACGGTTGATATTTAAAACTTCTCTCAATTGATAGAGAAGGAACAAGAATGAAACTAAAACATGTGCTTTGAAACACCACCAGAGAAACCATAAAAAAGATGTCAAACCATCGATGTAATATTGTTAAAAGGCTGTAAAATATCTTACAGATTGGTAAGATTCACAATCTCAAAAATATAAAAGGTTAAAAGATCGTAAATACATAGTATGTGACATAGCCACCAAACTCAAATGAAGTGGGGCCGTCATAAGCGCAGAGGGAATATATGTGCAAAATGCTAAAAATATTTGCGTTTTCAAAGAAAGTAAAGTGAAGTCAAACTATCACATCAAAATAGATCAACCTATCAAAAGCAGATATGGAAAAAGCAAAACAGCAAAAGCAAAAAAACAAACAAAATTCTTTTAAGATTGATAACAATCAAAAATAAAAATGTGAATTGTGTGCGACTTGGCTGCAGAACATATACAAAGCTTAAAAACAATATGTGTATATAAAATAAAAATTATGTGTAGACCAATAAAATCTGTGAAATCTGACAAGAACAATCATGACCAGATTTCCAAGAGCGCGAGAAACACACTCGAGTCTTATACACCGGAGAAAATTCTAAGGGAAGAATGAGACAAAAGTACTTTTCCCAAATTCGATTAGGGCTGCATAAAAGCATTACATCATACCTTTGCCAATAGAAAAAGGAGTATTTTTCAACAAAATCAAACCAGTTCCATAAATGTCATAAATTAAGTAAAGCCGAATGAGCTTATATGAAATAAAAACGGCATTATGAACTCGCCAGCAAAACCTAGTCCTGTGAAAAAAGCGGAGACACATGGTATCTATAAATACGATCGCAATCACACCAAGTATAGTAAATGCAAAACTTTAATATATCTTTCAAAGAATAGTTAAATTAACAGAAATATGTCGCTCATGTAAAAAGCTCACCACTACTTCACAGCATAGTTGGTTCTATAATCTGTAATTACACAGGAGTTGTGTACTGCTTCCCGTAGCCATTTTGAAGACACTTTTTACCGCCATGAAAATGTCAAAGGTCATCCAGCCGGCAAAGATACCGAGGACCGTCGGTTTAGCATACTACTGAAAAATGGGTAACAAACCACAACTTATAATGGGTAGAAAGGTATAGGAAGGAAAATAATTGAAACAGTTAAAGTGAAAAAATTAAAAAAGTGAATAAATGAACAGAGGGGGGAGGAGGGGAGGGGAAGGGAAGGGAAAGGAAAGAAACGTGGGAAGGGGGAGAAAAGAGGAGAGGGGGAAAGGAAAGGAAAAGAACCAAAGGGGGGGGGGAGGGAGCAGGGGAAGGGAGAAGAGGGGGAAGGGGGAAAAAAGGGGGAGAGGGGAGAGAAAGGAGGAAGAAGGGCAGGGGGAGAAGATAGGAGGGGGAAGGGAAGGAGAGGGGAAAGAAGGAAGGGGAAGGGGAGGTAAGGGGGAAGGGGAAGAAAAAGGGAGAGAGGAGGGAAGGGGGGTGGGGGGTAGTGGGGTAGGTGGGAGTGGAAAAGGAGAGGGAAACCTAACTCTGACCACCATAACACACTATATAACTTAAGCAAAAAAATCTCTCAAAATAAAAATATTAAAAAACAGAAAGGTCAACATCTTGATTAAGCCCCAAAGGGTGCAATGTCTACAATCCATATATAAACCATTGTTCCATCTGTAATAACAGCCTATCTATATCACCACCCCGGCAATGTGATCGTACCACCTTCAGAACTAAAAATCGGAGGTCAGACACTTTATGTTGGGCCTGGATCCAATGTGACACTAGGGGTTTATCAGTAACCAACCTCCGAAGGCAACTCTTGTGTTCACTCATCCTAATTTTGACATCACTCCTTGTTTTGCCTATATAACAAAGATTACATGGGCACATAATTAAATAAATAACTTGTGCGGTGTCACAATTTGAAAAATCATTCAGATATATCTTACATTGAGAAACTAGGTGTGTAAAAACAGCTTTAGTAACCAAAGTGTTATCGCAAACACTACGTTTACCACATTTGAAATGGCCGCATGCCTTGGGAACAAATTTTGGCTTATTGAGGGCAGAGGGTATTAAAATATTTCTAAGGTTTGGATTTCTTTTATAGGCTATAAGAAGCCTATTTTTTTCTAAAGATGGTACTGGGTCTAATATGTGCCATGCTTCTCGTATGATGCGGGCAATGTCTTTAGAGTATTCTGAGAAGGTTAAAGAGCAAACAATGTGGTTACTCTGTGTGGAAAAACGACTTTGTAAAAGTTCAGATCTATTCGAGGACTGGGCACGTTGCAGAGCTTTCTTAATGCAAACAGAGGGATATCCACATCTGGAAAACCTATTACTCATGTCCATTGCATGTCGTTCGAAATCGACATCTGTAGTGCATAATCTCCGTACTCGTAAAAATTGACTAATAGGCAAATTTTCTTTCAGTGCCCGATTATGAAAGCTACTGAAATGTAACAAATCTAACATTTGAATCATGTGTGCAGAGTCCCTAATATAATATGGAATCAAAGGGACAAAAGGCCGAAGAAAGACATCTAAAAATTTGGAAACTGGTTCAAAAAGTGACCCAATTACTGATATAATTGGTCTTCCTGGTGGATTCTGAAGAGATTTGTGTATTTTGGGAAGAACATAGATTGGCATCACAGGATTAGCAACAGTGAGAAAATCACTTTCTTTCTTAGTTAAATATCTAGCTTGTAGCCCTACGTATATACATGTATCTATCTTACTTTTGAGAGCCAGAGTGGGATCATCATCCAGTCTTCTATAATAAGTAATGTCTTTTATTTGCCGTAATATTTCTTGAACATAGATGTCTCTATCTTGGATAACCAAGGCTCCACTCTGCACACATGATTCAAATGTTAGATTCATACGATGGAACTCATGAGGGGATTCTTTTAGTTACCTTAGATGTAAAATCCCTCTATACGAACATACCTCAAGATGCTGCTCTCCATTTTAGAAGATACTCTCATCACGTGGGCAAGACCAGTACGTACGCCAATGTTTCCGGTGCCCCGGCAGCCCTACACTCAGAGCCAAGGGCACTGAGCGGGGAAGACTGGCCTCGATGATTGGATTGGGACCAATATAGAGGCATCTTTTCGGGCCGATGGCACTCCAGGATCGAGTCAACTGTGGTTGGGAGTGATGACCCGGAGGAACAGGGCATTAGAGCCCTCTGCTGGGCCATGAAGGCAGACAAACTGCACTCTAAGGTCCCCATTCTGGCCTTGAGGCTAGATGGCTTTACTGCCTTCGAAGCAGGTACAGAGGACTTTGGGCCTGGCGCAGGCTCCGTCGAGGGGGAGTCCTCAATGAGGATAGCCTTAGGGGTCTGAGATCAATCCCTTGATGTCGGCAGCTCCCATCGGGGCAACAGGTAGGCCTATCCCGACTATTGCCCTGTGCCTCATGTTGCGGGCCACGGATCCTGGCCCCATGGGACTTACCCACTTTCCCTGACTCGTCACCTGACTAGGTCTTCAAGGGCTTCTGGTTCTTTGAGCAGCCCTCGTCAAGGGAGCTGTAGCTGGAGGCTCCATGGCCTTAGTGCCCCGAGGCTGCTCAGTCTCCGTGAGGGTCCGAGGTCCTGGAGGTGGTCTTGGAGCGTGGTCTCACAGATGACTTTGGTGCTGAGTTGGTCTTCTCAGATCGATTGTTTGTTATCAGAATACGTTTACGTTATCAGAATATAGATAGACTAGGGGACATGCAATGAAGCTACATGGTAAACTATTTAAAACTAATAAAAGAAAATATTTCTTCACTCAACGTGTAATCAAACTCTGGAATTTGTTACCGGAGGATGTAGTAAAGGCTGTTAGTGTAGCTGGGTTTAAAAAAGGTTTGGACAAGTTCCTGGAGGAAAGGTCCATAAACCATTATTAAGAAGGGACCCAGGATATCAATGCTTGACCCAGTACAAGCATTACGGAACCTGTGTCTTTTGGGGAAACTGCTAGGTACATATGACCTAGATTGGCCACTGTTGGAAACAGGATACTGGGCTTGATGGACCTTGGTCTGACCCAGTATGGCATATCTTATGTTCTTATGTTCTGGAAGATGGACTCATGCTGCTGCTGACGGTTCTTGTGTGCCTTGAGTGTCATCTGCTTGCTGAGACTGCAGACCAAGGGATAGTGGTCCGACCCGAGGCATCAAAGGCAGCAGTAGTGCAGATCCATGCACAACATGTCTGCACAGCAGTTGCATGGCTTGAAGCCACTAATTGAGAGTATGGCGGGGAAGATGGCCCCCACGAGGTCAAACTCACTTGTCCCAGCCAGGAAAAAGGCGCAAACCGACACCAATCAATAAAAGAGAAAAAGAAAAGAACCCAAGAACACTTCGCAAAGGCAAGCGGACTCAGGGGCGAGAAGGGACTAGTACGCAACCAGAGAAAGAAAAAATGAGACAAAAATCACCATCTTTTTCCAGAGGGAACAGACACATGTCCAATGGGCTCTGCAGAAAAAAGGAGACAGGCAAGATGGCACCCTGAGGTGGGAAGGGGACCAAAAATGTGTGGTGCATCTCCCAAAGGCTTTCTTTGAAAGCTGGGGAAAGGTCACTGCATGGGCTTCGTTGGCACCATTACCCATATGTGAGGACTGACTTCCTGCTTCTCCCCAGAGAATACTCCATTTCTTATTAATCTTTAACTCTTTTTGGCCTCTTAACTGGTAGGCTGACACCACGGTGTTTTTATTAGGATATACACTGGTTCTCTGTCAGATTGGTAGACTTTCCCAATTAAATTTCCATATTGATTTCATAGTCCTCTGCTGCCCCTGTCAATGGGTATTCTGACAACTCACCATTTCCCCTGGTTCATTTAATATCTTTATTGTATGCTGGTGACATCTATACATTTAGGACAATTAGTGTGACTCCCGCATATGGTTAGATCAACTACTAGCTGCCCTCCTGTACGGTGCAGCTTACCCAATGAGACTGATTTGTTTATCTTTATAAAATGAACTGTTTAAGTTCTTCCTTCCTGTGAAGGTGGAATTGTCTGATCATGGCTTTCTAATTATGTATGGACAATACCACCTATAAATGAGTTTTCTAAATATGCATTTTTACCATTTCAGTTTTTTTGATGATAGTGCTTGGTTTTGCACATGCCTGTCTTCCCATACTATTCAGTTTGCTCACCTCATTTAGTCTCCTTAACCTTCCCCTTTCACCTGCTGTTTTAGGCTTATGTAGCATCAATTACTCCTTTTGCCTTGCACCAAGTGGCGAGTAATTAGAAGCCCTTACTTAATTCCTAGTTGTCCCTTTGAATCAGCAAGCTATTTTTTAGTCCATGTTTTACCTTTGCTCTACCACACTCATGGCTTTATTGTGATCAATTGCTAAATGATATACATTTTACATATAATTTGTTATATTTTTAATTATTACCTCTTTATTATCTTTTATTTTTTCATTCTAATAACTTTTTTTATGTATATGTATTATGGACAATCATTTATACTGCATGTTATGATTTTACTGAAGATTCCTGGTTCCTGGTTTTATTTATTGTTTTACTTATTTATGCTGTTGTGATTGACATTATTTAATTGTTTGTATTTGGGTTTATCATAATTATATATAGATATAGATATATAGATATAAAAAATGGTTTTTTTGGAGGTCATTGTTCTCTGAAGGAAGCCATTGGCTGAAACACGTGTCTGGGGCTGACCTTGAAATTTTCCAATAAAAATGTCCACGATGTGTTCTTGTCCTGCTTTCTTTGTGCCCAATGATAAGCAGCTACAACACTGAGGTGCACTCTGACAGAACTGGATTTCAGTACTAAAGACAAAGGAGCTGGTACCGAAGACTGGCGAAAACGCAAGTGTAGAACTCTATTTTCCCCATCGCGTTTCGGCCTTAGCCGCCTCCAGGGGGTATGAATCACAAGCCTCAAAAAAACAATGTACAAATGAAAACATATCATAAAATCAATCCAACATCATATCAATATAAAATCATACAACAAATCTAATCAATAAGTAAAAAATCTTAAAAACAAACTCATAAATACTTATGAGAAATAAATATAAGTGATTAAAAACATTAAAAAGGAGCAGGGGTGCCATATAAAAAATGTATAATACATATATATATGAACATAATGACTATGAATGTGCAAAACAGCAATAAATAGCACACTAATATAATAAATAAATGTATGGAAACAATACATCTATAAAAGAATAATAAAATATGATAAAATAAATAATGAAACAATAATATGGTCCAAAGGTCAATATTAAAGTGAATATTAAAAAGTGATAAAAGGAGATGAGGAAGACATATGATACCTTGAGAAATCCAGATGGTAGGTAAGGTAAAAGCACTAAAATGGAGATAAATAAATGTCTAAATAGATAATATTAGTAATACGGGAGCAGCACAAGGGGAGAGAGAAAGATTAAAAAAAACTGACATAAAATTGCCAAAAAAGGGGGAACTTACCACTCATAATAACCTCACTGTTGTGATACGGGAGATATCTAAAACCTCTCTCAATTGATAGAGAAGGAACAAGAATGAAACTAAAACGTGCTTTGAAACACCACCAGAGAAACCATAAAAAGGAAATGTCAAACCATCAATGTAATAAAAGGTTAAAAGATCGTAAATACATAGTATGTGACATAGCCACCAAACTCAAATGAACTGGGGCTGTCACAAGCACAGAGGGAATATATGTGTAAAGTGCTAAAAATATTTGTGTTGTCAAAGAAAGTAAAGTGAAGTCAAACTATTGCATCAAAATAGATCAACCTATCAAAAGCAGATATGGAAAAAGCAAAAAAACACAACAAAAGCAAAAAAAACCACACGGAATTCTTTCAAGATTGATAAAAATCAAAAATATACACCATATGATTTTGAGTCCGCATTAGTAACCCCTTATTCACTTCTATCTGTGTTACATGTGACAAATGTAAAATTGCCGAAGGATTTTAGAAATAATATTTTATGGCAAGGGGTCCGCTGGAGTTGGCAGTTGCTCTGTGCAAAATTGGGCATTCCAAGTGATGTCAGGATATTTGCCATTGCAAGGTAATTTAGCCTTTCAGCCAAGTACAACGTCTATTTTTTCAAGGGTTGGGAGAAAAAAGGTCTACAATTGTGGCAAGTAATAAATGGAGAAGGCACACTTAAACCTTTCTTGGAATTAAAAAAACAATATGGATTGCCACAGGGGCATTTTCATGTTTATTTACAATTTAAAGTATTATTTGATTTCAATGAAAGATGGGAGACGAGGATTGAGACAGGAAAATTTTGAAAAATTGGAAAAATGGTTTGTAATAAAGGATAAAGAAAGAATATCGGTCGCTGATTATAGTAAAGCCTTGAATAACCTAACACAAGTCAAGAGCTATAGACACTTGAGTTTAAAATGGGAGAGGGATCTTGGAATTAATTTTGAAGCGTTTGAATGGGAAAAAACCATTGGGAGAATCCCAAAAATAGTTATAGGAGCAAAATTACGTGATATGCAATTCAAAATACAGCGTGCTTATATCTCACCTTATAGAGCATGGAAGGCGGGTTTTGCTCAACATGGTGATTGTCCGTGGTGTGGAATGGAGCGGGCACATTTGGGGCATATGTTCTAGACATGTAAACGAGTAAGGAAATTTTGGAATGGGATTCAAAAATTTCTAATGAGCATATTAGGGCAGACATTGAAATTAACCTCGGGGTTTGCTGTTTTAGATGCTCCTTTTCAGGGACTTTTTTCATCAGGGAATAGATTATTAATAAGAAAATGTTGTCTGCTTGCAAAGCATTGTATTCTTCGGAAATGGAGAGAATCTGGAGGTCCAGAATATTGGGAATGGAGGAATGTTTTACATCAACTGGTATTATGGGAGGGAGAGGCTTCTAGAAAACATGTTCGTTGAAGAGCATGTTTTTTGATGACTTGGTCTCCATATCTTGAAACGTTGTCGGCCAGGGCAAGAAATGATATTTTAACAGTGTAATTTGGTATAAATTTTATCTTAGTAATTTAAGTTGGCATAATTAGGACTAGAGTGCTAAAGGGAAGGGGGGGGTTGAAGGTAAGGGTGGGAGTGGGGGGGGAGAGGTGGGAATGGGGGGGGGGAGAAGGGAAGGGAGGTGGTGGGCAAAAGAGGGAGGGGGATAAAAAGTAATAGTTATTCCCTGTAGTGGGATATAATATTGTTGTCTATTATGCCTTAATATGTATGCTGTTTACAATGTTGTTGTTTTTTTAAATGTATGCTGCTTACAATGTTTCAATATGTTTGTTATTTACAATGTTTCTATATGTAAGCTGCTTTTAATGTTTTAATATGTTTAAAATTAATAAAAAGATTTAAACATAAAAATCAAAAATAAAAATGTGAATTGTGTGCGACTTGGCTACAGAACGCATACAAAGCTTAAAAGCAATATGTGTATATAAAATAAAAATGATGTGTAGACCAATAAAATCCGTGAAATCTTATAAGAACAATCGTGACCAGATTTCCAAGAGCATGAGGAACACACTCGAGCCTTATACACCGGAGAAAATTCTAAGGGAAGAATGAGACAAAAGTACTTTTCCCAAATTTGTTTAGGGCTACATAAAAGCATTACATCGTACCGAAAAAGGAGCATTTTTCAACAAAATCAAACCAGTTCCATAAATGTTGTAAATTAAATAAAGCCGAATGAGCTTATATGAAATAAAAACAGCATTATGAACTCGCCGGCAAAACCTAGTCCTGTGAAAAAAGCGGAGAGACATGGTATCTATAAATACGATCGCAATCACACCAAGTATAGTAAATGCAAGACTTTATTATATCTTTCAAAGAATAGTTAAATTAACAGAAACATTGTTGCTTATGTAAAAAGCTCACCACTACTTCACAATGTAGTTGGTTCTGTAATTACACAGGAGTTGTGTGCTACTTCCCATGGCCATGTTGAAGACATTTTCCCGCCATGAAAATGTCAAAGATCATCCAGCCGACAAAGATACCGAGGACCGTCTAAACCAAGAGGATAGCTTACTAATGAAAAATGGGTAACAAACCACAACTTATAATGGGTAGAAAGGTATAGGAAGGAAAATAATTGAAAAAAGTAAAGTGAAAAAAATTAAAAAGTGAATAAATGAACAGGTGGGGGAGGGGAAGGAAGGGAGGGGAAAGAAACATCTCTCTTTTGTAAATGTATGTTAGTGCATTAAGGTCTATATTTGGACCCTACTATGTGTGCTGTGTATTACCCCTGTTTCTCTCTATCTATGCCCCAACTTTTCTGTCTTGATTTTTGACAAATCCCAAAAATATAATCAAACCGCTTCTGATCGCTGGAAGTAGCGGTATATAAGTGTTTACTAAATAAATAATAAAAAAAATAAATAAATAAAACATGGGAAGGGGAGAAAAGAGGGAGGGGGAAAGGAAAGGAAAAGAACCAAGGGGGGAGGAGGAAGGGAGAGGAGGATGAAGGGGAAAAAAGGGGGAGAGGGGAGAGAAAAGGGAAGGGGAGGGGGAGAAGATAAAAGGATCTCTATATAGTTAGCAAACCTGTAAATAGTTGTAAGTAAGCCTGGTCACCTGTGACCGATTGCGCAGCCTGTATAGTTTCCCTTGTTAATCCCAAGTTGTTATACCTGTTTCTCCAGGACCAAGCAGGAAGTCAGTCCTCACTTATGGGTGACGTCGGCGCCGACGGAGCCCTCGCGGAGCAATTTTCCCCAGCTTTCAAAGAAAGCCTTTGGGAATTGCAGCGCGCATGCGCGGTCGTCTTCCCGCCCGAGGGTGCCATCTTAGCCAGTCTTCTTTTTTCCGCGGAGCCCTACAGACGTCCCCGTCTTGTCCCCGCGAAAAAGTCGATTTTCTTCATTATTTTATTCTTTTTCCTTTCGGACCGATCGCTTTCCCGCCCGGACTCGCGACGCCGGTCTCGAGTCCGCTTACTTTTTTCGGTTTTTCTGACTTAGTCAGCTTTCGTTTTCGGTTTCCCTGGCAGCCCGGTCCTTTGACCTCGCAGGGGCCCTTTTTCCCCCGATGGCTGCCAGTGGGTTTAAGCGGTGTGGTCGGTGTGACCGAAATATGTCACTAACCGACACACACGACTTTTGCCTCCGCTGCCTGGGCCCGGATCATGAGGAACTGATCTGTGGGCCCTGCAGCAAACTGTCCTCAAAGGCGTTGAGGAGTCGGCGGCATCAGCGTGAGAGAATCTTCGCTGACCCCAGCCGTACCCGGACCTCGTCGGAGGCCTCCGCGTCGAAAGGCTCCAGCTCGGACCGTCGACGGAGCTCCTCCGACCGGGGTTCTCCCTCCGGGGACCATCGTCGGAAGGAAAAACCCGCGAGGGCGGCGTCGGTGGACGCTCCTGGCTCCGCGAGGGCCAGGTCGCATAGCCCCGACAGCCGCCCCGGGTCCTTGGAGAAGGAACACATCCCGAAGCGACCTCGCCTGGAGTCGGAGATGCCTGCCCGGGTAAGTCCTGTGGTCCTTCTGGACTCGCCTCCGCGACAGCCGCCGTCGGGGCCCGAGTCGGGGGCTGCTGGGTCACCTGAGCTCGGACTCAGGTTGACGGCCTTGGAGAGCAGACTGTCTGCCTTCATGGACCAGCAGCGGGCACTGCTCGCTGGCCTCGCTGGCGCCGCTGCCCCGACCGCCGGGATGTCGACGTCCAAGTCGACCCCGGAGACCGAGCCGATCCTCGAGTCAATGAGAACTCGAGTCGATCCTCGGTCGAGGTCACCCTCGGCCTCCCGTTCGGGACCGAGGTCGCCGACGCCGACTCCCTCGACGTCGGGACGGCTGGCGCCGCACCCTGCCCGGGCCGACCCCACCGAGTCCTCGTCGGAGTCGGTCTGGGAGTCTGAGGAGGAAGAGTCACCTGATTCTTTCCGGACTCGGTGTGTCCCATCGGACTCACCGGGATCCGAGCCTCGGAAGCAGTCCCCCCCGGAGGATGCCCTGTTCTCGGACTTCGTTAGGGATATGGCCAAGGCTTTGGCCTTCCCTGCGGATCCCGAGGAGGAGCCTCGAGCCGAAGAGCTTGACGCCCTCCAGTATGACTCTCCCGCGAGGGAGCACTTTACTGTGCCGGTTCCTCCTATGCTGGAACGACTACTCTTCCGCATGTGGGAGAGTCCGGCCTCCTCGCCGGTCCTGAGCAAGCGGGTCGATTCTATCTATCGGGTCCGCAAGAGCCCTGGCTTTCAGAAGGCACAGCTGCCACACCATTCCATGGTAGTGGAATCGGCCATGCATCGTCTTAAGAGCCAGAAGATGCACTCCTCGGTGCCTCCTGGAAGGGAGGCCCGTAACCTGGATGGCCTTGGCAAGAAGTGCTTCCAGGGCTCTATGCTCGCATGTCGTGTCCAGACTTACCAGCTCTACATGGGCATGTATCTCCGGGATCTGGCTAAAGAGCTAGCCGGATTCTCCGCTGGTCTCTCCGAGGAGCCCTTGCGGAGGTTCCTAGCCTTGTCCACGGGCATTCGGGAATGCTCAAAGTTCATGTCCCGAGCAGCCTATGATGGCTTTGAGGCCTCGGCTAGAGTGGCCGCAGCCGGCATCGGTGCCCGCCGACAGGCTTGGCTTCAGTCGTCGGACCTTGAGCCCTGGGTACAGGACAAGTTGGTCGATGTCCCCTGCCGAGGCGAAAACCTCTTTGGCAAGCCCATGGCGGAAAAGGCTGCACAAATTGAGACTGAGACTCTCACCAGGACCAGGCTTTCTAGGAAGACCTCCGCCCCTTCCCAGAAAAAGAAGGCTCGGGAAAAAAGTCCTTTTACCCGAGGAAGGCGGCTGCCTACAAACAGTACCCCCATTATCAGGCCCCTGCAGCTCCCCAACAGGGCCAGCAGGCCAAGGGACGGGGTAACGGGTCCCGTAGGCAGCAAGCCCCCAAGCCTGCACCACCAGCCCCTGCTCAGCAGGGTGGGGGTTTTTGACTCGCTCAGCATAGCCTCTCCCCCCCCCCGCTGGTTCCTCCCAGCACCGGAGGCCGGCTGGTTCACTTCGGCCACAGGTGGTCCAGCATCACCGCAGATGCCTGGGTACTTCAGGTCGTGCGAGAAGGCTACCTTCTCCACTTCCATCAGGTCCCTCCCTCCTATTTTCCGGGAGAACCTTCGCGCCCCCCTCTGCACAGGGAGTTGCTCCTTCAGGAGTTAGCAGGTCTTCTGCAGGAACAGGCGGTGGAACCGGTGCCCCACCACCTGAGAGGTCAAGGCTTTTATTCAAGGTATTTTTCTGATACCAAAGAGAACAGGGGGCCTCAGACCCATCCTGGACTTGCGCAACCTCAACAAGTTCCTTGTGCGGGAGAAGTTCAAAATGCTTACCCTTGGAATCCTTCTGCCCTACCTCCAGCAGGGAGATTGGCTATGCTCCTTGGATCTAAAGGATGCCTACACGCACATCCTCATCCACCCAAGCCACCGCCAATACCTAAGGTTTGTGGTGGCAGGAAA
Organism: Ichthyophis bannanicus; assembly: GCA_033557465.1. Lineage (NCBI taxonomy): Eukaryota > Metazoa > Chordata > Amphibia > Gymnophiona > Ichthyophiidae > Ichthyophis > Ichthyophis bannanicus. The sequence goes on from CM066037.1 coordinate 298,383,184, forward strand.
TCATTACCAGTACAGAGTACTGCCCTTTGGCCTATCCTCCGCACCGCGAGTCTTCACAAATGTCTCGCGGTCGTGGCGGCCCATCTCCGGCTTCACGGCCTCTATGTCTTTCCGTACCTCGACGACTGGCTCATCAGAGCAGCGTCCGCTCAGGAGGTCGCCAACGCCACGCGCCGCACGGTGACTCTGCTGCAGCACTTGGGCTTTGTCATAAACTTCGCAAAGTCCACTTTGCTCCCCTCACAGGATCTCGAGTTCATCGGCGCAAGGCTGCACACTCCTCGGGCACGAGCGTACCTACCGCTCGACAGGGCTCAACGGCTCATGGACCTAGCCGACCGCTTTCGCAGCCAGCCCCTGGTCTCCGCCAGGCGCTTCCTGAGACTGCTCGGCCATATGGCTTCCACCGTCCATGTGACCCCCAATGCCCGCCTGAACATGCGGTCTGCTCAATGGTGTCTCCGCCAGCAGTGGCGACAAGCCACAGGCGGCCTGGCAGACCTAGTGCGCGTCTCCGAGCCGCTGCTCTCGTCTCTCCGGTGGTGGCTCCGGCAGCCGAACCTGATATTCGGAATGCCTTTCCAGTCACCTCAGCCGACCCGGGTGCTGACCACCGATGCATCCCTCCTGGGCTGGGGAGCACATTGCCAAGAGGCACGTACTCAGGGCCTCTGGACCACGTGGGAGTCTGCTCAGCAGATCAACTTCCTGGAGCTCAGGGCGATCCGCCTAGCTCTCAAGGCCTTCTCCCACCTGACTTCCCAACAGTCCGTCCTTGTCCAGACGGATAATCAAGTTGCCATGTTCTACGTGAACAAGCAGGGGGGCACGGGCTCCTTCCTCCTCTGCCGGGAGGCACAGAAGCTCTGCTCTTGGGCCGTCAGTCACGGCATTCTCCTCAAGGCAGTTTATCTCCCGGGCCCAGAAAATTGCCTTGCAGACAAACTCAGCAGGGTCCTCCAGCCGCCGCACGAGTGGCGTCTGGATCCCTTGGTAGTTCAGAAGCTCTTCCTCAAGTGGGGTCTCCCCACGGTGGATCTCTTTGCCAGTCCTCACAACCGGCAGCTTCCTCGCTTCTGCTCTCGTCAGCCACACCCCCTTCGGGTTGCGGTGGACGCCTTTCTGATCTCGTGGTCGGGGAGCCTTCTGTACGCTTTCCCTCCCATCCCGCTGGTCTCTCGGACTCTTTTCAAGGTTCTCCGAGACAAAGCCTTCATGATCCTGGTGGCCCCTCGCTGGCCCAGGCAGCCGTGGTTTCCGCTCCTGCTGCAACTGGCGGTGGAGGATCCAATCCCTCTGGGGGTACAACCGGATCTCCTCACTCAGGATCAGGGGTCCCTTCTGCACCCCAACCTCAGGTCTCTCAACCTCATGGCCTGGCTGCTGAGAGGGTAGTCCTTGCTCCCCTTCTCCTGCCGGCGGAGGTGGAGGAGGTCGTCTTAGCTTCGCGACGGCCTTCTACCCGCAAATGCTACGCCCTTAAATGGCGTCGCTTTGCAGTCTGGTGTACCCAACAGTCTCAGGATCCCTTCTCCTGCCCGGTGTCGGTGATCTTGCAGTACTTGCTGCACCTCTCTAATCTGGGACTTAAGTCCAACTCCGTCAAAGTTCACCTTAGTGCTCTTTCAGCACATCATGTGCCAGTGGACGGCAGACCTCTCTCCAATGACCCTCTCGTAGCGAGGTTTCTCCGAGGTCTCCTTCTACTTAAACCACCTCTGCGCCCGCCAGCGCCTGACTGGGACCTGAATGTGGTTTTGCAGCGGATCACCTGTCCGCCTTTTGAACCTATGGCTACCTGTTCTCTCCGTTTTCTGTCTTGGAAAACACTGTTCTTGATAGCCCTCACTTCCGCTAGGCGCGTAAGTGAATTGCAGGCCCTCGTGTCTGATCCCCCTTACACTCGGTTCTACAAGAATAGGGTAGTCCTACGGACTCACCCAAAATTTCTGCCTAAAGTGGTCTCCCCTTTTCACATCAATCAGGAGGTGGTACTTCCAACCTTCTTTCCCAGACCACACTCCAGCCGAGCTGAAACGGTCCTCCATACCCTGGACTGTAGAAGGGCATTGAACTTCTACCTTGACCGTACGCGGGAGCACCGTAAAGCTGCTCAGCTTTTTGTGTCTTTTGACCCCAATAAATTGGGGCTCCCGGTCTCCAAGCGTACTCTGTCCATCTGGGTTGCGGACTGTATCTCTTGGGCTTATGGGGCAGCCGGACTCTCCTTAGAAAGTCGAGTCACGGCTCATTGCGTTCGGGCAAAGGCCACGTCAGTGGCTTACCTCCGCTCTGTTCCGCTGGCAGACATCTGCCGGGCCGCTACTTGGTCTTCGAGCCAGACTTTTGCGGTCCATTACTGTCTCGAGAGGGAGTCCCGTAGGGACAGTGCTTTCGGACAGGCAGTCCTCCGTAATCTCTTTGAGGTCTGAGCAACTCCTACCCTCCATCCCGGATGTGGGCTACCGGTGGGTGATAATTCAGCGAAGATTCTATCCTTCTGTGCTGCTGAGCTAGAGGGAGCTCATTTTTGTGCTTAGGGTCTCCGGTAGCCTTGAGCTTGGGAGTCCCATAAGTGAGGACTGACTTCCTGCTTGGTCCTGGAGAAAGCGTAGTTACTCACCTGTAACAGGTGTTCTCCAGGAGCAGCAGGAATCAGTCCTCACTACCCTCCCTCCTCCCCTTGGAGTTGCAATCGTCTGCTTATGTTCTTTTTTGCAAATTTTTATGCTGTCTTTTTTAGCTATGTCATCTGACTGGCTAAGATGGCACCCTCGGGCGGGAAGACGACCGCGCATGCGCGCTGCAATTCCCAAAGGCTTTCTTTGAAAGCTGGGGAAAATTGCTCCGCGAGGGCTCCGTCGGCGCCGACGTCACCCATAAGTGAGGACTGATTCCTGCTGCTCCTGGAGAACACCTGTTACAGGTGAGTAACTACGCTTCATTGTAAGTCCAGTGTAGGTCCTGCCTGCACTGTACACATGTTGTTGACTGTAAACCGTGCTGATTCCAAAGAGCGTAGTATATAAAAGACATTAAATAAAATAAGTAAGGAGGGGGGAAGGGAAGGGGGTGGGGGGTAGGTGGGAGTGGAAAAGGAGAGGGAAACCTAACTCTGACACCATAACACACTATATAACTAAAGGAAAAAAATCTCTCAAAATAAAAATATAAAAAAGCAGAAAGGTCAACATCCTGATTAAGACCCAAAGGGTGCAATGTCTGCAATTCATATATAAACCGTTCTTCCATCTGCAATAACAGCCTATCTATATCACCACCCTGCCAATGTGATCATACCACCTTCAGAACTAACAATCGGATGTCAGACACTTTGTTGAGCCTGGATCCAATGTGACACTAGGGGTTTATCAGTAACCAACCTCCGAAGGCAACTCTTGTGTTCACTCATCCTTATTTTGACACTCCTTCTTGTTTTGCCTATATAGCAAAGATTACATGGGCACATAATTAAATAAATAACTTGTGCGGTGTCACAATTTGAAAAATCATTCAGATATATCTTAAGTTGAGAAACTGGGTGTGTAAAAACAGCTTTAGTAACCAAGGCGTTATCACAAACGCTACATTTACCACATTTGAAATGGCCGCATGCCTTGGGAACAAATTTTGGCTTATTGAGGGCAGAGGGTACTAAAATATTTCTAAGGTTTGGATTTCTTTTAAAGGCTTTAAGAAGCCGATTTTTTTCTAAAGATGGTACTGGGTCTAATATGTGCCATGCTTCTCGTATGATGCGGGCAATGTCTAGCGTATTCTGAGAAGGTTAAAGAGCAAACAATGTGGTTACTCTGTGTGGAAGAACGACTTTGTAAAAGATCAGATCTATTCGAGGACGGGCACGTTGCAGAGCTTTCTTAATGCAAACAGAGGGATATCCACGTCTGGAAAACCTATTACTTATGTCCATTGCGTGTCGTTCGAAATCGGCATCTGTAGTGCATAATCTCTGGACTCATAAAAATTGACTAATAGGCAAATTTTCTTTCAGTGCCGTATTATGAAAGCTACTGAAATGTAACAAAGAGTTGCGATCAATGGGCTTCCTATATATTGAGGTGGTAAACCCATGAGGGGTATTCTTGATTAGAATATCCAAATAGAAAATCTGGTCAGGACTCCATGTAGATTCAAATTTTAAGTGAGTGTCTAAGGAGTTAAGCCATGAAAGAAAAAACAGGAATTGTTCATGAGTACCTTTCCAAATTAGAAAAATATCTATGTAGCATTTCCACATATCTTGTGCCTGAAAAGGATGTCTGGTCAAAAAATTATTTTCGAAATTGGATATGTATAAATTTGCCACATCAGGCGCTATTGCAGAACCCATAGCTACACCCTTGATTTGCTGATAACTTTTTTTGCTTTTAAGATTTATGTTATGGCATAAAATCAATGAAGCCAACCGCATCAAAACACATCCCCTCCACGCCAGTAAGTGCGAAGGTCTGAAATAGTGATCAGCCTGAATCCAATGTGGCACCAAGGGTTTATCCATGACCTTCCTCCGAATATAACACTAATTCTTGTCTTCACGCTTCTTTTTGTTTTGCCAATGTAGCAAAGCTGACATGGACAAATAAGTAAACCACTTGAGCCGTATCACGATTAGAAAAGTCATGAGGGTATATTCCCCCCTTCCCCTCCTCCTTCTCCTCCCACCCACCCCATCCCCCTTTTTTCCCATCCCCTTTTTCTTCCTTTCCCCCTCCCCTTCCCCCTTTCCTGCCATCTTTTCCCCTTCCTCCACCCCTCCTCCCCTCCCACTTCCTTTACATTGTTCTTACACAGTTTCTATTTTATTCCATTTCAGCTCTTTAGCAGTATCCTGGGATCTTCATCCTCTATTAGTTTATTACATTCTTTGATTGTATTATGATATGGTTGATTTCCCCATTAGTCTTTATATGAGATCTATCATCCGTGTCAGATCAAGGCTTCAACTGGGATTGCCTTTCATGTTTGGCACTTTTATCAGTTTGTGACCTTTTCATCGATGGTCTGATTACTGGATTTTTAATTCTTATTATTCTTTGATCCACAATCTTTATTTTATTTTTCTTTAAACCCCTCTTTACTATTTTATTTGGTTTTAAGACTGTTACCTTTGACCTTTAGCAGCAGGAAAAATAGTTAAAATGCCGTTCAGCCAGCCAGCCATTTCTTTTCTAGTCATTCGACTTGAGGAATTGCCTTTGTACAATTGTTTGGTATGTTTTATTATTCCTATAGAGTTTTACTTCAATTTGTTGTAGCAATATAGTAATAGCCTGGGATATTTATTATTTAATATTATTATTTATAATATAGCTACACGCAGCATACTGTCTGCATTTATCTTCATTTAATTCCAGGGCGCGGGCAGGGTCCCGGGGCCCGCCTGTAACCAGGTGCACGGCCCGGCGCAGGACCCTGCTCGTCAAGGGGGTGTCGGGGGCGCGCGGCAGCGTCAACACGCAGCGCGCATCTTTCAAACTGATTGGCTCCGCTCGAGGCGTAAGGAGCACGGAGCCAATCAGGAGGAGGCAGAGGACATGTGCTCCGTGGCTCCTGGCTTGCACGGAGCACATGTGAGTGGGCGCCCGACAGGCAGGAGTGGAGCTTCGGCGTTACAGTGGTAGCGAGGCCTATCGTGCGAGCAGAGACCCGGGAGAGCGGCCGGAGTAAGGCGGGCTGAGTGCGCCGCGGTCGTCCTACGGCGGGAGCACAGGTTTAAAAAAAAAAAAGCAGCGCCGGGTTAAAGCGGGGGGGGGGGGGGCAAAGGGGGGAGGGCAGGATCGCCGGTAAGGGTGCTGTTTAGTGCAAATTAAGCACACTTGAAGTGCGGGGTCTGGGCTGGGAGCCTGCATTATCTCACCTTCGGCTGCCTGTTTTTCTTTTGTAGGTGCTTGGGGCTAGTGGCAGTAAGGGCGTTCCGGGATGGGGCCAAAGAGGGCTGGTGCGAGCCGGGTGGGGGGGAGAGCATCTGCAGTAGGGAGGTATGGCGGGCGGTGGGTGAGGGTGGCCAACAGCAGGGGGAGGGGGCAGCAGCGGGGCATGGGGGCAGGCCACGCTGCAAGGGTAGCGCAAAGCAGTGAAAGGGGGCCTGCAGTAACTCCAGGGGTAGGGAGAGGGGCTAGAAGAGGGCGCACGGCTAGGCCTCAGGGGGCACGGGCTATGGGGAGGCTAGCGGGGTCAGCGGTGACGTCGCCAGAGCCGGCTAATGCAGGAAGGGGGGTTGGAGAGAATTCAGATATGGGCACCTCGGGCGACGGTGGTTTGCACCCTGGGAACATCGCGGGGAGTGTGGCAGCAGGTACTTTGGGGCAGTGGGATTGGAACAGCTTCTGGGCCAGCCCTGCACGCGGGGGGAGTAGAGGCGGGGATTTTTATAAGGGGTTTGCGCCACCGCCGGGGGGTTGGGGTCATCAAGGGCAGCAGTCTGCTCAGGATAGGTGGCAGGCTGGGGGGCAAGGTTCCTCAGGGATGGATTGGGCGGGGGCATGGCAGCCGTCCTGGCCCTCGGTTTTCTCCCCTCTGTGTCCCCCTTTTCTATCTCCACAGGTACCATTTTTCGCGGCCCCGTGTGGGGTGCCGCCTGCGGAGGACTCGGAGCGTACCAGGCATATGGAATCCGGAAGCGGAGTGGGTGGACCAGTGTGGACACGATGGAGCGGGAGCAGGACGCCCGCGTGCAACGGCGAGTGGATGACCCTCGCGTAGAGCCGGTAGCGGCGGCCGACGCTGCAGTTGCGGGCGGAGCGGCTGGTGAGTCATCGGGCCAGGGGCTGGGGGGGGTGGGAGTGGGGGTGGGGGCGCGCGGGCGGGGCGCTCAGGGAAGGCGCGTAGGAAGAGGAAGCATGCCTGTAGGCGGAAGCATAGCTCCGACTCCTCATCCTTGTCCTCTTCGGGTGGTTCAGATTCGTCGGCAGAGGATGCGCGGGGGAGGGCGGCGGCGGCGGATGGGGGGGCGGCTGGGTTGGTAGCGGCAGGTTCTGCTTCTTTAGCCGCCGTGGCTGAATTGTGGGAAAGCGTTCCGAGGAAGTTACGGCGGAAGATTATCAAACGCAAATACATTGATATTTTCCATTTACTTGAGGGTCGGAAGCGCTCGGGGGATAGCAAGAAAAAAAGGAGGGAGGATGAGAAGGCCGGGCGGATTCGTGCGGTCTTGCGCAACGTTGTTAATTGGGTCAGATCGTTCTTGAGACTGGCGAGTGTTTGGGGTCATCATTTTCCCGAGCAGTATGGTAGCTTGCTGGCGTATGCTGACTCTATTTTGGGAGCCTCACAAGCGCACGACGGATGGTCGTGGCTTAATTATGATGAAACGTTTCGGGACAAGATGGAGGAGAATACGCTATTAAATTGGGGGACACAGGACATTAATCTGTGGTTGACGCAGATGTCAGCCAAGACGGGAGCCGGGGGAGCAGGAGAGGTTAGGTTGGGACAGGGGGCGTCAGGTGGAGCGAATCGTTCCTTTCGAGGAGGGCCCCCCGCGGGGCAGCCAAAGTCGGTCCTCGGAGCGGGGGCCGACCTGTGTTGGAGATACAACAGAGCCACCTGCCCCTTCCCGGACTGTAAGTTCCGGCATGCCTGCTCGGTTTGCGGGGGCGCCCACTCGGCGGCAAAATGCGTTAAAAAGGGAGTCGTGCCTCCCACGGCTTCGGGAGCCAAGTGAGGTTGCGCTTCAGGAGTTAGCTCCTTCGCCTATTCGGGTAAGTGTGCTTTGCGGCTGGCTTAGTCGGTATCCGAAAAAGAAAGATAGGGTAGCGTTGCAGTTAGGTTTTAGGTGCGGTTTTGTTATTCCTCTTCAAGGTGAGATAGTCACTGGACGGGTTAGGAACTCTCTGAGCATTCGGCGTTGGGCGGCTGTGGCACGTGAAATGTTGGCGGCGGAGTTGCGCTTGGGGAGGATAGCGGGGCCATTCAGTCGACCGCCGTGTCCGAATTTTATTACTTCCCCCTTGGGAGTTATCCCCAAGAAGGAGCCGGGTAAATTTCAGCTGATCCACAATTTGTCTTCGCCCCTCGGGACTTCCGTGAATGATTATATCCCACACGAGTGTTGTACGGTGAGATATGCCTCCTTCGATAGGGCGGTGGAGTTGGTCACACGGGCGGGGACCGGGGCGTTGATGGTGAAAGTGGATATAGAGTCAGCCTTTCGATTGCTACCAGTACATCCATCGGCTTTTCGGTTGCTGGGTTTTCAGTTTGAAGGTGCCTATTACTATGACAAATGTCTGCCGATGGGTTGTGCGATTTCTTGCGCCTATTTCGAGATGTTTAGTAGCTTCCTACATTGGATGTTGGTGCAAAGAGTGGGCGTCTCGGAGGTGGTGCATTATCTCGATGATTTTCTGTTTGTGGGTGGGGCTGGGTCGGCGGTGTGCGGAGCACTGTTGGACGGTTTCGCGGGGATGGCGGAGGAGCTGGGGGTTCCATTGGCGGAAGGCAAGATGGTGGGCCCGACCACGCAGCTGACATTTTTAGGCGTGGAACTGGATTCGCGGAGCATGGTGGCGCGGCTGCCGCAAGACAAGGTGGTGAAGCTAAGGGTTTTAGTGGCCAATGTCCTGGCCTCGCGGAGAGTGACATTAAAAGAGATTCAGGCGTTGTTGGGGTCGCTTAACTTCGCCTGTAAAGTCATTCCTATGGGGCGGGTGTTCAGCAGGCACTTAGCGGCAGCGACGGCAGGGGTGCAACGGCCGCATCATCGCATTCGTGTGTCTCAGGTTATGCGGGAGGATCTGCGAGTCTGGGATGCCTTTTTGAGGGACTTTAACGGAACGTCTGTATTGCGGGAGGTGGAGATCTCCAGCAGTGACTTGCAACTCTACACTGACGCGGCGGGGGGAGTGGGTTTCGGAATCTATTTCGGGGGGGCGTGGTGCGCTGAGAAATGGCTGCAAGCTTGGGCTGATGATGGGTTGTTGAGTAACATTACTTTCTTGGAGCTCTTCCCAATCTTGGTCGTGTTGGAGTTGTGGCCGGAGAGGCTGGTTAACCGCAGGGTTCTGTGGTGGTGTGATAACGAGGCTGTGGTCCATGTAGTCAATCGTTATTCGCCACGATGTAGTCGGGTTGCGTCGCTGATGAGGCGGGTGGTTCTGACATGTATGCGTTTGAACATCGATTTGAAAGCGAGGCATATTCCTGGGCAGGTTAATGAAATTGCTGATGCTCTTTCCCGTTCACAGATGGAGCGTTTTCGGAAGTTGGCACCGGAGGCGGACGAGGTGGGGCTTGGGGTCCCCTTGAGCTTGTGGAGCGCTGGCCTGCAGCGATGAGGCACCTATTGAAGAGCTCAGTTGCTGCTACCACCTGGGATGCGTATCAGCGGGGCTGCGCACGGGTGCAGCACTTTTTGCGTGAGAGGGGATGGCTAAGGGGGAGGGTACCGGACATGTTGCTCAGGCGGTACGTAGTGTGGGCAAAAGAGCAAGGGCTCACGCGGTCGGCGGTGCGCAGTCATCTGGCGGGCTTTGGTTTCTTTGCCAAGGCGGTCGGGTGGGATTTCGGAGACCGAGGTTTGTTGGCTCGACGGTTGCTCCAAGGCTGGGCGCGATCACAGCCTGCCCCGCGGGATAGCCGTCGCCCTATAACGCATGAGTTACTTGAGAGGGTGTGTCAGGAGTTGGTGCGGGTAGCGAGCGCCCCCTACGAGTGTGTGTTATTTCGGGCAGTGTTCTGTTTGGCCTTTTTCGGGGCTTTCCGGGTCAGTGAGTTGGCGGAGGCGTCGGGAAGAGCGGATAGTGGGCTTAGTTTGCGTCGGCAGCATGTTTGGCTGGACCACGGTCATCTGCGAATTTTGCTGGCTAAGTCCAAGACGGACCCGAAGGGTAAAGGGTTATGGGTGGTGCTTAGGGCGACGGGAGGAATTACGTGCCCTTTTTGCAGCAATGCGGGAGTTCTTGGCCATTTGCCCCGATAGCGTAAGCGGTTTATTTGTGCATGGGAATGCCTCCCCGCTTACGCGTTTCCAAGTCACGGCAGTATTGCGCTTGGTTTTGCGGCGGCTTGGGGAGGACCCTCGTCTTTTTTCCTCGCACTCGTTTCGGATTGGGGCGGCGACCAGTGCGGCGGCGGTGGGCTTGCCGGGAGAGATGATACGGAGTATTGGCAGATGGCGCTCGAGGGCCTTCGAGGGCTATGTTCGATTGTGACTATTCGGGCTGGGGGGCTGGGGGGTGCACTAATGCTGTGTTATTTTTATTACAGATGGGGGTATATGTTTGCAGGGATGTTGGATGATGGGGCACTCCTTCGTCTATTGGGCTGGCCAGCGGGCGGCGCACCGACCTTGCGGAGCGAACCTGGGTCTGGATCCTGCGACGGTGGCGGTGTCATGGCTGGGGGAGCGGGGGCTGCGGTGGACGCAGCTGCTGCCTTTGCTTCGCCACCATGGGCGCATCAGGGGCCAGCCGGCGATTTTGTTGGTGCATTTGGGGGGCAATGATTTGGCGGCTTGGACTTGTAAGCAGCTGATTAGGGCTGCCAAGAGAGACTTTTCTGTACTGTTTCGTCTGTTTCCTGGGGTATTGTTAGTATGGTCAGACATTATCCCGAGGCCGGCGTGCTGGGGCCAGCGGCGCTGGTCTCGTGGGTTGACCAAGATCAACAGGCAAATCGGGAGATGGGTCTGTGAGCAGGGCGGATTGCAGGTTCAGCATCCGTGGGTGGAGGTGGCCTGCTCTGGGTTGTACAGGGATGACGGGGTGCACTTATCTCCAGTGGGAACGGATCTGCTCCTGAACGATTGGCAGGAGGCACTGGAGAAGGTGGTACAGGACAGGTCACACTGGTCGCAGCTTGGGGCTATGGGGGGGCGGCACAGGTAAATTATCCCTTGTGCCGGTGGCGGGATCACGGAGGTCCGGGGTCCGGAGCCGTGGCCACTGGGGGAGGGGGCGGGGTGCCCTCGACCCGGACAACCCCTGGAAGACTTTTGCTAGTAACATGGCAAAGTCGGATAGGGGGGGCAGAATTTGGCTGTTGGTGGGTACCACGGCTTGAGCGGAGGCGTGGCTACCTTGCTAGTTGCATGGCTGGCGGCCATCAATCCGTGGGGGGGGGTGTTGAATAAATATATCTGTTTATGGTTAATGAGTTGTTCAAATAAAGCTGCGACCAGTTCTTATCCAATAACTGTGGTATGTGTTGTTATTCGGGGGGCGGATCGGGGTGTGGGGTGGGGGTGCTCAAAGATGGGTTGGGGCAAGTAGAGAGGGGGCGCCGGGTCCGGCTACCCGGTTACTGATGTTTCTAAAGATTCCTGATTAATACTGCATGCTGTTTGATATATTTTCCCTGTCTAATTTCCTCTTGCAGTTTACTATAGTAGCTGATTCGGATTAAGCTTTGGTTGATTTTCCCAATAGTTCCTATCAAGATGTGCGTTATCAGTGTCAGATCGGGACTTCAGTTTGTAATTGCCCTTCATGTTTGGCGCTCTTGTCCGTCAGCGGCTATTATATCATTTTTTTTAATCATTGGCTTTTTAGTCTTATGTTTCACTTTTATTCATCTTTTTTGGCTACAATTTCTAATATATTATGGTTTTTATCTCCTTTTAACTTTTTTGGTTTTGATCTAAGATTGTAACCTTTGACTTCTGACAGCGGAAAAGGTGTTTAAAAGCCGTTTCAGCCGGCTGATCATTTCTTCTCCAATCATTCGACTTGAAGGATCACTATAGTGCAAATGTTTGGTATGTTTCATGATTTCACAACTTGAGGTTTTGCAGCTAAAATATGGTTTTTATATGCTTAATTTTGTAATGTTATTTTCGAACAGGAAACTGTTTTACACCACAGTAAGGTTTTTTTGTTTTTTTTAATAAAGGTAACCTGATATTACTTAAGAACATTTAAAATATACACCTAGTCCTCATCTCTTCTGTTTTATCTTGTGGTCAGTTCACCTCATCGGTATAGATCATTTTTTAGATTGTTCATCACACAACACATAGCAATATTTATATTAAGTACCGAAGTGGTTTATTTGGCTTATTTATTCACCTTTGCGATTACATTTTATATTTTAATATGATGTCTTAATGATTTTACATTACTGCATGTCATTTTAATTTTCATTGTCATATCCATTTTTAACATATGTTTTACACCATAATTTCTTTGCGCACTCATTGTTTTTAATGTATTTTAAATGTATTTTCTTATGTTTTTCTTATTGTGTTTAATGTATTCTTATTGTATTTTCTTGAGGTTTGTGTATTCTTTATTCCCCCTGAAGAAGGGCTTGGGCCGAAACACGTTGGGGTTCAATAAAACCTGAAATCTGCCTGTCTTTGCACCAGCTCCTTTTGTTCTTAGTAGTATGCTGCAGGTACTTGGTTGCTTTCCTTTGTTCCTATCTCCCAGACTAGGACAATGCCCTAGTGGACCGGCTCAGCCGGGTCCTCCAGCTGTGCACGAGTGGAGGCTAGATACCAGGATAGCCGACCGGCTATTCCGGTGCTGGGGGTTCCTATGGATGGATCTCTTTGTCAGTCCAGCCAATGCCCAGCTGCCCCACTTTTGTTTCCGGCAGCTGTACCCCGACAGGATGGCTGCAGTTGCATTCCTGATCTCATGGGTGGAGGGCTTCTTTTATGCCTTTCCACCCACATCTCTGATCACCAGGACCCTCTTCAAGGTCCAATCTGATAGGCAAGCATGGTTTCCACTGCTCCTCTGCCTGTCCAGAGCACCCCCGGTCCCCCTGGGTTGCAAACCATACCTCATACAGAAAGAGGGCTCTCTCCTGCATGCCACCTGGGGTCCCTGACTCTCATGGCCTGTCTACTGAATGAGTAGTCTTGGCCCCCTTCAGTTAAGACCTCCACTTGCTGGGCGTACACCTTCAAGTGGTGGAGGTTCTCTATCTGGTGCACGGAGAAGCAGATCAACCCCTTCTGTTCCGTTCAGCTGGTACTGCAGTACATGCTTCACCTGTCTCAGGCAGGTTTGAAGTCCTACTCCATTAGGGTGCACCTTAGCGTGCTGATGGTGCACCACAATCAAATCGAGGGCAAGCCTCTCGTGGCTCAACTCATGGTTCATTTTCTGCGGGGCCACCTCATAAGTCCCCATCCGCCCTCCGGCGGTGGAGTGGGACTTGAATGTTGTGCTCTTGAAGCTCACTGCGCCACTCTTTGAGCCTCTTTGCCCCGCCACCTTAAGTATGTCTCAGCTGGAAGGTGGGGTTCCTTGTGGCGCTTACGTCTACTCACCAGGTCAGCAAGCTTCAAGCATTGGTGGCAGACCCACTGTACTATAGGAACAGGGCCGTGCTCCACAGACACCCCAAATTCCTGCCCAAGGTGGTGTCTCCGATCTCCAGGAATAAACAGGAATGAGTCTTCATATATGAGTACGTCGGTACCGACGGAGTCTGCGCGGGAACGCTCCCCAGCGTCCAATTAGAACGCTTTTGGGAGCATCCCACCATGCCTGCGTGCTGCCTTCCCGCCTTTCCTGCCTTCCTCGAGGGCCAGGTCGCATAGCCCCGATAGCCGTCCCGGGTCCTCGGAGTCGGAGAGGCCTTCGAAACATCCTCGTCTCGAAATGGAGTCGCCTGGACACGTGAGTACTGTAGTCCTCGTGGACTCGCCTCCGAAGGAGCTGACGTCGGGCCCGACGCCGTCGGGGCCCGAGTCAGGGGCTGCTGGGTCTCCTGAGCTTGGACTCAGGTTGACGGCCTTGGAGAGCAGTTTGGCTGCCTTCATGGACCAGCAGCGGGCATTGATCGCTGGCCTCGCCAATGCGTCTGCCCCAGCCACCGGGACGTCGACGTCCAAGTCGACCCCGGAGACTGAGCCGATCCTCGAGTCCATGCGAGCTCGAGTCGATCCTCGGTCGCGGTCTCCCTGGGCCTCCCGTTCGGGACCAAGGTCGTCGGCGCCGACACCTTTGGCATTGCGGCGGAGGGCATCGGTGCCTGCCCGACCGGAGCCACTCGATTCCTCTTCCGAGGAGTCCGACTGGGAAACGGAGGACGAAGAGTCACCTGGTACTTTTCGGAATCGGTGTGTCCCATCGGACTCGCCCGAGTCCGAACCTCGGAGACGGTCCCCCCCGGAGGACACCCAGTTCTCGGACTTCGTGCGAGATATGGCCAAGGCCTTGGCGTTCCCCACGGATCCCGAGGAGGAGCCTCGAGCCAAAGAGCTCGATGCCCTCCAGTATGACTCTCCCCCGAAGGAGGCCTTTACTGTACCAGTTTCTCCGATGCTGGAACGACTTCTCTTCTGCATGTGGGAGAGGTCGGCGTCGGTGTTAAGCAAGCGGGTCGATTCCATTTATCGAGTCCGCAAGAGCCCTGGGTTCCAAAAGGCACAACTACCGCACCATTCCATGGTGGTGGAATCGGCCATGCATCGACTCAAGAGTCAGAAGCACTCCTCGGTGCCTCCCGGCCGGGAGGCCCGGAGCCTGGATGCCCTCGGTAGAAAGTGTTTCCAGGGCTCTATGCTTGCTTGTCGAGTCCAGACCTACCAACTCTATATGGGCATGTATCTCCGAGATCTGGCAAAAGAAATTGCCGGGTTCTCTGCTGGTCTCTCCGAGGAACCTTTGCAGAGGTTCCAAGCCTTATCCACTGGTATTCGAGAGTGCTCGAAGTTTATCTCTCGAGCAGCCTACGATGGCTTCGAAGCATCGGCTCGAGTAGCCGGGGCCGGCATCGGTGCCCGCCGACAGGCTTGGCTTCAGTCATCCGACCTCGAGCCATGGGTCCAGGACAAGTTGGTCGATGTCCCCTGCAGAGGTGAAAGCCTCTTTGGCAAACCCATGGCTGAAAAGGCTGCACAAATCGAGACCGAGACTCTGACCAGAACTAGGCTGTCCAGAAAAACCTCTGCCCCTTCTCAGAAGAAGGGCTCGGGGAAAAAGCCCTTTTACCTGAGGAAGGCGACTGCTTATAAATACTACCCTCAGTATCAGGCCTCAGCAGCTCCCCAAAAGGGTCAGCAGGCCAAGGGACGGGGTAATGGGTCCCGTAGGCAGCAGGCCCCCAAGCCCACAACACCGGCCCCTGCTCAGCAGGGTGGGGGGTTTTGACTCCATCAGCATAGCCTCTTCCCCTCAGCTGGTTTCTCTCAGCACAGGAGGCCGGCTGGTCCACTTTGCCCACAGGTGGTCAGCCATCACATCCGATACCTGGGTACTTCATATAGTTCAGAAGGGCTATCTTCTACACTTTCACCAGGTACCTCCCTCCTACTTTCCAGGGGAGCCTCCCTCTGCACAGGGACTTACTCCTTCAGGAGTTAGCAGGTCGTCTTCAGGACCAGGCTGTGGAACCGGTGCCCCACCACCTGAGAGGTCACGGCTTTTATTCCAGGTACTTTCTGATACCAAAACGAACAGGAGGCCTCTGACCCATCCTGGACTTGCGAAACCTCAACAAGTTCCTGGCAAGGGAAAAGTTCAAGATGCTTTCCCTTGGAATCCTGCTGCCCTACCTCCAGCGGGGAGACTGGCTATGCTCCTTAGATCTAAAGGATGCCTATACTCACATCCTTATTCATCCAGACCACAGACAATATCTCAAGTTTGTTGTGGGAGGAAATCACTACCAGTACAGAGTACTGCCCTTTGGCCTATCCTCCGCCCCCAGGGTGTTCACCAAATGCCTAGCAGTGGTAGCGGCCTATCTAAGACTTCTAGGCCTTTTTGTGTTTCCATACCTGGACGACTGGCTCATCAGGGCCCAGTCTTCCCAAGAAGCCTCTCAGGCCACTCATCGCACTGTGTCTCTGCTCCAGCACTTGGGCTTTGTCATAAACTTCGCAAAGTCCACTTTGCTCCCCTCTCAAGATCTCGAATTCATCAGCGCAAGGTTAAGCACACTTCAGGCGCGGGCCTTCCTGCCTCTGGACAGGGCCCACAGGCTCATGGATCTCGCCAGCCACTTTCGCAGCAATTCCCTGGTTTCTGCCAGGCAATTTCTGAGACTGCTCGGCCATATGGCTTCCACGGTCCATGTGACCCCCAATGCCCGCCTGAACATGCAACCTGCCCAGTGGTGCCTTAGCACTCAATGGCATCAGGCCACGGGGAGCCTGACGGACTCAGTACAGGTCTCCGACCTGCTGGTCTCTTCTCTGCGGTGGTGGCTTCATCTGCCAAACCTGCTACTGGGAGTGGATTTTCAATCTCCTCCGCCTTCTCAGGTACTAACAACCGATGCTTCTCTCCTGGGTTGGGGAGCACATTGCCAAGGGACATGTACTCAAGGCCTCTGGACTCCTTGGGAGTCTGCGCAGCAGATAAACCTCCTGGAGCTCAGAGCCATCCGCCTAGCTCTGAGAGCCTTCTCCCACCTCACTTCTCACCAGTCTGTACTGGTCCAGACGGACAATCAAGTTGCAATGTTCTACGTGAACAAACAAGGAGGCACAGGCTCCTTCCTTCTCTGTCAGGAGGCACGAAGGCTGTGCTCTTGGGCAGTCCACCATGGCATACTCCTCAAAGCGGTCTATCTCCCAGGTCAGGAAAATTACCTGGCAGACAAACTAAGCAGGATCCTCCAACCACACGAGTGGAGATTGGATCCATTAGTGGTTCAGCGGATCTTTCTCAAGTGGGGACTCCCCACCATGGATCTGTTTGCCAGTCCTCTGAACCGGCAACTTCCCAGATTCTGCTCTCGACAACCGCATCCTCTCAGAGTAGCGGCGGATGCTTTTCTGATTCCATGGTCCACAGGCCTCTTGTATGCCTTTCCTCCCATGCCGCTGGTGTCTCGAACACTCTTCAAAGTTCTCAGAGACAAAGCCTCGCTGATCCTAGTGGCTCCCCGGTGGCCGAGACAACCTTGGTTCCCGCTTCTAATGCAGCTGGCGGTGGACACTCCTCTTCCTCTGGGGTTTCAACCCGATCTCCTGACACAGGATCAAGGGTCTCTCCTACACCCCAACCTCCGGTCCCTTCATCTGATGGCCTGGCTGCTGAAAGGGTAGTCCTTGCTCCCCTCCAGCTGCCTCGGGAGGTGGAAGAGGTTGTCTTGGCCTCGAGGAGGCCTTCCACCCGGAAGTCCTACGCTCTTAAGTGGCATCGGTTCTCCATTTGGTGTGCTCAGCAGTCTGAGAATCCCTTCTCCTGCTTGGTAGCAGTGGTCTTGCAATACTTGCTTTACCTCTCCAATCTGGGCCTTAAATCCAACTCTGTCAGGGTCCACCTCAGTGCTCTCTCTGCACATCACGCACCGGTGGATGGCAGGCCTCTTTCCCACCATCCTTTGGCTCGTTTTCTCCGAGGCCTTCTCCTTAAGCCTCCTTTGCGCCCACCAGCCCCTGAATGGGATCTGAATGTGGTCTTGCAGCGGATTACCTGTCCGCCCTTTGAACCTATGGCTACCTGCCCTCTTCGTTTTCTTTCTTGGAAAACCTTGTTCTTGGTAGCCCTTACCTCTGCTAGGCATGTTAGTGAACTGCAAGCCCTAGTGTCTGATTCTCCTTACACTAGGTTCTACAGGAATAGAGTGGTCTTACAGACTCACCCTAAGTTTCTTCCAAAGGTGGTTTCTCCTTTTCATCTCAACCAGGAGGTGGTTCTTCCAACCTTCTTTCCCAGGCCGCACTCTAGCCGGGCTGAAATGGTCCTGCATACCCTGGACTGTAGGAGGGCCCTGTCCTTCTACCTTGACCGTACGCGGGAGCATAGGAGGGCTGTTCAGCTCTTCGTTTCTTTTGACCCCAATAAATTGGGGCTACCTCTCTCCAAGCGTACTTTGTCCATTTGGGTAGCTGACTGTATCGCCTGGGCTTATGGGGCAGCCGGCCTCTCTTTGGAGGGTCGAGTCACGGCTCATCGTGTTAGGGCGAAGGCTGCGTCAGTGGCTCATCTCCGCTCTGTTCCGTTGGCAGACATCTGCCGGGCCGCTACTTGGTCTTCAAGCCAGACTTTTGCGGCCCATTACTGCCTGGAGAGGGAGTCCCGCAGGGACAGTGCTTTCGGTCAGGCAGTCCTCCATAATCTCTTTGAGGTTTAGGCAACTCCTACCCTCCGGCCCTGGTGTTGGGCTACCGGTCGGGGGCGTTTTCAGAGAAGATTCCTTCCTTCTGTGCTGCTGAGCTAGAGGGAGCTCATTTTTGTGCTTGAGGTCTCCGGTAGCCTTAAGCTTGGGAGTCTCATATGTGAGGACTGACTTCCTGCTTGGTCCTGGAGAAAGAGTAGTTACTCACCTGTAACAGGTGTTCTTCAGGAGCAGCAGGAATCAGTCCTCACAACCCTCCCTCCTCCCCTTGGAGTTGCAGTCCTATCATTTCGTTTTTGCTAATTTTTTTGCTGTCTTTTAGCTATGTCATCAGACTGAGCAAGATGGCACCCTTGGGCGGGAAGGGGACCGCGCATGCGCGCTGCAATTCCCAAAGGCTTTCTTTGAAAGCTGGGGAAATTGCTCCGCGAGGGCTCTGTCGCCGCCGACGTCACCCATATGTGAGGACTGATTCCTGCTGCTCCTGGAGAACACCTGTTACAGGTGAGTAGCTACTCTTTATCCCACCACTCCCATCACGCACACATACAGACAGCTTGTTTTTCAGGACATCCATATTAAATACTGAGAGATCTGGGCACTCTTTATATGCAGATTTTTCTTAGGCATAATATGGATGGCTTGAAACAAACTGGCTATGGGATCCTTAGGATAGATCTAGGCTATAAGCTTTAATGTTTCTAATATGTATTATTCTTGCAGTTCTTTACATCCAATGCATGACAGCAAATAAGTTACTCCTAAGGTGCCATATTTGAATGTGCTTAAACATTTATAGTCAATTAATGAAAAGACGTAAGTTTACAAGTTCTTATGTTTTGCAGCTATGGCATTTATTACTACTAGGACCATAGTAGAGCCATCTCCCCCACCTATCCCTGGCCTGCATCCCCTCATAGTAGTGGGGTTTGGAGGGTTTGCTTGTAACTGCTTATTTTTCCTTTGTATTCATGTTCCTTTTGATAATCTTTATTAATAATTTTCAAAGGATAATAATAAATTTATACACAAAATGAAAATACAGAAAACTATACAGTCCACATCCAGGGGAGCTGCCAATATCAAATATAAACAAATCAAAGAAATAATAATTAAGAAAACATGAGAGAGGAGAGTTAGTGCCCTAAATTCTATGCAAAACTCTAATTATTTTAACTTGCTGAGATAACAAAAAATTATACCCACTACGGCGGTGAAGCTTGATTTATAAGAAATGATTCTAAAGAGGATGTCTCAGAGAAAACATACTTAGTGCCATCTAATGTGACCAAACATTTACAGGGAAATTTAAGGAAAAAGGAAGCACCAAGTGCTAGAACGCGAGGCTTTAAAGACAAAAAAGCCTTACGCCTAAGCTGGGTTTGCCTAGAGACGTCAGGAAAAATGTTAATTTCCCCCCCACAAAAATCAGCATTCTTATTTAAAAAGAACAAACGCATAACTGTATTTTTATCAACCTCAGAGGAAAAAGATACGAGAAGGGTGGCCCTGGAGGAAATTATATCATAAGAAGATTCAATAAATTTGGAAACATCTAATGAATCTGACAAGGTTTTAGGAGCGACTTCCAGGGAACCATCACCAGGAGGCGCCCCTAGCACAGGCAAATAATATAACTTGTTAATAATCGGTTTAGCATTATCTTCATAACCTAGAACTTCAGATAGATATTTATCAAACAATATCTGAGGAGATAGCAAACGAGTATAGGGAAAATTTAAACATCTGATATTTGTTGCCCTTAAGGTATTTTCCAATATTTCTTGCTGAGTATGCAGGGTAATGCTATCCTTAATAAAAGCTAAAGAAGATCTCTGTAAAGTAGCACATTGAGTTTCCAATTCATGACATTTAGTATCTAAGACTGCTAACTGAGAATCATACTGAGCCATCTTAACCACAGAACCTTTCGAAAACTCTGAGAACTGAGAAACAGAAGCTAATGAAGCTATAGAAGCCTCTATTCGTGAAAGGACTGACCATACATCTACTAATGAAATATTTTGAACATCTATAGTTGTAGCGGGTATACCATCAGGATGTGACCCCACAAAGTCCTCTGGTATCTGAGGTACCTGTGGCAAGGAAACTACCACAGGTTCACAAGCACTTCCCGGATGGGCAAGTGGAGACAAAACCTCAGCACCACAAGACTGCTCTTCCACCACAGGAGAAGATGTCACTGGGCTGATAGCATCCAGTTCAGCAAGCAGGGCAGAGTTTGAAAACCCCAACACAGAGGAGCCATCCGAGAGGGGCGAAGACTTGGTGGCAACAGCAGTATCCCCTTCTGCAGCATTTACTAACACAACGTGTTTATCCATGGGCCCAACAATTTTAACTACTTTAGAAGGATTCACAGTACTCACATTGAGGACATTTTCTGCGCTTGCCCATTCCAAGAGCACCACCTCTGAAGCTCCTCGAGCGCCGAAGGAGCGCATAAGGAGCTTAAACATGCCCCTTTAAACACGCCCCTTCAAAGCGCGACCGCTACCGCATGACCGCGGAGCAGACCAGCTCTTAAGCCCCCAAGATGACGTTGGGGCCAGGCGCCGCGTGGATGCACCGGGAAGCCCTGCAGGTGCCTGAAGAGCCCACTCTAAATGTGGAGCACAAGTCGGGCAGGAACTCCTCCTCCTTCGCACACACTCTCAACTGCAGGTGGGAACCACTCCTCCTTTAAGCCCCCAAGATGACGTCGGGGCCAGGTGCTGCGTGGATGCACCAGGAAGCCCTGCAGGTGCCTGAAGAGCCCACTCTAAACGCGGAGCACAAGTCGGGCAGGAACTCCTCCTCCTCCATACACACTCCCGTATTCATGTTCCTAAAGTTATCTTTGCTTTGTCACCACACTCCCCCACACGTGGACTACTGAGCCACCATTCTCAGGTTCCTTTCTGAGTTTGTATGTGTGTGTTTGTTTTTATTCTTTTGGCTCTCTTCTGTAAAGCAATTGTCTTGCTGATAATTTGTAAAAGTTATAATAAAAATAAAAATAATTAAAAAAAAAAGTGCACCAAGTGTGCCAGGACCATCTCTGTCACAGACTGGCGCAACTTTTGCCTTCATTGCCTGGGTCCCAACAACCAGTCCACCTTTTGTAACCTGTGCTTGCAGATCCTAAGAAGGAGGCCTGAAGGGTCAGGAGAAACAGTGGGAGTCCCTCTTTGGGCCAACGGATTCTGCATCTTCAACCCTGGCATCAACCCTGATGTCCTCTGGCACCATGGAAACATCGGCATCGAGAGAGGCCCGAGCTAACCCTGAGCTGAGGCATGGTTCCATGAGCAGAGGATCTCAGTCAGCCTCCATCCAGAATAGACTTTGTTGACATCAAAGGGGACTTCTGAGCACCAGCCCAAAGTCCATCAACATCGGAGCCCTTCCTGACGCAATGTGGAGAGTGATGGCCACCAGCCAAGGTACCGGAGAGGCACTGGGAATCCCCCAATGCCCCACTATTGTGGATTCCCCTACAGGGATGCCGAAGCCGGTGGCCAACGTAATCTTGGCCCCAGTGCCTTCAGAGATGGCAGTCTTGGCAGAACGCCTTCGAGCCCTTGAGGCACACATGGCGGCAGTGTTGACCACGCAACCAGCTGGTCCCTCAGTGCCAAGGCATTGCTACTGCATGCAGTGCAGCTGATCCTCGAGACCCATGCACTGCCTGCCGATGCTGGTGCATCGGGCCAGAGGTCAGAATTGACGCCGTTTCTTGCGGCCATCTCCCTGTTGAGTTTATCAGGGTCCAATGCCCTGAGGAGTCCATGGAAGTACTTGATGCAACTATTGGTCTTGGCAGTGCTCTTCCTCTGTGCGCAACCTGAATAGACGTCAGGAAGACGTCCAGTGCTACTTCGACGTCCTCTTGATGTGTCGGAGAGGTCCAAGAGCAGATCTGTCAAGCTCCCCTTGGACCCCTATCCTCCTCACAAGGAAGTCACTGCCGGAGGACACATCCTTTCAAGCTAGCTAAGGCCATCCCCTTTGGAGTTGGAGGATGAGCCCAGGCCGGAGGAACTGGAGATCCTCCAGTATCTTTTGGCCCCCAAGGAGGCTGTGACTGTCAGTGCAGATAACAATGAGCGAGAACCCCCTCACGGTGCCAGGCGATGGCTGAACTCAAACTCCAGGGCTTTCTGGAACCAGTATATAGAGAAGCCTCAGCTCCCACACCACTCTGTGGTGGAAGAGTCTGCCATGAAAAGGCTCAAGAGTGGTAAGACTTACTCCTCGTTGCCTCTGGTAGAGAGGCGAGACCTTGGACGTTTGGCAGGCAGTGCTTCCAGAACACCATGCTGGTGGGCCAGGCCCTCTCATACCAGTTGTACATGGGCATGTTCCTTAAGGATATCATGCTGGCTCTGGCTGCATTCAGCCCACTCCTCCCTCTGGGATGCCTGGACTCCTTCCATGCCCTGGTGGTGGGCCACGGGAAGGACTGTTCCAGGTTTATGGTTCAGTTGACTTATGACTCCTTTGAATCCACCTGCAGGGCAGTGATGGTGGGCATCTATGCCTGCTGGCTCATCTGGCTCCAGTCCTCGGATCTGAAGCAGTGGGTCCAGGACAAGCTGGCCAATGTGCCTTACTGAGGTGAGAACCTCTTCATGAAGCAGTTACTGGCTAAGGCTGGTGAGATTGAGACGCAACACGTTACCCTCTCCAGGCTTTCAAGAAAGACTGCCAATCTTTCCCTTAAGAAGTACGAGGGCAAGAAGACTTTCTGTTAGAGAAAGCGCCAATATCTCCTGAGTCCACAGAGCTCTCAGTTGAGTACCTGCTCCGCATCAGCAGTGCTGGGAGAAGCCATAGGTAGCCCATCCAGCCCCAATGCCCAAACCCGGGGAAGGGTTTTGACTGGTTCCTCCAGAGCGTAGCCAGCCTCCGCAGAGGACAATCCTGGTGGGGAGGGGGGGCAGCTCATCCAATTTGCCTACAGGTGGCCTATCTTCATCTCTGATGATTGGGTGAAGCAGATAGAAACAGCTACAGGCTGCACTTTACCAAGCTGCTGCCCCCCCCCCCTTCTCTCCAAAGGAGTTCCCGCTGGATCCCCTACAACTCACCCTACTGCAGGGAGTAGTCTCCACCCTCCTTGCAGATCTTGCCATCGAGCTGGTGCCTCTGGCACAGGTCGGGCAGAGGTTGTACTCCAGATACTACATGGTCCCCAAGAAAATGGAGGGGTTCCGACTCATTCTAGACCTCTGAGACCTCAACATCTACCTAGTGCAAGAAAAGTTGAGATGGTCTTGCTGGAGACCTTACTCTCATACCTCCTAAAGAATGGTTAGCTATGCTTCTGGATCTCAAGCAGGCATATTCACACATACAGATCCACTCAGCTCACAGAAAATACCTCAGGTTCATCCTGGGGGACCGGCACTTCCAGTACCAGGTTCTTCCCTTCAGACTGGCGTCAGCGCCCTGAGTCTTTACGAAGTGTCTTGCGGTGGTAGCCCTTGGACTCTGGGAGTGTTTGTCTTTCCCGACTTAGATGACTGGCTCATAAAGAGCTCCATCCCAGATGGGGTTCAATGGTCTGCCCAGCTGAGCAGTTGGGGTTTGTGGTCAACTACCCCAAGTCCCACCTCCAGCCTTCCCAACAGCTGAGAATCATAGGGACCCTCCTCGACATCACTCAGACTTGGGCCTTTCTCCCGATGGATCACTTGCAAAAGCTGACTGCCTTTTTTCGTGATACCCCGCAGCGACATCAGGTGCCAGCCCGGGGGATGCTGAGAGTGCTTGGCTATATGACCTAGACCATGCATGTCATTCCCCTGGCTCATCTATTGATGAGACAAGCTCAGTGGACTCTGAGTACGTAGTGGCCACCTCTGGGACCTGGTGGCAGATACCGGGTCGCTCATGCAATTCCTGAACGGGTGGCCAGAGCCACAGAACTTGTTCAGAGGTCTCCTATTCCAGATGTACCCCCCCCCCTCCCTCCAGCGGATGCTGATGACTGATTTGGATGGCCTGCACATGTAGGGCCTGTGGTTCAAGCAGGAGAGCCTGCACTAAATCAATTTCATGGAACTCGGCCCTAGCAAACACTTTCTGGGTGTTCCAGGTTCATCTGGCTATTCAGTTGATGCTTATCCAGACAATCAGGTGGCGATGTACTATGTCAACAAGCAGGGCGGCACGGGTTCGTACCTCCTGTGCTGGGAAACGGTTGGCTTGTAGAGGTTTACCTTTGCTCATAGGATAGAACTGAGGGTGACTTATCTGCCCGGAAACCTCAACTCTCTGATGGATGAGCTGCTTTGCATCCTTCAGCCACATGAGTGGACCAAGGTGGTGGTTGGGTGGATTGTTCGGGAGTGGGGTACCCCTACTATAGATCTCTTTGCCACCCTGCACAATGCCCAGGTGGATCGGTTCTGTTCCAGGATCACGTCCCGTGTCTGGCTGGCATTGGATGCTTTCCTCATACACTGGGGAGTGGGCCTGCTCTATGCCTATCCATCCAACCTGCTCATGGTGAAGACCTTGCTAAAGCTGCAGGCCAACAGGGGCATGATGGTTCTCATTGCCCCTTATTGGCCCATGCCGCCATAGTTCCCCCTGCTGCTTCAGCTCTCTCGAAGGGAGCCTCTAAGGCTGGGCTCTGCTCCAGATCTCATATCTCAGGAGGACGGGACCTTGCTGCATCCCAGTGTCTGGTCCTTGGCCCTCACAGCGTGGATACTGAGAATAGGCCTCTTGTAGCTCAACCTACCCGAGAATGTTAGAGGTCTTTTTGGCCTCCCACAAGACTTCTATGGGTAAGTCCTATGCATTCAAGTAGCGGGGGTTCTCCTGGTGCATGGACTGGGCTCTGGATCCCTTCTCCTGCACAGTGGACAGGTTGCTGGACTACCTCCTGCACCTCTCAGACTCTGGCCTCAAGTCCAATTCGGTCAGGGTCCATCTGAGCACGACTGGGTCTACCATTGCGACTTGGAGGGGAAGCTCATCTCAGCCCAGCCTCTGGTGGCTCACGTCATGCGGGCCTTACACGTCTCTAAACTTCTCTGGTCAAGCCCCCACCAGTAGCTTGGGACCTTAATGTACTTCTGGCATAGCTCTTGTTGGCTCCCTTCAAGCTGCTTGCCTCCTGACCTGGAAGATCTTGTTCATGGTAGCAGCCACTTCAGCACGCCACGTTAGTGAGCTCCAGGTACTGGTGGCTCACCCGCCGTACACAAAGCTCCACCACAATAGGGTGGTCTTGTGCATGCATTCACATTTGTTGCCAAGGGTGGTATCTGCGTTCCACCTCAATCAGTCAGTTGTTCTACCGACTTCATTTCCCAGGTCTCATACCAATAGGGGGGAGGCAGCTCTGCACACGTTGGATTGCTAACGTGCCCTGGCTTTCTACCTTGAGAAGACAAAGGCATACCGTACATCCACCAAGCTATTTGTCTCTTTTGACCCTAGCAAGCTGTGGGGACTTCTGGGGGCTGTTGATTTAACTAGCAGACTGCATCTCTTTCACGTATGCCCAGGCAGGCCTGAGCCTTTGTGGCCATGTCACGGCTCACAATGTTGGAGCCATGGCTGCATCGATGGCCAACTTTGCACTCGGCCTCCATGGAGGAGATCTGCAGGGATGCAACATGGTCTTCCATCCTTACTTTCACAGCTCATTACTGTCTAGATGGGGATTCCTGACTAGCTAGCAACTTTGGCCAAGCCGTACTCAGACATCTCTTTGGGAATTAGGTTACAACTCCTTCTCACTGGACTTTGTCCAGGCTACCAAAAATTGTATTCCTCAGTGATGCTGTACACTGCAAATGCTGAATCAGTCAAGTCCCCTAGAGAGACTGCTCCTGCTGTTTCTGTTCTCCGGTTCTGTTACCCCTGTTGGGCTTTTGGCCTCCTATTTTCGGTAGCCTGTAGCTTGGGAG
This sequence comes from Ichthyophis bannanicus, assembly GCA_033557465.1. Lineage (NCBI taxonomy): Eukaryota > Metazoa > Chordata > Amphibia > Gymnophiona > Ichthyophiidae > Ichthyophis > Ichthyophis bannanicus. Next base: position 298,409,103 of record CM066037.1, read on the forward strand.
TCCCATACAAGAGAACTTCCTGCTTGTCTGGCTAGTGCTTTGATATCATACTGGAGGAGATTCGCCCTACAGCAGGTAGGAAGGCAGGCACGCATGTGTAGTGGAGCCTCCCAAAAGCTTCTAGGAGAAACTGGGGAGCGTTCCCATGCAGGGCTCAGTTGTATAATTATTATATATTATATATATTATATGTATAATTATTTAGATAGTTATTCCCCAGTTCACACCCAGTTGATTTTCCCTGTTATCTGTAAACCTAGATCAGTCATGTACTGACAGGTATGTTGTTGTTCAATGTAAACCGCACTGATGATGAATAGTGCGGTATATAAAAAATGTTAAATAAATAAATACAAATAAAAAAATCACTCATACATGAGGACTTATTCTTGCTGTCCACAGAGAACACTTGCTACAGGTGAGTAACTACACTATGTTGCCACTTGTCCCCAGAAAATCCAAATTTTAGAGCAACCCAGAAGGATGCCTCGTATGAGCTAGGGATTCCTGGCAGCTCAAAAACTGGTCAGAGCTAGAAAATTCTGCCCAGAATGCCCTCCATGGGCTAATGTACCCCCGTCTGAGGACTCTGTAGTGCAATCCCCTGAGGTGGGCATACTTCACCAACTCCAGAATCCTTGCTATCACATGCAATATCTGCAGCCTCCATCACTGAAACAGCTAACTCTAACCCCCCCCCCCAAATCATGCAGCTAGATCATCACATTGGGCACATTGTCCTAGTGGGACGAGCTCCCAAAGTTTTTTTTATAATACAAGGAAATAGATATGACCCCGTTATCTTCAAACATGAAAAACTGCTTCCACGCCTCCGTACAAGCACTACCAAGATGTCCAGTGGCAGAGAGACTACATATTGATGTCTGTCTTGCAAATAACTACTTCAAATGTTGAAGTGTGTGACTTGCTGCCTACACATTCACCACCTACGCAAAAGTACAAATCCCCTTTTTAGTCCACGATTGAAAGGGGCCGGCCTTCAGATTAGGCAGAAAGGTCTTATTACCTTGCAAAGGGAGCAAAGTAGAAATCTGAGGATTATTTATTTTATTTATTTAATTTATTTAGACAGTTTTTGTATACCGCCTTATCCTTCAATCAAAGCGGTCACAACACAATTGGGGGATACATTTAACACGCGGGGATATGAGACGCATACACTAATACTTACAGGGAACATGGGCTATGGAGGGTTAAGTGGCTTGCCCAAGACCACAAGGAGCATCTGTGGGACTAGAAACCCCAGTCCTTCCGGCCCAAGGTTGCTGTCCTCTAGTGGGATTTGAACCCCTGACCTTCCGGCCTGAAGTACCTTGCCCCAACCACTAGGCTACTCCTCCCACCCCTAGCAGCTTACAAAGCCTCTACCACACTACTAGAGTTGGTTGCACTAAGATACTCCCACACAAATGCTGCGGAACCATCTTGGTGTCCAGATGGAGGATTGATGACATACTCAAGGATGTACTAACCCTGCCTCAAGCTCGTAAGGGGTGAAGCACAATGTACCAGCCAGCCACTCTTTAACGTGGCACAATCCACACACAAGGTTATAAAGCCCCAGATGTGGCAAACCAACTCCACCCCAATTCCACCCCTCTCTGAGCCGAGATAAGCACCTGAGCTCTCACCTCCTTCCATTGACTTCTCGTTCAACTCTCCGAATATCTCTGTAGCAGCTGCAACAATAGCATCTGCAGCACATACAGCCATTTTGGAAACAGCATCATTTGATAGGCCACCACTCTTCTGAGCAAAGACAGCGGCAGCAGCAGCTTTAAATCTTGTAACTTCTCACACGTAAATGCTAACAGCTTCCCTATATTGAATGCTTAGAGTTGCTTCAAGTCTGTCTGCCACATCTCCAGATATTTAAATGCCTTTCCTGCCCATTTGAAGGGAAAACTCGTTCCCAACCTCACTGCAATTCCCCAGTGAGATCTAAAGCTTCAGACGTATCCATGTTTAGCTTCATTCCTGTGAAAGACCTAAAAAGCTGAACTTCATCCGTGGGGATTTGTCAGATGAACCAGTAAATCATAGGCAGAGGCTGTCAGCTTAAACACCACAGTACCATTCGTCGTCACCCCTTCAGTGTCACTCTGCTGGTGAACCCTTCGCACAAATGGGTCCAATGATAACATGGAGGCGATAGCAGACAGCCCTGCTGCATCTCTTGCTCTAATACAAAACTAGAGAAAGTTCCCCACTAATCAGAACTACCGCCTTAGGTGAGGAGTATAGTAGCAGCACCATTTTTTAAACTGCTGACCCAACCCATAGGTCTCCAGTACTTCAGATACTCCCACCCCACTCTGTCGAATGTCTTTTCCACATCAAAGCTAATAAACAGGGATGAGACCCCCAAGCCTTTACTTATTCCAGAGAGGCCAATATACGTCAAACATTGGTCACTGCATAACAACCCTGAACAAATACCACCTGACTTTCATGATTCAACTCTGGCAATATCATAGCCAATCAATCCGCCATAACCTTTGCAGCTTCATATCAAAGTTCAATGAAACAGAAATCACCAAATAATTCCCCCAAAAAACAAAATTCAGTATTTAATTTTGTTGTCGGAATGTACCGAGGGAGGACAGAATTTTTAGTCTGTCCCCAACCAATCAGTAAACTCCTTTTTAATCAGTTAAAGTTCAAGTTCAGAATGATACTTTATCAAGGAAAAAAAATTGTGGCACTTAACTTGTTAGGTCCTGAAAACCGCCAAAATTGAACTTCATATGTGGCCAAGCCCAGCTTCAAAGCACGACGTGCACGTTTCGGGATCTCCTTCCCTGTATCAAGTGCTAATCATTCACACTGTGGCCAAATGCCGTCTGATGCTGAAAGTTGAAACATCACGTTTTTTTTAAAAGGAATACACTTTAGGCCAGCAAGACTCTAACATGGCTGCTTGAGAATTTTCTCCTGCGGACCCCACCTACCATTCTCTTGCATCTCTGGTGTTATCCCTCGATTCCAAGGGTGTATCTAGATTTGGTGTATCTACAAATGGCTGGGAGCAAGCAAACTCGGCTGGAGTTCAGCAACCCGCCGACTTCTGGCTCAAAAAGGTCCAAGACGGACCCGCTCTCTCCACAGAAACAGGCCTCTCCGCAAGATAAACCGGAAGGCCTGTTGGAGCTTCTGCAAGAAGTACGGGCAATTCGAACGCGTGTTGAACTGAACGGGGATACACTGGCTGAAATGCAGACCGACATGAGGGAGATGCGGTCCCAAATGCAAACGCTATCTTGCCGACTGGAAAAGGCCGAAGCGGCGATTACCAAGTATGAGGAGGGAGCCTTACATTTTGCAAAGACGACCCGGAAAGTGGAACACCTGGAGAGGTCCCTTGAGGACATGAACAATAGGGCCAGACGCAACAACCTCCGACTCATCGGGCTCCCGGAGGGCCTGGAAGGGAAGGACCCGATCCGGTATTTGGAAGCTTGGCTACCGGAGCTTTTGCATCTCGAATTTGACCGGCCATTAGAGATAGAAAGGGCACATCGGATCCCGGCCTTTTCCACCGCACAAACCAGCAGACCACGTCCGCTGATCTTTTGTCTCCTGCGCCACCAACACGCTGTCCAGATTCTGGCGGTGGCCAAAGGGAAACAACTCCTGTTACCTGAAGGGCATAAAATATTCTTCTTTCCAGACTATAGCAAGCCTACAGTGGAGAAGAGAAAGCTATTCTTCGCACTCAGACCTTGGCTACAGCATCTACAGGCCAGATACGGCCTCTTTAACCCAGCAAAGTTCAAAGTTACCTTGAACAACGCGACCAGGACATTCGAGGACCCGTTGGCTCTTAAACGCTATATAGAAGAGCAGGAATCGCTTATGATGCATCAAAACTAGCCGATTGAGTGGCTGGTCTTGCAACTAAGTCACTGGCGGAGTGGAAGTGGACACTGGATTTTAGGTGTTTTTTTTTTTTTTTTCTTGCCCTAATTCCAACCGCAGGATGCAGGGTGGAAGGCCAAGCCCACCCTCAGAGAATGCCGGGCTTTGGCTGTATGTAGCTGAAGCATGAAGTCTTACAGCGCTTCTAGCCCTCTTCGAGAGATGCCTTGGTTAATGTGTGTTGTGTGTATTGTTCTATTAAGGGATGTTATGTTTCAGGTTTTTTTTTTATCTTAATCTGTTGTCTGGTAGGGTGGTGGGGCCCCGTGTCAGCTATGTTTTTATGGTCACGCTGGCTCACCCATATGTTTGGAAGTGGGTGTGGGTATGGGATGTTGGTTCTCTGAGGAAAATGGGGAAGATGTGCTGTAAACGTTTGTGCAACAGGTTTTGGTATATGTTGGGTGTTGTATTATCTGTCGCTTTAAGATGCAATGGCTACTAGTTTAAGACTATTGTCCCTAAACGTCAAGGGTATCAAGTCCCCGGTCAAACGACAGAAAATTTTGTCCTATTGTGGGAGGCAAAAAGCAGACATAATCCTATTGCAGGAAACGCACCTTATCCCCACGGAAGTAGGCAAATTAGAAAACAAGCAATTCAGTGTGATAGGCTCCTCGCCAGCATCCCACAAGAAAAATGGGGTAGTTACGTTAATTAGGAAGGCGCTGGGGGCCAAGGTTGTCAGCTCATCCCATGATGATGAGGGAAGGTGGGCAAACTCCCTCATTCAGGTCGGGAACAATTCTCTTCTAATCTCTAATGTTTACGGTCCTAATTGTGATGATCCTCTTTTTTTCCGCTCTCTTTCGGGTAGGCTACAGACGGAGACACTGGCTCCTATCATTGTGGGGGGAGATTTCAATGTTGTGGGAGATCCGTTAGTAGATCGTCTTCCTGGGAGAGTTGAGAAACCTCCTAAAGCCACGCTAGCTCTTCAAGCTCTATGCGAGTCCTCTGGGCTCGTGGATGTATGGAGAGTACTCCACCCAAAAGGAAAAGAGTTCACTTATTTTTCCCCCTTCCACAAGTCCTCCTCGCGTATCGACTACTTTTTGGTGTCAAAATCCTTGGTAGCCTCGGGCTGTGCCGCGGGCATTGAAAGTATTTGTATATCAGATCATGCTGCAGTCACTCTGGAAATTGCCTTACTAGGATTAGAGCGGCCTGCTTCGCCCTGGTCGTTCAATAGGGCTTGGCTAGCTGTACCCTTATTTCAGACTGAAATCCGGGAGGTCATACGATCTTACTTTGATGCCAACAAGGTAGGGGACACCTCGATCTGGGCCTGGTGGGAGGCTTTTAAAGCTACCCTTCGGGCAGCAATTACTAGCTATGCGATTCGGGAGCGTAAAAAGAACAAAGCCCACTTATTGGCCCTTGAAAATCAGATCAAAGCTGGGGAAAGATTATGGGCGCAACATCCTGATCCCAGTATCTTACTTAGACTCCAAAGGTTAAGGTATCAATACAATGAGGTAGTTTCTTCAGAGGTGGAACAAACTCTCCTAAAGCAATCGGCTAGATTTCATATTGAGCGGAATAGGGCAAGTAAATCTCTGGCTGCTGCCTTGAGAGGGAAGCAAGAAAAGAAAAGAATCGTCTCTTTGCTGGACGATAATCTCGTACAACAAACGGCGAGTGAGCGCGTATTAGATGAATTCTCTAAGTATTATGGGAAATTATACTCCTCAGATATCACTCCAGATTTGAATGCTTTCACAACTTTTTTGGGAGATCTTGCTCACCCTTCTGCGTCGGCTCGGCAGGTGGGTGATTTGGGAATCGCACTTTCCAGCAAAGACCTACGGGCTGCCATCAGAGGTATGCCCAGGGGCAAAGCCACCGGTCCCGATGGAATTCCAGCTGATCTTTACCAGATATTTTGCGAGGACTTGCTTCCATATCTCCTGATTTATTACACAGAGTTAATAAGGGGGCAGGGAGCTACTGGGAATTTTTCTGAAGCCACAATCGTGGTTTTGGAGAAACCTGGCAAGGATCCCGAGCTCGTGACAAATTATCGGCCGATTTCATTATTAAATTCAGACTATAAGATTTATGCAAGCATCCTAGCACAGAGGCTCTCCAAGGTTATTGGTGATCTTATTCACCCGGATCAATGTGGCTTTGTTCCTGGGAGAGCCACTTCCGACAACGCTCGGTTGTTATGTAACTTACTGGAGAGGGCCTCCATTAGTCCTTTGCCTTATATTGGTCTCTCGCTTGACGCAGAGAAAGCGTTTGATAGGCTGGAGTGGCCCTTTCTTTTCCAAGTGTTAAAGTGGTTTGGCCTAGGGGACGAGTTCATTAATATGGTTAAAGTTTTATACGCGAATACCAGCGCTCGTATCTTCGCTAATGGCATTCTTTCAAACTCGTTCTCGCTTCACAGAGGAACGAGACAGGGCTGCCCTCTCCCCCCTCCTGTTCAACTTAGCCTTAGAACCTTTGGCTATAGCTATCAGGCAGCACAAGGAGATTAGTGGTTTTAGTCTTGGGGACCTGCAGGTGAAGCTCTCAGCTTACGCGGACGATCTCCTGCTCTTCACCCAGCCGATAGAAGTTCCCGCAATTCTATCATTGATTGAGGGTTACTCCGCGATTTCCGGATACAAAATAAATTGGTCTAAATCTGTAGCATTTCCTCTGAATAATGTCTCCAATTCGAGCTTAATGGCGGATTTCCCCTTCAGGTGGGTAACGGATAAAATCACTTATTTAGGTACCCAATACTGTGCCTCCCGGGAAGATACTATTAGTTCAAACTTGACGGATCTTCTAACGTTGATCCGTAAACGGACTCTTTCCTGGTCCCCCCTCCACCTTTCTTGGTGGGGCAGGCTGGAGACTATAAAAATGACCCTCACTCCCAAAATAAATTACCTGTTGGGCATGTTGCCCTTCGCTCTTCCTCGTGGCACCTATGGTGAATTAGAGCGTGCATTATTGGCCTTCCTTTGGAATGGGAAACGCCCTAGAATTGCCACTAAGAAACTCAAGGCCTCTAAGGAAGAGGGGGGCGTCCTGTTTCCCGATTTTCAACGGTATCATCAGGCCCTTTTATTAAAGCAAGGGGCCATGTGGATAGAGGCTGAGAATCTTGAGCATAGACCTATCTGGCTAGCAGTGGAGGAACACCTGGCGGCCCCTTGTCCCTTGCGGCACTTACTGGGTATGCAATTTCCATGGGACTCTGCGGCAGGGGGGGTCATTTTGGCTACTCAGGCGGCTTTTTTGCAGCTGATTAGGCTTTCGGGCGCCCAGGATGTCCTCTCTAAACAAACTCCTCTGTGGTGGAACCCATTCTTTAAGATCCGAAACCAAGTGTTTGCTTGGCGAAGGTGGATGAGCTGTGGTATCTGGGTGTTGGGACAGGTGATAGATGAGCGTGGGTGGAAAGATTTCTTGGCCTTAGAGGGAGTTTGCCCTTCCCTACTCCTGCCATTTTCAATGGCTGCAACTCAAGCATTGCTTAAACGCAAAAGGTGTGAGGGGCGGGAATGTGGCCTCTGTAGTGTTTCCCTTTAACATACTCCAGGGGTCTCTCGGCCAGAGGGGCGCCATGTCCTCCATTTATAGTTCAATCAGAGATTGTACCTCAATGAACACTAAGGGACTAGTTAAGACTTGGGAGGCGGACACAGCGTTTGAGACCTCTCCTGCAGTTTGGAAGATCCTGTGGGGTCCCGTTACGAGGGCATCACGTTCAGCAGCACTCACTCAATCCATGTACTTCTTTCTGCACAGGGCTTATATCACTCCTGTTAAATTATCTAAATGGGACAAGCTGTCGTCTGGCAGATGTTGGTCATGCCAGCACGAGTTAGGCACGTATAGGCATATGTTTTTTGATTGTCCCCTGCTTCAAGGTTTTTGGCGAAAGGTATGTGCTCGTATTCAGAGCATTTTGGATATTCCCTTCGTTTTTTCACGATCTAAGGTGGTGTTAAGATCTGTTGAGCCCTCCTTGGACCTCTCTAAGGAGCAGGCGTTTTTGTTAAACTTTTTGATAGCCATTGCACTTAAGCTTATTCTCTCTCATTGGAAACACTTTCGATTGCTGCACTTCGACTGTTGGTGGAATCTAGTGTGTTACTATGCTACTTTAGAAAAATTGTATAGTAAGCTTCATTCTCCGAGCAAAGCAACGTTAACTGTCCATAGATGGACACTTCTCGACCAATATTGTGCCCGCTCCTCAGTCTTATGAGGAGGGATTTAGCCCAACAGGATGCAATGGGGCAGCTTTTCATTTTCTTTTTCTTTTTCCTTTTCTGGGAGCCCTGAATGCTGCTTAATTGAACGTGGAAGCGTTGCATTATTCCTCAGAGAACCGGGGAGGGGGGAGGGGGGTTTGAGTTGTTGATCTTTAGTTTCTTTTTAGTTTTAGCTGTCGTTCTCTTTTGTTTGGTTTGCTGTGTACATGATTCTTTTGGGATTGTAATTTGTACTGCTTTTGGTTCTTTTGTTTTGGTGTCTTTTAGAAAAAGCTTAAATAAAATCTTTAAAAAAAAAAAAAAAAAAAAAAGGAATACACTTTCCAGATTGGCTGTTAGTCATATCACTCAAACGAGAACCTCCAATGGAGAAGGGTAAATCCTATCAGACCGGGGAACCCCATCTCCAATTGGGATGGCCTCAGAATAAGCTGGTCCAATCAATTTCCCTATTCAACCCAGAAGGGTGGACCGTGTTAAGCCTTTATTTATTTATTTTATTTATTTAGTATACATTCGTATACCGCTACTTCCAGCGATCAGCAGCGGGTTTTTTTTATTACAGATTGGAAATTGTCAAATCATGACAGGAAATTTTTTGAGTTATAAACACATTGATTAGACAGGAAAGCACAGCACACAGAGAACTATTTTACAGGGAACATAGGCTATGGAGGGTTAAGTGGCTTGCCCAAGACCACAAGGAGCACCTGTGGGACTAGAAACCCCATTCCTTCCGGCCCAAGGTTGCTGTCCTCCAGTGGGATTTGAACCCCCGACCTTCCGGCCCGAAGTACCTTGCCCCAACCACTAGGCCACTCCTCCACTCCGCCTTTAAATCCAGCGTTGTTCATGCCATTGCAACCGGGCCAATCGATCACCCCCACGGGGATCAAGGGGAACGTGATCAATTACAGACCATGTAATATCCTTAAACTCATGGTTGCAAGACATACAATGTTCCACAATTGGTGCTGAAATCAACTGTTGGCGTACCCTTGACGCATGTTCACTTAATCAAATTCTTATCTGGCGTGACGTTCTACCAATGTAAAGCAATGCACACGGGCATTGTAATAGATAGACTACAAACGTAGATCTACAAGTAGTGAACCATTTGCATTTAAAAGAACGCCCTGAAGTTGGATGCTGCCAACTAAACCTGTTTGGGTAGTGGAATAGTGTAAACAGGACTCACATGGAAAATGACCCCTACTGTTGCATGCAGGTACCCGTACTCTATCAATAGGGGAAGCAGATCTCACTAGCAGATCTTTCAGGTTAGGGCCCCTAGAAAAGGCACTCATAAGAGATTTTTTTGGAAACATTTGTGCAAGGATAAAACCGACCAATGTTTTTAAAGAATCTTGACTATGTCAGTACTAAAATTCATATATGGAAGGGACCCAACTATGACATCAGGCGTAGCTGTGGCTAGTATAGAAACTCCATCAAAAAGCCATTCACGATGAACGTGACATGCACGACGATAAGCTGTGTCAACCACTGTTGCGGGATAACCTCTGCTCAGTAGACTATTTTTAAAATCTAAAACATGTTTTTTAAAATCACTATTAGAGGAACACAGCCTACGTATCCTAAGAAACTGGCCAAACGGCAGTCCCCTATGCAGGGGACCTGGATGAAAGCTCCAATAGTTTAATAAACTATTTCGTTGTACTTTCTTCTGAAACAAAGTGGTTTTTAACAAGCCTTTATCTTTGTATACCAGCATGTCCAAAAATTCAATTTTTTGTTGGTCCACATGAGCCGTGAACGAGATATTAGGTTTTAAACCATTTAGCCAAGCAATAAATTGATGAAGGTCAGGTAAAGCGGACCACCATAAAAAGAAAATGTCATCTAGGAACCTCTTCCAAAAAGGAATATGATCAAAATAGGCTGAACCATATAAAAACCGTTCCTCCAGATCAACTAGATAGAGGGTGGCAATGGAGGGGGCCGCTGTTGCACCCATTGCTATACCAAAAATTTGCTGATAGTACTTGACCTCCGATACAAAATAATTCTGTGTGAAGCTGATCCCAGAGGTTCAAAAGGAGGCTTCATAAGTTCTATCAACACTATGTACAGGTCCCATGCCAGAATAGGCTGTTTAATTAAAGGTTGGCGTTCACAAGATTTTGCATAAACCACGAGATGAGCGGATGAACTGAAATGGTTTACCATCCACGACAGCATGAGTAGCTGCTATGGCTGAGAGGGTGATGACGAACTGACATGGTTTGTAAGCCTGACTGAGAAAGATGCAGCAGTCAGGCCAGGACCTTTCATAAGGGACAGTGGACAGGTTCCTGTTGATGTTCCTGGGTCACTGCACAAAGCAGGACCATTTCTGGCGATACGAAAGACGAGTAGCCAACTTTCTGGAGGCAGTGATGATGTCCAGCACCTCCATAGAGAGGGATGCATTGGAGGTTCTCGTTTGAGTGATATGACTAACAGCCAATCTGGAAAGTATATTCCTTTAAAAAAAAAAAAGTGACGTTTCAACTTTCAGCATCAGACAGCATTTGGCCACAGCATGAATGACTAGCACTTGATACAGGGAAGGAGATCCCGAAACGTGCACGTCGTGCTTTGAAGCTGGGCTTGGCCACATATGAAGTTCAATTTTGGCGGTTTTCAGGATCTAGCAAGTTAAGTGCCACAATTTTTCCTTGATAAAGTACCGTTCTGAACTTGAACTTTAACTGATTAAAAAGGAGTTTACTGATTGGTTGGGGACAGACTAAAAATTCTGTCCTCCCTCTGTACATTCCGACAAAAAAATTAAATAACTGAATTTTTGTTTTTTTGGGGGATTATTTGGTGATTTCTGTTTCATTGGATTTAATGCATCACTTTTTTGGGGGATTTTTGAGTGGATCATATCAAAGTTCAGCAAAAATACTAGATGCTACAACTTCAGCTTAGGCAAATCCTTCCCAATTTAGGGATAATTGTTGTGAGCAGAGTTGTTGTTATAAGGGAACTGCCCCATCTCTACCAGAGTATTAAATTTATCTACCATTGACACAGCCACCTCCTCTTGTAACTACTTATATAATTTGGCACCAAACCTGTCAGGGCCTGGTGTCTTAAAGCATGGGGACTAAGAGATCCCCCCGCCCCCCCCCCCCCCCGAACCATTTCCACCTTAACCTTTCATCCTAGATTTTTCATCTGCTGCTCCATCAGCCTGGGCAGGCACGCACGAGCTAGATAGTCCCAGATGGTGGCAAGGAAAGCAGCTTCCTCAGTATAGAGACTGCAATAGTACTTCCTGAAAACCTCCCCAATGTGATTCGTTGTGGTCTGCAGCTTCCCCTGCTTATCACACACCGCTGGCATATAGCGAGAATCCTGCCACCCCCTGAGGTAATTTGCCAGCAGTCTCCCACTCTTTTCCCAAACTGAAACAAGTGATATATGTTTATAATAAAGTCATGATGTCTTTGCTTGATGTAGCAACATATTCAAGGCTGCTTGGGATTCCAGTATTGCTGATCTATTATGTGCAAGGTGATGCGAGGCATAAACCAGACAATCTAAATGTAACACCAGAGCATTGCGTTCCCACTGCCTCGCCAAATAGGATATGATATAACCTCGTAAAGTCACTTTGGCCATTTCCCAAAAAAGCATTGGAAAAGCCATATGTCCCCAATTATGCTCTATAAAATCCTTCCACCAGCTTTTCAGATAAGGCACAAAGTGCTCATCCCTGTTTAACTTCAACAGGAACTGCCAAGATCCCCCCAGCCTTTAAGATCCAGGTGACCAGTCTAGCAAAGTCCACACCAACGTATGATGAGATATCTGGTATGGACCAATAGCATTTTCTACCGTCTCAAAGAGCGGGACCAACACAACAGATAATCAATACCGCAAGCTAGAACTATGCACCCTTAATAAATGCGTATAGTCTCTCTCTATAGGATGAAATGTCAACCGTACCTCCACCAAGCTGAGCCAGATCACCGGACGTAGCAAAGCTTGAGTAACACGTGAAATCTTTTTTTAAAAAAAGGTGTGATTGTTTTCCTTTTTCTTTATATTCTTTTACTGTAAAGAACTGAATTTAAGGTTCGGAAAAAGTTCCCAGTCTTGTCTTGTGCGTGTTTTCCTAAACTGTAAGAGCCACAGAGCAAGCAGTCTTTTATATGTAGTAGGAATGTGCATTAGTTAGCACACATTTGATTCATTAACATAACATATTGATTCAAGGCCCCTGTTAAGCCATGTGTCAGTGTTCTGTTTTTGCACACTGGATTTATAGGTTTGCATTAACTTTCCCCTTTTTGATTTGTGTCTGCTGAATTTGACAATAGGTTCTATTTGGAGTTCATTATAATAGAACAAGCCAGCATTTCTGGAATATTGGGGTAGCTTATTTTCTCATTTCCTGTTTGCAACCTGAGAGGGAGCATACATAATTGTTCTAGTCTAAAACTGAGCACTAATTCAATATGGTACATCTTAGAAAGCTCAAAGTTGTTCTGTTCTCTTTCCAGCCTATTTTGGCTTTGCTTTACAGCAGGCGATTTCCAAGCTTCTGTTTTAAAGCAAATATAACACTACTCTCCAAACCAGGAAAGGATCTAGTCAGTGGATCCTAGTGCCTTAACCTAAACTGCCCTCCTAAACTGCCGTTCTCTCCGCACCAAAACCACCCTCATTCATGACCTTATCTCACAACACTCCCTCAACCTTCTTTTCTTGACAGAAACCTGGCTGAAAGAAGGTGAGGAACCATTCCTTAACCGCTGCCTCCTCCCGGCTACTCCACTCTGTCCACCTGCCGTCGAGGCAGGAGTGGTGGGGGTGTCGCCGTTCTCTTTCGCTCCTCCTTAGCACTTCAAGAACGCTCCTCCCCCGCACTTCATTACTCTGAAGCCCTTCTTCTTTGCCTTGGTTCTCTCCCCCCCCCCCATCTACTTCCTTCTCATCTATGTCCATCCCACCCTGTCTGCGCCTCGGTAGGACTCGCTCATCATGACCCTCTCCGAAATCTCCCTCCTCCACCAACACATCCTGATCCTAGGGAATTTTAATATTCATGTAGACTCCCCCTCTACCTCCCGCGACTCCACCTTCCTCTCCCTCCTTTCCGATCTCTCCCTCCAACAGTTTGTCCACTTTCCCACGCACTCTGCTGGTCATTCCCTAGACCTTGTAATCTCACACTCAGCTTCCCCACTGACTCCCTTATCTTTCTTCCTCTGCCCATCCCTTGGTCAGACCATCTCTGCCTCTTTTTCTCTGTCTCAACTTCCAGACTTCTCTCCCCCTCCCCTCCTGGTCCCCCACTCGCACACCACCCTGCTTAGTCCGTCGCATCATGGCTAACACCCTCATCCAGTTTCCCTTATCAGACACACTTTCCTGCAGATTTCCATCTTCTTCCAGTAGACGCGCAAGCCCAGTCCTGGAATTCCACCGTTACAGCTGCGCTCAATGTTCTCGCCCCTCCTCGACCACTCCCTCCTTCCCACACTCCCCATCGCCACCCCTGGTTTCGCCCAGGTCTTTTTCTTCACCGCTCCTATTTATGCCACACCGAGCAGCATTGGCGCAAACATCCTTCACCTATCAGCCTGGCCGCTTTTCGGTATTGTCACTTTTACTACCGCTCCCTGTTACATTCCGCCAAACTAGCTTATTTCTCCAATCTCATATCCTCTTCCGCCAATTCCTCTCACCAGCTATATTCAGTCCTCTGCTCTCTCTCCGCTGCCCACTCCCTTGATTCTCATGTCCCTTCCCCCGCTGTCCCAGACCCCGCTGTTGTGGCTTCACACTTTGCCTCAAAAACTCTCTCTCTTCACCTGCTCTTCCCTGACTGTCCTCCCCCCCTCTCTCCCCACCCTCAATAGCACCCTTTCCCCCACCGGCCCCTTCCTCCTCCCTCTCCCCTCCCCCAACAGCTCCCATTTCCTCCCCTGCCCACTCCTTGTCCCCTTCCCCCTCTCCGATAGTTCCTCCGCTCTCCCACCTCTGGTCTTCTTTTCAACCTATAACCCTTTCAGACCTTACCAAGACCTACACTACTATGTACAAAACCTCCTGCATCACTGACCCCATAACCTCCCGCTGGCTCCTAGACCCATCCCTAGCACTCTCTCCTCTTATTCTTTCCATCTTCAACTCAAGTCTCTCCTCGGGTACCTTTCCTTCTTCTTGGAAGCATGCCTCAATTCGTCCCATCCCAAAGAAGGGTTCCCTAGGCCCCTCCTCCCCTGCCAGCTGGTGCCCCATCTCTAACCTCCCCTTCCTTTCCAAACTTCTGGAAAAACTGGTCTTCACCCAACTCTCCTCTCACCTTGAATACTCCCTAGCACGCCACCCCCGCCAATCCGGTTTCCGTCCTGGCCACAGTACCGAGTCCATCCTTCTCTTCCTTCTTAACAAATTGCATGCTGCTCATGATCAGGGTTCCTATTCTATCACTGTCTCCTTAGATTTATCTGTAGCCTTTGATCTCGTAGATCACCGCACCATTCTTGCATGCTTTCGCTCCTCTTGTCTCTCTGGTTCAGTCCTCCTCTGGTTTCGCTCCTTTCTTTCCAACAGGTCATTCTCGGTTTTCTCAGGTTCTTCTTCCTCTCCATCTACCCCCCTCCTCTGCAGTGTCCCCCAGGGCTCTGTTCTAGCCCCCCTCCTGTTCAACATTTTCCTTGCCCCCTCACCCTTTTTGTACAGCAACACTGTATATCCACTTACTACTATTCAGATGACATCATCCTTCTCTATCATACAGACGCCTCTTCACCTGATATCAGCCCTCTCAATTCCTGCTTATCCTGCATGGCTTCCTGGCTATCCTTAAACTTCCTACATATCAACCTCTCTAAAACCTCGGCCATCTGATTCACCTCTGGAAACCCTATTCCCACTCTTGTCCCTCTTCTCTCTGCCACTCCCATTTTGGTTGTCTCCTCTCTACGTTATCTAGGGGTCACACTTGATTCTTCCCTATCCTTCAAAGATCATATTTCCTCAGTAGTTCAGCGATCCTTTTACATCCTGAGACAACTCTGCGCGGTTCGCCCTTTTCTTTCCGTCCCCTCCCTCACCACCCTTCTTCTGTCCCTAGTAGTATCCCGCCTGGATTACTGTAACATTTCCCTTGCCGGTCTCCCCCAATCACAATTACGCAGGCTACAATTCTTCCATAACTCTGCCGCCCGCTCCTGACCCATGCCTCCCGCTTCGACCACATCACATCACCCCATCCTGATCCGTCTTCATTGGCTCCCAGTTCCCTTTAGAATTCGGTACAAAGTGCTTATTTTCGTCCACAAATCCATTTACTCCAGCTCCCCCCTTTACCTCTCAGACCTTATTCGCCTCCACACACCACACCGCTCTCTTCGGTCAATACACGCTAATCGTCTATCCCTCCCCTCCCCTCCCCATCTCAGGCCCATCTCGAATCTACCCACTCCTCAGCTTTCTTTTTCCTGGGTCCCCGGCTCTAGAACTTGCTTCCCTTCACCCTCCGCCTCGAACCCTCCTACAATACCTTCAAGGCACGACTCAAAACCCACCTCTTCTGCTTCACCTTCAACCTCCCTCCTCGCCCCCCCCCCCTGCTGACATCAAGCACCTCCTTCCTCCCCCCTGAGCAGTGAACTTGCCTCTTTGGCGCTTCTATGCCTATCCTCTCTTTCCTATTATTTTATGGCGTTCCTGACTTCTTTTTCCTAGCAGTACAAATTTTTTTATTTTGTAAACTGCTCTGATGCAACTCCATCTGAGTGGTATATTAAGATTGAAATAAAGATAAGGATAGACAAAGGCAAAATAATTTCATTTGCTTTTGAATTTTTTTACTTCAGTTTTTGGACTTTTCACTTCATTTCTGACAGCTTTAACTAAAAATTTCACATGTTAGAACTTTCTAATGTGGTCAAATTGTACACATGTTAATCTACAAATTAACATATGTTGACATCAATTTGACATGCATTAAACATTTCAAGATATGCTGAAGAACTGAAGGTGTGCTGATGAATGCACGACTCCACTATCAATGCATATTGTTGCTGAACATTTCACAGACTGTTGGTGAGAGTGTTAGCTAGCAGACTGTGGGATTTTACCCAAGCTAAGTGACCATGTGGGTTTTGTAAGAGGTCAAACACCTACATTTAATATATACTGTATATATAACAAACCCCCATTGGAACACTGCATAAAATATCCCTTGTGATGAGTTTTGATGCCAGAGGACCTTTGAGTAGATTTCTTGGTCTTTGATATTCTATGTGCTGGGTAAATTTGGGATTCAAAATAATTGTTAAATTATTCATATTTCCTTTAAAGAACTTCTGTCCTTAGTGATGAATAAAATGTAAGCAGAAGCTTTCTCTTTAAGCAGAGGTACTAAGCAAAGATAATTTCATTCCTTCTAACTCCAAAGCATTTTCTACGAAAGACAACATGGCAGTTAGATGTGCACATCTTCATCTGGAAGAGTCTAGATGGCTGCTCTTGCTGATGACTAGCTTTTATATATAATCCAATCCAAGTGTGTCTTTAAATCAGCTTGGCAAAGGCACCATAGTTGTGGCTGTTTTCAGGACTAAAGGGTTAACCCCAATACATCAACAAGCAGGGAGGAACAGACTTTGACCTCAGGTTGGGAGCTTGTCCATGTGTGGAACCCTCAGGGCCACTTATCTGACAGAGAAAGACTATTTCCTGGTGGTTAAATGGAGTCAAATTTTACAACTACATGAATGGTCCCTAGCAAGTGCTTTTTTTCAGGGGGTACTCGGTAGTGCTAAATACCGGCATCTTCCATTGCCTGCTGAAATAGACCCACGGCCATCAAATACTACTGAGGGGAGCATAGGTTTTCACATACCTTACCACACACACAGAACACCTCCACAGAAGATAAACAGTGTCTTCAGTCTATAGATCCATGAGAGAATGTGGGCACACATTTTGCAGCCAGTATGTAATAGCTCAGCTCCTGCAAAATGTGTGAGACGGGGCTATAGAAGCTGAGCTGTCCAGACAAAGATGGGAAAACATTTTTAAATTTTGGCTTAGTGATTTGAATAGCCTAGCTTTGGGAATCTGATAATTTGGTATTGTTCACCATGCAGGAGAAAATGCATTTGTTTCTAGTTCTCTAGTTTTACTCTGTATATGGGGCTTGGCTTCTTGGGGTTTCCAGTTAATAGAAACGTAGAAAGATAAGGACAATGCGGTCCATCCATAAGAACTATTAAGTTCTACAATATCTTGCTGTCCCTCACAGATCATCTTTGCCTCATGCTTTTTTTTGAATGCAGATACAGTTTTGTTCTCTACCATCTCCACTAGGAGGCTGTTCCAAGCATTCACCATCCTTTTCGTAAAGACGTATTACCTCAGATTACTCCCGAATCTAACCCATATCAACTTCATCATGACCCCCTCATTCCAGAGCTTCCTCTCAACTGGAAGAGGGCCACTTCGTGTGCATTTATTCCGTGGAGGTATTTAAATGTCTCATATTCCTCCTCCCCCCCCCCCCCCCCGCCTTTCCTCTAAAATATACATATTGAAATATTTAAACATATCTCCATATGCCTTATGACGAACACCATTGACCATTTTAGTAGCCACCCTCTGGACTGATTACATCCCATTTATATCCCTTTGAAGGTGCAATTCCCAGAATTGTACACAATACTCTAAATGAGGTCTTGCTAGAGATGTGTAAAAGGCACTATTACCTCTCTTCCTGCTGGCCATTCATCTCCTTCTGCATCCAAGAATCCTCCTGGCTCTTGCCGTTGCCATTTCTATCTATTTTTGGCCACTTTAAGATCATCTTATACAGTCGCTCTCAGGTCCCACTCTTCTTTTGTGCATTGTTGTTAAGTGCCGTCGAGTCGGAGTCGACTCATGGCGACCCTCTGGATAGCTATCCTAAATTGTGTTCAGTCTTCAGTCAGGCAGCTGTACTTCATCCCCCTATCTTGTATCACTCTTTGGGGTTTTCAGTCCAAATAAATGACCTTGTATTTTTTAGCATTAAATTTAGCTGTCAAATTGTCAATCATCCTTCAAGCTTTCTTGAGATTCGTCCTCATGCTATCAATACCTTTCAGGATGTCTCCTCTTTTGCAAAATTTGGTATCTGCATAGAGGCATACTTTTCCCGACAAACCTTCCACAATATCACAAAAATGTTAAAAAGAACAGGACGAAGGACCAATTGCTGAGGCATGCCACAGGTAATAGCCCTATCTTCAGAATGAGCTCAGTTCCTTAGCGTCCCTCTAGTCCAGTCCCGGAACCATAGAGTTGTGAACCTCCACCAGCTGCTTTGGAGACTGAACATCTTCATCTCTTTGATCATCCAGCTATATGCAGCCCCAAGGACCGCCCACACATCAGTATCTCAGTCTCCAAGCAGCTTGGAAGTCAGAGCCCAGGACTGGGCTCCTTAGGAACAAATAAGCAGAGCTTTAGTGTTTTATTATTTTCTAGATTTAGGTGCTGGGCTGCTGCTGTGGAGGAAATCTTTGACTGTGTCCCTTCTGTCTTTCTCTAATCTGTTTTTTTCTCTCTGTCTCTCTCTGTCAGTCTCCCCATAGGTCAAACAAGCAGGGGAGCTGCACAGGACACAGGTCTCCTTTCTACCGAACCCCCTTGGTGGGTGAGGAGAAGGTTGAAGACAATTACAGGCAGCAATTGAATACAGCAGTAGGCTCTGAGGGTCCCCTGACTGATTTAGGGGTTCCCCGAGCTGCCCTGAGCGGTTATTACTCTGTTATTGACTCTGATAACTGCTACTCAGAGCTTGTGACAGGCACGCTGGACAGCACTCTGTGTTTTGACCCCCCCTCCACTCCTGTGTGGGTGAGTAGAGTTTGAAGCTTTTTCTTTCTAAAGGCAGTGGTGGAGGCCTTGGGGTGGCCTGGAATCAGCTCTGGGGAGTGTTTTAGACCTTTTGGGTATTTTTTCTGGTCCTTTTTTTGGCGGGATCGGGTCCGGCGGCCATTTTGGATTTTTTCAAAGTTGTTTTTCTTCGTGTTTTTTTTTAGGGATAGGAGCTTCGTTTTTGCATTTCTTGGTCAGATATCAGCTAATTGACTCCAGCTCTATCTAATCCTGCAATTTGGAGCGTTTTTGAGCACTTTTAAAATCGCGATTTTTTTTTCTGCTCTGTTTGCTTCAGCAAGGTGTTCCTGCTTTGCTGGCAAAGGGCTGTGTGCATAGCCATGCCTCCTAGTCCTCGGTGTCTGGTCTGTGGCATTCGTAGAAGTAGTAATTTGGAAGCCCGAGTCTGTGCCACTTGTTCTGCTGTGGGTGCTGGCATGGAGGATCCTCTGGAGGGCTCCAGTGCAGATCTCCCACCTGTATCTACAGAAGGGACATCAGAGCAGGCAGAAACGGTCCTTGGTCCAGGAATTTCTGCGGTGCCGGAGCGCCTGTTGGCGGGGGGCGTCCAGGAGGGATCCCTGGGAGTTCCACCCGCCTTTTTCTCTCTCATGCAGGAGGCTCTGGCTCTCTTGCAGCCGGCGGGGGGAGGCTCGGTCCTGCCCCGCCGTGGGCTAAAGCGTCCACTTTCAGTGGAGGGAGACACTGGTCCACAAAAGAAGAGCCGGCCCCCGAGTGTTGCGGATTCTGCGCCTCCTGGGGACGAGTTCCACGAGGGGCTGGGGGAGGCTCTCGAGCTGGAGTCTGCGGAGGATTTAGAAGACGGCGAGTTGTTGGACGACGAGCAGAGTAGTAGAATAGTGCGTGTATTTCGTAAAGAGAAACTTCCGGCACTGATTGCTGAAACCCTCAAGGTATTGAACATACCCGTGGAAGATGCCACTGCGGAGGACAAGTTGGAGGATCCCTTGATGCAGGCGGTGCGCACTTCCCACAGAGTCTTTCTGCTCCATAGGGTTTTCAAAGCTATGATCCAGGAGGAGTGGAACAGTCCAGAGTCCGCTTTGCGCGGGGCTAGACTGTTGCCTAAGTTGTATCCTCTGTCGGAGGCTGATAGAGAGCTCTTTCGTTCGCTGAAGGTGGACGCGGCAGTTTCCGCGGTTACTAAACAGACTACTATCCCGGTGGAAGGTGCTGCAGCATTGAAGGACCCGCAGGATCGGAAAGTTGATAGCTTGCTGAGACAGGCGTTTTATGTTGCTGCCCTGTCAATGCAGGCAGTGGTGGCCGGGGCCTGGGTGGTGCACGGCTGCCTCCGCTGGT
The DNA here is from genome assembly GCA_033557465.1 of Ichthyophis bannanicus. Taxonomy (NCBI): domain Eukaryota; kingdom Metazoa; phylum Chordata; class Amphibia; order Gymnophiona; family Ichthyophiidae; genus Ichthyophis; species Ichthyophis bannanicus. Next base: position 298,429,475 of record CM066037.1, read on the forward strand.
CTCAACAGTTCCAGGGGCCCCAGTCGGCGGAACAAGAGGCCGCGGCGTCCAGATTGGAGTCGGGTACCGCTTATTTGGCGGATATCCACTATGACCTCATTAGGGGGTTAGCTAACGGCATGGCGTCGGTGGTAGCGGCGCGTCGTTCTCTTTGGTTACGCAATTGGGCGGCTGATGGCTCTTCTAAAGCTCGCCTTAGTAAGCTGCCGTTTAAGGGCAGGCAGTTATTTGGAGAGGACTTGGATAGGTTGGTAAAAGATCTCGGCTTCCGGAGGATAAGCCCAAGCAGGGGAAGCCGACCTTCACCTTCCGGGGGTCTCAGCAGTCCTTTCGGAGGTTTCGTGCCTCCCGCTTTGGTCAGTCCCAGCGTTCCAGATATCTGGGGCGCGGACAGAGTTTCCGTGGATTTCGGGGGGCAGGTAGAGGTTTTGGCTCCTTCCAGGCGCAGGTCCCCAAAAAGTCGCAATGAAGCGAGGCCAGCTCCGGTGGCGGTGATTCCTGTAGGGGGCAGACTGTGGGATTTCTACCCTGCCTGGGCCGCTATCACATCCGATCGGTGGGTGTTAGAAGTGATACAAGAGGGATATGCGCTCGAGCTACATCGACCGGTGCTCGATTCCTTCGTTATGTCCCCGTGCAGCGCTCCCTGGAAACGACGAGTCGTATCCGATACACTTTCCCGGCTGCTTCGGCTCCGGGCGGTCGCCCCCGTGCCGGAGGGGCAGTTAGGGTCCGGTCGATACTCCATCTACTTCGTCGTGCCGAAAAAGGAGGGCACCTTTCGACCAATCCTGGATTTAAAGAGAGTGAATCGGTGCCTCCGGGTGTCGCATTTTCGCATGGAAACGCTGCGCTCGGTCATAGCGGCGGTCCGCGAGGGGGAATTCCTAACGTCCCTAGACCTTACGGAGGCCTATTTGCACATTCCCATTCGCCGGGAACATCAAAGATTTCTGCGGTTTGCGCTGCCGATGGGCCATTTTCAGTTTCAAGCCATGCCATTCGGCCTAGCGACGGCGCCACGGGTCTTCACGAAGATCATGGTGGTGGTAGCGGCGTTCCTGCGGAAGGAGGGTGTCCTCGTGCATCCCTATCTCGACGACTGGTTGATCCGGGCGAAGTCGAGGGAGGAGAGTCTCCGGGCGACGGCGCGGGTCGTACAGGTTTTGCAGTCGTTAGGTTGGGTGGTCAATCGGGCGAAGAGCAGCCTTCTTCCCTCGCAGACCTTGGAATATTTGGGGGCGCGTTTCGAGACCGGCAACGGGAAGGTTTTCCTCCCAGTGCACAGAGCGCGGGCCCTGAGGCGGCTGGTGGAGCAGTTTCTAGCGAGACGGGCGTCCTCGGCTTGGCAATACCTTCAGCTTCTCGGCACGATGGCGTCGACCATCGAGGTAGTTCCGTGGGCAAGGGCGCACATGCGGCCTCTGCAGCGAGCGCTGCTGCGTCGATGGTGTCATCAGTCCGACTCGCTATCTCGTCAGTTAGTTTGCCCCTTGGAGGTTTGGCACAGCCTTCGCTGGTGGTTGCGTCGGCGCTCTCTGGCGAACGGTATGCCCTTGGAGTCTCCCGTCTGGCGCCTGCTGATGACGGATGCCAGTTTGAGCGGCTGGGGGGCTCATTGCGAGGGCCAGATTGCTCAGGGCCAGTGGTCCTCGCGGGAGAGCTGGTGGTCCATCAACCGACTGGAAATGAGAGCCGTGTGGTTGGCTCTGACAGCGTTTCAGCCTTGGCTGCAGGGAGCGGCGGTCAGGGTGCTATTCGACAATGCCTCCACGGTAGCCTACATAAATCACCAGGGAGGCACAGGCAGCGCGGCGTTGGAAACGGAGGCGGATCTGCTTCTGGATTGGGCAGAGCGGCATCTTCAGTGTCTGTCGGCCCAGCATATCGCGGGGGTTCACAATGTGGAGGCGGACTTTCTGAGTCGTCGCAGGGTAGACCCCGGAGAGTGGTCTCTACATCCCGAGGTATTTGCGTTGCTGGTCTGTCGTTGGGGTCTGCCGATAATGGACCTCATGGCGACCTTCGTGTCCGCGCAGGTCGAAAGGTTCTTCAGCAGGCGTCGGGAACGCATGTCGGAAGGCCTCGATGCATTGGCACAAAGGTGGCCAAGGAAAGGGCTGCTCTATGTCTTTCCTCCGTGGGCTCTGCTGGGTCGCCTGGTATAGCGGATCGAGCGGCATCCGGGTCCCGTGGTTCTGATTGCCCCGGACTGGCCTCGTCGGCCTTGTTATGCGGACCTGGTGCGGTTGAGTGTGGCCGATCCGTGGCTCCTTCCTCCTCGGCCGGATCTCCTTCGGCAGGGGCCGCTGCAGATGCCTCAGGTGGCTCGATTCTCGCTTAAGGCATGGCTATTGAGAGGGCGCGCGAATGAGAGCCAAAGGTTATTCTCCGGAGGTCATTGCTACCTTGTTGCGGGCGCGGCGTCGGTCTACGTCGCTAGCGTATGTCCGGGTCTGGCGTATTTTTGAGAGCTGGTGTGCGGCTTGCGAGTTGCGGCCTTTGTGGACCTCCGTTCCTCAGATCCTCTCCTCCTTGCAAGCAGGGGTGGACAAGGGCCTGGCGGCCAGTTTGTTGAGGGTACAACTTGTAGCTCTTGCGTGTTTTCGAGGCAAGGTTCAGGGCCAGTTATTGGGGTCCCATGCGGACGTGAAGCGCTTCTTGCGAGCGGTGTTGCTTATGCGTCCTCCGTGCAGGGCTTTGGTGCCCTCGTGGGACTTGAATTTGGTGTTGAGGTCTCTGGTGGCTTCGCCGTTTGAACCCTTGGCGCAAGCTTCGTTGAAGGACTTGACGTTGAAAACGGTGTTTCTGGTAGCGATCTCGTCAGCTCGCAGGATCTCGGAGTTGCAGGCTCTTTCGTGTAGGGAACCCTATCTGTCTTTCTCTGCCGACAAGGTGGTATTGCGACCGGTTCCCGCGTTTTTGCCTAAGGTAGTTTCGGCGTTTCACATGAATCAGGTGGTGTCTCTCCCGGTGTTTGCCAAGGAACGGGGCAAGCATGCGGATAACTCCTTGCACGCGTTGGATGTCCGTCGAGCTCTTCGTCGGTATTTGAGGAAAACGGCAGCCTTCCGTAAGTCTGATCGCCTATTTGTCGCATTTGGCGGTCCGCGCAAGGGGGAAGCAGCGTCTAAGTCTTCCATTTCCCGCTGGTTGAAAGAGGCGATTTCGTCGGCATACCTTTTACACGGCAGGATGGTTTCTGCCGGGCTTCGGGCTCACTCGACTAGGGCGCAGGCGGCGTCTTGGGCAGAAGTTAGCTTGGTACCGGCGGTGGATATTTGTCGGGCGGCGACGTGGTCGTCCTTGCACACCTTTGCTAAGCACTATCGTCTGGATGTGCAGGCGGCGTCGGATGCGCGGTTTGGGTCTCGGGTGCTTCAGGCTGGACTAGCGAGGCCCTCCTGTTGAGATTTACTGCTCTGTTACATCCTCTATGGTTCCGGGACTGGACTAGAGGGACGCTAAGGAAGAGTAAATTAGACTTACCTGCTAATTGTTGTTCCTTGCGGAACTCTAGTCCAGTCCCGGATCCCTCCCTGTCTATCTGTTCTCGCTGCCAGCCAAGAAGATACATTCATTATAGGAGTCTGCCAGGGTTTTTGTTCTCTATACTTTCGGTCAGAGCTCCTCTGCTTGCAGCACGCCTTAGTTTCCTTTCGGGGTCAAATCTTGGGGGTGAGCGGTGGCGTCTCTTGTTGCATGCGTTTTGCACAAGGGTCGCCACGGCCGTTCTGGTCCGCCTTCCCATAGGCGGGAGGTTGTTCTTACGCAATTGGAAAAAAAAAAATTTTTTTGCTAGTAGTGGGAACTTTAGGGTCAGGATCCTTTTTTTCCACTGTTATATCTACTTATTTGTTGCTCTGCTTAGTATGCTTTGTCAATAGGTACTGATGTGTGGGCGGTCCTTGGGGCTGCATATAGCTGGATGATCAAAGAGATGAAGATGTTCAGTCTCCAAAGCTGCTGGTGGAGGTTCACAACTCTATGGTTTCGGGACTGGACTAGAGTTCCGCAAGGAACAACAATTAGCAGGTAAGTCTAATTTACTCTTTACTACTATTCTCTGGCGCTTCCCACTCAACCAGTTTCTTACTCCGTCACTTCAGAGTCAATCCCAAGGGCATTTAGTTTATTTTTAAGCCAGGTCATTGTCAAAGGCCTTGCTAAAATCTAAGTATACCACATCTAGTGCTGTGCTTTCCTCCAATCCAGTTCTGTTGTCACCTAGTCCAAGAAATCAATCAGATTTGTCTGACAAGACCCATCTCTAGTAAAGCCATGCTGTCTTGGATTTATGCCGATAATAATCCGTTTTTCTTTCCTGTGGTTGGTACTTTAGGAGAGTCACTTGATTTAGCCTCTAAATATTTACAGATTGAGGGATGGATGAGGCAGTGGATTAAGCTATGAAAATGAATAAGACTGATGTTATGGTGATGAAGAGAGGTGGAATAGTAGACAAGATTTATTCTTTGAAAATTAGTTCCCCTGTTTTCTACAGTGTCAAAAGTAATTTGAGTGTCACTCTTAACTTTGAGTCCTCAAATTAATGACATGGTTAGATGTTCCTGTTTTAAACTGTGAATGCTGAGTAAACTTCGTAAGTTATCACCCATGGATGATTTCAAGACAATATTCAAGACAAGTAATTTTGTTCCCTGTAAAATAGTTATCTCCAAGTTATAATGCCCTGTTCAATGTAATTTCAGTTTGTTCAATATAAACCGCACTGCTGCAGAATAGCGCGGTATATAAGAGAATGTAAATAAATAAATATTGCAAGCATTGGTGTTATACAAAATTAATCACTGTAATTCTTTATATTTGAGCGTTTCCGATTGGGTTATCTGAGCACTGCAAAAAGTTCAGAATTCAGCTGCCTGTTTACTTTCAGATGTTTCTCGGACTGAACATGTAGCTCTGATTTTGTATGTTTTACACTGGCTGTTACCTGTAGGTTGGAAAATTAAGTATAATGTTTTGACCTTGATACACAAGGCATTAAGTGGCTCAACTCCTATTTACTTCAATACAGATATTTGGATTTATAATGCCCTGAGATCTTTGAGTAGTCAACAGCTTTTTTCCATCTATTCATGATGTGCATTTGAGTGAATATAAGACTAGGCTATTTTCCATTGCAGGGCCAATTGAATGGAATAAGCTGGCTGTACCACTTCGATCATTGATTAATATTACAGTAATTATTTCTGGAAGCAGTTAAAGGCTTTTTATTTCCAGCAGACATGATGAGACACAGTAACACCAATAAAATGTCTGGAATGATTTGTTAGTGCCACTTGATTAATGATGAATACTAAAGATTTTCGGAGGCAGTGAGGGCCTTTTACTTTTTGCAGGCATGTTATTGTTTTTGTGTATGACTGTATATATAAATTGTTGGGTTTTTTACAAATTTATTGTTGTTCGATTAGAATATGGGATAAGCGTGTGACAAACTTTTTATGTTAATTTTCTTTTATTAGGGCAAATAACCTAAACATACAACTTATTCTCTTCATCATAACTTAGTAGTACATTTGAAATCATTCATCAACAGTTACATATCGGGTTTTATTATTTTTTATTTTTTATACTGCGCTCTTTAGAATCAGTGCAGTTTACATTTATTTATTTATTTATTTATACTTTTCTTCTATACCGCCCCTTCCAGAGATCAAGGGCGGTTTACAGAGAACAAATGAACAACTTTTACATGGAACAGCAGTTATAACTATTTACAAACAACTTTTGCATGAAACTGTGGTATTAACTATTTACAATGAACATATTGTACAAACAACCTTGTGTCAATCTTTATAATTACATAGTTAAAAACAGGAGTCGGTCTCTTCTTAAGTTATCTTCATTTGGTTAGGGTGGGGCGAGGCTCTGGGGTTGTTTAGGTAAGGTATGTGGGGGGGGGGGGTTAGTAGGCTGTGGGCTCTGGAGGTTAGTAGGTTGTTTCTGCGTTTGTAGGGAGGTAGCTCGTGGGAGGTAAGGGATTCCAGTTGGGTTTTCGAAGTGTTCAGTGAAAAGGTGTTTTTTAAGTCCTTTTCTGAATAGTTGGAGGTCTTTTGTCATGCGGAGGGTCAGTGGAAGTTCATTCCAGAGGGTAGGGGCAGCAAATGAAAAGGCTCTGGAGCTTGTAGTTTTCTTTGTCTTGCAGATGATTTTGTGTATGTCAAGTGAGTGGGTTGCATTTTGTCTGCGTATTCTGGATTCTGGTGGGGAGTGTAGGAGGGTGGTTAGGTGTGAGGGGGAGATGTCATTGAGGAGTTTGAATGTTGTTAAGATTATTTTATATTTTATCCGGCTATTTATAGGGAGCCAGTGTAGTTCAAGTAGAATGGGGATTATGTGGTCGATTAGACGTGCTTTTGCTATTACCCTGGCGCAAATGTTCTGGGCTCTTTGGAGTATATTTGTATTTTTAAGTGGTAGGCCATTTAGTAGACTATTACAATAGTCGAAGTGAGGGGGGGTAATTAGTGAGTTGATTACAGATCTAAAATCATGGGTGTCGAGGAGGGGTCCTTAGGTGCTGTATGGTCTTTAGTTTATAGAATATAGTTTTTACTGTTTGTTTTATGTGGGGGAACATACTGAGTGTGTGATCTAATATTATCCCTAGGTATTTTACCTCTTTGACAGGGATAGTGGTGTTGTTGATTATGATAGTTTTTGGGTAGGTAGCATTGGGTCTTCTTGATACAAACATAGCTTCTGTTTTTTTTAAGGTTAATGCTGAGGTAGTTGGTTTCTAGCCAGAATTCATCCTCTCTGATACATTCAGATAGACTATGGTATGAGGGGCTGTTAATGTTTATGGGGATAGCGAGCATGATGTCATCGGCATAAATGTAATGGTTAATTTTGTATTTTTTAAATATGTTCGTGATGGGCTGTAGGTATAGATTAAAAAGGAGGGCCAAGAGGGCCGAACCTTGTGGAATTCCCTGTCCTTGTGAGAACGTTTCTGAGGTGTTTTGGCCTAGTTGGACACGTATCAATCGGTGAGATATGTATGACATGAACCATTTGAGGACCGTGCCTCCTATTCCCAGCTTTTCTAGCCTAGCAATTAGTGTGTTATGGTTGATGTTGTCAAATGCGGCAGCTATATCTATGATATGGAGGATGAAACCTTGTTTGTTATCGTCTGTTCCTCTAATGAGGTTGTCCGTCAGTGTTATTAGTAAGGTTTCAACGCCATGGAAGGGGTGGAATCCAAATTGGTGAGAGTCAAGGGGTGCGTGTATGTCAATGTAGTCTAGTAGTTGGAGTTTTATGATTTTTTTCTACTACTTTAGCAATGAATGGTATACTGGCTATGGGTCTGTATGAGCTTGGGTCTTTTGGATCTAATTTATTATTTTTTAGGATGGGACGTATGGAGGTGAGCTTAAGAGCATCTGGCATGATGCCTTGTGAGAGTGATTAATTACACAGGTACACTAAAAAAAATTTTTTTTTAAACTGCCTCTAATGTTTCGATTGATTTTTACGTTTTTTGGTGCGCTGAATCCAAATCTGGTAACCAATTTGCTCCATCACGTACAGATTTTTTGCTACATTGGGTTAGCAGTTTGAGGTGAACGTTTCAGATTGAGTGCAATCGAGATAAAAGTTTCTTGGATGAATTCTTTATACTAATTGTTTAGTAGTTATTCAAATAAGAATAAAGAAAATTGTAACAAGGCAGCACATAAGAATAGAGTAATGTCAACAAAACACACCGTGATGGTAGCAAAATTGTCTGCACTTAAAACAGCCACATGCATGTGCACAAACATTGAGCATATAAGAGCGAGGTTAGACACAAAGCAAAGCAAAGAAATGTGCAAAAAATGTTGTACAGGTATGTATGTAAGAATAGAAAACGCAAACCGCACCATTGCAATACATGAAGACAAACACCCGATGGTGTGAAAATAAAATTCTAATAAATGAGATCCGACACTGTGGTAATAACTAGCAAATTTTTATTTCAAAGTTTAGTAAAAACACGATATTTGTCAACACAGTTTAGATTTTTATTTATTTTTTTTTTTTTTTATTTATGCAATTTTAACAATCCAAACCAAGTAAATACTTGTACAGAAACAGCATCTTGTATAAACAAAATACAACAAGAAAAAGTCAAGAAATAACATAAATACAAATATGCAGTTAGCCCACAATATGGGGAGAAGACCAAAGAAAAATTTATAGGAATAAAGTGGCAATACTTTGGCGGGGGACAGAGATCTATCTTAAATGATGAGAATTCACCGAGGAGAGGAAGTTATAATATGAGAACTTATAAATGAAGATAGATCCTCAGGTCGCAAAAACACATATTTAGCATTCTGATAAGAAATAACACATTTACAAGGAAAACGAAGTACAAAATACGCACCCATCTGGACAACACCTGGTTTTAACAACAGAAAAGCTCTACGCCTTTTCTGAGTTTCCTTAGAAACATCGGGAAACATTGCCACCCTCTTCCCCATAAATGAAACTAAACGTTTCTTAAAGTATAACTTAAGCAACCAATCCCGATCAGAGGACAAAGCCAAGGTCACTAACAAAGTTGACGTTATTAATTCCGACTGTTCAGGAGATTGTAACAAAGCGGAGACATCCAAACTATCCATAACCAATTCACCAACCGCTACCTTACTCTCTATTTTGCCCTTAGGCAGAAAATAGGCTTTCACCACTGGGGGAATTAAATCATTTGGGACCAACAAAGCTTCCTGCAAATACTTTTTAAACAATTCAAGCGGAGAAACATTCGATACCACTGGAAAATTTAACAACCTAATATTTGAGGCACGAGCAATATTTTCTAAATTTTCCAATTTAATCTTCATAGAAATATTGTCCTTAATAAGAGAATCTTGAACTAAAGCAGATTGAGTCAATTTCTGTTCCCCTTCAGCCACTTTCAAACAACAGGTAGCCACATCTGACTGCATCACAGAAGAGGATACTTCCAACTTCTCAAGTCTTGCAACAGTCAAATCCAACTGTTTACTCACGACAGAACAGAGCTGAGAAATAGCTTCCCAAATGGATTCAAGGGAAATCTCCTTAGGGCGCTTTAAAGAAATGTCCACTGATGATCCAGACAGCGACTCCGAAGATATTACATCCACTCCCTCGACTCGGTCCACCGATGTAACAGCCTCCGAGATGTAAAGGGGAACCTTAATCCCAAACCCCGAACCCAAAGGCAGAGGTCCAGGAAGTTCTTCCTGCGAGGCCCGCGCTCCAGAAGCCAACCCAGCAACTCCGGGAGGGGTAACTTCTCCTCTCGCGGGAACAGACACCGAACAGGTTCCGCGAGGCGGCGGCAAGCGCTCATCTGGGGAGAGAGTCACATCCAGGGCAGGATCTGTCGGCACCACAACTACCGACGGAGCAGCGCCCGCTCTAATCTCCCTTCTCTGCGCCTCTGTCATCTGGACAAACTTATCCATGGGTCCAGCGGAACTAGGTAAGACAGGCTCCGCGGAAAGCTTCTGTCTACCCTTTCGTTTTGGCATGACCAGCAGCAAAAACGCTCACACCGCCATCTTGAAATAGGGCCACTCCCCCAAAATCAACACAGTTTAGATTTTAAAGTCATTCTTGGGTCAATCAATCTCCTGGTGGACCCGTTTCTTCTTCCCCCGAATGCTTCTCTTGGTGCGCTGCTTGGCGTATTTTTCATCTGGGGTTTCCCGCAGCAGCAACCAGCAGAAATCAGCCATCATAGTGGTGTTCCATCTTCCTTGGTACCTTCTCTCTGCGTCCTTGATGTCCTGGTGAAACCTTTCACCTTGTTCTTCACTGTACGCCCCCAGGTTTTCGGGAAAGTAGTTCACATGGGAGTGCAAGAAATGGACTTTCAGGCTCATGTTACAGCCTTGTTCTTTGAAGGCATTGAGCATCCTGGCAACAATATCCTTATAGTTCTCATCCCGCCTGTTCCCCAAGAATTTGAGAACAACATCCTTGAAGGAATCCCAGGCTTCTTTTTCCTTCTCAGACATCGTTTCAGCGAATGCTCCATCTGAAATGAGTTTCCTTATATCAGGGCCAACAAACACTCCTTTCTTTAGCTTTGCTTCAGAAAGTCGGGGGAACTTTGAGCAAAGGTACCGAAAGCACTCACCATCTTTTGGAAGAGACTTGATGAATTGCTTAATGAGACCCAACTTAATGTGGAGAGGTGGTAATAGAATTTTATCACGAGGTACCAAGCTCTCATGAAGAACATTTTTCTCACCGGGTCTCAAATACTCCCGAATTGGCCAGTCTTTTTTCCCCCAGTGTAGGTCGTGGGCCCGACTATCCCACAAGCAAAGGAAGCAGGGATATTTGGTGAAACCGGATTGCTGCCCTAATAGCATGGATAGAATTTTAAAGTCTCCACAAATCATCCACTTATGCTCATCATAACGAATCTTCTGAAGAATCAGGGCCAAATTCTCGTATTTTTCTTGGAGAATAACAGAGTGAGCAATAGGAACTGAAGCGAATGTGTTGCCATTATGAAGAAGAACACCTTTTATGCTGTCTTTTGACGAATCAATGAACAGCCGCCATTCAGCAGGATCATACTTGAGTTTAAACTTTTCCATCACTCCGTATATATCGTTGCAAAATACCAAATCTTCCTCTTTGCTGAAATACTTCAAAAATTGTGTCTCGCGGTTGCGGTACCAATAAAAAGTTGTTCCTGGTGACAATAGATTTTTCTGTTTAAGCCGAGAACCTAGCAGTTGGGCAGCATCTTTTGGGAGTCCTAAATCCCGGACTAAATCATTCAATTCAGCTTGAGAGAAAAGTTCAGGTTTCGGATCTGGTTCAGTTTCAAACTCGGAAGTACTGGACTCATCGGGAAAAGCCATCTGATGAGTCTCATCATGATCAGAACCGTCCACACAAATATGATCCAAAGATTTTGGTGGTTCAGGCACAGGTACTTCGTTGCTATGAGGCATAGGCCTAATTGCTGAGGGAAGGTTGGGGTAACTTATTACGTTCTTATTTTTTAAGTTGTATCCCTTCACAATGCAAGAGCAAAAATAGCAGTCACTGCTGTGGTCTCTTTGTTCACGCCACATCATAGGTATTCCGAAACGAAATGCTTGTTTTTTACCTTTCATCCATAAGCGTAGATCTTCCTCACATGTCTTGCACACTTTGTGAGGAGCCCACGGTTTGTCTTGATCGCCTAACTTCAAACCGAAATAGGCGAAATATACTTTTTTAATAAATGCAGAAATGTTCCTCTGCCGCTTTTTCACGGTATATTCCCCACAAATAAAACAAAAACTGTCCGGAGAGTTGACGCAACCTCTGGCTCTGTGAGCCATCACAAATACACAGCACTGCAAACTACTACTGTAGTGAACCATTTCGGAATAAAGCTGGATTACGACTGAGCAAACAAAAGGTAATAATGAACTTGCAAGAAACTGAAATTTGACAGGAACGTTCATGTCGCAACCACTGTGTTTGAGCGAACGAGGCGAGGCGAACAGGAAAGAACATGCGCCAGCGCGAGTACTGGATTTAGCCCCCCGCCTCCCAATTGTCCTGTTAATGTATAAAATGAATACAAAACACTCTAAAATATCATGAGGGAGTGTTTCTAGTTAGTTAACCATTACAACCTCTATTTTGGGCCAAGAAAATAAACTGCAGTCGGCTAAAAAGAAATTGTGAACATTCCTTATATGGGTAAGAAATCTAATTTTGCAAGAAAACGTGACGTGATGGAACATTTTGGCTATTTTTCCTGGATTCAGCACCCCAAAATCTATAGGAATCAGTTGCAAAACTGGAGGCAGTTTTTTGGTAGTGTACCTGTGTTATGTTTTGGATGCTTCTAGCGACTTCAGCTTTGGTGGACTTGATCCATGATACTATGCATGGGTCAAAGGGGGAGGTTCTGGTATTAATCATTGTTATGACCTTGAGGAGGTGTTTTTGATCAACTATGTGAAAGGTTACCCATTTATTTGAGGTTTTTGGATCTATATGCATTGCTGTGATAGTGTTAGAGGATTTACTTTCTAGTTTCTCAGCAAAATGTGTAGCTAATGTTTGTACGCTGTGATAAGGAAGCTTATCATAGCTCAGGAAGGAGCTATAGAAAAGGTGAAGTGACTCTGAACAAGCAACCTGTCAGTTCTGGTAGAAATATGAAAACAGAATTTTGCCATAAAAGACTACCAGTCCCAGAATGCACCAAGTTTCCAACAGCCATTAGAGGAGCTGAAGTGAGGAAACGTGTGTTCAATCAGGAGGGCTATGAGGTAATCCCTAAGCACTCATCTCAAAGGGCAGGGCCTGATTCAGCACAGCTGCGCTGTGTTAGGGAGGATCACTCATCTAAGCAGAATAAGAGTAGAGTTTATTCTACAGAGGACCATCTTCATGATCACCTTGGATATCCAGAGTTTGATCATCAGTTTCATCTGAAGGATCATCAGAAGCAGAAGCCAAACCGGACGGACAGAGAGGGAAAGAGACCCTTTGGAAGAAGGAAGAGAAAAGCCTTTGAGAGGTCTAGAAGAGTCCAAAGCAGTACGTATACTGGGAGGTATCCCAAGGGCCAGCATACACCATTGGACTGGGGAAAGCCAGAGGAATGGTGCTGCAGAGCTAGGAATCTCCAGACGCTACCTGTGAGGGAGACGGCTGCACGTGGAAGGGACCCTAAGACCTGTGCCAGAAGGTATGTGAAGAGAGATCCAGTGTCCAGGGATCTGGATTGGAAGGCTGGACATAAGAACTGGACTACATACTGGCCAGGCTATATAGAGAGGAACTCTAGCAGCAATGGAAGCTCAGGTATGAACACTGATCTATGCCCTAGCTATAACCTTGAAAGACAGCAGGGAAACAAGTATTCTCCTGAAAATGCTCCATTGAGAGATTCATCTGTGCCAATCCATGATATTGAACCCATGCTTGTTGAACAAAGGGGGAATAATAGCAGATGAGGATCCTGTTTATATGGACTGCTCTCTATCTAAACTCCGTTGGTAACTTTCTGTTATAAAGTACAGCAACCATCACAAAGAAATACAAATTTGTTCTTTAATCTACTCAGAAAAGCTCCTGAAGCAGGATTTGACCCACACAGTGGAAGGCAAGCCAGCTAAGGGGTTTCATCTGGTGACTGCTAGCAATTAAGCCTTACCTAATTGCTTGTGAGCTAGGAGAGAATCACTTCTGTATCTATGTGGGAAGTAATCAGAAGTTAACCTGAAAAGAACAGTTTGTTTCTTGCTTTGTGGCTTTTCATTTGTTGTTTTCCTGATTTTGACTTTGTTTTTCCAAGTTAACACTGAAAGCAAGTTACCTAATTTATGTGCTACCAAGCATATCTGTATTGGGAGAAATAACCCCATAAATAAATATCTTATTGGCTTTACCCAAGAGCACAACTAAATTGTCAGCAGCTGTGTCTGGTGTGAATGAACTACATTGCCCACAATACCTTGCAAATCATATAGAAATATGCACTTGCCAAGAGTGTGAAGATTCTCACCCAGGCAGCCGTCTGACAACGCTTATTATGGAGTGTTCTGGTTCTGGCTTTTGGGTTTTTGTTAGTGATTTTACAATTGCAAATAATTCTCTTGGACGATTGATAGCCATGTTTATTACTTTAGAATGGTAGTCTCATTTTGATTTGGTGATTGGGTCTTTATATGTGTTGAGTAGGCTTATGTATTTACATGTATACTAACAGGTACATTTTTTTTTTATTCCCTTGTCCCCCGAAGGGCTCACTATCTAAGTGTACCTGAGGCAATGGAGGATTAAGTGGCTTGCCCAAGGCCACAAGGAGTGGCCATGGGACTAGAGACCCCAGTCCCTCCAGCCTGAGGTTGCTTGTCCCCATGCAGGAATTGAACCTCCGGCCTGAGGTAACCTGTCCTAACCACTGAGCCACTCCTCCCTCTCACCCTTTCCATTTATCTCACCCTTTCCATTTTCTTTTAACACCCTTCCTTCCTCGCACATCGCTCCCTCCCCTATGCCAACCCCACTCCCTTCTCCATTCTTGTTCTCTACTCAATCCCACTTAACCCTTCCCCTCACCCTCCAATACTCACTCTCCCGACAGGTGTTGACTCTTACACTCCACACGGGGGTTTACCAACAACAAATTCCACCATATCCTCATTTTCCAAGAAAAAGAACCCAACATCCACAATACAGAGCACTAACTCTGTCTCCCTTTACCCCTACCCCCTCTCTCCCCATCCCCAATCTCTCCCCCTCCCCCTTCCCCTTTCCCATAACCATTCCCCCCCCCTCACCCACTGCCACTGGTCCCTGGAAATCTAAATACTCTTCGTGTACCAGGTCTCTACCTCAAAGTATTGATAATTTGACTCCTCTCCCTTGTGGTTAATCCCTAGACAAAAGGCTCCCATTCTACCAAAACTTTTTTTATTCATTTTGTCATTCCCCCATGTTCCATCATTAAATCATATAATTCCCCTCTCCATTCCCTTAATCGGGGCCCTCCCTTCAATAGCCACCCTCTAAGATTAGTGTGACGCACTACTAACAACACGCATTGCAGCCAATGTTTATATTTCCCTAGTATCTTCCCTTCATTGTCTTCAGCCCCAACACCGCCATCTTAGGCTCCATTCTTACCTCCACCTCAAATAAATCACCTATATATCCATACACTTCCATCCAAAAATGAGATATCTGAGGACATCTCCACCACATATGTCCCAGAGTAGCTGCTCCCTCCGCACACTTAGGGCAATCCGCTGAATCAGCAGCTCCTGCCCTATAGGCTCTGTTGGGGGCATAATGACTCCTCCTTATTATCTGGTACTGCATATCTTTCCACTTTGAATACCCACTCACTTGTGGTATTTGCTCTAAAGCCTCTCGTAATTCTCCCCTGTAATCTGCACCTGTAAATCCCTTGACCACTGGTCCACCAGTATTATCTCTTCCGAGGGAGTCTCTAGGGCCACATACTCCTTCTGCAACAATGATATATGCGCCTGCTGTGCCATTCCCACGTACATTAAGACTTCCAATTGCGAGCATACCTCTCCCTTTAAATCTTCAGTCCTTATGCTACCCACATAACTTCTAACTTGCATATACCTGAACTGATCCACCTCCTTTAAGCCATACCGCACCTTCAGCTCTCCAAACGGAAGCATCTTACCCTCTCCATCTACCACCTGCTCAAGTGCCATTATTCTCCAGGACCAAGCAGGAAGTCAGTCCTCACGTATGGGTGACATCGACGTCGATGGAGCCCCCGTGCGGAGCATTTACCCAGCTTTCTAAGAAAGCCTTTGGGAATACTGCACGCATGCGCGGTCCCCTTCCTGCCTAAAGGTGCCATCTTGCTCGGTCTTTCTTTTTCCGTGGAGCCCAACGGACGTCTGTCCGTGTCACCCGGAAAAGTTGACTTTTTTTCTTGCGATTTCTTCGTCGTTCTTCTCCGGTTCGATGCCGGTTCCCCTTCCCGCTGGGTTTGGTATACCGGTATCGAGCCCGTCTTCTATTTTTTGGTTTTTGCCCTTCGTGGCTGGTGTTCGCGCCCTTTTTTGTTTTTCCCTGGAAGGCCGGTCCTTTGACCTCACGGGGGTTCTTTTTTCCCCGATGGCTTTCAGTGGTTTCAAAAAGTGTGACCGGTATAAGAAATTGATGTCTCTCACCGACACACACGACTGCTGCCTTCGATGCCTCGGACCGGATCATGATCCTAAGGTCTGTGTCCTGTGTGGCAAAATGTCCACCAAGGCACTCTGAAGCCGCCAGCATCAGAAAGAAAGGATTTTTTTTCTGACTCTGCCTCCGGCCGGGCCCGGACCTCGTCTGAGGCCTCGACTTCTCGGGAGTCTGACCCCGAGCATCGCCGGGGTTCCTCGGACAGGGGGTCCCCCGATCGGGAACGTAAGAGGAAGAAGCGGCTCATGAGGGCAGCGTTGGAGGAGACCCCTGGTTCCTCGGGGGCCAGGTCTCGGACCCCCGACCGCTGCCCCGGGCGCTTGGAGCAGGAGAAGCTGTCCAAGATACGTCGCGTGGAGCCAGAGTCCGCCGGGCACATAAGTCCTGTTGTCCTCGAGGACTCTCCTACTAGGGAGCCGACATCAGGCCCGGTGCCGCTGGGGCCCAAGTCGGTAGCTGCTGAGTCTCCTGAGCTTGGACTCAGGCTGACAGCCTTGGAGTGCAGATTGTCTGCCTTCATGGATCAGCAGCGGGTGTTGATGGCCAGCCTCGCTGGTGCATCTGCCCCGACCACCGGGACATCGACGTCTAAGTCGACCCCGGAGACCGAGCCAATACTCGAGACCATGAAGGTTCGAAGTCGTCCTCGGTCACAGTCACCCTCGACTTCCCGCTCGGGACTGAGGGCGTCGACGCCGGTGCCTTCGGCGTCGGAGCAGGTGCCACAGAGACCCGCACGGTCGGAGCTGCCCGACTCCTCTTCGGATGAGTCCGCGTGGGAGACGGAGGACGAGGAGTCCCCCGATACTTTTCGGACTCAGTGTGTCCCTTCGGACTCACTGAAGTCCGAGCCCGGAGTAGGTCCCCGCCGGAGGATACCAGGTTTTCAGAGTTCGTCAGGGACATGGCCAAGGCTTTGGCGATTCCCGTGGACCCCGAGGAGGAGCCTCGAGCCGAAGAGCTCGAGGCCCTCCAGTATGACTCTCCTCCGAAGGAGGCCTTTACTGTGCCTGTGCCTCCGATGCTGGAATGGCTCCTCTTCCGAATGTGAGAGGCACCGGCCTCGGCGCCGATTTTGAGCAAGCGGGTCGATTCCATTTATCGGCTCCGTAAGAGCCCTCGATTCCAGAATTTACAGCTGCCGCACCATTCCATGGTTGTGGAATCGGCCATGCATCGTCTGAAGAGCCAGAAGATGCACTCTGCGGTGCCTCCCGGTAGGGAGGCCCGGAACCTGGATGCGCTCGGCAGAAAGTGCTTCCAGGGCTCGATGCTTGCTTGCCGTGTCCAGTCCTACCAGCTGTACATGGGCATGAACTTACGAGACCTGCAAAGGAAGTTGTCGGGTTTTCTGCTGGCCTCTCCGGGGAACCTTTGCAGAGGTTCAAGACCTTGTCCTCGGTAATCCGGGAATGCTCAAAGTTCATGTCCCGAGCGGCCTACGATGGCTTCGAGGCTTCGGCCCGTGTAGCGGCAGCCGGCATCGGGGCCCGATGTCAGGCATGGCTGCAGTCTTCGGACCTCGAGCCCTGGGTGCAGGACAAGTTGGTCGATATCCCTTGCCAAGGTGAAAACCTTTTTGGCAAGCCCATGGGCGAGAAGGCTGCTGAGCTCGAAACCGAGCACCTGACTAGGACAAGGCTGTCCAGAAAAACTTCTGCCCCTTCTCATAAGAAGAAGGGCTTGGGTAAGAAGTCCTTTTATCCGAGGAAGGCAGCTGCCTACAAACTTTTCCCTCAGTACCAGGCCTCCCCAGCAGGGTCAGCAGGCCAAGGAGCAGGGACATGGGCCCCGTAGGCAGAAGACCCCCAAGCCTCCGGCTCCTGCTCCCACTCAGCAGGGAGGGGGTTTTTGACTCCCACAGCATAGCCTTTCCACCTCTGCTGCCCCTTCCCTGCACAGGAGGACATCTAGCCCTGTTTGCCCACAGGTGGCCACCCATTACAGGAGATGCTTGGGTATTGCGCATAGTCCACAAGGGCTATATGCTCCATTTCCAGCAGTTGCCTCCTCCCTACTTCCCAGGAGAGCCTCCAAGACCTCTGCACACAGACCTCCTCCTTCAAGAACTTCAAGGTCTGCTTCTAGACAAGGTGGTGGAGCCTGTACCTCCCCTGCCTGCAAGGTCACGGTTTCTACTCCAGGTACTTCCTAGTACCAAAGAGAACCGGTGGCCTCAGGCCTATTCTCGACCTCAGGATCTCAACAAGTTCTTGGAGAAAGAAAAGTTCAAGATGCTTACTCTTGGAACACTTCTGCCCTACCTCCAGCAGGGAGATTGGCTATGCTCCTTAGATCTAAAGGATGCGTACACTTACATCCTCATTCATCCAGACCACAGAATGTACCTCATGTTCATTGTGGGAGGAAACCATTACCAGTACAGAGTACTGCCCTTTGGCCTAACCTCCGCCCCAAGGGTCTTTACAAAGTGCCTGGCAGTGGTGGCGGCCTACTTGAGGAATCAAGGTGTTTTTGTCTTCCCTTACCTGGACGACTGGCTCATCAGGGGTCAGACTTACCAGGAGGCCAGGCAAGCCGCCCTCCGAACTGTCTCCCTCCAACACCTAGGCTTTGCTCCCCTCCCAGAACCTGGAGTTCATAGGGGCGCGGCTGGACTCCCTGCAAGCAAAGGCTTACTTCCAGAAGACAGGGCACAAAGGCTCATAGACCTGGCAAACCAGTTCCTAAGCATGCCACAGGTTTCCGCCAGACTCTAAGGCTCCTAGGCCACATGGCATCGACAGTGCATGTGACCCCCAATGCCCGCCTCCACATGAGACCTGCACAGTGGTGCCTCAGAACTCAGTGGAAGCAAGCCACAGGAAGCCTCACAGACAAAGTACGGGTGTCCAAACCATTCCTGAACTCCCTACAGTGGTGGCTACACCCCCCCCCCCAACTTACTACAGGGTTTCAGGTGCCTGTCTCCACAGTGGTGTTGACGACCGATGCCTCCTTGCAGGGCTGGGGTGCACATTGTTTGGACAGGTGCACCCAGGGCCTGTGGTCTCCATGGGAGGCCACGCAACAGATCAACCTACTGGAACTCCGGGCTATTCGCTTAGCCCTCAAAACCTTCTCTCACACCTTGGCTCACCAGTCTGTTCTGGTACAGACAGACAATCAAGTGGCCACGTTCTATGTGAACAAACAGGGAGGCACTGGGTCCAGGCTCCTGTGTCAGGAGGCACAGGCCCTTTGCTCTTTTGCGCTCAGGCACATGTTTCTCAAGGCTGTTTACCTCCCTGGCCAGGAGAACTTCCTGGCAGACAGGTTGAGCAGGGTTCTGCAGCCCCACGAGTGGCAACTGCACCTTTTAGTGGTTCAGAAAATTTTCCTGAAATGGGGTCTTCCATCCATAGATCTCTTTGCCAGTCCCCTGAACCGGCAGCTACCCAGGTTCTGTTCCAGGCAACTGCATCCCCTGAGGTTAGCATCGGATGCCTTCCTGATTTCTTGGTCCCAGGGCCTCCTGTATGCGTTTCCTCCCACGCCTCTGGTGGCCCGAACCTTGTTCAAGATTCTAAGGGACAAGGCCTCGGTACTTCTGATAGCCCCCAGGTGGCCGAGGCAGCCCTGGTTCCCACTTCTGCTTCAGCTAGCAGTAGAAACCCCACTACCTCTGGGTTTGCAACCCGATCTTCTCTCTCAGGATCAGGGTTCCCTTCTATACCCCAATCTCAAATCTCTCAATTTGA
The DNA here is from genome assembly GCA_033557465.1 of Ichthyophis bannanicus. Taxonomy (NCBI): domain Eukaryota; kingdom Metazoa; phylum Chordata; class Amphibia; order Gymnophiona; family Ichthyophiidae; genus Ichthyophis; species Ichthyophis bannanicus. Next base: position 298,448,890 of record CM066037.1, read on the forward strand.
TGGCCTGGAGGTTGCAAGAGTAGTGTTGGCTCCCTGGGGCTTGCCTCAGGAAGTGGAAGAGGTGGTCTTGGCCTCTAGAAAGCAATCCACCAGGAAAACATATGTCCTGAAGTGCAGAAGGTTCTCCTTGTGGTGTCAACAACGCAAGGAAGACCCTTTCTCCTGCACTGTGCCAGTAGTGCTTCAGTACCTGCTGCACTTGTCCAATCAGGGCCTTAAGTCCAATTCTGTTCGGGTCCACCTCTCTGCTCTGGCAGCTCACCACTCACTGGTGGAGGGACACTCTTTGTCAGTTCACTCCTTGGTGTCCAGGTTTCTCAGAGGCTTCCTCTTGCTCAAGCCTTCTCTCCGTCCACCGGCCCCTGAGTGGGAGTTGAATGTGGTCTTGCAGCAACTGATTCGCCCAACTTTTGAACCGATGGCTACATGTCCTCTCTGCTTCCTTTCTTGGAAGACTCTATTCCTAGTAGCCCTGACCTCGCCAGGCAAGTGAGTGAGCTTCAAGCCCTGGTCTGTGACAGGCCATACACTCGCTTCTATAGGAACAGGGTAGTCCTTAGGACTCATCCTAAGTTTCTCCCAAAGGTTGTCTCCTCTTTCCATCTCAACCAGGAGGTGGTTCTTCCAACGTTCTTCCCTAGGCCTCATGTCAGCCGGGCTGAGACAGTCCTGCATACCCTGGACTGTAGAAGGGCCTTATCCTTCTACATTGAACGTATGCAGGGGCATAGGAGGGCTACTCAGCTCTTTGTATCTTTTGACCCTAATAACTTGGGGATACCTGTCTCCAAGCGTACCTTGTCCATCTGGGTGGCTGACTGTATCACCTGGGCTTACAGGGGAGCTGACCTTCCCTTGCAGGGTTGGGTCACGGCCCACCATGTCAGGGCAATGGCTGCCTCAGTAGCTCATCTCCGCTCTGTACCGTTGGCAGACATCTGTAGGGCTGCAATTTGGTCCTCAAGCCAGACTTTTGCGGCCCATTACTACCTGGACAGGAAGTCCCGTAGGGACAGTGCTTTTGGTCAGGCAGTGCTCCGGAATCTCTTCGAGGTTTAGGCAACTCCTACCCTCCAGCCCTCTGGTTGGGCTACCGGTGGGGGTATGTTTCAGTGAAATCCTTTCTCTGATGCTGCGGCTAGAGGGAACTGATTTTTCAGCTCTGGGTCCCCGGTAGCCTGAAGCTGGGGAATCCCATATGTGAGGACTGACTTCCTGCTTGGTCCTGGAGAAAGAGTAGTTACTCACCTGTAACAGGTGTTCTCCAGGAGCAGCAGGAATCAGTCCTCACAACCCTCCCTCCTCCCCTGGGAGTTGCAGTTGTACATAGTTCATTTTTATATTTTTTTGTGCTGTCTTTTAGCTTTGTCATCAGACTGAGCAAGATGGCACCTTTAGGTGGGAAGGGGACTGCGCATGCGTGCAGTATTCCCAAAGGCTTTCTTAGAAAGCTGGGGAAATGCTCGGCACGGGGGCTCCATCGACGTCGATGTCACCCATATGTGAGGACTGATTCCTGCTGCTCCTGGAGAACACCTGTTACAGGTGAGTAACTACTCTTTCCCTTCGCCTCCCACCTTTTAAATGCCAAGCCCTCAATTCCCAGTTTAAACTCGCCATTCCCATATAATGTCAACATTGGCGTAGCATATGGATTCCCTTGACATCTCCTGCATACTATCCCCCACACTCGGCGCATTGCATGAAACGCCACATACTGACCAATGACCCTAGGTAACATCTTTTTCACCGAATGTATCACATACCGCAACGCCAGAGGGTGTACCATTTCTCTCTCCACTGATAACGGTGTATAGTCTTCTGTCTCACTTAGCCAATCTCTCAGATTACGTAGTTGACAAGCTATATTATATCTATAAATGTCTGGTAGTCCCATGCCCCCCCTCTCCTACGTCTGTTGTAACAGCCCTAACCTTATTCTTGGCTTCTTGCCTCTCTATAAAAATTTATTAAGTATCCTCCCCAACTGCCTTGTTTCTTTACGCAGCTCCCTGTCCAGTTCTGCATCCAATTCAAGCTTCTTCTGCTGACCTATAAATGCATTCACTCTATGGCCCCTCACCTCTTATCTCTTATCTCTCCCTACGTCCCATCTCTAAATTTGCGCTCCGCTAACAAATTAATTCTATCATTACCCTTTACCCGCACCGCAAATTCCCGACTGCGCTCCTTTCACCTTGCTTCACCTTACGCCTGGAACAGCCTACCTGCATCTGTGCGCCAGGCGTCCTCCCTGGCCATCTTCAAATCCAGGTTGAAGACCCACCTCTTCACTGTCGCATTCAGATCCTAACTCCTTCCTCATTTCACCCTAACCCCCGTCAACGTTCATGGCCAAACTACAGACCAAACTGTACCACACCGTACCTTGCGTAGAACTGACTAATGCTCTGTACTGTTTTAACTAATGTACTGTTCTAACTAGATTGTAAGCTCCGATGAGCATGACTCTGACAGGCAGGGACTGTCTCTTGTATATTGGCTACCTCTTGTAGGTTAGCTGTACAGCGCTGCAGGCGTGGCGCTTTAGAAGTGCTGAATAGTAGTAGTAGTAGAATGAGCAGCCCCTGTAACGCATACAACCACTTTGGGAAGATCACCATCTTATACACTGCTATCCGTCCCCCCCAGCGATAGGGGAAAATCCCTCCAATTCTCCAGCCTATTTCGGGTCTCCTCTAGCAGCCTCTGTATATTCATACTATGGATCTTTCCTGTCTCTGCTGTCAGCATTATCCCTAAGTATTTTATTGCATTCATGTTCCATTTCAATGGTAACTCCCCTTTCCAACTTGCCCGGAGTCCCCTATCCAAAGGCATTGCCTCCGACTTCTCTAAATTCAGCTTTAAACCAGAAAACTTTCCAAACTCCGCAAATATATCTAACAAAATTGATAAGGTTTCTTGAGGCCTCCCCATGTATACCAGCACATCATCAACAAAAGCCGAAAGTCTAAATTCTGTCTTCCCTAACCTCGCTCCCACCAGCCTGGGGTGTGTCCATATACGTTCCAATAATGGCTCCAGTGTCAGGACATACAAGAGTGGCGACAGCGGGCAACCCTGTCTAGTTCCTCCCTTTATTGGGAAGGCAGCAGTCAATGAATCATTCACAATGATTTGTCCTTGTGGATTCGAATATAACACCCGCACAACCTCTCCAAAAAACCCTCCCAGACCCATGTGTTCCGAGACCCTAAACATATATGGCCATGACACCCGGTCAAAAGCTTTCTCCGCATCAAAGCTCACTAACAACGCTGGCTCTCTCGCTACCTCCATCATATACAAAGCAGAAAAAATCCTCCTCATATTTTTAATAACATGTCTGTTTCGTACAAAGCCCACTTGATCACCATTCACCAAATCCGGCACCATCAGCACCAACCGTTCTGCCATTATTTTAGCCAGAATCTTAAGATCAACATTTAATAACGAAATAGGCCTATAGTACTCTGGTTTCATAGGGTCTCTGCCCTCCTTGGGAAGAACCGTAATAACTGCCCTGTTTGGTTCATATGGAAAGGATTGCCTATTCACCAACTCCATGTAATGAGCTGATAAAGGCCCCGCCACCTGCTGTATTAAGGTCTTATAAAACTCCCCCCCGATATCCATCGGGTCCTGCAGCCTGCCCCTTATTCAATGTCTTAATCACCGCCATCAATTCTGTAGGAGTAATGGGGCCATTCAACATTTCTCTCTGCTCCACTGATAAACAAGACACCCGAACATGTTCCAAAAATTCTTGTTCCCCCCTCTGATCCTCCCTCCCCTCCTCATGCAAGGAGGTATAATACTTCCGAAATACCTCTTCTATATGTTGCTGTGTATTCCTAACCTGTCCTCTCTCATTGCTCCCACATACTTCTTCCCCCCCCCCCCTTAACAACCCTGCTAGTAATTTCCCGGTTTTATTCCCAAATTTATACAATTTGTGCCTATAATAAAGTTGGGAGCGAAGCACCCTTTCTTGCATCACCGAAGATACCTCCTTCTGTAAATATAACAAAGTCTCTTTATTCTGTGTGGTGGGAATCAGGCAAAATTTTTGTCTTGCTGCACACATCTCCCTCTCCAGCCGCAATAATCTCCTATTATGTTGTGTCCTTCTATGTCCCACATAGCTAATAATTTGTCCCCGTAACACTGCCTTAGCAGTTTCCCAGAATAACATTGGATTCTCCTTATGCTCAGCATTATGGGTAGCATTGAGATTTAAGGAATTCACCAAAATGTTTATCCGAGCTCACTTCCAACGGGTATCTCCACAGTGTCCTGCCATTATTAGACCCCCACTGGATGTCTATTCATATTAAAGCATGGTCAGAAATCATTATAGGTCCCACCGTCACCTCTGTTACTCTAGAAAACAGCATGGATGACCCCAGAAAATAATCTATCCTAGATCCAGAATCATGCACCCTAGACACATGTGTAATCCCTTTCCAGTGGATTTAAAACCCTCCAATAATCCCAACAGATCATACCCTTCACATAGCCCTCTTACCCATTGTGTTCTGCGATCCCTATTATTACCACTCTGTCTTAACCTATCCACACTTTCTTCCATCACACAATTAAAATCCCCTACAATTATTAACGGGGTGCATCCTATGTCACTCAAGCATTTAGGTATCCTGACACAAAATCTTGCCTCGTATACATTCGGCGCATAAATATTCATCAACGCTACACTCTGACCCCTAACCTCCCTAATCACTAGAATAAACCTACCCTCTGGTCTTCAATAGTTCATGTCATCACAAATCCCATCTTCTTATGAATTAGTATTGCCACTCCTGCCTTCTTCCCACCAGAAGATGCTCCATACACCCCACCCACCCACCATCTCCTAAGCTTATCATGTTCCCTGGCTGTGAGGTGTGTTTCTTGCAAGAAGGCGATCTCCACCCTCCGATCCCGAAGAGCCTTTAACACCTTATACCTTTTTATAGGGTTCCCCATCCCACACACATTCCATGACACAAATCGCAATTTTGTGCCCATCATTATCTATCCATAATCATAGCCTCCATTTATTCTATGTGCATATTTTTGCCAAAAAGACAGCCCCCGCAGCTCAGGGCTCCCCTTATTCTTCCCCATCCTCTCGACCTGCCAGAACTTCCAAATACCATTAGCAGTATCCCTAACCTCCCCCGAAGTTCCCTTTTTTTCTCTTCGCACATTCAAATCCTTCCCTTCCTTCCCCTGTCCTCAATCTATGCTCTCCCATTTCCCTTGCATCCCTTGTCCTTCCCGCCCAACTTTCCCTATTTCCATTCCCTGCCCTCCTCCCTGGGGCCCCCCTCCATTGACCATTAGTAATGCGTTCCAGACCCACCTCTACCAACTCTGCTTCCCCACTTTCCTATTTGTTTCTTCTATATTGCCTTTCACCCTCTTCTCCACACCTCTCTCTCTCCACCTTATCTCTAGTTACTAGTCTTATCTTATAATCTGCCCTTCTCCCACTCCATCCACCTTCCATCTTCCACCCCTCTACCCAATGAATTAGCCTAGCTACATCCCCACCCACGACCTCTCCCCTCCCCCCTCCCCGGATGTCATCAAACAATATCCTATACAACAGATATAAAACACTCCAAACAGTTAAGATACTTCCTAACAAAGTATTAGCACTAACAACTACCACAACATTAACACAATTCTGGATGGGAAAAGGAGCAGGAAACAAAATTATCTTCTCTCATATGTCCATATTCTTCATTTTCCTCCAATCCCAGCATCCATCATACTTTATTCTTTCTTTTACAAAATTGTAATCCGGACCCATCATTCACAGTCACATTCCCTCTCAGTATCTCTTCCGGTCCTGCACATCAAACGCCCGTGATCCAAACAGCACATCCCATATATTCATTCAAAGAAAGAGTACCACACACAGTTCAGCCCTGCCCATTCAGTTCCATTCCTCTCTCCCCAAGGCCTAGTGTAGTAGGCTACGTCCCGCTGCATTTATATTCCCAACTCACTTAAAAGTCCACCAGTTTCTTCCATGGCTCTGTCCAATACCTCAGTCATCAACCAGGTTTGCCAGAAAGGACTGCGCTGCTTCGGCAGTGTTAAAGATGTGCTGCTTGCCTTGATGTTCCACCTTCAATCTTGCAGGGTACATAAGAGCAAAACACATGCCCTTATTTATGAGTGTGGTACAGACCCCAGCAAACTCCCTCCTTCGCTGGCTAACTTGAGTCGAATAGTCCTGGAATACCAAGATTTTCTGTGGGCCCAAGGTCTGACTCCTCTTTGCTCTTGCTGCTCTCAGCACTATTTCTTTTTGAACAAAGTTCAGAAAGCGCACAATCACCAGACGTGGTCAGCCCGCTCCTTCTCTTTTCTGCCCCAGCCTGTGCGCCCTTTCAATAACCAATGGTCCCACACTCGCCTCCAAGGAAAATTGAGAGATCAACCACTTTTCCAGATAGTCACCCAATTCGTTATCTTTGACAGACTCCGATATCCCCACGATTCTCAGGTTTTTCCGTCTGCCTCGATTTTCCAGGTCATCTATCTTATCTGCATAGCTTTTTAATTTCTCTGCCATCTCCTGTATTGTCTGGTTCTGCTTTTGTTGAGCTCCCTTCACCACCTCCACCCGTTGTTCCACCTGCATCACACTCGGCCCAATTTCAATAGTGGAGGAGTGGCCTAGTGGTTGGGGCAAGGTACTTCAGGCCGGAAGGTCGGGGGTTCAAATCCCACTAGAGGACAGCAACCTTGGGCCGGAAGGACTTGGGTTTCTAGTCCCACAGGTGCTCCTTGTGGTCTTGGGCAAGGCACTTAACCCTCCATAGCCCATGTTCCCTGTAAAATAGTTATCTCCAAGTTATAATGCCCTGTTCAGTGTAATTTCAGTTTGTTAAATGTAAACCGCACTGATGCAGAATAGCGTGGTATATAAGAGAATGTAAATAAATACATAATAAATAAAGTTCTGCCACCGACTACCCCACTTGAGACATATGCTCCGAGAGAGGCTGAAATCTCCCCTCCAGAGATTCTCAGGTTTTTCCGTCTGCCTCGATTTTCCAGGTCATCTATCTTATCAGCATAGCTTTTTAATTTCTCAGCCATCTCCTGTATTGTCTGGGCCTGCTTTTGTTGAGCTTCCTTCACCACCTCCACCCATTGTTCCACCTGCATCACTCTCGGCCCAATTTCTGCCACTGCCTACCCCACTTGAGACATATGCTCCGAGAGAGGCTGAAATCTCCCCTCCAGAGCCGCCACCACTGCGTTGGTTACCTCCTCGACTGCTCCAGCAAGTTGTTTGTTCATCGGGCTAGCAGGCGCAGAAGACGCTATCTTGTTCTCCAAACCGCGGGGCTTCTCCTTCCTCCCCGTTTTCGTTGCCATCGGGTTTTGCAGCAAGTGCACTCTCTCCTTCGCTCTCCCTCCAACACTCCCCTGCTTCTCCGACCCCGCGGTTAGCTTTTTCAAGTGGAGTTCTGCTTGTTAAACTCTGTTTTTGTGGCGGGGTGTTCCGGACCCCAGCTATCTACTGCTGCCTGGCTCACTTCATCACGTGGTCTCTCCGTGACAAACATTTTAAATTCTGTAATCTCTTTAATTTCAGAAACTGCACCATTGTCTGTTTTAGCAGTGTTTCCATTAATTTACTCACCACAGAGGTCAAACTACCAGTTTGTGCTTTTGTAGACAGGAACCAATTTGCCCATCTCTCAGTTTTCTGGGATCGCTCTCGTCTCCGAAGAAGCAGATAAATGGTCAGTCATAGGAGCCACCAGTACTTCCCTAAGATCTTTCAATACTCTGCTGAATCCTGTCTGGCCCCATCACTTTGTCTGCTTTTAGTTTACCTAGCTCCTCACAGAAAATCTTCTAAAAATTATTCCACTTCTACCTCACTTCATTCCTATTTGTATTTCTAAGGTCTCATTCCCAGCCCTTCATCTGTGAACACAGAATAGAAGTAATTCCTCTTAATTCTCATCCTCTACATAGTTGTTTTTTCAACCTTGATTCTCACACTTGCACTTCCTCCTGTCACTAACATACTAAAAGGAAGTCTCAACCCCATGTTTTATTGTATTGGCTATTTTTTATTCCATTTGCATCTTTGCTGGTCTATGAAGAGTGATCAAAACGTATTGAGACTTGTGGTATTGCTACATAACAATATGTCATACCATGATGCTATTAAGCATGCAGTGACATAGTTATGTGCTCTGCATGTGCAGTGTGTAGCTTGGCTGCAGCACACTTGTATTTTTTTGTATCAAGTGATGTTTGGTATCGTGTAAAAGCAGTTTGTCAGATTTACAATGAGTGAAAAAATTGAAGAGCGAATTTGCATTAAATTCTGCCAGAAACTTGGAGATTCGTGCAGAGACTTATGATGTTGCAGCAAGTGTATGGTGATGAATGCATGAGTTGTGCTTGAGTTTGACTGGCACAAATGTTTCCAAGAAGGCTGTCAGTGTTCTGTAAGGCCATCCACAAGCAGGAATGAAGACAAAGTTGAAGCAGTGCATACCACAATACGCTCAAATAGTCAAATGACTATCAAGGAGCTTGCTGAGGACATTGACATCAGATTCAGGTTGGTACAATCCATTCTTACTGTCAATTTGGGGATGTGACGTGTGTTTGCAAAATTCATGCTGAAACTCCTGTCCCCTGACCAAAAAGATCAGCTGCAGCCACGGAGTTTTTGCAATGCATTGAAAATAACTCAGATTTCATCAAAAAGATTATTACTGGTGATGAATCATTGGTTTATAGTTATGACCTGGTAACTAAGGCTCAATCTTCACAATGAAAGACTCCAAATTCTCCCAAACCCAAGAAAGCCCATCTGGTGAGGAGCAATGTCAAGGTCCTGTTGTTTTCTTTGATTACCAGGGTATTCATCACAAGTATGCTCCAAAAGGCCAAACCATCAATAAAGGAGTACTGTGTCCAAGTTCTGACTTGTTTGAGCAGGGCCGGCCCAACCACTAGGCTAACTAGGTGGTCGCCTAGGGCAGCAACTTCCAGAGGGCAGCAAAAGCAGGGTATTCAAAGCTAAATAATAGATGTTGACAGCCAGTGGGAGAGTAAAACTTGAGGTTCGCCTAGAGCACCAACACTTTGAACCCACTCTAGGGCCGGCCCTGCACTTGAGAGATGCAGTTCGTCATAAGAGACCAGAATTGCACAAGAGTGCTGAATGGTTACTTCATCACAATAACGCTGCTGCTCACGCATCACATTTTGTCCAATAGTTTTTGGCCAAACACCAAATCGAGTAAGTCAGTCAGCCTCCATACTCACCTGATCTCGCACCCTGTGACTTGTTTCCAAAACTGAAATTACTACTGAAAGGAAGGAGATTCGATGACTTGGAGACTATTAAGCAAAATTAGACATGACAGGTTTACAGTAGAACAAAGGCATTTCAAAATTGTTTCCAGCAGTGGCAGGAATGCAGGAGGAAGTGTGTTTTATCTGAAGGGGACTACTTTGAAGAAGACTGAGTGCAATAACTGTCAGTGTTATACTTCTTGTGCTATTGTACAAGTCTTGATACTTTTTGATCGCACCTCGTACTTTACAAACTTCCCTTAGCTTCTCCAAATATTGCTATTGTCTTTCTTTTTCTGCGACTTCTTGTGGTTTATATAGACTAATCTTTTTTTTAGCTACTTTTGCAAACCATAGCGACTTCCTTTTACTCTTAATTTTTACTTTACCAACAAAAAGGTTTGTCGCCCTTAAAATATGTCCATTCAGTTTTGCCCATTGTTGTACTTCCCCCTGAAGTTCCCATCCAGCTAATGACTCCTTGAGGTATTCCCCGTCTATACAAAGTTAGTTTTTCTGACGTCTACGACCTTCACTTTTGAATGAACCATCTTCATCTGTGTGCTAATATTGAAGCTCATCATTTGGTGGTCACTGCATGCCAGATGGTCACCCATGACAACATTAGAAACATTCTTCTCATTTGTAAGTACCAAGTCCACTATCAACCTTTCCTGCGTGAAACGTTCTATTGTTTGCATGCTTTTTATGAGAAGGGGAAGAGAAAGCAGTGGTTGTGTACTACAATCTGTGTGGCCAAAATGAACAGATTATGAAATGCTAACAATTTAGGAAAGCTAACAAAATTGACAACACAGTAATAATGGGCGAATTCAATTACCCTGTATCAGCTGGGTAAATGTTTCATCAAGACATACTAAGGAGAGTTTCTACATAAAATAAATGACTGCTTCATGGAGCAGCTAGTTCAGGAACCCCAACACAAGGGGCAGCTATTTTAGACCTAGTCCTTAGTAGAACACAGGATCTGGTGCAAGAAGTAATGGTATTAGAGCCACTGGGCAATAGTGATCATAATCTGATCAAATTTGATTTCATAACTAGAGGGAGGACAGTAAGAAAGTCTACCATACTAGTATTTCTCCAGGAACAGTCAGGAAGTCGGTCCTGACATTTTGGTGATGTTGGCACCGACAGAGCCTATGCGGATTCACTCCCCTGCTTTTGAAAAAAGCCTTTGGGAGTTAGACCGCGCATGTGCAGTCACCTTCCTGCCCAAGGGTGCCATCTTACCTCAGTCTTCTTTTTTTTCCACGGAGCCCTGCAGACATCCTGTCGTTCACGATGAAAGTCGATTTTTGTAACCTTCTACTTGGGCATTTTTTTGCTCTAGTGGTAGGAGATTCCCACTACATCGGGGGATCAGACCCAGACCCAATTCCCCAGCGCGATCACCATCGGTGACTCCCCTGTGCAGGATCTGGTTCTGGGCTCAATGTTCTTGAGACTCGAACTGGTAGCTGCGGAGCTTACTGGCATCAAAGCCAGGATGGTGGCCTGGAATGCAGCCTGGCTGCTTTCCTTGAAGTGCAGTCGGCCCAATACCTGGAGCCTCCGGGTCGTCTGTGCCGACCACAGGACCCCCTCCACTGCAAGGACCTCCCCGGAGGATTCCAGTCTGTGCTGGAGTGTTTTGCATGTTGGGAGCCACATTGGTCGGCCTCCGCTCGAGGCGCAACTTGCCCCCGAGCACCTCGGAGCCTGCGCATCGGTCACCCATATGTAAGGACTAATTCCTGCTGTCCACAGAGAACAACCATTACAGGTGAGTAACTACACTTTCTCCATGGACAAGTATGAAGCAAATCCTCACATATGAGTGACATCACTGATGGATTCCACACAGAATGCTCCCCAGCTTCCATTGGAAGCTTTGGTGAGTTGCATCGAACATGCATACTTGCCTTCCCACCTGCCGCAACCCAATCTTCTCCAGTCTCTTTTTTTCTGCAGAGCCCAAAGGACATGTCCTGCATTGGCAGAAAAACCTTTTCTCTTACCTCCACGGGTATTTCTTTTCTTGAGTAATTTTCACCGCCTGTTGTCAGTTTGCTCCGAACCAATATTTTTCTTTTCTTGGGTTTTTTTTTGTGTTTTTTGTTTTGTTTTTTATCTTTGTGCTTTTCCCTTTCTGGGCCTTTTTCCCACCATCATAAGTAAGGCTTTCGATCTCACTGATAGTCTTCCCAGACATGTCAAAACCGGTGAGCGTCTTTAAGAAATGCACAAAATGTGGCTGCACTATTTCGGTCACAGACACAAATAGAAGAATAGCAAATCACCTGGGCCGGATGGTATACATCCAAGGGTGTCGAAAGAACTGAAATATGAGATTGCAGACCTGCTATTAGTAATCTGTGAATTTTCATTAAAATCATCTGTAATACCTGAAGATTGGAGGATCGCCAATGTAACGCCAATTTTTAAAAAGGGCTCCAGGGGTGATCAGGGAAACTACAGACCGGTGAGCCTGACGTCAGTACTGGGAAAAATGGTAGAAACCATCATAAAGAACAAAATTACACAGCATGTAGATAGTCATGGCCTAATGGGAGACAGCCAACATGGCTTTAGACAAGGAAGATCTTGTCTTACTAATCTGTTATGTTTTTTTGAAGGTGTGAATAAACAGGTGGACAAAGGTGAGTCAGTTGATATAGTGTATCTGGACTTTCTGAAAGCCTTTGACAAGGTCCCTCATCAGAGACTTTTGGCAAAACTAGAGTCATGGGATAGGAGGCAGTGTACTACTGTGGATCAGGAACTGGTTAAAAGATAGAAAGCAGAGGGTAGGGCTAAATGGCCAGTTTTCCCAGTGGAGAAAGGTGAATAGTGGTGTACAGAAGAGGCAAGAGAGATGGACGATCACATGTGCCTTTATTGTGTCCCCTACGCGTTTCGGCGTATGCCTTCCTCGGGGGGATATACTTAAACATATAAACATAAAACAACATGTTAAATAATTATACACTAAAAAACACATCAACCTCATAAATGATAAAAACATACAGGCATGTATTGTTTACAAAATATAAGCCACTAAAAACCAAATGTAACAACCAAAAGAAAAAACTGTTAAAAACAAGCATTTGACAATGCTAAAAATATAAATAAACAATATGGCAAATAAGATAATAAATAAGTAAACAATATGGCAAATAAGATAATAAATAATTAAAAGACGCAGGGCAGAACACACAAAACAAATAGCATGCAAATAATTATATATATATAATAAATAGTAATAAAAATGATACTGATAATAACATAAACAGATGTTTACTTACAAGGCACAATTGGTTAATGGCCAATAGGCAGAATGGTAAAGAGATTCCTTGTATTAAAAATTAACTGCAAACATATAAAAATATATAATGTAAAGCATAAACAAACAAGTAAAAACACTATACCTAAGCATAGGCAATTGGCACTAATGGACAAACGTGCTATTAAATGAATGGATAAAAACAAAATTCTCTCAAAAGATGAGAATGTAAAAAAGTATACAGATAAAAAGAAAAGAGAAAAAGATGGCATTAAGCTGAGTTGGTTGGCACATTTTAAAGACATCAACATGAATAAACTGAGGGTAAATTATAGATAGGTGTGAAGCTATATTTAAAATATACTAAACTGAACATAACCTTAAAAAACATGGGCACCACCAAAAATATACACGGAGTAACTTAAACAAAAATAAGTACAAACCAATGAATGAGCCAAACTTACATGAAATGAGCAATTCAATCCCATGCAAAAGCAAAAAGGTTGTCAATGAACAGGAAGCACGTTCTGTTAGCGTTCAGGACGAGTTAAGGACTGACTGGCTGAACGTTGGAACTTTATATACCAGAAAAAAGAGGGCAAGGCTAAAATGACCATGTGACAGTGATCAGGTGACCTAAAAACTTCAAAATAGGAGTGCTCAACCTTTAAACAGAAGAAAAGTACCTCTATATGTTGTGTCACATTAAGAGGCACACAGGTAAGCGTCATTAAAATTGTAATGATGAAAAGATATAACTAAATGTAAATATGAATGAAAGGAGTGTGAACAAATTATGGCTCTCAGAGAAAATCATGATATAAAAAAAGGGGGGAGGGGGCATTGCTCACAGAAAAACTGTCAGATCTACCTCCTGATTCAAGCCATGAGGTGCCAAACTGTTTAATTCATAAATGTACCTTTGTTCCAATCTAAGCAAAGCTTTATCTGTGTCTCCACCTCTCCAACTAGGAATCACTGTCTTAAGGACAAAATACTTTAAATCTTGAATGGTATGTTGTTTATCCTGCCAGTGTTGTACTAGAGGACTGTCTAACAGTTTCCTCTGTAGACAACTCCTATGCTCGATGATACGAGTGCGAATTTGGCGTTTGGTTTTACCGACATAGAACAAACTACAAGGGCACATGATTAAATATATGACTTTTTCAGATTTACAGTTAGAAAAGTGGTTAAGGTAAAACTTCTGTTGTGTAACCGGATGTGCAAACATATTCTTAACTGTGATAGTATGCGCACAAACGGAACAAGACCCACATTTAAAATGGCCTTTAATCTTAGGTGCAGGTTTAGGATAGGTAAGAGCGGAAGGAACAAGTGTATTGGCCAGATTAGGATTCCGTTTGTAAGCAATCATTATCTTTTTTGAAGTGAAGTTGGGTAAACCGGTCAGCAGGTACCACTCTTTTTTCAAGATACTGGCGATCTCTTTGGAATATTGTGAAAAAGTCAGGGAGCAGGTAATCCTATCCTCTTGAGAGCGTTGTTTTTTCTGTAAAAGGGTAATACGCTGTGTGGTGCAAGCTCTAAGATACGCCTTTTTAATACATCTCTTGGGATATCCGCGATTGGAAAATCTCATATGCATGTCTGCTGCATGTTTTTGAAAATCCGATTCTTTAGCGCACAATCGTTTGATTCTAAGGAATTGACTAATTGGCAAATTGTCCTTTAGGGCCGTGTTATGATAACTATCATACCGTAAGAGATTATTGCGGTCCGTAGGTTTTCGATAAAGGTCAGTAATAAAACCGGATTCTCCCTTCTTAATCAATAAATCTAAATAAGGTATACTCTCCTCACTAAAATGGCCTTCAAATTGTAGATTGGGATCCAAATCATTTATCCATGAAAAAAATTCTTGTAAAACAACTTCCGTTCCATCCCAGATTATTAAAACATCGTCTATATATCTTTTCCAAAGTAAAATATGTTGTTTAAAAGGATGTGATTGTAAAAATTTATCTTCAAAATCAGTGACATATAAATTGGCCACGTCCGGGGCCATAGGTGACCCCATTGCAACCCCTTTTATCTGTTTGTAAAATATTCCTCTAAAATTAAAATAATTCTCTTCCATAACAAGAGAAGCTAATTGTGTGAGGAAACATGTAGGAACACGTGCTGGATATGGTCTACGGATCAGGGTGTTAGCCAATACTTCCACTGCCGCTTTTTGGGGATTGTTTGTGTATAGTGAAACAACATCTAAGGTAACTAATAGCAATCGATCATGATAACCAGAAAAAGAATGCAATATATTAATGACATGTGTAGAATCTTGTATATAGGATGGTGCCTCTGAAACGAATGGTCTCAAAAAATGGTCTAAAAACTTAGAGATAGGTTCAAAAAGTGAACCAATAGCCGAGACTATTGGACGACCCGGGGGATTTTTCAAAGATTTGTGAATCTTAGGTAGTACATAAATGGTGGGAATGATCGGATGTGCAACAGTGAGAAAGGAGACCTCTTTTGGTGTGAGATAGCCAGCTTGGCTACCTATATATAACATAGTGTCTATTCTTTTTTGTAAATTAGTTGTAGGATCCTCATAAATTTTTTCATAGAAATCATTCAATTGGCGTAAGACCTCAGCTATATATGCACTGCGATTTTGAATGACAATTGCCCCTCCTTTGTCCGCAGGCTTAATAATAATGGAATTGTTGTTACGTAGTCCATCGAGCGCTTCCTTTTGAGCCCTTGTGGTATTAAAAAATACTTTAACTTTAGATTGGTATAATTCTTGTACCTTTGCTAAAACGACTTTTTCATAAGCTATGATGAGAGGATCCGTATTGGAAGGAGGTATCCATGTTGAGGGTCGTCTAACTACAGAGGGATCTGTATCATCATTGTGAGAATTACCAAAAAAGTTGAAAATTTTAAGCTTACGAAAAAATTTATAGAGTTCAACATGAGTGTTGAACCTATCATGGGAATTTGTGGGAACATAAGTAAAACCCTTTTCTAATACTTGTAACTCTGTGTCAGTAAGAACATGATCAGACAAATTGATTATGTTACTTACAGATCCCAGTCCAGTCTTCTTTTGGACATCAATCCTACATCCTTGTCTCTTCTCCGTGGAGAATACATCTGATAATTCCTGTCCCTGCCTTGGGCATAATACGTTTGATGATCCCTGCGTCTCTGTGGTGATCTTGGAGGTCGTGGATGGTAATCTAAACCGCCTCCTTTCCACAGAGAGTCCATCTGAAAACCCCGACGGGGGCTTTTTGACGGCTGTGGGGGCTGAGCTGTAGAGAAAAGTGAGCCTGAGGGATCTACTGGGCCTTCTGTCATTTCATCTGAGGCACACCTACTTCTTTTGGGACCTCGTTGTGGGTTAGGAGATCTTAAAGGAGATCTGACTCTAGTCTTTTGTCTATTTCTTGAGTTGTTTTTAGTGTTAGAATTGGGAGACTGTGGAGGTTTCCTATAGGAACCATTTCTTTTTCTATTCCTAAAAGCGGACCCATCATGGGTCCAATAATATACGGTGTTCAATTTGTAATCTTCTTCATCACGCTTAAATTTACTAATTTTTAAATCTTTAATTTCTTTTCTATATTCTATAGTATTCCTATCAAATTTCTTTTTCTCGTTGTCGAATTGTTTATCCATTTTTTTAAGTTTGTCCATAGAGGTGTCAATTAATGGCTTAAGAACCTCTGCCCTGCGTCTAGATGTATTAATAATTAAAATCATTAAATCCAAAGAACACTTGTTTAAAATCTTAATCCAATTAGACATAAAAACATCATCGTCCTTGAACATGCCTGGTGCCTTCTGTACTCTAAGACCACGTGGAATAATTTTTTTACGGCAATATTCTAACATAGAAGATCCATGTAGCTCTTCTCTAATCAGGCGTTGTGTCATCCGAACTATATTTCCCCATTCTTCTTCAATGTCCGGAACAAATTCCTCCTCAGTGAAGAAGGGGTCCTCTGGCAGTAAAGATCTTTTCCACCATTTTTTGAGACCATTCGTTTCAGAGGCACCATCCTATATACAAGATTCTACACATGTCATTAATATATTGCATTCTTTTTCTGGTTATCATGATCGATTGCTATTAGTTACCTTAGATGTTGTTTCACTATACACAAACAATCCCCAAAAAGCGGCAGTGGAAGTATTGGCTAACACCCTGATCCGTAGACCATATCCAGCACGTGTTCCTACATGTTTCCTCACACAATTAGCTTCTCTTGTTATGGAAGAGAATTATTTTAATTTTAGAGGAATATTTTACAAACAGATAAAAGGGGTTGCAATGGGGTCACCTATGGCCCCGGACGTGGCCAATTTATATGTCACTGATTTTGAAGATAAATTTTTACAATCACATCCTTTTAAACAACATATTTTACTTTGGAAAAGATATATAGACGATGTTTTAATAATCTGGGATGGAACGGAAGTTGTTTTACAAGAATTTTTTTCATGGATAAATGATTTGGATCCCAATCTACAATTTGAAGGCCATTTTAGTGAGGAGAGTATACCTTATTTAGATTTATTGATTAAGAAGGGAGAATCCGGTTTTATTACTGACCTTTATCGAAAACCTACGGACCGCAATAATCTCTTACGGTATGATAGTTATCATAACACGGCCCTAAAGGACAAGTTGCCAATTAGTCAATTCCTTAGAATCAAACGATTGTGCACTAAAGAATCGGATTTTCAAAAACATGCAGCAGACATGCATATGAGATTTTCCAATCGCGGATATCCCAAGAGATGTATTAAAAAGGCGTATCTTAGAGCTTGCACCACACAGCGTATTACCCTTTTACAGAAAAAACAACGCTCTCAAGAGGATAGGATTACCTGCTCCCTGACTTTTTCACAATATTCCAAAGAGATCGCCAGTATCTTGAAAAAAGAGTGGTACCTGCTGACCGGTTTACCCAACTTCACTTCAAAAAAGATAATGATTGCTTACAAACGGAATCCTAATCTGGCCAATACACTTGTTCCTTCCGCTCTTACCTATCCTAAACCTGCACCTAAGATTAAAGGCCATTTTAAATGTGGGTCTTGTTCCGTTTGTGCGCATACTATCACAGTTAAGAATATGTTTGCACATCCGGTTACACAACAGAAGTTTTACCTTAACCACTTTTCTAACTGTAAATCTGAAAAAGTCATATATTTAATCATGTGCCCTTGTAGTTTGTTCTATGTCGGTAAAACCAAACGCCAAATTCGCACTCGTATCATCGAGCATAGGAGTTGTCTACAGAGGAAACTGTTAGACAGTCCTCTAGTACAACACTGGCAGGATAAACAACATACCATTCAAGATTTAAAGTATTTTGTCCTTAAGACAGTGATTCCTAGTTGGAGAGGTGGAGACACAGATAAAGCTTTGCTTAGATTGGAACAAAGGTACATTTATGAATTAAACAGTTTGGCACCTCATGGCTTGAATCAGGAGGTAGATCTGACAGTTTTTCTGTGAGCAATGCCCCCCCCCCCCTTTTTTTATATCATGATTTTCTCTGAGAGCCATAATTTGTTCACACTCCTTTCATTCATATTTACATTTAGTTATATCTTTTCATCATTACAATTTTAATGACGCTTACCTGTGTGCCTCTTAATGTGACACAACATATAGAGGTACTTTTCTTCTGTTTAAAGGTTGAGCACTCCTATTTTGAAGTTTTTAGGTCACCTGATCACTGTCACATGGTCATTTTAGCCTTGCCCTCTTTTTCTGGTATATAAAGTTCCAACGTTCAGCCAGTCAGTCCTTAACTCGTCCTGAACGCTAACAGAACGTGCTTCCTGTTCATTGACAACCTTTTTGCTTTTGCATGGGATTGAATTGCTCATTTCATGTAAGTTTGGCTCATTCATTGGTTTGTACTTATTTTTGTTTAAGTTACTCCGTGTATATTTTTGGTGGTGCCCATGTTTTTTAAGGTTATGTTCAGTTTAGTATATTTTAAATATAGCTTCACACCTATCTATAATTTACCCTCAGTTTATTCATGTTGATGTCTTTAAAATGTGCCAACCAACTCAGCTTAATGCCATCTTTTTCTCTTTTCTTTTTATCTGTATACTTTTTTACATTCTCATCTTTTGAGAGAATTTTGTTTTTATCCATTCATTTAATAGCACGTTTGTCCATTAGTGCCAATTGCCTATGCTTAGGTATAGTGTTTTTACTTGTTTGTTTATGCTTTACATTATATATTTTTATATGTTTGCAGTTAATTTTTAATACAAGGAATCTCTTTACCATTCTGCCTATTGGCCATTAACCAATTGTGCCTTGTAAGTAAACATCTGTTTATGTTATTATCAGTATCATTTTTATTACTATTTATTATATATATATAATTATTTGCATGCTATTTGTTTTGTGTGTTCTGCCCTGCGTCTTTTAATTATTTATTATCTTATTTGCCATATTGTTTACTTATTTATTATCTTATTTGCCATATTGTTTATTTATATTTTTAGCATTGTCAAATGCTTGTTTTTAACAGTTTTTTCTTTTGGTTGTTACATTTGTTTTTAGTGGCTTATATTTTGTAAACAATACATGCCTGTATGTTTTTATCATTAATGAGGTTGATGTGTTTTTTAGTGTATAATTATTTAACATGTTGTTTTATGTTTATATGTTTAAGTATATCCCCCCGAGGAAGGCATACGCCGAAACGCGTAGGGGACACAATAAAGGCACATGTGATCATCCATCTCTCTTGCCTCTTCTGTACACCTACTTTATCAGCAAGAGCGCTTGCTCTTCTTGTGCCCGACCGAATAGTGGTGTACCCCAGGGATCTGTGCTGGGTCTGCTGCTTTTTGACATAGTCATAAATGACCTGGAAAGGGAATAACGAGTGAGGTTATCAAATTTGCAGATGACACAAAGCTATTTAAAGTTGTTAAAACCCAAGAGGATTGTGGAAAATTGCAAGAGGATCTTGATAAATTGGAAGACTGGGCATCAAAATGGCAGATGAAATTTAATGTGGATAAGTGCAAAATTATGCACCTAAGGAAGAACAACCCAAACTATGGTTACAAGATGCAAGGTTCCACATTAGGAACCACCACCCAGGAAAAAGATTTAGGGGTCATTGTGGATAACATGTTAAAACCCTCGGCCCAGTGTGCAGCGGCGGCCAAGAGAGCAAATAGAATGCTAGGTATCATAACGAAAGGAATGGAAAATAAAACAAAAGATATTATGCCTCTATATCGTTCCATGGTGAGACCGCACCTTGAATATTGTGTGCAATTCTGGTCGCCGTATCTTAAAAAGGATATGGCGTTATTAGAAAAGGTTCAGAGAAGAGCCACCAAAATGGTAAAGGGGATGGAAGGCTACTCCTATGAAGAAAGGCTAAAAAGGTTAGGGCTCTTTAACCTGGAAAAGAGACGGCTGAGGGGAGATATGATAGAAGTCTATAAATTAATGAACGGAGTGGAACGGGTAAACGTAGATCAGTTGTTTACGTTATCAGAATATAGAAAGACTAGGGGACATGCAATGAAGCTACAGGGTAAACTATTTAAGACTAATAAAAGAAAATATTTTTTTCACTCAACGTGTAATCAAACTCTGGAATTTGTTACCGGAGGATGTAGTAAAGGCTGTTAGTGTAGCTGGGTTTAAAAAAGGTTTGAACAAGTTCCTGGAGGAAAGGTCCATAAACCATTATTAAGAAGGGACCCAGGATATCAATGCTTGACTCAGTACAAGCATTGTGGAACCTGTGTCTCTTGGGGAAACTGCCAGGTACGTATGACCTAGATTGGCCACTGTTGGAAACAGGATACTGGGCTTGATGGACCTTGGTCTGACCCAGTATGGCATATCTTATGTTCTTAGGCACAATTAGTGTCTTAGGCCTGACCACCTGCCTGTGTCCTGCAACCTTTATCTGCAGATGACAAGGAAAGGCCGGGAAAAGCAGGAGGATTACTCTTCGGAACGTCTGATTCAGCATCCTCTGCTCCAGCATTGGTGACGCTGTTGCTGAGTTCTGCTGAGGCATTAACTGGGCGGGATACCCAGGCATTTTTAGAACCGAGGGGCCAAAGCATCCAGCAGAGACCCTCTGATGTCCAAACAGAATCTAGAAAGAACTTGACATCAATCCCGTCAGCATCAAAATGGGCGCCCGAGCGCCAGGATAAGCCCAGGATACATCGGTACTGAAGCCCTTCCCGGTGCAATGCAGCAGGGACAGCAAGAGCTGGGAACGGCCCGCCAAGCTTCCCTGTAGAAGGAATCAACTCCCAGATGAGAAGAATCGACCCCCACAGCCCTGGGGACAGCTGGATGGCTCCAATGAGCCTGTCATTGTGGAATCCCTACCAGAGGTATCATCACAGGTGGCCAAAGTTGCAATCCCGGCCCCGATTCCCTCCTAGGCAGTGGTGCTGGAGTAATGCCTGAGGGCCCTTGAGACTCACATGGTGGTGGTCTTAGCATTGCGGCAATGTCTTCGGCGGCATCCTCGCACTCTGCCCAGCCCATCCTGAAGACCGATGCATTGCTGACGGAGGCAGTTGAATTGAGCGGGAGATCGGAATCAATGCCAGTTCCCATGGTGAATTCCTGTCAAGCGTATTGAGTTCCAATGTCCCCGGACACCCCCATTCTCGCTTGGGGTGCCACGGGTCCCACAGCTGTCCGCTTTCTCCGCATGACCAAAGTAAGGCAGCAGGAGGAAATCTGACACTACTTTGACTTCCTCTCAGAGTCTAAGGACTGAGAAACCGAGGAGAGCTTTGCCTTCTCAGACAGAAGATCTCCTGATCTTCCCTCTGATTTGTCCCCTCCGTATGAGCAGTGTAAATTGCCCCTGGAGGACATGTCCTTCCAGGAATTTTTGCAGGATATGGCTAAGGCCATACCCTTCTCCTTTGAAGCGGAGAATGAGCTGAGGGGGAGGAACTTGAGCTCCTACAGTATCCTTCGGTGCCCAAGGAGTCGGTGGTGGTGCCGGTGCACCATGTCTTGCATAGCTGTGGGAGAATCCTCTCACAGTTCCTGCTTTCAGTTGGTGGCTGGACTTGATGTACCATGTCCAGAAGGCACTGGACTTTGAGAAGCCCCAGCTACTGCACAACTCATTCGTGGTTGAGTCTGCCTTAAAGTGCGTGAAGAGCACCAAGATTCGCTCCTCTGTTTCCCCCAGATAAGGAGGTCAATTGTGCCAAAACCTAATGAACTGAGAAAAGGGTAAACCCTCAATCAACCGGCATGGATGAGCACTAGAAAAATGCAGAAAAGTGTTCCTGTCGGTGGTTTTCCTATAGACAGAGGTACCCCAACCTGCAAACAGCTTTATTACCCAGACATCCAAAAAAATAATCTCATGCTCATGGAAGTTTAATGTAAACTCTATGTTAGGGTGACAAGAGTTGAGCCAACAATGGAACTGCAATAACAACTCCACTGATCCCACTCCATATCATGAAAATGTCATCAATATAACGTCGCCAAATCCAAACATGGGAGGAGAAAGGTGATAGAGGCAACCATCTTGCCTCAAATTGCCCCATGTAAAGATTGGCAACTAAGGGGGCAAAGGTAGCTCCCATAGCTACTGCAGAAATCTGTCGAAAAAACTTATGGTCAAACTCAAAATAATTGTAATTTAGAGCAAACTCTGCTGTCATTTTTTGGCAATCTTGTTGGAGGCTGAGTCTTTGGCATCAGAACCCGACATTGTTTTGGTTACTTTTGATGTCACTGCACTGTATATTAGTATTCCCTAAGGCAAAGTTCTTGGAGTGGTGAGACAAGTTTTGAAACAGCGGGGAGACATGTCTGCGGGTCTTCTTTCTTTTATTGGGAATCTGGCAGAGTTTGCTCTATATCACAATTATTTTTGGGACATGCTACCACACATGCGTGGTCCCCTTCCTACCCAAAGGTGCCATCTTGCTCAGTCTCCTTTTTCCATGGAGCCCAATGGACATCTGTCCTGTTTCGCTGGAAAAATCCTTGCTAATTATCCTTAAAAGCTAACCTTACGGGTTTGCGTACCGGTTCCTCTTCCTGCCTCAAGCCAGCACCGATCTCGGCACTGTTCTCGGCTCCCTTTTCCTGTTTTGATCGAGGCTTACCTAGACCGGCATTCGTGCCATTTTTTTGCCCGGAAGTGGTCGACTCTGTCGGGGTGTTCCCCACCATGTCCCGCGGTTGATTCAAGAAATGTGACTGCTGCAGTCAGACCATGTCTGTCACAGACACTCATGAGTGCTGCCTGCGCTGTCTGGGCCCGGACCATGACAGCACCTTAATTGAACTGTGCCAGGCCATGAGACGTAGCCTTCGATGACTTTCTCAAGGACATGGCCAGAGCCCCCTCAGTACAGACCGAGGCAGAGGAAGATCCGCTCACCAAGGAACTGGAGATTCTCCAATATGAGTCTCCACACAAGGAAACCTTCACGATGCCCGTACAGCTGATCCTTGAGTGGCTACTGCTCAGAATGTGGGAGACACTGGCATCGGTACCGGTGATGAGATGGCGCCTCTGCCATGTAGTGCATTTGGAAAGACCCTGGGATCCACATATCCCAGCTCCCACATAACTCCATGTTTGTCGCGTTGACCATGCAAAAACTTAAGAGCCTAAAGACCCACTCCTCTGTTTCCCCCCGGAAGGGAGACCAGACCCCTCGATGCCCTCGGGAGAAGGTGTTACCAGGGCTTGATGTTGGGTTGCCGGATCCAAGCCTATGAATTATACATAGGTATGTACCTGAAGGCTCTAATCCAGGAGCTGTCTGGGTTTTCGGCTGGCCTTATCAGCGAGCCCCTACAACGGTTCCACACTATGACCTCTGGGATCAAGGACTGCTCCATGTTCCTCTCCCAAGTGGCCTACAATGGCTTTGAGTCAGCAGTTTGAGTCACAGCAGCCGGCATCGCCTGACCCCAAGGCTGGCTGCAGTCTTCTGACCTCAAGCAATGGGTCCAAGACAGCTGCTTGATGTCCCCTGCACTGGGGAGAACCTGTTTGGCAAACCTATGGTCGACAAAGCAGCCAAGATTGAGGCCGATGTGGTGACTCGCTAGAGGCTCTCTAAAAAGACCTCATCCCTTCCCCGCAAGAAACCATCAGGGAAAAGACCCCTTTTCCCAAGGAAAAAGGGTCCTTTTGCACAGAGTCACCACTACCAGTCGTCCTCAGGCCAGCAGCAAGGTTCTCACCCTAAGAGGCAAGGCCATGGGGCTCAGAAACCAAAGACACAGATGCCCCAGGTCCCGCCCAACCAGGGGAGAGCTTTTGACTCTCAGGGCAGGGCCTCCCCTCTCCCGGGAGACCTTCACCAGCCCACAGGAGGGACGCTTGGCATTCTTGCCCCATAGATGGGCCAATATCACCTCAGACCAGTGGGTACTGCAAGTGGTAAGGTAGGGATACCTCCTCCACCTACAGCAGATACCATCCAGGTTCTTCCCAAGAGAGCCAGTGCGACACCACCTTCACCAGACCCTTCTACTCACAGAGCTCACAGGTCTGCTCAGGGACAATGCAGTAGAGCCTGTACCCAAGCACCAATGGGGAAAAGGCTTCTGCTCCAGATACTTCCTTGTCCCAAAGCGGATTGGGGTCTCAGGCCCATACTAGATCTATGAAACTTAAACAAGTTTATGGTGAGGGAGACGCTCTCCCTTGGAACACCACTGCCACCAGGGAGATTGGTTGTGCTCCTTGGATCTAAAGGATTCGTGTACACACATCCTAATCCACCCCTCCCACAGGCAGTACCTAAGGTTCGTGGTAGGAGGAGGGCACCACCAGTACAGGGTGCTACTCTTTGGCATGGCCTTCTCATCTTAACCAAATGCCTAGTGGTAGTGGCCACCCACCTGCACCTACAAGGGGCTTTCATCTTCCGCTACCTAGACAACTGGTTTATAAGGGGTGGCACAGCCTCAGAGGTCAGTCAGGCCGCAGAGCTTGCAACCCTCCTTCTGCAGCACCTGGGGTTCATCATCATCTACCCCAAATCCCATCTCTTTCCAGCCCAAAGCGTGGAGTTCATAAGTGCTCAGTTGGACACACTACAGGTCAAGGCCGTCCCCCCCAGAGAAGGGCAGAATGCCTCAGACAACAGGTAGGAGAGGTGCAACGCCGCTGGTCAGTGTCAGCTCATTTCCTCCTCCTCCTGCTGGACCAAATGGCCTCTACAGCCCATGTAATGCCCTCAGCCCACTTGCACATGTTGACAGCCCAGTGGTGCCTCCGCTCACAGTGGACTCAAGCCACGGGCAGGCTCAGTGTTACCTGCCAACTGGCGAAATCCCTCAACTGGTGGTGAAGCCTGCACCACTTCCAGGAGGAAATGCCCTTCCAGGCACCCATGCCTCAGAGGACCCTGACTTACGGATGCCTCCCTCCTGGGTTGGGGGACGCATTGTGGGGACCGCTGCACACAGGGCAGCTGGTCTCAGGAGGAATCACTGTTGCAGATCAATCTCCAGGAGCTCAGGGCAATCTTCCTGGCCCTACAAGTGTTCCGCCACCACCTGCGACACTGGCCCATACTGATCCAGACGGACAACCAGGTCGCTATGTTTTATATCAACAAGCAGGGGGGCACGAGTTCATACTCCCTCTGCCAGGAGGTGGTTGTCGTCCTCTCCTTCACAGCCCGCAACAGCATGCTCCTGCGAGTGGTGTACCTCCCCAGCCAGGACAACTGCCTAGCGGACAAACTGAGCAGAGTCCTTCGGCCACATGAGTGGCGCTTGAACCCCAGGGTGTTAAAACGGTTCTTCCACCTTTGGGGTTCAAGCGCCACTCGTGGCCACCTTTGGACCTATTCACCTCTCTAGACAACATGCAGCTACCTCACTTCTGCTCCCATCAGCCGCACCCGGATGGGGCAGCAGATTCCTTCCTGATCTCATGGTCCGAGAGCCTACTCTGTGCATTCCCACCTACCCCTTTGCCCCTGTTGCCAGGACCCTCTTCAAGGTCCATAGCGAGGAGGCGTCAATCATAATAATTGCTCCCAGGTGGCCTAAGCAGCCATGGTTTCCACAGCTGCTCTCCCTGTCGGTGGCCCTCCCAGTCCCGCTGGGCCTTGCTCAACACCACCTGTCCTAGGAGGGGGCTCCCTACTGCACTCCAACCTGGGGTCACTAATGCTAACAGCATGGCTGCTGAAAGGTAGCATTGGCCCCTTTCAATCTTTCGAGAGAAGTTGAGATCCTACTGGCCTCCCAAAAACCCTCCACCAGATGGGCTTATACCTTTAGAGGCACATGCCTGCATTGGAAAGGCCCCATGTTGCCAGTGGAGATGAGGGCTGGAGTTGAAGTGAGGCAGCCGCCACTGTTGAGAGTAATCATCTTACTTTGTGCTTCCTCTTTCTGTCTGAACGCTCCTTCCCTGATCACAAAGCGCGATCTGTACCCCAAGTGAGGATTTTGCAACCTGCAGTTTGGGAACCACTGCTCTACTGCTTGATTTTTCTGCCCCCCTTGCTGGAGATCTTGTTTCCATGTCCTTCCTCGAAAATCCACTTTACCTCTGCTGAGATTCCTGCCTCCCTCCCACCATCCCTGCCAGTACCTTCTCCTTTCCATATTCCTTATCCTCCTCCCTTCCCAGCATGGGTCATGAGGACCCCCTTTCTCCCAAAAAAGAGTTAAAAGTAACTGGGCCAAAGTGTTAAAAAAGCTACATAATTTAATATGCAAATTTATAAAAATATGCTATAGATTTTCAAACTCTTACTGTAGAATCCTTTTGAGGGAAACCAGAGACTATCAAATGCATTTCTTGAAGCACTTTATTTGTCTTATCTGTGTATCTTGACTAGATTACATGCTCCATGGAGCAAGGACTGTTCATATGTATCTGTACAACACATGCTTATTTATTTAGCTGCGCTTATTATCGCTTTTCACCAGGTCAAAGCGGTTTACAATAAATGAGACGGGATACATTAAACAGTTCAGTTCATATTTACCGGGGGAGGGGGGGAGACCGTATACCATCACCATGGGGGTTCGACCATATTTACATTCCTGGCTTGGTGGGCATCAGGGATTTTCTTGTCTTATTTGCAGTTCTGGTTTCTCACTCAGTCTCAGTCTACTTAGTGTTCATCGTGGACAGGACATTAGTGGGTGCTGTCCTGTTCTGATCCTAGGTGCTCCCGGAATAGATGGGTTTTTAACTGTTTTCTAACTGAGGAGAGGTCCTTGTTGCTTCAGATTTGAATTGAAAGAGAGTTCCAAAGCAAGGGGGCGTATAAATCAAATGCTCGGTTACAGGTTTGTTGACTGAACTTTGTTCTTTCATGTGGCACAGTGAGTGCATTGCTTGTGGTCTGTCGTGTCTGTCTTCCAGAGTTCAGCTGGGGGAGTAGGGTTTGGAGATTAGATGTTTGCTGTTGGTGAAGCGCATAGGACATTTAATTGTTCTTTACAAAAGATATATAGTAGTGTCAATTATAATCAAAACATTTTCTTCTCTTTACCAAAAAAAAAAATCATATACTCACAAGTGCATAACCCTTTGTGGATTAGATCATACACTGTGAAACATGCTGATGTGAAATTTGTGGTTATTCTGCTACTTGGATGCCACTAATTTTTTTGATCACCTCAAATCTTTCAAATGCTTTTACAATTGCAATTTTGCTAAATCCAAATAGCAAAAGATATATTTACTCTTTCAGAGCCTTAAACAAGCATATGAATTGAGCCCTTTTAGCTTTCAGTGACTGACCAGTTAACTTAATTTTACAATGACAAACTTCCCCCAAACATCAAGTCCTCAGATGTGAAGTGGGATTTTTTTAAATGGCGCTATATACATGATTAATAATAATAGTAGTAAAATCCTGCAAAAGAGAACCAATGGGTGCCTGCCCTTAAAGGAGAGAGAGACAAAAAAAGAGAGAATTCAACCTGTGTGACATGAGGTTTCATTTTAAAAAGGGATGTGGTGCGTACATTGGGAGGAAAAAAATTTAAAAAGGTGAAAATAACTGAATATGTGCATATACTGTAGTGTGGTCAAAGGAATGATAGAAACAAATAGGCTGATCAGAAACCCTGGGCTAGAACCTAGTGCGCAAAGCTCTAGCGCAAGATTTCATAGCTTGAGTTTAACACTGAATCTGTGCTAGAATGCAATATGCAAATTACCCAGTGCACAAAAGGTTAGCGTTAAACTGGGAGAGCAAGCCAAACGTGCACACAGAAGTCTGCACAAGTTTGAAATGCTGTCCCAAGAAATAGGGTCATTGGAGAAAGCACCTGATACCATTGAGACACTGTCAGGTGGGAGGCCCCCACCCTCAGACACTAATCCTCTGACAAACACAATCCCAGGATGCAACAGGGGGATCACTCTGTCACATAAGGCATCTTTTTGCCTTATATGGCAGTCTGACCTCACTTGGTGCATCCCAGGATGCACAGCGTGGGGCCAGTTTTTGCCATTTTTCAAGATGGCAGCGCAGGGGTGAGACCATGTGAGCGATGCTCCCACACCATGCTTAAAGGTACTGGGAGGGGGTGGGGGGATCAGAGGCCACCAGTGATGTTTTTGGGTGGGTGAGAGGATTGGGGGACATGGGCTTCCATGGATTTTGTTTCTATAGGAGGGTCAGTATGTTTTTGGGTGGGTGAGAGGATTGGGGGGCATGGGCTTCCATGGATTTTGTTTCTATAGGAGGGTCAGTATCCAGGGTGTCAAACTTCACCTCAGATGATATTTTTGCTCCCAACTGGATCTTTACATCTGCCCAAAGCTGCCGTGAAAATCCTGTGTTAAACAGTGCAAAAAGCTGCACTAATTTTCAGCACCATTTTTTTTACATCAGGTGCAATTAATTATGCAATGATTTGTATGCCAGGTGCACTGCAATTTAGCAAGGTTGAGGTTTTTTTGGCATTATTCTGGCACTTTCTTGCTTTCTGCATCGGAAAACAAGTCTAGCCTGGAAAAAGCGCCAGAAAAAATGTCACACTAAGCTTTCCCCCATCGGCCTGTTATTGTATAGGAGAGGTTTGAAGTTTCCTGTTGCTGATTGTAGACCACTTGTTGATGTCAAATGATTTGGTTGTATGACATTGAAAAATAAATGTAATAAAAAAGTACGTTGGTTGTGAACTCTGCCATTGGAGTTGGGGATGTCGTGAACAAGATACACTTGGTTCCACAAAAGGCAGGAGGGAAGATGGCTGCCTCTATTGTAGTGGTCCCTGCCAGCCTAGAAGCCTATGATATACTTTATGAATGAAGCAATTTCTATATTGCCCTCTTTTTTTCTATCTTTTGCAAAATAATTACAAACAGGTGATAAAAGTAGAAAAGATGGATACAAATAATATCCTCAATACATTTAATAGCTGTAAATTATATAAAATTGAGCTGAACATTCATATTTATTTTGAATTGTACTGCCATTCAAATATACTATTTGGCTTGAATGTGGGTCAAATTGTTTTCCATAGCTTGATGAAAATGGCAAGACTTCAAAAAAGGAAAAGTTTAAATTGCTAGTTTAATTATCTTGAACTTTCATGACATTCAGTTTACCGTTTTACATGGAATCTGAATTACATAGGTGGGGTTGGAATAATTTGTAATCAAAAATGGCCTCTTTCCTTCTTTTCCACAAATAGGATAAGTGGGGACTGGATTTAGGCATAGATAAGACAGGCATGTGCCCATACCATCAAATTCTGAAAATGTGAAACTAGAACCACGTTCCCTCCTCCCCAATCTCCAGCTGTGAGCCTAGTTTGCTTAGTGGGAAGGCTGGCCTATCACTTGGAGGGACAAAATCCTAGATATTGTGCAGAGTGCTGCCTAAATATAATATGAATGTGAATTATGGCCATGCCATCCTGAATGGCCTAAACTCATCTGATCTTGGAAGCTAAGCAGGGTTGGGCCTGGTTAGTATTTGAATGGGGGACCACCTTGGAGTACCTGGTACTGTTGGTGTACTGCATGGAAGAAAGGTCTGGCAATCTACAGTACTTCTGGTCCCACTTTGCTAAGAAAAGCCAGGGGATAGTTCCAACATGGGCAGCTATCCAGGTCACCAGGAGTTGGTATTGACCTGATGACCTAACCACACATAAGGAAGGCATGGGACTGACTGCTAACAATTACAAAACTTGTGGCTGGTGTCTCCTGATGGCTGATCTCATGCATTGCAAGATCAGTAGTCCAGACATCACATCTAACAGTTAACCAGTTTTACAAATGTTCATGGTGGTGGTACTGAGCCACTGATGGAACTCCTCCCACCACAACTGCAGGATGGGCCTAAAGCTGTAGCATTTAGGAGGACAGAGAGAACATTGGGTGGATGGGAAAAAATAAGGTACTGAGGGGAGTGGAAAGAGGGTGCAATGCAGTGAGGGTGGCATGGAGTGAGAATGCTGGACATTGAGGAAAATGGGTAAAGAAAATGGGCCAATGCTGATTTGCTGGTTAGAGTGTGAAGGGAAGAGAGAGGAGGATACTGTGGAAGAGGAGATGATGATGAAAAGGATTCTGAGCAGGGAAAGAGGTGATGGTAGAGACTATAAGGAGAGGGATGCTGAGCAGAGAGGGTGAGGAAAGAGTGAGGGTAATGCTGTACCACAGCCATAGCTACTGCAGAAGGGGAGCATTGCTGGACAGAGCCACCACCAGAAAGAGGAAGCACTGTGTTGGAGCTCTATGTTTGGTGAGGGAGGGGGGAATACAAGACTGAAGGTTCATTAATACCCCATGCTAGCCTTGATGCCTGCTCTGATATCGCTGTCTTCTACCTATAGACTATATAATCTTAGATCTGGCCTAGGCATGTACAATAGCAAAAAAATAGCACATAGTTCATGCTTCTGCCAGAGCCCTGAGTTACAGTTCAACATCAAGGCAATAGCTGAATTGTAAGTGCTGGATATCAGCAGTGTAGTTTTAATGTTTTTATTATTGAAGATGTCGGTTTTGATTTGATTGTGTTAATTTTTATCTCATAGTTTTGTATAACTTATTTATTGTGCCCTAGTTGCAATTTTTATTGTTTATTGCCAGTATGGTTTTCAGTATTGCCACAATGAATATGTGTATATGAGATTTGTATGCATTACATCTTCAGTGTATGCTGCTCTATCATATGCATATTCATTATAGTTACCTTGAAAATCAAACTGGTTAGATGTGCCTCCAGAACAGGGCTGAGAAATAGTGGCCTAGACAACCCAGGTGTATTAGTGAGAAATTAATAAATTAAAACAGCAGTATGCCTTTGGTAATGTGAAGCCCTGATCCCAAGGATCAAAAAATAAGTCTTAGCCAGAGCACAGTTTGAAGGCTTGCAGAAAGAAAAAAACAAAACAAAAAGAATAAACAACTACAGTATTATTAATTGCAAGGCAGGCAGAACTGCAGCCCCAGCCAATCGCTGATTGGGAATATTCTGAACTCTGCTGTGAGCAACAACCCTCTGAAAGGGGAAGACAGAAGTAGCTAAAGAAAAATGTTTCCATAACAAAATACATAGCAAATGCATGCAATTTCCATTACAGACTGCAGGCTGGGATAGAGTAATTATTAGCAATCATTAATCTTTGGTAGTACAAGACCAGGTTCTAAATCAATTTAGCAATCTGTCTTAATGGCACTTTGTGTATATAGTAGCCAATGCCGGAGAAAATGTGCAAGGTTCTATAGCAGCTCACTATATTCTGTTTCTAAATAGAAACAAATGAGGAAAGCAGGCGGAGCATGACTCATATAATCCTTTTCAAACTGTGTGTATGTGTATTGGCTCTGTGGAGAGGAGAAGCGCAGCTTGAAAAGAGTAATTTCCTAACTACTATGTTTCAATGTATTGGAACTCCCTCTGCCTTAGGAAGGCAGTGGGCCATCTTTGGGTGGACTTTATTTCTCCGGAGACAAATAGGGGGTATGCAGTCACACTCCATAGGTGGTATCTCCAGTGCCCGGCTCTCTTTTGGACTTCTCTGAGCATGCGCACGATCTCCAGCCTTGCCAGTCCATTCCCAAACCCCAGCTAACAAGCATGACCTCCAAACAATTCTGAAAGTCTGCAGTGCTCCCAAAGAGGTCATAGCCCTTCTGGTCCATCAGATGTTGCAAGACCTCCAAGTCTCTATTTGGAGGACCCCCAGATAAACTAGGTCATCACAAAGAGCACCGGCCCTCTGGGGCATTACTGCCACCTGTATCTAGGGTCTGCAGAGGCAGCAATGTCTCCCAAACCACGAAGGAGTGCTTACTAACACAATTTAGCGCTCTGTCACGGTTTATTTCACTTACTATCTGCCACTTCCACCCCCCTCTGATGCACACCTTCTGGAGTGTCTACATTAGAGATGTTGGTAGCAGTGGAAGGGCTGGTAGAAAGATAAAAGGTGCCCTAGGCAAACCATGAGCCTTGTATCGCTTTCAATTAATTTTCAGGCTCCTATGTGTGACCCCCTTAGATTTTAATTATTGAATTTAGTTATGATTATCTCAGCATCACCCCTCCCAGAACTATCCTATAAAATGCACAATTGGACATCATACTTCTAGATATTAAACTTGTTTTATATATACATATATAATGAAGGCAATTTCTAGATTACTTACCTGAATAAACAGGCTATCTGAAATTGTCCACTCTATCTCCAGGAACAAGCAGGAATGAGTCTTCATATATGGGTACGTCGGTACCGACGGAGCCTGCACGGGAACGCTCCACAGCGTCCAAAAAAGAAAGCTTTTGGGAGCATCCCACGCATGCCTTCCCGCCTATTCACTTCCCTCTCATCAGTTTTCCGTGGAGCCGGCAGGACGTATTCCTGTCACCGCAGAAAATTCTTTATTCTTAGTTTAATGTGAAAAAGCCAGCCCTTAAGGAATGCTCAAAGTGTGGCAGTACGGATATGTTTTCAGACACCCACACTTGGTGTCTAAAATGTTTGGGTCCTGACCATTCCCCACTGGAGTGTCTTTTCTGCTGGAGCTCAAACAGAAGAAGTCTTCAGATTCGAGCTCAACTCGATACCCGGTTCACATCGCACTCGATGTCACCAGCTAGACTATCTCCACAGGATCAGGTAACCAAACAAAAGTCTGTAAAGACTAGCCAGTCCTCGAGTGGTAGATCTCCTTCCCAGTATCGAGATGGCTCTGGCCTTGCCCTCGAGGACATATTGGCAATAAAGCCCCGGCGGGAGTCTTTGGGCTCCAAAGCATTAACGGGGCTTCAGGTTGTTCCCGGGGTTCTTACCTCGATGAACATACCTGCGCCATGCTCGGTGGTTATGGCTGCTTCGAGCGGTACCTACACCCCGGCATCGGCTATGGTGATGGATGAAACACTCCTCACTGATGATCGCAGTCTAGCGCTCTCGGTTACTTCGGTACCGTTAGAGTTGCTGCAGACCGATCTTCCAGTATCGGTATCGGCTTCGGTACCGGTATTGACATGGGCATCGGTGTCGGTACCGTCCATGCTTACTTCGACAGACTCGCTTCCTTCGATGCCGAGCCTGGAATCGATCTCTAGCATGGATGATTCGGCACCGACTCATCTCGGTACCAGCCTCGGGCGGTACTGAAGACATTACTTTAAGGAAAATCCGATACCTCCATCCTTTCAGGTCTTCCGATCCCGATGACTGGGATGAATCCATCGGTACCAAGGCTGAATCTTCAACAACTCTAGCCTTTACCCCTCATTTTAGAGGGTCCCCCTCAGGGGAGATTTCTTTTCAAGCTTTTTTGCTTGATATGGCAAAATTACTTGCCATTTCTATACCTGGTAAAGAATCCTTCCCAGGGGATTCAGGGATCCTGCAATCCCCCTGGATTCCAGAGGAGGCAATCGTGCTTCCTTTGCATCAGATCTTACAAGACCTACTTTTCAGAATGTGGGAAACTCCTTTAATGGTATCACCACATTCTAAGACACTTGACTCCATGTACAAAGTGCCACCTTCTCCAGGTTTTCAAAAGACTCAACTTCCTCATCATTCTAGTGTTGTAGAATCAGCAATGAGGCATATTAAGAGTACAAAGAAGCACTCTTCTTATCCGCCAGGTCGTGAGTCCAGAACTTTAGATGCCTTTGGATGTCGATGCTTCCAGGCATCCATGCTTTCAGCAAGAATTATCTCATATATTTTCTATATGGGATTATCTCTTGAAGAGGTCACAAAGAACTTATTCTTTGAACCCTTTTCTTCAAGAACATAAAAGAGCAGACTTTTCCATACTAGTCAGTCTTGCTCAAAATGTCTCTAAATTCCTTAATCGTGCTTCCCTGGTCTGTTTTGAGTCTATTAGCAGAACTTCTGCTATAGCCATAGGAGCATGACGTCTAGCCTGGCTCCAAGCTTCAGACTTGGACAAATGGGTACAAGAAAAGCTGGGAAATACTCCTTGTACTGGTGAAAATCTGTCTAACAAGGATGCTTTATTTCAAGCTAAGCAGTTAAACACTAATAGTGTTATTTTCAGAGGACTGTCAAAACTTTCCTCTACCCCAGTTACTAAAAAATCTCCTAACAAACTTTATTCCCCTAGGGGGGAAAAGTTTTATTCATCTTCTACCCATCATGCAGATGTTTCCAAAGAAGGGCAACATCATACCAGGATAAGAAAACCAAAGTCTCAACAGGCTCATCAAACTCAGCAGTCGCAGGGTTTCTGATTTTTTATTTCATTAAATCTTTTTTCCTGTTGAGTTTCAGAACCACTACTTATTAACTATAGAAGCATTTGTAGTTCTTCTCATCCTTATTAAGAGGTCAATAATACACTGCCTCAATCCTCTACTTTAGGCATGAAACTCTTGCCAAGGGCAATCCATCCTTTCAGCTCTTACAGCTATTAAGGATAATCATGCCCCACAGGTAACAGTTTTCTCCTCTCTTTTTAATTTAAACAGAGGAGTTACGACTACTTACAAGGTATGCTATGCCCTTCACCTTGGCAGTTGTCCTGTACGAGGATATCTTATACTTTGACTGCAGGGGAGCTTTACCCTTTTCAGAGACTACCAAATTGTAAATCTTCCCAACTCTGTATTACTTCTATCCCTCTTAGTTGACATTTTCAATCTAAGAGTGATATTATTTGACTGGAGGGCTTACCTTTTAAGCCATAGGATTGTCCTCAATACCTACTTCAGTAAGTAATTTCCATACAGAGTTTCTCCCCTCTGCAATCTTTCAAATAGTTCTTTTAGAGAGCTTATCAGACCATAATTGAGAGTTAGTCACTTCTAATTCTGTCTGTCGGTCCTTCTCCAATCTATGGGATCTATCCTTTTTTGCTGCCTTAATAACACATAATTCCAAGAGAGGTTCCAATAACCTACTTGGACAATTTATTGTTGCAGGCAACCAGCCTGTCTGCTATTCTTAGCCATCTTTAATTCTTTGGCTCCCACAGAATAGATTGGGTTGCACACTGGTAGTTTAAACAACCAGATCTCACCTGAACAACCTACAACATGCTCTCTGCAATTCTACAAAAAGCTCTGCAACTATGGGCCTTTGCCAGAGAGCGTCAGAGCCATTCCTGGTGGGTAGCTTCCAAATGGTTCAAAGGCTTGCCCAGTCATGCTCCCACATGACGGGTTTTTTACTACCTTTACCATCTTCCTTAAAATTTCCTTTTAGGGAAAATGAACCAGGGCTTCGATCATGTGAAAGCATGAAGAATTGCTTAATTCCCTGAGTAGTTCCACATCTCCAGTGGAATTTCTCTAACAGGGATGCATTTCTTTTCACTGCAGTCGATCCTTGTCTACCACATTCCTTCTAATCCCCAATACTTCATTGGAGCTTATGCTGAACAAAGAACGCATTATACTCATATTGCCCTCATAGATGGGCAAATATGGTATTCCTTTTATTGCGTCTTTTTCTCCACACTGAAGTTATAGAAGGATCCAGACTTCTGGTGTTAAGACTGGGGTTTTCTCTGCACCCCTTCACGTAGATCTCCATTTCTGGTTATTCAAAGTCTAGAATTTTTAAAGAGATCTAGACCTATCCTTCTGACTAGGAAAATTCCATTGGTTTTCCATGTAACCTTCTTCATGGTTCTTCCACGTATAACCAGTAAGGGGTTGCTCTATCTATATTTGCAAGCAGGTCCTACCCCTCTTGTATTTGAGTGAGTCTCTCTTTATTTATTTATATATATATATTTATATTTATATATATGTGTGTATATAAGTACACATATCTTACTCTGAAAGATTTGTTACTGTCCATATTAATGCTGTTCCAGCATGCCATAGGGTTTAAATGACAACCATTTTCTATGGTAACCACAAATTATCACCTTTTACTGTAACCTCTCTGGTTACGTTTCATTTGAAGTTCTCCATGTAAAGTCATCCTAAGTGACATTACTTGGGGAAGACATTCCTGATCTTCAAGAAATTGGAGGCTACACCGCCTACTACAAATGTTCTTTTCTTTCATTTGGATAGAGGGGTCTCAAAGACCCATCCTTTTTCTGCAAACCAGTCAGATTTATCTCTTTCCTAGAGTTTTTTTCTGCTCTAAGGACAAAGAGCTTCAAACGTTGGCCTACAGAAGCTTTAGCTTCTCATCCAAAGTCCAGCCCCATTAAACTCTTCTGGGATTAGTTCTAGCCATTTAGGCTTCAGACCTCTGCCTGTATTGCAAAATTTATTTCCTCTACCTCACAGTAAGGTATTCTCTTTGAGGATAATGTACTGGTTTCTAGCACCAGACCATTACTCTAAACAAATACTTTCGCAATGTTTTTGGCTAAGGTCCACATTAGAAAATTGCAATCCAATTTTTCATTTTCTGATCTACACAAGGACTCCTCTCTAGGCGCCTTGTTTACTCAAGCTGCTCCACAGCACACCCTTCTCACTTCAACTCCTACCCTCCTCCATCCCTTGGATGCCTCAGGTTCTGGAAAATAGCATGGCCGATCGACTAGATTGGCAACATGCTGGGACCTCCTCCAGGCATCTTAGCTTGGGAGTCCCCATATGTGAAGACTCATTCCTGCTTGTTCCTGGAGACGGCACAGTTACTTACCTGTAACAGGTGATCTCTGGGAACAGCAGGAATAAGTCTTCACAACCCACCCACCTCCCCTAGGAGTTGTTTCTCTCTCTCTCTCTCTCTCTCTCTAATTTGTCTACTTCCCTCCTTCGGTCTCAGCTACAAACCCAACTGATGAGAGGGAAGTGAATAGGCGGGAAGGCAGCGCGCGTGGGATGCTCCCAAAAGCTTTCTTTTTTGGACGCTGGGGAGTGTTCCCGCGCAGGCTCCGTCGGTACCGATGTACCCATATGTGAAGACTTACTCCTGCTGTTTCCAGAGATCACCTGTTACAGGTAAGTAACTGCTTTCTGCAAGTAAAGGTGCACACTGATGGTTCTTAGAGTTTTGCTTTAACTGAAGTTGCTCCCCTCCCCCCTGAAGCTGATAATCCTAGATGACCATCTAGTCTGCTGAATGGTTAAGCTGGTTCTGGCAAAGGAACACCTTTCCTGACAGCCCTTCTGCAATCTCATAAAAATTAGAAACATAGAAATATGATGACAGAAAAAGACCACATGGCCTATCTAGTCTGTCCTTCCATATCAACAACTACAACAGTCCCCTTTTTACCTTTAGAGATCCTCTGTGTTTGTCCCATGTTTTTTGAATTCAGTTACTGTCCTCATCTCTACAACCTCCACTGGGAGACTATTCCACGGATCCACTACTCTTTCCGTAAAGAAATATTTCCGCATATCACTCCTGAATCTATCCCCCTTCACCCTCATCGCGTGTCCTCTAGTAGCAGAACTTGCTTTCTCCCTGAACATTTATGCCACGTAGGTATTTAAACATCTCAATCATATCACCTCTATCCCGCCTTTCCTCTAAGGTGTACATGTTAAGATCCTTCAGTCTGTCCTCATATGCTTTATAATGAAGACCACTAATCATTTTAGTAGCCACCCTCTGCACTGACTCCATCATGTTCACATCCTTTTGAAGGTGCGGTCTCCAGAATTGCACACTATACTCCAAATGAGATCGCACCAAAGACTTATACAGAGGCATTATCACCTCCTTTTTTCTGCTAGCCATTCCTCTCCGTATGCACCCAAGCATCCTTTTAGCTTTTGCCATCACCTTTTCTACCTGTTTAGCTACTTTAAGATCATCAGACACAACCATGCCTAGGTCCCGCTCTTCTTTAGTGGACAAAAGTACTTCACCTCCTATACTATATTGCTCCCTTGGATTGCTGCAGCCCAAATACATGACCTTACATTTTTTAACATTAAATCCCAGCTGCCAAATTCTATACCATTCTTCAAGCTTAGCTAGATCCCTCCACATGTTATCTACACCTTCCTGGGTGTCTACTCTATTGCAGATTTTGGTATCATCCGCAAAGAGGTAAACCTTACCCGACAGCCCTTCCGCTATATCACTAACAAAGATGTTAAAAAGAATCGGACCAAGGACACATCCCTGGGGCACACCACTGGTAACATCCTTTTCCTCAGAGTGAGCTCCATTTACTTGTACTCTTTGTCGCCTCCCACCCAACCAATTTCTAACCCAAGCAGTAACTTTAGGGTCCATCCCTAGGGTGCTCAGTTTGCTTATAAGTTGCCTGTGAGGAACAGTGTCAAAGGCTTTACTGAAATCTAAATACACCACATCTAGGGCTCTCCCTCGGTCCAACTCCCTGGTCACCCAGTCAAAGAAATCAATCAGATTTGTCTGACAAGACCTGCCTCTGGTGAATCCATGCTACCTCGGCTCCTGTAATCCGCTGGACTCCAGAAACCTCACTATTTTCTCTTTCAGCAGCGTTTCCAATAATTTACTCACCACCGAAGTTAAACTAACTGGCCTGTAGTTTTCAACCACATCCTTACTTCCGCTTTTGTGTAAAGGCACCACATGAGCCTCTCTCCAGTCCTTTGGCACCACTCCCGACTCCAACGAGGCATTGAAAAGGTCAGTCAGTGGAGCTGCTAGAACGTCCCCAAGTTCCCTCAGTATTCTAGGGTGTATCCCATCCGGTCCCATCGCTTTGTCTACTTTAAGTTGAGCTAGTTTCTCACGAACACAGTCTTCTGAAAATTGTTCAAGATGTCCCTCGCTTCTGTTTCTATTTGTGGGTGTTTTTTGAGGTCCTGCTCCTGGTTCTTCATCTAAGACCTGTGATGAGGGAGAGTATGGCTGAGCCCATGGAATTGGGAAAAAAATCAGACATTTACCTTTAAAGAAAGAGACAGGCAATGAATCAGTAGCTCTCAAAGTGCAGGCAAGAAAAAAAAACACGCAGCTACTGAAGACAGGACACACCCAAGCTCTGCTAATCTAAGGGCAGGCTTGGAAACTAATGAGAGACACCTGGGGGAAGGGCAGTGCACGGTAGTTCAGAGACACTCTTATAAACCCAGGGAAACAGAAGGAAGTTAGACTCAGCCTGAGAAGGGCAGCACCACGGGAAGAGAGACTCAGCCTGAGAAGGGCAGCACACGAAGCGACACCCTGGAAAGGGAGAGACAGGGAAGCAGCATGCTGGAGAATTCAGTGGTGAGAGAAGCACCAGAGAAAGGCCCAGAGAGTTCACTGTGGAGGAGAACGGTGGAGACTTCTGGGGGATTCTCAGTGGTGAAATCCCTAGTCAGGAAGAAAGCCAGGATTGCAAGGAAACTGCAATTGGTTTTAAAACTAGGAGAGCTGTGCCAGAGAGACGTGCTGATAAGGGTCAGGCTGCAGTGCCAACCGTTCCTGAACCAGCTAAAGAGCTGCAATTTCCAAAAAGGTGTGTGAATAAAAGGGTAGCCAAAAGTGCCGTAAGCCAGTTAGAGGCATTGTGTCATTTGATGCAAGAAAAGAATCTCCACATTCCTGGTAGAAACCCTGTGCATAGGGAAAAGCCTCAGTGGAGAAAGGTTCTGGAACTTTTAGAGAATATTAAGCCTGAAGTTTTTCTTGTTGGCTTAAAGCCAGATTTACCGGACACAGGTCCTGAGGAAATGCAGATAGACTATTATGAATCTGATGAGGGGTCTGAAGATTCAGTAATGGATTGTTCTCTGTGCCAGAAGGCAGAATAAAGAGTTCTTGGATAAAAGAAGGGAAAAGCCTATAACCTGAATGTCCTTGAAGGCAGTGTGAAAACAGGGAGAACTGTGTTTAGCCAGGAATGCTAAAGAACCCTGTTGCTGACGAAAGGATACTTCTTTTGGGTTTGAAGAGAAGAGAAGCTTTGCTTGATTGCTGAATGATTTGAAAAACAGCGACACATGTTAAAAAGCTACATTAAGCAGTTTCATTGTTTTGTTTGGTATAAATGCCTATGGATTATTGTTTGGAGCGAGAATCCTGTTTGTTTGCGTTGAGCCTTAATGCTCTTTTGGAAAAGAAATAAAATTCCTGTGTTTTGCCTTGTAAACCCTCGGTTTCCACACTACTTGTTTTTTTCTAAACAACACAACTACAAATCCCAGCAGCCCCTGTGCTGGATGAGGAAGAAAACTCTTTAATTAAAGGACTAACAAGTGCAGCCCTAGGCTTATAGGCTGTTGCCTGGGTCAGGGGCCTCCACAGAACAGAAATATTTGTTAAGCAATTCCGCTTTATCCTTATCAGCTTCTACATATTCTTCCCCTGCACCCTTGAGTCTGACAATACCACTTTTGCCCTTCCTCTTCTCACTAACATATCTGAAAAATGTCTTATCCCCCCCATTTTATTGCATTGGCTATTCCTCCTCCTCCTGAATCTTTGCCTTCTTGACTACTTTGCTAGCTTCTCTAAGGTTTTCCAAATACAGATGCCTGTCTTCCTCTCTCTGTGATCTCTTGTATTTCATGAAGGCCTCCCTCTTTTTCTTCACTTTTTCAGCTACTTCTTTCGAAAACCATAGTGGTCTCCTTTTCCTTTTACCTTTATTTACCATTTTAACAAAAAGGTTGGTTGCCCTTAAAATATCCCTTTTCAGTTTTGCCCACTGTTTTTCTACATCCCCCAGCTGTTCCCATCCCACTAACGACTCCCTGAGGTATTGGCCCATCTTCGCAAAGTTAGTCTTCCTAAAGTCTAAGATCCTCACCTTTGAATGGATTCTAACAGTCCTAGTCCTAATACTGAACCACACCATCTGATGATCACTGGATGCAAAATGATCTCCCACTACAACATCAGAAATACTTTCACCATTGGTAAGCACCAAGTCCAGTATGGCCCCTTTACATGTGGGGTCTGTTACCAATTGCCTGAATAGTTCACCCTGTAGAGAATTTATAAGAACAAGAGAAAGGACTGATCCCAGTGGTACCACTAGTAACATCCTTTTCCTCACAATGAACTCCATTTGCTCCCACTCGACCAGTTCCTAGATTGGTCACTTTAGGGCCCATACCCAAGGGCATTTTGTTAGTCAACTATGCAAAATGGTTTCAAAGGCCTTGCTTCTCTGTACCTTTTCTAATTCTGCTATATCCTTTTTAAGATATGGTGACTAGAATTGCACATAATATTCAAGGTGTGATTGCACCATGGAACAGTATAGAGGCATTTTAATATCCTTTGTTTTATTCCCCATTCCTTTCCTTATGATTCCTAGCATTCTATTTGCTTTCTTGGCCGCCACTGCACACTGAGCAGAGGGTTTCAACTTGTTATCCACGATGACACCTAAATCTTTTTCCTGGGTGATGGTTCCTAATGTGGAACCTTGCATTGTGTAACCATAGTTTGGGTCGTTCTTTTCTAGGTGCATAACTTTGCACTTTTCCACATTAAATTTCATCTGCTATTTGAATGTCCAGTCTTCCAACTTATTAAGATCTTCTTGCAATTTTTCACAAGCCTCTTGGGTTTTAACAACTTTGAATAATTTTGTGTCATCTGCAAATTTGATTACCTCACTCGTTATTCCCATTTTCAGGTCATTTATGAATATGTTAAAAAGTAGCAGACCCAGCACGGATCCTTGGGGTGCTCCACTATTCATCTTTCTCCATTGAGACAATTGGCCATTTAGCTCTACCCTCTGCTTTCTATCTTTTAACCAGTTCTTAATCCACAATAGTACACTGCCTCCTATCCCATGACTTTTTAATTTCGCCAAGAGTCTCTCATAAGGGACCTTCTCAAAGGCTTTCTGAAAATCCAGATACACTAAATCGATCGACCCACCTTTGTCTACGTGTTTGTTTACACGTTCAAAGAAATATAACAGATTAGTAAGACAAGACCTTCCCTGACTAAACCATGACTATCTACATGTTCTGAAATTTTGTTCTTAATAATGGTTTCTATGATTTTTCCTGGTACTGATGTCAGGCTCACCGGTCTGTAGTTTCCTGGATCACTGCTGGAACTCTTTTTAAAAATTGGCTTTACATTGGCCATCCTCCAATCTTCAGGTATTACTGATGATTTTAATGTTAGTTCACAGATTAGTAATAGTAGATCTGCAATCTCATATTTCAGTTCTTTCAACACCCCTGGATGTATTCCATCCGGTCCAGGTTATTTTCTACTCTTCATATTTATCAAATAGTAATACTACTTCCATGTTTATCAATATTTCTTTCAATTCTTCTGCTGCATCACCTTTAAATACCATTTCAGTCATGGATAACGTCCCTAGATCCGCTTCAGTAAATTTATTTATTTAGTCGGATTTAATATACCGCTTTATCATTAAATCAAAGCGGTTAGCACATCAAACAATTGGGAGGGGGCTATAGTGTGAAAACATGCAGTGGAAGCATCTGAATGAGTGTGTGCGAGGGGTATGAGCAATTCATTTGCGTTATATGCAAGTGATCTATGTACAGGTATTTA
The DNA here is from genome assembly GCA_033557465.1 of Ichthyophis bannanicus. Lineage (NCBI taxonomy): Eukaryota > Metazoa > Chordata > Amphibia > Gymnophiona > Ichthyophiidae > Ichthyophis > Ichthyophis bannanicus. The sequence continues at coordinate 298,491,414 of CM066037.1, forward strand.
AAACAAGTGAGCTATATACAAGTGAGCTATGTACAGGTCTATATACAGTTTGCATGGGCTTCAGGTTTGGCTAGGGCAGAGTAAAGACCGAAGCAAAGAATTCATTCAGTCTCTCCACTATGGTCTTGTCTCTTTAGTGTCCTTCAGGACCGTACCTAGCTCTGTGCAAGTGGTGCAGCAGCACAGACACAAAGGCTTGGGGGGGGGGGGGCACATTTCAGCTGCCTGCTATTGCCCTGCCACCACCACTTTTTCTTCTCTCAGTGGTGGCAGGGCAACAGCAGACAGCCAAAATGTGCCCCTAAACCTTTTTGCAGCACTTTAAGCAGGTCTGGTCCCTCCCTCTTCTGACATCAGAGCAGCGATGGATAGATCTACTGAAAGTGCCGGTGACTTGCAGATCAGGCGCGCGCGCCCCCCTCCTCCCCAGGGCAGCAGAGCAAGGGCAAGCAGGGCTTGGCCAGAGGTATGGGGAGGAGGGGGTGGGGTGCGCGCCCAATCTGCAAGTTGCATAGGGCGCGATTCCAGCTCGGTACGGCCCTGGTGCCCTTTTACCCCTCTATCATCCAGTGGTCCAATGGAGACTCTCACAGGTTTTTTGCTACATGAAAAAGTTTTTATTATGTTTTGGCTACCACAGCAAGTGTTTTTTTCAAATTCCCTCTTTGCCTGCCTTATCAATGCTTTGCATCCAACTTGCCAGTGCTTATGCTTCCAGTTTTCATCATTTGGCTCCTTATTCCATTTCCTGAAAGATGCTTTATTAGCTAGAAAAGCCTCTCTGACCTCAACTTTAAATCATGCTGGCAGTTTTTTGGACTTCCTTCCACTTTTCTTAAAGCGTGGAATACAGCTGGTCTGGGCTTCTAAGATAGTATTTTTAAACATGCTTGATGTAAATCTTTAACCTTTGCAACTGCTCCTTTTAGTTTTTTCTTAACTGTTTTCCTCATTTTATGATAGTCTCCCTTTTGAAAGTTAAAGGTGTAATACTCTGGATTTCCTTACCATCATCCTTCCATTTATTAAATCAAACATGATCATGCTATGTTTACTATTGCCAAGTGGCCCCCAACACCCTTACCTCTTGCACCAGATCTTGTGTTCCACTAAGGACTAGGTCCAAGATGGCTTCCCCTCTTGTCGGTTCATGAACCAGCTGCTCCAAGAAGCAGTCATTTATTTCATCTAGAACCTTTATCTCCCTAGCATGTCCTGCCATGACACTGACCCAGTCGATACCGGGGTAATTGAAATCACCCATTATTATTACTGTGCTGTAAATATTGTTAGCTTCCCTGATTGCTTTGAACATTTCATCATCCATTTGTTCATTCTGGCCAAGCAGTCAATAGTACACCCTCACTGCCATTACCTTCCCCATTTTACACAGAATTTAAATTCATAGAGATTCTACAGTGTATTTTGTTTCCTGCTTAACTTTAATCATGTGTGAGTCAATGCCCTCTCTAATATAGAGCACAACCCTTCACCAATTTGAATCTACTCTATCATTGCGATATAATTTGTACCCAGGTATCAGTGTCCCAATGGTTGTCATCCTCCTACCATGTCTCTCAGATACCAATCATATCTAACCTCTCCCATCTTATTTTTAAACTTCTAGCATTTGCATACAAACATTTTACAGGCTGTATTTTATTCATATTGATCTGGTTACCAGTATGCAGTTGTAATTTGGAATCTTTAAGTTCTGTCTGCTCTGTACTTAAGGGCATTTGGGTTACTTTTGTCTTTATTGGAACCTCTCTGTTGATATGCTCTAGCTTCAGTCTTTTGCTAGTATCCTTCAAGGATACATTCTTCTGAACCATGCACTCTTGGGTGACTGTTAGAGCAGCTTTTAAACTAGATAATAGGGGAAAGCTATCTCCCTTTTAAAGGTTAACGCCAGGAGCCTGGTTCCATCTTGGTTAAGGTGGAGCCCATCCCTTCAGAAAAGCCCCTTCTTTCCCCGTACTGTTCCCCAGTTCCTAACAAATCCAAAACCCTCATCCTTACACCATTGTCTCATCCACACATTGAGACTGCGGAGCTCTGCTTGCCTTTTGGGTCCTGCGTGTGGAACATGAAGCATTTCAGAGAATGCTATCCTAGAAGTTCTGGATTTCAGCTTTCACCTAAATGCCTACATTTGGCCTCCAGAACTTCCATACCACACTTTCCTATATTATTTGTTCCACCATGTACCAAGGCAGCAGACTCCTCCCCAGCACTATTAAGACCTTGTCTAGGTAGCACATGAGGTCTGCTACCTTCGCACCAGGCAGGCATGTTACTAGGCGATCCTCACGTCCACCAGCCACCCAGCAATCTACGTGCCTAATAATCAAATCATCAACTATAACAGCTGTCCTAATCCTTCCCTCATGTGCACGTAGCCTTGGAGAAACCACCTCAGTGTGAGAGTGTTTTACATCACCTGGAGGACAGGTCCTAGGTACAGGATCACTTCCTGCCACACCAGGGTGATGCTCTCCTGTCACGTGACCTTTCTCCTCCATGGCAACAGGGATGCTGTTAGACTGGAGGTGAGACTTCAGTACTACGTCTCTGTAGGTGTTGTCTATTTACCTTTGTCTTCCTTATCTCCTCCAAGTCTGCTACTCTAGTCTCCAGAGATCGGACTCATTCCCTGAGAGCAAAGAGTTCCTTGCACCTAGTGCACGTGTAAGACCCCACACCAACTGGGAGAAAATCATACATGTGACACTCAATGCAAAAGACTGGACAGCCCCCATCTCGCTGCTGGATTGCTGACTGCATCTAAGTTTTAAGGTTGTGTTTATTTACGTATATTTGCTGGCGATACTTATACTAATAAAACTATATATAATACATTTAATGGACTTTGTTCACCTCAAGATTAATTAATCTCAGATCCTTAATGTATGCCTGTTGAGGATAAGGATAAGGTGGTATATAAAACTGATTAAATAAATACTGGGAGGAGTAGCCTAGTGGTTGGGGCAAGGTACTTCAGGCCGGAAGGTCGGGGGTTCAAATCCCACTAGAGGACAGCAACCTTGGTCCGGAAGGACTGGGGTTTCTAGTCCCTCAGATGCTCCTTGTGGTCTTGGGCAAGCCACTTAACCCTCCATTGCCCATGTTCCCTGTAAGTATTAGTGTATGTGTCTCATATCCCCGCGTGTTAAATGTATCCCCCAATTGTGTTGTGACCGCTTTGATTGAAGGATAAGGCGATATACAAAACTGTCTAAATAAATAAATAAAATAAATAAATAAATAAACAGCTGCACCTGAAAGTGAATATGGCCACCACTTTCCTGTTAAGAGGTTTAAGAGCCTATAAAGCTACGAGTATCCCAGGGGGTGGATGCATAGGAAGGGAAAGAAGACCTATTAAAAGCTTGCTTGCTTTTAAGGAAAATGCTTGCCAATTTCCTGGGTGATTCACACAACCCTTGGTGTGATAGAAGGGGCCTTTTAAATTGCCTCTTTGATCTGTCACTTGCCTTTAACACCTATTCAAGACAATTTCACAGATCTTTTGCCTCCTAACTGGAAGGACTCTTTGTAAAAGTCACTAGAAACAAGTTTATTTCTTCCTACTCAGGGCTATTCTATCTGTATGCTAAGCTATGCTCTGATTTGATTTAGATAAAAAGCTCTCTAGAAACAACTTTATTTTAGTAACTATTTACTCTGACTTTCTTTATTTAAGCTATACTCTGATTTGATTGAAATGAAAAGCTCTCTAGAAACGCATTTTAGAGTCTATTTAACTCCTAATTTACTTTCTATGCTAAGCTATATTCTGCTCTTGACTTAAATACAAAGCCCTGACTGACTAAGCAAAAACACTGAGTTCTAAAATACACTAATCTATCAGTTATAACTGTGGCGCCCTACTACCGCCTAGGCGGTTGCCTGGAAGTAGAGGCGTGCCTTTTATTGTCCCTTGTTATCAAGAGGATCCAGAGCCGTGGCTTCTGGGAAATGTAGTTGTGTATAATAAACTGAGTCCAAGGGGTTAGAAGGCAAATCACAGGAATTTATTTTTACTTCCTCCAAAACAGAGCATTTAGTAGCTCAGCGCATGTTAAACAAAATTAGAATGCTGCTCCAACACAAAAAGAAGTTTTATAACAATGCTTCCACAGCAACTTAACATAACACTGTTTCTGGCAGCTTTTAACCATAGGCATGTGTTTCTTTCACAGTCTCAGTGTTCTACAATAAAGCATAAAGGTTCCTGCTCACTTTTGAGCCTGGCATCTGCTTCATTCAAAGTGTCCAGCCTTTAAACACAGCTTCCAATGTTACTGGTTTACTTTAAACACAACTGACTCTCACTCACAAACATTTGCAGCAATTAAAGTACTTGTTGTCCAGCTAATCCGGTCCTGGTTTTTCTTCCTTTAAAAACCCAGAACTGCCCTTATACTGCCTTCTTACAAAAAGAGCAATCCATGCAAGATTCTTTGGACTCTTGATCAGAAGGGCAAGGGTCTGTTTGCATGTCCTCACATTCCTGTTCTCTTGTCTCCTGGCTTGGCTCAGCTTGAGCAGGCAAAGGGTTAATCTCTTCTAACAATTCTAAGAGTGCCTGCCAGCGTGACCTGTTTCTACCCTCAGGGATTCTAGCAGAGATATACAGATCCTTAGCTGGTAGTAAACATTTCAGAGACTCTAACAGTTTTAAATTATTCTCAGTAAAAGCTTTATGCACAGACCTTTTCAGAGCTGGTAACTTCCTGGCAGATTTCTGTACTACAGCCGTTGTACCTTGTTCCTGGTCAACAGCTTTCTTTCGTAAAGCCTTCCCGTCTCCAGACCCGGCTATACTTCTACAGCACTGGCATCCACCTGGGCTGGGGCCTCCTGTATGCTGAGACCTTTGGGGATCCCCCTTGAGGCTGTCCCTGGAAGATTTCCTACCTTCAGGCTTCCTGAAGGTTCTTTCTTCCTCTTCCTCACTGGACTCACTCCCCTCAGTTTCCCTGGAGGTCTCCTTTCCTTGGAGCTCTCCCCTTTCCCAGTGCTCCTTTCTTTCTGGGTGCTTTGCTTTCCTCGGGTGCTCTGCTTCCCTCCAGTGCTCTCTTCTTTCTGTTCTCTGGGGTTTAAAAGAGAGTGGTTGTACTATCCCGTCCAACTCCTCCCTCAGGTGTTTCCCATTACCTTCCCTGGTTGCCTTGGAGCTTGGGCGTGGCCTACACTCAGCAACTGAATGTAGTTTTTTTTTCTTTTGTTGCAGTTTGACCCTCACTGCTCTCAGGGCTTATCCCTCTGCTGAAAGGTAAATATTTTTATTTCACCTAATTCTCAGGGCTCAGATATGCTTTCGCCACCACATAACCCAAAGAATTCCCCTTTTCCCCAAGATTTAGAGTTTATTTCAGAAGATTAATACTCACAGGTGTAGATCTATTTCCTTGTAGCAGTCCCTTTCTGTAGTCCTTCAAGATGCCTATGGGAGGGGTAAAAGTAGTTCTCCAGGAACAAGCAGGAAATCATTCCTCACTTATGGGTGACATCGGCACCGACAGAGCCCGCGCAGAGCAATTCCCCAGCTTTCAAAGAAAGCCTTTGGGATTGCTGCCATGCATGCGTGGTCCTTTTCCCGCCTAAGGGTGCCACCTTGCTCAGTCTCCCTTCTTCCGCGGAGCCCTTCAGACGCACGTCCTCGTCCCTCGGAAAAAGTGTTTAGTTTCCCGGCATCTGGCCTACTATTTTTTCCAGTTGCACTGGTCCTCTACCCATCCTTCCCCTGCTCCCTTTCCTTTTGAGCATAGGGAACATTTTTCCTAACATTTTTTGCTGTTGGCGGGCTTTGCACCCTTTTTTCTCCCAACCGCTGGCTGCGTGGATCTTCGATCTCATGGGTGCCCTTTTAGCCCTGATGGCCACTGGCCTCAAAAAATGCGATAGATGCTCCAAGAACATGTCGCTTACAGACACCCATGACTGCTGTCTGCGGTGTCTCGGGGCTGACCATGATCCAGAGCTCTGTTTGCTTTGTAAGAAAATGTCCTCCAAAGCCCTGCTCAGTCATAAGCAGAAGTCCGAGGACATTTTCCATAAGGCTGCCTTGGAATCCCTGGTGGCGCCCTTGGTCATCTCTCTGCCAGTGGGATCCCCCACCTCGGCTCCACGCTCAAAATGGCACTCCGACCAGGGGTCCCCTGAAATGGAGTGGCGTAAGAAGAAGGAGGCCTCAAAGTTGCTGTCGGGCTCCCAACAAGCGTGAGCCCTCCCGTGCTCAGTCACTTAGCCCCCCTCGGTGTTCCCGAGAGTTGGACAAGGAGTGACCTTGTAAGGCCCCTGGAGGCCCCCGGTGATGGTGCGAGGTCTCCTGAGGGCCGTCCTGGCAAGGACCCCCTCTCTTGTGTCGCAGGGCCCCATGGAGTCCCATATGCTGGCGCTAGAACATAGCGTTTCTGTGTTCATAGCTTCCCAGCAGGTGCTCGTATCCATCTTCGCTGGCCTACATCTAGAGACCGAGGTTCCCTCGAGAGGGACACCAAAATCTGCCCTGGAAACCTCCGAGAGCAATGGGCCTCGTGAGGGTCCTCGGCGTCGGTCTCGCTTGCCTTCCCATTCCTCGGGGGCGAGATCCTCCAGGGCCTCCTGCTCCAAGCGGGCCTCTGATTTCTTGGACTGGGAGTCGGATGAGGATAGCTCCCCAGAGACCCATCAGGACCTCCCGTCGGACACGTCCCCACCCACCTTTCTTAGGCGTTCGCCACCCGCCACCTCCTTTGTGGTGTTTGTACGGAATATGGCACGGGCGCTCTACCTTGCTACCCAGGCTGAGGAAGAATGTCGAGCTAAAGAGATGGATATCTTGCAGTACAAGTCCCCACCTTGGGAATCTCTTACTGTTCTTGATCCCCCCCCCATTCTGTCCAGGCTGCTAGTCTGCATGTGGAAGACCCCTGCTTCGGTCCCCATCGCGAGCAAGCACCTCTACGTGATGTACAGGGTCCAGCGCAGCCCTGGGTTCAGGAAAATCCAACTTCCCCACACCTCCATGGTGGTGGAATCGGCTATGAGAAAACAACAGAGCCCAAAATCACACTCTTCGGTTCCGCTGGGCAGGGAGTCGAGAGCCCTCGATGCCTAGGTCACAAGGCCTATCAAAGGTCCATGCTCTCATGCTGTATTCAGGCATACCAATTATACACGGGCATGTTTTTGCGAGACCTAGCCAAGGAACTCGGGGGTTTCTCCACAGGCTTCACGGGCGAACCTCTCAGTAGGTTCTGGACCCTTCTGAAGTCCATCGCAGAGTACTGAAATTCCTTTCCTGCACCGCTTATGACGGATTCGAGTCCTCGGCTCAAGTGGCGGCCTGCTGGCATTGGGGCCCGATGCCAGGCATGGCTCCAGTCTTTGGACTTGGAGCAGTGGGTCCAGAAAAAGCTCCTAGACATACCCTGCCTTGGTGAGCAGCTCTTCGGTAAACCGATGGAGGATAAGGCCACCGAGATAGAAACAGAGTTCATCACCCGAACCTGCCTCTCACACAAGACCTCCACCCTCCATCGGAAGAAACAGCAAACTAAGAAGCCGTTCTTTCCGTGGAAGGGTCTACCCTACCGAGGTTACCCACCGTACCCACCCACTCCTGCGTCAACCACCGTGACGCAGGGAAAATTTTGATCCCATGGTTATCGCAAGTCGAAAGGGCCCAAGGCCCAAACCCCGGCACAGCCTCAACCCGCCCAGGGGTTTTGATGCCAGCAGTGTAGCCTTTCGCCCCCCGGCAGCACCACAGCTGGTGGGGGGACGCCTGTCCTCCTTTGCCCATCAGTGGGTGTCCATCATGTCAGACACTTGGGTCCTCCGAGTAGTCTGGGACAGCTACCGTCTCCGTCTAGACAGGCTTCCCCCTCCCTTCTCCCTAGCGGAGCCTTCTCAACTCCCCATGCACCAGACCTTCCTACAGAGGGAGTTAGACAACCTCCTCGCCCAACGAGCAGTCGAGAGGGTACCAACACACCTCTGAGGTCGGGGCTTCTATTCCTGATACTTACTCGTTTTTAAGAAGGCGGGGGGCCTACAGCCCATCCTCGACCTCCAAAAACTAAATAAGTTTCTGGAGTGGGAGAAGTTCAAAATGCTATCACTTGGCGTCCTGCTGCCCTTCCTCCAGCAGGGCGACTGGCTATGCTCCTTGGATCTCGGGGATGCTTATGCCCACATTTTGATTCACCCCCAGCACAGGAAGTTCCTGCGCTTCAGGGTGCAAGGGGGGCATTACCAGTACAGGGTGCTCCCCTTTGGATTCGCATCTGCTCCGCGGGTCTTCAGAAAGTGCCTCTCCGCGGCCGTCACCTCCCTCAGACAGCAGAGCGTACCGTTCTTCCCTTACCTCGACAACTGGCTTATCATGGGGCCCTCGGCCAGGGAAGCCCACCTGGCGGCATAACGCACGATCCTCCTCCTCGAGCACCTGGGGTTCTTGGTCCCACCTCGAACTGGTACAAACCTTGGAGTTTATTGGCACACGCTTTGACACTCAGCGGGGGATCGCCTTTCTGCCGGCAGACCACGTGGCTCACCTCTGAGCCTTGGTGACCCAGGTCCAAAGCAACACTCTGGTCACGGCGCGGACTATGCTGCGTCTCCTCGGGCACATGGCCTTCACTGTCCATATGGTGCCACATGCCCGCATGCACATGCGGACGGCCCAGTGGTGCCTCACTACTCAATGGAGCCCAGCCTCCGATCACCTCAGAGACCCCATTTGGGTCTCCCACAACCTTCGCAGGTCCTTAGACTGGTGCAGGGCAGGCCCCCCACAATCTTCTCCGGGGGCTGCCCTTCCAGACCCCACAGCACGAGCTAGTGCTGACAACAGATGCTTCCCTGCTGGGGTGGGGCGCCTACTGCAGTGCACTCTGCACGCAGGGGCGATGGTCACCCAAAGAGTCTCAACAGCAGATAAACTTGCTCGAGCTTCAGGCAGTCCAGTGGGCCCCGAGGGCCTTCAAGGACCATCTCCAAGGAAAGTCTGTGCTCGTGCAGACCGACAATCAAGTGGCGATGTTCTACATCAACAAGGAGGGGGGGCACAGGATCATGCCTCCTTTGCCGGGAAGTGGTCCTCCTCTGCTCCTTCGCCTTCCATCGGGGGATGACCCTATGAGCGGTCTACCTCCTGGGCCACGAGAACGTCCTTGCAGACAAACTCAGCAGGATCCTCCGCCCTCACGAATGGCGGCTGGACCAGGAGGTGACCAACTTGCTGTTCCATCGGTGGGAGCCTCAACCTTGGACCTGTTCGCCAGCCTGGCAAACAGACAGCTCCCACGCTTCTGCGGCCTGGTCCCGTGAGACGCGGGATGCATTCCTCTTGAGCTGGACCTCCGGGCTTCTCTACGCATTCCCTCCCACTTCTGTCATTGTGAGGACCCTCCGCAAAGCTCAGCGGGAACGAGCGTCGATGATACTCGTCGCTCCCGCGTGGCCTCGGAAAAGGTGGTTCCCACTCCTGCTCTGGCTCACATCCAAGCCTCCGGTTCCCCTGGACTGTGCCCCAGGCCTGCTAATGCAGGAGGAGGGGCGGGTGCTACACCCAAACCTGGCCACATTGTTCTTTGCAGCATGGCAGCTGAACGGGTCTCCCTAGCCATGCTAGACCTCCCGGAGGAGGTCGAGGAGGTGGTCCTCATGTCGAGGAAGGACTCAATGAGACGCGCTTACGCCTTCAAGGGGCGACGCTTCTCGTTCTGGTGCTCTGAGCTTCAGATCGACCCTTTCTCGTGTCCCACTCGGTGGGTCCTCCAGTACTTTCTCCATCTTTCAAAGGAGGGACTGAAGTCGAACTCTATCAGAGTACACCTGAGCGCCATCTCGGCGAATCACTTCCCCGTAGAGGGCAAACCCCTCTCAGAGCAGCCCTTGGTCTCCCACTTTATGTGGGGCCTCTTGCTGTCCAAACTTCCCATCCAGCCTCCTCCAGCAGAGTGGGACCTGAACATAGTGCTCATGCAGGTTACACATTCGCCCTTCGAGTCGATGGCAACGTGCTCGCTTTGGCACTTATCCTGGAAGGTGGTCTTCCTGGTGGTTTTGACTTCGGCCCGCTGAGTCAGTGAGCTCCAGGCTCTCATGGCTGAAGCCCCTTACACCAGGTTCTATAGGAACAGGGTGGTCCTCCATACCCATCCCAAGTTCCTGCTGAAGGTTATCTCGGATTTTCATCTCAATCAGGAGATAGTCCAATGGCGGCTGACCAACTTTCTGTTCCATCAGTGGGAGCCCTGACCTTGGACCTTGAGCTGATCAGTGCCATTTTGGGACCGGCCACAGTCAGAATCCTCTGAGGGGAGGGCTCCATTTCATAGTGAGGTGAGTGTCTCCGGCGGAGAAGGGAACTTCGCACGCTGCGGGAGAATAAATCACGTTTTATTGTTTTGGGTTGCTCCTCTGTGTTGGGGCTAGCCTGAATATCATTTTTAATTCAGAATGTCCAAGCCCTACATATGCTTAGCATGCGAAGTGTGATGGGGTTCCCTCTCAGATGCGGGATTTTGCCGCGGCTTGGAGGCAGAGTCCCATTCAGTGGAGGATCAGCAGACAGGGTTCAGGAGGATTTAGGAGGAGAGTGACTGGACTTTGAGCCCTCGGGGGGGGGGGGGAGAGGAGCCCTCTCCTGGGGAGTTACCGGAGGGGGGACCTGCAGAAGAGTGTCTGGCCAAGCCTTCCTGTTTAAGAAAGCAGGGGGGGTCCATGAGCTAGGGAGACTTCCCCTAAACCCTCCACATTCTGGGAGGCCTCCTTAGGGGCCTTCTCTCCTGAGTTTGTGCTTTTGATGTGCAAAATGTTCTGCATGTGGCAGGAGGCCAGAGACTGATCAGGGAGCAAGGCGGATCTAGCTAAAAAGAGGGGTTTGCTGGAGGAGCAAATGGTGCAAGGCAAACCTCTGGTAAGCAACCGGCTCGTGAGCCCTGTGAAGAGACCAGCTCCCTACACTCGGAGGCATTGGTGGAACCAGAGGAGAGCGCAGCTGATGTCAGGGGGAGTCAGTGGCAGTGGAATTGGAGGACAGTGAGATTCCACAAGGGGACTAGCCCAGGCTTGTAAGAGTGTTTCAGCGTGAGGAGTTGGCTATGTTGATTTCTCATTCCCTCACAGTCCTAGCCAAGCAAGAGTGCTATGTCCATCTGACTAACTGTCTTGCCTCTGACCCTCACAGGCTCTTTGCTACGCTCAACTCTCTACTCAAGGTCCCTCCTCCCCCATTCCCTCCTTCAGACTTTGGCTGACTACTTCCATGATAATGTCCACAAGAGTGACAAAATGGTAAAGGCAGATGGAAGAACACCCCTATGAAGAGAGACTTAAAAGGTTGGGGCTCTTCAACTTGGAAAAGAGACAGCTGAGGGGGGATGTGATAATGGTCTATAAATTAATGAATGGAGTAGAACAGGTAAACGTAGATTGGTTGTTTATACCATCAAAAAGTAAAAAAAAAAACTAGAGGACACGCAATGAAGCTACAATATAACTCATTTAAGACTAATAAGAGAATATTTTTTTACTCAATGTGTAATCAAACTCTGGAATTCATTACCGGAGGACGTAGTAAAAGATGTTAGTGCAGCTGGGTTTAAAAAAGGTTTGGATAAGTTCCTGGAGGAAAGGTCCATAAACCATTATTAAAGAGGACCTGGGACATCCACTGCTTACCCCAGGACGATCATTGTGGAACCTGTGTGTCTTTTTGGGGAAACTTCCAGGTACTCGTGACCTGGATTGGCCACTGTTAGAAAAAGGCTAATGGGCTTGATGGACCTAAGTCTCACCCAGTATGGCATATTTTATGTTCTTAGTTTTGCCGACCTTCTTCCCGAGACCCCATGCCGACCAGGCATCGGCAGTTTTTCATATACTCGACTGCAAGAGGTCTCTTGCCTTCTATCTGCAGCACACCCAGCCTCATTGCAAGTCTGTCTGATTCTTCGTGACCTACGATCCCAATCGTCTGGGGCAGGCAGTCACAATATGTACCCTCTCCATCTGGGTGGCAGACTGCATCGCCTTCGCTCACGTGAAGGTAGGCGCCCTGCTGGATCGACGAGTCACCGCACACGGCGTCTGAGCCAAGGTGGCTTCGGTAGCTTCGCTACGCTCAGTGCCTCTGATGGACATCTACCGGGCTGCGACCTGGGCTTCAGTGAACACTTTTGCCTCACACTACTGCGGCCAGGTTGTACTCCGTGATCTGTTCGGGGTGTAAGCAACTCCTGCCCTCCAACCCTTCTTGACGGCTACCGAGGGTTTCACCCTGGGGACCCGATGACTTGGGCTCCTTCAGGCATCGACGTCTCCTCACATCTTTGCGGAGGCATTTTTTGGTTACAGGTTCGGTAGCCTGTAGCTGGGGAGTCCCATAAGTGAGGACTGACTTCCTGCTTGTTCCTGGAGAAAGTGTAGTTACTCACCTGTAACAGGTGTTCTCCAGGGACAGCAGGAATCAGTCCTCACTACCCTTCCATTTCCCCTGATGAGTTGCTGGATTTTTATCCTTCCCTTGCCATCTGCTTGGTAGGGCTCGAGCTAAGGGATCTGACTGAGCAAGATGGCACCCTTGGGCAGGAAGAGGACCACGCATGCATTGCAGCAATCCCAAAGGCTTTCTTTGAAAGCTGGGGAATTACTCCATGCGGGCTCTGTCAGTGCTGACATCACTCATAAGTGAGGACTGATTCCTGCTGTCCCTGGAGAACACCTGTTACAGGTGAATAACTACGCTTTCCAGGTGGAGAGGGCACAAAGTATGTGCAAAAAAATGACTAGAGGAGAATGGAAATTAGGATTGGGTGGGGATGAAGGTATGGGGCTAGAGAAAGTGCTTGAGATGAGGGGAGTTAGAGAATCTGTTTGCTTGGAATGAGGAGGGCTAATAGACTGACTTGGCTAGTGATGGGGAGGCTAGGGATGAAGGAGCATGTATTTGGGATGTGGTGGGGGTCTAAAGAGATACTTATTACTGGCTGGGATTGAGGGGGGCCTGGGAGAAGAGAGTCACTAGCTAGTTGTCAATGAGATCGATAAGACTTTGAATGCTGGGGAGGGGAATGGGGTTATAGAGAGAATTTGATTTTTTATTTATTTATTTAAACATTTTTATATACCATCCCTTCTATCGATCAGGGGCGGTTTATATTGAACAAAATTTGAAAACTCAGTTACAGAGAACTTGTCAAATTATAATACAATGATACAATAAACTATTTATATATCAGCTAGGTACCTAAGCATAGGCTTTCTGAATGCTGAGTTTGAACTTATTACATATCTGTTGACAGAAACAGGTTATGGCGGAGTGTTTCTGTTAGGAGGAGGGTGGTGGTGGTGGGGGGTGGGGGCTGTAGAGGTAGTGGCAGTGGAAGAGTTGTAGTATTCTAAAAAGAGGAGGGTTTTTAATTCTTTGTGAAAGGACTTTAGGTCCTTTATTTATCTAATAGAATCAGGGAGGGAGTTCCAGAGGGTGGAAGCTGAATACCTGAGAGCCCTATTGCTGGTGGTTTGTCTGGTTTTCGTATTGAAGAGAGTACGGTTAGGAGGTCTTTTGTACTTTCTCTTCTGATTCTGATATCGACTTGTGCAGTGATAAGGTTGGTGGGTGAGATGTTATGGTATAGTTTGAATGTTGTGACTATCATCTTGTATTTTACCCTAGATGCAATGAGTAGCCAATGGAGGTTATAAAGTATTGGGGTGATGTGGTCTGTAAAGTTTGCTTTGGAGATTATTCTGGCAGTCACATTTTGTATGAGCTGAAGTGTATGGAGGGTCTTTTTAGGAAGGCCTTGTAAAAGACTATTACAGTAGTCCAAGTAGGGAATAATTAGAGCTTGGACTACTGATCTGAAGTTGTATGTTTCTAATATTGGCTTAAGGTGCTGTACAGTCTTTAATTTAAAGAATATTGTCCTAGCAGTGTGTTTGATTTGTGCAGATATGCTGAGGACTCTGTCTATAATCATACCAAGGTATTTTACTTCCTGCTTGAAAGGTAGCTCAATATTATGGAGGCCTCCGTGCTAACTGGGGGGGTCCAAGTCGAAGCTGGGTAACAAATTGAGTCGTCTAAGGGTGATATCACAGTATCCTGAAAAAATAAAGTGGTATTCAACTTACGGAAAAGTTGCAGTATTAGTGGAATCTGTGCCAACCGATGATGCCATCTTATGCCGGAGGTAACGCCAAAGATTACTACCAAAAACTAACCTCTGTAGTAATCTTTGGAGTTACCTCCGGCATAAGATGGCGTCATCGGTTGGCACAGATTCCACTAATACTGCAACTTTTGCTTTTTCGCAAGCAGCGATAGATAAACTTTTAGAACATCCCTCTCTATTTGATACACCTGTGGTCTTGGAAGAGTCGACTACAGGATCTTGGACTACTCTGAGAAATTTGAGAAAACGGAATATTCGAGTGGAGATGCATGCCGCAACCATGACACAATATTTGAAGCAGAAAATGATCCCTAGAGGTCTCCGTGTTCTGAAGCCCCCACACGTTTATGGACGATAAGAAGTTTTACTCCACTTGGAACAGCATTTTGAATAAATGCGGGCTTGATCTTATTGCTCTCCTTATTGAACGGTTGACTGTTGAAGAACTGCTTTTGAAGGATCAGGTGGATAAATTGGAGAAAGACTTGAAAGGGGAGGCTGTGGGTGATAGTTTTGATCGGCAATTGGCGGATCTGAATATCCAGATGCAACACTTTAAAGAAACGGTCCGGCTCTCGAAGTTAAAAAAATTTAAACGGGACACAGATGATTATACGAAAGATCAGGTTTATACCTGGCGGCAACAGGAGGCGGTTGCTGTTAAGCAGGTGACATTTGAAGCATCTTCTGAAGATAGAAGTTCGGACTCTTCGGTTGAGAACACGGGAGTGACACCTCGGGGTGGTCTTCAGGGGCACTCGCGGGATTTTCATCGAGGCCGGCCACGTTATCGCCGGCAGTTTCAGCGAACCAGGGGAGAGTCGTGGTCTGGACCGGTGACCCGTTCGGCCACCAAACAGCAGTCATTAACTTGTCCGGCACCTCTTTAACCAGGGACCAGGTACAGGTCTTAGAGTTAGGGTTGTCTTTTGTTCCGTCCCCAAAAAATGATGCTTTTCAGATGCGAGTAGCGGTTCAAAAGTTTTTCCGTAAGTTGAATACCACTTTATTTTTTCAGGATACTGTGATTATCACCCTTAGACGACTCAATTTGTTATCCAGCTTCGACTTGGACCCCCCCCCAGTTAGCACGGAGGCCTCTTTAGTAACTTTTCAACGTCTAGTGTTACGGGATCTGGATCATCTGGCCGAATCCCCTCAACGATATTTCTCTAATATGCCCATTCCTCTTTATAAAGCTTTGTACGAACTGGGTTCCAACTCTCAATTGGTGGTGAGAGAAGGGCAGATAAAGGAGGGGCAATCGTGTTACAGGACAAAGCTGCCTATCATGCGGTGGTTATAGCTCATTTGGGGGATGAGAAGTATTATAAGATCTTACCTCATGATCTGGGCCCTCAATTGCAATTGTCTATCAAGGAGTATACCACTATGGCGCTTCATAGAAACTGGATCACGAAAAAGGAGCATGTTTTTCTTAATCCTAAATTTCCTAAAGTTCCGGTTCTGTACATGGTCCCTAAAATACATAAATCCCTGGAACATCCACCTGGCCGCCCTATAGTTTCCTGTTGGGAATCCATATTGGAGCCACTCTCTATTTTTTGCGATCGATTTTTTCAGCCACTGACGGTGGGTATTCGATCGTATATTCAGGATTCTTATCATTTTTTGGCTACTATTCGTGACATCCCGGTTTTGCCACATCATTATTTAGTCACCCTGGATGTGGTAGCGTTGTACACGAATATAGACCAGAAGGAGGCTCATTCGATTCTGGCGGCTTTACCATTGACTTTACCCTCACGGCTTCCAAAGAGCTTTGTGTTACAGTTACTTTCTTGGGTATTAGATGATAATTATTTTATGTATGACCAGACGTTTTATCATCAGTGTTTTGGGATTGCCATGGTTGCAACGGTGGCCCCATCGGTGGCGGCCCTTTACATGTCATACTTCGAGGACACTTATTTATATCCGTCTGATCAGTTTTGTTCAGTTTTAGTGTGGAAACGTTTTCTGGATGATGTGTTTTTTATCTGGAACGGATCCGGTGAGAGTTTACAATGTTTTTTGCACTGGCTTAACACCTTGCACGTCCATATTAAGTTTGAAGCTAAATATCATCTTTCTCAAATCGAATTTCTGGATGTGCTGTTGTATAAGGATGGGGGAAAGCTTCAATCTACCCTCTATCGTAAACCTGTCCAGCGCAATACGTTGTTGCAATATACGAGTTTCCATCCTCGTTCTCTCTGGCGGGCCCTCCCTACAGGTCAGTTTCTTCGCCTTCGGCGATTGTGCTCTACTAGGATAGAATATAAAATCCATTCTCAGAATTTGAAAGATCGATTATTGGCACGGGGATACCCTAAGAATTTAATAGATCAAGCCTACAAACGGACGCTTAACAATCACCCTGAATGGTGGGATGATCCCTCCTCTCGAGTGGAGGAACGTACGCAACCCTGTGAAGAGATGCAACCTTATGTGGGAGTACTTCCCTATATGCCCTGCACAGCGCAAGTTTCACGGATTTTGCACTCTCATTGGCATATTCTATCTACTCATCCCTGTTTTCAGAAGCCCTTGCGGTTGGCTTATCGTAGAGGAGCCAATATTGCTGATCGAGTGGTTCATGCCACTTACACTCAAGCAGAGGAGAAGCTTTTGGGGAGTCATCAAGCTTGTGGAACTTGTGATATGTGCCCTATCACTTTGGAGGGCACAGATGGGAAGATCCCCATACCCGGATTTGTTACACTCGACGTTACATCACTGATTGTACATCTGATCATGTTGTATATTTAATTATATGTCCTTGCCAGTTATTCTATGTGGGCATGACAACACGACCGGTCCGTAAACGCCTACAAGAACATAGATCGCGTATTAATACCAACACGTTGACAGCTCCTATAGTCCACCATTGCTTGTCTAATTTTCATAGCTTTGAACAACTTCGATGGACGATTTTGGATATGGTACCCCCGCTTCAGAGAGGGGGGGCCGTCGTGCTTTATTGCATCAACGTGAACAACGCTGGATTTTTGTCCTTCATACAGTCACCCCCTTGGGCATGAACGCGGAGATCGAGTGGTGGTCAATTAAATGAGCTTCATGTTTTTCGTTGCAGACGTCATCTTAAGTTCCTATGCGCAGTGATGATGTCATCAAGTGTTTGAACGGAACAGGAAGTTGGAAGGGTTTTGCTTGAAAAAGAGCCAGTATCACTGCGGGCTTGAAACACAACGGTTTGTGTCGCAAGATAACCCAACCTTTGCCTGATTTGTTCGCAGAAGATTGGTTGGCGGGCTTATCTGTGGGTTTTTGGAGCCACTGGAAAAGACTGACCAGCTTTAGGATACTCGGTTCAGGAGAATCCGTGAAGTTTCACCAGCTAGAAGGTCTACTGGAGTCCTCGGATTGGCAGTCATTAGCTCACTGGATACAATTTAGAGCTCAGCTAAGTGTTACCGCTTCTATGCTTTGAACAGTTACTGAATACAGATTTGTTTCTGAATATGAACGATTTCACATTATGCAAGCTAGCATTTAGTTTATGCAGGGGCTGGTCCTTATGGGCTAGTTATAGCCTCCAGCATATTTAGGTCGTACTGACCTTCTTAAAGAAAAGTTGAATAAAAGGAGGGTCTGTCATTCAAGAGTGTTGTTACACCCTCACGACAGACGATCCGACAAAAATAGTATTTTCTGGTTGATTTCCACCGTCAAGAACATGTTTTGATATTACATATGGGAAATAGTGAGTGATCCTTTATATTGGGCATTGTTTCTGGTTCACTTCACAGAGGTTAGTTTTTGATAAAATGCTATGGTCAACGTTATTAAATGCGGTGGAAATGTCCAGAAATATGATGAAAGCTTGATTCGAGTTGTCCAGACCACAGATGAGTGTGTCAGATAAGACTAGGAGAAGGGTTTCGACACCATGGTGGGGGTGGAAACTATACTGATGGGCATCAAGGGGTGAGTTGAGATCAATGAAATCTTGTAGCTGTATTAGAGTTATTTTTTCAATTATTTTTGCTAGTAATGGGATACTAGCTATTGGACGGTAAGAAGTGGGGTTGTTGTGCCCTTCTTGGGGCAGGTCCTCCTACCCGGATTCTTAGGCTTACCTGGCCCTTCTAGGCTCATAGGCTGGAGGAGCAGAAGAAACAGTACTTGGTTCACAATTTTTCAGATTACTACTGCTAGAATTACCAGTCTTAATTTCAGCTTCTGTGTTTAGTCAAAACACATATTTGTTCCTCCATTCTAAACACGTGATCTTTAAATTTTTCAAACACAGAATCGGTGGCTTTTTGAGCTTTTTCGGCAGCCTTAGACTGCCACCACCCATACACGACCCATTCGTGAATGGTATGAGGTTGCCCCAAGTCATCAAGGGCCATCTCATACTGTAACCAATGCAGTTTGTCCTCCTGGAAGGTTCCACCAAACGGGAACTGCAAACTGGGGTTAGAGGCAGTCATCGAATGCCAATGGCCAACATAATCAAGGGCGCTATCATCAAACTTGCGCCTCATTTCATAATTTGGGCTTCCCTTTTTCAGCCCTATACTACGGGCTTTTTCACCCCACTCATCTAACTGAGTGTTCTGTTTAATTTTACCAGCCTTATTGCCCATTTTAAATACTCACGACAGAAACCTGCCTCTTAATCTTTTAATACTCACGACAGAACACTGCCTTTTAATACTCACGTCCACGCTTTTTCGTACCTGTTTGAAGAGCAGCTGGCTTCACTGTAGATACGCACCTGCTGTTACAGGTAATCGGAGTCTACGGTACCAACTGTTGTGCCCTTTGTGGGGCAGGCCCTCCTACCTGGATTCTTAGGCTTACCTGGCCCTTCTAACAGGAAGGAAAAAAATAAGACACATACACAGAAAATTAGTTATATTAATTCCAGAGCTCTAGAAGGAAGATCGTCAGGGGTCCAAATCAAGGCTCCTCCTCTAACCACCTTTGAAAATCTTCCGCCAGAGATCTGCCTTTTATTAAGAAGTGTCAGCTGACATAGTTAATTTTTAATTAATATCGGATGATAATCATGTTACAAAATTACAGGTCTGGAATAAAATCTGCTTACAGGATCATTTTTCTGCTGATGCTTTGCAAAAAGTCATATAAAAGCGGAAGTTACAAGGCCATGATCATAATCACAAAGCGACAGTAGGGGTCGCTACAATTCTTTCATCAAACAAGAGTTGATTAGTTACACTTATAATTTCTTTCTAAATTCTGCTGATTTCTCAAGCTTTTATTTGATCTCCAGTTACGTTTTGACCTAAGGTCTCTGATTCTCGGAAAGTTCATGCAATAATGCTGACATTAGTTGTTATCTAAAATTTGACCCATCATTTACCATAAGAAGGGCGGAGGGATGTCTGCATCACAGAAAGTCCCCAAAACTTTCAGAAGCTAACCTTTGGTAATAGTAGCTGTGTACACAATTTGTTAATCTCTTTTGCAATAACTGTCAGCAGTTTTCACAGAGACATAAGCTTCTATCTAAAATGTATGTTTCACAGTTCAGCCTTGCATTACAATAAGCATATATTTCTACCTGATTAAAGGTATATGGCTATAGCCACCTTCACATCCCTGTTTCTCTGTCATTATCTGTGCCTTCATTACTATCTGTATTTATATCAAGAGTACCATAAATAGGGTCACCACTATCCATATCAAGATCAAGATTGCCATAGACAGGATGATTTATATTAGTATAAGTTACCTTATCACCCAAAAGCTCATCAGTCTCTGCTATAGTCTCTAACCTTGTTCGGGGGCCTTGGCCAGTCCTTCCTTTCTCACAGTCCTCCCTTTGGTTCTGCTCAGAACCACATTCTACATTAAAAGGCAATTCTCGGAGTAAATCCCCAGAACTGGGAACACTTCGTAGCCTAAGGACTGCAATAGTGTTTGTGGTCTTAGCCATATATGAAGTACAACATTTCATGAAATAGGCAAGGCCTATCCCCAGGGGCGGCTCAAGGTAATCTGCTGCCTGAGGCTAAGTATGAAAAGGTGCCCCCCCCCCCCCACCTTAGAGGGGCGGGGCTTTTTCAGAAATCCAATCAGAGACTGAACCAAACCAAAAAGCCAATTAGATTATATGGAGGAAATGCAAGATGTTTGCACACAGGGCCATATAGAGCTGCAATCACACCCTGTGAGACTTGCAGCTCGGGTGCATATCCCTCCTCTCCCCCCATACCTCTGTCCAGCGCTGCCTGCTCTTTCCCTGCTGCTGCTGCCCTCTGTTTTTTTTCATGGAGGTGCCAGCAGCAGGAAAGAGCAGGCAGTGCTGGATGGAGGTATGGGGAGGAGGAGGGGGGCATGCGCCCGATCTGAAAGGCACCGGCACTTTAAGCAGATCTATCCCTCCTTGACATCGAGTCAGAGGAGGGAGGGACCAGACCTGCTTAAAGTGCTGTGAAAAGGCTTGAGGAGCGCATTTCGGCTGCCTGCTATTGTCCTGCCATCGGCGGCAGAGCAACAGCAGACAGCCGAAATACACCTCCCAAGCCTTTCCGCCCTGTGCAGCTGCACCGCTTGCATAGGGCTAGGTACAGTCCCGTTAGCACACCAAGGAACTAAAAGACAGGACGAACTAACAGCACAGATTATAAAACTAAATTATAACTCATTTTTATTTTGTTGTTAAACTGCGTTATGGTTCTTGCTTTTTCTTTTTCAACATATGTTTTGTATCCACAGTAGGTGCAGAGCAGAACCAGGAGATTCACCCACCGAACTCAATATTTAAAAAAAAAAAATTAAAAAAATTCTGATTCTGATCATCTCACTAACAACAACCACTATTCTCCAGTACCAGGCATATTGAACTACGCAAGAAACTGAAAACCTATCTGTTCACCAAACATTATAACATAAATAACTCAATATCTACAATAGACAAAGGTTAAATAGACAATCCGGTTGCTCTATGCAATAAACCTTTAACCTATACAGATAGCACTCTCCAATGATGATCTTCTGACCTCCCCCATGTAATCCATGTATATATATTCATATATAACTTGTATATAGTTTCCACACTGTTCGGTATTATATACCACATTGTTTGTTCTATACTTTATATGATGTTCCTTGTAAATAAGTTCTGTATTATTGCAATGTTCCATGTAAAACAAACTTGATTTGTTAATTATTGTTAACTGTAAACCGCAACTGAACTCTTGGAAGATGCGGTATATAAATGTGAATAAATAAATAAATAAAATAAATAAATAAATATTGTGAACTAATACAAAACTCTACAAAACTCTACAGCCTCAAATGGTTATCATCCTAAATATCTAACAGAAAGCCTAAAGTACAATTCAATGGGGAAGAAGCTATTCCATTCACTCAAATGCAAGGCATACCCCAGGGATCAGCACTATCAGCACTGCTGTTCAATATCTACATGCGACCCCTCTGTGAAATCTTTAAAAAGCATAGCATCAACTACCACATCTATGCAGATGATATTATGCTCTACACGCAACTGGACGTCACAGACCCCAAATATGCACAGCTAGAAAACTGCCTGAACGAGATGATGCTATGGCTACGGAAAAATAACATGACGATAAACCACAAAAAAACGGAGGTAATGTACATATCCAACAAACCCAACTTCAAGTCACCTGACTCAATCACCCTGTGCAACAACACATACAAGGCAAAAGAAGAAATCAAATATCTAGGTGTCACACTAGACTGCAACCTAAGAATGGAGAAACACCTGCGTAAAACAAACAAAGCCATTTTTTATAAACTTAGGGTGATACAACCTCTAAAGAAAATAATAGCACCTTGCGATTTCAGGTCAGTGGCACAAGCACTAGTAATGCCGCACCTTGACTACTGTAACGCGATCCTCCAAGGTCTACCCAAAAAATCAATAAGTATCCTTCAAATGGCCCAGAATGTCGCAGCTAGGATAATAATGGGAACGAGAGTGACTGACCACATCACCCCAATGTTGATCGACCTTCATTGGCTTCCAGTGGCTGCTAGGGTACAGTACAAGATGTTAGTAACAACGTTCAAGCTGATCAACGACATAGCACCCTCGTTTCTATCCTCCCTTATCAACACTCAGCCAGCAAATAGGAATAGAAGATCTAACAACTTGGGCACCCTGCAAGTCCCTAACGCAATACGAACTGTGAAAACAAGTACATGTCGCAGAGCCTTCTCTTTCGCTGCACCCACTATATGGAATCAGCTCCCTGTTGACCTGCGGCTAACTCAGGACATGAAGAGCTTCAGGAAGGAGTTAAAAACCCACCTATTTAAATGCTATTACAACCAGCCATAACTCACAAAACCCAGAAAACAACAAAGTAAACTGATAAATATACACATTATAGATCCGCCTTGTATAACCATGTAAAGCCATGTAAAATGTGATTTTTCCCCAATCTGTAATCTGTAAATATGTATTTAAATGTTAAATGTAAATGTAAATGTAAATAAGTTTACCCCCAAAACAGTAACCATGTGTGCCGTGACCTCCCATTCCTCTATGTATATACTCCCCCACTGTCCTGATCGACTTATCCCAAAAGAAGAATCAAACCGCTACTGATCGCTGGAAGCAGCGGTATATAAATGTGTTCAAATAAAAAATAAATAAATACAACAAAGAACAAACCTACCATACCATACCATATCAGCACAAACTTCCAAAACTCACGTAAGGAGCCCATCCAAAAAAAGCATCACTGTAAATACTACAGTGGGCCCTGGAACATCCATACACCTATTTGAAAAGCTGAACAAGTCAAATTACTACAGTACAGTATAGATCTTTATGTACAAACTCCATGTTAACAGAACACCTGACCTCAGTCACACACGCACATCGACCCTCACCAAGTATAGAATAAGTAATCACAATCTAAAGTAAAAATAATATGTAGACTAACTTTAAATTGAAACCCCAAGAAGCCAGAGTCCATTGCAGTGCAACATCAGATAAATAAGAGATGCAGTTCCCCAATACCGTGTAAAATATAAAAATAGCACAAAGCCCAATCACTAAAATTAAATAAAATTATTTTTCTACATTTGTTGTCTGACCATTTTATTCTCTGATCATGCTGGTCCCGATCTGAGGCTTCTGCTTTCCTGTCTTCTCTTAGCTCTCTTTCTGTGGTCTATGGTCCATCTGCCATTTCTTATCTCTTTTGTTTTCTTCACTTCCTTCCATCAGCCCATTTCCAGTTCCAGTAACCCTCCCCAGTATCAGCCCCCTTTCCAGTCCTTACATAAGAACATAAGATATGCCATACTGGGTCAGACCAAGGTCCATCAAGCCCAGTATTCTGTTTTCAACAGTGGCCAATCTAGGTCATATGTACCTAGCAGTTTCCCCAAGGGACACAGGTTCCACATTGCAAGTCCTTCCCTCCCAGTACCTTCCAATGTCAACTGCCTTGCATTCCCACGACTGCAACTGGTGTCCATTCCCTTCCAGTCCCCCCCTTCCCCACTGTCCAGCCCCTTCTAGTCCAAATACCATCCCAGATATTAGCTTACGTCCACTCTGTGCCACCCTCCAGATCAGCTCCCTTCCAGTCACCCTACCCTCTGTCATCCCCCTTCCAGTGCCATTTGCATGTCAGTTCCCTTCCAGCCTTCTCCCCATTACCCAACCACCTACCACTCCCATCCCCAAGTGTCAGCTCCCTTCCAGTCCCCCTTCAGTATATCCCAGGTGTCAGCTCCTTCCCCCGTGTCCGCTCCCTTCGTGCCCCCTCCTTCCCCTGGCAGACCTTCCCATTATCTGCTCCCTTCCAGTCCCATTCTACCATCCTCCCACATCAACCCATTTGTAGCCCTAGCCCCTAGTTTTCTTCCAGGGCCAGCAGCACCCTCCTCCCCTCCCCCATTAGCCCATTTCCAGTCCTATCTCCCCCCATCAGTCCACTTCCAGTCCTAGCCCCCCCATAGCCCATTACCAGTTCTACCCTCTCCCCATCAGCCCACCTCCAGTCCTACCCCCCCATCAGCCCACATCCAGTCCTAGCCCCCCATAGCCCATTGCAAGTCCTAAACCCCCATCAGCCCATTTCCAGCCCTTGCCCCCCAATAGCCCATTACCAGTCCTAAACACCCCCATCAGCCCACCTCCAGTCCTACCCCCATCAGCCCACATCCAGTCCTAGCCCCCCCCCCATAGCCCATTGCAAGTCCTAAACCCCCCATCAGCCCATTTCCAGCCCTTGCCCCCCCACTACACCATTACCAGTCCTAAACACCCCCCATCAACCCACCTCCAGTCCTACCCCCGCCCATAGCCCATTACAAGTCCTAACCCCCCCCCCCTTCCGGGAAATAAATAAAAAAAAGAACCTGGCTGCTGAAGCTGCGGCAGCAGGAAGTACCCTGGGGCCGCCCTGGCAGAGCCCTCCTGTCTCCCTCAGCGTGGCTTACAGAGCCGTGAAGGGAGAGTTTCCCATCTCCCTTCACGGCTCTCTAAAGCCTAATAAATAAATACTCTTGGGAAAGAAATCCCACACACCAGATTAACAAACACAAAAACAATGCCAATGCCACAGAAAGCATACATATCAGCCAATGCTGTGAGGACAAGTCCGAGGTGGGTTGTAACTGTCCAACAACTTCACACCCACTTTCTTGGTTGAGCGGCATTAAAATCGGGGGAAGCGATTCCAGTTCAATCTCAAATTCTTCTGGTTCCGGCTTGGGCTGTGTACAGGGAAGTTGTCTTATCCAGGTTGCGGTGCTTTCTTGCACTGGTCCAAATGTATCCAAGTTTTCCGTCCTTTCACTTTCAATGCAGAATATCCCACCAGCAACACTTGGAATGGTCCCAGGAACCTCACTGCCAGAGCAGAATTCGGTGCCGGATCCTTGATGAGCACCCAATCTCCGGGCTCCACGTCTGGAGGTGGTCGCGATGCCTGAGCACCCTGCTTCGTAAGCTGCAAAAAGGAAGGAGATACCAATGTTTGGTGCAGATATTTACAGTAGGATAATAGATCTCTGCGCAGCAGTTGGGGATCGGGCAATTGATCTGGTGCCACTATAACATGGACTGGAGTTGTTGCCGGACGTCCAGTCACAATTTCATAGGGGGTAAGGCCCTTTCGAGTTCTTTGAAGAGAGTTGAGGATTAAAAATAGAGCAAATGGCAGAGCTTCCACCCAATCCCGACTCCAATCATGAGTTAGGGAACGGAGGAGCGCCTTTAGCTTCCGATTCATCCGTTCCTCTTGGCCAGAGCTTTGCGGATGATACAGAGGATGAAGTTGCTGATGAAGGCCAAAAAATGCGGTTATGCCTTTCCAGACTTAAGCCGTGAATGCTGGGCCTTGATCGGAAGACAAAACCAGGGGTACTCCCCACAAAGGAATAAACTGGGTAAGCAAACACTTCAAAACTGTAGCAGCAGATAACAAATTGGTTGGATAGGCTTCAGGCCATCCTGAATATAAACAGGTAAGAACCAAAAGGTGTTTCCTTCCCCCCTTGGCACAAGGCAGATCAGCAAAAATCCATTTGCAGGAAGAGGAAGGGTCCTTGAGGCCTAGGCAAGGATGGAGAAGGTAATGTGCAAAGGGTGCATCCAGATTTTCCTGCTTGTAAACACGGAAGACAAGAAATATATACAGCATGAGCAACAGAAGCAAATGCAGGATTATATCATAACTGAGCAAAAGCATTCGTCATAGCCGGAACACTGTAATGAAACTTGTGATGTAAGAACAGGGCAACAGGATAAAATAATGATTTAGGACAAATAAACAATTGGTCCTTTTTCCATAGTCCAGTACCATCAGGTGATGCTCCCCAAGATAACCATTCCTGCTTTTCGGTGAAGTCCGCAGAATCCTGATGGGAACGCATCAAGTCCAATGATAATGAGGCAGAAATGCAGTCTGCAGGTGAACGAAGAGTTAATAGCAGATGCAACGGAACCGCAGGCCCCGCCGCTGCAGCTTTAGCAGCTTGGTCCTCAAACTGATTGCCTTGTGACACTACGGAACCAGTACGATCATGTCCTTTACATTTTAATACAGCCACCTGAGCCGGTTTAAGCACTGCAGCAAGCAAACTTCGATGTAGCGGGCATGTTTAATAGGCTTATGAGCAGCTGTCAAAAATCCACGTTGAGCCCAAATATTACCAAAATCCCAGAGAACCCAAGTGCATAAGCGCTATCAGTATGGATATTTACAACCAAGTGCACAGACATTTCCAAGGCCTGAATGAGGGCAAACACTTCAGCCAACAGGGCATTAGCAAATGGCAAAGCTCCTGACTCTATTATAGAATTAACAGTCGTAACAGCATAGTCAACAAGTAAATCCCCTTGCTCATTGTGAAAAGTAGAGCCATCAGTAAACAGAATCCAGTCAGGACTGGAGAAAGGGACAGAGAAGAGATCAGGCCTAGCTTTTTATTTATTTTATTTATTTATTTACATTCTCTTATATACCGCACTATTCAGCATCAGCGCGGTTTACATGGAACAGAAACGCTCAGTACAGTTAACATGTATGAGTTTACAGATAACAGGGCAAGTAACTTAGATAACAGGGAGGAAAGACAATCATGAGTTCCATCGGGATCAGATAGGTGTAGAAGGGGATCAAGAGAAGCCAGGATTTGAGCTGGTTGTGAGAGTGAAACTTCATGTAAAGTGACATGTGCTTGGGAAATAGCTAAATCAAACAGCAACAAATGAGAGCTGAAGAGAGACTGAGTTTTGGCTAAATGTAAAAGACGAGCAACTGAATGGGAAGTATATACATGCAATTCATGCTGGAGAACAAGAAAATCTGTAGTTTGTATAGCAAAAACTACTGCGGCTAAAGATTGAAAGCAAGGAGGCATGCCAGAGACGACAGGATCGAAAGCTTGGGAAAAATAGCCCAAGGGCTTTAGTCCAGTAGGGAAAGGTTGTGCCAAAACACAGACAGCAGCACTGGTGGAAGTAGCCACATAGAG
Source organism: Ichthyophis bannanicus (assembly GCA_033557465.1). Classification (NCBI taxonomy): domain Eukaryota; kingdom Metazoa; phylum Chordata; class Amphibia; order Gymnophiona; family Ichthyophiidae; genus Ichthyophis; species Ichthyophis bannanicus. Next base: position 298,518,581 of record CM066037.1, read on the forward strand.
ACAGAAGGGCAAAGCATAGTCAGAGAAAGAAAGACAGGGTGTAGTCAGTAGGGCTTGGCGCAGGGAGTGGAAAGCATTATGCTATGCTTCAGTAGGAACTATAATACCCTCCGGAGCCTCACAGCCAAGAAGGGCATACAGTTGAACAGCAAGCTCAGCAAAGTCAGGGATCCACTGGTGGCAAAATACTAAAAGACCTAAAAAGCGGCGTATATAAGGAACAGTAGCAGGGAAAGGCATAGACATAATAGGACCAATTCACTGGGCTGTAATAGAGCAGCCAACTGAGGAAAGACATACACCAAGAAATACTACTTGTGGAAGGGAAAATTGCAACTTAAACTGATTAACTTTCAATCCCAAATGAGAGATATGTACAAGAGTTAACATAGTATCAGCAACACAAGCATCATAACAAGGGGAACAAATAAGTAAATCATCAACATACTGTATCAAGGTAGATTTGTCCAATGCCAAGTCCTGTAAAGCAGCTTTAAGGGCCTGTGAAAAATAAGCAGGACTCTCGGTGTATCCTTGAGAAAGGATGGTCCAAGTTTATTGACGCCCCTCGTACGAGAAGGCAAATAAGTATCTCGACTCCGCCCCTACCGGTATAGAATAATAGGTGGAGCTTAAATCTATGACCGAAAAGTGGGTGGAGCCACATGGTATACGAGTCCAAATGTCATGAGGATTGGGTACGAGGGGAAAAACTGGTAGGACAATGTGATTAATGGCTCGCAAATCTTGCACAAATCTTTAAGAATTACCATCGGCCTTTAGTACAGGTAAAATAGGAGTATTGCAAGGAGAAGAAGTTGGTACCAACACACCCTGGGCTAGCAGGTTTTCAATCACTGGCCATATTCCAGCCACTGAAGTAGCAGGTAGAGGATACTGACGCACATAAGGCAATGGAGCTCCCAGCCATACTTCAATCTTGACCGGGGAAATGTTGAGATGTCCAATGTCATTACCTGGTACGGCCCACAAAGTTGAAGGAAGGGTGTCCAAGGGTGGGGCGGTCACGGCAGTCGGGGTCACAGCTACAGGCTGTTGGACTTGCAGGGGACACAAGGTACAGGTCAAAGTGCAGGTTTCCCAGCTGATAACAGTTTTGTTTCTGGAGAGAAAATCCCGCCCAAGCAAATTGACAGGCAAAGTAGGGCCAACCAGAAAATCTGTATGATACAATTTGCCTTCCACTAGAAGGGGTACATCAGTCAATTTTTGGTGCATTATACTTCTTCCCTCAATTCCTTCACAAGGGACTCTAGGAGCTGTAGGCAGCGCCTCAAACAGGGTTGGGGGCAATTATGATAGAGCTATGGCAGATGTGGAGGCGCCTGTATCTAACAGGAAGAGCAATTCATACCCCAAGATTGTAGCAAGTATTTCTCCTTGTGTATTGGGGCGCACAACCAAGCCTAGTCAGTCCTCACTATAGTCAAGGTCAGTTTCTGCATAATATTGAGTCATGACTGAAGGCTGATTAGGGGTGAAAACAGGATATGGGGCAGGCGAGTAACTGGCTTCTACAGCATCGTGACATGGATCAGATTGGGGAGGGTCGCTCCTTGGCATAGTACAGTCTCTTACAATATGCCCCAATTTGCCACACCTAAAACAGGTGCGGTCTCCTTGATATCCCCCCATATATCCACGGCCCCGACCCCTAAAGGGTACGGCGCCCCTGCCACCTCTGCCACCACTTGCTCTGCCTCTCCCCCTGAAATTTGATTCATAATTTGCTACTTGGAGATTTAAAAGCTTTTGGCATTGTTTCTCCACTTTACCTTTGTCTTCGTCCTTCTGCTTCTGGATCCGCTTTTCCGCATGCAAGGCAACTTCCAATATCTCCTGTGCAGACTTGGTGGACCATCCAAGCAAAGCATTTTCAAGAATAGTTTTTATTTCTGACTGTAATCCATTCACAAAAATTGAGGCAAATCCTTCCATTTCACCATTCTGAGGGGAAAAATCTCGGAATGCTAAACACCGAGTATGAAACTTGGCAACAGCCTCATCCCTTCCCTGCTTCAGGTCTAATAGCTTGGACAAATCTTTCACAGGGGTGCATTTCTTTTCAATAGCTTTTAACAAATTATTCCAGTCTTCCCAGAAGGCGGTCATTTGGGTAATATCAGAAGAATTGGTGACAGGGTCTGCAAGGGGCCATTCCCATGCTGCGTTATCCCGCAGTTGGGGGTGGGTGACTGCCCGGAACTCTATTGGATTTAAAAAGACTTACTTCAACAAATTTTGCAAATCTACCCAGGAGGAGTCGTAAGTAGTTATTAGCTGGCGCCAATAATCTACAAACTGACCAGGTTTTTCACGGGAGTCAGGACATGACCTAGCTAAATTAAAAAATTCTGCCAGGGACAAATGAGATGCTAAAGTAACTAAACCACCATCCCCCCTAGGGAATGCTCTGAATGGAGCAAGCAGGTCTATTTTCTTATTTCGTTCTTTCTCCTCTCTAACCTCCTGGTTTAAGGTTAAAAATTCCCCTAGCTCTAAAGTCAAGCGCTGCAAGTGTTTCCATTTAGGAATCAAAGGAGCTGTCATCCAATGGCCAGTTCCTTTGGCAACTGCAGCCATGACGTCTGCTACCAGCTCCTTATTTTGACTGCATGGCAACAGCGTTAATGTATGCTGTTTTACTTGTAGGTCAAGTGCCTCAAGCGTAGTTATGATGACCTCAGTCAACGTGTGGGCTTTTTCTACTAAGTGAGCAAGATATAGAGTCAACTGCTCTTTAATGGTTATTAATTCAAGTTGACTTGCTTCTACCCCTATTAATTGCTCAAGATCCAAAATTTCCTTTAACTGTTGAGCCCGGGTGATTCGGGAGTTAACTACAGGTTCTTCAGGGATAGCGGAAAAGGGACCACCTGGCATAATTAAAGAGGTGGCGTCAGCCACAGATATAGGGATTGGGGAACCCAGGGGAAGGCAGCCTTACACCCGAAATAGAGCTTACGGGGTGAGTATCGGCCATGGATTTAATAAGGGTAGAAGCACCAGGCATATGGAGTGGAGGAGTGGCCTAGTGGTTGGGGCAAGGTACTTTAGGACGGAAGGTCAGGGGGTTCAAATCCCACTAGAGGACAGCAACCTTGGGCCGGAAGGACTGGGGTTTCTAGTCCCACAGGTGCTCCTTGTGGTCTTCGGCAAGCCACTTAACCCTCCATAGCCCATGTTCCCTGTAAAATAGTTATCTCCAAGTGTCACGCTCCCCTGCTACTGGCCGAAGGCTTTATAGTAGGGGTGACCGCTGTTTTGCTTCTGAGTGTCCTTTATACTATCTAGCAGCAATGGTTGCTGGGATATGTAGTTTTTTGGTTTCACTCTCACAAAAATGTGTTGTGGCACAAGGGTCTCTTGGAACAGATAAATTTATTATTATTGTTGGGTTTTTCCCCTCACAGAGGTTCTCAGGCAAATAAGCAAAGCAATGTAATTCTTTTCCAGAATAAACAGAAAAACAGGAGCAAATGAAAAGCATAAAAAAAAAGTGGAAAAACTGTTTCTTCACAGCAGCACAAAACTTCCAAACAACTTTGTAATTCTTCTTACCAAAGCTTGTTTAACATAAGTTCATGTCCACTCTATTACACATAGAACAGTCCATCTCAAAAGAACAAGAGGACTCAGGAACATCTGCTGCGTCAATGATCATGTCCTCGCTTTCATTCTCACAGCTCTGCATAGGAGAACTTCTAGGCTGGTATCCTGGAATAGCCTTTTGCAGCTGCTCTAGAAGATTCCCTCCTCTACTAGCCGTGACGTCCTCTAGCTCAGGAGTTTGGTTAGTACGTAAGCTTCTCTTTATGGTTTCTACATCTGCATTAAACCATTTATTCCAAGTGTTTCTGCTAGGTGGTTTTACAGTCGTGCTATCGTGGCACTTGTTAGCACTGGCTTTTAATTGTTTTACAATGTCTTCAACAAGACTCTGATTAGGCAGAAAATCCAACGTACCTTGTCTGCTATCACTGCCCGGTCTGTGCTTGGAGCTATCTTCCCTTCTACAGGTAAAATGCTTGTCCCTGTCTTCAGGAAGCTCCCACAATGGCTTAGGTTTAGCTTCAAGGTAACCAGTAATGGACCCACCAGAATCCTTCTTGCCTGGAGCTGGGTTCCAAGACTTCCTCAGTTGCTGCTTTCCTTGCTGAAGTGGTTTAGACACTTGTAAAGGCTTTTCCCTGCCTTCTTGTCTGTCCAGTTTCCTTCTCTGCTGACATTCCTGTCGGCTGTTCTGGTACTGCGTGCTGTTCTGAAAGACTTGCCCTGAAGCTGGTTTAAAACGGCTTCCTTGTTCAGGCACACGCCCTTCTGACTATCCAGGTGCACCTCGTTAGGGCTGCTTCCAGCTCTTACGTCATGAATCTGACTGAGTTGCATTCTCTCTGAAAGCTTCCTGCTGTCATGGAAACCTGGCTTTTAAAGGTGCAGTGCTCACTATTTTATTTTTATTTATTTTTATTTATTTAACAGTATTTCTAAACCGCCTTATCTTATTAATCAAGGCGGTATCACAGCAAACAATCGGGTAAAGTGAGCGTGTTATTCATGCAGTGAGGGAGAGATTTCGACTTGAGTGTATGTTGTGTTGTGTGCGAGATTAGTTTGAGCTATGTACAAGGTGCGCTATATACATTGGGGCTATGCAACATTTTCTATACATACAGTGTTAGGAGGTATCATGTGCTGTTATACGTTCTCTGAGGTTATGTGGTGTGTCCATAGTGTTCTATGAACAGCAGGGTCATTCCATCTGCTCAGGCATGCTTTCGGTACCACACCAAGTTATAATGCCCTGTTCAATGTAATTTCAGTTTGTTCAATGTAAACTGCAGTGATGCAGAATAGCGCGGTATATAAGAGAATGAAAATAAATAAATAAATAAAAATATCATCCAAATGGATGAGCGGCTCCTCCTGATCTTGGTGGGATGCTGGGGCTGCAGCACTATTCATAGTTAGTGATACAGCCAGTGCAGTGAACTCCTCCTCATAGGCTGGAGGAGCAGAAGAAACAGTACTGGGCTCACAATTTTTCAGAGGAGGACTACTGCTAGAATTACCAGTCTTAATTTCAGCTTCTGTCTGTTTAGTCAAAACACATATTTGTTCCTCCATTCTAAACACTTGATCTTTAAATTTTTCAAACACAGAATCGGTGGCTTTTTGAGCTTTTTCGGCAGTCTTAGACTGCCACCACCCATAAATGACCCATTTGTGACTGGTATGAGGTCGCCCCAAGTCATCAAGGGCCATCTCATACTGTAACCAATGCAGCTTGTCCTCCTGGAAGGTTCCACCAAGCGGGAACTGCAAACTGGGGTTAGAGACAGTCATCGAATGCCAATGGCCAACATAATCAAGGGCGCTATCACCAAACCTGCGCCTCATTTCATAATTTGGGCTTCCCTTTTTCAGCCCTATACTACGAGCTTTTTCACCCCACTCATCTAACTGAGTGTTCTGTTTAATTTTACTGGCTTTATTGCCCATTTTAAATACTCACGACAGAAACCTGTCTCTTAATCTTTTAATACTCACGACAGAACACTGCCTTTTAATACTCACGTCCACGCTTTTTTGTACCTGTTTGAAGAGCAGCAGGCTTCACTGTAGATACGCACCTGCTGTTACAGGTAATCGGAGTCTACGGTACCAACTGTTGTGCCCTTTGTGGGGCAGGTCCTCCTACCTGGATTCTTAGGCTTACCTGGCCCTTCTAACAGGAAGGAAAAAAATAAGACACATACACAGAAAATTAGTTATATTAATTCCAGAGCTCTAGAAGGAAGATCGTCAGGGGTCCAAATCAAGGCTCCTCCTCTAACCACCTTTGAAATTCTTCCGCCAGAGATCTGCCTTTTATTAAGAAGTGTCAGCTGACATAGTTAATTTTTAATTAACATCGGATGATAATCATGTTACAAAATTACAGGTCTGGAATAAAATCTGCTTACAGGATCATTTTTCTGCTGATGCTTTGCAAAAAGTCATATAAAAGCGGAAGTTACAAGGCCATGATCATAATCACAAAGCGACAGTAGGGGTCGCTACAATTCTTTCATCAAACAAGAGTTGATTAGTTACACATAATTTCTTTCTAAATTCTGCTGATTTCTCAAGCTTTTATTTGATCTCCAGTTACATGTTGACCTAAGGTCTCTGATTCTCGGAAAGTTCATGCAATAATGCTGACATTAGTTGTTATCTAAAATTTGACCCATCATTTACCATAAGAAGGGCGGAGGGATGTCTGCATCACAGAAAGTCCCCAAAATTTTCAGAAGCTAACCTTTGGTGATAGTTGCTGTGTACACAATTTGTTAGTTAATCTCTTTTGCAATAACTGTCAGCATTTTCACAGAGACAGAAGCTTCTATCTAAAATGTATGTTTCGCAGTTCAGCCTTGCATTACAATAAGCATATATTTCTACCTGATTAAAGGTATATGGCTATAGACACCTTCACAGCCCTGTTTCTCCGTCATCATCTGTGCCTTCATTACTATCTGTATCTATATCAAGAGTACCATAAATAGGGTCATCACTATCCATATCAAGATCAAGATCGCCTTATCACACAAAAGCTCATCAGTCTCTGCTATAGTCTCTAGCCTTGTTCGGGGGCCTTGGCCAGTCCTTCCTTTCTCACAGGGGTCATACTTGTTGAGGGAGGGGTTTTTAAGTAAGGGGCGGATGATGGATAGTTTAAGTGTGTCTAGCATGACTCCTTGGGTGAGGGATTGGTTGACGATGTTGAGCATTGTTAGAGCTAACTCAGACTTCAGACTTTATCCAGGACACAGGGCATGGATCAAGGTGTGAGGTTTGTTGTGTTAATTTTAGTTATTGTTTCAAGGAGGAGTTTTTCATTTATGAGCTGGAACAAGGTCCATCTCCTAGGATAAGAGTGGGGGGGTCACTGCATATGGGTATAGATGGGTTGTTTTTGCTTTTTAATTTTGAGGCAAGGACATCTGCAATAGCTTGTGGTTTGATGGGTATGTTATCAAATGGGTTTGTGTGGGATTTAGTTAGGGTCTTTACTATCTCAAATAGTTCTCTAGGGCGGTTGATGGCTTTGTTCAGGATGGCTGTGTGATGGTCCTTTTTTGCCTTGAGAACTGCCTCTTTATATGTATTTAGTTCTGTGTTATAGCTCTCCTTGTTTTCAGGAGTCTTGGAAGACCTCCATCTTTTCTCCAGGTTGCGGAGCATTTTCTTAAGTTTGTGTAGTTCTTGTGTGTACCATTTTTCTGATGGCTTTTTGAAAGTTCTTTTATTAGGAGAGGTAGACCTTGCTGCATTGTTGATTATTGTGGTCCCGTTTTTTACAGTGCCATCAAGATCTTGCAAGATTGTGATAAGTTTAGGGGTCACTTCAGCTAGGAATGTGTCCTTCTCCAAAAGTTTAAAATGTGTTTTTTGTATGGTTGAGCTATATGATATTTTAGAAGTGAGGTAAATTGGGAGGGTCATTCTTAGGACATGGTGGTCTGACCATGAAACCTGTGTAGATGATGGGTAGATGCAGTCTGGGTGCATAAATAGTGATCTAGGTACGAAGATCAGATCTAATGTGTTGCCCTTTCTATGGGTGGGTTGGTTCATTATTTGATGGAAACCCATGTCTTCCATAAACTCGTGAAAGTCAGCGGATTGTTGTGAAGGAAGGGAGGATAAGTTAGTCTCCAAGGATGATGTAAGGTTTCTTTGTTTGAGATATACAGGCCGATTCTAGTATGGTAGTGAGGTTAAGGTGGTTATTGGTAGGTGCTCTGTAGATGAGGCATATTGCTGTGTTTTTTTGTTTTCAGTCTTTAACAAGTCCATGCCTTCACAGTTTGTGCATAAACTGGAGAGGAGATTGAGGTTTGATTTGGCACGTATAAGTACCCCACCTCTTCTTTTTGAGTCCCTGGGGCAGTTGAACATGGAGTGTACCCATCTGTGTTCAATTGATTTAGTAGGATGGAGTCATGGGTGGTAAGCCTGGTCTCTGTGATACAGAGGAAGTCCGGAGATTCATCAATGAGGATGTCTCGGATTATTGGAATCTTATTTCTTATGGAACGTGCGTTAATGAGTTGACCTTTAAGGATGGTGAGGGATTCAGAGTGTGTTTGGAGTTGAGTTGTGGTGACCGTGTTGATACAGAGAAGTCTGCAGTGTGGCTTATTTTTGTGGTAGTAGGTGTCATATTTGTTTCCATTTTTGTTGGAGATTATCTCCAGTAACAAGCAGGAATGTAGTCTTCACATATGGGTATGTCGGTACTGACGGAGCCTGTGCGGGAACGCTCCCCAGCGTCCAATTAGGAAGCTTTTGGGAGCATCCCACAGCACCTGCGTGCTGCCTTCCCGCCTTTCCCAACTGCCTCTCTCCAGTTCTTCGTTTTCCATGGAGCCAGCAGGTTGTGTTCCTGTCACCGCAGAAAATTTTCCTTCTTTTTGTGGTCGTGTCTGCCTTCAACGCTTTACCGGTACCGCCGGTTTTTCTTTATTTCTGTATTTCTTTTCTTTAAAAAAAAAAAAGTTCCTTAGTACTTTCCCATTTTTTCCAGGTGCATGCGCCATTTTGGGCCTTAGGCCCAAAATTTTTTCCATAATGGAAAAAACATCCTCTGGTTTTAAAAAGTGCACCAAGTGTAGCGCTACCATCTCCGTCACCGACACCCATGAGTGGTGTCTGAAATGTTTAGGCCCTGATCATTCCATCTCGGAGTGTATGGCCTGTGCCATGATGTCCAAGAGAGGTCGACAGAACCGAGCCGCCAAGCTCAGTACCCTGTTTCCCTCTGATGCAGCTTCGATGGCATCGACGTCTTCCAGGGCTTTGTCTTCCTCCCGTGGATCTCAGGTAACTAAACATAAGTCTAGCTGGTCCTCAAAGGGTAGATCTCCTTCTAAGCATCGAGATGCCTCTGACGTTGCCCTTGAGGATTCTGCACCGGCAAAATTGCCCCAGCGTGAGGCTTCGGCTTCCAAAGCATTATCGGGGCTCCAGGATGTTCTCGAGGCCTCGACCTCGGCAGAACTACTGGTGCCATGCTCTGGGGTACCGGCGGTCTTCTCCGGTACCGACATCCAGGCATCGGCAGCGTCGATAGACCAGAGAGTCCTGGCTATTGAGCGCAGTCTGGCGGCTCTCCTTGCGGCATCAATGCCCTCGGAACCGCATCAGACTTTTCAACTGGTACCGGCAACGACTCTGGTACCGGTATCGGTACTGGTACTGATAGCATCGACATCGGTGTCCGCATTGCCGGCACCCAGTCATCCGATGCCCTCTGGTACCGATTACTCCCGGTACCGACTTCGGTCGGTACTCGTATCGGGCTCTTCAAGAGCATCCTGACAGAAGATACTTCGAGTCCTCAGAGGAGTCTGAGGATTCTGACAGTTCTGTCGATGCGGGAATGCTTCTCCCAGAGGAGCCTTCCTCCCCTAAACGTAGGATGTCTCCTCCAGAGGACATTTCCTTTCAGGATTTCATCAGGGAGGTGGCTCGAGGTCTGTCCATTACTGTGGCACCGGAAACAGAGCCCAGAGCAAAGGAGTTGGAAATTTTACAATATCCTAAAACTCCTAAGGAGGCAGCTACCTTGCCCATCCATGAGATCTTGCATGATCTCATGTTAAGAATGTGGGAGACGCCTCTTACCACCTCTCATTCTCATAGACTGGATACTCTGTATCGAGTCCCTCCTTGTCCTGGTTTCCAGAAAACTCAGCTTCCTCACCACTCTATTGTAGTGGAATCAGCTATGAGAAGGATCAAGAGTGCAAAGAGGGATGCCTCTAATCCTCCAGGACGTGAGTGCAGAACTTTGGATGCTTTTGGACGTCGTGTCTTCCATGCTTCCATGCTTTCTGCCAGGATCAGTTCCTATAGTCTATATATGGGAATGTTCCTGAAAGAAGTCACAGATTTAGAGGCTCTAGGCCCTCTTCTTCCTGAGGATAGAAGACAGGATTTTCTCACATTGGTCAAACATGCCCAGGATGTTTCAAAGTTTGTCAACTGTGCAGCTTTCGACTGTTTTGAGTGCATAAGCAGAACCTCTTCCATTGCCATAGGTGCACGTAGAATTGCTTGGCTCCAGGCATCTGATATGGAGCTCTGGGTACAAGACAAACTTGGAAATATTCCTTGTACTGGTGAGAACCTGTTTGGTAGAGATTGGCAAGAGAAAGCCAACGAGATGGATGCTGAAAACTCCACCTTGGACAGATTGTCCAAGTCTACAGCTGATCCTGCAAGAAAGAAATCTTTTAAGAAACAATTCTTTTCTAAAAAGAAGAAATGTTATCCTGCTTATTCTCAGCAGGCACGTTCTGCAGGTCAACCTGTCTGGAAAAGTCAGCAACCACCCAAACAAAGGAAGACAAAGACTGCTAAGCCTCAACCGTCTCAGCAGTCTTAGCCTCCACAAGATCTTTGACTTTCATCTAGAGAACTTAGCCTTCTTGGCCCTGAATGGACCAGAGCCTTCCATCATTCCCGGAAGGTTATGCCATTTTCCCCCCGGGTGGGAGCAGATAACAGCAGAGCATTGGACACTCTCCATTATCAGAGAGGGGTACAAGCTGCACTTCCTGTGCATGCCCCCTCCCACAATGGTAAGACAGTTCAATTCTCAGACCTCTCTCATCACCCTGTTAGATCAAGCGGTCTCTACACTTCTTGCCCAAAGGGCAATAGAAGAAGTACCCATTCATCAGCAGGGTACAGGGTTTTACTCCCCCTATTTCCTTATCCCAAAGAAAACAGGGGGATACAGACCTATCTGGGACCTCAGAGAATTGAACAAATTCCTGTTCAAAGAGAAATTCAAAATGATTTCTCTAGGAACTCTGCTGCCATACCTTCAGAGTCAGGATTGGCTTTGTTCTCTAGATCTCAAGGATGCGTACACACATGTTCTCATCCATCCAACTCACAGAAAGTTCCTTCGGTTCCTTTTCCAGGGAAAGCACTACCAATACAGGGTGCTTCCTTTTGGCCTGGCCTCAGCTCCAAGAGTGTTCACGAAATGCATGGCTGTGGTGGCAGCATTTCTCCGCACTCTAGAGATATTCGTCTTCCTCTACTTAGACGACTGGCTCATTCAAGCCCCATCAGAGTCAGAGGCCAGGACTTCCCTATCTTGCACAATGCGTATCCTTCAGTATTTGGGTCTGGTCATAAACATCCCAAAATCCAGTTTAACTCCTACTCAGTCTCTGGAGTTCATAAGAGCTTTGCTGGATACCAAAAGGGCAAGGGCCTATCTCCCCCAGGCCCATTGTCTTCACATGGTGCACTTAGCTTCTCAAGCAGTGCTAAAACCTTCCCTCACTGCCCGAGAAATGCTACAACTACTATGCCACATGGCATCCACAGTGCATGTGGTTCTTTATGTTCGCCTCCACATGAGAGCAGCCCAGTGGACTTTATCCACCCAATGGACTCAGGCATCAGGGTGCCTGTCAGACAAAATAGCAAACACAAATCGTCTTATTTTGTCCCTCCAATGGTGGCAGTCCTCTCAAAACCTGTTGCTGGGGTCCCCTTTTCAACAACCCTTACCCCAGGCAACTCTCACAACAGATGCTTCACCAATGGGTTGGGGAGCTCATCTACAAGACCTCTCCACCTAAGGCACCTGGACTCCACAGGAGACTCATCTACATATCAATCTCTTAGAGCTCAGAGCAATCTTCCTTGCTCTTCGAGTATTCCACACCCTGCTCAGCTACAATACAGTCCTCATTCATACAGACAATCAAGTAGCCATGTTCTACGTGAACAAGCAGGGGGGGGACAGGCTCTCTGTCGCTTTGCAAGGAAGCTTTGCGACTATGGGCCCTCGCCAGAGAGCATCAGATTCATCTCCTGGCAGTGTATCTTCCAGGCATACAAAACTCTTGGGCAGACACTCAGTCGAGTTCTGCTTCCACATGAATGGTCTCTACGTGCAGACCAGGTGGCCAAGATTTTTCAAATTTGGGGAACCCCAGACATAGACCTCTTTGCAAGTCCGTTCAATGCCAAACTTCCCCGGTTTTGTTCCAGAATTCCGGCTCAGGGTTCTCAGGCCAGGGATGCCTTCCTCCTTCACTGGGGTCAGGACTTCCTTTATGCCTTTCCGCCCATTCCCCTAATTCCCAAAACCCTATTCAAGCTTCAGAGAGACAGAGGCCATATGATTCTCATAGCACCACATTGGCCACAGCAAGTGTGGTACTCTCTGCTTCTACAACTCTCTCAAGCTCCCTCCCTGGAGTTAGGGTCTGCTCCAGATCTCCTGTCTCAGGAGGACGGAATGTTATGGCATCCCAATCCCCAATCCCTGCATCTCAGCGCTTGGTTGCTGAAGGCCTAGATCTTCATGATCTTAACCTTCCTCAGCCAGTAAAGGATATCCTTTATGCTTCCAGGAAGCCTTCCACAAGACGCTCTTATGCTTTCAAGTGGAAAAGGTTTACCATATGGTTTTCGCAGAAGGGTTTTAACCCCCATGCGATACCTCTGGAATCATTACTGGAGTATCTCCTTCATTTATCCAGTGCAGGACTTAAGACTAACTCAGTAAGAGTCCATTTGAGTGCCATTGCAGCAGCTTTCAAGCCTCTGAATGGACAACCTATTTCCTCCCATCCTCTTTTAGCAAGATTTATGAGAGGCCTTCTGCTAACTAATCCTCCCATTAGGCCACCTCCAGTAGCATGGGACTTAAACCTGGTTCTTGGTCAGCTCATGAAGCCACCTTTCGAACCCCTGGCTACTACATCATTGTAATTCCTTTCTTGGAAAGTTATCTTTCTCATTGCAATCACATCAGCATGCCGCATCAGTGAGTTGCAAGCACTAGTAGCTGATCCACCTTATACAAGGTTCCATCATGACAAGGTAGTCCTTAGGACTCATCCACATTTCATGCCGAAGGTGGTCTCGCCTTTCCATTTAAACCAAGCGGTCTACCTGCCTGTGTTTTTTCCAAGGCCTCATGCATCTAATGCAGAAAGGAATCTTCATACTTTAGACTGTAAAAGAGTTTTAGCCTTTTACTTGCAAAGAACACAGCAACATAGAAAGTCCTCTCAACTCTTTGTTGCTTTTTATCCTTCTCATTTGGGACTTCCAGTCTCCAAGAGATCACTGTCCAACTGGATTACACAGTGTATTTCCTTTGCCTATCAGAGTAAGAACCTTCCTCTGGAGGGCCATGTCACAGCTCACAATGTGAGAGCCATGGCAGCTTCAATGGCTCATCTGCACTCTGTGTCTATCGACGACATCTGTTGAGCAGCCACTTGGGCCTCAGTTCATACTTTCACAGCCCATTACTCCTTGGACAAGGACTCCTGCCGGGATGCCTTGTTTGGACAGGCTGTTCTTCAACACCTGTTCCATACCTAATCAACTCCTACCCGCCATCCCGGGTTGGATGCCAGAGATCCATGGGGGGAAGTGGATCCCTTTCACAGGGGCACACAACTTCTGGGGTCTCTCCCTGGCATCTAAAGCTAGGGAGTCCCCATATGTGAAGACTACATTCCTGCTTGTTCCTGGAGATAGCATAGTTACTCACCTGTAACAGGTGATCTCCGGGAACAGCAGGAATTTAGTCTTCACAACCCACCCACCTCCCCTAGGAGTTGTATCTATCTATCTCTTTCTCTTTCCCTCTCTCTCTCTCTTTGTCTCAGCTTTAAACTCAACTGGAGAGAGGCAGTTGGGAAAGGCAGGAAGGCAGCACGCAGGTGCTGTGGGATGCTCCCAAAAGCTTTCTAATTGGACGCTGGGGAGTGTTCCCGCGCAGGCTCCGTCGATACCGAAGTACCCATATGTGAAGACTAAATTCCTGCTGTTCCCGAAGATCACCTGTTACAGGTGAGTAACTATGCTAATTGTTGTTTGTAGGGTATTAAGTAATGTTTGAAGGGTATATGAGGTAGAGTATGGGAGGAGAGAGGGGAGAAAGTGGGCGCCTGGTGTGGTAGGAGTGTGCTGATGGTACTAGAAAAGCTGCTAAAATGTCGAGGGTGCATAGTATTTTGTTGGTGAGCTCCATCATTGACGGTGCTGTGAGTGGGGGGAAGAGGTAGGGAGGCAATCAGTTTAAGGGGAAATAAAGTAATTCCTAGGATCTTGATGTAGGGTCTGTATCTGAAGAGGTAGGGTGCTAGATAGGACTAGGACAGGAGTAAGGCCCTGCTAAGGAAGGCTGGTGAGAGGAGATTATAGTGCAGCAAATGCAGGAAGAGGTATGTTCTAACAGAGTTGCAAAGAAGCATAAAGTAATATCTCATCAATGCATCATAGCTAATGGAATATAAAAGCAATGGAATCTTGAGCAATGAAGGTAGGTAGAAACCCTATGAAACAGTCAGTACAGATTATCTTGAACACAGAATAATGCTTACCAGCAGAGAGCAATATGATAATGTCACTGTGGCTACACTGGCTTAGCTAGAGATAAGAGTGGTCAGGTCGCCGTAGGTGTAGCTGGGTTTCGTTTGGTGCACTATTACCTACGTTCCCCTAAGGGCCATGCCAAAGGGCCCTCTGGTGAGGCCCTCAGGCGCGGGCATTCCTTAAGCACGCTGGTATTTAAGCTGCTCTGTGATGATGCTTCGTAGGCGAAGCAGATCAGTCGCATGCTGCTTAGTGCTTGCAGGCAGAGGGAAATGCAGCCCAGGTGGTAGAATCAGGCAGCAGTCTCATCTTTGCCATGCTGTCCAAGTCCGAGGGAAGATGGTCTTCTGTAGGCAGAGGAGTCGGAGGCTAGATGGAGAATGTGTGTACAGTGTCCCTTCGGATCGCGATCTCAGCCCCACAGCAGGACAAAGAGAGGGCTTTGCACTGAAGCACGCTGGTATTTAGCTGCTCTGTGATGATGCTTGGAAGGTGGAGCAGATTTTTGAATTTGTCTGTATTTGAGCAGTTAAAAATTTGTTAGAAATATTTCATTAATAAGGAAACATAGCATGTTTTGATTTTAATGTATATTGATGCTACATGAGCCACTGTGTTTCTGCAGTTCACCCCTGCTAATCCCAGTTCATCTGCTAATATAGAACAGAAATATGTTAACAAATTGGGTTTTATCTCAATCAGCCTCTCCATATTCCTACCCGTCACCCTTAAGTCTCACAATGCCACTTATGCACTTCTTTCTTCCTCTAGCTAATATATCTTAAAAAAAAGTCTTGGTCTCCCATTTTATTTAATTGGTTGTTTTGTCTATTTTCATCTTTGCTCTCCAAACTACTTTCAGCTACTCTTAGCTTTTCCGGTTATTGTTGCCTGTCTTCCTCTTTCTACAGTCTCTTGTTGTTTATAAATGCTCATCTTTTTAAATTTGCTTTTCTTTTGTCTACTTTAGAAAATCAGTGGCCTCTTTTTCCACCTTTTATTTACTTTCCTAACAAAAGAAAAACAATATGTCAAGTGAAGACAGATAACTAAAGTGTAATTATATTCCTTAATGCAGGATGATCAAATATTAATATCATTTGAAACATAGCACTGTGTTGGGACATTAGGGGACAATAGATATAAAGAAGATAGCTGTGTAATGAGATCTGGATAAAAAACTTTATTCAGAGAACTTCTAAGAAATTTTAGGTTTCACAATAAAATCTACTCTAGTAGAGTCTGACAAATTTATAGATAGCGTTGTTTTCTATTTATTACATCATAGGGCTCAATGTTAGGATTCATTTAATGTGAAATAGTTGACCCCCTATATTTGTGACCACTGTTAAGATTATATCTTATTTGATTAACTACGCATACTTGTCCATGTGTTAACTGTGGGGTAATAAAAAGGCCTTTTACATGCATAACACAGGGTTTACACACAGGAAGAGTTTATAAAATTATCCCACTCCTATGGTCATTTACTACTACTTTTTTGTATAGCGCTACAAGACATACATAGAGATGGTAAGAGACAATCCTTGCTCATCAGATCTTACAATCTAATCAAAATGACAAACATCACAAAACTGGGGACTAGAGTATAGGAAGATACACATAAGTAGAGAACCAAGAGAGTGAGGGGAATTAGGATCCAAAAGCAGCCTCAAAAAGGTAGGTTTTTAGCCTGGATTTGAATAGGGCTATAATAGCTGAAGAATGGCGAATGGCCAATGTAACGCCAACTTTTAAAAAGGTTCCAGGGGTGATCCGGGAAACTACAGACCGGTGATCCTGATGTCCGTACCGGGCAAAATGTTAGAAACCATTATAAAGAATAAACTTAGGGGTATGTTTACTAAACGGCAGTAAAGGAGCAAGTATGCTGTTAGCGCATGCTAAAAGTGCACATGCACACTTAGCGTGTGCAAAAAGCCACTTTAGTGTACGCTAACGGTACCAGCAGCGTAAAGCACCCTGTGGGCGGAGTGTGGAGTTCAGTGGGCAGAGACCAGGCGGGAACAAGGCTTTTTCCCTTAACGATGGCACCTTAACGGCAGGAACCCAAATGCAATTCAAAACTTGGTGGAAGAGGTGTTTTTTGAGAGGCGAGAGAGCCTATTTTACGTCTGCAATGTGATGCATAGACATGAGAGCCCAAGTGAGTGATAGTAGTGCTCCATTAGCACCAACAGCATAGTGCCCAAGTATGAAAGGACACTATGTTGATGGTGCAAATGGGGGCAAAGGAGGTGGCACATGGGTCATGCAGTGGGGGCCACTGGTGCACAGGGGGGACCAGGCAGCTGCCTAGATAGCACATAGGAACATAGGACTACAAAATATGCCAAACTGTTTAAGACCAAGGTCCATCATTCCCAGTATCCTGTGTCCAACAGTGCACAATCTAGGTCACAAGAACCTAGCAGTTTCCCCAAAAGACACACAGGATCCCCAGTAACTAATGGGGCAAGCAGTGCATAGCTCGGATCCTGTTTAGCAATTGTTTAAGGACTGTTACCCAGGAACTCATTCAAACGTTTTTAAACCCAGCTACACTGACAGCTTTTACCACATCCTCCGGTAGTGGATTGCAGGGTCTGATTACATGTTGACTGAAAAAATATTTTCACCTAGAAGACCAAATGGGTTATATTGTAGCCGCATTGTAGGTCCCCCAGTCTGTCCACAGTCTGATGGCATAAAAAAGTGACCTACATTTACCTGTTCCACTCCAGTCAATAATCTATAGACCTCTATCATATCTCCCCTCAGCCGTCTCTTCCCCAGGTTGATGAACCCCAACCATTTTAGCCTCTCCACAAAGGGGTATTCTGCCATCCACAGAACCATCTATGATGTTTGTCATGATCCCACAGTGACAGTGGCAGCACACAGTCTTGCTACTGTTGTAGAAAGGCAATGTGCCACATGGGTCAGTCCAAAGGTTCTGGCACCCCAGGCAGAGATCCAGGCTGCCTCCCCCCCTCCTGCTGACGCAGAACCCAGCAGTGGGGTAAGAGGCCAATAATGCCAGATGCTGTAGCCCTCCAGGTAGCTGGAAAATGCAGGTGCCCGGGGAAATACCACAGCAGTGGCTGCCTTCCTCCCCCTGAGATGTATCGGTGACAGCTGGTGATGGGGCTCCTGCAAGGACAGCTAGTGGAGGAGGCTGCACAGCTGTCCATGTGTGCCCCTGCCCACCCCATCCGGCCCTTCTGCCCAAGGTGCCCGCCAAACCCACATGTTTAACATGCTGGGACTGCGACCACCACCACTGGCAATGCATGGGTATGTCTGCATGATGAGTTGTTGGTGGTGGCATGGGAAGTGGCACCAGTCTGTAGCAGACAGAAGCCTTGTCCTGGTCATGTGCGCCATGTGCATTGCAGCATGTGCCAAAGGCCAGCTGAAGGGAAGCATGTTAGGAACAGGAGCTGTTATTCCCATACAGCAACACTGTGGTACAACACACACAGTTGGTGTGTATATTTGTGGTCACAGGTTCAGGTCCCTGCTGGGGTTTCTGTATTGCATCTTCCTATGGACAAGGTTTAGCTGACAATGTAAATACAGCTCCAGCATGTGCAACCCCCCAAGGAGATGGTCAGCAAGGGTGGAAACACTCACCAGCAGCACTGACAGGCTCCACTATCCATAGCTGGTTGGAGGCTAATAGCACACGGTAACAACGTATGGTGAGGCCAAGGCATGGTAATAGCATTTGCAAACAGAGCACATGTTATCAGTCCTTGAGCTGACATTGAGAAAGGAGTGTCAAGCAGGAATGCCAACCATCTCCACTTTTTCACAGTGTGCCAATGAGAGTGTATGCGTGTGTGTGTGTATAGCTCCCCTTTGTCCTGTGGCTTTCTGCACTGCACTTTGGCTCACATTGTCTGAGTATTTGCCAGCCTGTTTGGAAAATGTGAATAAGGTGATGCAGAGCATTGTGGGTATTGCCTGAAATAGCGCAGATTGGCATGGATGTGTCTGTCACAATGGTAGGGTTACTGGCTGATGCCATTGTGCCTGTCTGCCACGTGCATTGCCTGGGTGGCCACAGTATGTCATGCTGAAATGGCACTCTCACTATGACCAAACAGTAACCATGGCCCGGCTATGTATCCACATAGAGTCATTATAGTGATGTGGATGCATTCTTTATTTTCTTTATTTTTGTTGCTTGATATATCGGCCAGGCACATGCATCAGGGCGGTGTACAATAAAAACAAGCTGCAAAACAAGAAATAGAAGAGAAGAGGAACGCCAATGTTTAGATAGGAAAGAGAAAGACACAGAGAGAGAAAACGGAAATAAAACCAAAA
This sequence comes from Ichthyophis bannanicus, assembly GCA_033557465.1. Classification (NCBI taxonomy): domain Eukaryota; kingdom Metazoa; phylum Chordata; class Amphibia; order Gymnophiona; family Ichthyophiidae; genus Ichthyophis; species Ichthyophis bannanicus. Next base: position 298,537,349 of record CM066037.1, read on the forward strand.
GCTCCTGATTGTAAGAGGAGGGGAGAGGGAGGGAGAGGGGGACTGACAAAAAGGAAGGGAAGTTAGGGGTCGGGGAGGTCAAATGCTTGTTGGAAGAGATGAGTTTTAAGCAAGCTGGGTGTCAATGCTGAGTATCTCAAGGCAGAGTGCTTGTGGTCACACTACACACATGCCGTGCATGCTGACCAGCAGACCAACTGCAGTTGGTTTATGCTTGGCTGACACAGCCTAGTGAAGGGCAGCAGGGGCAGACTTACTGCCTGTGCTATAGTCAAATCAATGGTTGGGGCAGTTGTGGTTCATGGCCTACTCACTGGGGTCCTGGCAGGACAGTAGTCCGACACCAGTCTATACATCCCCACTGCAGTGCTTGTTCATGGCAGCAGTATATTGACACAGGCCACTAACCTGCACTGCTATCAGAGGGTTAGTGTCCAACATGGGCAGAACACAGGGCTGAGCTGTTGCTGTCACTGTTGCCTACAGCATGCAGGAAACAAGGAGAAAAGCATAACACACTGCAGATAATATCTGCCACACACTAGCAGTGATGCAGATCTGCAGCATAGCCATCAGAGACCATCTCTAACAATGCAGGTTCAGTGGATCAGGTGGGGGGCACCCCTCCTCATCCTTGGGGTGACATCTGAAACTGTTCTGAAGCACAGCTTGCTGTTATGTGCATGGAGCACACACAGCCAGTGCATCTTACGGAGCTGATATGCTGTATCAGTGCATTCTCCATTGGTTCTTCAGCTGTAGACCTCTGTTTTGCATGTGCAGTGCCTCATGGGTAGTGGAGGGCTCAACCTATATTGGCACAGACAGCAGTTTGATCAGAGATCTGCAGGTTCTACCCATCTATGTAGAGCTGTGTGGAGGTGTAGCCTACTGGTTGATACAATGTCTCCATGATCAAAGGTCCAGGGTTTGATTCCCACTTGTTCATTTTGTGCCTGGGTGCACTTGCACAGTCCTGGTTCTGCTGTGACCTGCAGACAATCATTCTACATTTCTGTGCGTTATGGCCATTCGTTGGGTAGCCCCTATCATGGATATCTATGAGCATTCCCTATCATGGACATCTTTGAGCATGGCTTTAGTGGCTCTGCCGTGGCACGTTGCAGTGGGTCAGTGATATATATGCAGCAGATGTCTAGGTCAACTGGTATGGATGCATTTTCTGTTTTGCCATCATTGTGACCTCCCAGCTTTACATAAAGAGAATATATCTCATACATTCAGGCACCTAACACTCGTTGCATAGCCATCCCCTGCACTGTTCTGCCATCATTACTTGCCCCCACATGGGACAAATGGGCTCAATTTGTCCCTTTCTATCATGCCACTCTGTTGGATACATTGTCTTGCAGTTGCACAGGCTGAGGCACCAGTCCCACCTGCACAAATGGTGTTTCATGTAGGTCATGGCACTACTATTTTTGGTTCACATACACCAAATGCATTTGGCCTGTATGATCCCATTCATCCACCCACCAGATACAATACAAATTCTCTGCTTGGATGATCCATGGTACAGCCTTGCACCCACCATTTGACCATCAGGGAGATTCATGATGGGGCAGCTCACTGGCAGTAAGCTGCCCCACCATGGCCCTCAGGGTAATTTGCAGCAGTTAGCCATATCATGCACACCTTTCTTGTGAGTGCTCCACATGCGCACTCATGGACAATCCTCCCTTTGTTGCCCATATCAGGCACATGCTGCCTCCACCCAGACACTGTCCTGGCCTATGGCATGCCACACACTGACAGTGCATCTGGATACATGTCCACACCTCACAAACACTATAATGTAGCTTATGGTATGGTGTATGCTTTCAGGTGCATCTAGGACTGCGTGTCTATCACAGCACCCCCTGTTGCTGCACCCCCTGATGCTGCATCCCATCCACTGACTCCACCGCTGCCACCACCCACTCATGACACAGCCAACATCCACACTGACCATCATCACTAGGCAGCTGCCTGTCTCTCCTAGTCAACAGCAAAGGCTTGCTGTACGGTCAAACATGCTCATCACACATACTGCCACATTGCCAGGCATCAGGTGAGTCAATTGTGCTTGCATCAATACCTTCTCCAATGGCTTCCCTTCCCCCCTTTCAGTGTTTCAGTGGCTTTTCTGCATTAAGGTGCATGCCAGACACCTTCCTGCAGCATGTGCTATTACCACACGGTACGTGTCCACTAGCACCCCTTAACGCTGGAATGCCTCTGACACGCTCAGCACACTTGCCACACGGTAACCCCTTGTCGCGGCCGTTAAAACACAGAAAAGACTGCTCCTTTACTGTGGTTTAGTAAACATACCCCTTTGAACATATACATAGTCATGGTTTAATGGGAGAAAGCCAACTTGGATTTAGCCAAGGAAGATCTTGTTTTACTGATTTGTTATATTTTTTGAAGGTGTGAATAAACAAGTAGACAAAGGTGAGCCGGTCGATATAGTGTATCTGGATTCTCAGAAAACCTTTGACAAGGTCCCTCATGAGAGACTCTTAGAGAAATTAAAAAGCCATGGGATGGGAGGCAGTGTACTATTGTGGTTAAAAGATAGAAAGCAGAGAATTGGGGATTATATGAGCATAGTAACATTGGTGGAAGATAAGCCATGCACTTGAGTTTTGAACAGATTGAAGGGGAGAGAGAGAAACCAGCAAGGAGCAGATTAGAATAGTCAAGACAGAAGGTGACTAGACAGTGATCAACGTCTTGGTAGTATGTTCAGAAAGGAAGGGACAAATTTTGTTGATGTTATAGAGAAAGAAGCAACAGGTTTTAGCTATCTGTTGGATGTGTGCAGAGAAAGAGGGAGTACAATCAAAGATGGACCCCAAAATTATGAGCTGTCTGTTATCCACAGAAATATTTAATCTAGCTTTCTATGGGTGTCATGATTTCCTTTGTTTCATGGGCAGTGGTAAACTTCAAAATTTGATAATTACTTTGCGCATTGATCTTCTATCGCTCCTAGGCTGAAATAAAGGAGCTAAATGAAATCCTGGCTTGGCTGAGGAAAATTATCCTCTCTGGCACATTTCACTCTCAGACTTGCTACAGCAATAGTGTATGTAAATGCAAACATGATGAAAATGTACAGAAATAATACAGGCAAAAGGTAGGTTTCTTCAAGATGCCATTGACTGAGAACAATATCCTCTTTATCTCACTGCAAAAATCTTGGCAAAGTTGGGTTTGTACAATGGTCTACATTGCATCAGTAGTGCTGGTGGTGGGCAGGGGCATTGCTAGTAGTAGCGGAGGGAGCCCCTCTGCTGCAAGTGCAGCCTCCAACTGAAGGGAAAGAGGTGGCTATGGATGGAAGGCTGCATGTATGTGACATGTTGCTACCACCTCATTTTCATTCTTTTCAACTTCTTGGAATGTTGGAAACAAATTATACTTAAGGATTCAAGTATGTCTGCCGGGGGAAAAAAGAATTAATTGAAAATGTTTAGCTTGCCCTTTCAAAACAAAATAACTCTCTGAAAACTTAATGGAATGGGACCAAATATGACCTGGGAGAAAAACTGGTGAAGAGATATAGAGTTTGAAAATAGCCGAGATTGGACTAGGAGTTCCAGAGAAATAGTCTCATAAAAAATGTCAGAGTATGTTTCGGTGGGAGAAGCAGTTCCAGATTCCGCATCATAGAAATACTGATAAACTGACCATATCAGTTAGGGAATTGCTGCTTTCAAACTGCCTCACCCCTCTTCTCCAGTCTCCCGGTAACAGACACAGATACACAAACAAAACACACAGATGTAGAGGTATTGGAAATTATTTCATGAGACATGTTTCTCCCCCTCCCCACAGCACTGCCAAACCCTATCCATTGGCAGGCTTGTTCTTTGTTGTAAATTCTACTGTGAAGCCTAGTAACTGAACCATGTACAGTAAACGTTTGCCATGGTTGCTCTCGAGGACAGGTTGTGCAAAGAATGACAGTAATGAAACTGTCTCCTAATCCAGTATATGTGGAGTATAATCTTAGTCTTACATATTTACTGCTAATGCTCGGCATAGTACTTGCATTGTGCCAGAGAGCCTCCTCCTTGACTTCATAACATGTAACACATGTATAGGTAAAAGGTGTGCTTGGAAATTCCTTGTAATCAAGCCTGTGGAACCCAACGCAATGAGAAATCTCTGTATATTTCTGCCACATTTTCTTGGTCTCTGATTTCTAGGTATTTGAATATTTTCTCCCTCTCAATGCAATTCACAAAATAATCTCTTTGAACTTATACTTTGTAATTGATGCCATTCTGGTGGTTTTCTCCTTTACCACTATGTCCGATTTCCTTGTAACCAGCTTACCAGTTGGAATAGGAGTATTCCAGGTAACATAGCCTCGTCATTCTCCATAATTCTCTTAGAGTCATTGTCCCAGTGCTTTTACTGGTACTGCAATGTTATAGTATTTTCAGAGTTTACAGTGGATGAGATATGCCACTTTATTGTGCCTTTCTGTGTAGAAAGTTTCTGCCATCAGAACTTTGCAGCCAGCAATAAGATGAGTAATCGATTCCAGTTCTTTCTTACAGAATGCACATGTCTGTTTTGCTCGTTTTTTTCATGTTTGATGTGAACCATCATCTATAATCCACTTGTTTTTCCTTGTCTGCTGATATAATTTTTTGAATAGATTTTCTCTCTTGCAAATTCTGTTGCTTCCTTCTCTATGTTGGCAGATTCTCACCCATCCTCTCTACTCTTTGGAATGCTTGTCCAAGTTTAATGATGAAGACAGATTCTGGATGCTTGTTTTGATATTTCAGCACATTTTGCAAATTGGATGGGATGATGCCGTTAAGTAACCCTGAAGGCCTGTGATAGTAGCTCTGTATGTATAATCGATTTCTCTGACCCTCAGTCCTCCTCCAGCTCTAGGGATATACAATCTTGGCGTATACTGGCTCTTATAAATTATCTCATGGGCATGGAGGTGTTTTCTTGTTTGTATATCCAGTTTTTGAAAATCTTTGAGAGTACAGGAATTGCCAGCTGATTATAGTTTATAGTTTATTGTTAATATACTGCTCTTCGAAGGAATAGCAGGAAGGATTACAATAAGGTTATAAATAAGAAGAATTGGAAAGGAACTAGAAATCGTAAAGGAAAGAGCCGGGAGAAAAGCAGAGAGTAGAGAAGTGATAGACATATAATACAGGCTGCAGTTACATATTAACGATTGAGTTGCCAATTGCAAGCCGCAGGTGCCGCCCCACTGTCATACCATATATACCGTGGAATACCTTATTAAAAAGAAATGTTTTTAAGGCAGTCTTGGAAGCTGTAAATGAGGGTTTAGTGCATAAGGTGAGTGGAAGAGCATTCCAGAGGATAGGGGCTACAAAGAAAAGAGCTATGTGTCTAGTACTTTCCAGTTTTTAGCATGGATAACAGGAGGAACATCTAGTTGAATCTCCAGAAACAAGCAGGAATGCAGTCTTCACATATGGGTTACGTTGGCATTGATGGAGCCTTTATGGGAATACTCCCCAGCATCCAGTAGGAATGCTTTTGGGAGCATCCCTCCACGCATGTGTACCTGCCTTCCCGCCTTCCTACCAATTCTCTTCAGTCATCTTTTTTCTGTGGAGCCGTCAGGACATCATCCTAATCCCACTGGTAAAATTTGTCAAAATAAAATAGGAAAAAGAAAAGAAAGATTAGAACAAAAACACAAAGCATATAAACAATACTGAGGTATACATCGTGCTTGCCTTCCCATTGGTCCAGGGTGGTATCTGACGCCCCAGTCTTTCTTTTTTCTTTTGATGTTTTTGAAAATTTTATTTTATTTTTACTTCATTCGTGGCATTGCCATATTCCTGGCTGGCCTAGGCCATCATTGCCATTTTTGATTTTGTCTCTGTGGTCTTCTCAGTCATGGAGAAACCACTTAGTGGATTCAAAAAATGTACCAAGTGCCGAAACACTATCTCAGCAGCAGATAAGCATGACTGATGTTTCAAGTGTTTGGGCCCGGACCACGATGCTTCCGCTTGCCCCCTGTGTCAACAGATGACCCAGAGGGGACTCAAAATCCATGAACAACAACAGGGAAAACTGTTTCCATCAGACTCAGCCACTTCAGCACCCTCTTCGGTGACCTCCACACTGTCACAGTTGTCTCATGGTTCCCATACCTCCTCGAATCCAAAACATAGCAGCAAACACAAGTCCTCCACAGAGGTGTCCGCAGAACAGGTATTGAGGACCTCTTTGTCGGTGTCTGACTCAGTTTCCTGGCATCGATACAGACACTCCCCAACAGGGGAACTGGACTTGGACTGGCCAGCAAAACAGCCCCGGAGGGAGGATATTTCCTCCAAAGGACCAGAGGGACTCTGGGATGCTCCCAATGCGGTGTCCTCCCAGTGACCTTCAGTCTCCCTTGATCAGCGAGTGCAGAATATCGAACCGAGTCTGACCACTATCCTAGTGGAAGTAGTGCCAAACCATCGGGATCCATGGACCTGATACCCGGCCTCAATGTCTGTGCATCGAGATGTTCCATGGCATCGCTAACTGAACCGGCACTGTCGCACCCAGGGCTGCTACCCCTGTTGGAACCCATAGATGCACCAGGCTCTGGACATCTCGTTGCATTGGCACCAAGACTCAATGTTAACATCGGAGCGACATCGATGCCATGGTACTGACTGTCACTATTTCGACTTTCTACCAAGTTCTGGTTCCACTTTCTTGACATCGGACATAGAGCCTGTCGATTTCATGCCTCTCCTGGACATTCCTTCAGACCCCTCTCCATTGCATGAGAGGTGTCGATCACCACCTGATGATATGTCCTTTCAAGATTTCTTCTGGGACATGGCAGCTGCACTCTCGATGACTGTGACCATGGAGGCTGAAGAGATTGAAATTCTTCAATACCCCTCGACTCCTAAAGAGGCTGCAATGCTTCCCATACATCACATCTTTTAAGGCTTTATGATTCGCATGTGGGAAACTCTCTTGATGGTTCCATCGATCAGCAAGAGACTGGATACTCTCTATAGAGTTTCTCCTTGCCCATATTTTCAAAAGCCTCAGTTACCACATTCTATGGTTGTGGAATTGTCAATGTGTTGGATTAAGAGTTCTAAAAATCACTGCTCTGTTCCCCCAGGCAAAGAATCTAGGACTCTTGATGCATTTGGACGTTGGTGCTTCTAAGCAGTTATGTTAGCATCCAGGATAAACTCCTATATGCTTTACATGGGGATGTTTTTGAGAGATGTAGCAAAAGATCTGGCTGAGTTTACTACCCTGTTGCCACCAGACAGGCAAGGTCCACATCAGGCCTTGATCACTCATGGTCAGAATATCTCCAAATTCCTCACTAGGGCTGCCTTTGATGTTTTTGAGTCCACCAGGTAGCAGCAGTTTGCATAGGAGCCAGAAGGGGCAGTAGCAGTTTGCATAGGAGCCAGAAGAATGGCTTGGCTGCAAGCCTCCAACCTTGAACAATGGGTTCAAGATAAACTTGTTAATATTCCTTGTACAGGTGAAAACCTCTTTGGAAAGATGTGGCGTGAAAAGGCGGGTAAGATAAAGATGGATGATCTCACCATGAAACACGTGTCTTGAAAGACGGCTGATCCAGCTAAAAAAAAGGCTCCTGCCAAAAAGCCCTTCTATCCCAGGAAGAAGTATTGCCCTTCCTATCTGCTTTATTCTTATCAGCCTCAACAGCTACCTCAAAAACAACAGGGGCCATGACAGCCCAAGAAGCCTAAGACTGCAAAGTCTCAACCAGCTCCTCAGGCACAGCCTCCAACTAGTATTTGTCTGCTTCCTCAAAGCTTAGCCAGTCTATCCTTACAAAACCCCTTCCCCTCCCACATAGCAGGCAGATTAGTCCACTTTGCCCACAGATGGCCACTCATTATGTCAGAACCCTGGACTCTAAAAGTCATCAGGATGAGATATCAGCTCAGTTTTGAGGACCAGCTCCCCGCTTTCTTCATAGGGTGGTCCTCCATGGATCACTTCATCAAGAGATAGCAACTCTTGCAGTACAGGGGGCCATAGAGGAAGTTCCACTCCCTCAACAAGGCCTCTGGTTTTACTCCCGATATTTCCTCATCCCCAAAAAGACAGCGGGGTTAAGGCCTATCCTGGGCCTCAAGAATCTCATCAAGTTCTGGTATGGGAAAAATTCAAGATGATCTCGCTAGGAATTATCTTTACTTCCTTATCTCCAGAAAAAAGACTGGCTCTGCTCTCTAGATCTCAAAGATGCCTACACGCACATCCTTATACATCCCTTCCATAGAAAGTACCTACAGTTCTTCTTCCAGGGACACCATTACCAGTACCGTGTTCTACTTTTTGGTCTTGCATTTGTGCCAAGAGTTTTCATAAAGTGTCTGGCAGTCATAGCAGCCTACCTCTGCACTCTGGGCATCTACGTCTTTCCTTACTTAGATGACTGGCTAATAAAGGGTGATTCCCCTCACTTAGTGACCATATCACTCCAATGTACCATCTCGGTGTTTCAGCACCTAGGCTTTGTGATCAGCTACCCAAAGTCCCATCTTGCTCCAACTCAAACACTGGGTTCATTGGGGCTCTTCTGGACACAAAGCAAGCTTGAGTCATCCTTCCAAGAGACCAGCTCCACCATCTCATCGACTTGGCAAATCACTGCCAAAGCCGGTTCCGTATCCGTGCAAGAGACGTGATCTGTCTCTTAGGGCACATGGCCTCCACAGTCCATGTCGTACCATATGCTCGATTTCACATGCATCCATCGCAGTGGACTCTTTCAGATCAGTGGAAACAGTCAACGGGTCGTATCACAGACAAGATCACCATCACCCCTCACTTCGTGGACTCCCTCAAGTGGTGGTGCACCACTCAAAATCTTTTTGTCTGGTTACCTTTTTGAATGTCTGCACTGCAGTGTACCCTGATGACAGATGCTTCCAAATAGGGCTGGGGGGCTCATCTCGACGGCCTCACTATGCAGGGCCTATGGGTTTCCAGGGAAGCCACTTACCACATCAACCTCTTGGAACTCAGGGCAATTGTCAATGCTTTTTGTGTGTTCCATCCTCAACTGACTGGACAAGCAGTACTCATTCAGACCACCAACCAAGTTGCCATGTATTACATCAACAAGCAAGGGAGAACCGGATCTTGCTGCCTTTGTAGGGAGGCAGTCTGCCTCTGGACCTTTGCAATATCTCATCAGATCCTTCTTCAAGCAGTTTACCTTCCAGGGGAGCAAAATGTGCTAGCAAACAAATTGTGCAGGGACCTTCAACCATATGAATGGACGCTCCATTGCAAAACAGTGCAGCACATATTTCAATTATAGGGAACTCCCATCCTCAACCTCTTTGCTACTCCAATAAATGCCCAGCTTCCTCAATTCTATTCCAGGGTGCCATCTCCACAGAGTCAGGCCTCAGATGTGTTTCTCCTTCATTGGAGTCAGGGGCTGCTTTATGCCTTCCCACCCATTCCATTGATACCAAAAAACCTCTTCAAACTTCAAGTGGACAAGGGCATGATGATCCTCGCCTCATTCTGGTCACGTCTACCATGGTTTCCCCTGCTCCTTCAACTAGCGCAACACCAACCCCTCAGTCTGGGGTACATGCCCAGTCTCCTATCACAGGACCAGGGGACACTCCTTCACCCCATTCTGAGAGCACTATGGTTAATGACATGGCTGCTGAAAGCCTAGTCTTCTCTCATCTAGACCTTCCAAAGGAGGTAAAAGATGTCCTAGTGTCTAGAAAGGACTCCACTTGACATGTTTACGCTTTTAAATGGTGCCAGTTTTCCCTCTTATGCTCCCAGAGGACTCTTAGCCCATTTACTTGCCCGGTAGAACCTCTACTTCAATATCTTCATCTCTCTAAAGCAGGACTAAAGACAAACTCAGTTCCAGTTAACCTTAGTGCCATCTTGGCTTCTCACCAGTCAGTTGGTGGTCAAGCTGAACCGGCTGAAACAGCATTGTCCATTGATTTATGTTTGAGAAGTGGACGGACAATGGCCTGTTTCCAAGGGAGAGGAAAAAGGCCAAGTGATGCTTCCCCTATCCAATGAGAGGGGATAGGGTTTAGTGGGCAAGGAGGTCTTTCGAGCAGTGAATATCATTTTAGATAAGGATGCAGCAGTGACTGGGTTAAAGGCAGACCAGGTGTGGGATTAATAACTTATATCTTATTCTGTGATGTTAAAACACTTTTCAATAATGATTTTAATCTCCTGTAATCTTTATTTATTTTTTCTCTCAGAACATTTGCTCGATGTCACTCCTTCCTCTATTCCTAGATCAGGGAGATGTTTTCAGTTTTGCTCAATTTTCCTTTAAGGAAGATTGCTTTATCACAATTATCAAGGCCAAAAGTCATTTTGATGTCATCTATGAGGCTTTTTACTACACTGAGTTGTTGCACTTATTGGTCACTAGAACTGTAGAGCTTAAAGTCATGTACAAACAGTAAGTGTGATAACATCTCTGGACTGTTACCTTTTTTAGAATTATAACTAAATTGATATCCCAAAGAGTTGATGAGAATACTCAGTGGATTAAACACCATTCAAAATAGAAGTGATGACAGGGAGTCTTCTTGAGATATTAATTTCTGGATCTTATGAACTGGCCTTCTTTATACCTCAAATGGAGTGTAGTTTGCCACGTTTTCATGGTGAACTTAATGCACACAATCAAGCCAGGATTTATTTTATACAATTCAAGGCAATTTATTACCCAAGAGGATGAGATGCTATCAAAGGCTTTCTAATAGTCAATCCAATGCTATATTGTGGTTTCTGCTTTTCTTAGTGCTGGCCCTGATGGCTTTATTCAACATTAACTATTCTTCAGTTCCATATGCTACATTTTTATTGTTCTTTGACTCTATTACCATGATGCTATTGGAATCAGTATAATTGTATATTCTGTCTTTGTGTTTATTGTGGTGAGCAGCTTATAGATGTTTGGTAAACAAGTTATTGATCTGTAAATTTTGAGAATATTACGTGGAGCTACCTTCGGAAGGAGAAGTATTCTTCTGTTATAAGCCATTGTGGCGTTAAATCTGGCTGCTTAGCCAGCTGATTTTTGCAGTTTACCAGATCTTGTTGGAGCGATGTTAACTGTGCCAAAAGTTGATCACTCCATCTGGGCCAAGGCTTTTCCAGTTTAGGGTTCTTTTTAACCTGCTTAGCAGCTCTTTTTTGTTGTTACTTCAGGCCATTCCAAGGGTTTGATGTTTACCTTTTCTAAATTCTCCCATATGCAGAGTAGCCATTCTACTTCTCGATTGTGCTCTACAGGGTCCTCGTATAGGTTTCTCCAGAAGGTTTCTGTTTCATCTTTGGCTGATCATAATTTATCATATTAATGCTATCTCCCAATTCCCTGTAGAACTATTTTGGGTTCTCTTTAAATAGTTTATTTCAATATCTCTTTTCCTTTCATATCTTTGGAGTTTTTGCGCTTCTGCTGCTACTTTCAATTCAAATTTATTTTTGGAACACATGCATTTAAGATCATGTTCTGTTAATGCAGCATGTTTAAGTTTGTTTTGGATCTCCCTCATTATCTTTGGTTATCTCAATCCTTTTAAATACTCATCTTTCAGCAGTACCTCCATACACAGTGATTTTATTTTTCCTTGGTGCTTTTTTTCAAGGAGACGTAGTAATTTATAAATATTTTCTGCACTATGTAATTCTGTCCATTGAGGTGTACAACAAAAACAATCACCATATAAAACATTAAAAATACCATCAGCATTAAACCCTCCACAACCAACCCACAACCAACCAACAACCCACTCAACCCTCATTACCAAACATAGTCAAAAATATACGGAATACCCCAACCACCATCTCCCTCCATCAACGACAACTGAGCCCCAACCAGACCATGACCGTGTTCACCTTAACACACTTAACTTTACCCAAGATAAATTTAACATCTTCTTTTTCCCTCGTCTGGACCCAGCATGTTCATCTTTTTCTACATAGACTAGAAGCTTGACCTTTAATTCCTCCACTTCTGGGTATTTTTCCTGCTTTTCTTCCCCTTCAGTTGACTTTTTGGCCTGTTCTTTGTTTCACTCTCATGTGCTTCAACATCTCCTAGCTCCATCGCCACCTCAGCCTTCCTTCTAGTACTCTGTTCCAGATTCCCCTTTTCTTTCTCCCCATCAGCCTTCTTTCTGGTGTTCCTATCGGGATCCCTTCTTTCTCTCACTATTTAAGTTCTTGTGCCTCTTTTCAGATTCTTTCCTCCCTGTGCACCACCCTTTTCTCTGGTGTTCTTTTCCAGACTCCCTTTTTCTCTTTCTACACAGGCTTTTTTTCTGTTGTTCCTTTCTGAGGCTCCTCTTTCTTTTTCTATGCATACTTTTCTTTTTGTGTTCCCACATAGGTCTCTTCTTTCTCTATTTCTTTTTCCACAGAAGCCCTCTGTTGATTTTGAGATGTTTTCGTTGCTTGATTAGTAAAATTGGAGATCTTAAATTTACATCATTTGCTTTTTGCATTTTTTTCTTGTAGCAATATTCCTTTCTTCCAGTTTTTGGTGTATTCTCTTTGTATGCCCTCACAATTTAAGTATAGGATCTGGTAGCAGAGCATTATCCCCTCTATCTGCAGGGCCCACTTATTAGCTTTTTCATTGATTTCTGTGTTTTATTTCCTGCTACAGTGGGTCCATGAACAAGTTCACCATGGCCTTTATCTGTGACAGAGATGTTACCTTTATCTGCACTATTGCTACCAACATCTCTAGCCCTAGGGCATAAGCTAGGTTGGGCACCTTTTTATTCTGGGTGATATGTGATTAGTATGTATTCTTCCTTTGTTTTTGTATCATATTTCAACTGCAGTGTTGCCTTGTTGAGATATGGTATGGATTTTATACAACGAAACCGTCACTTGAAGGTACTCAGCAAAACTTGAGGACAAAACTTTATTCTCTCCGGATAGGTTAGTTTTGTGCATACCATGCCAGTCATGAACCTCACTTCTAATTCATCAGCCACTGCTGGTGAATTTTATGTTGCACTTCTACATGATTGATTGTTATGTACAATGACAACTAGTGATTCAACTATAGTTTGCTAATGGTTGCTATGTGTTGCCAACTAGTGTGGGAGAAGCACAGCAATACCTTATTCTATGGTACAAAAGCACATTGATGTATAATCCATCCTTTAAAATCTATTGACAATTATATCTAATGGTTAAATATTATCAGACTTGGCTTCATGTTATTGTTCTTTCCAACCAAAGGAAATGTATGGGAACTGTTCCATTCAAACTATCCCCTTCCCCTTACCACCTTGTCAGAAAGACATACAGAGAAAACACACACACACAGGGGATGGAAAGAATTCCATGATCCATGCTGCACATACTTCTCCCACTGGTTTGTTGTTAAATGGAAATCTCAGGATTTCAGCCTGCAAATCTCTAAATTAAGGACTCTACTCAAGAGTTGAGGTCATAAGAGAACCTAAGGTACTTTAGCCAGGTTTTTCATTTCCATCTTCCCTTCATTCCATCCTGTCTTGTAGGTGCAGGTAGTTGCTGAGGAACTAAAGCTTTAGAAGAGGGAGGAAAATCATTGGGGGTTGGTTTAGGAAAGAAGGAAGGAGAAGAGACAGATAAACAAAGGCAAAGAGGAGTCTGAAAAAAAAAAAGAACAAACCACTCAGAAAACTGAACACCAGATGGTTAGGAAAAAATATTGTTAGTCATTCAATAGTACTACTATATATTTACTACACAATTTTGACTCATTGGTACATAAAATTATTTATGTGCTGTAGTGACCACTGTAAATATGTTGCCATAGAGCTGGTTCAGTGTTAGTGCTGCCATGCAGAAGATCCCCAGTTTGATCCTCCAGGCAGGGCTAGCACAAGAAGATGAGGTGCCCTAGGCGAGCCTCATCCCTTGCAGACACCCCCCTACCCCCACTGCTGCCCCTCTCCGGGACCTACAGCAGCGACAATGGCCTAAAACAGACTCACAAACAGGATGTTGGCATTGGTGGAAGCAAAAACAAACTGCCCCATGGTGCCAAAACTTGGAGGTAAGTGCCATGGGACTGTTTTAGGCCATTGTCACCGCTGTAGGTCCTAGAGAGGGGCAGGAGTGGTGGCAATGGGCACTTCCAGAGGGCCAGCACTCTAGGTGGCTGCCTAGTTTGCCTAATGGTAGTGCCAGCCCTTCCTCCAGGTCTAGTCTTCCACTCTCTTTGACCGGGGATGCTACAAAGGCAGTGTCCCTTGAGGGGTGGGAGTCCTTGCTTAAGAGTGACTTCTAGAGCCCAGATTCATGACCCATGGGTCAGAACTGTCACTGTAATGACCAGACTAGCTATGTGGAGGAGGATATAGAATAGGGGGAAAAAACCCAGCTAGTTGCAAAGGAAGGCAACTGCCTGACCAGTGTTTTGAGTGAGAGAACCTCCGTACCCCTCCCTTTTGGGTGTTACCTCCTCTTCAATTTCAGGCAGCAGACTGCCTTGAGCCACCCCTGACAGCTGATCTTGATAAAACTGAACAAAGCACGCTCCTATTTTTTCCTTGAACAAGGAATCACACACTGCTTTTTATTTTCAGTATTTGGTTCTAGGTCTTTCTCGCTTTAAGTTTCAAGACTAAGAATTTATTTGCTTTATTCAATGTATAATAGTTTTGCATTGTCAAGTTTATGCCTTAGCATATAATGCTTGAAAGTTTCCCCATTTAATTGTGAGTATTCTTTCATGCATGTTGAAAGCGGCTTGTTTTTTATGTAGCACTCTTAATGTTTTGATGAAAGGTTCTATGAATTGTTTTCCTTATTCTCACCGTCCATGCTACCTGCTTTACTATAAAGGATGTCCTTTAGCCAATTCCACTCCTCACAGAGGGTCATTTTATAACAGGGCACCTATTTTATAAAGGTGCAAGATGCACCTATGTAACCTAAAGCTGCTGCACAAAGTTGCATCTCTTCTGAGGCAGGCGTAACATTTCTACACAACTTTGTTCAGAGGGCAGATGCACGTGGTTTTTGTACATTTATATGTTTACCCCTGGGCAATTTAAGTATCTATTTCTGCACATAAAACACTCATTGACATGCTAGTAAGGCTTATAAAATTATCCCCATAATGAGGACTTATGTCATTTGTGTCACTGAACTGCAGATATTCCTATTTATCAGATTTAACACTTCAACATATCTGATCATCATCATGGTTCCCGGAACTGTTTGCTTGCTTCTATGTGTAACCCCTTAATTTCAAACCAAATTGTATCACAGTCAAACTGAGTAATACTTTTAAGTTTGTCAGTATATTATTGGCTAGGGATATGAGCTGTTTATCAGGGTGTATCCTTGAATATGTATTGTGTAGTTTAGAATAACTAGCAGCATTAAGTACTTGCCATGTGCCTTAAATTGAATTAAGCTGTCAAGCTTGTATTTTCTAAACCAAAAAAACTAGGCATGATCATACTTTCAAACATGCCTGTATTGCTTTGAAAAATCTTCTCAAAGGGGCTGATTTTCAATACAGCCAACATTCAGCATCTGGATAGGAGCCACCTCTGGATATCCAGGCCGAGCGGTGCTAAGCGGATAAATGGTGACTTTATTAGGTTAGCATTGATAATTCAGCTGGTAACTAAACACCTTGCAACAGAGACCTGCTCTTGACACTTCATCTCAGATGACCAGCCTCCCCAAGCAGCCCAATCTCCCAATCACAGCCAAATCCCTGGTAGCCTAGTGGCCCCAAAACAGAAAAAGGCCCTCAAATCCCCCCCCCCCCAGCACTTTAGAAGTTGGGGGATGGGAGTATTGTCCACACACTCCCATTTCTACACCACCTTTTTGTACGGGGCAATAAATACCTAATATGGCAGAGTGAAGCCCACCTGGTTGCATAGTTTATGCATGACACAAGATCAGCAGTCCCAGGATGCAACAGTGGTTTTGCTGGTGTTTTTCCAGTGCTAACTTGCTTTCTGTGTTCATGAGTAAGATTAGTGCCAGAAACGCACCAGCAAAATTCTACAGCATAATGCAGCTTTCTTCATAGGCCTGTTTGCAGCACTGGCCTATCTCACAGTATAATGTAAAACAGTCTTTAGTTTATGAGCCTGATAAGCCCCCTCTTCCTCTCCTAGATTGTCTGTCTGCTCTATGAGACTGGGGCTGCCAGCCCTCCCTTTCTGCAGAAGGCTGGTGGATTACACAGGTACACTAAAAAAAATTTTTTTTAAACTGCCTCTAATGTTTCGATTGATTTTTACGTTTTTTGGTGCGCTGAATCCAAATCTGGTAACCAATTTGCTCCATCACGTACAGATTTTTTGCTACATTGGGTTAGCAGTTTGAGGTGAACGTTTCAGATTGAGTGCGATCGAGATAAAAGTTTCTTGGATGAATTCTTTATACTAATTGTTTAGTAGTTATTCAAATAAGAATAAAGAAAATTGTAACAAGGCAGCACATAAGAATAGAGTAATGTCAACAAAACACACTGTGATGGTAGCAAAATTGTCTGCACTTAAAACAGCCACATACATGTGCACAAACATTGAGCATATAAGAGCGAGGTTAGACACAAAGCAAAGCAAAGAAATGTGCAAAAAATGTTGTACAGGTATGTATGTAAGAATAGAAAACGCAAACCGCACCATTGCAATACATGAAGACAAACACCCGATGGTGTGAAAATAAAATTCTAATAAATGAGATCCGACACTGTGGTAATAACTAGCAAATTCTTATTTCAAAGTTTAGTAAAAACACGATATTTGTCAACACAGTTTAGATTTTAAAGTCATTCTTGGGTCAATCAATCTCCTGGTGGGCCCGTTTCTTCTTCCCCCAAATGCTTCTCTTGGTGCGCTGCTTGGCGTATTTTTCATCTGGGGTTTCCCGCAGCAGCAACCAGCAGAAATCAGCCATCATAGTGGTGTTCCATCTTCCTTGGTACCTTCTCTCTGCGTCCTTGATGTCCTGGTGAAACCTTTCACCTTGTTCTTCACTGTACGCCCCCAAGTTTTCTGGAAAGTAGTTCACATGGGAGTGCAAGAAATGGACTTTCAGGCTCATGTTACAGCCTTGTTCTTTGAAGGCATTGAGCATCCTGGCAACAATATCCTTATAGTTCTCATCCCGCCTGTTCCCCAAGAATTTGAGAACAACATCCTTGAAGGAATCCCAGGCTTCTTTTTCCTTCTCAGACATCGTTTCAGCGAATGCTCCATCTGAAATGAGTTTCCTTATGTCAGGGCCAACAAACACTCCTTCCTTTAGCTTTGCTTCAGAAAGTCGGGGGAACTTTGAGCAAAGGTACCGAAAGCACTCACCATCTTTTGGAAGGGACTTGATGAATTGCTTAATGAGACCCAACTTAATGTGGAGAGGTGGTAATAGAATTTTATCACGAGGTACCAAGCTCTCATGAAGAACATTTTTCTCACCGGGTCTCAAATACTCCCGAATTGGCCAGTCTTTTTTCCCCCAGTGTAGGTCGCGGGCCCGGCTATCCCACAAGCAAAGGAAGCAGGGATATTTGGTGAAACCGGATTGCTGCCCTAATAGCATGGATAGAATTTTAAAGTCTCCACAAATCATCCACTTATGCTCATCATAACGAATCTTCTGAAGAATCAGGGCCAAATTCTCGTATTTTTCTTGGAGAATAACAGAGTGAGCAATAGGAACTGAAGCGAATGTGTTGCCATTATGAAGAAGAACACCTTTTATGCTGTCTTTTGACGAATCAATGAACAGCCGCCATTCAGCAGGATCATACTTGAGTTTAAACTTTTCCATCACTCCGTATATATCGTTGCAAAATACCAAATCTTCCTCTTTGCTGAAATACTTCAAAAATTGTGTCTCGCGGTTGCGGTACCAATAAAAAGTTGTTCCTGGTGACAATAGATTTTTCTGTTTAAGCCGAGAACCTAGCAGTTGGGCAGCATCTTTTGGGAGTCCTAAATCCCAGACTAAATCATTCAATTCAGCTTGAGAGAAAAGTTCAGGTTTCGGATCTGGTTCAGTTTCAAACTCGGAAGTACTGGACTCATCGGGAAAAGCCATCTGATGAGTCTCATCATGATCAGAACCGTCCACACAAATATGATCCAAAGATTTTGGTGGTTCAGGCACAGGTACTTCGTTGCTATGAGGCATAGGCCTAATTGCTGAGGGAAGGTTGGGGTAACTTATTACGTTCTTATTTTTTAAGTTGTATCCCTTCACAATGCAAGAGCAAAAATAGCAGTCACTGCTGTGGTCTCTTTGTTCACGCCACATCATAGGTATTCCGAAACGAAATGCTTGTTTTTTACCTTTCATCCATAAGCGTAGATCTTCCTCACATGTCTTGCACACTTTGTGAGGAGCCCACGGTTTGTCTTGATCGCCTAACTTCAAACCGAAATAGGCGAAATATACTTTTTTAATAAATGCAGAAATGTTCCTCTGCCGCTTTTTCACAGTATATTCCCCACAAATAAAACAAAAACTGTCCGGAGAGTTGACGCAACCTCTGGCTCTGTGAGCCATCACAAATACACAGCACTGCAAACTACAACTGTAGTGAACCACTTCGGAATAAAGCTGGATTACGACTGAGCAAACAAAAGGTAATAATGAACTTGCAAGAAACTGAAATTTGACAGGAACGTTCATGTCGCAACCACTGTGTTCGAGCGAGCGAACGAGGCGAGGCGAACAGGAAAGAACATGCGCCAGCGTGAGTACTGGATTTAGCCCCCTGCCTCCCAATTGTCCTGTTAATGTATAAAATGAATACAAAACACTCTAAAATATCATGAGGGAGTGTTTCTAGTTAGTTAACCATTACAACCTCTATTTTGGGCCAAGAAAATAAACTGCAGTCGGCTAAAAAGAAATTATGTGAACATTCCTTATATGGGTAAGAAATCTAATTTTGCAAGAAAATGTGACGTGATGGAACATTTTGGCTATTTTTCCTGGATTCAGCACCCCGAAAAATCTATAGGAATCAGTTGCAAAACTGGAGGCAGTTTTTTGGTAGTGTACCTGTGTTACAAGCCAACGTTCTGCTTCCTCCCAAGCTGTCATATTAAAGTCTTTCAGGCAGGGGCGGCCCAAGGGGTGTGTGGGGCCATGTGCAGAGACGGTGCGGGCCTTATTTGCATAAATATTTGCATAATGTTACCATACACTAACTTTTAGTAAACATGTCTCTTAATGAGTGTATGGATAAAGAAAGACTAAAAGATTTCTACATTACTATAATCCAGTGCCAACCGCCAGGCACATTAGGAACTACTACAAACACTGCCCATTTAGAACCCATAGCAAACCCGCCGTATCCTGACAGCATTACCAGGACTCACAAAGCACCATACCCTACCTATCAAAAGGCAACACTGCAAATATTAAACCAATACATTTCAGAGAATACTGGGGAAAGAGAACAAGTGGCAATGTCAAATAGGAATTACATAAACAGAATACCTCAGCTCAGTTACACATGCAGAACATAGACCATCACCAAACAAGGAATCACAATTTAGAAACAGGAAGGCAATAATTAAACTGGGAACCCCAAAAGCCAAACTTGGAATGTACAACAACACTGTAGAAATAAAACTATAAATTAATTTCCTCTTGTACCAAACAAAGCGCAGACATTAATGATGCACATTTCCCAGAGCTTTCATATTCCAGTTAATAAATTCAAAATAAAGAGATATCTTTCTACCTTTTGTGCATATTTTTTCAGTTGCAATTGCTCCAGCCACTTTCTTCTGGTTTCTTCATGTTTTCTGCTAACTCTCCATCGTCTGCTGTCCATTTGTCCTTTCTTCCCTCTTCTAGTTTTTTTTTCCATTCTCTCTCTCTACATCTGCTTTAACATACTAATCTTTCTCCTTTTGCTCTTTCCTCATTCCTATTTCATCCACTCAAATTTTACCCCTCCATCCTCAATCCCCACTTACTCTCCCAATACCCGGCCAATTGTAGATTTTTCATCCCTCCCACACAAAATATTTTTTCCCTCTCCATTTTACTCTCCCAGCCCCATACCATTCTAATCCTCCCCCAACATCAGCTCCCTTCTAGTTCCAGTCTCACCCAGCATCCATTCCCTTCTAGTCCCTGTATCAGTCCATTTCCAGTCCTAGCCCCCCATCAGCCCATTTCCAGTCCTAGCTCCCCATCCATTTCCAGTCCGAGTCCCTTCATCATGTCATTTCCAATCCTAGCCCCCCCATCAGCCCATGTCTAGTCATTTCCTAGCCCCACCATAGCCCATGTCAAATCCTAGCTCCCCTCCACTCAGCCCAATTCCAGTCCAAGCCCCCCCATGAGCCTACTTCCAGTTCTAGCCCCTCCATGAGTCCATTTCAATTCAAGCCCCCACCACAGCCCATTTCAAATCTTAGCTCCCCCCAACAGCCCATTTCCAGTCCTATCCTAGCTGCTCCATCAGCCCATTTTCAGTCCTAGCTCCCTTCCCTCACAGCCCATTTCCATTCCAAGCCCCCTCCCCATCAGCTATTTGCAGTTCAAGCCTCCCCTTCCACTCAGCCCATTTCCAGTCCTAGCAACCCCCCAACCCATTACCAGTCCTAGCCCCCCATCAACCCACTTCCAGTCCTAACCCCCCATCACCCCATTTTCAGTTTAAGCCCCCCCTATAACCCATGATTCGATCATTAGGCAAGTAGATAGCTGGGTGGCTGGTGGACGTGAGGATCGCCTGGTAACATGCCTGCCTGGTGCGAAGGTAGCGGACCTCACGTGCCACCTAGATAAGGTCTTAGATAGTGCTGGGGAGGAGTCTGCTGTCTTGGTACATGTCGGTACCAATGACATAGGAAAATGTGGTAGGGAGGTTCTGGAGGCTAAATTTAGGCTTTTAGGTAGGAAGTTGAAATCCAGAACTTCCAGGGTAGCATTCTCCGAAATGCTTCCTGTTCCACGCGCAGGACCCAAAAGGCAGGCAGAGCTCCGGAGTCTCAATGCGTGGATGAGACAATGGTGCAGGGATGAGGGTTTTGGATTTGTTAGGAACTGGGGAACATTCTGGGGAAAGGAGGGGCTCTTCCGAAGGGATGGGCTTCACCTTAACCAGGATGGAATCAGGCTGCTGGCATTAACCTTTAAAAAGGAGATAGAGCAGCTTTTAAACTAGATATTAGGGGAAAGCCGACAGTCGCCCAAGAGCGGATGGTTCGGAAGAATGTATCTTTGAAGGATACTACCAAAAGCAGAGAGGTTCCACAAAAGAGTAAAGTAGCCCAAATGCCCTCAGGTATGGAGCAGACAGACTTAAAGATCCCAAATTACCCATGTCTAACAATAGCCAAATTAATATGAATAAAATACATTCTCTAAAATGCTTGTATGCAAATGCTAGAAGTCTAAAAAATAAGATGGGAGAGTTAGAATATATAGCACTAAATGAAAGGTTAGATATGATTGGAATATCAGAGACATGGTGGAAGGAAGACAACCAGTGGGACACTGTGATACCTGGGTACAAACTATATCGTAATGATAGAGCTGATCAAATTGGTGGAGGGGTTGCTCTCTGTGTTAGAGAGGGCATTGAGTCAGAAAGGATTAATGTTTTGCAGGAAACAAAATCTGCTGTAGAATCTATATGGATTGAAATTCCATGTAAAAGGGGGAAGGCAATGGCAGTGGGGGTGTACTATCGACCGCCTGGCCAGAATGAACAAATGGATGATGAAATGCTCAAAGAAATCAAGGAAGCTAACAAAAGTTACAGCACAGTAATAATAATGGGTGATTTCAACTACCCCGGTATCGACTGGGTCAGTGTCACGTCAGGACATGCTAGGGAGATAAAGTTCCTAGATGAAATAAATGACTGCTTCTTGGAGCAGCTGGTTCATGAACCGACCAGAGGGGAAGCCATATTAGACCTAGTCCTTAGTGGAACATCAGATCTAGTGCAAGAGATAAGGTTGTTGGGGCCACTTGGCAATAGTGATCATAGCATGATCGCCTTTGATTTAATTAGTGGAGGAGGGATAGTAAGGAAATCCACAGTACTACCTTTTAACTTTTGAAAGGGAGACTATGATAAAATGAGGAAAACAGTTAAGAAAAAACTAAAAGGAGCAGTTGCAAAGGTTAAAGACGTACATCAGGCTTGGCTGTTGTTGAAAAATACTATCTTGGAAGCCCAGACCAGCTGTATTCCACGCTTTAAGAAAAGTGGAAGGAAGTCCAAAAAACTGCCAGCATGGTTTAAAGGTGAGGTCAGAGAGGCTGTTGCCAAAAAAGCATCTTTCAGGAAATGGAAAAAAGAGCCAAACGACGAGACCTGGAAACAGCACAAGCACTGGCAAGTCAAATGCAAGGCATTGATAAGGCAAGCAAAGGGAGAATTTGAGAAGAAGCTTGCTGCGGAAGCAAAAACGCGAAGTAAAGACCTTTTCAAGTACATTCGTAGCAAAAAACCTGTTAGAGAGTCAGTTGGTCCATTAGATGATAAAGGGGTTAAAGGAGCACTAAGAGGCGACAAGGTGATAGCGGAGAGACTGAATGAATTCTTTGCATCAGTCTTTACTGAGGAAGATGTAGGGATGTTACCCATGACTGAGGTGGTATTTAAAGGTGCGGAAGAATTGAAGGAAGTATCGATACATCGGGAAGATGTATTACAACTATTAGATAAACTGAAGAGTAGCAAATCACCTGGGCCGGATGGTATACATCCAATGGTGTTGAAAGAACTGAAATATGAGATTTCAGACCTGCTATTAGTAATCTGTGAACTATCATTAAAATCATCTCTAATACCTGAAGATTGGAGGATCGCCAATGTAACACCAATGTTTAAAAAGGGTTCCAGGGGTGATCCGGGAAACTACAGACTGGTGAGCCTGACATCAGTACCAGGAAAAATGGTAGAAACCATCATAAAGAATAAAATTACTCAGCATGTAGATAGTCATGACCTAATGGGAGACAGCCAACATGGCTTTAGACAAGGAAGATCTTGTCTTACTAATCTGTTATGTTTTTTTGAAGGAGTGAATAATCAGGTGGACAAAGGTGAGTCGGTTGATATTGTGTATCTGGACTTTCAGAAAGCCTTTGACAAGGTCCCTCATCAGAGACATTTGGCAAAACTAAAGAGTCATGGGATAGGAGGCAGTGTACTATTGTGGATCAGGAACTGGTTAAAAGATAGAAAGCAGAGGGTAGGGCTAAATTGCCAATTTTCCCAATGGAGAAAGGTGAATAGTGGTGTATCCCAGGGATCTGTGCTGGGCCTGCTGCTTTTTGACATATTCATAAATGACCTGGAAAGTGGAATAACGAGTGAGGTTATCAAATTTGCAGATGAGACAAAACTATTTAAAGTTGTTAAAACCCAAGAGGATTGTGGAAAATTGCAAGAGGATCTTGATAAATTGGAAGACTGGGCATCAAAATGGCAGATGAAATTTAATGTGGACAAGTGCAAGGTTATGCACCTAGGGAAGAACAACCCAAACTATGGTTACACGATGCAAGGTTCCACATTAGGAACTACCACCCAGGAAAAAGATGTAGGCGTCATTGTGGATACCATGTTAAAACCCTCGGCCCAGTGTGCAGCAGCGGCCAAGAGAGCAAATAGAATGCTAGGTATGATAAGGAAAGGAATGGAAAATAAAACAAAAGATATTATAATGCCTCTATATCGTTCCATAGTGAGACCGCACCTTGAATATTGTGTGCAATTCTGGTCGCCGTATCTTAAAAAGGATATAGCTATTTTAGAAAAGGTTCAGAGAAGAGCCACCAAAATGGTAACGGGGATGGAAGGATACTCCTATGAAGAAAGGCTAAAAAGGTTAGGGCTCTTTAACCTGGAAAAGAGACGGCTGAGGGAAGATATGATAGAAGTCTATAAATTAATGAACGGAGTGGAACGGGTAAACGTAGATCGATGGTTTACCTTATCAGAATATAGAAAGACTAGGGGACATGCAATGAAGCTACAGGGTAAACTATTTAAGACTAATAAAAGAAAATATTTTTTCACTCAACGTGTAATCAAACTCTGGAATTTGTTACCGGAGGATGTAGTAAAGGCTGTTAGTGTAGCTGGGTTTAAAAAAGGTTTGGACAAGTTCCTGGAGGAAAGGTCCATAAACCATTATTAAGAAGGGACCCAGGATATCAATGCTTGAACCAATACAAGCATTGTGGAACCTGTGTCC
This sequence comes from Ichthyophis bannanicus, assembly GCA_033557465.1. Taxonomy (NCBI): domain Eukaryota; kingdom Metazoa; phylum Chordata; class Amphibia; order Gymnophiona; family Ichthyophiidae; genus Ichthyophis; species Ichthyophis bannanicus. The sequence goes on from CM066037.1 coordinate 298,561,627, forward strand.
CTTGGGGAAACTGCTAGGTACATATGACCTAGATTGGCCACTGTTGGAAACAGAATACTGGGCTTGATGGACCTTGGTCTGACCCAGTATGGCATATCTTATGTTCTTATTACCAGTCCTAACCCCCCATCAGCCCACTTCCAGTCCTAACCCCATCAGCCCATTTCCAGTCAGCCCCCCATAGCCCATTGCCAGTCCTAACCCCCCCCCCAATCAGCCCACAGCCCATTACCAGTCCTAACCACATCAGCCCACCTCAAGTCCTAACCCCTCCCCATCAGCCCATTCCCTGTCCTAGCCCCCCCATAGCCCATTATCAGTCCTAACCCCCCATAGCCCATTATCAGTGCTAACCCCCCATCACCCCATGTCCAGACAGCCCCCATCAGCCCACAGCCCTTTACCAGTTTTAACCCCCCCATAGCCCATTACCAGTCCTAACCCCCCCCCCCCACAGCCCACCTCAAGTCAAGTCCTAACCCCCTCCATAGCCCATTACCAATCCTAACCACCCCCCCCCCCATCGGCTCATGGAAAATTAAAAAAAAAAAAAATCTGGCAGCGGCAGAATGGAGTGTCCCGCGGGGCCCCCTCTGCCCGGCTGAGCTCTTCCGGCCCGGCTGAGCCCCTCTGCGCCGGCTTTCAGATACGCGAAGGGAGAAGTGTCTCCCTCGTGTCTCTGTTAAGCCCGCAGGGGCAGATGGGAAATTTCCCATCAGCCCCTGCTTACCATCAGCCCCTGCAGCAGCAGCAGACAGCTTTTTGTTTTTTAAATTTAATTTTTAAAAAAGCAGAATGTTCTTTGTGTGGGGCCCCCTGAAACGCGGGGCCCTGTGCAAAAAACATTCTTGCTCAATGGACGGGCCGGCCCTGCTTTCAGGGTAAGTATTCTCGTAGGAGTTCCCAAAGCTCCTACCTCATATGAATGAAGTTTAAGACCATAGCTTGTGGCTCCTCCAACTGTACAAGGGGTAGGACTGAGTCTGTCTCCAAATCCATCTCTTCAGCAGTAGACTGCGGCTTCTGTAATTTCAGGTAGAAAATGACTCTCTCTGAGCTGATGGTTACTGCTCCTGTGCCTGGGAAGTCAATGTATATAGCAGAGCACTGCGCCTTTAGTCTGCTACCATACCTCCTGCTTCCCTCACCAGCTCCTCTCTCTACTGCTTCTTCAGGGATTTTGGCTTGACGGAAGAATTTAAAGTGGCAGGGGCATGTTTTTGGAGCTTTATCAGTGTTCTTGGCTATCTTAGCCCAACCCAGGGATGTGACTCAGCCAGAGAGAGCTTGGGGTGTGTGTGTGTACTGGGAGGGGGGAAGGAGGGAGGGGTTGGGGGAAGAGAGAGGGCACTGAAGAAGCAGATGGAGCGGTTTCAGCTACGCAGGGTGTATGCCATGGAGGGGGTGATTGAGAGAAGGCTAGCGTGGAGCATAGTATATGTGGCATATGTGCAGGGTGGAAGAAATGAGAAAAGGCTATGAGATGGTGTGTGCCAGAGAGGGGGCAGGTGCATGTTAAGAGAGTTTTGGTTGTGTACATGCTGGAGGAGGGCACAGGTACAAAGCCTCATGGTTATGCAAATGAGACCCTGCAGTGAGTGTCTGCACATGTCCCTGCATCCGCCTGGGGCCCCTGGCTATCTGAATAGCTATCCACATAATTTAGGACAGCAAACAATCTAACCTAAGTGCTATATGAATAGCTATCCAGATAGTGGGCTGAAAATTGGATACTGATACCAGTGCTGAATACTCCTGATTTATTTTTTTTTTGTACTCACAGCAGCTAGCATTAAAATGCTGACTGCTGCGGGCTGAATATCGTCCCATCTCTCTCTATGTCGTCTGCATGCTGCCAGAATTTGCAAACGTTTTGCCACAGAATCTTGAAAGATCTGCTCTAGGCCACTGGTGGTGGTGACTGTAGATATTTCACTGCATGAAAGCATTCTACAGATAGCTGATGGAACCCACAAGTCAAAGCAGACAAAAAACGGCAAGACTTCAAAGCACAGCTCAACTTTTCTTTGCTGCGTTGCCTTAACCAACACACATCCTTGTGAAAATACCTATATAAAACATCTTTTACAGTTCTCATTCCCACTACCCCCTACTTGGACTAAATGGTCTATGAACCATATTAGACTGGGGGGGGGGGGGGCGTGATCAGTGATTTTTGCCGCTCAGCAACTGGACTCTTATTAACAATGGAGAGATCCTTTCTCCTCAACATAGCCTATGCTAGCCCTGCAAGAAAGGAGCCCGGCTGGAAGACACTAATGAAATCATCCAGCAAATAATCCTCCTCTTATTTTTTTTCCATTTTTCTCATCTGTGCCTTTACACCCCCCCCCCCCAGCAGATTTTATTCCTTCTCTCCATCTCACTCTTCCATCTTAAGTTTCTTTCTTTTAATTTCTCACCTACCTGCAAGCTTTTCATCTACAACTCAACTTCAACCTTCCAGTTCTCTGATTTCTCCCTTTGTCTTTTACTCTTCCCCAGGCTTCTATTCCTCTCTATAACCCACTCCCCCAGTCCCCATTGCCAACCATTCTACTCACCCCTTCTACAACCTGCATCTTCCTTTCTCTGCCTCTGAGTTCCTTCCACATCACTCATTCTTTCTCCTGTCTTCCAGCCCCTTTTTAGCTTTTTTTTTTAAACTCTAACCAGCCTCCCATTCCCCCTTTCACATTCTCCATGCCGACCTTCTCTTAATCCTCCAAAAACCAAGCCGCCGCCTCTGTCTCTCACTCCTCTCTATGGCCCTCTTCCTCTTTCTACTGCCTCCCATCCCCACTAATCTTAGAGTCTGTACACTTTAGATTCCTCATTCAGTCCCTACCTAAATGTGAGTTCCTGCTCGCCCATCACCAGTTCCATGTCTTTGGTATTCACTCTTGTCTCCTTACCCTCCTAGATGAGGTGTACTTAGATTCCACACAGGTGACATAAATAAATTGCATCACAAAAATGTCTGATATGAACAGGGTAGAAATCAAAACCACCCCCCAAAAAATCCTGAACAGATTGATTTTGAGGTCCGTATTTATTATAAATTGTTCAGGATTTTTTGGGGTGGTTATAAATAAATTGAGCACCCTAGGAATAGACCCTAAAGTGACTGACTGGGAGGCAACAAATGGTAAAGGTAAATGAGAGAAGGATGTTACCAGTGGTGTTCCACAGGGATCTGTCCTTAGTCCGATTCCTTTTTTTTAACATTTTTGTTAGTGATATTGCAGAAGTTTGCCTCTTTGTAGATGATAGCAAAATCTGCAATACAGCAGACACACCCAGGAATGAGTAGATAACATCAGAAGGGATCTAGCTAAGCTTAAAAAATGGTAGAGAATTTGGCAGCTTTATTGCTAAAAATGCAGAGTCATGCATTTGGGCTGCAAAACTCCAAGGGAGGAGCAGTATAGTATAGGGGGTGATTGTTTTCTGATGTTCTTAAGGTGACTAAACAGGTAGAAAAGACGATGGCAAAAGCTAGAAGGATGCTTGGATGCACAGGAAGAGAAATGGCCAACAGGAAGGAGAAGGTGACAGTGCCTCTGTAAAAATCTTTGGTGAGATGTACTTTAGAGTATAGTGTGCAATTCTGGAGACCACACTTCAAAAGGATATAAACAGGATGGAGTCTGTGCAGAGAGTGGCTACCAAAATGGTCAGTGGGCTTCATCATAAGGCTTATGGGGACAGACTTAAGGATCTTAAAATGTATACTTTTGAAGAAAGATGGGAGGGGGAGATATAATACAGATGTTTAAATACCCACTGTGGTATAAATGCTCAGGAGGAGAGTCTCTTTTAATTGAAAGAAAGCTCTGCAATGAGGGGGCATATGATGAAGGTGAAAGGAGATTGACTCAGGAGTAATGTGCATAAATACTTCTTTACGGAAAGAGTAGTAGATGCATGGAATAATCTCCCAGTGGAGGTAGTAGAGACTAGGACAGTATCTGAATTCAAGAAAGCATGCAACAAACTTAGAAGATCTCCAAAGGAAAAAAAAGGGGCTATAGCAATTGGTGAGGAAGGGCAGACTGGATAGCTCATATGGTCTTTTTCTGCCATCATGTTTGTTTTCCTGGTATCCATTCATCCATCTCTGTCTCTATCGGCTCCTGCCCTGCGGTCGCCTCCAGTATTTCTGCTCTCTGCCCAGCCCTTTTCTCCAGCATCTATTTCCTGTATTTCTCCCCCTTCCCAGTGCCTGGCTCTTTCCTCTCCTTCCTCTACAGCAGGCATGTGCAACTTTGAACAGGTCGTGATCTACTTTTTCCGGCCAAAAGTGCCAATGATCTACCACCATGAAAATTAAGTTTCAAATTAGTTTCAAATTAAATTTTAACCCGATAACATTGGATGTTTCCCCCCCCCCCCCCCCCATTTTTAATGGACCTTCTGTCATTTACTTGGATGTGATCAGTTGTTAAGCAAATTAAGCAAAAACAAAACAGAGAGACGAAGATCCAGTAAGAACTGCGAGGGGAAATGGAAAGTACATTTTTTCTTAAAGTTTTATTGAGAAATAACTTTCTTTAACTTTTATTGAGTAATTTGTGTTAAATTTAGGTCGAGTGTTGATCCAGGCTGATCTTGCACAGTCTTTAATATTTCGCTCTTGCTCATTAGTGAGATGTCTGAGCCGCATTTCATCCACCAGCTTTTTGAAGTTCGGTGAATATTGCGTGAGGGCCAGTCTCAGGGAATCCTGGAGATGTTCATCTGTCATGTTGGAATGTTGTGTACTCTTTGTCATTTTCGGATGGGAAAATGCAGATTCACACAAATAAGTTGAACCAAAACAGGAGTGTACAGCTTCACTGCATCTTCTCAAGTTGGGAAATTTGTCTCTAGGCACTAGCTTCCAAAATGATTCTTGCTCAGCACGGGTCTTGAGAAAAATTTAATTTTTAAGGGTTAATATTTCATTTTCAAGAGATGGCTTGTTCAATGAGTAATTTTTACTGATAGCAGCTGCAATTTCTTTAATGTCCACATCTACTTTGAATGGGTATGACAAGTACTCCACAACTGTTCCAATTTTTTGGAAGTCACAGAATCCATTTTCGAATTCCCGGATAACAGAACAGATTTCTGTCACATACTTCTCGTTCTGAAAAACAAAATTTGGATATTGTCCCAGATGGTCCTGCGTATTAGGAAAATGATCAAAGGTGTTGTTTGCAAGGTCAGTCATCATTAGTTCAAATTTGCTCTTGTAGGATGAAACTGTACTCATCATCTCGCCAATGCACTTGTTTTTACCTTGTAGTTCAAGGTTCATATCACTTAGTTCGCCTGTAAAGTCAGCGAGAAATGCCAGATCACATAACCACTCCTCATCTTCCAACTCTGTTTGGTCATCTCCCCTCTCCTTCAAAAAACTTCTTATTTCATTCAGCAAATCACAAAATCTTTGCAGAAATTTGTGCCTACTTAGTCACCTTACATCTGTGTGCAAAATGATTTCCGCTGACTCTTCATCAAGAGTAAGATTGAAAAGCCGTCTTTGAAGTGATCTTCCATGAACTGAATTTACAATTTTGAAAGTGATGTCCATGACAGTCTTTGTATTGAGTCTCTTGCTTGCCAGGTTGCTGACCTTGAAGGATGCTATGGTTGCATTGACCGAATGTGACCTTGGCTTTACCATCAACTGTTGCTGAGTAGCCAATTTCGATTTAAGTTCTTTGAACTTCAGTTTACGAATTTCACTTATTGCTAGGCAGAGCCTTATAATGATGTTCCAGATTACCCTTTTTGTTAATAAGAGTCCAGGGGAGGTATGGTTGCTGAGCGGCAAAAATCACTGATCACTCCCCCCCCCTCCCCAGTCTAATAAGGTTCATAGACCATTTAGTCCAAGTAGGGGGTAGTGGGAATGAGAACTGTAAAAGATGTTTTATACAGGTATTTTCACAAACATTTGTGGTAGTTTTTGCTATGTGGGGTTGCATGGAGAGGTGTTGGTCCATGATAATTCCTAGGTATATAATTTCTTTCTTTACTGTTATTTGTCTTTGTTGTATGCAGATTGTTTGTGGTGGGGTAACTGAGGTGTTCCTGGTAATAGAGTGTTTCCGTCATTTTGTAATTTATGGAGAGGTGGTTGTTATTGAGCCAGATGATCATATCATCTACACATGCCGTTATGGTTGATAGGTCAGGGTTGTGTATTTTGACTGGAGCGTACGAGTTATACCATGATATCATCTGCGTTCAATCTATACTGGATTTTGTGTTTTTTAATATCACATATTGGCTGTATGTAGATGTTAAATAACATTGCAGAGAGTGATGAACCTTGTGTGACTCCTTGGTTTATGGGGAAGGGTTTTGAATTAGATGTTCCACATTTCACTTGTTGCTGTTGGTTTTGAAGATAGGATTTAAACCATGTCAGAGTGTTGTTATGCAGGCCAGTTTCTTGTAGGCATTGGAGTAGGATACTGTGGGAGACGGTGTCAAAGGCAGAGGATATGTCCATGAAAATGAGAATAAATCCTGTTCTTGCATTATCTATTCCTCTAATAATGCTGTCAAATAGAGATAATAGCAATGTCTCTGTGCCATGGTTGAGTCTAAACCCATGTTGATGTTGGTCCTGTTGAACATGTTGGTCTACGTGATCTTGAAGCTGCCTTTGAACTATTTTTTCTATGACTCTAGCTATGAACGGTAAGCTGGAGATTGGTCTGTACAAAGTTGGGTCATTTTTATTGAGGGATGTGTCTGAGTAGGGGGTCTAATAATCGCTTGTTTGAGAGAAGTAGGCATTAATCCTTGGGTGAGTGACATTGTGGCTATCTTGTGAATTGAGTATTTAAGCTATTCCTTTGTTGCTTTTATCCATGCCACGGGACAAGGGTCTGAAGGTGAAGTAGTGGTGTTAAGTGAGGAGATGATATCTTCGATTTGTTGGGTGGATGGGATAATGAATGAATCCCATAATTCTCTGTGCACTTGGTTGTGGGATTGGATAGATATCATTGAGGTTGTTTGATTCTGATTGTTGAATTTGTTATGTAGATAATCGGCCATTTTTTGGGGGTGTATTTCAAGGGTGTTTCTTTTTTGTGGGTCTCCAGTGAGTGTTTTCATAATGTTGAAGTGCTCCTTAGGCTTGTTAACTGATCTCATAATGAGGTTTATATGGTGTTCTCTTCTGCATTGATTGATTGTGTTGGTGTATTGGATTTTTGGGTTCTATACTGTGTAGGAGGATTGGTTCTTTTGTTTGTCTCCATTTTTTTTCCAGTCTTCTTAAAAGTTGTTTAGTTGACCTGATTTCATTGGAGTGCCATGGGGCATTTTTTGCTGTGTGTGTGGATGATGTATTTTGGTAGGTGCCTTTGCCACTGTAGATAGGGTGCTGATCCACGTATTAATGGAGTTTTCCAGATTGTCTGAGTCTTGATGTATCTTGGGGATAATGTCATTCAAGAATTCGTCTTTGTTAAAGCTCTTGAATTTTCTGCAATACTGTTGTAGTGGCTCCTATACTGGTGGTCTTGTGATGCGCAGGGTGACGTTTATTAGATGATGATCAGACCATGGTATGGGGGTCACTTTGGGGTATGTGATATGATTGTGGTCTATCATTGTTTGGGGGATGAATATAAGATCAGGAGTTGATCCAGATTGGTGTGTGGGGATTTTCAGTATTTGCCGATACTGTAAGGCTTCCATGGCATTGATAAAATACTTTGCTTCCTTATTAGGGGAAGATCCAGGGTTGAAGTCTCCCAGGGCTATGAGAGGTTTTTGGGAGGTACTGTAAGCACATACAGTTTGAAGGACTTTTGAAAGTTCCTCATTCTTGGCAGTGGGGGCTCTGTAAGTGAGAGTAATTATGATATAGTTGTTGGCTATAGTGATTATATTTGAATCATCTGAACTGTTTGAAGTGAGTGTTTTAAATTTAAATTGCGTTTTTGCTAGAGTAAGAACTCCACCTCATCTCTTAAGATTTCTATGGCAGTTGAAGGATGAGTAGGTTGCAGGAGTGATTTGGTTGAGAATGACCTGATCTGTGTCAGTTAGCCAGGATTCTGTGATGCACAGAATGTCTGTGTTGTGTGTCTCTAGGTAGTCGCTGATAGTGTATGTTTTATTTCTTATGGATCTTGCGTTGATAAGTGAGCATGTGATAGGCGCTTCTAGAATGGGGTTAGCATGTGGTGATATTTTGACAGGGGTGGGTTTTATGTTTATGAGGTATTGAGCTCTCTTGTTGGTTCTTATGTTAGGTGGTTGCCATAGGGGGAGGTACCAGACGTAGTTTGGTTGTAGGAGAATTATGGAATTTGTAAAGCGTTGGCTGTTGGTTTGCAAATATAATAGTATTGCTATTAATAGAGCATAAATTAGGGCTTTGTAGTGAGTCATGGTTGAGATATGGAGACTGGATGGTATCTGTTACCTTCGGAGTTTTCGGTGGGCTGTTGAAGCTGGTTCTAATAGCTTGTTTGTTGAAGGTTTAGAAGGGATTTCAATTTGAAATATGACTGTTTGTTTTTTTGTCCACTCTGTCGTTTTCTAGTGGAGGAAGTCGAGTGTCAAGACATCAATCTTGGGTATGAGTGTTTGCTGGTTGATGGTCTTTAAAGCCGCTTGCCGGTTTCTGTTTGTGTCTAATTTGCTTTTTCAATCAATAAAACAATAAATTCACTCTATCATAATATCTTCATATCAGCCTCTATGTTTATTTGCCAACGGTCTCAGATAAACGATATTTTATCACACTTGTTTTTCAGGGAAATCTCCCAGTAAAGTGTTTAGTTTACATCAATGACCAAAGGCTTTTCTTTATTTATTTCTTCTTTTGTCTCATATTTTGTGTCCTTATTTCTTATATAAGAAATAAGAAACACAAAATATGAGACAAAAGAAGAAATAAATAAAGAAAAGCCCTTGGTCATTGATGTAAATGAAACACTTTACTGGGAGATTTCCCTGAAAAACAAGTGTGATAAAATATCGTTTATCTGAGACCGTTGGCAAATAAACATAGAGGCTGATATGAAGATATTATGATAGAGTGAATTTATTGTTTTATTGATTGGATCAGCGGTTCACTCCTTATTTAGACCTGATTTACTAATTTGCTTTTTCGGCACGGGGAGCAGGTGGCGTTCTAGGTATCCTCCCTGATGTCTGGTGCTGAGTAGACAGTAGATGGCATATACAGATTTTGTTGCATTAGATAGGGAGAATTGGTAATGGTTGCTATGTAGCAGTCGGGATGGTTATACGTGTTGGTATATTGCAGAAACAGGATATTTATTGATAGAATCGAGTAGTGGTATTAAGATGTTGCAGCATATGTGACTTACATTTATCGGCTGTCTTGGATGTTATGGTGGCTGTTCTTTGCAGTAGGAGAAGGTGATTTCAGTGCTTCAGGTCTCTGCAGCAGGTCCCCGCCAAAGGACCCTCAGGTGCGGGTGTTCCTGATGGTCTCTTAAATTTGAAGTTGCTGCAAGGTCTTTTATTGGCTTAGGGCTCTGGAGCTGGGAGGAGTTTCTTTCCTTTCCAGAGATCTGACCCGATCTGAATACATTTTAACATTCTGATTAGATGCTGTAAAACAATTTATACCATTAAGCATTTTGTTGAGAACTGTCCTGTGCTATCAGCTCTGGCTTAAGCAAAAATTTCAGTATACCTAAATCTAGCATTCTCGGTGTTAAGCTACACTAGTGTGGTTTACACAGTAGTAGTATCTATCTTTAGGAAAAATCAGTTTTAATTGAGAAATTCTGCACCCTGGAGACCATTCACTCATTTTAAAATCAGAAAGGAGGCTGAGGCAAAGAGTATTTTGTATTTAAAACTGGTTGAGAAACTGCACTAGTGGCAGATAGGGTAAAAGTGAGGGTAGAATAAAACATTTTGGTTTTGCCCTGCTCCAAATTACAAGATGCATTAGTTATCTCAATTCCTTTTGTATGAATCCCACTATTCCCATTCAGACATGTATAATGTGGGTCATGTTTCGGATATGTGTTGGTCTCCTGTACAAAAAGGAAAACTGTACTGTGCTTACTAAGGAGGTAAATCGACATTTCTAATCTCTTTATTTGTTTTTAGACCCTATCCTCGACAATGTGCCCAAAGTGGTAAGAAGCCAGAATGCTTGTCTATACTTCTACTGTACACTGCCTCATTTGCATATTGCTGAAATACCTACTTCCCCAGTACCACATACAGAAAAGAAAGCTGTTTATAATCTTAAACCCCAATATCTGGCAAACTGCAGACCATGAGACACTACTGGACCACCAGGCCAGCGTACTTCCAAATTTTAAAAAGTTCCCATTTATACAACTTTTATTCTGCATTATCACAGCTGTCCTCTGCTTAAAGGGGTAGCAACATACCTTTCCCTCACACACTTAATGCAATCCTCAGTCTCCGAGTTACTGTTATGTTGCAATCTCAAATCTCTCCACATCGATCAGCAAAAAGGGTTGTCTTTAGCTGTGTGACCTTACATTGCGTTCACCCATACAGTTATAAAAGCAAAGTGACAGTCACAAGACAAGCAGGAGCCCACAGGAAGAAGCAACAGAACCAGAGAGAGTGCTGAAGTCCTGTGTAAGTCCAGATGGAGGGAAGGAAGAGAAGTATTGGCAAAATCCAGGTCCCACAGGACTGACCATAGAAAGAAAGAAGAGGAGGAAAGATAAGACATACAGTAGCGCTGGCTCCTGTCCAGGGTTGGTCAGATGATTGAAGAAGAAACGGGAGCTCGTCCTTCCATTCCTGACCATACTTGTACTGTTTGTGCTAGCACCAGAAACAGTTCCAAAGCCGGAGCTGCATTTCCCATCTGTGCTGGTACTTAATCAAAAGCCCTCTTATCCTGCAGATGCTGTTTTCACATGAGAGATGGAATCGGACAAAAAAAATGGTGACAAAAGGCAGAAATCATCCTAGTTATTTTGCAGGCCAGTTTAATGATTAGACAGACTAGGTATTTGCCTCAGTGGGCAGTTTCACTGAAAGGAGGGACGTTAAGAGCAGCTGCAGTCAAAGCCGTACTATAGATCTAATAGCCGCACAAAATTGAAGAACCAACAGCAAGGAGGGTGAGCTATTTTCAAAAATCCCATTTACCCAGGTAAGTTGACCCCTTACTGGGGATAATTTTCAAAGCCATTTTCACAAATGAAACATGGAAATGGATTGCTATGACATTTCAGGTAAAAATATGTTTGATTTTTTTTATTTGTTGATTGTAGTCTGCTTAACCTAAAGCAGCTTATAGTTAAAAATCCATACAATATATAATATATAACAATGCAAACAACACTATAACCCCCTTCCTCCTACCAACCCGGCCCCCCAACCAGCATCTAAACAGCAACGTGCAAGGCAGGAAGAACAAAGAGCAGCTGCCCCAATTGGAATCCAGCACAGGGAACGGGCTTACAACTCCTCCCGCTCCCTGCACCGAAGGCCAATCAGGCCCCCCAGCCGGCATTTAAACAGCAGCGTGCAGGGCACACCCACACCTGGTGGGCCTATGCCGGAGGGCCACGCCAGAGGGCCCTTGAGTGGGGGCACTAGAGCAGTGCACAACTCCAGAAATCGGCAAACGTCCTCCTAACTTCAACCACAGTAAGCCATATATATCTGAATTATCTTGCAGTCCGCTACATTGAGCACCCAAATTACCACCTTGACGACTAAGAAGAGAACAGCCCCTCCAAAGCCTAAGCCAACCCATCCCACCTCAACCTCTTCTACTACCTTTGGCGCCAAGCAACAAGATCATGCTCAACTGTTCAACATCCCGACCAGCACTGAAAGCAAACAAGAAGAAAACCCCTCCTGAATGACACCACAATCCAAGACTCCACATGTCTTCTTCCTAGACCTGTTAATCTCAACCTCAAGTCAGCCACATCATATTCCACAATCGGAATTCAACAAAAGATCCCGAAACCATCAGCTCTGAGAGAGCACCTTAACTGGGAAGGAAATTAACATCAAGAGGTATCATATTACAAGTTAAAATCTGGTTTTCACTATATAATAAGGGCATCAATATTTAAGCAACTCACTATGAAACTAGAAAGCCAATGATATATGCTACATTGTTCTGTCTCTCGCAAAGAATTACTTGTCAGCATATAGTATCTAGGCCACTTTGAGGTCCCTCAGAGTCATTGTAAATCTCATGTCATAGCAAATCTTGTGCTTGTGTCCTTGGAATTTATTACATTTAGCTTAAATCTTTGTAGCAAGTTGCAATATTACAAATGATCTCTATTCTTGCGTGTTCATTATTATTTTAGCATTGAATTCATATGCACTATAATTTACTGTTGATATCATCATATATTCTGTAATATTATTCATATTTAGACTTAATTTAGCACCAGAGGCAATACTAGATGAAGTTTAGCTGACAAAGTAACAGTAAGCCCCACAAATTCTACTCTTAACAACCCTGAGACTTTGCTAAAATGGAGAATCACAGCACCCTTTATTATCTCTATTTCCTACTCCTTTTAACTCCTTTCATTCAATCATTGCACATAACTTCAACACAATTCTATCCTATTCCCATCATCCAACACCTTAATAGGGACATTCACCATAATTACCATCGCTTACCTACATTAAACATTCTTAAACACCGGAATAACAGGCTTATGTACATTAACCCCCTAAAATCCAATAATGATAAATTTCCCATAATACCAGTGTATCCCCTAGAATGCATCCTCCTGAATACAAGATCTATCAGAAACAAAATACCTATAACCTTGGATCTTATAAAGGACAATACTCCCGACATACTATGTTTGACTGAAACATGGTTATCAGAATCAGATTCGGCCTCTCAAAGCAATCAGATTCGGCCACCCGCTCCAATTGGCCCAGAACACAATAGCAAGTCTAATTTCCAAGACTTCAAGAAGAGCCCACATTACTCCCATACTCCAACACCTCCACTGGCTCCCTATTCTGTCCAGAATAAAATTTAAAACTCTTTCACTAATCCATAGTTATACATTTTGAATCTGCTTCTTGCCTTCACTCCCTCCTCTCCAAGCCCACTAGCTCCAGATCTTGCAGGACTAACTCCGCAAACCTGCTACACATCCCAGCACAAAAACTAAAAAGCAAACAAGCTACCTGCAATCATGTTTTCTCCCTCTACCCCCCTACAGAATGGAACGCCCTTCCACCTGACCTTCAAAGTTGCCCTGATCATGCAGAGTTCCGTAAAAAGCTTAAAACATTCCTATTCCAGGAATACTTTAGCTCCATCCCCCAAAAGCACTATCCGATCCAGTGCCTCCTAGACTTATCTAACCTCTTACTCTACAATCAATATACCTCATTCCTCTTATGCATCCTTGCCCCTCCATCTTCCCCTCCCCCCCTCCCATTCAATGTACATAGTTGCCTCATCTGGCATTATACCTTAACTGTTAACTTTATTAGTTGACCTTAGATAAGTTCTTTCTAGTTTTTTTGTTCTATGTACAACAGCTGTAACTACACTGTTATTGTTGGGTTCCATGTAAACCGTCTTGAATTGTAGAAGGATGGTATATAAAAACTATAAATAAATAAATAAGCTAACACTTTCCTCCTATCAATTGTATCACTGCTGAAGGTCATCTAAACGTGGAGGGAAGGGTCTTAATCCTAGTAAAAAATGAATTAAACACATCTCTTCAGGTAAGCAAAAATATAGAAAATATGGATATCATATCTATCCAAAACAAAAATCTTCCAATCATGCTAATATACAGACCACCATGAACTTCTCCTGAAAACCTCTTATCCATATTAGAAATATCATGCACCTCATCAACAAATAAATCCCACATCATACTCGGTGACTTTAACTTTCCAGCCCTCAATAGCACCCTCTCCTCCCACTTCATTAATGCTATGTTAGATATAGGCTTCACTCAAGTAGTATAGGTCCCAACTCACAGAAAAGGCAATACATTGGATCTTATTTTCCTCCAGAACAATATCACACAAAACAAGCACTATACTAAACCTATAACACTACCATTACAGTTTTTTTATACCGCCCCTTCCAGCGATCAGGGACGGTTTACATGGAACAAAAGCTTGAAGATACATGGAACATTCTTAATAATAACATAACATAATAGGAACTAGGTATCTAGTTGAAACACAAACTATATACACACCAGTAAACATGAGTTGCAGAGGCATAGTGATAGCTGGTTCTCTTATCTATTTACAAAGATACATCTTGAAAAATGGAAGGATTAAGGAATTTGGGTGGTAGAGAGGAGGACTGATGAATTGGAAGTGGTGTTATTGGAGGGTGTATTAAAGTAGTCCGCAAATAGAAGTGTCTTTAATTCCTTGCGGAAAGTTAGGAGGCCATTGATTTCTCTGAGATGTTCGGGTATCACATTCCAGAGTGTGGAGGCTGTAAATCTAAAAGCTCTATTGCTTGTAAGTTGTTTAGTTTTTCGTATAAAGGATGGTATTTTTAGTAGGTTTTGTGTGCTTTTCCTCCTGTGCCTAATGTCCGTTCGAGATTGTATTAGAGTAGGTAGGTAGGAGGGGGAGATATCATTGTACAGTTTGAAGACCGTGATTAATTACTTATATTTAATTCTGGAGGCTATTGGGAGCCAGTGGAGGTTGTATAGAATAGGTGTAATATGTTCAGTTAGGTTAGCTTTAGTGATTATCCTGGCAGAGACATTTTGTGCAAGTTGGAGTGTGTGTATAGACTTTTTTGGGATACCTTAAGTATACCATTACAGAAATCCAGATGAGGATTTACTAGTGCCTGGACTATTCGAAAATCATAGGGGTCGAGAATTGGTCTAAGATGTTGAATGGTTTTTAATTTGTAAAGTACTGTTCTAGCAGTAGATTTAATCTGAGATGTCATATTGAGAGCTTTGTCAATAATGACACCTAGATATCTTACTTCGTGTTTGATAGGCAGGTCTATATTGTGAAGTTTGAAGGTAGTCAGTGGAGTAAAATTCTGATTTCTTGTAGACATACAAATCATTTGATAGTTATTTTTGAACAGTTCTCTCCCTCAGCTAGCTACCTTGCCCTATGACCTGGATGATGTCATCCTTAACTGGAACACCACTATTTCCAGAGCTGCATTAGTTACACCATGCCCCAGTAACACAACCAAAAGAACTTCTAAGTCATGGTATACAAAAGAAATAAGAATCCTAAGACAAAAACTGAGGAAACTAGAGCACAAATGGTGATGCGCTCACACTAAAAACATACAAAGATGCCATAGACAGCAGAAAAAAAGAATACCATGCTACCCTTCTCTCTAAATCCCTCAACAAACCCAGGGAATTATTCTCTATAGTGAGGTCTCTGACTAGAACACCCATACCAGAGGAGGATAAAGTAGATATTCCTTTGCGTCCCTCTAGTCCAGTCCCGGTACCATAGAGTTTAGAACCTCCTCCAGCAGCCTTGGAGACTGAAAACTGTCAACTCTTTGGTGACACTTGGTATAAGTAGGCAAGGACTACCCCCTTCCATCAGTATTTCAGTCTCCAAGCAGCTAGAGAGACTCCTGAGCCTTAGGCTCATTGAGCACAAATAAGCAGAGCTTAGTTTAATTCATTTTATATTTAATTTAATTTAATTTAATTACCTTTTTTCAGTGATTTTCTCCTTTTTCTTCTTTTTTCTTTTTAGACAAAAAAGGGGCTGCTGTGGAAGAGTTCCTGCTGCTGTCTCTGCTTTATCCCCTGCGGTGTTCTTTTTATATTTTATATTTCCTTTCGTTTAATTTTTCTTTTATTTCTCTCCCCACCGAGCTAGCGAGCAGTGGGCACAGCACGCTGTTTCCTTGCCTCCCTGCTCCCGAACCCGCACTTAAGGGTGAGGATCAGGTGGAAGGCCGACACCTCCAGAGCCGCATGTGTGAAGCGGAGAGACGGCACCTGCGGGGGTCAGGAAGCTGGAGCGGAAGCCGTGGTTCGGCTGAGCTCCGGCGGCATTTTGTGCCTCCTCGGGTCGTCGGCGGAGATAGCGGTGAGTTCCGGGGGTGGCAATTTAAGGCAGGCTGCACTTTCGGCAGGAGTATTGAAGCAGTAGGGCTGCCTCGTGCTGCGCCGTGCTCCCGAGCCCTCAGAGCTGCTGGGCGCAGGGCGGGAAATGAGACGGCGGCCATTTTGGGAGCAGCGTGTTTAGCGCTCCTCAGTGTAATGGTGATACGGGGAGCTGGGGCGAGTTCTTAGCCTCGTTGGTAGTTTGTTTCAGGCTTAGAGGCCTCAATTGGGGCTAGGCTGCTGATTGCAGCGTTTCAAAAAAACAAAAAAAAAAAGGATTTTTTGGAGTGTGTGTGTTAACGCAGCTACAAGTTGTCAGAAGGCAGAGATCTTTCTTTTGGCTGGTTTTAGTGGGGGATTAGGTGGCATACAAACAATTAGTTATTCTTAGGTGCGGCTATGCCAGCGAAGCCTCGCTGTCTGGTCTGTGGCACGAGGCGCGCTGAGCTACTAGACTCCGGGGTTTGTAGGCCCTGCACTCTAGAGGCAGCGGTCATGGACAAGGAGTTGAAGGGAACCGGGGGGGATCAGCTCGCGGTTTCTTCAGAGGGAGGTGAAGCAGCTTCCTTGAGTCCCGAGGGGCCTGTTCCGGGGCCGTCCTCTAGGGGGGGGGCACCGTTCTGCCTCTGGGGGGTGGCCAGTCAGCCGGTGTTCCCGTGATTCCCCCGGACTTTTTCTCTCTGATGCAGCAGGCGTTTGCACTGTTACAACCTGCCACTGGGGTTCAGCCTCTAGGAGCCCAGAAGCGGGCTGGTTCGGGAGCCCTTTCGGAGGGGGAGGCTTCCCAGCCCAAACGGAGTAAGGGGGAGGTGGAGGAAGGTCCCTTGTCTCTGTTGGATGACGAGTTCAGGGTGACAGATGAGGAGTTCGACAGGATCTCGGAAGGAGAATTAGAGGAAGGAGAGTTGCCGGATTCGGAACATCAGAGTAGAGTAGTCCAAGTGTTTCAGCGGGAAGAGTTGCCAGCATTGATAGCTGAGACTCTCCAAACCCTGAACATGCCCTCAATAGGGTCAGTGCCGGAGGAGGCATTGGAGGATCCTCTCTTGCAGGCGGTACGGACGTCACAGAAGGTTTTCCCTGTGCATAGGGTCTTTAAGAACATGATTCAGGAAGAATGGGATTTGCCAGAGTCGGCTCTGCGGGGTTCAAGGGCCTTAGCTCAGCTTTATCCGCTCTCTGACCAAGATAGGGAGCTGTTTCGATTCCCTAAAGTAGATGCGGCGGTATCGGCAGTTACGAAAAAGACTACGATTCCTGTGGAGGGCGCTGCGGCATTGAAGGATGTCCAAGACAGGAAATTGGATACTTTGTTGAAGCAGGTGTTTGATATTTGTGCCCTCTTCATGCAGGCCTCAATAGCGGGAGCGTGGGTGGCGAGAGACTGTTTGAGATGGTCTCAGAGGTTACAAGAGGACCAGTTGGGGGGGCAGTTGGAGGATGCCACGCGCCTGGAGTCTGAGACCGCTTATTTGGCGGACATTCATTATGACCTCATCCGAGGGCTAGCTAAGAGTATGGCTTCTGTGGTGGCAGCTAGGAGATATCTGTGGCTGCGAAATTGGTCGGCAGATGGATCTTCTAAGGCTCGGCTCAGCAAACTTCCTTTTAGGGGGAAGCTCTTGTTTGGGGAAGATTTAGAGAAGTTGGTCAAGGATCTCGGTGAGTCCAAGGGGGGTCGTCTGCCGAAGGATAAGCCTAAACAGGGCCAGAGTGTGTCAGGCCCCAGGGGCATGCCGAGAGAGTTTTGTAGGTTTCGGTCCTCTCGGTTTGGCCAGTCCCAGCGGGGAAAGTTTCCGGTACGGAGCCAGGGGTTTCGAGGTTCCGGGGGGCAGGCAGGGGGTTTACGCCTTTCCAGTCCTCAAACCCTAAAAAGCCCCAATGAGATCAGGCGGACTCAGGTGGAGGTAGTGCCCGTGGGAGGACGGTTGCAGGATTTTTACCCTGCCTGGGTCCATATAACGTCAGATCAATGGGTTCTGAAGGTCATTCGAGAAGGTTATGCTCTGGAGCTCCATCGGCCCGTGTTAGATTCCTTTGTTCAGTCTCCTTGCAGTGCGCCACACAAGGTTCGGGTGGTGGCGAAGACGCTACAGCGGCTGCTGCAGCTCAGAGCAGTGGTTCCAGTTCCGTCGGACCAGTGTGGGTTAGGTCGCTACTCCATCTATTCGTGGTGCCAAAGAAGGAGGGCACGTTTCGGCCGATTCTGGATTTAAAAAGAGTGAATCGTTGTCTTCGGGTGACCCATTTCCGTATGGAAATGTTGCACTCGGTGATTGCGGCGGTCAGAGCAGGCGAGTTCCTGACCTCCTTAGATCTCACAGAGGCTTATCTCCATATTCCTGTTCGAAAGGAGCATCAGAGATACCTCAGGTTTGCAGTACCCATGGGCCATTTTCAGTTTCAGGCTCTGCCCTTCAGGCTAGCGACGGCGCCTCGAACATTTACCAAGATCATGGTGGTGGTGGCGGCGGCGCTCCGCAAGGAAGGGGTGCTGGTGCATCCTTATCTAGACGATTGGTTGATTCGGGCGAAGTCGAGAGAGGAAAGCGCCACGGCGACCGCTCGGGTGGTGCAAGTATTGGAAAACCTCGGTTGGGTGGTCAACGGGGCAAAGAGCAGGTTGGTTCCCTCGCAGTCTCTGGAATGTTTGAGGGTGTATTTCGAGACTGCACAGGCAAAGGTATTTCTTCCTGTCCTGCGGGCACAAGGGATTTGAGCCCTTGTGCGGAAGTTTCTATCACAACGAGCTCTGACGGTGTGGGAGTACCTGCAGTTGCTCGGAACTATGGCGGCCACGATCGAGGTGGTGCCGTGGGCCAGAGCTCATATGCGGCCGTTACAGGGTGCTCTTCTTCGGCGTTGGTCTCACCAAACGGATGCGTTGTCTCAGCGATTGGTTTGTCCTCCGGAGGTGCGTCAGGAGCTTCTCTGGTGATTAAGGCCGGAGATTTTGGCAGCGGGGTCCCGCTGGAGACTCCATCCTGAAGATTGTTAACGACGGACGCCAGTCTCGAGGGGTGGGGAGCGCATTGCGAAGGCAGGTGGGCCCAAGGGCAGTGGTCGCTGGAGGAGAAAACCTGGTCCATCAACCGGCTGGAGATGAGGGCGGTATACTTGCCCCTTCTGGAGTTTCAGGCGCATTTACGGCAGACACCGGTAAGGGTGCTTTCCGACAATGCGACGACAGTCGCCTACATCAATCGGCAAGGCAGCACAGGCAGTGTGCTGTTGGAAGCGGAGGCGAGTCAGCTGTTGAGTTGGGCCGAAGACAATCTGCAGGCTCTGTCGGCGCAGCATATAGCCGGAGGGGACAATGTAGAAGCGGATTTTCTAAGTCGGTGCAGGGTAGACCTGGGGAAGTGGGTCCTTCATCCGGAGGTGTTCGCGCTTCTAGTGCGGCGCTGGGGACTTCCGCACATGGATCTGATGGCCAGCTTCGACTCCGCGAAAGTAGCTCGGTTTTTCAGCAGAAGGCGGAAAAGAATGTCCGAGGGGCTCGATGCGTTGGCCCAGAGGTGGCCGGAGGAAGGCCTTCTCTATGTGTTTTCACCCTGGGCTCTCATAGGCCGGGTAATACAGCGCATCGAGAGTCATCACGGCCTGGTGGTCCTAATAGCGCCGGATTGGCCTCGTAGGCCTTGGTATGCGGATCTGGTGCGTCTCCTTGTGGACAAGCCGTGGCAGCTTCCACATCGAGCAGATCTCCTTTGGCAGGGCCCGTTGCGCATGCCCCAGGTGGATCGATTTTCACTTACGGCATGGCTCTTGAGAGGGCTAGGCTAACTGCTAGAGGTTATTCGGCTGCGGTGGTTTCCACTTTGCTGAAGGCTCGAAGGTGATCAACGTCTTTAGCTTACATACGGATTTGGTGCATCTTTGAGGCGTGGTATGTGGCTCGAGATCTGCGGCCCTTGAGAGCTTCCATGGCCCAGGTTCTGTCGTTTTTGCAGGATGGTGTAGAGAAGGGTCTCGCGGCTAGTTCGTTACGAGTTCAATTGGCGGCCCTCGCCTGTTTCAGGGGTAAGGTGCAGGGCCAGCAGTTAGGGGCTCATGCTGACGTTCGACGTTTTTTTGCGAGCCGTGTTGCTCTTGCGGCCCCCGAGACGGTGTTCGGTGCCCGCGTGGGATCTGAATTTGGTGTTGGAGGCGTTGATCAGAGCGCCGTTTGAGCCCTTGGATAAGGCCTCGCTGAAGGATTTAACTTTGAAGATGATATTTTTGGTGGCCATTTGTTCTGCGAGGAGGATTTCAGAGTTGCAGGCGTTATCCTGTAAGGAGCCACATCTGTCATTCTTTCCTTACAAAGTGGTGCTTCGGACGGTTCCGGCTTTCTTGCCGAAAGTGGTTTCAGTGTTCCATGTTAACCAAGTAGTGTCCCTTCCGGTGTTTTCACAGGAGCATAAGGATGAGTCTGGGGGCAGGTTACATTTGCTGGATATTCGTCGCGCGCTCAGGAAGTATCTCCGCAGGACCGCGCCCTTCCGGAGGTCGGACAGGTTGTTTGTGTCCTTTGGAGGTCCGCGGAAAGGAGAGGCAGCAGCTAAGTCTATTTCTCGGTGGTTGAAGGAAACGATTGCGTCGGCGTACC
The DNA here is from genome assembly GCA_033557465.1 of Ichthyophis bannanicus. NCBI lineage: Eukaryota > Metazoa > Chordata > Amphibia > Gymnophiona > Ichthyophiidae > Ichthyophis > Ichthyophis bannanicus. The sequence continues at coordinate 298,582,294 of CM066037.1, forward strand.
TACTTAAGGGTAAGGTGATTCCGGAGGGCCTCCAGGCTCACTCGACCAGGGCGCAAGCAGCGTCGTGGGCGGAGTTCAGTTTGGTTCCGGTCGCGGACATTTGTAGAGCAGCAACTTGGTCCTCTTTGCATTCTTTCGCGAAGCACTATCGGCTGGATGTGCAGGCGGCAGAAGAGGGGCGTTTTGGCTCAGCGGTGCTTCAGGCTGGGCTTGCGGGTCCCTCCCGTTGAGATTCACTGCTCTGTTACATCCTCTATGGTACCAGGACTGGACTAGAGGGACGCAAAGGAAGATTAAATTAGACTTACCTGCTAATTGTTGTTCCTTAAGGAACTCTAGTCCAGTCCCGGATCCCTCCCAAGATGGTATGCAGTTCATCAGCCTGAAGTTTACGATGTGAGTTGGAGGAGCGGGGGTTCTTTCTGTGCGGTGCAAACTCAGTGCGCAGGGGGAGCCCTTCTGTTCACAGCAGTGTTCGCCTGGTCTGGGAAGTTGCCTTTCCTCTCTTAGGAGGCGGGTTCTCACACTAGGGTTTAGGTTTAGGTTTATTAAAAACTTGTTATACCACTCAATACCATAGGCGTCTGAGCGGTTTACAATATATAAAAAACAAGCAAGTTGGTTAAAACAAGCATTGGCTGTGGAAAAAGAAAAGGAACGCCATCAAATTAAAGAAAAGTAGGGGAAAAGGAAAGAGGAGATAAGAACAGAAGTGAACTAAAAATAATAATACAAGTGCACAGACAGGGAAGGAGGGGGAGGAAAGACATACAAATTCTGTGAAAAGGTGAGGTGGTGGGAAGGGGGAGGGAGTGGGCTAGGGAGGAGGGTCAAACGCAAGGCGGAAGAGATGGGTTTTGAGTTAGGATTTGAAAATTTGGTATGAGCTTTCTGCACGGAGGGGAGGGGGGAGTGAATTCCAGAGGCTGGGGACCAGGAAATAGAAAGCAGAGGAGCGGGTTTGTTCTAGATGAGCATGTGAAGGGGAGGGAAGGACCATGCGATTCATATGTATGGAACGGAGGAGGCGGTGGGGGATATGAAATTGTATCTGGTTTGCTAGATAGAGGGGAGTGCCAGTGTAGATTGTTCGATGTGCAAGAATTAGAAGTTTAAACCGAATGCGGAAAGAAATAGGTAACCAGTGATGTTGATAGAGAAGGGGTGTAACATGATCAAACCGAGAGGCATGGGACAACAGACGGATGGCAGCATTTTGAACGCGTTGGAGACGAGACAGTTGGGACTTGGGTAAACCAGCAAAGGAGACATTACAATAATCAAGACGGGACAACACAAGGGTAAGCAGAAGGGTGGTCAGAGCAGGAATAGAAAGGAAGGGACGAACTGCTCTAAGCTGACGAAGAGAAAAGAAGGAACGTTGAACAACTGAGGAAATGTGATCTTTGAAGGTAAGGGCAGAGTCAAGGACAACACCTAAGTATCGGAGTGAAGAAACCAGGGGGATAGACTGGGAGGAGAGAGAGGGGGCACAGGTGGGAGAAGGACTGCCAAAGGTGAACCAGATTGCGAAGGATTTTGCCGGGTTTACTTGTAGAAAGTTGGAGGAGAACCAAGACATCACAGCAGTGAGACAGTGGTTGATAGGGGAGATATCAGGGGAAAGAGGATCTGTGTGGTGGAGAAGAATAATGTCGTCTGCATAATAATATGCGGAGATGCTAAACTGTTGGACCAGAAGGGCTAGGGGGGCTAGGAAAATATTGAAGAGAAGTGGGGCGAGAACAGACCCTTGGGGAACACCACAGGACAGGGGGGTGGGGGCAGAAGAAGAAGATGCAGAGACAACAGAGAAAGAGCGACAGGATAGAAACGAATGAAACCACCGGAGAACCACACCCGAAAGACCAGCTTCTTGAAGACGGAAGAGGAGAGTGTGATGATCCACCAAGTCGAAAGCCGCAGATAGGTCGAGAGAAACAGCCAGAGTGACGAGACCGCGGTCGTGAGCGATGTGAAGATCGTTGAGAAGAGAAAGAAGAACAGATTCGGTGCTGTGGCCAGGGCGGAAACCTGATTGACGGGGATGGAGAGTGAGGGCAAGCTCAAGGTGAGAAGCAAGCTGGAAGAAAACCAATTTCTCAAGAAGTTTTGATAGGAAGGGTAGGTTTGAGACTGGGCGCCAGTTGGAAAGAGTGGACGGGTCAGAGGAGTGAGATTTCAAAATGGGACGGACTAATGCATGTTTCCAAGTGGAAGGAAAAGAACCGGAGGAGAGACTGGAGTTTAGGAGGGAGAGAATGTAGGGGGATAGAGCTAAGGAAGGTTCCAGAAGCCATTTGGAGGGGATAGGGTCAGCTGGGCAAGTGGTTTTGCGAATATTAGAAAAGGTCTTTTCCAGGGTATCAAGTGTAATAGGGTCAAATGAAGACCAGGAATGTGATAGTGCTGGAGATGAGGATGGAGAAGAGAAGGAAAGAAGAAGAGGGGGCTCAGCAGGGGGAGAAAGAGGCGGTGGACATTGGGGAAAAGCTTGGCGAAGGGCACTAACCTTGGAGACAAAAAAGGAGGCAAGGGCAGAGGGGTCTGGGAGAACAGAGGTTACATTGGGAGAGGGGGAAGACGCAGAGTGTGAAGCTGTGAGGGAACGGAGGACAAAAAAAAAAACACCGGAGCGGGGCCAGTTTTGGTTTTGTTGTTCCTATCGGTAGTTTGATAGATGGTTGAATTAATATTATAACTACTTATTTGTTGCTCTGCTGAGTCTGCTTTGTTAATAGGTACTGATGGAAGGGGGCAGTCCTTGCCTACTTATACCAAGTGTCACCAAAGAGTTGACAGTTTTCAGTCTCCAGGGCTGCTGGAGGAGGTTCTAAACTCTATGGTACCGGGACTGGACTAGAGTTCCTTAAGGAACAACAATTAGCAGGTAAGTCTAATTTAATCTTCATCCACAAATACTTGCCAATCACTACATGAATAAACTGAAATTAACTACACTAGATGATAATCTTCTCATTTCTCATTCCCTTATCTACTCAACAGAGCAGTTGCGACTCCCCCAAACACATCATATGGTCAACATTCCACCAGTTTGATCTAAAATACATCAAAAATACAATTACTCTGATCAATACTACCACGTCATCTAGTGCCCCCTGCCCTGTCAGTTGGTTGAAATAAATGAAAGATGAATTTGCACCAACCATCTTAGAAATTGTCAGCCTTTCATTACACCAAGGTCAAAAGCCATCGCTATTAAAACAAGCCATAATAGGACCAATACTAAAAACATCAATTGCAGATTAAACTCTCCCCAAATCATATAGGCCAATAGCTAAGATAATCAAAAAAATTGTGCAAAATCAACTGCTAGACTTTGTTGAACTTAACGCTCCATTGGATGAGCAACAGCATGGGTTTAGAACACCATACAGTGTGGCGACCCTAATGCAAACATTTCTCAATAATCTCATTTGCGGCTTGGATTATAGTAAGAAAGCATTAATCTTAATTTTTCTTGATATTGCCTCTGCCTTTGATACAGCTAATCATATTTTACTTATCAAAAGACTTATGCAAATTGGTCTGCAGGGAATGGTCATTCAGTGGTTCAGATCATACTTATCGAACCATACACAACAGGTCCAGATTGGCCAGACAACTTCCACTACCTATAAACAAGAACAGGACATCCCCCAAGACTCATCCTTATCTGCTTTATTATTTAACCTCTATATTCAACCAATATGTAACATCTTCAGAAAACATAAGGTAAACTATCATCTCTATGCCGATGATATAATGCTGTATCATCCAATAGATACCGCCGACCCATCATGCCCCCATATATTGTCTTGCCTAAATGAGGTAACAGAATGGCTCAAATCACATTTGAAAAGCAACATCAATAAAAACAAGGTACTCTGTCTCTAGAAATCCGAAATTTATCCACCCCCCCCCCCCAAGTCAAAAACGAGGTGAAATATCTCAGCATAATCTTAGATCAGATGCTAAATATGGTCGCAAGTATAAAATAAGTCACTAGAGTAGTTTAATTTAAATTAAGAATGATTCAACATCTAAGACCTCTGTTGGAAGAACACGATTTCAGAACTGTCCTACAGGCCCTTATAACCCCCCACTTTGATTATTCTAACAGCATCCTCCAGGGCATTCCCAAGAAATACACTCATTAATTACAGCTAGATCAAAATCTTCCTGCTCGTTTTCTATGAAAGGCGAAACGAACTGACCATATTACACCAATACTTCATAGCCTACACTGGTTGCCAGTTGTAGCAAGGATAAAATATAGCGATTGTTTTCAAACACCATAATTGCCACGACACTGCTATTTTTGCTTCTATCGGCTCCCTCTTACTCCAGAATAAGAAGGCACTGCACCCAAAACACCTTAGCCATACCTCAACACTTCTGTACCACAAACCAATATACCAGCACAAGGGCTTTCTCATACGTTGCCCCAACACTCTGGAATGCTCTGCCCGATTATCTTAGAGTTATAAAAGATTTGTAGCAGTTCCGCAAAGATCTAAAAGCCTACCTTTTCATTGAGTATTATGGCAACACCCATGAGTAATCTCATCCAGTTTAGTTTTCCAAGTAAAAGTTTCTCTCCGGAGATCACACCTATGCTAACACTTGTCAGACGGCTGCCTAGGGTGAGAACTTACACAATCTTAACAATGCATATATTCATATGATTTTTGCAAGGTATTGTGGGTAATGTAGTTCATTCACTCCCAAACACAGCTGAAGACAATAATTGAGTTGTGAAACCAAATGGTAAAGCCAATAAAATTCTTCTCTTATTGATGGGGTTTAATTCACCCAGCACAAATATGCTTGGTAGCAATATAAATGAGGTTACTTGCTTGCAGTGTTTAAATGGATAACATAAAGTCACAAAGCAAATCAGAAAACAACCTTCAGCTTGTCAGGCAATTAGCTAATGTTTTCTTAGCAAATAATTACCAAATAAAAAGGCACAAAGAAATGAATAAACTTTGCTTGTTAGTTAACTTCTGCTTATTTTCCACGCAGATCCCAGCAGTGATTCTCCCTTGCTCACACACACAATCAGGTGCAGCTTTAATTACTATCAATTGACCAGCTGAAACCCTTTAGCTGGCTGGCTGCTACTGTGTGAACCCAAATCCTGCTTTAAGAGCTGTTTGCAGTGGAAATAAAGAACAAAGTTAGGTTTCTTTGTGATGGCTGAGGTGTTTGCTCACAGAAAGCTAGCAATAGCATTTAGATAGAGAACAGTCCATGTAATGAATAGTTTCATCTGCTGTATCTCCCCCTTCATCAATCAGCATAGGGTCACTATCATACATTGGCACAGACGAGTCTTTCCATAAGGCACTATCATGAGAATGCTTATTCCCTTGCTGCCATTCACTATTATAGATAGGGTCTGGATCAGTGTTCATATCTGAGCCTCTCCTGCTATCATAATTCCTCTCTGTATATCCTGGCCAGTATGTAATCCAGTTCTGATGTCCAGCCTTCCAATCTTGATCCCTGGACACTGGATCTTCCCTCACATACCTTTTGGCATAGGTCTGAAAGTCCTTTCCACGTGCAGTCTTCTCTCTCTTCTAGGTAGCCACTGGTGATTCCTATCTCTGCCCTTCCATTCCTCTGGCTGACTCCAGTCCAATGGACTCTGCTGGCACTTGGAATACCTCCCAGTATGGGTACTGCCTTGGATTCTCCCAGACCTTCCAATGGCCTTCCTTCTCTTCCTTCCAGAGAGTTTCCTTCTCTCTCTATCCGCTTGGCTTGGCTTCTGCTTCTCGAGATGATGTTGGTGCTTGAGCTTGAAGCTGTTGCTGTCTCCTTTCCTGAAGCTGTTCCTGAAGCTATTATCTGTAGAATAAGCTCTATTCTTATTCTGTCCTAATGTGTGCTCCTCCCTAACACAGCGCAGCTGTGTTGAATCAGGCCCTGCCCTTTGAGATGAGTGCTTAGGGATTACCTCATAGCTCTCTTGATTGCACACACGTTTTCTCACTTCAGCCCCTCTCATGGCTGCTGGAAACTTGGTGCATTCTGGGACTGGTAGTCTTTTATGTGAAAATTCTGTTTTCTTGCTTCTACCAGAACTGACAGGTTGCTTGTTCAGAGTCACATCTTTTCTATAGCTCCTACCTGAGCTATGATAAGCTTCCTTATCACACACTATACATAGTTATTATATTAAAGCAAGCATGATTATTTCTGCTGATATAATGTACATAGTTGATATATTGTTTCCATAAGTTTAAATAGTTTTCAAATTTTTAATGTAAAGTTCTGTTGATGCTCTCTTTAAACGCGCCTGATCTTGGGAAGGAGTGGTATATAAATTCATGTTAGATAAATAAATTAAATAAATAAATACTCCTGGAGGCAGAGTTAGGACAGGATTTGGACTTTTAGATTTTCAAAGTGTGTAGTTTTTCTCAGACATTTTTGGGCTAATGCAGTAAGGTTTGTGCACAAATAGTGCATAGTTAGCACAATGTCTGTGCATATTTATGTGTTAGTCATGCCACAATGCAGACAGGACTACTGGGCCTGCTGGTACTCTGTGCACTGCAATAAAATAGAATAGGGGTCCAATCCTCAAATTCACAGGGTAATGCTGGAGAGATATCGGTTGGGGGGGGGGGGGTAGCAGTCACAGAGCACCCAGAGGCATGCACTTCAATAAAATAGAAAAGTGGAGTGGAGGAGTAGCCTAGTGGTTGGGGCAAGGTACTTCAGGCCGGAAGGTCGGGGGTTCAAATCCCACTAGAGGACAGCAACCTTGGGCCAGAAGGACTGGGGTTTCTAGTCCCACAGGTGCTCCTTGTGGTCTTGGGCAAGCCACTTAACCCTCCATAGCCCATGTTCCCTGTAAAATAGTTATCTCCAAGTTATAATACCCTGTTCAATGTAATTTCAGTTTGTTCAATGTAAACTGCACTGATGCAGAATAGCAGGGTATATAAGAGAATGTAAATAAATAAATAAATAAGATTCAAAGGTTTAACCTTCAGCCCCATCGTCACCTCAAAATTCACAGGGTAATGCTACAGATGCACATGGCAGTTGGGAGAGGTTGTAGTCACAGAGCTCCCAGAGACTTGCTCTGCAAGCCCCTCCACACGACAGCACTGTAATAAAATAGAAAAGGGGAGAAAGATTCATTGCTCCAACCTCCGGCCCAAACCTCACATCCCCAAACTCACAAGGTAATGCTGGAGATGTGCTCACTGGCTGGCATAGCCGTTTCTGGGGTGGTAGCAGCAGGCTCCTCTGCTGAGTCCACACAGCCAGACATGCTACCAATTGAGTCTGACTGTATAGTAGTCAATACCAGCTGCTTCAAGGTTGTCAGCTGGTCAGTGCATGGAGGACCTCCCCAGTCTGTTGCTGTGATAATCTTCTTTATGCTATGTTATTTCTCACAGTGAGATGCGTGTCACGCCACTGGTGCTTTACCTGTTTGTGTGCACGTACACACACACACACACACACACCACACAGAGGATCAGCAGGTCCTTCTTATCTGCAAAGTGGAACACATGGATGGGCTTTGCCTGGCTGCTGGTCCCTATCTGTTTAGTCTGTGCCTTGAACTACAAAAGCCGTTGTACTCCATCTCCATCACTAATGCTAACAAGTGAAATGATACAATGTAACACTACTGTAGAAAAATACAGAAAATGCACAAAAATCACAAGTAGCACCAATCGCAACAAAGGAGAAGTGGTCCCTTGCCTGCGGGTACTGTATCCCTTAAATACTTCCCCTGCATTTACAGCACTTTTACTACACTTCCTCCTTTTCTGGCACAGTTGCTATACATTTGCTTTGCCATAATTGGGTCATATTTGTCGTCACATGGGGTCATATTTGATTCCATTCTTCACTGTGCCCACAAAACATATAGGTGCTCTTCAGAAACTGCTGTTTTGGACACTGCATTAAGTGCACAACTTTCCACACCATCATTCCAGTAAGCAGTAATTACTACTCATAGAAAATTATAATTTTGTACCATGTGCTTGTGCAGAAGTGTTATGTCATTCCTATGCGCAAAAGAGAGATGTCATTGCTAGCACACAAGCTTTCTATGCATGCATATCACATCCACCCTTCATTTAGCACAGACGTTTTATTTATTTATTTAACTGGTTTTATATACTGTTTTTCTGCAAGGCAAAACGGTTTACATTGAACAAGTAGTAACATTTACATGGAACAGTTCAAACTATGGACAAATAACTGGTAGAAATATTACATTGAACAAGTAGTAACTTTTGTATGGAAAAGTTGGAACTATGTACAAATAACTGGTATAAATATTATATTGTTACAAATGAACAAGAGAACAAAATGATTATTTACATATGGCATAGCTGCTATGCGGTGAGGCATTGTGTTCGCCTGCCTGTGGTGAGAGTAGTGGGGTATGATCTTGTGGGTGGTTTGTGGCTGCAGCTGTGTTGAAGTATTCTTTGAAAAGAAAGGTCTTAAGATGTTTTTTGAAGAGGGTGTGGGATTGGAGGGCCCGTAAGGTGGGGGGTAGTTTGTTCCAGTTGGTGGGGGCGTAGAATTGGAAGGCTCTTGTGCAGGTCTGTTGTGGTTTCTTGGAGCTCTATGCAGGTAGAAGGAGGAGATTTGCTGCGTTTTGGCACCGGAGTCTGCTGTTGTTGGGGCACTCAATTAGTACTGTAGTTGTAGCTGTTCCACTGTAGTATTGAGGAGGGCTCTATGCGCGAGGACAATGGTCTTAAACCTGATATGGAATGTGACTGGTAACCAGAGTAGGGATTTCAATATGGTGTGATTTGGGTGTGTCTGGTTGCTCTAGCGATGAGTCGTGCAGCTGTGTTTTGAGGCAGCTGCAGGGGGGTGAGGGTGGTCTTAGGTAATCCTTGTAGGATGGAGTTGCAGTAGTCGAGGAGAGGGGTGATGGATACTTGACAGACTGTGTGGAAGCTATCATAGGGTAGAAGAGGGCGTAGGTTGCGGAGAATTCTGATTTTGTAGTAGATATTCCTGGTGGTGTTTAGGATGTGAGGCTGGAAGTTCAAGAGGTGGTCCAGGGTTACACCAAGATACTTGATCTGGGGTTTGACCTGGATTTCAGTGTCGCCCAGTTTGATGCTGTGTGAAGGATTTAAGCTGGGATCTCTGGAGATGTGAAGGAGCTCTGTTTTGTTCAAATTGATTATGAGATTGTGCTGTTGTAGCCATGCAGTGACTTCTGTGAAGCAGGCTGCAAGGGTGGAGTAGTCAGGAGAGGTGGTGTTGAAGGGGGTGAAGAGCATTATATCATCCGCATAGAGTTGGTATCCAACATTGAGGCTCTTGAGGATGTGACAGAGGGGTCTGATGTATATGTTGAAGAGGAGGGAAGAGAGGGCTGATCCTTGTGGTACTCCTTGGGGAGAGTGAATGGCGATGAGGATTGGTTTCCAGTTCTCACTTGTTGGGTTCATCTGTTTTGCACACATCTCACTTGCCTATATTTCACTTTATAGCATACCAATGCACAATTTTGGCAATACTCTCGTGCTAGAAAACCATACACATGTTTTTTAGTGCATAGCTCTAATGCCGACTTTCTGCATTGACCTGTTTTGTGAGTAGCAAATCGCAGGGTTTTTTTAGTAGTATAATTCTCAAAGATATATATATAAAATCCCTTTCAAAACTGCTCTAACTCATGTCTACTGATGCACGTTAGATGGACTTACAAAATTGCCTTTGTTTTATCTATATACACTGTAGATAAAAGAAGGCTTAATATTTAAAAGTGGAGGTGATTTTATAAGACTTAGATGCTCTTTACACATGTATAAATTGACATGTAAATCAGCATACATATAAGTAGCAAATTTAGAACAGGCACTACTTATACATGGAAACCTAACACAAATTTTAAAGGAGCATGTAGAGGAGATGATTGGAACAGTCTTTCAAAGTATTCCTTATTTTGGACTTATCTGCTGATTTTGATATGATCCAGCATATGATTCTGGTCTGACACCTGAAAGATTTTAGGAGTAAGGGGAATAGTTTTAGGAGTAAGGGGAATAGTTTTAGAAAGCTGCCAGCATGAAGTTTTTGGAGTACGCAGGTTTCAGAACTAAAGTGGATTAGATGTGGAGTATCTCAAGGGTCAATACTTTCACCCATTCTTTTTACCTTGTTTTTACAACCACCATGTTCTGTATTAGAGTCTTTGGGGCTGCGATTCTTTTTGTTTGCTGATGATATTCAGATCTATGTTCCAGTAGGCCCTGGTTGGCAGGAAGATATGATGCATTTTATTCATAGCTTTTCAGTTGTAACACAGTGGCTGAAGAGTAATGGATTAAAAATTGTTTTTGTGTGTCCAGGGGGTTAAAACTTAATGTAACTAAATCTGAAGCTCTGTGGTTGGGCCAAGTTTACATAAGGATTTTGAAGTTTGGATTGAAAGAGTCAAAATCTCATTTAAGCCTGCTGTTCGGAATTCGGGAGCATGGTTTGATCCTGATTTTAACTTTAGACTGACCAAGAGATGTGATTTTCCAATCTTCATTTTATTGTTTGTTTCTTAAACCTCGTTGTTCCTTGTTACGGAAGGATTAGCTGTGAGCAGTAGTACGAGCTACAGTTCTATCTCTGTTGGATTATGCGAATGCTTTGTAAACGAGATTGCCTCAGAAAACACTGCGTTGTTGACAGGTTGTACAAAATACTACAGCCCTTTTGGTGAAGGGTGTGGGTATGTATGAACATATGCCCAAATTCTACAACTCCACTGGTTCCCTTTTGAATAACGGGGTTGTTTTACGTCCTTACATGGTTTGGAGCTCTCGTATCTGAATGGACATCTGAATTGTTCTTTTTCTGGATGAGAATCCATACATTAACAGCCCGATTCTGTCCCGGACGTAGAACCCTCTGTACGTCCGGTCTGAACAGGACGTAAAGAGGGACTGCGATTCAGCCCAGCCTGCACGTACAGGCACTGCCCAACTAATTCAGTCAAGGCTTTTAAATGGAGCCGCGGCGCCATGGCGTCTGGTTGCCATGGCACTGTGGCTCCATTTAAAAGCCGCGATGCTGCTGCCGGAACAAACAGTTTATTCCCTGCAGCCCAACCCCCAGTTTGGCCTCCCAGGGCCAGGGTCGGGCTGTGGGGAATGCTTTCTGCCCCCTGCTGCCCTTTCCTGGCCCGGACCCGCCAATCCCTGACGTCCAGGGAGGTTATTCTACCTCAGAGGTGGAATAACTTCCCCATTCAAGTCGCCAGCCCAGGACATACAGGGCTGACATTAGAATTGGCCCTGTACATCCAGGGCCAGCGATCACCCACTGCCTGCCCTAACGCCGCCCCTGATCTTCCTCTTTCTCACCCCCATCTAGCTTCCCTGTACAACTGGCGGGGAAGCTAGACGCCAGCGGGAAGGGGCATGAATAGCGGGGATAGAAGTCTATCCCTGCTATTCATGGCTCGGAATGAGCTGTAAGGGAAGTTTATTTGCCATGCGCTCAGAAGAATGCTTTTTCAGTAATTGGTCCTTGTACGTGGACAGGCTTCTATTGTCCATACATAGGGAAAATGATTTACATTTTAGGAAATTGGTTAGAGTGGTTGTGGACTTTAACTTTTAACATTTAAAATTAGGGTTATGCATAGCATCTCTCTATAAAATTTGGTTTTATGTTAATTCATCATGATATTGTTTAAATTGTATTTATTTGTGTTTTAGTGATTGTAATTCTATTCCAGTACCTATTTGTCCAATGTGAGATTACTCAGATTTTAGGACATTACTGAATATGTTTTTTTATATATTCTGTGGTTGTGGAAACGGGTGTGGGTGGGGGATTTATGAATTTATCTTCTTAATGTCTTATTGTTTTATTTATTATGAGTGTTATATTTTGTAACTCACTCTGATGTATTTCATAGGCATGTAATAAATGTTTTAAACATAAATCACTGTAAATCAAGGGGGATATTTGCGATGCATAAATTGAAGTAAAAAATAGTTTTATAACATTAATCCATTTATCCCATGAAACCTTTACACCTGCTTGAGGTCATATATAACCCCTGGTCAATTGCTTGTTTGGGCACTGAAATTTGGAGAAGAGATCTAGGTAGGAATTGTGCTTGACTCTCAAGTGTTTAAAACTACCTCGAAATAGCAGACGTTTGAGTTTCAGAGCTTGACAGCTCAATTGGCTTTCCTCAGTCATGCAGTTTTACAAATCCACCATTCACAGTTATGAATAGCAAAAATCACTGCTTAGAAGTATAAATAACACTACTTACATGTGCAAAGCCCCAAGTAATGCTGCATTTATTTCGTAAGGTTTTGTTTTGTAAAATCGGTTCTCCTGAGGGTGCATCCTGCCAAATGCATGTGCCTTTTTGGCAGTGCTACACTTTAAAAAAGGTTCCACCTCTCCCAAGCTTTTTCTAAAATATTTGGGGTTTTTAAAAAAACCAGAACCTAAACATCCCTTTTACTACCTAAATACCCTATACTAAATTATCTGCATGGGGAATAATTGTATAAAACGTTTTCAAATGTAAATGGGCTCCTATAGAATTTGATCACACTTAAAAGTATGCATGGCATGCAAAGGGGTTGGAGTTTGGATGGAGTAGCAATTTTCATGTCTATTTTATAAAATATGCATATAATTTCAGTAAAGTGCACGCTAACAATTGCTCCTCTCAGGCAGGTATGTCTCTACCTTGAATGTAGTCTCCATGTTCTAGTGCTTTATAATGTCACATAGGCATCTCTATCTATATAAAACAGCGCCCTGTTATAAAATTATCCCCATAATGTCCAATTGTGCATTTTTGCAGGGAACAGTGGCTTTGGGGTAATCATAATGGTTGTGTTTAATTACCAAAATCTCAATGGGTGCGCCTAGGGCCATGAAAGTCAATTCAGAGAGGTGTAAGGCTGACAGTTCGTCTAGAGAGCCTAATAAGGTTGGCACCAACCCAGTTGTCTTGCGTACCACCAGCCTGATTAATAAGAGCTTCCAAGCACAGCTGTATATGTTGTCAATATTATATTACACCATGCAAGCTCCAGAAGGAAATGTTTTTGCACAATGCAAATATTTAAAAAAACATTGGCAGTAAATATGAGAGACTGAGATCATACCCAGCATATTTTGACTTAAAAGTGTAGCTCATTCCTGTCACTGTATGTGAAAAACAAACCTATTTGCAGACACTACGCCTGGGAATGATGGATCATTTGGCTACTTGAAAAGGGAAGAGTGTTTTGACTAAAAAAAATAAAATATGTAAATTGATTTTGAAAAGGTTGTAAAGTAGAGAGCTCATAAAGAGCTGTTAGTGCTGTCTGCGTTGGGGTTGAAACATCACGTCTGCGTTTAGTGTGGAGGAAGGGGAATCATTCTACTTGGCTTAATTTGTAGGAAGGACCCTCTGAAAGCCTTTTAGCCAGGACAAATATTGCTTTTGTTTCCACCAGAATCATTCACGTGGAAATACAGCGATAGGTTCATTAATAACTCCTTCATGGTAACGTAGGAAGCAATAGTCAGCAAGGTGGGTAGTTGGAGGGCTGTGGATATTATCCTACTTGCAGACCTTACAGGGAGTTTTCAACTAGGCCATTGCACAAGCTGACAATGAGAACCACAAAAGGGAAAGGTTGCCTAATATATTTTAAAAAAAGTTATATTTTTATTACAAGTCACATGGCCATGTTTTGGTGACAACCTGTATCGGTGATATACATATTAAAAAAGTGGCCAATATTCTGAGTACTGGATATTTAAACATCATGGCTGACGGCCATGGCATTTAAATAGCGTCCAGATATTCAGTGATTAGTATCTGGATAGTGGCAATTTTCAGCTATCGAGAAGTTATCCAGATAGCAACTTTGGACAGCACTATCTGGATAATTCAGCTGAATTTGTCTCTTAGTGCCCTTATCCAAATAACCTCCATGGTTATCCGCATAAGGGCTTTTGAACATTGATCCCATTGTTGTTTCTGATCTTACAGGAAAGGGCTACAGTATGGCATGTTTTTTTTTTTTTTTTTTTTTTTTTTTTTATAATCAACCCAAATAATGTGATACAATGAAAATAAGCAGTATAACCAATAACAATTGAGAAAACATACATTACAATAAAAATAAACATAGGTAAATACCACATCACAGCCCACATCATGAAGAATACAGCAGCACCAAAATACCGGGACAAAGATTAATTAATTAAGGCTACAACCCCCAACTAAATTATAGCAGGAACCTATTAACTCAGAGAAAATATTCCTCTCAGACCTGTAATGAGCCTAATAAAGATTCAAGATGAGAAGGATCAGAGTATACATAATGTTTGGTATCCTTACAGGGCATGTTTCTTTAAGATCGTTTATTTGGTGAAATATTATCTGTACAAGCTTTTGATGCTTAATTTGTATCGTCACATACAGTAGCAGTTTTCAACCATAATATTGGTATGGGAGAGGTGGCTTTAAAATTGGTGTAGCCCTGTTGTGAGTAAGTATCTTAGGTGTCGTTTTTGGAATATTGCACAATCAGTGGCGGGATCCGATATGAACAGGAACCGGTTTGGATTGATCCCGCCACTGACAGAACTGAGTTGGTGGCAGCACGGCACGTGTTTGCGTTGCCAGCGCCACAGGCTCAGGCTGCTGGCGGTCACCGCAGGGCAGCAGCTTCCTGGAGGCCCAGCGGCTTCATCCCCCCTCTGGCAAGTGGTTTGATGGCATCGGGGGCTTCCCGTGATGCTGCGGTCCTCCGATGCCATCAAACCACAGATGGTGGTGGAGGGGGGGTCCCACCAGTGCAGCGCCGGCATCTGAATGCCGTTTTCAGTCCGGTTCGCCGAATGTGAACCAGGCCGAATCAGCAGGATCCCACCACTGTGTGCAGTCCTCTTAATTATTTGACAAATGTGAGGGTTTCCCCAAAAGATGGGTTGTGATGTTCGATTGAAGTAACCTCAGCCGTTTTTGCCTGTTGATTTTAAAGAACAGATAGTAGCATATGCAGTATAGACAGAAACTGCTAGATCCAGCAATATCATATTTAAGATTTAGGTGCCCATAGAAAAGGCTACAAATACCAAAAGCCCAAAAATCTCTACAGAGGTGCAAAAAAGTACAAATGCCACAGTCAGAACACACTCCTTTAAAGCACTATAAGGAACATAAGATAACAAAAAATTGTTTTATAGTAGGAGCCTCAGTCCTAGAGCTGCAGTCAGTGACAGGCAATGTTACAAACACCCCGCAATTTGGAGTTTGTTGTGTTGAAGCAGCTTGATTGCATTTTTATTCATAGACTCTTCTTCTTTAATCTTTGATTTTTAAAACCACTGGGGCCGATATTGAGAGCGATTGAACATAGTTAGGAGCCCTGCTAACCTCATTACCTAGTCTGCTAGCACTGGGGCATTCTGGGGGTGAAGCAGAGGCAGCACCCAGAGATAACCAGACAGTGGCGATATTCAGCCGCTGCTGGTTATCCCTAAGCGGTGAAAGTTAGGCCCATGAAGGGATGGTCTAACTTTGGCTGCAGAAGCTAACTGGGCAGAGACTGAATATCAACGCCTGCTATCCGGCTGACCCTGATATTCAGTGCCAGCGGCTGGATATGGTCCTGACATCGAATATTTGGGTTTTAAGTCCAGTGACGACAGCTGGCTGCTTCACAAGGGCTAGCTGCTGCTGCTGAATATCCTCTCTCCCCCCCCCCCCATGTTCGTTCCTTCCTTCCAAGACACCAATTCATCGAAACACTTGTGCTGTTTAAACCCAAAGAGTCTCAAAAAACCTAATGGACTTCTCAGATTCCAGCGATGGTCCACAATGCATAAATATTCCAGCTTCATGAGAAACACCCACAAATAGAACTCCGGGGCTGCCTGGCTACTCCCACTACTAAGATGCTGCCTTCAAGAGAAATTTCAACCTTCTTTTGACTCAAATTTCATTGGCCCGAGCAATAACATAAACATTTGACACAGAGTGAAAGTTTGAGTACGTGTGATTGCCTTTGCGTGAATTTAAAGTTGCATTTTAAAGACATTCTCCCCTGACGCAGTTGGGTGTAGGGTAAATTGGTGCCTGTGATATATAGAAAAGACCAGGAAGGAGAGGTGGGGGAGGGGGAAGGAGAAGTTGTCCAAGCCCGTATCTCTGACATTCTGACATCGCTGTCTGGATGTCTCACCACCATCTGTAATTGAAAATGGCTGAAACTGAACTTCTTATTTTTCCCCCTAAACCCTCCTCCCCCCTTTCTACTTTATCTCGGTTCATAACTCTTCTACTTCCTGTCTCTTCAGCCCACAACCTTGGGGTCATCTTTGACTTTTCCCTCTCCTTCTCCACATATATCCAACAGATAGCTAAAACCTGTTGTTTCTTTTTCTTTAACATTAACAAAATTTGCCCCTTCCTTTCTGAACACACTACTAAAACACTTATCCACTCTTTAGTCATCTCCCATCTCGACTATTGCAACCTGCTCCTTATTGATCTCACTCCGAGTCATCTCTCTCCCCTTCAATCTATTCAGAACTCTGCTGCGCACCTGCCAGTCCTGATATACTTTATTGGCTCCCCTTCTGTTTCTCTATCCAATTCAAACGTCTCCTTCTAACCTATAAATGCATTAATTCTACTCTCATTACTACCTTTCCTCTCTCCCTATACCTCTCTTCATGAACTCCGCTCTTCCTCTGGCTTACTTCTCTCTATGCCTTTCTCTTCCATTGCCAACTCCAGACTTTGATACTTTCACCTTGCTGCTCCCTATGCCTGGAACAAACTACGCATATCTATGACGGGTGATCAAAAAGTATCTAGACTTGTGTAGTTATATAACAATACGTCACACCATGATGCTATTAAGCATGTATGACGATGAATGCATAAATCGTGCTCAAGTTTATGACTGCTGCAAATGTTTCCAAGAAGGCTGCCAAAGTGTTGACAGTGACAAATGCTCCTGGAAAGCCATCCATGAGCAGGAATGAAGAAAAAATTGAAGCAGTGTGTGCCACAATACGCTCAAATCATCGATTGAGCTATCAGGGAGCTTGCTGGGGACATGGATATCAGTTTCGGGTCAGTACAGTCCATTCTTACTGTCGATTCAGGGATAAGATGTGTGTCTGCAACATTCGTGCCGAAACTTCTGTTTTACGACCAAAAAGAAGATCGACTGCAGCCAGGGAGTTGTTGGAATGCATTGAAAATGACTCAGATTTCACAAAAAGATTATTTCTGTTGATGAATCATGAGTTTATGGTTATGACCCAGAAACTAAGGGTCATTTCTCACAATGGAAGACTCCAGACTCTCCCAGACCCAAGAAAGCCTGTCAGGTGAGGAGCAATGTCAAGGTCATGCTCATAGTTTTCTTTGATTACCAGGGTATTATTCATCATAAGTATGCTCCAAAAGGCCAAACTATCAATAAGGAGTATTACGTCTAAGTTCTGACTCATTTGAGAGATACAGTTCGTCGTAAGAGATCAGAGTTGCACAGAAATGGTGAATGGTTGCTTCATCACAATAACGCCCCAGTTCACACATCACTTCTTGTCCAGCCAAACACCAAATTGAGCAAGTCCGTCAGCCTCCGTACTCACCGGACTTCTCACCCAGAACTGAAATTACCACTGAAAGGAAGGAGATTCGATGACTTGGAGACCAATAAGCAAAATTTGGCATAGCAGCTTCACAGCATAACGAAAGAGGCATTTCAAAATTGTTTCCAGCAGTGGCAGGAACACTGGAGGATGTATGTTTTATTGGAAGGAGACTGAGTGCAATAACTATCAGTATTATACTTTGTGTTGTACAATTCTTGATACTTTTTGATCCACCTCATACTGTATATGTCAGGTTTCACCTCTCTCCCTTTTTAAAACCATGTTAAAGGCTCAGCCTCTTTGAGGCTGCTTTTGGATCCTAATCCCTTGTTCTCTTTGTGTCTCCCTTATCTTTCCCTATCTGTACCCTTGTTCTCATCTATTGTACTGTCTGTCTTGATTAGAATGTAAGCTCTGATGAGCAGAGACTGTCTTTTTAGATATATCTATACAGCGCTATACAAATATTTAATAGTAGTAGTAGAAGAGCAACAGAGGAAGGCCATAGTGCCACAGTGTTCCCTATTGAAGCATATAGCTCTAATGTAAGCAGTTGCAGGCTCCTCTTTGATGCCGTCAAAATCTGAAGCCCTAGGCGATTGCCTATGCCCAGATATAAATCTGAGTTCTCCTATCTGTATAGACCCGTCTCAGTAAAGAAGGATAAATATTGTTGGCAATAAAATAAGGAGCTGTTTTAGGTGGTTATGGCAATTTTTTTAGAAAATTTGATGTGCATCTTAACCTTCTCAAAGGGACGTCACTCTTGTGGGCCAACGCTACCTTAGAAAGGGGCAGGTTCTTGAGCTAAGGGAAACTGCTGTTCTTCACCTGTTTGAAGCCTACATGCAGTAATAGCTTGACCATTGCATAAGAGTACTACTGAATCTTTGGTTGCTGTTCCCTTTTCATGGACAATCTGCTGTCTGTGCCTTTGGCCTTCCTAGAGGAATGTCACTCTTGTGGGCTGATGCCACCCTCTAAATGGACAGGCTCTTAGGCAAACTTCTGCTGGTAGGCCAACTGCCAAAGGGGTCCTTTGTGTGGTCCTTCGTGTTGAACATTTGGGGGGATTTTTTTAAGTGTGGGGAGGGGGTTGGGATAAGAGATGGGTGATTGTATTTGAGTTGTTTGGTTGTGTGGTGGCATGAGGTGCACCTGTGCTAATAGTAACATGTGTGACTAGTATGTACATGTCATTCCCCTAACCTGCCCAGTCCCCACACAATCACACACTAGCCTGTTAGCATAGGACTTTTAGGGTGGGGGGCCCTGCACTGTTAGTGTGATGCCCTTAGCACGGGGTCTGACACACACTAATGGTTAGAGCACTTTAGTAAGCACACCTCAAAGTCTTCAATTCATTTAAAAGCTTCAGTTTAAGTTTCTTAACAAAAGTTAAGTAGTCTCTTACTGTATGTAAACTTAAAAGTAATGTGTTCCACAAACGGGGACCCACAAGGGATAAGGCACGGAGACAGGTTTCAGCATGACAGCCAACAAAACTTGAAGGAATACTTAACTCTTTCTGACTAGAACATAGAGCACACTCGTATATATGTTTAAACCAATAAAGGTAAATCAGGATTGACTGAAAAATTCTTGGCTTTCAACGTCAAACATAAGCATTTTGATCATGACCCCCATGTAAGAACTTCCTTTTCTCTATGTGGTATTCAGGATGACCCCAGAGGGGGATGCAGGGTTTAGGGCAAATCAGTCTTTGCAGCCCTTTCACCAAAGCTTTCTCCTATCACCCTCCAGGCCTAGGATGGCACATTTCGAAGGAGTCAAATACCTGAGCTAAACAAGGTCTGTGTGCATATGTGCTACTTCAGAGAGGTGCCACTCTGGCTCTATGACCTTTCTCTGCTCCTCCTCTCCCCTCTTTGGGATCTCTGGAACTCCCTCTCCCCTCTTTTTTTGGAGATCTTCTCTCTAGTCTTTCATATGAGTGCCAAAATTGTAAATCCTCCCCTCCCCATCCCCTCTGCATACTCTTCTCTCCATCCTGTTCTTTCCTCTCCCCCCAGATAAACAACAGGATATGAGGTGCCCTAGGTGAACCTCATCCCTGGTGTCCTGCTGTGCTCCCCCCCCCCATGCCCCCCATTGCTGCCCCTGCTGCCGCCCCTCTCCAGGATCAGCAATGGTGGCGCTTAACCAGGCCTTTAGCGCTGAAGTGTTCTTCCTGCTTCCACCCTTCCAATGCAGGCTGCCTGTTTTCATGGGGGCGGAAGCAGCTTGATCAGTCGCTTGCACCCCCATGCAAACGAAGTCTGTGTTGGAGGAGACAAAAGCGTAGCGCTGAAGTTTCAGGTAAGCGCTGCAGTGCTGTATAAAGCCATTGCTGCAACTGCTGTCCCTGGAGAAGGGCGGCAGTCGGCTGCCCTTGCACCATCAGGGCTCTAGGAAACCGCCTAGGTCGCCTAATGGTTCATGGTTTATTGTTCTTGATGTGCCGCCCTTTACAAGCATTCAGAGCAGTTTACACACAGCAAGACTAAAATCAAAATTAAAATCACATAAAACACAGCGTGTAAACGTTCAGAAAGGAATGGGATAGGACAGGTAAGGAAAAGAACAAGTTTAAGCATGTTACACAAGTTACATGGCAGCACCAGCCCTGGCTCTATACCTCCCTCAGGACAGCAACAACTCTTACACTGCAAGTCTCAATATGAAGTCTGAATGCCTGGAGTAAGGTGCAGCATGGGAGTTCTCGGCCCCTATTACTGCCCTTAGGGGGAGGTACTGTGATATTGCATTTTCAGTCTTCTCCTTGCTACTAAAAGCGTGATATCACAGCACCTCCCCCTACTGGCCGCAGTGTGGGCAAAGGACTTCAGCACAGCTTCATGGGAATGTTGACCTGGGTGTGGTAGGGACTCGCAAAACCATGGGGGCCTTGTTTCTTTTCTGACTTCAGTCTGATGTCTGAATTGCAAGGTAAATGCAGATAAGGAGTGCAGTTCACCTCCTATTGGACCGAAGGATGGAGAGTGGAGAGGATCAAAGCGCGATCAAAATCATGATACTAGCTACAGAAGCCTACGAGATGTTTCTCAAAGCATCAGGGCCAGGTCAAGGATTTCAGGCTCCCTAGGGGAAAATTTAGCCTTGCACTCCATCGCAGTTTGCTTTTAGACCCCTTGATTGTAATCATCTCAGCAACATCCCTCCCAGAACATTTCTGCAAAAATGCATATTTGGACATCATACTTTGAAATATTACACTTTGTTTTGTTAAATATGTGCATAATGGAGATTTCAAAAAGTCACCTACCAGAGTAAATGGACTATTTGCATATTGCCCATTCTTCCTGCAGGTGAAAACATGCACTGCCAACTCTTGAGTTTGGCTGCTTGGACCCATTGCTTTGCTTTGACTGTAACTGCTCTTTGCTGCCTGCCCCAGAAACCATTGTCCTCGGCAACTGCCTGGCTTGCCTAGTGGTTAGGCCGGCTCTGAATTGATGGATTCTGATTCTTCTATCCCCAAAACAGCTGTTCAGCTCCAAAATGGTGCTGCCTGTTAGGTGCTGTAGCAAGTGATCTTTGCTTTCTTAAATTCTTTTTCTTGTGATTAAGACTAAGATGTCAGGATGCAGGTGATTACATATAATCAACATCATGTTTTTGTGTTGTAGCTGATCAGATCTAATGCCCTTTTATTCTTGAAGTGTTTTGAAAATAATTTTTCTACATTTTGTGATCCAATACATTTTCTCACCAAGGCCATGTGGTTGGAAACACAGTATAGCTCCAAGCTGAAGGGTTTTATGCCCTTGCGAGCAAGTTAAATTTGTTTGACCATTTACAAGACTCAGGAATTTTGCAGACTAGAAATATCTGTCCATGACATACATATGCACAGTACTGTACATTTATGATAGAATTGTATAGCATGCAATTCAGCTTTTCTGCTCTTTTGAAAATTATGCCAAAATTATTTGTGGGATGTGTGCTTCTATGGTATTCTGTACAGAGTGTAGTGTTTCTTTACAAGTCTATGCATAAGATCATAGAGACAAGTCGTCTTTAAACTTCATTGTTTAACATTTAAGTATTTATTCTATTTTATTTAAATTTATTTTGATTTCCAATATTATTTTATATTCAAAGAAGACATACAGCATTATTAAACCAGCAGAATAAATGAAATTATATAAAAAGAATCCATACAAGTACAATAGGGATGTGTGATGCAGCATTCATTACTCAGAGCAAGGGAATGGACGGCTTGCTCCAAGCACTTCACACTGTTTGTGTGTTCTCCTTTCAAGACAAACAGATCTATGTTGTTAGCAGCTGCAGAATGCTGAACTGAGGTGTTTACCATTCTGGCCTTTGTCTTTTAATCAGCAAGCTCTTACTTCCAAACCTATTTCACTCAGAAGGGGTGTGGGAAAGCCCATTCATCACTAGAACACAGTATACTTTGTATGTGTGGTTAAATCTCTTAAAATACCCCGGAGACCAAGCAAAACAGAATGCCATGTTTGTATTCACAATGACTAAGGGCAGCTTCATATATTTGTAATGTGTGCTGCTTATTGTGCCTCAATGATCAGCTTGTAAATAATGGTTATTTAATTGCTCCGACTCCAAATCAGATGTTAAGAATGCAAGTGAGGCACACAATCTTGTTGCAATAGTGGACGCCACTGTAGACCGTTTTTCCCCCCAACCAGGGATGTCAAGATTTATTTTCTCTTATTTACTTCTACTTGCAATGGTTAACAGTAAAATAGAGAGCATCCACTGTATCATCATTCGACCACTGAAACCGCATCATATCTTCCTAAATAAAAAAACCCAGATAAAGTCCTAATAGAAATATATGTCTAGCCCATCAACTGAGGCCTATACAATGCCCAAAATCATTACATCAAGAGAATTATTTACTAACAATGCTATTTGCATAAATGGGCACTGTGGCAAATAACGATCTTTAATAGCATCAACGTGTGCTATTAGTAAGTGTCCCTACAAAGAAATTAACCAACTACTGTACCCATTTAACTAAAAGCTGTAGTAAATGGACATGCCTTCATAATTTTATATACCTCAGATGGTCTTTCTCTTCCACAAAGGTGCCACAGCTGGATATGTTGTATTTCTGAAACACTGCATCCATATGTTCTTTGGTGAAGGAACAACACATAAAGAGGTTTTCAGTCGAAGATCATAAATCTTGATCCAGGAACATAAGCAGACAATTTACAATGTTACACTTGTTGAGCCTTGGCATTACTAGTGTAAGCAGAAGGATAGTTAACGAGGTTAGAGAAAGAAAAAGGTGAATGGAACGAATATGACAGAGTGCAAAAAAGAACAGTGGACCAGGGAAGTGAGGTGAGCATGAAAGGATAGGAAAATGTCCAGAATGACACCCAGGTAACGCTTTGAATCGGTTAGCAGGATCAGAGAGGGTAAGGGCCAATGTCGGGAGAGGGCTACTGAAAGGAAACCACATGGCTGTGGACTTGGAATGGTTAAGCTGAAGGAAATTGTTAGATATCCAAGAGGAAATACTATAAAAGCAAGAGTTAAGAGGTGTGAGGTCAGGGGCAACTGGACTAGTGTAGTGGAGCAGAATCATCAGCACAGTACTACTACTACTACTACTAAGCATTTATAAAGCGCTACCAGGCGCACGCAGCGCTGTACAATGAAAACATACAAGAGACAGTCCCTGCTCAAAAGAGCTTACAATCTAAAAAAGACAAAGCAAGAAAAGGAGAAGAATAAAAACAGTAAAATCAAGAGCCAAAGGCACAGGCGAAAAGATGAGCTTTTAACTTAAGTTTGAAGAGGGACAAAGAAGATGCCTGGCGTAAAGACAAAGGAAGTTTATTCCAAGCATAAGGTGCAGCAAGGTGAAACGAGCGGAATCTGGAGTTGGCCATAGAGGAGAAGGGCATAGCAAGAAGCAACTGGGTAGAAGAACAGAGTTCACGAGGGGGGAAGTAGGGAGAAATGAGAGAAGAAACGTACTGAGGAGCCACAGAGTGAATGCACTTATAGGTCAGAAGGAGAAGCTTAAAGTGAATATGGAAACGGATAGGGAGCCAGTGAAGAGATCTGAGGAGAGAAGTGACGTGGGCAAAACGAGACTGACGGAAAATCAAAGGGCAGCGGAGTGCTGAATAGACTGAAGGGGGAAGAGATGAGACTGAGGGAGACCAGCAAGAAGCAGGTTGCAATAATCAAGACGGGAGGTGATTAGGGAATGGATGAGGGTTTTAGTAGTGATCTAGGAGAGAAAGGGGCGGATTTTGTCAATGTTGAAGAGAAAGAAGCGACAGGTCTTAGCGATGAGTTGGATATGAAAGGAGAAAGAGAGCGAAGGGTCAAAAATAACACCCAGATTGTGAGCAGATGAAACAGGTTGGAGAATAGAGCCATCAACAGAGACTGAAAAAGAAGAAGGAGAAAGGGAAATTTTAGGAGAAAAAATGAGAAGTTCAGTCTTGACCATGTTCAATTTCAGGAGACAATGGAACATCCAAGCAGCAATGGCAGAGAGACAGCAAGAGATCCGGGACTGCAAAGCAGGAGAAAGATCAGGAGTAGAGAGACAGATCTGGGAGACATCAGCATAGAGATGGTACTGAAAACCATGAGAGGAAATAAGCGCACCAAGGGATTAGGTATAGAGAGAAAAAAGAAGGGGACCCAAGACAGAGCCTTGGGGGACACCAACAGAGAGCGGGATAACAGAGGAGGAGGAACTACCAGAACATACACTAAAGGAGCAATGGGAAAGATATGAGGAGAACCATGAAAGAACAGAGTCCCTAAAGCCAAGTGAGGACAAAGTGTCAAGGAGAAGATCATGGTCAACAGTATCAAATGCAGCAGAAAGGTCAAGGAGGATAAGGACAGAGTAAAGGCCTTTAGATTTAGCCAGGAACAAGTCACTGGAGACTTTGACAAGAGCAGTTCCAGTAGAGTGCAAGGGGCGAAAACTGGATTGTAAGGGATCGAGAAGAGCATGGGAAGAGAGGAAGTCAAGGCAACAGCGGTAAACTGCACGTTCGAGCAGTTTAGAAATAAAAGGAAGGAGAGAAATGGGGCGATAATTAGAAGGACAAGGGATCAAGTGAGGGTTTCTTAAGGAGAGGCATGACCACAGCATGTTTAAAGTCAGTCGGGACAGTAGCAGTGGAGAGCGAGAATATGAGAAATGAAGAGGACAACGGTAGAGGACATAGAGGAGAGGAGATGGGAGGAGATAGGATCAGAGGAGCAAGTGGTGAGCTTGGAGGAGGAGAGAAGAAGAGCAGTTTCATCAATAGAAATCATGGGGAAGAAAGAGAGAGTAGGATGAGAAGGGGGGGGGAGATTGAGAACAGGAAGGAGAAATTGTGGATTTAGAGGGAAATTGGAGAGTGATCTTATGGATTTTATCATGGAAGTAATCAGCCAGGGTTTGGGCAGAAAGGGAAGGAGGGATCAGAGGCAGAGGCACTTTGAGGAGAGAATTGAGAGCAGTGAAGAGACTGCGAGGATCAGAGGCATGAGAATTAGTCAGGCGAACAAAGTAATCTTGTTTGGCAAGAGCTAAAGCAGATTTGAAAGAGAAGAGCATGAATTTGAAATGAAGGAAATCTTCAGGGGAGCGTGATTTGAGCCAGGTACGCTCAGCAGAGCGGGCACAGGAGGGAAGATAGCGAATAGTGGGAGAGAGCCAGGGCAGAGGTAAGGAACGCCTCACAGGACGAGGGATGAGAGGAGCGAGAACATTCAGAGCTAAGAAGAGCGCAGCATTATAGGACATCACTGCCATATCAACAGACTTGGAGGACAAAACAGAAGAGAGAGAAGGAGAAATGGTAGAGGAGAGTACCAAGGGATCAATGGCAAGAAGGTTCCTAAATAGGGTGAAGGAGACAGGACGAGGCAGAGGCAGTGGGAGGAGAAGATTAAAGGAGAGAAGGTGATGAGCACATTTTACTCCAAAATACCTTGGTAGTCCTCTGACTTCATGATTTCTTTAGTATGTTCCAGGCTTCCAATTCCTGAGGCAGCAAAACAGCCCCACAACATTATTGAACCTCCATCAAATTTAACTTTTTTTCCTTATAAGCTACATTTTTTTGCCTGTAAATGTATCACTGGTCTGCATTGCCAAAGAGCTGAAGTCTGGTTTCATTTGTCCACAAAATACTTTCCCAGAAGGATTGTGGTTTCTCAAGATGGGTTTGGGCAAAGATTAGGCATGCTTTTTTATGTCTGTTTTTGAGCAGTGGGGCCCTCCTTAGCCTTCGCCCATGAAGTCCTTCTTTGTTTTGTGTATGGCATATGGTGCAGGTCAAAACCACCACTCCAGATTGCTCCAGGTTAGTCTTAAACTCTTTGGATGTTGTACGTGGTGGTTTTCCAACAGTTCGCACTAACCTTTAAAGACTTCTTGGATTAATTTTTCTTTTCCCACCACATTCTTGGAAGCTTTTGACAGTTCAGAAAACTTCTTAATAACATTGTGAATTGCAGACACAGGAATCCCAAGGTCCTTGGAGATGGTCTTGTACCCCTTTGATGTTTGATGATAATGGCTTTTCTGATGGTCTCAGGCAGCTCTCTTGTCTTCACAATTGTGAAATGGAACAGAGAGTGAATGTGGCCATTTTAAACATTAGAACCATCATTCATTGGTTGATTCAAGTCATGTGAGCACTGACAATTGATCACAGGTGAGTCTAATTTTACTGTAATGGGAATGTGGTTCTTCTGTTCAAACTGATTTGAATTGTTTATAAAAGTGCCAATAATCATGTCCTTTAACCACCACCTGGATCCTACACAGGAAATAATATTCCACTGTAGTGAAACCACAATAATTCTGCTCTAAGACTATTTTTGACCTACGCCTTCAGGAAAAGTCAAATTTTTTTGTTGGACTTTCATTCCTCTCAAGGCCAATATAGTCAATTGGTCTTAATATTATCAGCCCATTTTACTTTTTATATTTTTTAGCAATCAAAAAACAGGCATAATAAAAATCATTACTGTACTTGTTTCTCCTACTTTCATTGCGGAACTGTTTTGTCATATATCTTTACTTATTACCACGGGATTGTATAAGCATTTTTCAGTAGTTGTAAACATTGATACTGACCACGGCTACTGCATTTCGAAGAAATTAATCTCTTCTGCATCAGAGTAATTGAAATAACAATTTTTAACTTATCTGAAATGTCCCTGCTTTTCTGCAAACCATTTTTGTGCCTGCCATTCTTCACGTGTCTTTTTTCTCTCTTGGTGAGATCTCCTGGCTGTTCCCCAAAATGGCCAAGGTGTCTTTTTACATGTTGCCATAGTAACCACTCCCCCTCAAAGCTTCCAATCATATAAGAGTGTACCAGTCCACGTGCCGCTTCATACCAGTAGGTTCAATAGCATGGAGGGTACAATATATATCCAATATTGTTCTAGGCAATTTAATCGAGATTGACGATCTCCCCCTCTCCAAAACTCCGGAACATGAGCTATGATTCACCATCTCAACTCACTAAAATTATGTATTTTCAATAAACAATGATCCACTATCGGAGCTCCAAAACATTTTGTATTCAATCTGGAATGGTGTTCTCTTAAACGATAAATCATGGTTCTGGTTGTATGTCCCATATATACAAATATACATGGACAAAATAAAGCATAGACAACATATGTAGTTGTACAAGACATTCTATTTCTAGCTTTTATGATTGTAGTTATTGATGGAACTTTTCAAGATCCACCCTCCAAGGTAGTGGTACATATGTTGTAATCTTAAAAATTGACTAATAGGTAATCCTCTTTTCAACTTCTCAGGATGATGACTAGAAAAATGAAATAAATTATTCTTAGAGACTTCTTTTTGATACAAAGTGGTGACTAACCGAGACCCTTGCTTAACAATATTGATATAAAAAAAATGAATCTTGCAAAGATCAAAGGTACTTTCAAACTTTAAATTGGATTTGCAAGCATTTAGCCAACGCTAAAAAGCTTCTAAATCAGTCAGGGAACCCCGCCAGAGACAAAAAATATCTAAAAATATCTTCCAAATATGAACATATTGCATCCATGAAGAGGAATATTAAGACCAAATGACTATAGTGGCCTTGAGAGGAATGAAAGTCCAACAAAACAATTTGACTTTTCCTGAAGGTGTAGGTCAAAAATAATCTTAGAGCAGGATTATCGTGGTTTCACTAGAATAATCATGTCCTGACAATGTCCCAGTTTTCCTACTATTTCCTTTTTTAATTGGTCTTGTTTTATTTGATACTTTTATGTGTCATATATGTGTGCATATATAGTTCAACGCCATTTCACTGGCCACTTTGTTTTGGGAGATATTGGACATTAAAGGGTTGAACTGCAAGGGTACTAATAATGTTGACCAGAACTGTACAAGAGATCTAGGCCAGAGGGCAAGTCCCCGGAGTAGAGGGATGTGGAAGTGAGGAGAAGTAGCACAATAAAGGCTTCTTACAGCATTAATATAGCAGGAAGAACAAGAGGTTTCAGCAGAAAGAAGCCTGGAATGTGTTTTTGAGTTGCAAGTGTAATAAATAGGGATGAATACATACGTTGGATGTCCTTAGTTTATTTTTATTGCATTTTACATTTGTTCAGACCAATATGTAGTTTAAGTCTCTAGGCAGGGTGCAACACAGATGTTTTCTTTTAGAAGTTCCACTGGAGAATTTGATTCTAATGAGCATAGAAAATTTCAAAAATGTTTAAATAAAGGGCAGTGATTATATAACGGGAACAGCTAAACGGTGACTATGTAACTGGGCTAAGAGATATTCTTCCCTCCTTGAACATGATTGTTCTCTTTCCTTTCAATTTTATATAAATGCCCAGCATACCAAAATTAACGAGAAAGTAAAAGGGTTGAAGTTTTATTGTTGTTGAGCATCTGTGGTTTGGAATTTTATTTAACATGGAAATTTACATTTTTGTCCTCTGAGAATTCTAATGTGGAAGTCACTGTAAAACTGCTGGAATATAGGAAGGGTGATTATAATTAAATGGTTCTATAATTTATAATTAATTCAAAGTCCTAGCAGAAATACATGTGCTCAGATAACCGGGTCTGACTGGAAGGCTATGCATGGGGTTCAGGAGTTTAGATGTTGCTGGCTATTTTGTTTATTGCAAAAGGTGAGGCGCTGAAGGGAAGTAAATGGGAAACTTGTATGCTTTTCTGCCTAGGATGGTATAGTGCAAAGGAAGGAGTGTGACCATGAGAAATCTCACACATGGTCACACTCTGTAGCTTGTAGCTAGCATGGAGGAGTAGCCTAGTGGTTAGAGAAGTAGCCTATGACCAGAGAGACCAGGGTTTGAATCCTACTGGCACTCCCTGGGCAAGTGATTTAACCCTCCATTGCCTTAGGTACAAATGTAACTTATCCTGGGACAGGGAAATACCTGATTGCAACTTGCCTTGAACTACTACTGGCAAGGTGTGAGCAAAAATACTACTTATCACTGGTGACAAAAATAACTGGATAGGTCACATGGTCTTAACACTATGCAAGACAGATAGCAAATATAAAGGAATGATCAAGTAGTTGGACAGTTCATATCATATATTTCCTACTAATATTACTTGTGACCTTGAGCAAGTCACTTTGGGGTAATTTTATAAAAGTATTTTCTGCATGAAAAGCATGTTTTCACATGTGGAAAATGCTTATTACAGTTACCGTTTATTAAGTTGATATACCACCAATCGAGAACTACATTTTGGTGGTGTACAATAAAATCAGAACAAATGACAGAAAACACAAAAACAACGGATGAACCGCAAGGACAGGAGGGAGCAGGATCAGCATAGCTACATCAAACCACAAAAGCAAAGGGGACACAAAGGAACAGCGCATCCAGAATTTCTGGCTGGAAGCAGGTCTTTCTTTTTCTGTCTCTATCTTTCTTAATCACTTTATATACACGGGAGTATCACACTGGAGTATCAGGGCCGTGTACAATACAAAATTGCTGCAGGGAATAAAGGGAGGACAAGAACACCATTTAGTGATAGAACAGGGATACACACTCATACAAACCAGAAACAAAATGAAGAGGGGGCAGAAGAGGGGGAAGGGATAGAGAAGGATCACAAATTAAGGCTCTGGAGGAGGGAGATCCAAGACAGCATGGAACAAATTTTTCAGCATGGATTTGAATTTGTTGTAAGAGGGTTCTAAACAGAGTTCAGATGGGAGGGAATTCCAAAGAGCAGGGACAAGGAAACAGAATGCAGTGACGTGTAACTTCCAGATGGGCTTGAAAGGCAGAGGGAAGGTGCAAGCGGTTAGCGTGAATGGAATGGAGGAGGCAAGAGGAGACGTGAAGGCGAATGAGATCAGAGAGGTATTGTGGGATGCCGTGTGAATGACCTTATGAACTAGGATGAGTATTTCAAGGGAGGAATGGTCTAGTGGTTGGGGCAAGTTACTTTGGGCAAGAGAGTCAGGGGTTCAAATCCTGCTAGAGGACAACCTTGGACCAGAAGGACTGGGGTTTCTAGTCCCAGGTGCTCCTTGGGCAAGCCACTTAACCTTCCATTGCCTTAAGGACAAAAACATAGATTGAGAGCACTTCAGGGACAAGGGAAAAAATATATATATATATACAGTACCTGAATGTACACTGCTTTGACTGGTAGAAAAGCAGCATATAAGCCTAGTTAAATAAACTGAATCTGGAATTTTACTGGGAGCCAATAAAGGTGAATGAGCAAGGGAGTAATATGGTCAGTTCGTGTGGCATGAGTGAGGATACGGGCAGCGGTGTTCTGTAGGAGTTGGAGGGGTTGCAGTGACATTACAATAGTCAAGGTGTGCAGTTACCAGAGAGAGAAGGAGTGTGCTTAAGAAAGGAAGAGACACCACTCACACGCCTCAATTTTTCACTGCATGCCCACACCCATGCACCCATATTCGTGTCCTACATGGAGCAGTGGGTTCACCCCTAAACAAAGACATGGGGAGGGTGGCCTGCACAGAGTGGCAGGTGCACCTACTCCTGCCATCTTACTGTGCAGACTAGATGGACCATACTGGTTTTTAACTGCGTTCATTTACTATGTTACTATGTTGTCGAACAGTTCAGTATTTTGGCATATTATTATGCTGATTACATAATCCTTTAACATTATACTAGTCCTTCTGCCCCAGTTTGGGGTCGCTCAATCTCTGTCTCACTCAGATCAACTCCTGGCTGTCTTCCAACTTCTTATACCGGAGCCCCTCCAAAACTGCAGACATTGCTTTACTTGGCTTCTCAGCCTTGCCAAATAATGTGAGTGGCAAGGGTAAACATAGAAATATGATGACAGAAAAAGACCACATGGCCTATCTAGTCTGTCCTTCCATAACAACAACTACAACAGTCCACTTTTTACCTTTAGAGATCCTCTGTGTTTGTCCCATGCTTTTTTGAATTCAGTTACTGTCCTCATCTCTACCACCTCCACTGGGAGACTATTCCACAGATCCACTACTCTTTCCGTAAAAAAATATTTCCGCATATCACTCCTGAATCTATCTCCCTTCACCCTCATCCCATGTCCCCTCGTAGCAGAACTTGCTTTCAATTGAAAGAGGCTCTCTCTCCCTGAACATTTATGCCACAGAGGTATTTAAACATCTCAATCATATCACCTCTATCCCGCCTTTCCTCTAAGGTGAACATATTAAGATCCTTCAGTCTGTCCTCATATGCTTTATAATGAAGACCACTAATCATTTTAGTAGCCACCCTCTGCACCGACTCCATCCTGTTCACATCCTTTTGAAGGTGCGGTCTCCAGAATTGCACACTGTACTCCAAATGAGGTCGCACCAAAGACTTATACAGAGGCATTATCACCTCCTTTTTTCTGCTAGCCATTCCTCTCCGTATGCACCCAAGCATCCTTCTAGCTTTTGCCGTCGCCTTTTCTATCTGTTTAGCTACTTTAAGATCATCAGACACAACCACGCCTAGGTCCCGCTCTTCTTTATTGGACAAAAGTACTTCACCCCCTATACTATATTGCTCCCTTGGATTGTTGCAGCCCAAATGCATGACCTTACATTTTTTAACATTAAATCCCAGCAGCCAAATTCTAGACCATTCTTCAAGTTTAGCTAGATCCCTCCTCATGTTATCTACACCTTCCTGGGTGTCTATTACAGATTTTGGTATCAGCCGCAAAGAGGCAAACCTTACCTGAAAGCCCTTTCGCTATATCACTAACAAAGATGCTAAAAAGAATCGGACCAAGGACAGATCCCTGGGGCACACCACTGATAACATCCTTCTCCTCAGAGTGAGCTCCATTTACGTGTACTCTTTGTCGCCTCCCACCCAACCAATTTCTAACCCAAGCAGTAACTTTAGGGTCCATCCCTAGGGTGCTCAGTTTGTTTATAAGTCGCCTGTGAGGAACAGTGTCAAAGGCTTTACTGAAATCCAAATATACCACATCTAGGGCTCTCCCTCGGTCAAACTTCCTGGTCACCCAGTCAAAGAAATCAATCAGATTTGTCTGACAAGACCTGCCACTGGTGAATCCATGCTGCCTCGGATCCTGTAATCCGCTGGACTCCAGAAACCTCACTATTTTCTCTTTCAGCAGCGTTTCCAATAATTTACTCACCACCGAAGTTAAACTAACCGGCCTGTAGTTTTCAACCACATCCTTACTTCCACTTTTGTGTAAAGGCACCACATGAGCCTCTCTCCAGTCCTTTGGCACCACTCCCGACTCCAACGAGGCATTGAAAAGGTCAGTCAGTAGAGCTGCTAGAACGTCCCCCCAAGTTCCCTCGTATTCTCGAGTGTATCCCATCTGGTCCCATCGCTTTGTCTACTTTAAGTTGAGATAGTTTCTCACGAACACAGTCTTTTGAAAATTGTTCAAGATGTCCTTTGCTGCTGTTCTTATTTGTGGGTGTTTTCTGAGGTCCTGCTCCTGGTTCTTCATCTGTGAACACAGAACAAAAATATTTGTTAAGCAATTCCGCTTTATCCTTATCAGCTTCTATATATTCCTCCCCTGCACCCTTGAGTCTGACAATACCACTTTTGCCCTTCCTCTTCTCACTAATATATCTGAAAAATGTCTTATCCCCCCATTTTATTGCATTGGCTAATTCCTCCTTTTGAATATTTGCCTTCTTGACTACTTTGCTAGCTTCTCTAAGTTTTTACAAATACAGATGCCTGTCTTCCTCTCTCTGTGATCTCTTGTATTTCATGAAGGCCTCCCTCTTTTTCTTCACTTTATCAGCTACTTCTTTCAAAAACCATAGCCGTCTCCTTTTCCTTGTACCTTTATTTACCATTTTAACAAAAAGGTTGTTTGCCCTTAAAATATCCCCTTTCAGTTTTTCCCACTGTTTTTCTACATCCCTCAGCTGTTCCCATCCCAGTAACGACGCCCTGAGGTATTGGCCCATCTTTGCAAAGTTAGTCTTCCTAAAGTCTAAGATCCTTGCCTTTGAATGGATTCTAACAGCCCTAGTCCTAATACTGAACCACACCATCTGGTGATCACTGGATGCAAAATGATCTCCCATTACAACATCAGAAACACTTTCACCATTGGTAAGCACCAAGTCCAGTATGGCCCCTTCACGTGTGGGGTCTGTTAGCAATTGCCTGAATAGTTCTCCCTGTAGAGAATCCAGGATCTCCTTACTTCTAGATGATACTGCAGCAGGAATGTGCCAGTCAACATCTGGCATATTGAAATCTCCTATCAGTAGCACTTCCCCTTTTCTAGCAATGCTGCGCATGTCTTCAATTAACTCTGTCCACCTCTTCCTCTTGTGAGGGAGGTCTGTATATCACACCAATGTAAATAGATTTCTCTTTCCCTCTTTCTAGTTTAACCCACAATGCCTCCCCTCTCCCTTTTAAGCTCTGTAATTCCACAGCTTTAATAGTAGTTTTTACATATAGTGCCACTCCTCCTCCCCTTCTTCCTACCCTATCCTTTCTGAATAAAGTATAACCAGGTATAGTTACATCCCAATCATGGTTTTCTGTGAACCATGTTTCTGTAATTGCCACTAAATTCAAGTCAGCCACTCCCACCAAAGCTTTAACATCAGGGATCTTATTTCCCATGCTACGGTCATTTATACACACTGCTTTCCATATGTTACCCCTGTTACCCATTTCCATAAAGTTATTTAATGTATCACCTTCCTGGGGGCTTTCACTTACCTGGGGGCTTTCTTCACCCATCCCCAATGAATCTAGTTTAAAGCCCTCTTCAGTAGATTAGCCAGTCTACTACCGAAGATGTGTTGACCCTTCTTGGACAGATGGATGCCATCTCTGCTCTGCAACCCTTGGAACAGCATCCCATGGTCTAGGAAACCAAAACGCTCTCGATGACACCATCCACGCAGCCATGCATTCATCTCCAGGATGCGAGCCTCTCTGCCTTGGCCTTTACCCTCAACAGGGAGGATTGAAGAGAACACCACCTGTGCACCTAACTGCTTCACCCTCTGTCCCAGATCCATGAAGTCACTTTTGATACGTTCCGAGGTATACCTGGGAGTATCATTTGTTCCAACATGAATTAGCAACATTGGGTAATAGTCAGTGGGCTTGATGAGTCTTGGCAAACTCTCCGTAACATCTTGGATTTTGGCACCAGGCAGACAGCATACCTCTCTGGACATCAAGTCTGGTCGGCAGATGGACGCCTCAGTACCCCTCAGAAGAGAGTCTCCAACCACCACTACCCTTCGTTTCCTTCTGGTCACTGATTCTGCAACTTTGGGGTACTTGAGCTCTGGTTCTTCCCTTTCCATGGATACTTTCACCTCCTCCACTTCCAGGGCTGCATAATGGTTCTTCAATTCAAGGGCTGGAGAAGTTGGATTGGTGATTTTGCAGGCCCTAGTGACTTGTGTCCAACCATCGACATTCTGTTGCCACCCATCTTCTCCTCTGCTGGAGAGCTTGGTTGCTGCAAGAAGCATCTCATCAATGTACTTCTCACTGTCTTGAATGCTCCTCAACCTCGCCACCTCCTCTCTGAGTTCCTCCACTTGTTTCCTCAGAGCTTCAGCATGCAGGCACCCTGCACATGGAACCGGTCCTTCAACTGGCATTAGGACCTCTGTCTGGACCGAGGCAGAAGCTGTAACGGGGGCAACAGCTTTAGCGACATGATTTTTCCCAGCCATTGTTCTGTTCGTGGAGCTTAGGTATCTGTTAAAGCAAAAGAGAGAGATCTACCAAGTACCAGCCGGTTTCCCAGCTGTCCTTTCAGAGAAAAAGCAGTTAAATCTCATTAATTATATTCAAAATGTGCTGGCCAATTCTCTGTGCTTTGTCAAATGGGGAGGTGCCCTATAAAGCAAGACTACTTGCTAGGGGTGGGAGGGAGTCGGGGTGGATAGGGAGGGAGCTAACACCTGATTAGGTGTTAGCAGTTCCCAAAGCTGAGGAGGTTACTGGAGTTCAACCACCTACTGTGCTCAAGGAAAGTCCCACTAAAGCACCAAAAAGAAAGTAACCTTGCTTTAAAAATGTACAAAAAACCCTTTTAAGAGCTCCCAGTCAGAGAGCTAACAATTTAATATAATAAAATAAACCCTTAAATCCTTACTGTTGATTGATCTGGAGAGCTCCTGTAGGAAAGCCTGAACAGGGCAGGGCACTGGAGCCTTTTATGCAGCCCCTCAGCTGCTCTCAGGTAATCAGGCCCACTAACTCCTGATTAGGTGTTACCAGTTCCCAAAGGGTAAGTTGTCATAAAGCTGTGCGAGGTTGTTGTTGTTGTTAAGTGCCGTCGAGTCGGAGTCGACTCATGGCGACCCTCTGTATAGCTATCCTAAATTGTGTTCGGTCTTCAGTCAGGCGGCTCATTGTTGACAGACTGGTACCCGTAGCTGCTGTTATTGTATCGATCCATCTCATTGCTGGCCTTCCTCTTTTGCGTTGACTTCTATCTTGCCAAGCATAATGTCTTTCTCTAATGATCTCTCTCTTCGCATGATGTGTCCAAAGTATGAAAGTCGAAGTCTTGTCATCTGAGCTTCTAAAGAAAGCTTAGGTTTGATCTCCTCTAGTACCGACTGGTTTGTTCTTCGGGCAGTCCATGGTATACACAGTGCAAGGTATACACATGTAAAAGGTGTACCAAGAGATAGCAAATTTTGTATGATTAGTGCCTAAGTGTGCTCAGGGATATGGTTGGGGCTGAGTTGCGAAGTCCATATATTCTTTATAAAATATGCATTTATGTACATACAGTACATGCACACATTTACACTTATTTTGGAGCAGGTGTAAATTTCTACGTGGGCATTTGCAATTACTGGATCTGGTTCTGGGAGCCTATTTTATAAAGGTTCATAGGCAGCTGTGTTGTCTTTATAAATAAAAAGTCTAAGAAAAATATATTTTACAAGAAAAAATGATTTCTGATAATATAACTACAATTTTTCCCAACAGTTCTCAATACTTAGCAAACAAGCAGGATTACAAATAGAGACAGAGAACATTGATGTTAGATCTCAGATAAAAGAGGCTAGCTCCTCTGTTTTAAAGATAGCTGAGGAAAAGTTAGGGACTTTGATAGGTCTTTCTCATTTCCTTCAACAGGTACCAAACTGCAACAACTAAGCTATGGCTGGGAAAGATTGTGTTGCCAAAGCTTATTGCCTCTGCTACAACTTCTGCCTCTGTCCTATTGGACAGACTGATCCAAGGCGAGGGACTGGTTCCATATGCAATCCTGCAAGCTGAATCCCTCATGAAAGAAGTGGAGGAACTGAGAGAAGAGGAGGCAAGGCTGAGAAGCATCCATGACAGTGAGAAGTACATTTATGAGATGATACTTGAGGCATCCAAGCTCTCCAACAGAGGTGAAGATGATGCTATGCTGAAGAATGACGAGAATTGGACATGAATCACCAGAGCCTGCAGAATCAACAGTCCAACTCCTCCAGCCCTCAAATTGAAGAACTAGTATGCAGCCCTGGAAGTGGAGGAGGTGAACACATCCTAGGAACAGGAAGAACCAGAGCTCAAGCACCCCTAAGTTGCAGAATCAGTGACCACAAGTAAGAGAAGGGTAGTGGTGGTCGGTGACTCTTCTGAGGTTTACTGAGCTGCCCATCTACTGACCTGACTTGATGTCCAGGAAGGAGTGCCAAAATCTGAGATGTTACGGAGAATTTGCCGAGACTCATCAAGTCTATTGACTATTATCTGATGCAGCTCATCCATGTCGTCACAAATGATACTGCTAGATATCCCTTCAAGCATTTTAAGAGTGACTTCATGGCACTGGGAGAAAGGGTGAAGCAGATAGGTGCACAGATGGTGTTCTCCTAATCCTTCCTGTTGAGGGTAAAGGCCAAGGCAGAGAAGCTCACATCCTAAAGATGAATGCATGGCTGCATAGATGGTGTATCAAGAGTGTTTTGGTTTCCTGGACCATGGGATAATGTTCTAAGGGCTGCTGAGCAGAGATAGTGTCCGAGAAGGGTCAAAGTGTCTTCAGCAGCAGCCTGGCTAACCTACTGAAGAGGGATTTAAACTGGATTTGTTGGGGAATGGATGAAGAAATCCCCCAGGTAAGTAAAGCATTAAATACCTCTGTAGAAATTAGCAAAATGGGCAACACCTGGAAAGTGATGCATATTCATGCCTGAGTATAGGAAATAAGATTCCAGATGTTGAAGCTTTACTGGAAGAGGCTGACTTGGATTTAGTGGCAATTATTAGACATGACTGGGATGTAATTATACCAGGCTATAATTTTTTAAAAAGGACAGACTAGGAAGAAAGGGAGGAGGAGTGGCACTACATGTAAAAGGTGATGTTAAAGCTATAGAATTGTAGGGTTCACGAGAGAAGGGGGGAGGCATTGTGGGTTAAACTGGAAAGAGGGAATGGAGCATCCATGTGCATTGGTGTTATATACAGACCTTTTTCACAGGCAGAAGAACTGGACAGAGATTTAATTGAAGACATTCGCTGTATCACTATGAAAGGAGAGGTCCTGCTGATAGGTGATTTCAATAAGGGAACAGCAGATCGCTATCTGGAAAGCAGACTCAGTATCACCACTATTTGGATAGCATGGCCATTCGCTGCTCTATCTAGATAGTCAACGCTGCTTGCAATCAGGGCAAAGGCACTGACTATCTGGAATATTTTTAAATACTGCAGCTGGCGTTTAAATAAATGACTGTGTTTCAGTATTGACCTGTGTGTTTTTCCTTCAGCCCACCAAGCCAAAAAAGGTTATTGTGATTAAATGAATAGTCCACAATCTCTTTGAATGTTTTCCTTTCCTATCTATTAACTGTTGCCCTTTGATCTGTGAAGAGCATTGATTGGAAGTGAACAGACTTAGGTGCAATCACAAGGTGCTGAGTGACTTTGCTAATCTCTGTCCAGAGCAAATATTTGCTCAAGTCAGAGGACAGGTACTATGATGACAAAAGGGAACCAGTTGGTGCCTTGTTATGATAGCTTTGATTACAACTTCAGAAATCAGCTCTGTTTTTTACACTTTCCGCTCTCACATCTTACCCGTCTGTATCTCTGAATACCTTCTAAAGAAACTCAGGCCTAACCATACCTAACATTCCAATTCTCTCAAAAACGCACAGATTGATATATAAACTGGGCTAGTCACAGTACAGAAGTTACATCCATTTTAGTGCTAAATTTTTTAATGCACTCTGTTAACTTTCTGTGTAACCAGGATCAGCACTAAACCAGATGACAACCACTGTGCTAACCTTAGCACCATTAGTATACAAATGCATCTTAATAAGTTCATTATTATGCAAATTTATGCAAATGTTTGCATGTTGAATTACCTCCAGTGCAGTGCAGTATAGTGTATAGGTGTCGCCTGATATGGTACTAGTTATAACTGTGGTCTGGTAATTCACTGTATAAATTGTGGTAATACCGTTTATATACCAAGCTTGCAATGACATCAGCATTTGGAGCATATGACTGAGATGCAGGGCTGGTGTAAGATCTTTATAATGAAACTGAACAATCATAATCATCCCAGCACCACCCATCTCAAAACAATCCTGTAAAACCATATACTTTAATTGGGAGTCCAAAGGAGGCACTCACCCTTGCAAAGAAGAACCAAGACACTAGGGAGCAAAGTAGAGACAAGCCCACTATATTGTTGTTTTCTGTAAACCGCCTTGGCTAACGGCGGTATAGAAAAACTTGTTAAATAAATAAATATATGTGGAGCCAGACTTTATTGAAAAAATCCCTACACTGACAGTGTTTCAGCATAAGGAGCCTTCATCAGGGGGTATAGTTATTCAAATCTCAAACAAAACATAAAAACATTTTAAAATTAAAACATGTATAAAACATACTAAAATTGAAAAAGACTGAACTGAATTATATATAATATATCTAGCAATGAATATAAATATAAAAATGATAATCAAAAGTGTAGTTTTTAAGAAAAAATGTAGAACGGTAAACTAAAACAATGGTATAAATGATAAAAATGGTGGCTAGTTATACTGAATTTTATTAGTTAAAGGAATAAATATAGTGTGTGTTTTTTATTAAAGCATCACATTTCAAAGTGCCAATGCATAATCCAATAATAATTAAAAATTGTCATGTGGGAGTGGGAAGGGAAGGAAAGAGGAAAGGGGGGAGGGAAAGGAGAAGGGGGGAAAGGGAAAAGGGACTTGTGAAATTATAGAAATAAACTCACTGTCGTCCACTTTAAATAGTATATGCTGTATGGCACACTTGTACCAGATCAACAATACTGAAAGCTGCAAAAGACATCAAAATCATATGAATGAATTCAGTCATTTATCTATTGATTAAGGCCATATCTGCTCAAAAGATAATATAATAGCCAGTTATTAGAACATTTAATTATGCACGGAGGATAGTAATACAAAAGACTTTACAGACATATCTCAGTAATAAATATCAATTAATGGTAAAGCATGAAGAAAAAATGAAGGGAATGGTTTTAAACCGTGATGGGCTATATCATGATTGGAATTTCCTAAACTAAACAAAAATGAAAATAACATAAATCACATATGTATAAAAACTAACAGGAACAACCCAAATATCAGAGAATGGTAAATCAGAGGAATAAACTCATGAAACGACCATACTTAGAAATAAGGATATGAAACAGACATTGCGATCTGACGAGGAATCTTATCAAATGTCTGTATGAATGAATATAATGCGTAGACATTAGGGAATGAATAAACACAATCAATAATTGTGTGGAGAATAACTTCAAAAATAAATTATTAGAAATAGGCTAAAATATTAAAATTGTATAATCATAGAATATGTGGTAACCGTTTGGTTTCTAATGGCCACATACAAACAAAAATCATCAGAACTCCATTGCTAGAACTGATGTTAAGAAATGAATGTAGAAAAGTGGCATGAGGGGAGGAGGAAAAGGGAAAGGGGGAAGGGGAGAGAAGGGGAAGAGGGGTGACTTGGAGGATCTAATAAATTGATCTAATAACCCAACCAATTTAAAACTAATAAAACCACAATAAAAAAATAGGTAATTATTAAATGTTGATAAAAAATAAAAATAAAAACATAGTAAAAATTGATAATATAAAGGTGATAAAAATTGTAATCATCTGAAAGGGGGGTGGGGGAAAGGGAAGGGGAAGAGGAGGGAAGGGAAGAGGGGAAAGAAGGGAAGGGAAGAGGAGAGGAGAAGGAAGGGGGAAAGGGAAGGGGGAGGGGGAGAGGGAGAGGGGAGTGGAAGGAGGAGAGGGGGAGCAGGGGAGGGGAAGGATGGGAAAAATAAGATTAAAATCATAAAGGAAGGAACTTGTTCTGCGATTAGAGTGCAGGATTATTAATCTCTCAAACTACACACTTAGTGATATAGAGAAAGGAGTTCTCAATAAAGACTTATCCTTTGTTCCATCGTCTACATACAACCCCTTTTCTATTCATGTCAATCTATTTAAATTATTTAGAAAATTAAAAATTATGGATTGTATTAGCAATCAAGGAGAATCCCCAACTGATCTGTCGGTCATAAAAAACGTCATCATGGCTACCTCTATCTAATTCTAATCCTGTTTAAATACTTTTATACAGGTGGTGTTAAAAAGGATAGATGAATTACAAGACAAAGGAAAGCGTATGTATTACAACATTTCAAAAGAAAAAACTGCTTTGAAGTCTCTTAGGGAGAATCAGCAGATAGTTATAAAACTGGCTGACAAGGGTGGTGCCTTAGAACTAATGAACACAAAAGATTATATTGCTGAGGTAAACAGACAACTGCAGGACCGGTCATTTTATGAATGACTTGATGGTGATCCTACTGAGGCATTAAAGGGAAGTTTGGACAGTTTTTTCCAAACAGGTTTGGAATTGGGAATCCTTACTAAAAAAGGAACATGATTTTTTGAAAGTCGAGCACTCTGTTATGCCCACTATTTATGTCCTTCCTA
The DNA here is from genome assembly GCA_033557465.1 of Ichthyophis bannanicus. Classification (NCBI taxonomy): domain Eukaryota; kingdom Metazoa; phylum Chordata; class Amphibia; order Gymnophiona; family Ichthyophiidae; genus Ichthyophis; species Ichthyophis bannanicus. Next base: position 298,623,447 of record CM066037.1, read on the forward strand.
AGGTGCATAAATCATTGAGAAACCCACCAGGCAGGCCCATTATTTCAGCCATTGGCTCAATTTTCGAACCAGTAACCACATTTTTAGACATCTGTCTTATATCATTTGTAAGCCGTGTATCGTCGTTTGTGAGGGATACATCCCATATAATACAGATACTCAATAATTTTCCAGGATATCATATGGATTTAATACTAGTCACACTCGACATTGCCTCTCTTTACACTAGTGTTCCCCAACAGGCGGTGCTTGACATTATCGAAGATGTTTTATTGAAAAGACATGTACAGTGGCACATTCCAACTTGGTTTTTAACATACATAGCCTGTCTTTCATGAACAGAGAATTATTTTTGTTTTAGAGGATTATATTAGACAAATAAAATGTGTCGCCATGGGGTCTTCTATGGCCCCTGATGCGGCAAATCTGTATGTGGCCTACTTTGAGAAAGCTTTCCTCACCAATCACCCATTTTGTTCTAATATTAAACTCTGGAAATATTGACGACATTCTGTTGATATGGGATGGGGAAGACTGTCGCCTCCAAGAATTTTTGGTATGGCTAAATCAACTTAATTGTAACCTACAATTTGAAGCCACTGTTAGTAAGGATGAGGTGGCTTATCTGGATATCTTGATTAAAAAAGACAGTGAGGGGTTCATAACAGACCTTTACCAAAAACCAAAAGAAAGAAACCAACTCCTCCACTTCAGCAGTTTTCACAATTGGCCCCTTAAATATAATCTGCCGGTTTCACAGTTTTTAAGAGTTAAGAGAATCTGCTCATGTGAAGCAGATTTTGAAAAACACTCAGCAGACATGAGGAGACAGTTTTGTGGAAGAGGTTATCATGGTTCATGTATAAGACGCGTATATTACAGGGCAAAAATATCACATAGATCACATCTGCTACAAGGTTCCGCACAGACTCGTATTGATAAAATAGTGTGTCCATTGACCTTCACAAATTTTTCTCAGGATATTACCAAACTATTTAAAGAAGAATGGCACATTCTTTCTACTATTTCTGTTTTTAATAATATTATTGTGACAGTTGCACACAAGCACAACACTAATCTCATTAATATTCTAGTTCCCTCTGCCCTTTCTGTTCCTGACTAAACAAAAGATTATCAGACACTTTAGATGTGGTCGCTGTTCTATGTGTGCCCACACCCTGATTACCAGAGATTTCTTTGTACATCTGCGGACCAGAAAAAAAGGTTTTTTTTCTTTCAGATTATTCTAATTGTGAGATGCAGTATGTGATCTATATGTCTCTGTGACTTAATATGCATGGGGAAAACCAAATGGACTGTAGGTACAAGAATGATCGAGTAGAAAAGTTGCCTTAAAAGGCATATTCTAGATAAACTGTTGGTTTCCCACTGGATATCTGCACAACATGCTCCCTCCAAATTGAGATTCCTGGTGCTGAAAGTGGTACATCCACACTGGAGGGGTGGAAATATAGATCAGGTATTATTGAGATTGGAACACAGATACATTGTTGAATTAGGCGCCTTAACTCCACATGGCTTGAATATGGACACAAATCTCTCTGTTTTTCTTTAAGTCCTCTTCAGGTCTCCTTCCTCAAGAATTTTATCTGGTGGGCCAGTTTTTCCTTTTCCTTTTCCCTCCTTTTCCCCTTCCTCTTTCCTCCTCCTTCCCCCTTCTTCCCTCCCCCTTGTAGATATTTATTTTATTTTTTTAATAATTCTGATACTTTTTATTATTAAATTTTACAATGTTCTTATTAGATCTCTAGCTTCCATAACTTCACACAGTCTGATATGGACACGGATCTTTTTGTTTATTTTTAAGACCCTTCTTTTAGGATTTTATTCTTATTTTCCCCTACCCCCTCCCCTTTTCCCTTTCACACCCTCTTCCGTTCCCCTCCCTTCCCCCTCCCTCTCTTTCCACCTTGCTTCCCCCCTCCTCCCTCCCCCTCCCCTCCCCTTTCCCCACCCCACCTCTCTTTTCAGATGATTAAAACTTTTATCACCTTTTTATTATCAGATTTTACTATGTTTTTGTTAGATGATTTTATTCTTATTTTTTATCACATTTAATAATTACCAAATTTTTATTGTGGTTTTATTAGTTTTAATTTGATTTGGTTATTAGTTCAGTTTATTAGATCTCCCAATTCACCTCTCCTCCCCGTGTCTCCCCCTTCCCCCCCCCCCTTTTCCCCTCCTCCTTCCCCCACCTCTCCTCCTTCCCCCTGCTTCTCCCTCCTTCCCTTTTCCCTACCCACTCCCCTCACGCCACTTTTCTACAAACATTTATTTTTTAACATCAGTTCTAGCAATTGAGTTCTCATTATTTTTATCTTTTTTTTTGTTCATTTGGTTTTTAATGGTCACATACAGTTACCAGTGACCACATATTTTATGACTGCACAATTCTAATATTTTAGCCTATTTCTATTAATTTATTTTTGAAGTTATTCTCTACATAATTAATGATTATGTTTATTCATTCCCCATTGTCTAAGTATTACAGTTCATTCATCTTGTAGTCAGACATTTGATAAGATTCCTTGTCAGATCGTGATATCTGTTTCATATCCTTATTTTTAAGTATGGTCTTTCATGAGTTTATTCCACTGATTTAACATTATCCAGGTTGTTCCTAAACATACCTAGTTTTTATACATATGTGATTTATGTTGTTTTCATTTTTGTTCAGCTTGGGCCATTCCAATCAAGATATAGCCCATCACAGGTTAAAACCATTCCCTTCATTTTTTCTTCGTGCTTTACCATTAATTGATATTTATCACTGAGACATGTCTGTAGAGTCTTTTGTGTTACTGTCCTCCATGAATAACTAAATGTTCTAATAACTGCCTATTATATTACTAATATGCCATTTCACATCCTGGATGCCTTGTTACTAGTATACTTGACCTTTCACACTAGGTTTTGACTCAAGCCGCCCTATGGTGGGTGTAGATTAGTGCTATGTCTACACCTAACTCCCGGTTTAAAAAAATCAAGATTAGCTATATAATTGACTCACTCCAAGCTAAAAAAACCCCCACAAATTCCTCCCATCTAACCACTTTTACATTAAAATATGGATACATTTATTTATTCAATGCCGTGGATGATTACTACTCTATCCTCACCTCAGAAGGTCATAACTGGAGGGCATTAGGACCCTGACAAAAAAAGGACAAATTTTCCTCTGATACATTTTATTATATGCCGACCCTTTTACATTTGAAAATATAGTGATTTGAAAGTAATTTGCAAAGACTAATAGATCTTCTATGCTCTATGACATATGTATGCTTGTTAAACCTTTTCCTCCCCCCTCCCCCCCCCCCCTGTTTTTGGCACCAAACCTTTGAGTTAAAACCACTGGTTGCACAGTGCAGAACTCCTAATTAAAGCAAACTTGCTGACGAAATTGGGTAAATCATACTGCACGCGGTTTCTCTTTCCCTCCTCCACTGAGTCTTGCTTCAATATGTGCTTGTTTTTGTTTTCCCGCTCCTTATATAATGAACCTGTTGTGATACATATTTTATTTTGAGCAGTATGGCCTTAATCAATAGATAAATGATTGAATGCGCTCATATGATTTTGATGTCTTTCGCAACATTCAGTATTGTTGATCTGGTACAACAGTGTCCCATACAGCCTATAAGTATTTAATGTGGACTACAGTGAGTTTGTTTGTATAATTTCACAAGTCCCTTTTCCCTTTCTCCCTTCCCCTCCCCTCTTCCCTCCTTCCTCCCTTTATCCCCACTCCCCTTTGCTCTTATCTTACCTTCCTCTTCTTCCTTCCTTTCCCCTTCCCACTCCCACAGGACAGTTTTTTATTATTACTGGAATGTGTACTCATACTTTGAAATGTGATGCTTTTATGAAGAACACACACTGTATTTATTCCTTTAGGGCCTGATTCTATGCCACGAATAGTGTGCCTTCACCCACCAAGTCTAACTTCCCCGCCGGTTGTGCAGGGAAGTTAGACAGGGGCGGGGAAGTGGTGGCTTTGGGGCGGGGTCTGGCCGGGCAGTGGGTGATCGCCGGCCCTGGACGTACAGGGCCAATTCTAATGTCGGCCCTGTACGTCCAGGGTCGACGACATGCGCGGGGAAGTTATTCCACCTCTGAGGTGGAATAACTTTCCTGGATGTGTCATTTTTTTCAATGTCAGGGTACGGATGGGGCAGGGGGAGCCAGAGGACATTCCCTGCAGCCTGACCCTGGCCTTAGGAGGTCAGATCGGGGATCGGGCTGTGGGGAATAAGCTTTATTTTCCAGCATTCGGCATTGCAGCTCTTCAATGGAGTCGCCGTGCCATGGCAGGTCCTTTACATGCAGACCGGACAGAATCGCAGTCCCGGCCTGCATGTACAGGGCTGTTTGCGATTCTGATCCAGTGGGGCTAGACGTGCCCCGCGGGATCAGAATTGTGATCCCCTCTGTACGTACAGCTCAGACCAGACATACAGAGGGGGATCTACATCCGGAATGGGATGAGCCCTTTAGCTATTAATATTTGGTGGCATTTTCGAAGGCATTTCCACGGGTAACTGCCATAGTTACCTGTGTAAATGCCTTATCCAGGATTTTTGAAAGGCACCTACACGGGTAGTGCCTTTCAAAAATCCTGGATAAGTCCCTAACGCCCTCAGATGCTATGCGGTTAGCATCGGGGCGTGCTGGGGGCATTCCGGGATGGAGTGGTGGCGAAGGAAAGGGCAAGCGGGTAGCAGCGATTTTCGATGCTACCTGCTTAGCCCTCTGTGTCTTAAGGGGCTAAAAGGGGGAGCATGGAAAATCGCTGCTACCCACTTAGCCTTGGCGGCTGCCGGCGCATCCAGCATAACCTGGATTTTCACTTCTGTTGCCGCGGAAGTGAAAATCTGGGTTAAGGGGGTCAGCAGGCAGGCTATGCGCCGATGCAGCACATAGCCTGCCTAAATCAAAATGGGGCCCATTCTGTACAGCTGTCCACCATTTTAATCATTTATAACATTATCTTAGTTTAGCATTCTACATTTTCTCTTAAAAATGTCACTTTTTATTATTGTTATTAGATTTATATTCATTATTATATATATTATATATAATTTAGTTCGGTCTTATTCAATTTTAGTATGTTTTATACATTTTAATTTAAAACTGTTTTTATATTTTGTTGAAAGTTTGAATACCTATACCCACTGACGAAGGCTCCTTACGCTGAAACGCTGTCAGTGTAGGGTTTTTTTCAATAAAGTCTGGTTCCACATATAAAGCGTTTGTCTCTACTTCACCCTGCTCTCTAGTGTTTTAAAACATATAATTGGACATCATGGGGGTTATTTTAGAAGCCCTATTCATGCTTTTGACACCTGGAAATGGACAGAGAGATGTCCAAAGCACAGAGACTACTCCAGAGGCACTTTAGAAGCCAGGTCTGTGGACATCCCCAGCATGAAGATGTCCAAGGCTGAATGGGGGCAGGGCGGAGGCATTGCCGGACGATTCCCAAGAACTTGGGCGCCTCCTCCTGATCTCAGAAACGTCCTGAACATTCGGCATCACGTTTAAGGTTATACCTGCTGCAGACACAAATAGGCATCTGAAAAGTGATAGTTTTGTCAGGCAAATGTCTGGAGGGTGTGGAGAAGGAGCCACACTAATACCCCCTTTATTTTACAATACGACAATGAGCATTGACCCGGAATGAGCGCTCATGTTTCCATTTTGCTACACCACTGGATGTTTCCTTATCTAGCTTGAATGAGATGAATGTCCCCAATCCATGCTTTCCTAAGGGGGATGTCCACGTTGGGGTCGTCCATTTTACAAAAATCGTCCAGCAACGTCCCTGGCGTTTTTCTGCATTTCTGCTCTGGATGTCCCAGATTTGACATTGACGTCCTTTCTAAAATGCCATGGAACTATTTGTGTGCCTGCTCTCCCTGCAGATAAAAGCATGTGCCGATGGCTCTTTTGAGCTTGTGTGGCTGTCGGGACCTATCGTTTTGCTTTGACTGCTCCTGTTCTTTACTATTCCTCAGACGCTGCCACCCCATACAGTAGTCTGCATAGTCTTTCCTAGTGGTTGAACTGGCATGCTGAGAAGCAGGTGCTCATGGTGACTAGATCCCTGCACTAGCCTCTCTTTATTCTAGTCTATTCTCTGGGTTAGAATAGATATCTTGCCCTTAGCTATTTTGTGTTCTACCTTCAGGTCAGGAGCTCAATATATTTAAATGCCCTCCTTCTTTAAAATGGGTCTCTGCTTCTTCCTGCCCTTCCATGAGCTGCTTTGTGACTTGTGAATCAACGAGCACCAGGGGAGAGGAGATGAAAAGAAAACACTGGGGGTGGCTACTTTAAAGCCCATGGTGAGCCTTTACTGTATTCATCATGATCACCAGTTCAAAGCAAGAGCCTTTTAAAGTGTTGTGTGCATCTAAATGTATTCCCTATTAAGAAACGAAACCAGAACACATTCTGAATCTTTATTTAATGTAAGCGTGCAGTTCTAGTTCCTACCCATGTTCAGAGCTGGCATTACTGTTAGAAATCTTGGTTATCCTATCTTGCCATTTCTTTTTCTTTAATGCAGGGCCATAGTTTCAGTCGGTGTAGTCAGAAGATTAAGTTAAGAACCAGTGCTTAACTTAAGCTGTCTATTCAGCACCGCTATCTGGATAATCATTGGCATTGAATATATGTGCTATGTGGCAAATGTACAGGCACCACTTAAACAGACAATCTGCTCTCGGGCAGGTTCAAATCTATCCAGATAATTTATCCAGACAGTGGATATGTTCCTGTGCTGCCCCATGCTCCCCTAATCTGACTCCCTTTTATTTCTGGCCATTTAGTGGTATAATCTGGATAGTTTTTTTTTAAATATCTGGATAAAGGAGTTAGGCCTTAGCCTCCCAGTGGTCAACACATAAGTCCCTCTATGGACTTTTTTCTTATGCAGACATAAAAAGCTTATGATGTTTCTCTTTACGTATACAGAATGTTCACAGATTGGTGTGTGGTTCAGTCCAGTGCTTCGTCTATATTCTCCAGTTCTTATTACACGGGTTTATGTATCATAGGGTGGACCTTGTACATGTTAAGAATTCATCATGTACAGTTGTAACAGAAGTTGCGAAGCCTCAGATTAGATTAAACTACACATCTCATATCGCAGTGCTTGCTGGGGCTTGTTTGTTGATCACGGTTCCTTGCTGCCTTTTTGTAGTTGTAAGTACTGATATCCTGGTTCAGATTTTAAAAACTGATTTAACGCTCCTGCAGAGAGGGTCCAGATATTGAATTTACTTATTCTTAAGTCATATACTTATTTATTTAGCTTTATTTATATACTGCCTTTCTCCGGGTCAAGGCGGTGTACATAGAACAATTGCAGATACATTGCAACTGTGGTGAGAAAATATATACAACATGCAAACAAGACCCTAGGGGACCTTAGCTAGCTACAGATTGTAATATTTACATGAAACTATATACAATAAGCAAACAAAATCACGGGAGGGGGGATTTTAACTATCTACATTTCAGGCTATGTACAGGTTAATGTTTGAATCTTGAGAGGGAGGTGGGTTATGCTGTTGTGTTGAAATGTTCCATGAATAGATGTATCTTTAGGTGTTTACGGAAAGTCCTGAGGTCAACAATGAGTCTGAGATTGTCTGGTAGTCTGTTCCATATGGCTGGTGCATATAACTGGAGTGCCCTTTTACATACTTGCTGGTTTGGTCCTGGTGTGAGATATGGGCAGGGTGTTTTTTGTGGATGCTTGTTTGGTTCTTTGTGGTTGGGAGGGTTGTAAAAGAGAGCTGAGGTGCGTGTGGTGGGGGGAGGGGGTCCACGTGGATGGCTTTATGGGTTAGCATTATTATTTTGTACTTTATAGGGCTCAACAGCTGGAGCCAGTGTAGCTGTTTTATGGTCGTGCCTTGATGCTTCTTGTAGGGTTCTTGCTACTGAATGGAGAGCTGTAGATATTCTTTCTAATGTTTGTATCACCAACTCATTGGCCAGTTGCTGCTCGGTTGTTGTCTGATTAAGGACATTTTTCATATATGATAGATCCAACAAGTCTCCAACATTGCATTCTGGCCTGCTGCTATATCTCTCTTCCCTTCTTATTCCTCTTGCCCACTCCCATTCTCTCCATACTATTGATGCTAACCGTCTCTATCTTCCTTCTGCAGCCCGGGCAAGATATCACTCAACCCGGGCTTCAGCCTTCTACTTTTGTGCTCCCTACCTCTCGAACAACCTGCCCCCTGACCTCCGTCTTGAACCTGTATATGTCCGCTTTAAGTCAGCCTTAAAAAATATATCTTTTTTAACAGGTTTTGGACCTCTCTATCTAATGTACACTGATAGCTCTGTTTGTCTCCAATTACCCTCCTCCCCAACCTTCTTTCCTTCCCTCTAGTCCTGTATGATTGTGTCTCCTCTCTTTGCTGTTGTAATTGGATTTCCTTTCCAGCTTATTATTATTTTAGTTTTTTTTTATTAAGTAAACTGCTTTGGTTTGTTTTGAAAGGCAGTATAGTAAATGTAAATAAACCACAAACCATTAGAGGGCAATTTCCCACCAGGAGTTCTCCTCCCACATTCACGTAGGAGAGCAAGAAATTACCACTGGCAGCCACTGTTCTCTAAGCTGGACCTAGAGCACAAACTGGAACAGAAGAGAAGCAGCGGGATCTTGTCCCACAGCAGTCTACAGCCAGTAGCATGAGCAGTTTCTAATCCAGAGGGATGGAACTTCCTGATGCCTGAAGATCTGAAGCTGCAGTCTGTGCGCCCATAACCAAAACTGAGTGGTGCCCGCTATCGAATGGGGTTCTCACAACTCTGCCATCACCGGCTGTCATTCGCTGCTTAGTTACAAGGGGTTTCTCTTTTCTGTTATGCTGGTGTTAAATCACGGAATATTTTGCCCAAAGACACATGAGACAAACCTTGCTTATCTGTCTTTTAAGAAAAAAAATTAAAGTGTGTTTTTTGTTAAAATTTACCCCTTTTATGTCAGTGGGTTAAGGACATATATCTTGATAAAGTACAGACTGAATTATGTCTGTTTCTGGTTTAAATGTATTAGTATATTTGTTTTATAGTGAGTTTTTAAATGTATTAGTTTAGTAAGTTATTTTTTTATATTTATTGTAACCACCTTGATACATTTGTTTGTGGGAAGCAAATTAATAATCAAATCAAATTTTAGTTACTGCACTAGAGAGGGCAAGCCATGGGTGAGCCGATGCTCGGGAAAGCAGAGAGAAAGCAGAAGAGGGGGAGGAGTGAATTCCAGGGAAGGGGGCAAATAGCATGAAGGGAACAAATGCTGGAAAATGGGAGCCAAGCAACAGGGGGTACCTGATGCTAGGGAAGAGGGGAGAAAGCATTTGTGGGGGGAAGGGAAGGCAAGTAGCAAGGAAGAACAGATGCTGAAGAAGAGGGGGGGAGGAGTCAGGGGCCAGATGATAGAGAAAGCGAAAGAGACAAGGGGCAGATGCTATGCTAGGGGACGAGGGTAGTAGGTAGGGGCCAGATACTAGAGAAGGAGGCAAGAGGGGGAATGCTGAGGATGAAAACAGGGACAGGAAGCAAATACTGGGGCAGAAGATGAAAAGCAAGGAGAAGATGCTTGGATAGGGGGGAAAAGCATGGGGATGGATGCTGCAGAAAAGGGGGGAAAGAAGCAGCATGATGGATACTGAGGAAGAGAGAAAGTAAAGGCTGGTGGATGCAAAGGGTAGAAATAGGAGATGAGACAGTATGGGGATAATTTCAAAACTCTTCTAAAAACTCATCTTTTTCAAATCGCTTTTGATTTGCCATCCACCATTACCTAAACTCTCCAGACCCTTTAAGGTACCTTTCTACTATTCCCCAAATTCTCTCTTTCTTACTCGTTTTTGTTCTCCTTCTCCTTTTCTCTTTCTCGTCATTTAGGGATTGATGAGGTGCGGTATATCAAGTATTATAATAAACATAAACATGCACTTTATGCTGAAAAATAGCTTGTTATAAAATTGCTCAGACTATATGTGGGCAAAAGGCCATGTCTAGAGTAAGCAGAGATGTTCTTGGGGACAGAGTCGGGACGGGGTTTCGACTTACGTATATACATACTTTTGGTTTCTCAAAAGTATGCATGGAAATTTTAAGGAAAATATTATGCATACTAAATAGCAGGTGTAAATGTGTGCGTGCAGTTTTGGGTGAGTAATTTTCAAAGGAAAAGTATATGTCTACTTTTCCTTTGAAAATTGGTGTAACCTATGCACATATTGCCTACATTATTTATTTTAGAATATTTATATTTTGTAACACTAGTCATAGACTATCCTATGCAGCATACAAAATAACATTCATTAAACTAATAAAACAAATACAGAAATATTACAATCAAACAATAAAATACTGTGAAAATACATCAGAAAACAAGCAATAAAAGACACATACCATACCAATCAATATTCAAGTGCCACAGTCAACATTTTATTTAAATGTCAGCTGCAGCCTTTAAATTATCCACATATATTCAATGCCACTATTGGGATAGTGGGTGGTGCTAAATATAGGTGGAGATCGGTAATAATCAGCCACTGTTCATTTTAGCTAAGCAGTTTAATTTAGGACAGCCTTTTTGCTATCCTAAATTAAACAGCATAGCTATGGAGACAGTGGATAAATATGGCCACCTATCCATAGCAATAGGTGGAACTCCCTCACTCTGCCCTGGCACTGTTTGGATAGTGACGGGGCGGTCTTTCAGAATTTGCAGTGTACTATTTGGATAGTGCCACTGAAAATTCATTCTTATTCCTATAAAAGCACATTTTAGAAATGACAAAGGGACGTCCATGTGAAAACGTGCTCAAAAAAGGCCAGTTACATCCAGGTTGAAGCACAATTTCCAAAACGTGAATGCACCCGATATGGACGCCTTCAGGGATGTCTACACAGACATCCCTGCAGCAGTATTTCAGACAGGGGGCACGTCTGAGATGACCATTCTGAAAACGGAAGAGGGAGAACTGCAACACAGGCGTCCCCAGTTCCTGTTAAAGGTCATTGTGATGATGGACAGCAGTGAGAATGTCTCCTAAAACTAGCACTTTCTAATGTTTAGTCATGCCCTGGAGCAGGTACAGATTTGGATGTGGATCTAGACGTGATGGTCATTTCTGAAATCAAGCATTCGCATCAAAGTTTGGCAGATCGTCCTGGACATGCCCTTGCAATGCCTACTGCCATATCTAGATGTGCATGCACTGAGGATATTTCTAGACCTGTCTATTAAAATGGCTCTGGGCATGTCTCCATGATTTGGACATCTGCATGCACATTTTCAGATGTCCAAATCTCAAATAAGGTTTCTAAAATGACCCTCATAGTGGCAGCCAGTATACAGATAAGTGCTTTTGAATACCTTGCCAATAAAATTCAGCCAAAGCCATTTAACTAAAATAAGATCAAAGCTTATCCAAATGTTTCTGGAAATAGCATTGCCTTTAACTGTTTCCTAAATACAGGAAGATCAACAGCAGATTTCACACTCTCTGGGAAAGAATTCCATATCCTTGGACCGACTGCCCAAGTTTGGCAACTTGTTACAAGATTACCCTCTATATGGATGAAGGTTGATTTGGAGGAGAGGCAAAGGAGTAGAAGGGGGGAAATGAATGAAAGGGGGAAGCAAGGGCAGACATAGGTAAAGAGGAAAGATGAAAGGGGCAGGTGCTGGGGAAGGAAGTGAAACGGAGGATTAGTGAAGGCAAGAAATATAGAGAGATGGGAAAAGAGGATTTATAGGGGTGAAGCACTATGTGGCCGTGGAGGCATAAAAGAAAAAAGTGGAGGCAATGGGAGGCAAAGGAAAGGAACAGAAGTGCAGGAAACAGGAAAACAGAGAACTGAAAGATGTCAGAAAAGCTGTAAAGGTTTGAAGGTGGAACTGTTGATGGAATGGAATCTTATAGATTTGTGTTTCATCTCACCTATGGACATGAATGACCTATCTGCATCAAACGAGTGAGTCATAAGTGTATCCTTTGCCCCTTCAAACTTTCTAATCCAGCCTACATATTCTAAAACTGTAAACTGATCACCAGGTGCAGTCTTGCTATATGGGAGCAGAGGCCCTCCAATACTTCATTTCTTCGCACTACTTTCCAGATGAGAATAAGTGGTTGGCGTAATAGGTGGTCAGTACTGTAGTAGGGTTTGAAGTGGTTTTTCTTCTCTGAGTTTACTACTGTAAGGATTTAGCTTTAGAAGTGGATAAATATTTGCACTTCTTGGGTAGGTGCTGTTGTATTACCGTGGTATATAATAGTTTTAGTGATAACTGTCATATGGCACAATTTGATATTAGGGAGCCTGTTTCTCAAAGTGCGCTATAGTCTTGCATCTATTGTGTGTTAGTTGCAAAGATTAACACATAGTAACTGCAGAGCCTAAGCAGTAACTGTTGGGCTATGGCCAGCATCTGCCCTGCAGTAACCACACAGGGCAGACATTTACCACATCATAAATTACCACCCTATCTCAAACTTAGCCATCACATCCTAGATAGTCGAGAAAATCGTCTTCCATTGCAGATCATGTGGACCAAATTAATGTTCTCCATCCTCATCAATCAGGGTTTCGCCCATGTCACAGTACAGAAACAATACTGGCTGCAGTTCTTAATGATATTTATAGGTAACTTGATGGTGGGATTTATGCTCGCACAGTTTCGCTGGACTTATCTGTGGCATTTGATCTGGTGGATCACAACCTATTTTGGTCTGTCTGTATGAGGCAGGGATCTGAGGTACAGTGCGTGACTGGTTTCGTTCCTTCCTAAATCATAGATCTTTCCAGGTTCATATTCAAAGATAGGTCTCTACCCCCGAGGCCTTTTATGCAGCACCCCCCCCCCCCCCCCGGGTTCTATTTTATAGCCTTTATTATTTAACATTTTCCTCAGCCCATTAATTACTCAAATATAGGGATTAGGCATTTCCTGTTACGTTTATGTAGAGGATGTCTTATTGTTATATTCTGCTGATGATTCAGTAATAGATTTGGCCCCTCTAAACAACAATTTAATAACAATATCCTCCTGGTTATTTGAACACTATCTTAAACTGAACCCTACTAAGTCAACAGCCATCTGGTTTACTGGTTCAGATTTTCAGCCTACACTTGACCGACGATAGATGGTCAGCCTTTAGTATTACATACCTCCCTTTGATATCTTGGAGTTGTGTTTGATTCAGGTCTTACTTTCTCCCCTCAATTGGCCCAAGTAACTAAATCGGCTTTCCTGACCTTACGGCGTTTTCATAGCATTCATTCATTTTTGGATCACCCGGCCTAGATAACCGTGCTTTTACACACTGCGATAAAGAGACTTGACTATTGCAATATTGTTTATCTAGGCCTTCCACAGGTCCCTCTCCATCGCCTCCAGACCATCCAAAATATGGCTCTTCACGTACACAAATTCGATCATATTGCACCGCTATTCATCAAATATCATTGGTTACCTATAAATTCTGAGAACATTTTCAAGCTTCTTACCCTGACACACAAAATTATTCATGACACAGTTCTGGAGTACTTGTCTGCTATTGTCTCCCTATATGCCCCAGCAAGATTTCTTCACTCGCTCCATGATTTTCGTTTACACCTCCCCTCCTCGTGGGAAATAAAGTATGAATCTACAAGAAAATTAGCTTTTTCTGCTGCAGCTCCAGCACATTGGAATGGCTTGCTGGGCCACCTCCGCACAGAATTAAATTTCAAGAGCTTCAAAACATCTCTGAAAACCTTCCTTTTTAGGACTGCTTTTAACTTACCTTAGTAGTTACGCTGGTATGACGACACCCTTTGAGCATGGTAAAGACAGCCCTATAGTCTAAGGGAAATGTGTGTATTTATCTTTATGTCCTATTCCGTTTGCCTATCTTTTTCTATGCTGTTCCTATCTCTCCTATACTGTCCTGTCTACACTATGGAGTTCCTTTCACTTCTTTTCTTTTTAATTATTGTGCACTGCATAGACTGCTATGCAATACTGTGGTATATCAAATAAAATATAACCATAGCCATAAATGCATTGATAGTGTAGTAAGTGCACCCGGCCTGATTCCCTGATCAGCATCCTTTTCCAACCCCCATTCCCAATCAGCATCTCCTATTGAGGAGCTGTAAGTCTACCCACACTATCTGCAGCAGTGATAGCACATGGTAATTTACCATGCGCTAACTGCAACCACAGTCCGCACCCATCGCCATGCTTGTGGCAAGCAGCTATTGCATGAATTAGCGCCCTGTAGGTGTGGTGACTGCGCAGTAACTGCTTACTGCACTTTAGTAAACTGCCTAGGCAGGTTTAAGGGCTATTTGCTGGTAGTTGTAGTGTGCTTCATTTCATTCCGGCTTTCTATCCATTTCATAAAGAAGAATTAAGCTCCCTGGTTAGTTTGGAGAAGAAGTTAGATTGCAATTTTATTAACAGCATGTTGGGATAGCTGGATGAGATAGTCAGTCATTCAAATAGCTGCAATGCATTTCCACTAGCTTGCAAAGACTGAGGCTCACCTCGTTAAATCCAGCTTAAATTTTTGCCACATAGTATTTTATAATTTAGGACATACATTATTTGATATATTGCTACCCAGATATTTGCTCTTTTGGGGAACTGGTTTGAATAGATATGTATTTTTTTGCACCCATTCTGGGTTGCATTTTATCACCGATGCTTTTGTTTTTCCACATTTTGCTTAAAGCCTGACATTTGCTGCTTTCTTCACTATCTTTTCTGCAGGCACACTACTTTCATGTGTGGAGGGAGTGATCTCCCACCGTCTGAGTCAGCAGGTACTGAAAAAAAACCATGTGAGATCAAAAGGCAATAAGGCAGAGGAAGGAAAGAGGTGGATGATACCAAAAGCCCTTTCTAATTGTGTCAGAATTCATTGCATGAGAAATGCAGTGAACACAATTGAAGTCACAGTTAAGTATCTAGGTTGTGATTACTTGAAACATCTATCCTGTGATTTCAAGATAAGTTAATAAGCAGCTGTCAAATGTATATACTATACAGACATACGAATACTAACAATGTAAAATCCCTTCTAAAAAGACAATGGGAAGAAATCTGTGATATTTATGCACTTACGTGCAAAACACGAGTGTTTACATTAAAAGTACACTACCTGAAACAGAATATTAAGTGATACCTCGTACTTTACTTAGAATTGTCATATTTATTTTGGTTTCTAGTAGCAGAAACAAAAAGGTGTGGTACAGTACCTGTCTCAACTATGAAGAGCTAAAGGCTTATTTATGTATTTAAAGATTTTTATATATCATCTTAGTGATTTATATCATTCAAAATGTCTTACAATTATAATAAAACAGTCATAGTATGAAAAAAGACAAAAGTTAAAGTACAGATCAATAGCATATTCCCCTTAGCAGCTGGGAAATCATTACAGTGAGCACAACGGACCTCTGGGGGAGACGATACCATAGACAAAATTAAAGTGAAAGCAATGGTAAATAACCTTTACTACTACATCAACGGTTAACTCCTGCATCAATTTCCAAAGGAAATAGAACGCTTTTAACACCCTAACATTCAATAGAATAGTTGAGTACCGATGACAAAAAAAATGGTTTTCTACCTTGAAAGTTGCACTAAGTAGGGGAAGTTTAGTAGCATTAATTTGATTCCTAGTTAGTGCTACGTAAGGTTTCTATGCTTGAAAAACAGATTCAGAAATTTCTGGATGTTAGTACTGTACAACTTGATACTTTCAACCAATCACCACAAAATAATGTTTCTAGTACTTTCCAGCTCCACCATGCCAATGTTTAAAGAAAATTGAAGGGCCAATAGTCAAAAAACCCTTATCCGGATAACCATGGAGATTTATCTGAGAGAAAACCACTGAATATTTTGACGGTGGCCACCGCTGGCCACTCTATCTGGATATTCAATGTCAGCAACTATCTGATACCAGTGTTGAATATCCAAAATATATTTAAATGCTGCTGTTGAACACCACAGTGCTTAAATATCCAGAGATTTGAACATCTGCCCCTGAATATTATTGTGAATGGCCAGAGACTGAAGTGCAATCCTTGCCCATTTCATGTAGGTGTCACTTTAGACAGGACTATTACATACAGAAAGCACCTGCCCAAGATTGCAGCTGAAATAAAAACTCAAGATCACCTACTTGGTAAACTGGTACTTCATAGGGTGAAAGACATTCAAAGGCTAAATTTCTTTCAAGGGTCAGCATCTCATCTACGCAGCTCGGGAAAAAAATGTTAACTGAACCTAGGCATCTAGATTTTCATCAGAAATTTTTCTTAAATCTAGGCTGCCTAAAGACTTGGGCCACAGCCTTGGCTCCTATACACTCTCTCCTGAGCTACGATGAATTCCTTCCCTCCTGCCAAACTCTGATACTTTCAATGCTCTTCCCTTCCCTCCAACCACCCAATCTTCTAAAGTTTTTCTCCCTATTTCACCCTGCCCCCACCCCTCTTCAGAATGTAATCTTTAATGTGCAGCATTTTAATCATAAACTTTCTTTGAAACCATTCTTTTGATTTGGGGAAAAGGGCTGACTCATTTGGAAGACATTTCAAGTGAAAACGTTTCCTGCCACGTTATATTCAATAAAGTAAATTTTCCATCTAAAAATATTTCAGAAAAATTGCTCAACCTAAAAAACTATTATTCTTTTAACTTTGAGATCTCACTCACAAGTGTGCTTAATTTATAAGAAAACATTACACATTTATACTCTTTCACCTTTCTTAATTGTTCATTTGCAAAAAAAAAATCACAAAATCATAAAATGCTTATGCTCATCTTTGGAGGTCCAATTTCTTGTCACATTCATTCCATTCATAAGACAATTGAAATGTTTTTCATCAATGGTGAGCATCTCTTATTTTCTACTTCGATTTTCATTCATTCTTTCTTTTTTTAAGACATTTGTTATATCGCCATAGATTGAAAAATTGATGTCATGGCAATTTACAAAAGGTTAAAGCATTCGCCTGAAAATAATGTTATAAACAAGTCACTAACATACAAATAAAATGGATAAAATAATCCTCTACATACAAAGTATATTAACCCCTTCAAGAGAGAGCAAAGTCTCTTCAGTTCATTAAATTGGGTCCTTCAGACAGTGGGGAAAAGAGAGAGAAAGAGAGAAGATACAGATTCAAAATTAATCTGAAGCTTCAGAGGAAAGCAACCAGTGGCCATGTACCGGTACAGCTTCTTCCTGGTTGATTCAAAGGCCTTCTTCCCAAGCTAATCTTTTTTTTGGTTAAATTTGAGGAAATGGCATTATTGCATAATCACAAGATTTTTTACGTAAACAAAGGATTCACTGACAATATGAAAAAACATTTTACATAGCTGTCATCAACTTTGACACAAATAGTATTCCAAATAGCATCACTTTTTGCATAGATAGGTTATTTCAATAATGACTGAATATAACACATTCATTTATCTCACCATAATCAAATTTCTTGCTTAAATGGAAAGATATGCTAAGCTAGCAAAGACCAGTAGTGACCGATAATTCTCTTAGAGTAATCACAATTTCTTTATAACTATATGTCTGTCTTTATTCAATACAGTGGGTAAAAAGCTAAACACATGACTGCCTCACTATCTCCAAAGTTCATCTGGTCAGCACATATTAGAGGCCCCTTCAATTACACCCTAAAGATTTTTGGTATTCTGCTACCTGTCCATTCCTACACAAAGTAGAGACATATAAAAGATAATTCTATAAGGGTTGCTTAGTTCAATGTGCATTGTCATGCATGTATTTGGCACCTATTCTATCAAGTGAAATGCACACATAGTTTACTTTACGGAATAGTGGCATAAGTGATGAGATATGTGCACCAAATCTAGACATGATCACTTACACCAACCCTTTGTCTGTGACTAGATTTGTAGGAAACGCATGTAAGTTATAGTATTTTATGACTTACCCATATAAATCTGTGCTCCACCTACGGTAGACTTCGTGCTTGCCCACTACAAAACTATGTGTCCCCACCCTGACATGCGTACTTTCAGAATAGTGACCACCCTGTTACCCTGCGTGTAAGTCATTTAAAATGGGTGACTTATGCACACTGATAGCATGCAAATGTATGTGGCTTGTTATAGAATTTCCTCTTCAGGAGGGTTTACATAAGGAGAGAGATAATAGAAGAATTACGACCTGAGACTTGTACAAATACAAATTCACAGAAAATAATAGGTAAGAGAAGAACATTCAGAGATAGTCACTGAAGAAGCATTGAAATAACCATGTTGTGACCAGCTTTTTGAATTTCTTTTAAGAACTTTCAGACCTGAAGTCCAGTAAAAAGGAATTCCACAGTGCGGGAGCACAATATGAAAAGGTGGCATTAGGAATCCAGTCATCTCATCTTATGGAAAGATGGAACCACTAGCAGGTATGCTTGCAATGACCTTAATTGATGCCGTGGGATATATGAAATAAGAAGAGGGGAGAGATAAAGGTGGTAACTTGTATAAAATGAGTGGTGGGCTAACATTTTGTGGCCCAGCTTTCAATGGGGCTAATTTTTAAATGCCACGGAGGTCTGCTGTGATGCTTAAATATCAGCAGGATATTCAGCAGCAGTGTCTAGATAGGGGATGCCACTGAATATCTGGGCTGAGCGGCACTATCTAGATAAGTGCCAACACACATCCAGTTAGCGAGATTTTTAGCCGGCACTTATCTGGATTGAAATTTAGGGCAGCTTTTCATGTGGCCTAAGTAGCCCAGAAAAGTGCCGACTAAACATTCTGCTAACCAGATAAAGCTGGCACTTATCTGATAGCACTGATGCTGCCCTTGCTTCCCCCAGGACAAGCAGCAGTGGTAATGGCCATAGACAGCCATACAACGCTACCTTGAAACTTCAGTGCCATGGGCTTGTTTGCTTCCATCCCTTCCAACACCCGATGCCAAATTCCTTTGCAAACAGGAAGTTAGCATCGAGCGGTCCAAGGGGGCAAAATTAAACAGGCCGCAGCGGCGGCAATGGACGCCCCTGGAGAGATGGTGCTCTAGGTAGCTGCCTAATTTGTCTTATGGTAGCGCTAGCCCTGATAAGTTGCAATAGTCCAGTCTATTCAATATCCTCCAAACAGAGCCTCTCATGGATATTCTTACACTTCTTACAAAATGTTCCTGCTCATCTTTCTTGGTGTTTTATCTGATCTGGCCATGTTTTCACCCTTAGGGGCATGTTTACTAAGCTGGACTAACTGTTAGCATGCACTATTTGTAACTAGATCTCATTGAATAACATGGGACCTAGTTACAAATAGCGCATGCTAAATGTTAATCCAGCTTAGTAAACATACCCCTTAGATTTTTTCAAGGAGAAATTTCTGCGGAGCTACAAACATGTTTTATTCGTATTCATAGAATACATTCTCTATAGTCCTACAAAAAATAAATAAATTCACCCTTTATTCAAAAATGATGGCATAAAACTATGTTACATTTTAGCATTACTCTGCCATCCTTCCTTTGCAATTATCATTTGCCATTTTAAATTTGCTCCCATTCTTTCTTTCCTTATTTTAAAACTCTCATATCCCATTTCCTGTCTTCCAAAAATACCTAAAGCAGTATACAGCTGTATAGAGTAGTATATTTTGTTATATTTTAATGTTTTTATGTCCCAAAAACCCTTATTCCAATACCCACTTTCTCCCACTTTCCTCCGTTAACCACAGAGTTAAAAACAGCATAAATGAACAAAAGACAGATTCCCTCCTTTTTATCCACATCTTATTTAAGAAAGATCCAGGTTTTTAATTTCCACATCCCCACATCCATTCACAACTGACAAATCTCCCAACCAATTACAAAAAAACTTGCCATTCTGGAAGGAATTTTATTACAGGCCGCCTATGTGAGAGTTTGAAAAAGGTACCTATTTTGTAAATACACTCAAAAACTAAAACCCCAAATAAAGACTTGAATAAAATTTTAAAATAAAATTTTAATGGACCTAAAATAAAGAAGCCAAACAGCTTCCCGCACAAAGAGCCTAAAAGAGCTCAAACGGCTCCCAACAAGGAAAGCCTAGAAAAGCCCAAGGTAATCAAGCCATGTTTGCTCACGTTGTCATCTTTGGCCCATTAAAAAGCTCATAAAACCAAGAACTATACAAGATATATCAATACATTTTGAAGTCCATTAATTTTATATTTCAAAAATATTCCAATAATTTTGTCAAATAATAATTTCTTCAAAAAATAGCAGCTTAGATAATAATACAATATGCTGTATCCACCCAACACAATATTGTATTTTGACTCATTTGCATCAGGGATCAACAAGACTAATCAGTCCGTGATTTCAAACTGAGGGGTCCATCCTCAAAACGGAGTAGCCAAGCTCTCATGGAGACATTGCTGGCACACACAGCTCACCAAGCCTCCATCATCTGAAAGGATAAAATAAGATGGTGAAGGTCACCACAGAGGCCACAAAGACTGAGCTCAAGTTCTGTTAATAAGACAACAAGTGTCAGAAGCGGAAAACACCCCCCCCCCCTCGCCCGGCCGAGGAGCCCACTAGACCAGCAAGAGGTGTACTTATGAATCACCAAATAAAGAAGCCTAGCCAGGTTCAACAATTCTCAGTGGGCCTGACCTGCATTTAGAGTCGCCCAGCTCTTAGTAAGTAGAGTTCTCTTCTACCTTGCTTGCTGCCTAGTTCTCCATCTCCTGATCCATGTCCAGTTCCTACTCCAATCCTGACATAGTCATTCCAGGTTTAGCTCCTGTTCCATGTTTGGTTCTGTTTCAATCCTGCCACCGCTACTTCTCTTGGTTCCTGATCCTGCCTGGGTCCTGCACTCCTCCACCCTTCCATGGGCCTAGCCTCTACATCACTCTCCTGCCCAAGGCACTAACACACACAAATTTATACCAGCTTGCATAGTATGTGCCTGTATGCTGGTATTCTATAAAAGGCATTTGTACACACTGCAACTCCGCTTCAGCTCCGCCCAAACTATGCCCCCAAGAATACCTATGCTCAGTCTGCATAAAAGTAAATGCTATCTTTTGGAATGCACAGCTTTATAAGAGCCTCTTTTCACTTGTAAGACATGCTTTACATGCAGAAAATGTTTTATAAAATTACTCCCTCTTTATCTTTCTTTAAACCCAAAGAAGATAATCTTCCACTTAAAATAAAACATTGTTCTCATTATTTGAGTTTTTGAAATATGTTTTACTCCGCATCCCCAGGATAAAAGTACCCTCTTGTGGAAATTTGGAATTTTAGGAGGCAAGACATGAAAGTCCTGAAGCAGCAATTTGCACTTTATTATAAAAAAAAGAAAGAATAGTAATATAGCTACAAGTGAGATAGAGGGTGTCAGACAGCAGCCATAAATTACCTCCAATCTGAGTTAAAAAGCCCAGTACAAGTGATTATATAGAGGGTAAGCCTTACAGTGTCATCATTACCCTCATCAGTCCCTACTGTACACATATGCCCTGACATCACACACTAACATCCCCTTTCCTGCATGGAAAGGCTAAAGTTCGGCTCTTAGCCAATCAGAGTGAAATGTAAGTGGAATGCCCATATATGGAAGCTGCATCACAGTTTAACGCATGCTCAATAGTGTTTCCATTGTTCTCTCTGAAACAACCAGGCAGCTATCTTTAAACACTGGCTTTAGCTTAAGGCACAACCCCCGTTTTAGATTCCTAGTTCAAATACTTATTTTACTATTCTGTCTATGCTGAAAATTTTTTAATTCACTATCTAATGTGATTTTTCTTGTCAATGAAGGACTATAGATATTTTTTCTTTTTCTCTGTATTCCACAACCATGATCATTCATTTGAGTTTTAACTTTACTAGCAATCATCTATTCATCTAAAGGCAAGAACACATAATTGCATAAACTATGTGTTCCAATTCAATCTATATACTGTTGACATTTATGTGTAAAAACAGCTTTAGGTGTTTGAACTCTGTTATCACCATAGCGTGAAGACATATAATGCATGTACCACAAGGTTAATGTCTTCCACATTTTTCACTTCTCGGCAGGGTTGAAGGCACTTGTGAGGATTCCTGTTAAATGCAAACCATGGAAGATCTTTAGCCTCTGGATGGACTTGAAGGACTGATCTGTGTTTATACACAATCTGCCAAACCTCCCTTGCTTGAGTTGAGTACAGCAATGCGCAAAACAAGTTCTTTGTGGATGCCTTAGTCGGCGAGTTAAGTAAGAAACCATGACTGGAATATAAAGTATGTTTAAAGTCTTTCTTAATTGTTTTAAACAGCCTCTAAAAAATGGAAAAAATAAGAAACCTCTTGGGTCCTGTTTTCATGTTTAAAACCTGTTGCAATGTCGACAGCACTGGCAGAGGAATTGCACAGTGGTGAGAACAAAGGAACAAGGAGTGTGCTGCTGGGAAGGAGGGAGCTAGTGAAGTTAATTTGATATTGGCATACAAATTCTGGACTCCAAACTGTTGGTATATAAATATAAAATGATTTTTGGGAATCTGTGCAGTTTTTGAACAATAAGCCCCCCCAAATTCTTTTTTTTTTTGGGGGGGGGAACGCCTCTAGAATCTTCTCTTAGCGCAGCGGTTCTCAACCTGTGGGTCGGGACCCCCACGGGGGTCGCCTCAGGATTTACCAGGGGTCGCCTGACCAAATACCGGGAATTATTATTTCTTTTCTAATTTATTGTTCTAATTTGATCGCAAAGTCTAAAATGCCAAATACTTTGAATTTAATCAATTTATATATTACTTAGGCTATCCTTACTTACTTTTACCTGTTCGCCAGAAACGATGCACGAGACGTTATTTAGATGACTTCCGGTTTTGTAATGGCGGACATGGGTCCTACTAAAACTAAATTTTCTGTGTAATGTTATGTAACACCAGCGACTCCATTAAAAATGAATGACAGAGAGAAGAATACCAAGAAAAGAAAATATTGCGATGACTTTTTAAGGTATGGTTTCACCTCCATATTTTCAGCAGGGATTGAGAAACCACAGGGGGAGGAGTGGCCTAGTGGTTAGGACAAGGTACTTCGGGCCGGAGGGCCGGGGGTTCAAGTCCCACCTGGGGACAGCAATCTCAGGCCGGAGGGACTGGGATTTCTAGTTCTATAGGCACTCCTTGTGGTCTTGGGCAAGCCACTTAACCCTCCATTGCCCATGTTCCCTGTAAGTATTAGCGTATGTGTGTCATATCCCCTCGTGTTAAATGTATCTCCCAATTGACCGCTTTGACCCGGTGAAAAGCGGGATATAAATACAGCTAAAATAAATAAATAAATAAAATAAATAAATAAATAATAACAGTGCGTTATTTGTAACGAAGTTCTATCAACAGAATCCATGAAGCCAAACAAACTGAAACTGCATTTTGACAGTAAGCATCCCACCTTTGTAGGCAAGGGTATTTGGTATTTTAAGAACAAAGCTGATGGAATCAAGAAAAGCAGACTTGATATTGGAGGAAAGTTCCACCAGCAAAACATATAGCCGCTGTTGAAGCTTCATATATGGTGGCTCTCAGAATCGCCAAAGCCAAGAAAGTTCACACCATTGCCCTTCGTCAGTCTTTTTGAATAAAGCATACTAAAACCATTAACTACAAAATCATAATAATTTTGAAATCAAATATTGTTTCTTGTTATTGTGATTAATTACACAGGTACACTAAAAAAAATTTTTTTAAACTGCCTCTAATGTTTCGATTGATTTTTACGTTTTTTGGTGCGCTGAATCCAAATCTGGTAACCAATTTGCTCCATCACATACAGATTTTTTGCTACATTGGGTTAGCAGTTTGAGGTGAACGTTTCAGATTGAGTGCGATCGAGATAAAAGTTTCTTGGATGAATTCTTTATACTAATTGTTTAGTAGTTATTCAAATAAGAATAAAGAAAATTGTAACAAGGCAGCACATAAGAATAGAGTAATGTCAACAAAACACACTGTGATGGTAGCAAAATTGTCTGCACTTAAAACAGCCACATACATGTGCACAAACATTGAGCATATAAGAGCGAGGTTAGACACAAAGCAAAGCAAAGAAATGTGCAAAAAATGTTGTACAGGTATGTATGTAAGAATAGAAAACGCAAACCGCACCATTGCAATACATGAAGACAAACACCCGATGGTGTGAAAATAAAATTCTAATAAATGAGATCCGACACTGTGGTAATAACTAGCAAATTTTTATTTCAAAGTTTAGTAAAAACACGATATTTGTCAACACAGTTTAGATTTTAAAGTCATTCTTGGGTCAATCAATCTCCTGGTGGGCCCGTTTCTTCTTCCCCCGAATGCTTCTCTTGGTGCGCTGCTTGGCGTATTTTTCATCTGGGGTTTCCCGCAGCAGCAACCAGCAGAAATCAGCCATCATAGTGGTGGTCCATCTTCCTTGGTACCTTCTCTTTGCGTCCTTGATGTCCTGGTGAAACCTTTCACCTTGTTCTTCACTGTACGCCCCCATGTTTTCGGGAAAGTAGTTCACATGGGAGTGCAAGAAATGGACTTTCAGGCTCATGTTACAGCCTTGTTCTTTGAAGGCATTGAGCATCCTGGCAACAATATCCTTATAGTTCTCATCCCGCCTGTTCCCCAAGAATTTGAGAACAACATCCTTGAAGGAATCCCAGGCTTCTTTTTCCTTCTCAGACATCGTTTCAGCGAATGCTCCATCTGAAATGAGTTTCCTTATATCAGGGCCAACAAACACTCCTTCCTTTAGGGAACTTTGAGCAAAGGTACCGAAAGCACTCACCATCTTTTGGAAGGGACTTGATGAATTGCTTAATGAGACCCAACTTAATGTGGAGAGGTGGTAATAGAATTTTATCACGAGGTACCAAGCTCTCATGAAGAACATTTTTCTCACCGGGTCTCAAATACTCCCGAATTGGCCAGTCTTTTTCCCCCAGTGTAGGTCGCGGGCCCGGCTATCCCACAAGCAAAGGAAGCAGGGATATTTGGTGAAACCGGATTGCTGCCCTAATAGCATGGATAGAATTTTAAAGTCTCCACAAATCATCCACTTATGCTCATCATAACGAATCTTCTGAAGAATCAGGGCCAAATTCTCGTATTTTTCTTGGAGAATAACAGAGTGAGCAATAGGAACTGAAGCGAATGTGTTGCCATTATGAAGAAGAACACCTTTTATGCTGTCTTTTGACGAATCAATGAACAGCCGCCATTCAGCAGGATCATACTTGAGTTTAAACATTTCCATCACTCCGTATATATCGTTGCAAAATACCAAATCTTCCTCTTTGCTGAAATACTTCAAAAATTGTGTCTCGCGGTTGGCGGTACCAATAAAAAGTTGTTCCTGGTGACAATAGATTTTTCTGTTTAAGCCGAGAACCTAGCAGTTGGGCAGCATCTTTTGGGAGTCCTAAATCCCGGACTAAATCATTCAATTCAGCTTGAGAGAAAAGTTCAGGTTTCGGATCTGGTTCAGTTTCAAACTCGGAAGTACTGGACTCATCGGGAAAAGCCATCTGATGAGTCTCATCATGATCAGAACCGTCCACACAAATATGATCCAAAGATTTTGGTGGTTCAGGCACAGGTACTTCGTTGCTATGAGGCATAGGCCTAATTGCTGAGGGAAGGTTGGGGTAACTTATTACGTTCTTATTTTTTAAGTTGTATCCCTTCACAATGCAAGAGCAAAAATAGCAGTCACTGCTGTGGTCTCTTTGTTCACGCCACATCATAGGTATTCCGAAACGAAATGCTTGTTTTTTACCTTTCATCCATAAGCATAGATCTTCCTCACATGTCTTGCACACTTTGTGAGGAGCCCACGGTTTGTCTTGATCGCCTAACTTCAAACCGAAATAGGCGAAATATACTTTTTTAATAAATGCAGAAATGTTCCTCTGCCGCTTTTTCACGGTATATTCCCCACAAATAAAACAAAAACTGTCCAGAGAGTTGACGCAACCTCTGGCTCTGTGAGCCATCACAAATACACAGCACTGCAAACTACAAATGTAGTGAACCACTTCGGAATAAAGCTGGATTATGACTGAGCAAACAAAAGGTAATAATGAACTTGCAAGAAACTGAAATTTGACAGGAACGTTCATGTCGCAACCACCGTGTTTGAGCGAGCGAACGAGGCGAGGCGAACAGGAAAGAACATGCGCCAGCGCGAGTACTGGATTTAGCCCCCCCGCCTCCCAATTGTCCTGTTAATGTATAAAATGAATACAAAACACTCTAAAATATCATGAGGGAGTGTTTCTAGTTAGTTAACCATTACAACCTCTATTTTGGGCCAAGAAAATAAACTGCAGTTGGCTAAAAAGAAATTATGTGAACATTCCTTATATGGGTAAGAAATCTAATTTTGCAAGAAAACGTGACGTGATGGAACATTTTGGCTATTTTTCCTGGATTCAGCACCCCAAAATCTATAGGAATCAGTTGCAAAACTGGAGGCAGTTTTTTGGTAGTGTACCTGTGTTATTGTGGTTTAAATAAGTAAAGTTTATAAATAAAAACATATTGCAAAGGCCTATAATATATTAATAATTTCAACAAATGATTACAGCGACAATGCGTTAACGGTAAAGGAAGAGAGACGCATTTGATTTTATCATTGGGAGTCGTCACAAGTTGACCAATGGTAAAAGGGGTTGCGGTACAAAAAAGGTTGAGAACTGCTGTCTTAAAGGGTCTTTCTTCCTTTTGCAGCAGGAGGAAGACAATCTCCCTCCTTCTGGCATCACTTGAATGATTTTGGTTGTTGGTGGGAACATTCAGTTGTAAGGTCGGTAATTCCATATACTAGTATTTTATAAAGTAGGCATCTATTGTTTTTATAAAATAGCACCCATCGAGGATGCCCTGTTATAAAATTCCCTTCATAGTGTTTAAAATCAATACAAGGAGGGAAGGAGTAATTTTATAAAAAAAAGAGAACCTTTAAAATTTTCAAAAACTGCCTGTTTTATAAAGGCCAATACCAATTAATATATTCATTCTACTGGACACTCAGGAGGGATATTCAGCGCGGCAGGTGGTGTTTCTACAGCGTCTAGCCATTGCTGCTGAGCTTTAAACCTGGATTTTCAATGCTGGGGCCATATCAAGCCACCAGCATTGACTATCCAGTTTGGCCGGATAGCGGTGATATTCAGCCACTGCCCAGTTAACATTAGCGGCAGAAATTAGGCAAGCCTTCCAGGTGCCTGCCTTTGCCACTGAGGGATAACGAGCTAGCGGCTGAACATCGCCTCTAGCTGGCTATCCCTGGGTGCCACCTCTGAACTGGGCTTGGAATGCCACAATGCTAACCGGCTGGCGTCGGGGCATTCAGCGGTGGCACCCAGGAATATTCAGCGGCACTTAACCGCATTAATGTCGCTGAATATCCTGGTTGTTGCAGCTAGCAGGTCTGCTACCTGCATTCATCGCTTGGAAAACGCCCCGCCGCCATCTTTCATTCATCATTGAAACCATTTGTGCAATCTTCACATTTTTTTAACATTTAAATTATTATAAAATGAGACATCAAAAATGGCATAGAGGTAGATGTTACTTAGCCACATTTACCACTTTTATTCTTCATTTACCTCCACACGGTCTCTTTTCATAAATTTCTGATGTCTCTCACAGACGTTATATTCTAATCACTGAGGCCGTTTTACATACTCCATCTGGATCTTCTCACAACTGCCCGACATCAATGTTTCAGCCTTTGTCCGGGGCCCCCTTAAATACAGCATCTTGCTTTTCCAAGTCAGCGTTTTTCTTGAATCAGCTGACATCATTTTTAAAGGGAAGTGTATGTCATTTCTCACTTACCAACATATTTGAAAGGTCATAAGAAAAGCACCCTGAACCAGCCCAAATAGTGCACAAATGCCCTTACACAAGTTTACACCTGTTCCAAGGCAGGTGTAAATGTATGCCTATACTCTATGGGGTATGTCTACTAAACTAGTAGTTAGTCCTGCCTTTCGCTAGTTAGTCCTGCCTTTCTCATAGACCCTAACAAAGATAGCAATGATCTTGTGGTGCTGCCCACCAGCAAAAGGCTATAGGGTAGCACCTCATGATGGTGGCCATTTTGGATTGGCCGGAACATGGGGTAGGAGTGGAAAGGATTGCTCCTACCCTGTTGGACCACTAGGAATCAGGCCTTTCAGGGAAGGGGTCATGGCTAGCCCAGCTGGGATGATTTAATTTACTGGGGAATTGGGCCATGGAGCCCCCCCCCCCCCGCCGAGTAATGCATCGGGGTGGGGGGGGGGAGGTGGAGGGGGCCTTGACCCAAGTGGCTAGCCAGGACACTTTAACACTGAGGTGCACCAATCTCCCCTAGGACAGCTCCTGAAGGGGATCAGGAGCTGTCCAGGGGGGACTGGTGCTGCAGGGGGCCCACACTTTTTATATTGTCAGTGCCACGAAGGTCGCAGCACCAATATTTTGGGGAGGAAGAGGCCATGTTATCAGGCCTCCCAGAAGATAACACCACCTCCTGAGGTGGCGTTATCTGCTGCCACGATCATGCCCAACTTTGGCAGCCACCATGTGAAATCCTTTTTACATGGTGGCTGCCAACCATGGCCACCCCCAACTTCCCATTCCGATCTGCCCTGATCCCAGCCCTAGGGACATCCACTGCACAAAAATCAGAAATCACAGAAAATTGCCTGCAATATCTGATTCTTCTTTCAGGGGTTAGCTGCTACCATGGGGCGCTAATTCTGTGACCCTGCGTTAGCCCCAAGGTAGCAGCTAATGCCCTTTGGTAGGCCTACCCCTACATGTGTGCATGTGTATTTATAAGGTATGTACATACAATGCAACTGTACCCCAATTCCACCCAAACTATGCCTCTGGGAATGCCTTTGTATATATTCTATGTGTGTACTCCTCTGTGCAATTTTATAAAAGCCCTCTCTCTCATGCAAAACATACTTTATATGTGGAAAATGATTTAGAAAATTACCCTCAAAATTTCAAAATTCTCTTCCCCGATCTAACTTTGCCTACCTGCTCACCTAGATTTTAGATAGCTTCTGAAGATAGGTTTTTAGCAGGTGGAGTTTTCACATAGAAGATGTGAAGCAGCATTTTAGAAGGAATGGGTAGGAAGAATTTGAGATGTCCAGGTCACAATATACAACTTACCGGGGGCTGTGGCAGCAGTGAAGGGAGGCATGTGTAAGTGCTGTCTGAAATCGCTCTCTCTCTGCCCTGAAAGATGCACATCCCCACAACCGGTTCTGGAGACAGGCCCATGCAAATGGCATGACTGGAGATGTGCATATTTGCAGGCCAGTTTAGAAATGTGGACATCCCCGAATTGCACAGCCACAGAAATGGGTACACAAATGTGCCAGCCAAGATATTTCAGAACATGCACATCCAAGTCTGCCATTTTGGATCTGCAGACGTTTGGCGGCAAAGCAGTGAAAATGAAGGGACTGTTAATTAGCGTACGGGTTTTATTACCCGGCAAAAAGTACTCTGGCAGTGAGAGTATATTTCAATCTTCCCCTTGCAAGTGTTGCTGTCATGAAACGAGCACTTTTCTGCAACTTATTCGTGGTCAGCAGCAAGGGCTAGGTATGTGCAGGTCTTCCTGAATGCATCTCTGTAGCACTACCCAGGCAACATCTCCATTATGCCCCAATGCGACATGGATGTGATTGTGTCAGGACTGTCTACATCCCTAGTTTTCTTTAATGGGGGATGTCTTTGCATGTCTGAATGCCTGTTTTCAGATGTCCTCTTCATAAATAGAGCTTATAAAATGAACACCTTAGGCACATAACTCCTTAAATTAGCTGCCTAGATATTTTGAATACTGTTCCATCCTTCTTAAAGGACTTCTGTTCTTGACACTGCAGGGTATGTGCTTTAGTATGATATCAATCAGACCACACCAAACTTGTTGATGTGCAATTAAGTTGCACAGTGGGTATCATTGGCTATGGTTTATAAAATCTTTATGTACCACTTTTCTTTAATTAAAACACAGCAGTTTACATAGAAACAAAAAAGAAAATAACTCTATTAAAATAAAAGAGAAAGAGAAAGTAATTACATGGAGAGGAGTGGGTTCTGGTCTCACAGGTGAGGTGGCTGAGTCCCAGAAGCCTGAACAGCGCTCAGTTAAAGGCACATTGAAAGAGAAATATCTTTAGATGTGCACAGAATGTCTTGTAGGAAGGCTCTCAATGGAATTCCAAGGGCAAGGCATACCACAATATTGGGACCTTAGATAGTTAGTTGTCATGTAAGGAACGGAGAACTTGGAGTGTGAAAGGTAAGGAGAGATAGAGGAGAATATCACTGTAGGAGCATAAGATATGTCATACTGAGTCAGACCAAAGGGCCATAGACCTCAGTATACTGTTTCCAACAGTGGCCAATCCAAGTCGCAAGTACATGTCAGGCTCCCAAAAGGCAGACAGATTCCATGCTGCTTATCCTAGGGGTGAGCAGTGGATTTTCTCAGTCCATTTTTAATGACATAGACTTTTCCTCTAGTAACTTGTCCAAACCTCTTTTAAAGTTAGTTACACTAACAGCTTTTACTACATCCCCTGATTAGTCTTAAATATGCTACATTGTAGCTTCATTGTGTGTCCCCTAGTTGTTCTACTTTTTGAAAGAGTAAACAACCAAGCTGTTTACCTGTTCCACTCCACTCATCATTTCTCACCTTAGTCGTCTCTTTTCCATACTGAAGAGCCCTAATCTTTCAAGCCTTTCTTTGTAGGCGTATCCTTCCATCTCATTTATCATTTTGGTCACTCTTCTCTGTATCTGTTCTACTTCCACTGTATCTTTTTAAAGATATTGCGACCAGAATTGCACACAGTATTTGAGGTGCTGTGGCATCATGGAGTGATACAGAGGCATTAACCTCTTCGGTTTTATTCTCCATTCCTTTCATTATGATTCCTAGCATTCTATTTGCTTTCTTGGCTGTGGGCAGAGGGTTTCAACATATTATCTATGATGACACCTAGATCCTTTTCCTGGGTGGCGATTCCTAATGGGGAATCTTGCAACATGTAACCATAGTTTGGGATGTTCTTCCCTAAGTGCATAACTCTGCACTTGTCCATATCATATTTCATCTGCCAATTTTTCAAGGTCCTCTTGTAATTTTTCACAATCCTCTTATGTTTTAACAACTTTGAATAATTTTGTATCATCTACAAATTTGATCACCTCACTTGTTATTCCTATTTCAAAGTCATTTATGAGTATGTTAAAAAGCAGCGGGCCCAATACAGATCCCTGGGATACTCCACTATTCACCTGTCTCCATTGAGAAAACTGGCTATTTAGCCCTACTCTCTGTTTTCTCTCTTTTAATCAGTTCCCAATGCACAATAGTACACTGCCTCCTAACCCATGACTTTTTAATTTCCTCAAGAGTCTCTCATAAGTGACTTTGCCAAAGGCTTTTTGAAAATTTGTCAAAGGCTTTTTGAAAATCCAGATACACTCTATCAACTGACTCTGCTTTATCTACTTGTTATTTACACCTTAAAAAAATAAAGATTAGTGAGACAAGACTTTCCTCAGTAAACCCATATTGGCTTTGTTGCATTAAACCATAACTATCTATAGTTCAGTAATTTTGTTCTTTATAATGGTTTCTATCATTTTGCCTACCACTGACATCAGGCTCAGCAGACTGTAGTTTCCCAGAGCACTCCTGAAACCATTTTTAAAAATTGGAGAATGGCCAATGTACCACCAATCTTCAGGTACTACAGATGATTTTAATGATAGTTCATAGATTACTAATAGTGGGTCTGCAGTCTCATTTTTTAGTTTTCTCAGTACCCTGGGATGTATACCATCTGGTCCAGATGATTTGCTACTCTTCAGTTTATCAAATTGCTGTATTACATCTTCCAGGTTTAATGAGATATGTTTCAATTCCTCTGATACATCACCATTAAATATCATTGGCATAGATAATTTCCCTATGTCTTCTTCAGTAAAGACTGAAAAAAAATCATTCAGTTTCTCCGCTATGGCTTTGCCCTCCCTTAGTGCCCCTTTTACTCCTCCATCATGTAATGGTCCAACTGACTCACAGATCTTTTGTTACAAATGTACTTGAAACAAAATTTATTGTGAGTTTTTTCTTCCATGGCAAACTTCTTTTCATATTCTCCCTTGGCCTACCTTATTAATATGAAGATTCTTGTGTGCCAGAGTTAACAAACTGCTAGGTACTTATGACCTAGATTGGCCACTGTTGGAAACAGGATACTGGGCTTGATGGACCTTGGTCTGACCCAGTATGGCATATCTTATGTTCTTATAAGTTGATCCAGGAAGAAACAGGTAACCAATGATGTTGGATGAGGGATAGCATGATACAGCTAAATCTCCCAGCATGGGAAAGGATCCGGACCGCAGTGTTTTGTATTGTTTGTAGGCATTTTAATTTGTATGCAGGGAGACCAGAGTAAATGGAATTCTAGAAATCTTGATGGGAAATGACAAGACTTAGTATTAAGGTAATTTGTAAATACTGTGCTGTTATTCCCTTCCTTGATATTTCTTCTCAAAGGGCACAGAAAGACTTTTTTAAAACAGAGCTGATCTGAGGGGAAAATGATAGTTCACTGTTCACTAATGCTCCAAGATATTTGAGAGAAGAGGCAAGCCTAATAGGGGATCTGTTAAGGAGAGGCATTCGTGATGGGGACAAGGAACTTCTAGTAAGCAGATTGCAGTGGTTTTCTCGGGGTTAAATTTGAGACGATGAGTTTGAGGTCAAGAGGCAACTTTGGTAAGACAATGATTAATAAGTGTGAGATCTGGAAAGTGAGAATCAAGATGAACCAAGAACAGGATGATATCAGCGTAGCCTTAAGTGCTAATGTTGGAGTCTTGAACTAAGGTTGCTAGAGGACTGAGGAAGATAATAAATAAGAGGGGGGCAAGAACAGAGCCCCGTGGGACTCTGCAGGTTAGAGAAAATGATGCAGATGAAGAAGAATCTATGGTAACCTGAAAACAACAATCGGCAAGAAAAAAGGAGAACAGGCAAGTGCAGTGTCACGAAGACGAATGGTAGTGAGACAGAAGGATGGAGTGATCAACAAAATCAAAAATTGAGAAGAGGTCGAATGAATTTGCTATTTGCTAGTGAGATTTTACCTGCATCAAAAGAGCTGTGAAGTTTGCTAATGAGAGATGTTTAAGGACAGACTCTGTACTATATTCAGGACAAAAGCCAGATTGGTGAGGATGGACGATGTTGGCATGCTCAGTATGGTCAGAAAGCATTCTGTGAGTTTGGACAAGTAGGGAAGATTAGAGATTGGGTGATAGAAGAATCACAAGGGTCAGAAGATGTTTTTTTTTCACGATGGGATGAATGATGACACGTTTCCAAGAACAGGGGCTAATCCAGATGTAAGGCTATTATTGATTATTGACAGAACAATAGGAAGTAAACCAAGAAAATATTTTGAAATCCAGAGAGATGGTATCGGATCAAGGATTTAAGTGGTTTTATGGGAGGAGGTAATGGGCACAGAGAGGGAGAGACTTGTGTTTGGAGTGCAAGAAGACGAAATGTGGAGAGGAAGGGTGGAGGGAATAGATACAAGGACTGATGGAAGAAGGGGTACAGGAGTATGGAAACTATCATGGATTGTCAAGATTTTACTATGAAAGTATGAGGCCAGCAGCACATCAGGAGATAGGCTGAGCCAAGAAAGATAAGTGAGTTCAGATTTTGTGGAATAGAGCTTTTTGGGCAGGTTGAAAATTAGAGAATAAGGTCAGCGTAAAATTTGTTCTTAGTGATGGTGATTTGTGACTGGTAAAAATGAGAGAAAACTTTGAATAAAGAGAGGTTAAGTGGGGTTTTATTTTTTCACCAGCACTTTTCGGACCTTCTCATATGTTGCTTGGCAGGACAGAGGCCAGGATGTAACCAGTAGCATTTTCAATCAACAAATCTCTCTTAACTAACAGTACGTTCATTTATCGGGATTGTGAGTGTAACAAGAAAGCACCCAGACAGGG
This sequence comes from Ichthyophis bannanicus, assembly GCA_033557465.1. Taxonomy (NCBI): domain Eukaryota; kingdom Metazoa; phylum Chordata; class Amphibia; order Gymnophiona; family Ichthyophiidae; genus Ichthyophis; species Ichthyophis bannanicus. The sequence goes on from CM066037.1 coordinate 298,657,621, forward strand.
TCTACTTTTGCTCAACTGTCTTTATTCAATTAATACCTGACGTCTCCAGCAGTACATTTTCCATTATACAATCCCATATGCAACATGCCAAGAAGTAACAGATGAAGATCTTTGGTGGGCAAAATCATCTCTTAGAAGCCACTCCCTAATCCTAGGCACCACTGTTCACCATCCCCCCTCCTCTCCCGGCTTCAGTCTACGACAATCTTTGTTTTCCTAAATTTCTCCTGGACTGGTCAAGGTCTCTGCTCAGCTGTTGAGCTTTAATGGGATTCTGTGGTGCAATTCAAACAGTGGCTTACATTGTTGAGGAGTACCCTCTGACAACCCGGGAAAGAGGACTCGAGGAGCTCCATTTAGCCACTGATAAGGCTATTGCTTGGCTTGGTGACCATGCAATCACAACATAAATAAATGATTATCTTCCACTGAGAAGAAAGCAGAAAGACTGTATCTTGTTATATTGTTATTTAACCTCCATTTATGAATACAGACTGCAGTATAAACAATGCTTACTGCTATGTACACTTCAAGAGCATTCAATATTGATAGCAGATTCTCAAAAAGCATTTGAAAAGAGCAATTGCTATAATCATTGCTTATGTCAATCCCTTACTGCCACATAGAACGAACAAAGAGAATATACAATTTATTAGGCTTCAATCTAGTTTTTGCGCTATGCAGATCCATTTAATGAGTGCTCCAAATATTTAGGCAGATATTCAAAAGCACTTTCATGAGTGGAGATGGTGTCGATCACATAAGTGAATTAAACAAAAACGGGCCGTTTTATTCACAAATGGCCACAATCATGCACTGGACAAAAAGGAGTGTTGTGGTGTGGGCAAGCGAAAAATATGTTCAGTGGCAAAATTCAGGTGCTGAACATATAACTTATCCATTAAAGTGCCAATGAGTAAATTACAGGTACAACTTTAAACTTGTAACTGGCCCTTTAAAGTTATACATGGATTTTCAAAGCTGACACATGAATACTACCAATGAAAATATGTTTAACTTTAGGAGTGTAATTTTATACGGAAGCACATACTTTAAGCGTGAAAATAGGCATCTTCCTGATCGTATCTCCAGTCTGGTCCCGGACCTCTGGGTTGTCTACCTTAAACAGCAGCTTGGAGACTGAGGAACCACCTTCTTTCTCTGATGTCACCAGTATATGATGCTGGGATCCGCCTTCTCTCCCCAGTTACCTCAGTCTCCAAGCAGCTGTTGGAAGGCAGCCCAGGGGTCCGGGCTCCCTGGAGGAAAGATTAGGAATCTTGTGGGGTAGTTTTTTCTTCAAAATAGAATCAATATCTGGTTATTTTCACCAGAGTATTTTAGTGCAGCCTGTGCCTTTAAATTTGGCAGGAGTCTTCCCCCCTCCCGTTAATCCGGTCGGGTTTCTGCGGGAGGGTGAGGGCAGCTCTAGGAAAGGCACTGCTCTGGCTCTGGGGCTGTGCCATTCGGTCGGTGGCAGACCGGAGCCATCGGAGTGTGTGGAGCCGGCGCTTTGCAGAAGCTCTGCCTGCCAGCGCGTCCGGTTTCCGTCGGCAGCGGTTGGGGCCGCGAATTAAAGCCTTTGCTTCCTTTCACTTTTCTCACGCCCGGAGAGCCCCGAGGCAGTTCCGGTGAGGCGCCGGGGCGTGAGTGCAGCAGTCTGATGCGCCAGGGGCCGATCGCGGTGAGTAAATTTGTCTGCCGTCCTTTCTGGGCCCTCTTTATTTTCGGCGTGAATTCGGCCTGTTGAGGCCTACCGCGTGGCCGGGCTCGCGGCGCGGTACAGCGTGTATCTCTCGGGGGGCGCGTACAGGTAGTGTAGTGCTCCCTTCGAGGCTTTTTCTTTCGGGGTTTTTTGTTTTATTGGGCCATCCTTTGTAGTGCCTTGTGTTTCTTAACAAAAAAAAAAAATCTAAATAAATACATTAAAATAAGACAGGCAATAAAATTGCGCTAACGGGCCTTCCAAGCACGAGGGCAAGGACACTCAGGAAGGGGTCAGTCCAGGGGTATCAGGGCCTTCTGACTGGGCCTTCTTGCCTGCCACAAGTGTTTGGGTGACAGCGGCAGTCTGCAGAGCTGCTGCTGGTTATTACCATGCCTTCCCGACCCCAGTGTTTTGTGTGTGGGGCTAGGAAAGGCTCTGTGGCCGACTCGGGTGTGTGCAAAGGGTGGACAAAGGAGGCCGCTCTAATGGATCAGGGGACAGGGTCTAAGAACGGAGTCCCCGGAGCCGATCCAGGGCCATGTGCGAATCCGGCTGCTGTATTGACCTCTGAGGAGCCGGTAGCAGGTCCTTCTTCTGCTCCAGATATTGCTCCAGCTCCTGCGCCCTGGGCTAAGGGGCTGGCGTCTATTTTTTCTGATGATTTTCTATTTCTGATACAGCAGACGATGGGAGGTGCTCCTCTCTCGCAGCATCTTAAGAGTCCAGTCAGGCGTGGTGCAAAACGGCCCTCCTCGTCCATCCCCACGGCGGAACGCCAGGGCAAGTCACGACGCCTGGAGGATGAGGAGTCTAAGGATCCGTCGGTGGTCTCGGAGGAGCGGTTTTCCGAGGACGAGTGCCAGAGTGTGGATCTGGAAGAGGAATTGGAAGAAGGTGAACTCGAAGAGAAGGAGGACCAGGCGAGAGTGGTGCGGGTGTTCCGAAGGGAGTAACTCCCTGCGCTGATTGTGGAATCCCTAGGGGCCTTGAATATGCCGGTCCCGGGTTCAGCGGAGGATGACTCCCTGGAGGATCCTTTGTTACAAGTTTTTCGGAAGACTCAGCGTGCTTTCCCAGTTCACCAGGTCTTTCAGGAGATGATTCAGGAGGAATGGAATGTCCCCGAGGCACCGTTGAAGGGTGCGTGGGTAATGCGTCGGCTCTATCCCCTGGTGGATCAGGATAGGGAAGTCTTTCAGTCGCCTAAGGTGGATGCAGCGGTGGCAGCAGTCACGAAGAAGACTACCATACCGGTTGAGGGGGGTGCAGTCCTCAGGGATGCGCAGGACAGAAGGTTGGATGCCATGCTGCGTCAGATTTTTGATGTGAACGCCTTGGCGCTCCAAGCGGCTATTTGTGCAGCATGGGTTGCCCGGGCTTGTCTTCGCTGGTCGCAGCGAGTTGCAGGAGAGCGGAGCGGCGCTGCTGTCGATGAGGCCTCCAGGTTGGAGTCAGGGGCGGCCTATCTGGCAGATACGCATTATGACCTCATGAGAGGTTTGTCCAAGAGCATGGCGTCGGCGGTGGCGGCCAGGCGCTATCTGTGGCTCCGGAATTGGGCGGCGGACAATTCCTCTAAGTCCCGGCTCAGCAAGCTGCCTTTTAAGGGGTGCCTGCTTTTTGGCGAAGACCTGGAGAAGTTGGTGAAGGACCTGGGTGAGTCCAAGGGCGGTCGTCTGCCCGAGGACAAACCTAAGCAGGCTAGCAAGGTTCCCGGAGGCAAGGGCCCATTTCGGGATTTTCGCAGGTACCGATTTCAGAGGTTTAATTTCCCTCAGAGAGGTAGGTTTCCCGGAAGAAGCCAGGGCTTTCGGGGGTTTCGGGGGGCAGGAAGAGGGTTTGGGGCCTCTTCCGTGGCTTCCTCGTCCAACTTTAAAAAGTCACAATGATGCCAGGGGGGCCCAGGCTCCCCTAACCTCGGTAGGGGGGAGACTGCAGGAGTTTTATGCAGCCTGGGTCCACATCACGTCAGATCAATGGGTGCTCGAGGTAATTCGAGACGGCTATGCCTTGGAATTCCGCAGGCCGGTTCGCGACGCCTTTGTAGTGTCTCCCTGCTGGTCGCCAAGCCGATGGGCGGCAGTGGGGCAGACGGTGCGCAGGCTCCTCGAACTCGGCGCCGTCGTTCCTGTCCCTCGCAAAGAACTCAGCTGCGGTCGATACTCCATTTATTTTATAGTGCCAAAAAAGGACGGCGGTTGTCGACCGATTCTGGATCTCAAGGGAGTGAATCGTCAGCTCTGCGTGTCACGCTTTCACATGGAGACGCTTCGGTTGGTTGTCGTGGCGGTGCGAAAGGGTGAGTATCTTACGTCCCTAGACCTCGCGGAGGCGTACCTTCACATTCCCATTCGTCCGGACCATCAACGTTTTCTTTGTTTTGCGGTTCCTTCCGGACATTATCTGTTCCGAGCATTGCCTTTTGGGCTAGCGACGGCGCCTCGTACGTTCACCAAGATCATGGTGGTGGTCGCCGCGGCGTTGCGGAAGGACGGAATTCTGGTTCATCCATACCTGGACGATTGGTTAATTCGAGCAAAGTCCAGGGACGAGAGCGAAAGGGTGACGGCCCGAGTAGTGTCCTTCCTGGAAGGGCTGGGTTGGGTGGTCAATATGGGAAAAAGCCATCTCATTCCCTCACAGAATTTGGAATACCTCGGAGCTCGATTCGACACAAGGTCGGGGCAGGTGTTTCTACCGCAGAGGTGGGCCAGCGCTTTGCGGATGCTGGTGCGGAGGTTCCTGCGCCGCCAGGCACCCATGGCATGGGAGTACTTGCAAGTGCTCGGCACCATGGCGTCAACCATAGACTTGGTGCCGTGGGCGCGAGCGCACATGAGACCGTTGCAGCGAGCTCTGCTTCGGCGCTGGTCGCACCAGCGGGATTCTCTGACCAGGCAGCTTCCTTGCCCGGAAGAAACGAGATCGGCCCTGCGGTGGTGGTTGGAGCCAGCGGTGTTGCGGAAGGGGAGGCTGCTGGAATCGCCGGTTTGGATCCCGGTGACGACGGACGCCAGTCTAAGCGGCTGGGGGGCGCATTGCCGGGGTCAGTTCGCCCAAGGACTTTGGGACGATCAGGAGAGGACCTGGCCGATCAACCGATTGGAGCTACTGGCGGTGTCACTGGCCTTGCAGAGCTTCCACGGGATTCTGGCGGGGTCGGCGGTGCGGGTCTTCTCCGACAATGCGACGGTGGTGGCATATGTGAATCGTCAGGGAGGTACCAGCAGTGCGGTGCTGGAGGAAGAGGCCGAGGCCCTGTTTACCTGGGCCGAGGTAGAGCTCGAGGCCCTCTCGGCAGCGCATGTGGCCGGGGTGGACAATGTGCAAGCGGATTTCCTCAGTCGTGTGCGGGTGGATCCCGGAGAGTGGGTTCTTCACCCGGAAGTGTTCGACATGCTGGTGCGGCGCTGGGGGGCCACAGTCATGGACCTCATGGCAACCTTTCAGTCGGCAAAGGTCGCTCGCTTTTACAGCAGGAGAAGAGAAAGGATGTCAGAGGGTCTGGATGCGCTAGTCCAGAACTGGCCAGAGGGACAGCTTCTGTATGTTTTTCCGCCATGGGCGCTGATAGGCCGAGTTGTCCAACGTATCGAGGGGTACTGAGGGCACGTGATTCTGGTGGCCCCGGATTGGCCTCACCGGCCCTGGTATGCGGACCTAGTGCGGCTGCTAGTAAAAAGACCCTGGCGTCTTCCGCGGCGGGCGGACCTGCTCTCGCAGGGTCCGCTGTGGATGCCCCACCTGGATCGGTTCTCGCTTACGGCTTGGCTCTTGAAAAGGCGCGGCTGAGGGCAAGGGGCTACTCCGCGTCGGTGATCAGTACTTTGTTGCGCGCTAGGAGAAGGTCTACATCCTTGGCGTATGTTAGGATCTGGAGAGTGTTTGAGGCCTGGTGTGCCGATCGCGCGGGAGTGGCTCTGGAAGCTACCGTCCCGCAGGTCTTGCAATTTCTTCAGGACAGTTTTGAGAAGGGGTTGGCAGCTTCGTCGCTGAAAGTTCAGGTCGCAGCCCTCGCCTGTTACAGAGGTAAGATAGGTGGTCGCCCACTAGGGGGGCATTGTGATATTAAGCGTTTTCTCCGGGCGATTTCGTTGCTGCGGCCTCCTGGGCGCAGTTTGGTGGCTAAATGGAGCCTCCCGTTTGTGCTGGAGGCCCTAGAACACGAGCTGTTTGAACCGTTGAGTCGGGCGTCACTGAAGGATTTGATGTTGAAAGTGGTGTTCCTGGTGGCCATTTGTTCGGCACGAAGGGTCTCGGAGTTACAGGCTTTCTCGTGTAAGGAGCCTTACCTGTCGTTTTTTGAGTCTAAGGTAGTTTTGAGGCCTGTGCCTGCCTTCTTGCCCAAGGTGGTATCGGCTTTCCATTTGAGTCAGGTAGTGTCCTTGCCGGTCTTTTGGGGGCCGGCGGAGGGTGCTTCCGGCGCTGTGCGAAGTACGCTGGACGTCAAGCGGGCGTTGAAGAAGTATCTGCGCCGGACGGCGGAGTTCCGCAGTTCCGAGAGGCTGTTCGTGTTGTTCGCGGGTCCGCGTAAGGGGGAAGCGGCGTCGAAGGCCTCCATATCGCGGTGGATTAGACAAGCTATTGCGTCGGCGTATATTTTGAAGGGTCGGCCGGTGCCGGAGGGGCTGCGAGCCTACTCTACGAGAGCGCAAGCAGCATCTTGGGCGGAGTCTCGTTTGGTTCCACCGGTGGAGATTTGCAAGGGGGCGACGTGGTCTTCTTTGAATTCCTTTGTGAAGCACTACTGGTTGGATGTCCAGGTACAGCAAGATGTGTGTTTTGGGCGGCGGTCCTTCATGCTGCCACAGAGGGTCCCTCCCGTTGAGTACTGCTCTGGTACTTTCCCAGAGGTCCGGGATCAGACTGGAGATACGATCAGGATGGTTAAATTAGACTTACCTGCTAATTGTTGTTCCTGGAGTAGATACAGTCTGGTCCCGTATCCCGCCCTGGTGTACTGGTGTCTCGTGAGGGGCAGCCTGCAGGGCCGGCCGTCTGTCACAGATAAGCGTGCGGAGCACTTTTTTGGGTGTTCTCCTGGCGGGGCGGGCTTCTCCTGGGTCTGCTGGGGGGAAGATTCCTCGCACTTTTATGGGATACAGTCAACTGTTTCCTGTTATTTAAAGGTTCTCTTGCTCGGTTTTTTTGGGGGGATTAGGCGCGGAATAGCGCCGGCTTCGCCTGCTGTAGTTGCTTAAGATGCTTACTTGTTTCTCCGGTGAGTCTGCTTTGTCAATAGGTAACTGGGGAGAGAAGGCGGATCCCAGCATCATATACTGGTGACATCAGAGAAAGAAGGTGGTTCCTCAGTCTCCAAGCTGCTGTTTAAGGTAGACAACCCAGAGGTCCGGGACCAGACTGTATCTACTCCAGGAACAACAATTAGCAGGTAAGTCTAATTTAACCTACTTAGCTGCTATTTTATAAAGAAAAGTAGGCACCTACATTTCTTTTTAATATACTAGTGTAAGTAGCAGAAATCAGACCTTAAGGCACAGACATTTATAGCAGCCCTAGAGCAAGTCTGCATGTAAATTACAGTATTTTATAATCTAAACGTGTACTTGCACGCAGGGTGAGCCTTAGGTGAACCTTATCCCTTGCACCCCCTCCCCCTTAGGTGCCCTTTGCTGCCCCTCTACGGAATGTGCAGCAGCAGCAATGAGCACAAACAGCTCCGCAGTGCCTACCTTTAAGTTTCGGTACCGCATAGATGTTTACTTCTGCCCCCTCTCTAATGCTGACTTCCTGTTGTAGCAGGAAGTCAACATCAGGCACCAGAGGGGCAGAAGCAAACAGCACCACAACCGGCAATGGGTGCCACCAGAGGGCCAATGCCCTAGGCGACTGCCTAGTTCACACAACAGTAGCACTGGCCCTGCTTGCATGCTCTGCCCACACTCTGCCATTGTGCATGGCCACTGGTAAAATGTACACCATGAAATCAACATGCATATTTTTATGCTGGTGTCTATTTTATAAGAGGCTATTTACCTGTCTACTTTCACAAGTGGATGATAATTTTATAAATTCCTGTTCAGTCAATGCAGGTTACCACACACGTATTTGGGGCCTATTTCATAAAGTGAAGCACACACATACTTTACTTTACAAAATATAGCCGTACTGACATGTCTTAACCTAGTTGAGGCAGTTACGCCTAGATTTGCAGAACCGCATGAAAGTTATAGTATTCTATGACTTGCGTGTGTAAATAGAGGCCGGGCCTACACTCTGCCCAAGCTCTACTCCCATGCATACCCCAACAGAAACTACGTGTGATAGGACTTACGCGGGTGATTACAGAATAGCAACCACTCAAGAGTACGCTTGTAAGTGCTCCTTCATACGCACAAAGCCCTGAAAAATAGGGACTTATGTGTGTAAATGGTGTGTAACTTTCTGCATGCCCCATATAAAATCAGCCCCTTAAAATGGGCAACTCCTTATAAAATGACCTCCTAAGAGGGTAATTTTATAAACTCCTGCACAGCTAGTGCACGTTGCCATGTATGTATTTGGGGCCTATTGTATATGAAGTACATGTGTACTTTACTTTATAAAAATATGGGCATAATGACCTCAATCTAGTCATGGTAGTTACATCTGTTCTACAGTAGACGTAAATGCCTGCACCTAGAACGTTCAGAAATGTGCCTAAGTCATAAAATAACACGTACACGTGCAAATTTAGGTTCTGCCTCGGCGGACACCCAAACTGCAAGTATGCACAACAGGACTTGCACAGACACTTACGGGATAGCAACCGCCTAAAGACACATGTAAGTGCCCAATCATGTGCATAAGTCCTTTAAAATAGGGACTTATGCACATAATTATGGCATAGATTTCTCTATGGTCCTTATAAAATCAGCCCCTGAAGGTACAGTTAGGACTTGATTTTATAAAAGGATGCTTATGTGAGACATCAAAAAGACCCTATTTTAGAAAGGCTAGCTGGGTCCACTTTGTCCATAAATATATACATATATATAGAAAGAAAGATGGAGATAGAAACGGCACTGGGTATGCCTAGTAGCACTATACAAATGATAAGCACTAGCGCATATCAGGGCTTGACAAACCCCAGAAGTGCTGACAGAGGCAGTGATTGTGGCCAACACAGATGCTGTTTGCTCATGGGGGAGGGGATCTCCACAGGCAAGACAGCATTGGTCTTGGCAATGACCTGCATGTCCATGACTGCCTGAGAGCTGGGATCACCTGCAAAAAAGAAAAGGTTAGTGGAAGGGGGAGCTGGTCAGTCGGCCCCAGAGTTGGTTCAAGGTGTTGGCACCCAAGGCAAACATTAAACCTTTTGCGTTTTGTCACCCTAGGCAGCCGCTTAGTTTGCCTAGTGATTGGGCCAACCCTTCATTTCTTTGGGAGGAGGAGTTCCAGCTTTTGTAGCATAGAAACTTAGATACAGTGAAATACTGTAGTTAGGGAACTGCTCCTTTCAAACTCCCTCTCCCTGTTTTCTACTCTCCCAACTTGCCAAACTGCCCCATCCCCCAAAATTGCCCAATCTCACAATTTTCCCACCACCCCAATCCCCAAAAATACTCCATCACAACTACTGAAAAATGTCCCTACCCCCAAAAAAACACCACACTACTACCATACCACCCTGTATATTGCCCCACTCCCAAAAACTACATCCCTACAACTGCGCTACCTATCTGCAAACTATTTCCACCCCATAAAACAACCTCCAACTGCCTGACCACCCTACAAACTTCCCTCACCCCAATAAACAACATCCCACAAATATCCCATCCCCAAAAAATACCTTTTTACTAAGAACATAGGATATGCCATACTGGGTCAGATCAAGGTCCATCAAGCCCAGTATCCTGTTTCCAACAGTGGCCAATCTAAGTCACAAATACCTAGTAGTTTCCCCAAAAGATACAGGTTCCACAGTGCTTGTATTGGGACAAGCAGTGGATATTCTGGGTCCCCTTTAATAATGGTTTATGGACCTTTCCTCCAGGAACTTGTCCAAAACTTTTTTAAACCCGGCTACACTAACAGTTTTTACTACATTCTCCAGTAGCAAATTCCAGAGTTTGATTACATGTTGAGTGAAAAAATATTTTCTCTTATTAGTCTTAAATAGGTTATCCTGTAGCTTCAGTGCATGCTCCCTAATCTTTCTATATTTTGATGGCGTAAACAATCGATCTACATTTACCCGTTCCACTCCATTCATTAATTTATAGACCTCTATCATATCTCCCCTCAGCCGTCTTTTTTCCAGGTTGAAGAGCCCTGACCTTTTTAACCTCTCTTCATAGGGATATCCTTCCATCCCCTTTACCATTTTGATGGTTCTTCTCTGTAGCTTTTTTAATAATACTATATCCTTTTTAAGATACGGCGACCAGAATTGCACACAATATTCAAGGTGCGGTCACACCATTTGGCGTGGCCCTTAGGTGTAAGTCCGTAGCGAATGATCCAACAGCTGTGAGTTGTAATTTTCCGTTTCCTTCCCTCTTCTATTTCTTTGTCTATCACTGTGTCTCTTATTCTGTCCTATCTTATTAATGGCGTTCTTTTCATATTTTCTGTAACATTAATATTGTATTGTAAACCGCTCTGATGCTTTGGCCTGAGCGGTATATCAAATGTAACAATAAACATAAACCATGGAACGATACAGAGGCATTATAATATCCTTTGTTTTATTTTCCATTCCTTTCCTTATGATACCTAGCATTCTATTTTCTCTCTTGGCTGCTGCTGCACACTGGGCGGAGGGTTTTAACATGTTATCCACGATGATGCCTAAATCCTTTTCCTGGGTGGTGATTCCTAATGTGGAACCTTGAATCGTGTAACCATAGTTTGGGTTTTTCTTTCCTAGGGGCATAACTTTGCACTTGTCCACATTAAATTTCATCTGCCATTTTAATGTCCAGTCTTCAACTTATTAAGATCCTCTTGCAATTTTTCACAAGCCTCTTGGGTTTTAACAACTTTGAATAATTTTGTCTCTTCTACAGATTTGATTACCTCACTCATTATTCCCATGTTCAGGTAATTTATGACTAAGTTAAAAAGTAGCAGACCCAGCACAGAACCCTGAGGTGCTCCATCACCTTTCTCCATTGGGAAAATTGGCCATTTAGCCCTACCTTCTGCTTTCTATCTTTTAACCAGTTCCTGATCCACAATAGTACACTGCCTCCTATCCCATGACTTTTTAGTTTTGCCAAAAGTCTCTGATGAGGGACCTTGTCAAAGGCTTTCTGAAAGTCCAGATACACTATATCAACTGACCCACCTTTGTCTACCTGTTTATTCACACCTTCAAAAAAACATAACAGATTAGTAAGACAAGACCTTGTTTGGCTAAAGCCATGTTGGATGTCTCCCATTAAGCCATGACTGTCTACATGTTCAGTAATTTTGTTCTTTATGATGGTTTCTACCATTTTCCCGGTACTGACATCGGGCTCACAGGGCAGTAGTTTCCCGATTCATCCCTGGAACCCTTTTTAAAAATTGGCGTTACAGTGGCCATCCTCCAGTCTTCAGGTATTACAGATGATTTTAATGATAGTTCACAGATTACTAATAGTAGGTCTGCAATCTCATATTTCAGTTCTTTCAACACCCTTGGATGTACTGTATACCATCCGGTCCAGGTGATTTGCTACTCTTCAGTTTATCATATAGTTGTAATATATCTCTATGACTGCCCCCCAAAAATCAAAACTGTGTGACCAATAGGTGCCTGCTTTAGGGTAAGTCCACCATATGTGTATAAAGATTCTTCTTTGCCCCTAATCCCGCCAACACTCCCCATTAACTACTACTACCTTTCATTTGTATAGCGCTACAAGGTTGTCCCACCACCCCACAAACTTCTCTGCCCTCAATTCCTACTCCTTGCAATTCCCCTACCACCCTACAGACTGCTCCCATCCCTAAACAATAACCCCTGGTATTGTCCAACCACAGGAAAAACTGCGCAACCCCTAAAATATATATCAACTGTTCCACCACCCCGCAAATTACTCCATCCTCAGAAATCATCCCTTAACTATCTCATCGCTTCGTCATCTGCCCCTGCATTTGCCCAACTACCCGACAACCTGCCCCATTCCAAAAATCTACTGTCCCACAATTGCCCCATCCCCAAACAGTACTGCCCCCACAATTGCCCCATCCCCATCCCTCGCAACTGCCCCGCCAACCTGCATACTCCCCCTACCCATAAAAAAAAACACACTATAGCAAATGCCATCATTCTACAAATTGGCCCATCCTAAAAAATACCCTCACAACTGCCCCACCCTGAAAAACAACTCCTAGGACTCCCTTATTACCTCATTAACTGTCCCCTGGATCTACCTCACCACCCTGCAAACTGGCCCCACTAAAACTATTACCCTGCAATAGCTCCACCCTCAAAAACTATTCTCTGCGACTGTCCCATCACCAAAAAATATCACGACAACTACTCACCCCCAAAACCTACCTTATGCAATCCATCACCATCCCACAAACTGTTCCCACCCCCAAAAGTTAACCCACATCACAAACTTCCTCCTGCGTCTACCCCCACTCCACAAACTGCCCCCTCCCACAACTACATCCACTGGCACTAACCCACTATCCCATTACCACACCGCAGATACAATATACACATAGCACACACATACACATGAACACCAGACATAGAGATTAGAACTAATTCCCTAACTGTAATCTACTGCCTATGGAGAAGAGATGGCCAATAAGGGTCTATAAATCTTGAGTGGAATAGAATGGGTAGACGTGAATAGACTGTTTACTCTTTCAAAAATACAAGGACTATGGGATATGTCAAGAAACTACAAAGTATTATATTTAAAATAGATAGGAGAAAATACTTTTCTCTCAATGTATAATTAGTCTTTGAAACTCATTACCGGTGAATGTTGTAAAAAAGCAGCTGGGTTTAAAAAAGTTTGACAAATTCCAGAAGGAAAAGTCTATAAACCATTCTTAAGGTAGTCCAAGAGAAAACCATTGCTAATCCTTGGTGATAAGTGGTATGAAACTGGTTACTTCTGGGATATGTCAGGTACTTGTGACCTGAATTGACCACAGCTGGAAACAGGACACTGGCCTGGATGGACCTTTGGTCTGATCCATATGGCAGTTTGTATGTACTCCATTTCACATTGACATATGTATTTCATTTTCCTTGCTGTTATTTTTTACTGTGAAAACTATTGACTGGTTTGCACTGCTTTCTTTTTGGCTAATATACCTAATGCAAGCTACTATCTGTTGCCATGGGCAAGGCTGGATGAAGTCACTGACAAGCTAGGACCATACATATTGTCCACAGTTTATGAAGGCATGATCAGATGTGCTCAGCAACTGGGAGATTAGGATTGACACCTGTCTGGCTTTTTCATGATTCCTAATTCCAATCACATCTCGCATCCACCTCAAAACCATACTAAACATATTTAAAATCAAAGATGAAATTAGACTTACCTGCTAATTGTTGTTCCTTAAGGAACTCTAGTCCAGTCCCGGAACCATAGAGTTTAGAATCTCCTCCAGCAGCCTTGGAGATTGAAAGACATCATCGCTTTGCTGGCACCAGTATAAGTAGGCAAGGACTGCCCCCTTCATCCAGTACCTATTGACAAAGCAAACTGAGCAGAACAACAAATAAGTAGAGCAAAAGTAAGAAAACCAACAACTAACCCGAAATCCCAGGAGTGAAGTGTTTTTTTTTTTTTTAATTCCTTATTAGTTAATTTTATGATAAAGATTATTAAACAGTGCTACAGAGGATTCCCCCCCAACTGGCTCCACCTTCTGCCTGCGGGGAACCTCTAGAGAACCAAGCTGTACCGCCTACCATGTACTTCAGGCTGACAACCCCCAGCACTCAGGGCGGGCTCCGGGACTGGACTAGAGTTCCTTAAGGAACAACAATTAGCAGGTAAGTCTAATTTCATCTTCCTTTGCGTCCCTCTAGTCCAGTCCCGGAACCATAGAGGATGTAACAGAGCAGTGAATATTAATGGGAGGGACCTGCAAGTCCAGCCTGAAGCACCGCTGAACCGAAACGCACATCCCCCTCCGCCTGCACATTTAGCCGATAGTTCTTTACAAAGGAATGCAACGACGACCACGTCGCCGCCCGGCAAATGTCCGCCACCGGAACCAAACTGAACTCCGCCCAAGACGCCGCCTGCGCCCTAGTCGAGTGAGCTCGCAAACCTTCTGGCACCACCTTTCCTTTCAACAGATACTCTGAAGCAATTGCTTCCTTCACCCAACGGGAAAGCGAGGACTTCGCTGCGGCCTCCCCCTTATGCGGGCCCCCGAAAGCTACAAACAACCTATCCGACTTGCGGAAGGGAGCCGTCCTCAGTAGATACTTCTTAAGGACCTGCCGAACATCTAACCTATGCAACACGCCTCCTGACTGCTCCTTTTGCCGGTCCGAAAACACCGGAAGCGACACCACTTGATTAACATGAAACGTGGAGACCACTTTTGGTAAAAACCCTGGAACCGTACGGAGAACCACCTTATGATCGAAAAAAGACAAATACGGCTCCTGACAGGATAACGCTTGCAGTTCAGAAATCCTTCTCGCGGAACAGATAGCTACCAAGAAGACCGTCTTCAACATCAGATCCTTTAGTGACGCTGTGGCCAACGGCTCAAACGGCGCCCCGAGTAAGGCTGCCAACACCAAGTTCAAATCCCACGCTGGAACCATACAACGCTTCGGAGGACGCAAGAGTAACACGCCACGCAAGAACCGTTTCACATCAGCGTGAGCCCACAACTGTTGCCCCTGCATCTTACCACGGTAACAGGAGAGGGCCGCTAACTGCACTCTCAAGGAACTTGCCACAAGACCCTTGTCCACACCGTCTTGCAAAAAAGAAAGAATCTGCGAAACCGAGGCTCCCAAGGGTTTCAGCCCCCGCTCCGCACACCAGGCCTCAAAAATGCGCCAAATCCGAATGTACGCCAACGACGTAGATCTTCTACGCGCCTGCAGCAAGGTAGAAATGACCGCTGCCGAATACCCCCTGGCCGTCAACCTCGCCCTTTCAAGAGCCATGCCGTAAGCAAGAATCGATTCACCTGGGGCATTCGCAACGGGCCCTGCCACAACAAATCCGCTCGCTGCGGCAGACGGCATGGCTTGTCCGCCAGCAGCCGCACCAAATCGGCATACCACAGTCTTCTGGGCCAGTTGGGCGCCACCAGGACCCCCAGACCGCGATGACGCTCTATTCGCTGTACCACTCTGCCAATGAGTGCCCAAGGCGGGAACACAAAGAGAAGACCCGATTCTGGCCACCGCTGGGCTAGCGCGTCGATCCCCTCTGACATGCGTTCCCGCCACCTGCAGAAGAACCGCTCCACCTTCGCTGACTCGAACGTCGCCATCAGATCCATTAGCGGGAGACCCCAGCGGCGCACCAACAGCGAAAACACCTCCGGGTGCAGAACCCACTCTCCGGGATCCACCCTGCACCGACTGAGAAAATCTGCCTTGACATTGTCCACGCCTGCCACATGCTGCGCCGACAGACCCATCAGATTTCGCTTGGCCCAAGCTAAAAGCTGGCTGGCCTCTGCCTCTAGCATCGTGCTGCCAGTGCCACCCTGGCGATTGATGTAGGCCACTGTCGTCGCGTTGTCTGATAACACACGCACCACCTCCTGCCTGAAGGTCTCCTGAAACTCCCGCAGGGCTAAAAACACCACTTGCATTTCCAACCTGTTGATGGAACATTCCTGCTCTTCCTGAGACCACCGACCCTGAGCAAAGCGGCCGTCGCAATGCGTGCCCCAGCCCAGAAGACTGGCATCCGTCGTCAGCAGTCTCCAGGATGGAGGCTCTAGCGGCAGCCCCTTTGACAAACTCTCCGGCTGCAACCACCACCGAAGGTCCTAACACACGTCCTGCAGACAAACCAGCTGATGCGACAATGCATCCCGTTGAGGAGACCAACGCCGAAGAAGCGCGCTCTGCAACGGTCACATATGCGCCCTGGCCCACAGGACCACCTCTATCGTGGCCACCATCGTCCCGAGCAATTGAAGATAATGCCATGCCGAGGGCGCCGGTCTGGCTAGAAACTGCCCCACGAGCTGCCGCAACCCCTGAGCTCAGTGGGCTGGAAGAAACACCGCGGCCTGTTGCGTCTCGAACCGCGCCCCCAAGTACTCTAGGGACTGTGAGGGAACCAGATTGCTCTTTGCAAAGTTGACCACCCAACCCAGGCTCTCCAACATCTGAATCACCCGAGTGGTGGCCGACACACTCTCGTCCCGCGACTTTGCATGAATCAACCAATCGTCTAGGTAAGGATGCCCCAGCCCCCCTCTTTGCGAAGCACCGCCGCCGCTACTACTACCATAATCTTGGTGAAAGTCCGAGGCGCTGTCGCCAGTCCGAACGGCAACGCTTGAAACTGAAAATGCCCCATTGGAACCGCAAAGCGCAGGAACCGTTGATGCTCCTGCCGCACCAGGATATGGAGATACGCTTCCGTCAGATCCAGCGAGGTCAGGTATTCCCCCGCCCTGACCGCCGCTATGACGGAATGCAGCGTCTCCATCCGGAAATGTGTGACCCGGAGACACCGATTCACCCTCTTTAAGTCCAGAATCGGCCGAAAAGTGCCTTCTTTCTTCGGCACTACAAAATAAATGGAGTATCGACCGTACCCGCACTGATCTCTTGGCACGGGCACCACTGCCTTGAGTTGTAACAAACGCTGCAGGGTTTCTGAGACTGCCCGGCACTTCTGCGGGGCTTTGCAAGGGGACTGAACAAAGGAATCTAAGACGGATCGATGGAGCTCTAATGCATAACCCTCTCGAATGACCTCTAGGACCCACTGGTCTGACGTAATTTGGACCCAGGCAGGGTAAAACTCCCGCAAACAACCTCCGACCGGGATCACCTCCACCTGAGTCCCCCTCATCTCATTGTGACTTTTTAACGGCTGAGGATTGGTAAGGAGCAAAACCTCTACCGGCCCCCCGGAAACCGCGAAACCCCTGGCCCCGCGTTGGAAATCTCCCACGCTGAGATTGGATAAAGCGGGAGGACTGAAACCTACAAAAATCCCTGGGAACCCCCCGGGACCCCGCAGCTTAGGCTTATCCTCTGGAAGGCGACCCCTTTTAGACTCACCTAAATTCTTTACCAACTTTTCTAGATCCTCTCTAAACAAAAGCTTACCCCAAAACGGCAGCTTGCTGAGTCGAGTCTTAGAGGAAGTGTCCGCCGCCCAATTACGCAGCCAGAGGTACCGTCGAGCCGCTACCACTGAGGCCATACTCATAGCTAAGCCGCGGATGAGATCATAATGAATGTCCGACAAATAAGCAGAACCTGACTCCAGGCGCGCTACATCGTCCAGCCGTCCCTCCAGGTGGTCTCCCTGCAATCTCTGAGACCACCGCAAACAGCCTCTCGCCACCCACACCCCCGCTATCGAGGCTTGCATCGAGAGAACACAAACATCGAACACCTGCTTCAACAGAGTATCCAACTTCCTGTCCTGGACATCTTTTAGCGCCGCGGCCCCTTCAACCAGAATCGTAGTCTTCTTAGTAACTGCCGAAACCGCTGCATCTACCTCGGGAGAGCAAAAAAGTTCCCTATCCTGATCAGACAACGGGTAAAGCCGAGCCAAGACCCTGGACCCCTTCAGAGCCGACTCTGGTACGTCCCACTCTTCCTGAATCATACTCCGAAACACTCTATGAACCGGAAAAACTCGATGGGACGTCTGAACCGCCTGCAGCAACGGATCTTCCAAGGCATCCTTCGCCCCCGTCCCTTCCGAGGGCATATTCAAGGTCTTAAGAGTCTCGGCAATCAAGGCGGATAGCTCCTCGCACCGAAACACTCGGACTACCCTGCTCTGCTGTTCTGAATCAGGCAGCTCTCCCTCCTCCAGCTCTTCTCCCGAGAACTCTTCCATCTCCGTGTCCACGCCTCCCAGGTCTTCCCCGAGGCGCGACCCAGGGCTCTCCCCCCCGGACACTCTACGTCTCTTGGCCGAGGAAAGGCCCTCGACAGCTGGATCTACAGATCCCCGCCGCTTCTGTGCCTGTGCACCTTGGGGAGGAGACCCCATTGCGGGCTGCAGCAGAGCAAAAGCCTGCTGCATGAGGGAAAAGAAACCTGGTGGCACCGCCGGAGCAGGCCCACCCAGACCCTGCTGCTGAGACACAGAAGACAGCTCACCCGAAGACAACCCTGGCAGAGGCTCCGCGGGGTCAAGCAGCGGGGGCAAGCCGTCTGTCCCTGCAGGCAGAACCGCCTCACGGTCCTGGGAGGATCCCTCTGTTGGCCCCTCCATAACCTGCGCCTCGCGGGAGCAAGCCCCACAGACACCTGAGCCCAGAACCGTACTGCGCTTCACACCGCAAACCAGACACCTGAGCTTCGCCGGCATCCCACTGCTAAGCAGCGCCGCCCACACCGCACCTCTCCGAGCAAGCGCACTGGTGGAAAGTAGCCCAAAAGGTACTCAGTCAAGAAGACCCTAGGCCTCTGCCTGCTGTGGGACTCCCATTTTTTTTTAATTTTTTTACTACTATTCGCTTCCCCTAAGGTCTCCTGGCTAGGAAAAAGCAGCAGCAAGCAAAAACGAGGCTTCTAACCACTGTTCCCTCTAAGCTGTGCGCGTGTGCGCGCGCACACACCTCGCCGAGCGAGCGCACATACTTTAGAACAGAGCGCACAAAAATTACGGCTCTGATTCTGATAGAAAACAACACAGACGTCTTAAAATTTAAAAGTTATGATTGTAATTACTAATTACTAGAAATCCCCGCTTCATTTAGTAGTCTATTTTCATTTAATTTGATTAAAATCAGTGTGGTGTACATACTGTATTCTGATGTGTAGTCAAATTTTAAAGTATATAACTCCGAGTGTCGTTATGTGGCGCACAAAAATGTAACCTTCCTTCAAAAGCTGCACACAGCTGATATTTTATGCGCACACAGCCTACAGAAAATTAGAGGGAACATTGCTTCTAACCCGCCCAAACCGCCGAAATTAAAAAGGAAACAGAAGCCTCCCAAAACGCGGGTTAGTTTTAAAATGGCCGCTGCCGGCGCGGATTCCCGTGCGGAGACACGCGGCGTGCCGACCTGCCTCAAAAGAGCTAGTTGACTTCCTAAGACTGCCCCTTTAATTAAAAAATGAAATTGACGCTTGCCGGCCCTCTCACTCACCTAAACAGTGCTCCCGGTGAGGAGAGACGCTACAGCCACGCTGGAGCTCAGCCGAACAGCGGCTGCAGCTCTGGTGCCTGCCTTCCCCTGAGGCAATGCTGCTTCTTGCATCCGGCTCCTGCCGCTGCGATGCAGCCTTCCACCTGCTCCTCCCCCTTACACTCGGGTTCGGGAGCAGGGAGGCAGCCTTCCACCTGCTCCTCACCCTTACACTCGGGTTCGGGAGCAGGGAGGCAGAAAATACCCAGAGCACTGTTCCCTCTAAGCTGTGAGCGGGTGCGCGCGCACACATCTTGCCAAGCGAGCGCACATACTTTACAACAGAGCGCACAAAAATTACGATTCTGATAGAAAACAACACAGACACCTTAAAATTTAAAAGTTGTTGTGTATTTACGGTTTTCACAAGTTCTACAGTATTTTCTAGTGCAATCAATGTGGTGTACATACTGTATTCTGACGTGTAGTCAAATTTTAAAGTATATAGCTCCGAGTGTCGTTATGTGGCGCACAAAAATGTAACCTTCCTTCAAAAGCTGCACAGCTGATATTTTATGCGCACACAGCCTACAGAAAATTAGAGGGAACATTGACCCAGAGTGAAAAAAAACCTGCTGTCCCTTATGCTCGTTTAAACCACGGGGAAATGAGGGGGAGGAGGGGGGGGGAACAAGGAAAGAGATAGAGCCATAGAAAGGAGCCTCCAGCTACAGCACTGCCCCTGCAAAATAAAGAAAAATAACTTAGGATCTGAAATCAAACCCCCATAAATTTAAAGGGACCTAGGAAATATTTAGCTCTGCTAATTTGTTTAAACTGAGCCCAGTCCCAGGCTCAGAATCTCCTTCAGCTGCTTGGAGACTGAAAGTACAGGGTGAAGGGGGCGGTCCTTGCCTACTTACACTGGTGCCAGCAAAGCGATGATGTCTTTCAGTCTCCAAGGCTGCTGGAGGAGATTCTAAACCAGCGATGGCGAACCTATGGCACGCGTGCCAGCTGTGGCACGTGAAGGCCTTGCAGCTGGCACGCGTGAAGGTCCGCAAAAAAAGAAAAAGCGGGCTCTGGCTGCTGCCGCGGACGCGGCAGCATGCAGTGTCCCGCGGGGCCCCCTCCGCCCGCTAAGCCCCTCTGCAAGGGCTTTCAGATTCGCGAGGGAGACAGCGTCTCCCGCGCGTCTCTGTTAAGCACGCATGGTTTAATGGGAAATTTCCCATCAGCCACTTTAGACGCGAGGGACTGATGGGAAATTTTCCCATTAGCCCCTGCGGGCTTAATAGAGACGCGAGGAGACGCTGTCTCCCTCGCGAATCTGAAAGCCCTTGCAGAGGGGCTTAGCGGGCGGAGGGGGCCCCGCGGGACACTGCATGCTGCCGCGTCCGCGGCAGCAGCCAGAGCCCGCTTTTTCTGTTTTTAAATTTTGGGGGGGGGGGGTTAGGACTGCTAATGGGCTAGGGGGGGGGATAGGACTGCTAATGGGCTAGGGGGGGGGTTAGGACTGCTAATGGGCTAGGGGGGGGGGGTTAGGACTGCTAATGGGCTATGGGGGGGGGGGTTAGGACTGCTAATGGGCTAGGGGGGGGGGGTTAGGACTGCTAATGGGCTAGGAGGGGGGGGGGTTAGGACTGCTAATGGCTGTGGGCTGATGGGGGCTGTCTGGAAATGGGGTGATGGGGGGTTAGGACTGCTAATGGGCTAGGGGGGGGGGGTTAGGACTGCTAATGGGCTGGGGGGGGTTTTGGACAGCTAATGGGCTAGGAGGGTGTGGTTAGGACTGAAAAAGGGCAAGGAGGGGGGGGGGGTTAGGACGGCTAATGGGCTGTGTGCTGATGGGGGCTGTCTGGAAATGGGGTGATGGGGGGTTAGGACTGCTAATGGGCTGTGGGGGGTTTGGACTGCTAATGGGCTGGGGGGTTAGGACTGCTAATGGGCTAGGAGGGGGGGGGTTAGGACTGCTAATGGGCTAGGGGGGGTTAGGACTGCTAATGGGCTGTGGCTGATGGGGGCTGTCTGGAAATGGGGTGATGGGGGGTTAGGACTGGTAATGGGCTATGGGGGGGGTTAGGACTGCTAATGGGCTAGGGGGGTTAGGACTGCTAATGGGCTGGGGGGGTTAGGACTGCTAATGGGCTAGGAGGGGGTTAGGACTGCTAATGGGCTAGGGGGGGGTTAGGACTGCTAATGGGCTGGGGGGTTTAGGACTGCTAATGGTCTAGGAGGGGGGGGGGGTTAGGACTGCTAATGGGCTAGGAGGGGGGGGTTAGGACTGCTAATGGGCTAGGGGGGGGTTAGGACTGCTAATGGGCTAGGAGGGGGGGGGTTAGGACTGCTAATGGGCGAGGGGGGGTTAGGACTGCTAATTGGATGTGGGCTGATGGGGGATGTATGGAAATGGGGTGGTGGGGTTAGGACTGCTAATGGGCTATGGGGGGGGGTTAGGACTGCTAATGGGCTAGAGAGAGGGGGTTAGGACTGCTAATGGGCTGGGGGGGGGTTAGGACTGCTAATGGGCTGATGGGGAGGGGTTAGGACTTGAGGTGTCTGTTGGGTGGGGTTAGGACTGGGAAATGGGCTGATGGGGGGTTAACACTGGAGGTGGTCTGATGGGGTTAGGACTGGTAATGGGCTATGGGGGGGTATTGCACGGAAAAGGCGCTAGGGGGGGGCTGGGACACGAAAGGGGCTGATGGGGCGGGGTTAGGACTTGAGGTGGGCTGATGGGGTTAGGACTGGTAATGGACTGTGGGCTGATGGGGGGGTTAGGACTGCTAATGGGCTATGGGGGGCTGACTGGAAGTGGGGGGTTAGGACTGGTAATGGGTTAAAGGGGGGGGGCTTAAACTGAAAATGGGGTGATGGGGGGTTAGGACTGGAAGTGGGTTGATGAGGGGGGGATAGGACTGGTCTTGGGTTGGGGGCTGCTAGGACTGGAAATGGGCTGATGCAGGGACTAGAAGGGAATGGATGCTGGGTGAGGCTGGAACTAGAAGGGAGCTGGTGTTGGGGAGGATTAGAATGGGATGGGGCTGGGAGAGTAAAATGGAGAGGGGAAAAATATTTTGTGGGGGAGGGATAAAAATCTACAATTGCCGGGTATTGGGAGAGTAAGTTGGGATTGAGGATTGAGGGTTAAATTTTGAGTAGATTAAATAGGAATGAGGAAAGAGACAAAGGAGAAAGATTATTATGTTAAAGAAGATTTAGAGAGAGAATGGAAAAAAAAAACAACAAGAAGACAGAAGAAAGGACAATGGACAGCAGATGGAGAGTTAGCAGAAGACACGAAGAAACCAGAAGAAAGTGGCTCTGGAACAATTGCAACTGAAAAAAAATGCACAAAAGGTAGAAAAATATCTCTTTATTTTGAATTATTAACTGGAATATGTCAGCTCTGGGAAATGTGCATCATTAATTTTTGCGCTTTGTTTAGTACAAGAGGAAAATTAATATATAGTTTTATTTCTACAGTGTTGTTGTATATTCCAAGTTTGGCTTTTGGGGTTCCCAGTTTAATTATTGTCTTCCTGTTTCTAAATTGTGATTCCTTGTTTGGTGATGGTCTGTTCTGCATGTGTAACTGAGCTGAGGTATTCTGTTTATATAATTCCTATTTGACATTGCCACTTGTTCTCTTTCCCCAGTAGGTCATGTATTGTTGTTCTCTGAGATGTATTGGTTTAATATTTGCAGTGTTGCCTTTTGATAGGTAGAGTATGGTGCTTTGTGAGTCCTGGTAGTGCTGTTAGGATACGGCGGGTTTGCTATGGGTTCTAAATGGGCAGCGTTTGTAGTAGTTCCTAATGTGCCTGGCGGTTGGTACTGGATTATAGTAATGTAGAAACCTTTTAGTCTTTCTTTATCCATATACTCATTAAGAGGCATGTTTACTAAAAGTTAGTGTATGGTAACATTATGCAAATGAAGCACCTTATGCAAATGGGGCTTTAATTGACGTGCTGGCACTTTGAGGAAATTCTTTGGTTTTGTGCGGCAGTTTGGGCACTCGGGCTCAAAAAGGTTAGCCATCACTGTTCTAAACTCTATGGTTCTGGGACTGGACTAGAGGGATGCAAAGGAACATAACATATCTGACTACAGCCTCAAGAACCTCATCATTACAGACACCAGCACCAGCATCAGACTCAGGAGCCACAGCACGATCAGTACCATACAAACACCATCATCATTCTCCAAGACCATCCAAGCTACATCTGCAAGGGCTCTCCCTCTTGCAGAGCCAACCCTTTGGAACAGCCTACCAGAACTAAGAACTGTCACAGACATCGAGGACTTTCAGAAGCAACTAAAGAAATTACTCTACAGGATAACGCAGAGATAATCACCTATGGCATCCCAACCACCGCAAACTATAAACTATTACCTGCTGTACATAATGTATATATCTAATAATGTAAAGTAGCCTTACTGAAGAATCCTGCATGCTCTCCCCCCCTTTATTGACTATGTACTTCCTTGTAGTTGCCATGTAAACCATTTTGATTGAAGGAAAAGGTGGCATAGAAAACCTGCTACATACACATTTACATTAAGGTCTGAAAGCTATAGAAAGGCTAACATCTCAGACAGCGGTATATAAGCTTAGTTAAATAAAATAAATAAAAAAATTTTATACAAAACAGAGATGCACATACCTAAACACTACATACACAAGAGACACTCACATGGGCAATATAGATACAAATTAGGTGGGTGGGTGCACGCTTGCATGCACACACAGACACCCGAAAAAAATCCATGAGCCATGCTCTGCAGTCTTTCACCACTTGTTATTACTATTTATTTATTTATTACAGTTTCTTATATACCACGCTATTTAGAATCAGCGCGGTTTACATCATAACATAACGACCATAACGACAAACTGTCAGGTTTTACATTGAACAGGAGTACAAACTTGGATAACCGGGTTAACTATATACATAAGTTCTCCAAATCCCAAATCCCACTCCCTGTTCAATGTAATGACCAGACATATGCATTTTGTCGGATGTTTTTTGTTACATGTAAACCGCGCTGATTGCAAATAGTGCGGTATATAAGAATTGTAAAATAAAATAAATAAATAAATAAATAAATAAATACATAAGCTATCTACACTGAAGATAAAAATTGTAAGGGCCTTTCTAGATTGGGTCATTTCTTGGGAGGGATATCTAGTTCAATTGCTGTCTGGGAAGTATTGGAGGAAAAGGTGGGTTTTGAGAGCCTTCCTGAACTGATATAGATTGGTAATGGCCCTAATGTCGGGGGGTAGAGTGTTCCAGCATTTGGGGACATAAAAACTGAATGCCCTGTTTGTGGTTTTCGTGTTGGACTTTGTTGAATCCTTTGGTATTGCTAGCAAGTTTACAGCTGTTGTTCTTCTGGATCTGTTGGGGGGGGGGGGACGACCATGTGGTTAAGAAGCGAGAGTGAGAAGGATGAAGTACCTTTGATTGCTTTGAATGCTAATAGAAGGGATTTGAAGGTGATTCTCCCATGGATCGGTAGCCAGTGCAGCTGTTTGAGAATAGGGGTCACGTGGTCGTTTCTGGATGCTCCGTAAAGGACCCTAGCTGCGGCATTCATGGCCAACTGTAAGGGGGTTAGAGTGGATTGGGGGAGACCTTGTAAGATGGCATTTGCAAAGTCAAAATGCGGCAGGATCAGCGCTTGATATATGGTTCGGAAATCGTCTGGGTCCAGCGTAGTTGTTTGAGTGAGCGGATTTTGAAATAGATGGCTTTGACTATGTTGCTTATGTGGTGTTTCATGTCTAGATATCTACTATGATTTAATGTGCCCATTTACAGAGATGTCAAGCCTCATTCATTAGGTGTATGTCATGCAACATTTGAAGGCTCTTGTACTCATTGGATCCTCAGTGCCAGTGCAATGATCCTGATCACAGCTTTCAAAGAGACATGCCTAAGAAAAAGCAAGTGGCCCCGTCAATAGGGAAAATCTAAAGTTCACCTTCCTGGGTACTGGCTCCTTCTGCACCATGCCTTTTTTGCCCCACATCTACAATTACAGGTTCTGTGAAGCCTATGCAAATACTCTAAGTCACTGAGTAGAGAACAATTTGTAGCCCAAAGCATTCACTTCTATTGCCTTCATTCTGTATCCTTTTGCAGGTACCAAAGAAAAAAAAATATCATTTCATGCTACCTTTTTTCGTTTGCAATACTATGTGTTTTTTTTCTAGGTTTATATCTCAGCCCACCCTCTGAAAACGCTCTTTGGCCTCCAATCTCACTCTTTGGGCTGGTCCACCCTTAGCATCTCTGTATGTCCAAATTTACTTTGCTATTTACTATAACAATAAATTGCCTATATATATTTACACTTGTATGTACACTGCCTTCGGTGAATAGCCAAACGGCTCCATTTATTAACTAGGTCACCCAACAACTACGAGTTTAGCTTGAGGAGGAACAGGAGGCGCTACTGCTTTATGCACTAACCAGTTCCATCCGCACTGGACCACTAGATACATCACTTAGCATTAGTAATTTATTAGCCCAGGGAACTAATACGGAGGGCACCGTTAATACAAAAGCTAACGAAGTGTCGGGCAGAAACCCACAACGATCAGGACAAAAGAAACAAAGAAAAACAAAATTCCCCACTCCCAACATTCCAATTAACCAGATCTCGGACACCGACGTCACTTCCGCTGGGCAGCGGGCAGGGCACACGTGAGAGCTCCAGGCCTTCTTGAACGAGTTCCCGAATCTCCCCGATCTCTGCCGCAACTCAAACCTCAGCCACAAGCTTGGGGCGCGCATTGGTTACGGCGCAGCTGGCTCGCGCGGCCTTCAGCCAATCCGGAGACGGAAGGAAGGCGGGGACAACACGGAACCCTGGAGAACCAAGTTGGCTCGCGCTCAGCGGTTTTGCGAGAGGGAGCTTCATAGCCTTCCCACACGGTTAGGGGGAGGAGCGGCGGGCCAATTGGCTGACAGGCAACGGGTTGTCGCTTGCTCGCGCGGAGGGGTCTGTGGGCAGCAGCACTGCACGGCTGTGGTAGCAGTAGCAGCCTCGCAGTGTTTACATGGAGCGGGGGGCGACGTGAACCTCTCCTTCTCGGTCCCGAGAGAAGCCGCAACGCTGGTCGAGCCGTGGTTTCCAGGACCCAAGCCCAGGGGGCAGCGAGTACACTGGGACTGTGCTGCTAAGGCAGTTCGTGGGACACCCCTGCGCGCTTTACTCGCCTTCAGCTACCCTCCCTCATTCAAGAACAGGCTGCACCATGGCAGAGAAGGGACGACTCAGCTTCCCCGGCACCGGCGCCCTCAACAGACCTGTCCCCATGAACCTCTTTGCCACCTGGGAAATAGACGGCTCCAGTCCTAGCTGCATCCCCCGGTAAGCACAAGCGAAAGCTGCGCTAATAGCCGAGCGGGGCTGCTTCGGCAACTTAAGGCGTAGGATGCATCCTCCCTGCCCTGACGATGGGTGGGTGAATGGGGATTTTCAGGGTTTCTGGTGTTGGATGGCCTTTGGGTAGTAGAAGCTGGCTGCCGACTCTGAATAAAGCCACAAACGTGCCCCAGCCCGCTATGGACCTGGAAATATCTGGACTCGGTTGCATCCTGTCCGCGGGGAGCCTTCATCTCTAAGGTCTTCAGCACTTGGAAGGGTGGCTTTGCATTCTACTACCAACTTGAGCTTAAAAAAAACAATTACATGATCGATGTTTGGGCAGATTATTTTGTTGAGCCAACCGTGTAGGCTTGTTAGTTGATTGCGTGCAGGTAGCCTTCCTGACATGCTGAGAACTGTGGAAGATTAACATACGGCATCGCGGATTCGATTATGTGTCTCTAAGAAGATGTATGAAGCTGGAATGCATACAAATCTCATTACCCGTCCTTGTTAGTTTTGAAACGGCATAAATAAATTGTGGTTATGATAACTTGGTATATCTAGTTGAGGCTTGTCTGAGGATGACTTCAATTAATGTATATATCCTCTTTAATGTTTCTAAATTATCCTAATGTCACCTGAGATTGATTCGCTTTGCCTTTGACTGTGTTTTGCATTTAAGTTGTACTAAGTGAGGCCTTTGATTTGTCCAAGACATGTTGATTTCCTATGTTCTAAGTTTATAACTTTTGCTTTTATATTTGTTACTGACAGACTAAAGAAATGCAAACCTATTGAGCTCTTGTTGTTAGAACAATCAAAGTGGAATCTGGCTCATTTTGGAGTTGTATTTTGAGTTGCTGGGACTTCGTGGAACCTTGGAATTGTAGTAATAGTCGCTTGTGTTTCCCAAAATAACTCATAAGTAGAGATGTGTAGTCTGGTTCACCTTCTGACTCGAGAGTTTGGCCTGGCTTTGATTTTTGTCTGGATCTCCAAGTTTGCGGTAGCTTCTCTGTTCTGCTCTGATAACCATGCAGTTTTATGGAGTTGACTGTGATTTTGCTGAGTAACATCCGTATTCTTTGGGTTTGATTAGAACTTCATGGAACAGCTGAAAAATCAAAGCAGCATGCTCTTAGCCATTGTTTAGTGTTGATTTGCAAGGTTAACAAAAAATAAATATTTTAAATGTTTTAATAAGCACATGTGGCTTTCTTTATTGGCATTTCCCCAAACTATTTTTCATAAAGCATAACTTTAAGCTATGTAGCTCATTTTGTTTCAGAATGAAAAAAGACTAAGAGAAGTTAATCGTAGGCTATTTAACATAATACTAGGAATTTATCCCTAAATTCATTTCATCCTGAAATTGATGGCTATGATAGTGAATGAAAGTTCAATGTGCCCTGCTTCTTGCACATTTCTAAGCCAAGGATTGTTGTAGCATATTTTATAATAATTTGGTGACTTTCTTTTCATAAAATAGTTACCTTTTTATTTGTTGTCTTTAGAGCACCATTTGTCAGATACTACCATGAAAGATAAACAGCCTTGCCACTGTAGGAGATGGGATGCTGGGCTAGGTGGACCTTTTGGCCTGACCTTTTGACAGATTTTAAGTCCTTGTTCATGGAGAGCTCTGTGCACATTTTTTTTGTACCATATCCAATTACATAAAAGGCAGCAGTTTTGTGGTGGGAAAGGAGTGTGACTATAGGTAATGCATAGTGCTACTTATTGTCTAGAGCTCAAGAGCTGATGAAGAGCTTGGAGACTGAGCAGTGTGGCAGGCAGGTAACTGGGTCTCTGTCTGCTGGAGTGGAGGTAATGCCAGTAGCCTAGTGTGACAGCAGAGCTGGGGCTCTGTTTGCATGGAGGCAAGACCAGATGGACTGTGGCATGGCAGGAAGGACGCCCAGGCCCTCTGAGCAAATCCTGGAGTGATGGAAATTGAGAATGGGACTTGTGATTGTCGTCTCTGTCATTTTATGATGGGCGTTTTCACTAGTAATACATACAGAGCTCTTGTGGTTCTCTACCTCTTTTCATAGTTTGCCATTAAGCGTAAGATAGTGGATAAGGGAAAAATGTGCTTTCAGAACTCTACTTGCATAAATTGCTAGTTTCCTGAAATAAAGCTAGTTTATTGTGTAGGAGGCAGTCATTTCTCAAGTTATAAACTGACAATCTGTGTGTACTATGAAAATGTGGATTTAAAACTTTTTTTGTGGGCTTCCCTGTTGGAATAGAGTTAACCCATAACAGCTTTGATAAAAACACATACTTAAGTTTTAAAATGCTATGAGTTATTGTATTAAACTGAATTAGTAAGGAAATCGATTAAGAATTTTGTGTGTTCCCTCATGTGCTCAGAGGGCTGTTCTAAAGACCAGGTATTAGAACTGTGTATTGAACTTCAGTACACAATTTCCTAACACGTACTAAGTGGTGGTTGGGTTGGGCTGGGTTTTTTTTTTTGCTTTCTTTGCAGTAAACTACTAGCATGCAAATTAGTGTGGTAAGTGTGTGGACAGAGAAAACCTTGCACACGGCTGCAGTAAAAGCCAGTGTTTTGGCACAGAATAGGGGTTGACTCATGAACTAGACAGATTTTCCTTTCTCTCCTGTTCTTTTCCCCATCCTTGCTTTAAGGAGGCTATCTGGTCCATGGCACTCCTGGCTTGGGCATCTTGCACTGGAAGATCCTCAGCCTGAGAGCCCCTGAAGCTGTGGCACTCCTGTGGACCAATAATACTTACCTGGTTCTGGGGAAGTGTCTTAGAACATTCTCTTCCTCTATATTTCCATTTTGGAAAATAGTGGTACCTGACCTCTAGTAATTTGTCAGAATATACTGCAAGGGGCCAAAAAGAGGATATGTTAGGGATGGGGTACTATAGGGCTTACATATGCCATGAGGGATGATTTATTTTATGTGCTAGTCCAAAGATTGTAGTATGTGTAAATCTTTTTATTGAGGTATCTTCCAAAATGTGGAAACGCATTGTGATTTCACATTGTCAGAACTAGACAAAATGTAAATTCTGGCAACAGCCAAAGTTCTGAGCCATAGCCAAATTTTCCCCTTTTTGCCTTCCCTCTCACTCCCAACAGATAAGTGGGATCTTGACTTCTTATTCTTGGGACTTTCAGAGATACGAAACAGTGTGTTCCCTGTGACATCCAAGGGCTGTAGTAAAGATTCAGTGCTATAGGGAAGTGAAAAAAAGTGCCAAAATGTATCATGCTGTTTATGTTGGAAAGAAATTTTCATGCTCTCCTTTCAATTCAGTAGTTTTACTGCAATTTTTTTTTTCATGCTAAAACCCTTACTACAGATAATTATATGAGAAAATCAGAAATAAGCCTTTGAATTAAACAATAGCATCGCTTATTATGTTGGCCCTAGAGATAGTAGCAAATGTTAATACATGGGTCCTTATATGACCCTTTAGGTTTTAGTATATGTGAACCATTGTGGTTACTTCAGTATGAACAATGGAACGTAGTAAACTATTGAATGACTTTTTTGCTTCGATAGTGATTAGAGTGGCTGTTATCTTGTGGCTGAAGATAATAGTAAATTTAGATCGGATTGGGAATTTTTAGAAATTACATGCCTTCTGCAAATCTAAGCTCAAGGCAATTTACAAGCAGGTATACAAGTTACTAACCTGTCCAAGTGAATAAACAAGCTAAGTTGTACCGGAAGCATTTTAGGGTGAAGTAACTTGCTTTAAAGCCCACGAGGCGCATCAGTGGCATAAGCAGGATTTGAACCTGCATTCGCTTCTTCTCAGACTGCTGTTCTAATTATTAGGTTATACAATTAGTAGACCTTTTGTCTAGCTCCTGAAATCGCCAAGATAAGTAATGTTTGACCCTATTATCTTGTTGCTGTACGATTAGAGAGCTGGTGTAACTTTATTTTAAATCCTTAACATGTTCTTTTGGCTAAAAAAAACAAAAACAAACCAACCACAGCACAACTTAGTATTTCATGGAAATGTTCCTTTTCAGTGCTGCAGTTATCTTCATTTTCAAATACCTGTTAAGTGCCGTCGAGTTGGTGTTGACTCATGGCGACCTTCTGGATAGTTATCCTAAACTGTTTGGTTGTTGATAAGAGTGGCATCCATAGCTACTATTGTATTGATCCATCTCATTGCTAGCCTTCCTCTTTTGTGTTGATCTTCAACCTTATCAAGCATGATGTCTTTTTCTAATGATCTCTGTCTTTGCATGATGTGTCCAGAGTGTGGAAATCAGTGTCTTATCTGAGCTTCTAAAGAAAGCTTAGGTTTGATCTCCTCTAGTACTAACTAGTTTGTTTGGGTAGTCCATGGTATACACAGTATTCTTTGCCAGCACCATAATTCAAAGGCATTGTTTTTTCACTGTTCAGCTTTTTGCATCCATATGACGTTATTGAAAATACTATGGCTTGGACAAGTCTAATCTTTGTATGGAGAGAGACGGCTCTGCTCTTAAGAATCTTGCCTAGGTCCTTCATAGTCATTCTGCCAAGAGCAATGTGTCATCAGATTTCTTGACTGCTTATCATTCCTTTGAGTATTGATCCAAGCAGGTTAAAGTTGTCTACTATTTCAATTTCTTCTCTGTCAATGATGAACTTACTGATTTTGCTAGTTGTCAGAATATTTGTCTTTACATTAAGGTGCAGGCCATTTTAAAACTGTTTTTCATATTATCTTCATTTCTGCCAATATTGTGGCGGCATCAGCATAGTGAAGGTTGTTGAGTTTTCCACCAATCCTCACACCTGCTTCTCTGGTGATTGATTTATTCTGCATATAAATTAAACAGGTAGGGGTACTTGATCTCTATGGTTTAATGGATCTGTATATTCTTTCCATCTCGGCATCATTCAACATGCATCCTTGAGCATCTTGTAGCATTCCAATTCGAGGCTGGAATTTTCTGTTTAACTCTTATAACGTTAGGAAAGCTGATCTTGTTTCTCCTATGATTTCTGATTCTATTTCCTTGCATGCATCATTGTAGTAAGTACTTCTCCTTGTCTTGCTGCACATTGGAAATCTCTGAGTTCTGATAATGCCTCTTTCTCCTCTGGCTTTTAGCTTCTCTGCATTTTCTGGGCAATTTTCAGAGTTTAATCTTTAGTCATCCATTTGGTATATTCTTAAGGTCATATTTTGCTACATTCATGAGTGGCTTGATCTTTCCGTTTTAGCTTGAGTTTGCATACTAGTAGTTGCTAATCTGCACCCTAGTCAGCTCCCAGGGTTTTGTCTTTGAGTTTTTCCATTGATTGACAGATGTAGTCAATTTTTTTTTGTGCAGTCCATTAGGTGAAGTCCATGTGTACAGTCGCAGCTTGTGTTGCCGAAAGAAGGTGTTTGAGATGAATGATAGAATTGTGCAAGACCAACAATCTAATCTTTCTCCAGCTTCATTTCTGTTGCTAAGTCTGTATTTTCCAACCACTTTGCTGCCTTCTTTGTTGCCAACTTCTGCATTCTGGTCACCCTATCGGGATATTCTGTTTGCATGTCCTGTCAATTTCAGCTTGCATTTGTTCATAGAACTGATCAGCTTCTTCTGCAGCTGTTGTTGGGGCATATGCCTGAATAATAGTTGTTGATGGGCATTCCTTGTAAACGAATAGAAATTAAGCAATTATTGATTGCATTGTATTTCTTGCAAGTTTCTTCTTAATTATAGATGCTACCCTATTTCTCTTTCTTTCATTTCCAGCACAGTATACTATGTGATCGTCAGATGCATAGTGCCTGATGCCAGTCCATTTCAGTTCGCTGTCACCAAACAGATAGTTGTACACGTTCCGTTTCATTTCATTTTTTTTTTCTTCAGTTTTTTCCCACTCAGATCGGTTTAACCATCATGGCAACAGCCCTCGGGGTCTAGAAAACCTGGCTCTCTCCAGAACCTTGCTATTGTCTTTTAAGTCTGGCCTCCATGTATTGAGAGTAATAGTTGAGACTCCTTATCCTCCATCGTTCCCAGCCAACAAACCAGGGAGCAGAGCAATGAATTAGGATTCAAGCCTAGGTCTTTATGGCAGCCTTTGCAGCACTTACCACTGAATCTGTGATGCCTTTTGAAAGTCTTCTGCAAAGATCTTTAGTTTAAGCCTTAAGTCCATGAAAAAAAAAAAAGTTTCATGTCTTTCTGTAGGCCAAAGTTCTCACACGATCTGCAACAGTACTTATGCCGTCTAAGTGGGCAGCATCATACATCTACTTGTTCCCTTCTATGTACAATTCTGGAGGATATTTAGTCCTTACCTTGCAGCATGTTAATCACAAGCAGGCTTGACTACTGTAAATCACTGTACTTGGAGCTGCCACAAATTTGCTTTAAAAGTTAAAGTTCCTCCAGAACATGGTAGCAAAGATCTTAGTAGCTGTAAGGTCTGGGGTTTGTCTGTCTTGTTTGGAGGTGTTACACTGGCTACCAGTAGAGTGGCAAGTGCTGTTTTGTTTTAAAAAAAAAATTCCCTTGTCTTTTTAAATGTCACTACAAGATAAGCATTGTATATTTAACTGATCTTTTTGATTCAGTACATTCAAACTGGAAACCTTATGCTATTCCCAACAAGACTTACTGATGGTTCATTCAACTTAGGGCCAGCAATACCGAGCAGTAATCTATTAAGAGTGCCATTAGATATTTGCTCTGCAGCTAGTTCTTTCTTCTGGAAGTACTTAATGGTGTGGCTTTTTGTCCCAGCTTTTTCTTGATTCTCCAGCTTTAATTTTGGCTGCTCCAAGATCATCCAGGTACGACCCAGACCCAGTGCTTCCCAAACGTTTTTATCCAGTATGACTTATTTAACATTTTAAAAATTGATGATCCCAGAAGATTGCAAACAAATTAGACCTCCTTCCCTTCCCCTCCCCTCCCATCATAGACTTCCTTCTGCTCTGCTTATTCAAAACATGACTTTATCACCTTCAGCTTCAGGCACAGGGCACATGCTCTGGTTGCATGCTGCTATTGCTAGCCCTGATAAGGCAACAGTAGCAGGTGTCAACACAGGGTCCTGTGTTTCGGTGTGCACTCACAAAGTACTTGTCTAGTAAGAAGTCCATACAGAAGGAAGGGGGTAGGGCCTTTCAACATCTGTTGACTCACAGGCTTTATGGTGACTGCCGTTATTGGTCCTCAATCACAGTGGACGTTCACAGGAAAGGAAAGCAGTTCTTTTTATCTGACCCCCCCCTCATGTACAGATGATGTGATCCATTTTGAGGTTCTGACCTATACTATTGGTCCAAGGATGAATTTACTGTTTCTGGCTAGGAGATTTATTGGAGTTGGGTGTCAGTGAGTCTGCTAATGTGTTTAACTTTATATTGAGAGGTTGAATTAGATGCATGTGTATTACTGTGCTCTAATTTAGTTTGTGTTGGATAAAGAATCACCTTTTCACTGTTGTATTATTGAAAGAATGGTGGATGCATGGAACAGCCTCCCATTGGAGGTGGTGGAGGCGACATATCTGAATTCAAGAAAGCATGGTACAACTTTATAGAAGATCCGAGGGAGAGGTTAGTTAGGTCGCATGGTCTTCACCTACCATAGTTTTTTATTATTTTGGTGGTAACTTACCTTAGTGTGTTTTGGGATGTAAAAGCATAAGATAAATATAAAAAAACAAACAAACATTTACTAGAGAGTACTTGGTAGTCATTGCTTTTGTGGGAAACTAAATTAGACTTTAATTTCATGATTGAACGAAAAGAAACTAAATCATTTTTCAACTTGTTCTAGTTTTGTTACTTTGATAGTAGGTCTAGTCTAGAATATGTAGACATGGAGAATTTAGAGGGGGTAATGGACTGCACAATTCTTTTTGTGTAGTCACAGATAATGATGATGAACTTAACCACATTACTGTGTCGCCTAAAAAATTCCAGATTGTGTCGGATGCCTGTGTTCCTTTACCTACTAGACCAGTCCAGATGAGTGGATTATGATGTTTTGCCAGCAGGTGGTGGTAGACTTGAGAAGCGTTCAGGGATGCCATCACTTGGTATATACTCTGGTTCAGCATTTAGAAAAGCCTTTATTTATCTGCATCCAGCAGGTGGCAAGGTATCTGGACTGGTGTAGCAGTGCAGATTGGCCAAGGCTCGGACCAAAGTATTTTGACCTATAGACCTCACATTTGCTTGGACCTCAAATATGCCCCTGTCTCCTGGAGCCGACTGCTTGCCCCGAGTCCAGTGCTATTATCCATGGGGCCCTAGTGTTTGGTGTGCTGGAGAGCAGATAGGAGGACTCCATAGGGCCCCCGAGTGGGGAGTGGTAACTTTGGACCCTACTACTACTAATTATTTGTATAGTGCTACACAGCACTGTACGTATAGATGTAAGACAAAGTCCCTGCTCATTAGAGCTTAGTCTAATCAAGATGAAAAAACATCGCAAAACTGTGGTCTAGAGGATAGTCTTGCTGTCCTCTCTCTGCTTGCCAAGCTGTACCTTTTTTTTTTTTCTCCCCAGAGAACATTATTTCTCAGGCATCATTTTTAATTGGCTGCATTTGGCTGTCTTTGCTGCTTGGAATAAAGCAGCTCCAAATTAAATAATACATAACATAAAATTTAAATGGGGGGGAAAAAAGGCTACCTTTTTGTTTCTCTGACAGTGGTGTCTCCTGAGCCTGCAAAGGCAGCTGGGGAAGCCCTTCTCTGGTTTCCTTGACTGGCCCGTCATGTTTGTTTCTTACATTTGATTTGGTTCTTTACTTCATAGAGCCTTGCTGTTGTGTCAGGTGCTTGGTAATGCACCTCTTCTGACTCCTGCTGGATCAGCTGCATGGCAGGCTTTTTTTTTTTTTTGGACCGAGCACAATTTTTTTGGCATTATAGGGTTACAGATGCCAACTCAAATATCTCATCTGTTTCCAAATTAAATTAAATTTTACATTTCTTTTTGTGTTTTTTAATTTTAATTAATTTTTCCTCCCCTTCCCCCGTGGTTTTTCCCACCTGCTCTGGGGTCCCAGAGTCTCTTTCAGCCGGCTTTAAGCTGAAATGGTTCACGGTCTGTTTTTTATTTTGGGGGTTTTTTTCTTGCTGCTTGGCAGCTCCCTTCATGGGGGTCAGAGGCCAGATCTCCCTTATGGGGGACCTTGGACCCTTGAGCACACCTGTCACTGGTGGCAAGGGGGTTAAGTGCTCCTGCTTCGCTCTTTCACCTGCCTGTTCTGCAGGGGCTGAATGGGAGATAAGAGGACCTCCCTCCTTTTTTCCCCCCCTCCAGTTGGCGAGTCTGAGGAAGACGGGGAGATTATTTTAATGGAAGGTGAATTTCTTTCTGTGAATCACCTTTTTCACATAAGACCTTTCTCTTCTCACTGAGGACTATGGTTGCCTTACATATTGTGGAGCCTGCCTCTGCAAGAGTCACAAGCAGACCCTGGTTTTGGAGGGTATCTGGTGTCCTGGCTTTCTTTCCTCTACCTGAGCCTATGCAAAAACTTAGTCTCCCATTGGGAGAACTCTGGGCTGGGCCTTAACTGCCCTTTTCTCTGTCAATTGTACCTTCTACCTCAGGGTGAGCTAGATCTCTTTTTTTGGGCTCCCTTGGGTGGATGCCATTGTCACAATGATGACAAAGCGCACAACCATTCCAGTGAAAGGGGAGACTGCACTCGAGGATTTTCATGTTAGGAGGATGGAGACCTTCCTTAAAATACCTTTATGGCCTCTGCCTTAGGCTCTTGAGCAGCGTTGTGTACAGGCTTGATGGCCTGGTCCCTTTTGTGCTGGGTCCAACAGCTGCCAGACAGTCCGGAGGCCTGAGATTGGAGTCTATAGCCGCATATGTGGCAGATGTTCTGTATGATTTGCTCAGGATCTCCTCAAAGTCCACAGC
This sequence comes from Ichthyophis bannanicus, assembly GCA_033557465.1. Classification (NCBI taxonomy): domain Eukaryota; kingdom Metazoa; phylum Chordata; class Amphibia; order Gymnophiona; family Ichthyophiidae; genus Ichthyophis; species Ichthyophis bannanicus. The sequence goes on from CM066037.1 coordinate 298,693,844, forward strand.
ACTAGGGTTGATGCATGAGCCTTAATTTTGACTCTGCATCCCCCGATGCTGCGTTCAACCTCTTTCAGTGAAGTTGGTGGAAAACCTTGGAGAAGCTTGTTCTCAAAGGCTCCTGCAACACAGAACCCAGGGGTGCCTCTCGCAGGGCCTTGTGTGGAGCATGGAGACACCCTTGGGCAGCTAGGAGCTCAGGTAAGACCTAGTCTTATGGGCCTAAGCCTAAGAAAGGTTAGCCTATTTGGAGATTGCAGCACACTCAAAACTCAGCTGCGGAGTCCCTGTAATGTGATATGGTGGGTCCCATCAGAGGTTTAACTGTTTGGGGAGTGGCTCCAGCTATTTCTCTGAATGGACCTGTATCGCATCAGACCAGTGGGTTTACGGGACCTTCAGTTAAGGTTATGTGTTGGAGTTGATGTATGCTTCTATGGGATGGCTTGGTGGAGTCTCCTTTCAGCTCCCCACTCAAGCAAGTGGTGATAGAGGAAACTCTGTCTTCAGCGGCTCTTGCGTTGCATGCTGTTCTATCCATGGCTTTGTTCCATTTACTGTGTGGCACCTAAAGGTCCGGTATATTCTAGACCTTTTCAGTGAGGACCATCAGGTTGGTCATTACATCAGTCTGGCAAGTGGAGTTTCTACATTCTGTGGATCTTGCCGAGATGAATTTTGCATATTCTTATCCAGGAGCAACACCCGTGATTTCTTTGCTTCTGCATCTTGGGCCGCTATTTCCAATTTTGGGCTCTACCTTTTGGCCTGGCCACAGTTCCTTGCACATTCTCGATGGTCATAGTGACTGGTGGCAGCATTCCTGCACAGACAAGGGATCAGGAATCATTCATACTGGCTGATTCAGTCAGACTTCTGGAAAAAGTCCAGGAATGACGCATCCTTGGTATTAATTGGCTAAGACAGGCTGGGGTTGGTAAACACTATCCCCCTGTCCACTTCACCTTGCTATCTCTCGTCTTCCTCTGTTTTCATCTCTCCTGTCATAACCATGGCATTCTTTTCCTTTTCTGGCAGTTTGTTTTTAATGTATTGTAAACCACTTTGATGTGTTTTACTGTATAGCAGTATATCAAGAACTGAATAAAGATACTAGACCTTATTTTCATACCAAAACACTTTACAGCAGACAACAACTTCTCAGTAACACAACCACTTCCAGTCCCATGGTCCAACCACACTATGATCAACTTCTCCACCCACTTTGACTCTTAACACCCCCCACGAAAAACTCTAGTCATGGCACAAAACGAAGATTCTTCACCTTCAACAAAAAAGCCTTCCTGGAAAAAATTACTCCTCCAATCCAACACACCTAACATAGAACTATGATCACAAATTGGAACCAGACTATAGATGCAGCATCCATGCCTCCGACCAGATCCTTGCCAAAACACGAACCAAATGCTGCATGGTAAATCAAAGATCTCCGGAACTTCAAGCAGGAACTAAAAAAGTCTGAAAGAAAATGGCAAGCATCTAAGCAACCTGAATTAAAAACAAGCTTAATGCAAACACTAGAACAGTACCGCAACAGGGTATACAATGCAATAAAGGATCATCATACAAAAATCTTGATGAGCTGTTTAACATAGTGAAATCTCTAACCACAGCACCCACTCGGACAACTGAAAACATCCCCACCCACAAACCCTGGCAGACCTCATCCAAAATAGGATGAGATCCACTAACAATGCATAATATGTTCCATCGGACAAACCCACCAAAAGCCAATGGACAACCTTTGTCTCCATCTCCCATGAGAATATAGAACATATAATTGGAAGCCTCAACACCACTACATCAGTGCTGGACCATGCCCTGTTAGTTCAGTTTTGACTATCTTAATTCAGCTATCGCCATTCATTGGCCAGATGGCTCGGACCTCTCTCAAACAAGATCTCCTTCCAAGTGACCTAAAAAAACCAGCATCAATACGACCGACTCTTACTCCAGCAACTACACAAACATGTAGCTTCAGACCACATCACAGGGTTGAAACTCATCACATCACTAATAGATACAATAACAAGAAGCATAGACGAGATTAACCATGCATATATCCTAATCTTCCTGGACATAACCGCAGCGTTTGACTCCATTCCACACAACCTGCTCACCAGACTACAATCCATTGGAATTGATGGCACCCCTCTTAAATGGATGCAATCATACCTATCAGACCATTACCAACAAATACGCATAGGAACAAGCAGGTCAGCTCTATACAGACAACAAAAAGAAATTCCACAAGGCTCTGCACGATCCTCCTTGCTCTTCAACATATTCATGCAACCCATATGTGCCATATTCCACAAACACGATATTCAATACAGAATCTACGCAGACTACATGTTTTTACACTCTACGACATCTGCAATCCAAACCTACACAAAAAATAGCTACATGCTTCCAAGAAATATCAGAATGGCTACGCGAACATGGACTACAGATCAATTACAAAAAAAACAAATGTACTACATATCTCCAGAAACGAATCATGCTCCCCCCCCCCCCCCCCAAAACTATCAAAATACACAACATGGAACTAGAAAGCGAAATACCTGGGCATAACAATCGACCAACAGTTCACCTTCACCCCTCACATCACCATGACCACACAAGCAACATACCACAAGATTAAAAATACTCTGCAACCATCAACCTCTACTATCAACCTCGTATTTCTGCTCTGTACTCCAGACACTTGTATTCCCCCTACTGGACTTCTATAACAGTACATACCAAGGACTCCCCTAAACATGCTCTTCAACTACAGATGGCCCAAAACACCACAGCGCGCACCATAGGAAATGCAAAAAAGAGGGACCACATTGCAACCCCCCCCCCCTTACATTTGTATTTGACTCTGGCTACATGTATACAGCAATCAACCATGAACATATTCAAAACCTCACACTATCAATCATCAGCATACCTAGAATCCCTCATCTGCACATCAGCTATCAACTGAACAAGACAAATGTAACATGAAGCTCCTCAACCTACTAGCAGAAATAACAAGGATGAACCATAACACTCGTAACAGGGCCTTCTCTACCTACACATCTGATGTTTGGAATGAACTCTGTAGCAAACTCAGGGAAACCCATGAACTAAACAAAGTGGTGTGTTTAAAGTCCTTGCGAAAATTTCAATACCTAAGCAATGTTATCCCCCCTCCCCCCCCCCCCACATGCAACAACATATGGACACATATGCCACAAATTACCACCCACATATCCTCCCCTTCTCCCCCCCCCCCCGTATATAAGTTGCTATATATAAAATCCATCTGTTAACACTTTAAAACCATAGGCAACAACTCTCCTTGTGCTATTTATTGTTTATTAATTTTAACAGGTTTACATAGAACTTTTAGATATTTAAGTTTCTGTCCTTGTAAATTGCCTTTATTTATCTGTTTTTGTTTTGATACTGCCTTATCTGGGAATAAATACATTGACAATTATCTTAAGATTTGTCTATATCTTCAATGTTGGTGTTCTGCAAGACGAATGCCAATATCCCCACCATTATATATTTGCCCCAGCCACTTAATCCCACATTATCAAAATTTCCAGCATTGTGAGAATCTTTCACTTCCCCCTCCATTTCAACTCATTGTCATAATCATCCAGGAAGAAACAATCTCACAAGGCTCTTAAATGGTGCCATGCAGTAATATTTATATGGATTAGGGACTACCAACCCTCCTCGTCTTAACATTATGACGTAAAACTGTCCTTGTAACACTAGGGTGTTGCCTTTGGCAATTAAAATGAAAAAAAAATCCTCTAATTTTTTTAAACCAGGAGGCAGGTACATCTATCGGTAACGTTTGGAACAGATACAAGAATTTTTTGGTATAGTCATTTTAATTGTTTCTATCCTGTTTCACCGGAAAATGGTTAGCTCACCCCCCCCCCCCACCTCTGCAATTCCTAATCTACTTTACCTAATAGGGGCTCCAAGTCTTGTGCTCTCTTCCAGTAATTGTATCCTCTGATACCTCTGTGCCACTGACACCCGTCTGAATTGAAATAATCGAATTCTGCCACTCTTTCTTCAGGGATATTAACTTTGAAGGTAATCACACTTCCATAAAGAGCTGGTTCCCTCATAATTTTCTCAGGCTTATTTACAGTGCTATTTTATGTTCCATACCCCGCAGCCTAATACCCTCATTATCTATTCTCTGGGCAGGAAGTTCTGTGACTAATCAAAATAATAAAGAAGATAATGGATATCCCTACCATTCCTCTCCCAAGGGGGAAAACACAGGAGTATCCATTATTGATGTTGGTGTTTTTTTTAAGCTTCTGATCTGTTTGTTAATAGTTTTTGACCCAGTTCACAAAACGGAGCCCTAGCCCTACTTTGTTCCAAAACATAAAAAGCCATAGCACTCTGGAGGCCTTTTCATAATCAGCGAAAATAAGATTGGTCTGCCCTTTTGAGATGCTTAATATTATCAGAGGCTTGCCTCCCCCAAACAAATACAGCTTGATTGTGATGGATTAAACGCTACCTGGCTCATTGATCGTTGGGCCAGAATCGTAGTTAAAATCTTGGGGCTTGATTTATTCCAAGGCATTTCCACAGTTTGTAGACCATGCCACTCAGCTGGATATTCAGTGGTGCTAACAGTGCCACTAGATGCCCCGATGCTAACCAGTTAGCATCCGCGTGTCTTGGGGGGAGGGTGTTCAGGATATGACCCTGGCATTGAATATCTGGGGCTAGGATTCAGCGCTGGTAGCTAGCTGCTGTAGAAATGCTAGCTGTCTGCTGAATATTGGGTCCATGGTAACTAGTCCCAACAGTGAGATACACTAGTAGGCCTCACAACAAGAGGCATCCTTACACGGTTTAGGGATAACCAGCTATATAAAGTAGTACTGTTGGGACTTTTCCTCGAAAGGGTTGCGAGACTGACTAAATTCCTCATGAGCTGAGTGCAAACTAGTCTTCTAGAAAATTGCTAACTCCCCCCCCCCAACAAACCCTTGTCTAACCTTGGTGGTTAGAATGTCTAGATTACTTTAATAGCTTACTCCTTGTCTATCCTCTGAATGAAGTCTATCGAGGTACTTACTAATCTTTCCTTCTCTGTTATGTTTGTTTTTATTTGCATACCACTCTGATGTTTGAAGGGCAGTACAAGTTCCTAATAAACCATAATCAACTTTCTCTGGGGTATAGAGCTTCTGGTAGCTTTGAACTAAGCATTCACAAATCACCCTATTCTTTGTAGCCATCTTTCCCCTGTCCCTCACCTGAAAAATATTTTTCCTTGTGACCTTAATTTTAACATGTGCAAATAGTTTGCTTTGTTTCCAAACTCAAAATATTTTTGGCGCACTAGGTCCAATTTGTACGTAGCTCTTCAGCTGATAGAGCTATCAAATAATGCTTCACCTTTTAAAGTTGCTTTGTAATTTGTGGATCAGTTTGCACCCATTTATGCATCTCCTTCAGGCACACCAGTTGGGATCTAATCTCATATTTCTGCTCCTGTTTCTTCTCTTCTGGGCAGCATAATCAATTTCTCTCATAACAGAACATAAAAACATAAGAGGATCCATGAAGCCAGTATCCTTTTTTCCCTTTTTTTGTAAATGTTTTATTTATTTTGCAACAATATATACATGCAATACACTTGCAATAGAGAGAGCACCAAAAGAAATACTTCCATAACTATCAAGTTACAAAGGAAAAAATATACATTGCAAGGTTGATCAAAAATACTAAAATCCATATGGGGGAAGATACAACACCAAGAGAAGTTTTGAACAGCATAAAAAGTCACAAGAAAAGGAGGGAAATAGGGTCTGTATGGCATAATTAAGGCTGATCCATTAGAATTGAGGTCTGCAAGGAGATGCCTAGAGTCCAAAAAAAATTGAAGTTGAGAGGGCTCAAATAACAGATACCTATTTTTTTCATAGCACAGAACACATTTACAAGGAAACTAGAGGCTAACGGAAGCTCCTAAATCTAATACATCTTGTCGCATTCCTATGACTACCTTTGCTCCCGAATGACTCTAGTGAAATCTGAAAATACCCATACTTTTGCCCCCATAAACAATTCAGATATATGCGATTGAAAAAAAGGCGCTGAACATGATCTCTATCCTGAGGAAATACAAAGGAAACTAACAAAGTTCCATGCTGTGCAGCCTCAGACTGGGCGCTTTCCAATAATCCCGTTAAATCCATAGAGTCTGACACTGACAGCACATCCGCACTTAGGGAACTCCATTTGTTCTAGGAACCGACTCGGTCCTGAGTGGTAGGTTTAAAAAAAAAAAAAAAAAAACCCTTAGCCGTAGAGGGGAGAGCACCTTCAGGTATCGTAAGGACATCCAAAAAATACATATGTAAAATGGCTTTGGGGAAAAGCAAAGATTTTGGGAAAATTAACAAAATGAAGATTAAGGGCCCAAACAGCATTGACCAGACTTCCAGTTTACGAGCAGTCTCACTAACTTAATCTTGTACAAGAGTAGATTGAGTCTTCCCCCAGCCGAGTCCTAAAGTCCATCTTTTTCACTCTGGTGTCCAAATTTGAAAGTTTTGTGTCTTTGGTCTGAAAGCGAACATGCATGTCCAGAGTAAGAGTAGCCATCGCTGAAGACATTCGGTCTACAGAAGCACTACCTGCCAGAGAATCTCCAGGGAGACTTTCGACAGCTTCACCAGTGGGTCCTTATGCTGGATATTGGCAGCCGTGGTCTTCAGATCTGTACCCCCAACTGACTTCCCAGACTCTGAGAGAAGCGGAGAGAATCCACTGCAGCAGTTGCAGATCACCATTGTCGGAATCGCATCAGGCGCCATTTTGAAAGAACATCTGGGTGACAACATTGCTCTGGCAACCTCCCTAACAGCTGGGCCGGGGTCCACACTGCTTTGTTCAGCCTCCTGACTGAGGTTATCGACAACCTGGGACCCCTTGCTAGAGTGATGCAAATGACATTCCACTGGGGCTTAAAGATGTTGAGGCCAAGGAAGGAACCCTCTCCTAAAAGTGCCAACGCAGCAGCCATAGTCCCCGGTTGAGCAGTTCAGAAATGGTTGCTCGGCGAGCGGTAGGCTTAGAGGGTAAAGAAGGGGACTTCACCTCAATTTTTGCTTGCCTATTTACAAAATTAAAAACAGTGGCCAATCCAGGTCACAAGTACCTGTCAGGTTTCCAAAAGGTATACGGATTCTATGCTGCTTGTCCTGGGGGTAAGCAAGGGTAAGCAGTGGATTTCCCCAGTCCACTTTTAACAGTGGTTTATGGACTTTTCCTCCAGGAACTTGTCCAAACCTCTTAAATTCAGATACACTAATAGCTTTTACTATATCCTCTGGTAATGAATTCTAGAGTTTGATTATGCATTGAGTGAAAACATACTTTCTCTGATCTAGTCTTAAATGGATTACATTATAACATCTTTGCATGTCCCCTAGCCTTTCTACTTTTTGAAGGAGCAAACAACCAATCTGTGTTTATCCATTCTACTCCATTATTTTATAGACCTCTATCATATCTGCCCTCAGCCATCTCTGTACCTTTTTATAATTCTGCTATATCCTTTTTAAGATATGGCGACCAGAATTGCACACAATATTCAAGGTACGGTCACACCAAGGAGCAATAGAGACATTATAATATCTTTGGTTTTATTCTCCATTCCTTTCCTTATAATTCTTAGCATTCTATTTGCTTTCTTGGCTGCGGTGGCACATTGGGCAGAGAGTTTCAATGTGTTATCCAAATGATACCCAGATCCTTTTTCCTGGGTGGTGATTCCCAATGTGGAACCTTGCATCGTGAAACTATGGTTTGGGATCTTACCTAAGTGCTTAACTTTGCACTTATCCACGTTAAATTTCATCTGCCATTTGGCTGCCCAGTTTCCCTTTTTTTTTTTTTTCAAGATCCTTTTTTGTAATTTTTCACAATTCTCGTGTATTTTAACAACTTTGAATAATTTTGTGTCATCTGCAAATTTGATCACCTCAATTGGTGTTCCCATTTCCAGGTCATTTATAAATTATATTAAAAAGCAGTGGGCCCAATACAGATCCCTGTGGTACTCTACTATTCACCTTTCGCCATTGAGAGAAAATTGGCCATTTAGCCCTACTGTGTTCTGTCTTAATTGGTTCCTAATACACAATACTATACTGCTTCTTATCCCATGATTTTGTAACTTCCCCTAGAGTCTCCCGTGAGGAACCGTATCTGGATTTTCAGAGCTTTTGATATTCTACATCAACCAGCTCATCTTCATCTACCTGTTTACTTGCACCTTCAAAAAAATGAGTTTAGTGAGACAGAACTTTTCTTTGACTAAATCTGTTAGCTTTCTGCGATTAAACTATGACTATCTACATGTTCAGTAATTTGTTCTTTATAATGGTTTCTACCATTTTTGCCTGGTACTGACATCAGACTTATGAGTCTGTAGTTTCCTGGATCACTCGTGGAATCCTTTTTATAAATTGGTGTTTATGTTGGCTATTCTACAATCTTCAGGTTGTAGAGATGATTTTAATGATATAGTTCATAGATTGTAGAACTACTTTTAAAAGTCAGTCATATTACAGTTCTTTCAGCACCCTGGGATATATGCCATCTGGTCCAGGGGATTTGCTACTCTTTATTTTTTCAAATGACTGTATTACATCTTCCTGGTTTAGTGAAGTTTTTTTTTCAGTTCCTCCGATACCTATATCTGAAATGGTGTTTAAAGGTGTTGTATCTTCCCTACATCTTCATCTTCTTCAGTAAAGACCAAAGCAAAGAATTCATTCAGTCTCTGCTATGGCTTTGTCCTCCCTTAGTGCCCCTTTTACCCCTCTATTCTTTTATGGTCCAACTAAATATCTCGCAGGGCTTTGGTATGAATGTACTTGAAAAAGATTTTATTATGCATTTTGTTTCCATGGCAAGCTTTTCAAATTCTCTTTGTCTGCCTTATCAATGCTTTGCATTTAACTTGCCCATATTTGTTTCCTGTTTTTCATCATTTGGCTCCTTTTCTTTTTCCCCCTGCATTATCTGTAAGATTCTCTTAGCTATAACAACCTCTCTGACCCCACCTTTAAGCCATGCTGGCTGTCATTTGGCCTTCCTTCCACCTTTCTTAAATCATGGAATACTTCCGGTCTGGGCTTCCAAGATAGTATTTTAAATAATGCTCAGGCCCGATGTAAACTTTTAACCTTTGCAGTTGCTCCTTTTAGTTTTCCTCATTTTATCATAGTCTCCTTTTTAAAGGTAAATGCTAGCACAGTCCACTTCCTTGCTATCCTTACTCCATTTATTAAACCAAATGTGATAGTTATGAGTGCTATTGCCAAGCGACCCCAACACCATTACAGTTGTGGTCAACATTATTGGCACCCTTACAGTTCAACACCTTAATGTCCAATATCACCACTTTTTTTTTTTTTCATTATTTTTTAAAGTGGCCAGTGGCATTAGACTATATATACGCACACACATTTGACACATAGAAGAATCAAATAAAACAAGACTGACTAAAATAGGAAATTGCCAGAACATGATTATTTGCACCCTTTATGAATAATTCAAATCAGCTTGAACATAAAAAACAAATTCCCATTGCAGTAAAATTAGATGCACCTGTGATCATTTGTTAGTACTGTACTTATAGAAATATAGGCCATATGATCTCTTTCTGCCGTCATGTTTCTATATAGTTTGCCCTTCCAACTACAATACCCCTTTTTCTGTTAGAGATCGTCTGTGTTTATCTGAATTCAAGAAAGCATGGGATACTGTCCTCGTCTCTATTACTTCCACTGGGGAAACTATTCCACACATCTACCACAAAGAAATATTTCTGCATATTACTGCTCATCCTATGTCCCCTCATAGCAGAGCTTGCTTTCAGTTGAAAGAGACTCTCTCCCTGTATGCATTTATGCCACAGAGGTATTTAAATGTCTGTCATATCTCCACTATCCCTCCTTTCCCTCTAAAGTATACATTTTAAGATCTTTAAGTCTATCGCCATGTACTTTATAACTAAGACTACTAACCATTTTAGTAGCCACCCTCTGCACAGATGCCATCCTGTTTTTTTTAATATCTTTTTGAAGGTGTGGTCTCCAGAATTGCACACAATACTCCAAATGAGGTCGAACTAGAGACTTGTACAGAGGCATTATCACCTCCTTTTTTTTTTTTTTTTTCTGCTGGCCTTTCCTCTCCCTATTCACCCAAGTATCCTTCTGGCTTTTGCTGTCGCCTTTTCTACCTGTTTAGCCACTTTAAGATAATCAGAAACAATCATGCCCATTTCCGGCTCTTCTTTCATGGACAGAAGTACTTCACCCCCTTCACTGTACCACTTCCTTGGATTTTTGCAGCCTAAATGCATGACCCAGCATTATTTTTTATTTTTAGCATTAAATTTCAGCTACCAAATTCTTGACCATTCTTCAAGCTTAGCTAGATCCCTCATGTTATCTACTCCTTCCTGGGTGTCTACTCTATTGCAGATTTTGGTATATTCTGCAAAGAGGCAAACCTTACCCGACAGCCCTTCCTCAATATCACTAACAAAAAATGTTAAAAAAATAAATAAATTTGACCAAGGACAGATCCCTGTGGCACTGCACTGGTAACATCCTCCTCAGAGTGAGTTCCATTTACCTGTACCCTTTGTCACCTCCCACTCAACCAATTTCTAACCCAGTCAGTTATGGTCCATCTGTAAGATGCTCAATTTGTTTATAAGTCACCTTGCAGAATGGTGTCAAAGGCTTTACTGAAATCTAAGTACATCACATCTAGGGCTCTCCCATGGTCCAACTCACATTAATTGAATCAACCAAAGAATGATTTCTCTAATGTTTAAAATGACCACATTCACTCCCTGTTCCATTTTCACATTGGTGAAGACGAGAGCTGCCTAACCGTCAGAAAAGCCATTTTGATCAAACTTCAAAGGGGTACAAGGCCATCTCCAAAGACTTTGGGATCCCTGTATCTACAGTTTGTAATGCTATTAAGTTATTTTTGCTCATGGAACTGTTGAGAACCTCCCAGGACGGGGTGGGAAGAGGAAAAAGAATCCAAGAAGTCTTTGAAGGTTGGTGCAAACTGTTTGTTTGAAAAACACCACGTACAACGTCTAAAGAGCTTAATGCTGACCTCGATCAATCTGGAGTGGTGGTTTCAACCCACACCATATACCACACATTAAACAAAGAAGGACTTCATGTGCTAAGGCTAAGGAGGACCCCACTGCTTAAAGACAGACATAAAAATGCACGCCTGATCTTTGCCCAAACCCACCTTGAGAAACCACAATTCTTCTGGGAAAATGTTCTGTGGACAGATGAAACCAAACTTGAGCTCTTTGGCAATGCAGACCAGTGAGATATTTATAGGCAAAGAAATTAAGCTTATAAGAAAAAAACGGCCTTCCTACATTTAAATATGGTGGATGTTCCATAATGTTGTGGGGCTGTTTTTCTGTTTTAGGAACTGAAGGCCTGGAATGTATGAAAGGAATCAGTCAGAGGACTACCAAGGAATTTTGGAGTGAAATGTGCTACCTAGTGTCAGAAAGCTAGGTCTGGGTTGAAGTTCATGGTATATGGTTTTATTATGGTTTGTTAAATTTACTGTACCTCACTGTAGGCCAGCAGAACAGTTTACAATAATAAAATCTTAGGAGACTAAACTCCAAAGAATAATTTAAAATTAGACAAAAGAGAAAAATAACTCCAATAAATGACAGGAAAGGGGGAGGAGCAAAAGGTAAGACAGCAACAGAGACAAAACAATTACAATTACACAGAGAAACAGAAGGCAGGGAGGGCAAAGCGGAGATAGGAGGTGAAGGGTGGCAGGAACTTGAAATTACTGAAGATCTGTAGCAGGGCAGTGGCCCAAAACATACATCCAAAATTACAAAAGAATAATTAAAAAGGAACAAATGGACTGTTCTAAACTGGCCAGCAGTAAGTCCTGATCTCAATCCAATCGAGAACCATTAGAAAGAGCTGAAATCTGCCATTGGTAAAAGGAATCCTGGAAATATTCAGAAGCTGGAACAAATCACAGTTGAGTGTGAGAAACTACCAGCAGACAGAGGTAAAACTGTAGATGGCTACAAGAAATGTTTGGAGGCTGTCATCACTGTCAAGAGTTGTGCAGGGTTAATTGTCCAGGATTAATTATATGCAGATAGATCTGCATGCATTGCTTCCATTCTATGCAGATCTATCTCATGCATGTTCATTGTGGATATCCTGAAATCCTGACTGGCCCGTGGGTCCCAGAGGACTAGGTTGAGAACCACTCATCTAAACATTATCTGGGTGGTGTGTAAGGTCTGCTACCATCGCAACAGGCAGGCATGTCCACCAGCTATCTGTCTACATGCATAATGACTGAATTGCCAACTAGAACTGCCATCCTAACCCTTTGTATCTCCCTCTCCACACGATACACAGAATAAACACTTAGAGGGTGATTCTGTATTGGCTGTCCAGCCCCTGTATGGCTGATCAGAATTGGGGCGTACAGAAGTACACCTGATTTCTGATCCCGTGGGCATATCTAACCCCTGCGGGATTAGACTTGGGTCTGCTGGCCTGGATGTGCAGGCCATGCCCTGATTCTGATTGGCCACACATCCTGCCAATCCCAGTCTAGCACAGTCAGACTCCATTCAGGAGCCGTGATCCCCCAGCTGCCAGAGAAAATATCTTTTCCCCTTGGCTCCGACCCCCTGATCTGGCCTCCCATGGCCAGGGTTGGGTTACGGGGATCCCTCTGCACCCTCTCGCCTCTCGTTTCCGTCCCGTGCTGCGGTATCCCAGCGTCCAGGGGACTTATTCCACCTCTGAGGTGGAATAAGTCCTCTGTCTCCGTGGCCGACCCCAGACATACAGGGCCGACCTCAGAATCTGCCCTGTATGTCCAGGGTCACTCTCTCTGCCTCTATCCCGTCCCCTGCCTCCCTTGAACCGAGCTCCCCATACACATCGCCTGTTCTTACAGGGAGCTCTGTCCCCAGCAGTCTGCCTGGCTGTTTAGCGGGTCTGGCCATCCAGACTTGCCTAAATGGAGTTCAGAATGAAATTGAAAGTTGGCTTGTAATACTATGCCCTAACAGACTTTAAACACTGACTATGAAAATACAGATTTTTATCAGCTTTAACCTGAAGTCTCTCTTCTCTCTGTCCTTTTGAAGGTGTTATTTCCAGAATTGCAAACAATACTCCAGATGAGGTCACACCAAGGACTTATAGAGAGGCACAATCACCTCCTTTTTTTCTGTTGGCCATTTCTCTTCCTATGCACCCAAGCATCCTTCTGGTTTTTGCTGTCACCTTTTCTACCTATTTAGCTACTTTAAGATCATCGGAAACAATCACTCCCAGGTCCCGTTCTTTTGTGGACTGAAGTACTTCGTTCCCTACACTGTTCTGCTCCCTTGGATTTTTGCAGCCCAAAATGCATGACCCTGCATTTTTTAGCATTAAATTTCAGCTGCCAAATTCTTGACCATTCTTCAAGCTTAGCTAGATCCCTCCTCATATTATTTATTCCTTCCTGGGTGTCTGTTGCAGATTTTGACATCATCCACAAAGAGGCAAACATTACATGACAGCCCTTCTGCAGTATCACTAACAAAGATGTTAAAAAGAATCAGACCAAGGACAGATCCCTGCAGCACACCACTGGTAGCCTTCTTGGAGAGAGCTCCATTTAGCTGTACACTTGTTGCCTTCCATTCAACCAATTTCTTAACCAGTTAGTCACTTTAGGGTCTATCCCTAGAGTGCTCAGTTTATTTAAGTTGCCTATGCGGAACTGTGTCAGAGGCTTTACTAAAATCATAGTACGCCACATCTAGGGCTCTCCCTCTTTCCAACTCCCTGGTCACCCAGTCAAAGAAATCAATCAGATTTGTCTGACAAGTCCTGCCTCTGGTAAACCCATGCTGCCTTGGATCCTACAATCCATTGGACTCCAGAAACCTCACTATCCTCAGTTTTAGCAGTGTTTCCATTAATTTACTCGCCACAAAGATCAGACTAACTGGCCTGTAGTTCTCAACCTCATCTATCTTCTGCTTTTGTGTGAAGGGCCCACATGTGCCTTTCTCCGGTCCTCTGGGACTACTCCTGACTCTCAAGAAGCATTGAAAAGATCAGTCAGTGGTCTATCTGGTCCCATCTCTTTTGTCTACCTCCTAGTTTAGCTAGTTCCTCATGAATAGTGTCTTCTGAAATTCCCTTCTGCTCCTTTTTATGGGTGTTTGAAGTCCTGCTCCTGGCCGTTCATCTGTGAACACAGAACAAAAATATTTGTTTAAAGCAATTCTGCTTTGTCCTCATCAGCTTTTACGTATTCCTCCCCTTCCCCTTTGTCTGACAGTACTACCTTTGCACTTCCTCCTCTTGCTAACACATCTGAAAAATGTCTTGTTTCCCCATGTTTCTTCTTTTGCATCTTTGCTTTCGTGACTACTTTCCTAGCTTCTCTGTTTTTCCAAATATTGATGCTAGTCTTCCTCTCTCTGTGATTTCTTTTTTTTTTTTTTTTGCATTTTATGAAGGCCTCCCTCTTTTTTCCTTCACCTGTTCAGTTACTCTTTTTGAGAACTATAGAGCCATCTTTTCCTTTTACATTTATTTACCTTTCTAACAAAAAGGTTTGCTGCCCTTAAAATATCCCCTTTAAGTTTTGCCCATTACTTTTCTACGACCCCCGACTGTTCCCATCCACTGATGACTCCTTGAGGGATTGTCCCATCTCATCAAAATTAAGTTTTCCTAAAGTCTAAGACCCTCGCTTTTGAATGGATTTTGTCAGCCCTAGTTCCTACTACTGAACCACACCATCTGGTGATCACTGGATACGAGATGATCTACTATAACATCAGAAATACTTTCCCATTGGTAAGCACCAAGTCCAGTATGGCCCCTTCATGTGTGGGTTCTATTACCAGTTAAAAGAATAGTTTTTTCTTGCAAGAATCTATGATCTCCTTACTTTCTGATGACGCCACAGCAGGGATGTGCCAGTCAACACTGGGCCTATTTAAATCACCTATCAGTAACACTTCTCTTTAATACAAATACATCATAAATAGACATCACATTTGGCAAATCAAACTCTTCACATATCATGAATTAACTGATGCTTAATTTTGATATTTATTTCATTATCTTTCTCTCACTTGGTTTGCAGCTTGTCGTGCTGTGAGGGCTTGCGTGCATCAGTGATGCTTAGAGCTAAACTATCGGTAGTTAACTATTGGCAGGGTCTCCCAAGATGGACAGGTCTCAGCTGAGGTGCCAGACCAAGACAAACCACCCATCTGGGCAGCAGCAGAATGGGATAGTGTTGACGGCGGAGGATCACATTTCTGTGACAACGGCAACAACACCAAACTTAAACTGTGCGCAAGAAAGGCCCAGCAATCTACCTCTGTATCTTGCCATGAAAACCCAATGGATAGTTACAACAAAACAAATTGTGCTATGGTGCTGGAAGATGAGACCCTCAGATCGGAAGGCACTCAACTAGCTACTGGGAAAGAGCTGAAGACTTTTCAGAGTAAAGCCAGCATTTATGATGTGGTTGGATCAAAGCCCTCGAAGTCTGACTGCTGATGTAGCTGTGCATGAAATGAGTCAGAAGCTGTAAAGGTGTCTTACACATTGGAACATGGAACGTACAAAGCATGAACCAAGGAAAGTTGGAGGTGGTCAAGAATGAAATGGAACGTGTACAACTTGATCTGTTGGGTGTCAGCGAGCTGAAATGGACTGGCACTTTGCATCAGATGATCACATGGTCTACTATGCTGGAAATGAAAGACAAAGAAGAAATGGTGTTGCATTTATAATAAAGAAGAAACTTGCAAAGTAATTGCATTGTAATGAAATACAATGCAGTCAGCGAACGCTTAATCTCTATTCGTCTATGAAGATTGCCTATCAACACAACTATAATTCAAGTGTATGCCCCAACAACAGCTGCAGAAGAGAATGAAATTGAAGAGTTCTATGAACAAGTACAAGCTGAAATTGACAGAACATGCAAACAGGATATCCTGATAGTCATGGGTGACTGGAATGCAAAAGTTGGCAACAAAGAAGAAGGCAAAGTAGTTGGAAAATATGGACTTGGCAACAGAAATGAAGCTGGAGAAAGACTGATAGAATTCTGCAAGACCAATGATCTATTCATCTCAAACACCTTCTTCCAGCAACTCAAGCGGCGACTGTACACATGGACCTCACCCAATGGATTGTATAAAAATCAAATTGACTACATCTGTGGAAGTCAACGATGGAAAAGCTCTGTAACATCAACAAAGACAAAACCTGGAGCTGACTGTGGTACAGATCATCAACTACTAGTATGCAAACTCGAGCTAAAGTTGAAAAAGAGCAAACCACTCATGAATGCAGCAAAATATGACCTTGAGAATATACCACTGGAATTTAGACTGCCTGCAAAATCGATTTGCTGCTTTAGATACAAATGACAGAGCTCCGGAAGAGTTATGGAATGACATCAAGAAGGTTGTGTTGGAAGAAAGCAAGAAGTCTCTACAAAAGGTGAAAAAGCAAAAACGGCCAATATGGATGACATTAGAAACTCTGAAAATTGCCCAGAAACGCAGAGAAGCTAAAGCCAGAGGAGAAAGAAAGACAATCACAGAACTCAACAGAGATTTCCAACGTGCAGCAAGACAGGACAAGGAAAAGTACTACAATGACACTTGCAAGGAAATAGAAGCAGAAACTATTAGAGGAAGAACAAGATCGGCTTTCCTAAAGCTACGAGAGTTAAAGAAAAAGTTCCAGCCTCGAATTGGAATGTTACAAGATGCTCAAGGTTCTATGTTGATGATGCTGAGAAGATCAAGAAAAGATGGAAGGAATATACAGAGTTTTTATATGATAAAGATCAAGTGGACCAACAGCCGTTTCAACCTGTACCTTATGATCGGGAACCATTGGTGATGAAAGAAGAAGTTGAAGCAGCATTGAAAGCCTTATCAAAGAACAAAGCACCAGGCATTGATAGCATTCCCATAGAAGTATTGCAGCAATCTGATGCAGCTGTTACTGTACTTACAAGGCTCTGCCAAGAAATATGGAAGACAACATCATGGCCAACTGACTGGAAAAGAACTGTGTTTATACCAATACTAAAGAAAGGTGATCCAAGTGACTGTGGAAATTATCGCACAATCGCTCTGATCCCACATGCCAGCAAGATTCTACTGAAGATTATTCAAAAGACTACAACCATACCTGGAACAAGAACTACCTGACGTGCAAGCAGGGTTCAGGAAAGGGCGAGGAACAAGAGACATCATTGCGGATGTGAGATGGACAGGCACAACGAGAGCAGATTGCTCTTGCTAGTCCAACAGGAACACAAAGAGGCAAGAGATGCGGATGATCACACGTGCCTTTATTAAGTCCCCTACGTGTTTCGGCAAATGCCTTCTTCGGGGCGATGTAAAGGCACTATTGGTAAGAAGCCAATGTAAATATCCTAGATAGCGTGTAGATTCCTTGTATTAAAGAATATTAGAGTAGGCGAACCGCACTTACAAAACAAACATGTGCTGACATACTCACATGTTTGTTTTGTAAGTGCGGTTCGCCTATTATAATATTCTTTAATACAAGGAATCTACACGCTATCTAGGATATTTACATTGGCTTCTTACCAATCATCCGCATCTCTTGCCTCTTTGTGTTCCGGATGTGAGATGGATCCTTGAAAAGACTAAAGAATACCAAAAGGATATCTATTTGTGCTTTATCGACTATAGCAAGGCTTTTGACTGTGTAAACCATGAGAAACTCTGGGCCACATTAAGAAGCATGGGTATACCAGAACACCTGATTGTTCTCTTGCGAAATCTGTACATTGATCAAGAAGCAACAGTTTGAACGGAACAAGGAGAAACAGAATGGTTTAAAATAAGCAAAGGTGTAAGACAAGGCTGCATACTTCCCCCCCCCCCTACTTGTTTAATTTATATGCAGAACAAATCATCAGAGAAGCAGGATTGTATGACGATAACAGAGGTGTGAAGATTGGTGGAAGACTCATCAACAATCTTCGCTATGCTGATGATACCACATTACTGGCTGAAAGTGAAGATGATCTGAAACATTTGCTTCTCACAATCAAAGAACATAGTCTCAAAATGGGCCTGCACCTTAATGTAAAGAAGACAAAGATCATGACAACTGGCATAATCAACAGGTTCATCGTTGAAGGAGAAGAAATTGAAATTGTGAACAACTTTAACCTACTTGGATCAACTATCAATAAAGAAGCAACAAGCAGTCAAGAAATCAGAAGACGCATTGCTCTTGGCAGAATGGCTATGAAAGACCTAGATAAGATTCTCAAGAGCAGAGATGTCTCTCTCCATACAAAGATTCGACTTGTTCAAGCCATGGTATTTTCAATAACATCATATGGATGTGAAAGCTGGACAGTGAAAAAGACAGACAGGAAGAAAATTGCCTTTGAATTATGGTGCTGGTGGCGAATACTGTGTATACCATGGACTACCCGAAGAACAAACCAGTCGGTACTAGAGGAGATCAAACCTAAGCTTTCTTTAGAAGCTCAGATGACAAGACTTCGACTTTCATACTTTGGACACATCATGCGAAGAGAGAGATCATTAGAGAAAGACATCATGCTTGGCAAGATAGAAGGTCAACGCAAAAGAGGAAGGCCAGCAATGAGATGGATCGATACAATAACAGCAGCTACGGGTAACCAGTCTGTCAACAATGAGCTGCCTGACTGAAGACCGAACACAATTTAGGATAGCTATCCAGAGGGTCGCCATGAGTCGACTCAGACTCGACGGCACTTAACAACAACATCTTTTTATTAGATTAATATGTTCTGACCTGAGGAAGGTCGTGTTAGCCTCTGAACTTGTTAAGAATGAGCAAAAGATGATCTCGTCAGAATATACAAATGATTCATAAAATGCATTCCAGTGATTAACCTAAAGGGGGGTGGGGAAAGTAGAGGCATTACCACACAGTCTCTAGATGCTTCAGAGAATTTGAAAACAAACTTAAATTTTCATTATTTTTGTTCCACTTCTTTTTCTGGGTTCCATTTACTTATTCGCCCTCTAACTGCTGCTTCATTTATTGAAGAGCTTTTTTTAAAATTCTTTTTAATAAAGCTTTTAAAGTTCACACTTTTAATTAAGAGTGAATCTTTCATGAATCTTCAGAAGGAAAAATGAGCTATTTTATATATTTTTGCTTCTTGATTTGATATACAGCCATTCACAGAATACATCAAGGCAGTTTACAAATATAAAAGTAATAGCAGCAAAGGAGGTGAAGAAGCTAGTACCGAAGCAGCAAGAGGTGACACTTTAGAGACATGTGGAGAGAAAAGAAGTGGAAAGGAGGCACTTCAAGGGGCAGCAGCTGTCTGTTCCCAGGTAGGCACCCTAAGAGTTGCTGTAAATCAATGTGAACAGTCAGGTATTTATTCGGAGTTTAAATCTATGGGCCCTGATGCAGTAAACTGCATTCTCCTCATCATCCCTCCTGTCCAGGTGTATTTCTCAGTCTCCAGCAGATGGTGTTGAGTTTCTGTGCAGTCTAGACCCCACTGTAAAGAGACAAAAAAAAAAAGTTAGGAATTGTTTGTTCTGCTCCACAGGGTGCCTGTGCTGGGAATCCAGCAAATGTGGACTTTGGGGTGCATAACCCAGTAAGCCAGGTCCTTCCACCTCATTAGCTATGGTATCCTCCTTGGGGTGCCCCATTCCTCCTCCCCAACATTTGAGAGGGGGCCAGGGGGTGCAGTTCCATGGCAGGGCCTGGCCCTTTAATTGAAATGCTGCTTAAAAAAGATGGAGGTAGCACTGTTTGGTAACCATGGCGACCAGGGAGCACAGATGTGAGAAGGAAGACCGTTCTGGGTTTTGCTGTGGCTGTGAGGCTGAGGGCTGCACCGTGCCACACTGCAGAGGATTTGATCTGGGGGATGAGGGATTCTGAAAACGAGATCTCTCCTCAATCCAGGGGAGCGCTTTGGAATGGCAGCAAGTTTCTCCTCAGCCATGGAAGTTTGATTTTGGCAAGAAACACGGCCATATTGGAGGCAGTCAGGGTCGGGGGAGCCCTCTGGGGCCCCAATGGCAACTCCTGGGCAACTGGGGCAAGGGGGCCAGCGATTAAGATTGGACACCCTCCTGGCAGATGTCTGCAGCATAAGGAGTCCTTTTTTTGCCAGAATTTGTGCTGCTTTTGCACCAAGCCTTCTGTATGAAGCAGGGTCTGGTGCAAAGTTCTCAAGCGCATTAGTGTCAGAGGACCTGGGATTGGAGCCAAGGGGCCCATTGAGCCTGTGTCCTAGGGCTGGAGGATTGAGGAAGATGCATAGGGAGAACACTGTTTGATTCTATAGAGGGGATCTGAGGACCGTTTGGAGGGGCTGGGCATTGGGGCGACCCCTCAGGGGAGGAGCTCGAGGAAGGTGAGATCCCCCACTGGGTGAGAACTCGACCATAATTAGGGTCTTTCATTGAGAAGAATTGATGGTCCTTTATCTCAGTTTTTGGCAGCCCATAATATCCCAGACAGTTCCCCGGTGAAGGAAGGGACACTGGAGTATCCTTTTGTTGTTGGATATCCGGAAGCACCAGAAGTTGGTCCTGCTACATAGTGCCTGGACTGGAGTGGACTGGAGAGACTTGAAAGAAATTTAGCAGCTAATGTCTTATTTCACCATCTTTTAACACAGCAGTTTACTCAAGATTTTTCCCATGCTAGTCTTGCTCCCGATGCTTTAAAAATTTGTAATGTGGAAAAATAAGTGGTAAAGCCGTTGTGTTAGAGAAGTGCAGGGCACATGCAAATGCTGAATGACAAATTGCTGCAGATTATGTTTATATAAAAAAAATCAAAACCAAACAACTTTTAGTTCTTTCTTCTTCTTAGTGCTGAATCTTTATGCTGACTCCCAGGGCTTGAGTGAAGACTCTGCACAGGAGCAAACGGTCATCTGAGGTAAACTGTAGCACTTCACTGCGGGTGACCCAGGATGCTGGAAAGCCCCTTCCATGCCACTGCTATCTGATCCAGGGTTCTCTTGGCCTGGTTACCCGGCACAGGGATGCCCTCAAAGGAAGAAGCGGAGAGAGACCTCGGCCACAGGAAAGTCTTCTGTTAACGCACTTTATTGAAGACCTGACACTGGCGTTTTTGCTTCCCATTCGTGGACACGATAACTAGCATTCCAGTGAATGTTATTGCACACCTGTTTGTTCCTAGCTTTTCATTTTGATATTTTATTGCTTTATTTTGCATCAGCTGAACTATGTTGACCCCTGAAGAATGCATAATTGCCAAAACTTGGTAAAGTATGTTAATAGAAGACCTTTTTGTGTGGCTGTGGTTGCTCTCCACTCCTTCCTTTTGGCATTTTTGTTTGTGGAGGTCGCTTTCCTCCTCCTGTTTTCTCACAGGGAGGCCCTCAACCAGAGAGCCTCCAGTGCTGATCACCCCTCCCCCAGACCAGTTATAATTTCCTGGTCTAGGGAGGCATCCAGCAGCATTCCTTTCTTCATGATGCCCTTTTCATGCCGCTTAGAATTTTAGGTTTTGCGGTTTATAAGTATCTGAAAGAAAGATATAAGGTCACTGCTAGATGCTTCCCTAGACAGGGAAGTATAATTGGCCCGGTCTGCCACTAGAGGCTCTTTGGTCAAGAGCCTTCTTTGTACTGGATGTTTGGGGGAGGATGGGTGCTTCTGGAATCACCGGACAACCAAGGAAGTTTTGTGTGTTGGAGATAAGGGATGGGGAGTTCGACTGACGTTTTTTGTAATGTCTCTGTTGCTATCGTTATGTGAGCTAATTCCCACTCATGCACTGACAATGTAGCACATGGCTGCATATTACCATGATGGTGTGTGTGTGTGTTTGTTTTTTTTAAATTACAGCAGCACTGTTGAGTTTTTTTCTTGCCAATAGTTTACTGCATCAGGAGTACAGGGTGTTTTTTAGCTTGAAGCTTAGCATAGTGTTCTAATTTGGTTTATTGTGCTGAGGCCATAAGAGCTTTTATCCCTTAGTTCTTGTGTAAGGGAATTCCACAGTGAGGGTACCATGATACAGAAAGGACTCCAGCAAGTGGTTTTCAGTTGCATCTGTGAAGGTAAAGAAGGGGGGTTCCATATGGTTTCTCCAGTTCAGGCTAGTGAGTGTGGGTTGTCTCCCTCCACCAGCAGCTGGAGATTGAGCATGTCAAAGTTGTGATGTCACAGTAGAAGAGCTCCTTCCTTAGGCTCTAGTAACCAGTATCTCCAGCAGCTGGATGAGGAGCTTCTGCATGGCTGGGCTCCACTGGACAGATTGAGGCCTAACGTAAAAAAAAAAAAAAAAAAAAAAAAAGGACAAAGGCTGATGGAATCGTCAGCAGGGCAAAGGGGCTGACTGTTTTGAGCATCGGTAGGGCTCTGATCAGTCCTGTAAAATTTTCTTCGTTCCTGCGGTATGCTCAGTAAGACTTGAAGTTTTAGACTTGTCGAGGCTTCCTGTGTTGTCAGAGGCCGCCGTGGTGTTGCATGAAATCTTTGCTGTCTCGTTGTGCTGTCTGCAAGGGGAGCTGCAGTTTCCTTGTTGATGGTATTTGTCAAGCTTGTACACATTCAGGGAGATCAGCGGAGCTTGTTTATGTTTATTAGCTTGATTGACCGCCCTTCATTGGTAAGCAGAGCGGTTTACAAAAAAAAAGTACTTCTTATTACAGTAGGCACAAGGCCGGAAAGAGAAAAGAAAATTACAGCTCAATAAAAGTGGAGAAGCAGGGACGAGAGGAGGGTTAGCATAGGAAAAGGAGAAGGCTAGGAGGGAGAGAGGTTGAAGGCAAGGGAAAAGAGGTGGGTTTTCAAGGCGTGTTTAAAGGTAGGGTGGTGGGGCTCCAGACGAAGAGTGGAAGGGAGGGAGTTCCAGAGAGCCGGACCTATAAAGAAAAAGGCAGAGGAGCGGGTAGATTGGAGGTGAGCGAGTGAGGGGGGGGGGGGTAGAGTGAGGCGGTTGAGGTGGAAGGAGCGAGGGGTATGCCGGGGTGTGTGAAAGTGAATGAGGACGGCAAGGTACTGTGGCGTGGTGGTGTGAAGAACTTTGTGGACGAGCATGAGAAGCTTGAACTGGATCCGGAAGGAAACGGGAAGCCAGTGAAGATGGAGGAGGAGGGGTGTGACATGGTCTCTGTGGGAGGAAGAGGATACGAGACGGGCAGCGGTATTCTGGGTACGTTGAAGACGAGAAAGTTGAAGCTTAGAGAGGCCAGAAAGAACAGAGTTAGCGAAATCAATGCGGGAGGTTACAAGGGCTAGCAGCAAGGAGGCAAGAGCGGAGGGTGAGAGGAAGGGGCGAACAGTGCGAATCTGCCTAAGATAGAAAAAGGAGGTTTTGGACACATGAGAGACATGGGCAGAGAGAGAGATCTGAGTCGAAAATTACCCCAAGATATCGAAAGGTGGAGACCAAAGAGATGGGAGTGGCAGGGAACGAGGGGGCAATTGAGGGGGGCTGGTGACCGTAGGGGAACCAGATAGCTGTGGTTTTTGAGAGGTTGAGATGCAAACAGTTATGGGTCATCCAGTCTGAGATAGCGGCAAGGCAGGAGTTGAGGGGAGTGAGATCAGGACATGCTGGGGAAGTATGGTAGAGAAGGAGGATGTCATCTGCGTAGTAGAAAGCTGAGATACCAGATTGTTGGATAAGAAGTGTAAGAGGAGTCAGGAAGAGATTGAAGAGGAGGGGAGCCAGCACAGAACCCTGGGGGACCCCGCAGGGGAGGGGAAAGGGATCAGAGGAGGGGCAAGAAGGGGAGGAGGACAGAACAGCACCCGACTGAGAGGAAAGGAAGGAGTGGAACCACCGGAAAACAGTGCTACAGAGGCCGGCATCATGCAATCGAGAGAGAAGGGAGTGATCTACAAGGTCGAATGCAGCCGAAAGATCAAGGGCCACCGCCACCGAGATTTCACCACGGTCGTGGGCTACATGCAGGGCATTAGTGAAGGCAAGAAGAATAGTCTCAACACTGTGCCCAGGACGGAAACCGGACTGACGGGGGTGAAGGAAGTTGGTGGAGTCGAGGTGATGGGATAGTTGGGCAAAGACAACCTTCTCAAGAAGTTTAGACAGAAAGGGAAGGTTGGAGACTGGGCGGTAGTTATTAGGGTCAAGAGGGTCAAGAGAGGGTTTCTTAAGAAGTGGGCGAATGAGAGCGTGCTTCCAGGGGGAGGGGAAGGTTCCAGTGGATAGACTATTGTTCAGGATAGTTTGGATGTAGGGGAGGAAGGACTGGGAGGGCGTCAATAACCAGGAGGGAGGGACAGGGTCAAGGGAGCAGAAAGTTTTGTTGGACGCAGAGATAAGATGGTGAAGTTCGGCGGTGGTGGTCAGGGAAAAGGAGGACCATGTGTGGGACAATTGGGAAACAGGGGGAGGGGAGGCAACTGGGGGGGGGGGAGAGGGAATGGGCGGAGGATGAGAGGGCAGTGAAGCTCTTAAGGTGAAGACTTTGTTACTGAAGGCAGAGGCGAGAAGAGAAGGGGCGGGGATAGGATGGGAAGGGGCGGAGGGGTGTAGGGAGGTAAGAAATTGAAGGGTAAAGGTGACGGGTCTGGTTGGGGGCATTTAGTGATGGCATTAGAGAAAAAGGAAGACTTGGCAAGATGGATCTGGGAGCGGTAGTGGGCGTGCTGGGCCTTGAAGAGGGACAAGGTGACCGGAGAGGGGGACTTGCGCCATTGCCTTTCGGCTCTGCGAAGTTGGGAACGAAGTAGGAGGAGACCAGGATGGTACCAGGGGTGAGAAGAGCGACGAGGAAGAGGGCGCGGGCGGAGGGGAGCAATGTGATCAAGAGCGGCTGAGAGGGAAGAGAACCAAGTAGAGGCCTGAGAGTTTGGAGATAAGGAGGCAAAATCGGAAGGGAGCAGGTCTGAGACTGGGGGGAATTGCTGAGCCAGTGATGGGGTGATGGAGTGGGAGAGACGGGGGGTGGAGGGAGGGACGAGGGAAGGGAGGGATGGGAGATGGAACAGGAGTCGGGGGCTTCCCTGCAGGCCGTATCCAAGCCAGCTTTTGACAGGATCCACAGCCATTTTGTTGTTGGCTGCCATTTCCTCAGAGGGAAAGGGAAAGCAGTGAAAGAGTAAGGCTAAAAGCATTTCAGCACCACTGACAGAGGCCTTTCAAGCTCTGGAGACAGCAGACACTATTTTCATACCAGAAAACAGCGCAGTTCTGTCAGCACCTCAGCCACTGAAGTGTCTGCATTGCCAAGCACAGACTTTCCTGCAGGAGGCACCTCGAATACTGGAGATCCCCCTCTCTGGAAGAGTCAGCCTGGGAGGATCAGACTTTTCCTCCATCTTCCCCTTCAGAATATCCCTTGGAGAGGCCATGCAGCCGAATTTGGAAGAAGGTGAATTGCCAGCGTGGTCAGGGTTTTTCACCTTGAGGAGCTGGCTTCATTGATTAGTCACTCTCTCACAGCACTGAATATCATTCCTATCCCTACCACTGCGGAAGAGCCATTGGAAGATCCGCTGTTGCAGAGGTTGATTAGCTCGCCAGGCCTCCTTCCCTGTTAAAAAGATGATAGAAAATGAATGGGAAGTGTCTGAAGCTGGTTTGAAAGGAGGAAGGGCTATGGGGAGCTTATACCCCATCCCAGAGGAAGAAAGAACTTCTCAAAATGCTTAAGGTTGGATGCCTTAGTTTCACAAGTGACTAAAGAGATTACTATTCCCATGGAGGGTGGAGTGGCTGTCAGGGATGTGCAGGACCATAAGCTTGAAATGCTGTTGAAACACAGGCATTTGATACCAGCGTTTTGGCCCTGCAGGCAGCTATCTGTGGGGCCTATGACACCAGAGCATTTATTCTGTGGATTCATGGTTTAGCAGCAATGGGTTTGGATTCCCCATTGGTGCTGCTGGAGACTGCCAGGCTGGAGACCTATTTAGACAATGTCTTCTATGACTTAGTGAGCACCTCAGCTAAGACATGATGTCTGTGATTGCGGTTAAGCGTTTTCCTGTGGCTGCGAAACTGGGCGGCAGATGTCTTCTCCAAGGCCCGACTCACTAAGCTTCCGTTCAAAGGTAAGCTGCTTTTTGGAGAAGCGTTGGACAAGTTGATTAAAGATATAGGGGATTCCAAAGCTTTTCGCTTGTCAGACGATCACCCCAAGTGTCCAAAGCAGGGCGTCATGGCCAAGGGTCAGCCTAGAGACTACAAGAGGTTCTGTGTGGTGTAATCTGTCCCCTCTGAGGGCGCCACTTGCCGAGAGGTCAGCCCTTTCAAGGTTACAGAGGATCCAGTAAGGGGATATTACTCTGTTCCTGCCAAGAAGTCTGAAAGTGAGGCCGGCCCAGGCAAAGGTAGTACGGATAGGCAGTTGGTTGCAACAGTTCTATGTCGCCTGGGCCAAAATTAGCACAGACCAGTGGGTTCTGGAGGTGGTGGTGTGATGGATATGCCTTAGAGTTCACTAGTACCCACCCTGATGCTTTTGTGCAATCACCTTGCAAAGCCCCCTCCAAGGAGCAGGCAGTGTAGGACATGCTGCACCAGTTGCTGGAACTTCAGGCAGTAGTCCCAGTTCTAGCTGATCAATGCAGATTAGGTCGATACTCCATTTATTTTCTGGTCCCCAGAAAGAAAGGTTCCTTCCGCCCTATCTTGGACCTCAAAGTAAATGCAGCATTAAGGGTACCACATTTCAGAATAGAGACCTTGTAGTCAGTCATTCTAGCAGTGCGCAAGGGTGAGTTTCTTTCTGTGCTAGACCTGACTGAGGCGTACTTCCATATTCTCATCCGCCTGGAGCACCAACAGTTCTTGCATTTCGCAGTCCCAGTGGGGCACTTACAGTTCCATGCTCTGCTGTTTGGACTAGCCACAGCCCCCTGCACCTTCACCAAAGTCGTGGTGGTGGTGGTGGTGCCAAAACAAGAAGGCATCTTGGTGCATCCATACTTGGACGATTGGTGAAGTTGGCGGAAGGAGGAGTAACTACTACAAGATGGGGGGTGGAGTTCCAGTAAAGTCTTGGCTGGATGGTCAACTTAGCCAAAAGCAAGCTCAAGCCAGTCCAGAGCTTTGTCCGTCTAAGGCAGGGGTCACCAACCTGCGGCCCGCGAGGTCCCTCCGTGCGGCCCGCGAGACTCTACCCCGGTGCGGCCCGCCAAGGCAAACTCACCGACTCCTTCTTCTGCAGCCGCGGCTCCCTGCCTCTTAGGGAACCGCGGCTGTGCTTGTAAAATCATCGCGGAGCCCTTCCTGTCTTGACGGGCTCCGTGCAGCATTGTCCCGCCTCCAAAGGAAGTGGTAACGTCCTTTAGAGGCGGGACAATGCTGCACGGAGCCCGTCAAGATAGGAAGGGCTCCGCGATGATTTTACAAGCACAGCCGCGGTTCCCTAAGAGGCAGGGAGCCGCGGCTGCAGAAGAAGGGATGGAGCTGACATGGAATAATCAAAGTACAGGTATGAGCAGGTTTTTTTTTCGCGCGGGGGGGGGGGGGGGAGGGGGGTGCGGCCCGTGAGTCTGCCGGTAGTCGGCTGTGCGGCCCGCGGCCCTCTGGAGGTTGGTGACCCCTGGTCTAAGGGCTCACTTTGACACTGCAGTGGGACTCGTCTCATTACCGATTGAGAGAGTGCAAAAGCTTGTAAAAGGGGGTGCTTGTTATGAAGGTACCAGCATCTTGGCAAGTATGTAAACTAACTGTCTTGCAAAGGATTGTGGTTATGGAAGTCCATTCACCCAAAGCTTGCCTTTTTAAAAATAAAGAAGACTCTTGTAGTTGGTCGAGTGTAAGGCAAAATTAGAGTTTATTTATGAGGTGAATATCCCACACTCAGATATGCTTGGTAAACACCATCCAGATAAATTCTCCAGGGTTTATTCAACACAAAATAAGGCAACTGAAAAACTAAATTAAGTATCAAAGTCCTTTATGGAACAGAAAGGCTTTCTTACAGCCACTGCTAATAAGCTCCTTAGCAGTGCTGAGGTGAAACAAATCAAAGAGGAAAGCTGCTTTATACAAAAACAATGCTCACTTTCTCCTTACAGAAAAGAACTTTTAAAACCCACGTGTGCACGGCTTGTGCTGGGCTCTCCTCTACCAACAGGTGACAATTAACTGCAATCAGTAGCTTGATTTCAGCACACGTGCAAACTTTCCAACAAAGCTTTTTCTTTTCAACAAAACTTTATGGGAAGCCAATATTTAGAATGTTTCCTTTTGATGTTTTCTCTTATATTTAGGATTTTCCTAAAATAACAACCTACTCAAAGAACAGTCCATATAATCATCCTCTGTATCAGATATTAAACCTTGCTCTTGAAATTGCATAGATTCAGTTTCTCCGTCTGACTCGGAGGGCTTTAGGAACTGACCTCTATACGGAGAGAAACTGTTTCCCTGCTGTCTGCACTGCTCAAAGCTAGAGAAACGTTCACAGTTCCTGCCTGAATCCAGGCAAGCGTCAGGCTGCTTCTTCTGGTGTTCTGGCCAGTATGCAATAGAGCTTCTGTGTCCTGTCTTCCAGTTGGTATCTTTGGACCTCAGGATCTTTTCTCCAGATGTCCTCCAAGAGGTATTTGGGCTCCTTTCCTCCTTAGCTGCAACAGACCTCTTCCTAGGTGTTGCTTGAGGGTCCCTGGCTGTGGATCTACAGACCTATGGCTTTCTCCAGTCCTCTCTAGGCATAGGTACTTCTCTGAGCTCCTCTCTTGGACCATCTGCTTCCTTGTCCATGTTCCTTCAGGTTCCGGTTGTTCTTACTTCCTTCTGTTCTCCTGATTCCCCTTCTCTGTCCGGTTCTGGTTCTGGCTCCCTGAAGATTCCCCTCTAGCTTTAAAGGGCTTAGATTGCAACTCCTCCCTTGCACTCTTCAGGTGTTTTGGATTAAGCTTTCTCCTAGAGGCTGTTTGATTAGGGATGACATAATGCTTTCTCTGATTAGACTCATGCTTTTCCACTCTAGCTCCCCTAGGGACTTTCTGCATACTAGTGCATTCTGGAACATGTAGTCTTTTAGGGAAACAAGCTGTCTTATTTCTATAACCTGCCAGCACAGGTCCCTTGATCAGAGTAAGTTCTCCTCTATTGTCATTACTCCCTGAGCTTTGATAAGCTTCCTTATCACAAGCTGCAGCAACAAGTTTGCAACTTTTTGGCAATGGCAGTGCTGTTGGCTTGGCACTTTCTTCAAGTCCTGGGGTCCATGGTGGCTGCTTTGGACCTGGTGTCATGGGCATGGATGCATATATGGCCTGTGCAATGAGCCTTGTTGTCCCTTTGGTTGTCACAGTGTGTCCCTCTCTCAAGGCAGCTGGTCTGCCCCTTGGACATAAGGATGTGGCTCTCATCGTGGTTGCAGCTGGCTCAGCTATCTGTGGGGATGGTTCTGGAGCCAGTGTTTTGGATTCTCTTCACAACTGATGCTAGCCTTTCAGGATGGGGCACACTCTGCAAGTATCATGTCACTCAGGGGACTTGGTTTCTGGAGGAGAGCTCATGCTCCATAAACTGACTGGAAATGAGAGCAGTCTTCTGGCATGTCAAGCCTTCTGCCCTCTTTTTCTCTGGAAAGTAGTGAGTGTGCTTGGACAATGCAACCATGGTGGCCTGCATCAATTGTCAAGGGGGCACGGGCATTTCTTCTCTGGCAGAGGAGATTCGTCTGCTTCTGACATGGACAGAAGAAAAACTGGCGGCCTTGTCAGTGATTCTCATGGCAGACACAGAACGTCCAAGCAGATTTTCTCAGTCATCATTTGGACCTGGGAGAATGGGAACTGAATACGGCAATGTTTCACGAGATCACCACGCAGTGGAGGGAGCCGATAATGGATCTGATGGCCTCCTTGAGCAATGCCAAAGCGAACAGATTTTTCAGCAGGCACAGAGAGCATATGTCAGAGGGCATGGGTGCTCAAGCACAAAAGTGGCTGATGGTGGGCCTACTGTATGTGTTTCTGCCATGGCCACTCATAGGTCAAGTGCTCCAGAGTATAGAGGCTCATTCAGGAAATGTGATACTCACTCATTTGCTCCCGATTAGCCATGATGGCCGTGATATGCCAACCTACTTAGGCTCCTGATGGCTCCACCTTGGCACCTGCCAAACAGGATTAATCTGTTGTTATAGGGCCTGATCCTCATACCACAAATGGATAGATTCTTGCTTATGGCCTGGCTCTTGAAGGGGCATGGCTGAAGCACAAAGGCTACTCAGTGGTACTAGCCATATTGGTGAAGTCTTGCAAACGCTCTACTTCCTTGGTCTTATGTGTGAGTCTGACGTGCTTAGACTGGTGCAAGGACCGAGATCTTGGGGCGTTCTCTATCTTCCAGATGTTCTCATATTCTTGCAGACTGGGCTGGATTAGTGGCTAGCCCTGAATTCCCTGTGGGTGCAGATAGCGGTGCTTTCTTGCTACTGATACCGGGTACAGGGCTATTCCTTGGCAGCTCATCCAGGTCTGGCTCAGTTTCTCAGAGCGGTGAACCGGATCTGGCCTCGGCGCAGCCTACTGTCCCCCTTTGGGATCTTAATCTGGTGCTCTTTGCATTGTCAGATGAGCCTTTTGAACCTCTAGCACGGGCATCTCTGAAGGATCTTACTCTGAAGACAGTCTTTCTGGTGGCCATCTGTTTGACCAAGCGGATTTCAGAACTACAAGCCTTATCTTTTAGGGAGCCTTTTCTGGTCTTCTGGGAAATGGTGTTGCGGGTTCCCTTGCCGAAGATGGTGTCACCTTTTCATATTGATCAGTGACCCTACCGTGTGTGTGTGGGTTTTTTTTTTTCCCCTCCCCTGTGTGTCGGAAGAGGACAATTTAATTTGTGTTGGTTGGATTTGCAGAGGGTTCTGCAGCGTTATCTGAGGTGCATGGTGGCATTTTTGTAAAACAGACAGACAGGTGGTTTGTTCTATTTGGAGGTCCGTGAAAAGGTGAAGTGGTGTCCCAAGGCATCTGTGACACGCTGGATTAAAGAAGCAATTTTTTTTTTTCCCCCTCCAGCTTATTAAAACATAAGGCAGTACTGCCAGGGTTGCTGGCTCATTCGACATGTGCCCAAGCCACTTCTTGGGCAGAGCATAGTCTGGTTCCGTCGGGAGACATTTGTAGAGTGTGGTCAACCTTGCATACTTTCATGTGACGTATTAGATTGGATGTACAGGCAGCTAATGATGCGTGCTTTGGGGCTTTGGTTCTTCAAGCTGGGCGCACTGTGTCCTCCCTTGGCTAATTACTACTCTGGTATATCTCACACATGGACTGGACTGGACTGGAGGTATGATATATGGAAGGCGAAATTAGATCTTACCTACTAGTCTTTCCTTGAGTCCCTCCAGTCCAGGATTCTCCCATGCATGTAGACTTTTTCTCTGTCATGAATGTAGTGTGACGGGCTAGTCCGGCAGTGATAGGCGAAGGCCTCAGCTCAGAATTCCATCATACTACTCCGCAAGGTCTGCTCATCCTTCCATGGGGGGAAAGAGGCATCTGGAACGGGCAAGTATATCCCTGCTGGGAGGACATATCTATATTGTGCATAGTTGTATGTTAAGGCTCTGTTCTCAGATGGACTTGGTGTTGGTGAACCTTAATCTGGAAAGTTGTGTTCTCTTGAAGTCTGCTTTGTCAATAGGATGCCAATTATTGGAGCCTAAGGAGGGAGCTCTTCTACTGTGACATCACACCTTTGACATGCTCAATCTCCAGCTGCTGGTGGAGGAAGACAACCCACATGGACTGAACTGGACTGGAAGGACTCGATAAAACCAGGAATATTAAAATGCCTCTGTATCATTCCATGGCGCCACCACACCTTGAAAATTGTGTGCAGTTCTGGTTGCCATATCTTAAGGATATAGCAGAATTGGAAAAGGTACAGAGAAGAGCAACCAGAATGGTAAAGGGGATAGAAGGATACCACTTTGAGGAAAGGCTTAAAAGGTTAGGGCTCTTCAACTTGGAAAAGAGACGGCTGAGGGGAGATATGATAAAGGTCTATAAAATAATGGAGTAGAACAGGTAAATGTAGATTTACACCTTCAAAAAATAGACTAGGGGACACACAATGAAGCTACAAAGTGGCACAGTTAAGACTAATCTGAGAAAATATTTTTTTCACTCTGCATGTAATCAAACTCTGGAATTCATTACTGGTGGATGTAGTAAAAGCTGTTTGTAGCTGGGTTAAAAAAAAAAGTTTGGACAAGTTCCTGGAAGAAAAGTCCATACACAATTATTAAAGAGGACTGGGAAATCCACTGCTTATCCCTGGGACAAGCAACATCTTCCATTTCAATATCCAGTCTCCTAATCTCACCAGGAACTGTTTGCAAATCTCAGCAATCCTCTTCCATTTTATGTGTTGTGGGGTGTTTTCTTTTAATGTTTTATTAAAACTTAATATATTACCCTTCAGAAGGTATCAAGAGGGCAGGTATTCTTATGAGAGATGGAGACAATTCTATAGCGAGTGGTGAGAGAGATGAGATTGAAGGAGTTTCAGGTAGGCAAGTGCGGCAGTGCTGGAAGATAGCTAAAGAATTGGCAATGCAGTATAGGGGGTGAAGTACTTTTGCCCACTAAAGAAGAGCGGGACCTAGGCGTGGTTGTGTCTGATGATCTTAAAGTAGCTAAACAGGTAGAAAAGGCGACGGCAAAAGCTAGAAGGATGCTTGGGTGCATACGGAGAGGAATGGCTAGCAGAAAAAAGGAGGTGATAATGCCTCTCTATAAGTCTTTGGTGCGACCTCATTTGGAGTATAGTGTGCAATTCTGGAGACCGCACCTTCAAAAGGATGTGAAGAGGATGGAGTCGGTGCAGAGGGTGGCTACTAAAATGATTAGTGGGCTTCATTATAAAGCATATGAGGACAGACTTAAGGATCTTAATATGTACACCTTAGAGGAAAGGTGGGATAGAGGTGATATGATTGAGATGTTTAAATACCTCCGTGGCATAAATGTTCAGGGAGAGAGCCTCTTTCAATTGAAAGCAAGTTCTGCTACGAGGGGACATGTGATGAGGGTGAAGGGAGATAGATTCAGGAGTGATATGCGGAAATATTTCTTTACGGAAAGAGTAGTGGATCCATGGAATAGTCTCCCATTGGAGGTGGTAGAGATGAGGACAGTAACTGAATTCAAAAAAGCATGGGACCAACACAGAGGATCTCCAAAGATAAAAAGGGGACTGTTGTAGTTGTTGATATGGAAGGACAGACTAGATAGGCCATGTGGTCTTTTTCTGTCATCATATTTCTATGTTTCTATGCTTCAGTGGCATTTAGTGTGATGTAGGTGGGATCATACGAGTCCTGGATGATACCAGGGCTGCTGGCGTTTTTTCTTCTGGAGACGTTTCAGGTGAAGGGGGGCTCCATAGTCAAGACTAGACCAAAGTTGAGAATGCCAAGACTGTACCTGGATATCTACAGGGAGGGACTAGAGGTCAGCTGGAAGGATGGTATCAGAGGGAGGGAAGTTGGCCAATGTGTCAGAGGTAAATCTCTGAGCTGGCATCTCTGGGAAAAGATGAAGACTGTGTCTAAATGGAGACTGTAGTAAAGGAGGGCCAGAAAGAGAAAAAGACACAATTGATACATCCAAGGAAGTGGGAGGATGGAGAGTGAAGGAAGGGGAAAGGGATGGAGGAAGAGAAGATAATTTGGTTGCGGGTGTAACCAGCTGCATGAGGAGATAAATGAACTAATTAGTGCAAGACCCAGACCCAGAAGGTGCAAGAAGAGCATTTTGTCACAGGGCTTGATGGGTTTATCAAAATGAATATTGAAATTCCCTAGAATGTAGAGATGGGAATAGAGAACAGAAGCTTCAGAGAAGGTGAGAAGATTTCCATAGGGCAGAGTTGAGAGTAGAGGAGAAGAAAGTGAACAGGACAGGAGTGTAGCTGAACCGGGAGAAGAAAGTTCTGAGAGAGCGAAAGAAGTGTGATGGAAAGCCACTCCCCCCTCCCACTGTGGGTGGTGGAAAGGGCAGTGATAGAGCACTGGGTCCTCCCCTTCCTTAAGCCAGGTCTCTGTAAGAAAGAGAAGATCCAGAACATACTGGGAGATAGTTGGTGATTACAGAAGCCTTGGCCTGAAGGGATCAGCAATTGAGGAGGGCCATATGACAGGTGGGTTGGGAACTATTATGAGGTAGGTGGGGCTGAAGCAATGGGGAAGGAGCCACAAGTGGTCAAAGAGGTAGTCAAGCAGAACTGGAGGGAAGCATAGACTGAGGTGGTCTCCAACCCCAATGAACAGGGATAGAAGAAATCACAAGACTGAGGGATGAGAAGTTTCACCTTTGCAGCAATTTTTCTAACTTACCTAGGGGCCAACCTCGCAGAAGAGTCACCGAGAATGAGTGGAGAAAAGAGAAATGGGCTAGGACACCTGTGCTGCCAGAGCCGCCCCAAGGAGTAGCACCTGCTCCTTGAGCACATGCCCATGGTGCTTCGCTGCTGTGATGGTTGCTGTTATATGGGTTTGCCCCAGAAGTCACCAGGGGGTGTTCACGTGGTTCAGGCCGCTGCTACCAAAGTACTAGAGATGCAGAGAATTCAATGGGAAACCTGTAGAGGGCACAGAGAGCAACAGGAACTCTATCACAACTGCATGAACAGCAAAGTAATAGAGATTGAAGTGTCGCGATGGATCTCCAGGAACAAGCAGGAATGAGTCTTCACATATGGGTACGTCAGTACCGACGGAGTCTGTGTGGGAACGCTCCCCAGCGTCCAATCAGAACGCTTTTGGAAGCATCCCAACACGCCTGTGTGCTGCCTTCCCGCCTTTCCCAACTGCCTCTCCTCAGTTTTCGTTTTTCCGCGGAGCCGGCAGGATGTCCTCCTGTCACCGCAGAAAATTCTTCTTTTGTTTTTTTCTTGTGGTCGCGTCTACCTTCCCTCGACGCACCGGTACTGCCTGTGTTTTTCTTTTTTCTTTTCTCTTGAAGTATTTCCTTTTGTGGGAAATTTTTTCCTGTTAGTGCCTGACAGGTTTCGGCCTGCTAGGCCTCTCCACTTTTCCCTCATGGAAATGCTAGCCACTAGAACCTGTTTCAACTGTGGCGCTACCAAAGTAGTTTTAGACACCCATAATTGGTGCCTTCCATGTTTGGGACCTGAACACCATCCGCTGGAGTGTCCCTCCTGCACTACTATTCCTGTAAGAAGTCTTCAGCATTGAGCTCAACTCGATACGCCGTCCCCCTCCAGACCTGAGGGTACCAGCAACATCTTCTCTTTCGCAGGATCAGGTAACCAAACAAGTCTGTAAAGACTAGCCAGTCCTCGGGTGGTAGATCTCATGTTCATCATGGAGATGCCTTTCGGCTTGCCCCCAAGGACATATTGGCAAAACCCCGGCGGGAGGCTTCTGTCTCAAAAGCATTAACGGGGTTTCAGGTTGTTCCTGGGGTTTTCACCTCGGTGAACATACCTGAGCCATGCCCGGTGGTGGTATCCGCTTTGAGCGGTGCCGGTACCCCGGCATCGGCAATGGTGCTGGATGAAACATTCCACACCGATGATAGCAGTCAAGCGCTCTCGGTATCCTTGGTGCTGCTAGAGCCGCTACTGACCGATCTTCTCACATCGGCCTCGGTACCGATGCTGGTATCCGCGTCGGTGCCCTCCAGATCTGCATCGATAGACTCGCTTCTTTCGATGCCGAGTCTAGAATCGATCTCTAGTCTGGATGATTGGGTACCGACCCGTCTCGGTACTGACTGCAGACGGTATCGTAGACATTCCACCGATGATCAACGTCTGCCACATTCGGTTTCCACGGTACCGATT
Organism: Ichthyophis bannanicus; assembly: GCA_033557465.1. Lineage (NCBI taxonomy): Eukaryota > Metazoa > Chordata > Amphibia > Gymnophiona > Ichthyophiidae > Ichthyophis > Ichthyophis bannanicus. Next base: position 298,729,798 of record CM066037.1, read on the forward strand.
AGTGCCATTACAGACTGATCTTCATATATCTGTGTCACCGATGGTACCGATCCCGGTACCGGTATTGACATCAACATCGGTGTCGGTACCTCCCATGCTCCTTTCAGCCGGCTCGCTTCCCTCCATACCGAGTTTGGAATCGATCCCTAGCATGGACGATTTGCTACCGACCAGTTGCGGTATCGCTTTTCAGCGGTACCGACAACTATCTTTCAAAGATAGTCCGATGCTCCACCCCTCCAGATCTTCTATTCTACAGAATCTGAATAAACCGGTGGATGCTAGAACCAGTTCTTCAACAGATGTAGTTCTTCCTCCTCTTCCTCAAACTCCCCTCTGGGGAGATTTCTTTTCAAGCTTTCCTGCTTGATATGGCCAAGTATCTGGCCATTTCCATACCTGGTCAAGACCCTGCACCAGGGGATCCACAATCTACACAGATCCCCCTGTAATCCACAGGAAGTCATTATGTTTCCTTTGCATCAAACCTTGCAGGATCTTTTATTTAGAACGTGGGGAAACTCCTTTAATGGTATCCCCACCTTCTAGGGCAACTGATCTCCTATACAGGGTGCCCCCTTCTCCAGGTTTTCAAAAGCCTCAGCTCCCTCATCGTTCTCTTGTTGTAGAATCAGCAATGAGGCATGTTAGGAGTACTAAGAAGCACTCTTCTTATCCGCCAGGTCGTGAGGCTAAGACACTAGATGCCTTTGGACGTCAACCTTTCCAGGCATCTATGCTTTCAGCAAGAATCCTTTCATACATTTTCTATATGGGATTATCTCTGGAGGAGGTCACAAAAGATTTATTGCTTTTGACCCCTTTCCTCCAAGAGCCTAAAAGAGCAGATTTTTCTGTGTTAGTCAATCATGCTCAAAATATTTCTAAGTTCCTTACTTGTGCTTCCCTAGACTCCTTCGAGTCTGTTAGCAGAACCTCTGCTATAGCCATAGGAGCACGACGTAGAGCCTGGCTCCAAGCTTCAGACTTGGACAAATCTGTACAAGATAAACTGGGAAATGCTCCTTGCACTGGAGAGAATCTCTTTAATAAAGAGACTTTACTCCAGGCTGCTCAGTTAACCACTGACACTATATTGCTTTCAGAGGCTTGTCTATGCCTTCCTCTATCCCAGTTTGTAGAAAGTCTGCTAATAAGCTTTGTTCCCTTAATGGGAGAAGGTTTTATCCATCTTCTACCCATCATGCAGATCCTCCCAGGCAAGGGAAACAATCAACCAGGCTCAGGAAATCACAACCTCAACGGGTTCAACAAACCCAGCAGCCGCAGGGTTGCTCATAGACTCTCTTCCCTGAATCCTTTTTCCTGTTTGAGGTTTGGATCCTGTAGTTTGCTTCCTACCATTACAAGCATCTACATCAATTCCATCCTAACTTTACATATGTCCCTCTTAGGGGGACATCCTAACTATCAACTATCTTAAGTTGATTATACTCTACAGGTTATACAGTTACTCCTCATCCTCTGGACTACACAGAGGAGTAACAACTGTCAATAAGGTTGCCTTCACCTTTGACTTTTTCTCCTGTATCCGCATATCTCATATTACTTCAAAGATTTACTCCACCGTAAGTCTTCTTTTCAACTCTGCCACTCTTACTAAGACATTCCGTCTGTAAGAGTGATACCACTTGACTGAGGGCTTCTCCTTAAGCCCTAGGTTTTCTTTCTGAGTTGTCTCCCCCATGAATTCTTAATCTTTTCTGGCAGCTCTCAGACGATAGTGGAGTCTCACCACTCCTACTTATGTCTGTATTTCTTTCCCAATGTTGGGACATAAGATTTCTACTGCTGCCCTATCAATAGTTAGAACTGCAAGGGTTCTTACTGGCTAGACCACCAGGGCTTGTTCTCCAATTTCAATGCTTCTGGCCTTACCTCTAGGTCCCAGAAGGTTTTAATAACCTTTTCTGGCTATTGTTGCAGACACATTACCTTATCTTCTATCCTTAGCCTTCCCCAATCCTTAGGCTTGGCGGAATGGTTCTTGATACCTACTGGCTCTTAAACACCAGTTTTCTTCTAATTAACCTGCAACATGCTCTCTGCATCTCTTCGGAGCAGCTCTACACTATGGGGCCTTGTTAGAGAGCACTTGATGTCAGATGGTTAGGAAGGGCTTTACCTAGTCATGCCTGAGGGGTTCTCCCTGCCTTTACCATTTTTCCATTAAAGGCTTCTTAATTAAACACAAGCCTTTAAGAGAATACCTAAAGAATTATCCAATTCCCTGAGTTGCTTCACATCTCCAGGGGACCCCTTCACCAGGGATGGGTTTTTCTATCAGTATAGACAATCCTTGTCTTGTCTTTTCCGTCCATCCTCAACTCTTCATGGTGTAATCCATGTTGAGCACAAGAATGCACCATACCCCTTTTTACCCTCATGAGGGGTACATATGGTATTTTTATTGCATCTTTTCTCCAGCTACCTGCTGGAGTTATGGAAGGATTCAGACTTACTATATGCAGATTTACAACATCCTCTGCATTTTCCAGGTAGGTCTCCATTCCTGGTTGTCCCTGAACTAGAGTTCATAGAGGACTTTAGACTTCTCTTGCCAGTGAGAACTCCCTGGGCTTCCTATCCATACCCAGGAACGTACAGATTCTCTAACTATCTTCCCAAGCAGGTACCTCCCTTCTTGTGGTTAGATAAATCGTTCTCTCTCCACATACCCTATGTGCGGTCATGGATGTATGCATGTATATGGACATCTGCATGCCTATGCTCATATATATCTCTATATATATTTTATATATATATATATATATTATATATATATATATATATATATATATATATATATATATATATATATATATATATATATATATATATATATATAGGATGTATCTGGAAACAGCACAAGCACTGGCAAGTCAAATGCAAGGCATTGATAAGGCAGGCAAAGGGAGACTTTGAGAAGAAGCTTGCTGCGGAAGCAAAAACGCGAAGTAAAGACCTTTTCAAGTACATTCGTAGCAAACAACCTTTGAGAGAGTCAGTTGGTCCATTAGATGATAAAGGGGTTAAAGGAGCACTAAGAGGCGACAAGGCGATAGCGGAGAGACTGAATGAATTCTTTGCTTCAGTCTTTACTGAGGAAGATGTAGGGATGTTACCCATGACTGAAGTGGTATTTAAAGGTGCGGAAGAATTGAAGGAAATATCGATACATCGGGAAGATGTATTACAACTAGTAGATAAACTGAAGAGTAGCAAATCACCTGGGCCGGATGGTATACATCCAAGGGTGTTGAAAGAACTGAAATACGAGATTGCAGATCTGCTATTAGTAATCTGTGAACTATCATTAAAATCATCTCTAATACCTGAAGATTGGAGGATCGCCAATGTAACACCAATTTTTAAAAAGGTTCCAGGGGTGATCCGGGAAACTACAGACCGGTGAGCCTGACATCAGTACCGGGAAAAATGGTAGAAACCATCATAAAGAATAAAATTACTCAGCATGTAGATAGTCATGACCTAATGGGAGACAGCCAACATGGCTTTAGACAAGGAAGATCTTGTCTTACTAATCTGTTATGTTTTTTTGAAGGAGTGAATAATCAGGTGGACAAAGGTGAGTCGGTTGATATTGTGTATCTGGACTTTCAGAAAGCCTTTGACAAGGTCCCTCATGAGACTTTTGGCAAAACTAAAGAGTCATGGGATAGGAGGCAGTGTACTATTGTGGATCAGGAACTGGTTAAAAGATAGAAAGCAGAGGGTAGGGCGAAATGGCCAATTTTCCCAATAGAGAAAGGTGAATAGTGGTGTACCCCAGGGATCTGTGCTGGGTCCGCTGCTTTTTGACATATTCATAAATGACCTGGAAAGTGGAATAACGAGTGAGGTTATCAAATTTGTAGATGACACAAAACTATTTAAAGTTGTTAAAACCCAAGAGGATTGTGGAAAATTGCAAGAGGATCTTGATAAATTGGAAGACTGGGCATCAAAATGGCAGATAAAATTTAATGTGGACAAGTGCAAGGCTATGCACCTAGGGAAGAACAACCCAAACTATGGTTACACGATGCAAGGTTCCACATTAGGAACCACCACCCAGGAAAAAGATTTAGGCGTTATTGTGGATACCATGTTAAAACCCTCGGCCCAGTGTGCAGCGGCAGCCAAGAGAGCAAATAGAATGCTAGGTATTATAAGGAAAGGAATGGAAAATAAAACAAAAGATATTATAATGCCTCTATATCGTTCCATGGTGAGACCGCACCTTGAATATTGTGTGCAATTCTGGTCGCCGTATCTTAAAAAGGATATAGCGATTTTAGAAAAGGTTCAGAGAAGAGCCACCAAAATGGTAAAGGGGATGGAAGGATACTCCTATGAAGAAAGGCTAAAAAGGTTAGGGCTCTTTAACCTGGAAAAGAGACGGCTGAGGGGAGATATGATAGTCTATAAATTAATGAACGGAGTGGAACGGGTAAACGTAGATCGATTGTTTACGTTATCAGAATATAGAAAGACTAGGGGACATGCAATGAAGCTACAGGGTAATACTATTTAAGACTAATAAAAGAAAATATTTTTTCACTCAAGGTGTAATCAAACTCTGGAATTCATTACCAGAGGATGTAGTAAAGGCTGTTAATGTAGTTGTGTTTAAAAAAGGTTTGGACAAGTTCCTGGAGGAAAGGTCCATAAACCATTATTAAGAAGGGACCCAGGATATCAATGCTTGAACCAATACAAGCATTGTGGAACCTGTGTCCCTTGGGGAAACTGCTAGGTACATATGACCTAGATTGGCCACGGTTGGAAACAGAATACTGGGCTTGATGGACCTTGGTCTGACCCAGTATGGCATATCTTGTGTGTGTGTATATATATGTGTGTGTGTGTGTGTGTGTATATGTATGTATATGTATATATATATATATATATACACTTCGCAATATATGATAGTGGGTAGATATATCTCTCTATACTATTTCCATCTGTCTGCCTAGATATAGATATACTATACATATATGCTAGACAGATACACTCTATCCCTTTCCATGCTGTCCCAGCATACTTGGGGTTCTCAATCAACCACTTCCTTTAGTGGTTGAGGAGTTTTTTTGTACCATGCCTTTCGGTTTAGGTACACCTGAAGCCCTCCATATACTTCCTTTCCAATTAGGAGGGACTTTCTGACTCTTCAGAAGATGGGAAGCTACACTGCCTCATCACTCCTCTTTGTTATCGGATGGAGGGATCTTTGAAACTCCCTTCTCCTATAAGAACTATGTCTCTTTAAGGTTAAGGAGCTTCAGTTTTTATCTAATAGGGACTTCCGCGTTTTCCGCAAAGTCCTACCTCATTGAACTACCCCAGTTCCACTGGGATTGTTTTTTCTCACCTTAAGGGGTCTAACCTTAGCCTGTTTATTGCACAGTTATTTACCTCTCCTTACATTGAGGTATTCCCTGGGGATATTCTGTTAGTTCATATTCACAAAGCTACATGAACCTCCATACACCCCTTTACCATACCACCAGGTGAGATCCATAGTGGTTTATTGCTCCCAATATTACCACTAAATATCACCTGCACAGAGACTCCTATCTAGGCATCCTGTTTGGTGCAGCTGTTCCACAGCACATCTTTTTGGTTCAACTCCTACCCTCCATCCCTAAGATGCTTGGGGTTTCCGTAAAGTAGCATGGCCCTCAGATTCGCAACATGCTGGGACTCCTCCAGGCATCTCAGCTTGGGAGTCCCCATATGTGAAGACTCATTCCTGCTTGTTCCTGGAGATAGCACAGTTACTTACCTGTAACAGGTGATCTCTGGGAACAGCAGGAATTAGTCCTCACAACCCACCCACCTCCCCTAGGAGTTGCATTTCTCTATCTCTATCTTTCCTTTCCTCTTTCTTTCTTTGTCTCAGCTTTAAAACTTAACTGAGGAGAGGCAGTTGGGAAAGGCGGGAAGGCAGCACGCTGGTGTGTTGGGATGCTTCCAAAAGCGTTCTGATTGGACGCTGGGGAGCGTTCCCGCGCAGACTCCGTCGGTACCGACGTACCCATATGTGAAGACTTATTCCTGCTGTTCCCAGAGATCACCTATTACAGGTAAGTAACTGTGCTTTGCTGTTATATGAGTCGGTCCCGGAAGCCACTTAGGGGTGTTCATGTGGTTCAGGCGACTGCTGCAGAAATACTGGAGATGCAGAGAAGTCTGTGGTAAATCTGTAGAGGGCACAGAGAGCACAGGAACTCAATGACTTGAGGGCTTATGCACAATTTCCTATAGCCCCTGGGAAAAAAACCCTGTGCCCCCCATTGTAGTAAACAAATAGCCCACATTTTTTGCTCCTCTCTGTTTGTATAACACAGAGAGCGTATTAGATGAATGCGCACATGAGTCTTGCTAGTGGAGGCTATGTTTTGCCCCAAAGCATCATATTTGGATGCTACCGCAGCTGCCAATACATCCATATATGTGCTGGAATGCCAGTCTGTGCATACAGGGTTTTTTTTCATACTATTTATGTGCAGAATAACATTCTAGCACATGTGTGATTGTATGCACATGCAACTCCCAAATGCCAATGCACAATTTTTGCAATACTAAATATTTTGTCATTGGTCTTAATTTAAATTTCTTGTATTCGCCTTTATCCTTTTGTTCCAGAGCGGGTTACATAGTTTGCATTACAACAAATAATGCATTTAGAAAAAACAATAAATACCTTATAATAAAAGTTGATCCTTTTGAAACAAGCAGCATTTCTTTTTCAGCACACCTTCCCCCACAACACCTCTTCAGTGAAGCCAGAAAAGTGCAGGTCTTGCATGCTTGCAGTAAAGAAGAGGTGGCGTAAAATCCTCACTAGGGCTGACTACTTAAGAAGCTAACATTCAGACCATCCTTCAAGGCCTGGCTCAAAATCCCAGGTGCCCGGTTGTCATGACAACTAGAAACTTTCTTCTGGTACTTGGGATTTTCATGACTCCAAAAAAAAGAAGTGGTGGTCTTTGCTGTTCTCATAAGACGACCCAAGGCCAGCATGAAGAGTTGGAGCCCTAGGAAGAGCACCATGTGGCCTGAGGGACTGTAACCAAGGAACTTTGGAGCCTGAGCAGCTGCAATCCAATACCTTGGGGCATTGGCAGAAAAGGTGCAACTAGCCCCAGAATTCAAATGTAGGTTGTACTTCTGGTATCGGCAGTAAGCAGTGGTGGTGGCGGCGGCAAGGTTTGGGGACTGAGGCATTTACACTTTACCTGCTAGGAATTGCTGCTCTCCCGGCACCTGGTGCTCCTGCTAGCATGAGGCCAGCACAGGTTGGACTCTGCTCTGCTCCTGCTGCTCTGTGGTTGGGACGATGAGCACCAGCACACGGTAAGGAGGTGGTGGGCTCCGGTCCAGTAATGGCCATGCAGGGCCAGGCTGTACTTCAATGGCAATTGGAGATAGGGAAACAAAGTTGGTGCTCTCGTTCTGTACTTTGGGCATCGCAAGGCTCAAGGTTGGAGGAAAAAGACTGGTGAGAACTGGAAAATTCTAGGCTTATGGTATATCTCTGTTCAGTGCTCTGGGTTGTTAAATTTCATTCTTATATCTTGTGCCTCTCCAAAAACAAATCCAAAAAACCCCACAAATGGCTAATGGCATCAAAATATATGTAATAGTCTTTTAGCTGTTATTTTGTGGGTTTATGGCATTAAGGGAGCATATGAAATAATTTATACAAACTGATTTTGCTGTAAAACCAAACAAAAAGAAAAGTAAAACTAGGTGAATACCACTTAACATATGTCTGAAATTTAATGCCCTTTTACCTGGAGTTTAAATTTTTTTTTACAAAAAAAAGCTGTCATTTTTCGACTTCATTTTTATTAAATAGTTTTGTACAGCACAAAAGGAAGTACGCACATCAATAAGAAATGTTGGATACATAAATATTTATTTATTTTATTTAGACAGTTTTTGTATACCGCCTTATCCTTCAATCAAAGCGGTCACGACACAATTGGGGGATACATTTAACACGCGGGGATATGAGACACACACACTAATACTTACAGGGAACATGGGCTATGGAGGGTTAAGTGGCTTGCCCAAGACCACAATAACAAAACACAATCAACAACATTATCAGTTACACTTTTTTTTTCTCTTTTACCATGTCACCGATGTCCAGCCCTACACTTGGGGAATGGGAGATGGAGACTTGCATCTGACTCGCATGGTCATACACCAAGGCCGTTACTCCCCGACCCCATAACAGAACAGGAGTTATGCCTAACACTTGTAACATCGAATACAGGTATTACCCCCATTAGACCTTAATGGTGGCAGAATGCCTGCACACTAGACCCCCAGGTCTCTTCCTTTTAGTCTAATAATCCTTTCAGCGTGACAGTTCCATACTCCATCACCATAATCTGTGCAAGGTTCTTCGATCAATCTGCAGACATGGGAGGGCATGGTTTCTTCCACTCTGCAGCAATGCATAATTGTAATGCCAAGACTATCCAGTTTGCAGTTGGTTGCTTATTCAAACAGGCACACTGGGCTTCAGCCAAGAAACCCAGCAGCAGTAAAGCCATATCATCGGGATAGAGTTCTGGGTAATGTGTTCAGCTATTTTTCATACATGTTCCTATATTTGGTCGGATTTTTATACAGTCTCAGAATACATGCTTCAGAGATTCCCTCCCCCCTTCTCCCCCCCTCCTTCTCCCTACAGCCTCTCCAGCACAACTCAGAGTAGACTTTATTCATTGCATGCAATCAAGCAGGGTTAAGATACAATCTATATAAATGTTTACACTGGCTGCCCAAATGGGTTTGACAAGACAATAGTTTGGACATATTATCCCACAAAACTTCCCATTGGTCACCTGTCCAATCTCTTTGCAGGTATTCCTTCCACTTTACTCTGATATGCATATGGAGGCATGGGTTTCTGCATGATCAGCCTATATAGTTGTGTGACGAACCCAAGCCCCAGAAAAAATGCCATCAAAATATGTAGTGGTTTCAGGAAGGACCACCTTTGGTTACAGAAAATGTTCAAGCTGGAATTTTAAGTGCTGTCGAGTCTGTCTCTACTTCTGGCTACACTCTGGATTGTTGACCTAAGCTCTGTTCAGTCTTCAGCCAAGCGGCTCATTGTTGATAGAGTGGTATCCATAGCTGCTGCTGTTGTATCAATCCATCTCATTGCGGGCCTTCCTCTTTTGTGGTGACCACCTACCTTGCCAAGCATTATGTCTTTCTCAAATGATCTCTCTCTTCGCATGTTGTGTCCAAAGTATGAAAGTCGAAGTCTTGCCATCTGAGCTTTTAAGGAAAGCTTAGGTTTGATCTTCTCTAGTACTGACTGGTTTGTTCTTTGGGCAGTCCATAATATACATAGTATTCATCGCTAGCACCATAATTCAAAGGCATCAGTTTTCTTCCTGTCTATCTTTTTCACTGTTCAACTTTCACATCCATATAGCGTTATTGAAAATATCATGGCCTGGACAAGTCAAATCTTTGTATGGAGAGAGACATCTCTGCTCTTGAGGATATTGTCTAGGTCGTTCATAGCCATTCTACCAAGAGCAAATCATCTGATTTCTTGATTGCTAGTCCTTTATTTATTGATTTGATGATCAAAGTAAGTTAAAGCTGTCAACTATTTCAATTTTTTCTCCATCAGTGATGAACTTATTAATTTTTTTTCCAGTTGTCAGGATCTTTTGTCTTAACGTTAAGGTGCAGACCCATTTTAAGACTACTGTATATTCCTTGATCTTGAGAAGCAAATGCTTCAGATCATCTTCACTTTCAGCCAGTAATGTGATGTGATATCAGCACAGAGAAGGTTGTTGAGTCTTCCTCCAATCTTAACACCTTGGTTGTCTTCATACTGTCCTGCTTCTCTGATGATTTGTTCTGCATATAAATTAAGGAAGTAGGGGGAAAGTATGCAGCCTTGTCATACACCTTTGCTGATTTTTAAACCATTCTGTTTCTCCTAGTTCCGTTTGAACTGTTGCTCCTTGATCAATGTAAAGGTTGTGCAAGAGAACGATCAGGTGTTCTGGTATACCCATGCTGCTTAATGTGGTTTAAGCAGCATGGTTATACCAGCATGGTTTACAGACTACAGCAAGGCTTTTGACTGTGTAAAACACATATGGATATCCTTTTGGCATTCTTTTCTTTTCAAGGATCCATCTCTCATCCATTAATAACGTCTCTTGTTCCTTGCCCTTTCCTGAACCCTGCTTGCACTTCAGGCAGTTCTCGTTCCAGGTAGGGTTGTAGTATCTGCTGAATGATCTTGAGTAGAATCTTGCTGGCATGTGGGATCGGAGCAATTGTGCAATAATATCCACAGTCAGTTGGGTCACCTTTCTTCAGTATTGGTATAAACACAGATCTTTTCCAGTCAAGTGGCCATGAATTTGTCTTCCAAATTTCCTGGGAGAGCCTTGTAAGTATGGTAACAGCTTCATCCGATTGCTGTAATGCTTCAGTGGGATGCCATCAATGCCTGGTGCTTTGTTCTTTGATAAGGCTTTCCATGCTGCTTTGACTACTTCTTTCATCACCAATGGTTCCTGATCATAAGGTACAGGTTGAGGCGGCTGTTGGTCCAGTTGATGTTTATGGTATAATGGCTTTGTATATTCTTTCCATTTATTTATTTTTATTTTTATTTACATTCTCTTACATACCGTGCTGTTCTGCATCAGTGCGGTTTACATTGAACAAACTGAAATTACATTGAACAGGGCATTATAACTTGGAGATAACTATTTTACAGGGAACAGGGGCTATGGAGGGTTAAGTGGCTTGCCCAAGACCACAAGGAGCACCTGTGGGACTAGAAACCCCAGTCCTTCCGGCCCAAGGTTGCTGTCCTCTAGTGGGATTTGAACCCCTGACCTTCCGGCCTGAAGTACCTTGCCCCAACCACTAGGCCACTCCTCCACTCCAAACACAATATTCCATCTTTTCTTGATCTTCTCAGCATCATTCAGAATGGATACTTGAGTATCTTGTAGCATTCCAATTTGAGGCTGGAATTTTTTCTTTAACTCTCTTAAGCTTTAGAAAAGCCAATCTTGTTCTTCCTCTAATAGCTTCTGATTCTATTTCCTTGCATTTGTCATTGTAGTGTAGTACTTCTTGTCTTCTATTGCTGTATTTTTGAAATCTCCGAGTTCTGCGATTGCCTCTTTCTCCTCTGACTTCATCTTCTCTGCGCTTCTGGACAATTTTTCAGAATTTCTTCAAACATCCATTTTGGCCATTTTTGCTTTTTCACCTGAAATAGGGAGAGAAAATGAAGTGGAAATGGGAAGCATTTTTCCATTATCTCACTCCTGGATAGAAAGAGATCCTGCCTAATAAAGTCATGAACTTTTGTCATTCTGTGGCATCCAACTTAACTATGCTGGGTCTAGCACTCTTGGGAAGCATCCTGACACCCTCCATGCCACAGGGATTGATTGGACACAAAAACTAGCCTCTTAACTTCCTCCATGTCACTAAAGGTGACCCCAACAAAGGGTGAGGTTTTCCATTGGCCTTGATATATCTTGAGGAGGAGGAGAGAGAGCACCGCTCCTAGTATTTGAGCACCCAGCTGCACAGACTCCATTTGTATGCAGTGCTGATCCTAATTAAGCCATCAATAATAAACTGTTGGGAGCTGTGCTGCTCAATACTAAGCTTTAAGGTTTGGTAAGGAGAGCCCCTATTGACTCCTAGGTTGCATCAGGACCCCTAATTTAATGCGGGGCTTTTTCCCATTACAGATGAACCTCCTAATCACCCTATTCATGGAAAAAAGAACTGTCGGGTATGAAGTGTGGCAGCTTCCTAAACAGGTATAGAAACTGCAGTAAGACACCCATCTTTACTACATTAATTTTGGTTAAGAGGGAAGGGGATAAGATGAACCATTTGCAAAATTCCTCTTCCACCCTTTTCAATAAAGGGGTGAAATACATAGGAAACAACTGATGTAGCTTTGGGGGGGGGGCCTTAATCCCTAAGTATTGCAATGATTTATAGTCCCACTGAAAAAGGGCCCTTGCATCAGATCACTTCTGCCAGCCCTGGTGGAAGGTTCAGTGCCATGACGGCTGACTTGTGTTCATTTGGTACCCTGATACTGCCACGAACCATTCATATTCCTTCTGAAAAGCAGATAGACTTCTCTGGTTCGGTCATAAATAGAAAGATATTGTCCACATACAGTGCAACTTTCTGCTCACCTCTTACAGCTCCCTTCTCCCCCCTCTATGCTCTGATTATACATAATCGCTTGGGCAAAGGGACTGCCCCCTTTCCCCCATTCTCTTTGCCCTCTCTTTAGAATCTCTCATCTCCCTACCTAGGACAAATTCTGGGGAGTGAGCTGTTTATCTGAAGCCTAGAGGAGGGGGTGGAATACAAAGTCTTAATCACTTTCAGAAAAGCAGGGCAATGGTTAACGGCCTGTAGCACCTCAAATAGGAAAGGCCATTTGATGCTGTCAAAAGCTGCCTTTGCATCTGATGCTAACAAGGCCACGAACTCCTCTAGGGCTTGTGCAGTGTCCTATGATGCCTAACACTCTTCTAATATCAGACTAGTTACGTCCCTTAATGAAACCTGTCTGGTCCCTGTGGATCAGAGGCTAAATAAGTTGGTTCAGGTAGTTGTCAAATATTTTTGCCAGTATTTTAGCTTCTTTATTGAGCAGAGAGATTGGATGGTATGAGCCAGAAGCAGTAGGATCTTTACTCTTCTTGTTAATCAAATTTGACATGTGCTTGTGAAAGAGTTAGGTAGTTCTCCCCTCTCCCCACTGAACACTCGGCACAGCAGGGGGAACAAAGCCTCCACAAAATTTTCTAAAATTCTGGAGGGAACCGGTCAGACCCTGATGCCTTTCCCATGGGAAGCTCCCCAATAGCCTTATGGACCTCCATCTCCATTATAGAGGAGTTTAACCACTCCCGCCTATGCCTCAGTTAACCAGATCTCCATCCTGTCACTTATATAACTGGAGACCTGGCCCACATCCTGTGAACACTTGGAGCATAGAGTTCGCTGTAATATTCCACAAAGGCCTGCTCAGTGTCCCCACTCTCCGAACATAGCTCCTCCTTTTGTATCTTGCCTCTCTTTTTTTTAAAAGTGAAGCCAACAATTTTATCTATTTTCCCCCCAGCTCAGGTACTGTTTCTGTGCCCTTTTATAAATATGTTCAACCTTTTCTGAAAGGAAGACATTAATCTCTCCCCTCTTCAGCTTCACCTTATAGGAGAGCAGCTTCATCTGATTTTGCTTGTGCGCATCCTTCATCTCCTTTAGCTCTCTGTTCAGATTAGTCCTATGCTATACCCTTACTTTTTTCCTCCTAGCTCCTATGGGGAGTAGCCTAGTGGTTAGAGCACTGGCTTGATAACCAAGAGATCAGTGTTTGATTCCCACTAGTACTCCTTGTGGCCTTGGGCAAGTCATGTAACTGTCTATTGCCACGAGCTTTTCAAACATTTTGCTGCAGTTCTCATCTTTGTCGACTTCTTTTGATCCGATTTCTCAGACTAGCTGCCACCTATAACTGAGATTGCTCAAAGTCTGAAAATGAAAGATTTTGACAGCATTTAATGTCCCTGTGTTAGGAGTACTGCAGCCACATGTCCTTCCTTCACTCCACCATCACGTGACACCCCCTCCCCCTGAGGTTCCTAAAGCTTCCTTTGTTAATAATTTTTTCATGGTGTCATTTTCAGTTATTGATCATTGATATATTGACAAATAACATTATATTTTTCAGTATCGGAAACAATTAGCTGTTGGATCATCCTGCTATGTTTTTAATTTTTCATTATAAATGGAGGCAAATGGGTGTACTCTGTGAATGATATTTCAAGTTCATATCACTTACAAAAGTGTGCGCTAAATCTATTTCCCGCTTGTCCTGGGTCATGTCTTTTGTAATAGAGGAGGTGATCCAGCTTTGTAGCCTGGTCTAAACAAAAATATACCAGATTGAAACAGGGAGCATGGCTCTGAGCTTTAACAGAATGCAAAAGGACAAATTATGGTTTATAGTTTATTCAGTATTTAATATAGTGCCATTCAGACAAATCCAAAGCGGTTTACAATAAAAGCAAAATAACTAAAAGTGGGGAAAATAAATATAATCTGACGAGAGAGGGAGAGGAGCACAAGACAGAGGAAGGGATAGCACAGGACAGGGAGAAGGGGAGGGGAATGGAGGTGGGCTTTTTTTGGTTTTGGGTGCTTTGTTTGGTGTGTTAAACAAAAAAACGAAGCTAAAAATGAGTTCTGTTTTACTCTTAGCGCTGAATCTTTATACCAGTTTGGAGCTGGCATAAAATGCAACATAGAAGCAAAAGGGTCATCTGAGAAGGTATTTTTAGTTGGTACCCCTTGTTTGCTCATAGGAAGGTCTTTACTGTGTAAATCTGCAGGCTAATTTGCTGTTTTGATTCACAATTTGAGAATTCTCAGCATGTAGCCATCCATGAGTCTGGTAGGCAAGGGAAAAGCTAGTGCTGCATTAGGGAAGAATCATGGTCCTTCTAGATACACTGAACAGTAGACGTAGCAGCCATAGGGTTGTAGGAGAGGCAGAGAAGAATGTATGTAGCAATACATAATATACTACAAGATGATTACTGTTTCAGAGGAGCTAGGGAGTATTTGAAAGGTCTGCAGAAAGCTATATATGTGCATGTGCAAGCCGAATGCTGAAGGCAGGGCTGAGAATCCCTGGAGTTTTGTGCTGGCGTCCACTCTTGAGTTTATCAGCTCCCCATAGCTACAGTAAGGTCAGCAAAATGCCAGGCTTTTCCCACAGTGCCTTTTCATTATTAATGGTGCGCTTACTGAAGTATTTTTGCAAATTTTAAGATCCTTTTTGTACAAGTTGTGCATATCTTCAAATAATTGGAACTGGTTATAATTTAGCAGCTGCTTGCTTTCTTTTTTCTAAATCAAGGGTCATGGATCATATCTTCTGACACTTGCCTATTTAAAAAAAAAAAAAAAAAAAAAAAAGAATCTCTTGGAATGCTATTTCCTATGGCTCAGAAACTAGGGTTAATTTATGGGCACCAGTGAGTTGGTAAACCTACAACTTGGCTTTTAAATTGCTGGACAGGGACAGGCAGATGTTTAGTAGGGTTTTTTTCTTTTTCTTTTAAAAGAATGTTAGGTCTTATTTTTTTTAAATAATTAGCTTGCTTTGTGTGGGCTCCCCCCCTGCCTTATTTTTATAGCGCACAGTTATGCAGCAACAGATTTTTTTGGGACGCCTTTTGAACTGTACTGCAAGATTTTTTGGGTCGCAGGCATAGTAAGGAAGGAGTCTGGTTATAGGCACAGAAAGGAGCTTGGCCACTGCTTTTTTTGTGTGTTCTTTTGCATAATGGTGAAAAATACCACATTAAGGGGCATGTTTTTACTAAGCTGGACTAACCGTTAGTGTGTTCTATTTGTAATTAGGTTGCATGTTATTGAATGGGATCTAGTTACAAATAGCGTATGCAAACAGCCCAGCTTAGTAAACATGCTCCTGAGAATGTCCTCCCTCTTTAGAAGTTCTCTGTGCTCCAAAACAGTGTACTTTCCAAAACTTTTCTCTAAACAGAAAAGTGAAATGAAAAATTTTAAAATATATAGGTGTATCCTAGTGCTCTTGCTTTAAAAGTGCTACTAAATTGCAGTGAAGCCAAAGGTGTAGGGTACTAGTGACAGCAGAGTAAAAGCTGCATTTTGCCATTTTTATCCTTTCACTGTGGAAGGTAGCCACAATTGGGCAGTTATCCTGCTAGACCTGTCCAGATGAGGGAGTTATGTTCCCTTGCCAGCAGGTGAAGGCAGACTTGAGCAGCTTCATGATGTCACAGTTGGTGTATCTTCTGGTGTAGAACTGAGAGAAGCCAGTATTTGCCAGCCTCTAGCGCAGGGGTCTCAAACTCAAATTGCTTTGAGGGCCAAATGAGGACTTGTAAAGTAACCCGGGGGCCGCATAAGACACGGGTCCTCATTTGCATAAGGGGTCTCATTTGCATAAATATTTGCATAATGTTGCATAATGAGTGTATGGATAAAAAAAGACTAAAAAATTTCTTATATTACTATAATCCAGTGCCAACCGCCAGGCACATTAGGAACTACTACAAACATTGCCCATTTAGAACCCATAGCAAACCCACCATATCATAACAGCACTACCAGGACTCACAAAGCACCAGACCCTACCTATCAAAAGGCAACACTGCAAATATTAAATCAATACATTTCAGAGAACAACAATACATGACCTACTGGGAAAAGAGAACAAGTAGCAATGTCAAATAGTAATTACATAAACAGAATACCTCAGCTCAGTTACACATGCAGAACATACACCATCACCAAACAAGGAATCACAATTTAGAAACAGGAAGACAATAATTAAATTGGGAACCCCAAAAGCCAAACTTGGAATGTACAACAACACTGTAGAAATAAAACTATAAATTAATTTCCTCTTGTACTAAACAAAGCACAGACATTAATGATGCACATTTCCCAGAGCTGACATATTCCAGTAAATAAATTCAAAATAAAGAGAGATTTTTCTACCTTTTGTGCATTTTTTTTCAGTTGCAATTGTTCCAGCCACTTTCTTCTGGTTTCTTTGTGTCTTCTGCTAACTCTCCATCGTCTGCTGTCCATTTGTCCTTTCTTCTCTCTTCTAGTTTTTTTTTTCATTCTCTCTACATCTGCTTTAACATACTAATCTTTCTCCTTTTGCTCTTTCCTCATTCCTATTTTATCCACTCAAATATTACCCCTCCATCCTCAATCTCCACTTACTCTCCCAAAACCTGGCCAATTGTAGATTTGTCTTCCCTCCCGCACAAAATATTTTTCCCCCCTCCATTTCACTTTCCCAGCTCCATCCCATTCTAATCCTCCCCCAACATCAGCTCCCTTCTAGTTCCAGCCCCACCCAGCATCTGCTCCTTTCTAGTCCCTGCATCAGTCCATTTCCAGTCCTAGCCCCCCATCAGCCCATTTCCAACCCTAGCTCCCCCCCACTCAGCCCATTTCCAGTGCTAGCTCCCTCCCCTCACAGCCCATTTCCATTCCAAGCCCCCCTCCCCATCAGCCATTTGCAGTTCAAGCCCCCCTTCCACTCAGCCCGTTTCCAGTCCTAGCAACCCCCCCAGCCCATTACCAGTCCTAACCCCCCCTCCCCCATCAGTCCAGGTACATTTAAAAAAATCCAAACTTGCTGCTGCTGCCTGCTGCCACCGCAGTATCAAGCGTCCCCGAGCCCCCCCTCAATAAAAGTCAACATAATAACATAGTGCTTTACAAACCTTATTTAATTATTTTAATCCATTTATTATAACCGTAATGTGTAACGTGAATGTAATTATCATGTAGGTTTTACGTTTCAGTTAGTTTTTTCTGGCTACTTAGCTGGCAGCGTTTTGCATCAACAAGGACTTCGATATTAGGCTTTAATTTATTAGAAAAAAGCAATCTCAGTGTTGCTTGCAAATGTTCATCAGTGAGCCGTGACCTTAGCACAGACTTGTTAATCTTCATGGATGAAAAAAATTGTTCACATACATATGTACTTCCAAACATTGCAAGAATCCTTGCTGTAGCAGAGAGTAACCTCGGAAACCTGTCTCGTGGAAGAAACATGTAGAATTCTGGAATCCCTAATTCTACTTATTTTTGCTTCAAGATAGTATCACACTAAAGTTCCACCAACTCCATTTGCAATTCCTCTGCAACATTATCAACTTCTACAGCAAACGGCGTTGAAAAAAGTTGAAATTGTGGCTCCAGTATCTTAAAGCCTTCAAAGTGCACATCAAACTGTTGAAGTAAGTTCGTCAACAAATCTGTATATTCTTTCAAGCATTTGGGTTCAACTTTTTGTAAAGAATTCAGGGTTGGGAAATGGACCAAATTGCCCTCACCCACCTGCTTCATCCATAAACGTAGTTTAACTTTGAACGATTTCACATTGTCATACATCTGTGTGATAATCTGTTTTTTTACCTTGAAGCTTCAAGTTCAATCCATTCAAGTGATCCATAATATCAGTTAGAAAAGCAAGGTTGCATTGAAAAATAGAATCAGTTAGCAAAGGAACTGCCCTATTTTTCATTATCATGAATGAAGCGATTTCATCTCTAAGTGCAAAGAAACGCTTCAAAACATTTCCACGACTTAGCCATCTAACTTCAGTGTGATAAAGAAGTTCACCATACTCAGAGTCCATATCTGCAAGAAATGATATGAACTGCCTGTGATTCAGCCCCCGAGAACGTATAAAATTGATTGTTTTAACTACTACATCCATCACTTCTTTCATTTGTAGGCTTTTACTACAAAGAACTTCTTGATGCAAAATGCAATGTATACTAGTGAAGTTGATTCCTACTGTTTCAAGACTGTTTAATTTGTTTTTCAACAATCCAACTACACCTACATTTTGAGAGCACATTGACGGTGCACCGTCTGTGGCCAAAGATACAAATTTTTCCCATGGTAAGCAATATTTCTCAATGCATTTTTCCAGGGATTGAAACAAATCACGTCCAGTTGTAGTACCCTTCAATGGTATTAATTCTAGGAATTCTTCTGTCAGATTTAAACTGCAGTCTACACCTCTGATGAACACAGCACATTGTGCGGTATCAGACACATCTGTACTTTCGTCGAGAGCAATTGAAAATGCTTCAAAGTCCTTAGCCACTTCAATTAATTGTTTCTCCACATTATCTGCTAATTCTGTAATCCTGGTGACAACTGTATTGGGTGACAAGCTTAAGCTTTCAAACAGTTCCTTTTTGTCAGGACATTAAAATGTCGCTTGCCTTTAAAAGACATTCTTTTATGAACAAACCTTCTGTAAAGGGCCGTGAAGACTTTGCAATAAGTTCACTTATAACAAAATTGCTCTTACTGAATCTTCGTTGTACTGATTAATAGTGGTAAATAAACGTCTTTGTTTGCATAATGCTGATTTAAGTTTCGTAACTTTGTCCTCTCTAACTTTGCCCACGTACGCGTCATACTTCTCATGGTGTTTTGTTTCGTAGTGCCTACGCACGTTATACTCCTTCGGAACAGCTGATGTTGACAAATGAGACATTGAATTGTATGGTTGATCTCAGTGAAAAAATATAACTCCTCCCATTTTTCTTGAAAAATTCTGTTTTCGTTCGCGATTTTTCTCTTTTTACTGCTATATCCATTGTCCTTGCATCCAGACTTTTCTGATCGTAATCTCTTCATTATAAATTATTAGGATTGCAATCACAATCCTTTTCCGGTACAGTAATGTTCTCACGTGTTAGCCTTGGTCGTCGTGACTCGTGTGCCCTCTTAGATTTGAAACTTTGCCAAATTTAAATATTTGAATCTCTGCCCTTCTGATGAAACAGTGGTCTGGAAAAAAGAGGTGTGTGTTAAAACAATATTAGAAGCAATGTGCCCACAAAGCGGAAGTCCCCTGGCAGCGCTGTTGCCTGTGGAGGGAGATGCTGCAATATCGTGTTTTCGGTCACATTACCAGTCCTAACCCCCCCCCCCATCAGCCCACAGCACATTACCAGTCCTAACCCCCCCATCAGCCGTGGCAAAATTGAATGTCCCGCGGGGCCTCCCTGCCCGGCAGAGCCAGCCCTCCCTCCCTGCCTGCTTGCTGCCCTCCCTCCCTGCTTGCTTCCCTCCCTCCCTGCCTGCCTCAGTCCCTCTCCGCTTCGGTTTAGAACCGCGAAGGGAGAGTTCCTCCCTTGCGACTCTGTTAAGCCCGCTGAGGCTTATGGGAAATTTCCCATCTGCCCCGTCGAGCTTAACAGAGTTGCGCGGGAGAAGCTCTCCCTTCGCGGCTCTGAAAGCCGAAGAGGAGAGGGACTGAGGGAGGCAGGGCTGGCTAACATCGGGAAATTCTGGGGGCAGGGCAGACTGCCTCCTTACCTGTCCGCAGAGAGCTGTGCACACTGCTACAAGCACAGGCCGCCTAACTGCAAAATGGATCCTCGAGGGCGCGTGGTGCCTCGTGGCGTTCGGCTGGCTGCTCAGACTGCTTCTGGGCCCCCCCCTTCCTTCCTGTCTCTTATTGGTTGAGGGCAGGCTCATGACTCAGGTCATGTGCAGAGAGAAGAGGACTTTAGAGATTGTAATTTTTTAACACCACGCGGCTGTGCCGCGCCGGCAATCATCAGGTGAGAAAGGCAAGTAAAACCCACTTGAAAAAAGTCGTGGCGTCGCGGGCCGCACAAAATGCTCTCGCGGGCCGCATGTTTGAGACCCCGGCTCTAGCGGGTCATAAGCATAAGATCCTGACAACAAGGAACCCCGTTGTCAAAAATTTCTTTTTGTCGGAGATAGTCGTCAAAGTAAGCGGGGAAAAGACTACCGCTAACCACTGCGACTGCTCCTTTTTTTAGTTTTCTTTAGTAAATCAAATGTTGAAAATTTGTACTTAGCTCAGAGAAGCAGACAAATTGCCAAGTTTCCACCAGGTTGACACATGTCACACGTTTCGGGTTAAACATATAGAATTTATAACCCTGCCTCAGGTCATCTCTCACTGACCATAAAACTCGAATTCTGCTCTGAGAATGAGAGCCACTTTCCAAATGAATACTGGGTAAGTTTTCTTCTTATACATATTTAGTAACTCTTGACGTACAGTCATTATATACAAATATTAATCAGGCAGAGATAATGATTCATCTTATGGATTATCCTCTTAACCTCCCAGACCGAATTCCTCGATCTTTTTTACTAAATCTTTTAGACTTGGTTTTGAATAATAACTTTTTTCTATATCGACAGCAATTTTATTTGCAGATAATGGGAATAGCGATGGGTGCCACGGTGGCACCATCAATTGCCACCATCTATATAGGTATTTTTGAATCCTTGTTTGTGTACTCGGATCCAGCATTTCGCTTTGTCCCTTTTTGGAAACGTTTTATAGATGACGTCTTCTTTCTATGGACAGGTACAAAATCGGACCTTGAGCTTTTTGTTCAACGGCTTAATACTCATAAGTCTAATATTCAATTGTCAGTCCAGATGGAAGTCTCTAATATACAATTTTTAGATGTCTCTGTATCGCTTACACCCTCTGGTTTGCAAACAACACTTTTTAGAAAACCAGTTCAACGCAATACTCTACTTAGATATGACAGTTTCCATCCACGAGCCCTTAAACGTGGACTACCATTTGGACAATTTATGCGACTTCGTCGTAATTGTTCCACGACGGAGGAATTTAAATCACACGCTGCCGATTTAAAAAATCGTATTGTGCATAGGGGTTATCCTTTTGATGTCATTGCTAAAGCATATAAACGGGCCAAACATCTCCATCGAGAATGGCTCTTTCAACCAGCTCATGTTTCACTTGAGGAGGAAGTAATTACGGGCATTTTACCATATACTAGCCATATGGTACCTGTAGTTCAATTGTTGCATCAATTCTGGCCAATACTGGGGCTTCATTCTTGCTTTCGTGACAAGACCCTTCGGGTTGCCTTCTCGAGAAGGGCGAATTTGAGGGACTTGGTCATGAAGACTACACATGCCTTAGATCGCCCTCTGTATATGCATGACACCAATGGACATTACCCTTGCAATCAGTGCAAGTTTTGCAATCTAACAATACCAGGAGAAACATGGATTGACAGGCACACTTCAAGGACATATTTTTTGCGAGGTTCTACAAATTGTTCTTCTACTTTTGTAGTTTATCTGGTAATTTGCCCTTGTGGAAAATATGTAGGATGTACAATTCGTCCTGTCAAACTTTAGGCTGTCTGAACATGCTTCACGTTTGCGATTAAAATATCTTTCTGCTCCTATGGTGGAACATTGCTTGCAATTTCAACATGCCTTTGATTCTCAGAACCTCTGCCATTGCCATAGGTGCACATAGGATTGCCTGGCTCCAGGCATCTGACTTGGAAATTTGGGTGCAGGACAAACTAGGGAATATACCTTGCATAGGAGAGAATCTCTTTGGCAAGAATTGGCAGGAAAAAGCTAATGAGATAGATGCTGACAATATCACTTTGGATAGATTGTCTAAATCTATAGCTGATCCTGCGAGGAAAAGATCCTCTAAGAAACCATTCTTCAGCAAGAAGAAAAAGTTTTATTCCTCCTATACCCAGCAGGGACATTGTTTAGGTCAGTCTGCCCAAAAGGGACAGCAGCAACAACCTAGGCAAAGAGACAAAAGCAGCTAAGCCTCAACTGGCTCAGCATACTCAAACTCCACAGGGGCTTTGACTCCTATTTAGAGAACGGCCCAGAACCCTCCACCATCCCAGGAAGGTTATGTCATTTTGCCCCCAAATGGGGTCAGATAACAGCAGAACATTGGACTCTGTCTATTGTAAGAAAGGGGTACAAGCTTCATTTCCTCAGCATGCCCCCTCCTACAATGTTAAGACAGTTCAATTCTCAGACCTCTCTCAACCACCAGTTAGGTCAAGAGGTCACTGTGCTCCTTGCTCAAGGGGCAATAGAAGAGGTACCCATTCCCCATTGGGATACAGGGTTTTACTCCCCCTATTTCCTTATTCCAAAGAAAACAGGAAGACACAGACCCATTTTAGACCTCAGAGAATTGAACAAATTCCTGTTCAAAAAAAGTTCAAAATGATTTCTCTAGGAACTCTGCTGCCATACCTTCAGAGTCAGGATTGGCTTTGTTCTCTCTCTAGACTCAAGGATGCGTACACTCATATTCTCATCCATCCAACTCACCGAAAGTTCCTTCGCTTTCTGTTTCAAGGGAAGCACTACCAATACAGGGTTCTTCCTTTTGGCCTGGCCTCTGCACCAAGGGTGTTCACAAAATGCATGGCTGTGGTGGCAGCATTTTTCCACACCCTGGGAATATTCATCTTCCCTTACTTAGACGACTGGCTCATTCGAGCCCCGTCAGAGCCAGAGGCCAGGGTAGCTCTCTTGCACAATGCGCATCCTTCAGTATTTGGGACTTGTCATAAACGTCCCAAAATGCAACCTTGCTCCCACGCAATCCCTAGAGTTTATAGGAGCTCTGCTGGATACCAGACAGACAAGGGCCTACCTTCCACAGCCCCATTGCCTTCGCATTGTGCAGTTGGCTTCCCAAGCAGTGCTAAAACCTCACCTCACCTCACTGCTCGGGAAATGTTAGTTGCTAGGCCACATGGCATCCACCGTGCATGTGGTTCCATATGTGCTCGCCTCCATAGGAGAGCAGCCCAGTGGACTTGATCCACTCAGTGGACTCAGGCGTCAGGTTGCCTGTCAGACAAAATAGCAAACTCAGATCGCCTTATTTTGTCCCTTCAATGGTGGCAGTCTCCCCAAAACCTTTTGGTGGGGTCTCCTTTTCAGTAACCCCCACCCCAAGTCACTCCAACAGATGCTTCATAGGTGGGTTGAGGAGCCCACTTGCAAGGCCTCTCTACCCAGGGTACCTGGACTCCACAGGAGGCCTATCTCCACATCATCAGTCTCCTGGAACTCGGAGCAATCTTCCTTGCTCTTAGAGTATTCCACACCCAGCTCATCTACAAGACAGTCCTAGTTCAAATGGACAATCAAGTAGCCATGTTCTTTTTTTTTTTGAAATTTCAATAATTACATCAAGCAATAGATACATACTTGAAAGAAAAAGGGAAGATGTGTTTAAGCAAAAAAACAAATAAATACATCCACCAAGGGACATTAAACATTATAGCGTTCCCAATAAGTCGATCTAATCAGGTTCCACAAGATTTAGTCGCTACTCCAGTGGAACCTGATTAGATCGACTTATTGGGAACGCTATAATGTTTAATGTCCCTTGGTGGATTTTCCTAGGAATTATTACCTATTTTGTTTAAAAATATCATGCCTTTGTTAATTACTTCCCCCCCCCCCCCCAGTTTAGTGGGCTAGAGTGTTAGATGTGCTTAGGAATACTGTATTTACCCTTAGAAGGTGGAATGTTGTAATATGTAAGTAGCCATGTTCTATGTGAACAAGCAGGACAGAACAGGCTCTCTGTCGCTCTGCAACGAAGCTTTGCGACTATGGGCCCGTGCCAGAGAGCATCAGATTCATCTCCTTGCGGTGTATCTTCAGGCATTTAAAACTCTTGGGCAGACAGACTCAGTCGAGTTCTGCTTCCACACAAATGGTCTCTTCATGCAGACCAGGTGGCCAAGGTTTTTCTAATTTGGGGAACTCCAGACATAGACCTCTTTGCAAGTCCGTTGAATGCCAAACTTCCCCAGTTCTGTTCCAGAATTCCGGCTCAGGGTTGTCAGGCCAGGGATGCTTTCCTCCTCCATTGGGGTCAGGACTTCCTGTATGCCTTTCCACCCATTCCTCTAATTCCCAAAACCCTGTTCAAGCTTCAGAGAGACAGAGGTCATATGATTCTTATAGCTCCATGTTGGCCATGGCAAATGTGGTACCCTCTGCTCCTACATCTCTCTCAAGCTCTGCCTCAGGAGATCTGGAGCAGATCCTAACTCCATTCTCAAGAGGATGGGGGATGCTGTGGCATCACAATCCCCAGTCTCTGCATCTCAGGGCCTGGTTACTGAAAGCCTAGAACTTTACGGTCTTAACCTTTCCCAGCAGGTAAAGGATATCCTTTATGCTTCCAGGAAGCCTTCCACAAGATGCTCTTATGCATTTAAGTGGAAAAGGTTTACCATATGGTGCTTGCAAAAGGGTCTTTTAACCCTCTTGCAATACCTCCTGGAATCATTACTGGAGTACCTCCTTCATTTATCAAATGCAGGGCTTAAGACCAATTCAGTGAGAGTTCATTTGAGTGCTATTGTAGCTTCTTTCAAGCCTCTCAATGGACAATCTATTTCCTCTCATTCTCTCATAGCGAGATTTATGAGAGGCCTTCTTTTAACGAAGCCTCCCATTAAGCCACCACCGGTGGCATGGGACTTGAATCTGGTACTTGGGCAGCTCATGAAACCGCCCTTTGAACCATTAGCCACTACCTCTTTGAAATTCCTTTCCTGGATGGTTATCTTTCTCATTGCAATCACATCAGCACGTCACATCAGTGAATTGCAAGCGTTGGTGACTGATCCTCCTTATACAAGGTTCCATCATAAGGTAGTCCTTAGGACTCATCCATGCTTTATGCCAAAGGTGGTTTCACCCTTTCATTTGAACCAAGTGGTTTACCTTCCTGTATTCTTTCCAATGCCTCACGCCTCAAATGCAGAAAGGAACCTTCATACTTTGGACTGTATAAGAGCCTTGGCCTTTTACTTGTGGAGGAGTGGCCTAGTGGTTGGGGGAAGGTACTTCAGGCCGGAAGTTCGGTGGTTCAAATCCCACTAGAGGACAGCAACCTTGGGCCGGAAGGACTGGGGTTTCTAGTCCCACAAGTGCTCCTTGTGGTCTTGGGCAAGCCGCTTAACCCTCCATAGCCCATGTTCCCTGTAAAATAGTTATCTCCAAGTTATAGTGCCCTGTTCAATGTAATTTCAGTTTGTTCAATGTAAACCGCACTGATGCAGAATAGCGCGGTATATAAGAGAATGTAAATAAAATACTTGCAAAGGACACAGCAACATAGAAAATCCTCTCAACTCTTTGTTGCTTTTGATCCTAGTCATTTGGGACTTCTAGTCTCCAAAAGGACACTGTCCAACTGGATTGCACAGTGTATATCATTTGCCTGAGAGTAAGAACCTTCCACTTGAAGGCCATGCCACAGCT
Organism: Ichthyophis bannanicus; assembly: GCA_033557465.1. Lineage (NCBI taxonomy): Eukaryota > Metazoa > Chordata > Amphibia > Gymnophiona > Ichthyophiidae > Ichthyophis > Ichthyophis bannanicus. The sequence goes on from CM066037.1 coordinate 298,755,574, forward strand.
CACAATGTGAGAGCCATGGCAGCCTCAATGGCTCATCTTCACTCTGTGTCTATCAATGACATCTGTCGAGCAGCTACTTGGGCTTCGGTACATACCTTCACAGCCCATTACTGCTTAGACAAGGACTCAGGAAACAGGATGCTGGGCTTGATGGACCTTGGTCTGACCCAGTATGGCATATCTTATGTTCTTATGTTTGGTCAGGCTGTTTTTCAACACCTGTTCCAGACTTAATCAACTCCTACCCACCATCCCTGGTAGGATGCCAGAGGTCCATGGGAGGAAGTGGAGCCCTTTCACAAGGGCACACAACTTTCTGGGGCCATCTCCCTGGCATCTGCAGCTAGGGAATCCCCATATGTGAAGACTAAATTCCTGCTGTTCCCCGAGATCACCTGTTACATGTGCGTAACTATGCTATACCTTGGAAGTTAATACCCTGTCTTTTTCCAAGTCAACTGATTTGAACATTTTTTACATTATTGTAATCTAAATAGAAAGTATGCATATTGTAAAAAGCATAACTTGTTGACTGATTTGTATTGAGCCAGCCATCATGTTCATATGTTTCTCAGTTAAGTTTTTATTGCACCACACCTGAATGTGACATTCTGATGGTCCTTTGGTATTGATGGTTTTTTTGCGGATTTATAGAGGGTTAAGCTCTGGTCCTTTATTCATCAGAATTCAAGATAATGTGCCTCTTATGCCTGCTGCTTTCTTGTCTAGAATAGATTCATGGGATCTCATTTAATATATTCATCTTAGACTAATCTGCTGGTTTAAGATGTTTTTCTGTGTGTTTTTGTATTTGCATAGGTCCTATTGAAAACTGACATGATTTAGCACTTCTGAATCTATAGCGTACTGAATATAACTTTTTTTCTATTTGTGGGCATTTTTTCTCTGAGATAAATACAATGGGCATTGGTTAGTTTCACCAGTCCTTAAGCAGATTGCTGCAGGAAAGAGTTACATTAGAAATGAGATGGTGTTTTGCAAAGGCTGGGTTTCCTATAGTGTCTCTATCTTTTGAAGCAATGAAATCAGTAGCTTCAGTTCATAATACAAAGTACTCTGTATTTCTCTTTGATATTCTAGCAAAACCGTTTGGATATATATTGAAATTAAAAATTTTTTTTTCCCATATTTAATGTTATGCAGTTTCTGTGTGTACAAGGTCCTAACATAACCCAGTGCACATGTTTAACATTTTCTGAGACTAGATGAATTTGAGTTGTAGAATTTCTGAAGTGTATGAGCATCACTGTATTTTACGTTAACACTCTGTTGTAGTTGCAAGATTATGGATCAAAACATAGTTCTGGATGAATGAAACAAATGGAACAATCCCTGTAGAGTGAAAGGATGTGTTAGCTTGTAGGGAGAAAGTGTACCTTATTTTTAGTATCCTGCTGTGAATCATTCACTGAGGTTTCTTTTTCAGCATTTCCTTCCATGTGCATAGTTGTCTTCTGGAGGAAACTGGTTTTATAATCTGAGCTTCCTTCCACATTTTTAGCAATTCTAAGGTATGTATTCACTTTGTGTATACTTTTTATCGCCTGAGAGACACATTTTAATTTAAATATTGATTTACTTCACTAGTCAAGAAGCAAGGTGAATTTGATTTTAATAAGTTAAATCCCTAGTCAGGAAGACTCTATTTAATCAATTTGTAGCAAAAGTGCATTTCAATACAGGTTAGGTTTTTCCGACCTAATTATTTGCACACACTTCAGTTTTCAAATCACCTAACAGAAGAAATATTACAATCAAATTTTGAGGTAGACAGGGTTAGAAACTGTTGAGGCCATATCTTTTTCTGCTGTTACGTTTCTATCTAGTCTGCCCTTCCATATCAACTACCATAGTCCCCTTTTTTTCTTTTAGGTAAATAGAGCTCACTCTGTGGAGAAGGACCTTTACCAGTGGTGTGCCACAGGTTCTGTCCTTCATCAGATTCTTTTTAACATTCTCGTAAATGATTATTCAGAAAGGCTGTTGGGTAAGGCTTGTCTCTTTGCAGCTGATACCAAAATATGTAGTAGAGTAGATACCCAGGAAGGTCTAGATAACATGAGGAGGGATCTAGTGATGCTTAAAGAATGGTCCAGAATTTGGCAGCAGATATTTAATGCTAAAAAAACGCAGGATCATACATTTGAGCTGGAAAATTCCAGGGGAGCAGAACAGTATAGGGCAGTAGTTCCCAAACGTTTTTCCAGATGTGACCCCCAGATGGTAACCAAATCATATTAACACTCAAAGAACATAAATAGAAAACTTTAAATATGTAAATCTATGCTTTTTAACATAAACATCCTTTGTACTCACCATGCCTGAGACACACAAGTTTGAAAGTGACAACACAGCTTCACGAACATTTGCAGTATAGTTTATATTGCACATCATATCTGTCTGATGTGAAATCCTTGGTGGGTAAATGCAAGGATGCAACTTGGAAAACTTTTTAGTGAGCTGTTCAGTTACAAGTTGACGGAAGGAGCTGCAGTTCAGCTAAGTCTGGGAATGTATGTAAAGTTGGTCATATGAGATGCTGGCAAATCCAGGCCTTCAGGCTGTCAGTGAAAATGGAACTGAATCCAGGATGTAGTCCACATCAAAATCTGGGGAGAAAAAATAATGTAGTGTGCCAAGATGCTCAGTTGTCTTTCCACTGGGTCACTGATCAGTTCTGATTTTCAGCCAAACTTGAAAAGTTGATGGAAGGATTTGTAGTTCAACATCAGTCTGTTCTCACAGAAAATATTTTTTAGGAATGTTGATGGTGTTCATGCCATGGCTGAGACGCATGAGCATGGAAGTTACGACACAGCTTCTGAAAATCTGGCACTGTGGTTAATTCCACACATCTGATTTTTGATGTGACATCCAGGGTAGGTCGATACAGAGGTTTGATGCAACAAGAGCACTAATGCCTGCTTCGCCTAAGTATGTCATTACAAATGGCACTAACCATTTTAAAATCACAAAAATAAAAAATGGATTTCAAAAAATCTAAGGAATATAATGGCCCTCAAATAGAATAGAGCTTAGAATATGCTCAGACGGACCCTCCAGTAAGTTAGCCTCAAGACCCAATACTAGTATGCTCAATATTCATCACACCTAACATTAACAATGTATAAAATGGCTACAAGCTTAACAGTAACCCCAAAATAATCCGACACAATATTGTGTTTCGATAAGTGAGAATGAACTTACCTGCATCGGGAAAAAAACCCCAAACTTTGAAGATCCAATACACAGAGAGCAAAACTCCAGCTGGCTGAATGCTCCATTCACCACTGAAACTCAGAGGATATTTAAGAAGACTCTAAAGCAATCACGTGGTCTGAATAGCCAATCAGAAAAGATATTCAATCAGCAGGCTGATTCAAATCCAGTGGCTTTATAGAGCCAAGCCGAAACATCCAAATCTGTTCACAAAATAGCAAGAGGTTAGAGTCTGTTACCCCCTCCCCTCCCCCCCACTGCCAAGAGCAAGGCAAATGATCAAGAATACGCCGACATAAGTCTGAAAGCTGATGTTGAAACCATTGAGAGACCAACAGGGTGGACTCAGATTTAGTTTTTATACGACTTTTGTGTTCTGTCAAACAAGCATATCTTCCTTGTTGTGGTTTGGCCCTCATAAATGAGAGAACAGGGGCAGTTGATTATATAGACCACTCACTCAGTATCACAAGTTATACAATGTTTAGAATAACCCGTTCTCCCATTAGAATGAGCCCAGTTAGGGTCCAGTAAGTGCATACACCAATTGAATTTACCACAGGAGTAGTGGCCAATAGATCTCTGGGAATCAACAGGAGACCCAATGAAATTGGTAAGTAATTCCCCCAAATTCTTACCACGCTTGAAGGCAATACGAGGGGTGTAAACTCAGAACTTTCCAGTGCTTATGGATGAAATTTACTACTTTATAAACATCCAATGTACATGGCAGCACACAAACCAGAGTATCATCTTGTTCAGGTTGTCTGCTTTGCAGTTACAGATCATGTTGAGCATATTTGTCTCAAAGGTAAGCCTTCAGGCTGGCACTGAAAAGGGTTTTGAACCCAGGAGAACTTTCTCATATCTAAATCAGGGAAAAAGGGTGTGAAGTGTCTGCAAGCAGTAGAGATGTTTAATCATCACCCGAGTTAAATACTCCTCAGTTTCATTATCTGACAAAAACTTTGAAAATTGAGGGAAAGAACCATAGTTTGACTTAAACAAAATATTCTTCCAGAAAGCAATTTTTTCCATGTATGCTGTGAGTTGAATGATGTTGGTGTTCTTTCCTTGTATACTTGCATTCAGCTCATTTATTTCCCAAATATGTCTGACATAAGCTAAAAGACACATCTTTTGCTGATTACAGAGAAAATCAATGAATTCTGTTTATTTTGAAAGTCCATTGCAAATGCGAGCAGCTGATCCCTCTGTTCAAAAATCTTTCCAACATCTTTCTTCTTGACAGCCAGCAGACCTCAGTGTGAAACATCACATCATGATCAGAACCCATGTCTTCACACAATTTTGCAAATAGACGTGCTCTCAGTGAGTGAAGATTAATGTAGTTTACAATTGATGTGACGCGCTGCAGTATTTCACCCAGTTTGGCGTTGAATTGTTTAGTTGCTAGCTGTTCTCTATGAATCATGCAGTGAGTCCAAACAGCACATGGTGCAACTATGTTTACCAATGTACACGGGCCTGCTCTATGACCTGCCATAGAGTGAGCCCCATATGTACAAAAGTCAACCATGCAATCCCAAGGAATGTTTTTGTCCTCTAGCTTTGCAACATGTTGAATATTCCTTGTGCTGTTTCATATTCAGGAAGCAGCAGAAACATAGAATGTCTTCAAGAATAGTATCTTCCCACATGTAGCACAAAAAAAGTCAACACGTGCATCATGTTCTTCTGTACTGATGTCAATTTGAAGAGCATAAGCTGGGATGCATTTCAGTAATGCTACCAGTATGTTTTGCTGATCATTTGCAGTTGCTTCAGTCTGTCGTTTCACAGTATTGTCTGAAAGAGGTACAGTTTTAAGTTTGTCTCGGTTTCTGCACACATTATTTTCACCATACTGACTGCAACAGGTAAAAGCAAAGTTTCTACAGTTGTATGATGCTTTCTTACCTGTGCAACCTGGTAGCTCACTTCAAAAGATGCTCTTTGAGCCTTTTCAGAGATGGTCAAGGCTCTCTTAAACTGCATTTGACACGAAAGATGTATTTTTCTCTGAAGGAAAAAGGATGTTGATTTTTCCCAACATATTCCATGTGAACAGTTTCTAAATGTCATTGATTTGACTTCATGCTTTCACTGGACAGTACTTAAAGACCTATAAGGCATTTTGGCCTTTCTTCATTCTTGTGGAAAAGACTGATGAACCCATACTCCAGGAAAGCGTCATCATATTTAAGAGCATGTTTCTTACCTTGCTTTGTCATTCAGTACCGAGTCAATAGAAGTAGACCGACTATTTGAGGAAGATGGTTGCATAAAAATGTCTCCATGGTGCAAGTCTTCTTTTTTTTTATTTTTTTAAAACATTTGTTTGTTAATAGAGTAAAATGGCATAACAAACATCAACATCCTTTATATCCTTCATCCCACCCCCACTGTCCATTCATTTTCTTTTGTCTTCTATTTCCATATGTTATCTTGTCCAGTATATTGTTCAAGAATTGTCTTCATAACCCACTCTACTAGTTAGGCCATTTCTGAACCGTTTTCTTCTGACACTGACTTTGTAAATTCTAATTACATTTTGTTTCTTCAAAAAGTATTCATTTTACATTTACATGAATATTTTGGTAAACATTTCATCTTTAACAACTACCTTCCCCAACATCCCCTCCCCCAATCCTTCCCCCCCCCTATTCTCACCTGCTTGTATGTATTAACCCTCAGAGTACCTCTTTCTATCAAGGACCGTTTCTCCTTCACATTCTTTCACTCTTACATCTGCATTGCCATTCTTCCTTTCTCCCTCCATTCGTCACAGTTATGATTTCCTCTATTGTTCCTTCTCCCCTAATACTATTGCTAGATAAGGGGCCCATATCTTTCTCCATTTCCATTCTTTACCCTGTAAATTGCATGTAATTTTATCAAAGTGGTAAGCCTCTTCCACTTTCATTCTCCAGTCTACCCTGGAAGGGCCAGTAGGGCACTTACACCTCCAGGCCAGTGCAACCCATGCAGCCAGCAATATTTTATGAAGAAGCCATTGCTTGTATTTTTTTTTTGTGCTTTTTCGTTTGTCCTCCCCATGTCCCAAAAGGACCATCAGAGGATCTTGTGGCACTACCTCCCCCAGAATCTCACCCATCTCCTGAAACACTTCTGCACAATAGTTCTGAGCCTTCTGGCATTCCCACCACATGTGATAGAAGGTCCCCCACCCCCTCACATCCTCACCAACATCTCTCATCCTCTTGCCTACCAGCTTTCCCAAATTGTTGTAGGATGATATTTGCCCTATATATTATCTGGAGTTGTCTGTCACCAAGGGCCATTTACTGATGTCCTCGTGCATTTCTCTCCATTCCCTATCCTCCAGTTGCCTTCCACTCCCAAGTGTGCCACCCTTAAACATGAAATGGTGCTCTATCACCCTTCCCCTCCTCATAGACCTGAGACAATAGCCCTTTATCTGCTGTTTTCCTGAACAGCACCCCTTCTAATTCAGTCTGTTCTCTTTGTATGGCTTTTTGTAGCCCCTAGTCATTAGAAAATAACAGACAAAATCCAATGTGGGGAATTGTGGAGCAATACAGCCACAGAATATAAAAATAATTGCCCCAATGAAATGCTAAATACTGAAAATTTTTTTTATATGTGGATAAGGGTCTCAGAATGAATGGGGAAGGGTAACTACAGGCCACAGCAAGCTGAAAAGCCTGAGAAATCCCTATCCCCTTCCTTACATCAAGGACCCATGCAATCCTATTTTCTTATATTTTCTTATTGAAAAGTGATTAAGAAGTGATTAAGAAACGCAGATTTTAACTATCAAGAGCTCTGCTAACTCTTATCAAAAAATGACTACTTTATTGATGCTTCCATCCATCTATAACACATGGTTTAAGAGGGAGACTACTGACAATTGAATATAAGGTCAGACGACTTATCTGTTGAAAACCATAAAGTCAGAAATAGTCTCCTCGCTCCCGACGCAAAGTTCCAGCACTGATGTGTTTCACCGCCAACGCGGTTTCATCGGGGAAAAGATTTCTGCAAACGACGTGTCATACTCTTTCTGCTCAATTCATACTAGAAATCATACTAGAAACATTGAAAAAGAAGTATACATATCAGTATTATAAATGCATAACCACGTCAGATAATGCAAAGAACAGACCCGGCTTTCACATATAGCTGAAACAGCAGACCTTGAGGCTTCGCCTTCCAAATGCTTGTTGAAACCAGAAAAACGCCGCGCATGCGTATCTGGGTGCACTGACAGTCATCTTATAAGCCATGAAAATTGACGTAAGAGATGTTGATTAGCCAATCAAAAAACATCAAAAGGGTAAATCCAAAAATGTTAAGGCCCCCTTTGGAGCACATGATGTAGTCAGTTACAGTCTAAATTTTTCATAAACATACTGACTAGTCTATTTGTGAATTAAGACCTCCAGGGTGGACCGATTGCAAACGGTAGATCTAGCGTTGTTCATTAATGAGTAAATTTTGATCCCGGGTTCTACCGGCATATCCAGTCAAAATTTGATCAATACAAAAGCAACGAAGCTGATCAAACTGATGATGAAAAGTTAAACAGTGAGCCACTATCGGTGCTTCTAGTTTCTGACAATGGAGACGACTACAGTGTTCATTAATTCGTGTTTTAAAGGCTCTAGTTGTTTTCCCGATGTAAAGAAGCTGACATGGGCATTGAATTGCATAAACTACAAAAGTAGAAATGCAGGTAGTAGACTTGCGCAATTGATATGTCTTCCCATGATAGGTAAAGTGTGTAAGCTCTAGAGTGACATTACATATAGCGCAATTCCCGCATCTAACATGTCCCACTGAAGCGACTGCAGTCATAGCGGTGGTAGTGATGTTAGGCGAACGTAGCTCAGTAGGGCTCAGTAATTCCTTAAGATTCTTATTCCTCTGCCAAACACAACGGATAGATTTGTCTTCCAATCCAGGTAAGTGACTCAGGATGCTACTATGACGGTTCAAAATTTTTTTGAGCTTATTGCTTAACAGCGAATACTTTGAAATGAAATTTATTTGATCCTCCTTTTGACCTATCGGTTGTTTCTCCTGCAGCAATAAATCCCGGTTATTGAACAATGCTCGTGTGAAGGCTTGTTTGACAACTGCTTTTGGATATCCCTGATCACAGAAATTCTTCTGTAACTGTTTGGAATGTGATCTAAAATCCATCAACTCGGAACAATTTCGCCGAAAGCAGAGAAATTGGGAGAAAGGAAGGCTGTTCTTAAGCTGTAAAGGATGAGCACTTTGATAGTGCAATAATGCATTCCTAGCTACTTCCTTTCTATATACTGTAGTCTCCCAATTAAATCTGCCTTTTCGAATCTCGAGATCCAAATATGTAATCTTATTTAAATCACTGTTACTAGTGAACCGGATGTGTGGATCACACTGATTAAGCCATTGGTAAAAGAGATTGAATTGGGTCTCAGAGGCAGTCCATAATAGAAAAACATCGTCTATGTAGCGACCCCAAAAGGGAATATGTTGCCAAAATTTAGACGGATACAACCATCTCTTCTCAAATGCTGCCATATATAAATTAGCCACAGACGGGGCCACTGTGGCCCCCATCACAACACCGGCTGTCTGTTGATAAAGAACTTTTGAAAAAGTAAAACAATTTTGAAAGGACTAGTTCTGCCAATTGTTCTAAAAATGTCAGGTGCTTCTCAGACAAATCTCTTCTGTTGTGTAAAAGCGGCCATCATACAGGACAATTTATTTATTTACTTCTCTTATATACCGCGCTATTAAAATCAGTGCGGTTTACAATTGAACAAAAAACATACTGCAATGTCACACGACAATTGAGTTTTTACATTGAACATGGACGAGATAACCTGGAGGTAACAGGGGTAACTAATTACAGAGTAATTATTCATGGAGTATGGTGAGAAATTATACATATAGTATGGTGAGAAATTATACATATAGTATAGCTTGGTTTCAACATATTTATAAGAGGTTTAATCAATAAGATGTGTGATCAGTACCAATAATAAATAAGAGAGGGGATATGGTGGTAGAGCTAGTCATTTTCTTTATGGTGTTGGATTTTGGGTGGGGTGGAGTAGGGTGTAGGATGTGAGGATGGGTGGTTGTTTCTGGGATTGGATTCTGGGTAATGGATGAGGAAAAGATGTTGTTTGAGGGCTTTTCTAAATGACAATAGGTCTGGGGTGGAACGGAGCTCAGTGGGGAGGGCATTCCAGGTCATGGGTGCAAATAGGGAGAAGGCTCTATTGGCAGTAGCCTTTTTGCACTTAGTTAGAATGTTGGGGATCTCTAGAGTGTTTGCTTGATTAGATCTCCTGATCCTGTTGAACGGCTGTCTTTGAATGAGTTTGCTGATGGGTGAGGTGATCTGGTTCCTTAGGGCTTTGAATGTTAGTGCTATGGACTTATACTGGATTCTAGCCTGAAGTGGAAGCCAGTGGAGATCCATCATGACTGGGGTTATATGTTTAGCTCTTGATGTACCTGCAAGTACCCTTGCTGCAGCATTCATTGCAAGGCGAAGAGGTCCTAGTGTTGACTGAGGGAGGCCATGAAGGATAATATTTGCAAAGTCTAGATGTGGGAGCACCAAGGCTTGGAAGATAGTTCGGTTGTCATTAAAGTCCAATAGGGGGCACAGGTCACATAGTATCCGGATCTTATGGTAAATTGCTTTTGTGATGTTCTTCACATGTGTTTTTATTTATTTATTTATTTAGACAGTTTTGTATACCGCCTTATCCTTCAATCAAAGCGGTCACAACACAATTGGGGGATACATTTAACACGCGGGGATATGAGACACATACACTAATACTTACAGGGAACATGGGCTATGGAGGGTTAAGTGGCTTGCCCAAGACCACAAGGAGCATCTGTGGGACTAGAAACCCAAGTCCTTCCAGCCCGAGGTTGCTGTCCTCTAGTGGGATTTGAACCCCCGACCTTCCGGCCTGAAGTACCTTGCCCCAACCACTAGGCTACATGTCGAGTCGTTGGTCAAGCGTGATGCCGAGATAGCGGATAGTTGATTTTGCTATCAACTCAATATTGTTTACATTTAATGTGGGGGGTGGGGAGAACATCTGGTTCTTGGTGAGGAATAAGACATCTGTTTTACTATGGTTGATCCTTAAATTTTGTGTTGTAAGCCATTGTGATACAGCTTCGAAGCAGCTTGATATAGGTGAAAAGTCAGGTTGATCAATCAGGAATGGTGAGTAGATTAGGACGTCTGCGTAGACTAGGCACTGGATGTTGAAGGAGCGGATTAGGGTACAAATTGGTTGCATATATATGTTGAACATTAATGCAGATAGGGATGAACCCTGAGGTACACCTTGATTGAGAGGGAATGGGTCAGAAGTCATGGGACCTGTTCTGACTTGTTGCCATCTGTTAGATAGGTAGGACTTGCATCATGCTATAGCTGAGCCTTGTATTCCTTTCTCCACAAGACGGAGTATCAGAGTTTCATGGTTGACTGAATCAAAGGCTGCAGCAATATCCATGAAAATGAGGACAAATCCCTGGCGGATGTTATCAAGTCCTGTAACTAGATCATTGAAGAGAGTTGTGAGGATGGTGTCGACACCATGAGCTTCTCTGAAGCCATGTTGAGATGGATCCAGTGGAGCTACATCGTCAATATGTTGTTGGATTTGTCGTTGAACTACCTTTTCAATGATTTTGGCGAGTAGGGGGATGCTTGATATTGGGCAAAAGGATTCAACTTTGGAGGAATCAAGTTTGTTGTTTTTTAATAATGGGCGGAATGCCGCATCTTGAGGAATACTAGTATTGCGCTATATGTAATGTCACTCTAGAGCTTACACACTTTACCTATCATGGGAAGACATATCAATTGCGCAAGTCTACTACCTGCACTTCTACTTTTGTAGTTTATGCAATTCAATGCCCATGTCAGCTTCTTTACATCGGGAAAACAACTAGAGCCTTTAAAACATGAATTAATGAACACCGTAGTCGTCTCCATTGTCAGAAACTAGAAGCACCGATAGTGGCTCACTGTTTAGCTTTTCATCATCAGTTTGATCAGCTTCGTTGCTTTTGTATTGATCAAATTTTGACGGGATATGCCGGTAGAACCCGGGATCAAAATGTACTCAATGAACAACGCTGGATCTACCGTTTGCAATCGGTCCACCCTGGAGGTCTTAACTCACAAATAGACTGATCAGTATGTTTATGAAAGATTTTAGACTGTAACTGACTACATCGTGTGCTCCAAAGGGGGCCTTGTTAACATTTTTGGATTTACCCTTTTGATGTTTTTTGATTGGCTAATCAACGTCTCATACGTCAATTTTCATGGCTTATAAGATGACTGTCAGTGCACCCAGATACGCATGCGCGGCGTTTTTCTTGTTTCAACAAGCATTTGGAAGGCGAAGCCTCAAGGTCTGCTGTTTCAGCTATATGTGAAAGCTGGGTCTGTTCTTTGCATTATCTGACGTGGTTATGCATTTATAATACTGATATGTATACTTCTTTTTCAATGTTTCTAGTATGAATTGAGCAGAAAGAGAGTATGACACGTCGTTTGCAGAAAACTTTCCCCCGATGAAACCGCGTTGGCGGTGAAACGCATCAGCACTTGAACTTTGCGTCGGGAGCGAGTAGACTATTTCTGACTTTATGGTTTTCAACAGATAAGTCGTCTGACCTTATATTCAATTGTCAGTAGTCTCCCTCTTAAACCATAAGTGTTATAGATGGATGGAAGCATCAATAAGTAGTCATCATTTTTTGATAAGAGTTAGCAGAGCTCTTGATTGTTAAAATCTGCGTTTCTTAATCACTTTTCAATAAGAAAATAGGATTGCATGGGTCATTGATGTAAGGAAGGGGATAGGGATTTCTCAGGCTTTTCAGCTTGCTGTGGCCTATAGTTACCCTTCCTCATTCATTCTGAGACCCCTTATCCATATATAAAAACTATTTTCAGTATTTAGCATTTCTTTGGGGCAATTATTTTTATATTCATTAGAAAATAACAAACTAGGAAGTATGGAAAAAAGGGGACTCTTTCTCCCAGCTTAGTCTCCAATTCGCTCATCATGATACACCTTCCAGGACCTTCCCATGCAGCAAAGCGTCCCATTCCCTTCCTTTCCACCAATTCCAGAAAGCTTTTAAATGCAGGCACGTAAAAGGGATTAAAGTCATGAAGCCACGACTGTCCAGCTACAGTTGTGGGAATACCCCCGTCCTGAACACACATTTTTCCCTATCTGATCAGGGGTCCTATAAACGGGTGTCTCCTCTATCTGCTCTCAAGTCTCAACTTTTCTACTTCTACTGCCTCTTTCTTTCCTATCCCTGCTATCTTCTCAAAGATCAGTTGGGGCCCAAATTCTTGTCTTTCTAATCCCAACCACAGCACCCCTTCAGTAGGGCAGTAATACGTCCGCAGCACCTTAACCACCACTGCTTTGTAATAGCGCTGTAGATCTGGAAAATCTTAGTGTTAGATTAGCTATTTTATCCCTGTTTTACCCCTCTTCCCTCCTCAAATGAGTTTTGTTAACCTTTTCGTCCACTGGAGCAACAGTGCTCTCGGTAAGTCTATAGGCAGCTGCCCATACAGGAAGAGGAATATGGGAATAATGTTCATTTCAAGGGCTGCTACTCTTCCCATCCAGCTTAAATGAAGCCCTTTCCAGTTAGTCAGATCTTTCTCTATTCCTTGCATCAGGGTGGAATAGTTCAGTCTGTGGATATCTGCGGGACCTTTTCATAGGTACACCCTTAAATGTTTTATTTTTTCCTTTGCCACCCAAAATGGAAATCTTTGAATATCTGTTTGGGATAGGCCCCCCTATGTTTATGGCCTCCGTCTTCCCCAAATTGACCTGATACCCTGATAGACCAGAAAAAAGATCAATTTCTTTTAACAAGTGTGAGAGCGACTCCCCCAGTCGTGTCATGAACACTAACATGCCATCTGCCTATAGCAGTATTTTATGTTCCTCCTTCCCTTCCTGAATCGGTCTAATATTTGAATTTTGGTGAGTCTGGGCCGCAAATGCATCAATAGTAATGGCAAATAAAGTGGGGAGAGTGGACATCCCTACCGCATCCCCTAAGAGAAAGGGAGGTCTCTGAGCTCTCCCTATTAACAACACTCTGGCTCGCGGTTTTGTGTATAGGGCCTGGATTCCTTGTATAAATCCCCTACCAATATTCAGCTTTTCTAGCATAGCAAGTAGGAACTCCATTCCACTCTATCAAATGCCTTTTCGCCATCTAGCGATGTGTATAGTGCTGGCTCTTGTCTGTTTTTGAGTAGATGCAGCAGACTCGCCGTTCTTCTTACAATGTCTGCAATGGCCCGTCCTTTAATAAAGTCCGCCTGGTCTGGGTGGATCAGGCAAGACAGAAAGCTCTCTATTCTGCAGGCCAATATTTTTACAACGAGCTTTGCGTCAGTTGATTAGATCTATGGTTCTGTAGCTTCCACATTGCTCTCTTCGCTTTCCCTCTTTGGGCAGTACAATTATATTTGCAAGGGTCATAGATGCTGGAAGGGAGTGACTCTTTAGGGAGCCTGAGTACACTCGCACCAGAAGAGGTGCCTCTACCTCCTTCAAAAGGTGATAGAAGTTTGACGGGTACCTGTCTTCACCCGCTGCCTTGTTTTTCAGCAATGACCTTATTGCTAACTTGACATCTGCCTCTGTGATCGCGTGACCTAACCTTTGCCAACTCCTCCTCCAGTCTGGGCAGCAGTAACGTCCTTATGAAGTCCGCTATCGTCACTTCACCTGCTGTACCCTCAAGTGTATAAGGATTCATAAAAGTTCCTAAATTCTTTACAGATCGCTTTCCCTGTCCGGATCATCTGCCTCCCCCTGACCTTTCATTTCTCCTACCAGTCGTTCTGCCCTTTTCTTTTTGAGCTGCCATGCTGGTAAGCATCCGGCCTCGTTTCTTTGCTCTTGGAAACTTCGCTTAGTAAGTCCATGTAGATGAACTATCTGATTTGTTTCAGTTGCCTGCAGTTTCACCCAGGTAATTTCCAGCTCCCACACATTTTTACATGCTCCTTTTACTAATATGTTTTTTGTAAAATTTCTGTTTGAGCCAGTAGCTGATCGTGCTCTTACTTTTTCTGCTTCTTTGTGTTTATCTGTATTAAAATGTTCTCCAGGACCAAGCAGGAAGTCGGTCCTCACTTATGGGTGACATCGATGCCGATGGAGCCCCTGTGCGGAGCATTTTCCCAGCTTTCTAAGAAAGCCTTTGGGAATACTGCACGCATGCGTGGTCCCCTTCCCGCCTAAAGGTGCCATCTTGCTCAGTCTTTCTTTTTCCGTGGAGCCCATCGGACGTCTGTCCGTGTCACCCGGAAAAGTTGACGTTTTTTCTTAAGATTACTTCGCCCTTTTTCTCCGGTTCGGTACACCGGTATCTAGCCCGTCTTCTATTTTTTTGGTTTTTGCCCTTCGTGGCTGGCGTTCGCGCCCTTTTTTACTTTTTCCCTGGAAGGCCGGTCCTTTGACCTCACGGGGGCCCTCTTTTCCCTGATGGCTTCCAGTGATTTCAAAAAGTGTGATCGGTGCAAGAAACTGATGTCTCTCACCGACACACACGACTGCTGCCTTCGGTGCCTAGGCCCGGATCAGGATCCTATGATCTGTGGCCTGTGTGGCAAAATGTCCACCAAGGCACTCCGAAGCCGTCAGCATCAGAAAGAGAGGATTTTCTCGGACTCTGTCTCCGGCCGGGCCCGGACCTCGTCTGAGGCCTCGACGTCTCGGGAGTCTGATCCCGAGCATCGCCGGGGTTCCTCGGACAGGGGGGTCCCCCGATCGGGAACGTAAGAGGAAGAAACGGCTCGTGAGGGCGGCGTCTGAAGAGATCCCTGGTTCCTCGAGAGCCAGGTCTAAGACGGCCGACTGCCGCCCCGGGCCCTTGTAGCAGGAGAAGCCGTCCAAAGTGCCTTGCATGGAGCCGGAACCCGTTGGACACGTAAGTCCTGTGGTCCTCGTGGACTCTCCTCCGAGGGAGCCGACGTCGGGCCCGGCGCCGCTGCCGCCGCCGCTGGGGACCGAGTCTGTGGCTGCTGAGTCTCCTGAGCTTGGACTCGGGCTGACAGCCTTGGAGTGCAGACTGTCTACCTTCATGGATCAGCAACGGGTACTGATGGCCAGCCTCGCTGGTGCATCTGCCCCGACCACGGGGACATCGATGTCGAAGTCGACCTCGGAGACCGAGCCGATACTCGAGACAATGAAGGCTCGAAGTCGTCCTCGGTCACGGTCACCCTCGACCTCCCGCTCGGAACCGAGGGTGTAGACGTCTGTGCCTTCGGCGTCGGGGCGGGTGCCACCAAGACCTGCGCGGTCGGAGCCCCCCCGACTCCTCTTCGGATGAGTTTGCATGGGAGACGGAGGACGAGGAGTCCCCCGATACTTTTCAGACTCGGTGCGTCCCTTCGGACTCACCGCAGTCCGAGCCCCGGAGTAGGTTCCCACCGGAGGACACCAGGTTCTCAGAGTTCGTCAGGGACATGGTCAAGGCGTTGGCGATTCCCGCAGACCCTGAGGTGGAGCCTCGAGCCAAGGAGCTCGAGGCCCTCCAGTATGACTCTCCTCTGAAGGAGGCCTTTACTGTGCCGGTCCTTCCGATGCTGGAACGGCTCCTCTTCCGGATGTGGGAGGCACCGGCCTCGGCGCCGGTTTTAAGCAAGCGGGTCGATTCTATCTATCAACTCTAAGTGCCCTGGATTCCAGAAGGCTCAGCTGCCGCACCATTCCATGGTGGTGGAATCAGCCATGCATTGTCTGAAGAGCCAGAAGATGGGGAGGCCCGGAGCCTGGATGCTTTCGGCAGAAAGTGCTTCCAGGGCTCGATGCTTGCTTGCCGTGTCCAGTCCTACCAGCTGTACATGGGCGTGTACTTACGAGACCTGGCGAAAGAGCTTGCCGGGTTCTCTGTTGGCCTCTCCGAGGAACCTTTGCAGAGGTTCCAGACTTTGTCCTCTGGAATCCGGGACTGCTCGAAGTTCATGTCCCGAGCGGCCTACGATGGCTTCGAGGCTTCGGCTCATGTAGCGGCAGCCGGCATCGGAGCCCGACGCTAGGCATGGCTGCAGTCATCGGACCTCGAGCCCTGGGTGCAGGACAAGTTGGTCAATGTCCCTTGCCGAGGTGAAAACCTTTTTGGCAAACCCTGGCCGAGAAGGCGGCTGAGCTCGAAACTGAGCACCTGACTAGGACAAGGCTGTTCAGAAAAACCTCTGCCCCTTCTCACAAAAAGAAGGGCTTGGGTAAAAGTCCTTTTACCCGAGAAAGGCAGCTGCTTACAAACCTTTCCCTCAGTACCAGGCCTCCCCAGCTCCCCAGCAGGGTCAGCAGGCCAAGGGGCAGGGACATGGGCCCCTTAGGCAGAAGACCCCCGAGCCTCCGGCTCTGGTTCCTGCTCCTCCTCAGCAGGGAGGGGATTTTTGATTCCCTCAGCATAGCCTTTCCACCTCTGCTGCCCCATTCCTGCACAGGAGGTCATCTAGCCCTGTTTGCCCACAGGTGGCCACCCATTACAGGGGATGCTTGGATGTTGAGCATAGTCCACAGAGGCTATATGCTCCATTTCCAGCAGTTGCCCCCTGTATACTTCCCAGGAGAGCCTTTAAGGCCTCCTCTACACACAGACCTCCTCCTCCAAGAACTTCAAGGTCTGCTTCTGGACAAGGTGGTGGAGCCTGTACCTCCTCGCCTACAGGGGCACGGTTTCTACTCCAGGTACTTCCTCATATCAAAGAGAACCGGTGGCCTCGGGCCTATTCTCGACCTCAGGATCTCAACAAGTTCTTGGAGAAAGGAAAAGTTCAAGATGCTTACTCTTGGAACACTTCTGCCCTACCTCCAGCAGGGAGATTGGCTATGCTCCTTGGATCTAAAGGATGCATACACTCAAATCCTCATTCATCCAGACCACAGAAAGTACCTCAGGTTCACTGTGGGAGGAAACCAGTACAGAGTACTGCCTTTTGGCCTCACCTCCGCCCCAAGGGTCTCTACAAAGTGCCTGGCTGTGGTGGCGGCCTACTTGAGAAATCAAGGTGTTTTTGTTTTCCCCTATCTGGACGACTGGCTCATCAGGGGTCAGACGTACCAGGAGGCCAGGCAGGCCACCTTTCGAACTGTATCACTCCAACACCTAGGCTTTTTCATAAACTTTGCAAAGTCCACTTTGCTCCCCTCCCAGAACCTAGAGTTCATAGGGGCGCAGCTGCACTCTCTGCAGGCGAGGGCTTACTTGCCAGAAGACAGGGCTCAAAGGCTCATGGAGTTGGCATCCCGGTTTCTCAGCATGCCAAGGGTTTCTGCCCGACTGTCTACAGCTCCTAGACCACATGGCGTCGACAGTACATGTGACCCCCAATGCCCACCTCCACATGAGGCCTGCACAGTGGAAGCAAGCCACAGGGAGCCTTGCAGACAAAGTAAGGGTGTCCAAACCCTTCCAGATTTCCCTGCAGTGGTGGCTACTGTGGTGAGGAGAGCTGTGCAGAGGAAATGGAATGGCAGGGAGAGGAGCCCTGTTCCTTTTAAATCTGGAGAGAAAGGCAATTCCCATAGAAACCACAAGCCTCCAAGGCAGAGTATTCCGAGTGCTAAGCCCCGCCCACATAGTGATGTCAGGGCTAGGTTGTGCACTGATGAGCTGCACGTGGACAGGAAGAAAGGCGTGGTGCCTGGAAACCAGCAGTTAAAAAGTGTTTCAGCTTTAGAACAAACGGAAGAGGAAGGGAGGAAGGAAAGAGAGGAAGAAGTGCAACAGGAAGAGGAAAAAGCACAGCAGAGAGGAACACAGCAGCAGCAAGCCGAACAGGCAGTGTTTGGAGTCCGTCAAGTTCCAGGAACAGTTCAAGTAAGAGGAGCTGATTCTAAAGGGGACAAGCCTGGAAGCAGAGACCTGCTGAGTTGGGAAGATTCACAGGCAAGAGTAAAAGAGAAACAGAGGGTGTCTGGAACCCAGTGCAGGACACGCTTGCCAAGTCAGAGAAGTGTTTCCAGATGGGGAAATAGTCCAGGACAGCATTTAAACACTGAAGGTAATGAGAATGCCTTTTCCTTATTTCCTAACCAAAGCCCTACTGAAGGCATTGTTCAAGAGTTAAGAGACGGTGCTAAACGATATATGCCCCTGAATTCTGGAAAGCAAAGCTTTAGTAAACCCAGAGCTTATGCCAGTGACTGCCAAACCTCCACTCTAACAGAGCTTGCTAAACTCTTAAAAGGGAGAGAAACTCCATTGCCAGAGCCTGTGGCTGGAGACCATAGGGAACAACTGTTACGTTTGCAAGAGCTGATAAGGCAGGAGAATAACCAGACAGCTGATATTCAGGATAGACGCTGTGATTCAGGAGATGAAATGGATATAGACCTGCTGGAGGAACCTAACGGTTCAGATGTTGAAGATATGCAATGTTCTCTATGTCTTGCTAAGAGCATGAATAACTGCTGAGTATTTGCCTCGCTAAAAGACTGTATCATGAAAGCCATTTAAAGACTTGTGCTGTGCATGGGCTTGAAGAAAGGAAGCTGTTTGGAAAGTAATTGACAAAGAAGTTAATCTGGAGCACAGATTAAGCTTCAGAAGCCTGTTCCTCACAGGAAGTGGAATATTGATGTTTTAAAACGAAGTCCTGTATTTTTCTGTTCAACTTGTTTCACATTCTTGGTTTTGCCTTATTGGAGAATTATCCAGTTTAAGTTGAGGTTCATTTTGAATTCAATGCGGAGGGGAAACCCCGAAATAAAATTCTCTGTTTTGCCTATTTACCGTGTGGTCACACTCCTTGCTTCATAAACTACATTACCCAGCAGCCTTCCTTGGCGGCCATCTTGAACAAGTAATTGTAGGGAGCAAGACAGGCGAGTTCACCTGCTCCCAGGCTACCGCCTGGACGGGTGACCTAAGACACTACACCCCCCCCCCCAACTTACTTCAGGGGGTGCCTTTTCAGGTGCCTGTCCCCACAGTGGTGTTGACGACAGATTCCTCCTTGCAGGGCTGAGGTGCTCATTGTCTGGGACGGTGCACTCAGGGCCTATGGTCTCCATGGGAGGCCACGCAACAGATCAACCTACTAGAACTGCGGGCTATCCGTTTAGCCCTCAAGGCCTTTTCTCACACTTTGGCTCACTAGTCTGTTCTGGTTCAGACGGACAATCAAGTGGCCATGTTCTATGTGAACAAGCAGGGGGGCACAGGCTCCAGACCCCTGTGCCAGGAGGCACAGGCCCTGTGTTCCTTTGCGCTCAAGCACAACATGTTTCTCAAAGCTGTGTATCTCCCTGGCCAGGAGAACTTCCTGGCAGACAGGTTAAGCAGGATTCTGCAGCCCCACGAGTGGCAACTGCATCCGTTGGTGGTTCAAAATTTTTTTTCTGAAGTGGGGACTTCCATCCATGGATCTCTTTGCCAGTTCCCTGAATCACCAGCTACCCAGGTTCTGTTCCAGACAACCGCACCCCCTGAAGTTAGCAATGGACGCCTTCCTGATTTCTTGGTCCCAGAGCCTCCTATATGCGTTTCCTCCCACACCTCTGGTGGCCCGAACATTTGTTCAGATTCTAAGGGACAAGACCTCAGTACTTCTGGTAGCTCCCAGATGGCCGAGGCAGCCCTGGTTCCCGCTTCTGCTTCACTTAGCAGTGGACACACCTCTATCTCTGGGACTGCAACCCGATCTTCTCTCTCAGGATCAGGGTTCCCTTCTGCACCCCAATCTCAAATCTCTCAATTTGATGGCCTGGAGGCTGCAAGGGTTGTGTTGGCTCCCTGGGGCTTGCCTCAGGAAGTGGAAGAGGTGGTCTTGGCCTCTAGAAAGCCATCCATCAGGAAAACTTATGCCCTGAAATGGAGAAGGTTCTCCTTGTGGTGTCAGCAGCGCAAGGAAGATCCTTTCGCCTGCACTGTACCAGTAGTGCTTCAATACCTGCTGTACTTGTCCACTCAGGGCCTTAAGTCCAATTCGGTTCGGGTCCACCTCTTCTGCTCTGGCAGCTCACCACTCTCTGGTGGAAGGACACTCTTTGTCAGTTCATCCCTTGGTGTCCAGATTTCTCAGAGGCTTGCTATTGCTCAAGCCTCCTCTCCGTCCACCGGCCCCTGAGTGGGAGTTGAATGTGGTCTTGCAGCAACTGACTCGTCCACCTTTTGAGCCGATGGCTACATGTCCTCTCCGCTTCCTTTCTTGGAAGACTCTCTTCCTAGTAGCCCTGACCTCGGCCAGATGTGTGAGTGAGCTTCAAGCCTTGGTCTGTGACAGACCATACGCTCGCTTTTGTAGGAACAGGGTAGTCCTTAGGACTCATCCTAAGTTCCTCCCAAAGGTTGTCTCCTCTTTCCATCTCAACCAGGAGGTGGTTCTTCCAACATTCTTCCCTAGGCCCCATGCCAGCCGGGCTGAAACAGTCCTGCATACCCTGGACTGTAGGAAGGCCTTATCCTTCTACCTTGAATGTACGCAGGGGCATAGGAGGGCTACTCAGCTCTTCGTATCTCTTGACCCTAATCACTTGGGGTTACCCGTCTCCAAGCGTACTTTGTCCATCTGGGTGGCTGGCTGTATCACCTGGGCTTACAGGGCAGCTGACCTTCCCTTGCAGGGTCGGGTCACGGCCCACCGTGTCAGGGCAATGGCTGCTTCAGTAGCTCATCTCCGCTCTGTACCATTGGCAGACATCTGTAGGGCTGCAACTTGGTCCTCAAGCCAGACTTTTGCGGCCCATTACTGCCTGGAAAGGGAGTCCCGTAGGGACAGTGCTTTCGGTCAGGCAGTGCTCCGGAATCTCTTTGAGGTTTAGGCAACTCCTACCCTCCAGCCCTCTGGTTGGGCTACCGGTGGGGATATGTTTTCAGTGAAATCCTTTCTCTGATGCTGCGGCTAGAGGGAGCTCATTTTTCAGCTCTGGGTCCCCGGTAGCCTGAAGCTGGGGAGTCCCATAAGTGAGGACTGACTTCCTGCTTGGTCCTGGAGAAAGAGTAGTTACTCACCTGTAGCAGGTGTTCTCCAGGAGCAGCAGGAATCAGTCCTCACAACCCTCCCTCCTCCCCTGGGAGTTGCAGTTGTACATAGTTTATTTTTACATTTTTGTGTGCTGTTTTTTAGCTATGTCATCTGACTGAGCAAGATGGCACCTTTTAGGCAGGAAGGGGACCGCGCATGCGTGCAGTATTCCCAAAGGCTTTCTTAGAAAGCTGGGGAAATGCTCCACGTGGGGGCTCCATCGGCATTGCTGTCACCCATAAGTGTGGACTGATTCCTGCTGCTCCTGGAGAACACCTGTTACAGGTGAGTAACTACTCTCTGGAGGACTGTCTTCCCTGCGTCCCATAGCACCCTATCTGCCACGTTGCCTCCGTCATTTGTCTCTAGATATTGACACCACTCCAATTTCACCTTTTTGAGCACTTCCTCTCACTCTAAAAGCGGTACATTCACACGCCACTGTTATTGACCTGACCCAACCCAACCTTTTGATGGCATGGGATCCATCTAGTCTCCACCATTCTGTGATCTGCCACTATTATTGGGTAAATGTTAGTTTCCCCAAACCTCACCTGCACCCTTTGCGTAAAAAGATAGTCTATGCTGGAGTATGTATCAGTCCCTGAATGTGCATGTGTATTCCCTACTGTTGCCATTCTTTAAATGCCATAGGTCCACCAGGTCCCATGTCTGCATCATTTCCCTTAGAGCCTTTTCTTCCATGCCATGAGCTTTCCTACTATAATTTGTCTGGTCTGGTGCTCCCATTACTCCATTCATGTCCCCCTCTACTGTCCAATCTCCCTTGGCCACTTTTTGAAATTCTAGTAACCATTCTGTAAAAAAGGTGCCTTTAGGGCCATTAGGAGCATATACGTTGAGAATTGATAGCTCTGCATTTTCCACCCTCCTTGTGATCCTTATCACCCTCCCTCGTGTGTCCTTCCCAGAGCTATAAAGTACAAAGGGCACCCTCTTATGGACTGATATACAGCAGCTACTCTTTTCTTGGAGTTGAAGGCAGATCAGTAGATTTGTTGAAAGCTCTTGGATTTCAATTTCTCATGCTCAGAATCTGTTAGGTATGTCTCTTATAACAGTATATCTGTGTGCTTTCAAGGCTATTGCCAGCACCCTCTTCTGCTTTATTGGCCTGTGTATCCTCCATACATTAAGTGTGGCAATGCTGTAGTCCCCCCTTATAGTTGATCCCTGCCATTCATTCCCTTTTCTTTCCCCATCCTATTCCAGGTCCTCCCCCCCCCCCCATTTCTACTCTCCTCTAATCCCGTAGAGCAGCTCTTCTACTCAGTCTCCCCCCCATCTCCTTCCCCCTTACCCTTATTTCTCAACCACCATTCACTCCTTTTATATCTTTTGGACTTCCTCAGACTCAAATTCACTTTCCTGTGTCCCTCCCACCCCACAAATACACACATCACAATATTTTCATTTCCCGTCCTGGTCTCCCTCCTCCTCCCACAACATTTTCTCTTACATATGTCCTCTCCTCCTCACCCCCATCGATCACAACCCCTCATTTCCCATTCAATCCCCCCCCATATCTCCCATATTATACAATCCCCCATTACTTTATGTTGTCCCCCATCTGCTTATAGCGGAGTGCGGTAACACGGTAAAGTGCAATTACAGTTTCAGTCGTCTTTTTCACATTTCTTCAGTTTCCCTGGGTTCCCACTGGGCATAATCCTTCTAACTCCTTATCCTCATTTCCCTCTGTTGTGCACCTTCTCTCTGAGGGTGCTCCACTGCGGTCGCTGTCTCCGCTTGGGTACGTCTGCGTCCCTGTCCTGGTCGGGACAATTCTTGCTGACCTATGGGTTTTTCTATAGCTTTGGTTGTCTCTAGCACGTTTTTTGGGTGGGAGTTTAGGTTTTATTCTGCCATCCATTTCTCGACTGTTTCTGGTGTTAGAAGAAACTTCTGGACCCTGCTGACCACTAGAGAGTTTAGCTGGGTACCACAGAGCTGCTTTAAAGCCGTGCTGAGCCAGTTGCGCCCTGCATTGCAATGGGTCTCTATGGCACTTTACTGTTTCTGCGACCAAGTCCAGGAATAAAGAAACCTGCCAACCTTTATAATCCACATGTCCTGTTTTACGCACTTCCCGGATGATATACTCTGGGAATCTAAGCAACTTGGCTATAAAGGCTCTTGGTCTCACTTCTCTGGCTGGGCGTGGACGAAATTCCAGTGGGCTATCTCTAATTCCTAACCGCCTGGGACCAGGCAGCTGGGGAAACATTCTTGCAGCAGTTTTTGGACAAAAAACATAAGGTCTGCACCCTCTACCCGCTTCGGTATTCCAATGATTCTCAAATTGGACCTTCGGTCTCTGTTTTCTTGCTCCTCCAGCTTTTCCTCCATCCATGCCACTTGTTTTTGCAAGCATGTAAGCTCACCAGCTAGTCAGTGCTGTTTGTCCTCCACCACTCCAGTTCTGGTTTCTTCCTCATCCATCTGGACTCCTATTGTGCCAAATTTCTTATCAATTTTTGTTAGCACTGAGTCAATGATTTCTTTTTTTGCAGCACGTATTTCCTTCAAAACTATAGAGTCCCTTTTCTAAAATGGGCCCACGGTCTTCCATTTTGCTTGCCATTGATGTGTTTGGTGATGGCGCTTGATCGGCTGTTTCTTCTGCCGCTCGGTCTGCCAGTGTTTTCCATTTTACTCCTTATAAATCCCGGAGTGTTGCTGCTGTTTTTAGTTTGACTGTTTTTGTCATCGCCCACTTTTCTCCTTTAGCCAGGGATTGAGACTGGGCAGGGCGGAGGGGGGGTTGGCGAAGTTTGTGGGGAGGTGAGAGCAGTGCTCAACCACGTCTACTCACCGCGCCAGCCAGACCGGAAGTTTCCATGGTACCATTTTAATAAATCTATAACTATTAGCAAATCAATAACTTTCACCATTTGGTCTTCTATCAAAATATTTTTCTTGAAGGAAAGCTGATCAGATCTCCACATCATGGTAAGTCAGCATGTTGCACAAAATTCTTCCCTTGCACAGAATTTGCCTTTGCCATACAGGTGTGGATATGGCTTTCGAGGTATTTAATGAATCCCCTGCCCTATTTATCTTTTTATTGCCTCATTCCAAGTGCCACTGCACCAGTGTCTCCTGAGCTAGCTGGCACCTTTTCTCTGTGCTGCAATTCATTGAAGTAGGAAGCAACGGAGATTAGATGTGAAGGCACTCTGTCTTCGATCATGATGTCTCTTGCAGAAAAGTCGATCAAATCTCCACCAACTATAGTGTAAACATAGCAGCATCTGTCAGTATGTTGCACAGAATTTTACTTTTACCACATCAATGTGATCATAACCTTCAAGGGATTCAGTGAATCCTCAGCACTAATGTCCTTTTTTGCCTCAGTCCATGTGTTGCTGCTGCTGCCACATCTTTTCTCTTTGTCACATTTAGTGAAGCAGGAAGCAGCAGGTGAAAAAATAAAAAGTTCAAAAGATACGCTGCCATGCTACTGACATGGGAAACACATGCAGGCGAAGCTGCTTCATGCAGCTGTTGCTGCATTGTTCAGCCTTCTCCATTGTTGCCTTGTCTACGTAGATGCACTGGCAAGTTATTGGGGGCAGTGCATGTGTGGGGTTGGCAGGGCCAAGTGACTAGGGCAAGGTGTGTGTGCAGAGAAGTGATTGGGGCAGTATGTTTTCTTTTTCTGTGTGTGTGAGAAAGGGCCAAGTGATTAGGGCATCGTGTATGCGTGTCTGTGTGCGAACGAATGCATGAGTGGGTGCCAAAGCCATGCGAATAGGGGCAATGTGGGTGGGCACAGAGGCCAAGTGACAAAGTAGTGTGGGTGGATGCAGAAGCCAAGTGACAGGGTGTCGGGGTGTGTGTGTGTGTGTGTGTGTTTGTGATTCACCCCCTCACACTTGCCACCCTGTCCAGGCCCTCAATCATGCCATCCTTCAAGACTCAGCTCTCCCTCAGTCACCACCTTGCCAAGGCTCATACCACACCCATCCCCTGTTTAACACTCATGCCACACTTACCATCTTGCCTGAGCTCATGCCCTCTGTCACAATACCCTCTCAGACTTACATCTCCCTATTCATACTCAGATGCTTTGCCCATGCTCATGGGCCCTTCATATTGCACCCATCTCTGAGTCAACTCCCCCCCCCCCGTTCCTTTCAATCACACCCATCTCCCAGACTCACCCCTTCACATCCTGCTGAGGCTTGTGCCCCCACAATCGCATCCACTCCCCCATCTCAGCCCCTCACATCCTGCCCTGGCATGTGCCCCCTCAATCACACCCATCCCCAGACTCGCCTTCCCCTCAACATTTATTTGAAACGTTCCTCCCATCCGTTACTCTTTTGTAGATTCTGATGATATTAAAAAGAAAGATGCCTTCAGTAGCATGGTGGTATGGAGGGTGATGTTTGACCACTGCCAGATTAGAAGCAGGCTGAAGTTGAGTGAAGGTGCTTTGGCGGCAGGTACAGAAGGTCCTCTGAGTGGCAGCGGCAGGCAAAGAAGGTTCTTCACGTAGGAAAACAGAAATCTTGGTGCAGACCAAAAAGGCCCCAAGAAAGCTTGAAAAACATCCTGCAGCTGTGGCGGCAGACGGGATGTAAAAAAAATAAAATAAAATTGGAGCAATTGCAGCGGCAGGCAAAGAAGGCCTCAAGGGCCTGCACGGCCCTAAAAAATCAAAACAAAACAAAATGTGGCAGTGATGGCTTGCAGAAAAGATCCTTAGGGCATGTGCATTGGGTAGTGTGACTTACAAGGCTTACAAGCAGACAGCAAAGCAGAGCAGCCACCACAGTGCTGTTATTTCCACGGCACGTGAGCGCAGAACTTGTTCAGTGTTTTTGTTTGTTTAATTTTTTTATAAAAGTCAACTCGGCAAGTGGCCGCTAACCTCAAACAAAGATTTTGTGACCTCATTTGGGAACTGCTGGTATAGGGGGTGAAGTAGTAATGTTTACAGAAGAATAGCAGGATCTAGGGGTGACTTGTTTCTGATGACCTTTAGATGGCTAAACAGGTAGCAAAGGCAATGGTTAAAGCCAAAGATTTGCTTGAGTGCATAGGGAGCAGATTGGTCAGCAGGAAGTAAGTGATTGTAGTGCCTCTATATAACCTCATTTGATGTACTGTATGCAGTTCTGAAGAGCACGCTTTCGAAAGGGTATAAACGGGATGGAGTCTACACAGAGGGTTTCTATTAAAGTGGTCAGTGGTTATGAGACACATGGGGACAAACTTAAAGATCTAAATGTGTACTTTGGAAGAAAGATGGGAAAGGGAAGATATGGCAGAAGTGCTTTAAATATCTCTATAGCATAAATGCACAGGAGAGCCTCTTTGAGTTGAAAGATCTCTGCAATGAGGGAGCATAGGAGATGGCGGAAGAGGATAGACTCTAGGAATCTGGGGCAATATTTCTTTACGAAAAGAATGAGTGTACATAATACAGTATCTGAATTCAAGAAGGCATGTAACAGAGAATCTATAAGGAAATAAAAGGGATTGTAAAGCTTAGTAGTTGGTATGGAAGGGCAAACTGGATAGGCTTTGTCTTTATCTGCTGTCATTTTTCTATGCTTCTCTGTATCCTAGCTGAAATGATTGAACCATCTCACTGAAGTGTGCGCTACCATATAGAAAATAGTTTGTTGTATAAACAAATAGAGCAGTGTCCCTTTTTTTAAAAAAATTATTGGTGCCTATTTCTGGATGAAGAAGTGTTTTTCTTTCTGCAGCGATAGATGCTATGCTAGTTCTTTGTCATAGAATGTGTCTGGAACACTGCTGTCATTACTCTGAATTCCTTATCCTGCTAGACCTGTCCAACCAAGTGGGTTATGTTCCCAAGCCAGCAGGTGAAGCAGACTTGAGCAACTTTCAGTGATGTCATCACTTGGTGTATGCTGTTTGGAATGGTGCTACAAAAAATCACCCGACTTGTGAAGAAACTTAACATCTACCAAACAACTTCACAAAACCAGCCCCCAAAGCTAAAGTTAATTTTTGTCGGAGCAAACAGAGGGAGGAATGAACAGAAATCACCCGCACCAGATGGTATGCTCCTTTTATTTGTATGAGGTTCACCACCTTCAACAATAGTAAAGTCACTTATCTGAAAAAGGTCATCTTTGAAAATTACAGTTGTAGTTGTAGTTATAGGTGTAGTAGCAATTATAGCACAAATCAGCACGACGTGCACGTTTTGGGCATAAGCCCTGTATCAAGTGCTCCGATAATCCGTGCTCACACCACCTGTCAAAAGACACCAAAGCTGTATCAAGCAACTTTATAAGGACTCAGACTCACATGTTTGGCTGAATCTTTGTCAGTCATGGAGAACCGCCAGTGGAACAGGATACACCCCACACTCAGGGGAATCCCTGCTCTCATTGGCCAGAACAAGACAGACATCATGAGGAATGGCACCCTTTACCAAAATTGTCAATCACAAAAGGCTAAGCCAATCAATTTCCCTATTTAATCCAGCAGGTTGAATAGTATTCAAACAGAAAATCCAGCGCTGTTTGGCCCACTGAAGCTTGTTGACTCTATCCCCCCCCCCCCCACGGGGATCTCCAGGCACATGGTCAATGATCGTCCAACTAAAATCATCAAAAGTATGACGACGTCAAACAATGCTCTATGGCAGGGGCCGACTGAATCCCCTGACGAATCCGAGAGGCATGCTCACCCAACCGCGGTTTAATAGATCTAGTTGTCCGCCCTACATATAACAACTTGCACGGACATTGTAGAATGTATACCACAAAGGAGGAAAGATAATCCGTATGCCACCTGCGAGGACAAGAAAAATCAGTAACCAGGTGCTGCCAAATCACACTCGATAATGTTTGAGAACAAAATCTACAATTATCACAGGGTACATGCCCCCCCGAATCCCATGACGGCTGAGGTGGTCTGTCCAACAATGAAGTTGGTTTAGCTAAGAGGTCATTCAAATTCGAACCCCTAGTATAAGCTATCATTAAGGGTTTGACAAAACAAGAATGCAATTGCAGTATTGGCCAATATTTGTGCAAAATGCGAACAATCGCAGAGCTGCGATCAGTATATGGTATATGGCTTTTGTGATTGACAATTTTGGTAAAGGGTGCCATTCATCATGACGTCTGTCTTGTTCTGGCCAATGAGAGCAGGGATTCCCCTGAGTGTGGGGTGTATCCTGTTCCACTGGCGGTTCTCCATGACTGACAAAGATTCAGCCAAACATGTGAGTCTGAGTCCTTATAAAGTTACTTGATACAGCTTTGGCGTCTTGACAGTTGGTGTGAGTACGGATTATCGGAGCACTTGATACAGGGCTTATGCCCGAAACGTGCACGTTGTGCTGATTTGTGCTATAATTGCAACTACACCTACAACTACAACTGTAATTTTCAAAGATGACCTTTTTCAGATAAGTGACTTTGCTATTTGTTGAAGGTGGTGAATCTCCTACGAATAAAAGGAGCATACCGTCTGGTGTGGGTGATTTCTGTTCATTCCTCCCTCTGTTTGCTCCAACAAAAATTACTTTAGCTTTGGGGGCTGGTTTTGTGAAGTTGTTTGGTAGAGGTTTGGAATGGTGCAGCAATGAAGATATGCCTGGACGGCTGTTATAATTGGTGATTCAATCATTAGGCTTTAGATAGCTGGGTGGCTAGTGGACATGAGGATTGCCAGGTAAAACGCCTACTTGGTGTGAAGTCGGCAGACCTCACTGCCACCTAGACAAGATTTTAGATAGTGCTGGGGAAGAGTCTGCTGTCTTGGTACATGCTAATACCAATGACATATTAAAGTGTGGGAGGGAGGTTCTGGAGGCCAAAATTTGGCTTTAAGTTAAGAAATTGAAATCCAGCACTTCCAGGGTAGCATTCTTTGAAATGCTTCCCGTTTCACACGCAGGACCCAAAAGGCAGGCAGAGCTCTGGGGTCTCAATGCGTGAATGAAACAGTGGTGCAAAGAAGAGGGTTTTGGATTTGTTAGACTGGGCACCATTCTGGGGAAAGGAGGGACTTCACTTTAACTGGGATGGGACCAGGCTGCTGGCATTAACCTTTAAAAGCTGCTCACTCTCCTTTTTAAACTAGATAATAGGGGAAAGCCGACAGTTGCCCAAAAGTGCATGGTTCGGAAGGATGTATCCTTGAAGGATACTAGCAAATGAGGGAAGTTAGGACATCCCAATACAGAGGTTCCAATAAAGAGAAAAGTAACCCAGATGCCCTTAAGTACAGAGCTGAAAGATTCCAAATTATCCTTATCAATAAATAACTAGATTAATATGAATAAAATACAACTTCTAAAATGCCTGCATACAAATTCTGGAAGTCTAAAAAAATAAGATGGGAGAGTTAGAATATATAGCACTAAATGAGAGGTTACATCTGATTGGCATCTCGGAGACCTGGTGGAAGGAGGACAACCAATGGGACACTGATACCTGGGTATAAACTATATCACAATGACAGGGTAGATCAAATTAGTGAAGGGGTGGTGCTCCGTTAGAGAGGGCATTGAATTGCACAGGATTAAAGTTTTGCATGAAACAAACACACTGATAGAATATGGATAGAAATTCCATGTAAAAAGGGGAAGACGATGGCAGTGGGGGTGTACTACCAACTGCCTGGCCAGAATGAACAGATGGGATGATGAAATGCTGAAAGAAATCAGGGAAGCTAACAAAAGTTAAAACACAGTAATAATGGGTGGTTCTCCAGGACCAAGCAGGAAGTCAGTCCTCACATATGGGTCATCGGCGGAGCATTTCCCCAGCTTTCCATGAAAGCCTTTGGGAATGCAGGCACGCATGCGCGGCTCCCTTCCCGCCTAAAGGTGCCATCTTACCTCAGTCTCTCTTTTTTTTCTGAGAAGCCCACCGGACATGTGTCCTGTCTTCCCGGATAAAAGTTGATCTTTTTCAGCGATTCTTGCTGTTTTTTCTCCCGGTTCGACGCCGGTTCCCCTCCCGCCGGGTTCGGTATGCCAGTATCGAGCCCGATTCTTCTTTTTTGGTTTTTGCCCTTCGTGGCTGGCATTCGCGCCCTTTTTTTCTTTTTCCCTGGAAGGCCGGTTCTTTGACCTCGTGGGGACTCTTTTTTTTTTTTCCCCGATGGCTTCCAGCGGTTTCAAGAAGTGTGATTGGTGTAAGAAGTTAATGTCTCTCCCGACACACACGACTGCTGCCTTCGGTGCCTCGGTCTTGATCACGACTCTAAGTCGTGTGGACCATGTGGGAAGATGTCTTCCAAGGCACTCCGAAGTCGCCAGCAGCAGAAAGAAAGGCTTTTCTTGGACTCAGCCTCCGGCCGGGCCCGGACCTTGTCTGAGGCCTCGACATCTCGGGATTCTGATCCCGAGCGCCGTCGAAGCTCCTCAGGCAGGGGGTCCCCCGACCGGGAACGCAAGAGGAAGAAGCGGCTCGCGAGGGCGTCGTCAGAGGAGGTCCCTGGCTCCTCGAGGGCCAGGTCTAAGACCCCCGACCGTTGCCCCGGGCCCGTGGAACAAGAGAAGCCTGCCAAAGTTTCTCGTGTGGAGCCGGAGTCTGCTGGACACGTAAGCCCCGTAGTCCTCAAGGACTCTCCTCCCAGAGAGCCGACGTCGGGCCTGGCGCCGCAGGGGCCCGAGTCGGTGGCTGTTGCATCTCCCGAGATGAGTCTCAGGATGACAGCCTTGGAGAGCAGACTGTCTTCATGGAGCAGCAGCGGGCACTGATGGCCAGCCTGTCTGGCGCATCTGCCCCGACCACCGGGACATCGACTTCGAAGTCGACCCCGGAGACCGAGCCGATACTCGAGTCCATCATGGCTCGAAGTCGACCTCGGTCGCGGTCTCCCTCGACCTCCCGTTCGGGACCAAGGGCGTTGATGCTGGTGCCTCCGGCATCGGGGCGGGTGCTCCAGGGCCCCGCGGTGTCGGACCCTGACTCCTCATCGGACAAGTCCGCCTGGGAGACAGAGGATGAGGAGTCTCCCGATACGTTCCAGACTCGGTGCGTCCCGTCGGACTCACCGCAGTCTGAGTCCCGGAGTAGATCCCCTCCGGAGGATACTCTGTTCTCGGAGTTTGTTTTCGAGAGATTAATGTGAAGAAAGTTAGTTGAGAGCCAGGAGGCTACAGAAGAGAGACAAATATTGAAGGCAGTGATATCGGGTGTAACAGGTTTCGGCAACTCCTGCCCTCCTGCCCTCTGGTTGGGCTATACCGGTGGAGGTTGTGTCCTTGAAAAGCCTTTCTTTGCTGCTGAGACTAGAGGGAGTACTCTTGTTCAGCCTGGGTTCCTCGGTAGCCCAGAGCTAGGGAGTCACCCATATGTGAGGACTGACTTCCTGCTTGGTCCTGGAGAAAGAGTAGTTACTCACCTGTAACAGGTGTTCTCCAGGAGCAGCAGGAATCAGTCCTCACAACCCTCCCTCCTCCCCTTGGAGTTGCAGTTGTACATAGTTTCTTTTTTAATTATTTTGTGTGCTGTTCTTAGCTATGTCATTTGACTGAGGTAAGATGGCACCTTTAGGCGGGAAGGGAACCGCGCATGCGTGCCTGCATTCCCAAAGGCTTTCATGGAAAGCTGGGGAAATGCTCCGCTGGGGCTTTATCGTCGCCGATGACCCATATGTGAGGACTGATTCCTGCTGCTCCTGGAGAACACCTGTTACAGGTGAGTAACTACTCTTTTCAATTACCCCTGTCACAGCAGGACATGCTAGGGAGATAGTTTTCTAGATGAAATAAATGCCTGCTTCTTGGAGCAGCTGGTTCATGAGCCGAAAGAGGGGTAGCTATTTTGGACCTAGTCCTTGCTGTGGAACACAGGATCTGGTGCAAGAGAAGGCTTTTGGGGCCACTTGATGATAGTAATCACAGCATGATCACATTTGTTTTAATAAATGTTAGGAGGACGGCAAGGAAATCCACAGTACTACCTTTTACTTTTCAAAAGGGAGACTATGATAAAATGAGAAAAATAGTTAATAAAATACTAAAAGTGGCAGCTGCAAAGGTTAAAGATTTATATCAAGCATGGTCGTTGTTTAAAAGTACTATCTCAGAAGCCCAGAACAAGATGTATTCCACGCTTTAAGAAAAATGAAAGGAAGGCCAAAAAACTGCCATGGTTTAAAGACGAGGTCAGAGGCTCTATAGCCAAAAAAACATCTTTCAGGAAATAGAAAAAGGAGCCAAATGATAAAAACGGGGAAAAAACATAAGCACTGGCAAGTTAGATGCAAGGCATTGATAAGGCAGGCAAAGAGAATTGGGGAAAAAAAAGCTTGCCGTGGAAGCAAAAATGCCTAATGAAAACTTTCAAGTACATTTGTAGCAAAAGACTTCTGGGACTCAGTTGGACTATTGGTTGATAGGAGGGGTAAAAGGGGCGCTAAGTGAGGACAAGGCCATAGCGGGGAGCCTGAATGAATTCTTTGCTTCGGTCTTTACTGAAGAAAATGTAGGAAAATTACCCATGCCTAAAATGGTATATAAAGGTGTTTTATCGGAAGAATTGAAAGAAATGTCAATAAACTTGGAAGATGTATTACAGCTGTTTGATAAACTGAAGAGTAGCAAATCATCTGGACTGTATGGTATACATCTGAAGGCGTTGAAAGAACTGAAATATGAGATGCAGACCTACTATTTAGTAATTTGTGAACTATAATTAAAATCATCTGTAGTACCATAAGATTGGAGAATGGCCAATGCAATGCCAATTTTTAAAAAGGGTTCCAGGGGTGATTCGGGAAACTACAGACCAGTGACTCTGATGTTGGTAGTGAGCAAAATGGTAGAAACCATTATAAAGAATAAAATTACTGAGCATGTAGATAGTCCTGGTTTAATTGGAGAAAGCCAACATGGATTTAGCCAAAGAAAGTCTTGTCTTACTAATTTGTTATATTTTTTTTTGAAAGTGTCAAACAGGTAGACAAAGGTGAGCCTGTTGATATAGAGGAACTGGATTTTCAGACAGCCTTTGACAAGGTCCCTCATGACTCTTTGCAAAATTAAGAAGCCATGGGCTTGGAGGCAGTGTAAGTATTGTGGATCAGGAACTGGTTAAAAGATAGAAAGCAAGAGAGTAAGGCTAAATGGCCAATTTTCTCAAGGGAGAAAGGTGAATAGTGGACAGGGATCTGTGCTGGGCCCGCTGCTTTTTAGCATCTTCATAAATGATGTGGAAATGTGAATAACGAGGGAGGTGATCAAATTTTGCGGATGACACAATTATTCAAAGTTGTTAAAACACAAGAGGATTGTGAAAAATTGCAAGAGGACCTTGATTGAAAGATTGGACATTAAAATGGCAGATGTAATTTAATGTGGACAAGTGCAAAGTTGAAGGACTCGACCCAATCCTCTTAACGATTTGGGTTAATTCAATAAAACATGGTGCAAACAGAGAGATTTCTAGGGGAAAATGAGACTAAAGCTTAGTTGGTATGGAAGAGCAGACTGGATAGCCTGTATTGTCTTAATCGGCTGTAATTTTTCTGTTTCAAGAGAACTTCCTTTTCATGGGTTGATTCTCTTGGGGTTGGCTAGGATCTTCATGATTAATCCTTTTATAGATGGACCCTGTTAATGCACTTTCGGAATGCTATTGCAGCTCTGCTGGTTGCAGAGTCTGCTTCTGGACAAGATTAGTAGGCAGTTCCCCTTAGTTCGTAAGAGGATTGTGAAAAATTGCAAGAGGACCTTGATAAATTGGAAGGACTGGGCTTTCAAATGGCAGATGAAATTTAATATGGACAAGTGCAAAGTTATGCATCTAGGAAAGAAAATCCCAAACTATGGTTACACGATGCAAGGTTCCACATTAGGAGCCACTACCCAGGAAAAAGATTTAGGCATCATTGTTAACACGTTGAAACCTTCCGCCAGTATGCAGCAGCAGCTAAGAAAGCAAATAGAATGCTGGGAGTCATAAGGAAAGGCATGGAGAATAAAACCAAGAATAGTATAATGCTTCTGTATTATTTCATGGTGCGACTGCACCTTCAATATTGTGTGCAGTTCTGGTCGCAATATCTTAAAAAGGATATAGCAGAATTAGAAAAGGTACAAAGAAGGGCAACAAAAATGGTAAAGGGTATGGAGGGATACCCCTATGTCGAGACTTAAAAGGTTAGGATTCTTTAGCTTAGAAAAGACACGGCTGAAAGGGGATATGATAGACGTCTATAAATTAATGAATAGTGTGGAACGGGTAAATGTAGATTGGTTGTTTATGACATCAAAAAGGTGAAAGACTAGAGGACACGCAATGAAGCTACAATGTAACCAATTTAATAGTAGTAGGAGAAAATATTTGTTTACTCAACGTGAAATCAAACTCCGGAATTTGTTACCGGAGGATGTAGCAAAAAGCTGTTAGTGTAGCTGGGTTTCTCTGGGACCAAGTATGAACTAAGTCCTCGCATACGAGTGATGTCATTAATGGAGTCCACATGGGAATGCTCCCTAGCTTCCATAGGAAAAGTTTGGGAGGACCATCGTGCATGTGTGCTTGTCTTCCTGCCTGAAAGAGGCCATCTTCTGTCCTTTCTTTTTCCATGGAGCCTGTGATGCAGTCTGTCCCTGGAAAATCTTCGGTTGCTCTCTGGTAGGTTTTTTTTTTTTTCTAATAGTATTTTTCAGTTGTGTGCTTGATCAGTCTTCCTGCCCATTCCGGGATCAGTCAGTGCCTTGGCGCAGTTTTTCTTTGGGGTTTTTTTTTTCTTTTTTAGGCATGGGAGGGTTTTTTCTCTCATGCTGCCTGGCTGGTTGGGACATTGGAGCTCTTTTGTCTTGGCATTAGTCGTTTTCCCTAATATGTCAAAGACAGTGTGGCTAGACCATCTGACAGACTGCCACAACTGGTGCTTTCAGTTCCTCTGGCTTTACCACAAGTCCTCTATCTGCACTCTCTGCCTTTAGATCACACACAAGGGGCTCAGTAATCGGGGGAGGAAAGTAGTGAGCATCACTCTTTGGTTCCTCAGTTTTCGGCGTCTGCTCCGCCATCAGCATCGAAGACCTCCTCCAAGGCTTCAGCTTCACGTGGGGGCTGGGCCTATTTAGAACAGAGGGGTCACAGACCATTGGACCGGCGACTCTCCTTTGAAGGGAGTGCCTCTGTCTCCCTCCACTCCAGCTGACCACTACTGACACCATGAGGAATTGCATCAGTAGTTTGATTACTTCTCGGAATCAGATTCCAATGAGTTTTTAATGCAAGAGGAACCTCTGAGACCGTGTGGCATCAGGATGTTCCCTTCTGATCCCTCACTCCCACATGAATGGAGGAAGTCCCCTCCGGAGGACTTGTCTTTCCAGTATTGCGTGTGGGACATGGGGAAGGCTTTGCA
The DNA here is from genome assembly GCA_033557465.1 of Ichthyophis bannanicus. Taxonomy (NCBI): domain Eukaryota; kingdom Metazoa; phylum Chordata; class Amphibia; order Gymnophiona; family Ichthyophiidae; genus Ichthyophis; species Ichthyophis bannanicus. The sequence continues at coordinate 298,791,242 of CM066037.1, forward strand.
TTTCACCATTGAGGCTAAAGAGAAACCCAGGACAGAGGAGCTCCAGTACCCCTCTTTCTTGAAGGAAGCCATTATGGTGCCTGTGCATCGGACCCTGGAGTATCTCCTCTTTCAGATGTGGGAGACTTCACTCATGATTCCCAGTATCGGGTGAGCAAGAGCTCCAGTTTCGAGAAGCCACAGCTTCCCCATAATTCCATGGTTGTGATGTTGGCCATGCGCTGCATTAAGAGTTCAGAGACACACCTTTCGGTGCCCCCAGGCCAGGAGACACAACCATGGGTGGCTTTGGCAGGAAGTTACTACCAAGGCTTGATGCTAGAAACCCATATGCAAACCTACGAACTTTTATATGGGGATGTTCCTTTGAGATCTTGTGGGGGATCTCACCAGATTCTCTGCTTAGCATGTTGAGGGAGCAGCTGCAGTGCATGCTGAGGGAGCCCTTGTCATTAAAACACAGGCATGCTCGAAGTATATTACTTGAGCTGCATATGATGGATTTGAGTCTGTTGTCCGAGGACATAAGGGCTTGCAGTCCTCGGACTTGGAACAATGGGTTGAGGACAAGTTAGCTGATGTCTCTTGCAGGGGTGAAACCTCTTAAGTCATCGTGAGTTGTTCCTCCAATTCTCCAGCTGCCTTCTCCATTGGTTTTCCAAAGAAGAAATACTATGGTATCTACTCATCTCCAGGAACAAGCAGGAATGTAGTCATCACATATGGGTATCGTCGGTACCGACGGAGCCTGCGCGGGAACGCTCCCCAGCGTCCAAATAGAACGCTTTTGGGAGCATCCCACAGCGCCTGCGTGCTGCCTTCTCGCCTTTCCCAACTGCCTCTCTCCAGTTCTTCTTTTTCCGCGGAGCCAGCAGGTCGTGTTCCTGTCACCGCAGAAGAATTTCTTTTTTCTTTATTTCTTTTTGTGGTCGCGTCTGCCTTCTTCGACACTCTACCGGTACCGCCGATCTTTTTCTTATTTCTATAAAAACAAAAAAAAAAAATCTGTTTTCCATTTTCTTCAAGTGCACCCACCTTTTTGGGCCTTAGGCCCAAAAACTTTTCTTAACATGGAAAAACCTGCCTCAGGTTTTAAAAAGTGCACCAAGTGTGGCGGTACTATTTCTGTCACCGACACCCATGAATGGTATTTGAAATGTTTAGGTCCTGAGCACTCCATCACGGATTGTGTGTCCTGTGCCATGATGTCTAAAAGAGGTCGGCAGAACCGAGCTGCCAAGCTCAGTACCCTGTTTCCCTCTGATGTGGCTTCGGTGGCATCGACTTCTTCCAGGGCTGCTTCTTCCTCCCGTGGATCTCAGGTAACTAAACATAAATCCAGCCGGTCCTCAAAGGGTAGATCTGCTTCTAAGCATCAAGATGTCTCTGGCGTTGCCCTCGAGGATTCTGCACCGGCAAAATTACCCCGGCGGGAGGCTTCGACTTCCAAAGCATTATCGGGGTTCCAGGATGTTCTCGATGGCTTGGCCTCGACAGATCTCCTGGTGCCATGCTCTGGGGTGCCGGTGGTCTCCACCGGTACTGACCTCCAGGCATTGGCAGCATCTGTGGACCAGAGAATTCTGACCATGGAACGCAGTCTGGTGGCTTTCCTTGTGGCATCGACGCCCTTGGTACCGCGACAGACAACTCCACAGGTACCGGCACTGGCACCGGTACCGATAGCATCGACATCGGTGTCTGCGCTGCTGGTATCCTGTCCTCCGATGCCCGCTGGTACCGATTCTCTGGTACCGGTTACTCCTGGTACCGACCTTGGTCGGTACGGGTATCGGGCTCTACAGGAGCATCCGGACAGACGATACTTCGAGTCCTCAGAATAATCTGAGGATTCTGAAAGTTCTGTCGATGCAGCGATGCTTCTTCCAGAGTCGTCGTCCTCCCCTAAATGCAGGATGTCTCCTCCAGAGGACATGTCTTTCCAAGACTTCATCAGAGAGGTGGCTTGGGGCCTGTCCATTACTATGGCCCCTGAAACAGAGCCAAGGGCCAAGGAGTTGGAAATTTTACAATATCCCAAAACTCCTAAGGAGGCAGCTACCTTACCCATTCATGAGATTCTATATGATCTCATGTTGAGGATGTGGAAACACCTCTAACCACCTCTCCTCATTCTCGTAGATTGGATACTATGTATCGTGTCCCTCCTTGTCCTGGGTTCTATAAGACTCAGCTTCCTCACCACTCTATTGTGGTGGAGTCAGCTATGAGAAGGATCAGAAGTGCAAAAAGACATGCCTCTAATCCTCCAGGACGTGAATGCAGAACCCTGGATACTTTTGGACGTAGAGTCTTTCAAGCTTCCATGCTTGCTACAAGAATCAGTTCCTATAGTCTCTACATGGGAATGTTCCTAAAGGAGGTCACAGATAATTTACAGACTTTGTCCTTTCATTTCTGAGGATAAAAGACAGGACTTTCTCACTTGGGTCAAACATGCCCAAGATGTCTCTAAATTCTCCAACCGTGCAGCCTTTGACTGCTTTGAGTGTATAAGCAGAACCTCGGCTATTGCCATAGGTGCACGTAGAATTGCTTGGCTCCAGGCATCTGATTTAGAGCTCTGGGTACAAGATAAATTGGGAAATATCCCTTGTACTGGTGAGAACCTGTTTGGTAAAGATTGGCAGGAAAAAGCCAATGAAATGGATGCTGAAAATTCCACCTTGGATAGACTATCCAAGTCCACTGCTGATCCTGTTAGAAGTTGTTCAAGAAAACATCTTTTTCTAAAAAGAAAAGATTTTATCCTGCTTATGGTCAGCAGGCATCTTCTGCAGGTCAGTTTTCAACCAAACGTCAGCAACCACCCAAACAGAAGAAAGCAAAGGCTGCTAGGCCTCCACCAGCACAGCAGCCTCAGCCTCCTCAGGGCCTTTGACTTTCAGCTGGAGAACTTAGCCTTTCTGGTTCTGGAAGAACCAGAACCGTCCACCATTCCAGGAAGGTTATGTCATTTTGCCCCCAGATGGGGGCAAATAACAGCAGAGCATTGGACACTCTCCATCATAAAGGAGGGGTACAAACTTCATTTTTCAAGCATGCCCCCTCACACAATAGTGAAGCAGTTCAATTCTCCAACCTCTCTCATCAACCTGTTAGGTCAGGAAGTTGTCATCCTTCTTGCCCAAGGGGCAATAGAAGAAGTGCCTCTTCATCAACAGGGCACAGGGTTCTATTCCCCTTATTTTCTTATCCCAAAGAAAACAGGGGGATACAGACCTATCTTAGAATCTCAGAGAATTGAACAAATTCCTTGTCAAGGAGAAATTCAAGATTTCTCTCGGAGCTCTGCTTCCATACCTTCAGAGTCAGGATTGGCTTTGTTCTCTAGATCTCAAGGATGCGTACACCCATGTCCTCATCCATCCAACCCACAGAAGGTTCCTTCGGTTCCTTTTTCAAGGAAAGCACTATCAATACAGGGTGCTTCCTTTTGGTCTGGCTTCAGCACCAAGGGTGTTCCCGAAATGCATGGCTGTGGTAGCAGCATTTTTCCGCACTCTTGGAATATTCGTCTTCCCTTACTTGGACGACTGGCTCATTCGAGCTCCAACACAGTCAGAGGCCAAGACTTCTCTATCCTGCACAATGCGTATCCTTCAGTATTTAGGGCTGGTAATAAACATCCCAAAATCCAGTCTGACTCCCACTCAATCTTTAGAGTTCATAGGAGCTCTTCTGGATACCACAAGGGCAAGGGCCTATCTTCCCCAGGCCCGTTGCCTTCGCTTGGTGCAGTTAGCTTCTCAAGCAGTGCTAAAGCCTCATCTAACGGCTCGAGAAATGTTGCAATTGCTGGGCCACATGGCATCCACCGTGCATGTGGTTCCATATGCTCGCCTCCACATGAGGGCAGCTCAGTGAACTTTATCCACCCAATGGACCCAGGCATCAGGGTGCCTGTCAGACAAAATAGCAAACACAAGTCTCCTCATTTTGTCCCTCCAATGATGGAGGTCCACTCAAAATCTGTTGTTGGGGTGCCCCTTTCAACAACCCTTACCCCAAGCAACTCTCACAACAGATGCTTCTCCAAAGGGTTGGGGAGCTAATCTGCAAGACTTCTCCACCCAGGGCACCTGGTCTCCGCGAGAGAGTTGTCTGCTTATCAATCTCTTGGAACTCGGAGCAATTTTCCTGGCTCTGCGAGTGTTCCACTCCCTGCTCAGCTACAAGACAGTCCTCATTCATACGGATAATCAGGTAGCAATGTTCTATGTGAACAAGCGGGGGGAACGGGTTCTCTGTCGCTTTGTAACAAAGCTTTGTGACTATGGGCCCTCGCCAGAGAGCATCAGATTCATCTGCTGGCAGTATATCTTCCAGGCATTCAAAACTCTTGGGCGGACAGACTCAGTCGAGTTCTTCTTCCACATGAGTGGTCTCTGCATGTAGACCAGGTGACCAGGATATTTCAACTTTGGGGAGCCCCGGACATAGACCTCTTTGCAAGTCCGTGGAATGCCAAACTTCCCCGGTTCTGTTCCAGAATTCCGGCTCGGGGGGCTCAGGCCAGGGATGCTTTCCTCCTTTACTGGGGTCAAGACTTCCTGTATGCCTTTCCACCCATTCCCCTAATTCTCAAAACCCTCTTCAAGCTTCAGAGAGACAGAGGCCACATGATTCTCATAGCACCACATTGGCCACGGCAAGTGTGTTACCCTCTGCTTCTACATCTCTCTCAAGCTCCCTCCCTGGAGTTAGGGTCTGCTCCAGATCTCCTATCTCAGGAGAACGGAATGTTATGGCATCCCAATCCCCAGTCTCTGCATCTCAGGGCTTGGTTGCTGAATGCCTAGATCTCCAAGATCTTCATCTATCTCCAGGAACAAGCAGGAATGAGTCTTCACATATGGAGTACGTCGGTACCGACAGAGTCTGCGTGGGAACGCTTCCCAGCGTCCAATCAGAAAGCCTTTGGAAGCATCCCAACACGCCTGCGTGCTGCCTTCCCGCCTTCCCAACTGTCTCTCCTCAGTTTTTGTTTTTCCGCGGAGCCGGCAGGATGTCGTCCTGTCACCGCAGAAAATTCTTTTATTTTTTATTTTTCTTGTGGTCGCGACTGCCTTCCCCGACGCCACCGGTATCGCCGGTGTTTCTTTTTTCTTTTCTTGTAAAATTTTTCCTGTTTAAGGAATATTTTTCCTCCTTAGTGTCTCACGGTTTCTCAGGCCTGTTAGACCTCTCCATTTTCCTTCATGGAACTGCCAGCCACTATGCCCAAGAAATGTACAAACTGTGGCGGTACAAACTTATTTTTAGACACTCACAATTGGTGTCTAACCTGCTTGGGTCCTGACCATTTTCCTCCGGAGCCCTCTGGCAACAGTATTGTGGGAAGAAGTTTTCAACATCGAGTTCCCCTCGACACACGGTCCCCATCCAACTTCAGGGCACCGACCATATCTTCTTCTACGCAGGATCAGGTAACCCAAAAACAGTCTGTTAAGACTAGCCAGTCCTCGAGCGGCAGTTCTCATGCACAGCATAGAGATGCCTACGGCCTTGCCCTCGAGAATCCACTGGCTTCAAAACCCCGGTGGGAGTCTTCGGCCTCCAAAGCCTGTGTGGGATTTCAGGTTGTTCCTGAGGTTCACCCCTCACAGAACATACCTGAGCCATGCCCGTTGGTGGCATCCGCTTCTAGCGGTACTGATACCGCGGCATCGGCAATGGTGTTGGATGAAACATTCCTCACCGAGGATCGTCGTCTGGCGTCCTCAGTACCTATGGGGCCATTGGATACGCACCAGACCGACCTTCCAGTATCGGTACCGATACTAGTACCGATGTCAGTACCCTCCAGACGTGCATCGATAGACTCGCTTCCTTCGATGCCGAGTCTGGAATCGATCTCTAGTCTGGAGGACTGGGTACCGACTTGCCTTGGTACCGGCACCAGACGGTACCGAAGGCTGGGTTCCGATAATTCGGATCTGCAACTCGGTTTCTTCGATACCGTTAGTTGCCACCGGCTGGAGTTCATCCACCGGTACCGGATACGGTACCGAGGTCGGTACCGTTATCCACATTACCATTGCTGTCGGTGCCTTCCATGCTTCTCTCCTCAAGCTCGCTTCCCTCGATACCAAGTTTGGAATCGATTCCTAGCATGGACGATGTGCTACCGACTGGCACTGGTCCCGACCTCCCGCAGTACCAGCGCCCATCCTATAAGGATTCCATACTGCACCATCCAGGATCTTCTAGTCCTATAAACTTGGATAGATCCCTCGGTGCTGACGCTAGTTCTTCATCAGATCTAGCCAATCCAAAGGAAGTTCCCTCTGGGGATCCTTCTTTTCAGGTTTTCCTCCTACAGATGGCAAAATCCCTTGCCATTTCTATTCCTGGACAAGGTCCTACACAAGGCAGTACAGGATCCCTCTATATTCCTGAGAGAGCAAAGGAAAACATCATGCTTCCTTTGCATCATTCCTTGTAGGATCTCCTTCTACAAATGTGGGAAGCTCCTTTAAAGGTACCCCCACTTTCCAGAGCAACTGATCTTCTATATCAGGTGCCCCCCTCTCCAGGATTTCAAAAGATTCAACTTCCTCATCATTCCATTGTTGTAGAATTAGCAGTGAGGCGGGTGAAGAGTACAAAAAAGCACTCTTCTTATTCGCCAGGTCGTGAGTCTAAGACTTTGGATGCCTTTGGACGCCAAACTTTCCAGGCATCCATGCTTTCAGCAAGAATTCTCTCATATATTTTTTATATGGGTTTATCTCTTGAGGAGGTCACAAAGAAATTACATCTTTTGACTCCTTTTCTTCAAGAACCCAAGAGTGCAGACTATTCCTCACTGGTTAGTCATGCTCAAAATATCTCTAGGTTTCTTACTCGTGCTTCCCTAGACTCCTTTGAGTCTGTTAGCAGGACTTCAGCTATAAGCTATAGGAGCACGACGTAAAGCCTGGCTCCAAGCTTCAGACTTGGACGAATGGGCACAAGTTAGACTGGGAAATACTCCTTGCACTGGAGAAAATCTCTTTAACAAGGAGTCTTTACTCCAGGTTGTTCAGTTAACAACTGACTGTCCTGTTTCCAGAGGCTGTTCTATGCCACCTTCTTTCCCAGTTGGTAGGAAATGTCCTGCCAAAATTTCTTCCCCTAGGGGGAGAAGATTTTATCCATCATCTGCCCATCATACAGATGTTCCCAAACAGGGGAAACATCACCCTGGTCTGAAGAATCCACAACCTCCGCAGGGTTAACAAACCCAGCAGTCGCAGGGTTTCAAATAGATCATCATTGCCCCTCTTGGTTGGTCGTTAGAGTAGCAGTCTGCTCTTCATTTGCAGTATCTGCACTAAATTTATTCTAACCTTCCTAGATATCTCTTCATGAGACATCTTTTCTTTATCTTTAAGAGTCTTTATGATGATCATGCCCATACTTAACAGGGTTTTCCTCTTCCTCTTGGAGGAAAGAGAACTAACAACTATTAATAGACAGTTGTTTTCCCTGTACTGGCATATATCAGCTCACCTGTCAGAGACTTCCTCCATAGTCAGTCTCTTTTAACTCTTACTATAACATTTGGTTTGTAAGAGGGACCCTTTTACACTGGTAAGCCCCTATGGTCCTCTACCTGTTCTACCGGGGGATTCTCCCTTCCGGAGTTGTCTCCCCCCTTGTTACCTTAGGGCAGCCCATCAGATAGTAGGAAATCCTACCAGGTCTGTTTCTTTTTCCCAATCTAAAAGAGGGAGAGGGAAAAGAAATTTTCTCCGCTGCCCTGGTACGTTGCTGCAGATACAGCAATTCCTAGTGGTTAAGCCACTGGTTCTGTCCACCACACAACCAGGGATTCTCCTCCACTAGCAATCCTTCTAGCCTAAGTGCTAGGTCCCAAACAGGTTATCAACCTCGTTTGGGAAACCCTCTTATCACAGCCTGGTTGGTTAACTTCTATTCTTCGCCCCTTGTCTTTGGCAGAATAGTTGGTTACCTGCTGGCTTTCCACAGCCAGTTTTTCTTCTAACCAACCTGCAGCATGCTCTCTGCAACTCTACAGAGTAGCTTTGCACTATGGGCCCTTGCTAGAGAGCATTAGTATCTTGCCTAGTAGATAACCCCAGATGGTTAACAGGGTTCCCCCAGTCATGTTTCCATGATTGGTAGGTATTTCCTACCCTTACCATCTCATCTTAAATCTCTTTTGAGACATCAGTCTCAGGCCTTTCATTACGTGAACACCTAAAGAAGGGCCAATTCCCTGGCTTGGCCCATATCTCCTTTGGTCTTCTCGTCAGAGATAATTTTCTTCAATGGCATTTAGAGGACGCCCAATACCCCTCTTGCCCTCATAGGCAAGTCACTAGGGTATCTTCCTCCAATGGCGTCCTCTATCCATTCTCCATATGGCAATTCTGGAGAAATCTGGACTTCCTGCCTACAGACTGAAGTTATCCTTTGCCTTTTTCACGTAGGCCATCCTGGTTATTCAAAAGCTCACATTCTGAAAAGAATCCAGACTTCTTGTCAGGGAGACCTCTCCTCTGACTCTGCCAATCATAACCAGGAAAAGAGAATTCTCTGTGTATCTATTCAAGCAGTTATTAACCTTCTTGCTGTTAGATGAATCTTCCTCTCTCCCTATATCCCTAGGGGGGATCAGCTTCTATAGACCTCTCTCCTTCCACATACCTGGAGATGTGTCTATATGTCTATATGTATATATGTGTGTGTGTCTTCTGCCCATACATATCTCCTATAGATATATACATATATACCCTATATGTGTATATATTCAATATATATGTGTATATATACATATATATATTTATAGATCTACTGAGATATATTTTTAGATAGATATGTATCCATATACTTATCTGTCTGTTCTGTTAGGTTCAGCTATCCTTACATTCCTATATGATCCTGAAAGATGGGCACTACCCCTTTCAGTGCTATGCCAGCATACTTAGGGGGCTACACTTATAACCACTCTCTGTGGTAATTAACAAAATTTTCCTTACCATATAGGTTAGGTACTTCTGAAGCTCTCCATATACCTTTCTTCTTTCCTAATTGACCCCATTTAGGAAAGACATTGCGGAGCTTCAGTCAATCTAAAGCTTAGCGCTCCTGAGTCTGTCCTTACTTTCTTATCAGATACAAGGGTCTCCATACCCTTTCTCCCCTACATGGACTGATTCCATTCCCAGTCCAGTTAGGTCAGACTCATTTTTTCTTTTGGTCCTAAATTTATACTGTGTTTGGACCTAAACAGCTTAAGCTTTCTTTAATACTACCTTCTGCGTCTCCGCTGAAGCTCTACCTCTTATACTACCCCAGTCTTTCCCCCTGGGGCTATTTCTCACCCTGAAGGGTTCTGACCTCCACTTGTTTTTCTCTACTTTTACTACCTCTACTTCTTAGTGAGGTACCCCTTCAGCACATTCACTGGCTCTTCTAACAGATCCATATGTACCTCAGTGGACTTGTGCAAGGTCAACAAGGGAGGCCCAGATTACAATATTTTACTACAAAATACCCTCTATACAGGGTCTTTCCCTTAGAAACCCTGTTCTAGCCAGCTGTTCCACAGCTCCTCTTCTGTATTCAACTCCTACCCTCCATCCCCAAGATGCCTGAGGTCTTAAGCAATAGCATGGCTCGTTCTAGTCTTGCAACATGCTAGGACTCTCTCTGGGCATCTGAGCTTGGGAGTCCCCATATGTGAAGACTCATTCCTGCTTGTTCCTGGAGATAGCACAGTTACTTACCTGTAACAGGTGATCTCTGGGAACAGCAGGAATAAGTCTTCACCTTTAGCTACCACCTCCTTGAAATTTCTTTCTTGGAAGGTTATCTTTGTCATTGCAATCACATCAGCACACCGCATTAGTGAATTGCAAGCGCTAGTAGCTAATCCACCTTATACAAGGTTCCATCATGACAAGGTAGTCCTTAGGACTCATCCACACTTTATGCCTAAGGTGGTCTCACCTTTTCATCTGAACCAAGAAGTCTACCTACCTGTCTTTTTTTTTTCTAGGACCTCATGTATCAAATGCAGAGAGGAATCTTCATACCTTGGACTGTAAAAGAGCTTTAGCTTTTTACTTACAAAGAACACAGCAACATAGAAAGTCCTCTCAACTCTTTGTTGCTTTTGATCCTTCTTATTTGGGACTTCCAGTCTCCAAGAGAACACTATCTAACTGGATTGCTCAGTGTATGTCTTTCGCCTATCAGAGTAAGAACCTTTCTCTGGAGGGCTATGTCACAGCTCACATTGTAAGAGCCATGGCAGCCTCAATGGCTCATCTGAACTCTGTGTCTATTGATGACATCTGTCGAGCAGCCACTTGGACCTCGGTTCATACCTTCACAGCCCATTACTGCTTGGACAAGGACTCCCGCCGGTATGCCTTCTTTGGTCAGGCTGTTCTCCAACACCTGTTCCATACCTAATCAACTCCTACCCACCATCCCTGGTAGGATGCCAGAGATCCATGGGGGGGAAGTGGAGCCCTTCTCAGGGGCACACAACTTCTGGGGTCTCTCCCTGGCACCTAAAGCTAGGAGTCCCCCATATGTGATGACTACATTCCTGCTTGTTCCTGGAGATAGCACAGTTACTTACCTGTAACAGGTGATCTCCGGGAACAGCAGGAATTTAGTCCTCATAACCACCCACCTCCCCTAGGAGTTGTATCTCTCTATTACTGTCATTACTGAGAACACCTGCTACAGGTGAGTAACTATGCTTTAAAAAAGGTTTGGACAAGCTCCTGGAGGAAAGGTCCATAAACTATTAGAGAGGACTTGGGAAATACACTGCTTACCCTGGGATGAGCATTGTTGAACCTGTGTGCCTTTTTGGAAACCTGCCAGGTACTTGTGACATAAATTGGCTACCATTGGAAATGGGATACTGGGCTTGATTGACCTTAATCTGACCCAGTATGACATTTCTTATGTATTCTGGCCTGGACTATGATCCTGTGGCTTGTGTGCAGAGACCAGTAGACCCTACACTTGCTCAGAATTTGGGTACACACTGTCTTGAGCCAACAGCTTGCTCTGACTAGTGCTGCTACTCGTGCATTCCTAGATCTTGATGTGCTGGCGAGCAGACAGTAGGACCCAATGAGGTCCCTAAAGGGGAATTAGTATGTTGGGCCCATACCCTCCTTCCCTTATGTTTTCTTTTATCTGCTTCTCTTTTAGTCTTTTAAGGTGTTTGTTTTTTTGTTTTTTTTAATAACGTCGGGTGTTTCCTCCCCCCCCCCCTCACCTGTAATTCATTGGGCTGTATTGTGGCTCTCTCGCTGCTTGTAATAAAGCAGCTCAAAATAAATAAAAAGTAGCCTGACTTTCTTTGTAGCTAGGCTTAGGGCAGCCCTATTCGGGTTTCCCTGACTGGCCTGATAAGTGCCACGGTTTTTACAGACTTCTTCAGTGGGCTTTTTTCACTTTTTTAAAATCTGTGGTCATTGCAGTGCTTAATTTTGGCCGATGCAGCCTTTGGTCTATAGCATTTTTTGTGTGTCTGTAGAAGTTGGATATTATGATTTATGATTTTTATTATTTAAAGGATAAACAATGTCTGCCCATCTGCGGGCAAAATATCTCTCCAAAATTAACAGAATGAGGTGAAATTTAGTTTGTGGGAAATACTGGTGGAAAGGCTCATTAAGTTCTAAAATCGGCTGGATTGCACTTGGGGGTTCTAGAGAAGTAAAACTCTTTAAAAGTGGCCCAATGCATTTCTGTGGGAGAAGCAGTTCATCTTCTGCAGCATAGAAACTTAGAATATTATAGGAGATTAAATGTGATATTGAACAGTGCTTGTACATCATGGAATATGAATACAAGCCATTAATCATTACAATTCTGTATACTTGTGCAGCTTTAAAATGTTGTTTGGCTTCTCAAATATCTTGTAATATTGGATGTATGAAAAACACACTCTCCATGCCCGTGAAATTGTATAGGAATCTTTGTATGTTGAGAATGTACATTCCTAGAGCTAAAAGAGGAATAAATCAGCAAAGTAAGAAAAACCATGCTGGGTCAGACCAAGGTATATTGTCCTTGCATCCTGTCTCTGACAGGTGCCTGTTTAGGTCGCAAGTAGCTGGCAGATCTCAAAAAGTAGATCTATTTCTCATAGTTCCTTTTCAGGGATGAATGATGGCTATTCCAAATCTACCCAGCTAATAGGATGTTGCCAGTGGTGTGCCCCAGGGATCTGTCCTTGGTCCGATTCTTTTTAACATCTTTGTTAGTGATATAGCGGAAGGGCTGTCGGGTAAGGTTTGCCTCTTTGCAGATGATACCAAAATCTGCAATAGAGTAGACACCCAGGAAGGGGTAGATAACATGAGGAGGGATCTAGCTAAGCTTGAAGAATGGTCTAGAATTTGGCAGCTGGGATTTAATGTTAAAAAATGTAAGGTCATGCATTTGGGCTGCAGCAATCCAAGGGAGCAATACAGTATAGGAGGTGAAGTACTTTTGTCCACTAAAGAAGAGCGGGACCTAGGCGTGGTTGTGTCTGATGATCTTAAAGTAGCTAAACAGGTGGAAAAGGCGACAGCAAAAGCTAGAAGGATGCTTGGGTGCATACGGAGAGGAATGGCTAGCAGAAAAAAGGAGGTGATAATGCCTCTGTATAAGTCTTTGGTGCGACCTCATTTGGAGTATGGTGTGCAATTCTGGAGACCGCACCTTCAAAAGGATGTGAACAGGATGGAGTCGGTGCAGAGGGTTGCTACCAAAATGATTAATGGGTTTCATTATAAAGCATATGAGGACAGACTTAAGGATCTTAATATGTACACCTTAGAGGAAAGGCGGGATAGAGGTGATATGATTGAGATGTTTAAATACCTCCGTGGCATAAATGTTCAGGGAGAGAGCCTCTTTCAATTGAAAGCAAGTTCTGCTACGAGGGGACATGGGATGAGGGTGAAGGGAGATAGATTCAGGAGTGATATGCGGAAATATTTCTTTACGGAAAGAGTAGTGGATCCGTGGAATAGTCTCCCAGTGGAGGTGGTAGAGATGAGGACAGTAACTGAATTCAAGAAAGCATGGGACCAACACAGAGGATCTCTAAAGGCAAAAAGTGGACTGTTGTAGTTGTTATGGAAGGACAGACTAGATAGGCCATGTGGTCTTTTTCTGTCGTCATATTTCTATGTTTCTAATAATTTTTTATGGACATTTCTTCCAGGATTTGTCCAAACCTTTGGAATCTTGCTATGTTGCTTTGCCTTGGCGACATCCTTCAGCAACAGATACCACAGCTTGTGTGCTGTATGAAACACTCTACCCCCTCCCTAAGATTTTGTTTCCAATTTGTTGACCATTAGTTTTATGGTGCATCCTCTTGTTTTTGTGGTGGTTGACAGGTTAAACAACTGTTACCTGTTTAACTATTCCATCCCATTCATGGTTTTACAAACTTTAGTCACATTTACTGTCACCTTTTCTGCAAACTGAAGAGCCCTAAACTGTTCTATCCCTTTATCATTTTTCTCTTCTCTAAACCTTATTTAGTTGCATTTCATTGTTTTTGAGATGGGGCAACCAGAACTGCACATAGTATTCAAGGTGTAGTTGCACCAAGGACTTATATTGAGGCATAATGATTGTCAGTTTTGTTCTCTGTTCCCTTTCAAATAATCCGTAATATTCTATTTTCTTTTTTAGTAGCCATAGCATACTGGGTTGAACATTTCAAAATATTATCCACAGTGATTCCAAGATCTTTTTATTGGGTGGTGACTCACAACTGAAAACCCAGCAATAGAAATAGATTTTACATATAGAGCTACTATTATAGACCACCTGGTCTACTTAATTGAATCATCTGACCCAAATGCACAGAAAATGTTTAAAGGCCCAGAATCCAGCTCCATCATTAAACTTGGGCAAGCATTCCAACGAGGAGAAGGAATGTGTGAGAATCTACAATTACACACTGGAGAAGAAGCAACAGTATTTTCAAAATGAGAGAGAATTTCCAAGAATTAGATTAACAAACAAGGAAAAATAATTGTCAAATGCCTACGTATAGCAGGGAAATATAATATTACTCTAGAAACCATACTCTGATCAAACCTAGACACATGAATGGTTAAGGAGAGGGAAACTGAAACCTATGAATGAGTGATGGTTGCAGCCCAGCACAGTGGATTATGGATCAGATGGCTCACAGCATGCATAGCTAAAACAAATAAAATAGGCATATATAAATTCTGTAAGAGAGTTGGAAATGGTTACTTAATCTTGTAGCAGCAGCAAAGTTCTGATGGGAGAAAATGTCTGTACAGAAAGACATAAGGTAGCAAGTCTCATCCATTGGAAGCGTGTTAAATCCTACAATGCCACTACAAGTAAAGCACTGGGATCATGATCCTGAGAGAATCCTGGAGAACAAAGAAGTCATGATCACTACTACCACTACTATTCATTTATAGAGCGCAACAAGACATATGCAGTGCTGAACAGACATATAAAAGATGGTCCCCTCTCAATAGAGCTTACAATCTTATCAAGACAGACAATGCAATAGCTGAGAACAAGGGTTACAAATAGGGAAAGATAAGGAGACATAAGGAAAAATACCCCAAGGGATCAGGATCACCTGGAATACTTATGTTCTGACCAATTAAAAAGTTTGATGCAAGGAAATTGGATATAGTGGTAAAAAAGAAACACAAGAACTGCATTATAAGTGTCAGTGCCAAGTGATTTATTCTGTGAATTGAGTGGTGAGAGAGTAAATCAAGTACCAAGAAATCCACTCAGACTAAGAAAATGTGGCAGAAAGATAAATATTTCCCCCTTTTGCTGGATACCACAGGCTTGATTAAAAGCAATTTCCAGGCACACCTTGATAGGTTGTCCATTCATGAACCCCAGTGCTATGGTGAGCATTAGCAGTAGATTTTGAGAAATTTAAGATCATGTTCCTTGTACTCTTAGTGAGGTTCATTACTGTTATGGTATGTGCAAAGCTAACTCATCTTGGCAACATTTACTCCTGAGAGTAAAACATAGGCACTTTGAAAGGAACAGTTCTGTAACTGCTGTTGCCCAAATAACTACGCCTCACATCTTCCACAGCACCCCCATTCCCTCCTCCATATGCACAGACACAACATATGCACATTGCACTTTGTGCAGGATTCAGCAAATTTTTGCATTAATGTCTGGAAGCTAGAAGGATGGCCAATATCCAAACTCTTTTAAAGTTTAAAACCTCTATCAGAATTTCTTCAGTCTTTCCTCCCTGTATGAGTGAACTGGCTCTGCTTGCTTCCAGTGCTAATAATGGTAGAAACTGTTGGTAGGATGCAACCAATGAGAAGGCACTGGGAGCTGAGCAATGGGAAGGTAGCTCTAGTGTCAGAAAGGGAGAAGGGGAGCTGGTGAAAGTTCTGTACTGTACAAGTAGTTTCTGCATATAACTGGAAACAGAAGAAACTTGAACCCCCTCCCCCTTCCAGAATACCCCAATGCATTTCTATGGGAGAAGCTATTTCAACAGCTGCAGCATATAAAGAACTGCACCTTGTACTAGAACTGATCTGACAGTCCAACATCTCTGCAACATCTGCTTCCCAGCAATTTTAATAGAGACATTCTTAAGAGTCCAGCTTTTTTATTTATTTAAAACAAATTTATATTCCGCACTACTAGGCAGATTACAATAAAAACATACACAAAATGAAGCACATGATAAAATCATCAATGCAACACTGACATAAAGCAAAACTCATATTAAACTTCTGCTGCTACCCTAGAGAAAAAGCCTAATGGTCGCATTCCATATTTTAGGCGCTGTCATCAAAAAAACATTTTATCTCTGAATGCCTGAAATGGTACACTACAAAATAATGGAACATCCAGGAGCAAGGCATTTTGGGATCGCAAAACACAAGTAGGACAGCAGACTCTCAAGGCTGCTGACAGACTAAGTGGAGCTTTGTGATTTAAGGACTTAAATACTAAAGTAAGTATGTTATACAAGAAGTGCGATCTAATTGGCAGCCAATGCATTTCATATAAATGAATGGTAATATGCTCAAATCTGCCACTATTCATATCAAACGTGCTGCAGCATTCTGTTTTAGTTGTAAAACCTTAATGGCATGTGATGGAAGACCAAGATACAAACTGTTGCAGTAGTCCAAAGGACTAAAGTTTGAACAGCAGCATGAAGATTCTCTATAGACAAAGGCTTAAGCCTACGAATTATATTCAAGTTATAAAAAGCGGTCTTAGTATATGAGACAGCATAATAAGTTGAGTATCCAGCATGATCCCTAGATCAGACCTGGGCTCTAACAGGTAACGTACAATCCCCGACTCTCATGGTGGTAGGAATCTTGTCAGGCAATGCCCAAGATAAGTATAAAACATCTATTTTGCTTACATTCAACTCCAATCTACTGTGGGTCCTCCAAGATTTTATAGTCAAATTTGTTAGAAAAAAAAAAAAAAGAAATATGGAACAGATGACGACATGAAGCAATATACAATACGCCACAATTAGTCCCTCAAAAATACAAAGGTACAACAAACATTGTCTTCATTTTTCTGTTTGTTCTCCCTCTCTATCATCCCTCCTACCAACCCTCCCATCCCTCACTCCCCTTCCCCCTCCTTCCCTACCTTCTCCCACAGGCCATACTCCGGCTTCTGGATGACTACGATTGTGTGTAGGGTTCCCAGATATCCATAAACTGACCAAGAAATACTTAATAGAAGCTGGTTTGCTAACAGTGCCCTGTGTGAAAAAAACCACAGAACTTTAAAATAGACTGAGATTTTTATTAGTTTAAACCCAAAGAGTTCACTTTAACCCAAGAGTAGGAGAAATTACCAGCAGGTAAATGTTTACAATTGTAGAATCCTTCCCAGCAAGACCAGCTTTTCTCAGTAGTCCTCCTCTGTTCCTGAGGGAGGAGTGGCCTAGTGGGTTACCGTGGGCTTGAGGACCAGGGGTTCAAATCCCACTAGAGGACAGCAACCTTGGGCTGGAAGGAATGGGGTTTCTAGTCCCACAGGTGCTCCTTGTGGCCTTGTGCAAGCCACTTAACCCTCCGTTGCCTCAGGTACAAGAAACATAGATTGTGAGTCCTTTGGGGACAATTGAAAAATATGTATATACAGTACCTGAATTCACACAGCTTTGACTGGTAGAAAAGCGGTATATAAGCCTAGTTGAATAAAAATAAAGTACCGTATTTTCCGGTGTATAAGGCGACTGGGCGTATAAGACGACCCCCTACTTTTCCTGTGAAAATATAGGGTTTGGCCTATACTCGCCGTATAAGACTACCCCTCTTATATTTATCGTACACACAAGGACCTTCACATTTACCCTACATTTTGTTGCACAAACTCATAGCTCTAGCTAGCCATCTTTAAAATTACACTTTGGCATCTGCCAGTGCTGTTGAATTCTTTAGCATCTACTGCTGGAAATCCTATGTTTTACAAAGTGCACTTCTTGAAGACATTGAACAATCCTTTTTCAGTTAAATTTATCTGAAACTAATTGTAATAAGTAGTAGAGACATTCTTTGAAAGATATTGACTTACATTACCTTGTTAAAAAGATTCATATGCAATTAGCACTCAATCTTTGTTTTATGATTGCATTGTCTCAGTTTACTACCTACCAAATCTAAATTGTCAAAGGCAATTTACTGGTATTTGATTTCTAAGACAAGTCCCATCAGGCTAGCAATTAATCTGCTCTTCCAGTGGCTGGAGTCAGGGTCCATGATTCCATGGCTATGGAAGAAGCCCTGGTGCACAGCTCCTGTCGCAGGATCATCACGGCAATGACCAGCGGCAGAATCAACTGTCCCGCGGCCCCTTCCCGTCTGCCCGGCAGAGCCCTCAGCTGTTAGCTCCATCAGCGGCGGGCTTTTCAAGCTGCGAAGAGTGATTTCCCTCTCGCGGCTCTGTTAAGCCTGCCGGGGCTGATGGCAATTCCCATCAGCCCCGGCAGGCTTAACAGAGCCGCGAGAGGGAAATACTACTCTCTTCGCGGCTCTGAAAGCTGCTGCTGATGGAGCTAATAGCTGAGGGCTCTGCCGGGCAGACGGGAAGGGGCCGCGGGACAGTTGATTCTGCCGCTGCCACGACGGTAGCGGCAGCAGCAGCAAAACCAAGGGTTTGGGGGGTTTTTTTGTTTGTTCTCCGTCCGCAGAGTTTAAAAAAAAAAAAAAAAAAGTTATACCGGCGTATAAGACGACCCCCGAATTTTGAGCATATTTTCAGGGGTTAGAAAGTCGTCTTATATGCTGGAAAATACGGTATACCAGTTTTAAATGCCCATATCCGGGGAATGTAAGCTTCCAGGATAACTTTACACAAAGGTTCCTGCAAGGTTGCCTCAGTGACTCTCATATCTACCTGGACTGCTGATTCCCTATTCAGCCAGTGGCAAGCTCTAGACCTTACAAAGTAATCATCTGTTGTACCCTCCTCTATTGTCATACAATTGGCATGGACTTCCATCACATACCTTACTTTTTCTCTTTGGACTAGACTTCCAGAGGAGCTTAGCCTTTAGACTTCCTACTTGAAGTTTAAATTGATTGAAAAACATGGCTTGTTGCATAGGCCTTTCTTTCTTAGAGAATGTCTCCAGGTCTTGCACTGCGGTAGAAATAACCAGATAGCCCAGTTATCATCTTATCCTTCCTATACCTTTCTCCTCTGGAAGTACTGGTTGGTTGTTGCCCAATTTTGAATTCCTTTGGTGCATCTTCCTCATTTTTTCTCTTAAGGGTTTTGATCTTCTATCAGTTTGTGTCTTTTGTTATGAGTTGTGTTTAGTATTTTATTGTACACTATCTTGCGGAGGGCATTTGAAAGGCAATTTAAATGTATTAAACATTAAAATTAGTAGCAAAGTGAGAAGAATGCATTCCAGATAATTTTATTCTTTTTGTTGCAGGCTAGATTTAATTTCACTGAATTGATGCATAGAAAAGAATTGCTATAACTATGCAAACCTGTTAACAACATCCTCAGTTATGATTACTAGCCTTGTATAGCAGCTGATCTTTTTATAGTGGGAGTGTACTGGTTCTGTAAATGGAGTTTCGGATTTTTTGCCAAGTATATTTGAATGATAAGAATTATAACCACTATAAGTGAGTTAATTTGGGGTGTTAGAGTTATTGTCTGAAACAACTCCCACATGCAGATGCTTTGCTTTTGCTTTTTTTAATAGCTGTTTTTGAAATACGAATTCATTTTCATGTATTTGAGTAGGGGTGAGGGAATTGAATCAACATCCTTTGGAGCCACATGAACAAAAATAATGCTGTTAAATAGCTGTAGAGCTTGCAGTGCTGCTGTCAATTGCATTGTTCAGTTCTTGCTAATATGGATATGTTAAGTATTCATGTACATCTGGGATTTTTGTCCTTTGTAAGTCTAGAAATTGGTGTTAGAGTATATGCATGTCTAACATAGTCAGAATACATCTCCCACTTGTTTTTCCCCTCTCCTACTCATATGCTAGGCCTTCTTTTTGAATGAAATTGGGTAATGAGCAGCACTTTAAACACAGTATCAAGTACAGTACACTGTTTGCCTGTACCAGTTTATGTACCAATTTTGAGTATTGAACCCTGAATATCTTGCAGCAGGCCTTCCCACTTCAGCAACAGATTTCATTTTTTTAATTCTACTGTGATCACCATTTTGTAGTATTTTTTCAGAGTTCAACTTGGTCAAGTTTTCCAAGGCTACTTTTGTGTGCTCCTGTGATTAGAGGAATTGCCTAGGAATTATAGCAACCAACTAAAATACCATTGGATCGACGAAGATGAAGAGATGGTATCATTCAACGTCACAATACTATTTACATCCATCGACCAAAAACTGGCAGTGAGTATAATCAGACTTATGCAATGACCAAACAATGCAAACAGGGTTGCTCACAATCCCAGAGCATATGTGAACTCCTCAAGCTGTGTTTATCAACTTACTTCGAATTCGATAGACAAATCTATGAACTGAAGGGATCACCAATGGGATCCCCCATTTCCAGCCTAGTTGCTGAGATTATGATGCAAAAGCTCAAAAGCTCCATACTCCCACAGTTAAACCCAAAACTCTGGGTATGGTATGTCAACGACACCTTCGTCATAATAAAATGCAATCAAGTTGAAGAAACATTCCAACTACTCAACAGCGTCTTCGAGGGCATCTGGTTCACAATGGAAATGGCCAGGGACAGCAACCTCCCATTCCTGGATGTTCTTGTCACAGGAACCAAAACCGGCAAATTCCACTCATCAGTCTACAGGAAAGCAACACACAGGGACCAAATCCTGACTTCTACAGCAACCAACCGAAGTGCCACAAACAAAGCTGCATAAAAACGCTATTCAGAAGAGAAGAATCCCACCGCAACATGACAGAAGCTAAAATGGAAGAAGAGAAACGCCTATACAAGGGGTTAACAAGGAATGGATATCCACAGAACTTCATCCGCAGATGCCGGCAGCCAAAAAGCCCCAACCTCCAGACTGAAATTGCACCCCAACGAATCACCCTTCCTTACATCCAGAACACCTCTGAAATCACCGTGCAACTGCTAAGACTACAGCATTACAATTGCCCACAAAACATCTGCGACCCTGAGAAAAATCTTGTCAAAACCAAAAGGACAACCGGAGAAAGACTGAAGGACAAACATCATATACAAAATTCAATGTGGTGACTGTGACAAATACTATGTTGGCCAGACAGGAAGAAAACTATCCACCAGACTACATGAACACCAACTAGTCTGCAAAAGACGAGACCCACTCTCCCTGATCTCACTCGACGAAGATGCGGAAGGACACAAAGTCAACTGGAACACAATCAAAATCATAGCACGAGCACAAACTAAATATTTCTGGAAGCCTGGTTTTCTGCCACAGACATATCAACATAGACCCGATCTGCCAATCCCTGTGGACCAAAGAGCCAAGGCACCACCAACAACACTTGAACAGCAGCCACTCCCCAGCAACCCTCAGGGAAACCAACCAATCAATCCCTGCAAACCAAAGAGCTGCGTCACCACCAACCCCAATATAAGTACAAACCCCTCACTGATGTCCCCTCGAATGGTGACGAAACATCAGCAATCATTCTGTCAAGCTCAGAGAACAATCCAATATTGATTGCCAACCTGAGCTATCAATATTCAGAAACATCTCCAAATTACAGCAACCAGCTGAGAACCAGGGACGCTACGGTTCCAAGTTAGCTTCTTCTGCTGATTCTCTTTGTGACATTAGGCAGGTCATTGCCTTAGGAATATATTTAAACATTTCAATGACCCACTTGCTTTACATTCTGTCTGAAATTTAACTAGTCTGAGCTTGGCTTTGGAAAGACCAGTAAGTGGTTCTGGAATCCAAATCTATGCATTGTGAAATATTCTTTGCCAGGGCTTAAAACAAAATGCATAACTTTCCCAGACATATATATATATATATATTTTTTTATACTCTCTATATCTCTATATCTCTATCTATCTATATCTCTATATCTATCTATATCTCTATATCTATCTATATCCATCTAAATCTCTATATCTATCTATATATTTTTTTTTTTAACATGATAGCAGATAATGACCACAAGGTCCATTTTATTGGCTTCTTTTCCAATAATGAAATATCACGGAGCACACTTGATCTGAGGCTTTATCTTAATATCAAAACTAAGGGTTCTCTATGCTCATCCCATGTTTTCTTCAATTACTGATTTTCAGTCCATCCCAACTGAGAGCCTTTTATATTTGTGTATCATACTTTGAGGATATACCATAGTTCCTCATCTTAACCCTTTCCACTTGGCTGTCCCATCCCATGGGACATTTAAATTTTCCCAGTCCAATTGTCTGTCCCACCCTGTGGGACATATAAATAACATGCTAGTTCGACTGGTTACTGTAGAATGTGTATGTCATATTGGTTGTAATTTGACCAGTTTCTTGTTAAAAATGTATTCGGATCTGGCATGAGCGACAGAAAATTTATCAGAGTGGAAAGGGTTAAACCTGAGTCAACCCCATTTACACCTCTTCTATTGGAACTTCTTTTTACAGTCTCTAAAATGCTTGTATGCAAATGCTAGAAGTCTACAAAACAAGATGGGAGAGTTAGAATATATAGCACTAAACGAGAGGTTAGATATGATTGGAATATCAGAGACATGGTGGAAGGAGGACAACCAGTGGGACACTGTGATACCTGGGTACAAACTATATCGAAATGATAGAGCTGATCAAATTGGTGGAGGGGTTGCGCTCTATGTTAGAGAGGGCATTGAGTCAGAAAGGATTAAAGTTTTGCAAGAAACAAAATTTGCTGTAGAATCTCTATGGATTGAAATTCCATGTAAAAAGGGGAAGGCGATGGCAGTGGGGGTGTACTATCGTCCGCCTGGCCAGAATGAACAAATGGATGATGAAATGCTCAAAGAAATCAAGGAAGCTAGCAAAAGTTACAGTGCAGTAATAATAATGGGTGATTTCAATTACCCCGGCATCGACTGGGTCAGTGTCACAACAGGACATGCTAGGGAGATAAAGTTCCTAGATGAAATACATGACTGCTTCTTGGAGCAGCTGGTTCATGAACCGACCAGAGGGGAAGCAATATTAGACCTAGTCCTTAGTGGAACACCAGATGTAGTGCAAGAGATAAGGGTGTTGGGGCCACTTGGCAATAGTGATCATAGCATGATCGCCTTTAATTTAATTAGTGGAGGAGGGATAGTAAGGAAATCCACAGTACTACCCTTTAACTTTCGAAAGGGAGACTATGATAGAATGAGGAAAACAGTTAAGAAAAAACTAAAAGGAGCAGTTGCAAAGGTTAAAGACGTACATCAAGCTTGGGTGTTGTTGAAAAATACTATCTTGGAAGCCCAGACCAGCTGTATTCCACGCTTTAAGAAAAGTGGAAGGAAGTCCAAAAAATTGCCAGCATGGTTTAAAGCTGAGGTCAGAGAGGCTGTTGTTGCCAAAAAAGCATCTTTCAAGAAATGGAAAAAAGAGCCAAATGATGAAACCTGGAAACAGCACAAGCACTGGCAAGTCAAATGCAAGGCATTGATAAGGCAGGCAAAGAGAGAATTTGAGAAGAAGCTTGCTGCGGAAGCAAAAACGCGAAATAAAGACCTTTTCAAGTACATTCGTAGCAAAAAACCCGTGAGAGAGTCAGTTGGTCCATTAGATGATAAAGGGGTTAAAGGAGCACTAAGAGGCGACAAGGCGATAGCGGAGAGACTGAATGAATTCTTTGCTTCGGTCTTTACTGAGGAAGATGTAGGGATGTTACCCACGACTGAAGTGGTATTTAAAGGTGTGGAAGAATTGAAGGAAATATCGATACATCGGGAAGATGTCCTACAACTATTAGATAAACTGAAGAGTAGCAAATCACCTGGGCCGGATGGTATACATCCAAGGGTGTTGAAAGAACTGAAATTTGAGATTGCAGACCTGCTATCAGTAATCTGTGAACTATCATTAAAATCATCTCTAATACCTGAGGATTGGAGGATCGCCAATGTAACACCAATTTTTAAAAAGGGTTCGAGGGGTGATCCGGGAAACTACAGACCAGTGAGCCTGACATCAGTACCGGGAAAAATGGTAGAAACCATCATAAAGAATAAAATTACTCAGCATATAGATAGTCATGACCTAATGGGAGACAGCCAACATGGCTTTAGACAAGGAAGATCTTGTCTTACTAATCTGTTATGTTTTTTTGAAGGAGTGAATAAACAGGTGGACAAAGGTGAGTCGGTTGATATTGTGTATCTGGACTTTCAGAAAGCCTTTGACAAGGTCCCTCATGAGAGACTTTTGGCAAAACTAAAGAGTCATGGGATAGGAGGCAGTGTACTACTGTGGATCAGGAACTGGTTAAAAGATAGAAAGCAGAGGGTAGGGCTAAATGGCCAATTTTCCCAATGGAGAAAGGTGAATAGTGGTGTACCCCAGGGATCTGTGCTGGGTCCGCTGCTTTTTGACATATTCATAAATGACCTGGAAAGTGGAATAACGAGTGAGGTTATCAAATTTGCTGATGACACAAAACTAAAGTTGTTAAAACCCAGGAGGATTGTGGAAAATTGCAAGAGGATCTTGATAAATTGGAAGACTGGGCATCAAAATGGCAGATGAAATTTAATGTGGAGAAGTGCAAGGTTATGCACCTAGGGAAGAACAACCCAAAACTATGGTTACACGATGCAAGGTTCCACATTAGGAACCACCACCCAAGAAAAAGATTTAGGCGTCCTTGTGGATACCATGTTAAAACCCTCGGCCCAGTGTGCAGCGGCGGCCAAGAGAGCAAATAGAATGCTAGGTATGATAAGGAAAGGAATGGAAAATAAAACAAAAGATATTATAATGCCTCTATATCGTTCCATGGTGAGACCGCACCTTGAATATTGTGTGCAATTCTGGTCGCCATATCTTAAAAAGGATATAGCAATTTTAGAAAAGGTTCAGAGAAGAGCCACCAAAATGGTAAAGGGGATGGAAGGCTACTCCTATGAAGAAAGGCTAAAAAGGTTGGGGCTCTTTAACCTGGAAAAGAGACGGCTGAGGGGAGATATGATAGAAGTCTATAAATTAATGAACGGAGTGGAACGGGTAAACGTAGATCGATTGTTTACCTTATCAGAATATAGAAAGACTAGGGGACATGCAATGAAGCTACAGGGTAAACTATTTAAGACTAATAAAAGAAAATATTTTTTCACTCAACGTGTAATCAAACTCTGGAATTTGTTACCGGAGGATGTAGTAAAGGCTGTTAGTGTAGCTGGGTTTAAAAAAGGTTTGGACAAGTTCCTGGAGGAAAGGTCCATAAACCATTATTAAGAAGGGACCCAGGATATCAATGCTTGAACCAATACAAGCATTGTGGAACCTGTGTCCCTTGGGGAAACTGCTAGGTACGTATGACCTAGATTGGCCACTGTTGGAAACAGAATACTGGGCTTGATGGACCTTGGTCTGACCCAGTATGGCATATCTTATGTTCTTATGTTCTTATGTTCTTATGTACTGAAGAATGCATTTTTTTTGCATTATTTATAACCTGTTTGTTTTTCCAGGTAATTTGAATTGCTTCGTATTCCTCTCCCTGTTAAGATATATATACATGTTTGGGCCCTCAAGCCTCATTCCAGAGGGCTTATGGTATATACTCCTGCACTGCATTGGTAATTCTTTTTGGAGCTATATGCTTTTGAAGATAATTTACTGACTTATAGACTCTAATTATTCCAGATGAGGTATCAACAGTAATTTGAACACAAGCATGGTTTTCTCTTACTGATCACCCCCCTCTCAGGGGAATTCTAGTAATCTTCCAGCTGTCTCTAATTAGCTTATTGCACTGTTCAGCAACTTTGAGATCTAGCTCTGATTATTTAGATTTTACTGGATTATGGAGGAGGTCCGGTACGGATGTGCACCAATCCATCTAATGCTTTTGTACACATTTAAGATGTAAAAGCTTGGCTTTGTATGTTTTCAAGAAGGTATGGTGTTAAATGAAAGCTCAATCTTGGATCTCACAGGAATGAGAGGGATTGTTAATGAAGGTAGTTTGACTGAAAGGAATTGGGGTTTTATTAATTTATTCGCCACCAGGTTAATGTGTATGAGAATGGAGGAGATGTTAAAGATTTATATCGGACGTAGCTGTGCAGTTTCCATGTTTGTCTCTGGAGATTTTTATCTTTGTATAGATGAAGATAGCTGCTCTCCATGCCTAATCCTCACTATGGAGGAATTTGAATAAAAACAAGTGGTGAAAGGTTTCATGCACTATAATGAAGATACCTTGGATTTGGTTTCTGGTTTGAAGACTTTAATGAGTTGTGGATGTTTTGAATTTATCCCTTTTAGAGATGCCTTGGTCTGATCATAAAATGATGGCATGTAAGTTTAGTGGTAGCAAGTTTTTTGTAGGAGAAAAATAAGGGGTTGATTAGGAATGGGGGTGAAGGGGAGGGGCTGATTTGGAACATAAGACTTTGAAGGTTTATCTGTGAAGAAATTAGTGGAGAGTTGGGACTGACTGAAGATGTTGGATAAGATGGCCTCTTTACAAGCAAGAAAACAGTTTGCTAAACACTGAACTGTGTGGTTTTAATGACAGTATTGCAGAGCAGAGATTCTTTATGGAAACTGGAGGTGGAGTAAGATTAGATTGGGCTCATAGGAAAGCTTGAAGAGTGGCAACTACTCATTAATATGCTGAGATTAGGAAAGCAAAGGGCTTTCTTTACAAAAATTAGAATTTAGGAATCAAGTTAGGAAATTGTTTAAGGTAGTGAAGGAGTTGACAGGGGAGGCCAGTAACAGGAAGGAGGTTATTTGCTAGATGTAGAATTTTTTGCTCAGTTCTGGGGGATTCTACGAAGACGTAGTGAGGTCATCAATAAATGGATTTGAGTGGGTTGGATATGAGTGATATGAGTGTTTTTGATGTGGTAGCTATAGAAGATCTGAGAGGGATGCTGGGTGGAGTAAAAGCAACAAGTTGCCAGTTAGATTGTTGCTTGATCAAAATGATGGACAGGGATCAGAGTTGATGCTGGGTTGGATTCATAAGATTGTAGTAATGCCTTTGAAGGAAGGTAAGATATATTAGTAGCTTAAGCGCTCAGAGATTATCCCCTTGTTGGAGGAGTCCCTAGACCAGTGGTTCCAAAACTTGGGGATCACGTCAGTGGATAGGGTCACAGAATCATAGCCATTTCACTTTCTCTCTAGACTTTCTTTGTGACCTATGCCAGGTGTTAGCAATCAACAGTTAGCACGTGGCCTATGAGCCAGTGAGCATTTCTTAGCTCTTGTCTCCTCCTGTCACTTAATTCCATCTCCTCCTCTTCTTAAAAATCTAAAGAGATGCTTGATTTATTTTCCTGTATTGTTTTAACCTTCTCCCCATGTAACAATATATGTGAATGAGAGTTTAAATAGAAAGCCTGTTCTTCCATTTTTCTGTTCTGATATTAGGTAGATAGTGATCAGTATTAATCATTTATTAATTTTTATTTTATTTAACAGGTTTTATATACAGAATTATTTTAGTAAAACTGTTTCTGTTGTAATGTACATTAAACGGGGACATTTAAGGAAGGGCCAGGATGACTGGGGTTTCTAGTCCCACAGGTACTCCTTGTGGCCTTGGGCAAGCCACTTAACCCTCCGTGGTCTCAGGTACAAAAACAGATTGTGAGTCCTTCGGGGACAAGGGAAAATATTTATACAGTACCTGAATGTACACTACTTTGACTTAGTATGAGCCTAGTTAAATAAATATATTGATAACTTGACTTGGCCAAGGCCACAAGGAGTGCTAATGGAAATTGAACCCTGGTCTCTTGGTTAGGTTGCCAAGCCAGCGCTCTAACCATTAGGCTGCTCCTCTACTCGATTGTATGCAGTAATAGTGATCAATATTGTATGTTTCAGAAATCTTTTTGTTACATGAATTAAATGCTTGTCAGCATGAAGAAGCAGGAGAAGGGGGATGAATTCATTCAGAAGCAATGGCTACAGTATATAAAGTGCCTTCATCTTGCTCTCGTTGCTCTTTGCATACGCACAGAGGAATGTGACACGATATTTTGGAATGCAACTGCGGGCAGTACATTCCAGCAGGGAAGACAAAAGACTGAAGGACTCATTCAGTGCATTGCATTGTGTAGTTAAACCCCCAAGCTATACAGCTTGGTAGGCGTATTTTGTACTTTTTCATATGGTAAGCTGAGTCACAGGAATGTTTAGTCCATTATCAAGTTGCTAATTTTTGTTCTTATTTTGCGCTGATTTTAATCTTGTGTCCAACTGAGGATGCTGCTGTTTTTGCAGAATGTAATAGGAAAGCCTGCTTTAGAGTCCCACAGTAACTAGTCGTCAATTTAAGAGGATAGAACGTGGATTAATGGTCACCACCTAGGTTTATGGAAAGATCGAAATGTAAGTTCTTTACTCCCCTTCCCACTTCAAACGCTCCTTTAGTCATCTTTTGATATTTTCTGTTTTTAAATGCATTCTGTTTGTTGCATTTCAATAAACAAGGTGTGCTATTCTAGGTCAGACCAAAAGTCTGGATTCGGTATCCTGCATCTGGCACTGGTCAGTCTGAATCACTGGGGAAATCGCTAGTGGAGCCATTTGTTTGTTGTACACTCCAGAAGCATAGCCTCCCTAAGTCCACCTATGAATTTTCTTCAGTAATGTCATCATTCCTTTTATACCCATCATGCCTCATCCTCCAGCAACAAATTCATGCCCTTTCTTTGAGGCATTCTGTCCCTTTACTATTTTTCTTACCCTTCTCTCTACCTTTCTTTAGTTCTGCTATATCTTTTTAGATGGAGCAACAGAACTTAGTTATCATGCCCTGGATTGGTGTTTTTTTCCCCCCATGCTTTATTATGCTTTAACCACCACCACCTATTTAGCTGAGGATTTCAACATATTGTTAGTAGGGACTCCATGATCCTTTTTCTCGGTGGCAACTTCTAATATGGAACTTATCATTGCTTCCTTTATCGCCCCTCCAGTCCAGTATGTGTGCGTTATCCGCCTCCACCAGAAGCTAGGAACTGAGTATGTCAGATTTCTGATGTCGGGGTATAAGAGCTCCCTCCATAGGCTCCAGAGATTAGTATCTCAGTTTCCAGCAACTGGGGAGAGCTTCCCTGTGGCAGAACTCCACTGGAAGGTTTTTTTTCAGGGAGCCCATTTAAAAAAACAAAAAACAAAAAAAAACAAAACAGGAACACAAAAGGGCAAAAATTTCTTAAAGGCTGAAAAGAATTTAAGAGCTGGTAGGCTGGGTAATAGTCGTGGTGGAAATATTTACTAGTGAGGGCTGGCAGCTGCAGGGATCTGCCTGTTAAGTATCGGGACCCTTCGGTGAGTCATGTGCAGCCCAGGTGTTAAATACCTGGTGGTCTAGGTACCTTCCCTTCCAGCCGGACTGTCCAACATTCCTCTGGGGAGGCTCTGCTGCCTTTCCCTATTCCCCCCCCCCCTTTATTTCACTGGGCTGGTTGATTTTGGTACTGTGACTTTAAAAACGGTGAAACTAAATTAAAGGCCTGATGTTACCAGCAATGCTTCAGAGCCATTGAGCTGTTTTGCAGTTTGTCTTCCGTTGCAGAGCTTTAGGGGAGGTGAGTATGCCATTTCTCCCGCCCCTCCCCCCTTCCTGTATGTAACCGGCTCCCTCCTGCTGTGCTTTGAGCCGTGGTTTGATCTTGGAAGGGTTTTGCAGGCATTGTGTTAGGCAGGAAAAGTCTGTAGTAGTTAGTTAAAAAGGTCAGGGACATGGATTCTGCATTGGAAGTTTCAGGGCATGACTCCTCTCACTCTGGGGCTCCAGCGGTTTTGGTGGGAACAGCAGCCATTTCCCCTCCAGTGGCTATTTTACCTCAGGAACCAAACTGCACAAAAAGCAAAACATCAGATGGTGGTTGTATGGTGTATCACTGTGCAGCTGAATTGGATTGGAAGGCTAGTAAGGAAGGTGTGTGGTTTTTTTTTTTTTTGGTTTTTTTTTTGTTGGGTATGGCTGACAGCAGGCCCCTGGGTGCAAACCTGGTGGTACAGGTCCACCCCTTTTTTACCCCCTGAGTCTTATGAATATGGCTTATCTAAAGGAGGCTTACAGCTAAAGGTAAGCTCTCTCCGTGCTGTATACCCACTTAGAGTGAAAGCGGCCAGCAGGCAGAGCAGGGGAAAAAAATGCCGACGTCCCCTTGAGTGGGGAGACGGCTGGTTTTAGGCACTTCTGCTTTCTGTTGGAATTGCAGTGAGCAAATTCTGCTGCCTTGGAAGGAGTGTGCTTCGGATCCTTTTTCTTTATCCTTACTCCTGTGTTTTTATTTCTTTGGTTCTTATGGTTGTGTTTTTCTTTGGTCTATTTTGGGATATAGTTAACTCTGGTGGTTCGCTAAGTCATTCGCGCCCTTTTCTCAGTCTGTCGGCGGGAATGCAGCTGAGGCTTCCTGGGTGCTTGCACTGTTTGATCCTTTTTAATTACTTCAATAGTTAAATGATTAAATACTTGAAAAATATTTAAATGACAAAGTGGCAGACCAGCCCAATCTGCTGGTGATAGGCCAATTAGTATGCAAGGAAATCTTTTTGAGCGCGAACCTTAAGTGGGGCACTGTTTGGCCTGTGTCAGCTTGCTTGTGGGGAAGCTTAAGCTCTGTTCAACTCCTCAGAGTGGTTTGTTTTAAGTCAAAGGGGAAAAACCCCCAAAACAAAACTGGTTCCCTTTGGAAGGGCTTGGGGCTAAGGGCTAGTCCCAGGTTTTCCTTTGATAATTGAGCACCAGGCTGATTTTGACATCTTTCTGGGCTGCTCTGGTTTCGGGTCAGCATCACCTTAAGGGGCCCCTTTGGGGGATGGCTTGGATTTCTGTTCAGTACAAGGGGATGCTTTACATTCTATGGTCTGGCTTCAAGCTTAGTCACCTCCTGTTTATGGGATAGACCAGGTCATATATTGTAGTATTTCATGCCCTCAGTTGGTGCAAAATGGAATTTGCATTACAGTCGTCCCTCGTTTATCGCGGTTAATCGGTTCCAGATTCTACCGTGATAAGTGAATTTCCGCGAAGTAGGATTCTTTATTTATAAATTGAATATTTTCGTAGTTAGAGCGTAGAAAGCCTATTTACGACCTATAGCACCCCTTTAGTCACCATTACACTTGTATTTGAAAAAAACACGATAATTAAGCCGCGAAAGTCGAAGCGCGAAGTGCGAAGTGGTGAGGGGCGACTGTATTCATGAGTTTCTCCACTGCTGATGGTGGGGCAAGCACAACGCCTAGAGCAAATAACATTTGATTTCTGCTGTTTCTGGACAGGCTGAGTTTTTCCTGAGTTTTTTTTTTAGCTTGATATAAAGCTGCTTTTTTCTTTTTTTCTGAAGAGAGCACTTGGGGGCAATAGGGGGCCTCAAGTGCCTAAGTCCTCTGCATCAGAGAAGTTGACTGACACCGTGCAGGAGACCTCTTTGAAGGCAGAGGTGCCTCAAGCCAAAAGGAACTTGCTTGAGGAGGATTTTGGATGGGCCAGGAGTCTCCTCAGTCTCCAAACTGAGGATCCTCTGGAGGAGCCAGTGGATCTCTGGGGGGTGACAGCAGCATCTGAACTGGAAGAAGGTGAGATCCCTCAGGAGGAGGATCCCATTGTTAGGGTATTACACATTGAGGAGCTGGCTGCACTTATTGTGTACTTGCTGGCAGCGCTCAACATTATTCCGGCTCTTGCAGTAGAAGAGAAACCCTCAGAGGACCCCCCCCCCCCCCCGTTGCAGGAGTTCAAGTCCTCACAAACTTCTTTCCCTCTTCAGAGTTATCAAGAAAATGATTGAAGCAGAATGGGAGGTAACTGAAGCCAGCTTCAGAGAATATTGGACTGTGAGGCGCCTGTACCCTATTCCTCAGGAGGAGAGAGGACTTCTTAAGATACTTAAGGTGGGTGTTCTGGTCTCTGTGGTGACCAAAAAAGACTACCATTCCTTTAGAAGGTAGTGCAGCGTTGAAAGACCTGCAGGACCGCAAACTGGACACCTTTTTAAAGCAAGCATTTGTTACTAGTGCCCTGACTTTTCAAGTCTCCATCTGTGGGGCATATGTGACCAGGGCTTCCATCCACTGGGTTCAAGCTTTGGCAGTGGGAGAGCTGGAATACCATGCCGCAGTGGCCTTGGAGTTAGTCCCTTGGGCTTGGTCTCACATGAGAGCTCTACAACATGTTCTGCTCTCTTCTTCTCCAACAACATCCAGTTTCCATGGTATGCAAGAATGAGCCTTTTCTGTGTCTGTGGCAGGAGCACCTGGGAGTGGGAATGCAACTAGAGTCTCTAAACTGGATATTGGTGATAAAGGATGTCAGCCTCACTGGGTGGGGAGCACATTGCAAGTCACAAGTAACACAGGGACTCTGGTCTCCGGAGGAGAGCACATGGTCCATCAGTTGTCTAGAAATGAGCGATTTTTCTGGCTCTGCAAGTTTTCCTTCCTCTGCTTCATTGGAGAGCAGAAGGGTCTGTTCAGACAAGTTGACAATGGTAGCATACGTCAATCAGGGTGCCACAGGCAGTGTGATGTTGGCAGAGAAGATTCACACTATACTGCTGTGGGTGGAGGAGAACCTTGAGGCCCTTTCAGCAGCTCATGTGGCAGGCAAAGAGAAAGTTCAAGCTGATTTTTTTTCAGTTGTCACTGGTCAGACCTGGGCGAATGAGAACTGAATGCAGCAGTCTCTCAATGTCACCTGTTGGTGAGGCATGCTGATCATGGACCTCATGGCTTCTGCCTCCAATGCCAAAGTGAGCAGGTTCTTCAGCAGGCGACATGAGCCTATGTCAGAGGGCTTTGATGCACTAACACAGAGATGGCCGAAGGGTGATTCTCATTGCTCTGGACTGGCTTTGCTGGCTGTGGTGTGCCAATCTCTACAGCCTATTGATAGTAAGCCTGTGGCTGCTGCTGAACAGGATAGACTTGATCTCGCAGGGATCCATCCTGATGTCATAAGTGGGTCCATTCTCGCTTGCTGCCTGGCTCTTGAAAGGGCGAAGCCAATGCAAAAGGGGCTGCTCTGCGTCAGTGGTGGCTACCCTCTTGAGAGCTCGTAAATGTTTTGCATCCTTAGCTTATATCAGAGTGTGGTGTTTGAATGCTTATGTGAGAAAAGTGGTTTCAGAGTTTTTTGTCCTTCATTCCGAATGTTCTGGCCTTTCTGCAGGCTGGGGTGGACAAAGGGTTGGCCTTGAACTCCCTTCGAGTCCAGTTGGTGACTCTAAGAACATAAGAACATAAGATATGCCATACTGGGTCAGATCAAGGTCCATCAAGCCCAGTATCCTGTTTCCAACAGTAGCCAATCTAGTTCATACGTACCTAGCAGTTTCCCCAAAAGACACAGGTTCCACAATGCTTGTATTGGGTCAAGCATTGATATCCTGGGCCCCTTTTTAATAATGGTTTATGGACCTTTCCTCCAGGAACTTGTCCAAACCTTTTTTTAAACCCAGCTACACTAATAGCTCTTACTACATCCTCCGGTAACAAATTCCAGAGTTTGATTACATGTTGAGTGAAAAAATATTTTCTCTTATTTGTCTTAAATAGTTTACCTTGTAGCTTCATTACATGTCCCCTAGTCTTTCTATATTCTGATAGTGTAAACAATCGATCTACGTTTACCTGTTCCACTCCATTCATTAATTTATGGACCTCTATCATATCTCCCCTCAGCCGTGTCTTTTCTAGGTTGAAGAGCCCTAACCTTTGTAGCCTCTCTTCATAGGAGTAGCCTTCCGGGGAGTGGCTTGTTCAAGATGGCAACAGTGGAGAACTAACCGAAGATGCCTAAGAGAGAGAGTAAAGTTAAAGTTCGTCCCGCGGAGCCTTTACCCTCTGTTGCAGGACCCATGGATCGTTTTGTTCGGTTGTCCGAGGAGCAAGTGTCGGGGATTCGAGCGGGCTTGGAGGTACCTTCGGTTCCCGGTTTGGTTCCCTCCGCCCTGGATATCACGCTCTCCCCTGATGGACGTTCTCCCCCGGCTCCTCCTAGACCTCCAGCAGCTCAGTTGCTGAGCGATGACGTCTCGTCTCCTGTTGGGGAAGAGGTCTCGTCGTCTGTGCGGGGCTCGCTGCTGCTTGCTGCTCGAGACCGAGTGGAGGAATTACAGGCTCCTGGTATTTCAGAGTTGATATCTTTGCCTGGCACCGAGGGACGTGCTCCTGCTATAGAAGCTCTCAAAGATTCGAAGGATAAGCTAAGTTTTGTTGCATCCGCACCCTCCCCTGTTTCCTTCATTTTGCCTCGCCCGGCTTCGGTTACTCTGGAGAGCATTTGGGATGCTATTTCTAATCTTTCTACTATGGTCGCTACCCAATTTACTGTGCTATCTGATCGGGTAACTGCTACTGAAGACGCTCTTTCCCAAGTTTCATCTTCTTTGGCTATTATTACCACTAAGCAAGTTTCTTTGGACCGGCAGCTTGAAAGTGTAAAGGATTTATCTGATTCCTTGGTTAAGGATATTACTGTTTTGCATGCTAAGATCGAGTCCTTAGAGAATGCCGCTCGTGCTACAAACCTTCGTTTGTTAAATTTCCCGATTATACCTGGGACTCCGCCGCTGGATCTTTTTAAGAAATACCTCCAAGAAGCTTTATCAGTCCCTCCGCATTTGTTTCCTCCTGTGTCTAAGATTTATTACCTTCCCTTAGGGAAAAGAGAGCGGAAAGTTTCTGGGGGGGCTTTGGAAATAGATACGCTTAATGTGTCTGCCTTATTATCAACTCCTGGGGAAGAGGATTTAGCTGTATCCACTCTATTAGTTACATTAGCTCTTTCCTCAGATAGAGAGTGACTGCTATTGAAATTATTCTATAAAAAGCGTTCTACTTTGTTTTATGGTAAAAAGGTTTTGGTGTTCCCTGATGTGGCCCGGGAAATGCAGAAACGGAGGAGGACTTTTCTTCTATTAAAACCTGGGGTGGTATCTTTGGGTGCTTTTATTTACTCTTCGTTTTCCTTGCAAATGTTTAGTCACCTATAAAGCTCAGAAGTATGTGTTCTTTTCTCCTGCTGATCTTTCCACCTTTTTGAGTACTCATTTGGTGGTTGCTTCTATTCCGGGAACACAGACTCCATCATAAGTTTAGTACTCCTTGGTGCTCTGTCTTCATCTGTTTTCTTGATGTTGGTATTCTATGATTAATTTTGTGGTTAGTTCCTCCCCATTTTGAGGACTACTTTTGATCCTTGCTACATTGTATATTTTGTAATTTTTATATTAACTTGACTTCCTGCAAGTGTCATTATTCTGTACAAGTTTTGCTTGGTTCATTGTTTAAAAATGCATAAATAAAAAAAAAAAATAAATAAAAAAAAATTAGGAGTAGCTTTTCATCCCCTTTACCATTTTGGTGGCTCTTCTCTGTACCTTTTCTAATAATGCTATATCCTTTTTAAGATACGGTGACCAGAACTGCACACACTCAAATTGCTCTCTTGGTTTACAGTGGACACATAACAGGGGTTCTCGCTGGCAGCCCACCCAGATGTGATCTGGTTTCTTAGGGCAATGAGGCAAATACGTCCACATGATATTGTTCCCCTGTGGGACCTCAACCTGGTGCTATCTGCTCTTACATGTTCGCCCTTTGAGCCTCTCTCTAGGGCTTCCTTGAAAGCGCCTATCTTAAAGATGCTTTCCTGGTGGCTATTTGTTCAGCATGACTGATGTCTGAGCCTTTTCTGGGGTTGGCCAAGGAGAATGTGGTGTTGAGGCCAGTTCAGTTGTTTTTACCGGTAGTTGCACGGTTTGATCTCAATCAGTCTGTGACCCTTCTGTTTTTTCCTCGTTTGCAAGACTCTGAGGAAGATTCATTTGCATCAGCTAGACTTGCACAGTGTTGCATCAGTATCTTAAAAGAACGGAGCCCTTCTGTAAGTCCGATCATCTGTTTAGTTTGGAGGGCTGTGCCAAGGGTGAGGCAGCTTCCAAGCCTTTGATAGCTTCGTGGATAAAGGAGGCCATTGCCTCTGCTTATATGCTGAAGAGAAGACCAGTCACGGGTGCTCTGAAGGCACATTTGATGAAGTCAGCTGACATTTGCAAGGCAACTAATTGTTTTATTTATGTATTTATACATACATACCTACCGCCTTTATCCATGTCCTTGCATACCTCCTTTGCGCACTATTATCGCCTCAATGTGCATGTTTAAAACTATGTGCGTTTCAGGGCTTCAGTGCTCCAGGCTGGACTCGCGTGTCCCCCTCCCCCCCCGCCCCCACATGCCAAGTTACTGCTCTGGTACATCCCACACATATTGGGCTGGACTGGAGGGACAATAAAGAAGGCAGAATTAGACTTTACCTGCTAATTGTCTTTCCTTGAATCCATCCAGTCCAGTCCAGGATGCGCCCCCCATCCCCTTTTAATAATGACTTTCTGTGTTTTTGAGTTTCAGGAGTACTGGGAAAGTCTGGAGGTTTACCCTGGAGGTCTCCTTTCAGAAATACACTACTATATATTGGGCAGTTCTTGTGGATGATTCTTGACAGTATGCAAGTATGGCCCGGACTTCTTGCTTTCCTCTCTTTTTGTAAATAGTTCTACAAGTTGCTTTCTGTAGCAGAGTTGGTTGGGGGGTTGTTTTTGTCTTCGGGCTATGTTTGACAGGCTATTGCCTGGAATTTTAGCCTTACTATGCTCTCTTGGAGTCTGCTTTGTCTATAGGATACTGATCTCTGGAGGGAGCTCTTGTAATGTGACATCAGAAATCTGACATGCTCCGTTCCAAGCTGCTGGTGGAGGCTGATAACCCACACATACTGGACTGGACTGGACTGGATGGACTCGAGGAAAAACTATTAGCAGGTATGGTCTAATTCTGCCATGCCTATAGTATAAATGGAAGGGATGACGGTGGAGGAGAATGATCACATTCCCACCCATCTCCTAAGCTCTGAAGAGCAGGTAGTAAGTTGGAGGGGATAGATGTGCAGTCCTTTGGCCTTAGAAAAGAAAGGAAAGGTGGCTGGAATCAAAGGAAAGATGTGAGAATGAAGTGTGGGAAGGGGAGACAAAAATGACCTGATGGAGAATTCAAGACTAAATCTGTCCCTGAATGTAACTTACCTTGTATTATTACAGGAAAGGCGTGAGCTATATACTAATGCTACTAACGTTTGTTGTCTAGTCCTTGACCATTCTTAAAAAAAAACCCAATCGCAGTGGAAAATCAAACTAATCATAACACTTCCACCAACATACCAAATCCCACAGTGTATACTTTCATATTCTTGTCGGAGCCAACCGAGGGAGGGCTGGAAGTGTATAACCAACTCCCTCCAGACAGTAACCTCCTTTTGTGGTGTATTTTTTGAGCTGCTCGTGTGGGCTTTTATATGTGGGGCGCACTACTCGGACCATGAGAAATCGGTTAGCAGAACATGCTTCAAGAATTAGGAACAAAGTTCTATCGGCTCCGATGGTAGAGCATTGTGTTTCTATGGCACATGGTTTTGACACATTGAAATGGACGGTTATCGATCATGTCCCCCTTGATCCACGGGGGGGGGGGGGGGTGATCGGGAGTTGAGACTGCAACGTTTGGAACAACGATGGATATTCACACTAAATTCCGTTCATCCTTATGGGCTGAATCGCGAAATTGAGTGGAACACCATTCTCTGAAGTTGGCTGTGACGTCCTTAGTCTGTTCCGAGTTTTAACCAATAGCAGTGGGGATACCCCTGTCAGTGAGGTGTTCCCCCTCTGATTGGTTCATCCCTTCTTTAAAAGTCAGGTGTCGTTTTCAGCCATTAATTGAAGATGATCCCAAGCCGTGAGGACGGCGTGTTTCTATTGCCTGAAAGAGAAGTTTTAAGCACTTGATACAGGGGTCCACCCGAAACGTGCACGTCGTGCAACTTCATTCTTGGCAATTATTTTTGGGAAAGGATAAAAATTTCATTGAAGATAAGTGACTGTTTAATGTAATTCATTTTTTGGGGTGAAAAATATAATAAAAGGAGGTTACCGTCTGGAGGGGGTTGGTTATACACTTCCAGCCCTCCCTCGGTTGGCTCCGACAAGAATATGAAAGTATACACTGTGGGATTTGGTATGTTGGTGGAAGTGTTATGATTAGTCCTTGACCATTGGCAGATAACGGCATATATCATGGTATCACTGCAAGATGGACAATCAGAAATGCCTCCATATTTTTTTAATGTGAGAAGAATTTTATTTTTACTACCAAACCTGGGCTGTTGAGGAAAAGGCTAGTGTTTCCCCAAAAAATTTGAAAGACCGTGTCAGTCTGAATTAATAAGTCTGGACAATGGCATACAGTAGGAATTTTTATTTGTCCAATCGTTTATCCCACCCTGTGGGACATATGAATAACATGCTAGTTTATATCTCGTAATAGACACATGACTGCTTACTTTAGAATGAGTATGTCATATTGGTTGTAATTTGGTCATTTTCTTGTTAAAATTGATTCAAATCTTGCATAAGCAACATAGAACATTTATCCGAGTGAAAGGGTTAAGCTATATCTATCCCTGTTTAATGTACATTACCAAGTTTGAGTTAGTGTAAACCGCTTTGATTGACATGATAAAGCGGTATATGAAATATGTTAAATAAATAAATCTATCCACGTTCTTAGTAATTCTGTTGATAGGGTCTATAATTTTTCTTGTTAAAGACAGTAGACTTCATGTTCCGAGTTTCCTGGATTCCTATAGAGCCCAGTCTAAAAAATGACATTCTGTGGGCCATTCTTCAGCCACTATGATTTTAATGACTAGGTCACAGATGCTAGTAACAAGTCTGCAGTTGGATATTTGAGTGTGTAGAATACTAACTTGGGTGCATACCTTCTAGTCTTGGCAGTTTAATTGTTTTTTGTCAAGTTTTTGTTACATCATCCAGCTTATTTGCTTCAGTTTCTCAAAATGTCATTCAGTTTAATAGATTGTTTCCTGTATGGTTATTTCCTAGACAGGTGAATAGTGGAGTACCTCATGGATCTGTGCAGGGTCTGCTGTTTTTTAATATATTCATATATGACCTAGAAATAGGAATAACTAGTGAGGTGATCAGATTTACAGATGACACAAAATTATTCAAGGTTATTAAAATACAGGAGGATTGTGAAAAATTGCAAGAGGACAGTGATAAATTGGAAGACTGGATGTTCAAATGGCAGATGAAATTTTATGTGGACAAGTGCAAAGTTGGTAGCTAGGAAAGAAAAACCCAAACTACGGTTACATGATGCGATGTTCCACATTAGGAATCATCATCCAGGAAAATGATTTAAGCATCATTGTGGATAATACATTGAAACCCTCCGCATAGTGTGCGGAGGCGGAAAGGAATGGAGAATAAAACCAAGGATATTATAATGCCTCTGTCATTCCATGTGCAATTGCACCTTGAATATTGTGTGCAATTCTAGTTGCCATATCTTAAAAAAATATAGCAGAATTAGAAAAGGTACAGAGAAGAGCCACCAAAATTAGTAAAAGGGATGGAAGGGATACCCCTATGAGGAAAAGCTTAAAATGTTAGGGCTCTTCAATTTGGAAAAAAGATGGCTTATGGGAGATATGATAGAGGTCTGTAAAGTAATGGAGTGGAATAGGTAAACATAGATTGGTTATTTACGCCATTAAAAAAGTAGAAAGACAGGGGACACAATTAAGCTATAATGTAACCAATTTAAGACTAAGAGAATATTTTTTTCACGTGACGCAGAATAAACTCTAGAATTAGTTACCAGAAGATGTAATAAAAGCCGTTGGTGTAGCTGGGTTTAAATAAAGGTTTGGACAAGTTCCTGGAGGAAAGGTCCATAAACCATTATTAAAGAGGATGCAGGAAATCCACTGCTTACCCGGGGACAAGCATTGTGTAACCTGATCTGGATTGGCCACTGTTGGAAGCAGGATACTGGGTTTGATGGACCTTGGTCTGACCCAGTATAGCATTTCTTATGTTCTTAGTTTTAAAGATTTGAAGCAAAGAGTTCATTGAATTTTTTCCTATGTCTCTTCTCCTTGAGCGCCTCTTTCTTTCTTTTTTTTTTTTCTTTCATTTGGTGGTTTGACCAGCGCTTTCGGAATTTCTGTTTTTTGAATACTTGTAAAAGACTTTTGCCCTCAACTTCAGGTTTCCCCTCAAATTCTTCCATGGCCTATCTTAATGTTCTCTGTCAACCAAGCAGGATTTAACCAGGCACACAAGTAGATGATATCATCCAACAGCACCAGAACAGAATGGCTTTCCGAGAGTTCAGACCTAGTGGAAAGTTCTGAGCAAGCAAAGCAGTCCCCTCGGCTTACTTGTTAGCTGGCTTGCCTGGGAATCGGTATTTTCAGAAATTTAAAACAGCCTACAGACCTCAGAAACCTCTGCTAGTCTAAGAGGAACTCATTACAAAAGTTTCCACAACTGAAATATGTCTGGGAAATATCATGTTTCCAAAACTGTTGCTCCCCTTATAGTTCCTGCCTCCATCCAGATGGACAGCCTGATCCCAGGCAAGGGATTGTTCCATGTGCAAGATGCCTCATGAATTCTTTGAGAAACAAATGGAGGAACAGGGAAAGGAAAGGGCAAGGCTGAAGCACATTCATGACCTTGAGAGCTACATTGATGAAATACTAATTGAAGTATTTTTAAGATTTCTAGCAGAGGGGAAGATGAAAAGGTATTGAAAGAGGATAACAGGGCATGGATCACCAGAGCCTGCAGAATCTAAGAACCAACTCCACCTTCCCTTGAACTTAAGAATCAGTATGCAGACTTGGTAGCGTAGGAGGTGAAAACATCAGTGATCACTAGCAAACAGCCCTGACTGTATGTTAGAACTTGACCTGGTTGGTATCACTGCAAACACACCCTGTAGATAACTCAGCTCTTCCTCACTCAAAATTTTAAACGTCAGTACTAACATTTTAAACACATACCACTCTTGAATCAG
The DNA here is from genome assembly GCA_033557465.1 of Ichthyophis bannanicus. Lineage (NCBI taxonomy): Eukaryota > Metazoa > Chordata > Amphibia > Gymnophiona > Ichthyophiidae > Ichthyophis > Ichthyophis bannanicus. Next base: position 298,831,869 of record CM066037.1, read on the forward strand.
GAGCCAATGCAACTGCTTCAACACAACTGCCACTGAATCCCTCTGACCACACCCCACCAACATCCTTATAGAACCACCTACAACCTCCGCACCAGATAATCTGACAGTCCCACATTTTGGAGGTTGCAGTAGCCCAGCACAGAAATCAGCAAAGCCTCTATTGTTATTTACATTGCCAAATCATCAAAAAACAGGTGGAGCTGATGCACAAGCCTCTGCTGTCCGTGAGCAGCTTGCACTGTTTTGGAGATTTGAGCATGCATAGACAAATCAGCATCAAGCAATACTACTACTATTACTTCTATTAAACACTTATATAGCACCACACATGCAGCGCTGTACAGACATACACACAAGAAACAGTCCCTGCTCTTCCGAGCTTACAATCTAGTCAAGACAGTACTCGCAAATCCTGCATCATCTTCCAACACAACCTTGCACCCCGAATACATAACCATTCTGACAGGGCCTTGGGATTCAGCTCTCCACAGATCAAAACTTCTGAGCACTGAATACCGTGTAACACTCCTCCTGCCAGTCTACCACCATCTTTGCACAGATAGATATTTATTTAGTTATTTATGTTAGTTACTTACAGATCTTCTATGCTGCTTTTATCCCTTGGTCAAAGCGGTGTGCATCAAACAAAACAGAACATAAAACAATATAACCATGTAACAGAATTACAAATATTTGTACAAAAATAAAAGATCAAGGGTGATGTAGGAATAATGTTTGTATAAGTATAAAGAATAATAAGATTAGGGTATATTTTGTACACAGTCTTCAAAATAGTTTGCAAATAAGTCTTTAAGTCCTTACAAAATGAAAGTAAGTCCTTGTTGATTTGCACATTTGGTGGAATTGAGTTTCAAATACTTGGTGAATATAGAGAAAGCGCTTCTAGAAGTAGTTGAGTTAGATTTAGCAAAAAGTACTGTCAGGGATAATATGTTTAGAGATCCTGTTCTCCTTGACCATATCTGATACTATTGGCTTCACATTCTGAATATCAGCCATGTGCCCCCCAGAACACATACATAAAATTAACTTTCAAAAATAAGTAGTGTGCATTAACAGAAATGTTTTCTGCATTCATTTTTACATGAAAAAGAAAAATGAGATTTTGAAATAGCACGTGCAAAGAGACATGTTCATCAAATTAATAAAGCAAATTCAAAGTTCTGAGGTGAACCTGACTTATAATGTGTATTATATTGATATGTACTACTGTGGTGATAACCAAAACAATTACCAAAAACCCTGAAAAAACATTTGGCAGTACGATAGAAAAGTTGCCATAGAAAGCAATACTAACTTCCAGGACTCACAGCACTACAAATATATACCAGGCCATAATCTACCAACACACCACCTACTGGGAAATAGAACAATCCAGAATGTGACAGTCGCCTACACAGAACTACACACTAGCAGAATCCTTTATAACAGAGATGCATGTAGAACACAAGTAGGCCCTCACCAAACACAGAATGAGACTACTCATTTGAAACAGAAATATGAAGAGAATCTGAACAAGAAACCTCTAAGATTGGGTCACAAAAAAGTCCCCACAATATTCGCAAGCTGTAAACAATTTTTTTTTGTCAGACTCTGCTCTTTATGTAATGGTATATAAATTGTGGTGTTTAATCCTTGAGTCCATTTTTATTTAAATATTCATTAAAAATCGCTATCCACTTTTATCTTCATATATTCATTCCACAAAATGGAATTCCAAAATCCCAGTTGAAATGTCCCAGAACAGTGTTATATTTTGGACGACAAACCACACCACTTTTATCGTCCTGCTTCAAGGAAACAAAGCTCTCCAACAAGCAGTAACTATACTTACCTTTTTTTTTCTTAAGAGATTTCAGCCATTCTGTCATTTCAGCTATTTTCATCACAGGCTGTTTTAGCAGTGTTCACAACGGTACTTCCAGCTTTCATTGTTGTTCCAGCTTAGTTTTTGACATCTTTAAATAACCGAAACTGGAATTAAAATGAACACCCTAAAGCATGTTTTATCGCATGTATATCATGATGTTCCCTTATACAAATATCTTATATGGGGAATTAATCACAATGATGTCCAATCATTCCCATTGGGTCTAATATTTTTAAGTTAAAAATCCAATGCTGCTTCAAATAGTTCAAATAGCGCTGATGATCACTTCCCATCAGGAATGCTGGTACGTAATTTATAATGTGCCATTTCAATGAGGCAAATGTGTGCTGCTTATCCTCACAATGGGATACAGTAAGTATGTTCTTCCATCTATATTTTACATGCCCTACTCATCCGACCTATAAATAACCGGACCAGAGCTGCTGAAGTGTTGAAGCCAAGACCTGACCGCCCAAAAATGATGACAGACTAGTTCCAGTTGCCTGAAGAAGCCCCTCCCCCCACACAGCATCCTCTTCTCTAAGAACAGACATTTAAGTTAGGGCTCATCTATGGCCCAGTGGTGAATGATAGTGGCAAGACTAGGCTGTCGAGACATGAGTGATGTCTATTTATGTTCCTCTGCTAGGCCCTGCCTCCTGTACAGAAGCCAGCAGGGGGAAGCTTAGAGGAACATGACCTGATGGCTCCCGTTCATCTTAACTTTGCTCATGCATATATCTCTGTCATCAGATTTGGTTTGTCTGAGGAAGGGGGAAGGAAATGGGGATGGGGGAGGGCGCCTTGCAGGGAAATGGGGAAACATGTTACCATCTCCCCTATAAGTCGTCAATTGGACAATATGTATCGAGTGTCAGACTGCCTTGGCTTTCAAAAACTGCAGTTTCTTCACCATTCCATGGTGGTGGAATCGGCGATGCGCTGGATAAAGAGCAGGAAGAACCATGCTTCGATCCCTCCGGGCTGTGAATCGAGGAACCTCTATTCCTTTGCCCGGCGCTGTTTTTGGGTATCGATGCTAGCTAGTAGGATTAATTTCTAAATGGGGATGTTCCTGAAAAAACTGAACAAGGACTGGGAAGGATGCCTCCCTTTCCTCCAGAGGAAAAACGACCAGCCTTCCAGGCTGTCTTCTCCCATAGTCAGAATGTATCAAAATTTGTCAACACAGCCACCTTCGATGCATTTGAGTCATCCAGCAGAGCATATTCTATAGGGACTAGGCATCTAGCTTGGCTTCAGGCCTTGAATTTGGATCAATGGGTCCAAGATAAGCTTGGCAACATTCCCTGCGCAGGTGAAAACCTATTCGGTAAGAACTGGTGGGAGGAAAGCAGGGGAACTGGAGACTGATGATACCACCCTCAAACGGCTCTCTAGGAAGACATCTGACCCCTCCAAAAAGAAAGCATCACCTAAAAAAGCCATCTACTCAGAGAGGTTTTACCCTTCTTACCCCCAGCCAGCCTACCACCCACAACAAAAGCAGCAGGAGCCCAAACAGTCCAAGAATCTCAGATTCACTAAGAGACAACCCCAAACTCAACCAGCTCCTGCTATGTTGAGTTTTTGACTCCAGATAGGGAACATAGCCAGTCCCCAAAAGACTCTGCAGGATCAGATACCCATTCCAGGAAGACTCTCGCTGTTCAGCCAGAGATGGCATACCATTACCACAGAAAACTGGACTCTCACCATCATACAGAAGGGGTATCAACTCAACTTTTGAGAGCTTCCCCCTCACTATTTCATTGGGGACTATCCTTCCAAACCCCCTCCGGAGGCCCTCCTCCAGCAGGAAATAAACATTCTCCTTACACAAGGAGCTGTAGAACCATTTCCTCTTCAGGAACTGTTCAAAGGTGGCTTCTCCCCCTACTTCATCGTTCCAAAGAAGTCAGGAGACCACAGACCCATCCTGGATCTCAGAAATCTAAGCAAATTCCTGGTAAAAAAATTCAAAATGATCTCCCTGGGTACCCTTTTTCCCTGCCTCCAGGAAAATGACAGGCTTTGTTCCCTAGATCTCAAAGAGGCCTTATACACATCTGATACACATCTGATACACTCAAGCCACAGGTTCACATGTCAAGGAACCCATTATCAATACAGGGTTCTCCCCTTTGGCTTGGCATCTGCACCAAGAGTTTTCACAAAATGAGCCGCCATGATGGCCATACATCTTCGAAAAGCCAAGATCTAGGTTTCCCTCTACTTGGATGACTGGCTCATAAAGGCAGAATCTCCTGGAGAGCCCTGCTCATCTCAGCAAAATACCCTAACCCTTTGCAATTCCTCGGGTTCATCATAAATTTTCCAAAGTCACACCTTGTTTCAACACAAAGGCTGGAATTCATAGGCACCATTCTAGACACCAAGCAGTGCAAAGCTTTTCTCCCGGTGGACTGCATGAACTGCTTGATAGAATTGGCCACAAGCATGCAACAAAGCCAAGAGGCTTCAGCACACTGCTTTCTAACTCTACTAGGCCATATGGCCTCCACAGTACATGTAGTCTCATATGCCATACTCCATATGTGTCAGACGCAATGGACTCTCTCAACCCAGTGGACTCAGGCCACAGGGAACCTATGGGATCTGATCCAAATAACATCTCCCATGGCTGACTCCCTCTGGTGGTGGTGCATCCCAGCAAATCTGCTAGCAGGTTCACCTTTTCAGATGCCCCAGCCTCAACATGTGCTGACGACCGATGCTTCCAAACAGGGTTGGGGAGCACACATGGACTTTCTCTGAGTACAGGATCTCTGGACAGCACAAGAGTCCCAACAACAGATAAACCTTTTAGAGTTTCGAGCAGCCATGAAAGCTCTCCACGTTTTTCAACATAAACTCTCCAATAGTCCAGTCCTCATATGAACGGACAATCAGGTGGCAATGTTCTATATCAACAAAGAAGGGGGAACGGGCTCTCTCCCTCTGTCAGGAAGCGTGCAAACTTTGGGACGTCGCCATCTAACACCACATGAACTTATGTGCAGTTTACATTCCAGGAGAAAACAATCTCCCGGCAGACTGCCTGAGTCGCATCCTGCAATCCCACGAATGGTCTCTTGATCGGATGAGGGCAACAGAGTTGTTTCATCTCTGGGGAACCCCATGGATAGATCTCTTTGCCACTCCGCAGAACTCCAAACTTCCCTGGTTCTGCTCCATCCAAACTCAGTCTGGCATCAGAAGCATTCATGATCTGTTGGGGACTCCTGTATGCATTTCCCCCATCCCCCTAATCTCAGACCTTCTTCAAACTGAGGGCAGACAAGGGCTCCATGATACTCATAGCTCCACACTGGCCTCGTCAACCTTTGTTTACCCTCCTTTTATATCTGGCACAAACCTCACCGATCCTGTTGGGATCCAGGCCAGGTTTCCTCTCGCAAGACAACGGAGCACTCCTCCACCCCAATCTCTGATCCCTTCACCTAATAGCCTGGCACCTGAAAGCATAGTTCTTCGGGATCTTCCTCTCTCTACAGAGGTCAAGGACATCCTCCTTTCCTCTAGAAAACCCTTTACCAGAAGGGCTTATTCCAACAAGTGTCAAAGATATACTACATGGTACTCTCAAAATGCTCACAATGCATTCGAAGCATAAGTACCGATGCTTTTGCATTACCTCTATCATTTATCTTCACTCTGTCTCAAATCAAACTCTGTCCGAGTACACATTAGTGCTATTTCAGCTTTCCATAACCCAGTTGATGGCAAACCCATTTCCACAGCTTCTCTAGTGGCATGACTCATGAGGGGTCTACTCCTCACCAAGCCACCTATTCGCCCGACACCAGTGGCATGGGATCTCAGCGTCGTGCTAGCTCCACTCCTGAAACCACCCTTTGAGCCGTTAGCAACCACACATCTCTGCTATTTATTGTAGAAAGTGCTCTTCCTCATCGCCCTGACCTCAGCCAGGTGCGTCAGCGAGTTACCAGTCTTGGTGGCTCAATGCCCTTATATGCGTTTTCACCATGACAAAGTAGTCCTACAGATGCACCCCCACTTCCTCCCGAAAGTGGTTTCCCCTTTTCATATTAATCTGTCATCCTCCCAGTCTTCTCTCCAAAGCCGCACGCCTTGCTTGCAGAAGAAACTCTGCATACCCTCGACTGCAAGAGAGCTCTGGCCTTCTACCTCGAGAACACACAACCTCAGGAAAACCTCAGCTGTTTGTGTCCTTTGACCCAGCACACCTGGGTCTCCCAGTGACTAAACGCTCCCTATCCTGCTGGATAGCGGACTGCATATCTTTCTCTTATGACAAAGCAGGACTTTCCCTCAAGGGACATGTCACTGCTCACAATGTCTGGGCTGTGTTGGCCTCTGTGGCCAACATACGTACAGTATCCATTGCTGAGATTTGCTGAGTTGCTACATGGTGGTCCATCCATACCTTTGTGGCCCACTACTGCTTGGACAAGAACTCCTGCCGGGATGCAGCCTTTAGACCTGGGGTCACCAACCACCAGAGGGCCGCGGGCCGCACAGCCGACTACCGGGAGCCTCGCGGGCCGCACCCCCCTTCTCCCCGCCCCCGCGAAAAAAAACAACAAACGCAAAATTATGAAAACAATGGCTGATCACCTTTATTGAATTTAATGAGATGGCTGATGATTCATGCTAGCAGACAAACGCTTTATGTCCGGCTTCACAGATGTCACTGCCAGGAGAAGGGACGCTTGCAGGTGGTCGTCGGTGAGCTGCGAGCGCGTGGATACAATGGCGGGAATCCTTGGCGGGCCGCACGTAATGTTAACCGGGGTAGAGCCTCGCGGGCCGCACGAAGGGACCTTGTGGGCCGCATGCGGCCCGCGGGCCGCAGGTTGGTGACCCCTGCTTTAGACAGGTGGTCCTTCAGCATATCTTTGGGATGTAGATGCAACTCCTACCCCCCACCCACTCTGCCTGGTTCTCAGTGACAGGGAAGTCGAGGTCATCAACCCTGTCTGATGTTAACTGTGAGATCTGGGAGCTAGGGAGCCCCATATGTGATGACTAGATTCCTGCTTGTTCCTGGAGATAGCATAATTACTCACCTATAACAGGTGAACAGCAGGAATTTAGTCTTCACACCCCGCCCACCTTAACATAAGAACATAAGAAAATAAGAGATGCCATACTGGGTCAGACCAAGGTCCATCAAGCCCAGTATCCTCTTTCCAACAGTGGCCAATCTAGGTCATACGTACCTAGCAGTTTCCCCAAAAGACACAGGTTCCACAGTGCTTGCACTGAGTCAAGCATTGATATCCTGGGTCCCTTCTTCCCTTCTCCCTTCTTGTGGAGTTGTAGAGTTCTCTCTATTCTCTCTTCTATACTCTCCTTTATCTTCAGCTATATACTCAACTGAGGAGAGTACGTTGAAAGAGCGGGAAGACACCAGCGCAGGAGCAGTGGACTGCTCCCAAAAGCTTTCCTAATGGTAACTGGGGAGCTTCCCACGCGGGCATCAATATGTGAAGACTAAATTCTTGTTGTTCCCAAAGATCACCTGTTACAAGTGAGTAACTACACTTTCACCCCTATCTGGATGAGTGGCTGATCAGGTCAGATTTCCTGCAGAAGTGGAAGGAGGATATAGGGCAGGTGATTCACTGGCTGGAATGGTTGGGATTGGTGATCAATTATCCCAAGTGCAGCATCTGCCCCTTACAGGTGTGGGGAGTACCTCCAGTCTTTTTTTGACACTTTCAAGAGCTGGAGTTTCCTCACTTGGAATGCACAGACTTTAGTCCCACCTCGGACAGTTTTATGCGAGTCCGGCTCCTTGGGCTTGGATTTATCTGCAACTTCTATAGTCCATGACAATGCTGGAGCTGGTCCCTTGGGCCAGAGCCTCACATGCATCCTCTGCAGAAGCATTTATTATCCCTCTGGTCTCATTTTTTTTTCCAGCAGTTCAACCAGACCTTAGCCCTCTCCAGGGAGGTCAATAAACAATTCGAGTTGGCATTCAGATGAACCATCTGATGTGTGGTATGCTAGTGGAAGCCCCAGATTGGGTGATAGTCACTATGGGCGCCAGCCTGAGAAGCTGGGAAGTGCATTTTCAAGGCCAGATGGTTCAGGGGCTGTGGTCCCCTCAAACTGAGTAGCTCGTCAGACAGTTGGAGGTCAAGGTGATCTGCTTGACTCTGGTGACATTGCAGCCCTTGGTAGCGGGCAGAGCAATGGCAGCAGGAGATTGGAAAAACCTCCACAGGCAGCAGGCAGCACAAAAGAGTGGAGAGGTACCACAGCTACACCAAGTAGATCTTATCTCAAAAAGCTTTAATAGCAACTGGACTTGGCTAAGTTTCAGCAAACATCTCTGCGTTAGAGGTCCACAACTATGTGTCAGTGTTATAGTCACAAGTCATACACAGAAAGGGGGGCTGTTACTTCTGGAGAGAAATCTGAAATTGTGAGTATATACTTCTGGGAATTTTTCTGAAAGGAATTGTTTTCTTTTAAAGCTAATTAATCTGTGAACCCACTATTTTTTGTTAAATCAGTCAGGGCCTAGTAGCAACAGTTTAAGATTCAATTTAAAACACAGAAGAGAACTTTCTGGTTACCTTTCATACCCAGTAGAGAGCTGTAGTTTAAATTTCATAGTCACTCAGGGCCTAGCATCAGCTAAGTACTTTTAGTTTCAAATTAAAACAAAGAAGAGAGCTTTCTGGTTAAATTTAGAATCCAGCAGAGAGCTTGTAGTTTAAATTTCATAATAGGTTAGAGCCTAGCAGCAGCAAAGAGCTATAATTTAAATCAAATCAGAATATAGCTTACCTCAGCAGCACAGGACAGGGTACTGTGTAGCAGCCCTCTTTTAATAAGTGTTATATCCCTCCCTTCCTCCCCACACCCACCCTCCCCTGGGATAATCACAGCTTTATAGGTACTTGCACAACTTAAAAGACAGGAGGTGCTCTCAGGTGAAGCTCATTACCCAAATCAGTCATACACTAAGGACCTGAGATTAATTAAGCTTCAGGTGAACAAGGTATATTAAACTTATTAGGTACAGTTTTAGTGGTATAAATATCCATAGCACCCTTTAGTACGTAAAGAACTTAAAGATCTAAACACAAACTTAAAACTAAGATGCAGACAGCAGTCCAGCAGCGGGATGTGGGCTTTCCAGTCTTTTGCATTTAGTGTCACATGTATGATTTTCTCCCAGCTGGTGAGAGGTCTTACATGTGCACTAGGTGCAAGGAGCTCTTTGCTCTCAGGGAACAAGTCCGTTCTCTAGAGGCTAAAGTAGCAGACTTGGAAAGCATAAGACAGACAGAGAGGTACATAGACGAGACCTACAGGGATATAGTCCTGAAGTCCCACCTCCAGTCTGGCAGCATCCCTGTTGCCATGGAGGAGAGAGGTCATATGACAGGAGAGCATCACCCTGGTGTGGCAGGAAGTGATCCTGTAACTAGGACCTGTCCTCCAGGTGATGTAAACCCCTCTCGCACCGAGGAGGTTTCTCCAGGGCCAAGTGCCCATGAGGGAAGGGTTAGGACAGCAGTTATAGTTGGTGATTCAATCATTAGGCATGTAGATAGCTGGGTGGCTGGTAGACGTGAGGATCGCCTGGTAACATGCCTGCCTGGTGCGAAGGTAGCGGACCTCACGCGCCACCTAGATAAGGTCTTAGATAGTGCTGGGGAGGAGTCTGCTGTCTTGGTACATGTCGGTACCAATGACATAGGAAAATGTGGTAGGGAGGTTCTGGAAGCTAAATTTAGGCTTTTAGGTAGGAAGTTGAAATCCAGAACTTCCAGGGTAGCATTCTCCGAAATGCTTCCCGTTCCACGCACAGGACCCAAAAGGCAGGCAGAGCTCCGGAGTCTCAATGCGTGGATGAGACAATGATGCAGAGATGAGGGGTTTGGATTTGTTAGGAACTGGGGAACATTCTGGGGAAAGGAGGGGCTCTTCCGAAGGGATGGGCTTCACCTTAACCGGGATGGAACCAGGCTGCTGGCATTAACCTTTAAAAAGGAGATAGAGCAGCTTTTAAACTAGATAATAGGGGAAAGCTGACAGTTGCCCAAGAGCGCATGGTTCGGAAGAATGTATCCTTGAAGGATACTACAAAAAGCAGAGAGGTTCCAAAAAAGAGTAAAGTAGCCCAAATGCCCTCGAGTATGGAGCAGACAGAGCTTAAAGATCCCAAATTACACGTCTACCAATAGCCAAATTGATATGAATAAAATACAGTCTCTAAAATGCTTGTATGCAAATGCTAGAAGTCTAAAAAACAAGATGGGAGAGTTAGAATATATAGCACTAAACGAGAGGTTAGATATGATTGGAATATCAGAGACATGGTGGAAGGAGGACAACCAGTGGGACACTGTGATACCGGGTACAAACTATATCGTAATGATAGAGCTGATCAAATTGGTGGAGGGGTTGCGCTCTGTTAGAGAGGGCATTGAGTCAGAAAGGATTAAAGTTTTGCAAGAAACAAAATTTGCTGTAGAATCTCTATGGATTGAAATTCCATGTAAAAAGGGGAAGGCGATGGCAGTGGGGGTGTACTATCGTCCGCCTGGCCAGAATGAACAAATGGATGATGAAATGCTCAAAGAAATCAAGGAAGCTAGCAAAAGTTACAGTGCAGTAATAATAATGGGTGATTTCAATTACCCAGCATCGACTGGATCAGTGTCACAGCAGGACATGCTAGGGAGATAAAGTTCCTAGATGAAATAAATGACTGCTTCTTGGAGCAGCTGGTTCATGAACCGACCAGAGGGGAAGCCATATTAGACCTAGTCCTTAGTGAAACACCAGATCTAGTGCAAGAGATAAGGGTGTTGGGGCCACTTGGCAATAGTGATCATAGCATGATCGCCTTTGATTTAATTAGTGGAGGAGGGATAGTAAGGAAATCCACAGTACTACCCTTTAACTTTTGAAAGGGAGACTATGATAAAATGAGGAAAACAGCTAAGAAACTAAAAGGAGCAGTTGCAAAGGTGAAAGACGTACATCAAGCTTGGATGTTGTTGAAAAATACTATCTTGGAAGCCCAGACCAGCTGTATTCCACGCTTTAAGAAAAGTGGAAGGAAGTCCAAAAAACTGCCAGCATGGTTTAAAGGTGAGGTCAGAGAGGCTGTTGCCAAAAAAGCATCTTTCAGGAAATGGAAAAAAGAGCCAAATGACGAAACCTGGAAACAGCACAAGCACTGGCAAGTCAAATGCAAGGCATTGATAAGGCAGGCAAAGAGAGAATTTGAGAAGAAGCTTGCTGCGGAAGCAAAAACACGAAATAAAGACCTTTTTCAAGTACATTCGTAGCAAAAAACCTGTGAGAGAGTCAGTTGGTCCATTAGATGATAAAGGGGTTAAAGGAGCACTAAGAGGCGACAAGGCGATAGCGGAGAGACTGAATGAATTCTTTGCTTCAGTCTTTACTGAGGAAGATGTAGGGATGTTACCCATGACTGAAGTGGTATTTAAAGGTGCGGAAGAATTGAAGGAAATATCGATACATCGTGAAGATGTCTTACAACTATTAGATAAACTGAAGAGTAGCAAATCACCTGGGCCGGATGGTATACGTCCAAGGGTGTTGAAAGAACTGAAATATGAGATTGCAGACCTGCTATTAGTAATCTGTGAACTATCATTAAAATCATCTCTAATACCTGAAGATTTGGAGGATCGCCAATGTAACACCAATTTGTAAAAAGGGTTCCAGGGGTGATCCGGGAAACTACGTCAGTACCGGGAAAAATGGTAGAAACCATCATAAAGAATAAAATTACTCAGCATGTAGATAGTCACGACCTAATGGGAGACAGCCAACATGGCTTTAGACAAGGAAGATCTTGTCTTACTAATCTGTTATGTTTTTTTTGAAGGAGTGAATAAACAGGTGGACAAAGGTGAGTTGGTTGATATTGTGTATCTGGACTTTCAGAAAGCCTTTGACAAGGTCCCTCATCAGTCATGGGATAGGAGGCAGTGTACTATTGTGGATCAGGAACTGGTTAAAAGATAGAAAGCAGAGGGTAGGGCTAAATGGCCAATTTTCCCAATGGAGAAAGGTGAATAGTGGTGTACCCCAGGGATCTGTGCTGGGTCCGCTGCTTTTTGACATATTCATAAATGACCTGGAAAGTGGAATAACGAGTGAGGTTATCAAATTTGCAGATGACACAAAAATATTTAAAGTTGTTAAAACCCAAGAGGATTGTGAAAAATTGCAAGAGGATCTTGATAAATTGGAAGACTGGGCATCAAAATGGCAGATGAAATTTAATGTGGACAAGTGCAAGGTTATGCACCTAGGGAAGAACAACCCAAACTATGGTTACACGATGCAAGGTTCCACATTAGGAACCACCACCCAGGAAAAAGATTTAGGCGTCATTGTGGATACCATGTTAAAACCCTCGGCCCAGTGTGCAGCGGCAGCCAAGAGAGCAAATAGAATACTAGGTATGATAAGGAAAGGAATGGAAAATAAAACAAAAGATATTATAATGCCTCTATATCGTTCCATGGTGAGACCGCACCTTGAATTTTGTGTGCAATTCTGGTCGCCGTATCTTAAAAAGGATATAGCGATTTTAGAAAAGGTTCAAAGAAGAGCCACCAAAATGGTAAAGGGGATGGAAGGATACTCCTTTGAGGAAAGGCTAAAACGTTTAGGGCTCTTTAACCTGGAAAAGAGACGGCTGAGGGGAGATATGATAGAAGTCTATAAATTAATGAACGGAGTGGAACGGGTAAACGTAGATCGATTGTTTACGTTATCAGAATATAGAAAGACTAGGGGACATGCAATGAAGCTACAGGGTAAACTATTTAAGACTAATAAAAGAAAACATTTTTTTCACTCAACGTGTAATCAAACTCTGGAATTTGTTACCGGAGGATGTAGTAAAGGCTGTTAGTGTAGCTGGGTTTAAAAAAGGTTTGGACAAGTTCCTGGAGGAAAGGTCCATAAACCATTATTAAGAAGTGACCGAAGATATCAATGCTTGACCCAGTACAAGCATTGTGGAACTTGTGTCTCTTGGGGAAACTGCTAGGTACATATGACCTAGATTGGCCACTGTTGGAAACAGAATACTGGGTTTGATGGACCTTGGTCTGACCCAGTATGGCATATCTTATGTTCTTATGTTCTTATGTAACACCTTCAATGAAAAAAAAATCTGACGTCAATAATTCTGGGTACAAATACTGGAGTACCAGTATATGTGACAAACAGTAGGTATTCTGGTGGCTCTGGACTGGCTGTGCAGGCCATGATATGCAGATCGAGTGTATCTGCTAGTAGAGCACCTGCTCTTGCTGCCTCAGGATGAGGCCCTTTTGTTAACATCTCCTGATAATGGAGATCTCCATTCCCTTCGTGCTTACAGCTTGGCCCTTGAAGCCTAAGCTTTACAGGAGAGGTTGCTATAGAGTGGTGGTAGATACTATGCTCAGAGTGTGTAGGAATTCAATCTCCTTAGGCTATGTTAGGGTTTGGAGAGATTTTTTTCAATGGGTGGTGCTCCTGTCGAGCCCTATTGGTTAGAAGAGCGAGCATGGGGTGGTTGTTTTGTTCTTGAGGTGGGGCTGCATCAGGGACTCGCAGGAGAACACTTCTCAAATTTTGGAGATGACTCCTTTCATTGGTCACACCATCTCTTCTCTTCAGCAGACCAAGGAAGGGACAGGAAGCTGCTAAATCCTCAGTTTCTCAATGGCTTAAGGAAGCCAGCACTTCAGCATATGTCCACCAGGACACAGGCTGTCTCTTGGGTGGAGTCAGTCTTTGTGTCTCCAGAGGACATCTGCAAGGAGGCTATCCGATCTTCTTTGAGTACTTCTTGGTTGCATTTGGGAGTTGGAGCTAATGATGTCTTTGGCAGGTCAGATCTCTTCAGAGCCTTGTCTTCCTCCCAGCCCGGGACTGGTCTAGCAATATGACAAGGAAGGAGTAATGTTTAATCATATCTGATAATTCCCTTGCCTTGAATGCTGCTAGACTAGTCCAGGATCCATCCTGAAAGACTATCTATACAGGTTGGGAAGATTTGCTATTTTTCTAGCAATGGCCTGATAGGCATTAAACCTGATGCAGATTTATTCGTGGTAGGAGAGCCAAACGCTAGTTCCAAATAAATGTCTCATGAATTGTACCTTAAAAGTTGGTTGTTAATCTTAAGAGTTGTGGAGTGTTTGTGCTCACTGCTTGGAAGGGTCAAAAACTGGCTTCTAGGCTGCTGCATCAGTATATATCCTAAGATATTGAACATTGCTTGAGTCTGCCTCTGCCTGTGGTAAGAGGGCATAACCCATTCATCTGAATTGGTCTAACAGTATTCAAGGAAAGGAAATTAAGTATGATGAAAATGTCTCCTAACTTGTGCTGCCAACTGAAATTATATTTGCAAATTGACACGCTTTTTTAAAACTTTTATTCAGCAAAGATCTTTAAGCAATGTTGATTTGATGTTAAATTGATTCTCAGCTGACTCTCAGGAGGTGTGCCAATAATCATAGGAATTGTGGGAGCAAGTAGATTAGCACTTGGGGTGGGGGGAGGTTTACCTTTTAACTGAGTGGAAGCTCTTACTATTTGATAAATTTAGGGCTTCAGCTATGTCCTGATTATTTTGAGAGCCCAGATGTGCTGAAGGGAAGGGATTATGTACTATTATCATTTGGGACAGAACACATGCCCTAGGTGTGGTTACTAAAGTCTTCACTCATAAATTAATTCCTGCCTTCTATAGCATTCTTTATGTTAATTAAAATAAGATGTGCATTTGTTCTTTTTCTGCTGAGGCACAGCTCTTCTAATGGGAATACTTTATATGGGAACATTTCAGTAAGTTTTGGGGATGAAGGGGAAGAACTGCAACAGAAAAATAACTTTTGGGAGTAAGAAATTTGGGACCATTACAAAACCATTTCTCTGCAGACGAGCAGAGGGATGCAGGTATACTCCATAGGTGTCGTCCCCCCATGGTGCCTGTGTGCTGGGCTCCCCCCCTAGCTTTGGACTTCTCTGAGCATGCATGATCCTTCCCACCCAATGTTCCTGCCTCTTCAGTTTTATCTCTTACCGCAGACCTGGTCGCCACGGCTCTCCCCATCTCCATTGAGCTCTTCAACTTTATTATTTTACTTCTCCAGGACCAAGCAGGAAGTCAGTCCTCACATATGGGTGATGCCGACGGAGCCCTCGTGCGGAGCATTTCCCCATCTTCCAAAGAAAGTCTTTGGGAATGCAGCGCGCATGCACGGTCCCCTTCCCGCCCAAGGGTGCCATCTTGCTCAGTCTTCTTTTTTCCGCAGAGCCCGACGGACGTGTGTCATCACCCGGTAAAAAGTTGATTTTCCTGCGTGGATTAGTGGTTTTGCCCAGTTTGACGCCGGTTCCCTTTCCCGCCTGGGCCTGGTACACCGGTATCGAGTCTGGAGCTAAGTTTTTCGGGTTTTGTCCTTCGTGACTAGCGTTCCCATTTTTTTTTCTCTTTTTCACTGGCAGTCCGGTCTTCTGACCTTGCAGGGGTCCTTTTTCCCCCGATGGCTGCCAGCGGGTTCAAGAAGTGTGATCGGTGTAAGAAGCTGATGTGTCTCACAGACACACATGACTGCTGCCTCTGGTGCCTCGGGCCCGACCATGACCCAGTGGTCTGTGTCCCATGCGGCAAAATGTTCTCTAAGGCACTGAGGAACCGTCAACATCAGCGTGAAAGACTCTTTTTCTGAATCCGCGTCCGGCCGGGCCCAGACTTCGTCAGAGGCCTCGACATCTCGGGAGTCTGACCCCGAGCACCGTCGAGGCTCCTCTGAAAGGGGGTCTCCTTCGAGGGAACACAGAAGGAAGAAGAAACCCGCGAGGGCGGCGTCGGTGGACGCTCTTGGCTCCTCGAGGGCCAGGTCGCATAGCCCTGACCGCTGTCCCGGGTCCACGGAGTCGGAGAGGCCTGCCAAGTTGCCTCGTGGAGCCGGAGTCCCCGAGTCACGTGAGTGCTGTTGTCTTCGTAGACTTCCCTCTGGGGGATTCGATGTCCGTGGGGCCCGAGTCGGGGGGCTGCTGAGTCTCCTGAGCTGAGTCTCAGGTTGACAACCTTAGAGAGCAGCTTGGCTGCCTTCATGGAGCAGCAGCGGGTACTGATCACCGGTTTGACCGCTGCATCTGCCCCGACCACTGGGACCTCAACGTCCAAGTCGACCCCGGAGGCCGAGCCGATCCTTGAGTCAATGCGGTCTTGAGTCGATCCTCGGCCAAGGTCCCCCTCGGCCTCCCACTCGTGGCCGATGTCGTTGACGCCGGTGCCCTCGGCATCGGTGCCCGCCTGGCCGGAGCCGCTCGATTCTTCCTCGGAGGGGTCAGAGTGGGAGACGGAGGACGAGGAGTCCCCGGATACTTTCCGTACCCGGTGCGTCCCATCAGAAGAAGGGCTCAGGGAAAAAGCCCTTTTACCCGAGGAAGGCTACTGCCTACAAATCCTACCCTCATTTTCAGGCCTCTGCAGCTCCCCATCAGGGTCAGCAGGCCAAGGGGCAGGGACATGGGCCCCGTAGGCAGAAAACCCCCAAGCCATCAGCTCCGGCTCCTGCACAGCAGGGAGCGGGGTTTTGACTCCCATTGCATAGCCTCTCCACCTCAGCTGGCTCCTCTTAGCACAGGAGGCTGGCTGACACTGTATGCCCACAGGTGGTCAACCATAACAGGGGATACCTGGGTGCTGAGCATAGTCCAGAATGGCTATTTGCTCCACTTCAACCAGTTACCCCCCTCCTATTTTCCAGGGGAGTCTCCAAGACTCCTTCTTCACAGGAACCTCCTCCTTCAGGAGTTGGGAAGTATTCTAAAGGAGCAGGCGGTGGAACCGGTGCTTCACCACCTGAGAGGCCAAGGCTTCTATTCAAGGTACTTTCTGGTACCAAAAAGGACAGGAAGCCTCAGGCCCATCCTAGACTTGTGAAATCTCAAGTTCCTGCAGAGGGAAAAGTTCAAGATGCTTACCCTTGGGATACTGCTGCCCTACCTCCAGCAGGGAGATTGGCTATGTTCCTTAGACCTAAAGGATGCTTATACTCACATCCTCATTCATCCAGACCACAGACAATACCTCAGATTTCTAGTGGGAGGAAATCATTTTCAGTACAGGGTACTTCCCTTTGGCCTAACCTCCGCTCCCAGGGTTTTCACCAAGTGCCTGGCGGTGGCGGCGGCCTATCTCAGAAACCAGGGCATCTTTGTCTTCCCATACCTGGACAACTGGCTCATCAGGGGTCAGTCTGCACAGGAGACCAGGCAAGCCACCCTTCGCACTGTATCTCTTCTCCAGCATCTAGGCTTTGTCATAAACTTCGCAAAGTCCACTTTGCTCCACTCACAGAACATAGAGTTCATAGGGGCGAGACTAGATACCCTTCAGGCAAAGGCTTATTTGCCCAAGGACAGGGCCCACAGACTGATAGCGTTGGTCAATCAATTCCAGAACGGTTATCTGGTCTCCGCCAGAAACTTCCTAAAGCTCTTGGGCCACATGCCAGCCACGGTCCATGTAACTCCGAATGCCCGCCTGCACATGCAACCTACTCAGTGGTGCCTCAGAGCTCAGTGGGTGCAAGCCACAGGCAACTTGAAAGACAAGATAAGGGTGTCCAAACTGCTGACAGCCTCCCTGCGATGGTGGCTGCATCTCCCAAACCTGGTCCAGGGGGTGACTTTTTTTAGGTGCCTCCCCACACACACGTGCTGACAACCGATGCTTCCCTTCAGGGCTGGGGTGCACATTGCCAGGGGGCTTGCACTCAGGGCCTCTGGTCTCCTGGGGAGTCCACACAGCAGATCAATCTGTTGTAGTTGTGAGCTGTCCGCTTAGCTCTACAAACTTTCTCTCATGTCCTCTCTCACCAGTCTGTCTTAGTTCAGACAGACAATCAAGTGGCAATGTTCTACGTGAACAAGCAAGGGGGCACAAGCTCAAAGCTTCTGTGTTGGGAGGCACAGGCCCTGTGCTCCTTGGCAATCAAACACATCATGTTTCTCAAGGCAGTTTACCTGCCTGGCCAGGAAAATTGCCTGGCAGACAGATTGAGCAGGATTCTACAGCCTCACAAATGGCAGCTGAATCCTCTGGTGGTCCAAGGGATCTTTCTAAGATGGGGGTCTTCCAGCCATCGATCTCTTTGCGAGTGCACTGAACCATCAGCTACCCAGGTTCTGTTCCAGACAACCGCATCCTCTGCGAATAGCAGCAGCTGCGTTTCTAATCTCTTGGTCTATGGGTCTACTGTATGCGCTTTCTCCCACACCTCTAATGGCCCGAACCTTGTTCAAGGTTCTTCAGGACAAGGCCTCGGTGATTCTGGTAGCCCCAGATGGCTGAGGCAGCCGTGGTTTCCACTCCTTCTGCAGTTGGCAATGGACACTCCACTCCCTCTGGGGGTGCATCATGACCTCCTGTCTCAGGACCAGGGATCTCTCCTGCACCCCAACCTCAAATCCCTCAACCTGATGGCCTTGCTGCTGAAAGGGTAGTTCTAGCCCCCTTACTTCTGCCTAAGGAGGTGGAAGTGGTTTTGGCCTCTAGGAGGCAATCCACCCGGAAATCTTATGCCCTCAAGTGGCGTAGGTTCTTCTCCTGGTGTGCTCAGCGCCAGGAGGATCCTTTTTTGTGCCTGGTTCCAGTGGTGCTGCAGTACCTGTTCTACCTTTCGGACCTAGGCCTTAAATCCAACTCTGTTCAGGTCCACCTAGGTGCTCTATCGGCACACCACTCAAGGTAGAGGGCCAATCTGTCGGGCCACCCCTTGGTGTCCCGTTTCCTCAGAGGCCTGCTTCTGCTCAAGCCTCCGATCTGTCCACCAGCCCCTGAGTGGGATTTAAATGTGGTCTTGCAACAACTTACTTTCCCACCGTTTGAGCTGATGGCTACCTGTCCTTTACGCTTCCTTTCCTGGAAGGCCTTGTTTTTGGTGGCTCTTACCTCGGCCATGCGTGTGAGTGAACTACAAGCTCTGGTTTCTGATAGACCATACACACGGTTCTATAAGAACAGGGTGGTCTTGTGGACTCACCCTAGGTTCCTTCCGAAGGTTGTCTCCTCCTGCCACCTCAATCAGGAGGTGGTTCTTCCAACATTCTTCCCCAGGCCGCATGCCAGCCGGGCTGAAACAGTCCTGCATACCCTGGACTGTAGAAGGGTGTTGTCCTTTTACATAGACCGTACACAGGGGCATCGAAGGGCTGCTCAGCTCTTCGTCTCTTTTCACCCTAATAAACTGGGGTTGCCTGTCTCCAAGCATACGTTGTCCCTTTGGGTAGCGGATTGTATCGCCTGGGCGTACAGGGGAGCCAGCCTCTCCTTGCAGGGTCGAGTCACGGCCCACTGTGTCAGGGCAAAGGCCGCGTCAGTAACCTACCTCCGCTCTGTTCCTTTGGCAGACATCTGCCGGGCCGCTACCTGATCTTCAAGCCAGACTTTTGCAGCTCACTACTGCCTTGAGAGGGAGTCCCGTAGGGACAGTGCTTTCGGACAGGCGGTGCTCCGTAATCTCTTTGAGGTTTAGGCAACTCCTACCCTCCGGCCCTTGTGTTGGGCTACTGTACGGGGGCGTTCTCAGAAAGGATTCTTTCATGGATGCTGACGCTCTAGAGGGAGCTTATTTTTCAGCTTGGGTTCCCGGTAGCCTTTAGCTTGGGAGTCCCATATGTGAGGACTGACTTCCTACTTGGTCCTGGAGAAAGAGTAATTACTCACCTGTAACAGGTGTTCTCCAGGAGCAGCAGGAATCAGTCCTCACGACCCTCCCTCCTCCCCTTGGAGTTGCGGTCATATGATTCATTTTGTTATTTTTGCTGTCTTTTAGCTATGTCATCAGACTGAGCAAGATGGCACCTTTGGGTGGGAAGGGGACCGCGCATGCTTGCTGCATTCCCAAAGGCTTTCTTTGGAAGCTGGGGAAATGCTCCGCACAAGGGCTCTGTCGGCGCCGACGTCACCCATATATGAGGACTGATTCCTGCTGCTCCTGGAGAACACCTATTACAGGTGAGTAACTACTCTTTCTCCAGAACTCGTGCAATTTTCGGCAGCTCTTCAAAGGCCCTGCCAGTTTAAAATTTCTTTTCTTTCTCCAGTGACAGTGGAGGTCACGACAAGCGGGTTTGGGAGCCCCTCTCCCCTCCCCCCCCCCCCACTAACAGCTGGAAATGAGCACTACTAGGGCACTCTGTGGCAGCTCCCTGATTGTGGAAACATTCAAGGAAATGACAACACAACAAATGGTGAGCCCTGCCCCATCGGGTCCAGACCAGGCACGATCAGGCTCCTCAGGACTGCCGTTTATCCGGAGGCAGACTTCCATACTGGTGCTAGCTTCTTCACAGTCAGCCCAGTGCCTGCGATTCCAGACCGGCAGCTCCACACCCTCCCCTCCATGGCTGCTGCAAGTGACAGTGGACAAGGGGCCATCGGGGAGGTAAGGTAAAAGCAAAAAACAAGCATCAAAAGCAATCTGGTACAGACAGGGAGGGCTCTGCAGGTAAGAAAGTCAAGTGCCCTGACTCACCTGATCGACCAGAGCTGGGAGAGCTCCCCCCCCCCCGGAAGACCCAGAGGCAGGAAGCCCCCTTTCTGCCCCCCCCCCCTCACACCTGAACAGCCTGTCCTGATGCTAGCTGTGACCGGAAGCCCTTCCTTTCTCTGCACCACAAGTTTGTTCAAGACAGCACAGTTATCCTTAGTGCTGTTCCGGCCAGCATGGAAGCTGCTGCACACAACACCCCAGCAAACATAACCATCAACCCCAGACATCAGACACTCACATTTGCCCCCTGTGGTGGAATGGGGAGCTACAATTCCACTAGAGGATGAAGCATGCTCACTGTTAAGTGTTCCCTACTCTCACATGAGTGTGACTAGCCACAGGATAAAGGACATTCCTGAGAACCCTGCCTGATCCTCCAAGATCTGCAAGCCTCCATCTGGAAAAATCTTATTTGTGTACATGCTACCTCATGGTGTCTTGACCTTAAGTACAAGGTACTTCTGGCGCTGGGGTTTGATCACCAACAGCCTCATCAATCAGTGGTATCTGAAGCTGTCCTTAAGAAGTCAAAAACCACTAGATCTGCCTTCCAGACACCTGGTGAAGAAAAATGAACTCTAGATGCCATTGGCTGCAGATCTGATCAGAGCAGCCGCCATGAGGGTGCTAGCACATCAACTTCAGATCCTGCATTACCATCATGATAGTCTTACAGCTCTATGACGCCCAGGCCTTGACAATAGAGGAACAGGCCCAACCTTTCACCAGTTTGCATATATCATCTGTACTACCTATGATGCCTTTGACCCGATGGTGTGCTCTGCTGCCACTGCTGTTTCTGCCAGATGCTGGCTAAGGGTGTCTGGACTTCAGGAAGGACCTTTACGACCAGCTCACAGATGCGCCTTGTCAGGGTGGTGGTCTTTTCGAATCCAAAATGCAAGAAGCTGTTTCAGAGGTGAAGGACCATTCTTCCACTGTCTGAGTTGGCTGCCCAACCTCCAGAACCGGCGATAAAACCCAGACAATCTCGACTGCTTCAGTACTGGAGGGCCTACCATTACCAATATTTCCAACAGTTTTACCCTAGTCGGAGATATCAACCGTACCCCAGGCAATCATCACAATGTCTCTCCATACAAACATACCCTCAATGCTCCAAGCAGCGGGAAAGGAAACAACCTTTTAACCCAACCCCTGCCCCAAGACTAACCCCAGTTTTTGACTACTTACTGGTAGCTGGCAGAATTCAGCACTTCAGAGTGGCCTGGCAATCCATAACCTCTAATTGCTGGGCACTCAACATTGTATAGGAGGAGATAGAAGATCCATTTCATGATGCTTTCACCTCCTTGTTTCTGCCCCAGCATGGCCATGCCTTTGTCTCAACATCTGCATATTCTGGAACAGGAAGTTACTGAACTCCTCTACAATCAAGCCATCAAGATTTTCTCAAGACCAACGCCACCAAGATTTCTACTCGCGTTTCTTCCCGATTCCAAAAGAGACTGGAGGGTTATGTCCCATACTAGACCTCAGCTGCTGCATCAAATGGGAAAAATTAAACATTAACTCCTTCAGTAACCTTTCCATTACTGAGTCAATACGATTGACTGGCCTCTCTGGATCTGAAAGATGCCTACACTCACATACCCATTCACCCTTTGCATTGAAAATACCTTAGTTTCATATTCAAGGGTCAGCCTTACCAATACATTGTGGTGATTCCCTTTGGCCTTTCCACTGCACTCCATGTATTCACAAAATATCTGGCAGTAGTTACCAGCTGTCTGAGACAATAGGGTCACTGTGTCTATTCTTACCTCGACAATTGGCTCATAGTGGCCCTCTTCAAGGCTGTAGCACACTGCACTCTGAATATGATCACTTGAATTCTCCAAGCTATGGGCTTTGTCATAAAAAAACAAAAATCAGAATTGGAATCTCAGTAAAGTCTCCATTTCATAGGGGCATGTATAAATACCCTGATGGAGAAATCCTTCTTTCCCAAAGACACGCTCAGACTCCTACTGCACCTCAGCAGCAGGATACTTCACCTCCAATCGTGACTGTCTACATCAGGGGTCACCAACCTCCAAAGGGCCGCGGGCCGCACAGCCGACTACCGGCAGACTCGCGGGCCGCACCCCCCCCCCCCGCGCGAAAAAAAAAAAAACCCCAAAAGAAAACTGCTCGTACCTATACTTCATGCCAGCTCCCTCCCTTCTTCTGCAGCCGCGGTTCCCTGCCTCTTAGGGAACCGCGGCTGTGCTTGTAACCTGATCGCGGCACCGTGCAGCATTGTCCACCTCTAAAGGACGTTGTTTACCGCTTCCTTTAGAGGCGGGACAATGCTGCACGGAGCCGCGATGATGTTACAAGCACAGCCGCGGTTCCCTAAGAGGCAGGGAACCGCGGCTGCAGAAGAAGGGAGAGAGCTGACATGAAGGAGTCTGAGTTTGCCTTGGCGGGCCGCACCGGGGGAGAGTCTCACGGGCCGCACGGAAGGCCCTCGCGGGCCGCAGGTTGGTGACCCCTGGTCTACATATTGCCTCAGTTGCTACGACACGTGGCAGAATCTGTTCATGTGATTCCCCTCACAAGACTCTACATGCGGCCCCTTCAGTGGCATCTCAGAGGCCACTGGAATCAACACACACACTCCTTGTGAGTGGAAATTCCCTGTTCTGCAGGAACAACCTCTGACTTCCACAACAGTCTATGCTGGTGGACTGAATCATCTCACCTAGCGGTGGGTTCTTTGTTCCAATTGCCACAACATCAACTTATCTTTACAACAGATGTGTCCACTTATGGATTAAGGGTGTACCTCCTTCACCTTTCCACACATGACCTTTGGTCACCACGAGAGTGCTGTCTACATATCAGTGTTTTGGAACTCCGAGCAGTTTTCTATGTCCTGCATGTTTTTTGCTGTTGGACCAGATGGAAGATACTCGATACAGACAGACAATCAGGTATCCATGTTCTACATCAACAAACAAGCGAGAACGGGCTCCCACTGACTCTGCTGCTTGCTCTCTCAATCAAAACTTCACTCAGAGTGACCTACCTATCAAGGGTTCAAAACCGCGTACTCACTAAGTCGATGTCTGGATCCACACGAATGGTCCCTCAACGACATGGTAGTCCATGCACATTTTTCACAGTGGGACCCTCCAGAGATGGATTTCTTTGCTACTCCCGACAATGCCAAATGCAGGCTGTTCTGCTTCATCCAATCAGTTCTGCTAAGATGGGCACCCAACACCTTTGCAATTTCTTGGAGTCACCCTCTTTGCTACACCTTCCCTCCCTTTCTGCTCAACAGTCATATTCTCCTCAAGATACTCCAAGACAAAAGTGATGGCCAAACTTCATAGCACCTCAGTGGCCCTGACAAGCTTGTGGTATCCCCACCTTGCCCTGATGATGCATGGACTTCAACACATAGACATGCACCCAATTCTTGCCCAGAACCAGGGGGCCCTGCTACACTCCAATCTCCGCAGCCTCTTGCTGGTTGCCTGGAAGGTTCAGGTCACTCAACAATAGATGCATCCCTCTCCTTGGAGGTGCTGGACATCATCACTGCCTCCAGAAAGTTCACAATCTGGTTATCTGCCTCCAGAGACTTCACAATCTGGTTATTAGCACTGAAAGTACTTAGCTTAATCAGTTGTAGAATACTTCACAGCACAAAATTTTTTTCTTATTTATTTCAAGTTTTCTATGCGAATAATGTTCTTCAATTTCCTCTTCTCAAACGCAGCTCTTAAAATATGTCCCTTGAAAAAATAAGAAAAATAAGAAAAAAACTTTTGTGCTGTGAAGTATTCTACAACTGATTAAGCTAAGTACTTTCAGTGCTAATAACCAGATTGTGAAGTCATATAATATAGAATAAGTTACGTCAACTTTCAAAACTTTTTTGTTAGCACATACAGCAGCATATACAGCCGTAGATACAACACAGTTTTAATCAACTTCAGCCGTTGATGTTAAACCAGCACATTTCTGGAAGGAAAGTGAATTCCAGTATCTTTAGTGCTAATGGTTGTTTTCTGAGGCTATTGTGGAAAAACTGAATCTGTAGAAATTGTTGGATGAAATTTAACATGGACAAGAGCAAAGTTATGCATCTAGGAAAGAAAAACTCAAACTATGGTTACACGATGCAAAGTTCCACATTAGGAACCACCACCAAGGAAAAAGATTTTGACATCGTGGATAACACATTGAAACTCTCCGCCCAGTGTGCAGCAGCGGCCAAGAAGGCAAATAAAATGCTAGGAATCCTAAGGAAAGGAATGGAGAATAAAACAAAGGATATTATAATGCCTTTGTATCCAGCGACCGCATCTTAACCCTTTGAAGGCCTACTTTAAATTTTTAATACACATTCTGCAGCCGGGTTAATTTTTGCATATTTCAGGAAAATTGTACCCGTCTTATTCAATATGTTCTAATAGTGATTTTCCTTCTGCTATGGTCATGTATTATATACCATTTGATAGGAATATTTAGTCAGAATTTTGGATCCCGAGAGTTTTGGGCTCAGCCTGGAAAGGGTTAAATATTGTGTGCAATTATGGTTGCTATTTCCTTAAAAAGGATATAGCGGAATTAGAAAAGGTACAGAGAAGAGCCACTAAAATGGTAAAGGGGATGGAAGGATACCCCTATGAGGAGAGGCTTAAAAGATTTGGGCTTTTCAACCTGGAAAAGAGACGACTGAGGGGGGAGATATGATAGAGGTCTATAATGAATGGAGTGGAATGGGTAAACATAGATTCTTTACGGCATCAAAAAGTAGAAAGACTATGGGACATGCAGTGAAGCTTCAGTTAGTTACAGTTACCGGAGGATGTAGTAAAAGCTGTTGTAGCTGGATTTTAAATAAGGTTTGGACAAGTTCCTGGAGGAAAGGTCCATAAACCATTATTAAAGAGGACCCAGGTAATCCATTGCTTACCTCATTACAAGCATTATGGAACCTGTGTCTTTTTGGGAAATTGCTAGGTATCTGTGACCTGGATTGGCCACTGCTGGAAATGGGATACTGAGCTTGATGCACCTTGGTCTGACCCAGTATGACATTTCTTATGTTCTTATTTTCCTTATGCAGTGTTGCGCTGTGTGAATGTTTCTACTTGTTCCTTTGCAGCAGCATATAGGGTTTTATATTTAGTTTAGTTAATGAAAAGAATTGCATAGAAGAGAAATGTTTAAAAATGGGTTGGATGAAAACCATGCCTTCCATTTCGTCTCTCCGGGCCAGTCCAGGAACGGTAGGGTAGTCAACCTCCTCCAGCAGCTGAGGACTGAACAACAGAGTCTTGCTGACAGCCTATCCAGCTCCTCCTGGTGCCAGAGACTGTCGTTCAGTCCTCAGCAGCTAGGAAGGACGTGTGGCTGACAGGCTCCCGTTTCAGGAAAGGCCAGAGGAAACTAATTGGAAAAGAGAAATACATAAATAAGAAAGAGACAAGGGTCTAAGAGAAATCTGCAGAGGTCCTAGCAGGGCTGTAAGTCCAGGGGTATTAAGTTGAGCGGAAGGGCAGCAGAGGCAGAGCCTGCCTTGCTTTGCGGAATCACCGTCACTGCCTGGGAGGGACAAGTGCCTGGGAGCCCCTTTGCACAACCCTCTGCCTCCGGACCCACTTTGGATCTCGCTAGCAGCAAGAGCGGGAACACAATTGAGATCAATCTTTTTTTTGCAGCAGGCTCGTTTCAGGTAGGAGCGGTGATTTGCTCGGCGTCAGATTTGCGGCCAGAATGGTTTCGCGGGTGCTTTCTTCATGTGCATGCTGCCGGTTTCAGCGGCATGCGCGCAGTGCGGAGGTTGCTGAGGGTTAGGGGGGCCTGGGCTGTGCAGTATCTGTTTTGGACGCGGCAGTAGGTCTCAGCAGCTCCTGGAATCGGCGATGGAGGAGAAGGTGGCGTCGGAAGATTTTGCATAGGCCGCAGACTGCAGAGAAGGCGGGAACGGCAGCCATGATGCAGCCGGCTACCGTTTCTTCCGTGCTACAGGACAAGCCAGGAAAGAGGAAATCGAAGTTGAAAAAGCCTGCCTTAGGCCCAGTTTTCTCTCAATCGCAGGCCTCAGAGTTGGGGGTCTCGATGGGGTCTTTATTTTCGGCAGATTTTATCCTGGAGTTGCATAAAGCGTATTGCTTGAAGATGGAGCAGTCTCGTGGCAAAAGTGAGCTCCCTCAGGGGGTGAGCTCTCAGAGGGCAGGTTTTGAGTTGGAGGATCTGGATGATGGGTCCTCTACGCAGGCCCTGGACTTGGGAGAGGGGGTTCTGACCCTTTCAGTCAGCAGGCAGTGAAGCCCAGAGGGACAGAGGAGTTTGAAGCTCTGTCAGATTCGGTGTTGGATCCCTGGGCCGTGGAGTTTGGAGGAAGGTGAGCTGCTGCCAGGTGACGACCCAAATGTCTACAGGGTGTTTCGGAAGGAGGAGCTGGTGGCTTTCATTGCCCAGTCTTTGGCGGCTCTTAATATTGCCCTTCGAGCGGCTCCGTAAGAGCCGTTGGAGGATCCTCTGCTCCAGGGGTTTAAAGCGGAGCAGAAGTGTTTTCCAGTCCACAGAGTGATCAAACAGATGGTGGAGTCCGAATGGCAGTGCCCGGAGGCTACTTTGATGGGTAGCCAGGCTATAGGACATCTCTACCCGGTGCTGCAGACGGAGAAGGACCTGCTGCGGCTGCCCAAGGTTGATGCTTTGGTTCCGGCTGTGACTAAAAAGACTATGATCTCAGTGGAGGGGGGAGCGGCCCTCAAAGATCTCCAGACCGTAAGTTGGAAGTGATTCTTAAGTAAACCTTTGATTCGTGTGCGCTATCTCTGCAGGCTTCGATCTGTGGGGCCTATGTGTCCAGAGCTTCCATTCATTGGCTCCAGGGAGACGTTCGCAGGAAAGTGAAGAGAGCTCTTCGGAGGGAGTGAAATTGGAGTTGGCTGATGCCTTTTATGATTTGATGAGAATTTCCGCTAAGTCCATGGCGTCTATTATTGCTGCTTGGCACTTCCTCTGGCTGAGGAATTGGGCGGCGGACGCATCTTCAAAGGCTCGTCTAAGTAGGCTCCCCTATAAGGGCACGCTGCTCTTTGGGGACGCTTTGGAGAAGATTGTGAAGGACTTGGGGGATTCCAAAGGCGGTTGTCTGCCTGAGGATCGCCCGAAGGCTCCCAGGCCAGGGGGCATGCAGAGAGGACAAGGCAGAGATTTTCGTAGATTGAGCGTCTCGCTTTGCTTCCTATCAGAGAGGGCACTTTCAGGCCAGGGGGCAGCTCTTTCGAGGGGCATGGGGATTCGGTAGGGGGTATTTTTCCCCTCAGCAGAATCCCTCCAAGAAGCCTCAATGAAAGTCGGATGGCCCAGGCAGAGGTGCCTGTAAGGGGCATTTGCAGGAGTTTTTCTCCGTCTGGGCCACAGACAACGGACCGCTGAGTGCTAGAGATCATCCGCGAAGGTTATGCGCTAGTGTTCTCTCAGCCACTGAGGGAAGCTTTTGTGAGGTCTCCTTGTGGATCCCAGACAAAGAGAGAGGCGGTAAACGACACTTTGCAGCGGTTGCTGGCCCTGCAAGCCGTGGTTCCGGTGATGCATGGGCAGTGCGGGTTAGGTCGATACTCAAATTATTTTGCGGTTCCAAAAAAGGAGGGGACTTTTCGGCCCATTCTAGATTTAAAGCATGTGAATTGCTGCTTGTGGGTGCCGCATTTCTGGATGGATCTGTTGAATTCGGTCATAAGAGCAGTGAAGCTGAGAGAACTGCTTTCTTCCATAGATCTCACAGAGGCTTATCTGCATATCCCTATCAGGCCAGAGCATCAGCGATTTCTGCGTTTTGCGGTTCCCATGGGACACTTTCAGTTCAGAACGATGCCGTTTGGGCTGGCCATGGCGCCGCGCACATTCACAAAGATGATGGTGGTGGTAGTGGCAGTGTTGTGCAAGGAAGGAATTCAAGTACATCCCTACCTCGATGACTGGTTGATCAGGGCAGGGTCCGAGGAGGAGTCGAGCAGGGCTACGGGGTGAGTGGTGGAGTTCTTGGAAGGTCTTGGTTGGGTAGTAAACCAGGCCAAGAGTCGGTTGCGGCCACTAACCTGTTTTGGTGTACCTCGGAGCCTTGTTCGATACGGTAGCCGGGATGGTATTCCTCCCAGAGGAAAGAGTACAGAAAATCGTAGGGCAGGTACGAGCGTTCTTGAGTATGAGGACCCCAATGGCGTGGCGTTACTTGCAGCTGCTGGCTTCCATGGTGGTGGCTTTGGAGCTGGTGCCGTGGGCGCAGGCTCATATGTGGCCACTTCAATGGGCTCTGCTGTCCAGGTGGTCGCCACAAGAGCACCCTTTGTCTCGTCGGCTGGTATGTCCAGAAGAGGTCAGACAGCTTGGAGTGGTGGCTGGAGCCCAGTCATCTTCAGGCTGGCATTCCGCTGGAACAGCCGGATTGGGTGTTGGTCACCACGGATGCCAGCCTGTTGGGCTGGGGAGCTCATTGCCTTGCCCAAGTAACACAGGGTTGCTGGTCCGCGGAGGAGGCATGATGGTAGATCAATCGCCTAGACCTGCAGGCTGTGCACTTAGCTCTGCAAGCCTTTCAAGCCCTGGTGTTCGGAAAGGCGGTTCGAGTTTTCTGCGACAATGCCGTAGCAGTATCATATATCAACTGGCAGGGAGGCACAGACAGTGCGGCCCTGCTGGATGAGAGTCAACAGTAGTTTCGCTGAGCGGAGTGTCAGTTGGTAGCCCTATCGGTGGCGCATGTGGCAGGAAACGACAATGTGCAGGCCGATTTTCTCAGTCACCATATCTTGGATCCGGTAGAGTGGGAACTGAACGCGGCGGTCTTTCACAACATTATGGTGCGGTGGGGACTGCCGTTCATGGATTTGATGGCCACTCTCGCCAATACCAAGGCGGTGTGGTTTTTCAGCAGGCGCAGGGAACATATGTTTGCAAGTCTAGATGGGCTGGTGCAACCGTGGCCATCGGAAGGGCTGCTATATGTGTTTCCGCCTTGGCCGATGCTCAGTCGGGTCATCTGGAGGATAGCCCTTCACGAAGGACAGGTGATTCTGACAGCACCGGATTGGCCAAGGAGGCCTTGGTATGCAGACCTGGTGCGACTTCTCATGGATTGGCCTTGGAGGTTGCCGGATCGGCTCAATCTGCTGAATGGCTTATGGCTTGGCTCTTGAAAGGGCAAAGGGCTCTTGAAAGGGCAAAGTTGCAGCATAAGGGTTACTCAGCGTCCTTAATAGACACCATGTTACATTCTAAGAAGTCGTCAACTGCTTTGGCTTACGTGTGGGTATGGCGCATATTTGAAGGTTGGTGTGCATTGAGCCTTTTTTGGCATTCTTGCCGGAAATATTGCTCTTTCTGCAGGGAGGGCTAGAGAAGGGACTGGCCCTCGGTTCACTTAATGTTCAGCTGGCAGCTCTTGCTTGCTATAGGGATCCGGTGCAAGGGGCGGTCTTAACCACGCATCCGGAAGTTCTGAGGTTTCTCAGGGCGGCGAAGAATGTAAGGCCACCGTGGAGACCGGTGGTGCCGGCCTGGGATTTAAATTTGGTTATGGAGGCGTTAGCAAAGTCTTCCTTTGAACCCGCAGGATCGGTAAGTTTGAGGGAGCTGTCTTGGAAGACAGCTTTTCTGGTAGTGCTGTGTTTGGTGTGGAGCATTTCGGATCTACAAGCACTCTCCTTCTGTCCTTTCTCTCTCCCTTTTCTGCTGCTTTTATTTTAACTGACGTTCCTTTCCTGTTTCCTCACAGCCTGTATTTTTTTTAACAATTGTAAACCACTCAGATGCCTTTGGTATTGGGCGGTATAAAAAATGTTTTAATAAACATAAACATAAACATAAACTCTTGTGTCGGGAGCCATACTTTCATTTTGGGCAGAGAAGGTGGTGCTTCAGCCGGTGCCTTCGTTTCTACCGAAGGTGGTGTCTGGTTTTCATCTAAATCAGCCAATTTCTCTTCCAATATTTCCTAGTTTGGGAAAGTTGGACAAGGATCAGTCCCTAAAGAAGTTGGATCTGGCTAGGGTGCTCAGTAGATACCTCCGGAGGACGGAGTCTTTCTGAACAACAGACAGGCTGTTTGTGATTTTTGGGGGACGACGCAAGGGGGAGGCGGCTTCCAAGGCGTCGATTGCCCGTTGGGTAAAACAGGCTATTGCAGCGGCATATACGGTGCAGGGGAAGTCTCTTCCCAATGGTATCAGGGCTCATTCTACTCGGGCTCAGGTGACTTTGTGGGCAGAACTTGTCTTAGTTCCGCCGGTGGATATCAGTAGAGTGGCAACTTGGTCGTCTCTTCATACCTTTGCAAGGCATTATCGGTTGGATGTTCAGGCTAGGGGGGATGCAAATTTTGGGGCCTCGGCCGTATTGGTGGGGCTTGCTGGTCCCTCCCGGTGTTAGGTACTGCTCTGGTACTTCCCTACCGTTCCTGGACTGGCCCAAAGAGACAAAATGGAAGGAGAAATTAGGCCTTACCTGCTAATTGTCTTTCCTTGAGTTCTCTCCGGGCCAGTCCAGGGCCCTCCCCGTTCATTTGCGAGCTGAAGAGATTGTTGTGGGGAAGGTTTTTGGGGAGTAAACAATCTCTTCAGCTCGCAAATGAACGGGGAGGGCCCTGGACTGGCCCGGAGAGAACTCAAGGAAAGACAATTAGCAGGTAAGGCCTAATTTCTCCTTCTGAGCCTACACAAGACATCCTAAACATAAAAATAAATACATTTTGAACAAATATAGAAATAGCTCCCCAAAGCCAATATATATACCAAGATATCAGATTAAGTTTACAAAATGGTGTTAACCTGCTTGCTGCTGAGACACAAATAGTGCTCTGTTAGTTGCTCTGCAGAACTGCATGTGATGAAAGACAGCAGAGGCATTGGCCAACCCTGTTTTGTATTCCTTCTATTTGTTAAATAATTTACCAAGAAGTTCAAACTTGCCACTGAAATCTGTTACACTGACTTTAGTCCTTTCTGTGACAAAACTTTAACTCATTGAGCTTCTCTGCTTAATGATTTGACGGACATTATATTGGTTTTTCTACCATGGACTTCTGACATATGTTACATTAATTCGTGTTAATTAATGTAACATACATTAATTTGACTAAAAGGAGCGATCTCGGCAGTGCAGTCGGTGTTTATCTGTCTGTATTTGTAGGGCTGCTCTGACAAAAAAATTTCTTTTCTTCTTTTTTTCCTTTTCACTCAGGTTTTTTAGCACATTTTTGGTACATTAATTCGGGTGGCAATTAAATTAACACATTCTAGTATTATATGTGCTATATATGCATATACGTGGTATGCCAGTCTATTTCTGCATGATAATGCCTTTGCGTTTTTTCTGCATATATGCAGAATTAGCATAAAAATAGGTAATTTTTTTTTCAAAGGGCTCTTCTCTTCTCTGCTCTTCTGCTCCACAGACACACACAACTACATGGACAGATACACACGCAGAGGGATTAGAAATAATTCCATGAGGCATGCTCTGCATCTGCCCCCCCCCTTCCCCCCCCCCTTCCCCGCTGCCGTTCCTATCTCTGCTGATCTGGCTCTGTCATTCAAATGTGTACTTCATTGTCTTTGACTGACCTATAGAGCTTTAATGGTTTCTGTGTTTGACACCTAATGCCTGAACCATGCAGTTTTGTTACTGGTTTAGTGTGCTGCCAACAATGGTAGAGAAGCACAGAAATATCTTGGACTACCCAAAGGGACTACTGGATAGAAATCTGCACTTGTAAGTATTTACTTGCTGGGAAATTCTCTAAATTTTGGAGAAAAGAGAATACTTTGGGTTAAAGATGATAAATCTATGTAATTTAGAATTCAGTGTTTACGTTAGTCAGGGCTTAGTACCCAACCAGAGAGCTTTTCATTTAAATCAAATCACAGTATAGCCTAGCATAGAAGGTAGAATAAGGTAAATATTCTTTGAGTAGAAATAAATAAATTGTTTCTAGAGATCTTTACAAAGAGGCCTTCCAGTTAGGAGTCAAGAGGCCTGTGAAATTGTTTTAAATAGGTGTTAAAGCCAAGCGACAGATCAAAGGGACAATTCGAAAATCTTCTATCAAACCAACAGGCTGATACAGAAAGCCGGCGCTGAAGCAGTGTGCTGTCAACTCAGTATGCTTCTTTGCAGCATATCAATAGCACATGCAGAAAAGGGTGCATATGCAAATTAGCCATGCGTTAAACTATCCAACAAAAAATAGAACAAAAAAATCGTATAGTATCATTACCTTAAACATTCTAACTCAGGCATAGAAGAACACTTATTTTTATTGTCAGACCATTTGCCATGAAAGGGAAATCCTCTCTCATGGCAAACCTTCCTTTTTCTCTTTTAAGTAAGAGCAAATACAGCTCAACCATCAGCCTTAAAACCCGAGGGACAATGCACAAAGCAAACCCTCAGTACTACTAATCTTTTGTAGTAAATGCTTTCTTGAGGTATTACAATTTAGAGCCTGCAGTCCCACAAGTCTTAGACATTGGCAAAATCCACCATAGAAGGAAAAGCTGGAAGATGGTAAGTTCAGCTTATCCTTTGAATCATCACGTCTGAAGAATAGCGATTGAGTTAACTTCTTATTCCAGCCACTGTTACTCCTATTGTGAATCTGGGCATTTTCCAATGAATTCCAACAAATTGCTAAATGCGACACAGTGCCCTGTTTCCAGCCAACATAAGTTCACATCTCTTCCTCAAGTGATTGCACTGTTCCTGTTGACTTCTCAGACATGCTAAGTGTTGTGGGGCAGAACCTGAATAGGATTAATTTTATAGCGCCAGATGTTCTTTGTTAAGGCCAATAAATCTGATTACAACTAGATTAACTTTCTTCAAATTCAATTATAAGTCCAAGCCTGCTGGAATCAATTCTAAGTGCTGAGTGCCTACACCAGCACAAAACATTGAAGAGACACACCAGTCCCCTATCTTATTAAAGCAAGCTAGACACTGCCAATTGTCTTATCTACCCTCTTATAAAAAAAAAAATTATAATAAACTCCACCAATCAATATCTAAGTTTGATCCCTGAAGCGTCACGGTATTAAGTTTAAAAATCTAAGACTCCTGCACATACTTACAATCGTGATATCCAGTCACCACCTCTTGGACTTAATGGAACATGATCTATTATTCGCCATCTCGGGTCTTGAAACGTGTGACCTAAATTCACACAATGGGTTACCATAGGGGCCGGTAAAACTTTCACATGTAATATTGAGCAATGTTCTTGAAATCACAATTTCATTGAGCGAGTAGAGGGGGATGGGTACTACTGACCACCTGGCCAGAATGAACAGATGGATGATGAAATGCTAAAAGAAATCAGGGAAACTAACAAGTTACAACACACTAATAATGGGTAATTTCAGTTACCCAGTATCGACTGGGTCAGTGTCACAGCAGGACATGCTAGAGAGAGAATGTTTACAGATGAAGTAAAGCTTCTTGGGGCAGCTGGTTCAGGAGCCAACAAGAGGGGAAGCTATTTTGGACCTAGTCCTTAGTGGAACACAGGATCTGGTGCAAGAGAGAAGGGTTTTGGGGTCACTTGGCAATAGTGATCATAGCATGATCATATTTGGTTTAATTAAATGGAGGAAGGATGGCAAGGAAATACACAGTATTACCATTTAATTTTCAAAAGGAGGACTATAATAAAATGAAGAAAATAGCTAAGAAAAAACTAAACCAGAAAAGTCATTGAAAATGCATCGTTGAGTTCTGGAAGTATAGAACTCCACCAACTTTTTTTATGTCTGGCCTCCCCGGCAAGAGAGGGAAGGAGGAAACCCTTCCCCTCCATTCCGGGAAATCCCTTTTGTTAAGCTAACAAATTTCACATTGCACAGAACAGTTGAAATAGTGAAGAACTACTTATCTCATGAACTGGCGATATACATCCATCGTGAGGGAACACCAAAGCATTAGGCACACACACGACATGCATGTTTCGGGCCCATCAAAAGCCCTGTTTCAAGTGATAGTATCCCGTGTTGAAAATCCATCGCCCTAAAAAACGCCGAACCCAACAGCCTCATTTGTAGAACCGTAATGGCAGCTGATTGGTTGATACGTCAGAGGAGTAGTGTTAAGTCTAAAATTATCCAATGGCATTTGATTGGTGAAAGCACCACAAAGAATGCCCGAAATGCCAAATCACCGAAAACTATAACAAGGAGTCTGACCAGGATATAAAGTTATAAAGTTACAAGAGACTCCACCAATCGCATTCCAAGTTGAGTCCTGTAGGGATGACAGTGTTCAAACGGAAAATCCAACGCTGTTCACGCTTCTATAGGTGATGTTCGCGATGCCCACCCCTAGAGGTAAAAGGAATACAGTCTATGACCCGCCAACGAAGGTCAGCAAAGGTATGATTAAACCGAATGCAATGGTCAACGATGGGGGCCGAGAGAGTCCTTGATTTTATTCGAGAGGCATGTTCTCCTAGTCGAACCCGAATGGGTCTGATCGTCCTGCCTACATAGGACAACCCACAGGGACAATTGAGCATGTAGACAACAAAAGTAGACTGGCAGATAGAGGACCCCATGAACGAAAAAGATGGGCCCGTGGCAGGGTGGCACCATTGAACGCCCTCCAGGGTGGTGGAACAATACTTGCATTTCCCACAAGCCCAATGACCTTGTCCAGATCCCACTAGCATGGGGACATCTCGATTAAAAGAAGTATGAACTTAACTGGTCCTTCAAAATTTTCCCCCTAGTGTAGGCCACTCGGAGAGGTTTCCGAAAACAAGAATTCAATTGCAGAACCTGCCAATGTTTTTTTAAAAGATTGGTAACCTGTGCTGTGTGAGACACAAACGGTAGCACCCCAGTGACCATATCCAAAGATGGACCCATGTCAGAGGAGGGGTAAGAAGACGACGATCAGACCCATTCGGGTTCGACTAGGAGAACATGCCTCTCGAATAAAATCAAGGACTTTCTCGGCTCCCATCGTTGACCATTGCATTCAGTTTAATCATACCTTTGCTGACCTTCGTTGGCGGGTCATAGACTGTGTTCCTTTTACCTCTAGGGGTGGGCATCGCAAACGTCACCTACAGAAGCGTGAACAGCGTTGGATTTTCCGTTTGAACACTGTCATCCCTACAGGACTCAACTTGGAATGCAATTGGTGGAGTCTCTTGTAACTTTATAACTTTATGTCCTGGTCAGACTCCTTGTTATAGTTTTCGGTGATTTGACATTTCGGGCATTCTTTGTGTTGCTTTCACCAATCAAATGCCTTTGGATAATTTTAGACTGGACACTCCTCCTCTGACGTATCAACCAATCAGCTGCCATTACGGTTCTACAAATGAGGCCGTTGGGTTTGGCATTTTTTAGGGCGATGGATTTTCAACACGGGATACTATCACTTGAAACAGGGCTTTTGATGAGCCCGAAACATGCATGTCGTGTGTGTGCCTAATGCTTTGGTGTTCCCTCACGATGGATGTATATCGCCAGTTCATGAAATAGTGAAGAACCACTTTTCTCAACTGTTCTGTGCAATGTGAAATATGTTTGCTTAACAAAAGGGATTTCCCAGAGTGGAGGGGAAGGGTTTCCTCCTTCCCTCTCTTGCTGGGGAGGCCCGACATAAAAAACGTTGGTGGAGTTATATACTTCCAGAACTCAACGATGCATTTTCAATGACTTTTCTGTTTGGAGAGATCAATAGTAGTCATTTGATATATTTTTGGGGTTTTCCCATATTGGAAGAAAAAACTAAAAGCAGCAGCTGCAAAGGAGTGGATAAGTCATGGTTTAATGGGAGAAAGCCAACCTGGATTTAGCCGAGGAAAGTCTTATTTTACTAATCTGCTATATCTATATCTATATATTTTTTAAGGTGTGATAAACAGGTAGAGAAAGGTGAGCCAGTTGTTATGGTGCTATCTGGATTTTCAGAAAGCCTTTGACAAGGTTCCTCATGGGAGGCTTTTGGCGAAATTAAAATGTTGTGGGATAGGGAGGCAGTGTGCTATTGTGGATCAGGAATTGGTTAAAAGATAGAAAGCAGAGTAGGGCTAAAAGGCCAATTTTCTCAATGGAGTAAGGTGAATAATAAAGTACCCCAGGGATCTGTGCTGGGCCCACTGCTTTTTAACATATTTATATATGACTTGGAAATGGGAATGAGTGAGGTGATGAAATTTGCAGATGACACAAAATTATTCAAAGTTGTTAAAACACAAGAGGGTTAAAAAATTGCATGAGGACCTTGATAAACTGGAAGACTGGACGTCCAAATGGCAGATGACATTTAATGTGGACAAGTGCAAAGTTGTGCACTTAGGCAAGAACAACCCAAATTAAGGTTACGTTATGCAAGGTTCTACATTAGGAACCACCACCCAGGAAAAAGATTTAGGCGTCATTATGAATAATATGTTGAAGCTGTCCACCTAGTGTGCAGTGGCAGCCAAGAAAGCAAATAGAATGCTAGGAATCACAAGGAAAGGAATGAAGAATAAAGTCAAGGATAATGCCTCTGTATATTTCTATGGTGCAACTGCACCTTGAATATTGTGTGCAATTCTGGTCGCCATATCTTAAAAAGGATATAGCAGAATTTAGAAAAGCTACAGGGAAGAGCCACCAAAATGGTTAAAGGGATGGAACGATACCCCTATGAAACTTAAAAGGTTAGGGCTTGTCAACTTGGAAAAGAGACTGCTGAGGGGAGATATGATAGATTTTTCTAAATTTCTGAATGGAGTAGAACGGGTTGTTTACTCCTCCAAAAAGTAGAAAGATTAGGGGACACGCAATGAAGCTATAATGTAACCCATTTAAGAATAATAAAATATTTTTTTCACTCAATTTGTAGAAGTCTGGAATTTGTTACTGGAGGATGTAGTAAAAGCTGTTAGTGTAGTTTGGGTTTAAAAAAGGTTGGACAAGTTGCTAGAGGAAAGGTCCATAGACCTTTTATTAAAGAGGACCAGGGAATTCCACTGTGTACCCTGGGACAAGCATTGTGGAACCTATGCATCTTCTTTGGGAACCTGCCAGGTTGGCCACTGCTAGAAACAAGATACTGGGCTTGATGGACCTTGGTCTGACCCAATATGACATTTATTATGTTCTTATGGTGTAGCCCACCCTGTGGTTTAAACTGTAAAATATATCTCTTGAAATCAGTTGACAAGAATATTTAATGATGTGATTATTTTATTCACACCACACCTGTCGTCCTGGTCAGATGTACATGCAGAGGGTTTAAAAAACTTTGTGAGCCTTTTTCTACCTGCTTTCGCTACATAGATGTAGTGTGGGGGGCAATAGGCCCCTCCTCCATCAAACTGTTGCAGGCACTAATGGTGATCTGGTATCCCTGCCCCATCAATGAGTTCCTTACTCTTTGCCACCTCCCCCCCCCCCCAAATACGAAGGGTAACTACACCAGTGTTTCATTGCTTATTTCCTATGTAAAATTCTAAGTGGTGGATGATAAAATATGAGAAGCTGAATTAGATATTAAAACACATAACAGATCACAAAAACCTACCAAAACAAAATGCAAACATTACATGACATTATACAGAACTGCATAAAAGGCCATCCTCCAAAAGAGGCATCGGAAAAGCTGTGTAAAAATAGAAAATTTTAGACTTTAAGAATGGAAATAAGATTTTCTCCTGAAAGAGAAACAGCTCTTTCTCAGGGAGAAAGTTGTTGAGAGAGAGGGAGCTTAATAGATGATTGCAAAAAAAAAAGAAAAAAAAAAGGGAATGCACTTTCATGGTAGAGAGAAGGGTAACTTAGTCTGAAGCATGGCAAGAACCTAGGGGAATTGTCAATAGTGGGAAGAGGCTATGTGGTTCAGTTAATATAGTAACATAGTATATAATGGCAGATAAAGACCATCATTGTCCATCTAGTCTGTCCAGCAAGGGGCAAGAGTAGGTGCACCTGCTGCTCCGTGCAGGTCACCCCTCCCCATGCTTTTGTTTAGGAATGTACCCACTGCTTTGTGCAGATCACCCCCATTTGTTGATATAGCAGAGACTATTAAGGTTATTTTGATTTTATCCTGTTGCTATAAAGGGATCCACTGTGTCTGTCCCATGCCATTTTGAATTCCGTCGCTGTATTTGCCCCCACCACTTTCATTGGGAGGGCATTCCAAGCATCCCACCCCCCCTTTCAGGGAAATAGTATTTCCTGATGTTTCCTTTCAGTTTACTCCCTTGCATCTTCATGTTATGTCCTCTAGTTTTGCAGCTACCCCATCTTTGAAAAAGGTCTGTTTGTTCATTAGTACTCTCTAAGTATTTAAAGGTCTGTATCATATCTCCCTGTCTCTCCTCTAGAGTATACATATTTAGGTCTTCAAGTTTCTTCTCATGTCTCCTGATGCAGGCACTGAATCATTTTGGTCACCTTTCTCTGAACAGTTTCCAGTCTTTTTATATCCTTTGCGAGGTATGGTTTCCAAAACGGAACACAATATTCCAAATGAGGCCTCACCAGCGACTTGCACAATGGCATTATTACCTCTTCATTTCTGCTGGTAATTCCTGTCTGTATGCAACTCAGCATCCTTCTGGCTTTGGCCACCGCCTTGTCACACTGTTTCGCTACCTTGAGCTCCTCAAACAGTCACTCGAAGTCCTTCTCCTGGTCCATGCACACCAACCTCTTGCTCTCTATCAGATACAATTTTCTTGGATTTCTGCATCCCAAGTGCATGACACTGCACTTGTTCGCATTAAATCTTAACTGCCAAGCATTAGACAGTTCTTTCAACCTTTGAATATCTTTCCTCATGTTATCCACTCCCTCATGGGAGTCCACTCTTTTACAAATGTTCATGTCATCTGCAAAACAGACATTTCCATTCAGTCTTTCAGCAATATCACTCACAAATACATTGAACAGTGTGGTCCCAGGACCTATCTCTGGGGCATACCACTAATCCCCTTCCTTTCATCCGAGTGAGTTCTGTTTACTGTCACCTTCTGTTGTCTGTCAATCTGATCTAGTTCACTACCTTGGGACCCATCCCCAGGCTGTTCATTTTATTGATAAGCCTCCTATGTGGAACAGTATCCTAGATTCAAAGAACAGGTAGTTAGATGTTACAAAAGAATGATCTAAAGATGTTGTTAAGTGCCATCGAGTCTGTGTCGACTCCTTGCAACCCTCTGGATAGTTGACCTAAACTTTGTTCGGTTTTCAGCCAAGCCGCTCATTGTTGATATAGTGGTGTCCATAGCTGCTGTTATTGTATCGATCCATCTCATTGCTGGCCTTCCTCTTTTATGGTGACCACCTACTTTGCCAAGCATTATGTCTTTCTCAAATGATCTCTTTTCGCATGATGTGTCCAAAGTATGAAAGTCAAAGTCTTGTCATCTGAACTTCTAAGAAAAGCTTAGGTTTGATCTCCTCTAGTACTGACTGGTTTGCTCTTCGGGCATTCCATGATATACACAGTATTTATCGTTAGCACCATAATTCAAAGGCATCAATTTTCTTCCTGTCTATCTTTTTCACTGTCCAACCTTCGCATCCATATGACATTATTGAAAATACCATGGTCTGGACAAGTCGAATCTTTGTATGGAGAGAGACATCTCTGCTCTTGAGATCTTGTCTAGGTCCTTCATAGCCATTCTACCAAGAGCAATATATTGTCTGATTTCTTGACTGCTAGTCCTTTCTTTAGCTTATTTGGATCAACAGTCAATAAAGTTGTAAACTATTTCAATTTCTTCTCCATTAATGATGAACTTAATGATTTTGCCAGTTGTCAGGATCTTTTTCTTAACGACAAAGACCTAAAGTTAGGATTAATAGAAATAAGGTAAAGTGAATCCCATATGGGATGCCGCATGTTCATGTCCATTGAGTTGGGATGAGGCATGCTATGACTGTTGATAATGTAGTGTAAGGAATTTTATATTAATGCCTCTGGCATGACCCTCCCCCCCTACTCTTAATCGCATGAAAAGAATTACTTGGTCGTGGCAGAGTAAGGCTCTGACTTAGGGCCTCGAAATCAGTGGAAAAAAAACAGCAATTTGGCATCACCTATTCAAAAAAAATCAGGGGGCAACAGTAGGGAGAAGGACTGTGCCATAACAAGGGCAATGGATCTGGAATGAGACCAGTAGAGAATGTCCAGACACTCGCCACAAATATGGCCAGCTCAACTCCTCGTATCGACACAGAAAATGGCTGCTGCTCCCACCAAGCAATCCACACCAGCAGCAGGAGACCTGGTGGCATAAATTTCAAAAGTAGTCTCTGTGGCCTTAGAAGATTGACTCAAGCTGCAATCGATGGTTGATGACATCAGACAGTTTCAAGGCACACCTAAACCGGCTCAGAGAAGTGGAACAAAGAGTGTCAGTGCAGGAGACTACTGCGGAACACATGGCGGAGAGGGTCGAACAGCTTGAACTGGAACAGAAAAAAATGGCCCATCAATTAGATGAACAAGAAAACAGTACACACCGCAGTAACCTGCATGTGGTGGGACTGCCAGAAACTGTGGCAGATGCACAGCTATACAAGTTTTATGAGAAGTGGCTCCTGAACGCATTGGGTCTCTCAGGGGCGTGGGCACATGGTGGTGCGAACGGACCCGTCGCATCGTCAAATGGCGGGGAGATCTAGCATGATTCCAGCCAGCCATTGCCAGATACCTTGTATGGGCAGAAAAAGAGACAATTTTACATGCATACAGGCTGAATAAAGCAATACTGTATAACTACTGCATACTCCTGTTCAACGATTACTCTGCATGGGTTGCCTTGAAACGGAAGGCATTTTCCCTGGTGTGTGCAACCCTGCATCAGTGAGAAATCAAGTTTGCCTTGTTGTTAACCCATAAATTGAAGGTGGTGCAGGGAGGAGCGACACTATACCTAAACAGCATGGAGGGAATGCTGTAAGTTCATGGAGAGGCAAGGAGCTGCAGCACAGGAAGCTCGGTGAGTGGCAGGTGGGGGAGAGAACAGCATGCTTTGGGACACTGTGAGTGACACAGGGCAGGCAGAGGCAGTTTGCTGCATGAGCAGATGGCTCCCCATGGAACCTTCCTCATGGACCCTTCCTGCTGTGGACAGCCACTAGCTGCTGTCCCCCGAACCTTGCCACTGCCCCCAAGAACAAAAGACTTGAGGGCTCCCCCATTGGGGAGGCTTAGAAACACTGCCAGCCTGATGATAGCAGTGGCGAACAATACTCAATATCCAGCTAAGAGCAGTGGAGCTGGAAACAGTGAGATGGCCCAGTGTCGGGGGGACTTAGCGGGAACACCCAGGAATGCCCAGATGAGTCAAAGACTTGCAGCATACGAGATAAGTATCAATGTTGGAGACCTTACTGAATTGCAAAAGGCTAGGTGGATCGGGGTGGGGTAAATGGTCGTCGAGCCAAAGATGAAAGGGACACTATGCACGGTGTTGGCAGACGAGAATGGCCAGCCCATGGGGGCAGGCAGTTTGTTAGCGGTTCTCCCCAGCCCACGCTTTAACAGCACACCAGCTATGGATATTAGGATGAGCTACTGCTGCTGAGATAAAGTAAGCTTTCGTGCCCCCTACCCAGGGAGAAGTGCTGGGGGGACACTAATGGCAGTGCATGGCGGACATCTTGGCCTGGTACTGAGGAGCGCTTGGTTGAGAATAGGGACAGCAGATATTGCCAACAATGGGGGCCGTAATGGACTCTGATCAGCCAGAGCATAGTCCGAAATCTAACAGCTTTAACATATATTTGAATTGCATTAAGGCTACAATAGAGCCACACATGGCAGGGATGGAGGAGGGAAGAGGGGGACCTTGGGGAGGAGGGGGTGGTATGAGGGAATGGGGGAGCTAAATGGGTGACTGAAAGGAGGGCCCAAGCAATCGGGGAGAGAGGGAACCAGAGGGGCAGGGGACTAGGAGGCGCAAGGGTGGATGGTGGATAGTGTGGATATGGGAGATATGGATGAATGAAGGGGTAGCGGGAGGAGGGGGGGAGGAATAGGGCAGGGGGGAGTTGTAAGAGGGGATCATTAGGAAAAAGGGGGAGGGGGGAAGTATAGGCAGTGGCATGGGACAATAAAAAGGACATTGAGCCAAACACTAAGAGTATGGGCACAGCAAACCCGTGAAGAGGTGGGGTGCTTCACCAGAGCTCGGCTGGGAGGCCCAGGGAGGTAATCACTACTAGATAGAGATCGCCCAATAGTAGTAGACTCTGGATATAATCCGGGTGATCACCCTGAATGTCAGCAGCTTGAACTCCCCAGTTAAAAAGGAAAAGGTCTTTACATAGCTGAGAAAATTCTGGACAGATGTAGCTATACTACAAGAGACCCATTTGACAGATATAGATAATGCTAAATTAAAGAAGGGTTGGGTACGAGAAGTCCACTCCACTGCATACACGTCTAGACAGCGCGAAGTGGCTATTTTACTGGGAAAATGAATCTCCTTTGAAACACTTCGGGTGACATGGGATGTGGAGGGAAGGATACCTGTTGGTGT
Organism: Ichthyophis bannanicus; assembly: GCA_033557465.1. NCBI lineage: Eukaryota > Metazoa > Chordata > Amphibia > Gymnophiona > Ichthyophiidae > Ichthyophis > Ichthyophis bannanicus. The sequence goes on from CM066037.1 coordinate 298,874,881, forward strand.
GTGGTGTCCTGCAGGGGCCTTAAGGTGGTTGTATGCAGCATCTATGCACTGAACATGTACAGGCACTTCTTTGTGTAGCTGGTGGCTCAATCTGAGTACTTGGTGATCATCGGTGGAGACTTTAACTCGGTGGCGGATCCCATGATAAGACTGCCACCCATCGAGACAAGGACCCCCATGGGCAACAGGAGAGGGGAGTAAACTTCCTCAGTTGTTAAATAGAACTAATATATGGATGGTGCACACTCCACCCTCTGATAGGGAGTGCACCCATTACTCCGGCCCCCACAAATCACAGGCACGAATCAATTATATCTTGCTCTCTGAGTGCCTATTTGGGAAACTGTTGGAAAGCAATACAGCCATGCGTGGCCTCGGACCATAGAGCGATACAGGTAGACATAAGAGCTGTTGGCGAGCCAGGGGACAGGATTTGGCTTCTGAACCCAGTGTGGAGTCAAAACCCCAGAGTTCTGCCAGTTCCTTCACCAGTGCTGGCAAGAATGTGAGGCGGAAAATGGTGGGAGGGGGGAGTTGGTCCCAGTATGTATTGGGAATCTGCAAAAGCCGTGCTGCGGGGTCGCATCATAGGCTACGTGAGCCTCAAGTGCAAGCAGCAGAACTGACAACACCTGTTAGAGCTCACAGGAGTTGCGGTGGCAGCATTCACAATATGCAACAACAAGGGGAGCACAGCCTTAAGCCTTACTCCAAGAACTGCGTAATAAAGTGTATGCCCTCCTGCGGCATTGGGCACTGCAGAGTATTTGCCTCTACAAGTCTAAACCACATAAGTGGGGCTACAAATCTGGAAAATGCTTAGCCAGTCTTATTAGACCCTCCTGGGTCAGGCGCATGGTTACAAAAATCTGCAATGCTGGTGACATCTTTGCGGTGGACACGGGTGGTAGCCTACACATTTTGGGAGTTTTTCCAATCCCTTTACCAAAAGGAGTCCTCTAATGCGGATACAAGGGAACAATTCTTCTGAGATCTACCCCTGCTCCAGCTCAGCAGAGCAGAAAAGGAGGCCTTGAACCGCCCCATCCAGGTCAGGGAGGTCCTTGAACCGCCCCATCCAGGTCAGGGAGGGTCCTTGCCTACATTAACCAATTACAGCCAGATAAGGCGCTGTGGCCAGATGGGCTTGGCTGAGAATTTTATAAAATCCTGGGCGCTGCAGTGGCCCCTGCTATCCGGGATATGGAGAGGAGGTATTCTGGAACAGGGGCCTTACTGTCATGGAAAACCATGCAACGGTGATACTTTTAGAAAAGCCTGGCAAGGTCCCTGCAAGAGTAGAGGCCTACTGCCCAATCTCACTGCTCAATGGGGACCTTAAGCTCTTGGCTGCCATATTGGCATGATGACTGGGCTGGGTGGCCCCCTAGTCTGCTGCTCCCAGATCAGGTGAGGTTTGTTAGTGTAGCACAGTCAGCCACCTGGCTAGGGTGATCACAATGTTCTGGCAGCGCCACGTGCTGGGGCAGAAAAGACATTTAACCACGTAGACTGGGAGTATCTGTTCTAGCTTTTGCCCCAATACAGTCTAGGGCAGGGGTTCTCAACCCTGTCCTCGGGACCCCACTAGCCAGTCGGGTTTTCAGGCTATCCACAATGAATATGAATGAGATATATATGCATTAGAAATAGCCTGCCAAACTGACTGGTTTGTGGCCCTCCAGTGCTGGATTTGGGGACCCCTGCCGTACAACTCTGTCAAGTACGATTGTGAGTGGGCAAGGTACAGATGTCCTCGACATCAAAAGGGTAGATAGAATGTGTCACATCCCTCCTAGTTTCTCACCACCACCAAAAAGTTGTCTAATAGACAATATTTTGGTGGTGGTGAGAGGCGAGGAGGTATGTGACATATTCCATCTAATCTTTTTGATGTCTTGGACATCTGTACCTTGCCCACTCACAATCTTAAATGACAGAGGTGTAAGGCCGGGGTCCCCAAATCCAGCATTGGAGGGCCACAAGCCAGTCAGTTTGGCAGGCTATTTCTAATGCATATATATCTCATTCATATTCATTGTGGATAGCCTGAAAACCTGACTGGCTAGTGGGGTCCCGAGGACAGGGTTGAGAACCACTGGTCTAGGGGAATGTTTCATGGGGTGGATCCGAGTGCTATATGAAAAACTGGGGGCCCAACTCTTAGTGAATGGATGCCTGGATATGCATACTTATATTCAAGTAGACTAGGGGAACCCCCTCAAATATTTAGGTATATACCTACATTGGGATCAATGCATGGTCTACCAAAAAACATCTTAGACAAAATCCAGCACCTGAAACGCTTGTGCGAAAGGTTGAGGGATCACCCCCTATCCTTCTATGGCAGGGTCGCACTGGTCTGCATGACCGTCTATCAGCTACAGATGCTCTCCATCTTTGTGCGATGGCGGGAAGAAGACCAACTTAAGGGCATCCTATGGGTCTTCCTATGGCGGGAGAGTGTGAGTTATTCAAAGTTGATCAGGACACAGGAGCAGAGGTGAGTTGGATTGCCGGATCTGATGGTATACAACATAGCCTCCCTTATGTGGTGGATCGACGACGCCTTGCACCAAGCAGAGCAGTATGCCCCACAAGGCCTGCTAGATTGGTGGAGCCATCCGTACAGATTAATATGTGCTCTTCAGAGTATCCAGGGGGTTCTGCAAAGGAAGGAACTCAGAGCAGTCCTAACCCCCCTGTGTAAGGCATGGAGATGATGGATGGCACAGAGATGCCCCAGCTAGAGGGTGACCACATTCCTACAGGTGATGGGCAACCCAGACTTCCCCCTGGGTGTGGGCACCACTCAGTTTGAGGCTTGGGAGAGAGAAGGCCTGATAGATCTTGGATGGCCCATGTGGGAGGGGTGGGGGACCTTTCCTACCTTCGCATGATTGAGACGAGCTTGATGTGCCAGCTTTCCACAGCTTTCACTATATGCAGGTATGCCGCTATTGGAACCAATTGGACACACGATTCCCAGGATACATGGTTAGCACGGAGAGGGATGAGGACTTTAACTTATTCTCTAGGTGGAATACGCTTTACCACTGGTCTAAGATGCTCAGATATGCTAGGTTCCCCGCATATGGAAGGGTTGGCACATAGGTAGGCAGAGGACCTGGCAGAAGAAGTGACAGTAGAACACCTGGAGCGACATATAGCATCAATGACCTGTTAGCGCCTGGTATCAAGAGATGCATTACTAGATTCTGCACCATTGCTATCTTACTAAGGCAAGGGGAGTGGAGCTGGGACTATGGTTCACAGGGCAGTGTGAAAAGTGTCAAACGGGAGGCGACGCTTTGGTATGCTTTCCTGTGGTGCCCCAAGCTTGCTGAGCTTTGGGGCAGAGCGTTGGCAGGTCTGGGGACTATTATAGAGAAGAATATAGAGTGGTCTTAGAGCCGCCTTAGTCTCAGTGACAACATGCTTCTACAGCTGCAAAAAGTGCATAAAGCAGAAAGTAAATTTGTTTTACTAGGAATATGGAGAGTTAAAAAAACAATCTTACAACACTGGGTAGGGGATCTGCCGCTGACATTCTCACAATGGGTGAATAACATGCATGCTCTGGCACAAGGTGAACAATACGCCCACAAAGATACAACATCGCCACGGTGGGTTGATAAAAGTGGCTATGTCTCAAATTTCAGATGCAATTCCCAAGGGGGGTGGGGGAGATGGAGGTGGGGTTGGAAAGGGGGAGTAAGATATTGGGACAAGAATATTGTCATGCTTTCAGAGAAGATCAAGGGATATCAGTTATTGAAGGGCAACTTGCTTAGTTGTGGTTAGTTATGATATGTACTCAGCGAAGTAGCATACATAACACCGCTGTTACCACTGCTGTTACTGGGCATGCAGTTTATCTTGATATTTTTTGTACGTGGAAGTATTTTATAATAAAAGTTGTTAACTCCCCCCACCCCCCCAAAATAAATAAAAGAAAAAGAAAAGAATTGCTTATTTGTATTGTTGCCTGGTAGTTTCCTGGTTCTGTTGAGGTGCCTTTGCTGAGTTCAGTAAAGCAGCTTACTATTTGTTCTCGGGTCTTTTCTGTTTCTGCACTGTGCTTGGAATACTTAATCAGCAGACATTACATTAATGGTCTCTACTAGAGCTCAGGCATTTCTAGTAATTTTAAAGTGTCTTGAGCCTTGGTGAATTTCTTAACATGGTGATGTGCATGGAGTCTTTACTGTGTTGGTTAATGATTAGTTTTGATGTTTTATTTTAACAGCCTAGAATTGTATATAATAAGTGGGATAGAAATAAATTAAAAAGAAAATGAATGCTGCTATTTGTCAATATTTATGTATTTTGGCTCACTGGTTTATAAGTTAAAATGCTCTTGAAATTTTGTGGAAGTTATTTTTTTTGTAAACTTTATTTATTGAACCATCAAACATACTGCAAACAATCTGCAAACATTGCAAACAATATAGGTATATACAAAGGCGCCTCCGGGAGGGGGCTGATTCTTGTCCACCACCCCAGAGGCCATCAATAACATGATATGATATGGTACTAAATTTTTTCCCCATTCCCCCCCCACCCCCTTACCCTCCTCCCCCCTTCCCAACCCCATCACAGCTCTCTCAACCTACCCAACTCTAGGAACCACCTCCACATTACCCCTTCTTTCATCCCACTACCATACCTAGCCTACAAACTATCCAACTTGGCCTATCCTACCTGGAGGACTTCATTGCGGGCATGAGGACCTAACTTTTGAATATAGGGTTCCCAAATCAGCAAGAAGGAAGCCCGCCGTTTAGCATTGCCCCTAGCCCTTCTCCTCTCGAACAGCATCAGTTGATGGAAGCTATTATGTCACTCCCAAAAGGACGGGGGTACTTGCTCCCTCCATCTATGGAGTATCGGGCCCTTCCCCACCAGACAGGCCTTTCTCACCAACAGTCGTTCCCATCTTCATTTTAGGTGGAGTGGTCCAATCTGATCCAACACTACCATTGTTCCAGTCCACTTAATTTGTTGTTGGAGCAAACCGCTCATGTATGCACTAATCCTTGACTAATAAGGACGAATTTTCTGGCACCCCCACCACATGTGCCCCAAGTCTGCAAGGGCACACGAACATCTAGGACATCCCCCAGTACAAGCCAGGCCAGACCGTATCGCTCATCTCTGAGAAAAGTGGGCCCGAATCATACTCTTGAATTGCACCTCGTGCCACCTAATCCCCTCCACTAATCCCACAATCCGACACAGGGCTTTACAAATCGATCCTGGACGCACCTCCTGGCCTAATTCCTGCGCCCATCTTGCCTCTTCCCCCAAATAGTCCAGTAGGACCGTGTAACATTCCAATCTTTTTTTTTTAGTGCCGAAATTGTGGGCGGGGACTCTGCGCCCAGAGCGAGAAGTTCTAAGATTTGCGCCGACTGCTCCGTCCTTAATTCCCCCTCTGGGAGGGAAGCCACATAATGAGATACCTGAAGATATGCAAAGTAGTGGCAACTTTGCAGCTCATACTCCATGCGGAGGGTTTCAAACGTCTTGCACCGTCCACTGGAATCTAACACATGTCCAAGGTGCTGAATACCAGCCTCTCTCCACCGTTGAAACATTGACGTATTGGAGCCAGGGGTAAACTGAACATTGCCCTGCAAAGGCAGCCAGCTCGACACAGCCGGAGATCCCCCCCCAATACTTACACAGTTGCATCCATGTGCGTCTCACCGGACTCACCAGAACACTGCGAAGCACACTCCCAGGCAGGTGACCCTCTATATGTAAAGACGCCAGTAGGGTCTGGGGGCCCACCAAAGCTGCTTTCAGTGCCCTGAGAGTATAGGTCTCCGTATCTCCTAGCCAGTCCCATAGGTGCTGCGCCTGGCATGCCAAGGAATAAAGCTTTAATTTGGAAGCCCCATCCCTCCATTACTCCAACTTCCTTTCAGATGACTAATCGGGATCCGTGCTCTTGCCCCTTTCCATAAAAACAATCCCGAATCTCCCTTTCCAAACAAGCCAAGTCTCTTTGCAGCAGCCACACCGGGTGTGTTTGCATCCAGTACAAAATTCGGGGCATAATCACCATTCCCACCGCTGCCACTCTCCCCCCTAATGACAACAGAAGGGGGGCGCCAAGCTTGCAACTGTGTCCGAAGTCTAAGAGAAATCCTCTCATAATTTTGTCTATATAGTTCTCGTGGCTCTCCGGTTAAAAGAATTCCTAAATAAGAAAAAGACTCCCCTGCCCACCGTAGCGGGAAAGTACCTCCCCAACTCCCCCTTAAGTTCCCCAAAATGTCTAAGGCCTTGGATTTATCCATGTTAATGCGTAAGCCAGCGAAATCCCCAAATGCAGAGAATTCTTCTAGTAGCTTGGGCAACGATTGCTGTGGTGACAGTAAATGTACTAGTATATCGTCTGCAAAGGCTGCTATCTTAAACTCATACCTGCCAATGCGCACCCCTAGAATTTCCTTGGATTATTCGCTGTATCAGGGGGTCAAGAGAGCACAAATAACAGGGGAGAAAGTGGGCAGCCCTGCCTTGTACCCCTCTCCAGAGGAAATTTATCCGATAGCAACCCATTGCACAACACACTCGCGGTGGGTGCTGCATAAAGAAGTTTGACCATAGCGCAAAAGGAATCCCCCAGCCCATATCGGGGCAGTAGGGTGTGCATATAGTCCCAGCTCACTCGGTCAAACGCTTTTTCCGCATCAAAGCTGACCAACAATGACTGCCACTCCTGCTCCTGAGTCCACTCCAGGGATGCCAAACTTTTTCGTATATTACGCACCGCATACCCGCCCTTCACAAATCCTACTTGAGACTCGTGTATCAGCTCCCCCAACAGCAGGGCTAGACGATCTGCTAGTACTTTCGCCATCACTTTCAGGTCAAAATTCAACAATGAAATTGGTCGATAAGAAGCGGCTTGCGTATGATCTTTGCCGGGTTTGGGTATTAGTAGGGTTCGGTCCCGGGCCCGGCACTGTTCAATGTATTTGTGAGTGATATTGCTGAAGGACTGAATGGAAAAGTCTGTCTTTTTGCAGATGACATGAAAATTTGCAACAGAGTGGACTCCCCAGAGGGAGTGCTTAACATGAGGAGGGATCTGCAAAAGCTGGAGGAATGGTCTGATGCTTGGCAATTGAGGTTTAATGCGAAGAAGTGCAGTGTCATGCACTTGGGTAGCAGAAATCCAAAGGGAATGTACGCAATAGGGGGCAAGAGATTGGTGTGCACGGAGCAGGAGAAAGACCTCGTTGTGATTATTTCTGTAGATCTCAAGGTGGCAAAACAGTGCGACAAGGCAGTGGCAAAAGCCAGGAGGATGTTGGGCTGCATTCGAAGAGGAATTACCAGCAGAAAGGAAGGGGTACTAGTGCCACTGTATAAGTCTCTGGTGAGGCCTCACTTGGAATACTGTGTTCAGTTTTGGAGACCGTATCTTGCAAAGGATGTAAAAAGAATGGAAGCTGTTCAGAGGAAGGCGACCACAATGATTTGGAGCCCGTGTCAGAAGCCTTACGAGGAGAGACTTGAAGACCTAAATATGTACACTTTGGAGGAGAGGAGGGATAGGGGAAATATGATTCAGACCTTTAAATACTTAGAGAGTAATGAACAAACAAACCTGTTCCAGAGACGGGGAAGCTGTAAAACTAGAGGGCATGACGTGAAGCTGCAAGGTGGTAAATTGAAAGGCATTGTCAGGCAATACTTTTTTACTGAAAGGATAGTGGATGCTTGGAATGCCCTCCCGATGGAGGTGGTGGGGGCAAACACAGTGACGGAATTCAAAGTGGCCTGGGACAGAGACAGTAGATCACTTTATAGCAACAAGATTAAATCAAAATAAACTGAACCATCTAATTTCTCAACAAATAGGGTTGTCCTACATGGAGCGATGGGGGGAGTAGTGGTGGGTTCACCCCTAAACAAAGAAACAAAGATATGGGGAGGGGTGAAGACATGGGAAGGGGTGCACCTACTCCGGCCATATTGCTGGGCAGACTAGATGGACCACACTGGTCTTTATCTGCCGTCATTTACTATGTTACTATGTGCGTGGTTCTCCACCCATCTAGTCACTCCTTGATCAGCTCTTTTATGATATACCGCCACCAACAGGGGAGGTGTCAAATCTCCTAATAATTTATAAAATTTGGCCCCCAGTCCATCCGGACCAGGTGTCTTGTAACAGCTAGCCTTTTGGATGGCTTGGTGGACCTCATCAAGCGTTTATGGGTCTCTTCAGTTGGGCCTGCTGTTCCTGCCCTAGTCTCGGCAGCCTCAACTCCCGTAGATATTCCTCCAGTCCAGGTCCAGAGCCCTCCTCCCTCTGATATAGTTTCTGATAAAAGGAGAGAAAAGCCTGAGCTATCTCCCACTTCCCCTTTTGCAGTTTACCCTGATCGTCCCAAAGCGCCGCCCCGGTCTTGGCTCCCCTACTACCCTGAAGGCAGCATGCCACCCTGGCTTGTCTCCAAACCAGCATAAGCGATGCCGGTAGTACATAAAAGATTTCTTTGCCCTCTTATGAAGTAGCTCGTTGAGGGCCATTTGAGTTTCCTGTAGTGCCTTCCTATTAGCTGCGCAGGGATACCTCCCATACTTACGTCTGTCCCTAATCATTTGTTTTTCAAGACGGAAAATTTGCTCCATTAACTGCCTCTTTTTCCGTGCCGAATACCCAATAATGTCTCCATGCAGAATCACTTTGGCCGTTTCCCAATATAATTCCGGGTCAGTCTTATGCTGCTCGTTATTCAATGCAAATTCCTGCCAACGCTGCTTAAGGAAAAGATGAGTCGGTGTCCTCTATACAGATCTAACAGGAACCGCCAAATACGGGAATGTGGATCGGCCCTGGCCCATTCCAACTCCACCTAAATCAAGGTGTGGTCAGAAATCTCTGACGGGCCAATTTGAGCATCTTCCACACGTGTAAACAGTCCTCTTGATACCAAAATATAATCAGTCCTAGCACTTGAACCATACGCTCGCGATTGGTGTGTGAAATCTCGCTCCATCGGATGGAGCAGGCGCCATGGGTCAACTATCCCTAGTCTCCGTTGAAGGCCCTGCAAAACTCTGGTCATAGACGAACGCGTTCTGTCCTCTCCCCCCTTAGTTGTATCCAGCGCTATGTCAAAGACCCCATTGAAATCACCCCCCCAGTACCAAGGGGACATTGGGTAGCATTTCAATCCGAGAAGCCAATCGTGCATATAAAGCGCGATCTAAAACATTGGGACTCTAAATATTGCCTATCACCGCAGGCTGTCCCTCCAGCATCCCGTGCAATAAAACATATCGTCCACTTGGGTCTGAATAGTCCCTTTCCAAGACAAATCTAACACGTTTATGGATCAGAATGGCCACTCCACCCTTTTTCCCTACCGCTGGAGCTCCCCAACCCTGGCCCCCCCACTCTCTTTGAAGTTGCAGATGTTCCTCGGCAGTCTGGTGGGTTTCTTGGAGCAGGGCAATATTGCATTTTTGTCTAGCTAGGGTTTGCAACAATTTGGATCTCTTAATTGGGTTCCCAATCCCACATACATTCCAAGATACAATCCTCAGGGCACCAAATACCTGATGCGTCTACACTGTACGGTATGGAGATATCTCCAAGTAGGACCCCCCCAGCTTAGGGCCCCCCCTTAAGCCAGTCTTGCATGTTGTTCCCCTTGTGCCACTCCCCTTTAAGCTGTGTTACCCTCCCCCCTCCCCCCACCCTTCCATCAACCTCCCCTAGTTGTCTCTACCCCTTTACTCTTCCTCCGCCCCCTCTTTGGTCACCAGATGTGTACAGACCCCCCCCCCCCACGACTATGGCTCTCACGCCCTCCCTCCCCCTCACCCCCATATTTCCTTCCCCACCCCAACCTCAGGTTGGACCTGCAAAGAAGTTTACCTCCGCTTCTCCTTACAACTACCCTTAGCAGGAAGGAGGAGAAGGTATAGGCAGAAAAACATAATAGACCTTCCCCCCTCTCCACCAATTTATTCATTCCCTCCCCTCCCCCACAATGCCGGCTTTAGTATGCCCACCTACCCCGACAGCAACATTCACCTCAACATCCCACCAATAAACAAATACAGCAACCATTCAACTACCCTTTGCATCTGGCAGTCCAGAAAGGAACACTCCTCCCTATCCACCTCATTTGTCCACAGGTATACCTGGCACTTAGTCCATGAGGCTGTCACAAAAGCCTCTCGTAGAGACGGAGCATCTCCCGCTCTTCCATACTGTCCAGAGGCTCTGCTCTATTCTCCATTTTTCTCATCAAGTTCCACCTCTATCACAGCCTGAGCTCCCCCGGTCCTCAGGGACTACCATCCTGCTCCCCGATAGTGGTTGCTTGCTTCTGCATCAATTCCTCCACATATTTCGCCACCTCGGATGCTGTAGCAAAGCTCCGATGTGTACCCTCATGTATAATTTGGAGTCGGGAGGGATACTGTACCATAAATTGAATTTTGGCTTCCACCAGCTTCTGGCAGAGGGGAGCATAGGCCCTCCTCTGTTGGCTCAAAACCGCCGAGTAGTCCTGTGCTGTTCGCGCACTCACATTATCCTTGACCACAGTGCCCATTTTCCTAGCTGTCCGCAGCACCACTTCTTTTTGGGGGACGTGCAAAAACTTCGCCAGCACTACCCAGGGTCTGTGGTCCATTGTTTGTCGAGGCCCCACTCTATGCACTCTTTCCAAATGCAGACATCCATGATCCTCTCCACCTTCCCACATATACAATATCAGGGACTCCAGATAACTCTTTAAGTCCTTGTCTGGTATACTGCTCGGAATCCCCATAAAGCGGAGATTATTGAGGCGGGATCAGTTCTTGAGGTCATCAACTTTGGCCTCCTGCGCCTGCAATGCCGCTTGCATTTGCTTCACCTTTTGCGTCAAGGCCTCCATGCTCTCCTCTGCCAGCCCTATACGGGCCTCTGCCTCCTGCCACACAGCAAATACACCGAACTCTGCAAGGTATCAAATTGAGCCGCCAGCGCATTAGATACGGCTGCTGAGATCTCCTCGATGAGTGCCAGCGATGTTAGTGAGCTGGGAGCATGGGGCGACTCCGCCATCTTGTGTTGCCTGGCCATCTGCTCCTCCTCCCTTCTGCCTGCTTTTACCGCCGCTGCCATGTCCCGCACACTGTGGGAGTCGCTTGGGTGAGTTTCCCACCTCTCCTTCTGAGATGCTGATGACGCCCGAAGGCTTAGGCATGGCTCGTTATGTTGGTAGAGGAGAGAGAAGCCCGGAGCTCGAGCAAATCATATCCACTCGGTCTCACCACACCACGTGACCATCTTGTGGAAGTTATTTTATCAACTACAGAAAAGGTACACCAAGATAAAACAGCAATTGAGTTGCATGCTGCAATGTCCTATGAATCTGATTTCATTGAGGGTTCCTGCCTGTCTTGTAAATCATGAGAAGAAATTGTCACTAGAGTGTTAGTCTGATCTCCAGGAACAAGCAGGAATGAGTCTTCACATATGGGTATTGTCGGTACCGACGGAGCCTGTGCGGGAACGCTCCCTAGCGTCCAATCAGAAAGCTTTTGGGAGCATCCCATAGCGCCTGCGTGCTGCCTTCCCGCCTTTCCCAACTGTCTCTCCTCAGTTCTTCTTTTTCCACGGAGCCAGCAGGTTGTGTTCCTGTCACCACAGAAGAATTTCTTTATTTTTCTTTATTTCTTTTGTGTCGCGTCTGCCGCCTTCGACACTCCACCGGTACCGCCGGTCTTTTTCTTTTCTTCTTGTGTAAAAAAACAAACAAACAAAAAAAAACAACAACTTTTTTCCGTTTCTTTTCTTCAGGTGCACTTGCGTTTTGGGCCTTAGACCCAAAACTTCTTTCCTTAATATGGAAAAACCTGCCTCAGGATTTAAGAAGTGCACAAAATGTGGCGGTACAATTTCCGTCACCGACACCCATGACTGGTGTCTGAAATGTTTAGGTCCTGACCATTCCATCACAGATTGTATGTCCTGTTCTATGATGTCTAAAAGAGGTCGGCAGAACCAAGCTGCCAAGCTCAGTACCCTGTTTCCCTCTGATGCGGCTTCGGTGGCATCGACGTCTTCCAGGGCTGCTTCTTCCTCACATGGATCTCAGGTAACTAAACATAAATCCAGCTGGTCCTCGAAGGGTAGATCTCCTTCTAAGCATCGAGATGCCTCTGGCGTTGCCCTTGAGGATTCTGCACCGGCAAAATTACCCCGGCGGGAGGCTTCGGCCTCTAAAGCATCATCATCGGGGTTCCAGGATGATCTCGATGGCGTGGCCTCGACAGATCTCCTGGTGCCATGCTCTGGGGTACCGGTGGCTTCCACCGGTACCGACTTCCAAGCATTGGCGGCGTCGATGGATCAGAGGATTCTGTCCATAGAACGCAGTCTGGCGGCTTTCCTTGTGGCATCGACGCCCGTGGTACCGCAACAGACTACCCCACTGGTACCGGCTATAGCATTGCCATCGGTACCAATCCCGGTACCGGTGGCATCGACATCGGCATCAGTGTCCGCTATGCCGGTGCTCTGTCCTCTGCAGCCCTCCGGTACCGATACCCCGGTACCAGTTTTTCCCGATGCCGATCCCAATCGGTACGGGTATCGGGCTTTGTAAGAGCATCCGGACAGACGATACTTCGATTCTTCTGAGGACTCTGAGGATTCTGAAGAGTTGGTCGATGCAGTGATGCTTCTTCCACAGGAGGAGTCCTCTCCTAAACGAAGGATGTCTCCTCCAGAGGACTTGTCTTTTCAAGACTTCATCAGGGAGGTGGCCCGGGGCCTTTCCATTACGGTGGCCCCTGAGACAGAACCCAGAGCCAAGGAGTTAGATATTTTACAATATCCTAAAACTCCTAAGGAGGCAGCTACCTTGCCTGTTCATGAAATTTTGTATGATCTCATGTTAAGGATGTGGGAAGCACCTCTGACCACCTCCCCTCATTCTCGCAGGTTGGATACCATGTATCGTGTCCCTCCTTGTCCTGGTTTCCATAAGACTCAACTTCCTCACCACTCTATTGTGGTTGAGTCTGCTATGAGAAAGATTAGAAGTGCCAAAAGACATGCCTCTAATCCTCCAGGACGTAAATGTAGAACCCTGGATGCTTTTGGAAGAAGAGGCTTCCATGCTTGCTGCGAGAATTAATTCCTATAGTCTTTACATGGGAATGTTCTTAAAAGAGGTCACTGATCATTTGCAGACTTTAAGTCCTTTCATTTCTGAAGATAAAAGAAAGGACTTTCTCACTTGGCTTAAACATGCCCAAGATATCTCCAAATTCTCCAACCGTGCAGCTTTTGACTCCTTTGAATGTGTCAGCAGAGCCCCAGCTATTGCCATAGGTGCACATAGAATTGCTTGGCTTCAAGCATCTGATTTGGAGATCTGGGTTCAAGATGATTTGGGAAATATCCCTTGTACAGGTGAGAACCTGTTTGGTAAAGATTGGCAAGCAAAAGTCAATCAGATGGATGCTGAAAACTCTGCCTTGGATAGACTATCCAAATCCACAGCTGCTCCTGCTAAGAAAAGGTTGTTCAAGAAAGCACCTTTTTCTAAAAAGGGAAGATTCTATCCTGCTTATGGTCAGCGGGCATCTTCTGCAGCTCAGTTTCCTACCAAACGTCAGCAATCATACAAACAGAGCAAAGCAAAGGCTGCTAGGCCTCCACCGACCCAGCAACCTCAGCCCCCTCAGGACCTTTGACTTTCCGCTAGAGAACTTAGCCTTCCTGGCTCTGGAAGGACCAGAGCCCTCCACCATTCCAGGACGGTTATGTCATTTTGCTCCCAGATGGGAGCAAATTACAGCAGAGCATTGGACACTCTCCATCATAAGAGAGGGGTACAAACTTCATTTTTCAAGCTTGCCCCCTCGCACAAGAGTGCACCAGTTCAATTCTCCAACCTTCCTCCTCAGCCTCTTGGGGCAGGAGGTTGCCACCCTTCTCACCCAGGGGGCAATAGAGGAAGTGCCTCTTCAACAGCAGGGCACAGGTTTCTACTCCCCCTATTTTCTTATTCCAAAGAAAACAGGGGGCTACAGACCCATCTTAGATCTCAGAGAATTGAACAAATTCCTAGTCAAGAAAAAATTCAAAATGATTTCTCTGGGAACTCTGTTGCTATACCTTCAGAGTCAGGATTGGCTTTGTTCTCTAGATCTCAAGGATGCGTACACCCATGTTCTCATCCATCCAACTCACAGAAGGTTCCTTCGGTTCCTTTTTCAAGAGAAGCACTATCAATACAGAGTGCTTCCTTTTGGTCTGGCCTCTGCATCAAGGGTGTTCACGAAATGCATGGCAGTGGTAGCTGCATTTCTGCGTACTCTGGGAATATTTGTCTTCCCTTATTTGGACGACTGGCTCATCCAAGCTCCCACTCAGTCAGAGGCCAAGAGTTCTCTAAACTGCCCAATGAGTATCCTTCAGTATTTAGGGCTGATAATAAACATCCCAAAATCCAATTTAACCCCTACTCAGTCCCTGGAGTTTATAGGGGCGTTACTGGATACCACAAAGGCAAGGGCCTATCTCCCCCAGGCCCGTTGCCTTCGCTTGGTGCAGTTAGCTTCTCAAGCAGAGTTGAAGCCTCACTTAACTGCTCGATAGATGTTACAGTTACTAGGCCACATGGCATCCACCGTGCATGTGGTCCCATATGCTCGCCTTCACATGAGAGCAGCTCAGTGGACTTTATCCACCCAATGGACCCAGGCATTAGACTGCCTGTCAGACAAAATAGCAAACACAAGTCGCCTCATTTTGTCTCTCCAGTGGTGGACATCTCCTCAAAACCTGTTGCTTGGGTCCCCCTTTCAGCAGTCTCTACCCCAGGCAACTCTCACAACAGATGCTTCTCCAATGGGGTGGGGAGCTCATCTACAAGACCTCTCCACCCAGGGCATCTGGTCCCCACAGGAGACTTTCTACATATCAGTCTCTTGGAACTCAGAGCAATCTTCCTTGCTCTGCGAGTGTTCCACACTCTGCTCAGCTGCAAGACAGTCCTTATCCACACGGACAATCAGGTAGCCATGTTCTATGTGAACAAGCAGGGGGGAACTGGCTCTCTGTCGCTTTGCAACAAAGCTTTGCGACTGTGGGCCCTCGCCAGAGAGCATCAAATTCATCTTCTGTCAGTTTATCTTCCAGGTGTTCAAAACTCTTGGGCAGACAGGCTCAGTCGAGTTCTGCTTCCACACGAGTGGTCCCTACATGTGGACCAGGTGACCAGGATTTTTCAGATTTGGGGAGCCCCGGACATAGACCTCTCTGCAAGTCCGTGGAATGCCAAACTTCCCCGGTTCTGTTCCAGAAACTCCGGCTCAGGGGGCTCAGTCAAGGGATGCTTTCCTCCTTCACTGGGGTCAAGACTTCCTGTATGCCTTTCCACCAATTCCTCTAATTCCCAAAACCCTGTTCAAGCTTCAGAGAGATCCAGGTCATATGATCCTCATAGTTCCACATTGGCCATGGCAAGTGTGGTACCCTCTGCTTCTACATCTCTCTCAAGCTCCCTCCCTCGAGTTAGGGTCTGCTCCAGATCTATCTCAAGAGGGCAGGAAGTTGTGGCATCCCAATCCCCAGTCTCTGCATCTCAGGGCTTGGTTGCTGAAGGCCTAGATCTCCAAGATCTTCATCTTTCTCAACAGGTGAAAGATGTTCTTTATGCTTCCAGAAAACCTTCCACTAGACGTTCTTATGCTTTCAAGTGGAAGAGGTTTACTATCTGGTGTGCTGGGAAAGGTCTTAACCCCCTTGCCATACCCCTGGAATCTTTGCTGGAGTATCTCCATCATCTGTCTAATGCAGGCCTTAAAACTAACTCAGTAAGGGTCCATTTGAGTGCTATTGCAGCTTCCCTTAAGCCTCTGAATGGACAACCTGTTTCCTCTCATCCTCTTGTAGCAAGGTTCATGAGAGGCCTCCTTTTAACAAAGCCTCCCATTAGACTACCTCCGGTGGCATGGGACTTGAACCTGGTTCTTTGTCAGCTTATGAAGCTGCCTTTTGAACCTTTAGCTACCACCTCCTTGAAATACCTTTCTTGGAAAGTTATCTTTCTTATTGCAATCACATCAGCACGTCATATTAGTGAATTGCAAGCACTCGTAGCTAATCCACTTTATACAAGGTTCCATCATGACAAGGTAGTCCTTAGGACTCATCCACATTTTATGCCTAAGGTGGTCTCACCCTTTCACCTCAACCATGAGGTCTACCTACCTGTCTTTTTTCCAGGGCCTCATGCATTAAGTGCAGAGAGGAATCTTCATACCCTGGACTGTAAAAGAGCTCTGGCTTTTTATTTACAAAGGACACAGCAACATAGAAAATCCTCTCAGCTCTTTGTTGCCTTTGATCCTTCTCATTTGGGACTACCAGTCTCCAAGAGAAAGCTGTCTAACTGGATTGCCCAGTGTATTTCTTTCGCCTATCAGAGTAAGAACCTTTCTCTGGAGGGCCATGTCACAGCTCACAATGTGAGGGCCATGGCAGCCTCAATGGCTCATCTGAACTCTGTGTCTATTGACGACATCTATCGAGCAGCCACTTGGGCCTCGGTTCGTACCTTCACAGCCCATTACTGCTTGGACAAGGACTCCCGCCGGGATGCCTTGTTTGGTCAGGCTGTTCTAAAACACCTGTTCCATACTTAATCAACTCCTACCCAGCATCCCTGATGGGATGCCAGAGATCCATGGGGGGAGGTGGAGCCCTGTCCCAGGGACACACAACTTCTGGGGTCTCTCTCTGGCATCTAAAGCTAGGGAGTCCCCATATGTGAAGACTCATTCCTGCTTGTTCCTGGAGATAGCACAGTTACTTACCTGTAACAGGTGATCTCTGGGAACAGCAGGAATAAGTCTTCACAACCCACCCACTTCCCCTGGGAGTTGTATCTCTGTCTTTCCTTTCCCTCTCTCTCTTTCTTTGTCTCAGCTTTAAAACCTAACTGAGGAGAGACAGTTGGGAAAGGCGGGAAGGCAGCGCGCAGGCGCTGTGGGATGCTCCCAAAAGCTTTCTGATTGGACGCTGGGGAGCGTTCCCGCGCAGGCTCCGTCGGTACTGACGATACTCAGATGTGAAGACTTTTTCCTGCTGTTCCCAGAGATCACCTGTTACAGGTAAGTAACTGTGCTTTACCTTCACAGTTATGCTGCTGCTTTTCCCAAGAGGAAAACTAATATTTAATGGCAGCCGTCATTTGCTTTTGAAAGGGTTGCCATGTTCTAGAGTCTGTTGTATCCTCTTCTTCTAAGGTTTAGTTGTTTAGACTGAGTGCTGCAGAAAGTTAAAAAAAAAAAAAAAAGTGTACCTTACCCTGAAATGTACAATGCTGCACAAGGATTCAGATTCAAATTCAAATCCAAATCCAGTCACAAAAAGGCCCAATTGGTCCATTTAGTATGTTCAATTGTTCCCATCTACCTTATTGTAGCAAAGAATATAATACCAGTTGCCAGCCTCATGAGCTTGTTTGTCTGCACTCCTTCCATGTTAGGGTTTTTTGTCACTTTTTGATCTTCTGTTTTGTATAGACAAGCATACAAGTTTTCATAATTAAATCAAGACATGGAGCCTTTTTTGTTTTTTAACTAAAGCTTGATTTGTGCTAACTGGCATTAGCATGTGGTATCTGCCATCATCCCTTTAGGACTTTAATGGGTCTGTGGCAGCAGATAGCGCATGCTTAATGTTGGCAAATAGGTCCCAGTCTCCTGCTCTGTCTTTTAGCCATCCTCATAGCCCTATTCTTTCCACTGGCCTCTAATTCGAAGAAGGGAGTGGATGGTCTATCTGGCGAGCTCAAAGCTCCATCCAGAGAGCAGTTGGCAATCGTAAACCATTCTGAAGAGGCCCATGAACCAAGTGCTTATCCAAGGGGCCCTTCAACTGCTGTGTTGAAGCAGTATTTGACAGATTCTTCCCCTTTCTTTTTCCTTCAGGCAAACAATAAATCAAAATAAGCAAAGAAAATAGTACTTGCAAAGAGTCAACATGCCTGATAGACAGAGACTGAGGTGCTCCAAAGGGGTGCAACTTGCACCTTAGGGCATGTGCCGGTGGCCATGTTCCACAGTAGGGCTTTTCTTTTAAAGGCTCAGGAGTCACTGCAAGATGTCACCAAGTGCCACTGATGATCTAGATGGTCAGCCAGTCAGTCGTTCCAGGCAGGGAAAGCTATGTATGCTTCTGTCATGCTCTTGGGACCTCTGTCTGCTTCTTCCTACAGAAATGTTACAAAAATAATAGTGGTGGTCTGGTTGGTGGAGACGGTGGGCTATGCAAGAAATAGGTTACAGATGTTATGTTGTTGCTTACTGGGCTAGCCCAAGTACTTCTGCTACACCAGGCAGGAGCCCCAGCCGTACCTACCCCCATGCTGCCAATTCAGCATTCTCATCTTGAAGGGAGGTGGTGGGTGGACGGTGACAGCACACATGAGCCTTCTCCTGATTTAAAAGCATTGGCTTTATGCCATCGCTTCAGCACCCTGGCAATCCATGTGCTTTGGCGCCCACATGCAAACTCATGACCTGCCTCTCCTGCCCACCTCTGATAGGAAGTTGCGTCAGAGGGGGATCAATGTGGCAGGCACCAAAGTAGCAGCAGAAAGCCATGTGCTGCCCACCAGGGGCTGCCTCCCTAGGCATCCATCTAGCCTGCTTAGTGGACAGGCTGGTCCTGGTTGCTTAGAAGTAACTATTTTAGAGGGATATTCAGATTATTACTGCTAAAATTTATACATACTAAGTTACTGTGAACCCCAGAAACATTTGTCTATGTAATATTCTTAGTGTAAACTCCTAGCATGGCTCTTATTAGGGTGGTAAAGAAATTATAATAAACTAATATGATTTATGTTGTCAAAAGCAGAGGAGATGTCAAAGAAAACCAGGATGAAGGCTTGTTTAATGTTGTCCACACCTCATATGAGGAGCCTGGAGGAGGGTTTTGACACCATAAAAAGGACAAAATCCATATTGATGTTCATCTAATGGAGCTGATATGTCTATGAAATTCTATAGCTATAGTTGAACAACTTTCTCAATGATTTTTTCCAGAAACGGTATGCTGGCATTGGGGCGATATGAGGTTGGGTCGTTATTGTTTAGAGACTTTGGCATGATTCCTTGGCTTAGTGATTGATTCACTATGTTTAGTATGTAGGGGGCTAGTTCTGTTTTAGTTGCCTTAATCCATACTACAGGGCACGGTTCTAAGAGGGATGTGGTTGTATTGAGTTTCACAACTGTCTAGTAGTTTGCTATTAATGAGGTGGAAAAATTTCCACTCGGGGTAATTTATTAATGTTATGGGGTCAGAAACTGGTGGGTTTCTTTGCTTTAGCTTGCTAGCAAAATGGTTAACTAGTGTCTGGGAGTTGATTGGTATTTTAAGGGGCTGTCAAGGGGGGTTTAGTTAGAGATTACATGATTTCAAATAGCTCCCTTGGTCGGTTGATGCCGTTTGAAACGAGTTTTGTATGGTGGTGATTCTTAGCATTGATTATGGTTTCCTTGTATGAATTTAGAGATGAGATATATAGAGCTTTGTATTCTGAGGTCTTTTTTTTGTTTTCCATTTATGTTCTAACTTTCTAAGTTCTTTTTTTAAGTTGGCTAGTTCAGAGGTATACCATTTTTTTGATACCTTGTGAAGGAGTTTTAATGGTGTAGATAAAGGTTTAGCTGCAATATTTATAGCGGAGTTCCAGTTTGTTACAATTTCACTGAGGTTGAGTTTATATCTAACTTAGGGATAGTTGTCTCTAGAAATGTTTCTTTGCAAAGGGTCTGGATCTCGGCCCTGGGTACGGGGTGGGGGTATGTAAGGTGGTGGCTTGCAGGAGGTGTAGGAAGAAGCGTTTGGTGGAATGATCGGACTTGGGGACCGGGGTTAATCGAGGGGGACTATATTGAGGTAGTTCAGTTATGTGTTCAGGGAGGAACACAAGATCTAGGGTGTTGCCTTTAAGGTGAGTAGGATACTTAATTTTTGCCTGAAACCCATTTCTTCCATTGAGTCCAGGAAAGCTGTTGCTTGGTTATTGGTGAGCGTTGCTAGGTTAAAATCCCCAAGATTGATATGGGGTTTTCTTAATGGGGAGTTGCAGGCAGATTCGAGAATTGTGGCTAAATTTTGGTTGTTGGAAGTGGGAGGCCTAAATAAGGCAAATGGCTATGGTTTTAGTTTCTATTTTAAGGATATCCATCCCTTCATGATTATTGCAGATGGTGGGGGAAATGTTAAGATCTGATCTCGCTATTGTGGGTACTCCACCTCTTTTGCGGTCCCTGGGGCAGTTGAAAATAGAATAACCTTGCACTTTTAGCTGATTTAGGACAGAGTCAGCATCTGATGACCAGGTTTCAGTAATGCAGAGGAAACCTGGTTTTTCATCTGTAATGAGGTTGGCAAAAAGTGGGATTTTGTTTCTAATGGACTTGGCATTAATCAGAATGAATTTTAGTGCAGTGTGGCGATTTGTTATTTAGAAGTCTACTTTTGGTGTGAGGTTTATGTGAATTAGTCCCATGGTTCTGCCTTCTCTGGTTTTCAGAAAGGAATTAAAAACATACCTGTTCATACAACATTACCACAACCCTAATTTCATCTCTGATCAAGTTTTGCTTACCAACATGACCCCTGAACCACTTAGCACTAGTACACTCCATACTGACATGACCCCAGAAGCACGTAATACTAATACAGACAAAACCAGCCATAATTTCTCACCTACTCATTAATGATTCAGATCACTTACCAGTACTGAAACCCCCGCTCTTATGATACCCTAAATTGTTCTAGATATAATAGATACCTAATTGTACATAGTTATTACGGTAAACTGTTGTAAATAGTTCACCAGTTCTACTGTGTTCAATGTATTATGTTTGTCTCATTGTAAACCGCCCCTGATCTCTGGAAGGGGCGATATAGAAAAGTTTCTAAATAAAATAAAATAAAATAACCAATATGTGTATTACACTTCACCATACAGGGATTTGAGTCTCTTCCATTATTGGGTTCCAGACAGTTGATGCCACTGTCTGGTAGGCCCAGGCCTCTCTTCCTACTCATTCAATACTTGTGGAGTTTGACTGTCTTTGGTTGACACCCCCCATCCCCCCACACACTTTGCTGATCCATCAGGCAGCCATAGAAGATAAGTATGTCTTCCTGTCCTCCTAGCGGCAGGGTTTAGGTGGAGAACAAAACGGGAAAGGGTCTTAATCCAGTTCTGGTCATTACTGGATTTACAACCAGAGGAAAGAGTCCACAAGCAGTATGTATTACTAATATTTAGTTTATTACAATTTCTTTACCACTTTACTAAGAGCTTTAGGCAATTTACAGTAAAATATGCTATTATATAGACAAACTTACATGGAAATATATTACATCCAGTATGTGAGTTTGTACTATTTAAACTCAGCATTACTGCATTGTTTCTTCACAGACCAGTCTGGATGAGTGGGTTATGCTCCCTTTTTAGTAGGTAGAGCAACTTTCAATATTGTCGTCACTTGGTAATACCCTTTGATGCAGCACTGAGAGAAGCCAATATTTATTTGCCTCCAGGAGGTTTCAAGGCGTTGGGGCTGATGCAGCAGTGCAGATTAGGCCCATCTCCCCTGGCCCAGACCATGGTCCTGTAGCCTGTGTGATTGAGATCGGTGGGCCCAATATTTCTCAGAGCTTGGGTAAATCCTTGTCTCCTTGAACAGTCAGCTGCCTCTCTCCAGCACTGTTTCCCATGGGTTCCAGCACCAGTAGGTTGGAGAGTGGACACAGAGTGGAGAGTGGAGGAGTGGCCTAGTGGTTGGGGCAAGGTACTTCAGGCCAGAAGGTCGGTGGTTCAAATCCCACTAGAGGACAGCAACCTTGGGCTGGAAGGACTGGGGTTTCTAGTTCCACAGGTGCTCCTTGTGGTCTTGGGCAAGCCACTTAACCCTCCATAGCCCATGTTCCCTGTGAAATAGTTATCTCCAAGTTATAATGCCCTGTTCAATGTAATTTCAGTTTGTTCAATGTAAACCGCACTGATGCAGAATAGCGCGGTATATAAGAGAATGTAAAAAATAAATAAATAAACAGAAGGACGCCATAGAGTCCCTGAGAGGGATGATAAGTTGGGCACGAGCCTTCTTATCTCTTGTTGTCCTCTGCTTGTTGAGCTTTTATTTTCTGAATTTTTCTAAGTTCTTTTTCTTTGCCCGTTCCTTTCTATTGGGCTATATTTGACTTTCTGTGCTGCTTTTAATAAAGCAATTTCAAATGCAGAAAACAAAAAAAAGGTTACACCTTGTGGTCCCACTACCCCCTACAGGGCCTCCTAGATTGGCCTAGGTGATTGGGGAAGCCCTACTCCAGTTTCCTGACCAGCTTGTTAGGCACTAGAAGTACCTTTTTTTTGGGTCTTCCTTTTTGCCACAGCCTGTGCCTTCCCCACCCTGCCCCATGGTTCATTTTCGAGGCTTATACCATTGTTGCTGTTTTCTCTGTCCCACCTGGAGCTTTTCAAGCATGCCCATTGCTTGTTGCTCTGCCTCTTGTGGTTTTCATCAGAACTGCTCTGCAGCAGGTTCTTTTTTGCCCTTTGTGGCCCCCTCTTTCCACCTTCTGGCAAGGGAGTATAACCAACTCATCTGGATTGGTCTAGCAGGATTCAAGGAGAGAAAATTATCTCCAGGAACAAGCCGGAATGTAGTCTTCACATATGGGTGACATCTGTATCTATGGAGCCCATGTGGGAATGCTCCCCAGTATCCAATTGGAAAGCTTTTGGCAGCACTCCACTGCGCCTGAGTGCCTTTCCAACTCCTTCTCAGTCATTTGTTTTCTGTGGAGCCAGCAGGAAGCAAATCCTGTCACTGCAGAAAAAGTCTCTTTTGTGGATAGCATCTGCCTTCCTGTCGATGCCATCGCCTGTTCCCCTTTCCTTTCCATTCTTCTTTTTATTTAATTTATAAAAATAAAATTCAGGCATCTCAATGCCATGTTAGGCCTTAAGCTTACCATACCCTCCAACAGTATAGAGAAACCAACTACTAGTTTCAAAAAATGTGCTAAATGTGCCAGGTCTCAGTAATTGACACCCATGACTGGTGCTTAAAATATCTCTGCCTAGACCACTAGCCAAAAGATTGTCCCCTTTGTCAAAAGATGATATGGAGAGGCTTAGAGAACCGGGCCTCTAAACTTGGGACACTCTTCCCCTCGGATGTGGTATCCCTTGGCTTCCACATCATCGAGGGCCTCATCCTCCTCCCATGCTTCCCAGGTATCGGCAAAATCCAAGCACAAATCCTTCATCAAAGGAGAAACTCTCTAGAGGTAGATCTCGTTCTAAGCATTGAGATCCCTTGGGTGCCTTGTGGGAGGATAAGCCTGCCAAAGAGCTCCAGCGAGAGGCTCTGGCCTTGACCTCTGAAGAGCTACTGGTGCCATGCTCTTGGATGGTGGCGCAAGTACCTGCCACCAATACCAGCAACCAGTACCCAAACATCGACAACATCGATGGACCAGCACATACTGGCTACTGAGTGGAGCTTAGCAACTCTCCTGGCAGCCTTGGTACCTATAAAACAGTTGGCGCCAGGCCACACCACCCAGTTGGTACAGACATTGACACCAGTGGTGGGTATGCCTATGCAGATGGTATCGATATTACTGCCACTCTTGCCCTCTCTTGTCTCTCACTGATATTGGTACCCAATTCAGGCGGCTTACTGAGGCCAATACCTCAGAGTATTGGTACGGGCATCTAGCTTCAGCCGAGCACCGTTCCTGTCAATACTTCATGTCCTCAGATTCCAGTGTTTCAGATGCAAAGTCACTTGATTCCCAGGGGCCCTGGGACCTTCTCTTTGAGCCTTTCCTGCTGCAACAGTGACGCATGTCACCTCCAGAAAACACATCTTTCTAGGAATTCATTTGAGACCTAGTTAAGGGTCTCTCCATCACTGTAACATCTGAAAAGGAGCCAAGGGCAGAGGAGTTGGAGATCCTCCAATACCCAACAGCACCCAAAGAGGCAACCACTCTGCCGGTGCACCGCATCCTGCATGTCCTTATGCTCCATATGTAGGATACTCCTCTCAGTCTCACCTCACAGTATTCGACTTGATATCGATATCGAATGTCCAGGCTTCCGAAAGCTGCAGCTTCCACACCACTCCATGGTGGTTGAATTGGCATTGCGCTGAATCAAAAGCTCGAAGACTCACTCCTCAAATTCTCCAAGTAGAGAATCTACTCTCGATGCCTTTGGACGGCAATACTTCCAGGCATCCATGCTCTCGGCCAGTATTAGCTCCTATATTCTCTACATGGGAATGTTTCTCAAGGAGGTATCCAGGGATCTCTTGGCTTTTGCTCCTCTCCTCCCAGATGACAAGAGGGCAGACTATCTTGCCCTAGTCCAGTATAGCCAAAATGTATCCAAATTTGTCAGTAGGGCCACCTTCAATGCCTTTGAATTGTACAAGCAGGGCCACAGCCATATGCATTGGGGCCTGTATAATTGCATAGCGTCAGGCCTCTGATCTTGAACAGTTAAGCTGGGCAACATACCCCTGCGCAAGGGAGAGAATCTCTTTGGCAAAGACTGGCAAGATAAGGCCTCTCAATTAGTCAGAGACCACTACTCTAAAGCTGACCCTGCTAGGAAAAAGGCATCTGGAAAGAAGTCTTTCTACAATAAGAAAAATAAGTTCTTCTCTTCTTATCCACCTGCTTCTCAGTACCAGAGTCAGGCCCCACAGAAGAGGCAGCAGCCTTCTGAGCAACAGAAGAAGCCACAGATGGCTAAATCTCAACCAGCTCCACAGCCATAGTCTGCACTTGGTTTTTTGACTCTTTACTAGAGAACATTGCTACCTTGCTTCTGGAGGAACCCCACCCCCTCCATATAGCAGGCAGACTGTGTCACTACGCCCACAAATGGCACTTCATCAGCTCAGAGCAGAGGACACTAACCATAGTCCAGGAAGGGTACAGACTGCATCTACAGATTCTACCCCCCTCCACTTTCACGGGGAAATATCAAATGCAACCCCCACTCACTGCTCTTCTACAGGAAGAGGTGTCCTCTCTTCTGTCTCAGGGTGCCATAGAAGAAGCCCCCACAACCCAACAGGGAATGGGCTTCTACTCTCCATATTGTCTCGCTGGACCTCAGAAACCTCAAGTTTCTAGTCCACAAAAAGTTCAAGATGATCTCCTTCAGGGCTCTTCCCTATTTCCAGAGTCAGGACTGGCTCTGTTCTCTAGATCTAAAAGAAGCATGTACACATATTCTCATCCACCCGGGACACAGGAAGTTTCTATGCTTCACTTTTCAAGGAAAATGTTACCAGTATAGAGTCCTCCCCTTCGACCTCGCCTCTGCCCCAAGAGTCTTCACAAAGTGCATGGCAGTTGTAGCCGCATACCTAAGATCTCTGGGGATATTAGTCTTCCCCTACTTAGACGACTGGCTAATAAAACTCTGGAATTTGTTACCGGAGGATGTAGTAAAGGCTGTTAGTGTAGCCGGGTTTAAAAAAGGTTTGGACAAGTTCCTGGAGGAAAGGTCCATAAACCATTATTAAGAAGTGACCGAAGATATCAATGCTTGACCCAGTACAAGCATTGTGGAACTTGTGTCTCTTGGGGAAACTGCTAGGTGCATATGACCTAGATTGGCCACTGTTGGAAACAGAATACTGGGCTTGATGGACCTTGGTCTGACCCAGTATGGCATATCTTATGTTCTTTTGTTCTTAAGCAGACACCTCCCAAGAGATACTGCTCTCCTTGTATCGTACCATCACAGTGCTACAACATTTAGGCTTTGTGATAAAATTCCCAAAGTCCCAGCTCGCTCCAACTTAAAAACTAGAGTTCATCAGAGCCCTACTTAGACACCCAACAGTCCATGGCATTCCTGTCCCAGCTCTGCTGTGCCCATCTAGTTGAACTAGCGTCCCAGATGCTTTTACGAGTACATCTGACCGCCCAAGAGATGCTACAGCTCCTCTGACACATGGCCTCTACAGTACATGTCATTCCATATGCCCGACTACATATGCAGAGAACCCAGTGGACTCTTGGATCCTGTCCCAGGGATGGCTGTGGCCTGCTTCCATTGGGAGGCAAGTCACTGTCATCTGACCACATCCCTTCAGTGGTGGTGGTCTCCAGAAAATCTGCTCGTAGGGTCACCTTTTTTTAGATGCACCCTGATGACAGATTTATTTATTTTGTTTTATATACCACACTATTTAGAAATCAGTGCAGTTTACAAGGAACAAAATCAGTAGTTACATAGAGCAAGTTTTAGAGAACAAAAACAGCAAACAGCAAACATCAACAGTTGATAAGTTAAGGAGATTAGATTAATTAAGTAGACAGATGCTTCCAAACGGTTGTGGAGTTCACCTGGGCAACCTGACTACACAGGGGCTCTGGACAACGCAAGAGTCGCAACTTCATATCAATCTCCTGGAACTTCAAACTATCTCAAATGCCTTCAGGGTGTTTCAGCACCACCTCAGGGCACGCCAGGTCCAAGTCAGGATGGACAATCAGGTTGCCATGTTCTATGTGAACAAGCAGGGAGGAAAAGGCTCCTGAGCCCTTCTGTGAGGAGGCGCTACACCTGTGGTCCTTTGCCATTGCTCATTAAATATACCTCCAAATGGTGTACCTCCTGGGAGCATCAAATGTCTTTGCAGACTTGACTGAGTTGCATCCTTCTTTCCCCACAAATGGTCTCTCCATCCAGACACAATGTTCTACATTTGCCAGACCTGGAGAACCCCAGACAAAGATCTTTTTGCAATTCCCCAAAATGCCGAGCTTCCTTGTTTCTTCACAAGAACTCGGTCATTCACCAACCAACCAGTGGATGCCTTCCACCTACAGTATACTGAGGTCAGGGTCTGCTTTATGCTTTCCCTTCTATACCCCTCATTCCCTTAGATCCTCTTGGCTTCTAGGAAGTCCTCTACTAGACATTCATATGCTTTCAAATGGCATAGATTTTCTGTCATGTGTTCCCAGAAGGATTTCAATCCCTTCTCTGCTCCAGTGGAGACACTCCTCCAACTGTCATCGACAAGTCTGAAGACCAACTCTTTGAGAGTCCACTCAGTGCAATTGCTGCCTCTCTCCACCTATTGGATGGACAGCTCATCTCTTCTCAACAGCTAGTAGCCCATTTCATGAGAGGTCTTCTCCTGTCCAAACCACCCATTAAGTCACCTCAGATAGCTTGGGACCTCAACGTCGTCCTAGTGCAGCTTCTCAAGCCGTCCTTTGAACCATTAGCCATGACCTTACTAAAGTTCCTGTCTTGGAAGGTAATCTTCCTAGTTGCCCTCACTTCAGTTAGACACATTAGTGAACTTAAGGCTTTAGTGGCGGACCCACCCTATACCCAGTTCCACCATGACAGTTGTCCTTAGGACTCGCCCACATTTTATGGGTGTTTCCTTTTCATTTAAACCAGTCAATTTTCCTTCCAGTCTTCTTTCCCAAACCACATGCGTCTCGATTGGAAGCAACCCTGTACACTCTTGATTGCAAGCACTGTTCCCTCTAAGCTGTGCTCATGTGCGCGCGCACATACCTTGCCGAGCGAGCGCACATACTTTACAACAGAGCGCACAAAAATTATGGCTCTGATTCTGATAGAAAACACCACAGACGTCTTAAAATTTAAAAGTTATGATTGTAATTACTAGAAATTTCTCGCTTCATTTAGTAATCGTCTATTTTCATTTAATTTGATTAAAATCAATGTGGTGTACATACTGTATTCTGACGTGTAGTCAAATTTTAAAGTATATAACTCCGAGTGTCGTTATGTGGCGCACAAAAATTTAACCTTCCTTCAAAAGCTGCACACAGCTGATATTTTATGCGCATACAGCCTACAGAAAATTAGAGGGAACATTGATTGCAAGTGTGCGTTGACTTTCTATCTCCAAAGGACTTGATCACCGCAAAGCCTTGCAGCTGTTCATCTCCTTTGACCCTAGTCACCTGGGTTTCCCTGTATCTAAATGCATGCTCTCCAGATGGAGGGGCAGACTGCATCTCATTTGCTTATGACAAAGCAGGACTCTCCCTGGAAGGGCATGTCACTGCTCACAACGTTCATGCCATGGCAACCTCAATGGCAAATCTACGCTCGGTCGCCACTAACAAGATATGCAAAGCAGCAACTTGGTCTTCTGTCCATACCTTTGATGCCCATTATTCTTAGGATGCCATGTTTGGGCAGGCTGTACTCCAGCATCTCTTTCAGACTTAGAGGCAACTCCTACCCTCTGTCTCGGACTTTGACGATACCAGAAATCCATGAGGGATCCATGACCTCTTCAAACCTACTCAGAGGCGAACCTCCACCGGTTCTGAGGTCACTTCATCTGGTATCTGGGAGCTAGGGAGTCCCATATGTGAAGACTGCATTCCTTCTTGTTCCTGGAGATAGCGTAGTTACTCACCTGTAACAGGTGATCTCCGGAAGTAACAGGAATTTAGTCTTCACAACCCGCCCTGCTCCCCTAGGAGTTGTAGGGTTTCTTTTTCTCTCCTTTCTTAACTACAAACTCAACTGAGAAGAGGGAGTTGGGAAGGCAGCAAGGCAGTCGCGCAGGTACAGTGGAGTAGTCCTAAAAGCTTTCCAATTGGACACTGGAGAGCACTCCCGCGCAGGCTCCATCTGTACTGACATCACCCATATGTGAAGACTAAATTCCTGCTGTTCCCAGAGATCACCTCTTACAGGTGAGTAACTACATTTTATCAGGTAAATAAATTTCTTCATAAAAGCTCCCTTAGAGCTTTTAGACTCATTTGAACTAAAGTACCCCACCTGGAAGGCTTTATCTTGGTGGTGGTTACTTTGACACACAGAGTTAATGAACACCTTAGTGGCTGATCAAACCTATTCAAAGTTTTTCAACAATAGGGTGTTTCTGCACATATAAGCAAATTTCTTTCTAAGATGGTGTCGACTTGTATCTTAATCCTTCTGCCAAGATTCAGCTCTGACCTGTATACCCACAATAGTCTATTACACCCAGAGGAATTCTGCTCCAAAATAAATTTTAAATTCTGCACACAGTATTTTTTAAAATTCTGTATGTTGTCTCTCCTTAGCATACTTTCTCCAATCACAGTTCTCTCCCCAGCCCCCAAGCCTTATCTGCCACCCTGTTCTCTCTCCATCTAACTTCTAGCAAGATCCCTACTGCTGTCTGTCCCTAAGGTCTGTCCTCATGCACATATCCCCTTCTCACATCTTTCTCCCCTTCCCATGAAGCAACCAGTATCTCATACTTAAACCTCCATCTTTTTCTTCCCATACCCAGGCATACACCCATCTCAGGCCCTCAGCCACTCCCCTCCTCTGCTTGACCCACAGTGACATTTTTTAAAGACAGCCATGGAAGTGTTTCACTTCACTTCCATGGCTGTGCTATACTTCTGCCACGTTTAAGAACATAAACAGAAGTGCTTACTGTCTAGCAGGAAATAGGAAGCACTTCTGTTTTCCTTCTTAAGATGTTGCAGTGCAGACATTGGAAGTATTGCACTGTCACTTGATGGAAGGGAAATGCTCCCATGGCTGTGAAGAGGCAAATCACAAGACAGACTCAGGTGCCTTTAAAGCTTGTGCACTCTGAGCCTGCCTCATTGGCTCACCGATGCTGGTACCTGAGCAGAATTCTGCATAGCAAATGCAAAATTCTGCACAGGTGGGGAATTCTGCACAAATTCTGTGTTACATAGTTGTGCAGAATTCCCTCGGGGGTAAGATAACAGAAAAGCCTTAGCAGCCTTCTTGGAGTGGATGAAAGCCTTTTAAATCAGAGTGTTTTGTTTCGTTTCATACCAGAAGGCAACAGCAGTCCCAGGCTATCCAATTGGCTAGCAGTCTGCATCATCTACACTTAAGCCTGAGCTTAGTGGCTGCATCCACTTGAGATTATCCTCTGTGGAAGAGATTTGTAGAGTTGTGACAGTTATTGATCCATTCATTCACATCTCATTCTTTAGAATGGAATTCCTTATGTGACAGTGGATTTGGTCAGTCGTATGGAATTTTTTTTTGTCTTTTAGAATCCCGTTCCATTCCCTATAGGACCCAATTTCTTATTTTTCAGGTTGACTTGGGGGAGGGAAGGTATTAAAAACTGAAAAGGGTTTGTTACTGCATTAAAAAAAACAGTTTTGGTGTCTACCTGTTGGCAGAGCTTTTTTTCTTTTTTCTCCCCACAAAATGTTGGATGGTCACCATTCAGTGCATATGTTTCTATAGTTATTAATCTTTAAAATTTTATAAATCTTGTGAGGGGAGATAAAATGGGAGAAAAAGCCCTCAGAACTGTGTACCTCTAGTCAGACTTTAAATATTGTGTGCACCTTGGTCATTGGTCTCAAAACTCCCAAGTCCATTAAACTAAGCTATATTTTATTACAACTCAAATGTCCAAAACAAATGTTCTTAAACAAATTCACTTCGGAATAATCATCCATTGATCACATACTTCACAAGTAAAGTGCCAAGAAATGTTTGGCTGGAGGTGTCTTGGGGATTATTTCTTCTGCTTCAGAAAGCTCTATGTAAAACTTTTATATGAATTAGGATTAGGCAGAGCCACAAGTTTCTGTTTTGTGTATTTTGCCTAGAGGTTTGTGACACAGAAGCTGAAGAAATCCCAGAGGCATTGGATTTTGGTGGTTGGTCTTTCAGCGTCTTTCTTATAATGTTTGACAATTACAGAGATTGGTTGTGAAATCTTTTAAGACAAATTTGCTTTGGACATTGGGTTGCAATAAAAATATATTTTAATGGAACTGGAAGTTCTGAGACCAATGATGGTAACCTATAGCTAAGGGATCTTGCTTGTAAGGACTTCCAACTCTGCTTGTCCTTGGAGAAAGCCAAATTTCTTACCTGTTGCAGGTGTTCTATGTGAACATTAGGATTCAAGCTGTCGCATTCTTCCCATCTCCCTACTAAATGAGCCAATTAGAAACAGTGGAGATCCCATATAGTGACACAACATGGAACGTGAAGCAAATGTGTGGTGTATAGCAAATGCTTTTAGAGATTGCTCTAAGTTATAGAAGCTTATTTCCTGTCCTGGACTACTGAATGATGCCACCCATTTGAGAGGATTTGAATCTGGAGAACACCTGCAAAAGGTAAGCAATTTAACTGTATGGAAGAGTTCGCTTATGAAGACGGGCATGCATAGCAAGTTAAACTCTTCAGCTTTCAGAAGAAACGACTGAAAGGGGACATGATAGAGATTTACAAAATGAGTGGTGTAGACCATGTAAATAGTACTAGGACTAGGTGGCACATCATGAAATTAAGTGATAGCAGATTTAAAATTTAAGATATGGTGTTTTTTTCAGTCTGTGTATAATTAGGATGTTGAATTTGTTGCTGGAGGATATGATAAAGGTTAATAACACAGTTGTGTTTAAAAACCGGTTTGACTAAGGTCCTGGAGGAAAGGTCTGTTAACCTACTAGGTGGCTTCATATGTCTGGGGATGGGATTACTTAGAGGTGCCAGGATTGGTCATTGTTAGAATGTTAGATTTAGTAGCCCATTGGATTGAACCAGCATGGCACCTATATTTAAATTGCAAAATGCAAGGTGTGCGTTCGAGTCAGTGCTGATTCCTGGCAGCTCCTGGGTTTTCTTGGCAGTGTGACTGGAAGTTGATTGCTAGGCCTTTCTTCTGAGGCAATGGAGGGTTAAGTGGAATGGTGCAAATATATTTCAATTCACAGCAGGTGTTTTATGGACTGTTAACACAAAATCAGAGATCAGCAGAATTATTTTTTCGTGTTTGTGCTCTTGGTTACCAATCAATTGTTCTAACCATTAGGCTATTACTGTACTCCTTATTCAAATTATATGCTCTAATTTTTAGGGGCCATGTATCTTAATCTTAGTGGATTTTATGAACATGTTTTCATTCAAGCCAGGTTGTGACACATTTAAGCTTCAGTATACCATGAAACTGACATGAATGTAAAGAGTACTCTAATTTGTGGTAAAGACAAATCTAAGGGCTTCCATTAAACAAATTTTGTTAATTTGACATTAAATCAATCCATTACACACATTTTGGTTGGTATGGATATTATATGAAGCTAAACGTATTGCACTGAAACCATTTATTTTGTGCCTCTGACCTGACAGCAGCTTGCTATATTGTTGGCAAATTGCCCAAGAAAGTGTAGAATGATTTATGCATGCCCTTGTTGCACATGTCTAGTCTCCTTGACTTCTAGTAATTTTTCTAAAGGGAAGGATTAAGTCTTATGAGATGTATGCTTAATATTGAGTTTGTTTAGTGGAAAGCACCTCCTTTAATTGCTGGAAATTACAATCCCAGCCAAGAAACTGTATGATGCATCAATATTCCAAGATGTTATACGTAATTCTACTGAATCTTTTCTTTCCCTTCACATTATGATTTTTTTTCCTTGAGAATGGAGCTAACCTTAAAGCTCAGCCATAGCACAGGAACTTCATGGTGGAGACTCCTTTATATAAATTATAACAGTGTGTTGGCATCTCATGGATGTGATGTGCTTGGGTTGAGGAAGGAGATTTGTTTTTCATAGATAACCCCTTCCAGTACAAGAATGGTGCTGAAAGCTTCACTGAGATTTCAGTTTACTTATCAAGTAATAGGTGTGATGACTGTTTAAGCAGTCAACCCCTGGAAGTGGAAGGGAATGAGGAAGTAAGGTATAAAAATATGAACCCCCAGAATAGTTGTGGTTTATCTTTCTTTTTTCTTTGTGTCCTGCACAATTTTATTTTTTTCTATTTGAATGACCTACATAGTATGAAAAATATACTACCTAGTTAACTCCATTTCCTTATCTGCTAGACCAGTGCAGACTAGTGGATTTTCTCCCCAGCTAGGAGTTAGAAACAGACCAGAGCAATTTTGAGTGATGTCATCACTTGTATATATGCTGGTGCAGCACTGAGAAGTCAGAATTGTCTATCTCAAGCAGGTGGCAAGGTGTATGGATTGGTTCAGCAGTGTACATAAGCCTGCCTTCCCTGGCCCTGATCATGGTCTTGTGGCCTATGTGAGACCTTGACCTAACATTTGCGCGGAGCTTGGGTACACCCATGGTCTCCCCCAAGTTGACAGTCGTCCTATGTCCAGCACCATTACCCCCGCGTTCCGGCACTAATGGGTCAGAGGGGCAGGAGGAGCCCACAGGGCCCTTGAGGGGGGGGGGGAGTGTTGGTAAGTCTGGGTCCAGGACCCCCATTACTCTCACTGTCACATTTCTGCATATTCTGCTTATTTTTTAAACTATTTTTGTCCTGTTTGTTTCTTTGGTTCTTTGTTCCTTGAACAAAACAGCTTAAAAAAATCCTGCTCTTTTTGGGCAGCAGGAAAGGCCTATCATGTTTCCCTGACTGACCTGACAGGTGCAGGGGTTCCTTTTTTGCTGTAGTTTTCTTTTCCATTGGGAGTTTTCCTATTTTTTTTCTTTGACCTTGTTTGAGCTCTGCGACAATGCCATGCACAAAGAGGTCTACGGCATGCATTTCCCATTGAGTGAGTTCCGTAGCTGACTCTGCCTCAAGTGTGAGAGACAAATCTCAGGAGACTTTTTTTCAGCAAAATTGGGACCTACTATATATGTGTGTAGGGGGATGGGCTCAGGGCTCGGTGCAGATTTTGCTGCCTTTGTGTCTGCCATGATTTTCTCAGCAGTGGACAGGGCAGATGTCTTGGATGGCTGCATGGTCCCGGCTGAAAATCTGGTGAGGCAGCCACAGGCTCAAATCAGTAGGCCCCCGAGGGTCCTCCAGGGATCTAGGACCTGTTCTAAGCCAGCATATATCCGCCCTCTGGCTTCTTTCCCCTCTTGCAAGGGGGTATATATGCCCCTGTCCTTCATTTTCACCTCTCCAGTCCTCTCTCCTCTGAGGGAAGGTAGGTTGGGGGTCTGCAGTGGTGGAGTTCTGTCACTAGGCAGAGGCTCATCTGATGGCTCTGTGGGAAGCCCACATAGTGAATGTTGAGAACATACAGGCCGTCTTCTTGAGTCAGAACATTGTGGATCTTGGTGAATGGGAGATAAGCCTTTGCACAGTTGACCTCATTGTGCAGAGACAAAGCTTGCCAGTGTTCGGTCTGATGGCCACCTAGGAGATTGCCAAGATTAAAATCCCTTTCCACTGTAGGAAAAAACCATGGGGGCCGTGCTTGGATGTCCTGCTTCAGGAGTGGCCCCAAAAGAACCTCTTGTATGTCTTTCCTTTATGGTCCCAGTTAGTTGGTTTCTGCAGAGAAATCAGTCTCACCTGGGCTTGGTCATTTTAGGTTCACCAGATAGGCCATGGTATATGGATCTCTTGTGCTTGTTGGCATGGTCTTCTCAGGAGAGGGGACCTCTACAGCAAGGTCCCCTAGTAATGTAAGCTCTGTTCTTTTCTTGCTTGTGGCCTTGCTCTTGAGAGGTGTAAGTTGTCAGAGAATATTTTGGCGTGTTAGTTGACACCCTTAAAGCCCAGGAGGGCCTCTGCATTTTTTGGCCGATATGAAGGTCTGGAGGGCCTTTAGAAAGGTAGTGATCCTTTCAGACCCTTGATGCCAGGAAGGCAGACATAGCACAGTTTTGCTCTTGCACTGTGTGTTTAGCTCTGAACTCTTTAAGGTTCGGTGGTTGCCTTTGTGTGCTACTAGGCGGATTGTCCTTAGCAGGACACCCTGCTATGTCTCCCTTCCTCAAGGGGTTGATGCAGATCAGTCCACCCATGTGTCTGTACTGCAATGAAGACTTTCTCTGGCATTGAAGATGTTGTAAGGTCTTCCTTTGACCCTCTTTTTGGATAGACTCTCTCAAGGAGTTGACACTAAAGGTGGTATTCCAGGTGTCAGTTACAGGCCATGTCCTGTAGGCAGCCTTTCCTAGTATCTTGATGGTATCTTTCTCTCTGTGGATGTACCATCCTTTTTCCTGAAGGCACTGTCTTCCTTTCATCTTAATCATACTGCAGTGCTGCCTTTCTCATTGGAGAACCTGTGGATGGACCCCTCACCATGTCTGTCTGATGTGAAGAAGGCATTAGTGATGTATCTTGAGCTTACTACTTCCTTCTGTTTGTTGTACTATCTTTGTCTTCCACAGTGATTCAAGGCAAGGACAGCTAGCAGGCAAGCCCTTGATTGCCCACTGGATTAAGCAGGCTAGGTAAGCTTACTTTCTGTGTGGGAAATGTGTGCTGAAAGAAGTCGGAGCTCCTCCACTAGATCACAAGCCACCTCCTGGGCTGAGTCTGCCTTGGGTATCTCCAAAAGGCTACCTGGACAATCTCTCAGCACCTTTATGAAGCACTACAGGGTTGCATATGGGAGCTGGAGTGGATAGTGCCTTTGGCAGAGCAGTTCTAGGCAAACACTAGACATATTCCTGAAGAAGCCAACACCTCCCCAACAAGAGCCTCAACCAGGTCCTCCTAGTCCTGTCATGGTTGGTGACAGTTCATCAGTGGAAATTATTCAACCTGAGAATCTTCAAGTGGGACACTGAGGAAGCTGAGGACAGTAATATGTATGATCCTGTACCTCTTACCTAAATTGTGTGTGATGTAGCCTAATAAAGCAGTTTACATAAACTTTTAAAATGTGTATGGTGTTCGCACAACGTCAGATTCACATAACATCCTATTTCGCAGAACATATCGTGGACATTAAGTGACACATAGCTGTATATGCAAGTGATGACATCACTGAAAGTTGCTCCGGTTTGCCTCCATCTGCTGGCTGGGGAGCATAACACACTTGTCTGAATGGTTTAACAGGCTTAAAGGAAAGGAAATTAGCAAGTATGAAAATGTGATTCAGATGCTGATGAGTGATTTCTAATTGTTTTATGTAATTTCTATAAAAAGTATATATTTCTGTTTTGATATGATTCTAGTGCAGGCTGGCCACCTTTTAGAGTATGCATCATTCTGTATGGATATTGAAACACATTTTTCATTTGCTATGGCCTTTAGTGATTAGTCAGTAATGCTGCATTTCCCTTTGTTTCTGCAAACATGAGGAGTTTAAATACCAAGCATGGCTCGTACTTATCTTGGTTCTAAAAAAGGAAAATCCTGTGTATAATGCATAATGCAGGGGTGGCAGAAGGGCTTTTTTTTTGGGGGGGGGGGGACCCAAGCCGCACCCCACAGGCCTGCCCACTGGGATCCAATCTTCAATGGGTCTTTGCTGCGATCGTGGCTTTTCTTCTGCTCGTGGGATAAGTCTTTGCAATGATCATGGCTGGCAGGCAGTAGGCTGCCTGTGGGGATCCTATCCCTATGGGCAGAAGAGGAGAAGCTGTGATCGCAGCAAAGATCCTCTGTTTGCCTGCAGGGATCCATCTCCCCTGGGC
The DNA here is from genome assembly GCA_033557465.1 of Ichthyophis bannanicus. Classification (NCBI taxonomy): domain Eukaryota; kingdom Metazoa; phylum Chordata; class Amphibia; order Gymnophiona; family Ichthyophiidae; genus Ichthyophis; species Ichthyophis bannanicus. Next base: position 298,911,365 of record CM066037.1, read on the forward strand.
AGACAGGGGCTTTTCCTCTGCCCGCAGGGGATGGGATCCCTGTGGGTAGCTTGCTGCCTACCATGCTGTGATTTTTGGTGGGCCATGGCCTGTATGACCCATCCCCTTTTGACACCTATAGTAGAATATACAGGACAGCATATTGATTGAAGCTCTAGTATAGGAAGTCCCTCAATCACACTAACCACTCAAACAGATTTACACAAGCTATGCCATCTATACCAATCATTCCTCCCATTACAATTATCAAGATGTATATAAGTTTAGTTGATGTTACAAGATACTGTTTAAGTTTGAAGTTATGATGTTACTGTTTAATTTGCAAGTTCTATGCAAAAGTTAAAAGTTAGTTTGTAAACTGCCTTGATTAAAAGAAAAGGCGGTATAGAAAAATTGTTGAATAAATAAAATCTGTTGTTGACCTTTAGCTTAATGATTCATTTGGTAGGCTGAAATCCTAAGTAGTCTGAGAGTCTTCAGAGATCAAATATTTTCTTTCCAGGATGGTTTGCAATATCTGACTTTTAACATAACATCCTTAAATACAGTTTACCTAGTTTAAATCTGTCGGTGTGTTTCTACTATTTAACCAAAGAAAAAGTCCCGTGTTGAAATGTTCTTGGAGTTGGATACATTTTTATTGTACTTGCATGACAAAAATATAAAGGGATATCTTTCTATTGGACTAATTTAATATATTTTGTAGCTTTTGGGAGCTACAGCTCCTTCATCAGGTCTAAAATGGATTGTGCTAAAAATGAGATTTTTACAAATGAACCATAAATTGCATGCCATTGGTAACATGAAGGGAAAAATGTTTAAGATTAGAAGGTGAAAAGCAATGCAATTGTAATAATGAGTTAGAAAAACAAGTTTTTGATGATTTTCTTGTAGATTGGTTTCTGATCAATTTTTTCTTCAAATGTCTTCTGTTTTGTGGATTCTTTTGAATATTCCTGTTAATATCTTGATTATAAGGTATAGGGCATTTCATGTCATTTTTCAAATGGAAGAATCCTGCAAACATAGAAAACTAAGTGAAATGAAAAATGTTTTGTCTGCACACCCCTAATAAGGTATGCGTTTGTCTTCTCTGTGATGTATCTTGTTGAAGAGAACTCTTTTTGTAAACTTTTTTGGCCTGTTCACCAATGTTTTCCTTTTGACATTTTTTTTCTCATGCTAGTATATATCTGGCATAAGCTAAATGTTCAGTGATAAATTTGGCAGCTTTGATTATATTTATCCTTGCACACAGATTTCCAATATCTAGAAATATTAACTTACAGAGCGTAAGGGAAATTTCTGGTCTGTATCTGATGTCTATGGCTGTTAATAGTATAGGGTATGTTGAGTCTACCGAGAGGTATGTTGAGAAGTTCAAGTGTAGGCAGCAAGTGCTATAATAAGCTGCAAGCAGCGTTGCTGAGAAGTGCCAAGCAAGTGCAACTTCTCCCTTTTTTTGCCAACTAGACTTTCAGAATGTCTAGCTGTCTTTGAAAAATGGCAAACAGTGCTGTTGAATAACAGAATCATGCTGCCTTGTGGAATCTCCTTTATAAAAGTTGAGATGTTCCAGATAAATGAAAGACGTAGTTTTGAGAGAAAATTACTGGCATTAGGATAACTGTATGCATTTTATATTGGAATGTTGCATTACATGAGCAAGGGTAGTTATTCATATAGTTTAAGGAAAACGTTCTGGTGTTTTGTGGAAGAGATTGACAAACCAAATAAGTAGGTAGAAAAAGCATGTAGAGTTCTTTCAAAAATCCATGTGTATGTATAATATGTATATCAGGGCTTGACAAATTTCAGGTGCCAGGTCACCATGGTGACCAGAAATTTGTATCTGACATCTGGGATTCTTGCTCTCCCCCTGATGACTGCAACCCCTTGCCTCTGGGCAATGGAAGATGGGGGTCCCTGCAGGCAGAGATAAGTTGTCTACCTGCGGGGATCCCATCCCCAGCGGACAGAAGAGAAGAAAATGCTCACAGGCAGAAAGGAAGGCTGCAATCGCAGCCTGCAGCTGAAAAGGTTATTTTATTTTATTTATTTATTTAACAGGGGGTGGTTTTTTAATACCACTTTATCATATTGGTCAAAGCGGTTTATATTGTAACTTAAACGTGGTAATGTACATTAAACAGGAACATTGATAACAGATTCTTTGGAGGCAATGGAGGGTTAAGTGACTTGCCCAGTGCTAGTGGGAATTGAACCCTGGTCTCTGGGTTTCCAAGCCAATGCTCTGACCATTAGGCTGTTCCTCCACTCCACTTATTGGTGTGTGTGGTAGGGGGATGAAGTGAGGTAGCGAAGGCAGGAACCATTTAAAGGAGGATGGGGGGGGGATTTTAGGGCAAAGGATGGGGGTGCTAGGGGGGTTGGTGAAGGGGGGAGAATCTGTAAGAATGATGGAGGAAAAGGAGCCAGTAGGAGAGTGGTTGGAAGGGGGGGGAAGGGAAGGAAGAGTGTAAGGTGTTTCCAAAAGGTGCATTCCCCCCCCCCGAACACACACAAACAGCCCACCCCTACCCCACCTCCGCATGACAGACCCTTTATATCTGAAGCTGTAACTGTTTTCTGTATTTCTGTATAAAGATGCTACATGGTATAGGAACTCTCACTGTTCTTATGAGACTTGAGAACATTAGATCAGTGCAAGAGACAATTGCGGGGTCAGTGCGTGAGGTGATCCACAAGCATGCTATATCTATACGAGGGGGTACCCAAAAAAAACAGGAATAACATTGCCGTGGGCGGAGCTTGTGTAGTACGCACTTCTGCCGCTAGGCGTGTATAGTGCAACTCATTGTCAGTTCAGTGCCACCTGTGTTGTCGACCTGGCTTGTTCTGTTCAACTGCAGTGATTGTTTTTGCTAGCGCTGTTTTGTTCTTGTTTCTTTTTTTATGATGACAAGTTTAAGTGAACAACGTGCAGCTGTGAAATTTTGTTTTCTACTCGGTAAAAATGCTGCTGAAACTGTTTTAATGTTGAAAACAGCTTATCAAGATGACGCTATGGGAAAAAGTCAAATGTACCAGTGGTTTGCTCGGTTTAAAAATGGCGACATGTCGATTGATGACAAACCTTGTTCTGGGCGTTCATCAACTGCCCGAATCGATGAAAATATTGAAAAAATTAGAGAGCTTGTGCTCACAGACCGTCGACAGACAATTGATCAACTGTCAGAGATTAGTGGGTTATCTTGGAGCTCGGTTCAGCGAATTTTAATGGAAGATTTGGGAATGAAAAGGGTTGCTGCCAAATTTGTTCCTCGGGTTCTGACTGACAATCAAAAGGAACATCGAGTTGAAACATGTCGTGTTTTGAAACAACAGCTTGAAACTGATCCAGATTTTCTGTCAAAGGTCATTACAGGTGATGAGTCATGGTGCTATGGTTACGACCCAGAAACAAAGCAACAGTGAAGCCAATGGAAGACGTCATCGTCACCCCATCCAAAAAAATGTCGTCAAGTCAAATCAAACATCAAAACAATGCTGATTTGCTTTTTTGATGCCAAGGGGGTAGTTCATTCAGAGTTTGTTCCCCCAGGTCAGACCGTCAATCAAAGCTTTTATTTGGAAGTTTTAAGAAGATTGCGCAACAGTGTTAGTCAAAAAAGACCCGATTTGTGGCAGACAGGAGACTGGTTCTTCCACCACGACAACGCACCTGCACACACAGCCATCTCTGTTAGACAGTTTTTGGCTAAAAATGGCATGGTTCCGCTGCCCCACACACCTTACTCGCCTGACCTGGCTCCGTGCGACTTTTTCTTATTTCCACGCATGAAAAGGGGCATGAAAGGACACCGATTTGACAACATTGAAGAAGTCAAGAAAAAAAGGAGGGAGGAACTGTCAGCTGTTTCTAAAGATGACTACAAAAAATGTTTCGAACAGTGGAAGCACCGGTGGGACAAATGTATCAGTTGTAATGGAGAGTATTTCGAAGGGGATAAGGTTGTTTTGTAAAGAATTTGAAATAATTAGCTTTTAAAAAATAATTCCTGTTTTTTTTGGGTACCCCCTCGTATCTATGTTAGGTACTGCATTAAAAGCAACCCCTCCTCTTCCAGGTCAGAGGCATGCATACAGACCTGGAGGAGGAGGGGTTGCTTTTAATACAGTACCTAACAATTGCATTGTTTCAGGGGAAAAAAAAACCTAATGAAATGGTGTGAATCATTAGATTTTGGTCATCAGACTTCAAAAGATGGGTTTTATAGCCTATCTACAAGGAACACACAGCAACAGTAGCAGAAGGCATTGCTGAAATGCATAGGGGATTGTTCACTCAAAGCACCTGTGACCAAGACCAGAACACTGCTTGCCCTGTTGTGTTCTGGTCTTTCTCATGGCCTGAAGATGATATTGGGTGGTGGTTGTTGGAGATTCATAAGCTGTTGGTATGCAATAATATTTGAGGATTGCTTGTTCAAAAGCAGCATCTTGTTCGGTGGAGTGTTTTAAACAATAATGCTTTGCAAAGGCATGCATCAAAGCAAGCTCATGAGGTAGCTTTGCAAATCTCTTGAATTGGCAATAGATGCAGATTTGCTGATGAGCTGCCATTCTGAGTGATTTACCAGCGGATGTAGTTAAAGCTGTTAGTGTAGGTAGGCTTAAAGGTTTTGACAAGTTCCTGGAGGAAAGGTCCATAAAACATTAGGACACGGGAAATCCACTGCTTTCCTCAGGGCAAACATTGTGGAAGCTGTGGACTTTGGGTATCTGCCAGGTACTTGTGACCTGGATTGGCCACTGTTGGAAACAGGATACTGGGCTTGGTGGACCTTGGTCTGACCCAGTATGGCATTTTTTATGTTCTTAAGTAGGTAGGAGAGGCCCTAGGTTTCTGACAGGAGAAGAGCAAAACAAAGCCATTTGATTTGGTACAATATTTTTGATGATGGCCATCTAGAGGCCAAAATACCTTTTATGTCTTGGGAGACAGGAAGACTGTCTAGTAATAGTCATTCAATTTCCATGTTCTCAGAGACAGGCTTTTGAAGTTTGGAGGTATCAGGTCTCTGTTCTGACTGTGAAGTGTTGGATGCTACCCCAGGGGCACTGGTGGTGCAGAGATGAGGTTGAAAAGCTTGGGAACTAAATTTGTGTTAGCTTCCATGGAATGATAATGATCAAAGATCTGTCCTTATGAATCTTCTGCAAGACTTTGAAATAAGGGGACTAGGAGAAAAAGCACACCATAGTCCGTTGGTCTACATAATTGTGAAAGCATTTTGAGCTAGGTGCTGTGGACGGAGTCAAATGGAGTAGAAGAGAATGCACTATTTGTTCTCTTTGGTAGAAAGACTCACTTCTGGGGTGCCCCATGCTCTGAAAAGTTTGAGCATCATATCTTGGTCAAGGATCCACTTGTGAGGGTCTAATTGATGGTTGAGAAAATCCAAGATGCCAGGTTGCCATGGTGACCAAAAATTTGTATCTAGCATCTGGGATTTACTCCCCTCTCTCTCCCTCCCCTCAAAATCATGATTGCGAGGTGAGAACCCTTCTGTGTGTGCCCAAGGGAGATAGATCTTCACGGGCAGATGAGAAGGGGATGGCTGCGATTGCAGCCCCAATGAAAGCTGTCTGCTTGTGGGGATCCGATCTCCTGCAGGGAGACAGCTTGCATTGGCCCTCCCATAGCAGCTAATCCCTTCTCTTCTGCCTGCAGGGATCTGATCATCACATGCTGAATAGCTGTGGAAGGCCAGGATCACTACCTGGAAGGCAGAGTTAGAGAGCTGATGAGGACAGCAATTTTAACCCTTTCGCGTTCACATAATTGTTTTGTAACTTAAAATATTTTTTTCTGTTTTTTTTAATTAAGATTTGAGCTAAATGATGCAGAATATAAAGTTTTTTGAAACAATTTTATTTCTAAGAAACAATATTTACTGTTGCCATATGACAACTAGGGTCCTGAATGGCTGAAAATTAAAAACAGTCTTGGCATCAGTTTCATTTACTGCTGGGTGTGTCAGTTTAAATAACAGATTTTTTCAGGTGTCAAGCACAGATACACATCACATTTTGCACACAGTGTGTGGATTTTTGGAAATATAGAATCCGGTGAAAAATTTGGGGAAAATTTGAAGGTTGCCATATGCAACAGCCATGAAAGGGTTAAAATGTTTGGCTGGCATGAGGAGAGTAAAACGTCAAAACCTTAAAGGACCAGTAACAAAAGAAAAAAAAAACAAAGGAAAGAATATGGGGGAATGTAGGGCAGGGGGATGGGAGTGCCCGGTGGGAGGGATAAGGTGACCAGAATTGCACACAATATTCAAGGTGCGGTCGCACCATGGAATGATACAGAGGCATTGTAATATTTGTTTTATTTTCCATTCCTTTCCTTATACCTGCATTCTATTCGCTCTCTTGGCCGCCGCTTCACACTGGGTGGAGGGTTTTAACCTTTTATCCACGATGACGCCTAAATCTTTTTCCTGGGTAGTGGTTCCTAATGTGGAACCTTGCAACATGTAACCATAGTGTGGGTGGTTCTTTCCTAGATGCATAACTTTGCAGTTGTCCACATTAAATTTCATCTGCCATTTGGATGCCCGGTCTTCCAATTTATCAAGTTCCTCTTGCAATTTTCCACAATCCTCATGGGTTTTAACAACTTTGAATAGTTTTGTGTCGTCTGCAAATTTGATAACCTCACTCGTCATTCCCATTTCCAGGTCATAAAAAGCAGCGGACCCAGCACAGATCCCTGGGGTACTCCACTATTCACCTTTCTCCATTGGGAAAATTGGCCACTTAGCCCTACCTTCTGCTTTGTATCTTTTAACCAGTTCCTGATCCACAATAGTACACTGCCTCCTATCCCATGACTTTTTAGTTTTGCCAAAAGTCTCTGATGGGGGATCTTGTTAAAGGCTTTCTGAAAGTCCAGATACATGATATCAACCGATTCACCTTTGTCTACCTGTTTGTTCACACCTTCAAAAAAACATAACAGATTAGTAAGATAAGATCTTCCTTGTCTAAAGCCATGTTGGCTGTCTCCCATTAAGCCATGACTATCTACATGTTCAGTAATTTTGTTCTTTATGATGATTTCTACCATTTTTCCTGGGAATGATGTCAGGCTCTCACTGGTCTGTAGTTTCCCGGATCACCCCTGCAACCCTTATTAAAAATTGGTGTTACATTGGCCATCCTCCAATCTTCAGGTGTTACAGATGATTTTAATGATAGTTCACAGATTACTAATAGGTCTGCAATCTCATATTTCAGTTCTTTCAACACCCTTGGATGTATACCATCTGGTCCAAGTGATTTGCTACGCTTCAGTTTATCAAATAGTTGTAATATATCTTCCCAGTGTATCGATATTTCTTGCACCGCAGCCCTGCACCCCACCAACACAAAGCCACGCACTGCCACATTCCACATACAGAGAAGCACACCACTGTTGCACCACACACCCACATAGACGCTTGCTATCTGAAGCTACATGAAACTTGTTAAGTTCTGCAATAGGTGATTTTTGCTTAATAAACAGGTAGACCGCCTTGAGCAAAATTGGAAGAGAGTGGGCTAGATGCCAAATTCTTGTCACCTAGTCAAAGCCACAGGGAACCTGATCTCTAAGTTTTGATACAAAACCATTGTGACCTGTTTCTCTGTACTTGCCATGACTACTTTTCCGCAAAGCTAAAACTGGCAAGCTCTGATGACACTGAAAATGTCCATGCTTCAGAAGACTAATATGTAGAGTTTGTTCAAATAGACTCCAAAGCCCCTTGTATGCTGAAGTGAAGAAAATATGCTCCTCATCCTTGCATGTATGCATCTGTAGCGAGGACTACAGCAGGTGGTGGATATGTGATAAGATATACTACCTTAAAATTATTGGGTTCATTTACCATTTTAGAGATTGTCAAACTGGAATCTTTTTGGCGAGGGGCTGAAAATGTTGGTTCTAGTGTGCTTTGAGGTGCCACTGAAGAGGTCACATGTGAAGCCTGGCCAGAGACAGAACATTTACTGCAACTAAAATGTGTCCGAGTAGCTGGAGGATAACATGCACTGTGACATTATCTGAGCCTAGTTGAAGGATGCACTTGGCTGTATGATCATGGATGTCCTCTGGGAAGCGTACACCTTTGCCTGCTTTGTGTGTGTTTGTGCACCAATAGAAAATATCATTTGTGTTGGGCATCAGATTGGATTTTTCTAGGTGATTAAGAATTTTAGGTTTTCTAGGAGCAGTATGGTTTTTTGGATGGAGAGATTCGCACAATCTCTTGTGGCATCTGACACAGTCAGTTGTCCAGAAATGGAAAAAACATAATGCCCTTATCTGCGGAGCTGAGCCACAATAGTCACTAAATACTTGGTGTATACTCTGTGTGATACTGAAAAGTGGAAGGGCAATATTTTGTACAGACAGTATGTGTTTGGTGCTGATATGTGACCTGCAAGAATTCCAGATTTTTGGGGTGGATGGATGTGTGGGTATAAGCATCTTTCAGATCCAGAGAGGCAAACCAATTGTTCTGATCTAGAAGAGGCAATATTGTGGCCAGAGTGTATATTTTCAACTTTTCCTTTTTATATACTGGTTGAGGTTGTGCAGGTCCATAGAAACATGACAGCAGAAAAAGACCACATGGCTTATTTAGTCTGCCCTTCTCTATCAACCACTACAAGAGTCCCCTTTTTTCCTTTAGAGAGTCTCTGTGTTTGTCACATGCATTTCTGAATTTAGATATTCTCCTCATCTCTACCACCTCCACTGGGAGACTATTCCACGCATCTACCACTCTTTCCGTAAAAAATAAAAATATTTTCACATATTACTCCTGAGTCTGTTCCCTTTCACCCTTGTTCTATGTCCCCTTGTAGCAGAGCTTGCTTTCAATTGAAAGAGGCTCTCCTGTGCATTTATGTCAAGGAGGTATTTATAAAGACAAAAATAACCCAAATCAGGAGTAAACAAATAATCAAAACAAAAGAAAACCTGACCTCCAATGGTAAAGATTTCTTTTTGTCGGAGCTGCCACACCAAAAGTTGGCGGAATAGAATCCATCCTCTCGCTGCGGCTGCTCCTTTTAATACAATTTTAGAATAAGTGAGCAAAACTTTAACACTTAGCGTTTTTTGAGCTTCTTCACATTAATCAGCAAGGGAATCCACAAATAACGTGTCACGTTTCGGGTCTGAAAATAATGACCCTGCTTCATGTTGAAACAATTCCCACAGTTGTATGAACTTCAAAGTCTCAATGAAAGAAAAAATCCATCCAACATTTTATGGAACCGGCGTCTGACATCATTGCCGACGAAAGCTGAAGCTATAAGCCAATCAAAAGCTCTAGATCACTCACCAACCAATCCAAAGAAGGAAAGGCCCTACTGACAAGGGAATCCCCAGTTCTGATTGGATCCACACCATCCTCAGACAAACCCGAGAGAGCGTAGTGGGGGAACATAGAAGCGAATTATAAAATGCTGTGCCCTTCTAACATAGCATTAAGACAAGCTAGGAAGACAGTGTTTAATTTGTATATCCATTGTTCCAGTTTTTGTAGCTTGAAGACCCGGTTGTCCCTTCTGGGGTAAAGATGGAATGAAATCTATTATACGCCATCGTATTAGATTGGTCGCACCACATGAGCTATAAAGGTACGGTTAGGGGAGCATGCCTCACGCTTCCGTACAAAAACACTTACAGCTCCGTTGGTTGAACATTGCCTTCAGCAGGCACATAGTTTCGATCAGTTACGATGGCGTATAATAGACTTCATTTCATATGACCCCAGAGGGGGCAATTGGGTCTTCAAGCTACAAAAACTGGAACAATGATGGATATACAATTTAAACACTGTCTTTCCGGCTGGCCTTAATGCTTTGTTAGAATGGCACAGCATTTTATAATTCACTTCTATGTTCCCCCACTACACTCTCTCGGGTTTGTCTGAGGATGGTGTGGATCCAGTCAGAACTGGGGATTCCCTTGTCAGTAGGGCGTTTCCTCCTTTGGATTGGTTGGTGAGTGATCTAGAGCTTTTGATTGGCTTATAGCTTCAGCTTTTGTCAGCAATGATGTCAGACGCCGGTTCCATAAAATGTATGTTTTTTTTCTTTCATTGAGACTTTGAAGTTCGTACAACTCTGGGAATTTTTTTAACCTGAAGCAGGGTCATTATTTTCAGACCAGAAATGTGACACGTTGTTTATGGATTCCCTTGCTGATGCTTAATGTGAAGGAGGTATTTAAACATCACAATCATATCAGCTCTATCCCACCTTTCCTCTAAAGTATACATATTTATTTATTAAATTTTATACCGCATTTTCCATTAAATCAAATGTGGTTTACAAAAAACATTTGACTTGTACAACAAACAATACATATTCAGTTACATGAAAGTCCTTATGCTTTATAACGAAGGCAACTAACTGTTTTAGTAGCCACCCTCTGCACAGACTTCAACCTATTTATATCCTTTTGACGGTGCGATCTATAGAATTGTACACAGTACTCCAAATGAGGTCGCATAAAAGACTTAACAGAGGCACTTTCCACCTCCTTTCTTCTGCGGGCCATTCCTCTCCCTATGCACCCAAGCATCTTTCTAGTTTTTGCCATTACCTTTTCTACCTGTTTAACTACTTTGAGATTGTCTGACACAGTCAGCCTAGGTCCCGTTCTTCTTTCATGGACCGAAGTATGTCGACCCTTTATACTGTACTGCTCACTTGGATTGTTGCAGCCCAAATGCATGACCCTGCATTTTTTAGCATTAAATCTCAGCTGCCAAATTCTAGACAATTCTTCAGGCTTAGCCAGATCCCTCATGTTATCTACACCTTATTGGGTGTCTACTCTGTTGCAGATTTTGTATCATCTGCAAAGAGACAAACATTACCAGACAACCCTTCCGCGTTATCACTAACAAAGTTGTTAAAAGAATCGGACCAAGGACAGATTCCTGTGGCACTCCGCTGGTAACCTCCTTCTCCTCAGAGAGAACTCCATTTACCTGTAGTTTTGTCGCCTCCACTCAACCAATTTTTAAACCAAGCAGTAATTTTAAGGTTCATCCCTAGGGTGCTCAATTTGTTTATAAGTTGCCTGTGCAGAATAGTGTCAAAGGCTTTACTTGAAATCTAAATACAACACATCTAGGGCTCTCCCTTGGTCCAACTCCTGAAATCAATCAGATTTGTCTGACAAGACCTGCCCCTGGTGAATCTATATTGCTTTGGATCCCGTAATCTGTTGGCCTCCAGAAACCTCGCTATTTTCTGTTTCGACAGCGTTTCCAATAATTTACTCACCACTGAGGTTATACTGTCCAGCCTGTAGTTTTCAACCACATCTTTACTTCTGCTTTTGTGTAATGGAGCCTTGAGAGGGGTGGGTAGCTCTGGGCCCAGGCCCTCCCACCCGTTCCCTCTCACTGTCCTGTATTTGCATGCTCTGCTGTTTTTCCTATTTTTTGCCAAATATTAATTTGGCATTATTTCTTTCATTGGCTCTCTTCTGTGCTGCTTGACTTAGAACAGCTTTAATTGCCAAAAAAAAAGGCAGGCAGGAGAGTTTTTCCAGCCTTGTGAGGACAGCTGGGGGAGGCCCTTGGTTGTCCTGACAGTTGCAGGGATTGCCTTTTTTGATTGAGGGTTCTTCTTTTACTGCGGTCTTGCTTTTCTATCAGTTTTTTCTTTTACCTTTTTTTTTTTTGTTGTTGTTGTTGCTCTTAGCTCAGCCATCATGCTGGGTTCATGGAGTTGTGCTTCCAGCTCTCATTGGGTCAGCTGCACAACTGACTCGTTATGCCCCGAGTGCAATGGAGAAACCTTAGGGCCCATTTTTTTGGTAATGTTGGGGCCCAATGCCTGATGCCAGTTTTGCTGTTCCTTCCACATTTGATTTTTCTCACCCCCAGGAACAGCAGCCATCTTGAATGGCTGCGAGGTCCAGGTGGGGTTTGGTGAAGTGGCTGCAGGCTTTTCGTAGCAAGCCACCAAAGGGCCCCAGGACCCCTTTTCAGCCATGTTTTCAGCAACAGTTTCTGAAACAGCTTACGAGCTTTTTCAGTTGCATGACAGTCCCTGTGGGGTCCTGTCTACCCTTATGGGGAACTTGGGATCCTCAAGTCTCCCCTTCTGGTGCATTATGGTCGAGTGCCCCACTCATGTCACCTCTCTGTTCCTCTGACGGTCTAGCCTTGTCCCCTATGGGGGGTGTCTTGAGTGAAGAAGAGGGTTCCCCGTCTCCATCAGATAAGTCTGAGTAAGGAGGACTTCACTTGGCAGAGAGAGGATCAGGCTTTGATCTGACTTATCCACAGACATGATTTTTTTCACTCTTATTCAGGATGCTCTTGCAGCCCTGCATATTGTGGACACCCCCCCCCCATTGGAAGTTTCTCAGGCAGACTGTTGTTGAAGGGCTTTGGCATCCCTATGGTTTCTTTTCCCTCTCTGAACTTCTGCAATAACTTGTGCCCTCTCAGTGGGAGACCCTGGTGCTGGGGTTGAGGGGGCTGTTAAGGATCATGGTTTGTCTGTATCCTCTATCCCAAGGGAAATAGTTCAGTTGTTTGGAGTTCCTAGGGTTGTTTGGTCATGGTGGTAATGAAGTGGACACCCATCTCAGTGGAAGGTGGTGCTGTGCTGAATGATTTGCATAACAGGAGAGTGGTAACCCTCCTCAATAATGCTGTCATGACTTTGGCAAGATAGCATTTTATGCAGACTTGGTAGCCTGAGTGCTCTTTTATTCTGATCTAGCAATTGCTTGAGAGCCCAGAAATGAAGAGTCTGAAGAGTCATTTGTGTCAGATGCCCCATACAACTTGATCAGGATCTCCTTTAACTTTGACTGCAGTCATGGTGACCCAAGGTGGATCTAGCTCCAGAACTGGTCAGCCAATGCTGTGTCCAAGTTCCAGCAAAGCAATCTCCCCTTCAAGGGCCAGCTGCTCTTTGGGGAGGATATAGAGAAGCTGATGAAAGACTGGAGAAGCTCACCCACAGAGGCTCCCGGAGGTTGGACCCATAGTTTCCTCTTGTAAGGCTTAGTAGGGAGCAAGGGGCATTTTGCCCTTTCCCCTATGGATCTAAGCCTAGGAAGGATCAGCCCTTTCAAGGATCTTAGTGCTTCCGAGATTCAACAGGAGCCCTCCCATGTTTTTCTTGGAATGGGGCCATATCACATCAGATCTTTGGGATCCTGCGGTCATCAAAAGGATGTGCATTGGAGTTTCTAGAGCTCCACTGAGATGCCTTTGTGGAGTCATTTCGCCGCTCTCTGGCAAATTAGTGGCTGTTGCTTTTGCAGTTGCAGGTTATTGTACCTATACTCTCTGCATAGTGAGGTAAGTGATGATATTCCATTTACTTTGTTGTGCCCAATAAGGGTAGTTCCTTCTACCTTATCTTGGAAATTTAGGTGGTCAATGTCAAGCTCAGAGTGACACTTTTCATCATGGGTATCCTCCGTTCAGTTATCACTTCAGTACAGCAAGCATTGCTCACATCCTTGGAATTTTACGAAGCATCCTGGGGATCAGCATACTGCTACTGCATACTAGGCCACCATTAACAGTTTTGGGCCGTGCCTTTTGGTTCTAGCCCCACAGCACCCCACACTTGGTCATGATGGTGATGAGAGCTTTTCTGTGCAAGCAGGGGATAGGGTACACCCATACGTGGACAACAGGCTGATTCAGTCTGACTCCATGGAGGTATGTAGGAAGGACAAACCAGGTGATCTGGATAGGCTGGGTTGGATGATCCAACTACCCTAAGAGCAGGCTAGTGCCCTCTCAGGAATTGGAATATTTAGAGGCAGGATTTTCTCACCCTGTAGAGACTGGACAAGCTGTGGCTTTAGCTCAGGAGTTTGAGGTCAGTTCTTGTTGAACTTGGAATTGGTACCTTAGGCAGGGCACATGTGCCCTCTGCAAGGCCATCTTCTATCTCGCTGGTCTCCGAGCTCACAGCTGTTCGTTTAGCACCTGCTTCTCCTCTGAAGGATCAAGAAGAAATGGGCCTGGTGGCTACAGCCTCGCCTTCTGGACAGGATGCCTCTGGAGGCTTCAAATTGGATGGTAGTTGCCACCAATGCCAGCTGCCTGTGCTGTGGTGTGAATTGTCTGGGATAGTTTTTGTGAGGATGGTGGTCCCTTCAGGTAGCTCCAGGGCAAATCCACCTGACTCTGGAGAGGTTTTGGATCCCCCCTCCCCAAGGGAAAGTCGTTAGTTTTCTCTGATAGTGCCATGGCAGTGGTATACATAAACAAGGCGGCATTCACAGCACTGCGTTGGCCATGGATGTGGCAAAACTCTGGGCAGAGGCTTATCTGGTGGCTCTTTTAGCAGCCCACACAGCAGGAATCAACATTGTGCAGGATAATTTTTTTTTAGCCAAAATATCCTGGATCCATGTGAGTGGGAGCTCATCCCACCAGCATGCAACCTCATTTTTGCAGAGGTGGGACCTGATAGCCACCCAGGAGAAAGTCAAGGTAAGGACTTTTATCCAAATCTGCCTTTAAGGCTAAGAGATCTCCAGATAAAATAGTTTAGGCATATGTTTATAAGTGTCCAAAATTGTGCAACGTCTATCCATACAGATTTCCAGTATGCTCTAAAATTAGTACAAAAAAGAAATCATACCAGTTAACATACCCCTTATGCACGGGTCTTAATTGTTTTTTTTTTAACCCCTTCCTATACTTCCCTTAAAAGATGCTTATATAAATCAATGATAAAAGTGGCAAAACACCTCAGTATGTTAAATTTGCATCTTGCTGGCATTATCGTTTTGTCACTGGGATAAATCTCTGTGCCTTTATAGTACTGACCAACTTTGTTAAACAAGTGCCTATCTTATTGACTGATTTAACGAATCAAAGCTTTTGGTACACTAAAGTATTGATTGTGTAATGGTATGTTAATGAATTAAGTGAGTTTTGCAATTTAGAGGATTGTTTTTTTCAAGTGTCATATAGTTTATTTACTCAAACTTCTCAATTTCTTTTACATACACACCCAAAGCAACCCGTAGAAACAAAATGTGCAACATAAATTCATATATTTTAATGTATATCCCTCTACTTCTAATCTAATACAATTAACAGTCCTATACTCCAACTTTTCATTTTACATCCCTACTCTCTCTCTACCATAAATGCTTGCTGTCCCAGCCTTATCATTTAACTTGTGTCTCACCAAATATCTTAGAAGCTGAACTACCACTGAAAATGCTTTCTTCTTTGTATAATGTAAAGGCCTCTGTTTCTCCTGGGCAAAAGTATATCTTAAAATCCTCTCTTCTGGCCAACATAATCTGTGTCTGACCAGTGTGCTGTGGGGTTTTTTTGTATTTGTGTTTAGTTGACGACTTATGAAAACTGCAAAACGGCTGGCTTTTTGCTTAGATTCCTGTGCTTTCAGCACAGAGCTCACAGATAATACCATCTTGGTGATACTACTTCTACCTTTTTACTGATGAAGTCTCCAATAATAATGGCAGTCCTGCTCTTTCCCTCTTGGGCACATATGCCTAAAGAAACATAATCCGTGCAGAAGGATAATTTCAACACTTGAAGGGTCACAGAATTGCTTTCTGTTGTGCACATGTGATGGTTTCTATCTCCAGGAACAAGCAGGAATGAGTCTTCACATATGGGTATCGTCGGTACCGATGGAGCCTGCGCGGGAACGCTCCCCAGCGTCCAGAAAGAAAGCTTTTGGGAGCATCCCACAGTGCCTGTGCGCTGCCTTCCCGCCTTTCCTAACCGCCTCTCTCCAGTTCTTCTTTTCCGCGGAGCCAGCAGGTCGTGTTCCTGTCACCGCTGAAGAAGTTCTTTATTTCTTTGGTCGCGCGTCTGCCGCCTTCGACGTCGGACCGGTACCGCCGGTCTTTTCTTCTAATTAAAAAAACAAAACAAAAAAAACTACCGTTTCCCACTTCTGTGCAATTTTTTCCTTTTGGGCCTTAGGCCTAGAAGAATTATCCTCATGTAAAAGCCCGCTTCCGGGTTTAAAAAGTGCACGAAGTGCAGCGGTACCCTTTCTATCACAGACACCCATGACTGGTGTCTAAAATGTTTGGGTCCTGACCACTCCATCACCAATTGTGAGTCCTGTTCCATGATGTCTAAAGAGGTCGACAGAATCGAGCGGCAAAGCTCAGTACCCTGTTTCCCTCTGATGCTGCTTCGGTGGCATCAACATCTTCCAGGGCTGCTTCTTCCTCCCATGGATCTCAGGTAACCAAACATAAGTCCAGCCGGTCCTCGAAGGGTAGATCTCCCTCTAAGTATCGAGATGCCTCCGGGCTTGCTCTCCGAGGATCCTGCACCGGCAAAATTACCGAAGCTCCCCCGATCGGGGTAGAGCGCCTGAGCGGGAAGCCCTCCCGCTCAGAAGCTCCTGCCCAATCGAGGCAGTGGGAGCACCGCAAGCAGCACAGCAGGGGCCATAAAAGCGGCGTCCCAACACAAAGGGAGCCGCTTTCCACCGCACTCTCCAGCCCGCAGCGCTCCGAAGCTCCCCCGATCGGGGTAGAGCGCCTGAGCGGGAAGCCCTCCCGCTCAGAAGCTCCTGCCCAATCGAGGCAGTGGGAGCACCGCAAGCAGCACAGCAGGGGCCATAAAAGCGGCGTCCCAACACAAAGGGAGCCGCTTTCCACCGCACTCTCCAGCCCGCAGCGCTCCGAAGCTCCCCCGATCGGGGTAGAGCGCCTGAGCGGGAAGCCCTCCCGCTCAGAAGCTCCTGCCCAATCGAGGCAGTGGGAGCACCGCAAGCAGCACAGCAGGGGCCATAAAAGCGGTGTCCCAACAGGGCGCGCCCGCGCCTGAGGGCCTCGCCAGAGGGCCCTTTGGCGTGGCCCTTAGGCGAGGCACAAAGGCGAGCACAAATAAAAGAAAGGCTACTCCAAAAAGCAGACCCAGAAAAGACACAGATAACCCACGTCAACAAGAATCACTCCAGCCTGGAACGCAGAAACCCCAACAGCAAAGAGAATCAACTTCAACGGCAACAAAAAGGTAACTCAAAATGGTTGGATCCCTTTACCTACCATTGCTACTCCTGGCAACACAGCTCATCCCACAACCCACAAACACACCATGCAACCCCACCAACACATTCTGGATCCTACCCCAACCCACCATTTCATATATACCCCACCAGGAGCTCAAACAGGACCGCAACTCACACAAAACCACAAAACACAACAAAAAGACCAAGAGCAAGATCAACACCTACACCCACACGCTCACCCACTCAAACCAAACCACATGCATCACCATAGACCTCATCAATGCAAGGTCAATACGAAACAAAATAAACACCATCGCAGACCACCTGAAAGACCAGCAACCGGACATAATATGCATTACGGAGACCTGGCTCTCACCAACCGACAACGTGCTACTCAACCAACTAGTCCCAGACACATACACAGCCTTCAACTGCCCTCGCACACATAGAAGAGGAGGTGGAGCCCTAATCATCGCAAAGACCAACCTAAAGATGAGAACCAAGCTCACAAAGAACACAACCCACTGCAATACGATCATCATTGAAAACGCAAACCTAGCCATATGCCTCTCCTACAGAGCACCAAACTCCCCCTCAGAAGAAACATCTGCAATCCTAGAGGCAATATGCTCAGTCAACAACCTTCACAAACAACTCATAGTACTCGGAGACTTCAACCTAAGATCTACCAGCAGAGGTGAAGCAGAAGCCTTCCTGAACGCCATGGACTCCCTCCAGTTCACCCAAATGATCAACGCCCCAACACACAGACTCGGGCACTCCCCCGACCTCATCTTCACCCCAAACAACCTAAAGGATAAAAACATCATCACAGGACCCCACATCACTCCAGTACCCTGGTCAGACCACTACCTAATACAGATCCAACTACAAGTAAAAACCACAAGGGAACCAATCGAGAACCCACCTCCAACCAGAAGATTTAAATCCTTCAACAAGGACCAATTCACGAAAGACACACTACCCCTCCTCATCTCCAAGACGACAGACATCGAAGAGCAAATCTCCGAATGGAATGACATCATATCTTCAGCTGCCAAACCTCCCCAACACAAAACACGCAAGGCAGGAGCCACAAAACCCAACCACACACCATGGTACTCCAATGAAATACGCACAGCAAAAAGAGAACTGAGACAACTGGAACGACGATGGAGACGCAACAAATCAACCCACCTACAAAAGCAATTCCAGGCGAAACAAAACAGCTACAACAACCTCATCAACAACCAGAAAAAACAATACCACACAAACCTCATCCTACAATCCACCAACAAACCCCGTGAACTCTACGAGGTAGTAAAGAAGCTCACCAAGGAACCCTTTAACAGAAATGACCAACAAATAGATCCACAGACCTACGCAGACCACCTTACCAACAAATTCACCGCACCACCCAAAAGCAGCAACAAGACCACTACAAACGAGACCTCCTCAATAGAACAGAGCTGGGGCTCTTTCAACATCCCATCAAAGGAACAACTAGCGAAGATCATCACCAACCTCAACACCAGCACCGCCCCCACCGACCCCTGCCCAGCATCATGGATCAAAGCATCAAAGGTAGAACTGACCCAAACAATACGGAAGATCTTACAAAGCTCCCTCGCAGAAGGAATAATGCCAAATGCATTAAAACTAGCAACGGTACGTCCCATCCCAAAGAAAACCACCCTACCGAAAACAGACCCCGCAGCCTACAGACCCATCTCAAGCATCCCTTTCCTGGCTAAAATCATAGAGAAAGTAGTCCAGCAACAACTACAACAACATCTCGACATACACCACCCCCTCGACCCAAACCAACACGGATTCAGACCCAATCACGGGGTGGAAACTCTACTGACACAACTGTTCGACAACCTGTTAAGAACAATTGACAACACCAGAATGGGCGTACTCATGATATTCCTGGACATTTCCGCAGCATTCGACACCGTATGCCACTCAACGCTACTAACAAGACTTGAAGAAGCGGGCCTACATGACACCACCCTGAGATGGTTTACATCCTACCTGAAGAACAGACAGCTCCAGGTCAGATGTGGATCAAAGACCTCTCAACCCATCAACGTCACACAGGGAGTCCCACAAGGCTCATCCCTCTCCGCCCTGCTTTTCAACCTTTACATTCAGCCCATCAGCACAATCATCAGAAGCTTCAATATTCAATACACCATATATGCTGACGATATAATGATATTCACACCAATCAACCTAACTAAACCAGACTACAACAACATAGCCAACTGCTTCAAAGAAATGTCAACCTGGCTGCAAAAAAACAACCTAGCAATAAACTATAACAAAACCGAAGCTCTGATCATAACAAGAGACCAAGCTTTCACACCCACGCCCTCCATCAACCTGAACAATGCCATCATACCAATAAGACAAGAGATAAAATACCTGGGAATAACACTTGACAGGGAGCTCAACCTCCAATCCCACATTGCGAAGACCACCAAAAGCGCCTACGTCAAGATGAGGACAATCAGACGACTCAAACCCATCCTTGCTCCCGAGCATTTTCGAACAGTATGCCAAGCCATCATCACACCCACACTAGACTATTGCAACCACATCTACCTAGGACTACCAAAGAAATCAACCCAACCACTTCAACTAGCACAAAACACAGCCGCACGACTCATAACAGACAGCTCAACCCACGAACACATCACCCCCATACTATACCACCTTCACTGGCTCCCAATCAGCTCTCGAGTCCGCTACAAAGTTCTCCTAACCACTTTCAAAATAATGAACAACCTATCTGCAGACAGCCTACAACAATTCATAACAACTGACAACAGCAAAAGACCAAGAAGAAAGGGAACATCGAACAACATCAGAACCCCAAAGGACTTCACCAGAACAAAACAATCCACATCAAAACGAGCGTTCACCCTAGCAGCCCCCGCCATGTGGAACTCTCTCCCCGACCACCTCAGAGCAACAAACAACACCAAAGAATTCAGAAAACTGCTTAAAACTGAACTATTCACAGACTACTTCAAGGACCTCACAGAATGACTCCTAAGATAGCAAAGCCATCCATGTAAATATGTATCTGTAAATATATACCTTAAGCGCACACTGTATATAGCTCACATCAAAATCATCCACACGCACTCACGCAGCACACTGTATCATTTCTCGCACTGCATGCTAATGACAACCACACCCTTCATTGATTGTTTGCTGTGCCAACCGCTTTGATTTCATGATAAAGCGGTATACCAAGTCCGTTTAAATAAATAAATAAATAAATACCCCGGTGGGAAGCTCCGGCTTCCAAAGCTTCATCTATGGGGTCACAGGTTGACATCGATGGCGTGGCCTCGACCGATCACCTGTTGCCATGTTCTGGGGTACCGGTGGTTTCCACTGGTACCGACATCCAGACATTGGTTGCGTCGATGGATCAGAATATTCTGACCATGCAGCATGCCATCACGGCATTCATACAAGCTGCGACGCCTCCGGTACCGCAACAAACTCCGTTGTCGGTACCGGTTCCGCCACCGATATCGGTTCCGGTGCTGGTACCGATTGCATCGACATCGGCTTCGGTGTCGACTGCAGTGGTACCCTGTCCTGTGATGCCCATCGGTACAGATCACTCCCGATGTCGATACCACTCGGTATGCGTATCGGGCTCTGCAAGAGCATCCAGACAGGCGATACTTCGATTCCTCCGAAGACTCTGATGAATCAGAGGCTTCTGTCGAAGCATCGGTACTCCTTCCTCAGGAGCCCTCTTCTCCAAAAAGAAGAATGTCTCCTCCAGAAGACTTGTCTTTGCAAGACTTCATTAGGGAAGTGGCCAAGGGCCTCTCTATTTCAGTGGCCCCTGAACCAGAGCCTAGAGCCAAGAAATTAGATATTTTACAATATCTTAAGGCTCCTAAAGAGGCATCTACTTTACCAATTCATGAGATCCTTTATGATCACATGTTGGGCATATGGGAGACACCTCTTACTACTTCCCCTCATTCTCGCAGGTTGGACACCATGTACCGTGTTCCTCCTTGTCCTGGCTTTCATAAGACCCAGCTTCCTCACCACTCTATTGTGGTGGAGTCTGTTATGAAAAAGATAGTGTGCAAAAAGACACTCATCTAATCCTCCAGGAAGAGAATGCAGAACCTTGGATGCTTTGGGCAGGAGAATTTTCCAGGCCAATATGCTTACTGCCAGAATCAACTCCTATAGTCTCTATATGGGGATGTTTCTAAAGGAAGTTACAGATCATCTGCTAACTTTATCTCCTTTTATCTCAGAAGATAAAAGGGAGGAGTTTCTCACCTGGCTTAAACATGCCCAGGATATTTCCAAATTTTCTAACCGTGCAGCCTTTGACTCTTTTGAGTGTGCCAGCAGAGCCTCGGCTATTGCCATAGGTGCACGCAGACTTGCTTGGTTACAAGCTTCTGATTTGGAACCCTGGGTCCAGGATGGATTAGGAAATCTTCCTTGTACAGGTGAAAACCTTTTTGGCAAGGATTGGCAAGCAAAGGCCACTCAGATGGATGCTGAAAATTCTGCCTTAGATAGACTTTCAAAGTCTACTTCTGCTCCTGCTAGAAAAAGGTTTATTCAAAAAGGCTTTCTTTCCCAAAAAAGGTAAATATTATCCTGGTTATGGTCACCAGGCATCTTCTGCAGGTCGTTTTGCTGCAAAGCGTCAGCCACAACCTAAACAGGCCAAGCCTAAGGCTGCAAGGACTGCTATGGCCCAACAGCCTCAGCCTCCTCAGGGCCTTTGATTTACAACTAGAGAACTTAGACTTTCTGGCTCTAGAAGAACCAGAGCCTCTCACCATTCCGGGAAGGTTAGCTCATTTTGCTCCCAGATGGGAACAAATCACAGCAGAGCAATGGACCCTCTCCATCATAAGGGAGGGTTACAAGCTTCATTTCTTAAACCTTCCTCCTCACACCATGGTGAGACAGTTCAATTCTCCAACATCTCTCCTCGACCTTCTGGGTCAGGAGATTGCTACCCTTCTTGCCCAAAGGGCAATAGAAGAAGTACCCCTTCTTCAACAGGGTTCAGGGTTCTACTCCCCCTATTTTCTTATCCCAAAGAAAACAGGGGGCTAAAGACCCATATTAGATCTCAGAATTGAACAAGCTTCTATGCAAGGAGACATTCAAGATGATTTCTCTCGGTGCTCTCCTTCCATACCTTCAGAGTCAGGATTGGCTTTGTTCTCTAGATCTCAAGGATGCATACACCCATGTCCTCATCCATCCAACACACAGAAGGTTCCTTCGGTTCCTTTATCAGGGAAAGCACTACCAATACAGAGTGCTTCCTTTCGGTCTGGCCTCTGCTCCAAGAGTGTTCATAAAATGCATGGCAGTAGTAGCTGCATTTCTACGCACTCGAGGAGTATTTGTATTCCCATATTTGGATGACTGGCTCATCAGAGCTCCATCCCAGTCAGAGGCCCAGGCTTCCCTAGCCTGCACAAGGAGTGTTCTTCAGTATCTGGGACTTGTAATAAACATCCCAAAGTCACAACTCACCCCTACTCAGTCTTTGGAGTTCATAGGGGCCTTGCTGGATACCACAACTTCAAGGGCCTATCTTCCCCAGGCCCGTTGCCTACGCTTGGTGCAGTTAGCCTCTCAAATTCAGTTAAAGTCCCATTTAACTGCTCGAGAGATGTTACAACTGTTAGGCCACATGGCATCCACCGTGCATGTGGTTCCTTACGCTCGCCTTCACATGAGGGCAGCTCAGTGGACTCTGTCCACCCAATGGACCCAGGCATCAGGTTGCCTGTCAGACAAATTAGCAACCTCCAGTCGCCTCTTTTGGTCCCTCCAGTGGTGGAAGTCCACTCAAAATCTGTTGCTGGGGTCCCCCTTTCAACAGTTACTATCCCAAGCAACCCTTACAACAGATGCCTCCCCAAAGGGTTGGGGAGCTCATCTACAAGATCTCTCCACCCAGGGCATCTGGTCTCCACAGGAGACATCTCTACATATCAACCTCTTAGAGCTCAGAGCAATTCTTCTAGCTCTGAGTCTTCCACACCCTGCTCAGCTACAAGACAGTCCTCATCCATACGGACAACCAAGTAGCCATGTTCTACGTGAACAAGTAGGGTGGGACTGGCTCTGTCGCTTTGCAACGAAGCTTTGAGATTGTGGGCCTTCGCCGGAGAGCATCAAATTCATCTCATGGCAGTGTATCTTCCAGGGGTTCAAAACTCTTGGGCAGACAGACTCAGTCGAGTTCTGCTTCCACACGAATGGTCCCTCCATGGGGACCAGATAGCCAGGATCTTTCGAATTTGGGGAACCCTGGACATAGACCTCTTTGCAAGTCCGTGGAATGCCAAACTTCCCCGGTTCTGTTCCAGGATTCCGTGTCAGGAGTTCAGGCCAGGGATGCCTTCCTCCTCCACTGGAGGCAAGACTTCCTCTACGCCTTTCCACCCATTCCCCTAATTTCCAAGATATACTGTTCAAGCTTCAGAGAGACAAGGGGTCTATGATCCTCATAGCTCCACGTTGGCCACGCCAAGTGTGGTACCCTCTACTTCTTCATCTCTCTCAAGCTCCCTCCCTGGACTTGGGATCTGCTCCAGACCTCCTGTCCCAGGAGGAGGGAACGTTGTGGCACCCAAACCCCCAGTCTCCATCTCAGAGCCTGGTTGCTGAAGGCCTAGACCTTCAAGATTTGCATCTTTCTCAGCAGGTGAAATATATCCTTCATGCTTCCAGAAAGCCTTCCACTAGATGTTCCTATGCTTCTAAATGGAAAAGGTTTACCATTTGGTGTGCAAAGAAGGGTCTTAACCCTCTTGCAATACCTCTGAATTCTTTGCTAGAGTATTTGCTGCATTTATCCCATGCAGGCCTCAAAACGAATTCAGTAAGAGTCCATTTGAGTGCTATTGCAGCATCCCTTAAGCCTCTCAATGGACATTCTATTTCCTCTCATCCTGTTATTGCAAGATTCATGAGAGGCCTTCTTTTAACTAAACCTCCCATTAGACCACCTCCAGTGGCATGGGATTTGAATTTGGTTCTTGGCCAGCTTATGAAGCCATCCTTTGAACCCTTAGCCACTACCTCCTTGAAATTCCTTTCCTGGAAGGTTATTTTTCTCATTGCAGTCACCTCAGCTCGCCGTATCAGTGAGCTGCAAGCCTTGTTGGCTAATCCTCCTTTATACAAGGTTCCATCATGACAAGGTAGTCCTCAGGACTAATCCACACTTTATGCCTTAAGTGGTCTCACCTTTTCATCTGAACCAGGAGGTGTATTTACCTGTCTTTTTTCCAGGACCTCATGCATCAAGTGCAGAGAGGAATCTTCATACCCTGGATTGTAAGAGAGCACTGGCTTTTTACTTACAAAGGACACAGCAACATAGAAAGTCCTCTCAACTATTGGTTGCTTTTGATCCCTCTCATTTAGGACTTCCAGTCTCTAAGAGAACTGTCCAATTGGATTGCTCAGTGTATTTCCTTCGCCTACCAGAGTAAGAACCTTTCTCTGGAGGGCCATGTCACAGCTCACAATGTGAGGGCCATGGCAGCCTCTATGGCTCATCTACACTCTGTGTCCATCGACCAAATCTGTCGAGCGGCCACCTGGGCCTCGGTTCATACCTTTACAGCCCATTACTGCTTGGACAAGGACTCCCGCCGGGATGCCTTGTTTGTTCAGGCTGTTCTCAAACACCTGTTCCATACCTAATCAACTCCTACCCCCCCCCATCCCTGGTTGGATGCCCGAGATCCATGGGGAGAGGTAGAGCCCTTCTCAGGGACTCACAACCTTGGAGATCTCCCTGGCATCTCTAGCTGGGGAGTCCCCCCAATATGTGAAGACTCATTCCTGCTTGTTCCTGGAGATAGCACAGTTACTTACCTGTAACAGGTGATCTCTGGGAACAGCAGGAATAAGTCTTCACAACCCACCCACCTCCCCTAGGAGTTGTATCTCTATCTATCTTTCCTTTCCTCTATCTCTCTCTTTGTCTCAGCTTAAAACTCGAACTGGAGAGAGGCGGTTAGGAAAGGCGGGAAGGCAGCGCGCAGGTGCTGTGGGATGCTCCCAAAAGCTTTCTTTCTGGACGCTGGGGAGCGTTCCCGCGCAGGCTACATCGGTACCAACGATACCCATATGTGAAGACTTATTCCTGCTGTTCCCAGATATCACCTGTTACAGGTAAGTAACTGTGCTTTCCAGGTAACCTTGCTTTGCCATTGCAACCTGTGGGCTGTCAGAGTGGAGGTGGGTCCCTGAAGGTTTCTTCTCTTGTATGTCCTTTTGTCAGTCTCTGCGCCTCCACATCTGCCACACTAGCTTTCAGAGATTGGAGATTTTTGAAATGGTTGCACAACCATGGACTCCCACCAACAGGCAGGTGACACTAGGTGCAAAAGACTGGTTAGATCCCATCTCACTGCTAGATTGCTGACTGTCCTTTGCTTTCAGTTTTTTGTAAATGTCCAGGTTCCTTAAGTTTTATTTTTTGTCCTGTTTTTCATTGGCTTATTTGGGCCATTTTTTTTAAAATTTAGTTGGAATTATTTTGCCATATCTGAATGATGCCACCCAACTGCTCATGTTATGCACTCTTTGGGTCATGTTTACTAAACATTAGTGTGCATTATGTGGTACTGTGCCCATAGGAATAACAGGGGTGTTGCATCAGATAGCACACACTAACATTTAGGAAACATGCCCCTTGGTTCCTCAGTCCCCTAGCTGGACAATAGTCTGTGTCAAGATTTGAGTTTGGAGTGGGTGATGGATAGAAAAAATGCTCTCAATTTTCATTTGTTTGAAGAAAATCTCTTGCTATTTATATATCCAAACACTGTCAGCCTACCCATAAAAGGGCATTAAAACTACAGTTTTTCCCCATTAAGTTCACATAAAGTTTTCAAAACCAGAAACTGCTTGCCTCAAGCAAAATAATAAATATCCAAGACACAACAAAATGAGGATATTGGGTAGGAATATATTTTGTACCATTAGTTGCTTATGACCTTTTTATAACTTGTTACTCTTTGATGTGTCCCTTTTGACTCAACTCATAAGATATATAATACTGCCACTTCTTGTGACATTTGCTGTATTCCACATGCAGCAGGGAACTCTAGTTAAATTGTAAAAATATTTAAGGGATAAATGCTTTCAGAGTTTGCCTGGAGAAGAGGAATTTTGCTTTTGATGCAAAATCCTTTCTTGCATTTTTAATGTTGCTTAATGTTTGAGTTAACATAATACTGCTTTTCGTGTGCACTAAGGCAGACATGTTTTTTCTTGACAAAGAGGAAAGTTCAACAGTTATGTGGACAAAAGGGGGCTATTTGTAGAGGTTATACATTATAAGCTGAGTACCTTGTTATCCCAAGTTATCCTTACCTAGATATCTGTATTGATAGTTGAAATGGTGACTTTAGTTAACTTGTGGTTAGTACTGGCAGTGATGAAAATATGCAAGTTAGAGATCAGTATTGGCTTGACAGACTGCATTTCTACTGTTCTGATAAATGACTTAAGTGTGTTTGCATGCAAGTGTTTCAACACTACTCTCTTGAGGGAAAGAGGCTATGGATTATTATGGAATAGTAACTGCAGTTGGGAGAATTTTAAAATTCTTGTCACACCTCTGAAAAGAGGAACGAATGTTTTGAAGGATAGCGTGTATGTCTGGGGAGTGGGATGGAGTGAAAGGAACAGTGGGTGTGTGCATTTGTTT
Source organism: Ichthyophis bannanicus (assembly GCA_033557465.1). Classification (NCBI taxonomy): domain Eukaryota; kingdom Metazoa; phylum Chordata; class Amphibia; order Gymnophiona; family Ichthyophiidae; genus Ichthyophis; species Ichthyophis bannanicus. The sequence continues at coordinate 298,938,171 of CM066037.1, forward strand.
GCCCATTAATCAAATGAAGTTCTAATTTGAATCAGCCAGGATAGAGCTCTGGATCAGCAACATGCAGGTTCATCTCAGGCTTGTTGCTGTAGCAACAAGATGGGGATTGGGGCCAAAGGGAGGGACAAGAAAAATCAAGATGCAGAAAGAACATGTCAAAGATAAGTATATGTAGTCGTCTAAACAGCATTGCTTTGGAAACGATGCTTGATTACATTTGTACAGTAATTTGTTATGCTAACAAATAGTTAAGCTTTGGATTTGCCGAGCAAACAAAAAAAAAAGATGGCCATAGAATTTGTAGCCAGTTTTTTGACACTTGAAAGAGGTGGTGGAAGCTTGTGGACCCAAATGGATTGTCTAAGTTGCACTTGGTTACCGTGTTCAGAGACGTTCCAGGGTGCTGCATGAACAAATTGTCTCCCATACTCTGCCTCGTCTCCCTCTCTCTAGTCTTTCGCGCTCCCTGTCTTGTCAACATTGTAGTTCCTCTGCATACATCCGCCAAAGGCGATATATTAAATACTGAATAAATGATAAAATTGTCTGCCAGCTGTTTGTCACTGCTGTCAGGAAGGACCATGAACAATTTTTCCTAAAAGGTTTTGTTCCTTATTTTTTTAGATGCAGTGGACTTGATGATTTTTTTTCAAATGTTTCCCAACGAAACAAGCATTTTATGCAGCTTTTTATTTGCAAAGCATCACTATATTTAAATCTTTCTAGATTTGTATCCTGGATGCACTGTCTGAAAGATCTTTCTTGCCTTCAGTCGAGTGGTAAATCTCACTTTTTGGGATAGTTTATCCTTGACATCTCTGGTTTTGTGCAAAGCTGCTACCATTGCATCTCCTTATCAGTGCGAGCCATATATGTTCAGAACTTGTGGACTGGTAGTTCCTGTATGCTGATCTCATGCATTGTGAGATAAGCATGCTAAAAATACTGGCACAAGTTCTGAACATGCTCCCAGGGCTGACACTGATGGAGAGGAGTAGTGGTGGCATGGGTTTCTGCTGTTAGTTCCAATCTCTTACTAGGTCTGGATGTGGGTCTAAGGTCCTGCAACTGGGTGTGGTGTGCACAGCCACTTAAGAACCCCTGCTTATCCATGCACCACACTGAACAGAGTTAGTGCGGATCCTAGCTTGCAACATTGCTCCTCATCACATGACACTGGACAGCTGCCTGCTCACCCTAACCATGAAGTTGAGACAGCATGGTAAAGTATCTGGGGCTAGTGATTACAAACTTGTTTGAGAGAAGAATGAAAAAGTATTTCAAACTAGCAGGCCTGGAAAAAGGTTTTGAATTCCAGTTCTCATGAAATGGTGACAGTTGGTAGTTTTATTTAGGGCCCATGTTTTCAGGGTTCCAGAAAATCCTAGTATGATCCCTAGCTAAGGACTGTTACAGTAGTGGTTGGGCTAGAAGTTGGAAGAACATAAAAAATCCTCCATTACTTGAATGAGGGCAAATAATGCTAGATCATAGGCCTAGCTTTAATTGAGTGGAGGTTTAAAGGAGCAAGTGGGAACTGCTAGGCCCTGCAAAACAACAACAACAAAAAAAAACCTAACAACCAACCCTCTCTCCTAATATCTGTTTAAGAAGAAATATTAATATCTGTTTCATGGACTTTCCAGAGCAAGGTTTCAAAATTTATTTGTCTTATATACTGCCTTTCCAGCATCAAGGCAGTTTACATAAAACAAAGAACCCAATATACTATTACATAGAACACAGTGTTGGAATTGAACCATTAACTAATACATTACATATAACATTTCATACTGATGAAAATGAATTACAACTGATTTTGAGCCATCTATACATGGGTATTTATGTAGTATACTCAAGTCCTTGGGTCTAGTTAACAGCTGTGTGGGCTGTGTAACTAGTATAATTATGCTGGCAGTTGAAATGTTTTGCTGTGCGCAAGTGGGTATATAATACAGTTGTGGTCAACATTATAGGTTTAACGTCTAATATCTCCTTAAAAAAAAGTGGTCAGAGAAAGTGCTTTTGACTTATAAAATAAATAAATAAACAAAAACAATTAAAGAAAATAGTAGCAAATCATATAAAAACTGGGGCATTCCTAGGACATGATTAATGGCACAATTATAAACTATTCAAATCAGTTTGAACAGAAGAACCACATTCCCATTGCAGTAAAATCAGATGCACCTGTTATCAATTGTCGGTACTCACATGACTTGAATCAACCAATGAATGATGGCTGTAAATGATGGTTCCATTTTCACAGTGGTGAAGATGAGCTGACTCAGACCATCAGAAAAGCCTTTATCACCAGACATCAAAGACCTTGGGATTTCTGTGTCTACAGTTCGCAATGTTATGAAGATTTCTGCTCATGAAATGGGCAAGAACCTCCCAGGACATGGTAGGAAGAGGAAAATTAATCCAAGAAGTCTTTGAAGATTAGTGCGAACTGTTGTAAAAACATCCCATACAACATGCAAAGAGCTTAAGGCTGAGCTGGACCAATCTGGAGTGGTGCTTTCAAACTGCACAATATGCTATTCACTAAACAAAGGAAGGACTTCATGGGCCAAGGCCAGTGAGGACTCCACTGCTCAAAGACCAACATAAAAAGGCATGCTGATCTTAGCCCAAACCCATCTTGAGAAACCACAATCCTTCTGGGAAAATGTTCTGTGGACAGAAGAAACCAAATTTTAGCTCTTTGGCAATGCAGACCAGCAATACATTTACAGGCAAAGAAATGAAGCTTATAAGGGGAAAAACACCTCTTTCTACAGTTAAATATGATGGAGGGTCTATAATGTTGTAAGGCTGTTTTGCTGCCTCAGGAACTTGGAGGCCTGGGACATATTAAAGGAATCATGAAATCTGAGGAATACCAAGGTATTTTGGAACAATATGTGCTACCTAGTGTCAGAAAGCTAGGTCTGGGTCAAAGATCATGGGTTCTCCAGCAGGACAGTGACTCAAAACATACATCCAAAAGTACAAAAGAATGGTTAAAAAGGAAAAAAAATGGACTGTTTTTGAACTGGCCAGCAAGGAGCCCCGATCCCAATCCAATCTGAGAACCTTTGGAAATAGTTGAAATCTGCCATTGGTAAAAGGAATCCTAGAAACCTTCATGAACTGAAACAAATTGCATTTGAAGAGTGAGAGAAACTACCAGCAGACAGATGAGCGAAACTTATAGATGGCTACAAGAAACGTCTGGAGGCTGTCATCACTGCCAAGGGTTGTGCAACCAAATACTAATGAAGGGTGTCATTAATCCTGCCAGGTCATATTTTGTTTTTTTTTTCCTCAGAAATTACTATGTCTAACTTGCACAGACATCTTTTTGTTTTATACCTTTTGAACATATTAATAAAATATTATGACGACATACAGTTGGAATATTTCCAATATTTCTTGAGATATTATACACAACATACCTAAATGCAAGGGTGTCACAATAATGTTGACCACAACTGTATAGCACTCTTCGCCCAAGCTGTGCTAAAATTTGCACCAGAATGCCAAATTCTCAATACGGACACTGTTTGTTTCTTAAAATATAGAAGCACTGCACAAGCATCTAATTACAAATTCCAGCTTTCTGGCACTGAAAATGAAAATTCAGCATACACGCATCAAGGCAACATCAATACCATAATGATTCCTCAAAATATAACGTAATGCGATTGAAAAATAAAACTACTTTAGCACAGCTTATAGCCTCCCTGGCCATTGTATTAGTTCCAGAAACAGATGATTTGCAAAAAAGTAGCAGTCCAAACTAACTTATCCTGGTACAGCGTAGAGAATGTAGTTTTGTACAGAAGTGTTTGGCCTTGCTACCATTTCTGTGCCTTATCCACCAGGGAACCTAGTCTGGTACTCCAGAGGTGGTGTTTAGGCGTAGGCCAAATGGAGAGGGCCCCTTGACCCTCTGTTGCATCTCTTAGTTCCAGCGCGAGAACTGCCCTCTTGCTGTGTTTTTTTTTTCTTTTGCTGCAGTGTATGCAAATCTGTCTCATGAATATTCATATTCATTGTAGATATCTTGAAAATCAGATTGGTTGGTTATGTCCTGAAGACAGGGTTGGGAGCTGTTGATTATCTCCTCATTTATCTAGGAGAGATGGTGCTTTTGGTCAAATAATATTAAAGAACTTTTGTCTGTCTTAATTCTTGCCAAAAAAAGGGCTGGGCTGTTCAGAAATGTTAACTGTTATGGATCACATATCAACAGCATCTCCCTGCAAGGCAGTTCAGTTTCCTAAAAGTTCTTGTGTGAATCACAGAACCCTCAACTGGGGAGACTTTACCTTTGTAGCTAATTCATCCAAACATCTTTTCTGTAAAGGGTGATTTTTTTTTTTAAACTTACTGTGGATAAATTGGACACATCATCCCACCTACCTTTCTAAAAGTTGATTCTAAGTATATATGAACTGAACTACTAGAGTAGCTATACAGATTCAGGCGTATATCTGTGTATGCTCAGCAGCTTTTAAAGCTAAATTTTGAGGTCAAAAAGCCACTGTATCTTGGCACTGTCAGATGACATCACCTGCTTGTGTGTCTTTATCTTAGTCTACAATATCTTGAGAATCCTCATTACAGATAAGCAACTTTGCTTTTTTTTGTACTTCTGACTATGATGTACTTTGTAACACAATTATTTTCATACTTCAGAGTGTGGTTTGCCACATTGTCATAGTGAACTTTGATGTAGTCTATCAAGCCAGGATTTATTTTATACATTTCAGAGTAATTTATTATCCTAGAGTGTAGGACATTGCCAAAAGCTTTCTTATAATCTATGCTATATGGAGATTTGTGCTTGTCTTAGTGCTGGCCATGATGGCCTTATTCAGCATTAACTGATCTTTGGTTCTATATGCTCTCCTCTTATTCTCCTTTTGCTATATTGCCATGTTATGATCATATATCCTGTCTGTATCTATTGCCGTGAACAGCTTATAGATTGTAGGTAGATAAGTTATTGGTCTGTAATTTTTTGAAATATTACTTGGGTCCCTCTTTGGAAGGAGAAATGATCTTTCTGTTATAAGCCATTGTGATGGCTTTGTGCTTAGTCCACAGATGCTTCTTCCAAGCTGTGACTGAGCAAACTCCCCTTTTATGGGCCTGTAGTGCTTTGAGGTGGGGCCTGGTGAAATAATGGAAGTCCTTTGGGAGGTTTGCCCACAGACTCATGGAAGATTGGTCTAGAGGTGCCAGGAATGCTGCTTGTTAGTGCAGTGTGTAGAATCCTTTAATTTAGAATTCGGATAGGGACCATTTGTTCTTTGGATTGCAGCCCAAGGAAAGACTATCCTTTCGGAGCTTTCTGCATGCTCTAGTCACCACCATAACTCCATTGGAGTTAGTATCTTCCTCAATGGATTCTGATGATTCCTCTTGAGGGGCAGCTGATTGGGGTTTGGCTCTGATGGTTTCTGAAGGGACCCATACCACTTTAGACCAGTAGATCCTTGAGGTTCTTGGGCAAGGCTGAAGCCCCCAACAAGATGCCTTCCTTCTACTATATATATGTGTGTACAAACAAACATGCACACGCACTCTTAACTATTCTTTTTAGACTACAAAGCCAGAGCAGCAGTGATGGTGTGCTGGAGAGAGTAGGACAAGGGAGTGAGCAGAGAAGAGAATAGCTCCTCTTCTCGTCACTCTTGTCCCTAGCACACTCCTTATCCACCTCTATAGTTTCACTTTTTTTTTGTTTACAAATTGAGCTGATCCCTTCCCCCCCCCTCCCCTTATGAGGGCCATCAGGTCTGTCATTGTATTGGTCAGTCAGGGAGAGTTCCTTGTCTCCCTAGAGTTTGCTAGGGCATATTTTCACATTCCCATATGGGAACAGTGTTGGTGGCTTTTCATTTTTGTTTTCTTGGCCACTCTCTAGTTATGGGCTTTTCCTTTAGCCTAGCCATGCTTCTTGCTCCTTTTCCAAGACCATGTTGCTGCTGGTGGTATTTCTGTGCAAGCAGGGATTCAAAGTTCACGTGTACCTGAAGCACTGACTGATAATCACTCTCTAGAAAAGTCCAGACACACCACCCTATGTTTTCTTAGCTGGGAAGGCCAAGGTGGTGATTCCCTATCCAAGAACAGCCTGCATCTGTCCCAGATGTAGTACTTGGGGACTCTGTTTCATATTCTCCTGGTTGAGTTTTCCTCACTACGGAGAGGTCCCTCATGCTTCAGCCAACTTGGGGCATTTTGTCCTCAGACAGCTCCACATGTTTGGCACTACGCAAAATCCCTAGCATCGCCCTTGCAGCTTGCTGCAGTGGCACCTGATAACCACCTGGTCTCCTTGTTCCCAGCTGTTCAACCAGACCTTTCCTCTCCCCTGGGAGAACAGGAGCACTTTAGGTGGCAGTTATAGTTCTGCCATCTGATGGATGGGATGCTTTTGGAAGCTCCAGATTGAGTGATTACCCCTTCAGATGCCAGCTGAAGGGCTTGGATGTGCATTGCCTGTGCTGGCAGCTTTGGTCCCCTCAAGAGGCCTCCTAGATATTCATCTGCCTGGAGGCAAGATAAATTTGCTGGGCCCTGGAGAGATTATGGCCTCTCCTAGCAGGTAAGGTAGTCTAGGGATTTTCAGATAGTGTCATAGCAGTGGAATATGTCGTCAAGACATGTGGATCTTGCAGTGCCAGAAATAAGGCATTGCTGCTTTCCAGGGAGTTGACTTGGGTTCCATTACCAACATAATCTTTATTTAGAGTGGCTCCAGGTCACGGAGCTATGTGTTGGATGGAGAAGCATCCGATTACTCTATCTGCAGCATTGATAAGGTTTGGGCTTATTTTCTGAGTCAGCACTTTGTGGTTTCGAAGAAGTGAGAGTTCAGCCCTCATGCATTGCAACCTTATAATACAGAACTGAGGCCTTCCAGTGTTTCACATGATAGCCATCCGAGGGAATGTCGCTGTGGGGAACTTTCTAAGCCATGGAAAGATTCTGTGGATGGCAGACTTTCAGTCCCTCCTTAAGGAGTAGACTTGGGGAGGTATGCTGTTTTTCCCTCCCTGGCCCATGTGAGCTGCTTGTGTGCAGGTTTCAGGGCCATCTGGGCCTGGTAATCCTAGTGGCTCTGGATTGACTGTGGTACAGGGCATGGTGCCCTCCCCCCCCCCCCCCATTTTTATTACTTCAAAAAAAGATACTGAGGCAGGGACTCTTGGTATTGGAGGATTCTTGGTTCCTTCTCACTTTCAGCTTGGCCCTTGAGAGGCATAGGTTCTTCAAGCAGAAAATCTGGAGTGGTGAGGGACACCCTGCTTACAGTATAGAGTGCCTTCTGCTTCCATACTTGGGTGAGTTCTCTTTTCACTCTAATTTGGACGTGGTTCTGAATTCTCAAGGTTTGCTTGACATTCCTGTCTGGTTACTGGGTTCGCATCCAAGGGATTTCATTGGTGCACTCCCTGATGCCCCCCCCCCCCCAACTAAGGGAGTGAAGCAGTTCCATCTGCCTGTGTGCTCTGTTTTTTTTTTTGCCTCTGTGAATTCAGTGTGGAAGCAACTGAAAAGGCTTCCCTCTGAGTCATTTCTAAGGCCCCCCTCAAGATCATGAGCCTTAAGGTGATCTTCCTATGGACTGTGGCATCTACCAGGCAGGTGTCCAAGCCCAGGCAGGGGCTTGCAGGGACCCTTTTTGGTCATTTTGATGGCTTCTCATTCTTTTTAGAACATGCCATCCTTTCTCCCAAGGGTACTGGCTTCCCTTCATCTTAAGCACACTATTGTTCTGCCTTTCTACTTGGAGGAGGCTCCTCCGAAAAGACACATGTAGTGTGTTGATCAGATATGTGGTAATTCCTTTGACTCCTCATCTCATCCTTTGTATTCAGCAGGCAAAGGAGAGGCCTGGCAGCAGCTGAGAATGCTATTGTCTACAAGATTAAGAATTTAAGAATATAAGAAATGCCATTCTGAGTCACACCAAGGACCATCAAGCCTAGTATCTTGTTTCCAACAGTGGCCAATCCAATTCACAAGTACCTGTTGGGTTCCAAAAAGGTACACAGATTCTACAATGTTTATCATGGGGTAAGCAGTGGATTTCCCTGGTCCTCTTTAATAATGGTTTATGGACTTTTCCTCCAGGAACTTGTCCAAACCTTTTTTTAAACCCAGCTACACTAATAGCTTTTACTACATCATCTGGTAACTAATTCCAGAGTTTGATTGCTCATTGAGTGAAATACATATATTTTCTCTTATTAGTGTTAAATGGGCTACACTGTAGCTTCGTTGCATGTCTCCTAGTCATTCTACTTTTTGAAGAAATAAACAATCAATCTAAGTTTACCTGTTCCACTCCATTCTTTAATTTATAGACTTTTATTATGTCTCCCTTAGCCATCACTTTTCCAAGTTGAAGAGCCCTAACATTTTAAGCCTCCCCTCATAGGGGTATCCTCCCATCCCCTTTACCGTTTTGGTGGCTCTTCTCTTTACCTTTTCTAATAGTGCTATAGCCTTTTTAAAATATGGCAACCAGAACTGCACACAATATTCAAGGTGTGGTCGCACTATGGAATGATACAGAGAAATTATAATATCTGTGGTTTTGTTTTCCATTCCTTTCCTTATGATTCCTAGCATTCTATTTGCTTTCTTGGCTGCCGCTGCACACTAGAGTTTCAATGAATTATCCACGATGACACTTAAATCCTTTTCCTGGGTGGTAGTTCCTAATGTAGAACCTTGCATTGTGCATTTTGGGTTGCTCTTCCCTAAGTGCATAACTTTGCATTTGTCCACATTAAATTTCATCTGCCATTTGTACATCCAGTATTTCAATTTATCAAGGTTGTTTTGCAATTTTTCACAATCCTCTTGTTTTTTTTATAACTTTGAGTAATTTTGTGTCATCTGAAGATTTAATCACCTCACTTGTTCCCATTTACAGGTAATTTCTGAAGATGTTAAAAAGCAGTGGGCCCAAGCACAGATCCCTGAGATACTACTTCACTAGTCATCTTTCTCCATTGAGAAAATTGGCCATTTAGCCCTGCTCTCTTTTAACCAATTCCTGATCCACTATAGTACACTGCCTCCTATCCCTTGACTTTTTAATTTTGCAAAAAGTCTCTCATGAGGGACCTTGCCAAAGGCTTTCTGAAAATTCAGACACTCAACTAGCTCAGTGTTGTCTACCTGTTTATTCACGCTTTCAAAAAAATATAACAGATAAGTAAATTGAGACATTCCTTGGCTAAATCCATGTTGGTTTTCTCCCATTAAACCATGACTATCTGTATGTTCAGTAATTCTATTCTTTATAATGGTTTCTACCATTTTGCCCAGTACTGATGTTAGGCTCACCAGTCTGTAGTTTCCTGGATTACCCTGAAACCCTTTATAAAAATTGGCATTACATTGGCCATTCTCTAATCTTCAGGTACTAATGATGATTTTAATGATTAGATCACAGATTGCTAATAGTAGGTCTGCAATCTCATATTTCAGTTCTTTCAACATCCTTGGTTGTATATCCATCCGGTCCAGGTGATTTGCTGCTCTTCAGTTTATCAAATAGTTGTAATACATCTTTCTCGTTTATCGATATTTTCTTCAATTCTTCTGATATATCTCCATTAAATACCTTTTCAGGCATGGATAACTTCCCTACATTTTTTTCAATAAAGACTGAAGCAAAAAATACATTCAATCTCTTTGCTATGGCCTTGTCCCTCCCTTAGTGCTTTATCATCTAATGGTCCAACTGACTCGTGCAGGCCTTTTGCTACGAATGTACTTGAAAAAATTTTTTAATGCGTTTTTGCATCCATTAAGCTTTTTTTTTTCAAATTCGCTTTGTCTTATGAATTCCTTGCATATAACTTGCCAGTGCTCATGTTTTCCATTTTCATCATTTGGTTCCTTTTTCCAGTGCCTGATAGGTGCTTAAGGAGGCCATTGGGTCGAGTATACCATCTTTTTGTTAAGCATGTGCCAGATTAAGTCAATTCTACTAGGGCGTGGGCTTCCTGGATGGAGCCTGCCTTGGTTTTTCCAGAGGGGAACAAACGAAGCAAGAGGAAAGAGCAGGTTTGGAACAGACTGCTTTATTGTTCCCCTCTACACCTGCAAGAGTCACGCTCCTCCTTTGCACTTGGTTTTTCCAGAGCACATCTGATCTTGGCTGAGCATCCTTGTGAACACACTGCAGGTTGCTTGTGGGAGTTGGTATAGATTGTGTCTTTGGCAGGGCAGTTATTTTCTGAGTATTGTATTCTTGACTGTTTGGGTCTAGCAGGATGAAAGGAAAATTTTTATCTTGTTGACTTTCCTTCCTTCCTTCTTTGAATCCTGCTAGACCAGTCTACAACCTACCCTTGAAAATTAAAGCATAATCGCCTTTGATTTAGTTAGTGGAGGAGGGATAGTAAGGAAATCCACAGTACTACCTTTTAACTTTCGAAAGGGAGACTATGATAAAATGAGGAAAATAGTTAAGAAAAAACTAAAAGGAGCAGTTGCAAAGGTTAAAGACTTACATCAAGCTTGGGGGGTGTTGAAAAATACTATCTTGGAAGCCCAGACCAGCTGTATTCCACGCTTTAAGAAAAGTGGAAGGAAGTCCAAAAAACTGCCAGCATGGTTTAAAGGTGAGGTCAGAGAGGCTGTTGCCAAAAAAGCATCTTTCAGGAAATGGAAAAAAGAGCCAAACGACACAACCTGGAAACAGCACAAGCACTGGCAAGTCAAATGCAAGGCATTGATAAAGCAAGCAAAGGGAGTCAGTTGCTCCATTAGATGATAGAAGATTTAAAGGGGCACTAAGAGGCGACAAGGCGATAGCGGAGAGACTGAATGAATTCTTTGCTTCGGTCTTTATTGAGGAAGATGTAGGGATATTACCCATGACTGAAGTGGTATTTAAAGGTGCGGAAGAATTGAAGGAAATATCGATACATCGGGAAGATGTATTACAACTGTTAGATAAACTGAAGAGTAGCAAATCACCCCGGCCGGATGGTATACATCCAAGGGTGTTGAAAGAACTGAAATATGAGATTGCAGACCTGCTATTAGTAATCTGTGAACTATCATTAAAATCATCTGTAATACCTGAAGATTGGAGGATCGCCAATGTAACACCAATTTTTAAAAAGAGTTCCAGGGGTGATCTAGGAAACTACAGACCGGTGAGCATCATGTCAGTACTGGGAAAAATGGTAGAAACCATCATAAAGAATAAAATTACTCAGCATGTAGATAGTCATGGCCTAATGGGAGATGCCAACATGGCTTTAGACAAGGAAGATCTTGTCTTACTAATCTCGAAGACATGGGGAGGGGTGCACCTACTCCCTAAAAGACATGGGAAGGGGTGCACCTACTCCGGCCATATTGCTGGGCAGACTAGATGGACCACACTGGTCTTTATCTGCCGTCATTTACTATGTTACTATGTTGTGTTTTTTGAAAGTATGAATAAACATGTGGACAAAGGTGAGTCGGTTGATATAGTGTATCTAGACTTTCAGAAAGCCTTTGGCAAGGTCCCTCATCAGAGACTTTTGGCAAAACTAAAGAGTCATGGGGTAGGAGGCAGTGTACTACTGTGGATCAGGAACTGGTTAAAAGATAGAAAGCAGAGGGTTGGGCTAAATGGCCAATTTTCCCAGTGGAGAAAGGTGAATAGTGGTGTACCCCAGGGATCTGTACTGGGTCAGCTGCTTTTTGACACATTCATAAATGACCTGGAAAGTGGAATAACGAGTGAGGCTATCAAATTTGCAGATGACACAAAACTAAAGTTGTTAAAACCCAAGAGGATTGTGGAAAATTGCAAGAGGATCTTGATAAATTGGAAGACTGGGCATCAAAATGGCAGATGAAATTTAATGTGGACAAGTGCAAAGTTATGCACCTAGGGAAGAACAACCCAACCTATGGTTACACAATGCAAGGTTCGACATTAGGAACCACCACCCAGGAAAAAGATTTAGGCGTCATTGTGGATAACATGTTAAAACCCTCGGCCCAGTGTGCAGCGGCAGCCAAGAGAGCAAATAGAATGCTAGGTATCATAAGGAAAGGAATGGAAAATAAAACAAGAGATATTACAATGCCTCTGTCGTTCCATGGTGAGACAACACCTTGAATATTGTGTGCAATTCTGGTCGCTGTATCTTAAAAAGGATATTAGAAAAGGTTCAGAGAAGAGCCACCAAAATGGTAAAGGGGATGGAAGGATACTCCTATGAAGAGAGACTAAAAAGGTTAGGGCTCTTTAACCTGGAAAAGAGACGGCTGAGGGGAGATATGATAGAAGTCTATAAATTAATGAACGAGTGGAATGGGTAAACGTAGATCGATTGTTTGTTATCAGAATATAGAAAGACTAGGGGACATGCAATGAAGCTACAGGGTAAACTATTGAAGACTAATAAAAGAAAATATTTTTTCACTCAACGTGTAATCAAACTCTGGAATTTGTTACCGGAGGATGTAGTAAAGGCTATTAGTATAGCTTGGTTTAAAAAAGGTTTGGACAAGTTCCTGGAGGAAAGGTCCATAAACCATTATTAAGAAGGGACTCAGGATATCAATGCTTGACCCAGTTACAAGCATTGCGGAACCTGTGTCTTTTGGGAAAACTGCTAGGTACGTATGACCTGGATTGGCCACTGTTGGAAACAGGATGCTGGGCTTGATGGACCTTGGTCTGACCCGGTATGGCATATCTTATGTTCTTATGCTTTACTCCAGTTTTGGGTGTCTAGAATCCATAAAATGTCTAGTCAGTACAGAGGTCTGCAGATTTCCCTGTGGTGTAAGATAAGATATCAACCAACAAAAGCACTTTGTAACTAATAATATGCATTTCAGTCTTATTGCTTGACAAGTACCATACCAGTTTATCTCGGTGCTGCACTAGTGGATGTGCTGAATGACGATATCACTGAAAGTTGCTCAAGGTTGCCTCCACCTGCTAGCATGGGAGCATAACCCACATGTCTGGTCTCATCTAACACAATTCAAAGAGAGAAAATTATCAAGGTAAGTTTTTTTTCCTTCTGTTCTAGATACTTCCTGATTTTCAAAAAGACTAAAGGATTATGTCATATTTTAGGCCACAGGTATCTCAACTTATCTCTTTCAAAATGAATACCTTCTACCCAACTGTTCCCTACTTGATGAAAGGAGATTGGCTGTACTTTGCTGGAGCTCAAGAAAGCATATACATACATCCTATTTCATCTCAGCTGCAGAAAATACCTGATTTCTTCTGCACACCAACCTTTTCCAATACAAAGTTCTTCCCTTGTAGCCTCTGCTTGGGCCCTCTGGGTTTAAACCAAATGCTTCATTGTTTGTAGTAGCTCAACTACATAACAGACATCTAGTCTGTTAAGTGCCATCTAGTCAGTGTAGACTCCTGGTAGCCCTATGGATAGGTGTCCATGTTGAGGCTATTCCTTGGATTTTATTGGCAAGGTGTGATTGGTAGTAGATTGACAGGACTTTCTTTTACACGGTTAGCCTACCGCACCTGGTATTCCAAGGTGGTATAACATACGAAGTACTAACCAGGTCCAACTCCTATATACCTTGATACTGGCATTTTAATGGAAGAGATTATCTGTTTGCTTCTTGAATGGTCATGACCTCGTTTCATTTCTTCCAAATATCATACTTTAGCATCTTTATCTCTGTCATCTTGGACTACAAACATCCTGCATCATAGAACATTTTGACGCACAGTCTATTTTGACTTAGACAAGCTTCCAGTTTCGGTGGCCAATCGTTTCTGCTTTATAAAGGGTTTCCTCATGTCAAGCTGCTTTCTGTGCCATGGGCCCTCAGCAGCATCCTTGCATTTCTTATGTAATTTCAGTTTGAGCGTATGGAATCCATATCTCTCAAGCATTTCACCTGGAAGGTGCTCTTTCTAGAAGCAGTGAATTTCTAACCAGAGTTTCTTATGTATTCAGTTTTGTTACAACAAAGTAGTTGTATAACAGGAGGATAATATTTCATTCATATTTATTAGGAGTTTTCTGAAAAGCTGACTGATTAGCAGTGATCCAGAACTATAGTATGACATCTCTGCACTTCTTGCATGGATACATTTTGTAGAAATATAGGGAGAGTATGCATGTATATTTCTACAAAAGGTGAGGTCAGTCCTTTCCATATGAATGAAGAAATAATGTTTCCTACTTGTTACCATAAGTTACACGAGCATCCATGCAAGAAGTGCAGAGATGTTGTACTATAGTTCTGGATTGCTGTGAACCAGTCAGCTTTTCAGAAAACTCCTAATGAATGTGAATGAAATATTTGCATACAATGGAGGCAGTGTTTACAAATATATCATGCATATTCTACTACTTCTATAATTTTATATAGCACTGCAAGGCGTACGCAGCGCTGTACAAACACATATACGTTTGTTTGTTTATTAAATCTTTATTTACCGCCCATAAACGATTAGCATCTGGGCAGTTTACATACATAAAAAATTAACAAGGAGAGAGAGCTGCGAAAAAGAAAAGGAAAAGGAACGCCATAAAATCCATAAAAGACAGATAGGGATAGGGTCAGAAGATAGACGGGGAAAAAGTAGATAACATGGGGGAGGTAAAGAAAAACACATTAACATGTCAGTAGTGGGTGGATAGCAGGGGGGGGAAGGATAGGAGAGCCAGGAACAGGTTACAAAAAACGGTGGAGGAGAGGGGGATAGGAAGCTAGCACATTAACGAGGTGAAGGGGGGAGGGGTTAGGCTGGGACGGGGAGGTTGAAGGCGGAGCAGAAAAGGTGAGTTTTTAGTTTAGCTTTAAAGGAGATATATGAGGTCTCTAAGCGGAGCAAGTGGGGGAGTGAGTTCCAGAGTCTAGGGCCAAGGAAAAAGAAGGCTGAGGACCGAGTGGATTCCAGGTGGGCTTGGGAAGGAGGGGGGGGGGGAGAAACATATGGTTAGCGTGAATAGAGCGAAGGGAACGGTGCGGGGTATGTAGATGAACCTGGTCGGCGAGGTACAAGGGAATACCGGAGTGGATCACCCTATGCACAAAAATGAGAACTTTAAATTGAATACAAAAGACAATGGGAAGCCAGTGGAGGTGTATTAGAAGGGGAGTGACATGGTCGAAACGTGAAGCGTGAGTGAGAACACGAAACGGCGGTATTTTGGACACGGAGATGAAGTTGGGATTGGGGGACGCCGGCAAGACAGACATTGCAGTAATCGAGACGAGACATGACAAGGGATATAAGAAGGGTGGTCAGAGGAGGAGGTGAGAAAAGGACGTACAGAGCAAAGTTGTTTTAAAGTGAAAAAAGAGCGCTGAATGACTGAGATGTGTTCTTTAAAAGAAAGAGAAGAATCAAGAATTACACCTAGATACCGTAGCGAGGAGACAGAAGATGGTACCTGCTTTTATAGAACTTACAATCTAGTTAAGACAGACAGCACAATACAAAAGAAATAAGGGGCTCAATAGGGAGAGGAAACACAAGGGGAACGAGATTAAGATCCAAAAGTGGCCTCAGAGGTAAGCCTTTAGCAAGGATTTGAAGAGAGAGAGAGATGAGACGATATAAAGATACAGGAAGTTTGTTCCAGGCATAGTTTGCAATTGGCAGTAGAAGAAAAGTAGTGGTTGATATGGAAGGACAGACTAGATAGGCCATGTAGTCTTTTTCTGTCATCATGTTTCTATGTAAAAGGGCCTAGAGAGAAGAAAGCCAGAGGAGTTCACGAGGAGGGGTGTAAGGAGAGAGGAAAGCTAATGAGGGGCAATAGAGCGAATGCGTTTATAGGTTAGAAGGAAAGTTTGAAATGGATTCGGAGATGGAAGGGGAGCCAGTGAAGTGATTTCAGAAGACTGGTTATATGAGTGTATTGGAGCTGGTGGAAGATTAGCTGCGCAGCAGAGTTCTGAATAGATTAGAGGAGAGAGATGAATCTGAGGGAGACTAGCAAGGAGGTTGCAATAGTCAAGACAGGAGATAACTAAGTAGTGGACAAGAGTTTTAGTAGTGCGCTCATGAAGGAAGGGGCAAATTTTGTTAATGTTAAAGAGAAAGAAACGATAGATTTTAGCTATCTGTTGAATATGTGTGGAGAAGAAAAGGGAGATGACCTCAAGGTTGCAGGCTGAGGAAACAGGAAGTAGAGTATTGTCAACCGTGATAGAGAAAGGAGGAAAGGGGAGGAGGATTTAGGGGGAAAGATAAGAAGTTTGGTTTTAACCATGTTCAATTTCAGACGGTGGTGAGACAGGCAGTGATGTCAGATAAGTAGGCGGAGATATGAGCTTGGAGTGTAAGAGAAATGTCAGATGAAGACAGATTTTGAGAGTCTTCAGCATAAAAATGGTACTGAAAGCCATGGGAAGAGATGAGGGCACCAAGGGGTGTAGAGAGAAAAGACGAGGGGTACACTAACTGAAAGAGGGATGGCAGAGGAGGAACCACTAGAACAAACACTGAAAGAACAATTGGAGAGATAAGAAGAGAATCAAGACAGCACAAAGCCTCTAAAACCAAGAGGATAATGTGTCGAGGAGGAGGAGGTGGTCAACATAGTCATTAGGAACATCCTGAAAACCTGATTGATTTGTGACTTTCCAGGATTGCTGTTTGATGTCCCTGCTGTCGACTATAAAAGGGTTCTTGCTTAATATCTGTGTCCAACAGAATCTTTTGGTCTATGCAGTTTTGTCTCCTTGACCCCCAACAGGCTTGGCATTGAAGTGGCGAAATGGGCCCTAATCAACTGACTAGCATCTTGTATTCAATTCTGTTACAAACAGTTGAGCTTCAAATTGGAGCTACTGTAACTCTTTAAGTCTGTTTTGCTAGATAATATATATGAAGCAGCTGTGTAGTCTTCATTTTATACATTTACTTCTTTTTTAATATTGGTTGGACTACTTTTCAGTCAGACAATGCTTCATTTGAGCTGTATTGAGCAATCAATCTGTCTAACTTCAGCAAGTCACAACATTCTTTGTGAGTCAGCTGTTCCTGGACAGCTTTGAGCTTGGAAGTCGACCATTGGTGTGTCTGGTTCAATTTTGCTTGCCTATGGAAAAAGCTGTTTTCTGTAGACAGCACGATTGAGGCACATATTCTCTTTTCCGTTCTCTCCTGATAGTTGCAGTCCTTGGTCTACAAAACTGAGACTGAGGAGATCGTGGCAGGTAGGCAGGGCTGCACATGCTCAGAACTTTGTACTTGGTTTAGAGCTCTGGGTGATCTGGGCAAATGAACAAATCATCCTAGGAGACTTCAACCTCCCATCGCTGCAAGATGAACAAGCAACAACCTTCCACACCGCCATGACTGCGATGGGTCTAGTTCAGATGGTACAAGAACCCACCCATGAAAAAGGCAACACTCTAGACCTCATATTCCTAAGCGCCACGACTGCCACCCCAGGAAACAAACCACAGATTTCACCAGTACCCTGTTCTGACCACCACCTCATCACCATATCATATACACACGAACATAAGACCAACAAAGAAGACGGTAGCCTCATAAGAAGATTTAAAACATTTAACAAAGAGGACTTCTTAGCACAAACTCTACCCAATCTACAAGCAAATTCCAGTAACGTCAACGAGCTAATACACAATTGGAATACCACGATCTCCGCAGCATCCGAAGCATCAGCAAACAAAGCCCCCACCAGACCCCCTTCCACAAAAGCCAGATGGTTCACCCCCAGTCTACGGAAACTAAAAACAAAACTCAGAAGAACTGAAAGAAAATGGAGAAAAACCAAAGATGAAAACGACAAAACAAAATATTTAAATGAACTCAATGCGTATCACCACGAGACCGACAAAGCAAAGAAAATTTACCACATGAAAATCATAAATACCTCCATAAACAAACCACGTGAACTTTTTCGGATTGTCAAACAACTGACAAAAGCACCCCAGAACTCGGACCAACTACCGAAGATCCCACCAGAGCTACTGGCCTGACAATACAAACAACTACAACCTCCACAGAACTCGCAACAGAACTCACAACTGAACAGTGAGACAACCACAACAGACCTCCATCCTAACCTACACAATGACTGGACCACATTCAAAGAAACCTCACCAGATGAAATATCAGCCACCATTGCATGCCTCAACACCACCACCTCTCCGCTAGACCCGTGCCCCACCGACTGGATAAAGAAAACTAGAAACGAACTGAGCATGCCACTAGCTCATATCGTCAAGGAATCTTTCTCCCAAGGATTCATGCCAGATGCCCTCAAAACCACAATCATCCGACCATCATTAAAAAAGCAAAACCTAGATCCACTAGACCCCCCAGCATCTTACAGACCCATAGCAAGCCTACCCTTCACTGCCAAGATAATCGAGAAGATCGTCCAGCAGCAACTACAGGAACACCTTGATCTCAACAACATACTGGATCCACAACAACACGGATTCCGCCCTCTACATGGAGTTGAGACCCTCATGACCACACTGATGAACACTCTCCTCCATAGGAACGCAAGAAAAACACTCTGGATATGCCATGATCTTCCTTGACATATCTGCAGCTTTTGACACCATCTCCCACAACATCCTCATACACAGACTACAGACAATTGGGATCAAAGACACTGTACTACAGTGGTTCCAATCATACCTAACTAACAGAGCAACTAATCCGCACCAGCAACTCGACATCCCCCCCCCCATTCCAGCAACACCAAGGTGTCCCCCAAGGATCCACACTATCAGCCATGCTTTTCAACATTTACCTTCAACCACTCTGCTCAGTCATACGCACTCACAACATCAGCTTTCACATTTACGCTGATGATATCATGCTCTATGCCCCCATTACAACCACAAACCCAACAAACACCCATCTATCAGCATGCTTCACTGAGGTGTCCAACTGGTTACAAGCAAACAACCTATCCATCAACATAAAGAAGACAGAAGCCCTCATAGTCACAAAAGACCCGGACTTTACACCACCTACACACCTCAACATAGGTACCACAAGCATTCAAATACAACCACAAGTAAGGTACCTGGGCATTATTATCGACCAAGCACTCACCTTAAAGCAACAAATCACCAAAACCTCCGGAACTATATTCCACAAGGCAAGAACAGTCCAACGTCTCAGACCCCTTCTTGAACATCAAGACTTCCGAACTGTAATGCAAGCCATGACGCTCCCACACCTAGACTACTGTAACATATTATACCATGGCCTTCCAGCCACACAGATGAACCCCCTCCGAACAGCATTGAACACCACAGCGAGAATCATTGAGAGCAAAGAAGACCGACCACATCACCCCAATTTTGAAAGACCTACACATACTCCCCCTCGAAGCAAGGACTAAATACAAAGCCATCCTACTCACCCACAAAGCCATACATCAAACACGAAACTCCCAACTTTACACCCTACTGTCTCGACCAGCTCATGACAGAACTACCAGACAAGCCTCCAGCAACTCCCTCACCATCCCTCACAAAAGAACCAAATGCTTGCAACGGACCTGCAACCGAGCCTTTGAACTGTATGCTCCATCCTTGTGGAACTTTCTACCGAGCTGTCTCTGAAATAACACCGATCTACTATCTTTTAGAAAACAGCTGAAAACCATCCTGTTTCAGGAATACCTCAACATGACCCCCACCTAAAAAGCGCTATAACCTCTGATCTCACCCACCATGACCACCTAATTCAAACTATACTAACCTGACCATGTCCAAACTCTGTCCAAGTCCAAAGTCTGTCCTATGTCTAATGTTGAAATCATCAATGTAGCCTCCCCGGTGATGGCCCCACACTTATACATAAATTCCCCCACCCCCTTTATGTAACGCCGCTTTGACCTGGTGAAAAGCGGGATATAAATACAGCTAAATAAATAAATAAAATAAATCTGTTAATGGAAAACCCTTGCTACAGGTAAGAAACTTTGATTTTTGCATAAGCTTTGATAAAGCAAATCTAAGTATCATGGCAAAAGTGAGCGAAAGTCAGATTGGTGCATGTCAGAATTATTTCAGAGATGTTTGACAAACTCGCCTGTGTGTTGCTATTAACCTCTCTTCTTATACTTCAGCCATTATCTGGAGAGGGGAGACTTTTTTATTAAATGCTTTTATTTGCTCTTCAGTAAATGGTGAAATCATAGGTAAGCCTTTTTGGAGGCTGTTTTGCCATACCAGAATTTGTATTTTTACACTGCCTTCCTTATATAAAGGTACAACCCAAAGTGATTTACAAAAAAGAATGCAATAATCATGTATCAATTAATTATTATTCTAACATCAAAATAGTTATATATATATAAAAATCCAGAATGCATGATTTAACCCAAGCTTTCTGCGTCTAGGGAAAGAAAAAGCCACAAACCAGCTAAAAATACCCATTTAATTTTAAAATCATCCTCCCAGCAGTTGTAATTAAAACAATAATTTGTTATAAGTACTTGCTCATTTTGCTACTGTTATCAAAGCTAACGAACATTGTATCAGTGTTTGTCTCATGTTTAAACCTGTTTTAGTAGGGCTTGTAGTGAGCTGCTCTGTTTTGCCCGCTATGCTCTTCTTTTGTGCACTGGTATGCTAGTTGCTGAACAGTGGTTATAACTAGTTCTTAGTGACACATGAAGGGGCTTGGTAAGCATATGCTAACCAGAGGGTTTTCTTTTGTTTCTATTATAGACACTTTTTATTAATGGTGAGGTGGTCACAGGCTCTTATCGGCAGGTTGCTGAGCATCCTTTGGAGCACTGGGCTCCTATTTCAGCCAGGTTTTAGCAGCAGTTTCTGAAACGGTTTACAGGCATTTTTTAGTCTGTTAGCTTAATGGCAGATCCCTGGGGGGGGGGGGGGGCGGCGGTGGGGTGTGTGATGGTGGCCTGGTACCCTGACTGCCTCATTGGGGGACGTAGGGCTGTCGAGTCTCCTCTTCTGGCGGCAAGAGGGTCAAGTGCCCTCTGCTTTTTGTTTTCATCTGTCCTCTGATACCCACCATTGGGGACAAGGCTGGACTATCTGGGGAGAAGAGGAGGATTCCGTCTCCTGCAGGTGAATCAGCAGGGGAAGGGGAGCTTCACTTTGCAGAGGGAGAGGATCCATCAGTGATTTGCCTTTTCCACAGTGAGAATCTTTCCACACTCAGGGTGCCATGGTGGCCCTGTGTATTGTGGAGCTCACTCTACTGGATTTTCTCAGATGGACACTATCCTGAATGGGTTATGGTACCTCTCTGGTTTCTTTCTCCTCCCCATGGCAGTCTGTATCCTCTGAGTGGGAGACATCAGAGATGGTGCTGAGAAGTACTAAAGTTCTGATTTGTCTGTCATATACTCCAAAGTGAGATGGATAAATTGGTTGGGTTTCCCAGGATGGATTCTCTGGTCATGGTGGTGATGAAGCACACAACCATTTTGGTGGAAGGTGATGATGCACTGAGAGAGTCTCATGCCAGGAGAGTGGAAGCCCTTCTTAGGAATGCCTTCACAGTTTTGGCTATAGATATCCAGATAGCCTTGGTGCGAGTTCTTATGCTGGATCCAGCAATTGCCTGAGAACCCAAAAGTGGAGAGGTTGCATTCTGGCATGTCATTTGTGACAGGTGCCCTGTATGAGTTGATCAGGATATCCTCTGAGCTTGTGGCCCTGGTTATTATTTATTTAAATTTATTTATTTATTTAAACAGATTTGTATTCCGCCTTTTCCTTCAATCAAAGCGGTCACAAAACAATACAATACAAGTATAAACATAGGAGACTATAACATGTACAACATATACCACTTTTCATACAATCAAAGCAGTAGTAAAACACAGGGAGTACATTACATTACATGCATAGGATAAATACAAAGAACAAACACAGGATAGGTTACATTCCATTACATACGATCTAGAAGGGGTGGAAACAGTCCATGCCACCACACCTCGCCCAAAGGCCATACCCGCTGGGAACTACAACAAATATAGACGCCACAGACCAACGCCTAAGGGCCACGCCAAAGGGCCCTCTGGCGAGGCCCTCAGGCGCGGGCCCACAAGGCGCGGGTGCGCTTCAGAGTTGGCGGTTTAGAAGCCGGTGTCCAGGGCTGTGGAAGGCTGCTGATTGGTGGGGCATGGAGGTGAGGAGGAGCTCCCGCTCACTCCCTCCGTTGATGGCTGTTTCCCCTCGTTCTGCCAGCGCGCCTCAGAGTCGGCGGTTTAGAAGCCGGTGTCCAGGGCTGTGGAAGGCTGCTGATTGGTGGGGCATGGAGGTGAGGAGGAGCTCCCGCTCACTCCCTCCGTTGATGGCTGTTTCCCCTCGTTCTGCCAGCGCGCCTCAGAGTCGGCGGTTTAGAAGCCGGTGTCCAGGGCTGTGGAAGGCTGCTGATTGGTGGGGCATGGAGGTGAGGAGGAGCTCCCGCTCACTCCCTCCGTTGATGGCTGTTTCCCCTCGTATTATGGCCTGGAGGTGGCTCTGGCTCCATAATTGGTCAGCCAATGCTGTGTCCAAGCTGCAGTTCGTCTTTGAGGAAGAACTGGAGAAGCTTCTTGAAAGACCTTGAAGAGGTTCGCTCATAAATGCTCTGGGAGATAAGCTTAGAGGTTCCAAAGCATCCTCTCATAAATCTGTGGGAAGCCTGGGGGCATTTCAGGGCTGGAAAAGAATTGGGCCCAGCCTATTTTTCCTCTGATTCTAAGCCCAAGAAGAGTCTGCCCTTTCAAGGGTCCAAAGATTTGGTTGGGGATGCCTTGAAAGTTGATAAGTACACCCAATGAGATCTAGCAGGTTTCTTCTGAGTGACTGGGGTTGGCAGCACCAAATGTTTGTTAGAATGGGGTCATATCGTATCAGACCTTTGGGTTCTTGAGGTAATCAAAGAAAGGGTATGCCCTGAAGTTTGCGGAGCCCTTTTAAGACACCTTTGTGGAGTCATCTTGTGGCTTTCTAGTGAAGCGTGGCAGCTGAGAGAAATTCACCAGGAAAAGAACAGCACACTGCCACGTATATATGTGCATAAAACAGTACAATGATGTGGACAGTATTTAAAACTCTCAACTCTTTATTGGTCCTTATATATTGCAGGGGGGCCAAACCCAACACAGGCCGTGTTTCATAAGGTGGTACTTCAGGGGTGAGGCAACACCATAAATTTAGGACCGTAAAATGATGTATAAGATCATTAAAACTCTAGGAAATGTTCCGTTCTAAGAATGCCAGACACAGACTATGTGCCGCGTCGTGAACTCTGTAAATTGCATAGTCCAAATGTGATCTGATGGCTGGAAAGGCTTGTTGGGTGATCAGCCACCCAAAGAGCAGCCTAATGCCCTTTCAGAATTTAGAGTATTTGAGCTTGCTTTGACACTGGCTTAGGCAGGGTGTTTCTTCTTTTGGAGAGGCTGCACAAACAGCTGCAGTTTCAGCTCAGGAGTTTATGCTCTCAGGTAGTTCACAGGGCTGGGATTATGTGCAACTTCTGAAGTTGTGTGTGTGGTCCCGCCCCTCTGGAACTCTCTCCCTCCCTCCCTCCTCTACTCTGTCGCCCTCCTACAATAAATTCAAGACTATGCTGAAAACACATCTATTCCACAAAGCCTTTAGTCTCCCTCTACCTGAATGTTAGTCCATGTCCCATCTCCACGCCTCTCTACTCTCTCCCCCTCTCCCCTCCCTCTACTCTCTTCCCCCCTCCCCTCCCCCTACTCTCTTCCCCCCTCCCCTCCCCCTACTCTCTTCCCCCCTCCCCTCCCCCTACTCTCTTCCCCCCCTATGAGTGCTTGTCTTCCCTGTCCTATTTAATTAGTGTTCCTTTCCTTCTTTTGCTTCTGCAGCAGTGTTTATTGTAAACCACCCTTTATACTCTAGTGTGGTGCGATATAGCAAATGACAAAGATAAAGACCTTGGAACTACTACCTTTGGCTATGATGCATATAATATGCACCCTTTGCAAGACCACCCTCTGTCTCACTGGTTTCCCTGCTCCCAGCTGTTCAGCACCTGTCTCTCCCCCGAAGGATCAAGGGGGAGTTAGCCACATGGGCTACAGTCTCACACATTTGATGGATGGGATGCTTCTACAGGAACAAGCAAGAAGTTAGTCCTCACTTATGGGTGACGTCGGCATCGACAGAGCCCGCGCAGAGCAATTCCCCAGCTTTCAAAGAAAGCCTTCGGCATTGCTGCTATGCATGCATGGTCCTCTTCCGCCCAAAGGTGCCATCTTGCTCAGTCTCCCTTTCTCCGCGGAGCCCTTCGAACGCATGTCCTTGTCCCTCGGAAAAGGTTTTTTCTTCTCTGATCTTTTGGCCCTTTTTTCCAGTAGCACGGTCCTCTCCCATCCTCCCTGTCTCCTCTGCTCCGGCTGTGGATCAGGGGATCCCTTTTTTTTTTCTCCTTTAGTGGTCTCTCTTCGGGCCCTTTTCGCACCCTTTTTTCCAACCGCTGGCCTTGAGGGTCTTCGACCTCGCAGGGGCTCTTTTTGCCCCCATGGCCACCGGCTTCAAAAAATGTGACAGATGCTTCAAGAATATGTTGCTCACGGACACCTACGACTGTCTGCGGTGTCTGGGGGCAACCACAACCTGGAGCTCTGCTCGCTCTGTAAGAAAATGTCCACTAAGGCCTTGCTAAGCCGTAAGCAGAAGTCGATGACATTTTCCATAAGACAGACCCGGGGTCCCTGGTGGCGCCTTGCCCCACCAATCCACCACTTGCAGGGTCCCCCTCAGTGACCCTGCACCCCAGGTGACATGCCGATCAGGGTTTGCCTGAGGTGGAACGGCGAAAGAAGACGACAACCTTGAAGTCGCTGTTGGGGGCTCCAGACAAGTGCGAGCGATCTCACACTCGTTCCCTTAGCCCTCCTCAGCATTCCTGAGTCAGACAAGGAGCAGTCTCAAAAGGTACCTCATACTGATACAGAGGCCTCCAGTGATGGTGCCCGGTCTCCTGAGGGTCGTCTTGGCAAGGACCCCCTCTCCTCTTCCACGCCAGACCCGGTAACCCTGATGTCGATGGCACAGGGACCCACTCCTGAGTGGGAGTCCTGTATGCTGGTATTGGAGCGCAGCGTTTCTGCCTTCCTAGCTGCCCAGCAGGGGCTTTTACCCAGCACAGCTGGCTCGCGCCTTGAGACTGCGGGTCCCTCGACAGACGTCCCGAAAACGGCCTTGGAAACCCCCGAGAGTTCCGGGCCTCGTGAGGGTTCTCAGCACCAGTCTCGCTAGATGTCCCGTTCCTCGGGGACGAGGTCTTCCAGAGTCAGTGCCTCTGACTTCAAGCGGGCTTTGGCCACTGGGCATGGGGATTAGCCTGACTCAGTCCTCCTCGGACCTCTTGGGCTGGGAATCGGACAGGGACACTTCCCCTGAAACTCGCGCCCATAGGGACCTCCCTTCTGACCCGTCTCTGCCTGCCTTACAAAGGCGATCACCTCCCGAAGACGACACCTTCTTGGTATTTGTGCAAGATATGGCTTGAGCCATCAACCTGCCCATGCAGACCGAGGAAGAGCCGAGGGCAGAGGAACTAGACATCTTGCAAGATGAGTTTCCCCCCTAGGGAGTCTCTCATGGTCCCGGTACCATTCATCCCGACCCGGCTGCTCCTCCGCATGTGGGAAGCACCCGCCTTGGTCCCTATTGTCAGTAAAAGACTCTATGCCATGTACAGGGTCCAGCGTGGGCTGGGGTTCCAGAAGACCCAACTTCCCCATACTCCATGGTAGTTGAATCAGCGATGCAGAAGAGCCTGAAGTCGCACTCTTCGGTTCCACCTGGTAGGGAATCCTGTGCCCTGATGTCCTTGAGTGCTTACCAGGAATCCATGCTGGCATGCTGCTTCCAGGCAAACCAACTATATATGGGGATGTTCCTTCGCAACATCGCTAAAGAGCTTGGTGGTTTCTCCGCTGGCCTCGGAGGCGAACACCTCCTCAGATTTCAGACCCTTCTGAGATTGGTCGCGGATTGCTCTTAATACCTTTCCCGCACCGCATATGACTGGTTTGAGTCTTCCACCCGTGTGGCAGCGGACTTCATCGGAGCCTGATGTCAAGCGTGGCTCCAATTTTCAATGGGTCCAATAGAAGCTCTTGGATGTCCCCTGCCTCAGCGAACAACTGTTCAGCAAGCCCATGGAGGACAAGGCAGCCAAGATCGAGACAGAATTCGTGACCTGCACCCATTTCTCTCGTAAAACCTCTTCTGTTCTGTGGAAGAAATGCAGCAAGAAGCCTTTCTTCCAGAGGAAGGGGCTCCCTTACCAGGGATGCCCGCCCCAGTGCTGGCAGCCAGGGCAAAGGGGAGCTCAGGGTCACCGGAAACCAAAGGGGCCCAAAGCTCAACCACCAGAACTTCCCCAGCCAGCCCTGGGGTTTTGACGCCAAGTGCATAGCCCCTCGCCTCCCGGCGGCACCTCCGCCTGTTGGAGGGCATCTGTCCCTTTTTGCCCCTGAATGGGCTGTCATTACATTGGACACCTGGGTCCTTCAGGTAATCCAGGACGGTTATCGTCTTCATCTGGACAGACTCCCTCCTTCCTTCTCCCAAGCAGAGCCTACTCGGCTTCCCTTGCACCAGGCTTGCTTGCAGCAAGAGTTGATCAACTTCCTCGGTCAACAGGTGGTCGAGAGAGTTCCACCGCACCTCCGAGGTTGGGGTTTTTACACTTGGTACGTACTTGTTCTGAAGAGGATGGGGGGGGGGGGGCCTACACCCCATCCTTGATCTCAGGAATCTGAACAACTTTCTGGTGCGGGAGAAGTTCAGAATGCTATCGCTTGGTGTCCTGCTGCCCTTCCTTTGGCAGGGTTTGGCTATGCTCCTTGGATCTCAGAGAAGCTTACACCCACATTGCGGTCCACTCGAAGCACAGGAAGTGCAAGGGGAGCACTTCCAATACAGAGTGCTCCCTTTTGGGCTCATGTCTGCCCCGCGTGTCTTCACGAAATGCCTGTCAGCAGCCGCAGCCCACCTCCCGGCTACAGGACATATCCGTCTACCCTTACCTGGACGACTGGCTCATCACAGGCACATCGGCAGAGGAGGCTCACCTCTTGGCGTCATGCACGGTAGTCCTCAAGCATCTCGGTTTCCTGATCAACTACTCCACCTCGAGCTAGTGCAGACCCTGGAGTTCATTGGTGCTCTTCTCGACATGGGATGGGCGTCCACCTTCCTCCCTCAAGCACACGCGGATCAGATCCATGCTCTGGCTGCTGAGATCCAAAGCCGGTCCAGGGTTTCAGCGTGGGCCATGTTGTGTCTTCTGGGGCACATGGCCTCGACCGTCCATATCATCCCCCACGCTCACATGCACATGCGAGCGGCCCAGTGGTGCTTCAGAGTGCAGTGGGCCCAAGCCTCAGGCCACCTCTAGGATCCCGTGTCTGTCTCCTGCAGCCTCTCCAGTGCCCTGGATTGGTGGCTGAATCCCTAAAACCTTCTTTGGGGCATGCCATTCCAGGCTCAACAACACGACTCACCTTGACGATGGATGCCTCACTGTTGGGCTGGGGAGCCCACTGTGGCAACCTCCATACCCAGGGGCGGTGGTCACCCGAGGAATCTCAGTAGCAGATCAATCTGCTCAAGCTTCAAGCGGTCTGGCTGTCCCTGAAGGTCATAGAGTACCACCTGTGAGGCAAGTTGGTGCTCATGCAGACAGACAACAATGTCGCAATGTTCTACATAAAGAAGGAGGGGGTAGGGCTCCCGCCTCCTTTGTCGGGAGGTAGTCCTCTTCTGCTCCTTCAACATACGCCAGGGCATGACCCTAAGAGCGGTCTACCTCCTGGGCCAGGACAATGTCCTCGAGGACAGAATCAGCAGGCTACTTCGCCCACACAAGTGGCGGCTGAGTCCAGAGGTAGTTCTCCACTTCTGTTCTGCCGCTGGAGGACTCTGTCCTTGAACCTGTTCACCAGCCTGGCAAACATGCAGCCCCTCTGCTTTTTCGGACCGATACCGCAACCGAGCAGGGTAGCCTTGGACACATTCCTCCTGAACTGGACCGCCGGGCTTCTGTATGCATTCCCTCCCACTCCTCTCATTGCAAGGACCCTCCACAAGATTTAGTGGGCCCGAGCCTCGGTGATCCTTGTGGCTCGTTCATGGCCTTGACAGCCCTGGTTCCAGCTTCTACGCTAGCTCTTGTTGGAACCTCTGGTACCTCTGGGCAGTATCCCAGGTCTGCTGACACAGGAGGAGGGGCGAGGCCTGGTCTTGTTATCCCTGACAGCCTGGCGGCTGAACGGGTTTCTTCAGCCTCGCATCTCCCAGAGGAGATCGAGGAGGTCCTCCTCGCATCGAGGAAGGACTCGACGAGACGGGCCTACGCCCTGAAGTGGCGCTTCTCGATCTGATGCTCTGAGCTCCAGATCAACCCATTCTCCTGCTCTACTTGGTGGGTTCTGCAGTACCACCTCCACCTCTCACAGGTGGGACTGAAATCTAGTTTGGTCCGGGTTTACCTGAACGCCATCTGGCCAACCACTTCCTCGTCAAGTGACCTTTTACTTTCCAAGCCCCCCCATCTGGCCTCCACCGGCGGAGTGGGACCTGAATGTCATGCTCATGCAGCTGACACAGCCACCCTTCGAGCCGATGACGATGTGCTCACTTCAGCAACTCCTCCTGGAAGATAGTTTTCCTGGTGGCACGCGCCTCGGCCCGGCAAGTCAGCGAGCTGCAAGCCATCATGGCCGCAGCTCCCTACACAAGGTTCTATGGGAACAGGGTGGTCCTTCGAACTCACCCAAAGTTCCTACCGAAAGTTGCCTCTGATTTCCATCTCAACGAAGAGATTGTCCTACCGACTTTCTTCCTAAGACCCCTACATACGCTTGACTGCAAGAGGGCTCTCACGTTCTACCTGCAGCGCACCCAGGGTCATCGCAGGTCCGACCGGCTCTTAATTGCCTACGATCCTAATTGCCTGGGGCTCGCAGTCACCAAGTGCACCATCTCCATCTGGGTCTCCATCTGGGTGGCGGACTGCATTGCCTTCGCTCAGGCAAAGGTTGGGGCCCCGCTGGATCGCTGAGTTGTCATGCACAGCATCCAGGCCAAGGCGACGTTGGTGGCTTCGCTGCACTCGGTGCCTTTGGACATCTGCCGGGCTGCAACCTGTCCTCAGTGATTACCTTCGCTTTGCACAAGTGCCTGGAGAGGGAGTCCCGCCAGGACAGCGCCTTCGGCCAGGCTGTACTCTGTAATCTGTTCAGGGTATAAGCAGCTCCTGCCCTCCGACCCTTCTTCTGCCGCTACCGGAAGCTTGGACCCAAGGACTCTGGCTTCCTTCGGTCATCGGCTTCTGCTCACGGCCTCGCGGAGGCGTGTTTGGCTTGCAGGTTTCGGTAGCCTGTAGCTGGGGAGTCCCACAAGTGAGGACTGACTTCCTGCTTCTTCCTGGAGAAAGCATAGTTTCTCCAGGACCAAGCAGGAAGTCAGTCCTCACATATGGGTGACGTTGGCGCCAACGGAGCCCCCGTGCGGAGTATTTCCCCAGCTTTCAAAGAAAGCCTTTGGGAATGCAGTGCGCAAGCGCAGTCCCCTTCCTGCCCAAGGGTGCCATCTTGCTCAGTCGTCTTTTTCCGCGGAGCCCGATGGACGTGTCTGTCACCTGGTTAAAAGTTGATTTTTTTTCCTTTAGAAGATTCGTCATTTTTTGCCGGTTCGACACCAGTTCCCCTTCCCGCCTGGGCACAGTACACCGGTATCGAGCCCAGAGCTATTTTTTCGTTTTTTGTCCTTTGAGACTAGTGTTCGCACTTTTTTTCTTTTTCACTGGCAGCCCGGTCTTTTGACCTTGCAGGGGCCCTTATTCCCCCTATGGCTGCCAGAGAGGGTTCAAGAAGTGTGATCGGTATAAGAAACTGATGTCTCTCACCGACATACACGACTGCTGCCTCTGGTGCCTCGGGTCCGATCATGACCCGATGATCTGTGGCCCGTGCGGCAAAATGTCCTCTAAGGCACTGAGGAGCCGTCAACATCAACGAGAGGATCTTCTCTGACTCCGCGTCCGGATGGGCCAGGACTTCGTCAGAGGCCTCGACGTCTCGGGATTCCGACCCCAAGCATCGTCGAGGCTCCTCTGAGCGGGGGTTTCCATCACGAGAACACAAAAGGAAGAAAAAACCCGCGAGGGCGGCGTCAGTGGACGCTCTTGGTCCCTTGAAGGCCAGGTCGCATAGCCCCGACCGCCGTCCCGGGTCCTCGGAGTCGGAGATGCCTGCCAAATTGCCTTGTGTGGAGCCGGAGTCCCCAAGTAACGTGAGTGCTGTTGTCCTCGTGGACTCTCCTCTGGGGGAACTGCCATCGGGGCCCAAGTCGGGGCTGCTGAGTCTCCTGAACTCGGGCTCAGGTTGATGGCCTTCATGGAACAGCAGCGGGTGCTGATCGCCAGTCTGGATCGCCAGTCTGACCGGTGCATCTTCCTCGACCACCAGGACCTTGACTTCCAAGTTGACCCCGGAGGCCGAGCCATTCCTCGAGTCAATGTGGTCTCGAGTCGATCCTTGGCCAAGGTCTCCCTCTGCCTCCCGTATGGGGCCAAGGTCGTCGACGCCGGTACCCTCTGCATTGGGGCGGATGGCATTGGTGTCCGCCTGACAAGAGCCACTCGATTCCTCCTTGGAGGGGTCGGAGTGGGAGACAGAGGACGAGGAGTCCCCGGACACTTTCCGGACCCGGTGCGTCCCATCGGACTCACCGGAGTCTGAGCATCAGAGAAGGCCCCCCCCCCCCCGAGGATACCCGGTTCTCAGACTTTGTGAGGGACATGGCCAAGGCCTTGTCCTTCCCCGTGGATCCCGAGGAGGAGCCTCAAACCGAGGAGCTCGAGGCCCTCCAGTATGACTCTCCACCGAAGGAGGCCTTTACTGTACCGGTTCCTCCGATGCTGGAATGGCTGCTATTCCGCATGTGGGAGGCACCGGCCTCGGCGCCGGTTCTCAGCAAACGGGTCGATTCCATTTATTGAGTCCGTAAGAGTCCTGGGTTCTAGAAGGCACAGCTACCGCACCACTCCATGGTTGTGGAATCGGCCATGCATCGTCTGAAGAGTCAGAAGATACACTCCTTGGTGCCCCCCGGCAGGGAGGCCCGGAACCTGAATGCCCTCGGTAGAAAGTGCTTCCAGGGCTCTATGCTGGCTTGCCGTGTCCAGACTTACCAGCTGTACATGGGCATGTACCTTCGAGACCTGGCAAAGGAGATTGCTGGGTTCTCTGCTGGCCGATCCGAGGAACCTTTGCAGAGGTTCAAGGCTTTGTCATTGGGGATTCGAGAGTGCTAGAAGCTCATATCTCGAGCAGCCTATGATGGCTTCGAGGCTTCGGCCCGAGTAGCCGCGGCCGGCATCGGTGCATGCCGTCAGGCCTGGCTACAGTCATCGGACCTCGTGCCATGGGTCCAGGACAAGTTGGTCGATGTCCTTTGCTGGGGTGAGAACCTCTTTGGCAAACCCATGGCTGAAAAGACTGCAGAAATCGAGACTGAGACTCTCACCAGGACAAGGCTGTCCAGGAAGACTTCTACCTCTTCTCAGAAGAAGAATGGCTCGGGGAAAAAGCCCTTTTACCCGAGGAAGGCCTCTTCCTACAAATCCTACCCTCAATTTCAGGCCTCTACAGCTCCCCAACAGAGTCAGCAGGCCAAGGGGCAGGGACATAGGCCCCGTAGGCAGAAAACCCCCATGCCTCCAGTTCCGGCTTCTGCACAGCAGGGAGCGGGGTTTTGACTCCCACTGCATAGCCTGTCCTCCACAGCTGGCTCCACTCAGCACAGGAAGCCGGCTGACACTGTACGCCCACAGATGGTCAGCTATAACAGGAGATACCTGGGTGCTGAGCATAGTCCAAAAGGGCTACTTGCTCCACTTCAACCAGTTACCTCCCTCCTATGTTCCAGGGGAGCCTCCAAGACTCCCTCTATACAGGAACCTTCTCCTTCAGGAGTTGGCAAGTCTTCTACAGGAGCAGGCGGTGGAACCGGTGCTTCACCACCTGATAGGATGAGGCTTCTATTCCAGGTACTTTCTGGTACCAAAAAGGACAGGAGGCCTCAGGCCCATCCTAGACTTGTGAAATCTCAACAAGTTCCTGGAGAGGGAAAAGTTCAAGATGCTTACCCTTGGAATACTGCTGCCCTACCTCCAGCAGGGAGATTGGCTATGCTCCTCAGACCTAAAGGATGCTTATACTCGCATCCTCATTCATCCGGACCGCAGACAATATCTCAGATTTGTTGTGGGAGGAAATCATTTTCAGTACAGAGTACTTCCATTTGGCCTAACCTCTGCACCCAGGGTTTTTACCAAATGCCTGGCGGTGGTGGCGGCCTATCTCAGAAACCAGGGCATCTTTGTCTTTCCATACCTGGACGACTGGCTCATCAGGGGTCAGTCTCCACAGGAGGCCAGACAAGTCACTCTTCGCACTGTCTCTCTTCTCCAGCGCCTGGGCTTCGTCATAAACTTCACAAAGTTCACTTTGCTCCCCTCACAGAACGTAGAGTTCATAGGGGCAAGGTTGGATACCTTACAAGCCATGGCTTATTTGCCCGGGAACAGGGCTCACAGACTGATGGCTCTGGCCCAGCAGTTTCACAGTGGATCTCTGGTCTCTGCCAGACATTTCCTGAGGCTTTTGGGCCACATGGCATCCACGGTCCATGTAACTCCAAATGCTCGTCTGCATATGCGGCTTGTTCAATGGTGCCTCAGAGCTCAGTGGATACAGGCCACAGGAGACTTAAGAGACAGAGTAAGAGTGTCCAAACTACTAGCGGCCTCCCTGCAGTGGTGGCTGCACCTCCTGAACCTGACCAAAGGGGTGCCTTTCCAGGCACCACCACACACACAGGTGCTGACGACCGATGCTTCTCCAAGGTTGGGGTGCACATTGCCAGGGGGCATGCACTTAGGGCCTCTGGTCCCCTTGGGAGGCCACACAGCAGATCAATCTGGTGGAGTTGCGAGCTATTCGATTAGCTCTATAAACTTTCTCTCATGTCCTTTCTCACCAATCTGTCTTGATTCAGATGGACAACCAAGTAGCAATGTTCTATGTGAACAAACAAGGAGGCACAGGATCCAGACTTCTGTGTCAGGAAGCACAGGCACTGTGTGCCTTTGCAGTCAAACATGACATGTTTCTCAAGGCAGTTTATCTACCTGGCCAAGAAAATTACCTGGCAGACAGGTTGAGCAGGATTCTAAAGCCTCATGAATGGCACTTGAATCCCCTAGTGGTCCAGCAGATCTTCCTAAAATGGGGTCTTCCAACCATCGATCTCTTTGCCAGTCCACTGCACCGTCAGCTGCCCAGGTTTTTTTCCAGACAACCGCATCCTCTGAGAATCGCAGCAGATGCCTTCCTAATCTCTTGGTCTATGGGCCTGCTGTATGCATTTCCTCCAACGCCTCTAGTGGCCCGAACCCTATTCAAGGTGGTTCGGGACAGTACCTCGCTGATCCTGGTAGCCCCCAGATGGCCGAGACAACCGTGGTTTCCACTCCTTCTGCAATTGGCGGTGGACACTACACTCCCTCTAGGGGTGCAACCCGATCTCCTGTCTTAGGATCACGGATCTCTCCTTCACCCCAACCTCTAGTCCCTCCATTTGATGGCCTGGCTGCTGAAAGGGTAGTTCTAGCGCTCTTACTTCTACCTAGGGAAGTGGAGGAGGTGGTTTTGGCCTCTAGGAGACAATCCACCCAGAAATCGTATGCCCTCAAGTGGCATAGGTTCTCCACCTGGTGTGCTCAGCACCAAGAGGATCCATTTTCGTGCCAGGTACCAGTGGTGCTGCAGTATCTGCTTCACCTGTCGGACCTAGGCCTTAAATCCAACTCTGATCGGGTCCACCTCAGTGCTCTGTCAGCGCACCACTCGCCAGTGGAGGGCCAGTCTGTCGGTCCACCCCTTAGTGGCCCGCTTCCTCAGAGGCCTGCTTTTGCTCAAGCCTCTGATTTGTCCACCAGCCCCTGAGTGGGATTTGAATGTGGTCTTGCAACAACTTACTTGCCCACCGTTTGAGCTGATGGCTACCTGTCATTTACGCTTCCTTTCCTGGAAGGTGGTGTTCTTGGTGGCTCTTACCTCGTCCAGGCGTGTGAGTGAACTACAGGCTCTGGTTTCTGATAGACCGTACACACGGTTCTATAGGAACAGGGTGGTCTTACGGACTCATCCTAAGTTCCTTCCATAGGTTGTCTCCTCCTTCCACCTCAATCAGGAGGTGGTTCTTCCGACCTTCTTTCCCAGGCCGCAAACCAGCCGGGCTGAAATGGTCTTGCATACCCTGGACTGTAGGAGGGCGTTGTCTTTCTACATTGATCATACGCAGGGGCATCGAAGGACTGTTCAGCTCTTCATTTCTTTTGACCCTAATAAGCTGGGGTTACTTGTCTCCAAGCGCACCCTGTTCATTTGGGTAGCAGACTGTATCGCCTGGGCGTACAGGTCAGCCGGCCTCTCCTTGCAGGGTCGAGTCATGGCCCACCGTGTCAGGGTGAAGGCTGCGTCAGTAGGTCATCTCTGCTTTTTTCCGTTGGCAGACATCTGCCGGGCCGCTACTTGGTCTTCAAGCCAGACTTTTGCGGCCCATACTGCCTCGAGAGGGAGTCCCGCAGGGACAGTGCTTTCGGACAGGCGGTACTCCTTAATCTCTTTGAGGTTTAGGCAACTCCTACCCTCCGGCCCTTGTGTTGGGCTACCATTCAGGGGCGTTCTCAAAGAAGATTCTTATCGCGTATGCTGAGGCTCTAGAGGGAGGTTATTTTTCAGGTTTGGGTTCTCGGTAGCCTAGAGCTGGGGAGTCCCATATGTGAGGACTGACTTCCTGCTTGGTCCTGGAGAAAGAGTAGTTACTCGTAACAGGTGTTCTCCAGGAGCAGCAGGAATCAGTCCTCATGACCCTCCCTCCTCACCTTGGAGTTGCAATCATATATTTCATTTTGTTTTTTGCTGTCTTTTAGCTATGTCATCAGACTGAGCAAGATGGCACCCTTGGGCGGGAAGGGGACCGTGCATGCGTGCTGCATTCCCAAAGGCTTTCTTTGAAAGCTTGGGAAATGCTCCGCACGGGGGCTTCGTCGGCGCCGTCACCCATATGTGAGGACTGATTCCTGCTGCTCCTGGAGAACATCTGTTACAGATGAGTAACTACTCATCTCCAGGAACAAGCAGGAATGAGTCTTCACATATGGGTATCGTCGGTACCGACGGAGCCTGCGCGGGAACGCTCCCCAGCGTCCAGTAAGAAAGCTTTTGGGAGCATCCCACAGCGCCTGCGCGCTGCCTTCCCGCCTTTCCTAACTGCCTCTCTCCAGTTCTTCTTTTCCACGGAGCCAAAAGATCGTGTTTCCTGTCACCGCTGAAGAATTTCTTATTTTCTTTTATTTTTCTTTAGTCGCGTGTCTGCCTTCTCGATTCCACACCGGTACCACCGGTCCTTTTCTTTCTTTAAAAAAAAAACAAAAAACAAAAACAAAAAAAACCCCTTCTACTCTTTTCAGTGCATTTTTCTTCTGGGGCCTTAGGCCTACAGATATATTTTTTCCACATGGAAAAACCCGCCTCTGGGTTTAAAAAATGCACAAAGTGCAGCAGCACTATTTCTGTCACTGACACCCATGACTGGTGTCTAAAATGTTTAGGTCCTGACCACTCCATTGCGGATTGTGAGTCCTGTTCCATGATGTCTAAAAGAGGGTTACAGAATCGAGCAGCTAAGCTCAGTACCCTGTTTCCCTCCGATGCAGCTTCTGTGGCATCGACGTCTTCCAGGGCTGCTTCTTCATCCCATTGATCTCAGATAAGCAAACTTAAATCTGGCCGGTCCTCAAAGAGTTAATCTCCCTCTAAGTATCGAGATGCCCCCGGGCTTACTCTTGAGGATACCACACCGGCAAAATTACCCCCGCGGGAGGCTCTGGCTTCCAAAGCACTACCTATGGGGTCACAGGTTGACATCGATGGCTTGGCCTCGACCGATCACCTGTTACAATGTTCTGGGGTACCGGCAGTTTCTACTGGTACCGACATCCAGACATTGGTGGCGTCAATGGATCAGAATATTCTGACCATGCAGCGTGCCATCACGGCATTCATTCAAGCTGCGACGCCTACGGTACCGCAACAAACGCCGTTGTCGGTACCTGTACCGATTCCGGTACCGGACACGATATCGGTCACGATACCAGTACCGCTTGCATCGACATCAGCATCGACCGAAGCGGTACGCTATCCAGTGATGCCCATCAGTACCGACCCGGTAGCGATTACTCCCGATGTCGATACCTCCCGGTACGCGTATCGGGCTCTATGAGAGCATCCAGATAGTCAATACTTTGATTCCTCTGAAGACTGATTCTTCAGAGGCCTCAATTGAAGCATCGGGCATCCTTCCTCAGGAACCCTCTTCTCCAAAAAGGAGAATGTCTCCTCCTGAAGACTTGTCTTTTCAGGACTTCATTAGGGAGGTGGCCAAAGGCCTTGTCCATCTCAGTGACCTCTGAGACTGAACCTAGAGCCAAAAAATTGGATATCCTACAGTATCCTAAGGCTCCTAAAGAGGCAGCCACCTTACCAATACATGAGATTCTTTATGATCACATGCTGGGCATATGGGAGACTCCTCTTTCCACCTCCCCTCATTCCAGAAGGTTGGATACCATGTATCGTGTTCCTCCTTGTCCTGGGTTTCATAAGACTCTGCTTCCTCACCACTCTATTGTGGTAGAGTCTGCTATGAAAAAGATCAAGAGTACAAAAAGGCACTCCTCTGCGACTCCAGGAAGAGAATGCAGAACTCTAGATGCCTTTGGCAGGAAAATCTTCCAGGCCAGTATGCTTGTAGCCAGAATCAACTCCTATAGTCTCTATATGGGGATGTTTCTAAAAGAAGTTACAGATCATCTGCAAACCTTATCTCCTTTTATGTCAGAAGATAAGAGAGAATACATCACCTGGCTTAAACATGCACAGGATGTATCCAAGTTTTCCAACCGTGCAGCCTTTGACTCTTTTGAGGGGGCCAGTAGAGCCTCGGCTATTGCCATAGGTGCACGCAGAGTTGCTTGGTTGCAAGCCTCTGATTTGGAATCCTGGGTACAGGATGGTCTAGGTAACCACCTCTGTACAGGCGAAAACCTGTTTGGCAAAGATTGGCAAGCAAAGGCCAACCAAATGGATGCTGAAAACTCTGCTTTAGATAGACTTTCAAAGTCTACTACTGCTCCTTTTAAAAAGAGGTTGTTCAAAAAGGGATCTTTCCCAAAGAAAGGGAAATTTTCTTCTTATGGTCAGGCCTCTTCTCAAGGTCGTTTTGCTACAAAGAGACAGCAACAACCAAAACAGGCCAAAACCCAGGCTGCGAGGACTGCTACGGCCCAACAGCCTCAGCCTCCTCAGGGCCTTTGACTTTCCACTAGAGAACTTAGCCTTTCTGGCTCTAGAACATCCAGAGCCTCTCACCATCCCAGGAAGGTTAGCTCACTTTGCTCCCAGATGGAACAAATCTCAGCAGAGCAGTGGACCCTCTCCATCATAAGGGAAGAGTACAAACTTCATTTCTTAAACCTTCCTCCTCACACCATGGTGAAACAGTTCAATTCTCCAACATCTCTCCTCAACCTTCTAGATCAAGAGATTGCTACCCTTCTTGCCCAGGGGGCAATAGAAGAAGTACCCCTTCTTCAACAGGGCTCAGGGTTCTACTCCCCCTATTTTCTCATTCCAAAGAAAACAGGGGGCTACAGACCCATATTAGATCTCAGAGAATTGAACAAGTTTCTATGCAAGGAGAAATTCAAGATGACTTCTCTCGGAACTCTCCTTCATACCTCCAGAGTCAGGACTGGCTTTGTTCTCTAAATCTCAAGGATGCGTACACCCATGTTCTCATCCATCCAACACACAGAAGATTCCTTTACCAAGGAAAGCACTACCAATACAAAGTGCTTCCTTTCGGTCTGGCCTCTGCTCCAATAGTGTTCACAAAATGCATGGCAGTAGTAGCTGCATTCCTGCGCACTCTAGGAATATTCGTATTCCCATATCTGGACGACTGGCTCATCCGAGCTCCATCCCAGTCAGAGGCCCAGACTTCCCTGGCCTGCACAAGGCGTGTTCTTCAGTATCTGGGACTGGTAATCAACATTCCAAAATCCCATCTCACCCCTACTCAGTCTCTAGAGTTCATAGGGGCCTTACTGGATACCACAACTGCAAGGGCCTATCTTCCCCAAGCCCGTTGCCTACGCTTGGTGCAGTTAGCCTCCCAGATTCAGTTAAAATCCCATTTAACTGCTCAAGAGATGTTGCAACTCTTAGGCCACATGGCATCCATGGTGCATGTGGTTCCCTATGCTCACCTTCACATGAGAGCAGCTCAGTGGACCCTATCCTCCCAATGGACCCAGGCATCAGGTTGCCTGTCAGACAAAATAGCAACCTCCAGTCGCCTTTTTTGGTCCCTCCACTGGTGGAAGTCCACTCAGAATCTGTTGCTGGGGTCCCCCTTTCAACAGGTGTTACCCCAAGCCACCCTTACAACAGATGCCTCTCCAAGGGGTTGGGGAGCTCATCTACAAGATCTCTCAACCCAGGGCATCTGGCCTCCACAGGAGACATCTCTTCATATCAACCTCTTAGAGCTCAGAGCAATCTTTCTAGCTCTGAGTCTTCCACACCCTGCTCAGCTACAAGACAGTCCTCATCCACACGGACAACCAGGTAGCCATGTTCTACATGAACAAGCAGGGAGAGACTGTCTCTCTTTCGCTTTGCAACGAAGCTCTGAGATTGTGGGCCTTTGCCAGAGAGCATCAAATCCATCTCATGGCAGTATATCTTCCAGGGGTTCAAAACTCTTGGGCAGACAGACTCAGTCGAGTTCTGCTTCCGCACGAATGGTCCCTCCATGGGGACCAGATAGCCAGAATTTTTTGGATTTGGGGTACCCCAGACATAGACCTGTTTGCAAGTCCGTGGAATGCCAAACTTCCCCGGTTCTGTTCCAGGATTCCATGTCAGGGAGTTCAGGCCAGGGATGCCTTCCTCCTTCATTGGGGGCAAGACTTCCTCTATGCATTTCCACCTATTCCCCTAATTCCCAAAACTCTGTTCAAGCTTCAGAGAGACAAGGGGACTATGATCCTCATAGCACCACTTTGGCCACGCCAAGTGTGGTACCCTCTACTTCTGCATCTCTCTCAAGCTCCCTCCCTAGACCTGGGGTCTGCTCCAGATCTCCTCTCCCCGGAGGAGGGAGCCTTGTGGCACCCAAATCCTCAGTCTCTTCATCTCAGGGCCTGGTTGCTAATGGCCTAGACCTTCAAGATTTACAACTTTCTCAGCAAGTGAAGGATATCCTTCATGCTTCCAGAAAGCCTTCCACAAGACGTTCATATGCTTTTAAATGGAAAAGGTTTTCCATTTGGTGTGCAGAGAAGGGTCTCAACCCTCTTGCAATACCTTTGAATTCTTTACTAGACTATTTACTGCATTTATCCCATGCAGGCCTTAAAACAAATTCAATCAGAGTCCATTTGAGTGCTATTGCAGCATCCCTTAAGCCTCTCAATGGACAACCTATTTCCTCTCATCCTCATAGCAAGATTCATGAGAGGCCTTCTTTTGACTAAACCTCCCATTAGACCACCTCCAGTGGCATGGGACTTGAATCTGGTTCTTGGCCAGTTTATGAAGCCACCCTTTGAATCCTTAGCCACTACCTCCTTAAAATTCCTTTCCTGGAAAGTTATTTTTCTCATTGCAGTCACCTCAGCTCGCCATATCAGTGAGCTGCAAGCTTTAGTGGCTAATCCTCCTTATACAAGGTTCCATCATGACAAGGTAGTCCTCAGAACTAATCCACACTTCATGCCTAAAGTGGTCTCACCTTTTCATCTGAACCAGGAGGTGTTTTTACCTGTCTCTTTTCCAGGACCTCATGCATCAAGTGCAGAGAGGAATCTTCATACTCTGGATTGTAAAAGAGCACTTGCTTTCTACTTACACAGGACACAGCAACATAGAAAGTCCTCTCAACTTTTTGTTGCTTTTGATCCTTCTCATTTAGGACTTCCAGTCTCTAAGAGAACTCTGTCCAATTGGATTGCTCAGTGTATTTCCTTTGCCTACCAGAGTAAGAACCTTTCTCTGGAGGGCCATGTCACAGCTCACAATGTGAGGGCCATGGCAACCTCTATCGCTCATCTAAACTCTGTGTCCATCAACCAAATCTGTCGAGCGGCCACCTGGGCATCGGTTCATACCTTCACAGCCCATTACTGCTTGGACAAGGACTCCTGCCGGGATGCCTTGTTTGGTCAGGCTGTTCTCAAACACCTGTTCCATACCTAATCAACTCCTACCTTACATCCCTGACTGGATGCCTGAGATTCATGGGTAGAGGTAGAGCCCTTCCCAGGGACTCACAATCTGGGGGATCTCCCAGGCATTTCTAGCTGGGGAGTCCCCATATGTGAAGACTCATTCCTGCTTGTTCCTGGAGATAGCACAGTTACTTACCTGTAACAGGTGATCTCTGGGAACAGCAGGAATAAGTCTTCACAACCCACCCACCTCCCCTAGGAGTTGTATCTCTCTATCTTTCCTTTCCTCTCTCTCTCTTTGTCTCAGCTTTAAAACTCGAACTGGAGAGAGGCAGTTAGGAAAGGCGGGAAGGCAGCACGCAGGCGCTGTGGGATGCTCCCAAAAGCTTTCTTACTGGATGCTGGGGAGGGTTCCCGCGCAGGCTCCGTCGGTACCAACGATACCCATATGTGAAGACTTATTCCTGCTGTTCCTAGAGATCACCTGTTACAGGTAAGTAACTGTGCTTTACTCACCTGTAACAGGTGTTCTCTAGGGACAACAGGAATCGGTCCTCACTACCCTCTTGCTTCCCCTTAAGAGTTGCCATTTTTGTTGTTCTTCCCTTGCGATCTGCTGAGTAGAGCTCTAGTTATGGAACCTGACTGAGCAAGATGGCACCTTTGGGCAGGAAGAGGACCATGCATGCGTGGCAGCAATCCCAAAGGCTTTCTTTGAAAGCTGGGGAATTGCTCCGCGGAGGCTCCATCGGTGCTGACATCACCCATAAGTGAGGACCGATTTCCTGCTGTCCCTGGAGAACACCTGTTACAGGTGAGTAACTGTTTTCTGGGGGCTCAGACTTGGGTGACACACTACTGATGCCTTCACCCCAACATAGCGCTATCTTTCGGATGACCAAATCCTTAGTTTTGTCATTCTACTTCAGGAGGATAGAAGTATTTTTTTTTAATGTTTGTATGATATTGAAATATTTATATTAAAAAGGGACTATGGTCTTATCATAATGGCATTGTCTGCATGATTATGGATTCCAAACTATAACAATCAAACTTCACCCATTTGTGTTGATAAAACCAAAATATTATTTTTTCTTCTCTTGTATATTCTTTTTTATATACTGTGGCTTACTATTGGTCTCAGAAAAACGGCAAGCTTTGACACTTTTTCAAGCGACACGCTTGAACACTTTTTTTTTTTGGTTCATGACTTCCACCCAAACTAGTGCACGTTTTACATCAATGACCTTTAGCCAACATTTTTAATCTTATGTCTTGAATATTACTTAATTATCTTGCTTTTTATCTATATATTTTTCTATAACGGGTTGATTTTCATCATACCCTATATTTTACTTAAAACTGACGTTCGCCATTCTACTTAGCTTATGTAGAATCGCGTCGGCTGCTGTCCCTTCTTTAGTTTGGAACCACAAAGATTAATCCCCGACGCCTCAGTCTCATCAGCGCTTCGGCGTTCTCCTCCGCTTGGGTTTGTCAAGGGGGATGGTGTTATTTCTACTTTGGGACTTATTTCTTCAGAGAATTCATTGATTGAATATTCTATAAGATATAAAGCAATATTGATTGGTTAAAATTCTTACAATCATCGTTGTTATTTTCGTATATCCCACAGTCTCCTACTATTTCTGTACCTTATTATCGCTGACCAGTTCGCATCTTTGGTCATCTCTGTTTTTCTCAGACTGATCTCTGATTTTCAAGGAAGACGCCACGCATGCGTATTAAGCACTGTTTAAATACCTGGTCTGCTATTATCTGATTGGAGCTATCTTAGACACATGCTAGCCAATCAACGCTGACATTCAGGCCTTCAGGTTGTACCGTATGAAGGCGGTGGATCCACCATTGTTCACGATACGATAAGCTCTGTTCTAGTGATTTTCCTTGGAGACCGTGCAGTATAGCTTCTATGCTCCAACAACGTAATGTTTCAAATGTGTGGCCTAAAGTCAGACAATGTTGAACGATCGGAGCTTCTAGCCGTCTACATCGTAGTCTGCTGTGATGTTCTTGCATTCGTACCTTCAGTGTTCGAGTCGTTTTCCCGACATATACCAACGAACAGGGGCATTGGATGGCATATACCAAACATTTTTATTCACAATTAGTTATGTGTTTCAAGTAATATACTTCATTTTTATGAGTGAACTGAGAAATTTCCAAAGTGATCCGACAGATGTTACAATGGCCACATTTTGTGTGCTTGCCTATAGTTTTAGATGTAGGATTCCAATTTAGCGATCTTACCACTGTAGGAGATAAGTATTCTTTGAGGCTCCGATTCCGTTTCCATACACAACGTATAGAAGATTCTTTTAATGCTGGTATTGTTTCTAACACCCGTGAGTGTTTTCTAATTACTTTCTGAATTTTTGTGCTTACAGGGGAAAATGTGGTAACTAGATTGATTTTCTGAGCATCCAATTGGGTAGCATTTTTTTCTTTGGGACTAAGCAGTAGCTCTCTATTATTATATAGAGCCCGACTATAGGCTCGCTGTACTATTCTTTGTGGATATCCTCTACTTTGAAAACTTTGCTTGAGATATTTAGATGAATGTTTGTACTCCGATGTTGTGGTACAGTTTCTCCGATAACGAAGAAACTGAGATGGGTAAGCTATTCTTTAAACCAATAGGATGAGCACTATTGTAGTGCAGGAATGTATTTTTATGCGTAGGTTTTCGGAAAACTGTGGTGTTCCATCCTGCTACATCACGAGTGATTTTAACATCAAGATATGTAATCTGGTGCTCATGACTTTCAAAAGTAAACTTCAAGTTGGTGTCACATGCATTCAACCATTGTACAAAACTCATCAGTTCTGTAGTCGACCCTTGCCAGAGCATAAAAATATCGTCGATGTAGCGATGCCACGATTTTATATTAATCGAAAAAGGAGATTGTGGCAGGAACCGCTTTTCAAAACTCCCTACATAAAAATTGGCAATGGAGGGGGCACATGTGGCCCCCATAGCCACCCCAATTTTCTGGAGAAAGATTTGTTGCTCAAAAATGAAAAAGTTTTCAAAAAGAGTCACCGCCGCTATTTGATGTAAAAACTGACTTTGTTCTGTGGATAAATCTCCTCTTTCAGCAAGTATTTGTTGAATTATTTTATACGCAGCTTCCTGAGGTATACTTGTATATAGTGATTGAATATCCAACGTTACTAGAAGAATATTTGACTGTGTTGCCCATAATGCCTAATTGTGTAATATATTTAGAAATTGAGTCGTATCTCTCAGAAAGGAAGGGATAGTCTTCAACATAGGTCTTAAAAATGAGTCTAAATAGATCGACAATGGCTCCAATAAAGAACCTTTTGTCGATACTATTGGCCTCCCGGGTGGTCGTTGTAAATTTTTATGTATCTTTGGTACTGTGTAAAATTTAGCAATCTGAGGTGTAGTTATCAAGAACTTAGACTCCTTTATGGTAAGGATTTTCTTCTTCAGAGCTTCTTTTACTATATCTTTAATTTGCTGCAGCCGTGGCGTAGGATCATCTTTTAGTGGTTCATACGTAGTGAAGTCTTGTAATTGGTCTAATGCTTCTTGTACATAATAAATAGCGGCGGTGACTCTTTTTGAAAACTTTTTCATTTTTGAGCAACAAATCTATCTCCAGAAAATTGGGGTGGCTATGGGGGCCACATGTGCCCCCTCCATTGCCAATTTTTATGTAGGGAGTTTTGAAAAG
This sequence comes from Ichthyophis bannanicus, assembly GCA_033557465.1. Classification (NCBI taxonomy): domain Eukaryota; kingdom Metazoa; phylum Chordata; class Amphibia; order Gymnophiona; family Ichthyophiidae; genus Ichthyophis; species Ichthyophis bannanicus. The sequence goes on from CM066037.1 coordinate 298,982,259, forward strand.
CGGTTCCTGCCACAATCTCCTTTTTCGATTAATATAAAATCGTGGCATCGCTACATCGACGATATTTTTATGCTCTGGCAAAGGTCGACTACAGAACTGATGAGTTTTGTACAATGGTTGAATGCATGTGACACCAACTTGAAGTTTACTTTTGAAAGTCATGAGCACCAGATTACATATCTTGATGTTAAAATCACTCGTGGTGTAGCAGGATGGAACACCACAGTTTTCCGAAAACCTACGCATAAAAATACATTCCTGCACTACAATAGTGCTCATCCTATTGGTTTAAAGAATAGCTTACCCATCTCACAGTTTCTTCGTTATCGGAGAAACTGTACCACAACATCGGAGTACAAACATTCATCTAAATATCTAAATATCTCAAGCAAAGTTTTCAAAGTAGAGGATATCCACAAAGAATAGTACAGCGAGCCTATAGTCGGGCTCTATATAATAATAGAGTGCTACTGCTTAGTCCCAAAGAAAAAAATGCTACCCAATCGGATGCTCAGAAAATCAATCTAGTTACCACATTTTCACCTGTAAGCACAAAAATTCAAAAAGTAATCAGAAAACACTCACGGGTGTTAGAAACAATACCAGCACTAAAAGAATCTTCTATACGTTGTGTATGGAAACGGAATCGGAGCCTCAAAGAATACTTATCTCCTACAGTGGTAAGATCGCTAAATTGGAATCCTACATCTAAAACTATAGGCAAGCACACAAAATGTGGCCATTGTAACATCTGTCGGATCACTTTGGAAATTTCTCAGTTCACTCATAAAAATGAAGTATATTACTTGAGACACGTAACTAATTGTGAATCAAAATGTTTGGTATATGCCATCCAATGCCCCTGTTCGTTGGTATATGTCGGGAAAACGACTTGAACACTGAAGGTACGAATGCAAGAACGTCACAGCAGACTACGATGTAGACGGCTAGAAGCTCCGATCGTTCAACATTGTCTGACTTTAGGCCACACATTTGAAACATTACGTTGTTGGAGCATAGAAGCTATACTGCACGGTCTCCAAGGAAAATCACTAGAACAGAGCTTATCGTATCGTGAACAATGGTGGATCCACCGCCTTCATACGGTACAACCTGAAGGCCCTGAATGTCAGCGTCGATTGGCTAGCATGTGTCTAAGATAGCTCCAATCAGATAATAGCAGACCAGGTATTTAAACAGTGCTTAATACGCATGCGCGGCGTCTTCCTTGAAAATCAGAGATCAGTCTGAGAAAAACAGAGATGACCAAAGATGCGAACTGGTCAGCGATAATAAGGTACAGAAATAGTAGGAGACTGTGGGATATACGAAAATAACAACGATGATTGTAAGAATTTTAACCAATCAATATTGCTTTATATCTTTATAGAATATTCAATCAATGAATTCTCTGAAGAAATAAGTCCCAAAGTAGAAATAACACCATCCCCCTTGACAAACCCAAGCGGAGAAACGCCGAAGCGCTGATGAGACTGAGGCGTCGGGGATTAATCTTTGTGGTTCCAAACTAAAGAAGGGACAGCAGCCGACGCGATTCTACATAAGCTAAGTAGAATGGCGAACGCCAGTTTTAAGTAAAATATAGGGTATGATGAAAATCAACCCGTTATAGAAAATATATAGATAAAAAGCAAGATAATTAAGTAATATTCAAGACATAAGATTAAAAATGTTGGCTAAAGGTCATTGATGTAAAACGTGCACTAGTTTGGGTGGAAGTCATTGACCCAAAAAAAGTGTTCAAGCGTGTCGCTTGAAAAAGTGTCAAAGCTTGCCATTTTTCTGAGACCAATAGTAAGCCACAGTATATAAAAAAGAATATACAAGAGAAGAAAAAATAATATTTTGGTTTTATCAACACAAATGGGTGAAGTTTTGATTGTTATAGTTTGGTATGAAGTAATTCACTCGGAAGAAGTCCTAGATCTGTTTGATTATGGATTCCGACAAAAGCTGTTTTCTTTTTGATTTCTTTAAGATACACATTTTGGGGCTGTAAGGATCAAGTTTATCTGAGATGCTGCTAACAAGGCAGCAGTGAACCTAGCAGTGCTTGAAGAGAGAGAATAGCAGTGGTAACCATTTTAATCCCTCTTGTGGTTATGGACTATTTTGGGTGGGGAGGGGGGGGTTGTGGTGTCCTACAGTGGAATTGGCAATCCTAGACATACAGGGCCATCCCAAGGTTTTGACATCCCCAGGTAGGCCTCCCTGTGCTGTCATGCAGCCTCCCCCCTTCCAAACATCTATCATCTCACCTCGGGTAGGGGGTGGGGGGTGGGGGCGGCAGCATAGCGATTTCTCTCTTCCTGGAAGCAGTCACACAGCCTTAGCTTCAGTGCTGTGGTGGATCTTAAAGTACCTGTGCGCGTACAATCATTCCTAGCCTTCCCTTTCGAGGTGAGCAGGAACGGCAGATCATGACTGCACATGTGGACGTTTTTTTATTTATGAATTTTAAAGTATAGTCTAAGCAAACAATAACTTGTACAGGAATTGAAAGGAGAAAAAGGAAATACAAACTGCCATAACTTGATAGATGATCACTAAATAAATCCCCTCTTCACTCCAGCCCAAAAACCCAAGAGAATAAAAAAAAAAAAAATTCTTGGGCAGGGAGCTGATTCTTCATTGTTGTTTTTTCATTAGAGCCAGGGCCGGCCTGTACATTGAGCGAGAATGTTGTTCGCACAGGGCCCCACGTGAACCACATTCTCACTCAGTGGACAGCTGCAGAGGGAGTCGGGGAAGCCTATGCGAGGCCCCGGCTCCCTCTGCATAACTGCCAGCGTGAAGAGCCTTTTCCTTCACGCTGGTGGCTGTTTCAACTGTTTCAATGAAGCCACGAATGCCGGGAAAGGTTAAAGGACATTGCCTTTAACCTTTCCCAGCATTTGCGTCTTCATTGAAACAGCCGCCAGCGTGAAGGTAAAGGCGCTTCATGCTGGTGGTTGTGCAGAGGGAGCCGGGGCCTTGCACGGGCTTCCTCGGCTCCCTCTGCAGCCCCTTAGATGGCGCGGGGCTCTTCGGGGGGGGGGGGCAGCTAGGACTGGATGGGCTGTGATGATGGGGGGGGGGACCGATTGGAAATGGGCTGTGATGGGGGGGGAACGGACTGCAATTGGGCTGTGATGGTTGGGGGGGGGAACGGACTGTAAATGGGTTGTGATGGTGGGGGGGGGGAACATGGACTGCAAATGGGCTGATGAGCTGGATTAGGACTGGATATGGGCTGATGGGGACTAGAATAGGACGAAGTTGGCTGACGAGGGAGCTTGGAGTGGAAATAGGCTGATGGGGGGGGGGGAGCTTGGAGTGGAAATGGGATGATGGGGGGGACTGGAATGGAACTGGAAAAGAGCATATGGGGGGCTAGGAATGGAAATGGGCTGGTGAGCTGGAATAGGACTAGAAATGTGCTGATGGGGGGAACATGGACTGCAAATGGGTGATGGGCTGGAATAGGGCTGGAAATGGGCTGTCTGGGGCTGGAATAGGACTGGAAGTGGGCTGATGGGGGAGCTTGGAGTGGAAATGGGCTGATGGGGGGGCTGGAATGGAACTGGAAAACAACATATGGGGGGCTAGAACTGGAAATGGGCTGATGTGGAAGCTTGGGAGACTGGGACTAGAAGGGGGCAGATGCTGGGTGAGTCTAGAACTATAAGGGAGCTGATTTTGGGGGAGGACTAGAAAGGGATGGGGAATGAGAATGGAGAGGGGTAAAGATATTTTGTGTGGGAGGGAAGAAAAGTCTACGATGGGCCAGGTATTAGAAGAGTAAGTGGAGGTGGAGATTGAGAATGGAAGGGTGAAATTTGAGTGGATGATAAAGGAATAAGGAAAGAAATGGGGGGAAAGAGCAAAAGGGGAAAGTTCAGTATGTTAAAGCAGATATAGAGAAAAAATTTTGGAAAACAATCTGAGAAGAAAGGACAAATGTATAGCTCACAGAAGACACGAAGAAACCAGAAGAAAGTGACTGGAGCAATTGCAACTGAAAAAGAAAATGCACAAGCAACAAAAGGTAGAAAAATACTTTATTTTGAATTTATTAACTGGAATATATCAGCTCTAGGAAATGTGCATTGTTAATGTCTTTTGTGTTTTGTTTAGTACAAGAGGAAATTAATTTATAGTTTTATTTCTCTAGTGGTGGTGTACATCCCAAGTTTGGCTTTTGGGGTTCCCAGTTTAATTGTCTTCCTATTTCTAAATTGTGATCCCTTGTTCTTTGGTGACGGTCTATGTTCTGCATTTTAACCAAGCTGACGTATTCTGTTCATGTAGTTTCTATTTGACCGTGTCACTTGTTCTCTTTCCCCAGTAGGAGATGCATTGGTATTCTGAGATGTATTGGTTTAATATTTGCAGTGTTGCCTTTTGATAGGTAGGGTTTGGTGCTTTGTGAGTCCTGGCAGAGCTGTTATGATATGGTGGATTTGCTATGAGTTCTAAATGATCAGTGTTTATAGTACTTCCTAATGGGCCTGGCGGTTGGCACTGGAATCAGGGCCGGATTTACCTATACGCCCATTACGCCATGGCGTAGGGCCCACAGCTGGCAAGGGCCCACAAAAATCGAACTAATTAGATTTTTTTTAAAATAAAATTAAAAAAAAAAACTGCTGGCTGCCGCCGCGGGGCCCCCTCTGCTGCCGCGGCAACATGGACTGACCCGCGGGGCCCCCTCTGCTGCCGCGGCAACATGGACTGACCCGCGGGGCCCCCTCTGCAAGGTGAATCGGTCGGTCCGTCCGTCCCTCCCTCCCTCCCTCCCTCCGTGCAGGCTTTGAGAGGCGCGAAGGGAGAGTGTCTCCCTCGCGTCTCTGTTAAGCCCGCAGGGGCTGATGGGAAATTTCCCATCAGCCCCTGCGGGCTTAACAGACGCGAGGGAGACACTCTCCCTTCGCGCCTTTCAAAGCCTGCACGGAGGGAGGGTCCGACCGACCGACTGACCGATTCACCTTGCAGAGGGGGCCCCGCGGGTCAGTCCATGCTGCCGCGGCAGCAGAGGGGGCCCCGCGGCGGCAGCCAGCAGTTTTGTTTTTTAAAATTAAATTTTACTTTAGGCCGATGGGGGGGGGGGGTAGGACTGGTAAGGGGCTATTGGGGGGGCTGGGACTGGAAATGGGCTGGGGCGGTTAAGGCTGGAGGTGGGCTGATGGGGTTATAGGGACTGGTAATGGGCTGTGGGCTGTTGGGGGGGGGGTTAGAACTGGTAATGGGCTTTGGGGGGGGTTTAGAACTGGTAATGGGCTTTGGGAATGGTTTAGAACTGGTATGGGCTTTGGGGGTTAAGACTGGTAATGGGCTGTGGGCTGTTGGGGGGGGTCTGGTAATGGGCTGTGGGCTTTGGGGGGGGGTTTAGAACTGGTAATGGGCTATGGGGGGGGTTTAGAACTGGTAATGGGCTGTGGGCTGATGGGGGCTGTCTGGAGTGGGCTATGGGGGGGTTTAGGACTTGGAATGGGTGGGCTGTTGGGGGTTTAGGACTGGTAATGGGCTGTGGGCTGTTGGGGGGGTTTAGAACTGGTAATGGGCTTTGGGGGGGTTAAGACTGGTAATGGGCTGTGGGCTGATGGGGGGCTAGGACTGGTATTGGGTTGGGGGGTGGCTAGGACTGGAAATGGGCTGATGGGTGGCTAGGACTGGAAATGGGCTGATGCAGGGACTAGAAGGGAATGGATGCTGGGTGAGGCTGGAACTAGAAGGGAGCTGATGTTGGGGGAGGATTAGAATGGGATGGGGCTGGAAGAGTAAAATGGAGAAGGGAAAATATTTTGTGTGGGAGGGATAAAAAATCTACAATTGGCCGGGTATTGGGAGAATAAGTGGGGATTGAGGATGGAGGGGTAAAATTTGAGTGGATGAAATAGGAATGAGGAAAGAGCAAAAGGAGAAAGATTAGTATGTTAAAGCAGATGTAGAGAGAGAATGGAAAAAAACTAGAAGAGAGAAGAAAGGACAAATGGACAGCAGATGATGGAGAGTTAGCAGAAGACACGAAGAAACCAGAAGAAAGTGGCTGGAGCAATTGCAGCTGAAAAATGCACAAAAGGTAGAAAAATATCTCTTTATTTTGAATTTATTAATTGGAATATGTCAGCTCTGGTAAATGTGCATCATTAACTCTGCGCTTTGTTTAGTACAAGAGCAAATTAATGTATAGTTTTATTTCTACAGTGTTGTACATTCCAAGTTTGGCTTTTGGGATTCCCAGTTTAATTATTGTCTTCCTGTTTCTAAATTGTGATTACTTGTTTGGTGATGGTCTATGTTTCTGCATGTATAACTGAGCTGAGGTGTTCTGTTTATATAATTCCTATTTGACATTGCCACTTGTTCTCTTTCCCCAGTAGGTCATGTATTGTTGTTCTCTGAAATGTATTGGTTTAATATTTGCAGTGTTGCCTTTTGATTGGTAGAGTATGGTGCTTTGTGAGTCCTGGTAGTGCTGTTAGGATACGGCGGGTTTGCTATGGGTTCTAAATGGGCAGTGTTTGTAGTAGTTCCTAATGTGTCTGGCAGGTGGCACTGGATTATAGTAATGTAGAAATCTTTTAGTCTTTCTTTATCCATACACTCATTAAGAGGCACGTTTACTAAAAGTTAGTATATGGTAACCTTATGCAAATATTTATGCAAATGAGGCCCCTTATGCAAATGAGGCCCCGCACCCCCCTTGGGCCGCCCCTGCTGGGGGCCCACAATTTTTGTTGGCGTAGGGCCTCACTCAAGGTAAATCCGGCTCTGACTGGAATATAGTAACGTAGAAATCTGTTAGTCTTTCTTTATCCAGACGCTCATTAAGAAGCATGTTTACTAAAAATGCATGTTAACATTATGCAAATGAGGCCCCGCAGTTAGTCTCCGCACATGGCCCCACACCTTCCTTGGGCCGCCCCTGATTGGAGCACCTGAAAATGTTCTCTTTGGAAACTATTTGGAGTTCCATATCGAAGCTGGGGGATATTTTTTCTCAGCAGACTAATAAGATAGTAACTCAGGTTCAAGGTAATACGGTACTCACAGGATAATCAAAAGGAGTTGGCTGTTTTGAAGGAAACAGTGGTGGTAGTTCAGCTGGAGGTGCAACAGCAAAAGTTAGTGTCGGGCTTTGGTTAAGTATTCAATAGCAATTAAATTTAAGCTGGAACTTTTAGATGTTGAATTTGCGCCACGGATATCTGTAATCTCTGCAAGGGAAATCTTTAAACATTATTTGCTGGATGTATTTGATATTCCTCATGAATCCCAACCACCCTTGACTAAGATTTATTGCGTTCCTCCCTGGGTCATACGCAGTCTCCTTTGCCTGGGGCTCAACAGTTAGGTATCTTAAATACAGTATTACGAATGTGTTAGAATCTAGTGAGACAGAGGTGGTTACACCATCTATATTGGTCACTTTAGCTTTGCCCTTGGATCGTGAGTGGCTCTTTAAGTTATATTTCAAAAAGCGCTCTGTTTCCTTTAAGGGACTGAATGTCCAGATATATCCGGACCTAGCCCGTGAGACACGGAGGAGGAGGAAAGAATTCCTCGTTCTCAAACCAGCAGTACTCGGAGGGGGTGTTTTTCCTGAAATTTCCTTGTAAATGCCTTGTAAGGTTGCAATCCCTTAATTGTTTTTTTAACCCCCCCCCCTCCAGTTGGTGGCCTTTGTCAGTTCCCATCCCACAAATGTATCCCTGAATATTGCAGCAGTATAGTAGTTTTGCTGATTTAGCCGAATGATTTAGGTTTCCTGACGTGTGAAATGTATCATATGTGGTGTGTGTGTTTTTTTTTAAAAATCATATGGGTGTTTTAAGGCCCACCATGGTGCTGAAGCGGCAGAAGGGATCGCCATGCTACCCACTAGGATCTGCCGCCCTAGGCTGCTACCCTAGTGGACTATCTGACCCTGTAGACACATCAGGCTGTGCAAGTGAGAAGCCAGCGTTGCATGTGGTTGCCCAGCAGGAACCAAGGAAGGCTGATGCTCAGGGATGAGTGAGAGGTTAGAGAGCTCATTGTCATGACCAGGACCTGATCACTCAGGGCTACAGAACTTAATCCTCTTTCTAGTGAACTTCATACCCATTGAATTATTGTTGCAATATTTTTGCTTCAAGCCTCTAGTTATGATTCCTTTATCAGTTAACCTAAAGCTTATAAATATACATTTAAAAGATTTCCTCTGTAGGAAAACACATGCCCTGCCTTGGCATCTTGATTTTGACACCCTTGACATTTGTGTCTACTTTTAACCTAAGTGTATATCTTATATGACACAATTTTTTGTGTGCATTTGGTATAATAGGAAGACCGTGTGACCTTGGGCTTAACCTTGCTACTTCTGGTCTGATGAGCAGATGCCTACTTGCAGCTGTCATCTTCTTTTTCTGGTTTATACCAGTTGACCACTATATAGTCATGTTTACTTTCTTGTCTGTGCCCTGTGTGTGATTTTAGTGATATGGCTAAGTACATAACAGGAGCACACTTATCATATGCTGTAAAAACATCGCCACTCTCATAGTATGCCATAACTAGACAGAATTATGTTAGTGTTTTGTTACAAAATGCCATCTGTTCCTAGTGTTTTAGAAGGGGATTTTTATAGATGATGGAATGGAGATTATTGGTAGATGTTGGGAAAACACTCAGCTGCTCCAAAAAAAAAAAGTGGTTGCTTTAAGAGACTTGTTGAGTAAAGTGTGCTGTTACCATGCTGACATGATAGCATGTGTTAATTCATGCGCTAACTGCATGCCATGTTATGGAGTGAAAACTGAACAGAGAAAAAATGGCTGTGGACTACACATTGAGTCAGCGCAGATGCACTTATCACCGTATCAAGAGTTACACAGCCTGCTACAGTTAAACCCCACTACCACCTGCTAGGTATTCTTGGTTGCTAGTAGAGAGGCAGGTGCGATCCATGGAAGTCCCTGCTCTATTGCCAGCCCAGGTTTAGAAGGGTAGCTTTGACCCTTACTTGGCAGATTTTTGCCCATGTGTAAGACATTTTAATTCCACTGAGTAACACTGGTCAACATTGAAATCGTTACTGACTATAAAAGGCCCTCATCTGTAGTATCTTGGTGAGCTGAACACGAATATAACATTAAAAAAATTTACTGGCTCTCGTTTTGAAGATATTGCATGTAGTTCATTTTTGATGATTCACCGTGTAAATTTATCCAGTAGGACATCAACAAAATCCCAAATAAGGCTTGAATGATGTAATAATGCATCACGTTGCATAATACCAGCATGCACATATCATCCAGAGTTGATTGCATCATTTTCTGATGCAATGCAATACTACTGCCAGACGGCTGCTGAAGCCATCTGACGTCAGCAGTGTACTATACGCAGTCGGAAAGGAAAGTAATCTGGTATTCTGTTCCGATATTGAAAGCCTCATGAATGCCTTAAAAATCACAAGACTGGAGACTATTTATAGACTCTTCGAAACTGAGTCTGAAGGCTGTGCTTTTGAACAATGGAAACAGTCTTCCATCTATTCCATTAGCGCATGCCGTCCACATGAAGGAGACATACGATAAAGCATCTACTGACTTCCATTCCTTTCGCACTCAGTTTAAGTTACTTACTCTAGTTCGCAGGGCTCTTCACACTAGTACTCCACAATACCTGGTAGACCATATTACATTCCACACCCCCAGACACACTCCCCGCTCCTTCCACCTTAACCGCCTTAATCTCCCTTCCCCCTCCCTCGCTCACCTTCAATCCATCCACTCCTCTGCTTTCTTTTTCATCGGCCCTGCACTCTGGAATTCACTCCCCACCTCCCTCCAGTTAGAACCCCATCATGCCACCTTCAAGCGAGATCTAAAAACCCACCTCTTTTCCTTGGCCTATGACCTTCCCTCCCCTCTTGTCTGATCCTGTCCCCTACATATAGTCCTGTATCCTTTCTCTCATTCTATTATATCAACAAGTGTAACTTCCTTTCCTCCTTTCTGGCCCTGTGCCTGTTTCTAATTGTTTGTGAATTGTAAACCGCTCTGATTGATAAAGTAGGGTGGTATATCAAATAAACATAAACATACAGCTGGCACCTCTGTGGTGACTTGAAGGTAGTTGCCCTTTTAATGGGACTGCAGCAGGGATATATAAAATACATGTGTTTCTTATGTGAGTGGGATAGCCAAGCAAGGAATTGGCACTACTTGCGGAAGGAATGGAATCGCAGACAAAATGTAACAGTTGGAGAGAAGAATATCCAGCACCCAGCTCTGGTTGAGGCTCACAAAATACTGCTACCACCCCTTCACATCAAACTAGGTTTGACGCAAAACTTTGTGAAAGCCATGGACCGCACTTTGCCAGCTTTATGATACCTGCATGAAAAATTCCCTCGATTCAGCGAAGCAAAGATTAAAGAGGGAGTTTTTGTGGGTCCTCAGATTCAAGAGCTCTTCAAAGATGACCGGTTCAACAACTTGCTGCAGGGTGATGCGAAACAAGCATGGAATGCTTTTCGCCTAGTGTCGTCAAACGTTCTAGGGAATGGTAGGGCAGAAAACTACAAGGAACTAGTAGAAGACATGCTGATGCAGTATCAGAAACTTGGCTGCAATATGTCTCTAAAGATCCATTTCCTTGATTCCCATCTCGATTTCTTTCCTGACAAATGTGGTATGGTTAGTGATGAACAGGGCGAACGTTTTCACCAGGATATCGCAACGATGGAGCAAAGATACCAGGGAAAATGGTCCACTACAATGCTGGCTGACTACTGCTGGACACTCCCCAGAGAAGCTCCCGAACAGCTGTACAAGAGACAGGCAAAAAAATCTAAGTAGTAGTCTGACTTTTTTTACAGGCATTAAGCGAAGGCCTATTATATTTACTATTGACATGCATTTCGTGATGTAAACATTAATTCTTGTAGATTACAAAAAAACTAGAACCAACTTTGCAATTTCACTGTCATATTCATGTTCAGCATATAAAAATTGATAAGAAATGACTATTTTTATTTCAGTAACATGACTTTTGTAAAAATTTGACCAGTGTAATCGGTCAGTTGATTTTGTTTTTGGTTAAGTCAAATGGGCAATGTGGTGGTGTTAGCATTTTTATTCTCTTTTGCTAATTTGTATGTACTTTTATTTTTATTTGTTTTGTAAGTCTCTCTGAGCTATTATGGGTGGAGGGGAAGTTTAAAAGAAACTAGATTAAAATAGTAATCCGCTGCTCACAGAGGTCTGTATTTTCTCTCCAGCTCCTGTGTACTGTCTTTCAATTGGCAGGAAGAGTTGGCGAGCAGTGCTTCTTAGCTATTGCTTCATCCTCTGCTGGTTTTGCAGTACTATTGCTAGAAGTCAAACTGCTAAATACGGCGCATGCAGTGGTTCAGAGCTGCCATTTTGAACCTGTGCTGGTGACTGGGCAGGAGATCTGAAGATTGATCCTGTCACCCTTCTCCCCACACTAACCATCAGAGACACCCACGGTAAATATGAGGGGGCGGGATTCTTATTTTTAGTGCAGAGGGTGGTAAATGTCTGCTCTAGGTATTAACTGCAGGGCAAATGCACGGCACACCAGTTATTACATAGACTTTACGCTTAACACGCATTAATTTTTGTACCTTAATGGACTGTAAGTGCAAATATTTACTGCACTTTAGGCTCATAAATGTTAATTGTCAGATTAAAAATAAATGATTAGGAGTAGATGTACATTTTTTTTTCTGTGTACTTGTCTACTTAAGAGTTGTGTAAAAGTGCTCAGACTTCAAATCCTGCTCACTACCAGTGTCATCCTGAGCTAATTAACAGATTAATTGATACATGTTAGAAGCTTTCTTTGTTGCTTATGAAAATAAATCCAAATTAGATGAAACTTAAAAATCCTATTGTTAGTCCACCTTTGGAGAAAAACTGACTTGTTTCCTAGATCACTGATCAGTTTAGCAACCATTTCATGTAGCTCCAATTTTCAAAAGATTTGAGTCGCCACACTTCTGTATTGAATGAACATATCAAACAAGGGATAATGATATATATAAAGCAGATATAAATTTAGTCTTTTATCCAACTACTACTATTCAGCACTTATAAAGCGCCACGCACGCAGCGCTGCACAGCTGACCTACAAGAGGTAGCCACCATACAAGAGAGAGTCTCTGCCCATCAGAGTCATGCTCATCGGAGCTTACAATCTAATTAGAACAGTACAGAGCATTAGTCCTGCGCAGGGTACAGTGTGGTACAGTTTGGTTTATAGTTTGGTAATAAACGTTGATGGGGGTTAGGGTAAGATGAGGATGGAGTCAGGATCTGAATGCAACGGTGAAGAGGTGGGTCTTCAACCTGGATTTGAAGAGGGCCAGGGAGGTTGCCTGGCGGACAGACGCAGGTAGGCTGTTTCAGGCGTATGGTGCAGCAAGGCGAAAGGAGTGCAGTCGGGGAGTTCGCGGTGCGTGTGATAGGCATTGCTAGCTGTAATTTGACAGTGGAGCGCAAATTTCGCGGGGGGATGTCGGGGGCGATAAGAGGTAGTGAGGGGCCATAGAGTGAATGCATTTATAGGTCAGTAGGAGAAGCTTGAATTGGATGCGGAATTGGACAGGGAGCCAGTGAAGCGACTTGAGAAGAGGAGTAATATGTGGGCTTGGTGAGGCTGGCAGAAGATTGGTCGAGCAGCGGTGATTTTGTATGGATTGAAGGGGGAGGAGGTGGCTCCATGGGGAGACCAGCAAGGAGTATGTTGCAGTAATTGAGGCGAGAGGAGATTAAGGAGGTGTCTACGTGTTGTGGTAGTGTGTTCAGAGAGGAAGGGGCGGATTTTGCTGATGTTGTAGAGAAAGAAGCTGGATATGAGCGGAGAAGGAGAGAGAGGCGTCAAAGATAACCCCTAGATTGCGGGCAGAGGGAACAGGAAGGATAGTAGATCCATCCACATGGACTGAAAGAGGGGGAAGTGGGGGGGGGGGGAGGAGTTGGGTGGAAAGACAAGGTTCAGTCTTGGCCATGTTCAGTTTCAATCGGCGATGAGACATCCAGGCAGCGATGTCCGAGAGACAGGCAGAGATCTTGGACTGGGTTGCCGGAGAAATATCAGGTGTAGAGAGGTAGATCTGGGAGTCATCCGCATAGAGATGGTACTGAAAGCCATGGAAGGAGATAAGCGCGCCAAGGCCTTGTGTATTGAGAGGAGGCGGGGGCCCAAGACAGCTCCCTGGGGTGCTCCTATATAGGAGCGGGGTAGGGGAGGAGGAGAAGCCACCAGAGCATACACTGAATGAGCGATGGGAGAGGTAGGAGAAGAACCAGGATAGTACGGAGTCCTTGAAGCCAAGCGAGGAGAGGGTGGTGAGGAGAAGGTTGTGGTCAACTGTGTCAAAGGCAGCAGAAAGGTCAAGAAGGATGAGGGTAGAATAGAGGACCTTAGATTTAGCCAGGAATAGGTCATTCGTGACTTTTGTGAGTGCCGTTTTCAGTGGAGTGTAGGGGACGGAAGCTGGATTGTAGTGGGTCCAGGAGAGCCTGGGAGGTGAGGAAGTCGAGGCAGCGATGGTGGACTGCTCGTTCTAATAGTTTGGATATGAAGGGAAGGAGGGAGATGGGTCGATAGAAGGGCATGTGGGATCAAGTGAGGGTTTCTTGAGGAGGGGTGTGGCAACAGCATGTTTGAAGTCAGCAGGGACAGTTGCTGTGGAGAGTGAAAGGTTGAGAATATGAGTGATGGAGGGGACAATGGTGAGGGAGATGGAATGTAGGAGATGGGTGGGGATAGGATCTGATGGAGCAGGTGGTGGGTTTGGAGGAGGAAAGGAGGAGTGTGGTTTCTTTTTCAGAGATCGGAAGGAAAGAAGAGGAGAGGGTGGCAGGGGGAGTATGGATGGGGGAGGAGAATTGGGGAGGAGGGGAGGTAGATGAGGGGGTAGGGAATTGGAGGGTAATCTTGTGGATTTTGTCGTGGAAGTAGTCGACTAGGGTTTGGGCAGAAAGGGAGGGGAGATCGGGCGGGGGGACCTTGAGGAGAGAATTGAGGGTATTAGAGACAGCGAGGATCAGAGGCAAGGGAGTTGGTTCAGATGGATGAAGTAATCTTGTTTGGCAAGTGCTAAGGCTGACTGGAAGTAGCTAAGCATGATTTTGAAGTGTAGAAGGTCTTCTGGGGAGCGGGATTTGGACCAGGCTCGTTCGGCAGAACGGGCGCAAATGCGTAGGTAACGGATTGTGGGTGAAAGCCAGGGTTGGGGAGTAGATCGTTTGACAGGACGTGGGTGGGAGGGGCAAGAGTGTCAAGGGCTGAGGATAGTGTAGCATTGTATGGAGATAATATGCCTCGTCCACGACTTGGAGGATAAAATGGAGGAGAGAGATGGAGAAATGGTGGAAGAGAGTCTTGGGATCAATATTATGAAGGTTTCTAAATAGGTTGGAGGAGACAGGGCGAGGTTGGGACGGCGGAAGCTGAAGAGTTAATGTTAAGAGGTGATGGTCTGATATGGGAAGGATTGATTTGTGAAGTTTGAGGGAGAGGAATCGGAGTAGAGCATTAGGTCACAGCAGTGGCCATGTAGCTGTGTGGGGGCAGTGGAACAAAGTTGGCGGTCAAATGAGGAGCCCAGCACGCGGACCTTTGAGGCAGGGGGGTCGGAGGGGTTGTCGATGTGAATGGTGAAATCACCGAGAATAAGAGGGGGGGAGGAGGGATCCATAAAGGCAGACAGCCAGGAGTCTAAGTCGGTAAGGAAGGGTGATTTGGATTTGTCGGGTGGGCGATAAATAACAGCTACTCGGAGGAGAATTGTGTGAGGAGGCGAATGGAGTGGACTTCGAAGGAGAGGGGGAGTGTGATTGAATTGGCAGTAGGGAGAGAGTAGGAGGCCAACGCCACCACCGCGACCAGTAGATCGAGGTGTATGGGAGAACTGGTACCCCCATAGCCGAGAGAGGCAATGGATGCGGTGTCGTCCGGGGGGAGCCAGGTCTCGGTCAAGGCAAGAAGGTGTAGGGCATTAGAGATAAAAAGATTGTAAATAAAAGGGTTTTTTAGTGACTGAGCATGCATTCCAGAGGGCGCATGAAAACGGGAGAGCGGAGGGGGGGGGGGGGAGGAGAGGGATATATATAAGGTTAGATAAGTTGCGTGTGGATTTCTTATCAGAGTAGTGTGGGGCTCTATTTCTAGGGTAATACTGAGATTTAAAGGGAGCAGGGTGTGGGTGGGTATGTCTAGGTGTGTGTGCTCTCCAAGAGGGACATGAGGGAGGGGGAATTGAGGGGTAAGATGATGGTATCGGGTAGGTTATGTGAGGGATTATTTTTGGGGGTAGGGTTGGGGTTGATATCTATGGATGAGTGATTGTGGGATGAATGAGGGAGGGCGGAAGGAGGGAGGAGTGGGATGTGGATGAGATTAGATAGTGTACGTGAAGAACTTTTTTTTAGTGTGAAAGAAATCAGGGGGGGTGGGGGCCAGGTTTGGGGTTGATATTACCCGATGAGAGAAGGAGAATGAGTATTAGAGAGCGAGGTAAAGTGGAGATAGTACGACGGAAGCAAGGGTGGGGTTGCCTTAAAGCGAGGGGGCTGGTCGAATGTGGGGGATGGTGTGAAGAAGCTCAAGAGCGGATGCTAGGCTCAGGGACAGAATGGAGGGAGAAGTGAGGAAGGGAGGGAGGGGGAAGAGGAGGGAGGGTGTTGGGGAGGATGAGGACGAGAAGGACAATGAGATGTGGGGCCATGGTAGTGGGTAGCAAGGTCTGAGCAAGCAATGGGTAGCAAGTTCTATGCAGTCAAGGATAACAAACAATAGGTAGCAAGTTGTACACAGTCAATGGGTAGCAACACTCGGTAAGCAATGGATAAACAGTGGTTAGCAACAGATGCAGACAATGAGCAATGCCAGCAGGGAGAGGCAGGACAAAGGAGAGTTACTTGAAAGTACCGGGTTGGAGCTCGTGAGATGATTTGGTCAGGAGTCGATGTGTGGAGGAGCGATCGAGCCTGGTCGACCCCAGCAGCTACGGAGCACCGGAGCGCCCCCGGGCTCGCGCCAATGGGCCCTCTGGTGAGACCCTCAGGCGCGGTCCCGCCCGATGGCACCACTCCTTTTTATGAGTTGCAGCTGGGCGGCGGGAAGAGCAGCATGTAGCCCGTGCCCGATGGTGCCCTCCTTTTTATGGACTGCAGCTGGGCGGCAGGAAGAGAGGCGGGTAGCCCACGTCCAGTTGTTGCCCTCCTTTTTATGGGCTGCAGCTGTGCGGCGGGAAGAGGCGTGTAGCCCACGTCCAGTGGTGCCCTCCTTTTTATGGGCTGTAGCTGGGCGGCGGGAAGAGCGGCATGTAGCCTGTGCCCGATGGCGCCCTCCTTTTTATTCTCTATGAATTTACAAAAGTTAACTTATTTTTTTTTCTCATGATCTAAATATGGGGTTTCTTAAGCACTGGACTTATTTATTTTAAGCATCTCCAAAAGACTATCATTCTGAGTAAATTAATGCTCCTCTTGCATGTAATTCAATAAAATTGTATAATGAAGCTCTTTGTCAAAATAATGCACTCAAAAATACTTTGTCGATTTAAAAGTACTTCAAGTACTAATTGCTCTATAGTAACTACCATTCAACGTGGAAAAAAATACATGTCTTGTAGAGAAAAAACTTTTTTGATGAGTATAAATACTTTAAATGCTTTAGAATGCTCAGAATGTCTCAGACTAGATGGCGCTTAAACAAACAATATATAACATATCAAATTCCAGCGCCTAAATAGCATCAATGACTATTCTGGCATATATTTTTATGAAAAATTTCTCCACAATTAAAATCTTCAAACTCTGATATAAATAAATAAATGCTTAGCTTTTGATGCTCCCCAACGCCTCCCTCAGGCGCCAATCATGCGTTTCACTCAAAAAAGAGTTTCCTCTTGGGGATCTATGAATAAAAATAGACAAATCTGAAAAGCTGGTTCTGTCATTGACTTTCCAAATTGACTGTCACAAAAAATCTACATCATGTTAGTTTCACATGCCAAGACAAACTCTAATCTCAATGCTGCCAACGTTTGCTTCTATAAAGATTATCGAGTGGTGAAGGTTCCAAAAAACCGCCGCGCATGCGGAGTAACGAACCTGCTCAGCTCTTATGCTTCCCAATAATGACATCACATATCTGGTAAAATCCATAGATTTTGAACTAAACCAGGGGACTCTTCCGTTCATTTTCTCAGAGACACCCCCCCCCCCCCCCGTCAATAGTAGAATTCAAACCCTCGGGTAGCAGAGTTTTCAAGTTAAAATCCAGCATTGTTCCCGCAATCAGCAGTGTCTGTTCCTGTGATTTTCCACGCATCGCTGACGTCACCCCACTCTATAGAAAAGCACCGTAAATGCTCAAACTCATGTGAGTTCCAAATAATATTGAACCAAGGGTGCTGTCATTGTTTTACATTTTAATCGACTTTTATGTTCCGCTATTCGAATTTTAGTCTGAGAATATACAAAAACAGTTAGAAACTCTCTGGCAAGAAGTTAAATTAACTAAAATCGAAAAGCTTAAGAGGGATTATGATGATTATATGACAGGATATGTTTATCCTTGGATGGATCATAGTCGTAAGATCAGGAGATCTCGAAGACAAGTGAATTTTGATATTACATCTGAAGATTGGAGTGGCACTGATTCCAGTAAGACCTCTCAAGAGGATTTTTTAGAAGACAGCGAAGAAAAGAAAAGAGAAAAAGAAAAAAAAGTAGGAATAATGAACAAACACCGTGATTGGATCAATTAAATTTATATGGCTTCGAGAGTTGAGGGTGCATACAGAATCTGAAAAATTAGAAAATAGCCTGGTGGTTAATGTCTCTGCAAAAGTGAAACACATGATTGGCGCCTGAAGGAGGCGTTGGGAGCATCAAAAGCTAAGCATTTATTTATTTATATCAGAGTTTGAAGATTTTAATTGTGGAGAAATTTTTCATTAAAAAATATATGCCCGAATAGTCCTTGATGCTATTTTAGGCGCTGGAATTTGATGTTATATATCGTTTGTTTAAGCGCCATCTAGTCTGAGACATGCTGAGCATGCTAAAGCATTTAAATTATTTATACTCATCAAAAAAGTTTTTCTCCACAAGACATGTATTTTTTTTTCACGTTGAATGGTAGTTTACTATAGAGCAATTAGTACTTGAAGTGATATTTCACTTTGCTCTGCAAGGACCGTTCCTAGTATTAGATTTAAAAGTACTGGCACAAAAATACTTGTTCTCAAAAGATTCTTGAATAGTTCTCTATTCCTGCATTTTATATTCTAAAACTTGCAGTTGTGCAGATGACTTAATAAAAAACTCTCACACAAAAATCAAGACTCCTTAATAATTTGACTTCATTAGAGTTGTGGAGCGGTATGCTCGAGGCAGGAGAATTACCTAAGGTTTTGGGGAAAAACTCCCCTGAAAATGTGGTTATTTAATCAAGGTTAGGAGCGGGTAATATAAAGGTGATAGAAGATTTCACGTGAGAGGAGAAAGAGGAGGAGACGTCTGTTGATAGGGCAGGTAAGTGAATACAGCCTCTGGGGAGGGGAGGATGATCGTTTGGGGCTGTTATTGCTAGAGATTTTAATTATGTATCGATATCTTTGGTTGTAAAGCACTTTGGCCCATACTCATGTACTGGGGGCACAGTACAGAGAGAAATGGAGTGCAGTTAGCAATTATGATTAGTTATTTTGTGTTACTGTTGCGCTGAGGCAAAAAACAATGTTAATACACTTCAAATATAAGTTTCTAACTATTCAGGTAAACACAAAATAAGAGTAAGCCTTTTCAAAATCAAAGAAGTTTTAAAGTGGTGATACGGCAGCCTGTGTGTATTATATGGCGTAGATTTCCAAACTACATATTGTCAAGCATCCCTTTCATGCAGCTGTGGACTCTGGTGAATTCAGTCTCCAACTTAAACTCTGACCCTCTGGTGATGTCAGTCTCTAGGACCTGTCTGCAGCCCCTCCTTGCTAAATCAAGAAGGGCAGACCTCAAAGGGAGTGGCCAAAGACCATAGCAGACCTCAAGGGGAAGTGCTGGAGAGGCACTATAAAGGACAGACACACTTCCTGCTTCTCTCTCTCTCTCTCTCCCACCATCCAGTGGACATGAAGGACAGGAGGCTCTGATAATCAGTTCCCTTCACCCCTCCCCCCGCTCTCTCTCTCTCTCTCTCCATGAGGCTCTGAGCCACATGTTCTGGCCTACCATGAGACCCTGACCCACATGTTCTCTCTCTCTCTCTCTCTCTCGCACATGCACACACAGATTCATTGATGCACATTGAAACAGCTCTGCAACAATCACTATATACCTCTGTTAAATACCTATGTAATAAGCCTATTTCTACATAAAAATCTTTCTCCAAGCCCACCTGTTTGGTTGTCTTATTACAAGCCCTTCATGCCTCGATGGTGGAAGATGAAATGATAACCAGGACCAAGCGGAGACTCGGACATGAAATGTATGCTAGACGCATATATTTTTAGAAGAGAGCGTAGGCAAACAAAAATATTCCCTGAAATAAAATCTCGCTATATTGATATAACTTTGGAGGTGGCCAGCGAAAGATTCGGTTAGTTTGCTCCCATCCTCGCCAACCAAAAAAGCGAATTCTATTGCGCCTTGCTCTGAGACAATTAGTTGCGCCAGATTGGTCATGGCACACGTCCAGTCGTGCGCTCTTGAGAATTAATGATGGGTTGATAAAGTACTTTAAGTTTGTCTGAAATAGTGGCTTTGCTTCCCCCTGATGAGGTAGGGCAATCATAGTGAGGAGGGATTCGTTATGATTAATGTAAATTGACATAAAATGAAACCATCAGAGTCCAAATCACAGGTCTTCTTTTGACTGTAAGTCTCACGACACTTTTTTTGCCATTTTAAAGTCTGAGGGGAAATGATTGGAAGGAGGGTCTAAGTTGCTAGCCTTTGTACTTCTCTAACTATTGGAAGTGCCATTGTCAGTGCCAAAGCCTGTAAGGATACATCTTAAATACCCTGATTTTATTTCTTTGCAATCTGTCCAGACCAGTCCAAAGATGAGGGGGTTATGCTCCTTTCCATGGAGGCAGAATCGAGCACCATTTTAGTTGTGATATCACATGGTATAAAGTCCTCTGGAGCAGCACTGACGAGAAGCTGTCATATGAAACTGGGTCCCAAAGACAGGTAGAACAAGACTGAAAACTTTGGGGACAGTGTTATTACACACACGCAATGTCACTACAAATAGCATGCACATATGTATTTTACTCTGACTATGATGGAAAGGGGTGTTAGACCCACAGATCTGACTAGTCCTTATATGGCAGCTGGTAACCCCCAGTCCTGAAGAAAGGTCTTCCAGGGTTGGAACTGGGTGGATCTAGCAGGATTCAAG